>JAQQTO010000057.1:20702500-30452500 GCA_029884595.1 Ormosia semicastrata | reverse complement strand
AAAAAAGCATAAGAAAAAGAATGGAAATGAATTAATTAACATGCAATCAAGAAAGTCAATGAGTCGTACCTAAATCTGCTGTTGCAAGAGAGAGAGAGAGAAAGATGGAGGAAGGGTTAGAATTTTTTGGGAAAGATAATGATGTCTTTAAAAGTTAGGGGAAGAAAGAAAGAAGAGGGAGAAGGACGAGTCTGTCTTTGCTATTACAAGGAAGGAAAAAAGGAGAAAATAATAATTTAAATATAAATTAACTTGAGCTAATGACAACGACGATTTGGCTTGTCCTTGCAGCCATAATTTTTTTTGCTTTAAGGACTCCTTTAGGCTCCGCCTATTCGTAGAAATCACCAGCATTGAATAGTGGCTATGCAGGCGGAGGAACGACAGCCGCAGCTATAGGGTTTCCTCCTCTAAGAAGGGCAACACATAGTGGGTGCGGAGGGGCAGCACGTAGGGCGGGTGGAAGCGGCGCTTCAGGTTCAGGTGCTTGTTGCACCAAGACAGTATCTTGTTACGTCGACTGCGAAGCTTCAAGTTCAGGTGCTTGTTTCACCAAGACAATATCTTGTTGCGTCGACGATGACATTTCAAGTTCAGGTGCTTCTTGCACCAGACAGTATCTTGTTGTGTCAACGACGACATTTCAGGTTCAGGTTCAGCTGCTTGTTGCATAACTTGGACTCTTCGCTGCTGTAATAGGGGAACATAGACATAGACTATTTCCTTACCTTCATCTTCATCCTCGAACGACAGTAACCCAATCACCTCAAGTGTGAACTCAACTATGTGTTGATTAAACTTATATCTCCCTTTTTTGACACGTTGGGCCATGGTTCTTAAGAACTCACGGTACTCCTCCCTCGTGAAACGGGCCCCCTAAGGTAAGATGGTGGCCCCATAAGGTAAGATAGTGATAGAACCATGGCTTCAGCTTCAGCTTGGATAAATTAGAGCTACAAAGATAATGATCACTACAATAATGCAATTTAAACAATGTGGTTTTCTCTATCATACAATTCTAGTTTATAAGGCAATCAAATAATAGTCTCTAATTATTTGTTAAAGCTCATAAATTCAGTGAGTCAAAATACTTGCAGTCCAATCAAAATTGGAATGCTGAGATCTTGGGCACCTATTGGAAAAAGTGTTGGGTTTTTTACCAGTAGATATCATCAAAATGTAATATGTTTTTTTCAAAATTTAATTGCAAGCAGTATGAACTATTATAATTAGTAGTATAAAATATAACCGCATTTAGTATGGTGGACACAATAAATTGAGACCAAATCTCTGGATAGTATAACTTTCATCAAGCAACTCAAAAGAATGACTAGGAAGAGTAAAACGTAACCAAATAAAAATGTGAGGAAACAATGGATGAAATTAAATAAAATTCCAAGCTAGAAATGTTTCATTGCTAATGAAAAATCAAAATAGTCAATGTTGTTTATTCAAAATATTAAGCCTCAGCTATTCCTTGATGTAAAAATTGCAGACTTGTAGAGATTATTATTATAAATGCTTATGTAATTATTAATTTCTAGTCAATTGGAACGTGCTTAAAATGCCGAGCAATGAAATATGGAAGACCATTAACCTTCTGTGTCTAAATCCCGCCAATGCCATATAATCATGAAGGACTCATGAAGGTCTAAAGCAAAGCCAATTTGAAAAAATAAAATAAAATAATAACTCAATTATGGAGAAGCATGGGTGCATTTGTGTATTGTGTTCATATTTTGTTGCTGTCATTTATGAAATATGATTATTGTACTTTGACATATAAATAGCATGTTTTGTTTTGTAACAACTTTTACATGAACTACCTCTTCATATTTGAAAAACAATTTTTCCATGAAGCTGCTTTATAAGAACATTTACACTTTTTGAATAGCTCAATGTTTTTAAAATTACAAAAAGCTTTAAATTTCACTTTTCTAACATTTTTTTTTCTTTTATAACATTTTTAGAATATTAAGATATTGGAAAAAATTAAATAAATATAAAAAATAAAAAATAATATTAAGTACTTTGTACATTTTCTTTTCTCTTATTGTGCTCTTTTATATAGAATATGTATAGGAGAAAACAAGTACAAGTCTATATACCACCAATCTTTTTGCTCGTGTTTCATTTCTTCATCAGCTTCCTTATACCTAAGTGAAAAAAGTTAAAATTCTCATAATCATTAGATTCCCAATTTAATTAGGTTCGGGGTTGATTTCTACTCAAGGGGTCTTTCAAAGTTTCTCCTTTCCACTTTCTTCTTACTTTTTTCTTTCAATTTCTATCTCACTTGTTAAAGTTGTTTTATGTTCCAATATTAAGTGTTTGTTGCATAACTTAGGCTCTCTACTGCTGTAATGGGGGAACATAGACTATTTCTTCACCTTCATCTTCATCCTCGAACGGCAGTAACCCAATCACCTCAAGTGTGAACTCAACTAGGTGTTGATTAAACTCATATTTACTTTTTTTGACACGTTGGACCATGGTGCTTAAGAACTCACGGTTCTAATCCCTTGTGAAACGGGGGCCCCTAAGGTAAGATGGTGGCAGAGACATGGCTTCAGCTTAAGTTGAGAGCATGCACCAACACAATGGTCTTCTTTGTGTTTACTATTTGGCGCAATCACTATGAGAATAAGAAGAAGACAAAGTATGGCACAGGGAATTCTGTTATATATATAACTGAATAAATAACATATAATTATTTTCAAAATCATGTATTATTATCTAATGATATTATTATTTTAATAATTCCTTCATTGTGATATGCCTTCTAAATGTGTTTTTTTCTCTAAATGTATGTATATACACCATTTAATTTTATTAGAAGTGAAAATTGAACAAATGAACATCTTAAGTCATTAGTGAGATAATTGATATATATTATCATATACATATAATTGTTTCATCATCTACATAGGAGTAACTAACTGTAACTAACTATGTTAACTACTTCAACTAACTACTATAATCTTTATTCTGTTGATGTTATCGTCTAGTTAATTAGTTATCAGTTACTTTATGATTGCCAGTTATTGCAGTTGTAATCACGTGTCCTACGTGACAGTAATAAGGTTCATTTCATTATATATAAGCTTTGTAACAGTGTAAACACTAATTTTAAATCATTTCCCCGAAATGCCTTGTATCAGACAAACAAGCTCATACTTTATGACCATTTGGCAAAGTGACAAGTATATATAGGCTTGATCTTTTGAAAAGAAACAAATTTGGCAAATTGAATGATCCTTATGAAAACACAATTTATGTTTATCTCCACAAGGTTAAATTGAATCAGGATCCTCACCATTTGTCAAATAACAAGAGAGGATCATGTTGTTAATCTAATGACTCACTTTGATGCATAAGAAGGAGGTGACCTCCAAATGATGTGTGCTTTCTCCTGTTGTTGTTGTTGAGCCATTGGATCAACAACAAGATCCTCTCATGTTGTTTTACAAATGGAGAAAATATTCATCCAGTTAAATTTATCTTAACTTCTATAACTATACATAAACACAAATAATCAATATATAATATAAAAAAAGAAGATATATGACTTAAAATTCTGTCCTGGGTATTCATAGTCAATAAATAAAAGCATTATTTGCTTAATATATGACAAATAGAGTAGTTAGTATTATGTTACATATCATCTTATATAATTATTTTTTGTCACATGTAATTTAATATGATAATATGAGACATGTGATAAAAAAAATATCACATCACCGTAGATTTTTACTGCATAAAGTCTCTGTGTGTGTGTGTGTGTCTTTGTGTGTGTGTACTGTACTTAAAGTTATATTAAAATGGGAAATATTTTTTGTACATTTAAAATATACACACCGTATTTATATCATATATTTATGTGTATGAGACGTCAAATTAAATTATATATAATTGTAGTATTTTTGTGAGATATAAAATAAATTTGTGAAAAGATTAAAAAAAGTTAGAGTATTTTAATTAGATAAATAAGAGAACTGTATTAAAATTGTTTACCAAGTGGAAGAAGCAAAGTTCAAGTGTGATGCTGAATTGATGAAGGTTAATTAAAAGGCATGGGTTCTTTTTCATTCACGTCAAATGCTCATGATATTAAGCATGTTTGGGAATGATAGATTTTTTCTCATTCAGCTATTTTTAAAGAATTAAATTATTTTGTAAAATAATTATTATGTTTGGATAAAAAGATTATTTTTTAAAAAAAATTTACACGAAATTTAATGTAATTTTTTTATAGTTAATAATTATAAGTAGAAGATTAAAACTTATGATTTTAATTTATAAATTATTTTTTATTTTGATATGTAAATACTATTTCGTCTTCAATCAAATAATTTTTTTGATCATTTTATACTATTTTAATAATTTAATGCATAAAAATAATTTTTTTTTTTATATTATTTAAATAAATCATATTAGCTTAAAATTACTTTACAATTAATGCATCTAAACATAAAAATAAATCAATTATAATCAATTATAACAATAATCGATTATCAGTATAACCTATAATTTTCAGCTTTTCTAAACAAGTCTTAAATTTAAATTGTTATATGCATTTGATATCCTGATTTGATTTTAATTTTAGGAATTTTTTTTTTCTATGTAAAAGGTATCAACTAATTGGACCTAAATCGCCGGAACATCCTAAAGTAACAGTTAATTCTTAAAAGCTTGTCACTTTAGGTACACTACAATTCAATTCTTTACTACCTCAAACTTCCATTCATTACTCTTAAATTATATTATATGCATGTGCAAATTACATGTTTATCCCCACAAGGTTAAATTTATTACAACTTTTATACCCATACAGAAACACAAATCATATATTATAAAAGGGTACAATTTTTCCATTACTAATGCAACTTCTTCGCATGAAATCCAAAAGCTGAGCGCAGAACTCGCACATAATCTTTCACTGCCATGCAAAATTCCATATCCATCCGCAAATCGTCGAAATCATTTCCTTAATAAAAGAAAATTATATTTTAGGGAAAATTAATGTTAAGGGCTAATAAGAAGGGTTATTTAATTTTAAGGTATATAGAATATTAAAATTATTATGAAAGATTATTTAAAATTTATTTTTTTAAAAAGGGCCATAAAATTTTAGTTATTAATGATATCTCCTATATTTTCTTCTAATTCTTTAGTTTGCTCCATAGTCTCACTCTCTCAAAAAGTTAGGGCTCTGACACCACATACTGGAAAGCTCATCGCCGGTTACAATCTTTGCAGCAGCACCTTGCCTCAAAAATTGAGGCTTCCTCATCTTCTCATTTCCACTCAAGATGCCACGGCTCTTCGTCCGCTTCGGCTGAATCTACTGTCACTTATGAGCCGCTTTATGTGCATAATAACACTTGGCAATCTCACGCAATAATTACTTAGCAAGTTCTATGTCATCTGATTTTGATTTCAAATTTAAATATAAAGGTTTAAGACAGCTGTTATACTACTTTCAAAGTTGTGCTGTATAGATTATAATAGTCAAAACGAATTTGCCTGATGTGGTTTCCGATGAACGTGCAATTATGTAATTGCAGTGGCCCCTTTAATTCTTTCTTTTTTCTTCAATTGTCTTGTTCTGCTTCTTGTGTCAAAGGATTGATAATTTTGTGGCAAGGCAAGGAGTCATAAGGTAGATTAGGAACATGAAAATAGATTAGGGCAAAAGATGGAGAAGTAAATAAAAATTAATTTTGGTAAGAATATTATTGTCTATTATGTAATATTAAATAGTCATTCTCTTTAAATAAATTTTGTGTGGTCTTTTTAAATAATTTTAATTTTCTTTATCCCTTGAAATTAAATATTACTACTTAGTAGTCTTCAACATTAAATTCCCTATATTTTATTAGAAAAAAAATGATGAAAGTGATGCTAAAAATTTGAGCAAGATGGAGATTAATTAAATCCACCTAAATCCAGTAACATCACAAAAAATTAAGATTATGTTTGGATATTTAGTAATTAATGGAATGGAATGTGATGAGATAAAATGGAATGGAATGAAATACAAATATCATTCCATTGTTTAGATATTTTAAGATGGAATGGAGTAAAGTTATCATTCTATTATTTGGGAAATGGATGGAATGGTAAGAGTTATAACTTTATTTTTCCTAAATTATCCTTATTACAAACACACCAAATTTAGGGTATGAGATTAATGTAATAAAATTCTAATTATAATTATAATAAAAAAAGATGATTTCATCTCATACCCCCCAAATTGGGGGAGAAGAAAATTGACAGTTTTTTGTGGGATGGGATGAGATCTATCCCACCCACTTCTATCTCATTCCATCATTTTTTAACATAACCAAATAATGAAACTTATCTTCATCCCATCTCATTCATTCCATTCCATTCCACTCAATCCCACTAATCCAAACATAGCTTAAGAGATATGCTATCAAACGCTTGACGTTTATAGCGTTTGATGTCTTTACTTTTTTGGGATGTGTAGTTTTTATCAGGAAAACTGAAAACAAAAGCACCTATAAAACAAGAGGGTAAAAATTATACTTTCGTCATCTAACTTATTTTCTATTTTTAAATTTGTCTTTGGCCCTCTAACTTATAAAAACCTAACAATGTTGTCCTTTCACTTAATTCCATTAGTTTCATTAGCATACATGGTAGAAAATCATCTTCTTAGGGTTTCTACTTCATCTTCTTTCTTCCTACTGTTACTTCTCCAATCATCTTCTTAGGGTTTTTACTTCATCTTCTTTCTTCCTACTGTTACTTCTCCTATGTTCCTTCTCATCTCCATTTTTTACGGTGGCTTTACAAATTGAACTTTGACGGTGGCTCTGCAAATTGACCTTCTGAGTTCTGACAGTGGCTTTGCACTGCGACCATGGTGATTCAGTGATCTTCAAGGCATGAAAGATCTTTATTGGTGGTTTGACGATGGCTCCAAACCTCAAATCATCCATTTAACTTTTGAAGTCTGGACCTTTGATGACAGCGTAGGGGTGCAAGCAATGTTTTAAAAATCGAACTGAAGATTGAACTGGCAAAGCCTTCGAGTTATGGTTTGATTGATTCAACTTGTCAAATTTGTAGTTGAACCGTGGTTGAACTGGAGACAAGGTCGGTTCATGGTCCAACCAGGTGATTCAGTCTGATTTTTAAAACATTGGGTGCAAGGTCTCAACTTTCAAGGTGCGGCGAATATATGATGTAGCTGCGAGCGTCTAGCCCAAGGTTAATTTTTGGTGTGACTGGAAATCGACGATTTGCAGAGCCACTATTAAAGTTCAATTTGCAGAGCCATCGTCAAAATAGAGATGAGAAGGAACAGAGGAAAAACAATAGTAGGAAGAAGATAAAGCATAAACCCTTGGAGGAAGAAGATGAATTATTAGCTATGTCATGTGTCACTTGCTATATCACATGTCAAGTGTGCATTTTTTTGTCATATCAGATGACAACTAAGTGATTTTCTGCCACGTATGTTGACAAAACTAACAGAGTTAGACAAAATGATAACGTTGTTAGGTTTTAATAAGTTGGAGGACTAATTTGAAACGTTTATTAGTTAGAAGACGAATTTGAAAACAAAAAATAAGTTAGATGATGAAAGTATGGTTTTTGTCAAATAAAAACAACCTTAGTAGATGAATTGCTAAATGCATCAAATGCTATCATCTTAACCTATCAGTGTTTATGAATGCTTCCACCCATAAAAATGTGGAACTATTGCAATTTTCAAGCCATCTATTTGTGAACTTCAATTCATATTTTGCTTAACAAGTAAAGCCTAACCATATTATCGAATGTGACGAGGAATTATTAACTATATAGGATATAAGTTTTTTATGGCTGCCTTTCTAGTATGGATTTGCACTACAGAAGGTGGTTACCGTCATCCTTTTCTAAATCATATATCTCATTCTCAATGAATACCAAATCTCAAATAAAAGCTACACCAAAAGAGTCTATTTATTGAAATAAAGAACACTTTGAGAAGTAAATATTCTTGGACAAGATCGAACAGAAAGTGGCCAAACAAAGAAATAAACATGCGAATCCTAGACCATAAATCCATGGTCACTTATTTTCATGTCTAGACGCATAATAAAAGAGAATGGCAATGGTAACCAAACATCAAACAATGATAAGAACCATGGGAGTTTTTTCAATGGAAAAATGGGTTAGGCCAAAACCCATTTTGGTGATTGACATCTCCAAATGGCAGTGCCTCATCCCCACCACCATTCATCAAATTCATGAACCAATGCTGCTTTTGCATGGCATCCATGTTCATATCCAACCCCAAACTCTGGCCATGACTCCCTTGTGCCTTCTCTTCAATCTTGGCTACCCCATCAGTCACCACTGGTGCTGCCATTTGGGCTTGGCTCTGAGCCTTCTTGGTCAATGCTTCAATCCTTCGATTGATGTCCTTCAAGTTCTGGTCAATCAACCATGCCAGATCATTCAAATCAACCATGCTTATATTGTGTAAAATTTTACCTGCACTAAGGTACTGAAACATGAGTTGGGTCATCTCCTTCTCCCTGTTATCTTTCCTCTGTTTCTTAACCTGCTCTTTGGCCTTTAGGATCCTCTGCCTTAGAAAGCTCTCTTGGTTCACCATCTTCTTGCTTTGCTCCAATTCAGGCATTCTCCTGAACTTGGCAAGGACCCTTTGGACTCCCAATGGGGATGGCCAAACCTCTGGTTGAGGATCATAGGGGCTATATACTATAGCACATGCATCAATCCCACAAAGGGTGCTAAGTTCACCAACCTTCTTCATTAGACCCTTCTTCCTTTTCTTGAATGTTGCCTTCCTCGCAGAGTCATTGACTATGAATGCGAGTTTCACCTTCTTTCTAGTCATGGTGGTGATGAAAAAACAGAAAGAACAATGTGAAAATTGGAAACGTTGCTGCTTGTGGTTTTCTTATTCAAACAATCTCTTCTTTATATAGATCAATTCGAGATAAGCAAATTGATTTTACAGTAAGTCCTTGTTGGCAGCATTAACATGAGGCATTCAATATCAAATATTTGTGCTATAACTAGGAGATGTTAAGTTTAAGTGCCCTTCTATCCATGGGGGATATAGAATATTTTTGTTAAATGCCCCTCCATCCATGGAGAATATAGAATATTTCTGTTACTATATATTCAAGAGTTTAAATTTGCAGTGAGTAATTCAATGGGTTGAATTGGAGTGTATTGAGAAAACCTACTCTCATTAGATTCATAGAACTGGTAGATTCTAATTGTATTGTAACATTTAGTGTTATATGCAAGACTCTTAGTTTATCCCATGTCAGATAATGGGTCAATTCACGTGGTAAGTATTGCAATACTTCACTTAAAAAGGTTTAGATTTGATTCTCACAACCAATAATCTCCCTTGTTAGACAATATGTAAGTACTGTTGCAAGTCCTTATTATAGTTTGGTGGTCATCTCTATGTATCTGTCGCTAAAGCAGGTGTTATGCCTTAGAGCATTGCTACTTCCCACGAAACTTTATTTCCTTCCTTTTATGATACAAAAGATATATATATATATATACACACACACACATACAAAATTCTTAGTATCATATATTTGCAGTAGGTTAGTCAATATATTAATTGTATGTTTCTATAGACATAACGAATCTTCCGATGTCTGAAAATGGAAAAGAAAAGAAAAATAAGGCAAGTTATATAAAGGGAATCAAGACTAATATTCATTTGAAAATCTAAAGAAAATGTTTTATATATATATGTGTGTGTTTCTTGTAATAAAGTAAAATGCTAGAAAATTACTAAATTACTATCAAATGAATAAGAATATTATCAACGTATATTGATTTGAATAGTCGATTTGAGTCTATTGAACATATAATTTTAAGTTTAATTTTAAGATTTAAGTATATAAAAATAACATTATTAAAAAATTTTCATTTAAGTGTTTGACCATATCTCAAATGATTAATCTTTCACTTATTAAATAGAAATACTCTAAATAATAATAATAATAATATTGAAATTATGTAACCAAAAATAGAAAGAATATCGAAATTACGTTTGTGACAGTTGTGTGTGATTGATTGTATAACTTAAGAAAAGATCTCCCTAAAATATAGTACTAATGTAATTAATAATTGAAAAGTCCAAAAATGATTTCTGAAATTAATGGCAATATAATTTAGATACCACAGTTCTGATTTCTAAAATCAAAATTATGTAATCTTTAGACGTCGATATCCCTTTGAAGCTTCTCTAACAAAAAAAAAATGGACCTTTAACTAATTAACTGTCATTAATTCAGTATTATTTGTATGCCGTAGAAGGAAATACAAATTCCCACAAAAAAGGAAGGAAATATAAATTGATAAATAAATAATATTAATTACACAAGAAATAGAATTAGATCAAAACTAAATAAAGAAACAGGATAAAGGCTAGAATTTACATTTTTTTTATCAAGTATCCCAATAAGTACTATCACTAACAATAGACTCTCTTAATAATTATTTTTTTAGAGTTTAAATTTTGGTCATTTATTTGAAAATGCAATTCACTTATTACTGCATCTAATAATTGTTGGTAGAATTTATTGATTATCATTTCTAATTAAGTCCTAGATAATATCTATATTATGATGTAAATGTTTCGTGACCAAGTTTAAGTGTTTAACTTATTAGTTAACTAGTCTTTTAGCCCGCGCAATGCATCCTGCATGCGCACTTGCATAATAATTTTTTTAGTTAATTTTTTAATTTAAAGGAGGGTATCAAATAAGAGGAGTAGTTTATCGTGAGAATGAGATTAGCAAATCTTAACAATTAAATCTTACATAAAAAATTAAGATTAAAATATAAAATTATGTGAATTTTTTAAGTAATCACGTGACTTTTAACTAATTATTAATTTAAACCATTTATGTATGGTTTAATATATATATATATAAGAAGCGTATATAGTGAAAGAAGTGTTTATTGTAAAAGGTGAGATAAGTGAATTTTGGTCATTAAATCTTACATGAATGGTCAAAATTAGAACATAAATGTATGTGACTTTTTAAAGTGATAACATAATCTTTAAGTAACTTGTAATCTTGATTATCTATGTATAACTGTATGGTCAAAATTTACCTCTCTCACATTTTCATAATAAAAACTCATCTCATTAAATATGTCATATATATATATATATATATATATATATATATATATATATATATATTGGTATTGCGATTAAGTGGTGTTCATGTTAGTTTATGCACGCCTCGACCAATCTACCTCCCCGATCGAGCCCCTTTTAATCTAATTTGTAAATATTTTTAGAAAAGTAAGTTATTTTGTAAACTAAATATACACAAATAGTTACATCTTAATATTTGTAGTTAATTTTTGTAATAAAATTTGTGAATATTTTTGCAATGATAGGTTAGTTTTATGAATTGAATATTCATACAACATATTTCATTTTTTTATTTTGGTATGAAATTGTTTCTAAAACTAGCAAGTATTTTGTGCATTGTGTGGAAATAAGTTTGCCCCAAATGGTTTGATATGTTAAGTTTTGATGATGACAAATACAAGACAAAAAGAATGATGGTTATGCTTAATAGATGTGCTTTATAGATAACAAATGCATCACAAAAGAATATTGATCATGTTACATAAATGTGCTCAATGAGATATATGTAACATTCATCATATAATATATCCAATAATACTTTATATGAGTCTTAATGAATTAATATTGGATTTGACTTTGTTTAAATGAAAATGTGTAATGTGTTCTTTGTTGCATCCTATATTGTGCATATCCATTAGTAATTAATAAATATCTTATTTGGATGTGTTTATGAAAGTCTTATATGCATGTTAGACTAACTAGAGTTATACATTTATAAATCATGCATATGAAGATATTGAATTATGAATTTGGACTAACTATGTTTGATTAAGTGAGCAATACTTTGTAGGATAGTCCAAGTATTAAGAGTGAACATTGCAACAAGAAAGTAAAAGATCACAACTATGCTCAACTCAAGAACAATGAAAATGATAAAGATGTTCCAAGCTTGTGCAAGACATGAAGAGAAGAAAATTTTGGAAGCTTGGATTACATCAAGAAGCCAAAGGATTGAAAGTGCAAAGATCAAGTCCCAAGGTTCTTCAAGAATAGCTTATAGGACTTAGATCTTGTGTAAAGATAAATGGAAATCACACTAAGCTCAAACAAGTTTTAAACATCTTTAAAAGTGTTTCTAAAATGTTTAAATGCCCAACAAACTGATTTTGAAAAGTTAGTCATGGTGGTAGTTCGTTTCTATGAAAAATAGTCAAGTTTGTGTTTTGCAAAACTGACCTTTGGTTACTCTTTTGATCATATCTTTCAAATACTTTAAGTTTTGCTTTAAAACTTATCTCATATGAAAATAGACTCAAATATCTTTTCAATGACTGGTTGTTTGCTTAAAACGGATAAGAAACGAAGAAGTTATGATCATTTAAAGTTAATTTTCAAAACCAGAGTGTCCTAACCGATTAGGGACTTTCCCTAACCGATTATTCACCCTACCAGAAGCCATTTTCACGTTTCTGAAATATCCTAACTGATTAGGAACTTGTCCTAACCGATTAGGATAATAAAAAGGAGCATTTTTCATGTTTTAAATGGCCTCCTAACCGATTAGGAAGGTTTCCTAACCAGTTAGAACATGTTTTTTAATGAAATGTATTTTAGCCATCAACAGGAGCCTAACCGATTAGGCTAAATGCCTAACCGGTTATTGTGAAAGTCAGAAAACAAATTCTGGACCTCCTAACCTATTAGGACAATGTCCTAACTGGTTATGTGCAAGCCAAAAACGCTCCTAACGGTAACAAACGGCTATATTTCATAAATAAATCATTTCCAAAACTTTACCCAACGGCTCTAAATTTATTTGGGCTATAAATACAAGTGTTTGAGCATCATAGAAATTGAGGAGAACAATCTGAAAATTACTCTTGAGCATTAAATTTGTGTTTCACTATATATTTCTCCAATCCTCTATTTTTAAGCTATAAGTGTGTGAATCCTTAATACTCATAGTGCTTCAATTTGTATTATCTACACTTTGAGAGAGTTTCTATCATCTACATCTTTATTTAATCTGAAAAGAGGGTGAGGTATCCATCAAGAATTGTAAGGGTGAGGTATCTCTTGAATATAGAGGCTCAAGCACAAAAGGTGAGGTATCCCAAGGTATTGAGTGCTCAAATTTGTAAAGGTTTTCAAGCACCCGTTCAAGCTTGAAGGTTTAGTAAAAAATCTCGGGTGGTTCACTTGAGGACTGGACGTAGGCCACAAGTGGTTGGTGGCTGAATCAGGATAAATCTTAGTGTTTGCTTTTCTCAACTCTATCTTCTTTATATTTGTGCTTTAATTATATATGATTGAGTTGAATTTAATATCTAGCTTATTTGCTTGATTTATCCTATAAGCCCAAGTGGTATTTGTGGAATCTCTAATAATTGCACATTTGTTAGACTTATTCCGCTGCATGTGTTGATTGAAAATATCAAAATACATAATTTGACAAAGTTGCATTAAAATTTATAATTACCCAATTCACCTCCCCTCTTGGGTAATGGTTGCCATGGCTAACAAGTGGTATCAGAGTTTCGTGCTCTGGTAAAAACTTAACCGCTTGGAGTTAAAGATCCTTATTTGTTTGACAACCATTAAAAGCTTTTCAAATGGAAGGTTTTGAAATTAATAAACCACCATTCTTTGATGGTGTGAATTTTGTTTATTGGAAAGCTAGAATGGAAATTTATATGCAATCTATTGATATTGATTTGTGGGATATTGTACTTGATGGATTTACTTGCAAATCAAAATAAACTTGGAATACCTATGAAAAGAAATGTTTTTCTTTTAATATTAGAGTTATGCAAATTTTGAGAAGTGGTTTAAATGATGATATTTATGCTAAAATTAATAATTGCTCTAGTGCTAAAAATATATGAGATGCTCTTGATTCTATCTATCTTGCTAATAATGATTTTGTGTATAAAGTTGTATATAGAGAGCAAGAAGAGCAAAATCCTCTAGAGGAAGACAACATTGAAAAATGTCCTCAAGAACATGTTTTAAGCAAGAAAATGAGCTCAATGTCTCTTGGTGATGATGATGCTCAATTTGAAGAAGAGGCAAAGTAAAACAAATTTGATGAGAAAGATGGTGATTCCCTTAAAGAGCCAAATATGCTAGAAATGGAGATTACTTCATATATGGCTAAAAAGGACATTGAGGTAAACAGTGTTAAACTATATTATAGTCCCTCCTATGATGAGATACAATGTGCATATGATAAATTATATGATAGTTTGTTAAATTTAGAAAATAAAAATTTATCTTATTTGGAAAACATTTCCTCCATTGAAAATGAAATTGAGATTTTGAAAAATGAATATTCTTTTCTTGATGAGGAAATGCATTTGATATGTGAAATCTCAACCTCTTATAAAAAATGCATTAATTTAGAAAATCAAGTTAAGAACTTATATTGTGGATTTGCCAAAGCTAATGATTCCATTTGCTTACAATCCATGGTTGTTAAAAAGAATGAAATTGATGCTATTCCACATGGAATTTCAAGTAAGACTTATGGCAAAAATAATTTAGAATATAAAAATAATGAAAGGCTTAAGTTTTCCAAAAATGATCTTCAAAAGACCAAGCTATCACTAAATTCAATTGTTTGTAATTTTTGTGGTCATCTAGGATATATTTCTCATTTATGCAATTATAGAATAAATTCTTATATGAGAAATAATATGATATAGGTTCCTAAAGATCCTAAATGCTCTAGTACTAACATTCAAGGACCCAAGATGAAGTGGGTACCAAAATGTCCTCCTAATGCTTCAATTATGCATAAGATTTCTCAAAAGGATGGACTAATTGGTCAAAAGAAAGAGGAATCATTAAGGAGAATGCTTCCAAAGCCCAATGGTAGAAATTTTGATCAAAAAAGGAAGATGACTCCAACCAAAGCTTCTCAAGTACAAAATGTGGAACTTGTAAAGTTCAAAATACCAAAAGAGAAGTAATGGGTAAAGAAAAGAGTTTCCTTATTACGAAGGCCAAGGTATCAAATATTTTTACCTCTTATGCACATTCACTTAAAAAGACAATGAATATGAGGTATATTCCTTGTAGGCCCTAGGTAAAGGATAGAATTATGTGTACTTGGTAAAATCTGAATATTTTGTTTAGCACATGATTATGTTCATTCTCTTTGTACCATAGCTCATTAATTTGTTATATATCATGGTACATGAGGTTCTACAATGCCTAGGTATGCTTGCTATGTTTTGAATTGTCTATATATCATGAAAGTAAGCATGCTATTGGCTATGTGCTTAATGGTAATTGATTATTTAAATATGTTGTGCTCAATTTACATACTATGAAAAAATTGATATTTATGAGAGCATAATAAATTAATGATCAATGACTAACCTCTATGGATCCAAAATTGGCGGATATCAAAGAAAATGCTTTGAATTGTGTTGTAGGGTGACCATTAGCTCAAGTATGCTTTGAAGTGAAATACAACCATGCTACTTGAGGTTGCGAAAACTTAAAATGGTTCAAGTTCTCCAAGAGGAATGAAAACATAAAAGGATGACATGGAGAACCATAACATTCTCAAGGAGCCTTGAGGCATGGAAGTTGGAGTCATTTACAAAAACTCAAAGAGTACACTTTCGGTTACATCATTCTCTTATCCTTATTTAAGTTTTAAATTAAATATCATATGATATTTGGATAAGTAGAGATTTGTTTTTATGTCTTAACATGCCTTAAGTTATACTTTTCTAGCATTATATTTTAAAAGTATCTTTACATATGCTAACATGCTAGATAAGTACATACCTTATTTGGAATGACATGTTTTATGATAATATTTCTTATCTTGAGCTTGTGACCATCTCTCTTAGTTCAAATATGAAAGTTCACATGCTCATAAGTAATTTTAATCCTTTCTCTTTGATGCTTAATTATCTTATATACTCACTTGGAGATTAGAAAGTAAAATGTTATATGTCTTCTTATTTGAAATTGCTTGATATATTTATATTTTGAAAACAAGAAGTAAATGATTCATTTTTGTGCCTTGAACTTGCCTTTGAACTTTAATATTTTTTTTAATGAAGTATATCTTGAAATGAATCATAAATGGTCTCAAAGTTATAGCTCCATGTTTTTTCAATTCTTTCATTATAATAAGGGACTTTTTGTTCTTGACTGGCATGTGCGTATTAAAATTCCTTACTTGATATTACATGCCTAACATAATCATTATTTGTCCCAAAATGCTTATATAAGTTTTGATGTTGATCATATATTTCTTGATAAACTTGAATCTTGCTTTCAAAATGCTTACACTATGCTTTTAGATTCAAGTGCATATGTCTTTCTTTTGTTCTTGTTAGAGCTAACATTGCATGGTTGATAATGTGGTACATGTTTTACATTATATATCAACCTAAACTATGCTTGTAAATAAGTTTAAATGATATTTGATGCTAACCCATGTTTTAGAGAACTTTTGAAATATAGTCATCAAATATTGAAATGTCAAGCATAGGTGGATAAATGAGAAATGTTGAAGGAAGAGGAACATGAGGAGACTTTTTTAAAATGCAATAGAATGAAATACTCAATGGAAGAAAGTACAAACTCAAAGGACCTATAAATGAAGAACATTCTAAAGGGGCATCACTCTCTCAATAAGTATCTTTATCCCTAAACTATTGTGGTGTTTTATATGCTATGGATTGTGTGATACTTGTTGATAAATTGATCTTAAAAGATTAGATGCTTTCCTTACATGAGAAGTATGCTTAGCATTGACAAAGTGCCTAATTGGATATTAACTTGTTAATTTTGTCATTGCATATAGGATGGATGATATTAGTTCTATACATGTTTTGATCCCTATAGTATATTTCATCAAGGTGAATGTTTGATATATATGATTCTCTTGACCTATGGTTTCCTAATGGTATAACACTTATGAGAATCATGCTCTTTTTGAAAAGAATTTCTTGTTTGATTAAAAAGTTTTTTTTTAAATCTCTTATCATATTTGAAAGAAGTTTTTCAAGTTCCATATCCTTGAGAATCTTTTGAACTTGTCTTAAGAACTTGAAATTATTTTCACCTCCTAATTGTCTTGAAAATTTGGAAATCATTTGATTTGTGCTATAAATATAGTATTCTCTTCTTTTACTTTGAAAAATGTTATTAAATCTTGAGAGAATACTTAAGTTTCTAAATAGATCTTTTGAAATATTCTATAGAGCTCATCTTGATACTTCAAAAGATAAGTCTTGTTCTTCAAAAGTGTTTTATCTTTTCAAGGCTCTTGTTTAATGAGAAAAAGAGGAGATGTACTTTCAAATGCTCTTTTGACTTGGGTTTGATCACTCTCAAGGAATATGTGGTTTCAATATAAAACCCTTCTACCTTTCTAAAATTCTTTTAAAAATATAATGTGTTCTTGCAAAATTCTTTTTGAAAGGGGGAGAAGTTTTTAAAATGATTTTTGATTGAAGGATTGTGAATATATATCTATGCCTTACTTTTCGTTATTGTAATGTGCTTACATAGTCTTGGCATGCATGTTTCCCTTTATCTATCTTGTGCTTCAATAAGGGGGGCTTATCTTACTTATTTTACATATCTTTTTTTCATGTCCTTGTTGACTAAAAATATATGCATGTCTATGTTGAACTATTATGTTTCATATCTTGATAATATGCATATTTTGAGGGGGAGCCTAGCACTTAAATTATTGTTTATAACTATTGGCTTACATCCTTACTTGACATGAAGTGTTTTATTGTTAATGCTATTAACATGTCAACAAAGATCATCTTTTATTCTCTTTCCCTCTATCAATGAAAGAAGGTAAACATTCCTAAACTTCATATCTTTTGATTCTTTCATTGAGAAATGCTTGATGTGTGGCAAGTTGTATGATCTTTTGTTTGAAAATCTTAATTTCATGACCATTATATGATATCTTATAAATCCTAATAAATGATATCAAGTGGTACTTATTTATCATGTGGTATGCAAGATGTTATGTGCTAGACGTAATTTCTTAAGCTTGTTGCTATCATATGTTAAATATTGATGTACTAAAATATGACAAGTATTGCATGAATAATCTTTTTTATATCTTGAAAGCATGCTTGTTTCATCTCTCTTCTCTTGAATCATGTGTAGAAATAAATAAGGGAAGATAATCATATTTCATATCTCTTTCCTTCATAAGCCTTTTTGTTGATGTCAAATAGGGGGAGTGATAATTCGAAAGAAAAATATGTTCTTGTACTTAATTGTTTGATATGCTTACATGAATATCTATCCTTGTATATTGCTAAACATATTTTTTTTAGTGATTTGTCATCATCAAAAAGGGGGAGATTGTGGAAATAAGTTTGTCCTAAATGATTTGATATGTTAAGTTTTGATGATGACAAATACAAGATAAAAAGAATGATGCTTATGCTTAATAGATGTGCTTTATAAATAACAAATGCATCACAAAAGAATATTGATCATGTTACATAAATGTGCTCAATGAGATATATATACATAAATATGCTTACATGAATATCTATCATTGTATATTACTAAACTTATTTTTTCTTTAGTTATTTGTCATCATCAAAAAAAGGGAGATTGTGAAAATAAGTTTGCCCCAAATGGTTTGATATGTTAAGTTTTGATGATGACAAATACAAGACAAAAAGAATGATGCTTATACTTAATAGATGTGCTTTATAGATAACAAATGCATCACAAAAGAATATTGATCATGTTACATAAATGTGCTCAATGAGATATATGTAATATTCATCATATAATATATCCAATAATACTTTATATGAGTCTTAATGAATTAATATTGGATTTGACTTTGTTTAAATGAAAATGTGCAATGTGTTCTTTGTTGCATCCTATATTGTGCATATCCATTAGTAATTGATAAATATCTTATTTGGATGTGTTTATGAAAGTCTTATATGCATGTTAGACTAACTAGAGTTATGCATTTATGAATCATGCATATGAAGATATTGAATTATGAATTTAGACTAACTATGTTTGATTAAGTGAGCAATACTTTGTAGGATAGTCCAAGTACTAAGAGTGAGCATTGCAACAAGAAAGTAAAAGATCACAACTATGCTCAAATCAAGAACAATGAAAATGATAAAGATGTTCTAAGCTTGTGCAAGACATGAAGAGAAGAAAATTTTGGAAGCTTGGATTACATCAAGAATCCAAAGGATTGAAAGTACAAAGATCAAGTCTCAAGGTTCTTCAAGAATAGCTTATAGGACTTAGATATTGTGTAAAGGTAAATGAGAATCACACTAAGCTCAAACAAGTTTTAAACATCTTTAAAAGTATTTCTAAAATGTTTAAATGCCCAACAAACTGATTTTGAAAAGTTAGTCATGGTGGTAGTTCATTTCTATGAAAAATAACCAAGTTTATGTTTTGTAAAACTGACCTTTGGTTACTCTTTTGATCACATCTTTTAAAATACTTTGAGTTTTGCTTTAAAACTTGTCTCATATGAAAATAGACTCAAATGTCTTTTCAATGACTAGTCATTTGCTTAAAACGGATAAGAAACGAAGAAGTTATGATCGTTTAAAATTAGTTTTCAAAACCAGAGTGTCCTAACCGATTAGGGACTTTCCTAACCGATTATTCACCCTACCAGAAGTCATTTTTACATTTATGAAATGTCCTAACCGATTAGGAACTTGTCCAAACCGATTAGGATGATAAAAATGAGCCTTTTTCATGTTTTAAATGGCAACCTAACCGATTAGGAAGGTTTCATAACCAGTTAGAACATGTTTTTTAACGAAATATATTTTGGCCATCAACAGGAGCCTAACCGATTAGGCTAAATGCCTAACCGGTTATTGTGAAAGTCAGAAAACAAATTCTGGACCTCCTAACCAATTAGGACAATGTCCTAACCGGTTATGTGCAAGCCAAAAATGCTCCTAACGGTAACAAACGACTATATTTCATAAATAAATCATTTCCAAAACTTTACTCAATGGCTCTAAATTTATTTGGGCTATAAATACAAGTGTTTGGGCATCATAGAAATTGAGGAGAACAATCTGAAAATTACTCTTGAGCATTAAATTTATGTTTCACTATATATTTCTCCAAACCTCTATTTTTGAGCTATAAGTGTGTGAATCCTTAATACCCATAGTGCTTCAATTTGTATTATTTACTCTTTGAGAGAGTTTCTATCATCTACATCTTTATTTAATCTTAAAAGAGGGTGAGGTATCCCTCAAGAATTGTAAGGGTGAAGTATCCCTTGAATATAGAGGCTCAAGCACAAAGGGTGAGGTATCCCAAGGTGTTGAATGCTCAAATTTGTAAAAGTTTTCAAGCACCCGTTCAAGCTTGAAAGTTTAGTGAAAAAGCTCAGGTGGTTCACTTGAGGACTGGACGTAGGCCACAAGTGGTTGGTGGCTGAATCAGGATAAATCTTAGTGTTTGTTTTTCTCAACTCTATCTCCTTTACATTTGTGCTTTAATTATATATGATTGAGTTGAATTTAATATCTAGCTTATTTACTTGATTTATCATATAAGCTCAAGTGGTATTTGTGAAATCTCTAATAATTGCACATTTGTTAGACTTATTCCGCTACATGTGTTGATTGAAAATATCAAAATACATAATTTGACAAAGTTGCATTAAAATTTATAATTACCTAATTCACCTCCCTCTTGAGTAATGGTTGCCATGGCTAATACGATTTTTTAAAATTAAATTTTTTTTAAAAAAATGTAGGTTAAAAAAGAAAAAATGTTTAAAATTATAAAAAAGATAAGCATAATTAATTTATTTAGATAGAGTTTAAAAATATATAGATTAAATGAAAAAATATTTAAAATTATAAATAAAATATGCATGATTAATTTAAAAGATACGAATTTAAAATTTAAAAGTAAAAAAATAAAAAATAACATATATTATTTTTTAAAGGAGAATACAATAAGAGACTAAGTTACTATTAAGAAAGTTTACTTCAATTTTTTGAACTGAAATTGAATTTTATTAAACTTCAAAGCATCCAACTTCAGGATAGAACCGAGGAAATTAGGTCGTGTGTCAACCTAAGTAGCTAAGTCTTAGTACTAGCATGGTTGGCTAATATATCAATCACTCTATTACATAATCTAGATATGTATGAAATGTCAAAGCAATCAAATAAAGAGGCATAAATAAAGATATCTGGGAGGATATTCCCATTATAAGATTTGTCTGCCAGTCCTTCAGTGATACTTTATAGATATTCACTGCATCGCCTTCTAAGATTATTTTCCTGAGATCATAATTTCAAAATTGTACTTTTAACTTATTAGTTAGGGTAGATTTGTTTTGTTTTTTTTATTATATACAATTATATATTTTTAATTGAATGTTTTGAATGTGTGCTTTTGCATTGTAGGTAATCTTTTAGTGACAATACAGTGTTAAATTGAAAAAAATAAAATAACCAACAAATAGTTTATGTCATCATTACTTATTGAACATCAAAATGTCCCTCTTATCCTATGAAATATCATATTTGTTTGAATGAAAGAATGTTAGCATTCTACATTAATACTTGACATTAATGCTAAATGACTTTGAAGGAGTTTTGGAAGATACCATGTTGCCAAATCAGCACATGACATGTCATTAGATAACTCTTGAAAGATGTTATCACATGAGATTATGACTTAGAGGGAATTTAGAAGAAGTCGTGTCGTCACGTCAGCACATAACTTTATTTGGTGGTGGCCATGTCAACACTTGACATGATGTGTCATTAGACGGCTTGGAAGATGCATGTCATGTTTTGAAGTACGAACACATTATTTTTAAAATATATTTATATGTTAGATATGTATTCATGTTAAATATATAAAGATATTTATATGATATATGTGTCTTATATGTCCAAATGTATTCGATTGAAAAAAAAATTTAATTTAGATACGTCTTAGACATATTAAGACACGTCTCGAAAACGTCTAAGACATGGTTTAGACACGATTCAATAATATTTTTTTTTGAAAAAATAATTTTTATGATTAATGTTTAATTAGTAAGTCTGTAATCCACTCAAGCCTAATCACATGATTGACGTCCAAGTCATTATTTTCACATATCAATATTTTAAGTTTTATCTTTTCACATATCACTGTTAGACTTTTAAGTTTTATCTTTTCACACATCACTATTTTCATCTACTCATTTTACCTTTGCTCGTATCAAGTCGTCCACTTCATCATCACTGAAATTTATCTCCCACCAATATTCCTTCTAATTAATTTTTTTTAATGCACATGTACTTATACATAGTTAATTCTATTATGAAAAGTTAGTATAATATATTTGTTAGAATATGTCAATAAAAATTATGTTTTATATTTTTTAAAAGTGACTTACTAGATAATAAATATTGACATATATAATATATATTAAGATATTATAAATTTTTAAATTTATAAAAATGATATTAATGAATTATGAATATATTTTTTAAATTTTATAATTATATATATATATATCATATTCATATCTTATAATTTTTTAAATTTAATATATTATTATATCTGTATATATATCATATCTCATATCTATATATATATATCTGTGCTTCATAAATGCCATGATATCACATGAGATTATATGGTAATAGATAACTTTACGGAGCCAACTTTAATATATAATAAGTATATAGATATACGGATGGGTATTGATATTCTAACATGTCTATCTACATTTTTTACTTTTTAATATTTAATAGAATTTAACTTTTAAAAGCCTTAAGTAAGGGGAAATTTTAAAAGTACAATAAAAAAATAAAAATAAATAATGTGAATAGACATATTAGAATATCGATACCTTCAAAATATAAATTGGGGTGAATGAAATATTTAAATAGTGACAATCTATCTCTTTATTATAACTAGAATAGAACTCATGTGATCCACGAGATTATAGAAAAAATCTAAAAATAATAGGATAATTATGTTATTACTATAAGAAAATGCATTTATAATTTTCATAAGTGACTTTAAGTGATATAGAAATTTTACATTGAGATTTAAATATTTATTTTATTATTTTAGGACATCAAATATTAAGTTTATATATAAAATTTTTGATACAATAACAACAACAATAATCAAGTCTTTTTTCATTAGGTGAGATCAGTTACATAGATCAAACAATGTCATTGTGTCATATCATAAATTAAGTCTTCTGAAATGTCATTCAAATCTAAATCTTTTTTCATCGTTTTATTTATAATCTTTATTAGTCTCCCTCTACCTTTAACTATTAGGTTATCCTCTACCTGATCTACTCTCCTTATAGGAACTTCTAAGGGTCTTCTTATATGTCCAAACTACCTAAGGCGAGATTCTCCCATCTTTTTCACAATAGGTGTTACCCCTACTTTCTCTCTAATGTATTCATTCCTAATCCTATCTTGTTTTGTACGGGCACACATTTATTGCAACATCCTCATCTCTGTGACACTGATCTTATGCTCTTGCTGACTTTTTACCGCCCAACATTCAGTACTATACAACATCGTGGGCCTTATAGCTATGCAGTAAAATTTATCCTTAAACTTGAGAGACACTTTTCTATCATAAATAACTCTTGAAACACTCTTCCATTTCATCCATCCAGCTTGAATCATATGATTTACATCTCCCTTTATCTCTCCATTATTTTGTATGATAGATCCAAGATACCTAAACCGTGTAACTTGGGGTATGGTTGTTAGCCATGGCAACCATTACCCAAGAGGGGAGGTGAATTGGGTGATGACTAGTTTTAATGCAACTTTGACAAATTATGCATTTTGAATAACTCAATTAATAAATGCAGCGGAATAAGTCTAATAAATGTACAACTATTGAGGATTACTCAAATACAACTTGGGATATATGATGAACTAAGTGAATAAGCTAGATATCAAGTTGTAACAATCAAAACATCAACATATGCAATAAATAAATATATTCTACCAAATACTGAATTTAAAGAGTGTAGGGAAGAGAGAATCAAACTCAAGAATTTATCCTGGTTCGGTCACCAACCACTTGTGGCCTACATCCAGTTCTCGAAGCTTAACTTGAGATTTTCTTCACTATCTCCTAGACTTTACTCTAGAAAACCTTTGTACATACAAGAGCACTCCTCACACCTTGGGATACCTCACCCTTATGCTAGAGCCTCCAATTCTTCAAGCTTCACAGGTGCTTGATGACCTTTACAATGAAGAGCACTCACAACACCTTTGGGATACCTCACCCTTTGTGTTTGAGTCTCACTACAAGGGATACCTCACCCTTTTCTCTTTTGAGGGATACCTCACCCTCTTACAATGATTTCAAGGTGAATAGAAAGAATATAAACTCTCTTGAAGAGTAGATATACAACTTGAAGAACAAAGTATAGATGATAGAAAACTCTCTCAAGAGTGGATAATACAAGTTGAAGCTCAATGGGTATAAAGGATTTACACACTTAGCTCAAAACAAAGAATTTAGAGAAAAAGATGATGAATTTCATTTTCAATGCTCAAGGGTAATTTTCAGAATGTTCTCCAACTTGTTTTTGATGCCCAAACACTTTTATTTATAGCCCAATGAGTTTTAGAGCCTTTGGAGGTGTTTAGAAATGATTTTCTATGAAAACTAGCCGTTTATAGCCGTTAGAAACGTTCCTAGGCACTTTGTAATCGATTACAAGCTTCATGTAATCGATTACAAGCTTTCTGGGCACTTTGTAATCGATTACATGCTTTCTGGACACTTTGTAATCGATTACATACTCTGTGTAATCGATTACACGGCTTCTGTCAACGTTCTAATCGATTACATGACTTGTGTAATCGATTACACCATTTCTGGTTTTCAAAACCGACTTTAAAAGGTCATAACTTCTTCATTTCTTATCCAATTAAAGCAAATGACCATTCATTGGAAAGCTCTTTGAGTCTACTTTCATATGAAAGAAGTTTTAGAATAAAAATCAAAGTATTTTAAAAGATATGATCAAAATAGTAACCAAAGGTCAGATTTTCAAAACTCAAACTTTAATTGGTCATAACTTTTTCGTTTCTTATCCGTTTAAAGCAAATGACCAGTCATTGGAAAGATCTTTGAGTCTATTTTCAAATGAGATACATTTTAAAGTAAAACTCAAAGTATTTTAAATGTTATGATCAAAAGAGTAACTATATGTCAGTTTTGCAAAACACAAACTTGGCTATTTTTTATAGATTTGAAATATTACCATAACTAGCTTTCTAAAATAGTTTGTTGGGCATATAAACATTTTAGAAACACTTATAAATATGTTTAAAAACTTTTTTGAGGTTAATGTGATTCCTTTTTACCTTTACACAAGATCTAAGTCCTATAAGTTATTCTTGAAGATGTTGGACTAGATCTTTTGCCACCATCACTTCTTGATGTAATCCAAGCTTCCAAAGAAAATCTTCTCTTCAAAACTTGCAAATGCTTGGAACATCTTTTCATTTTCATTCTCCTTGAGTTGAGCATAGTTGTGATCTTTTGCTTTCTTGTTGCAATGCTTACTCTTGGTACTTGGACTATCCTACAAAGTATTACTCACTTAACCAAACATAATTAGTCCAAATTCATAACTCAATATCTTCATATGCATGATTCATAAATGTATAACTCTAGTTAGTCTAACATGCATACAAGACTTTCATAGACATATCCAATATTAATTCATTTATAACTCATATAAAATATTATTGGATATATTATATGATGAATGTTACATATATCTCATTAAACACATTTATGTAACATGGTCAACATTCTTTTGTGATACATTTGTCATTTATTAAGTACAACTATAAAACATAAGCCTCATTCTTTTTATCTTGTATTTGTCATCATCAAAACTTAACATATTAAATCATTGGGGCAAACCTATTTCCACAATGGTATGATCTCTAATTTTCACCGCTAAGCTTGTATTAGCACGTTTCTTACTGAACTTACATTCCATATATTCCGTCTTACTCTTTCTTAGACGGAAGTCATGTTCTTCCAAAGTTCGTTTCCATAGTTCTAACTTCCCATTTGTTTCCTCTCTCAACTCTCCAATTAAGATTGTATCATCTGCAAAAAGCATGCATTGTGGCACCGACTCTTGGATATACGCAGTAAGCACATTCAAGACCAAGGTAAAAAGATATAAACTCAAAGTTGACCCCTGGTGCAGTCCTATAATTATAGGAAAATCTTTTGTGACCACACCCTGTGTTCTCACACTAGTTTTAGCCTTGCTATACATATCTTGAATTGCTTGAATATAAGCGATACAAACTCTTTTCTTCTCCAAAACCTTCCACAAGACTTTTCTCGGTACCCTATCGTAGGCTTTTTCTAGATAAATAAAAACTATGTGTAGGTCTTTTTACTTCCTCCGATACCTCTCAATTAATCTTCGTAGAAGATAGATTGTTTCCATGGTTGACCTCCCAGGCATAAAACTAAATCGATTCTCTGAAATATGAGTTTATTGTCTTAATCTTCGTTCAATTACTCTTTTCTATAATTTCATAGTATGATTCATGAGCTTAATCCCTTTGTAATTTGCACAATTATATATAAAATTTTGATAAAATTTTAAAATTTTCAAAAATTATTGAAAGAATATTTTGAGTTTTAAGGGTTAAGGCTCCTACCAACTCCATTAATTTTATCTCTATATATTATAATATGGTTTGACACTATAATAAAAATAATTTTATTCTATAATTTTTTTCATATATATATATATATAAACATTGTTATTACATTAATAAGATAATAATGAAATTTAAATTTAAATTTGTAATAGGTAATTAATGATAAAATAATTTATATTTTCTTTTATTTTTTAAAAAGATAATATTAAAATTTAAATTCAAATTATATTGCTAATACAATTTAGAGATAACAATTGATAAATTTGTTTACATTTTTTTTGATATAATAATATTAAAATTCAAAATTAAATAATATTAATAATACAACATAGAAGTATCATTTGACAAAATTTTATAAACTAAGACTATTTTTTATATATTATATTAATTGATTTATAATTATAATAATGTATGAAAAACAAGCTCACGGGATGTAACGTGACCACATAGGCTACGTTTGATTTTCTAAAACTGCCATGTCGGCTTTGAACTTGTCTCCTCATGCCACATCATCTTCCCATAATCTCTTATTTTAAGCCACGTGAATAATCTTCTTTCTTTGTCATCAGTAAAATTTATATATTTTTACATTTTTTCTTTATTATCTTTTTAACTTTCTTTTATAATATATATAAGTAACTCAACGCAATAAATCACTTCAAATATTCTTTCATTATCTTTTCAATCACCTTCACTAACTTTTCACCACGTATGAATTACTCAATCTTTACAATGGCCTTTTAGCATCATGTTTAGAAAGATGAATTCTTTTCAAATAGTTATTTTTAGATGATTAAATTATTTTGTGAAATAATTATTATATTTAAATAAAATAATTATTTTATAAAAAAACTTTTACATGAAATTTAATATAAAATAAAAACTTTATTTAACAAATAATCACAAACTAAAAATTAAAACTTATGATTTTAACTTATAAATTATTTTTTACATTTTAATATATAATTATTATTTTATCCTCATTTAAATAATTTTTTTAATCATTCTATACCTATTTTAGTAATTTAATATATAAAAATAATTTTTTTATATCATTCTAAATAAATCATATTAACTTAAAATTACTTTCAATTAATATATCTAAACATAAAAATAAATTAATTTATAATCGATTATAATAATAATCGATTATAATAGATTAAATAATAATTAATTATCAATATAATCTATAATTTTTAACTTTTCCAAACAAACACTTACTCTAACTATTTTACCTTCCAGTCTAGAAAAGAGGTAATGCTACAGCTATAGGTAGTGCTCCTTAATTATTCCTTTCTCTCCAAAATATATGATGAGAAAATAATAAATAAATTTATTTATTTGCCCTTCCAACACGCGGGTCAACATTTAGTGACTTCTTAGTTTGAAAGACTTGAATTGAAAAATAAGGGAAAAAGAGTATAGAGTTACTTTAAATTTTTATCTTTTTTTAAATTAATATTATAAACTTAAAATTTATTAATTAATTTTTTAAATTTAACTAATGACTTAATAAATTATTTTATTAACTATTTGTTAAATTATTAATGAATATGTCACATGGTATCATTCTACTCATTTAAATTTATGAAATTTAGAAAATTGATTTTTTTATTCATTAAAATTTTCTTTTTAAAAAAATTAAATAAAATAATTAAATTATTTTAAAACAAAAAAGACATTTTTTTAATGGATGCAAAATAATCTTCAATGTTTTTTTTTATTTTAAAATAATTTAGTTTTTAAAAACATTTGGAACCCAACATTCAGCTTAGTGAAACCAAACCCCATCAAGCTCACAGCAATATAAACAATCTGAGATCAAACATTTTGCACGAAACCCGGTCCAATTTCCCACGTCAGATCCACAATGCCAATAGGAATAGCATACAAATAATAGGTTAAAGGGCAAACCCATTTACATTTAGAGCCAAAGAATGCAAAAAACGAGGAAAATTGAAAAAAAAAAGGGAAAGAGAAGGAGGCATCGCGGGTGAACGAGAAACAATATCTCTCTACGCATTGCTTCAATACCCTCTTTGCTTAGTTATACCCAATCAAATAAAAATCGAAACTTCGTGATCCTCCATGGCACAGAGTACTGAGTGTGTCTCATAAGCGTTGAATCCCCGAAACTGAAACGGTACACATTTTCTCTTAACAAATTAAATAAAAAAATTAATTTTTTTAAATAAAAAAAGACATTGAAGATTATTTTGCATGCATTAAAAAAATATCTTTTTTTTGTTTTAAAATAATTTAGTTTTTTTATTTAATTTGTTAAAAGTAAAATATAATTAAAAAAATAAAGTTTTAATGAATGAAAATATTAATGATTCAAATTTAATGAACTTGTATAAGTAGGATGATGTCACGTGACATCTCCTATAATAATTTAATAGATAATTAATAGAAGAATTTATTAGATCATTAGTTAAAATTTAAAGATTAATTTAAAAAATTTAAATTTTTAGAGATAATTTATAAAAAATAAAAATTCAAAGTGACTCTATATTCTTTTCTCAAAAAATAAGATAAGAAATCTAAAATCCAAATGTTAGTTTAGTAATAAATAAGTATGTGATTTGTAGTTAGACAAATAATTAAATGTTTAAATATTAATTATATCAATTACTTAAGACTAAATAATAATGTATATTTTTATAAATATCATAATATTAAGTCTTAACTTAAATACTTTGCTTTTAACTAAATTAAATAAGTGAATTAATCAAGTATAAAGAAACTGACCTAATCACCATTAACTAAAAAAAGAAAAGAGAAATAACTTTCCTACATAAATTTATTGTTACAAACTATGAAAATAGTAGAATGTGGATAATATTTTAAGTTGGAAATGTGCTTACAAGGCTTATGATATTCAAAACTTGGTGTTTGCAAAGCCATGGTGGTAATTAAATTAATCCATCCATTGTCATGATCACCAGAAAATGAGTAATGATAAAACGGGTGCAAACTTTGTATGTGAAATTAAATTAATCCATCGGTACTTAGACCATACACCTAAGCCTACTAGCTTGATCATTTTTTATTCGATCTCGATAATTTTATCTATTTTTAATAATATTATTTTTTATATTATATAAAATTAGTTAATGAAATATAAATTTATAGTTAATAGCATATAAAAATTAGTTAATAAATATATAAAAAATTAATTAATGAATAATAAAAAATTTATTAATGATATATATAAATTAATTAATAAAATCAAATTAAAAGTGTCACATATTTATATATATTTATTAATTAATAATTTATATTTTATTAACTAATTTTTATATAATATTAAAATAGATATAAATATTATTTGAAATAAAATAATCATTATGCTTTTTTATTATTTGACCCATGGAGTTGTGGATTGTACATGACCTGATTTCCATGAATAAAGTTCGATTACGTCACTCTCACCTCTTTAGAAAGATTTTTAAAAGACAAATATTTTATGTATATTAAAGTATAAATATTATATTTATATTATTTGTTAATATGAGAAAGATATTAAATTATTTTATATGTGATTATAATATTTTTATGACATATAAAATAATTTTATAAATAAATTAAATAAAATTAAATATATTTTAAATAGACAAATAACAAAGTTGCTTTAAAAATGACTCACATATAAGTAAAATATATGAGAAATGATTTTTATTTACTTAAAATATGATAAATATATGTTTATGATATATTTATATGAGATAAATATTAAATTAAATTATATGTAATTATAATATTTTTATGAGATATAAAATAAATTTATAAATTATTAAAAAAATTAAAATATAAAAATTAGATAAATAATAATATTATAAAAATATCTTTGCCGGAACAAGTTGAAAGAGAGAGAAAAAGAAAGATACTTGACTCACTTTTATAGTTTTATTAGAACACAAATAACAACCTCATAATAAATAATCATGAGGTGAGGTCAGTTATCCTTCTCCTGTATAAAGGCAAACAAGAGTCATAATGGAAAACTCTGCACTCACTAATAAAGAATTCCACCATGATTATTACCTTGAGCTTGGTCGGAATAGTACTAATTTTCCAAAAGGTTTGAGTAAAAGGACGATTATATGCTCTTACGAAACAAATATACATTAGTGTATGAACGTACGTATGTCATTATAAATTTTACGAGTACTCTTTTTAATTAAAGGTATTTGCACATGTACTATATATATATATATATATTGCATATAATCACTAAATTACATTTTGAACGTTACTGTAACTTTTTTAAATAGTCTAAATCATATACCTCACACAGTATATATAATAATATAAGTATCAATTTCCTTCTTTTTTAATTTTTTTCTCATTTTTATCTCTCCTCCCAGAAAAAAACTGCTATACCTCCAATTTTATGCCTTTCATTAGTTTCATTTCTAATAGTTATAATATAGCAACTTTTTTTTTTTTCCTTTACGCATCTTGTATCTAAAAGTATCTATTGAATGAAAAACTATAAAGTATAAACATAGGCATAGATATTGAAACACATTAAATTTAAAAATTATATATCATAGATATATATAAAAATTAATATCAAAGTAAATTAAAAAATTAATTTATGTATATATATAATTGTAAAATTTAAGAATGTTTTTATAATTTATTAATATTATTTTTATAAATTTAAAGATTTATAATATCTTACTATATATCATATATGCCAATACTTACTACCTAATAAGTCATTTTCAAAAAATATAGAGCATAATTTCTATTGACATTTTTTAAAAAAATTTCTTAAATCAACTTCTCTTAATAGAACTAACAATATACAATTACATGTGTATCTAACAAAATTAATTAGAGAGAATAATGGTGTGAGGCAAGTTTCGATGACGGCAAAGTGGATGACTTAGTATGAGCAGAGGTAGAAGGAATAGATGAAAATAGTAGTGTGTAAAAAGATAAAACTTAAAAGCTTAATAGTGGTATGTAAAAAGATAAAATTTAAAATACTGGCATAAAAAAATAGTGACTTGGGACGTCAGTCATGTCATTGAGCTTGAGTGAGTTACAGACTTACTAATTGGACATTAGTCATGGAAACTAATTTTTTTTAAAAAATATTAATGGGTCATGTTTAAGTCATGTTCAGGCCGTGTCCTAGACGTGTCCAAGTGTGTCCGATACGTGTCCAAACGTATTCGAGACATGTCCAAGCATGTCCAAGACGTGTTTGAGACGTGCTCAAGCCGAAAAAATAATCATCTTAATCGGATACTTTCAGACATGTAAGACACATGTGTCATACGCACATCCCCTTGTGTTAGACACAGACATGTGTCTGACTCGTGGACATGCCTCAAAAATGGTGTGTTTGTACTTCATAGATGGAAAATGATAGTGTCCGAATGAGATTGGCACGGACCTGCACGAATGAATCATTTAATTGTGAAACAATTCTTAGTTAGCTATAAATTATTATAGACACTCAAATTATTATTTGATATGTATAAGATTGTAGAATTTATAATAAAAATATATTTATCATTAGTAATACTTCTATACATGTTAAATAATAATTTAAATATTTAAAAAATAATGTAATAAACAATATTAACTTAAAAATCTATCTTAGCTGTGATAGAATGTTTTTTTTCAATTATTATTTTATTTAAAATTAAATATAATATTTGTTATAAGTGACTCAGGAATTCCGGGTGCAAGCGGAGTTCCCTATCATCACCTTACCTAAGAGGAATAGTGTGAACCTGAAATCAATATAACAAATTTGTGCGCCTTGCATACTCTTCGAGGAGAAAGAAGGTTTCTATAGAGAGGATAAGGATAATGATCACTTACTGATGTAATCATGTTCTGTTAAGATTGTTATTCTATTTTTGTTTAGCAATTGTTTAGCTAACAGGATATTAATCTTATCGTGTAGTTTGTTAGTAGTTAGGCTAGTTAGGCCTGATGTTTATATATATCAGTCCATCCTGTATAAGATTTGTACCAAGATTGAATACAATACATTCCTTTGCATAGTTCTTTATGGTATCAAAGAAGGTTAATGGGGGTCCGAAAAAGCAAAATACCTCTGGGAATGGAGATTTAGAGAAGAAAGGCATCTCAAGTGGCGCCCCAACACAATTCACCATCACGCCTTCTTCGCCCTATTACCTTGGAGCCTCGGATAATTCGGGAACACCTCTGGTTGTTGTGCTCCTTGTTGGAGATAATTACCGCAACTGGGCTAAGTCCATAAAAACAACCCTGCTTGCGAAGACGAAGCTTGGTCTTATTGATGGTACCATTAAGAAACCATCATCCACGTTGCCAGAACTTCATCCATGGGAAAATGCAGACTCTATGGTAATTGCCTGGCTCATTAATTTAATAGTCCACACGTTGCACGGAAGTATATCTCATGCAACGACGGCAAGGGACGTGTGGCTTGATCTGGAAGAGTGATTTACCCAGACAAACGCACCTCGCATGCATCAATTATGAAGAACACCCAATTTGATACAACAGGAGCCTAACATGACAGTGACCGAGTATTATGGCAAGTTCAAGAGCCTCACGGATGAACTTAGTGAACTACAGCCACTGCCACAGTGCACATGTGGAGCATCAAAGGATCTAGCACAGAGGGAGGAAGATCATCACATGCACCTCTTTCTTAGGGGTCTTTATGGGGATTGTTTTGCACACATCAAAGGAACCATACTTAACATTGATCCGTTGCCTTCGCTCAGAAAGGTGTTCAATCATATCCTAAGAGAGGAATCCCGATTGACCGCTGAGAAAGCCAGGGAATTCAAGTTGGAAACAAGTTCAGCTTTCTACACCAACAAACAGAGGAATAAAGATGAGCTAAAGGTGAAGTGTGAGCACTGTGGAAAGATGGGACACGAGAAATCCAAATGCTTTGAGTTGGTTGGGTATCCTCCCCATTGGGACACACGCAGATCACACAAGAAAGGCAACAAATCTGGCTTCAACTCAGGAGGAGCAAGGTTCACATGGGCGAATAGTAACCAGAAGGGAACCATGGCAGAGGGACAGAACTAGAACAATCATGCTCTTCATGGATCTCAGAATAAGAGAAATAACGAGCAGCATGAATACACTTCTGGTAATCTTGAGAAACAAGGATGGACGCATAAAGAGAAAGCATAGACACATTCTTAATGTTGCAAGAGCGCTTAGATTTCAATCTAATCTACCTTTATCTTTCTGGGGAGAATGCGTTCTTACGGATACTCATTTGATCTATAGAACACCAATAGTAGCTAATAGAGGCATCACCCCCTATGAAATGATTTACGGAAAGTCGCCATCTTATACTCATTTGAGAGTTTTTGGGTGTCTCTGTTACGTCAAAGCACTCAAACCAAGTGATAAATTTGCATCTAGAGCCAAATGAAGCATATTTGTTGGATAACCCCAAGGACAAAAGGGGTGGCGCGTGTGTGATCCACAGACTCGTGAGTTCTCAACATTAAGGGATGTCGTATTTTATGAGACCATATTCCCATATTACTCAAAGATTGAGGTCTTTCCCAAAAACACAATAGGTTCTAAAGACGGATGTATTTTTATTGAGGCCGCTGGATCACCTACTGAAGCCAAAGAGCAAGTTGGGGTGGAACATAACCTAGTTGAGCTGGTTGAGAATGAGGCAGAATTACCAGACGAACAAAACCAAGGGGAGCATAATGTTGTTAGCGATGATATGATGCTAACTCGAGGACAGCGTACTAGACGACCCCTGGAATATCTTAAGGACTATGTTTGCCATACTGCCACACGTAAAAACCCATGCACGTTAAAAGAACAATCAGCCACTTCTAGTAAGTCATATCATATATCACATTATATCAATTATGATAGTTTCTCTTCAGGTCACAAAGCTTTTCTTACCACCATCATGTCCTATGATGAGCCCAGAAATTATATACAGGCCATCCAACATCAACAATGGCGTGAGGCTATGGAGCGTGACATTCAAGCTCTAGAAGAAAATAACACATGGACTCTTGAACCATTACCAGCCGGGAAAAAGTTAGTAGGTTGTCGATGGGTTTATAAGATTAAGTATAAAGTAAATGGCGAGATAGACAAATACAAAGTACGTTTAGTCGCGAGGGGATATACTCAAGTCGAAGGAGAAGACTTCCAGGAAATGTTCACTCCCGTGGAGAAGATGGCAATGATTCGCTGCTTGTTATCAGTGGCAACAGCCAAAGGATTGGAGTTACATCAAATGGATATAAGTAATGCTTTTCTTCATGGTGAGTTAGAGGAAGAGGTATATATGGCCGCTCCTCTGGGGTATGTTGTTTGGAAGACAAATCTTGTATGTCGCTTGCGAAAGTCGTTATACGGGCTCCGCCAAGCTTCAAGAAACTGGCATACCAAGCTCTCCGAAAGTTTGCTCGCACATGGCTTCCTCCAAAGTAGCGCAGGCCATAGTTTATTCACATATTCATCCAGCAACGTTTTCTTGGCAGTCCTTGTGTATGTAGACGACTTGATTATAGCTGGTAATGATACAGAGGCTTGCAGTAGTTTCAAGTTTTACCTGCACAAGTGTTTTCACATGAAAGACCTTGGCACCCTTAAATATTTTCTTGGTCTCGAATTAGCACGGGGTGCAGAAGGTTTGTTCCTCTGTCAGCGTAAGTACACAGTTGACATACTAGATGAATGTGGAATGATATATTGCAAAGCTTGTGGGTTTCCTATGGAGCAGAACCATAACTTGTCCGCTGACACAAGTGAGCCACACTCTGATCCCTCACAATATCAGTGTCTCGTTGGCCGCGTGATTTACCTCACAATTACCAGGCCAGAGATAACCTATTCAATGCATATTTTGAGCCAATTTATGCAGGCACCAAGGCAAGCACATTGGGACGCAGCTTTACGTGTTTTGCGTTACTTGAAGTCATCACCCGACCAAGGCATTTTACTTCCTAAGGATAATGATCTCCAACTGGTTGGTTATTGTGATTTGGACTGGGCAGCTTGCCCCATCACGCGATGATTAACTTCAGGATACCTTATGAAGCTTGGATCCGCTCCAATTTCATGGAAAATGAAGAAGCAAACAATAGTGTCTCGCTTCTCTAGTGAAGCTGAATATCTGGCCATGACACATGCCACTAGTGAGATCATTTGGTTGCATAGTTTGCTATCCTCTTTATTATATACAGGCCATCCAACATCAACAATGGTGTGAGGCTATGGAGCGTGAAATTCAAGCTCTAGAAGAAAATAGCACATGGATTCTTAAACCATTACCGGCCGGGAAAAAGTTAGTAAGCTGTCGATGGGTTTACAAGATTAAGTATAAAGTAAATGGCGAGATAGACAAATACAAAGCACGTTTAGTCGCGAAGGGATATACTCAAGTCGAAGGAGAAGACTTCCAGGAAATGTTCACTCCCGTGGAGAAGATGGCAACAGTTCGCTGCTTGTTGTCAGTGGCAACAGCCAAAGGATTGGAGTTACATCAAATTGATATAAGCAATGCTTTTCTTCATGGTGAGTTAGAGGAAAAGGTATACATGGCCGTTCCTCCAGGGTATGTTGTTTCGAAGACAAATCTTGTATGTCCCTTGCGGAAGTCATTATACCACTACAAGAAAATACCAAATTTGTGGTGAATTTTTTATGGCGGATTCGCATCCGCTGTAATTGCGAAAAGCGTTGCGACGGATTATGATCCGTCTTAATTTGAGGTGAATTTTATGGCGGATAATTTTTGCAGTGAATTTTTGCAATGGATTGTTCCCCGCAAATTTTTTCAGCGATAATTTCCATCGTGAAATGCTGTACCAATTGGTAAAAGAAGTTTTGCGGTGGAAATATCCGCCGCAAACTTAATAAAATATAAAAAAAATTGGGGGGGAAATTTAAAAAAAAAATTAACAATTTGCATAATTTGCCGCAGATTATAAAATAATAAATTACAACGGACAAATTTTACCGCAAAATTGATAAACTAATAAAAAAATTTGTTAAAAAATTTTAATATTTTGTGGCGGACTAATCCATCGCTAAGAGGTAATTTAAAAAACTTTGCGATGAAAAAATTTGTCACAAAAGATATTACGTAAAAAAATTAATAAAAAAAGAATAAAAAATATTTGCGGCAGAAAAATCATCGCAAAAAATAAGCTGCATTTTTTAAAAATATTTGCGGTGGATATTTTCACCGCAAAATATGAAAGTAATAAAAAAATCATGATAATTTGCGACGAATTTATTCGCTGCAAAATTCCACCACAATTTAAAAATCAAATTTGCGGCCTATAATCCGCCACAAAAATTAGATCTACATGCTATCTTCTTCTTCCATTTTCATTTTTTTGAATCCATTTTTCTTTCCTTCACCTCCTCTCCCTCAACCGACCGTTCATCTCCACCGCCTGCCGCCACCGACCGCCAACCCCCAACCTCCGGGACCCGCGACCAAGCGACCAACGCCTCTCCACCTGCGACCCGCCTCCCCGCGACCGAAGCGCCACCACCACAACCCGCGCCATCAACAACGACCTCGACCCGGTGCACCGCCTCTCTGCGACCAGCGGAACCGACCCGCGCACCGCCACCTGCGACCCACCGACCCGCGCATTGCCACCCGTGACCCACCAACCGCGCCGCACCGCCACCTGCTACCCCCCACCCCACCGCACTGCGCGACCGTGCCGCCACCACGCTCTCCACGACTCCACCGGTCCTTGGCTACCAAGTAGGTACCCCACTGTTAATTACTTGCTCTGTTCATTGGTTTAGTGTTTGAACCAATGATTTGTTTGCTAAGAAGATGAGTGATTTGTAGATTGTGAATTGTGGATTTAGAATTTGATCACATGCTCACGACCGGGTTTCGAAAATTTATCTCTATGATCAATTTGAATTTGATTATTGCAATGTACTGTAACTCTGCCTGGTATTGTTATCTTTGTAATATATTTGAAGCATGTGGTAAATCGTATTACCGAGCGAAGCCTTAGTTTCCCATTTGAGATTCAATATTAGTGAGCACACATACTTTTTGAAGGAACTGCTCATTGTATTGAATATTGAATTGTCCAATTTGGACAGTTTAGGAAGAAACTTTTACTTCACTTGATTATAGTTACTCATTAAATCTCATACCATATACTTGATGAAATTTTGTTGTGTAACATTTCCTTTTGTTCTCTGGGTGCATACTTGATCATGGTAGATGTCACCACTTTCTAGTCGTGCACTTGGAGACCAATGGGAAATGCTGTCGAAATTTCATCAAGTATATGATGTGTGATTGTTAAGAGTACTATCAATCAAGTGCTGAAAAGGTTTCTTCTTGAATGAGATAGGGTCATACCATGTTAAGAGATTTTAAGATTTTGGAGATGATAGTTGTTTGGATTGAAATATTTATACAAGTATAATTTTAAAATATATTAATTATGCAACATATGTTGTGCATTTTACATTTTTGTATTTTGATTTAAGTGTAAAATTATAATTACAGAAAATGGTAGTTCCAGAAAATCGTAGATGAATGTATAATAGGACTCATTCGGATTGTAGAGGACTTACACAAGATTTTATACGTGGAGTTGAAGAGTTTATGAATTATGCATGTCGATCTTCTCATTACTTAAGTGAAGGAACAATTAGGTGTCCATGTTTGATGTGTTATAGTGGGAAATTGTTGAAACCTGAGATTGTGAAAGTTCATTTGTATAAAAAAGGATTCAAACCTAGGTATTAGTATTGGACAGATCATGGAGAGGAAGATCCTGATCCAATTAGTGTAGATATAAACTTTGATGTGAACCCTGCTAGTAGTTCTATATTAGAGGAGGAAGGCGTGGTTGATAGATATCAAAATATGGTTTGTGATGCGGCTGGAACAGAATTTGGAGATTTTAGGAGTCGTTTTCAACGGAGTGTTGAGGAGCCTCCACATCCAGAGGCCGAAGAGTTTTATGATCTATTCAATGCTTCAAGTCAGCCATTATGGCCTGGCTGCGAAACTCATTCTGAGTTATCCTTGGCAGTTCAAATGTTAAGCCTCAAATCTGATTATAATGTAACGCATGCGTGTTTTGATTCATTTATGGAGATATTAAGAGAGGTTGCTCCTCCAGGATCAAGAATTCCTCTGAATTACTATAGAACAAAAAAATTGGTTTTTAAACTCGGGCTTCCTTCAAGAAAAATAGATTATTGTGTAAATGGTTGTATATTATACTATGACAATGCTAGACAATATAGGTTTTGTGGTGCTGAAAGATACGAACTTCGTAAAATCAGTAATGGAAATAACAATGAAATTCCGGTGAAAAGAATACATTATTTACCTCTTATTCCTAGGCTCAAGAGGTTATATTCCTCTATGAGCTGATCTGCACACATGGGATGGCATGCTAAAAATAATAGGAAGTTGGGGGAGATGTCTCACCCATCCGATGGTGAAGCATGGAAGCATTTTAATAGGACATATCCTGAATTTGAAATTGATCCTAGAAATTTTAGGCTTAGTTTGTGTGCTGATGGTTTCACTCCATACAATCAATCTGCTTCTCCTTATTCTTGTTAGCCTGTGATAGTCACTCCATATAATCTGCCTCTAGAAATGTGTATGACTGTCCCATACATGTTCCTAACATGCATTATTCCCAACTCTAACAATCCCAAGAGCAAGATTGATGTTTATTTACAACCATTAATCGATGAACTAAAAATTTTATGGGCGGGTGTTTTAACTTATGACGTGTCAAGCAAACAAAATTTTATGATGAGGGCAGCATTGATGTGGACAAGAAATGACTTTTCAACATATGGAATGTTGTCTGGATGGATGACTGCTGGTAAATTAGCATGTCCATATTGCATGGATCAAACAAAGACATTCACTTTGAAGCATGGGGGAAAAAATTCGTGGTTTGACTGCCATCGTCAATTCTTGCATGTTGATCACATGTTTAGAAGAAACAAAAATGCATTTAAGAAGAAAACTGTGGTGACTGATTTGCCTCCACCAAGATTATCTGGACATGAATTAAGTGAGATTATTAGTGTCTTTAGTAAAATAACTGAAATGCAGTCGTGCAAACACTATGGGTATGGTGTTTATCATAATTGGACTAAGCAGAGCATATTTTGGGAGTTACCATATTGGAAGGATAATTTAATTAGACATAATTTAGATGTCATGCATATTGAGAAAAATGTCTTTGATAATATATTCAACACAGTTATGTATGTTAAGGGCAAAACAAAGGATAATATCAAGGCAAGAATGGACTTAAAAGAATATTGTCAACGACCAGAATTGGAGCTTATTGATTTTCCAAATGGTAAAATCATGAAACCAAAGGCTAATTATACTTTTACAAAAGAGCAAAAGAAAATTGTTTGTGAATGGGTGCAACATTTAAAAATGCCAGATGGTTATGCTTCGAACTTAGCCAGATATGTGGACATAAATCAATTACGATTGTCTGGGATGAAGAGTCATGATTGTCACGTGTTTATAGAGAGTTTGCTTCTAATTGATTTTTCTTTGTTTCCAGATCAAATTTGGAAGCCATTGACTGAATTGAGTCAATTTTTTAGAGACTTATGCTCAACGACTTTGACGAAAAAAGACATGCTTCAAATAGAACAGAACATTCCGGTGATTTTGTGTAAATTGGAAAGGATATTTCCACTAGGTTTCTTTGATTCCATGGGACATTTACTAGTCCATTTACCTTATAAAGCAAGAGTAGGTGGGCTAGTTCAATACAAATGGATGTATCCATTCGAGAGGTACTTAAACAAGATAAAGAAAACAGTTAAGAACAAAGCTCCTGTTGAAGGTTCTATTTGTGAAGCTTATTTGATTCAAGAGATATCTCATTTCTGTTCATTTTACTTTGAGCCTTATGTTAAGTCAATGAGAACTAGAGTTGGACGAAATGATGATACAGATGAAAATATGTTAATGGAATCAACTTTGTCAATTTTTAATCAACTCGGCCAAGGTTATGGAACATCAAAAATACAATGGCTAAATGATGCTGAGATGAAATCTGCGACATTGCACATCTTGCTAAATTGTGAAGAAGTTAAATTATACCTTAAGTAAGTGGTACTAATAATTTAATTTAAATTTCAAATGTATTACTAACTAACAATCAAATCATAAACTTTTAATTTTTCAATGTTTTTTTACAACATTTCAACATTCTTGAGGAACATTCAAATGAAAGAATAAATGCAGATTTTATAGAGTGGTTTAAGTCAATGAGAACTAGAGTTGGACGAAATGATGATACAGATGAAAATATGTTAATGGAATCAACTTTGTCAATTTTTAATCAACTCGGCCAAGGTTATGGAACATCAAAAATACAATGGCTAAATGATGCTGAGATGAAATCTGCGACATTGCACATCTTGCTAAATTGTGAAGAAGTTAAATTATACCTTAAGTAAGTGGTACTAATAATTTAATTTAAATTTCAAATGTATTACTAACTAACAATCAAATCATAAACTTTTAATTTTTCAATGTTTTTTTACAACATTTCAACATTCTTGAGGAACATTCAAATGAAAGAATAAATGCAGATTTTATAGAGTGGTTCCAAAGTTATATAAGTATTTAAACATTACTAAATTGTTGATCCCAATCATTATATATGATTTAGATCATTAACATTAGCTATATTTTTTTCTAGGTTCACAATCCAGAAAATATGGTGAATAATTCTTACTTGCATGATTTGGCATGGGGGCCTAGTAGATGTGTGACATCTTGGCCAATGTATTTTGTCAATAGATATAAATTTCACACAGATGCTTAGTCAGATGGGAAGAAAACAATCAATAGTGGCGTGTGTGTTAAAGGCTCAACTAATGGTAAAAATGAAAATGATTATTATGGAATACTAAAAGATGTGATTGAGTTAAAATATCTTGAGGAACCAAAAAAAAAAGTTGTTCTTTTTAAATGTGAATGATTTGATCCTATGATTAATAGAGGTACAAGAGTTCACAAAGAATATAAGATTGTCGAGGTTCGACACACTAGACGATACGAGAGGTTTGATCCTTTTATCCTTGCTTCCTCTGCGAGACAAGTGTATTACGTTCCTTTCCCTGGAAAGAAAAATGATAAGGTCCAATGGTGGGTGGTAATAAAGACTAAGGCAAGAGGTCGAGTTAAAATTAAAAGTGCCCAACAAATTGCATTTCAAGATGATACTATGACTCCTGTGGATCCAATTGTTGATGTGGATTTCATTGACCATTTGCAAGACACTAATGTGGTTTTTGATATAGTTCAAGATGTTGGTTCCAGTAGACGGGATGAAAATGATGAAGATGAGCAAAGTTTTAATGACGATGATGATGAAACATCTTCCAATCATGAATATGAAACAAATAGTGATGAGGACAATGTTTCCTCATAACTGTGAGTATAGAATTATATTAATATGTTGTAGTTACTAGTTATACATTTTTATGTTGTGTTTGGAATTTATTTACATTATATTTTTATTATTTGTGTAAATGTCATCATCACGAGGTGATAAAGGGAAAGGGAAGGAGAAAGAGAAGGAACAACCTCGACGTCTTAGGATCAATATAGGGAGGCCACCTAGGGGGCAAACATCAGGATCATCTCCACCCCGCCATTGCAATATTACCACTACAGGTTTGCTTCAGCCACCATCTTCTGAGTACATTATGATACCCACACCTGGATCACAATGTCCGTCACATACTTCACATTCACTACATGGTACATCGTATGATTCTGGGTCACCTACTATTGGCCCGTTACCCAGTACCCTTGATTCGCTGCGTACCCGTGAGTCACCGGCTACCCGTGAGTCTAATATTCCTATTTCTGCAACAAATCAAAGCAACAAGACATTTGTTGAGCCCAATGGTGATTTTGGGTATGTGTACAACTACTTGTTATTCATTTATAGTTATGCGCATTCAAATTTTTTTATTGAGAATATTTACATTTCTTTTTTTAAATTGTATCGTAGGTTTCTGCCATCTAAACCTGCTGTTGATGCCATAACAAAGATTATACGATCTAGGTATAATCAACCTTGGACATCTTGGGGAGAAATACCCAAGGATACTAGAGAAATGTGGTTTTGAGAGTTTCAAGTATGTATCATTTTTAATCTATTTAATAATGTTTGTTTATCTTGTAATAGTACAATTTTTTTTAACTTTCATGATATTTACAACATATTTTTTTGAAGGGTTATGTTTGGTGGATGCCTCAGCATCATAACCATATGCGAAAGGCATATAATAATCGTAGTTCGAAGAGACTATCAGGTTTGCTAGGGCAGACATGCAACTTAAATGAAAGGCCTTTTTGGATTGGAGAAGGCATATGGGAAGACTTATGCAGGCACTGGGCTAGTAGCGTGTATAAGGAGAAATGTCAACAAGCAAAGATGAATCGTGCTTCTGACACTGGTGGATGCTTGCACACAGGTGGTTGCATTTCTACCGGCACCCATGCGCAAAAATTGGTAACTATTATCGTCAGTTGTTTAGTAATATATTTTATTATTTTGTTATTAACTTATTTTCTCATTATTACAGGCTAAGGCTTGGGGTAGAGAGCCTACAGTTGATGAGACCTTTCGTCACATACATTTGAGGAAAGAAGACCATACTGCATGGGTTTCTACAAAAGCTAAGGATGTATATGTTAGTATTTCTTAACTTAAAATTTTTTATTTTAATATTAACTAATCTTATAACAATAGTCATAACAGTTTTTTTATTTCCATCTTTAGGAGGAATTCAAAGCAAAGGAATCTCAACAATCTTCTCAGTGCTCCAATGAAGAAGGGGCATCTGGTACACAACTGACCAGTCGCGAGCTTTGGATTCAGACTGTTGGCGGGATAAAGAAGGGGCATGTTTATGGTCTTGGTTCTCAAGCATCTATCTATGACCATGAAGAATCATCCTCCTCAAGGCCTGGATCGAGTCAAGTTCCTGAACACGTTATTAATCAAGTTAAGTAATAGTTGCAATATTTTTTTATTAATTAGTTTTTAGAATATTGATGGATGTACTCAATCATTCCATTTTTTGTATTTTAGGTTAAATAATTTATTTGTGGAATGATTAATGAATTTGTATTTACATATGTTAATCAGGTGAAGGAGCAGTTGCAGCAGGAGATGTTAGATCGGGTTCAGGAGATTCAACAACAAATGGAGCAGCGGAGCCAACAACGTGACCAACAACGTGAGGCGGAGTGGAGAATGCGATTTGAACAATACCAATATCAACAACAACAAATGATTGGTAATATGATGAAATCATATTTACAAGCGGCTGGCACTCAGCCAAGGCAGCAACAACCACCAATAGAAGAAGACAATGAGGATACTAAAGATGATCATGAAGATGACAATGATAATGATCATATGGATTGAAATTGATGTTTGAGGATTTTGATAGTTCTTGCTAAACTTTGTATTTGAAGAAACTTTGTATGGATTATGTTTGTTTTATGGATTGCTTAAATGCATTAATAAGTTGAAATTGATGTTTGAGTGTTATTTTAAATGCATTGGCAGGTTGAAATTAATGTTTGAGTGTTGTATGTATTGATAATAATATAATTATGGATTTTAAATAATTCTTTTTAATTATTACAAAATTTCACAAATTTGCGGTGAAAAAATTTGTAGCAAAATCTGTCTCAAAATCATGTAGCAGGAAGACAATTTCGCTGCAAAAACTGCCACAAATTTGTGGCGGACATATCCTCCACAAATTAGCGGCGGACATATCTGCGACAAATTAGCAATGGACATATCTGCTGCAAAATTAGCGGCAGAGATATTCACCGCAAATTAGCGGTGGATATATCCGCCACAAATTAGCGGCATTTCAGTAACGCTTTCATTTTTGGCATATTGCTGGAGTGATTTGCGGTGGTATATTCTGTCGTAAATTTGTGGCAAAAATTAAAATCCACCGCAAACAAAATTGCAACGACAGTTTTTGGGTGGTCACGAATTCGTCACAAAAAATTAATTTGTGGCTGATTTTATGTGATTTACGATGGATTTATCCTTCGCAAATTGTGATTTTTCTTGTAGTGTACGGGCTTCGCCAAGCTTCAAGAAACTAGCATACCAAGCTCTCCGAAAGTTTGCTCGCACATGCTTCCTCTAAAGTAGCGCAGACCATAGTTTATTCACATATTCATCCAGCAATGTTTTCTTGGCAGTCCTTGTGTATGTAGACGACTTGATTATAGCTGGTAATGATACAGAGGCTTGCAGTAGTTTCAAGCTTTACCTGCACAAGTGTTTTCACATGAAAGACCTTGGCACCCTTAAATATTTTCTTAGTCTCGAATTAGCACGGGGTGCAGAAGGTTTGTTCCTCTGTCAGCGTAAGTACACGGTTGACATACTAGATGAATGTGGAATGATACATTGCAAAGCTTGTGGGTTTCCTATGGAGCAGAACCACAACTTGTCCGCTGACACAAGTGAGCCACACTCTGATCCCTCACAATATTGGCATCTCATTGGCCGCTTGATTTACCTCACAATTACCAGGCCAGAGATAACCTATTCAGTGCATATTTTGAGCCAATTTATGCAGGCACCAAGGCAAGCACATTGGGATGCAGCTTTACGTGTTTTGCGTTACTTGAAGTCATCACCCGACCAAGGCATTTTACTTCCTAAGGATAATGATCTCCAACTGGTTGGTTATTGTGATTTGGACTGGGCAGCTTGCCCCATCACGCGATGATTAACTTCAGGATACCTTATGAAGCTTGGATCCGCTCCAATTTCATGGAAAATGAAGAAGCAAACAATAGTGTCCCGCTCCTCTAGTGAAGCTGAATATCGGGCCATGGCACATGCCACTAGTGAGATCATTTGGTTGCGTAGTTTGCTATCCTCTTTATTAGTCCCATGTGATGCTCCTACACCACTTCATTGTGATAATCAAGCTGCTCTACACATCGCAGCCAATCCTGTTTTTCATGAGAGAACGAAGCATATCGAAATCGATTGTCATTTCGTTCGTGAGCACCTATAGTCAGGCACTATTGTCACTTCATATGTTCCAACTCAACAGCAGCAAGCAGATCTGTTCACTAAAGCATTAGGGTTCAAACTGTTTTGCAATTTGATGTGCAAGTTGGGAGTTCACAATCCCCACTCTCCAACTTGAGGGGGAGTATAGAGAGAATAAGGAAAATGATCACTTACTGATGTAATCATGTTTTGTTAATATTTATTATTCTATTTTTGTTTAACAATTGTTTAGCTAACATGATATTAATCTTATCGTGTAGTTTGTTAGTAATTAGGCTAGTTAGGCCTGATGTCTATATATATCAGTCCATCCTGTATAAGATTTGTACCAAGATTGAATACAATACATTCCTTTGCATAGTTCTTTAGTTTCGTTAGGTGGATGAAAGTATTGGCACTCCTTTATTTACACTTTTTATCAACAATTTATAATTATAATTTTTAAAATTATTCTCTGTTAAATAATATCTATTCAAATTAACTCTTAATCATTATTATTATTTATCTATTCACACTTCTACTTAATCTTAATTAGTCTTGTTTTTTTATGTAGACCGAAACTCTTTACTCCTCTATTCTTTCTCTGACTGTTCATCTAGCAGTTAGCAGTGCTGTATATGTGCTTCGGCAAGAACCCGTGCCAATTCTATTGTTTGAGCTTGCTATTTGTTTGCTGTTGCAAAATTGCAAAGTCTCCGTTGCGAGGGTTTTTTTTTTTTTTTTTGACACTTTGCAATTGCATCAGTTACTCGAAATTTTCATAGCTAAATCATATAAATGATAAAAAATTGTAAAATTCTGAATACGTAAGTAAAAATATATAACCTCAAGAGGTTTGTCTAGTGATAGATAAGCATATAATGTATAAATAAATACACAATTATATGTTTGAATCTCAACTATGCTATTTTTTTAGAGTCGTGCTATAAGTAATATTTTTGTGAATCTCATAATCCTAACTACTTGGTTGACACCGAACTAGGAAAGTAAATTATTCGTACTTGAGGTGCACACAAGCTAGTACACCACCTAACTGCAATTAAAAAAATATAAGTAACTAATATTATGAAGTGTATATAGACAATTATTAATATATTTGATTATATTTTAAATTTAATTAAAAGAAAGGAATTTATGTAAGGGTAAAAATTAGAATTATAAATTGTTAATAGAGTGTGTGGATAGACAATTAGAAGTGTTAAGTTTGTAATAGAATTGTTTTACTCTAATTTACCCAAAAAAAAAAGAATTATTTTGCCTTGTAAATGTCTAGTTTGCGCTCAGATTTTTTTTTTCACTTTATTTTTTTATTCTAAAGTTCGATATAAATCCTGTTTTTTTCCCCTCTTTGAATGGCTATCAACAATAGGAAAAAGATGATCCTACACTTTTTTTAAAGGTATAGATACTATACACACTATTTTAAAAATGTGTAATTAAAAAAAAAATAATAAAAAAATAAATATAATAAATAATATTAAATAAGATGTAAAAAATATATATATATACTATTTATGATAAGAATATTAGAATTAATCAACAATATGTACACATAGCTAATTCCCACATGCTGGGTCCTCACGTTTATCAAATATCTTTAGCTCTTAACCTTGAGCATTGTGTTAACCTATACCATTACTTCAATTCAGACTCTTTATATGCGTCTCTATCGATAATTCTACCCACAAGACATACATAAATCAAATACATAATATGTTAGTTGTCTTTGAATAAAACAAAAAAGATTTATATTGATATATTATTAAAAGAATTTAATTATGACAATAATTACATTGAAAGTCTTTTTAATGATATAATATTATTAGATGATAATATAATGTATGTACGATAATTAGATTAAAAAATTAACTCTTTTTTGATAAATAAATTAAACTATTTATCTTTTATTATTTTTTAAGTTATTTTTTTTTGTAATATTGTTACATTATTGATATATTATTAAAAGAATTTAACTTTGACAATAATTACATTGAAACTCTTTTTAATGATATAACATCATTAGATGATAATTAGATTAAAAACTTAACTCTTTTTTTTTTTAATAAATTAATTTATACCAGGCAAAGGACCAGCTGCCACCATTCATTCCCCTTTGATAGGGTGTTTTAATAGTTTGATAGAGGAGTAGCTCACCATGATTAGTGCTCAGATCTCAGTAGATGATATTAAAAATGCTCTCTTTGGTATGGGAGGTCTCAAGGCTCTTGGGCTCGATGGTTTGTTTGCAATATTTTTCCAATCTCAATGGTCAACCATGGGGGATTCAGTTTGCAAGCTGATTCAAGATATTTTTGAGTGGCCTTCTAAGGTAGCAGAGGTAAACTAGACTTTTATCTCTTTAATTTCGAATGTTGAACGCCCTGAGAATATTAAGTATAAATTAGTCACTAAAATCATTGCTAATGGCCTGAAGATGATCATGCCTCATGTTATTGCCCCCAATCAGTGTAGTTTTGTCCCTGGCAGACATGACATAGATAATATCATTATAGCTCAAGAAGTCATTCATATGATGATAGGGAACCGTGGTGCTAAAGATTACATGGCGATTAAGATTGATCTTGAAAACGCATATAATTGCCTTAGTTGGTCTTTTATAAAGGATAGTTTGGTGGAGTTGGGTGTTCCGAATCACGTGATCAGTTTGATAATTGGCACTACATATCTACTAGTTCAATGAACATTCTTTGAAATGGGGAGTGTACGGGTGGTATTTCCTCCTCTAGAGGCATTCGCTAAGGTGATCCTCTTTCCCTATATTTGTATGGAGAGACTATCTCATTTGATCTCTGCTGCGGTTGACAGTAACATTCGGAAACCCATGATTGTTGTTTCTCGTGGTGGTCCTTCTCTGCACGCTGTCCGAGATTGTAACAGCATTTGTGATTTCTGGTTTAGATTATTTGGTAGATGTTTGGATCAATCCTCTTTCCAAATGGACGTTCAGGATTGGCTTTTGCATAATCTCTACCGGATAACTTTGGTGGCTGGTAAGGAGTGGTGTTTTCTTTTCGGTGTGGCCATTCATTTCCTTTGGCAGCATAGGAATGAGAAGATTTTCAACTCCTTGGATTCAAATAATAAAGATCTGCTCATCCAGTTCTGGTTGAGGGTTAAAAGCTTTTCCATTTCTAGTCAAGTTTCTGTTAACATCTTGCCTCAGCAGAGTAGAACGATGGATTGGGTGTCGTGGGAATTCCCTCCAGCTGGTTGGTGTTGCCTTAATAGTAATACTGATGGTTCTGTTCTTAATTCTCATAAGGCTGCTTGTGGTGGTTTGCTCCGTGATGCTTCTGGTGATTTTTTGGGTGGCTTTTCTGCAAACTTAAGAGCCACTTCCATTACAATTACGGACCTTTGGGGCATTCTTTACGGCTTACAATTAGCCTGGGATATGGGTTGCAGATAGGTTAGGTGTTCTATTGATTCTAAGGCAGCTTTGGAGCTTATTGTTAGATGTGCGTCTCCTCACCATCCAACTTTTGCTATCATTGGTAATATTAGAAGCCTTCGTCATCGTAACTGGTTGGTCACTCTTTCTCATATCTTTCGAGAAAGGAACAGAGCTGCTGAATGCCTTGTGCACTATGAACACTCCTTTTCTTTTGGTGTACACAGGTTTTTTTTTCTCCCGTGTATTGTTGATGTCATCCGAGATGACATGGCTGGAGTAACTTTCCAGCGTAATTTTTAGTTTGGTTGTTTTCTTTGGGTGGTTTGGCCACCTAGTCTCCCACCAAAAAATAATAATTAAACTCTTTATCTTTTAGTATTTTTAACGATATAGCATTATTATATAATAATATAATGTGTGTGTGATAATTAGATTAAAAATTTTATTCTTTTATTCACCCAAAAGAAAAAAAAATAACAACTCTTTTGTTAGTAAATAAATTAAAGTTTTTATTTTCAAGTTCTTAAAGTTTGAGAGTAGTCATTAAAGTCGATATTTTGTTCATGATAATTTATAATTTGAGTTTAAATTTTAAAATCTTTTGTTAATAGGTGGTTTATAATTTTATTATAAATCCTTTGATTGATGGTATATCCTCTTGTCACCAAATTTTTTGGTATTGGTACATCCCATAAACTTCTACAAGCCAAAAAAGAGTTTATACATACTCACTCGGTCAAAATTCAGCCTAACCCTAGCCCATCAAGGTTTTCTTCTCTCCCAGTGCATTTCTTTTCTCTGTTACCTTCAAAGAGGACAAAAAAGTAAAACAGAAAAAGCCCTAACCTTCAACTTCAGCAGTTCAACTTCAACTACTGTTTTGCTTTTCTATTTTTGGACTGATCAACAGAAAACCCGTGTTTCTTTGCCTTATCTTCTTCTTCTTTTTTCCATATAACGTCTCACTTAGCTCAGCATGAGTTATATATCTCTCTACAAGTCTATGATATGATTTATTTAATATTTTTTTCCTCAATACCCTTTTGCAGAGAACAATGGAGGCCACTGAGAAAAACAATACCAATGAGGGTAATGCAGAGCAAATTGGTGTTTCTCATCAAAATGCACCTCCATTCACTTATGGGTAAGTAACTAAATTGTTTGAATTTTGTTAACAAAAGGGATTGGCATTTGAATTTTCAATTTTGTAAGAACAAATACTGAGAAGAGGACAGCTAATACCTGAGAAGCAATGCTGTATGAACAAATATTCGGTGCAAACTTACGTAGATGTTAGGCTTACTGAATAATTTAGTCTTGCAGTTCAATGGTATAACGGTTGACATCTTATCTGAAATTCAGGATCTTTGTTTGTGGGTATTTGAAATTTGTCTTTAAAGGGTCATGGTGGTTACAAACCTATTCACACTTATTAATATTGAAGTTCATGGTTTTTTTCTTTTACTTTTTTTTTTTTACTTTTTGAATAAAGAATCCATTCTCTCTGTTGGCTTCATCTGATAAGGTTGAGATTTTCTGAGAAAATCAGCGTAAATCCTAAAGTGCTTTTGCCAGCCAATTGTCGAATTTGGTTGCATGGAGATGTGTAACAGTCAAACTTTTATATTTTTACTCTCTATCTTAATAAATATATGCATCATTCAAATGACACCTTCTGGATTATATGCTATCTCTCTAAGGAAGGATAGTAATTGTGGTCATAAAGATAAAACTGAATTCTGCTAATGACATTGTTGATTCATGACACAGACTAATGTCCTCTAGCCAAGTAAACACCTGTCCTGCAGTTAGCAAATAAAGCGGGTTAGCAGAAATGCCCCGATTTCATTTGTTAGTCTTTACTGAATATATGTTTCTTCACTGTATATAAGGACACATTCTAGATCAGGATTCTAAGGTAACCCGTTTTCCCCTTTTTTCTTTGCTGCTTCTTTTTCTTCTTCATTTTGAAACATAAACCAAATTTTCCATTTCAATTTGAAAGAAGGAAATGATGAGTGCTTCTTCATCCAAAAAAGTGGAAAAGGTATGTGACCAGAAAAATTTTGCCTATATATTCCTTATATGTTAATTTCAGCAGTATTTAGCATATACTCCTTTATATTTGGTATCTTATTTATTCTTTTAACAATTTCCCTTTTCATTTAAAAAATTCTGCCAATGGAGTGTTGTTAGAAGACAATTCGTTCATGGTTAGTTCTTCTAATTGAGAATTTATGAAGCACATACTCTTTTTTATGCTTAGCAAACCATCAAGAGAGAAGAGAAATACCAATTCTTTTTTTTTTTAAATGCAATTAAATCAATTACTGGTCAAAGAAGTAGCTTAGAATAACCAGAATACTGAAGATTTGGTTTCTCAGTTTATATGCTCATCATTGAGGTTAAATAAATAAATAAAAATCAATGAAACTTGGAATGGATTTCAGAGATAGCAAAAATGTAACAGTTCTTGCAGATATAAATTTTCATACATTTGGTCCTAATGTAATACAATATATTTCTTACTATCTGTTTTGGTTTTGTAGTCATATGAATGTTTCACGTGTTAAAATGCAACAATTTATCTTTTGTCGCATTTGAGTAACGAACAAGCTCAAGCAAAGACGGAAAGAATTATTGCAATTAAGCATCTCTAATTATGTGCTGCTTTGCCATAAATTACTTTCAACTTGATCTTCAATTTCTAGTAAGCTTTACACCCTTTGTCCTCATTTCTATATATTTTTACATGGAACAAGTTACTCTTATTTTTGGTTGGCCTTATAATTCAGAAGTAATAGATTACCTTTATATGTGGTTGCTCTATGTGTACTGCTTTCTTCTGTCTCAATGGTAAATGACAACACCGATAGGCGACAAAGTGAGTTTAAACATATCGATGCATCAAAATGTAATGAAGTACGTTTCCAACCACAAAACGCCTACATTTAAGCAGTACAGCTGACTTTTAGGAGATAAGGAAAATTAAAACAAAATAAAGAATGAAAGTTATAAAAAAGATAGAAGGATGAGCAATGGTTTCTTTCTGTAACTTCAGTAGAAACTTTACTGACATGGTTTACTTCGTAGGATGAGCAAGTGGATAATGCTCGCAAGCCAAAGTGGCTTGAGGCTTTTCTGAACAAAACTTTCTTTGACTCATGTACAGCTCATCCTTTGCATAAGAATGAGTTAAACATATACTGTATAAACTGCGATCTGCCAGCTTGCCAATATTGTGCATCATCAAGTACTCATCGCAAGCACAAGATACTTCAAATCTATAGACTTATTTACAAAGATGTCGTCACCCTTGCTGCTATGGAAGATCATATTGACTGCTCACAAATTCAGGTATGATATACTACCTTGACTTAAAAGGTTCTGACTGAATATTTCATGTGCAACGTCCAAATCGTATTCAATTGCACGCACATTTGTGTGTTTATATGGATTTGTTTGTTAAGCTAATATTACTGGCTTAAATTCATGTGGAGATGTTGTAAGAGATCATTATCTCTTTGTTAAGTCTTGATTGTCTATCTTGTGTATACTGAAGAATTGATTTAAATGCATTATTTATTCCTTTTCCTTTTAGTTGTGTTGGGTGGTACTCTTTCTTTTTTCATAGCATTACTTGGTTAGATTTAGCTCAAGTGGCTATTGTTAGTACTTAATAAAAGACTCGTTCTATCATTTGACTTGGGAATAACTCTGCGATTAGTGATTATATGCATCTTGTATGAATATATAGTGGTGGCATGAAAATCAGAAAGATATATATAATACATCACTGGATATTGCTAAATCTTTTGCTAATCGTATGCTAGTTCTTCTAGTTAATATCCTCTTGTAAGGATCGTTCCCAACCATATCATTTTGTTGTTGTCCTGTTTTCTTGCATTGCATATTAACAAAGAAAACCAGATCAATTGGTGACAATCTCAAAAGGAGACATGTTCCAATCACATCTATTAATATTTTGACGGAATAACTAGGACACCATATTGCATTCTTTTCTGTTGACTAGACAACCTAGTATCAACTTAAAGAGGCGGTTATGTGTCTAATACACCTCAGCAATCCTTACTGCATTTTGGTAATGATTAAAAAATTAGAATAGCAGGTTTAGTGAGTTGAATCTTTGTAACCAAAATCATTACTATGCTTTTTTATTTGATTCCTCTTTGGTTGCAGCTCTATAAATGTAATAGGCATTTGGTTATTGCTCTCAAGCCTCTTCCACACACTGGTTCGGTAAAATGGAATGAGGCATCATCATGTGACATCTGCAGTAGAAAATTGGCTGAACCTGATTTATATCGCTACTGCTCCATTTCTTGCAAGGTGGTGAAAGTAATTTGACAGTCACCCAAAATCCTGTTTTCCCCATCTTTACACACCCTCTGCCATTAAATTGAACTTTATAGTTAGTATTTTCTAACTTTTTAATCTGAACTTTCAGATCGAAGCTGTTTTAAGGAAGCCTAATGATTCAGTTCCTCCCTTCATTTCCATCCAGAGACCTCAGGAAAAGAAAGAGGAAACTACTGAACCCCGGAAGTGGCTGAACAAGGAAAAGAAGGAGGAAACTACTGAACCCCGGAAGCGGCTAAACAAGGAAAAGAAGGAGGAAACTACTGAACCCCCGAAGCGGAAAAATAGAAGAAAGGGAACACCCCACAGAGCTCCCTTCTTCTAAAAGCCTAAAGTTTATGTAATCAAGAGAGTGAATCTATTAGTCATGTTGTAATGAAATTCTTAAATATTTTGAATTCTGGTCTTTTGTGGCTTCTATTCCTAATTATCAAGTGGTACTACATCAGGATATTTTGTATCACATTCTAGGTAAGTTGGTGGTGGTGGTGTTTTTCTCCCTTTTTGCTGGGAGGATTGAGTGTGGCACTTAGGACATGTATTGTACTCTAAACACTCGGGACAATTGCATCACTAGTTCTGTTTGCCCATTATGGTTAGACAGCTCTAGAATTTTTAAAGAAACATATGTGAATTGACCAACTGTTTGAGGGGGACTGGGTGGACTTAAGTACTCAAATTTCAAGATTTCATTTTGAATTAAAAAGAAAACTATTTCTAGTAGAAGATAATAAATTTTTGCTGGTCATGTCAGATACATGTAGTTTTGTTGTGGTAATTGGAAATACTAGAACGTGCTTTGCTTTCATTTTTGGTGGAATGAAAGTAAGTTTAGTTGTAAGTTTCTTTTCTATTGTGGAATCCCAAGCCTTGTTATCTTATTTCATGCATGCTTTCTTGTCATCGTGTCTACCTGCCTATCTCAAGCATGTTAATCTTTCAGCACTAGCTGTTCTAATGGTACTCAAGCATTTGCATTTTTTCGTGAAGGTTTCTCTTATTTTAGCCGAAGAAGCAAAAGGGTTTTCTTATTTTCTTTGATTAAATTATCATTATTTACTATTTAGCAACTCGTTGCTTCAATTTAATTTTGTCAAGTTTAAGCTTGGCACATCAATTATACTACTTAGAGGTGTCCAGCGGGTTGGGTTAACATGCAAATTGACGGGTTTTGACCCAACTCACTAGAAAAAAATATGAGTTGAGTTAAGTTCGTGGGTTAGGTTGGATTGAAAATATTTCAACTTGCAGTGTATGAGTCGGATAATTGGTTGGAACATATCCAACTCGCATAACTCGACTCACCCACCAATTTTTTTTTTTGAGTAAAAAGTGATCATGCAAAAGTTAAAAACTAAAAACTGAAAAAGTTAAAAAGTTTTGAAGTAACTTTATGAAAAAGTTACTTTCTTTTTCTCATCAAATTTAAAAAGTAACATGTCCAACTCAACTTTCTTTCACATCAAATTTAGCTTTGAAAATTGAAAAAGTTAAAAAGCTACAACTAGGAAGCACAAAATTGCAAAAAAGGCCAGAGTGACCAGCAACTAGCAATAGTAAGTAACTTTCCTCACTCACCACTAATAGTTTTCTTTTCCTTTGCTTCGAAGTAGCTCACTAGCCTGCACTCCCAGACACCACCACACACAAATCAGTGATTGTAAGACTGGAGAGTGGAGATGCATGCGTTTGCCTAGCCAGCACCACTGTCACAACCATGGTCGTTTGTTTGCGCAGCCAGCGTCACTGTCACAGCCAGTCCAGCATTTGCACAGGCAGTCCAGTGACACCCTCACCTCACCTCACGATGTTGTCACCTTCAACTCTTGCGTCCTCACCTCACAACGTCGTTGCCTTCAACCAAACGACGTCCTCACCTCACCTCACGATGCCATCATCTTTAGTTCATATGTCCTCACCTTATGACGCCGTCGCCTTCAGCCAAACGACGCCCTCACCTTGTGACGCCGTTGCGGTTCCTGTCTCTGTCACCTTCTCCGACCACTTCATCCTCCAAGTGAAGTAGCCCCTTCAATCATCACAGATCACACGATCAAGCTCATACAAGTATACAATTTCTTTTTCAATTCATTTCGTAGTGCTTTACATTGTTTCTCGTTAGGTTTGCTCTATTGAATTCTCTGTGTTAGCTATTTATTTTTTATATAAGTTTTGATCCTATTAAAACTGCTATGCAAATTTGGGTTTTCACCTTAGAAAGAACCATAGATTTCCAAATTGGACCACATAGAAGGATTTCTTTCTATTTGAGGAACTGTAAATAAGATTTAGTAATTTACTATAGCAAACACCATACGAATCTGTCCACACAAGCAAAGGCTTCGATATGGTCAATCATACAAATAAGGGACTTCAATTTATGAATTTTCTCTATCTTTTAGGTTTGAATTAAATGAAAATTCTAATTCCAATAAATGTTATAATCCTGCAAGCAATAAAAGCTACAAATAGGGTGGCAATGTAGGGTGGATACCTAATATAAATGGGTTGGGGAACTGGAATAGAGAAAGGACCTGACCCATCCACATATTTTTATTTTTTGATATTTATTTACTTATTGATGATAGAAAATGGCTGATGAATGACGACTAAATCTTGATGAATCACTAACTGGTGGAGAGTGAATTGGAAGTACTCCTACACCCCCAAGTTGTGTGCAACCTTCCCAACATGTTGAGCATTTAGCTACTGAACAAGGAGGAAGATCATCTGCTTGTGAAGAGGTATTCATACTTTCAAAAAGCCTGTAAGACCAAGTTTACATGTGTGGGAACATTTTACCGAAAAAGATAATGGTAAAAAAGTGGAATACAATTATTGTGGGAAAATATATGCATGTGGTTCTAGAAATCATGACACAACTAATTTGTCTAGGCATTTGTCAATGTGTAAGAAAAGGCCCAATATACATGTTGACAAGAGGCAAAAAACTCTTGGATTTCTAAAGAAATGTGAAGAAGAAAATGATGGTAGTATAAAACTCAAGGTGTTGTCTTTTAATCAAGAAGAGTGTAGGATTGTACTTGCTAAAATGATTATCATTGATGAGTTTCCATTTAAATTTGTTGAAAATGAAGGCTTTAAAAGTTTTGCTAAACCTATGCAACCTCAATTCTAAGTTCCTTTTAAACAAACTGTTGGTAGATATATTATGCAATTGTATGTGTTTGAGAAAGCAAAGTTGAAGTCTATTTTATCATCTAATTCTCAAATGGTTTCACTTACCATCAACAGTTAGACATCAATTCAAAACTTGAATTACATGTGTGTAACTACTTATTATATTGATAATGGATGACATTTGAATAAGAAGATATTTGAGTTTTTTATTATAAGTAATCACAAAGGTGAGACCATAGGAAAGACTTTAGAAAAATGCATTAGAGATTGGGGGATTGAAAAGGTTTACACGGTCACGGTTGATACTGCTAGTCCTAATAATGTGGCTAAAGCCTATTTGAAAAATAGGTTAACTGATTGGAATGGTACAACCATCTTGGTGGGAGAGTTCATATATTTAAGGTGTTGTGCTCATATTCTTAATTTGATTGTAAATGAATGATTGAAGGAAATAGATTCTTCAATCCTTAGGATTAGAAATGCATGCAAATTTGTGAAATCTTCTCCCTCAAGAAAAGCTTATTTCCTAAGGTGTGTGGTAGATGTCAAATTAGAGTGTAAGCAAGGGTTGTGTCTTGATATGCCAACTAAGTGGAATTCAACCTATTTAATGTTAGATGTTGCTGAGAAGTATGAGAAAGCATTTGCTCGTTATGAATATGAAGAGCTTTCTTTTGAGATCATTGAAGGATGAACTCCAACATCATATGATTGGTTGCGTGCTCGTGTTTTATTAAGTTTTTGAAGGTTTTTTATTATGCTACACTTACTTTTTTTGGATCATTGCATGTTACTTTAAATACTTTCTTCCATAAATTGTGTGATATCAATAAGTTTATAAAGAATTATATTGAAAGGAATGATCCAATTTTGAAGGAGATGACTATTTCCATGAAAATGAAGTTAGATAAATATTGGGATGATATTAATGGTCCTATAGATTACTTATTGCTTGTGGCTATTGTCTTTGATCCAAGGTATAAAATAGATTATGTTGAGTTTTGCTTGGAAAATATGTATGACTTGGAAATGAGTGTGAAAATTATGAAGAGGTTGGACGATGTTATGAGGACATTGTTTGAACATTATCAACAAATGCATCTCATTCCTCTTGATGCTAGTGATTCTAGTTGCATGTCATCCGATGTTCCTTCCTCTACACTTGATGATGATATTCAAGATGATAATGATAGTTATAAATCCAAGTTTGGATTGAAAGTGAAGAAAAAATAACATGTGATAAAAAAAATGAGCTTGAGAGGTACAAAGAGGATAACGTAGAGGATGATGTTGATGGCTTTGATATTTTGACATGGTGGAGAGGAAAGACCAAGAAGTATCGTGTTCTTTCATTCATTGCTAAGGATATCTTAGCAATTCCTGTTTCTGTAGTTTCATCTAAGTCAGCATTTAGTATTGGATGGTGAGTTCTTAACCCTTTTTGTAGCTCTTTGCAACCCACCACTGTTGAGACATTGATGTTATGCTCAAAATTGGTTGAGGAGTTCTAAGAAACCCATTGATTTACAGGCTCAAATAGATGAGATTGAAAAGCTTAAAACTGATAGTATATTATATAAAACTCATTCAATTTGTGTAATGAATTACTAATTGTCTATTACTAATTATTAATACTTTTTTGGTATGTTAGATATGTATGCTATTAGAGAAGAAATTGTGGGTCTTAAACATTGATTCTTTTAGCTGTTTGTGGTTTAATGATTGGCTTTCTAATTCTTATGAACTTATTATTTCATTGTTGAGTTTAAATTTGTATGTAATTTGACAATTGTCTTGTTGATTGTGCAGACTAAGGAGGAAAAGAGGACACACCATTCTGCAGAGTTCTATGAGATGTTCATAGATCCTAAATACCCATTGTGACATTTTAGGATGCTTTCTCCTCATTTTTCTGTTGTTCCAATCACGTTTAAGTGTACGCATTATGGTGTCACTTTCAAAGTAAACAAAGAAAATAAGTTCATAAGACTCTCAATGCATCTAAGTGGCAGTTGTGTTGAAAAACTAATGGATCGTTTAAATGATAAATGGTATATGAAAAAAATATAAAGTGAAATCAATGATTATGTCAATGCATATGACATGCATGACGACACTGACTTCGATTAGTTAGACTAATTTATTGTTTGAGTTATGACTAGCTTTATTTAATTTATTTCAAATTTAGTAAGACTTATTAGTTGTTAATTTGTTATACACTTACTGACTTATGGTATTTAGTTTATTTGAGATTGAAACATATGATATTAATTTGTTAGATTTTGTATTTTAATTTTTTTTCAAGAAATTTTTTTTTTTAAAAATGTCGGACTCATAGGTTCGACCCAACCCATTTTTGAGCGGGTCGGGTTTGATCAAGTTGAACGAAAAAATCTTTTCGACCTAACTCAACCTAACACACTGTACTGGTGAACAGGTCAATTTCAAAAATACTGTTGAACCCACCCAACCTCACCCCTAATACTACTATCACAACGAGGGGCAAATAGATGGAAGGGTCACATTAATAACATTTAAATATTTGATATTCTTAGTAAAGAAATTTAAAAATAAGGTTGTTATTGAAATATTTTGGGAGTGCTAAAATAGTAGTTATTTAATTTTAAATGTCCATAAAACCATCGTTAGTTACATTTTTCTTGAAATAATAGAAAGATAAAAGAAGGGTCTGAAAATTTAGAAGAAAAAAAAAGTCACTAGGTCAGGAAATAAAAAAAAAACTTTGATGAACAAGTCATGAGTCCCGCATCTCTGGTCTAGTAAAAAATCATAGCCACTAGGATTAAATTCTAAAAACAAAACTTTCATTTTTGTAAGATTCCTTCTTCTAAGAGATCAAACTTTATTTTGTTGGAAAAAAACATTAAGGAGAGGGGAGGTTCTCCCAATTCCAAGAATAGGATAAACCACTAATTTTAACAAAAATTCATATTGAGATTACATATCATCTACCAATCGAGAATTGTTGGATTCAAACTCAAGTCATCTAATTATTATGAATGCAAAATCGATCAGTGAGCCAAACCTCGTTGGCACTAAGAGAAAAAAACATACTTTAACATTGTTATAACTTAAATTTTAGCTTAAATGGTTAAAAAAAAGAAAGAAAGAACTGATTACGAATTAGCATGTGACTGTCTTCCCTAAACTAAGGAAATTTCTCACTTACCAAGTCATCATCACGGGAGAAATTTCTTGCTGCTTAGAATTCTTTTTAGCTTCAATAATTTGTCCCATTTGCATAATCATCCTCTAAAGGTCAATTAAAGTAGGCTTGATAAGGTGCAATGCAAGCACAAGGATTCTTCCTGTCTATGCTTGTTTAGCACGCTAGAGACTTTTACTGGGTACAATAATACTTGTCCTCCACTCTACTATAAATTTGGCACACTGCCACAGTTCATTGACTAAAAAGCTTCAAATTTGACCACTTAACTTTGAGGAGCAATTATCCATGAATATCAGACTGGGAGTACTTATGTGCTCAAGCTTGCCTCTCTTACACTGGTTTATGGAGTCAATAGCTCAACTTTTTGCTGCTGCTGCTTCTCAACCACACATTGGAGTGTCAGGGCAGAACATGTTGAACACTCAGGAAGATGATGTATCAACTGCAGCTAATGTAGCAGCGCAGAAGCACTTTCAACAAAGTCAACACATGTTTCAACTTTAATCTGGGGCGTCTATGTGTGATTGTTGCAATTAATTCGGTATGCTTTTGGTGAGCAAGAAACTTCAGTACTGGCTCTAGTGGCATGTGTAGCTTGATTAGCCTGAACCTCCACATCCACACACATCACTTGACCTTATAATCCATATTCGAAAATTAGATTCCTGTCTGAAGTTGTACAACTACTAAAAAGTGAAATCTAATACAGTTTCTGAAGTTGCATAACCCCATTATCTTATTACTATGGCAAATGGAAAGGATATTAGCTAGTTTCTGAATATATGCTTTTGACATTTGCAACTTCTGTCACAGTTAACCACTCCTTTCCCAAATAAGGTCATGGAAGATTTAAGAATTTTCTATTTTTGACCTAATTGCTCAGCAGTTATCATATGAACTATATCATGTTACATATTCTGCTATCAAAACAAACCAAGAGCAGCAAAAGGACACATTTCTTGCAAAAGGATACGTTTTATCACATTCTAGCTTAGTTGTTGGTTTGGTGGTGATGTTTTTCTCCTTTGCTGAGAGGATTGAGTGAGGCACTCCGGGCATGTATTGTACTCTGACACACAGGATAATTGCATCACTAGTTCTGTTTGCCAATGATGATTAGTCTGTTCAAGCATTTTAAAGAAATATAATGGGAATTGAGTAAGTGTCTGAGTGGGACTGCGTGGATTTCAAGTGCCAAATTTCAAGATTTCATTTTGAATAAAAAAATTAGTTGAGTTCTAGTAGAAGAAGATAATAAACTTCAAATAATTGATAATTTGAAAGAAAAATCATGGTGACTCCAAATAATTGGATTCGGAACTGAAGGTCATTAGGCTATATTCATTTTGAGACTGTAGGTCATTAGGCTCTACAGATATTCTTTTTGTTTGAAACAAAGTGATATACTGAGTAATTATACCCATAGATACTCAAATCATTATTTGATATATGTGAGGTAGTGAATAATATCATAGAATTACACTAATATTTAAAGAATAATTCTAAATTTCCTTAAATAATTCTCTTAATAATTCTCTTACTTACTAATTGTAGGATTGCATAATGATCAAATCATGCAGCAGAACAACATAATAGCAATCCAAACATGATCGTTTTGTGTTTAAATTTATTCTAGCACTATGAAGATAAATTCATAAATATCTCGTGAAAGATTCTTGATACTTTAAAAAAAAAATCAATTGTACGAAGACTCTATGCGTATCCACACCGAGATCAAACCTTACTATTAACTCCTTTAAAAGAAGAAACTTATACAAAAATCTGAAAATAGAGAATCAGAGCATAAAACAATTTTTTGTTTTGTATATATCATTATATATTTCTCTTGTTCACTTCAAAATTTTCTTTTGCTGCTCATCTTCTTAAAGAGCCATACATTTTGGTGTAGCACGTATTGGAGAACTTGTGCAGCAAATGCTTGGAACGTACAACAATTGCTTGGAGCAACAAATAAAAAACAAAGTCCAACTGCAGCACGTTTGCAGTAACAACACGTCTGCTACGTGCTTAGAAGAAGTCAATACGTGCAATAACAAAAAGTCCAACTTGGAGAAATTTTGCTACTTGGAGTAACAAAAAGTCTAACGTGTAATTTGGTGGAAGTTTCTTAACTAATAGGATTTGGTTGCTTGTTGACCTTTCTAATAGCACTATTACTAATTGCACGTTGCCTAGTAATTATAGCACTATTACTATTTGCACGTTGCAGCACTTTGGAAACTTTGATTTTTTTTCTTTTTAGATAATTGTATCATATATTAATTATATTCTAAGTGCTAGTAAAGAATATAATAATATTTCATTTAGATTAAAAAATTATTTATTTGATTAAATTAAATTTTCTAATTTAATTTATCAAATAATAAATTAAATAATCCTTTAACAAAGATTGAAACACTCGTTAGTGTGTGACCTTATAGGTTCAATACTAAGCCAGTAGTAAATTAGTCGAACTAAATTACTAGTCAAGGTTGGTGTCTAACAACATTCCTTAACGACCGGATAGCAAAAAATAATATCTTTTACTTTTCAAGAACCTTTAGAAGAATAATGCAATATTTTCTTCCATCGTTCCAGCTCTAAGTTAACCTTAGAGTATGGTATAATTGTTAAACTCTAATAAGTAAACCTTTTAGAAGAATAACCAACTAGTGAATGACTTAATAAACTAATTTTTTCATTCATTCAATTGTCTTGGCCAAGGTCTTAATTTTGTTGTTATAATCATAGAGCTCAAACTCATTACCAAGAGTTGATAGATTCCTTCTTGATATATCATTAATCATAAAGTATTTAGTCATACACAATATTCATTCAACTAGCGCCCTAGGGCATTAGGTGTTCGGAATCAAAGTATAACAAGTAGCTTGTTAATTACTATGATAATCTTAGGTCAAAGAAAAAGTTTGCACCATGTTCTTATGAGAATATCTTATTGACAGATTAAAAGTAATATAAATCATTAAGAATTCTCAATTGAGTCAGTTCAATGATCATATCTCTATATGCATTATCTATATATGTGAATTAATAAATAAGATCTATTAATCTCTATCCACTAGAGACAATCACACATATATTGATCTATGCGGATTATTAATGTTCTATTCTTAATAATCCTACGATCAAGAATATTTTAAATTAAATTATAAATAAGAACTCGCCTCTCATTATCATGGTCTCTATTATGATGACAAGTGCCTAAATTTAATCAAAGACCTTGTCACATTAATTAAATAATTAAATGACAAATAAAACCAACATATAATGAATGTCATGTTATTTATCAAAATAAAATGATTACAAGTGTTCTAAAAATTACATAATAGATTGGATCTAGCGCATATCAATTTTTCCTAACACTAATTACAGAAAGTATTGAATATTTTTTATGTTCTTTAGACATTGAATGCATTTACTTTTTCATTTAATATTTGAGTTTTACTATATCATCTTACAAGTTTTTCCTAATAATCTTCCTAATACTAACCTTGTATTTGAATGTTTTTTCATTAATGGAACGGAATGAAATAGGTGGGAATGGACTGGAAAGGAAAGGGAAGGAATAAAATATAGTTATCATTCTCTTTGTTTGGAAGTTTTATTAACAGAACGGAACAGAACTTCATTACCTATGTGTTCCTCCCATTCCACCTCAATTTTGGGGGAACAAAAATTGGGTATTTGAGGGGAAGATGGGGAAAATGGTTCCCCATATGTTCCGTTCCCTTCTCATGTATTTTAAAACTCCCAAACAATGAAAGTTATTTCCCTTCCTTTCATTTCCTTTCCGTTCCGCTCATTACCTATTATCTAAACATAGTGTAAATGAAAAAAGTATTAAATGTAAAAGTAAATACATCTTATGTCTTGAAAACATAACAAACATTCAATACTTTCTTTATTTAATAATTAGAAAGATTAGTAAAAAGATTGGATAGAAGGATTTAGAATTTTTCTTAATATTTTGTCTATTAAGTATTAGGAATATTATTAGGAAAATATTTTAAGAAGATATACCAAAACTCATTAAAAATGCTTTTATCATGTCAAATAATAATTTAAAAATAACTCTAAATTCTCTTAATTATTAAATAAAGAAAATATTAAATTTTTTAATGTTTTCAAGACATTAGTTGCATTTATATTTTTATTTAATACTTTTTTATTAAATAGTAAAAATATTATTATAAAAATATTTTAGAAGAATATAACAAAACTCATAATTTAAATATCTAAGAAATGATACATTAGATTATGTCTAAAAATGATGTAGTAAATCGTATCTATCTAAAAATGTATAGTGATATAATAGTTTCTGCTGCATTTGAAGTAACACTACAGTCAGCTTAGAGTCAGTAGCCATCAATATCCTTGTGCTGCCCTTTTTGCTTTTGCTAAGTCGCTTTTTGTCGGTTTTGGTGATTTTGCTTCGGCTATTTATGGGACCTAACTATAGCATTGTTAATATAAATATTTCATGATCTCTATGTTTTTGCATATGATATTGGTCTATTTTGGTGGAAACGTTTTAGATAAGTGTATACAGTTTGCTGATTATCATGTGCATATATGTTTCATTATAGTTTTCTCACATTCTTTTCTATGCTGCTGAACAAAATCGATATTTTATATTCATGATTTTCAGTATACACTCATTGTTTTTTGCCATAGTATTTGTGTTTTTTAGATTAGCCCTGGTTCATTAAGGGATTTTCATTTGTGTGTTGTTCATCCATCTACTCGCACCCAAATGGTTAGTGTTTGCTTGAAGAAAATTTTGATGGAATTCTGAAAGATACTTGAAAAACAAATTAATGGGTTACAGGGTTTCTTTTTCTTTTCTTTTTTTTTTGGTGGAATGAACAAGCCAACCAATTGACGGAAGACTCCTTGCTGTTGGTCATAGGGACATTATATATGGTTTTTTGTTGGTGTCATGAATTTTGCTAAAGCTATTCTTGCTTTATCTTGCTATGTAATTCATGAAAAAAACAATAATAATATTCTTGCTAGGAGGTGTTGCTTTGATGATCACATTGTGCAGTTATCTGCTAGCTTCGACGATTTTTTTTTTTTGCTATGTTGATATATTGTTTTCAATTGGAAAGTTTAGATCGTGAAAGGTTTAATGTCCTATTTTATATATTTTTTTTCTTTCATTTTATTTGTTAACAATTTTTTATTTTATTGATTTTGCTAAGAGTTACATTAGATTTGATTATTTCCTCAAATTCCTCAAATGAGTCTAGTGTTAAAATTTCTACATACACAAGAATCGTGAGAATTCATAACTTCTACATTTTCATAATTATGTTAGATGTACTAATCTTGATCCGTGTTAAAATTGGTGTTTCAATTTGTAGATCTTAATGAAAGTAGAAACTATTTTCTCTTTCTTCTCCTTCTCTTCTCTACGTTTTTTCTTTCTTGATGGAAGTTATGAAAAACGCCAACTGTTCTAGATAGAGAGAGGACTTGGTTTCTCTTTTCTTTTCTATTCATTAAAACTGCTCCCATCAAACAGTTAATAGAGGTTAAGAAACTTCTTCCCAACCGTCATCAATCAATTATAATTTAGTCATCACTTATTTATTAAATCACATAATTTGCCACACACACATGAGACATTTCTTATATTCTCCCACTTGGCTCATGTGACAAAGTATCATTTCATGATTTAATAAAATATCAATCATAATGCGCATTAACAAGGCTAAAAGTTTCATACATTGATTACATCATAAGTTATAATTAAGAATAAGAACTAATAAGAGTCATGGCGATTGTATATCATCAAATCGACATAGTTCATTCCATGTACTACTATATTAGTCTTCTTCCTAACATGACACTTTAATGGGAAGTACATAATATGTCCAACAATAATGTCTTTATTAAAGACAAATCCTGTTTTCAATATTATCATTCATACATGTACACATAAGTTTGAAAACAGAAAAATTCAGAAACTTATACATTAATGAGCTCAGAGTGACAAATATACATTAAAACAAGACAATAATGTTCAACTTTTACTAGTAAACATAATGGCCATACTTTTAACATGACCAATAAATATTTTGGGTGGTAATCCTTTTATTAAAGGATCAGCAATCATAAAATCAGTGTTAATATTCTCTACTGACACTCTATGTTTCTAAACTTCTTCTTTAATAGTAAAGTATTTCAATTTCATATGTTTAGTACCTTTGGAATACTTGTCGTTTTTAGAAAAGAAGACAACTGTGGAATTATCACAGTAAATGTTTAGTGGCCTGACAATACTTTCGACTACTCCAAGCCCTGAAATAAAATTCTGTAGCCATGTAGCCTAAACCATGACCTCAAAGCATGCCACAAATTTAGCTTCCATAGTGGATGTAGCAATGACAGACTGCTTCGTACTTTTCCATGATATAGCTCCTCTAGCTAAAAGGTACAAATAACCAAAAGTGGATTTTTCTTGTATCCACAATCAGCAAAATTTGAATCTGAATATCTGATCACTTTAAAATGATCAGACATCCTATATGTAAGTATGTGATCCTTCGTTCCTTGCAGATATCTCATAACTTTCTTTGCAGTTTTCCAATGATCTAAACCAAGATTACTCTGGTATCTTCCCAGCATTCCAACTACAAAGCTAATATCTGGTCAAGTACAAGTCTGAGCATACATTAAACTCCTAACAAAAGATGCATACGAAATTGCTTCCATTTGTTTTCGTTCTATATCATTCCTTGGATATTGCATGAGACTAAATTTGTCTCATTTCTGAATTGGAACCGGAGATGCTGAGCACTTTTCCATTCTGAATCTCTCTAACACTTTATTTATATATGCTTTATGAGACAAACCCAACAATCCTTGTGATCTATCATAGAATATCTCTATCCTAATCACATAGGTTGCCTCACCCATATCTTTCATTTCAAAGTTATTAGAGAAAAACTTCTTAGTCTCACTTAATAGATCAAGATCATTAGTTGCAAGCAAGATGTCATCAACATACAGAATCAGAAAGATAAACTTACTCTCACTGACCTTCAGATATATACACTGATCAATAGTATTTTCCTTAAATCCAAAGGATACAGTAGTATCATTGAACTTGATATACCATTGCCAGGATGCTTGTTTAAGTCAGTATATTGACTTCTTAAGTTTACACACCATGTGTTCTTTTCCTTCCTCTATGAACCCCATCGATTGATCTATATAAACCTCTTCCTCTAAATTCTCATTTAAAAGGGCAATTTTCACATCCATTTGGTGTAACTCTAGATCATAATGAGCCACTAATGCCATGATAATTCTAAGAGAATCTTTCTTAGAGACCGGTGAAAAGGTCTCCTTATAGTCAATACCATCTTTCTGAGTAAACCCTTTTGCAACTAGTCTGGCCTTGTAACGTTCTAAGTTACCATGAGAGTCACATTTGGTCTTAAAGACCCACTTACAACCAACTCTTTTACAGCCTTCTGGTAACTTAACAAGGTCCCAAACCTCATTTTGTTCCATAGATTTTAACTTATCTTTCATGTCATCTAACCATTTATTAGTATTATCATTATTCATGGCTTGTGAAAACGTAACTGGGTTATTCTCTATTCCTAAGTCAACTTCAGACTCTTGTAGATGTACCACATAATCATCAGAAATAGCTGATCTTATTTCGCTTTGAGATCATCTTAATGCTATTTGTTGTGGTTCTTCTACTATAGGCTCATTTACTACAACTTCATTATGAGTAATGTGATCTTTTATTTGTTGTTCTTCATTATTATTAATCGGTTCAATAACTTGAGGAACAACAACTTTATTACAGGCACAAGTCAAAGGAACTTGCACTCTCAATTCTTGAATCTCCACCTTACGTGGTGTTTCACTCCCACTAACTTCACCATTCTCAATGAACCTAGCATTTCTAGTTTCAATAATCCTTGTAGTATGGTTGGGACAATAAAATCTATACCTTTTTGACTTTTCTGGATAACTAATGAAATAACCATTGATTGTTCTTGCATCTAGTTTCTTTTCTTATGGGTTATAATATCTAATTTCTGCCTGACAACCCCAAACATGCAGGTGCCTTAAACTAGGTTTCTTTCCAGTCCACAACTCAAAAGGAGTCTTTGAAATTGCTTTACTAGGAAATCCTATTCAACAAATACATGACAGTCTTTAGAGCATAAGTCCACAATGACATAGGTAAAGAAAAATTACTTAACATACTTCTAACCATATCTAGCAAGGTTCTATTTCGCCTTTTTGGTACACCATTTTGTTGTGGTGTACTTGACATTATGTATTGAGCACATATATTACATTTTTCAAGGAATTTAGCAAATGAACTTGGGTGTTGTCTACTTTCATCATATCTTTTATAATACTCACTACCTCTATCAAACCTGACAATTTTTACTTTTCTGTCTAATTGCCTCTCTACCTCATCAATATAAATCTCTAAGGCATTTACAGCCTGAGATTTCTCATGCAGCAAATAGACATAACCATAACGTGAATAATCATCAATAGAGGTGATAAAATATCTTTCTTTATTGAAAGAATTAACATCAAAAGGTCCACAAATATCAGTGTGTATAATTTCAAGAAGCTGAGTGCTTCTTGTGGCTCTTTTCTTCGTGTGTTTTGTTTGTTTACCTTTAATACAATCCACACATACATTCAGATCAGTAAAATCTAAATCCGGAAGGATTTTATTCTTTACTAATCTTTCCATTCTTTCTTTAGAAACATGTCTCAAGCATTTGTGCCACAAGTAAGTAGAGCATTCATTGACTAAACCACGTTTAGTACTAACATTATGATGTAAGGTTAAGAGCGTTTCAGCATAAAGAGTATCAAGATTTAACTTGTATAATTCATCACATAAAATACCACTACTAATCATATGGTTATGTTTATACAAACTGAAACTACCACTACCAAATTCAAAAGAGTATCCAGCTTTGTCAAGTTTGGATAATGAAACTAAATTCCTAGATATACTAGGTACATAAAGAGTTTCACATAAATCCAAATGATGTCCAGTATCAAGGATTAAATGATACGTCCCAGCAGCTTCCACTGGAGCTCTCATTCTTTTACCCATAAAGACAAACTTTTCATTTGGTCTTGTGATTTGGGTTGTAAGGAATCTATGCATCATATTAGAAACATGGGTTGTACAACCAGAAAATCCACTAAGTATTATAAGGAACTTCAGCTAAATTTGATTTGAAACATACATAAGCACTAGGCTTACCTTTCTTTTCGAACCAAGACTTACGTCTTGGACAATCCTTTTGGAAATACCCAGTTTTTCTACAGAAATAATATCTATTTTCATCTGGTTCCTTTTTGTGGATTTGAGAGGAAGAAGCCTCATTGATCTTTAGGAGTCCTTTTTCCTTTATTGTCATGTTTCCTACTAGATTTCTTTCCATCTCCTTGACGGTTAACATAATTGATGGATTGATTTCCTTGATTATTAAGTATGGTTTCCTCCTGAACTAGCATACTGTGCAATTCATGCACATTTCATTTGTCTTTCATGGTGTTATTGTTCATTTGGAAAGGACCATACTCAGACGGTAATAAGTTCAAGATGAACTGCACAAGGAAATTTTCATCCACATCCATTCCCAATGACTTAAGTCTTGCAGCAATATTTGTCATCTCAATGATGTGCTCATGCATAGTACGAGAACCATCAAATTTCATGGTAGTCAAGGTATTCGTCAGTGTCCCAACAAGAGACTTATCAGCAGTTTGGGAGCGCTTATCCACAAACTTCATCATTTCTTTAGCACTTTCAATTTTAGGAAGAGCTAACTTAATGTTGCTAGCTATACTCATCCGTATATATATCAGACTCAATCTGTTTGACATTTCCCAGTTTTTATAATGGACATTCTCTTTATCAGTGCTTAAAACAATAACAACATCTGGTTTCTCTACTTGAAGAGTTAAATCCAAATCCATTACCCCAAGGTAAAACTGGATTTGCTCATTTCATTTAGAGAAGTTTAGCCCATTAAAAACTGATACAGATGAGAGATACGAATGTAAAGTAACAAGTACTGCAAGCAATAGAGATTTAAAACATTAATGCTTTAAGTTACATACTAACATGCTACACAAATTCAGAAAAAACACTTCATACAATGCATATTGATGTTTACCTTTGGGCAATCCATCAATATACCATATTCAACATAATGATGCTAATAAAAATTATATAATTTGACAATGATATGTACACTAACTAGAAATATTTATTATCTTTGGATATATAAATAAAACTAATAATATACTTACACTACCGACATTCATGCTCATTAATTATAAGAACAAACAATCAACCTTTGTGTGATCCTTAACTGTTCTATAACAATGAACCTCAAGATACCCATAAACCAAAAATTATCATGTCATTTTATAGCATCCATTCTATATAGGTAATTGAGAAAAAATCATCTTACAATTTGGAATTAAATAAACTTAAATATTTGATCACTTTGGTAATTAACAAATCTATCATACTTTAATTCTAAAATACAAACGCTTTATAAACATTAGAGAAAATAAAATTACACATTTAATTTAATTGAACACAACACTACATTTTGCGTTCATACATTTTGGTAAAAGTCATATAAAAGCCACAAACTTGACATATAAGACAAAAAAACACTGAAGCCATTAAAGCCATTAAAGTAGGCATTTCAGATTCAGCAAAACCAATAAGCCATTTCGTTTGGTTTGCAAAATTGAAAAACTAATACAGTGCAGCTAATACATAAAAAGACGTAAGTAAGAGAACATCATAATTGATGGGTATAATTTAAAACAAGGCATTGCTTTCAACAAATTTTCAAATAAGAAATGTCAAATGATTTGACCATTTTCAATCAAGAAATTGGTCATTTTCAAGTAATAAAGCAACGAAACTTTATCCTCAATTGTTTCAATAAAAACAATCAGATTCTTTAATACGTTATGGAAACGTGTTGCGGCGAAAAACGTTAATAAAATCCCAATTTTCACATTTAGGGTTCAAACAAATTGAGATAATCAATCATCATTAATGAAAAATTATGAATTTCTAAATATATGCTCTGATACCACATGTTAAAATTTCTACATATACAAGGATTTTGAGAATTCATAATTTTTACATTTACATAATTATGTTAGATATACTAGCCTTGATCCATGCTAAAATTAGTGCTTCAATTTGCAGATCTTGATAAAGGTAAAAACTTTTTTTTCTCTCTTCTCCTTCTCTTCTTTATGTTCTTTATTTCTTGTTGGAAGTTATGAAAAACGTAACTGTTCTAGATAGAGAGAGGATTTGGTTTCTCTTTTCTTTTCTATTTATTAAAACTGCTCTCATCAAGCAATTAATAGAGGTTAAGAAACTTTTTCCTCACCATCATCAATTAATTACAATTTAACCCTCACTTATTTATTAAATCACATAACTTATTACACACATGAGATATTTCTTACATTTAGCCCATTTTGGACATTAGATTTGATTATTTTCTCAATTCCCTCAATTCCCAGCCACTTCTCTTAGTGGTTCTCAAGAATTTCTTAAAATACATTGCATCTATTTTACTAATTTCTTTTCGAGACTCCTATTATAATTTACAACTAGGATTGGAATGTTCAACCTAGATGACAAAAGCATGTAAGTTCTAAATCCTGAGAGTGATTTAATTCCATTAAGGTATCTTGTATATACCTATTAGTTTATACCAAAGCTTTGGTAACCTATTAAATATTTACTAGCTTTTAATTTATTTCAATATAAAGATTAATAAAATAATATTTTATTGAGCTACTTGTTTGGTTTATTTTAGATTCCATATGGTGGCACCTATGTCTCTCCTCTTCTTATTCTCTTTCATTTTATTTGCGGCTTCTTTTGGAGTGATAGGGTTGTCATTTTTCTATTCTAACTACATTCCTTATTCTCTCACTTTTTATGTTTCCATTGTCTTAAAAACCGAACTCACCGATTGAGCCGAACCACCCTAGCAATTTGGTTTTGTATGTTAACTGTTTAAGACCGGTGAACCAGCCTCAAACTAGCAAACCCGATCGACCTGGGATCGGTGCCAAGAGTTGAACGGTCCAAACTTTAAAAAAAAAAAACAGTAGGCTAGAAACGACGTTATTTTTCAGCATTTTAAAATTATGGAGAAAAAAACGCCAAATAACTGGCCTCAAATGAGCCAATGGCCCAAACGGCCCACTTCTAGTGAAGGCCAACAGAACGCAACTTCAAGGCTGATGCCTTTCTTCAGACAACAAAAAAAAAAGGCTCATGCCTTTCTAATAGTACGAATTTTATTTTATACAAATGTCACGAATGCATGTTATTGGTTCAAATGAATTTTCTTATTTGTTTCTTTTATTTTTAATTAACTAAAAAAAAATGGGTGACGTGCTTGTATTGTCCCACGTCTCATTCATGAGGTATTTCATGAAATTCATTCATGTAAAATAGCAACGCTCCTTCTTAAGTCGCATTGTCATTTAATCTTGGGCAACTTGGTATCACCGTATCAGTAGCAGGCTTTGCATTGTTATGCTGGGTTAATCCAACTGCTTTAGCTTTAAGATTACTTATTACCTGCCCAAAATAGGCACACAATCAGACCAATTCCCTAAGAAATATGGATATAATATGAATATGTTGATATAGTAAATATTTTAAAAATAATTTAAAGATATATAAATAAAAAAATATCTAAAAATATTAAAATATATATACGATATGTATCAAATATTATACAACATTAATAATATAATTAAAGTAAATACCATTAATAGTATAATTAAAGTAAATACCATTCACCATTAAATATATTAACAATATAATTTTATAATAATATAATTAAAGTATAATAACAATCTAATTTTATTTCAATGTAATTAAGATTTATTGGTATAATACAGAATTTGAACTGTTGTGAATTAAGAACTCAAATTTGACCTAATTAATTTTAAGTTGGGACCTCAAGTCATGAACATTCTAAAAATATTAACAAAAAGTAAATCCTAAAAAAACTCTAAAATAAAAAAGTTGATGTGAAAAAAAAAACATAATTAAAAACTCGATTTGGGTGAAACCGACTTTCCTACTATGTTTGAAAAAACATAATATTATGTTGAGAAGTTGATTTCTACCCAACTAACTTTCCAACATTAAAAAAAAACATATTTTAGAAAATAAAATTAAAAATGTGATATTGTAAGAAATATAGATAAAAGTTGTATTATTTGTGTAAAAATGCCAATTTATGATGGTTACTGGCAAACCACTCAAAGTTGAGGAGGTCTCTGTGCATTTTTCCCTTTATTAAAACTCAAGTTATATTAATGTTCAATGTATTCATCTTGAAGTTATGAGATAACAAAAGAGTTATGTTATTTACATGAATAAAATATCTCACCAATTTTATATAAATCCTATCACAACCACTATTTTTATCCTTTTTTTCTCACTTTCTTTCTTTTTATTCAATAGTTCATATCTTTCCAGTGAAGATTTTGTATACAAAGTTTATGTGCAATATATCACATAAAAAATATTTGTGGTTATTAAAAAAATTATACATATAAAAATAACACTATTAAAAAATATTTTAACTTAAATTTCTTTTTTTATCTTACTTTTTTAATTCAATTGTCCATATCTTTTTTATGAAGATTTTGTAAAGTTTATGTGCAATATATCACATCAAAAAAAAAGTTTTGATTGTAAAAAAAATTATATATGTATAAATAACACTATTAAAATTTTTTTTGACTTAGACATCTAATAATATTTGAAGAGTTAGTTTTTTACTTATTAAATAAAAATATTTTAAAAAAGTTTATATGTAATATAAACATGTCTAATAATGAAACATACTTTTTCATATCAATATATATGTAATATTTTTTATCTACAATTTATATATATTATTATTATAAAATCCAATTAAAATAAAATCACAAACTGCTAAACGAATTAAATAAAGTTTTAAAAGTTTTAATTTCCAATTTCTCAATAGTTTTGGAAAAAAAGTTTCCAACTAAATATGCAATATAAACATGTTTTCTTTCCTCGCTTTGATTCACCAATAATTCCTAACGAAACATTTAATTTTTCTCTTTTTTCCTCGCTTTTGGGATTCATCCAATATATATTATTCTTAACGTATATTTAATTTCTCGCTTCTCATTTCATTTACTACAATTTATATTCTTATATTATTTATTATAAAATCTTTTTCTTAGATTAAAATATATAATTAACCACTTATTCCTAACGTATTAACAAACTGCTAAAACCACTTATTTCGAATTATTAACTGTAAAATTTATACTTGATTAACCACTTATTCATAACGTAAAACTTATTCTTAATATGAACAATTTTATATTTCAAATTTCAATGATGAATTTCTTTTGGTTGATAGTTTTGGAATGGAATTTTGAGCAAGCAGTGGACCCAATCCCAATTTGGAAACTGAATCGTAACCGTACGATGTGTTTGGTCTTTATTTTGTTGAAATCACAGAATCCTGCAAATTCAGAATCAGAGGAAGAAACCTGAGAACACGGAAGAGAAGAGAAGACACACACTCTGCTGCACCTGCACCTGCACCTCTATCACTCTCTACTAGGGTTTATTCACCCATGGCACCGACCTTTCTCTCTCTCCTCTTCCTCTTCACCTTTCACCTTCCCTCGTGCTTCTCCGGTACCCATATCTTCCTCTTGTCACTTCTCATATCCTCGTTGACGTTACTGCAATCTTCGATTCAAACTCTGCTACCATCAATTTTCACATAAGACCTTGTTCGAAGTTACATTTTCACTGATTGCGTTTTTTTTTTTTGGTATTTACGCTAATTTACAGGAGAATCTAGCTCCATGGAATCAGTTCCTGATCTTCAGAACACTATGTACAAGGTTGTCGATGGATATCCTTGTGTACGGCTACTCAATCTTTCTGGAACCATCGGTTGTTCAAGTGAGTATGATGCTAATTGCAATTAATGTTATTTGCGATGATAAGCTGCTTTTGAATCGTTCTGTCCTTTTAATGTATGTATATTGCAATGAATTGTAATTGTTCTTAGATCCTGGGCGAGATAAGGTTGTGGCACCAATTGTACGATTCAAAAATGTTGATGAGATATCAGAGTCTTCTACTATATTGGTATCATTGGATGAGTTTCCGAGTCTCTTTGCCAGGCATGTATATCATATTTCAACATTTCTGTTTATGAGGTACTAAACTTTGTTGCATCTTAAGATAGTTGTTAGAATCGCACAATTCATTCAATTCGATACGATTCAGCAAGCCAGCGATTCGTATCATGTGATGAATCACATATGGCTTTGAATCGTGTATGTATCATACGAACCGGTGTGATTCCTGATTCCGTATCACCAATATGATTTGCACGATTCTATGATTCGGTGATATTTTATTTTTTTGCTTTTTTTTCACTAAGATTCTCACCAGAGAATTCAAAGGGGCTTAGAGGCTTAATAAAATGAACTAACCAGGTGACTGGGCATTCACGAAACAAGTGTTCATGTAGACACAGTCACTCTGTTTTAGTTTCTTTTCATGTAGAGTGTTCATGCAGTCACTTTGTTTTTGTTCTTCTGGTGTGGAGTGTTCATAGAATCACTTTGTATGGCTCCTAAGGCTAAGAAGAAGGGGAAGAAGGATGTAGAATCATGCTTTAGGTGTGGAATCATGCATATCTAAGTTTTTATTGATATGTTTCTAAATCGTATGATACGTTATGATTCACGATTCACGATTCAAAAATTGAACAAACGATTCTCGATTAACTATAAGTTATGAAGGGAAGAAATGTAGTCATTGCTTAGTTGCGTTCAAGTGATGTTACTTTTTATAGTGTTTATTCATCTGTGATTTGTGAAATCATGTTTATTTTCTGAATATGGTTTTTCCCTTTCAGAATATCAGATGACATAAGCTTTGCAAGTAAAGTTGGTGGTGTACTAGTTGAATCAGGAATTGATTTGCAGAATAAGTTAAAGGGTAAATAGCATTTGTTTACTCATTGTTGTTTTTAAACAAAGCTAGAATAATACTTGCTTTTAAAGCTTCTCATGATAGCATTTTTCTGCTATGTGTAGGTTTCTCTCCAGATCAAAAGTTTCCGCAAGCTGAATTTGCTCCTTACCATAATATCAACTATGAATGGAATCCAATTGTACAATATGAATTTGCTTTTTCATCAAGTTTCTTGGATATTTATATGTCTTGTCAACATCAATTATTACAACTCTTTTTCTTTGCTTGTTACCGTCAATTATTTTCCAATGCTAGTTCGATTATTTTTTATAGAATGGAAATTATGACTAATGGAAGCGTATAGCTCTGGATTTTAAATAAGTTCCTAATTTTGATGGGTGCACATTATTGAAATTCAGTGACATGGGCCTATGATTAAAAAAACAAATTAATAGGTCAAGCATGTCTTGGGTTATGATCAGAAGCATATAATGATATAATGTAGAGGAATTTGAAGATCTATGGTGGGAATATAATCAATTCAGTGTTGGATATTGGCTAATACTAATTTGGTCTTGAGACAACATAATCAATTTTAGAATGATCAATTTATTTGTGTTTTCTTTTTTGGCTCTACATATGCAGGGTTCTGGTATTATGTGGAAATCGTACGGTTTTCCTGTTTTTTTACTCACAGAAAGTGGCACAAAGACACTTCGAGAGGTATTGCTTAGTATTTTCATATTCTTACACTTGCAAGATACTAGTGATGGTTTATAACACTTAGAGATTGTAATCAGCGAGTCAGTCTTATTTTGTTAATTGATCCATACCATATAGCCACCAACCCCACCTAGTGAGGTAACACTTGGTTGTTGTTGGTTTATTTATATATTAGGTTAGAGTTTGTTTTTTTGGCTAGTCTACACAAATCTACATTTATTTGGGTGATATTGTTAATTTAATTGACTAATTGTATACTGCCCTGATATGAATTTTTTTATTTTATGTGTAAAAGGAAAGATGATTAATTGTCTTCCCTGTTTGTACAGTTTGTAATAAAGAATGAGGACAAAACGAAATCTTATACTTCTAATGTGGCTGAGTTTGATCTGGTGATGCAGGTATGATCCAGATTCTTGTAAAAAATTGTTATTTTCTGGCATATGTAGAAAAGTGTTTCATTATTTAACTTTTTCCTTTTCTGATTATCTTGTATTAGGCAATGAAATCTGGAACACATGATTCGGAGTCTTGTTTGAAAGAAGCAACCTGCCTCCCTTTAGGTGGATACAGGTGAAGTTTCTTAGTTTCTACTCGATAAATTCTGTGTGTATAAATTTATGATTGTGATTTGTAATTTGTATATGCAAGATTATGCCACAAGACCATATAATATTATGAACTACATCAAAAAAAGTTAGATCACATGATACCACAAACTAGATGCAAGGTCAATCATCCAAGATAATTAAGATACATAGAATGTTCAGATTCCTCCCTAAATCTCTCGGAGTCTCAAAAGTAATCCTTCTGTTTGTATAAAATAAATTGCCATATATAAAATATGATCAGCTATGAGTCTATATTTGACAAAAGGAATGAGTGTTTATGTACTGGAGAAAACATGGAGTGAATTGCCATTGTGAATATAGTATCCACTATAGGACAGAATGATATTGTCATGAAAACGCAAAAGATTAAGCATGACATGGTTCCCATAGTAGAAATGGGCTGTCCTGGAGCTAGATAAAGAATATCTTAATTTATATCCTCCCCTTCTCATTTTGCAGACAAAATTAAAATCTTATCATTGTTATGTTTGATGTTAACTTTGTGTATATTTCATATGGAAGGCAGTGTCTGGTCGTCTCTTCCTCCAATCAACATTTCGTCCTTAAAACAGTCTAAGCCCATTATATTGATAGTAGCATCTATGGATTCTGCCTCTTTTTTTCGGGACAAAAGTCTTGGTGCAGACTCCCCTATTTCTGTAAGTGCAAGTCTTGTGATGCATTTGATATAGTTTTCTTTATTTATTTCTGGCCAAAATATGTGTTTCTTTAAGACGTTTGTTTGTCCCTAAATCAAATTATAGTCTAACGTGTCAACTACTTTACAGGGTTTAATTGCTTTACTGGCAGCAGTTGATGCACTTTCTCTTGTGGATGGTCTTGGTGACCTTAGTAAACAGGTCCATACAAGATGATCTATGGCTTTTTTTCATTTCAGTTTTTGGACTGTGTGTTACTTAAATTTGTTCATTGTCACTGGGCTGTGACTTTATCTAATTTTCCCTGTATTTTTCTTGGTTTTTCTTTACCTTGAAATATCTTTTTGTGGGGAAAATTATCCTTATAGGTCAGTATATCTTAATTATTGGTGATCTTGCTGAGGCTTGTGAGATAATTATCTATAGATATATCATCCTTCCCTGTTTCTTGTGATGAGGTTGTGGTTAAATATTGTTGTTGGGAGTCCAGTAATTGCTGCTTTGCCTTGTCCTGTTTAATGTGCTTCTTGACAATGGCAGGACCCTTGTACACTGGGCCTACTTCCCTTTTTTGTTGGTTCTTCTTACCAAAGGAAAAGGGGGGGGGGGGGAAGTTCATAGATGTATTGGGTTATCATGTCAACGTACTCACATTATAGTTGCTAGTGTCTGGTGCTTTATGCTTTCAAACTTACATAGGTGGTATTCAGCTCACATGCGTGTGTTGGTGCAATTTGTCTTTAACTGATATACTTGTTTATACAATAATTTTTGGGGTTGCTTTTTAAAACCTTTTTATAATACTCATGAACCAATTATTTTACTGACATATCATTACTACTTTTCTAAACTTTATTGCTGACAGTTTCTTAAACTCAATGCAGCTTGTTTTTGTAGTTTTCACTGGAGAGGCGTGGGGTTACCTTGGAAGTAGGAGATTTTTGGTAGAACTTGACATGCACTCAGATGCTGTTCATGGCCTTAATCACTCATTAATTGAAACGGTATTCCTTCTGCTCCTGTTAAATTTGACTACTAAGTAGTATTGGAAGGTGTTCTAATGCACTGTATTTGAATTTATAAGCTAGATTGTTTATAAATGCCTCCTCTGGATTCACTTTATCTGTTAATAACCTAACTTATGCTTTTCTGGATGGTGTTTCAAGGTCGTTGAAATTGGCTCTGTGGGAAAGGGTTTCAGTCAAGGTGTTAAAAACTTTTTTGCTCATACAGAAGGGGTGAGATATTGATTGATCTGTCAACTATGTGCACACTCATGCCTCCTGTAGATAATTTTGCAATTTTAATTGGATATCATGCATGTGTTATATAATTTCTGTGTGTGCACCACCAGAATTAGTGGATCATGCCAAATTTGCTTATGACTAACACTACATCAATGCAGGATTCTTCTGCCATAAATGAGACAATGGTTGCCTTGAAACGTGCACAAGAGTCACTGCTATCTGAAAACATAAAGATCGCATCTGCAAGTGCCTCAAATCCTGGGATACCTCCATCCTCCCTAATGGTCTTTTCAAAAAAGGTGCTGGATAGTGCGCTTGTCCCTCCCCCTAATAATCACATTATTGTGAAAAGAGCTGGCTAGGGAGCACAGCAATGTTTGCAGAATATAAATGATTTATGCTGTAAAGCGGTGGTTTCTTAAAAATGAATGTCTTAAAATTCTGACTTTGTAAAGTTCAGTAGTGAAATCCTTCTTGAAGAGAAGGGCGTGATGAATTGAGCAAAGTTTGTGAATATGGTGTTTCAGCAGTTCTATAGAGCCTTCTTGATCTTATAGTTCCTATATGTACTTTCTCTTAATGCATGACATTAGAGATCATTCAGTATGTTTTTGAGTCTCTTTGTATCTATCTACACCGTTCTTATACCAAGATTCCCACACATTTGCTTGAAATTGATTTGATAAGCACACAGATTGTCCTTATTTGGCTACATAGACACTCAATACAATCATGTATATGATATTTATTAGCCATGTGAACATCACATTTTGGATACTATCAATTAGTGTTAACTGTTAAATTTAAATGGTGGAGTGCTACCACAGGCACATTGTAATAACATGCTCAAATCGAAAGGTTATGAGAACTCTGCAAGTACATCAATAAGTTAGGTGGAAGGTGCAGTTTACGCAATTATTAATTTATCATGAACCATGAATAACATCATTGGTATTGGCATAAATTGACTGCTTGTATTAATGTACCATGTTGAATCACATCATTGGTATTGGCATGTATTGAATTCCAAAGTTTTCCATTGTTCACTGATTTTCTTCTTTTGTTCTTTCCCTCCTCTTTTTACCAGAATCCTGCAATCTCTGGTGTTGTCTTAGAAGATTTTGACTCTGTCTTTGTCAACAAGTTTTACCATAGTCATCTTGATGATTTATGTGAGTTAATCCATGCTCTTGGCATTATATTCTTTTACTTGTTTAACTTCTCCTGATCTTTCATGGCTGTCTCTTATGTCACGTGTTCTCATTTGTATGATTAATGCAGCAAATGTAAACTCATCAGCTGTAGTTGCTGCTGCTTCTCTTGTTGCCCGAACCCTTTACATACTTGCTAGTGAAACTAAAGATGTAGAAGATTCAGCTTTGGATGCTATAAATGTAAATGTCTCACTTGTTGAACAACTTATGGGTTGTTTGTTGGACTGTGATCCTGGTCTTTCGTGTGAGTTGGTGAAGAAATATATTTCACCTGCGTCAACCTGTCCGAGCCATTATGTTGGTGTTATCCTAGATGAGCCTTCATCTACACCTTATCCAGGATACATTAACGATGTTCCCAGGTTCATCTGGAATTTTCTAGCTGACAGAACCTCTATCCTGAGGGAGAATAATAATAGCTCAGATTGTCAACAAGGTTGCAATGTTAGAGATGAAGTTTGCATTAAAGCAGAGACTGACGGGAAGGGAGTTTGTGTTCTCTCTACAACCAGGTATTTTCCTTGTCTAATATACCTTTCGGTTAAGTAGACAGATATATCACTCTTGATCCTGATTCCTGAATTAAGGATGGTAGTGCGTAGTGGTGCAGTGTTCAACTTATTTGTTGCCGGTATTTCATTGTTTCTTGTTGGTATTTTTTCTTTCAGCATTAAGCATGCTTGCTGTTATTTAATGTTCTACCTCTAATTTGTTTGAGTTTTACTGCTTATGGAATTGGAAAAGTGTTATATCTATTCATTTTATGGTGGGAACACACACAGGAAACTGAACAAAGCCTTGGATGGAACATAAAACTCCGGCATGTCGTGACTCCTGAGTCTAACTTAGGTTAAATTGAAACTGGGACTTGCCCCTGTTGTGTTTCACCGTTTCTGTCTGACCATGATTACCAGTTATTATTCGTTGACTAACCCATGGTTACTTTCAGATTAGAATCATGTCTGGACCTTTGACATTTTAAATAGAATATGTGATATTTTTTGAATCAGAATGAAGGTGGCAATGGTTGCATGAAATATTTGATTTGTGAAATCTCATATGATGGTCTACAAGAGGTGTTTGTTTATATGTTGGAGTCATTTGATCCTAAACCACCCCCCCCCAAAAAAAAACCCCAACACACGCAAAGAGAACATACACAATAGAGACACTCACACTCTGGTTCAGACACGCATGCAGAGACATATTGACCACACTTGGTATTAATGCAGATTAACCCACTGGTTTTACTCTTTGAGCTCTGAAGAGGTGGTGTAATTCACTTTGTCGTTTGATCTATGTAGCTGACGCCACTTAGTGGAAAAAGGCTTTTGTTGTTGTAATTGGCACCTTGTAAGTGTGCTCATGAGATGTACATAGTTGGGTAGACTGCACCGTTTACCTGTTAGATTCTTTATGTGCTAGTTTCCAGGTAGTGTTTTTCTTGTTCACTTGACATGAATAAATGGCTAAATCGATGCACTGTAATTTTACCTTAATGTTTAAGTTATAACCATTTTATGTTGAGAATCCCTTTAATTTTCAAATATAAAGGATTACTGTTAAACCTTTACAGGTATGTTCCAGCATATTCAACACGGTTAAAATTTGAATCAGGAGTGTGGAATGTTTTGCCCCCTAATTCCTCCGACAGCATGGGGGTTGTGGACCCTGTCTGGACAGAAAGCAATTGGAATTCAATAGGTATGCGGGTCTACACAGTCCAACTTGCTGCTTATGATCGTCTTGTTCTGTTTGTGGGTATCACTCTGACAATCTTGGCTTACCTTGCAATAACAATTACAAGAGCTCTAGTCACCAAAGCTATGAAGAGGGATTAACATTTTCTTTCCGGAAGCTGACTATTAAAATTTGTGAAACTAGGGCAAAATTAAGTAGGGTCATTTGATAGGCAAATTACTAGTTTCTGAAGAATTTCCAAGGATGTGCATTATTTGGGCTGCATCCTTGTCCTTGTGAATTCGAAATTTCTCTATACCATGCTGTCATTTTTATAACTTGTAGGTATGTGTAAGGAAATGTACGAAATTAGAGCTTCTTGTATTGTGTATTTGTTTTTCCTTTGCCCATGTTGCGCTGTAAATGTCTGGACAGTACCTAAACAATTTTTATTTGGTTAATTATTTTCACTACTATCATCATGACTGAGTTTTAATTTTTTTATCATGTCAAAAAAAAAATTTCTAATTTTTATCAGTTGGCATTGAGAGAGATAGTGTGGGGTTTAAAGGTTGCTCCTATTGCTACCATCAAATTTCTCAGTCCGGGTGAAAAAAAAAAGGACAAAATGTAAGTCTATTTTTTTATGTTTATTACATTCATTTTATTAATTAAGTTATGATATATATATATATATATATATATATATATATATATATATATATATATATATATATATATATATATATATATATATTAAAAAAGAAAGAGTAGGAAAAAACATTAATAAACATATGTTATGATTTGATTGGTACAATGGATGTAATATATATAAAAAATAGATTTAAGTTTTGTCAAAAAAAAAAAAGGAAAGCATAATAGTGACTAATGATGGAAGAATTGAACAAAATGGAAAAGGTTTAGGATAGTGTTTCTTTTATTTTGAAATAATAGCATCTGCATTCTATTTCTACCATCCATCCAAACAACTATTTTGACTGATGAATTTTCAAATTACAAAATAAGAATAATAATCATTATTTTCTAAAAATTTATTTGCTAATATGTTTTTGGTTTTTTTAAGATTTTTTCTAAAAAGTGTCCTAAAGGTATTTATTAATAAATTCAAAATAAGAAGTTTTGCATGAAAGAATTGAGTTTTTTTAATTTTAATGCATTGAATATATTACTTTTTATAAAAAAATTCTTTTGAATATTTAATAAGTGTCTTTAGGACACTCTTTAAAAAAAAATTATTAGATTTGTTAATGTGTTTTAAAATTGAGTATTCATTCTGATAACTAGAAATTTTGTCTAGTAAGACGTGTTTTGTGCAATTTGGTGTATAGTTTAATGAAGTCTATTATATTATGCATTGAATTGCATAATGTAAGCATATTTTATAGAAAAATTATTGAGTAATTCTATATCTTCTTACAAGTTTTTTTTAATAATTCTCTTAATATTAAATGAAAAAATAAATGTATTTAATATCTTAAAAATATAAAAAATATTCAATACTTTCACATTTAGTAATTAGAAGGATTAGTAGGATGATAAATCATTTTTCAAAATTATTACATGCTCATGAAGTAGCAACACATCAATAAATGTGAATGTTTGTTCTGTTATGATGATTTTAACAATTAGTTTTAAGTTAAAAAATTTAAAATTTAAGTGAATATGCCTAAAATTAATGGTAGAAATGGTCATGTAACACACATTTATTGCTGTTGTGGGAGTATATAATAATTTCTATTTTTTGTATGACAAATATCTAAAAGAAAATTGGTTAATATATTTGTATAGACAAAATAAACACACAACTAACATAGACTCAATTCTTTAAATTTGAGTTGGAGAGAAACAAACACCCAACAAATCATTAAAAAATGAGTCTGAGTGAGATCTGAAATGTTAACTTTTGTGCTGGTAATACTGCTCAAAGCATTTATAAAACAGACATCGAGAATTTAAATGGTGATTTGGGAAATTGGAAAGGAAGTTACTAACCTTATTTTGAGTAGTCTGATAATTTCCTTGGTAGGTTGACTTTCTACAAAATTCAACATTAGGGTCAGTTTGGATTAGGATTAAAAATTAATTGAAGAAAATTTATGAGACCTATTTTCTTGAAATAAATATTAATGGAGTCAAATTTCCTCTTTCTTAAAACTTAAAATGTTTGGTACATAGACCAAGATTTTAGTTTAAAAAAATTAGACTAAATCATTTGAAGTTTAAATAAAAAATTAATTCTCAGCATAGAATCGCAAGAAAGAAAGATTCTTAGAAAACTATGAGGCGATTCTCAACACACAAATGGATTACGGTGACTGCAACAAAAATCTTGTCGTAGGTAATTGGATGGAACTTTTGGATTTCAGGGAGATAGCTTCTCCGAGAATTCACAGACCTAAGCTTAGGGGATTCAATGTATGAATGATTCCCGGTGAGCAGAGGATAGTAAATGGAAATGCAGAAAGAAATTTTAAAGAGAATGTTGATTGAATATTCTATTGTTCATTCCTTTGCACAAATGTGTTATATACTCGGTTAGTTACAAAACCCATGAAGGAGGGTGAAGTAACAAAACTATTTCATACCAAAGAGTGCCAGCACAGCACAATACATTTTAAGCAAAAGGAAAAGAAATTGCAAAAGGGTAAAAATAGTAAAGTAAAACAAAGTTACAGCAAAAATTATTTAAAAGCTTCCTAATGAAAATGCTATAACAATACCCTCCCCTTCAAGTACATCCTTGTCCTCAAGGATGGAAAGAGGGAAATTTCTTGAGCAAATCATAGTAGAACTCCTAAGTGGCATGGTCCATAGGAAGACCTTTCCATTTGATGAGTACTTGGTGGCAGCCACACGACCCCTCTTCACCATTTTTCTGTCTAAAATAGCTTTAGGCTCTTCTTTCTTGAATGTCGTAGTGGGGTTAGCAGGAAGAGGGTGGACTGTGGTAACTTGAAGATTTATGCAAAACTTCAGCTGAGAAACATGAAATACATTGTGGATTTCAGCATTGGGAGGTAGTTGCAACTGATACGCCACAGAGCCAATTTTGTCCAGCATTTGGAAGGGACCATAGTACTTAGATAGCAGCTTATGAAATGAGTGTCGCATTATGAACTGTTTATAAGGCTGCAGCTTTAAATAGACAAAGTTCCCAATGGCAAATACTCTATCAGATCTGTATTTGTCAGCCTGTTGAGTCATTCTATTTTGGGCTCGGGTAAGGTAAAATTTCAGTAGCTGAATCACTTGTTCCCTTTTACTCAAAGTCCTCTCAACGACTAGGTTAGCAGCTTCCCCAGGCAGAAAGGGTAAGTGGATTGGAAGAGCTTGGTCGTAGACAACTTCATATGGTGTGGTCTGAATGGAAGAATGGAAGTTGGTGTTGTACCACCATTCAACCACGGATAACCATTTAGACCATGCAGAGGGCTTCTCAGAACATATGCAGCGAAGGTAAGTTTCCAAACATTTGTTCACCATTTTCGTTTGACCATCAGTTTATGGATGGTAAGCTGTGGATTTGTTAACCGAAGTACCCTGTAGCTGAAATAATTCACTCCAAATCTTGCTAACGAAAATGGGGTCTCTGTCACAAGTAATGGTGGTTAGCTAGCCATTTAACTTGAAATGTGATCCAGAAATAACTGAGCTATATCCAAAGCCGTGTAAGGGTGTGCTAAGGCAAGGAAATGTGCATACTTACTCAGTCTATCAACCACCACAAATATAGCTTGCTTACCATGAGAGTGTGGTAAGCCTTCTATAAAGTCTATATTGATAGCATCCTATACCCTGTTAGGAATAGGTAAGGGCTGTAAAAGGCCCGGAGAGGTTGCCAAATCAGGTTTGCACCTTTGGCAAGTATCACAATCCCTAACATATTATTGGATGTCTTTATTCATGCCCTTCCAATAAAATAGGGATTTGACCCTTGCAGCTGTAACATCTCAGCCAGAGTATCCACCCGAAGGAGAGTCATGCAACCATTGTAAGATCACTAGCTTGAGGTCTGGACTACCTCCAATAACTAGCTTGCCTTTCCTTCACTCACCTCTGTGCCAAGAGTACTTTGGATGCTTAAGAGGGTCAACACTGATCTCATTTATCACCGTGTGACGACGTTACGAGGACCAAAGCCCTTGATCCGTCTAAGAGATCTTTCTTCGCGTTACTGAGCATAAGGGGAAACAATTCAGCACCTGATTTTCTGGATAAAGCATCTGCTGCAACATTTTTAGCTCCTTCCCTATAGTGAATTTCAAAATTAAACCCCATAAGCTTTGCCATCTAGACTTGTTGAAAAGGAGTATTCAAGCGCTGCTCCAATATGAATTTAATGCTCTTTTGATCTGCTTTGATGATAAAGTGACCATAGGAGAGGTAGGCACCCCACTTCTGAACCGCAAAAACAATAGCAATGAGCTCCCTCTCATAGATAGACATGGTTCGTTGTTTAGGGCCCAAAGCCTTACTGATGTAAGCAATGTGATGTTTTTCTTGCATCAGTACAACCCCAATTCTTGAACCCGAGGCATCTGTCTCCACCACAAATGGTTTGGAAAAATTTGGAAGAGCTAAAACAGGTGCGGATATTAAAACCTGCTGCAAAGAGTGAAATGCATCCCTAGATTCTATCGACCATTAGAAACAGTCATTTTTAAGCATATCAGTGAGAGGTTTGGCAATGTTGCCAAAATTTTGCACAAACCTCCTATAATAACCAGCCAACCGCAAAAACCCTCTGAGCTATTTTATATTGATGGGAAGTGGCCAATCCGCAACTGCCTGGACCTTGGAAGGGTCAGTGGATACCCCTTCTTGGGAAATAAAATGGCCCAAGTATTCCACCCTTGAGATGGCAAAAGTGCACTTGCTCTGCTTAAGGAAAAGCCTCTGTGCTCTGAGGATCTGAAAAACTGATCTAAGGTGTACCACATGGGCATCCAATGTTGGGTTGTAAATGAGTATGTCATCGAAGAAGATGATAACAAATCTCTTTAGGAAAGAGTGGAAAAGATGATTCATTAAGGATTGAAATGAAGTCGGTGCATTAGTGAGGCCGAAGGGCATCACTAAATACTCAAAATGCCCTGCATGTGTTTTTAATGCTGTTTTGTACTCCTCTCCTTCCTCCATTCTCACTTGGTGATAACCTGAGCGGAAATCCAACTTGGAGTAGATAGAGGAACCCCCAACTCATCCATAAGATCTTCAATAAATGGAATGGGGAACCTATCTTTAACTGTTTACTGATTGAGCCTCCTATAATCTACACAAAGGCGCCAGAAGCCATCCTTTTTCTTAACCAACACCACGGGGGATGCATAGGGGCTGTTGCTATACCGGATGATACCCTGGTTGAGCATTTCTTCCACCAATTTATCAACTGTATCCTTCTGAATGATAGAATACCTGTAAAGCCGCATGTTAAAGGGAGTAGAGCCCTCCTTTTGAGGAATCCTGTTATCAAAACCAGCCCTTCTTGGGGGAAGTTGAGCAGGTTCCTAGAAGATGTCCTGGAATTCCTGAATGAGAATAGTAATTGGGTCTAGTAATACATGAGTTGTAGCTTGCACTGATGAGAGTGTGCAAGATGGAACTCCCAAGCAGTTGTCTAATTTACCTATATGCAGGAAACATAACTGTGCTCCTTGATGGACCGCCTGGGAAAAGGTTTCGTTATTAATCAGCTTGATGTTAGAGAGTTTAGCACCTCTGAGAACAAACCTTCTACCTTACATAGAAAACTCCATTTATAGCTTAGTAAAATCCTACACAATTGGGCTGAGAGTTGATAACCACTGCACCCCTAACACCAAATCACAACAGTTGAGAGGTAAAACCATTACATCAGACATGAACTGAGTTTGCTGTAATTGCCACGAAAAACTCCTGCATATGTATAATGCTTCCAGTCGAGTACCATTTGCCACAGTGACAGGGAGTGGGGTTATGGTTTCTAGCCTACACCCTAGCTTTTTGGCTAGCTCCAAATCCAAAAAATTATGTGTACTACCACTATCAATCAAAATTTGCAGCAACCTTTTGTTATACAATCCACTCACCCTCATAGTTTGATAGGCTGATGCACTTGTGAGAGCATGCATTGATAATTGAGGTCTATTCCCTTGATTAGATGTCATAGTGACCACCCCATTCTCTTCGATCACCTCTATTTCCTCATCTACTGGCTCATCATCCTCCATTTCCATCACTAGGAGTTGGGATCTCTTGTGTTTCAGTTGATGAACCAGTGTAAAGGGTTCATCACAGAACATACAGAGTCCTTTAGCTCTCCTCTCTGCCATTTCTACTGCATTATAGGACTTGGGGGTTTTACTGAATATCAGTTTAGCTGTTGGGTTTGGGCAGGTCTAATTTGGAACATTGTTGGGTTTACTGGTATAGCTTGAGGTGTATTTGTTATTAGGCTTGGTGGATGTGGAATTGGTCTTAGCAGCTTCGTGTAGTTTGGCTAGGTTGGCAGCATGGGCAATGGTTGTAGGGGCAAACATTCTCACATGCATTTGGGTATTGTGTTCTAAGCCAGCTAGGAAAATGCTCAAAGAGTGCTCAGGAGGAAGGGTTACCTGGGTTAAAGCCAGCTCAAACTCATTCAAGTACTCTTGTACATGTCCAGTTTGCTTCACTTGTATTAGACATGAGAGTGGGTCATCATAAGCAGTACCAAAACGCATGGTGATGTCATATATGTACTGGGGCCAGCTTGGGTATATATTGAAATTTGCTCTCATGTAATTCAAGTGCCACTACAACGCATTATCGTCCAAATGAATAGAAGCCAGTCGAACCTTCGATTCTGGTGGGGTGTTGTCCAGCACGAAAAATTGCTCACATTTATACAGCCATTCCTTAACTTTCGCTCCATCAAACCTGTGGAACTCAACCTTAGAGAACCTTGTAGAGTAGTGGTTTTGTGATGGGAACGATTGTGTCTGAGGAATTCCAGTGAACACCTGGGTTTTGGGTCTGCTACCATTTTGGATCATCTATCATGGAGCTCCCCAGATTAGTTTGAGTGAACAAGCCCTCCTCGTAAGGACACGTGACTTGATCAAGTTTCAGCTGCATCTCAATGTTGGAGTCATTGATCTTTTGGGTAAGGGTTCGTTCCACCTCTTGAATGTTGTGTTGAGCTCTAGCTACATCAGTCATGGTGAAAGCCTCAGGAGGAAGCTTTGATACCAATTGGGATGGAACTTTTGGATTTCGAGATAGCTTCTCCGAAATTCAAAACACGGGATTCAATGTATGAATGATTCTCAGTGAGCAAGGATAGTAAATGGAAATGTAGAAAGAAATTTTAGAGAAAGGTTGATTGAATATTCTATGTTCATTCATTTGCATAAATGTGCTATATACTCAACACAAAATGAAAGGTGAGGTAACAAAATTGTTTCCTACCAAAGAGTGCTCACAGCACAATACATTTTAAGCAAAAGGAAAAGAAATTGCAAAAGCGTAAAAATAGTAAAGTAAAACAAAGTTACAACAAAATTTATTTAAAAGCTTCCTAATGAAAATGCTGGAACAGTAATTTCGCGATGACAATAGGTAACGTCGTTATCGTAGCATTATCACGATGTGCACGATGTCGCTCAAGCACCATAGTCACTAACATCAATAGATTGGACTGTATCTTTCATCGGCATAAATGCCTTCTTCATGATCTTCATCACGGTTGGTGATGGTAGAGAGAGAGACCTTCTTCATGATCTTCATCACGTTTGGTGATGGGGGAGAGAGAGAGAGAGAGAGAATTTTATCCTAGTTAAAAATGGGATAACATTTATCCCCAAATTAAAAAAAAAAATTACTCCTATGAATTTTTCTATTTTTCTTGATATGTAAACCACACACTCTCACTTACCTAAAACCTTAGTCCCTTAAAAATTCTCCTCCTTGTTATCCCTAAACCAAGCTCACGATGACATCCATGATGGTTTGTTGAACTTTGGCCAAAACTGAGAGAGGGGTAGATCGTATATTTTATTTTATTTTGATGATTGGTACGCTGAGGGAGGACAAGATCAAAATAGCATACCCATTCCATGAAGAAGTGGTAATATCAGGAATCCAGAGACATCACATAATCATTTTCATTGACACGGGTGAAAAATTGGTGACATAATGATAATGACTTGTTGCCACACCTTAGGCATGAGAAGTTCTTAAGTACATAACTCAGATCAATAAGAATATAACATGTAAATTTAAATAACTATAGTCCAGAATAATGATAAAAATATTTGAGAAAGAGATTATAAAAATAAAAAAGAGTAGGGTAGACCCATGGGTTAATCCTATCTTAACTGACATAATTAAGGGGCCTAGTGGGTTAGGGCCGAATGATGTGGGCTACTAAAAAATTGAGCCACAAATGGGTTGGGCTGGGCTGTAACATGGGCTTTTGGCCCACATTAACAGCTCTAACTATACATACCTTAACATTTCTCCTAACATTAGTTCAGAATTGGACCTTGTAAGTTGTAAGGTGAAGGTCCATGAAATAAGTAGACGTTCTTTTCAAGATGAAAGGCCTGGAAGCATGCCATTTTCATTCATTTTTCACCATTTATTAAAGGGTCGGGTAGACCCCGAATCTCAAGCCGGACCAGCCTACCCATCCATTATCGTCTGCAAACAAACGCATTTTCTGTTCTTCAACCCACACACACTCACATCTCTACTCCAAAATCCTAGATTCCTTCAACGATCTGAGATACTTCTCTCTCGCACCCTCAAATCCAACACTCCATCCAAAGTTAACAATTTTGAGAGAGAAAAACAGAGAGAGAGAGAGAGAGAGAGAAAGAACGAATCAGAAAAATGGGGTTGGGTTTGTTAGCTTCGAAGGCCATGAGACCCACCTCAAGGCTCCTCAATTCCCAAAACCCTAGGAACCTCCTTCTCTTTCGAACCATTGTTTCGAAACCTGAGCTTCAGAAGCCCGAATCTTCCGCCGCACAAGCCCAGCCTGAACCCCCGCCGGCCGACCTCCCGCCCCGGACTCCGGTCGCGGGCGCGAGGGTCCACTTTCCGAACCCGGACGATGCCATTGAGGTGTTCGTCGACGGTTACCCCGTGAAAATCCCTAAGGGCATGACCGTTCTTCAGGCGTGTGAGATCGCTGGCGTCGACATTCCTCGCTATTGCTACCACAGCAGGCTCTCCATCGCCGGAAATTGCCGTATGTGCCTTGTCGAGGTCGAGAAGTCCCCTAAGCCCGTTGCTTCTTGCGCCATGCCTGCCCTTCCTGGTTAGCTTTTTTTCTTTTTCCCACCATTTCTCTATTTTTATTTAAATGTTGATTTTGATTGTCAGATAATTTTATGTAATTCATTGGAGCTTGATCTTGTTCACGATTAGAGTGATTCTGCATTTTCTGATTTTTTTATAAAAAAAATTGATTTGATTATTTATTTTCTTTTTTTGATTTGATGATTTCTGTGTCAAACTTAGTTGATGACTGTCTGGTTGCTTGCTGTTATGTTCAAATTTCTACTTCGTCGAACGTATTATGAACTTTGATCAGTTTGTAGATAATGGTGATACTAGTGAACTTCGATGGTCCAGTTACATTTAATACATTTTTCTTTTTACTGTGTTTTGTAATGATTTATGTTTAGTTTATCGTTAATGTTCCAGTTTTTTCTAATCTAAAAATAATTTGTGGATGTTCTCGTTGTCAATTTTTTCATACACCGATTTTCCCTTTGTTGGTTTTCTCTCTCTCTCTCTCTCTCTCTCTCTCTTTTTCCTTTTCATTATCATTATAGGTTATAATTTCTTTTTTAATTATAGAGAATTTCTGAGATAAAATTATCATTTGTCCATTTTTTTTGCTGATGGCATCTACATTTTTCAATCAGATTTTACTTGTACTCATTTTATGTACTTATTCACTGATTCACTCACACACACACACACAAACAGATACACATTCTTGAATTTTGTTTTGTTGAGGTTTTTAACCAGTTATTAATCTGATTCTCGTTAAAGATGTAATCTAATGAGATGTTGGTCTTTAGGGATGAAAATTAAGACTGACACTCCTGTGGCAAAGAAAGCTCGAGAAGGGGTGATGGAATTTTTATTGATGAATCATCCATTAGATTGCCCAATTTGTGATCAGGGTGGGGAATGTGACCTTCAGGATCAGTCAATGGCATTTGGCGCTGATCGTGGTCGGTTCACTGAAATGAAGAGATCTGTGGTGGATAAAAATCTTGGACCTTTGGTCAAGACTGTGATGACTCGGTGCATTCAATGTACAAGGTCAATATTGGACAAAACTTCCTTCTTTTTTTCTGCTAATCTGGTTACTGTGAATTGCATATTTAATAAAATATTGGAAGTCAGAAATTGATAATCACCTATTTGTTTTCAAAAAACTATCAAATACTTTGATAATTTATATTATGTTTATGTGTAGAATATTCTTGTAAGAATTAAGGACCTCCTTGAGCTGTATAATCTCGCTTTAAAATGAATCAGTGATCATTATGACATTATGATTGTTTCTGAGGAAATTATGGGTCAATTTAATTTGCATATAATGAAGGTGACATTCCGGGGTGATAATTTAGTCTGATTGTTTTCATTGCTTGTTGCTATGTCAGCTAAGGACCAACTATGGTTTCTTTTAATTTGCGGTTTTCACATTTGGTAGTTATAGGTGTTGCCAATTTTGTGAAACCGAACCACATTTGAGAAACATGCTTTATGTTGTCACTTGAATGCTATATGTCTTGTAAAACAATGTTATCTGGGTGCCTTAAAAGGCTCTGGTGGAATATCTTTCTTCCAACAGGTGTGTTAGATTTGCAACAGAGGTTGCAGGGGTTCAAGATCTTGGCATGTTAGGTCGTGGCAGTGGAGAGGAGATTGGAACATATGTTGAAAAACTTATGACAAGTGAACTTTCTGGAAATGTGATAGATATCTGTCCTGTGGGAGCACTCACTTCAAAACCTTTTGCATTTAAAGCCCGGAATTGGGAGTTGAAGGGTACAGAGAGCATTGATGTTACTGATGCTGTCGGATCCAATATTCGAATTGATAGCAGAGGACCTGAAGTCATGCGCATTCTTCCTCGTTTAAATGAGGTTAGATTCTGATGGAAATGTTTTGTTGAACTGTTTGTGGTTTGTTGGTTGTCCTTGCTAAGGCTCCAATTTTCTTTGTGGTTCTTATAATTATTTCATTTCTTTTAAGAAAAACCATTGCACCATTGATGCATGTGTCACAGTTTGCAGGTGCTTAAGGAGTACTTGGCCCTGTTTTTATAGTTTGAGTTAATATGGAAAAAAAACTATTGTTCAATAAGTGGATCTATAACTTTTATGAATTGATGCTTAGCAAAATAGAATACTGATGAATTCTAGGCGTGATCTGTTATGTATGGTTATTTTACTGGTTGTAGGCTTTATTTTTTCTTTGCATTATGACAACACTACTTTATGACATAAGCAAGAAGGTTTTCAAACTCTCTTTTGATGGAAACCTTTGAAACACATGGTAAGAGGAATTATATGGTGTATTGGTGAAGCTGATGGCGATTTTTTTCATGATTTTAATTTCAATGCTTGCTATTAGTAGCAATGATTCCATTGATGTGGGTTTGGAAATAAAATGAAGAAAATTTTCAATTAAGGACCGGTTTGGCACAATAATTACAATTATGAGACCAAATAACCACTCTGAGTGGTTATTCGGTTCATTTTTATCTGAATAACCATACTTAGCCATGTGATCATTGGTGTTCAATAGAATACATGAGGATTTTACTCATGGTTTTAACACTGTTGGTTATAAGCAGTTGCTTTATGAAGACCTTTCAGTTAACCAGCCTTTTTTTTTTTTGTGAGGGGGTGTTGGAGGGAAAGTGGGGAGGTTTTAAGTGTAATTGGGCCAGTGGTCATGAGGCATGGAGTAACCTCTAGAGTTTAGACTAATTGTTATAAAATGTCAATGTGTTTTTGTCCGGATTGGGATCCTTTCATTTTTGTTTTACACATGATAGGGTTATGCAGAGAGAGAGAGAAAGAGAGATGAATATAAGACCCTGTACATAGTCCCACATCCGCTGTACAGGGCCCTACTAATTTTACACTGCAAAGATTTTTGTGTCTATCTCCATGTTACCATTTCATATGTTTCATGTGAAAAGCTCGTGAGAGAATCCAAATCCGGTTCGTGGTGAATCCACATTTCATGAGCCACTAGTGAGGAGCCCATGCTAGGATTAATCTTTTGGGATCAAGGGATGTGATCTATCATTTTCTGAATTAAATTTATAATGCTTAGTTTGGGCAGGTTGTTTCAAAATTTAAGCTTCTGGGAAACCTTAGTGCTATTGCTATGGAAACTCTCTCTCTCTCTCTCTCTTTTTGGAGTTTATAATTTGCTAATAAAAGCCTGTTCTGCTTGCCCGTTGCAGGACATAAATGAAGAATGGATTTCAGACAAGACCCGCTTTTGTTATGATGGTTTGAAAAGGCAGAGATTAAATGACCCTATGATTCGTGGTCCTGATGGACGCTTTAAGGCTGTGAGTTGGCATGATGCCCTTGCTGTGGTAGCAGAGATTGCCCACCAAGTTAAACCAGATGAAATTGTTGGAATATCTGGCAAACTTTCAGATGCTGAGTCCATGATGGCACTAAAAGATTTGTTAAATAAGATGGGGTCAAATAATGTGTGGTGCGAAGGCATTGGTGTAAATACTAATGCTGATTTGAGATCAGGATATATTATGAATACTAGCATTGCTGGTCTTGAGAAAGCAGATGTTTTCCTGTTGGTTGGTACCCAGGTATATCTCTCTCTAATTTACTTTGGTGAGTAATATCTTTATTTTTTAATGTTACTGATGATCAAATGATTCCTGTGTTATTGAAATGCCATTCCTTTTTAGCAATACCTTGGTCTTTGCACTGGATTTTATAATTGTTTTGGGGCTTTTAGGGCATGGGGGAGGTTACGTGGAAGAAAAAATAAGACTATTCAACAATAAAGCTTTTTGAAGTATTTTGTATTTTTGGCTGAGTTCATCTACTGGTTATATATAGTGTCGGGATATTCTATTGGTGCATAATTTTTGTTGCTTCTGGCGTCTCTTAGATTGTCTTATTTGTTTATTATCAAATTTGCAGCCACGGGTGGAAGCTGCTATGGTTAATGCCAGAATACGGAAGACTGTCAGAGCATCCCAAGCCAAGGTTGGGTACATCGGGCCTGTTACTGATTTCAACTATGATCACCAACATCTTGGTACTGGCCCTGAAACACTTGTAGAAATTGCTGAGGGTCGCCACCCGTTTTTCAAGACTATCTCAAATGCCAAAAACCCTGTTATCATTGTCGGTGCTGGGATTTTTCAGAGGAAGGACCAGGATGCAATTTTCACAGCTGTTGAAACCATTGCAAAACAAGGGAAGGTTGTCAGACCTGACTGGATTGGCCTTAATGTATTGCTTCTCCATGCTGCCCAGGCTGCTGCACTTGACCTTGGACTTGTGCCCCAATCTGAAAAAAGCCTTGACTCTGCAAAATTTGTATATTTGATGGGTGCTGATGATATAGACTTAGACAAGATCCCGGCTGATGCTTTTGTTGTTTATCAAGGTCACCACGGTGACAAGAGTGTTTATCGCGCTAATGTCATTTTGCCAGCATCGGCATTCAGTGAGAAGGAAGGGACCTATGAAAATACCGAAGGATGCGCTCAACAAACATTGCCTGCAGTTCCAACAGTTGGTGACTCCAGAGATGATTGGAAGATAATTCGGGCTCTGTCTGAGCTGGCAGGAGTGCGTTTGCCCTATGATACAATTGGGGCTGTTCGTGCCCGAATCAGGACTGTAGCCCCAAATCTTGTGCACATGGATGAGAGAGAGCCAGCCACATTGCCATCTTCACTGAGACCAACCTTCACTGAGAAGATGGATACGACTGCATTCGGGACTGCAGTTGAGAATTTCTATATGACTGATGCCATTACCAGGGCATCAAAGATAATGGCACAATGCAGTGCTATGCTGTTGAAGAAGTGAAGCATTGATTTTGTTTTTTGGTTTAAATAAAAATGCAGATACATAGTTTTCCTTTTCCTGGCGGGTAAGACCTTGCTTTCCCAAAGCTTCTCGGATGTTGAAAGTACCCAATAAAATTAAAGTAGGCTCTATCTGTTCCATTTGTAATATGCGGTGTAAAAGCACCACTTTGTAGAATTGTTTCCATGTACAATTTGGGTTATCTAACTGATTGTGAAAGTTTACTCCTCGTCTCATCAAATTTCTCCGGTCAGAAAACGGAAGAGTTAAATTCTTATTGCTAACTAGTTGCTTTTGCTGTATGAATGAACATTCAATAAGGGTGACAAGTTTAAGCAGACCAAGGCAAAGCCAATGTACCAGGATACTAAAGGGGGAAACTCTAGTTTAACGATGCTCAACGATATAAGAGGCAAATTTAAAAGATGAGTTTGAGATATTAAGTCCATTAGTCCAAGGTTCCATTTGAAAATGTAGGAATTTGGGTAGATGTGTTCGGAGAGTTCAAACAATACCAAAGTCACAAGGCTGCAATAAAATTGGGGGGGAAAATTCGGATAACAAAAATGTCATTTTATGCTTGATTTATGGTTTCTTCTTATATTTCTTTAGGGAAAAATCCATTTTGAAGTCATGTGCAGGAATACTGGTTCTACGGTCATATTAAAGGTATTATTTGTGGGAGACGATCAAGTGCAGCTTTATATTGCACTATTTTATTCAATGGCAGTTCTATGTTTCTTTTGTTCCTGAAGGCCGAACGGTTTATAAAATCTAAATAGTACTGACCTTATGTTTGAATTTATAAAACCCATTGGTGATTATACTCAGCAAAAATGCTGGTCTTAATATATCAATTAGAGAAGTTATCTCTCTTTACATTTTGTGAAGTTTATGAAGACCATATCTTTGACTTGCAAGTTGAAACCTTAGAAGCATAAACATTCTAAAACAAGAGTACATCAATCAAATAGATAACTAGTTTGTGAACATTTTTCTTATTGCATTATGTCAGGTTTATCATGTCCAGAGTATTTGCAGCAGCAACACAAAATGTATTAAGGGTTCATACCAGACTGCTATTGATCTCAAATCTCAATTCTCAACTATATTCTTAGTCCTTCATGTTATGGGAGTTACTTCTGCGCCTTTGAACATGAAGAGATGCCTGTCTGATTATATGAGCTGTCCCAATTCTCCCCATCAAAATGCCTGATTTCAATGTGTGTCAACGTTCCAGGGTCAACACACCTGAATGTGACTGCAACCCCATCTGGGTTTGAGCGTGGATAATAGAATGAGGTTATACCACATATTTTACAGAATGTGTGCTTTGCAGTGTGAGTGCCAAAGGTGTAAGTTGTAATAAACTTCTCGGAATCTCCCAAAAGCTCAAAATGAACAGCAGGCACAATAAAGTTAGTATTAGCTCTCATGTAGCAGTCTGAGCAGTTGCAGTCCCATGCCACAACACTAGAAGGAGCAAGCACTTTCCACCTTACACTCTTGCAATGGCAACCTCCAGTATGCACCACTGTTTCACCATCCATTTCTGGGTTCTTAACAACTGATGATCATAAATGAAATATTGGCTACTGTCAATAGTTTGTCAGTCACAGAGACTCAGGCAAAGAAGAATGAACTTGGTATTATAAATTAAGTGGGGCAACAATGTGGAATCACATCCTCACTGAAGGCATAAACATATACTAAGAAAGCCTTTTGAAACAGAATTCAGTAACAAATGGATTCTGTTCAACATAAATTTTTATAGATATTGAACCTCCAGAAAGGGGGTGATTATGACAAATATTTATGTTGCCAACAAATTATAGATTTTGTTTGCAAGAAAAGGGAAAATAAATAAATAAGAGAGAGATGGGAGGGTGGGGGCTAAAAAATAATAGGATTTTGGATTTTGCAGATCCAAATGATGAATGATTGAGGCTCATACAAATTAACCACACGGAGCATAGGGATTTTAATATTTGGGATAAAAAAAACCTCCAATGCTTACAGAATGGGTAGATCAGGACATACTGAAGTTACCAAGTACTGATCAACAGGTTTATATGGTTTGATGTCTATCCAATTATTAATTTCAGATACATGTTCAACTTCTAATCATCCTTATATGACAGAAAAGCTAAGCATGAACAACAATATCACATGCATTTCCCGGGTTCCTAAGGTTGGTAAGCAGAAAGCTTCAAGAGACAATTAAAAGACAAAAGCATAAGTGCAGCCTACCAAAATGACCACAAATTGTAAGTGTGTTGTCTATCTACTTATGAGCAAGTAGAATATAACAAAATAATCACAATTGTGTGGTCATTGCACAACAATAACTTTCTGGTTTTTCCGATGCTTTATAACTCAATATCTTGGTAACATTTGAAAGGAATAACTTCCCCTAAATATGACATGCTCAGATTGTTTATACCATAGTGAGCTTCCTGTCCCTGACATCCCTTCACTTCACCTCTATCAAACTTCCGGGAATTTTATCAAATTCTCAACACTACTGAGTACTAACTCACACTAGCAAAGCACAGCAGTTTTTTTTTTCTCTTTCCTTTTTTCATCAATGACTTTCTCGATAATCAAGTGTTTTTTTTATGCTCGGTAGTTCTTGCTACCTTAAAAATGTGATCCTCAAACAGAAAGGACGACAATTTATTAAGTTGAAAGCTTAGAAATAACCACAGAAAAAAGAGTGTTGGTTCAAACTAGAAACAAAGAAGACAACAAAGCAGCTAAATCAGGAAAATTATTACTCAACAAAAGGAGTATCAAGCAGCAGTTTTGTTAATTACTAATTAATAATATATTACAGTACAAGTACAGAAGGAACCTGTGCAAGAAACAGAATAAAAAATAACAGAAAATAGAAGTGCGGGAGAGGAACATAGAAGAGTATTCACCCGATGAGCCGCCAGGTATGCTCGCTATGACTGTCCCCTTATTTGCAGGGTGGCTAGTGTGTTTGTTCACCTTCGACTACTTTAGATGAGGAGGACTGCTTCAGCCTCGCTTTCACGCTTTGTCTTCATTTTAATTTTCTCCTTTTCATTTATGTACCGAGAAAAATGGATTTATTTTTTTTATTTTTTTATTATAAATTTTGGGTAGAACTCCCATCCGATCCGGCATCCGTTAGTAGAATTCTTAAAATCTCCTTAATTTTGAGAAATACTTATCTCATATGAAAATACTTAAACCATGTTACTTGCAATATAATATACTTTTTAATCTTCACCTTTAAATTAATATTAATAGAAAAATAATGTTTATACATTTTTTTCATATTTGTTTTACATTTATTTTGAATAAATATGATTAAATAAAAAAATAAAAAAATAAAAAAATGATATTAAAAAATATAATATATATATATATATATTATTTATGATAAGAATATCAAAATTAATACTAATATTAATATAATTTTTACTTATGTTACACTCCATAAATTTTATTTTTATTTAAATAAAAAAATTATCATCTTATACTTTTAAAAAAGATATAAGTATTATTTATATTATTTTTTAAAATGTGATTAAGTGAAAAATAATAATAATATATATATATATAATAAATAATATTAAATAAAATATAAAAATAAATATATATATTATTTTATATAAAAATATAAGAATTAAAAATAAAAATCATATACTTCTAAAGTTTATCTCAACAACTCTTAACTTCACAATCATTCCTTTTCTCGAGGTAAGAAACTAGTGTATTTGGATTCATTTTTAAAAAATCTTATAAGAGAAAGCTATTCCTAACACATAATAGCAATACTGAGTAAGAATAAGTCGATGAAGTGCTACGGGAAAGGGTAAAAGGGGGAGGAAAATATGACCATTGTAGGTTGCGACTTGCGCTTCCATGTACACACATACGGTGGGAGAAAATGATTCGATACCTGATTTTTTTTTTGGTCGAAAGACCTAAAACGCTGCATGCCTGTATCTTGATCCTGGGCTATAAACATTTCTTTATATTTTTTGGTCAATACAAAACTTTCTTTTATACAATTGGGTTAGGCTGGGCCAAGACGATTGGAAACTAACTTTTAGACTTCTGTTTTTTTTGGTGGACCTCAAACTTTTAGATTTGAGGGAGAGGTCTTTAAACTTGTATACAAATTCTTATGTTCTCTAATTAAGCTAAAATCAATTATCACATGACTTATATATGTAAATTAATAAATATAATAATATCTATCTTATCTATATTATATTTTAAACGAATGTTCTCTTTTTTATTTATTTTCTATTTCTAAACAATCTAAAATGTTAAATAATAACTTAAAAAGAAATTAAATTTAAATAAGGAATTTTTTATTTTTTAAAATAAATATGAAGAAAATCAGAGATTATCATATATATTAATCCAATATTTTTAGAGCCAGATTGATCCTTAAACCGTTAAATGGAGTGGTTTAAAGTTTTGAAATTAGACCGAAATTTAACTAAAGTCGAGACATATTTATATATTTTATGAATATATTTTGTACAATATCTTTGAACATAACATTCTCAAATACATGCATCAATTGAAAAAAACAAACAAACAAATTACGAGCCATTTCGAATGGAGCTTCTGGATCATTTTCTATCAAATAATATCACATTTTAGACCATTGTCGGGAACAATTGGCAACCAAGATAACGATCATATGTTGTAATTAGGAGTGTTTGATGGGTTGGGTTGGGTTGGGTTGAGTTGGGTGGGTTCAACAGTTTTTTTGAACTTGACCCACTTACTAGAGTAGTGGGTTTGAGTTAGGTTGAGTGGAGAAAATTTTTCGCTCAACTCAACTTAACTCGACTTGCTCAATAGTGGATTAGATTGGGTCAAATCCGTGAATCTGACATATTTTTTAAAAAAAATTCTTAAAAAAAATTCTTAAGAAAAGGTTAAAATACAAAATATAATAGATTAACACTATAAGTTTTAATCTTAAACATAATAGGTCTCAATCTCAAATATAATAAGTCTCAATCTAATAAATTAACACCATAAGTCTCAACCGAATTTACTCAAATAAAATAGGTTTCAATCTCAAATAAACTAAACATCATAAGTCAATAAGTGCATAACAAATTAACAATTACTAAGTCTTATTAAGTTTGGAATAAACTAAATAAAGTTAGTCATAATTCAAACAACAAATTAATGTAACCAATCGAAGTTAGTGTCATCATGCATGTCATATGTATTAACATAATTATTGATTTCACTATCTATTTTTTTCATATACTCTTTATCATCTAAATGACATTTTACTAAAAAAACATGGGTGAGTCGAGTTTGTGTAGGTTAGACGTGTTTCAACATGTTACCTGACTCACATATTACAAGTAGAAATATTTTTTAACCCAACTCAACTCACGAACCCAACCTAACTCGCATTTTATGAGTTTGATTAAATCAAAACTCGCAAATTCACAGGTTGCCTGACTCATTGAACACCCATAATTACAATTATTTGTTGGTGCCATCAGTAGTTCCACAAAGCAAACATCAATATTGTTTACCATTACATTTTTTGTATCAATATGGTGTTGGTGAGGGCCTTTTGTCCAGCAATGATGAGTGGCTATAGCATAATTGTATATAACCCAATCAAAGGTCAAATGTTGACCTAGTCAAAAAGTCGGGTCATCGTATCAATGGTCTAATCATGGGTTAATTGGTTGAATCGAAAAATTTGAACAAAGAAGTAAATATTTTTTTAAAAATATTATATGAAAGTTTACTTGATATAAAATATATTATATTAAACAAAAAATATTACATGAAAAAAATACTTCTAAACAAGCAATGATAATATATTAGTTGCAGAATAAATTAACAAATTAATAATAATATTCAACAGAAGTATATATGGTTTAGTAATAAAATGCATTTTATGACAAAAAATTTTCAAGTATGGTGTTCAAATACTAAAAATTACATTTTTTGTTTAGTTTTTGTAATAAAAAAATTTGATCAACCCAAGTCAATTCAGGTCTATGAAAAAAATGGTCTAATAGATTAATCGGACTGATCTAAAGCCTAAATCGGCCTCTCAGATCGGTATGATCTGTACAACTATGAGCTATATAGCGTTGGTGAGAGTGTTGTTAGAGAAGAAAAATAAGAGAACGTGAAAAATATAGAATAATTTATTAAGGATAATTTTGTCTGTTAAATAAAATTATATAGTTTTTCTCTTTAATTAAAATTGAAATGGTCCTTCTTAATGATTTTAATTTTTTTTGTCCCTTTAGATTAAATATTACTCTTTATTAATTATTAACATTAATTTTCCCTAAAAGCTTTATGAAGTACTTTTACATCTTTCGTAGATTAATTTTAATTTAAATAATTAAAATGTCATTTACTCAACAATGCTTTATGGAACGTCTTTCTTTTGAAAAAATGTTAAATTAAAGTTTTGATTTTTATAATTTATACTCATTTTTAATTTTATTTTTTATAATTTTTTATTTTAAAATCAATCCTCATATTTATAAAAAAATTTAAAATAATCTTTGTCATTAACTTCTATTATAAAACAATTATAACATCGTGAGTTGGTAACAAAGTAAGTGTTTTTTCATCTAATAAAGGTTTTTCTATATGTTTATTTTTTTGTAAAATGTCAAATAAGTGTTTCTTTTATTTTAATAAGTGTTGTTTTTTTAGTAAGTATCTTTTTGTCTAATATGTATTTTTTCATTCTAATAAATATTTATTTTTTAGGTATTTTTTGATTTAATATGTGCTCTTTTAAATTTTTTTATTTTATAAAATGTTTAATAAGAACTAAATTAATATTGTTATAACAAAAGTTAATAACAGAAACTATTTTAATTTTTTTTATAAATATAAAAATTTATTTAAAAAACTACAAAATTTAAATTAAAAATATAAATATAAATTATAGGAACCAAAACTTTAATTTAATCTGGAAATAAATTGAAATCAATCAGGCAGAGCTCCATTTTACTCCGCTTATTAGAGATCATAATGTCCTTCAATATTCAGTCCACGTATGTGATTCAGTCTTCTGCTTTATAGCAAAGATACTTCTAGGCAAATTGTTTGTGCTGATGTTTGTAATTTACTCAAAAAAAAATTTTCCCTCTAATATCACCATTCTTCACATTGAAGAGTTCTCAATATTAATGTATTTCACATCGCAAGATTTCTATTAGATCTTATAAATTTTGATTTTGGGTTTGGCTATTGATATTACCTGTACTTGAAGGGTCCGAGACTGCCTGATAACCTTGGAGAGTTCCAAGTTTGTCAGTCTTGGTGGTCCAAGGGAAGTGAACATTCTTGGAATAATTCCCTTAATGTGCTTAAATATGATATGGATCAAGTTCATTCAATTCTGCTTTGGTCTAATAGAGAAATAACGGTACACTACCCCAACTTAGTAGCTGATAAGTTGACCGTATCAATAAATGTTTACTACTTAATAATTTAATTATATTTATACTCTTTTTTTATTTTTTTTTATTTGTTTTTTAAAAATTTTGTATAAGAATTAATGACATCATTTAATAACCTAAAATTAATTAGAATATAAGTTGTCATGACTAAATTATCATTTCATATATTTTTAAGAAATTGTATAAGTTAGTTAATATGTGCAATTATTAGATTTAATGGAGACAATAAACAATATGAAAAAATTAAAACTAATAATTAATAAATCATTAAAAATTTTAAATGATAAATAAATTGAAGCAAAATAAATTTTTTAAAAAGACAGATAAAAAGAAATGGATAGATTGCCTAATTTCATTATTGAGGTGACCGAAATCAAATTAAAATGTACTAGGAATGTAGATTGAGTCAAAGAACACGTCTAGCTATGCTTTAGAAAGAAATCGACAATGGACAAGCCAAGAAGAAAGGGGTGGACCCCCCTATGTCTAGCTCTGCTTTTAAAATGTAGATTTAATATGGATCGTCCAATCAAAAGTCCTACCATGGACCCTATAATATAAGATGTCGGATCTGTGTAAAATAGGATGGATGATTATGATTGTTGATCGATTACCTATTATTTGGGTAACACTGAAAGTTGAAAATTGACATTAATCCTTGCAAAAGTTTACCCAAGATTATTGGTAATTGAAAAATTAGTCTTTTAACAAAAGAAAATTATGCAACAACCACAACACCAGATCAAATGTCATCTCCACCTCCTTAAGGCCAGAATGCGACTGGCCACCTTCCAGCCCTCACGGTGGGTCGGAGTTGACAACAATGGTGACAACTCCGGTGTCTGAGTGGGAGAGAATAATTGCAGGGGTTATGCTTTGAGGGCTAGCACAATGGTCTTAGGTGACGGAGCAAGGTCAAGTTTGGTGGTGGTTTTTGTGGTGATGGGTCCAAGTGTTTGATGAGTGGGTTGAAGACGGTGGTCGAATAGGATTCTTTGATGACGTGGAATTTTGGACCACGATTCCTCCACCATGCCTCTACCACCCAAACCACCAGAACACCCAATCGCGACCAACATCTTTGCCATAAAAAACAGCAACCCACCGAACCCAGATCGCAATCTCGAACCCAACCACGTATGCGTCTCAAACTGCCACTGTACCCTCTCTATTCTGCCTTTTTCTCGGACTCATAGGCCACGCCCCAATCGTAAACCACTCCACCTCGCTCCACCCAGATTCGCAAACAGCAGTAACCCAACAGCCACCTCGAACCAGATTTGGCTCACTGCGACCCGTGAGTCAAACTCGGAATAGAACCACCCAACCGAACCACCATCCGTGTCGCACCTCCAAACCTCTGCCTAGATTTGGTGGTGGTGGTTTTGTGGTGGTGGGTCCAAGTGTTTGATGGGTGGGTTGAAGACAGTGGCAGTCTGGTGATGTGGAATTTTGGAAGGTATGGGTGATGACTTTGGGCTCTAGTGTTGGCTCTGAGGTAGCAGTGACTCTGGATCTGAGGCTGTTGGCTCGGTGGTAGATTATTCGGATTGACGATGGTGCAAGGCGGTGAGAAGAAGGTCATGGGTCGTGGGTCATGGAAGAAGCTTGGTGTAAAAAGTAGCAATAGTTGCAGGGCTTTGAAAAAAATAAATAAAATAAAATTTGAGACAGAATTTCAAATTTTAAAACTTATGTAATGGGTAAAGTCAAAGAATCCATCAATAGACGTTTGACTATAGGGTCCATATTAAAAGCACCCCAAAGAAAGGACTTATAACATTTGTTTTCGTGTTTGTATTGATTACTTACTTTCATTGTTAAGGTGACCGGAATCAAATTAGAATGTAATAAATACGTAGATTGAGTCTAAGAACAGATCCAGCTATGCTTTAGAAAGAAATTGACAATGGACAAGCCAAGAAGGAAGGACTTATTAACAATTGTTTTCATGCTTGTATTGATTATGAAGATTTCTTCTATATATATTTAGAATTTTGTTATATCCTTTTAAAAGTTTTTTTAATAAATTTCTTAATACTAAATAAAAAAAGTATTTAATGAAAAAATAAATATATTTAATATCTTGAAAATATAAAAAATATTTAATATTTTTTTCAATTTAATAATTAAAAGATTAGTAAGATGATTATGTAGGATGATTTAAAATTATTCATATATTTAATGTATGGCACCGTAAGGTTTTTAATTGGATTCAATAAATTATGAATTTGGCTTCTGAATGGTTTAGAAACAAATCGACACAATATGGATGGACATCCCACGAGGAGGGTAATTATAGGGATTGCTTTATTGGTGTTGTTGAGCACAGGCTGCAAAGCACAATAAATTCAAAGAACGAATGACATAATATCGTAGTCTAACCTTAATGAGAAGTCTTGATTTTGTTTTCAATCGAGATTCATGTGAATGAAGAGTCACCATTGTTGAAGAGTTCAAAAAATGAACTATTTTTCCTTATATAGTTTGATTCATACATCATTGCAAAACATTAGCTTTCAAATTGTTAATATAACTTATTTTGCATGACGAGTTTTGATGATATCCTATAAATTGTTACCTTGGCGATCTATAGGTTACTAAAAAAAAAAACAAATGTAGGTAGTATTAAGTAAAAAGTGAGTAGTGTGAGTAAAATAAACATATATAAGAGTAAACTCCCAAATGCGTTTATAAAAAATTTCGTTATACACATCAATCCTTAGTAAATAAAAATCTCCAATGTAGTCTTTAAAAAACTTAAAGTTGGCTAAATTTATCCTTATCATTAACTGATTTTACCAACATTCGATGTTCTTAGAGATTACGTTAAAGATTTTTATTTTTCAAAATTAATGTGCCTGTTATTAAATTTGTCAAGAAAGAATTTGGAGGTTTACTTTAAACTTTACTTTATATTCCTAACACTTATGTAAGACAACTCTCAATATATTATACTTGTCTAGACATCTCACACTTTTCCTTACTCCTCTAACTTTACTATACTCTTGCTCACATTCACGCTGTCTTTTTTCTTGTTCTTCACTCTATGCACAAAAATAGAAGTAGGGTAAAGCCTATTTATAGACAAGGTAACAAGGCTTAAATTAATCTAGTGCTAATGGTTACGTTAATTATACTCAATTTTCTAGTTTCATCCACCTTCCACTACCATTTACTAAGTGCAAAGTATACTGACCAACATTTTGCACATGGTCACCGTTCACGACCAATGTTAGTGCTGAATTCTTCAGATGGAAATTGCTTGAGGGGAAGATCACTTTCTTCATTGTATTGGTGTTGAGCACAACCAAAGCTAATATGGATGCAACTGACCTTTTCTCTTTATCTATGCCACGCCTTCTTCTTTCTTTGCCCTACTCTCAGAGTCCTTTTTTAACTCAAAGCAATGAAGAGGTGAAATCAGCTGACCTGATTGAGACTGTGAAAATATATAAGTGCAAGGATAGGTGTAAGCAGCACACAAAAAAAAAAACTTCACGCGCTATTATGACATTTGTCTGAGGACATGCATGAACGATATAAGAAGCAGTAAAAAGGAAAATGGTTAACAGACAGAAACAAGCATTAATTTTTCGGTTGGGGTTGATGTTTTCAGGTGAAAATATATATCTTCAGTGGCTGTTCTTGCTCTAGGTTTCCACACTACAGTTTCTCCTTCTCTTTCTTCTCTGATATGTATCGTACTTTTGCTGCATCATATTTCACAATAATAAAGTTTTTTTTTCTATAATTATTTGTTGTTATTCCCTCTTGCAGTGGGCTTTCCAAGCTTTTTTTTTTTGGCTATTAATTAGTTGTGTTCACAAAGAGAATATTTTGAGTTTATACTATTGGTAAAGCCATTTTAAAGTTCCAATTCAAGAATATATCAACTTGTGTATGAATGCTTTGAATCAAAATTGACAAATGTAATGATCAGATTAACTATATATGAAATTTATCTTTAAAAAAATACCAAACTATATAAAATTCTTGATTCATAAATTATATTCGATTTTCATCTAGCTGAGAAAAGAACTTATTGATTAATCTGGTACATTTTTTCAAGACAATTTACACATCATAATTAATTTTTGTTTTAGTATTTTGTAGTTTATTGAGAGAACTCAAAAAGTTATCACATTCCCTGACTTTTTCCCCCTTTAACCTCTTTATTTGAATATTTTTTTATTAGTGGAATAAAATGAAATATAATTATATTTTTTTTATTTGAAATATTAATAAGAGAACGAAACAGAATTTCATTAACTTATGTATTTTCCCAGTTAATTTTAATTTTATGAAAAACAAAAGTTAGTTCTTTGAAAAGAAAATAAAAAAATAATTTTTCATGTGTTCTTTTACTTTTAATATATTTTAAAATACTTAAATAAGAGAAATTATTTCTCTTTCTCTCATTTTCTTTCTTTTCCCCTCATTCTCTATCATTTAAACATAGTGTAAGATTTTAACATTGTCTGACTCTAGTATTATTAATTAATATTACTGAATTTGCTCTTTGGTATTTTAAAAATTTGGGCTAAAAATTTGTCGGTGATAAAATGCTAATGTAAATTAGAAGAAATAATAGGAATAATTAAACGAAGAGCGAGGCTAGCCCCTATGGGTAAAAATTCTATCGTAGCCCATCATGTAATGGATTTGAGGATACGCTGGTAAGTGGGCTTTGGACTCCTGACGATTGCTTTCCCTTGCCAATTTGGGCTGTTGTCAAGGAAAAAGAGAACAAAACCCAATCTACAATCTATATGTCCATCTTATTTTTCTTTTTCTTTTCCTTTTTAAAAAAAAAATTTGTGAGTCTATGCTTCCGTTTTCAATAAGGGAAAGCCGAAAGGGTGGTCAAGAGTTGTTTTTTTTTTTGTGGTAGCTAGTAAATAGATCTCTATTTTTTTTTATTCTTGCTAGATAAATGCTAACTGAAGGGGTAGAGAATCAAATTGTGCTAATTCACTTTCCTAGACCAAGGACACTCATCATGTTAAGGAAAAAAATGCGCTTTTGCTCCTGAATTTACTTGCACCTAGCTACTAACCACTAGATCATTTTGATAATTAAGAGTTTCTTCTCTAAAACTTGGCTTCGAGTGTACATGAAGTTTTATTTGTGTGCACTGCATGAGATGGAGGTTCATTTATAGTAACACTAACATGGTTTCCACCACCCACATTTTTTGGACACCGCACTAGTACTAGATGCTGGGAAAAAGTTAACGCAGAAGATTAGAGTATCTGAAACCACACCCTGCCTCAGAACGAGGCTGCTCGTGCTCGTTGATGCTCCCAACAAATAACTCTAATCTCTCATTCACCAAGAAAAAAAAATACCACTCTCCATCTCAAAATAAGGTTGCTTGTGCTTGTTGATGCTTTTAAATAACCCTATCTTACTCACCAAAAAAAAACTATTAATGCGGAATGAAAACTAAAAAATTACAAAAGCACACAAAAAAAAAATAACCCAGTTAAATTCTTACACAATTATTACTCATAATAATTTCTTCCATGAACAATTTTTTTAAAGACAACATGTCACTCAGCTTAGCTTTTTTATAGTTACAGTTAAACACATAGGTCCAAACCATCTTTCTTTCATCTATTTAGATTTCAACAGGTGCTGGCCAAAAAAAAAAAACGATTTCAACGGTTGCAAACCAATCTTTTCTTCTCATTCTACACTTTTTTTTTCTTTTTCCTTTCCCCTATAATTAAAGTTAAATCCCAACAAGAGAAAATGGGGGAAGGGGGGGGGGGAGCAAATCCGTACCCTTTTGGTCGTGTGCTTTGAGAAGGTTATGGAACAAAGCACATGGCAACCCTAATAGCACCTTGTACCTCCTGATGCCCCTCAGGACCACAGAGTGAATGAGTTAGGGCCCTATGCTGGTTTAGCTTCCAGTAACCCAACAGGACCTGAAAATATTTATGGTACAAGATCACAATTATTCAAGTTTGACATGGATTCACATGCCCAAGTATGCATATGGTACTATTTTCTTCATTTTAGCCCCCTTTCCTTCTCTGCAACTATAACTCTTAACGTGTTTAAAGACTAAAGAAGGATTAGATCAAGTCATCTGTGCTTGCACTCATGAGCAGCTTTCTAAATATCTTTAAGTACTCAACCATAAAAATCATTAAGAGGCCAAGGACAAGGAAAAACACTGCTGGAATCCCGGCTGACCTTGGTCCACAATATATTGATTGAACATTTTTTTTCCCCATGTCACTGTTTATCAGAAATCAAGTACTTAGTCCCACTTACCTAAGCTGCGACTTATGTCACACATTTTAATTGCCATTGGATAAGCACCACTAGCAATTGCTAGAGGCAAATGAGCATTCTGTAATATATATATAATTATACATTATACTTCTATTGCTGCCATGTCCTACGACAAATATCATAATTAACTACTTGAATGTCATGGTCTAAGAATCTATAGAGCAGGGATTTATATATAGAAATGCCCAAGTGGATGTCTCTTCAAAGTGATCGAAAGATAAGAACCATTCACTGACTTATGGAAGACCTTTAAACATAAAAACCAAATTGACTAGTTGACTTTCAAGGAACTATATATGATTAAATATCTGTATCTTTCTTTTCTTGCATTTTTATTTTACCCCTTTATTAGGGTGAGGAGAGGGTCCAATTCCAACCTATATGGCCCTTATTATACGGTTGCTCCTGCCCTGTGTCAGTCATTGCTGACATGCACAAGATCAGACACTTCTTCTCCATCAATTATTGTGTGGGTCACTTTTTTCTTTTTTTCATCTGCTATACCTAATTCATATATTTCTTAGTAGGATGAGGACTGAACAAGGAATGGCCTAGATGAAACCTAAAAGGCCTTTATTTGCCATAAATTTATTATTGGATTAAAGTTTAGTTGGAAAATTATTTGGTCTCGGGGTTAGGAACTCTATTCTATAGAACCCCTAATGATGGGTTATTTAAAACAGGTTATTTTATAATGTTAGTTATCTACTTAATAAGAGTAATTTTTTTATGGGATTGGCCATCCCTATTTGATTAAACCCTTTTTGTTAGAGGGATATTCCAATCAAAATTTAACCATGCTCCATTCACTCGAGGCAGAGATTTCACTCCAACACTTGTTTCTGCTTTCTAGGCTTCAAGGATGACCCATTATTAAATGAGAAATATTTTTAACATATCAAAATATGTATATCATATTTATATTGTATATTAACGTGAAAGATATGTTAAATTATTTTGTATATAATTGTAATATTTTCACGACATACAAAATAATTTTATGAGTGGGTTGAATAAAACTAAACATATGTTGATTGGACAAATAACGGGATTGATTATTTGTTAAATAGTAACTAAAAAATGTTTAAATATAATGAAGATTGAATAATTTTTTTTGAATTTTTTATTACATTGAATATATTCTTTTATCTTTCATTGAATTTATTAAATTTTAAAATTAATTAATAAAGAGCTTGATCTATTCTTAACACTCAATTTTGAACAAAACTTACATGCATCTTTTGTCTGAAAGAGTGAGTTAATAATAAAAACTCTATTTGGGATCTCTACCTCCCTGACAGATCAGGACGATTGGTCCTTGCCTCATTTATGACCGTTTTATTAATATAGGGTATTAATTTGTCTATAGCACCCTTACTCGATTCAATTCAATACACTTTTTAATTCCTGTCCAAAAAATATCATTATTTACACCATTATTCAATAATTGTGATTAAGTAAAAAATAATAATAAAATAATATAATTAATAATATAAAAAAATGATATTAATAAAAAAATAGTGTAAAAAAATCATAGTTATTTTTATTCGCTCTCCAACCAAGTGCCGGCCCAACGTCGTTTAACTTCATGTTCTTTTTATTTATACCATTTCCATAATGAAATGTTTGTCATATTACCGACACGATAACGTGTCTGTTCTAATTTCCGATCCTTAGTCTAAATGTTTGGTCTAACCCGTGAATTAATTCTTTATACATTTAGATGTGTGGAGAATTTGATATCTAATACGATAAAGAGATCAAGTTATTAGATGAGTCTATTACTATTTTGTTGGATAAGGTTGTTACCATTTAAATTGTTGGAGATAAGCTGGTTGCTGTTTTATCTTTGTGGTGGATAGAAGTTTAGTTTCCTATAATAAAGGAGATAGGAGATAGGGTTTTATCTGATTAAGTTAGTTTCCGTTGTATGTATATATATACATGTAAGCTCTGATATAAAAGATAACGAAAGAATCAATTCTTTCTCTTATTCAATCTCTATTCACAAATTTATTATGGTATCAGAGAAGGTCAATGGAGATCTAGAAATGAAAATGATTCTGGAAGTGGTAATCTGGAGAAGAAAAATGCCTCCAATGCTGATCTTGTTCAGCCCACCATCACTCCTTCCTCTCCGTTTTATCTTGGCTCGTCAGACAATCCAGGAACGCCGTTGGTAGCTGTTCCACTAAAAAGAGAAAATTACCACAACTGGGCTAGATCCATGAAAATGACCCTACGTGCAAAAACTAAACTAGGCTTCATCGATGGAAGCATTAAGAAACCTGCAGCTGGAGCACCCGAATTCAATGATTGGGAGAATGTGGATTTCATGATCACTGCATGAATATTCAACTCAACAGATTTGAATCTACACAGTAGCATATCTCATGCAACCACGGCTAGGGATGTGTGACTCGACTTGGAGGAAAGGTTTTCTCAAACCAATGCACCCCGTATTCATCAACTTTGGCGCACTATTCGCATGACTCAGCAGGAACCTCACATGAGTGTCACAAATTTCTATACCAGCTTCAAGGCACTCATTGATGAACTAGGATAGCTGCAGCCATTACCTCAGTGCACTTGTGGTGCATCCAAGGAGCTGGCGCAAAGGGAACAGGATCAGCAAGTGCACCTATTTCTTGGAAGCCTTGATAACAAAAGGTTTGGGAACGTAAAAGGAACGTTGCTGAACACAGACCCACTTCCTTCACTTTGTCGTATTTTCAACCATGTGCTGAGAGAGGAAGCGCGGCTCATTGCTGATAAAGACAGAGACCCAAGGATGGATGCAGGATCTGCTTTTCATGTCAAAGGAAAAAGCCGTGAAGGTCCACGACCTAAGTGTGAACACTGTGGGAAAATAGGGCATGAGAATGCAAAGTGCTATAAGTTGATTGGTTACCCAGCTCACTAGAATGTAAGAGATCAAACAAAAATCCCAACAAAGCAGGAACGGAAGGTGGAGTTGCTCACCTAGCCATATTAGAAAGTGAGCAAGGCAAAGCAACTAATTCAGAAGAAGGTTCCAAGGGACATGCACTGTTCGCATTGCACACAAAACACACAGATTACATGGCTGGTAATGAAAACTGGATTTTAGACAGTGGAGCATCTCATCATTTGACTCCACTGAAAGCTCTCTTTGAGGAGATATAATCTCTTGATAGCCCACTACACATTACTGTGCCAACGGGCAACACAGTGATGGTAGACAAAATGGAAACTATTGTGCTTAATAGTAATGTTAAGCTGCGTAATGTGTTATACATACCACAATTCAGTTGCAATTTGATATCTATTAATAAGTTGACTCATGATTTAAAATGCACTGTTACTTACTCTTCTAATGGCTGCTTGATACAGGACCTACTCACGAGGACTATGATTGGCTCGGGTGACTTGTGTGATGGAGTCTATGTCCTTAGAAGAGTGGTAGTGCAAGGATCGTCTCTAGCAGCAAACACAGTGAATAAAACCACTTTGTGGCATGCAATAATGGGGCACCCTTCAAGTCAGAATTTGCTTCAGTTATCTAGTTATTTGAATTTTCATTTTGATAAGAATAAAGTTGAATGTTGTGATGTTTGTCATCGTTCCAAACAATGTAGACAACCTTTCTCTTTGAGCAATAATAAAGCAGAATTTGCATTTCAATTAATACATTGTGATCTTTGGGGGAAATATAGAACTGTGACTCATAATGGGACATCTTATTTTCTCACCATAGTAGATGATTATACTCGAGCAGTTTTGGTATATCTCTTAAGGGAAAAATCAGATGTGTCAGATGTTTTGATGAACTTTTGCTCAATGGTTCAAATGCAGTTTAATGCTAAGGTGCAGGTTGTACGTAGTGATAACGGAACTGAGTTTACCAACAATACAGTCCAAACATTTTTTCGCAGAGAAGGAATCCTACATGAAACTTCATGTGTAGGAACCCCGGAGCAAAATAGCAGGGTGGAGAAGAAGCATAGACACATTCTCAACGTGGCCAGGGCACTTCGATTTTAAGCCAATTTACCTATCTCTTTTTGGGGAGAATGTATATTGGCAGCAGTACATCTCATCAACAGAACTCCTACTACAGCCAACAAAGGGATCATTCCACATGAAATACTTTTTGGCAAGCCTTCACAATATAACCATTTATGTGTACTTGGTTGCTTATGTTGTGTAAAGAACAAAACTCATGATAAGTTTGATGCAAGGGCCAGAAGGTGTATTTTCATTGGTTACCCTCAAGGACAAAAAGGATGGAGGGTCTATGATCTCGAGAACAAGGAATTTCTGGTGTCCAAGGATGTAATTTTTTATGAAGATAGATTTCCTTTTACTGGGCACAAATTAAATGAGCTTACAAAGCAAGATGCTCCTCCTAACATGTTGTTCATAAATGAGGAGCCCTTGGAGAATGAGAAGGATAATGAACCAGAATCACAAGCCTCAAATGAAGTGGTACAGGAAGTAGATAACAACATGCTTGATGAAAGAAATGAGCAAGGAGAGGTGCAGGAAGTAGTTAACAGCATGCTTGATGAAAATGAGGTGCAGGGAGTAGTCACACACGATGCTCCTATAGGTTCTCGAACACGTCAACCACCATCCTACTTGCGAGATTACTACTGCCACTCAGCTAGAGATGCTTCATCATCACACAAGGATCGTGAGTCATCATATTCCTTAAGTAAGTCCTATCCTATAGCCAACTATGTGCATTATGATCATTTTTCTCCCATTCATCAAGCTTTCATGGCGGCCATCACTAAAAATGATGAGCCTGTAAATTATTCACAGGCAGTGCAACATGTAGCATGGCGTGAGGCCATGGCGCAAGAGCTCGCAGCACTTGAAACAAATAAAACATAGACACTTGAACCACTGCCTGAAGGCAAGAAACTTGTGGGATGTAGATGGGTATATCGTATCAAATATAAACTAAATGGAGAAGTGGATAAGTATAAGGCGAGACTCATAGCGAAAGGATACACTTAAGTGGAAGGGGAGGATTTCACTGAAACATTCGCTCTGGTTGCTAAAATGACTAGCGTTCGATGCTTACTTACAGTGGCAGTGGCCAAGGGTTGGTCCTTACATCAAATGGATGTAAGCAATGCTTTCCTTCATAGGGATCTTCATGAAGAAGTTTATATGGAGGTGCCACCCGGTTATGATACACAGAGCAAAGGTCTGGTTTGTCATCTTCACAAGTCCCTCTACGGGTTGCGGCAAGCATCACGAAACTAGTATGCAAAACTATCGAAAGCATTGACTGGTTATGGTTTTCAACAAAGTGCAGCTGATCACAGGTTGTTCACATACAACTCGCCTCACAGTTTCATAGCAGTTTTGGTGTACTTTGATGATCTAGTGATAGCTTAAAATGACCATGTAGCATACACAGAGTTCAAAACATATCTTCACACATGCTTTCACATAAAAGACTTGGGAGCTTTAAAGTATTTTCTTTGGCTGGAACTAGCCACAAGTCTGAATGGGTTGTTCTTGTCTCAACGAAAATATGCACTCGATATTCTATATGAGTGTGGGATGCACGATTGCAAACCATGCACATTCCCTATGGAACAACACCATCGTTTGTCCACAGTATCCAGTGCACATTACTCCAATCCAGCTCAGTACAGAAGATTGGTTGGCCGTCTCATTTATTTGACCATCACGTGACCAGAACTTTCTTACTCGCTTCATGTCTTGAGTCAGTTTATGCAAGCACCACAGCAAGATCACTGGAATGCTGCTATGAGAGTGTTTCGTTATGTTAAATCTTCTCCAGGTCAAGGGATTTGGATACCCAGGCATAATGAACTCACCCTTGTGGGATACAGTGACTCGGATTGGGCAACATGCCCCATTACTCACAGGTCCATCACGGGGTACCTCATGAAGCTTGGATCCGTGCCCATTTCATGGAAGACCAAGAAGCAGACAACTGTTTCCAAATCTTCAACTGAGGTGGAGTATAGAGCCATGTCACATGCCACTAGCGAAATCATATGGTTGAGGAGTTTGCTCTCTTCTTTACAGGTGAAGATGGAAGGACCAACATCACTCTTTTGTGACAACCAGTTAGCTATGCACTTAGCATCGAACCTGATTTTTCATGAGCGTACCAAACATATTGAAGTGGATTGTCACTTCATTTGAGAATATATCCAGTCTGGAGTCGTATCTATTGTCTACATTCCTACGTTTCATCAACTAGCAGACTTGTTTACTAAGTCACTTGGCACAAAGCAGTTTCAGGAATTGATATCCAAGTTGGGTGTTCGAAATGCGTACTCCCAACTTTAGGGGGGATAATACGATAAAGAGATCAAGTTGTTACATTAGTTTGTTACCATTTTGTTAGATAAGGCTGTTACCATTTAAATTGTTGGACATAAGCTGTTGCTGTTTTATCTTTGTGGTGGATAGGAGTTTAGTTTCCTATGATAAAGGAGATAGGGTCTTAACTGATTAAGTTAGTTTCCGCTGTATGTATATATATACATGTAAACTCTGATATGAAAGATAATGAAAGAATCAATTCTTTCTCTTATTCAATCTCTATTCACAAATTTATTAATATCCAACATCACTTGTTTGATATTCTGTTTATTCTTTTCTTAATTAACTCTTAGCGAAGATTCCCTTTAGCCAATTTTTTTTTTTTAGAAAAATTTCAAATCTAGTTTATTCAGTCAAAAGTGCTAGCAATTGAGAAAAAGTCAAGGATTAATGGTAGAAATGGTGATGAGAACTCGGCACAAAAGTAAATTGATATTATAATAATAGTCATATAGTCCTAAGAACTAAAACAATAGTATGCGATGACAAATATTCCCCCTAAATACGACTCACCATATTCAGTGTTTATTCAGTGCATTTCTTATAATTAAATAAACAAACTTGTTAGATCATCTTATATCTGATTCTTTAATTTTGTAGCAGTTGTATTTTTGTTTATTTATCTACATTCATTGGCCTTCTTAACAATCTATACGGTGGGATGATATAGATTTTAGTCCAAAAGTGCCACTACCTCGTGCTATTGATTTTGATGATAATAATCAATTAAGTAAATTCGGCCATTGTTTGAGTTTTATCCAGCTTGAACTCTCCGTTTTAGTGGTCTAATCACACTAATGTTGCCTTTAAGATACAAAAATATTATTTTTTAATGAATTTTACTATATTTTTTTGAAATATCTTTTTAATAATTTTCATAATAAAAAATATTAAATAAAAAGGTAAATGCATGTAATGTCTTAAAGATATAATAAGTATTCAATATTTTACATGTCTAATAATTAAGAGAATTATTAAGAAGATGACTTAGGAGAATTTAGAATTATATTTTTTTTGAATATCCAAAATACAACACTTGTCTAAAATATCGTGTATATATAAGTGTGACTCACTATTTTCATATATTATATATCAAGTTGAAATAAACACACCATATATAAATATATATGAATGAAGTGTCATATTCTAAATGTTCAAATAATATGTAACTGCTTATGATAATATCATGGCCTTGTTTTATACATGCACCCACTTATATCTTTTCTTGTAGCATCAATGCATGAGGCCAAAGTACATTAAAGTAAAACGATGGAATTTTTTTCTCGCAGCCTCTCAAAACCAAAATGAATCACATGTTTGATGCATTTTCCATTATCCTTATATCATAGTAGACGTGTGAAATATGGTACTAAATATAATTGATTAACAAAAATGCAATGTTTTATATTCCCTGTGATTAGTTTTTATCTCCTTCTCATTATCATAATCCGTGAACCATTTCATATCATAGATTTGTTGGAAATTCAATAGGAGTTTGTTTTTGGTGGCTTTAGTTTGTTGTGGTTTTACATGGTCTATAGGAGTTAGTGGCCGTTGCATCTCCTAATTTCAAGCATTTATCCGTTGGTTTTAGTTCTATAAATAAAGCAGCTTATTGTACAAATGTTATCAGGTTGAAAAAATAATAAAGTCTCAGTTCTTTACTTTGTCCTTTCTACCTCCATATAAACAATAGTGGTATCAAAGCTGATAGTTCAGCTTAGACAAGTACTGGTGTGAATGACGGTGGTTGATAGTGTCACGACCGTCATAATCGCGATGAAATAGCAACTTAAATTAAAAATATATTTAATTAGGAGTCGCCACCAATTTTATTTTTCATTAGGAAAAATTGGAAAACTCAAGAAAAATAGTCTTTGAAACTAGATTGAATTCGGGAGTCGGTTATGTGTAGAGAATGGTGGAAACTTAATCCCACAGCACCCCTAACACACCCGTCTTAAGACGGTACCTTAAATTAATTATGCAAATTTTTAATAATCCTTGAAAATATTTGTTTTACCCTTTTGTAAAAAATATGAAATAAATAAATAAATTATGAAAATTTAATTTTTGGCTTGACAGAATAGAAATTCTGCTCCTACGTATCCCCAGGTGCAATGAGGAATTCAAAGTCACGTAGTTCTTTAGAAAATAATTATGGGTTGGTGGATTTTAATTAAAATAATTTTAAAAATTTGAATTAACAAGCCGTCGCGACTCAATTATTCAAATTAAGGATTGAATAGGTGAAGCTAAGTCAAGCGTCACGCTAAAGACGTCACCCATCACTTATCAAGTTTATTACTAAAACTTTTATTTTTATTTTTATTTTTAAAAAAATTAAACCTTTATGAATTAACAAATTTATTTTATAAAAGTTTGAAGACAAAATAATAATTTAAATTATAATAATTTGAATCATCAAGTATCGCCGCAACTCGGATGATTACAAATGTTATAAAGGTTAGCAAGTTTCATTATTCAGGTAACCCATGTTATTCTTTTAAAAAAACATTTAATTATCTTATTTTTATATTTTTATTTTTATCAATTTTTTCTATTTTTTAGCTCATTAAGTTAAAGTCCACTACTCAAAACCATTTCTTTCAAAAAATATATAACAAAAATACAAGAAATGTTTTTAAAAAAAAATGTAGTAACTTTATGAAAGAAAAAAAAAAGACAAGTTAGCAACTTTACGAAAAAGAAAAAAAAAAGACAAGTTAAACTTTCAACTTTACGAAAAAAGTCTGTTTTTTTCTTCTCTTTAATTAAACTAAATAAAAAAATAAAGAAAGTAAATAATAAATAAAAAAAGAAAGAGAAAATAGATAAAGCATAAAAAATAATAAAAAAAATGAGAATCAAAATAAGCAAAAGAAAACAAAAGTTGAACTATCAGGCTTACCTTACGAAAAGAATAAAAAAAAAAAGATGAGGTATGTTTGTGGAAAGAACAAAAAAGAAGAAGGCACCAATTCTAGCATCAAAAAACACAACCATTGCTTCTCCAAAAAATTCGGCGAAGCTAAAATGATCTACCGAGTATTTAATAGCTCGCGGTAAAGGCAGTTTCTCTTTGATTCTTGATTTCAGTGGAAAGAACAAAAAAAAGATAAAGCTTCATTCCTTAGAAGTTAGGATGACTTAGATAGTTGGTATTGATGTGATAGGCAATGGGATTAGACAATTTTTCGATGAAGAAGGTGGTTATCAAGCTGTGGTTTATGAGTAAAATTCGGATGGTAGTGGGCTTGGAAAGTGAGTCAAGGTGAATGCTATTTGTTAGTGGGATGAAGGAGTTGGTGTATTGTTGGTGATAGGCTAACGTGAATGACAATTTTGGCAAGAATTGTGTTGTGAGAAGTTTGAACATATGCCGGAGGTGATGATGGGATGGTGAGGAGTTTGGTTGAAGAAGGAAAATGAAGGTTATGTAAGTGAGAAAATATGGTTGCAAAGTTGGTAACCATGTAGGCAAAAGTCCTGTGTATGAAAAGTTCAAGTAAGTCCGTTTCACATTTGTGTAGGTGATGGGTATTTATAGGAGGGGATTAGGTTAAAGAGTTTGAGTTAAAATGCGATTAGGAGTTTGTTTAGGATAAGTGATGTGGGGTTTAGGATAAGTTTGTTTAGGATGAGTTTGAGTTAGGATGGATTTATACTAGGATAAGTTTGTGTTAAGATGAGTTTGATGATAACTTTAAGCGCAAGAATATATGTACACCAAAACCCAAACAATTACAAACAACATACAGTTAAAGACCTCAACACAATCACAGACGTTCCTAAATGCTAGTAGGTCGAGAAGGAGTGCTCCTTTGTATAAGTTGGTTTAAGATAAGTTTGTGGTAAGATGAGTTATGGTTAGTTTATGATAGGTTTGTTTGGGATAGTTAGGATAAGTGCTTAGGGATTAGGATAACTGATGAGGTTTATTTAGGATAAGTGCTTAAGGGTTGTGGGTTAATGGGTTAGATCATGGGTTATGGGTCAATGAGTTGGTTTAGGGGTTAATAGGCTAATGGGTTGAAAGATGAGTCTTTTTATTTTCTTTTCTTTTTATTTTTTTTATTTTTTTATTTTTTTACATAATGTCCCAGACAAAATTGGGTGTTCACAGATAGATCCATGTGAAAAGTCCCTTATGTCAAAAGTTTTCCTAACGATGTGGAGATTAGGCGACGTGTTCCATTGTAGATGATAGACGACGGATGTGATATGGAAAAGATGAGACTCTTAGACAGTGACGGATCCAGAAATTTTAGGCAATGGGGGCAAACACAATACTATCAATACAGAAGTATAAAAAAAAGTTTTAATAATTATATTTATATATCAAAAAATATATTATTACAAAAATTATGAAAAATCAATTTACAATTGTTCCCTACGCGTTTTCATATTTTGAAAACGCTGAATGATCTTTTCATTATCTATACTATCAAATATTTCTCTCTCTATGTAAGTAACCAAACAATCATTTAACCATTCATCTCCCATACGATTGCGTAGTCAATTCTTTATGATATTCATAACAGAGAAAGTTCTCTTAACTGATGCAGTTGCTACTGGCAAGATCAAAACTAATTTCAAAAGAAGAAATACTAATGGATAAACAATATGCTTTCTAGTCTCAACCAACTTATGAGAGAGACCACTAATCCCATTGACATTTGAGAATTAATTATCAAAACGCACATCCAGTATAAAATTCTCAAGTTGACTATCAAGTCCAAAAAAATCAACAAAAGAAAATTCAGATGGATAAAATTGAGCTAAACGAATTAGCTTCTCCTTGTCAAAAGCAAAAAATGAATCTCTTGGGTTTAAGCAAGCTACACAAAGAAGTAGCTCAGTATTTACCTCTGTAAAACGATTGTTAAGTTCTTGAAGTTGTCTATCAATCACTTGATAGAATAGTTCAACTTGAAAATGGTGCTGATTTGAGATCTTTTCAACTTTACACCTTGATCTTCCTTGTGTCACAAATATATCATTCATATTTGGAATGATAATATTGTGCTTGTTACAAAACAATGAAACTTCATTTAGTAAAGGATGCCAACCATCATCTCTCATACTCTGCAATCGTTGCTTGCACACTTTAACCAATGTCATGGCATTTATAATGTCTTGATCACTTCTTTGTAGTGCTTGTGATAACTCAGCAGTGACTCCCAATATATTTTTCATAAAATACAAGTTGAAAATAAACTCAAAAGATTGAATAACATTCAACAAATGACATGCTTTAGCTCTTTATTCTAAATTTATCCCATCTTCCTCAACAATTTCAAGAACATCAATCACTAAAGAAAACATAGAAACCAAGCTAAGTATTGGACCATAATGTGAGCCCCATCTAGTATCTCCTGCCTTTTTTAATGTTGTTTCTTGATTCAAGCCACGTTCATTAGAAATTTCTCTGCTTTACAATGCTTCAATTGTCCTAAGCACTTAACTTTCACGGAGCATGTCTTTACGTTTACAAGAAGCTCCAACAATATTACACAAATTAGTAACCACATTAAAAAGAAAAGTAATTTCAACTTGTTTCTTTGCAACTGTCACAAGTGCTAACTGAAGTTGGTGGGCAAAGCAATGAACATAGAAGGCACAAGAATTTTCTTTCAAGATCAAACTTTTTTTGCCATTGAATTCTCCTTGCATGTTACTAGCTCCATCATATCATTGTCCACGTACTCTTGCCAAGCTTAAATTATATGCTGTCAATAATGACTCTAAAGCTAATTGTAGTAATAAAGCACTCGTATTAGAAACATGAACAAGGTCAAGAAAACGCTCCACAACATGTCCTTCTCTATTCACATAACGTAAACAAATAGTCATTTGCTCCTTAATAGAAATATCTCTAGCTTCATCAATCAAAACAACAAACATATCTTCTCCAAGATCATCAATAACAATTTTAGTAGTTTCACTAGCAGCTGCACTTACAATATCTTTTTGAATCTGAGGTGCTACTAATTTTAGATTTCTACGAGCATTTTTTAAAATATGATCAATCCATTTATTATGTTGGGCAAGAAACTTTAGAAGCTCCAATAAATTACTTTGATTACTTGAATGCTCCGATTCATCATTACCACGGAAAGTTAGTCCTTGTTGTAATAGAAATCTAATGCAATCAACTGTAGCCGTCAAGTGAATTCGGTAATCCTTTTTAAGTTGCTCAGATTGCTTGCAAATAGCAACTTCAATATGTTGCTTTTGGTTCATGAGTGCCTGACATTTTCTCCAAACTTGATTATGAGCACTATCATGATTTCTAATATGAATTTGTAGTCTCTTCTTTTTTCTCCAATTTGAAAAGCCTTCTATTACAAATGCATCATTACCTCCAACCTCAGGTTTCACGAGATAACAACAAAGACAAAAAATAGCATCTTTTGATATACTATACTCTAACCAATTGTCAAAGTCATCAAACTAGTTAAGATTAAATCTACGAAAACAAGACCCACAATTGGTTTTTGGAAAATCATGGTCTCTTGGTTAACAAGGACCTTTTTGCAAATAGACCCTTCGAGCTTTATCTCGGTCATTTGGATAATAATCTGAAACTTTATGTCATTGTCCAGGATCTACAGGAAGGCTTTCCACATTAAATTCAATAAACCTTTTCTTACTAGATGAGGACAATAAGGTATTTTGACCGTGTTTGAGAGTTCAATGGTGATTTTCTTTTGAGAAATTTGTCCATTGCTAATAAAACACAATTTATGAGCCTAATTAGTAATTGGTTAACAATAATACTAATACTGCATTACTAAATTCATAATTTTTCCAAAAACTCAACGGGTTTAAAGTATCCCCGTTGAGGGCAGTCTTTGTAACTCCGACGGATATTCGTAACATACGCTTGAAGAATATATTAAAAATATCGGCATCGGAAAGCACACAGTATGGTAAAAAAAATACCAAATTTTACAATATACAAAATAGTAATAACAATATCAGTAATAATAACAGACATAAAGGCAAGTTTCTCATAAAAATTAATGAACGAAGTTCTAAAGTTACTTCATTGGTATTTGGTTGGTACTTGGTAGAGCAAAATTTAACACTCTGCCATAGAAAATGGAAAGGAACCTACGAGCTCAACTAGCAACTGCAATAAAATATTTTGTAAAGCTTATTACGCAAAGTTAAGAACAAAAAATTTAGAAAGTGTAACAGTGAAATTTGGACCTGAAGAAGCGTAACAGTGAAGACAGAAAAAGAGAATAAGGTGAAGATGGAGAAATGTAACAGTTACTAACAGACCACTTGCCTCGGGTCAAGACAGTGAAGGAGGTGAAGAACGAAGTGTAATAGTGAAGACTGAAAAGAAGTTTGAAAAGTGAAGAAAAGAAAGCGCAATAGAGAAGTTTGAGAATGAAAAGTGAAGAAAGCTGTAAGCGTAAAGTGAAAAGAAGCAAACTTTTGACTTTTGTACAATTTGTACTTAAATGATAAATCACATTGGGCAGGGGACAGAAGGGTGGGGAGTTTTATAAAAGAATTAAAAAAATAAATTTTACTTTCTATCATTGTAAATTTGTTAATTTATTTATATATGAAGATAAAAGTTACAAATATTAAAAAATAAAAGAGACAAATATATATAGGAGCAAAAGTTATACATAAAAAAATAAAAAATATATATATACATATATAGTATAAAAAAAGTTTTCAAATTAAGTGGGGTCGAGCGTCCTCACTCATTTATACGTGTATTCGTCCCTGCTTTTAGATGTGGACTGGGCTCTCTTGGTGACACTGTCAAAATGAGAGTGACCGTGTGTGAAGGACTCACACTTGAGAGGGAGAATATTAGAAATTCAAGTGTGAGTGTTGAAGTCCTACATTAATAAAGAATGAGTAAGTTAAAAACTATATAAGTGAAAAAAAAATTCATAGACGTAATACATTAAGGTTTTGGGTCAAGATGTGACGTCAGACCCACTATTTTAATTTCTCACTTAGCCTATTAATAGAGATCTCCTCAATTTTTTGATTCCCCCTATGATCCAACAAAATTTAACTTTATCTTTGCGTTTTTTACCTCAATTTTGTTTTTTATTTCAATTTTTGCTCTAATATTTCATTTCGGCCTCTCTTTAAATTTCTTGCTTTTCGATCCTATAAAGTATATTTTATATTTAACTTGTTGTAAGTTTTATAAAAGCAAGATGAGTGAGTGTCAAGACACTAATTATACTTATATTATATACATAAATTTTCTTATGTCAATTTTCTCATTTTTAGTGAGTTAGCTAGTGTCTTCCCTTGTTTTATCATATATAATTACTACATCCATGCATGCAAGGCCACTGGAGCTAAATATATTTTAAAAAAATCCATGAAGCCTCAATAGAGGTGATGACATATGATAGTGACCAATCTCGATTCGCTTAACGTGGCATAAACAAGCAATCCAATTGGGAATGAGAATATTCACACTCTCAATTGTTTAACTACATTTTTTATTGATTAATTATATTTTAAAAAAAAATAAAACTATAATTGATTAGCAGGAACTGTGGACAAATAATTGAGATCAAGTACTCATAGTCTCACTCTCCAATTAATTATCTTCTTACGATACATTATCTCTCAAAACAAGAAGAGTAGTGACAAAATATTGAATTTTTTTTATGTAGACACAAGTATATGTTAGACACACTCATGAGATGAATTCCATTACGAGATGGGTCACACATTATGTGAGTGTGCTTAAAATACATCTATGTCTATATAAGAATATCTCCAAAATATTAGATAAATTTGCAGGTTTTGTCGGACAAATTTTCAAACGCATGCATTGAAGTTAGGAGACATCGTGTGAGAGCTATTAGTAAGAAATGCTAGTATACAAACCTTATATATGTATCAAAATATGTCAACATTTTATACAAAACTTACATATATAGGATTTTAAATTGGGACAAAAGTCTGTATCTCAATAATTTTAGACAATGTAAATAGACAATTGCTTCATTGCAAAGTTAGGAAATGTCACAAATCTCAGCATAATATTTATATTGTTACTTTTATAATCGTATGCATAGACACATATATATTGTAATAATTTTGAATTTTGACAAAAAATATATTCATGAAATTAATTTTGGCATTTGATTTATTGACTGTGAATTTTACTAAATTTATTTAGGATTGATAAACCAAAAATGTTTAACCCAATTTTGGAGTAATATGTCTATTTTTTTTGCAAAAATATTTTAACATGTTTGTAAGTAAAATAAAATTTAGCTTAAATTACTTTATAGGTTCTTATAGTTCCATTAAAATTTTAAATGAATCCTTATTGTTTAAAAGTTTTCAACAAGGTCCTTGTACTTCTAAAAATTTTCAAATATGTCCCTATTAATTGCAATCGTTTAAATTTTATTAATGAATTTTAACAGTCATCTGCATGCAAAGTATTTTGTGTTGTTACATATTTCAGGAACTAAATTAAAAATTTAGGTAAAGTATGAGATTTGTTTAAAAAATTTTAAGAAGTGTAATTTAAAATAATCTTTTAAACTATATATAGAATAATTTAACAAAAATTTACATAGTTAAGGCCAAAATGAACTCCAGGTACAACATACAAAAAATGTAATTAAATATTGTTATCAATGGGGGTTTAAGGTTTTCTCTCTCTTGGATGTTCTTTCTTTCATTTGTGGTGCTTTAGTCCCCTTTTTAAGTATTTTTAATGGGGGCTGCTATCCTCACTTTCAACAGCAACCTTTTTTGTTTCTTTTTTATTTTTCTTGTTTTCAGAGTAGTTTCTCTAATAAACTTATCAAAGTCTTTTAGATATCTTTTATATTGGTTATTTTTCATATGGATTTGAAGAGTTTGATTTTAAGTTTATCAAATTTATCTCATGATATGATAAATGTAAATTTTTTAGTATTTGATTTTCTCCATTTGGTTTTATGCCTTGGCTTCACAAAAAAGTGAGACCTTTAGATTTACAAAATAATAGACGTGGAGCCTTTTTATATGGCTGCACTTTATATGCCGATTTCTATAATAAAAAAAAATACATTGTCATTAATAATTTTCGAAACAAAGCAAAACTACGTATGGTAATGGAGAAAAAATTTAGTCCTATCATGACTGTATTAAAAGTATTTGTTTTTACATTCATTTTTTAACAACATGTCCATTGCAAAAACATAAATGAATTGAATGAGAATTTTTTATGGTACTTTAATGGCGGTACAATACTTATGATAAGTTATTAAGTATTTATTAAATATTAATGTCATAATAAATGTTTAAAAATAATTAATAATCATGAAATACTTGATAATTCATTTTAAGTATCGCATCCTAAACAAAATGAGTATAATAGAATTCGTCAAATTGAATAATAAAATCTAAAATTAAGATAACTATGCATTAAAAAAACAAATAGAAGAAACGACCATTTTTCTAGTGCTATACTAGGTTTTTTGACAATCAATTTTGTTATTTTTCACCCTAAATTCATACACCTCCCTTTATACCTACTATTTTTAAAAAAATATAAAAAATGGAGAGAAGATAGGGGAGTGAGAGAGATTTAAATTCTTCTCTAAAAGTGATAGGTGTAAATGTAAGTATATGGAATTGAGGTGTAGAAATAATAAAGAAAGAAAAATTATATATATAAAAATAATATTATTAAGAAGAATTTTTATTTAAGCATTTGATTATATTTTAAAAAATTAATTTCTTACTTATTAAATATGATATATTATGATTAAAAAAAAAGAATGAGAGAAGATGGAAGGAAGAGATTTAAATTCTTTTCTAAAAGTGATAGATGTAATGGTAAATATACGAGGTTGAGGTGTAAAAATAACAAAATTGTTCCACAGTTTGGACCAACTGCATATAAATATCTGTGTCTGTGGGGTTAACACTTGCAGCTCTTTCTTTTTTATCTCGTGTTGACCACCTATATATTACATACTGTCCTACATATGGTAATGGTGGGTGGCGGCTTCTTCTTCTTGCGAGCTGGGCACCAGCTGTAGTTGACTACAACATCAACATCCCACTTGCCCCAAATCAAATGGCACTCTTAACTTAGAACAAAATCTTACTAAACCATTGTCATTGGGTTTCACGACATGCCCTACACTTCTGCTGTATATGCTTCCACTTTTACTTGCTCTCCACTCTCCACCTCCCCCTGTCCCCCATATTCTCCATTAGCTAAGCTGCCATACAGGGGTAACAATATACATGGAAATGGGAAGCGTGGGATTGGACTATGGGGATATGTGAAAGTATGAAACCCTTAACGGCCCATTATTTGAGATCCTCTTTCTTATAATTAGCTAATTTAGTTTTTGCAACCAAAAAAAAAAACAAAGAAGTTAATTTAGTTTTGAAAAATACATTTTAAAAAATCTGAAGTCTTAGGCACAAGTTCTATACGAAATATAACTTTTCTTGATCAAATTTAAAAATAAAACATTTACCTTTTGAAATTTTTTAGTTTTAAGTTTTAACAACAGAAAATCATTCTCAATATATTAGCGATGATTATGTTATAGTAAGGTGTTTTTATATTTGATTAGGTTAACCATTCAACTCATTCATGGTAAGAGGTTCTATCAATAATTATATTTTTTAAAATTTAAAATTTACTCCTCTCATTAAAAACATAATTTACTTACCAATATGCCTTAACTATGTTAATTATCATGTAAGTTCTGTGAGAAAGTAATTCCTTTTTTCACAATTATTTTAAATTATATAATAATATAATTATATTGTATCTTTTAATACATTTCAAATATTCACATAAAGTTGTGCCAAAATAAAATTCACATAAAGTACCCAGCAATGTAGTAAATAAGTAATTTCATGAACCCGAATCCTTTGCAATTTGAAAAAAAAAATTGCAGGAGGTGTAAATAAGTAATTCCATGAACCCGAATCCTTTGCAATTTTTAAAAAAAATTGCAGGAGGTTTATATTTTAATCTGAATTTTATTAACAAGTGCTAAAGATACTAAAATAAAAAATTATAGATAAAAATAAGATATTTAATATAATGAGAATTAAAAAAATTATTATTTTAATTTAAAACTTCGTATATTTGTATTTTTAATAAGTGTCTTTTTTAATCTTAAGACACTTGTTTGTAAAACCTTTTAATATAAAGGTTTACATTAAATTATATTTGTCATAATATTTTATTATAAAATAAAATTATTTTAAAGAGTTGAGATTTTCTGCAGTTCTTTTAAAATTGTAGAAACTCCTTATCACAATTCCATCATTGCCTCTTCATCAATTTTTTTTCAGTGGTTTTAAACTTTAGCAAAATGTATACTTCCAAGAAATTACATTTTAAAAAAGAATCATGTTCAGTTGATCACACACGTACATGTTTTTGTTTTATTTTTTGTTATAAAAAAAAACTGTTTTACGTGTACACACACAAGTCCTGATCTCTTCGACAAATATGAAGCGTAATAAAGAAGGGGAGTAGACATACAGACACAGATCATAGGACAAATGCCTATTCACATAAATGAATTAAAATCATTAACTAAGACACACCTTCCAAATTTAGTTGGGTATGACCATGAGATGTGAAGAGATATCTGAGTCTGTGTCTTTGCCAAAGAATAACAAGGATCCAGCCACTCAACCGAAGAAAACGCGTCTTCTTTTGGCGTTTCTTTTGTTCCCCATCCCTCTCTTATGTTTTTTCTTCCGCCCCATTCACCTTGGTTCAAACTTTTTCGCTATTTAAATACAACACAACACAACCCAAACCTCACCTTACTACTCTCCCACACATACACACAACACACTCACTCCAATGGCTCTGTTACCACTCTCACTCTGCAACATGCTTCTTTCCCTCCTCTACTTCATCTTCTTCCTCTTTTCTGTTACATTCTCTGCTCAACTCAACCATAACCACACCACCTCCACCCACAACAACAACTCACTCTCACTCTCTTTCCCTCTCACTTCACTCCCCCTCTCCACCAACACCACCTCAAAAATGCTATCTTCCTCTCTCATCATCTCAAACTCCAAACGCAACCCACAACTCAAAACACCTTCCCCTTCTTCTTCCTACAACTTCAAGTCTTCCTTCAAGTACTCAATGGCCCTCATCGTGACCCTCCCCATTGGGACACCACCCCAGGTTCAGCAAATGGTGTTGGACACGGGAAGCCAACTTTCATGGATTCAGTGCCACAAGAAGACACCAAAGAGGCCTCCCCCTACGGCGTCGTTTGACCCTTCTCTCTCCTCCACTTTCTCTGTCCTCCCCTGCACTCACCCTCTCTGCAAACCCCAGATTCCCGATTTTACCCTCCCCACCTCCTGCGACCAGAACCGCCTCTGCCACTACTCCTACTTCTACGCCGACGGCACCTACGCCGAGGGCAATCTCGTCAGAGAAAAATTTACCTTTTCCCGTTCCCTTACTACCCCTCCCCTCATCCTTGGTTGCGCTACGGAATCCAGCGACGCCAGGGGCATTTTGGGAATGAATCTTGGACGCTTGTCCTTCGCCTCCCAAGCCAAAATCACTAAATTCTCCTACTGCGTACCCACCCGTCAGACCCGACCCGGATCCATCCCAACCGGGTCGTTCTACCTCGGTAACAACCCGAACTCCCCCGGGTTCAGCTACGTCGGAATGTTGACTTTTCGCCAGAGTCAACGCATGCCGAATCTTGACCCCTTGGCCTACACCGTTGCAATACAAGGGATAAGAATCGGCGGCAAGAGGCTGAGCATCCCACCCGCTGTTTTCCGGCCGGACGCGGGTGGGTCGGGTCAAACCATGGTAGACTCCGGATCTGAATTCACGTACCTAGTTAATGAAGCCTATAATAAGGTGCGGGAGGAAGTGGTTAGGGTTGTGGGGCCCAGGATGAAGAAGGGGTACGTGTACGGTGGGGTTGCTGACATGTGTTTTGATCGTGGTGATGCGATTGAGATCGGACGGCTGATAGGGGACATGGTGTTCGAGTTTGAGAAGGGCGTGGAGATAGTGATCCCGAAGGAGAGGGTCCTTGCTGACGTGGGCGGTGGGGTCCACTGCGTTGGGATTGGGAGCTCGGATAAACTGAGTGCAGCTAGTAACATTATTGGGAATTTTCACCAGCAGAATCTATGGGTTGAGTTTGATCTGGCCAATCGGAGAGTGGGTTTCGGTAGGGCTGATTGTAGCAGATTGGCTACGTAGAAAGAGAGGGAGCAACTGGATGAGTGCTGGTGCATGTAACGTTCAGGCACCGGCAGTAGCTAAATTAGGGATAAAAAGTGTTACGGACTTATCAATGTGTGTGATCAACGATCATGTACGATGTACAATATAATGTGAACGAGACTGATGTATATATGAGGATTAGAGGATATAAAGCATACTATAATATTATTATTAATTAATATATAAAACCAATGTTTTTTTTTTTCAAGATATGACATGAATGTCGTCCTTGTATCTTTTATTTGTATACTTTGTGCAAATATTATGTATTCCCATTTTTAAGTAGTGTATAACTATTTTTGCAATGGATCAGTTTCAGATGAGATACAAATGAGGGTGATATAGTCCTTTTCTTTCAATTATGACTATCTTACTGTTAACTTACTTGATATTCATTGATTTCATGCATTTACAAATTACTATCAATTGAATCAATCGGTAACGTTCATACTCATAAACTATAATGTATGGCGTTTTTTTTAAGAGATATTGGTTCAAAACAAATCGAACAATAGATTGGGTTGAATTGGAAATTAAAGTATGGGCATTGAACCTCTGGATTGTGTAGATTCTTTTGGGTATATATATATGGTTTTACTTGAACTAGAAACGAGTTTTACCAATAATATTAAAAGTTTGAATTTAAAATTTATCATTTTAAAGAGAATTTTATTTAATTGTTATTTTTAATTTGAAATTATGTGAGTTATTGCTAAAAAGTAAAAAGTAAAATATAGAATTTTATTAATAAATATCAATTGAAAAATAAAATTTATGAATAAAATTTATAATTTTTTTATAAATTTTGTTAACATATATCTTAAAGACATATTTTAAGAATTAAAAATAATATTTATTATTTATTGTTAATTATCAAAAAATATTAAATATTTTTTTAATTTTTAAAATAATAAATATTTTTATTTTTATTTAATATTTTTAATTTTTAATTTCTTAATATTTTTCCTTAAAGCACATGTTAAAATAATTTTATTCATTAACAAACATCTTCATGATTAGGAATGTCTACTTAGATAGGTTGAGTGAGTTCAACAATGTTTATGGACCCAATCCGCTCAAGAGTGGATTGAATTGGGTCGAATTTATAGATTTGACATATTTTTTTAAAAATCCTTAAAAATGTCAAAATATAAAATCTAACAAATTAATATCATAAGTCTTAATCTTAAACATAATAAGTTTCAATATAACAAATTAATATCATAAGTCTCAAGTGACTTTACTCTAAAATAATAGGTCTCAATCTCAAATAAATTAAACATCATAAGTCAATAAATACATAACAAATTAATAATCTCAAGTATTATTAAGTTTGGAATAAATTTCAAATAAATTAATCATCATAAGTCAAACAAATTAGTTTATAATAAATTAATAACTAACAAGTATTATTATGTGTTCAATAATCATTAATTTTACTTTCTCTATTTTTTCATATTCTTTAAACAATCTTTACTTTAAAAATTGGGTAGATCGGATTTCTGCGAATTAAACGTGTTTCAACTATGTACCCACTCACACACTCATTAAAACTTTTTAATCTTTCATTTTATTCATAACTTTTTCATCTTCTAAACAACTTTTACTGAAAAAAGTGGGTAGATTGGAGTCAAAATGTAAATTGGATGTGTTTCATATGACCACTAAAGATCCCTAGCGATGTCCAGCGGGTCAGGTCAATCCACGAACTCGTGAGTTTCAACCCAACCTAACCCATAAAATGTAAGTTGAGTTGGATTCGCATGTTAGGTCGAGTTGAAAAATACTTCAACCCGCAGTGTGTGGGTCGGATAACGAGTTGAAATACTTTCAACCCGCACAAACCCAACCCACCTACCTTTAAATAAAAAAAAAAAAAGTGGTCCAGACCTAAAATGTGCGTTTTGCTTGCTTGAAAATTAGGGCCCATAAGCACCCTCTCTGCCAAATAGTATAACTTCTTTGGTAAACACGATAGATAGTATAATTAATTAGCTGTTTATTGTTCATAAATATCATTTCTGATATAGTTAAGAACAACATTAGACTATGTAAATACGCTAATAAATAGAAGACAAAGTGGGAAGAGAAAAATGCATCAAAACCCTATCTATCTATTTCCTCTCCACCAGCCCCAACGCAGCTAGTAGTTCTTTGCAACTAGCTCTCCCCTAGCTGCCGCTTCTCCCAGCTCTCAAAGATTTGTCTTGAGTCGTGACAATTGTTTTTTTTCCCACCCGATCTCCCACTCTCAGCGATTGCGTTGTCATTGTGAGTCTATGACCAATTCTTCTTCTCGCACCTGATCTCCAGTCGTTCTTTGTAACTAATCACGCCGCTACACAGCCATGCGTCCCTCTTCCCTCTTGGGGTTTCTTCAGTTTTCTGCACCACACAGCCCCAACCTTACAGGTAAGCCTTCTTCTTCTGCTTTTTTCATGTAAATATAGAACATAAGGAGGAGTGAATAAAAGGGCTTTATTGACTATTTGTTGAATTTTAAGTTTTGATTATGCATTTGAGCAAAAATGTGATCCACAAGGACCACTTGCATTCAAAGGTAAAGGGGACTACTTGAGAGATCTTCATCCTCCACCGATGCTATTGGTTGTTGCTCTGTGATTTTCTTTTAGGAATTTTTTTTAATTCCAAATAGGAAATCCCGTGAGACACCATATTGATATGTGAGTATGATTTTATGCTCTGGTGTATTATATAAATAGCTCTCTACTCTGTACGATATTTGCAACAAAAACATTCAAAAAATATATATTGCTAGTTCCCTATATATAGGATTGGTGCTTGTTGATTAGTGCTTGCTGATTTTTGCCATATGAATATTACTCTGCTAGTTGGTTTACATATCTTATGTTTATGCTTTAGAAACATATGTTCATGATGTTAATTAATTTCTATTTGAGAGAAGTGTACAGATTTAAAACTCGTTATGGTTAATTACAAAATAATTCATATTCTTTGATTAAGAAAATTGTTTAACTTTGAATGTAAGATGTATTTTCCAATTAGATAATGAATCAAAATGTTCAAAGATTGTAAATTCAAAAGCATTGTGGGGAGCGAATTGGGTTGATAATAGTATAGTTATTATATTGGTAGGATAATATTTATTTACTTATTGATGATAGAAAATGACTGATGAATGACAAATAAATTTTGATCAATCATTAACTGAAGAAGAATGAATTGAAAGTACTTTTACACCATTAAGTTGTGTATAACTTTTTCAACATGTTAAGCGTTTAGTTACTGATAAAGTGGTATTCATACTTATGAAAAAGCCTTTAAGATAAAAAAAATGTGTCGAACTCACGAGTTTAACTTAACCTAACTTATTATTGAGTAAGTCATATTAAATTGAGTTGAACAAAAAAATCTCTTTGACTCAACCTAATCTAATTCACTACTCTAATAAATATAGGTCGCGTTATTTGTCATTAACATAAAAATCTTTGTGCTTTATCTTAATCCTCTCCTATTTATTCAATTTTATTTGTCTGAAAAAATTACAAGCAATTATTGTTTAATCTAATTTAATATATCTCTTATATAAATCGATGATATAAATATAATACATATATTTTAATTATACGAAAAATAATATCTTTAATAAATAAGTTAAATCTAAAAATATTATTAAACTCTTTCAGCTTAACTTAATTCAATTCAACCCACGAATTCTCCTAAACATTCCTATTCATGACAGTCGTCAGACAAACGCGTATTGTAATTTGTAATTGTAATTTTGTACCACAGAAAAACGCGTATTGTAGTTTTTGACTTTTAGCTAGGATGGTACTATTTATTGGAGCAACAAACAGTTTCAAGTACCATCTTTATCAAGACTGCCACTATTCAAAGTTAAAGTGTAGGCCTTCTAGTATTGCATAATTAAATAGTACACGTCTCATCGAAGAATAAGAAATTGTTTTCTTACATGGCTAATTTTTTTACCATATTTTTATATAAAATAAGTTTTAAATTAAATTATATATGATTGTAATATTTTTATAAAATATAATATAAATTTATAAGTGAAATAAAAAAATTACAATATTTTTAGTAGACAAATAACAAGACCGGAAGAATAATGACTGCACGGGGTTTCTTAGGATATTTGATTGGAAAATATTTTTCATATAATTAAATATATTTTAACTTTTTTCATCATATTTTTATATAAGTGAAATATTAAATTAAATTGTATGTAATTGTAATATTTTTATAAAATATAATATAAATTTTTAAATGAGTTAAAAAATTAAAATATAAAAATTAAACAAATAATATGTTCATATTTGATGTCAGGACAAATGAAATAACAAATAATAAGTAGAAAATATTTTTCATATAATTAAATATACCCCAACTTTCTTTTATCGTATTTTTATATGTGAAATATCAAATTAAATTATATGTAATTATAATATTTTTATAAAATATAGTATAAATTTTTAAATGAGTTAAAAAATTAAAATATAAAAACAAACAAATAATATGTTCGTATTTGATGTCAGGACAAATGAAATGAAATAAAATAACATAGAATATTTTTATTAAACAAATAATAACTTTTTATTATTTAGATATTTAAAGATAAAATAAAAAGTTATTATTTTTTAATAAAAAATATAGTAGAAAGAAAGAAATTAATAAGAATTATAAGTTTTTAATTTTTACATTATTCTTATTCAAATACATCAATTTTTTTTTATTATTTTTATTTAAAAACAATTACTTATTCTCATATATTATCTAATGATTGTATTTATTAAATAATAAAAAAGTTAAATTTGTTTAATTAAAACACAATGAGAAATTCTTAATTTACGGTTATTTGTCAATAAAAACCAGTTCTAAAATTGGTATACGACCACCCTAAATTGAATTAGTTACTTACATTAATTGGCCTTTAATGTCGATTTGCTATCGGGGACCAATTCAATATTGGAAAGAAATTTATTATATCTCTTTAATAATTTTTTTATTAAAAAACTATTAAATAAAAAATTAAATATAATTAATATTTAAAAATATAAAAAATATTTAATATTTTTATTTTATAATTAAAAAATATTAAAAAATAAATTAAGAAGATTAATTATTTTCTTATTAGCAAACTCTTGATTGAGCTCATTAGTGCAAAGCACCACCAGAAGCTCAGCGTCAAAGAAGTAGTGGTGGTGGGTGTAGACACAAAAAAGTTGAACATTACAAGACAAATAAAACTGTAATTTTGTAATTATATTACTTAAATATAAATAAATACCATCTCATTCTCTTTAATTTAAAAGATAAGAAAAATAGAGAAATAAGATTTTATGAAATAGAATGAATGTCGCTCATTTCTACTTTTTAATCTTGTTTTTAAAAATCTAAATAATAAATTTATTATTATTTATATTCTATTTCATGTTATATATTTGATTAAATGATAACGTAATAAATCACAATTAAAGGAATATCATATACATGTGTATGAAAAAAATGTTTCTATTGTTGATTTCGATTCCTATTAAGTACTAATGTTGATTCTTCAAGTTCTAATTAGAAGGATAAGAGAATAACAAAAAAATTTTATTAATGCAATTAACTCAAGAAGAGAATGCAATATTTCAAAAGAGGTAGAGAATTCATATATATCAAAAATTACAATTAGAAAATAGTATATATAAAAGACAAGAAATAACCGTTCAAAAAATAACGTTAAGTTTGTTAAATTGTTGGAATAATAATATTAGAAAACGGATCCGGTTGTTGAAAATTAATTGGAACGTTAGAAACTAATTGCAACGTTAAAACAGAATTGGAAAAATTAAGTCAATTCATGGTTCTCGGTTACTTTTACTTCAATGAAATTTCATTTTTTGAAACATAAAAAATTAAATAAATATTTATAAAATGAAATTGATTTAACTATTTTTGATATCATTTAGGTTTTCGAGATTTACAAGTTATGGTTATAATGATCATCTTCGTGAATCATTTTTGACTCAAAATATTGGCAACCTATACTTCATTTATTTCGCTTTATAATAATTTTAATACATATTTTTTATAAATCTTTAAAACTTTAAAAACTAAATAATGTAGGATATAAACTTTCAAAATATCATAACTAAAACTAAAACAACAATACTTCATTCCTTTCTATACTTTACCACTAATCCAACCTTATCTCTTCTTAACTTCAACGCAAGATGCTCTTAACGGTGTTTCCCCACAATGCAATCATCACAAAAAGAGATTTTAACTCTCTTAATTTTTTTTTATCTGAGCTTTCTTACAAATAATTAAAAATTTTACCAGAAAAGGAAAAAAGATATTGGTTTTATAAGGTGACGACGAAGCGTTTGTTGTAGAAGTGGAACTGCAGAAGAAAGGAGCAAAGTGAACAAGAATTTAAGAGGAAACGAATGGGACCACCCAAAGTGGGATGGGCGCAAAAGAAAACGTTAGACTCACAAATGTTTACGTAAATTAGAAGGTAACTATTAAAAAAGATAAATTCAGATATAATTTAATGATAAAAATATGAGATGACATAAATGCAAATATGTTTAAATAATATTATTGGAGCTCAAAACATAGGGACAGCTGCTTTGGAGTCGTTCGCCGCCCAATTCACGAGCTGCTTCCACATAATTGACATTACTCCCGACAACCACATCTTTCATATGATTCATCGAACAAACTAATGTTATCTGAAGTGAACAACGTTTTAATGTAAATCAATTATAACATTAATATATAAATAATATTTTATTAAAAAATATCACATTTAAAAAATGTATATGATTTGACTAGAGATAAAATAACTTATGTATTTTATTATAAAATGAGTTAATAATAAATTTGTTCTAACTCTATCTCGATTCGCGCAATTAAAACATTCAAAATATATTTTAGATCCATTTTAAAAATAGATTAGAAGATTGGTTATCCTTTAATGTAGGTTGGTGGATTGATGCGTTTAAAATATTTAAATATGAGTTGGTTTACATTAATTTAATCCATCTCTATGCTTTAAAAATAAAAAAAATATATAAAAAATTAATAAATATTATAAAAAATATTAAATAATAATGATAAAAAATTACAAACTACATATCTAAAAAATAATTTTTAAAATAATCTAATTAAATATTCAAATATTTATATAATAAAAGAATTTTTATTTATAATATTATTTATCATTTTTTAAATAAAATAATGTCAAAATGTTCAAAGAATGTAAACAATTGTGGGGAACTAATAATAGTAATATCAGTTATTAAAATATTAGTTAATATTTATTTAACTTTACTTGAAAAAAAAATAATTGATGATTTAAATAAATATTGATCATTTATTAATATATGTTGCTTTTTGAACGTATCATATGCAAATGACCTCTAATGATTTAATTTAATACTCTTATTAATCCTTTAGCTTAATTATAAAATAAAGAAGATTGAATGTTTATTATATTCTCAAGATATTAGATACATTTACTTTTATATTTAATTTTTTTTTATTTAGTATTATGATAATTAAAAAAAAAAATTTGTAGAAGGATATAGAATTATTCTATTTAATTCTTATAAAAACTTAAATTGTTAAATAAAAATATGTAAATGACTTTATTATATTTATGATGAAGTGACCTAGTGAACCACATAATTAATTGAGCTTTTAATACTTGTTGACTGCTTTCACGTTGGTGCCTATTAGTTATTAGTATAGATAAATATCATTGTTTAAGCCAAATTTTAATCTAGGCAAGAGTATAACTGTAGAACCAATGGGCAGGGCCTTGCATAAGGGAGGTAATGAATAATAATGGACAATTAATAGCAGTTATTAGGAATGGCGCCACTCCTCGTGAATTTCTGTAGCTTTGTCCTGTGTGATGTTATTATTATATATACTTTATTTAAGTCATATGGTTATTTAAAAAAATTATATATATTTATATTTTAATTTTAATTATTTATATAAGATATAATGATAAAGATTCACTTATTTTATTTTTTATAATAAATATTTTTTAATTAAATATTATATATATATATATATATATTACAACTACCAACAAGAATTTTGTGTGATAGTAAGTAAATCGCACTTTCTATGAAGAAATTAAAGTTTTGTATTTAAATTGTTAAGAAAGTCTCCTAAATATAATAAGAAAAATGTTAGGAATATATTTTTTTTTACATTTTATTTTATTGAGTTATATTATATATTAAAATATATACTTAATTTTAATTAATATATAATTAATTTAATTAATATATAATTAAATTTAAATATATATTTTAATGTATAACGTTATTCAATAAATAAAGTGTGTTAAAAAATATATTCTTAACACTCCCGTCCAAATATGGAATGCATATAATGAGAATAATATTTATGATGGTGAGATGTGTGAATTTTTATCATTAAATTTTATATAAATAATCAAAATTAAAACATAAATACATATGATTTTTTTAAATAATTACATAAATTTTAAATAACTTTTAATTTTGATCATTTATATATAATTATATAATTAAAATTTATTCAATTCTTTTTACAATAAATTTTTTTCATTAAATATGTTAAAGTCCAAACACTACTAAAATCTAAATATGCTTGTAGAGATACATAAATAAAAAAATATTATAATAACTAACTATTCCTTCCATTTATTTTTAGTTGTCGTTTTAAGAGTTTTTTTATGTTTCATATTTTATGTTGTTTTAGAATAAATAATTATTTTATATAAACTTTATCTTTATTTTTTTATATTTTAATTATTTAATTCTTAAAATCTCTTAATATTTAATCATTTAACTTCTATATTTCTTATCATCTTTTTTATTGGCCAATCATATTTTTTATTTTTTAATTAATAAATCAAAAGATAATATTATCTTTAACGATTATTTTTTTAAAATTAATATTATTGTAATTATTTTTATTATTACTAATATTATTTCCTTAAATAACAAATAAAAAAAAATAGAGGAAGTAATAAACTACTGAGAGAGTTCAATTTTGCAACGGCCTCGTGTCCCTCCTATTTAATGCGTGGATATGAAAATTTCAGACATAAATTCTCCGTGGATCACCCAAATAATTATCACGGCTATTACTCTCTTCATTTTTTTTATTTGTCATTTAAAGAAATGATATATATATTAAGAAATTAATTTAATAGTTTTGATTTAAAAAAAATTATAAAGATAGCATTATCTTTTAACTCATTAATTGAAAAAATGTAATTAGTCAATAAAAATAATAATAAGACAGATAAAAATTAGATGAATAAATATTAAGATATTCTAGGAGTTAAATAATTAATATAGTAAAAAAATTAATAAAATTGATATAAAATAATTAATTTTGTGATGAATTTCTAAAATAACATCTAATATGAAATACAAAAAAAAAAAATCTAAAACGACAACTAAAAAAGAATGGAAGGAGTAAGAGATATATTATAAAGAAGAGTTCTATTATAACTAGTACTTTAAAGATACTAATTAAAAAATAAAAAATAATAAGTATTATTGAAAAGTTTTTTATCGAATTTCTAATATATTAAGGATTTAATTTGAATATATTATTATTGAAAAAAATTTATGCTATCATTCAAATTATATATTATTACATCATTAAAAATATTTTACTCTCATAATAATTAATTATATTAAAAATCATATATGTGATAATATATGATTAATTAATAATATAAAAAACTTTACATTAGACAATTTATCAAAATTAAACTCTATATTAAATACTTTACATTTTATTTATTATTTATTTTTTATTATTTATTTTTGTTCCTTAACAAATATCCTCAAAACACTTTTTAACAATACCTCATACAGAAAACTTAAAGAAAATATGGAATAATATATATAGATGTGCAGTTATGCAAAACTATTAAAGTGATCAATAATATTACTTATACATAAGTTTTTTTTTTCTTCTTTAACTTGCATAAGTCTCATCACTATTATACTTCTCTTCTTTTTTTCGTTTTTTATACACAATCAGTGGGAGTTATGTGAGTCATACATTATATGCAACTTGCATATAATGCAACTGACATTACACTTAAAGTGTTAAAATTCATGGTTGTAGAGAAGAGGAAGAAGAGAGAGACGAGAGAAATAGAGAAATTTGTATATTGATAGAATGAAGAAGGTAAAAAATACAATAGGTAAACTTGACTTATATAGCCAACTAATCCAAATAAACTAACTAATCATTAAAACTAATTCTAACAAACTCAACTAATTTAACTATTTTAACCGCCCAATTCAAGGTGTACATTACACTTCCATTGGGATTACTCCCAACAAACATATCCAAAGTTCTAAATGCTTAACAACCTACAAGTTATCTGAAGTCCAAACGTTTTAATGACCATATAGAATGTTCCAAATGCTTAACCACCATACAAGGTTTTTAAAATATTTAATTTTAACAAAGGGCAAATTAACCATTAAAATATAATTTAACCACTTAATTAATAAGAACATCCATCAATGCTTAACCATACCATGGGCGTAAAATTAATTAATATAAAATCAATGTTTAACCATATATATTTTAGTAAGCTAATCAACACTTAACCATCATGGAATAAAGCTGTACAACTCCAAAAAAAATCAAAAAGCAAATCACCAAACAATTGTTAACACTTTTTGAATGAAATTAAAAATAATTGGAAATACATACTTCATCAATAACAAAATCAATTATAACATTAATATATAAATAGCCCCTATTTTATAAAAAATATCGTTTAAAAAAATGTATGATTCTCCTAGACATAAGAAAATTTTTCATTGAGCTTTGAGTAGAGATAAATATATATTCCTTTTTGCACGTATCATATGATTCTTATAAAAAGCCATATTGTTATAATATAAAATATGTAAATGACTTTATTAGTATTTAGTGATGAAGTGACCTAGTGAACCACATAATTAATTGAGCTTTTAATACTTGTTGAAAAATGCTTCCACGTTGGTGCCTATTAGTTAGGAGTTAGACCTATGTAGATATGCATTGAGATGCGCATCCAAAAAAACACCATCGTCAAGTGTTGATCTCGTAGATCCAATGGGATCTCAGGGCCTTGCATAAGGAGATGTAATGAAGATCTGGATAATGGACAATTCCATAGGGGATTGAACGACGAAGGAGAGGTGGCGCCACGTCGAGGTTTCTGTTGTCCTGGATGCACTCGAGGCACATGAAGAACGCCGTAGAACAAGAATTTTGTGTGATAGAATGAATCCACTTTCTATGGAAGAAATTAAAGTTTTGTATCAATTGTTAAGAGATCTCAAATATAATAAGAGAAAGAGGAATAGGCCCAACATATTTTATAAATTAAGCACAAAAAGAAGTTGATATAAAAGAAAGAGATAAACTAAGAAAGGGAAGATCCAAAGTGGAATTTGCAGAATCGTTTCGAAAGGCATGGAAGATCGATGCATATTAATTAATTTATAATTGAATCTTCATGAGAAAAATCATATTCGTATTTTTAGGGAGATATGTAATTTAATAAAACAAAGCGAAAAAAAATCTTAAAGAAAATAAACTAAGAAGGGGAAAAAAAAGAAAATGAAAAGAAAAAATGCAAATAATAGTATTGAGGTGGTGAAATGACTCGATACCATGTTAAAATTCATTTGCATAAAAGAGGAAGAAGAAAGATGAGAGAATATAGAGAATTTGTATATTGATAAAATGAAGAATGTGAAAAATACAACAGGTAAACTTGGCTTATATAGTCAACTAATCCAAATAAACTAATAATCATTAAAACTAATTCTAACAAACTCTAACTAATTTAACTATTTTAACATAAAGTCCATTGCATTTTTATACATGATATTTAAGACTTTTATAAGAGTTAGAGTTTAATTTTAATATATTATTAGTCTAAATTTTTTTTACATTATCATATAATTTTATATTAACATTTCATTTAATGAGTTTTACTATATTAATAACTATATGGGATATAAAACTCATTATATAATGTAACAACATATCATTAAATATAAATTAAAACTATTTTATATTGATAATATATCAAAATTAAATTTTAAGAGTTATTACTACCATTACCTTATTTGAAATGTCTTGCTATAATTTAGTTAGTTATTTTTTGGATATTTGGAGTCTCAAAAATTGAATGAGTATCAAATGAGTAAAGATTACTCAAATAAACACTAGCAAACTTTGAGTTCTTTAAGTTCACACCAAACAAGTTATGGATAAATTCATCCCTAAATAACAAATAATGGTGAAAAATAGAGGAAGTAATAAACTACTGGTTTGGTTCAATTTTGAGGAAAATAAATCCAAACCAATTAAAATCAATTGGTTTGGTTTGGTTCATTTCGTATTTTTTGATAGATCAAATCCAACCAAACCTAATCTTTATAGATTTTTGGTTTGTGATCGGGTTAAATGATTTTTTAATACAAAAATTAATTAAATAATTAGTTTTTCATAAAAAAATACAAAATAAATTAATGAAAAATTTCTAGAAATAGAATCAATCTTATTAATTTGAACACTAATAATTATTTCATATTTTAGAATATGTATTAAAAGGTTCATAAAGAGAAATAAAGAAACATATTGATATTTGTATTAAAAATTATATTTGAATAAGTTAAAAAAAATTCAAAGAGATTTAACTTGTGATGAATTCTAGATATACTACTATTCAATTAAAAAAAAAAATATTACTAACCTGAGGTATATATGTAAAGAATTGAATCCCTAATGACATATTATTAATGAAGACTTGATTAACTAACTTTAAATCAATAACTAATTAAATCTAAAGTCTCCAACCTTTGCAATCATATTTTCATCCAAGAGAATGTTGTTAGTTTCAATCACAATAATAGGAACTTTACTATTTTGTATTTATTATTATAAAAAAATCAATATCATTCAAATTATAATATTAACTTATTTTCATTTGCATACTTTCTCTTTCCCTAATCCAATCTTCCAAGCTCATTAATTACTTAAGTACTCATAAATATGATTAATTCATTTTTTAAAAACTTTACTAGACAATTTAAAGTTAATTAATCTTATATTCCAAATTTAGATTTATTTTTCATTTATTTTCACTTTTATTCTTTATATATAATATCCTCAAAACAAATTTTAACAATATCCTAATACAGACCACTTAAAGAAAATATGATGTAATATATATAGATGTGCAGTTATGCAAAACTATTAAAGTGATCAATAAAATACAAACAAAGTTTTTTTTTTACCTTCTAAATAAGTCTCATCACTATTAACGTCTTTTGGAAAACTCCACCATTAAGAATGGTTCATTCAAATCATTATAAGATAGTTCAAAAGTTAAATACATTAAATTTTGAAGTTCATAGAATGGATCCAGAGACATTACAAGGAAAGATCGAAAGTTTTTTATAAGTTTTCACCTTCCAAAGAGTTTTTAATAACATCGATATCATATTTTTTTTGCATAATCATAATCTTATATTAACATTTCATTTAATAAGTTTTACTATATTTTTATGTTGATATAAAACTCATTTTAGGAGTTGAAAGTAAAAGTATTACAAAAAATAAAGAAATATAAATATAAAACTAAAAATGTTGTAATAATTTTTTTTTTAAAAAATAAAATATATAAATATATACCATTACCTTATTTGAAATGTCTTGCTATTTTAGTTAATTTCAATCATTTGGAACTCAAAAAACTTTAATTGATATCAAATTTTATCCGAATTATCAATATATCACTAGCAAACTTTGATTTAATTTAAGTTTGGATTAAACAAGTTATGGATAAATTATTCAAATCAATTTACAAATTAATGGTAACTACTCACTTACTATGGTTTATCATTGTCTTATTGTAATAGAGAATGACTAAATGACATTTGAGAAGGTTTAAGCAATTCCTTCTATTTGTTATTGTCTCCAACCTAGGACGTCGATTAGGCCATTGTCGTATAGGCTTCACATTGACGGTTCCACATAGGAAAATCAAATTTTTGTATAATATTTACAGAATTTAAAATACCTACTGTATGAGTGGTGTGTGGGAAAAAAAAAGTATAAGTTTCCCGGTTGAGAAGTTGATTTTTCTCCTACTAACTTCTAAACATTAAAATGAAAATAGTGCATTTCAAAAAATAAAATTAAAATTGCCGTAGAATAAGAAATAAAATTAAAAGTTACATTATTGCTTTAAAAATTAAAAACCTGCAATTGGGCTATTTTAATGAATATTCATAAATTCAAAATTATTAATTACCATGATTATTGCCAAATAACCATCTGTGAACACAGAACAAGTCAAAACTCAAAAGGCAAAGGTTTCTTCTAGGGAAGAATGGACAGAGAGAAACTTACGTCAAAATCACATTATTATTTACGGAGCCAGCTGGCCATAAAAGCGTGGAACAGACTTCACTTTCAGGTTAACCCCATTCTCGAGAAAGTGCAAACCCAATATGTAACTACACAACGAATTTACAGCTATAGCTCAGTTGGAATTGCGGCATGCACTGCACGCCTTAGAATCTCATCTTCTGCTGAAAAGTGAACACAACCAACAAACAAAGAAAAGATGACATAAAATATTCCAAATAATAAAAAAAATAGATAAATTTTTATATAAATTTAGTACGTGCGTTAGGCTAATTACTGTATTAATTAAAAATAATTATCATAATTAATTAAAAATTTTATTTAACTATTTTAAATAATATTATAATTAATATAATACATCTAACTTAAATGCATCAAATTTATGAAAGAATTTTATAAAAGGAAACACTGCCGTCTTCCTTGAAAAAGCAGGGAGGGGTGATCGAGGAGAATTCAAACTTCCAAAGAGAAAAGTAAATAAAGAAAGTGGAAATGAAAAAGGAAAGGGCGGGTGATTTTGTTTTTTGGGACAACGAATCTGAAAAATATTTGTGTACACAAATTGTGTTAATTAAATTAATTAATAAGTGATATATTATTATTTTTAATATAACATAATTATATTATATAAATAGTTATATAATTATTTAAATATTAATAATTTACTCTTCCTAACTGTATAAATAATGTCTATACAAATATTATGAAATCAATGCCAATTGGCCAATTACGTTATGGGCACGAGAGTGGGTGGGTTTACGTAGGGGTTATATACTTATGGGAATGGTCCCCAACCTTGGCCTCGTGTTTCTAATTCATTACTGCTTGTGCTGCTCATGCATTACTGCAAGCCAGCTTTGCTTGCAGATTTTTCTGAGTTTCTCATCATACCTTTGGTTTTGTATTATTTGTTGCTTCATTGCTTTAGCCTTTAGTTGGTACTTGGTTGGGCCAGACCCAGACAAACGAAAAAGATAAGCAAAAACTTTGCTTTAGTTAGTACACAAACATAAAAGATATTTTTTATATTAATATCTAAAACATAAAATGAGGAGCCATAAAATGTTTTAATTTTTATTCATTGTTATTTAGTAAAGAATAAAATAGTTCCAATTTATTTAAATATTATAAGAGTGACTAAAACTTGTGAAATAAAAATGAAAAATTGGGTTAACAAACATATATATATGTATGTATATAATTTTTATATTCTTATCATAAAAAATACATATATTTTTTTTTATATTTTATTTAATATTATTTATTATACTTATTTTTTTTATCATTTTTTTCTCTCAATCACATATCCTTAAAAAGGATATTTATAATATCTATACTTCTAAAAAAGTATAGATCATCTTTTTTGTATGTATATATTTGGTTACAACAAACCTATATTTTAATTGACACTGCCCAAGACTTTAAGACTTAGTTTTAATGATATCAGAGTTTTTATACTTCACCAATGAGTTATGATATTTTTATCATTAATAATATATATATCTTTTTTTATATTTCTCTCAATATTAATTATAATATTTATTTTTTTTATTATTTTCTCACTAAATTTGACACACTTAAAAAAGATGTCAACAGTACATACACCCTTAAAAGGATGCATATACCTCTTTTCACACTCCTCTCAATATTAATCATCATACTTATTTTTTTCTATCACTTTCTCTCATTAAATTTAACATTCTTAAAAAAAAATCAATAATACATATACTTTTAAAAAGAGTACATAGTCATCTTTTTCCACCACCAACCCACCTATCCCCTTCTCTTGCAATATTGTAAGTTACTGGCTGCTTCTTTCAAGTTCCAACGTACCCAAAAAGCAAAAAAGCACGAAAAAAAAGGAACCTGAGTTCTAAAACGAGCATGGCAAAACCTGGATCCAGCCCACATCCATTGGACTGGAAATAGTGGTAACCAGTTTGAGCTTGAGTCCACACAATAGCCCACTCTTATCTCGGGCTTGCTTAAATAGTTTTTAAATTGTATAAAGCTTGCTTTAAAATCATATTCGACCTAATTCAAGTTCAGTTTGACTCGATTACGCCATTGTGTACAAACGGGCGTTTCTTGAATAAGATGCTAGTTCCATCTCAACAGAAGATGTGCCACTACTTGCTACTTCTTTTAGCTCTCTAAATACCAGCAAGTAGAAAATACTACACACAAAAAAAAAAATTGCTAGTTGGATCATATGGCTATGATCCAAGCTTGTAGCTGTGATCGTTGGTGCAATTTCATTAAAACTAAATATATATAACCTTGTGAATCATCAAACTCACTTTCAACTTGACAAAGTCCGCATAACCTATCAGTTAAAAGTTCATGATCACCATAGAAAGGTATGGAAGAAACTACAAACTGGCCCAAAGGGAAGATAGATGACAAGACTCAACTAGATGATCCGCTCCTTGCTTGAGAATCACCACAAACATTGCAACTATGGTTCAGAGAAATTAAATGGAGAAAGCATTTAAACTCCCACTCTATAGTGTTTCAACACACCAGTGAATGTTGATTCGTTGCTAGCTCTACTTCATATGGATGAATTCTACAATACTACCATACATCCCTAAAAGAAAAGAAAATGTGATTCTATTCCTAAGGAGTTAGCATACACTTCAAGAAATAAGGGGTGTAGCTTAAAAGCTACTTTTTATATATCTGTTATTAGGCAATCAACCGAAAAATAGACGAACAAAGCAACAGTGCACACTACATACGTTAGAACTGGTACAATAATGATGAAATCTTCAGGGGAAATGGTGAATATTGGAAATATATCACAAGCCCTGATTAAGGAGGGCGTTCCTCCATATACGAAGGAGCATCCGGATAGCTGAAACATCTTGCTCGCTTCTGCATATCTATCACCACTTTGGTATTTGCCATCACAGCACTTTCAGAATCAACTTGGGCATCCATATCAAGTAGTTAGCTAGCCATTCTTGTCGCAACTAAATCATATTGCAAGAATCAAATGTTAATATATTCTGTTTGTCAACCTCTATTGAACACTGACTGAGAAGAATAATTAGTTTGCTTTTGATTAACTCTGCACCTTTTATTTGTAAGCCAAGTCCACCAATTATGGCATTTCAGCTAAAAATACATGTAGCAGCTATCTTTTCTTTTGGCAATCTTTCAAAGTCTTACTTGATTCATCAACGAGAGCTGTATAAGAAGCATAATCTGAAACAAGTCCTTTCTTACTTTTCATGGCCGAATCAACTTTCCCGTCTTTGCACTGCCCATCAATTAAATGGTGAATTCAGCATCATTGGTGACCAAACCTCTCGCGCATTTCATCAAAAGAAAGGCTCGATTTGAATCCTCTATCCTGATCTTGGCACAATCCATGGCCATATAGAGAAACTATTATATAAATCAGTAACATTCAAGTAAGGTATACTATGTCAATTATATTATTAATTTTGTAGATTATGATACTTAATTATTAATTAATTATAGTAATTATTTGTTAATTAATGATGTGATTCACTTAGTGCACTTAAATTAAGTATTTTAAGTTTATACGAAAATTTCTCAAACATATATTGATCAAAAGCTCATTTAGATGTACTTTTTTGGATAAAAAATCTTTTTAAAAAAATAAGCATTTTTATTTATTTTTAGCATATTTAAATGATTTTTTTAAAAAAGAATACTAAAAAAGCACAAATTATACTTTTTTTTAGAAGCTGAATTTTGATGTTTCTCGAAAAAGGCATTTTTTAATATAAAAAATCTGTTCAAATATTTAAAAATACTTTTTAAATATTACATCTAAACATAAAGTAACATTTTTTTAAAAGACTTTTTAAAAAATCACATAAAAAATCTTATTTTAAAAGCTCATTCAAACGAATCTCAATGCGCTAGAAGTGAAAAAAATCACGAAATATTCTTTCATTTTCTATAACAATCTTCCACCTAAAATTTAGAGTGAAAACTTTAAATAGGATATTTATATGAAAAAAAAACACTTCCTTCAAATTTTCATCCCAATTTTAACGTGAAACCAAACTAAATATAAAGTACAATTAATCTTTTGTTTGAAACAAAAGGGGTGAAATATTTTTTTACGAGGAGTTTTATTTTAAACTTCATCTTTAAATTTTTCTTATATGAACTCTGCTTACCACATCATTCCTTAGGCATGTCATTCAATTTTTCATTCAAATATTGACATGTATATAAATAATCATTCACATATCTCTTTCATTAAAGACATATAACTGATTAAATAACTTCACTTATATGACTTATTCTCTCTCTTCTTTATTTTTCCATGTTATTAAATTCACATGATGAGTCATAATGAAACTCATATTCAAATAAATATATAAATAATCATTCATATTAAATAACTCCATTTCTCTCTTCTATTTTTCCATTTATTAAAGTAACAACTATTTGTCTTTTTTTTTTTCTAACAACTATTTGTCTTTTTTTTTTTCATTAGGCATAATCAATTGAGGGATTTAATATTTACTTTGAGAATAATTTTAAACAGGCTCAAATCATTTGAAAAAATGTCAATTTCGTTGTAAACAATTGATAATATATAATTTTTTTTTCACCAATTACATGTTATGTTGTTTAAATAACAATGTTAAAAATATATAAATTTAAGATAAACTTAATATTTCAACCATTTTAATCCTACCCAACAAATATTTTTTTTTACACCTTGAACACTCCAAATATTATAAAACAAACATAAGAAATTTTTTAAAAAATGTTCTATCAATGATGATATATGATAAATAAATATAGGCTGTATCATTTACAACGAAATGAAACATTCACATTAATGTTTGCAATAATTCCATATTCAAAATTCCCAAATAAAGTAAAGACTCTCAATATTACTTACTAACAAAATTCAATGTAAATACAAACATGTTAATCTATAACTAATCAAAATAAAATCTCGTTTCACAGTTTAGCAAACCATACACTTATAAATTTGATCATTGCATATCTTCATATTGGTTTGATGGCCTCCAACCAATTGAGCACAACTCCTAATTGCCAAGCAAGAAAAAAGTTATAACAAGTTGTAATAAATTAACAAGAAGAAGCAAAACATGAGTGAATAAAAAACAAACAAACTTGAGTAAAATGATTATTCACTCCTTGCAACATGCTAGTGAAGGGATGTTTGGAGCATTAATACTTAAATTGGTATAATACATTTGTGAGTGAAACATGCTAGTGGTTGGATACACAAAACTTGTAGGTCTCTAAAAATTAATAAAACAAGTTATAAACATAACATTCAATTTTTTTTTTCCAAAATTAAGAAGTAATATAGGCAGTCTTACTTATGATGATGTATATGACAATGACTGGGGAGATGAGTTAATCTCGGGCTGATTGATTGACCATGCTATTTTCCACTTGTTTTCGTTTTTGCTTAGGTGGGTTGGCCACATTACTATTTTTCCCTATAGTAGAAAAATATATTAAGACAAATTAAAATGCTATATAACATAATATAATCAAAATAAAATAAGACCATCAAAATATAACCAAACTTGTACCTAGATGTCTCTTTGAACCGAAAGTCGTTTTCTTTCTCTTCTCAAAGTGACCTTTGAAGAAAGCATTGGACATTTCTTTTGTTTTAGCACGTGGAGGATCTGAAATTGGAGTTTGCCTGATTTCATCATCCTCAACCACCTCATTTTCTTTATATGTTTGCTTTCCACTCAAATTCAACTTTGTTAAGCATTCTTGAACACGTTGAGTTGCTTCTTCAATCATATTCCACAAAATATCTTGTGTTTCCTTGTGGTCTTGGGACTTAAAAACAAGGTCATAACAAGATCGCATAATTGCATTGCGGTATACTAGTCTAGAATCATCATTAGTTTTTCTGACTTCGACATTAACAATGTCACCAAGTTGTGAATAATCACCATCTTTCTTTTCATGTATATTTGACCTTGCATTCTTGGACCAACGCCTCAAGAAGTATTATTTTGGTATTCTTGTGATTCATTGTGCATCATATATTCTCAATGCATGTGAACAAAGCACTCCCAATCTCCCATGGATTCAAACTTTTTACAACTGCAACTAATTGTCTTGTTATGACAATTAAGCTTCATAATTGCTTTTTTGGAGTTCCTTCTTCCATCAACTTGAAATGAAGAAACATCACCATTTATTTCGATCTCTTCATGAGACCCATCTAAAATATTTAGATACTCTTTTTCAAAAACTTTGTACATTTTGTGGGTATAAATCTTACTTGCTTGACATAGCACCTCACTAGTCTCTACTGCACGAGGAGACACACTTTGGTTGCATTTGTAGTCTTCTTCATTTTCAGATTGGTGCTATCTTCCAACTATTTTCTCAAATGACAAAAAAAAAATTCGTGAGGGAAGTTGTTTTATTACCTATATCCCCCAAGACATTGTTTGTGGTCTCACTTCTTTGTGATGGTTTAAAACCACCAGGGAATGTATCTTTACTAAATGCAGTAGACCATTTAAAACACAAAATGTGCATCTTACTCAACCAAACATAAGTATGAAGATCGTAATCATTCATCATTGTCTCCCATGTTTGATCAAATTCTTCTTCTGAATTGCATGCACTCATGCATTTGTACCACAATGAAAGAAAGCCAAGTTGAGAGTTCAGACTGCCAAAATAAGATGGGGCATTTTTTTTATATATGTCATAAACATAGGCGATGACGAGTATTAGGCATCACTTTTTTAATTGCAATGACGATAGCACCATCTTGATCCATCATTATTGTTTTTAGTGCTTTGTTCCCCATAGACTCTAGAAATTTTTTCAAACAACCATATAAATGATTTGTTCGATTCACGCAACAAGAATGCACATCCAAACATGACATTTTGCCAATGATTATTTACTCCAACAAAAGGTGCACATACCAAGTAATATTTGTTAGTATGATAATTAGTTTCAAACACCACTATATCTCCAAAGCAATCGTAGTCAAGTTTTAATCTACCATCTCTCCAAAACACATTAGTTAAACACAATTCTTCATCAAATTGAATACTGTAGTAAAACAAGGATTTTCTGTTTGGCAGCTTTGTAGGTGATTGACTAGACTTTGACCATCACTGGCTTCTATCAATTTAAGTCTTTCATTGTTGACAAAATTGTAAAAATCCTTAGGTATGACACCAACTTTGTCATAACCACCAGTCTCTTCACTTAAATAGCGATACATTTGATTAGTGCTTATACCGACATTAACCATTGACTTTATAACGTCACCATTGGCCTTTGAAATATTCCTCATTGAGGGCATTAAGTGTCTGTGTTCTGGCTTTACTAACTTATAGTTGTGCTCTTTAACCAAATGTGTAATTTTTCATAAGTCATCAGTGTCTACCATGAATTGAACCATTGCTTTACATCTTGTTCGCAAATCTGACCTAGAGTAAGATGTTTCATATGGCTCATTGTTCTTATATCCCTCCTTTAAGTAATAAAAATGCTTCATGTATATATTTTTAGTCTCGACATTAAAACTTGTTTTCTTATCCTGACATTAAAACCCATTCGATAAGCATATGCTTGATATACGGTGAGAGCTTCTTCTTTATTATTCACTACTTGTCCTATTTAAATGTCTTCAACCCTTCTATTATCTTGGCCAACAAACTCAGGATTTAAACCCATATATGTAGATTTCATACCTTCATTTTTCCAGGTAATGGATTCATTAACTACAAATGGTTGATGTTCATTTGTTTCCATCTCTTGCAACCCCAAGAAACACATCAAGAACAAGGACAAAAGTCTCACGAGAGAAATGATTGTAAGAAATTATAAGCACATGTCGAAAAAATTGACCAAACACCAACAAAAAAAATGAAAAATAAGCCTTAACATTTCTACTTAAATTAATAAGGATCAAATCCTTTTAATGTGTACAAGATAAGATTTTTTATAAATTTACCAATACAAATAGAACCAAGGCAAAATGATGATAATGACGCCTTTATTTGTGTCTAATGCAGAGAAAAGAAGATATTGGATTGATAAAGATATATAATATACATCTTCAAACTTCTCAAAATTTTAGGTATCTAATTCATCATTGACCTTATGTATAAAACCAGCTTTCATTTGGTACAATTATGGACTCCCATATATAGATATAACACCATATATATGAAAGTTTCACAGTTAGTGACCTCAATACAGGGTAAACCTATCAACACGCCCTTTGCAAGCTTTTTTCTCTACATATATGCTCAAGATGTAGTATATTTTGATGAGATGTATGTGACAGCTAGCTAGTCCCATAAATTGCACAAATTAAGAAAGTTAGTTTATATATATTCAAACCAATTTGGCTCTACTCTAATAGGATGATTACAAAGCAACCACGATAAACCTTGTAATTGAGTAAGCAAAGTCAAAATCTTGTCTTCATTGAGAAAAAGTGAAAACCAAAAAGTCTAACATTTACATTTAAAATGCTGAAACAATTTATTAATAGCAACTCTAGCAAAATTTTGACCAAATCACATATATAATGACTAAGCAAATTTATTCATCAATTATCAAAGGATGAAATTAAAAAGTAGTATATTATATGGAGCTTTATAACATATTATCAATCTAATAAACAACTATGTGATCAAATTTCAAAGTTAATCAACTTAAAGCCAAAGTTTTAGATAATTCATTTTCAAGTCAGATTTGAGTCTTCTATTATATATCTTCATCTAAATCTAATAGTGCTTTGTATCGCATCAGCTGTGTTGATGAATTTCCCAATCACATCATATTTGTATAAACAAGTAGTATAAAACCTTAATTGCCTAAATGGAACAGAATAACCAACAAACAAATAATAATAATAATAATAATAATGATTAAGATGAAGAACAAGACAAACCAAGCTAAAAACTAAATCAAATTCTGTGAAAGACAAAAGCAGCAAACAAAAATAATACATAATTCATTTTCAAATGGTTCTATTTGTAGGAATTGGGTTAAACCCTCTATTGACATAGAAAAACCAAAAGTAAACAAAGATGTGCATGTTGAAATCTAAATCTTCAAGCATGCTCTGTTTTGGAAGAAGTTACAGCGGCAGCTTCTTCTACTTCGATGGCTGCACCCTCCGGGATAGAACCACTGCCGACAATGGTGACGCCATAGTTGGCAGCACCTCCATTATTTTGGGGTTTGGAGAGAAGGAGTTGAGCCGTATAGAGAGCCTTGGAGACTTCGAGAGTTGAGACGCTCAATGAATGGGAGAGGAACTCCATGGGCTCGATGACGTCTCATGTAGCCATAACAATGGGTGCTTCAATGGCTACCACACTCAGAGGAAGAGGACGATCAACTAACTTGCCAAAGAGGTATTTTCATTTCTATTTTCAATCACTATTTTTACTTTTAATAATTAGATTAAATTAATAAAATATATTAATTATGTGTTTACCTAGCTGCTAAGAGAGAGAATAAGTCATATAAGTCAAGCCATTTAACCAGCTGTATGTCTTTAATGAGAGAGACATATGAGTCATTATTTATACACATGTCAATATTTGAATGGCATGTCTAACGGATGATGTGGTAGGCAGAGTCCATACAAGAATTTCTCCTCTACATGACAAGCCTTTTAACCCCACCCCACCCAAAAGAAAAGAAAAAAGAAAAAAGGTGGTTGCTCTGGTGCAACCAAAAAAGGTGTGCCACCAGTGGCATCCCACAATCTTCCAATGATGTTTTAACACATAAGTATGTAAGTCAAAGTCATAAATCCATGTCACAAGAGTGTTTCGTAAATCTCTATTTGTTAGAATCTTTTTGAGGATTTTTTTGCAAATTTATAAAATACAATACATGATACTCTTTTATACAATTATAATTTAAAAATGAATATAAAATTCCTAATATACCCTCCCAAATGAATCTATTTACCTAGACTTAAGAAATCAAATAATCCTAAATCCCCAAATTGAAAGAATAAACTTATTGCACTACAAACTTTTTATTAAATGAGACGTTAATAAAAATGCATTACCAACTTTTTATAATTTAAAAATGAACTTTTTCTATTAATGGGTTATGAGATGCTCATTGACATTTAATAAAAAAAAAATGAGATGTTCATTGATGCTATAAGTTGTGTACTTCCGAATGGAAGTGTTTTAATTCCTTTGAATAATTAGCTAAGTACATGACAAATTATAACAAAGTTCGTAGTGCAATCAATTCACTATTTCAATTTGGGGATTGAAGGTTATTTGATTTCTGAGGTTTAGGTAAACAGGTTTATTTGGGAGGGTATATCAGAAATTTTATATTTTTTAAAATTATAATTGTATAAAAAGTATCATGTATTGTGTTTTATAAATTTGCAAAAAAAAACCTCAAAAAGAGTCCAACAAATAAAAATTTTACAAAAAACTCTTGCAACATGAATTTATAATTTTGACTTACATCTTATGTATTAAAACATCATTGGAGGATTATGAGATGCCACTGGTGGTAGAGTTGTGAATGGGCCGAGTCAGATCGGACCGTGTAAGTTTTGGACTGACATTTTGTCAGCTTAGCCCGTCTCTTTTTAATGTAAACGAATCGAACTGGTCCAATCTATTATTGGCCGACTCATTCGAACTATTTTTAATTTCAAACTGACATTTACTAATTCAACTCATCTATTTTATCGGATTATTCGAGTCGACCTATTACATTTGACTCATTTTACTCTAATTGGTGACACCTGCTTTTTGGTTGCACTAGAGCAACCACCAAGAAAAAAACTCAAGACATTCTACACACCTAAAAGGGCACTGAATTAGAAGAGGTACAAGGACAACAACACATAGAAAATCCTAGTTCCTAATACGTCACAAGAATTTACTCAAGAATCTACTCTCAAGTTAATTTACAAGGAATTATGTATATTGGAAACGAAACATGTCCATGATACCCAGCCCAAATTGAATTGCATGCCAGTTAAGTGCTAGCTAACGGGTGGCGTTTTTCATGCTCTTGAAACTTTTGGAGCATTGATGCTCAATCACTCCAACACCATAGATATATAAGTTAAAAAGTTGAACGGCTGTACAAGGAGCCTTCTATCATGGAACTAAAACGTTTAAGTCTATAGATGAATCACCTTTTTTTTTAATTTGATAGTATTTATATGTAAATTTAGATGTATAAAATTATTATCGGTTGAAATTTGTAAATTTTTTTTATATATATAATTATTCATAAAAAAAAATAATTTAATTAAAGTTATATGTGAATATGAATGTTACTAATTAAAATATGTAAAGATCTAACATTTTAATATCAGTCATTGATTTATTTTAACAATAAATCAATAGCTAAAAACCTATTAATCCATTCATGAACCACTTTGCAAGTGGTCCATATTAGACAAATCCCAGCTGTAATTGTTAACCTTCAACCTTGATAACACTTTTTTTATTCTCTTCGCTCACACTAACTATAAATGCTCCTTGTTGTCCCTCTTTATTCACTCCTACTAACATTAAATGCTTGCCCCTTTTTGCTCATTATTGTCCCTCTTTATTCTCTTCACTCCTGCTAGTATTAATGCTCGTTATTGTCTCTCTTTATTCTCTCAAACTCCCATTATATACCTGTTTATTTTCCATAACCCTCTTAGGTAAATTCTCTTTATTGCCTCTCTCATCCTCACCTCTTCTATTATACACATATTTAATTGAGAATTTATCGGTGTATAACATTTTTGAGCACATCACCTTATATCAAAGTGAGGTGTCAAAATTAGAATGTACAAGATTAAATTAACTTGTAATGTGTATGTAGCATTAATCTTGCTCAATTTAAGATAAAATTAACTTCATATGAGTCTTGATATGACACATAAACCCAAGAGGTAGGTACTATGGAAGACTACGATCATTGTCACATTTTTATGAGGAAAACATGAAAGTTCATCTTTAAAACACAGTTTCTTGAAGGTTTTAATACCCACAAAAGTCATTCAGAAGAAATCAACGTTTAACAGACTACGACTGGTTCGGTCCCCTCCTAGAGAACTTAGTTTTCATCTTAATAAAATACTTAGATTTCACATTAGCTAATATGCACAAGTCAGATGTAATGCCATCTACCATTTGTATTAAGAAGCCCAAAGCCTCTGCCTGTGCCAGTGATCAATTGCCTGGTTGCATAGCAAAATAGCTAGTTGATCAATTGCTAGGCTTTCTGTCAGTTCTTTATTGGTTTCTGTTTTTTAGTATGCACTATTTGTGAGTCTACATTGTTCTTCTATCTATTTGTTATAAGAGGATTGTTATATCTCACAAATCTATTTCTTAGAATATATTACAAATGAACAAATAACCAATTATGTTGGGTAAAAAAAATAATAGTTATAAATTAAAAGAAAAAAAAATAATTACCTAACAAAAACACAAGTTGTTTCTTTCACTTGTGAACTGTTTCACGAAGTAAAGTTGGTTTTCCCTTGTTATAAACCAAAAAAAAAAAAAAAATCTACCGAATTGAGTTAATTGACAATCCTAGCCTCCTAGGTATGAATTCCACTTCTGAACCAAATTTACTTTAGAATTAGCCATCAACTATACACGTAGGTGGCTTCATTTGTGTACGTACTACTGCCTTGGTTCTTTTGTCAAACTCTGATGATCAGAACTTTACCGTTGTGCACGTTTGGAGCATTTTTTATGTTAAAAGCAGCGGGATTAATGAAAGGGCGATTTATTTCAAAACAGTTATTGCTGTAATCATTTTTACTTTGAGGGAAGTAAACATCCGACCCTGCATTGAATTCACGTACTTATAGCACAGTGAGATAAAGATTAGCAAAGATCTTGCAGCTCTATGCCCTACATAGGAGGTTATGTTATAGAACTCCCAGATATCACATGACTGAGTCCAAAAGGACCCTTTGACAATTTACTATTCAACAAAACTCATTTAATTACACCAACGGTGTAACTCCTGTGACTCTTCTCCATTGTCCTGGAAAGCCTTTTCTATTGTATAAACATTTTCATTTCTCAATTGTTTCACAAAATATATATATATATATATATATATTTAACTAAACTTTATCTATCCATATAGATATGCTTAATTAGCTCGAATTTCTTATGTGTTTATCAACAAAATTATTCAACAATGACATTGAGTACATGCAGTTTGAGATATGCCAATCACCAAATCAAAACCGAGTATTGGAAAACAGATCAGGATCACAAAGCACCATTGGCCCTTGGCAGACACTTTGCCAGATTAACTACAGGTACAGCCGACAACCGACCACCCCTTAAAGCACTGCCATCCACCACATCATTCCCTCTACCGCACACAACAGCATGCCTTGGCCAAAACCCTTTAATGATCATCTTCTTCTTCTTCATCCTTCTACCACCATTATCCAAACCAGCATTTGCAGAGTTGTTGCCATTACCAAGTTTGTTGTGGCCAGACTCTATAAGTCTATCCAATTGCCTTGAAATGCTTTGTACTTCGTATGTGTCAAGAAGAGATTTCTTGGTGTGAATTGAGGGTCCTTCTTTTGCTTCCTTGGCCATCCTCATTGCTTCTAACTTGTAACGTGAAGGCCTGGCTGCACGTTGAGTTCTTGTAACATTAGACTCACTCATAGCCTTACCTTCAGACCCTGAACCATGTTGGTACCAAGCCCATGCAGCTGCCTTCACAACGGCTAATTCATCGGTGCTGTCTTGAGTCTTCCTTCTCTCCATGAGAGAGTTGAGAGAGAAGAGCTTGGACCGCATGAAATAACTTCTTTTTGATAAATTAAGTTCCACGCAATGCAATATGGAAAATAGGTTTTTTTCTATGTTGTGGTTGAGAACTACCCGTGTTAAGAATGGCATATATATGTGACTTTCTTAGGGATTTGGTTGGCTGGGCTTCAACTAGGTCCTCATCATGGTGATGCTCGAAATTAATAAGATCATTTAATTTGGAGGACACGGATCGTTTAGAGTTCACAAAATAACTGTATCATATGATTTTGTATTCAATCTCAAAATTCATATATATAAAAATAACATTGTTAAAAAAAATATTTACTTAGATATCTAATCGTACCTCGAGAGATTAATCTCTCATTTTATCAGATAAGGACATACTCTAGAAAATCAAAATATCTGCACCATGTGTAATTCACCGTATGATGGTTGATATGTGGTTTCAAAGATTTAGCTCTTATGAGAATGGATTTGGATCATCTGGAGTTTTTTTTTTTAGCTGCACTAATTTCAGCTTTTAAAATTATTGTAGAGTTATATAAAATTTTGATAAAAAATCTACTTAAGAAATTTTGAATGGTTAGATGTGGAACTGTACTCCCTTCAGTTTTTTTTTAAACTGCGCGAAATCCACATCCTATGATGAACTGGTTTATTCTAGACTATGTGTTGTTCTGACTTGTCTACACCAGGGGAGGAATATTCTTCTAAAACCAGTCATTTTCATGCCAACACTTCTGAGAGGCTTTTAGGGTCACGAACCTAAGCAAACTGAGTTGTTTTCAAATGCCACTTCAGTATGTGATATAAACTTATCCATAAATCAGCACTTTATTTATGGTCTCATTGTAATCTTTCTTTTGGTAATTGTTGAGAGCTCGTAAATTGTATCCTTCTCACTGTCTTAATCTTCTTATATTTTATTTTCTTCGTCTCCTTTCTTCTGGTTGGATTGTATAATATAACCAAGCAACTTTGGGGACAACACAAGCATTTTTATATTTTTGTAAAACGCCTTCTTCCACCCTCCTCTTGTTTCCCCTTCCCAAACTGAAATTTACGACTATCTCTTAAATGTATGGAAACAAAAGGAACAAAAAAAAAATAAGATAAAATGTTTTACAATGAAAAATTATGATGGCTCAATTACAAGAAATGTTGGCATTGCAATTTTTCCCAGCATGGAAAAACATTATTTCTTGTACAGGATAGAGGGAATTAGTAACAGTTGATGTAGCATCAAAGCATAATATGAGTATAGAACAATCCAATATCAAGGTAATCTAATTCTAGGTTCCACTTTTACACAAGCAGTTTAATCTATTCCAACTGCAGGGTTCGAGATTGTCATTAACAATGACAAGAAATGATGTTGACAATAGAATTCCACATCAGATTGCATATAATACCCCCTGTATCAAATGTACATTTCTTTCTGACGCCAAGACCTGAGGCAATTGAGCTCCTTATCAAGCTTGGTTTATTTATTTCTTTTGAGTAAAAAAATCCCCTTCAAGATGTTTGATTTAGCTTCTGGAAATCCTTTTGATTGCTTGGCTCTTCACCAAGTTTATTAGCAAGCAAGTTTTGAGCACGCTTTAAACATGAAAGATACTCGTTCTTTATTTCAGGGGCATCAGCAATTAACTTCTCAGATACAAACTGCAAATTGGAAGAGTAAAGTTGTGATAAATTTTCGAAATCCCATGGAAAAGACATGCATGGAAGATGTTCACATTTACTTTCAAATTCTGAATGTAACAATTAGCTAATGCGAAATAATCTGTCTGATCTCTACAATCCAAGTGCAATCAGTACTATGTTTGTATAATGCAAGTCCTTGTAAAATTCGTAGTTAGGAATAGTCTGAAATGCAAATGAAGAGATGAAATATGTGCCAGAAATATCTGGGTGATCAAAACAATGTGAAGTGGTCAGATACTGTTAGTGATGTTTAGATAGAACATGTAATTCATGAAGCAACAAATTTGTATACACACACACACAAAGGTCAGGAAGGAGATCCAAGAGCAATTTTTCATCTTCACTATCCATGTGTGCACTGTCATCATATATTCCTTCACCAAATTTTCCTAGTATGAAGAACTATTGGAATATCAAGAATTTAATGATCAAACTTCATTTCCTACTTTGATATCTCTTAGGACCCAATAACCCCATTGTTTCTGAGGGCAGAAAAGGAACCATCAACAGAACATCTTCACCGATGCATGTGTTAAACCTTATTTCTTTGACAGGGTTTTTTGAGAAACATCCACTGGTCATTGCTGTATGAGATCATAAATTATGGCACTCAGTGTAACTTCTGTTCTGCCTTAAGAAAAATAAGTTTTGATGGAAGAATATACGGATGCTTTCCTGCAAAGGAAAAAACTCATCTTGTATCCCAAATGTTTTAGATTTAAAATAATGTGCTATTACTCAGTAGCACTCCATACTACTACATTAATTAAATTACCTATGATGAATAAGCTGTTGGAGCTCCAATTGATCATTCCCAACAAAAGGATTATAATATATGATAAAACTTTCTGAGTATCAACTGCCACCTTAGCAGCTGCAGCCTAAATCATAAAGTCCCTATTTTCTTCTTTTCTATTTATTGATTCGAGAGCAGTAGTTTTGACAGGATCATTAGATCCACACATTGCTAAAACTAGAAGACAGGGTATATGAGAAAACCAAAAGGGTACATATTAACAGCTCAAACAACTGGAAAGAGAATTCAATTATCACCAACTGTAGCAGCCAGAATCAACCATAAGAAAACCTGTAAAATACCCACCTGTGCATAATTATTCCACAGAAATTCAGTATTAGACATACCAAAGGATGGCAATAATTCACAAGAAGCATGCAATAGATCAGTGTATGCATTATGCAAAGCTCCAAAGAAAAATTAGCATGTAAACAGTTAATGTTTACCTCCCTGTAAGCAGAAATGCATTGAAGAAGTGCTTCCTGAGCCTCAAGGCTAATATTCTTTTCCTGCTTTGCAAAAGAACACCAATATTTAGACCAAGTAGAAATGTTAGCTTTGCAATTTTTTTCTTTCCTTTGGCCCTTGAGCCTGGTTGCACTACCATTATGGCTTATAATCTAACCTGAGTCTCTTGTAATTCTTGCTTAGCTAACTCCACCGATGACAAAGTACTGAGTGATTGCAACTGTAAAAATTACATTTCTATTTTAATAAACAAATAAATTTTACTCACACAAGAGTACAGATCACAATTCTGTTTTAATAGACATGCATAAGAGAGGAGAAATAATGAAAATAAATAATAAAAAATAAAAAATAAAAAAACTTACCAATATGACCAGTGCTGCTTGGCCTTCCTTTCTAGAATCTCCAGGCGCACTGTATTTCTTCAACTTGTCTTTTTGTTTCAATACCTTACCTAAACATTGACGTGCAATCCTGAGATGGAACAGAAACGGCCTTTCACAAATATGTAAGAATGCACACGAAAGAAGGGTAGATATACCCTATTTCCTTTTTCTAAAATGACAAGTAACTGAGTTATTGGATTTGGGCCTGGAGGAGGGGGGAATCAAAAGAGATTTTCACATGCTAGAAAGTGTATTACAAAGCATTTTCAAGCAAAAAAGGGCAGAACAAAATTATTCTCTTGCTATGTGCTACAACTTAAATTTATTACAACGGAAGATCTATTTCTTTCCTTTGATTTCTGTGCTTCTGCTGACAAAAATCTATATTAAGAGACAAGAGATGGAGAATCCGGCAAAATGTGGATACAATAAAATGAAAACAGAATCATAGAGAATATCTAGGAGGTCACCAATCACTTTGGATCTTTTTTTTTTTTCTAAAAAAAATCCTTTTACTAAAATGAAAACAATACATGTTGCGAAGACACCAAATCAGAGCAAGGCAAACCTAAAATGATTTTAACCTTGGTTTTCTTCCCAAAACTCCTGAAATGAATCAATGCAAAAAGATTTAAAGTTGGAGGACAACTGCCAATGAAAAAATGTCCAAAAGCAAGCATCAACCAAACAATACATGTTAAGAGTACGGAAAAATACTGAGGAAAGTTGTGAGTTAGTAAAGTGTTGATCCCTAATGAAATGTGATTAATTGGTGGATTGAATACGTGTTTGTATTAGCTTATTTTGTGTTCAGAAAAGCTTATAATCCAATTGCTGCGAAACGAGCTTTGGCTGAAATGCTATTTTTGTGTAAAAATGCAAAACCAAACAAGTGCTGATTCTAGTTTTTTTTTTACAGAAAAAAAAATATTAGAGAGAAAAGAGGAGATTTTAGTAGATTAATTGCAGCTGAGTAGGGGTCCGGTTGAGGGGTACTTGATTGAGAACTCAAACATAAATGCAGATGTGTCCTAGAGGCAATGTGTGCTTCAACCTACAGACTTATCACAAGTTCGTGAACTTTCACGAGAAGGCTAGTAATTGCTGAGCAAGTGAAACAAATAAAGGCCAAAACCATAGACCAACATTAGCCTTCAAAATATGATAGTCTTCAAATTAAATTAATGTATATAATTAAAAATATGAACATAACAATTCAAATCTTATTCAAGAAATTACTTGGATAATCCTATAATATTGGGAAGAAATTAAAGTACAAAAGTTTACCGTCAGCAGTTATAGTTTAATAAGGATCATCATGTTACAGCACAATAAGTTTCAGCCAAAAATTAACAGAAGCAGGTTCAAGGAGATTGTACACTGGATTCTATTTAGTTCTCATTCAGCCTAATGGCTCCCTCTGTAGTTAATAAATGCCAAAAAGTTTGTTCTTTCTGTAGTGTCAGTTTCAATTGAGGTCTTTTTATTTATCTACATGGTCTAACAGTTGAATGCTCCTTGGCATTCCTTAATATATATCACGTTAAAAAAGGAATAAAAAAATCTTTCTTATTTAAGAACTAAGTAGTCGGTTAAGTGAAATTATTTTATCCTTTCCTAATCTAAATGCTGTACTTGAAGAGATTGGGCATTTGTAAGTATGATATCAAATTCTACCTGTCCATAAAGCATGGACACAAATAACTATGGAAAAGAGCATTAACATTAAAACTGCATTGTAACAAAGAAAAGGATAACTGGCATTGGATATATATATATATATATATGATAATTTGATTTAGTTTTGATATTCAAAAGTAGTCGTGAAAGAGTTAGGCATGTCAAACTAATGGAAACCTTATGGAATTATGCGAATTATCCTTTGCCATATCAAGCTCAGCTTTAGCTCTAGAAACATCCCACTTTTTATGTTGGCTGAAATCAAGCATTGCCACCCTTGCTAGATGAAGTAGGTTTGCACCAATCTGACCATGGGTAAAGAAAGAAACGCTCATGATTTTATCTTTACTCTGGTAAATAAAGCATAGCCAGCATATTCTTCACAAGCATAGATGCTATAAGAAATTAAAAACAGTATCTTTGTGTAAGCATCAGTTTTGCAATCAATTTTAGTGGATTTGAAATCTAAATAGAGTGAGGACAACAAACCTGAATATGGTCACCAGGAAGTAAGGCTTTCCGGGCATCAAGGCATCTGCAAGGAAAAAATGAGGATTTCATTTTCATAAAATCAAAGTTAATTTCTCAGGTTGTAATAATTAAATAATAATATCGTAATAACCTTTCGAGAAGCTCTTTTGAATCTTGTAAATGGCATGATGCTTGCAGGGTCAGAGCCAAAGATTCAGCAGCAATAACTGTTTCCAAGGAAGTCCATCCCTGTATAGCACAAATTACATCACATTTTTTACGATGACAACAGATTTGATGATATAACTGTTCTTGCAACATTTTCTTTTCTCATTGAGCAAGATGATCACAACTAATTATAAATGAAAAGACAGAAAGTAGCAAATGGAAAAGATTAGAAATTGCCTGCCAAGGGTATATAGTACCCATCTGTCACTAGCTTGGCCAGTCATAATACTTTGCATGATTGTCAAGTAATTATAATAGTTCTACAACTTACCAAATCGTGATTGTTTTCTGAGAAATCCAACTCCTAAATTATTTTAATTTTAGAGTCCATTTTTCTATTATCACAATACTGTAATTTGATTAAAAATAAATAAAATGCTAAAAGTAAAAACCTGTCAATATATGTAAGAATAACTTAGACTTTAGTTGTTATTCAGCAAGAATAGAAATACCACACTATCACAGGTAAACTTAAGAACAAAAAATATTCGTGCTCAACCACCATATCTTCAGTCATACTCAATGCATCAATGCAGCGAGAATATGAAACGGGACAAGAAATCAACTTGCCTAGGCCGTCTCTACTCCCTAAACCAAGACATGGGCACCCCCATTAACAGTGACAGAAAAAGTAGCAACTAAGAAGCAACCACCAATTCACTTGAATGCAATAAGTAAGAAACTAAACCAGCTTAGAGAAATTTTGTTTGACAAGTGAGGATATTTTCATAAAACAGAAGTTTCGTCCACTTCCCCACATTTTAAAAAATAAAATAAAATACACTTACCCACTTTTTATACAGATTTATAAATCATGCATGCATCACCATTAATAAAGAAAGTCAATTTGAAAGCAAAGAATGAGAAAGAAGTTCACAAAAAGAACCTTTGACAATTCCATAATACGCAGGATCTTTCTCTGGACCATCTCAGCTTCGGCAAGACGATGTGATTTCAAATACATCTAAAAAGATATAGCAACAACTTAATATCATTCAGAAAGTTAGAACTCGAAAAATTAATAACCACATCATGTGAACTATGGCTTTGCCTGCTTGGCAGTTGGTAGAAATTCAAGATAAATAGTAAAGTAAATTTTCATCCTTATCACCAAATCAAAAAAAAATAATCCTTTTTTTTAGTAAATAATAAAAAATATTATCCTTTTTATTCTAGTACAAATATCAATATTTATCAAAGAAGTTGCAGGAAAAAAAAGGTAAAAAAACAACCTGTGAGAGGTATCGAAGTCTTCTAATGCATACAAATGACTCCCCTTCACCACCTTCCTACATAGGTAAACAAAATGGCTTAAAAACAAGAAAATTCAAAATTACCAAATCCCACTGCTGGGGGAATTTAAGTTAGAAAAAAGACGAACCTCTAACATCCTTATAGAGTCCTGAATAAGGGCCTCAGCATCTCCTTCTTCTCCCAGAAGATACAGCACCTGAACACATTTTATTGCAGCTTAAGATCCAGTTGTGCCAAAATTCCAAGAAGCATTGAAGAGAAAAAAATCACCAACAAAGCAATTACATTCAGACCAAATCCCCCAAGAAAAAGCCATAAGCATAAGCCCAAAAAGAAGCAAGGAAAACTCTTCTATCCCAGAGAAATTACACAGGTAAATCCCCATAAATCTCAGATTTTCTTATCGCTATCAAGTTATTTTAGAGCATTGCTTCATAGCACAGACTGAACAAATATAAGTAAAGGAAACTTTGTTATTTCAGTGCTTCTTCAGGCGTTACCTTAATTCACAGTTTTTTGTTTTTGTATTAGAAGTTTATTAAAAGAAGACGAAGGAGAAATCGAAGGATAGAAATCCTCTGTTATGTCAAAATAAAGAAAAGAGAACCAAACAATATATAGCAAGAATTTGACCTAAGAAGAAGTGATAAATTATATGTATGTCAATCTTAATGCACAAAAACAACCCCTTTAGATTTATGACACAGGAGGAAATAAGAATATCTATGACCAAGCTGTATCCCACTTTTCCCACAAATTCTAAAACAAATAGAAACTGTCTCCCACCGACCTTTTCATTCAGATTTTTGGGAAATGGTTGTGGTTGCAAGTCTAGATTATGGTGAAAACAGAAGTAGTGAGTGACTCTCATGTAGCATGCTCCATCTATCAAAACATATTTCTATCTTCAACTCATTTTAATATTTCAATCACCTGGTGAAGATCACAATGTGGTGATTTTCACATTTAGCTAATCCTAGGTCGCATTAATTTATATTGTGATATTTTTAAAGTCTTAAGATTGTGAGTTTTGTTTTCTCAAGTCATAATTTCATGAACAAAGACAATGGGTGACGAATTTGGAATACAAATGTCAAATCCATATAATTTTTTGTAGTGGGTTTTATAGAATTGACTTATCCAAAATCCAAATGCAGCGATTATAGTGATCTTCACAATGAGTTTTTTTGTTTCTGACCCCAAGATCACCCTCTCAAAATCTAAGGGGGTGTTTGGTTTGTTTTTTGTTTTCATTTTCAATTGATATGTTTTCACTAATAATTACAAAAACACCACCTTGTTTTCACTTTGTTTCCTATTTTCAATCTTTTGTGAAGGAAATGTTGAAAACAAGGTAGCGTTTTTGTAATTATTAGTAAAAACATATCAATTGAAAATGAAAACAAAAACAAACCAAACACCGCCTAGATTTCCCGTCTCTAAAGACAATATTAGACTGCCTTATCAAACAAAACAAACGAGACTTAAAAAGAGTACAATGAAAGGACAAATAATTACCACTCCTAGATGATACATTGTATCCGCACATTCTGAATGGCCATATCCCAGAACACGCCTTTTGATCTGAATAAATAGTCATATCACATACTAAAATCAAGACAACAGAGAGCCTCAATCATCATTAATCAAGCATAAAAGTGATGTTAACATATAAAAATAAATTGCAAGTGATTACAATATACAAGGAGGAGAACATAACTGTTTCAAGATCAGAGGAAAAAAACTGTATCTGCCTGAGCAAATTAGGTCCATACCTTCAAAGCGCGCTGTTAAAAACAATTGCCAAAAAAAAAAATGGTGGTCAATAGAACTGAAAGAACACAAAGGAATAGACTAAAAACAATATGAAACCATGTCAGTTCCACAAAAAGATTACATGTGAAAAGGGGGAGGGGGGAATAACCATAAATTTCCAACATACACATATCAACTATTAAGATCCCAAAATGAGGAAATTTGGTTCCACTAACATAATAATGCAAAAATATAATGAGTAAATGATCAAAAGATATCCACATCCAAGGAAAATTTGAAGCAGTAAGATTTGAAAATTTTAGATAATGCACATATTCATCACAATCACTAGCAATAGACTAGGTAGCATTGGAACCTTGAGGCTCAAAAAATTTCCAAATGTCTAGATCATTAGAAGAGTGTTTTCGTTTCTTTAGGTGGCCATTTAACCCTTATTTAGCTTATAGAACTTATTAAGGATTTTTATCCAACTTTTGTCTTCATTACTTCAGGGGTTGCTCAAAGGATTAAGAAGATTATGAGGGATTTTCTTTAGCCACAAGTAGGAGAGAAGAGAAGAGATAATTTGGTCAGTCGTGCAGTTTGCTGTAGGCCTATGAAACAGGGAGGTTTAGATCTTGTCAATTTGGTGTAGAAAAACATTGCTCTGGTTGGTAATAGCAATTGTGTTTTCCTCAGGAAAGTAATGCCCTGTGGCACCAGATTATAGTGTCCCTGAAAATGGCGTAATCTGTGGGCTTAATTGCCATAATTGAAAGTACAGGCAGAGTTATATGAAAATGGGGTAAAGTTGACTGGGATTATTTAGAAATGATTAATAAAATTATCCTCTATACAATAGATGGATAAAAAAACTAGCACACATGTCACTAAGACGGTTGAACTCAACAAATTACCTCATAGCTAACACGAGCCTTTTCCAACTTCCGCTGTCCAAGGTAAAACTGCCCAAGGTTGTGAGCAGCAGTCCCAACCCTGCATGATCACAGTTTCAAAATAAAGCCGTCAGGTCAGGCCCAATGGAACTCATCATACTAAAGGCACTACATATCAAATACATCACATATATTGATAGGCACCATCCCATAACTAAGATATACAGTAGGAGAGAAGGGAAAAGCAGCAGAGGATTGGGGGTCCATGTGGGCATGTGGGAAAGGTGTGTGATCAGCAAGTTGTGGTTGTGGGTTTGTTTTGTAACAACCTGCTTATGTGGCAGGTGGGGACAGGCAGAATTGGGTAGTGGGAATGGAATAAGAAGAGAGAAAGGTAGGCAGAAATTGAGTTAGGATTTGGGGTGGGAGAGACCAAGCCTCTTGAAAGCTTGGGCTATCTTTTCTTTTCTTTTCTTTTTTGTATTTTTCCTTCTGTTTTTGCTGTTTCTACACATCTCAGACCCACTGATTCTGAAATCTCTCTGATATCAATTCAGGAGAGGACAATAAACTCTATATTTTTTGTTCTGGTTTGTGTTTCTGATCCAAGTTCCTATTATATACACACACGTATATAAGCTTTAGATTTTAAATTTGATCTATTGTCAATATAAAACTTTATATAGGAAAAAGAAAATTTATTACAGATAAAAGAGGAAAAATCAATTTCATTAGAGAGAAATTTTATTTGATCCACTGCCAGTGTAAGACTTTTTACACTGTCAATCAATAAGAAAGTTGGCAATGCCAGATACCAAGCAAGCTAATGGGAAAGGGAAATCAGAAGTAAAAAATTTGAAGACCTGTTCCTGGCAGCTTGATGCAGTGTTTTCGTTTACTTCATACAATGAGACTAAGATGAAACTTTTTCAGTACATCTCTGTCCATTCCAACTTTTCAATGAATTTTATTTTCCCAGATTCCTGGTCCATGCAAGCTCTAGATCATCATTTTTGTTCCTTCATTTCATGGGCATTAAACCCAATCGATGCAAGCTCTATATAATCATTTATATTCATTTATTTCATGGGCTTTGATACAGTGTCAAGGACCAACTCTCCTTAAAGCTTAAGCTGTTAGGTGAAAGCACATTAATGGTTTTTATATCTCTAACACCTAGTAATGATGCTCTACTTATACAATTGAAAGTAAATGAAGCATTATTTATGATGGTTGCACAGTAATTGCACCCTACCGTATATCGTCAGGACCATAAGATTCCTCTAATATGTTGATAGCTTCCAAATACAATGGTTCTGCTTTGTCAAATGCCTTTTTGACCCTGTACAACTCTGCCTGAAATGAAAATAATAGAAACAAACCGAGTTGTGTATTAACACAGTCATTGACTTTCTCAACTAACGTAAACAATAGTACAAATTCAACACCATCTCTCTTCAGGCAGTTTCAGCAGTTCATTTTGAGGCACAATTCAATGGAGGTAAAGGATCATGCTCATGCATAATCAACCAATCTGATTACTTAAAAACAAAACACAAGACAACTAACATTCCAACAAGCTGAAAATTTTCAAGTAGGAGGCAACCTTATCCTCCCCTAGTTGTATTTTCCCCTTTTGCTCTTCTATAAAACTTTATAAAAAATAATGGTCTCTGTTGATATTGTTTGATTTAGATTTGATAGAGTTTGATATAGCTAGATATTGATTGATATAGTTGTTAATAGTCAATCCCTAAAATCAAGGGATTTTGTATTCAATTGTTGTAACTTATCATTCTTTAAATTGAGGAGGCTGAGAAGGTTAATCTCAAGCCATTCAGCTATCATAACTTATCATTCTGGGTATTGTGTTTTTATTGGAGGTAATCTCATCTCTTGGAAGAGTAAGAAGCAGAGTGTAGTTGCAAGATCGAGTGCAGAAGCAGAATATAGGGCTATGACTCTTACAACATGTGAACTTATATGGTTAAAACATCTACTTCAAGAGTTAAAGTTTTGCAAAATGGGTTCTATGCAGCTGATTTGTGATAATCAAGCAGCCTTACACATTACTTCTAATCCTGTCTTTCATGAACGAACTAAGCATATAGAGATCGATTGTCATTTCATTCGAGACAAGATTCTTTCAAAGGAGATTAGTACTTCCTTTGTCAATTCTAATGATCAACTTGCAGATGTTTTCACCAAGTCTCTACGGGGCTCACGAATAACTTACATATGTAACAAGCTGGGTGCTTATGACATCTATGCACCAGCTTGAGGGGGAGTGTTGATATTGTTTGATTTAAATTTGATATAGTTTGATATAGCTAGATATTGATTGATATAGTTGTTAATAGCACAGTTGTTAGAATAGGACAATTCACGATTCGAATCGTCCGATTCGATCCGATTCATCCCGCCAGCGATACGGAAATGGTGTTGAATCGGAAATTGCTGAGAATCGTGACCGAATCATCTGAATCGGTGCGATTCAAAACCGGCCACGTTAATCGCACGATTCGGCGATTCGTGGAGCTTGACGGTGCAATGAAAATACACGATCTCGATGCGAATCAAGGGGTACGACGGTGGTCTTTTAATGGTCTTTTAATACACGTTAATGGTCTTTTAATTCTCCTCCTTTACCCACGTTTCACTTCATGCAACCAGAAGCCCAGAACCACTGAACGTAATTCCTCACCCATGTTTCACGTCTCACTCGCATTTTGCAACGCCAACGGCCAACCGTAGGTGGACTCTGTTTTCGTAATCATATTCTCGCAACGCCAACCACCGAGCATTATTCCTCAATCTTCACATTCGGTCACATACTCATGCAATCACGCCTCACTCTGCTCCGAAAACACCTCTTCGGTCCCCGTTCTTCCAGAGTTCCATTAACTCGTTTTCGTCTTCCTTCCAAAGGTTTCTTTTTCGTGTTACATTCTTCCTTCCAAATCCTCTGTTTTCGTATCTAGTTCTTGCAGTCCTCTGTTTTCATATCTAGTTCGTGCAGTCCCCTGTTTATGAGTGATAGTGTCTCTCACTCAACAGAAATGGCTCCTAAGGTGGCTCCTAAGGCTAAGAAGGGGAAGAAGGATGTTACCTGGGAACATTATACTGTTCTTGACAATAGATTACATGTGAAGTGTAATTATTGTCCACAAGCAATGTGGGGTGATGCGTTTAGGATGAAGCACCATTTAGCAGGAACTCATCAAGAAGTTGCTGCGTGTCCCCAAGTTCCAGAAGATGTGAAGAATGTTTTTATAAAGATGTTGGGGGAAAAGGAGAAAAATGAAGAAGATGATATTGAATTCTTCAAAGAAACAGCTACTCCTATTGATGGTTCGCAAAGTAAAGGAACTATGGATGCCTTTGTCATGAAGGGGAAAGGGGAAGTAGCTCTAAGGCAAGACAACAAACCTTGAATGAGATGGTAAAGGATAGAGATATGGTGGTCAGAGACATATGTCGATGCATTTATGGCAATGCATTGTCATTCAACTTGGTGAAGAGTCCTTTATTTGTTCAAATGGTGAAATCCATATCTGAATATGGGAGAGGTTTGAAGCCTCCAAGTTATCACGAGGTCAGAGTCACATATTTGAAGAAAGAGGTTGATGATATTAATACTAAATTGGACGTATATAAGAGTGAATGGAAGACGACAGGATGTACATTAATGTCAGATGGGTGGACTGATGGAAGGAGTAGGTCTTTGATTAATTTTCTGGTCAATAGTCCTAGAGGAACTGTCTTCATAAAGTCTGTGGATACTAGCCAGTTTACTAAAGATGCTGAAAAAATGTTTGAGTTAATTGATAATATGGTGGATGAAATTGGAGAAGAGAATATTGTTCAAGTAGTAACTGATAGTGCATCTGCTCTTGTAGCCATAGAAACAAATTAATGGAGAAAAGAAAACAGCTCTTTTGGACACCTTGTGCAGCTCACTGCCTTGACTTGATTCTTGAAGATATTGGTAACATTCCAGTATTTCACAATACCATTGGAAAGGCTAAGAGGATCACAGTTTTCATTTATAGGCATACTTGGGTGCTTAATTTGTATAGGACTTTTTCTAATGGTAGGGAGTTAGCAAGGCCAGCAGTAACTAGGTTTGCTACCTCTTATCTCACATTGAAGTCCATTTTGGATCAAAAGATAGCTCTCCAGTCTATGTTTGCATCAGAAGAATGGGCTACAAGTACTTATGCTTCTGGATTTGATGGTGTAGTAGTAAGGGAGATTATTTTGGAAGATTCAAGGTTTTGGAAATCTTTAACTTATTGCTTTGCACTTGTGTCTCTCCACTTGTGAAAGTCCTTAGACTTGTGGATGGTGATTCAAGCCATCCATGGGTTATATCTATGAAGCCATGGATAGAGCAAAGGAGCAAATAGCTAAAATTTTTCAAAATGTAGAGAGTAGATATAAGAAAGTGTGGGAACTTATAGACAAACGTTGGGACTATCAACTCCATAGACCTCTTCATGCTTTCTTGGATACTATCTTAATCCTAGGTAATATTTTTTATTTATATTATTATTTATAATTATATTATGCTGGATACTATCTTTATACTAGTATATCAATTGATCAAAGCTTATCAAAATTTATAGGTTTCATTATGAAACAAGTTTCAATGCAGATCTTGAGGTGATGACTGGTTTGTACAAAGTGATGGATAAGTTGGCTCTGATATAGAGACAAGGGTGAAAATCATTTCCCAACTTGATAAGTTTGATAAGGCGAGAGGAATGTTTGGATATGACTTAGCGGTTAGAGATAAGATGCACTGGTATATTTTCTTGCTAGTTGCTAATATGGTCGGTTTACTTTGTACTTGTACTCGCCTTCATTTTGTTTATATCTTATTCTTATTTAGTGTGTTTTTTCTTTTTGTTAGCTATATGGTGGAGTAGTTTTGGAGTAGAATACAAGGAGTTGCAAACTTTTGCCATACGTGTTCTTAGTCTCACTTGTAGTGCTACGGGGTGTGAAAGGAATTGGAGTGTGTTTGAACACATTCACTCTAAGAAGAGAAATCGCTTAGAGCAACAAAGACTGAATGCACTTGTATTTGTTAAATAAAATCTTAACCTTGAGTCAAGGCAGAAGATAAGAGAGGATAAGGGAGAGACATATGATCCTATTTGTCTTTCGGATATGGAATCTGATGATGAATGGATCACAGAAAGAGAGGAGCCTTGCCTAAATGATTTAGAGCTACGAACATTAGATACATCTTGGATGGATGTCCAAGAGTGCTTTAATATTCAAGAAGGAGCTCCAAGTAAAAAGAGGTAGAGTTGTGAAACCTCCTAGTGCTACACCTATTGATCCAAATTCTTATAACTTCTATTACATTACAAATTCACAATTTACATGTATTCCATGTTTAGGACCAAGAAACCTTAATGCCGTGACCGTGAGCAAGAAGAACAAGGGAAAAAGCATACAAATTGCTGAAGTTGAAGGTGGTGGTGGTAGTGAAAATGGAGATGAAGAGGATGAAGAGGTGGCTATGGTTAATGATGACACTCAAGCTAATGAAGACTTTGATGATCTTCTTGACCTTGAAGGGGAGGAGAACTGAAAATCTTTTTTGCATCAATTTGGAATGACTTAACTATATTTAAGTTATAACTTATGTCTTTAGTTATGACTTATGCCTTATGAATTTATGATGTTTTTATTTAAGTATTTATTTGAGACTTTTTAAGTGTTTTCTTTATGTTTTAGGTGTGTAAATGTATATTTAAGTCTTTTATTGATGTGTTTCTGAATCGTACGATTCGAAACGATTCACGATTCACGATTCAAAAATTGAGCAAACGATTCTCGATACGATTCACGATTTGACAACTATGGTTAATAGTCAATCCCTAAAATCAAGGGATTTTATATTCAATTGTTGTAACTTATCATTCTTTAAATTGAGGAGGCTGAGAAGGTTAATCTCAAGCCATTCAGCTATCATAACTATCTCCAAGGAAAAATCTCCAGGATTTATTGCACAGTTCTCATAACAATTAAGAAAAAGACAATTATCAAGTACAGGTAAACTGACCAGATTGTTGCAAGCAGATGCAACATGCGGATCTCTCTGGCCAAAACCTTCTTTAGCTTCTTGTACAGCAGAAAGGAAGAGTGTTTCAGCTTCATCTTGTTTTCCCTGGCAGAAAATGGACAAATAATAGATACCAGACAGCAAAAAAGATTAAACTGAATAGAATGTAAAAACAAAGCAACAAAAAGAAACTGCTTGCCTGTAGGAAAAATTCCCTCGCTTTATCTGTAAAGACTCTCCATTTTGCTGTATGTATATTTGATACTACAGAGCCATCCTCAATTTTGCTTAATCCAATTAAGACATCCCCAGGATCATTATCAGAAGAAGCTCCAGTTGTTGCATCTTCTGCAAACACAGTGTTGGCACTAATCCCCAGAATCATTGCTGCACAAAAATCAGAGTAGTCAATTTAAACTATATGAGAATATTGTTAAATCAACTTCCAATATTGATAATGAGTACTACACCATTAAATAGTTTTCCATGGCATAAAGTTTTCAACAAATCACCATTGTATTAAATCTCATATTATGTAGATCATGCCTATAAAATTTCGCGTTAATCATACACCAATTTACACTCTAATATTATATCATAAGCTTAATGTACAACATGATTTCCAAAATATAAGGAAACAAAAACTTTGAATTTTTATTTTTTTCTTCTAAAAAAATATTTGATTTTGTACTTTTCAGTAATGAATTCATCTTAAATTTGTATGAGTGATCAACTTAATAATATCTTATGATCCAACAGTTGGATCAATGAAAATTACATTTTATAAAAAGCTGTTGAAGGGTTTTTTTTAATTAAAAAAAAGGAAAAGAAAACTTTATTGAAGATCTTCCATGAAAAACTAATCACCTTTCAACCCCAATTTTAAGTGAACCAAACTTACTCTAATTAAGAAAAGAATCACAAGAGAGGAGAATCAGGCTAAACCAAAAACCAAAAATGCAATTAGATAAAAAAGAAGAGAGGCAAGAAACACCCACAAAAAAAAATTAAAAAAATCTCAAAAGGGCTATCCAATCCTTCTGGATGTCAGATTAGAAAAAGCACTTGAAAAAACCATGAGTAAAAACTCACAGACTCGAAAAAATATTCAGTGGTGTAGGTATATTAAGACTTGTGTTGAGAGAGAGAGCGAGTAGACCAAAAGAGGTGGTGATTCGCTCGGGAGAAAATAAACTAATCACTTTGTTTGGTCAATCCATGTGTAGGTAACTAGTTTCCATGGTACATCATAAGTAGCAAGTAGCTTTACTACCCCATTGGATTACCAATGCCCCCAAGTGTAAACAGCATTGAAAGAGGTGCAACAGACAATGATAATAGGCAAAAACCAATTCCCATGCTTGCACCTAACAGCTTAAATTTTTTGGATGAATGGGTTCCTTTACTCAGTATAAAAGCCTCTTTGACCAAGTTGTCAAGATCTCAATCCTCTCCATCATCACTATCTTAATTAAATTAAATTTCAATACAAGGTAATAGTGGGCCTGTGCTTTATCCATGCTTCAAGCTTGAAGTCTTTCACATGATGAATGCATTAGAGATTAAACCTATCTTTTGGTCTGCACCTAGAAACTTAAGCTTTTGGGTCAATCAGTTTTCTTTTGATGATTCTTCAACAATATAGGAAGGAAAGTTGATTCAGACTTCTGGGCCATTATTCTATAAGCATATGAACTAGAAGCAAGTAAAAGCATGAGAGAGTGAAAGAGAGAGAACAGGGGGGGGGGGGGGGAATCAACAATTATAAGCTCAGTAACAATTCTCCCCTTGATCTCCATTTAAAAATGAACAAGATTCAACTTTACTATCTACCTCTCACTTGGAAGAGCTCTCTCCATAAAGAATATAAAAATTGCTTTTTATTGCAGCAAAAAGATAGGAACATAATGTAGAATAATTATCACAGAAATTACAGAGATAGCATCATTACAAATTGAAAATAACAATACAACAGTGTTATCCGATAGTTACAAAAGCATACCAACATGTCCAGATATAATGATCCATAGACAAGGATCCCTAAGATTTATCCTCCAACCATTTGCTCCAGTTTGATACCAATGGGAAAGTTTGAGTTTGCCTGGAATAACATAAAAACAATAAGAAAGTAGGAACAGGCGAATATCATCTTCATTGTGCAGGACAATAAAAATAATAAAATTATTGTCCATGCGCAACTAACCAACAATGGATCATCTACCTATGCAGCAAAATAAACATCGCAGGTGTAAAAACAGTAAATATGTAAAAATAAATTTTAAAAGGAAGTCCCTTTCCTCAATAGTAGGAAATGTGTGTAAGGGATAGGACTTTTTTTGGCTAATTTGAAGTAACAATTCTCCGTTCTGTTTTCAATTCCAATAAAAATCAAACTCAAATTGGATATTAAAGAAGGGAATCCCCTTTCTATACTAGTATAGAGTGGCATAGATGCAATTCACCAAAGTTGCCGTTTTAATTTGCTATAGATTTGCCTAATCAGCACTACCTCAAACCACAAGAGCCAGGGTGTGTAACAAGCCCTGGCAATCAACATCAAGTGATCAAGTTATAAGGGTGCAACCTTCACAACCATTTCATGTAAGGAAGATACCACTCATATATCTAAAATGCCAAAAATTCAAGTTATGACATCAATCATCACAAAAGTTGAATACTTAAAAAAAAATCAAAACAAGCCGAAAAGACGATAGTAAGTAGAAAATGTAAGGGTTGCAATCAAAGTAGAACAAGAATGATATTGGGAGAGTAGGCATGGTTTTGGTTTGAGTACCAGAAAATGAGATGGACAATGCATTTGTGGTTACTGCAGAGGCAGGGAAGGCATGGGAAGCAGGAAAGCGAAGTCTTTTGAGTAAATTTGCTGCTGCCACACGCACAGACATCTCTTCCAACCAGGATCACAGCTGCTGCAGAGTTTAAAGAGGAGTTGTGAGGGTTTAAGTTTTAACTATCTTCTTTTCACAAGGGATTTACATTCAAGTTTAAATGCAGCAAGCTATGTACCAACCCAAAAAAAAAAACAAAAAAAAGTAAAAAATGAAGCAAGCTGATTTGTTAGGGGTCCGTGGGTCGGTCTATGTTTATGTCTTGGTTTTTCTTTTGGTTGGGCTTTGCCCCCTCTAACATACCTCAAAATAATGCAGCATAGCTAGGGTCGGGCAACCCATTTAAATTATGTGAGTGGAGTATCTATTTTACCGACCCGTTTAAATATAAATGCTTTTTGCCTAATTTGTTTACAACAATATATTTATACACTCTTTTTATTAACATTATTTCTTTTAATAGTAACAAAATAAGAAAAAATGTATTTTTTAATACACATTTTTTTTCATACTAGTAAGAATATATGAAAAAGTGTAAGGAAAAGATATGTACAAATTATGTTTTATCTGTTTAACCTGCAAGCTAATTTGTTAATTTTTATTTTAACAAAATTGTGATGTGTCAACAAAATTTCAAAGAGTGTATGTATCTTCATCGAATTTTCATTTCAATTTGAAATTTAAAAGGTTTTACATCATAGGAGAAAGAAAGGAAAAAATTCTTTCAAAAAATTGTCACATAACACTATTCAAGCACGCAAATTAACGTAAAATTAGTTAGGCTAGTATTTTTTCAACCTATTTAAATAAAGATAATTTCTAACTCGTTTATCCTATGATGCGTCGCGAGTGAACCTAAACGAAGTGAGGCAACCCATTTACACCCCTAAAGATAACGAGGTGAAATCTCTGAGTAAAAGAAAATTGATTTCAAAAGGCAAATAAACTAAAAACAAAACTATATATTTGCATTCCTAAATGCACATGTTGGTGGTCACACATTTATATTTTATAACTTGTCTGGCAGCTTCCTGAATGTTTTCTTCAGGCTATATATCAGCACTCAAATTTAAATATGTAGAGTGATGACTTCTGAATGAGACTAAGTGCAATACTAAAATTCATATTAAATTCATACACGTTAAAAAAAATTATATATTTTTTAATAAAAATTCTGTACATTATGGCCAATAATTAAAAAAGAATTAAAAAAAATAAAGTGGATCGCTGGATGCCTCAAATCTTTTTCTATAGTTTTTTTCTATTTAAAAAAAAAGATTATCCAAATCCATGATCAAAACATTTATAAATCTCATTAAAAGGTTACAATAATACTTATAAATTTATAAATGACTTACTAATAAAGGAATAGAACCAAAAACCTTTTAATCGGTACCAAAACTTGATTGAATTAGTGAAATTGAATAAAATTAGGAGAACAAAACAAGTTTTTTTTACAATTAAGATTTGTTTGAACCATATAATTAAGCTAATGTACATGTTATTTTATTTTATTTTTTGGTGCGGAAGCTAACGTACATTTTAAAATAACTCAGAGCTAGACCATGACAATTGTATACATCAAAAGAATTTTTACCTTTGATTGGGAGGAGGCTAATCTTTAGAATTTCATTTATTTAGATATTTTAGACATACCAACAAATCTTTCAATAAAAATTTAAAAAAAAATTCTAACATTTTAATTGAGTACAATCTTCCTTAAGCATTTTAATCTTACCCACCTATAAGTAGAGGAAAAGTAAATTTATTATGGGGGAACAAGTGGCTCTTTCATGGTGTTTCTGGAATTGCCAAACTTGATGCAGCAGAGGCTATTTTGCATACCGTTTCTATTCACCCAAATAAATTCGGGGTAGGTAAAAAAATCGGGGTAGATATAATACATAGCAGAAAGAGAATTAGGCTATCATTTTAAAGGAATATGTCTTATTTACATTAGTTTTTTTCATTTTCTGATGAAACTTATTTACGTTACTTAGTTAGTATAGCTTGTCTCCATGTACCCAAAAAAAAGTATAGATTGTTTCCTAGTTGAATGTTGGTCGTGTGAGTAGGCGAAATGAACATGCCCATGCAAAAGGGCCACTCCCATTTTTTGCTGTAGCAGTTCGTTCTTGTGGTTGTGGGCCAAAACAAAAAGTATTTTGTCCGTAACTTTCTTGGTGGTTGAGCAAAAATTTAAAACAACAAAGATTGCGCAATATGTCTACTTTTCATCCGTTTAGTAGAGGAGGCAAAATAGTTAGGTTGGGCTAAATCAGGCTAAGCATATTCTGTCCTTGTATTTAGTTAGTTTAGCCTAATCCCTTCCGGCTATGGGTTGGGTGGATTGGCCCATTAGTCCAATAATTTTTAAATTTTTTAAAAATAATTAATTTAATCTTAAAAAATTTCAATTACTTAATTTTGAACTAATGATTAAAAAAATTAAATAATTAGTCCCATTGTCAATTGGATTTAAAATTTTTCAAAAAAAATGGTAATATCAATTTAGGTGTATTTTATTAGATAAATAATAATAATTAAAATTCAAACAAATGAGCTGGCCTGACCCAAAGCGGGTTAGCTTGATTTTGAGTAAAGTTAGATCGAGTCGGGTTACGTCGAGTCAAATTAAGTTCGAGTTTAAATTTTTTTAACTTAATTTGCACTTTTTGTCGAGTTATTCGTCCCGTTTTGACAACACTATCATTTAGTCCTCTCAAAAGTTTTACATCAATTGATGAGGTGGACGGAGTAAGTGTGTTTGGATTAGCTGTGAAAAAAAGATTATGTTGAAAATCGATTATATGTATAATCGATTATTAAGAAAATCAATTATGAGAGAATTAATTTATATTTGGATATGTTAATTCAAAAAAAATATAAGTTAAAGAGTTTTGTTTGGATGATACAAAAAAATTATTTTTATATATTAAATTATCAAAAAATGTATAGAATGATTAAAAAATTATTTAATTGAGGATAAATAATATTTACATCTCAAAACTTTTGAAATAATTTAAAATCAATAATCAAAATGCTTCATGTTTGGGAAAGATTATTTCAAAGGAAATAATCATTTATTTTTCAAAAGCTCCCTCAAGAAGCTTTTAATTATAAGCTGATTTGAATACAAAATAAATTAATTCCAACACTTTGAGCTTATGGAAAACAAAAAGTTTTATAATGCCTTAAAATTTGGGTAACGGTTTTCCTCAAAAAAAGAAAAGATGTTTTGACAAATAATTAGTGCTTGTTTGGTAAAGACTACATTTTGCTAAAAAAAAAATCATGGGTTAAAATGATATTTGAGTAAAATTGATAAAAAGTTTTTTTATGGGTTAAAAAGTTTTTCTTCATAATCAACAACCTTGAACAATTTTTGAAAAAAAAAATTCTTCAAAAGCTGATTATATTATGTTTTTACCAAAATAACCATAAAACATAAACTATTATATAATGTAAATAAATAATTTCATTTATTTTTCAAGAATTTACTATAGAAAAAGATTTTTTCAGATAATCTAAATGAAATAGATTATATTAAAATCATTTTTCAATTGATATATCTAAACATAAAACTGATTCAACTAATAAAATTGATTATATATATAATTGATTATTGAAATAATATTTTTTCTACAACTAATCCAAACATACCCTTAGCATACCTAAACATGCTGAAATTCTAGTTCTAGTTATGATAATCATTGTTGTAAAAATCAGATCGAATCGACTAGTTTGACCAAAAAACTAGTGAATCGGTCACATGTCTGGTTCATTTGACCCACAAAACTAGCCTATGAGAAAACTGACCAAAACCAATCAAAGATCGATCAAACTGGTCAAAAATCGATAAAACCAATAATAAATTGGTTTGAACTGGTTTTATTTTAAAAAAATAAAACTTATTTTTTTGTCAACAATTTTTTAACTCATTTAAAAATAATTTTTGAACCAAATTAAGGCATAATGCCAAATTACAAAGACCCACATATAAGACCCAAGAAAGGTATAAGAAGGTTTGCCCCCTTCTTAACTTTTATATAGGTTGTATTAGAGGTGTCCAATGGGTTGAGTTAATCCATGAACCCACGGGGTTTTGACTCAACCTAACTCACAAAATATGGGTTAGGTTAGGTCCACGAGTTGGGTCGGATTGAAAAATACTCTAACTCACAAGGTACGAGTCAGGTGGGGGTTGAAAAATATTCTAACTCACAAGGTACAAAGTACTCAAACCCAACTCACCTAATTATCTTTTTTTTGTAAAAAACATTTAGTCATAGTGGAAATTTGTGTTATTTTTTCCATGACTTTTCTATATAGTCAATAAGTTTAGGTGAAGATATTATAGTCACATTAAGAATATGACCAAAAAATAGTGATTAGAAACTCATAAAGCGTCTGACGTCAATGCGATAAAAATCTAACTGATTGTTTGGATGACAGAGTATCATGAAAAATTGAGAATGAAGTTAATGATTATATGATAACTCTTAGAAATAAGAGTTATTATTATTTCTTTAGCTTAATCATTTTTTTCTTGTTTTAATCAAATTAGGAGAAGAACTTCAAGTTTTATTTGATTGAGTAAATATTTGTGTTTAATCTGATTAATTTTGAGAAGCTGTAAATTCTGATCTGTTAGTGTTGAAGGTTTGATTTAATTTTGAGCAGGTTTTAAAGGTGTAATTGCTGCAGGAAATGCGCTGGGATGTTTTGGAATGCTGCAACTTCGGGAGAGAGAGTCACTATAAGATAAAATCATTTTCAGCTCAGTTCTTGGCCACTAGAAGACAAAATACCTGTTGTACTGTACTTAAAAGGAAGAGAGAGAATACAATACAGCAGCTGTGTGTACTCTAGAATTGGGCCAAGGAATATTTTAGTATTTGACTTTGTAAAGGCCTAAAAAGTGAGGCATGAGAGAGTGTGTAACCCTATTTTTAGGGGCTAGTACAAATGGGAGTGTGACTTTGTACTAAGGGGCATCTTTTGTGGGGGGAGCTGTGCAGAGAGCCGTCAGCTGCTGGTCATCTCGTAGCTTCATTGTTTACGCAGGATGCATTTATTTTTCATTTCTTTTGCTTACTTTGTCTTCAAGCTCATTATGAGCTAAATTCTATTAGTTAGGATTTTATGAATTTGTAATTGTACTGAAGGGTAATCCAATGTTATGGATGTTATTCATTTTCTTCTTTTCTATTTTAATGTCTAATTTCTGTTTAGCCTGATCAACTAATCTGAAATATCAACTAATTTCGTTTGGAAAAACCAAGTTAGTGGACTTGATTAGAAGATAAAGATAGAACAATTAATTAAAAAATTAATTGTGTTGAATGAGTTAGGAATAGCCTTCAAGTCTTTAAATAGCTGGACGTGCTTCTATGACCACTGAGGGAAATTAATTTGAACTTAGGAATAAGAAGCTTTTAATGAACTCAGTGTTTACTGCTAGAAAGCAAAATTTATTCCTTGGGCTAAATGTTGTAGCATCCTAAAACATACATTACCTTGAAGTTAAGAATTACAAAGGATTAGAATCCTAACTGTTTCCATATCTGTTTTAAAACACTTCATTTATCGCTTTTATTAATTCCTTGCATTTATTACTTACTGCTTTGATACCTCATTACTCCATTTACTTTACATGCTTAAAAATTTCTCTTTATTTTTTTACGTTAAATAGGAAAGGTTAATTCTAGAAGTTGTATTCAATACAATTAAATCCTCGTGGGAACGATCTTTACTCACACTTTATTACTTGTTTGACTGTGTACACTTGCACATCTTTTAAAAAAAAGTAGCAATAATTATGTTAATCCATATTCTATATGTGATGACATTGACTTCAATTAACTAATGTGATTTGTTATTTATAACTTTTAGAACATGTTTTACTTTAGTTTATTTTAAATTTATGTTAACTTATTAAATTTATTTATAACATTGACTCGTATTCTTGAGAACAAACTCTCTAAAAGAATTAAAAGAACACAATAAATATAAAATTAGAATTGTGGATTGTATATATTTATGTTTATAAACTAATTAAAGAGAATAAATAACTCAAATAAAATAATATGCTTGTTTTACTAACATTTCACAACTGGATGAAGGATCATAGAATATGTTATTTACTTACAAAGAAAATTTTTATGGTAATAAACCTATAATGCATTTAAAAAAACTACAGAATAGAAGCATGGTAAATAAAGCTTTCTTACAATTATTTGAGTTATGAATAACTTTGCTTAGTTTATTTCAAATTTAGTAAGACTTGTTAGTTGTTAATTTGTTATGTAATTATTGACTTATGTTATTTAGTTTATTTGAGATTAAGACCTATTCTGTTTGAGTAAGATCGGTTGAGACTTATTATGTTAATTTGGTAGATTGAGACATATTATCTTTGAGAATGAGACTTATGATGTTAATTTGTTAGATTTAGACGTATTATTTTTGAAATTGAAACTTATGGTGTTAATTTCTTAGATTTTGTATTTTGATTTTTTTTTTAAAAACTTTTAAAAAATATGTGAGACCCACAAATTCGACTCAACCCAACTCAACTTACTGCTCTAGTGAGCGGGTTAGGTCCAAAAATGCTACTGAACCCGCCTAACCCACTTAGCGGACACCCCTAAATTGTATGCTTAAATGTTTCATTCACTATTTTATATGAGACTTGTAAATGTGACTTTCTTTTAATTTTTATATATGTTGTATATTTAGATATTTTACTTATTGTACAATGTGAAATTTTGAAACACTAAGTAATATAATATGATATATTAGTATATTAGTTTATTACTCAATCTAGTATATAATATTAAACTATATATTTAATTATTATATGTTCAATCATGGTTTAACCACGATTAAATTAATGAACCGTAAATGAATATCTTCATTAGTTTAATGACTAAGCTGATCTTAAAAATATGGATGATAATGACTCTTAAGTACTAAAAAGTATCTATAAGACTGTCTACTTTTAATATAATTAAAGAATTGCACATGAGAATTGTACTAATGAGTAATTCTAGTTATGATATTTTTGTTATCTATTTTGATATTACACATGAGAATTTGCACAATATTTTTACACAAATTTAAGTTAATTAATTTGTAGTTTGTATATTGTACCGGATATTTTAAAAGTTTTAATTTTTGTTTAGAATACAATTTAGAAACTTAATTTTTAATATATGTTATACATATGTAATGTGTCATGAATTTAAACTATTTAAATTATTAGTATTTTATTTTAAAGTAATAGAGAAATTTAAAAAAAGATAAATATTTTAAATTAGTCTAACTATGTATAAAACATTTTACGTATTAATTTTTGCATAAAGTTATTTATGGAAACTTCCTATTTAATTAAGCAAATTAATCAAAAAATAGATAATTGATTTATATGGAATTAATTGTCTTGATAGCCAACAAAGAAATAGAAAACAATAATATTGTGCATACAATAAAAGAAAGGTTCGAATGAAAAAAGAATGACTTGATAAACAACAGAGATGAAGAGGGAGAATAAATCTATCTGTGTGTGTAAACAAGAAGCAATATTTGATTTATTTTTATTAAAAAACTAACGTGACTAATCAAGAGAAAATAGTCAAATATATTTTGTTATTCTCATATCGAAAAGAAATATGGTTTAAGAATGGAAAAAGTACACAAAAACAAATTACTTATTCCCAAATATGAGTTCTCAATTTTATAATATAGGGATGGATGACCTATATTATTCAATTAATAGGTTAATAATAGATTAATATAAACAATACACGTTAATACAAAAAAAATGGATATATCCTTAATCGACCTAAAACTGATGTAAACAAAATGATTTTGGTTGAAGAAAATCTATTGAAAAATGTTTTATTTGGTAATACATGATTGAAAAATTTACTTGAATTAAAAATTAACGTGACTAATCAAGAGAAAATAGCCAAATACATTTTGTTATTCTCATATAGAAAAGAAATATGGTTTAAGAATGGAAAAAGTACACAAAAACAAATTACTTATTCCCAAATATGAGTTCTCAATTTTATAATATAGGGATGGATAACCTATATTATTCAATTAATAGGTTAATAATAGATTACTATAAACAATACACGGTAATACAAAAAAAATGCATATCTCGTTAATCGACCTAAAACTGATGTAAACAAAATGATTTTGGTTGAAGAAAATCTATTGAAAAATGTTTTATTTGGTAATACATGATTGAAAAATTTACTTGAATTAAAAACTAACATGACTAATCGAGAGAAAATAGTCAAATACATTTTGTTATTCTCATATAGAAAAGAAATATGGTTTAAGAATGGAAAAAGTACACAAAAACAAATTACTTATTCGCAAATATGAGTTCTCTATTTTATAATATAGGGATGGATAACCTATATTATTCAATTAATAGGTTAATAATAGATTAATATAAACAATACACGTTAATACAAAAAAAAAATGCATATCTCGTTAATCGACCTAAAACTGATGTAAACAAAATGATTTTGGTTGAAGAAAATCTATTGAAAAATGTTTTATTTGGTAATACATGATTGAAAAATTTACTTGAATTAAAAACCTATATATATATATATTAAAGTACATATTGTAAAACTTTTGCTTTACGAGAAAAAAAAACATTTAACTTGATTTTAATCAACCAATGAGGGTGAGTGAAGGTGATAAGCAACCTTGACCCATTAGAACGAGGACGCGAGTTCAAATTGTAAGGAAACAACTCTTATGGAAAGACTGTATAATCTTCATGTCCTGTGTTTGAATGAGAATTAGTTCTATAAATGATTCAAATTAGTCAAATATGTAGGAATATCTTGTGGATTAAAAAAAAACCATTATACCTTTCTCTTAATTATTGAGGCACTTTTTCTTTTTATGAAAATGGAGAACTTTATAAGTTTCTAACTATAAAATAAAAATGTTAATTTAATGAAGTTCAACAAAAATTTTATTACAATAATTTTCAACATTAATCACTATTTTAGTTTTAAATTATTAACTTATCTTTTTATTAAATACATATTTTTTGGTACATAAATACTTTTTTTTTAAATAAGTCCTTACGTCGTGTTTGAAATCAACTAAAATTAAAATGATTTGATTTGTTTTGAATTGATTTGATTTAATTTATAAATCAAAATTTGTGTTTAGAACTTATAATAAAAAATAGGATGTCAATTGTTTTATAAATCATTTTCTTATATTTGGAACTCAATAAAATAAAAATTTATTTGATTTAATTTTATTATTTTACATTTTAACCCTTACAAAAGTCATTTAGTAAGAGTAAAATAATCTTTTAATTTAAAATCCTAACATATCCTATCACAATTGATAGGATTCCTAAAAATAAAATAAAATAAAATCCATAAATTTTAGAAATCAAATCATTTTTCTTTTTTTAACTTTCAATTATTTCTCAATTTTTTACATTATAGACACACTCTTAAAGTTCTAAAAAATTCCTATAAAATATTTAAAAGATTAAAAAAAATTATTATCAAGTGAAATGCTCATATGCATTAATTTAGAAAAAAATATCAAATAGCTAACCTGCTGTAGTATTTGAATTCTCTAATATATGTTTAGTTCATTTTAGATAATAAATAAAATATAAATGATGATCATTGATAAAGAAATTAACGGAATAGTCTGTTATACACGCGTTTATATTCTACTAAAACTCAAAGCATTGATTTTTGGTCAATAATTATCAATACCGCAGTTTGAAAAATATACATGCACAATCCTTAACATTGAGACCGTTGACAAATAGTTATCATCATCTAATAATCTGTTTAAATAAACTAAACTTAGGAAATATGCGAATCAAAAAAACATTTATGAAATATTTTCTAATATATTATCATTCCATTCATTATCGACACGCAAGCAGAAGCTGCTTTTCAAAAGAATCTTAGTTTTGAATACATAATCTACATAAATCGAATGATTCAATGAATCTTTACCTAACAAATCTCTTTTTTTTTCAAATAAAGTAACAAATACTAAAATCCTGACATTTATATCTTTGATCGACATGGCAATTTCATAAAATATTATTTTTTAGGGGAAGATTTCATATATTATATATTATTATTAGTACTTGACAACCAACCATTCCATTATTATCGGTAACACCTAACCAGAAAACGAGGGCAGCAGACAGGAAGCAATAATGCCTTGGTAGTTGGTACCAACAAACAAGGCCTAAAACATAGCGCGAGCCATAAAACATTAACAAGAGCACAAAGCTAATCCTAGAAAACCAAAAAACAATGACCAAATCCTAATTAGGAAAACGCAATAGCTCCCTGTTCCATCGGAAGGGGAAGAAACAATGATTTTCAAAAGCACGTGATCCTGGTGGTGGTAGCTCAGGGTTTCCAGAGAATGGTTGTCTCTGCAATCATGGAAGTGACCACATATGGGTCCATGTTAGAAGCAGGCCTCCTGTCCTCAAAATATCCCTTCCCTGCCTTCTCTGTGTCCCTTCCAACTCTAACAGAAGCACCACGGTTTGCTACTCCCTGCACAGTCCAAGAATGCAAATTAAGAAACTGGTCTCAACCATAAGGAAAAAGTCAATGTTTTGGAGTCTCCATATATGAAGGGTACATGTACATCTATCACATGAAATGAAAGCAAGTTCAAAATAAACATGGTATGGTCATTTTCTTGCTTACCCATAAGAAGGTTTTGATGTCAGCTGTCTCATGTCGTCCTGTCAAACGACGCTCGTTGCCTTCTCCATAAGCAGCAATGTGCTCCTTGTGCCTCTTTCCCAACTTATCAATTGCTTGTTTGATGACTTCATAGCCACCATCACTTCTCGTGGACTTGGTGCTGCAACATTATTTATGAACTTTTGTCAAGCATGAAAAGTAGAGAGATTTAGTTTAATCCTTTCGTTTAAGTAAACAACAAATACCTGTAATTTGTGTGAGCACCAGCACCATTCCAATCACCCTGGTTTTGTAAATAACCCAAACAACAAGAGTCAACACCAATTTAATAACCAAAAAAAAAATTGCCTAAAATTTTGAATGGGTATGGAACAATGTATGGGGGAAACTAACTAGAACACAAAAGAGGAAAAAAATATCCAACCTGAATTGGCTTGGGGTCAAAGGAAAGCACCACACCAGCAATCTCAGTGATCCTCTATTAACACAGAAACAAAGAAAGTTAGTTGCAGAATTTTAGAGTAGAATGATTGGCCTTTCATTCAAAAGATAAAAAATTGACGATGAGGTAATAGTGACAGTAACAGTGTTCATGTGCTTCCTACCTCCAAAATGTAACGAGCAACCCACAACTCGTCACCAGCAGAGATACCAACTGAAGGACCAACTTGGAATTCCCACTACATACCATGAACAGTAAAAATGAATTGGAAGTAACAAAATTAGAAAAACAAGTAATGGTTAAATACTTAAATTTAATTATAAAAAATATTTGTGCCAATAAAAAATATTAAATATTAAGGGTAAACAATGGTGAGTACGAAAATATGTGCATAAATTGTTCCAACTTACCTGGCCGGGCATCACTTCTCCATTAATTCCACTCACGTTGATACCGGCATAAAGAGAGGCTTTGTAATGTGAGTCAACAATATCACGGCCAAAAGCCTTCTCAGCACCAATACCACAATAGTATGGTCCCTGTTGAGCAAATAAAATTAGAACACATGTATGTACCCAACAAAAAAAAAACATATGTAAGCAATAACAAAAGGAAATGTTGTGACTCTCAAGAAAAGTGAAAGACTGCCAAGTCAGTCACAAAAAACAAGTTTAAATTGGGTTCAAAAGTTATTCATCCTTCCTAACAAGTTATGGTGTTAACAAATTATATTTGTTCTGATATTGTAAGTGATTAGTAATACCATATAGAGCCCCATGTGGGTACAATTCACAATCGGAGACCCCAAATGTGTGAAATGGAAAATATGGGTTTGTATATGTAAAGTAACAAGCATACAAACAATAAAGAAAGTGAGTTTTTCACCTGGGGTCCAGGAAAACCACCAACAGGCCACCCAAGAGGCCAGTGGACATCTTTCTGCAACAAGGTGTATTCCTGCTCAATACCATACCTAATCACCAATCATGCACCAATAGTTAGTCAGTAAGAAAGAAACTCGTGGCAAAAGGCTATTATAATCAGCAATGAAGGAACAATAGGTACCAGGGTTCTTCAGCAACAACATCAGGATGGCTGAATATCTCGGCAGCAGCGTGTCTCTTGTTAGTGGGAATGGGTTGTCCGGCAGGAGTGTAAGCATCACACATAACCTAAGGCCAATTACAATTGAAAAACCAGGAGTGTAAGCATCACACATAACCTAAATAAACTTTGGAAAGCCTTAAATACAGATGACTCAGAAAACACAAAGAAACTAACCAGGATATTGTTACCCCTTCTGAATGGATCCTTGAAAATGGCTTGAGGGCTGTATAGAATCAAACCCCAAATAAGTAAAAAACGAAATTTCATAGAAAATGGAAAACAAAATTATAGGTTTGTATTGGTTAAGAGGAAAACAAATGTTGATCAAGTGGGATTAAATTTTTTTTTTTTAAAACAAAAGGCTTACTATAAGATCACTTCACTATCTTCTCCAGGAGCTTGACCTGTGCTGGAACCATCATAATTCCACCTGGGCAGCTTTGAAGGGTCGCTAACCGGTCCTGAGAGAGTCTATATCCCAAAACCATTTTATATTTGCACTAGTTGAGTGGCAAAAAAAAAAAAATTCTTTTAAATTTTGCTACAAGAAGTAAATTACCCTTGCTTTGCTCCTCAGGTCCAATCCTGAGCCACCAATCCTACAATAATGAAAATAAAAGCAGAGTCATTAGAGTTTATCAAAAGGGGAAATTTTGATAAAAACAAGTTAGGTGCATTAATGTCATTTGGGACTCAGTATACCAATTAGTTGAGGTTGTAGTGATAACCAAGCAAACAACAAACAAACAAACAAGGGAAAAGGCTATTCCATACAGGAATTGTAGCAGACAAACAAGCAAAAAGCCATGTTCGTAGTGAATAAATAATAAAACCAAGCATGATAGTCACCGAAAGATGGAGTCAAAACAGGGGAAACCATCTTAGATTTATGCCCAAAAAGCGGAACGAAACCCCCACAACATTATTGAAACGGACCTATGCATCGAAAGAACTGTTACAAAACTGAAAAATTGGCATGATAGACACCAGATCAGATCAACCAATAAACAAAAGGAAGAAAAAACAAGAAACAATAACAAATAAAAAGATTAAAAAAACAGGGGAAATCAGAGGAAAAAATAGTTTTTCTTCTTGTTATACCCAAGCTAATGAGTTTGTATGCAACCAAAACTGTCAGATCAAAATTTCCTAGACTCTTTTTTAGAGGGTATGCAACAAAAACAGCGATAAAGCGAATGCAGTGTAGAGTGTAGACCATAGTGATGGATCAAATGGGAGATGGACAAAAATAAACCACACCCATCATAAGAATCATGCCAGAAAACGTTCCTGCACACGTAAATTCATGGATACACGAAGAGACATAGAGCCATGCTATATTGCTATGCTTGTTACCACGTAAAGAACAACAACAAAAATAAAAAAAAATTAAAAAAAAACAGCGTGTGAGTGTGTGGAAGAGAAAGAGAGAGAGAGGGAGACACTGACCATATGTACTCAGCGATCACCTTCTCCGTGGTTTCGGAGAGGTTAAGGTTGATGAGATCTGAGAGCAGAGACATCTCCAAAATCAAAACTTGAGGCAGAGACTCTTCTTCTCTCTCTTCCTTCTTCGTTGAATCCTTGAGATTCAATACAGAGACGTGAACATAGCTAAGCCTGTGTGGGGTTTTATAGTGCCTTCTCCCACTTGGAATTGTAAAAACAACTAAAATAATAAACTTTTTTAATTAAACAATTTTACTTAAAAAAAAAAGAAGAGATATCTTTAAAATGATAAGATTTTGAGGAGTTAGAAATAAAAAATGAAACGACTTTTTTTAATTAAACAATTTTTACAATAAAAAATAGTGCGAAACATTTTATGCTTTGTTTTTTTCTTATTGTTGGGTGGAATTGTCAAGTACAAGTATTGTTAAATAACAATAATAATATTTACAAAAAAATAACAATAATAATAACAAATGGGTATAATTGGCAGGCCCGTTTCAAATATGTGTTGGGACTTGTTTTGGGGAAGAATCTGAATCAGTGGGGTCCATGTTGTCAGTCATCGTTCACCGGGTAACTTAACTTATGTGCCGGTTTCGGTTTTATAAATGGCATTTGTTGATACTGCTTAATTAATGTAATTATGAATTATGAATTATGAATTATGAATTATGAATGAGGAAAGAAAATACTGATTCTGATTCTGGTAATGTTAAACGCCTTATAGAAATTAATTGATTCCTTTCTGCGCTGACTTTAAATGGTAGTATGTACCCAAAAAAGGAATGCTAATAGAGCATGTGTGCATTTTTTGTTTTGATAGGTGTCTAATAAGTAGGTTGAATGAGTTTTGTGATATTTTTAGATCCGACTCGCTTATTAAATTAGTGAGTTGAGTTCCATTTTGTTTAAAAAAAATATTCTTTTAACTTAATCAAACTTGCTCAATAATGAATTGAATTGAGTTAAATCTATAAATCTGATATATATTAGAAAAATTGTTTCTCTTATTAATATAATTGTAATATGAAATTAAAAATTCGTTATATATAACACATCTTAATTAAAAGTTACATATATTTTAAATAAATTAAAATGTCATATAATCAGTCTTATACAAATATAATAAGTCTCAAATAAGATAAATAAATATAATAAGTCTTTAAGTTAATATAAGTTTGAAATAAACTAAAATAAGTTAATAAGTCCTAAACACAACAAACAACAAACCACATTAGCAAAGTGAAATTAATGTCATCACATATTCACATATAGTACATGGATTGACATCGTCATTCACTTTATTTTCAATTTTCTCAACATACTTTTTGTCATCTAAGTGATTTATTAGATTTTTATTGCAATGATCTGTAAAATGTTTCATGAATTTCTTATCAATATTTTATTGGTTACACTCTCAATGTAATCATAATACATACATTTAAACTTAATTGACACTATAGAAAAATCAGAGTGGGGATGGTAATGGGGCATGGCGGGAGTAGGTAGTGCTTCCCCCACTCCCATCAAGGGTATCTATTTGTGATCTTTACAGATAGATGGGGGTATTCACAAGTAGTTAATAATTTAAAATAAAATCTTAAAAATTATAAAAAATTATAAAAAATAAATTTTAACATCACATACTATAACTTTGTTCAACAATATAAAATTCTTACAAAATTAAAATAACAATATAAATAACAAACTAAATTCAATTATATTTTATAATAATCAATTTACACAAACAACTATTACATAAATAGTATATATTTTTTCAAAAATTTTATCATTATAGGCTCATTCAATAAAAAATATATTTTAAAATAATAAAAATATATGTATTTTCATCTCATCTCAAATTTTTTTTTTAAAAAAGAATCACAATATATGATATATGTTAAATGAAAAAGTACATTTAACGAGCTTGCAGTACCTCGTGACGATACTATAATCTCCGCCCCATCCCCATTTATTAAGCGGTGTGAACACCCAATTTTGACCTGACTACAATAAAAAAATAATAAAAATAATAAAAAATAAAAATAAAAAAAAAAAAAAATAAAAAAGTCTCCACTTTCTATTGTTCCCCACTCACATTTCACTAATTTTCCTCACCGCACACACTCATTTTTTTTCTTCACTCACGTACACACTCACCCACTCCATCATCTCTCTCCACTCACTTTCCAAAGACACACCCACAACATTTTTTTTTAAATTTTTTCCCGCTCACTCACTTTCCAAAGACACACCCACAACATTTTTTTTTAAATTTTTTCCTGCTCACTCACTTTCAAATACTGCACCCACTCACCTTTTGTTTTCTTTTTCTTTCCACTACCCCACCCTTTTATAAGGACCTTCCTTCATCCCCATCATCCAACTTCACCAACCAGACTACACCACCACCTTCATCTCCTTCACTTCCCACTTCACAACCCATTCCTTCAAAAACTTCGCCAACCCCTAACCATCTTCTCGCCAATCCCATCTCCATCTTCGGCCACCCTCTCATCTCCGTAACTCCATCATCCACGTGAACTCCACCCATAACAAAGACCTCATCATCCTTCCAAAACTCCATCTCCACATCCAATCTTCAACCACCCTTCATCTCCCATCACCATCTTCAAGCAACTCACCCTTTACCACCGTTACTCACACCAGATCTGCACCCAAAAGCCTTAGCACTACACTCATTGGTAGCTGCGTTTTTTTGAAAAAAAAAGCAAAAGTTTTCTTCGTTGCTGTCACTTTGAAGAGCAAAGAGAAAAAAAGAAGTTTTTTTTTTTTTGTCTCTGTTTTGTTCGTTGCAACCTGCAGCGCCCATTCCCTTCTGTTTTCACGAGAAGACCAAAGCTTGATCTTTCATTCCTTTGTATCTCTATCTTCTGTAAGTGTTTTATCATTCAGTTATTTGCTTTTATTTTATTATAATTATTTTTTTTATCTTGTCGATTGTATTCTCTTGATAATTGAATGTGGCTGTGATTTGAAATTGATATTTTGATTTGGATCAACATTTTTTTTTATTTTTAACATATAAAAATAAATAGTGGAGGCTTTGGATTAAAGAAAATCAAACCACTTTCAAGTGGTTGTTCACATCTTCGTTTTTTTTTTTTTACATTTGAATAAACAATTAATAAAAAAAAAAGAAAAGTTAAAATTTATATATAAAAAAAAGAAACCACGTGAAAGTGGTTGTTGGCCATCTTTTCACTTGTTCCATATCTTTTTTTTTTTTTTTTTCGTATTTCAAAAAAATAATAATTAAAAAAAAAGGTTTATCGTAGAAGTTTGAAACCGAATACCACGTTCATGTGGTATCATGACTTTTTACATAAAAAATGAAAAGGTAAAGACAAGATAAAAAAAAATAAAAAATAAAAAAAACACCAAAATAAAAAATCAAAAAAAAATAAAAAAGGGAATAAAAAAATAAATAAAAAAATGTTTTAAGTTTAATTGGTTGTGTTACTTGGGATTATTACTTGTTTGATAGTATTTACTTAATTTAATTGTGCATTTTATTTTATGTCTTGTGATTAATAGGAAGCAAAAAAAAATAAATAAAAAATGATAAAAAATGTTAAGAAAAAAAAGAAAATATGTTTTTGTGATGTTGTGTTTTCATTCTATTTTATTATATTTACTTGGTTTATGAAAAATTATGTTTACTTATTTGTCTCGAGTACTCCCAAAAATAAAATGATAAAAAATAAAAAGTTTTTTTTTATCCATGCAATGACCAATGATGATGATTGAATAATGGATGCTATCTTCAACGCCATTTGGATCATAAGGGTTTATTGAGTAGCTTTAGTGCTAATAACTTGAACCTCAGTGTCGAATGGATTTGTTTTCAAACAAAATATCTTTTTAAAAATCTTTTTCTTAATTAAAATCAACCAACCTACAATTATTTTCTAAAGAACTACGTAACTTTGAGTTCCCCATTGCACCAGGGGATACGTAGGAGCAGAATTTCATTTCTGTCAAGCCCAAATTTAAATTTTCATAATTTGTGATTTTTCTTTTATAAATAGTTATAATGCTTTTGTAAAAAGGGGTAAAATAAATATTTTCAAAGATTGTTAATAATTTGCACAATTAATCTAAGGTACCGTCTTATGACGGGTGCGTTAGGGGTGCTGTGGGATTAAGTTTCCACCCTTCCCTAAGCATAACCGACTTCCGAATCCAATCTGGTTCCAAAGACCATTTTCAAAGAGAGGTTTTCCAATTTTTCCAAATTCAAATAAAATTGGTGGCGACTCCATTTTCTCAATTTCATATTTCTAAAATCCGATCGAGTTGCTGTTCCCCCATGCGATAATATCTGTCGCGACAGATGGCGACTCCACTGGGGATATTTGGAGAGTCAAGCCTGTCGTTGTTAGTTGTGCAAATTGTTAATAATTTTCATTTATTTAGATTACCCTTTTTATCCTTGTTTGTAAATGGATTTTATTTATTTTGTTCTATGTAAATATCTCGATAGCGTTATCCCTGTGTTTGTTTTGACCTCGATATACTTGTATATAATTTGTACTTAATTGTGCATAATTGTTGAAACCTTAGGATGAGATGATTCTTTGCTGGTTATTGTATATATGTTTCTGCAGTTGGGGTAGTTTTATCTTTTAAAATTTTTGTACAGTTTGTATGCTCCCTCACACACATCACCATCACTTACCTCACACACTTTTTGGGCTCTATACCCGCTCAGGCGAACTCGAGGAGTAGGAGGGTCTCGCTTTTGTTATTGAGGGGCTTTATGCTCACTTGACATTTGTTGAGACACCACTCAGATTGTTACCATTATCATGGATGAATCATATTGAGAGGTTTTTCAAAAAAAAAGGCTATTCATCGTCAGATTTCATGACGGCTAATTCAAAAAAAAATAACTTGCATTTGGGTCTTTACATTTCAAAAAATATAATACGATCCTCATGACAGTGGCAATCTGTACAAGAAAAAAAAAAAAAAAAAAGAGAAAGGGGATTCCTACTTGTGATTAATTCATGATTTGGGTCTTTGTCTTTCGAGATAAGGGCAATCTGGGAACCATGACTTTTTAGAAGTTTAGACTTGTCCCGAAAATCTTGCACTGATAGATTGAGCATAGTGACTGTCAAATCTTAGGTTCCACCTGACTAGGGCACAAAAGGGAGCGTACTTCTTTTTCTTTAGTTATCTGTTTCTCATATCATTCATTCTTGCAAAAAAAAAAGAAGAAAGAAAAATAAAAAAAACTTGCATTTTCATGACATTGCATTTCAAAAAATCATCATACGTTTTTATGGCATTCTTGACTAAAAAAAATCATGCATCTTCATAGCATCCCTAGCATTCAAAAAAAAAAAAAATTTATTCATCGCTTGCATTTCATGACATTGCATTTCAAAAAAAAAAAAATAACTTGCACTTCATGACATTACATTTCAAAAAATATAATACCTTGCATCCTCATGACATGCATTGCATAAGAAAAAAAAAAGAGAAAGGGGATATCCCCTCTTGCATTGTCATAACTCAAAAAAAAAAATGTGTATTTGCATGGCATGCATTATCCTTTGGGTTTACGACCCTATAAGGGTTTCTCCATGTAGATTGTTAGCATACGTTCTCTAGAGTTACCTCGATAAGAGGTACCCCTAGAATGCACCATTCTTTTTCTAGCATGCTTACACTTTTTTTAGTATTATAGGGTGAGTTTTGGAAAGATTGGTACTTATCAATAGCAAAGAATGGAAGAAAGGTGTCATGGGCAAAACACAAGCAATGCAGTTGACCACAAGAGGAACATGAAGATTGCTGTTAATGGCGTGACCTGAGGCTTGTGAGAGACATTACTCACCGTATGACTCCATTTTTGAAGCTCGATCGGAGTTTTCGAGTAGTTATGGGCAAATCTTGGATTTATTGCGCATCACGCTTGAAGAGCCTGTTTTGAGTGGCTTAGCTCAATTTTGGAACCAAATCTTCGAAATGTTTCGAGTTACCCCATCCTTCCATCCCACTCGTCACTTCTCCTGATCAACTCAAGGAGCCATATCCACATCACACCATCGCCCCACCGCGAATCCGTAGGCCTCACCCTCGTACAGTGCCAGCCCTGATCCGTCGCCGTTTCATGAAGCACTCCACGAACCTTAGCACCGCCGCTCCACGAGCTCCACCACGCTGTGCCCCCTCGCTTCACCCTCCGCCTCGCAACCGGCCATTTCCTCCACCCAAAGAAGCACCGTCGCACGCCCGCGCCATTCCGGGACTTAATCCGGGGCTCCCACCCAATCCCCGCGGCACTCCACCTTCTTCCCCCGCGCTCTTTTTCCTCTTCTCGCAATTAGACCTAGATATTGCACCAACCATTGAAGAGTACGCTATCATGTTAAGACTCCCAATGAGCAAGCACCCAAATGTTTATCTTTATGGAGGATATTATGTGTCGTAGGGAAGATAGCAGAATCGATAGGGGCTCGAAGCTCAAACAAGTCAATTGGGATTGGAAAAAGGGGAGGAACGAAGGCTTGAAGAAAAGCTACCTCGAAGCACATCTTCAATATCTAGCACAACAAGGAAAGTGGGATTTCTTTAACAAAACACCGGCCTTAACCATCTTTGGGTTAGTGTTATTCCCATTTACCTCAGATATGGTAGATCAAGCAGCAATGGATGTATTCTTCAAGTTTGAGAAGCATAAAGCAAATCCAGTCCCTGCTATTCTTGCTGATACTCTCTTGACGATGGAAATCATCATCAAAGGGTGGTGGAAAGATTCGATGTTGCACACACATGTTGTATGTTTGGATCATAACACACATGGATGTGCGCAATCGCCTGGGACTCCTACCTGACCCGTTAAAGAATTTTGGTCGCATACCAGTGAAACAACAAAAAGCTTATGAATGGAAAAATGAGTTTATGAGGATGGGGCCAGATGCTTTCAAATGGGTATGCCCGTGGTATCATGGAGAAGAGATAATTTTCAGTTGTGGTGACTTCCCTAGTGTTCCTTTGATGAGCCCTAGAGGTGGTGTGTCATACGCGCCAATCCTTGTGCTTAGACAACTCCGATGGACTCAATATGTGCCCAACGAAAAGCAACTTGAAGGGTTCAGCTTCTTATACCAAAGCAAGATGGAAACACTACTAAGCTCGAAAAAGAGATTAGAGATGCTTGGAAGAATATACATATGGCGGAACAAAGGAATTGGGAAGCATGTGGTAGTCTCAGACTCGAATACTTGCAATGGAGAGAGGCAAGAAGGGTGCAAAATAACATCCCTCGATAGTTTCGAGGATAAAGGTCATCCTCGATCATACCTCAAATGGCCACCGAGATGGAAAGACTAAAAGCACGTATGAAAGTCTTGGAACAAGAAAAGGAAGCCGCTGAGCTAAAAGTAGTCATCCACCAGAGTCGATGCCAGAAGCTAGTTGATGAAGTTGAATATTTAAAAGACACATGTGCAAATATGGCTGAGACCCCAAGCCGAGTAAAAAGGGCAAGGAAAGGAAAGGAGATAGAATTTGAAAAGGCCACAACAGAAGTTCGTGAATTGCGAGCAAAGATAAGCACCCAGAAAGAGACAATGGCGTTGGTTTTGCAAGAGAAAGGAAAGTTGGAGACAAATGCTAAGGTACAAGATCGTAGAATGCAAGCCTTGCAAGAAGCTCTAACTGAAGCAAAGTGCCGCTCTGACCAAGGACGGGCATTAGCTACCAAATATCATGATGCACTCATGGAAGCGAACCTAGAGAATGAGCATTTAAAGCCGCAAATTCAAGAGTTGGGGCGAGACCATGAGCAGTGGAGACTCGAGGCCCAAAGACTAGTGAGACAGAAAAGAAGAATGGGCAGAAATGTGGCAATCAGCAGCACAAGAGCAAAGGGTCGAAAAAGAAGAATGGAAGAAGAAATATGAGAGCATGTCTGATAGTGTGCAATATTATGCTGCGCAACTAGTTGATCGTTTTGAAGAGGCGACCTCCATTCGACTCAATCCATTGTTACGGCTACCACAAAAATAGCCGAGTTCATGAAATATTATCGAGGTTTTGCTAAAGGTCTTAGGAAGAAACAAACAAAGTTGTTAATGTAATGCTGTCTAAAGACCTTGGACTGATTAAATTTTGAAATGAAAATGAATGATCAATTGCGGTGTTTTGTTCCAAACATTGATTTTATTGTTTTGCACCTGGACATTATTCATTGAAGGGTGAATGCCCTCTTGAATAAGTTATCAACTTCGCTCTCAACCTCGAGACAATTCGTCCTTCAGAGAAAGTATAGGAATCCTAGTATTCAAGAAGGGTAATCGCATTGCATGTGAATATCCAAGAAGATAGCACCCATTGAGGAGAGAATACTCCTCGGGATCGCTATCAACCATATTCTTGCCTAAGGGATGCTGAACCCAAAATTTGGGATCCTGCATTGCTATTGAATGACCGTGCCGATCTTTCCACAATCACCAAGCATCCTCACAATAGCGCTAACCTCTTCTTTCCTTTTCTTGTTTAATGTTGTTTTGTTTTAATAAATCAATTTGATTCAGGAATCATTGCGCGACCTAGGAAGGAAGATACCAATCAAACCCGAGTTCACAATACCAGATCTCGGACCAGGATGGCTGCTAATAATCCTGAGGCAGGGAGGAATTTGAGCAGAGAAGTCGATGAAATGACAGGGAGGATAAATGAGGTGTCAGAAGCCCAAATACGGTTGGAAGCAATATTGCAAGACATGAGGGAATCTCTTCACTTAATCAGCGGGAATAGATGTACAAATGAGGTTGAAGCATATGCAAATGTGTCATCAATGACCGCCGACCTTCCCGCTATTACTTCGTGGCATCACTATGGGGATCCATGAACAACCACCTCAAACGACACCGGTTGTCATGCCTATTGGGGAGGGGTATCGCACTTTGGAAGGTGCTCATAATGAAGTTCCAGGTTATGCTGGCCCTACCTGGGAACAACCTCATGTGTCCATCATAGGGCAAGCAACAATACCTCACTCTGGGAATAGCCACGTCATGGCTGAGAAAGACAAGATGAAGGAAGAGTGGATGGAGAAAATGGAGGAACAGATCAAGGCAATCAAGGGCCCTAGTGCTTATGGGCCTCTTAGAATAGAAGAACTGTGTCCTACCACTGATGTCATAATCCCTAAGGACTTCAAGATTCCTGATTTTGCCAAGTACGATGGAAGTGGCAACCCTCGGTTTCATTTGATCAGTTATGGAACCAAGATGGTCTGTTTGGTCCAAGGATGATAAATTCCTGATTAGCTTTTTCCACGAGAGTCTCACAGGTCCTGCTTTGGAGTGGTATCTTCAATTAAACCATTCTAAGATTTCGTCGTTGGACGAGTTGGCCGACCTATTCATGGACCAAGTACAAGTTTAATCTGACGCAACTCCGACCCGGAACAATTGGGCTCGATGCGAAAGGGAAGTGATGAACCTTTCGGACAATACGCGCAGAGAGGGGAGAGCCTTGGCGGCTCAAATTTCACCCCCCATTAACACTAGCCGAGATGTGCTCGTATTTCCCGGGAACCTTGGGAAACCCGTTTATCGGGGTAATGGTCGGGCACCCTATAAGGATTTTGCGGACTTGATAATGGTGGAGAAAGGATAGAGGTTATGGCCAAGGCCGGGAAGTTACCGGTGAACAATACAGAGAGTATTGCCTTCAAGAAGGGATTCCACCGAAAAGAAGGAACCCGAGGTGAGTTATGTCCAACGTCGCAGATCTTCGGACCCGATATTCCCCACAAAACTCAAGCCGCCAATTACCATATAACCCCGACTCGCACCTTCCATATCAAACACCTTCACTTCCTTATTACCCGCCCCACCAAACTATGCCTCGCATGAAACATCACCCCAACTCCGCAATTCCAAATCAATAATGTCCCCACACCACAACCATATATGCTACCGCCCAACCTATACTCGATACCCACCTGCACCTCCACAAGCCTACCCAAATCACCCACAACCTCGGCCAAACTTTCAAAATCAAGGTCGCTTTCGTCCACAAAACCTACCCCTTTCCCAAGACCGTCCATTTCAAATGCGGATCTGTTCCAAAAGTTGTTCGACACCCACCTCATTTCGGAAATCCTGTACGTCCCTTAGAACCACCGTTCCCTAGCGTGGTATAACCCGAATTTGACTTGTAAATACCACATGGATATCCCAGGGACATTCAATTGAAGATTGTGAGGCTTTCAAGATGGCGAAGGAAGCTTATTGCTTATGGGAAGCTTGACATTTAAGAAGAGGCTGGACCCAGTATCGTCAACAACCCGATCCCTAACCATGGTGGAAGAAATGAGGCGAATGCCGTGGAGATAGAAGGGCCTCCAATAAAAGAAGTCATGAGCCTGCATACGCCGATGATTCAAATATTCGAGGGACTGAAGATAGCGGGTTATGTTATCACTTCACCAGCTTCCTTTGAAAGAAGAAGAGAGGCATGATGAAGAGTCCAGGTGCGTTTACCATTGTGGGGCAACAGGACACGATATCGAGAATTGTTGGGACTTTAAGGATCGAGTCCAGAGGTTGCTCACATTAGGAGTAATACAAGCAAGATCAGGGGTAACTTCCTCTGAAGAGGTCCATATGATTGAACGATTTGTACTTAAAGTACCACCCCTCAACCAAGCTTCGGAGTCAGGGAAAGTGGTATTGACGGTCAAGAAGCCAACACCATTTGCTTGTAATGACACCCGCGCAGTGCCCTGGAGCTATGAAACAAGGGTGGAGATAAAGGAGTCGGGAAGGGACTTCGAATACCCGAGTGGCATAAATACACCAAGAAGAAGACCCGGTGACTAACATAGTCTGGGTAGGAGGAATAACAAGGAGCGGGCGATGCTATGGCCCAATAGAGGTAGAGAAGAAAAAGAATGATAAAGAATGGAGAAATGAGGAAAATGCAAGAGAAGAGGAGAGAGGGAAAGAAGGGGAAGAAGAGTTCCTAAAGATAATGAAGCAAAGCGAGTACGATGTGGTGGAGCAAAAAGAAGACTCCAAAGAAGGATATCCCTCCTGTCACTTATTTTGACATCCGAGTTACATCGAAAAGCGTTGCTAAGAGTACTAAATGAGGCTTATGTCAAACCCGATGTCACTCCTGAGAATATTGTCAGCATGGTGGACCCGATAAAGCACGTCAACATGATCACATTCATGGATGAAGAGATCGCTTCTCGGTTTGAGAAAAACCCACGGGCTTTACACATAACCCTTAAATGCAAAGGGTATATGGTTGCAAAGGTTTTGATTGATGGGGGGTCTGCGCTAAATATCCTACCGAAGTCGACTCTAAACTCATTATCAATAAGTGAGGATGAAGTGTTACCTCGAGAAATGGTGGTGCGGGCTTTTGATGGAAATAAGAGAAGCATCTTAGGAGAGGTGATGTTGCCATTAGAGATTGGTCCAAGCAATTTTCAGGTATTATTCCAAGTTATGAACATTGAGCCTGGATACACAATGCTCTTGGGAGACCATGGATCCATGTTGCCGGTCTTCGTTCCCTCAACCCTGCATCAAAGTGTTAAGTACATTGAAAATGGGTCAATCATTACCATACATGGGGAGGAAGAGATTATGTTGTCAAAACCAATTTCAGTGCCGTATGTGGAAAGTGCAGAGAAAGATGAAGAGAATTTGTGGCACAGTTTTGAAATAGTAGAGACTGGAGTCGGTAAAGATGAATCTCCGACGCAAAGTGTGGATCAAGTGGTGGCCCGGATTATGGCAAGTAATGGTTACGAGGAAGGAAAAGGCTTGGGCTCACAATTGCAAGGTACTCAGTCACCGGTGTCCTTCCCAAAAAAGTGGGACAAGTTCGGGTTAGGGTATGAGGCATCCCTGGAAGAGAGAACAAGGAGCATGACCCTCGGGAAGAAAAATGACAGGGGCAAGGTGATGAATATTCCCCACCTGAGGGAAACATTCCCAGCACCAGCCGAGGTAATCATGTCTGGAGAAGTCATTCGCTCCCAATACCATCCCACTGTCAATGCGTTGCATGAAGAAGGCCCAGAAGAAAGCAAGGCAATCTGTCCCTCGATGAGAAGCCGCTGAAGAACTGGCAGTCCGAACCAGTGATTGATGTGATTGTGTCCAAGTAATTGTCTGGTCATATTTGTGCTAAGCTGATATTTAAGATTGGCTGTGTTTTAAGCTTATGTTTATGCTATTTGAGACATCAACTTAATGAATTCGCATGATTATTCAACATTCCTCCTCTTTGCACTTTAACTTGTCCACTTGCATTTATCATTTTTTGTTTTCTCTTTCTTTTGCCTTTTGTATAATATTTTGTTTTGTTTTCCTTTTATCATTCCTCGCTCCATTCTCGTTTTTCCAACTCCACGAAAATTACCTTCCAGGGATCTGAGTCTCATAGAAAGTTCGCCTCACGAAAGGGACCTTGAAAACTCATCAATTGTTTCCCATACGATGCTTGAGGAAGAAGATCTTGGATCTGATGAAGAGGAAGAAGTTGTTGAAAGTTTTGAAAAATTATTGGAGTATTCCGAGAAGGAATTTGACTTAAATGGCGAGGAAGCCGAGGTAATTAACATGGGGACAGAAGAAGAGAAAAAAGGAGTTGAAAATGGTGAAAAATCCTGAATGTGAAGAAATGATTGCACTCTTCAAAGAATATATGGATGTCTTTGCTTGGTCTTATCGGGATATGCCTGGATTAGATCCGGAGATAGCATCTCATAAAATCCCATTATATCCGGATGTTGAGGTAAAGAAGCGAGAAGTTAAGGAGGATGCATCCTGATATGTCCCTAAAGATTAAGGAAGAGGTGACTAAACAAATAGAAGCAGGGATTTATAGAAGTGTCAAGACACCCGTAAATGGGTAGCTAATGTTGTGCTCATGCCTAAGAAAGATGGGAAAGTCCGAATGTGTGTGGACTACGGGGATCCGAATAAGGCTAGTCCGAAGGATAATTTCCCACTCCTCATATCGATGTGTTGGTTGATAATGCTTTGCTAAGAACCATATGTTTTCATTCATGGACGGATACTCGTGGATACAATCAAATCCTCATGGATGTCAATGACAAAGAAAAACCACTTTCATCACTCCTTGGGGACATTTTGCTACACAGTGATGCCGTTCGGATTAAAGAATGCTGGGGCTACTTACCAACGCGCTATGGTTGCACTGTTCCATGACATGATGCACAAGGAAATTGAGGTATACGTGGATGATATAGTTGCCAAGTCTAGAGAGGGGGAAAGTCATGTGGCAGTTTTGCGTAAGTTATTTGAAAGACTCGAAAAGTACAAACTGAGGTTGAATCCTGCTAAATGTGTTTTGGAGCATCCACTGGAAAGCTACTCGGGTTTATTGTTAGTAGAGAAGGAATAAAAGTGGATCCAGACAAAGTGAAAGCAATACAGAGATGCCTGCTCCTAAGACGAGCGTGAAGTGAGAAGTTTCCTCGGGAGACTTAACTACATTGCTCGATTCATCGCCAACTTGACCAAAGACTTGTGAGCCTATATTCAAGTCGCCAAGAAACACCGACCAGAAGATGGGATGAGGAATGTCAAGGAGCTTTTGACAAAATAAAGGCTTATCTAATGAATTCCCTGTTTTGGTACCACCTACGCCGGTCGACCTCGATATTGTACTTAATCAGACGCCAACCTCCATGGGAGCAATGTTGGGGCAGCATGACGAATCGGAGAAAAGGGAGCAGTAATTTATTATCCGAGTAAAAAGTTCAATGAATGTGAAGCCCGTTACATGGTCATTGAAAAGACTTGTTGTGCTCTGGTTTGGACCTCAAAATGGTTAAGGCAATACATGTTGTATTACACCACTTGGTTGATCTCCGAATGGACCCCTGAAGTATATATTTGAAAGCCCTCATGTTTCATTAATGGTTTCAAAATGGCGGTGATACTATCGAATTCGACATCAAATACATGACTCGAAAATCCGTCAAAGGAAGTGCAATTGCGGATCATTTAGTGAAAACCCTCTCGAGGGTGGACAACTAGTAACATCCGAGTTCCCTGATGGAGAAATTTTGACAGTAGAAGGAGAAGAAGAAACTGAGGATGAGCCCATTTGGAAGATGTATTTTGATGGAGCGGTCAACATGCATGGTAGTGGCATAGGAGCCGTGGTTGTTTCACCAACTGGAAAGCAATATCCAGTCGCTATCAAGCTTGATTTTGAATGCACCAATAATGTTGCAGAATATGAGGCCTGTGCTAATGGTTTACAAGTTGCAATTGATTTAGGGATCAAACAGCTAAGCGTATTCGGAGATTCAGCGCTCATCATTTATCAAGTGAACGGTGAATGGCAAACCAAAGACCCGAAGTTGGTGCCGTATCAAAAGTATTTAACCCAGCTGATCGAGAAGTTTGAAGAGGTGACCTTCTCCCATTTGACTCGAGATAAAAACCAGTTCGCAGATGCCTTGGCCACTTTAGTCTGTGATGACCAAATTGGAAGTTCACAATAATGTTCAACCTATCCAAGTAAAGATGCACAGTGAACCTGCGTATTGTGCTAATGTAGAGGATGAGCCAGATGGTAAGCCATGGTACGATGACGTCAAGCAGTATATTCAGCATAAAGAATACCCAACTGGGGCAAATGAAGTGAATAAGAAGACTATCCGTAGGTTGGCAATGGCCTTTTTCTTGAATGGAGAGATTTTGTACAAGAGAAACCATGATGGCACTTTGCTTAGGTGCGTGGATGCTCGTGAAGCTCGCATAATCATGTCCGAAGTCCATAAAGGAATCTGTGGAACTCATGCTAATGGTCATATGATAGCACGAAAAATTCTAAGGAGTGGTTATTATTGGTCCACCATGGAAACGGACTGCATAGAATATGTACGAAAGTGTCAAAAATGCCAGATATATGAAGATCGAGTAAATGCACCTCCATTTCCCTTGCACAATTTGGTATCTTCATGGCCTTTCTCAATGTAGGAATAAATGTCATTGGACCCATTAATCCTAAAGCTTCCAATGGTCATCGCTTCATTTTAGTGGCGATTGATTATTTCACCAAGTGGGTAGAAGCTTCCTCGTATGCCAATATCACTCAAAAGGTGTTTTTGAGATTCCTTAAAAGGGATATCGTCTGCCGAGATATGGAATTCCGGAAAGGATAATAACCGATAATGGCACTAATCTCAACTCTTTAGATTCGAAAGTTTTGTGAGAATTTCAAAGTTCAAGATCATAATTCAAATTCTTATAGGCCCGGATGAATGGTGCAGCTTGAAGCCGCAAATAAGAATGTCAAGAAAATCATTGCCAAGATGGTAGTGAATTACAAAGAATGGCATGAAATGTTGCCCTATGCTTTGCACGCATATCGTACCAATATACGATCTAGCACCGGGCAACGCCTTTCTCTTTGGTATATGGGATGGAGGCCGTCTCTCCTATAGAAATTGAGATTCCTTCTCTAAGGGTCTTGATGGAGGCGAGTTGGAAGAATCCGAATGGGTGAAAACTCGACATGAGCGAGTTGAATATGATAGAAGAGAAAAGACCGACACTATTTGCCATGGACAATTATATCAAAGCGAAATGGCGAGCCTTCAACAAGAAAGTTCGTCCCAGACTTTTGTTCGGGAGATTTGGTTTTGAAGAAGATTCTCCCTAATCAAGAGGATGCCGTAGGAAATGGGCTCCGAACTATGAAGGCCCGTATATAGTCAAGGTGCATTTTCGGGAGGAGCATTAATTTTACGTAATATGGATGGAGAAGAATCGCTAAGGCCCGTAAACACCGATGTTGTCAAGAGATTCTATGCCTAAAAAAAAAAAAAACCAAAAAAAACAAAAACAAAAAAAATAATAATAAAAAGAAGAACCCGTTAGGGCCGAAAACCCAAAAGGGCGGTCTAAGCAAAAGTAAGGGCAAATAAACAGGCAAGATCTCAAAGAAAGTTGGCATGAAACTCTTTGAAAGGTGCACCCAAACTGGGGCAATTTTGAATTATGTTTGATCAGCTAATCTGGGGCAATTTTGTTCGCTTTCAATTGGCTACACCGGGCAATTATTTTTGAAGGATCCGAGGAGAAGATGTGTTGAAGGAAGTAACCACACGTGAGGCAATATTTGAGTTATCGAACATTGTAGGGAATCAATTGAATGAGGAACAAGGAACCAATATCGGGGCAAATTTTTCTTATCCTTTGTAATTTCCTTTATTTTCAAGCATATGCCTTACTAAAGTTCATGTATGATCGATCACCAAAGCAATAAAAAGGAGTTTGTTCATTCAATCTAATTTCCATCCATTCGTGAATGCATGTTTACTTATTAAGTTATGTCTCAAATAGGATAAATTTATGGTTAACGATTTGATTTGACAATTCCACAACAATTTTTCGATGATTGACTTGGACTAAAAGATCTCAAGAAATTTCGAACCACATTGCAACGCAAGATTGGATTTGTTGCCAAGGAGAAAAGGGGAATTAAAAAGAAGAAGAAAGAAAAAGGATGAGTAAGAATGATTGAAGTTATCGGTCCAACGAGCAAAAGCACGTGAACGAGGGGTTTGATTGGTCAAAACTTTCCAAAAGTCGCCGTTGGTTCAAAGGTCTTTTAATAAAACTAAAAGAAAAAAAAGAAGAAGAAGAAAAGAGAAGAAAAATCCTTTTTCCGGGACTCAGATTGCCCATTTGTGTTCATTTTAATTTCATTTAATTACATTAGCGCATCGGCTCCTGCATTCCATGCATTTTAAATTCGTTGAGCGATCGGCTCCATGCATATTAAATTACATGAGCGCGCGGCTCCATGCATTTTAAATTTATTTGAGCGCATCGGCTCCTTGCATTTTAAATTGGCTCATTGAGCGCATCGGCTCTGTTTTAAATTGCATTTTTACTTTTACTTTCATTGAGCGATCGGCTCCATGCATTTTAATTCCTGTTGAGCGCATCGGCTCTATGCATTTTAATTTCTGTCAATTCTGTTGAGCGCATCGGCTCCATGCATTTTAATTCCTGTTGAGCGCATCGGCTCCATGCATTTTAATTTCTGTCAATTCTTTTGAGCGCATCGGCTCCATGCATTTTAATTCTTTTGAGCGCATCGGCTCCTTGCATTTTACTTTTTGTTGAGCGCATCGGCTCCATGCATTTTAATTCTTTTGAGCGCATCGGCTCCATGCATTTTAAATTCTGTTGAGCGCATCGGCTCCTTGCATTTTAATTCTGTTGAGCGCATCGGCTCCATGCATTTTTAATTTATGTCAATTCTTTTGAGCGCATCGGCTCCTTGCATTTTAAATTCCTGTTGAGCGCATCAACTCCATGAATTTTAATTCTTGAGTGTTTTGACGCTTTGCATGTTATTTCTCGCATTTGTTTTACATCTTGTGCTTTCCCGGACAAAATTAGAGTTCATTTTTTACTCGTTTCTTACGACGATAAAATGAAAAACTACAATTTTTCCTTTTATCTAATAAGAAACAAGTAAAGAGGGCAAATCGCGAACACCCAATTTTGACCTGGACTACAATAAAAAAAAAAAAAAAATAATAAAAAATAAAAATAAAAAAATAAAAAAAATAAAAAAGTCTCCACTTTCTATTGTTCCCCACTCACATTTCACTAATTTTCCTCACCTGCACACACTCATTTTTTTCTTCACTCACGTACACACTCACCCACTCCATCATCTCTCTCCACTCACTTTCCAAAGACACACCCACAACATTTTTTTTTAAATTTTTTCCTGCTCACTCACTTTCCAGCACACACCCACAACATTTTTTTTAAATTTTTTCCTGCTCACTCACTTTCGGCGCTGCACCCACTCACCTTTTGTTTTCTTTTTCTTTCCACTACCTGCACCCTTTATAAGGACCCTTCCTTCATCCCCATCATCCAACTTCACCAACCAGACTACACCACCACCTTCATCTCCTTCACTTCCCACTTCACAACCCATTCCTTCAAAAAACTTCTGCCAACCCCTAACCATCTTCTGCCAATCCCATCTCCATCTTCGGCCACCCTCTCATCTCCAGAACTCCATCATCCACGTGAACTCCACCCATAACAGCACCTCATCATCCTTCCAAAAACTCCATCTCCACATCCAATCTTCAACCACCCTTCATCTCCCATCACCATCTTCAAGCAACTCACCCTTTACCACCGTTACTCACACCAGATCTGCACCCAAAAGCCTTAGCACTACACTCATTGGTAACTGCGTTTTGAAAAAAAAAAGCAAAAGTTTTCTTCGTTGCTGTCACTTTGAAGAGCAAAGAGAAAAAAAGAAGTTTTTTTTTTTGTCTCTGTTTTGTTCGTTGCAACCTGCAGCGCCCATTCCCTTCTGTTTTCACGAGAAGACCAAAGCTTGATCTTTCATTCCTTTGTATCTCTATCTTCTGTAAGTGTTTTATCATTCAGTTATTTGCTTTTATTTTATTATAATTATTTTTTTTTGTCTTGCCGATTGTATTCTCTTGATAATTGAATGTGGCTGTGATTTGAAATTGATATTTTGATTTGGATCAACATTTTTTTTTATTTTTAACATATAAAAATAAATAATGGAGGCTTTGGATTAAAGAAAATCAAACCACTTTCAAGTGGTTGTCTGCCATCTTCGTTTTTTTTTTTTTTACATTTGAATAAACAATTAATAAAAAAAAAGAAAAGTTAAAATTTATATATAAAAAAAAAGAAACCACGTGAAAGTGGTTGTTGGCCATCTTTTCACTTGTTCGCCATCTTTTTTTTTTTTTTTCGTATTTCAAAAAAAATAATAATTAAAAAAAAGGTTTATCGTGAAGTTTGAAACCGAATACCACGTTCATGTGGTATCATGACTTTTTTACATAAAAAATGAAAAGGTAAAGACAAGATAAAAAAAAAAAAAAAAAAAAAAAAACACCAAAATAAAAAAATCAAAAAAAAATAAAAAAGGGGAATAAAAAAAATAAATAAAAAAAATGTTTTAAGTTTAATTGGTTGTGTTACTTGGGATTATTACTTGTTTGATAGTATTTACTTAATTTAATTGTGCATTTTATTTTATGTCTTGTGATTAATAGGAAGCAAAAAAAAATAAATAAATAATGATAAAAAATGTTAAGAAAAAAAAAGAAAATATGTTTTTGTGATGTTGTGTTTTCATTCTATTTTATTATATTTACTTGGTTTATGAAAAATTATGTTTACTTATTTGTCTCAGAGTACTCCCAAAATAAAATGATAAAAAATAAAAATAGTTTTTTTTTATCCATGCAATGACCAATGATGATGATTGAATAATGGATGCTATCTTCAACGCCATTTGGATCATAAGGGTTTATTGAGAAATTTAGTCTAAACTTGAACCTTGTGTCGAAATGGATTTGTTTTCAAACAAAATATCTTTTAAAAATCTTTTCTTAATTAAAATCAACCAACCTACAATTATTTTCTAAAGAACTACGTAACTTTGAGTTCCCATTGCACCAGGGGGATACGTAGGAGCGAATTTCATTTCTCAAAGCCCAAATTTAAATTTTCATAATTTGTGATTTTTCTTTTATAAATAGTTATAATGCTTTTGTAAAAAGGGTAAAATAAATATTTTCAAAGATTGTTAATAATTTGCACAATTAATCTAAGGTACCGTCTTATGATTTGCATGCGTTAGGTGTCAGTGGGATTAAGTTTCCACCCTTCCTAAGCATAACCGACTTCCTAAATCCAATCTGGTTCCAAAGACCATTTTCAAAGAGAGGTTTTCCAATTTTTCCAAATTCAAATAAAATTGGTGGCGACTCCATTTTCTCAATTTCATATTTCTAAAATCCGATCGAGTTGCTGTTCCCCCGCCGCGATAATATCTGTCGCGACAGCGGGTACTCATCCCTGTTTCATCGTGGGTAATCCCGACGGATCTCAACGAGTACAGGTAATTTTATCATTCTTAAATTAAAGGAAAGTAACTTGAAATACTACAATGACTAAAATGACTTCTATAAAAAATAAAAAATAAAAAGTTACTTGAATGAGTTGAGTTTATACAAATTGACACTTTTTAAATCTGTTATTTGATTCATACCTTCAAGTCATAGTGTTTTCAACCCAATCCAACACTCACAAACCTAATATAATATATATTTTTTGGATTTAGTTGAGTTAAAACTCATAGATTCGTTGATTAACACAGTCCATTAGACACCCATAATTTTTATGTGTGAATATGTTCAATGCGCCATTTATTTCAGGATGGAGATGTCATTTGCTGCAATCCATTTTATGTCTTTTGTTAAAAAATAAACGCTTATGTATTATATTTAATGTGTTTTAAACGTATTTAATTTTAAATTAATTCGAATTCTATCTTTTAATGAGTTTAATTATAAAAAATTATAAACTAAATCAATTAAATTTAAATTCATTAAAAAAAATCAAACACAATGTTTATATTCACGTGCCATTTTTATAAAATTGTGAGCTTTCAAATAGCTAATAGCACATGTAAAATTCTTTCTTTCAATGAACATTGAGTTGTATAAAATGATTTGACACTTATTCTCTTTAAGTAAAATTTTTGAGTTTGAGTTTTATGAATAAAAAAATTTAGTGTTAGAAGAGCTTTATACCTTTATAATTCAATCCGACTCAATTTCAAATTAATCGGGACTCATTGTGACTTTTGAAAATCGAGGGGTTTACACAAAAAAAAAAAACATGATTATAATCTAGAGATGGTAAAATCTCTCTATATTTGAGATATATGTGGGGACTGTTCTATTTAAAGACCTGAATTTGGAAAATTTTCCTTGACGGGAACGAAGATCGTATCTCCCACCCCACAGGGTCTTCATCCCCAAAAAATATTAAATTATCCTTAATGATTATATTATATATATATATATATATTAAAACTTTGTTCCTTTTAATAATTTATATCTATATTATTTTTAATTTATTTAAAATTTTAAAAAGTAAATAAATACCACTAAGTATTAACTTGTTGTTTTAATTTGTTGATATTATAAACTTAAATTGAAATTGTTTACAACTTTTTATATTTTTAATTTTTCAATTTTTTCAATTTTTTTAAATATAATTTTGGGCCCTGTGGGTCCCTATCTCTCTACGGGAAAAGGGAACAGGGAGAATTTTTTCCTTGAGGCGGGTAGAATTGTCAAAATGGACAGAACCCAATGGGTCGACTCAAATAATCAGACAAAAAGTGTATGTTAAATTAAAAAAATCCATATCTGAATTTAATTTGACTCGACATGGCCCAGGTCAACCTGTTAGTCTGAATTTTTTTTTAATTTAATAAAATATACCTAAAAAGTTACTATTATTATTTTTTTGAAAAATTAAAACCCAAGTAATAATTGGATTAATTATTTAATTTATTTATTATTAGCTTAAAATTAAGTATCTCAATTTTTTTATTTTTTATTGATTTAATTTTTTAATGATTAAATTAATTATTAATTATTTTTTAAAAAATTAAAGAAATTTCAAGTCAGTGAGCTAACTTACCCAATCACAACTCGCAATGAATTAAGTTAAGTTAACAAAATATTAATCTAAAATATACTTAATTCATTTTATCAACTCTAAAGATAAGGGATAAAGGCGAAGATGAAGGAAAACTTAGAAAGTAGAGAGGTACTCTCACGCAGGTGACATCCCTGTTATAATATTAGTTTTGGCATAATAATAGAGACAAGTTAGTGACAATCTGATATATGGTTTAATGTATTATCAAAACTTTAAATGCTAACTTTACCAATTTCGTGGAGCCAAGACGTAAAACAATTTCCTATACTTAGCCTTGAATTAGATGACATGCTTTTACTAAATTAGAGAAGTTAAATTCTTTTACTTGGGATTAAAATTTAAATTCACTTTTATATAATAAATTAGAGTATAATTTTTTAAAATGATTTAATCTCTTAAGATAATTTTTTTCTGTCATTCTTAGAATTTTTTTAAAGAAGATTTCAAATTATTCTTTTAATTAATTATGTATATCTTTTTTAAATTTAAAATATTTTTTAAATTGATATTTATTTAGATTTCATATGATTTAAAAAATACGTACAATATATGAGATATTTATTAGTTAAGAGTAATGCCAAAAAAATTAAATTAAGAGAGTGATGAGAACATTCATTTATTAAGTGTGCAACTGCCAAATCAAAAGCTTAATAGCAAAAAAGTAAAATAATCAAAACAGACATATAAAAAATGTTAAGGGAAGAATTAACACATTTTAATAATAAAATATAATTCTGCATATAAAACGTTATTTGAATCTAAATCTAAATAATGTTTCAAATTACAAATGATGTAAACCCATTTTATATAATATTCGTAAGTGTGAAGTTAGAGAGAAGATAATAAGCGAGAGGCAGAGAGAAGTGGGCAGTAGTATTTGCTCATGTCGTCGAGCAGATAATAGTGGGGGGTGCTCTGTGTCCTGTAGTGTAGTTGAGTTGTGAGTTTAACTCTCAGGTACCCATCCCACGTTCTGAGTGTACGGTCACGGACGGATACTTCTTACCTTACTACTGTGTTGCAGGGAAGGGTTTTCACTGACACGTGTCTGGTTCAGGAAGTGGGCCATCCTTCAATATTTATATACTGTTTTGAGTGGGGGCCCACCTCTTCTTTGAGATTCTCACCAACTCCTCCGTTTTACATTGCGGAATCATCGGTCTAAGTCCAAGATACACTCCACAGGGCTACAGTTATCTGACTAAGAGAATGTTTGATTGAGATTATTTTTTAATTAAACAGGTTTATTTTTTAAAAAAACTATTTCAATAGTATTTTTATATATTTGGTAAAATTAATTTCAATTTTTATATAAAATTTAATATATTTTAAAAGTTTTTTTATAATGTTAAAAATTAAAATTTATGATTTTAGTTTATACATTATTTTTTATATTTTGATATGTAAATATTATTTTGTCTTAAATTAAATAAATTTTTTAATTATTTTATACTTATTTTAATAATTTAATACATAAAAATAATTTTTTATATCATCTAAATAAAATAAATTAGTTTAAAATTATTTTTTAGTTAACATATCTAAATACAAAATTAATTTAATTATAATCGATTATAACAAAAAGTTTTTATACAATAATTAATTATTAAAATAATCAAATTTTTACAGTTATCTCAAACACACACTAAGTCTAATATATATCCTCTAATGTATCTAAAAATTTAAGTTATTGATTTATTTATAAAATAAATTAATAGTTTAGATCAATTACATGAAATTTGTTATATAGGTTTCTTTTTTTTAGGTTTTTTTAGATTTTCTTTTTGTTTAGTTTCATATTTTTTTACATATTATTACCACTATCATCGTTGGTTGATAAGTCATTGTACGTTACTTACTGGTCACTACTAGTCACTTTTAATTTTTTTTAAGTTGTATAATCAGTATAAATATTATTAGTTAAAATTTATAATATTTTTCAATAAATACGCTTATAATTTTAAAAAACTTGTCACCTGTAATTTTTTTAAGTTGTATAAATGTATAAATATTATCAATTAAAATTTATAAAAAAAATTAACAGTTATAGTTTTAGAAAAAAAATTTAGTATACATAATTATTTATGAAAAAATATAAAGATTGATATAATTTTAACGATATTATTTACATAATCAGTATAATTTTAAAAAATGAATACTAGTCAACCTAGGAGGTTAACTACGGTGGCAGGTACAGCCTCAAGTTGCAGGAGTCGTCGGAGGTGGGCTAGTGGCGGCTTGTGCATTGTTTCTTAAATGGTAGTGGTGATGCCACCAGAGTCAATAATGGTGGCCTGAAAAAAAACTAACAAAAAAAAAGAAATAACCTATAAAAAGAAATTTGTTGTTACAAGTAAAAATTTTAAATGTATAATACACTTAAACTTGACAATGTACATAATAAAACCCGCCCAGGTATGCTCCATTTCATTTCTTTTTATCAGGAGCATCCTATTTGGGAAAATAATTTTCCTATATCTTCTTAATAAATTTTTTTGTTTAATAAAAAGATTAATCAATGTTTTAGGAAAAAATATTTAATATTTTTTATTTAATAATTATAAATATTATTAAGAATATATATTAAGAGAATTTAAAATTATTTTTAAAAAAATAAATACAAAATTTATTAGATAAGAATCCATCATAATGTATTATAAAGTCTATTAATTGTTTTAAAATAAATTATATTTTGTTCTCTTTAACATAATCTTCTTTTATTATTCTACCAGACAATCCTGATCTCCACGATCTGCTGCGATTGAAAGATTCTTATTTATCATATAATAAGTGTAATTTAAGCTTAATTAATGCGGATATTTTAAAAATCTTAATTATATTATATTTTATATACATTATTAACATGTTATTCTTTTAATACACATTCTTTTATTAAATATTTATTTCATAATTTATTATGAACAAGGTTTACATTTTAAAAACATATAAAAAAATTAAAAATTAAAAGATAAATAAAAATATTAAGATTTGAATAATAAAAATTATATTTTAAAAAGAAGTAACATTCAAATAAAGAAAAATAATATTATAAATTATCACTCTTAATAAAGAATGCTTATATTTAATATATAAAGATGGATTACTCAATCAATTAAAACAAACAATAAGTGAAATGTATAATTGTATAAATCCTTACTTAATTTTATATTATTAAATAATTAAATTTACACTAAATTTTATCCATTTTTTTTGTGTGGAGATCTTTATCGTTACTCTCGAAATAGTTTAAGAAAAACTAAAAAGAAATAGTTTAGAATCATTGCCGTGACTTTTTTTTTTTTAAATATAGATCTTAATTAGAAAAATACTTCTCAAATACTTTTAATTATTTGAATGTTTAGATAAGATTATTAAAATAAACATAATATACAAATAACAATTTTTTTTATTTTTTATGAAAAATTATGATGAGTTGCTTTTGAAAAAAATTAAAAAGTAAAATAAAGAGAAAAAATATATATTTTTTACTATCTTAAAATTACTTTTTCTTAAAACTTATCCAAATACACCCATTATTAAATGTTTTCAAGTTAAAACTTTATACAAAATTAATTACATTTTAATAAGAAGAGTGTTAAGAACACACTCCTTTCAACACACTCTTTACTATTGGGTTACTTTATCTACTAAAGTATTCACTCAAACTTGATTATACATTAATAGAGTTGATACACGCTAATTGAGATAATTACATGCTAATTAAAATTAAGTGTATGCTTTAGTGTATGATGTGACCTAATAAAAAAAGTGTGTTAAAAATAGTGTATTAAAAAATGTGTTACTAACATTCTCTTTTTAATAATTTTATATATTTTTTCATATTACTCAAACATTTTTACGAATATGCTTTTTATTTTATAATAAAAGGAATTAGCACATAACGCTATTTTTTTATAATTTCATTTTTTATATTATGAATAAAAAATAATTTATTATTAATAATATAAAATCATTTTTTTCCGTTTTAAATTTTAATAGATTTTAAAATATTTATTTCAAACTAAATTTTTACTTTTTATTTTTTATTTACCATGACTTTTTATTAGTATTTTAAATCACAAGAAATGCACTATGATTTTGATTTAAATAAAATTGTTAGTTTTATCCCTATAAATAGTTAATATAAACTAAAAATGCGATAAGACATTTTTATTTTCATTTCATGCAATTATTGAAGAGAATATTTTTTGAAGAGAAAAGTTATCGACTAAAGCAACATATTATATATTTTTATTTAGTAGAAGCAGTGAGAATAAATAAATAAATTTTTTAATTCATTAAAACAATAAAAGTACTCGTTATTTTCAAATTAAAAATTGTTGTAATCAAAGAAAACTGTCAACGCAACAAAATGTGACATCAGCATATATTTATGATGTAGTTCTGTGACGTTATCTTTTTACATTTGTTCATGCTTTTTCTGCTTATTTTCTAAGTTGAAGTCTGTCTGTTGTTATATGATGTTTTTCTTTGGTGCAATGTTATATGATGCTTTAGTTTAAAGAATATATATACAGATATAGTCAATTTAACGGATAAAAAACTTTATTAATTAATGCTTGATAATTCTAAAAATTTAAGCTCCTCACAAGTTTATCCCAATTTCAAGCTTAATCTCGATGTTATTGAGTTTGAATATGATGTAATACTTATAATTAGACCCTTTTTTTTTACGTGTATAATTAGACCAAACTTGAATACTATGTATTCGAATTTAATAAAATTAATTTGCTAAATCTAATTAAAAATAAATCAATGATATAAATCAATATTTCAAAATTAAAAATTATAATTCCAATCAAGTTCAAAACTCGGGCTGAATTTTTCAAATTCGATGAAACTCAACTCAAACGTGAATTTAGTAAAGCCATATTTTACACAAGACTTAGCTGGATTTTTAACCCTAATTGCATTACAATTATGAGAGAGACCACACATTTCTCAAACTACAACAGTCATTCTTTCTATATATATAAAAAAAAAAAGGTTAAATAGCAAAACACAATTTGATTTTACACATCTGAATCTGAATCCTTTTATGCGAAATAATATATTGATCATAGATGTTATATTTAGAATCAACTAAAATAAAAAAAATATTTGATTTGATTTAAAAATTAAATTTTATATTAAGATCTTATTATGAAAAATATGATTTAAATTGATTTAGAAATTATTTTCTTATATTTAAAATTCATTAAAATAAAAATTAATTTTATTTATTTTTATTATTTTATATTTTTATCTTTATGAGAAATAGTTAGAGATAATTACTCAAAATAAAATAATTTATTTATTTAAAATTAAATTAAATTAAATCATAACATATTTTATAATATTAAATTTTACACTTGTGCAATGCACGAGTAAATTTAAGAATTAAATAATAAAAATAAATATAATTTAATTAAAAATAATTTTATTAAATGAAATATATGTAATAATTCATAAAGAAAAAAATTTACAAGTTTAGTTTAAAAATATATAATATTTTCATGAAATGATTTCATTCTAATATAAATACTAAAGAATTTAAATATGTGATATTATAAAACAACTTATATATTTAAAAAAATATTTATAAAACTAAAATATTTTTAGTTTCAAAATGCACTTGGGAAGGGAAGTTCATATACTTAAGTAAGTATAATCTCAAAATTAAAATATATGACGAATCTTATAAAACTAATAAAAGAAAATATTTATGTAAATTATTATTTTCTGTTAGTTTAATTTTTATCTTTCTTTTTCTTTTTTCATTCCATTTGCATTTTTGTTTTTGTTTTTGCCTATGTAATTTTAATATTATTTTTAAGGAGTTTACATCAACATTTTAATTTATTGAGTTTTTAATATTTGAATATATGTCATCAACATATACTGAGACATGTCGATGTTGTATTAAAAAAATGGCAAGATATTCCTTTTTTGGGGGGGATGGAATAAATTTTTTAATCATATAAAATAGTTTGATTATTATTTTTACTTATTTGAGAAGTTGTAATTTTTTTATTTATTTTGAGTTTTATTTTTTGGCTATTGAATTTTTTTAATTATTATTTAATTTTTGTACATGTGATATTTTCTTTATTACGTATCTCATATTGTTATATTAGATCATATATAGCAGAAAATGATCACATAAGATGATATATGATAAAATATTAGTTACTCTACTTGACACATGTCAATAAAGTAATATAATTACTTGTTAACTAAAATGACACATGACAAAATTGGAGGTCATATGTTTCCAACCAAGTTATGACTCATTTAATTAGACCAACTCAATATTTAGACAAAACATACAAATTTAAGTCTTATGAATAATTAAACTAATAATTACTTATTTTAAAATATTATTTTAATTAGGCTAATAATCTTATTTGTGATAAAGATATTATTAAATTATAAATAATATATAAAACATATCTTTATTAATTTCATTATTTTCTTTATAAAAAGTCCACCCCCATTATGTAGATAATGACAATTAAGCAAATTATTAGGATTGACAAGATATGTTATTAATTTTAAAATGATGACTATGAATTTTAAAATTTATAATATTATTAATTATTAATTATTAATTATGATATTGGTGATTATTAATTATTAATTATTAAATACGTTTGAATTATTCATATTAATGTAATTAATATAGATTACAAATGCATGAAATGTGTAAATTATGAAAGTATTAATTGTTTTGATTTATGTTAAATAATTTTTTATTTGAATTTACATTATTTATTTGATTCTGAAAGTATGAAACATATATATTAATGTCAAAAAATTCCTTTTGTTATTTTTCTTTTGTGCATATTTGTTTCTAATATTTTTTAAGAAATTGTAATAATAACAATTAACTTAATGTTTTAATTATTATTGTAACACCCTCCTTAGGGCATCACATTTCTGACTCCTAACAATGGGTTTCAAAATTTTTTCTTTACTGAAACGTGAATTTACTAAAAATATTAAGTAATATTGAAAATCATGTTTTAACTATTCATTATGTAATATTGACACCAATTAATATCACAATTTAAAGAGAAATATAAAATTAACAGACTTATTTTTTTTAACAGTAGCAAACCCCATGACGGGTCCTACTTAATAGCACAGTACAATACTAACATTAAACCTTAACATACTCGTTCCTTCTCTTTTATCATCTTGATGCATCAGAACTTTACTACTTGTCTACCCGGCACATCTTCGAACTTGAGACAACTACTTTTCAATGTTTTCATCAATCTCTGTGTATCTACCACTCGTTATGTCTAAGACAACTCATTCCTTCTACTGTATAATTTTAATAATACAGACAAAGCAAAACAATATAACAAAGAGGTGAGATCACCTACACCAATATCAACATGGCAGCACAGAGATAACACAAACAGTAATATTATACAGATAGATCGTACCACAATTATGATCATGTCATCAACATTAATCAACTATCATCATCCAATCATTTATTAATTCAATTATCATAAGCAATAATTATGATAATGCCCTCAACATTATCATCATCATCATTCAAGTATTCAAAACAATTGTCATAACTAATATTCCTCAATTAATATATCATACAGATATAAATGTTCAGATTTATGCATATGCACAAAGACTCAGTTTATCAAAAATAACTTCATGGAGGTTTTCACAATTTCTAGAAGAATGCTCTAGTTAATTGTCAGTCTTAGCTCAAAGACAATCTCTCAGTCGTTGAAAAGAATCGTGTTCTTGTCGGGTATCGCCAATGAGTTGCAACGAATCGCCAAGTGGCACAGGGTACTCGCCAACTGTCTACTGGTCGACCGCCGCGCCTTGACGCCCCCAAGATCCATCATAGACCTCACTATCAATTCTCATTCCCTCTTCAACTACAAGGGTCATAATAGCTATTAACTATATTTTATACAATGCACGAATATATCAGTGCAAGTCCAACTTCAAAGGGCCAAATCTTTTCAATTTCATTTGTTCAATGTAATCATATGCTTCAACGCATATTTTTTCAATGCACGTATAATGCACCAAATTCAATTACAGACATATCTTTCCAATGCATGTATAATGCACCAAATGCCAATCACAGACAAAACATGTCATTTTCTTACATAACATCCATATACTAGTTTTATAATATTTATACTGTATTTTCAATAGGAAAATCATATTATCATTATATTCTTCATTTTTCCCAAATCATTTCCAAACACAACCTTCTTCAAAATAAATTAAAGTTCAAAAATATTTTCGTTTATAAAAACTTAATTTCTCAAGTGATTAAAATGCTCTGATTCCCTTTTCAAATTCCTTGTGTTAAATCAATTATATTTTCACTTGAAAAAATTACTTTGTTTCATCAAAATCTAGGCATTATAATCCTTCAAAAACGTGGACATGACTATTGAAAATTATCAAAACATTTTTCCTTCTAAATTGATATGGTTTTACACAAACAAAACCATTAAAATTTTGTTTTGAAAACCGAAGTACCGATGGTTATAAAAACTAAACTCATTTGTTCAAATCCATTTTTTACTTTCCTTTCAAATTCATTTTTACTTTCTTTGTAAATCATTTTTCACATTCTTTGCAAATCCTTAAAATCAACGTTTGCCCGTTTAATTCAAAACTCATATTTAGAAAAACACTTTAATTCCCTTTTCAAAATCCTTAATTGAAAATTCTTGTGAGACTGCCTTTCGACGAAAAATAACATGGCGTAAATGATGAAAAAAAAGTCAGCCATAAAGGGGATTTGGTGACAGAATGATCGAGTTACCATTTTGACAAGAATGGTCAAGAATCAATTTCTGTCGAATGAAGGTTCTATCGAATGAAGATCAAAAACTGTCGAATATGCTAGAAGATTAGCAAAAATCCTAATTCGACAGATGGGTGTTGAAGTTGGAGAAATCTTCCAGTGTTAAACCGACGAAAACTCAAAATGGTCAAAAATTCTGATTCAACGGATTTTGACATTCTTACTCGACAGATTTGGCATTCTTACTCGACGGATTTTGACATTGGAGAAGTTTATCTCCTAAGTGATCAGAAACTCTACTCGACGGATTTTGACATTCTTACTCGACGGATTTGGCATTCTTACTCGACGGATTTTGACATTCTTACTCGACAGATTTGACATTCTTACTCGACGGATTTTGACATTGGAGAAGTTTCTCTCCTAAGTGATCAGAAACTCTACTAGACGGATTTTGACATTCTTACTCGACGGATTTGGTATTCTTACTCGACGAATTTTGACATTGGAGAAGTTTCTCTCCTAAGTGATCAGAAACTCTACTCGACGGATTTGACATTCTAACTCGACGAATTTTGAGAAATTTCTCTACTAAATGGTTATTAAAAACCGTGTTCTTATTCTCTTGAAAAAAAACAAACCATAGTTTTGGAAGCTCAAAACCGTGACCTTCTCTTTGGTCTTTGGAGCTAAAATTTCTTGTTTTATCGTACTTTCATCATAATATATTCAATATATCCTCAACATTCATATCATAAGCATACCATATAAGCAAATAGAAATCATATTAAGCATGCATACACAAGTAAATCATGCAAAACATATCAAGCATAGACAAAAATAATCAAAGTACATAACACACACAAATTATTACATGACCATGGATATGAATCCTCACATGAATTCACCATCCATCAAATATAAAACCATCTCTCACCACCATGCTTGGTTGGTGAGATGGATCTCCCTCTTACCTCTTGAAGAACCTCAAAAGCTTCTTGCTTTGTGTTTTGAACAAGATCTCCACCAACACAAGTTCTTAAACATGAAATAAATGCAAGAAAATTAGTATATCAAACTTGAATAAAAAGAACCATGGGTCAAACATGGTTTAGAACATGAAAAAGAAAAGAATAAATGAAATTTCCTTACACTTCACCAACAAAACTCTAGAACTTGATCTTAGTAAAAGTTCTTCAAGATGGAAGATTTAGAAAAAGTATTCAACATGAAAATTGTTTAGAATAAGATAAGGATTCAAGAAACTAGGTTGTATGAAATTAAAGAGTGATGGAGGAGAGAATTAGAGTGCTTGGCTGAATGGTCTTCTTTTGGGAGGGAGAATGAAGTTTTCTTTGGTTTGTTCTTGAAGCTTAAGTGGAAAAGGTGAATAAGTGATAATATGAAGTGTAGAAATGAATTTTCTTGGTCTTCAAAGTGATATTGCCGTAGCATGCATTGGAGAGAATTGTAAAGTGAAGTTTGAAAAACATGATCATTAATGATCAATAGTAAATGGTCTTGACACTTGGCTATTGTCTTCATCATTTTCTTTAGCCTAAAAAGCCTATACAAATTTGTCTCCTCCTTCCTATGCATTCTCCAAAATCGTCCCCCCTCTTCCTAATGCATTCATTAAATTGTCATCATTATTAGTCACCATCTAGAGCATTTCTAGCCATTGATTAATTCAATGATTAGGATTTAGGTAGACTTTTGATTTAGAAGACTTAATCTGTGCCATTGGATCTTTCTCCTTTAAATTCTAGCCATTAGATGTGTCTCCAAAATAAAGCACAAGATTGCTTCCTTCAAACTTTAAATCCAATGGTCATAATTAGTCTTTGTCACTTTTTAAGACTAAATCTTCGCCATTGATTATTAAATCTTCATCCAATGGTCATAAATGGTCCTTGTTACTTTACAAGACCAAATCTCCAACCTTGATCACTTCTAAATCCAATGGTAAATGGTCATAGCCATTATATAAAACTAAATCTTTACCCTTGATTTAATATTCATCTAATGGTTATAAATGATCTTATTCACTTTTAAGATCAAATCTCCTCCGTTGATTAAATCAAGATCAAGTCTCCATCGTTAATTAAATCAATGGTGGATATCCAAACCACCAATGTTGACTTAACAGTATAGAATTTTATTTTTATCTGTTATAATCCCACGATCGAATATATTTACTGTATTTTTATCGTCTGATAAATAAATACAGTATAAAACATAGTAAAAAAAAATTATAAAAACTGTTTTCAGATTCAGGTTTAGTAAAATCCATTGTCTCTGTCTAAACAGTATAAATTTTTCTATGCGTAGAAAAATTTTTCATTTTGCGGGACCCACCTGGGCCCACAAATAGTAAAAATTTTCATAATCACACATAAAATCACAAAAATTAGAAAACTCGCAAATATCAAATCAGTTCACGTAAAATAATTAAAACCTAATGGTAAAAATTAAATTACGTAAAGTTTTTCCTGACCCGAAATTTTTTATTTTCCTGACACTGAGTAAATCACTCAAAACGATCAAATACGCTAACGGAATAAACAAAATAATTTTACAATATTTAAAAATTACTAAACAGTAAAATTCTGTTAACTATCAAAATTACTGTTTAAGAGATACGAAATTTGGGGTGTTACAATTATCATATATCATGTCATAATTTATATTTATTTATTCATATATTTTGGTTTCTAATTTCATTGTAAAGTATTCTTAGTTTACTAAATAAATTAATTCGGATAATAATTAGAATGAATTCTATAGTAATTGCAAAAATTTACCATTTTAGAGATTGTCGATTTCAGTGGAGCATGCTTGATTAGGACTCCCAATTTGAGGTTGCTTATCCTCAATGACCAAAAAATAATTCTTCTATTTCTTATTTTTTTTTCATTTTCATCTTTTAATTTGTTTTCTGCTTATTGATCTTTTTAATATTTCTTTTTTTTTATTTGATTTTTGTAACAAAAATTATGACTTGTTCTTTATGTAGGAAATGTGAAGTTTGTTTATAGGTATAATTGACTCATGTATGACAAACCAACAATATGTCAATGTCTTATAATAGTTGACATAATTTATTTTTAATAGTAATGACAATGATGGTAATTGATTGGAAGACTTTTATTTGGTTTGAATCTAAAATTCTAGAAAAAAAATAATAGAGAAAATTACATTAATTTATTCCTCAAATTATGAGAAAAATTAAGAAGATAAACCAAAATTAATATTTAATGTTGACCACAATATATATTAGGAAATTAGCTAAATTACATTGTAAATTGTAAAAACTTACAAATATATATTCTATCATAAATGGTTTGATTTGTTGCATAAAATATTAATCAATTCCTAATTCTCCCATTTTGGATGGAGCCAATAATTGTAACTATTTTTTATACAACAAATTTGATAACCTAGCCTATAATTGATTCATTGGCAAAAAAATAGAAAGAAGCATAAATTAGTCTTCTACAATAATAAGAAGGAATTGGAAATAATAATTAGAAATAATTCTACAATAAATTCAAAAATTTACTAATTATAAAGATTGACAATTTATGGTCTTTGACAAAAGTAACAAAGCTACTTTAAAGAATGTCGTAACCTCTCAACTATTCCAACTTCTAACTTAGAGGTTGCTAGAGGTCTGCCGCTATCACTTGTCTGCTTTGACAACTTCTACTCTCAAGTACAATTCCTCTTATTTTTACATAAATTTGATTTTTTTTGTAAGGTCATGAGCCTCTTACATTACTTGTTGGTATAGTTCGTAAGACTTGTAATATTATACTTATGAGAGAAAGATTAAGCAACCATTAACAAAGAAATATAATTTTTTGTCTATTACTAAAAAATTGGTAAAGATGAAACCAGAAAGTTGAACCATGATTTTGATTTGGAGTTATTTAATTTTTTATTAATATTAATATTAATATTATTATTATTTTGTAAATGTAACATTAATCATATCACTTTACACGTGAAAAAAAAATCACATCAAATAACAATGGCAAAAATTTAATTTTGTTATTTGTCACATGTCATTAAATCAAACTATGTACTTACTTGACAAAGAAGACATATGATAAATTTTTAAGTCATGTACATTTTTTTTATATATTATATGATTTAATGAAATTTTTAAATCACAAAGAATGATATTCAAAAAATATTTAGAAATCTAATATATTTTTTAAATTTCAAATACAATATTTGATTTACAAATTAAACAATTCTCATTTTTTTTTAACATTTTAAACACGCTAAAAAATATTCTAACTTTCTAAGTCTATTTGAGCCACCAAATATCTCACCCGGGCAGGAGGGAATGTCAAATTCACATTATTTAGACTAGATTTTTGGTATATGGGTGAAGTTCCAAAAACCAGCAAGTACTGGTTTAAAGGCAGGTTAGTATTAAATTAGAGAAAACATAATGATATTCATAAAACATATATACAAGGATTTTTTTTTTCTGGCGCTTCGATGGAAGCATTTAAACAGTTAATTGGTTACTTCGTGATCAAATATGTAATGCTATTTCTCGTTAAAAACAAAGATGTAAGGCTATTTAATTTTAAAAATATAATAAAAATTATGCTAAAATGGAGGTAGATGGGATATGATTGCAAGTGCCAAGTATGTATGCATCTTAATAGTTTTTATTACATTATATTTTCTTCTAAAGTTGAGTTAGTTGAAATTTATGTTTTAAAAATTAAATCACATATTAAATTGATAAGATTTATGAATCATAATTTAATTGATTTAATTGATTAAATTTATAGTTAAATTATAATTAAATTATAATTGAATAAAAATTTAATCAAATTAAAAATATAATCAATTCATAGTCTAATTAATTTAACTGAACGACTCTATCTAATTTTTAAAACACTATTCGAAATATGTTTTTTTATTGTGTTTCAACGAAATTACATGTTATCCAAAGGCTCGAGCCTACGACGACTATCACCTACCACCAGCACATGAAGTACCATTTCTTGCACGAAGACGAAGCTTCCAAGAAATAAAAATTCCAAGGGAAAAAAGAAATACAAAGAGAGGAAGAAAGCAGATAAAAAAAGAGAGAGAGAGAGAGAAAAAAAAAATATGAAAAGAGAAAGAAAAAAAGCCAGAGAAAGATGATATAGCACACGGTAAGAAAGTTCTTGAAGAAAGAGACAACCTTTTCTCTCATGAGTTCCCCAAGTTGAGAAAGTATCTTATACTATGTGGGCGTCGGCGTATGCGCACGACAAAGTATGTCATGCATTGTTTCTCAGTTTTCAAAATACTTTTTTGGGTGGAAAAATTCAGTCAGACATGCTTAGCTTTTTTTTTAGGTACATGACTTGCCTAGCTTTTACTTACGAATAAAGTAATGTTTCTTTTTTATTTAAAAAAAGTAATGTTTATTTTCTAGAAGAATTATTAGTTTCATATTACGGACCATATTTCATTCTAGATAGGTGCTACACTTGACTGTTCTAAATATTTTCTTATAATTATTTTATTATTAAAGATAATCACAAAAATTATTATTATGCTGTAAATCTATTATTATAAATGTAGATATGAAAGATATTAATGAAATAAGAATTAATAATAATATAAGTATGTTTTTGTGATTATTTTAAAAGTAATTGAAAAAATTATATGATAAGTGTTAAGAGAAAATCAATTTTTGTTTGATATATATTATATTTTTATAAACTTTAAAAAAGAATCTAAACAACCTTTAAATGATAAATTATAGTAAGATTTTTAAATATTCTTAAAAATATTATTGAGTGTAAAATATTAGTATCCGTTTGACTTTTGAAATTGAGTATAAAATTAAATTAGATCTCTTAATTTTAATTTTTATATTTAAAATGTCATTTAAAATTGAAATTGTAATTTCATAAATTAATTTCAAGAAATTAAAAAATAACTAAGTTAATTCTTTATCAATTTTTAGCTTATAGCTTAATAATTACTAATTTCATAGCTTAAAAATTAAACTCTTTCTCTCTTCACATTTATTTATGAACAATCATATTTATTGAAATTCTATATTTATATAAAAATTATTATAATATCTACTTATTAAAAAAATTCATGAAAAATTTTTCTATGAAAAAAATAATTATTATATTATAAAAATATTATTGTATAGATATTTTTATTAATTTTAATTTTATAAATAATTTTTTAATATTTTAGATCATATATTTAAATAATAAAATTATAACTAAATTTAGAATTATAATTTTTAATCTTAATTTTTTAATAATTTCAATTATAGAATTTAAGATTCTGAATTAATTATAATTATGGAATAATTGATATTAAAATTAAAATTTTATATTTAAATTTTAATTATGTTATCTAGACGGACACTTATATTATATCATAGTAATTTTCTCATTTTCTTAATTATAACAAAACAAATAATTAAACTTTATAAAAAGACCAAAAAAGAAAAACTTGTCACGGAGTGTAACTTGATTAATTAACTAAATTTATTCTTGGCCGCATGGTCAAATACAATCCCTCAGAAGTTAGGTGCAACGGACATGAAGATGCTCTTTGTTTTTTTTTTGGGGTGGGGGGTTGGTTTTAGATAAAGGAAAAAAGTGGGGTGACTACTAGCTGCACAGTCTCAATCTCAAATTACGAAATTTGACTATTTATTAATTAAAGCAATTGAAATTTGAAACAAATAATATAAATTGATATTTTAAATTCAGATTGTAAATTAATCATCAGCTCATGTATCTATGAATTTTTTAATTTTATTTTTTATTTTATTTTTCTAAATTTATCCTTCATACAAAATGATTTTGAAGTATCTTTATACATTTATGAAATATTGTATTGGTTGACATTGACATTTTTTTAAAATGCTCAGCTCCACAGAAGGTCACGAAAGTTTTATGATTTGGGTCATCAGTTTTTTTTTCTTTTTTTATACTGGAGGTTATCAGATATGTTCAGAAGAAGATAATATGTGAAATTGACTTGTTCTGTTATTTTGGGGTGAAAATTAATTGACCTTTTTTTTTTCCTTCAAGTTGAAGCTTGCGAATGATTTTGGTTGCATCATACAAACGTCACGTATCTCAATAAAAACTTTCTTGGGGTCAATTTGCAATTTCTAGACCGTTCTGTGTGTACATATATATATATATTTGCAAAATTATAGCCGTAGTTACTGTAAATGAAGAATAGATTTTATTCATAAATGAATTTATCTTATATAATACTTGTTTGAGTAATGTTAGCTTAGAGTATATAAAAATAATAATATTAGCTTTTTTTGAAGTGAAGAATAATATTAGCTTAAAATTCATATAAATCTACAAAAAAATTCACACCATTTGTAAATCATTTTGTGTATCATAATTCGTGGTTTGTTTTGATAAAATTATTAATATTATTTTAGATGAATTCTTTTCAATTCTAAGGATAAAATGTTCTAAATTATTCGTTTAATTGTAATATTCTTTTTGACAATAGTAAGTAATTTATACCATTCAAATCTTAAATATTAAATCTTAAATATATTAAACCCATGCTAAAATTACGTTGACATTGCCTTCTCTTGTGAAATGTTATTTGGGTGTCTTCAAAGGACAGATTAGTTTACTGCTGGCTCATCTTTTATGTAAGTTATTCCATTGCAAGTGAGTGAGCTCACATTGCTGTTTGACATTAACTATAATATTTATAAATTATGTAATGATATATTTGCTGTGTCTAGTCCTAACATCACATACTATATTTAATTATCAACTAAAGAATACATTACTTAGTAAAATTTGCATGAACTTAACTAGATAATGTCGCCCGGTTAGTTGCCTCTTCTTTTCAAAACTACATTAATTAAATAAAAACTCAATCAATGAAATATTATCTAAATTATAATGGTCCATCAATGTTGCCATCGCGTTCATCTTTTTTGTAATGCCATTATTAGTTTGAACGTATCATTTCTCAAACCTGAGAGGAAAGGGTGTAAGCTAATTTGATCAGAATCCGTAATAGAAATTCAGGTTAATCATTTTAAAAGCTCTAGCTATAAAACTTAGGCATTCTCAAAGAGTTGATTATGCAATATTGTAGCCATAAAAAAGTTGGTATTTCTATTGATTGATGACGAAAGTGATGGTGAAAGGATGAGAAAGACAAACATACGAATATAATACACATACACTCGGTTAACATTAAAAACGATAAGAGAACGATTGGCTGGCTAACAGTCCAATGACTTCGATTCTTTGGCACGAAGTGCACCTTTCCCCCCTTGCATTCCAACTCGTCGTTATCATTTATGTATATATATACTTCAAAGGCACCAAAATAGTCAAGAACGCCTTTCCAATATTTGGCTTCACCGTTTTAAAAATGACCCTTTGTACTACGTTCCACATTATTTTCTAGAGAGAAAGAAAATTCAGCCAATATATTAAGTGTTTGTCTCTCAATTTTTTGTTATTAGGTCAACATTGAGAATGACGCCATGAACATAGCAGCAGCATAGAACTAGAGCAGGGTCATTGTTCTTTGTCTACTCATCTCTTTGTCACTGACTATATTATACGAAATAAGGAGAATGTTAAGAATACATTCTCTAACACACTCTTTTCAACACACTCATTTTAATTGGACCACATCACATACTAAAACACACACTTAATTTTAATTAATATGTAATTATCTCGATTAGTGTGTAATCAACTCAATTAACACTTAATCAAGTTTGAGTGTATGTTTTAGTGAATGAAGTGATCCAATAACAATGAGTTGTTGAAAGGAGTGTATTAGATAGTGCGTTCTTAACACTCCTCATGAAATAATGTTAAGTTCCACATCAAATGAATATGGACACAAAGTACCCCTTATAATGACTTCAATTTTCTTTTCACTTGAGCTAGCTTTACCTTTTCCCTATATAGAAAAGGAACCGAGTTTGGTTTTCTTTTTTGGATATAAACTTCTGGCGTAATTCGATCGCAATGTATGCCTTTTGTAAATTACACAAAATTTTGGAGCTTATCATGTAGAATTTATTGAAAGCACCAAATGGCTTTTGTTCTTGTCAGCCTTGTTGATGCCAAATAATATTGGAGGTGATCAGGAGGGCAAAATTGCAGTAGAAGACAGGGGTTTCACCTTGTGGAACAGCCTATCTCTTGTTAGAGGCATAAAATGAGTGGCATCTGGTGCCAACTTGGCAATGGCAGGCTTTGGTTTTTATGTCTATCTACAATGAATGTAGCTTGATGGCTACTGTTTCACAATTCACAGAATCTTGGTCATTGGGCGGTTTCTGTTTTCTGCAAATGTAATGATACTATATAATATACATTCATGGATATATATTCTACTGAAAATGTAATCAGGTATCTATCTCCAATTAAAAGTAAAAACCAGTGTTGATCCTGGACCATTTAAAGTATCCTTTTACAGTAAAGTTCATCCTATCCACAGATCATAATTTGTCCTAATCGGCACCACTTTTTTATGTGAATAATTACCAGAGAAATGTTTATGCTCAACTTTTTCCTGGACATGTTACCTTTATAGAAATATATAGGTGTTATCTTTGATAACTTGAATATATATGTGCTGGAAATTTAACAGCTGATAACAAGTCCATCAAATTATTTAGGGGCAATTTGACAGACAGGTTTCATTCTTGCAAAGGTACTAATGATGTAAATGAAGTACTGATGTAAATTTCTGCATAACGAATCTATTCTAAGCGCGAATTAAAACTACTGTATGAAAAATGATAGAAAATCAACATACTTCTGATCCAAAGAACCATATCATACTTCTAATCATAACTAATGCATAGACTTCTAATCAAGTCTTCTTACTTCTTGTCTTTATGTCAAAGGAATCTTTTGATAAGCAGGAAAGAAACCTCACCTTAAAGCCATCACTGCAAATTATACTAATTACAGTTCAATAATAATAACAAATGAAAAGGGTTTCTAAAAGCTAAGGGGGTGGGACATAATTACTATTTACTGTTCATTAATTACATCATAGTCATTATTGAAGAGGAAATTAACTGGCCAAGCGCATGCGGTCATATAAAAAATGGCATGAGTTGAAGTGTAAGGTGTAAACCAAATAAATAAAGATTTTGTTAATACAAGTATGAAGAGTTAGTTGTAAACCAAATAAATGCTCATACGAGTGGAGTTCTTTCATTTCGCTGTTTTCTGACTAAATTATATTTTAGTTAAAACATGCGGAAAAAAAAGATTTTAATGTGTTAAAAATTCATTTAATATATATTAGCATTTTATTTTTGTTTGACTAAATTATTTTTTAGTTAATACATGTAAAAAATTATTTTAATGATTTTCATATTTTAGCCTAACTCATTAAGCCTAAAAGTCTTGATGTAATTAATACAAACATTGCACCCAAAAAAAAAATTAATAATACAAAAAAAGACAAAACCATGTATATATTGTTGAGGGCGTACATAGTGGGTGTAAACGGCCATCCGTTAAGATTTTGCAATTTCAAAGTGGGTTGTTAATTTAGGTTCAAATGCTCACCTTCCTGATTTAAATGTCACCTTACCTACTTATTGAATCAATGCGTTGCGTGAATTACTAGTTTATTCAATTAGTGTGAACCATCAGATAATTATTGTCATCTATTTTATTGTCTAACAATAGCTAATGCCTCGGTTATTTTGAAGTCCTTGAGTCATGGCCCTTGTCATATTTGAAAAGATAAGAACAATTACTATAAACTCTTTGTAACCTTGCCATGTTGACCGTGCTATATATAATCTACAAAACCCAAGTATGGAGGTATGTTTGTCGATCAAGATCAATCTTCGGACCTACCAATCTGCAAGGAGGAGCGAAGATGTCTCCATTTGTGCAGGACTATGTGGATAACCGTGTGGAACAAGCAAATTGGACGAGACCCCCCATCAGCTCTTATAAGGTGAATGTAGATGTCTCCATCTTTGCTGAGGACCACTATTTCAAGGTGGGCATTGTTATCCAGGACCACTGTGAAAAGTTCATAGTTGGAAAATCGCAGAAAATACAAGGGAGTGTGAATGCTCTATAGAGGGGAGCTCATTGTGGCCAAGGAGGGATTGAGCTTTGCCTGGGAGCTTAGCTTCAGGAATATTGTGCTAGAGGGTGACGTGAGGAACGTCTACAGCTACATAAAAGAAGATATTCAAGATCTATCTCACAATGATTTTATCCTTACAGACATTTTTACAATTGCATCTTGGTTGAAGTTTTAATACCTATGATACTCCTCGGTGCTATAATATGATTGCTAACTTCAATGCCTTCTATGCCAAATCAGTAGAGCTTGGCATTTGGGTAGAGGAGTTCCCTTCATGTTTGGAAGAGTTGCTTGCACTGGATTTAAGAAATAAATGGTGAATTCCAGACTAAAAAAAAAAAGTATTAGCCTCACATCGTTTGTCTCAATATTTTAAATGTAATTTATATATCTGTTAGATTGTTTCACTTAAAATTAATTGACTTTAAATTGAAATCTCACATAATATTAAATTCAAGATCTCATTTTCGTTACTTGATTTTAAGTTAAAATCTGATACTATCATCAATTGTTAAAATTCCTTTCTTAGATACAACTAATTTTTTTGAGTATGACCACTTTATTAATGTAACATAACAATCATACCGACAAAAAAAAAACTATTTCAAAGGTGATGTTAATTTGTAACAAAATTCCAATACTCTAATGTGTTATGAATGGAGCTTCATCTAATTTAAATAAAAATCATGAAACACCAAAGTAATTCTTAAGAATTAAGAAATATGTCAGTACTTAATAGTTCATAAAGTCATTAATTCTTAAAAATAGTAGGTATAAAAATTGTTCGCCTTTTGATTTTCTTATTTTTATTGAAAATTCTAATGATTTTTTTATATATTTTAAATTATTTTTAAATCTACTCTTTTATAATAAATTAGAATTTTTTTTGAGAGTGTGTTAATCTTTTAAGCTATTCTCTCATGACACATGTGTCATTCTTAATTTTTTTAACTTAAATTATTTTTTAATTAATTATGCATATTTTTTTATTTTTAAAATAATTTTAAATAAATTAATTATGTATATATTCTTTAATATTTATAACTTAAAATATTTTGTATTTTAATTTATATTTATTTAATTTTTATCTGAATTTTTTTAAAAAATAGCTCAAATGTACCTTAGGTGCAGATAAAAAAAATGTACCTTAGGCGTATTCCAAACAACTCTTAAGTTATTATATCAATATATTAAGTATATACTTATATTATATATTATATATTACCAATTGAAAGAATGAAAGTGCTATTTGTTCGTGATTTTTGAAATACTTAATGATTTAAAAATGCCTTGTATATATATTAACGTCAAAAGTGTTCAATTTAAAATGCCTCATAATTTTTGAAATACGGTACATGGATTATTTGTTCGTTTCATCAAGGCATGTTCCATTTCAGTTTGTATATTGATTAATTAAATATTAAATTAATTATTTATCTATAATTAATTAAGTATCAGACTATAGGTATTGATATTCGATGAATCAATATATGAATTGAAATGAAAAATTTCTTTAACAGTAGTTAGTTTTTATTTATTTATTTTTATGAAAGAGCAGTTAATTATATATATATTTTGGATTAAATTATGTTATCACTTGTTCAAAAAAGTTATACAAACTGAAATTATAACTTTTTGGAGGAGCCGAATTTTTAGGTCATTCTCCTTTGAAATATTGTGTCCGACTTAATTATTTAACAAGTGTGACACATTTCAAAGCGTGTACAGGTTAGAGAAATATTAGCTTGAATAACCTATTAAATAACAGCACCAAACCAATCTGACCAAAAGTTTAAACCATGTTACTACTTACTACACTTAACTTTTTATATGTATGTGTTGAATTTAAAAGTAGTTTCGTTGGACAAATTCATAACTCTATTTATTTTTACTTTTTTTTTTAGGAAGCATAAGTAAATTTATTCAAGCCACCCTGAGAGACAAAAATCTTCATAGTACAGAGCAAAAAGCATCAGCAACCAGAAATAAGCAAATGTTTTTAGATTTTTTTTTTTCCAGAAAGCAAGATGTGTCCTCAGCAGTAATTCTTATTATTGCTAAGTAAATTATAATTTATCCGTGTGAACTCGTAATCACTTTGTTGTAGCCTAAAAGGTGACCCTGTACTCGTGATTTCCTTTGTTATCACAAGACTTCAGAGCTTCTTTTATCCAATTTTATACTATATATATTTTTGTGAAAACAAAGAAAGAGATGAAGAAAAATAATAGGCTTGAGGCGTGAAAAAAATTATTTTCTTAGAAGAGATATTGCCCCTATCTTCAGTAAACAAAAGCACCCCTTTAAAATACAACAGTCCCTAAATTTCTTGAATATTGTGTTTTTACATTTTTTTTCACGTACACATAGGCAAACTTTTATAAAGCTTTTTTCTAATTAGATATAACTATGACTTAAATATGTTTTTAATCTATTAAAATATTGAATTTTTTTTTGGTTTGGTTCCTTATTTTCAAAAAATTTTCTATTAAATCCCTTAAATTTTTTAATTCTCATACAGTTCATTTGTTAGTCTGTTATTTAACATTGTCTTTAAATGCATATATGGTCTTCAGTCGTGAGACATAGGAGGCCATATTTTTGCTAATGAAAAACACAATTTTGTGTCAAATGACACGAGCGATATGTTTGTGTCTTGGTTTAAAAAGAAGACATGACCTCGTGTCCTAAGATATGAGAAGACCATTTTTTTTTTTGTTGATAAAAAACACAATCCCATGTCAACACGAGAGGCGTGTGGATGTCATGTATGTACTTAAAAATGATGTTAAACGGCGAGCTAACAAAAATATTATATCAGAATGAAAAAAAAATTGGGAGACTCGATGAAAAGTTTTTGAAAATTGAGAATTGAACGAAAAAATCATGATATTTTAAGAGATTAAAAACATATTTAAATCTATAACTATTTATAAATAGTAATTTTTTGAAATTAGATAAATTTTTTAAAAAGGAAATAAATTTTCATATTTAAATTGTAACAATTTAAAATATAAATAAAATAATTATTTTAATTATTCCCACAAGTCAGATATAGTCAAAAAAGTATAATTTTAAATACAAATAAATATTTTTTTTATCTACACAATATTACAATCTACCATATATATACATATACATATAGCTAACAAATTTAAAATTTAGAAGCCTATACAATTGGCTAATATGAACTTTCAACCTTGGGTCAGAGGCTTTGGTGAAAATTTGGGTTCACAAGTGTCCTAATGGCTGAACTGTGTGAGGTATTTATACGGCTTTAGAGTTAGCATGGGGTTGATCCAAGAAAAAAAAAACGCTAGCATGGGAGATGAATATTTCTACTTTGTGGGTTGAAGCTGACTCTCTTTGTGCGATCCAGTTTGTAACTCGGGTGTAGTGCCTCACATCCTTGTGTGGCATTTGTTGATCTTTCTGAATGTGTGGCATTTGTGGATTCTATCAGAAGTGTGTTAGTCAGATATTGGAATGTCCAAGTGACACACTGGGCTACGCTCTATTTGATATCTACCTTTAGAAAGGGAAGGAAACAAGCTAGCAAAGGGGGCTTTCCATCATTTGAAACAATATAACAATAGGAAGGAAGGGACTTAAGAGATGTATATTCTGTGAGTCTCACTTATGACTAATTGGAAGGGAATATAAGTGAGCTTTGACTAATTATTATGGACCTCACTCACATCTTTGTAATGGTTTTTTTTTTTATCATGTCATGTTATGACTTTTTCTTTTTTGGTCTGAGAATAATAACATTTTAAAATGCAGATAACTAAGGGCCATGTCAGCTGATATGGCCCATAATGATTTAGGCCCACAATCATTGAAACTCTAACTCCCGCTCAAATTCAAAAACCAAAATACACAACGATTTCACTTCAAAATTCAGATCCTTTACCACCACCTTCACCTTCACCTTCACCGGAGAGAGAGAGAGAGAGGACATGGAGGACAACACAGACCAAGAGAAGCGACTGATGCAGAAAATCGCTGCGATTCTCGGCGAGGCTCGAACCTCATATGCCACGCACAACCGAAAGCTCAAGGAACTGTCCCTCCTCCGATCCAAATCCCCTTCCCCCTCCCACTTCTTCTCCGCCTTCTCCAAAACCCTAACTCCTCTCTTCGACTTCCAGCGTCGCCTTGCCTCCGCCGACCGCGTCGTCTGCTTCGTCTCTACCTTCGCCGCTTCCCGCGACGCCACCAATGCCTCCGTCTCCGACGAGTTCCTCGAGCATTTCCTCAAGTTCCTCCTGGTCGCCGCCGCCGCAGCCAACAAGACCACCAGGTTCCGAGCTTGCCAGATCGTCTCTGAGGTAACGGATTCTCCCAATTTTGAACGATTTTTCTTTTTTCTTTTTAATTATAAAATAAAATGTAAATTCATGGTTTACAATTACACACAAGATCTAAGTATACTGCAAAAATTGGAACTGCAATTAATTTTCTCCAATTGTGGTTTTAAAGTCTCAATTAAACGCAATTGTGAAAATCTATGTATGATCAATAAATTATTAACTTATTTTATATTTTAAATAGCTTATAATCAAAATCTTACTTTTGAAAAAAAAAATTCCCTATATAGATTAAGCAAATCCAAATATGCACAGTTGCTACTTTGTTTTTGTTTTGATTTGATTTGATTGAAATTCATTGATTTGTAGATAATATTGCGGCTGCCAGATGATGCAGAAGTGAGCAATGAGGTATGGGATGAGGTGATAGAGTGCATGAAGTTGAGGGTAGGGGACAAGATCCCTGTGGTGCGTACTTTTGCGGTTAGGGCGCTTTCTCGCTTTGTAAATGACACTGTGAATAGTGACATCCTTGCTTTGTTCCTTGAGCTTCTTCCCTTGGAGCAGAATGCGGTTAGTGTCCTAAATATATGCATTTTTCCATGCCTATATCAATGGCTCACGGAAAATATCTGCATGAAACATTCTGCATTCACTGGTACATCTTAATGCCACATATATATATGCATAACCCAGTATTGTTGTTATTAATTTTGGAAAAGTGTGCAGGACGTTCGTAAGATAATTGTGTTATCTTTGCCTCCTTCTAGTGCAACCTCTCAAGTTATCATTGATTGTACCTTGGATGTGAGTGAATCTGTACGGAAAGCAGCATACTGCGTTCTAGCTAACAAATTTCCTCTTCAAAGCTTAAGGTAAAGTGAGGTATAATAAAGGAATAATAATTCTACCCCGATCCTCTCACCTTGTACTCCTACAAATTTGTGTTTTTTTCCCCAAGGATTTGGATCCTCTAACGTGCAGGGGTTCACTTTAGAGTGTAATGTCAATTGTTGAAATAAAATCAATAGTCTAGATTTTTATGAAATACTAGAACATGGATAATGGATAAATAAATCATTGATATGTGATAATCACTCCCTTGATTTTCTCGTCAGGGGTTTCCGCTTGTGCTTTACTCTCCAAACTGAACATACAATTTAGAAGATCTCAATCCTTTCTTCGATTATAAAAAGAATAATACTTTCCATGTCCTCTGTGCTTTCCTCTTCTGAAACTTTTCGTCTGTTGTCATTTTAGTAATAAATTGTAATTTGTATAATTTGTCCTATAATTACAGTTGCAAAGGGTGGATATCCTACTGTTACAATTGCAGTCTTCTCAAACATTTTTCAGTATTTATTTACTTATGTACCCTTTTCTCTTTGTTTACCTGGTTTCTGTAGCATTAAGCTCAGGACAGTAATTCTTCGGAGAGGACTTGCTGACCGATCTGTCGCTGTCTCAAAGGAATGTTTCAAACTATTGAAAGATGAATGGCTTATAAAGTGCTGTAATGGTGATCCTTTTGAACTTCTCAAGTATCTTGATGTTGAAACCTATGAATCGGTGGGTGAGTCTGTCATGGAGGCACTTCTAAAAGCTGGTTTAGTGAAACTAAAGAATGGTACAAGTATCCAGCAGTATATATCATCAAATGGTGACACAAGTGAAGGTTAGCTAAGCTTTTTTAAGTTCTAATTGTTTTATTTTTTTGGCCATTTGGTGTCGTTACTTGTTCCTTGATTCAATCTTTTCAAAAACAAATTTAAAATCTAGGTTGATATATCGTGCTGGTTATGATGCTAATTACATAACTAAATTTTTGTATATGTAACATCTGACTTTTATAAGCCTGAGTTCAAATGTTTTGCCAAAAAGATTTACAGAAATTGTTAGTTGGGTGAAGTGTATAGTGACAGAGGCTGTGCCACTGCACTATCATATAGTTGTACATCTTCAGCTATTTTCTTGCCTCCTTGAATTAAGTTTCTTGAATACCATATGAGAACTTACCCATTATTTTTTAACGGCTATTTAGAAATTAGGATCAACCCTGGCTGGCTGCTGTGTCGCATATTTTATTGTTTCTCATATTGGTTGTAGGGGACTCAGTGCATTGCCAACCAAGCATTCAGCTGATGGAAGCAGAGGCTGCTCTTTATTGGAGAACTGTATGCGATCATTTGCAGTCAGAAGCACATGTGAGTTGAAAGGAATATATTCGTTTTCCATATTTCTTTATCTGCATAAGTGGAACCCAGGAAAGGAGTGGAGGCATGTTTTAACTCCTGTTTATTGTACATTAGTGGCTAAATGCAAAAAAATTGTGCAAGCTGACATCATATGTCAGCATACCATTGCACTATCTTGTCACCATCTTCTGAAATATTAATTGGAAGATTCGCCTGACTTCTGAGAGTTAGTCTTTATGCCATATTGCCACTAAGATGATCTTGGAGACTTCTTAAGATTGAAACCTCATCTGTTCCTAATCTTATAAAGAATTTATAGAACTTGATCAGGAAACTGACAAAGTTGCATTGTCATTGGTTTATAAGCACATGGTAGTGTCCTTTAAAATGGATTATCTATCCTTTTGAAAGTTAAACTTACTGGTATTAATCAACGCTGGATAGCATCAATAATTTCTAGAAATTATAATTTCACTGGATTATGTGTTTACCCTCTTCCTTTCTACGTGCATATTTTCTACCTCCATAAGATCTTATCATTCTGTATCTTGGTATGCTTAGCAGAAATTTCTGGTAGTTTTTCTTATTTCCCAAAAGAGAAAAGAGCAAGTTGCTGACGCTCATGTTAATAAAGCTCTTTGCATTTGAAGTTTTGCTAGCATATCTATGCATATATCATAATGGTAGCTAAAATATGCTATTTAGAAATTATGAAATCAGTTTACTTTTCTGTGTTGCAAAATTCTGGCTTACTTGTTTCATCTCGTGTTTACTTCTACTTTTTGGAATCTTATTATTGGAGTACAATTACTGGAGCTTCCTTATTTTTTCCAAACCTCTAAGGATTATGATTTGTAATAGGCCAAAGGCTCTGATGCTGCAGCCACAATGGGCACTGAAGCAGAAGTATATGCAGCAGAAGCATCAGATAAAAATGATCTTCTAGAAAAAATTCTACCTGCAACAGTTAATGATTATATAGAGTTGGTGAGAGCTCATACCAATGCTGGTGAGTATTAGTTTATCTGGTTGATGCTAGTGGTAGTGATACGCCTAACTCTTTAATACATACTTAAGTTGTTTAATTTAATGTCGGCAGGATCAAACCATCGCTTTGCATGCCGGCAGCTGCTTTTGCTTGGCGCCATGTTTGATTTTTCAGATGCCACAAATAGGAAGGCTACTAGTGCATTTCTGCAGGAGCTGATGTGCAAGCCTCCTGAGCATGAGGTTGATAACGAAGGGAATTTGGTTGTCATTGGAGATGGATTAAGTTTTGGCGGAGACAATGATTGGGCTGAAGCAGTAGCCAGGTTGGCAAAGAAAGTCCTTGCTGCTCCCGGTGAATTTGAAGAAGTTGTTCTTGCAATTATAGAATTGCTAGCTCAACCTTGCAGGGAGAGAACAGCAGATTATGTGCAGTGGATACACAGCCTATCTCTTACTGGCCTTTTGCTGAAAAATGCAAAGTCATTGCGTTTTCTTCAGGGCAAGGCTATTGAACCAGATGAACTACTCCAATCTTTACTACTTCCTGGGGTAACAAAATTGTTGCATTTCTCCCTCTTGTTCTCAGCTAACTATATTTATTGATTAATAAGCCTGCTACAAGCTTCGGATTACTTAAGTTGATAACGATATCTGATGCATGTTTGATCTAATTTATAAAACAGGAAATGATTCTTGCATGTGATTCTTCATTTACTTGACTCTTTTAACATCAAAATCTGTTAAGGAATTGGGCTGATCCCTTGCAAGAATTAAAACAGTGTAAAAATGTAGAAAAATATGATGTGCAAATATAAATATACTGTAAAAGTAAATCTATGAATCTATCCAATCTTAAGAAGTTATTGGAGAAGTGCTCCTTCAATGATGCAATTCCTTTACTTTGGTTCCTTAAGGCTGAATGAATTATGACAATAATACTAAATGTTGATTTGAAGTTTATTGAATTTTAAAGAAAACTAGGAAATGATGTATAACCTTATACATACATATACCATAACATATGCATGTATGTATTGATGTTGGAAGGTATTAACTTTCTAATGAAGAATGTCTTGCTATTTAGAAAATGGCTTGAGGGCCAAATCAGTGTATACTGGTAGATCTTGTTTGAGGGCATTGGTTACTAATTGTTAACTGGTGTGGACAATGAAATGCACAGGCCAAACATGCTCACTTGGATGTGCAAAGGATTGCCGTCAGATGTCTTGGCCTTTTCGGGCTTTTGGAGAGGAAACCAAGTGCAGAACTTTTGAAACAACTGAGGATTTCATATATTAAAGGCCCACATTCAATTAGTGTAGAGGCCTGTAAAGCATTAATTGATCTTGGGATGTGGCATGGTCCTCAAGAAATTGACAGGGTGTTAAAGTACGATATTCCTTGCCAAATCAACTGTGATAAGAAAAGTTTTAGTCCTGTGAACTTTTCTGATTCAGAAGGGGATTTAGATGTTGAAATGCTTGATCTCTTATATGGTGGCTTTGAAAACGATGACTGGGCTAGTCCTTTAACTAGCAATGAAGATGAGTGCGTGTATGCTGTTCTTGGAGAGGGATTTGCTAAAATTCTTCTGCTAAGTGAAAACTATCCAAGCATACCGGCTTCTTTGCATCCTGTGCTTTTATCTAAGCTCATTTACTTGTACTTCAGTGATGTGTCTGAACACCTGCAGAGGTGGTATCTGTTCAAATTTTTTTTCCCCTATGTTTATATTATTGCACTGTACTGGTAGCTGATTGAGATGGGCTCTTTTGCTCTTTGGCCAGGTTGAAGCAATGCTTATCTGTCTTTTTTGAGCACTACCCATGTCTCTCAGCAAATCATAAGGAAAGCATCGCGGATAAAATATTTTGTGTCTTACATTATTCATCCTTCTTAGTCTTACTTATTTGAATGTCATATCTAACACCCTAATTGTTTTATTTCTATAAATGCAGAGGTGCATATCCAAGGCTTTCATTCCAGTAATGCGTTCAATGTGGCCAGGAATTTTTGGCAATTCTGGAGGTTCTTCCTTTATGGTGTCTCAGATGCGTAAGCGTGCTGTTCAAGCTTCACGTTTTATGCTGCAGATGATGCAGGTTCCTTTATACATTAAAGAGACTCAACCAGAGAGTGGAAATACTAGTACAGAACTTCCACAAGTCATAGATAGTTATGCAGAAGTTCCATTTGAGTGTGGTGAGGAGGGGCTTGCACTACAGATAGCCATAGAGGTAAACCATCCACAAATTTAAATCATTTATGTTATTTACTTATTATTCTTTTTTGTCAATGCTGACATGGACCATAAAAGGATATCTGCATCATATGGTTGCATATTTATTTATTTATTTATTTTTAAATTTACATAGAGGAACTTATTTTAAGCTTCTCTTATATAGTTCCAATCCTAGTATCCTACTAAGTTGAAGAGAAACAACCTGTGTTTGATGCCTGAAAACATTGAGCATATACAAAAGTGTTAAGAGTAGATATTTTGTATGTGCTTTATTTTGTATTGTTTGTAATTTATTGCCCCATCTTACATATATAAATACACAACTTGCACCCATATTTGTCTATTCTTTTACTCATTACATGGTATCAAGAGCTAGGCTCTAATTTTCTTTTTTTTCCCCCTCTCTCTCTCTCAGCTTTCACAAAAACAAAAAAAGAAAAAGGAAAACAGAGCGTTATGTTTTCAGGTCTATTTGGCTGTTTGCTCCGTTTCCGGCCGGGAGGGCGGCGCGTTGCCGGTGACGGAGAAGGGACGTGTCGTTTGGGTGCTGTTTGTGGGGCAAATGCCCGATGCGTGGAGAATACCCACCTTCGTGGGTGTTTGGCGTAGTTCACCCGCCACGAGAGGTTAGGTCCGGTGACGTTCCCGTGGTGCTTTTGGTGTTTTCGTCTTTGAATCTTTAACGATTTGCTGGGATTTTGTTGTTACTTTTCCCTCCTTCTAGATTGATTGTCTGTTTGTGAGTATAAAAAACTTACTTCTGACACTTAATGTTCTCCGAGGTTCCAACATTAAAATTAGAAAAGCTTGATAGTGATGGTGCTAACTATCCTCGGTGGAAGAAGGCAATTATGTACTTGAAAAGTCACGGAAGGAAGACCATCTTACCCAAGATAGTCCGCAGATGAAACAACTAAGGATATGTGGATTCGGGAAGATATGCGTTTATTCAATTCAACGATTCGAGGACCTTGGATCCTCGGGTTGATGATATTACCACTCATTGCACAATTGTCAAGGAATTATGGCGGTACCTTCAATTTGTTTTCGGTGCCGATGATTTATCTCTCAATATACGAAGACACGGGATTTTGTCTAATCCTTGGTGAAATTCATACGGGCTACCTTTTGAAGAATTGAACACATTGCTCTATCAGTGGATGTGCAAAGATGCTGGTAATGATGTGTTTTTGTCGGCCCGTGGTGAATTTGGTGCGGCCCGATCTCGCTTCTAGTAGTTTGACCCTGAAGGATGTATACTCGCCTCCTCCGTTGCTCGTGAGCTTTCCAAGTCTCATCCCTAGCCTCGGCGAGGCCTTAGTTCTAATTCTCGATGAGCGTTCGTTTTGGTTCTCGTGGTGGACGAGGTGGTGGCCGTGACACCGGAGACCCACGTGGTAGTGGTGGTGGAGGACGGGATCCCAATTTGTCGTTATTGCCACCAATATTACTTCACCATAAAAATGGTGGATCCCATCACAACGTTTGCTCATATTGCTACCGATGAAGGCATTCCTCCTATCACTTGACAACAGAAATTTGCTCGATACACTCGGCCTCTCGGTCTGTTTCACCATCTCAGATGGCTGAGGCTGCATGCTTATCATCAACTTTCCCGCATTGGGTCATTGATTCTTCCAAATTTTACCCCTCCCCTTTCCTAGTATTACTTTAGGTTGTTTGTTGTTCTCTCCTACTTTAGTCTTTCTCGAGTTTTATGCCAATTTAGTTTAATTTACTTTACTTACTTACTTGGTCACTAATTGTAGTGTTCAAGCGATTCTTGTGTCTTTCGGGAACTTGGGACGAAGAATTGAAGACAACGGCTCTCCTTGAGTCTGAGATCAGTCATATGTTGTTATTCGGCATTGGTGATCTCCAACTTCACCGTAGAATTGGGTCATCTGTCTCTCTGACTTTAAAAAGTTGTGTCCTAGTTTCATTGTCGAGTTATCACGAACAAGGAGCAGTTCATTCGATATTCATGTCTAATTACTTCTAAGTCTCTTTTGTAATTTTTGTGGATGACTTTTCAAGAATGACTTGGTTATATTTAATGAAATCTCGTTCGTTATTTTCTATATTTACCGCTTTTTGCTCAAATTAAAACCCAATTTAGTATCTTGTAAAAGATAATGCTAAAGAATATTTCTTTAATGACTTCACTTCCTATATGATTCAAACCACCAATCTAATGTGTTGTTACTCTGTAGATAGTTCAGCCAGATCAGGAAGTTGTTACGATGCTTGTTGCTTCAGTTAAACTCAAAGTTTTTTGGTAACGCTTTATTTTTTTCTAATTAATCGATGCAGATCTTCTATCTTAAATGATTCCTCATTCTGTACTTTTTCCTCTCAATCTTTGTTTCCCCTACCTCCTCGTATTTTTGGTTGTCAATGTTTTGTGCGGGATAGGCCTCAAATGTTACATCCTCGATTAAATGTGTCTTTTTAGGTTACCCTCACCATTAGAAAGGGTGACTCTATTTGGGCCGGTTGTTATGTCACCTTTTGATTACTCCGTTACTATCCTATTATTAGGAAGATGAAGAAATTCTCGTTTATCACACCTTTCGGGATTCTGCGTCACATCCTTCTTCCGATGTTCCCGGTCTTGTCCTCCACAGCCACCCATCCGAAACGCTCGCCGGACTTGTGTTCCCTCTGCCGTATGCACCCGTGGATATACATTGCTCTTCGAGACACATCACCTCCATCCACCTCTTCGTCAATCAGACCTTCCCAACTTAAAGGTAAATGTTCTTGTGTCACTAACCATCCTATTGCATCCTTTATTCATTATGACCATCTTTCCCTTCCTCCCATCTTTTGTTGCCATCTCGATGTTGTCACTAGTTCCCAAAAATATTGCTGGCTCAATGAATAGGCCAATGGATAGGAAATGCTTGCTTTGGAACATAACCAGGACGTGGGATCTCGTTTCCTTTCCATGCTAATGCCATTGGGTGCAATGGGTGTTCTTAAAGTCAATGATGATATTGCTCGTTTAAAGGCTTTTATGCTCGGACTAGAGACCTTTTCTCTTGGCCAAATTGGCCTGTTCCATATTCATCTCGAGCGCCTCTCATCATTTGCCTCTGCACCGGCTCAAAACGCCTTTCTTCATGGTGATTTACGGGAGGAAGTCTATATGGAGCAACCGCCCGGCTTTGTTGCTCGGGGGGAGTCTGCAAGTTTGTCGACTGAGTCTTTGTATGGGTTGAAACAATCCCCCCGGCTTGGTTTGGGAGATTGAGTGAAATTGTTGTGAATTTCGGCAAGCTATGACCACTTTTTTCTACAAAAGTCCGAGGAGGATGCATCCTCACTGGTTGTTTATTGAAGGTGATAGTTGGAAGACTTCTTAGGCATCTCAAAACTCAAGAGTTTCCTTCAAACCAAATTTCAGACAAAAGATCTTGGTCCTCTAAAATATTTCCTTGGAATTGAGGTAAGTAGAAGCAAAAAGGGCATTTTCCTCTCACAACGGAAATATGTCATTGACTTACTATCTGATGTTGGCATGTTGGGAACCAAACCTTGTGATACTCCGATGGTTCCAAATGTGAAACTCAATGTTGATGATGGAGAACTACTATCAGATCCCGAGAGGTACAGGAAATTGGTGGGCAAACTTAACTACCTTACTGTGACACGTCCAGATATCTCTTTCTCAGTAAGTGTAGTCAGTCAATTCATGTCATCTCCTCGACAATCTCATTGGGATGCGGTACTACATATACTAAGATATTTGAAAGGAGCCCCAGGTCGTGGGATTCTTTATAGAGACAATGGACATTGTAGGTTAGAAGGTTATTCAGATGCAGATTGGGGGTGTCTGTAGATCGAAATCAACTTCATTGTGTGTTCCTTGGAGGAAATCGATCTCTTGGAAAAGTAAGAAACAAAATGTAGTAGCAAGATCAAGTCTTGAGTCCCATCGATGACTCAAACCTCTTGTGAATTACTATGGGTCTATCATTTACTTGAGAGATTGGGTTCAAGGTTTCTCTACCTATGAGACTATGGTGTGACAACCAGTGCACATTGCCTCGAACCCGCTGAACGGATAAAGCATAGAAGCCGATGCCATTTCATTCGAGAGAAGATCCAACTCATATCTACAGGGCATGTCGGATGAAGTTGAGATAGTAGACATACTCACGAAGGCTCTTAACGGGAATCGGGTCAATTATCTTTGTAACAAGTTGGGCATGATTAACATCTATGATCCAACTTGAGGGAGAGTGTTAAGAGTAGATATTTTGTATGTGCTTTATTTTGTATTGCTAGCCCATTTATTGCTAGCCCATCTTACATATATAAATACACAACCTGCACCCATATTGGGTACAGTTTTCTATTCTTCTTATCTCATTACAAAAAGGAAGAATATACATTAGTTTTGTTTGTAATCCGCTGCTTGGTCTACTTTTAGTCTCTTATGTATGATTTTGTTTGTGTTTGTTGTTATGTCTTAGTTCCTGCATTTCGTTTTGCGTAATTAGTGTATTTAATCTTTAACCTGGGATTTTGGACTCAATTATTGTCTGGTGAATAAAATTACTTCTGACATTAATTTTAATATAGAAACTACATCTAATTATTCAATTACAGTAGAAAATTGTCATTGGATACTGGATTGGAGGTGAGACACATTGTCTTAAAATTAAAGTAATGAGCAAAAAATTATTTTGTCTAACCTTGGAAATTCATCTACCTTTTTGACAGCAAGCTCTAAGTGTGAAACTGGTAATATAGGCCCTTGCGTAAGCTACAAGAAATTAGCATGTGTATGAGATATATCAAAATTATGCCAAGTGAGCGTTCGTTTTAACTATGTGCTCATTGATGCTTGACATCCAATTGCCACCAATATTGCCTAAAGCTGGTGGATGTCACTTGGACACAATATCACTTAGTGAAATGGCATACACGGATTTCATATCAGATGGCTGAGGCTGAGTGAAAACATTGCACGATTCAAATTTTATTGATGGTTGTTTGTTGTTCTTTTTAGTTTTTGCCTCTTACCCTCTACTTACTTTGTTAAGGTGGCAAGCTTTCCCTCGAAGAAGACAGCTGCTGAGAAGTCATATGTGTCGGCATTATGTAGAATACTTGTCTTGCTTCATTTTCGATTATCAGAACAAGGGGCAATAAAATTCATGAGGAGTCTCTTAATTCGCATGGTTGAATGTGTATCTTCAGAGAAGGATCTTGTAAAAGAATTGAAGCGCTTGGCTGAACATCTAATGGCTGTAGATAGGCAGCCAGATCAGGAATTGTTACAAGATGAAGTTAAACTCATTTTCGGTAACGCTTTATTTTTCTCTTGTAAGATCAGATGTCTAAAATGATAAAATGCCTAGGCTTTGGTTCACAAAAGCCTCAAATGGTGATTTGGCTTTGTAGTGACTCTAGTTGTTATTATTATTATTACTATTACTATTATTATTATGTGGGGAGAAGGAGGTTGTTCAAGCAAGAAAAATGAACCAGCTAACATTAAATCAGTAACATAAAAAATCACTTATTCAGGCTACCTGCTGTACCTTCCCCTTTCATCTTCCATGATACTAGTACAGCTGAAAAGGTAATGGATAGTGACTATAGTTATTAGCATGCCAATTTCAATCTTAATCATGAGATATCATTTATATTCCTTATTTGCCTATTGAATATATTATCAAACCAAGGGCTTTGCTCTAGGCAGTTTTACTGGTCTTTTTTTGGATCCCCCGGAAAACCATTTTTGGTGCTAACATGTTCCTTCTACTTTGTTTATTGAAGGGAAGTTGGAAGTTGACTTCAACCTGGATTTGGATGGTTCTTTTGCGGTGCCACAAACACCAGCTGCACACCCAACCAAACCCACACGTTCTAGGAGAAGGGTAAGGGTTGAGGAAGATAGTTCTGATGAAGTTTCACCTGCTTCTGTGGTTCCTACCACCCATCATACCGTAAAAAGTCGCTCAGAGAGAGCAAGTAAAACTGCAGCAATGAACAAGATGTCCGTCTGTAGATCACTCAAAATTGATGAAATTGAAGATCAAGAGGAAGAAGATTCTGATGTAACATCTGAAGATTCTGATGAATCCGATCAGTACAGTTAAATGTGTAGTTGACATGATATATCTAGATGTCATTGCTTTGTTATTTTCTTAACACATCTATGTTGTACTGTTTGATTATTTAGATTGTAGGTTTTGTACAGAAGAGCGCATCAATAAGTCAGCTTGCTTTTGCTCATAAGTCGTAGGGTATTGGTATTGTATTGACTTGAAGTGAGTGAAATTCTTGCGTTTTGCAATTACTGATGACTCCGTTGTCCATCTTTATTGTTTTATCCCTTATTGGAACACCTTTCATGTGAATTATTATTGTATGACATCAGATGTTAATTAGTGGTTGGAAGTAGGTGTGGAAACAGGTCAAGTCAGGTTTTGCCTTAAATAGGTTTGACTTGTATCTCAATTATAAGGTCTGAATTTGTAATAGGTTAATTTTTAAGGTCTGACTTGATCTTTTTAAAAGCCTAGTCTAGTCTGAAAGTCTATTTAAAGGCTTACTTTGCAATGAGGTTTTTAAATAGGCTAACAGGCCTACTTTTAAATAGGCTAACATGCCTACTTTTAAATTGGCTAACAGGCTTTTATATAGATTAACAAACCTATTTTTAAATAAGTCAACATGTCTTACATAAATTTATGACCTACTTTTTTAAATAAGTCAATATCGTTTACATAGTTAACAGCAAGCTGCTTGAAATAAACCACCAAGAGCTTACTCAAAATCAATAGACGCTTTATAATTTAACACTCATCTTCTAATTTTATAGATCTCCACTACTTTCTTACTTTAGTTTTTGGTCAATGTGGGACTTGGAGATATATCAAGTTGCTTTCCACTTTCTTACTTTTTCAAGTCCCACATCATCAAAGATCGAGTAAGAAAGTAGTGGCATATAAAAGTAAAGAGTGAGTATTATTTTCATTTTAATAAATATATTACATTAAATATATTATTTCTATTCTAACTTACTAACTTAAGTTTTAATTATTAACTTTTATTAAAATTTAATTAAAAATATATTAATATATTATAATAAATTAATAATTATAATTATAATTTATAATTATTATAATAATATATATTATATTATATATAATTAAATAGGTCAATGACTACTGGCTTAAAAGGTCTATTAGATAGCTTGAGGCCTGACCTTTTTAGTTAAACAGGCTTTTAAAAAAGTCTTGACTTAACTTGTTTAGTAAACAGACTAAGTCGGGTCCAGCCCTCAGTGCAACTAAAGCATAATAGGCCCCGACAAACAGTCTGACCTATTTTTACCCCTTGTTGGAAGGAAGAAAAATAGACTTGTCTCAAGCGATTGCTTGAGCAATCATGTATGACTATTTTACGCTTGATTTCTATATTTATGATCTTTACTTCATAAAAGGTTGACTTGATATACTAATAATGCCCTCCCTTGTTATCTAGATAGCTGAGCATACAAAGTTTGCTGCCACCTTTATGTGCTTTTCTGAGTGGCAGTCCTTAATATATCAGTTGGTAAATATGATCCAATTTTTGAGTTTGTCTGATAACTCAGAAGTAGGTCCTTGCAAGCATAATCTGCTGCCTTCTGTCATGATGACTCACGTATCAAGAAAATTTTGCTTTCAAACAAGGGCTAGAGGATGAAAGTAGTTCAGTTTATAGCTAAACACTAGTATCTCTAGGGAAAGAGGAGTAGACAAAATTAGGGATAGGAATAATCAACAACTGGTAGAAGACCATTTCTGCTGGAATGATTCGAGTTCAATTGCAGCTTTAACCTGCAATCTCTATTCTATTGATAAATAATTGGTAGAGGTATATTCCAACTTGCCAATTTACTCATGAATTTGAGAATTGAGGCCTTGATAGTAGTATTTATTGTTTGTTTAGGTTATATAAAGCATATGACATGTTACTAATTAGGAAACGTTTTCAATGCTCTTAAAAGATCTAGGAGCATGGATGCTCCATGCATTAAACACCGTTGAACTTATGTAAATCTTGAATAACAGTTGGTATAATTTACCAATAATCATAATAACAGGTAATATTTTGAATTATAGGTAATTATGTGATTGGTCCCTAAAATCATAAAAATGTTTAAAATTTGCAAAGTGATCCCAAATTTTACTAGTGCATAAGTTATCGATGTCGATGGAAATGTTGAATAGGAATTGTATTGTTGAATCCATTTTCACTGTAGTCTTATTGTTTTGTCCCTGCCCAGATGTTGATACCAAAGCTCATATCTTTATTGAAAGGTTCGAAGCTGGTTTGAGGATGGAGAAGAAGAACTCCATGAAGGAGAAGCAGGGGATAGGGAGGTCCAATCTAGGCCCTTCACCAAACCCAGAAACCAAAGAAGAAACTAGACTAAGTTGAAGTTACAAAGTTACAAAGCTGCAAACTTCCTTCAAGGAATCCCTCAAGTACGAAAACATGGAATTCGGCAACTTCGCTACAACATTTTTCTTACCAACGACACAGTAGTCATCCCGAGACCATATCTTCCTCTGCCGCTTCGAAGTTTGCCATGCCCAATCAACCCCGACGAAAATTTCGGGGCCACTGTCTCTCTTCCCCTTGGTCATCAGCATCGTAGAATTAGCATATCTGATCTGGACTTTGGCGATGGACAAGTCGCAACCACAAGAGGCGTGGTTTTTGAGCAAGAAATTAAGTCAAACAGTGATGAACTTGGCTAGGGATTTAAGGGACTGCTCTTTGTTGATTTTGGCCTTTCTAGAGGACTGAGACTGCTGGAGTTAAAAGGCCTTGAGTTTCTTGACTGCGACAGCTGAGTGCTTCTTGGTGGAAGATAAGGGAATGTCGTTGTCGTCGTTGACGATGATGCAGTCGATGCAGACAACGACGTTTTTGGAGAGGGGGACGGGGGAGTGGAAGCAGCGGGAGACGAGGGAGTAGCGGCTGAGGGACTTGACGTCGGCGAGCTTGTTGAAGACGAGGAGGAGGAGGGAGTCTAGGAGGCAGTCGAAGTGGTCGTGGGTGGCGAGAAGATTCTGGAGATGGTGGGATCTAGTCTGAGAGAGAGAGAGTGGACATTTGTAATAAAAGAGAGAGAGGGACATTTGTAATAAAAGAGAGAGGGAAAGAGTCAAAGATTTTTACCTATTATAATAGATAAAGTCAATAGAACATTATTGTTCAAATTTTTTTTTAAGAACATTATAAACGTCTCCTACTAATTATTGGACATTTTATTTTTAGTTTAGGCTAAACAAGAGACTATTGAACCAATTATTATGCCATACAACAACAACAACAACAATAATAACAATAATAATAATAATAATAATAATAATAATAATAATAATAATAATAATAATAATAATAAGATCGATCGTGTAAATGAATCCAAATATGGATCCAAGACAAATAATCTATAATTTGTAATTATTTGAGAAAATTTATGATACTCCACTAGCACCCAAATTCTAATTTAGTACAAGCTCAATGCTGAATGGACCGAATTGAAACACCCATGCCCAATGATGTATCTGCCTCTTGCCGTGGTCCCATATCATAATGTCATTATGTCATTGTTGTAAGTATGAAAAGGACCAACTAACCAGACGAAAAAGTTGTGCAACCCCTCCAACAAATGTTAAGTAATCAGCAAAAAAAAAAAGGAACATGATCACAATCTTAATAATTTAGATTTCTTTACAAGGTTGCAGAAGTTGGCGGAAAAATCCTCGAAAGACGTTGTCACCAAGGCTTACTAGTGGTGGATGTCATGGAGAGCACAACATCCAAACGCCATAAAGAGGGAAGAAAAGCTTTGCCTTCCCAACCATTTCTTTGTGGACACCATGCACATCATAGGGGGCAATTTCCATTTTCATAATGCAGTTTGTGCACTTAAAAAAGTGTAAGGTTCAAAAGAAAAGGCAAATTTTATCCATTAAAAAAATAAAAGAAAAGGCAAATTGTTAAATAAATGAAAGAAAATAAGGCCTCTCTTTCTTTATTGGTCTAATCTTTTAAAATAGACATTATCCTACAATTATTTTAACTGTTGGGCGGGCATTGACCTCTACCTAAGTCTTTTTTCAATGGACCTCTCTGTATACAATTCGTGGTCCCCAGAGTTTGCCCTTTCGTTTTCTTCTAAGATGACTTGAATAAGGTGATACAAAAGTAAGTTCAATAAAGCAATCAGATCTGAACCAAAAACCGAAACTCTAGTATGTTTGGAGGGAGGGTTTGGGAAAGAGAAGAAAAAGATTGAAAGAGTTTTAAAATATTTATAAAAAAAAATAAAAGATGATTGAGTTATGTCTTCCTTTTAAAAAAATTTATAATATAAAGAGTATTTACTTAAAATAAAAAAATAAACCTTTTTTTTCAAAAAAAAATTCCAAAATCCTTACTATCAAATATATCCTAAAAGGTACAAACAGCAAATCAACCACAAAAACGAATAGGGATTAAGGAGGGAAGCAATATCACTGTCCTCAATAGTATCCTTTGCGTGTAAGTAAGAATTCTATATTACTATCAATGAACAAAATTTCGTACCTCGCTGTCATAAATCATAACAGTCTGAACGATTTCCTCATAAATCATAATTTTTTTTTTTTTACTTTTTGGTAAATAAAAAGTTTAAGAGGAGGAGAGATTTTCTCATTCCAAGACACAAGCCTCATAAGAGTGATACTTACAGGTAGAGATGACCTACTCATGAAAGATCATATGCAAGAATTAAAGCCACAGAAAAAGGATTTTTGTTATTATCTTGTTTATGATATTTAAGTTTGTAAACAGTGTGGACCAAAGGCCAAAATTTTTATTGTGAAGAAGGTGAGAGAATTAAAATTAAAAAAAACATAGATAATAATATCTGTCTGTGAAATACCGATGGCTTAACATGACTTCATTTGCAAATGAGCATATGCTGCAACCTTCAAGTAAGGCATGAAGTCTCAGCATACACATGGGGTGCTATAACATAAACAGTTTGGCGTGTCATTGACTATTTATATGTAGAAGCATTGATGTTATACTCAATTTCTTGAGCTTGTCGGGAACTCATTAATTGCATCGAGCTTTTATAATGGTGCTATCTGACTGGAAATTTAATGTGGCAGTTCATATTTTACAGTTGCATCAGGAATTATAAAAAGGAAATAGCGAACGCAATATGCCCCCAATAGAAAAGAATCCTCCCCCGAAATTTTGAGAAATTATACTATTACATAATAGAATCCTCCAATCTGAAAGAAAAGCTCATATTAACATGGGTATAATAAATAGATTTTCTCCACTTTTCCTTATAAGCCTCTACTCATTTGCCATTATAAAAAAGGTCTCAACGCATTTGGTGAATGCACTAAGAATTTTTTGAACAAGCCACACTCACCTTTTGCTTTAATTATGAGGAAATAGAAAGCTAAGGTCTGAAAGCAAATTAAAGGCTAACTTGGGAAGTATATAGGTGAAATCAGCCAACTTTTTAAAAAAAAAAATATTAGGTGGAATCCACCTTAAACTATGATGAAGCAATTTTATACAGATTTATCAATATAAGTTCTACTACCATTAAATATGTATGTCAGGTTAGCGAAAGATGTGTTTTTGAAATTTTCATCACGAGTAATGAATATACTAATAATAAGAGGTTTGAGCAATTTGTGACAAGTCTCTTCTACTGAGAAATATTTAGATGCTTACAAAATAAGAATTTTTTCTTATTACAAGAGTACCTAAAAATTTCTCCAACTAACTTTGAGAGACTGATGAATTGATCTCTAAACATTATTGGTTAACTTTTCGGTGCAATATGCACCACTCATCAAGTCTGTGTCTCTGTAAAATAAAAGAAGCAACTCTTTTAAGCTGGACACAAATAAATGTTTTGCGTATGACATTGTGATGTAAAGTGCGCAAGTACCAAATGATGTTAGGTAAATAGGTACAGGAAATTTTTCCAGAGAAAAAAAAAAGAAAAAGAAATAGGTACAGAAAAGTAGTCCTGGAATATATAATGTTTGAACACATGAATCATAGCAAAGATCCTTTGTTTAGGTTATAAGTAGCAAAACCCATGTCTTCCACACTTCCACCAACTAATTGTGTGGTGTGTGTTCGTGGACCTGAGGAAAGAACAGTAAATAAAACAGAAGTTTGCTGATTAGTTGCAAAACATTATACATTTGCAGAAGATTCTGTTTTCTTATTTGTAAGTATGCAATTAATCACAACAGGGAATCTTATTCATGCATGAGAGCTAGCACTATTCTCGCACAGACCATTCGCTTGCGACATTGAAGGCTTAAAACAATAACTATATATATATATATATATTTATTTCTTCGATCATATAAAATTATAATTATTAACCAAAATAACATTATTATAGTGAGTGAACACAAAAAACTATGAGATAAGTTAAAATATCATCATCATCAAGTTACCAAATTAACACCAAAGTAGTTAATTTTGGTGGGACTCTAAGATTAATGTCAATGATCAACACATCATGTGTAAACTTCAATGACTTCTTTTTCTTTTCTTTTTTATGAAAAGCACTTCGAGAACATTAAACAAGTGTAAACGAAAACATAAAAATGGACATCAAATTCAAATATAACAGACGTGACGCCGTCCAGTTCGTCGATCAACACTATTATTTTAGTGCTAAGAAACTTCCCACCGCTGAGATGCCTACGCCAGACACAAAGCAAGTAATAGAGAGAGAAACTGTTTTACACATTTTAAAACGAAATGGTGAGAGAAATACCAAGTTAACTATGACCAGTATTTTATGAACTGAAGAGCATGTTAGTAAAATAACCGAGTAAGATGTATTTATTTTAGCTTAATTTAATTTAAAGTATATTGTTTTCTTAACACATTAAATTATTTAAGAATAAATATACTATTATTTGATTACTTTATAAATAAACTCACTTTAAACAAAAAAAATTCAATGAACTATGAACCATTATTTTAAAAACCAGTTCAAAGGCTAGTCGAATTGTGAATCAGTTACTCCCAATTTTAATTCATCAAAAAAAAAAATTGAATGAATGATTGAACGACCAAAAATTAATAAAAAAAGACTCAAAAAATTGGTGAAAGTCAATTAATTGATGTGTTAAACCGTCTGATTGAACAAGTTGATTTTTAATTTAAATTTTTTAACTAATTTAAAAAAATAGATTTATATGACTATAATATTTATGATTTAACCATGAATTAAATCAATTGAGTTAATTAAAATATAAATTGTTCATTTTACTAATTCAACAGTTTAACTAATTTTTAAAACATTCCTATTAACCAAAACATGCATGCGATACAAATGATAATAATAATGGCGTTGAAAGTAAGTAAATTGGAATCTTATTGGTGTAAGAGTTGTTTTTGGGATTGCATAATTTTCTTGGAATGTGGGCGCATGAGTGGATGAAGATGCATGCATGTTTGCTTTTGGCCAATTTGATAGAGTCGTGAATCCGACCATTTCTAATGCTTGTATAAAAGACAAAACCCTATCAGTAAACCACAAGAAGAGCGGAAAGGAGATATCTGTTTGTTTATTACTTATATTAGAAAGTCGCACACACATCAATTCGCTTCAATTTCCTGCACCTTGAGGTAAGATACGACTTTAAACTGATACTCTATTAATTAAGGATGATATTTACACGTCATTTATTTTAGATAAAAGAAATTATATTATATTTTTAAAGTAATAATAAATATATATTTTATAGAGATATTTATTATTGATTTAATTTGTTTAAAATTATATAAATATGTTTAAAATTAATGATGAATATCTTTTTAGAGCATGATTACTGCTTTAAGAATATGTAATAATTTATTTTCTTTACATCATTCTTACATAATTTTCTTTTTAAGTAATGGAAACAAGAAAATACACATTTTTATATCTTCTTTCTTTACCTTTTATTTATCAAATAAATAAAATATACACATTATGTAATAAAAATAATGTGTAAATATCATTTTTCGTCTATTAATTGTTAAATTTCCAAAACCCTTCTTTTTTTAACCGAAAGAGTAACACACTGATGCAAAATATATGTTTTTTTAGTTATGTGATTAATGTATATATATAAAACACTTATATAATTTATACTTTTCTAATAATGATTCTTATACTTATTATTTTATTCATATCTGTATAAAATATTAATAAGTGTATCTGAATTCAAGTGGTTTTTTTAAAAAAAAATCATGAGGTGTCTCATATCTTTTGCGTTTGGAATTAATTCTGTTATATCGCAAGTATTTGCTTTGACCACAAAATACTTTCACTAGGATTCAAATTAACTCGTGCGTTATAAATAAAACCTATCCATACAAAGGTTTACCAACTAAACACACCTTCCAATAACAATTTTAGTAATTTTCTTTAGAGCAATAGTTGCTATTGTGTGTTTGTTGACACTATACCTTTGTAAATGATTTTGTAGATATATAATTGTGAAAATACTTACTAGTATTACATTTCAAGTTTATTATGTTGCACTACAAGGAATTTGACAATTAGTGGTAGCTATTTCTGGCGAAATTTTTGCCACGGATAATCCTAACAATTTTTGCTGGAAAACTAAATGTCAAGAAAAAATATTAAATAAAATAAAATAAATTTTCAATGGATTAATCTGCTGGAAAAGTAAATGTATTAGTTTTGTTTCTTAAGGTTTTTCTTCGAATTAATTCTGTTGGAAAATTCCTCCAACTTCCGAGGAGGTACACCTACCAATTTTTGACAGATTTTTCACCAAAAATAAGATGCGGTGCTACTCGGGTAACGAACTGGTTATGTATTCTGAAGTTTCCGACAAATTAGCCGCCAAAAATTCAAAAATACCTAGTCTGTGTCCTCTCTCCCCCTCCACCGCCGAGATCAAGCTCTTGATCATAACCACATCTTCTCCATCCTCCGAGTTCAAACTCAAGACCACGAGCTCCATCCTCCGAGTGCCTCCATCCTCGTCTCCTCTCGAGCATCCTTCCCCTGAGCTCCGACCACAAGGGCCACGAGGCAATGTTATTGCCTCTGAAAGCCACGATGGCTTGAGCTTCGACCATAGGTTCCATCTATTGATGTCCTATGCAACCCCAACCGTCGGATTTGGCCAGTGTGGCTAAGAAGGTGACAAACAGAGCTCCAAACATGGGTGCCACTGGGATTAGTAGCCCATACGACCCAAAGGTAGGTGGACGTAGTGCATAGGACGTGGCTTGAGCTTCTCACTTATATGTATTTTTTTAATGTTATATTTGTTAATAATATGTATGTACACTGCAAGAAATTCGCGAATTACCGATGACCAAATCCATTGGTAATTCTAAAAAATCATCAGAAAATTAAAATTTTTTAGTGGATTTTTGTTTAAAAAAAAAGCACTTGCCAAATCTAGGAATCTACCAGAAATTACTAGCAGATATGGTCGCTGGAAAAAAAGCAACTTGTTAGTTTGCCACACTTTTTGATGAAATAGCCACCAAAATTTTTTGACGAAAAAATCAGCTAGTGAAAAAGCCTGTAACCGCAAATGTTTTTGACAAAAAGTTTGTCAGAATCACTATATAAGTGACTTTGAGCAGTCCGAGATTTGACTGCTCTACTCATCTTTTGTCTTCCAGTGATAGTAAGGATAATGACTCTAATAATAACATCTTCAAGAAGTTAATATGATCAAAAGTTTACGTATTGAAATGGTTCCACCTCTTATGATGATGATGACAAGACTAAGTAACGAGATATAAAAAAAGGAAGGAGAAAAGTATTGTAGATTGTAATAATGAATTTACACAATTTTATGAAGTAATTTTTTTGGCGAACAGAAGTCCCCTGGTGGAGAAGTTGGGGAATAAGAAAGAAACCAAAAGCAAATGAAATTTTTTTTTTATCAAGAATGATGACACTAATGAAAATGATATTGTACCAGAGTATCATGGAGAGAAATATTCAGATAATATTGTGTGCTCAACGTTATTAGAACTAGGATAGTTGAGAGGGTAGCCCCAAGACCATTACCTTCGTTGGTGGCACAGAAAGCATGTGTTTACTTGCAGTCGTGTAACGAAATTTAAAGAGTAATATTAAAAATTTAATCTCAAGGGAATTTAGACGAGAATGAAATTAAGATTTTGAGAGTGATGATAATGACAAGTGAAAGCATATATATATATATATCTTATATAATGTAATACAATATGAAACTTAAGGAAAATTATCTAAATTTAACAAATCAATTTAAAAACTAGAAGCGTCAGTTAAAAAAAGAAGTCATTTTTCTTTTAAGCTCTTGGATCGATCATGCTCGTGTTTAATTTTATTTTATTTTATTTCTCTCTCAATGAACTAAGATACTAATCTAGTTCACTACAATTTGAGAATTACAATTTTTCTAAAAGCAATGTTTGTTATGAAATATATCAATCATCATCATTGTCTTCAACTGTTAAATATACAAATTTTATTAACATTCTTACATACACTCTTCCATACAGTCGATGATAGAAAAATCTCACAGAAGTCAACTCATATACCTTTTCCAATCCAAAAATTTGGACCTACAAATTTTCTAATCCAAAGACGTCTCTAGATTGGAGAAGGCATGTGGATTGACCACTGTACGATGTGGTTATCATCAAGCGTAAAAAAAGTGCAATAAATGTTAATAAAATTCGAGTGTTTAATTATTGAAGACAAAAATGATTATTAATGTATTTCGTAAGAAACATTACTTAGAAAAAGTCGTACTTCTCTATAGTTACCAGCATTTTTATCCTAACTCATTAGGAGAAATTCAATACGAAAATCTTTTAACACGAAAGGGAGTAATTTATTAAAGATTAAAAGAAATTTATTTATTTTTATAGTGACATTCCTAATTCTTAAACTCATTTATTAAACATGGATAGTCTTCTCTTAAGTTCCAATGATATTACATTGTATAAGAAAAATACATCTACTTCACTTATCATCACAATTACTCCCTAAACCATAATATCAACTTCAACAAAATACTCTTGAAATTATTTTTCTCTCAATTAACTACTCTCCAAAACTCGATAGATGAATGTAAGGAGACACACGCTTTCGGTATCACCAGGAAAGGCAATAGTCTAGGCACTACTCACTCAACTTTTCCAATTCTAATAATGTCGAGCTCACGATTCTATCCGACATATCCTCTCCACAAGACTCTTGTATAATGTCATTTTCATTGTTGAAATCACTCTTTATATCGATTTCATTTGCTTACAATTTCTGTCTTATTCTCCAACTACTCCACCATGTGCCTTCTATCCGTCGTCAAATCTACTTCAAAAAAACATGCAATTTTTTTAATCTACTATTTTTCTTCTTTCTTTTCTTATATCATCATGCTACCTAGTCTTCTTATTATTATCATAAGAGGTGAACTCATGTCACTACTCAAACTTTATATCACATTTAACACATGATAATCTTATTATTAGAGTCATTATTCTTATTACTAGTAGATGACAAAGATAAGTTACTTGAATAATCAAATCTAGGACTACTCAAAGCCATTTAACTTATCATGCAAAACTAATTTCGTCTAATGTAAGATTTAAAGCTTCCTAATTCAGCAGAGCACTAATTATTTCAATAATTCAAACACAACAATATATTAAATTAAATTAAATTTGGATAAGTAAATTAAGTAAATTAAAGGAACTCTATCTTGTATACAATTAAGTTAAAATCTTTATTAATGTATTTTTTTAAAATGACTTTATTAGGGTTTTTCTATGATAATTTAGAGAATTGAAGTCATGTTTTGAGTTATAATTTTAAACTAACTTAATTGAAAATGATTTTAGGCTTTAATAAGTGCTCTTAAATTAATTTTTTTAGTAAATATTAAAAGATAAGAGTTCATGCTTTAACTCTTAATTTATTTGACATTTCATATTTTAGGCCAAGAAACTTCTTGAAATTTATCATTCTAATGAAATTAATAAATTATTAATTGTATATATAATTTACATTTTCTTTTCTTTTCTTTTATATCTTATTACACTATATTATACGTTATTAATTTATTAAAATTAAAATTAATGTTAATATTAGTTAATAATTAATAATTATTTATGTTTAATTTATAAATTATTAAATTAAATAATTAATAATTAATCAATATATTTACTTAAAAATTTAAAATCTTAATATTTAATATTTTTTATTACTATTTTATCATAGTTTTTTCAATTTTCAAATTAACACATTAACTTATAATCTATACTTCTAAAGGAAATTTTCCTAATTTGGTTACAATTGAGTTTCCCATTTTTCTATTCTCATTAAATATAAATTATAGTATTAATCTTATACAATGTAAAGTTATGAATCTAATCCTATAACAACATAATAGAAAATTATCTATCATAATAACATACAAACACTATTAAATAACAAATAACAAGATATTACATATAAATATATTCAAATATATAAATAGACAATATATTCAAAATATAAATACAATGCATATATCCCGCATATATATATATATATATATATATATATATATATATATATATATATATATATATAGGAGCATATCGATGAGAAGAGTATTTGTAAGAGGTGAGATAATGAATATTGACTATTAGATCTTACATGAATAGTCAAGATTAAAACATAAATGCATGTGACTTTTTTAAGTAGTCACATGATTTTTTAAGTAATTTTTAATCTTGACCATCCATGTATGGTTTATATGGTTAATATTTACTCTTCTCACTCTCTCGCAATAAAAATTCTTCACACTAGATATGTCCCCTACATATACATATACATATACATATTATTAATAAATATAAACACAATATATATATACATGCATGCAGTACTATAACCACGTCTGATCCCATGCATCCACACCCATGTCCATGCTCCACATCTGGGTCATATGGGCCATCAACCACGACGGCACATATTGTTGGAGCTCAGGCCGTTGTGGCCTTCAGGGGCAATACCATCAGTGCTTGTTGGAGCAATACCAGGATTGGCATTTTTACTGGAGGTGCCACTCGAAGGATAGAGCTCAGCAATGGAGGGGGAGAAAGGACAGACCAAGAAGAGGGAGGAAGGGGGAGAGTGGACGGAGAACATGAAGAGGAACAGGGAGAGAGGACAGAGCAGAGGGAGAGGAAGGAGGAGAGAAAAACAAAAAATGGAAGAGCAATGAGTCATGGTCGGCTCTTAAAAAAATGTTTCTGGAAGATTGTGATCAGTCAAATTTTGGGCTGCTCAGAGTCACTTTTATAGTGATTATGGCGGAATTTTTGTCCAAAAAAATTACGGTAACAAGCATTTTTTGATAGAATATCGTTGGAGATTTCCATGTGATTTTTTTGTCAATTTTTTTTTACGAATATTCTGCTAGAAAATGTCCAGATCTGACCGCTCAGCAACCAAATATGCCAGTAATTTTTGGCATATTTTTGTTTCGATAAGCATTTTTTCGAGAAGCAAAAATATAAATTGTGAATTTCCTGCAGTATTGATGACATCATTATTTCAGTTATTTATAAATAAGCTATGAAGCACGAACACGCCGTTTTTGAGGCGTGTTCACGTGTCGGACACATGTCTGTGTCAGACACATGAGGATACCCGTACGACACACGTGTCCTGCATGTCCAAATGTGTCCAATTAAAAAGATTATTTTTTCAATTTGAACACGTCTCGGATAGGCTTGGACACATCAAGGACACGACTCATTAATATTTTCTTTAAGAATTATTAGTTTTCATGACTAACGCTTAATTAGTAAATTCGTAACCCACTTAAGTCCAATAACATGACTGACGTCCTAAGCTACTATTTTCACATACTAGTATTTTAAGTTTTATCTTTTCACACGTAACTATTAGATTTTTAAGTTTTATTTTTTCACACACCACTATTTTTATCTGCTCTTTCTACCTCTGCTCGTACTAAGCCATCCACTTTGTCGTCATCGAAGCTTGCCTCACACTAATATTCCCTCTAGTTAATTTTCTTTTATGCACATGCACTTGTACATGGTTAGTTTTATTAGTAGAAATTGATTTATGAGATTTTTTAAAAAATGTTAATAGAAATCATGTTCTATATTTTTTAAGAGAGACTTACTAGGTAGTAAATATTGACACATATGACATATATTAATATATTATAAATCTTCAAACTTATAAAAATGATATTAATGAATTATGAATATTTTTTCTTAAATTTTGTAATTATATATATATATATATATCAAGTCCTTTAATTTACTTATATATATATATATATATATATATATATATATATATATATATATATATACCGTGTTCACGTCTTACAATTTTTTAAATTTGGTGTGTCCTTGTATTTGTGTCTGTATCGTATTCCATATCCATATCCGTATCTATATTTTAGAATAAGACAATGCTAGGAACATGTCAACAGTTTATTAATGAACTAATGACTCGGTTTATTCTCTCCGCCCCATTTAAAGAAGATATGAAAAAGACCCATTAGTGAACACCCGGATCGATCATGTTGGTCATGTATATTAAAATCATAAATAAATGATATTAATAAGTATTTAATCAAGTGTTTAGTGTATGTTTAAAATTTGAAAGGTTATTATAAACATTAATTTTAAGAATCTTAAACAAAAAAATAGAGTACAAATTAGTTATTTCTATTTTCTGATTAATATAACTTGTATAATAACTTGAATAACATAAATTTGTTTTTTTTTTAAATCTCATTTTTATAAATTTTTTCCCATGATATATCAATTGTAGTTATATGATGGAAACTTCAAAAATCATTTCACGAGCATAATTTTGCCTAGAGAACACATTAACATATTGAACACAAGTTTAACTTGTTTCTTCTTATTTGGTTGAATGACATTGTTGAATTATCTTATATCCAAATTTAAATTAGATTGGGTCAATTTCATATCTTTTTCTACGACTCCGTTTGGATTGCGGAGCAATGCTTCTAGGTCCAACCACGGAGTCGCAGTCTCGCAGATACGGTGTGCGGCACGACCAGAACCAGATAATGATATATAGAGGAATTTTCTTTATATTTCTTTCTCTGCAGACTTTTTGGTCCCTTTTATTTATTGAGGATACTGATATATTTACAATTAGATTTTGAATCTTTTTCAAAGAAGGGGGGAAAAATAGAAAACAAAGATAAGAACGCTCATTACCTTTAAGTCTAAAATCCACACTGTAGTTTCACATTTCTACATGAAGCCTCAAGGAACACTATTATTATCATCACATTGTAATAGGTATTAGGGCCATCTTAAAATCATGTGTCACGCATTGCACCTCATTTCAAGATGACTTTAACATTTTCGATTTACATGTTAGTCAAAGTTTTAATGTGTTGCATGTAAAAGGAATATACAAAGTACAAACTAACTATTCAATTGTGAAATAATATCTCAAACATCTTATTTATAGTGGATTAGGAAGCTTATTAAATTGATACGCGTACAATAATACCTAACTCTTACTTTGAGTAAGTTAAATTAAAAATTAAATAGCTCCTATAGTACGTATGTTCAGTTCTAATTTGTATATAAAGCAATAAAAATACTTTTTTGTTAGATTTTTGACAAAATGATTGATATGCTTGATGATTTTTTGGATAGCTAAGTAATTTTTATTATTTTATTTTATCCAACAATTGGATTCCAACGAAATTCGGATTATTCTTTTTCTAACTCCATGTGTATCACGTAAAGCAATTGCCACTGATCCATCAACCACATGATAGCTAAACTTTAGGCACCTTTGAAGTTTAGGAATGGTCCCAACATTGCCCATCTTGCAAATGTTGCTGATGTCATTCTATTTGCGAGGACTAACTCCAAAAACGGCCAATTTATAGTTAAGATTTTTCAATTTTTTTCTGTTGTCTCTTGTCTATAGCTAATCATATATCATATAATATATAAAGGGAAGATATATGTTTTAATATTTTAACATATGTCATTTTGACATAAAAAACATATTTAAAAATTTATCATATGACAAATATATGATTCAAATAAATAACATGTAACATCTCATGTTATAATTTTAAAGGAAGATGTATATGTATCTTCAAGTTTAAATTAAATTTATTACTTACACATACAAATATTGAAATGTATAATCACATATGATTTACATTGACATATATATATATATATATATATATATATATATATATATTTATATTCAAAAAATTTTAAAAAATTTAAAAAAATTCACCTATCTTTGATTGATCACTTTATTAATTATTTTTATTAATAATTAATCTTAAAATTTCAAAATTTTTATAAGTGTCTATATAATTTCTATTATATATATATCTTGTCACTCTAAATTAATTAATTATATTTTTAAATTACTATATTTATTCATATATAATTATTCTATATTATTTACAAAACTTCTATATATATATATATATATATATATATATATATATATATATATATATATATATACACACACAAACACAAAAACAAAAAAAGTTTTATGTGGGTTTCACTATAGATTTCATTGATTATAAATTAATTAAATTCATTTAAATCATTTGAGATGTTATATATTTAAGTTAAGTATATTTTTTTTATTTATTGTAACATTTTTTAATTTATCTAATGCATTGTATAGGTACAAAACACTAGTTTTCTTAATTTGAAATTTTGGATTTTACCTAAGATTTTAGAAGAGACTTGATTCTTAAAAAATGCAAGATATATTTTAAAATAAAGTAAGAAAATAATAACATTAATGATAAAATAAAGTGATCATTCTATTCATATAAATGCATATATTAAGTAACTATATTATTTAAAAGTCAGATTATTTCTTTTGTTACTGGCGGTTTACTCTATACTTTACTTTTAGAAGTGCACCGCATATTTTAAATAATTTATTTGCTTGAAAGAATGTGCAAAGAGTTGATAATTTCTCATATATTAATTAGGCTTCTGATTTGATTAAAAAAACTATCAAGATGAAAAAATGTTAAATAAGAAAAATGATAATAAACTGGCCAAGCTGTTTTTTTTTTTTTTTTAAAAGAACTGGTTGGATTGATAGAGTTTACTCGAATCATTGAAATTGACAAAAAAAGATCAATATATATAATTAAACTGGCTGATAAGCCGGTCCATATTTTACAACATTGCTTTGTTATGGTGCTGTCTTCTTCACTTGACAAACATTTATGATTTCCATTAGAGGGTTTTTGGCCTTCCAAAAGCGATTAAGATTTCATTATAAAGAAAGTGCAATAACATTTGGGTGGATGGAAAACACAATTCGTATCACAATTTAGCATATCATCTTTCATAAAATCCGTCACAACTGTCGTTGGTAACTACTAGAGATCGCAATTTGTTTTATTATCAGCCATAGTTTTTAAGGAAATCGACTCATTTTGCAAAACTTTCTGTGGGCTTGTTATAACTTATAACGAAGCCAAAACGTTCACCTTGTATTACATGAATTTAAGTATTCTTCGAAATGAAAGTAATGTTTGTTTCTAAACGTCGACGTCAATTGAATCAGCACGAGTTTGGGGCGAATGGCCAAACAAATTTTGGTAGCTTGAAAAGTAATTATTGAATTATTTATGATTGGTAATTTGGTATAATAATTATTTTTTATATTGAGGTTCAATGGTGTATGGACTAGATTGCTTAGCCTCAACTAATCTGTCTCTTTAGTCCAGTTAAAAGTAGACCATAAATGTCATAACTAGAAAATTTATAAAGACATTTCTTATGATTTGACTTCAATTAATCAGCATAACTAGGATTCAAACCATAGTTGTATGATATGGACCGACCTGATTGATTGGACTAAGAAACTACGACTCAGTCTTTGGGCCAATCTAGTCTTTGCCCATGACGGGTTTTCTCAACGAACCAATCAAATTTGGTCAAACCTGATGATCCCTTAACGGATTAGCTTGCATAATCTCAACTAATTCATCTCCTTGTTCCGATTAAAAGTAGGCCATTAACGTCGAGATTAAAAAATTCATAAGGATATTTCTTATGGGTTAACTCTAATTAATCAACATAGCTAGGATTCAAACCATAGTTATATGATCCGGACCAACTCAGTCGATTGGACCAAGAAACCTGTGACTCGGTCTCTAGGTTAGTTTAATCCTTGCTCATGACGGGTTTTCGTAGTGAACTAATCAAATCGAGTCAAACCCTAGTGACTTATTAACCTGCCTAGACCGATTCGTATAAGATTTGAACATGGTCCATGAAAGATGCTTGGGATGAAATGCATTATGCTAGTTGACCGCATAAGTTGAGTTATGTTCTCAATTTTTTTTAATTTATATTATTATCCAAGTAATCTAATTTTTAAATATGATGATAGACTATTATTATTACCACTAATTTGTTTAAGGGTGCGTTTGTTTGTTTGTTTTTTTGCAAGAAAAATATTATTTTTAATTACAAAAAAACTTCTCAAATACTTTTAATTGTTCGGATAAGATTTTTAAAATAAGTAGAATATAAAAAGAATCAAGTTTTCTACTTTTCTTGAGAAGTTAGGATGCGCTACTTCTAAAAAAGAAATTAAGAAAAATAGCATAGAGAAAAAAAAACTTTTTTTGCTTTTTTAAAATTACTTTTTAAAGTTTATCTAAACACTCCCTAAATTATATAATACTTTTTTCATATAAAGTATTTTTTATATAGTATTATTTTTTCATATAATACTTTTTATGTGAGTTATTTTTTCATGAAATATTATTTATTTATTTATTTATTTGGGTTTTCCAGTTCTACCACTTGACCAGCGGTTGGATCACTGACCCACTTATAACTTTGCCATTTGACCGGATTAACTTCGGACCGTGTCTATCTATACATCACTTATTCATCTACTACTAAATAACTCCTTAAATAATAATAATAATAATAATATAATAATAATAATAATAATAATAATAATAATAATAATAATAATAATAATTTGAGACTACTTATTTAACTTATTTATATTTGACATTTCTATGTGTAAGGCAAAAAAATGTCAATTTGTTTTAAGTCTATAGAGGTTATTGCAAATAAATACAATTTAAGATGAATCGTATTCCATTAAATAAAGTGTAAATGATGTAATTAATTTCTCATTTTTGAGGGGAGAATCCAAGCCTCTTGTATGCGTTTCGGTTTAAACATGCAATTGTGTTCACCTACATTATATGCGTAGTAATATTAATTACACTATAGATCTATACTAAATAAAAACTGGAAATTTTGTAAGCTTTTAATAATAAGATAAATATAACACCAAAAAAGAGAGAAAGATAAATAGACTTATCACAGGCCACAGCACTCAGCGTGAATAAAGAGAAAGGAGAAAAGATAAGGAAATGCGAAGAGTTGTAAAATGATGAAGAAAAAAAAAAGATTATGTGAAATAATAGTGAGTGAGTATTTAATATAAATTATTAAAAAACAAAGATGAAAAGATACAAAAGCATGGTGTTTGGTTTTAGATTTTAGTGTTTTCTGGTTTCATTTTCATAAAAAAATAAGAAATATACAAAAAAACATGTTTGGTTGGTCATTTTCATTTTCGATTTCAAGAAATGAAGTAATATTTTCGTAAATACTGAAAATTCCACCATTTTTTGAAAAGATGCGCTGGCAATTTTATAATAATGACCAAAGTCTTCAACGTGCGTATGACCTCTGAAAGTTCCTTCCCCCACGACCCTCTCACTACCAAATCCTACAATTACCGCAGCGCCATGTCCACACTCTCCGACGCCAACCACCCCCTCTCCCCGGGACACCAACAACGGTGTCGAAAGTTCCGAGTAGACACGAATCACAATTTCTAACTTGTTGAAGGAGCAAGAGATTGTTCCTGGTAGTAATAGTTACGTTACATATTTGATAATGACGAGGACAAACGTTTTGAAGTTCAATGGTTTGGAACTTAGCGTTCGGAGAAGGTTCTGGGAGGTGGTGTGTGGTGGCGCTAGCAAATCGGTTGGTGGAGTTGTATCGACGGTACTTGTAGATTTCACTGTTGAAGGTGTGGTGGAGTTGTATGCACAGCTTACGTTTCAATGCTCATATAAATAGATTTTAATATAAAATAGTAGTGTGTATGTATTATTCCATTAAATATTCAAAGTTTACTAGAGATGAAAAACTTTGATTTTGAAAATTATCTCAGAAAAGGAATAAGTATTTCTTTTGAAGAAAAAAATAAAAAAGGAGAGGTTGAGGCTTTTCTAAGTAGTTTGATTTTTATTGGTATTGGGAACACTATCCATTACGCTATGTTTGGTGTGTAAATAATGGGCGGAAAGAAAATGGAGAGAGCAAAAGGAAGGGATGCTCCCTTTTTTGGTAGAGATAACAATAATGGGAAGGATTAAAAAAAAAATAGTTATTGAGTTTTTATAAGTCCCATAAAATTTTATTTCTCAATTTTTGGAACAATTGGAAAGAAAAAAAAAGAAAGTGAGATGAATTTTATATTTTTTTTTATCATTCTCAATATTATTAATATATATTTCTTTTTTTTAAATCAAATTAAACAAAATAAGAAAAATTTCATTTCTTTTTCATTAATGATATCAAACATGACTTTTTATCTCTTTCTTTTCTTTTCTTTCTTATTGTATCTTTTCTCATCCTTCGTCTTCTACCATACCAATAATGATGGGTGGAATTCGATAAGAGAGGATTAAATCGGTTGCTGAGGATGACAACGATATATGCAGATTCTAGATTTTGATTCAAAAGAAGACTCGTTCACACTTCAAACACAAATCAAATAATGTATTCTCGTCTATTTTTCTATGAAAACTTGAAGTACTGCGTGACCTGCAGCATCTTCAACTGCAACTGCATGTGATTGGGTGGTCCCTCTGCTGCTTAGTGTCCTCTGGTTTTTCCCTACACGGGACCCTCCCATTCGTTGGCTGTTGGGCTGGCCCCATTTTCTATATTTAAATTTTCTCTAATGGGCCCTTTTTCCTTTATTGTTTTTATTTGACCCTTTTTCCTTTATTTTTTTCGACTTTTCTACTCATGTAGGCCATGAAATTTAGTCTAAGTTTTTTTTTAATTACTACCTCAAAAGAAATTTTAAACTTTTGTCTATTATTTCTCTTTCCAACTTGTCTAAACAAATTTCTTTATACTCTAACGACTAATGGCCTTCTAGATCATCTTAAAATGTGGTTAGAATATTATTTAGTATTCACATTATTAGTTAGTTTGACATTTGTTAAAATTTAGATTAAAAATGCAAATGAGCCAATAGCTCATATGACACTAGCCACTTTATCCTTGGAAGTTCCGGGAGTTGCTATAATAGTTTTATAATACGGGAATGAGATATTAGTATTTATTGATTGTTTCACAATAAACATTTAAAAGTTTATCAAACATAATTAATAATTTATAAATATTTAACAACTCATTCTAAATATCTATACTTATAAAAAAAATAGTACCAAAATAATCTTCATAAACTCAATGCCATGAGTTTAATCTCTATGTTAGTTACAATAAAAGTGAATTGCCTTTCTAAGTAAACTTTATTTGTAATGTAAGGAGTTTAAATATTAGATTCGTCATTTTATAAATGATTTTACAACCATTACCTCTGAATCAAAATTACATGAATAATTAGTCAAAGATTAAAAAAAAGTGAGTTTAATCTCTATCATGATCATTTTGTTAAATAATTGTCATTTTGTCCTTCTCTATTTTCCAAATCCAATAAGTCTCTCTTAACCAAAAATTCTTGAAATAATTTTCTGAAATACCTTTTTAAAAATAATATTAAACTAATAATACTGAGTAATTGTATATGTTCTTAAAAACTCATTAGCTCAAATGCTTAGAATTATTGAGAATTAAAAATTGCAGTGTGTCTCATTTCTTCCTTAGGGTAATTTAACTTGGTAGGGTTTGTATTTTTATTAATATTTTAATCAATAATATTTCATTATGATATATTTTATTTCATTATGTCTAAGAATTGATAGTTCAAATTCTGTGTGTGTGGAAATGGTTTTTACTTTATGAATATCTGTCACCGTTCCTATTAATACATCGAGTGCACAGTATTAATTTATATTTAATTATTTTGATACTGTTTTAGGTTATTTTATTGTGCACTCAATGGTGTAAATGTTCTAATGTTTCAACAAAATCATGTCTTCATTCATTACTATTTTAATGTTGATGTCTTTTTCTAACATCCAACGATAAAGAAAAAAAATAAAGCATATATTTAAATATTCAATGAATTAATACTACGTACTATTAGTGGCACACAGTTAACCATAACCGCCGTATACTCATCCAAAATCACAATTCGAATTCGAAATCAAACGTACTTGGAGAAAAAATTACAAATAAAGGAAAATAAAAATAATAATAATCATTCAAAATGTTTTATCATGAACTAATGTGTGTTAGTTCAAGTAAAATGGTATAAGATTCTTTAAGTATATAATTTTGAGTTTAATACTAAAATTTATATGTATAAAAATAATATTAATAAAAAAAATTTCTACTTAAACATTTGACTCTATCAAAAAAACTAATCTCTCACATATTAAATGAGAGATACTCTCTAAAATTTTTTTAATCATAAAACTTAATATTGTAAAGAGTTTATTTAGTAGCATTAATTAGTGCTTCTTTTTTTATATTTTTATATTTGCACCAAAAAAATTAATTTTTATATAAACTCATTTAAGAGATATTTTTACATAATTTAGTCAACATAAGTTATATATTAAACTAATAAAATTTATCACTGTAAGTGAATTGAATTTAAAATTTAATAAGTGAAAAGTCAAGTGAGCCTCATTTTTTAAATATTTATACATTTTATTTGAATGCTAAATCATATATTTATATTTTAAAAAATCAAATAGACATATATAATTTATATTAACTTCAAATTTAATTTTGTACCAAAATTTAGTTTGCGTAATGTGTTAAGTTTTTATTATGGAAATCAATACAGAAGTTTTATTATTCATAAAATAATATCAATACCAATAAATAAAATTTACTATTCAAATATATTATAACGGGTATTAAGTTTGTTTTTTTTTTAATTTTCAGTTAATATCTTTTCATTAATAATTACATAAATATTACATTATTTTCCTTTCCTTTCCTAAATTCAAAATTTATGAAACAAATTGTGAAAAAAATTAGTATTTTTATAATTTTATTTACAAAACTTTAAAAGCACAAAACAGATAAAAATAAGGAAATATTTTAAAATTTATTAATGAAATATATCAACTAAAAATACAAACTCAAAATAATCCAAACACCACTTGAAATTCTCAAACATCAAACATATGAAAACATTTTTTTTTTGTCTTTAACTAGATATGCTTATAGACATTATTGTAAAATTAACCATCGAACACTCAAACACTGTCATGACTAGAAATACTCCCAATAATTATCTTCTCTAAAGTCGAACATATGAAAACTAATAAATAAAAACTACACCAGATATATAAGCTCTAAAAGGAGAGCTAACTCCCACTAACATTTTACTATTTATTTAAAAAATTTAAAATAAATATAAAAAAGAGTAAAATTATAAATACATATTATTATTAATTATAAAAAAATTATAAATATATTTTATTTTTAATTACATTTACATTTGTCTTTAAACACTTTTTACCCTTTTGTTGTATTATTATAGTTAATTTCAAGTACTCTTATTATTCTTTTATTTATTTTATCTTTAAAAAAATACGAATCAACGAACACATAATACTAGTTGCCCTAATTTAAAATAATTATATTAACAATAAATTAATTTTTTTTAACTGAACAATAAATTAAATTTAACTCACATGTTTTAGAAAAACTGCATCAATCCCTATTAAACATTTAAATAATATAAAGTTCTAAAAAAAAATACACATGTCCTAGACTAGAAAGCACGGACACGCTATTTTACTGATGTGTCTATGTATCTAACACGTGTCTGATATAAACACACTTCGACACGCACACGACACGCGTGTCTCACATGTTTGAGTGTGTTTAATTAAAAAAATTATTATTTTTTACTCAGACACGGCTCGAACACGGTAAGGACACATCTCAGACACACCGCAGACATATATTGGATACAGCTCATTAAAATTATAAAAAAAATTACTGTGTGGCAGTGTAGTAATATCACGGCCCACAAGCCCAATATCACCCGACCCACCCTCAGGAAAAATCTTCTATTCTTCTTCAATACATTGTGTTCACTGTGTGCTAATGGTTCAAGTTTTAAGTGAGTTTCACTCTGGTTTGGTAGTTCAATTTTCAATTATTATTGATTTCTTTTTTAATTATAAACAAAAATGCTTGTGTTGTCATTAAGGAGTTGTGTTTGAAATGTTTATAATCAAAATTATATATACATATGCCGTGTTCGTGTCGTGTCTGTATCTTAAAATTTTTAATTTAGTGTGTCTCTATATTTGTGTCGGTATCGTGTTCGCGTATACGTGTCCATTTTCGTCTTCATAGCACATGTCTAATTCTAATTTTTTTGTTATATTCTTTTTATATTATTTTTTATATTATTAATTACATTATTTTCTCTTTATTATTATTATTATTACTTAATTAACATTATTAAAAAATATGATAAAAAGTAATATGAGATAAAAATATCACTTTTCATACGTATCACTGTATCAGGACACTTTGGAGGGAAAAAACAAAAAACCAAACTGAGCTGATGACAGCTTCTAGTAAACGAATAATGTTAATAGTCTCCATTTCTAGATAAACACCGCAGCCTTTTTTTTTTCAAATGTTCTGATGAATAGCAGCGAACACAACCAGCCAGCCAACGGATATTGACAGCCACATAGGAAGTCACGTGACACGTCATTCACACGTGTCGTATGGCCACTTTCATTTGCGGCAGATCTCCTTCCAATTGGGTCCCACGTCCAACGTCACTCTCTTTTTCTTTTTTAAATTTAAAATTTAAAATTTTTATTAACAACTACCTTAAAAACATTTATTAAAATGGATAAAATAAGAAATTCTTAATAAAACAAAACATTCATTACATTAAAAATAAAAAAAATAACAATAATTATTTTTTCATTTAAAAATTTTTACTTTAAAATTTTTATCAAATGGCCTTATAACTTATGAGTAATAAAACCCTAAAATATAAAGTACATAAATTTGTTTCTCTCTCCTGAAAAAGCACACACTCTCTCTCTAACCGGAAACCATTATTAAAAGGGTCCCTTCTTCTGTTCGAGTTATGCTATCCACTAAACACAATCTGCTTTCGTCTGTTGTTGTTCCGTTAACTCATTTCCTTCTTCTCTGTTCTTGTTCCTTAACTCTCTGATTCAAAATTCCTTAGAAAGTTAAAAATAAACCAATCAGAAAACAAAAATGGTAGCTTTGGTTTCCCAAGAGAATGTTGTGGCATTGGTTTCTCGTACCGGTAGGGAATTGCAGCGTTACAGAAAAGGTCGTCGCCAAGTTGTGGGGTTCGTCCCTTCCTAACCCACTCTAGTTCATTAATTTTGGGAAAACTAGGTTCTCATTGAAAATTGTTGTCATCCATGTTTCAAAGTCTACCTAGAACAAAAATAAAAATTGTGTTTTTCATGGTCGGTTTTTGGTTTTGCTGAATTCTAAAACCAATTTTTATTCCTTAAGGCTTTGCTCTTCTGTGGGTAAGTTGTATTTTCCCATGAAGAGAAGAATAAACAGTTAAAGGTCTTTACTTTTTATTTTTTTTTGTTGCATTATTCTATAAGAAAATTGAAGAGGAGTGAAGAAGCAGAACACTGGTTGATTGCTGGGTTATGAGTTTCTAATGGGTGAACTGAAAAGGAATTAGTTGGTCAATTCTGAATTGCATTGCTGCTCTGTTGAGTTTCATTTCAATGGTGGGTTACTAATACTTTTTTTTTTATTCTTCAATTTTGTGACTTTAATCATGCAGATGCATACCATATAGATATAAAATTGGGGAGAAAACTTCCTTGGACGTTTCAGATGAATTGGAAGTTCTGGTTATTAGTTCTCAGAAAGGCAAAGGGATGCTATTTCCAAAGGTACATACACCTACATCCAGATATTAGTCAATAATCAACACCCAAATCACACATTATTTCAATTTATTTTATTCAATTTCTTCTCATTTATAATTTTCTGGTTCACCAAACACCAGGGAGGCTGGGAATTAGATGAATCAAAAAAGGAGGCAGCTTTGCGAGAGACTATAGAGGAAGCAGGGGTGCGAGGCATTGTTGGGGTGAGGCATTTGCTCAATATATTGTTGGGCTTTAAAATAAGTTAAAGAAAGAAAAAGAAAAAAAAAACAAACTAGCACTAAGTTAAAATTTGCAGACTAAAATGCTCCTGTTATTTTGGTTGGTGCAGGGTAAATTGGGTAAATGGAGCTTCAAGAGTAAGACCCATGATACTTTCTATGAAGGCTACATGTTCCCTCTACTTGTTCAAGAGCAATTAGAGTTCTGGCCAGAGCAGAACGTTCGTCAAAGAATATGGGTAAGTAATTAAGCTGTTAAAAAAAGAGGAACAGATTGAATGTTAAAAGCATTTTAAATTGATGGTGTTCTTCTTTTTTCTGAAAAACCACTTGAGATTTTTGTTTGAAATTTTCTCTTCTGGGGTGTAGATGAGCGTCACTGAAGCAAGGGAAGTTTGTCAACACTGGTGGATGAAAGAAGCTCTAGACAGACTAGCAAACCGTCTCTTGAGTCAAAAACTTGGTCGTGAGAAACAAGTTGCAGGTTCTCTAAACTGAAGAGGAGATGCCAAATCTGACTTGTAAATAGTGTGACTTCGTGGAGGGTAGAGCTCAACTTTTTTTGAATTTCTCGGACGGCATGAACTGAGGAAAAGAGTAGGATCCAAAGAGTTGAGCCAAATGATAGTATGTAAATAAATAATACTTAGTAGATCACATAGAAGTTGGCAATTCCCCCAATTTTTTTTTTCCCCTAAGAAGAAAAGGAATTCATATCTAATTGTGCAAGTATATATTGGTGGGAATTCACTGCATCTGTATTGCGAGACTTCCGGAAATCCATTAGTAAACAAACAAATTGCTTTGTTTTTTAAGCAAGAGAGTTGTGCTAATGTGAGTGAGGGGGCAGTCTTGCATGAGCAATGTTTGTATACCCTGCCTGTGTTAAGCAGGGACATGGCTTTGTTTCCAAAAAATGAAAACCTACAATTTTTTGTTCCCTTTTTTTAACTCTCTGATTTGATTATCCTTTCTGGAAAAGGAGGTTTTGTCTAGCATGAACAAAGTTGTAGGACTTAGTTCAAAGAGATTTTAATGGGTTCTGACTTTTACCACTGGTAACCTAGTTTGCATTTTTTGAAGCATTTCTTGGGACACTGAAATTGAGGATTTTATCTAACTTTATTTGTACTTCGATCATTTGAGGTATGACTTAAATTTCTGTTCATTCCAACTGCTGCTTGAGCAATGGGAGTCAGGAATAGAGTAATGTTAAAAAGAAAGTGTATTTTTTTTTTCATTTTTTTTTTTCTTTTGGGTCAGTGCTGATCCATCTAAATCAATTAATTAAGCTTATACCACGAGAGAAAGAGAGTTTGTGTTGTCCCACGACCCCCAAGATAGGAATGGCAACCAAAAGCAAAGCAAGAGCTCCAGGGAGGGAAAGATAGGGGGAAGGGACCAAAACCTTATTCACAACTGAGTAGCCTCTGAAGTCTGATCCAACCATTGTTGGTTCCTTCCACACACACAATGGGCAAGTATTAATCAATGGGGCAATCCACGGGAAAAAAAGCATGCATGGCACGAGTGGGAAGTGGGCAACGTTTATAATGCTCCTATTAATTATTTGAGCATGGATGTTCCATAGGTTTTTATCCACTATCACCGGTCAATCGGTTTTTTTTTTTTCAAAATTTTATTACTGTGTTATAAACTTTTCAACTATACTTATTACTTATTAATCTGGTAACAGGTAATTAATCTCATTCATTCATTTATTTTAATATTATATCTATGGTTATAAATCATGAAGTATCAATGCTCCATGAAAATTTAGGAGCATTTTAAAATTTTCCCGATTCATGGGACAAAAGCCACAAGTGCTTAACTGTTATCGAGCATAGAGTAACGTAGATTAGCATTAACATATAATTTAACAACTAACTTATATGGGCTGAATAATTGGAGAAAGATCCTTCACCATCAGCACTAAGACCCCACTAAAAATGTGTCGCTGAGTTGGGGAAACACACAACACCCACTATAAGTTTGCCAATGTGGGAGCGGAGGAATCTCAAAGGAAAGTAGACTCTTTAGATATCCCAAAAGCCAACTAGGGGACAGCAGAGAATTTACATTTTGAAATTTGAATAACCTCTCCTTTATGAAGAGGGTCGATGAAACATTGACCAAGCGGTTGTGAATTAAATATGTAAATGGATCCTCTTACGTGAGATTTTCACATGACAGAGTTATGTCTGTTTACATGACCCTATTACCTCTTATGTGAAAATCTCCCGTGAGATGATTCATTTTCATTAAATACACCTTTGAAATGGGCCAGCCTGCCAGGCCAAGGCTAATTAATACAGAAGTTTAGCGGATGCATTTGGGTCACTTTATTTTGTTGGGCCGGTAAAAGATGAGATGAAGAAAATTGGGCTTGACCCATAACATAAAAACCTGGCGCATTTTGACTGATCTGGAGCCAAACCAAGTTACACCCACAGATGGTAATTTCAAGCCATGAGCTAGAAACTATGAAGGATTGAAGTCTATCCACGAATTTTTTTTAATTCAATACAATCCATGAACTTAGGATATTATGATCGATTTTGGTCCATCTTCTTAATGGGCGCGCGGTTGATACATGTCCATTGTATTTACCCACAAGTTTAATGATGTGCCCAGAGAATGGCAAAATGAGCAAATACGAAGAAAAAAGTTTACATAACTAGATAAAATGCATTTGTTTATATTTGAATAAAAACTGGGTCTACTTAAGCTTTTAATATGTCAAGTTCAAAAACAAGTCGCATGTGTGATTTATTTTCTCTCGCACAAATTCTACAAGATTGAACCAGTGAAGAGTCACAACTCGCAATGCACAAGTGTATAAGTTAATCGTCCTTTTTTTTGGCCCAACACTAACCGTCCCCCAAATGATCCACCTCCTTTCCCTGGGCCGAATTTCATGATGGGCCTAATTTGTGGGGCTTGGGGTGTTCTCTGCTCACAAATCCCTGAAACAATGGAATGATTGTGATTCACCTTTAAATCCATAGGGTGCTTGGTCTTTGAGTGGCTTGGAAGAACAAGACAAAGCAAAGTCTTTATGAGGTAAAAATCTGAAAAAATTAAAAGATGAGGAAGAAAATGGTTTGAATTATATTCTCCACAGAGAATGAGTAATAAAAGATGTTTCGATAATAGGGTATCCCAGACGGTTTTGAATTTTTTTTTTGGCCCAGGCATAGTTGTGGGCTGGTCTATGATCTCTCATGATTGTAGATGACAAGGACAACATATGGGCTGGCGGTGCTGGCATACCTAGAGATGAGAGACCAAGACAATGCGCCATAAATTTATCAAGACAAAATTGAAAGTTACGTTTTCCTCTCCCATCTCCCTCACTGTGTTTGTGAATTGTGAAAGAAACCCACACTTCATACATGTAACATGGTTGTGGCTAAGAAACCATATATGCGATAGGCAAATAATGAGGATAGGGAAGGGAAGAACCAAAAGAGACCACAAACTTGGGTCTTGTTCTCTAGTGAGGTCAAGAGCTCATCAAGCATTAAATTCTAAGTGTCTGGTTCTTAAATGTGTAATCTTTTGGAGTATTTTAGATGAAAAATGATTAATTCTCTTAACACATCTTCTTAATAATTTTTTAATTATTAAATAAAGAAAATATTAAATATTTTTTATGTTTTCTTAAAATATTAATTGTATTTAATTTTTTATTTAATACTTTTTTTATTAAGTAATAAAAGAATTATTAAGAAAATATTTAGGAGGATATAGCAAAACTTATTTTTTGATTTAACCCAAATCAAGCAAGAAAGAGGGAACATGGACATCCACTTATTATCAAGTGAATGAGAGGTCTGATGACCTTTAAATGTGTAGTCTAGCTACAATTGTGAGTACTGTGAGTCTGTGACTAGTTAGAATATTTGCAAATTTTTAATGGCAAGTTATTATTTGCATAAGCCAATCAAAGTTAATTATACTAATTTATTCTTGAAGAGAATTTTGAATATTCGTAATTAATGAAAATTTTCCTTCGGTAGTATCTTTTTTTTTTTTTTGGGTACAAAATATGATGTTTACTTCGGGCTATTTTGTGCATACATCGAATCTCACTGATTCTATCAAAGTCAGTACACATGAAACAAACCAAAAGTCACTAATCATTTTCAACTTTAGGTACTCCTGGTGTTTCAACAAAATAACTTTATTTGGAGCTTTGAGTTTAGAAATTCATTTTGCCATTTTTCATGGGACAACTTAATCGTTGAACACGAAATATTTCATCTTGAAGTCCTGGGATTCAAAACTGTCCGAAATAATGAGAAAACCTACATTAATAAAGAGAAAGAAATATATAGATTCATAATTCTCTTATTTGGGGCTCGCATGGCAGTTGAGCCAAGGCTTGATGTTTATGGCATACATTGATTTAGTTTCAGCATCAATAAAGGACTCCATGAATTCAAGAATGTACATCAGCACATCATTAATTCGAGTGACGAGATGCTCATCTATTATTAATCATTGTCACCGACTTCTCATTCCTTTTCCTTTGGTAAGTCCTGGAGGGGGACAATTGTGAATGTGAGCCTTAGTCTCGATGGACCTAAACTTTTTACTTTGTTTGAGTAGATGGGTTTCCAATATTGTTTTAGAAGGAAGAAATTTCAGATTAGTAGTTGATCATCATTATATCTAACGTAATTGTCTCTGATGTTACACACGTTATAGTAGGGTACCTATTTTGTGTTACAGACAAACCTTTGTAAGTTTATTTTTTAAAGTGAAAAAATAAAGGTTTACCTACTATTAAATCATTTAGTTGGTTAAAATTATGATATATTTTAAATTAAATTAAAAGTGAATATACTCTTATTTATTTACTTAAAGACAAATTTACTTTACAAGAATTTTTTTTAGTAATATTTTTATGTTAGTGCAGTTGAAGGAGATCTCATTGGGGGACCATTTGTAGACTGTAATTTACAAAATGCAATGGACGTGGAGGAAAAGGCAGGTAAAATCCTTTGTGATTTTGCCGGAACTATATACTTTCCCGTGACTTTCCTGTAGTGTTCCCAAGGCCATTATTTGAGGCCCTCTACGTATATCTTTCAAGTTCACATGAGAAAGCTTGTATAACTTCCATATGCTGCAATACCAACTTGATGTTCAATTCTCTTTGGTAGTGATCTCTCTGCTAGCTATTGCAATACAAACTCTATATAAGGCTATTTAGCTGATATATGCAACCAACTGTATACAATTAGACCTACACTAGAATGAACTATTCTAGGGTGTGCTAAAGTGAGGATGAGATTGAAGATGGTAGGTGTAGTGCGATGTCACAGTTGTCCTTTTGCGTCTTCACTCGAAAAAGGTAATTGTGTGCATAATAGGGAAAGTGTTAAAGGCCTTTCCTATCTGAGTGTGTGAGGTTTACTTTACAATTAATCCATGATTTAATATATGCTAAAGTCACTAATAAATCAAGAAGAGGATGTATGTGTTCTGTGCTGGTGTGTGTCTGCTTGTGCACTTTTTCAGAGGCCCTGAATTCGATACATGCCCATGCATGTAAGGCATTGCGAAGGATCGGGGTTATAAATTAGATTTGTCATTAGATTTTAGAAATTGGTTCTGGTGCGTACGTTATTGGTAATAGTGGATCGACTTCATCGTTGCCTTTTCTTGTTTTCTCAACTTTTCTGACAAGTAATGTAAGTTATGTCCTACAAACTTACATTTAAAAATAAATAAAATTTGATTCTAACTTTTAACTCTAATTTTTGTCTTTAATTTCATTTTATCTTTTTTTATGTGTTCATTAATTTAATTAAATGAAATTAAAAATAAAATAACATATAAAAAAAATTAACTGAAATTTGAGTTAAAGGTTTGACTCAAAAGTTGGAATCATGATTTTTTCTTTAAAAATTATGATAAACTTCGGGCCATGCTATTCCTCACTTAGTAGTCACTTTGCTTCAGGATACGTAATACCCTGCTCTTTCCCTAGGATACCGTATATTCAACAGAATGTGTTAAAAGAAATTAAAAAGAAAAAAGGTCCACACGTTAGTGTTGCAATTTGGAAAAGGTTATAGTGATTGGAACAGAAATAACTACAATGATTAAGGTTACACTTAAAAGATACAAAAGATTTTTGGATTTTCTTTCTCAAAAAACAATAAGTAATATAAAAGAAAAAGAAGTTTTTCTTGGGTTCATGAAATAAAAAAAGTTGTTACTTTGGATTAATTATCGAAAAAAAGGAAAAGAAGCATTACCAAGCATGAAACGAAGAACAGAAAAAGAAAAAGAAAAAAAGTGATAGAGATCGACCCCACGGGGCCATAGCGGTAAATTATGAATGAAGAGAAGCTTTTCTGTTCTCTAGCTTCACCACACGTACAGATGACATGGCTATGCAGTGGATATGCTTATTTAAAAGGCAACTCCATCACCAAGCTCAGAGGTCTTCGACTACTTCTCCATAAGACCAACACCAAGCAATAGCTATAGCTATTATATTTATAGCATAGCATCAAATCAAATAAAACCCATGCATGATGACATGATTCAGTAGCATCTCCTCTCCTCCAACACATGCATATGAGCTCATTCAAACCCTTATTATCATTATCAACCTCTCCTATGTACGTTAACATCTTCAACCAAACCTAGCGTCTCTCTCTGCTATCACCAACACACACACACAGATAGAAGGAAATGGCCCTCTTCCTCTCATTCCTCACCGTCATTGTTATTTCTCTCTCTTCATTCCCATCCCTTTCTCTCTCAGCCACGGACACATTCATCTACGGCGGCTGCACCCAGCAGAGGTACAACCCCAACTCCCCCTACGAGTCCAACCTCAACTCGCTCCTCACCTCGCTCGTCAACTCAGCCACCTACTCCACCTACAACCACTTCACCGTAGCCGGCGGCTCCACCCCCCACGACGTCGTCTATGGCATCTATCAGTGCCGCGGAGACCTCACCATGCCAGACTACGCCACCTGCGTCGCCGCAGCCGTCTCCCGAGCCGGCGACCTCTGCCCGGCTGCGTGCGGCGGCGCCCTCCAGCTTGAGGGGTGCTACGTGAAATACGACAACGCCACCTTCGTTGGGGTGGAGGATAAGACGGTGGTGCTGAAGAAGTGCGGGTCCTCCGTCGGGTACAATACGGGTAACAGGGATGCAGTTCTGGCCGGGTTGGCAGGTTCGGGTGGGCCATTCCGGATTGGCGGGTCGGGTGAAGTGAAGGGGGTGGCGCAGTGCACCGGGGACTTGAGCTTCGCTCAGTGCCAGGATTGCGTGGCGGAGGCTATCCGACGGCTGAGAAGTGATTGCGGCGCCGCCGATTACGGGGATATGTTCTTGACCAAGTGTTATGCTAGGTACTCTGCTGTTGGGGCCCACGCCTACTCCAAGGCCCATGGTAAGGCCCAAAACTGAAGGATGTCTTAAAAAACCACAAAAAATAAATGAAGTTTGAAGAATGTTTTTTTTTAGTTGACAAAAAAAAGACTGTTTTTTTGGTGATTATTACTTGATCTGGATTTCTGAAGTGCAAAATCGTGGAGATAAAAAATGTTCGAACTTCAAAACGCTTGACGTAAAATTTTCAAAAGTATTTAATAAAGAAAGTCATGATTTTTAAAGGTTTTTTTTTTGACAAAATATAGATAAGGTTCTTTAAGTATTTTGTGGTATTATTTTTTAATAAAAATATAATATGTATAATTTTTTTCAGGTCATCAATAAAAATTTAAAAAAATATGATAAAATGGTTAAAAAATAAAATACATGTTTATATTTTTATTAAAAAAATTACAAATACTAAAGAATTTTTTTTTCATTTTTTTTGATTTGTTTTCCCTTTCATATACTTTTTTCAGTGTTCATTTGAGGCAAATTTAGAAGATTTTTTTATTGACATCATCTAGTTAAAGTAATTCTTAAGTAGGCACAATTTATTATAAATATTCAAATTATTATTTGACATGTGTATTATAATAGAGATTATTATAAAATTATATTAATTTTTAATTATATTTTTATATATATTAAATAATAATTTAAATATATAAAAAATAATGTGATAAATTGTGTTTATTTAAAAATTTCTTCACTTGAATAATTTATGAGCAAAAACCAAAAAAAATTATACAAAATAGTCAAAAAAAATATATATATACAACAGGCTTTGTTTATTAAATTTTAAAATTAAAACGTTTACGTATTCGCTATGGACATCACGTGAACATTATTTTGGTTAATTTTGCTTTCCCTTTTGGGTCGAAAAGATCTGTGACCAATAAACAGTTTTTATTACCTAAAATAAAAAGGAGTAACATTTTTTCTTTATTAGCTAATTTATTTTGTTCTATTGTTGCCTCTGTTTAGCAGGTAAATCGGACAATGAAGGTGAAAAGACATTTGCCATAATTATTGGATTATTAGCAGGTGTAGCTATACTTATTATTTTCATTGCTTTCTTGAGGAGGATTTATGAAGGACAAGGTAAAGACCACATTTTTTTTCTCTTGCCTTTTCTCTTTTTGTCTATTTTAATTAATTTTTTGTGTAAAAAAAATGCCATGGATTCGCCTGTACACTAACATGATTACTTTTTCGCCTTTATCTTTTCTCATGCAGGTAAATAAATTAATTTTAGTTTGTCAAAACTGAACAATGGACTTTGATTTTGGGGCCTTCTACATTGGTTTGCTTTTGGGGCCTCTTTTGCTTCTCTTTTTCTGTTCAGAGTGGCTTCTCTTCTTTTCCCCTCTCTCTTTATGTTGCCCTTTATTAAATCATATAAAATACTCAATTCAAAGATGGACTTTGATGACGATATCATATGGGAAAAGAATGCACGATGGGACACTCATTTGAATACAACGGCGAAAGGAAAGAGGAACAAAAGAGAACTAAAAGATTCCGTTTTTCTCAATCCTCCACACTAAACAAAGTTGTGTTGTCTGCGCTTGCAAAGAAATAATTATATCATTCTTTGTTTTTTAAAAGTTGTATAAGATTTGCGGATTTGCCGTTTGTGCATCACCGGTATACGCTTCTATGAACTTTTGGGTATATCTGATCTATAATAGAATTTACGTGTTATCCTGCTTTTGGTCCCAAGCAAATACTTTGGTTCATGATAATTTTCATTTTTTAAGTTATGCGTTTTATATATATATATATATATATAGAGAGGAGATTTAATGTAAATTTTTTTTTACTCTTACACTCATTTTTAATATATAATATATTATTTCATAAAGGTAATCATTAGATGAAAGTAGATCTAATGGTTGAAAATAGTATATATATGTGTAAGTTGATCCTCCTCATATATATATATATGTTATGTGTAAACTTGTGATTAAGATTAGGAGGAACTATAAACTTAAATCTGAAGGGGCCAAGGACTAATATATTGTTTGAATATGGGCAAGGTGGGGGAACTCTTACCCTTATTTAAATGATTTTTAATGAGAGAAAAAAAGGGGAGGGGGGGGGGGGGGAAGAGAGGGGGAAGTGTTTCCCTTCCTTTTCCCTTAAAACAAAACTCTTTCACCTTAAATTGGGAGTAATAAGACAAAATGATTCATTTACTTTAATTAAATATTTATTTAATTACATATATAACTTAAGCTTGTGTTATAAGATTTACAACATAAGATTATATTAAAAAATATAATTTTATAACTTATTCATTCCCTCTACTTTATGTTTAACTCCTAAACAAGAAGAAGGAATCCATAATTTTTTTAATAAAAGAAATCAAATAACGAAAATTAGGTCTTATTTGCTTGTTCCTTTCCTTTCCACTCATTCTCCTCTCTCAAATATAGCATAATGGATTCTAAATTTAAAAATCTTAATAACATTTAGAGCCAAATTATAAGATAAATTGGAACTTTGTTCTGTTAATTTGTTTGCACATAAATAACTAATCCTTCCTGGTTACATTATTGAGTTTCTAGTAGTCTATACACATCTTCCACTTGGTGACGATTCTAGTATGAGTAAGTTCATTATTCTCATTTACGATCACCATCATTCTCCCTTCTTAGGAACCACTTGGATGAGACTCACCCAAGGGCTATCTGAAATAGAATAGATGATTCCTGCATCATAGAGTTTCATCACTTCTTTCCTCACCACTTCTTTTATAGTTGGACTCAATCTTTTTTGAGGTTGGACCGCCTATTTGTAATTGTCTTCTATGAGGATTTTATGCATGCACACAGTGAGACTTATGCCTTTGAGATCCCTAATGGTCTATCCAAGAGATGATTTATGTTCTCTCAAGAGCTTTTCTTCTTCAACTTCACTCAAGGTTACATTGATAATCACAGGATAGGTCTTATTGTCACCAAGGAATGCATACTTGAGATTAGAGGGTAGCAGCTTCAATTCAAGTTTGGGTGGCTCTTCAACTACAACTTCACCCTTTTTTCTTTAAATTCATTTGAAAGGGAAAAGCTTAGTAAAACTTCCAAATCCTCGATGCACTTCTTCACCTCCAAATCATGATCGATCTAAGGTCTTGGACTTTACAATAGTTGCCTCAAGAAGAAGCTTTGGATTACTTTGTCTTAAAACATTTGTAACCAAAGAGTCAATCATATCTAACCTAAAACATTATTCTTTCTCCATCGAATGTTTCATTGCCTCAAACACATTGAAAGTCACTTTCTCATCTTGTACCCTTAAAATTAATTCACTTTGTTATATGTAACATCATAATGCAAGTATCTCAGTATATACGACATACAAGGAGATGTTTAGTATTACAATGTCACTACATACCTACTAAACATATACTTACATCCATAATGTTCGTTAGAAATACTATAGAGAGCCATATGAAATGTGAAAATACAATATTTATATCATAATGCGTCAAAGTACATATATATCATTAACCTTAGCAAATGTTTAAAGTAATACATAAGTCTACACATTTCAAAAGGAATACTAATAAGTATAACAATTTGAAACATAATACATAATCTAATCTAATCTTTAGCTTCTTTCTTGTTTTTACCCTTGGAATAAGTTTCATCTAAAATTACATGATACACATCGGGATGAGAAACTATATTCTCAATATGAGTAATCAAAACCAGTCATACATAACATATATAAACATAATCACAAAAGTTACTAATGAAATATGTTTAAATCATCTACAAGGTCTAACTATTGCATTTAGATAAACTAAGTTAATATATATCTCATACATACATCTAGTTCAACTCAGAATAAAAAATGTAAATCTTAGGAATTACTAGTTTCATGTGTTATTTTTTAGCAAATAGAGGTATCTCCTCACATCACACATATATCCTAGCATATGAGAAGTTCGGTCTAAATCCTGATTCTGAAGAACCTTATGGACCCCTACTTATCTCTTCTGGCCTTGGCACTATCGAATTATCAGTGTTATGTCATTCCTTCATTGAGTCTATCAGACACCCTTTCGATTTCTCTTGGCCTTCATGAATACTGTCAAAAGATATTCACAAAGATAACACTACCAATTATCCTAATCATATATATATCTAAACACCAACTCATCACCTTTACCACAAAGGTGGTCTACGGTGCTAGATACTTACCTAAAGCAAATCATAACTCTTGAATGCTCAAAGGTTTATACTTTCTCATACATGCTAGGTGATAATTTTCCTCTTAAAAATATCTTTTTTTGTGCATTAACACACTTTAGGAAACATATACTAATGATTTCATCTAGTCAAGAACTTGAAAACATCAAAAATGACTTTTTTTGAAGATTTTGGCCTCAAACACAAGCCATGTCTCATTACACGACCTCCCCTATGCCTTCGAACACGGGCCGTGCCTGATTACACGACCTCCCCCGTGTCTTGCTCTGTGAACACTGTTCACAATTTCCACTGGCAGAGAAAAACACGCCCCTCTCTCCCGTGTTCTCAAACACGAGCCATGTTTCTCAACCAAAAACACTGCAACAGCTTCTGCAGAATCGTAATGTTGTTCCATTAGTTCTTTTCTTAGATTTTGGCAATTCCAAACTAGTTTCTAAGTGATTCTAAGATCCCAATCAGTTCTTAAACACATAGGAATCATCAATCACAAACTTAAACCTCTTAATTTATATTAAAACACCAAAATCATCTATAGGGTGACCGAACCCCTCTTTTGTGAATCTAAGATCCAAATGAGACATTCAAAGCTTCTAATTTCAATTAATGCTATGAACAAATCATAAATGATCAAAGAAACTCAATCATACAAGTAAAACTCATCAAACACCTCAAGAACACAAAATAACCTATTGAGCACCAAAGTGCATCAATGGTGAAAAAGGTGAAAAGAAGTGAAGATGAATTTAAAAACCCTACCTTTGGAGCTGTGAAGATGAATCAAACTTGGTTAGATCTTCAAGCCTTGGCTTTACTATTGGCTTTCCTTTTCCTCTCTTCCTCTTGCTTGGTCTTTCTTTCCTCTTCTTTCTCTTCTCCTCTCACGGTTTCTGCTTCTGATTTAAAGCCATAAACAGTCATGAATGAGATATATATATAAAGAGGGTCTAAAAAACTCATATGACCCTTAGGCCAAAACTGATGAAATCTCGATCTGTTAAAAACACTCAGATTTAGTTAAATTCAGATTTCTAACTTCCAATAACTTTAAAATAAATACTTGGATTCATATAAAAAGTCGTTTCAACATTATCTGATACTTTCATATCTATTGCTAGTCAAACCAGCTATAATTAAACAACTACTATGCCTAAAAATGTCAAACTAGCTCAGTTTACCTTGAAACTTTAACTGTAGCTTGTTCTTCATATTTGTGACCTAGAAATAAATTATTCATATTTATTTCCCTCTCCTAAGTAATTTATGCTATCAATCTGAGTCATTTTAAGCTATTTTTCACAGTCCGAGTTGTAACTAAGTACCTAAACTAACTCAGATTATCACAAAATTAAACATACATGCTAAACAAGTCATATGCTACCTTTTGAACACATAAACAATTCTAACATGCCATTTAGAGTATTACATTATACATCTATAAGAGCTCTCCCGGTTGCCAAGAATAATCTTCCTAGTATGAGAGGGATGTTGACATCTTCCATGTCTAACACCATAGAGTTAGCTAGAAAAATGAATTTATCTACCTTCACAAGCACATTTTCAACAATTCCATATGAGTACTTGATTGACCAGTCTGCTAGTTGAAGTGAGATCATTATAGGCTCAACCTCTCCAATGCCAAATTTGTGAAGGATTGACGATGACATTAGATTGATGCTAGCTCTTAGGTCACATAGAGCTTTACCAATGGTCACATTGCCAATAGTGCACGAAATGCTAAAACTTCCAAGATCTTTCAACTTTGGTGACAGTTATGACACTACATTTTTTGGTAAGTATGATTATCTCATCCTCTTTCAACTTCCTCATTTTGGATAACATCTCTTTCATGAATTTGGCATAGGAAGACATTTGTTCGAGTGCCTCCGCAAAGGGGATATTGATTTGTAATTTCTTGAAAACAACCAAAAACATTACAAAGTTATTTTCTTGCTCTTGTTTCTTCAATCTTTGGGGATATGTAACCTTCACATAGGGAGATGACTCATAAAATTTGTCTCAATCTAGATCTTTCTTCTTTTTATTTTTTCTAGGACTTTCATTTAGGGCTTCTCTTCCTCATTAGGTTCTTTGCTTGACTTGTCGTCTATGATAGGCTCACTTTCCACTTATTCATGCTTTGATGACTCCACCACTTCATTAGGTTTGTCTTTCTTTGGGTGTGGTTCAATCACCTTGCCACACCTTATGGTGATTGCCTTGCGATGCTTCTTTGGATTTGTCATCGTGTCACTAGGCAATGTGCCTTGTGATTTTTCAGCAAATTGTCTTGAGAGCTGCCTAATTTATGACTCCAAGCTCCGGATAGATGCCTCTTGGTTCTTGAAATTTGATCTCGTCTCTTGCATAAAATTAGTGATACTTTAAGCGAGTTTTTCAACAATGCTTTCTAGGTTGGATGGTTTGTTTTGAAGTGTTTTAGAAAAAGAAGATGGTGATGGTTGTTGGTAAGGTGGGGCTAAAGGTATTTGTATGCCTTTATTGTTCTATTAAAAATTAGGATGATTTTTTCATCCCAATTATAAATGTTGCGGTAAGGATTGAATTGGGGTCTTGAAGGAGCTCTTATGTAGTTAACTTGTTCTTGTCCCACTTGGTTGGGATCACTTGTTTCACGCATACCATTCAAATGGTTACCACCACAAAAATCACATACAAAGGATTTCATTGCACTCATTTGCATATTACAAAATTGTTTGGTAAGGTTGGCTAATTGTTGAGACAATGTCTTATTTTGGGCTAGAATTGCATCCAAAGTGTCCAACTTTATCACACCTCGCTTCATTGCAGACCTTCCATTGGGCATTTGGTATTCATTAGTCGCAATGATTTCAATCAATTGCTTGGCTTCTTCAGGTGTTTTGATGTTAAGAGAGCTTCCATTCGATGCATTAATCATGCACTTTGTGGAAGGGTTTAGGTTATTGTAGAAGATTTGTATTTGTTGGAACTCATCAAACCCATGATTTGGACATTTTCTCAACATCTCCTTATATCTTTCTCGTGCTTCATATAGAGATTCCACCTCATTTTGTGAGAAATAAGAGATTTCACCCCTAATCTTCATGTATCTGGATGAGGGAAAGAATCTAGCTAGGAACTTGTTATCCAGATCATCCCATATAGCTATGCTTCCATTAGGCAATGATTGCAACCAAGCCTTCGCCTTATCCCTTACGGAATATCTGAAAATCCTGAGTCTAATAAATTATCAGTTGCCTCATTGATCTTAATACTTTCACATAAGTGTATGAAGTTGAAGATGTGCAAATTAAGGTCTTCATCATTGTTTCCACATAATTGCTCTTGTTGAATAAGATGGATAAATACTGGTTTGAGCTCGAAATTGTTAGCTTCAACAAGAGGAATGACCATACTTGACATGTTCCCTATAACATTGAGTGTAGAGTACTCACTCAAAGTTCTATAAACAGACTATCTATTCCCTTCGGCCATAGCTTCTTCCTCAGCTTTCTTCTTTGCCTTAGTCTTATTTCAATTCTCTCTCGTTGTTTTTTTAATTTTTGAGTCGAAAAGCAAAGACTTCGGGTTAACGGTACCTCGCATAAACAAAAACAAATAGAAATGAAACAAAGAAATACGACTAAGACAAGATTAAACAAAGAAGTAAATGAATGCCTAGATTAGTATCTTTCTAGCTACTTCTTGATGACAAACAAATAATCTCTGCCAACGGTGCAAAAAACTTGTTGCTCAACTTGGCAAGTATACTAAATCCCAAAAGTAATAAAATGAGTGAGTGATAATCATTCCTTAGGGATTATAGATGTCAAGTAACAAATTCGCTAAATTAATACTATTTAGACGATGAAAGATTGGAGTTAATGAAAGTTCTAAAAGCTTAAATAAAAACAACTTCATGCAAAGTTAAGAACAATGAAGCTAATAAGAAATTACTACAATTAACAAGAACAAACTTGACTTGTAAGAGGAAGGGGTGGAAACAATGGGGTTAGAGTGTTAGGGTTCCGATTTCACTTAATCTTTTTTCAATGCAAACTCAAAATTTATCTTAACCAAGTTATATTTCAAGATTCATAATCAAATTCCTAAAGTTAACCAATATTTAATTTCTTGGTATATTAATCATCTTCAAACTAATTAGAGTTAAATAATCCTTTAGTCTAATCATAATTAGAGAAGGTTTTATCACAAACAAAGAAATGACAATGACAAGTAAAGTCACACAACCCACAACATTTACTCCTAAATGTTGGAGATATTATGGTGTTTATGTTAAGTTCCAAGCTCATGCACAATTTTTTCAATTCATACATAAACCCTAAAATCAAATCAAGACTGGCCAAGTCAAGAAAAATATTAAGATAAGAAATAAACACTTGAATCATCAAATATAAACTTGGATTAAACATAAAAATGAGTTTACATCATCTAAAGATAAGATTCATCATCACCTTAACTAAGGGGTTTAGTTACACATAAAGTTAATGAAAGAAAAACAAAAAAGAGAAACAAACTCCATGGAAGAATCAAGAGAAAGTTAAAGAAATCTCCTCCTTTGCAAGGTGGAATAACTCATCTCCTCCTCTAGGGTAAAAGACACCCCCAAGTATTGCTCTTCTCCAAAGGTCCCTTTTGTTTCCTTTATATATGTAGCCCTAGCACGTGTCAATTTTTCTTTAACTGATTAATCGCCCAATTTTTGATCGACTAATCGGTGGAAGACAGTGTGTTTTTCTTCATGGGTGATTAGTTGGCCAAAAGTGAGTAATTAATCGCACATTAGACTCAAAATGTTAGGCTTGGACAATTAATCATCCAAAAGTAGACGATTAATCGCCTAACATCATAATCTTCCTTCTTACTTTTTGCTCATTTGTTCAAGCATCTCATCTTCTCTTTTGGTTAATCATCTATAAGAACACATTTAACACACAATGGGTATCTTACTTAATAAAATAAAATATGATTAAAAAATAATTTTAGTTTTCTTTAAACTTCATTAACAAAAAAAGATATTACTTCTACTAAACTAATTAAAACTTAAGAATGAAGCTTAATTAAAGGGTTGGATGATGATAAAAGTAAGGTTTTACTTAAGAAAAAACATACTTTTCATAAGTTTATCAATAACTATATATATATATATATATAAAAACAAAAGAAGGTACCAAGCTTCTTATAAAATCAGAATTGATAATTAATAAGCTTCTATAAAATATGAATTTAATGAAAGAATAAAAAAGAACGAAAGAAAAAAATACGTTGTTGTCTTATAAAACTGTTTAACCGCAAGTTTTTGATTAAGAGAGAAAAGAGTAATTTAACTTTTAAATTATTTGTTTTGAGTTTAATTTTGATATATTATTATTGTAAATTTTTTTACACTATTAACTAATTATATATTATTATATATATAATTTTTAAAATAATTATTATAAGAATTAAATATTTTTAATAATATACTAATATATAATTAGATGATAATATAAAAAAAAATTACACTAACAATTATCCAAGTTAAATCTATTTGTCTTTGTCGGTCTATAGGTAAGTGACATGAAAGAATAATATTATTAGGAAATTCTTTTTCTCTTTTACAACTTCCTTTTAATTTTTTATTAAATATTTAGAGTTATTAAATTACTTGTATAGCCTTGTAGAAACCATCCATTGAATAGTTGGAGTTCTTGAAATATTTTTAGGGAAGCCAGCTTAAAAATAAAAAATACATATTTATTTTTTCTAAAAAAATTCAAAGCTTGGGTGGGGGCCCTCTGCCCTTGCTTGAGATTGAGAATTGAGATCTTCATTTTAAATTATTGGTTAATGTTCTTGAGTGTGTAATATATTGTTGAATGCATATTGAGATTGCCAATTTTAATGAAAGTTTTCTGAGTGAAAGTTTTTTTTTTTTTTTTCAATACATGAACAGCCCTTAGCTATGCTTTTTTTCTCTCCAACTTTCCTTTCTTTGAACCATCTGTACCAAATAAAACAGAAGAAAAAAAAAATCACAAACCACTCATCAAACACAAAAATTAAACGCCATGAAGCTGTCACCATCTTCCCCTTAAAAATCATCACTACACAACCGTCAGTCCCTTATCCATCTTCAACCTCAAACACCCATAGCCATGAAAAGTTGTGTGCTTTTCTGAAAAGCAATCGATCTCAAAAGACCAAACGCCTTTCACTTTTTCTTTTGCCTTTATGTTTTATAAAAAACATTTTGACTGATATGTTATATGCATTTTTAAAGGAAAATTCAATGCATTTTTTTGGTCTTTTAAAATTCACCTATTTTAATAAAAAAATAATGACTTATTTTCAAGGTGCGCTTAAATAAGTTTTTTAAAAAAAGTAATTTTAAGATAATATAAAAATTAAATTTTTTTAGAGATTTTTATAAAAAGCAAAAGTTATTTTGTATTTGGATACAATGGCAAAAAAACATTTTTTTTACTTTATTTCTCTTTTATTACATCTCTAATTAATTTTTTTAACAAGTTACTCATTTCAGCTTTTAATTAAAAACAGAAAATTAAATTTTTTTCAGATTATAACTTTTTTTTTCAAAATTTTATCCAAACAATTATGCATAACTAAGATGTAATTTTTTTTAAATAAAAAATACTTTTCTTGCAAATTAAGTACAAACCAAATGCATTATGAGAAATGAAAGCATCTTTGAATGATTTTATAAAGCATCATACTTACTAATATATTATCAACAAAGGTTAGATGTGATCGTAAGTAAGTCATGCTCTCAAAAAAAGACTAAAGTTCAAATTCTAAAAAAGATAATTATTAAGAGGATCGTTTAGTTGTAATAATGTTATATGTACACATTTATATACATATTTATATAATTTTTATCATATAATTATAGTTAATCTCACCTATTATTTACACATATACATTATGATTTTACTACCTCATGAGGATGTAAGGCTTAGTGACACGTTTGAAGCATTATTCTTTGATAAATTCACTTAATTGGCCTTGGTAAATTTCCTAGATTTGTGAATGGTGGTTTTATTGAGAGTTGGCTGACTTTAAGGTGACTTAAAAAATAGCAACTTAGGAAGGAGCCATAAGGAAATGACTATTTGATATTAGAAGGTTCCAAAGTGATAGCCACCTTGAGAGGACACTTGGATTAGGTTGTTAAAGTTCTGAGAGTATATAAGTATTTTTTCTTAATGTGTGTTTGGTTAGACTTTTTTTACTGTGAAATAGTTTTTTTTTAAAGTTATTTATACAATATTATAATATACTTGATAAAATTAATTTTAATTTTTACACTAAATTTAATGTATTATAAAAAATTTTTAAAGTTAATTTTTATAATACTAAAAATTAAAACTTATAATTTTAACTTATAGATTATTCTTTACACTTTAAGATGTAAATACCATTTTTTCCTAAATCAAATAATTTTTTTAATCATTTAATACATATTTTAATAATTTAATATATAAAAAGATTCTTTTTTACATCATCCAAACAAATCAGATTAGCTTAAAATCATTTTTCAACTAATGTATCCAAACATAAAAATAATTTGATTATAATCGATTATAACAAAAAAAATTTATATAATAATTAATTACTAAGCATAATTAAATTTTTTCAAATTTCTCAAACACACACTTAATGTGATACCTAATATATTAAAGTTGTTTGGTTTTTTTTTTTTATTTTATTTTTAATTAATATATTTTTATTAATAATTATAAAATATCACATTATTTTTATTTTATTTTATATATTTAAAATTTTGTGAAAAAATGATAAAAATAATATTTTGTTATTTTCATATTTCTAAGGTAGTATTAAAATGATAATGGTGGTGATTATGAAGTCATATGGCGAAAATATACTACTAATTAGGAGTGTCCGTGAGTTGGGTTGAGTTAGGTTGGGTGGGTTCAGTAGTATGTTTAGATCTGACCTGCTCATTAGAGCAATGAGTTGGGTTAAGTTGGGTCGAAGAGATTTTTATGCTCAATCTAACTCAACTCGACCCGCTCAAGAATAAGTTAGGTTGAGTCAAACCCGTGGGTCCGACATATTTTTTTTTAAAATCCTAAAATTAATCAAAATACAAAATCTAATAAATTAATATCATAAGTCTCAATATCAAATAAATTAAACATCACGAGTCAATAAGTGCATAACAAACTAACAACTAATAAGTCTGGAATAAATTAAACAAAGTTAGTCATAACTCAAATAACAAATTAGTCTCAAACACATACAATTGCATAATATCTCTACCAACAATTTGTCTAGAAGGAACTTGGAATTAAGGTTGCATAACTTGAGCAAAACTTTTTAAAGCCTTCATTTTCAATAAATTTAAATGGAAGCTCGTCAATGATAATCATTTTAGCAAGTACAATCCTAAACTCCAAGCTTGCTCTTCTTCTTCTCCAGCAATACTACATTTGTCACTTGTCCACTCTGCCCGTATTCATAACTCTTGCTTCTTTGCTTCTCGTCCCTGTAGCTTCATTGCCGTATATGGTGCAGTACCTTTGACTGTATCCAATCGCACTCCTCTTATGTTTCAGATTTACATGAAAAGAACAGAGGAAGAAGACTTACCTGTTAGGACTACGTGGTGCAGAAAATTGAAAAAGTTGCAAGAAGGAAGAGGGACACGTGACTGTGTGGTGGCATGACTAGTTGCAGAGAACGTCTGGGAGATCGGGTGGGAGAAGAAGCAATGGTCATAGACTCACAGCGATAGCACATTCGCTGAGACTGCGAGATTGGGTGAGAGAATAAGTAATGGTCACTGACTCAAGGTGCAAATGCTGGGAGCTTGGAAGAATGACTGCACTACGAAGAACTAGTTGCAGAGAAGATAGAACTACTAGGTGCGTTGAGGCCAGTGGAGAGGGAGTAGATAAATAGAGTTTTGATATCTTTTTCTCTTCCTATTTTGGATTCTATTTGTTAACGTATTTACATGGTCTAACGATGTTCCTAACTATATTAAAAATGATATTTATGAATCTTAAAGACATTTTTCAAGCAAAACGTACACTTTGTCTGGATTACTTTTTAAAAAAAAAAAAGTGGATGAGTTGGATTGGGTTGAGTTGGGTTGGGTTGAAAGTGTTCAAACCTGTTACTCGACCCAACTCGCAAATCTAATTTAACTCGCATTTTATGAATTAAGTTACGTTGAAACCTGGGAGTTTGTGGGTCAACCGTACTCACTAGACACCCCTATTACTAATAACCAAGGGAGCACATAAGTGAGAGAAATGACTAAGTGTGAGAGTAAATATAATAAATTTTATCTATAAGATTATTTATGTATAGTCAAAATTAAAATACAAAGTCATATGAAATTTTTAAACGATCATGTGACATTTGAATAATTTTTAATCTTAACTTTTAAAAAAATTAATCTTATTATTCATATAATATTAAATAATCATAATTAATTCATCTCACCAGATAATATTGTCACTTAATTTGCCTCTAATAACCAATTAAAGCTCTGTTGATGTCTTTGTGTGACATGGACGCCGCTGTCTCTCACGGGTTCGCCTCCCTATTATTGTTATTATTATTATTATTAAAATATAATAGATAAAAAAATATACTTTTTAATACATATTTTTTTTTATTAAAACAAGTAAAGTGTAAAGTGATGTAAAAAAAAAAATTGTGTTTAATAAATATTTTCTTTTTGTTTCAGTGTTTTTGTTTGTTTGTTTGTTTTTTTTGACATTTGTGTTTGCTCCCTTTCTACCGTATAAACTTTTAGTCTAAAGTGTAGTTTACTCTCCTAAATTTTATATCACGCTGCTGTATTTATTTCACTTCATTTAGCCACGAAGCTCCACTGAATCGAAAACACTGATATTGATTTGATCCTAGAAGCCCACTTGCGATTTGAATGAAACCCCACTGTCTATTTCGAACAAAGGCATGGAGAGGAAACTGCACCCTTCATATTCTCTGTTTTTCACCCTTATACAACCCAAAATCAAGCTTATTTACCCATCATCTCTCCCAATAGTTTCCAAAGGACCCAAGCTATCAAATTCAAATGGACTAACCTCCATCGTGCTCATCCACAACTTGAACCAACAGCAACCCACAACACCATGTCCATCACACAGCAGAAGACCAACGCTATTCACGCAACTTTGCAACACCACCAACTCACCCGTAGAAACCATAGAAACCAACCACCACTAACAGCTCATTCAACCCGGTAAACGCACCACCTCTATGCCCACCAACTCCATGCAAACACCACCTCCATTGCCAACCCCATTGGAAACTGCCACCATTGCTTGCCATTGCGCCTCACTCTAGGTCTACAGCCTCTTCCCATCAACACTCCTCATCTTCCGCACCCCTTCTAGGCTTCTATCAAACCCATGCAGAGTACAAAGAAAATAAATTGAGTTGTTTTTTTTAATCTTTTTTATTTAAAAACAAACAAAAACTATTACATTACCAGAGAACCATGCACTAGCTTCTCAGTAATGCACTTTCCTTTCTCTTTACATTACATATTATATCAAACTGAATGCGAAGAAGTACCCAATAGGCCAATCCACTGCCACCTTCAAAGCCTACCAATCTTGAAAATTATAGGATTGAAAAAATTAAAGCAACTTTACTTTCAAATTTCAATATTCTGGTTTCAATTTTTCTCACTTGTTAGCCAACCGACACGTCTAAATGGTGAATCAATTTTATTTTGGATGCAATCATCCATATAAAGCATGATTTTTTCCAAATAAGGATCACAATAAAGAAACCATCCACAAACTGCACAAGATCAAGTAATCAGTTTACTGAACATAAGAACATTACATTGAAAACTTGAGTCAATGGTTTTTTTATTGCAGAAAAAAGACATATTTGAACCAAAACTAAAAATAAGGAAAACATAATCCAGAAGGAAGGAATTTCATCAAAACCTTCCATCTATGACCGAAAATGGAATGTCGGTCAAACTAATTAAGGACCGTTATGGAATCCTAGCATGAAGTCATATAGCAGCAGACCTCTCTGTCTATATTCAAGTCCTCTGAAGTCTGAAATAATCCAAGATGAAAGACCAAAGCGTTTTATATAAGGCAGCAAGCAGAGCACCAAATTTCAATTAAACAAAAAAAAAAGTTAATTGAGAATATTGATTTCTGGAACAATTTCTTAAGTTCTCTGAACTCACAGCTGATCTACCAATGCTTGCTTAGAAATAGCTTTTTGGCTTATCAATTTTGTGTCAAAAACAAGCAAAGGGATCTGGCTCTATTAACAATTGTATGCCCCTAGCCCAAAAAACTTTTTAGATTTGTGGGCTAGGGTAAAAAAAAGCCCAAGGATCCAGTTCAATATCGATAAGGTATAAAAATACGATATTTTAAAAAATTAAAATATAGATATAATAAGATTAAACATAACACATATATATAATTTTGTAAATATAATAAAAGCATATAAATTTATTATAAAATTATTATAATAAATCATAAAACTTGTCATTTGAAATAATTCAGATTAAAAAATATATCACTTGAACTTTAAAAATTTCTTATAAAAAAAACTCAACAAAACTAGAAAAGTATAAAAAAAAATTGAAAGTTTATATTTTAAATGAAATAATAAAGTTGAATCAGAAAGGAAAAGGAAAAGCAGCATTTCCTTAAATAAAAAAAGTCATCACTATTAATACATTCACTCACGGACTGACAGCCAACATCCAATGGTCCAACTCGTAGTAGAGTCGCACTCACTGACTCTTTGTCATAGAAGTTGCAACGGCAACTGGCACCGGCAAGGCAGAGTCGCAATGGCAGAGTTGCAGTCGGAGGAAGGAAGTTGCAGAAACCAACCAAGCCAATGTTGCCGGCAACCCGTCGTTCAGAATGCATACCCGCATCTGGGACGTATATCGAACAACGGTACGGTGGCTTGAGAGCCATACCGATGCTTCATAGCCTATGGTCCAGGGATGTGAAATTACTAGGTTAGATTAAGGCATGATGTGATGGGTGGTGGGATTTAGACACCTCTAATTATATTTAGGTACATCCAATATAAAGTTTTCACAATATTTAAAATTGATACATTAGAACAATCTATATAGCCGTATAGGGTTTAGTTGAGAAAGCATTGATGTTTTAGTGCATGTTTGGATACCTATTTGTCTCAGTAAACTAAAGTTCACAATTCTCGAATGACGTAAATGTATGTTTGAAAATTTTTAATATTCATTTGCTGTAACGTGATTCAGAGCCAAACTCACGTTAGGTGAAAGGAAAAATTTTATTACTTTTGTTTTAATTTATTTTTGAGATAAAAAATTTTAAATATAAATTATAAATTACGTTAGTTGAAATTTAAATTTATAAATATACTTTTAACTAAATTTAAATTTATCAATTATAATTCAAACACACACTTTCTAGTTGAAATTCCCAACTAGCAAAATTGCTGTCAGATACAATGTAAGGTGATCTCAAAACAATAGGTTGATTTTTTTTTTGGCTTGTTCACTTCAAAAGAGATTGTTGTGAATATTTAATATATTACATCTAACAGCTTAAATTTTATTTTAAAATTAATTTAACAAATTATATCTAATTGTTTTATCACATGCTCAACATAATATTACATTCAAAGAATATAAAAAATTGTCATTTTTAGAGTTTAGTAAATATAATAATATTTTTTGTACACCTAAATTTGACACTGTATATTATGTAATTTTGATATTTTATCATTAATAATGTATATACATCTTTTTACACTTTTTAATTTTATTATATTTATTTTTTTATCACTTTTTCTCATTAAATCTGACACTCTTAAAAAAAGTGTCAACAGTACATACTCTTAAAAAGACTGTATGATGATCTTTTTTCATATTTATGTGAGTGACATTGGAAACTATTGTATAATGTTTGTAAAGTTAGAATGAATGTACCCATAAGTGAAGAATCATATAAGTGAATTTGACAACACATCTTGATCTAAAGATCTAAAATCTTAAGATATTATGTTTACGAGTCTTTTTCACTTATATATCCTTCAATTTGTTCATTTCTTTTTAATGTATGACTTCTTCTCCCACATCTAACTCATATTTACATTATCAACAATTTCTCCTTCAAGTGTGAGTCATTCACACACGGTCACTCTCCATCGTCATATTCTACAATGGAACACATTGTCTGACTTCTACATTGTCAGGAAGACTTTCGACACACCTTGCACATGAATTCACCAACCATCGCTATCTCTCTAATACTTAAAGTGCCTGAACTATCGATTTTGATACCACTTGTTAAAATCAAGAGAGTCAAAAACACCGAGGATATCTGCATTCAAAGGACAAAGCAAAAAATCACATAAGTGAGTTTGATATTATATCTTAATCTAAAACTTTAACACATTAGATTTATGAATCTTTTTTACTTATATAACCTTCAACTTATTCATTTTTTTTAATGTAAAACTTCTATTACATATAACTCACACTTACATTCTCAATTAAACTCTATTCGAAAACAATTTTGTGCCAAGCCGAGATCATTTTTTACTCGAGCCCATTAGATTAATTTGAGTGTTTATAATAAGAAAGATTCTATCTATGAATTTCTCTTAAGTATAAAACAAGCATTGACGTGAATACTTTCCATTGGATGTGTAAACTGTAATGTCCGTGTACATAGCAAGGTACAAGAAGTTACGACAGATCAACAATTCCTGAGTCGTGTTTAGGTTGCTTAGGTTCCAGTTCCACCCATAAATGTTTGCTGCGGTGGTATGCCAGACTCATCCTCATAATGAAATCAAAGTTTAAACTTTAAAGAATTTGATGGGAGCTAATTAAAGTTTTGCATCCCAATATCTCGATACAAATTTCTTTTTTATTGAATTTTTTTATAATTTTAAAAAAAAAATGTATTTATCTGTGAATTGAATAAGTAAATATATATATATTTTTAATTTATTTAATAATTTACTTAAGATCATAATATATTTTAAATTAAATTAAAATAAATATATCTATAATTTCTTTCTTATTTATCTTGCTGAGAAGTTCATTTTAGAAGAATTTTTCTTTTTTCATGGTTACTCTCGGTGATTATCCTTCTTCAAGAATATCCTTTTGGGTAACACTACCCTAGGTCAAGTTAACATATATTTTCTAATAAATATCAAACCGAATTAACCACTTATTTGGATATCATTAATCACAAATTCATTAACCATTGTTCAGCTGATTTAATTATTTATAAAAAATAATATAATTAATTATTTAGCCAACTAAATTAACCACTACATCATTTCATTTTATCAGACTGCATACGGGTAAATATAGAATGGAAAAAACTTAAGTTTATTTTTTATGTTGATTATATTTATTTAATTAATTAACTAATGACAAGTGTATATTTAAAAAAATAAGAAAAAAATATCAATAAATACATATTATAATTTAATTAATAAAATAAATGTAATAAATATAAAAAAATAGATATAAGTTTTATATATATAGAATCCCCTTGTATAAAGAGCTTTCCAGGACCATGTTTAATGGTTTGTTATTTAGTTGTGTTGTTCGTTAGGTAGGTAGAGAAGCGACACTGCCACACATTGTTGCGTCAAAATCAAAATTTTCTCTGCACTCTGCATTCCCCTCAAAATCCAAAACCAAAAGGCGAAAGCTGGCTTTGTCCCTTGGCAAGTAAGAGTTTTTCATTTTGTACTCGTACTACCTTTGATTGGCTGAGTTCAGCTGCTTTATTCATGATGGCATGATGTTTCATGCATTCGCTTTCTTAGCAGACTCAACCACACCTGGGATTCTTCACTGTTTGTACCATTTTTTATTTTCTGGGTTTCTGACCAACTTATTTCTGATTCTCCACCATTTTTTTTGTGGGGTATTTAAGGTTTCACGGGGCAAGGTGCTAAATCGTTCACTTGGAGAAAAGAGTGCAGCTTTGGATCCAAGTCCAACAGTATATTATCCTTCTCGCCTGCTTTGTTTTGCTTTCAACCATTCTAATCATGGATCATTTGTTTTGTTCTCTTAAACAAACATGCAACTCAAGTTCATTACAAAATTTCTTGGTTTATCCAATGATTTGTGAAGGAAAAAGATTATCATACATCCTTTTTAAGGATGTCAGATTTAGTATATGAAAAAAAAAAAAAAAGTATGATGAATATATTAAGAAAAGTGTGAAAATAAGTACATGTCCGGTTAATTGTAAGAATATTAAAACCAATTTGTGAAATTTAAGCCAAGGCCAAGATTGTGGCTTTTGAGAGAAGGGCCATACTTACATTTTGTCTTACTGGTTTACTTGCATTGCCTCTGGCTCTTCCTATTTGGGAAGGGCAGCCAATGCCACAGTAGCATTCCATTGTTTCTGGATATTAACTATGGATGAAAAAGTATAGATTTTTCATTTTTTTGAAACCTCAAGCTTGAAGCAGAATAATGCAAACCTCCATCAGACATGCAACAACAAGATGCTGCACAAGACAGCTCCAACTCACATCCAAAGAAAACAATCCCACCCTACATGAGAGCAATCTCTGGCTCCCTTGGAGGGATTGTGGAGGCCTCTTGCCTGCAACCCATTGATGTTATTAAGACCAGATTGCAGCTTGACAGGTCTGGGAATTACAAGGGAATATTTCATTGTGGAGCCACAATTTATCGTACAGAAGGGATGTGGGCTTTATGGAAGGGATTGAACCCTTTTGCTACTCATTTGACCTTGAAGTATGCACTTCGAATGGGTTCCAATGCAGTGCTTCAGGCTGCATTTAAGGACTCTGACACAGGGAAACTCAGCAGTCATGGGCGGCTCCTTTCTGGGTTTGGTGCTGGGGTGCTTGAGGCTATTGTTATTGTCACGCCATTTGAGGTTTGTACATTTTATTTTTTTGATAAATTTTATCAGTAACTACACTAGTGCGTATTGGGCTATTATTCAGTTGCATTGCATATAAACTAAATTTAGTAATTAAGGGGAAAAGAACTCCACAAGGAGAAAAATGCATACACACCCCCATAAGACTGTTTCTTTGCAATAAATTGGTAGCATTCTTTGCAATTGACAGTTTTGGGATCAGACAATTTTTTAGGGTACTTGTAGTTGATGAACAGTATATAGGTTCTTTATGGATTGTGAGAATTTGATGAAATGATAGTCAATTGAGATTATGAAATGCTTTAGATTGGCATATAATTTTCTATTCTCTACATTGTCTTAGACATTCTCCCTTTCTGCTTTTCTTCTTTGTTATTTAATTCAAATTTAAACCTCAACAGGTGGAAATTTACATCCTGATCATTGCCCTAATGCCCTTCCTCCCTAAATGATTCTGCTAACACTATATTGACTGGACATTATTGCTCTTGGCTTCTGATTATCCTAATTGTATAAATTTATAATGTTTCTTTAGGAAATGTCAACTCTTATATTCCTAGTGCTTCATGCTTAACTTCATTCTTAGATGGAAGCAGTCTTAGTCCTGATCAGCTGGATGTTAACTCTGATATTCCAAGTGCTATAATCATGTCAACTCTGATATTGAATTAGTTGGCCATTGTAAATGTAATCCTGATTAGCTAATAAGTCCAGCATAGCATATTGACTTGCTATAACCATCTTGATTAGAATTCAATGATTTTTTACACTGAACTATTCTCTTCAAAATATACTTTATTAAATATTTTGGTACTTAATTATCTGCTTACAATATATTGTGTTTTCTGCAACGTCTTGGTTGAACCCCACCTTTTAAGATTTGTGTCTTTTAAGTTGTAGTTTTTCATGTATGAAGTTACCAGTTAGTGTTGCTATTAAGCATATAACATTACCAACAAACATTTGTTTATTAAGGGTAGAATTGTATTTTTCTTTTCCTATTTGGCCTATATATAATTTCTTTGTATTTAAGTTAAATTAATTTTTGCATTTCAACAATCAATAAAATCCTTATCTCTTCTTCACAAATGTTCTTGTATTTTTCTCTGAATTCTTTATCATTCGTAAGTCCACCTCTACGTCAATCTATATGCATTCCATCTTCTCATATTTCAGGTTTGTCTCCTTTTGAAAAGTTGTATGGGTATGCTCCTGATTATTCTTTCTTTAGAGTTTTTGGTTGTACTTATTTCATTCTTCGTCCTCATGTACAACGCAGCAAATTGTCCTCTCAATCTGCTATTTGTGTCTTTCTTGGTTATGGTAAAGGTAAAAAGGAATATCGTTGTTTTGATCCAATAACTTAGAAACTTTATGTGTCTCGTCATGTTATTTTTCTCGAGCATATACATTTCTTTTCTATTCCATCCACTACTCATAGCTTGACTAGATTTGACTTTATTCATATAGACCCTTTTTCTGAGGATTCTGATAGTTTGTCATCTCAGGTTCCTAGTACTTCAAATACCCCTTCTGCAGGTACTGATAATTTACTCTTCGGCACATCTGAAGCTTCCTCTTCTCCTATAGTCCCTCAAGCTCCGTCTGAGATTGTGGATCCACCTCTACGTCAATCCATACGCATTCATAAGTCCACAAAGTTACCAGATTTTGCTTATTCTTGTTATTCTTCATGTTATTCTTCTTTTTTAGCTTCTATTCATTGTCTCTCTCTAAGCTATCTTCCTATAAAGAGCCTATTCTTGATCCTCTTTGACAGCAAGCTATGGATGATGAACTTTTTACTTTGCAAAAGACAGGTACTTGGGACTTGGTTCCTCTACCTCCTGGTAAGACTGTTGTTAGTTATCGTTGGGTGTATAAAATCAAGACTAATTCTGATGGATCTATTGAGCGATATAAAGCTAGGTTGGTTGCAAAAAAGTACTCTCAATAGTATGGTATGGATTATGAGGAGACATTTGCTCCTGTTGCAAAAATGACTACTATTCGTACTCTTATTGCAGTAGCTTCGGTTCATCAGTGGCATATCTTTCAACTAGATGTTAAAAATGCCTTCTTAAATGGAGATCTTCAAGAAGAAGTTTATATGGCTCCCCCTCCTGGTGTTTTACATGATTCTAGGTATGTCTGTAAGCTCAAGAAAGCATTATATGGTCTCAAACAAGCACCTTGTGTTTGGTTTGAGAAATTTTCTATTGTGATCTCTTCCCTTAGATTTGCTTCAAGTAGTCATGATTCTACTCTTTTTGTTAAGTGCACTGATGCAGGTCATATCATTTTGTCTTTATATGTAGATGACATGATTATTACTGGTGATGATATTGATGGTATTTCAGTCTTGAAGACAGAGTTAGCTAGATAGTTTGAAATGAAGGATTTGGGTTCTCTACGATATTTCTTGGGTATTGAGGCAGCCTACTCACCCAGAGGTTATCTTCTTTCTCAATCAAAATATGTTGCAGATATTCTTAAGCGAGTTAGACTTACTGATAATAAGACTGTAGACACTCCTATTGAGGTTAATGCAAAGTTTTCTTCTTTTGATGGTTTACCTTTGTCAGATCCTACTTTATATCATACTATTGTTAGGAGCTTGGTATACCTTACTATTACTCATCCAGATATTGCATATGTTGTTCATGTTGTTATTCAGTTTGTTGCTTCTCCTACTACAGTTCATTGGGCAGTTGTTCTTCGTATTTGTGATATCTTCGAGGTACAGTATTTCATAGTCTTTTATTTCCATCAACCTCTTCCTTAGAGCTGCGTGCATACTCTAATGTTGATCATGGCAGTGATCCCACAGATCGCAAGTCTGTTACTGGTTTCTGTATTTTTTTGGGTGATTCTCTTATTTCTTGGAAGAGCAAGAAATAATTTATTGTTTCTCAATCTTCAACCGAAGCAGAATATCGTGCTATGACATCTACTACCAAAGAGATTGTTTGGTTATGTTGGTTACTTGCAGATATGGGAGTTTCTCTTTCTCATCCCACTCTTATATATTGTGACAACCAGAGTTCTATTCAGATTGCTCACAACTCAGTTTTTCATGAACAAACTAAGCACATTGAGATCGATTGTCACCTTACTCGTCATCATCTCAAGCATGGCACCATTACCTTGCCATTTGTTTTTTTTTCTTTGCAGATTACAGATTTCTTTACCAGGTCGCATTCTATCTCTCGTTTTCATTTTCTGGTTAGCAAACTCTCGATGCTTGTAGCTGCCACATCGTGAGTTTGAGGGGAGATGATAAGAAATATTGAGTTATTTTGTTTTATTATTTATTAAGGGTGGAATAGTATTTTCTTTTTCCTGTTTAACCTATATATAGTTTCTTTGTATTTAGGTTAAATTAACTTTTGCATTTCAACAATCAATAAAACCCTTGTCTCCTCTTCACAAATATTCTTGTATTTTTCTTTGAATTCTTTATCAATTGCATTATTTGTCTTTGGCATGTTGAGGTTCAAGTTGGTATTATGCCTTGTTTTTGCAGGTGGTGAAGATAAGATTGCAGCAGCAGAGGTCTAAGTCTTGAGCTTTTGAAGTACAAGGGCCCAGTGCATTGTGCTCGAATGATTATAAAGGAAGACGACCTTCGTAGGCTTTGGGCAGGGGCTGCTCGTAATGTAATGCGTAATGGGACAAATCAAGCTGCCATGTTTATTGCTAAAAAAGCTTTTGATGTGCTTCTATGGAAGAAACATGAAGGAGATGGGAAAGTGCTCCAACTATGGCAGTCTATGATTTCAGGATTCCTTGCAGGCACAGCAGGTCCGATTTGTACTGGTCCCTTTGATGTAGTGAAAACAGATCAGGATCCTCTCAATTTTTGTTCCCTCTTAAGTGGTCAATTGTAGGAGAGAGAAAGACACAATGTTATAAAAGAATTTTCACAAGTTTTAATTGGGTCTCATTAATAACTTTTTTTTTGTGTCTTTCTCTCTCTTATAATTGACTACTTGAGTGAGGAAAAAATTGAGAGGATCCTAATCTAGTGAAAACAAGTCTGATGGCTCAGAGTCGAGAAGGGGTGAACTCAAGTACAAGGGTACAATCCATTTCATTAGAGAAGGACTTCTTGCCTTGTGGAAAGGTCTGTTGCCTCCGCTCATGAGGATCCCACCTGGCCAGGCCGTTATGTGGGTGCTGATGAAATAACTAGTTTCTATGAGAGGAGATATCTTCAATTTGCTGCATTGTAGGTGTGTGTGTGTGTGTATTGCATTGTTTTTGCTTGCTCCCTACAGTAAATAATAATTTAAACCTCTTTATTTAAGGTTTATTTCTTTAATTTCCTTGAATTTGATGAGTGGACTATTAGGGTCTATACAAGACCTTTGTGTCTTAGGGAAATAATAGCATTTAACTAGGACAGTATTTTTAGTAGTTGCAGAACTACTAATTAGCAAGCCCGTTTCACATATTGGTTTCTGGTTTTAGAAGTTGTAGCGTAAGAAATTGGATGTTGTAGGCACTCGTTAAGGAAAAATGTGCTTTGGTAGTTACATATTCTGATATAAATATATTAGCCAACAATGGTTGGCACAATTGGTAAGAGTGCAACTGATAAGAGCGAAATGCGTTAATTAAGTTGGCCAGAGTTCAAGTCCAATCAAGATCTGTTGTCATTGAGTTATTTATAAGTATTTCTATAAACGATCATTAAACTTAGAGGCTTGCTATAATCTTAGAATGAGCAGCCATATTTGATCCTAAATTTAAAAGACAAAAATATTATTGTTAAGATTATTTTTTGTCTAAATTTTGAAAATACAATATTAAAACAAAATTAGTCTTCAATTTTATTTAAAATGTAATTTATCAGCATATTAGATCATATTATATATTAGGATAATATATTTTTTAAATGAAAGATAATTTATTCCACAAAAGCATTAGAAATTAACAAAGTCATAATAAAATTAGGCATACCATCACACCCAAAGTCTTATGACCCTTATGTACACTGAGAGCACGAAAATCATATGCCTAATATTGTTATAAACTCACTGAGCATCACCTTCAAGGTGGATTCGCTTAATTCCCAATCTCAGCTCCCATGCAAAGAGGAGACAGTCCTAGCAGCAAGTAAATCCCCTGTATGCATTTTCCATACCCATAACTGTGTGTTTTTGCTGCAATGAAAGAACCATTCCAATTATGGATAATCAAACCCACTCTATAGCATTTGTTAGCCGTAGATATAGTCGCATCAATGTTTATGGTTAGCTTATGGAGAGAGCTAACTAGTAGGCACCAAACGAGCTTGCCAAAAGGCATCCAAATTTGCTAAGGCCCACGTTGCAAGGGTCACAACCATATATGAGTTTTTGTGTTGTTTTTCTTGCCATGTCAAATTTCTTTTAGCCCATACACTCGCCCATATAGCAATAAGGATTTCCACATGATTTTGCTTTACATTCTGCAAGTAGGCTCTCATTTTTTCCAACCACGATCCCATTAGAGGGGCAGGTTGGGCCATAGGGGGAGCTCAAAAGTCAGGGAGATCTCTATCAATGAGTTAATTGAAGAACTGCATAAATGAGCTTGACATCACATCTTAACCTAAAACCTTAAAGACATTAGGTTTATGAGTCTTGTCTACTTATATAACCTTTAACTTGCTCATTCTTTTACTAATATAGGACTTCAACACTCACACTTGAATTTTTAACATTATCCCCATCAAGTGTGAGTTCTTCACACACGGTCACTCCTCCAGACCGTATCCAAGAGCCTCATCTCCTCCAAATCGGGCTACACATGCTCTTCTTCATACTTATATTGCTGTCGTCCATTATCTACAATGGAACATGCTGCCTAGCCTTCACATCGCAAGGAGGGGGAGTCCAAAAGCCGGGGAGATCTCCATCAATGTGCTAATTGAAGAACCACATAAATCACTGTAAGAAAAATTACGATTTGTGAAGGATAAATCCGCCGCAAATCAATTAAAATCTGCCACAAATTGCCTATTTGCGACTGATTCGTGATTGCCACAAAAACGGCCGTTGCAATATAGTTTGCGCCGGATTTTAGTTTTCGCCGCAAATCCATCACAAAACTCTCCGGAGATAAGTCGGATTCATTGTCGAAAAATTTGCACTAATTTGTAGTAGATTTTTTCACCGTTAATTTGTAGGGGATTTTCCCCCTCTAATATGCGGTAGATTTTTTTGCTGCTAATTTGTGGTGAATTTTAGCTGCAAAAAATTCTGCCACAAATGGTGACAGATTAGCAGAGCGAATTTAATTAGCAGGTGATTTGCGGTGAATTTTGCCAATTTTGTGGTGGAAATATCCGCCGCAAAATTTGTGGATTAAAAAAAATAATTTTTTTCTTATTTGTTATTTTACTTATTTTGAAGGAAACATCGAATTTATATTAGTGGAATTTCTTGTAAAAGCAGAAGATTTAGCCATACTTTTTCTATAATCCAATGTGTTTCTGCAACATCTAACACCATCTCACAATTTCTTTCAACTACCATAGTAATCTCATTCTCAAGAAAATGTCCATCATCCCAAGCAGCAACCCCTTCGAGGATTCTCCATTCACCACTTCCCTTTCCACTTCATTCCTAACACTTTCTCAGGAAAATACTACTTTTCTTAACAACCAGATTGATTAGGAGGAGACCCCAGAAGCTCACATATTCAAGGCTGATATTATAGGGCTGAAGAAGTGTACCTGGTTGGTGCCGCGTGCGCCGCGTGGACTGGTGGAGGTGTGGAGTAATGGCAGCTAGCAGGAATGGATGAAGGTGAGGGCTGGGTGCGGTGGTGGGTCGCGGGTCGCATGCTTGGTGGTTGACGTGGGTTGCACGGGAGAGAGAGGGGAGAAGATTTCAGCAGAGAGAGAAAAGGGAGAAAGTGATAAATGAAGTTGGTAGAATTCTTTTTAAAATTGTGGCGGATATTTGGGGCGAATTTTTTTGTCGTAAATTATTTTAAAATTATTTTATATTTTTTTATTTTTCTCTTGAATTTTTTATTATATTTATTAATTTTGCTTGGAATTATTTTAAGTGGTAAATTTATTTTTATTATATTTATTAATTTTACGGTTGATAGTTTCACTATAAATTTATTTTTAAATTGTTACAAATTATTTACATGGATTTTTCACCCCAAATTATTTTAAATTTTTTTTAGTTTCACCGTATTTTTTTTATTTTTTTCCAAATTTTTTTATTAATTTTTTTTTCTATTTTTTATTTTTTAAAAAAAAATTTTATTAATTTTACAAAGGATAGTTCTCGAGCAAATTTATTTTTTAAATTGTGGCGGATTCTTGTCACAATTTTTTTATTTTTTTATTTTTAATTTTTTTATTTTTTTCTCCATATTTTTTTATTATATTTATTAATCTTGCGGTGGATAGTTTTGCCTCAAATTATTTTAAAAATTTTTTCTATTTTTTTATTTTTCTACTGAATTTTTTATTATATTTATTAATTTTTGAGGCGGAACTACTTTTTTACAAAAAAAAATTCACAATAGAGGTGTCTCTGGAAAAAATTTAGGGGAAAAAATCCATCACAAATGAATCCGTCGCAAAATCTTTCTCAAATTGAGATGATTTTTTATCCACCACAAAAAATTCACCGCAAAATAGCTATTTTCTTGTAGTGAATGGACTTGACACCACATCTTAATTCAAAACCTTAAAACATTAGGTTTATGAGTATTTTCCACTTATATAGTCTTCAACTTGTCCATTCTTTTACCAATGTGGGACTTCAACACTCATACTTGAATTTTCAACAGTGCTCCCATAAGTCGCCAAGTCCGCCAACCTAAAAAGCATTTTTCATGAAGGGACAATCTAGCGATCTAAATTTTCATCATCTGCATTACATAGATAACAACAACTAGCACTAACCTCCACCCCTCTTGACCTTAGTCTTTGACATGTAAGAAGAATATTAAGTAACACCCTCCAAACAAACACTTCGTTTTTTGGTAGATATGCAACTACCACATTTTTTTCGACAGAGATGCTTGGGCTTTAAAGCTATCATAATGATGGTAACCTTCAATATTACACTTTGAATCCTTAACTAGATAAACTTTGACCAAATTAATCTATACCCACTCTTCACAGAAAAGTTCCTACGAGAGTCATGCTTATGGATCATCACCATGCATCCCTTATGATAATGGTATAGCATGAATGTCAGTAGCATTTTCCTCATTAAATAACATTCGTATGAGCTCTTCATTCCATTTTCGTGGTTGTTCCATAATCAATCAAGAGACACGTTTATTTGTGAGATCATAAATTAAGGGTTGACCCACTCTATAATAATTATCTGTTGTGGGAATCATCGGTCTTCCCAAACTTCAATAGAGAATCCATTACCCACTCTTTAAAGAGTGACCATTTCTAACTCCTCCTTACCTTCCAATAAACCTCTCCAAGTATACGAAGGATTAGTTCCATATGTGCATTAAGGAAATTACCCCTAGGAAAATTCCTTGCTCTCATTAGAGAGAATTAAAATAAAGTAATAGTCTAACTCTTCCTTACCTAGCATAGTCAAATTGAAAGCATGAAGGTCACTAAAACCCATGACACCAGCTTACTTAGGCCAACACATCTTCAGGAGATCTTAATCATCATATTACCATGCTCAATGCATAATTTGTTACCTCCTTTTACCTTTCTTTCCATCCTTGTAGCCTCTTCCAAACCCTATACTAGATTGAAAGGCTTGGTTTTTTAACCTTCCTACCATTGTTGGGAATCCCAATATTTTTCACTCCCAACTACTTTTCAGAAGAGGAATTCTTGATTCTTGGTTAGCACAAACCTAACACATCACATTTGCATACATCCACTAATAAAGTGACAACTCATTAAAAATAGGTTCCATAACCAACTCAATCATTAAAATATTGTTTGGTTAAATTTTATCAAAATTTGTATTTCAGAAATTTAAAATATATAATTATAATATTAAAAAAAGCCCTAATATGATGATTTCATTCTCCATCACAAAATGTAACCATCATCTGGCAGTCACCTAGTACCGCTCAATCCAATGCCGCCGGCAATGGTTACTAGGGTGGCGGCGAAGCACGGCACCATAAGTTCATGCGTCAAAGTTCCTCTTTGATTGCACGCAAAACAAACTCACCGTTTTGTGCCACAAATCCAACCCCGCAAGAGTGAGAAAACCTGTGTTTTTATTTTGATAACTATCAAGTGATGTGTTTATTTATGTTTCAAGAATCCTGGTCTTTTTAGAACTCTTATTTCAATCAAACATTGAGTGTCCAGATTCTGTTACACACCAAATGGGAGTTGCCCAAATATATATATATAATATAAAAAGTTAGGATTTTTTTTTGCAGTAAAAGATGGATTTTCACATTAAATGCAACAATTTTGAGATTGTTATTTGGAACGCAACTAGATCAATTTTAGGTGAAGTGGTTATTAAGTATGAGATGAAGAAAATGGTAATTCAAGAGATTAAAGAGATTTGAATCACAAGAAGGATCGTCTAGAAAACAGAGAGACAGAGATAAAGAAAAGAGCACTCTAAAGCATTTGCTATGTGAGGGTTCCTACTTCTTAGTTCAAAAAGACAAATGATAGATTTATAAAAAAATTATTATCTCAAGGTATGAGATGGAGTTAGAGGAACTGAGAAAGGTCACGATCCTCTTTAATAAGGGGGGAAATTATTAGATTATTAAGGCTTCTCTTTTTTAAAAAATAAAAAATACATTATAATATATAAATTTATTTTTTAAAGTAAGAATTTCTTAAAATCTGAATAAAGGTTTTTTAATTGCTGAATTGATTTGTGGGATCTAATTTTTAATGAGTTGTCATTTTATTAGTGAATGTGTGCAAATGTGATGTGTTAGGTTTATACCTAACCAATTATTTCTCTTTTCAGAATATGTTTCCAATTAGATACCTTGCAGAATAATGCTTCTAAGGGAGAAGCTGATAACAATATCTCTTTAATTAAACATTTGGGGTTAGATGAAATCGATGATTTATCAAAGTTTACTAATTAACCTGAAGAAGCACAAAGGCAAAGTCTCCATATAGTGGAAACGTAATTCGACGATGTTTTTGAGAAAATAAGGAGATAAATTATAATGTATATAATGAGAAAATATCTTTATGTTAGCCATGACAACCATCACCCAAGAGGGGGGTGAATTGAGTGATTATAAATTTTTAAAACACTATTAAGAAATTAAACATTTTTATATACTCAGTCAACACATGCAGCGAAATAAGTTTAACAAAGATACAACTATTGTAGATTACTCAAATACAACTTGAGTTATAGGATAAATCAAGCAAATAAGCTAGATATTAAGTTCTTAAAATCAAAACATCAAGATGACACGATATAAATAAATAAATATGTTGCACCAAATATTGAAATTAAAAGAGTGTAGGGAAGAGAAAATCAAACTCAAGATTTTATACTGGTTCAGCTACCAACTACTTGTGGCCTACATCCAGTCTCCAAGCTTAACTTGAGATTTTCTTTACTATCTCTTAGATTTCACGGGTGCTAAAAAAACTTTTGTACAAGCAAGAGCACTCCTCACACATTGGGATACCTCACCCTTGGCTAGAGCCTCTAACTCTTCAAGCTTCACGGGTGTTTGAAAAACTTTTACATTCAAGAGCACTCACAACACCTTTGGGATACCTCACCATTTTCTCTCTTGAAGGATCTCTCACCCTCTTACAATGATATTAAGATAAAGAGAAAGATTAGAAACTCTCACAAGAGTAGATATATAACTTAAAGAACAAAAGAATAGAAAGATTTTGCAATAAAGAGTTCAAAATATGATTTTGATGATTCAAGGATCAAATCAAGTGTTCAAGAGTTGTAAAAGCTTCAAACATCACTTATATCTAGAGCCAAAGTGATAAAATAGTTGTTGGTAGTGTTTAAAAATGATTTCTTATGAAAATTAGTCGTTTATAGCCGTTGAGAACGTTTCAGACTCGTGGTAATCAATTACATGGATGTTGTAATTAATTACATGGCTCTTAGAATACGTTCTGGACTTTCTGGGTAGGATGTAATTGATTACAAGATTCATGTAATCGATTACATAGCCTTCGTTTCGTTAAAAACATGTTTACAACATTCTGATGCTTGGAAATCGACTTTAAACACCCATAACTTCTTCATTTCTTATCTGTTTTAAGAAAATGACTACTCATTGGAGAGATATTTGAGTTTATTTTCAAATTAAAGAAGTTTAAGAAAAAACTCAAAGTATTTTGAAAGTTATGATCAAATTAGTAACCAAATGTCAGTTTTTCAAAACTCAAACTTGGCTACTTTTTTTTAGTTTTGAACTACCACCATAACTAGCTTTTTAAAACTTGTTTGTTGGGTATTTTAGCATATCAAAACCATTTGTAAATATTAAAAAATATATTTGAGCTCTTTTTATTAAAACCTCTATTTTTACATAGGAGAAAGCCTAAAAGGAAAATATACTAATTCGTCCTTAGGCTTCTTGATATATTTCAAACTTCTAAAAATTTCTTCTCTTCAAATCTTACAAATGTTTGGAATATCTTATCATTCTCATTCTTCTTGAGTTTAGCATAATTATGATTTTTTACTTTCTTGTTGCAGTACTCACTCTTAGTACTTGAACTATCCTAAAATGTATTACTCACTTAAACAAACATAGTTAGTCCAAATTCATAATTCAATATCTTCATATGCATGATTCATAAATGTATAACTCTAGTTAGTCTAACATGCATATAATATTTTCATAGACACATCCAAATAAGATATTTATCAATTACTAATAGATATGCTCTATATAAGATGCAACAAAGAACATTTTTACATATTTTCATTTAAAAAGAGCTAAATCCAATATTAATTTAATATAACTCATATAACATATTACTGGATATATCCTATAAAAGATGTTATAAAGAATATGCATAATTCTTATATGAAATATAACAAGATGGAATACGTGATCTTGCATGATCTATATAATCTATTAAGCACATCTATAAACTTCATACTTTTTATTTTGTATTTGTCATCATCAAAACTTAACATATTAAATCATTGGGGCAAACTTATTTTCACTCTTTATCTCTTTTTCATAATACATTGTGGTTTAAAAAAGTAGAAAAATTAAAATAAATTGATGAATAAAACTCGACTTGAGTTGAAACTGAAAGCTAACTAATATAATATTGCATATTTAAATATATTAAAATGAGAACTTAAAATAATTTTAAAAATGATACTAATAGTTATTATGATAGTTAATTTTGTCTTTTTAATAAAATCAAACTATTATTAGTGACAAGAAAAATAAGATTTTTACTCTTTTTTTTTTTTTAGATTTTTGGGTCATATACAAATGTGGCATTTCAAATTTTGGATATATAATGCCTGAAATCATATGAACTTATTACCAGGTTGAAGAATAACTCATTGTGATAAAGATTACATTAAGATAATTATGATTTTTATTATTAGAATTTTAGTTTGAATTTTATTTTTATTATTATTTTAATTTGGAATGTTATTTTGTTAGCTAATGGATTTTATCTATTTTAATATTTTAATTATAATTAAAATTTCAGTTTTAATAAGATTTTATCTGAATTTCAAATCTTATCATCAATTAGTTATATTTTTTATTTGATTTGTTTTATTTGAAGATTATAAATATATTTCTTATCAATACTTTAAAAACATTTTTTATTATTAAATTTAATTTAAAATATATTTATATTTTTTGAGATCAAGTATCTAAACACTAGATACATTTGTCCTTTGGTTCTACATCACATTGGACTCAGGATTTTGAAATAAATTTTTACTAGTGCATGTCCCATGCAATGCACGGGGTGATTTAAAAAAAGCTATATATGTTGAACATCTATGTGAAATAAAAGATTAGGTAAGTCATTGGATACAAAAATGAATATTGGATAATATTAAAAGTCTGAATTACATGTTTATAAATATACAAACATGACAGGATAATTAACACATGCAAAGTGAATAAAGTAAATATGAATTACAGAAATATTATCTGATTGATGAAAATAAATCGATAATTAACCAATCAGTAACATTATAGCAATAATTGATAATTGATTTATCTTATACTCGAATCTTTTGAAAAAAAATTTTGTAAACAACATTCTTCGTTGTTTGGCATAAATTATCATATTCATCTTAAATAAGAATTTTCAAACCGCTCTTTGCCTTGACTCTTGAAACTGCTACATAAAATTGGCCATGTGTGAAAACAGGCCTTGGTAAGAATATTCCAACATGTGACAAACTTTGCCCTTGACTTTTGTTGATAGTCATTGCAAAACAAATAGTTAAAGGAAATTGCATTCTTTGAAATTTTATTAGCATTCTAGGATCTGATGGTATCAAATTCATTTGAGGAATATAACCTTGAGGCAAAGGCAGAAGTTTATAGCCACAAAGTAAATTACAAATAGTTTATAACCAGAAGTTTATATGGTAATTAAAAAAAAGTAGAATTTTAAAATATTATTTTCAAAGATACTTGTCAAAAGATAGAAAACATGGAAACATATTATAACCAAAAAGTAAAGGCAGAAGCTTATAACTACATAATATCATTTTAAGAACACATAGTGAAAACACAAAGACAGTTTGTTTAATGAATGACACAATTGATATATACAAAAACCAAATATATATGATTAGATGAATAGTTATTAGTGTGATTAAAGCAACATATGTATATATCGATTGCCCAGCAAAAAAAAAAATCTACAAACAGATTATCCAACATAGGAAAATAGGTAATTTTTGCTTATATGGTAATTAAAAAAAGAAAATTTTAAAAATATCATTTTCGTAGATACATGTCAAAGAAACAAAACATGGAAACATATTATATATCATAAAGCAAAGGCAGAAGTTTATAACTACATAATATCATTTTCAGAACACATAATCAAAACAGTAAGATTGTTTCTTTAATGAATGACATAATAAAATTTATGCAAGAACCAAATATATATAATTAGATGAATAATTAAGAGTGTGATTAAAGGAACAAATATATAAATTGCCCAATAGAAAAAAATCTACAAACAAATTATCCAACATAGGAAAAGAGGTAACTTTTTCTTATATGGTAATTAAAAAAAGAAAAATTTTAAAATATCCTTTTGGTAGATACCTGTCAAAGAAACAAAACATGGAAATAGATTATATATAACAAAGCAAAGGCAGAAGTTTATAATCACATAATATCATTTTCAGAACTCATAATCAAATCAGCAAGAGTGTTTCTTTAATGAATGACATAATACAATTCATACAGGAACCAAATATATATGATTAGATGAATAATTAAGAGTGTGATTAAAGGAACAAATATATCAATTGCCCAGCAAAAAAAACTCTTCAAATAGATAATCCAAAAAATTAAAAATATCATTTTCAGAGATACTTGTCAAACATTTGTAACATGGAAACAAATTATAAGCACAAAGCAAAGACATAAGTTTATAACTACATAATGTCATTTTCAGAACACAAAATGAAAACATAAAGACAATTTCTTTAATGAATGACATAATAAAATTTATACAAAAATGAAATATATATGATTAGATGAATAGTTAAGAGTGTGATTAAAGGAACTGATATATTAATTGTCCAGCAAAAAAAGCTCTACAAACAGATAATCCAAATAATTAAAAATATCATTTTCAGAGATACCAAAGATACAAAAAATGGAAATAATTTATAACCACAAACCAAAGGTAGAAGTTTATAATTTCAAACCAAATCCAGAAGTGAAATATTTGATAGTAAGATAAAATGAAAAATAAAATGAAAAAAAATTCAAAAGTAATAGTTTTGAAGTTAAGTAGGACGAAATGATGGTTTACATAGGAGAAGAAAGTAAATCTGAGAAGGGAGGAGTTAATGAGATGAAATTTTACAAAATTTCAACCAGAACATATTTGAATAGTTAGAAGTATGATGGTAGGGAAAACGTGTATATATGAATTGCAAAAAATAAAAAATCTATTACATGGAGTAAGAACTAATTTTTGTTTAGATGGGGAGATAAACATGCAAAAGGATTATATGTACAAAGATGGACACATATTAGAATAGGTAGAGATAGTAATACCTGTAAAAAGGTTGAAGAAATGTTGACAGTAGTTCGAATCAAGGTACACTTACAGAGGAGATTTAAGGCAATGTGAAAGGGTGGAAGACAACAGGTTGAAAGGAAACCTATTTTCAACCAGAACAGAGCCCTAAAAAGCACCGATCGTTGATTGAAGATAGATGTCATTTCGGATGGCGATCGTGGGCAAAAGGTTGCATACAAACCGTCCCTCATCATGATTGAGAATGTAGGTGAGTGAAATAAAAAAACTGTGAACATGAGTTGGTTACAACAAATATTTGGAAATGAGAGAGCTCGAACTGGGAAGTTGGAAATGAAGAGTTTAGAGAAGTACAAATGAACAAAACACTTAGAAGAAGAAGTTTAAAGGACGACAAGTATCTTGGATATAAGTGTAAAATAAATAATTTGCAAAAAATTATATAACTAATATGGAAAATTAAAAGATATTTGTATCTTAACATTATAAGAGTCCATGATTTCAATTTTTTTAATTTTTTAGTAATCATATTATAATCCTTGTAATAGTTAGAAGATTTAAATATATAAAATAAAATATCAATAATTTATAAAGTTATTTGTAAATATTAAAATATGTTTTAATATTATATAAAATAAAAATATGTGCAATATTATATTATATAATCAAGAACGATTGTAAATGTCAATAAATAAAGAATATTGAAATGTATTTCTTAAATTAAAACATTAAATGCTGCACAAAAGAGATTATATTTAAATAAATTGATTAATTATATTTGATTGGAAAAAATGGTTTATGTTGTATAAAAAATATACGCATGTATAATATAATAAAATAAATTGAATAATATTAATCAATTGTATAGAACTTGAAGCTAAAAATCGTATAATGGGATTCTAAAATCAGATAAAAAAGTTCATTCATATATGAAGATTTGAAAATATTAAATTTGCTAAAATAGGCCAATTAAATTTATTAATATTGATTGGTATTTTAAATTTGGGGGAGTTTCAAAATTGAAGGTGTTTTCATTAATAATAGATGAATTTTTAATTGTTATTAATATTTGTTTTCTGATAAGAGATGAATACAGGATTAATTGGTAAATTTGTATAAATGAGATAGTGAAAAACTTAAAAGATGATTGGCTGAGACAGGAAAAGTTTCAGATGAAAATGCCCTTAAAAATTTGGGTAGAAAAATTTTGCATGAGGGAATGATACTTTTTTTTTTTTTGGTTGTTTCTTGAAGATGATTTTGCTTTATATAAATTATAGATTATAAATTATAGATTACAGATAAATAAAGAATATTGAAATGTATTTCTTAAATTAAAACATTAATAAATGCTGCACAAAAGAGATTACATCAAGTAAAGGTATAAACATGAAAAATGGGCCACTAAAAAAATAATGGCCAGTATTACATGATGAAATCCTAATAGTATACAAATTCTACTTTAGTAACCAAAGACAAAAAAATAAAATAAAAATTAGAAGTACAACAGATTGATTGGGATGAAGAAAAGATATGTATTTAATGCTTATAATAAGTCTTTTTTTTCTTCTCCTACTTCAAGCAAGTTCTTCAACTCCAAGCTGAAAATCGTAAAATGGGATTAAGAATTCAAATAAAAAACTTCATTCATATATGAAGAATACAAAATAAGAAGTTTGATAAAATGCGCCCATTAAATTGGTATGGCCTTGATTACATCAAGTAAAGGTAAAAACAATGGCCACTATTACATGAATAAATCTTATATACACAATGCTACTCAAAGTCAAACCCAAATAAACAAAAATACAAACGTACAACACATTGATTGGGATGAAGGGCAAGATATGTATTTAATGCTTATATTAAGTCTTATATTCCTACTCCAACTTCAAACAACTTCTTCCACTTCAAGCAATTCCATATTCCAAAAGGAAGTCAGAGCCCTATGAGATGCTAATAGCAAGTAAGTTGATGTTAACCATAAAAAAAAATTTAAACAAGAATAGGTACTAAATATAATGCTATTAAGAGCTGAATGTATTTAATTTACCTGTATAAGATATTCACATTAGAAACTTAAAACAATAGCAACATAATAGAATTAGATAATAATCTGCCAAACTTTAATTAAAATAGAAATGGTCCCATTTACTGCCAATAACCAATAGAAACGCATAATTTCAAAGGTTTACCTCAAATAGGCGTTCAATGTCCTATAAAATACACAAAAAGGAAATCATATCCCTGTTCACATACAATAATGTCCAATCAAAATTCATACACCAAAAAATCAAAGTGTTTTGAGCAATCTTTTTCAATTTTCACTTGCTTAAACTTTGTGGTAGACATAACAACATTTCCATTGGCACTGTACTCCTCAGCAGACCTCTTATCACCACAAACATTCAACTCCACGCACTCAGGTTGGGAATTCAAACATATCTCATTGTCACAAAACTGTGACATTAAATCCTATAAAAAAATCAATCAATTAGTAGTATACAATACATACAAAAATTGAAACACAAAATGTATACTAAACAAATACCTTAGCAACACTAGAATAAACTTCTAGTATGTCAGTAGCAATGTTAATTTCACTGACAGAAACACCTTATGTCATAACAGCCTAGACATATAAAGTTTAGCCCAATAGTCAGAACAATAATCATTAGTAAGAGAAATAAAAAAAACAAAGAGAAAAAAATAATATATAAAATAAACCTCCTTTGGGGTCATAGTAGATTCAGTCTGTATGGATTTGGTTATGATTGTCATATCATCACACACACATCTCACACGAAAAGATGGCTCAAACTGAGAAGCAGTGTTACATTTTGTCTCAACCTTAAAGAAGAATGATTTGTCAATCCAGACATCAAACTCTGGAGGATACAAGGAATATTTTTTGTTCTGTTTATGAATACAAAAGAACACAAATTATAAGAAATGTGTTGATCCTAATTAAGTGAACGCAAAAATTAGTGAAATAAAATTTGAAATCAATTACCTTTTGAAAGAGATCCAGCATCTCAGTGCAGGACCTCTTGAGCAGATAAGAAGCATCTCGGTCAAATAGCACAAAGGTTGCACAATCAGAGTCATCAATCACTCTTAACTTATTCCTATACCTAACAAATATAAATTTATTAAGGAGTTAATATAAGTTAAAGAACTTACAATTAACAAAGTAAACTATAAGTCAATCTTTTAGAATACAACATACAAACCTTGAAAAAACATTAGCTACATGATAATTGCAGGAATCACAGTAATACATGTCATTATCAGGAGTTACTGCCTTGTTGCATTTGCATGCAGTATACCACCAATCACTACCCTTGATTATGTGTTTTGCAATAGCCAGAACAATACAAAATCTCTCCTAAAAGTATTAAAAAATAATATAAGACATTACATATCAGATCATACTTTATATTAAAATCCATATACAAACAATAACCTAAATAGTATAAGAAATACCTCTTTAACATCTTTCAACTATTCAATAGACATCCTAGGGGTCATTATGAGGAAATTATCATCCACAGAAATATTTGGAGATTCAGTTAAATGTGTCAAAGTTTGAGAAGGTTCATCTCCAAGCAAAGGCAACCTACATCAACATAATTAGGTTATAAAAAGTTCATAATTTGGATTTGAAAAAAAAATACAACTAAATAAATAACAAATTAACAGAAAATAAAACCTTTTCCATAAGTCAGCAACCTCTGGAATGTCAGGATTGAAGAGAATCCTAGTTGCATGCATTACATTTTGTAAAACAGTCTTCCCTATTAATTGAATAATGATAGCATAAAAATAAAAAATAATGTTAAAGATTGATACCAACGATTATCAAATAAATTGGATCAATAAGAATAGAAATTTAAGAAAAACCTTTGAAAGTTTTAACTTTAGTAAACTGGATAATGAGTACAGGTTGCACAACATCACCAACTGTAAGGAATGCAGTTAATAGGAGCTGAACAAAGCACACTCAATTTTCACACTGAAGTTATGAAATTAAGATTAATTCAACAAAGTATTTGACAGGAAAATAAAGGAGATAAAGAGTAATTCACAACATATATATTAAATCCTTACCTATCAACATCTAACTCAATCACAATCATCTTTCCATAGTTGTCATATTCTTGTTCAATCTTAATCGCAGATAGCAATCCAATAACATCTGATAATTGTAAAAAGTCAGTTGTTATTGAAAAAATATACAAAATATCAATGGAAATATAAATTGAAATGGAGATGGAAATAATACCAACTAAGATTCCCATTTCATCATTAGAACCAAATATATCCTCTAATGCTAGTAAAGACAGTTCATATAAGGGGATCAATCCAGAGTCTAAAGGCCTCACAGAGGTTTTATATTGAACATTCAAACGATATTTGTGCTTCGTGGTTCAGAAAGTACCATTTTTCTCACCAACTCCAAAAAACTCTCATACATAAACATCACCTTCGTTAATTAGACTCTTGAACTTGTACACCAGAGTCTTCCTCACAGAAGCATGAATCTTGCATATCTATTTAGTTACAAATGATAATATCAAAATTTGTTGAAAATATTTTATAAGAAATGAAATATAAAAAATAGAAATCAGAGAGAATCATACATATTCATCCATAAAAACCATTTCAATGGAGTTAGTAATTGCAAGATTGTTAAAGGTTGGAAGGAACCACAAACGAACAACCCTAATTTTGATCCTCCAAGACTCTTTCTCAGGAGAGATTTTGACCAAAGGATCGATGGGAGGAGCCATTTCAGATTACAGAAAATAGGGATTATGAGCAATATGACGAATCAAATTGGTAGAAAGGGAAAACAGTGAAAATGCACGAGAAATAAAACAATCTTACTGTCGTATTTATAGCCTTTAATGGGGGAAAATTAGGGTTTGCTGGTGAAATAATTGCCGCCAAAAAAAATACCTCATGCTTCAGTTGGGAAATGGACATTAATGGATGAAAGGCAAATAGGCGAAGCAAATTCATCGGGGCAAGGACACAGTGTGCAAAGGAGCAAACAATTAACATACAGGAGATGAACAGTTGATGAAGCGTGAAGAGAGAAAAGGTATTGAATGAGAAAAACTTATTTGAAATGAACAACATGCATGTGGGATTGAAACAACTGATCTGTTCAAATGAGTTTATTGGATTAAACAAAAATAAGGGAAACAAAATAGGGCACATAGTCTGACTAGTAGTAGGTTCCAGCTCTTGCATCGTAAGCTACTTTATGTTTCCTTTTTTTCTAAAAAAAAATGGAAATAGTAGTTGTTTTTTGGTTACTTATGAAGATGAAAGAAATATTCAAAAAGTCATTTTATGGGCAACATTACAATTTTTTGTTGTTTAGCATGGAAATAGTTGTTATTTGTTACTTATGAAATTTAATAAAATATGAAAAATGATTTTATGGTTATAATTGCTAAAAAAATAACTTTAAAATTTATTAACATTGATTAGTATTAAATTTGGGGGGGGTTTGAAATTGAATGTGTTTTCATTAATAATTGATGAATTTTTAATTGTCATTAATATTTGTTTTCTGATGAGAGATGAATACAGGGTTAATTGGTAAATTTGTATAAATGAGATAGTAAAAAACTTAAAAGATGATTGTTTGATACATGAAAAGTTTCATATGAAAATGCCATTGACAATTTGGGCGGGAAAATTTTGCATGAGTGAATAACACCTTTTTTTTTTTGTTGGTTCTTGAAGATGGTTTTGTTTTGTATATATTATAGATAAGGTCAGAAACCACATTATCTACTATTATCCCTTAAGCCCAACAACAATTTTTCTTTCCACGTAACTTACTTTTTTGTTTTTGCTTTTGTTTTCCTTCTTTCCGCAAACATGATAACACTGACTTTTGTAACAACAAAGGAATGTTTTAAATGGTCTTATAAATCTTTATTTTTTTTAAAAAAAATTCTTGAGACATTTGGATTTGGCTGCAGTTTGATCAAATAGGTTGGGGGTTGGCTAATGCACTCCTGATTCTTTTGCTTGGTGAAGCACACGATAAAAACATGATGATGGTAACGTTTCTTTACCAACTTGTGTTACGGAGACAAATCAAGAACTGTTTGTTCTTTTTCCTTAGAAAAGCTACTTAAAATAAAATGATATGTTTGATTGATTTGACTGTTAATGCAACGTTTGAGACGCAACAATTGGAAGTTTATGTATATGCAATGCATGATTGATATTCCATGAAGCTAACCCCGTTGGATTATTGATAAATAAGTATATAATATGTAAATAAGTGTATGACTATAAGTTTGAATATTATAAATTATTTTGATTTTTTAGAATTAGGTGGTAAGAAATATTTTTTTAAATCCTTTAATCTCTGTATGAATAATCTGTTTTTGACCATATTAAGGATATGGATTAGTCGAAGAGTGACAAACTTACATGAAAACCACATGTTTGCAATACCTGCCTGCAATAAAAAATAAAAAAAAAAAGAGAGAAGAAATTCCATGAAGCTATCCATCACGGAAAATAATAAAGAAAATTAATTGATGAGAAATATCATAATAATAATAATAATAATAATAATAATAATAATAATAATAATAAGTAAAAGTGCATAAATAAGGAAAATAACACATGTCAACATGAAATATTTTATAAATAAAAAATATTTGAAATTTTGTAAATAAAATTAATTAATGAAAGATAATGATAACAAAATTAAGAACTTGTGTTTAAATAAGAAAAAATAAAAATAATAGAGTAGGATAATGTTATTATTAAAATAAAAAAGTAGGACAAATAAAAAATATTTAATCATATAATAAAAAGCCACAAAAAATAAATGAAGATAACCTATCTAGATATCGATCTATATCTACATATCTATATATAAAATAGAATAATAATGAACAAATTAATAAAAATTAATAAAGAATAATAATGTTATATAAAGTAGAATAATGCTATATATGTAAAAAAAAGAAAAGTTGGATAATGCTATATCAAAAGAAGAAAAATAAAAAGATCTTTTCAAATCTCTTTGTGCTTGTAATCCGTAACAATAAATTCCTTACATCAAAGAGAAAAAAAATAGCAAGTTCATCACAATCTATTGTTCTTAATTTTTATGAAGCATTTTGTCTTATTAATTGGTACATTTAGTAAATTGTAGTAAAAGCCTCTCATAAATATTTTTCCGAATTAATATTAGCCGTGAGAACTTGGACCTAATAAGAAAAAAAATAAAGTAGGATATTGTTATTGGAAGAATTCATATAAATTTAGGATAATAAATTTCTATAAGTTTATGATTCAATTAGAATTAAGATATTCGAGATATAAAAATAAAATAAAATAAAATAAAATATAAAAGTCTAAAAATTAAATAATAAAATAAATAAAATATAATTAATTAATGATAATGCTAATAAAACTAAAATTTGCCTTAAGAAATTAAATATAATAAGAAGAATTAAAAAAATAAAGTAAATAATACTATTGTGAAAATTCTAATTAATTTAGAATTTGATTAGGAGTTATAAAAAATTCTTATGAGCATTTTTTTAAAATTATTTGTTTATTAATAAAGATATATGTTTAATTATTTCTCAAAATTCTACCAAATTTTCTTCAAAATAATTATATTAAAAAAGTATATAAATATAAATAGAAGTCATAACTTTTTTTCTTGTCCTGCAATAACTAAAATACAAAACTATATATATTGATGGCTTCTCATCTTTGGAATTTTATATATATATTTTTCTTCTCGTTTTAATTTTTTAATTTTTTTTTGTGCTTTTCTCGTTTAAAATTTGTATATAGGTGAGAAACGCACTTGCTGACATCTGAGTTGACTTTTAGCTCAGCAGCGTTAAATTTTAGCCTCCGGAGGTAGAAAGAATGATGTAAGCATGAAGTGTGATTAATCATCTACTGAAGTAATTAGATTGAGGAATATTATACAGGATAAAACTTATGAAAAGTTTTTTATGTGTTTGTTGTCTTATTTTTTAATAAAAATATGATATATATTTTATTTTTTAATAAAAATTTTATATGTCTTATTTTTTTTATTTTAAAATTTTTATTAATAAATTATAAAAAAATATACATATATTATATTTTTTATTAAAAAAATATCACAAATATCTAAAGAATTTTATTTAAATTTTATTATATATTCTTAACTAAGTGTCAAACTCAAAATGGACCGGTGGTGCAAGTATAAGTTAAATTTTAGATCAGATTGAGTCAGATAAAATTAATTATGGATTAGCATTTTACTATCTTAACTTGACTTTATATGGGTTGGGGATTAGGCTAAGTCAATTTGTTGACTCAAATTATTTTTTAAAAAATTCTTATTTTTTAACAATAAAAAAAATATTTTTATACTTTATTGTTATATTTTTCTTTTGCATAATTTAAATACTAATAAATATCAAATAAAATTATTTTTGTGACATAAATATGAGCTATCATTTTGCTAGCTTAACTTGACTTTATGTAAGTTGCGGATTAGGTTGAGCCAATTCGTTGACTCAAATTATCTTTTTTTTTTAAAATCTTAAATTTTTAACAATAAAAAAAAGTTATCCTTATATTTTACAACTATATTTTTCTTTTATATACTTCAAATATCAATAAACATCAAATAAAATTATTTTTGTAACATAAATATTAATTAATATTAGAAAAAAAAAGATAAAACTCTTTACATATAAAATTTATTAAATAAATAATTAAATAACAGACCATAATGTTATATAGTTGGCTCAGCCCACTACGGACTAGCCCATTCAAGTCAAAATTAAATTTTGCATCATATTTTTTTATCCAATTAATTTGCCTATTTTATTTGACTATTCAGATTCGACTTATTTTAATACCCTTAAGCTACGTTTAGTGCATCGTATAACGAAAATATGATAGTATAAGTTAATACTATCATGTCTTATTCAATGTTTGGTGCATTCAACTGATAGTATAATAAAATCAGGTTAAGTCATTTTATCCTATTCTAAGGTGATAACTCTATCATCTCCCCTAGTACATGATAATACATGATAGGATATCTATTCCAATCTTATCCTCAATTTCATTTTTATCACTCTCTCTCTATAATCACCACCACCTTCACCACCGCCATCACTACCACCACCACCGCTACCATCGTGCACCGCCGCGGCCACCATCATTGCCGCCGCCGCCACCACCACCACCACCACCACCACTTATCATCGCCACCATCGAAGCAATTAGATTGAGGTCGTCGCCACCACCACCACCACCATTGCCGCCGGTACCACCACCGCCGCCGCCACCACCATCACCACCACTTCTACCACCACCAACACCACCACCGCCGCCACCACCACCACCATCACCGCCGCCGCACCGCCACCACCACCGCCGTTGCCACCACTACCACCACCACCACCACTATCACCACCTCCACCACCGCTTGCACCACCATCACCACCGCCGCCACCTCCACCACCACCGCCGCCACCTCCACCACCACCACCGCCGCCACCACCACTACCATCACCACCACCACTACCACCACCACCACCATAATGCTTTTTTATTATTGTTTTTTAATTATTTTAACTTTTATACTTGAAAGGATATTTTGGTCTTAAAAAATGTTATCTGATCATTTTAATTTATCCTTTTGTTATCAAACATAAGATAGGATTATGTCTTATCCTATTAATTATCTTGTCATATCTTATATCTTATCCTATCATCTTATCTTATCTTATCTTTTTATCAATTGTCTCCTAAATATACGACTTATTTTAATACAACAGTCGTAACATTATTGTTCTTTCTTATTTTAATAATTAGGTGAATTTTTATGAGAATATAAAATTAAGATTTTGCTAACAAGATAGCATTTGTTAAGAAAGTTAAAATAAAAAATTTAAATAAAAAATTAATATTTTTTAAATTTTAATATATTAAATATTTTATTTTTATTTAAAAAATTATTTTAGATTCTTTAACAAACAAAACCCATAAATTTATTCAATTAAAATGCCCACATAGAGTTAGATGTGTTGATAAACAAATTCAACTTTTAGGAAAGGACAAAGGTTCGAGCCCTGAAGATGCTAATTATGGATAAGACTTAACCGTATAACTTCTTGCCTGAAGGGATTAATCATACCCTCAGAGTATGGCGATAACCTGGTAAAAAAAATTATTCAATTAAATTATGTATTAATCAATTACCTAATTGTTGATAGAATCATTACTGAATTTCTTCATTTGCTTAGATCCCCACGCAAGCACTTGTTTGTCTAAAAGTGTTAGTTAACTGCCTTGACGAGTGGGAACTGGGAAGTATTTTTGGTACAGAGGAACTTGGAAGTTTAAGGAATATTAATTACGAGAAAAACAAGCGCCATTAATCTAAATCTAAATAATCCATTAGACACACGGTAAAATTCTAAGCTCAACATACATGAAAAGAAAACACTTTCATATTTCTCAAAAGAGTAGTGCTTCGTAATCAGAATTAGATCATAACTCGTATTCAACCAAGATTATAGTTATTATTATTTAACACACTAAGAACAATTGAACACTAATTGGTCTCTATAATAAAGGTTGCTAATCTCCACTCTACACCTTCTCCATACGAAGGTGTGGAGATTAACAATTCATATATATATATATATATATATATATATATATATATATATAATATAATTTTATATATATTTTTTTATCTAATTATTTATGATTATTTTAATATTAGTAAAAATTTTATAAATACAATTTTTATTAACACATACATTAATATATATGTTTGATTAATTATTTATTTTACTAGTAAAAATAGTGAGTTAATTTTTTATTTGATATATTTTTTGAGATTAAATTTTGTTATACATTAATATAGCTACTAATATACTTTGATTTGATTATATATCTTATAAATATATTTTTTAAAATTTTTAGAAGTTGCATATCTATTTTTAAAATATAATATAAAGTTTAAAAATATGATAGTCAATGCAAATTATTTTTAAAATATAATTTGAAAAGGCACAAACAAATATATAAATGTGTTACTTTTTACAAAAAAAATATTATTTAGCTACCCAAAATTAATTTTCAAGATCCGCCACTGGTCTATAGATAAAGTTCATCTACATATGAGTTATAACTTAATTTACTAACTGATTCACCCTTGCTTCATCCTCTATAGTTCGGTGACTTTGAAAATCATTATCCTAAAGACTGTAAACCCTATTTGAGATTCTATATACCTTTTACGTAATAGCACAGCATCATTACTCACTCAAGTTGCTCTCTTTTCACACAGATATATGAAGAAAACAATGACACAACACAGTTGTTGCATACACCAGCCATACGTTAGAATGACCTCAAAATTTTGAAGAAGCTAAAATCAATTAAAAATAAACAATGGAAGTAGGACGCACAGTTCATATTAATCAAGTACAGTAATATAAGTGACGTGTCACTTTTCTTCGAATAAATGGTGCTAGTTGTACACTTGGACTTAAAAGGATTTAGTATACACTGAACTGGGTACACTTTTATAGTAATACACTATACTAATAAAAAGTATCACATGAACATGTATATTCATATAAGTAATACATTCATATAAGTTGTTAGATTAAAAATAAAATATTATTAAATTATATTTAAATGATTATTATGTTATTAAAAGTATTACTTTAATTATATATAATAATTTTACCTAAATAGATAGAAATAAAATGAATAAATTATACTTACTTTCTTTAAGTTTGAAGATATTATACTCAACTTTATTTTTTTTTAAAATGACACCCACCTCTATTAATTAATTAAGTTATATAATTGTGTAAATATTATCGCTTAAAATCTATAGAATTTTTAGCATTTACAGATTATTTATGGAAAAAAATATTTTTTAAAAAAATATTATTAGTATATATATTACCAATTAAAATCGATAATATTTTTTATCGTTAAAATTTGATAACATTAGTAGTTAAAAATATATATATATTTTTTTAAAAAACTCCTTACACATCTACATTGAAAAAATTGTAAAAGTTTTTTTATAAAAAATATTATTATATATAAATATTATTAATTAAAATCAGTAAGATTTTTAGTATACTACGATTATTTTTAGTATACACAGTTTTTCATAAATAATCATGAATATTAAAAATTTTATAAATTTTAACTGATAATATTTATATAATTATATAACTTGATCAATTAATTGAAGAGTGAGTATCATTTTTGAAAAAGAATGAGAATGATATTTTTTTAAAAAAATATTTTTTATAAATAATTGTGAATACTGAAAATCCTTATAGATTTTAACTGATAATATTTACACAATTATATTGATCAATTAATGGGATGATCAATTAATAGAAACTGTAATAATATCATCAAACTTAAAAGGAGATAAGTATAATTTACTCAAATAAAATTTATTTTTATGTGGGGTTAGCGCCGCTGGATTGTTGTAGCTCTTGTGGGGCGAAAAAGTTAAATTTCACCATTAAAAAGTTGAATTATTTATAGACAAGTCGCTCAAAATGATTAACAAACTCCTGAAATACTACGTACTGATAATAACTATTAGCTAATCCCAAAATGTGATAATTAATGATCATGCTTGCACAGCCAATTATATTATATGTATCAAGTGTGCCCTCATGGACTGTAAAAAAATGCAAGAAAATAAATAACTTTCATTATTTTAACACTTTTGGATCTTATTATATTATGTATGTGCATTTTGGACCCAAAAAAAGTGTACGTGCATTTGGGTATTAACAATTAGCCTTTTAATACTATTTTCTTGATGGATCCGAATTAATATAGGGGCCTTTTTTTTAACAAAAAGTTATACTCATTCTAACTTTTAATACACGTAAATTCTTTTATGATAAATATCCTTTAATGTGACTTGTGAAAATATATTTAATTTGATTTTGTCAAATTTTTATAATAAAACAGTCATGTTTTTACAATAAAATAAACACATAACAAACTAATGTAAAATACAGATATTTATAGTGCACTAAATTATTGGAAGTATATACTAAGAGTCTGTATATAAAAAATGATATTTCGTAAAAAAATTCTTGGAGTTTTGCTAAAGTATAAAAGTATTTTGAGATGACAGTAAAACACAATTATATTGTATAAAGTAACAATATTACTATTTTTTAAGGAAATGAAAAACAATAGTTACAATATTTATTTCTAATAATATTATAAAAATTTACTTTAAGAAGATAATTATAAAAAAATAAAAGTTTCGCAAGAAAGTAAACTACTTTGGGTAGCTTTTATCCTCGTTATAAGACTCATGAAAAATTCTTGCTTTGTTTTTCTCTCTCTGTCTACCTATTTCTTTAAATAAAAAAGAAGAAAAAATTTAAAGAGCACATATGAAAATCAAAATGTAGAGATTTCTCCTTCCATTTGATTAGGTGAAAGTTATGCAAATCGAGGAGAAACTAATAAAGTTATAAAATTTTTCATAATATTAATTTTATTAAGACAATATTTTAAAGAAAATTATTAATTTCAATTCAAAATCACTTGAGTTCATGCATATTTCAATCTTTTTTTATCCTTCACTTTTTTCCATGTGTGGAGTAAAAGGTAGCGTTTACATTACAATATAATTATTATTACATAATTAAAAAAATGGCTGGTTTGAAGGCTATGGTGTTTAACACTCCACTTTTTTTTATACGCACAAAACCAAACAAATTCGTAACAGTTGAGAACTGGATAATTATCTGCTTGCTTTGGGCCTTTGACAATGTTCAAGTGGGATAGGCATGGAATCGTGGCGTTTGAGCTGGTGCACTTGACGAAAAAAAAGAAAAAGAAAAAAGAGCTGGTGCACTTAAATAGAAAAAATATATCCTCATTATCGGCTAGCCCTCCAATCAGCGCTCGATTTAACGTCCTCTACACTTTAGATTTGTTCCTTTCATAATTGTTTTTCCTTTTTAAGGTAACGTAAGTGTAAAAGATGAGATCCCCTCATTCTAAAGTTAAGACACACATGCTACAAATCTCACAATGAGCTTACAATGTGATATTTATACATGATTTAACAATAATATTTTTAACTTTCCAACCACCTGACTTGAAGCACCCAAAATTAATTTCATTCCTCCCCCAATGATTTTCATTGTTAGCTCCCTTCAAACAAACCGATCTTCAGGCTATAACAAAAATTCAATTCTAGATGAATATTATGCCGTATAAGTATTTTTTTATATATTTAATAAAGTTCAAGGTAATGAGAGACTGTCTCTGTTTTATAGTCAGGATAAACAAGATTTAACAAGAATTTATAATAAGATTATAAATCACTTACCAATGAAAAATTTTTAAATTTGAATCTAAATTATACTATCATCATAACCATAAGGGTGTAAGAGGTTGTAAGCGAACCTGGTTGGCAATATATATTTCCTTATACATGATTACATTTTAATAGGAACCTTTCTTTCTCGGAATAATTTATCAATTGGGAAATAACTAAGAAGAGAGTGAAGTATTCAAGCAACAATGTGCAAAAAATATTTGCATGCCTAGCTGAGTTCACTCACTATATATATATATATATACAAGCTGTCACGAGTCACGACACATCAAAAGCTAAAAAAACTAAGCAGATATCAAATTCAAACCTTGCTACTTGGGTTGTTGTTATTTCATTTTCTTCAACACGAAAAGAGTGGGGCAGGATTCCATCGCAAATTTCTTCAGGGATCAAGATTCAGAAGGTTTATATATATATAACATAAATATGATCACACAGAATATTCAAATGACTTGAGGTCTTTATTTGGATTCAAGATGACATCAGAACACTGAATTAATAACTACAAAAAAAAAACTTAAAAATTGTATCTCTCGGTCGTAAGATAGCCGACTGGTGAGTTTTAAATTTGTAATAGGTTTATTTTAATCTCGATCTTCTTCATTATTTTTACTTTTTCATTACAAATGAGGTGTTAAAACTTGATCATCATAGTATCATGCTGTTAAAGTTCTGTCTTCACTTGTAGTAAGAAAGAAACATGCACATCTAATTCTCATCAAAATTTAAAAGCACTTTTTTATTTTGATAGTACATATACAAATCTTGGTCATGAAATAATTAATGCCTGGACAATAGTGTTAATGCTGCATTTATTGTGTTGAAGTAGAAAACGTAACGCAATTTCATTTCATTTTAAATTGATAGAGTTTGATCTTTTGCTCAGCTGACTCCATAATCTTTGTCTTGTTATATATAAACCATTATCCACACAGAAGATGACAGAAATATCAACTAGGGACTCATAATCGATGTTACAAATTTAAAGGAAATAAATTAATTAATGAATCAACTACTATGATAATGAATGTCGCCATGAAAGGTTCATCAATTATGCTATTCTATGGGTGTTGAGGAGTTTATTAATCATTAAATGACAGTGACCTCCAGGGAAGAAAGATACTAATAAAAATCTAAGATGCGTAGTCATGCAAGTTTTTAACAATATCATTAATTGAGAACAGAATTGGTTCATTTGGTAAGAATTAGAGGAGTATAATGCTCATAAGTTTATGTTTGATTTGTGCTACCAGCAATTCCTCTGGTGATATGTAAGTATGTACTGTTAGTTTTCAATGAGACTTGTTGCATGCTATCATTAAATATGATAGCCACCTTTTTTCCTAAAATTTGGTTAAAAAATATACCATTAATTTGCTGCTGGTGGCTGACTATTATATATGAAAATATCAGTTTTCCTTTGGTTGTTGAATATGTATATAAAAGTTAATTCAGTTGCAAATTTCTTTCTCTGAATGTATTTTGATTTGACCACGTTATCACTAACCTATTAATTTGTGTTGTTGCCTTGTCCCCATCATAGCGAAAAACAAATATTAAAATAATCTAAAACTAGGTATATATTATAGACAAATAGCCTAATTAACAAAAATTCAAACATAAAAAGAGTAATCCATAATATTTGTATTGTTGTGATAACATTGTTTTAAATTTTTACACATTAACTTATATATTGATATAAAAGAATCACACATAATCCCATAGTTCGGTCATGAATAAAATATTAGGCACATGATTTGAGAACTAACTAACCGATGTTTAATAAATTGGGGAGAGATTGCAAACATAAATAAATTAGGAGATAATAATGTGCTTAAATCAAAGATCATAAAAAGAGAGTATATTTAGAATAATAAACTATAAATCATAGTATAAAAATTTAGTGAATTATTTATAATATTATATAAACGTTGATACAATATAACTGTATAGATTTAATTTATATTCATTATTAATGTAAAAAAAATTTAAACCTTCAATCAATCATGTATTATTGTATTATTAAAAATATTTAACTTTTACAATCACTACCATAAGAGTCACATATATAATAATATATGATTAGTTAATAATAGTGTAAAAAAATTATATTGACAATATATCAAGAATAAATTCCTGAATTATACTTTCATATATATATATATATATATATATATATATATATAAAATTATTTATTTGCAACTAGGGCTATAAAACATAATCAATTATTTATTTGTGAATTCATCGAGTTCAACTTATTTATTAAACAAGCTGGGCTTGTGCATATATATGTTTGGTTCTACTTGACTTATTTGCGATTTATTTATAAGGGAACTCTCTATTCTTAAGATTTTTAAAAAATTGAAATAATTCTAAATGCAAATGAAAAAAACTCCAGTATTACAACATTTTATTAGTTTTATTAAATTAATTTCTTTAATTATGTTTTATCATGTGAAATTTGTTAATATCAATCAATATTAAATTTAAAGCAAAAAAAGGTTGAAAATGATCATATCTATTTGTCAAAATGCATGTATATATTTTTAGCTGCTTGATTTAACGGACCCATCAATTAAAAAGACAGGTTTGAGACATTAACTGTGCCAAAAACAAAATGAAAAATCGATTAGCAAGCTAGTGAAAAAATGTGTTTAAAGCATGAGCCCTTGACTGCACCTTATAATCTTCTATATAAAACGCCTCCATATGTCCTACTGAATAGGCGCTTGAATTCATTATAGGATGTTATTCACTATCAAATTTTTGTTGTTTTCTCATAAAATTGTCAATACATTCTATTATTATTATTACTGGGTAAATACATTCTATTATTGATGGAAACACAAATCAGAAAACTAAATTAAAACATCTCAGCAAAAAAAAATTAAAGGAAAAGTGATTCAATTATAATTTAATTTGTGATCCTATTAGTATATATGATACATTATAGTAAAAGGGAATTTAAAATCTTTGTGTTTCTATGTGTATAAGTACTATTTGCCACGCATTCAATCTCCATTACCCGGACCATCTCGTCGATATGTATTATGTGTACCAACAGAGAAACCACTTGAGAATTGAGAATACCGTTATCATTAAAGATTTCCTCTTGACAAACAAGTATCAATAAATTTTGCCCCTGTAGTGTAGGGTATAGGATCCTTATCATATACACAAACATGTTTTTTAATGTCGAAAGATCTACTCAGACGTCCAAAACTTGCGCGCAATTCCCCTGATAAAGCAACATATTTTATTGATCTCGGGTGGAAATGGAAAATTACTTAGATAAATTTTATCTATTCAGTTGTGTGAATTAAGTTAATTAACATTTAATAATTTTATAAATTTTTATGTTATATAATTATTTTATATTAAAAATAATAACATATCACTTATTGATTGGTTTAATCTATATAACTTATGTAAATAAGAAATATACAAATATTTCTAGGGTAAAAGACGCAATGCTTTTAGTGGAAAATTAATGTACAATACTCATTAATTAGGGCATTGAGGTCTTTTCACATACATTAAAAAACAAAACAGCGCTATACATATATAGTTCAGTAAATGGTGAATTACAATTGTGTATAACTGTATAGGTAATCCTATTTTGAAGTTTTTTTTCATTATATTTAAATACAACTATAGATCTTATGAGTAAAATTATTGGCATTAGCAATTTTCTATTTACGTTTTATAAATTATTTTTAATCGTGATTTCTTATATAAATTATTTTGGATTAAATATTAATAGAAAAATAATAAACATTTATTTAATTGAATGTAATTTTAGAAAAATAAAATTAAAAGAAATTAATGAAGAATGTGAATAAATAATAGAAAACGATAATATAGTCACCCTGTCATTTTTATATAATTATTATACATAATGTTTTTTATGACCAAGGCTGGCTAGCATATCGGCGTGCCTATTCCTCTGTCAAGTCTCAACAAACACGAAGTGCCTTCACTTCACCAATCATGCAAAATCAAAGCTTAATGGTTTCGACTTTCAACGATAGTAGTAGCATAGGGGTAGGAGGTTGTGCAGTCATCGTTGAGGATTGCTACTGCAGAAAAAGAGTTTGCATCAACCATAACCTGACTATGTAGCATATGTTGATCCCAAGCAATATTGACATTGAGGTCACGGATGTTAACCCAAAGTTGAAAGTTCTGCTAGCAGAATATATAGATCCATTGCTCAAATCGATTAGCTGAGAAACCATTGACACAGCCCCACCTGAGTGAGTCTCTAATTACACATCCACAAGCAATGGACTGATTCTGATTGTATGTCCACAGGGAGCCATCCTATGTGTTCTGAGGTATAGAATGGGGTAGGCTTGACAACAACTATCCCCTTGCCCTTTGTGTAGCAATCTGAACCTCCTTCAATTAATAACCCCCCCCCCAAAAAAAAAAAAAAAAAAGATATTTAGAGCCAGAGCTTAATTTGAGCTACCAAAAATCAATTGATTATAGCCTCTTAGACTCCAAGAGAGATTATCTTAATTATCCCTAGTCTTCCTATATATATTGGCAGCGAGGTTATTGTTAATATCCAAGATGTCAAGTCTGCGGCTAAAAGAATGCATACCTGCTCACTAACTTGAATCTGTGGTAAAATTGTTCACTATGTGCTCTAGCTCAACATGTGGCATGAATCATGACAGAAAGGGCACCACGGCCAAGCTTTGAAAACTTAGAATCAGAATGTCATACTTGCATCGTGCATATCACGAAGTATCCATCTTAAATATATTCTCATTGACATTGACCCACGTACGACATATTCCTTTCCAATATTAGAAGACACAAGTTTAGACCTCCCAAGGAACAAGATGGACCGATTAATATATTACGGTATTACCCGAAGCAGAAACACATACAGTGAAATATCGATCGATCTTTTTTGCTCAATCTCATCGATGACTCCATGTGGCAACAATCGACCTGGCCTGGCAAGGGTGATATACTACACCCCTGCCAAAGAGATAGTGTTCGATTTCAAGGGCATATATAGCCACTGCGGGTTCATCCACCTCTTGCCTATACTCTCTTGTGAATAAAGAGACACGAACCTAATCCATCTAGTTCGCGGATCAGGGACCAGTGTGGATTTGCCTGCTACTTTCCTACAATCATAATCCTAGGGAGGGATCCCTCATCCCAGCAATATCAGGACGGCAGTAGGCCCATTTAAAATTTAGAATTTTGTTGCAACGGATTTGGGTTCACTATGGAATGGATCTCATAACATGTTCCTACTTTAATTTTTATAATACGTACAATAAAATTATAATTTTAAATTATTTAAAGTAAATAGGTTTATTGTAAAAGTAAATTACACTCCTTTCTCAATAGAGATGCTTAAATTACATGACCTTCCCATTATTTTGAAAACTTACATTCCCTTTCCTTAAGAGATAAAAATGTGCTATATTTTAATCAATTTTTATGTTTACTCGAAGATGCAGCAATTTTTAAAACTCTCACAATTTTTATGTTTTAGTCAGCATAATCAAAGTCATAGGTATTGATCATTTGACACCATGGCGATGCTGTCAGCCTAGGTCGAGGACAATTAAAAAAGTATTAAAGAATCTTTTAAAGAATATTTTTAACAACATATATTTAGTTAACTGGACTAAATTACACTGGTAATGTCATTGTTGTATCCAACAATCAACACCTGCAACTTTAACCTTATTGGTGGGTGGCTACTACGACTTGGAGTCTTCATCCTTGTTAGAGTTTTAACCAAAAATATAAAAATTGACTAAAGTGAAGTACATTTTCTTAGGGAAGGATAATGCAACTTTTTAAAATAAAAGAAAGAGAAGTATAATTTAAACATTTAAAAGAAAAGTTAAGTGTAATTTATTCTTATTATAAATGAGTCCTTAATAACACGATTCCTTAATTTACTATTGCTATAAGAATGTTACAACGTGACTTTTTTTTTTAAATTTCTCAAAGTATCTCTTTATCCAAAAAGGTTGATTAATCTCTCAAGATATAATCAAATCAAAGCAATAACTCTTTTTAATAATATTATTTTTATACACATAAATTCTCATGTCAAACCAGAACCACGTCGCAACCTGACTTTAGTTACAAGAAGTAAATACAAGAGAGCGTACTTAAAGTCATGGTGAATGATTAGAACTAGCTGGAGTTATTTATTTACGTTTCAAAAGGTAAAGTTTTCATATTTTTGCTTTTAAGGTGAAACAAACAAGAGAAAGTGTGGACCAATCCAGTTCTGTAATGCATCTTCTACTTGTTTCTACGCGTATGCAGGTACTTAATTATAGCTACCATATTCATCATTACTCACATTACTTAATCAACAGCAGTGATATATAAAAGAATAATGTCTTATTATTTAACATAATTATATATATATATATATATATATATATATATATATTGTTATTTTTTATACAATGACTTATTCTATGATGAATTATCAAATACTATATTTATTTGTTCCACAGAATAAAATTATTTAGCCAATTGATCTCACATTGTTTTTTCTCCCTTCGTGGGTCTAAAGGATCACAAACAGATTCGAGCTGTAAATCACATCATCTTTTCAAGTCAATCACGACTTCAAAATTGTTGTTTGTATTTAATTTTGGTTATGAAATGGCCAAATTAAAGCTCAAAAAGTATGATTTTATATAAATACATCTTTCTTGACCCAAATAGATAAAGAGTGCATGTGTAATTTTGTATGCAAGGATGGCTTAATAAAACCAATGGCCACTTTTTTTTATTTGTTCATGTTTTTCTTCCAAGTGGTAGGGGCACGAATTGGACAATGTTTTGAAAATTTCATATTAAAACAAAATTGACTCTTATTTTTCTTTAACTAATTTTTTCAACAAAAAAAAGCAGCCTCTCTATTTACATATGTTTATTCCTCCCTTTTATCTCATTAAAAAAATACAATCAATAAGTAACAAATTCTTAATTAACTTTTGGTATGATATTTTTTAATATATTTAAACCTATGATGCTTGACTAAAGTATCCAAATTTCTCACCAATACAACACTCCTAAATGACAATTTTTTATTTAACATATAAAACAAAGTATTGAAGTAGTTAATTCACTTTATTGCTTAAAAACATTACTTGCGTAAAATGTTTTTTTATTATCAGTTCACAGTATGAACACTGCTAATATTTATAAAGAAAGAGTGGCGCAAATTGTATATTTGTACTCACTATAGTCATACTAGTATAAAATTTCAAAAGAAAAAAAGAGTAGACTTGGTGCTGTGCTCCCATTTATTTTTGGAATTTTATTTGAGGTATCTTTATACGTTTACTTGTACTATTTCTATTTGGTGGAGGCTTCAGTTAGTGGAGTATCTCACGCTTCAAACCCAAGCAAAGGAGGTCGATGAGGTGGCGCTTTCTGATGAAGACGTAGCACGTGTGAACCGTGTCGCTTCCCTGAACAACACGTGCCATTGGTCACCAAAACTAATAAATCAGAAAAATATAAAGAAAGGAAACCAAATTGAATGAAATGAATAACAAAAAATAAAAATAAAAATAAAAGACAAATTGAGATAGTGGGCTTTGTGGAATTTGGAGTTTAGAGGAGTTGATTTTTATATATAAATAAGTAGGTAGTGGTGCTCTATCCTACCTTGTTATGTGCATAATTCTTAGTAATTCTTTAGTCTCTCTCTCTCTATCAATCTGAACCCTCTAGTGTTGGGGATCATTTCCAGTTAAACTTTGTCGGCATTTCTGTTTTGCTAAACAAAAATGGGAAGGCAACCTTGCTGTGACAAAGTTGGGTTAAAGAAGGGACCATGGACTACAGAGGAGGACAAGAAGCTCATCAACTTCATCCTCACTAATGGCCAATGTTGCTGGAGAGCTGTCCCTAAGCTAGCAGGTCTCCTTTCATTGCTCCTTCTGTTGGTGCATGTCTTAAACTCTGAGGGGCACATATAATCCTTATGATTGCACCCTCTCATTTTCTTAATGAGAATGGCAGAAATGTTGGTTCATAAAGTTCTGCATTTTGGTCAATGGATTTTTGTCTTTCTTTTCAATTGAGCTGCCTGCTTGGTTCCTCTTTGTCCCGCTCATTTTCTTTCTATTCTGTTCCAATTCTAAGACAAGGAGTGCTAGCATTCAAAATTGACATATTCTTTTCTCCTTTTTAAACATTACTTTTGAATCTGTTTAAGCATTTTATTTACAAGAAGCAAGAAATATTAGAGCTTGTATGTGTTCCTTTTACTTCATGGGTCGGGGATAGAGGAGGAAAGCAATTTATCTGTTGTCTTGAAGATTAAGTGGAGTAAAGTTTCAAGTTCGTTTGCATTTTTAATTCAAATGCGTAGCAAAAGTAATCACTTCACTGAATTTAAACTTAACAATTCTGGTTATGACTTCATGTAGGGCTGTTAAGGTGTGGGAAAAGTTGCAGGCTCAGATGGACAAATTACCTAAGACCAGACCTCAAGAGAGGCCTTCTATCAGAATATGAAGAGAAAATGGTCATTGATCTCCATGCTCAACTTGGCAACAGGTTCTTCCCCCATCCACCATCTTCCCCTGTTTCCCCTGTTATGCATGCTTAAGTCTTCCTTGCTGAGCCTCTTTAGTGATTAAATAACTGGTACAGTGCTGTTTTGAAGTATTAGACATTTAGACTAGGTTTATCTCAGAAAATGATTTAAACAAAAGTAGAGATCTCTTTATGAAAGCAAAAGCACTAACTTCATCAAATTTTTCATTTCTAAAATACATGCCCTTCAAGTTGTACTTTGTTTATTCATCAGAAAGAGAAGACATGGTCCCATACCACACACCTGCAAGGAGAAGAAGACGTAGAAAAATTGTAGACAAAGTCTTCTCCATCTTTTCAGTTTTCTTTCTTAGTTTTTTTTAGGGGAAAATAAAAAAGGAACTGTTTATGATTGCAGTTCTGTAATGGGAATCATTTATATAGAAAAGTAATTGAAGGCCAAGCTTGTCTTGTGGGCAATTTTTCTGATTTTTTAACTTTCATGATATTGTAACACGTATCTTTCTAGTGGCTACAAGGTCATTCTTCCTTTTCAAATGTTTCCAGTATTCCGCATGGACCATATGATGGAATTTTTTTATTAAACAATTAGTATTACTTTATTGATTACTGATGTTCTTTTTTTATTACGCTTCCTTTTTCTTCTTCTGCAGGTGGTCTAAGATTGCTTCTCATCTCCCTGGAAGAACTGATAATGAGATCAAGAACCACTGGAATACCCACATAAAGAAAAAGCTCAAGAAAATGGGAATTGATCCTGTTACACACAAGCCACTCCCTAATGCAACAGAGCAAATTCAAATCCAACCAGGACAGAAACCACATCAACCATTGCAAGAACAACATCAGCAACAACCTTTCCCAGTTGACCTGGACCCCAAATTTGAGCCTGAAAGTGACCAAAATAAGGAGCCAGAGAAGCCAGAGACTTCATTTGAGTCATCAACTATCACTGAAGCTAAAGAGGAAGACCAAATTATAACACCCTTATTTGACTCAATGGAGCTAATTAATGGGTTCTTGACAGATGAAGTTCCAATAATAGAACCCGATGAGATTCTAGTTCCATGTGCTCCTTCCACTTCATCAACCAGTACATCTTCTTCTTCTTCTTCTTCAAATTCATCCAACTTCCTTGAAGACCTGCTGCTCCCAGATTTTGAGTGGTCTCATAATTACAATGAAAATAATATTTACAATAGCAACGGCAACAACAACAGCAATAGCAGTATGGCCTTGTGGGATGATGACTTTATTAGCAGTTGGGGTTTGCTGATAAATGATGACGCTGGTGACAGAAAGCAAGTGTTTGATGCTTCTTTCAATCAGTACCCAAGAACGATCATGGATTCAGAATCTTGGGCTTATGGGTTGTTTTGAATTTGATTTGAAATTTTTTTACCCCTTTGATCACGGCTTACTTGTAATAATGTGTTTGTATTGTTGCAAAAAATAAACAGTAAATCAGGAATCAAAGATAACCCCAACTCTTGTTTAGTATTATCCATTTTTTTCCCTAACTTTTCACCTTGTCATAAAGGGTAAAGAAATCTATATAGTAAAATGATTATTGCACATTATTTTTGCACACTTTTTGTACATATCTACTTTATTAAAAAAAAGAAAGAGAGAAAATGTGTTTTGACAAATGCTTTTGTCTTGATTTGTTATGTAAAAATGAAGTAGTGCAAAAATGGTATGTAAAAAATAATGTTAAAATAACATCACCAATTTATATATGGGATTGAAAACGTGTTGGTTTATTATTTCTAATGTTCAGGGTATATGTACTTGGTTATACTGGAAATTTCGAAGTCCTTTTTATCATGTAAATGAAATTCCATCTTGTTTCTTACTTTATAAACAAAACAAAAAAAGCTGTTTTTGTTCTATTGTTAAATTCTTGTGGAGAGAAGTTTAAATAAAAGATGTTTTTGTTCTATTGTTAAATTCTTGTGGTAATCCTAAAACATTATTAGTTTATATTTGCAGAAAGGGACATACCCCCTTTAACTATGAGTTACTGGCAAAAAAAAAATCATTACATCCTTTAAAACTCACCGACATGACTCCTTAAACTAAATAAATTTTACATATCAATTTATATTTATATTCTTGTGTATGTATAAAAAAAAACCTTGTAAGAAGTCAGTATGCATAGTTTAATAAGTTTAAGGAATCATTTTAGTAAATTTTAAAGCACGAAGAGTGTGTTTGAAATGAATAAAAATGAGAAATAATTTAATTTAATTTGATTTGAATTGATTTGATTTGATTTAGAAATCAAATTTTGTATTTGAACTTTTAAAAAAATAGGAATTTGAATTGATTTAAAAATTAAATTTTGTATTTGGAATTCATTAAAATGAGAATTGATTTAATTTGATTTTATCATTTTACATTTTAACCCTTATGAGAGGTTGTTAGAGATAATTATTAAGGATAAAATAGTATATTTATTTCAAATCAAATCAATTCCTAACAAATCCTATCAAATTTGATAGAATTTAAAAAACAAAAGAAATAAAATCTATAAGATTTTAAAAATCAAATCATTTCTTATTTTTAACATTCCAAATATAAAATTTAATTAAATTTGATTTACAAATAAAATCATTTCTCATTTTTTTGCATTCCAAACACACTCGAAGAGATTTTCACTACATGACTTATAATTAGAGAAAATTTTTTACATTTTACCCTTGCAAAAAGTATTTGTCTTTTTTCACTTATATTTGAGCCAAAACTAACTTAAATTATTTCCAAAACATATGGTTCTGTATTTTCGATTTGTTAATTACTTTCTTGGTCTTCATTTTTGCCAGCAATGACATGTAGCAATTAATAATATTTATTGAAGCAATTTGGCTCTTTCCATTTGAGATATTTCTAAGCCAGAAGTTGAACAGCTCAAAATTAAATGGGTAAAACAAAAACAAAAACAAAATTCGGAATGCTTCCAACCATAGTTGTAAAACTCAACCCAGACCGGCTAGTTGGACCGGTAAACTGGTGAACCGGTTCCACAGCCAGTCCAAGCCTTATGTCAGATCGAATCAGCAAGCAACTCGGTTCCAACCATCTGACTTGGCCGAGTTTGGAGGCAAATCGTTTGACTCGGACCACTGAGAACTGGCCGGGTCAGTAATTACAAAAGAAAAAAAAAATTAAAACCATTTGAACTTTGAACACCTAGTGACTATCGGATTCTCATATTGAGACAAAAAGTTAGAGAGAAAACAGAAGGATGGATGCCTTGCAAAGCTTCTTCAACCAAGAAATATGAGAGAAAAATAAAATAAAATAAAGCAAAGAGAAGAATGAAGATTTTTCAAGTATGCTACGAGCTTCACTTCAACCTCCACACGCCAGATGTAATTTTCAAATCATAAAAGAAATAAGAAGATAAAGAGACATAAGAGGAGAGGAGAAGAGGAGTTTATTTTCTTAAATGAAAATTTCGGATTCTAAGCCAAGTCACACTAACAGTAAAGAAAAGTTTTTTACTTTCTTTTCTTATTAATTTGTTGACCACCTGACTGACTAAACTCCATATGGCAAATGAAAATCTATCATCAGGATTACAATGGACCTCATCTTATCTTTTATTCCCTCACACATTATCTCTTGGTTTTTCTTTTTTTTCTTTTTAATCTTTTGGTTTAGGCTTATCTAACGTGCTTTGTAATTTGTAAATATATAAAAGATTGATTTCTTTGTTGTATAGCCTATTGATTTCTTTCTGGCTAGGCTTAGCTTAGTCATTATTTTTTTTTCCTGGTAGATGTGTTATATTCTCCATTAAGAAAAATAATAGAACGAAAATGATTTTTCTCCATACTTGGTTAAAGGCAAAAAAAAATTATATAATTTTTTTTCTAATTTATATCAAATATTTATATATTTTGTCTATAAAAAATATATTTATATAATTTTTTATTTTATACAGTTCAACCATTGAACCAATAACTCATTAGTTAAACTAGTAACTCAACAATTCAGTACCTTGACCAAGTTAATTATCGGTCTAAGTGTAATAATTATGCTTCCAACAGTAGAGATATGTCGTTTTCAAATAATTTTGATAAAAAATCAATGAATTAATTACAAGCTTCTCATCCAAAAACAAAAAGTCAGTGAATATTTATTGGATTCTGAAGCAAGCATCAGAAATTTGTGCACTAGATGCCATAGAATAACCTCTTGACCAATTTATGACAAACAGCAAGATTTATTTCAAATGAATCAAATATGTGTACGTGCTATTATATATTATCTGCTATTTTAAAATTTATCCGCATATTCCTTTCTTTTTTATTAGCATCCAATCTCGTCCTGGCCGGCGAGCCATTATCTTCGTGAAATTAGTAATGCACCGTCGTACATGTCATTTCTAAAGCAAGTTCATCAATGCACCACGAGGTGCAAACAGCAATCATCACTACAAAGTAGAAACAAAATTAGAAACAAATTTGTGCAAGTAAAAAAAATATTTGCTTGCATTTCACTGTACTATTACTTCAGGGCAAAACTTACTGTACCATTTCCTATTTTGCTTACTGGTTGACTAATTATACTTTTGAAAAAGGGAAAGAGTCAACTTACATTGTAAAATTTGAGACAGTTATGCCACTCAATATTATTTTTTGTCAATTTTAAATCCCAATATAATATTCGCTACTTAATTAATAATCACTTGTGATATATTTTAAAAAATATTATTGATGTAAAAATCTTTAGGTTGGCCTTAATAATTAATGAAATGTGTTTCGTACCTTCGTTACTCGAGTTCGAACTTTATGCTAAGGATATTAATTAATTTTCATAAATGTACTAAGCCGATTGTAAAGATGTGTCATTAAGATCAAATGAAAAGAATAATTATAATATCTATAAAATAACAAATTTTATTTAGTTAAATTTTTTTATAATGTTTTCTCTTTTGGTAAATTAGGGGGCGGAGCAAAGAAAAGAAAAAAGAGACTCGTCATAAGCAACACATGAGAAATACTTGTGTAAGCTAAATTAATTAACACTTAAATAATTATAAATTTTTGTGTTAAATAATTATTTTATATTAAAAATAATAATGTAACAATTATTAATTGATTTAGTCTATATAATTTGTGCAATTTGTCTACACAATTTATTTTTTTCATTAGGGAGTCTAAACGAGTTAAGTCTAGCTGAACACTTAAAATTCAAGTTTCACTTGTGAAAAAGAAACTATTCAAACTTGATTCATTTGTTTAAACGAGACAAATTTAAAATTTGTATTTAACTTATTTAAAAAATATAAAATTTAAGTTTGACTTATTTATCTTGTTTATATTTTAATTATTTTTTTTTTTATCAAATCTCTCTTTTAAATATTTAAGTTTATTAATTTAGTATTTATTAAACATATTTATATTAGAAGATAGAGTAAAAAATAAAAAAAAATTTATTCATAATCTATTACATAAAATAATTCATAACTTTTTTATATAAATTTTTAGTTAGTAATAATAATAAATAAATTATTATTATCTATACTTTTATTTAAAATTATAATTTTTATGTAATTTAATTTTTACTATTTATACCTATTATGAAAAAGATGAGAGAATCTCGTTTTAGGTGATTTAGACATGTAAAGAGAAAACTCGTAAAAACTCCTATAAAAGATAAAAGCAGGTGGAGGATAACTCAATAATTAAAGGTAGAGAGAGATAAAAAAAAGACTATAGGTAAAACGATTAAAAAATATTTAGATTTGAATGACATTTTTGAAAATTTAGTTTATGATAGGATACAATGACATCATTTGATCCATGTAGTCGACCTTATCTAATGAGAAAAAGTTTGATTATTGTTATTGTTGTATACAAATGAATAAATAATATATATATGATTTATTCACAAACTTTTAATATCAAGTTTATAACACTTAAATTTAACTCATTTATATAATTGAACTTATATTTAAGTTTGAGTTTATTTATTTAGTTAAACACATAAGCTTAATCAAACATTTAACAAATCAAGCTCTAACCATTTACAAATAACTTTGCTCATTTAAACTCCTATTTCTTGCGACACATGGCATAGCGACCCTTGAGGCATCATCATTGCTAAGATAGATCAAATCCATGGGCGGAGAATTTCGTTCCTTCAATCTTGCTCCAAGGTTGAAGCTTCGACTAGTCAGTACATTGATTTCCTTCGCCAAAGTATGTTCAAACTAGATCAACCAATCTCTATTTTTAATTATGCATATCAATATATAATTAATTAGTATATAATTTTTTATATAACTGATGAATCAAAATTACATTCTGTAAAAAAAATGACGAGATATAAGACAAATTCAAAAAATTGAGTCAAATTACTTGCAGCAAGGATAAAATATGTGTAGTCCTATCTTAAAATTTCAAATTATTCAACAAACAGCAATATTGCTACACCATAATAGTTATAACTATAGCCCCCCCAAAAAAAGTAGGGCCACTTAAATTCTCATAAAAAATAATATTCTTCTCTAAATCTTATTTTTTATATTATAGTAACAAAATTATAGGTCTTCTTGTACGTTTTTTCAAATTAATTCTAAGTTTGTCAATTAGAATTAGCTCATTTAGTCAACTTTTGGTTCATTTCAATTGTATAACTTATGTTCAAATCCAATACTCCTTCGTGTTGGTAAGGTGATATGTAATCTTTCTATAAATCCTTATCAATGAGGTTGATGATTTTTCTTATTCTTGAAATGAAAAAAACCTTCTCTCGCCTTTAATGATGTTTAAAACTGAACCAATTCAATTAAAACTGAAAATACCGAATTGAAAAACAGAATAAATCTAAAAATTGAAAAGATAAAAAACCAAAGAAAATAATTGGATTAGATTGATTTTCGATTCTAATTTTGAAAATCGATCTAAACCAATCCAAATTAACCATAAATTTATATATATATATATTTTTAAAATAATAGTTTATGTATGTTACTCATACTTATTTAGGAACTTTATCATTATACTCCAAGTTAAACCTAATTTCATCTATAGTTTCAAAGTTTGTAATTAAATTTGGTCATGTATTGTAGGATTGATAATTAGTTTAGATTTGTATTTAGAATTTAGATTTGTATTTTGATATATTTTGATGAACTAACTTGGACTTATATTTGTTGTATTTTGATGAATTTGGATTTATTTATTTTGATGAATATCTTGATGAATTTGTGTATTAAAAAAGACTAACAAAAATAAAAAATCAATACAATCTAAATTGATTTATTTTAAATTGTATTAGATTAATTTATATTTTGAACTAAACCGATCAAATGATAATACATGAATCGAAAATCAAATTTAATAATATATAATGTATGTATATAAAATGTTATTTATATGACATATCATTTGATATTAAATAATGTATATAAACTGTTATTTGTATAATATCTTCTATATTATATTATAATATAAATTAAAATTGTTTCACTTGCCGTAAGGGATAGAATCAGAAATTTTATATTGGGGTGGCCAAATATTAATTTTATTTTCAAATAACAAATTAAATATTTGTTTAGAAATTTTAAAAGAAATTAATGAATGCACAAGAAAGAAATGCTTTGACCCTTGGCTCTGCCCTGCTCGCCGTGGCGGAGTTTGTAGATTAAGATAGAAGTGTTTAAGACTTGACTCAACCCGAAGCTAATCATAAATTAATTTTACTTTTTTTTAATTTAATTTTGTAATTATTTTTTTTATCAATTTAATCCCTTAATTTGATAATTGTTATCCAATGTAGTTCTCTTTAGTAATTATGTTACTCCAACTAACAGAAGCCAATAATGTGGCACACATGGTGATGATATGGCTCTCACGCGGCCATTAAGGAACCAAAATGAAAACTTAAAATAAGTTAAGGGGCCAAAATACTATGTTTTCTTCCAAATTTATTGTCCTTGTTTTCCCTCCTTCCCCCAATTCTTCCTCATTTCCTTCTTAACAAATCCACCATGAAAATTGCAGAAAAATTTCAATGATCAATCCACTTACCCACCGCCTTGCAACACACACTCAACAACCACCGAAAATTGAAAAATCATTCTAACCATGAATCAACACACACATCCCAATCAAATTCTCAATGAACTAACATCAAATCCTCATACACACATCATTCAATCATCTAAATCCTCCCATGAATAGAAAGACATTGATATCACGTAGTAGCAAAGGCACTATGCAAACCACAATCACGCAAAAAAAAAAAACTAAAGATCTAAACATCCAATCCTTGTTTTTCTTATCCCAAACAAAGTACCAACAATCCGAATGCCCAATCCCTCTGCCCTGCCACTCCTTGCACCTCTACAAACACAACAACTCTTATACAAACAACCACAATTGAGTAACATAGAATACCCCTTGCAAACCTCATCGTGAACCATCGTAGCCATTACAACCCACAACCCTTGCGTTTTCAACTACAACCAGCCCTCCAACATTGTCACACCACAAAATGCATTGCCCTGCACCCTTGCTTCCCTACAGCACCAAAACGCAACCAAGACACATCCACAGTAACCTAAGTGTCGCAATGCTTGTCATCATGCTTGACATCCATACAGCCAAGTCACCCAACTATGAAATTATTTCCTCTATTTCCATAGTCATTGAATAAAAGGGTACTTTGTTAAGCAAGGGTAAGCTCTTATTTTTGTTGGGGAAGGATTAAAGAGCAAGAGAGGGAAAGTCCTATATAATCACTAAAAACAATTGCGAGAGAAGGGAAAGCAAGGATAATAGATTTGAAAAAATGGTACTTTATTTCCTTGACTTGTTTTTTATTTTATTCTGATCCTTTAACGGTCATCAAAGCCACATCATCATTGTTTATGCCACATCGTTAGGTTCCATTAGTTGGGGGTAATAGTATCACAATGAGGACTATGGTAACAATTCTCAACTTCAAGAAAATAAAATTGAAGAACTAAAATATCTTTTATACTTATAATATAATGCAAGATTCACTCCACCTCATCAATGCCCAAAGAGTCAACGAGAACATATATATGTTAGAAAGTAGAAACTTAGAATTATTAAGGATTGAGGATTGGGTCTTCAAGCATCCTCTACTCTCTAAGTTGTTTCAGTCTTTCAGTACAGGTCCAGGCCATGGAAGAGAAGATACTATCATTCATTTATTTTTCCTTTTTCTTTTATACAATTAATAACTATCATTACTGTTTCAACTTTCTACGGACTAAAAGACCAGAGTATATATATAATATATTATACGTGTGTTCACGCACACCATTATCTCTTGACAACAATAATAGTTAGTCATAATAATTATGCCTGGTTTATAATTGTTGGTTGTACTGCACTCTTGATCGATGCTCCATGCCCTTGGTAGAGTTATCAAAACTTGGTTATAAAGGTAAGACTCACTAAACCCAATCGTGAATTATATATATATATTGATAATGGTCCTTTTACGAAATACCACCTTAAATACGAAGACATACGGTTGTCTTAGTTGCATCATGACAGCCAGTATATATTTTTTGCAGGCTAAGATTACAATTTTCAAAAGGTAATCAGATATAAGACACGGATAAAAGTCTTATTTAAAATCAATGGGGGTGAAAAAGATTAATCAGTTAGCAATTTTTTTATCTTTGTGATCAATTTTCAAATTCATAGAGTAAGAATTGATTTCAATTCAATAAATGTTACTAAAATTTAAAATTCCCTTTATTTTTTAAGATAGATACACTGAACATTAACACAACTCAAATAAATTTTTATTCAACAAATGCCGTAATGATAATTTAATTAGTTTAAGTTTTCTCATGATTTTAAAATAGGTACAATGAGCACTAGCATAATTTAGGTGAAATTATTATTCTCGAAACTCAATTTCTTTTTCTTTTAAAAAATAAAATTAAAGTCAATTTTAACAATGTTCTAAGTAGTCTAAATTTTTGTTCCCATTATTTCAATGAAAGCACACTGAACATTAATCTATTAAAATAAGGAAAATGATAGTTATACAAACTATTACCATACAGAAAAAAACCTCATAAAAATGCATATCCCCCAAAAAAGAAATGAATGATCCAAAAGTTTTTTGAACTATGGGAGAAATTATGAGTAAAAAAAATTCAACCATTGATTTTAAATCTGCGATACTTTGTGAAAAAGAAGTCCGTGTAACTAACATTGCTCTTGAAATAAAACTATTAGGATTTAATTAATTTGAATGCATTATTAGTGGAAGTTTTTTACACTGATATTCAATCATGCATTGCCACATAATAAATGATATTTGATTCTCATAATAACTTCTCTAAAAATCACATATGTGGTGGTATATGATTGATTTACACTAACAATGTATCAAGTTAGGGAATAAGGAAAAGAGTGCGACAACTGTAAATTAAGAATATTATTGAAAGCTGTAATATGATGTGTTATGATGTTATGTGATACAAAAGACAAAGCAATAACCTCTACTTATACTAGACTCTATCCTTATTCAAATAAGGAAATAAATCAAGAAATATAATGACATTAAGAAATAATTCCTAAGATTGCTTCTTCAATTAGATGACTAATTGATTTCACAATATATTCTAAGAATCAACTAAGATATTCTAAATATATTCTAATACTCTCCCTCAAGCTAAAACTTACAAAGCTTTAGTTTATTACAATTAGACACACGAAAATAAAATAAATTAAAAATAATCTAAAAACACAATGTTGAGATATTGGAGAAGCCACCAAGTCCAAAATGCATTTGAGATGAAATCAAGTTGGATGATCACTACAAGGAATTCGATGATTAGCATGGAACCAATTTTCTAAAACCAATTTTTCAAGTTGAATCACAACGTCAACGTTGATAATCTTAAATTTTTGCCAGAAAACTAAACGTTGAGAAAAAAATTAATAAATGAAAGGAAATAAATTTATGAAAATATAAATCGCCAAAGATTTTTTTATATTTTCGGCAAATTTTTCACTAGTAAATGTATCAGTTTTATTTTTTGATATTTTTTTGGTGAATAAATTCTGTCAGAAAATTTGTCCAACTTCCAAGGAGGAGCGTCGACCAATTTTCGGTGGATTATCTGTCAAAAATTTATGCCAGTACCAATCCATTACCATTTTTTGGTGGATTAATTCCATCGAAAAATTCCTCCACCTTCCGAGGGGGAGCGTCGGCCAATTTCTATCGAAAATGTCACGCTGGTACCGAACCAGTTATAATTTAGATTATTCTAGTAGATTAGCCACCGAAAATTTGAAAAACTCATAGAAAAATATTTCTGCCAAATCACAATTTGCAAGAAACGTCTTTTTAAGAGTTGAGCATAGCTCATTTCTCTTCTATTTCTTTTTTTCTCTCCTCCTTCCCCTCCCTTTTCTCCGTCGCTTCCTCCCTCTTCTATAACAGCTCAATATTTGCTATCCAATTATATCGTCATATAAATGAATAACCCAATACTGGTCATGCTACTTCTAACATACATCAACATCTAACCTATATCATTCATACATAATGAGTAAATATGGAGAGCCACGATAACAAAAGATATATATACATCACTGCCCTCAAGGCACATTGTAATACATAACTTTTACAATAACAAAACTGACATACTATACAAGCTTTTTAATAAAAAAGTATATAACTATACTGATCTTCATCCACCTTCTCCTTCCCTTTTGAGAAACTAGCACCTGGATTTACATAACAACACAATCGGGGTGAGAAAACATATTTCAGTAGAAGTATTCCAATACCAGTATATAAGCATATACCAATAGATAATATACTTAATTATCAACTAACACTTCAATCACAAAACAAACAACATCTTCATCTCAGAGACGCGCAATTGCCTATACAACTGCAATGCATGAATATGTCATGATAACAACCGCTCATACAATTGCTATGCTATGCCAATTTTATTACTAGTGCCAATGCCTATGCAATAATCCTAAACATGTAATACAAAATGTATGAAACCATTTACAAGAACCCAGTTCTATGGTAATGTCATGAAATACATAAACCTTGAACAAAACAAAGGAACCCGATTCCATAGGCTTTGAACAAGCACTGGAAACCCAGCTCCAACTATTCCACGGGGTGTGAAGGAAAGACCATCCTCAACTCATTACTATGATCTAAAAGGTATATTACCTCTTCACTTACAATCACGTATGATCACTTTCTCCAGGTAGTGAAGTCTCATCAACTACACGGTCTTCAGCAACAATGACCTTTGTGATAGGAAGAATTGATTACCTTCTCATTCAAAATCACATTAGATCACCACAATGAGGACTCACCCTCATCAACATAGATAAGGAACAACAATAATGCCAATTACCATAATAAATAGCGTATCAATTGATTTATATTCCTAACTACCAACATGAAATACAATAATGTTAAATACCACAATAATTAACATACCAATTGATTTTCATTCATTTTAAAACCTCCATTAGAGTCTCCACACACTTTAGGGAACATGTGTCAATGATCCCATCAAGCCAAGAACTTGGAAAACATCGAAAAATAACATTTTGAAAGGTTTTGGCTCAGACACGGCCCGTGTCAAATGACACGACCTACCCCGTGTCCTACACTGTGAATACTATTCATAAAAACCCTTGGCAGAGAGGGACACAGCCCACCTCGTGTCCTCAAACACGGGCTGTGTCACCCAACCAGAAGCCCTGCATTAACTCTGTAGCACGTGGTACTGTTCCATTGGTCATTTTCTTAGATTTTGGTCATTCCAATCCAATTTTTCAATGATTCTAAGACCCCAATAGGTTCTCAAACACATAAGAAATCATTGATCACAACTTATAACTCTTAAACCACTTTGATTTCACTCAAAATCAAAGATCAAAGATAAACATCTATTTTAAAACCTAAAACCCCAATTCTCCATTCAAATGGAATTTGAAGTATACAAGGGTTGGAAATCCATTCTCATACACCTAACAACTCAAAAACAAGTCATCATCAAGTTCTATAACAATATTCAAGCCCAAACAACTCAAAAACCTAAAATCACATACCAAGTCATAACTCCATAACAAGATGGAGAAAGTAGGAAAAGAGTTTAGGAACAAGGTTCCCCTTACCTCAATTCCCAGAAATGAAATCGGTTAACTTTTCCTCCGTAAAGCTAAGCTCCTTCTCTTGTTTTGATGAAGATCCTCCTCCCTTGGTACCTTGATTCTCCTTCTCTATGGTTTTTCCTGTGCAGCCGTGAGAAGAAGAAAAGAAAATGAGAATTACTTCCTATTTTGGCCTTAAATAGGCCTCAAACAACAACAGGGTCGTGCCCTCTAATTTTGGTCACTTAAGTGACCAAAATTCACCCGAACAGTTAAGAACGCTTAGTTATTATCAAACCAAGTTTTTTAACTTTCAACAAGTTTAAAACAAATCTTAAAATTCATTAAAAATCTCGTTATACCATTTTCACATTTTTTCATATATGCTGAGGGTTAATCCGGTACCAAAACATACAACCAGTATGCTTAAAAATGTAAAACTAACTCTGATAATTCTCAAACTTTAACCACATCTACTTCCACACACTTGTGACCTAGAAATAAGTTTTCCATACTTATTTCCACAAACTAAGCAGTTTAAGTCAAAATCAAAGCTGAAAATAGCTATGTTTAAAACATAGAGTTGCAGTAAAGTGACTAAACATACTCAAATGGTCACAAAACTTCACAGACATGATAATCAGGTATTAGGCTACCTCTGTAACCTTATACAAGTCTATCACGTTTTCACATGTGTTACATTACTCCCCTCCTTTTAAAAATTTTGACCCCAAAATTTGGTTTACCTATGGTAAGAAGCCCCAATAACTCACACAAAATAACAGGTACAACCAAACCTTAAGAAAACAAAATTTCACAACAAGTACAACCATGTACTCACCTTTTCCCGAGTTATAGGCTGGTAAAGCCTTCACATCCTGTATATTGTATACTCTCCCCAGTCTTTCCTCTGACTTTGCCTCCTTTCTTGGAGGGCAATTCCTTGCAAAATGGCCTGGCTGGCCACACTTATAACATGTTACCTGATCAACTACACAAGCTTTACCTCTGTGGTGCCTATCACATCTAACACACAACTGCTCACAACTATCCTTTTGTTCTTGTTTTCCTCTGTCCTTTTGGTCTCTATGTTATGGATCACTCCCCTCTTATCTACTTTCTAACTCTTCCTCTTGTGGGATTCTTGTGATCGATGCTCATGCTGTGGTCTAAAACTCAAGGGTTCAACAACCCTACATTTGTTCACCACGGATGGGTAATCTTTGATCTCAAAAGGTTTCACCAACCTCCTCATGCTCTCCCTCAACCCAGTTTCGAACTTCACACACTTCCAATTGTCATTTGGATTATACCGGAGTGAAGAAGAAAACGTAGACAGCTCCTCAAATTTCACCACATACTGTCCAACCATCATGTTTCCTTGCTACAATTGTAGAAACTCCACCTCTCTTTCTTCTTGCACAGGTTGTGGAAAGTATTTCTCCAAAAAGATAACTTTAAATACTTCCCAAGAAACCTGGGTCCCGGCTACCTCCATCAGTCTCTTCACACTGTTCCACCAGTGCTCAGCTTCTCATTTCAGCATATACACTACAAAAGACATCTTCTGCTCATCTGAACATCTCATAGCTATGAAAATATTCTCTAACTCAGTTATCCATTCCTCAGCCCTTTCCGGGTCTTAATCTCCTCTGAACGATGGTGGACTCGCCTTTCAAAACTCAGAAAGGTCATGAAAGTCCTAGTTCCTCTCCTCCTGTACCTCACGCCTAGGTGGTGATATCGGTGGTGGTGTAAGTTGTATTTGATTGGCCTCTAGCCTCTCAAGAACCCTAGCAATTGCAGCTACCTGTTCCCTCATTGTAGTGACATTCGCAATCGTCTGCTCACGCATCGCTTCGGCCATTGCCATCACAGCCTCGACCATCCCTGAACCCTTATTCTCAAGGTTCCAGTTCCTGCTTCCACATGGTCATCCCCTTGTTGTCGGTCGCCCTCGTGCTGCCATAGTTTCCTGTAAGTACAAAACAATTCATATTGAGTTAGTTAGACTCAATATCATGTAACTGTGTCACAGTAACTGAAACAAACATCTCAAAGGTAAAACATACAATTCCGCTCAAACAGACACATGTAAGAGATAAGAAATGCATAACTAACACGAAACATGCCTAAGCATGATCAGTCCATACCCCGGCTCAACAGGATGAACGACTTTGATACCAAAATGTAACAGCTCAATATTTGCTATCCAATTATATCGTCATATAAATGAATAACTCAATACTGGCCATGCTACTTCTAACATACATCAACATCTAACCTATATCATTCATACATAATGAGTAAATATAGAGAGTCATGATAATAAAACATATATATACATCACTGCCCTCAAGGCACATTGTAATACATAACTTTTACAACAACGAAACTGGCATACTATACAAGCTTTTTAATCAAAAAGTATATAACTATACTAATCTGCGTCCACCTTCTCCTTCCCTTTTAAGGAACTTGCACCTAGATTTACATGGCAACACAATCGGGGTAAGAAAACATATCTCAGTCGAAGCATTTCAATACCAGTATATAAGCATATATCAACAGATAATATACTCAATTATTAACTAACATTTTAATCACAGAAGTAAACAACATCTGCATCTCAAAGACATGCAATTGCCTATACAACTGCAATGCATGAATATGTCATGATAGCAACTGCCCATACAATTGCTATGCCATGCCAATTTTATGACTAATGCCAATGCCTATGCAATAATCCTAAACATGTAATACAAAATGTATGAAACCATTTACAAGAACCCAGTTTTATAGTAATGTCATGAAATGCATGAGCCTTGAACAAAACAAAGGAACCCGGTTCCATAGGCTTTGAACAAGCACTGGAAACCCAACTCCAACTATTCCATGGGGTGTGAGGAAAAGACCATCATCAACTCATTACTATGATCTGGAAGGTATGTTACCTCTTCACTTACAATCACGTATGATCACCTTCTCCGGGTAGTGAAGTTTCATCAACTACACGATCTTCAGCAATAATGACCTTTGTGATAGGATGATTGATTACCTTCTCATTCAAAATCATATTAGATCACCACAATGAGAACTCACCCTCATCAATATAGATAAGGAACAACAATAATGCCAATTACTACAATAACTAGCATATCAATTAATTTACATTCCTAACTACTAACATGAAACACAACGATATTAAATACCATGATAATTAACATACTAATTAATTTTCATTCATTTTAAAACCTCCATTAGAGTCTCCACACACTTTAGGAAACATGTGTCAATGATCCCATCAAACCAAGAACTTGGAAAACATCGAAAAATAACATTTTGAAAGGTTTTGGCTCAGACACGGCCTGTGTCAAATGACATGGCCCATCTCGTGTCCTACACTGTGAATACTGTTCACAAAAACCCTTGGCAGAGAGGGACACGACCCATCCTGTGTCCTCAAACACGGGCTGTGTTGCCCAACTAGAAGCCCTGCATCAAATCTGTAGCACGTGGTATTGTTCCATTGGTCATTTTCTTAGATTTTGGTCATTCCAATCCAATTTTTTAATTATTCTAAGACCCCAATAGGTTCTCAAACACATAGGAAATCATTGATCACAACTTAAAACTCTTAAACCACTTTGATTTCACTTAAAACCAAAGATCAAGGATAAACATCCATTTCAAAACCTAAAACCTCAATTCTCCATTCAAATGGAATTTGAAGCATACAAGGGTTGGAAATCCATTCCCATACATCCAACAACTCAAAAACAAGTCATCATCAAGTTCTATAATAAGATTCAAGTCCAAACAACCAAAACAACTCAAAAACCTAAAATCACACACTAAGTCATAACTTCATAACAAGATGGAAAAAGTAAAAAAATAGTTTAAGAACAAGGTTCCCTCTACCTCAATTCCCAGAAATGAAATCGGTTAACATTTTCTCCGCAAAGCTTAGCTCATTCTCTTGTTTTGATGAAGATCCTCCTCCCTTGGTACCTTGATTCTCCTTCTCTTTGGTTTTTCCTGTGTAGCCATGAGAAGAAGAAAACAAAATGAGAATTACTTCCCATTTTGGCCTTAAATAGGTCTCAAACAACAACAGGGTCGTGCCTTTTAATTTTGGTCACTTAAGTGACCAAAATTCACCCGAATAGTTAAGAATGCTTAGTTATCACTAAACCAAGTTTTCTAACTTCCAACGAGTTTAAAACAAATCCTAAAATTTATTAAAAATCTTGTTACACAATTTTCACATTTTTCTATATCTGGCACCAAAACACACAACCAGTAGGCTTAAAAATGTCAAACTAACTCCGATAATTCTCAAACTTTAACCACATCTACTTCCACACACTTGTGACCTAGAAATAAGTTTTTCATACTTATTTCCACAAACTAAGCAATTTAAGTCAAAATCGAGGCTGAAAACAGCTATATTCAACACATAGAGTTGTAGCAAAGTGACTAAACGTGTTCAGATAGTCACAAAACTTTACAAACATGATAATTAGGTATTAGGCTACCTCTGTAACCTTATACAAGTCTATTACGTTTTCACGGGTGTTACATCTCCTCTGTCCTTTCTCCCCCTTTGCCCCTGACCTCTATCCTTCCAGTAAAAATGTCAGTCCCAACGTATTGCTCCTTTCGACACTGATGGTTGCTACCCATGTGACCCAGACATAGTGCATGGACGTGGGTGTGGGTGCATGGGATTAAACATGCATGGTTGGAGTACTGCATGCATGCATGTATATATTGTATTTTTATTTGTTAATAATTAATATATATATATATATATATATACACATATATATATATATATATATTTATATTTTGAATATTTGTGTTTATATGTAAATTTGAACATACATTTATATGCATGCTACACTATTATCTATTAATATTTGTATGTTGATGTGATAGATAATTCTCTATTATGTTGTTATAGGATTTAATTCATAACTTTATACTTGTATAAGATTAATACTATAATTTATATTAAATGAGAATGAAAAAATAGGAAAGCAGAATTGTGGCCAAACTAGGGGAATCCCCTTTATCATGGTATAAATTATAACCTAATGTGTTAATTTAAAAATTAAAGAATTTGTGATAAAATAATAAAAGGAATATTAAATATTAAAATTTAAATTTTTTAAGTAAAGATATTGATTAATTATTAATTATTTAATTTAACAATTCATTATTAAATTAAAATAATTATTAATTATTAGTTAATATTAATATTAATTTTAATAAATTAATAATGTATAATATAGTGTACATAAAATAAAAAATAGTAAAAATGTGAATTATATATACAATTAATAATTAATTAAGTTAATAATAATTTATTAATTTCATTAGATTGATAAATTTTAAGAAGCCTACTTGTTTGAAATAGGAAAAGTTAAATAAATTAAGAGTTAAAGAAGGAACCCTTATCTTTTAAAATCTATTAAAAAATTCAATTGAAGAACACTTATTAAATTTCAAAATCATTTTCAATTAAGTTAGTTTAAAATTGTAACTCAAAATGTGATTTCAATTCTCCAAAATTACCATAGAAAAACCCTAATAAAGCCATTTTAAATAATTTTACATTAATAAAGATTTTAATTTAATTGCATACAAAGATAGTGTTTTTTTATTTTACTTATTTTACTTATCCAAATTTAATTTAATTTAATATGTTGTTGTGTTTGAATTATTAAAATAATTAATGCTCTGCTGAATTAGGAAACTATAAACCTTAAGTTAGGCGATATTAGTTTTGCATGATAGGTACTTTGAGCAATCTGAGATTTGATTACTCAAGTAACTTATCTTTCGTCATCCACTAATAGTGAGGATGATGACTCTAATGATAAGATTATCATGTGATAAAGGTGATAAAAAGTTTGAGTAATGACACGAGTCCACCTCTTATGATGATAAAGAGAAGACTAAGTAGGGTGATATAAGAAAAGGAAGAAGAAAAACATTGTGACTTAAAAGAATAAATTTTCATTTTTTAAAGTAGATTTTTTGACGAACAAAAGACGTATGGTGGAGTAGTTGGAGAATAAGACAAAAATTGAAAGTAGACTAAATTGATATAAATAGTGATTTTAACCATGAAAATGACATTATACAAGAGTCTCGTGGAGAGAATATGCCGGATAGAATCGTGAGCTCGAATTGTTAGGATTAGGAAAGTTGAATGTGTAGTGCATAGACTATTACCCTTGTTAGTGGCATTGAAAGTGTGTGTCTCCTTGCACTTGTTTATCAAGTTTTGGAGAGTAGTTAATTGTGAGAAAAAAAAATTCAGGGGTATTTGGTTGAAGTTAGAATTAAGATTTAGGAAGTGATTGTGATGACAAGTGAGGTAAATGTATTTTTCTTATATAATGTAATACAATTGGAACTCAAAGAAAGATTATCGATGATCTTTAATAAATTACTTGCTCGTATTAAAAGATTTTCGTATTGGATCTCTCCTAGTGAGCTAGAATAGAAATGTTGGCAACTATAAAGAAGTACAATTTTTTCCTAAGTCCACCCCAAACTTAAAACTTTACTTGTCCTCAAGCAAAACAGAATAACAAACTAGCCAAACAAAAAGACAACTCCACAACTCAAACACCAACGCTGAACTGAAAAGAATAAACCAAGAGTGTCCCACAATTCAAAAGCATCCAAGTGGCGGTAAATCAATTCATACATGCATTCCTGAAATTAGAACTCTTAACTGTGTAACTGAAACTTAGAGGGTAAAAAATAAGGACCATCACAACCATGCACTGATCAATTACAGCTTGAAAGTTAATGAACAGGGCTACAAAGTACACTTGATAACTGGGTCACTTAACCTCTCTTAGGTGCATAGAGACTCTTAATCACTCTTGTATTTGGGCTTGTGTTTCCCTCAGTCATCACTTATTGAGCTCACCCTCTTTGGATTTACTTTTCATCTTAAACATGCATGCACACAACTCACAGATGCAACAATCAAAAAGACTTATTAAGGGTTGTAATGGGGTCAAGGTTAAGGGTGGATGAAATAGGATTTGACAGGTTAAAACCCTAGAGAATAAGTGAGCATTAAGACTTTCATTACACTTTGCCTCATGAATTTACACTCTTCTTGATTCCCTTTCTCTTTTTCTCATACAAATTTTCTTTTCATTTCTTTTTCTTATTTTTCTCCTCTTATTTTTCTTTTTCTTTTTCTTCTTTTTCTTCTTTTTCTTCTTCTTTTTTAACAAACAATCTGTCTTCACAACCATCAATTTTTTTTTTCAACTCACAATGGTAACCCCAAACTTAGTACATTGTTAACCCACAGAGTCAATAAATTCAATGCTCACCTACTCCTTTCGGGTGGATAAGACATTAATTATTTTGGCTAAGGCATGTTGTATGGGTCAAACAAAGAATTCAGTTTATTAGGCTCAAAGGGGCAACACAATAGACACAAACATCATTTGGTTGGCTATATGGCTATTTGGCTTAACAACAAAAATGCCTTTTATCATGTCGATGCATTGTGCAAATCACGGCATGCAAATGAGATTCAAGCAAAACTAGGAGAATAGAAACTCACAAGTGACCTCTCTTCAAAGCAGAAATGTTGAAAGCTCAAAACAACTCCCAATGATGAATTATGAGATCCAATCACAAAAATCACCAAGTACATTAACAATAAGCTATAAGATTCATGCATGGAAATCATAATCCTCATTCAAGTACCACAATATAATAAATAAGCCCACAAAGCTTTCAAGTTTTCATAACAGGCAGTGCATGCATGGTTGGCTCATATTATAATGATATTATTAAACATAGGGACCCACAAAAGCAAAATCCAAACAGTTCAACATTGGCTTGACTCAAGAGCTCTGTTCTGTATGTGAGAAAGTGAAACAAAGAGTGAAAAGTGTAGAGTGTGTGTGCTACATGAGGTAAAATAATAGATTTTTTTTTTTTTTGCAAGTAAGGTTAGGAAAACTCCCTAGCATGGGTTGCCTCCCAAGAAGCGCTTGTTTAACGTCTCGAGCCTGACGTTGCCTCTTCAACTCATCACGGTGGTTTGAAACAGGAGAAGTAGGATGACACTTTTCTTTTCTCAGACCTTTGCCACCATTCTTGGTCATTGACCTTGCAATCCTCTCCAAAGGCATTTGGAACTTGACTTGAACCTAATTGTTCTTTCTCTGTACCAGCAGTCTCAGAGAGAGGAGGACCTTTCTCATTTTCATCAACAATCTTGCGAGTGGGAGAGTCAACGATATTGGACGAAGAAGAGTTCATACCATCCAACCCCTTTTTAGATTTATTTTGAATGCCATTAATGGGAGCATAAAGATCCGATGTTGGTGAAGACTTATCAAAAACATTGATAATCACTTGATCTCCATCCACCCTTAAAATAAGCTCTCCTCTAGGCACATCAATTAATGATCCTGAAGTTGCTAGGAATGGTCTCCCAAGAATAAGCGGGATATCAGCATCCTCTTCTATATCCAAAACCACAAAGTCAACCAGGAAAATAAATTTGTCAACTTTTACCAGCAAATCTTCTACAATACCATACGGATGTCTAATTGATCGATCTGCTAGTTGAAGAGAAACCATTGTAGGCTTAACTTTATCGATTCCCAGCTTGCGCAAGATAGACAATGGCATCAAATTAATGCTAGCTCCCAAGTCACATAAAGCCTTATCAATGCTCAACTCCCCAATAGTACAAGAGATATTAAAACTTCCAGGATCCCTTAACTTGGGTGGTAGCTTCCTCTGGATAATTGCACTGCACTCCTCAGTAAGTGCTACGGTTTCATCTTCTTCCAACTTCCTCTTCTTAGATAGCAAGTCCTTCATGAACTTTGCATAAGAGGGCATCTGTTCAAGTGCTTCAGCAAAAGGAATGTTAATCTGTAACTTTTTAAAGATATCTAAGAACTTGGAGAATTGTCTTTCTTGAATCTCCTTCCTAAATCTTTGAGGATATGGAAGTTTAGCATAGAGTGAAGGATCAACTATTTTTTTCAGCTCCAAGTCTTTTTTTCTTCTCTGCACTCTCGATTGTTCCTCCTTAACTTCGACCTCTTTACTATCACTTTGAGACAAAATCTCTTCACTCGGAACCTCAATATTTTCACTCTGATTTTCTGCAGAACCAGATGCTTTATTCTTGTCTTCTTCTAAAGTTTTACCACTTCTCAAAGTGATTGCATGACATTGCTCCCTTGGATTTACCACAGTATCACTGGGCAGACTGTCTGGAAGTCTCTCTGAAATCTATTTTGCAAGCTGGCCCACTTGAGTTTCTAGATTACGGATTGATGCATCTTGATTTCTAAACACACCTCTTGTCTCATCCATGAAATCAGTAGTCTTTTGGACAAAAGAGGAGGTTTGAGAAGCTAGTTTCTCCAAAGCTATTTCCCAAGAAGCCTTCTTCTCAATAGGTGGAGGTTGAGATGAAGAACCTTGATGCGAAGAGTGTTGAGGAGGACCTTGGTATGAAAATTGTTGTCTTTGTGGAGCTTGGTTGCCTTGATTACCTTGGTTACTCCATGAAAAGTTCGGGTGATTTCTCCACCCCGGATTATAAGTGTTGGAGTAGGGGTTATATTGTTGCCTTGGAGGGTTATTCATGAAGTTGACTTGTTCTTGAGATGGAGATCCAAACATGTTACCCGGATAATTTACACTCTCATGTTCTCCTCTACAAAAATCACACGACAAATGAGCATTACTTACTACATTCACCTTAAGAGTGTCAACCTTCTTCATGAGATTCTCAAGTTGTTGAGTTAAGATTTTATTCTGGGCCAAGAGTGCATTCATTGAATCCACCTCCAAGTATCCTTTCTTCCCCACTGTTCTTTCCCCATTTCTTTGGTAGTCATTATTGGCCATCATTTCAAATAGTTCCCAAGCTTCTTCCGGAGTTTTATAGTTCAAGGCCCCGCCTGCTGCAGCATCTACCATGGCTCTAGTTTGAGGTAGCATGCCATTATAGAAGCTTTGCACCTGGATCCAAAAGTCAAAACAGTGGTGTGGGCATTTCCTCAATATTTCATTGTATCTCTCCCACGCCTCACTGAGAGACTCCCCATCAAACTGCCTGAATGATGTAATCTCACTTCGCAACTTTGCAGCCTTAGACGGAGGAAAATACATTGTCAAAAATTTTTGCACCAAAATTGCCCAGGTAGTTATGCTTCCCCTTGCCAATGAATCCAACCAGCTCTTAGCCCTATCCCTCACAGAGAAAGGGAACAATCTTAGACGAATGACATCCTCACTCACTCCATTCAGCTTCACAGTATCACAAATTTGAAGGAACCCTTGTATATGTGCATGTGGGTCCTCAGTATCGAATCCCCCAAACTGATTGTTCTGAATCAAATGGAGTAGAGCTGGCTTCAATTCAAAATTATTTGCTTGAACTGGAGGTCTGGTTATGCTCGCCCCACACCCATCCATGCTAGGAATAGAGTAATCCATGAGAGTCCTAGCAGGTTGATGTGGTGGTGGAGGATCCACATTTTCTCCATTGTTTTCTCCATTGGGGGATCTGTTTTCCCCATTGTCCGCCATGTCTTCAACAGATATTTGAGTGCTATCCAAATTCCTTCTTTGTTCTCTTAATTGCTTCCTCAAAGCTCTTTCAGTCCTTCTTATTTCTGGGTCAAAAAGAAGTTGATCCGGATGAACTTTACCTCGCATACAATGAAGACAATGTGTCAGAACAAAGATAACTAAATAAAATGCAAAAATTTAGATGTAAAATTCTAAACGTCCTAAATTAAGTAAAATAAAGAAAACTAAACACAACAATGAATAAATAAAGGGAAAAATGTTTAAACTAGTAGCTGCCTTCGATATTACCGATATTGGTAAAATCGATCCCCGGCAACGGCGCCAAAAACTTGATGAGACCACGGCAAGTGTACCGGATCGTCAAGTAATAAAAACGGTGAGAAAACCGGATATCGTTCTCAAGGATCAATGACCAATTACCAATTTACGAACTTAGCTACTATTTAAACAGAACTTTGGTTCAAAGGGAGCTCTATTGAAACAAACATAGCAATGAAAGAACAAAAGCAATAACAATATTTTTGGGATTTTATCTTTGGCAATTCAACAAACACTTAATATGCGATACGAAAAAAAGTTCAATTAATGAAAGAGTTGGGATCAAGCTTCATTTGAGTTCACTTACTGCAAATCAATTGGGATTAACACAAGTTAAAATTCCTATTTTGTTACCGAATTCTTTAAAATAATCAAATCCTAATTCATTAGGCAATTGATCCTTTATTCCCAAATAAAACCCCTAATTCCTTAGGTGATTCCAAAAAGAAACAAGCATTAGGATTCAGAATTCAAGAAGGTAACGAGCAAATCAATGACTATTCCTAGCCTAGAGATAAGCAAGGTTCATAATCTCATAGCATAGTTATACATCAAATTCCCATTCAACATATAACCCTAAAAATCATTCCAAAATTGATCAATCTTTAGAAAGCAATAAGAAAAGAGATCATAAACTCAAAATAGAAATAACAACTTATATTAATTGAACCCAATGTCAAAAACAGTAAAGATCCATCAAAATCCACCTAATCCCAACAAAGGGAATTTAGCTAGACATGAAAACAGCAACAACAATTAAAATAAGAGAGGAAATCAAAGAAAACTCCATGAGTTGATGAAGGTGCAAGTCGTTTCCACATCTTCTCCCTTCAAACCACCATAGAGCTGCCCAAAATAGGGTTTTCTCCAAGTATCCTTCGTTTCCAGCAGCCCAGAACCCCCTTCTTTCTGGAAAGAACACGCTTTTTATAAGTACCAGGAAAAAGCAGGGCGCCTGGCGCTCAAAAGTCTAGTGCCTGGCGCTCAGGAGTCCACTTAAAACTGAATCTCGGGAATGTGAGCGCCTGGCGCCTGAACAAATGTTCCTGCTGTATGCTGAGCGCCTGGCGCTCTGAATTTGGGCGCCTGGCGCCTGGACTCCAGAATATGAAGCTTGCTATATGGTGAGCGCCTGGCGCTCAGAATTTGGGCGCCTGGCGCTTGGACTTCAGTGAATGTCCTTTACCCTATTGAGCTTCATCTTGTTTCCTTTGGTGCCTACAATCAAAATATTAACAAATGAGATAAAACACTAGTAATTCTAATCAAAATGACTCAATCTAACGAGCTAGAATGAATTAACTCAAAAGATAAAAATAAAGTTGTCTTAAGATCAAAACAACGTCAAAAGTTGGGCTTAGGTGGTGAAATCCACTCAAAAAGCAATGGAAAAATAGATAATCTAGTAGATTATCAGTAATGTTCCTTATGAAATACATTAATCAGCATCTTTGTCTTCAACAATTAAATACTTGAATTTTGTTAACATTTTTTGCACTTTTTCTTACGCTTGATGATAGCAACATCGTACAATGGTCAATCCATATGTCTTTTCCAATTTAGAGACCTCTTTGGATTGGAGAAGTTGAAGGTCCAGATTTCTATATTAGAGAAGGTATATGAGTTGACTTTTCTAATATTTAGCTATCATCAACTGTATGGAAGAGCGTATGTAAGAATGTTAATAAAATTTGTATATTTAATAGTTGAAGATAATGATGCTGATTGATATATTTTGCAATGAACATTACTTTTAGAAAATTGTAGCGAGCAAAATTAGTATCCCAGTTTATTAGGAGAGAAACCAAAATAATTTTTTTATATATATTGTAATTCCTAATTTCTAGACTGATTCGTTAAATTTAGAAAGTCTTTCCTTAAGTTTCATATTGTATTACATAATATAAGATATATATATATATATGTTTTCACTTATCATCATCATCACTTTCAAAATCTTAATTTCACTCTCGTCCAAATTCTTTTGAGATTAAATTTTTTCTGTTACTCTTTAGAATTCGTTACATGACTGCAAGCAGACGCATGCTTTCTGTGCCATCAACAAGGGTAATGGTCTTGAGACTATCCTCTCAACTATCATAGTTCTAATAACATTGAGCACACAATATTATTCAAATATTTCTCTTCATGATACTGTGGTACAATATCATTTTCATTAGTGTCATCATTCTTAATATAAAATTTTATTTGCTTTCGTTTTCTTCCTTATTCCCCATCTTCTCCATCAGGGGGCTTCTGTTCGCTAGAAAATTTACTTCATAAACTTGTGAGACTTTATTATTATAATTTGTAATGCTTTTATCCTTCCTTTCTTATATCTCGTTACTTAGTCTTGTCTTTATCATCATAAGAGGTGGAACCATTTCAGTATGCAAACTTTCGATCATATCAACCGCTTGAAAATGTTATTATTAGAGTCATTATCCTTACTATAGTAGAAGACGAAAAATGAGTAGAGTAGTCAAATCTCAGAATGATCAAAATCATTTATATATTGATTCTGGCGGGTTTTTTGCTGAAAAATTTGCAATAACAGGCTTTTTTGGTGGAATATCTACTAGAAAATGTGGCAAATTGACAAGTTGTCTTTTTTTTTTTCTGATGACCATATTCGCTAGTAATTTTTGGTGAATTTCTGTTTTTGGCAAGCATTTTTTCGACTGTTGGAAATTTCATTTTTCGGCAAATTTTTGGCAATTAGCAGCGGATTTGGCCCCCGGTATTGCAAATTTCTTGTAATGGATTAAATGGGACTGATCAGAGGCTAGAACAACAAAGATTGAGCCAATCTTTCTGAAACATCAGAGACTAAGTCAATTTTTCAGGTTAGATTAGACTAAACTAATCAGTGGCTACAATAACAGAGACAAAAACAAATCTTTCAAGCTGGATTAGATAGAACTGATCAGAAGCACAACGAAGGAAAACAACAAAATTAGATCTAGGTAAAAATTATGTTTATGGTTAGGGAATAAAGAAAAGAGAGAGACGGTTGAAAATTGATAATATTATTGAAAGTTGTAATGTGATTATATGTTATGATGTTATATGATACAAAAGAAAGTAATAATATCTATTTATATTAGACTCTATCTCTATTTAAATAAGAAAATGAATCCAAAATATAATGAGATCAATAAATAACTCCTATAAAATTACTTGTTCAATTGGATGAGTAATTAATTCTATAATATATTCTAAGAATCAATTGAGATATTCTAAATATATTCTAACACATAAAAATTAAACTCAAACTATTCACTATATTTTCAAATTTAAGGGGGTATTTGATTTGTTTTTTATTTTTAATTAATATATTTTTATTAATAATTACAAAAATGTCATATTATTTTATTCTGCTCCTTGTTTTCATAAAATCTTATAAATAGAAAATAGAATGAAAACAAGGTAACATTTAACATCATTTGTAAATGTTAATAAAAACATATCAACTGAAAATAAAATAAAATAAAACTAAACATCCTTTTGCTTTTCTTAAATATATTCTTCCTCTTTTATTATTTTGTTACTTTAGAAGTGTTCTTATAAATTGATAATATAAGAATGTAAGAATATAAGATTACATATGTTATAAACCAGTGCATCACAAGAACATGATAGCTAATTTAATTTGTAAATTGGACCATTATTGTATATATGAATGCAAATGATCAATGGAGCCTTTTGCCATACACCCTTTGTTAGAAAAACCAGTACACATTGATTATTTGTGATTGGAAGTTAATCGGTTAACTATGTAAAATTACATTTACACCCACCAGTTTCCCCTTCACCTCACCCCACCACCACCCCCTGCCGCCGCCACCCGCATTCGCTTACTCTAACGACAATTTTATAGTGTTTGATGGTTTCAGTACCGCTGTTGGTGTACGACAAACTAGTCTTGAAAAGTCTTGGAGGTGCTTGGTAGATGAAGCAGTCCTGGGTTCGGGTGACGCATGGTGGTTTGGTGGCTAGATCTTGGGGGTTTGGTCACATAGGGTGTCTATTTTCAATTTGGTCAAGTTTCTGATCTCTAACGAGATAGTTTCGTCGAACTCGTTGCCAAAAGGTGACACAAACACAAACAGTTAGGAAGGTGAGTGGTTCTATTTTGACCAATTTTTTTATCTCCAACGAGATAGTTTCGTCGAGCTTGTTGCTACAAATCGCCAAGTACAGGAAAGAGAAGGTGTTGTCATGTTGGCAGGACTTGTTTGCAGCCATCGCCAAACTTGACAATTGAACTAGATTTAAAAAAAAACAATTGCAGCAGGACCTATTCTGCAAGTTGCCACTCTTTATTTCCCACCATTGATGGATTTTTACCTTTTTTCAATCAAACCAACGGTGGATTTATGTGGTGTATCCATGCTCCTTCTAATGGAGGGTGCATGTGAGAATGACACAATGATCAATATTACCTTACAAAAATAACTTTTATATTCTTACATTAAATAATACATATACTTATTTTCATATCTTATTTAATATTATTTATTATTCATATTTTTTATCATTTTTTTACTCAATTATATTTTTAAAAAAAAGATATAAATAATATTTATATCATTAAAAAAGAATATAAAATGATAATTTTTCTTAAAAAAGCCTATGGGGACGATCGAGACCGATATTCTGTTAAAAAGAGTAAAAATTTCTGACAGCTGACTTTCTCTCCGACTTTGGAATGCTGAATGCAGATATATTATATAAGCCAATGAAGTACAAGAAAATGAGCAGTATTATTATTAGGTGAAAATGAAAAAGAAAATTTAAAATGAATTTATTTTTAAAGTGGATAAATAAGTATTTATTTATTTTTAAATTATTTAATAAGTTAAAATTTTTATACATTTTATCAAATTAAGTTTAATTGCATTTTTATTTGTTCATTTTATAAATAAACTCATTTTTATATAAATTTTATCATTATTATATAACACTATGGCTTTGGGCAACAATATTTTGATTATTTTAAACTTTTTTTTAGTGTATTGGTTCTTGTAAACTTCAATCCTTAGTTCTTACTGTGTATACGTTGATGAATCAGTGACAATCGATTGGAGAAAAACAAATTAACCAAATATCTAACATAATGTAGCCTATATTTGACTTCAGGAAATTATAAACTTCAGATGATTAAGCTTTGCTGAAAATGAAGGAAAAAAAATTATAAATCAATGCAATCCGCACCTAGTCCAACGAAGAATCAAGGCTTTGTTTGGTATTCTTTTAAGAAGGAAAAAGAAAGGAAGAAGATAGAAAAAAATATTTATCTCTTATTTGATACGCATTTGTGGATAGGAAAAAAAAGGCATTAGAGGGATAACATTTATGTGAGTTTCACCGTTTTTTCATCCTGTCCCTCTTGGATAGAAAGGAAGGAAAAAGAATGGAAGAGAAATATTTTTATGGGCATTTATATGTATTTTTATTATAAGAGAAACATCCATTTTTTTTTCATTTTATGATATTAAATAAAGGGTGTGATAACTTCCTCACTTTGCTTTTCTTCCTTTCTTTTCTATAATATCCCTTCTTTTCTTTTCACCTCTATAATATCAATCAAATCCTTAAAATTGTCTTCAGTCAAACTTGCAAGCTTTGGATTTCATGTTGTTGACACATGAAAAATTAACATCATAGTCAATAAAAATTTACAAAATTTATTATTTTGCATGCTAGATCACATGTATGACTTCTGAAAGATTTATAAAAAGAGTAACTTTTTGATAGATATAATTTATTATATGCACTTAAATTAACATTTAACATGTGTAACAATATTAAGAAATATGTACATGTTAAAATAGCTAACAGAATCTTACACTAGTCAATTATTTATTTGAGTACTTATAGTAGGTCGTACTTACCTATCATTTTTTCCAGTAGAATATTGTTTAATAGTTTATACTAGATCAAGATTTAACTCATTGATTTTTGGAAAAAAATAAAATAAAAATATTTTGTAAAATTTTAAAATCGTTAATCCCTTAATTAGTTAAATATTCAAAGATTGATTAATAAATAATTACTTATTAATTTTATTAACTATTTCAATGACTAACTGTTCCTAAAATATTTTTTTGGTTCTTTTTACTTTTATAATTCTCTCTTAATTCTTTTAATTAATGGGTGTCATTATGTCAATCTTCTTTTAATTAATACTCACATATATTTACACACATCACTTTATATTTATATAATTTTTACCATTTAATTACAGCTACTTCCTTTAACAGATATGAGGAGATCTAACTCCTCCTAATGTGTACAAAGCATTTCTAGTTTAATCATGTTCTATTTACTTCTCTTCGGGTAACCAGATTTTAGCACTTTAGGAGACAAGATTTAATGACAATTACTCAATATATTGAAAAATAAAATAAAAAGGTTATTACCAAAAAAAATAAAAAAAATAAAAAGGATATTCGACAAGAAAAGTTTTTAGGTGTTCTTTATGTATGAGGAATTTCTTACCTTTGTACTATCAAACTATACCACTTTAGTTATATCATTAAAAATATGATTAAAGTGAAATAGTAATAATATAAAAAAATGTAATACACATTTAATAACAAATTTCTCTTGTTCTGAAAGTAAATAAGAATTTTTCATTTGACAAATTTTTTTTTTCTCTTCAAGTGACGGCAGGTTGAGAGGATTACGAATTGTAATTAACTCTGTATTTTTCGGAAGTCGGAACCACTTCTTTTTCAAATTGATCAACACAGCTAGCATACAGGCATTGCAATCTGTAAAGGGGCCTCAAAACGCGTATGAAATAGTACTATTATAATATATTACCCAATTTTTTAGGAAACCACATAAAATAAACTTTTATTTGATTTTGGATAAAGTTATTACTTTTTGCCATTTATTGTGTGTTTTAGCTATTAAAATTATCATTGTCTCTCATTTTAATAGTATTTTTAATATTATAGTTGAAGTTATTAAGTCTTACATTGATTAAATATATGATTAAAAAACTATTTACAATAACTTGGACAACCCTCCCCTTGAGCTATTTTTTAAAATGGAGTTAGGCTTGGTTATTTTAATATGATATCATATCTTAGGCCACTTGAAGATATTCAATCCTGTATACTTCACGCTCAAGGTGTCAAGTCCTTAGCGTAAGGGGGTTAAATATATAAGAAAAGAATTATTTATAATAATTTAGACAATTCTCTTTCCTTGAACTAACTTTTAAAATGAAGTTAGGTTCAATTATTCTAATAAAAAATGTCACACAATAAATCTTACAGCATATGAATTTAAGCACCTAAGAATTTCATGTAATAGAAAATTCAAGAATTCTAACTTGTTTGATATAAAGTACAAAATCATTTAAAGAAAATGACCTGTGGAAGTGGAGCTAATTAGAAGAGTTTGAATTCTCTCCCTCACTGTTTTCTTCTGGCTTATAATCCTTCGTTGCGTAGTGTTTGAAAATGCAAATGTGGTTATGCTATCTTTTATGGACTTATGATTTTGTTATGCGTTGCAAATCTTTCAGCTTTCCGCAAGCTATTGCATTCACACACTCCTTTGACACTTATTGTCTTTGCCCCGACGACAAAAGGTTCATTTCATGGCCCTCAGACATTGGCAGTTCATGTATCAAAGATTATCATCTCTCTTGAATATCTTATGAGTAAAATGTTAGAGATATAATAAAAATTATTTATGTATTTTCATTTAATAGTTTGAGTTTTTGAAAGAAATATTTCATAATATGTATGATATTAGAGACGTGTTAGAGTTTGAATTCTCTCCCTCACTGTTTTCTTCTGGCTTATAATCCTTCGTTGCATAGTGTTTGAAAATGCAAATATGGTTATGCTATCTTTGATGGACTTATGATTTTTTATGCGTTGCAAATCTTTCAGCTTTCCGCAAGCTATTGCATTCACACACTCCTTTGACACTTATTGTCTTTGCCCCGACGACAAAAGGTTCATTTCATGGCCCTCAGACATTGGCAGTTCATGTATCAAAGATTATCATCTCTCTTGAATATCTTATGAGTAAAATGTTAGAGATATAATAAAAATTATTTATGTATTTTCATTTAATAGTTTGAGTTTTTGAAAGTAATATTTCATAATATGTATGATATTAGAGACGTGTTAGAGATATAATAAAAATTATTCATGTGTTTTAACCTAATAACTTAAGCTTTAAAGAAATAATTGATAAGACACAATTATCTATTATTTTCACCATGATGCCGCGTTATCTCCATTACATATACACGCACGTTTGACTTTTTCTTAATATTTTTATACTTTGTACCATGGAAAATATAATAATAATATTATTACCCAATTTGGAAAATTGGTAAATTATTTAGATTAAGTTAGTATGAAGATTTTTAATAGTTTACACGAGGTTATGATTGTGCTATGTAACATGTCAAAGAAATAATTTGTGCTATCTACTGATTAAAAATCTTTTTTTATTATACTGATTAAAAATGTTTAGTTAATTGTTAAATGATTCAAAAGTGAATTTTTTTTTATTTTATTTCATTTACTCCATTAGAGTTCATTAATAAGATTGTAGGATTCTACCTTAGAATCTCGTCCATGAAGACCAAAATTATGTGGTTTATGTGTGCTATTGATTTATCCACCCAAAAAATAAAAAATAAAAAATCCTGCTACTGAAATTCAGACAATGTTATGATCCTAAGGTTGATAGCTAAACCTCTGTCTAAGGGGAAAGTAATAGTAGTTCGGCTTGGTATTTTTTTTTTTAAATTAGTTAGTTTAATTTTTGTTTTATATTTTGTTGGAAAACATGGTAGAAAAAAGAGAAAATTAAATGTTGATAGAGAATGAAAAATTTAAATTTTATTAAATGTGTAAAGTGTGTACAACAAACTAATAATGTGACTTATATAAAATATGCATGCAAACTAATATATTGAGCTCGTTTGGATAATTTTTTTTAATAAAAAAATACTTTAACATATTTTTAAGTGCATTTGAATGTCACTTTTAACAAAAAGTAGATGCAAAAGCAAAAGCACTAAAATCATTTAATTATGAAGTTAACAATTCACTACTTTTAAAAAATTGGAAAGAAGAAGTGGTTCTTTAATACAATTTTATGAAAACATTACTAAAATAAATAATTTTTAAATATTATATCTAAATACAAAATAATTTTTTCTTTAATAAAACATTACTAAAATAAGAGATATAAAAAAAATACCTTTTATAATAATGTATCCAAATGAGCCCTTATACAAACTTCTACCTAACACTAAATACACTCAAACCATACTCTAATTATGGTAATAGCCCCCAAAGCTAGAGGATGCAAACCAGAATTTCGAGTTTGGGATCAATAGTATAATACAACTTAATTAACAACAACATCAATAAAAATACAGCCACGTTGTTACCACATCGGCTAACAACAAAATAAATATGAAAACATGAAAAATTTTGATGACGGTTAAGGTTCGTACATAGCTCTATTTCTGACATCACCACAGCTCTCATCTCAAGTAAATGAATTCTACTGGAATGATCATTAATGAAAGTGAAAATGAATCTAAATTTGAAATGAGTTGACTTGCCAAAATTAATAACAGTCATAAATTGCTTAAAATTAGGGTTCCATGGGCATTCACATATCAAGAAATTCCAAATATGAAAAAATAGTAATCACTAATCGGATCAAAACCTAACTAAGTTACTCTAAAATTGAACCACAAATCAATGTGAGATTTTTTTGTGTGTGTAAATCCTCCAGTGTCTAAGAGCTGCATTAGGCTTCAACTAATTTAGAGTTGAATCAAGTCAGATTATAAAGATGTAAAATTTTTTTAGTATTAATTTTTTCATTCATAAGACAACTCAAAACATTACTTAAAGAGAACATGTGTTCAACCACTTAAGCCACCCAAAGCCAATTTGATATGAAAACGTATATTTAAGAAAGATGCAGAAGAAATTTGCTGTAAGCAAAACATAATCATGGGCCTTAGACACATTTTAACCATACTTTAACTATGATAATATATTTTATTATAAAAAAATTATTTAGCGATACAAAAAAGTTAGGATAATTTTTTATAAAATGCAGTGAATAAATCAAAATTACAAAAGTCTTCTTTAACAATTCGAACTTAAATTTCTATTTTTCCTACTAACCATTTTTATATATATAATAATTTTTAAATAAATTTTCCCCGATTGGCCACCATTGGTCACATTTTCATTCACCAATGCTTCCAAGAATGGTGGCCATTTATCCACTATAACAAAGTGGGACATGAGACCCAACAAGATGTGATAGTGAGGCTTATGGTACCCCATCGTGCGCGTCATTCTCAATCCACATCACCTACGGATTCTATAATCCTCCTTGACATTCGAAAGCTCAAACTAATATAAGACAAGTGGATTTTGCAAATAGTGACACTACACAACTATGTCCAAATTGGAACTTCTAAAAAGCCAGAAAATCACTAATCTTTGTCCTTGTAATATAAGTGCACACAATATTAAAAGACTTGATAAAATCACGGTTAGGTTAATTTCTACTATTGTTCAATTTATGGAGGCACACACTCACATACTAATCAACATCTTATACGTGGATCTCATACTTCAATTTTTATTTTTTTTATTTGAGGATAATGATTGTTTGCTGAATAATTGTTATTCTATGAAAATGACTATTTCTTTTTTTCTCTTCTGTTTTAAAATATATATTTTTAAAGTAATTGTATTTATTAAAAAATCTATTAAATAGAATTTAAGAAATTATAAATTTGTATTTTTTATACACCATAATTTAGGGTCAAGGATTGCTCCTAAGGTCAAAGCATTGTATTTGATTTAATTACCTTCTAATATAAAATATTTAAAATATCAATACTCTATTAATACTCTTTCCTATTTTATTTAATAGAAATACTAAAAAATAAGAATAAAGTTTAAAAAATTATTAATCTTTTTAATATTTTAGAACCAAATAAAAAAAAACTCATCCTCTAATTACAAATATTTTCAAACGAGTGAATTAGAATTTAATTTTATCCACCTCCATATACTTGTTTTTTACAGTATCACCTTATTATATATTATTACATTATTAAAATAATTTAAATTATTGTATAATTATTATCATAATTAATTATTTTAATAAAATTATTTAAAATCAAATGATAGCAAAAATTTATGCAGGTTTTACAGTGAATTAAACTAAAACTTTTAATATTTAATTAATGTTCGATTTAGTATTTTTATGATGTGTTGTACGTGTATTTGTTATAATCTATTTATTTGTATAGAGTTAAAAAAAACTTCAATAGAATTAATTTAGAGGCTTAGTAAAATATTTTGATCTAATATATATCACTCATTTTATAATAAATAAATGTTCTCCATTCATTAATTTCGGTAATTTGAGTTCCATCCAATTTCTTCTCCTTTTATTTCTCAAAAAAAAAAAAGGGATAGATAAGTATGAGAAGTCTTAAAATAAGAAAAAATACCTTCCGATATATTATTGAATGCGTATTATGTGGTGCCTTCCACTTTATTATATTTTAATGCTATAGCCTAGGTATAACACATTAAGTAGAAAGAATTTATGCGATAAGCATAGTATGTGATAAGGGTGTTCATGAAAAAAGTTTAACTTAGCCTGAACACAGGCCGATATTATGATCAGTTATTATTTTGGACTTAGATCTAACTTGATCATAGTCTGACTAATGATCGGATCAACCTAATATTCAGTGAAAGCAAAGTTATAAAATTAAAAAAAAAAACTAAAATTAAGGGATTTTTTTTGTAATATATATATATATATATATATATATATATATATATATATATATATATATATATTATGCAAAATATGTTAATTTAAGTCAAGAGATCTTATAATTGATCACAAACTTTTAACAAAAATATAAGTTAAAATATTATGTGACATAGACTAGGTTAGGCTAACCCAATGTGTGGCTGAATTCCGACTCAAAAGTACATTAAATCTAATTTATAGAACCCAAACCAGAACCAAATAACTTCGGGTTAGGCTGAACTGGGTCTTGACCACTCTTAGTATGTGATTAGTGGTAGAAAGCAACTAAATAGACTTACGTTTGTTTTGTAAAACATTAACTAGAGTCTCTCATGTTACTTATCATAGGCTTTATTTTTGGGTTCGACCTAATATATTTATGAAAACATAAAAGTCTAATTTGATTCGAAAACTTATTTAAAAGCTTATATTACATGAAAATCTTTATATAAGTCAAAAAACTTAAATTTTTTAATTTTTGAATGAATATAATTTTTAATGAAATTATTATATTATGTATAAAATAAATATATTATACTAATATATAATTAATATAATTTGTAAGTATTGTGAGTTTTAAATTATATGTATAAATAATAAATAAAATAAGTCAACTTAATATGCCAAATCATTTTTTTAGATGCCTAAACATTAACTTACATAATTAAATAAACATTTCAAAAAAAGTTTTATTATATCTTCTTAAAATATTTTTTAATAATCTTCTTACTACTTAATAAAAAATATTAAATAAAAAATAAATATAAATAATATTTTAAAAACATAAAAAATATTAAATATTTTGTTCATTTAGTAATTACGAAGATATATTAAAAAGATTTAGAATTATTCTTCTAAAAAGCTAAACACATTTTATTTATTAAGAATTTTGTTATATCTTTATAAAATATTTTCATAATAATTCTCTTACAATTAAAAAAATTATTTTAAAAAAATACAATCAATATATTAAGAAAATAAAAAATTAATATTTTTTATTTAATTATTAAGAGAATTTAAAATTATTTTAAATATAAATAGGGTAATACGTGTGATTGACCGATTGTACTAGTTTATTGGTTGAACTTGAAACGAGTGTCCTTTTTCTGGTAGTATGGAGTATATGGACCATGGGGATAGACGACGCGTGGATTTTCCAAGAACGTCACTCTTCGATGTCTTTTTGGTTTCGTAAATTGTAACTGACAATACTGAAAAGAAAACGTGTGTGATGGTGAGCAATTTTCTCCACTCGCCGACACACGAGTAGACAAGGACGATGAAACGGTTGGCGGTTCTTTTTAGTGCGGGACAACTTACGTGTGTAACAGCACACCATCACCAGCTCGGTAGCTCCACGTGTCAGTCTATGTTCACTTTAATATAGTGTTATTTTAAATTTTTACTATGACATTTAATAATATGATGATTATAAATTATTAAAAGATTTCAATTATAAAAATAGTTATTTTCTAACATATGATTAGGTGAGCGTAATTTTTTTTAATATTATAACATTAAATAATATTAAACTCATATATTATCTGAAATATATGTTTATAATTTAAATTGTTTTAAAAAAATCATAATGAGATTATAAAGTTAACAACTTGTATATGAAATATGAAAAAAGTTATTTTCTTTAAATACAAAAATAGTTTTAATAATCACTGAATCCATAAAATAACTCCCAAAGAAAATATTTAAAAAAATATTTTTAAAATTAATGAATCATTAAATTAATGATGAATAGTTTAGATAAATACTAGTGGCAATAAAAAATTACTTTGATACTAACATGTATTGGTCTAAATGAAAAGTATTTAGATCTCTTAAGTATGTAGTCTTGTATTTGATTATGAAATTTATGTATATAAAAATAATACAGTTGAAATGGTCCCCTTAAAGCACCTGACAATATCCTAGAGACCAATATCTCACTTATTTATTAGAGAGATACTCTAAAACAAAAACAAAAAATACTTTGGTTAAGAATAAGGAAGAAGAGTATTTTAGAAAAATTAAATAAAATTCAATCAAATAGAATTGACAATTAAGAATGATAACACACCTTAGATTTAAGTAGAAGTAATAAGTTTAGTTCTTTATAAAATAAAAACTTTGTGATTAATTGTGAGCAAAGTTATTAAAATTTCCCGTAAAAATAAAGTTATTAAAAATAAAATCTAAATAATTGGAGGTAACTTTTATGAAAAGAGTTTAATTTATAGTTCAAAGTCCTTAAATTTTAATATTTTTTAGTTATAATGGAGGCCTTATAAACATTAAAAAAAAGGAAATGACGGGTAACTATTGAATCTATAACATCAAACGCACCATGGTAAAAATTAATATGGTTAATGAAACCAAAAAAAGAAAAAAAAATGGTTGAAAGCTCTAAACTTTAGATTGAAAAATATAATGTTGAATATTAATTTTTATGAATGATTAGGGTTCAACAATTTGAATAATGCTTGGTACACATTAATACAAAGTATATCATCTTACATCTGTGTGAAGTAGTAGAATCAAAGTGTCATTATACAAAAAATAATGTAAAACCAACTATAATTAAATAGTAAAAATTATATAAATATAAAGTTATATGAATAAAAAATTATTATATGTTCCTAGAGCAGCAATCATACATGCTTAAAGAAGATATTTATTATTGAGTTTAAATATTTTCACATACTTTAAAAAAAAAAAAACTTAAATCAACGGTTTTGTTACTCTACAAATATGATATAATTTCACAATATGAATATAAGTGTGAGTGCTTAACAATATTACTAAACAATTTTAGTCGGAGCAAGATTATTGGTTCTTATGTTAGTTTCTTACCATATAAGTTTTCTCCTATGAAACATAATTTAGGGTGTGTAATTGGCTGACAAGGTATATTTATTGAGAAATGTTTTGGATATAATTTTTATATGCACACTATATTTATTTCGTATATTAATATAAGATAATTGTCAAATTAATTTGTATGTGACTATAACATTTTTATAAAATACAAAATAAATTTATGAGTGGATTAAAAAAAATTAAACGTATAAAAGTTGGATAAATAACTTATTGAATCAAATCACTTTCCAAAGCAGTCGTTAGAAGGTCAATTCGTAGATCACTATGATGTTATTAATTTTATTCACTGACTTATTAGTTATTACAACCATAATTACAACTTAGACTGTTTGCCACAACTCACAAAAACCCGGGGTACCGGTGGATCCCAAATATCATTCATAATTTCATACATTCAACAAAGTTAGTAGGTAATTGTCACATTAAGTCCTTATCCCTTTAAAAGTAATCATATTGGACTACATTAATTGTGTGTATTACTTTACTGGTCATAAATCAACATTAAAAAAAATTCTTCAACTTGTATAGCATGCAATTTATTTTCTAGATTTTGATTCGTGTAATATATTTAAATAATCTATTTAATTAAATGTAGAATTTATCTCATTTAGTTACAATATAATTAAAATTAAGAGAAACGATGCTTACACAAATTACGTGAACTTATAAGATATGAGCACTATGTAGACCATCTAAAAAAGTTACAGCATGATCATAGTGCTATCAATGGCTTGCAATACAAGAGTACGTGAAGAGTGTGAGTATAATTATGTAAATACCATTATTCTAAAATTAATCATAAAAATTTGTTAGTTAAAAGGGTAAATTGTACCAACCAAAATTTTAATGAGATAAACTGCAACATTATATTACTAATTAAAACTTAAGAGAAGAAATTACAACAATTAAAGTTTTAATAAATCACAAGTAAAGTAAACTGAATAAATGTTTTAAAATAAAAAAAACAGTTAAAAATTCTGGAGTTCATAATGAATCAAACATTGAACCCATTTTGTATGGAGTAAGGAGGTAAAACATCCTTCTACCCCCAAAAAAAAGGTAAAATATCCAAGGAATATTATAGTATCAAATTTTAGTTTAAATATCTGATATCTCTATATTATGCACTACCTCTTAGCCAAAAACTGGCATCAATTAGTGTCCGACGGCGAAACCTCTATCTACAGACTAGAATATTCTAACATAGCATTGTTACAGTTTTGGTTACTTTCTTTAATTGAAATGAAGTCCCACAGTTGAAGGTTTTTTTTTTTTTGGGGTTAACTAAAATAAAAAGTGAATCCCACAGAAGGAAAGTAGGAACCGTTAATTAATTAATATTGATTAAATACTTAAATTCAATTTTAATAGTTAAAAAAATTTAAAACCCAACTATAAAACAGTTGATAGAGTTTAACCCCTTAACTCAATTAGTAGTACCCAGCACCAAAAAGAGTCGACTCTTTCCCCATGTTACGAGGGAAAGGGGAAATGTAAGAACTGCCATTTAAATTGTTGTTTTACAATATTATTGTATATAAAAGTAAATTGAATTAGGTGGAATTATCATCAATGAGCTATTAGGTGATTATTTAAAATGAAAAAAATTCAGATAATAAAAGTTAACAATGATAAAACAAATATCTTATCTTAGGTTTAGTTAAATTAAGAAATTTGTTACATGAACCGACAATGATAAAACAAACATTTCAGGGCCGCCAGGAGTCGAGCCAACAGTGGAACGCAGAGACGGAGGAGAGGATTAGCGACGGTGAACTCTTACTAGCCATATCGACTCGACCTCCTACCGCAGCCTACCGCCACATACCCCCCACTCACCTCCTACCACTATCTTAGGTTTAGTTAAAACGTTAGTCATAATAGACTCTGATATTATGAAGATATTTTGAATAGAAAATTTAATTGAACTCATGAGAGTTAGATCAAAGTGTTTATTATATAGACAAATAGATTATATAAAATAACGATAGGATAAGATAAAAATAAAAAAAAAAAAATAATAACAACTAAATATAACAAGAGATAAATTTAAATTAAATTAAACTAAATCCTAGATAAACTCAAACTAAATTCTAAGATATTTGCTTTATCAAATAAGGTTGCGTTTGGTTGAGAGGATAAAGATGATCTGATAGTATTAGCTAATATTGTCAGGCTCTATCGATCAAGTATTTGATGTTTTGACCTAATAGTATAATAAAATCAGGTCAAATATTTTTTATCATATTCTAACTTGATTACTTTATTCTTCCCTCACCACCTGATTAGACATGATAGGATATCTCTTCTTACCCTACCCCTCAACTTCATCCCTCTCAATCAAAGTCTTTCTTTCCCTACCAAGAACCCCATCCGCATCACCACAACGCAGTTACCACCTTTCCATCAAAATCGAACTAGCCAAGCACCACCACAGCAAGCCACCTCTGCTAACCCCTTGCAAACCCAACACCACCATTGACCTTGTCCTGTGTCCCTGCTTTTTCTTTGGCTAGAGACTCAAATCTAAAAATAGATTTGAGATTTGTTTGATGGCTAACCATAGTGCCATTCTAGTTCGCAAGTGTAGCTGAGATGGGCGATTTTGGGTGGTGTTGCTCACGGTGGTCGACGGCGGCTCTATAATCGGAACAAAGGGCGGAGATCTGGCAGATCTAGGCAGTGGTGCTACTCGCGTGGGTGGGTGACGTAGATCTGGGCAATGGTCGTCCTTGCCATGCTCTAGGGTCGGCCAAAAACCTCATCTTAGGCCTCAAGCACAAGTGAGCTCGTTGCGGCCATGGATGAAGGTTAGAGTTTCTACGAGCTCCTAAGAACCTCAAGTAGGTTCCTAGGTCACCACCTTTAAGAAATGAGGTAGCTTTGGATTTGCCAACCTAATTTAGATGGCTATTTTGAGGTCTAATTGGCATGAGAAAGGAGCAGAAATGGCCACCTAGTCATGGCAGTGTTGATGGCTTTTGGATGGTGGTGGCCACCACCCACGAGGAAGAAGACCATAGGGAGGTGGTTGTCTGCCACTGTGTAGGAGTCTGTTCAGGATGGAAAAGCCAAGGAACCACCACCCATGGTGGCAGTGGTGGAGGGTCTTGGTGGTCGCGGCAATGGTGGCCACCACCCATAAAGAACCATACTTGGAAAACCATGGGCCAAATGGTGGTTTTGGCCCACTTTGAGGATGTTGAGTTACCACTTCTGATATTAAGGTCTCTGTGATGCGTGGTTGATTAGGATGGTTTGTGTGGAAGAGGAGGTGAAGAAGGTGAAGGATAGTATAATCATATTAAATAGTTACATATACTATCAAGTTATTTATATTATTTGTACTAAATATTTGATAGTATAAAACCTTATCATATTGTTTATACTATCAGACCTTATCCTATTGTCTTATACTATTATGTCTTATACTATCATGTGTACTAAAGGCAACCTAAGTACATTGGTAACAGTAATAATAAAATATTCCAATTATCTTTCACTACAGATCACCCCTTTATTTCTTTCATTTTCATTAACTATTACTTTCACTAAATGAAAAATTATAGTGGAGTATAACTTATTCAGTTATTCTGCATATAATATGATAGTATAATTGTGTTTGGATTTACTTATTTTATGTTAAAAATAATTTATAATTAAAAACCTTTTAAAATAATTTTTAAAAATAATTTTTTTTTAAAAATAAGCTGAATCAAATATACATTAAGTAATATTTCATTATAGTCAATATCATGAATCAGAAAAGGCTAGAACCAAAACAAGAGAACAGCAGAATTATGTGCTAGATGATCAGCACTATAAACATCTTTGATCTTTCTCTGTCATTTACTTAGCAACACTAAATAACTTCCCAAAGGACATGATTCTATATAGTTTCTCTTGAAGATTAAACTCAATGCAGTAATGTGAACAATCACAATTATAATTCTAATAGGTATAAAAAAAATCAACTATTCTTGAAAGAATAATATAAGCTAGAAAAAAAGTATATGAGTAGCTCAAGAGTCACAATTTAAGTGATACTAAATACTTTTAAAGATTGTTTAATTTCGTAGTTAAGTTTCACTCAGATTGTTTTATCTTTTTTCCCTCTTCTCCTCATCAAATTTTAGAATTTAAAAAACACGAGTCGGTGTAACAGAAGAAAAGGTACCATCGAATGCACAGATAGTTTTTTCTTTTGGTACAACACAATTAATATTAATACGTGTTAAAAAATACTAAGAGCAAGTACACTATATCGTATAATAATATAATACTTGAGTCCTAGTTGTCGATCTCACAAGGAATAAGAGATAATTACTAAATTCGTTAAACCCTTGGTTATTTAAACAATCATAGGTATAAAGAGAAACTCAAAATTAAATCAAATAACAAATAAAGAAGAATGATGAAAGATTAATCAATGTAGAGATAAACCACTTAGAGGGAAATTAGGGTGCAATGTTCACTTAAATCCAATTAACTAAATTTTCACTCGTTTATAATGTAAGATAATTCTCTTATCAAATTCTCTTAATTGCTATTGAGTCCCAATAATCATGAATACATAATATTTTATTCCCAATTAATTACCTATTTGGTCAAGTAGTTGAATTAATTAAAAATGTATTAAGCCTCAATTCAAGAGATGAACTAACCTAATTGTCAATCCAATTGGTAGAATAAATTGATATTTGATCATTCACCAACCTAATCCTAAGTTTATTATATGAATCTACTCATTGGTTGTGGATGGTCACCTTCAAACAATGAATTAAAGCATGTCAAAATTAATCAAGTCTTGATAAGAATTCAAGCAATACAATAAACTCAATGAAATTACCTTAATCAAATTTGAATTCAAACCAATTAATTAGAAAACAAGATTTCTCATAACCCTAGCTTATAGGATTAGTTATTCATGTTCAATAACAATCCCAAATCATAACACAAATCAATGGAAGGAAAAACCTAAAGAAAAGGGGAAAACTAGGAGAAGAGAAATCAAAACCCCTTCAATAGAGATTGTGATTTTCAAGCCTTCAAGAATTATGTCATCTCTTCGTGGCCATCTTCCAGAGATTCATGACAATCCTTTTGCGTGATTTTTCTCCAAAAGTTACCTGTTGTTTGGTTTAAGGGTTCGCTGCTATTTATATTAGTCAGGGGCAAAACTGTACGTTTTCATGCACAGAAGGCTTCACACGGTCATGTCTAGGCTCAACACGGCCGTGTGACCAGGAAAACTCGTAAATTCAACGTTAGGGAGACACAGGCGTGTCTCCAAGTCAGAAACGTTCCCCACATTAGACAAGGTCGTGTTTAACTCAGGAATCACTTCTGAGTTGACATAGGGCTCTGTCTAAGCCAATATGATATTCTTTTACTTTGAAAACGCAGTGTCTTCACTTGTTTTCACTCTAAATGTGATAAATCATTTCAATTTGCAAAAATCAAAGACAATGATAAGGACCCATCTAAAATTCACCAATAAATATAAGCAAATTACCATAATTCATTCGATTTGAGATTACAAAATATAGACTTATCAAATATCTTAAAGCAAGGGTATAATGTCAAATAAATAATGTACATGTGAAAGGGAGGGTCTATTCTTATCATGGAATCCACAAAAACATAAGCAGATTTGGAAATATTTAGGTAGAAACTATTTATTATGTCATTTTTTAAGTATTTAAATTATTATTTGATACGTATAAAAATATTTTTAAAAATTAGTGTAATTCTATGATAATCCTCACTTCCTTACACATGTTAAATAATGATTTGAATGTTTATGATAGATCATACCTAACTAAGGATTATTCTCTCTCACAGAGAGATAACGCTCATCTAAAGTGAGTTTATCTCTAAAGTGAACATAAGAGTGTATTCACTCTTAATTTGATAAAAATATATCAAAATTTTAACCTACTAAATGATTTAATGGTGGATATATTATTACTTACTCACTTTAAAAACAAATTTACTTTAGATTAGTCTCTTTCCTCATGGAAAAGAAGAAGGCGAAAGGGGTGAAGATGATTGGTGGATCACTTTATGTTAAGCCTCTTTTCATTGTATGGGAGCAACGTGGCACAAAAAATGGGCTACATTTAACATGGACCAATGGTGTACCATGTTCTTCTACTCGATAGATTTAGTGAGAAAGAGATCAACAATTGACAGAAAGCATTAGTAACCAGATTAGCAGGTTGCCTCGTCGGCAACTGGACCACTACCACCACCACCAACTAGCCAAGCACCACCATAGCAAGTCACCTCTGCCAACCTCTTGCAAACCCAACAGCAAGGAGCGATGCCGTGGCGAAGGATGGAAATTGCTGCACGGAGTTAAGGTTAAGATTAAGGATAAGGTTAGAATTAAATAACCTGCTACAACAAGTCATTTTGGTACTCCACAGGTGGTTATGTGGATGGTCTATTAACCATCTGGTCCACCTTAGAAGCCACCCAAAAAGTGCACAAACGAAATGAATAAAAATAGGTTTAAGGTAAGATGCAGAAATGGTCCTCTTGGTTAGGGCGGTGCAGCTTTGTCTCTCAAAATCAAAATGAATAGGACGATCAATCCAAACGCGCATGAATTCCATTGGAGGATTTAGTTGATGTTGGGGCCCTCATGTGCCCCTCCATTGCCTCCAAAAGTGAAGTGTGCAGAGCTAAAAGGTATAACCTCTATCTGGCATCCATTTCATCATTATTTAAATGAATCAATGATCCAATAAGTGCATATTCATAAGTCAGCTTTGACGTTTCGAGGCCTTAACCTTAAAATATACTAGTATGGTATAATTACTTTTTTTCACTTTCATGCATTACACGTTTCTTTTTTTTATAATCCCGCAGTTCAAATTTTATCATTGTTAATTGGATACATGACACACGAATTCGTAATGCTTTGGTCATTCACAATGTCACATAGTTCCTTTTAGAATTAGTAGAGCTTGCAAATTTAACATAGTACTTTACCCTCTTAGCTTCCCCCACTTGAATGACTTAAGCAACATACTAGCTTGACGCAATAATAGTTGTCCTATTTGTTTGGTTTGAATGACATTTTGGGATCTTCTCTTTTCTATCTAATAAATCTCAAAAAAGAAAAATGAGAACAATTTGTCTAGCTAGGTATATGGTTTATAAACAATTGGAATTCCAAGTTAGAAAAGTCGAGAAAGGGAAGTTTAGGTATCAAACTTTATAGGTAATTTGGATTTCCTCATTTGTATTTGGATAAAACTGCCATTGCCAAGGAATCCTTAGGTCAACATCCACTACCACTAGACGCGTAATCGTAAATGCGATTTATGAATATATATGTGGGAGGGGAGTGCTTGAAGTTGAAGGTTGGAGCTGGTGATGGGTCCAAAAGGTGGAGTAATAACTTGTTCAGCTTTTAGGGCTGTTCGCCAACGCAGCAGGAACTAAAAGAAGAAAAAAAAGATCAACATTTCGTAGGGCAACAATTTTTTTAAAATCCACGAAAAGTAAAGGAGAAAAAAAAAAGAGTGAATATAATTATTTTCAACAACTTTTTCCAGTTTTTATTTAGGTATATACCTATATCCATCACTTTATCTGATGACTATGATGATAGATTTTAAAAAATCCTTTCCATATTTGATTATCATCATGTCAATGCCACCCATCCATTTTATACAAACCTTATCTTCTGCAGCCACATTATGGCTTCTACATTGTTCTGAGAGGTGCCTAAGGTGTGCCATTTTGGGGCACGGGGAGCATTAGAATACGAGGGCCGGACATTATGTTTTGGAGGGTACCCATCTATGACCTGCTCCAATTTAACAAATATATGTGTAGTTACCGCAAGATACATAACCACTTAGGCCCAGACATTTTTATTAGGCTTTGCCTTTTAGTCTTTAATATGATCAATTATACTTGCTTTTTAAGTTGCTTTCACTAAATTTTCGACACATGTTAACATTTTGAATGAATTGGCAAAAAAAGCTTAGTGTCTTTCCATGAAGACTACTGGCTGGTTTTGTTGCGAAAAAAATTACTAAAGAATTTGTTACATATAAGTTCTCCCTTTTTTCCAAGCATACTCAAATTACTTTTTGTGAATATTCAAAATACTTTATACATCTACATATTTTTTGCTTTATAGTATGTTCCATTTTCAAAGAAAATTCCATTGACGTAGTACGGTAGTAGTAGTAGTATTACTCATTTTTTGTATGCAACACATAAAGCACTATTAAAATTAGCAAATTCCTTATGCTCTCAAGTTCATATGATGTAAGAACTTGATCAAAATTACCATGGATAAAATCAGATGTTATGAGAAGGCATTTTTGGAGTTGGAGGAGAGAGTGCTGGTGGACACAAGAATTGAACATTAAATTCGAGAAGCTTCCACGTTTCGATGAATACAGCATAAGATGGTAATCATTGCCTGAACTTTGAAAACTATACTATGTAATGAGTGGAAGGTAACGGTGGATGGAAAGGGGGAAAAGGGAAAATGAAAAGATCATGTTTACTCAACAGTCAAACATTATTAAAATATCTTATGAAGCATAAACACGGACATGGAGTGTAATATCCTAATACCGCAAATCTGATATATCTATTATATACAAGGCATATAGTATTAATTATATCACTTTTAACTTAACTCAACTAATTAAACTCATATCATTCATACACAATGAGTAAATATAGAGAGTTTGGATAACAAAAAGTTATATATATACATCATTAGTCTCTCAAAGGCAAACCATAATACATAACTTTTACAAACTCAAGGTAACAGGAAATAAATATACAACATATTTATTACAAGAAACAAAATAACTACGCTAGTTCTTTTGCTCCCTCTACTTCCTTTACATGTACCTAGATTTACATGAAAACACAATCGTGGTGAGAAATCACAGTTTCTCAGTATATGCAATTCCAAAACCAGCAGTTAATTATTAAAATAACAAATAACCAACGGAACGCATAAGATTAAGCCTACAACAGATAATTGAGCTCCTGCTCAAACACTATTAGAATATATACACATTCTATGTAACATTCATAAGGCAAGTTATAATTCTATCTCACGCTAATATCGAACAATCAATGATATCAAACAACTGCCCATACAATCGTAAGATATCATCAACAAGCAACCATCAAACAAGTAAGGCAACTGCCCATACAGCGGCTAACAAATGCAATACTTTATGATATGATGTATGGTTTTGCTTACACAAGATCCTAATAAAATGATTATGCAATGCTATTACAAATTCTAGTTTTAGAAAACACATGTCACTTACTTGTTTCCCATGAACTGCGTTCCCTTGTATATACTGGGTAGGATAAGCAATTAAGCCCTGACACTACCTGGTAATAAGTGGATTCCTTCCTCTTACCACAGTAAGAGTACTGCTACCACCTCCATACTGGTAACCCTGACCATAAAAGCAAACCCGCAAGGAGAATTTGGATCCAACACCTCATTCTCAGGTCATATGGTTGTGCACAACATCTAAGGTCACAATACATAGAAAAACAAGACATAGCAAGTTTGAAAAGAAGATATGCAATGTATTTCACAAATACATATAACCATCACTAGGTTCTTCGTAACCAAGTGATTAAGGAAAACTAGCAAACTTCACAACTAAGCTCACTTATCATTTAAGGAGTAAAGTCACGTTTCTAGTACTTCCTATATCTCAACCTCGTCTCACAAGGGACTAAAATGTCATCCATGCATCTCTGGCTTTACTTTCCACACAAAGAAGCAACCTATGCATGACAATATAACCAATAAGCCAAGCACACTTAGCTTACAATACCTAACACCTCACTTCATCACTTCACAAGTGATTCACAAGGCAACCTCCTGTTGCTCAAGGTTCTAGGTATTGACCTATAACATTCTACTTTTCAAAGGATGCCTAGAATTTCACAAATCTTATCACAAAGTTCACCCTAATCAAGTGAAAGAACTATCACTAGCAAATATGCATTCTTGGCTCAACTCTATCACATAAAGGAACCAATTCATGTTTCTAGCATATCCTCAAATTCAACCTTTAAGAACAAGAGAACACACATCAACTATGCATCTTAAACTCAACTTTAACTTTAAAGGAGTAAACTATGCATATAGATAGGCATACCATACCACACAAACCCAAACTAGTTGTTTCTAGTACACCTTAACTTAACTTCTCAAAGTCCTTCACATAAGATAAATGGTTATTCTTTCTAAGAACTACCACTAGTTGTGTCTCAACACTAATGGTCTTATATCTAGAACCCCACACCATCACTTTTCAAGTGATTACCAAGTCAACCTCATGTTGGACAAGGTTCTAGGTACTCCCTATGGCATTCTATCTCTCAAAGAACACCTAAGGCTTCTCAAATTCTCATATATGGTAGGAGGTCATTCTCTCCAAGAAATACCTCCATTAGTGTCTCAACACACCTATAAAGGCATATATGAGTGATCTCAACACTTAGGAAATCCAAAAACATCAAGATAAAAATCTTTAAAATACCGTGTCTAGGTGCGTAGTCGCTCACTTTTTGGGCGATTAAGCGCTCAGCTCTTGAACTCCTTGGGCTTGGGCGATTAATCGCTCAACACCAGAAACTTTTGCAGAAACTAGTTTTCTGCTCTAATTGATTTCCAATCAATTTCTAATCTCCAAAACATGAATTATAAGTGATTTCCAATCCTAAACATGGTCTCTAACATGATAGAATCGTCAAACACTAATTGATCCATCTAATCTAGAATCGTGATCAAAGATCAATCATCCAAAAACCTTTTTTCCTATCTTCAACTCCATGAGTTTCATGGATGCTCTTGGGTGAAAAATTGACGCCCTTAAGTTGATTGAGTTTCATCCTAACCAATCTCAATCATTGGAAGCAAGAACAAGCTAAGAAAATCATCTTTACTCCAAATACATAATTTTCTCCAAACCATACATACATGCATAAATAACAAGAGATGGAGAGGAAATTGAGTATAAGGAAAAACATCCCTACCTCTTGTAGCTGAGATGAATATCTTAAAGATGAAGTCAAGTCTCCACTTGAATCCTCCTTCTTCCTTCTCTTCTTCCCTTCCTCAGTTCCCTTTTCTCCCTTTTCTCTTCTCTTTTTTGTTTTCTTTTCTGTTCTGCCATGAACAACAACAATAGCAAAGTCTAACTTTGCTACCTTTAAGATAACCACAAAGTGGTACCAAAAATCTCAATCTAGTAAGAACACTCGGATTCCACCGAATCTAGATTTTTAACTTCCAACAAATTTAAAATAAATCCTGATATTCATTAAAAATCTTGTTACATCAATATCACATTTTTTCATATCTGTGACTAATCAATTCGGTATTAAAATACACACTCAGCATATTTAAAAATACCAAACTAACTCTGATTATCCTTAAATTTTAACTGTAACACAGTTCACACATTTGTGACCTAGGAATAAAGTCTCCACATTTATTTTCACTATATAAGCAGTTTAAGCCATTTTCAGGGCTAATAATAACTATTTCTTATAAATAGTGTTATAATAAAGTGACTAAACATGTTCAAAAGTCACAAAATTAAATAGACATGTTAAGCAGGTATTAAGCTACCTCTGTATCCATATACAAGCCTAACATGTTTTTTAGGGTGTTATACGGACACGGACAAGAGATATGACACAGATACGGATATTAGGATATACTAAATTTAAAAAACTATAGGACACGATATATATATATATATATATATATATATATATATATATATATATATATATATATATAATATCAAAGTAAATTAAAAAATTTGATTTATGTATATATATATAATTACAAAGTTTAAGAAAAAAGATTCATAATTCATTAATATCATTTTTATAAGTTTGAAGATTTATAATATCTTAATATATGTCATATGTGCCAATACTTACTACTTAGTAAGCCCCTCCTAAAAAATATGGAGCATAATTTCTATTAATATTTTTAAAAAAATATTCTAAACTAACTTCTCCTAATAAAACTAACTATACACAAGTACATGTGCATCCAAAAAAGTTAACTAGAAGGAATAGTGGTGTGAGGCAAGCTTTGGTAACGACGAAGTTGATGACTTGGTACAAGTAGATGTAGAAGGAGCAAATGAAAATAGCAGTGTGTGAAAAGATAAAACTTAAAAACCTAATAGTGGCGTGCGAAAAGATAGAACTCAAAACACTAGTATGAGAAAATAGTGAATTGGGACGTCAGTCATGCGATTAGATTTGGGTGAGTTACGAGCTTACTAATTAGATGTTAATCATGAAAATTATTATTTTTAAATAATATTGATGAGTTGTGTTCAAGCGGTGTCTTAGACGTGTCCAAGTGTGTCTAAGATGTGTCCGAGACGTGTCCAAGTTGAAAAAAAAAATTTTAATCAGATACATTCGGACTATAGGTGACAAAACGACCAACCCGCCCCACCCCACGCCGCCCCGCCTTCAACCCGTCAAAATGTGGGGCGGGGCGGGTTGGCCCATTTTGAAAAATGAGTTAGAAGAGCCAACCCACCCTGTTTAGATGGGTTGGTGTCATCAGTTGAGAAAAAAAAAAAAAAAAAAGTAGGTGAGTTGGTGGCCAACCCGCCTAATCCACTTAAAAATAAAAAAATGTATATCCACAAAAATTTAAAAAATAGAAAAATTATAATTTATAGAGACTAAAAAATAAAGAAACAAAATAAAATTAGTATTATACTCATAAAAATATCACAAACACAAATAAAAAGACTCATTTATAATACTTTAAAAAAAAAACTCAACCCAATGGCCCAACCCACTTCGTCGCATAATGCGTTAAGCGTTGAAAAATAAAAGTGGGTTGAAAACTTGAACCAAACTAAAAAAATTTTTTAATCGAGTTGAACTCGTTTTGTCACCTCTAATTCGGACACGCTGTGCCTAACACGCAGACACACTTCAAAAATAACGTGTCCATACTTCATAAAAAATATCTATCTAAAAAATACTTTTTTTGTTCACTTTTATCTTTTCATTTAAATTTTTGGATTTATTCAACGTTTTTTGTCCATTTAAAAAACAAAAAGTATTTATTATTCTTTTTTTAACTTTATCTTCATCTTTTATAAAGTGAGAGAGGGAGAAAGAATGTAAGAAAATAGAAAAAAATGAAAAATATTAATTAAATAAGATAAAGAATAATTTAATAATATTAAATTATATTTTTTATTTAATAATTTTTTTAATTTATACACGTTAAATTTAATGGATAAATAAAAATAAATGAAAAGAATATTCTTTTCTTTCCTTTTTATCATTGTCTTTTTCTCCTAGACAAAGCAAACGGGTCCTTGTGGGAAAAAAAATGACAATCAATAGCAGCAGTGGTAACCCTTGAAACTCTCAGTGAACGATCTAAATTTTAGAACACGAGGAGTATTAAGAACAAATTTTTTATCATATTCTTTTTAATATATTTTTTTATTAAATTATGTCACATATTAAAATATAAATTTAAACTTAATTATATATTAATTAAATTAATTATACATTAATTAAAATTAAATATATACTTTAATGTATGATATAATCTAATAAAAAATATATTAAAAATATAATAACAATATATTTCTAATACGTCTCTTCGTAAAGTATTAATAGAACTAACCATTTGAAAGTACAAAGCTGATGAAATAATAAAATATTATGAATGTTGAATGCTATACGTCGATACCACAATGAGTGTCAGATGCTACAATACAAACCCCAATTCTTCTTTTTGTGCCCATAGCCCACAGGGGAAGTATGTTTTTTTCTTTTGGGCCATAACTTACAGGGAATGATGACTTTGTTTTTTAGTCTACTAAGTAGTAAACTAGTAATGAATGGTGAGTTGGAAAACTCCAACGTATTGTTTTTCGTCTTGGAAAACTCCCACTCATTAAACAAAAATGGTCACACTTTCAGTTGGGCCTGGACAATGCTCGTAACGATATATCTGAAGTCCTATTGGCCTGATAATGTTCACGAGTTCCTATTGGAGTAGTTCATGAACATGTTGAAACTTGAAAGTTTAACGTTTAACGACTCAATCATAGTCATAGCTAGGTCTAAGTTTGTAAATAAGTCGGATACCATACAAATGTACTTATATATTAACATGGAAACACTTTCTGCACTAGCTAACCACTATCAGACTCAGACTTAAACTTATATTTGGGCTTTGAGTGCAGCTGTATTTTACAACTTTTGTTCGGATGATGGGTCATGGATGTCACTATGGTTCCACCGTAACTATCAATCAGTTCAGCAACTTCCCTATCTTTGATCGCCACTCTGAACTTTCCTTCTCTTCTTTTCCTATCATGCACAACTCTGTCACATTAGTTAAGCATGGTTCCCATGTCACTATTTGGCGTCCAACCATATTCTATTAACACCTGTGCCTCGCCCTTCAGTCAAATCTTCTCCAAACTTTATAGTACAGACAATAGCAATTGGGCCGAGCAAATTTCTTTTGGGTTGGGGGAGAATGCAGTAATATTGAGAATCTTTTGCATTAATTCTGGGAATTCATATAGAGCAACAGAATATGACAGATAGAGAGGGAAAAAAGTTTCAGCCAAGAAAGGACTAGTGAATAAAAAAAGATTGTAAAATAGGGGCTTGCATAACAATAAATAGTGCAGTTCAACAATTCTAATGACTGCTAAGTAGTAACTGTATCCATATTTTTTTTATTATTATATGATATCTGTCAAATATTTTGTTGGATGTTAATTATTTTTAATAAATTTTTAAATATTTATTATGAAATCAGCGTTTAAACGACAACTCACCATGAGTAATGTATTAGCATAAAAATTCCTAGTAACTGTCGTCCCAAACAATGCCTGAGTCAGTTAACTGGACCTATAATGGGCTGGCCTAAAATAGGCTGAGCTTATGTAGCTTGTTTTCTCGTGGACCCAAAGAAAAAAGCTAGCTTGTTTTCTCCAAGCCCAAGCTTTACCGAGTTGGCGGGCTAAACAGGGCCACACCATTACTTTTACTAAAAAATTTAAAGGATCATTAAAAAATAAGAAAAATCATAAACACGTTGTAAATCATGATTAAAATCTTCTTTTTTTTTTTAAAAAAGAAAGAAAGAAAGAAAGCAAAGAAAAAGGAAGCAAAGTTTTCCACTGCCAAATAAGGGGGTAGGACAAGAAGAATAGAATGGTCTTTTTAATTGAGTCTGCCGATATTCTTATTTGGAAGAAAAATGATAGCACACTGTTTCAGTCCTATTGTGGCATTTTTGTGGAAAAAAATCCATTTTTCTTCTTTTGGCAGAATCAAGGATTTCACTTATTTTAAAATCATGAATGAAGGTAGCTTCTAAAATACAAAATCTTTAAACTTGGCAAACATAGGGTCTCAAACTCTTTTTCTTCTGTGGAGGATACTCTGTTACACCATACTGATGTTTGATACTACATGCGAGGCGAGTTAATTTTATTTCCCAGTTGAGCAACTTATAAATGGTTTGTCATAATAAATTAGATAAGCATATAATAACCTGATTTTTAACTGGCTGGAAATATGAAATACTGTATTGAAAGTTTTAATATTATCTTTCCCTCTGATTTTTTAAAATTTTTTTAGAACTTTCATTTCCTACATTTCTCTTTCTTACTTCAGCTTGAAGATATCTAACATGTTACTAACATCAATAAATAAGTAAATATATATTTATCTTTAATTATTTAACAAATTAAAATTAAATATATTTTAAATAAAATATATCTTTAATTATTTATTTTATACACAAATTCACTGTATTTTTTTTTTTTTTTACAACAAGAAGCTCTATTTCCTCTCTATTATTCTCCTATAACTAAGAACATTTAATTGTAATATGGAAACCTTGTTATCACTTACCAGTGAAATCAGACCTCCCAATCACTTTTTATTTAAGAAGTCAAGCGATCTTATTGAGTGGAAGAAAAGTAAACATTTTTTTTTTCACCGGTGAAGAAAAGTAAACATTGGATGACTTTACTGTGATACGTTAAAAAATAATAGTTCCTCAACATAAAGTATCTACACAATTTAGATAATAATTTAAGAAAAATTATAGTGAGAACCTAGTTAGTAACCAGTCGTTTGCCGACAAAATTAATCTCACTTGTGGGGAGATATCAGATCAAAGATAAAAAAATATAGTAAGAATCAAAATTTTATCTCATATACCAACCAAAAAAAAGTGTTATATCTTATATTATAAAGGAATATATATGAGAATGTAACTATGTATAAAAATTATTACTAAATATAAATCTTACCCTAACCGGTCAAAAAGAAAAAAAAAAAAATCTTACTCTTGAAATTTGAACTTGACAAAGGTGATAAATAGGTAAAAGTAAAACGAGAATTATATTCATCTTCAAAATGATACTTTAATGGTTGAATATAAGGTACTCCATCATATAAAAATTTTATTAAAATTCCATTAAAACTACATACTTTTAGTAATTCGTTTCTATTTCTAATAAAGAAAAGCCAAAATTGTTTGAAATAATGAGTTCTTTTCGCGCAGTTTTCAATTTGGAGGTAATAGCTGTGAGAAAAATAGAGTGAAATTCCAATATTTTCCAATTTTTTTAGCCCATTCAGAACTTTTTTAGGAAAAGAAAAGTAGAAAACTCCCCTGCTTTTGACTTGTCGTAAACATTTTTGCTTTCTTGCTTGCCAAGATCTGAAGATCCAACACTTGCACACACAGCACAAATAGTATGTGGGTCTATGGTCTCTCAAATTGGTAGAAGATTTGGGTTCGACTCTTTCTTCTTCATTTCTCAGGTGAAAATTCAACTGTCATATGCTTACACAAATACAAAAAAAAAAAATAAATCTAAAGATCCAAACTCCGATTGCCTTTTTCAATAATTGTGATTTTTTTTTTTGGTGAGCATAATTGTGATATTTATAATTTGATTTATGCTAAGAGAAAATTTATTTAACAATAATGAGATTGATGCTAACTATATTATAACTTTTTTTATTCATTGATGGAAATTATAGAAAAATAAAGTAATTCACTGCCAGTTTATAATCTGTCTGGTCTCTCAAAACAATGCATATGATGGGCCAATTATTCTCAATGATTCAAGACTCTACTTGGCAAGCAGAACATCTTTAGATTCAGAGTTTATCATGACGATCAAATAAACAATGTCAAGAAAACCAAAAAATGATAAGAATTTATCACCGCAAAAATAGAAGAGGAGGATGCTACCAAGCTTTGCAATGAAGCCATGTACTTCATTGGGATTGGTATACTTCACATTAACAAAATATTCTACTTTGCACTTCTTCTAGTATGGTTTTGAATGTAAAAAACTTGATTCTTTCACGCACTGTAAAAGTATAAACAGTATCGGTCAATTGCAATTCTTGCAGGCAGCATTGACTACTCGAACAAACTCTTCCTTCAGCCCTTCTTGGCAGATGGCCAGCAGTACACTCATTCGTAGAGATCTCAAATCTTGATCTCCACCTTAAATCAGCAACTAATGATAAAAATCGACCGAGAGCACTTTGAAAACTCGTATTTGCAGATAACTACCTATTGGTTCTTGACTTTATCAATAATAATACATGTCAAAATTCCATCTCTTTCAATATGCATAGACAGTATTAACATAAGGGGTGTATTTAATGATTGACTCAACGATTCTGCCTAGGTCAAAATTCCTTGTTGCAATGTAGACAGTAGATACAAGTATTGGAGGCATATGCTTGCCAAACTCAAAGGTTGTACAGTGAATACATGCGGAAATATGTTTTTCTCTATTCTTTTTCTCATCAGCTCCAGCTCCTCCAGCAGCAGCAGGGCCTCCACATTAAGTTTCCTACATTAGATGGACAGTAATACCAAGTAACAAGCAGGGTTCATATATCCACGAAGTTGCCCATGTTCAGATTAGTAAAGTGAAACCAAATCTTCGATGTAAAAACAATGTTATTTGTATGAAATAATTGTTTCTGCAGAATTTTAGTATAAGAGAAACTCTAATGGAAGAGTAATAATTTATTTGGCAAATGAAGCCTTTTAAATAGGCTGTACACTCAATGGATAATGACTAACAATCCAATAAATATCTAAACTAATTCCAAAGAATCAGGAAACCTGAAATCAGGTACACCAAACAATATCAAATTCCAAGACTAGGGCAAACTAAACACATATTATAACAGATTACTGACTTTATTCAATAAACCCTCCCTTAAACTGATGTTACATCAGTTTAATGACAATTAAATACAAAATACCCTCCCTCAAATTGAGCTGCTTGAGGGCTTTTAGCAACCTGATCCTAGTCTTTAGTGTTTGGTGTGTTTAGTTTGTCCTAGTCTTTAAGAATTTGATAATGTTTGGTGTAGGTGAATTAGTTTAGATATTTATTTTATTGTTAGTCATTACCCATTGTGTGTACAGCTTGCTGAATTAAAGTGTCAAGTATTTTTTTCTCCACTAGAGTTTCTCATATACTCTGCTTATTATCTTACTGATTTTGTGATGCTTTTCTTTGCTTCTGTCAATATAAAGATTGTAGTTTTTGTTTTTAATTCAAGACTCGAGTACCAGCACTCAGAAACCAGTAATTCAACCAGTAATTATGAATGACACAAGAATTAGAGAACTTTTTTTTTTTTAATTTTGGTTTTAAAAGGAGTTGTGGTTGATTGCTCTCAGTTGAATGGCCAAAGTATTCCACAGGAGAAAACTCGAGATGGGTAAGTTCCTTCCATTTAAGCCAACCCACTTCAAGTGCTAGACAAAGACTTCTCCCAATCTCTAAGCCTTTGTTTGGATGAAGAGAAAATGAGAAGAAAGAAAATGAAAAGAAAGAAAATGAAGAGAAGAGAAAATAAAGAGAAATGAAGTCATTAGGCAACACCAAGCACAAGAAGGGCTCAAAGGAAAGAATCTTGAAACCCCATTCCAGCCTCTCTTCGGAGTGGTTAAAAGCAAAACAATCATCATCGAGCATCCCACAAAATAAGCATTCACATGCATGAGCGAAAGACCCAAAAACTCAATTCAATTAAACAAATTTCGGAACTTTGCAATGTGCATTCCTTGATTTTAGCGAATAATAATCAGAACCCATGAAGGAAATTATTGGATCATGCCAACAGAAGCAAGAATCAGTCAGTAAAAATCAGCACCTTATCGTACTCCCTATGCTATTGTTAGAGAAATAGAGAATCATCATACAAAAAAAGGAAAATTCAGAGTAAAATCTGTGAAACGAGGAATCTGAATTAGGAGATGCGGCTTGTGAAGACCGGGTTGAGGAGGTTTATTTATATAGGCCCAAAGGCTAGGGTTTTGTGGAGTTCACTCATAATTTGCAATCACAAGATAAATTCTCACCGTAAAAAATAAAATAAAAAATCTCTGCATCAATTTTCCGAGTTATTATCATCTCTCATTTACCTAGCTGATATATATATAAAGTTCTATTATTTCAACATTTAATATGTCACAATACTATAACTTCTTTATATCTAAATATAGTAAAGATGTCACGCATACATTAACTTTATTATATCTTTTCTTATATCTAGATTTAGTAAAGAGTAGAAATTCATTTATATGATATATAAGAATAATAAATCATATTCACATATAATATAATGTCTCACATGAGTTTTATATTTTGAGTATTTAAAAAATATTTTATAATATACATTTAAGGGATGTGCTAGAGAAATCTCGAGCTAGCTCTATGCACTGCTATTATTATTTTTTTTTCAATTTGTTAACTCAACATATTTATAGCTTTTTATCAATCTAAAGCCTAAAAGCTTTCAACCGTTCAAAAGCTGTTAGTTTAATTGCAATTTCCTACATTTAGTACTAGTAGTATGAAACAGGAGACTTCTCAATCACCTAAGAATGTCTCCAAAGTCCAAACAGAAAACCATTACTATTGCATTATTGATTCTATATGCTGTTTCCAAATCTAATAGCTCGAAACGAATTATTGAGTTTTTTATTTTGGGTGAGTTTTTTTTTTGTTTTTGAAAATTTTAGCTGTACCTTTTTTAAAAGTATAAATATATATACTTTTTATTTAATAATTAATTGCATATTTAATAATTATGTTAATTTTATGTATTTTATTGTTCATTATATAAAATTTTACATTTAAACATTAAAATTAGAGTTATTAAATATAAAAGTGAAGCTTTAACCCAAAAAAAATTAAAAGTGAAGCTTTTTAACAAGTACCGTTAAAATTATTGTAATAACATTCATGCCATTTTCATAGTTTAAAAACAACAAAATAAAATAAAGGCCCAGATAAAAAAAAAAAAAACCAACGAAATAAAATAAAGGGTTAATATAGAACATAAGAAAAAACCTTTTTCTATAATTATATATTTAAAAATGATTTTCATCAAAACTATCTAAATAATAATTTTGTCAAAATTGTTTTTCACACAGTTTTTAAACTTAAATGTCACTACAAACTTTTTTTAATTGAAATTTTACTGCAAACTTATTCACAAAATCAAGTTTGAATAATTAAGTTAATGTAAAATTAAGTTTGCAAAACCTAATTTAAATACACAAAGTCTCTGACAAAAACTGAAGGAGTGTAGCAAAGCCATATATATTCAGTAACCAAAAACTAGTCCAACCACGTCAAAGAAAAAGGAAAAGGAAAAGGGTAAAAAAAAAAAAAGATTAGTGCATGCTAGCCCAGAAGGTAAAAGAACAGGAAGAGAACCTTGATGCTTCAGCAATTAGTCACTGGTTGATGAAGACTGAATGAATTCTAATTGAAAAGAATAATGATGATTCAATTGAAGCCTAATTCAGTCCAAACCATTAGCTGGCCTTTGTACAAAATTGAATGGACCGATTTGAACAATGCAACCAAACCAGTATATAACATCATCATCTACCACAAAATTTTTGAATGAGTAATACATGTTCTGACTTATATAACTTCATAGCAAAACCACCCCCAACATTAGAAATGCCATCACCATTAGAAGGCTTCTAATTCTCAATTTGCATCTGTGGAGATTGCAGGCAGAAGAATATGAATTTGTGGAATTCATTGATGGTGCTGTGACGTTAGCAAAGGTGCCATTCTTGCCAAGACTGCACATATTCACAAATCAATCACTTGTAAGCAAAAATCATGGCACATACACACATGGAAAATGAAATGAAGCAAAGAGGCAAATGTCTAACCTTCCCGGAAATTTACAAGAACCATGACCTGCAGTCATTCAAAATGTTGTTAGTTATACTAGAAATCATCAATAGGACTACAAAAATGCTAGAGCACACCCAACCAAATATTGATAATCTTTAAAGGAAATGGTAATTTACTTGGATCAGAGGTGGAGATAGTAGCCATTTCATTGAAGTCACATGACTCAGGAGACTTTCCCATCTGATGATAGTAAGTGTCAAAAGCATAATTTGCATGTGCAATCACATTGTCAGGTTCATAGCATGGTTCTCCCTGAAGCAATGGAGAACAATCCACCTTGCCAGGTCCACATGCCCAATCTATTCCAGCCTGCAGCATCTTTGGATCAGCACCATCTTTTGCAATGCAGTAAGTTTGATTGGTGGTATCATTTGCTAAGACTGCTCCTGATCCTGTTAAGTGTAAAATGTAAATAGGTGCCCCATCTGCATCAAACAATCCCCAGTTCTTCTCTGACAATGGCCCTGGCTTCGTATCATCATTGTAGAGCTCATAGATGTAAGTACTAACAGTAATTCCAGGATGTTTTGGAGTTCCAGTTTTGCTCAGCACATGCTTGATCACGTTGCTGTTGTAAGTGTTGGCATTGTCTACTGTTGCATCAGGCTCGTTAGAATCACCCTTTGAGGGCCAGCCTGTCTCTGTCACTACTACAGGAATGTTAGTGTAATTTAGAAAAGACATGGCAAAGTATGCTGCATCAACCACAGCATCAAACACATTGGAGTAATGAAGAAGAGTATTAGAATCAATAGCTTCCTTGTTTGGAGGGAGAGGTTTGAAGAGTGCATAATCCAATGGAATTGCACCATTTGACAGCATGTAGTCATAGTAAGGGTATATGTTGAGCATGAGATAAGAGCCAGTGGATTGCAAGAAATCAAACATTGGGACCAAGACTGGATTCAGCGAGCTGTTAAAGAAAGCTTGGGAAGGTGGAAATGAATCAAGGATGATGGAAGAGGAAAGGGGTGTTGAAACTTGAATTTGGCGATCAAGATTGGATTCCACAAGGGCTGAATGAATGTACTTAAGAGCATTGACAAGCACTTTTGCTGCATTAGGGAGGGTAGTTAAAACCTCAGAACCAACACAAATAGCTGTGATATTAGTGGCTGGATAATGTGCTACCACATTGTGGGAAACCCAGTTAGCAGCTGTGGAATTTGATTGACCAATTGCTAGTAGCTCTTCATTAGGGACAGACACAACAACTTGAATTCCTGTTTTTGCTAGTGCAATGAGCATAGCTTGGTCAGCGTCATACAACCGAACATGCCGAATTTGCTGGGCTTTAAGTAGTGCTACTACTTGAGTAGGGTGAGGCATATCTGAGAGATCTGTTCCAATATTCACCCCAATAAATGGTTCTGCAAGGAACAAACATAAAGATCCACTAAACATTAGTCTCAGACTTAAGTCCCCACCAGTTAACTAGTCAAATAACACAAGGTTGGTTTGGAAGCATATGCAGGCAGACTCTTTCGCAAATTTTGATTATGTTGTCTTGAAACATGCTTGTGTAAAATTTAAGTTTTTGAAAAAATGGTTGCTTTGCTTTCTCTTGAAGATTTAAACAGTGTGATTTGCAAAATTTTAACAAGAATATAGATAATTCCCTAAAAAGGAAAGCATTTTTCAAAATAACTTCTCCACTATAAAGTGCTACCCACATTAAATGTGGGCAAAAAAGACAATAAATGATTGAATAGATGGACAACCAGAGCTACCTACGCCATTTAAGAGTAAAATCCTCCCTCATTTAATATATCTGGATAGTGAATACTACAGGTGGACCGCACTGCTATTCAAGAAGGAGAAATAAGATCGAACAATAAAAGCAACCTAGTTACCCTCTTCTTTTTTCCATTTTATTTTACACATATTAATTGTTGATCAAACCTTCTATTCTCAGTCAAAATAAGCAACATGTAAAGAAAAATATGCATGCTTTGAGACTAAAGGGAAAAAAAAAAGGGAAAGCAAGAAAAATAGACTGATACATCACTCTACCTAACACCGCCATAACATGCCCTTCAAACCTTTGGTCTTTGAACACTGACACTAAATAAATCTCATGGAACACTCTAATAGCCAGGATGTGGTAGGCACGTAGGGAGTGAAAATGGAAGGCATGGAAGGGTGTGCTTGGGCCTATGCCTTGATACATTGATAAATTTCACTCCCACCAAGCAAACCCGGCCCTAAATCTCATCGAACACTCTAACAGCAAGGATACTCATCCAAAATCCTCTTCTGGAGGGTGAGCAAGAAAGTAAAGGCCTGAGAGGAATCCATGCAGTTCAAGTAAATGTAGTTTTTCAGTGCACAGTACACTGAACAATGCCAATCCATGTTAAAAAGATATTATATACCAAAGGGGAATGGAAGATTCAGAATGCAAGTAACTTTTAAAGTGGAAAAATCTGGATCCCTTGACAAATAACTCATCAGCAGAGAAAGCACAGCAGCAAAGAATATTAGGGAATTAATGCTACCCACTCACCTGCATCAGCTGCAACAACAGACATTGTAAAAAGCAGCAGAAGAAAATGCACAGCCATAGTTTCAATCTCCCTAAGAAATCTGGTGAAAACTCAGCAATGAATGTGTGAGAGAGAGGGACCAGTCCAAGTAAAACAAACGGAAAAAGGAAAGTGGGGTAACGCTGTAGGAAGAATATGAGAGAGGGAAACAATTAAGGGAAGGATAGGGGGCAACTGGGAAAGATCAAAGGGCTAACGAATCATCTGTGTCTTGGAGTTTCATTCCTGAAGCACTAATTAATACAATACTTGATGAACACTAAGAGCTAGCAGAAAATCAAGGCAACGATTAAGGCAAAGTGGCAAACTACTTCTCCTTTATAATAATTATTAAATAAGTTATGTAAGTAATATTTAAGAAGATAAAAATATAAAATAAAGGGAGTTATTCAATTATATATAAATTTATATAAAAAGTTTAACATGATATTGTATACAAATAATATAAAATAAATAAGATTTTAAACTTATATAAAAAAAAAAACACATATAAGATTTACCTTGGTTCATAATTATTTATTTGTTTACTGTGTCCTAGCCGTTAAAGTACGAGGCGTTGTCCTCAGTTGGATAATTTTGTTGTCTTGTAGCACTTTTTTTTTTTAGATTCATTGTCTTGTAGCACTTTAACTGTAAGACATGGAATTTTTCTTTGCATATTTGTGTGTTTTTGAGGAGATGAGGACTTCAATCCAAACGTGGGACCGTTTTGAAAACATACAAACAAAGGGAACGGGAGGTGGGACACAACATCCTTGAAGACACCACAAAGACCACCGGGAGCCATCAACGGTCAATTTTACCCGCCCTATGGGATTTCACACCTACTCCTTCTTTATTTGTTTTGCTAATTGATAGTATTATTAAATATAAATAGATTACGAAAAGACTAAAATCCTACTTTGGTCCTCACTAATAAGTCCGTTCTCGATCTAATAACTGAAAGCAGAAAAATTATTTTGTATTCATTCATCCTTTTATCAATGTCAACTTGATGAAATTATTCATGTAAACTATGAAATGTGATATAAATACCGTTAATTGATAACATAAATTGCTTGCTGGATAATTTCCACATCAGAGACAGAGACATATATAAAAGAAGAAAAGGAAACAGAAAATAGATAACAGTTTAATCAGAATAATTTGTTTTCATTCATGACAGCGAAGTGAAGAATTTGTGGAAATTTTGTCGATTAAGAGTTGATATCAGAAGTTTGTATTTCTATGTTCTCTGAAACTTACATTGAAACTTGCCACATGTCAATTCCATTAGATAGTCTTTCTATAGTCATAGCATGATCAAAAAATTATCCACAAAAAATTATCCTTTTGAATCATAGCATGATCAAAAAATTATCCACAAAAAATTATCCTTTTGATTCCCAAGTCCATTGCTGCTACTAGATAGATAAGAGATCTGCCATTTGCACATTCACAACACAGAATTTTTCACACATTTAATTTAAAAGAGCATTATGCCACCACCGGAGTCTCTATCATTGGTTGATTGGTACAGGCAGCTAAGCCAACCAATGTGGAAAGTCATTTTGATGAGACGTAAAGGACTAATACAAATGAAGATTCCATCCAGGCTGTAAACTGTTGTCGAAGACTTAAGGTCTGCCTACCAAAATGTTTTATTCCATATGAGAAAGGAAAATAATTAATTTTTTTAATTCATCTTTTAATAATTTTTTTAATTATTAAATAAAAAAATATTAAATATTTTTAAGATATTAATTATATTTAATTTTTTATTTAATATTTTTTATTAAATAATAATAAAATTATTAAAAAGATGCTTTAAAAAATATAACAAAACTCTTTAAAAAATTAAGCCTTTACTTAACTGCTCCGAAGACAAGAAACAATGCGCTAAAAAAGAAATAAAAAGGCCTTCATTTAACTGCTCTGAATCCGATGTCAAGTCACAGTGCATTAAAAAAGAAATGAAAAGGCTTTATTCAAATTTCCACATAGAAATAAGACGGGGAAAAAAAGAAAAGAAAAATCACATTTTCGCCTGTAATAACAATCATTCAGTCAATACCTGTTCCTTCGCGTAGTTATTGGTCCCAACCTTTAAAAGAGACAAGTCATTACCAAATTAATTTTAAAATGACACGTGAATCTTCCATTTCCTTTCCCTTTCCTTCGATGTGCACAATCCCATCTGTAAAGAGCTAATAAACACAACCTAAGCTTAGCTCACACACACACATACCAAACACAAAAAGGTACAAATTCTCACCCAAACCCAGCTTTCATTTCCATTGCTTACTTCACAACCAAAGACTTTCCATCAACAAGCAACAAATTTTCACTCATTCTCACACACCCAATATCCTATAACCATGTCAGTTTCATGCGGGGTGGAGTGCGTGTTCGTCTTAGGCTGCGCACGCTGGCTATGGAAACGCTGCACCTACATCGGCTCCTACGACAGCGCTACCTGGCCCTCCGCCACCGCTGACGAGTTCGAACCCGTCCCCCGCCTCTGCCGCCTCATCCTCGCCATCTACGAACCCGACCTCCGCCACCCCACCCACTACCACCCCGCCGGCGGCTACAACCTCAACCCAGACTGGATCATCAAACGCGCCACCTACGAGGACACAGAGGGCAACGCGCCGCCGTACCTAATCTACGCCGACCACGACCACCGGGAGATCGTGCTGGCCGTGCGGGGACTGAACCTGGCCAAGGAGAGCGATTACAAGCTGCTCTTGGATAACCGCTTGGGGATGCAGATGTTTGATGGAGGGTACGTTCATCACGGTTTGCTCAAGTCGGCGGTTTGGTTGCTGAACCGGGAATCGGAGACGCTGAAACGGTTGTGGGTGGAGAACGGTTCGGTGTATGGGATGGTGTTTGTGGGTCACTCGTTGGGTTCTGGCGTGGTGTCGTTGTTGACCATACTGGTGGTGAATCATTTGGAGCGGTTGGGTGGGATACCAAAGGAGAAGATTCGGTGTTATGCTCTTGCTCCTGCGAGGTGTTTGTCCCTTAATTTGGCCGTCAAATATGCCAATGTCATACATTCTATAGTGTTGCAGGTGATGGTTGTTAACTGCTATTCAAATACTTGGTTTGTGTAAATAAGTAGGTAGTTAATTCAGTTAGAGGTAGGTAGGGTAGTGCGACCCTTTGGTTTAATTTCTTCATCCCTTTCATTTTGTGAAAGAATGCAGATGGAGTATTTATTTATTTTTTCTCCTCATCAACCTGCTTGTTGTTACTAATCTTATGTGGAGTTATTGAAAGGTTCATTTATTAGTTTTATTCAACTGTATGATGATGATGATGATGCTGGTTCAAATTATAATAGGTTTTTTTTTTTTTTTTGGGTGCAGGATGATTTCTTGCCAAGAACTCCTACTCCATTGGAAGATATATTCAAATCGTTATTCTGGTTAGTACTGCCCTTTCTATAATATGGATATGAGCGCATTAGGTTTCAAGTGCATGTTATTTGCTCTTGATTTTGTTTTATGTTTATTGAGTGGAGTAAATTATCATGATGGTCTCTTAAACCAGGCCTTGATGATTTATACAGCTTGCCCTGCTTATTATTCGTGGTTTGCCTGAGGGACACCTTCATACCAGAGGGTACAAAGCTTAGAGATCCAAGGAGACTTTACGCGCCTGGACGAATGTACCATATTGTGGAGAGAAAACTTTGCAGGTATTGACTTGCAAACAGTTTTGTTCGTAGTAAATTCCTCTATAATGTTAAATATTGTGGGAATATACTTATTATTATTTTGTTTTGTTTACTTGTTCTTGGTGCAAAAGTAATTATAAGGGTCCCCTATAATTGTACTAACTTTGACATGTTATGAAACCTAGACAAAGAGTTTGTTTTCTGTAGGCAAAAATTGCAGCCATAGATTATAATTGTTTGAATTGCTTAGATAGTGGCTACGTATGACATAACTCTACAGTGCTGAAATGTCTTGTATGATATAGTTGGCCGAGTGCATGATTCATGAAATTATACCTTTTCTTCAGATGTCTAAGGATTCAGGTTATTATGAGTAATCCATTTCTGCTTTTTAATTCACATGCACCGGGTTACTGGTTTAGCATAAGAAATAGTTCATTAAATATTGTTATAGTTCAAGTGTTACATATCATATGCATTGCTAAACCTTGCCCTGAACTAATGCTACAAGCAATATGTTGTTCCCAATAATGAAGTTCCTCGATCTTGGTGAACACAGATGTGGGAGATTTCCTCCTGAAGTGAGGACTGCTATTCCTGTTGAAGGAAGATTTGAGCATATTGTCTTGTCCTGTAATTCAACATCAGATCACGGAATTATTTGGATTGAGAGGGAGGCAGAGAAAGCTTTACAGGTAAGGAAATTTAGATGTGAGGACATCAACCATTTCCTGTTTGTGCTGCTTTTTTCCTAACATTGTTTAGTAACCTTTACTAAGAATAAAAGACGCAGTTGTGCTTTTGTCTAACATTGTTCTTAAGAAGTTTGAAACTTTTTGTTAGTAATGTAATCTATGGATCAAAATGCTGTTGTTGGAATTCTTTTTCTTAACCTTTTCTGCATTTAAAGGAACTTCTGACTGTTCTTGGTATGCCCTTTTAGTTAATGAAGGATCGCAGCTCCGAAACTGTGACAGTCGCTCCAACCGTGCAAAGGTTTGAGAGGTTGCAGACCATACAAAAGGAACATAGAGATGCTTTGGAAAGAGCTGTTAGCTTAAATGTACCTCATGCAGTGGACAGTGCAGAGAAAGAAACGTCTGAGAACAATGAAGCTGAGGCATCCGGTAGCGGGGACAAAGACGCCTCAAGTACCCAAACGATATCAAGTGATAGAAGGTCAAACTGGGATGAAGTTGTTGAAAAACTCTTGAAGAATAATGAGCCAAGAGATCTACACTTGGAAATGGGCACAAATGTCCCACAATAACATCTTTATCTCCTTGTTCTTTAGGTGACATATTCACACCCATTTATACTTTTTGCGCTCCTGTTTTTTAAGGTATTAGAGTTTGTACATTTATGATGTAAAAATATGGTTACAATTGCTCTCCTGAAATTTTTGTTGAACCTATAAGGCCTTTTCCTATGTAAAATTGTGAAGTAAACATGGATCAATCAATTCTTTGATCTGTTAAGAAATGGGCAGCACTTTTCTGAGTTGTGTATGTTACTAATGTAAGGTATATTTTATAATGATCCAATCAATTCTTTTCGTTGTCACTTGTCACTGCCAGGTAGCATGATGCTTTTATAAATAGTATGTGCTTGATGGTTTTGTTTTTACTAATTTGAGCGTCTGCGCCGTTTAGTAGGACTCTCTAGAACGTAGTGAACAATATTGTGTGCTTGATCGTTGCTTTTCTTTGTCGACTATTTTTTAGATATGCGCCGTTTAGTAGGACTCTCTAGAAGGAAGTGAACAATGGAGTTTAACTGAATCAAGTAGCAACAGAAAGTATGCCTCTTAAAAAAATTAGACAATATTCTTCTAGAATGAGCTTATTTATAACGTAATTTATCTATAAAATAAATAAGATATATTATCCTTAATTATTTAGTATATTAAGATTATGGTGTGTTTTAACTTAACTCGAATAAATACACACTTGCTTAGGGAATATATTATCATCTTTAGAGGAAAATAATAATAATAATAATTCGGCCTTAGCCGTGTGGTTAAAATTTTTATTTTGGTTTGATGCTCATACGAGACCATTTTTGGGTTGTAAGACTGGCTATAAATTTAATGACGATATTGTTAGAGGAATAAAAGATCATTAATCAATGGAGTGTACAACAACAATCAAGCCTTTTTTTACTAAGTGGGGTCGGTTACATAGATCAAACGACGTCATTGTGCTCTATCATAAACCAAGTTTTTAGATATGTTATTCAGATCTAAATCTTTTTTAATCGTTTCACCTATAGTCTTTTTTGGTCTTCCTCTACTTCTAGCTATTGGGCTATTATCTACCTGATCTACTCTTCTTACCGGGACTTCTAAAGGTCTTCTCCTCACATGTCCAAACCACCTAAGGCGAGATTCTCTCATCTTTTTTACAATAGGTGCTACCCCTACTTTCTCTCTAATGCATTTATTTCTAATCTTATCTTGTCTTGTATGACCACACATCTAATGCAACATCCTCATCTCCGCAACACAGATCTTATGCTCTTGTTGGCTTTTTACCGTCCAACATTCAGTACCATATAACATCACAGGCCTTATAGCTGTGCGGTAAAATTTACCTTTAAGCTTGAGAGGCACTTTTCTATCACAAATAACTCCTAAAGCACTCATTCATTTCATCCATCCAGCTTGAATCCTATGGTTTACATCTCCCTCTATCTCTCCATCATTTTGTATGATAGATCCAAGGTACCTAAAATGTGTGACTTGTGGTATTGTATGATCTCCAATTTTCACCGCTAAGCTATCATTAACACGCCTCTTACTGAACTTACATTCCATATACTCCGTCTTACTCCTACTTAGACGAAGGCCATGTTCTTCTAAAGTTCGTCTCCATAGCTCTAACTTCTCATTTGTTTCCTCTCTCGACTCCCCAACTAAGACTATATCATCTGCAAAAAGCATGCATTATGGCACCGACTCTTGGATATGCGCAGTAAGCACATCCAAGACCAAGGTAAAAAGATATGGACTCAAAGCTGACCCTTGGTGCAGTCCTATAGTTATAGGAAAATCTTCTGTGGCCTCACCCTGTGTTCTCACACTAGTTTTAGCCTCATCATACATATCTTGGATTTCTCGAATATAGGCGATACGAACTCCTTTCTTCTCCAAAGCCTTCCACAAGACCTCTCTCGGTACCCTATCGTAGGCTTTTTCCAGATCAATGAAAACCATGTGTAGATCTTTTTGCTTCCTCCGAAACCTCTCCATTAATCTTGGTAGAAGATAGATTGCTTCCATGGTTGACCTCTCAGGCATAAAACCAAATTGATACTCTGAAATATGAGTCTCTTGTCTTAATCTCCGTTCAATTACTCTTTCCCATAACTTCATGGTATGACTCATGAGCGTAATTCCTCTGTAATTTGTACAGTTTTGTATATCTCCCTTATTCTTATAAATAGGGATTAAAGTGCTTCTCCTCCATTCGTTTGACATTTTCTTAAACCTCATTATCTCGTTAAACAGCTTTGTGATCCAACTTATACCTTTCTCTCCTAGGCACTTCTATACCTCAATAGGTATATTATCCGGTCCGACCGCTTTTCCATTATCCATCATCTTCAATGTTTCTTTTACCTCAAACTCCCTGATTCTACGATAAAAGGTTTTATATTGGTCCTCCTCTCTAGTGTTTAGAATGTCCGAGTCCCCAAATGTCCCATGTTCCTCATTAAATAACTTGTGAAAATAACCCTTCCATCGATCCTTAATGTCTTGTTCCGTAACCAAGACTTTGCCCTCTTCATCCTTAATGCATTTCACTTGATCCAAGTCTCTTGTCTTCCTTTCCCTACTTTTAGCAAGCCTGTAGATATTCCTTTCTCCGTCTTTGGTGCCCAACGATTGATATAACCCGTTGAACGCTTTAGTTTTCACCTCGCTCACCGCCTTCTTAGTATCTTTTTTAGTTGCCTTATATTTTTCCTAATTTTCATCATTTTTACATACATGCCAAGCTTTACAACATTCCCTTTTAACCTTAACCTTATCTTGTACACTTGTGTCCCACCACCAAGATTCTTTATCCTTGAGTCCGAAGCCTCTTGATTCACCGAGTGTCTCTTTTGCTACCTTTCTAATCCCTTCAGCCATCTCGTCCCACATATCATTAGCACTCCTTTGTACTTCCCAAATTTCTTCCTCCATAATCCTCCTCTGAAAGAGCATTTGTTTTTCTCCCTTTAATTGCCACCATTTGATCCTTGGCTCTCTGTCTCGACAATTTTTCCTTACTCTCATCTTGACCCGTACATCCATAACCAAAACCCTGTGTTGGGTAGTCAAGCTCTCTCCAGGGATGACTTTGCAGTTCATGCAAAGCTTTCTATCAGATTTCCTTATTAAAAAGAAATCAATTTGAGAGCAAGAACTCCCGCTTCTATATGTGATCAGATGCTCTTCCCGCTTCCTAAAACAAGTGTTAGCTATTGTAAAATCAAACACTACCGAAAAATCTAGAATCGCTTTGCCCTCTGCATTAGTTACTCCTAGACTATAACCCCCATGCAAACCCTCATACTCCTTAGATTCGCTCCCCACATGACCATTTAAGTCCCCTCCTAGAAAAATCTTCTCTCCTAATGGTATTCCCTGAATTAAACCTTCTAAATCCTCCCAAATTTTAATCTTGTAGTGCTCGTCTAACCCTACTTGGGGTGCATACGCACTAATAACATTAAAAGTCTTCTGTTCCACAACAAACTTCAAGGCTATGATCCTATCTCCGAGCCTTCTCACATCCACAACCATATTCTTCCAATTCTTATCTACTATTATACCTACCTCGTTTCTAGATTTTACCTTGCCAGTGTACCAAAGCTTAAAACTCGAAGAGTCGAATTCCTTTGCCTTTTCTCCAACCCACTTAGTTTCTTATAAGCACATAAAATTAATCCTCCTCCTAATCATGGTGTCAACTATTTCCATAGATTTACCTGTAAGTGTACCTATATTCCAAGTTCCAAAACGCATCTTACTCTTGTGAACTAGCTTCTTTACCCATACCCGTTCACGACAATGTGGGAATCCTTGCTTATTTTTCACTACACCTAGGCGGCGATGCAGCGGCCCTTGCTCATTTGACACTGTACTCGAGCCATACAGCGCATTGCTTAGGAGCAACGACCTAGCATTAACACAATTACTTCGTTGATCCCATTAATCAATGGAGTGTAATGACCAAAAAAAAAAATCTATGGAGTGTTGTACTCACATATTACGGAGATGTTCTACTCAAATTGTAATACTATAATCATACATGCTATTAGATCAAATAATAAAATATCATTAAATTAAAGATGAAGGTTTACAAAAAAATTTAAAATAATACTAAGAAAGTATTTTAGAATTTCTCTACATTCAAGGGGGCAAATAGGTGTACCGATAGGTTAGCAAATTGGAGTTTAAAGCAGGAGTATTGTCTTCAATAGCTTCATGAGTCCCCTCCTCCGCTAAAGGATTTACTTTTTGGCTGATTTTACTGGGGTCTCTTTAACCCACCTAGTTACGCAGTGTTTTTGTTTTCTAGGCTATTGCCGCATATGTACACCAAGAAAAGAACATTAGCCTACGAATGAAATAGTTGTCTGAGGGTTATAAGCAACTTAAACCATTCAAACAAATATTATTTAATGTCTCAAAAAACAATCAAGTGTATAAAATCTACTAAAACAAATATTACTTTTCGGTGCATACCTAGAAATAAGACCGAGTCAGGCCAAAACATGTTGCCTGTAACGGTTAATTTTCACAACCAATAACAGTAACATGCAATCCGTATTGTCAGTTTTCAAGAGCTGTATATCAGATCACTCACCACATCACTAAAAAGCATCAGAAACAACACCTTGGACTGGCTGAATGTTTTGAAGTAGACTCCGGGCTCTCAGAGCAAGACATGCAATTAAACCAAATAATAAAACAAAATAATAGGCAAAACTAACTATATATAATCTGAAAACTTATAAAATACCCAGTTAATCATTCAGCCCCTAACAAGACATAAATGTGATCAAATAGGAGCATTCCAAAGCAAAGTGCAGTAAAAGATTCAAAGTAACGCCATGGAGACAGCTGTCTTTGTACAAGGGAGCCAATAGCAAATCTTGGCTAATATTTAAAAACAATCTTGCTGCTTCCGAAATCATGAGATGTGCATGGCATCAGCATGATAGGTCTCCAGTTCCTTGTCAAGTTCCTCAGCTGACTTATCCATCGTATCCTTTTTCCCACGACCTCGGCCTCCACCCCTGCCACGTCCACGGCCTCGACCACGTCCACTCCCACTCCTTGGGCCACCTCGACGCCCCCAACTGTATAAAAACAAACAATGAATGACAAGTCTTTGGTAAATAACTACAGTGAAAAGAAAAGGACATTTATATATCTCATTACGCCACTGGACTACAGAAAAAACAAAAATAGTGAGGCATTTTTTTTGCCTATATAATACCAAAGCAAAGAGCCTGTCAAATGCATAAATTACTATGGCTTCTGGAACCATTGAAGTTAACCTTCATTCAGGCACAACCTTAACAGAAACAAGTCTTCACTACCCACTCAGCATCATATATTCATATGTTAAAAAGAAACGGTAAATACACAAAAGCATCTTTCCCAAGTCCACACCTGGACACTGCAGAAAAATAACACCAGACCTACAAACCTTCAAACATCCATAAAAAAACCGCAAAACAAAACAACTATAAACATATTAGCTGCTTGTGAACTGCAGGGTTAGACACCAATTTAATGCCACGGCATTACCTAATCTTGTTTTGATAATGGTAACAACAGAGAAATACAGTTGCCTGAACAAAGGAAGGGAAATCCTATGTTGTTAGTAAGAGTGCAATTCATTAGTTTCTACTTTCTGAATTCACTACATCATAGAAAACTGTTTAAAAGAAAGTATGCAAGTATGCACACATCTCTATATCTGTCAATCCAAATGTGAAATTTCTAAATATGGTGCAGACTGTAGAGTATAGACAAATAGCCCAATTCATGCATAAAACACGTGACATGCCCATTTCAAAGAGATCGTTAAACCTTTACATATTGATATAGTTTAGTTTCTATCCGTCAATTTACTTTTTTCATACCAACAAAAATAATTATATATAGCCCATGATTTTTCACAAGGACATCTTCAGATGTATCAAATTGCTCAACAGCTTAAAATTTATATTCCTCCTGCTCAACATTTTGCTTTTCATGCCATCAAAATCAATTATATAGCCTATGATTCTTCACATGGACATCTTACGATGCATCAAACTGCTCAGCAGCTTAAAATCTACATCCATCCAGCTCTTGCTCAAAAGGTTTCTACTAACTCAGAGATCCTTTTCTATTTTGATAAATATCATTAAAGTAGAAAGGTAAAGAAGTAAACAGGGAGAGGATAAGGAATCCTCCTAAAATAGCACAAAACACACAAACCAGGAAAAAAAGAAGAATGAAACATCGACTAAACAGGGCTTCCCAATCTCTTTGCACATCCACGACGAAGAGTCCTCTAAAGAAACCCTCGCTGAACAACATAAAGACCACAGCAAAAACCACTGTCTCATACTAAATAACGAGATCCAGATATATGACCTAAATCTTCATACTTATATGATATATAGAACCCTTAGAATGTGTGTGACTTATTCAATTTGTATGAAGTTCAATACACAAATTTCAGTAAAAAGTGACATCAATCAGAGATTACACCGTTACTGATCTAAAAGACTTACCCAGCACCACGACCAGGCACAGCAGGACCTCCAGCTCGACCACCTCTAGACCTGCAACACCCCTATCATCAGCACACAATTTGAAGTTGTATTTATTTTTTCTATCAAAAAGGTAAGAGATGAAGGATTATAACATAAGTTTGTAGCATTGAAGGAAAGATATTTGCTAGTTGCCAAAGATTATAAGCATATAGCATTGAAATTATTTTTCAGTATTCCAAAAGAAACAAGCACCAATTACGTCAGGGATGCAGAGACATAGACACATTCGTAATCATATCACACAAAAGCCTCTATGCTTAATTGAAGTAACGTACGTCATTACAACTGTCCTTTTCATCCTCCCATTTACCCCCATGACATTCACACGGGCAGTTATAGGCAGTTCTGCATTGGCACCAACAATCTCAATCTTCATGGGCTTTCCATCCAAAAGTACATTATTATATCGTTTAAGTGCAGCAAATGCATCACTTCTTCTAGTATAAACAACTTCAGCTGAACCCTGTAACAGAGTGAAACATATTAAAGATTTAGCCAAAAAACCCTGGCAACCACATTGTTTAAAAACTAAGATGCATAAAACAACTGCTAAACACCATATTACTTTCTGAAATATATATTTTCCCATATATTAACAGACTTTGACACTTCACAGCAACCTCAGATAGACTTTCAAGCCATGACAAACCAACCGAGAAATCTACTTCAGTGATCAAAATTTCATGTAGTAGCCCCTATAACTTCTAATGTTCTACTCTTCTAGATTTGAGAAACTTAATGAAAAAAACAAGATGAAGATTAAAAAAAATTCGTAAATTACCCATATTTTCTAATTGGATTGAAGGTGATATACTTCTCAATAAGAAAAATTACTGAAATTGTTATATGTCATCTGCCAGAGAAATATGCCCATCCACGTTATTGTGTAGTTAACTTGAAAAAAAAAGGCAATAGCTAATACAATTAAATTGCAGAAACATTTTCTATATTGTAAACCCCACCACCCAAAGCAGGGGAGAACAACAAAAAAGGGAAAGAGCTGCTACACACACCTCATTAAACACATCAAACTGAGTTTAAAAAAAAAAAAAGACTAATCAAGAACAAGAAGCTAAAACTAAACTGTCGCTGAGTTTCTAACACAAAATTCAATACTTACACTTGGATGTCCGTGTTTGTCGTAATGAACTGCATAGCGCTTCAAGTCTCCAAGCTCAGAGAAAAGTTCCTGAGTTGCAAATCAAGATTCAAGAGAACTTCCAGAGAGGTTACAGTTACTAAGAAGGAAGCATACAATGATATGACATAATATGTACCCTTATGTCTTCATTGGTTACTCCATGGTCCAAGTTGGAAACATACAACTTGGTGCCGACTTCTATTCCTTGTATCCCTGCAGCTCTTAGGCTATCTTCAAACAAATCATGCTGCCATGGAAAAGGCCTGGTTCTGCGAATAGACTGGCCAAAGCAAACAGAACAGATTCCAGAGCGGTAAAAGAACACGTCAGATTATGACCAGAAAAAGATATTCAGCATTCTTCAAGTTTAGTCAGAGAAGGAAAATCCCCAGAAAAAAAACAAAACACGCTGTTAACGAAGTAGTTCTGTCCAAGATAATATATTCAAGTAAACCCATACTCAAACATCAATATTTTAGGTGAAAGATGGTAAATGGGAGTCAGAATTCAACCCACTGATTATAAACTGGTGCTATGCTACAAGTGAGAGCTCCAGTTCTGATGTTATGCGAAAAGCTCCTTTGCAAAATACCATGAAATACGGAAGTAAACTGATTTCTTGCACCGTAGAACCCAACTTAGCAAGAGGATCCAATAAAATGCCGGTCCACACAAACCAGTCAAACATTTAAAGTCATCTCATCTAAATGAAATGGATTAGCATGGTTTAGAGAATTTAACCCCACTTATAGTTATATGGTTTTTGTGCTACTTGTAAGAGCTCCATTTTGAAATTCACCTAATGAGCTCCTTCACATAATATGCTAGGAATCACCAAAGAACTCCTGCACACATCAGAGATCTGTAGCAAAGGCCCCAAAAACAAAAGCAAACAACTCTTAGGTGCATATTAATTGTGACATTATGGAACTATGACAAAGGCATCAAGGATGCAAAATGATCGAGCATGAGCTTCTCCATGGAACAAATATTAAAGTAGGAGCTCCTCTTGCTTTTGAGTTTCTATAATGCTGAATCTCTCATAATTGGGTATTTTTTAGTATATCAGAATCTCAAGCACATGTATAAGCATCCACATTTTTTGAGCTTGCCTTGGCAATAGCATAAGATGATGACCGAGCATTAACCATAAGAGGACCTCTATGAACAGCACCAGTCATTCTTCTACCATTTACAGCACGAGTCATTCTTCCACCACCAAGATTCCCGCTTGGTCCACGGCCAAAGCGGGCTCTGCCGCGTCCTCTACCTCTCCCTCTGTTACTCCTGTTCTTTATTCTATCATCAAGTGACATATCCAAGGAAGAAGCCATTGTACTTGCAATGCAACAGAGTCAAATTCTTCAAGAAATGTTAATAATGTAGCCCTGCAAAAATAAATAAATAAAATCAGTTATATGTACATGTCCCAGATCCTAATGAAAACAGAGCATGTAGAATTTAAATGGCGAAGAATAACAGGACTAAGAAGATGGTAATGTTTTTCATACAATACTTCAGTCAATTCCAGACATCATGCGGCCTAATCTGTAATTTTAATCAGTCAGCACCCAAAACTGGATATCCAATCCGGCTGAACACCCCAAAACAGTGTATGATTTCAAAACCACAACCTGTGGAACATCAACTAGCAGATACTACCTAGAAGACTCCCTTCTGAATTTTTACATAGACGCCACAATTAACAGAAAACTTTAACAATTGTCTTCTCGAATAAGATCTCTCTTAACACAAAATCCCAGTTTACCAGGGAAGGTTGCCTTCAAAATTTGGAAGAATTGAGAAACAATAGAATGATCTCCTATTCTCCTTAAAGACAGCACTGTCCTGTATCATAGCAATAGACTCAGCCCATATAAAAACGGCGCTCCTTAAATTCATTCCAAAATTAGGTACATTCCACAAAACAAAACACAAGCTTTTCAATAAATAATCCAATTTACAACATGTAACAGCCACGCAAAATCCAAGAGCTTAAAAGCATTAGATCAAAGCATTTCAGCAACCCCTCCCCAAGTACGGATTCGCTTAAAAATTTAGCAGAAAATAATAAATTAAAAAAATTAAGAAAAATTTACTAAATACCTAGTTTACAACTCTAGTCCAGAGTTCAACACTCTTCACAAAACACACAAAAGTATCACACTTGAAACTGAAAACCCTAATCTGCTCACATCCCAATTCACAACCCCTACATAAAAATAAAAGGCACACACGCGCGCGCGCACACAAGGATATTATCACAATTGGAGAAAAATCTAGACACAAAAAAAAAAAATACCTAGAGTTGATAACAGAACCGCGGGATGAATGTGTAGAAGGCAATGAAGTATGTGTAAAGCGAGAATCAGATCGAGGGTGTGTTGATGAGAGGAAGCGTGTGTGTGTTTTTGGGGGCAAAAGCTTGAAGATTAAGAAGAAGGAGCAAATTAGGGTTTGGAAGGAAAAAGAGACGAAAGATCCACCATGCGCGTGGGGGGTTTTAGGGTTTCCGCGACACAGCGTGAGCGAGAGCTTTTGGGTATAGCTTAGCTTCTCGGAAAGGCACCGTTTCTTAATGACTACGAGTCTTTTTAAAAAGCCTTTCCTTTTGCTTTTCTTCATACCGTGTCCAACAAGTTTTTTTTTTTTGTCTTTCGTTTGGGCCACTTAGTTCCCTTTTTTTTCATACCCTGACTTTTTTTTGGGCCACTTATTTCTATCTCTCCGTGTTTCCTAGAAATTACACAAGGAAAATCAGAAAATGATATACAATGCAGGGGGTGCTAACTTTGGATTTGGCTGTTGCCACATAATATAGTGAACAAATTTATCTTCTTTATCTTTCAGTTTGTGCACTATTCAGTTTTGAATCTGATTCTATTTTCTTGACTAAATTTTATAACTAGCTTTTTCTATAAAAAAAAAATATTATAACTATTTACTAGAGTAAAAAAAGCCATACATTAAAAATGAATGAACAAAGTAAGAATTTTTAAGTTGAAGGACATATAAATTTATTATCTTAAAATTTTAAGTTGAAAGGTAGTTAAGCCTCTTTAAATTCATTGGTAGTGGATTTTTCCAATATTTTGAACTCCCCTAATTCAAACATTTACATGAAAATTGCTTGTGGTAATGTCTTTATCATGGCAGAGGCTTGCTTGCACGAGCTATCAAATGTAACAAAACTCACTTCAAAAGTTTTACAGTCCTTTAATCTTATGGGGATGGTTTTTATTTAAGCAATATACATTTTATTTTTTTTAGACAGTCTTGGGTAGATTAATGCTGTATTGCTTGTTATGTCTTGTTTGATTCCTTGTGTCTAACACTCGCAGTTCCGTGATAATTTCCATGTTAGAAACTCTTAAGAATGCAAAAATATCAATGGGCTTTGCTTTGTTATCAGACTATCAGCTTTAGAATCAAGTATGATAATTAGTCCTGAAGAGGTAGATCGCTTTTTAGTAGAGCCTTGTCGTATTCTATACTTTTATTTTTTTGACCGGTTGTTGTATTCTATACTTACTTCTTAGTGATTTGAGGAAATTTTACAGTGAGAAGGGTTTGGTTTTAAAAAAATAAAAATAAAAAATTCACTGCAGATTGCAAGTTGGTGGCACTATTTAGAGCTTTAAATATTTAGGCCAGGTATTGCATAAGAGCAAAGGACAGATTTATCTTTCTTTTTGTAAATCATTTACTTTTATTATATATATTTTTATTCAATTACTTTTAATATATTTGTCCAAATCGTCGTCTACATATATAATTTACAAGCATTGAATATGAGGATAAACTGATAAAGCTGCTGTTGCATTTTTAATATATAACAAAAACTGAGGGTTTGGACCTCTTTCAAGGTTTGAAAAATCTGTACATTGAATTATGTAAGAAAGATCAATGTTAAAAAATTTTCTATTTATGTTTATAGACAATTTAAGGTGCCATATATTTTCTAGTGTTGGATTCGACCTGATGATGCAATCATTGCGAAATGGCTTAAACTTTTAAACAAATTTTCCTTCCAAAATCCTTTCATGTCTCGACCACCTATAAGATCTCACTTATTATTTTTTGGATGGTAGTGATAATATATAACAGTGATTTATGTAATGAAATGAGCCTAAAAAAAAAGAAAGAAAGAAAACAATAATACTAAAGCAATTATACATACATACAAATATGTCTCTGTGGAATTAAGCTGTGAACCGTGGGTCATCCACCATACATCTTCTTTTGTTATTACGATATTTCATTTTTTTTTTTGAAAAATTAAGCTAAGACAAACTTGTTTTACTCCAAGGAAGTCGTTTCTAGTTCACAAGGATTTTATGCATACTGATAAGCACACAAAGGTGAAAAGATGTCCCTATTTGAGAGAGGGCTGCTCTTAAAAAAGAGACCTTTACATTCATGATAGATTCTTAAATAATAGGAGGTGGTTACACAAAATGTAGAACAGTAGCCACGTGTTTTCATTCAAACGGAAATACTAAAATGAAAAAGGACAAAAATAACAAAAATGCAATACTGCATCCACCGTGGTCTTGCTGCGCTCCTCTTGGGCCTTGTGTTTGGGTTGTTGTTGTTCATAGCAGTTTGGTCATTGGTAATATTATTACCGGGCCTAGGTTGGGGCATATCATCACCTTCCCCTTGGAGAATGACCTTGTCCACAAGGTCCACATCAGGATACTTCTCCATAATTGTTTTCGGGTCTTCCCAAGTAGCCTCATCTTCAGACTGAGAGGTCCATTGTACCAGAACTTGCTCAATAGGGCCTTGTCTACTAGTCAAAGTGCGCCTACCCAGAATACATTAAGGGGTTAAAAGTGGGTGATTTCCTTGGGTGTGTAGCGGCAAAGGACAAGTTTGAACTTCAGGATGGCCTTACAGGAGTGGAGCATAGAGACATGGAATACCGGATAGATTTTTGTTGTAGGTGGCAAATCCAACAAGTATGCCACTGGTCCGATGCGCTTCACAATTTGAAAAGGGCCATAGTAACGACGAGACAATTTGTGAGAGCGGCGGTGAGCAACTGAAACTTGCCGGTGAGGTTGAAAGCGGAGGTGCACCCAATCACCTACCTCGAATACTACTTCACGCCGATGTTTATCTGCTATTTGTTTCATATGGTACCTCATTGCTGTGAGTTGAGCCTTGAGCTTAGCAAGGAGAGTTTGTCTGTGGGATAAGAACTCGTCTAGTGTTGCAATTTTTGTGCTCCCCGTGAGATAGGAAGGAATGGTTGGGGGTTGCCTTCCATACAAGGCTTCAAAGGGGCTCATAGCAATGGATGAATGAAAAGTTGTGTTGTACCAAAATTTTGCTAGATGAAGAAACTGTGTCCACCTCTGAGGTTCGTCACTGATAAAAACATCTCAAATATACCTCTAAACATCGATTCAGTACCTCAATCTGCCCATCACTTTGTGGGTGGTAGGCACTAAAGTAAGATAATGTGGTACCCTGATTTTGAAAGAATGCTTTCCAGAATTGGCTGAGAAATAATGGGTTACGATCAGTTACTATTGATTTGGGCATATCGTGCAACCTATAAATCTCAGCAGAAAAAATTGAGGCCATAGTTTGAGCATTAAAATTGGTAGGAAGAGCCAAAAAATGGGCATATTTGGAAAGACGATCTACCACTACCCAAATAATTGATTTTCCATGAGACAATGGTAGATGAGCGATAAAATCCATTGAGATGTCCTCCCATAATTGATCTGGAATTAGCAGGGGTTAAAGTAGTGCAACGGGGGCTTAGGTTGATGTCTTATGTTGTTGACACACTTGACAATTAGCCACAAATTCAGTAACAATTTTTCTCATATTTGGCCAATAGAAAGAAGTTGCTAGTCTTGCCAAGGTAGCTTTGGTTCCCGAATGGACCCCAATGGGTGAAGCATAGTACTCATGCAATAAGGAAACTTGGAGATCACATGCTGCTGGTATAAATAAGCGCTCCCCAAAATATAAAAGACCATCGCATAGTCTAAATTGGTTGTGCACATCCTCATCATTCTGCCATTTATCAAGTATGGCTCAGCCCTCATCATGCTGAATGTAAAATTGGTGCAATTGGTCCACAAAGGATAGAATTAGGGACGAAATGGCGAAAAACTCAAAGGAAGGATTGGCTGAATCTTCATACTTCCTTGACAATGCATTTGCCACGCGATTGGATGATCCTGGCTTGTAGTGGATCTCATAATCAAAACCTAGTAGCTTAGTTAACCATTTTTGTTGTTGAGGAGTTTGTATGGTCTGATGCAGCATATTTCTAAGGCTCTATTGATCCGTATATACATGAAATTTTCTGCCCAATAAATATTGACGCCATTTCTTAATGGCTTCTGTTATGGCAAACATTTCCTGGACATATGTAGAGGCTGCCTGCATCTAAGAAGACATCTTTTTGCTAAAGTAAGCCAAAGGATGGCCGTTTTGTGATAATACAGCACCAATGGCAATGATCGAAGCATCAGTATCAATATTAAATGGTTTACCAAAGTCAGGTAGTTGCAGAACCGAAAGAGAAGTCATAGCTTCTTTGAGTCTGGAAAAAGCTTTTTCAGCTTCGATTGTCTAGGAAAATTGATCTTTCTTTAATAGATCAGTAAGAGGTCCCACTATAGTTGCATAATGTCGAACAAAACGGCGACAATACCCCGTGAGACCAAGGAAACCTTGTACGGCAGTCACGGACCTGGGAGTCGGCCACTCAACAATGGCTTGTATTTTTTATGGATCAGGGCGTACTCCTTTGGCCCAAATCACGTGGCCCAAATAATCAATGGAAGTTTTGCCAAAAATACATTTAGACAGTTTTGCATAAAATTTAGAAGGACGCAATAAAGTGAGTACCTCAGTTGAATGTTGGGGATGTTCCTCCCAACTTTTGCTATAAATTAGGATATCGTCAAAGAATACGACCACAAACTTCCTTAGAAAGGGACGCAGTAAGTCATTCATGACAGCCATAAACGAAGATCGTGCATTGGTGAGGCCAAAAGGCATCACAAGGAATTCAAAATGGCCATCAATAGTGCGGAAGGCTGTTTTGAACTCATCTTCTACTGCTAGCCTAATTTGGTGATATCCAGAATAAAGATCAACCTTAGAGAATACCGAAGCACCAAATAATTCGTCCAATAAGCCATCCACAGTAGGAATAGGGTAATGATCCTTGACCGTAATGGCATTTAAAGCTCGGTAGTCTACACAAAATCGCTATGAACCATCCTTCTTTTTGATGAGTACAACCGGTGATGAAAAAGGACTAGTACTTGCCTTAATGATGCCTTCTTGTAACATCTCAGAGATGAGCTTGGTCATTACTTCTTTCTGACAATGAGGATAACGGTACAGTTTAATGTTAACAGGTTGAGAATTGGGAAGGAGGTGAATATGGTGATCATGTGGTCTAGATGGGGGCAGGCCATGGGGAACATCAAAAACAGTAGAAAATTTGTCTAGTAGTTGTTGTATATGTGGATTCGGGTGGGATGGGGTGTGATTGGACTTCGTCGAAGGTAAGAAGGATAGAAAGGTTGCAGCAGTGGTATATAAGGGTAGGTACAAGATAGTAAAGGCTTGGGCTATGCTATCAGTAGTAAGGGTATGACAAAGTTGATGATGGGTTAATGGTGGGGCAGGGAGTGGAGTCTGACCATTTAAGGTAATTTGGCTATTATTATGTGAAAAGTCATGGAGGGGATTGAAAAATTAGAAAGGACGGTGCCTAGGGTGCTGAGCCAAGCCATGCCAAGTACAATATCAGCTCCTTGAATAGGTAGCAAATATAAAGGAACATGGAATACCTGTTGTTGAATGAGTAAGGGAATATCACGACATACTCCTCTGCACGTAATATGCTCTCCATTTCCAACCATAACTGAAAACTCAGTAACAGGGCACACTGGTAGTTGCAAAAATGCAGCCAAATGTGGTTGCAAGATATTATGAGAACTACCTGTACCAATGAGAACTGATACATAGTGACCCTGAATCATACCTCCCATGCGTAAGGAACGTGTTGCTTGACCCCCAAACGGGGCTGTACTAGACAGGTGAAACAAATATGGTTCCGTGTGGTCATGGCTAGGTAAAAGATTGGTTGGAGGTGGGGAAAGGGTGGCAGAAGTCGGTGTAGGTTGGGAGGATCAGAATTTGGGTTCTCAACATCATCACTGATAAGTAGCAGAAACTGTTTGGAACCACATTTATGACCGGCATGCCACTTATCGTCACAGTTAAAACACGGCCCTTTGGAACGGTGGGCTTGCATTTCAGCTGAAGAAAGCCGACGAATAGGAAATGGAGTGGAAGGAAGTGGTTTGGGGAGAAGGGGGTTGGCTGGGGTGGTTTGTGGAGGGTTATACCTGTGGTGGGAAGAGGGGGTGTCCAGTAACTTAGCCTCAATAAGCTTTGCTAAACCCAGGATTTGTGACAATGAAAAAGTTTGATGCAAGGCAAGCTCGTGCTGGATATCTGGGCGCAGCCCTGAAATAAAACAGTTCAGTAGGGCATCAGAAGGAAGGCCCAGGATGCGATTGGACAGCTTCTCAAACGCAGCTTGGTATTATGCCACACTACCGACTTGGCAGGGCTTAAAAAGGGTTTCCTGGTGATTTTCATACGACGATGGGCCGAAACGGAGCTCCAACGCACGTATAAAAACTTCCCAAGTAAATAGTTGATGATTCCCATGCATCCACTTGTACCAGTTGAGAGCTTCTTCGGTCATGAAGAACCCAATATAATTCATACGCTGTTGGGAGCTGATACTATAAAAATAGAAATATTGATCTGCCTGAAATATCCAATCTAGCACATTAGAACCATTAAAAGGCTGGAGGGTAAGTTTGGGTGTGCAAAGAGGAGGGTTTGGCGTAGGTGGCGGTGTTAGTGAGGAGGAGGATAGGGTGGCTACTTTGTCGGCAAGAATATGGAGGACGGAGGTTAAGGTTTCATGGCGGGCATCCATCATAGTCTGCAGAAAGGAATAGGAAGCTTCCATTCTCATTTGCATCTGTTCTAGGCGTTCCTGAATGGCAGCCATGGCTGTCTCCATGGCGGCGTCGGTGGGTTGTGTAGGTTTCGGAGGCATGGATGAGCAAGAATGAAAGTACCAAATTGATAAGCACACAAAGGTGAAAAAATGCTCCTATTCGAGAGAGGGTTGCTCTCCAAAAAAAAGAAATTTAGGAATTGAATCTAAATATTCTCTACCTTTTCATTCATGATAGACTCCTAAATAATAAGAGGTGGTTACACAAAACGTGGAATAGTAGCCATGTGTTTTCATTCAAATGGAAATACTGAAATGGAAAAGGACAAAAATAACAAAAATGCACTAAGTCTGGTAATCCTGCATCCACCGTGGTCTTGCTGCACTCCTCTTGGGCCTTGTGTTTGGGCTGTCGTTGTTCACAGCAGCTTGGTCATTGGTAATATTATTATCGGGCCTAGGTTGGGGCATATCACATACATTTTTATTTGTTTGGTACATATTTATGTATACATTTGATTCAGCTGCTTTGTCCATCATATTTGAGCACAACAGCTACTTATCAATATATGTGCTGCTTCCACAGAAATAAAGGTTTTGTTGTTAGTAAACTTAAAAGAATTAAAATGACTACAAAATTCAATCTTTTCTTACTTGCTATTTGTTATAATTTCTCAAATTACCTTATCTCGGTTACAATATCTATTCGGATAAAGGAGAGGATTTGTTTGAATACTTATTGCTACTACATAAATTTTGTCAATTGCTCATCAATCATGATTTACTTCTCAAAACTCCGGACTTTTGATAGCATGCCAAAACTAATTGCCTCAATCTATGGTTCTAATCAGACTAAAATATTCTATTTTTATTTTATATCTCCGTTCCTGTCTTCTTAATTAAATATTAACTAAATTTTGCATTCGTACAATATACGAGATAAATTAAGAATTAAATAATAAAAATATATATCATTATAAATAAAAGTAATTTTATTAAATAAAATATATGTACTAATTTATCAAGAAAACAATACTTATAAGTTTAATTTAAAAATACTTAAATTATACTTTTATTATATTTTCATAAAAAAATTTACTCCAATATAAATATTAAAGAATTTAAATATAAAAGGTTATAAAACAACCTATATGTTTGAAAAAAAATTATAATATAAATAAAGATCTTTGTCTTTTAATGTATAATTTAATCAATAATTTTATAAAATAATATTTTAATAAATTAATTTTACTAAAATTATATAAATAAATTTAGATATTATTTGTAAATTATTATATTTACAGCTATAATAAATTATTACATATAATTGTTACATACAATAATTTATTATATTTCCATTTTCTTGTAAGCTTTTTGTTCAATAAAATGCATATACTAAAATATTTAAATATTACAAAAAAATGCATATATTAGAATAAAAATAACTATTTTTAATAAACATAACCAACTAATCTAATTTTTAATAATAAATCATATTTTAATTAACTTTATTATGTATTCATGTCATGTTTTTTTACCCTTAAGATTTTAATTATAATTTCTTGTAAACTTTTTTTGTGAAATGTAGATATTAAAATATAATATATTAATTTTTATTTAGTAAATTTATTTATTTATGAAATTTCTTTTGATAAAATAAATATTCCTTAATAAAAATAGTAATTGCATATAAAAATTTGTAAGGCAAATTTAAATTTAAATAAAAATATCATATTTTTCAATATTTTTCATGATAGTTCTGCATTTCATATTTAATATATATACCCAATTCAATGACAAAAATAATATGTTCATGTTTTACTTCATATTAGTGTTTTACTCATTACCAAATCTAGGTAGTGCGAATTTCCTGCAAGGCCAAAGAAGAAGATATAAAATGCTAGAATATTGAAGTTGTTCTTTAAGAATTTTCATATATGTAAAAAAACTTCTACTTTTTCTTTACTATATTTGATAATCCCTGTATAGTCTCCTTTTAATATTTTAATATAGTTTTAACATTTACCTTAAGCTATGCAATGGTACTTCTTTTTTCAGTTGTTACAACAATTGCTTTATATTAAGCTCTCCAACTTTAGTATAATTGAGATTCTTAAGTTATTCTAAACACTTTCAACACAAACACGTATTTGTCACATTTAAGCATTTTATACATGTATTGTCATGTCAGAATAACACATGTCATAATTTTAAAATATGTACATTTCTTTATATATTACATGATATATGGTGATTCTTTTATTCAGTCTAACTTGCTTGAAGTTAGAATCTCTTCTTTGAAATCTATCATTCAATGTAACCTTTTTTTATATAGAATAATTGCATAGATTAATCAAAGCCTAGTGAATACACTTCAAATTTCTTAAACTCACTTGTTCATCTATCATAGTTGAAGAGGAATCCCAAAGGTATGAGTAATGGCTTCAAATTGTCTATTGGAATTACTTAAAAACCAAATTACAATGACATCAAAATTGTACCTTTAATTACAAACCTTAAAATCAATAGTATGTTTGTAGAAACCTTAGGATTTTGCACATGCCAAATTAATTATATTATATTCAATGAGATCAAATGTGATTAATTTTTGCAGAAAACAAAATAAAATGACTGATTTCTTTAGGTTAAATTTCTCCTAATTTGTACAGGTAATAATTTTGGTGTATTTATGATTAATATACACCAAATAAAAATAAAGTTGATATGAAAAATAGCGATAAATGTGATTAATTTTTGTAGAAAACAAAAAAAAATGATTGATTTCTTAATTTTCTCCTAATTTGTACAGACAATAGTTTTGGTGTATTTATGATTAATATACACCAAATAAAATAAAGTTGATATGGAAAATAGTGATTAATAAAGTAATATGTATAAAAATATTAATGCGTAATTTGAATCTGATTTATTAATGCAATCAATGAAGTGATATAAGAATAAATAAATAATAATGAATGAGTTAAGAATTAAGCATTTAATATGGAAAAGATGATTAATATATAGTAATGAGAGATTTTCAAAAATTCAGAAATATTTTGTAATAAGAAAAATGAGGTAATATGAACAATTGAATAATAATAATCATACATTCTTAATTATATTCCATATTCTATCAAAACAAAACTGATTGATTTGTTTCTATATTTTTTCTTCTCATTTGTGTAGCCATTAATTACTTGACTACATTTATAATTATTTAAGTGAATTTAATTTTGTCAAATCGATGGATTGGATTGATTTTGGATTAGATCATAATGGAATGATTCAAAATAAACCATTAATTTATTTAAGATCCATTATAAAATATTTAATAATATTCAATCCATCCATGACCCAATTTAATGGATGGATTGAATATCCATCCATTAATCCATTTTAATGGATTGGATGGATAGATATCTAACTCTCTCATTTAATAAAAGTTTCTCTCTCTAAACAATGTTATTCTCTCTCTAAAATATGTTTCTCTCTCTAAAAAATATAAAATATATTAGATATATATTGATTGGTTTTTAATTGGATATCCAATGATATTCAATACATATTTTGGTTGGATTACTAACCATCTATAATTAAATTTAATCTATTAGATCCAATCCAATAAGATATATTATTTTAATTGAATGAATTGGATTAGTTTTAATATAAATGGATTGGATGGATTAAAAATTAATGAATTTTATTGCCAGGCCTTTCCCAATATAAAAGGGAATTCAATAAAAAAAAAGAATACTGATTATATATTAGGAAATTAGCTAAATTGATTTGTTGACCAAAAATTAGAAAAAAGTATAAATTAGTCTTCTACAATAATAGGAAAGAATTAGAAATAACAATTGAAAATAATTATACAATAAATTCAAAAATTTACAAATTATAGAGATTGACAATTGGTGGTCTTTGACAAAAATAACAAAATTATTTTGAAGAATGTCTTAACCTCTCAACTACTCTAATTCCCAACCTAGAGGTTGTAGGAGGTTCGCCGCCATCAGTCACCGCTCGTCCGCTTTAGCAGCTGCCACTCTCAAGTACAATTTTTTCTATGTTCTTATTCTTCTTTCTCAACTCCTGTCTTTGTCTCTATTTTTACATAACTTTGATTTGTTCAGAAGGTCATGAGTCTCTTACATCGCTCGCTGGTACAATTCATAAGACTCACAATATTGTATCCATGATAGGAAGATCAAGCAACCATGACAGAGAAGAAGATCGATGTGATATGTATTTTGGGGTTTCAACATAATCTTCTATTTTGTTAAAAATTATGAGTTTCAAAATGTTCTTCTATTTCGTCCAAAGAATGAATTTTTTTAGATTTCATCATACTTTTGTATTTCATTCAAAAAAGTAGAATTTCATTTTTTATTACCATAAAATTGAGAAAGATGAAACCAAAAAGCTGAAACATGGTTTTGATTTGGAGTTATTTGATTTATTATTATTATTATTATTATTATTTGTAAATGTGGCATTGACCACATCACTTTACATGTGAAAAAAAAAAGACTACATCAAATAACACATGGCAAAAATTTAGCTTTGTTATTTATCAAATGTCATCAAATCAAACCATGTACTTGCTGACAAGGAAGACACATGACAACTTTTCAAGCCACGTACCTTCTCTTTATATATTGATAACGATGCTTTTTCTAGTGCCCTTGCATTTAGATGGTTTTTGGAATCCTTCTTAAGTGGACCAATAGAATTAAGACATTTGGGTAGATAATGTCCACATCATTAATGAGTAACTATTTTTCTATGAAGGGTATGACAATTTTTTCACTTTACAATTTAACCCCAATGACCATTAAATATATTATTAAAACATTAACATTAGTTGCTGTTAACCACAAATTATTTGGGTTAAAAATTGTGATTAAAATTCATGGTTGAAGAATTTCCCCCCATTTATAAACCTTAAGCCCCAAATTTCTCACTCATGCTATGAACCCTAACTCTTAGTTGTATCCTATCACTGTCTCTGCACTTCCTATTTGTCGATTGCACTTTAATTCTTCCATTTTTTCCTTTGTCATCTTCGTCTGGTTGTTCTAATTGAAAGAACCATATTTGTTTGATGAAATTAGATGTTAAATCCAAACAATTTGATGGAAGTAGTAGCTTTAGGCATGCCAAAAGTTTGTCAAGCTTTACCAGTCAATATTCGCCACGAATTGTAGATGAGGTAAATGATCTTCATGAGATATTATCAATATCAAAATCAGCACTAACCAACTCAATAGATATACAATATCTTCATGATGTGTTTACAGAAAATCTTGAGCCAATCAAACCAGGTGTCTATGCTTTATCTTATTGTTAATATTAACTAATATTCATGTTTTAAAAATATATTAAATAGTCATTAGATTAAACAGTAAAATGAAAAATTTGTCAAATTTTTCATAAAAAAAAAGAATTATTCATTAATGACGTGGACAATATCCCAAATGCCTTATTTTTATTAATTCACTTAAGAAGAGTTTCAAATCTCATTCAAATACAAGAATACTAAAAAAAAAACACCATTAATAATTCAGTAAAAAATCCTTTTTTTAAATTTGTAATAACTTTTTTCTTAGTCAATAGATTTTTGTGCCGAATAAATAAGAAAATTAACAAAAAGAAAGAACAGCAAATATGAATCCAGCTGTAAAAATAAGTTAAGGGCACATAAGAAGAAGATACAATGATTCAAAACATTTAAGGAAATAGTTGGTGAATTAAATTCGATCAAAATGTGAAGCTGCTACTCAACCTCTCAAATTTTACCAATGACACAACTTACCAATCCAATCCCCACCACCACAGGCGAGTGATGATGGAGAAGTAGCACAATTAGGAGAGACGTGGACATGCCAGCTAGGCAGAACACCTAGGAGGTCTTATCAGACGTTTGATAACAGAGTACAAGTAGCGTACGAGGTTCTCGCAGTTGCATAGGTTGATGTCCAAATATCATCAAGCACACCAAAGTCAAATTCATTACATCATCTCCCGCTTCTTTAGGAGTCGTCCCTCATTCCCTATCTTTAGCTACAGTGCTCCACTCCCCATGTTTGATTGGATTTTCAACTAAATCATCAAGAAGAATAATCACAAGGAACAAACACCCTATTCAACATTATGAATTTTCAAGTTAGAACTTAGAACACCACAATCAGTCATTGTCCTCTTTGATAATTAGAAACCAACAAAGCCTCCTCATAAACTAACCCACTACACAATTTTACAAAGCAATTACATTGACACAAAAAACTAACACCACAACCACTTCTACATAGTTCAGATCACTACTACTTTTTAAGTCACCAAAAGAGTCTCTATTGTTCAACGCTCACTTCTGTCAACTGAGGCTTCACCTTAGGAGGTCTACCCCTTGGCCTTCCACTTGAGGTGGTCATCGTTGATGTCAACCCACCAGATCTTGCAATCTTCTTTGGCCTCCCTCTTGGCCTTCCACTTCCACTTGACACTTTGGCACTTGGTGGCTTTGGTGGAGCATTAGGGTCCTTTGGAGGGCGACCCCTAGGCCTTGGTGGGGACAAAACTGTACCCGGAGCAAGAGGAACCTTAGGCTTGGGTGGCCTCCCACGCCCTCTTTTTGGTGGGGCATTTGGGTCACGCTTCATGTAGTTGTTCTTCCAGAACACAAGCTCACCACTCTCTTTCATCCTGTTGAGGTGGTGAGACAAAAGTGCTGAGTGGCCTGCTGGTAACTCACCATAGGTGGACTCTATGTACTTTGAGATCGCTGATTTGTTGGCACCATTGCTGTCACCAAGAGCTTCAAGTGCTTTCACTATCATCTGCAACACACACCAACAACAGCAGCATCAGCAACCAAGGGGGTATCAAATGGTGGGTAACTTGAAAACGAGATCTTTCTCAGTAAATGAGCTGGTTTCTTATGAAAATCATAGCTCAGGTTAATGGGTTTGTGAGAAAGTGAAGCACTTAAGATGAATTGGAGTCAAATTCACTAGCAAAAAAGGCAAGATGGTAGCTCAAAAGAATTTTGGGTCTTTTGTTTTGCTTAAATTCCTAGGTAACCCTAAATTCTTCCTCTTTTTCGTTTCTAAAATGCCTTATAATTCAACTTAACACATCCACATCAGTGAACAAAAACCAGATCAGCCTATAACAGCTAAATTATCATGTAAAAAAAAACAGTCATGGTCTTTTCTTTTCCTAGGATTCCTCAAGGGCATTGAAACTCAAATGAAGAGGTAAAGAAACAGTTAAAAAATTTACTTTTTTTAGAAAAGACACATAGAAGTGGAAATGTTAAAATCAATTAATTACCTTAGAATTAAGTGACTCCATTAGCAAAATTCTTTCAAGATTTAATTTTGGAGAAAGAGCAAAAGGGAAATCTCTATTTCTTGCTGGGAGGTAGCTGAGTTTACCTCAGGGTATGGAGGAAGTGATGGAGGTTTATTAACCTCTTCAGTCGCCATTGAAGTTGCAGATGGTGGAAGCAGCTCAGAAGCAAGCACAGTGCCACACCCCCCACTAAGCCCAAAAAAAGATTAAAAATACAAACTTTAACAGAGGAAGGTTCAAAATTTTTCACGAAAAGGAACAGTTTGATTTGGGTGGCACTTGCCAAGATCTGAGGGTTGGATTTAAAGGAGGATAAATAAATTAAAAAATTTGCAAAATAAAGAAAAAGGAGGGGAAAATAATAATAAATAAAAAAGATGGAAGCCCTTCCTCTTTTTCACCCACCTCTGCATCATCTTTTTCGGATTTTGAACGGCTTGGATTCACGAAATGGATGATGATCCCACGGTTGAGGATCCATTAAGAAAGGGTCACTTGGATCGATGACGTGGCAGGTATGTGCAACCTCACAGAATTTTTAATGTTCCCTGTTTTGTTGGCTTTTCCTTGCTTTTAGGATGAGGTGACCATCTTCATTGTTACTCCCTTTCCTTTTTCTTTATAAAATTTAGGGAATGAAAGTTGAGAATATTATGATGCCACAAAATCATATCATTTTTATTTTAGAATAATGTTACTCTCACGTATTAATACACGTATTATTTTATATTTATATAATTTGTATTATTTAACTAAAATTAATCTAATCAAAATCTTTATATATTTGTATTTTGATATTGTTACATCATTTTAATTTTAAAAGATGTAATGTATAAAAAGCATTATTTTTTTTCTTAATCAATTATCATATTAAAACTTTGGATAAATTACACAAATCACTCTCGAGATTTGTTAAAACGACACTTAACCCTAACAAAATCTACACTCTGTCTCAAACTTCCATCTTATCCTTGACGTCGTTAGAAATATTCCAACGAAATATTCTTTACAACTACACTTAAACCATGATGTAAAAAAAAAAAAAAGGAAAAATGGTCGTTTGTGGAAGTCGACCGTTAGAGGCTTGAGGGTGAACACTATTAAAGTGTTTGGAGGTGAAGAAAAGGGACGACAACTCCAGCAGAAGTGAGCCCCCGAAGCTGGTGAACTCCCATGCTGATTAGATTCAGGTCACGAAGCTAAAAGCAAGAAGAAGATTGAGCTGTTTATGTCAGTCCCTTTGCTAACTTTTTCACCCAAACTTGATTTCCCCTGTTTTCTGCAAAACACAGGGAACCCCTCGTGTTGCAGACCTTATGAATATGACACAATCTTTTTCGTCAACTTACTCATGAGAGTTAAACTCAACCAGCTTGAGGTTTGTGAATAAGAAATGTAACTGTGGGAGGCGTACTGCCATTAGAGTATTAGAATCTAATGCCCATAAAAAATTATTATACTATATCTGCCAAGATAAGACTTGCAGCTTCTTCAAGTGGGTGAAATTAGTTGATGATGATGGATTAGATTGCATGCCAAGTATAAGAGGTGGGCAACAAGCAAGTGGTCCCAATGCACATGAAATTATAAGGGAGGTTGGCATTCTAAAAGTGGATGTTGAGTAGCTGAAGACCCAACTGAAAACAAACACCAATTATATTTATATATTATATGCTGCAAATGTTGTAATGGTGGGGTTTTTATTCATGTTGTTGTGTGTAACATTGATGCTAGTTGTAAAGGGTTGATATTGAACGTAATGACTAAGTATTGTAATGAAATCTAACGTCATTAATAAGAAACAAAGTGAAGGTCATATTGAGTCAAAAGGATTGCACATTTTACTTGTATAATTTGTTCATTGTAATACCACAGCCAATTAACATGAAATGCCACTTAACACAATAGAATCTAAAAAAGTGGCAGAATAAACAACTAAACACATGTATGCTTATAGGTCCCTTGCCAAATAATAGCGGTACATAAACTTGTGCAATATATTTCACCAAAAAACAATGGGCATTTACAGATATATACCAGAACAATTAAAACCCCAAACAAAAAGGTTGATTAGATCCTAACTACTGTAATCTTATAAAGCAACATAGTCACTTTGGCTTAGGTGGATAAAAGGGTTGCCATCAAGTTCTGCAATGGTTGATGCTTCACTAACAATTGCACCAAAAAGTCCATCAATAGCTACATCAGAGGGTCCACCAATAGCTACACTAGAAGTCCACCAGCAATTGAACCAGATGTTCCACCAACATCCACTTGAGTATTGACCTGACTTAAAAAGGTTGGTTGCAATGGTCCAATGCTTGGTATCCTAGGTCGAGTGGCTCTTCCCTTAGAGGCACACTTTGCCAAAACCTTCATTTTCCCCTTGTCCTTCCCTTTCTCCCAAATTCCAGCATATAACAATTGAGTTTTGCATAGGTGGTCCACTCAATGTACTTGCATCTGGCTTTTGAATTGTTATCCCATCAGTGGTTCTGCCTCTTGTAGCCTGCAATTAATTTTATCCCAACAAGATCATCAACAACCAAATTGAATACAAGGTTATAAATTCAACAATTAATTGGACAGAAATTGACTAACCCTCTTTGTAGCAGACTTTTTTCTTGTAGCAATAGGTGCCCTCTGACAAGTCCTTTTGTTGTGTCCAAATACTTTGCAATTATCACATCTTATAGTAGCAGACCTTCTGCCAGAATTAGCTACATTGATTGCCTCATCAGGTTCTTTTCTCCTATTTCTTTTATGTCTTCTAGGTAGTTTCTTCAACACAGGGAGGAGTACAACATCTCTTAGATCCTCATGAATATCTACCATGTTGAGATCTGGTACAGGGTGGATTATTTCAAAGTAAGCCTTCTCATAAGTTGCTTTAGTGTAGGCAAGATCACAAAACTTATCTATATCAAGTCTCAAATAACTTATGCATGACAATGCATGCTTGCATGGAAGTCTTACATTTGGAACAATGAAAAAAAGGAGTCAAACAATGATAACAATAAATGATAACAATATTCATTGATGAATTTAGTATGCCTTTGTGTTATGACATACCTGATATTTCCCAAAACTTGCATTGGGAGTTTGTTGTCTTTAGGTGCACGGGGAATATTTTCCCATTGTCATTAACCATAAATTCCATCTGTTCAGTAAGAACCAGACTACACCAATTGGTTCTGTTCTTCATTAGTTCTATCTTTTTCATAGCTTTAGGTGTGATTGTTATCCTAAAGACACCCATCAATGTACTTCTTGTGGATTTTTCCCATCAACTTAACCACAAGTGATTCTATCAATGTTAACACAAATTTCCTTCTAAGTTGGCCAACCCATTAGTTAAAGCTTTCAGTCATGTTATTTGTTATACGATCACTCTTAACCCATGGATCAAAAACATGGCTAGCCCATATTGTAGGTGAGATCTTGTCTAACCACTCAAAAGCCTTCAAAATTTCTTTTTTAATATCAAACATTACCTCTTTAAATTCCCACTCACAATATGTTTTTACAGCTTTCTAAAACAAGGCTCGCAACATAATGCCAGGAAATTGACTTTTAAAGTTGTTGTATAAGTGTCTACAACACCATCTATGTTGGGCCCTAGGGAATATGTCTAAAATAGCTTGATCAAGCCCCTGTTCAAAAGTTGAAATGTAAATGATTACACAATAGATTATGGAACATTAAAGCATAACCTAAACCATGAAACAGAAATAGCCAAAATTAAATACATCACCTTTTGTTTGTCTGTCATAATCACAAAGGGCTTGTCCTTAACTGCACTTTCAATCATTGACTCTAACAGGTGTAAAAAGAAGGTGCAACTATCCTTGTTCTCCATTTCAACAACAACAAAAGTGATAGGAAATAATATATTGTTGCCATCTAATGCCATAACAAATAGCATTATCCTATCATATGGTCCTTTTAGGTGGCAACCATCTATAACTATAAAAGGCCTACATCCTCGTACAAAGCCTTGTCTCATTGCATCAAGGCATAAAAAAAATAAACGTTTAAATACAAGATTGTCCATTTCATTAACCCTCTCAACCTGTAACTTAGCAATGGTACCAGGATTGGCTTGTCTCACCATTTTTGCTATATGTCTTAGCATGACTACCTCTCTGTATCTTCTCTTGCCTTCTTTTTAGCACGATACATCTGACTTTTTGAGACCTCAACTCCATAAGTAGATATCATGTGCTCATGAATTGTCTCATAACTAAAATTCGGGTCAGCCTTGAATTGGGAAGCCATTTTACTAGCTATCCAAGTTGATGTTACACATTTGTTGGTGTTGTTCTTCACACATGTATGCTTACCATCATAGACCTTTATCTTAAATGTGACATCATCAGGGTTTGAGCTAGCATGGACGTACTACTCATAATTTTTTCCAGCACACATTGTTGTGATCCTACTTCTCTCATTTCTGATATGCACTATCTCAAACCCCACTTGGATTACATAGTCTCTCAATACCTCTCTAAAGGCATCTACGCTAGCAAACAACATTCCTCTTTCTAGAAGTATCTTATCATCTTTAGTGTCATCATAAATCTTACCACTATAAGTCCTATCCACATATGGCCTACCCTCACCATTGTCAGCCCCATCTAACTCAATCATATTCATCATGGTCAAAATTAGAGTGATTATCCCAATCCCTTCTCTGATCACCCAAGCCAACTGAATCTAAATCACTAAATTAAAACCCAACACTTTCACCTTCTGAAATGTCAAATGTGTCATCATTAGACTCGATTAAAACCCTATAATCTCTATCAGCTGTGCGCACTTGCCCTTCAGGTGACTCTTCCAACAATGGTTCAAAAACATGGTTCATTGGTTCAACATACAAGTCAAATTGGTCATTACCTGCCTGGTTGTTTTCTTTGATCCACCTCAAAAGGTCCTGATCATTTTCCACCACCATCCGCCTATTATGAGGCAAAGCACCTTTCATTCGAAGCTTCTTCTCACAATCAACCCTCAGTCCAGCGCACACCTAGCTAGCCAAATCCATGTAGCAAAAGTAATCGATGTCAAATTTGTCGACGATGAAGAAATCATCCTCCCAGTGAACCACGATGCAAAACCTCGTGTTGTCTCCTGTCTTCCTTGAAACGAAACAGCATTATGCAGTTACGAAAAAAAGAAGATGATAAATGCATCAATTAAAATAGATAACTGAAGAGAAAGGTAGTGGTTGTTTACCCTCAAAGGTTGTTCCTTTGGCACTAAGAGCAATAAGAACGACGGGTGGGAGTTGCCTTTTCTAGTGGTTGCTCTCAGAACTAAGCTACCAGTGTTTGAGTGTTAATGACGAAGAGTGTGAGTGTTGGATGTCCAATTCTCGCGTAATGAAGGAGAGTGTGAGTGAGATATTATGTGTTAACTATGGGTAGGTGTGGGTGTGGTTAATTTTGTGACACAAATGCTTTAGTGTGTGTATGGTTTGCAGTTCGTAAATCTAAACACTCTTCTGAAATTTTTAAAAGACGTGAAATTATATTTGATATTTTTATTTTTTAGTTGAGGTCAATCAAAAATACTTTTAAAAGTGTATTGAAGTAAAAGTAAAAATTTTTTATTTTTTCATTAGGTAAAAGTTTGTTAGAGAATATTTTCCTTTTCAATCTTATTTTAAAGTGATTTTAGTGTGTGTTTGATTTGCAGTTAGCAAATCAAACATACTTTTAAAGTTCTCGAATGATGTAAAATTATATTTGACATTTTTATTTTTCAATTGAATTCAATAAAAAATACTTTTAAAAATGTGTTAGAGTGAAAGTAAGAATTTTTTACTTTTTCATTGGGTAAAAGTTTTTTAGAAAACATTTTCCTCTTTAATTTTACTTCAAAAATGATTTTAATCTTTCATCCAAACATTATTCATTTTATCAAATTCACTTTTAAGATAAAAATTTTCAAACATAAATCATGTTATTACAAACTTACTTTTAACCAAACTAAAATTTACAAACACATTTTTAACTAAACTTAAGTTTACCAATTGTAAATCAAATACACACTTAATTCAGTCACACCATAGTTAGAAGGGAGGTAATTAACTTAAGGGTTAAGTGTCAGTTGATGGGTTGGGGTGGAATGTAGATGTTGTTTAAGAATGGGGTTAAATGTTGTTTCAACAAACTTCAAAAGTGATTTGTATATTTTATCTTAAAATATTTATATTATTATGCAATTATATATTATTAATTTATCATATCACTCAAAACTTTAATTTATATTGTAATTATTTTTATTATTAATAGTATTAAATTAAATTATTTTAGTAATATAATTAAATAAAAAATCTATATTAATAAAAAAATCAAAATTAAATTCTAAACATATGATTCCATAAATAATGAAAATTAAATAAATTGTACATAACTGTATAAACAACGTGATTCTAAGTAGTAATTAGAGAAGATGTTGGTTCTCAACTAAAAAATCACATTTGAATGTATATCTTGCAAAAAAAAAAAAAAAAAAAAAGCTTAGATTTTCTTTTTCACAATTTAAACAAAATACACACAAAGTAAAGTAAACAGTCTTCTATTTTAATTATTATATATTTAAACGTGATTTTAATTAATATTATAAAAATAGTATAAATAACTTCGCTGTAAACCAATTTGTTAACAAAATCAAATTTACAATTTTTTTTTTCCTTTCTATAAACGGTATGGGAAACCGTATAGAAAAACGTTGACATTGATTAGTATCTGAAACAAGCATGCTCTTAACAAGCGACTGAACAGCAGCAAAGTTGGGGAGGAAAAAAAACTTCGATAAGAAAGACTCTAGACGTTTAAAATGTTCAAATTACAAATGAAATCAGTTGCCTCTTCAATTCATATTTGATATGGATAACTCGGGCGCCACATTAAGTAATGTCAAACTTACATCATTTAATATATACACAAATTTTATTATTTAATTATAATTAATTTCATATTATTTTTTACATTCTCACATTCTTATTCTATTAATTCATAGAAATATGAGGTGATATAACTCTAAAATATATATTAAGTATTTTCTTTAAAAAAGTCAAAAATATGTGTCATATTGCTTTTTAGCAATTGAAGAACCGACAAGTTGATTTGAGAAATCTTTTTATTTAAATATTTCAAAATAAATATAAAAGCAATAATTTTTTAATGCATCTTATTACTTATTTAATTATTTAAAAAATAAAAATTATTATTAATTTATTAATTATAATTACATCTTATTAATCATTTAAAAACCTAACTATAATTATAAAAGAATAAAATTATAAATGCATCTTATTACTAATTTAATTATTTAAAGATAAATACACAAAAAATTCAAACGATCTTGTTTATTATTTACTGGCACTATGTGCTTACTTATCAATTTGCATTTTTTTAAGATAAAAATAAATAATAGTTAAAATTGTTTGAATCCTTTTCTGTATTTATCTTTAAATATTTAAATAAGTAATAATATATATTTATAATCCTATCTTTTTTATTTATCCTTATATATTTATCTTAAGTTTTTAAGTGAGTAATTAATAATGATAATTTTAATAATAAACATTGTTTGAATTTTCTATTTGTACTTATCTTTAAATATTTAAATGTTTAAATATATCGGCATTTTGATCTCATATCATTATTTCTTTTCCAATTTAGTCCCATATTATTTTTTTGAGTCAAATTAATCTCTTACTTTGCAAATTATTTTCAAGTGATTTTTTTCGTTAGGGTTTCATTACCCTTTAACAGAAGTAATGACATATCACTGATTGGTGATAATCATATCATTGTCACGTTATCATTATTAGTGATATGTCATCACTTCTGTTAGTGGTGATGAAATTCTAAAGAAAGAATCATATTGTAAACGATTTGTAAGATAAAGAACTAAATTAAAAAAAATTGATACGAGATTAATTTTTAAAAAAGACATAAAAAGAAATAATTAAAATATCCTTTTTTTTCTTTGATTTTTGTGTTATTAAGGTAAACATTTACAATTCATTGAATACTTATCAATTGCTAATTAAAAAAATATTATCATAATAACATACAATTAAACTATATAAATTAATTTTAACCATTCATTGTTGGGCTTGGAAGGGGCAACCTTAATACTTCAAATCGGATTAGTCACATAGGCAAAATGTGTGACAATACTTAGGTAAGAGCCAAAAGTTTTTTAACCATTTGATAAATAATCTATTCCTATATGATAATTTTGAGCACTCTTTTTGGATAATGGTGTAGTTTGTTATGATACTTTCAATATTTGAATGTCAAATGTCTTTTTCTATAATACAACTTCCTTCCTTAAGAGTGAGTTAATTTATTATGGTACTTTCTATCTAAATGCTACACTTCTTTTCTTTAAATACAAGTTTCTCTCTCTTTTAACTTTGACATTTTTATTTTTCTTTTATTTTTTTTAAATTTACTCATATATATATATATATAAATCCTATTCATAATAATTATAAAACATATAAAATTTGGCAAAGAAAAAAAAAATATATTTCAAAATAAAAATCAATAATAAGTTTATTTTAAATATTTATATATATATTTTATGAAAAACATATAAATAATATACAATAATATATAAAATAAAAATATCTATATATTTATATATGTGAGTAAGATAATAAAATATTAATAATATATATAAAATAAAGAGATTTTTTCAGTATCGTTTATTTTTAAAAAGATATTAACACTCTTAGGCTACGTTTGGTGCATCGTATAAAGAATACATGATAGTATAAACTAATACTATCAAGTCTTATTCAATGTTTAGTGCATTCAACTGATAGTATAATGAAATCATGTCAAGTCATTTTATCCTATTCTAATGTGATAACTCTATCCTCTCCCCTAGTGCATGATAAGACATGATAGGATTTTTATTCTAATCTTATCCTCAATTTCATTTTTATCACTCATCTCCCTTGCGCCACCACCACCACCATTACCACCACCACCACCACCATCACCATCACCACCACCTCCACCACCGCCACCACCGCCATCACTACCACCGCCGGCGCCACCATCGGACCACCGCAACCACCACCACCGCCGCCACCACCACCACCGCCACCATCATCACCACCACCACCACTGCTACTATCGATTGCCGTCGTCACTACCACCACCGCCGCCACCACCACCACCACACGCCACCGCCAACCGCCGCCACCACCACCGCCACCGCCGCCGCCACCACCACCATCATCACATCACCACCTCCACCACCGTCGCCACCACCATCACCACCGCCGCCGCCGCCGCCACCACCACCACCACCGCCACCACTACCATCACCACCGCCACCACCACTACTACTACTACCACCACTACTACCACCACCATAAAGCTTTTTTATTATTGTTTTTTAATTATTTTAACTTTTATGCTAAAGGATATTTTAGTCTTACAAAAAATATTACACAATCAATAATTTATCCTTTTGTTATCAAACAAAAGATAGGATTATGTCTTATCCTATTAATTATACTATCATACCTTATACTATCCTATTATATTATATTATACTATACTATACTATCATGTGCATGCAAACATAGCCTTAACAATTAGTTGTTAATATAATGTCATATGTTCCATATATTTAAAATATAGAATTTTTTATTTTTATATATTTTTTTTTATACTACGAAAATAAACTAAAAGGCAAGAAAGACAAAAAGCTAAAAGCCTACTGTCTAATAAAGACAGTGCCCATGGAATCCAATAACAGGAGATGCGAAGCATCCAGGGGGCAAGTTGGAAGAATCTCCAAATCATTCTGCAGAGTTACACCTCTTTTAGCAAGCATGTCTGCCACAGCATTGCCTTCCTTGAGAATATGTTGGAACTGAACGACCATATTAGCTGATAGAAGCTTAATCTTATGCAGCAAAACAGCCTGGGGATGTGTTGAACTGTAACCTTTTTCAATAAGACCCAACGCAGTAGCGAAGTCAAATTCACAGATAATATGATTGAGACCTGTAGAATAAGCAAGCTTAAGCCCGTGCCATATAGCATGAAGCTCAGCTATTATATTCGTTGTGACACCACAATAACCAGAATAGCCAATGACCCAGTTAGCATTCGAATCACGAATCACACCACCAAAACCAGATCTCCCCGAGTTGCCAAAAGAACTCCCATCAGTATTTAACTTGAACCAAAGTTGAGGAAGGTAAGACCAATATACTTCACGAGCATGCCTTTGACGAGTACTACCAGAATCAACAGAAATAATTTGGTGGAGACTGTGAATTTGGGCAACAACAGAATGACTGCTCAACACCTTGTTTTGAAAAATCTCCATGTTTCTTGCCTTCCAAATGTGCCAACAAGCCACAGCGAAGATAGATCCTTGTGGTCCTCTACAATTCTTCTAACCTAATCAGAAACATCTTGATTCGGGTTGTTAAGTAAGTCACCCAAGTTGAGAAGGTCCCATACTTGAGATGCTTTGTAACAATCTCGCAACAGATGACTGATATCTTCTTGATCTGCTCCACACCTGAAACAAGAAAAATCAGAAGACAAATGTATTTGACAACGAAAAATGTTAGTAGGGAGGCTCTTGTGGTCCAAGAGCCACAAGAAGTGTTTGATATTTTATGGTAGATGGAGAGACCACACCCAATTTCCATTAACATCTGAAGAATTCTAGGTTAAACGAGCTCTAGTTAACCAATCATAAGCAGTTTTGGCAGAATAACTCCATTTTAGAGAAGCGTCCCAAATAACCAAATCTTGAAGGTTTTCATCCAGTACAACACTACTAATGAGATCTTTAACCTCATTTGTAACAGGAGTGGCCAGCAAGTTCCAATTCCACACACCATTCTGATATAGATCACTAACAGATAGATTAACATCCTGAATGTGCACGTATGGCACAAAGTGACACATATAACCTGAGCTCGACCACCTATCATACCAAAGGGATAAATCTTCAGACCCCACCCTATACCGGAATCCATCATGAATATGAGGAACAACCTTAGTAATAGAGTACCAAACATAAGAAGGACCTTGGTATTTCCTCGGAGAAAGAATATAAGAATTCTGAAGGTACTTAGCTTCCATAGTCTTGACCCAAAGCTTATCAGGATAGTGCAAAATAGACCAAATATGCTTACCCAACATGGAAATATTAGTCTCTCTAGAAGTACGTATACCCAAACCACCTTTATTCTTGGGCTTAGTCATAGTGTCCCAATTCACCCAATGAGATGCCCTACCTCCCCAAATAAAAGTCCGAGTTATTCTATCAATAGCATCACAGACACCTTCAGGAAGCCACATGTTCTGCATAGCATATATAGGAATGGAATTCAAAACTGATTTAGCTAGAGTAACCCTCCCTGCCCTATTAAGCAGTTTAGATTTCCAACTAGCTAATTTAGACTGAATACGATCCAAAATAAAATAGAATTGGGAATTCTTGACCCGGCCAGTGAGCAGAGGAAATCCCAGATAATTACTAATATTCATAGTATGATGATACCCCAAGATACTTACAAAATTAGCAATAGCTCTTCTAGGAACATTCCTTGAGGTCATAAAATGAGATTTCTGCACATTAATCTTAAGACCCAAGGCTTTACAAAAATCAGAAAGAATTCTATCAACAAGACGTACCTGAGAAGGGTCAGCTTTAGTAAATAGCAGGCAGTCATCAGCAAAAAATAAATGAGAAATCTCAGGCCTACCACTTGCTGCTCTGATAGGTTTCCATTTCCCACATTGAACTTACTCTTGAATTAAAATAGCAAGTTTTTCCATGCATAAAACAAACAAATAGGGGGACATGGGGTCCCCTTGGCGAAGACCTCTAGTTAGGGAAAACCTTTCTCGGATCTCATTATTCCACTTTAGTGACAAAGAAGTGGACATAGTCAAATTCATGATCAGCTTAATAATATGGGAAGGAAACCCAAATTCTGCAAGAGTAAGACGTAAGAAATCCCAATTCACCCTATCATACGCCTTTTCAAAATCAATTTTATAAAGAATAAAGCCTTCTTTGCCCTTCTTCTTGTGCATAGTATGAGAAATCTCCTGAGCAAGCAAAGCATTATCGCAGGTACCTCTCCCTGGAACAAAACTACTCTGGCAAAGACCAATCAAATCATTCAGGTATGGCCTAATCCTCTGAACAATAACTTTAGAAATAGTCTTGAGCAAGATATTGCAAAGACTTATAGGCCGAAAATCTTTAAGACTGGTAGGACTATCCACTTTAGGAATAGGAATAATAAGAGTATGGGCTAATTCCTCATTGAAAACACCAGTAGCAAACGCCTGAGCAACCAACTCCCAAACATCATAACCAACCATATCCCAAAAAGTTTGGAAAAAAATAGGCTGGAAGCCATCAGGTCCTGGAGCTTTATAAGGTCTCATAGAAAAAATAGCATTCTTCACCTCCTGCATAGTTACGTGCCGTAAGAGGCCTTCAAAGCATTTCTGAGGGACAGTGGGGATACAATTAAGTCTCAAACCCGCAGGATTACAATGAGCACGATTCTGAAAGAGTCCTTTGAAGAACTTTTGGGCCTCCTGTTGTAGAATATTATCATCAGAACACCAACAACCTTCAATAATGAGGCCAGACACCTTATTTCTTATTCTTCTGATCACCATCTGAGCATGCAAAAATTTAGTGTTACGATTGCCAAACTTCACCCAATCCTCTCTAGATTTTTGAAACCATAACATCTCTTCCTGTGCTAAAACTTGCTCATGTTGTTTCTGTAGGTCCTTTTCCAATATAGCCATATCTGAAGAGAACCAAGAATCCAGCTGTAAATGAACTCCACGAAGGCACGCTTCAATCCACCTCTTACGTCGAAAGATGTTCCCGAAAATATTCTCATTGAACTTAATAGATTCTTGCTTGACATTATCCAATTTAAACAAAGTTGTACCAAGAGTATTCATCCAAGACTCTTCACTAACTTCCCGTACTCAGGGTGCATTAACCAAGCCGCCTGGAAGTGAAAAGATTTGAGTTTCTTACTCGGAGATTTTTTGCAACTAACCAAGAGGGGGTTGTGATCTGAATTATTAGGGGGCAAAAGTTCTACTAGAGCATGAGGGAAGAGAACCCGCCAGTCCATATTAGTTAAGCATCTGTCCAATCTTTTCCTGATATGAACACTATTTTGAATATTTCTTCTCAAAGTAAAGAAACCTCCCACCGTCTCCATATCCAACAGATGGCAAGCATCAATTATTTTAGCAAACTTCGCAGCTCTACCATGATTAAAAAAACCTCCCAAGACTTCTGAAGACTTAGTTATTTCATTCATATCCCCTATTACCATCCACGGTCCTTGAATGGAAGCACCCGTATCAATAAGATGATTCCAAAGAGATTCCCTGATGCTAGGCGTAGGAGAAGCATAAATAGCGGAACAATACCAGAGCGTATCCCGTCTCTTAATGCTGAACGTAATACATTGAGGAGTTGAACTAACAAGCTGAAAAGATAAGTCATTGGAAGAAGACAACGTCCAAATTCCTCCTGAATGCCCTCTTGCTTCTTGAATGAAGATGAGTTTGTAGCCCAAAGACTTCCACTTCCTCTCCATTGTAGCAAATAAAGAGTGAGTCTCATAAATAAGAAAAACAGAAGGATGAAACCTATTAACCAAGTCTTTAACATGGCGCCAAGTGCACACATTAGTAGCACCTCTAATATTCCAGGACAAAAGCGAGAAGTTGGTAAACAAATCTATGAAAAAAGGATAAAGAAAAGAGCCAACAAATAACCTAAGAAGAAGGATGGTCATTTTGTTGGTCGTCTTGGTTCCCTTGGTCTTTGATCCCATCCATGGCTGAATCCATAGAAGCCTCATCTCCATCCAGTAGCATTTCAAAATGCGAACCCGAGATGGGTTTGAGACTGACAGTTGACTTCGCTCCACCTCCAAGGTCATAAATCACAATTCCCTTGTTTTTGGTTTTGTCACTCTTACTATCAATAGTAACAATCTGTCTCGGATCCTTCTTTTTATTGCCTGCCAATTTATTTGAATTATTCTCCACTGGCTCCTCTAATTGGAACTCCGTTTCCTTCCTGGGTCTCTTGTTTTTGGAAGCTATCTTTTGGAAATTAGAATTAGCATGCACATGCGTAGACGGCCCCACATGACCCCCCTTAGTCACATTAGATGCATGTATCACGTGGTTCTTTGCATGAATCCCGTTAGGTGTTCCCTTAAGCATTGAAGGCTTAGATGCATTCTCCTTATATGGCACCATTTTCTTCTTTTGTGAATAGTTTGGTTTGCAGTTTTTTTTCTTCACCACCAGCCAATCACCATGAAGTGGTTCCACATTATCAGGAGCAACTTGTGAAACGGCACAAACAATATCATTAGTGGCATTAATACCATTGTGACCTCCTGCATTAATGTCGATTGATTGCTCCCCCTCCGTGATGCCCATAGAGTTTGGTTCTACCATGGCCGCCGTCGGATGTGCAGTCTCAACCTCCGTTGCATGCTTCAGATCATTGCCCTTTGCACCCTCCTTCACGACATTGTTACTGCATTCCCTAGTAAGATGGTCATAATGGCCACAGGAGGCACATATCCTATGCAAACCTTCATACTCTACACGATTCCAATGGCCCTGCAGCCAGACCCTCCTCACAACAGGTTTGCTGAGGTCGATCTCCACACATACCCTAGCATATCTTCCTCGTTTGGCATCCAAAGTATTAGAGTCAACCTTGATTGGTCTTCCAACAGCAGAGGCCAAAGCCAAAAGTAAGCTTTCATCATAAAAGACAAGGTTTAGACCTGTGAAACGAATCCACACCATTGTCCTTTCAATGGTGGCCCTGGGAGCAATGAACTCAGGCGTCCATGATTGGACCGCTAAGTAATGATCGAGGACCATCCATGGGCCTTTCTCCATAACCTTCTTCTTATCCTCCTCCAGATCAAACTTGATCATAAAATATCCATTATCCACATCTATCATGTCGAAACCAGCTTTGAGTTTCCATGTTCTGTCTAATCTATCACGTAAAACATTATAACCAATGTGCTTGCCTAGCAGTTTAGCAATCAAGGCATCCTGCCAAGGGGCACATAAACCTTCAAGAACAGACTCAGCAATATGGACCATTGACTTCAAAGGATTGCCATCCTCGAACTCTATCCTCGCCAGGTTCTCCTTGATAAGGTCGACCCTTGGTTGTGAGGGTATCTTGTCTCTATTTTGCATCACTTTGTCTCTAAATGAAATAGGATGAACCTTGTTGCCGCCACCGCCATCTGGCGGTTCCTTACCGAAGCTCGAGCCACCCAAAGACCTTGCAGAGAAAACAAAATTCGTGGAGCTTTCCATAATACCTTTTTTTATATATTTTAAGTAAGTGTGACACATGACTAAATATTAGACACTAATTATTAAATAATACCAGTACCATCCAAAAGAGTAAAGGCACTATAAAATAGAACAATTATTACATATTTATGGAGTACAATAAATTCATGTTTTATGATAAATTTATCATTAGTTTTAAATTAATAACTTAAAATTTAATAAAATATCCTAAAGTATTCGTGTAAGGCACATATGACTCATTGATTATTTATTTTTTAATGTTAACAATCAATCCACTCAATTTTTTTGACAATAATAAGTTAATAACAAATATCCAATTCCACTAACTTGCGACAAAATTAAAAAACCCTGTCATATTTTTAAAACTCAAACAAACGAGTTAATTATCTTAAAGTAAATTTCCAAAGTTCAAAGTTCAAAATTAAAGTAACTTAACGGCTACTCTACCTATTGTGGTGTCCCCCATGTTCCATAAAAATTAAATGGGAATATTGTACGCACTATGTGGCCAACCAACATAATATTTTACAGAACGCACTAAACCACTGAAAACCAGTAATCCCCTTTATTAATGTTAAAATATTTAGTCACCATTTTATCCATCATAACAAGAGCCATGAGTAACAACACGCTATCCAGTGTCTTTGGATTAGATTTTGCATAAACATACACCATATTTGGTTTTACGTTAGGTTTGAATCATAAAAGTCCATTGTAAGCTCCAAAAATAATACCAACAAATTTTTTTTTGGGTAAAGTAAGACCAACAATATGTTTGATATTCATAGACATTTTGTTGTTTTTTTAGTAAAAATTTCTATTGAGTGCATATTTTACAGTAAGTTTTTATTATTCTCAATTTTAACCAAATAATTATTTAGTCTTTATAAATTCAAAAATATTTTTTTCAGCACCATAAAAAATAACATAAATCACTTAAGTGTAAACTCAATTATTAACAAAATCATAAGACAAAAAAAAATCATTAACAAAATCAAGTTTGTAAAGCAATTTATATTTGAAGAATTTTATTTTTATAAGTGATTTTACCAAAATCAATATTATTTAGTGTTAATAAAATCATATTTAAATACATAATTACCAAAAAAACAAGATATGAATTTCTTCTTACCTAAGTATTCTTTCCACTGCAGAAGAGCTTTTTTCGTCTTTCATTTCATTGTTTTTCAGTTATATTTTAATAAATAATATAAACAATCAACAAAGATTGAGTACAGTGATAAATAAATTACACTTCCAGAGAGATGATAAAAGTTCAAATCTTAAAGTAGACAATTGTTGAGAGAGTATCCTAATCGCGACACTACCCGATGGTTAGTCATCTACTAATAGTAAATGAAATTTAGACACATTTTTATTTAGATTTTATTAATCATTATATTAAAATATGGAACATATATGATATTTGAGTTTTTAAAATTACTATACTTTTCTCGTAAAAAAAAAAACATTATACTTTTAAAACTTTACTATTTAAATATAACATTTTATATAAAAACAATGAAATACTCAACATAATTATCATATATCAAATATCTAATTGGTAGATAACAAAATATAGAGTGAAAAATTACTTTTGAAATAACCTACCATTCATGCCCTATGAGAAATTCTTAAATAGGCATACACTACTATAAACATTGAAATTAACACTTAACACGTCTAACTTATCTCTCTCTTTTTTTTTAAACATGTAAACTATCTCTACAAAAACCTTTACTTATATTAAATATTGAGATAAGACACATTATAAATATATTTATCTTAAAAAATGTCTTTACTCATCAAGTATTACGATAAACGAGGAAATATTTTTTTATGTGCCTTTAACTAGAAGTGTCAAAATGAGTTAGTTTAATGTGGATCGGAGTAATTCACGTCGAGTCATTTTTTAGATTAGGCTAAGTCGAGCATAGTATATGTCGATTTGGGAGTTGAATGAGTCGATACACTAGTTTGCCAACTATTTTATATTTTTTAAAATGAATTTAATCATTAAAAAATTAAATCAAAGAAAAATAAAAAGTTTGAACTCCAACAAATGATAAATAAATTAAAAAAAATTTTCAATTATCAATGGAGTTTTAATTTTTAAACAAAAATATAGAAGTATCCCATTAAATATAAATTGTTAAATTAAAAAATAATTAAAATTTGAGTCAAAACTCAAAAGTCATGGCCAGACCTACCCGAAGCAAGCAGCACGATTTTAGATCGAAAAAAGATACTCTTATAATTTTAAAAATAGATGTATTATTATTTATACTATTTTTGATAGATGTAATTGAGTGGGAGAAAATAATAAAAAAAAATATATATAATGAATAATATTAAATAGAATATAAAAATAATATACATCTGTTGTTTGATATAAAAATATAAGAATTATTTTAGATCAGATCACATTGAATTAAATTAAGTTAGAGTTTAAATTTACCAATGTAACCTATACATTTTGCCATATTATTATGGCGAAAAATTATTAATCCTCATAACATATTTTTTAAATAATTTTCTTAATTATTAAATAAAAAAATATTAAATATTTTTTATATTTTCAAGATATTTATTACATTTAATTTTTAATTTAATATTTTTTATTAAATAAAAAAATTATTAAAAAATTATTTTAAAAAGATATAACAAATTTATTCTGCTTACCGACCGCACTCAACTGATTTTAATAACTCTACTCTTAGCCTATGCTCCCATAGGGTTTGCGGCGCCTAAGCGAGGCTTGTGTTGCTTCATCCGATTGCTGCAATGGTTTTAGGTTAGTCCTGGTCCCTTCTTCTGCGTTTCCGTTCAGTGCTCGCTGTCTCTGCTCTCTTTGTGCCCACCCATGAGCGATTTGTCCCTGCATACTGACGTTTGCGAGTTGCGACCATCCGAGCCTGCCACTTTGTTTGCTATCTGTGTTGCTGTCCTCTTCTGCTGTGTGTGCATGCACTTCCATCCATGGCGTCCCCCTCCCAAACCTCTCTTCTTGATCTGGCCAAAGATGACGAGATCGTGTATTTTGTGGAAGATGATGCCTTGGACTTCAACCCATAGTCTTGTGGGGATATTATTTACAGAGCGAAACCAAGCTCAAGCAACACTAGCTAGTGTTCTCTCTGCAATATGGAATCACCCGAAAGGCTTTCGATGTGAGGAACTGGAGCCAAAATTTTACAAGTTCTTTTTTTATGATCTTATTAACATGCATCATGTTCTTTTGGAGCTAATAGTCAAGGAGAGAAGAAATGTGCTTGTTTGAATCATATCAGCTCTCCTACAAAATCTGTTAAAGGGTGCATATCACACACACAGACTTGTCTGATGGTTTCTATTATCCTTCGATGGATAAATTTTTTGTTACACACAATTGTACCACATCATTTTTATGCATACTTACAAAAAATTAAAAAGAGAAGATAATTTTTAACGATGAATAAATTTAAAAGATCTCATTTTTTTTTTCTTTTTAATTTTTATAAATGTGTATAACAATTACATGGTACTTGTGTGTAACAAAAAATATCTCCCTTAAAAGTGACCTCGGTAACACCCCGTTCTATTTTTTGTGAAATGAAATATTCTATTTTATTTCATTAATAATTAACTATCTTTGAGGAAAAAATATATTTAGATGAGTACTTATGGTAACATATCTATCTAAAAACTTCACCATGCGACAATGCCAATTGAGTTGAAAGCAGAAACAACCCTGTGAAGACTGAGACAAAATCATTTTAAGATGAATAAGAACACACACAGATTCTTCACATCATGAATTTTAGATATTAAGTTCATCAACTCTACCCATTGTCCTATTTTCACAATTACTGTTTACAAACCAAGGAAGCCTCAGCAACTACCACTACACAATTGTACAGAACCATTCATCTAAGTGTAACACAGAAGAGAATCTCTATAGAAACAACAGTGACCCAATTCCATTCCATTTTCTTCTATAAAGACAACACTTCCATTTCCATGCAAGGCCAAAACCCTAACACAAGGGTCTATTGTTAAACACTAATTTCTGTCAATGCAGCCTTCATCTTTGGAGGCCTACCTCTGGGCCTTCCACTACCAGCCGCCGTCACTGTTGGTGCTCCGCCAAAGCCTCGGGTGGGCCGGGCCATCTTCCTGGGCCGCCCTCTGGGCCTACCGCTCCGAGTTGAAGTCTTCACCTTGGGTGGCCTTGGTTGGTCATCTGGGCCCTTAGGGGGGCGGCCCCTGGGCCTAGGCGGTGCCAAGACAGGGCCTGGGGGCAGCGGAGCCTTAGGCTTGGGAGGCCTGCCACGGCCCCGCCGTGGTGGCGCGTTTGGGTCACGCTTGGTGTAGTTGTTTTTCCAAAACACTAACTCCCCACTGTCCCTCAATTTTGCAAGGTGCACATTGAGCAGTGCCTTGTGTCCCTGAGGCAATCCACCGTATGTGGATTCTATGTACTTGGATATTGATGATTTGTTGGAACCATTCTCTTCGTTCAGTGATTCAATTGCCTTCAAAATCATCTGAAAAATTAAACACCCAAACTCACTCTTCATAACCAATTTCCTTTTTGGAATTTGTGGTTATTATTTTTTAGATTGTATGTAACTAAAATTGTGTTTTTTTTTATATATTTTTATTTTGCCCCATGAATTTGCAGCCAAAATATAGCAAAAGCCAAAGAGGAAGTTGTGAGAAAACAAAACTAAGCATTCTTTCTTATCTCTATTTTCTTAATTTGTAAGAGAAAAATGTCTATGTTTCTGAAATTCCCATGCTAGCATAACCAGAACAGTGAAAAAATATTAAGATCAACTCAATCATGGTGGAAAAATTTTGGAAAAAAAGGAAATTTTTTTATTCACCCTAGATTCCTGCAGAAGGTTAAAAAGAAAATAATTAAAAGGGGAAAACCAGCAGTAGCCAAATCAGTGGACATATGAGATGAATTATAGCCCAAAAATTTGATAAGTTAAATTTTTACAAAACATGGGATTAGGAGGAGTTTACCTCAGGGTATGGAGGAAGTGAAGGAGGTTTATTAACCTCTCCAGTCGCCATTAAAGTTGGTTGCAGAACGTGAAGCTTTCAAACCTCAGATTCCTACAACAACCTTTGTAACAAACACAGCTTTCAAAGTTTGCACAGAACTGTCTTATTTGAGCAGAACCTGCAAGGAATTGAGGATCTGATTTGAAGGAAGGATAAATTAAAAAAAAACAAAAACAAAAAAACAAAAAACAAAAAACAAAAGCTTCTTTCTTTGTCTCCCTGTTGTTTGTTGATGTTTTCAGGGAAATATGGACGGCTTGGAATCACGGACGGGATGGTGATCCGACGGCACGGGTCTTACTGTGAGAATGACACACGGATTGATGACGTGGCAATGGTATTTTTGAAAATTTTGGTGGAATGCTGAAAGTACGAAGTTGTCCCTAGCTGTGGATGATGTTGTACTAAGTTGTAACTTGCAAAGGTGGGGTCCCAATCCGAAGCCAAAACCAGAAACTGAAGCTCCTTGTTTTCGTGACCTCAACAGATGTTGGCTCCTAATTCTCGTAAAAGGACCGTACTAACATTGAAGATTTTCCTCTCCAACGAGCATGTGTCGTCTCACTCCTTCAGATATGGTTGTTCAGTTGCTGCCATGCCCAGATTTCTTTGTACAGCAACACCGACAACAACAACGTACTTTCATTGCCCCACTCTGCACACATGATAATTATTATGTTCTATATAATTCAATAAAATTAAAATGCAGCTATCGCAGAAGCTTGTTATTTGGTAGGGTATATTTGGTTTAATTATGAAATTTTGATTATTTTAATATATTAATTGAAAAGTGATATTAAAATAATATATTTTATTTAAATAATATAAAAAATATTTTTATGTATTAATTTATTAAAAAAATATAAAATAATTAAAAAATTATTTAATTAAGAATAAAATAATATTTATATTTTAAAATAATTTATAATCTTTAATCATAAGTTTTAATTTTTAAATTTATGAACAAAATTATTATAATACATTAAATTTTATGTTAAAGTTAAAACAAAATTACACAATAATGCATCATCAGGAAAAAAACTTTTGAGCTAAAAAAATGTTTTTGGTTTGAAAAATAATCTCAACCAAACATGTACTAAATGTATATTTAGATTAATTATAAAATTTTAATTAATTTAATAATCTATTATAATATAATTAATTTTATGTTTGAATATATTAGTTAAAAATATTTTTAAAATAATTTATTTCATTTAGATGATATAAAAAGAATTATTTTAATATATTAAATTATCAAAAGAAATAAAATAATTAAAAAATTATTTAATTGAGAATAAAATGATATTTACATATTAAAGTATTTGAAATAATTTATAATTTAAAATCATAAACTTTAAATTTTAAACTTCAAGCTTATAAAAAATAAACTATTATAATATATTAAATTTTATATAAAAATTAAAATAAAATTATCATAATTTTTTTTTAAAGATGCTCTTAAAGATGTCTTAGTGTTTATTTACTATGTTTAGTGCACATTGCTGCTTGCTTAAGATGTGATGGTTTTATATTATAAATGTACACTTTAAATCCACAATATAAATATTTATCTTTTATTTAAATTTATTAAACAACAGACATTTACTTTCACTTGAAGTCAGGTTGGAACTACGCAATTTTTTATTTCTTTCCTTACCCCAAATATGATAGATACAAACTAATTTAAGAGTTTGTATGAATATGTGATATGTAAATAGGTAAATATTTAAAAGTTTAAATTTTAGTTATGTCAAATTTTTGAAATGAAGTTGTAAAAAATATTTTTGTAAATTTTAGTGTCAGTATGGATAAATTATATTAGAAAGGTGAATTAATCAATGTATATGTAAATTGGTTAGATATCACCTAATTATAATACTAAAAAAAATATATGATATATACAAACTATGCTAGCACTAGGCAAATTATGTGTAATATTTGAGATTCAAATTTTGAAGAAGTTCAAATCTTAAACTCACTATTTTTAAAAATATTTTATATAACCACTACGTCTAATTTAAAATTGCTTAGCAATCTGTTGAACCAAAATTTATGCTAGCACTACTTTCAGGCCAGATTCTTTTTCATTCTTTTTCCTTCTAAATTGATAGTGAGCTTTCGATCAAAATAAATAAATAATTAGTGAGAACCCAGTTTACATATCGTCCTATCGTCACGGAAAAGCTCTCTGATAATTATTACTAATTAAGTGCAACTTGTAGAAGTTGTATTCCATATCTCATATATTTATATTTTTTAAGTTATACAGTGAGGATATTCTAGGCTAATTTTTATGCTAATTAAGTTTTTTTTCTTTTTTAAAATGATCTTAAAGGTAACTACTAAATCAACAGCTTAAACTATGTATATATCCGTAATTGAGACACAGAAATGTTTGTTACCATATCGTTCCACGAGAGAGACAGGTGTTAAGGTCATTGTCATAAGTGGCGTAGGAAAGCGTTTAAATGGGGCTAAGGCACCTGAAAATTTTATTTAAGACTCATGAATTTTTTTAAATATAGATATATTTATATTTAATTTTGAGAAAACAAAAACTTGTCAATTTTAACTTATATTGGTCATTCATTCCGAAAATAATTTTTTTGGATCTGTCCTGATTGTTATCATTCTTTGTTTTATATATGGTCCATCAGGCCTCTCAATTTGTTACATGGCTTTTTCCATCCTAATGAAACTAGTCCACTAATATTGTCTCGTGAAAGAGTAGTGAAAACTTATTGCCGTTAATTTCATAGTATAATATGAAATAAAGTATGACTAAGTAATCGAGAGCACTAGACAGTAACTCCAGTCAACACAACCATGAATAGCAAATATATACAGATTATACATGATGGACACATTACTTTGCTGTGAGATTTTCCAAGCTCATACTGTTAACACCCGAACCCCACCCACAACCTACCTACTTCTCCCCACCAAACTAAAAGGATGAGGAAAAGAAAGACAAGCATCATAAAAAAAAAATGAACATATAAAATAAGTAAAAATCATACATTGAGAAATATTTTGCTTAAATCCCAGATGGCTTTACTCAGGGACTGAAGTCACAATAACTATACTCCTCTTATCTTTCACTATTTTAATTTTTAAGGAGAAGTTGACAATGAGGAGATCCTGCAAAGTTTTGCGCTCCACATAATTATTGTAGGTAGCCCAAACTGACACCTTAAATATGGGCAGACTTCCACTTTGCAGTCTGCATCTCTTTTACCAATGTAACAAACCATGACATGACACCAAAAATCCCTCCCTCCATAGAGGAATTTTGTCAATCCTTTGCAACAAAATTTGGTTGCAATGCTTCTGCATGATGTAGATGCGTAGATTCATCCTTATCACCTCCAATCAAGCAATCTGCATTGAAGTATGAAAGTGAAATTATTTCAGTATATATTTTGGACTATTGATGCTAAGAAACAACATAGAATGAATTTTGATATAAAATGCATACCTTATGCCTACACCGCTTTTGGTTAGTGTATGAAACTTCACCCCAGTGGATTGTTACCCAAGTTCTTCAGGCGGAGTTCCACAGCCTTAAGATCACGAAGGTTTTGCAAGATTTCTTGAAGAAGATCCATCCCTGTGTCTCCCTGCTCTATAGAGCCCATACAGTGCTTTAGAAACTCCCCATCTGTTTCAAAAGCTTGTAACCTCTCATAAACATGATCAACCTCTTCTTCAAAAGAAACCTTCATGCTATCCATTTCAAGTGTAGGAACTGAGTTTTGCATATCAACTAATGTATATGCTTCCTCAGTCTCATTGTCAGCTGCATCTAAATATGGCAGAAGACTTTTTGCCGGAGAGCCCATTGTTCTTATTGGAGAGTGTTTATCATCTGAAAAACCATTAGAATACATGTTGTCCTTTGGATTGATAACATTGAAGTTTTCATTTAAGTCTTTGTCACCTGGTGTTGATGAATGCTCAATCAGATTGATGTCATCAAGGAATTGCTTATTATCACCCAAAGTGATAAGCTTTTCCTCCAATGCTTTGAGCTCATCTAGAATCGACAGCCTCTCTTCCTCAAATTCTGCCAATGAATTATCAAGAGCATTTGTATGCTTTACACAGTCTATTGCCATCTCCTCCAAATTGGATACTGTATCAACAGTTGTATTGTTGTTGTTGCTTTCATGATGTTTGAAGAAGTCATTATCTTCGTCCTTTGCTTCACAGTTAAGATCAATGGATAGCTCATCAACGTCGCCTATATTGCTGCAAGAAGAAGAGGAGTCTCTACTTCTTGCACTTCCATCTTTCATTCTTCTCAACACCCTTAATTTATCGTTTGCTTCATAATCCATAACCTTCTGCCGATACTCTTCCAATTCCTTCTCAAGTTCTTGCTTCTCTTTCTCTCTTTTCATCATTAACTCGTTCAAAAGCTGCAAAGCTTCCTGATCATACTCTGATTGCTCTTCCATCATTCTCTGGTATTGCAATGCTTCCATCTGCATTTCTGCCTTTTCTTCCTGCAGCCTGGTGATCATTGCCATCGTTTGGTTGGCACCTATTGCTGAGGCACTTCTCTCTTCTTCTAGTTCTTGATATAAAACGCTTAGGGTCTTTTGTTCAGCTTTTAAAGATGTTTTCAGCCGTTCAATTGTTAAAACTGGATCACCACATTCTGCCTCACTTGCAACACTTCCATCCACAGACTCTTCTGCTCCCAATTCTCTTTTCCCAAAGAGCATCATTTTCCTATGAAGGTAATGCAGGCCATCAACAGAAGTTGGAGTTTCAGGAAGTTTATCTTCTTCTACTTCACATGACTCAGAGCACTTGGATGATTGATGGCTTGTTTCTTCATGATTTTTCTCATCCAAACATGTTTTCTCAATCAATTCCACATTCCTGTTATCAGCTGCACCTGTTTTATCTGGACCTGCATTGTGATGGTCAGTTACAGATATTGGAAGGTGGAAATATTTGCATTTCTTGTAGAATTAAGTTTACGAGTAGCCAAGATAATACAAAATGAAAAGAAAAGAATAAGGTACAAGATGTAAAACTTACATAGGTTGTTCTGGGCAATGAATTCATCAAAGGCATTGGGAATTTCAGTATCATCATCACTTGTCGAAGATTGATCTTCTTGTGTGCATTCACATGAGCAGGATGGTTCTTGAGGTGGAGGCTGATTGGCTGTGGAGCAAAAACTTGTTCAAATTGTTGATATCATAAATATTTGAAAAATTGATATCTCAAGTAATGCGTGCATACGCTGATTTCAATTATGAACTAGCCAACTAGGAAACATCAAACAACACAATAGAAAAGGGACACTCCTTTCTACCTCGTCTATTATCTAGGTCTTCTATGGCTGCTTCTACATTGTTGCCACCAATGGATAAAGGTTGAGACTTACAAAGATTATTCTGAGTAATGAATTCATCAAAGGCATTTTGAACTTCAGCATCATCTTCTTGTGTGCATTTATATGAGCAGGCCGGTTCTTGAGATTGAGGCAGATATGCTGCATTACCAAAACTTGTGAATTTTTAAAGTCAAGATATATGTAATAAGATCACTCAAGTGAAACATACCAAGTTACTAATCATAATGTTTTCATGCGGTGACTTTAATAAAATGAAAAGGAAACGTGAACAACACAAGAGTAGATAGATAAAGGTTAAGAAATTCTAAAAATCATGTAGCATACCTTTTGTATTATCTGGTTCTTCTGTGTAAGCTTCAATATTGTTGCCATCATTTGATGAAGTGTGAGCTTCATCAGTAGTAATCCTCTCTGGAAGTAACTCAACTACTGAGTCCTGTTTTAAATCTTCAACTTCCAAACAAATAGAATTCTCCAAGCTTTCAAGTTCTCTTGTTTTCTCTGCATTCTTATCCATTGTGAGTAATGCTGATCCTTCAAAGACACTTGATTGTGCTCTAATTGGTGACTCAGTAGCAAAAGCTTCAATCCTTTGCTCCTTCTCCCCAAGATCCTCATCTGATTTGCATGATTCAAAATTCACAGAGGTAACATAGTCTATTAACTCGACAGGCATCAAGCGGGGGGTATCACAAGCTACATAATTCTCAAAATGCATATTGATAACTTCAAGTGATCTATCTTCCCAAAATTGACGAATAAGATTGTCAGCACCACTTGGATCCAGCTCTGTAATGGTAAGATAATCTTCCTTCTCATCTCTATCTGCATCCTTTTCATCAGAGTGCAAGTTTGAGACAGAACTTGAACGATCCTCTGCCACCTCTCTGAGGATAAAACTTTCAATATCAGAAAGTATCTGATGCTCATCTGCTACCCCTTCATCATCATGTTCATGATCTTCCCCATTGTTTCTCTCAAAATCAAGCTCTTTATCACCTTCATCTTTTTCATCATCTATTGCCTCTACAATTAGAGTCCTTTTGCTTGTGTAGTTCCCATCACCCCAAGAAGGCTTCAATAGCAAATAAGGAGGGTAAAGCTTGCTGCTCAGACTCTCATTGCAGCAAGAGCACCTGTTTATATTCTCATAACTTTCAACTTTGTCATGGCTCACCCATGAAATGAAACCAATCTTGTGTCTCATTTCAATGGAGTTGTCATGATGATTTGGCCTAGAGGCCAAGCAATTATTGCACATACTTTCTGTTTCCGCCAATCTTTGATGGTTTGAGCAGAAACCCAGCTTGGAAATCTCAGCTGCATGAGTTTCACACACGAGTTCCCTGTTCAAATTTGTGCTCTTCCCTGGCTCCAAGATGTGATCAACCCTTGAACACCATGGGCATGGTGGTTGGAGGCCAACCCATTTGGAAAATTTTGTGATAACATAACTGAACAAAGAATTGAGAAGGAGCAGGCCAATCAAGACCCACTCAAGAACTGCATACACCAGAATGACAATGATTTTGTTGGTGTTTCTATGCAACATGGTTGCAAACTTGTTGGCAGCCATTGTTGCTTTCACTTTCCGACCTTTGTTGTTGTGGTGTGGACGTGTGAGAGTATAAGAGAGATAGGGAGAGGAGGAGAAGAGAGAGGAAGGATTACATGAATGATTTTATTATATCTATATCAAGTTGTTGGCAAGCGAAGCAGAAGCGCTTCTGAGAAACGTGCCAATATTGTATCAATATTATGCACCATTAATTACCTAGAGGCAAAAGTTGATCTCAGCAGTGATTGTGATCATACCAATATCTTTATTTGTGGTTGTCTTAAGACCAGCCCGAGATGATAATGACAGCTGGTAACATTCTTACATTATTACATGAATACTTTCTTTGATCGGTGTAGCATGATGAGTTCCCAATTGTGTCCAAAATGAATGAGATTATAAGAATTTTGCATATTTAGTACAGCAATATGTAATAAAATAAATGCCATTAACAACAACAGTAATTGTAACTGAAAACAAGATTTTCTACTAAAAAGTTTGAACCCTGAACAATGTACTATTTTCCTTCTATTTGATTATCCAATGTTGGGAAAGACATAATAGTTATAGATATATACATTTCTTTGCTAAACAAGTTGTAGATATATTGTGAAAATCTTTGGCAAATATATTTATATTTCACTTCAAACATAAAATTCACACACCTGAAATTTGAATAGGGTTATTGTTTCAATAATCCCGATCCTAGTTTCAGTACTTTGAGACAATTACATTAAAAAAAAAAAATACTAAACAAGTAAACATACGAAAGACAGCCCTTTATAGTTCATGAATTTGGTTTGGGTCACTCCACGCGAAAGATGGCCCCCACCACCAGCCATGAGAATAGCAAGTAGGTCATACACGCGATTACTTAGGTCCACATGCAGTGTTACCAATAGACAGACGCTCTTACCAATGGCATAAATTTCTACATAATTTTTCTAAAATATGCACTGGTTTTTTCCTTAACCACTCATCCTTTCACATAGCTAAGTTTCAGTTAAGGCTCTACATATTGATTGAAGATTTTGATGGAATTTATTGCCTGATGTAGAGTGCTTTTTCCCCGACATTCAAATTTTTTAAGTAGGCATTTCCAATATCAGTATATTATATGGATACAACTTTATAATCATATGTTCACATCCATTTTGCAGAAAACATAATAATGAATTGTGGGTGACTTGGGATTCTTCCTATTAAAAGTGAAGGGCAGGAAATGATGAAACAAGGGTGTCAGCAGTGGTTGGCATGATGAAAAGGCTAAATAAGAAAGAAAAAGTGATTGAAAGGAGAGAATGAGTTGGATCAAACTGGGGGTCTGTGATAGTGTTTTTGTCTGAATAAAGGTCGGAAATAATGTAATGTGGGATCTTGGTCTTCCTCCAGCTTGTGCTTTTTAGGTCTCAGACTCTCAGCTTTCTTTAGCGTTTGAAAAATTCTTCCCTAGATTTAAGAAGCAAAGAGATCGTTAATGGAAAAATCTAATCAAAGCTTACCAAACCAAAACTTTAATTAATGAAGTTAAAAGTGGAGAAAGTATTGGAGTTGGCTAGTCTAAAGTGAGAGATTCACTTCAGAGGGAAAAATAAAGAGTTATAACCATTCAATAGAAAATTAAGGAAGTGGATTTTAACAACCTCATAATTTGTTATACATGTATATGTATTTTATCCTAATTTCAACTGTTAATTTTCTTATTAATAGTTATAACTCGTCACTTTTTTCTGTAAAATGAATATTTTAGATTTTCTTATTAATAGTTATAACTCATCACTTTTTTTTCTCTGAAGTGAATAATTTACTTTAGGGGAGTCAAATCCGACAGTGTTAAGCCAAGGTTACTAACTAGGCACCATAATTAGATTCTCCTTAAACAGTAATATAAAAAGAAAACTGCCCCACATGTACCTAAGGCACCTTATTTTTCATTTTCCCCGGTGCATAATTTGTCTCTCCCAATAGCAGATCATTGAGCACTCTAATTTGGATATCCAGATTTAAACCTCATTAAGAGTTATATGAGATGGATAATGATAAGTAATAATAATTAAATCCATTGATTATATAATCACAATTTAGAATAATATAAAGGCAATAACAACAATTTTTTTGTGATCCAGCACTTGTGAGCTTCAAGTATGCAGTATTTGAGGTGCCTCAGTCATATATGTTACGACAGCAGACAATTAGCCCAACTTCTGTACTGTATCAGATAAAAGCACACGATTGAGTAATATATGTAGTATGGAACGCTCCTATATACAAACATGCTCAATTGCAAATATGCATCTATGTATCTGGCAGGGGAAAATGCTTCATGCACATTTTTTAAAAACACATCACCTCACATCTTGGAGTATGTGACAGAATAAGATTTGTGTAAGAAACGACGTAGGATCACCTCTAATTTGTTGGGAAATGCCAGCATAATTTCTCTCTTCTGTGAATTCAAAAATAGGCACTATGTAGAAGCATAAAACAAGTGTAATAACAACACCAGAGATTTTTAGCGTGGAAAACTTTCTCAATGTGAGCAAGGAAAAATTACGGGACCCGTAGGCTACTTAGACTTCCACTATAAAATAATGGGAATACAAAAATACAATAATATTATTTCTTCAATTTGTGGATAAAACTCTCACAAATTGACTTACTATTTTTCTCTCTTAGAAAACACTCTCTAAAGTTCTCTCTATTTTTCTCTCACTCTCCTCCTCTTTTGATTGTGAGGATCTCAATATGTTTTCCTTCCTCTCAATTGCTTCTATTTATAGAAGTAAAATGAGTGCACTGCAAAGGTGCAAACCGTGTGCACTGAAGCCTACGAAAATTTTGCACCGTCCTATGCTTGTTTTTGGAGGAAATTGTCAAGGTTGAAGGTTGAAAAAAAAATTTCAACCTTTTCGACTGGATCTCCAACAATTTCTTTAACCTTTTCGGCTGGACCTCCAACAATTCTCCCCCTCCAGCCGAATGGAAAATATCATTTAATCAGCTTGGGATTGATGCTGGGCCTGCAACTTCTTTACAGACTTCTAACTTCTCTTTTGGTAGCGCTTTTGTCATCATATGTGCCCCGTTGTCTTCGGTATGTATTTTTTCAATCTGCAACAGTTTATTTTCCAACACATCACAGATCCAATGATACCTTACGTCGATGTGTTTCGACCTTGAATGAAATGTCGAGTTCTTGCTGAGATGTATTGCGCTTTGACTGTCGCAATAGAGAACATAGCTTTCTTGATTCTGGCCTAACTCTTGTAGAAACTTCTTCATCCACAGGATCTCCTTGCAACCTTCAGTGATTGCGATGAATTCAGCTTCTGTGGTGCTTAAAGCAATGCACTTTTGTAGTCGTGACTGCCATGAGATAGCTCCTCTTGCAAAAGTAATCAGATATCCCAATGTAGACTTTCTTGAATCCACATCTCCTGCCATATCTGCATCTGAATACCCAGTGAGCATTAGATTTTCATTGCCAAAACACAAGCACCTTTTGGCAGTTCCTCTCAGATACCTTAGTATCCATTTCACAGCATTCCAATGCTTCTTTCCTAGATTCGATAGGAATATACTCATAACTCCTACAACATAAGCAATGTCTGGTCTTGTATAGATCATTGCATACATAAGACTACCAATAACAGAAGAATAGGGCACCTTGCTCATTTCTTCTTTTTCTTCGTCATTTCCTGGACATTGCGTCTTACTCAGTTTGAGATGACCAAGTAATGGAACATGCACAGTTTTGGCTTGATGCATGTTGAACATTTCAAGAACTTTCTTGATATAGTCTTCCTGTGACATCCACAACATTCTTCTAGAACGATTTCTAATGATCTTCATTCCAAGAATCTTCTTTACTGCACCCAGATCTTTCATAGCAAATGATTTGCTCAATGCCTTCTTGAGAGCAGTTATCTTTATCTTATATTTCCCAATAATCAGTATATCATCAACATACAATAATAGTATGATGAATTCACCATTTCTATAGTTCTTCACAAACACACAATGGTTTGCGGAGGTCTTCTTAAAATTGTGTTTGGTCATGAAGAGATCAAACTTCTTATACCATTGCATTGGAGCTTGCTTCAGACCATAGAAGCTTTTCTTTAGACGACACACTAGGTGTTCTTTGCCTAGTACTTCGAAACCTTCTGGTTGCTCCATATAAATTTCTTCCTCTAAGTCTGCATGTAAGAATGTTGTTTTAACATCAAGCTGTTTTATTTCTAAGTCTAGTTTTGCAGCTAGACTAAGGATCACTCTAATGGATGTCATCTTCACCACTGGTGAGAAGATTTTTTCAAAATCTATGCCTTTCTTCTGATTGCACCCCTTCACAACAATCCTTGCTTTGTACCTGGGGTTTGGGTTGTTCTTTTCAGTCTTGAGTTTGAATACCCACTTATTTTTCAATGCCTTTCGTCCATCTGGTAATCTCACAAGGTCATACGTCTGATTCTCTTTCAGGGACTGTATTTCTTCTTGCATGGTTTGCATCCATTTCTCTTTATTATTCATCTCAATGCCTTCTATGAAACTTTGAGGTTCCCCTTCATCAGTGAGAGTGACATAATCATCTGAGAAATACCTTCTTGATGGTTGTCTGACTCTCGTTGATCTTCTCACTTGAGGTTCTTGTTCTACCTGGTCAGTCTCCATCTGTTCTCCCTGCATTGCCTGACTTTGTTCTGTCTAGTCAGGTTATTCCGTCTAATCAGATTACTCCATCTGATGGGGTTGTATTGTTTGATCAGGTTGCTCATTCCTTTGAGGAATCTCTCCCCCTGAATTGTGTACCACAATGGTCTTTGGCTTCTTAGATTGCTGAATATCTTGGATTGTCTGATCTTCATAGAATACCACGTCTCTGCTTCGAATAATCTTCTTGTTTACAGGATCCCATAATCTGAAGCCAAGTTCATCACTTGGTGAACCAAGGTATATGCACTCCTTCGTCTTTGCATCAAGCTTTGCTCTTTCTTTAGGAATGTGGACAAATGTCTTGCACCCAAAGACTCTCAAATGACCATAAGAAGCTTTCTTTCCAGACCATACTTCTTCTGCAATCTCTCCATTTAAAGGTCTTGAAGGAGACAAATTGATCAAATCAACTGTAGTTTTTACTGCTTCACCCCAGAATGCCTTGGGGAGTTTTGCATGAGAAAGCATGCTCCTGACTTTCTCTGCAATCGTTCTGTTCATTCTCTCAGCTAGTCCATTCATCTGAGGTGTCTTGGGGGGTACTTTCTCATATTTTATCTCATGAGTCTTGCAATAATCCTCAAATGGACCTCTATACTCTCCGCCATTGTCAGTTCTCAAGCATTTCAGTTTTCTTCCAGATGCTCGGTCTGCAGAAGTATGAAACTCCTTGAAAACTTGAACAACTTAATTTTTCGTCTTCAATGAATACACCTACACTTTCCTGGAGTGATCATCAATGAAGGTAACAAAGTATTGGGCACCGCCAAGGGACCTTTCAGATGTTGAGCAAACATCTGAGTGAACAAGATCCAGAATCTGCTTTCTTCTTCTTGCATCATCTAATCTTTTGAAAGATACTCTGTGTTGTTTTCCTGCTAGGCAGTATTCACAGGATTCAAGTGGCTGCCCTTTTATGTTTGGAAAATAGGGTTTTGCTAAGATTTCCAGACCCTTCTCGCTCATGTGGCCCAATCGTTTGTGCCACAATTCATTGCTTGCGTCTTGAGCAACATTCATCTACCCTTTGCATATATTTCCCTGCATAATGTACAGAGAGCCTTCCTTTCTGCAGCGAGCAATAATCATGCTTCCTCAGCTGAGTTTTCATCTATCGACATCAAATTGGTTTATCATCCCAGCTTCGTCTAGTTTGCCTGCTGAGATAAGGTTTAGATGCATCTCAGGTACATGTCTTACCTCCTTCAGCACAAGCTTAGTTCCATTCTCACTTATCAAAGTTACTTCACCAATACCGACGATTTTACTTGTGACGTGGTTACCCATCTTCACCGTACCAAAATCTCCTTTTTGGTATAATGAGAAAAAACCTTCATGAGGTGTGACGTGGAAGAATGCTCTGAAATCAATTATCCATATGCAATCATCGGATGCAATGTTTAGATAATTTTCTTCTCCGACAAGAAATATATTCTTATCAGTTGAGGCTACTACAGTAGTTGTTCCGTCTTCCTTCTTCTTCTTTGGGTTAATCTGGTCAGGGTGGACTGTTCCAACTTGTTGGTCTCTCTTCAAGAATCTGCACTCAGACTTTATGTGGCCTGGTTTACCACAGTAATAACAACTTAGTCTAGTACGAGATTTGGATCTACCTTGTGATTTTTCACGACCTCCTTTTTCACGATTCTTACTTCTTCCTCTGTTGTCAATAACGTTGGCTTCAAGCTGGTTGTTCAAGCCTCTTTCTCTCCGTCTTGACTCTTCATTCAGCAAACTGTCTGTAACAGAATCCATACTAAACTTTCCTTCTGGAGCAGAATTACTGAGAGTGACAACTAGAGTATCCCAACTCTCAAGCAGAGAACTGAGGAGTAGAAGAGTTTGCAACTCATCGTCCATCTTCATTTCTGTCTTCGTCAGTTGATTCACAATACCTTTGAAGGTATTCAAATGTTCGATCATGTTCTGACCGTCCGAGTACTCCAACTTCACCAGTCATCTAACAAGGTGGGCTTTATTCCTGGGCGTCTTCTTTTGAATCAAGGATTCAAGTTTCGTCCACAAATCATAGCGTTGGTATAAGTTGATACATGTTTGAACAAACTTCTGTCAATATATTTTTGGATCATAGCTACTGCTTTTCGATTTTGGAGCTCCCATTCTTTGTCGATTTTCCCCTCCGATTTATCTTTCTAGGTGATTGGCTCATGCAAATCTTTGCAGTATAAGTGGTCTTCCATCATCGGCTTTCAATAGGAGTAATTATCTGCTGTTAACTTGAACATATCTGCATCATAAGTGACAACTCCCTCCATCTTGAGTTACACAGGCCAATACAGTATACATGAATAGTATCGTACAGGTAAATAGTACCGTATATTGAAACAATAACTGTAGTATGCAAACAGTGCACCAAGTAAGTTCTCAAGAAAGAGAGGTGGGTCACTAATGGACACATTTAAATATCAAGTCTTTCCTAGTCAGAACTTTTCCTAGACAATACTTTCACACCACCACACGTTATTCCCAGCAACGAGAATAGTTCTTTTTTAATGTGGAAGATCAGACAATGCTGTAATCACAGAACATACTAAGAATTTTCTTATGAATCCGGCACCTAGTATTCGAGAGCTCTAATACCACTGTTGAGAAATGCTAGCATAATTTCCCTCTTCTGTGAATTCAAAATAGGTACTATGAAGAAGCGTAAAACAAGTGTAATAACAACACCAGAAATTTTTAGCGTGAAAAACCCTCCAAATGTGAGCAAAGAACAACCACAGGACCCGTAGGCCACTTAGACCTCCACTATAAAATAATGGAAATACAAAAATACAATAATATTGTTTCTTCAATTTATGGATAAAACTCTCACAAATTGACTCACTATTTTTCTCTCTTAGAAAACACTCTCTAAGGTTCTCTCTATTTTCTCTCACTCTCCTCCTCTTTTGATTGTGAGGATCTCAATATGTTTTCCTTCCTCTCAATTGCTTCTATTTATAGAAGCAAAATGAGTGCACTGCAAAGGTGCAAACCGTGTGCACCGAAGCCTACGAAAACTCTGCACCGTCCTATACTTGTTTTTGGAGGAAATTGTCAAGGTTGGAGGTTGAAAAAAATAAATTCAACCTTTTCGGCTGGATCTCCAACAATTTCTTCAACCTTTTCGGCTGGACCTCCAACATAATTAGATAGTGGAAACTGTGCAGATATGAGATTATGTGTGTAAGTCTGTGTGGATAGATGTACTCTGCATGAGGAAACCTTACACTGCATTTTATGAGGCATTTTTATCAACATATATGATATCTTACACCAGCAGTAGTCGCTTCATCCTAATGATCATGCGAGTTAATCCTAAGCCAGTTAGAATCCTCTGGATGCATCTCTACTGTACAGAACAACGTTTCAAATATTTCTCATTTGGCAGGTGTTTCCATCCATCATAAACGTCCAACTATACCCCTCCTCTATTTCCCATTGTTTTTTCAGTTCATAAATAATTAAATAGCATTGGCCGCTGCAGCAGCAATGGCTGGGTTACTATCTTCTGCCAGTCTCTGAAACAAGAACCAAAGGCATGAATTTCGCCAAAGCAAAAAATATTGCCAGTTAAAAGTACTTCTTATGATAAATAATAATCACCCACCTGTAATGCCCCCATCCCTGCATTCTAAGAGTCCACATGGATGGGGCTGCAGCCAGTGCATTGGCTAATGTTTGTCTAGAAACACATGCACCAATAGACACAGAAAAAAACACAAGAAAAAGAAAATAAACAAAGGAGGAAAAGCGTAATAAGGTATGCATTAAGGTTGCATTCATGCTTGTTCTGTATTTGTTACTTTTTTTGGCCCACAAATAGTTTCTTTCCATGTTGTTACCATATATTTCTTCAGAAGTAATGAGTAGAAGCTTTGCATCATTAACTATTTTTTTTTTTTGGCCATTACATTGTTAACGATTCAATATTGCATAACTCAGTATCTGGGAAATTCTAATTTTTGGTATTAGAGAATGTTGTAACTGTTTGACACAAGGATGAACATAAGAAGAATGTAACTAGAAAGTACTTCTAGCCAGAAGCCTTAACGGCAAAGAATTTGATTTAAAGAAAGAAAAACTATGGTTTTTCATTTCTAACTCCTCAACTTTTACTAACATGCCACATCACATTCGTCAAATTTTCACAAAAATCTTTTCGGTCAAAGGAACATCTTCCTTTGGAAAAAGATTCCTACATTTTGTAGGACTAGAACCATGTGAACCTTGCCTGGAAATTGCAGTGGCCTATGCCCAAAGCACTAAAAGAAAGAAGGGTTTGCAAACCATTGGATAAAAGCATAGAGCCCCGATATATGTAACCGAACAGGACTTTCAGGATGCTTATATTATGTTTACTACATTGGCCTATTTCCTGTGGAACAAAACTTGCCTACAACAACAGTTATTTTCCTTTAATTCTGTTGCCATGTATCTATTTTATTATTTAATTAAATTAATATACATATAACAATATATTAAAGAAATTAGAGAGAGATAATTCCAATCCTGATTAGAGCTAAGTTTTTTCCTTTTCTGTGGGCCGTAAACTTATTAGTCACCAACACAGCAGGCTGCAACTTGCTAAAAGGTTCAATGTTAATGCTTAATTACTTATCATTTATCAAGGTGTTTGGAAGTTTAAAATTTTATAGAAAATGATTTGATATATAAATAAATTTTTTTATTTTAAAAGTTAAAATATATATATATATATATATATATATATTTATTTTGAAATTATATAATCTTTTATTTATAAAGTTATAAAAATATGAATTAATTGGATTGGATATCATAATCCTTTTAATTTTAATTATTTACAGGTAAAAGTTCATTCAATTTCAATTTTATAAATAATCTTAATAATTTCAAAATGAAATGAGGCCGCGTAAGTGTGTGTATTTTCAATTCTTTCTCCTAATTTCCAGATTTCACAATGTTTTATTAGGTTTCATGGTTTCATTGAATGAAGATATCAAATCCCTAGCGTGTTGTTTCCAATTCCACGATGGCGTCATCTTCGTCTCTTCAAAGCCACATGGCCAGCGAAGAAAAGGAAAGTGGAGGAGAGCACAACAGCAACAACAACAGTACCGAATTGTGTTGAACTTCCACGAGATGTGACAGCAAATATACTTCACAAGCTGGGTGCCATCGAAATCTTGACGAGTGCTCAGCATGTATGCTCTTATTAGCGTGATATTTGCATGGACCCTCTCATGTGGCGCACCATTGACATGCGCAATTTCGGCACTTCCCACAATGATAAGTACAATTTGTATATGACGTGCCGCCATGCCATTTTGACCGTAGTTGTTGTCACTTGAAACACATTCATGTTGAGTTCTTTGGCACCGATCATCTCCTCAATTACATCGCTGATAGGTTATTTATTTATTTCTTGCTTCCAAATGTTCTGATTTGTTCGTTTCGGTTGCGGTTTTGTTCAATTGCGGTTATGACTTTCAGTTTTATAAAGTGAACACTGTTAGGTTTCGCTTATACTTATTCCTTTGTTCAAAACAAGGGTTGACCTCTTGTTAATGAATTTCTGAGTTATACAATGAAAACTGAATGCATTCTTTGCTTGAGATTTGAAGGAATTTTATAGGAAAGTGATAGGGATGTCATAGATCATTATGATGAGTACATTGATATAGATAAATAAAATTGATATATTTGAATTCACGAAGTAAAATGGTTAAATCAAATACTATATTTAAGTTTTTTTTTATTTTAATTGTTTAATATAGTGCTTTTCTTTTATTCTTCCATAACTAAACAAGATTTAAAATGAATGTTTAAAGAGAAATGTTTTATGTATACTAAAATACGCACACCGTATTTATACCATATGTTAATGTGAGAGAGACGTCAAATCATCCTGTATGCAACTGTAGTATTCCCGTGGCATACAAAATGATTTTGTGAGTAGATTGGATAAAATTAAACGTATTTTAGTTGGACGAATAATGGGACTGATGTTTAAATATGATAGTAGAACCAAAGGATGTATATTGTTGCCCTTTTATAGTGCAAGTATAATAACAGAGTAATTTGGTGCTGATGCAGATCATAGTTGTGTGATTCTAGTTGCTAGGATGTCTTGTTCCTTTGACAAATTAATCACTCTATAGAATGTCATCTCTTGTGCTTGCAGAAGGTTAAAGAAGATAGAGGCATGGAATTCTGTAGGATTTCTGCTAAATGCTTGAAAATGGAATTTTGTAGGACTTCTGTTTAGTTTTTATGATCACACATTTCATTTCAAAGGATAGGATTGGGTTCGTGATGGTTATATATAATATACTGAAAGATGATCCTTTAATTTAATATACCTACTCATATTTTTTATAATTTTTCCAGTCACTGTATATATTTTGAATAAATGTGCTCCACTGCTTTGTTTATGTTTATATGTTATTTGCTATAAATATATGTATATGTGACAACTAAATCAACTTTTTTTTTTGGTGCTTAATGTAGAACTGTTTGTTCATATTTTATGTATTTGGTGAAGCAAATTTTGTGTCATATCTTTTTTTTACTATATTTCTTCATGTCATTTTTTCTTAACATTTTATAGCACAAGTCATCTACGATGCATACGGCTTGGATGTTGCGGGGCAATTTCAGATATCAATGAAGTTGCGAAGAAATTTCCACTGTTGGAGAAGCTTGACATTTCATTATGCTACTTATCTTCTGATTCTCTTGAAGCTGTTGACCGATGCTGCCCTCGTTTAAGATCATTGAAATTTAACATGAAGGCTTACACAAATCTATGCATTGAGTGTGATGAGGAGGCATTTGCTATTGCAAAGACCATGCCCAAGTTGCAGTATCTCCAGCTTTTAGGAAACAAGTTCAGTAATGTTGGCTTGCTTTCCATTCTTGATGGTTGCCCTCTCCTTGAATCCCTTGACCGCCGAGCTTGTTATTATGTTAATTTGCAAGGAAGTTTGTGGAAAAGATGTGCTGCGCAGATCAAAGAATTATGGTTTCCAGGTGACTATATTGATGAAATTTATTGTTATGCTGACCCTTATGAGGATTTATATTGTGACGGTGGACTCACACCTAATAATGTTGATGATAAATCATATGCATATATAGTGGCTGTCCATCTGCGATTATTGTAGTTACAATTATTCTCCTATGATTCTCTTTTGGGAAATGTTGGTCATTGGTACTGTTCTGAGTGGCATGGATCTTTTGAAGAGATCCAATGTATTGATGTTGTTTTAAAGGAATTTTGTTGAAGATATCGGAAATCCAGATCTTTTTTTTCCTGAGAATGTAGCTAAAATCACCTAGAATGTAGTTATCTATTAGAGATGTAATGAAGTTTTGAGCATGGATGCACCAGCCAAAATAACTACAATAGTAGGTGGTCACTGTTTTCTTTAATTTTCTTAAATATCTTGTTATTTATTATTTAAAGCTTATAGTTTTCTCTTTTGCTTTCTAGTCCTTATTATTTAACTTCTTTTCTCTATTCTACTACACCTGCATTTAACTTTTGAGAGCCTCCCACCCTTCTCTTCTCCCTCATCTACAGTGCATTGAACCAAATACCGTATTTGGTACTGCTTTGGTCTTGAATTGTTGTTCAAGCATTTAGCGTCTTGGTCATTACATATTGATGAGTTCTCTATGTTTGAGTTTTTGAAGAAGATGGGTTTAACAAACTCCCTAGCCTACAACTTCTGGTGGATGAGACATAAGGCAAATGGATTGAATCCCATTTTAGTCTACCACCAAAACTTCACCCAGGAACACCTCCCTCTCATATGTGGCTTCAATCAAATCAAGGACACATGTCTCAGAGGCAATAACAACAACACCATTACTTCAAGATTCAAAGGTTGAAATCCAAAGGGATCTCTTAGCGCAACCAGTTTGTCCTCAGTAACAAACAAAATAGAATAGGCATCAATTGAGGTTGCAATAAGATGGAGCACCACCTCAACATCAGAAGTGATATTAAAAATTAAAAGAACATTTTACACTTCACTAAGAAGTCCCTCGAATTTTGCATAACTTTATAGAGCACTATGGAAGGTTCTAGAATCTAAGGGAATGTTCTAGAGAACTCTAGGCACCATGAGAGTTTAAGAAGATTTTAGACCCTTATAAATATCTCTAAATCTATAGGAAGATCTAGAATGTTCCATCTATATATCTTAGACATTTTACAGTAAGGAGGTGGGAAGGTTCTAGAACCAATTCCCCACCGTCCATTTTGCAATATCTCCACCATTCGTTAAGGAGGTGGAACTCCTGTAAATAGGAGAAAGTGTGATTCAGGTCATTAAGATCGTATGTAAAACTTGAAATGGAAAATCATGGAAAAGATTAGAAATTGTTGAGAGCGAAATGAACATGGAGTAGAGAGAGTGATTTCCATAATGAAGTACCCTTTCAATAAACTCTTCAAAGATTGAAAATTCCATAACTTAGAAATTATGGAATGAGATGGGAAAAAAAAAACCTCTGAAGCTCAATGTGGGTTTTGCTAGGACTCTGGTCAGCAATCGAGGTTACCGTCGCATACCAGGACAATTAGCTAGACAAATATAGTGGGTGTCAGCAATGGTCGAAGTCAGCTAAAACCGCCGGCGAAGGGCCTTTCCAATACAAAGCTTTTGCCTTTGCAAATCTCGTCAATGTTCTTGCCCTTAATCACGTGGCTCTCTCGGTGAAAGAATGTTGTTGGAGACTGAAGGAACAACGGTCGCAGGGCCTGCGATGGCAGCGACGGAAACAATATAGTTGAAGTTTGGATTTTGACTTCGGGCCAGAGTTCAATTAAAGACAAAATTTCATCTCCCATGGTGTAATTGACCTATAGAAGAAGTTGTTGATTCACATTCACAATAGATTCATGAAAGAATTAGTATCAGTAAAACTCATGTATTTAGATGGCAGGAAGGTGCAAAGAGAAGGAAGAAAAAGAGGAGGGAAAATTGAATATAAATTAAAATGTAAATAATAAGAGTTAAGGAATTAATTATGTAAATTAAGAAATTAATGATATTATTTGTTAAATAAGTAGCAAGTAATAAATCTCTATCGCTGATTTTCTTTTATACATAATCAATGGTTATGTAAGCTTGGAGCATCAATGCTCACTAAATTTTTAAGAGCATTTTAAGCGTCGTCATCTATTATATAGTAAGTTTATATAAGTATTTCTCTGTACCATGCAAGCATTATTCATCAGATGTGTATAGAGGGCTTATCTTGTCTTTTTGTTGCTGAAACGCTGTGACTCCAAGCTAGGCTTTTATTTCTGGAAGGTGTTTCATGTTCTCTTTAATTTGCTTCGTGGAGAATCTTTATCTGCTTATTGTAAAAGTACTGTCTAAGCATGTTAAACTTGCGCTGCATCAATCAAGTGCAAGTGACTGTCATATGCGTTTACTATGCAAGAAAATCCTGCTACTAAATCTGAGTATACTTCACAAGTGAGAGGACAAATTAAATTAACGGTCTCTAAAGTGCTAACAATAAAAATGAAGGCCGCTCTGTGATTGTGCAGTGCACTATGATTAAATAACCCAACCATAGGCTAATTTAGCCCAGTCAATGTCTAACACTAGTAGCAGATATACAAGGTAAATAAAAAAAAACATTTTTACCTAATAAATTTCTTTACAATTGCATATACTGTATATTTACACATTTGCTCAATGCTCATGAAGGGAGTTCTTAATTATTGAACCTCAAACGCCTCCTAGCAAACACATCCAATCAAAATGCTGAAAATTTCCGATTGACCTAGGCCCAAAGCACAAAGAAAGAGTGAAGGATGTTCAAATCATTGGACAAAAGCTTAGAGGCCTATAAGGGTAAAGGAACAGAACTTCTAGAATTTAAGGCTGCTCGGGACAACCATTTGCCTAAACAACTCTAATTTTCTTATATATATATTTTTTACATCATTTTTTATATTCATTCTCATATTATTAATCATGAATACATTTTTTCTATCATTTTTTCTCACTTAATCACAACTTTTAAAAATGGTATGAATAATAATACATCCCTAAAAAGGGATGTAAGATTAAATTTTTCCTTGCCTAAATAGCAAACTAATTCTATTAGTCTCATTATTAAATAAAAAAATTAAATACTTTTTATGATCATAAATATTAAATATATTTATTTTTTAAAATTTTTTCTATTAACTAGTAAAAAAATATTAAGTAAATGTTTTAAGAAAATAATAAAATTTAAGTAAAAAGAATCACATTGATAACAAAATTGATATGAATAATATTACTCGTACACACATTTATATATATTATCTTACATTTATATAACATTTGATTATAACTATGTCTATTTTATTTTTTGTATACATATATTCTAATTTTACTATTTTACTATGATGTAAGGTGATCTGCAGTGTGCATCAAACATTATTCAATTGCTATACTATAATGCTTAATTGTTTTATTTTAAGTGCAAAACTCTTCCCATTTCACTGTCAAGTAGGCCAACTCGTTGACAATGATGTTTAATAGTTATTTGAAATTATAAAATCTAAAATTTAATTTAATTTATAAATAAAACTATTTCTTTTAAAAAGATAAAATATAAATTGATTTGATTTTGAAGTAAAAAAAATATTTTAAAAATAATAAAATACAAATTAACATTTTTTTTTTAGGTTGTAGATTAGACAAAAACCAACGACAAAGGAAAACCAAGGTATGGCAGCATCCGCTAATAGCATAAGGTGAAGGTCATCAGGAGGAGAATTCCAGCGCTTGAAATCCACAAGCTCGTCTCTTCCACTTTTTTTTTTTTTTTTAACTAGTGTTTTATACCGTATAATATATTAGATAAATTAAAAATTATTAAAATAAAAAAATATATTTAACTTAAAAATATAATATTTCAGATAATGTAGATTTAATTTGATTAAGTTATAATTAGTAGAATATAATGAAATCTACTCAAAATTATTTTTTTATTTTCATTAATCAACTATTCTCGTGTTATGATAATCACACTATATAACTCTTCTCAATAAATATTTTTTATATAAACTAAATAATTAGTTTATATATTTTTAGATAATTTAAATTTTTTATGCTATAGTTTTTTCTTTTAATATTAATTTTTATGTATTTTTTCATTTGGATATTTTTTCAACTTATTATGAAGACTATACCAAGTTGGTCTCTAATGTCAAATTATGTACAAAATAATATTAGATGAATAAATATTACATTGACAAATGAAAAAAACCTAATAAAAATTATAATGATTAATAACAATATAATCAAATGATATTCAATACATTCAAATACCTTACCATTTTATAACATATGTATTTAGTTTACATAATTTAAGTAAACTTAATAAAATAACATATTAGTTAAATAAATCAATTGACATATGACTTCTTAAGTTCTTTAATCTTATTATCTTTCACAAATCCAATCTATTTTAATATGACCTAGAACAATAGCTTACTCATTACATATGTTACATCAATGCTCTTGTTGAAGTTAATTTCTTTTATTATTTATCCAAAAAAATTATCTCAAATCTTACAAATAATTAATTAAAATATAAATGAAACTTCAATATTATATGATACAAATTTTTAATTGCATTTAAAGGATCTTATTAAATAAACTTTATTATAAATTTGAACTTTTAATTGATTTTATTATATCTTCTTATAAAGTTTTTATTTCATATATGTAAATATTAATATAAAATATTTATATATTATATATATGAATGAATTTTAAAAAAAAAAGCACTTAATAATTTCTTACATTTAATTAATTTTATTATATTTTCATGCAAAATTTTAACTCTCATGTGATATATATATTGAAGTTTATAAAATAATCCATGTCATAAAGAAGTTTATTAAATAATATAGAATAAAAATAGTAATTTAAAAATATAATTAATTAATTTAAGGTGACAAATATATATAATAAAGATGATATCGATACTTATTAAAAATTTTAAGATTTTAAGATTAATCATAATAAAAATAATAAATAATGTAGTTACTTAAAGATAGGTGATAACTTTTTGATTTTTTTAATATGAACATGAATTAATATGTAAATATCTATATGTCGAAGTAATTAATATATGATTATAAATTTTTATATTTGTATGTGTAGATAATAAATTTAATTTAAATTTAGTACACATGTACACTTTCTTTTTAAATTATAACACGTGAGATATCATATATAAGTAATTGAGATCATATATTTATTATATGATAGATTTTTAAATATATTATTTCATATTAAAATGATATAGACATATACATTTTTTATATATATTATATAATTTCTTTTACATCTTTTAATTTTTAATTTTAGTTATTATTTAAACATTTGCTATCAGAAACCTATTTTGGTATTTTCACTCCAAATATCCCTAATCCTTCAATTTTCAAAACGCTCTAGGTTTCATCGTTTGAAGATATCAAATCCTCATCGGCGTTTTGTTTCCATGGCGTCGTCGTGTTGGAGGGCAGCAAAGGAAGCGAAAGTGGAGGAAAGCACAACAGCAACGACAACAGTACCAAATTGGGTTGAACTTCCAAGAGACGTGACAGCAAAGATACTTCACGAGCTGGGTGCCATCGAAATCCTGACGAGTGCTCAGCATGTATGCTGTCAGTGGCGTGATATTTGCAAGGACCCTCTCATGTGGCGCACCATTGACATGCACACTCTCGCCACTTCGCACCAAGTTTTCTACGAATACGATTTGGAGACTATGTGTCGCGATGCCGTTGACCGCAGTTGTGGTCACTTGGAAGACATTCGTCTTGGCCTTTTCGGTTCCAACGCCCTCCTCAAATACATCTCTCATAGGTATATTATTATTATTATTATTATTATTATTATTATTATTTCTTTTTTCAATTGTTGTTATGAGTTTCAAGTTAAGTGAACTTTGAGAGTGGTAGAATGTGGTTTCGTTTATGGTGGATGCTGCTATACACCTTCTTAAGTTTGGGTGTGTGACGATTTAAGATAAGTTGTAGCTATTACAAGTCATCTGGTTTCCTTTTTTATATTATATTGGTTATTTTTTTTTTTCAGATTAGATAACTATAAATAATATTAGATAAAATTTATAGAGCTTTTAATAATATATTTTTTAAAAAAAATCCCCTTATAGACTCACACTGGCATGGATAAAACTGTATGGTTCTTATGTTTTTTCATTAATAATTGAGCATGTTAAAAATATTATAGATTTTAATTGATAATATTTACACACAATAATTTTTTTTTTAAAAAACCCTTTATAATTTTTTTCATATGAGTGTGTAAGAGGTTTTTAAAAATATATATATATATATATATATTTTTTAATTGTTAATATTATTATATTTTAATTGATAAAAAATTATTAAATTTTAGTTGATAATATTTACATATAATAATATTTTTTTAAAAAAATATTATTATTTTTCATAAATAACTGTGATGCTAAAAATCTTTATAAATTTTAACTAATAATATTTACACAATTGTGTAAACTGAAAAAAAAAAACAATGCAACTTGAAAAAAAAAATTATATCACTAGGTTACAAGTTATTCATCTTATTCATTGATGTGTTTTTCAACACAATCAACGGCTATGATCACGCGATGCACTATACACCTTACTAAGCAAGGTGTATACTGTATATTAGACAACACCTTCGTTTATATAGGTTTATTGTAGTTAAAGACTGAACTCTTTAATGTATTCTTTGTTTCAGACTTGTAAGGGAAGAACATGAATTAAGTAAATGTAAAATTAGTCATGGAAGGATTCAGCGTCACTCATATTAGTCTTTAAATGATAGAAATTATTTCCAAGGTCCTTGAATTTGCATTTCATCATTCAAATTAGTCTCTGCGTGTCCACATATCAACTGGCTTCATAGACTAATTTAAAAGACAAAATGCACATTCAGGGACCTTTGGACTAATTTTCATTATTCAAGAACTAACATGACCGACACTGTATCAAGGACTAATTTGACCATTTCGTTACAAGAATTTTATAGGAATGTGATATGGATGACATGCTTCATTATAATGAGTAAATTGATATAGATAATTGAAGACGTTTTGAAGATTAGATAATGATAAGGAAAAAACTTAATTTTGAAATACAAAATAAAGCTACCTAAAACTAAGTCTTACAATCTTGGAATTAAATTATTTTTATCTTTATCAATAATAAAAAATGATGTATACAAATACATATTCCAATTTTCAGTTAATTGTGCAATATAGCAGTTTTCTTTTGTTCCTTCAAATGAATGAATATACAACCTGTTGTGTGTTTAAATATGATAGTAATAGTAGAACCAGGATATATATTGTTTGCCTCTTACAGTGCGAGGACAATATCAAAGAGGAATTTAGTGTTGATGGAGATCTTAGTTGTGTGATTCTGTTATTGATTATGGTTGTTACTTGTTAAGACGTCTTGCTTCTTTGACAAACTAAGCACTCTATATCATTTATGGGAAGAACTTTAAGCATATCTCTGCCATTTTTTCTTATCATTTTACAGTACAAGTCATCTACGAAGCATATGGCTTGCATATTGCGGGGCAATTTCAGATAAGGGATTGATTGAAGTTGCGGAGAAGCTTCCACTGTTGGAGGAGCTTGACATTTCATTCTGCTACCTATCTAAGGATTCTCTTGAAGCTGTTGGCCGATGTTGCCCTAGTTTAAGATCATTGAAATTTAACATGAACGCTTGCACAAATCAAGGCGATGAGGAAGCATTTGCTATTGCAAACACCATGCCCAAGTTGCACTATCTCCAGCTTTTAGAAAACAAGCTCACCAATGCTGGCTTGCTTGCCATTCTTGATGGTTGCCCTCTACTTGAATATCTTGACCTGCGAGCTTGTATTAATGTTTATTTAGGAGGAAGTTTGGGAGAAAGATGTGCTGAGCAGATCAAAGAATTACGGCTTCCAAATGACATTTATCATTATGGGGATTTTTTATTTGGATGGTGGACTCGCGTATGATAGTGATGATGAATTAATTACATGCATATTTGGTGGCTAACCTTCTGGTAGCATTGTAGTTATAATTCTCCTATGTTCCATTCTTGAGAAATGTTGGTCACTATGAACTATTCTTGAGTGGCATGATCTTTTGAAGAGACTAAATGTATTGATGCTGTTTCAAAGGAATTTTTGTTGAAAATTTCGGACAACCTGATCTTTTTGACCTGAGAATGTAGCTAAAAATCACCTGGATCCTTATAGGCAGGCATGGTTTGCTTGCTTTATTCATCAAATATGTTTAGAGGGCTTATCTTGTCTTTTTTATTGTTGAAACGCCTTGACTCCAAACTTGGTTTTTATTAACTTCTGGAAGGTGTTCACTGTAATTTGCTTTGTGGAGGATCTTTTATCTGCTTCTTGTTTATTTTAGCTTGTGCATAAGCAAATCTTTAGAGTATGTATGCTTTGTGTTTGGTTAATAAAATGTAAGTTTTAATGAAAAAAATTTCTTAGGAAATATTTATAAAAATGGCACCAAATTTGAAAACACCAAACAGTTGTTTTCATTCATTCTGAAGAAGTTAAAAATATGGTGGTAATTTTGCAATTATGAAAGAAGTATATCAATCAAATATGTTTTCTAAATTTTAAAATTTGACAGTGGAAATTATTTTCAAAAGAAATAAACCTTTCATTTTAGCTCTGTTTCTTAATGTGATATTTCCAGTTCACAAAACAAGAGACATAAACGCATTACTGAAAAATTCTTTTTTTTTTAAGGTTTTTTTTTGGGGGGTGGGAGGATCCAGGTGAGAGTTTGGTTAACGTAAATATAAATTCACAACTTCTTATAGGTCAACTGGGCAAATCGGCCAAAATGCCCTTTGTGGCAAATTTATTTACTAATTTGTCATCATTTTCAAACTATTTATCAAACTGTCACTGATTTTGCCACGTTAAAATTTTATATTATTTTTCGTTCCACGTGGGATGTGGTGCATCCAACTAGGATGCGCCAACACATGTGGCGTATCCCAGTTAGATGCGTCACGCGTGTTTGATCATCCCACGTGGAACCACCACGCACGTTGGCGCATCCCAAAAATAATATAAACTTCCCACGTTATATGTATAGGGCACTTAACCTATTCCACGTGAATTTCTTAAAAAAAGGCGCCCAGAGACACATAAAATTTACATGTTTACTAAAGAGTGCACCATAATATTGAGGGACATCAGTTTCAATTAGCTTATTTATAAGTCAAGTATTTGCTTCTGATCTGTAAAGTAGTTGATGTGGGACTTTACTGTTGGTAAGGTAAAGCAGCTAAATAAGATAACAAAATATATTTATTCGATGTGAGACTTTAATAATGACAAAGTAAAGTAAATAAATAAGACAACAAAACATATTTATTCGATGTAGGAAGAGAGTTAGCGTGCCATCGGGGTTGTGGACGATTTGTACATACTGCATTGCATCAATGGTTTGAGGCTTTGAGAAAGTTTCATTGGACATGGTGGAGTTGGGGACTTTGAGTTTAGTTTACAGTGAAGATGAAAGTCCACTTAGTTGGATTTGATTTGATCTTTGTTGATGTAAGAACTCTAGAATAAATTTGGAGTCTTTTTATTATTCAAGTACATCGGCCAGAGTTTTATATAAGCTGTGTGGTTCATATATTATTAATATTGAATGTTGCCAACTTGATTATATGGTCTTTGCGTATTATATTTAAGGTGGGTTATAAAATATTTATAGGGTGTAATAATTAGTTCCATGTTAAATATTTGCAAGTGCTTTAAATTGAGAGATTTTTGTATAAAGTGAGCGTATCAAACTTGAATGTATTAAGTAAATAAAGTATTAACACGTAATCAATACAAAAGAATATAACATTTGTTTTGAAAGTCCCACATCTCCCACGCACTTCTCCCACGCATAAATATGTTTTGAAAGTCTCACATCAAATAAATATGTTTTGTTATCTTACTTACTTACTTTACTTTATCACTATCAAAGTCTCACATCGAACAAATGTATTTTGTTATCTTATTTAACTACTTTGCCTTACTAACAGCAAAGTCCCACATCGACTACTTTATAGATTAGAAGCAAATACTTGACTTATAAATAAGTTAATTGAAACTGATGTCCCTCAATATTGTGGTGCACTCTTTAGTAGACATATAAATAGCAAAGTCCCACATCGACTACTTTATAGATCAGAAGCAAATACTTGACTTATAAATAAGTTAATTGAAACTGATGTCCCTCAATATTGTGGTGCACTCTTTAGTAGACATATAAATTATATGTGTCTCTGGGCGCTCTTTTTTAAGAAATTCACGTGGAATGGGTTAAGTGTCCTGCACATATAACGTGAGAAATTTATATTATTTTTCGTTTCACGTGGAATGCGCTAACACGCGTGGTGCATCCAACTGGGATGCGCCAACATGCTTGGCGGTTCCACGTGGGATGCGCCAACACGCGTGGTGCATCCAACTGGGATACGCCACATGTGTTGGCGCATCCCAGTTGGATACGCCACGTGTGTTTGACACGGTCTTTTAATCTGCATCCTTTGATTGGCTGTATGTGTGAATCTAGATTAATTAATACTGCCATGCGTGTGTTGGCGCATTTTACGTGGAACGAAAAATAATATAAAATTCTAACGTGACAAAATCAATGACAGTTTAATAAATAGCTTAAAAATAATAACAAATTGGTAAATAAATTTGCCACAAAGGATATTTTGGTCGATTTGCCAGGTCAACTGCCTTATGAATAATTCTAAATCATTTTATATAATTTTTTAATTAATTCTTTTAATTATTAAATAAAAAAATATTGAATATTTTATATGTTTTCAAGTTATTAAATATATTTATTTTTTTATTAAATATTTTTTTATTTAATATTAAGAAAATTATTTTTAAAAAAAATTAAGATGATGTAACAAAATTTATAAGAATATAGTTTGCTAATTTGGCGTTGGAACTCATCATCCTAAATTACGTGCGCTGTAGGGTATAAACCATCAATGCAAATGAATATGAACCGTGGGGCATTGAATAATTCTAAATTTTTTATCTAATTTTTTAATTACTAAATAAAAAAATGTTAAATATTTTTTACATTTTTAAAATATTAGATGTTTTTATTTTTTTATTTTAATATTTTTTTATTTAATATTAAAAAATTATTAAAAAAAACTTAGAAGAGGATATAATGAATCATTACGGTAGAATTTGACACGGATTAACGTCTTTTAATCTGCCTTCCAGTTTGATTGGCTGTATGTGTTACGCAATTATTACAAAAAGGTCAATTCAGCTTGGTGTGTATTGAATGAAGACACGGTTGGAGGGAATTTAATGAACTATGTAATCTAGATTAATTAATACTGCGACTTTATTTTTATTGGGTATAAGACACTAACTCTTTGAATAATGTGCAATCGAATATAAAAAATTTTATACTTCAATTTGAACAAAAATTAAAATTGAGTTTTGTTACCCTTGTTAAAAAAATAAAAATAAAAAATTTTAAATAATTTTTTTCAAATTATTAATATATTAAATATCTTATTTTTATTTTGATATCTTTAATAACTGTGCAGCAAAACCCATTAAAATTTTATTCTATTGAAAACAAAAGGTTGCAGGCTAATTCTCCTTTTACTATATACAAGCAGTGACTAGTGTGCATATAATCATCGTCTCAAATCTCTGACGGTGTCGTCGTCTTCAGTGCAACCTGGTTCTCCCAGCCCAGGCCAACCAAAGAGGAAAACAAAACAGCACCAAACTGGCTTGAGCTTCGTAGAGAAGTGACCACAAAGATACTACACAAACAAGGTGCTGTTGGAACATATGTAAGGACCCTGCCATGTGGCGCACCATTGAAATCCACGATTTGCAACCTTTCTATGGTAGTTTTGAACATTCGTAGGTTATGTGCCGCCATGCCGTTGACCGCAGTTGTGGCCAGTTGGTCCACATTTATATTAGCATTTTTGATACCGATGCTCTGCTCAAATACGTTGCTGATAGGTAAATATTTTCTTTTTTCTTTTTGCTTTCAAATGTTTTGATTTGTTTGTCTCGTAAGTGAACATTATTAGTTTGATTGTTGTAGAATGTGGTTTTTTTTTTTAAATAATAGCTATTTTGCCATTCTCTTATTACTAAATATAGTTTTGTGCATTTTGCTGGACAATCAGACATTGGATATTTTTTTATTTCATATTAGATATAAAATGAAGATCTGAAGTTTATTTGCTTCAAGGTTATATGTAGGACAGAATGCGCACCTTTACCATTTGTGGTCATTTATGTGAATAAAATGTTGCAATTCACGGTAACCAAGGAGTATAAAGAGAACTAAATTAGTAGTTAGTCACACGTTGAAATGAAAATTATTGGTGTAAGTTAATTAAAAAGTTTAAAAAATATTGATAAATTTCTTTTAATAAATATGCACAAGTGTTTAAGGTCAAACATTGTGACTAAAGCTGGAAGTGACTCTTTATATATAGAAGACATATTTAGTGAGAGGAGTTTTTATTGTGAGAGGGTGAGAGGAGTAAATATTGAGCAAATTCTATCATGGATGGTCAATTAAGGATTAAATTTACTTAAAGGTCGTGTATTTTTAAAGTATGATTCTTCTTAAAAAATCATGCGTGACGTTTATGTTTATCTTGATCATTAATGAAAATTCAATGGTTTAAATTAAATGGTTTAAATTCACTCATCTCACTATCTCACAATAAACACTTCCTCTCACTTGATACATTATTATATATATATATATATATATATATAGGAAAGCGATATCTAGTGAGATGAATGTTTATTATAAGATGTGAGAAGAGTGAATCTTGACTATTGGATTTTATATGAATAATCAAAATTTGAACATAAATGCATATGACTTTTTTAAGTAGTCATATGACCTTTAAGTAATTTTTAATTTTGACCATCCATGTATGATTGTATGGTCAAAATTTACTTCTCTCACAATAAAAACTCATTTCACTATATATATAATTCTTTCTTAAATAAAAAAGATAATAAAATTATGATAGAAGACATAGTTAAGTATATTAGTAGTTGTTTGGTTGAACTATTGGATTTGTTAGAATGCAAATTTGTTGGTTGGTTGGATGAAATATTTTGAGATGAATTATAATTAATTTAGATTATAGTGTGTTAGTAATGATTAATGAATGTGACTTGGTAATTTAGTATTATGTGTATGGTATATAAATTATGTTGAAAGTAGGTTATGGACTTATGACAAAGTATCCTAACTTATTAAGTATAACAGACTTAATTTGTACCTAACTTGAGTTACCTTATTGAGATCAAGTTGTTCATGAGTTTATAGTGAGCTGAGTTTGAGTTAAAAAATTAAGCTCACTTTTTATTAAGTCTGAGTTGATCATATTATCATCGACTCACTTTTACACTTATTGTTTAATTTATTAACTTGTAAATTGACTCTCTCTATATATATATATATATATAATGCTTTTAATTTAATATATATTTAAATGTATATGTATCTGATTTTATATATATATATATATATATATATATATATATATATATATATTAAACTCTTTTTTAGTTGATATATAAAAGTTTTTTAAAAAATTATTTAACATAGGATTCGAGCTTAGCCTATCAAATTTGAGCAACTTGTAAGTTAATAATGAGCCGAGCCTATACTTATCGAGCTGACTTTGAGCTAGGCCGACTCAGCTCCAGCTCACTTCCATCCCTAATTGTGTTTGTATGTAACGTTGCATTATAAAAAAAAAATGTACTCTGAAAGCGAACCTTCTTCAAACTTATCTTTTTCGGTAATGTTCTTCTTTTCATTTTACAGTTCAAGTCAGATACGAGTCCTGCGGTTAAACTTTTGCTGGCAAATCTCAGATCAGGGATTGATCAATGTTGCAAAGAAGCTTGCGTTGTTGGAGGAGCTTGACGCTTGCTATACCAACTTATCTAAGGATTCTCTTGATGCTATTGGCCAATGTTGCCCTCTTTTAAAATCATTGAATTTTTCCAAGGTTGCTACCAGAAACTATGATGAACCTACTGACGGTGATGGGGAAGCCTTTGCTATTGCCAAAACCATGCCTCAGTGAATCTCTAGCTTAGGGGAAACAAGCTCACTAACGCAGGCTTGCTTGCCATTCTTGATGGTTGCCCGCTTCTTAAATCTCTTGACCTGCGAGGTTGTCCTTATCTTGATTTGTGAGGAAGTTTGCGATAAAGATAAGCTGAGCAGATCATAGACTTTCGGTTTACAGATGTTTTAGTTTATCTACCTCTGATACGTGATTTTGATGATCTTGTTGAAGATTTATTTTATTTTATGATGGTATTGGTGGTCTTGCGATTGACATTGACGAACATCTTTGTCGCCGAGTGTCTGGGATTATTGCTGTTACAATTATCTGAGAGATATGAACATGGATCTTTTGAAGAGATTCAATATGTTGATGCAGTTTTTGTAGGATTTTGTTGAAGTCATTGTGTTGGCTGATATTATGTGTTGATGTTTTTCTGGTTTGCACTATGTAATCTGTATTCATGAGATGTTTTACGGGTTTATGTTTTCTTTTTGTCGCTTAATATCCGTGACTCTGAATTTGATTTTATTAACTTTTTCAAGGTATTTTTTTTATCTGCTTTATTGATGGTCATTTTTTATATGCTTCTTAGTATACAAATATAGACTAATTTTTATATCGCGTAAAAGAAATTCTTAGTCTCCATTTTCGCATATGGTAGACTAATTGGAATATATTAAAAGTGGTTTTTGAAGAAGCTTTTGGCTGTAGCGTACTGAAATCGAAGGAAAAATAAATTATGTTTAATGTTACTAGCTGGCTCGCCCGTTTATGCTTGCTTGATAATTGAATTTTTTTGGGTAGCCTTTTTATATGAACGTAGCGTAGTCACTTATCTGTCTTCTTTTGCACGTCTGCGAGACAATTGAGTTTAGGTCAGAATATGCAAAATGTTACCAGTGATCAGTGACACGTCAAAGTCAGAAAGTATATGACTAATGAGGATTATTAGACAGTAATTATTGAATTAGAAAAAAAAAATAAACTAACTAACCAACAAGGTTCATTCCATTTTCTGAAAGTGAAAGGGCTGTGCCATGCAAAGCCCGTGCAATATAAACAGAAGTTTCGTACAAATTCACGCGTCTCAATAATTGTTTGCAATCGGAGGGTGAATAGAAGGGAAAATGTTTTATGTAAATCAAAATATACATATTGTATATTAACATGAGAGATATATTAAATTATTTTATATATAATTGTGATATTTTTGTGATATATAAAATAATTATGTGAGTAAATTAAATAAAATTGAACGTCCAACTGAATACATGCGAGCACAATCCAAAAGGAAACATATTTGCCACAGAAAGCCATTATCGTATGAATGTAACAAAAACTAAACGGCACTGCAAAAAATAAAGGCCATTCAATGCAGTAACCCTCGGTACTAACCTAGCACTTTCCTTCCTTTCCGTTATCCTCCATTTAAAACAAGGTAAAATTTCCCATGATCAAGAAAAACACAAATGCTATACGTAACCAATTCTTCAAATAACCATGCTGTTCGAGCATAAACTTTGCATAGATCATCAGAAATTCTCTGATTCTGGCTTAGAGAAACAAACTAGTTATCAGAAATTGTCTAATTCATTATTGAAAATTTTCATGGGATATCTAAAGTAACTCAGACTTCTTTGGTCATAGGCATTGCCTATGAAAGAAAAATTGATGCTACTAAATCTGAGCATGCCTCACCATTGATAGAACAAACTAAAGTAACCATATATTTTAAATGCTATCGATCAAAATGAAGGCAGCTCTGGAATTGTGCACTATGATTGAATTATCCAACCATAGTCTAATTTAGCCCAATCAAGCACCAGATATACAAAGGCAAAAAAAAAAGTAAACCATTTTTGCCTAACAAATTTCTTTACACTTGCAGACAGTGTATATTACACATTTACTCAATGCTGATGAACAGAGTCCTCAATTACCAATCTCAAACGCCTAGCAAACACATCCAATTCCAACGCTCGCTGCTCCTGCCACCGCCTACCAAAATTCTCCACACTCTGAAAAGACTTATGATCAGGTGAACAGAGAACTCCCTGCCATACCTTGGCCTCTTTCACACACTCATCAAAAACATCAAGAACAATTTTTGCAGCCACCCCACCAATTTTCCCTCCACCACAACCATTACCCAATTTCCCATCAACATTGATCCCAACATGATCACAATCACAGCGCTCATTCTGATTAGGGTTTGCACTCACAGGTAATGAGGGTGATAACCCAACATCATTCACCCGAATTGCGTCCTCTTCAACCTTGATCTTACTACCGTCACCACCACTTCCCTGGCTCGAATTGCCGGTGAACGGCGAAACCGAAGCGGATTCGGGGCCCCAGAGCTTCTTGGAGAGATCGTATAGAGTTCGATCGTGCGGCGAGAGCGCGGCGGGGTCGAGGCCGCGGAGGATGCGGGAGGATGCGGCGCGGAACTTCTTGCGCAAACGGCGGAGCTTCTCGGAGAGCTGGGACTTGGTGTAGGGATGGGACGTGGCGGTGGAGAAGCGGTCGTAGAAGAGGTGCAGGTCTCTGGGGAAGACAAGGCCGTCGGATGCAGAATCGAGAAGGCCCTGAAGGAATCGGATCTCGTCGGGCTCCGTCCAAATCCGGTGGAATTTGAAAGGCGGAGGCTTGTCGGCGGCGGCGGCGGAGGAGGAGTAGTGGGTGAAATTAGGGTCATGGGAGGAGGAGGGAAGGGTTTTGCGTTTAATGGGGAGCTTGGATTTGGAAGATAGGGGTTGAGGAAGTGGGGGAGGGGTTTGGACAGGGTGGGTGGAGTCCATGGCTTAGGAGAAGGGGCCTTTGAGGCTTGAAGGGTGTGGTGTGGTGTGGTCAACAAGCTCAAGGTGGGGTTGGCCACTTTTTTTGCTTTGGTTAGTTCTATTGGGAGAGGACGGTGCCATTTGTTTACTGTTAGGGTTAGAGAGATCTCAATTCACATAAAGGGAAAGGAGTCTTTCATTTGTTTGGTGTTAATCAGAATTTTGGTGAGTTTGGAAGAAACTTTCTTTTTTATTTTGTGAATAAATGTTGAGATAATGTTATGTTTGGATAATATTAAATGAAATTAGGGAGTGGTTGTTTTAGATTGTTGCTGTCGTCCAACAGCTTTTTTCAATAAAAAGTTGCTGGTTGTTTATCTACTCTTGAGTTTGAAGACAAAAATAAATAAAAACTTATTTTCGAGAAAAAAAGTTCTTGATAGAAAAGTTGAATTTTGAGCTGTTTTAAAAAAAAGTTTGTTAAGATTATTCTTAATATTAATATATAAATATCATTTTATTACTCAATCAAATAATTTTTTAATTAATCGAATAATTTTTTGAATCATTTTATATATATTTTAGTAATTTGATACATAAAAGTGATTTTTTTATACTATTCAAATGAAACAGATTAACTTAAATTTACTTTTCGGTTAACATATCTAAACATAATTTTTTTTAAAACAAAAATTTTTATACAATAATCGATTATTAAAATAATCAAATTTTTATAACTATCCTAAATACACACTAAAAGAAATAATAAATATATAATGTCTTTGAATTCTATGTAGATTTATGCAAAATACATTTTAAGTATTCCCTTTTTTTTTAAATATACTTTCTTTTTTATTAAGGATCGGCCAAGGCTTGAAATTGATAATAAAGGCTTGTTTGAAAAAGTTAAAAATTATAGATTATCTTGATAATCGATTATTGTTATAATCAATTATTATTATAATCGATTTATTTCTATGTTTGGATACATTAACTGTAAAATGATTTTACGCTAATATGATTCGTTTGGATGATATAAAAAAGAATCGTTTTTATGCGTTAAATTACTAAAATAGGTATAGAATGATTAAAAAGATTATTTAATTGAGGGCAAAATAGTATTTACATATCAAAATGTAAGAAATAATCTATAAATTAAAATCATAAGCTCCAATCTTTAACTTATGATTATTAGCTGAAAAAAACTTTTATTTTACATTAAATTTCGTGTAAAAACTTTTTTAAAAAATAATCTTTTTACACAAACATAATAATTATTTCACAAAACAGCTTAATCCTCCAAAAACAGCTGTTTGAGAAAAATTTAATCTTTCCCAAACATGCTCTAAGAATAAAGATGGAAATGTTTTTTTTTCAACAATTTAAAGTTTTTCTTATCTCGGCTTGATTAACAAATACAAGATATTCCAAATTTTAAAATTTCCAATTGGACCAAGCTGGCCCAAAGACTATTCATGCATTGTAAATCTATAAAAGAAATTTCTTATTTTGGTATCTGATTTTTATACTTACCAACTTCTCCTTTTATAATTATAATTCATTTAGAACATTTTCCATAATTAAATTTTTTTTATACAAGAAAAGCATAAATTTACAGGCACATAATATAATTTAATAGAGTGGTATATACTATTAGATACAATTTGCCCCATCTTTTCTATGTAAAAAATTCAGCAGTTCAAAATAACAGAAATCATAATTCATTTAATACATGGCAACTAAGGTCGAAACGGTGAACACATGGCTAGCCTAGATGAAGCAGTGGCTCTTTCAGAAATCCATGAGGCTATGTGTCAGGAACCAAAAAACAGAAATAAGAAAAAGTTACTGTGTTATTTAAGAAGATGAATGTATTATAGAGATGAAATTTGTAATACCCCATAGCAAAGCTCTTGAACCACTACTAATGGAATTCCAAAAATTGATTACCCCCACTCTTTCTCTCTCCCTAAAAAGGCTTACACATAAGCATAACTAACTCTCACTTCCCAATTCCCCTTTTTGCTCTCCTACTCCTATTCTTTCTTATTTCTTCTGCTGTATGTCTTCCAAACCCACGACCCATGACTGAGTTGAATTGGGTTATATAATTTGTAAGGCCTGACATTGCCCCCTCCTTCAGCAATAGCCTTGTCCTCAAGGCTTACATCAGGAAACTGATGTGTAATAGTAAATGCATCTTCCCAAGTCGCTTCCTCAACAGGTTTCCCACACCACTTGATCAACTAATAAGGAACAATTGCTCCATTTTTCTGCCTCTGCTGAATTGCTAGGATATGCTCAGGGATGATATTGTCATACACTTCCACTTCCAACCCTACAGGTAAGTCAATGGTTTCTTGGTAGTTGCCAACAACCTTCTTGAGTTGAGAAATATGAAAAACAGGATGAAATTTAGACTGTAGAGGAAGCTTTAACTGATATGATAATGTCCTTATCTTCTTCTCAACTTGATAAGGCCCATAGAATCTAGCAGCCAAATTGGGATTAATTCTTTGGGCCACACTATGTTGTCTATGGGGTCTTAGCTTAAGAAAGACTAAATCTCCTCTTCTGATCTGCATACCTCTTAATATGTCCCTGAGCTCGCTGTAAATGATACCGTAACTACCTAAGTGCCTCATCCCTATCAACAACCTCCCTCTCTACAGATTCGACCTTTGCTTCTCCCATAACATACTGCACCAATGTAGGAGGTCTCCTGCCATATACAGCTAGAAAAGGACTAACTCATGTAGTGATGTGAAAAGTGGTGTTATACCACCACTCTGCCCAATGCAACCAAATTAGTCCAAGTCTTAGGTTCTTCTGAACAAAAACACCCGAGATACGTTTCCAAACACTTATTAATAATTTCAGTTTGGCCATCAGTTTCAGGATGATAAGAAGAACTCATCCTGAGTTTGGTGCCCTATGATTTGAACAACTGAGTCCAAAAATGACTGAGAAAGAGGGGATCTCAGTCGCTGACTATACTTTGGAACACAATGTAATTTTACCACCTCCCTCACAAACAAGTTAGCCACTGTTTTAACTATAAATGGATATCTAAGGGGAAGAAAATGAATGTACTTCGAGAGCCGATCAACCACCACCAAGATAGTATTAAGCCCTCTGGACTTGAGGAGAGCAGTAATAAAATTCATGCTCACATCTTCCCAAATTTGCTCCGGTACAACCAGAATTTGCAGTAACCCAGATGGAGATTGAGCTTGGTATTTTTGCCGTTGACAAATGTCACACTCCCTGACAAAATCTTGAACCCTTTTCTTCATGCCACACCAATATACAATTTTCAGCCAATCTTCTATATGTTCTGTAGTAGCCTGAATGGCCACCTGTTGGTGTGCTATGGAACTCTTGTAATAAGATCGGGATCCAAGAAGAGTTAGTTGAAATGGTCAATCTGCTATAATAGAAAAGAATGCCGTGCTGTATAGAAAATCTAGGCCTCGATGTAGGGTCCTTATGCAAATTTGAAATCACTCCCTATAAGTATGAATCATGCTAAATTTCTTCTTGCACCTTACTTGAGTCCAACCATTATGGTTTAGAAACCAAAACCTGTAATTCGATATCTTTATTATATCTAGACAAAGCGTCTGCAGTTTTATTTTGAGGGCCAGGTTTATAAATCACCTCAAATTCATACCCTAACAATTTGGTGAACCAACACTACTGGTCAGGGGTAGATATTCTTTGCTCCAACATTTGCTTCAAACTCATTTGGTCAAAAAATATCTTAAAATGCCTCCCCAAGAGGTATGACCTCCAATGTTGAATGGACAAAGCCAATGCCATAAGCTCTTTATGGTAGGCAAACTTTGCTAAATTGCCTTCGGAAAGAGATTTACTGAAATAGGCCACGAGCTGACCCTCTTACATCAAAACAGCTCCCAATCCTCTTCCCGCTGCATCGCATTCTATCACAAACTCCTTAGTGAAATATGGCAGTTTCAAAGCTGGTGCCTCCATCATCACCTTCTTTAGCTTCCCAAAAGCCTTTTGAGCTTGGTCTCCCCAATAAAATCCTCCCTTCCTTGTCAAATTTGTTAAGGGTTTGGCTATTTTGCTACAATCCTTAATAAACTTCCTATAATATCCGGTTAATCCGAGGAAACCCCTAATGCCTTTTACACCTTTAGGAATAGGCCACTCCAAGACACCCTTCACCTTTTCTGGATTTATAGCCACCCCATTCTTGGAAATCACATGACCCAAATATGTCTTCCTACCAAAATGACATTTCTTCTTATTTGCTACCAAACCATGTTCTTTTAGACAAGACAACACATGCTCCAAATGTTGGATATGAGACTCCCAATCACTACTGTACACCAATATATCATCAAAAACCACTAACACATACTTTCGCAGACAATACCTAAACACATCATTCATCAAAGACTGAAAAGTTGCTAGTGCATTCATCAACCCAAAAGGCATCACAAGATATTCATAATGGCTATTATGTGTTCTAAAAGTTGTTTTAGGAATGTCTTCTTCTCTTACCCGGATTTGGTGGTACCCTGACTTCAAATCCAGCTTGGAGAAATAAGAGGCCCCATTCAATTCATCAAGCTATTCCTCTATAACTAGTATAAGATACTTGTCTGGCATTGTCTCCTTATTGAGAGCCCTATAATCAACTCACATCCTCCAGGTACGGTCCTTCTTTCTTACCAAAATCACCGGGCTAGAATAGGCACTTGTGCTCAGCCTAATTACTCTAGACTTCAATAACTCGTCCACTTGCTTCTCTATCTATTCTTTTTTATAGTGTGGATATCGGTAAGGCCTTACATTCACGGGTCCCGCATCCTACCTCAAAAGAATCACATGCTGCTTGGTTCTCCTAAAGGATAAGCCCTTAGGTTCTGAAAACATTTCTGAAAAATATTGCAAGATATGCTGCAGCCTTGCCTCCTGTTCACTCCTTGATCTATCACCTCCACACCCTTCAATCTTTTGTATATTACTAGGCCACATCAACCCATTTATTTCTTGCACCTCCTGATTTAGGAAACAAAACAAAGAATTAGGCGCTCTCCCAGAATTGACCTCTCCCTTCGACTCTACCTTCCTCCCCTCATAGTTAAATTCCATAGTTTGTTTCTTCCAATCAATGGTCACCTTCCCTAACGTAGCCAACCACTCCACCCCTAAAATTAAATCCACTTCCTTCACATAAAAAACATAAGAATCAATGATTATTTGCAACTCATCTAACTCCACCATTACCCTTTTACAATGTCCTTGCACCTTTTTTCTGTTACCATCCCCTAATGCTACTGCTATATTTATGGCCTGCCCATAATCCAACCCCAAAGAATCCACCACCCTCATCGAAATAAAATTATGCGAAGCTCTACTATCAATTAGGATTATCACAGGAACACCCTTAACCTTCCCTTTTATCTTCATGGTTCTGGGCTAAAAACCAATCCTCTTTTTCACATTACAACTACTAAGGAGCGAACATGCGAGCTTATCTAGTTAATGCTCCGCTATCTCTAAGGCCAGCACTTCATGTTCTCCTCCTTCCAACTGCTCCTCATCCACAATGATTAATTTCAATTGGCGTTCTAGGCATTGATGCATTGGATGGAAATTTTGACCACATTTAAAACACAACCCCTTTTGTTTCCTTTCCATTAACTCTCCATAAGAGAAATGACGCACCCCATAGTCTCTTCCACCTCCAAATCGCTTTTCTCTAACACTTGTGCTGCTCATACCAAGTCTTACAGTCTTTTGTTCATCCCGATGAAATTCCCTCTTTTACTGGCCACTTGAATTTCCTCCAAATTTTGACATCACATAATGCTCTGTTCCTACACATGAAAACAGAGTACGATTCTAACTCCCTTTAGTTCCCACCGAACCCCTTTTGTAGAAGGGCTTCAAATGGGTCTCCTCGCATAAATCTGCTTCAATCGCCTTTGTAAGCTCCATCATCCTCGCCTTATTGTCGGTTTATGTATCCTGACCTTCCTTCTAATTTCTGCACGAAGACCATGCATGAAATAGGCCATGAACTGTTGCTCTGGCATCTTAGGAACTTGAGAGGCTAGGTACTCAAATTCCTCAATATAAGAGGCCACAATCCCATCTTGTTGTATCTCTGTGATACTCTCAAAGGGATTCTCGACTAACGCTCCCCCAAACCTCCGAAGCAATGCTATTTTCAGATTCTCCTAAGAGGGTTTTAATTCACTCTCTAACCAGATATTGAACCAATGAATAGTGGGTCCCTCCATATAAATTTTAGCCAAACGCACCTTCAATTCGGACTGGGTCTCCCGAATTTCAAAGTTTCAGCTCTCGTTACCCATGCCCCGGGGTTGGTGCTGTCGAAACTCGGAAGTTCCACCTTCTTCACCGCTGAACGAAATTCAGATAAAATTTGTTCCTCTGAAGTTTTCTAATTGGACGACTCATCCTGATGCTAATCCTCCTCACCCCGACTTTGCGACAACCGAACCTCCATTTCTGCCATCAGCTTATTCATCAAACTCAGCAATTTCGCTTGAGCTTTCTCCTGTGTCTCAACTAGATTCTTAACTGTAATCTCCAATGAGCTTACACGACTTTCCATGGCTGTTTCGCTTCTCCACGTTGTTTGGGCATAAACTCCATCATCGACTCCGACTTCGAATCTGGCAAGTCGAACCAAATGTTAGGAACCAAAAAACAGAAATAAGAAAAATGTACTGTATTATTGAAAAAGATGAATATATTACAGAGATGAAATATGTAATACCCCATAACAAAGCTCCTGAACCACTACTAACAAAATTTCAAAAACTGATTATCTCGACTCCTTCTCTCTCCCTAAAAAGGCTTACACATCAGCATAACTAGCTCTCACTTCCCAATTCTCCTTTTTGCCCTCCTACTCCTATTCTTTCTTATTTCTTCTGTTGTTTGTCTTCCAAACCCATGGCCCATGACTGAGTTAGACTGGGCTACATAATTTGTGAGGCCTGACACTATGCAATATGCAGTACTCTCCATTCGAGCTGTTGGAAAGCGGTTCGTCCAAATTTATGGATTGCTTCATTTGACTTGTGCAGTTGAAGTTATCCATAACCATGTCACTCATTCAGGTGAAGAGAGTATGCAAGATGTATAAGCATTTTGTTAAAATGGTGGATGATATTTTGGATGTTACTACGTCATATAAGGAGTTGGGAGAGACAGAACATTGTTTTGCATAGTTCATCGTGGCACGTGTGTGCGCGCGCAACCAGTGCAGTGTTGTTACTTCTCTACAGGTGAAGTTTCAACACATGTACATGGTTTGCATAGTTTCACTACTTGTTTACAAGATAATATTTTAAGACCAGAGTCAGTACCACGTTAATTATTAGCCCAGTGGCAATAACAAACTCATTTCTTAGACAGTGCATCGCTTATGGAAAATAAGGAATGTAATTCTAATTTCACTCTAGGGAATGCAATTATTTTCATCTACATGCAGTCTTCTGGTCTCCCTACCAAGCATGTTCCAATCTGTGGCAAACTATTAAAATATAATTATCCTATAGCCAATAGTGTATCAAGGCTATAACACAAAACGATATAGGTCTTCGAACTCTTGATGGATTACTACTGAATATATACTCAAACTAGAGTCGGGTATAATCCTGAGAGTCTCATGGAAATGATAGAACAGCATGAGTGGATATCAGCCTTCCACTTTTGGACGCCAACCTTCAATCACATCCTGTGGTTGTGCACGTGTTTTAATGAATGATTCCCTCGAGAAAATAGCCTGTATGTTCAGCATTATTAACTATAGCAAACAATAAGTTAAACAAAAGATTTTTTAATACATTATTAGCTATAGCAAACAACAAAACTCAAACAAGAATTTCTAATGCATCAGGGGTCAACGACCGACAAACAATAATCAATTAGTGAACTCCATTGAAGAAATTAACCCCAGGACTTTTATATACAGCAGTAAATTTTAGCAAAAGCATTTCATTAGTATGATACTCCAATTTGGCTTACAATACTGTGTCAATATTTTAACTTTTACAGCACTCCTACAGTCATTAGTAGACATTTAACTAGGAGAAATTTTCGGTATGAAGATGCTGGAGCATCTTAATTAGTTAAAACATTTGAGCTCCGAAGAAATTCCGAATTCAGGTTTTTCTTCTTGTTGATAGTTTTCACACATTAACTTATGGTTTTTTTTGACATGGACAACGCAGAATTGTCTTTTGGACATGATTTCCACAAATTTAATCAACTATTGGTGTTTATGAAACTGTCAGCAAAAATATGAGTTTAAGGGAAGTAGCCAGCATACAATTCTAGATTTGAAAAGAGCCTTCCTAAAGTACAAGAAAATGATATGAAGATGGTGAGAGGTAGGCTCATCTTGAACATACCTTCGTATAAGACTTCAAAAAGGAAAGTGAATCAGGTATTATCCATTTCTTATAATGCCCCAAAGCAATCTCCAAATGGTATAGCTTTGGTCCAAGTGACAGGTCTGTAGCAGATATGTCTTTCCCATTGACAAAAGGACCCTATAAAGGGGAAAAAGATCAGTCAATTAAATAAAAATGTAGAAAGTTTCCTGCAATTTGTTAAATTAAACAGACTTTAGATAATATCAAATGAGGCCCCCCACCCCAAAACAAAAAATGACTCAGGCAAAATCCAGAAGAAAAAAAAGAGACAAGAAAACAGTGCCCTACAAATTGTCAACATATAAATGCCTTGGATCAAGTTCTCCATAATCGCTAATAGATAACCTCAATGATTTTATGGGAGTTCTTGGGCCCCTTAAATTAGTCAAAGAGATTGTCTCCCTATGTTCATCTACATCATAGAAATGCCAAGTAGAGTTTTCCATTTAGAATGGGAGAGATATTAGCTTATATCTCCACCTACTAGGTTGGAATCAGGCAATGGTGCCCAGTTTAGGAGGTTTAAGTTCAGGGCAGAAGGCTCTATATTGGGTCAACAGTTCTGGGCAACTTGGTCCCTAAGTTTTGACCAGTCCTATTTGAGTGATATAATTAGAAATCACAGAATCAAGGAAGGAGTTTATTTTGAAAGAGACCCCTTTCTATCAAAAAGAAAATTCATCCAAACGAAGCCCTACTTGATTCTTGGTTCAATTTTTCCTAGGAACTATAAAGCCCAAAATTTGTAGGTTCTGTTCACAGCTCTGAAGCAGCTCCAAAAATAAATATTTGAGAGCTGACGTACAAAAAATCCTGCATCAAAAAGCAAACCCATCTGAACAACACTCTAATCAGTATATAGGCATTTTTATGTTTAATATATGCAGCGTAATTAATTTAAAAATAATTACTTATTATCAATCACGAACTGCTGATTTCAGGAACTTTTCAACCTACGATAGTTTTTATAAAATAAATAACCAATTTAAGAAGAAGAATAATAAAACTTTGTCCTGCTGAAGACAAAATTATGGAATTTAAGTTGCTTGCTTAAATTCTTTGTTTACAGAATTGCTTTCATCCAATTATAGATAACTTTTACAAGTCTTAAGTTACTAAATAGTCACCTATATCAAGTAATCAACAAAATAGCATGCATTTATTTGTTGACTGATATAGCTCCTCCTAAAATCACTAAAGTCTGTGAGAAAGAAAGCCCAAAACAGAATGGGTGTGGGCCGAGAGGGTGAGGTAAATGGGGAACCTTAATGATATAACTAACTGCTGATTTGACAGTGGTAGTGGAAAGAAAGAGGTTTCCACGTGATTCTGTTAGTTGAGGGGGGGGGGGGATCTGAGAGATAGTGGTTAGAGGGAAGGCTAGGCTGGAATTTGGTTTGGATTAGGGAGAGAATTGAGCACTCTCTAATTTGCTCATCCTTGTCTTTTTTTTCTTTGAATTCCTAGAAGATATTTTCAGCATTTCCTGGTGTTGATATCATCTTGATATCTACCAGAGGATCATCAATATATCAGTATTTCCATTCATTTTCTGTCTTTGTTTTCTGGGTATCTATCAACTGGTATCAAAGCTCTCGAATCAGGGAATTGTGGATGGTAATTACGCGAGTTGCAATGGAATCAAGAGTGGAAAATATGGAGAAGAGCATGCAAGAATGGAGGAATGAAAGCTTGTCGCAATTTAACGACATCAAATGACTGCTGAAAGGGAGCAACTGGGATTTCTCCCGGGGACAATCCAGACGCTGGCGTTCACACAACTACCACGAAGAGGAGGGTAGTGAAGACGAGAAGCGTGATAGTCGAGTGGGTTCAGTTCAAATTCCAGAATCCCAGCTCAAAAATCGTGAACGAAGTGACAGTTCGTCGAGAGGAACCCGTCCTCCATGGCGAAATGATGGCGGAAGGAAGCTGGAGGTGCCGATTTTCTTAGGGGACGACGCCTATGGGTGGGTTAATTGTGTAGAGAGGTATTTCAAGCCCAATAACGTGGAGAACTCTGAGAAGTTGGACGTGGTGTTGGTGGCTCTAGAAAACAGAGCACTGAGTTGGTACCAGTGGTGGGAGGAATAGACTCCCTCTCCAAGCTGGGAACAGTTCAAGGAGGCGCTATTTAGGCGATTTCAACTGGGATTGATCCAAAATCCTTTTGGACCATTGTTGAGTATAAAACAAACGGGGTCGATTATGGAGTACAGGGAGAAATTTGAGATGATTTCTGCCCCTTTGAAAAATGCTAATAAGGTGATAATGTTGAAAATTTTCCTAAATGGGCTAAGGGAGGAGTTGCAAGCTGAACTCAAGTTGTATAACTTTGAGATCATATCAGATTTGATGGACATGGCCTTCTTGTTGGAGGAAAAGAATGGAGCTCCAAGGAAGGGAGGAATGGTTTCTAATGACAAGGGTGGGATGTATGGAAAGGGATTTTCCACGTTCAAACCCAATTTGGTAGGGGAAGTTAGGAGGAGTCACACAGCCACACAAAAGTCCACTTATGGGAATAAAGGCCCAGTGGAACCTAAGCCTCCAGATGGACAAGGGGTTGAGAAATGAAACAATGGAGGAAGGAGACTTTCTCAAGCTGAGCTGCAAGAAAGAAGCAGAAAAGGATTATGTTTTAAGTGTGGTGAAAGATGGGGGCCTAAGCATGTGTGCAAGTTTAAGCACTATCAGATTTTCATAATGGAAGACTTGGAGGAAGAGGAGGGAGAAAATGAGGAAAGGGGAGAAGGAGTAGTGGAGGAAATGGAGGACAAAGCTCTTCAGCTATCCCTAAAGATTATAATGGGGTTGACCTCCAATCAATCATTAAAGGTCTGGGGCAGAATAGCAGGGAAACAAGTGCTGGTATTGGTTGATTGTGGAGCATCCAACAATTTTATTTCTAGAAAATTAGTTAAGGAGTTAAAGCTGAAAGTAGGAAACACCCCTGAATATACAGTGGAAGTAGGGAATGGTGAAAAGGTGAGGAGTAGGGGACTATGTAGAGAAGTGATCCTGGAGGTGCAGGGTGTGGAAATTGAGTAGAACTTCTTCCTTTTTGATTTGGGAGGAGCAGAGGTGGTATTAAGAATGGATTGGCTTGCTAGTTTGGGAGATATAGAAGCTAATTTCAAAAATTTGACACTTAAATGGGAGAAGGGAGGCACCAAGATGACTCTCAGAAGAGATCCTTCCCTTTGCAGGGCACAAGCATCTTGGAAAACCATGCTCAAGGCTCTACAAGATGAAGGTGAAGGGTATTATTTTGAATACCAGCAACTGCAGGGTGGAAGGGAGCTACAGCAACTTCTGCCTGTAGAAATGGAGGCTATTTTGGATGAATTTGAGGACATTTTTCAAGAACCTTATGGGCTACCTCCTATGAAAGATCACGATCATGCCATCTATCTCAAGGAAAGGGCTCAAATCCCTAACATCCGGCCATACAGGTATCCTTATTACCAGAAAAATGAGATTGAAAAAATAGTGAGTGAAATGACGCAAGCTGGTATAATCAAGCCTAGTTCTAGCCCATATTCTAGCCCTGTGATTTTAGTATAAAAAAAAAGATGGAGGAGGATGGAGGTTTTGCGTTGATTATAGGGTACTAAACAAGTTGACAATTCCTGATAAATTCCCTATTCCTATCATTGATGAGCTGTTAGATGAATTGGGGGGTGCCAATGTGTTTTCTAAGCTGGACCTTAAATCTGGTTACCACCAGATTCGGCTGAAGGAAGAAGATATCCATAAAACAACTTTCAAAACTCATGAGGGGCATTATGAATTTTTGGTTATGCCATTTGGCTTGACCAATGCCCCCTCCACCTTTCAAGCTCCCATGAATCGAGTTTTGAAACCTTACTTGAGGAAATTTTCACTGGTTTTCTTTGATGACATCTTTATCTATAGTCAAGATGAAGACAGTCATATGGAGCATCTCAAGTTGGTATTGCAGCTATTGAGGGATAGTCTCTTTGTCAACAAGAAGAAGTGCAGCTTCAACTAGTAATAGTTAGAGCAAAGTTACATGGTTTGCTCAACCCCATCACGTTTCGTGACCCAATATGCTCATAGGAGCATTCCAGATTTACAAGACAGAGGCAGAGCCACAGAGGAAGAAGACTTACAGAAAAAGTATGGAGCCGTTGTGTGATACCGCAGAAAAATGGAGATGTCATCTCTGTCGTTTGGCTATGAGTCTTTGACGCAGCTGCTGTGTGAGTCAAAATGGAGATGTCGTCTCGTCCCCGTTGTGTGGCTGCTGCGTCGCTGGGTGGGAGAAAGAAGATAAAGACCCTAATTTTATTTTTGGGGTCAAAATTGAAAACCCTAAATGATACAAGCAAAACACATAGCATCACTAACAGGCAATGAGAAAAAAGAAACCAGGCTGCAGCAAAACACACACTTGGGCCTATTTAATTAGTGGACTATAAGTGGGATGGGCTGTGGTGTGTGGTAACTTATTACCTAATAGAATTAAAAGAAATCATAGGGTAAAACAACTAACGTTGCTGCTGCCACAACTCCTTTCCTTGGCACACGACTGCTATAGTTTTTACTTGTGCTTTCTAATTTTTTTTACTACTTAATGCTATAGTATAAAGTTTATGCATAGCGATTCAATTCAGCGAATTTCGATCCGAAATAACGAACTGACTAAGTATACCCCTCCCGTACCGCGTACCTAGTAAAGTCTCGTACCACGTACCAAACCATACCACGAACTATGTAACATTGAGTTAGAGTATCTGGGGCACTTAATTTCAGGGAGTGGGGTTTTTGCAAATCCCAAGAAGGTGGAGGATATGGTAAACTGGGCTGTTTCTGTGGATGTGAAAGGATTAAGAGGATTTTTGGGGCTCACTGGCTATTATAGGTGGTTTGTCAAGAATTACGGAAAGATAGTCTGGCCCCTCACACAGCTGCTTAAGAAGGACAATTTTAAATGGGGTAGTGAAGCTCAAGCTACCTTTGACCAGCTTAAAGTAGCCATGACCACTTTGCTGTGCTGGCTGTCCCCAATTTTGAGAAGAACCTCATTATTAAAACTGATGCTTCTGGTAAGGGGGTGGGGGCTGTGTTGATGCAAGAAATGAGACTGGTTGCCTACATGAGTCAAACCTTGTCTGATAGGGCTCAGAATAAGTCTATGTATGATAAAGAGTTAATGGCTATAGTCTTAGCTGTTGATAAATGGAGACATTACCTGCTGGGGAGACATTTTGTGGTGTACACGGATCAAAGAAGTTTAAGATTTCTTGCTGAATAGAGAATCATGGGGGAGGAACAAGAGAAATGGATCTCTAAATTTTTGAGGTTTGATTTTGAGATAAAATACAAACCAGGAAGTGAGAATAGAGTGGCAAATGCTCTCTCTAGAAAGCTGCAATATTCAGCAATTTCCTCAGTTCAGTTTTATGAATGGGATGGGTTGGAGGATGAGATACAAGCTGATGAAAAATTAAGAGGGATTATTTAGGATCTTTTGAGGCAACCTGAATCTCATCCAGGGTTCCAATTCAAGAATGGAAGGCTGTATTATAAGGGGAGAATGGTGGTCCCTAAGGATTCCCCTAAGGTCCCTTTAATTCTTAAGCATAGTTGTTAGAATCGTACGATTCACGATTCGAATCGTACGATTCGATCCGATTCGTCCCGCAGGCGATACAGAAATGGCTTCGAATCGGAAATTGATAGGAATCGTAGCCGAATCGTCTAAATCGGTGCGATTCAAAATCGGAAACATGAATCGCACGATTCTGCAATTCATGGAACATGGACGGTGTTGAAGATTTTCACGTGGCATTCATTTTGTTGGACGGGGGAGAATTGAAGGGGCTTGACGGTGGGAGAATTGAAGGGGCTTCAGGACTCGGTTTGATGATCTTGACCTTGGGAAGGAGAATTGAAGATATATATAGAATATAGATTATTTAGTAATTAGTATTGCATATTGACTATTTATTATTTCGAATTAGAAACTTTTTTGCATCAATTTGGAATGACTTACCTATATTTAAGTTAAAACTTATGGGTTTACTTATGACTTATGCCTTATAATGGTTTTATTTAAGTATTTATTTGAGACTTTTTAAGTGTTTTCTTTATGTTTTAGGTGTGTAAATGTATATTTAAGTCTTTTATTGATGTGTTTCTGAATCGTACGATTCGATACGATTCACGATTCACGATTCGAAAATTGAGCAAACGATTCTCGATACGATTCACGATTTGACAACTATGTTCTTAAGGAATTTCACGACTCAGCAATAGGGGGCCATTCAGGTTTTTTCAGAATGTATAAAAGGATTTCAGGACTAATTTACTGGGAAGGGATGAAGAGGAGAATTCAGCAATATGTGCAGGGATGCGAAGTATGTCAGAGGAATAAATATCAGACATTAAGCCCTGCAGGTTTACTGTAACCGCTCCCAATACCCACACACACATGGGCAGATCTCTATATGGACTTTATAGGAGGGATGCCTAAGGCTTTTGGGGTGGATACCATTCTTGTAGTAGTGAACAAATTAACAAAGTATGCTCATTTTATAGCAGTAGCTCATCTTTTTACTGCTCGGGATATTGCTAAAGTCTTCATCAATGACATAGTCAGACTTCATGGATCCCCCACCTCCATTGTGTCAGACCGGGACAAGGTATTTCTTAGCACTTTTTGGCAGTGTTATCAAAAGGCGGTTATGGCGGCGCCATGGCGCCATGGTGGGGCGGAAAACGGGCAGAACACCATAGAAAGCAAATGGCGTTGCGGGTTGCACATGGCGGCGCCATGGCAGACGCCATAGAGATGGCAGCGTGGCGATATGGCGGACGCCACATGCAAATGGCGGATTTTGGGGTATTTTGGGTTTTAAAATTAGGGGTATTTTAGGCTGTTTGGGTGGTTTTTGTTTTTGATTTCCCACCAATCAGCATCGTTCGAGCCCTAATTCCCAAAGCATTTGCTGCTCCCCACTCCATCGAGCCTCTGTTCTTCCATTCCATCGCACTCCTCTCCAATGGCCGATCGTCTTCGCCAGGCCATCACCGTTCGGCAGCATACTGTCTTTTTCGGCCGATCACCGCCGCGTCTCTATCTTCTCCCAGGCGGCGTGTCTCTGTTTCGCACACCGCACCTCCATCTCTATTTCTTTCTTCTCCAAATCTCCAAGTAGTTAAGGTTTTTATTTCTGTTTATTTTTTTGTTTTCTGTTTCTTTCCATCCGTTTTGCACCCACCCATTAGCGATCACCCAAAGGATGTTGTCTTTCTTCCCCCCCCCCCCCAACCCCCACCCACTGTGCGTGTTGTTTTTCTTACCCATCATCCACTTCATTCTTTTCCTTACTCAGTAGGCTCTATTTGTGCATGCTTTGTACTTTTCCTACTGATTTTAATTTCTATTCTACATCTTTACGTGATTTAGGGTGATGGCAACTACTAATAAGACTGATCCAGGCTGGAAGTACTGTCATCCATTAGTGGAGAATGAGACCAATGATTTGGTTTGCAATTTTTGTGACAAAATTACCAAGGGAGGCATCACTAGATTAAAACATCATCTCATGGGAAAGAAAGGCAATGTCAAAGCTTGCCCAAAATGTCCCAAAGAAATTAGAGAAGAGTTGTGGGCGTATTTTAGTGGTAAAAAGAAGTCTGATAGTGCTGAAATGGGAATTGATGTTGTGAGGTCTCTTGACCTTGAAAATTTGACTTTTGGTGAGAGTGAAGAAGAAGAAGGGCTAAGAGATGAAGATGATATGCCAACTACTGCCACTGCCAGTGAGAGGAAAAAGAAGACTACCATGAAAGGGCCATTGGATTTGTGTTGGCAAAAACCTGAAACTGCCATTAAACAAAGGAAAAAGGAAAAGTTGAGGCAAGCTAGCATAAAGGACTCTTGTGACAAAGAAGCACGAGCTAGAGTCATTCAATATATAGCTCGATGGATGTACCAAGTTGGAATTCCATTCAATGCTGTCAACTACAAAAGCTTTAACCATATGATTGAAGTTATTGGAGCCTATGGTCCGGGTTTGAAGCCGATGACTTTTCATGAGGTTAGAGTGGTGTGCCTCAACAAAGAACTTGCATACACAAAAAATTTGTTGAAGGGCCACTATGTTCAATGGGCAAAATTTGGTTGCTCCATTATGTCAGATGCATGGACTGATAGGCAACAAAGAAGCTTGATTAATTTCTTGGTGAACTCTCCGGCCGGGACAAAGTTTGTGAGATCTATTGATGGTTCTGAATTTGTGAAGACAGGTGAAAAGTTGTTTGAGTTATTGGATAGTCTTGTGGATGAGATTGAAGAGGAGAACGTGGTTCAAATCATAACTGATAATGGAAGCAATTATGTTTTAGCTGGCAAGATGTTGGAAGAAAAGAGAAAACATATTTTTTGGACTCCTTGTGCTGCCCATTGCATAGATTTAATGTTAGAAGACATTGGGAAACTTCCTCTAGTAAAGAAGACAATCCAAAGGGCAATCATACTTGTTGGCTTCATCTATAGCCATTCAAGTACCCTAAGCATGTTGAGAAACTTCACAAATAAAAGAGAATTAGTAAGACATGCAGTTATACGCTTTGCTACATCCTTTCTTTCTTTGGAAAGGGTTCATAAATAAAAAAGCCAACCTTAGAAGTGACAGATGAATGGATGACTAACAAGTTGTCTAAGGATGCCAAAGGAAAGAAGGCAACTGAATGTGTATTGAGGCCTTCTTTTTGGAACCATGTGGTTTATACTCTCAAAATTATGGCTCCACTTGTTCGAGTTCTTAGGCTTGTTGACAGTGAAAGAAAACCATGCATGGGCTATATTTACGAAGCAATGTACAAAGCTAAGGAAGCTATCATGAAGTCATTCAAAAATAATGAAAGCAAATATAAAGATGTATTTGCCATCATTGATAATAGATGGACATGTCAACTTCACCGCCACTACATGCAAGCTCACTTCTTGAACCCTACTTCTTCTATGACAATCCTTCAATTGAGTTCGATTTGGAGGTCACAAATGGCTTGTATGACGCATTAGGAGGTTGGTACCAAGCCTAGAGGTGCAACAAAAAATCTTACTTGAGCTACCAAGATACAAGCAAGCCAGGCCTCTTTGGAGATCCTTTTGCAATATCACATAGGAAGACCCTTGCACCGGTGAGAAACTAAGATTAAGCACTAGACTTGTAGTCATATAAATTCTTCTAACTCCTACAATTTTAACCCCTAAGCTTATAATTTATGTCTTTGTACTTTGTAGCTCAATGGTGGCGTATGTATGGACAATCAGCTCCACATATGCAACAACTAGCCATTAAGAGTTTGAGCTTGACATGTAGTGCATCTGGATGTGAGCGTAACTGGAGTGTCTTTGAGCATGTAATTGTCATTTTTCACTTTTGTCTAGCATTCTAGCCTAGTACGTGTGTAGTTAGTTACAATTTTTTTTTTTCATTATGTTATTGTGCAGATTCATACAAAGAAGAGAAATAGACTTGAGCATCAAAGATTGCATAACTTAGTGTATGTGAAATATAATCAGGCACTCCATCAACGTTACAATCTTAGGGATGAGATTGACCCAATCTCACTCAATGACATTGATGAGTGTAATGAGTGGTTGATTGGAGAGATAGATGATGAAAATGATGCTGGGAATGAGTTGGTATTTGGAGGTGATGACACTTTAGATTGGCAAACTGTTTATAAGGTTTCAGGGGTTGGAGAGTCTACAACAAATACTAGGCTCAAACAAGAAAAAGAAAGCAAATCTCAAGTGGTGCAAAGCCAATTGGGAGCTTCAAAGAAAGGTTTAGCGGAATACAACTTCAACCTCAAAAGGAAAGGGGTGGTAGTTGAAGATGAAGAAATAGAATTTGAAGACAATCTTGAGGAATCGAAGAAGGGTTGGAACAACTGATTTTGGGGAATCGGAAGGAGAAGAAGAGGGATATGCCACACTAGAAGACAATGAGAGTGATGACTACATTGAGGAGGAGGAGGAATAGATTCTAGATTTGTGTCAATTTATCATTTTGTGTTACTTGCTGGCTGCTGCCTGCTAGTACTTGACTACTTTCTAGTTTCTCCTTTTTAGTTCTTAGTGACCTAAACCTTATGTTTTGTGTCTTTTGACTTATGACTTGGATAGTTTGATTATGCTTTTGAATTTGACTTTGATCATTACAAGTAACATAATGTCATAATCAAAGTCAAATTCAAGAAAAACATAGCATAACAATTAACACATATGACAATACCCCAAGTAAATGTAAATCCTATATAGTTCAAACTTCAAATTATATATAACAGTTATACTTTTGATGAATTTTATTTCTTAGAATATATTTTTAATTTTATTGTTCTTGATATATGTTATTAATTTTTTTTAGTATTTTTTGTATATTTTTTATATTTTTAATATAGCCGCCATGGCTTCCGCCATCCACCATATTTGTATGGCGGATTTTTGGCTTTTCGCCATGAACCACCATCCGCCATTAATAACACTGCTTTTTGGACAGAATTGTTCAAATTTGCTGGAACCAAACTGAAATTCAGTTCAACATATTACCCCCAATCTGATGGACAGACAGAAGTGGTTAATAGGTGTTTGGAGATCTACTTAAAGTGCTTGATAGGGAACAAACCCAAACTGTGGCCAAAATGGCTCAGCTGGGCAAAATTTTGGTATAACACCAATTATAATTCTGCCATCAAAATGACCCCTTTCAAAGCTTTATATGGAAGAGACCCTCCTATACTGGTTAGAGGGGATGTGAATCAATCTTCAGTGGAAGCAGTTAACAGGTTTATGACAGAAAGGAATCACATGCTGGATGAGCTAAGGGATCACTTGATTCAAGCTCAGAACAGGATGTGCAATCAGGCCAATAAACACAGAAGAGAAGTGGAATATCAAGTGGGAGATGTGGTTTTTTTGAAGATCCAGCCTTATAAATTGTAGACTTTGGCTAAAAAGGTGAATCAGAAATTGAGTCCAAGGTATTATGGACCTTACGAGATTATTGAAAAAATCAGCCTAGTTGCTTATAAATTGAGGTTACCTGATGACAGCCAAGTGCATCCTGTCTTTCATGCTTCTTTGTTGAAGAAATCATTTTCAGCAGATGCCGCTAGTCAGCCTCTACATTCTTTTCTGGCAGATGATTGGGAATTGAAGGTTCAACCAGCTAAAGCACTTGCTGTTCGCACTAATTTAGAAGGGGAAACAGAGATTCTAATCAAGTGGCACAATCTACCAGATTGTGAGAACTCTTGGAAGGTTTTATCCACCATCAAAGAGCAATTTCCAGACTTCCACCTTGAGGACAAGGTGTGTCTTGAAGTATTCATAGAGCTCCTCCTAAAATCACTAAAGTCTATGTGAGAAAGAAAGCCCAAAACAGAATGGGTGTGGGCCGAGAGGGTGAGGTAAATGGGGAACCTTAATGTTATAACTAATTGCTGATGTGGTAGTGGTACTGGAAAGAAAGAGGTTTCCACGTGATTCTGTTAGTGGGGGGGGATATATCTGAGAGATAGTGGTTAGAAGGAAGGCTAGGCTGGAATTTGGTTTGGACTTGGGAGAGAATTAAGCACTCTCTAATTTGGTCATCCTTGTCCTTTTTTTCTTTGAATTCCTAGAAGCTGTTTTCAGCATTTCCTAGTGTTGATATCATCTTGATATCTACCAGAGGATCATCAATATATCAGTATTTCCATTCATTTTCTGTCTCTGTTTTCTGGGTATCTATCATTGACTCATTCAGATAATCAATTCAATTCAATTGACACATGATCCCCATTTAACATGTTGTAACAATTTATGTAGATGGAATATAAAAGGCACCAGCGATGCATGTTACAAGAAAAGCCTACAAGAATAAACATAAAATAGACATTGATCTATGCACGAAAGGGTATGTAAGCTCCCATAATAAACCCAAGAAATATTCATGGAAAAGGCACAGATACAAAAGAGAAAGGGGGAGAAAGGCCATATAAACTTAGGGTAGGTATATGGGAGATATTTTATTACAAATAATTCCATGAATTGTATCCCCAAGTTTATGCTTATTCTTACAACATCCCAATTTTGTACTAAATGCATATACAGAATAAAAAATGTTAATTAAGTATCCTTTTAACACAGGTATATCAGCTTGGGGTAATTCACATTCACACTTCACCATTTGGCTTAAACCTTACCAGGGTTGAAGTACAACTCTTGGTTCAGAAAGGGGAACCACTGAAGTGCGGATAATGATATGTGGGAAAAACAGTTACATTGTATGCTCTATGGCTAAAAAAAGGTTTTATCTCAGAAATCAACAACCTAATCAAGATTGCAAAGAAAAAGCAGAGAGACAAAAGCTGAAGGAAGTCATACATTTTCCTTGAGATAATCATTGAAAGAGCTCAGTTCGCTTAGCAATGCTTGCTCTGTTCCATCATTGGGATCTTTGCTCTTGAGAAATCCAATAAATGTAGAAAAGATCTTTGACCCACTACAGACAAAAACACATGCATGCATTATATAATTGGAGGACATTTAATATATTCATGTAAGCATTAAAGAATAAAAAGCTGACATGGAAGGAAAACATAAGGAGGAAGAAATAAACTGTCTTTAAGCTTGTATAATCGCATCACTGTGCGTTTTTCTAAATTCCAAGCCATGTACCATTAAGCATGACAACTACATTTATAGCATCAAAGTATCTTCTAGTTATGAAGAAATCTAGATGATAGATGCATACACTGTAGCCTTTTCAGGTGGGGTTCGCAATGGAGGGCTAGGATACTTCTCTTCCAGTATTTGTGTGATGACATCTGAATCTGAAACCCACTTCTCATCGAGCTTTATCACAGGAACTTTACCCTCAGCATTGATTTTAAGGAACCTAAACCAGCAAAACAAATTATATAAGGAAAGGAACTACCAAAGTAGCATCAGGACCAGACAAGTTGTGGTGTGTAAGTGATTCAGTTTTATGAAAATAGCAACTATAAAACCCTCTACAAAGGAAAAATCCAGCCCAAAGAAATGGACCAGAAGATCACCATTCTGGCTTGTTGGCCAAATCTACCAATTTGGTGTCATAAGGTAGAAGTTTTTCCTCCAGTGTCAGCAGTACCCTTTGGCAAAAGGGGCCTGAAAAAACAGTTCAAAGAAGAGTCACTAATTGATTATAGGTACTCTGTGTTTGAAGCTCAAAAACAAACATAAACCTTTTTCCCCCCCTTAAATAGAGGATATATGCATAACCAACTCTATATAATTAGGGGGTAAAGGCTGTTTTGCCATTACCTACATCCTAGAATTTTAAAAAAATACATGAGATTGCCATTATCATTGTCTTCTACTACAATAATCTATGGTTGTTCATAATTGTAAACCCTCCAATTTTATTGTGAGAAATTTCTATTTTTCTTGGTTGTAGTGAACATGGGAAGGTGACAAATGGAAGTAAAAATTGACAATGCATGCGGACACGATATATGTCTAGATACATCATCCATGTTCACTCCTAACCAACCACACCCCTGAATATCATACACCATATTTCTCTACTACAATGAAGGGGTGAAAATTGACAATGTATGTAGACACAATATAAGTCTAGATACATCTCTTAGTCCTAAGCACACCCATGTTATGGTGAATACCATAACCTCATACTTCTCTAGTTCTTCTATCTATATCAATTCCTCAAAATGCTATTTAATTTCGATTTTCCACAAAAGAAAGCAAAGAGAAGCTTAACACGAAAAAAGAAACAGCGGAAAAAGGGTAGGGTTTTTTACAGTCGCCGGGCCTGTTGGGAGTGGTAATGGAAGCTTTGACGCAGATTTCGAAGGGTTCGGAAGGAGGAGCAGAAGACATTGACACCCTGAGACTGAGAGGCTTCCTAGTCCTGAGGGGTTTGAAACTGAAGCAGTTGGTGGCGCTTGAGCGGAGAAGGAGGTGGTTGACGGTGGTGGACACAGCGCACGCCGACGTTTGAATTCTGACGGTGGACATTAGCAGCTTCTTCAAGGAAAGGAGAATATGTGAATGATGATGAGGATGCGTTGCGTTTGTTCCCCAGTGTTTACGTGTCAGGCGAAAGTATCGTCTCATGTCATGTTAGTGAAAAGGAAAACTTTTTTTGTTCGATCCAAACATGCTGACGTATGCTAATCGTATATTTGTGTTACATAAATATTAAATCAAATTATATATAATTATTATATTTACGTGAAATATAGAATAAATTTATAAACGAGTTAATAAAAAAATTAGAGTATACAAATTAAATGAATAATAAAATTATAGTAACAAATAGTAATAAAAATTAGAAAATATATTACTATTTACACTATTTTTTAATAAATATAATTAAATAAAAAAAAAAAAATTATGTAATTAATAACATAAAAAATAATATAAAAAATCATAATTATAAAATTATATATACACCTATTAAAATTATAAGTCCACTTCTTATATATTTATATAAAAAATAAATTATATTTTTATCTCTCTAATACACAGAATTGCTAAAGAATTTTGATCATACGTGTCTCATACTACATTTCATAACATAACATAGGCATAGTTAATGCAATTTTTCACACATTCAAAAAATCTTATTAAAAATATTATATAATATATATATTTTTTCACACATATTCACTATTATCGTTATTATATTGTTTGAATAAGTATGTTCATTGCATTGAATTACTCTAAATCCAAAATAAACCAACTCATAAGAGAACGATATGGATGTTTGCCTACTCATTTGCATACACAAAAAAAAAAGTGTTTACATCCTTTGATATAATTATATCATAGTCAAATTCTTTTAATAATATACCAACAGCAAAAAGAAAAATCTTTAAACATGATTTCTTTTTCTATCATGATGACAGTAAGAAAACTCAGATTGATTGGTCGGTTTGATTGGTGAATTGGCTAAATGACTCATCTGAGTAATGTTGCAAATAGGATAGGCAAATGACTTGGGAAGAATCGGTTTGACTCGAGTAGTTGTAGCGAAAATTGGTGACTTGGGTTGGTAATGTACTAGGTCGATTCATGCACATATAGAAAAAAAAAAACTCAGATGAGGAGGTAGAAGACGAGGGTAGAGAGGTGTGGGTTGGGAGCTGCCATCCACGCATGGGTGATGCCATCGTGGATGTTGCCATCAATGCATTGGTGCCTCTGCCGTGGAGGACTTGAGGAGCTTGAGGGTTTTTGTGTGAAAAGGATGATGCTTCTATGAGATAATATGGGGAGTGGGCATGAGAAAGAGGAATGAGAATAGGAGGAGGAAGGGGAGGGGAGGTTTGGGTGAAAGAGAGAAATGAAAAGGCGCTTGGGTGTTTTATAGATATGAAATAATGGTAAGCAGTATTGTTTTAAATTATGGTCTGTAATTGTGGTTATAATATTAGGATTTTTTAACTGTATTGTAATTGTAATTACAACCACATTAATCACATTTTTTCTCAATTTTCTACAATAAACATAATATAACTGCAATTATGATTACAATCAATTTAAAACTTGCAGAGTAATGGTGTTATGTAATAATTGTGGTTGAAAAGTAACGTTAGTACTTAGTAGCTTTGGTACTCTAAGCGCATGTTTAGTTGGTCGTTGGTAACCTCAAACGCATTTTGAATTTTTTGAAAGATGTGTAAAATTTGTTTGGTATTTTAAGTGTGTTTATTATTTCAATTAAATTTTATTGTTAACGTACATTTGTTCAAAAAAAGATTTTTTTGCTTTTAAATTATAATTTTATAATAAAAAAATAATTTTTATTTCTTATGTTTATTTTATCAAATTCACTTTTGAGATAAAAAATTTAAATATAAATCACGTTATTATAAACACATTTTTAATCAAACTTAAATTTATAAATATACTTTTAACCAAACTTAAATTTATCAATTTTAATTTAAACACAAACTAAGTTATTGAGTGGATGTAGGGAAATGTGTTGCAACTTTTCAATTTTTTTATTCTTTTTCAATGTAATGAAACACTTTCTTTTAACTTTAAACATTGATTGGTCAATTCAATGTTTGACCAACTTAAAATCTTTTACTACAAAGTTTAAGCAATTGCTATCTTCATAAAATATATTTTTACTTATAATAAAATTTAATAAAACAGTTATCAAGAAAGCTAAAGAAAACAAAAAATTAAACTATCTAATAAGTAATTTCTATCATGCATTTAATAATAAGTTTTCACATGAAAATAATCAAAATTTTATGACTATGACTTTATAATTTTTAATTAATTTACAATTGAATTATGTTATTAATACTTTTTATTTATATTAAATATTTTATTTTATTCTATTTTTTACGATTCAACCGATCAACTAGCAACTCATTAATTTATTACTCTGACTAAGTCGATGGCCAGGTTGAATTACATAACTAAGCCTATGATATGACATTTAAAATACATTGCAAGATGCTTGATCAAAGAAACTTGCTATAAAACATCTGTGGGTTGATAAATAAAAGAATGTGTTTTTTAATTAGAAACTGAAAATTGGATTTACAATTCTAAATAGAGAGCGGGCAAATATGGCAGAGTGATGGATGGACATTTTTCTTTAATAAAATTTTTATTGAGAATAATTATATTTGTATAATTCCTGTTCTAATTTGATTTACTATTATATATATCATTTGAGATGAAAAGATTGATAAAGTCTTAACATGTATTAAATTTTAAATAATTTAAAACCTATTAAGATGTACTAATGAATTGCTGAGAAGGCTTTACGTGTATTTTCATATGATAAAACCATGTGAAAAGAGAGATAGACATAAAAACTTTAAGTGAATTAAGCTCTCTCAAAATTTGTAGGACTCCATTCACTTAAAGTTTTTATGTTTATATCTCTTTTCAAGTGATTTTGTCATGTGAAAAACGTGAAATAATTTATTCTCTAATTTGCCACACTTTGTTTGGTCTATTTGGTATACAAAATTTGGGTGGAAAGGAAAGGAAGAGAGAGAAGGAAATAATTGATCGCTTGTTTGGTACGTGGGAAGCAAAATATTTAGATGCATGTATTTTCCATGGGGCCCATATATTTTTCATCCTTTCCCTCTTTGATGGAAATGAAGAGAAAGGAATTGAAAGGTAGAATTTTTGTGGGTCCTATCATATATTTACATATTTTTATATTTATTTACATGTATTTTCATTATTTTCTTTGATGAAATCAATCAAAGGAATAAAGAGAGAAGTGAAGAAGTTATTACTTCTTTTGTTTGGTATAATATAATGGAAAAGAAGATATGTGTTATTTCTTTTATTTTATTTCATTAGAAAAATGTAAAAATATATATAAATAATTACCAAATTATTGTATTATCCTTCAAAGTTCATATAAAATTTGGTGAGACTCACAAAAGCATCTTCCTTTCTTCTTCTTTTCCTTTCCTCCCTTTCCTTCCAACAACGAAAAGATGTAAAATATGTGAACCCCTAAATTTGGTATCATTCCAATTCCTTTTGTCCCATTTCTTAAACTCATATCAAACAAAGGAGAGAACTAATCCATGCCAAATAAAAACATAAATGGGACGTGTATATGTGTTGGGCTTATGCTTAGACTTAGGCTTCGGAGAAGAAGTTTTTCAAAGTTTAGTTGGGCCAACAACATCCCAGCCTTCCTCTTTTTCCAATGCCATTCCATCTTTTTTTTTGGTTTTCACTATCATATTCTATGGAAGCGCTGCTAAATTAGAACTAAACTACCTCCCCAACAAGCCCACCAGGCCCTGTTAACTTTCGTATGATATCTTTTATTTTCATAGCGGGGCAAAAGCCCAAAACAAAGAAACTAACTTGAAGAGACATGTAACCAAGCCACACCAACTCTATATTTGCTACTCCACAAAAAATTTATGCCAATATCAGCAAAACGTACGAGACTTGTGAATTCATGTTTGCGTATTCTTGGATATTATGTGTATAATTTTGAACGATTTTTTTTATATAGTTTTTTAAGTATTATTTTATCAGATAAGTAAAAAATTAATATATCAAAATATAATCAAATATATAAATAAAAACTCCTCTCATCAATATTAATTTTTTATACATAAACTTTAATATCAAATTTAAGATAATATATTTAAAAATTCAAATATTTTTTACTCGAATTAACACACGTTAATATAGTAAGAACGATTTTAACATTGTGATAGGTAAAACATAAATCATTCCATCGTCTCCAATGTTTGCATTTGAATTCTTTTAAGTTATTCGACATACTTTGTGTCTAGATAATAATGAGTACCTAGAATGTCTAAAATTCTAAATTAACTCAGTTAAAAAATTATAAATCCTATATTCATATATATATATATATATATATATATATATAAGAGAGAGAAAGATAATAATAATGATCTCATGTCACGTATTTGACATTCTATGACAATTATCCAAAAACAAGTACGTGGAGTTAACTACGCAGTTAACGTGTTTCACACTGGGATAAAAATAAGTCAATATGATGTCTTTTGGAAATGAAATTTGTCATGTAAAATTTTTATATGATTTTATCATATAAAGAGAGATATACAAAGAATTTAATTAATAAACCATTCTTAAATTGTGTGAGACCTTATATTAAATTTTTTATATTTATCTTTCTTCATATAATAAAATTATATAAAAACATTCATTTCCTACACGTTCCTATAACCAAAAGTCCCAAAAAAAAAAGTGAGTGACCTATACATATAAAACACAAGATTAATTGATTGATATATAACGAAATTTCTTCAACGAAACATTAAACGAGAGGTATACAAGCAAATTATGAGGATCCATTTGGTTGATGACATTTCTAAATTTAACAAAGAGTAATGATATTTATCACGAAGTAATTATTTACAAAATTTACAAATCATCATCAACCATTAATATTAATATATAAAAAGAAGATATATAATCTAAAATTCTATCATATGTCAATCCTAACTAACAACACATGTCTTAAATTTATGTCACATAACAACTAGCTTTCCTATTTCCTAGCCATGTGTCCAATTTTTTAAGAATATAAATACATAATTGACATATTTGTACACATATATAATTAATTTTAAAAATTATCATGAAGATATAATTAATTTTTTAATAAAATTAATTAATTAGTGAAATTTTTCGTAAAATTATTGAAGAAAATTCTACAATTATAACAACGTTTCTATTATAATCTTTTAATGTAATTTTTTCTCATATATATATTGTTGTATAATATTTGAAATATTTTTATATTTACACATGGGTGGAACAATATTAGGGCAGGGATTATGTTACTGATAATAACACAAAATTGAGTATGAACATGATCATCAAGTTAGAGTATATAAGGTAACATGTTATAATTTCTTCTTTTGAATTTGATTATTTTTATTATTTTTATTTTATTTTTCATGTGATGTGTGCACCTCGGATATGTTGGAATAATGAGTATTTGCTAACTTAGCTAACATTATATGTGTTTTTCTCCTGAAATTTCATGCAAATACAAAAACTAAATATTAAGACAAATTTCTAACTTTTTATTAACATGAATGTCTAAATTTATACATTTTATCTAAATTTTGAATTGATTCAATCTTGATCGGGTCAATAATAATACCATGATCAAACTAGTTTCAAGTCCAAAAAACTACCTCACATCAAGCCAAATTATAAACTTGTCCATAAGCATCAACGCTTAGTCAATTTTGTAATTATAATCAAACTTGATAAATTACTTTTTATTTGTATTAAAAATATTAATTATCTTTTATGTAAAAATATTCATTTTAAATATTATCTTGTGCATTATACGAGTATAAGTATTTTATCAATTACACTATTTTAAAGTCAAAAGACAAACCACCTGACAAAATGTAAGCAAATTTTCAGATGTTTTGGTTTTCGTAGATCATTTTACGAAGAGAATTTCGTGGTATATAGCCTTTTCCTTTGACAAAATCAACTTAACAAACCCAACCACATGCTGGGCTATTGTGAAAAATATCATAGATATCTTCTTAATTGTCGAAAAGAATATGCTGCTAGCCAAGCCAACCCTGTCAACTTTATTATTTGAAATAATGATTCCAACATAAATATGCTTGTTGAATTGAAATTCTTCTTAAGTGAACACTAGCTACTCAATCCAATTTGTGCCTTACTTTATTGCGAAATATTTCATTTTTCTTTCATTTGAACTCTTTGGTAAGTTGTGGTTTTTAATTTGAATTTAATTTTGATTTATTGTGGTGTAAAGTTCTTTATACCCTTAATCAATCATAGATTATTATATATATAACTTTTGAGATAGTTATTATAAAAGTAAATATTTTAATGATATGACAACATATAATTAATTGATGAAGTAAAGAAAATTTACAAATAGTACATATAAATTAAATTCTTTTAATTTTGCTTTATTTTTTAAAGTTTGTGTACTTCATATATATTGATCTGCTCAATTATACCTTTAATTTGTAGTTGGCATCGGTGATCCTTCTCGAATATATTTATAAGATTTCTAGGAAAAAATAATGGCTATGTACTCTTGAAAAAAGAAAAAAAAAATCCAATGACTTGTGTTATTGAGAAAAGACTTCTCTAAAGTAAGTTTATATTTAAAATGAGAAAATAAAAATATATCTACCATTAAATTGTAGTGGATAAAGATCACGATGCAGTTTAAATAAAATCTAAAAAAAATACATTTTTACTTATTCACTTTAAAAATAAATTCACTTTAAATGAACTTTTTCCGTGTTATTGCTGATTTCTCTAATTGAAACAGAAAACAACAACAAATTGAACAAAAACCTTCAAAATTTTATTGGATATTATTTTAAACTGGATTTTGAGTTAATGGTTCACGAGCAATTGAACCCACCAAAATAGGACCGAGTTTTAAGTTCTCTCCTGTTCGGTTAGTTCAGGGGTTTGAAGATTCTATGAAATGGTGCTCAAATCAGACAGGTTAGTGGACCTGTAAACGAACTTAAAGACGTCAAGATCAAATGTGATCCTGTATTGGTGCACCAAAGGAATAAAGAATGGGTTTGTTATATGTTCGCTAAACCTCTTGTCATCGAGGTATAATTCTCAAGACGATAGAACTTATACTGCACTTTGGTATACGGTCCCGATAATCTTGCACACGACATACACCCATTTCAATGCACCGTTATCGTTCACTACCAAAATACTCAAATCATCTTTTTCGTTTTTTTTTTTTTGGTATCGTCGTCATTAATTAAAACTTCCTGCGTTGCTTAACCACTTTTTTTTCTTCGTTAACCAACTTTTTCTACGAACATAAAAATCACGTAATAAAATCTTGTATATTAACAAACGTACGTATGTAATTAATTGTTTTTGTTCTTCATTAACCAACTTTTATAGAAATAAAGTTGGTTAATGAAGAACAAAAAAGTGGTTAATTACGCATGGTTTCGTGTTAATGATACAAGATTTTATCACATGATTTCTATGTTCGTGGAAAAAGTTGGTTAACGAAGTTAATAAAAAGTGGTTAACGATAGAACGTATATCTAAAAAAAAAAAAAGAAAGTTTTGGTATATGGGTCCAACAAGACGGTGTTAAAACGGTGTGGGATCAAGTTAAAGATTAACATTTTCCTTTGGTATATGCCAAGCAAACGGGTTAAAAAAAACTAAAAAAAGAAAAAAAGAACTAAAAAAGCTATTTTTTGCTAGATATTTATGGGATCATTATCTGAAATGATTCTGGTAATATGAGACCAATATCTAAAGAAATTATGATAAGTTATGTCATTAGAGTAAATTATCATAATAATAATAAATTAAATTTATTAATTGATGATCAACTAATTAATATCAAACAAATATCTCATTTGTTCATTTGATATTTGATAGACGTACCAGATTAAAGATTTGTTCTTTAACTTACCAGATTATAGATAATATATGCTCGATTTCATTTAAAGTTGCTGTAACAATAAATTCAAGCGAGTGAAACCAATATGTTAGTGAGATTCCTACAACTCATAGCAATAGCTTTTTCATCTCCCACTTTGTTAAGAATTTAAATATGAATGAAAGAAGTCTCATATAAAAGTAGTAATAGAAATAGTAATGATCATATAAGTAGATGAATTTATGAATTTAGTATTTTAAGATTGTGAATCAAGATATGATATTAAATCTATTATTATAATTTCTCGCTTAACTCGTAAAAAAAAAATAACTAAGCCCATGGAAAATGTTGTTTTGATATTTAAGATTTGCATATTATATCTAAGGAGAACCGAACCCTCGCATTCCCATTGCCATTTTCATTAGATATATTAGGACCTTCCTAAAGGAAAAAAAAAAACAATGGGGTAAAATGATTTAAAAAATGTGCATTTTGTATATGTGTTGTAATTTTAACTTGGTATACAGAACATACTTAGGTATCTTGAAACTGTACATAGGATGCCTGCGTTTAATTTGCTGACATCATATTTGAATATGTGAATGTAGAAATCTAAATTTTATATTCTCAATTAGATAGCCCATAAATAACAAATGAATCTCGGGCATTTATATGTAAAGAAAGGGGGGGGGGGAATGATCAGATGTACATTATTCTTACTTACAAAAAGAGAAAATCATTATGTCAAGGTAATTTGGCTTTAGGCCTACACATCAACTTTTTATGGACATCATTAGGACCAGGGACCCAAACGTGTCCAAAATCACATGGAAGGGCATGCATGTGGGGATTGTTTAGGATAAGCAATGACCTGCTCTAATAAAGTGGACCTTGCTGCTCGCCCATCATTCAGTTTCCCTTTGTTTAGTGTTAAGTTGCTTCAACAACATTGGCACAAAATGCATGTCCTTACTTGTTTGGGACCCAAAAATCACAAATTCAAGATATGAGGAAGGGCCTCTTCTCAGGTTGGTTCAGACAGAGAGAAGTGATCCTGATCCAGGAGAATGCATATTAGTGGAACATGTGACTGATTGATGGTGCACATGGGATAAAATTTCCTCAACCTTTTATGGTCCCAATTAGGAGACACTGTTAGAATTGTTTCCATGTTGCTGGGTGAATTAGTTCAAAATAATACAAATAAAAGAAGTTTCGCAGCAGAGAGAGAGAGAGAGATGAGTAATGATATACCATGTATATTTAAGCTGGCTTCAAAACTCATGATCATAAGTTTTTTTGGAATATATTAGTATTAATCCAACTATATATATATATATATATATATTGATCTGGAATGCTAATCCAACTTTTTAATGAAAAAAGGATTTTTTTAACAATCTTTCCTTGTTTTACTTGAAAAATTTATTAGTTCTGAGTTTATACTTAATACTACAACAAAACTTCCGCCTTAAACTATCAGTTCTAGAAGTATATGACACAACTGTTAACTATGACAGTTTTATGAAACGACATAATTTAGGCGTAGCAATTTAGGTATTTGCTATCAATTTAACCACTAAAATATGAGACGTGCAATTTTTTATACCTCATCATACCGTGTTCTGCTAATAGTAAAACTAGAAATTGGGGGCTCAATTTCACTTTTTTTTTGGGGGGATTTTCCCACTAGCAGCCGGAGTTTTCTCTTATGTCAGAATCCCAACCTTAATGTACTTGAGTTTTTTTTTGGTATATTACTGTACTTAAGTTTTGTCTTCCAAAATAAATGCAAGATATTAGAATACAATCAACAAGCTTATGTTAAAAGAGAGAGAGAGAGAGAAACATACATCTTATTTGCCTTAGTACGTCAATCTGTTTTTATGTTCATCAATCTAACAACCACCTCTCCCCAAAAAGGAAACGAAGAGGCTTAAAAGTGTTTTGGGATTACAAGATTTGGAGGAATTGTTATATACTCATAGAGTATCACTTTAAATTGACAAAAAAAAAAGAAGACTATCACCTTAAATTGTATTCACACCAATTAATTTCTTGAAACATAATAATTGCAAGTTGATATTGAAGTTTGTTGCCTTCTATGCTTAAAGAAAGAAAATATGCAGAAATAACTATAATTAAATAAATTAATTTCGGCTTGCATTTGTTGAAAAAGGACTGCTATTTACCCGAAGTTGACTATTAAAGGGAGAATACATATGAATACATGGATAGTCAGAAAAAGAAATGATTTTGAAAGTAATTGGGACACACACTCATTATTTATTACCAGCCTGCTACGTTGATTTCGTAAAAAAATTTAGAAAAATATTTTCATAGAAACTAGCAGTTTCCTTGTTGAAATGTCAGTGTAAATGCATCTTATTACGTGATATTCTAGGATTATATAATATATGCTTTGGGTAGCTGGTAGAGATCAAATGAATAGATAACGAAATTGAAATGAAAGCAACCAATATCCTTTGCCAAATTTTTTTCTCTAAACTTTGGGATGAAATTATATTGCCAAAGGTATACATACATTTTTTTGAGATCACGAGCTGTTTATAAATTTAGAAAGGTGTAAGCCTAATCTTTAGTCAGATATTAACTTGTCCAGATCACAAAGTTTTCAATGAATTTCAAACTCCCGTAGTATTAGAGGTAAAGTCCCCTGAAATGCTTCCAATTTAATTTATACTTTTACGAATTTATGTGCTTTATGCTTTATGTTTTATTTTTTTCAGAAATATTGTCGTGGGTGATAATATAATAACTTCATTATTTTTTTCTCTCTATTCCAAGTTGTAACAATAAGACCATTAGAGTAATTTTCAGCGTGAGTTTCTCACCTTCATATATCAGGCACTAGGAATAACTTCAATCCCTTATTTCAAACTTTATAAGTTCTATCTTAATTTTAATTTTTTCCCTTATAAAATAGAAAACTTCTTGTTAAGATAAAGTGTTTATTATTAAGTTAAAAGTTATAGTTATTATTCAGAACGTAACTTAATTTTTTTATAATAACAATGCATAATCTCTCATTTATAATGTGCTGCACGCAGTTATGAAAAATTTTGCAACATACACGAGACGCATCAATAAGTTGGACTGTTAAACTCTCTTTATGTACATTCACACATATATATAAATTATAGAATAATTACTGAACTCGCGAAAATCCAACAATTCTGTTGGGCTCTAACCGTCAAAGGAGAGTCAAGAGGTATGAGAAAATGACATATTGAGGTATCCAACCAAGTACCATGTGAGCTAAGGCTTACAGATGAGCCAGGATCCTCTCCAGTACTGGAGGGTCCTGTGCTTTTTTTATATGTATGTTATAATAAAATATAATATAATAAAATATATATTATAAATAAAATATAATATATGTATTATTTGTCTCCAATCAATCATATCCTTAACATCACCTAGCAAAATTGTTACTGCCATTGAAGGACCGTAGCTATCTAGTAGCCATACTTAGTTTGACTCCTAATTAATTAAAGTCACGAGAATCAATTCAGAACACGTCGAATATCCTAATTAAGTTGATTCGTCATTATATAAGAAAATTTGGTTATGAGTACGTTAATTTATATTAATTAAATACTAGACTACAAAGTATGTGGGAGTAATTTTCAATTAGGCACCAACACACGGCCTATTATAAATATTTAAATTATTATTTATTATATGTCAAATTATGAAGATTATAATAAAATTTAACATATTTTTAAAAATATTTTTACCCATTAAATTATATAGTTTAAGTGCTTAAAAGATAATATGATATACCATGCTTAATTAAAAATTCCACAATATATAGTTATCTTAAAGTTCAAAATTTCAATCTGCTACTAAGTTCAAATTATTTTTTTTCCCTCATCATCCACTTGTCTTAAATAAAGAAATAATCACACCACTTGCTATTGAGGCATTAGTATAATATAACCATCTTAATCTTTATATTATATTATATATATAAAGGGATTTCTGATTGGAGATTTTTCTCCTTATACAACTATACAAGTAACAACAAACAAGTCATTCGGTTAATGGATCTGAAGGGTTTTACTGTGAGTCAGAGATTGACTGAGCATAGTGGTGGGAAGAGGGGTGCCTATAAGGGATCCAAGCACTTACTATTTAGAGGCAAAGTCATTAGGCACGCCCACGATCCATTTGTAACTATGCAGACAATACTTTCAAAGATCATATCAATGAGACTTTTGACAGTTCATCTACTTTACCATGCATGTTTTTTCTACCACAAAAGAGAGAAACAGAGGCATAGGATTCCTCATTGTTCATGTCAGTCGAGTGGAATCTCTCCCAAGATATGCAGAGAATTCCGATTCATTCAATTCACCCATCAATCCAAACCCATGATGGAGAGAATATTTAAATTTGCACAAAAGCGCTCTGGGTACCCTATATATGCACAAACACAAGAAGACCCCCACGAAGCTATCCATAATAGTTCACATGCATTGCTTTTCTCAAATTTGAACCCTCATGAAGGGTTTTATTGGGCGCATGTACGGAGTTTAACTATGTTTGTGGGATGAAATTAAATGTTACTAACATAACTTTCAGCGGGTAACAAGTATGCACAATTGTATATTGTATAGATGGGGCATTAGGCAATTTAAATTTTAAAAAAAGGTTACTCTAAAATTTAAAGTAAACTTATTTTTAAAATGAATAAGTAAACATGTATTTATTTTTTTAATTTAAAGTGTATTAAAATTTTAAATCACTAAAATTTAATAATAAATATATCTTTATTTGTTCACTTTAAAGATAAACTTACTTTAAAGAAATCTTATCTTAAATTTTAACGGATCAATTTAAAATGTTTTGTTAAGTTTAGATAATAAAGTTGTGTTTGTTCATAATTTTCACTCAAATATGTGTAAGAAGTATTGTTTTATCGAGCAATGCTAGCAAAATTAAATAAATATATAAAAATTATAATTATTTGTCCATGCTGTGAATTCGTCGTAGTTCAGTGGATAAGTATTTTAATATTTTTTTCATTTAATTTTTTAACATATTACTAACTATATATTATGTTATTTCTAATCATTAAGGTTTATATTTTTAACGAGAAAATATTTTTTTTAGGTTTTTAAAAAAAAATATTAAAGTTTTACAATTCTTTGTCGGCCAACAGCAAAATAATTTTTTAGATTTTCTGACAAATTTGTTTTTAATATTTGTAATCACATCAACATGTTTGTTTGCCAAAGTTATTAAACAATGTAAGTAATCCTAGTCGCCCCTCTCTTCTCTTGAGAAATTCTTATATCCTTCCATATCGAGACTTTTTTTCTTATTTTGTATTATTAAATGAGTGTCATATTAATTAGATTTGCAAGTCATCATTATTATCTCTCATTTAAATTATATTTTTAATGCTATTATTAAAATACTATTAAAATGTAGTTAAAATTGTAGTTTAAATTGAAGACAAAGATTACCTACAAAATTGTCATGACATTCATTCAATGGTATAAAGTAAGAAAAAATGTCTTACTCTATGAACATATAAGAATTTTTCTTATTGATTTCCCTCCTTTTATTTTTGTTTTCTCTACAACTTCTTTGGAGTGGTAAGGCTGCCATCTTTCTCCTTAATGGTAACCCTTATCATCTTATTCTTTATGTTTTCATACTTTTATTTTCAATAATTATCTCACATCTTTAAGATTTGAGTTGTTTTTATTATCTTTTTGTTTGTCTATTTATGGGTGTTTTTGTTTTCCTTGTTTAGGTAATTTATGTGAATTCCTTTATGGCTCCTTCTGTTCCCATGACCTTGCAGGGTAAAAAAGATATTTTAGATATGCTTTCGGAGGGGACGAGATACAATGATACAATACTCAAACTGCAGCAATATTCATGTTGATATATATTGAAAAAGATACTTAGTCATCGATAATTTTTAGACGATGAGTAGAACTTTCTTTCAAATTTTTGTTCAGGGTGTAAACTATATTTGTTTCTTTTTCTTGTTAGATACGATATTTCTTGTTTAATTTGTAAGTGTCGTTGGACTTTTATTAATGTGATAATACCTATTCCTTGTAAAAAAAGACGTCTTTGTTAAATTATATATAATTGAGAATTGTTTTTAGGATTCTGATTTTAATTAAATTTTCATAGGCTATTTAATATGTCCAAAAGTTATTTAAAGAAATAGAAAAAATAAGCACTAAATCTCGCACACACCGTATATGTAAAAAAATAATAGTTAAACAAGGGGAAATATAATTACACTCACCTCCTTTAAAGTTAAGCGTAATTACACTTGATTCCCCCTAAATTGAAACCTTACACTAACCTCCCTTATGTGAAACGGTGTTAGCTGCCGTTAGTATTATATGCGAAATTTCATTTTTATCTTTGCTTTTAGAAAACACTGAAACAATGTGTCGTGTGTAATGATTAGCAATGGAGAGCTTCTAACTCTTGGCTAGTTTTTTATTTTGGAAAATTTTGAGTGGAAAAACAGAGAGATATGGATTCATCTCAATTCTTAAGCATTCTTTTAACTACATAAAATCAGCTACCAGAACTCGCGATCTTGGCACCACCAAGGGAGTCGCAACCTCAACATAGATAGCTACCCAAATAAGAGCCCCAAGTTTCCACAAGCCACAAACATTTTTTTCCAGTTTCTTCTAACTAACCGAATCACCATAAAAAACTCACTTCTCTAACAAAAACTACCTCTCAGAAGGGGAGCCACCATCAAAACTCCCTAAATCGAAGCCACCACTACCCACGAACAAAGGTAGTGTGAACCACCACCAAACTCAAGACCATTATCTCGTGTCCATTATGTTGCCACATTTATCTCCCATCCAAACATGAACTAGAGATGACAATTTCACTACAAAAAACGCGCTAGATTGCGGCAGTTTTTTTTACAGTTTGCGGGGGTTTTTAACCCCCGCAAATTCAATTGTGGCAATTTTAAAAAACGCTGCATTTACGTTCGCCGCAATATATTGTGGCGGTTTTTCAGCGACCCCCGCAACAATGATTAATTTGCGGCAGTTTTAAAAGCCCCACAATTTTGCGGCGATTTTGTTAAAATTTTGCAGCGGTTTTTAACTTCCACCATCTATTTGCCTGAATCTATAAATTAAAAAAATTGCGGCGGTTTGTTTTAATTTGCGGCGGTTTTAAACCTCCACTATCTATGTTCTTGATTTTGTTTATCAAAAAAATTGCGGAGGTTGAAAACCGCCGCTATTTAATTATAGTAACCAACATTTTTTATTTTATTATTTATCTAATGAAACTTTTTTTAAAGAAAGATTTAGGTATTTAATTTTTATTTATAATAATATTTAGGATGCCCAATTAAAATAATTAATTGTAACAAATTGCTAACATAAATGTAAATCAAATTACATTAAAAATATTCATAGTAACATTAAAAACACAAGTTTGAATCCATAATAAACTAAATAAATTCATCCATTGTAACATAAACTTACAACTTAAAATCCTTGATCTAAAGTAATGTCACAATAAATGAACATAAAAAATCAACACTAAATATGCTATTGGTGGTTTGTGTTGCTACCACCAGATGATCTTCTTGCATCCAATGGAGTAGTAGGTTCACTTGAAGCATCATCGTCTAAAATAATAAAAGACATTAATAATATTAGCATGCAATTTTGATTTCTATTTATAATATTCTGAGCTCCTTGTTTCTTGTACTCTATTGACATAGAAGAATCAAATACTGTGAGTAAAACTACAAATCAGGATTCTATTATCATATTTCACTGAGAAATGAGAAAAGTGTGCACTAGTTTGAACTTTGAAGATCTGTTCCTGCACCACGTGCTTCCAATACATATCACTCCATACTCCAAAGAGAAAACCAGAAATGGAATATATACACTAGTGAAAAAAATTCTTACAGGGACAAGAAATTAAAATCACTTTCAGAACTAAAAAGAAAGACTAAATAAACCTTGAATATGTTGAGAGGAAACACTAACAGGATTAATAAAAGACATCAGCTAGCTAGCCGTACCACACCCACTCACCTAACTTACCACGCTGCCAAGTGCCAACCAAAGCCAACCCACTAAATGATAGATAACATAAATCAAGGAAATCACATTACCAATATATGTACACCACTAGAAGAATAAAAAAGTTAACAGAAAGCACTCTCCTCATTTCATGCTTCCAATAATTTGACACACAACAAATAAAGTTCTTCTGTCAGGTAGATTACTTTCAACTGCATAAATAAAATTTTATGAGTCACTTTACAATAGCTTAATAATTAAGAATAAAAGAATTTACTGATGAGCTTTTCATACAAATTTTTTTATAGATCTAATTAATTACTTTTACTGCTATAATAAACTGGAAATAAAGAACAAGCTATGAAAATAGGTCCCTAACATATCCAAGAAGTAAATCAACAAATTTGGAACGTGTCCATGTTGTGGGAAAAAAGACAAGGACACAGACCTCCTAATCCTAAACAACCTGCTCAACATAGTCACATTTACTTCTTATTCAATGAATCCCATTCCATGCCAATGGCATCACCAACTCTACCACCACCCCAACATAACCACAACAATACCATTACCTTCTCTTTCTCTCTCTACTAATCATTCCCCGCGTGCCCCCTCACGTGACTCTCATCCTTCTCAAACTCACGTAATAAGCCATCCAATGAAAAATAGCACATCGATCTAAACTCAATTCAACATCATACACCACAAATAGGGTCGTGGCAAAGATGAAGAAAAATAGTAAATACCAGTGTTATCTAGGCTCTCAGCTTTAATTTGGGCACTCAAACAAACTCCCATGTCAAAAACAATATTAATTCCTTGAGCCTTGTTGCCTGATCGCATAAAAGCAGAGCACATCAGGTCCAGCAGAAACCATGACTAATGAATTGAAAACCGAGGGATGAAAAAGGATAAGAAAAAACCAAGCTTAAAAACAGGAAAGATAAACGAAGGAAAACGCCAAGAAGAATCTGTTTGCAATGAACTTGACTCCAAGGTTAGAGGAAAGAGAAAGGAGGAAGGGATAAGGGAAGACTGGAAGAGAGAGATAGAATGCTTTTGAGATGTAGTAGAGGCTTTTATATTGGTTGTTGTGGTGTGCTGTGCTGGGTGGTGCAGAGAAGAGAAGCTCGAGAGAGAGAGAGAGAGACTATTCAAAAGTTAAAGAGACGAGTTAGCTGAAACTTGCTGAAACACCAAGTTTCAACTAAAAGCCTGGATGGCAATGGCATGGGCATGGCATGGTGGGAATGGATTGGATGGTCCCGCTCTTAAAATCTTGGTGTTGCACTGCACTGAGCTTTCTCATCCGCTGGATTGGAATGGATTGGACCCAATGTCGACATACTAGACTCATAAAATCAGTAAACTATGGACAACCCATAAGTACAAAGAAAATGGGGGTAGCTCACACCTCACTTTTATCTTTTAAAAAAAAAGGCACCTAGTACTGAAGTAATAGTAGTGGTTTTTTTTTTTTGGGTTTTTTTCAGCAGAAGCATCAACAATCAAGTTCAATCAGAGATACTTGGATTTGGAATATTGAATTGAAGGTTGTGATTAACATTAAGGGTCAAAACTCAATAATCAGCCATAAGCTGACTGATTTTTCCTTCTTCAAGTGTCATCTAAAATAAGATTTAGATGCATATGATTTTCACAGTCCACAAACAAAACTAGAGTGTATAACTATTATCTCATTCATAGATAGAACACAATTTAAGAGTCCAGTGACATAACCAGCAAGAGAATTCCAAATCCAATCAAGAGTCTCATTAAAATACTTTACCTCTGGTTGAGGAGCAAAGAAGTCAGCTAATTCTTCAAGAATGCTTCCTTCCTTCATTATCATGTACGCCTTAAGTGCATTTTCCAATCGGAGGTACCTCTCTTGCCATTGGGTAAATGATGATGATGTAGCATTCTCAGCTGAAGAATGACTCACATTACTTAGTCGAAGTTTAGTATTCCTGAATGTATTAGTAGGAGCTGCACCCATACCCATGGTTCGTACTCTCCCAGAGTGCTCTTCCCCAAACACTTTACCAACAGCATCATTAGGAGAAATTTCAGATTCATCATTAGTGCTTTGAGTCATAATCTGGTCAATTGCTTCCTACAAGCATACAACATTATCAATAACAAAATTGTCAAGATTTAAATGTAGAAGGTTAGAAAACAAGATAATTAACTTAATATTATAAAGACACTCAGGCTAAACTTACCACTTTATCCATTGCAGCAGTACTTACAAATGATCCATCCTTTTTTGTGTGAGTTATTTTATACATTTTTCCTCGACCAATTTTTTGTCCAGATTCAAGCTTTTACCACAAAGGACTCTAAAAAATGAGCAGAAGTCCACTAAGACTGCAGTTATATGATTTGGCAACACATTACGAATTGCTAGCGGTAGCAATTGCTCCATAATAATATGGCAATCATGACTTTTCAACCCAAAAATCTTTTTTTGTACCTCATCAACACATCTAGAAATGTTACTTGAGTAGCCATCTGGTACTATAACATTCTTCAAAGTTGCGAGAAATAACTTTTTGGTATCACGTGTTAGTGAAAACAAAGCAAGGTGATATGTTCCATTATCATTCGGCCAAAGATCACGCCTTATGCCCATTTCTCTTAGATCCTTTCGGGCATTAAGATTGTCTTTTGATTTAGGTTTCTCATGGAGCAAAGTATATATGATATTGTCACATACATTTTTTTCAATGTGCATAAAATCAAGATTATGATGCAACAAGTTAGATTCCCAATATGGAAGGTCAAAGAATATACTTCTCTTGTTCCATTGCTTAGCTGCTTGTCTAGATCTTTTCCTTCTACCATCCAACTTTGCTCCTCTCCCAAATGTAACATTAAGATTTTCCATTTGCCTCAACATGTCAGATCCTGATAATTTTAATGGTAGATTCCGTTCCTCTGTGCTTCCATCAAAGCGAATTCGATTCAATCTAAATCTATGATTTCTTCCCAGAAAACGCCGATGACCCATAAAGCACCACTTTTTACTGTGAGGAAGACGACAAGGTTCCGTGTCAAAGTTGCAAGTTGGACAAGCCAAACCAGTATGTGTGTTCCAGCCAGATAGGATACCTAGCCCAGGAAAGTCACTAATTGTCCACATAAGAGCTGCACGCATTCGAAATGTTTCATTCGATGACGAATCAAAGGTTTCCACACCATCATTCCATAGATCACGCAACTCCTTCACAAGGGGTTGTAAATACACATCTATATTATTTCCGGGCATCTGCTTGCCTGGAATAATCATTGATAGGATGAAGGAAGTGTGCTTCATACACATCCAAGGAGGAAGATTATATGGAATCAAGAACACTGGCCAAATGCTATAGGTAGAACTCATGGTTCCAAAAGGATTGAAACCATCACTAGCAAGGCCCAAGCGAACATTTCGAGGATCTAAAGCAAATTCAGAGTGTGCTAGATCAAATGTCTTCCATGCCTCACCATCCCTTGGATGCCTTATCAACCCATCTTTGTTACTCTGATCCAAAACATGCCATTTCATATGCTCAGCAGTCTTACGACACATAAACAATCTTTGCAACCTTGGTTTCAATGGAAAGTAACGCAAAACCTTTGCAGCTTGCTTCTTCTTCTTCTTAGGGTTCCATCTAGATGTACCACAATGCGTGCATGTTTGTTGCTTATTTTTTGGATCATCATCCAAGTATAACATACAATCATTCGGACATGCATCTATCTTGATGTAGTCAAGACCAAGTTTGCTAATGTTTTTCTTGGCCTCATAAAAAGAAAGAGGCAACTTTGCTGCTTCAAATGCATCTCTCAACAAATCTAGTATCATAGTCATTGCCTTGTCACTTAATCCACATAAGACCTTTATATGATATAATTTTATTACAAATTCTAGTTTTGTGTACTTGCTCCCTTCATACAATGTTTGATTTCCATCTTTGAGAAATTCATAAAAATCATTATCCTCCCTAGGCCCCTCATTTAATATTTCATTTGCATCCAGTGGTTGTGACATACCTATATCTGCAGCTTGGTGCCTATAGTGCCCAAATGCATCATTAATCATTGTCTCTATTGGATTTTCAGAGTGTGATGTATCTTGCATAACATCTATATTTCTATAAGACTCTAATACTTGTTTTTCACCGTGAAGATTCCATATAACATAATTTTCAGGAAATGGTTTCCAAAGCAAGTGATCTTGGACTACATCTCTAGTTTGCCATTTCCCAAACCCACACTTTGGACACGGACATCGTATTGTATCCCCAACGGCCCCATTCTCAAATGCAAAATTGAGGAAGTTACTTACACCAATTGAGTATTCAATGGTGTTCCTTGGCTTTGCAATCCAAGATTTATCCATTGACAAGTATTAACTTCACGCACAACTTCAGAAAATCATGAAAACGATGGCTGAACAAGATAAATTTCAACATAAATATGTTGCCAAAAAGAAAGAAGTTCAAATATAGGGCACCTTTTAAAAAAAATTATAGACAAAATAAACTCAACGGATAATCATTCTAATACCATAACATTACATTCACAAAATAAATTCCTAACTTTATCTAAAATTACATTCACAAAACAAACAAGTATAAAATTATAAAGAAAATTTTAATATAATGACGATTAGATTGTAACTTATTAATTACTTTCTTTTTCGTTTCCCTCGTTAATATGGGGAAATCTATATATTTGTGATTATAATAGATTAACAATCACAAGTTCTTGCAAGAAGATTTAACAGGCAATGATAAAACATTTTAGCGGCCTATTGTGATCTAAAGACCGATCACTATCGAGGCAATCCTTCAATATCAATAATAATAATAATAATAATAATAATAACTTAACTTTGACAAGTGAAATAAACATAATAAACAAGACAAACACTTGACCAAGTCTTAAAGATAAACAAAACTTGAAGAAAAGATCGTTATTTTATTTGACCAATAGAAATAATTAAAGTATCTCGATAAGTAGATATTATCACAACTAGAATTCCTTTCCAACAATTGTCTTGTCACATAAGTTTTACCCATTATTTTATTTTGTTAGTTTTACATCTTCTAAAATGCCTTACATTTAAAAATAATTCTTGATTATAAAATCAAACAAACCTGAACAATCATTTGCTCTTATTAGAATATCATTAAAAAAATTAGTACAGAGAAGATCATTAAGTTAAATCTTAACATCAATTAATGAATAAACAATTACACTTTTACTTTACACAAATAGAATCCAATACAAACACTAAATAAATAAATAAATTAATGACACTGACAAATTTTATTGAATATCATTAGATAGCACACGCGTCTCGAAATAGATTAACCACGGAAACTAACTCCTAAACAACGAATGAACGTCTCACTATATTAAGGCCTTGTTAGTTGTCACCCATAAGATTTAACTGTAACTTAATTTGAAAGATTAAAAATATTTTAAAAAAGAAAAAATAAAGGAATCAAAATTACCACACTCTACCAAACATGTCAATTGTCAAATTCACTGTCATGTACCAAGCAAACATGAAAGCAAAGACACTAAAAGACTTTTACAGATTTGGTTATATATCGTATCAGATTAAGTTCTTTTCCATTTTGTGCAGAGCTGTGTGACTTGAGTTTGTTTCAGATGGATAACATGACTCCATTGATAGCTCCTTTTATGAAGGAATTAATTAGTCTAGAAGTTTTGCACGTCAGAGAATCTTTCAACAGAAACCACTTTACTTACAAAAATGACATTGTTACTGATATTTGCATATGAAGGAACACCATAAATTTTAGTTGCTTCAGTTTCTAATGCATATTTAACTCAAATATATGAACTACATAGAATTCCTATTCTTTTTTAACTTATAATCGGACTTAAAAATGCAAACAATAAATTGAGTTTTGTGAGCATAGCTTTGAACTACATTTGTATTTATATTAACTCACATCCAAAAATTCCTGAATAACAATGTTTCAAAAAAAATAGCAAAGCAGTCATATTCACAGTCAAGCATAAGGTAGTCTCGACTAACTTTAAGACTATTTTGCATTTAGTGCGTATGATACCCATAAGAAAGATCCAAATTTCTTTTCAAAAAGTAATTGAGCCTGATCAAAACACGGAAAACCACTATGAAGCATTTAATAGCTAAAGATTTGTCATTCTTGATTCTACATAACCTGTGTCCATCAACGAGTCAGGGCTTCTGATACAATACATTGATATAATACAGGAATTTTCCTTTTGCCTTTGTCTAAATATAGCGACTAGTATTCACTCGATCATTTTCATAATTTAGTGCTAATCTTCAAATGCTCAGATTTGGTTATATAATTGATAAAACTGCAGAGTTCTCAAGAGCCTTGTCCCTCCTTGGGTGGAAAAGTCCAATGTATCAATAGTTAGGAAGTCATATACGGTGGGGAAAATAAAGAAAAGCTAAGGAATTTCATAAATGAATCTGGGGCCTTTTGATGCTTCCGTTAGAAACAGGGGGGAGAGCTTCCATTGCAGGAAAGAGGGGTCCATGTGAATGCCTCCACCAGGAGATAAAAAAACTAGTAAGTAAACAAATTAAACCCCCACCCAAAAAAATTAATGAAGTCTGCCATAAAAGCAAAACCAATTGTATGAAGTTATGAGTGAAACCTAAGATTAACACGAAAGGGAAAGAGAAAAGGAAAAACCCTTTGTAGAACATTTCAGAAATAGAAACATACGGACCACATCTGTACTAGAAGAGCCAATGGTGGAGACATTTCATCTAGATCTATCATGTTGACATCTTCCCAAACAAAACAAAACAACTACATCTGCCATACCCCATACATACATACATTATTTAGATCCATGTCCCTTCTTTCGAGTTTACGCCATTTAATCCAAATAGAAACTTAAATATAGCGAGAGATAGCGAGAGAGAAGAACAGAGAATGAAATAGTGAGAGTGAGAGGAACAAAGAGTGAATCATACCTGACAATGGCGGTTGTGCAAGGCGAATCTGAGTTCCTTTGCACCAGATCTTGCTGATGACTGATGAGAGGGAAGCAGAGGTGAATATTTGCTAATGAGAGTGAGTCAGAGGGAGAGCGAGAGGGAGAGTGAGAGGGAAGCAGAAAAATTAGAGGGTGAGTGAGAGGGAGAGCGACAAACTGAGAGGGAGAGTGCGTGGGAGGCAAAATAATTAGAGGGAAAATGAAATTCAGGCATTTTTAATTTGTGGGGGTTAATAACCTCTACTAAAAATAAAAAAACCCCCACAATATGTGTTAATTTGCGGAGTTTGAAAACCTCCACAAAAAAATCGCCGCAATCTAGCACATTTTTTGTAGTGTTTTATCCGTCCCCGCAGGTACCCGCAGATAATACTTGTGACGAGACAGATATGGGAAAAAAATTTTCTCCCGCAGGTATGGATACCCATTTATTTGTTATCCCCGTTTAATAAATGGAACGGGGGCAGAGATGGTTCCACTATACCCGCGGGTACCCGTAAATAAAATTACAAAAATATCCCTATGTAAAATTACCAAAAAAAAACCTCGTTATTACCAAAATATCACTCTTGTCACTCTCATCTCACTTCCTCACTCTCATCTCACTTCCTCACTCATTCACTTCACTTCCCCAACTCCCAATTTCTAATCCTAAATTCCTAATCCCTAGTTCCTACCAAAGTCAATTTTAGAAAGCCCCAGCCCCCAAGCCTCCAAACCGTGACTCCCAACCCCATCCCCCAACTCCGTGCTCTACAGTCTGCTCTCCCACCCAAAGTCCCAAACCGTGCAGTCCGTGTCTATGGCCGGTGGCTCCGTGCTCTCCCACCCAAACTGTGTAGTCCGTGGCAACCGTGGCTTCGTGCTCTCCCACCCAAAGGTCCCAAGTATTTGTTCTTCTTCTTCCCTCTTTTCACTCAATTTAGGTTTCATCAATCTCTAGACTTTTCTTCTTTCCTTCAATTTTTGTAGAATTAATTGATTGGGAATTAAGGTTGCTATAAAGCCAGAATATAGGATCACTCCACCAGTAAGATTTCCTTTGCTTTGTTTCTCTCTGCTGTTATATTTTATTTTGAATTTGAGAATATGTTGCATTTCTGGATATTCAAGCTTAACTTAGTGTATGTTATAGAATACTTGACTTGTTGGTTGTTAGGCTATACTTGTAACACCCCCTCCGAGGGGCCTTACATTTTTTACCGACACTTTTTGTTTTGAAATTTATCAAGTTGTGAAATAGTTCATATTGTAAAACGTGAGTTTTAAAATTTCATTTTAACAGATAATATAATTTTACAGAAATAAATAAAAGAATCAAGTCATAAGAACTGAATGGAGGACTTTTCATAAAGTAAAGTTTACTATATACTTAAGTACATCATCATCTATTCCAAAAGCATAAAACTTAAGTACACCAAAATAAACATACCTATACATATAACTATCAAATGAAGATTGAGCCTTGTCCAAGTCCAAACACCTAAAGAATGGGCTCCTGCACCGAATCTTCATTCAGATCCCCTTCGAGATCCCTAATGGACAAAGCCCCCAATCGGGGCATGTCACTGCGGACAGGAGTCCGAGTAGTCGACTCCACAGAGCCCTCCCTATAGGAAGCTTTCCAATTATCCTAAAGCTCCCCAATGGGCATGTAGAACTCTAAGTGAACAACTGCGTCTATAGTAAACGTGACCGCATCATGCCAGGTCCTACTCCGACTCAAAGTGACATCCCTGTCATACCGAACGCGCCCTGTGTCCGATACCTCCATGGAATTATAGCCTAGTAAAACCCCGCGGGTCTTGCCTTGCCGCCATCGCAGTCTATCCCAACATAAGTACAAAAACAGAAGCAAATAGAATAATACAATAAAAGAGGTGAGACTCTCTACATCATTACCAACATGGCAGTAAGAAACAACAAACAATAATAAAATCACAGAATACAAACATAACAGTTCACAGTTATAAAGTCGTCCAACAGATATCTCAATGATGTATATCAACAGGAAGATCCACAGTATAATAACAATTAATCTCACAGTGTAGATACATCACAGTAAAATGCTCAATGATATGTAAATGCATGACAGGCCGACACCTACTCCATGGAGCTAAAAACCAACATCGGAGAGAATGATCGGGAGAACCACTGTCTGTATATCGTTAGCCTCAAATAGTGTGCTTTTCAATATATTAATATGCGCAACATGGCTATACAAGACACTCTCAACCGGATCGGGACTAGGATAGTGCCTGGTCGAGATCGTTAGTGCGTTGCTCAGTCACCACGGCCCAGTGGAGCTACCAACTGTCCACTTGTGGGATACCCGCCCCCCGACGCCTCCAAGTTCAACAAGTGAAACACACTACGCAATTCACTCTTGCACAAAGGTGTAATTTATCTTCTAAGCATTCCGCCTTGACAACAAGTCATTCCGACTTTCACAATACATGATCACATAATAATTAACCTAGGCATTCCGCCTTAACAATAAGTCATTCCGACTTTCACAATGCATGATCACATAATAATGAACCTAGGCATTCCGCCTTAACAATAAGTCATTACGACTTTCACAATGCATGATCACATAATAATGAACCTAGGCATTCCGCCTTAACAACAAGTCATTTCGACTTTCACAATGCATGATCACATAATATTGAACCTAGGCATTCCGCCTTAACAACAAGTCATTCCGACTTTCACATTATATATTCACAATACAATAGTGCATAATATTCTTTAGTAATACTAATCTCATCAAGAGAAACCATAACAGGGTTCCAATCAACCACTGACCACCCAGGGCCCAGTCCATTAGCTCAACAGCATAATAACATTATATTCGATCACAAGGCATCTCAAATACACAATTCTCATAAAATCATCATCTTTAAAATTTCATGAAACATTCTCCACAAACCACATTTATCAAAATGTTCAAGAATTAAAGTGAGATTGCACTTTAATTTTAAAACCCTCCTAGTTAAGTTCCATTAAGTAATGTCTCCTCACATTTTTGAAAAGGGCCTAAAAGAAACCATATGACATTACTTCACAATCTCACTTCCCTTTTTTCATAAACCATCAAGGTACTCTAATTTATTATGAATTCTCTTCCTCGCTCATTTTTCTTCCTCAAGGCCCAAACCCCTCTCCAACTAAGGGACTAGATTTATTTTACCCCTCATTCATTATTACCAATCCTTAATCCACTTCTTTTCTCACCTTAATACTTAGATTTCAATTTAACTTAATGTTTTCATCTTAGATTCCTTATTTGTGGCCTCTTGGCCGTGAGCTCTCTAGGGCATTAGGGCTTCAAATTTTTCAACTTCCACAAGGAATCTCAAACAATTAATATATATCAACCATTAAGAATTTCACTTACCACCAAAGACATAAACATCTCCTAGTCACAAAATCATCCATCTTTTTCCTCTCAAGGCCGAAACCTATCTCTAACCAAGTAGCCAAGATTTTTGTTTTTATCACTCCTTCATGATTATGAAGTCTCTAATTCAATCTCATTTCCATTCAAGTTTCCAACTTCCAATTCAATATAAAATTTTATCTTGGATACTTTATTGATAGCCTCTTGGCTGTGAGCCCTAAGGATCCTTGGGCCTCAAAATTTTCCTTTCCACAATAGATTCTAAGCAAATAACATGTATCATATATCAAGCTTTCCATTCAAATAAAACTATACACAACAACAAGTCACAACATCACATAGAACAAAAATTATAAAAATCGCCAAGAATCAAAACAACAAAATGAGTAATCCCACACATGGATTTCCTCACTTTCCATACACCAATTTCGTTCCTCACCGCCATGGATGGTTGATGAGAGAAATCTCCCTCTTACCTTAGGAGATATCCAACCACTTATGTAGAGTTTTTTGAAACAACCTTCTTCCTTCAAGAACTCCCTTGAAACCGAAAATGACATAACTAAAGATCATCATTTTTTTGACTTGAAAAGAATAGGTAAGAACAAAAATCAAAACCTTGGAAGGAATAATAGAAGGATGATGAAAAAGAAGGAAACTTTTACCTTAGAAATCACAAGCCCTAACTTGAAGGATTCTTGGAAAAGTGATGAACAGCCAAAATCTTCACACTAGATGATCTTAGGAGGAAGTATAGATCCAAGAAATAAGGTTGTTAGAATTTTAGAATGAGATATGGTGGTGCGTGGGGTGGTGGCCGTGTGGTGTTAGAGAGAAAATGGAGAAAGATGATGAGAGAAAAATGATGAAACCTTTTTGGGTGAGAAGAGAGAAAGTGATAGGAAAGTGTGAAGGATGAAAAGATGATGGGAAGCTTGTCTAAGAATCTCTCCACCCCCTCAATAGCCATGCACTCACCTTGGAAAAGGGGAATCAAGCTTCTCTTGCAAGCTTCTTCAAAGCTTGCTTGAGAAGTTTCTCACATTTTTCAAAAAGGTCAATTAATGATGTGACGTGATGATATCACTTAGATGATGTAATAAAAATGACTAGATAAAAATAATCTACTAAATTTTTACTACAAGCTATTATCAAATGAATAATAGTCTTAGTTAACAGAGTCGGTATCTATTATCCAATGAATAATAGAATGTACCCAAATTTTATCTGTCAGATAAAATCTCAAAAAATGAAAACTTCGTAAACTATGTCCGGCTTCGGGTTTAGTAAGATCCCCCGTCACCGTTTCTACAGTCCAAGGTTTTCCGGTCTCAGAAAAAATATTTCATTTTCCCAGCTTCACTCAGTGTGCACGTAAATTGAAGAATATATTAAAATAATCAAATAATTCAAATAATTCTAGAAAAATTCATAAAAATCACAAATATTATAAAATGAACATATATCATGAAACAATAAATTTTCGGGATGTTACAATACTCCTCAATGCTACTGACTTGTGTGTGAGTATGCATCAATCCGCATTTAAGTGCCATTTTAATGGACTTGTTTCCTTTCTGATGTTCATTTGGACCTTGGTTTCACCTTACCTATATGATCTCTATCACAATTTTCTTGAATTTCACTTGTTGTCTGGGTGTAAAATTTGACAAAAATTGTTGCCTAATTGTTTTTTTTATGGATGTTATGGTAAATACAGGTTACATTTTGCAGTGTATCACTGTTGATGAAAAAAAACCAACTGTTTAGATTTGTATTAAGTATAAGCAACCTTATAGCAATCTACGTATTTGTCAAAAACCAAGTCTTTTAATTTTCTCACTAATGGTTAACCATAGAGAAAGCAAACTTTTGCTGCTTAACTGAGGCTTCTGGATGGTACTTTTCTTTGCTTAAATTACCTCTATGCTGGTTTGCCACTCATGTTTGGATTATCTTAAAATCTCTTCAACAACTGCTTAACTTCCTCCTGCTTCTACTATACCTCGTCTTGACAATGGGTAGCTGCTTTGAACTTGAGGATTTATTTTTATTCAGGTTTTTTGTACGTTTTCCCTACTGTACTTGTCTCTTTTCTAGCATTTTTGTATTCATATTGTTCTCAAACATTTCATAAATCTTGGAAGATAGCATTATGAGATGGCTTTTATAAAGTGTGTTACAGCTCAGTTAGCAGGAACAGAAGATTATATGGTTGTTTATACACATTAATCCAATGGAGCTCGTTGATACGAACCTTTAGCGGATTTTGTTGCATAAATTTCATTTTGAGGTTGTTCTTTAATTTTTTGATTTTTTTTTTTGTAATTTATTGGGTACACGTAGATATTTGTGGGTACCCGTAGATATCTGTGGGTACTCGTTTACCCGCGAGAGAATGAGAAACTGGTACCCGTGCAGATATGGGGCGGGGGGGAATATTCATCCGCGGGGGAGGGGGGTGAGGGGCTACTACCCGTCTCCGCCCCATCCCGTTGCCATCCCTAGCATGAACCCTCACTCAAATAAAAATGTTAGAAGATTTTTTTTTAATTAAAAGTTAGTAAACATTTGTTGGGGGATCAATAATACTAAAGTCGCTAAATAATTAAAGAACTTATCATAATAGCAATTAATATAAAAAAATTCAATTATTTTACATAATTAATGTATTAATTGTTTCTTTCAAAAAAACTCGAGAAAAACAAATATTACTCTTTTCATTGTTCACCTCCAGTAATTTCCTCGTATAAAAAATAGTTATTTATTAATGGATATGGTTTGCCAATATGAGAAAGAATTTGTTTATCTACTTGCTATCTTGAATTAAATTTTGAAATTTAGTTCTCTGTTATTCAAATGCTATAACAGATGCTTATATTTTATAAAAAATTTAAATCGTTGATTTTTTTATTAGAAATTATCAATTTTATACTTCATTTCTAAAATGCACTTCTCACTTTGGAGGGACGGCAAGCTGGTTGTAGAGGTTTGTTATGTAATGTTAAGAGTTCCTAGATCTTGGTTTTATCAAAAATGTAGGCTCCTCCAATCTGTTGGCGACAGAACTTTGGGGTGTTTTCACAGCTCTCCAGCTATCTTGGAACAAAAGATTACCCATCGTTGGGTGGAATTTGATTCTCAATGTGTAGAGTTGGTTTTGTATGGATGTGGATGTATAATTGTATGAACAAGATTGGCCGCCCAATTCGGTTGCTAAACCTGCAAGCCAATTCTTGAACTGGTATAGTTTATAATTATAACTAGTTTTTGTGTTGAATTGGTCAAATACAAATGATTTAGATAAATTGACTAGATGAGTCAAATTTAGGTGATTCAAATGAACCGTCTAAATAAGTAAGACTAATATAATATTTAAAAAATTCTTATTGTGATTAAATGTATTTTATCATTATACCACGTATTCTTGTTGAATAATATCTTTAGTTTTATAATTTATATTATTATTACGACTAATATTTGTTAATACAATATTTATATGAAGTAATTTCTTCATATAATATTTTAAAAAAATTATCTTATTTATTTGAGTTTTTTGATTCGATTATTGGACCCACCGTTAGACCGTTAACCCAATAACCTTTTGACTGGATTTACATTCGATCCGAAATATACAGGTATATTTGGAATGTCTCATTCTTGTGTTGCTCAGGTGCATGCTATTACACAATTAAGGAATTTGAACTCGCTGACTCAGAGCGCATGACCTACGAGAAGGGAATTGTGTGCTGATTGGCTGGTTGATTGGGCTCTCTACTCCTATGATTGGTCCTGGTATTCATGACCTTGTGGCTCCTCCTTCTGGTTGCAATAGCTTTTTGTTAGATGATCTGGTTGGGGTCTCTTTTCCTTGTAGTGTAGTTTTGGACGGGGATGCTCCATGTAATAAAAAGAAGTCCACTCCTCACTTTAGAAAGATTCAAATCCAAATTTTGTGGGCAATTATGATAAGTTTATTAATTCACATAAATTCTCTAATCTCAACGTTGAAAATTCTAGGTGAACCAGCTCGAAATTTTTTACCATGAGGAGGCCATTTGGTTTGAACATAAAATTCCAGGTCCTTACTAATTACTATATTTCATGTTCATTCATCTTGGCCAGTTGGGCACCCCCTATAGCTAGCTTGGAGGGCGCGGCAAGCGACAACTAAGCGAAAAGCCTTGGGTCAATGCCTCATATTTCTTATTGAAGAAATGTTCCACACCCATTCCCCAACCATGTATATGTGTGCCGTATGTTTAGCTCTTAAATTATTTTCAAAGTGATCTCATCGAATGCGTCAATGTGTGTTTATGCATTCAATAATTGTTCTATATTAATAATCCCAATAATGAAGAGAGTAATAATCAATAAAGCTTAGATTAGGACATGCCATTATTTAACTCTTAATCACTTGGTGGAATGTATCTTGTTTGTATGATTTGCTGCCGGCGCAAACTATTAAGCGACAGTAACCTAAGGCTTAGCAATTATGTTCAATAATTAAGTGATTTCTTGATCAGATATAAGCATATAATATGCACTTCATGCACTGAGATTGGTGTTTAATTATATATATTCTTTTAATAATGATTATATTGTTGGTTTAACGTAAAGGTACAACACAGTATCAACAGGATTTGGAACTTTATCAGCAACCAAAGGAATCTCGTGGAGTTGTATTTGAACGAGGAAGAATTGCACAGCTTGGATGAAATGACAAACGGGGAAAAAAATGAGCACCACATGTCTCTGTAATGAGAAAATTAGATTTATTACTTGTGTTTATGTAGTTCTTTTTAGAGTAATCCTATATATTCATACTAGTTTTTTTTAATAATTTTTTTAATATTAAATTAAAAAATAAATATATCTAATATCTTAGAAATATAATAAATATTTAATAATTATTTATTTAATAATTAAAAAAATTAATAAAAAAATTAAATAAAAAAATAAATCATTTCTCATCTTCTTATTAGATCTTAATTATTAAAGTTTACATTTCAGTATTTGGATGAAATTATGAAAAATTATATTCCAAAAAGGTGAGTTGAAAAAGAGAAAGAAATGGAAAATTAAGATGACCCATGATGTGATGCGTGGGTTACGTTGCAACTAAATTATGAAAGGATAGTGACCATCTTAACTAGAAAGTATTATTGGCTATTATTATACTTTATTATATATTTGATTATCATTGTTTTTTTAATGCAGCAATCATACAGTAATTAAATTAGAACTCCGGCGCACTTGGTGTGATTTGACCCTTGAACCGGCCAATTGATTTTAGATTAAGTCAATATTTAATTTGGTTAAAATTAAGAAAAAAAAACTCCAACATGAAAAAAAAAAAAAAAAAAAAAAAAATTAAGCTTCATAATATATCTTTTTAATAATCTTCTTAATTACTAAATAAAAAAATATTAAATACTTTTTATATTTTTAAGGTATTTATTATATTTAATTTTTTATTTATATTTTTTTTATTAAATAGTAAAAAAATTATTAAAAAGAAATTTTAAAAAAATATAACAAAGCTCAAAGAAAAAATGAAAATAAACAGCATGAATTACTTATTCTAAAGTAGCTTTTCTCCTTGGGGCAACATATTTAGTTTGTGTAAGATGGAAAAATACAAGAAATGACTAGATTCCCATTTTATCTGGATTTGATATGTCAACTTTCAAGAAAGTAAGAACAAATCGCCATCCATTTAAACGGACTATTTTAAAATAAAAATAAAATTCTAACTAATGCTCTTGCTGAGGATCAATACTAGTAAGAAACCTGAACAAGTTTTAATTTGATTCCATCAGTTGTTAGGATTTTCTCATATAATTAAACCAATAAACCGTTCTTCAAGTTCAAAGAGGGTCAATATTAATTTGGTTTGGATGATCTGAAGACGATGTTATTGAATGAAGGTTGATTTAACTTCGTGTTCATAACTTGATTTGTTTAAAATCTAATGAATTCCAGAATTTTGTCATAATTTTAAAGTTTGTTAGATAATTTTGTGTATTTAGATATGTTCTTTGTATTTATAATGAATAGTGATAAAAATAATAAAATTTAAATTCGATGTACACTTTGTGTAAAGAAATTGTACTTGTACATAACGATGTGTTGTTATACTATTTAACGAATAATTTAATTTTAATTTATTATTTGTATAAAAAAATTTATGTTTGCATTCAATAATATATTATTATACCATTTAATGAATTTAATTCCTCATGTGATTGTTAATATAATCAATAACTTATTAAATGAAATGTCAATATAAAATTAGATCATAATGTTAAAATATTTCATTAATACTATATCAAAATAAATTTTAAAATTTGGCATCTTATATAATTGTAAATACAGTAAAACTCATCAAATAAAATGTCAATATAATATTCGATGATAACAAAAAAAAATTGCTTTAAAAATGCAACAAAATTAAACTCAATATTATTGAATAATAATGAATAACATTACCTTGAAAATTAAACATAGCATAGGTTATGAGTACGACAGACCTTAAAATAGTTTTTTAACAACTAGCGGTCAATTTTAATTTTGAAAACATTAATATATATATATATAAAACTAGAATAGTATATGTGCAATCTAGAAGATTATGAAAAATTAAAATATTTAAAAATAATATATAGTAATTATTTTATTATTATAAGAAAATATATTTATAATTTTTATACATAATTATGGGTGACATAAAATTTTCACATTAAAGTTCAAATATATTTTTTTAAAATTTTTTGAGAGTGTCAAATATAAGTTTATATACAATATTTTGAGAATATTTTAAAAAATTTTAAAAAATTATTGAAAAAGTATTTTGAGTTTTAAGAACTAAGGCCACTACTAACTCTATTGACTTTATCTTTGTATATTATAATGTGATTTGACACTATAATAAAAATACTTATATTCTATAAAGAAATATCTCAAAAAGATTTTCATATATTATTATTACATTAACAAGATAACAAAAATGAAATTCAATTTAAAATTTATAATAAAACATTAGTGATATAATTTAAAAATGACACTTATAAGAAAGAACCATAAAATAATTTAAATTTTCTTTTAATTATTTTTAAAATGAGAATATTAAAATTTAAACTCAAATTACATTGGGGTACAACAAAGAGATCATAATTAGCAAACTTTTTTACATTTTTCTTTAATTCTTTTTAATAAGATAAAAATAAAATTCAAATACCGATATGTGTTGATCTGAGTAAAAAATGTTCGAATTTCTTAAACATATAGTCCTAAATTTAATCTTAAAATTCACGTGTATGAAAATAATATCGTTAGAAATAATTTTTATTTAGACGCTTAATTGTATTTTAAGAGATTAATCTATCACTTAATAAATAAAAAAATATTCTAAAAAAAAGAAACAAACAAAAATTTAAATTCAAATAAGATTAATAATATACCCTAAAACTATCATTTAGCATAATTTCATAAACCTAATTTTCCTTTTATATATTGATAGTCACCACTTATTTAAGTTGCGGCACTTGCATAACCTAAAACCATTAATTTTGATTCCTTTAGCTTCTGGTTGATCTCGTCTGTAGAAAGAATAGGTTATATGGACCAATTAATTTGTGCCTTCATTGCCTAGGGTACCGCCTACCTATTATAGCTCATAAATGATATAGCAATGTTATTTAGATATCAATCATAATTTTTTTACATCATTTTTATTTTACATGATTTTTTATATTACTATTTATATTATTAATTATATATTATTTTATTATCTTTTTATTTAATCATAATTATTAAAAAATATGATAAAAAATTATATAAAATAAAAAATAATTTAAAAACATTATTTTTTATATTACTTCTTTATATTATACCTTTACACTTGTTCGTCGATCTGAGGAGGGAAAAAAAAGGGCAGAAAAAAGTTACCTTAATGGGTTAAACCCTTCTTTTTATTTTTATTTTTCTTAAAAATATATACTACATTCTCGTGATACATTGTCGGCTTGAGTTTTACCACGAATTATATAAAGTGAAGAATTAAATTTTTCAAAAGCTTAAGTTGCTTTTTTACACGAGACTTATATTTAGAAAATTAGGGTAAGAAGAATCAACTTTTGACTAATTAATCATAAAAATACTAATACCATATGAAGAATCAACTTTTTTAAAGTTTAAATTAAAGGCTAATAAATAATTTTCTATTTGACATAAATCTATGTCATGAGATACTTAAAATCTTAAAATATTAAATTTATGATTCTTTTGCTTATATTCCTTAATAATGTGATAATACCAATAATACGAAGAAGATTTGAAACTAATAGACTTTAAAGAGAACATCAAAGGAGGGTGATATTACATTTTAATTCTAAAATTTTAATATATTAAATTTATAAGTCCTTTTATATATAAAGTTTTTATCTTGTTCATTTTTAATAATGCGAAATTTTTTTATTTATATATCCACTTAAAATTCACACTAAATTTTCTAACATAATTGTGCTTATAGAAGATTAATAGCCTGATTCAACGTTATGTTATGTTTGAAAACTATGTTTTACTTTTATTGAAAACAATTCAATCAGTCATATAATTTAGGTTTTTTTTTTTTGAAGTTTAAAGTTGAGTGTCTCTTATTTGTAGAATCCATCGCTTATGGTATATATTTTTTAATAGAATAATGTTACTAATACATATTTATATACATATTATTTTATACATATATATTATTTAATTATAACTGATTTTACCTTTTTTATATTATACTCTAATTTTATTATATAATAATACTAATGTGAGTCATAAATATATGTCACAAGCATTATTCTTTCTACGAACAACTTACTGTTTATAATATATAAAATAATAAAAAAATGCTATAATATTTATTTTTATTCATATATATAATAATCAAATTCTTACTAAAGATGACACGTTGTATATCTCCATTAATGGGTTTGACATCTCTTTGGCTTATAGGACAACCACACCCGATCAACTGAATCAACCTTTTCAATTGTTACACCATTGTAACCTGATTGGAGTATGTTAAATCTACACTAAACTTTAGGCTATCTATTTAAAAAATAGTAATGATATTTACACATTATTAAAATTTTTATATTATTATTTTAAGATAATAAAACAATTAAAATATACATTTTAATATACTATTTTTATAATTTTTTCCCTAAAGAAATAAAGTATAATAGTAATGTAAAAATTTTGATATACAAATATTTCCCATCAACAATAAAGTCTCTAAACATAGTAATAGGAAAGAAGGAAGTTTGTGAATGAAACAAAAGCTTTGGAATTGTAGATGGAAGCACAAGTAGTGCATGCACAGTTGGTAGGTAAGATGTTTGCGAACCATAATTGAAGAATTGAGCATTGACTCTGTCGGCAATTCCTCTGTCGATTCATTACTGTGGTAATTTTGTGATGATCTGAAGTTGAAGGTCCACTTCCCACGAACAGAAACAGGATAAGGCATTTGCATTTACGGGTTTGTTGTGGGGCTGCTGGCTTTGATTTGTACAAGGGCTACTATACCAATATATATGTTTGCAACACCAGAAAAATCAAGGGCTCTACAAACAAGACCAGGAACTCTGCATGTTCTGCATTAAAGAAACTAAGTAGGCAAAGTTCATCACTTTCTTTAGTGGGGGACAAGCTTTGAATATTATCACAAGTAGTCGTTTAACCAAACTGGATGATTTCCCACAAATTCTATTATTTGTGATACTTATTCGATTGCTGTGGGGTTTTTCTTTTTAAGATATGGGTTAATGTTTATAAATTTTTTTAGTCAAATTCGCATATTTTTTGTGATAGATTATTCTTGATAAAAAAAATTTTAGTATTTTTTTATCTGATAAATAAGAGATTAATTCATGATATGATCAGGTCTACTTAAGCAATTATTATTCTCAATAATATTATTTTTATACACATAAATATCAAAATCAAACTCAACACTACGTACTTAAAAAATTAAACTTCTTTCACTTAAAGCAATGGTATTATTCTTGATAGATTATTCTTCGTCTTAACTACAACTGAATTTTAACTAGCCAGATTAGTGTAGGAAATTACGTGGCAGATGAGTACAAGAAGATTGTACATAGAAAGAGCTAAAACCGTGGACTCAAATCTGCCAGATATCTTGGTGAGCAAATGTAGATGTACGACACATACAAATAGAATTATTTTTTATGAGAAATTCTTACCTCTCCTCCGTGGAGGAAAAAATTTCTTCTCCCACAAAGCATTTTTATCATGTATTTTTTAAAAATTCTATTAACAATACAAATCTCATTATGATATTAATAGTATAAGATTCACTTAAAGTAGAGTTTTCTTTCTACGAGAAAGCACAAGAATTTCATTATATATATAGATATAGAGGCACACGTATTCTCATTAGAATTATTACTATAAGGAACTGTTTGACATGTTATATTAAATTTGATAAGATAAATTAATATAATATATTATAATTTTATCAATTATTTAATATAAATATTATATTATATAAATTTGTTTATTAAACTTTTTTATATATTAAAATAATAGAATAATTTAATTAAATTTTAAAAGTAAATTAAGTCTGATTAAATTTTAATGTATAAACTATTATAAAAACTTTTTTATTATAATTTTAAATATTTTGATATTTTTAATAATTATATATTAAATTTTATACTATCGTGTCTTATATTATCAAACTTTATATTATTATATTTAATACTATCGCTCTTATTTTATCTTTTACGCTTTATTATTATATTTAATATTATCAAGCCTTATTCTTTTTTATGCCAAACGAACCCTAAGTTATAGTTGTACTGATCAAATTGATTTGATTAGTCCCAAGCTTCAAACCGGTTCGATGAATTTATTAGACCGATTTTTTCAGTGAATTGGACAAACCCAAATTGACTCTGGTGGCACGTCCGGTGGGATCAACTTAGGTTGACTTTTTTTTTAACAGGAGTTTAATAAAAATGTAATTTTTTGTATTTGAATATTATAGTTAAAAATTTTGTTATAAAATGTATTCTATCACTAGATGATATCCTTCCATTAAATATTGTACTCAATTTCTTAATTTAAATTGTTATTCAACTAATAAATTATTATAATTTCTTGTTTGTATGCATTTTTTAAACAATAATTTTTGTTTAGTATTTTTTAATATAATATTTTTTATGTCAAATAATCTTTCATATAATATTTTTTAAAATATATTTACTTCTTTATTTAAACTTTTTGATTTCACTATTTGATTCATGGTCAGATTATTGACTTAGCCACTCCATCTTCTGAAACATCTATAATATAAGTTACCAAATACCATTGAAATAAAATGAAGTCTTCTTATTTATTAACAGTTAACCACGAACAATTGTTTTGTATGAATGAAGCTCTTGAATGTCTTTTGTGAATTTCTTAAAAATCAAAACGAATTTTTTTATGAGAAATTACACTTAATGAGGCTCAAACATTGAAAATTATATTTTATTCTTTAGTACCCAACATGGTTGGCGTACGGTGTTTGAGATGTACAAAAGTGAAAGATTAGATATTTTGCTGCATTATATTCAACTATATAACTTTTAGGAGAAAATTTGGATTAATTCTTATATTTTTATTATAAATAATGTATATATATTTTTTATATATTATTTAATATTATTTATTATTATTATTTTTTTTTCAATCACACAATCTTAAAAAATATACATATAATATCTACATCGTAAGATAATTATTTTTCAATTTGGATTGATCCATACTCGAGATTGAGATAATGACCCTCATTACTCATTAAAGCCACTGTTAGTACAACGGTTCCACCATTTTACGTACATTTTATTGACTATAGTTTTTGAACTGGGTGTGTTCCATAATTCTTTAGGTTAACGTTAAGATTAACGGGAGAAAAAATGATAATTAAGATAATTGAAATTTGGATGGTAAAATAAAAACAGTAAGGAGGAGAGGGAAAAAAAAAGAAAGAAAGATATTGAAAGTGATACAGAAAGGCAGCACCGCAGCAGGGTGAGGAAGTGAGGGGGTGGTGCAGGTGGAGGGACCACGGAGACAAGAGAATCTGGGAAACGTGGCAGAATCACATGGCCATGGCCCTCTCCCCTCTCATATGTGACTGAGCACACCACCTGTCAGTGCCCCTTCTCCCTCCTCCTTTCAATCTTTTCCCAATTATCAAAATTGCTCTATAAATAGTACATGTACATTTTTTATATTTAAAATAACAAGACAATTGTACCCAATAATAATAATAAAACTATTGTTTAAATAAATAACATACTAAGTATTAAAATCAAGTTTTTTGCTATTATATATTAACAAAATAAATTGAATAAATAAAATAAAAAAGGGAAAAAAAGAAGGCCCCATTCGTGTTCGTGTTCTTCCCCTATCGTCACCGTCCGGATGAGGATGCCACCCTTTTTGCTATCAAGGGACGTCCCTTTTACACAGTTACGCAAAACCGAAACGCAACTAACGCCGTTGCTTCTGGACGGACCTACTCCTTTGCCTTTCTGTATATAGTGTAGAGTGTATATAATACAACTGTACTATACATATTTAAAAAAGAAGTTGATATAACACCAAAAAAAGAAGAAGAAGAAGCTGATATAACACCAAAAAAAATAAGGAGCTGATAACGCCGTTACCGTGGACGTGCTGTGCTGGCTGCCCTTTTCTTTCGGTAGAGGAGAGAGAGAAATGTTTTGTTTTTGGGGCAGTGGGTCCCACATCGGATGGTCCTAAAACCGATGTTGACGTCTGAATCCCCGTCCTCTTTGATCTTCTCTCCTCCTAGAGACCCTCTCTTTCTATTGGGCCCCTGTTGCTCCCCAGCTTCTCTCCCTTCCACCGTAGCGAGTATAACGCGTGGCATGACACGGGCTGATGCAGCAAGCCACTTTGTCCTGGAATTGCACCAAGCTGTCTCTCACTCGCCGTTGGTTTGTACGTGCGAGTGTAGCGCGTGGAGACCAAAGTTGACCCGTCCCCCTGATCTCTCCCTCATGTGCTTCGCGAGATGTTATTCCCCACTCGAACCTACGGAAGCTGACCACACAAACTTGCCAATGCCATATAGGCCATACCCATCCCATAGCAATAGCAAATTAGCAGTAGGGCAAAAGCACCCTCTGACTTGTGTTAAATCATGACTCTTTGGTTGCTATCTTTCATCTGAAAAAGAAAACTTATTTGCTAATGAAGATATTCATTGTTGTTAACTTGTTATTAATGAATATAATCAATCATTTTAAAATTATAATTCTTCAAACTTGTGATCGATTACTTCATGGGTATATATATACTCTTTTTTTCAATCTTTTGTTTTCTTTTAGAATTAGCAGCAACAAATATAACCAAAGGGAAAACAACTTTTCAAAAGTAAAGAAAGAGTGATACTAAAAATAGCAAGCCTATGGTGGGAAAAAAAAGAAGTGGTATTTTAAGTTGAATGAATAAAAGAGGTAGCTAAAGTTTCAATAATGTCATTTCATTTATTAAAGTTACATTTTTTCTCCATTCATATGAAAACGCTCTTTTTCCGTAATATTAGTGTACAAAGTGAATGATTGAGAATTATTTTTTGGTTGAAATGATATTATTAAAGCTATAAAAGTTTTGAGTATCTTAACTGTACTTGCCACTGCATATTAGAACGGAGAAGCATAAATACGTTTTTCCACTTGGCTTGATATTACAATATCGATTCTCAAATTCTCTCTCGACGAGGATTATTCTTCACTAACAACATTTTCATGAAATCATATTTGAACCCACCAAATTGATTTTTTGAGTGCAATTCTTCTATATTCCAAATCAGATAAGGACAAAATTTAATTTATATTTATATATATATTATATTTATTTTATTAATTAAGTTATTATATATATATATATATATATATTAAAAATATAAAAATATATATTAATAAATACTTAATAAACATAAATTTTATCCAAATAATCCTCTAGAACATATCGGCAAGTATCCAGTCCAGCATCCCCACAGTTAGCGTCTATATGTGTAATAAGTTAGAGGGATATTGGACATAGTTGTACCCAAAAATAATGAATGAGGGGACATTAACAGGAATTAATTTTCAAAGTCAAATACAAATGATGGTGCCCAATCAAATAATTTTTACTAAGCATAGCACATTGGATGGAGCATTGCCCTCTAATTACTATTGCATCGCTTCTTCTAACTTCCATGCGCTTAATTCCATCCCTAAATCATTATTATTACTGTATCACTTATCAACCCCAAGTGAAGTGAGGGAGTGGGAAAATGAAAACAGTAGAAACACGCGCCAAAAGAAGGGGCGTGAGTGATGGACACAGGTGGAGCCTACGATCATTCTCGGTCCCCAAGACTCTCAATCGATGAAGCGTACGGCCACCTGATTTTCTAGTGTATGGTGTCTGGGGTGTGCACGAGCTGTACACTATCATGGGCATCTCTTTTGGCATTGCGGTGCTGCCACGGCTCTTTGATGCCTTTTAAGTATTAGCCGGAGCTTCAATTTTTTTTTTTAGCGCACACAAAACGCTCACACACTACCACGCAAATTCCCCAAAAGTATTAAAAAAAAATTACTTTATTTTTTCCTACGAAATATTCACCGAAATATCAAATCAAATATCAAACTCAAAATGGAAACTTTTTGCAAAAGAATAGGGAGGGAGAAAAAAAAAATAAAAAACACAAAGGAGTAAAAAATTCCATTATTATGGCTTCCGTTGTTCCTTATCTTTTGCACTCTGAGCTCTCTCCGTACCCCCTTTGGACCTCTCACCCATCTCAACTCCTTTTCTCTCTCAACCCACCATTGAAAGAATTCAGAGATTGCACAACCCCATTTCAGTTTCACTGCCATGATATGACCCAGTTGGAATTCTAAACCATTTCACTTGTTCAATTCCTGTTTAGCTTCTTCTTTTAAGCAATTAGAGAAGGGAAAAAGTAAAGAAAAGAAAAGATGAAGAGGGATCACCAAGATACATGTGGTGGTTCTAGCTACGGAGGAGGGAGTGGGATTAGTAGTGTGAAAACTGAATGCTCGTCAATGTCGAGTGGTAAAGGCAAGATGTGGGAGGAAGAACACGACGCGAGTGGCGGAATGGACGAGCTACTGGCAGCTCTGGGCTACAAGGTGCGTTATTCGGACATGGCTGAAGTGGCGCAGAAGCTGGAGCAGTTGGAGATGGTGATGGGAACTGCCAAAGAAGATGGAATTTCGCACCTTGCCTCTGACACCGTTCACTACGACCCAACAGATCTCTATTCCTGGGTTCAGAGCATGCTCACCGAACTCAACCCTGCCCCCATTCCCAACACCCTCGATCCATCTTCCCTCTTGGGTAACCCTCAAATCCACGACCCTATTGAACCCTCCTCCATCCTCGTCACCCCACAACAACAAATCGAGAACGCATCACATGTCTTCAATGACGACTCAGAGTACGACCTCAGAGCAATTCCGGGTATAGCAGCATACCCACAAAACGAACCCAGTGAAAATAGTAACAAGAGATTGAAAAGTAATTCTCCAATTTCATCAATTGGGTCAGATTCAGTGCCAGCAGCGGCGGTGACGGTATCAGAGCCAACTCGGCCGGTGGTTCTCGTTGATTCCCAAGAAAACGGGGTTCGCCTGGTGCACACGCTCATGGCGTGCGCTGAGGCGGTGCAACAGGAAAACCTTAAACTCGCGGACGCGCTGGTGAAGCACGTGGGTTTGCTTGCAGCATCACAAGCTGGAGCCATGAGAAAAGTTGCTTCTTACTTCGCCCAAGCTTTGGCTCGTCGAATTTACCGAATCTACCCTCAGGAGACCCTCGATTCATCCTTCTCCGACATGCTCCACATGCACTTCTACGAGTCATGCCCTTACCTCAAATTCGCTCACTTCACCGCCAATCAGGCCATTCTCGAGACCTTCTCCGCCGCCGGAAAAGTCCACGTCATCGATTTCGGCCTCAAGCAAGGGATGCAGTGGCCGGCCCTCATGCAGGCCCTTGCATTGCGCCCTGGTGGCCCCCCTACTTTTCGGTTAACTGGAATCGGACCCCCCCAGCCCGACAACTCCGACGCCCTCCAACGGGTGGGTTGGAAACTCGCTCAATTGGCTCAAACCATTGGGGTTCAGTTCGAATTTCGCGGATTCGTCTGTACCAGTTTAGCGGATCTCGACCCGAACATGCTTGAGATCCGACCCGGGGAAGCTGTTGCGGTGAACTCCGTGTTTGAGCTCCACCGTATGCTTTCCCGTTCCGGATCCATTGATAAAGTGCTGGGTACTGTGAAGAAGATTAATCCTAAAATCGTGACTATTGTTGAGCAGGAAGCGAACCATAACGGACCGGTTTTCTTGGACCGGTTTACGGAGGCTCTGCACTATTACTCGTGCCTGTTTGACTCGCTGGAGGGATCGGCGGCTTCGTCTTCGGCGACCGGGTTGGCGCCGGCGCCGGCGCCGGCGCCGAGTGAGGACCTGCTGATGTCGGAGCTGTACCTGGGGAGGCAGATTTGCAACGTGGTGGCGTGCGAAGGGGTGGACCGGGTCGAGCGCCACGAGACGCTGAGCCAGTGGAGGGTGAGGCTGGGTTCGGCCGGGTTCGATCCGGTTCATCTTGGGTCCAATGCGTTCAAGCAAGCGTCCATGTTGTTGGCTTTGTTCGCCGGCGGCGATGGGTATGGGGTGGAGGAGAATAATGGGTGCCTCATGCTTGGGTGGCACACAAGGCCACTCATCGCCACCTCCGCGTGGAAGCTTCCTGGCGGTGAGTCGTAGTGAGTTGACTCGGTTTGTCCCGAGTTAGTATACATAGCGAGTTGACCTGTACAACTGTAGATTAATTGGATTATGCTGGGGAATGGGGATGGCATGGTTTGAAGTCGAGTGAGTCAGTAACTGAGTCAACGAGTGAGTGAGCGAGTCAGAGGATAAATAAAAAGAAAAAACCAACCGAAGTTTGTAATTTGTAATTGTACTTTTAATTATGGTCTCTTTTTAGTGTTTTTCTTTCTTTAAATTAGACAATTTGTTTAATTTTTAAGTTGGATGTCCTTTTCTTTGTTCCTTTTAATTGATTAACTTAAACTAGCTTTTTTTTTTAAAAGAATTTCTTAATGTGCTAGACGGTGTTGGTTTTCGCTTGTTTGGACTTTTGGATGGTAGAGTGATCCAGACAAGGAAAATTGAATCTAATTATTTCAGTTTTTAATAAATAAAAGCAATATTGCAGTTCAAGCGCACATCTTTTTCTAATTTTAATCATTCCTTTTTGTTCTATAATTTCTATGAATGTGATTATTTGCAAATAAAGTGAAGAGTATGAAAACATTTTAAAGATGACAGTGATTAACGATTCTTTTTGTTGAATAATTTCCATGAATGTGATTTTCTTTTTAGGTGCATTGAATGTGATTTTTATTTCATAACGATTCTTGCTTCTTTTCTTTTAGGATAATGCTGATCAAAGATATTCGTAAACATTTTATTCGTAAACATTTTCTCGCAACACAAACAGAAGTAAATTTCTATTCAAGAGTTTTACTTAGGTGTTTTATCAAAATAAATATGCACGCCACTTAGGTGAAGTCAAACGGTTGTGATGATAAAAGCTTTGATAAAAAGTAAATAAAAAAGGGTTTGGTTTTAAAAAACAAAAGTAAATTATCATAACTTATCTATTGACATCATATCAAAAAAAAAAAAACTTATCTATTGATATCCTAAATGTAAAGGTTACTGTTAATTTCCATGTTACTATCTCAATTCTCAGTCAATGAAATTTACATATCAATTAATTTTTTTCAAGCGTAAAAACATTTTCTTGTTAGTGCCCTACAGGTTCTCTTATTCTTCTTTAAAATATTTTACCAGTTTCATCACCTGTCAAGGTAGTGAGAATTCAACGTATGACCTTAAGGAAATAGCTGTAATGGAACGGATGAAAAGGCAATGAATTGAATGAAATAGAATATAACACTTCATGTCCCCTGAGTGCGACATTTGCTTGTAAGTTTTTGGCATGGGGTTTAATATCTCCCGGTAGAACATTCCTATTCCCTTCCCCTCTCTGTAGGCTCCCTAGTGGAGACTCTTTAGACATCATTCAAGTAGTGGGTTTCTTTTATGCTCTAATAAGGTCTAGTACAAAAAATATATATATAATACTTCATTATTTGAATGTTTAAAAAAAAGAGAAAAGTGATGTACCAAAAAATATATGAGAAGAATGAAATATTCATATTATTCCTTCTTGATCTTCTGAAAGAGGAAAACAAAAATTTGAAACTTTTAATAGCAAGGGAAAGGACTCACCATCTCTTATCATTTCATTCACTCATTTAAAATTTTATCATTTCATGCTTGTCATTTTTTCCATTGCTATCTTTCCAAATATAACCTAAGCGAGGCACAGAAAGCCTTGAATATCCTCAAACAGAAGTCAGAAGGTGACTGCAGGCACTGGGAGGGGCCTCATGACTAAGGTGCCCAAAAATTAAGACCATCCACAAGCCAATATGCTACTCTATTACTTTCTTTATGCAAAAAGCGTGGGTGATTCTGATTCGGAGTTTCCACCCCTTGCTGAGGAAGCTAGCTATCCTTTCCAACAGAAAGCTTCCCAAGGGTGGTTCACTAGGCAACTGTTAGATAACTTTGTCAAGTATATCAAGTCATGCAAGTAATAAAGAGATGAGTGAGTTACCGTTCCCAACGAGGATCATGACAAATACTAATACATAAGGAAATAAACATAGTCAGTACATCATCATGAAACATTGATATATGAAGACGATGCAAATACCTAAGGATACTAGAGGTATAAACGCCCTAATTCCTACCTAATAAAGTGTAAAGAAGATCATCACCAGGGATACTGAGAACATCTCTAATGTTGATGTTCCCGTGCTTCTCAACATGTCGGGTTATGAATCTCGCGGTCCTAAGTTCCTCAGGGTCGAGATCTTCCTCCTCTTTCTCAATCAAGTTGATGGACACGTCCCAAAGACCTCTCGTCCCAAAAGAGGAAATTCCTTTCCGGCTTAAGGAAGAAAGGTGACATCCCTTTTTGGCTTTTACCTTGAAAAATGCAGTTTTGAACCCTTTGAAGCTTTCTTCAAAAACATCAAAGGACTTACGATCAAGCCGGGAGCGGATGACGAGCCAGCTCGTTTGCCGCACCATCCCCTGAGTGTTTATTCTTGTATAAAAATAAAAAAGGTGCTCGCCGAGCACTTGAGGCTCATCGGTAGATAAAACCTCTCAAACGATATGATGTAGCCCCAACCGTTAGGGTGAATCTTTCCACTTGGAAGTACGGAGAACGTCCATTTGGAAGTCGAGAAAAAATCCTTAGCCCTAACTTGAAGAAAAGTGGCTCATACGAAACATGAAATGTGAACCTCCTCTCGACAGAGCACACACCTCTCGTTCCGGTTCGGTCGGACGACTTCGAACTCGTCATCTCGAGCCTTGTTCACAAATAACTCCAAGGCGAATGAGATTCTCGAGCACGACTTTGCTTGAAAACCGGGACCGACGATCCCATACATCGTCCACTACCCATGGACATACCAATCCTGGACCCAACTCGAACCAGCTCGTCTTCTGCCAGATCACGGACGTCGTGAGATGGGGGCTAGACCCTAGCTTTCTTTCCTTTGGCCATGGAAACCCTGAGAACATCCGAAGAAGTCGGTAAGAAACTGTTAGAATCAATAGCTTCACAGATTCAGACACAGGGAGAGCAAGGTAATCCTAACTTCCTTTACCGACCTCATGTCCCATCAGAAACAAGGCATTCGGGGGGAACCCCTCCACCGCACGTGGCGCAGCGAAGTTGGTGTTTCAGGGAGGCAACCATATCTACCTAAATCACTAAGCCCTTTTTGAAGGCAAGAAAAACCTGGAAGGCGAAGCTACCCTACTTTCTGAAAAGCTATTGACATACTGAAAGTACAAATGACAAAATGGCCGAAAGAAAGTAACTTACTGTGTAAAGACAGAGTACTTGAAAGCTAAGAAGTCGAGTCAGAACAATGGAGGAGCAGCGATTGGAGAGCATCCAAAAAGAAGCCAAGACTTTCAACGCACGGTGTTTTCAGTGAAGGAGGGCAAAACCAATAGAGCAAGGAAGACAAACCTTTTATTTATAAAGGTTTGAACGGTTAAGGGCATTTCTGTCCCCTTCAGCGCAAGTTCAAAAAATGCTCATCATGGCTCGCGGGGCTCTAAGCACGTCCCTCCGATGAAATCGTAACACGTGGCCCACCAGCTGTAATAGCAGTTGAAAGGACCGTTACGCAGTAATCCAAAGCGTCGTACAAACGTTGGATGAGAACCTAGGTTTTTACCACGGATTCCAAGTCCAATTAACTATTGACACTACGGACAACGTTCCTACTCCGAGGTGTGTTTATGGCTATTATGCCGGGTTGGCATTGGGCCTACCCCGGCAATCTCTTTACTTGATTATTCTGGGATAAGCGTTGGACTCATCCCGGCATAGTTACCTCGATGGAAAAGCATATGTGCAATGAAAGTAAGAACAAATACAGAGAAGATAAAGTCTATTGAATCATCTTCATTCCATACATCGTCATACAATTAAAAAAGAGGAAAAAGAAAATATTGAGACATGGAATATATAACAAAATTCCGGGAACGAGGGCAAACATCTCCGGCTGTCCGGATCGTACCCCATCCACATCTCCAATCCATAGTCTTTTGAAAAAGTGGATAGGCTTTGCAGAACATTGGCAAACCGGGATCATAGGCCTAGGGAAAATGCCAAAGTCCTTTGCACTGCTTCTCCGCGATGCAACTAAAGACCGAGATCCTTTTTTCTGGTTGGAAGGGGTACGACCTTTCTAGCTGAAGAATCCTCCGCCGGTCTCGGCCATTCCAAGTTGCCTCAAGTTACGGAGCAGCTACAGCGGCCTTTCTACGTCGAAACAGAGTGAAGCCAATCCGGAGTAGAAATCCTCCGTTTGCCCGTTCTTCTCCCACCTTCTCGACGGATAACGACAGAAGGGGATACGCGCTGCTTCCTTGAAAGCAAGTCAAAGAAAGCAGACCACCCCAGGTTGCTCCAAGGGGGTCCTCACTCCTTTGACCAGACATCCTTTCATTTCCAGCCGTTACTTCGAAAAAGACCTGCCAAGTGCTTTCAAGCAGTCCACCAAGAAGAAGAAGAGAGGAACAGTGTGCTCCATTGGGTCCCCATGCAATGGACGACGGAAGCATTATTCCATCCTAACAACACGTTGGGTCAGACACCCCCGTGTACGCCAGGATAGAAAAGCTTCCGCCTCCCTAAATGCATAGCAACCCGATTTTATGCCAAGATAGAAAGGGCCCTGTCCAATAAGGATGAACGCTCGGAGAAAATCAAATCTCTTCACGAACTTTGGAAAAAATAAAAATATAGTTTCTGCAGATGGTGAAGCTCTCTTCACAAAAGAAGGGAACGAAGGAAGAATTACACTCATTCTTTTGGGAGAAATCATCTCTGTTCAACAATGAAAAAGAAGAAGGGAATACTAACTCACGAAGAAGTGTTCTCTACTTATAGCATGTATGAAGGATTCCGATTGGTCTCGTAAAAGGTGACCTAATCCCATGAAGTCAGCCAAAATAAATGCTTTGATCTGTGGTTGGTCACAAAGATAGGGAGCAGTTGAAAAAATCCGTATGAAACTGACGTTTTCTTTAAAGAATCACTACTTCCCAATAAAGTCCAAGCATCAGCTTCCCAAAAAATGGCAGACTGTTACGTCAGAGATCACGTTTGGGATCTGCGTCAAATATGTCTCCAGGAATCCTTAGTACTCGTGCTTGGGGGCAGCAATGTTTGTTCGTAACTGAATAAGGACAAGGATATCGGTAATAACCGAGGTCTGACACCTACCCGTCGAATTACCACGAGAATGGTTAATCTTCTAAACTTGACTCGGTCTGTCCATCCAAGAGCAAGCGGGGGCAATGTTCTAGACCGTGATCCGGTATCTCGCTCCATGGATCAACCCGGCATGCACATTACCGGGACTCTCTTAGCGGCGTGAGGAAGACTCACGACGTATTCCTGACAACGGAATACGGCCTTCGAGATATCGACGTATTCGACATCGTGATCGATAGATTCATGCGGTGGATGAATCCCAAATATCCGTAAATCGCCAATCATCAACTTACGATATTATAGGATTCATTGATATCCTTAATGGTTAGATACTTTCCATATCCTAATCCCGTTTGCGGGGATATATCGATAATAACAGAAGGCAATCCTCTTGGGATACTAATCCTAAATTACTGCATTCGAATGTATAAGAATCCCATTAGGATTTCCACTTACGCTCTATAAATACAAGGCTAAGTCATCTTAGTAAGGTAACTCGAAACCCCATCCCAAAACCTTATCATCGTGCCTGCGACTTGGCGTTGGAGTCCTTTCGGTACCCAACCCCCCGTGTTACAAGTTCACATTAGGCGAAAGAGAACTCATCGCAACGTGCCTATCTCAGGTACCCTTTGAATCTAGTTCAGAACATTTACCAAATCAAGTATTAAGCCATGGATAATCAAGCCACAACAAGCATTAAGCATAGAAATTAAGCACTCATAAAGAAGTAGAGAATTATATTGAATGATCAAGTCAAATACATAAGAGATTCAGAATTAGATACATCTAACCCTAACAAAAGGATGATTAGCTAGACATGATCAAGGTGATTAAATGAAAAGAAATGAAGAAAACAAATGATGAAAACTCCATGGATGCTCCTCTTCTTCTGCTTTTGTCCCCTTCGAAAAATGTCTCCAAATCTAACTGAATGAATCCTTTCCTTCTCTGCAATGCCCTACTTTTGGAATGCTTCCAAACGCATTCAGCGCTTAACGCAGCATAAATCACGCTAAGCGCTAATTAAATGACTTTGATGCTGCAACATGTGTGGTCGCGCTAAGCGCGAACTTATTGGTGCTAAGCGCGACATGTACTGAAATGCATCACTCATTAGTCAATCTTCTGGCTTCTTCATGCTAAGCGCCACAACCTTGGGACTAAGCGTTGGCTTCCATATGTGAACTTTAGCTTGGACTTCAAATTAGGTTTCAATGGACTTCAATCTCTTACTTTCACTACAAAAAAAAAAAATCAAAACATCATTAGCTTATCCTAAAAACGGCAATTAAGATAATATTTCTAAAGACTCAATAAAACACACAAAACATAGAATAAATCAACCTCTCAAGTCTTAAAAGAAATATAAATAATTTCGATGTATACCTATAAAGATATGCATATTAGATATTTATCAGCAACCAATACCATTATTAACTGAACTGAACAGCATTGAATGAATCTGATTCAATCTAAATTCTCCTAAACCTCTAGTCCTGAGAAGCACCATCGCATTAACAATTCCCCACAATTCAGCAGCAAGAATGTTGCATTCTCCCAGTTTACAAGCGAAGCCAAAAGGATCTAGGTGCATACTTGAGCCAGCGACGGGATCACCACTTATGCACGACTCATATACCCACATTAACAACAATTACCAAAGAAAAGATAATCATATGAAAATCAGTTTTTTTTTTCTTCTGCTTTTTTTCCCTTTTAATATTTTAGAAGGAGTTTCACTGTTTCACTCATTGCTCTTTCATAAATTTCTTGAAATTTTCAACTTGAACGAACGTGTACATTGGAGCTAGTGGAAGATTGAATTTTAATATTAGCAGCGTTATTCGTCTAATTAAAATACTTTAATTTTTATTTAACTCACTCACAAATTTATTTTATATTTCACCAAAAAATTATAATAAAATATAATTTATTTAACATATTATACACATAAATTTATAATATAAATATAATATATATATTTTAATTATACAAAAAATATTATCTTTTCAATATAATTTGTAATCCTGGAGTATGGAAATGTGTAGCTTTATGAGTGGAAGATATATGATTTAGCAAAACTTTTGTGGATCAATTTATCACAATAATTGTAATAATAGATTAGTCTATCCATTTCATAATATTTTTTGTTTTAGAGTGATAATTTTATTTTATTTTACCTCTCATTTTAAAAAATAATAATAAATTAAATATTTTTTCAACATTATAATTGTTGCTTAATATCTCTATTAAATAAAATGAGAGAATATTAATAAAATGAGAAAATAATTTAGTCCAATAAATTATATTTTTCAATTGAGAGTATTTAATAATTTTTTTAATATTATGAACAGATATTTTGAAATGAAAGAAGCAAATCATTACTTAAATGTATCAAATTGGTTGTTAAGTGCAAGTTGCATTATATTTTAGGATTATCATTTTATAATAACCTAATCCACATGTTGCGCCTCTTAAGTGCTTCATTTTCTGTTTAATTTATTTAAGATAAAAAGTGTGGCTAGCATTAATCACTTAGACTTCCACTTAATAATTATTATCATCATGAACTTTTGAATGATGGAGATCAACGTAACTATAATAATAAAAGTGTGATTACCATATATGACATTTAAATAGTATGTAATAAATATCACGAATTCGCGATTTGTGATTATCAACCATGACAAAATTCAATAGTTTTGTGATAATTGTCAAGTCCGCATCAGTATCACTAATTTGAAGAGAAAGTAAATGTAAGGTAGCTTCTGTTTTGTTCGAGTCTTCTAGTTCTACTTTCGAACCATATAAACCATTCCTTCAAAATTCTGAGTTTGTCATTTTTCTCCCTCGCGATGTCGAAATTTGATTAAATAAATCAATATACTAATATATTTAACAATGCAATCGGATTTCAAGCTATAAAAACAATCATTTAGTATATTTATTGTTTTATTAATATTAAACTAAATAACTACATTAAATGATTATTTGATCCTATTATAAGAAGTTGGAGAATTTCGGGTGAGGGATACTTTGAAAATAAAAAAAAAAGCTCTTCAAAATTTCAACAAATATTTTGAGAGATTATTATTATTTTTAGGATAATTATTGGAACGTTCCGGACCTAAGACATAAAAGGTCTACCATAGGTTATACTGACCGACCATTTAAGTCGACCATACAAGCTCGTCTTAGACAGGCTCGTTACAGAACAAAAATAGAAGAATTCGAGTCAGCCCGACCAATGTCCTTCTTGTGGGATCTCGGTCAGGTTATGCCTGAATGAGAAACACAAAGCACATGCTAAGTATGATTCCTCAACTATCAATGGCTGATTGGCACAATCATGACCAGTGGTCGTGAACGGCTTCGCGTCTTAATGACCAAGCATAACAAACCCTAACGCTCGGAGCCCAAAAATGACATGAACGATGGATATCTAAGGAGTCAGTGCTCAGATCATTTATATAAACCGGCTTGACTGTCTAAGCTAGACATGTTTTATCTTTACCCAAACACTCATATCGATTGTGTTTTACTATCATTCTACTAACATGCTTAGGTGTTCTTGACCTTGTTATGGACTTGCCCGTAGGTCTTCAGCGAGCACCCCCCCATTCTTTTGGATTACACTGACCTAGGTCTCGGTCAGCACCCAGAACAATTACCAATAAATAAAACTTCCAAAATTGTTAAAACTCTTTAATATACAGAGAAGCAACATATGTTGTCTTTAGATTTATCAAAATTTTAACTAGAATTCGTATGTTTGTATTCCTGTGTGAACAATTTCATATGAGTATTTGTGAGAATTTGATTTTATACACATTTTCTATATCTTTGCGAACATGATTAATGTAAGTACCTCCTTCAACTAATAAAGAGATTTTGTTCTATCCCTACTTTAACAGTGTTGGGTAAGCTTGGCCCATCTAATTAATAATAATAAAATTGTTTCATATATAGGAGTGCTGACCAAGTCCATGAGTTAATCTTCTGTAACAATCTTTGTTATCCATTTGTCATTCGTTCCCCTCTATCTGCTAGTTTGTTGTATTAGGATTTCAAATGTTTTCAAATGTGTCTTGCCTATATTTATTGTAACCTCTATATATGCTATTTACTATGAATAGAATATAATACAAATATTTCTCTCTTTATGGTATCAGTTTGCCACTAGCTTAGCAATGTAATACCGATCCACACCCATGGCTACCTCCAACACTGCACGACCACTTGTTGAATTCACCACTGCTTCAACTCTCCCTATCAAGCTGAATTCCACCAACCCAATTTGGTTCAAGCAAATCACCAATCTCCTTGCTGCCAACGACATGGAAGGCTATGTCACAAGAAAAACTACCTATCCTTTTGCCAAACTTGGCTCTGGGGAGGATGCAACTAACAATCCTGCCTATCACTATGTTTACCTTGCTCTCTTCAGTTCTTGTGGATCTGATGCCCAAATTGTCATGTCCTCTGCGACATCTGCTGCTGATGCTTGGACGAGATTGACAAAGGCTTATGTCAATTGATCTCGTACACGAGTTATGTCTTTGAAGGAACGTCTTGCTTCCATAACAAAAGGAACTTCCAGTGTAAGTGACTACCTACGCTTCATTTGTTTCATTGATGACAAACTTGCTCTTATTGGTCACCCAGTTGATGACCCTTGATCTGGTGATTGCGACTTTCAATGGCCTTGGACCATCCTTTTGTGAATTCAATGCTTCCCTCCGCACTTTGTAACTTTCTCATTTCATTTGATGAACTCTTTGACAAGCTGGTGGATTTTGAAATTTTTCTACAACGAGATGAACGTTAGCAACAGTCCCTTCCAATCACTGCAAGCTATGCCAATAGGTCTTCCTCCCAGTATAGTCGTGGCAAACACTCCACTTTCACTCACGGCTCTCTTGTAGTCAACAAGTCTGCCTCTTCCTTTGGTCCACTAACACCTAATCCTAAGAGAGATTCATCTCATGGCCTTGTTCCCATATGTCAGTTCTGTGGTCGACACGGGCACACTATCAAAACTTGTTACAAACTTCATGACTATTTTCCAAATTATCCTCGACATACAACAAATCTAGCTTAAAAAGATGACAACAGTGAATCCACTTGGCTCCTTGATTCAGTTGCTTCTTATCATGTAACCCATGACTTAGGCAACCTTTCTATCTCAAATGACTATCATGGTACTGATCAATTAGTTGTTGCAAATATTAAGGGCCTCCCAATAACTCATTATGGTTCAACACAAATTTCTACAATTTCTCATTCCCTTTACCTCTATCATATTTTACATGTTCCTACTATTACTCAAAACCTTGTCTTTGTTTTCTAATTATGTCAATCTAATGTTGTCTCCATTGAGTTTTATCCTTGGCATTTTGAGGTCAAGGATTTGAGCACGGGGACAATTCTACTACAAAGAAAAAATGAAGATAATGTGTAAAAGTTGACACTCCACCATCCACACCATCACTCTGAGAAGTGTTTGATAACCTAGAAGTGTGAAAATAACAATATTTTAGTTGTAACTTGTAACAGTACACCTTCACTTTCAAGTTTCAACACGTTCATCGTAATCACACTCGCCATTACTGCTTAATATACAATTGTATTATATATGTAGTATCACTGTTACCACTACAAATTAACTTTCTAGGCTCTGCCAATTTGCAGCTTGTCTAGAGATATTTAGCCAGTGCATATTAGTAGCCTCTTCCATAAGCCATCCTGATTTTGTCTCAAGCATTGATCTTGATCGCTCTATTGTTTTCTCTTCTGGGATTCCTTTGGGCTGATTTTGCCTAAAAATGTGTGTCAATGGAGGTTGTAGGTGCCGCAAAATCACAATGGTATACTACAAGAAAATTCGTGATTTGCGAAGGATAAATCCGCCGCAAATCACATAAAATCCACCGTAAATTATATTTTTGTGGCGGATTTGTGGCAGATTCGTGCCCATCGCAAAAATTGTCGTTGTAAATTTATTTGCGGCGGATTTTAGTTTTTGCCGCAAATTTGATACGGATTATGCCGTCTCAAATCCGTCGCAAAATTTCTCTGGCAGGGGGCCGGAAACGGTACTAGTTGCCAGAAATTTGCGGTGAATTTTAGCCGCCACAAATTTGTGGCAGATTTTAGCCGCTGGTAATTTGCGATGAATTTTAGCCGCCACAAATTTGCGACAGATTTTAGCCGCCAGTAATTTGCGGCGGGTTTTAGCAGCCGCAAATTTGTGGTGGATTTTAGCCGCCGCAAATTTGTGACGGATTTTGCAGTGAATTTTGGATCAGAATTGCATTCGTCATGCGTCATTTGCGGTGGATTTTGCGGTGGATTTTTCCGCCGCAAATTTTTGACCATTTTAATATTAAAAAGGAATTGTTCAAAATCCATAATTATATTATTAATACATACAGCACTCAGATTTTAATTTCAACCTGCCAATGCATTCAAAACAACACTTTGAAACATCAATTTTAACTTGTTAAAGTATTTAAGCAATCCATAAAACAAACATAATTCATACAAAGTTTCACAAATACAAAGTTTAGCAAGAACTATCATAATCCTAAAACATCAATTTCAATCCATATGATCATTATCATTGTCATCTTCATGATCATCTTCATGATCTTCATTGTGTTCTTCTATTGGTGGTTGTTGAAGCTTGGTCAAAAGCCAGCCGAAAGCAAATATGATTTCATCATATTACCAAACATTTGTTGTTGTTGAAGTTGGTATTGTTCAAATCGCATTCTCCACTCCGCCTCACGTTGTTGGTCACGTTGTTGGCTTCGTTGCTCCATTTGTTGTTGAATCTCCCGAACCCGATCCAACATCTCCTATAATAAAGCTCCTTCACCTCGATTAACATATATAAATACAAATTCATTAATCATTCCACAAATAAATTATTTAACCTAAATACAAAAAATGAAATGATTGAGTACATCCATCAATATTCTAAAAACCAATTAATAAAAAAATATTGCAACTATTACTTAACTTGATTAATAACGTGTTCAGGAACTTGACTCGATCTAGGCCTTGAAGATGATGATTCTTCATGGTCATAGATAGACGCTTGAGAACCAAGACCATAAACACGCCCCTTTTTTACCCCGCCAACAGTCTGAATCCAAAGGTCACGACTGGTCAGTTGTGTACCAGATGCCCCTTCTTCATTGGAGCACTGAGAAGATTGTTCAGATTCCTTTGCTTTGAATTCCTCCTTAAGATGAAATAAAAAAACTGTTATTATTATAAGATGAGTTAATATTAAAATAAAAATTCTAAGTTAAGAAATACTAATATATATATCATGAGCTTTTGTAGAAACCCATACAAGACGGTCTTCTTTTTCTCAAATGTACGTGACGAAATGTCTCATCAATTGTAGGTTCTCTACCCCAAGCCTTAGCCTTTGTAATAATGAGAAAATAAGTTAATAACAAAATAATAAAAAATATTACTAAACAACTAACGATAATAGTTACCAATTTTTGTGCATGGGTGCCGGTAGAAATGCATCCACCTGTGTGCAAGCATCCACCAGTGTCAGAAGCACGATTCATCTTTGCTTGCTGACATTTCTCCTTATACACGCTTACTAGCCCAAGGTTACTCGCATAAGTCTTCCCATATGCCTTCTCCAATCCAAATAGGCCTTTCATTTAAGTTGCGTGCCTGCCCTAGTAAACCTGATAGTCTCTTCGAACTACGACTATTATATGCCTTTCGCATATGGTTATGATGCTGAGGCATCCACCAAACATAACCCTTCAAAAATATGTCGTAAATATCAGGACAGTTAAAAAATTTTGCACTATTATAAGACAAACAAACATAATTAAATAGATAAAAAATGATACATACTTGAAACTCTTGAAACCACATTTCTCTAGTATCCTTGGGTATTTCTCCCCAAGATGTCCAAGGTTGATTATACCTAGATCGTATAATCTTTGTTATGGCATCAGTTTTAGATGGTAGAAACCTACGATACAATTTAAAAAAGAAAATGTAAATATTCTCAATAAAAAAAATTTAAATGCGCATAACTATAAATAAATAACAAGTACTTGTACACATACCCAAAATCACCATCGGGCTCAACAAATGTCTTGTTGCTTTGATTTGTTGCGTAAAATGGGAATATTAGAATCACGGGTAGCAACGATGATGTACTGGTGACTCACGGTACCCTATGACGCATAATAGTAGGTGACCCGAATCATAAGATGTACCATATAGTGAATGTGAAGTATGTGATGTGCGCCGTGATCCAGTGTGGGTATCATAATGTACTTTGAAGATGGTGGTCAAGCAAACCCGTAGTGGGCAATATTGGATCCGGGGTGGAGATGATCTTGTTTGCCCCTAGGTGGCCTCCCAATATTGATCCTAAGACGTCGAGGTTGCTCCTTCTCCTTCTCCTTCCTTTTTCCCTTATCACCTCGTGATGATGACATCTACACAAATAAAAAAATATAATGTAAATAAATTTCAAACACAACACAATAATTAATGTATAACTAGTAACTACAACATATTAATATAAGTCTATACTCACAATTATGAGGAAACATTGTCCTCATCACTATTTGTTTCATATTCATGATTGGAAGATGTTTCATCATCGTCGTCACTAAAACTTTGCTCATCTTCATCATTTTCTTCCTGTCTACTAGAACCAACATCTTGAACTATATCAAAAACCACATTGGTGTCTTGCAAATGGTCAATGAGATCCACATCAACAATTAGATCCACAAGAGTCATAGTATCATCTTGAAATGCAATTTCTTGAGCACTTTCAATTTCAACTCGACCTCTTGCCTTAGTCTTTATTACCACCCACCATTGGACCTTATCCTTTTTCTTTCCAGGGAAAGGAACATAATACACTTGTCTCACAGAGGAAGCAAGGATAAAAGGATCAAACCTCTCGTATCGTCTAGTGTGTCGAACCTCGACAATCTTATAATCTTTGTGAACTCTTGTACCTCTATTAATCATAGGATCAAACCATTTACATTTAAAAAGAACAACTTTTTTTTTTTGGTTCCCCAGGATATTCTAACTCAACCACATCTTTTAGTATTCCATAATAATCATTTTCATTTTCACCATTAGTTGAGCCTTTAACACACACGCCACTATTGATTGTTTTCTTCCCATCTGACCAAGCATCTATGTGAAATTTATATCCATTGACAAAATATATTGGCCAAGATGTCACACATCTACTAGGCCCCCATGCCAAATCATGCAAGTAAGAATTATTCACCATATTTTGTGGATTGTGAACCTAGAAAAAAATATAGCTAATGTTAATGATCTAAATCATATATAATGATTGGGATCAACAATTTAGTAATGTTTAAATACTTACATAACTTTTGAACCACTCTATAAAATTTGCATTTATTCTTTCATTTGAATGTTCCTCGAATGTTGAAATGTTGTAAAAAACACTTAAAAATTAAAAGTTTATGATTTGATTGTTAGTTAGCAATACATTTGAAATTTAAACTTAACTTAGTAGTACCACTTACTTGAGGTATGGTTCAACTTCTTCACAATTTAGCAAGATGTGCAATGTCGCATTTCATCTCAAAGATCATTTAGCCATTGTATTTTTGATGTTCCATAACCTCGGCCAGGTTGATTAAAAATTGACAAAGTCAATTCCATTGACATATTTTCATCTGTATCATCATTTTGTCCAACTCTAGTTCTCATTGACTTAACATGAGGCTCAAAGTAAAATGAACAGAAATGAGATATCTCTTGAATCAAATAAGCTTCACAAATAGAACCTTCAACCCGAGCTTTGTTCTTAACTGTTTTCTTTATCTTGTTTAAGTACCTCTCGAATGGATACATCCATCTCGTATTGAATGGGCCACCTACTCTTGCTTCATAAGGTAAATGGACTAGTAAATGTTCCATGGAATCAAAGAAACCCTATGGAAATATCCTTTCCAATTTACACAAAATCACCGGAATGTTCTGTTCCATTTGAAGCATGTCTTTTTCCGTCAAAGTCGTTGAGCACAAGTCTCTAAAAAATTGACTCAATTCAGTCAAGGGCTTCCAAATTTGATCTGGCAACAAAGAAAAGGCAATTGGAAGCAAACTCTCCATAAATACGTGACAATCATGACTCTTCATCCCAGACAATCGTAATTGATTCATGTCCACACATCTGGCTAAGTTTGAAGCATAACCATCTGGCATTTTTAAATGTTGCACCCATTCACAAACAATTTTCTTTTGCTCTTTTGTAAAAGTATAATTAGCCTTTGGTTTCATGATCTTACCATTTGGAAAATCAATAAGCTCCAATTCTGATCGTTGACAATATTCTTTTAAGTCCATTCTTGCCTTGATATTATCCTTTGTTTTGCCCTTAACATCCATAACAGTGTTGAATATGTTATCAAAGACATTTTTCTCAATATGCATGACATCTAAATTATGCCTAATTAAATTATCCTTCCAATATGGTAACTCCCAAAATATGCTTTGCTTAGTCCAATTATGATAAACACCATACCCATGGTGTTTGCACGATTGTATTTCACTTATTTTACTAAAGACACTAACAATCTCACTTAATTCATGTCCGAGATAATCTTGGTGGAGGCAAATCAGTCACCACACTTTTCTTCTTAAATGCATTTTTGTTTCTTCTAAACATGTGATCAACATGCAAGAATTGACGATGACAGTCAAACCATGAATTTTTTCCCCCATGTTTCAAAGTGAATGCCTTTGTTTGATCCATGCAATATGGACATGCTAATTTACCAGCATTCATCCATCCAGACAACATTCTATATGCTGGAAAGTCATTTATTGTCCACATCAATGCCGCCTCATCATAAAATTCTGTTTGCTTGACACGTCATAAGTTAAAACACCCGCCCATAAAATTTTCGGTTCATCGATTAATGGTTGTAAATAAACATCAATCTTGCTCTTGGGATTGTTAGGGTAGGGAATAATGCATGTTAGGAACATGTATGGGGCGTCATACACACATTTCTCGAGGCGATTATATGGAGTGACTATCACAGGCCAACAAGAATAAGGAGAAGCAGATTGATTGTATGGAGCGAAACCATCAAAGACACAAACCAAGCCTAACATTTCTAGGATCATTGCAAATTCAGGATATGTCCTATTAAAATGCTTCCATGCTTCACCATCGGATGGGTGAGACATCTCCCCCAACTTCCTATTATTTTCAGCATGCCATCCCATGTGTGCAGATGAGCTCATAGAGGAATACAACCTCTTCAGCCTAGGAATAAGAGGTAAATAATGCATTCTTTTCACCAGAATTTCATTGTTATTTCCATTGCTGGTTTTACGAAGTTCGTATCTTTCAGCACCACAAAACTTACATTGTCTGGCATTGTCATAGTATAACATACAACCATTTACACAACAATCTATTTTTCTTGAAGCAAGCCCGAGTTTAGAAACCAATTTTTTTGTTCTATAGTAATTCAGAGGAATTCGTGATCCTGGAGGAGCAACCTCTTTTAATATCTCCATAAATGAATCAAAACACGCATGCATTACATTATAATCAGATTTGAGGCTTAACATTCGAACTGCCAAGGATAACTCAGAATGAGTTTCGCAGCCAGGCCATAATGGTTGACTTGAAGCATTTAATAGATCATAAAACTCTTCGGCCTCTGGATGTGGAGGCTCCTCAACACTCCGTTGAAAATGACTCCTAAAATCCCCAAATTCTGTTCCAGCCGCATCACAAATCATATTTTGATATCTATCAACCATGTCTTCCTCCTCTAATATAGGACTACTAGCAGTGTTCACATCAAAGTTTATATCTACACTAATTGGATCAGGCTCTTCCTCTCCATGATCTGTCCAATACCAATACCTAGGTTTGAATCCTTTTTTATACAAATGAACTTTCACAATCTCAGGTTTCAACAATTTCCCACTATAACACGTCAAACATGGACACCTAATTATTCCTTCACTTAAGTAATGAGAAGATCGACATGTATAATTCACAAACTCTTCAACTCCACGTACAAAATCTTGTGTAAGTCCTCTACGACCCGAATGAGTCCTATTATACATACATCTACGATTTTCTGGAACTACCATTTTCTGCAATTATAATTTTACACTTAATCAAAATACAAAAATGTAAAATGCACAACACATGTTGCATAATTAATACATTTTAAAATTATACTTGTATAAATATTTCAATGCAAACAATTATTTTCTCCAAAATCTTAAAATCTATTGACATGGTATGACCCTATCCATTCAAGAAGAAACCTTTTCAAAGACTTGATTGATAGTACTTTAAAAATCACACATCATATACTTGACGAAATTTCGACAAAGATTTCCCATTGGTCTCCAAGTACATGACTAGAAAGTGGTGACATCTACCACGATCAAGTATGCACCCGAGAGAACAAAAGGATATGTTGTACAACAAAATTTCATCAAGTATATGGTATGAAATTTAATGAGTAACTATAATCAAGTGAAGTAAAAGTTTCTTCCTAAACTGTCCAAATTGGACAATTCAAGATTCAATATAATGAGCACTTCCTTCAAAAAGTACCTGTGCTCACTAATATTGAATCTCAAATGGGAAACTAAGGCTTTGCTCTGTAATACGATTTACCACATGCATCAAATATATTACAAAGACAACAATACCAGTCAGAATCAAAGTACATTGCAATAATCAAATTCAAATTGATCATAGACATAAATTTTTGAAACCCATTCGTTTCCATGTGATCAAATTCTAAATCTCTATTTCACAATGTACAAATCACTCATCTTCTCAGCAAACAAATCATTGGTTCAAATACTACACCAATTAACAGAGCAATCAATTAACAATGGGGTACCTACTTGGTAGGTGGGCAGACTGGTGGAGGCTTGGAGCAGTGGTGGCGGCCCAGCGTCGCGAGTGGGCGGGGTCGGGGTCGCAGCGGCGGTGCAGCGCGGTTGGGGGGTCGCAGGTTGGGCGGTCGCGGGTTGGGCGGTCGCGGGTCAGGGGGTCGCGGGTCAGGGGGTCGCGGTTGGCGCGGTGCGGGTCGGTGGTCATTCGGACGGTGCACCCTCACGGTGGCGGTGCAATCGCCGTCGACGCGCCGGAACCGGTGGCGGTGTCTTTGGTCGCGGCACGACGGAGGCGCGATAGCTCGCACGGGTTGCGGTTCGCGGTCATGGGGCTCGCGTGGGTCGCGGTCACGGCCGTCAAGGCGGCGGTGGAGGTCCCTGGCTCGGCGGTGATGGTCGGTGGCGGCGGGCGGGAGGTCCCGGTCGGTTGAGAGAGTGGAGGAGTTGGAAGAATGTATGAACTCGGAAAAATGAAAATGGAAGAGGAAGAGAGGAGGTAGATCTAATTTTTGCGGTGGATTTTTTGCGGTGGATTTTCCCGCCACAAATTCAAATTTCAAATTGCGGCGGATGTTTGCGGCGGATTTATCCACCGCAAAATCAAATTTTAATTTGCGATGGATTTTGCGGTGGATTTGGCCGCCTCAAATTCGAATCTTAATTTGCGGTAGATTTTTATGGCGGATAAATCCGCCGCAAATTATTTCCACGAATTTTTAATTTAGTTTTATATTTGCGTGCGTAATTCATCCGTATTAATTTACTATTTTATAATTTGCTATTTGCAAAGATTTATCCGCCGCAAAAAGTTTTAATTTTTTTTTAAATTTTTTATTAATTTTGCAGCGGAAAACTTTTTTTCCAATTGCTACAGCTTTTCACGGTGAAAATTTTTGCCAAAAAATTTTGCAGCAGCTAATCCGTCGCAAAAATCCACCGCAAAAATTATCCGTCACAAAATCCGCCTCTAATTGAGACGGATCATAATCCGCCGCAATGCTTTCGTAATTTGCGATGGATACGAATCCGCCGCAAAAAATCTGCCACAAATTTACTATTTTTTTGTAGTATTTTTACGTTTATTTCAATGATTGCAATTTACACTTTATTTCTTCATGCAAAATTATTACGATGAAGTCATCTTCCATGCATAAGGGGTGTTCCCTCGAAATATAAGAGTCTTATTGTAAGTAGGAAGCTACAAGTGTTGATACAGCTTAGCTCACTGAAATCACAATCAGATCAAGATATTGTGAGGTTGAAGATGAAGCCTTTCAGAGAAAGAGAAATGTTACTTTTGTCGGTGACAACCCATTTTAAAGTTTTTTTTTTTTGAAAAAAAGTATATTTAATTTTGATTATAATAAAGATCCAATCGATACTGTCAAATAGTTGCTAGAATTGTAAAAAAGTCAAAGGAAAATTACCAAAGTGCAGGACACACTATCATAACAAATACTATATGATCATCTATTACAAATTGACATCTCATTTTACCTTTTGTCAAAACTTAAAAGGGTGAGTAGAAAACAAAAGTATAAGGGAACTTTAGTTTGACAATATATAGTTGGAGGATAAGAGTAAAACATTTATGCTAATTTTACTATAAAAATTACCAAAGTTGTGACTCAGCAAATTTGAGTTAAGTAGATAAAAGGGATCCTTGCAATGTCCAGAAAAGACAAAGACAATGATGGGAGTGACAGCTTTAGCTTTAGTACCTTTGATTGAAAAACTTTCAATATTTAGCATATTATTAAAAAAAATAATGATTATTTTATCTTAAATAATATTTATATTTATTTTAATATTATATAAAAATTAATTAATAACATATAAATTATTAATTAATAAATATATAAATATATAACTTTTTTATTCTGACTCTATTAATCAATTTATATATATTATTAACTAATTTTTTATTTTTTATTAACTAACATTTTATATATTCATTAATTAACTTTTATACGTCATTAACAATAAATTTATATTTTATTTATTAATTTTATATAGTGTAAAAAATAATATTATTAAAAATAGATACGATTATCGGATTATACTTAAGGTAATAAGGCCGATTTGTTTTAAAATCCCTAAATTATGGGTTTAATCCAATTTGCAAATACAGTGCCAAGGGATGGATTCAGAAATTAATTAATGAAAGAGTTAAAATTTATGAAGTACAGATACTGCTACACAATACGACATGGACACGGAGATATATCAAATTTAAAAATTGTAGGATACCGACATGGTATATATATATATAATTACAAAATTTAAGTAAATTTATAATTTATTAATATCATTTCTATAAATTTGAAGATTTATAATATCTTAATATATGTCATATGTATCAATATTTACTACCTAATAAGTCATTCTTAAAAAATATGAAGTATAATTTCTATTGATATATTCTAAAAAATTTCTTAAACCAACTTCTCCTAATAGAACTAACCATGAATGAGTACATATGCATAAAAAAATTAACTAGAAGAAATATTAATATGAAGCAAGCTTCAGTGACGATTTGGTACGAAGCAAAGATAAAAGGAGCATATGAAAATAATGATCTATGAAAAGATAAAACTTAAAAGTCTAATAGTGATGTATGAAAAGATAAAACTTAAAATATTGATGTGTAAAAATAGTGACTTGGGATATTAGTTATGTGATTGAGTTTGAGTAGGTTATGAGCTTACTAATTGAATGTTAATCATAGAAACTATTTTAAAAAAATATTAATGGATCGTGTCCAAATTGTATCATAGACGTATCCAAACGTATCCGAGACATATCCAAGTGTGTCTAAGCGTGTCTGAAACGTGTCTAAATTAAAAAATAATAATCTTTTTAATTGAACACATTCTGACATGCAGATCACGTGTGTCATACGAGTGTCCCCATGTGTCTAACATGAACACGTATTCAACCCGCGGACACGCCTCAACAACAACGTATCCGTGCTTCACAGGTTAAAATTATAAAAAATAAGAATCAAAATATTTAAACAAAAAAATCTTACTATATACAAGGAAAAATAATTCTAAACAATCATAAAATTAACTTTTGTTTTTAATTTATAAAGTTTCTTTGTCTAAAATCTAAAGCATTAAAGTTAATTAGTTTTTCACTTTTCTTAATTTTTTTAGAGAAATGAGAAAAATATTGACGTAGCTATGAAAATGCTTGTCTCTATTGTGAAAACATATTAATTTTTTTGTTAGATATGTATTAAAAAAGTTAAAACTTCTTTTTATCCTTATTTTAAAATTAAGTATATTTTTATTTAGATAAAAAATATTTTTAATAATTAAATCAACTCATAAATAGACAGGGAAATAACTTTTTTAAAATTGTTTTAAGTATTTATTACATGGTCTAATACAAAATAAAAATATTTTTTTAACTTAATAATAGTACATGTGCGGTGAAAATTTATATAAAAGTTGGAGCACTGCTGTTGTCCTCTGCTTCGGTCCCTGACAGTGCCCCTCACGGTCACGGATTCTATTTCAAAATATTGTGACTTTTAAAAGTTGATGTGAGGTTAAAAGTTACTGTGTTGCAGGTGATGTAAAATAATTATTACTGAAGATCATTAAACTTTGTCCAGTGAAAATGTGAGATATACACCAATAGAAATATAGCGTTTGTCGTTGTTTTAGCTTTTGTAAGAGTTAAATTTTTTGTTGGATTTATAAGGTTTGAAAAATTATACCACCTTTACTCTCATAATTTGAATATATCATCACATATTATCTTTTTTAGCTTTTTTTGTTTTGCACTTTATCATCAATAAGGTGTAAGGTGGATATAGAGAAAGAAGAAGGCTCGTTGCTATGAACGGAGGCTACTGATAGTGATTGGCATAAAAAGGGCAGGTTGGTGATGTTTATCCTATTACTTAATCGAACACATATAGGTAGGGGGCAGCTAACACTAAAGCTTTGTCACTAACATAAAGCTCGTGATCTATCTCTCCATGTGCGAGTTTATTACCGTCGCTGCGTATCTTCAATTGTAAATTGCAATGCATGGACTTCGATCTGGTTTATACGCACTATAAACTAGCTAGCATGCCATGTTACATTGTTTAATTTACCACATATATATTCTATTTAGAGAGAATGGAATGAAATGGAAACATTTTTTTTCTTATGTTTGAATTATATTATGAAGAAAGAAAAATAAAGGTAAAATACAATAAATGTAATATTTAAATATAACCTTCATTAATTTGTTTTCAAATAACTAAATTATGGGGTAAAATGATAAATGTGTTTTCAGCTCAGCACTTGTGTTGCGAAATATTAAACTTGTGTCGTGGGCTAATCATTTTACCCTTAGGTAAAGTACATGACATAATTTTGGAGCCAGCGAACTTGAACGAATATGTTGAAACTTGAAGGAAACCACGACATGGTCCCTATTTACCAGGCATAAATTAACATGGCTGTTCTCTGTTTTTCCATTTGTTCTCTTTCTCTACATGGTTCTATATACGCAGTGGACGTGTGGCCTATAATGACTGCCCTTTATAGGTAGGTTCCTTGTGTTGAATGGTCTCGTGTATTTACGGGGATCGAGGAACTAGCTAGCTGGTAAAGGAAAAATTAAAGGAGCATCCTCCATCCCAATCAACATAAATTGTTCAATGCAATCTTTGCCACACATGGTGTCAACTACATTCGACGTAGGTTTGAACTCTTTTGTCATTCAAAGCTAAGCCAAAATAAAAGCTTAAGAAGATGTCCTTAAGGTATCAACAAAGATTTCTTATTCAAAATTATTACTTACTTCACACTAGCACACAAAGGAGGCAGGGTTGTCTTATTCTCATTCTACCAATCTCAAAATCTTGAACTTGAAAGTACATATACCCAACACAGTTATATGTTCTCTTAAAATTAACTTACATATATTGGATGATAAGAATAGAGTAATGTTGACCACACATCTAAAACCTTAAAAAGGGATCCTCTTCTGTAGATATTTGATTGTGTCAAATTTATACAGTACGCATGTGTTACCATCTCTAATATTTTCATATATCATTTAATTCTTCATGAAACTATTAATTTGTGCATAATTTGCACTTAAAAGCATCTGTGCATATATGTGTTTGGGCACACACAGATGCAATTATGGTAGTGTGTAGTTGAAAGACTTCTTGACAAACAATGTTAATTTATATAAAACATGAACACTTTGAAAAAGAAGTCAAGTTCATTTTAAAACATACTAAATTTCTGTAAAAAAAAATCCAAATTTTATCATTTCATACACTGTTTTAAAAATTGGATTGAATTGGTCAGTTGAACTGATTAAATTATGAATCGATTATGTCTCTGGTTTGAACATTTTTTTATATAATTACAAATTTAACAGGTTGAACTAATCAAACCAGGACTCAGAGACTTTACCGATTCGATTTTTAAAACATTAATTCTATGTTAATCTCATATATGTGATTTATTTTGTATTGCAGTCAAGTGGTATCCGAATCAGTTTATACGTACCTTAACTATTCTACCTTCTCAGTCTAGTCAAAGGTAAGTTATCCATGATGAAACTAAGAAATTTACAAGAATATTCTTTACAATCTGATTTTAAAAAATTAGTATTAATTAGGATTTAAATTCGTGACCGTATACCTACACACATATCATACACTCGTTCACCACTAGAATTCATATGTACTATTATTTCAAGTTATCAACCGATGCAGATATATAGCAGGTCAACATAGGACCGGTGGTGTTGATAAACATTGCACCAAAGCAATGGCACCAAGAATGATGATTGATAATTAATACTATTATTATGTGACAAGCACTGCCTTCCAACACAATATTATACGCCACAAATATCAGATTTCATACAACAGCACTCTTAGGCAATTGGCCCGAGGGTCACAATCAATGAAAACCAGTCTCAGCAAACAAATTTTTATGGTGTTGGGTTCTTGAAATGGACAAGGGGTTCGCCTCAGTTTGACAGCCTCCTCCATCATCTAGCACTACTCTTTTTCTTGCTTGGAAAAAACATAGGGGCCCTCCAAGCATGAGAAAGCTTCTTTGCATCCCCACTTTGAAGTGCAGAAGGGCCTTTTCAACCAACCACTTCTAAGTTTTCCCTTTTCCCATGAGTACGAGTAAATCAGCCATCACATATCCTCCACTATTGAAGTTAAAAGGTCCTCTTTTGAATGAATAATATATCAAACAGAAAAGGAGGAGAAGAAGAAAAGAAGAAGGGTTTTGCTTTAAAAGCCAATTATCAAGCTAATAGAACTCATCCACTAATATACTAGTGATAAAAGTCTTCCGTCATCCAATCAATCTCCTCTTTCACCACAGAAACCACTAGAATTGAAGAAAGGAAAGCCAATAATTTGTGAACCTTTTTTTTCTTTTTATATTTTTCTGATTGCAGTACAGCTGATCCGTCAATATATAGAATATGAATTAGTGTTGCCTATGAGTTATTATCTCTACATCAATCCTATGTATACCTTAAAATATTGTTTGATATATACTGGAAGTTGACCCTTCCACTGGAAATTCTTGAACTGACCTTCTATCCTTTGGATGGCCATTTTGTCCTTTAATTTTTATTCTATATTCTGCGAACCTTTACTGTTATTTTTATATCCATCGAATTTAGGTTATATAATAACGAGTGGGTAACTCATCGTCATAAATTTAATATTAAGCTTTGTTTTTATTCTTCTAATAAAAATGATGATCTTATACCTCTTTTAGAAATGTAGATACTGTACACACCTTTTTTTTAAGAATGTGTGATTAAAAAAGAAAAAATGATAATAAAAAGTAAGTATAATAAATGATATTAGATGAAATATAAAAATGAGTGTATACACTGTTTGTGGTAAGAATATCAAAATTGTAGGAAAGGGTTGTTAGATACTTTTACTTTTTCTCTTGAAATGAATTTTAGTAGTTTTTTATTAATAGTTTCTTTCCAATAAATGGAGAATTCTTAAATTTGCATGATATATTTTTTAATAAAATGAACAATATCCCTTCTACGTTATCTCATTTATAAAGATACCCTCTTTATGATTACATTGCTCTGATTCAGTAAATAGGCCACTTTTGCCTTCTTTTTTTAAAAAAAAATCCAAATTGATAATTTGAATAGCTAATATTATATGAGCAAGTGTTTAACTATTATCTAACATAATTCACAAAAAAAAAAATTATAATATAACACTATGAAGTACAGACACGTCATTTTTGAAAAGTGTCTGTGTATTAGACATGTGTTCGTGTCAGATACATAAGGATGCGAGTACGACACGTGTGTCCCGTGTGTCCAAATATATCCGATTAAAAAGATTATTTTTTCGACTCGAATATGTTTGGACACGTCTAAGACACGACTTGAATACTACTCATTAATATTTTAAAAAAAATAGTTTCCATGACTAATGTCTAATTAATAAGTCTGTAATCCATTCAAACTCAATCACATGATTGACGTCTCAAGTTACTATTTTCACATATCAGTATTTTAAGTTTTATCTTTTCACTCGTCACTACTAGGCTTTTAAGTTTTATCTTTTAACACACCATTATTTTCATATGCTTTTTCTACCTCTGCTTGTACCAAACTGTTTATTTCGTCATCACCAAAGTTTGTCTCACACTATTAATTATTCCTTCTAAATAATTTTTTTGGATGCACATGTACTTATACATAATTAGTTTTATTAGAGAAGTTAGTTTAAAAAAAATTTTAGAAAATATCAATAGAAATTATCTTCATATTTTTTAGAAATAAAATTACTAGGTAATAAATATTATCATATATGATATATATTAAAATATTATAAATCTTTAAACATAGAAATAATATTAATGAATTATAAAGTTTTTTCTTAAATTTTACAATTATATATATAAATCAAGTTCTTTAATTTATTTTGATATTAATTTATATATATGTCGTATCTGTATCTTATAATTTTTTAAATTTAATATGTTCTTATATTCGTATTTGTGTCATGTCTCGTGTCTATATCTGTTCTTCATAGATCTAACATAAACACTAAATACAGGTTTAAAAAAAAAAGAAGCTACAAACGGATTCTATCTATGTAATTACCAAAACCCTGGGATTATGATTTTAACAACAATTGAATTGAAACTAGAACGTGTCTTTCCAAATGGATAATGCCGAACTTACTTTTGTGCATTTGACCCTTTTATATTTAATAAGTTAAAATTTTCTATTCTTTTGAAAATTTAGAAACTGAAGCTAGCTACTTAATATAGATAGGATTTCCCAAATATAGATTTTGATAGTCTATTTTGGAAGAAAAATCAATGATCACAACATTTTGTTTTTTGGCGTGAAAGGTCGTAATATTGAATTCGCACTAGTTGAAGGTGATACTTAATTGCTCTCTTTTATCATCGTTGAGATTGAAATTGAAATAATATCCAGCGTAAAGTTCTTTATTATCAACTTGTTGACGAATCAAGGTTCAAACTCTTCTTTTTCCACCATGTCTCTCATAGAATTGTTATTTTCATGAAAGCACTATGTGGAGGTCTCAAGAACAGTCACTTGGAAGTAAGGACCACCAGCACGCCTAGACGCCTAGTCCATTTGTAAGTTTTCTTTCCAATTCCGTGATGAAGCTCACTTTTTCCAGCTCCTATGATCATACTCGAAAAGAAAGTCAAATAAAAAAAATGGATTTCTTTTAAAGAAAAAAAATTGAAAATTGCTTCTCCATAGAGTAATAATACCTATACATACTTTTATTCACATACTTCTGCACCAAAAAAAATTCACATACTCCTTAATAAGTCATTAGATAACATATTGTGTGACAATAACATTTTTTTTTCTTCTTCTTCTTCTAAATAGCTTAAATTGTATACTTATCTCACTTATTATGTGCAAATATTGTTTTTCTTTCCCAACTAATATGGCTACACAAGTGGAAGTGTGCATTAGCAGTGCGAAGACAAAGTTCATCTGAAAATGTTTGGGCAAAAAGTTGTAGTTCTCCTTTGCCTTGGGCCCTCCAGTGTTTCGGGACAAGCCTAGGCAAAACCCTTGGTCGGCCCTAGGCTTTACCTTTGCTGTTGGGTTGGGTTTGCACACAATGCTGTTCTTGACAAATTGGGGCAGACCTAAAAGTTGACTTGATTTCTGACCGTGATTAAATTTAACTAAGCCAACATGAGCCAAATATTCTACTGGGTGCAGCCTGTGATCCGGTTCCCTGGTCATCAATGAATATTAACTTCTATTTTATGCCATCGATTGGCCCAAACAAAAAGGAATGATATACTTTAGAGGAATTCTTTGGTAAGCACTGCCTAGTACGCATTTATATATACTCAAATTCATAATTGACATGTATAAAGATAATATAATCTATATAATCTTACACATGTTAATAATTAATTTAAGTGTGTATAATAGAAAGTGCAAACCTAAGAATTTCCCATCTACTTTGGACGTATGGCCCCTTTTCTTCACATACAGGAGAAAAGGCATCAATGAATCCTTTTGATATCCTATTTCATGTGACTATTTATTGGGATATTTTAGATTAAATATATTTAACTTCTAAGTAATTTTCACTGATGTTTCTTCTTTTATTGGACTTATTGTCTAGAGGGTACAAGAATAATGTCAAGTGTGATTTAAAAAATAAGAAAGAACCATTTTATTTACTTCTCTTTGCCCTCCTTACTTTCAAGTTTTCAACTTCACGCCTTATGTGCAAACTACTTCATGCCTTTGGTGGAAACTCCTAAACAAGTGTTTGAAGTTATGTAGAGATGTGGGAGGATGATCTCAGATGCATTCTTGCAGAACCTACCCAGTTGGAGCTTAAACTTACAAAAAAAAAGAATGGCTAATCAGGTATTTTAAATAAAGATTGAAGTATGCTACCTAATTAAAGATAGGATTTCTATGAGATTGTCTCTTGAGCATAACCCAAGAGATACACAATGATGAATTCAACTTAAGGATAGAGCCCAGGCAAAATCCGAAATTAAAAAGAAAGCTCTGGAGAGCTCGAAGATTGGGGAGAATTCCTTAAAATATATGTTAGTTTGTAATTTTCAAAAGAAAAAGAAAAAGTCAAACCTAATAGAAGTATAAATCGTTGTCCTCCAAACAAGTGATTTTATTTTTATTTTCATTTTCCTAGAACATACTAGAGCAATTGATTACCTTCTTTAGATATGAATGTTCCTTTACTCCATTACTTATTGATGGGTTTCATTGGGAAATTCACATGCATATAATTTGAATGCCTAAACAAAATTTCGTAAGTGAATCTTGCACAGATCAATCCACTTAATCCAAGCAAAATAAGACTTTTGATGCTTCCGTGGAAGTAGATATATTATCTAAGTAATTTACTTAAACATAGAGAAATTCTTACTTAAACCCTGAGCACTCAAATAAGTACACGAGATCACTAAAGACTTAATATTTTCATAAATTTTTGTGTCACATAATTAATTTCACAAAGATCTATAAAAATATTAAATTCTGATTGGTCTGGTGCACTCAACTTGAGTGCCCAAGATTTAAGTAAGAATTTCTTCTTAAACATAATCTTGTTCCTGAACCTCAAACGGTCAAACCTATTAAGAGATGGCTTCTTATGCAGCCTTCTTCTATAGTTCTATATCATAATAGTTCTGAACAACTAATATTAGTAGAGACTTCAAACCTGAATTTTTATTATTCTCTGACTACTTTCTGAGTACCCTGGAAAAACAAAGACAATTCTTTAATTCCTAACCTTTCTTTAAACATCCAACCTTCAATGATTATAATTGTATTCCCCCTTTTATGCTTCACTTGATTCCAAACTTGACTAATATGTTTAAAATAGCTAGAACCAATTAAAGGTGAAATTCAAAGTCTATATCAGCACAAGTTGCATGTAAAGAAACCCGATGATATAAATTTCTAAAGAACAAGCATCTTTGTATTAATAATGAAGAATATATACTTTTCAATCTAAAATTGTCCCCGGAAGTTTGCACAAAACACGTGAACTACAAGCACAGCTGCCACAACGCAATCATATACTGACAAGAGTACAATCCAGAATACAAACTGACTTTTAGGAACACCTTCACATGAAAACGATATCTCAATGGGATAAGATTTTTAAACCAAATGATTTGTTCAACCATGCCTTCCAGCCACCATTGCTCTTTGGAGATATCAGCTCTGATTGTGGTTCTGTCTTTGGTGGGTACACCTGCTTTTTGCACAGCACAAAATTCCTTGCCCCATGTGATCCTATGGGTTCCAATGGATTCAGAGCTGTCAAAGAAGTTCCATCAAAACAGAGTAACCCTTTAGCTTATAATCACAGGGGAACCAAACTTAATAATATGCTGTACTTCTCTATCAACACAGGACACATGCATACTGTAGTTATTCAATCACTAAAAAGAAAGAAAAGCTGTTCATAGTCCATTCAATAGTGATCAATTTCCTTTTTCATTGGGGAACAACAAATCAACAATACTCAAAAAGACTGTAAAAAAAAGGGCCAAAAAAAAAACCAGTAAAAACAAAACCCAAAACGAGATAAAAACGGTGAAAATAGACTGCAAGTGTACCAACAAACAAACCTGAGAAAAGAAAAGACATAATTAAAACAATTGCATAGCCTAGAAAATCATTTGCCGATAAACAACAAGTAACTTCTTTTGAGAAGGGATAAGAAAATATGAAAAGAAGGAGTGGAACCCAACTGATATATATAAGAAATGGCCAATTAGATCCAACATGAACAGTGACCAAAAAAAAAAAAGAGTGCAACTTCATGCACCAAATGAAAAGGGAATAACAAATTTCCAAAAGGGTAGGCAACCATACCATCAAACCCAGCATTTGCACAGTAAAGAAGGAAGTTGCTGGCATCAAACCCCAGAACAGGAAGCCTCCCTTCACGGGCATAGGATTTCAGAGCAGAGTTAATGACCCCAGAAACAAGGTCCTTCTCATTCACCACGAACCTTATGGGCCCTGCACTCCCCAGGATGTTGATGGTGACCAAGAACCTATTGTTCCTCGTCTTCTGATCCTGGTAGGTTCCCCTGTTCCTGTTCTTCTGCATCACCATCTTCTCAAAAGCACTCTTCTTCATGGCCTTTTCTCTTGAATTCAGCACAAACCCAGATGAAAACAAACCCAAAAGATTGCAGATTTATGGATGAAAACGGATTCAGGAAACGGGTTTAAGGGTCGAGGCCGAGGCAACGATAGTACCAAGCAGTTTTGGAGGATCCAAAGGAAGAAGAGGAAGAGAAGGGAGAGGGAGACACCACGTGAAAGGTGGTGCCACGCGCCGCCAACCTTGGAGAGGAAGCAATGGAGAAGAGCATGAAAGGAAGAGATGTACGCAGCATTCAAGGCACAGTTGATAGATGTGAAGAAGAAGAATGCATCAACCACTAGTCAGAAAGAAGAAGAATACCACTCTGAATATGAAACTGTTCTCAATGAGCCTACACTGAATGCTTCTGCTTATTTATTCAACCTTCTTTTCATTCCACCTTTATTGTGCTCTAATTTTGGATCGTCCATTAAAAAAAAAAAAATATATATATATATATATATGCTTTATTCCGTTTTACTTCTTTGTATTTCTCTTTTTTGTTAAGGTTTACGACTTAAGTTATTAATTTATTATTGATTTAAACGATAATGCAAAAAAATTTATATTAATAAATTTTTATTAATAACCACCACGTTCAATATAAGTAAATAACTACCACGTTCTGCATTCTTTTCTTCAACTCCTGCACCAAAAACATAACCCACTCGCTCATAACCTTATTCTTTCATTTAGAGTTTTTATAACTTAATTAATAATTTATATTTATTATAGCTGTTATTAATTTAATATAGATAAAGATAAGGTGAGTCATGGTGAGATATCCATTTGGTGCAGAATTCTTCTTTGAGAATGTGGGGTTGAAGCATGGAACAGGCAAGCTTCCATCGGGTGCAGTGAATAGATGGGGGCAGGTAAGGTATTGGAATGAAAGTTGTATTTATTCTTTGTTTCGTTCATAAACAATTTTTGTCAAAGTTGGCATCTAGCTTCTAATTATTCTCATTTTATGTTCTTTTTTTTGAGCTTGAGGAGAAGATGGTGACACCTTGCATTTTGAATCTCAGTTACTTATTCGTATTTTAAATTATGTATTATTTGTTTATATTATTATTTATTTATATTATTATTACATATTTTAAAATTATTCTCAGTTAAATGGAAAGTGGGTGGTCACAAGTAAGCATATGGAAGAATATTCACTGCATTTATGTTTAGAGTTTGATAACCATCCATCTATCTCTATAATAGGATTAGTTTGGAGATATGAATAAATTATTACTCTAAAAGATTATTGTCGGATGGATTTAAGTCCAGACTTTAAGTGAGGTAAATAACTCATATCACTGCATCAATCGGCATCCCTTTAAGGGTGGAAGTTAGGAAATATGCTAAAAAACATTACTGGTGTTACCCCCTCAATAAAACCGCAATGATATGAAATGTATGATATATATTAATTACACAAAATGTTCGCGTGCTTGGCTAGATCACTATGCGAACTCTCTGATGCCGTTATCTAATAGAAAAACTCTTGGTTACATGATTTAGTTAATACATACAAGACAAATCAAATCGATATAATATAGAAAAAAAATATATGGCTTAAAAAGTTTTTATATGTGTTTTAAATTAATAAGTTAATGTTTTAATTTGTTGATATATAATAAATAGAATAGTTAAATTTTTGTCACGTATATTTAATGTAATATTTTTTTTTCATATGTAAACTGATTTAATTGCTACCACATGTACAAATATATATATATAATAAAATAATAAATAAAAAATCTCCAAAAAATCAAAATATATTAAAAAATACAAAGAAAACATATTTAATTAAATATGAAAAAAATAAAATAACATGTTTAAAAATCTACTATAGAACAAATACATAATTTCAATAACTATCATATGATATTTCATATTATTATTTAAAAATAATATATACATATATTGTCAAGTCAATTAAATTTATTAGGCACATATACAAATATAAAAATTTATAAAAACATATTAATTACATTGACATATATATATTTACATATTAATTCATATTAAAAAAATAAAAATGTTATCACTTATTTTTAATTGATCACGTTATTAATTATTTTAATTGAAGATTGATCTTTTCTAAAATTTTTAGTAAGTGTCGATATCATCTCTGTATATATGTCTTATCACCTTAAATTAATTAATTATATTTTTAAATTACTATATTTATTTTATATTATTTAAAAAATTTCAATATATGCATTATAAGAGAGTAAAAATTTTGCATAAAAATATAATAAAATTAATTAAATATAATTTATTATAAAAAATAATAAATTATTAAGTATTTTTTAATTTTTTCGTACATATATATAATATATAATATATAAATATTTTATATTTATATTTCTTGACATTGAAAACTTTAAATGAAAATATATTAATATTTACATATATGAAATAAAAACTTTACAAAAAGACATAATAAAATTAATTAAAAATTTCAAATTTATAATAAAATTTGTTTAATTAGATCATTTAAATGTAATTAAAAATTCATATCATATAACATTGAGATTTCATTGATATTTTGAGTAATATTATTTATAAGAGTTGACATAATTTTGTAAACAAATAATAAAAAAATTACCTTCAATGAGAACATTAATGAATCAGATATAATGAATAAGTTATAATTGTGTCATATTAAAATAAATTGAATTTGTGAAAAAAATAAGATTAAAAAATCTAAAAAATCATATGTCAATTAATTAATTTAACTAATGTGTTATTTTATTTATTTTACTTAAATTATTTAAACTAAATGTATAAATTATAAAATAATAAAATATTTAAATACATAAAATACCATTTAATTTTATTATTATTGACTATTTTAATTTTTAATAAATTTTCTTTTTATTTGTCATTGTAATATATATCCATTTAAGATTATTTTCTTAGTGTAATTTGATATTAAAGACCAACTTGTTATACTCTTAAAAATAAGTTGATAAATAATCAAAATATATAAACACATAAAAATTCAATAAAATAAATAAATAAACACATAAAAATTAATATTAAAAAAAAAACTATAATAAAAAATTAAAATTATTTAAAACTTTATAAACTAATTATTTTGAGAAATCATATAAAACAATATTTATTAAAAAAAATTACATAACCCAATTATCATAAAAAAGAAAAAATCGATTACAAAAACACAATAATTTTGAGTGAATCCTACTATATATTCTACTAATTATAACTTAATCAAAATTATCTAAAATATTCAAAACATCATATTTACAGGCTAAGTATATTTTTTCTTATTTATTTTAATATTTTTTAATTTATCTCGTACATTACACAGATACAAAATACTAGTTTTACAAAATTCGTATATTACCCTCCATTATTTATTTGTTAGACGTAGCAGTTGTGACAATCGAGTTGGCTAACTGCATATATTTGTTTGAGAAAATAACACACAAGGTTCTGCTAACTACATATATTTGTGGTTTAAATGTCTCGCTAGGATTCAAAATACGTATCACTCAACAATTAACAAATTGTTTTTCATCAACCCTTCACCAATAATAGGGAACTCTGGTGATAGATGCCATTCACCATCCACTAAGAATTTGATTTCATACCTACGGAATAATATTTGTTTTTGGGTTAGAAGAAGACTCTAGGTTATAAGCTCAATTTAAAAGCTTCAGCGAGTTGACAAAAATGTTACCTTCCCGGCCTGAGCATCAATGTTGTAGAGAACCTCGTGTAAGAACCAGTATACTCAGGTGATAGGTGCTCTCCTTGGCTCCAACCATCAAAGGTGCCCATAACTTGCACGCTCTGATAGACACAGAAGTTCAAACAGGCAATTTAGGCATTAGCAGATATTAAATTCTGCAACCACCCTATAACATAATGATGCATGGACTTCATAAAAGAACTTATTATATATCCTAAACATTTTGAAGCCAAAGCTTAGTGCTGAAAATCAAATTATTAAAGATTAATGTACTTGTTTGTATCAATTTAAGCAAGCATGGATGTCACATGATTCATGGGATACATTTTCTAGAGAAATCAAAACTCACGTTTGAAACAGCTTGATAATATATCCAAAGAAACTTGTATGTGTCTCTTCATAAAGCTGAATTTTTTTGTGGGAATAGAAAGCGAGGGAAGGAACAAAAAAAACAGAGAAGTTTCCATGATTCAAGTTAGTTGCATCAGCTAAGTAATTCAATTACGTTCTTAACCTTTACTATAGAAAGCTATATATTAAGTTTTGAGAGCACTAGTATTAAAGATACTACACAGTTTCCATGATTCAAAGTTTCAAACCAAATTCTCATAGAATATTTGGAAGTCTACTCTTGCTTGTGTTTACCTCGGCCATGCCAAACCAAAACACAGAAACCTCCTTGGATTGTGCCGCATCAACATCCTTTATTTGTTCCTTCAATTGTTTATGTACAGCTATGTAGGCAAAAAAACAATTGCATTTGCACCAATAAGGACACAAAAGAGGTAACGTTGGTAAGAAAAGATCAAAAGACATTGCTGTTAAGTTGTATTAGCTTATTCCACAAGAAAATCAACATATAGCTGTCCAGAAGTACACTTGTGAAACCATATAGGGATGGATCTAATCACGTGGAGTAAGCCATTATACCTTCTAATCGAGCAACAAGATGAGAATGAATGTACTTTCCATTGATCTTCCTCGCACCTTCTGGAATACCAGATTGAGCTATTTCTTCTGCTAGTTTGGCCAAAGCCTGCACCCAAAGTAACAGCTTTGAGCAATTCTATATATACAACCAATGAATTCCAGTGAGGCAAATTAGTGCCATGCATACTAAAATTAACAAAGGTGCAGGTTTGCAGAGCTCAAGAATTGATTGGGTGGAGAATTAAACTGCATTTAATCTGTTAGATGGCATTCTTTTTATCATTAAAATCTTATTAGTATAATATAGCTCATACTATAAAAAGTTCAAGCAAAATAATTTAATTGTTTAAATAATTATATAGTTAACAATCAGTATTCTTTATATTCTCAAACACCAAATTTCATTATATATTTTAAGTTATTAGTTCAATATTATTGAAGCTTTAACAAAATTTTAAAATGGTATTGTTCTCCTATTTCATGTTTACCCACAAACTGAGTTAAACTAATAACAAAGCTTAATAATATATGCTTGAACAATTGAAATGCTAAATATTATATCCAATGACAACATGATTTATGTTTTCAATTGCAATGGCTAGTAGTTCTTGACTTCTAACAACAATAGAGTATAGCAAGCACAATGAGTGGAGGGTATTCATGAGGTGCAACTTATGTGCATAAGAGGAGTAGAAGAGATAAACCACCGCAAAAAGTCCTATAGAATTTCATGATTCAATTCCCAAAACAATAAAGTAAAGGTTTTTTTTTTTTGGTGTAAAACCCCGGTATCTGGAAACCGCATTAGGCCCCGATTAATCTGGAGTCGAACCGAATCGAACCACAAAGGTGTAAAGCTCTCTCAATGTTGGTTAGAGCCAGGTCGGAGCTGGTTTTTTGGTAAAGTAAAGGTTATTATGATATAGACAAAGTCATGAAAATCATAATAGTAAAAATTATTAACTCCTGGTCCCAGCTTATTCAGTTATAAAGTAAATGATGAAAAATGCAAGTTCGTGTTGGTCAGCAAGTATCAAACCAAAATAAAAATAAAAATTGGCAGCATAAAAAGTGAGAAGGTAGCAATAAATTTTAACCTGAACTTCAAGCTCCATGACAGCAAGTTCACTTTTAAATTTTACCAATGCTTCCTCCTTTATATGCAACTGAAGAGAAAAAGAGGCCAATACAGTATCTTAGTACAAGGGCCTTTGTCATCTATACATCTTCATTCTATCTTCTGAATACACCTTCTCAAACTACTACAAAAATAATTCCTCCAAAAAATGTGTCAGCATATAATCAGAAATCAGCATAACTCTTGAGTTCAGTAATAAAACCCATTCCCACCCCCGCCCCAGGAGGCCTGGTCCCAAAAATAAATAAAAGAGAATAGAAAAAGGCTGAAAATTAGAAGGCTCAAGTAACTTTTAACAATAGATACTACAATTGCCGTTGATTACCTGATTAAAAAAAAAAAAATCAGGCAACTAAGTCTATTCCCAACGCACTTCATTGGTGTTCATACTTCCGGCAGTCAATGTATCAGTCAATGAGAGCTTTTAGGGTTCAATAAGTCATGTTATTTCAGCACCAAATCCTGTGTAAATGGACCATTATAATTATGATAAATGTCAAGGCCAAAAGACCTTATCAAATTCACCTTTTCCTTCCACTTGGACGTACTTTCCAAATGCCATGCCACCCACTTGTTTCAAGTTTTCCAGCTGATCCATTTCTTTGTACCAGCAATATAACCAAAAATAATTATCTTCTTTTATTGACATCATAGTTAGCAAGATGCTACATCCAGCATGCATTGACTAAACCCATCCCATGGAGGGCTAGTATTGACATCTGACGTGTCTTCTCCTCAAAGATCTATCTATAGTTTGGCTCAAATAAGATTCGCCCATTTTTTATACAAGATTGTGATCCAACTCTGACCATTTAGGTATTAGCATAAACTGCCAAAACAAGGACCATTATATCATAAAGAAAATTGCACCTAGATTTCAATTTAATAGTAATGTAATAGATATAAAGTATATATATGCACACACCTGTCTTTTGAGGAACCGATTTTGCTGGTTGGCTTCACTAAGCTTCTTAGTGAGTTTTGCTCTTTCAGTATCAGCAAGCAGTGCCATTATCTGTTTAAACAAAATTTGAAACGGAAGATCTAAGTAAGATAATATTAATCCAAGTTGCACACACATAAAATAAATAAATAAAATGTATCTTCATAAAGAGTGACCACTCTGGCCAAAAACATAGTAATCGCTTCTTAAAATGTGAGATAATTTTAGCCCAATAAAGTATTCTCAGCCTACTGCACTAAACATTCAAGTTCACCATATCGAATTCAAGCCAATTTTCTTAGAATTTCATAACTTAACAGGATATAGATTGCATACAAGCTTGCTTTTTTATACGAGTCACATATTCATTAAACCCTCTTCCCCCACTCCTCTCCATTCACCAAAAAAATCAAACAAAAGAAGAAAAAAAAATATACAAATAGTCACCATAATAGCAGTCACTTCAGAATAAAGGCACAAAAAAAGGTGTTAAATCTTTGGAACCTGGTGAAACCATTCCTTCTGGTTGATTTTTTTATTATTTTAGAAAGTAATAACCTAACAAACAATAAATGTGAGAGACCCATTTAAAGAATAATAATCCATCTCAAAATACACTTCAAAACCTGAAATAGTTTCCCTTTACTAGCTTTCCTTTATCCTTACATCTATTCCGAAGTCTATTTATTGTTCTGAATTCTCATGATACGAGTAGGCTAATGGTAAATCAATTTTTGAAAATACTAATGCGATGCAAGGTGGTGTTTTAAGATAAATAAAGGCAGGCCAATCACTCATCAGTCATCCCACAACAAACAACCTAAACCCCAAAACCAAGAAAAGGGAAAATGAATATAGAAAATAACACCACAGTAAAGGAAGGAATTGAATCTAAATCTGTTTATTATTCAGTGTTTCTGACATGAGTATGATAAAAGTGCATCAATTCTCTAGTTTAAGATTACTAAAGATGGGCCAACCTCACATTTTACAAGAAACATTGGCTCCCGAAGCCTAAAAAAAATAACAAACAAACAACAAAAGTCCTAACAAGAGCAGGAATTTAATCACAAGTCTCTAATGGAGTGCAAATAGACTATCATGAAGATTTATTCTTGCAGAAAAGAGAACTGAGACAAAAGTAGAGAAAGACAGAGAGAAGTAACAAGTGGTTTTAACATCATGAAGATTTTCTGTAGCTCACGAGGTATATTGATTCTTCAAAAGGCATAGTAAAAATAATTTTAAAACAATGGCTCCATCTGCTCTTTAAAAAGAGAAAAATAACAGGGTTACTACAATCAAATAAACAATTAAGATATATTTATTCAATTCCAGGTGCATGAGAAGTTAAGAACATGTCTGTAATCAAATGGGAGTTATGGGATTTCCAAACGACAACTATGAAGTGGATAAAAAAGACTACCTGTTCACTGGTAAGTGGTTGTGCCAAAGTCTCCTCTTCTGAGTCTGTAGATGGATCCTCATCGTCACTGGAATTATCTCCAGATTGTAATGATGCAGATTCCTCTAAACTAGTCAGCATAGAATGTGTTCTACAGAAAAAAGGCCTTCTTGGATACACTGCAGTAAAAGCTTGATAGGAAGAGGCCAATCTGTAAAAGCCCCACCTTGAGCTCTGGGCAGCCACATTATATGGAAGTTTCTGAGTGTTTTCGCATCCTATTGTTCTCGAAATATTGGAAAAGAATAATCCCTGTGCTTCGAGACGAGACCTACTCAAATTATGAAAGAATCATGATAATTAGTACTAAATAAGTCTCAACCTCAAATGCAACAATAATGTACAATGAAGCATTACTATTTTAAATATCACTAAAAGCAAACCTTACTATTTTAAATAAGAAATAATTATATTTTTCTTAGTAATTATTGAGAGATGGCTAATATCAAGAGTATTATAAGCAAAAAAAATACAAACTTTCATTCTCTGGGGTTGAGAGGAGGACCAAAGGGGAGGGAAGTTACAGGGGACGGGGTTAAGAACAATGGTATTACTTCAAGGTTAATTTACTATTATATCTAGAATAAGGTTACCTTGCAATACTCATTTCCATCATGAAGAGGATTTTACTTCCCCTGTCAAAGACAAGAGAAAGCGGAACATCAGGACCTATTCAAGCAGATATGTAGAATCTTACAACACAGTAACACCACAAAACCATAATGTAAGGATAACTGACCTTATGGAAAAATATGAAATACATTCTGCACAAGGTATTTCAAATTATGTTAATTGGCCAGATTTTGATACTTTCAGCATACTCCAAAAGTTAGAATAAAGAACGGTTCAAACATAACAGGTTTCGGCTTCCTAAGTATAGGGATGACAATCAGTACATCACAACCATATTATAAAATAATATGATACCTCTTTCCTTGATTATTTCCCCTTTCCTTTCCTTTGTTGATGGACAGGTAGAAACCAAGATTTTCTCCGCTTGTAGTTATCAAAGCATGTAAGCCAAAATAAAACTTTCTAGTCTTCCAAAAGGATATATTTATTGAATCTTACCAAGGTGGCTTAACTAAAATGTATATGAACTAATGACCTTTGACAATTTAATTCAAAAATTGCAAATATTTTTAAATATGAATAAAGGAAACAATGTTGTGATGGCAAGATTTATCCTCATCATCAAGTAGATCAATTTTACATCAATCAGCAACATCCCTATCCATCAAAATAACAAATTCCCTTTCTCTTCTAGTATAAGCTCATTATTCAAATAGAATTCACACTTAAACTGTCATGGCTTATTCTAGAAATAGATTAGTCATCTTTGTCAGATTTCCCATAACAGCATTAAGCATCTTAAAACACAGAGATTCCACACCGATCACATTCAAACTGCCAACAAGACATAATACTGAAATCTCTAACTCCAAGAAAAGGAGAGCAACAAAAATTATTCACGGTTTCTTTATCTCACTCATATTGCTAACTACCAAAGACACAACTCCTTTATAAAATATATCATCCTCAATCAACAGTAAATCCTTAACAGAGCGCGTCTGGCACAAAACATATCTCAGGCAGGAATCCACAATCCAGATTGATAAATTTCCTCCATGGAAAGAAACACTGATTTAACTCAATGGGGTCACAGCTGCATTGTGTAACTGTGACCAAACCAGAAACTAATAGGACACAAAATTGATTATTTTTTGGGATAAAAGACATGACAGTGATGACACAAACTTGTTTAACCCAAACAACACAAAATATGATCCACTTTCAGTACTTGAGCTGATTATCTAACTTACTCTGAATTCTAAAACATAAAGAGAATCTCTTAAGAATTAAAGCCCCAAGTTGTCGTGGCAGGTAAAGAAAAGAAGTATCTGGGGTAGGTGGCCATTACCATATAGATAATCTCAATAAGCAATTAAAACTCCATTCTGGTAAAATTATGAAAACCATTCTTAATCAGAATTATGAAAACCACATCTCTTCAGTTCTTGACTGGGGTATTTAGAAAAACAACACAAACAAGAGCGAATTTCCCTTCTCCCATGAGTTTTATTACCCACAGGAATCACTGTAATGAGAAGCAAAATGTAGAACCAAATGCTTACTTTAAGTAATATGATGCTTTGGTTAAAACTAAACTAATACTTTAAATTGTGGCTTTCTCAGACCACCTACCGGCCAAACCATCATCACCCTGTGCCTTGTTAATATTAAACTAGACCATTTTTCCTTGAAAACCCAGAAAGGTTATGATATACTTTATTAAGAAAGAAACACAAGAATGTCCAGATAGTTCATCACAGTTGATGAATGAAAATGCAAGCAAAACAAAAACAAAATCCCGGGCAGTGTAGCAATTCAACACATAAAAATAAAATAGATGGACACAGTGATACATGGGTAAGCATAGAAAGCAAGAAACGATGGCAACACTTACAGAGAGTATGAAGAACAGCAGTAGCAAGTTGAAACCCTTGTCTTCTCTAGTGATATCTTGTGGTTGAGAGTGCCGCACTTCTTCTTCACTCTTGTCTTTAGCCTTTTTCGTTCGTGGCCAAAACATTGAGAGAAAAAATAAAAATTAAATAAATAATCATGTCACGTGGCGAATAGAAGGCACCGATGATCAACACGTGGAACATTGAGATGAGTGGACGGTGGAGGATAGCCAAGCATGTAGCTTGACTTCTTTTTAAGTTTCAAGTTTCAAGATTCAACTCAAACCACTCAAAATAAAATGAAGAAAAAAAAAACTAACTCAAACTTTCTTTCCTGTCCGTATGTTTGGTATCATGGAAACGGATCTTCTTCTAAATTATTTATTAATAGATTAGTAGATCTATTTATTAATAGTTGATATAAATAAGTAGATCTATTTATTAATAGTTAATAGATATTTATTTATTTTAAAATAACTCATCTATTAATAATTAATTGATAATTATTTATTCATAAATTATTTTCGATGATCTTACTCTTCATCGAAACAAAAAAAAAATGAATATAATCAAGTTTCTTTCCTCTCCGTATGTTTGCTATCATGGAAACCAAAAAAATGATATAATAAAAAACGAAAGCAAAGGAGGGAGAAGAGAGTCACTTCCCTTGTTGAATAATAATAAAAAAATGCAAAAGTAGTTAGTTGGGTTGGGCATTACAAGAAGTCAAAAACAAGACAACCCGCCGAGAACTGTAATATTTGATAAAAAGCAATACTAGAAAAAAATAGAAATAACTAGAAGAGTTGCAGCTGGACCTATGCTACCTTTGAAGAATTCAGTTCAAGGTATATTCTATGTCTTCATTTTGGATTTTTTGCACCCATTGTATTGAAATCTACGAATATGCATCCATGACCATGTGTCCAATGTAGTGTGCTTGAATATTAATTTTTGTGACAAAAATCAAATGTAATATTAGTATTACCAAGATCTAGTATCCTTTGTGTTTGTTCTGGAATAAAATGGTGATATGATAACTGACTTTGCAACAAAAGATTTAGACTTCTACATATTCTGAGCATGTGTTGCGAAATTTTATTACATAGTACAAGTAGGAAGCTGATAAGAACCCAACCCTCAAGGTCCCTAAACCCTTTAAGGTCTACTCTCGTAGGCCCAAGAAAAATCACCAAGGTCCATATCACATGTACACGCAGGCAGGGAATGTGGGAAGGGTGGGAAGTTAGTTATAGTGAGAGAATAAAAGTAATTTGTTATATAGGGGCCGAAGGGGGGAAGAAGGGGCATGCGAATTGTAAAACGAATTAGTTGGAGCTAGAGAATTTTCTCTACACTTGGGAGCATTTGCTCTGGGAGCTTTAGCTCTTACTGTATTTCCTTTACTTCTTCATTAATTGATATCAAATATATTCACTGATAGCAGTTGCTATCAATTGATGCTCTTGTTGAGAGATTTGTATGTGCACAAGGATGACTTCATAGCGATTAGACGTTCTAGAAGCGAGGATGGCCGAGGTTGAGTCCAGTCTCAGAAATCAGGTAGCATTGGGGCGATCTCACGGTACGACATTGAAGGAACACTCAGCTCAGCTGGGTTCCTTGATGACTAATGTCGGTGAGCTCACTACGGCCCTTCAAGCAATGCACGCCGAGATGCGAGACGGATTCCTTCGGTAACAGAATTTCATAGGAACCTCGACGGATTCAATGGGAGGGACGTCGAACACCATGACGGCGTCAGACGAGTTTCGACTCACGGCAAAGAAGGTTGAATTACCCGCGTTCAACGGAGACGACCCTGTCGGCTGGGTTGCTAAAGCCGAGACCTACTTTGTAGTGCAGGGAACGCCACCGAAAATGCAAATCCAGCTCGCGCAGATTTGTATGGAGGGAATGACGTGGCACTGGTTCAAGATTTTGCGTGACTCTAACCCCCAGCTCGATTGGGAAAAGCTCAAACATTCCCTCATAGATCGATACGGGGATCACGATTCTGGTAATCCTTTCTCGCAACTCAAATTGCTTTAACAAAATGGAACCATTGATGAATATGTAGAAGCTTTTGAGGTGCTTATGGCTCAGGTGTCGCCGATGTCAGAAGAGCAACATATGGGTTTTTTCCTTGGGGGATTGAAGGAGGAGATACGGATGGAAGTCGTGGCCTTCGAATCTCCTAATCGCCATAAGATGATCTCTGTTTCGCAGTTGATAGAGTGGAGGCTGAATCGTTATCCACCTCGGAATGTTGCCGGCGGGTGGCGAGGAACGCAGCAGAACAGGGGAGTAACGTCAATGGGTAATTCGGTTGCGAGTGGTTCAAGGACTCATGGGGGGCAGTTGAATCACTCATTATCAGGGTCCTCTGGGTTCAACGATAGGGACGAAGAGTGGGCAGACTCAGAATTCTGCCTCTAATTTCTGAGGTGGGACGAGGAACTTGTCTTATCAAGAGTTGATGGACAGGAGAAGCAAGGGACTGTGTTTTAGATGTGGGCAGCACTGGGGCCCTACCCACCAATGCCCAGAAAAACATTTACGTCTCTTGATTTGGGAAGGAGAAGAACAACCCGAAGAGCCATTGATAGCAGTCGAGGTTAAGGAGAATGAAGAGGAGCCGGAGATGCTGTGTCAAGTCCTAGATTACAAAGGGCTTGATCCTCGGGAAATATCTCACTCGAGGACCATCAGGTTTGAGGGGTTATTGGAAGGCTATCCCATTTTACTCTTGGTGGTTAGCGGAGCCAGCCACAACTTCATAGCGAAGGAATTGGTGGCCTCTCTAGGACTAAGGGTAGCAGATACTAAGCCATATGGTGTGAGCTTGGGAAACGGAAGTAGGTGTGAATCCAAAGGAGTTTGTCCAGCTATCAAGGTGAAGATTGGGAAACATGATGTGGTTGTGGATGCTTATGTGCTGGGTTTGGGAGGAGTGGATATCATTCTAGGGGTTTAGTGGTTGGAAACACTGGGCAAGACTACCACGGATTGGAGAAGGAAGACTATGAGTTTTGAGAGTGATGGTCGCATGGTCACACTCAAAGGGTATCGGGTTCAAGACTGTAACCAAACAGTAGCCTTGCAAAGGCTTATACAGGACATGGTTACTGATGGTGAGGATGTTTCACTAAAGGCAGTGCAGCAGGGTGTTTCTAATTCTTCCTTCAGTGGGGAGGCTTTAAAACATCTCCAAAATAGGCATCCTTCTGTTTTCCTGAAAAGGAAGGGATTGCCACCCCATAGGAACCATGATCATGCAATAATCCTACAGCCTGATAGTAAGCCAGTGAGTGTATGACCCTATCGTTATGCCTATCACCATAAAGATGAGATTGAGAAACAAGTGGCTGAATTGTTATCTGAAGGAGTGATTCGGGACAGTACTAGTCCATTCTCTAGTCCGGTTATATTGGTTAAGAAGAAGGATGGAACTTGGAGGATGTGCGTAGATTTCAAAGCACTAAATAAGGTAACTATACCTGATAAGTATCCTATTCCTACTATAAATGAATTATTAGATGAATTGCATGGGTCTCATTTTTTCTCTAAGATTGATCTAAAATCCGGGTTTCATCAAATAAGGGTTAGAGATGAGGATATTCATAAAACTGCTTTTCGTACACATGAAAGGGCACTATGAGTACCTTGTCATGCCTTTTGGACTCATGAATGCATCTTCTACCTTCCAATCTACCATGAATTCAGTTTTTAGACCATTATTGAGGAAGCATGTGTTGGTTTTCTTCGACGATATTTTGGTTTACAGTCCCACTTGGCAGTCACACCTTCATCATTTGGATGAGGTCCTAACACTTTTAATTCAGCATCAGTTTGTGGCCAATAAGGCCAAATGCTCCTTTGGTCAGCCAACAGTGGAATACCTTGGCCACATCATTTCAGCTCAAGGTGTGGAAATGGATCATTCAAAGGTCCAAAGTGTCCAAGATTGGCCAATTCCCCGAGATGTTAAGGGAGTAAGGGGATTTCTTGGGCTTACAGGATACTATAGGAAGTTCATCAAAGACTATGGGAAGATAGCTCACCCTCTCACAGCTTTGACAAAAAAAAGATGGGTTCAGTTGGGATGAAGAAGCTCAAAAGGCTTTTGATCATCTTAAGGTCTGTTTAGCATCATTTCCGGTGTTAGCACTACCATATTTTACCTAAGAATTTGTGATCGAATGTGATGCTTCGGGTTATAGAATTGGAGCAGTCCTTATGCAAAATCAGCAACCTATAGCATACTTCAGCAAGGCCCTCTCATCAGGGACCTTATCCAAGTCTGTATATGAGAAGGAACTCATGGCACTTGTGTTAGCTGTCCAACATTAGCGCCATTACCTCATGGGGCAAAGGTTTCAAGTGTAAACTGATCATAGAAGCTTGAAGCATCTTCTTTAACAAAAAATCACTACTGTGGACCAGTAATGTTGGCTATCCAAGTTAATTGGGTATCAATTTGAGGTTGTTTATAAGCCTAGACCAGAAAACAAGGCCGCGAATGCCCTGTCAAGGAGGGAAGTTGATGCTGAATTGAGTGCCATATGTATGAAACTGTGTTGGCTGGACTTTACCAAGATTAAAGAGGAAATTCAGGAAGATTCAGGGTTGACCCAGCTACAAGATGCATTGTTAACTGATCTTGTTAGCAAACCTGGGTATTGCTTGAGAGAGGGGCTACTTTTCTATGGGGGGCGATTTCTGTTGTCTAGCGCCATATGCATGAAACCGTGTTGGCTGGACTTTACCAAGATTAAAGAGGAAATTCAGGAAGATTCAGGGTTAACCCAGCTGCAAGATGCATTGTTAACTGATCCTGTTAGCAAACCCGGGTATTGCTTGAGAGAGGGGCTACTTTTCTTTGAAGGACGATTGCTGTTGTTTAGAAGTTCCTCATTGATTCCTATTTTACTACAAGAATTCCACTCAACTCCCATGGGGGGCATTTCGGGTTCACAAAGACATATAAGAGGCTAGCTGGAAGCTTCTATTAGAAAGGAATGAAGAGACAAATTATGGAGTTCATTTGGGGGTGCGATGTATGTCAGCATCATAAATATCAAACGTTGTCCCCAACAGGGCTGCTGCAGCCAATTCCAATTCCGGAGCAAATTTGGGAGGACATTTCTATGGATTTTATCACTGGACTCCCGAAATCCCATGGGTATGATGTTATAATGGTGATAGTGGATCGTTTGTCCAAGTATGCTCACTTCATTCCTCTCAAACACCCATTTACTGCCAAGGTGGTTGCAGAGGGTTTTGCTCACGAAGTGGTCTGATTACATGGATTCTCTAACTCTGTAATTAGTGATCGCGACCCAATTTTCCTAAGCAGATTTTGGAAGGAGCTTTTCCGCCTTCAAGGCACGTTGCTACGCATGAGTACCTCCTACCATCCCCAAACGGATGGCCAAACGGAAGTGGTAAATAGATGTCGCGAAGCGTATTTGCGGTGCTTCACCTCTGAACAGCCAAAACAGTGGTATTCTTGGTTATCATGGGCAGAGTTTTGGTATAATACCGCCTATCATACAGCAGCTGGAAGAACCCCTTTTGAAAGTGTGTATAGCAGACTCCCACCCACTATTACAATATATTTAAATGGAGAAACTTCAATGGAGTCAGTGGCAAGAGTGTTGATTGACAGAGATGAAGCCTTGCGCCAGCTGAAGTATCATCTTCAGCGAGCTCAGCAAACTATGAAGAAATATACAGACTCCCATCGTAGACATGTAGTTTTCTCTGTTGGTGATTGAGTTTATGTTAAATTGAGACCACATAGGCAGACCACTATTGCTAAGAGAATCTGCCACAAGTTGTCTGCACGCTATTTTGGCCCTTTCCAAATCTTGGCCCCGTAGGAGATGTAGCGTACAAGTGCAGTACCGCGAAACACCAGATTCACCTTGTGTTTCATATTTCTCAGCTCAAGCGTGCTCTCCAAGGCCAGGCCAGTGATGCAGTGTTCCCTCCCGAAATGGAAGTTGAGGATATGGATCCACCAATGCCCGAGGCATTCTAGCTGCCGAGAGAAGGTAAACGCAGTGGAAAGACAGTAGATGAGTGGCTTATCCTCTGGAAAGGCCAACCTGTGGAAGAGACTACTTGGGAAGAAGCTATTATGATCCAAGAGAAGTTTTCCTCCTTCTGCCTTGAGGACAAGGCAGATTCTTTAGAGGGTGGTATTGATAAGAACCCAACCCTCAAGGTCCCTAAACCTTTTAAGGTCTACTCTCGTAGGCCCAAGAAGAATCACCAAGGTCCATATCACATGTACACGCAGGCAGGGAATGTGGGAAGGGTGAGAAGTTAGTTATAGTGAGAGAATAAAAGTAGTTTGTTATATAGGGGCCGAAGGGGAGGAAAAAGGGGCATGCGAATTGTAAAACGAATTAGTTGGAGCTAGAGAATCTTCTTTACGCTTGGGAGCATTTGCTCTGGGAGCTTTATCTCTTACTGTATTTCCTTTACTTCTTCATTAATTGATATCAAATATATTCACTGATAGCAGTTGCTATCAAAAGCCATTGTTTTTAAGGTGAAGAATGCAATGAGCTTCCCCCATGAAGTGGAGAAGGATTGTGACCAGGAGACAAATCTCTTCATAGTAGAGCTTTACTGCTTCAACTGTAGTTCATTTGTGGTGAATACCAAACCTTGCCTTCTTATAACCAAATTGTATAGAAATCTTTCACACTCAGCTGGATGGCATTTCCTCATCATTCTAATCAACACATTCTTTTTGGTACACACTAGGAGCAGTTTTAAGTATTTGTTAATGTCTTGGTGATAACTCTGAACTAAAAATGATTGTTTAGTTGCAAACCTCTTTTTTTTTCCTCAGATTCACCATGAATACAATTGTTATGTGAGACTAGAACATAAGAAGAATACAGATCTTTGTGTGATTAGTAATGACATCTCCAAAAGCATTGTTGTACTGTGTAGACATGGTTGGATTTTCCAAATGAATTGATTTAAAGTCTCATATAAGAGATCAATGTTGGACAGGGTTTATGATCAGTCCAAAAATGGTTTTCAGGGTGGGCTCTAGCTCTCCTGTCCTGTGGCCATACCCATACTAGTACTAGACAGATCTAATCCAGCCACTGCTTGAAGGTTTTGAAGAGATTTAGTATTTGTAGGTTGAAAAATGATCATCTTATATCTCTAAAAAGGGGTGTAAGTATTATTTACATTTTTTTTTAAGAAATGTGATTGAGTGAAAGAAAGTGATAAAAAAAATATATAATGAATGATATTAAATAGGATATAAAAAGATATGTATATACCATTTGATGTAAGAATATAATAATTGTTTGTAGGTTTATGCATAAGAAAGACATAGGTCCAGTGGCAAAAGTAGTTGAATTTCAAGAATGGTGTGCTGGTTTATGCTGGCGGCAGGAGTTGTAGAGGTTCCAAATGGCTAGATTCAGAGCCATGTCAGGTTAAAAACAAAGAAAATCTCATCGGATTTTGGTTACTTTATTGGATGGGAAAAGGGAATATTTTTGTGGTTGCAAAAAGCACAATAAACCAAGCCCCAAGGTTAAGGTGCTGTTATATGTGGCAGTAAATCATGGTACTCATATTCTCGTTAAATTTAATTGAATTGAATTTTGGTGAATTTAATTTATATATGTGGGAGCTACAATTGACAACTTACTACTTCTCGAGAGAGAAAAACAAAAAAACAAAAAAAGTCAACCATGATTGATCACAAAGCAGAATTTCTATATCCAAAGACATACATAGCAACATAACACTGTCGCCTTCTCTCTTTTTCATACTAAAGAAGGCGAGTGTTATGGTGCACCTCTCTAAGTTTGAGTATATTATATATCTTAAAATTTATTTGTTATTGTAGGTTTTTTTTACAGGTTTTTTTTTTACAAATTAATTTTTTTATATTTTTTTAGTACTGTTTGTCGGTACTGTTTACTGATACTATTCATTGGGGGTACTGTTCATAACAATATTGTTCACTGATATTGTTCATGCGATACTGTTCACTGTTGGGTACTATTCATAGTCACTAGTTATTGGCACTATTCATCGGCAGTCGAAAACCACCGACCACCTCTGGTTGATATTGTTCACTTTTTAAAATTACATAACTGTATAAATAATATCAATTAAAATTATATATGTCTTTATATTTTTTTATAAATAACTGTGCATACTGAAAAAAAAAATTCTATAGCTATAGCGGTTGAAAAATCTTATAAATTTCAACTGATAATATTTATACAGTTATACAACCGAAAAAAAATTAGAGTTAGCCAATTTTCCTAAAACTATAACTGTATTTATTGAAAAATCTTATAAATTTAACTAATAATATTTATACAATTATATAACTTAAAAAAATTAGAAGTAGCGGGCAAACAGCCTACAATGGCCTACCAACCGATGACAGTGGTGGTAGTAGTATGTAAAAAAAATATAAAACTAAAAAACCTAAAAAAAAAACTTGTTAAGTAGATTTCCTGTAATTGATCCAAGTCATTGATTTATTTTATGAATAAATCAATGGCTTAAATTGAGTGGTGTATCATACACTCTCTTTTAGAAGATGTATATTAGACTCACTCACTAAAGAATGGACAAGGAATGCATAAATACTTTGAGTTTGGTGCACTTTAAGAAAACCTCTTCAATATTACTATAACAGCCCATAATTTCAGTCGTGGGTTTCCAGCGGGAACTAAACTTCTTCATTAGTCAATACCTGTTTCATTTAACATTTAGAATGGACTTTACACATTGCTAAAAATATAGAAATATATTATGATAATTTGTGTATATATCTGAATTAATATATATATATATATATATATATATATATATATATATATATATATATATAATTAGTCTTTATTTATAGAAGAAGATTGTTGTATAGAAAATAAAAATAATAAAATATAATTATGTACTAAATTAATCTAATTTTGTACTAAATCAATTATTAGCATCCATAAAATTAATCACGCTAACATCTAGGATTGTAAGTGGGTGATTTAGTTCGGTTCCTGAGAGAAAATAATTTGAACCAATCAAAATCAATTAGTTTGATTTAGTTTTTGTGTTTTTTGATAGTCAAATCCGAATCAAACCGAACCGAACATTTACGGATTAGTTTGGTTCAGATAATCGGGTTGACCATTTTTTTAACACAAAATTAGCTAAATAATTAATTTTTCATAGTAAAAAAAATACATAATAAACTTATGAAAAAAAATTAAAAATAGAATCAAACTTATTGATTTGAACACTAATAATTATTTTATGTTTCAAAATGTGTATAAAAAGGTTCATAAAGAGGGAATAAAAAATATATTGATATTTATATTAAGAAATTATATTTGAATAAGTTAAAAAATTCTTCAAAAGAGATTTAACTTGGCAAGTTGTATACTACTACTATTTAATTAAAAAAGAAGTTATGAGACTACTAACCTAGAGGTATATATGTAATCAATTGAACTCCTAAGAACATTAGTGGAGCGAATGAAGACTTGATTAGTTGAACTTTGAATCAGTACCTAGCGAATTTAATGTCTCCAACTTTTGCAGTCATATCTTCATCCAAGATAATGTTATTGGGTTTTAAATCACAATGCACAATAGGAACTTTACTATCATTGGGCAACTAATCTAATGCACAAGTAGCATCAATATCTATATTCAGTCTCTCCATAAGGTTTAACCCATTTTTGTTTGTATATTTTCTCTTTCCCTTAATTCAATCTTCCAAGCTCTCATTACTTAAGTACTCATAAACCAGAGCTAGAAATTATAACACCCCAAAATTACTTATTTCGTGATATATGTTCATTTTATAATATTTATGATTTTTGAAATTTTTTCTAAATTTTTTTGAATTATTTGATTAGTTTAATATATTTTTTGATTTACGTGTGCACTGAGCGGAGCTGAAAAAATAAAATATTTTTTTCGAGGTCAAAAAATTTTGGACTGTAGAAACATCGACGGGGGATCTTACTAAACTCGAGGTCGGACACAGTTTACGAGATTTTTATTTTACGAGATTTTATCTGATAAATAAAATCGCAGTACATTTTATTATCCGTTGGACAATGGATACTGACTCTGTCAACTGTGACTATTATCCAATGGATAATAGCATGCAATAAAAATTTAGTAGATTATTTTTATCTAGTTATTTTTATAATATCATCTAAGTGACATCACACTTCACTTTATCAAGAAGCGTGCAAAACTTCTCAAGTAAGTTTCAAGAAAATTTCAAGGAAGCTTCCTACACACATTCTCTCTCCTCTCAATTTTTGGCTCCACGGTTGGAGGGAAGAAAAGATGACCAAGCCATCATCTTTTTTATTTTTCCTATCACTTTTCATTTTCAAACTTATTTCACTTTTCTCTCTCTACTTCTCTCTCCCTCACGCTCTTTCCTCTCCCCTTCTCATCTTCCACACGGCTGCACCACCATTGGAGGCCCTTCAAGTTTGTTTGATCAAGCCAACCTAGGCTATTGACTTTCCTCATCATCTTGAAGCTTTCTTCCTTGATGGACACCTCTTGATTCCTCTATCTTTACCATTTTCTATCAAGCCCTAAAACTTGAGACTTTGAGGTAAAGATCTTAACTTTCTTCCCTTTTTCTTCTCATTTTCGTGGTCTTTGGTCACCATTGTGATCAAGGACTCTTCTTTTCAAGTTTTGGTAGTTGATTTAGTGAGTTAACCATCTTAGGGTTTTCTTGTGGGTGGTGGACAAAAATCTTGAAAAGAGCTTGCTTTCCTTGTTGTCTCTTAAGGTAAGAGGGAGATCATTCTCTTCAACCTATCTTGGTAGTGAGGAACCCATGTGTGGGTTACCCGTTTATTTGTGTGATTTTTAGTTGTGTTGTTATTGTTTATGTGGTATGATTTTGATATATGTTGTTGTATAACTTGATGGATTTTGAAATGCCTTGATTGGAGGTGCTTGGAGTTTTTTTGCACATCCAGTGGGTTACACGGCCGTGTAATGTGACAGGCGTGGACTGGATGGTTTTTGGTTGAATTCCAGAGGAGTACACGGCCCAGGTCGTGTAATGTGTCACGGTCGTGTAATCCAGGCCGTGTAATGGGACACGGCCGTGTAATTCAGGCTGTGTAATAGGACATGGTCGTGTGAGCTGAGTGATGAAAAATGGTTGGTTTTCCAGTCCCTTAGAGGCTCACGGTCTCCTTGGGCACTCGATATAAGGCCTTTGTGTTAAGATGAACTTAATTAATTGAACAATTAGACGCTTAATTAGGATTTCATAATATGGAAAGAATAAAGAACAAACCCTTAACCCATAACTTGGAGTGGTCCTTGGAATAAAGAAAGAACATGAGTGTGGGTGAGATTATGAGGAACTTAAAGTAAATATTCTAAGTGAGTTCAATGCAAAAACATAATGGAATTGAGACATAACTTTGATAACAACTTTGAATAATATGTATTTACTCTTGAGTTTTTTATATTAACTTGATGTGGGTCCGTAAATGGGATATAAGATTATTGATGAGTGATTGAGCCTAATGTGGCATTTAATTATGAACAAGTCATCTTGATATTGAATGTCTCTCTCTCTCTTTATATATATGTGTGTGTGTGTGTGTGTGTGTGTGTGCATTGAGACCATATGCATTGAGGAAGTCTAACATGATGAGTATGATTGAAACATGCATTGAGAAAGTCCGTTGGACTATGTTGAAAGGCTGTAACCCTAGGAGTTGAATCACACCTATGTGCGGGTGCGAGTAGACAAGTGTGGGTCAGTTGTTGACCTTAGGAGCGTCAGGGTGCAGGTACCTCACAATGGGCAGTTGGTAGCTCTTCTGTGCGTAGGGTATACCGATGCAAACACACTAACGATCTGGACCGAGATACTGTCCTATATCGCGATCTAGTGTAGAATGTCTTGTACAATGTCATGATATGCACGTTGATAAATTGAGAAATTATAGCACTTGTTGGTCGCGGCAGCTGAGTTACAGACATGTCTCCTGATCATTCTCTCCGATGTTGTGTCTAGCTCCATGAAGTAGGAATTTGGTACCATTGTGCATGTGCATAGTCTGTCAACATATTCATTTGACATAAATAAATGTGATTATGAGAATATTTATTTTAAAGATAATTCTGACCATCTGTTCTATTAAATTGTTTACTATCTGTACTTTGATGCTGTTTATTATGTATGATATGCTGTAAGGCGTCCTGCGCCGTTTCTGTTTCTTACTATCATAATTGGTAATGAAGTTGGATATCTCACCTCTTTTCTATATTTTGCTTTTTTGTATTTTGTCTATGTTTCTTAAAAGACCAAGGCGAGGAAGAGCCTGAGTTTCCCGATTTTGGAACGAACTAGCTATCTGCTTAACCATGGCATCCCGACGAGGCTTCCTAGGGTACGCCAGGCTGAGGTTCCATGAAGGCGTGGATTGTTGGCACGTTGATGTGATCACCGAATGCTGTGTCTACTTGGGAGAGGTGACTATATCATTGGCTTGGGGTCACTACGATCCACCGTTCTTTGCCTTGGACGTTCGTGTATCGTTGGAGTTCTACATGCCGATACGCGATGTGTGGGGTGATTGTGAATACACTCCACACGAGGATTCTTTCCTATCTTCTGCACGAGCTCCTGCTCATGAATTTGCTGCCCCTGTGAGGATTTCCTCTTCTGAGGAGGATCTTATGGAGGAGCCTAAGGAGGATCCAGCTGAGGTTCATTCTCAGTAGTTGATGGGGGCTTGATATATTCTTTTTGGTGGTCTGTATATTTTTTGGGGCATGTAAAGCTTTGGCTTCTTTTTGATAAGCCTTAATGTAATTAATGACTTACAGTCTGTATCTAAACACACACACACACACACACACACACACACACACACACACACACATATATAATATGTATCTTTTGCATAAAAGTATAAGTTGATCTTTATGTTTTTCGCTTACAAAATAAAAATGTATAATACAGGTATTTGAAATAGACTTGCTATGTTATGATACTTCATTGATGAACATGTTAATAACTATATATATACGATATAAATCGGGTCTTAATAATAATGAAATAATTTTATTTTTGCTTTCCGTCCATTTGGTGTGACGTCCTCTCCTCCTCCTGAAAAAGGGGGCGTTACAGAAATTCATTATTTTTAAAGTCAATACTAGAGCATTTAAAGTCAATTCATCGTTTCCAAGCTTCCAAGTTCAGATGATGTTGTTGCTGTTACCTTCACTTTTCTGTTCTTTATGTATAGTAGCAAGCAAATTGTCAAACATAGTATCAGTGTTACTACTGTGACTATGATGATGTAATATCTGACATGCTTTCTTTCATAGCCATGAAGCTCACATGCAAAATGTAAGCAAAGTTTTTTATTGCTTTCTAAATGGACAACAGAGAGATTTTGAAAAACTCCACCACTATGAATGGTTCCTTTTAAATCATTATAAGAGAGGTTCAAAAGCTAAAGGACATGTAGATTTTGAAGTTCAATACGAATGAATCCAGAGAGTTGGTTGGAAGAAAAATCCAAAGTTTCCAAGTCTCTCACATCTCTAAGAGTTTTTAGAATAGCACCTGATAACATATTCCTAACCAAAAACAAATTTTCCAAGCTCAGACAATTGCTAAATGAGCTGGGGATGTCACTAAACAATTGTTATTTTTTTAATTTTTCAATATATACTATGTCTAATATTGACTAGAGTTAATTTTATAATAAAATTAACTTATTTAAGAAACTGATGATGAGATAAGTTAGAAAATTAATAATTATGCAGATCATAACTAATTATTATTAATAGAATGAAAACACTAGCATCTCTTTTAGATAGAACTAAACCTCTAATTGTAAGAAATAAGTAAATAAGTTTGTTAATAAAAATCCACTAATATCATGAAGTACTATGAAACCAAAACATGGGTTCATAATGCTTACCTGAAAATTTTCTACAGCCCTAGGATTTCCAATATTTTTATTAGGGTGAACTATCCTTGCCTGCAAAGGAAAAAAAGGGTAAGTAGGGTAGGAGACATATCACCTCTCATCAAAGTGATAGAAATGAGTCAATTTTTAGGTAGATAAAAAAGAAATGTTAATTCAGGAAAAAATGGAAAATAAAAAATATCAGCATAAATGTCGTCTTCCACTCTTTCTAAATGTCAAATCTAAAAGTAAGCAGAAGAGAACCATTGTTTCATCTTTGTGGTCGGTGAGCTGCAGTGCCGGTGAGCTGTGGTACCGATGAGCAGAACCGAACATTTTGACAGAGGAGTTTTCTGGCTTTCTACGTTGGACGAATGACGCGGCTCGAGCTGCGGCGAAGCAGATCTGGCCTAAGCTGTGGTGGAGCAGAACCTACGGTGAGTTACGGTGCCGGTGAGCAGAACCGAACGTTTTGGCAAAGGAGTTTCTGGTCTTCTGCGTTGGACGAAGACGACATTTTAGGGGTTGAGAACTGGGAAAGTATTACAAAAAATAAAAAAAAAAGTAGTATCCAAAAAAGTTGTAGCATAAATTATAATAATAATAATAATATATATATATATATATATATATATATAGTTTGGTTTGATTCGGTTTTAAAATTTCAAATTCGAGAACCGAACTAATTAAGCTTTAATTGGTTTGGATTTTACTCGAACCAATCAATATACCCAAACAAAATTGTACCAATTTAATTGGTTTGGTTTGGATTGATTGAGTTAGTTTGGTTATCCGAACCAATTTACACCCCTACAGTGACATCCTCCTTCAAACTCAAGTGAGTATAGAAGAAACCAACTTGAGTTTGAAAACTAGAGTGCGAAATCGATCAAGATGATAATTGAGGCTGGAGTCTATAATCTAGATCGAAATCTAGAGTCTACAATAGCAACAGAGTCCTGCCATCAAAACGAAGTTTGGAATCTAAGACGAAGTCTGAAATAGAGTTCTACCATGAGAACGAAGTATGAAATCTAGGACCTAGTCTAAAACGGAGTTCTGCCATCAGAACAAAGTCTGAAAGGAGCGGAGGAGCGCAGCAGAGATGGGCAACGGAAGAGCGAAAGGATTGGACCGGAATGGACAAAGATGAAGAGAACAACAAAACTAAATCTGGATTTAATGATGATTAGTAACAATTCTAATAAGTTTCATGAACTCTACAAAGAAAAAGGAGAAACTTTTCTCAAGGTGGATACCATGTCTCTAATACCATGTTAAAAATATAAAAACATGTAATGATAATTTGTGTATATATCTGAATCAATGTATACATGAGAATCAGTCTCTATTTATAGAAGAAGACTGTTGTACAGAAAAAGAAAATAATAAAATATAATTATGTATTAAATAAATCTAATTTTGTACTAAATTAATTACAATTATCTTTAAAATCAATCGTGATCAATCATAATCTCAATTATAATTAATCACGCTAATACACACATAAAAATATAGAATTGTACAAGTCAATAAAAATGCTAGGAGCTTCTTCTTTTTTTCCCCTCCTTTTCATCCCTTTTTGTTTAAGTTAGGTGTTTGTGACAATCATAAATTTTAGAGCAGCTGACAAGTTAATGTTCATGTTAAAGGAATTCAAATTTTTTTTTTCAGTCTGAAAAGGAATTCAGTTTGATCACTAAATTGTTTCAATGACTACCTTGTGACAGACACTAGTTCATTTAAAAGTCAATCATTGCTACTTACTCTAACGCCTTCTTTAAGTTTGAGGGCAGTTTGGTTTGTTCTCAATTGCTTTTATTAGTTGGAATTGAAGTATTTTTTTTGTATGACAAAAACAGGTGAAGTAATCGCTCGCTGCTAATTTGGATGATGTCAAGGGTGGTGCTATGTACTGCCAGAAATCAGGCATTGACCATTTTAACAAGAGGGAAACTAATCCTAATAAGTAAGCATTCTCTTAAGTTATCCTATTTTCCTATCTAACTATGGAAATATTTTCTACCCTAAACCAAACCCTGTGAAATTAGGCAAATTGCATGGTACCTTTAGCTCTTATTAACTTGTGCTCATTATTTATATATTATATTGCTTAACCGTAAACAAGAGAGAAGCAAATTTGACTAGCAAATTTTTATATTTTCTGCATCATTAAATAGATACATTCAGGATAATTTTGTCCCAGCTCAGTGTTCCCTACGCTTCCCTACTCCTACTGGATTCCTGTTAGCTTGTTCACTTACTAAGCTTTCATAACTTGCAATTTGAATTGTCAATTTATGTCAAAGTTGTACTTGAATTTCTCTTCTACTTGTTTCTTTTTTTTAAAGAAAAAGGAAGAAAGAAATCATTTTAAATGTCAACATCAAGACCATGAACAATTATGCAATTGGTAATTTCTTCTGTCATTAATTTGGAAAATGAAATTGATTTGATTATAAATGAAACTATTTATTTAAAAAGTGATAAATTAGGGAAGTTAAAACTTATTATAATTATAACTAGCAGAAATTGCCCTATGGCAGTGAATATTGGAGAAAATCACGATGGTAAAAAAAATGTGATCTTTTTGGTAAAGGAAAAAAAAATGAAAATTTTACAGTGCAACCACGTTTAGTGTGTTCAGAGAGGGATTCTTATATCCTCCTGGACGAAATTTTTTTCCTCCTCCACATATATTACAACAATTGGATCTTTGTATTTTGTACTTGTTATGTGGGTTCCATACAACTATCTAAGGGTGGTTATGCTTTTGGAGGAAGAATCCTTGAGGAGAATTTTTCGTGTTCAGAAGCTTTGGAAGGACAGCAGAAAATGTTTAAACTAATTGAAAACCAACAAATATGCAGCAGAATTTAATTACCACCATGCGATTTAACATACTAGGTAATTAACTGCAGCATCTGTGTTTCTAGTACATTGCATAAGACTATAGTACATAACAAGAAGATAAACATCAGAAGTTTGAAATCTGAATTACAACAGTGGAAATGTTTTCCCATTCTTTTCACTCACTGCTAGCCATTGCTACACTATAGATGACAAACCGCCAAGAAAAGGACTTGAAGCATAAGGAACTACCGGTTTATGAGGCTGCAAGTCTCATCTGTACAATATGCCAAGGAGTATGTTGTGACCTACAGACCCCTGGAACCAGGAATGTCAATCCATTCTAATTGTAGCTCCACTTCCCCACACTCCACATTTCTTAGTCTAAGAACCATATTTTGCACGACTTTGCCATCTTTCCAGACAATTTTGCTCTCTTCTGCTAAGCAATTTTGTCGGCTAGGTTGCAACCTTGTAACTATAGTATCGTTAGGGAGACCTTCCAAGCGCATCTTTACTGCTTCAAGAAATGAACCAATATCAAACTCAGCATCCCCCATTTTGTCATCGAAGCTGAATCTGTCTCTGTCATACACAAACTGCATGAAAAGACAGTGATATTATTGCCACTGTTGAATTAATTCAAACTATCATGATCTTCCCTAGGCAAAGAAGCTATGCATTGATTGAGCAAACTCCACATATAATAATGCTCATAACCATGATCCCCAAAAAAGCAATTAACTTCTAATGGTCAGATAGCTACTCATTATTCAACTATTGTGGTTTTAATGTTCTGTTATATTCGGATCACGTTTCTGCGATGAAAAGCCTCTACTCTCAAGACTATAAAATGGAAGCAACTACTTGATTATCCTCACATACTATGCATAAGTAACATGACTAATGCAGATGGTCAATGCAACTTTTTTTATTTCCAGGTTACCCAACTTTTGCTCAGTAGTACTGAAACACTGTCACAAGAACAGTTACTTACTAGTTGGATTGGAAGATGAGGATCTGAAATGGACAAAGTCAAATCATCATTCCACTCAGGATTGATATTCTTCTTCACTACCCGAGTCTTCAGCTTCTGCAACAGACATCAAATGGAGCAATAAGTTGGATGTACAGACAACAAGAAATGCACAAGGTTGTTACCCCTCTCCAATTTAATGCCAGACATATAACCCAAATCGTGGAAAAACATACTGTTGATTATATAGACTATATAGTTTTGGTACATTCTAACTATAGACTAAATAAAATATATCCTTAATTACCCCTCACACATAAATTTCAGCGTATCTTTTAATAAGTGGAATGTGTTGCGGTGCTGACTGCTGAGTGCACAATCTAGTTCTAATGGAAAAAAGAATCACGGAAAAGCCACTTCGGGAGGCAAACAGAAAATTTATTCATCTAATTTTTCTTGCAGAAGACTTGATACGTTATTTTGCTGCACTAGCTGACACGGTTTTCTGAGAACCTTTACCCTTCTTTCACGGATGAAAACAGCTTAAACAAAGTTCCAAAACCATCTCTGAGTATTGAGATGAGATGCAAAATGAAACAGATACTCCGCTGTTGGTCAAGTCAAGTCAAAACTCAGCAAGGTGAACAAGCATCAAAATCTGGGCTATTAGTAGATGAAGGAGAAAGAGAGAGAGAAACAGCAGAGTAAGATGAAAGAAGGAGACATGTAAAAAAGAGAGAGAGAGAAACAGCAGAGTAAGATGAAAGAAGGAGACATGTAAAAAAGTGATTAAGATTAAAGACAGAAAATCAGCAGAAAGATCAACACAGAAAAAGAGTCAACAAGCTCTGGAGACTTGTCATAGAATGCACAGAAGAAAGCAAGGCAACCCCAAATACAACTAAGCAACCAAAAGAAGAACAAAGATCATAAGGAGTCACAAGAATACAAGACCAACAAGAACAAACAAGGGACGCAAATCACAGAAGAAAAGAAACTTGACCTGCTTGCCCATTTTGATGATAACATACGGGTCGCTGCTAGCTACATCCCTAACAGCAAGGTTGACCCCTCTTTCAACATGAATTCTGAGCAGACCCAACAAGTTCTCCATTGAGAAAATATGAGGAAACTAAGGAAAATGGACTATCAAGAGGGAACAAGTAATTGCAGGGGACCTCTCCCTGCCTTTAAAGCACAAAATGGTTGCAGCCAATAAAGTCTGACTTTGCTAGTAGAATGATGTCCTTACTCTGACTTATTCTCAGTTGTCATTTTGTAGGATCCATCCAAATAACTTTTTTAAAAAATTCATAATAATTTCTTTTTTTTAAGATAATTATTTTGCATAGGATCCATCCAAATAACTTTTTAACATTTTAATAATTTAAAAACTAAATAGTAAAATAATATATTTTTTACTATTTAAATCAATATTATTTGGTGCAATTATACTCGTACCATGAACAAAGAGCAAGGCTTTTGTCATAAAATATAAACAATACACTTGTCATAAAATATAAATAATGATCTAACTATACCTAAAACGGAGATATTAATAAATAAAAAAAATTGATACATACACCCAAAAAAAATCTATTCACAATCATCTCGTTACCATCTCCTCTTTTTTACTTTCTCTCCCCCACTTTTTCCTTTACATTAATGGCTTTTATATATATATATATATATAATGCTTAGTACTTATTATATGAGAATGATAGAGGATCTCTTAGTAAAGTCGTTAAATGATCTCTTAATGAGAAATGAAAAATAAGATAAAAAAAATTAAGATGGAGAGTATTTAAGAAATTAAACTTTTTTAGTCTCATTGCATGTTTTCACTTCTTTTCAACTTATTTACCAAGGTTTATATTAACTGTTTGTGACTCCGTGCACAAAACTATGCAAAAAAACATTTCCCATAATGATATAATCATCAAATTTGCTAAGTAGCCATAATAATATAGAATAAAATATAAAAGATATTAAAATTAAATTTGTGGCATGAGTTTGTCAAAAAAACAAAAAAAGAATAGAATCCAAAGTGTAAACTGATTCTGTATTTGACAACACGTTTTTGTGATTTTTCATTTTTTTTTAATCATAGCACTTTGAATGTATTAGCTGTGTCTACTCTCCAAGTCGCCAGTCAACATAGTCTTCATAGCACTTTGAATGTATTAGCCCAATGTTAAGCGCAAGCTTAATCTATGAGCGAAAGCCGAAAACCATTTCTGGAAGGATCTTTTTGCTAGAAAACGCTGGAGGGTTAGCTTACTTTTGGCTGGTGACAAATAAATAGTTTGGCCGTCCTTATGCTTGAGTTTTCTCTAGCATCTTTCAACAAGCTAAATTGCCGAAACAAACCCAAATAAACAAGTTAAGCGTGTGTTTAATAGAGGTGAAAACAGAAAAGGTTAAAGAATAAATGATGAAGAGTGTACCTAATTTTATCTATGGTATTTATTTTATTATAAATACTTAATCCATTTTTGTTTTTGAGAGTAAATTTGAAAAAAAATTCCTTCAATTTTATTTCATGTGTAATTCACTTTCATAATTTTCAATTAGTATAATTTACACCTATAATCTATCTAAATGTGATTACTGACTTCCGTCATAGTATAATTTTTTTTTTGTACATTATCTTCTTCGTATCATCCATCTCCTAAAGTCCACGTCAAAAAAAAAAAACAATCCATATCCTAAAGTCATGAGTCACGGCATATTAATCACTTAATCAGTAGGAGAACAATGTTTGTTTAAATTTCTTGTTTAAATTTAACTAATAGTTGACTGGTTATCTCATTATGCTCATAATCTCTCATTGGGGCATTTTTAGTGTCTTAATAAACCCGCCTCCTGGTTGTGGTTTGTTACTTTATAGTGATGTCTCTGGAGCATTTTTCCCTCGTTTAATTGTTAACTATGGTACCGCCCCTCAGTCTGTTATAAAAAATACGTTAAATAATAGTTATCATCTTTACAAAAAAGATAATAGTTATCATGTTATTTATATTGCCATCCACTTGTCCTTAGCCTTTGAGATTACTGATAATATCGATTTGTCACCCCATACACTTCACCCTTTCATGATACATTGATACTATCAAAAGTTGAGATTAAAAAAGTCACAGAATGAACTAATGAGATAAAGGTCTTGAGTAGCTCAGGCTTTCTTATATATACCAAAACACATCGGACTTAAGAAATGAAACATTAATAGTCATGATCTTCAAGAAGATTAATTATTTATAATAATGAGACTTTTAATATTAATTTATCATTGTTGCCGATCCTGATAATGAATTAATTAATTCTACTTGCCTATATATTATAATACTCCTTTTCTTTATAGCAGGATTTGACTAAAGAAAATCTAGTCTAGTCATATATATATATATATGACACAAGTCTGCCGACCAAAAAAAATATTTAAAGTACCAATAAACAGGGGAGGATAACAAAGCTGCATGCATTCGGCTTATATTATATATCCATCTAAGCACTCTACATTGTAAGATTATAGGGGAGGACTATCTTCTTTTTCATACTCGTTTTTATAATTGATAATTTTTACATGACTTTCACATTTCCTTTCAACACTTACCTCCGCTTGTCCATGCATGTTGAAGTCAATGGCGGTCGGCTGAAGATAAAATAATATTTTCCGGTAAACTTCAAACATATAAAAAAATAAAAAATAATGTCAAATAATTAAAGGGCCGGGGGAGATATATTCGAGGATGAAGCCCAACCATTTTTTTTAAGGATAATATTTTTTGTAAAATAAAAATATGTACATTATATTTATATTATAAATTTATGTGAAAAAATATTAAATCAGATTGTATATTATTGTAATTTTTTTATATGATACAGAATGAGTTTGTGAGAAGAATTTAATAAAAATTAAAATATTTTAGTTGAACAAATAACACTGCTGAGTTAATTAAAAATTATATACACATTTGCAATGGTGGTGACTGATGAGGTGCTGCACCTCAATTTGACTAGTAGCGTATTTTGGACTGAAGGCTGAAGCAATGAATGGTTGAGGATGAAAATATGGTAGAAGGAAGCAATAAATGAACTTGTCCAGCAATGAATGGTTGAGGATGAAAATATGGTAGAAGGAAGCAATAAATGAACTTGTCCAGTAACATTATACCCAGGAAAAAAATAACAGAAATGATAGATGTACAGGAGTTTCCTTTACATATTTTCCGCAGGTTTGATGGGAGACGATGATGGAAGGGAAGAAAAGGAAAAAAAAGAAAGAGAAATGAAAACGAACGGATAGAGACAGCAAAAATAACTGCACCCATGAGTATTATGGGGATTATTGATAATGAGTAAAAGAGATAAGTATTTATTTAATAAATAGCAACAGGAGTTGAGATCATATTATTCGATATCTACGAACCCACTAAATATATATTTTTTCATGTAGTATATATTTTACATATATATTATTATGTTTTTTTTTCTTCTTTTACTTTAAGATGAGATGAATTTTTTATTTTACAATGAATTTTTTAATAAATATATATCATTCTTGTAATAATTATCTATATAGATTAATTATTAAAAAAATATAATTGAATTTAATCTATTATTTTGTAATATTTATTTAATTTTATAAGAAATTTAAATTATTGAGAGATATTGTTATATATATTGATGTTAAAGTTTATTTTATATATGTTTCCTTTTTTAATTTTTAAAATTTCATTTTACATTATGAAATTCTTGTAGATATTCATAAATACATGTCTCTCTCATAGATATTATAAATGAGTACTCATGACGAGAGTAAAGATGAAAATTATAAATGGGTACCCACCTCTTCCCCAACCCTACATTGTCATTCCCACGAATGAAAGTGATTAAAGTTTGTGAAACTTTTGTATAGTCATTTTCTGTGTATGTAAAAGTCTTGAAAAAATAATGGGTATTTGGCTAGAAAAATTTTAGATACACGTTAATTTTAGAGACACATTTTTAATATTTGTTTATGTGATTAAATCAACGTGTAGATATGTAGAAAATGAGATAATCTTAATTGTAATCAAATAATAAAAAATGTGTTGATAGAGTGTAAGTGTATGTAAATATCATTGTTGATCCCAATAATACCAATTTATTTATAAGTAGAGTTATCAAAATAAGTTGGACTAGCTCACGCAAGCTAAGTCAATTTTCAGGCCAGGCCAGGCCAAAGTGGTTGTATGCTAGCAATTTGCTAGCCCTACTCAGTCTTATACGAACTGCTAGTTGTGCGGGCCAATCTTTTGACGTGAATTATTCTCTTCTAAAAATAATTCTTATATTTTGAACACTTAAAAGTTTTATTTTTATGTTTTATCGCTATATTTTTCTTTTTCATACTTCAAATAACAATAAATATAAAATAAAATTATTATTGTGATAAAAATCTTAATTTATATTTAAAAAATAAAAATAAAATCTTTTACATATCATAAAAAATATAAAGTAAATAATTAAACATCAAGTTAATGGGTTACCTATGTTGAGGTGGGCCAAAATTGAGTCTGTTCAAGTCAGACCAAAGTTCATTTGAACTTCAATTTTCTCAGCCCAATTTATATATTTTATCAAGTTAACTAGACCTATTTTAACACACTTATTTATAAATACTAATTTTATAATTAAATAAATAATTTGCTTCATGCTTTTACTATTTTCTGTCCTTTTTACTTCTTGATTTTGGCTTTAATAAATTGAGTTTAGGTTGTTGAGAAATTCATAAATAAGCTAACTTCTCCATTCTAATATAATATAACGATTCCCATTAAATTCAATTAAATTTTTTTCATATTTTACAGATAACTATATTTTCAAAAGAATTTATTGCTCTGATAAGCACTTGTGAGAGTCAAGTTCCAAGTTGGCATCATCCAAAAAAAGTCGGGACAAACAATTCTGCATCACCAGTTGATGTTGGAACTTTTGGTCTACAAGTCATTTTAATTGTCTAATTGAGTTAATGGAGCCACAGAAACAATGACACAATCACGTACAACAATTTTCCTTACATTCAAGTTGAAACATGGTATGCAGTGCTTTAAAAATCGTACCCAATTAGGTGGTTAAATTAGTTGGATTATGAATTTGGTTTAAATAATATTTAGTTTAAACTATTGAATTAATTAAATTATAAACGAAAAAATTTACCGATTTAATTTTGATTTAATTTTTAAAATATCTAAACCTTTTCCTTCTTCTTTTTTTCCCTAATTGAAACATGGTGGGACTCTTTTTTTTCCCTAACTGAAACATGGTAGGACTTTATATCAATGTTTTAAAAATTGAGTGAAAAATTAAATTATCGACATATTTGAATCATAATTTGATTAGTTTAATTGATTAAATTTGTAGTTAAACAAATGAAGTTGCTGCTCACTCTTCAAGCCAATCATCAACTTGCTAGAACCATGGACGAAGTCTTTGGAGAATCATGGCACCACTCAGCGAAGGAGCGTTGGATCAGTTGGACTACTCCTCCTCAGGGCTACACTTGTTTGAATGTGGATAGTAGCTCTCTTGGCAACCCTGGATACTTGGGTTTTGGAGGTCTGATTTGCATGGAAGATGGGTCGTGGATTAGTGGTTTTGTTGGCTACTGTGGCCACTCTGACAATCTTCAAACTGAGCTCCTGGCTATTTTTCACGGTTTGGACATTGCTTAGAATTGTGGTTTGTGGAAGATGCAGTGCTACACTGATTCGAAGGACGCTCTGTAGCTGGTTGAAGGACCTCTCCCCCCTATGCACAAATATGTTGCTATTCTTTGTGACATATATGACTATAGGAGGAGGGGTTGGGATCTCACCTTTCATCATGGATCAGGATCCTTTCTCGTAACTGAAGTGGTCAGGTCACTTTTTACATGTAAAAATGATACATATCGCATACGTTATATATTATTTTATTTTATTTATAACATACCGCATGCGATATGTATCATTTTTATATGTAAAAAGTAACTGGACCTCTCCAATTACTGGAGAGGATCCTGATCCCCTTTTATCATACCTTACGAAATGACAACAGTTGTGTTGACTTTCTAACTAACTTGGTGCCAATCAATGTAAGTGTCACCTGATCTTCTCTTCCCCCCAATTGGGATTGGCCCCTTGATTCTTGTTAACACCATGAGTGTTACTTTCCTTAGATCTTAGCAGCTTGTTGTTTTTTTCCCCCTCACCAAAAAAACTAACATATATGAAAACTTGTGGATTTTTTTTTCTATTCAACTCAATTCACACATTTAACTCTTTGTTCTTTATTTGTTATGGTTATTTGGTCAAACTATTTTTTCTTTGCCTGTGTGGGATTATGTAAAGAGTTAGAGTCGATATATTTTAACTTTTAATAAAATATGAATTAATTTAAAAAATAAAATTTTATTAAAAGTTATAAAATAGGAGTAGATTTAATTTGAAAATAAATTTGCTAAACACTTATAAAATAAAAATTTAACTAAAATTATTTTTTAGTTGTATGCACATAAAAATATGATTGAAATTTGTCAAATTTTGGAGACTTAAGTTTTAAATCAAAGCAATTAAGAAGTTACAAATACAACTAAAAATATAACATTTATTTAAAAATTAAATTCACTCATATTCAAATGAATTTGAATAAATTTTTAAATATGCACAGTTAAATTAAGAAGAATTTTAAAATAAAATTAAGTTTTTTATAATTTTCTAAACACATACTTTTATTTCAAAGTCAAATCAGTTTCTATTTTATAATAATTCTTTGAATAAAAAAGTTATTTATGAATCAAGTTAATTATCAAATTTTGTAGTACCAAAAAATATTGTCGAATTTTGTGGTTCCAAATATATGCTCTAAATAAAGACTGTAGCACAGAAAACTAAAAGAATCTGGCAGTCCTACTAATTCTTTGAACTGTCTTGTGCATCTTATATGTGCTGGGTTCGTAGAAAACTCCATTTATAGTTGCTTAATTGTTTTGAAGATTACTCTACAGTTTTTTATTTGCAACTACTGCCAATAACTGGTCCAAAAAATGGGAAGACTGCATGGACACTTTTGTTTATGTCTTCATGATTAAAATGTTCAACAGAACAATTTTATCTGAAAAGGAAGTCCTAGAGCAGAAAGAGTACATTGCTAGGAGCAATTTTGGATCCCATTCTACGCCTATGACCCGTATGTTGTATCTTTTTCAAGCAACATGTAAAGCTCGAACTGAGAGAAAGCAAAGATTAAGCATGTGTTCGGTTCAGTTTAAATTTTGGCTCAATAACTTTTTTTGGGAGTTAACAGCTTTTATCATAGTTTGAGCTTTGTTTTGATAAAGTGAAAAAAAGCGGTGGATGTTTTGAATCCGTACAGCAACAGTTTTTTTTTTCAAAAGTTATCATTTGAATATTTTGTAAAAAAGTTGTTAAGATTAATTTTTATTTTAAAATATAAATATTATTTTATTTTTAATTAAATATTTTTTAATTATTTTATATTTATTTTAATAATTTAATGTATAAAAAATAATTTTTTATATAATCTAAACGAAACAGATTAATTTAAAATTATTTTTTAATTAACTTATTTAAATATAAAATTAATTCTATTATAATAAATTATAACAAAAAAATTATATAATAATTAATTATTAAAATAATTTAATTTTTACAATTATTGTAAACACGTACTAAGAGTAATGTGCCCAACTTTCTAAAGTGAAATTCGGACTGCTTTGCCGTGTTCATTTCCTTTAACCCTCCAATTGAATGCCTAAGCAAAACAGTGATTATAATTAATGCCTCAAGTTTTCACATTCTTTTATTTTAGTATATTTTAAGTTGTAAGTTTTACTTTCCGAAAGCTAAAATTTCATATAAATATTTTATTTATATATATTGGTTGATTAGCATTTCACAAAAATTATCATCATAATAGATGAGTTAATATTAAATATCTTTCATGATTAACTAAAACAAAACAAAAAATTACTGTCAATAAGACAATAACTACCTCTTTCCCACATTTTTATTTTTTTTCACATCCCACAACAAAACTTGGGCATTGATTGAGACCTTGAGAATGTGGAGGAGTCAGCTTCACTTCACTTTTTAAGTGGTGAATCGTAAAAAAAAAAAAGTTATTAATAAAATGTAATTATACATGTAATTTTTTTATAATATTTATATTTTTTTTCTTACAATTAACTACTTACAAAAAAAAAAAAAACCTCGTCCACTTCACTTCGCCTTCCACTCCCACGCCAAATCAATAATAACAGTTTCTCACCAAGTTCACGTTTGGGTGACTCCATCACACCAAATCCAAAATACAAACCGCTGCTACGTGCTTCCCCTTCTCTACCTCTTGAATAAATATTTGATTTGATTTTATTCTTTTTTAAATTTATAAAATTAGAATTGATTTGATTTTTAAATTTTTTCAATATGTGTAGGAGTCTAATAAGCCTTTTTTCTTTTTATCTCAGAGTCTAATAAGCTTTGAGTGAATTTATTTTTTCAATTAAATTAATTTAATTTAATTTAATTTAAATGGATGTCATTTTCAAATCAAATGAAACCTTCTAACGATTCCAAAAACAATGTTTCGCTTTTAATACTATCTGTGATTCCTTTTTTGGTACATACCATCCGTGATTCCTTATTTGCCTTTTTATCCATCAACAATTTTGTTTCATTCATTTTGATTTTTGAAAAATTAGTCAAACGTACTTTTATATGATTCTCATCCAGCAAAATATATTTTATAATTTTTATAATCATCAAAACTAAAAATAATGTTTCACTTTTAATACTTATTACGAAAGGAAAGGCGAAGAGTTGCAGTATATTGAAATGTTATATATTATTGATTGAGAGAAAAGTAATTACAAAGGAAGAGGCAAGTTTTTTATATAGAACTTGATACAAACGGATGGAAGACTAAGTTAATAGAAAATAACTAACATAACAAACTAAAAGCTTATCCAAATAGCAACCTATTCAATAACAGAATAACAGAAAGCTATCCAAAAGCTAAGACCTATTCAATACCCCCCCACAAGCTGGAGAACATATATCAAGAACTCCAAGCTTGGATAAAAGGTTTTTATGGGGAGCAGGTGATGTTCACATATTTGATGCATTAATAAGCCTTCATTTTTAGTCATTTACACTCTCCATGCACTTAATAAATTAAGTTTGGTTATGTTTTGTATGTTTTGAACTCAAAATGGATTTAATTGAATTTTTCAGCATGATTTACGTCTTACACTAATCCTGTATTTGGGTCATATATTGGGCTGTAGGTGGATGTTTAAGGTGAATCTTATGTCATTTTAAAGATAATAGAGAGCTCTACAATCTTCATGAAGACATCAAAGACTCAATCACACGTTTGGATGGCTCAAATTGGCATTGAATCAAGAACTAAAGTGTTACTCCTGACAGAATGACCTTTGTGTATTGTTCATTACACTGCTCGTAGTGAAAGTTGTAGAATAGGCTGAAATTTTGATAGTTGATAGTTAAGACTCAAATCTACAACTTTCATGTTGAACACTCTTCCCGATTCAGACTCCTTGGAGGTGATATTGGGCTTGGAAGTCAGAATAGAGGAGCTGCGACTGGGCCTGAGTAGTGTGTAGTAATTTAAACATATCTGGAGCTATAGAAATGATATTAGACTCAAACTAAAGCCATTTGAAAGCTAAGATCCAGACCTACAATCTTCATGAAGACCACTTGGCTCAAAAATGACGAATGCAATGACTTCAGAGCTACATGATTTCGGAGACAAAGAATCTTCAGAATTTTCTACTCACCAAAAGTCATTCAACATTTTCCACCTACTCCACCTACTCCACCAACCACCATGACTCAGCCCCCTTTGACATTTTGTACCTCTAACTCTCTATAAAAGGGAGGCTATGCAGATCATTGAAACATGTAGAGCTTCTATGTAGAAGTGTTGTTATAATTAAAGTGTTAGTTTTTGATTTTGAAGATTTCTCTTCTTCTTTTTCTCTCCTTTTCTCTCTTTGTTATTTTTCATGGTTCTTGAAGGTTCTCCAATGGTGATGGCTATAGAGAACTAAACTTCTTTAATCAATCCAAGAGATTGACAGTCTTGATGATTAATCTTGAGATTTTGTTTTAATTGTTATATATTCATATATTAATCAAGTTTCTCTTTCTCTTCTTCTCTTATTTAAATTCTGATTTAATGCTTAATTTGATTGAAATTTGCATATATTAATTGCGTAATTGTCATATGCCAAGAGATGAATTCAAAGGTTAAATAATTAATTAAAGGTGTTTGATGAAATATTTAACTTGGTTGGATCTTGATTTTTAAGTTAATTTAGGTTTTGGATGGGTGCTTAATTTGTCTAACCTTAATTAATTGAATTCTAGAAGCATTTCTAGTAGAAGATTCATAGATCATTGATAGGCGTCTTAATGTGATCTAAGACCAAGGATTTGGTTGATAGTTGAATAGATCTATAAAGATCAAGGATGGATTAAAATCAAGATTGGTTAATTCTCTTGGATTGGTTATTTTCCTAATTTTGTTTACTCATTTTAATTGCTCTTTGTTGTTTAATCTTGCAAAAATTTTTCCCCCTGTTCATTAATCTCTTAATCTGACTTCATAATTAGAATGATCTATGGGCTCAACTCGGTGTTACCTTATGCTACAAGTAGTTTTGGTAAATCGGTTATAAATTGATTTAAATTTGGTAATCTCGACAAGTGTCAAATTTTTGGCGCCGTTGCCGGGGATCATTATGATTTTGTTCAATCTTATTAAGAATTTATTTAACTACTAATCTCTCACTAACTTTTATGTTGCTGTGTTTTGGTGGATTTCAGGCGAAAATGGGTGATTACGGGTCATTTTACAAGAATTTCGTATTGACAGAAAATGTGTCCAGAATGAGCAGAAACTTGGTTAGTTGAAGGAAAACAGCCTAATAAACAAGACTTATAATTAATTGTGAGGTCACCCCTGGTTTTTCCAAAATCCATCGTTTAGACCAGTTTTTTAATTTTTTAATATTTTTTATTACATTTTTTAGTTTCATTTTTGTGTAGTTTTCATGCTGTACAAGTCCTATAATTTTTAAAAATCATTTCATTAGTCAATTAGATTTATTTTGGTATATTTTTAGAGTTGTCTAGTGTATTTTACTTGTTTACTTATTTTATTTTATTTTATTTTTGTGTTTTGATTAATGTATGACTAGGTCTAATCCTGATATCTTGCTTGAATTTGATCCTGAAATTGATAGAACATTGCATAGGTTGATTAGAACTCGTAGGCTAAGTGAAAGAATTGAGTCTGAATTTAGTTGTGACATTGAATCTAAAAGTGCACTTGAAATATTAAGTGATTCTAAAATCATGGGTGATAACAGTGCAAAATAGGACCCTTAAAGAACTTGTTTGCTCTGATGTAACTTACCAGGTCTTTGTGCATTCAATATCCTAATATTGATGCTTGACTTCGAGTTAAAATCGGATTGATACACTTGTTGCCCAAGTTTCATGGTCTTACTTGTGTGAAGATCCCCATAAGCACTTAAAGGAGTTCCATGTGGTCTGTTCAACCATGAAGCCACATGGAATCTCTGAGGAGCATATCAAGTTGAGGGCATTCCCTTTCTCTCTTGCTGATGTAACCAAGGATTGGCTGTTCTACCTTTCACCAGGTTCTATCACGAGTTGGGATAATATGAAGAAATTATTCTTGGAGAGGTTCTTCCCTGCATCCAGAGCAGTTGCCATTAGAAAAGAGATTTGTGGTATAAGGCAAATGACTGGTGAGACCTTGCATGAGTATTGGGAGAGATTCAAAAAGCTGTGTTCGAGTTGTCCCCACCATCAAATTAGTGATCACTCTTGATTCAATATTTCTATGAGGGCTTGCTTTGCCGATGGATAGAAGTATGGTGGATGCCGCATCTGGAGGTGCATTGGTGGATAAAACCCCTCTCGCAAAGAAGAGATTTGATAGCAAATATGGCGCCAATGCTCAACAATTTGGCACAAGAGTCCTTACATCAACCAGGAGGAGTTAATGAAGTTCAATTGTCTCATGTAGATCAACAGAGAATGGAACATAGACTTGATGAATTGACTTCTTTGGTGAGGCAATTAGCAAGTGGGACAACATGTACCAGTGTTACGTACAAGAGCCTGCAAGGGTGTGTGGCATTTGCTCTTGCTCATCTCATCCTACTGATGCATGTTCCACACTTCAGGATGGTGGTTCCGCGTTTCCAGAACAGTCAGTTGCAGCAGCTGGTATTTTTCCTAGTAGACCTCAATATCAGCAGTCCCAGCAGCCAAGATATGATCCATTTTCTAATACTTATAACCCTGGTTGGAGGGACCATCCTAACTTGAGATATGGGAATTCTGGTCAGCAACAACAACCCCAACAGCAGCACCAATTTGGATACCAACCTGTAGGTCCTAGCAACAAATACCAACCACCTGCATTCATTAACAACAACAAAACACTCAGATGATTTCGTGCGCCACACAATGCAGCACCCCCTCATGTTGGCAAGTCCAGCAACCACTCCATCCGAGCCATCATTAGAAGATTTGATGAAACAGATGGCTACAAATAATGTTCAGTTCCAACAAAATGTCAATGCCACCATTCGAACACCGCAAACTCATATCATGGGCGGTGCCACCACCGTGAGTGAATTGAAAAGCCAAGGATCAAGCCAATTGCCTTCACAAACAGTTAGTAACCCAAGAGGCAATGTAAGTGCCATTACCTTGAGAAGTGGCAAAAAAATTGATAGTCCTAGTCTACCACAACCAGAGCTCCCATTGCAGCAACCAGAGATTGATCAGACACAACAAAATTCGTATGAACTAGATGCCCCAGCCCAGAAGAAATGTGCAGAGAATTTAGACTTAAACATTCCACTACCCTTCCCAAACAGAGTGACACAATCCAAGCAGATAGCGCAAGCAGAAATGGAAAAGGAAGTCATGGAGACATTCAGGAAGGTGGAAATCAATATTCCCCTCCTAGATGCAATCAAGCAAATTCCCAAGTATGCCAAATTCCTCAAGGAGTTGTGTACTCATAAGAGAAGACTTAAGGGTACTGAGAAGGTCAGTATGGGCAAAAATGTTTCTGCGATGATTCAGCCAAGTATGCCAAAGAAATGCAAAGATCCTGGAACTTTCACAATCCCTTGCACTATAGGCAATTCTAGATTTGGCCATGCAATGCTAGATTTGGGTGCTTCTATCAATGTCATGCTTATGTCAGTGTATAAGTCTTTGAACATTGGCACCTTACAACCCACTGGTATAGTGATTCAGTTGGCAAACAGGACCACTGCTCATTCTGCAGAGTCTTGGAAGATGTGTTAGTGTGGGTGAATGAGTGATTTTCCCAAATAACTTCTACATTTTGGAAATGGAAGATGAGTTGAGTCTTCAATTTAACATAGGACAAATCATCTTCAATTAATTACAAGTGGATATGAAATCACATGGATAGTCATCAAATATACAACCATCTCTCTCTTCCATGTACCTCTTATGAGTATTCAACAAATCATGCTCCATTGATTCTAGGAAGACCATTCCTCAAGACATGCCAAAACCAAGATAGATGTGCACGCCGGCACCCTTTCTATGGAATTTGGTGAAGATGTGGTACTGATTTAACATTTTTGATGCCATGAGACATCCCCTTGAGGAGCATTCAGTTTTTCATGTTGATGTGATTGAAATCTTTGGTTGATGATACTTATCTTTGATATGAGTCTTTGAATTCCCGATATTGTTCTTGACTTTCTAGATTCTCATCACTTGTGATATATGTGCTAGGTCAAGTGTGATCTTGAACCATGTCTTTGCATGTGTCTTGAGATTTATGCGCATTATGAGTGATGATGCAGTGCTTATTTGACCGATGTAGCATATGAAAATATGAGTCAAAATTATGTCGAATTTAATCCTGCTGAGTTGCTTGTTTCAAATAGCTTGCTGCCTTCTATTGTGCATCCCCCATCCTTAGAGCTAAAGACTTTGCCAGACCACCTTAAATATGCATATTTGGAAGATGGTGAGAAGTCGCGATTATCGTTAAGAATCTACAACTGAACAACAAGAAAAAAATTGCTTTTGAGGTTTTGAGGCGGCATAAGCGGGCCATCGGATGGACACTTGCAGACATTCCTGGTATTAGTCCCTCCACATGTATGCATAGGATTTTATTGGAGGAAGGTACCAAGCCGTGAGGCAGCCCAAAGGAGACTAAATCCCCGATTCGGATGTGGTGAAGAAGGAAGTGACCAAGTTAAGCTTGCAAGTGCAATCAAGAAATAAATACTTTAATTTTCCTACATTATTTATCCCATATCGACGGTAAATGGGTGAGCCCGGTGCAAGTGGTTCCAAAGAAATCTGAGTCACGAATTGCAAATCGAACAATGAGCTCCTTCCCACAAGAATCCGAAAGGTTGGCGGGTGTGCATTGATTATAGGCGGCTTAACCAGCCACTAGGAAAGATCATTTTCCATTGCCTTTCATTGATCGGATGTTGGAGAGAGAAGATCCGGTGGCAAGTCGCATTCTTGTTTCTTGGATGGATATTCGGGCTATTTTCAGATTCATATAGCCCCAGAAGACCAAGAGAAGACCATTTTCACCTGCCCATTTGGAACATTTGCATACAGGAGAATGCCTTTCGGTCTATGCAACGCTCCAGGAACCTTTCAAAGATGTATGGTCAGTATCTTCTCTGAATTTTTAGAGAGTTGCATGGATGTGTTTATGGATGATTTTACTGTCTATGACTCTTCCTTTGATGCATGTTTAGATAGTTTGGATCGGGTTTTGCATAAGTGCATTGAAACTAACCTTGTCCTGAATTTTGAGAAATGTCATTTCATGGTAGAACAATGTATAGTTTTAGGGCATGTAGTATCTAGCAAGGGTATTGAGGTAGATCCTGCAAAAATAGATGTCATTTCATGTCTATCTTACCCCACATGCGTGCGGGAGGTTCGTTCTTTTTTTGGTCATGCAGGTTTCTATCGTCGGTTCATAAAGGATTTTAGCAAAATTGCCCTTCCACTGTCCAACTTGCTACAAAAGGATGTAGAATTTCACTTTGACCAGAGATGCAAGGATGCCTTCAATCACTTAAAGCAAACATTGACCAGTGCACCTATCATCCAGTCACCAGATTGGACACTCCCATTTGAACTCATGTGTGATGCCTCTAATTATGCATTGGGAGCTGTCCTTGCACAGAGAGTCGGCAAAGTACCTCATGTCATTTCCTATGCTTCGAGGACTTTAGATGCTGCACAAGCCAACTACACTACAACCGAAAAGGAACTTTTAGCAATTATTTTTGCTTTAGATAAATTTCGATCATATTTGCTTGGTTCTAGAGTGGTTGTATTTTCAGATCATGCAGCTTTAAAGTTTCTCCTGAAAAAGCCCAATGCAAAGCCTCGACTGATTAGATGGATGTTACTTTTACAAGAGTTTGATATTGATATCAGAGATAAGAGTAGAGCAGAGAACCTGGTGGCAGATCACTTGAGTCGGATTGAGAGAGAGGCAAATTCTTCTCCTATCCATGATGTCTTCCCTGATGAGCAGCTTTTCAAGATGCAAGGTAACATCCATTGGTTTGCAGATTTGGTTAATTTCTTAGTTACTAGAGCACTACCTGCACATTTCACTAAGGCACGATTGACAAATTGAAAAGTGAGTCAAAATATTATGTGTGGGATGACCATTATTTGTGGAGATTTTGTAATGACCAAGTCATTAGGAGATGTATTCTGATCATGAGTTTGATTCTCGTTCTTAGTTTTTATCATGCACTTGCTGTGGGGGACATTTTGGACCTACTCGTACAGATTAGGAAAGTTTTGGACTCGGATTATATTGGCCCACTCTATTTCGTGATGCATATTTGTTTTGTAAATCTTGTGAACAATGCCGAGAACAGGAATATTTCTCGTAGGAATGAGATGCCCCAACAACCTTTGTTGTTCTGTGAAATATTTGATGTTTGGGATATTGATTTTATGGGTCCTTTTCCTATGTCATTTGGTTTTGTTTACATTCTGCTTGCTATGGATTATGTATCTAAATGGGTGGAGGCAAAAGCCACTCGGACTGATGATTCCAAGGTTGTTGTGGATTTTGTTAGATCACATATTTTCTGCAGGTTTGGAGTCTCAAAAGCCATCATTAGTTATCAGGGTTCGCATTTTTGTAATCGAAGCATGGAAGCCTTGATGAAAAAGTATGGAGTCTTGCATAGAGTTTCTACACCTTACCATCCCCAGACTAATGGGCAAGCCGAGGTTTCCAACAAAGAGATCAAGTAAATACTTCAGAAAACAGTTCAACCTAACAGAAAGGACTGGAGCAAAAGGCTTGAGGATGCTTTATGGGCTTATAGGACCGCCTATAAGACTCCGATTGGGATGTCTCCTTATCGGATTGTTTTTGGCAAAGCATGCCACTTGCCGGTGGAAATTGAGCATCGTGCATTTTGGGCGGTAAAAGGTGTAACTTGGACCTAAATCAAGCGGGCATGGAGCGGAAGCTGCATTGCGAGGAATTGGAGGAGATCCGCTTGGAGGCTTATGAGAGTTCCAAACTTTATAAAGAAAGACCAAAGCCTTCCATGATAAGAAGATCATGAGAAAACATTTAAGATTGGTCAAAAAGTTCTCCTCTATAACTCCCGCCTCAAACTCATGCCCGAAAGCTCGGATCTAGGTGGCTTGGTCCATTTGTTGTTACTAAGATTTTTCCTTATGGTGCTGTGCAGGTTACAAGTGAGACTACTACAAAAGCTTTCACAGTCAATGGACATCACCTCAAACCATTTTATGAGGGAGCTCAAGAAGATATTTTGGAGGAGGTCCACTTGCAAGAAGTCGTCTACCCCACTTGATAAGTAAGATGCCGCCTCAATGGACACAAAAAAAAAAGTTTTTGATTGAGGTAAAAAAAAAATTTCTATTGTGATGACCCATATTTGTTCAATTATTGTCTTGATCAAATCTTTTGGAGATTTGTACCCGACAATGAGGTAAGTAGTGTCATTGAATTTTGCAATTCAGAAGCATGTGGAGGTCATTTTTCTTCAAAGAAAACAGCTGTAAAATCTTGCAGTGTGGATTTTATTGGCCCATATTATTCCAGGGCAGTTATACTTTTTACAAAAGTTACGAACATTGTCAAAAATTGGGGTCCATTTCTGAAAGAAAAATGATGCTTCCAAGTTACGCAAATTGCAATTGAATAAACTTGCGGAATCAATAAATGATGCATATGAAAAAAATAAAAAAATAAAAAAATAAAAAAATTATAAAGCAAAAAGACTCAAACCATTTCTGGAACATCAAGCTGCTGAGGTAGAATCCATCTCCCTTTCTAATCCTTGTTATGAGTAGAATTTATTTTAATTTTTTTTTTTTTTTTGCGCTTCTTTCAATTCCTAAGGTTAAACGGCGATAACAAGATTTCGTGACTCTCGAGTCGGTTTATCTTTCAGCTTCCCATAATAACGATTTCTTCTCTTTCAAAATGGATGTCATTCTTTCAAATCTAAAAAGTATTTTCCTTCTGTTCATAAAAATGTTCTAACCAAAATCTACAAAGTTAGGTGTGAGAGATTGAGACTGTTAATGTATAAGGGCATCCCAGAAGATATACGCTGGATAATCGAAACAAAGGTTCGTTTAGCTGGTGAATCTTCTGATTCATTTGTCCGATACATGCCTGGTCTCGGTAAAAGTTCATTTTCGAAAAAGAGAAGAGCAAAAAGAATGCACGTTTGTTACAAGTGTGCACGATGGAATTGCAACACGCGATGTCGTTCTTTGGGAATGATTTAAAAAACAGAGAAGATAAAATATTCTTCATTAAGAATGGACCGAGTAAGGAGTCATTAGATAATATCTTATTAACTCTTGAGACGCATTCTTGTGGAATTGTGCAGCGTGAACTTCTTAGTTTGTGGAATCTCTTCAAGGACGAGCAAAAGCGTTATAGTCTTCGGAATCTGACTCAAAAAGACCCTATTTGCCAATTTATAAGAAAATTGGATGGGAAGCCTATCCCACTCATAGAAGGCGTTTAAGCCGTTTCTGGACGTAAAACCAGAGGAAGATGTGAGACACAATCACAACAATCTGTATATATTATCTTATGCATTTATTATTTAAAAAAAACAAACAAAACAAAACTGTGTAGAGTTGTGTAAAAAAAATATGTGTATGTATTAATATGTTTATTGTGTTTATATGTTTGTCAATAATTTTCTAAACTAGTTAAGGATGGCAGAGTAAGGAGTAAATTTTACTCTTGAGACGCATTTTAGTTGGGGTAGATAACTAGTTTGTTTAGAAGTAGCAATTAAAATTCAGGAAAATTTGCATGATTGAGTTAATTGTCTTCTTTCTTAAAAATCATATGTTTGGTTATGGATGTTGAATTGGTGGACTGAGAATGATAGAACTATACCTTGTGAGATCTTGAGCCTATTGATGAATGAATTGAACATCTACACCATTCTTTTCTTTCTTGTGTGAATTTCACTCATGAAATTGTTGCTCTAGAACTTGCTTTGATTCTTTTTAAAGCTACGTTTTCACATGCATACATAAAAATGATTGAGGCAATTTTTTTTTCAATTAACTACTTTGACCAAATAGCCAACCTTGCATATTTCCCCTTGCTTAACCCCTTTGAGCTTATTTGATTATTTTTTGTCTCGAACTCATTATGTTTCTTAAATGAAAAAAACCATGTTCTTACTTAGTCTTAGGGAATAAGAGAACATTAGCTTTGTCATTGATGAGTTCATGAACAAGTGTAGGGGTGTGTATGCGAGAATGGTTGAAAAATGTATATATGAAGTTCTTTTTGTTAAAAAAAAAAAAAAAAAAATATATATAATATATATATATATATATAAAATTCAAATAATATATATATATATGTAAAAAAAAAAAGGGTCAACAAGGCAATAAAGGAATGAAAAATAATATGTAAAGGGAATTTGTATTAGATGAAGTTGGGATGAACTTTCATGATCGATAATTGAACTCAAATTTTTCATGTTTTTTTTATTCTTTTTGGTGTTTAACTTGTCATATTCCATATTACTTTCTCATTTACCTTGACCCCATTACAACCTTGAATAAAGTCCTCATGATTTGTGTGTGCATGTGTTCTGAGTAGTGGAGAAGTAGAAGATAAGCAAGTTTATGGTAGTGTAATTTTCATGAGTTGAATTGAGTGTAATACCTACCTTTTAAACACTTGAGAGATTGAGAGTGAATTCTGTGAGGATCTATCATTCTTTACTCATGCTTTTCAATTGAAGTATCCTTGCTTGTTGATTTGAGATATGAAGATGTGTTACCTCATAAATGTTTTGATCACTTGAATTATTAATTGCTCTTCATTCTTAAATATTATTAGAAATTGAGTCTTTTAGAATGTTTAACTTTTGAGTCTGTTTCATTTTGTTTTTGTGTGTTTTGCCCAGGAGTGCAAAAAGCTAAGTATGGGAGAATTTGATGTTCACATATTTGATGCATTAATAAGCCTTCATTTTTAGTCATTTACACTCTCCATGCACTTAATAAATTAAGTTTGGTTATGTTTTGTATGTTTTGAACTCAAAATGGATTTAATTAAATTTTTCAGCATGATTTTCGTCTTACACTGTATTTGGGTCATATCTTGGGCTGTAGGTGGATGTTTAAGGTGAATCTTATGTCATTTTAAAGATAATAGAGAGCTTTACAATCTTCATGAAGACATCAAAGACTCAATCACACGTTTGGATGGCTCAAATTGGCATTGAATCAAGAACTAAAGTGTTGCTACTAGCAGAATGACCTTTGTGTATTGTTCATTACACTGCTCGTAGTGAAAGTTGTAGAATAGGCTGAAATTTTGATAGTTGATAGTTAAGACTCAAATCTACAACTTTCATGTTGAACACTCTTCCCGATTCAGACTCCTTGGAGGTGATATTGGGCTTGGAAGTCAGAATAGAGGAGCTGCGACTGGGCCTGAGTAGTGTGCAGTAATTTGAACATATCTGGAGCTATAGAAATGATATTAGACTCAAACCAAAGCCATTTGAAAGCTAAGATCCAGACCTACAATCTTCATGAAGACCACTTGGCTCAAAAATGACGAATGCAATGACTTCAGAGCTGCATGATTTCAGAGATAAAGAATCTCCAGAATTTTTTACTCACCAAAAGTCATTCAACATTTTCCACCTACTCCACCTACTCCACCAACCACCATGACTCAGCCCCCTTTGACATTTTGTACCTCTAACTCTCTATAAAAGGGAGGCTATGCAGATCATTGAAACATGTAGAGCTTCTATGTAGAAGTGTTGTTATAATTAAAGTGTTAGTTTTTGATTTTGAAGATTTCTCTTCTTCTTTTTCTCTCCTTTTCTCTCTTTGTTATTTTTCATGGTTCTTGAAGGTTCTCTAATGATGATGGCTATGGAGAACTAAACTTCTTTGATCAATCCAAGAGATTGACAGTCTTGATGATTAATCTTGAGATTTTGTTTTAATTGTTATATATTCATCTATTAATCAAGTTTATCTTTCTCTTCTTCTCTTGTTTAAATTCGATTTAATGCTTAATTTGATTGGAATTTGCATATATTAATTAACGTAATTGTCATATGCCAATAGATGAATTTAGAGGTTAAATAATTTATTAAAGGTGTTTGATGAAATATTTAGCTTGGTTGGATCTTGATTTTTAAGTTAATTTAGGTTTTGGATGGATGCTTAATTTGTCTAACCTTAATTAATTGAATTCTAGAAGCATTTCTAGTAGAAGATTCATAGATCATTGATAGGCGTCTTAATGTGATCTAAGACCAAGGATTTGGTTGATAGTTGAATAGATCTATAAAGATCAAGGATGAATTAAAATCAAGATTGGTTAATTCTCTTGGATTGGTTATTTTTCTAATTTTGTTTACTCATTTTAATTGCTCTTTGTTGTTTAATCTTGCAAATTTTCCCCCCTGTTCATTAATCTCTTAATCTGACTTCATAATTAGAATGATCTATGGGCTCGACCCGGTATTACCTTATGCTACAAGTAGTTTTGGTAAATCGGTTATAAATTGATTTAAATTTGGTAATATCGACAAGTGTCAGCAGGATCAAGGGCTTTGGTGAAGAAATCAGCAAGTTGATTATGGGTAGAGATAGGTAGAAGCTGGAATAATTTGTCCTGAAGCTTTTGGCGAACTATATGGCAATCGAGTTCTATATGTTTAGTTCTCTCATGGAAGGAAGAATTGGCAGCAATATGGCGAGCTGATTGACTATCACAGTATAGCAAGGCAGGTTGTATGGAAGGAAGTTTGAAATCATGAAGAATGTAAGGCAGCCATTGCAATTCACACACAGTAGAGGCCAAAGCTCTATATTCGGCTTCTGATGAAGACTTGGAGACAATAGGCTGCTTTTTAGACTTCTAGGAGATTAGAGAGTTGCATAATCAGCCTGCAGCATCTGAACCAGCCTTTTCTCAGCCCAGAAGATCAACCAGACAAATCAAAACTCCCTCGTACTTACAAGATTTCCATTGCAATTCTGTTTCTGCTGCTGAATCTTCCTCTTCCTCTCCTTTATATCCTTTGTCTTCTGTTTTATCTTATAATAAACTGTCCCCTTCTCATTTACATTTTGCTTTATCTATCTCCTCTCAGGTTGAACCTACCTCATACAAATAGGCCATTCAACATCCCAATTGGATTAAGGCCATGAATTATGAGATTCAAGCCTTAGAACAGAATTCTACTTGGACTATCACAGACCTTCCACCTGGCAAAACAGCTATTGGTTGTAGGTGGGTTTGGCAGACCTTTCCTTATCCAACGTACTTTTATATGATTCTCATCTAGCAAAATATATTTTATAATTTTTATAATCATCAAAACCAAAAATAATGTTTCGCTTTTAATACTATCTGTGATTCCTTATTTGCCTTTTAATCCATTAACAATTTCGTTTCATTCATTTTGGTTTTCTAAAAATTACTCAAATATCTATGATTTTAGTCCGGCAAAATATCTTTGATAATTTTTATAATTTGAAACAAAAATAAGATAGACATTTTTTTTTTCATTTTGCACCTAAAAGATGGCTTGTTTATTGTTCTAATTTTTATTTGATTAGAGAATAAAGATGTTCTCACATTAATCAAATGATTATTATTCTATGAAAAGATTTGAGTCTGTACTTTCAAATGAAACAAGTTACAAGTTCAAACTTAAAGTATTGTTAAATTATTAAAGGTCAGTTATCATTTATTAATTAAAACTCAAACTTATATTTTTTTTTATAATTTTGAAATATCATCATGATTAATTTTTTAAAATATGTTTGTTGGAAATTTTAATTAGTTTAAAATCATTTGTGATGGTTGAAAAATATATTTAAGCCCTTTTTAAAAAAAATCATTATCTTTACATAGAACATAAAACTATAAGAGAAATTATAGTAAATCTAATCATTACACTTCTTAAAGCAACTCAAACTTCCAAAAACTATTCGTTTCAAATCTTCAAAATGCTTGGATCATCTATTCATTATCCTTCTTATTAAATAGAGCATGATTGAAATCTTTTATTTTATTGTTCAATGTTTACTTTTAGTACTTGAATTATCCGAGAAGACATAATTCACTTGAAAAATACAAGTAGTCCAAATTCATAATTCACCATCCAATATGCATGTTTTAGTTTTATGACTATAACTAGTCCAATATGCATATATAAGATTCTTATAAACACATAACCAATTAAGGCATTTATTAATTACTATTAGATATGTTCTATAAAAAATGCAACATAAATACTTTGCTAGATGTAAATGATTTCTATGTATATAACTCTAGAATGTGCATCATGCATTCCTTCACATAAAAGACATATCCAATATTAGTTTATTTCCACACAAGTAAATAATTATTAGATATATTCTATAAAAGATGTTATATATATCTTATTACGTGATTTTTAAATGAAATATAACAAGATATAATATATAATCATACATAATAAATTATTTCATTAAGCACATGTATATAACATGTTTATAATATTTTTATAATATATTTGTTATCATTAAAACTTAAATTGTTAAACTGTTGAGACAAACACATTTATATATCTTCCTTTGCCTTTTGGTCTTCCAAAAGGCTTCTTGATAGGTGGTGGTGTAAGTGTTTGATTTGTTTTCTCTCAATACTGTTGTCCTTGAGTAAGCTAAATTAAATATTGATTAATAGAAGTAAAATAACCCTACTTAGCCATCCATGGACATAATCCTCAAGCTTTCGGTTTTTGAAAGCTATTGCAAAAGCTACATGCATACATATACATGGTGTTCATGTTGTCAAGATGATTGGTCCTCGCCATGATGTTCATGTTGTCATGGAGATTGGTCCTCACCTTCAAGCTCCGGCCACACAAAATGGTGTCTCGGGTTGGATTTTGATGTGGTCAATCAAGGTGGTCCTCAACTGGTGTCTCGTATTGGACTTAATGGGGTGATTCAGATTGGTTTACAATTGGTGTCTCATGTTGGGCCATACTTTGGGTCTTTGTATGCAATGTTGTGTGTCTTTAATCATGGGATGTTAAAAGAACAATTTTAAAGACCCATTTTGTATTATTGGCTTAAAAAGGTACTACACATGATATGGTGCGAAAGGAACAGGAGACCATATTTTGTTTTTGATTTGTAGAGAAGTTAAATATAAATTATTTTCCTATTGTTTAAAATATGGTTAAATGTGAATAAGGAACTTATGGGGATAGAAGTGTCTTTTACTTTTTTTTAGATTGAAAAAATTTAAGATGAGAAGAGGTTCTTCTAATTTCAAAACTAATGTGTTTAAAGGGTGGTAATAAAATTCATTAAGTTTTAATCCATCCAATCCATTTATATTAAAATCAATTCAATCCATCCAATTAAAATATATATCTTATTGAATTGGATCTAATGAATTAAATTTAAATATAGATGGTTAGTAATTCAACCAAAACATATATTGGATATCCAATATATTTTATGTTTTTTTAGATTAAAACAACTAAAATTAAAAATATAATTCAGAAATTGTTATAATTATTTTATGTAATAATAATTATGAACCAATTGAGAAAATTTGGCATATTATTATTAAATTAAATTTTTTGTAATTCTCAATGTAATAAATTTCCTTCCACTACAATTAAAACAACTGAAATTAAAATATAATTCCTATCATATTATTATTATTCAATATATTTTATATTTTTTATTAAAACAACTGAAATTAAAAATTTAATTCAGAATTTGTTATAACTATTTTATGTAAAAATAATTATGAAGTAATTGAGAAAAAGTGGCATATTATTATTAAAAATTAAAAATTATTATAATTCTCAATGTAATAAATTTCCTTCCACTACACACTCGCGAAACAATTCTGTGTCTTCCTTTCCTATTATTATTTCTGTAGATTTCATGAAACAGAAATTTGAACGAAGGATCCATGTGAGAAGGGAATTGCAGACATGATTCCAATGCAATTGCAAATTTAGTATCAAGCGCGTGAAGAGAGACAAAGAGTTGGCGCTAGGGTTTCAGACTGTGTGAAGCTAAAATTGGGGAAAAGAGAATCGAATCGTGTGGGCATCAGAGTCAGCATTTAGGATTGGGGGACGTATACTTGATAAGTATCGAAGTTGTCTCTTGCCCGAAAATGTGGAAGTATTGTTATGTGCAAATGATTGGCTTTGTGGAACTCCATGTTAGTTTGTAAGTGTTTTTGAACTTTTCATTTTCAGTTATCCCATTTTATGTGTTTAATGCTTCTTTTTTTCTTTTGTTTCTTATGCAACTCCAATAAATCTCGATGATAATGAACTTGTTGAGGACTTTGCAAATTTCTCTATATCTAAAATTTCTTAGAAGTCACAACCTGCTAGGGGCTAAATTCAATTTTTGGCTTAATCAATAATAACATTCATGTAACTTTCTCTGATCCTGTGACTCTTGTCAAAGCCTGCAATTCTGCATGCATTATGTAACTTTCTCTTGTCACACTCTTGTTTAAAAACATTTTGCATTCTAAGCCATGATGACATATGTCTTGTGCATTTAAGCTTGTGTATTTAAATGTTGCTAGTTTAGTTGTCTTGTCAACTGAGAAGATTTATTGCTGCTGCATTGCTTTCCTATTTTTGGTTTAGTAACTCCTCTAATATAATTTTATGCTTTCTGCTTTTGTTTGGACTTATTTTTCAGCCTATAACTTATTTTATTTTTACCTCAGACCTGCTTGGATATGTTGCTGGTCCAAAACATTTTGTTGCAGCATGTAGAAAGATCCAAAGTTGTCTTACTATTGATATCCATAAAGTTCAGCATGTATAAACATTTTGATTTGGTAGCTGTTCTTGGATACAGCGTGCAAAAGGTTTTTTTTATAGACATTTATGCCTTGTTTTTTTAGACAAATACAAAGTGTTGTTTTCTATGTTCTAAGTTGAATCAAGTTGTTCTGCTTTCAATTATGTTTTGTTTTTAAATTCTAATGTTAGATTTTAACTTTCTACCTCTTGACAAGTTTGGTACTTTGTTATGATGTTTTAGTAACTATTCAGTGTTGTAACTTTTGAACAAAATTTGGATGGATTAATTAATTGAAGGTAGAAAGCAAATTTATTTGAATTAGATGAAAATTGAAAGTAAAAGCATATAATACTTTAGTAAAACCAAGATAGAACTCCACTTATGAAGGATTTATTTCGCCTTGAGCATAAACACACACTTGATCAAATATTTTGGTTACTTCGACAACTCGTTGTTCCCGACTAAGTTAATTTGTTTGTTTGACTACTTGTCCAACTTTAATTGGGCATGATCAAATTAATATTATAAAGGAGACAGTGCCTCAATCCTCAAATTACTTATTACTCAATAGTATTATAAAGGAGGATAAAGTCATATAAAATCTCAGAGTGTCATTGCGAGTGGAATCCTTGAAATCACGGAAAGTAAATGACCTTTAATAATTGTTGACCATTGATTGAGAATCTTCCTCTTCTTTTATTCTCCTTCCGATATCACCAAACCCAAACAAAATCTCACCAAAAAAGTAAAAATAAAAATAATTGATATTCCTTTCTAAAAATGATAATGTATATTGTTTCACATAAATTCATTCACATTTATGCTCAGAGATCCGATTCTTTATTTGTCATCTACAAAACACAAACTTGGATATAAATATGGCACCCAATACAAATATATATTAAATTTAAAAAATTATAAAATATAAACACAATATAATTATAAAATTTAATATTAAAAATTTAGAGAGAGAAAATTTTTAGAAAAAGAATGAAATTTTTAAAGAAATAAATATTTTTTAGAGGATAATAAACTTTTTTAGAAAGAAAAATATATTTTAGAGAGAGAATAAAATTTTTTAAAGATAGAAATATTTTTTTAAATGGTGAGTTGGATATTCATCTATCCAATCTATTAAAATAGATTAATAAAGGGAATTGAATATTCATTCATTAATTTGAGTTATGAATGAATTAGATAATATTAAATATTTTATAATGAATCTTAAATAAATTAATGATTTATTTTAAATCCATCTATTATAATTTAATCCAAAATCAAACCAATTAATTCATTTGACAACTTTTCAAATTCATTGAGAACTTATAATTAAATTATAAATTATCTATTAATAAAGATTTCCTAAATTTGAATCTAATTCATATAATAATAATAAGTGAAAGGTGGACCAACAAACCAAGCCCCCATTAACATGGATGGAAGAGGCTGTTTGTTGTGCTTTAACAGTTGGGTAATATTTTTCATACAATTAAAATATATATATATATATTTATATTATAAATTTATGTAAAAAAATATTAAATTAGACTATATATTATTGTAATTTTTTTATAAAATATAGAATAAATTTATGAATAAGTTAAATAAAAATTAAAATATTTTAATTAGATGAATAACACTCTCGTTAGCAGTTAGAGTTTGTATTGTACATGTACTTTCTACGAAAGAAGTTTTGATTCATATGAACAAAATAAATAAAAGAAAAATCCACAAATTTAATAACTAAATCACAAATTAATTATAAGGTATTTGAACATAAATAAATAAATTTTATTAAAGTGATTTTATTTTTGTTATAACTGAATGTCATATTACTAAATGTTAATATTTTTAAAAAATAATATTTCTATTAAAAAACAATTGTTTTATTAATATGTATGTTATTTTGAATATGCTAATAAAAAATTTATAATAAAAATTTCCTAATAAAAAATCATACAAAAAATAATTAGAGTAATTAAAAATAAATATCTACCATTTTTTGAACTCTACTAAAATGTTTATGCATAATAAAATAATTTAAATTTAATGGATATCCTTAAAAAAATGTTAGACTTTCTATATAGTATTTTAGTGTTTGGTAAAAAATATAGTATTTTTTGTGATTGTGATAGTCAATTTAGCAATATATGATCAAAATTAAATCCTTAAAAGTTTTTTCTATAAACTCCTTTCTAATTTTTTTTTATTTAAGTAAAAATTTTAAATGTACGTCATTATTTGAAAAATAAAATAACTGTTATATTAATTATAATATAAATTTTTAATAATTTCAAATAACTATTATTTAAATTAATTTTTTAATAAAACCAATTATAGTATAATTTTAACTCATTAAAAAAACTACCAAATCAAAGTTTTGAAAATTGAAATCCTAATAGGACAATGTCAACCAAAAAAATAAGAAAAATGATTAATTTTTTTAAATTATTCTTTAATAATTTTTTAATTATTAAATAAAAAATATATTAAATATTTTTTATATTTTCAAAATATTGATTATATTTAAAATTTTTATTTAATATTTTTTATTAGATAATAGAAGAATTATTAAAAAAATATTTTTAGAGGATATAACAAAATTCAAAAAATAAATCCTAATGCTACACTTTTGCGAAAAGAAATGCCAACCAGAATGAAAGGTTTCCTAGAAGCATCAGGAATGGACCCCACCAAACCTATATATAGAGAAGGGAAAAATCAAAAAATTAACTTCACAATTGCAGGCACAACTCAGCGTTCACCACCGCCACAGGAAAACCGGAGCAACCAGACAGACACACCGAGAGAAAAACACGGACTCTAACCACGGCACCATCCCGAGAAAACCTTGAAACCATTCAACCACACACCACAATCCTCAACAACAACGTTAAGAACCATTCCCTTATTCTCTTTTGTAGCACCACCCCTTCCCCGCACGGTGGCAGAGGCGCCCTTCCTTCCGCTGGCGGTTCCCCCTCCGACCTCCTCTTCCTTGCTGCTGGTGGTGGTGGTGAAGGTTCCCTACCCTTCCCTCCATCTTCATTCTTTGTTTTGTGTTGTTAGTTAGAACTTACAACTTTAGAGCCATTCATTCTTTTGGTACCTCTCAATCTGAAGCTAAATAAGATGTTGACCATTAAGAGGGTAGCCACTGTGGTTTCCAATTACCAGGAAGATGATTCTGACAAGGGTTCCTTAGGCTGCGGCCGCCATTGCCTTGGCTCCTGCTGCTTACCTGGTTGGTCTTCGTCTTCTTCTTTTTAAAAAAAAAAATTTATTTTTTGAGATCCAGTTCATGTTTTGTTGCATCAAAAGCCATTCCCATTACCATCAAAATTCAAATAATGGGTAATCATAAAGTTTTTTTTTTGTTGGTAATTTTATTCCATTCTCGTCCTACCTAGGGAGAAAAGGCTTTTGTTGCTGTTGATATTTTTATTTCATTTTGAATGAGAAGATCAAACAAGGGAGAGGAGGGGAGTTGGAGACTTGGAATTATATATGGTTTTATTGAATTAACCACATTTTTTCCAATTTAATTTTTTTTTAAGGAAAATTTTAATTACGAATGTATATATTTGATCTTATGGTTTCAGTGTCAAAGCTTCCACTTTATTTGTTCAAGAAAGATGGGGATCTTCCTATGGAAGATGGGTTGGTGGAATCATCCGAGGAAGTTTCTGAAATATCATTCCTCCACAATTTGTTGCTTGGACAGTGGGAAGACAGAATGAGCCGGGGGCTTTTCAGGTATGATGTGACTACCTGCGAGACAAAGATCATTCCTGGCCAACATGGATTCATTGCACAGCTGAATGAAGGGCGCCACCTGAAGAAACGACCAACCGAGTTCCGAGTGGATCAGGTTCTTCAGCCCTTTGATGAAAATAAGTTCAATTTCAGAAAAATTGGACAGGAAGAGGTGCTCTTCATGTTTGAGCAAAGCAATGACCATAAGAGCCATTTTGTGGCCAATGCATCGGTTGACAAGATATCTGCATCTCCCAATGTCGTTGCAATAAATGTAAGTTTGCTCACCTTTCTTTTTTAAATGTAAGTTTGTTAATGTTTCTTTTTTAAACATTTTGTCTACTCTTCAAATGTTTGAGATTATATTTGCAAGTTATGGATTGTCGGTTATAATGTACAATGGCTTATGCTTTTGGAAAATTTGAATATAATTTCGTCTATAGGAGAAATTGAAAAATGCTCATCTAAATTGAGTTTGTCTTTAAAGTGAGTAAATGATGTATCTATCCTTAATGAGTTGTACTTTATCAAATCAAGGATGGATACACCCTTACTTACTCACTTTAAAGGAGTCTTATCCAGAGAAATTATATACATTTGATGGAAGGATTACCATAGAGACTAATATATGGCTGATAAATTATTGAATTTTCATTTTATTAGGTGAGCCCTATTGAGTATGGACATGTGCTTTTGATTCCTCGTGTCCTGGACTGCTTGCCTCAGAGGATTGATCATGGTAGCTTCCAGCTTGCAATGCATATGGCTAAAGAAGCTGCAGATCCTTCTTTCAGATTGGGTTATAATAGCTTGGGTGCTTTTGCGACTATCAATCATCTACACTTCCAAGTATGCTTTTCTCAGATATGTTGGCATATTAAGTGATTTCTTACAGTTCAGATCATAGTATATTTATATTTTGTCTTAGCTAACTCATACTCTGGTACAGGCTTATTACTTGGCAGCACCCTTCCCAGTTGAGAAAGCCGAAAAACAGATAATAGCTGTGGAAAAAGGGCAATGTCCACAAGGAGTCTCTGTTTCTCAGCTCTTGAACTATCCAGTTCGAGGACTTGTTTTTGAGGGTGGAAATACCATACGAGATCTATCTGATACTGTTGCAAGCTCGCTTGTTTTTCTTCAGAATAATAACATCCCTTTCAATGTTCTCATCTCTGACTGTGGGAAGAGGATATATCTATTTCCTCAGGTGATCTTCTTTCTTATGTTCATATTCTTTGTTCTGATATGTTCTACGTGGACATCTTACATTCTTATGTTCTCCTTTGTGATATTCCATTCTTTTTTTAATATTTCATCTTCTTAATTCATGGTCCTTGGTTTTTAAGTCAAATAGTCGCATACATACAATTCAGATTGATTATAATTTATGAATAAAGCATCTTCCTCTGGGATATATTTGTGCAGCGTGCTACCATATTTGTTGGTTTCTTGAAATATGTAATTGTTTTGGTAATAATTTTTTTTGTCACTTTTACCAAAAAAAAAAAATGGCCAGTGGACAAACTTGAGCTATACATTAGCATAGGAAACTGTGTACTTATACAACCTTGGTTACTTCTAAATGATTAACTGATATGATTCTTTAATCCCAATTATTTTTGTTGCCAACATTTGAGTTAATTTGACACGGTGTGTCTAGGAATTTGGTATATATGCTTTCTTCCTACATTTTCCCTTCCTTTTTTTTTTTTGACATGAAACATTTTCCCTTCCTTAATGTACAGAAAGGGGTGCTTTAATAGCACTTAACGAAACTATAATATGAATTTAATTTGGTTGTTTCTTTGTATGAGTAGTGCTTTGCGGAGAGGCAAGCACTTGGAGAAGTAAGCCAGGAGATCCTTCAAGCTCGAGTGAATCCAGCAGTATGGGAGATTAGTGGACATATAGTGCTAAAGAGAAGGGTGGATTTTGATGAAGCATCTGAAGCATACGCAAGGAAACTCCTTGCTGAGGTTTCATTGCCGGAAGAGAGGTTCCAAGAGGTCAAGGCTTATATTCTGGAGGCCGCAGGGTTACGTGAAGTTGATGTGGAAGAGAATAACATGATCAAGGGAGAATTATTTCAGAATTATGAACCAACCACTCCTCGTGCAGCCCCACAACTACCTCGAGATTGTTTGGTTCAACAATAAAAAAATGGCTTCTAGAGAAGGTGGAAAGTACCCCCATGTGCATAGGTTTTATAGAAGTTAGAATAGCCATAGCTTTTTCTATATGTAAGACTAACTGGTAGGAGACCCGTGCAACGCACGGGTGAATTTAATTTATTTTGTGTGTTTTTATTATTTTAATAATTAAGATTATTGTAATTATAGTTATTATAAATCATATTTAATTATAAAAATTAGAATTTTCAAATTAATAGATTTAGAACACACATAACATATAAACTTTTTTTTTTGGATAAAGTATGTTTGAGAAATAAACATGAACAAATTCACGTTACATAAACACAGAAATTAATTTTAATTTTATCTCATCAACCACAAAAACTTACCTTTAGAAAAAAAAAAAGATGATACCGAGCAACACAAATAAAAAGTAGTGTCTTACTGAAAGTAGTATGTTGATAAAGACTTCGCTTAATTGCAACCCAGTCTGAGAGATTATGCTTCCCTGCCTAACCTTTTTCTACCAAAAAAATAAATAAAAAAATAGTATTTGTAATAACTAATTAAGCTAAAACATAAATGAAGTAACTAATTAAGCTAAAACATAAATGAAGTATCAAAATAAAAAATTATTTCAAGTACAAAACACTCTTCCAAAGAACCAAAATACATGATATCTTTGGACAAAACCCACAATTCAAGAAAATTGTAAGTGAACATAGAACTTTAAGTATAAAAATATCAAAGATTGTATAATCAGTCACATAACTCTATCTGATTTATGCTTCTTTACAAAAATATGCACGTGTGCTTCTTAGTAATACAGGAAACCTATTTTAAGATTAAAATAAACCTTTTTTGTTAACAAATACTAAATACTGAATAATAGAAATGAACAACAATATCAAACCATAAAACCCAAGAACATCTTCATTTACATCGGTTTCTACTACTCTAATCGTTAATCTCCACCCTGTAATGTCCACATAAACACCAAAAATTTCAAGTCCATTGAAAGAATAGATAGCAAAATCACTAAAACACCAAAAGCCAAAATTAGTTAAAACAGCACCCAGCCATGTAGAACTTAAGAAGCTTATTGCAAAGAAATGATCTCCAAATCAACATAGAGAAAAAGTTTTTAAAAAATGTGTTTTTGATTTAAAAAATAGATTTAAAATAAATAGAACGAAAGAATATGGAAGAGAGAAAAATTAAGAAGTTTATTGTGTTGCAACTTGCCAGAATAGTATTAGCCTGAGATCTAAATGATGTATGGAATCAGCTATGATCTATCTCTCCTAGCAAAAAACTTTGAAACCCACCATATTACTCAATTCCAATAAATAGAAATAGATGAAAACTACAAAGTACAGTAACCACACAATGGACACAAGATTTTACTAACCATATTTGAGACTTTTTACATCAACTTGTGAAAGGGTGTATATTTCTGCATAAATGTGATGTCAAATTGATCTTTCTTATGCTCTAGAGCTTGGATTAAGCTTGAAGACTCAAAATTAGAAGCTTAAATTTAGCTTGCAAAATGCTCAATCAGGTCACGAACCAAAGCCCAAACCACCAATACAATAATAAAGCCATCACACCTTCTAAATCATCTAAAGGAGGCCTTGTGATAGAAGATCAAATGAAAAGGCTTTGACTAAGAATACCAAACAGAAGTTTGCACTCATCTTGTTATTGACAACTCGAGCAAAGAAAAAAGAAGAACAAAATGAAATTGAAAGAGAAAAAACCAGTGTTGTACTAAATACAAAAAAAAATCAAGGACAATTAAGTAATTAATATTTCTCCTTTTCTAACATGAAAGACAACTCAAGAATGATCAATTATTCAGTTAGTGCATTACTGTCATTTGTTTTAATAGTCAAGATTCAAAGGGTTTAGTCTAAAGAAGGGATCCTGACACACTACCTCTCAAGCCCAAGAACAATATCTAGTAAACTAAAATCCAAACACAACTCCATATGAAAAATTGTCAAATTCAACAAATTCCATCTGCAAGATACAAACAAAAAATGCTATTAAAAAAAAAGTAGAGTAATCAGTAAGATTGAGTGGAGACCTCTGTGAAGTATTTGGAGTTTGCTGCCCATTTGCTTCTTTGAAAACATCAGAACTACTACTGCTCATTCCAGAGGCTGATCTTCATCAATAATTTCATCTTTCAATAAATCCATGCTATTACACGTGGGATTACAATCGACATATTTATTCAACAGACCATCTTGATGCTAAAAATTCTGATAATTACATCCAATAGAAGTTGATTGAATTGGTTTAAGATCATGTTGATGCTTGCTTGTCTTGGATCCATCAAAGCTAATTGAAGGGATAATGTAAGATAAATATGAAGACAAAGATTTACCCTCTTTAGAATAGGGGCTAGCCTACACAGATAAAAATCTCATGTCAAAGATAAAGTAAAAATCTCTTTAGATACCCTCTTTATCCAATCGACAAATTTGCTGCTTCATTTTTAACTCATCAAGCATCTTCCCCTGGGTATTCTCTTTCTCATTGACGACAAAACTTTTTAACCGCTTTTGATTTTAACTATATGTTTGGATTAGTTCATTTTATATATAAAATAGCTTATAATTAAAATCTTTCAAATAGAGCTTTAAAAAAATGCAATTTTTTCCTAAAAATTTAAGCTATGTTTGGTGCGTCGTATAGGGAAGATCTGATAGTATAAGTTAATACTATCAGGCTTTATTAAGTGTTTAGTATGTCCACCTAATAGGATAGTCAAATCCGGTTGAAGTTTTTTTATTTCACTCTAATAGTATAATACTATCCTCCCCATGATCCCCTGATATAACCTGATAGGATTGTCCTTCCACCACGATTTCTGCAACCACCGTGGTCGAAGGAGGCGGTGCAGCTCGTCTGTGTAGCCCGCCGTCGAAGAAGGCGGTGCCTCTGTCTCTACAGCGAGAAGGCTGCAACTCACTCTCAAGAGGAAGAAGATGGTGGTGGCCATGGTTATCGTTGGATCTACAACCACCGTGGTCCAAATCTGCAACCACCGATCTGGACTTTTGCAAGGAGTTCACGCACAGGGTGGGAAATTGGGTCTTGCTGCAGGTTGGAGATATGACTTCACGCACAGGGAATTCATGTTGTGGTCAACGCACAAGGGTAGGTGAAGGGTGAGAAGCAGAAGGTGATAGTGAGCAAGGTGAATGATAGTATAGTCATAATAGATAATTATATACACTATAAGTTGTTTATACTATGTGCACCAAGTATTTGATAATATAAGAGTTTATCAGACTTGTTTATACTATCAGACTTTATCTTATTATTTTATAGATACTATCATGCCTTATACTATCAAGTGCACTAAACGTACCCTTAAAGAAAAGCAACAGAGATCTGATAGTATTAATAGTATTGTTAGGATTGATGCTCTGATGCTTCTTAATTATTGTATTAATATTACACAAATTTTCAATAATTATCAGTTGAATGTTATTTGGAGCCTCTGCTGGTGACACGACTTTTGTTTCATAGCCAGAGACATAAGTTATAAAACTATGAGATAGCTTTCACTTTATATAATTTTTTTTATCTATGACTACAAAAAAAAATATCTAATTTGCAATTCTAAGAGGCCATTTTCTGTATAAGTAAATTTGTTGTGATTTTGGAGGTTTATACTTTTGTTATTACTTTTATGAAGATGTTAGAAAGTATAGTGCTTGCTAAGATTGACAATATTAACAAGTCTCTTTATGCCTTACTAAATGTGTCATGCTTTGAGCAACAATGAAAGTTGTCTTCCCAACCGGGAAAGCAAACTGACATGCATGCTGTACGATTCGTGTAGTGGGACTACCAGAGTTTTGATGGTTGCCTAATCGATAATCATGATTGTGGTTTTCAGTTCAAATTTTCTTTTCTTATTCTTAGTTTCTTCATTTTTTTATTAGTAATTTAATTTTGATTTTTATCTTTATCTTTTCTATATTGTGAATTTATAATGCCATGACACTATTTACATGGTAAGCTTAGCATCATAGCCATGTTAATGGATTCATTGGGCATCCTTTGATTCCACAAAGAAAAGTGTAAGTTCAGCAAGTTGTCCCCCTCGTTTTAGTTGAAATTGTTTCTCAAAAGCTAAATGTATTCCAATTACGAAGATGATTATGAGCTTTAAGCTTTAATGCTCTCTCTTATGTATTGCTTAATGATAGGCCACTTTAGGACTTGTTGAGCTGCAGGAGAACTCAAAAGTTGGAGAGATTTCTATCAATTAGCTAAGTGAAGAACCACATAAATGAGTTTAACACCACATCTTAGGATGAGGATCACCTATTCCCATTTTCTATCCCCTTCCCTGTCTCCACACTTAAATTCTGACAAATGTTCTAAACTTAATTACATGTCTCATTCCCACTTAAATTATTTTACACTTGTTAAAATATAAGTGGAAGGACAAGGAAGGAGACAGGAAATGGAGACAGGTGATCTCCATCCCCACATCTTAACCCCAAACCTTAAGAGATTAAGTCTATGAGTCTTTTTCACTTATATAACCTTCAACTTGCCCATTCTTTACCAATGTGAGACTTTAATACTCACACTTGAATTTTCAACATTATCCTCCTCAAGTGTGAGTCTTTCACGCACGGTCACTCCTCCTCAAGCAGGAGCCTTTCAAGTATTTGACGGTGTCACCAAGAGAGCTCAGCCCGCATCCAAGAGCCTCATCTCTTCCAGATCGGGTTATACACGCTCTTCTTCATACTTGTACCGCCATCGTCCATCAATATAGCGGAACACGCCGCCTAGCCTCCACATCACTAGGAAGACTTTTGACACAATGGACCCTTCACATAGATCTACCAACCACCGTCGTCCACACCAATACTTGTCCAAGCCGAACCATCGCCTCTGATACCACTTGTTGGGCCCATAAATGACCACTCAATTTGAACACGCAAGATCAGCACACAAAACCTTTTTTCCTCTCCTTTCTATGATGATGCGACGTTATTTCTCATTGATTTTTATAGTGGAGATTTTTTTAGATTATGTCCTGTGATTTTTATCTCTCACTGTTGGGAAATGCCAGCATAATTTTTCTCCTCTGTGAACTCAAAAATAGGCACTATGCGGAAGCGTAAAATAAGTGTAATAATAACACCAGGAATTTTTAGCTTGGAAAACCTTCTCAATGTGAGCAAGGGAAAAAATCACGGGACTCGTAGGCCACTTAAATCTCCACTATGACAATAATGGGAATATAAACTTCACCCTTAAGTGAATCTCAAAAAAATTCTTTCTATTTTTCTCTCTCTATTTTCTCTCACTATTTCTCTCTCTATTTCTCTCTCTATGAGGCTTTCTATTGAAGAGGATTTTTCTTCTTCTCCTTCAATTGCAAAATGAGGTTCTATGCTCATCTATTTATAGGAAGAAGGATGGGAATATAAATGGTTGGAATGAGTTGTAAAGCGTGACATTATTGTCTTATGGGTTGTCAAACCCATTATTCATCACCCATCACCGAAAAGTGGGTTTTCCTTGGTTGGATTCCAACAATTCTCCCCCTCTAGCCAAAGGAAAAATATCCTTGGATCAGTTCGGGGTTAATGCTAAGCCTACAATTTCTTTACAGACTTCTAACTTCTCTTTAGGTAGAGTTTTTGTCATCATATCTACCCCGTTGTCATTGATATGTATTTTCTCAATCTGCAACATTTTACTTTCTAACACATCACGGATCCAATGATACCTTACGTCGATGTGTTTCGACCTTGAATGAAATGTCGAGTTCTTCTTTGAGATGAATTAGCACAGCTCGATCGTCCGTCGCAATAGAGAATATAGCTTTCTTGAGTCTGACCTAACTCTTGTAGAAACTTCTTCATCTACAGGATCTCCTTGCAACCTTCGGTGATTACGATAAATTCAGCTTCTGTGGTGCTTAAAGCAATACACTTTTGTAGTCGTGATCCATGAGATAGCTCCCCCACAAAAGTAATCGATATCCCGATGTAGACTTTCTTGAATCCACATCTCCCGCCATATTGTCTGAATACCCAGTGAACATTAGATTTCCATTGCCAAAGCACAAGCACCTTTTGGCAGTTCCTCTCAAATACCTTAGTATCCATTTCACAGTATTCTAATGCTCTTTTCCTGGATTCGATAGGAACCTACTCACAACTCCTACTGCATAAGCAATGTCTGGTCTTATACAGACAATTGTATACGTAAGACTACCAACAGCAGAAGAATAGGGCACCTTGCTCATTTCTTCTTTTTCTACGTCATTTCCTGGACATTGCATCTTACTCAGTTTGAGATGACCGGGTAATGGAACATGCATAGGTTTGACATTATGCATGTTGAACATTTCAAGAACTTTCTTGATATAATCTTCTTATGACATCCACAACATTCTTCTAAAACGATTTCTAATGATCTTCATTCCAAGAATCTTCTTTACTGCACCCAGATCTTTCATAGCAAAAGATTTGCTCAATGCCTTCTTGAGAGTAGCTATCTTTGTCTTATCTTTCCCAACAATCAGCATATCATCAACATACAACAGTAGTATGATGGATTCACCATTCTCATAGTTCTTCACAAACACACAGTGGTCTACGGACGTCTTTTTGAAATTATGTTGGGCCATGAAAGGATCAAACTTCTTGTACCATTGTTTTGGAGCTTGCTTCAGACCATAGAGGCTTTTCTACAGACGACACACTAGGTGTTCTTTTCCTGGTTCTTCGAAACCTTCTAGTTGCTCCATATAAATTTCTTCCTCTAAGTCTCCATGTAAGAATGTTGTTTTAACATTAAGCTGTTCTATTTCCAAGTTTACTTTTGCAGCTAGACTAAGGATCGCTCTAATGGATGTCATCTTCACCACTGGTAAGAAGATTTCTTCAAAATTTATTCCTTTCTTCTAGTTGCACCCCTTCACAACAATCCTTGCTTTATACCTGGGGTTTGGGTTGTTCTCTTCAGTCTTGAGTTTGAATACCCACTTATTTTTTAATGCCTTTCGTCCATCTGGTAATCTCACCAGTCATACGTCTCGATTCTATTTCATGGATTGTATTTCTTCTTGCATGGCTTGCATCCATTTCTCTTTATCATTCGTCTCAATGGCTTCTATGAAACTTTGAGGTTCTCCTTCATCAGTGAGAGTGACATAATCATCTAAGAAATACCTTCTTGATGGTTATTTGACTCTCGTTGATCTTCTCACTTGAGGTTCTTGTTCTACTTGATCAGTCTCCATCTGGTCTTCATGCATTGCTACTTTGTTACGTACCGGTCGTTGTTCCTTCTGAACAGGTTGCTCCATCTGATGAGGTTGTATTGTCTGATCAGGTTGCTCATTCTTTTGAGGAATCTCTCCCCTTGAATTATGTACCACAATGGTCTTTGGCTTCTTAGATTGCTGAATGTCCTAGATTGTCTGATCTTCATAGAGTACCACGTCTCTACTTTGAATAATCTTCTTGTTTTCAGGATCCCATAATCTGAAGCCAAGTTCATCACTTGGTGAACCAAGGTATATGCACTCATTCGTCTTTGCATCAAACTTTGCTCTTTCATCTTTAGGAATGTGGACAAATGTCCTGCACTCAAAGACTCTTAAATGACCATAAGAAGCTTTCTTTCCAGACTATACTTTTTCTGGAATCTCTCTATTTAAAGGTCTTGAAGGAGACAAATTGATCAAATCAACTGCAGTTTTTACTGCTTCACCCCAGAATGCCTTGGGGAGTTTTGCATGAGAAAGCATGCTCCTGACTTTCTCTGCAATCGTTCTGTTCATTCTCTCAGCTAGTCCATTCATTTGAGGTGTCTTGGGAGGTACTTTCTCATGTCTTATCCCATGAGTCTTGCAATAGTCCTCAAATGGACCTCTATACTCTCCGTCGTTATCAGTTCTCAAGCATTTTAACTTTCTTCTAGATGCTCATTCTACAGAAGCATGGAATTCCTTGAAAGCTTGAAGAACTTGATCTTTCGCCTTCAATGGATACACACACACACCTTCCTAGAGTGATCATCAATGAAGGTAACAAAGTATTGAGCACCACCAAGGGACCTTTCAGACGTTGAGCAAACGTCTGAGTGAACAAGATCCAGAATGTGCTTTCTTTTTCTTGCATCATCTGATCTTTTGAAAGATACTCTGTGTTGTTTGCCTGCAAGGTAGTATTCATAGGATTCAAGTGGCTGCCCTTTTATGTTTGGAAGGTGATCTTTTGCGAGAATCTCCAAACCTTTCTCGCTCATGTGGCCTAGTCTTTTGTGCCACAATTCTTTACTTGCGTCTTGAGCAACATTCATCTCCCATTTGCATGTCTTTCCCTGCATAATGTACAGAGAGCCTTCCTTTCTGCCGCAAGCAATAATCATGCTTTCTTGACTGAGTTTCCATCTACTGGCACCAAACTAGTTTATCATTCCGGCTTCATCTAACTTTCCTGCTGAGATAAGGTTCAGGCGTATCTCTGGAACATGTCTTATCTCCTTCAGCACAAGCTTGTTTCCATTCTCAGTCATCAAAGTTACTTCACCAATACCAATGATTTTACTTGTGATGTGGTTGTCCATCTTCACCGTACCAAAATCTCCTTTTTGGTATGATGAGAAAAAACCTTCATGAGGTGTGACGTAGAAAGATGCTCCGGAATCAATTATCCATATGCAATCATCGGATGCAATGTTTAGATAATTTTCTTCTCCGATAAGAAATATATTCTCATCAGTCGAAGCTACTGCAGTAGTTGTTCCATCTTCCTTCTTCTTCTTCTTTGGGTTAATCTGGTCAGGGTGGACTGTTCCAGCTTATTGGTCTTTCTTCAAGAATCTGCACTCAGACTTTATGTGGCCTGATTTACCACAGTAATAACAATTTAGTCTAGTGCAAGATTTGGATCTACCTTGTGCTTTTCCACGACCTCCTTTTTCACGATTCTTACTTCTTCCTCTGTTGTCAACAGCGTTGGCTTCAAACTGGTTGTTCATGCCCCTTTCTCTTCGTCTTGACTCTTCATTCAGCAAACTGTCTGTAACAGAATCCATGCTAAGCTTTCTTCTGGAGCAGAATTGCTGAGAGTGACAACTAGAGTGTTCTAACTCTCAGGCACAGAACTGAGGAGTAGAAGAGTTTGCAACTCATCGTCTATCTTCATTTCTGTCTTTGTCAGTTGATGCACAATTCCTTTGAAGGTATTCAAATGTTCGATCATGTTTTGACCGTCCGAATACTCCAACTTCACTAGTCGTCTAACAAGGTGGGCTTTATTCCTAGGCGTCTTCTTTTGAATCAAGGATTCAAGTTTCGCCACAAATCATACGCATTGGTATGAGTTTATACATGTTCGAACAAACTTCTGTCAATATATTTTTGGATCATAGCTACTGCTTTCCAATTCTAGAGCTCCCATTCTTTGTCGGTCTTCCCCTCTGATTTATTTTTTTGGGTGATTGGCTCATGCAAATCTTTGCAGTATAAGTGGTCTTCCATCATCGGCTTCCAATAGGAGTAATTATCTGCAGTTAGCTTGAACATATCTCCATCATGAGTGACAGCTCCCTCCATCTTTGAGTTACACAGGCTAATACAGTATACGTGAATAGTACCATATAGGTAAATAGTACCGTATACAATAACTGTAGTATGCAAACAGTGCACCAGGTAAGTTCCCAGGAAAGAGAGGTGAGTCACTAATGGACACACTTAAATACCAAGTCTTTCCTAGTCAGAACTTTTCCTAGACAACACTTTCACACCACCACACGTTATTCCTAGCAACGAGAATAATTCTTTTCTGATATGGAAGATCAGACAATGCTGCAACCACAGAGCATACTAAGAATTTTCTTATGAATCTGGCACTTAGTATCCCAGAGCTCTGAGAGCTCTGATACCACTGTTGGGAAATGCCAGCATAATTTTTTCCTCCTCTGTGAACTCAAAAATAGGCACTATAAGGAAGCGTAAAATAAGTGTAATAATAACACCAGAAATTTTTAGCATGGAAAACTTTCTCAATGTGAGCAAGGGAAAAACCACGGGACCCGTAAGCTACTTAAATCTCCACTATAAAAATAATGAGAATACAAACTTCACCCTTAGGTGAATCTCAAAAAAACTCTTTCTATTTTTCTCTCTCTATTTTCTCTCACTATTTCTCTCTCTATAAGGCTCTCTATTGAAGAGGCTTTTTCTTCTTCTCCTTCAAATTGCAAAATGAGCTCCTATGCTCATCTATTTATAAGAAGAAGGATGGGAACATAAATGGTTGGAATGATTTGTAAAGCATGACATTATTGTCTTATGGGTTGTCAAACCCATTATTCATCACCCACCACCGAAAAGTGGGTTTTCCTTGGCTGGATTCCAACACTCACATTGAGGGAGTTTTTTATATTAAAATTGTATGTATTCTCTTTGCTTATTTATTTTATACATTCTTGAATATATCTTTTGGTGGATATTTTTGGTTTGCTATATATTTTGCTCTTCACAAATTCTTTTAAGTGAGAAATGTTTTATTACCTATTTAAGTATTATTGTTTCTACTATGTATACACTTCTTTCTTTCCCATCAGGACTAGCATAATTTGGATTCCTAGAATTCAATAAAGATCAAGGGCCTAATTGGAATGGAGGAACCACCTCCACTCCTACGGAGGATCTTGTGAAAAAAGCTAGAAAGTAATGGAGAAATACAAGTAGCGGCATCAAAGTAAGTCATTTTGAACCGGTCCATTTCTGTATTATACATTTGTTAAATATCAATCATTGAATCTATGAGTTGGGAAAAGAAAGACTTTGATAGGGTGGGATTGTCACCATTTATGTAAATATCATTTTCCGGTTTTTAGATCATATCATAGCTTTTACAAGCCTCAATGCAAATATAATTTTCCAAAACTTTATGCTTAATTTAATTTGACTAATCTCATAATCCAAGTATATATGTTTATCTTTATGTTTTACTTAATGTTAGTTAGCCCTAAATAAAATAGATACACTCAGAGTTGAAACTTTCCATTGATGATAGGTGTGAAGGAAAGTGAAAAACATGTGAAGGCCATATTGAGGACAAAACTGCTATAAGGCTATTATGAGAATTAGTTTATTCCTTTTTCTTTGGCAATTTTGATATTTTGTTTGGGTTTGTCTTCTGGGTCTTGCTCTAAGGGAATTTGAGGACCCTGTATTATGTAATATTAGTTTAATTCTTGCGCTTTTGGAAACTTGGGAATTTTTCTATTTTATTATAGTTCTTTTTCCGTGAATCTCAATTCTTGATATAATGCGTTACTTGTCTCTCTGTGTTTTGCCTTACTGTTGCTTTTAAAGTACAGTGGTATGCACTCTTGCTAGACAAATATCCAACCGTATTATTGTTGTTTTTCATTCGTTTGGTGACTTTTTTACATTTGGCTCCATGGACACTTGGCAAAATGTCTTTATTATAGGGATGCTTTCTGAAAAGGACAACAGAGAACTACAACTTGCCTTGGAATCCACGGTATCCTGCGATGCTACCAAGGTTGGAGAAGCAAGTGCTTTAAGTGTTCAAGATCTTTAAGGTGATTTGTGTCTTATCACTTAGTCATGCACAAGTTGGAGAATGCTTTTTGGTTAATATTGATTTTATTAGATTTTTGTTAAATATTTCATGGATATGTTTTTGTTAAATATTTCATGGATATGCTTTTGCTTTTATGGAATCCTTGCTTTTTTTGTGCTCAGTTTTCTTATATTCAACATTTGATAAATGATGTTGATTTATGGTGGTGTCGTCAGTAATACACATCTTTTAAAAGATATATGATACATCACTCAATTTAAGTTATTAATTTATTTATAAAATAAGTTAATAGTTTGATCAATTATAAGAAATTTTTTTTTTTGTTTTCTTTTTTTTAGTTTTTTTAATTTTATATTTTTTTTACATATTACTACTATCTACTATCATCGTTAGTTGGTAGGTTAATGCGTCACTTGTTGGTCATATTTTAATTTTTTTAAGTTATATAATTATATAAATATTATTAGTTAAAATTTATAAGATTTTTCAATAAATACAATTACAATTTTAAGAAAATCTAAAACTCTAATTTTTTTTAGGTTGTATAATTATATAAATATTATCGATTAAAATTTATAAATTTTTTCAACAAACACAGTTATAATTTTAAGAAAAAAATTTCAGTGTAGACAGTTATTTATGAAAAACTATAAAGACTGATATAATTTTAATCGATATTATCGACACTTGTGTAATTTTAAAAAAGTAAACAATTGTCATTCGAGGTGGGGCGACGATGAAGCGGTGGTAGCTAGCGATCATCGGGGTGGTGGCCAACAATCAATGCGGCAATGACCAACAACTGGCGGCCAGCAATCGGTGGCCTGCGATGGTGGTGGCTGGTGGCTGGTGACCAGTGGCAGACAATGGTGGCCTGAAAAAAAAAACAAATTGTAAAAAAAAAAACAACTTGTAATAAAAAACTTACAACAAGAGATAAAATATAAGGTGTATAACACATTCAAACTTAGCAGGGTGCGCGGTTGATTTATATCTACCATCTTTCAATTATGTTATTTGGATTCTTCGCCTCTTCTGGCCATTCCTTTCACATGTTTTTTTTTTGCCTCTTCTGTCTTGCTCTAATTTTTAGTATTGGCCCAAATTAAATATCACTGTCATATGTTATAACTGTATATTTATTCAGCTCTAATATTTTAACTTTAAAATTGATTAAATAATAATATAAATTAAAAAGATAAAAAATATTACTTAATAGTTCTAATAATAAAATACATTTTATCATATAAGTCTTTTATGTAACATATTCAAATTTTATAATTTATCTTTTTAAAGCTTAAATTATAAAATAAAAACTCGAGTCAACCTAGTTTAGCAGGTTGTCGAGTTACTTTAATTTAACCAAGTCAATGAGCAAAATCATTTTAACTAAATATCGAACTAACCTAGAACTCATGTTACGAGTTTTTTAATCGGCCACTAGTCTATACAACTATGTTTCAAACACTAGTTAATTAAAAAACAAAGCTTTTCGCCCAAGTTTTGAGGTCCTTTGGTAATTTATATAAGATTATATGTTTAAATGTTATTGTCATCATTATATTTAAGAATGAAAATAGGTAAAATCATTTATCAAAAACTTTTAATTTGGCTAATTTAACAAAAATGTCAAGTTAAATTAAAAAAAACTTATTTAGTAAAACGAGTAAAGTTTTAAGTTTTTAAAAAATATTTTCCATTTAATTATATATATTTTAATTATAGTATTTTATATTTAAGTTATATATATAATTAATTATTAATTATATAAATAATATAATAGTTTTTAATAAAAATATATCAAAGTTACAAGACAGAAACCCTGATTTCTAATATGCTCCTCCTCAGTCCTCAGTCCTCACCCTCACTCAGACCCTCACACAGCAGCCAAACCACCAACCTACCACACCTCCTCCTCACCCTCACTCACGAGTCACGACAGCTACTATCAGCCGCACACACACACAACAGCCACCACCACCGCACGCCGGAGAAGACACAGGAGCAGAGAAGGGCCATTGCACGCTACCGACGTCGGCGAGCGATTCTTCTCGCTGTTCCTCCCGGCGGCCATTCATCCCACCCAGTTCGCAGTTCACACCCAGCAGCCATTCCTCCTACCCAGCTCGCAGTTCGCACCCAGGTAACTTTCTTGCTATCTTGTACTATAATGCTTTTCCAATGCATCATTTTTAGATGCTAATTATGGATCGTATTAACATCATGTACTAGGGGGTGTGTGTTTGCTGTTTGTACTGTGACTCTTATAAAATGCATATTACATGATAACTAATAACAGTTATTCTCTGCAGAATAAATCGTGCTTGGGGTTTTTTTTTCCCTAAGAATAATTAGGCTGGAAAATAAAAAAAGAAAATTCTGGAGAAACCTTGTGATTGAATCAGAGGCTGTGGAATTTTAGCGGCATAAAATGAGTAGCGTACTAGTGTGCTAGTAAGAGATTGTAGTTTTCTTATAATGCTTCCCTTATGAAGTATTATAATACTAAGTAATGTAATGCTCATGATTTGATATTTGTTGCCATTTATGTTATTATGGGTATTAGTACTCTACTGTTATTTGTGGATTTGATATTAATATTGTATTGTTGGATAATTTGAGGCGTAAGGCCTATTGGATGTCTTGTAGTACTATTACTATGTGTTGTTGACTTCTTGTATAATTTGAGGCTTCTTGGATTTGTGTTATTGTTATATTTTTGTTGACTTGTTGGATAATTTGAAGCTTGAGACCTATTGATTTTTTGTCTTAATACTTTGTTATTGGATAATTTGAGGCTTGTTAGATTTTTGTTACTATACTAGATTTGTACCCTTTTGATTTGAAACCATAGATTTATTGGCCTATTTAAAAGGTCTAGCACGCTAGCCTTTTTAGAGGCAGGCTTGTAGTTGTTGGCCTACTTAAAAAGCCTAGCCTGTTGGCCTGTTAGCCTATTTAGAGGTAGACTTGTAGTTGTTGGCCTACCTAAAAGGCCTAGCTTGTGGGCCTGCTAGCTTATTTAGAGGTAGGTTTGTTGGCCTACTTAAGAGGCCTAGCCTATTGGCCCGCTAGCCTGGTATCCTATTTAGATGTTGGCTTATTTAAATGCTTACTTTAAAGGCCTAAATGTAAAGTAGACCTTTAAATAAGATTTCAGGTTGGGTCAGACTTAAAAAAATGGTCTATGTCAGGTAACAATCCAGGCTCAGGCCTTATCTTTGGAAAATAGGTCAAGTTTGTTTAAGGCAAAGGTTGGCTTGAGTTGGCCCATTTCCATGCCTATCCTCAAGTTATCTTGGTTGGAGTGTTTGAATCACTTTAGATCTATTGGATTTATTTATGTAGAGATGGACTTCTAGGACTAGTAATTGAGGTTTTCTAGATTCAAATGAGTTAATTGAAGTTATTGGGGGTGCCTAGGACATCCTTCAGGGCCCTATGGAGTGTTATACCTCTAGTTATCTAGGTTGGAGTGTTTGTACCACTTCAGATATATTACTAAACCCTAAACCCTATTACTAAACCTAGGTAAACGTAACTGAATTAGGAGTGGAAATAGGCCAGGTGACCTGTTTAAAGCTTGACCTGACCTATTTAACAAAAAAGTCAAGCTAAAACTTTTTAAAAAGACTATTTAGTTAAACGGGCCAAGCCTCATGCTTTTAAAAAAGCCTTTTAGGCTTGGCAGACCGGCTTGCTTAATTTTATGAAAGTGTGGAGGTTATCAATCCCTGATATTATAAAATTAAGAAAAATAATATATAAAAAATTAAGCAGGCTGGTCCGCCAGGCCTAAAATGCCAATAAGTTTAAGTTGCTTTTAAAAGAAATGAGAGTTTTTTGTCCAAAACAGAATGTGGAGGTTCGCGATCTTGCAATCTCCACACACACACACACACACACACACACATATATATATGTGGAAAAAACAGCATTGGGAGAGTTCCCCCCTCAAGGGCACGACCATAACTCGGGATGCTAGGCTACTTGCCTATATATATATGGAAAAAATAGCGTTGAGAGAGCTCCCCCCGCAAGGGCACGACCATAACTCGGGATGCATATATATATATATATATGGAAAAAACAATGTTGAAAGAGCTCCCCTCGCAAGGGCACGACCATAACTTGGGATGCTAGGCTACTTGCCTATATATATATATATGGAAAAAACAGTATTGGGAGAGCTCCCCCTGCAAGGGCACCACCATAACTTGGGATGCTAGGCTACCCGCCTATATATATAGTAATTTTATAAATAATATAATACTTTTTAATAAAAATATATGTACGTTTCTTAAAAGAAATGAGAGTTTTTTGTCCAAAACAAAATGTGGAGGTTCGCGATCTCACAATCTCCATATACACACACACACACACACACATATGTGGAAAAAACAGCGTTGGGAGAGCTCCCCCCTCAAGGGCACGGCCATAACTCGGGATGCTAGGCTACCTTCCTATATATATATATATGGAAAAAACAGCATTGAGAGAGCTCCCCCACAAGGGCACGACCATAACTCGGGATGCTAGGCTACCTGCCTATACATACATATATATATATATATATATATATATATATATATATATGGAAAAAAAGCATTGGGAGAGCTCCCCCTGCAAGGGCACCACCATAACTTGGGATGCTAGGCTACCCGCCTATATATATATATATAATTTTATAATTAATTTCATAAATAATATAATACTTTTCAATAAAAATATATGTACGTTTCTTATTCTAAGTAACCGTAACCTTGTTTCTGTCCTAGCTCCCTCTCCCTCACTCGACGCAGCCCTTTCTTCATCCTCACCCCACAGCCGCCACACCCACATGCAGAGAAGACGCCACACCCTCATCACCAGCAACCGGCAAGCCCTTTCCTCTCATCGGAAAGCGCCCTCATCAGTTCACACTTTACCGACACAGTTCGGCAGTCCCGACGACAAATCTGAAGTTCGGCTTCATATCTCCCGGCGTCGGTAGCACACCCATCCTTCTCGCACTTTGTCAGTTCGTCAGATCAAGTTCAACAGTATAAAGTTTGCAGTCTGAGACTCTTAGGTTCGTCACTTTCAGGGCTTAGTTGAGTGTAATATTAGTGTTTTTCAGATTGTTGTTTTCTTTTGAAATATTTGCAATCTAATAAAAAGAAATGACAATTAGTGACTTGAGTTTTAGAGCTTGCCCTATAGGTTGCGATTTGCGAAGTAGTTGTGTATCATTCATCATTCTGGCCTTTGTCACTTGCTAGGCATCTTGATCATTGATGAGGACTAATCCCCTTTAAAATTGTTTGGTATGACGTAGAATAGCTAGCCAAAATGTCCAAGAAAACTGTTGGGTTAAAGATCAAATTTTTCTAATATAATTGTGTAAATAAATAAGCAGGCCTCTTATACTTGGAAGTTTAAGCATGTATACTTTTTTGTTTGAATTTTCGTCATTAGTTTGAAATTATAACCGTTAATTTCTTACAATATCAATCCGTGTAAATAAATAAGCATATATATTAGATTCTTAATTTAGTTTGGACCTAATTTCCCACATTTAGTCATGGCTGAAATGGGTGTACTGTATTGTTGAGTGATGATATGTAGTTGTTTAATGATTAATGGGTTTGGACCTATTGTTTTACTAATTTACTGATATAGGACCTCTTGTTTAATGAGTTTGAATTAATCCTTTCACTAACCTTTTTCTTCTTTTGTTGAAGTTGCTAAGTTTGTTTCCCCTATAAGAATGCTATTTGTACTTATAAATGCAAGATTGGACTTTGAACTTGAAGGCTTGTTTGTGAAAGGAAATAGGAAACTTTCTTTATACTTTGAACTTGTCATTTGTGTTGTTAAATTGTTTGCTACTATTTTGGGTTATTTGTATTGTTGTTGGATTGATCTGTTGTAGATGTGGTACTTTTTGTTGGATAATTTGAGGCTTGAGACCTTTTGGATTTGTGTTTGGTTCTGTTTTGTTGTTGGAGTGTTTGAGGCCTGTTGAATTTGTTATATTATTGACATTGTGTTGTTGTTGGATGATTAGGTATGTTAAATTCCTGACCGAATAAGGAATCATGAATTAGCTTTTGCCTGTTCGTTATGGTTCCAACTTCCAAGTGAGAAGTGATAGTAATGGACATGTTTTCTATGCACGGGATAGTGGAGAACATGCTTAGCATGCATTTTCGCATGTTAACTGATAGGTGATAGCCAGATAGCCATTGTTTGCTAACAATTTAAGAGAAAGGCTCTGTTAGTGGGCAATGTACAAACTTGGTGAGGTTTCGAATATGTTCTGTGTTTATATAGAGATAAATGCATGTGTGATAAATCTTTGGAATATGGAAAAAGTGGTGGATAAGGATTAGGCATTAAATTGGTAACACAGAAGCATTCGAAGGATCGCCTAGTTATGTCTTTCAAAGTATCATTAAGAAAAGAATTTGATAATGATCCAGGCTGCATGTAGTATTGGATTTTTTATTGTAACTTTTGGAATTATATAGTTGTTGGCCTATTTAAAGGCCTAGGCCTGTTGGCCTATTTAAAAGTTGGCATGTTGGCCTATTTAAAGGCCCAACAAGACCTTTAATAGGCTTTTAGGATAAGCCAATCTTTTAAAAAGACTAGGTCAAGTCTTAAAAAATGGCTTTTGTTAGGCTAATAGGCTAGACTCAGGCCTTGCATTTGAGAAACAGGCTAGGCTCGTTTAAGTCAAAGCTTGGCCTGGACCGTTCCCGGCCATAATTGTACTCAAACAAAATAATCAATTAAAAAACAAAAACGTGTGAGTTTATGCTGGACTTGCATGTGATTCGGTCAGTTTGTGATTTATGTCATTTGGGCACCCTTGGAAGCATAGCTCAAAAACTAATTAAAATCAAGCATGCACTAAATGGTATTATACAACTTTTGACCATTTGAATACCATTCTTTTCATACTGGAAAAAAAAAACTTCTGAACTTGTGGAATTGTTGAAAATTCAAAAATTAGTTTTTATAAGATGTAAGTAAATTGAAGAAATCTAAAATTCTGAGAATACTTTCTCGTTATTCAAGTAGGAGGGAATACAATATTTTTATAGAGAAACTAGGCAACAGGTCTGCTAATGATTCTCCATAAAATCAGCAACAAACAATCCTAAAATTAAAGAAATAAAAATGGAAGAAAACAGAAATAGAGAGATAAGGAAACAAACGATCTTATCTCTTTAAATAGAATGAATGAGAAAGAGAAATAAAATCCCTACAAACAGGGACAATAAAAAAGGAAATAACAGAATAGTCAACACTTTCCCTCAAGCTGGGTTTCCAAGGTTGAGCATGCCCAGCTTGTCAACTTGTTTTTCAAACATCCTTCTTGCTAAAGCCTTTGTTAGAACATCAGCAACTTGGTCACTTGTAGACACACAAGTTATGCATAGAATCCCAGCCTCAATTTTTTATTTGATGAAATGTCTATCCACTTCCACATGTTTTGTGCGGTCATGATGAAATGTCTATCCACTTCCACATGTTTTCCTTAAATAATGCTTAAAAATCTGGTTCATTGTCGATTGGAACGTGGCAGGGGTGTTCATTAAACCGAATGGTATTACAAGGTACTCATAATATCCCTCGTGAGTCCTAAATGCTGTTTTGTGAATGTCTTCCACTCTTACCCGTATTTGATGGTACCCCGATTTCAGATTCAATTTCGAAAAATAAAAAACTCCATGCAGCTCATCTAACAGCTCGTCCACTACCAGAATCGGGTATTTATCTGGAACTGTTACTTTGTTCAAAGCTCTATAGTCGACACACATACGCCAAGAAGAATCCTTCTTTTTTACTAGTATGACTGGGCTTGAAAACGAACTTGAGCTGTTTCTAATCACTCCTTGTTGCAGTAACTCATTAACCTGTCTTTCAATCTCATTTTTATGCGCATGAGGGTATCTGTAGGGTCCAACACTGACTGGCCCCGTACCCTCTTGCAGCTCTATCACGTGTTCTATTACTCTTTGTGGTGGTAACCCCATAACTTCCTTAAATACCTCCGAAAACCCTTCTAACAATTCTGTTAGTTCCTTTTGCTGCAAAGGAGCTAAAGCACACTCCTCGTCTTTTTCAGTCACCGTCTCCTTTAGCCAAGATTCCCTTCCGTCCACCTCTCTTACATCTTTCAGCAGATTATTGAAAGAAGCAGATTGCAGAATTTGTTGCTGCTCTTTTACTGATTTAACCACCTCACAGGGCAGTCCCTTAAGCTGCACTGATTTGCCATTAAGCAAGAAGCTCATGTTCATCTCCCTCCAATCCATAATTACCTTTCCCAAGTCCTTCAGCCAAGCCACCCCCAGAATGATGTCCAAACCCCCCAAATCGAGGACATAGGCATCAATATTAATTTTCACGCCACCAACATGAATGCCTACATTTCTACATTTACCTTTGGTTTTGACTTGGTAACCATCACCCAACCGAATTCCCAGCTCACGGGTAGGGGTTACGGGTAGATCTAAAGCTATCGTAACTTGTGGTGAAATGAAATTGTGTGATGCACCACTATCCACCAACACCAATACGGAGATTCCCTTCAAGTTTCCTTCCAATCGCAGAGTTTTGGCCTCCTTCAACACCTCACTAGATATTCCACATAATCCCATTGCCTTGCATTCCAACGCATCTTCCTCCTCGGTCTCGTCCACCTCAATTGCAATAATCTCCCCCGCTTCATCCATCGATTCATCATCTCCTAAAATCAGAAGTCGCAACTGTTTTTCGGGACACTGGTGTAGGGGATGATACTTGTCTCCACACCTGAAACATAACCCACGAGCCCGTAGGTCCAACAGCTCTGGGTACGTCAAGTGTTTAACACCTCGACTACGCTCCACGTTCCCCTTTCTTTCTTCTCGAACAGCATGAGTAGGGATTGACTGCGAAGCTCCTCTGAATTGGGCTCCTCCTGCTGTACCAGAACCTCCATTTCTCCTGTTTGGGCCCAATTGATTGGGTGGCCTAAAATTGACCCGACCTACATGCGACCCTTGTTCAAAGTCTCGACCTCCCGAACTCCCCCTGAAGCTCTTCACAAAATTTCCTACACTTCCCCCCTGGGAACGTAGACCCACGATCCCTCGCATCTCCACCTCCACATCACGAGCTACCTTCATCGCCTGAGACTGGCTACGTGGGTTAAACGTTCGAACCCGTAATCGCAACTCAGGTCGTAGGCCCCCCATAAAATAGCCCAGATACTGGTCTTTGGGGAGACGACCAACTTGTGACAATATGTATTCAAATTCTGCGATGTACTCGTCTACACTCCTTGTTTGTCGGGGATCAGTTAATTCCTCAAATGGGTTGTCATTCCGCCGACCTCCATACCTCTCAATCATAGCTTGTTTCAGCTTGAGCCACGTCAAATGATCTTTGGTTTCATTCAGAAGATTAAACCAATGAATAGTGGGTCCATCCATGCTCAGCTTCGCCAATTTCACCTTCACCTCCTCCGACGTGCCCTGCACCTCGAAGTAAGTCTCAGCTCTTGTTATCCATCCTACCGGGTCAGTTCCATCAAACAAGGGCAGCTCCACCTTCCTTGCTGCCATCCGATACTCCTCCAAGGAATCACCATTGGAAAATGATGCACCTCCTCCGCCACTGTGTCCCTCATCAGATGAGCGTCGTTCCAGCAACTTGGTTATCTCTAGCAGCAGAGATTGACGGAATTCCACCAACGACTGCTTGGTGGAATCCTCCAACGCAGCGACCTTAGCTTCCAACGCATCCACTCTGTCCCCCATCTTAGGTGGCATGAATGTGCGGCCAATAGTATCCGGCAGGTCGGACCAATTGATAAGAAACAGAATATGGTAGAGACAGAAATGAAATGTAGTAGATGATATTCAAGATAGAAGGAGAACTAAGGTTCTCATAAATGGAGTCCCAGAGCAGTAGCTCCTCAGAGAAGAGTATTAGGAGAGTATTCTCTCTCTGCCAAACCAACTAACAGAAAATACAATGATGCCTCCTCCCCTTCACTCTCCTCTCCCTATAGCTACGTGCATGTTGTAACTAACTAGCCACCTCAGCATTCCTCACTCTCTCCCTCTCCTCTATTCTTTTTCTTACTGCTATACACTCTCCAAACCTTGGGCCTTCCTTGATGCAAGCCTAGTAAGTGGTCTTTCTCTGGTTCCCCATCAGGCCTGGTATCAAGTAGTCTATCAAGTTTGCTGTGTAGATTCTAAAGTTTCAGAAGTTTCATCCCCTCTGGTGCCAGTCATGGCTCTACCCCAGGGAAACGAGGGAGGTTTGCCAGCCATAGGAAAAAAAAAAGGGCACCAAGGGAACAAGATAAAAGAGAGAAATCTCAGAAAATGAGGTGATGGGTAATAGCAGAATTAAGCGAGGGCATAGTGATTAGAACCCTGCTCTGATGCCATGAAGAAATCTAAAATTCTGAGAATACTTTCTCGTTATTCAAGTAGGAGGGAATACAAGACTTTCATAGGGAAACTAGGCAACAGGTCTACGAATGATTCTCCATAAAGTTAACAACAAACAATCCTAAAATTAAGGAAATAAAAATGGAAGAAAACAGAAATAGAGAGATAAGGAAACAAATGATCTTATCTCTTTAAATAGAATGAATCACAAAGAGAAATAAAATCCCTACAAACAGGGACAATAAAAAAGGAAGTAACAGAATAGTCAACATAAATATTTGAATATTAAGAACTATAATAGTAGCAATTATAGTCTAGAAATTGCAATCCATACCATAAAAAAATCATATAAATAACATATTACTAAAATTTTTTGTGCCAAAAAAAATAATTACAAAAATTTTTAAAATTAGTCCAGGGCCAATCATAAACCCAAGTCAATTAGAGATGATAAAAGGAGTTTTTATTTTTTGTCATAAAAAAAATCGAGTTAAACACTTGAACCCCATTAGGCCACCCGTGAAAGATGGAGTGCTGGCCTGCTAGGTAAGGTTGAGGTCTTTTGACTCAAAAATCGGGTGAATTTGACTTAGCTCATTTAACACATAAGTTCAGCAAATTCAAGCTGTGCTAACCCAATTCAAAGTTTTTTAAAAAAATAAAAAAATCAGAAACAAGTGAAGAGCCCACTTTCTCCCTAGTTCATGGCCCAAATAAGCACTCCAAGCCACTAACTAAACTAACCCTTCTTTCGCTTCCCAAGTCACCAACGCAGCGCTGGCCCCAGAAACAGAACCAGCAAAATGCGAAGCAGAGCTCAGTTTTGACAACAAAACTGTTCTGGGCAGCGGGCGTTGAGCGTCCCCGCCTGGTAAGCATACTCTTCCTCTCTCTTATCCTTATTCCTTTTCTCAATCTGAATTTGTTGTTTTACGTTTTGGTGCATTGCATGTGTGATGTGTATCATTTCACGATGGAGGATATTGGTGGCTTTGTTTGTAGACCTGTAGCAGTAGTGTGACTGTTTCTTCCATATTTTATTGTTGTTCAGTTGCTGAAATTATATGGGTAATTTCAATTTTGGAAGAATGCTTAATAGGTGAAAACACAACCACTCAGTTTTGTTGCCTCTGATTTACACTTTTTGTTTTAATCTTTGTGTTCTCCGTTATTAATTGTCTTTGCAATGCCAATATATCTATGTATCATTCAGTGTGCTTTGTTTGTTGAAATCTCGTGTTTTTGAACCGTACTATTAGAGTGTGATTTGTTGTTTTTTGTGGAAATTGAATTCTGTAATCATGTGCCTATTACGTATTGCCTTTGCACACAACCCCCCCCCCTCCCTACCTCTCTTTTCTTGTTTCTCCATCGGTTTCAGTTTGATTTCATTAATTTTGTGGACAACCTCGAACTTCTCCTCTGATGGGGGTTCTGATTTTTCGTTTGCTGAATTTTCTTATCCTTCAACAATTGCTGAACCTTCTGGTCTAGGTCCTATCATTTCTCTCATCTTCCATTTATTTTTGTTTTGGCTGAGATTTCAGCTTTTTCAGAGACCTTTTTAATCAAAGTCAAAAGAAGGAATCTTATCAACCAGCACCATAAAAAAAAGCCTCCTTTTTGTTGCAGAATTGAAAGGAGGCTTTCTTTGTGTAGTTGCTGCCATTGCTCTCACTCTCTGGTTTCTTGCAGATGAAAATGTATGCCTCTACCTCTTTGTTTTCAAAATTAATACACATATTTCAAATGAATCTTTCTCTCCCTTTTGGGATATGGTTAATGTTTAATAATTTTGTCATAGCTTAGAGGCCAATGCTGGTGCACTCACGAATTTCGAGGTCCTTGATTTCTTACGAGCTAAAGGAGCTTCAAAAGATCCAACAAGGGTTATTGCCAAAGTGGCACAGTCCGAATACAAGGTTAGGTTTGTTCTTCTGTTGAAATGATAATCCATTTTTTTTATAGGTAATTTCAGTTTTTGCTAATAGATGGTAATACTTTTAAGCTTTATTGGTAGATGAATGTGCTGCTTCTCTAACAGGTTTATGATTATTTGGTTAATTCTGCTGCCTGTGATCAATCAAGAGAGAACATCAATGAGTTCTTGGAAAGTGTTAAACAGCATGACCTGGCAAAAGCTGAGGTTCTAAACATATTAAACAATAGGCCAGCTGCCGCCGTTGAGATTTTCCCAGTAAGTATAAAAAAAATTCCCATTTATTTTACACTTGAACGTTCAGTTGGAAGTTATCTTAGCTCTGCATTATCTTAGCTGAACCCAGATTCTCTGAAATGTGTTTTCTCTGAAATGTCTCTAGATTTGAAGTATTGGGTTTGAAGCCCTGTAGTAAACTGGTTAGCAGTAACATATAGGCAACACAATGTTTCTGAGAATTAATAGCTATTATAACGAATTGCTTTGTTAGGGAGTCCAAAGATGATATCTCAGTTGGAAGCATTTAGACTTAGCTTTTACTTTCTTAGGGCCAAAGAAGTGAATTAGCTTATAGACACCTGTAGAAGCAAAATTTAGTGTGCATAGGCCAAGCATGATGACCAAATCTACAAGAAGAATGATAGGACCCAAGAAATAGGATAGAACAGAAACGGATAGAATTCTGATAATACAGTAACACAGAGGATAATTTCTGTTTTTAATATAGAAACTGCAGACAATTAAAGACCGAAAACAGTGATGAAATGGAGCTGAGCTCCTTACAACATGAACATGAAGAAACAGAAACAAAAATAAACCCTAAAACCCTTTCCTGAGGAAGAAGAGAAACCAACTCCTTCACCCAGCCTATCCAATATTTCCCTTAGCAATTTTCCTCCCTCCCCTTCGGTTCCCTACTACCCCTTATATAATGATTATGATTCTCCTTCAACCCATTCCTTTATTCACCTTTCTCTCTCCTTCAACCAATCCCTCATGTACCTCCCCTCCCACTAATTCTTTAACTGTGCTACATCTTGCATAGACTTGCAGGCCTTTATCTGTAGGCCCAATCTCTTCCCCTTGCTCTCTTTTGCCTCTTTTGCATAATGGGCCTATCAATACTTCCCCCCTCCAGTTTCACCTTGTCCTCAAGGTGAAGGCCATGAAGACAGCCAATAAAAGAGCTTCCTCCAGGATCCCACTGTTTGTAATATAATGACCGTGCTGCAAATAAGAGAATTCCTTCTTTAGGGCCTTCAATTTCTCCTTGTTCCTTTTGGATGGGTAGATGGGTTGGTGGCCCAATACATGAAAATGCAGCCCAATCATTAGTGATGACCAAATTTGCCTTGGAGAGAGACAGCAACCTCATTTCAACTTTCTGATAGGCCAAATTCTTCTTTTTATAAAATTGGGCTTGGCCCATTAGGTCAAATGATTGACCCAATTTCTGAAATTCCAATCCTACCTTCCCTTCATCCTTTTCCTTCCTACGTGTTTCTCTTTCGTTTTTGAAATAGATACAACGGAAAAGTCTCACACCTCGACCGGTGTCCAGCAGCTCCCGCCGTTGAGGTTCTGCCACCCAACTCCTCTTTAGTTGCTGGTCGAAACTCCTCCCCAACCCCATTTTCTTCGCGGGAGTAACGTCGATTTCCGCCAATGACATCGACAAACCGGCGTTTCATTCCCTTTCATGGCCGAGCTTGAATCCGGAGGTTCCGGTGGTGGCGGTGGGACGTTGAGCCCCTTCACGATCCACCCCTTCTCGGTTGTTGTCGATTTCGTCGTTACCTCTGTGTCGACGCCCTCTCCCATCTCAGCTTCACCCTTCCCTCTCTTTTCCACCATCGGTTTTTCTCCCCGACCTTATCTTTTGCCTCAATCTTCTCCTCCCTCTTGGCTGTTCCTTTGCTACCCCTAAATTGATCTTCACACCTTGTGTTACTTACTTTTCCTCTCTCCTGTTTGTTCCCTCCTTCAGTGTTCTGCTCCCCGCCTCCATCTCCACCTCCCTCTCGCCCTTTTCTTTGCTGTGATTCTTCATCTGGGTACCTTCATCTTCACTTCTGATCCTTGTTTCATCTTGTTTCTTCCCCAATATTACAAGTTCACCCGGATCACGCTCCCTTCCATTTTCAGATTCTGTCCGCATTTCTGGGTTTGTTTTCTCCTCTTGAATCATGTCTCTGCCCCGGTTCTCTTGCTTCTCATCTTCTGAAACTTGAAGACAAGCCCATAGATCAAGGAATTTCTTGATCACAGGAAAAGTCCTCCACGTTGCATTCTGATTGTCATGCTTCCAAGAAGACCACCATTTGAAAGCTTCTCCCCTCAATGCAAACATGGTAACCCACATTTTCTTCATCTCATCATGGATCCAGCTGTTGTCCGCAAAATACTGATCTAGCTGGATCAGCCACCAATAAGCCTCTCTCCCATCAAATTTTGGAATTTGTTTTCTAGGGCTGCTCCCTACTCTCGGCTGATCCATGCTTCCATGATGATAGATACCAGATGCTCCTAGGATTGGAGCTCTGATACCAATTTGATAGGACCCAAGAAATAGGATAGAACAAAAACGGATAGAATTCTGATAATACAGTAACACAGAGGATAATTTCTGTTTTTAATATAGAAACTGCAGACAATTAAAGACCGAAAACAGTGATGAAATGGAGCTGAGCTCCTTACAACATGAACATGAAGAAACGAAACAAAAATAAACCCTAAAACCCTTTCCCGAGGAAGAAGAGAAACCAACTCCTTCACCCACCTATCCAATATTTCCTTAGCAATTTTCCTCCCTCCCCTTCTGCCTCCCTACTACCCCTTATATAATGATTATGATTCTCATTCTCATTATTCACCTTTCTCTCTCCTTCAACCAATCCCTCATGTACCTCCCCTCCCACTAATTCTTTAACTGTGCTACATCTTGCATAGACTTGCAGGCCTTTATCTGTAGGCCCAATCTCTTCCCCTTGCTCTCTTTTGCCTCTTTTGCATAATGGGCCTATCAAAGAAATATCCAATCTTTGAAGTTTTTCAATTTCCCTTATTGTGCCACCTTTGTAAACTTTTACTTACCACACAAGCATTGCTCATTTAATTTTAGCAATATAAGGGGCAGCCAAAAATTTCTTAATATAAATCAATATTAGAATCTCTGGAGAGAGCTTGACTACCCAACATTGAGTTTTGGTTACGGATGTACGAGTTAAGATGAGAGTAAGGAGAAATTATCAAGACAGAGTCCCAAGGGTCAAATGGTGGCAACTAAAGGGAGGAAAACAAATGCTTTTTCAGAGGAGGATTATGGAGGAAGAGATTTGGGAGGTACAAGAGAGTGTTAATGATATGTGGGACGAGATGGCCAAAGGGATTAGGAAGGTAGCAAAAGAGACAATCGGTGAATCAAGAGGCTTTGGATCCAAGGATAAAGAATCTTGGTAGTGAGACACAAGTGTACAAGATAAGGTTAAGGTTAAAAGGGAATGTTATAAAGCTTGACACATGTGTAAAAACGATGAAAATGGAGAAAAATATAAGGTAGCAAAAAAAAATACTAAGAAGGCGATGAGCGAGGCGAAAGCTAAAGCGTTCGACGGGTTATATCAATCTTTGGGCACCAAAGACCGATAAAGGAATATTTACAGGCTTGCTAAAACTAGGAAAAGAAAGACAAGAGACTTGGATCAAGTGAAATGCATTAAGGATTAAGAGGGTAAAGTCTTAGTCATGAAACAAGTCATCAAGGATCGATGGAAGGGTTATTTTCACAAGTTATTTAATGAGGGACATGGGACTTTAGGATACTCGAATATTCTAAGTATTAAAGATGAAGACCAAAATAAAACCTTTTATCGTAGAATTCGAGAGTTTGAAGTAAAAGAAACATTGACGAGGATGGATAATGAAAAAGCGGTCGGACTGGATAATATACTTATTGAGGTATAGAAGTGCCTAGGAGAGAAAGGTATAAGCTGACTCACAAAGTTGTTTAACGAGATAATGAGGTCTAAGAAAATGCAAAAAGAATGGAGGAGAAGCACTTTAATCCCTATTTATAAGAATAAAGGAGATATACGAAACTGTGCAAATTACAAAGGGATTAAGCTCATGAGTCATACCATGAAGTTATGAGAAAGAGTAATTCAATGGAAATTAAGACAAGAGACTCATATTTCAGAGAATCAATTTGGTTTTATGCCTGGGAGGTCAAACATGAAAGCAATCTATCTTCTACGAAGATTGATGGATAGGCATCAAAGGTAGCAAAAAGACCTACACATGATTTTCATTGATCTGGAAAAAGTCTACGATAGGGTATCGAGAGAGGTCTTGTGGAAGGCTCTGGAAAAGAAAGAAGTTAGTATTGTTTATATTCGAACAATCCAAGATATGTATGATGGGGCTAAAACTAGTGTGAGAACATAGGGTGGGGTCACAAAAGATTTTCCTATAACTATAGGACTGCACTAAGGGTTAACTTTGAATCCATATCTTTTAACCTTGGTCTTGGATGTGCTTACTGCGCATATCCAAGAGTCGGTGTCACAATGCATGCTTTTTGCAGATGATATAATCAGTTGGAGAGTCGAGAGAGGAAACAAATGGGAAGTTAGAACTATGGAGACGAGCTTTAGAAGAGCGTGACTTCCGTCTAAGCAGGAGTAAGACGGAGTATATGGAATGTAAGTTCAATAAGAAGCGTGTTAATGCTAGTTTAGTGGTAAAAATTGGAGACCATACCATACCACAAGTTACACGGTTTAGGTATCTTGGATCTATTATACAAAATGACGGAGAGATAGAAGGAGATGTAAACCATAGGATCCAAGCTAAATGGATGAAATGGAGGAGTGCTTCAGGAAGTTATGAGAAAGAATAATTGAAATGGAGATTAAGCTCATGAGTCATACCACGAAGTTATGAGAAAGAGTAATTGAATGAAGATTAAGATAAGAGACTCATATTTCAGAGAATCAATTTGGTTTTATGCCTGGGAGGTCAACTATGGAAGCAATCTATCTTCTATGAAGATTGATGGAGAGGCATCAAAGGTAGCAAAAAGACCTACACATGATTTTCATTGATCTAGAAAAAACCTACGATAGGGTATCGAGAGAGATCTTGTGGAAGGTTTTGGAAAAGAAAGAAATTCGTATCGCTTATATTCGAACAATCCAAGATATGTATGATGGGGCTAAAATTAGTGTGAGAACACAGGGTGGGTCACAGAAGATTTCCCTATAACTATAGGACTGCATTAAGGGTCAACTTTGAATTCATATCTTTTTACGTTAGTCTTGGATGTGCTTACTGCGCATATCCAAGAGCCAGTGTCACAATACATGCTTTTTGCAGATGATATAGTCTTAGTTGGAGGGTCCAGAGAGGAGACAAATAGGAAGCTAGAACTATGGAGACGACCTTTGGAAGAATGTGACTTCCGTCTAAGCAAGAGTAAGACGGAGTATATGGAATGTAAGTTCAATAAGAAGCGTGTTAATGCTAGCTTAGCGGTGAAAATTGGAGACTACACCATACCACAAGTTATACGATTTAAGTATCTTGGATCTATCATACAAAATGACGGAGAGATAGAGGGAGATGTAAACCATAGGATTCAAGCTGAATGGATGAAATGGAGGAATGCTTCAGGAGTTATTTGTGATAGAAAAATGTCTCTTAAGCTTAAAGGTAAATTTTATCGCACATCTATAAGGCCCGCGATATTATATGATACTGAATGTTGGGCGGTAAAAAGTCAACAAGAGTATAAGATTAGTGTCATGGAGATGAGGATGTTGCGATAGATGTGTGGCCATACAAGACAAGATATGATTAGGAATGAATGCATTAGAGAAAAAGTAGGAGTAACACCTATTGTGGAAAAGATGGGAGAATCTCGTCTTAGGTGGTTTGGACATGTAAGAAGAAGACATTTAGAAGTTCTTGTAAGGAGAGTAGATTAAGTGGAAGATAGCCCAATAGTTAGAGGTAGAGGGAGACCAAGAAAGATTATAGGTGAAACGATTCAAAAAGATTTAAATTTGAATGATATTTCTGAAGACTTTATTTATGATAGGGCACAATGGCGTCGTTTGATCCATGTAACTGACCCCACTTAGTAGAAAAATGCTTAGTTGTTGTTGTTGTATAAATCAATATTAGAAAGATAATTTACTCTCCATGTACATCCGCTGATTAGGCATTGAAAATGGTTGATGTGATTGTGATTATAGCCTACCTTTGTTGTTTAATCTGCGAAAATCTAATGGTACTTTTAGTTGAATTGATGTTTCTTATTTTGCTTATTCTCGAGGCAGCTCACCTTTCTTGAGCAAATAATGTACTTTGTGCCAAAGGTCTTAGTATAGTTAAGCGAATTACAGCATAATTTATGGATAATATCATTGAATATATATGGGAAGGAGCATTTGTTACTGGTTTCTAAAGCTTGGTCTCTAGTTTCTAACCACTAAGGAATTCTTCTTAGAGACTAGCTTTGGTCAAGTGTTCAATAAATGGGTTCAAAGATATCAAGAAATATGGCTAGCACTTGACACACTGAAAGCTTTGGCTTTGGCCTTTGGCCTTTGTGGCCAATGACTTTTGTAGACCTGTTCAGAACTTATCTACAAATTCTGTTGTAATTTTTGCCCAATCAATCTTGCTATCTTACAGCTCTTAAAAGATTTTTATTCTTCAGGGGCAATATGGACTATTTTCTATATTCATATTTGCATTCTAGAGTGACTTAGGCTGATTATCAAATTTCTTGTTAAATGTGCTTTTGGGGTATGTCAATTCCTGATTGGTTGTGTTTGTCTTGGAATTGTCTAAGTAGACTGGGACTGTTAGGTTTGCGAGACAGCCACGTTACCTACTGTTATGAAAAAATATCTGTGCTAGTGAAGAATTTATGTTTGTTCAGCTACCCTTATGTAATTGTAATCAATTTGTTTACTTTTATTACACAGATCATAGAGAATTGTGATGACCGTTTTCCAGATGAAGAGGTTGCTGAAATAGTAGAGCTGGTGAAGAAAACATTGCCGCCACCATCTGTCAAGGTGAAGGCTGAAGAAATCACCAAGGGTAATGAAGAAACTGCAACATTAAAACATGAAAAAGGTAATGACATTAGTCGAGTCCAAAATGAAGGTGGGGAACAAATGGACACAAGTTGAGATCCTAGTTGTGAACAAAGTATTTTATGAGTAGCGCCAGAGGATCTCAAGAAAGCAGTTGGGTAATAATTTTCTAAGTTAGTGAAAGTAAGTTTTATATGAGCCTACAATCGGGCAAGTCCTACAGTTGTGTTTTTTCCACTGGCAACTTTGGTGATACAATACAAGTTGCAGAATGCTGGATTTGCTTATCGTATAACTGGATGTTTTTTCTAATGCTCCTAACAATCTTTTATTCATTGCTGATTATTATTTTTTTGTACAAAATTATATTTCACTCTCCTTAATATGTTCTGGTGAAATGAAGTATGTTCCAATATTTTTGTCATGATGTATAACTACTGCACAATTTTGGGATATGCATGATGTAAAATGGGAACTATTTTAGTCAACAGCCATTGTTCTATTTATTTGACTTCTGTGAGGTGTCTAAGTAATTATAAATAGTCTCTGAACTGTTTTGATGTATTACGAGTTCGAATGATCTATTTTGGTGGTGTTTAATATATATTTTTTTCGGTGGTGTTTAAAAATTTTTTAAAAAAGAGTGTATGATACACTATTAAATTTAAGTTATTATTTATTTATAAAATAAATTAATAATTTAGATCAATTACAAAAAAAATTTATAAAGTAAATTTTTTTTTTTCAGGTTTATTTTAAGATTTTTTTTTGTTTTATATTTTTTTATATATACTACTATCATCACTTTTGTTGTTAGTTGACAGATTATTGTATACTACTTATCGGTCATTTTTAATTTTTTTAAAGTTGTATAATTATAAATATTATTAAAAATTTATAAGATTTTTTAACAAATAATTCTAAATTTTTTTACACAATCTTCTTAAATTTCTAAATTCTAAATAAAGAAAGTATTAAATAAATTTTATATTTTTAAGATATTAAATGTATTTATTTTTTTATTAATTTTTTTAATTTAGTATTGGGAGAATTATTAAGAAGAATTTTTAAAAAGATATAGTAAAAAAAATTTCAACAAATATAGTTATAATTTTAAAAAATTGATCACTTTTAATTTTTTTTAAGTTGTATAATTATATAAATATTATTAATTAAAATTTATAAAATTTTTTAATAAATATATTTATAGTTTTAAAAAAAATTTAAAAAATATTATCTTGTATGAATATTATCAACTGAACATTGATAATATTTTTTATATTAATTAAAATTTAATAATTATCAGTTAAAAATATATAATTTTTTTAATAAACATAGTTATTTATAAAAAATATAAAAATTAATATAATTTTAATTAATATTATTTATATAAATTATGTAATTTTAAAACTATAAACAGTAATAAACTGGTGGCCGGCGATGATAGGTAATAGTTGGTAATAGTAGCCTAAAAAAATTTAAAAAAAAATCTGTAAAAAAAAAGATAACCTGTAAAATAAAAAAAAAATGTACATTTGTAGATAAAATGCACTTGGCAGATTCATAATAGCACCCGCCGTCTATTTCATATTGAAATTGACAGGCCAGCGACTAGTTATTATGTAATGTGGCGGGAATGAATGCAACACTGATATTTGTTACCAATTTTCTTATTCTTATACTATTTTTATATTGGTTATATGGGTTTCATTAACGGTGTAATAATAAGTTATTATATAATAACAAATTATTAATTATTCTGTTAATCAAATAACACGTTAATTTAAAAACTTATGCATTTTTTTGTTTATTTGGTATTAAACCTTATGCATCCTTAACTAATCTAGAAAATAAAAATAGAAGTATAAGAAAATTCGGGTGTAACGTGTGAGCATCATTTTTTTTTATAAATTTTTTAATAATTTAGATTAAGTAAAAGAAATTATTAACATATGAATATTAATCTGAATAATATAAAAAATAGTATAAAAAATAATATGATTGAAAAATACGACGAAAAAATTGGAGTTATTTTCCTAATGAATGACACAAATAAAACTACTTCAAAGTTCAGCTCCAAAAAATAAAATAAAAAAGGCACTACTTAATAGTTAAAACTGCTGATTGTCATTCCACCAAGTTAAACCACTCATTTGGCAATTGTAATTTGTGAGCGAGTGGTAGGACTAGGAGCGAGTCATCATCTTCTTGAACTCTTCGAAATTGACGTTGCCATCGCCGTCGGCGTCTACGTTGCCGATCATCCTCCGGCAGTCGCTGAGGGAGCATTTCTCCCCCAAACTCCGCAGCACCGCGTGCAGCTCCCTCGCCGAGATCAGCCCGTTCTTGTCCAGGTCGTATAGCTCGAACGCCTCACGCAGCTCTTTGGCATCGCCGGCTCCGGCGCCAGCGCAGTGGAAGTCGCCGAACTCCTTGAGATCAACGTAGCCGTCGCCGTTCTGATCAAGCTCCGCTATCATGCGGCTGACCTCCTCCGACGTCGTCTTGGATCCCAGTGCCACCATGAGCTCCTTGAGCTCCGCGCATGAGATCTTGCCGTCGCCGTTCTTGTCGAACTTGTTGAAGATCTTGCGCACCTCTTCATCCATGGCGTCACTGCGTCTGAGAGCAATGAGTTTAATTGGTTTGTTTGGTTTTATAGAAAGCGCGAGTGGCTCACAGTCATGCCACGCGTTAATCAGGAAGGAATTGTCAATTGTCTGTGTGTGGTTATTATTAGTTCAAGGCAAAGCAATCTTGAGTTACCGAAAGTGAACGGAGATTGATTGAAAGCAAAGGATGGTGCTGGTTATTGACCACTGAAATTCGGACGCGTGTTTTGATAGAAGTGCATGAGGAAGAAGCTGAAATCCATATAATTTAGGAAAATGTTTAACACACGCCATTTTACATTTTATTTGATTTAATTAAAATATATATATATATATATGAGAAATGTATTTTTTTATTTTTTATTAAAAAATAATATAAAAAATATGTAATAAAAATTATATATAAAAATTAAAATCAGTTATGATTTGCAATCGTAACTGCTTGAGCATGGTTTGTGGCTAGTAATATATATTAGATTTCAAAATTGATAGTCTCGGTACAGATATTTCACAAAGAAAAATTGGTGGCTGGAAGTTTTTTGAGTTTGAGATATTTTTGGATAAATTAAAAGTATCTAAGAATGTGATTCATCTAACGTATTCAACTTAGATGCTTATGATTTATAGATTTATGTAAAAATATTTGGAACTAATTAAATTTATGATAAATGATGGTTCTAAAAACAGAGAGTATAGTTATTATTTATACATTCTTAAATATATATTACTTTACATATGTTGGTCTCTATATTTCAGCCATCTATACAGGGTTGTGAACAAATATGCACAAAAGTGTGTGCAACAAACATTGTTCAAACACTAATGCTCTTATGTTTATTGTGATTAGAAAGTGGAAATGCTCTTATTAAGAAACAAACCAACATTAAACATACGCTGCTTCTAAAACAATCATTCTTGGAATTTACCATAAACTTTACATTTTTAGTATAGTATAAGGCTATGCTAAAGAGGGATCGAGCATCTGCACCGTTCAGTTAAACTTCTTTCTTTTTTTTAATAGATTTTTTTTCTTTTTAATTTAATTACAATCACACACCACAATTTCTCTCTCATCCAAAGGTTATCAATTACTAGAGCGTTAAATAGCATATTCCTATAGAAGAAGTACTAGAGTCCACAAGGTTTATGTAAGATTTTTTCATTTCTATAGTTGTATAAGCTGTCAGCAATTTGCGGTGATTATGCATGATAGGGGTAGGACTTAGGAGTAGGTCCTATTGTTGTAGAAGGGAAAGGTATGATCCACATGGCCATATTGCTTTGTCTACTTCAACTTTCTTATCACATGCCAGGATATCAAACATTCATACGCGGCTTCTTTTTTCCTCTTCTCTATCTCTTTCTTTAAAAGCATGGACAAGTGTGATACAAATACAATAGAATTTGTCATGAAGCCATTATCGAATCGAAGAGGTGCCAACCACTCTCCTTTCAGTGATTGGAGAAGCTGTAATGGTAAAAGTTTACATTTTATTATAGAAATGGTGATTATGATTCTTGATTATGGTTTATAAATTGGACTGTATGGATGATGGATAGCTGAGATGTTAACAGAACCAGGCCTATTGGGCTGTATAAGTCTTCGGTCTCTTCATACAAATTCAGGCTTTATAGTAGACCATAAAGAAAAGGCTTCTCTAGCCAATTCCGCTGAAGGGTGCTCCATCACCGAAAACATAAATGAAGAGTTTATACAGTCCATCCGTTTAGAAGGACATGCCAACGGATAAACAGTTCGATCTTAGATTAAGTAATTGAATAGAAATATTTAGATAAATAATAAATATTTTTTTAAAAAATACTATATGAAAATTATTTTATATAAAAAAGATTACTACATAAAAAAAATATCATATGAAAAAAATAATAATGATGTAATCAAATTAACAATAATAATTATCTAACTTCAATTTATTAAAATTGAATTTGTTAAACAATAATATAAATTAAAAAATTGAGAACATTACTCAATAAAAACATGTAGCCTAATGACAAAATCATGTCATTAAAAGAGTTTTTAAGGTATCATATTCAAATACTAAAACATATTTTTTAAAGCCTAAAATAAATATAAAAAAAATAGAAACTCAGATCAACTTGTCTGAGCGAGTCACCAAGTTACCCAAATTATCGAGAAAACCAGTTGAGGCTAAGAATTGGACTGGCCCAAAGGCCGGGTCACAAGTTTTTTGGCTCAAAGGCCATACAACTATGGTTTAAACATCTATTCCTATTTTTTCTTGGAAGATAAAATATCCTCTTTTTTAATCTGTTTTTCTTAATCTACTTTCTTTTTTATATTTTTCTTGATTTAATAAATTTTTAAAGTTTTAATACAACATTACATTGATCCTCTATTGATAAATAATCAAATTGTTCTATAAAAATATATGCAACATTAAATTAGTCTTCTAATATTACATTTTTGCCAACAAATTAATCTTTAAAATTACATCAAATTAATCCTTAAATGAGACAATTGATGACACTAATTATCATTGAAGAACTAATAGCATGTTTGGCTGGGCACTCTAATTTAGAGGATGCAAATGAAGTTTCATCTTTAAACCATAATGTTTGACAAAGTTTTAGTTGAGTTGTGTTTAAATATGATTTTGGTCTCAACATGGATTGGATAGGAGTTTGAAAAAGCTATTTTTCTGTCAAGTCTCAAATCTCAAACCATGATTTGTAAACTATAATAATGTAATTTCAGTGCAAAAAATTTTATTTTGTCATTTAATAATGTGTTATCACATTATTTAATGAATTAAAACTTATATAAGATATCAAACTTATTAGGCTTAAATATGTTTGTAGTCCCTTTAAATATAGTGATTTTTGGTTTTGATCCCCTAAATTTTTTTATATAGTCTTGGTCCCTTTAAATTTTGAGACAGGTGAAGTTAGTCTCTGCCGTTATCTCATCTCTGTTAAATAGTAAAGTGGCAAATGACACTCCATGTTAGCGTCGCCGATTGTCTTTATCTCACATTCCTTTATGCCACGTGTCATTCATTTAATGGTTTGATAATCCATGTCATAAAATCATATAGTTAGGGTAGTGTTTCCAAATATTGGAGGGAAAATTCTCACTCACATACTCTAAACACAATAACCCCACTCTTAGCCCCACTCTTGTCCCCACTACGATTGCCTCTTTACCAAAAGTTAGGGTTGACTTTCACGTGAGAACGAACTGCGTGGTGGAGGATTGTGTAAGTGCGAAGGCTAAGGACTGTGCACGTCTGAAGGCTCAATGGAGTGTGTGTTTGCGTGGTGTTGAACACAGGTTTGTCTTGGAATCTTTCACTAGTGGTCCTTGTCAGAGATTGTGGGTTTAGGGATTTTACTTAGTTTTTGTATACAATAATCGATTAATATGGGGACCAAAAGAATAAGGTTATATTTTACTTGGTTTTTGTATAGAATATTTAATTCATATGGTCCTTGTCTATGTTTTGATGGATTACAGAATGATGTTGTAAATGTGGGCATTCATGTCGTCCTTTTCTGAATTTTTTTTTACTTAATATGTGCACATGTAGGATGTCATTTGTTGTAGTTATTCATCATAAGGGGTCATTTGTGAATGAACCCCCGCTAACTTATAAAGAGGGGATGCAATTGCAGCTGTTGATCGAAACATAGACAAATGGTCCTATTTTTTAGGCCATGAGATTAGTTAAAGAGTTAGGTGATACGCGTAAAGTATACTAAGAGCAATTGTACTCTATCGTATAGTAATGTAGGACTTGAGTCCTAATTGTCGATCCCACGAGGAATAAGAGGTAATTATTAGATTCGTTAAACCCTTGGTTATTTAAACAATCGTAAGTGTAAAGAGAAATTCAAAATAAAATCAGAAAGTAAAGAAGGAAAAATGATGGGCAATCAAATAATATAAAGATAATTTAATTAGAGGAAAACTAAGGCGCAAGGTTCACTTGAATCTAATTAATTAAATTTTTATTCATTTATGATGTAAAGTAATTTTCTTATCAATATTCTCTTAATTGCTATTGAGTCTCAATAGTCATAGATAAATAATATTCTATTCTTAAATTATTCACCTATTTGGTCATTTAGTTGAATTAACTAGGAATACATTAAGCCTCAATTCAAGAGATGAAATAACATAATCGTCAATTCAATTAGTAGAATAAATTGATGTTTAGTTATTCACCAATCTAATCCTAAGTTTATTATATAGGTCTACTCATTAGTTGCGGATGGTCACCGGTCAAACAATGAATTAATTAAACAATAAACTCAATTGGAATTACCTTAATCAAAATTCAAATTGAAAATTAATTAATTAGGAAAGTAAGATCCCCCATAGCCATAGTTATGAGATTAGTTATTCATGTTCAATAACAAACTAAAATCACAATACAAATCCATAGAAAGAAAAACCTGAAGAAAAGGAAAAAATTAGAGGGAAAAGAAACCAAGACCATTTTAATAGAGATTGTGATATTTAAGCCTTCAAGAATTACGTCCTCTCTTCGTAGTCGTCCTCCAAAAATTCGTGGCAATTCTCTCTTTTGGTTTGTCTCTCAAAGTTTGTCATCGCAAAAGTTGTTTTCAGGTTTAGGGGGTCGATTCTATTTATAATATTTGGGAGAAAAACTGTCGTTTTTACGCACAGGAGACCTCACACGTTTGTGTCTAAGTTCGATACGGTCGTGTAAGCTAAAAAATCACGTAACTTGTAGTGTAAGGGAGACACGGCCATGTGACCTAGAGACACGATTGTGTCTCTATACCAAAGAAGTTTTCCAAGTTAGACAGTGTCATGTCTAACTCCTCAATCGCTTTTGAGTTGACACAGAACCTTGTCTAAGTCAAAATGATCTTCTTTTGCTCTAAAAACGCGGTATCTTCACTTGCTTTCACTCTAAATATAATAAACCTCTTTAATATGCAAAAACAAAGACAATGATAAGGATCAATCTAAAATTCACTGATAAATATAAGCAAATCACCACAATTCATCTGGTTTAAGATTATAAAATGTAGGCTTATCACTAGGGTATGAAGACATTTTTGGGATATGGTGGAAATTACATGGCTTGAGCTTTAAAGATGGGTTAAGACAATTTTTGTTGGACAAGTGTGCCTTAGAGATGGGTAATTATGCAATGCAGAACAAGTGTGAAGGTGAATTTATATGTAGAGTACATAGGTTCAGAACCTATAATTACTAAAGAATTGGGGTTTGAACAGGAAAACACTACTAATGCAGGGTGTGTAATATGAAAAATGTTACGGGTCAGGGTCAGGGTGTAGGTGAGGACTAGTGTGAGGATTTTGGGCTAAGAAACATGGGTCAGGAAGGGAGTGCGTGATGGGCTGGGAAATATGGGTGAAGGTGATGGGGTGCAGAACATGAGTGAGGATGAGGGGTCAGAAAGTGATAGCAATGATGACAATGAAGTTAATATACACTTTGATGACAGTGAAGAGGAAAGGGGCTTGGGACTAGATGATGAGTTTGAAGTGGATGAGGGAAGAGCTAAGTAACCTGGACTAAGTAGAAGATTTAAGAAGAAGACAACAACTAGATCCAAGACTTGAGTGCCCCCAAGAAAAAAACAAAAGAAACAGAATAACAACAGTGGATTAAGAAGAAGGACAACAAGACAAAGTAAGGGTGTTGATAATGATGATGGGTTAGTGTTGGAATGATGGTGGTGAGACAAGTAGGAGTGATTCAGATTTTTTTATACCTCCAAACGTTGATGGAATTCATGATATAAATGAAAAATACTCTAGTGAAGAGTTAGATAGTGATTTGGATTCAGGGTCTAACTTAGACAACAAACTAAGATATCTTAAGTATAAGAATGAATATATGTGCAAGGACGTTGAATTCAATCTTGGCATGAAGTTTACTTCCTTGAAACAATTCAAGGAAGCTATTTTGGAGCACTCTGTGTTGAATGGAAGATTTGTGAAATTTTAGAAGAATGATGCAGTTAAGTGCAAGGTCATATGCAGGAGAAATGTGGGTTTGTGGTATTGGCTAGTACAGTAGCAAGGAGTCATACTGTTAGGATTAAGACTTTGGTGGAAAAACATACTTGCAGGAGTTTTTGATAATAAAAATGTCAATTCTAAGTGGGTTACCAAGGCAGTGTTGGACAATTTTAGTAATAACAATAAGGTGACTTTGAAAGAAATAATTGGTGAAATCAAAGGGACATATACAACTAGAATTACAACTTGAAGGGCACAAAGAGGAAGGCAAATAGCTAAAGATATAGTCGAAGGAGATGCTAGTAAGCAATACACATTGCTCTGAGTTGACACAGGACCTTGTCTAAGCTAAAATGATTTTCTTTACTTTAAAAATGTGATATATTCACTTGCTTTCACTCTAAATATGATAAACCTCTTTAATATGCAAAAACGAAGACAATGATAAGGATTAATCTAAAATTCACCAATAAATATAAGTAAATAACCACAATTCTTCTGGTTTAAGACTATAAAATGTAGGCTTATCACTAGGGTATGAAGACATTTTTGGGATATGGTGGAAATTACATGGTTTGAGCTTTGAAGATGGGTTAATATAATTTTTGTTGGACAAGTATGCCTTAGAGATGGGTAATTATGCAATGCAGAACAAGTGTGAAGGTGAATTTATATGTAGAGCACATAGGTTCAGAACCTATAATTACTAAAGAATTGGGGTTTGAACAGGAAAACACTGCTAATGCAGGGTGTGTAATATGAAAAATATTAAGGGTCAGGGTTAGGGTGTTGGTGAGGACTAGTGTGAGGATTTTGGGCTAGGAAACATGGGTCAATAAAGGGGTGCGTGATGGGCTGGGAAATATGGGTGAAGGTGATGGGGTGCAGAATATGGGTGAAGATGAGGGGTCAAAAAGTGATAGCAATGATGACAATGAAGTTAATATACACTTTGATGACAGTGAAGAGGAAAGGGGTTGGGACTAGATGATGGGTTTGAAGTAGATGATGGAAGAGCTAAGTAATCTGGACCAAGTAGAAGATTTAAGAAGAAGACAACAACTAGATCCAAGACTTGAGTGTCCCAAAGAAAGAAACAAAAGAAACAGAATAACAACAGTGGATCAAGAAGAAGGATAACAAGACAAAGTAAGAGCGTTGATAATGATGATGTATTGAGTGTTGGAAATGATGATGGGTTAGTGTTGGAAATGATGGTGGTGAGACAAGTAGGAGTGATTTAGATTTTTTATACCTCCAAACGTTGATGGAATTCATGATATAAATGGAAAATACTCTAGTGAAAAGTTGGATAGTGATTTGGATTCAGGGTCTAACTTAGACAACAAACTAAGATATCTTAAGTATAAGAAAGAATATATGTGCAAGGACGTTGAATTCAATCTTGGCATGAAGTTTACTTCCTTGGAACAATTCAAGGAAGCTATTTTGGAGCACTATGTGTTGAATGGAAGATCTGTGAAATTTCAGAAGAATGATGCAGTCAAGTGCAGGGTCATATGCAGGAGAAATGTGGGTTTGTGGTATTGGCTAGTACAGTAGCAAGGAGTTATAATGTTAGGATTAAGACTTTGGTGGAAAAACATACTTGTAGGAGTTTTTTATAATAAAAATGTCAATTCTAAGTGGGTTACCAAGGCAGTGTTGGACAAATTTAGGAATTACAGTAAGGTGACTTTGAAAGAAATAATTGGTGAAATCAGAGGGACATATACAACTAGAATTACAACTTGAAGGGCACAAAGAGGAAGGCAAATAGCTAAAGATATAGTCGAAGGAGATGCTAGTAAGCAATACACATTGCTTTGAGTTGACACAAGACCTTGTCTAAGCTAAAATGATCTTCTTTTGCTCTAAAAATGCGGTATCTTCGTTTGCTTTCACTTTAAATATGATAAACCTCTTTAATATGCAAAAACGAAGATAATGATAAGGATCAATCTAAAATTCACTAATAAATATAAGCAAATCACCACAATTCATCTGGTTTAAAACTATAAAATGTAGGCTTATCGCTAGTGTATAAAGACATTTTTGGGATATGGTGGAAATTACATGGTTTGAGCTTTGAAGATGGGTTAAGACAATTTTTGTTAGACAAGTGTGCCTTAGAGATGGGTAATTATGCAATGCAGAACAAGTGTGACGGTAAATTTATATGTGGAGCACATAGGTTCACAACCTATAATTACTAAAGAATTGGGGTTTGAACAGGAAAACACTGCTAATGCAGGGTGTGTAATATAAAAAATGTTAAAGGTCAGGGTCAGGGTGTAGGTGAGGACTAATGTGAGGATTTTGGGCTAGGAAACATGGGTCAAGAAGGGGGTGCGTAATGGGCTGGGAAATATGGGTGAAGGTGATGGGGTGCAGAACATGGGTGAGGATGAGGGTTCAGAAAGTGATAGCAGTGATGACAATGAAGTTAATGTACACTTTGATGACAGTGAAGAGGAAAGGGGCTTGGGACTAGATGATGGGTTTGAAGTAGATGAGGGAAGAGCTAAGTAACCTGGACCAAGTAGAAGATTTAAGAAGAATACAATAACTAGATCCAAGACTTGAGTGTCCCCAAGAAAGAAACAAAAGAAATAGAATAACAACAGTGGATCAAGAAGAAAGACAACAAGACAAAGTAAGGGCGTTGATAATGATGATGTATGGAGTGTTGGAAATGATGATGGGTTAGTGTTGGAAATGATGGTGGTGAGATAAGTAGGAGTGATTCAGATTTTTTTTATACCTCCAAACGTTGATGGAATTCATGATATAAATGAAAAATACTCTAGTGAAGAGTTGGATAGTGATTTGGATTCAGGGTCTAACTTAGACAACAAACTAAGATATCTTAAGTATAAGAAGGAATATATGTGCAAGGACGTTGAATTCAATCTTGGCATGAAGTTTACTTCCTTGGAACAATTCAAGGAAACTATTTTGGAGCACTCTGTATTGAATGGAAGATCTGTGAAATTTCAGAAGAATGATGCAGTCAAGTGTAGAGTCATATGCAGGAGAAATGTGGGTTTGTGGTATTGGCTAGTACAGTAGCAAGGAGTCATACTGTTAGGATTCAGAATTTGGTGGAAAAACATACTTGTAGGAGTTTTTGATAATAAAAATGTCAATTCTAAGTGGGTTACCAAGGCAGTGTTGGACAAGTTTAGGAATAACAGTAAGGTGAGTTTGAAAAAAATAATTAGTGAAATCAGAGGGACATATACAACTAGAATTACAACTTAAAGGGCACAAAGAGGAAGGCAAATAGCTAAAGATATAGTTAAAGGAGATGCTAGTAAGTAATACACATTGCTATGGGGTTACAGTGCTAAATTGATAAGGGCAAGTTGTGGAAACACTTACAAGATATCACTGGATAGGCCTGTAAGGGATTTGCAGTAAAGGTTTGGTAGTTTTTATATGTGCTTATAAGGGTGCAAAAAAGGGTTTATTGCTGCATGCAAGCTATTCATAGGGGTGGATGAATGTCATTTGAAGACCAAGTATGGGGAACAACTTCTAATAGTTTTGGGAATGGACCCAAATGACTAGTACTTTTCACTAGCTTTTACTGTAGTTGAAAGTGAAACTAAAGAAAGTTGGAGGTGATTTCTGACTCTGTTATTGGAGGACATTAGAGATATGACAAACATATGGGTCTTTACATCAAACCAGCAGAAGGTAATGATGTGTAATGTTTATGTATTTATGTTAATGTGCTTATATATGTAGTGTTAATTCTAACTGTGTCATGTTGCATAAAGGTTGATGCCAACCTTTGAAGAGATGCTGATGGGTGTTGAACACAAGTTTTGTATTAGACACCTGTATAATAACTTTAAGAAAAAGTTTAAGGGACGGACTTTGACGAGGGACTTAATGATGACAGCTTCCAAGGCCGCATACTTAGAAGCATGGTAGGAGAAGATACTTCAAATACAACAGCTTAATAATAAGGCACATGATTAGCTGCTTGAAATCCCTAAAAATGCATGGTGTAAGCATGTATTTAGTTTTTACCCCAAGTGTGATGTGGAGATGAATAATTTGGCTGAGGCATTCAATAGCAGAATTTTAATGGCTAGGGACAAACTTATAATCACTATGTTTGAGTGGTTTAGGACTTATCTGATGGCAGGTTTGCTGCACCTAGAGAAGAAGTCAGCAAATATCTTGGTGATATGATGCCTAAACCTAGAAAAAGATTAGATAGGGAAGTGCAACATAGTGGAAATTGGTTTTCAACTTCGGTAGAAGAATTAAGATTTGAGGTATCCACATGATGTTCACTAAGGCTATGTTTGGATTGGTGGTATTGAGTGGGATGGGATGAGATGGAGATAAGTTTCATTGTTTGGTTGTGTTAAAAAATGATGGAATGGGATGGGAGTGGGTGGGATGGATCCCATCCCATCCCACCACAAACCATTAATTTTCTTCCCCCCCTAATTTGGGGGGTATGGAATGGAATCATGTTTTTAATTATAATTATAATTAGGATTTTACTATATTAACCTTATACTCTAAAATTAGTGTGTTTGAAATAAGGGCAATATAAGAAAAATAAAGTTATAATTCTTACTATTCCATTCACTTCCCAAACAATGGAATGGTATCTTTACTCCATTCTATCCTAAAATATCCAAACAATGGAATGATACTTTTATCTCATTCCATTCCATTCCATCTCATTCCATCTCATCCCATCTCATTCCATTCCATTAATTACTAAATATCCAAACATACCCTAAGAGTTTCATAATGGACTTGCAAGCCTAAATTTGTTCCTGTAACTTTTGGAAGTTGATGGGAATTCCATATAGGCATGTTATGGCAGCCATTTATTACAAAGGAGATAACCCTGAAACACATGTGTATAAATGCTACAAGAGGCAAGCATATAAGAAGTGTTATGGATGGGTCATCAGCCCAATAAATGGACAAAATAGATGGTCCACAACTGATCATGAGCTAATTTTGTCACCAAACTACAAAAAAAAGACCAGACAGACCCTAGAAATTAAGAAGAAGAGAGTCAGGTAATGACTAAAATCAAACCAAGTTGAGGAGGACCAATACTACTTATCGATGTGGATATTGTCATGGAGATGACCACAACTCTAAGCGATGCCCTCATAAGCCAGTGGAGGAAAAGGAAGCTAAGGTAGCTGATACTTTCACTAATTTGGTCTTTAGCTTTATTTTAATGTAATAAAATAACATTGCCCTAATTTGTTGCATGAAATACAAGATAATTGGGAGGGCACCAGGGTAAAGTTGAATACAAGTGAAGGTATTGAGACTGATACTGCAAGGACAATCCAACCTACTAGGGTAAATTACTAATTTTGTGTCCTATTTTTTGTGTTATATGGTGTTGCAATGTCTATTGTTTAAATTTGACCTTACATCTGTTCTAGAGGGGAAGGGGTAGAAGAAGAGGCAATGTACAATATGATGTAGTCCAACAAATTGCTACTGTAAATGAGAATGAGGTTGGAGAACATATAGTGGGTGAAGACACAAATGGATCAGCTAGGGTAAGAAATATGGATCAGCTAGGTTTTTATTTATTTTGAGTTAGTTATCTAACTTGAGCTTCTTTTGCATATTGAAAGAGGTATATGAAGAGGTAGAGCACCAAGCCGAGGAAATGAGATTGCAGCATCTATTGTAAATCAAGAGATTGCTAGAAATGAAAATGGAGTTGGAGATAATGCAGCCAATGGAGGAAGAGGCAGAGGAAGGGGTACTGTACCAAGCCCTGCAACTCAACCTGTTGCAAGTCAAGATGCCATTGGAAACATAATAGAGGTTGTAGCTATTCATTTGGATGTTACAAGTTATGCTCTTACTACAAGTTAAGATGCGGGGACTACTACAACCAATAATGGAGGAAGCATATATGGACTCAGCCAAATTAGTTTTGGTGCAAGTTTTCCAAAACCAAGTGTTGCAACAACACCATCAGTCCTTGCAATTCAACCAAGTCTAAAAAGAAAGCTTACTCCCCATTCAATTCAACCTACTATGCAGCCTGCTCCACTAGCTGCCAATGTATCTACCATGCAGACCAATCTACCAGCAGCCAATGTAGAAGAAAGCCAGACAAATAGAGCACTAGTTAAGAGTTGTAGAAGATTAGGAAAGAGAGTTATGATTAGTAGTGGAATGCCCTGGGCATATTGAGTTGTAATATGGATATGAGACTTTTTTGTGATTAAGACAAGTTATAATTTTTTGAAGTTATCATGTGTTTATTTTGGATAGATTGAGTACAGTTTTGGGTACCTAGTATTGGTACTTTGTTTTGGTATAGCAATGCATTAAGGATGATAATATTTTGGTATGTATTGTGTATGAAAATTAGATCAACAATGTAAGTAAAGGCATACATGGATTTGTAATTACAATAGGTATATTGTAAGGTACTGCAATGTAATGAACTATTTCATCAGGGTGCAATGAAATAGTGGAGGTTTTGGTACTATTTCATCAGCAATGTAATGAACTATTTTCTGGCCATTTACTTGATTCAAAGTTAGATTGATGTCAGTTTATTTAGTTGGTTAATACCAGTGCATTTAGTTCACAATGCATTTCTATTGCTTCATCAATTTCTATCCTAAACAACAACACATTGGTATGCAATTTCAAAGTAATAATCTCAATACTTTTTGTTCACAATACTCATATCATTATCAAAAGCTTCTCATTTCATTATCAATTACATTAAAGTTCACTAAAACTCCTGATTTGATTCAACTAGAGACTCTCATACATCAACCTTTCAAACCCCAAAATAAACACACTACAAAAATCAGCGTCCATGACACAAAAATCACACCTAATAACATTATCAATTTGGTCATCTTAGAAGCAAGCTTCATCTCTAGCTTAGTTATCCTTCTTCTCATCTCTTCAACCACAGCCCCATAGTTATGGGAACAATCACAAACAACTTCTTGATTGTCCATCACCTCATTAACCCATTCAAACTAACCACAAGAGCTTTCATTTTGCAAAAAAAAAAAGGACTAAAATACAAGTGGGGAGTTAGAAATCTAGAAATCTCAAACCCAAATATACTTGTATCATAAAATAGTTTGTGCTTACTTTCTAATTTGGCTATGTCCAATATGCTCTCTCAGGATTCTTTACACTCTTTAAGGTGAGGTTCAACATTATATATCCACAGTCACAAAGTTTCCTTCGTGATGACATGGTGGGGGTAACCGAAGTTGATGATAAAGATCGTGAAACCCTAGCCATGGTAATGTTTCTGCAAATGTCAGGGGTGAGGGACCAAAAAAAGGTAACAAATTGGTCATGAATGAGGGAGGAAGAACCAAGGTTAGAATTATCCCTATAAAGTGGGGAAGAAAATAGGTGAAGGAGGGAGAAAGAATTAGGGCTCGAATGTTTCAGCACATTAGGGAAGAAAAGGAGGAAGAAGAAGTGACATGAGACGTAGGACTCAGGTTGATGACTTCTTATCCACGTGATATAAAAGAATGTGAGATAAAGACAAGTGACAATATTGACATGGAGCATTATTTGCCACTTTACTACTTAACAGAGATGAAATAATGGCAGAGACTAACTTCATTTGTCTTGATATTTAAAGAGACCAAAATCATATAAAAATTTTAGAGAGACCAAAATAAAAAATTACTATATTTAGAAAAAATTAAAAACATATTTAAACTAACTTATTGAATGATATGATAACACATGATAGTATAATTTTTTTTTCACAAACAACACATCAAAATTAAATTAATCAAAAGATATATTCAATTTTCTATTACATCGTTGATTTTTCAATTTTTTATCGCTTTTTTCTAAATATTTTTTTTCCTCCATCTTTATGATTGAACAGTAGAGGAAGAAACTTTCAAGCAGGAGATGAAAAGGCAAAGTTAGTTGGCTGTCCAAAAAACCGGAGGAACAACAGACACTAAACTAAACTAGACAATTCTCATTTCTGGTTGGTTACTCCGCAAACTGAGCAACACCAACACACACCAATCTAACAAAACAAATAGTAATCCAACAAGCCTCACTCACTCTTATTCTTGCATTCTCTTTCTTCAATTTCGACCATGCCAAAGCCAATTCTGCTTCCTATTCATCATCAATTTTCACACTAACCTATCATTTCTGACACCTCCATCAAAGCCACCCACATGGCACCAATATAGTGATCAATTTTTTCCATCAATAAATAAAATTTCCCACAGAGAATTTCTGGGGATTAAGAGAATAAAAAAAAAGTAAAGAGCTTTTCAAAAATTAACATTGTTTCTGGGAGTGTTGATTGTTTGTTTGATGGCTCTACAATGTGGTACTTTCTGCTTCAGCAGCGTGGCTTCTCTCCCTCGATGTTCAGTGAAGTTCAGTCAACCAACAGTCAAAGATTCAAGCTTTTCTTGCCGTCTTCCCCTTCCTGTTGTACGATTGAATGTGAAAGGTAATCGATTGTGGGTCTTCATCATTTTTCTTTTTTGGTTTCAAGGTTCTAGTATTTCATTAATTTGATTCTGTACTCAGTTGCTTCTTTCTTTAGTTTCACTTCTGCATATATGAACTAATGTTTCACTTTTCAAATTTTTTATTTTTTTTACTTTTTGATGTTATAGGAAATGCATATCCTGGTGATGGGGCACCTGAAATAAAGCAATCACCTCTTGTGGTGTGTTTTGGTGAAATGCTCATTCATATTGTCCCAACTATCAATGGACTTTCTTTGGCTGATGCACCTGCCTTTAAAAAGGCTCCAGGAGGTGCCCCAGCTAATGTTGCTGTAGGCATAGCCCGTTTAGGTGGTTCAGCAGCTTTTATTGGGAAGGTATTATATCAATACATCCCCAAGGTTTCTTGTTTAGTTTTGATAGGTGTAGCAAGCTTCATTTTTTTAACATGCAATTTAATTACTTAGGCATACAGCTTCTGCTGGCTTTACTTGCAAATCGCTGGGCTAGTCTTTAAATTCCAGCCTTTTGTTTACCTGGACTCTTTTTCTGCCCTTTCCTGATTTAGATAAGAACAATATGTTTCTTAATCAAATTTGAAGTTCAAGGTTATAATATAATACCTCTGCCTAATTTATAACATCCTGTTAGATAGTTTAAAAGCTGTTTTAGACTGCATCGTTTGAGCTATGTATTGTTTATACAAGTTATCAGTATCTAGTGAAGAATGGTGTTAAAAGTATCCCTAAATTCGAAGATCTAAATATCATTGCCTATGAGAAAATTTATAAAGCTAATTTATTGCTTCCAGTCAGAAGCTGAATCTGATTCATTGCACCAATTTAATTTTGGAGTGAGGGACTGTTAAATACTTAAATTTATTGTACTCTGTTGATGAACAGACATAAGTTTCGTTTATAAGTATTCAAACATTATAGATTGAGTGTTTAATCAGTAATTTAATTTTTCATAAATTAAAAGTCACAGTGAAAGTTTCTCTGCTAAATTCAAGTTCAAACTAGAGTCTAATGCTTTATGTAACATGAACAGGTTGGTGAGGATGAATTTGGATACCTGCTTGCTGATATACTGAAGGAAAATAATGTAAACAATGAAGGGATGCGTTTTGACCCTGGTGCACGTACTGCTTTAGCATTTGTTACATTGAGGAGTGATGGAGAACGAGAGTTCATGTTTTATCGTAATCTCAGTGCTGATATGCTGCTCCAAGTAGCTGAACTTGATTTCGACTTAATAAGAAAGCTAAAACCAAAGCTGTAATTTATGGTAGTCATACAAAAACAAAATGTATGCCATAAATTCTATAGGTTGAAGCAAAGGGAAATAACTACTGAGAAAGTTGTCCAATATTCTGTCACGTACACATTTTGCAGTTTTCAGTTACTTAAAATTATTTCATTGAACTAGTAGTTTGTGTATTTAGAAATTTTACCATCAACTCAATGTGTATGGATCTCAACCATTGTTTTGATTGATGACATAGCATTACTGTTGCTGTAACTTTGGAACCTCCTTTCAGGTTTCATTTATATTAGGTAAAACATCAAAATGTAGATTCCTTTGAGTGCTTTCCACTTTCACTCTATATTTGATTCATCAAGTTATTGTAGTAATATTAGTCTATTAATTCTTTCTGGCAGGCCAAGATCTTCCATTATGGTTCTAAGTCTTATAACAGAACCATGCAAATCAGCACACATAGCTGCAGCAAAAGCTGCAAAAGATGCTGGTGTAATTCTCTCTTATGATCCCAACTTGAGGCTTCCTTTATGGTCTTCTGCAGAGAGAGCTAGAAAAGGAATTCTGAGTATATGGGAGACTGCGGATATCATTAAGGTTTCGCTCCAATAAATAGGGCAGAGTATATGTTCTATAATTCACAATAGACTTTTCTTGTTCCCTTTTCCAGTACATAAAACATAGAACAATACCATCTCTAATGGAACCAATCTAATAATTATTTTCAGATAAGTGAAGAAGAGATTTCTTTTTTCACAAAAGGTGAAGATCCATACGATGATGCTGTTGTTCGTAAACTATTCCATCCAAACCTCAAGCTACTCTTTGTTACTGAAGGTGCAGATGGTTGCAGGTATTACACCAAGGTAAGCCTTCCAAAGATACTCTTTTCCAAAAGTCTTGTCACTTCTAAACACCTTTCTCTGTAGCATCAGAGTTTCATTTCAGCCATAGATTCTATCAAAATCCCAACATTTGTACAAGAACCATTGAAGGATAAGAATTGGATTCAAGCCATCAATGAGGAGATGAGTGCATTGGAAAGGAATGGAACATGGGAGATTGTTGAAAGGCAAGGTGATAAAAGGCCAGTTGGGTACAGATGAATATATACTTTGAAATATCGGTCTGATGGTACACTAGACCTATACAAAGCAAGGTTGGTGGCAAAATGATACACTCAGACTTATGGAATTGACTATGAGAACACATTTGCGCCAGTAGCCAAGATGAATACTGTAAGGATCTTACTCTCCCTTGCTGCCCACTTTGGGTGGGAATTACACTAGTTTGATGTTAAAAATGTCTTTCTTCATGGAGACTTAGAGGAGGAAGTTTAAATGGAAATTCCCCCTGAATATGATTCCACTAATGGAAGGAACAAAGTGTTCAGGTTAAAGAAGGCATTATATGGGTTGAAGCAGTCTCCCCGTGCTTGGTTTGAAAGATTCACAAAAACAATGGTGTCTCTGGGTTACAAATAAAGTCAAGGCGATCATATCCTCTTGTTTAAACATTCACAAAAAGGTAACTCACAGTTTTTCTTGTGTATGTTGATGACATCATTATATCAGGTGATGACTTAGTTGAGAAGCAACTCCTAAAGAAGAAATTAGCTGTTGAGTTCGAAATGAAAGATCTTAGAAGACTAAAGTACTTGCTTGGAATTGAAGTTGCCTACTCCAAGAAAGGTATCTTCATTTCTCAAAGGAAATATGTCCTAGATCTTCTCAAAGAGACCGGAAAACTCGGGTGTAAGCCAATTGATGTACCAATTGAGCAGAATCACAAAATGAGAAATGATGAAGAGAGTCCCAAGGTAGATAGATTTCAATATCAGAGGTTAGTTGGGAAACTGATATACTTGACACATACCAGACCTAATCTAGCGTATGCTGTCAGTATTGTTAGCCAATTCATGCATGATCCGAGGGAGAGACATATGCAGGCCGTGGATCGAATTCTACAGTATCTTAAAATCACGCCTGGAAGAGGACTACTATTTAAAAAAGGGGGAAACCTATCCATGGAAGTATACACGGATGCTGACTATGCAGGTTTGGTTACTGACAGGAGGTCAACATCAGGTTATTGTATGTTTCTAGGTGGAAATCTAGTAACATTGAGAAGTAAGAAACATAACGTAGTGGCACAGTCGAGTGCAGAAGCTAAGTTTCGAGTTATGGCACAAGGAGTTTGTGAGTTGCTATAGATGAAGATCATACTAGATGACCCGAGAATAAAGTATGAACCACTTATGAAGCTGTTTTGTGACAACAAATCAACTATTAGCATTGTGTATAATCCGATTCAACATGACAGGACAAAGCACATTGAGATAGACCGGCACTTTATCAAGGAGAAATTGGATAGTGGACTTACAGCCACAGCATACGTTTCTTCGAGACATTAGTTGGCAGATGTATTAACTAAGGGGCTACCCACAGAGCACTTTCAAGGTCTTACTGGTAAGTTGGGAATGATAGATATTCATTCACTAGTTTGAGAGGGAGTGTTGGACTTTATGTACAGATTTATTTTTCTTTATTGTACAGATTTATTCCCTTATTTCCTTTATTAAGGTAGGTTTGATTCTTGTATTATGACATATTTATTTCCTGTAATTTAGCTCTATTTTAAGCAAGTTATTATTGTCATAAGCTTATATAATGTAGATCATACCTGTACAATTGTGATCAAATAATAATAATATTCAGAAATATTCTTTCAAGTCTTTGAGTGCTTTCCACTTTAACTCTATATTTGATTCATCAAGTTATTGTAGTAATATTAGTCTATTAATTCTTTCTGGCAGGCCAAGATCTTCCATTATGGTTCTATAAGTCTTATAGCAGAACCATGCATCAGCACACATAGCAGCAGCAAAAGCTGCAAAAGAAGCTGGTGTAATTCTCTCTTATGATCCCAACTTGAGGCTTCATTTATGGTCTCATGCAGAGAGAGCTAGAGAAGGAATTCTGAGTATATGTGAGACTGCGAATATCATTAAGGTTTCACTCCAATAAATAGGGCAGAGTATATGTTCTATAATTCACAATAGACTTTTCTTGTTCCCTTTTCCAGTTTACAGACTACAGGGGAACATAAAACATAGAACAATACCATCTCTAATGGAACCAATCTAATAATTATTTTCAGATAAGTGAAGAAGAGATTTCTTTTCTCACGAAAGGTGAAGATCCATACGATGATGCTGTTGTTCGTAAACTATTCCATCCAAACCTCAAGCTACTCCTTGTTACTGAAGGTGCAGATGGTTGCAGGTATTACACCAAGGTAAGCCTTCCAAAGATACTCTTTTCCAAAAGTCTTTTCAACTGATGAGCCAATATTTGTGTTATTGTGACCCTATGATGCATCTTCAGAGATGGCGATGGTAACAATTTACTACTAAATTATTGCTGCTTACACTGTACCCTCATTTTCCTGCCAGATTAAGAATTGAAACAGCTTACTTCTAGCAAAATAAATGTATGCATCATTTTGTAGTGTTGGTTATTTAAATAAATAAATAATTGCATAGCTCTTCTACATACAAAATGAACATTTTCTCGATGTGCCAAGATAATGCTTTTTTATTCCTTAACACACAAATCTGTAAAAATCTTGAAGTTGCAAAAAATAATGGCTAACAAACTCTGCCCTGCCCAAATTGAATTTTTTTAGTTGGCTGTTGATCCAAGAGTAATGTAAACAATCGACCTTCTTTTATTAAAAAAAAATAATTCTAATAATCAAGCTTCTATTGGTCCCAAAGATTAAAATCCTTGCTTTGCAGTTCTTGCAGACCTACATTGGTGGGAACTAAAAATTATTGAAACCAATACCAGGGAGATTTTTTTTATTAACTCTAGCATCTATCTGCATTGTTTCTATTATGCAGCTAGTTATAATGTATTCTTGGTAATTATGATTTGAAACCTGTCTCATCTATTTGTTTGCAGGATTTCAGTGGTAGAGTCAAGGGATTTAAGGTGGATGCTGTTGACACCACTGGTGCTGGTCATGCTTTTGGCAGGAATATTATCACAACTAGCTATAGATATTTCATTGCTTCAGGTAGGCTAGATATCCCATTTACACTTAGTAACCCCACCTCTGAGGGAAAAGACGATGGTGGATCATTGACATAAGATCAAATTTGATGGCAATGCCATTATTGAAAGCACATGATCTTCTTGTCAGTTATTGGTTAAGCAGAAATTGAAGAGAAGATTCACACGAATAAGCAAACTAGTTTCCTTTTTCCTCATTAATATCCTTGTTCTTTTTGTGTGTTTTGTGAGGAAGGAAGGAGTTGGATTGGAGGTAGAGATAGAATTCATGTTTCTAATAATCTGAACTGCAGAGTTGACATCCTACCCCCCCCCCCCCTTCTCTTTCCCAAAAAAAAACAAAGAAAATACAAAGAAAAAAAAAACCTAAAACAAAGAAAGGTAGTGACATAGCAGTGTTGGTTTTGTGCAAATTCCTTGAACGAAGTATTAATTGAAAGGAAAAATACCCATATTTCTACCTAGTTAACCAGCATGGTTAGTTGGTCACCTTATACTAGTATGTCAAAGGTGGCTTCAGCTAGAAATATTTCCAGAGCTGGTGTATTTATAAATGATGAAGACAAAGTTTAGGTATTACGTTATTATTTGCCTTGCCTAACACGACTTTATTCTGCATGAAATTCTCACTTTAAATTTCCATAAATCTACATCAGCCACCTGTAAAAGTTCATGTTGTGCAAAACATCTATTATTGTTTGAATTATAAAAAATAATTTTCTTTATTACCACAAGTTTATGCCTGTCACCCAGGGAAAAACAGAGAGAACAACTGAAACTGGTTGGATTAAAATCACCTCCCTACACACAACTGAGGGTTAAGTGTTAATTATCTAGCCTAGCTAAGCTTACATTGAGTGTTTCTTCCATTTTCTGTTCCATACTTTCACATAATTCCAGTGATACTTTATGGTACGGAATATTGCGTAGTAAAGTGCCAACAAAAGCTTAAGATAAGTGTGGCAGAGATGAAAATATTGCATTAAATGAGTGAGCATATAAAAAAAGATAAGATCAAGAATGAATGTATTAGAGGAAAAGTAAGAATGACACTTATTGAAGAAAAGATGGTAGAATCACACCTAAGATGATTTGGACATATGAGAAGAAGACTAATAGAAACCCCAATTAGAAGAGTTGATTAGATAGAGGATAATCATATAATTAGAGGTAAAGGAAATTAAAAAAAAAAACTCTAAGTGAAATCATTAGAAAGCATTTAGATATAAATGACTTATCAGAAGATTTGGTTTTTGGCAAAACACAATTGCGTCATTTGATCTATGCAGTTAATCTCACCTATTGAGAAAAGGTTTTGGTTGGTGTTATTGTACTTTCACATAATCCAGAATATGCCTCACATAGTGAAAATTCCTGCACTATGTTAAAATGCCCACTTTTGTGTAACACAAAAAGATTGAGTGGCGTCATTTATTTTTATCTTTCAAGCTTGAATTCAACTTTGAAAATTCTCATTCTTTTTGCATTTGTCTCCCAATTTAACTCCCATGCCTAATTGTCTTAAATTGATATGATTTGAAAGCTATAGATGTCATTCTGGTGTGTTCTTATTCTTTGCCTACAAAGGAAGCTGTTCTAAATGCCATACTTACGACCGTATCGTAACTTTACAATGTGATCTCTGTGATTATGTGAGGGTCTACCAGTTTTGTGCAAATTCTTTGGAACTTAGCGATGCTACTGCGCTGAGCAACAATTTTGTTTCAATAACTTGGCAAGTATCCTACTCAGTTCATATTGTTGCATATTGAACTTGACTTGCCAAGAAACTTTTCTAGTAATCTACTCCATCATTGAGTAATGGAGAATAATTTGCTGCCTCCAACATCGTTCTGCAATATTTGCATCTGGTATACAATTTATGGAATAATTGATCTGTACAGATTCAATTGTTCTAACTGAACTTACTAGGACCTCCCCAAATGTCTGTTTCCTTTCTAACTCTCAAAAGCAGAAAAAAGATAACTACCAAAGAACTAATATGCTATATCAAATTGTATCTTCTCTGAATTGCTTAAATTACCAAAATAGTAATAGGGAAAACATGTGGCAAATATTGGATGGTTTGAAGAAGGATTTGTCACTTTGTCCTGCTCAAATAGTGGTTAAAATTGTATTTTTGGGGTTTACTTTAAATTATTTAATTCTGTTCTACAAAGGGAGGGTCTCTTAGTCGTGACTATGTTTGAGGATTACTCTCAGAACAATACTTGTGAAATACTTAGTAAAAGAAAAAAAAAATTCTGTTCTACAAAAATAAATAAAAGAGGGGAAAAGGGGGAGGATAATCATTTTATCAACCAAATAACCCAAGTACAATTTTTATCCCAATATTTGGAAGAAAATTTGGAGAACCACTACATAAATGAACGCCTAGAAGCAGATACTTCTCTAAATGGCAAAATCGCTTTTGTATATTTCTTGCCATAAAGGTTGGTCCAACCAAAGTTTAATTGGTGTGACATATCATTCTTCTTTGCTGATTAAGTTTTTTTTCCCCCGGTAGGGGCGATGCATGTAAGGGTCTGCCACATTCATATAGCAAACTGATCCAATTTGGTAAAACACTTACAACCATAACTTAGAAAGACCATGTACCTCCATTCCTTTTGTTAAACAAACAGTGGAACATTTTCAACCATAGCTAAGTTTGGTAAAACAGTTGTGAACTATGTCATTTTGGAGACAAAGTCGTCTTTCTTTTTCTTTTTTTTTTCGGTCATAGGAGACAAAGTCTTATCCGATACTAAAGAGTGGCCTTACCTTAAGGGCAACCAAACTCTTTTAAAACCCAAGCTCTTAGGCGTTTGACCTCTCAATCTCCATTTTCAGTGCGACTCCAAAACCAAAAGAAATTCATTCCCATACATACACATTCTACAATGGCCGATGATCCACAAGATGTAGCTGACAGGGACCACATTTTCAAGCGTTTCGATGCCAATGGCGATGGTAAAATCTCTTCATCAGAGCTTGGTGACGCACTGAAAACACTTGGATCAGTGACCGCCGACGAAATGCAACGGATGATGGCCGAGATTGATACAGATGGGGATGGCTTCATTTCATACGAGGAATTCACAGAATTTGCAAGAGCCAACCGTGGCCTAGTGAAGGATGTCGCTAAGGTTTTTTAAGTTTCCACCTTTTTTTAGTTTTATTCTTTCTTTGTACTATGGTGTCAAGAATTACAAGAGAAAACGGTTAGTGTGTACATCATTTCTATATACATGACAAATAATAATAGGCTCATGATGTTAGCCTCTTTGGGAATTTTTTTTTGGTAGTTGTGCGGTTATGTCTTGCGAGTAACTTTATATGTTTGGAATGGCCAAAGTTCATTATTATAAAGCAAGGCCCTTGACCGTGACTTAAAGGTGACTAAAGGTTGAAATGGTCCAATATCAAATGGGACCTGCTTTAAAACAAAATGCCAGAGTAGTTATGCACATCAAAATCTTAAGATGTATCTAGACATAACACATCTTTTAATATAAGATAATGTTATACAAATAATAAGTAATATAATATAGGATCACGTTGTTACATAAAAGAAGAGACAATAAATGTACAAAGCTACATATCAAACTATATGTGAATTGGTTAAAAAAAAATGCTGTGTTATTTTTTTTTTCTTTGGCTATTGTGGATTGGGGAAGGGAGGGAGCAGTAGAAGAGGGGTCTTCTCAATATGGCAATGTACCCCAGACCAATCAAGCTATAATCCGAATGGCTACTCCCCCACCCTAACGCTCTTCGTTGAAATGAATGCTATTCCCCCATCCCACCTAAAACATGTACGCTTGTGAGCCAATAACTTAGAAGGGTCAGATAAAATATAGTTTTCCAACATGAATTGAACATGAACCACAAACAATTAATGAAAATCTATTACACTTTACCCTTTGAGAAAAGAGAAAGGTAAAGGAAACATATCTACACACAAACAATCTTCATCTGAGCTCCTATTTCTATTTACAATTTCAACACGCTCACTTTTAATCTTTAGTACTCTAGTGAGAATCATGGCAAAAAGTGAAAAAGTTATTTCGAATTTGTCATCATGTTTTAACGACCATAGAGATAATCATCATCCTCAAACTCTGAAACTCCTAGCATTGCCAAAGCCAAGTGACTTTTCATCTCATTATTTGTTTGTTGTAATTGAGAATAACAATCAATCACGCATCCATTCCCAAGAAAACTGGATTTCTTTCTTTTAGAGAGAAAAGGTTCTTCTTCACCTTTCAGTATTGCAATAATCTCATGTATGCCAGGTCTCCTAGATTCTTCGTTTGTGACACAGGCAGCTGCCGCTTCAATCATTCGAGCCATTTGATTTGAGAATCTCAAACTGCACTTGAGTTGAGGATCAAGCAACTCTTCAATGGCTCCTTTCCCTTTCTGTAGAAAAGGTTTAGCCTGCAAATGAATGTCAGATTGGATGTGTGTCAACTAGACCATGTCCATTTGACATTACTGTTATTAAACTTAAATGCAGCGCTGAAATTACCAGCACAAATGTAGTCATAAGTAACTCATAAATACCAAACTTTAGTGGAACTTGTCTACTATAAAGGAAAAAAGATATAATTCACTTTGGATACTGCAATGCACATAATTAAACTCAGCATTAATTTCATTTATGCACACAAAAAAGCTCATAATTTCAAAATACTTTACATAGACTCTTTTGCTAAACACAGTCTAATCTTAGTCGAGTGAGTGAATAATTTTCAGTATTCTTCTGATTTATAATAGAAGTAAACAGCTAGGCTATCACATTATTCTGTGATCTAGAAGCTAGAAACTGAGGTGAAATTGATATCATTGCTTTCTTCAAAGTTAATGTATTATCAGAAAGGAGTAGATTTTTACTTAGAGTGTTTTGGTTATTATCAACCACAATCCACAAAACGAATGAATTCAACCATCATATAATCAGGAATCAAGGCAACTTTGCAAGAATTAAAGCGTTAACTCACCCATAAGACCAAGTTCTCCTCTCCTGGAGGTCTTCTTGCTTCAATTGGCTTCCGGCCAGTTATGAGTTCCAATAAAACCACTCCAAAAGCATAAACATCAGTCTTATCTGATACTTTCCCATGTTGGAAATACTCAGGAGCCAAATATCTGTTGGGAAAGCAGACGTATAGAAGATTTAATTTCAGTAATCATATGAAAACAAACAATGCAAAAAGACCAAAATTTTGCAGAATCAATATGAAGGGATTAAGTTTGTACCCAAATGTTCCTTTGACAGTTTTGCAAAGAAAAGGTACTGAAGGTGCAGAAGTCCATGTAGCTAATCCGAAATCACATAGCTGCAATTTAACAAAAACAATAGAATGACTTGCACAGGCTGCTTATGAGACAGTTGGCATAGTACTAAACCACAAGTCTACAATCGAATCACAATAAAACATCTCACCTTGGGAGTCTTCTTAGAAGAAAGCAGAATGTTTGAGGGCTTAATGTCCCTGTGAACAACACATCTTTCAGTTCCATTATGCAGATAAGCCACGGCTTCTGCAATCCCAATTGCAACTTTGTACCTCACAGACCATGGAATTGATGAACTACCCTTCACACCCTTCTTCCTCCCTGTAAAACAGGCATGCTAGAATCAGTGAAACTCCATCAATTTCAATTCAAAACCTCACAAAACAGGAGCAAAGGAAAAATCTAAGAAATCAGTACCATGCAAGTGATGCTCCAAGCTGCCCCCAGAGACATACTTGTACACCAAAAACAAACCCTCCTCTGGGTCAATACAAAACCCCACAAGGGGAACAACATTTGGGCTATGAAGAGAACTGGCAATCATCAATTCTCTACAAAACGCCTTGGCAGACTCCTTGTCTTCCTTGTCCAACCGTTTAATTGCCACAGCAGTCCTCAAAATCCCAACCCTTCCCCTAAAAACACAGCTCAGTGCCCCTCTTCCCAACACTCTACCTACCCACCATACCATAAACAAAAGAATGAATCATGATCTCACACAAAGGAATCAACTTTGATTTAAACAAGAACATAACACCAAAAAAAAATAAAAAAAAATGAAAAACTCACCTTTGGAGAAATTGTGTGTAGCAGAGAGAATTTCACCATAGCTGAACCTGACCAAGGAGTGTGCCACAGGGGATATGCTTCTCTCCAATGACTCCATCCTCCTCCATTTCAGCTCCCTGGCCCGAGATTCACTCACCCCATTGTCCAAATTCACCATCAAAACGGTTGCAGCAGTGGAAGAACTCATGCTCAGGGACTCCAACTCAACCTGAGAACAGAAGCTGAACCTGAAAGAGGAGTGCACTGATTGAGGGTCAGCATTTGTGAGTTCTGCTCCACACCCACCAGACTCAGCCAGCAACCAAGCCTTGTTGTGCTCTAAAGTAGCCATCTTGTGACCATGGCCATCGTTTTTGCCATGACCATAATTCCTCTCTGAGCTTCTTTTGCGACGGGAAGGGTTGGCAACACATGCTAAGCCAAAGTCCCAGATCATTTTTCTCAGAAAGGTTCTGAATTTGAGCTTGTTGTAGTCACAGTAGTCATTTCCATCTACTACAGAGGAAGAAGCATATGGAGGAGCTTCTGGGGCACTGCAAAGGTCCCTGGAATCAGTGCAGGTTCCTTGGGAGGAGAAACCCATTGTGAAGTAGATCCCAACCAAAGCACAGAAACCCAGAAAAACAAAACGGTAGTGAGAGAGAGAGAGAGAGATGGGGAACCAAAAAAATATTGAAAAGTTAAAGCTGCTTTGCTTGTGGGGTGGGAGAGAATTTTGTAAAGAGCAGAGAAAAGGAGAGATGGGAAAGGGGCATGGGTGTGTATATAAATATATATTTGAAAATGGATTTAAAGTGAGGTGTTACTTGCATCAGAATGGGAGAAGGTGAAAAATGAAAAATGCAGGGTATGGATTGGGTTAGGAAAGACGAGAACCTTGGTGTTTTTAAAGAGTGAAGAGGACAGGGAACCGCACAATGCAACATCTTTGGGCATAATTTAGTTGTTAACTAAGGTGGGGACAAGACCCATGAATAATGAGGACTAACCCCCAACGAGTTACGAGTTAAGCGTAACTAGCGTTCTGTATTTATGTAATGAATAGGATAAATTAAAAAATATTATAATATATTTAATTTTGAAATGTGATATTTCAAATAGTTTAGATAAATTTAATTAATTATAATTAATGAAATTTACTTAAAATTATTTTATTGTTATTGTTAATTGACTTTTTTGTGTTATGATAATTGAATTATATAACGTCTTTTAATAAATATTTTTATATGATTTTTTAATAAATAATTAATTTATATAATTTTAAATAATTTTAATTTTTGATTTTATAATTTTTTAATATTAATTTTTATTTGTTTATTTATTTAGATATTTTATTAATTTATTATTAAAATTATATCAAAAAAATTATTATATTTTCTTAACTTAAAAAATACTTAATAAATTTTCAATTTCTTCTTAATAAATTATATTTAATTAATTTTATTATATTTTTAAGTAAAATTTTTACTCTTGTGTGATATATATATTAAACTTTTATAAATAATATAAAATAATTATATATGGATAAATATAGTAATTTAAAAATATAATTAATTAATTTAAGTGACAAGACATATATAACATAGATGGTATTAAATATTTACAAAAATTTTAGGATTTAAAGATCAATCATTAATAAAAATAATTAATAATGTGATCAACTGAAAATAAGTGAGAATTTTTTTAATTTTTTTGAATATGAATTAATATGAAAATGTATATATGTCAAGGTAATTAATATGTGATTATAAATTTTTATATTTGTAAGCGTGAGTAATAAATTTAATTTAGACATGACAATACATATGCACATTCCTTTTAAATTGTAACATGGGTGCCACATGTCAGTTACTAGAATCATATATTTGTCACATGATAGATATTTAAACGAGAAATGATTTATCCTCCTACCCAATCTTCTTACTAATTTTCCTAATTACTAAATAAAGCAAGTATTAAATGTTTGTTATGTTTTCAAGACATTAGATATATTTACTTTTTCATTTAATACATTCTTCATTTAGTATTAGAAAAATTATTAAGAAGAACTTGTAGGAGGATATAAAATTACTCTTTTTAAACATGTTCCATGTCAAAATATAAAAACATATAGTTTCTCTTTATATTATTATTATTATTATTATTAAGAGGAAAATAATTATTAATAAAATAAAATAAAAATCTTACAATTTAACTTCAAAAATTCTTAATACAGTTTGATAAAATTACATGAGTATAAAAATATAGTTTCAATCATATATAATGATTTTACATAGGTAAGTATAATATTGTTCAATCAATCATTGAAACCTGTAAATATGTAAAAGGAATTATATAACAGTGAACAAAATATAAATAATATTAAGATAAAAAATTCAATAGTAAAGATCAAACGAATATTAATATTTTCAAATCACTCATTGATTTAGCTAAATCAACAATCAATATTTTCAAACTACCCCTTGATTTAACTCTTGAGATAGCAGTATAAAATTGACTAGTAAAAATAAGTATTGGTAAAAAGAATAACCCTACATGAGAGAGAGATTGTTCTTAACTCTTATTTATATAGTCATTGTAAAGCATAGAGTTAATGAAAATTGTCTTCTTTAAAACTTTAAAGGGATTCCAATATCTAAAAACATTAAACTTAATTTAGGAATATAAATTTTTTCACCATTAGTGCCAATTTATTTACAATTAATCTTATTCTATTGCACAATTCTATTACTTGATTAATATTTCTAAGGAGCATAATTGAGATTCCTTTTTTTAAGAGCAATAAGTGATTTGAGATTTTAGAATCTTTAATCTCATGTAAAAATCTAGTGGTAAACTATTCATATTCAATATAAATATTTTCATCTACTATATAAATTGAATATGAATTAAGATATTATTTTTCTTCTTAAGAAATAATGAATTCATTGACTTTATCAACAATTTTAAAGATTGAAACAAAAACTGTTATATCTTAAAAGAACTTAAAATCTTTCATATTTACAACTAAATTAAGATATACAAAATCAATATATCTAAAATATGATTGTTAGATATATTTAGTCTGTAACTTCTTAATATGATTATTATAGGTAATTTTCCCAATATAAGAGGGAATTAAATAAAAAAATCCGGATTTATTTAGTTTGCAATAGACTCAACATTTTTTAATAATTTAATTATTTTTGTAAATCAATTATTACGAATTATCCAACGTACAGTTGAGAATTAAGCATTCAATATGAAAAAAATGATTAATATGTAGTAATGAAAGATTTTAAAAAATTCAGATACAATTAAATAACACTAATGTGAACAATTGAATAATAATACTGAGATATTCCTAATTATATTCCATATTCCATTGGAATAAAACTGATTGATTTGTTTCTATATTTTTCTTCTCATTTGTGTAGCAATTAATTACTTGACTACATTTATAATTATTTAAGTAAATTTATAGGTAATTTTCCTAATATAAGAGGGAATTAAATAAAAAAGAATCATGATTTATTTAATTTGCAATAGACTCAACTTTTTTAATAATTTAATTATTTTTGTAAATCAAATATTAGGAATTGTCCAATGTACAGTTGAAAATTAAGCATTCAATATGGAAAGAATGATTAATATATAGTAATGGAAGATTTTCAAAAATTCAGATACAATTGAATAAGACTAATGTGAACAATTGAATAATAATACTGACACATTCCTAATTATATTTCATATTCCATCAAAATAAAACTGATTGATTTGTTTCTATATTTTTATTCTCATTAGTGTAGCCATTAATTACTTGACTACATTTATAATTATTTAAGTAAATTTATAGGTATATTTCTCAATATAAGAGGGAATTAAATAAAAAAAGAATCCTGATTTATTTAGTTTGCAATAGACTCAATTTTTTTAATAATTTAATTATTTTTGTAAATCAATTATTAGGAATTGTCCAACGTACAATTGAGAATTAAGCATCCAATATAGAAATAATGATTAAAATATAGTAATGGAAGATTTTCAAAAATTCAGATACAATTGATTTGTTGACAAAAAATTAGAAAGAAGCATAAATTAGTCTTCTACAATAATAAGAAGGAATTGGAAATAATTATACAATAAATTCAAAAAAAAAATCAATTATAGAGATTAATAATTGATGATCTGACAAAAACAACAAAGTTACTTTAAAGAATGTCATAATCTCTCAACTACTCTTACTCCTGACCTAGAGGTTGTCAGAAGTCTGCTGTCACTAGTCACCGCTCGTCTGCTTTAGCAGCTATCACTCTTAGGTACAATTTCTCATATGTTCTTATTCTTCTTTATCAACTCTACTATTTGTCTCTGTTTTTACATAACTTTGATTTGTTCGTAAGGTCATGAGTCTCTTCCATTACTCACTGATACAATTTATAAGACTCGTAATATTGTACTCATAAGAGAAAGATCAAGCAACTATGACAAAGAAGAAGATCGATATGTATATCATACTTAATATTTCATTCAAAAAAGTAGAATTTATTTTTCTATTACCAAAAAATCGAGAAAGATGAAATCAAAAAGTTGAAATATGATTTTGATTTGGAGTTCTTTGATTTTTTATTAATTATTTTATTTTTTTTGTAAATGTGGCATTGGCCACATCATTTTACACGTGAAAAAAAAAAGACATCAGATGACACATAACAAAAATTTAGGTTTACTATTTGTCACGTGTCATTAAATTAAATCATGTACTTACTGACAGAGAAGACACGTGACAACTTTTCAAGTCACGTACCTTCTCTTTATATATTATATGATTATATGATATGGTGATTATATTATATGATTATATTATTTAGATGTTTTATCAACTTATTATTAAGAGTATACCAAAAAAATTCACTATATTTTCTTAGTTTAAAAAACACTTAATAAATTCTTAATTTCCTCATAATAAATTATATTTATTTAATTTTACTATATTTTTATACAAAAATTTCACTCTTGAGTGATGTATATATTGAAGTTTTATAAATAATATAGAATAATTATATATGAATAAATATAAAATTTAAAAATATAATTAATTTAGGTGACATGACATATATAACAGAGATGATGTCAAATATCTATAAAAATTTTAGAATTTTAAGATCAATCACCAATAAAAATAATTAATAACGTGGTCAATTAAAAATAAATTAAAAAAATTTTAATTTTTTAAATATGAATTAATATATAAATGTATATATGTCAAGGTAATTAATATGTGATTATAAATTTATATATTTGTAAGAGTGAGCAATAAATTTAATTTATACTTGACAATATATATGTACCTTCTTTTTAAATTGTAATATGGAATGTTATATGTCGATTATTGGAATCATATATTTATCACATGATATATTTTTAAACATATTATTTTATATCATAATGACATATGTCAAAATATAAAGACATATATTTTTTCTTTATATATTATTATCATTATTATTATTATTATCGTATTATTATTATTATTATTATTATTATTATTATTATTATACGATGATGGTAAGCTAATTATGTTCTTAACAAAAGATAAAAGTTTGAATTTCGAAAATGTTACTTATAAAAAGAGCTTATTTGCATCATTATACAAGGATTAATTTCATACTTAAGAATGTATGGATAATTTAGGGGGGGAAAGAAGCAGGACTATTAATTAAGTAATGATTGTCATTTTGTTGATTATATTATTTGTCATTCAACCAAAAGATTTTTGTTCATTATGTCACGTGTCATCATTTGAAATTTGAAATATAAAACTGTTATTACGTTAAGAATAAGTGGTTAATACGTTATGAATAAGTGGTTAATCAAGATAAGTTTCTGTTAATACATTCAAATAAGTGGTTAATTTATCGGGTTCGGTGAATCGAGTTCCTAATAATGAATAAGTTTACGTTAGGAAAAGTGGTTAATCTATGTTTCTCAGAAAAAGAAAGAGTTCTCAATAATGAGTAAATGGTTAATACGTTAAGAATAAGTGGTTAATCATATTAGTTTCTGGTGAATCCAAGAAGTAGGAAATGAGAAGCGAGAAATTAAATGGTTAATACGTTAAGAATAAGTGGTTAATCAAGATTTACGGTGAATCCCAAAAGCGGAAATGAAAAGCAGAAATTAAATGGAATACGTTAGGAATAAGTTTAATCAAGATTTCATTTAAGGTGAATCCAAGAAAGCGGGAAATGAAAAGAAATGAAAATATTGGATACGAAAAAGTCAACAAACATACGTACGAAGTAATGAGTGTTTATTTAATGACGAAACGTTTTCCTTTTGTTGATGAGTACAAGGTATTATTATCAATTTTTTTTTTTAAAAATGAAAGGTAGAAAAAAAAAGTTTTTTTAGAGTGTAGAGATAACTTGGAGAAAAGAAAATAAAGAGGACTACTAATTAAGTAATTATTATTATTTTTTGTCAGAAGAACGTATTATTATCAATTTTTTAAAAAGAAAATAAAAGGTAGAAAAATGTTTTTTAAAAGAAAATAGAAGCTTGGCTTTCTATGAGATGTAGCAGACCATAGTATATTAGATATAAAAAGTTCATTTGCAAAATCGTGTGTCTGTAGCAGACCAAAGTATATTAGATATAAAAAGTTCATTTGCAAAATCGCGTGTGCGCGTGCGGGTGCGTGTGCATGGAGAGAGAGTGTGTGTGTGTGGAGAGAGAGAGAGAGAGATTTTCTTTTTAATTTTTTTAGGTAGAAATTTTTATTCTTCTTTGCTAATGAGAAAGAGACAAAAAATAACACAACGTGAAATGTGATACGGCAAAATAATAAAATAAGAATGCTAATATTGGGACAGAGATTCTTGGCTCTTTGAATGAGATTTGGAACATGGAAGCAAGATCAATAGCCAAATACATATGCCATTTGCTTTGCAGTTTGGTGACCATCCAACGGCTCCCAACCCCAACAACCAATCCTGACAGCCAAGCTTGGCTAGTTTTGTTCTTGCGTCTAATCTTAATTAGGTGGCTTTTAAGGTTTATCTAATATGGACATCAAAATATATAGTTTATTGATGGATTAATAATAATAAATTATTAATTTATTAATTAAAAATAATAATTAATATTAATTATTTAAAATTCTATATATTTTAATTAATAATATTTAAATTCTTACATAAATTTAGTTAAATTATTTTTTTATAAATAATTATACAAACAAAAAATTTATAGATTTTAATTAATAATTTTTATATTCATCCAAATTTGAATATAAATCCTATCAAATAAATAAAAAAATAATATATCTATAGAGCCAAACATAATGGATATATAATAGCTAGCTCGTAACTTCTAAGATGCACTTAGAAAAAATTGGTGCATTCATGCAGTATATCATTTTAGCCATTGATTTTAAATTTTTTTAGATTAATGATTGAGATGTATTACTTGAAACTTGCACAGGTTAATTTTGAAAGTTCAAATATTTATAAAAGTTGGTGCCTACAAAAACAAATTTAATATTTACTTGAAAGTTGAAACCCCAATTTTGCAAAATAGTGCCTAACTTTTCCATCGTTCCCATGACATTCCTTGTTGTGTTCTTTACTTCTTATTGAATTGGTTCATGGATTCCATCACCTTATAGTGGCCAAAACTCTCACCTCCGTCCCACCAAACCTCATTCCATCGCCTTGACGCCTTCACCTCATTCGCCGTTCATTCAATCGACAGCATCCTCGTTTTTAGCATTGGGGTCTCGCCCATTAAAAAATACCCAAGCCAAGCATCCATAGAAGCAAAAAGAAGTTCAGGATTTCACAAAATTACCAAAATGAAGATTCAAAATTTCAAAATCATTCTGATTTTGCAGAAGAAAAAAAAAACACAGAAATTTTGGGTAAGGCCCCATTGGCTTTGTCGTGCTGTGCAGGAGATTTTCCAAAATAAATGTTGGGGTTTTTTTCTTTCATAAAGGACTAATTAATAAGAAAATAGCAAAAGCATGTGGTTCCAAAAATGCAAATCATCATTTACTAAATTAAATACCAAGTTGGGCCTTTTAGTTAATATTGAAAACTGATTATAAAAATAAAAAACTTGTTATAATAGGTAAAGTAAATGGTGTATCTATCCCATAACAAATTTTTAGGTGAATTGTAGAAGTCACCTGTAATCAGGTAAAACATTTTTACATTATGCATAAGTTTAAAAAATCACTCTTTTTTGTTTGAAAAATGTTTATCTCACCATACTTTTTTTCTTATTATATTTTTTATCACATTTTTTAATAAATATGATTAAATGAGAGAAAATAATAATAAAAAAGTGATATAATTAATGGTATTAAGAGTAGTGTAAAAAGTGAATGTAAAAAAAATATAATGAGAATATCATTGTTGTTTTTGTTTTATGTGGTGTGATCTAATCATGGGTTATTGATGTAGGAATAATGAAAAAGAAGAATAAAAAACTTTCAGAGTTTTAAAGAAATTTAATGTTAAAGACTCGATCTCAAAGTAAAAATATAATTTAAAATGAATTTAAAAATTAATAATAATAAATTATATTTTAAATTATAGCCTTTTTATAAAAGAAATTAACCATAACTAAAATAAATAATAAATCAATATTGTTTTAATTTAAAATCCTAATTAATATAACTAACTGATGATAAGATTTATTTTATAGAATTTTATTAAAACTAAAATATAATTATAAAATAGATAAATTCTTAAAAATATAAAAAGATAAAAGTTTTAAATAATATCATTATCTATAAAATATTAAATTATTAAAATTATGAATAATTCTAATTATTATACATAAGTTATATGCCACCATATTTGTAATGTAACATATATTACAGTAAATCGAATATTTCACTTTCATAAAGCAAGAAGAATATATCTTTATATGACTCTTGACTAGATGCTCTACACGACACATTATTATTTAGTTTTTTTTTTTAAAACACTCTTTAGCTTATTTATTTAGTTATCTTTTGGGTACATTTTTATTTACTTAACTATTTTACTCCCACATTTTCACCACGTTAATTTTTCATTCAGATTTAATGTTAACATCAAATTGGATGTTGAAATATAAAGAGTTTTTTTGTTTAAAAAAAATTACATCCTAAAAATATAGGGAAAACTTTGTAGTTTTCTCTTTATATATATAGAATAATGATAATGAGGTTTGAACCTAACACATGATGTAAACTACCCAAACCTATACCACTATCTCAATCTTAAGCTATGTTTGGTGCATCGTATAAAGAAGACATGATAGTATAAGTTAATATTATCAGGTCTTATTCAATGTTTGGTGCATTCAACTGATAGTATAATGAAATCGGTCAAGTCATTTTATCTTATTCTAATGCGATAATTCTATCCTCTCCCCAAGATACGATATAAGACACGATAGGATTTCTATTTCAATCTTATCCTCAATTTCATTTTTATCACTCATCTCCTCATGCCACCACCGCCACCACCACCACCATCACCACCACCTCCACCACCACCACCACCATCACCACCACCACCATCGCCACCACCACCACCACCACCGCCACCGCCATCACCACCACCACCACCACCACCATCGACCGCCACCACCACCACCATCACACCACTACCACCACCGCCGCCACCACCACCACCACCACCACCACCACCGCCACCATCACCATTGCCACCACCGCCGCCACCACCACCACCACCACCACCACCACCATCACCACCACCGCCACCACCACCACCACCACCACCACCACCGCCGCCGCCACCACCACCACCACCACCACCATACCACCACCACCATGCCTCCACCACCACCACCGCACCACCACCACTACCGCTCGCCGCCGCCACCCCCACCACCACTACCGCCACCACCACCACCACCACCACCGCCACCACCACCACTTCCATCACTACTACTACTACTACCACCACCACCACCACCACTATAAAGCTTTTTTATTATTATTTTTTAATTATTTTAACTTTTATGCTAAATGATGTTTTAGTCTTAAAAAAATATTATACAATCAGCTAATTTATCTTTTTGTTATCAAATAAAAGATAGGATTATGTCTTATCTTATTAATTATACTATCATACCATATACTATCCTATCATCTTATCTTATACTATACTATCATGTATACCAAACATAACCTTAATGGCCTAAACTCTATAATTTTTGTTTTTAGTGCAAAAAAAACTATAATTTTTAATACTATACATTCTTAATTTTTTATTTAAGTTAATTTTTAAAGTCTATTTGTTAACTAGAGAGAGAAAGAGATAATAAAGACAAGTAAATAGACAATAAAGACAAGTAAATAAAAAGTAAAAATAAGGGTAGAGTAAAAATAATAATTTAATTTGAATGCATTGTTAATGTAAAGAAATTTTAACATTTTTATCTAATCATATATCATCACATCATTAAAAATGTTTGATTTTTTTAATAATTGTCTCATAAGTCACACATGTGATAGTGTGCAATTGATTGATTGATTGATGATGTAAAAAATTTTACACTGCATAAAAATTAAACTAAAAAATATTAAAAAACAAAAAAGGTTATATATAACTGCCAAAATGACTTATTTAAATTTTATATTTACACTTATAATCATCTTATTTCATTAGTTTATTTAACATATTCAAATACATAATAATTATTTTATTACATGAAAATTGTAATTTGAAAACTGTCTTGTTTTCTTGGTTAATGATAGGGATAATCATGCTGTATTTAACAAAAACGAAAATATGGCATGCATATTAATATCGCTGGAGGTTAGTTTCTCAAAGGCATAATTATTAGGAGACAACAGTGATGATACTTCAGATATGAAAAGTACATAAACAAAACGATATTCCTTGTCAATTGAAATATTAGCATGGGGTGAATCATGAATGAGATCACATAGACGAATATCACATCTTTTTCTTTTTGCCTTAATCATCACAAGAGGCATCTGTAAAGCTTTCAATGGTTAATGAAATTCATAAGAAAATCAACTAGAGAAACCCCTTAATATATCCCTATTCATTTTGTTGATGAAATGTTAATTATTACATGCACAATTAGTATCAATCTTTCAAACGTCATTGTGAAGCCTGATTTCAGGTATGCTATTGGTTCGTTCACTTGTGACTTGTGAGGTCACTTGAGAGGAGAGTTTAGAATGGTCAAAGAATGCAAACATGGGAGGACTAGGACCATCTTGTCATCCTGAAGTTGTGGCCTGACACGTGTGGCAGGTGTCGGTACCCAAATGGAACCTACCATGAATATGATTAAGGACTAATTGGAACACCAACTTTCTGTATAATTCATCAAAGTTGGCATGGGAAATTATTAGAAATGATTTTCACAATTAATTTAAAAAATAAAAGACACAGCTATATGTTTTTATCTATTGATTCCAAAGTCTATGAGTAAATTTGCATTTTAAATTTTAAAAGATTAGAATAATCAATTTAATTTTTTAAATATATTTATGCTAATTGATCATATTAATTCTTTTAAAAATCTAACTCAATTAAAATTATTATAAATGTAATAGTAATACCTTAGAGATTAGAATATTAATTTATTAACAGCTTAATGATAAAGAAGCAAAATTGAAATTTAGAGTTGTTTAACTGACAATACTTTTTTAAGTTTGAGGCTGGAAATCATTATACATGGCTCACTTTAGACTATACGAAGTCGGAGATAGGGTCCCCTGCAATTGGGGTTTGAGGACCCATTCTTGAAATTTTGTGTACTTATGTTTTTTAGGTTACTGACATGTCTTAGGCTTTTCCGTTACCTATCTCCTCATAACAGTATGAGACTATGAGGACCTTCCATATCTACATTTTCCTTTTTCTTTTTCTTTTCTTTTGAGAAATTTGTTCTAACTTCTAAGAACGTAAGAAAGAATCTTTGTAATATTAAATTGAAAAGTTAAGAACGTAAGAACGTAAGAAATTTGTTCTTAGGTCTGGCACGTAATGTGTTGTGTGGTGTCCTTACACTCATAATAATTAAATTGAAAAAACTTTGTAACCAAAAATAAAAAATTGAAAAAACTATTACATAAAATTTAAAACATAACTACGTATGCGTTTGACATTAAAATAAGTATTCAAAATATTTCTTGAATACGTACACGACTCTATTTAAAGTACAGATGCTTTATGAGTTCACGCCTTTGCCCTTCACGGAGAATATGCTGAAAATGGACAGACCAGGTCCCATGCACCCATGACTATGAGCACACGAATGTCGTGAAGTAGGTTACCACCAATATAAAACTCTTCTAACTATTCCATCAAATCAATGGTTAGTCCGTGGTAGGAAAGAGTCTTCCCATCGATCTTACTAACCCGACTTGATTTGAGCTAATTCGGATGAATTCAAATTATAAAAATTAGATTTAATGTATTTTTAGATTAGAGTTTAAATTATATTTTAGATCGTTTCAATTTGACTTGATATTTTAAATTATTTTAAAATTTATACTTTTTTATATTATTAGTTATAAATAATAAAAAAATTTGAGTTAAATTAATAATTTTTACATAATATGATAATATATTTATATTAATAATATTTATTTTAAAATATATATTATAAAATATACTTTAATTTTAATTTCTTGCTTTTATAATTTTATGACTTAATTATACATTATGATAAAATTTATATATTATACCTATATATTGAATTAATTCGATTTAGGTTTAGTCATTATCAGATCATAATTGTATCATGTTCAGGTGCAAGAAAATGTCCCAAATAAGATATTGGATTAGGTTTGAATTAAGCTAATTCATACCATGTGCACCCTTAATGGCACCTGTATAGTCATAAATAATTTAAATTTACATTTACATTTTTCTAAAAGAAATTACATTAATAAATGCTATGAAATAACTGCTTTTTATATTAAAAAAATCATCCCAAAACAATAAAGGGTATAAGGTGGGTGGGGGTCCATATTGTCAAGAGTCTCACATCGCCTGCCTCAATTTTTCGGATGCAGTTTATATATCTGTTAGGCCACTCCTCTTAATATCAATTGGTTTTAGGTTGGAATCTAACATGGTATCAGAGTCAAGATCCCATCTTCTTGTGTTGCCTATTCTGTTAGGCTCGCCTGTTCCATCAGGCATCTGTGAGGGGAGTGTTAAGAGTCCCACATCGCCTGCCTCAATCTTCCGGGTGCGGTTTATATATCTGTTTGGCCACTCCTCTTAATGTCAATTGGTTTTAAGTTGGAATCTAACTTGGTATCAAAGTCAAGATCTCATCTTCCTGTGTTGCCTATTCTGTTAGACTCGCCTGTTCCATCAGGCATCTGTGGAGGGGGTGTTAAGAGTCCCACATCGCTTGCCTCAATCTTCCGGGTGCAGTTTATATATTTGTTGGGTCACTCCTCTTAATGTCAATGTGTTGCCTATTCTGTTAGGCTCGCCTGTTTTGTCAGGCATCTGTGGAGGGGGGTGTTAAGAGTCCCACATCGCCTGCCTCAATTTTCTGGGTGCAGTTTATATATCTGTTGGGCCACTCTTCTTAATGCCAATTGGTTTTAGGTTGGAATCTAACACATATTGTCTAATTCCACACCTCCATGGAGATAGACATATATAACGACATAAAATTTATAGAACTTTGTTAAAAATGTGAAACTACGCAGAGATGTGTGAATCTCTGTGCATAATCTATGAGTTTATCTCTGTGAAAATCTTACATTAAAAGATTCAAATACAAATAACATGCAGTTAATTTAGAACCAATAGTGCACGAACTGACAAGGCTTCAAGCTGTCAGGAGTTGATCAGAAAAGCATAAGGTCGAAACTGAAACCACTAGAATTTCGAGGTACCACTCCCAACCCTCCCTTACGTGAATCATCAACGAGTTTGATGGAATAAATATAGTCATATAAATTTAAGATACTAACACAATAATTTTTTTTTAAAAAAGACAGTACATGAATTAATTATGAATGATTAATTGAAGTTGTGGTGAGAAGTATTTCTCTATTTAGACATTTCTTTCTATTTACTTTTTATAACTAACGACTATCAATGTGACAAGTTAAAAATAATATATGGCGGTTGTAAAGAGAGGATTTAGCTATTTATTTATAATCACAATAGGTTTTCTCATTAAAAGACATTATCAGGAATAAACTTTAATAAGTCAATGGTTAATTGAGCTTATACTATTACCTTATGATTAATAGTTAATTGAACCTATACTATTGTTGCATAACCACACTAATTCAATAATAGGTGTGCATAGTCTGCATCATAGATCAATATAATATTGGGCTTACATTGCTTGTCTATATCCCAAATCATATTGTTAGCCCAATTTTCACAAACAAAACAAAACAATTAATTGTAGTCCACTTAGGAAAAATTTCATCATTCTCTCACTTGGACAAAATTAATTGTAATTTTAATTTTAAAAATATTTTATTTTAAAAACGACTCTAGGGCTAAGCAACTAAGTAAAACTTATTACGTGGCCACGATATTTTAAAAAACATATAATCTATAGACAACACATTTCACAAGACTCTATCAAATAATGTCAACTATATCGAATCATGACAGTCATTGATCATTTATCGACACAACTCCTTTCCATGGTCACAAACACAACTTAATACTATTGACACAAGTCTAAGTGTGATAGTGTAGCAAGAAAAACAACATCTGACATTGATCCAAAATATATGTGGTTTCCTTGTCAGTCCCCCGACTTCGTTTCAACATGCTTGATTATAACATAAGCAAGAGAAATTTAATTTCTCTTCAGTATGCTTGATGCTTGGTGCAAAATAAGCAAGAAAAATCAAATATTAATTTGTCAACTTCTCTCCAGTATGCTTGGGCACATAATAAACAAGAGAAATCCAAATTAATAGTTTCGTTATCTAGCATAGTGTTTAAAAAGAGACAGTATCTACTACTTGAACTTTAACACCGAAACTCAAGTTTCTCAAAAATAGGTACACAATTTCTCTACAAGTATGCTACAAAGAAGCAAAAGAAGTCCATCAACTTCTGGAAAAAAAAATCCCACATGCATATTTAATTTCTCTACAATCATGCTTTAGAGAAACCAGAAGCAATTGTAATCATGCTTCAATTCCAACATGGCATCGACCATAGGTAGAGTGGTCCAAACGACATCGAGCTTCAAAATATCATTATGCCTCAAACTCTAATATAGTGTCAACCACAGACATGGTGATTCCAACAACACCAAGTTCCAAAAAATTTTATAATTGATATATATAATATATATATATATATATATATATATATATATATATATATAATATATATAAAGATATAATAATTAAAATCAACGTATTATCAATTGCTCAAAATGAACGATACATGTCAAAAAAATCTCAAATGCTCTAATTTACAACATACCTTTTAAATGCCATGGGCCTAAGACTTTTGGATAAATTATTACCTAGCATGGAATTAATATGAATGTGTTCAATAAATATATCTTCATTTTTCACAAGATATCCGACATCAAATGCTTCATTTCCAAATGCTTAAAATCATTACAAAGTAGCATTATTATTACAATAAATTTTTAATGGTTTAGCAACAAATCTCTAGATGTGAAGTCATGTCACAAGTATTTTAACTAAGCAGTTTGATTAGTATGTAACAACATAACATACAACAAAAGCATATATGTCGAATATGCTTTAAAATAATAATAGTTTGGTCAAAGAATTTACTATTTATTTTATCAAGAAAGCAAATATTATGAACACATTTCATATCATATTTGTGAAATCACAAAACCTCTAAACAAATAGCCTCCATAATCATAATCATAATCCTAGAAATTTTAAATGATCAAAATAACAGAATTATATCTACATGATTTCAGAAAAAATAAAATATAGTAAGTGATGTACATAAATTGGTGTAGTTACCAAACACGAATAATATCAATTGTTGTGCAAAAAACAAATATGAGATGAACTTAATGTTTAATAAATACATATTTAAGAGGTTTCAACTTCATTCAAGTGATTCATAAAGAATCTTACAAGAATTAACCTCAAAATATCTCAATGACAATGTTGCAACTAATTATTTTTACAAGCACATACATTGATATTATTCCCTAAAACTATAAATGTCCAATAAATATTCAACACCATAGTAGTTATAATAAACTGTATCAAATAATAGAGTATGTATTCTTTTATTTATCTATTTTTCTAGCATGTAAAAAATACAATTCACATGAATTTATCAAATCCTTTCGAAAGTAATAAGTTTTATGAAAAGACTATTCTTCATATGCATAAATATATGCATAGAATTATATAACAAACATGCGAAACATAATACAAACATATATACTCCAAAACTTTTATGATGCATTCAAAGAGTTCATATGAGGTTTAATGCCCAAGATCTTATAAATCTTTTAAAGCTAGATCTTTAAAGTAGATTTAAATTCATATAAGAAATTATTTCACTATCATACTTGACATCAAATAATGACTAAAGTCAAAATCTTCCCATCCATACTATATTTACTTTAGATAATTTGCTCTAATTGAAAAGAAAACAATATGACATGCTTTACATCAAACTTTCAAATATACAAATCAGATTAAATGCATCTCAACGTCCAAGAACCATATATCAACATTCAAATATATAACTTACGTACCTAACATAAGCATATCATTGCTTCACATAAAATTCCATGAAATAGAACTCACATAAAGTTGTAATTTTTAAACATTTCAATGGTAGAGAGAAATTCACGCTATCAAAATTAAATAAACTTCCTTAAAGAAAGGAATATCAAGTGAATTAAAAAAAATGTAGCAAAATCATGTTTCCACAAAAAATAAAATTAAAATCATGGACCATTTAATTTAGAAGCATTAATAAAAACATAACGGTTAAACCAACGTAGAATAAATCATCATAATCATTCACTATGCTAAAAGAATATGAATCATTCAAGAGAAATTGTTAATGCTCCCACTTTATGTCCCATAAACTAACTAATTTACAAATAAGAAAAACATTATATTTTTTATCATAAATTATGAAATTAAAAGATTGCTAGCAACGAATTGCTATCAATATGTTTCAAGAAAGAAAACAAAAAACATAGGTGCATTTGAACTATTTTAATTATCTTTAATTTTTCCATCCAATTGAAAAAAAAAAAGAGAACTCAACTAGTGACAACCATATATCAATTCTTACTCATTGTTAGAAGCAATATCAATGTGTATTTAATTGAGTCAAAAACAACTATAAAAGATCGTATACATCAAATATGAAAAAAAAATTAAAATAAGCTAATAAACTCACTTAAAAAATAATTTTTAAATAACTTGAAACTAACGTACGTAAACAAATGAGTACATTAGAAAAATAACTCCTTAACAACATGAGCTATATGATAATATTATCATATATCATTTTATGCTTTCTTTTGGGCAGGGTAAAAAGCCTCCAACCATGACGTTAACATATTAGACTACAACAAAATTTAGAGATTGACACATTTGGATAGACAAATTCCTAATGTCATTGTAGCTAACAAAAAGAACACGATGAAGAAACAAAAGTCTATCCCTTTTGGGATGATAGACCCCCGAAGTTATTATATCTTTATATCTACGTCATGAAATTCTTCATTGTGAACACTCTATTTTGTCCGGGATATTTTGTAAAAAATAAAAATAAAAATAATAAAAAAATAATAAAAAGACTCATCTTTCACTTAGTGGCCCATTAACCCATGATCCAATCCGTTAACCCACAACCCATATACCAGTACTTATCCTAAACAAACTCCATCAGTTATCCTAATCCTTAAGCTCGTCCTAAATGAATATACCCTAAACTGACCATAACTCATCCTCAACAGACTTCATCACTTATCTTAAACCCAACACTCATCTTAAATAAAACCTGATTCATCCTAAACCAACCACAACTTATCGACCTAAACAAATTTCAATCACACTTCAACTCAAACACTTCAGCCTAATCCCTTCCTATATAAACACACAACCTACTTCAACTTGAGATCAGTTACTTTTTAGCCTTGACACATACACCCAAGTCATATTTTTCAACCACGTAGCCTTTTCTGTAACAAACTTCCATACCACTTTCAAGCACCATCACACCCCATCTCTGCCAAAAATCTTCACCTTCTTCACTGTAAGCCTCCATTCCAACCAAGAAGTACCACTTCTCCACGGTAACCCATTCACCCAAATCTCCTATCACTTTCAACTGATTCCTCATCTCACACCATTATTACCCAAAGCTTCCATAATCATCTTCAACGTCCAAACAAATCCATCAACAACTATCTTACAGTACCCATATCCTCCATAACAACCTCACTCCACCAAATCCTCTACCAACCAGTCACCAAAGTTACCAGCCAAGAAACACCATTACCTCACTATCATCATCCCTACCGTGAAAACACCCTCCTTACTTTAACTATTCTATTGTTCATCAACCCTCACAACCCAGCTCCATCACTGCGTGCCATCACCCATAGCCTCAACTGTAATCAGCTCCTTTTCAACCACTACGCAAGCCAACCACCACAAGCCTAGCCACCGCCGCTTGGATCCAACCTAGCACCGCTTTAACCCGCATGAACCACTCCTGCACCAGTCGACACTGCCGCTCCATGAACTGGCAACAGCCGTCGCTCCTCGCCACCACATCTTGTCTCGCGAACCACTGCCGGTCCGGAGTTCCACACCTCATCGTCGGCGCTGACTGAACCTGGCCGATCAGCGCTCCTCCGTGTAGTTGGAGCAACCGTTGTTGAATCTTTCTCCACAAATATACAAGCAACAGAGCACCTTCTCTTTTTTTTGTTTAGACCGTAAGCTTTTTTTTTTTCCTTCTTCCTGTTTTGAGTTTCATTTTTTTTTTCTTAAGGGAATTGGGCTTAACTTAATGGGCTAAACTAAACTTTTTTAAAAATGAAAATAAAGTTAAAAATAATTGAAATAAAAGAAATAAGAATAATTTAAAAAAATTTAGAAAAATAAAATGGGGTTATCTGAGTTGCAACAGCTTGCTAACCCTTGTGATCATCTGAGTTGCGACAGCTTGATGATTTAAATTATTATTTTGTCTTCAAATATTTATAAAATAAATCGCTAAATGATAAAGGTTCAAAACTTTTTTTTAATAAAATTTTCGCAACAAACTTGATGAGTAATGAGTGACGTCTCTAGCGTGACGCGAGCTTTACCTATTCAATCTTTAATTTGATTAACAGAGTCGCGATGACTTGTTAATTTATTTTTTTAAATAAAAATTAAATTTTTTCTTTAAAAAAAATAATAAAATCAACCAATTTCTTTTTTTTCCTAGATAATTTTAAATAAAAATTTTATAACAAATTTGATAATCAGTGGGTGACGTCTCTAGCGTGATGCGAGTTTCACCTATTCAAACTTTAATTTGATTAACAAAGTTGCGACGACTTGTTAATTTAAATTTTCAAAAATTAGATTTTTTTTAATTAAAATCAACCAACCCACAATTATTTTCTAGAGAACTACATGACTTTGAGTTCTTCATTGCACCCGGGAATACGTAGGAGTAGAATCTCTATTCTGTCAAGCCAAAAATTAATTTTTCATAATTTATTTGTCTATTTCATTTTTTTACAAAATGGGTAAAACATATATTTTCAAAAGTTATCAAGAATTTGCATAATTAACTTAAGGTACTATCTTAGAATGGGTCTGTTAGGGGTGCTATGAGATTAAGTTTTTACCATTCCCTACACATAACTGACTTCTGAATCTAATCTGGTTTCAAAGACTATTTTTCTTAAGTTTTCTAATTTTTTCTAATAAAAATAAAATTGGTGGCGACTCCCTAATTAATTAATTTTTAAATTTAAGTTGCTATCCCACAACGATTTTTCAGTCGCGACACTCATAATTACGACACACAATAGCTCCCTTTGGGGTAACAGTCGTATGTAATAATCCAAAGAAAAGAAAATTCTACATAAATGATGAGAAATTTTTTTATAATCTCTATAAATGAGCTACTTTAGTGACAAACATTCACATTGACCTTCAAAGAACTAGCTCATACTAAGATAAAAAATTATCCAAAAGAAATAAAATAAGGTCAATATACTCATAACAATATGTATATTGTCGATCTATGCAACATAAGACACTAGCAAAACATGTGTCTCCATAGATCACAAAGTCATAGATTCTATTTATTCAAATAGTCTCAATCAAAATTATATTGTTAAAGCAAATATCAATGCCAGCAAATGACAATTCCAAATCTTAATACAATACAAGATATAAGAGATATACAGAATCATTTAATTAATTTAATTTATCATAAAAGGTAATAACCTACCTAAATAAAATAAAGTTCAACAAAAGGAATAAGAAAATAAACTTCTTTAAATAACTATATATAGAAGCTATGACAATCATTTAAATCTCAAATCATTAGAGTTCAAAAGAATGCTCCCAATAAAAAGAAATGTAAACAAGAAATTAAAGGTACAAATTAACAACAAGATTGCTTAAAATCAATTATATAATAGGGCATCATATAATGGCTTGCCACCAACATAAGCCAAAACAAGAACCTACACATAAAATTACAACCCCGTCTTTGGGGTGGGTATGCAAAAATATATAAAGGTCCTTCATGTGAAGCCAACAACAATAAAATTTCTAACACTTAAGAAAATCTCCTTTGAGATGATAGCCTTAATTAAATATCAGAAATAAACTTACATCGACATGCCTCACTTAATTCTCGATTAAAATACACAATAACTCTTTTAGGGTAGCGATTATATGTCATAACCGGAAAGAACGTCCCTTACATGATGATAAGTTAAATGAACTCTCATAAACAAACCACTTTGGTAATAAATGTTCATATAAATCTACAAAATCAATCATACAGGAAAAAAAAAGGTGCCCAAATAGACAAAATGAGTGAACCAGTCAAAATGAGATAGCCATAAACATGCGTCTCTCTCCTGGTCATAAAACACCCCAAAAAAATTAAAAAAAATTGCATTTCATAAACACTAAGTTGCAGAATCCACCAAACATATATTTAACTTAAATTATATTATAACAATATAAAATAAGGTTAAGAGTATATAAATTAAATACAGAAGGATCGAGGAGAACACATATTACTAAATCTGGAACATCCATAATTATTTTTCCAAGTAATCATAGCTAGAAACATATTTTAAAAAATATAAAATAATAATAATTAAGGATATTTCAAAAAACAAAAACACACATAGCACAGCGGAAGAAAACAAATACAGAATATTAATTATCTAATAAATAATAATTCTACCCAAAAAATAAAAAATAGAAGGTATATGTTGCTTCACAAAGCAGCCATGGCAAAAAATTGCCATTGCAACATCATCAAAGCTTCAAAACCGGACTGCTTCAACTGTTTTAAAAAAACCCAAGAAAATATAAAAGTATGTAAGATATAAAAAGATCCAGAAAAAGTATACATTATTATTCATTCCAAAATATTCATAATTATTTTCTTAATTAAATGCACCTAAAAACAGATTGCAGGACATTATAGAGGGAATCAAATAATGAAAGATTTAAAGAAAACTTTCACAGTGAAAAGTTTTGTTATATCTTCTTAAAAGTTTTGCTATATTTATATACATTACATTTATTCTATCAATCAAACTATAATGAGTTTTGTTATATCTTCTTAAAAGTTTTTCTTAATAATCTTCCGAATATTAAATAAAAAAAAATATTTAATAAAACAGTAAATACATTTAATGTCTTAGAAATATAAAAAATATTTAATATTTTTTTATTTAGTAATTAGGAGGATTAATAGGAAGATTGTGTAAGAGGATTTAAATTATTCAACTATAATATGTGTGTATTTTATAAAAAAATAGTAATAGAGATAACATTAACATTAATAAACACGTGTCATAATTTAATTAAAAAAATAAATGTAATGAATATAAAGAAATAAAATTAAGTCTTGTCCATTTGAAAAAGGCATAATTTTTTTTTAAATGGTAAAAGTAACACTCTACTGAGCATGGCCGTGGAGTCACGGTACAGACAGGAACGAAAAAAAAATCATATAATTCCCAGAATAAAATATACAACATGGATCTTAAATTTATATGACGGCTCTATGATATCACATGTAAAAAATATAGGGTCATATAAATTTAAGACATCAACACAATAATTTTTTAAAAAATAAAATGTTTTGGAGTTGGTTATGAATGATCAATTGAAGTTGTGACGAGAATTATTATTCTAACTAGATCATTGTCCTCATCTACCTCTTACAACAAGTAGCTATTGATGAGACAAGCCAAACATAACATATGATAATAGTAGGGAGGGGACCTAACTGCTTATTTATAACCACAATAAGTTCTCTCACTAAGAGACATTGTTAATAATAAATTTTAATGGGTCAATGGTTAATTTGATTTATACTATTGTCACCTAATCACACTAACTCTATAATAGGTGTACACAACCCACAACATAAATCAATATAATATTAGACTTACAATACTTGTCTATATCATAAATCATATTATGAGCCCAATTTTTACAAACAAAACATAACAATTAATTATAACTCACATAAAGAAAAATTCCAACAGTTTCGAGCCCTAATAGATTTAATTTGTTAATGAATTTTATGATATTGTATGTAAAGTTACATAACTCCTACACAATTACTTTAAGCTTGTTGTGGCACAGTTTGAAAAGAAAAAAAAACGAATGACAAAAACGGGAAAAAAAAAAAAAAAGAAGAAGTGTGAAATCATTTAGAAACCAATACTCTGGCTTGGAGAAAGACTTACACTTATATATCAGAATGACACACAAAATAGTGCTCTTAAACAATAATTTTTTTTTGTTAAAGTTATGAGTATTTATAATTATAGTTTAGCATCAACATATACATTGATTATTAGTTATTCAAATATTAATTTCAAAGCACATGGCATATAATTAAAAGCGGAAAGTGGAATGGCTTTTATATGAAATTATGAATGATGAATGAATGGCTCGTGTATCCACATTAAGCTGACTTGATTTTTTTTATTTACTTTTTTTTTTGGTAAAATCGGCAGGACAAACTTAAGAAAAGCTTGATGATATTTGAAAGTTGAAACTAATACACACTTAAAGAAGGAAAAACAAAAAGGAACAATTACACACGACAAAGTTCAAATTATTGAACTCTAATTACTTTTCTATTATTTGCATTGTCGTTCAGTACTATTTATATTTTTCCTAAGCCTCCAAAATGTGAAAGCCGCAAACTCCAAGCATTTTGAAAGTTGCGACTTTCTTTTTAGAAATTTTTCAAAGCTATCCCATCCCACCATTCCATATAGTTATAATGTTATTTAACAATAAAGGTGAAAGGAATCATATACCTGCAACTTGGGATTACTAAGTAAACAGAAGTTGTTCTGATTCTTCTTTTCTATTACACATTAGGAATAGATAACATGAATTTGCATTTCCTTTTTGCAAGTTTATCGCCTGTGGGGAGATGGCATTCAATGATTCTCAACTGAAAACTTCGATCTAAAAGGCATTTCCAATTTCCAAACTTGCTTTCAACATGTTTCGTAAATCTAATTTAGCGTTTACTATTCGTATGAGATTCATTTCATAATTAATTAGTTTTGTGATAAGTGGTGGTCGTTGTAATCAATTGTACTTTTATTACCGCAAATTATATATATATATATATTAAAAGCAAGAAAGTTGTGCACCCACGACAAGATTGAAAAGTACTTTTTGAGATAGAGGTTCAAATACTAGTTGTGGAGCTTACTTTTTATTTGTAATGAGAATATTAAAGTTGATAATGTTGTAACTTTTTTTTTTTAAGTTGATAGTTTTGTAAATTACCATACAAAGTAAGTATTATAAAATAGCTAGCTGTTACAAAATTATCACCAAAATACTAGTATAAATTGACAATACACTTTTAGGCTCTAATGTTTTTGGCTTTGAATCCAAAAGTTTTTTCTTTTTCCTAGTAAAAATTATAAATTCATGTTTAATAATTTTTTAAAGATGTTTCGTCGGATGTTTTTAGAAGCCAGAATAAAATACTGCCGTGACAGCTTGAAAAAATCTTTTATCACTATATATTTTTATCTCACAGCAATACTTGTAGGATACATGATCAAAGACAAAAAGATATCCAGTTAATTTTGTAATATCTAGAGTTATTAGTTTTAGGCTTTGCAACTAAATGCGCCTTGCTTCAGATAGTGATTATCACAAGTTATAGCTGATTCTGTTTCATTTGGAAAAGGCTCAGCCATATTCCATGTTCTTCTTCGAAAAGAATGACAAGTTTTCTATTCAACTAGTCTTTCGAGTGGCAATCTTTTAGACTGATCGACTACTTTGTGATGCAGACTAGTAATAGCAGGATGTAGTGGCAAAATCCTCCTAGGGAGTATTTCTATGTTAGTTTTAGCAGATTCCTCTGCCGTGTCTTTTACTTGAAGTTTCCTTTCTTTTCCCTCTTTCTTTAATTTTGCTTTCGTTTCGTTTTCTTTCTTTCTCTTTGTAACAAGTAAAACAAAACCTCTCAACAATTTGAAATAATATTTTTCACGACACGTAATTAATTAATGTGCAATTCACTATAACTTTTACCACACACTTTTATCAAATAATGTTTTGAATTTTGAACATTATATATACTATAATATCTTTTTCACATCGCTTATATACAGCTCATAGCTTTCAAGAAGCTATGAGATCCCAAATTTTGAGATTTTTGTATAATATCTTTCTCTGGGCGTTAGATTTTATATACTATAATTTACCATTCATCACGTATTAGATCAGTAAAAACATGTAATATTAATTCGATAGTGTATAGTGAAGTTTAAATTTAAAGCATATAAAGAAAATAATAATTTAAAGATGTCATTTCAAACGTACGTGAATTCTCATTCCCCTGCATAATGTTTCTTATGTGTTGTCTTTGACGTTTAACATCTTTATTAACTATAACCATCGTTAATGACACTTCAACCAAATATTGATCCAAATCTGAATTATTTAGATACAGATGTTTAACAAATTATACGACCTTAGTCACTAGTGGCAAAGTCTTTGCGTTTGTCTTTTTACAATAAAATTAAGCCACTAATTTTCCTCTTGTTTTGGTTTATTTTGTCAACTCACACCTATATGTATCCTACTAAGTAAACAATTTAAGTTTGGTCAAGTTTCATTTTCCTTAACCTTCTCAGATTAAGAAAATCCTGTAAATATGATGTGCCTGAGTACTCCTACCGTATAGAAAGATACAAGTTAAATTTTTCATCTATCAATTATAGATGTTTCAACAAACGAACTAGTAGCTCCCCCCCCCCCCCCAAAGATAAAAAAAAGGTACAAAATTACACCAACATAAATGGCGTAAATCGACCAACAAGTCAAAAAGATTAAGGAAATTAAATTTGACAAGTTCAGAAGTAACCTTTTTTCTAACTATTTCGGATTTGGATGTCCTTATGATCTTGGGAGACATGATGTTATACCATATTAATGCATACCCTCTCCAGAGTACAACCTTAATTATAGTTAAAGAAACTTGAATAAAGTTCATTAGTAAAGTAGTTTTGAGATGTAGGCTTTTGCTTTCTTTAACTTCTCTTAAGTGATCACGGTATTTCTTCCTTAGTGGTATTATTAAATATTATTAAATTGAACTTTCTTTTTTGGTTCAACGTACAAGAGTATTCTAGAGTCAATTTTTGCGTCAAATAAAATTAAATTCCTTTCCTACCCCCCCCCCCCAAAAAAAGAAATCCCTTTCTGAATGATTTTAAATGTGTACTTCCTCATCAGCATATATAATACATTTAAGATAATTAATTAATTGAATTTAAGTGCTGTTTAATTTAGATTAAATTGAAACTTTTAGACCACGTTTAGATATTGATTCTGGTCATTGCTAAACGTTATAATTAACCACATTGAGTCTTTCTGATAACTATCATGTTGAACTGGTCTTTCTCAAAAGGAAAATGCTGTATCCTACGAAATAATTTTCGTAAAACGACGTACGAAAATCAAAATATGTGAAAAGTTGTTTGTGTTTTATCTTTTGACTTTAAAATGGTATAACTGTTATAATAATGACCTACATGTATTCATGTATTCTGTCTTTCCGTGAATTTCGTAGATAATTGGTTCGTGAGCAATAGCATTGCTTTTCTCAAAATAATGTTGCCTAATCAAGATTTCCAACTATGTACTACAAGCCCATACAAATCCAATACGTATACATCCTATGAGCAGAAATTGGAAAAAGTAATTTCTAGTGTGTCAGGCAATCTAAACATTAATTTTCGACCAAACCAACAAATTGATGCAAAACAAAAATCAGGGTAGGCTTTAAGACTTGGTCATTAGGCTGGTGGGTCTTCGTGAGGAACTTAATGACCATCGATTTGAAGCATGAGCGACAACTAAGCTAATAGTATATGGATAATATTCTAATATTTGTGTTGGGAATTGGTTCCATGTGATTTGGTGCATTTCTTTGCATGTAAATTATTAGAATATTTACCCTCAGCCTCAAGTTCATGCAAAGTGGACTTAAGGAAATTTATGAGCCATTCAAGGAAGGGGATGCATTTGGTAGCTTTTCAAAATTTCCATAGCCAACAGAATTATTCCATTTATTCAACTTGGTTCAGTGATAAGAGTTTAGACATTAGTCTAGATAAAGGTGAGTTGTGCTGACTATTCTAATTGATTCTTAATTATATAGTTGCTTACTGTAAATTTTGTGAAAAATAAACTTTGATTCCAATTATTATTCTGAAAAAAAAATCTCTTTTTTTAATGATTCTTAAGTACATGGTGATTTATGAACTGGAAGAATATCAAAAACTTATTTTGAATTAAACAAGAAAATAATGAAATACTAATACAAAAAATAATAATTAATGAATCACTTATCAAAAAAGGTAAATTGATACTTAAAATTAAGTAAATTGATAAATGCAATAAACGTAAACAACAATCGAAATTGAATAGTAAGCGAATTAAAGCAATCAAACATAAAGAACTAAGTGTAACTTGTAGAACAATGGAAATTGGAAAAAATAATACAATCGAATAAAAAGAGCAAGTAAATGACAAAACTTAAACAAAGATAAATTTGGTTAGAATTTAAATGAAACCAAAGGAAAATGTGCAGAATAATAATGAAAAGCAATAAAGATACAATGAAATGAACTCACTCGAAAATTAAAATAACAACAAAGTAAAGAAATTAATTTTTTTAAAAAATAAAGATGCAAAAAAGTAAATGTGCAAGAAAGTAAAGTTAATAGAAAAATAAACTTGAAAAAAAATAAAGAAAGCAAGTTAAAAAAATGAAATGATTCAAAGAATCACTCGATCAGTGGATGAAGAGAATTACGAGAAATTAAAAAAATGACTTTAAATTTGCATTAAAGGATAAATAATACAAAAATAGAGTAAGGTGAAAAGCATACTTGAATTAGTATCTTCGTGTTTTCTTTGAAGTTTGCGGTAGACATGATTTGAATAGTGAGAGATTTTGTTCAAATATTTTCCAACATTTAAATGCCTTCACCCTCTCAGTATTTATAGACAAAGAAAGTAATCGACTTTTTAACAAGATTAGGACAAGTGTCCCTGACACAAGTAATTTATTAATCTAATAATAATGATTGTCTTGTCTTTATATTACAGACTAAACCACTATAAACTCCATGAATTCAAATTCTAACGCTTGAATTTGAATTTTAAGTGTAATTGTCTTGAGTCTACTTCTAAGTCTTTTGAACTTAAAAGAAATCCTTCGATCTTGAATGTGACTTCAAGCAATTATTTTTCTTTGTCAAAGTGAAATAATTGCAAAACTTAATCAAAACATCTTAATCAAAATGAGTTTTTTTTTTTTATAATCAATTTGGGATGGAGAGTTGAAATCACTAGGTACAATTTGAAATCTAGATGGAGAATTAAAGAAATGGAGAGTGGGGGATCGAACTCTCCGCCTGGAACACCAAGGCCCCCTTGTAGAACAATGGAGATTAGAAAAAATAATACAATTGAATAAAAAGAATAAGTGAATGACAAAACTTAAACAAAGATAAATTCGGTTAGAATTTAAATGAAAGCAAAGGAAATGTGCAGAATAATAATGAAAAGCAATAAAGATACCATGAAATGAACTTACTCGAAAATTAAAATAACAACCAAGTAAAGAAAATAATTTTTTTTTAAAATAAAGATGCAGAAAAATAAATGTGCAAGAAAGTAAAGTTAATAGAAAAATAAACTTGCAGAAAAATAAAGAAAGCAAGTTAAAAAATGAAATGATTTAAAGAATCACTCGATCAGTGGATGAAGAGAATTACGAGAAATTAAACAAATGACTTTAAATTTGCATTGAAGGATAAAGAATACAGAAATAGAGTAGGGTGAAAGGCATACTTGAACTAATATCTTTATGTTTTTTTTTTTTAAGTTTACAGTAGACATGATTTGAATAGTGAAAGATTTTGTTCAAGTATTTTCCAACACTTAAATGCCTTCACTCTCTCAGTATTTATAGACAAAGAAAGTAATCGACTTTTTAACAAGATTAGGACAAGTGTCCCTGACACAAGTAACTTCTTAATCTAATAAAAATGGTTGTCTTGTCTTTATATTACAGACTCAACCGCTATAAACTCCATAAATTCAAATTCTAACCCTTGAATTTGAATTTTAAGTGTAACTGTCGTGGGTCTGCTTCTAAGTCTTTTGAACTTGAAAGAAATCCTTCGATCTTGAATGTGACTTCAAGCAATTATTTTTCTATGTCAAAGCGAAATAATTGCAAAACTTAATCAAAACATCTTAATTAAAATGAGTATTTTTTTATTATAATCAATTTGGGACGGAGAATTGAAATCACTAAGTACAATTTGAAATCTAGATGGAGAATTAAAGATATGGAGTGTGGGGGATCGAACTCTCCACCTGGAACACCAAGGCCCCCTTGTAGAACAATGGAGATTGGAAAAAATAATACAATCGAATAAAAAGAACAAGTAAATGACAAAACTTAAACAAAGATAAATTTGGTTATAATTTAAATGAAAGCAAAGGAAAATGTGCAGAATAATAATGAAAAGCAATAAAATACAATGAAATGAACTTACTCGAAAATTAAAATAACGACCAAGTAAAGAAATTTTTTTATGCAAAAAAGTAAATGTGCAAGAAAGTAAAGTTAATAGAAAAATAAATTTGTAGAAAAATAAAGAAAGCAAGTTAAAAAATGAAATGATTCAAAGAATTACTCGATCAGTGAATGAAGAGAATTACGAAAAATTAAAGAAATGACTTTAAATATTCATTGAAGGATAAAGAATACAGAAATAGAGCATGATGAAAGGCATACTTGAACTAATATCTTTGTGTTTTCTTTGAAGTTTGCGGTAGACGTGATATGAATAGTGAGAGATTTTGTTCAAATATTTTCCAACACTTAAATACCTTCACTTAGGGATGACAATTTTATCCGTCCCCGTGAATACCTGTGGGTAATACCCGTGACGGAGGCAAGTAATACCTGTCTAATTTTTTTCGCGGGTATAAATACTCGTTTTGTGTTATCCCTGATTAATAAATGGGGTGAGGGCGGGGTGGTTTCCCCCATACAAGCGGGTACCCACAAAAAAATTATACAAATATTTTATATAAAATTACTAAAATATTTAATTATATAAATTAAAATATGGTAGAGTTATATAAATCAAAAGTATTTTAGGTGTTTGACATTATTTTTAGATTAAGTTGTGTTGAACAAATTTTGAGAAATTATAGTATTATACTTTTTTTTCATTTTTTCATTTTATTTTTTAAATTTTGTTGATTTTTTTTACAATTTATTGGATACCCGCGGATATCCGTGAATACTCGTTTACTCGCAGGAGAATGATAAACAGATACCCACACAGATATGGAGGAGGGGGTGGGGGCGGATATTATTCGTGGGGACGGGGGACGGGGGGCTACTACCCGTCCCTGCCCCGCCCCGTTGCCATCCCTACTTTCACTCTCTTAATATTTATAGACAAAGAAAGTAACTAATTTTTTAATAAGATTAGGACAAGTGTCCCTGATACAAATAACTTCTTAATCTAATAATAATGATTGTCCTGTCTTTATATTATAAACTCAACCACTATAAACTCCATGAATTCAAATTTTAACCCTTGAATTTGAATTTTAAGTGTAACTATCTTAAGTTTACTTCTAAGTCTTTTGAACTCGAAAGAAATCCTTCAATCTTGAATGTGACTTCAAACAATTATTTTTCTTTGTCAAAGTGAAATAATTGAAAAACTGAATCAAAACATCTTAATCAAAATGAGTATTTTTTATTATAATCAATTTGGGATGGAAAATTGAAATCACTAGTTACAATTTGAAATCTCGATGGAGAATTAAAGAAATGGAGTGTGGGGGATCGAACTCTCTGCGTGGAACACCAAGGCCCCCTAGTGACCCGCGGTGCCACATTAGGCTTACTAGTGTTAGTGTATTGTAAATTACATTCCCTACTAATTCACTATTTTCATTTTTTATTAAGAAAAAAAATTAAAGTCAATTATAACTTTATAAAGTAAAAGGTTGATGAGTGTTTGAAAGCAATCGTAACTATATTTAAGGAGTCCTCACCAAAAATAAAATATTGATGTTATTATTTTATTATTATTTACTATTGAATTATTATACTTATTTTTATTGTTATTTTCATTTACTAATATAATTGGATTATGTAGATTACTAAGAGTGAAATAGTATGTTGTCATTTAATTATATTTTAAAAATTAAATTAAATTTGACAGAATACTAACCAAGTCAAAATATCAGTAAGTCGTAAATTAGTTAGTTTTTAAATATTTATAAGCATGTAAAATATATTTTGTTCTGGACTGAATTTTAGTTTATCAGTACAAGAGTAACCCCAACCCACTGGAATAATACTACGCGTAATCTTGATGACTATATTAGCCTATTTATTAGGCATAAATCTCTCAAGTATCCTTAATGTATATGAGCTAATTACATCTCACATAAATAGGAAAATTAGTTAAAAGAGATCACAATTCCTAACGGATTCTCATCCTAAATAACTGCATTGCACAAACCCTAAAACGTTTCTATAAATGTTAAGTCAGGTCTCAAAAGTATGAATTTCTTCTAATATACAGATTGCCTACTATGTGCACTGTCTAACTTGAGCGTCAAAGTACTTCTGCAGGCACCCATCTTCTCGCACTACCGCAGGAGCAGCTGTGCCACGAAAGAGTCCACCACATAAGTGCTTATCTCAAGTACCTTCTGAATTTACTTCAGAACAACCCATGATGTTGCTTTTCACAACTATTTTATGGACTTGTGAATATTTCCAATCGAGGGTCTATTACCATTGGCATTTGGGATCCAACATGACTTTGTTATAAAAGAAACCTTATCCGGGGTCCGTCACCAACTATTTGGGTGTTTAGGATCCTTCTTGACCTTGGCATAAATGAAACAATGTTCGGGGTTCGTCACCAATTATTTGGGCATTTAGAATCCTTCGTGACTTTAAGGTACGATTAAAGACTTGTCTGGGGTCCGTCACCAACTATTTGGACGTTTAGGATTCCTCTTGACCTTAGCATAAATGAAACCTTATTCGGGGTCCATCACCAACTATTTGGGCATTTAGGATCCATCGTGACTTTAAGGTGCGATTAAAGCCTTGTATGGGGTCCGTCACCAATTATTCGGGCATTTAGGATCCCTCTACGGACCATGGAAAAAGAAGTAAACACGGTAACAATTTTGACTCATTCTACAGAACCCAGCCACTTATGGCCAATTGACGCAAGGACCCTGTCCGGACTACGACGCGTCCACGAGTGTCATGATCCTATGGAAATAGGCAGATTGCGGCTTCAAGTAAAAGCACAGATTCCGTCATCCGGGGGCATTGAGACTTGCTACTTCACTATACTGGCCAAGTTGGGGGCAACTGTTCTGGACTGGATTTTGGGATCATGTCCCACGGGTTAATCCGACACACACCCGATCGGAGTCCGTTGTTGACACCCCTGCAGGAATTCACTCAACGTACGGTCAAGACCCCCCAAACACATGGGGATAACATATGACACACCTCGGACGGGGGAATGACAATGTAAGCAAAGTGATCCGACTCGGACCCCGACCTTACATGTCAACCCCGAAGGAATACTATGATATATCACGGATCTCGGCCCTTTCGAAAACATTATGAGATCCGACATTAAGTTTGACTTGGATCCTTTTGTTCATTGTATGTCGCGTGCTCCTGTTAAACATGGGTACCTTGACACTTAACTATCTCATCTAAGCATCAAGTTGGGAGCAACTATTTTGTACTGAATTTTGGGTTATCAGTCATGAGCAACCCGACCCACCAGAATAATACCCAGATATAACTACGTGTCATCTTGATGACTATATCAGCCTATTTATTAGGCATAAATCTCTCAAGTATCCTTTATGGATATGAAAGCTAATTACATCTCACATAAATAGATAAATTAGTTAAAAGGGATCACAATTCCTAACAAATTATAATCTTAAATAACTGCATTGCACAAACCCTAAAACGCTCCTATAAATGCTAAGTCAAGTCTCAAAGGTATGCATCTCCTCTAATATACAGACTGCCTACTATGTGCACAGTCTAACTTGAGCATCGGAGTGTCTTTTGCAAGTACCCATCCCCTCACATCACCGCAGGAGCAGCTGTGCCACGGAGAAGTCCACCACATACGTGCCTATCTTCAGTATCCTCTGAATTTACTTCAAAACATATTTTGTTTTTCAAAACTTAACCTTGAACCAACCAACAAGTGTCCTAATTGTAGCTAACTCTTTTGATGGCTTAAGTTGGTAAAATTCTCTGCAGTTAGTAATAATGTGAGCTTGGGTATGTGTCAATTCCTAATTGAAATGTATAAGTTTCCAAGTCAAATTATCTACAGCAATAATAATAATAATAATAATAATAATAATAATAATAATAATAATAATAATAATAATAATAATATAATAATAATTTTTGCGACCGTGATCATGGCAAATTAGCAACTTATAGGATTTTAGAAAATGAAAAATGGAGTCGCCACCAATTTTATTTAAATTAAGAAAATTTAAAAAATATTTCTTTGAAAATAGTCTTTGAAACTAGATTGGATTCGGAAGTTGGTTATGCATAGGAAAAAATGGAAACTTAATCTCATAGCACCCCTAACACACCTGTATTGAGACTGTACCTTAAGTCAATCGTGTAAATTTTTTATAATCTCAAAATATATTTATTTTACTCCTCTTAAAAACATTGTAACTATTTTTTGAAAGAAAGGAAAAAAAGAACAACCAAATTGTGAAAATTTAAATTTTGACATGATGAAATAAGAGTTTAGCTCCTACGTATCCCCGGGTGCAATGGGGAACTCAAAATCACGTAATTTTTTAGAAAATAAATGTGGATTAGTTAATTTTAATTAAGAAAAAAAGATTTTTGTTCATTTAAAAAAAAAAACTCTTGCATAGGGATCAAGTTAGCATCAGGCTACTCAATAAACCCTTATGATCCAAATGACATTGAAGATAACATCAACTATTCAATCATTATCATTGGTCATTGCGTTGAAAAAAATATTATTTATCTTTTTTTTATGCAAAAAAAAATAAAAATAAAGCCTTTTCCTTTTAGGTAAAAAAAAAAAAAAGTAACCCAGAACATGAAATTGACCCAAAAGTCATTAGCCCAAGTTAGAATATTAGTCAACCCCCCATTTCCTTTTTTTTTTTTACTTTTTTTCGTTTGCTTTTCATTATTTTTTTTGTTTTAATTTTAATAAGCAATATATATATATATGGGACATATCTAGTGAGAGAAATTTTTATTGTGAGAGAGTGAGATGAATGAATCTTGATCATACAACAATACATGGATAGTCAAGATTAAAAGTTACTTAAAGGTCATATGACTACTTAAAAAAGTCACATGTATTTATATTCTAATCTTAACTATTCATGTAAGATCCAATGGTTAAGATTCACTCATCTCACCTCTCACAATAAACACTCCTCTCACCTGATACACATCCTATATATATATATATATAAGGGACATATCTAGTGAGAGGAGTTTTTATTGTGAGAGGATGAGAGAAGTAAATCTTGACCATACAACCATACATGAATGGTCAAGATTAAAAGTTACTTGAAAGTCATGTGACCACTTAAAAAAGTCATATGCATTTATGCTCTAATCTTGATCATTCATAAAAGATCCAATGATCAAGATTCTCTCCTCTCATTTCTCACAATAAACGCTTCTCTCACCGAAGTAAAATCCTATATATATATATAAAGCAACAAAAAGAAAACAAGTTTCTGCTTTGACAAAAACAAAAAAAGGGGACGCTCACAGGAAGGGGAAGACTCGTGGTGGTTGGCAGAGCAAATCTGGGTGGCACGGAGCTCGATGGTGTCGGTGGTGCACAGTGATACGCGTGGTGGCTCGTGCGGCGGTTTCGGATATGGGTGATGATGGTGGGTTCACAGTGTTGGTGCGCAGGTGACGACAACACTGTACTGGGCTGTGGTTGACTGTGACGCGATGAGGACGAACGGAGGTTGATGCGAACAACAGCACGGCGAGAAATATAGTCTACGGCTGTGCATGGAATGGGCGGATCCTGGTGCGGATGCGGGAACGAAGGAACAAATGAGGGAGCAAACAATATGACGGCTGAATCACGACTGATTCCGGTTCTGGGTCACGACTAGTTGGTAGTGTTAACAATTTGAATATGTAAAGAAGAAGAAAGATTTCATTGATAAAGCACAGAACTGCAACTAAAAAATTAGGGTTTGAAGCTAAACATAACAAGGCTATATATAGCCAAATAAAGTAAGTAATAAAAGACTATTCTACCCTTAAAGAATAAACATAATATTTAATATTTCTTAACATCCCCCCTCAAACTCATGATCTGCTTTGCAACAAGCATCGAGTTTGCCAAGTAGAAAGCGAAAACGAGAAATAGAATGCGACTTAGTAAAGAAATCTGGATGCAATCTGCAAAGTAGAAGGAACAAATGGCAATGTAATGGTGCCGTGCTTGAGGTGATGACGAGTAAGATGACAATCAATCTCAATGTGCTTCGTTCGCTCATAAAAACGGAGTTGTGAGCAATCTGAATAGAACTCTGGTTGTCACAATACATAGGAGTAGGATGAGATAAAGAAACTCCCATATCTGCAAGTAACCAACGAAGCCAAACAATCTCTTTGGTAGTAGACGTCATAGCACGATACTCTGCTTCTGTGGAAGATTGAGAAACAACAGATTGTTTCTTACTCTTCCAAGAAATAAGAGAATCACCCAAAAAGATACAAAAACCAGTAATAGACTTACGATCGGTGGGGTCACTACCATGATCAGCATCAGAGTAGGCACGCAACTCCAAGGATGAGGTGGACGAAAATAAGAGACTCTGAAAGACTGTGCCTCGAAGATACCTCAAGATACGAAGAACGGCTGCCCAATGAACTATAGTGGGAGAGGCAACAAACTGGCTAACAATATGAACAGCATATGCAATATCCGGACGAGTGATAGTGAGATAAACCAAGCTGCCAACAATAGTGCGATACAAGGTAGGATCGGATAATGGGATACCATCAGAAGAAGAGTATTTTGCATTAAGTTCAATTGGAGTATCAACAGTCTTATTATCAGTAAGTCTTGCTCGCTCAAGAATATCTTCTACATATTTTGACTGAGAAAGGAGATAACCTCTGGGTGAGTGAGCCACCTCAATACCCAAGAAATAACGTAAAGAACCCAAGTCCTTCATTTCAAACCGTCTGGCTAATTCTATTTTCAAGGCGGTAATGCCATTAATATCATCACCAAGTCATATCATCAACATATAAAGAAAGAATGATACGACTGCAGTAAAGTACACTTAACAAAGAGAAGCGAGAATCATGACTACTAGAAGTAAATCCAAGAGAACAAATCACATCAGAAAACTTCTCAAACCAAGCATGAGGTGCTTGTTTGAGACCATATAAGGCTTTCTTGAGCTTGCAAACATACCCAGAACCATGAGAAACACCAGGAGGAGGTTTCATATAAACCTCTTCTTGAAGGTCCCCGTTCAAGAAGGCATTTTTAACATCTAATTGAGATATATGCCACTGACGAACTGAAGCTACTGCAATAAGGGTACGAATAGTAGTCATTTTTGCTACAGGAGCAAAAGTCTCCTCATAATCCATACCATATTGTTGAGAAAAGCCTTGTGCAACCAACCTAGCTTTGTATCGCTCAACAGACCCATCGGACTTTGTTTTGATTTTATACACCCAAACAACCAATCACACTCTTACCGGGAGGTCGAAGAACCAAATCCCAAGTACTGTCTTATGCAAAGCAGAAAGTTCCTCATCCATAGCTTGCTGCCAAAGGGGGTTAAGAATTGCCTCTTGATATGAAGAGGGCTCAGAGAAACAATGAATAGAAGCTAAAAAAGATGTAAAAGACGAGAATAGCAAGAATAAACAAAATCAGGTAACTTTGTGGACTTACGTGTGCGAAGGGATTGACGAGGAGGAGGATCCAAAATCTCAGAAGGTGCTTGGGGAACCACAGGAGGAGAAGGAGCTTCATGTGTGCTAGAGAGCAAAGTGTCAGTAGCTGCAAAATTATCAGTGCAAATATGTCGAGTATCATGAGATGACAAATTATCAGAGTCTTCGCAGAAAGGATCCACACTAATAAGATCATTTTTAGTGAGGGCATGGATAGTGGAGGGAATAGAAAAGAAAGGTATATGCTCAAGAAACACAATATGGCGAGACACATAAAGTTTTTGTGTAACAGGATCAAAACAACGATACCCTTTCTTACCTTCCCCATAACCAAGAAAAACACACATAGCAGAACGAGAGGATAACTTGTTACGTTCTACATGAGGGCGAAGAACAAAACAAGTACAACCAAAGACCCGAAAGAAAGAATAATCAGGAGCAAAACCATACAACTTTTCAAAAGGTGACAAACCTGACGAATTATGAGACAACTGACCTACAGAAGAAGAGGCAGACATAGCTTGCGGTTGTAAAGAGAGAAACTTCTGGAATTGCTCAGCCAGAGTACTAGGATCAACAAAAGGACCTGGGGAAGCAACAGCTGCAGTGTTAGACTGTGGGTGTCGAAATCCGTGTGGTGGTCTAGAACCCTGTGGTGGTCTTGGAGCATTAGATTGCGGTTGGTTGCCATTTCGCTGTCTCAACTTAGGACACTGAGCCTTCCAATGACCTTTCTGCTTGCAGAAACTACACTCGTCGAAACCAACCCTTGTGAGGGGCTTATTCTGATTATCAAAGTGAGGCTTAGAATGTGCTGCTAAAACAGACGGAGTGGAACCAACAATTCCCTTCTCAGAGTAAGACTTAAGACGTATCTCTTCAGCCAAGAGCTCACTGACAACAGAGTCAACAGATGGAAGTGGAGAACGATGCAAAATAGAACCTCGAGTCCTTCAAAGTCACTACGAAGTGCTGTTAAGAATTGTACTAATCGCTGTTGTTCTCTACGAGCGATATATGGAGTAAAAGCCTTCAACTCTGCTGATTCTGTAAGAGCTAACTGATCCCAAAGATCGACATGGCAGAATAAAAGGCTTGAATACTCATATCTTCCTGTTGGAGAGCTCGTATGTCATTCTCCAACTGAAACTGTTTGGCAAAATTTGACTGTGTAAAGAGCCTCTGCAAATGATCCCAAACCTCTTTTGCTGTTTCATATTTTGCCAATTGTGTACCTATGGAATGCTCAACAGAATTGTTAACCCATGTGATAATCTTTGCATTATTTGCTTCCCAAACATCCAATAAATTTTGATAATTCTGATCTGTTCGCACAGGTTTTACAGAAGTACCACTAACATATCCCCACATCTTTTTACCCTTAAGAAAATTTCGCATTACATAACTCCAATACGAGTAATTTTTTCCATCCAATCTCACACTCACAGATTGAAGTGAATCGTCACTAGCCATGATTAAACAACAGAGGAAGAATAATAGAAAAGAAACAGCAAAATACCAGATACACAAGCAGCGAAAAGCCAACAGAAAGCCAACCAGAATGCCAATCAAAAGTACAAAATACCAGATGTGTAGCAAAATACCCAGATTACAGAGCCAAAACGGAAGCCGCGGATGATGATTTTCCAGACGAAATGCGAACGACAGCAAAGAGACTATCAGAGAACGCCCAAAAAAAATTTTCTCGGGGCTCCGCCTCGAACTCTCTCCATTGCAAACCTGCTCTGCTACCATGTTAACAATTTGAATATGTAAAGAAGAAGAAAGATTTCATTGATAAAGCATAGAACTGCAACTAAAAAATTAGGGTTTGAAGCTAAACATAACAAGGCTATATATAGCCAAATAAAGTAAGTAATAAAAGACTATTCTACCCTTAAAGAATAAACATAATATTTAATATTTCTTAACAGGTAGCTCCGGCTGTTTGAGTGGCAATCGCGAGGACTAGTTCGCAGGTAATGACGGAGGTGGTTGCGGCTGGTTGGGTCACAATGTTGACGCGTAGAACAGGGGGTGATGGCTGGGTGGTTTTGGCAAGGTGGTTGCTAGCCGTGGGGGATGGTGAGTCCGTGAGTTGTGGTGGTTATTTGGGTGGCTTGCGTGGAGTTTAGTGATGGTGAGTCGGTGAGTTATGGTGGTTATGGTGATTTTTGTTGTGCAAGTGGTTGTGGATGGGGTTTGGACGTGGGGACTATGGTGGTGAAAAGGTTGAAGATGGGTGAGGGTGGTTTTGTTGGTGAAAGTTGAATGCAAAAGTAGGGGGTTTCACGGTATGTTGGTGAGGGTGAAGATGAAAGTGATGGAGTTATGGCAGAATGAAGGAAAATGGGCTAGGGTCTTTTTTTTTTTTTTATGTTGGCTGCTCCCCTCTATATAGGCACAAAGATAAAAAAATCTCTAACTTGGGTAGCATGAGATTGCACAATCCTTTTTCACTCCTTTCTCGGCTTCATTTTTTTTTTTCTTTTTTCCTGTAGGACTACAACCTTCCCTCTTTTGTGTGTCATCCATTTGATTCTCTTTTTTCCATGGTTGACTTTGCATGGCTTGCAAGTGTTGCAGGAGGTGCAACTGCTGCATTTCCTCCTTAGTATTTCATTCTTTTTTACTCTGTTTTCTTTATGGTGGGATATCCATTCTTTTTGGTGTTTCATTTTCAAAGCAAGCTTTTGTCTTTTCTCTTTGGCTTTGTTGATTACTATCCTATAACGTTAGCTTCTTCTTCCCTTTTTTTTTTAAAGGAAACTCAAGACAAAAAGGCTAAGTAGTTAAATGGAATTGAACATTTTTTTTATTGGGTTAGGCTTGATTTGTGTCAAAAATTTAAGGAGATGAGAAAAAGAAAAAGAAAGTAGCACTTATTGGTGTAATAATTCGGACAAAATTAAGTGTTATAATAATGGTTAAATGCATTTTTCTCTCTTTCTTGAGAAAATCGATCTATAAATGGTACACGTTGATATATACAAATATATATATATATATATATATATATATAGAACAGCTATATCATTATCAAAAGTCATGATAAATGGCAATAGTGTATTACAGTGAATACCCAAGAAATCCTACAATGTATAGAGAATGACGAGATGTGAGTATATATATATATATATTTTGCGCCACTCATCGCGAGCCGGAGTGGTCGTCGGGCACAACTAGAATTCATGTGGGCTTTGCCCGTATGTTCGATTCCTGCCGCTCGACTATTTTTAATTCCAGGTTTTTTATTTAACGTCATAAATTATAGGATACAAGAAATCTCCTTCAACTATTAGATAATTTCAAAAAAAATTCAGCAACAACTTGACTCTTTAAATCGTACATATTAACCTTGTACAGGAATTTTTTTACACATGCACATAAGGTTAATTTTATATTATATTGCACAATTTAATAATTTTAAAGAATCAAGTTATTAAGTTTTGATCTACAAGAGAGTTTTCTAAAAATAACATAACATATAGTTGAAAAGAAATTCCTTACATTTTAACCTATTTGCTTTAGCTAACCGAGCAATTCTAGCTTGTTGGTACTTGGTACAATACAACGGTGCATTTTTGCAGTGAACAAACATTTCTTTAATTAATTATTAGATTAGCACAAAATATAATTCTCATTACATGGAAGGTGGCCAATTGGCCATTTCCTTTGCCATGCATTTATAATTCTCACATTTAACAGATAGAAGTGTTTTGTTTTCTTCCATAAATCGTGAGTATAATTTATTAATTTACTTCTGCAAGTATAGGCATAACGTTAGACTTGTGAGGTAAGTGGCATTAGCACTGATTAACTCAAATTTATAGATCCCTTACAACAAACGCGTCAAATATCCAGTTGTTTGTGCAGAGCTGAGTACAACATGCAGGGAAGATAAAACACTAAATTAGCATAAACGAACAATTTCAGTAAATGTCATAAGTTTGGGCAAGATCGACATGAAATTTGTATCAGAAACATAACTCATAATCAGTTATCTATTCAACAAAAAGTTCAATAATTTTTTTTTCTTAAGCTCTAATTTTAGTTAATCAGCAAGTAGTCTACATCCAGGTCGTACGGTATTCCACTACAAAATAAAATTTGACCACATACATCATACGGCCCAAGTACGTACTGGGATCGAATCTATGAAATATGGAACATGAGAGCACATCATCGAGGATACCAAACACCTCATAAGGTCACAAGCCTTTAGTTAACATGGTATCATATAAAAGAATGAACTGAATTGTCAAGTCCTCAACGATTTGAAGACCACAGACCACTTCCAATCGCTGCTAACCTGCTATCATTTTTTAACATACTGATATCGGGATTATGATCTCAAATAGTAAACACAATTATACACCAATACTAGAAGCAAAAGGAAATCATGACATACAACAAAAACCTTACTATAGTCAGCTCAAACCAAACGTGTCACAGAAAGACAAAAAATGGGTCAATTTAGTAAGTAGAACTCAAGTGGTTTACCTAGAAGGAATTCATATATAAATCTGATAATGCAGTGTCTCAAAGCCACTTAAAGATCTTTCATAAGGATAATTTTATTAACAAAATGGACAGCCTAAATACACTGAAAGCAATGAGGAGAACTGATATTTGACAGCCCTTTTCGACTTAGTCTAATTAACTTCTGATAGAACAGGACATATAAGGTAAGACTTAAAAGGGTGCTCATTGACACCTCAACGGACTCCATTACTCAATCATTTATAAAAATTACAGGTCCATAAAATCTTTGACAAAATTAATCACTGTCTAACTCGTATCTTCAAGTGCTACTTCTTTTTTTCCTAACAAGTAGGTGAATCCCAGACCAATAAGCGTGAAAATCCAAGCAGAAGGGTATAAATAGCCAAAATTGATAATCTAGTTCAAATCAGAAACCAAGGTTGTCAAAATCGAGATCCTGCCTAGGATCGGAAGGGGGGGATAGACACGTATAACATGAGTTCGTAACACTAATTGTAAGATCCTTCCTAAAATAAAAAATTATATTCAAACACACACATATATATAATAATATAAGTAGGCGAATAAACCTTTAAATCACATAGGACATTTAATTGAACTCCAATTGAAAATGCATAAACAAAGGTCAATAGTTCACAACTCAAGAAAGTTACAACTCAAATATAAAAGACATAAAAAAGTTTTTGGAACATTCACCCCCACTCACATCACCAGACTGAGACCCACCAGCAGCAGCACCATGAGATATTTTCACAATAACCAGGCAGCACAAACAAAACAGAACAACAATAACCCAGCAACACAATCACAAAGCACAAAGCACAGAATAAACCACCGAGAAGGAGAACAATGGCTATGGCAAACACACACAAAACTAAGCCCACTGTGGCAGTTCGCACCACCCAAGCCTTGGCTTGAAACGCACCATCCAGCCACTTTCCTCTGTCACTCACAGGTCACAGCAACGAGTAATGGTCACAGGTCTCACTCACAGCAACAAAATGGGATGGTCGCAGGTCTTGTAGGGGAGTAGGACTGTTCAAGTCAGGGATTTTGGCTACCGGGTAATATGCTGGGGCTGGGTTTATTGGCCTGTAACCCGCTCCACCAACTGGAAAACGGGACCAAGCAGACACAGCAGGATCTCGCAATCCCACCGATTCCATGAGCTAGCACAACAGTCCCACCCGATCCCACCAATACGAGTTTTGAGAAGGGAATGGGATTGATCAAAGAATCGCATCACTCTACGATCTAACACATGATCTTGACAACATTGTCAGAAACAGTTGACAAACACAAACCTAGATTGGTAAATATAGATAAAGTTTTTGACAATAAATGTCTAAAACTAATACCTATATAAACTTCATCCACCTTTTACCTTCTAATCCAATCCTAGTAGCATCTATTCAAGTAACTGTATGCAGATATGATGCGTACCCAATCAAGAAACAGCTTATTCTATTTATTGCTCAGCAGAATCAGAAGTGTCACCTTAGACAACCAACTTCAAATTTCTTTCTCTTGCAAGTCTATATACATCAGAGAAAAATAAAATATTTAAATTGAGCTGAGCATTAATATTTAGATATGCAATTTTAGCAAATTCCATCCTACCTAATGAGATTTCCACTTTCTCAAAAGTTCTTCATACACAAATTCTTTTCTTTCTTTGACAAGGCTTTGTCTCAGCTTAGACAATGTCGAAGAGGTTAACTTGATTCCTCTGTCAATCATATCCTCAGCATACTTAACTGCTTCCGGGACCCTATTTAGATCACGAAGCCCTACAACCAGTAAATTTGCTGTATCCTCTAAATCCTTATGGTAATTCTCTACCAGGCATTTCCAAACTTTCATCGCCATAAAAGGATCCCCATTATCAAGGTAAATTCTAACAGCTGCATCACAATTAGGCTGGTCCGGTATACACTCATTCTTTATCATCTCAGCAAACACCAACAAAGCCTCTCGTAATTTCCTGCCCTTGATCATGAACCGAAACAACAAGTTATAACTTAGTGGATCCGGAAAAGCCCCTTTGTAAACCATGTCATCCAGCATCCTCTTTGCCTCATCAGTATCATTGTGATAGCAGTACAAAGCAATCATGGAATTGTACATCTGCGTGGTGGCTTGTAACCCTTTCCTCCCCACCATCACCTCCCAAAAAAACTCAGCCGTCCGGACATCGTGATACTTGACACACTCATCCAGTGCAACCTTGAAAAATCTCATTCCCGGGTAACACCTCCGATCCCTCATCGAATCGAAGAACTTAATGGCTTCATGTATACCATCAACTCCCCTAATCAAAGTACACAAAAACGAATCATAAGCAGGCACATTGCCAGGGTCCCAACCTATCTCAATCACCATCTCAGCAAAAGTCTCCTTAGCACTAACCACATTCCCCTCACTCTCCCACCCCTCCATCAAAATTGCGTAAGTATCATTATCCGGCCGAACAATCTTCTTCGCAATTTGCAAATACTCATAGGCATCAAAAGTCCTACCATCCCTACAAATGGCACTCAAGAGGGAATTCAATGCAACAACATCCCTCACACACCCATAATTCTCCATCACCTCGAACGCAATAATTGCTTCGCGAACGCGACCGACGGTGACATAGCTGCTGAAAACGGAGGCAAAGGTTGCCAATGAAAGCAACCCTTCTTTCTTCATGGACTTAATTGCGTCCCACATTGCATCAAAGAAACGATTTTTACCTAATAAATCGACGACGAGGTTCCAGGAGTAGGGGCTGTGGTTGTCGTTGAGCTGGTAACCGGACCACCGGAAGAACTTTACGGCCTGACCCGGGAACCCGTAAGAGAGCTTGAGGACTTCCTCGACGTCTTCCCGGGTGATCCGGATGCCAGTTTCTTCGAGGGTTTTCTCGATGGAGAGGGAGGGGGTGGTGGCGGTGATTTCGCAGAGGGTTTTGATCTTGGGTGCGAGGTTTGGGGCATCGAGGTAGGAAGTGAAGCTTGGGCGTTTACCCGTTGTTGCGTTGGGTGAAAGAGAAGGGTCTGAGGTTGATGGAGGAGGAGGAGGAGAAGAAGGATCCCCATAAGGGTAAGGTCTCTTTCTGCTCAAGCTCATGGTTTTGGTTTGTTGATCAGTTTATTTCACTTGCAAGCTGCTGCAACACGCAGAGAGGAGAAACCCTAAGAAGATCGACAACGGTGTTTGGGGAAATTAAAGTGGCGGTTTAGGACGATCATAAGAGATTAGGACCTAAATCAAATAAAGAATAAAGAATAATATTAAAGGTAATAAGGAGTTTAGTTTTGAATTTTTTTTTATAAATATTTTAATTTTTTAATTTTGAATTATGGTGTGGCATTTGTGAAAGATTATTCTCACCCGAATAGTTTTTATTTTTTTAAAATATTGTAATTGTGTTAAATTATGTTTAATAAATTCAGTTTCAATTTTTTATGAAATTTAATGTATTTTAAAAGTTTTTTTTTATAATTTTAAAATTTTAACTTATTATTTTAGATTATAATTTATTTTTTACACTTTAAAATGTAAATATTATTTTGTCTTTAATTAAATAATTTTTTTAATCAATCAAATAATTTTTTTAATTATTATATACTTATTTTAATAATTTAATGTATAAAATAATTTTTTATATCATCCAAACAAAAAAATTAGTTTAAAATCAACATATTCAAATATAATTTTTTTTCTTATAATCAATTATAATGAAAAAAATTTATATAATAATTAATTATTAAAATAATTAAATTTTTACGATTATCTTAAACACATCAACTAAGTTAAAATCCAAAGTTAATTGAACTTAGTTTATATTTTGAAAAGAGAAGGGATGTGATATGACACAATGTTGTTAAAATCGAATTAAACAGTAAATTAGTAAAACTTTTAGTTTAAGTTTAATTGATTAAAGAAAAGTGTTAAGAACATATTTTTTATTATATTTTTTAAAGTCAAATTTAATTATATATTAATTTAGTTAATTATATATTAATTAAGTTAATTATGTATTAATTAAAATTAAATATGTATTTTAATATGTTATATGACTTAATATAAAAGAAAATATATTAAAAGAAATATAATAACAAATGTGTTTTTAACATTTTTTTGATTAAATTGGTTGCGCAAATCAAATAATGTAATAATCATGTTATATACAATTTTTATATATAGGATAAAAAAATATATTCAAAAAATATGATAATGTTAATTATATCACGTCAAAAAACATATTTTTATATAGTTAAATTTATTTTTAATATACAATGTTCATTATATGATATCTAAGTAAAATGTTATATTAAATATTTTAATATAAATTTATAGAATCTGATTATTTTATACAGTTATACAATTACACAATAACAATTAAAAAAAGAGCAATTAAAGTTGCACAGTAAAAGAGGCATAGGTAAATTAATAAATTTAGTTATAGACTTCCACTTACGTTATTTTATATTTATATATTTTTAAACACCTTATTACTTTTGGTTATATTTTATTTTTTATACATTTTTATTGTAATTTTATCATACTTAATTACTTAAAAGGAAAATGCACCTAATTTTTTTCTTGGTAAACCGTACTTTCTCTCTCTTTTTTTCTTAGTAGTTGTAAATTGAAAAAAATTATCATTCTATAGTAGTTTAAATTGAAAAAAATTATCATATATCTCTTTTATGAATATATATTTGTTAATAATTTTTTAAAATATTAGATTTTGAGAAAGAATAATGAAAATAAATAAATATATTAAATAATATTAAAATGAGTATAAAAAAGATGTGTTAATAATTAATAGTAAAAATATTAAAATTATTGTAAATTGGACATTTTTAAATGAAAAAAATTATCATATATCTCTTTTAAAAGTTTTAGAAATATATACATTGTTAATATTTTTAAAAAATGTCAATTTTAATAAATAAATAAATATAAATAAATAATATTAAGAGAAGTAAAAAAAAAAAACTTACGCTTAACAATGTCACAACTTTTCCCAAATTCATTTCCTTTCCGCACAAAACAAAACAAAACAGTCGCCTTTCTCTTGTTTCACAAACAGTCCCTCTTTCTCCCACACTCTCTTTTTCTCTCTCTCTTCCTCTGGCGATGGAGGAGAACTGGAGGATCACCAAACACTGGTTCATTTCCTTTTTACCATCGTTGGAGGGCCTGTATATTCAACAACAAATTTATAGTTGAGGATGAGCGTTGACAGTTGGGGACAAGCAGCAGCGGTGGCAGACGACAGTAGCCGGAAACTCTCAGCGACTATTTTTTGTTTTTTTATTTTTATTTGTAAATACCAGTTTAGTGGAACTATCCGGTTTACTCGCTCTAATTTAGTTTTTGACCAGTTCAATACGGTTTAACCACAGATCCAGCTATAGCACTGAATTATAACCGGATCGAAGGACAGTTCACAGTTTGAGCGATTGGACTACCCGGTCCGATCCAAACAATACTGATAAGAAGAAACACTTGAGCTTTTGAATGCCTAAGGTTTTATAAGCAAAATTTCACAAACTTTAAAATAAAATAAAAAATGTTGATGATCTAAAAAAGAAAACCAACATCCTATGGCTATAAGTGTAAAGTGCTTGAACGCTCCACCATATTCTATAGCAAATTCCTTTTGAAAATCAGACCTGATGTTTATTGGGTTGGCCGGTTGGGATTATCCCACATTCGGTTCAAATTGTTTTAACCTAATATAATGTTACGTAATTTTTCAAGATCAATCTTTTAAAAAATTAGGTACAAATTATAAGATTTTTAAACTTAAATTAATAATTACTTGCGACTAATGATAAGAGTATGCTATATGAGGTGAAATAATTTCTGTCGAAGAACTTTGATATAAAGGATATGGGAGAGGCATCTTATGTCATTGGCATTAAGATCTATAGAGAAAGATCTCGAGGCATTTTGGGTTTGTCTCAAGAAACCTATATCAACAAAGTTTTAGAGAGATTTAAGATGAATGATTGTTCAAAGTGTAGCTCCATTGTGAAGGGTGAAATCGATTTGAGTCGATCCAAAAAATGATTTTGTACAAACACATGAAAAATATTCCATACAATGACTAGCATATATACTGAGTTTGCACCGGACCTACATTACATATACCATGTTGGAGTTTTGGGAAGATATCAAAGTAACCCGTTGTTGACCATTGGAAAGCTACTGATGAGATATCTTCCTTTATGCTTTTGAATGAGTTGATAACCTAAGTGATTGGCTACTCCGATTCGGACTATGTTGGCTATTGATACCCTAAATCAACATCTTATGTTTTCATGCTAGCTAGTAAATCTTGGAGAAGTGCAAAGCATTGTTTCTTCCACTATGGAGACAGAATTTCTTGTTTTGAGGCTACCTCGCATGGTGTATGGTTGAAGAGTTTCATATCTGAGTTGTGGACTCGTTTATAGGTCATTGAAGTTGTCTACAACTCTTCAGTTTATGGCTAAGAACAACAAAGTGGAAGTTGAAGTAAGCTATCGACATTAAATATTTAGCCATAAGAGAGCGTGTTAAGAAAAAGAATGTGGTCATTGAACACGTTAGCACCGAGTTGATGATTCCATCCTTTGACTAAAGGCATGCCACCAAAGAATTTTAAGGATCATAACGAATAGGACTTGGTTCCATGATATGATTTTCCAATGGTATATTTATTACTTTCGATGAAACTCTTATTCTTTGATGTTTTCACATATATTTTGTGCACATAATTGTTTATTTTGAGAAATATCATTTGATTTTGACCTAAAATAAACATATGGTTTATTCATTAAGCTAAAGGCTGGTATTGAGAGACTTGATATATTGTGATACATGGAAGATAATACTCGTTATTAGAAGACTTATCGCGATGATTCAGATATTTTATTTCTTATTATGATTGATGATGGGTTAAATGGACCAAGTGGGAGAATGATAGAATTTTTCCCTTAGACTTCGGAGCAGACGTGCTCTGTTTGTTGAAGATAGTTTTGAGTTTGAAAGTTTTGCTATTTTCATGGGAAATTCATTTTCAATATGGTCCATTTTCTGGCCAAGTTCAACCCATTATCTCAACAACGGTTGCTTGCGAAAATCGTGTGCTCCCACGTCTTGTTGCACGTCCGTTGAGCTCTGTGATGGGCAGAACTCTATAAAAGGACTGTGTTGCTCTTCTTTGGGTCACTAAGCCTACTCCTCTATTCAGAAAACAACACCATCGAGTTTGAGCGGAGAAAGAGTTTGGAAAGCCAAGCAAATACTGGGTCAGTGATGTGTGAACATTTTTCAACTTGCAATGGCGGGAGATAGGTGTTCTTGATCCGTTTTGCTTCCGCTGTGTTGATCTGAATGTGTTGTTTAAATCTTTAACATGTTTAGATCGACTTTTAGTTTTATAGTGCAAAGATCAGGAGTCAGGACTCAAGAGTCTGCAAATTCATGACTCTTGTGCTGCACTGCCTTTTGGTGCTATATAGCCTACACTACCTCCTACCACTGCCTTGTGTAGTTGCAACTGAATTAAGTGAAGAGTAATTAGGGTTTTTGTCCAATATACTAATGTATATTTGGGTCGTTGATTATGGGCTGAGCATTTTGTGAAACTTTTATGTCGTGGGAGTTTTAGTTAGTCCAAATAAAAAAGTATGAGCTTTCAATAGATATTTTATTAAGCTTTTAATGTAAAATAAATAAAAATTAAAAGTATAATTATAATTATAATTAATTTATTTTTTTGTTTAAAATTAAATATTGTTTGGAAATTAAGATAATACATTTAATTTAAAATTATAAATATTTCATTTTAAATATATTTATGATATCATTTGATTTAATTATTAATCTAACCGATTAAACTAATTGAGCCATTATTTAAATATCTCTTCAATTCAATCTTCGATTTAAATTTTTAAAACATTAACTAAAACATAAAGTAGTGGTGGCAACTGGCAATAATAGTAGTGGAGTGTTGTAATAGTGGCTTTATAATTTTCAATCTAATATTACTCACTATGTTATAAATATATAGAACAAAAAGTATTGTATAATTAAATTCACGTTGTTTGTGTTTTAAATTATGTATAAAAGCATAATAAAATAACTTGTGTTTTCTAAATTTACTCACACGTCAAGAGTTTGTTGACTAAAATTTCAGCAAAATAATTATTACTTAGAGTGAAGATTTTGATTAAGTACGCTAAAAGAGAACAAAGTGGTTTTTATACAAATTTTATTAAGGGTGTTCATCGAATTAGATTAACCTAATAAACTTGGAAGAGGAGTGCTAAAAACACACTTTTTAATACACTCTTTTTAATACACTCTTTGTTATTGAGTCACATCATCTATTAAATCATACACTCAAACTTGATTATACGTTAATTGAATTAATTACATGCTAATTGTGATAATTACAAGCTAATCAAAGTTAAGTGTATGTTTTAATATGTAACGTGACCCAATAAAAAAGAGTATGTTGAAAGGAGTATGTTAGAGAATATTTTCTTAATATTCTCTAACTTGGAAATCCAAACTGAATTACCTAGGTTAAATTGAGTAAAATCATATGAAAAGCAAACTATATAAGTTCATGTATTGGGTTTGTAACTTGGTGAGTGCTTTGGTGGCTATAAAAATTAAGTGCATTATCACCGATTGTTATTAATCCTAGTTAATTCTAACTGAGTTAGTTAGTAACTTAATCCAGTTTGTTAGAGTTAGTTAACTGCTATCATTATTTTATCCCTGTATATATATTATTAGTATCAATGGAACAGTCGTGTGTGATATCTCTTGCATTCTAACATTCAGTTGCAATGTTAACCAATTCCAACTATTTCTCTCTCGTTTCTTACATTCTCAATATGGTATCAGTCGCAATTCGTTTCCGCTTCGTTCTCTGAGACTCGCGATTTCGTGGTTTATCATTTCTCATTTCTTCTTCGATCCTGTTTTCTGAGAATCGATTCTTCATCTTGATTTCTTCAATGGCGGTCTTTTTTTCTGATTTTGCTACGAATCCTTCCAATCCTTACTTCATGCACCCTAACGAAAATCCTTCTCTTGTTCTTGTTCAACCTTTACTTGATTCAAAGAACTATCACACCTGGTCAAGATAGATGAAGGTTGCCTTAATCTCTAAGAACAAATTCCGATTTGTTGATGGTACTCTCAATCCTCCACCTGTTTCAGATTTGCTTCACGAACCTTGGACAAGATGCAACAATATGGTTCTTTCATGGCTTCAGCGTTCCATTTCTGAGAACATTGCCAAATCCATAATTTGGTATGATCGTGCATCCATTGTTTGGAAAAGTCTTGACAGGAGATTCTCTCACGGTGATATTTTCAGAATTGCTGACATTCAAAAGGAATTAGCTAAGTTTCAACAAGGTACGCTTGACATCTCAACCTATTTTACAAAATTGACTACTATGTGGGAGGAAATTGAGAACTTTCGGCCAATTAAAGATTGTACTTGTGCCATACCTTGCACCTGTGGTGCTGCTTCAGATTTACGAAAGCATAAGGAACAAGACAAGGTGATTAAATTTCTGAAAGGATTATGTGAACAATTTGCTCATGTGCGTTCCCAGATTATGCTAATTGATCCATTGCCAACATTGGATAATGCCTTTTCCCTAGTAATTCAACAGGAAAGACACCTTGCAAACTCCATTGTTACTGATAATTCAGTTGCTAATCAATCTGCTGTCATGCAAGTTGGTCAGAATCAGAATTTCAATAAAACTAATCCTGAAAATTTTAATGGGGCTGGTAGAGGCAGAGGTCGTGGATCATATAATGGAGGTAGAGGTTCTTCTAGACTCTGCACTCATTGTGGAAGAACTAATCACACTATTGATACATGCTTCCTCAAGCATGGATATCCACCGATATCGATGATTATGCCAAAAAATTCGGTACAAATAACCTCCTCAATGTAGTCATGTTGTGAAAGACAATGGGGTGACTGATAATGCTATTCAAGTCAGTCAAGATCCTTCTCTGCATGCTATTCAAGAGCAATACCAACAAATTTTACAGCTACTTCGTTAATCAAACTTGCAAGCTCCACCTAGCACTCCAACTGTGTCTGTATCCAGTGTTAATTCTGTGATTTCCACCAACACAGCAGCTTTTAATTCCAATTTCTCATCAAATATTAGTAAGAATCCCACTCTATGGGTCATTGACTCAGGAGCTACTGACCACATTACCCATTCTCTTCAAAAATTTTCATCTTATAATCATGTTTTCCCAAAATCTATGTCATTACCAAATGGAACTTCAGTAACATCTAACATTGCAGGCACAGTTCACCTATCTTCTTTTTTAATACTTCACAATGTCTATTATTTTCCATCTTTTCATGTGAATCTCATATCTGTTAGTTCCCTTTCTTCATCACTAAATTGTCACATTGTTTTCTATCATGACCATTGTTCTTTTTTGCAGTCTTTGAACCCGAAGATGATTGGATGTTCAGCTAAGAGGATTGGAGGATTGTATGTGTTGGATGCTTCTGCAAATTTCAAAAATATTTCTGGTTCTTTCTGTAATTCTGTTTCCCAAAACAATGAACTGCATAACACTGAATCTGCCACTGTTTGGCATCATAGATTAGGACATCTTTCTGATCCTATTCACAAGTGTATTGCTTCTCAATTTCCTTTTGTTGCATACAACAATAATCCTTCTCCTTGTGATATATGTCATCTTGCAAAACAAAGAAACCTTTCATATCCAAATAGCACTTCTCATTCAAATAGCATTTTTGATTTACTACATGGTGATATATGGGGGCCTTATGCCATCCCTTCCATTGCTGGTCATCATTATTTTCTTATTTTAGTTGATGATTATAGTCAATTTACTTGGACTATTTTCATGAAAAACAAAAGTGAGACCAGGTCACATATCAAAAACTTCATTTCTTTCATTGAAACACAATTTCATAAGACACTTAAATGTTTTAGAAGTGATAATGGAAGTGAATTTCTTATGCATGAGTTCTTTCTTAGTAAGGGCATCATTCACCAAAGGTCATGTGTTGAATCCCCTCAACAAAATGGAATTGTTGAGAGAAAACATCAACATATTCTCAATGTTGCTAGAGCCCTCTCATTCCAATCAAACATTCCTTCTAATTTTTGGCACTTTTCTGTTCAACAGTCTGTCCACATCATAAACAGAATTCCAACCCCTATACTCATGCATAAATCACCATATGAATTGCTTCACAATCAAGCTCCTCTTTTACTTCATCTTAGAGTTTTTGGTTGCCTTGCTTATGCTTCTACTCTCCATAACCATAGAACTAAGTTTCAGCCTCGGGCAAGGAAATCTGTTTTCCTTGGCTATAGAGATGGCACCAAAGGTTTCCTTCTATATGACTTACACACTCATGAATTCTTTGTTTCAAGGAATGTCATATTTCATGAATCGGTTTTCCCATTTTTTAAGACAGAATCTCCTCTATCTTCTAATTCTTTACCTCAGGTAGCTCATGATAATAATCTTTCTTATGACTATCATGATCTTAATTCTAATTCTGCTCCTATCCACAGGCGAAAATGCACACGCATCTCAAGCTGCTCTTGCATCACCCAAGTTTTCTCTGCATCTCCCATTTCTCCTGCCTTTGTTCCTGCCCCTGTCAGGCAGTCTGAAAGAATCAAAAATAAACCTCGATATCTTGAAGATTATCACTGCAATCTTCTAACCTCTTCACTGCCATCAGAATCATCTTCAGGTAACTCCTCTTATTCTCTATTTTCTGTTTTGTCTTATAATAATTGTGCTTTTTCCTATAAAATTTTCTGCCTCACTGTCACATCTAATCCTGAACCAAAGTCATACTCTCAAGCTTGCAAATTTGATTGTTGGAGGCAAGCTATGCAAGCTGAATTGGATGCTCTAGCTGCCACCAATACTTGGTCTATTGTTGACCTCCCTTCTGGCAAAAATCCTATCGATGTAAATGGGTTTTTAGAGTAAAATATCATGCTGATGGTATAATTGAAAGACATAAGGCTAAGTTGGTAGCCAAAGGTTATACTCAATTGGAGGGAGTGGATTATTTTGACACTTTCTCACCCGTGGCCAAGATGACCACTATTCGGACTCTTTTATCATTGGCAGCCATTAAAGGTTGGTTCTTAGAGCAACTAGATGTGAACAATGCTTTTTTACATGGGGACCTTGATGAGGAGGTGTATATGACCTTACCACAAGGATTGCAGGTACTGAATTCCAATCCTAATATTCAGAAAGTATGCAAATTACACAAATCTCTTTATGGCCTTAAGCAGGCAAGCAGACAATGGTATTCTAAGTTGTCTCATGCCTTGATTTCTCTTGGTTACCATCACTCAAATGCTAATTATTCTTTGTTCACTAAACAACATGACAGTCATTTCACAGCCTTTTTGGTCTATGTTGATGACATTGTCTTATCGGGCAATGATTTTGAAGAAATCAAGCATGTCAAATCCTTCCTTGATCATCAATTTAAGATCAAAGATCTTGGAAAGCTTAGATACTTTCTGGGCCTCGAGATTGCTAGATCCAAGGAAGGGATTTTCCTTAATCAACTCAAGTATGCCTTGCAACTTCTTGAAGATTCAGGTCAACTTCAAGTTAAACCATCATCTACTCCTTATGAAACTTCCTTGAAGCTGCACCATTCTAATTCTCCACATTTTGATGATATCTCCTCCTATAGAAGACTCATTGGAAGGCTTCTTTACCTCACTACTACTAGACCAGACTTGGCCTTTGCTGTCCAACACCTTAGCCAATTTGTTTCCTCACCTCAACAAGTGCATTATCAAGCAGCTACAAAGATCCTCAAATATTTGAAACAGTCTCCTGCCAGAGGTCTTTTTTATTCAGCATCATCTTCCACTCAACTTTTGGGTTTTTTGAAGATTGGGCAAGTCATGGATCAATCCGTAACTAGAAGATCAGTTTCGGGCTATTGTGTTTTCATTGGATCTTCCTTAATTTCTTGGAAATCCAAGAAGCAATCAACAGTGTCCAGGTCTAGTTCAGAAGCTGAATACCGCACCCTTGCTAGCTTAACTTGTGAAATGCAGTGGCTGCAGTTTCTGTTTAAGGATCTTCATATTGCTTTTCTTCACCCAGCTTATGTATATTGTGACAATAAATCAGCAATCTACTTGGCACACAATCCAATCTTCCATGAAAGAACCAAGCACATCGAAATAGATTGCCATGTGATTAGAGAGAAGATTCAGAGTGGTCTCATTCACCTATTACCAGTTCCTTCCTCCTCTCAACTTGCGAATGTGTTCACCAAATCTCTGCTGTCTCCAGCATTCAATTCTATGGTGTCCAAGCTTGGCCTCAGTGATCCCCTTAGTCTAGCTTGTGGGAGGGTATCACCGATTGTTATTAATCCTAGTTAATTCTAACTGAGTTAGTTAGTAACTTAATCCAGTTTGTTAGAGTTAGTTAACTGCTATCATTATTTTATCCCTGTATATATATTCTGTTCTGTATCAATGGAACAGTGTGTGTGAATCTGCATTCTAACATTCAGTTGCAATGTTAACCAATTCCAACTATTTCTCTCTCGTTTCTTACATTCTCAATATGCATGTTTGGACAGGATTCTGATTAGCTTTTTTTGGGAAAAAAACTGTTTGAATAGTATTTAATCATGTTTGGTAAAATTAGCTTCAGCTTTTACATGAAAATTCAATGTAAAATAAAAGCTTTTTAAAGTGATTTTTATAATCTTTGAAAATTGAAACTTATGATTTTAGCTTATAGATTATTCATTACATTTTGATATGTAAATACCATTTTATCCTCGAAATAATTTTTTTAATCATTCTATACCTATTTTAGTAATTTAATACATAAAAGTTATTCTTTTTTATATCATCCAAACGAATTAGATTAACTTAAAATCGCTTTACAGCTAATGCATTCAAACATAAAAATGAATCAATTATAATTGATTATAACAAAAAACTTTTATACAATAATCAATTACTAAGCATAATCAAATTTTTGCAGCTATCCCAAACACACCCTAAGTGGTTTGGGTGTCCTCTCACAAATGGCCAAAGAGAATATAACATATGTACATGTAATATTTTTGTCATAAATAAAGGTGGCTTATATTTTATGTCCATGTAACAGGTCCATATTATTTTTCTCTTTTGCTTAAATACTCCTTAGGACTATTCTGTAAATATGTGAAATACTTAAAAATATATATTTCACTACAATCATAATTTTAATTTTAGAGAGAAGATTAAAAATAAGTGATTTGATAACCAATTCCTCAATTTTATAAATTATATATATATATAGGATACAATCATATATATATATATATATATAGATAATTTCAATCAATAACCATAAATAAAACCTCAACAAATCATATAAAAATATCAATTTTGTATATATATTATTAGTGCTTGGGGGTGTGTCATATCCGTATATATATTCAAGGTTAAGTGCAGGGGGTATGTTGTCATTCATTTATCATATTTGCCAACAGTTTTATTAGATTATTATTATGAGCTTGGAAGTATATACGTTTCAGTTTTTATATGATTTGTTGAGGTTTTATTTATGGTTATTATAGTCAATTAATTCATTTTTGTATTCTCCCTTCGGGGATGTTGGGCTGCATCTATATATATATATTTGTATCCTATTGTTATTGATTGATAGAATTATCTGATTGAAATTTGTATCCAATTGATAAAATTATCTGATTAAATTTAATTTTGTATCCTATTGTTAACTGATGTAATATCAATTTTTTACATTGTTGATACCTAATTTTGTCCATAAAATTTTTTGATACTTAATTACAATATTTTGAACATATACTGTGAATATTCAATTTGGACCGGACTAACAAATTCTTTTACTCTTCTTTTTTGGCTCAATTGTAAGCCTACTAAAAAGGGAACACTGATCTCGTTTTAAAAGAAAATTTTTAAAAGGGGGCATTGCATTTAATACCTTATGCCTGCACACGTAAAGAAGAAGGCATTAAATGCATTGAGGCAGCAAGCAAAAAAAAAGGGGGGGCTAAAAGGATGGAAAGAAAAGAAAAAGGTTCTGATAAAGGAGGAGATGGGGGCTCAATGTAGGAAGGTTCACGCAAAGAAAAAAGAAGGAAATGTCGAGAAATGATGAAAGGGTGGAGGTATTTAAAAGAGAAGAGCATCGAAAAGAGGGGATCTTTTTCACACATTTTTACCTTCAAGAACCGAGAGAACACCTTTCATTTTCACCACCCTCATCACCAAAAACAAAAGACCTTCACCCATTCTCCACTTTGTGACCATCGTCTTTATCATCCTTCATCTCATCTTGCCTCCAAAAAAAAAAAACGTGAACCATCTCCATCTTCACGACCACCATCTTTATCTTCCCCAAATCATCCCATCTTCACCAAGGAAAGAAGATTGATGATGTTGAGTTGATCTCTGGTGATAGTGAGAAAAGAAAAATACAAGATATTTGGGGAGGCTGCTTAACGCGAAAGAGATTTTTGATTCTTTTTGAGTTGAGTGTGTTATTGGTAGTCCAAATAAAAAGAGGTAAGCCCTTTCTCATCACTATCCTTTAAGCTTTTTGTGTAGTAAAAATGTAATGTTCAAATGCATGCTTGATTATCTTATAATTAGTTATGTTGTCCATCTTCTTTTCCTTTTCTTTTTAGCCAAACCATACGCACAAGATAATATCCTCCTCTAATCACATTTCTCAAACCACCAAAAATTCATCTTCACCTCCGAGAAAATCGTAACCACCACCTTCATAACTTCACAAAGCACCATCATTTGATTTAATCGAAATTCAAAGAGCCACATCCTTCCCCTTTAACCGATTCGAACCCCACTAACCACACCATTGGACCTCAACCCACTTCAAAAATGCCATCATTCTCTCCGATTCGAACTACATCGACCTTTACTTCATTCGACCGTCGAACCACACATTGGACCTTCAACCCACTTCACAAAATACCATCATTGGTGGTCTACTGGCAATAATACATCGAGTGACCTTCACCTCACTCGGCCGTCGAACCGCACCATTATGACCCTCAACCAACTTCTAATTCACCTTCACTTCACTCGACCGTCGAACCACACCACTTTGTGACCTTCACCGAAACACTAGTTACCATCCTCTCATACACCCTCATCGAAAACCCAAGAAACGTCTTTCCCTTCAACCAACCGTCGGACCCTTGAATCCTCTGCGCACCGACCGTCAACCAACAACCATCATTACCCCCATAACTTGTGAATCCCCGTATATCAACATTCACCATCCCTACTCACTATTACGTCACCACCATCCTTCAACCATCCATTACGCGAAATCACCTCAAAAAAATAACTTATACTTAGAGTCGAACCTTTCCGATCACTTCCCTTTCACCTCCAAAATACTCACTGGTTTCTTCAAAGCCTCCATAATCCCCATCACACAAGCAATTTCCATAACCTCTCCAAACACTTGGAACCCCAACTAGAAACACACTTTTCGAACCATAGTTCCACTCCCTTTACCGACAACCCATCCAAATCTTCACACCATCACCAAACTCCATCACATTCGGCTTGACCCCGTTTTCCAAACCAGTGATCTCATCATCTCCAATTGAGATAACAACCTTGCCTCGTCTCCATCACACCTTCAATATGTGTTTTAACCACACCACGTGACCTTCACCGACCGAAAACACCTTCACCATCCCTCACCGACCGACCAACACCGGGACCTATCCCTCTCCACCTCCATCCTCTAACTTGAACCCCAAACTGAATCACCCTTTCCAACCGATTGAGTAAAATCCCATCCTTATCCCCAAAGGTCAACCCCATATACGTTCACTCTGTATTGGGTCGAATCCATCCCATCCTTACCCCAACCGGTGGCTCCAAAACAAATCACCCATTTCCAAGTGATTGAATCCATCCCATCCTTATCCCCACCGAGCCAAAGAACCCGAAAACAGATCACTCAATCTCCCTAAACCGTACCGTCGAACCAATTTTCAAATCATTCCCCAAACGTCCTCATATTTTATGTGCTCATGTTATTGGTGCTCAAGGTTTCAAACTCTTTTTTTTTTTAAATTTGAATTGTTGGATTATTTTAAATTTGAGTTTGAATCTCATGGTCATTTCTTTGCCCATTTCATATTAAGGCATAATGATACATTTTTTTGGCAAAAAAAAAATAAAAGAATATAAAAATAGAAAAAAAATATTTTAATCCATGCAATGACCAATGATGATGATTGAATATATGCTATCTTCATTATCTTTTGGATCATAAGGGTTTATTGAGTATAATGCTAACTTGAATCAATGCAAAAAAAATGGATTCGCTTTCAAATAAAATCTCTTTTTAAATAAAATCAACCAACCCACACTTATTTTATAAAGAACTACGTGACTTTGAGTTCATATCCGTATATATATTCAAGGTTACGTAGGAGGGGTATCTTATTCATTCATTTATCAAAAAAAAAAAAAAATTTTCATGATTTGTTTGTTTCTTTTATTTTTTTCCAAAGAATGAGAAAAATAAAAATAATTACAAAGTCTTTTGTTTAAAAGGGTAAAAATAAATATATTTGAGATTATTAAATTTTGCACAACTAACATATTTTTGTATTCTTGAAGCAGGCCTTATAAGGGGATGTTAACACCTTCCTATCTATATATCGACTCCGGACTCAAACTCATTTTCAAAAGACCGGTTTTCTGATAAAATTATTTTTCTAATGTTTTCCTAATTTAAATAAACATTGGTGGCTGACTCCAAATTGTTTTTTATATTTTTAACTCGTCGTCGCGATCCCTTCAATTTTTTACATCAGTTAACCATTATTAATTTGTAGTTAGTTATATATATTAATTAATTAATATAACATTATAATTGACTAGATAATATTACTATTTTGTTAACTAATGAATACATATAATTAACTAAGAATTTTTATTTCTTTAATTGGAATAAAATGTGATGTAAAAAAATAATGTAAAATAATTATTTTTTAAGTATAACAAAGAAAATATAAAAATGGTAAGAGAAGTACATCGTACTTATTCCTTCATCATTGGTATAGGAGAGAGGGAGTCCTCCCAACTAAGAATATAGGTAACATTCTTTTCTCCATTCTGATTCAATATTTCTATATAAGAAAACATTTTTGGTACATTAAAAATATTTTAACTTTTTTTATTGTATTTTTGTATAAGACAAATGTCAAATTAAATTATATGTGACTATAACATTCTTACAATATACAATATATATTTATAAATAAATTAAAAAATTAAAATATAAAAATTAAACAAATAACGAGACTATCCTATATATTATCTCTTGACATTTTACTTTGGAGAATGACATGAGTTTTGACTGTTAAGGCATGAAAGGTATTCATCTTTAAATTTTGGGTTTCGTAAAGCCTTGATCACCCTTTTTTTCTCATGTTCCAGCAAGATTGAGGAGTATCAATTTGTGTGAAGTTTTTTGGCCTTTCTTCATTTATTTTCCTTTTTTTCTTTAAGTTTGTTCTAATTATTAAAATTATTTTCTTCTCTATATTCACACTGTAGCAGCATCGTTTAGGTGTTGTTTTTTATTTTACTTTTATTTTTGTGTTTAATCTTTGTGCTAATTTTGCAAAGAAATAATTTGAGGAATTAGTTATCAAATCACTTATTTTCAATATTCTCTCTAGAATTGAAATTATAATAGTAGTAAAATGTATGTTTTTAAGTATTTTACATATTTATAAAATAGTCCTAAGAAGTATTTGAGCAAAACAAAAAAATAATATGAGCCTGTTATATAAATATAAAATGTGAGGTACTTTTATTTATGACAAAAATATTACATGCATATGTGTTATATTCTCTTTAGTTATTTGTGGGATAACACCCAAATCACACTTGATTTTTGTGCACACCAAAGTAGTCACCTTGTAACTTTCAACCTGATTACCTGACGAGACATTTTTATTTTTATTTTTTTTGTAGTTTTAGACTTTTGGCCAAATCTTAGGAGACCATATTTTTTCTTGGCATAAGGGCATTCTTACTCCCTCTTCGTAAGACTGTTCCTTCCTAAGACCCCAAGCCGTGGTGCCCATCCCTCAACTCATGCTGCGCCGTTGGCAACTTTGAGCCTTGATTTGTTGCGCTTCTATACCGTAAAGCATTTAATAGGGAAAAAACTGATAGCTCAACTGGCTTCTGGAACTGGAAGAGCATGCATTCAGAGGTTGATACAAGGTGGATCTGCCATTTACTCGCCCCAACCTTGACAGACTTGAAGCAAACCCCAGGAAATGATTATAACGCAGCCAAAGCCACCAACGGATCTTGTGAGAGTTGAAGTCGTTGTCCATCTACCGTTCGCCTATCCGCCGCTGGCGACACCATCCAAGAGCTACTATGTCCACTGTCTCCAGGTGCATTTTGCTTGTTATTCGACTCCTTGCTTCTTGAGGCGAAGATTAATTGTCCTTCTATATGATGGTGGTTCTTGGCCATTCGATTAATTGTGAGAAATTGTTTAATGGTTACAACCTAAATTTAATGGAAAGAATGTATAATGATGGATTCCAAGTTCCAACCCAATTTTCATTTTTCTTTTTCGGTCTCTTTTTGCATCAATGGCTACACTCATAGGTTTTTTTTTTTTAAAAAAAAAAAAGAAGAAATGAAAGACCTGATGATTCAATCTGAACAAGTCAAGTTGGTTTGGTTATGAGTAGCTAAAAAAATAATTACTTTTAATCAGTTTAGAATTTTTCTACCTCAAACTTAAGTTAACTCCACCTACGAACACTTTTAATTTTAATAAATTATTGGACGTAATATAATATATATTTTAAAATAAGAGGAATAATGAAGGATGGATTTAGAAATTAATTATTAAGGTGGTCAAAATTATATTATTTAACATATTTAAATAATATTTTGATAAAAAATATATTTAAATAAATTTATTATTTTAAAAATTAAAATGTACTTTATTAAAGTTAAGTATAACACATTATTCTTTGTGATTATTATTATTTTTTTACAATACTTCAACTTCATGAACTTCAAGCCGATCAAGAAGTCTTTAATAATCATCATTAGTAACAAGTTGTGTAAGAAGAATCACAGGCTTTGTAAAATACTAATACTTAAGACTTTATTGACTTTTCTTTTTGACAAAACACTTGTGGAATGTAAATAGATATACAAGATCAAGATTCATTCTAATAGATCATTGAGCATTACAAAGCTCACTTAGTTGTCAAGGGCTTTACTAAAAAGTATAACATTGATTATGAAGAAGTTTTTGTACCAATTGTTTGCATCACTTTAGTTCACATCTTTTTTGCCATTGCAACTACTAAAAAATAGACCCTTAGTGTGTGTTTTGGTAAAGATTAATACTATATTTGAATGATAAGTAATGAGAGGAACAAAAATGGAATGAGAGGAATAGAAATAACTTCTCTTATTTGAAAGTTTTAAAATACATAGGGAGGAAACGGAATACATAGGGAATCATTTCTTCCATTTTCCTCTCAAATGTCTAACTTTTGTTCCCCTCAAAATTGAGGTGAAATTAGGGGAACACATGAATAATGAAGTTCCGTTCTGTTAATGAAACTTCCAAATAAAGAGAATAGAAAATTATGTTCCATTTATTTCCTTTCCTTTCTACTCTATTTCCACCTATTCTGTTTCGTTCCATTAGAAAAAATATCTAAACACAAGATAAATTTTGATTAAAAAACTTTTTTTTTTGGATAAAAGCTTTTTCTAGTGCTTTAGCATTGTTTAGGTAGAATTGATGATGATGGTAAAAAAAAAAATTGCACCATAGATTTTTTTTTATCTTAAGCTTGATTTTGAACATTATGATGAAAAGTTTTTAGATTATTTTTCTTCAAAAGTTAATTATATTATATTTTTTAAAAATAATCCTAAAACATCAAATATTATATAATATAAATAAATTATTTCATATTTTTTAATAATTTAATATATAAAAATAATTTCATTTATATAATCTAAATAAATAAATTATCTTCAAATTATTTTTTAATAAACATATCCAAATATAAAATTAATTTATTCATAATTGACTATTAAAAAAATCGATTACTCAGTTAAGCAATGAGCCTTCGTTGCGAGTAGAGGTGTCAAAATAGGTCGAACTCGATAGGCCAACCCGAATGACCCGACAAAATGGATGAACTAGGTCAGTAAAAATGAACACAAAATTAAAAATAGCCCAAATGAGCCAAACTCGAATGGGCTGAGCTGGCTCGTTATAATAACATTATATTTAGTTAAATGAGTTAAGCTGAACCAGTAAAATGCTGACTCAAAATTAATATGACTCGAATAGACTGAACCGAAATGACCCATGACCCGAATGGACTGACCCGAATAAGTTGGGTCGGCCCGTTTTAACACCCCTAGTTGCGAGCAACGAAACCACAACAACAAATCCCGACCCCAACCCAATAATCAAACAATATACAACAGCAAGTAAGATGTCACAAAAATCCCAAAACACCATGAACTTCTTAAATACCAAATTCCTTCATTAAACTCAGATCTTCCACAGACCCAAATAACCCATCTGAACCACCGCGGACCACCATGTCCGCAGCTGCGTCGAGCCGTTCCATCGCCGTCGCCACTGGAGCTGTCGTGCCTATGCTACATTCAACCCAGAACTGCCACCCTAAGTCACTGACCTCTACACCCGAACCACCACTCACCTCTGTCAACCAGGACCTACGACCTCCACCACTCAGTCGCCGTCAAACTCAGTAGACCCATCGCCTTTCGTCGCCGTTATGATCTAAAACCCAGAACACAACTCCACCATCCACTGAGCTCCGACACAGTGCCGTCCTCCACGAGCTAGACTCACTCGGGTGCACCGCCAAGGCCGCCGCCGTCCTCCATGCCACCTTCCGTTCTGCTGGTGGTGGGCGACCTTCCCCTTCTCTATTTCGTTTCGTGTTCCAGAACCAAGAGCCTCTTTTTTCTTTGTTTTTTTTGTCAGTTTTTATTTGTTTAAAAAGAGATGACTTTTTTGAGTTTTGACTTTGTTGTTTTGTTAATTTGGTAAAAAATTAAAAAATATATATAGGCCTGCGTTACCAAGTTTTTATCAATTTAGTGTAATGGGTCAAGGAGGTCTCTGTCTAACTATGTATGTTCAAGATTAGCTCATATGGCAGGGTGTTCTTTTTCTTAAAAGAAAAAAAAGAAAAATAATAATATAAGAAAAATAATAAAAAAACTTTATAAATGCTGGTAAACAAAAAATGTGTTAATTTCAAAATTGTTAAATGAAGCTTGCTTTTTAAATAAAATATAAGAAAATTAAAAAAATTAAATGAAGAAATATATTTTTAGTTCTTTTAGAATTAGTTTACTTTTTATTTTATCATGTATCTTTGCTCAATAGCGTAACTTTGTGTTAATTTCAAAGTGTTATTGCTTGATCATCTTAGTTTACCTTTCGTATTCTTGGTTGTTATAAAAAAAATAAGAAGTGTTAATTTCGTTGTTGTTAAAGAAATTGTCAAAAAAATATTTTTTAATCCCTGCAACAACCATCAACGTTGATTTTATAGTGCTATACTTTTTTTAGTGATGATTAGTTTGATGCTATCTTGAATTATATGCAAGAATAAATTTGTTTTCAGAATAAAACTCTTATTTTCATAAATATTTTTTTAAAAATTAAAATCAACTAATTCATAATTATTTTTTAGATAATTATGTTAACTTTGAACTTTTCATTGCACTCAAGGAATACGTAAGCCGTATGTCAAGTCAAAAATTCAATTTTCATAATTGATTTATCTTTTTTTTAAATAATTACAACATCTCAATTTATCTTTTAAAAAGGGAAAAAATAAAATATTTCAAAGTTATAAATAATTTACACAATTAACTTAAGGTAATCTTCTTAAAGCGGATGTATAAGGGTGTTATGAGATTCAATTTCCATCATTTCTTGTGCACAATCAACTACTAAGCTCAACTTGGTTTTGAAAATCAATTTATTTTTAAAGGTTTTTCAACTTTTTTTAATTCAAATAAATTTGGTGACAGTTCCATATTTTTTCCTTAAATTTTTATTTTTTGTTGCTCCTATCACGATCTTGTTCGTGACAATTGACATTAAACTCAATATATTTATGTTTAAGTTGATTTTATATATTTTATATATGTTGTTATATTTATTAGTTGTTGAATAACGAAGGTCCAAGATCCAAAGAAGCTAACTGCTCCACTCTAAAAAGTAAGTGTTTTGAATGAGGTTTACATGATTACTTGAATGAGACTCATGTAAATGATTTCCTCCATAGCACGGTAGGTGCGACGGTGGTACGAGAGGTGGATACTTACAAAAGGTACTCTAACGCTCAAGTTAAGATAATGCATAAGGTGGATAGTGTTTGGAATTAGATGCATACTTTTGTGACATTGTGTAGTGTTTATATGAGATAATTAATTTCTCTATCTATAAGAGATTTTGTTAGAAATTTACTCCTTATAAATGAGCATATTTACTTATCTAATAGCGCTCATAAATATCCAATATCTAACTCTAGCAGGCAAGGTTACTCTTAAACTATTAACCTGGAACCCAGTCCAGAACAGTTGTCATGCGACAGCTGAGTGTCAAGATATCTGAGATTATCGGGAGCAAATGGCATGTGTGGGACAAAGAGATCCAAGTCATGATATAGATGCTGGATCTCGCGATGTCTCTAACAATGGAATGAAGTCCGTGATGAAATAAAAAATCGGGATGCCCCCAATATTGATGAATTAGGCCAGGATCCGATATAGATCACTTCGCCTTAAAGTCACTACATCATTGTCCGAGATTCATATTGAGTTGGCCCCATACCACTCTAGGTAGTGGGACTTGTTGTCAATTTTGAAGGTAATTTGAAGGTCAAACCGTAATCCGTATTATGATTTTATCATAACATCATGATAATAGTTTGTGATCCAGCTTGATATTATCCTGCCTTGTCATGCGTCGTTTCAACTCTGAGCGCAGTCCTTTCAATTGCTGTGTCGGATACATTTTGCCAGGTGGCGAAAGGATATTAGAAGTCGTCGTGTGATCTTCGTGCCGCCATGATTGTCGTTTTCAAATTTAATATTGAATTTCAAAAATGGAAAAGAAATTACCACTTTGCCCATTTTGTGGTAACAGTTGGGGGTGACCCCTATGGCTATAAATAGAAATGGGGGGTTTTCCCCCACTTTCCCCCATTTTCTCCATTTTTGTCTTCTCCTCCAACGAGTCCAGGCAATTTCTGGCAAGCCCAAGCGGCATTTTTTTGATGGTTTTTGACTTCTTTCAAGCCTCTTCTTCTCACATCTTCAAGGTATTCCCTTTTACACTATATTTTTCTTATATAAACATAATGGTGAGAGTGAGAGTGTTAAAAAATAGTGATGGAGAGAGTAGTTCTTTAGAAATACTAAGTGTTTCACCATCTCAGGCGCGACGAAGATGTTCTCCTTATGGTGGAGATTCTGGTAAGGGCCTGATGCCACTATCTAGGATGGACGTCCTGGAAATGATACGGAGGATGGATAGTGCCAGGGAACTTACAAGGCAATGACCATCATATCCGCTCTTCATACTCATGAGGGAGTTAGAGAGTTATAATGAGACATCTTTTGATTCTGACATGAGTACGACCTCTGTAGGTAAAGCTAGTAACTCGAAGATGGGACTTTAGATAGCATCTATGTCAGAACTAAGAGAATATACCTTTATGAGAAATATCAGTCTATACCAATGAGTTGACAGAGAAGTTCTAGGTACTTCTTCAAGCATTGAGACTACAGAGGACGCCAATGCCAAACAAGAATACTTGCATTTCACCAAAGACTGACTTCGTGATGGAGAATATGTAATTTAGGCCCCGTCCGACCAAGAAAGGGTCTGCTCGATAAGGACGAAGGGTGACCACTTCATTTATATGTATAATGCATTATTTACTCGAATCAGATCCTGGCTTCCATTCTCTAACTTTGAGATTGGAGTCCTGAACCACCTACGAGTAGCTTCAACTCAACTAAATCCGAATGCATGGGGCTTTATCAGGACCTTTGAGCTCATTTGCAAGACCTTTGGATGGTTATACTCATTGGGATCATTTTCTTTCTTTTCACCCTTTGGGAACAACTTTCAAAAGAGGTGGGTTACTTTGCACGCACAAGCAAGTGTAAAGTATTCAAACCATACTAAAAATCCTTCAATAAGCATTTCTTCTGAGTAGAAGGAGCTCTGGGGTTAACAACTTTTTATGTTACCCTAATGGGCGAGCCAAGAATGTTCATATACTGGACATAGGCAGTCTGGGACCGAAGTCAAAGGAAATAGAGACTCTGATGTCCTTGCTGGTAGAAAGTGAGGCTGATGTCCTTAACTTTTTAGTTGAGTGGGCCGATAAGAATGCAATTATCTACTATGAAGATGTCTTGGATGAGTCCTCGAATTCTATAAGACCATTTTTAGGTACCTCACCTTAAACATATTTGATGAACTTGTGTTTCATAATTTTTTCTGAGTGTTGTAACATGTTTATTTCTTGTTTGCAGAAAGCATGGCACCTCCTAGTGAGCTTGAAGCTCTTGCATTGCGTTTGGCCCAAAGAAAAATTGAGGCCTCGAGGTCTAAATTCCAACCATCAGTCACTGTTCCTCCTCCCCAAACTCAACCTACTACACTAGAGGCAGACTCCAGATCACCTACTCAACCTCTCTGTCCTTAGAAGAGGAAGGAGGATGGTTGTCGGGAGTAAAAAGGGAAACGACCAATGACTGAGGTTGCTTTTATCAACCTCACAATTAGCTGGGAGTCTAAAGTCACTACGGGCGTCTCGCTCCAATTTGTTGCCAAATCCATATGGGGAGGCGGCTGATCTAGGGTAGATCATCGACAACATCCTTCTAACCCAAACCAACCAAGATGTCTTGATAGAGCAGGACTTAATTGAGATTATCTGAGATGCCCAGGTGTGGGCTTTGCACAATGCTTTCACTCTCTGATTTATAGAGTCTGCCTTTGAGTCTATTTGTCAGACTCGAGAATTGGAGAAGGTTCTAGATACCCTTTGGAGTGAGAGGAAGGAGCTTGAGTTGGTTGTGGCTCAGAAGGATGGACAACTAGCTCAAGTTAATGAAGAGCTCGATATGTATAGGGCTGAGATAACCGAGCAGGCTAAGATCACAGAGGGGGTAGCTCAAGAAAATACTCTAAAAGATCATATTTCTTCAACCAAGTCTTCCTTAATCGTGCTCTGTGCTGAGAGTGAGTTCCTCAGGCAATCTAAGGCTAAATTGAAGAATGATGTTCTCTATCTTGAAGATGAATGGGCTACCTTAATGGACAAATCCTTCTCTAATGCTCTTACCCAACTTTGCCTGTTAAGCTCGGACTTCATCACCGATGGAGCTGGTTTACATAAAGTGGTCCGAAATGGATGCATCATAGATGCCATCGCTAATGCCATTCCGGTGAGCCAAGTTCTTGCAGCAGATGGTGGCGAAGAGGAGGATGAGGAGACCTCATAAGGTGGCCAGGCGGAGGAAGCTGAGGAGGAGGAAGTTGACCAAGGGGAGCCCACCATGGATGCCTAATTTCATTTTGCCCCCTACGTGGGGTTAATTTATAATTTGTATAGACAAGTCCTGGGTTTCAAGCATTTTAAATACTTAAAATATTTTCTAGTATTTCTTGCATGTCTTTATTGCTTTTGCTTTTTTCCAACCAAGATAGGTCTAATGCTCGATTTCTGTGGTTTTCTTCATTTGACACTTACCGAATCTTTCCTGTTTGATTGTACAGTAGCCCGTCTTCTAGGGTCCGCTTAAGTCATTTATCAATTATGTTTCTTGTTCTTTGTTGGAGTTCTTAACACTTAGTCAAATTTCTAAGTATAAAACTCTAAAGTGTGATTTTGACACAGAAGCCTCTTGGAATGGTGTCCTTTATAGACCACGACAAATATTATTGTCTTATTCTGGGTTATGGTCAAATACTCTTAACCTCTTTAAACTTTCTTTAGGTTTATAGGTTAAGGTCAAGCTCATTAGGGTACGGGCTAAAACCCTTGAACTCGCTACTTGAACATGAATTTTGGTCAAGTGGGTTCCCCCTTTTTGACCTTTTTATTTGTGCATCAGAACATCTAATCTTAGTTGGACCTTGTATTCCTTGGACCTCTCTAAAGTGCGATAACTTGTGGGTTGCAATAGATTTAAACATATAAAATAACTAAATACTAAAAATATGGCCAATAATTTATTTATGTCAGATCTCTTCACTTATATGATAAAAATATAAACTAAAAAGAATTAACTATAATATTTCCTAAGTTTGTCACCATTCTAGAAAATCTTGATGCTTTTGCCAAAGAGGGTTTCTAGGGTATAGGCTCTAGTGTTTGTCGTGGAGATGATATGATATGGTCCTTCCCAATTAGGAGCTAGTTTTCATTCATTCTCATTTTTACCTCCGATATCCGCTCTACGAAGAATGAGATTGCCTGGAACAAACCTCTGTGGTATCACTTTGGAATTGTACTGGGTAGCAATCCTCTGTTTAACAATGGCTTCACAAATATGAGCAATGTGACATTGTTCTTCCAACAAATCTAAATTATGGCGAATAAGGTCTGGGTTGGCCTTTTCAGAGAAATTTTGCCTTCACCAATTCGGTTCCCTTATCTTAACCAGAATCATAGCCTCGCATCCATAGGTTAACTTAAAGGGAGTTTCCTGTGCTGAGGAATGAGGCGTGGTCATATATGCTCACAGGACGTGATCAAGTTGTTCCACCCAATTCCTCTTAGCTTCCTCGAGTCTCTTTTTGATCCTGTAAAGTATAATCCGGTTGGCGGCCTCAGCTTGTCCATTAGTTTTCGAATGCTCCACTTAGGTAAAATACTATTTAATTTTGAGTCTAGCTAGGAGATCCTTGAACTTTTGGTTACTAAATTGTTTTCTGTTATCCATAACAACGGATTCCAAAATACCAAATCTACTGATAACATTCTTATAGGTGAACTTCTGTATTTATGCCGAGGTGATTGTGGATAGTGATTCTGCCTCAATTCATTGGTGAAATAGTCCACAGCTACTACCAAGTACTTAATCTGTCCTAGTGCTCAAAGGAAGGGACCTAGGATATACATTCCCCATTGGTAGAAAGGTCAGGGAATGAAAATCGTAGATAGTTATTCTAGTGGGGCTGGATAGATGGCTAAGAACCGTTGGCATTTGTCACATCTCTGGACGTGTTTCATGTTGTATGCTCTTATACTAAGCCAATAGTACTCAGCCCTTAGCACTTTTCATGCTAGGGGCTTTCCTCTGAGGTGATGACCACTACTTTCTTCATGGATTTCAGTTTGGATATATTTTGCTTCTTTTGGACTAAGGCACTTGAAGAGAGGAGAAGAAAACCTACAACAGTATAACTAATTATCAATGACGGTATACCAGGGCGCTGTCTGTACCATCTTCTGGCTTTCCTCTAGTTTTTAGGTAATATGCCATTATAGAGGTAAGCAACTATGAGTGTCATCCATGTTTCATCATCTTCTAGTATGAGGACTTTGGTATCCGTAATACTGAGAGAGAGTAGGGTATCCAAGATTACGGATTTATTGTTTTCAAGGCTCTTAGTGCTGGCAAGCTTTGATAGAATGTTAGCTCTGGAGTTTTGTTCTCTTGGGATATGTTTCACCTTAACACTGTCAAAATTCTTCATTAATTTCTTCACTTTGGCTAGGTATTTATGCAACAAGGGCTCTTCAGCCTGACACTCACCTCAGATCTAGGACGTCGCCAACTGTGAATCACTACATAGAACTATATATGTTGCTCCCATTTCTTTTGCCATGGTAATGCTCGCGATGTATGCTTCATATTCAGCTTGATTATTTGAAGTTGGAAACTCGAATATTAGAGAATGTTCTAACATGAGTCTGACTTCATTTTTCAATATGACCTCAGCGTCACTCTTTTTGAGATTCGAGGATCTATTAACATAGATAATCCATGAATTCGCTCTAGGATGGCCGGAATCCGGTGTAAACTCTGCCAAAAAGTTGGATAAAACTTAAACCTTTATGACTTTTCTTGGCTCATAAGCGATACCGAATTCAGAGAGCTCCACCGATCAAGTAATCATTCATCCAATAAGGTACGACTTATGTAACACTTGCCAAATTGGTTGATCCGTCCTCGCTATCACGAGGTGACACTGAAAGTATTGCTACAACCTTATAACAGTAGTTAGAAATGCTAAGGCCAATTTCTCAATCTTCTAATAGCATAATTCAAGGTCATGCTGACCTTGCTGACAAAATAAACCAGCCTCTGACCTTCATTGGTTTCTCTTATCAAGATTGAGTTGATTGCTTCATTACTGACTTAGAGGTAGGCATATAGAATTTCAATGGGATCTGATCCCATTAGGACCAGCGGCCCAGCTAGCATCTTCTTCAATTTTTGAAATGTAGCCTCATACTTTAGGATCCACTCAAAATCTTTTCCCTTTTTAAGGGTTTTGAAAAAGAGAAGGGATTTTTTAGCGGCCTTAGCTAGGAAGCTAGTGAAGGTCGCTATTTAACCTGTCAATTGTTACACCTCTTTAATGGATTGCAGACTGTGCATATTGAGAACTGGATGACATTTCTCCGGGTTGGCTTTAATGCCTCGATTTGTCAATAAAATCCTATAATTTTACAGGGTTGTACTCCAAAAGTGCATTTTTCTGGATTCAATCTCATGCTATGTTTTTGTATTTGGGCAAACACTTCTTCCAAGTCTTTCACATGGTTTTTGGTCTCAATTGTCTCGAATATCATGTCATCTATATAGACTTCCAGCATCTTGCCAATTTATTTTTCGAAGACCTTATTCATCATCCGCTAGTAAGCTGAATTTGCATTCTTTAATCCGAATGACATGACATGGTATCAATAACTTCTCATCTTGGTTATGAACACAATTTTAGCTTCATCCTCTAGGTTCATGAGAACTTGGTTATATCCAGAATAGGCATCTATGAACGGGAGTAGCCATAATTCAGATGAATTGTCCACTAGCTTATCTATGTTGGGAAGTTGATAAGGGTCTTTTGGGCAAGCCTTATTCAGGTCAGTATAGTCAACGCACATACGTCACTTTCCATTAGCCTTTTTCACCAAGACCACATTGGAAAGCCAAGTGTTATAAGAGATTTTTCTAATGAATCCAACATTTATAAGTTTTTTCACTTACTTTTGTATTACCTCTTGTCTCTTATGTCTGACTTTCCTCTTTCATTGGGCCACCGGATTTGCATCCTTCATGATAGAAAGTTAGTGACAAATGAATTCAGGGTCTAACCCTAGCATATCCGCAGGCATCCAAGTGAAGAGATCCTTGTTTTTCACAAGAAACTCGGCTAGCTGGGATCTTTCTTCCTGACTCAGATGTCCTCCAATTTTGGTTACCTGGTCTGGCTTAGTACCAATGTTGAAGGGACTAAAGTTCTCCATCAGGTTGAGAGCGCGTACCACAGATATCTTCATGAATATCTAGCTCTGTCAATAGGACATTGACGTGGTCTGTAATGACTGAAGCTGGATTATTGTGATGGTCCGTAGTCCATGGTTTCTTAGTAATCTTTAGGCTTTCATTATAGCATTTCTTAGTTGTATCTTGGTCTCCTTTGACCGTAACAACCCTGTCATGTTAGTTGAGGAACTTCATGATCAAGTGAGGTGTGGAGATCACAGCCCTAAAAGCATTGAGTGAAAGGAGACCCAATATGATGTTATAGGCTGAAGGGCAATCCACTACAAGAAATTTGACCTTAAGTGTCTTAAAGAGAGAATCCTTCCCTAAAGTCAAATAAGTCTCAATGTATCCTACTAGAATGATATTGTCTCTAGTGAATCTGATTAACTCGCCGGTATACATGATCAATTCTTTCCTTGATAGTCTTAGCTTTTCAAAGAGATATAAGAACATAATGTCAACTGAACTTCCCCGGTCAATAAAGATACGACGGACTTCAGCGTTGGTTATTATTCCCGATATCACCATAGGGTCATAGTGATTCGAGATAGTGCAACCATAATCCTTATTAGTAAATTAAATTGGCAGGGTCTTCCTAGTTCTGTCGTTTATCTTACATCTCGAATGGGATACTATGCTCAACACAACTCAGTACTTTTTTTCTTGTATTTCCTAATTCACTGCCACCTGCAAAACCCACCGAAATTATGTTAATTGTCCAGGGTACTTCTGTGTGATGACGCTCATTGTCTGGATTAGGATTATCCCGGGGTTATACTATTTCTTGATTTTGGGTGTTATCCCAGGATAGGCCTACCCCAAGATTTTCATTCCTCACGGGTGAACGTCTTCTCTGGTATGATGGAGATGAGCTTCTTTGAGGACTATAACTTCGCTTCCTGTAATTCTATCCTTGTAACATTCTCTTCAATATATTAGACTTATATAATTACAGAGGTAGCTTAATACTTGCTTAACTTACCTGTTTGATTTTGTAACAATCTGAGTTAGTTTAAGCAGAGGTGACAAAACCGGTTCAACTCATTGGGTTAACTCACCAACTCGTCATTTTTTGGCGGGTTGGGTTCAAGATTTTAACCCACTTTTATTTTCTAACCCGCATAACCCGCCCCGCATAACTCACGGGTTAAGCGGGGCGGGGGCAAGTTGGCTCGTTGGGTTAAGTTTTTTTTTTAAAGTATTATAAATGAGTCTTTTTATTTGTGTTTGTAGTATTTTTATAGGTATGATTCTAGTTTTAATTTTTTAGTCTCTATAAATTATAATTTTCTATTTTTAAAAAATTTTATGGATTTTTTATACATTTTTTTTGTTTTTTAGGTGGGATAGGCGGGTTGACTCACCAACCTGTCTACTTTTTCTCATTTTCTCTTTTAAGCGGGTCAACCCGCCAACCCATCCTAAAATGGGGTGGGTTGGCTCTTCTAACCCATTTTTTAAAATGGGCCAACCCACCCCGCCCTATATTTTGGCGGGTTGACGACGAGGCAAGTTGACCCGTTTTGCCACCTCTAATTTTAGGCACTTTGCTGCAAGCTGAAAGGTGAAAAGTAGCTTAAAATGACCCATATATTAGATTAAATGGCTTAACTAATGAAAATATATGTGGATAATTTATTTCTATGTCACAAATGTGTATTCTATGATATGGTTAAAATTTGAGAATAATTGGAGTCTGTTTGGTATTTTTAGGCATACTGGTTGTGTGTTTTAATACCGGATTGACTAATCACAAATATGAAAAATTATGATACTGGTGAAATGATTTTTTTAAAGAATCTTGGTATTTATTTTAAAGTTGTTGAAAATTGGAAAACTTGATTTAGCTAAAGTTGAGTATTTTTAGCAAATCGAAAAGTATCAGTGTGGTAACTTAAGATCATAAGTCTTCCACGGTTACTAGCCTCTTTAATTGACCATTTGTGCCGATATTTCAAGCATTTCTTCTTGTTTCTCATTCATTCTCTCACGGATGGTTTTGACAAGCAGCAGCAGAAGGAAAACAGGGGAAAAATGAAAAAAGAAAGAAAGGGAAAACAAAGAGAGAAGGAAGATCCAAGATCCAGGATTGAAGCTTGAATCTCCATCTTCATAACAGCTTGAGGTAGGGGATCTTGAGCTTAAAACTCCATTTTCTCTCATTTTCATGTTTAGGATATTTGAGGTTTGATATGTCAAAATAAGTTCTTGTGATGTTTAAAGTGATTTTCTTACTTGGATAAAAGTTTTAATGAGTGTTTATGACTTGTTCATGCTAAGAGTTTGGATTAGAAGTTGAAAATTCTCCATTTGGACCTAAAATGCTCTAAGTGTTGATTTTAGGGGTTTGGATGAGTGATTTCAGGTAATGATCCATTTTTGATAAAATCAATTGGTGTTTTATGTTTCCTTTATGTTAGTAAACTTGTTTGGGACTTAATATCACCAAGAAACCAATTTGAAGTGATCAAATTTTATTTTGTGCACCAATGGAACAATGCACAAATTTGCAGAATTCTGTAAATTTTGTTCTAGGCGACAAGTGCCTAAGTGCCCCGAGGGAAGCGCCTGAGCGCCCTCAGCCCAGAAGATGGTTGCGTGATGCTGGATGATCAGAGTCTAGGCGCCCGTGTTAGAGCGCCTGAGTGTCCAGCGTCCAGGGAGTTTTGCATGATGTTGTTGTTTGCGCACCTAAGCGCCGATCTGGAAGTGCCTGAGCACTGAAGCAAAGCAAAGAATGTAATTTAGCATGTGTTGCTAAATAAATTCTCTACTTATTGGGATCATTTATGCAAGCCTTTTAGGGTGTAAAGAGACATTTTTGGGGATATTTTTTGGAGAGAATTATTAACTTGCATATATGAAAAGTTTAAAAAATTCTTAGACATTCAAAATGTGACAGAATGCCTAGGTTAGTGTTTAGAACTTTGGTTAACATGAGATTGATTTCTAAATCACTTGTGAGTGATTGTGGGATGTTCTAGATACTGTTTAGCTAGAGATATGAATCTTGCTACCTTTGTTGGATAAGTGAGACTAGGATTAGAGTTGGTAAAATGGGCCAACCCGTCCCGACCCGCCTCAACCCACTAAAATACGGGCGGGGTGGGTTGGCCCATTTTAAAAAATGGGTTGAAAAAACCAATCCACCTCGTTTTAAGGTGGGTTGGCGGATTGACGAGTTAGCCCGCATAAAAAATAAAATGAAAAAAGTAGATGGGTTAGTGAGTCAACCCGCTTAACCCGCCTAAAAAATAAAACAAAAAATTATATAAAAAACCAAAAAATACTATAAAAGATTAAAAAAACAATAATGGTAAAAAATTACAAATCACATATCTAAAAAATGATTTTTAAAATAGCCTAATTAAATATTTAAACATAAATTATGTAACATCAAAGAACTTTTCATTTATAGTATCACTTGTCACTTTTTTTTTAAAAGAAAAAAGCTAACCCGACGAGCTAACCTGACCCCGCCCCGCTTAACCCGCGGGTTAAGCGGGGTGGGTTATGCAGGTTGAAAAAAAATAGGTTTAATCATTGAACCTAACCCGCAAAAAAATGATGGGTTGGTGGGTTAACCTAACAGGTTGAACTCGTTTTGTTAGCTCTAGCTAGGATTCCTATGTCTAGTGTTTATTATGTGGCTCGGATATTTGGTTTTCAAACCTGATATTTTCTAATTTTCCTATGTATTGTGACCTTAGATGATATGCACAACTATGTGATATGAGAATAAGATGTTGGATCAAAACTCTCCTTGCATTTATGTTTGCATGGTCAGGGTTACCAGTATGAGGGTGATAATAGTACTCTTACGTTGGTGAGGGAAAAGTGTCTACCTATTACCAAGTGAGTTTATGCTTTTAGGCTTATCCTGCTTTGTATATACAAGAAACAGAGGTTTATTAGGACCTTGATTGAGCATAATCATACCTCATAACATAAAACATTGCATGGTTGATAATTGTATGCGCAGTTGTCATTGCTTGACCGATTGATTATTTGGTTGCTCGTTCAATAGTATCTTAGGATTGTATGGATGATTCTTTGATATTATTTTTTATCAGATATTCTATTACGTAGAATGTAATTTTATGTTCATCTCATTTATTTGTTGTAAATGATTAATTGTTGGTCTTGATATGCTTATACTTAGAAATTATGATTTCTCATTCCTGTGTGTTCCATGTAAATCCATGTGAAGTCCCTAAAAAGGAGAAAAAAAAGGCAACAAAAAGAAGCAGAAAGCTTAGTTTAGCAGCTTTATTTCTTTTTGAATCATATTGTACATTTGTATTTTATGATTGTTTGTAAAAGCTTATATATATAGTATGACTTGTTAGCAGTGATGTATGTATATGTGACCTTTTTATCGTTTGTGGCTCTTTATGATGACCATACAAGTTGTTATGAATTTTTAGTTTATGCATTTTTAGAAATGACATGCTTAATGCGTTTTATTTTAAAATATTTCATTTATTTTACGATAATTCATATTAGGGTATTACAATCCTCCCCTATGATTATCGTTTTGGGATTGGCGTACATATCGGCCTAGATGGCTATCCCAGATCAAAGACTTGATAACATCTTGAAGGTTGATGCAGTCCTCAGTATTATGTCTGTGACCCTCATGGAACGCACAGTGTTTGAACTTATCTTTTTGTGCATGCTTTCTCAATAAGGCGGTTTTTGCACATCTCTAAACTCCGTATTCGTCACTTCTTGGTAGATCTGAGATCAAGGTGCGTCAAGGGGAGTATAACTTGCATACTTCCCTTTTAAAAGTTGGTTTCGAATTATGGTTTTGTTGAGGAGCTTGTCCAAGTTTATATTTGGCATATTCTCTTTTTTCTAAATGCTTCTTGGCCTAAAAAACGTCCTTCCCATTGATATATTTGTCAGTTCTAGCCCGAAACTTGCCCATCGTCTTAGGTTCTTTTTTAGCCAATGAAAAGGAAAACGGCCCAGGATGGAACCCTTCCCTCATGTAATGTAGTCCAAGTTTTTCATCTCAATCACGGATATTTATTACTTCTTTATTGAACTGGGATATAAAGTCACAGAGAGATTCCTCTTTTCCTTGTTTAATATGGGAAAGACATGAAATAGATTTCAGATGCAACTTACAAGCGTTGAAGTGTAGCAAAAATCTCAAGGACAAGTCTTTCCAATCAACAACGGATTTAGGAGTCAGGGTAGTAAACCATCTCAATGTGACTTTTTTCAAGGAAAGAAGAAAAGCACAACACATGAGTGAATTATCTCCTCCAACAAATAGTAAAGGAGAAACATAGGCATCTAAGTGTTCTTGAGGATCCGTGGTCTAATTATAGGCGTCAATATTAGTGGGATACTTAAAGTGCTTAGAGATCTCCTAGGTCATTAATTCATTAGAGAAAGGTTAGTTTTGCTTAACCAACTCTCTTCATCCTAGATCTTGCTCACTATTTCCATGAGTCGAGTTCTTAGCTCTCTGACTGGGTTTCGTGATCCTTGAGTATTCTAGATTACGTACCCCGTCACGAGCTGGCTCCCTCATGTTTTCACAATTCCAATGGGGAATATGATTTTCGTCATTCTTCTTCTGGTTGACAGCTCTTTCTAGGTTATAAATATGTTCGTCTTGAAGTCTAACTAGAGAGATAAGTTCCTTTCTAGATAGTTTCGGGAGACCAGACTCGCCTTGGTGTGACTGAACTTCATCGTTGTTCATCCGTGATCCTAAGCGTTGTAATGCTGATACCCGCTATTTGGTATCTCCTGAAGAGGCTCCTTGTAAGCCAAGTCGCTGCATCGCCAGAACACGTTGCGATTGAGGAGAGAGATTTTTGCCAGTATGCAAAGTCTTTTCTCCGTCTTGCCTGACTTCTGGTTGGGGAGCAAATGACTTTTGGATTGGAGCTAATGCCGGACGACGGCCAAAAGAAGGTTGATTCTTAGTGGAAGAAATGTGGCTTTGCCTTGTAGTGACCATGATGATGCTGATTGGAATTGAAATATATCGTCTTCCCACAAACGACACCAATATTCTAAATGGAGTTCAAATGATTACCTGAATGAGGATGATGTAGACAGCTTCCTCCGTAGCACGGTGGTTGTGACGATGATGCAAATGGTAGGTACTTACAAAAGGCACTCCGACACTCAAGTTAAATTTTGCACAAACTGGATATTGTTTGAAATTAGATACATACTTTTGTAACTTTGTGTGATATTTATAAGAGCATTTTGATAAATAAGAATCATGTTTAAATTTGTATTAAATACTATTAATTTAGATAAAAATTTAGTAAAATTATTATATCTTATAATCGTCTTCTCTATTTATGAGAGATATAATTGATTCTTCCGTTTATAAAGAATTCTATTAGAGATTTACTCATCATAAATGAATATATTTACTTATCTAATAGTACTTATAAATATTTAAGATAAAACTCTAATAATTAAAATTGCTCTTATATTACTAACACAAAATTCAATCCAAAACATTAACCACCTACGAAATCGAATAAAGTCAACAAAAGAAGCGGTAAAAACATGCTTATAAGTATGAGATCCCATGTATAAAAAAATTGTAAGAGATCCCAAACTGAAATGATGATCCTTAATGCCAACGCATCCTTTCTAGTATTTGCCTCCTCGAGTATATGATTCCATTAGACATATTCAAACTAAGCAACTTCCACGATGATATCATTATATTATAGAGATAAAAGCAAGGATGACGTGTTAAAGACAATTTATAAAAAGAGATACACTTGATGTAAACTAAAGTGGCATTAAATTTGATTTATTTATGTTTTAGTTGATTTGATATAGGTTGTTATATTCATTAGTTACCGGATAATCGGAGTCAATGATCCTAGAGAAATTAACTACTCCACTCTAAATAGTAAGTACCTACAAAATTTAATAAAGGCAACAAAACAAATAGTAAAAACGTGATTAAATGTATAAGATCCCAACTTGAAAAGATGATCACAATTAGCCAACGCATTTTCATTAATATTTGCGTCCTTGAATATATGATTCCATTTAACAAAGTTAAGCTAAACAGTTTTCGTGATGATTCATTATAGAAATAATAGTAGGATGACATTGTAAAAAAAATTATAAAAGAGATACACTTGATATAAACTAAATTGACATTAAATTTAATTCATTTATATTTTTTATTTAAGTGTAATATTATTAAAATTACCACTTTGGAATTCGGAAGATTGTTGCCTAATTGATACCGAAGTAAGGATGGTTCCTGCCATTATGTCTACCTCTACATAATATGGTGCCCCCTGTTGCTAGATCTCCTCCTATATCAATCAAGCAACAATATATCGAGTTTCATAATATTTTGCATTATTAAAGATATCTAAAAAATTATAAGAAAGTAAATACGAAATCATTTTCAATCGTTATAGTATACATGATTTAAATTTTGTAAGTTAAACACCAACTTTTATTTACATATAATAAATGTATGAGATCCCAAATTGAAATGATGATCACAATTGACCAACATATTTTTATTAATATTTACCTCATTGAGTATATGATTCCATTGAACAAAGTTAAGCTAAACAACTTTCGTGATAATATCATTACACAGATAATAGTAAAGATGACATATTAAAAAAATATATAAAAGAGATACACTTGATATAAACTAAATTGACATTAAATTTAATTCGTTTATGTTTTTTATTTAAGTGTAATATTATTAAAATTACCACTTTGGATTGGAACTCAGAAGATTGTTGCTTGATTGATACCGAAGTAAGGGTGGTTCCCGCCATTATGTCTGCCTCTACACAATATGGTGGCCTCCCTGCTGCTAGATCTCCTCCTATATCAATCAAGCAACAATATATCGAGTTTCATAATATTTTGTATTATTAAAGATATCTGAAAAATTATAAGAAAGTAAATACAAAATTATTTTCAATCGTTATAGGATACATGATTTAAATTTTGTGAGTTAAACACCAACGTTTATTTACATATAATAAATGCATGAGATTCCAAATTGAAATGATGATCACAATTGGCCAACGCATTTTTATTAGTATTTGTCTCCTTGAGTATATGATTCCATTGAATAAAGTTAAACTAAACAACTTTCGTGATAATATCATTATAGAGATAATAGTAAGGATGATATATTAAAAAAAATTTATAAAAGAGATACACTTGATATAAACTAAATTGACATTAAATTTAATTTATTTGTTTTTTTATTTAAGTGTAATATTATTAAAATTACCATTTTGAAGCTTGAAAGATTGTTACCTGATTAATACCAAAGTAAGGATAGTTCTCGCCATTATGTATGCCTCTACATAATATGGTGGCCCCCTCAATACTAAATCTCCTCCTATATTAATAAGGCAACAATATATCGAGTTTCATAATATTTTGTATTATTAAAGATATCTCAAAAATTATAGGAAAGTAAATCCAAAACTATTTTCAATCCTTATAGGATACATGATTTAAATTTTGTAAGTTAAACACCAACTTTTATTTACATATAATAAATACCCCAAAAATCATTTCATAGTTCCTACAAGTAGATGAGGCAGTGTGTGTGGAAAAATAACAAGTAACAAATAATAAAAAATAAAAATAAAAATGAAAGCGTGTGCACTGATAGCGTAGACGACAGCAAACAAAGTAGCTATAAAACCAAAGAAACAAATTAGAGAAACTCCAAGTAGGCCAAGTAGGCAAGCCCTAACTCCTACTAGACCCTTTCAACTATAAAACCAAAGATAGGTCCATTTCCCAAGTAGTCCAAGTAGGCAAGCCCTAACTCCTAATAAACCCTTTTAACCTTGAGTCGCCGTAGGTAGCTTCACTGCCCAGAGGCAGAGATGGTCACTTCATCTGTTGCTGGAGATGATTCTGGTTTTACAAAATCTCATTTCTTAATTCTTTATTATTATTATTATTATTATTATTATTATTATTATTTTATTTTCTAATAACTGGGTTTCTGGTTTCTAAACTCTGATTCTCCTTTCTTTCTTTCTGCTTTAACTTTCTCTTTCTCACTCACTCAGTCACTCACCCATTGATGGATTCCCTCACCGCTAAGACGGATGGTTCCGCCGAGAACTTCCCTCAGATTTATCTTCCTGAAGATGTGCCTTCATCTTCATCTCAACCTCCACCTCCATCTTCACCTCCACCTTCCAGTTCAGCTGCAATTCCGGCCGCGGTTCAGCCTGCACCGTCATCCGCCACACCTTCTGCTACTGCTGCTCGTGAGTCCTTGTACCCTTTTGCTTGGTTGCTCAGAAACACAAGAAAAGATGTGATTTTTATAAAAAAAAATGAAAATAAAAATTTGTTTTTTATTTTTCTTTTCATCTTTTAGCTTGGGATTTTTGAGGAATTTATATCTGTTTGTGAACTAGCCTCAAAAGTTAGTAGCTTTTGTGAAATGTGAAAAGAATTCCGTTACTTTTCTTTTAAATAGACAATAATTGCTATTGTATCTTTGAGATTCATGAAACTGGCCAGTTGAAGATATATAGCTTCAAGTGTTTGAACCCTGAAAATTGAAGATATATATCTGTGAGTCTGTGACTGAATAATGCATTGTTGTTGTTATAATTGCAGTTATTTTACTTTTCTATTGCTATTGGACAATACCTTTTGACAATATTAAGTTAAGCATTGATAGGGTATTAGTTGAACTTGAAATACTAATAAACCATGGTTTAAAACCAAACCAAACTGTGAATGATGGTTTGGTTCAGTTTCTGAAATTTGTGAATGGCATATTGTTTGGACCGTTTAGTTGGAGGTTGAGCCTTGAAGTGAGCTAGATTGGAGTATTGGACTACGAACCTTACTCACAACATTTCGGTTGGCAAATTTTGTCCAATTCAATCAGGCAAAGTCCTTATTATTTACTCTGTGATGCATCACTTTGGCTGATACCCCATGCAAACTTTGTCAAAGCTGCATAAATGTGGGTGATTCAATCACTAAAAAAAATGTTGTGACTTGTGAATGATCCCTTTCAGCAGGGCCTCTGTAGCTGTTGTATATGCTGGTATCTATCTTTTTGGAGGGTGTCTTCAAAAATTTATCTTCTTGGCTGTTGAAAAATTAGTGACAGCCTCAAATATTTTAAACTTTGACCACGTTATGTAAATCTAAAATGCTGAGTAAACTGGTCTCTTATGGCCTACTTATGTGTTTACTGTAGTCATATGCTTTTTATTGTGACCTTTTTTAGTCTGCATCTAATTTGACTTATTACAAATACAATATCTCTAATCTTGTAGCTTGATCTCAGCAGGTTTGCCAGATCACTTGATGTACAAAAATCGTTTACAAGAGTTTGCTCAAAAGTCAAACATAGCACTTCCCATGTATCAAACTGTTAATGAGGGAACTCCACATGCTTCAAGGTTTAGGTCAACTGTGTGGGTGAACGGAAAGAGTTACACTACCCAGATCACTTTCTCTAACCGAAAAGCTGCTGAACAAGATGTGGCTAGACTTGCTTTGGAGAGCCTACCTGAAATAATTAAAGATGAAGGGTGCCCTCTTGTTTGTGAGGTTTGTTGTAATTTAATATCAATTTTGTGGGCTGTTGACTAATTTCAAGCCAAGATAGATTACTTATTCATGATACCTGACTACCTGTGTTGTACAATGTTTTCTTGAGTATTTGTCTAGTGCTATTTGATTCAGATTGCAATATTTGTTAATCATATGTTCTACAAGTTTGGAGACTGTATTCTGTTATACATTCTTAAACTTGTTTTTTGACAATTTCAGATCTGGTTGATTCAAATTTTGTTATACACTTTTCTGGCACCAAATGTTTTTCATAGATAACATACAATCTTAGGTCTGCGTTTGATTTAGTGGGTTTTAGTGTGTTCCTTATAACCTTGGTTGGCCTTTCTATATATAATCATATATATGGATGCCCACTTGATGACTTGAAGATATTCTAGTCTAGCTTGCCCATTTTCCTTTTGAGGACATATGATGTGGCACATGTCATGTCTTTGGTCTAAATGATTTAGGTGTTCTCTTGTTTGGCTTCAATTTTGAACTTACTGAATTATGTGGAAACAATTATATTTCTTGTCTAACTTATTTTCAGCTGTTTGCTTTTTTCACACAAGCTGTTGAATAATGACAAATTTTATCCAAAAGAAGTTTCATTATGAAAATTGAATTTTGTTGCTTATAAAAAAAAAAATTCTCTTTTTTGTTATGCTTTGTTAAAGTTTTGAAGCACATCAGTATAGCATGAAATAGTTGTGTTCTTATATCTATAGGCTTGGGAAATGTGACGTTATTCAAGTGCTGAGTGTTGACTGCAGGTATTTGTTGTCATCAATAGCTTATTACTGACTGAAGAAACAATTTACTGGTGAAATAACATTACTGTTAATGATGCTGATTCATATTGTCTTGGTCATTTATTGTCATTCAATATTATATTTCAATGAATCCTTATATTATTGCTCCTTGTGGTCATCTTCCAGAATACTTTGTTTTCCAAGTCTATCTTGAATGAATATGCTACAAAGATGAATGTAGAAAGACCTACTTACAACACAGTTCAGCTAAAAGGGGTGCTTCCTCTTTTTGTATCTTCTTTGGTTTACAATGGTACAAAGTACACTGGTGATGTTGCTAAAAACAAAAAAGAGGCTGAGCAGATAGCAGCTCGAACTGCTATTCTTTCAATTCTAGGTATCCGTTTGTATATGCTTTATTCCATATTTTTGAAATTTTTATTTAGCTGCCAGGGACTAATTAAATCAACATATAATGCAGGTGATTCTAGCTCAGGAACACTTTTCGAGATAGTAAAGTCAAAATCTAGAATTGGTGCTGCAGGTAAACCAAACAAATCCCAAAGTATTGATGCTAGTAATGTATCAACCATAGCAAATACAGGACATACCTCCGATTCGATGGACCATAAAGATAAGGAAGTTGCAGGTATTGTGACTGCTAATAAAAATGAAATAAAAATTGAACTTCTTGTGCCTTCTAAAATTCTTTCTTCATGTCAAGTTTCTGACGCCTAAACATGTACCATTCCTTGAAGCCCCCATGCCTCCAAATGTGTCTCCCCAACCAGGTTCAGAACAGCTTATTGGTGATGGTTCAAGTTCAAAAAAGCGGCGAAAGAACAAGAACAAGGCTAATAAGAAGGCACGGTTGGAATCTCCGTAAGTCTCTTAATATCTCATTTTTGTTATTTACTTTATTGCTGCATTTGCTGTATTTTTCTTAAGCCATTTTTTTATACTTCTCCATGTCTGTGTAACTTTAGCTCTAAACTATAGATTTCAAGTATGCATGTTTCCCTTGTCTGTCCATAATTTTCAAAGTTCACATTCCTCAGTCACACTGTCTAGATAGATCTTAATCCTTTGTCTTGGTCAATTCTCATGGGGTCAACATGTAATGAATTTTAAGTAGAGGAGAATGGATATATAATAAATTTCTTCCTGCATACTTCTCATTCTTAACGAAACTTATTCATCCATGTTTTAGTTGAGCTATTGGGGGTGTACACTGAAACTTGTCTCTGGGTAAAAGAAATTTGTATTTATATTTTGTTCGGGGTTGGTGGGGTGGGGGATGAAAGCTTGTCTTAGTGGGATGTAATTTAAGCTAGCGAGCTATGTACATGTACATGTTTGTGTGGAATCTTAGCTTTGTTGTTTACTTTTGGAGGTATGTCTTATAAATAATTGGATGTTCTGTTGTGAGAATTTGCAGGTTACCAATTGCTGCATTTCCTGTGAACGAAGTCCCTCCTTGTTCGGTGGCACAGTAACAACGTGAAAGTGTGATCGAATTTTTGAATGTTTTGTATAAAGGTCAAAGACTTGGTCCTAGTTCTTGGATAAAAATCTCTGTTAATATTTGAAACCATGTTAGTATATTTTCATGTATCATTCGTTTTGAAATGCTTTGGCATTCCAACTTCTGTTGAGAATGCACGTATATATTTATTCCTTAGAACCCCAGCTGGCAGGAGATACTGACCTTGTCTTCTAATTCTGTCAAACTTTGTAAGTGCGTTTATATCTAGCTATGCTTCCGTTAGAATCAATGGCGCCAAGTTGTTGGTTGTGGCTCTTTTTGGTTTTCCGTCTATGATAAGTTGCTAACGTGCTTATTTGCAACTCGTTCCTAATTATGGCAACTGTAGTGATGCCATGCTATTGCTTGATATTAAATTTGTGGCGAAATTGAAATTTTTAAGAATGTGAATTGAATAACTAACGCATGTTTTTTAAAAAAATTACAAAGGAGGTCTTAGATGATCTTAGAAGGGGTTGTGATCGGGCCGTTTATAGAAGAGCTTAGTGTCACTTAATTTGTGGCTCTAGGGCATTTTCATGAGCCCTTTATTTCTTCCTTGTTCCATCTCTACTAAAGAAGTTAAAAGTAGTGAACAGGCATTTTCATGAAAAGATCCAAGTAAAATAATAAATCCATTATCGTAAACTTTTTTTTTTTGAGGTGATGATAGCATAAAACTATTAATAGGTTGGGAATGTAGGTAACTTTCACCTCTACCCTATTTCTTCTCATTACAAATTGATGATTGTAATGCATCTTATAACTTGCATGTGAATTAAAAAGATGTTTGGTTCCACGTAAAAAAGAATATTTGGGTATGTTAGTATCGCTAATGGTACTCAAACACTCAAATCTCATAAAACTAATATGCCTTCTATATGATTATCGGTCGCGCTCTTGGATCACTTGTACAGTACATCGTCTTGACACACTATTAAAGATCTAACATATAAAGCATTAAAAAAAGATTTGGTGCACAATTAGCATTACTGTATTAGTGTATATGTATGTGAATATTGATATCTGAGAGATGAGTTAATAATTAAGTATAATATTACATAAATTAGCCTGCCAGTTGTACTCAAACAACAATGAAAAATCTGATGTTAGAACCAGTTGGCAAATTTTGAAGATGTATACATATAATGTTAAAGTAGATTTGGAAGATAATAAGGTGAAGCGGGATTTAATGGACGGGTTGGAATTCTGATGTGTGCCCTGATTATGAGTTTCCAAGTTCATGGTGAGAAATACTTGGTTAGACAGTCTCCTTGAGACAAGGAAAAGGAATTGCACCTTTCTCCAATGCCAGCTCTGAGGTTTTCCCCTTTGTCCCATAATTTGCTTGTCCGTAGAACAAAACATGTGGATGATGATCTTCTTCGGGTCTAACAAAAGATATACTTAACTGTCTTTCATGAGCAGTCAGACAGGGTCCTACCCAAAAAACAAAGAAAACCAGAAACAAAGAACATATATATGATGATGAAGGAAAGAAAAAGCTGGGTTGACCCCTGGAATTCGTTTTGGTTTTAAAAAAATGCAGTTTGATGGAATCTGTTCAAGTGAATGATGACTTATTTTATTGGCCATCAGTGAATGGTGACTCAATTCTTAGAAGTTTGAACTTTTAAAAAATGGCCTGCTTCGTATGGTTCACATGCCCTAGTTGAGTTTACATCATGTAACTCTTTAACTAGTTGATATTTGCTGTGCATTCTGTTTTAGTTAATACTCGGATTAATTTATCTGGCAACCAATGTACTTGGTTGTCATATTTGTACTTTCTCAAAACCTTCCCTACTGAATTTCCTTTTCTATCTTTATTCCTCTTTAGATGTACTTTGTACGTGGTAGTGTTGACTTTTTTAATTAGAATTTGAGTTATGTAACAAGATATGAGCTATCATTTTGTGAGTAATTGTGTTTAAGAATAATGTTTTAGATTTGTGTCTACCAAATCTAACTTATCTTGGACGAGATTTTTATTTGAAACTTCAAGTTAGAGTACTAATAATTTGTATAATTACGAGTGCCCACTTACTATACTAGTAGGAATTTATGCAATATGAGACCATTAAGTCATCAACTTAGAACTGAAAATTCAATAAGTTTAATTATTCAAACTTCTGTGTACAAGACACCTTATGCTAAGGTTCAAAATTTTCCATTTTGCTTCCCCTGCTTCTTTATTGCCAATTTTACTACAACCAAATAGAATTCAGACAGTAAATAAATGGAACAAATACAAAACCGTCATGCCAATCAGTGTTGTTAGCCTGTTCAATAACTACTTCAGACAGCTGCACAGAATGTTAACAACTTAACATATAAAATAGAATATAAGTCCACGTGCTTAAGTGATTGAAAGGAAGCATGTAAGAAGCTACCTCAAATAGCTCCAGCTTCTTCATCAAAGTAGGAATCAAAGAGAGACGTGGGTTTTGCGAAGGATGCGGCGACCCTTATGCTGCTTTGCTATGTTTTTATCTTCTCTGCCTCCAATGCATTAACTTCTGCCAGCTAACAATCCCAGTACGTAGATGAATTAAACTAACATTATGGAAATTCATAAACATAACTCAATATTTTAGTATTAGATTTTGATTTCTTGTTTCTCCCTAGTTAAGATTTCTATCATACACTATTCCTATCTCCATTAATATAAAATAGCAGTAGAGTTGAATATTTAACATCTACAAGTAGGCCTCCCTTACTAGTTGTCATTCTCATTGTTGACCTGCCTGAACAAACTTTAAGTGCTTTTGCAATTAGTTTTCCTTTACCTCTCTAATGGCACTGGCCAAAGACAGAATTCCACATGATTCAAGCATGGGCAGCAATGTTCAAACTTGTGTTTTCAATGAGGCTGCTGTGGAGATTACCTCCTTGGCTTCTCATGGGGTCAATGAGCACCACAAATCTGTGCTTGAAGAGGAAGATGGCTCACAAAGCACTAATGGGCTCAGCAATGATTCAGCTATAACCCATTCTCCTCCTCTATGTGGCAGTGGCAACGGTTATGTTTATAAGGGCACAAACTATCAGCTTGAAGAAGCAGAATCTCTGATTAATTTCAAAGCCAGTGGGTACAGCAATCTCATTGAAGGTAGTGAATCTTTGCTCAGCTTTCAGCACAGCAGGCTGGTCTCTAACAACAGTTACTTGAAAGATAACAGTCAGAAAGAGTACTGTGTTTGGCAGAACAATTTGCATCAAGGTTATAACCATTGGAATCAGACTAGTCCCAGAAGCACTACAGACTTGCGCCTGGTGCAGGATTTCAATTGCTTTCAAACTGCAAGTGGCTATAGCTCCATAATCAATAGTGCAAAAGAGAAGCAACGTGCTGAAAGTTCATATGGTTGGCTCTACTCTGAACCAACTATCTCTGCTGATAGCCTCCAGGAGTCAGGAGCACAAGAGCAAGTCTTGAAAAAGCGCCCTTCTATGGTATTGCTTCCTCAACTATACCAACTCCCCCATGTTCAGAACTAGTCCTTAGAGAACTTTCTGAAATTAGAATGGCAATTGAGGTCAACTTTGTGTTTACAGGGAGACAACATGAAAGCTGCTAAGAAGCAATGCACAACTGAGAGTAAAATGCCAAAACCGAAGTCAAGTCCATACAAAGATCCTCAAAGTGTGGCTGCCAAGGTTTGCTTCAATTCTAAGTCAATTTCTGTTAGATATGCACAAAGTTTTGATTGCAAACTAAGTAAAATTAAAATATGAGATTCAATGCTGATGGAATGTTTGTCTCACAGAATAGAAGAGAGAGGATAAGCGAGCGGCTGAAGATACTACAAGAACTAGTGCCTAATGGCTCCAAGGTGGGATTTTTTTTTTTGGGGGTGGGGGGGTGGGGGTGTACTTCCTTTGTAGCAATAACTATGAAAATTATCATATGACTTCAATCCAACCAGACCCCGCTCCCTCCCCCCCACAAGGCAAGGATTCTGACCTATTAGAATGATGATTTAACTTTGATAATGAATTTTGCAGGTAGATTTGGTTACCATGCTGGAGAAAGCAATTAGTTATGTGAAGTTTCTTCAATTGCAAGTGAAGGTGAGGCTAAAAGCACTAATTTTCTTCTGGTATATAGTTTTCTAATGTACAAATCTTAATATATGTTAAGTTCAAATCTCCATTTACCTCAAACTAGACTCGTGGCTCTGAATTGAAACTTTGCATGTGACATCTTTGTTCTCTTATTGTTCATGGGCAGGTGTTGGCAAGTGATGAATTTTGGCCTGTCCAAGGTGGAAAAGCTCCTGATATTTCTCAAGTAAAAGAAGCCATCGATGCCATTCTTTCATCCCGAAGAGACAGAACTTCAAGCTCAAAGTAGATGACTTGAAGATCATGGATCCAAAGAAGTAGTGTCATGATAATTCAAGCACAACTTTGCTGAACAAGGAAAGCCTTGCTCTGAGAGTTGGTCGTTCTGAAGGGCATTTTAGAAATTCAGAATGCATGACCTTTAAAATATGTAACTTCTAAATTAATATCTAAGAGTACACAGGCAACATAGTACTTGAAATTATTCTCCACTTACAGTTTAGTTTTTAAATTTATTTTTATGTATGAGTTAGTCCTTAAATTTACAAAACGAATAACAAGTTAGTCCTTTTTACATATTAAAATGAGATAAAAAAGGACTAGTGTAATACTAATTTTATAAATTTATGGACTAATTCATACACAGGTGAGTGAAGAATAATTTCAAAGACTAACTTATCTATCTACTCCAATATCTAGCATCGAAATTGAACATTTTGTGTTTCTAGCAGTGTATGCTGGGGCTGCTATGCCTAGTCCCAGAATTTCATTAACAAAATATCTATGTCTATGTTGTACTTTTCTCTGTATTAGTGGTGATGAAGTATTCTAATTTGATCTAAAGTATCTTCCTTCTCCGTTAACGATTATATAGTATATGAGCTTATGTTGAGCGTATTATTAGCATGGAAAAAGAAGACGTCAACATATGAATTTATCTCAATGTCGCTGCTATTGCTAGCAAGAACAAAAGCTATAAAATCATATACAGTACTTTGACTTTTCTCTCAACTGACAATATCAGAATGAGCTGTTACCAATGAAGTAGCCATGCTAGATGCAAAAGCTTGGAGGCTAGGGTAGGGTACTTCTTAACACGCTGTTGAACATAAATAAGTTGGCAGTTGACAAATAGAATATAAATAAAAAAAATTCCTATAGTAGCAATAATTAATAATGAGTTTAAATGAATGCATCAATTAATGATTTTGTAGCCTATCTATTTTTGCTTGAGATCACAGGAGTTTCATGTCAAAAGGGAAAACAAAAGTTATGTATTGCTAGACTACTTTTTGGTTTAATTGTCACTATTCAGCTGCGTCTTCAATTTGATTTCTCCTCATGATCTCTAACACGCTCCTTGCTCTGATATCAAATAAGGAGGGGACATTTTGCTACATTCAGGGTTCATACGCATCATATATACATTATGAACCTTAGGATTCAAGAGGTGCACGTAGACCATGATTCTACATTTCATCCTAAAAAGGTTAAAATGCAAAAAAATAAAAAATAAATAAATAATGTACACACATTATATATATTGCTCTAGATTCGATGTTCTATTAAGAAAAACTTTACTTTGATGATCATTTCTCTGTGTAACGTCACGAGCTTACTTAAAAATCATTAAGCCTCACATGATTCCTGTACACCAATAACATGATCTTCCTGATGACTTCCTAGCTCTTCACTCTCTAACCCTCCGCACTATCAACATGGAATGAGCTTTGACACCACCTCTAGGACCACCTATTCACCTTAGCATCTTCTCCACAATTTCAGCTATAAAAAAAGAACAAATGTCAGTAATAGGAGAATATTTCCATTTTATCATTGTAAAGCTCCCCAAACTCATCTCCCTTTAATAAGAGCCTAACTTTAGCATCAGCAACAATCAATTATCTTTTAGTTTTGTTAGCAATCACCATCATTAAAGCATATATAGCAACTGCATCCCTGACCATAATTTAAAGCTCCCTCTTAATCCAAGCTATATATTGGCCAAAACGAATGTATTTGAATCTTCATCCATTTGAGTCAACAAAAAGTCATGACATTTCATACAGGACCTACGTTAAGGTCGGGGGGCATTGCACCTCCAAAGATCTAAACAATAACCAATGTCCAATTTTATTGTAGGAAGATTAGATTGAGATTTGACAAACCAGAGGTAAGAAAAACACCACTCATGTTCTGTACCCGGAGACTTATCTTCTGGTTTTCCGCCCCTGGCTATATCAATTAAGGTAGACCCAGATTAGCATGCAGTTGTTACATGGATCTAGTTCCAATAATTGGCACATTAGTCAAAAACATTTGATTCCATCTTCAACCCAATTAACCATATATTTCTAGTTCAACTCATATGCATGTATATCGACTTGATGAGCATGCATGCACATATATATATTATTATTGTTATTTTTATTTTTATTTTTTAATTTCAGGAAATAAAGAGGGGGACCATTAATAAGCACGTGTAAAACTGTTAATAAGGAGGTTCACATGGGTAGGGTTAATCACATGCACAATCCCACAAAAATCGGTGACCATACATTCCCAATAAATTCTTAATTAAACAAAAAAAATAAGTATCTTTATTAAATTTGAAACTATTTTTTCTTGATTGATTTTTATGATTACATCTAATTTTTATGCATTAACTTATTATTTGTCCTTGTAATTGTTTCACATTCATTTGGACATATTTCTAACGCGATTTTCTTATTCCTATAACTTTCTTTAATTTAAACTTGGTATTTTTTATACAGTAGTCAAAAACACTTGAAGTTACGTAAAGAGAACCCACAAACGATAATATAAGATGATATAAAGTCAATTATAAGCGCTTCCAGAAGGTGTTAAAAAGGGCTTGACCTCCAAAAAGCTTCTCCCCCAAGTCCCAACTCTTTCTGTTAGTTAATATATAACAATTTGTTGGTTTTTTTGGTTTGCTCAAATTCCTCTCTAATTCAATAAAGAACAAATTAAATGAAAAAAATAAAAAACCATTAACAGAAGGAAAAAAACTCCTTGAGTTTCTCATTAAAGTGAGAAAATAAAGTACATCTACTCTTAATTTAATTTAAAGTATATTATAATCTTAACTTACTAAAATTTAATAATAAATATATTTTTATTTATTTATTTAAAAATAAACTAAGTTTAAAAGAACTTTACCCAAACATAAGAGAGTTTTTGTTTGCAATAATATGAGTCAGTTAATTAGTTTGACTAGCTTAGCCTGCGATCGAAGGGGCGGGGCTCACTTTCCTTCGGTCTTTCTTTTCTTATTTTACATTAATATGCATGCGTGGAATTCCATGCAAGACTCTATGATTAAATATACACATAAAAAAATTATATGATTATTATCAAGCTATGATGTGTCTCCGAACAGACGTAAGTAGTACATGAAATAAATTTATTCATTAAATTATTAGTGTGTTATTCTCCAGCTTCCCTCAACTAGGTAATTTCTCTAGTTTATTGCTCAATCATTGAATTCTGATATCTCCCTTGCCATTGTGAAAGTGGAAAAATATCCACATTAATCCCTATCCAAAATTGTTAAAGTGAAAAAAATCAACCACACAACCCACAATTGTCCAACCGAAGCTATCACTTTTCTTTCTTTTCCACTTTCATATCTTTGAATTCATGATATGCTAAAATATAATCAACAAATGACACCTAAACCCCCATATAATTGCGTTGCTTTAGTGAAATAAATAATATCTTCAAAGATTTTGTTAATAAGTGTTCTAAGAACACTTGTTAAAAAATCAAAATAATTTGTTTTTAATAAAAATGACATAAATAGTAAATTTTTTTCAATTTTTAATATATTGAATATCATATTTCTACAAAAAACTTTTTATTTATACTTTTTTAAGGACATTTGTTAATAAAACCTTATCTTTAATCATATTTAGTTATTTAAACGAAGTACCAAAACCCAATTAGGAACTAAGACAAGTAAACAACCAATTAATCATGTAATGACATGAGGGACATACAGAAACACAAAAATTCATAGGAAAAAAATTCTGGTTGAAGAGTCTTTACAATTTATATATGTGAAGGGTTCAAGTTTATGGAAAAGTAATTGTGCGAAGGATAAGTCTTAGTAATTTGGATAAGAATTAATCTCATATCTAAAAGGTGTGGAAAACTCTAGTAAGAAAGGAAAAAAGTTTTAAAAAAAGTCAATAATTAAATAATTGAATTTCACGTGGGACCAAGTAGCTTAGTGTTTGTTATGGGTCAACATCTTTCCTTGGTAAGACTTAAGTGGGATAAAAGTCAAATCGAACTGTGGCACTTGTTAAGGGACTTAAGTAGAAAGAATTGTCATCTGACTAATAGATATATATAACCATTAGTCTAATTGTAAGTACTCGATCTAACAAATGGTATAAGAGCTTATGTCACGAATCTGATTCCTAAAAAAGGCAACTGCTAGTAGGTGCTAGAAGAGAGATTATTAGTTGTAGGCCATCATCCAATACCTTGGCAAGGCTAAGTGGGTTAGAGTCAGAACAAACTGGATAATTGATTCCCGAAAAAGCCATAAACTATTGGAAGTAAGTGTTGGGAGGGGTATTCTTCACTTCATTCATTTCTTCTCCTTATTCTCTCTTTTTCTCTTTGCTTCACTACATCTCTAGTACTTTTATGGTATCAGACCTCTGCATATTCCATCACACGCTTCTATGGAAATTGAACTCTCTTTTGTGATTTCAACATCAAGATTCATTCTACAAACCTTTTTCCAATCTAGTATTAGTAAATCTAAATGATGACAACTATCCGCCATGGAAACAACAAGTTCTTGCCACCATCAAAGGTTTCAAGATACAGAAGTATATTCTTGGATCTCAATCAGTTCCACCTAAATTTGCTTCTTCAATTGATGAGTAATATGGAAATATCAATGAAGATTTTCTCAACTATGAATAATAAGATCAGCTTCTGGTGTCTTGGCTTCTTTCATCCATGGGAGAATCAATGATGCTTCGTATGATTGGAAGCGAATTTGCATATCAAATCTGGCAGAAGCTTGAATTTTTCTTTGCATCATAGGTTAAAGCTAAGGTGAAACAATTAAAGCTTCAATTACGAAATGTTAAGAAATATCTTTTTTCTTCAATCAATGTTTATATGTTACAAATCAAGAAAATTGTAGATGCATTAGCTACTGTTGGTTCTCCGGTTGATACGTCTGATCACATTGATGCCATTTTTATGGTTTGGATGAAGAATATGATGGTTTCATTACATCAGTCATCTCCAGATCTGAACCACACTCAATTATAGAGATTGAAGCTTTGCTTATAGCTCAAGAAGAAAGACTTGAGAAACATAAAAGAGTTAGTGGAGTTGATTCTCCTCTTCAAGCCCATTTGATTCAGTCACAATAGTATAGAGGAGGTAGAAGAGGTGGTGGCACAGGATATTCAAGATTTGGTATTAATTCTGGGCAAGGTCGTGGTTTTTATCAAAATTAAGGTAACTACCAATATCAAAGTAGAGGTGATTTTAGAGGTCAATTTTCCTTCAGAGGAAGAAATAGCTGTGGAGGGTAGGCACAATTGGAATTCTAACAAGCCTCAATGTCAGTTATGTGGGAAATATGGTCATATAGCATGGCACTATTATCATCGTTATGATGATTCTTGTCCAAAACCAAATATTTTAGAAGCTAGCAGCAGCAATCCTTCTGCTCAATATGCATCCACCTCTTCACAGTCACAGCCACCACCATAAGCAATGTTGGTCATTCCTGAAACTTTGTATGATCCAGCTTGGTATCCTGATTCAGGAGCTACTAATCACCTCACCCCCAATGCTGACAACTTGTTTGTGAAAAAAGATTACAATGGTCCAGATAAAGTTCTTGTTGGCAATGGTTCAGGTTTGATCATAAAGCATATAGGGCAATCTATCATTCTGTCTCTATTTACTTCTTCTTCTTTATCTCTTCATAATTATCTTTTACATATTCTTGTTATTACTAAAAATATTCTTAGTATGTCTCAATTTGCTAAAGATAACCATGTGTACTTTGAATTCCATCCTAATCATTGTGTGATTAAATCACAAGGTTATAATCAGGTTCTATTTTTCAAGGAACACTTAAAAATGGTTTGTATGCATTTGATAATCTTTCCTTCTCTACCAATCCAGATTCAATTTCACAACCTTCTGCTTAGAGTATCACTCTAGAACATCCTTCTTCCTCAGAGAGAGCTCTGCAATTGTAGCACTCAAGGTTGAGACATTCGTCTTTCAAAATAGTCTAGCAAGTTCTCAAGTCATGTAACATTTCTTTTGATTCTAATCCTATTACTGAAGTGTGTGAATTCTGTTGTATGTGCAAAAGTCATAAATTGTCATTCCTTGTATCAAAAATTGTCTACAAAACTCCCTTAAAATTTATATATACTGATCTTTGAGATCTTACCCCCATTTCTACTGTTAAAGGTGCAAGGTACTATATTCATTTTATTGATGTTTGTACTAAATGTACATGGATTTTTCTACTTCAAAATAAATCCCAAGCACTTTATGTCTTCATCAAATTCAAAACCATGATTGAACAGCAAATTGGTCATCCAATTAAAGCAGTCCAAGCCAATGGAGGGGATGAATATTCAGTGTTCACCAAATACGTACTTAACAAAATATGACATTGTTCATAGGAAAAGTTGTCCATATGTACATGAACAAAATGGTTTAGTTGAACGCAAACATAGACACATCACTGAAATAGGTCTCACTATCTTGGCCTTAGATTCCCTTCCTTTAACATATTAGGGGGATGCTTTCCTTGATGCAACTTACCTCATAAATAGGTTGTCAACACCTGTATTTCATAATCAGTCTCCATTACAGGCTTTGTTTGTCACATAACTTGATTATCATTTCTTAAAACCATTTGGAAGTGCATGCTATCCTTATCTAAGGCCCTATAACAGTAACAAGCTTTAGTTTAGCTCAAAGCAATGTGTTTTTCTTTGTTACTATAGTACACACAAAGGTTACAAATGTTACAAATGTTTGTCTCCTAATGATAAAATTTATATTTAGGCATGTTCAATTCTCTGAATTTGTTTTTCCAGTCAAAGATCCTTCATCTTAGTTTTTCCCAAAGCCATTTCACCCAGTGTCATCATCCACTCCTACTTCTTCTCAGTCCATAGTTCTTATAATTTCCATTGTTAATGTTGTCAATTCTGTACCTCAGATTGCCCAACATGCTCATGATTTTCACTTGTCACCATTATCTCAGAATTCATCTTTGCAAATTGATTTTTCTGATCCAATAGTTTTAGTGTGTGTTTGGATTATAGTTGGTAAACTTAAGTTTGATTAAAAGTGTGTTTGTAAATTTAAGTTTAGTTAAAAGTGAGTTTGTAATAACTTGATTTATGTTTGAAAATTTTTATCTCAAAAGTGAGTTAGAGATACCAACTTTAACGCAAAAGCAACATTTTTTTACCTTTCAGCCAACGTACGTTTGGCTTAAAATTCAGTTGAAGGAAACGAAATTGAAGATATCCAAACATTTTGTTTATGTCGTTCGAGAATTTTAAAAGCAAGTTTGGTGACCCAACGGGTTTCCTAACATGCACTTAGTCACTAGTGCAAGTATTAATAACTTTTGGCTTATAATAATAAGCATTTAATTTATAATACTTAAAAAGTTGAGCGTGAGGCATGGGAAACAGATTGATATAAGGAGGTAAACCCTAAATTATAAGCATTGATTTTAATTATGAAAAGTAAAATGTTACATTAACAACTTTTTAAAAGAAAAATAAGACAATTATGTATGAAATTATTGGATTACTACTATTTCGTGTAAAAAGTTGTTTATGTAACATTAGTCTTATTAAGGATATAATGGACAAAAAAAAAAGTCTTATTAAGGGATACCAATTTTTGTTTGTTGTTGCCATGTAAAAAATTGGAAAAGGGTGGTGTTATTTTGACACAAAGAGACAATAAATGATATCAGAAAATGATTAATGCTTTTTTAATCTACATGTCATATTTTTTTCATGGAGAAGTAACACTTTGTATGATGTAAAGCGGTGGTTGAGAAATAGTTTTCGAAATTAATAGACCTCTTATTTCGTCACTACCTAATGGTAAACATCATTTTCCCTCTTTTTGCGTAAAAGAAATAATATATATGAAATTCATTTTCTACTTTTTGTGGTGATTTAGGACTAGTTTGACGCAGCAAAATGCCGGCAAGATCAGTGCTTTACAAATTGTTCATCACTAATCTTGTCTATTTATTAATTGTGTAATGTTTTCTTGTCTCACAATTTTAACTCAACAAAAATAAATTGGTTATTATTAAACATTCAAAATTCACCTTATGTATAATTTTATTTAATTAATTTTCATTTTGACATCTCATTTATACATGTACCCCATGACTAGGATTGGAGTATAGGAGATGAGGAAGCAATTTGTAAGAAGCAGAGCCACGTGTGTTATGTTCCTTCTAATCATTGATGAAATGATGATACAACCTTGGCCACGTATTTCAGACAATACGAATTTAGCTTATTATAAGGATGTCATTTTTTAACAATCTCTGATGGCTACCCATGTATGATCGATCAGTTTACCCCAGCAGATTATAAGATGCAAAGAAAATCTTCTGAAATGACAAAAGTAGATACAGATCGATCAGACCTGATTTGGAATTAATCAGTTTGAGTTTGTGAGTGAAAATGAAGTTTGTATAATTTTGTCAAGGAAATAGTTGTGTGTTTAACGTTATCTTAATAATGTACACCTCCCCCCCCCCCCCACAAAAAAAAAAACATCTTCATTAAAACTAAAATTATGAATCTTGTTCAAGCCTTTACCTATTCAAACTATCTGAGTTATGCTGAAATAGTCCCTTAATGATTCTTTGACAATTTGAGTTTGTAATCAAAATCTTTTCGAGGATGCATTTGAAAAAGTGGGGGAAAAAAAAGGAGATGAAAGGGATAAAATTGTCAATATATGTAATATATCATTTTCTTTTCATAAATATGGGTTACACAAAAGGAGGTAACATGCATAATTAACTTTAAATACATTGTTAAGTGTTGTCCATTTCTTTTTACTCTTCCGGTTTTCAATTCCGTCAAACATATCAGTAATTAATATAAAGTGGTATAAAAAGCGATATAATAAAGTTTGAAACTTATTTCTCATACATTCATAAAATCATAGCCATACATCTGAGGTCAATTATTTGAACCTAAAACCTTCGTCGTGAGGTCTTCATGCATGGAAGAAAAATCTTCAGGTTTAGTTCTCATAGACAAGATATAGTGAAAAGCTAGCTTTTAAAAGATATCGAAGAATCCTTGTGCTTTTATAATGAAAGATGAAACTCATGAACATGAATTACCAATTAGTGAATTCATGCAACTCACTTTATTCCCTTGCACGCATCAAGGAAATGATGCTCTAAAGTTCTTGATATTTTCTAAAGATTTGACAGTAGTGGAAATATAGCTGCCAACAACTATTAGTAAAATTGGTAAGGGCCAAAAGTATTAATTAAGTTGATCAGAATTTGAATTCTTACGTTGTGTTGTTAATGAATTATTTATAAATATTTATATAAATGTTTATTGGGTCTGGGACTTACCTGGCCTTGAGATGAGATAACCACTCACGATCTTAAATTTTCATAAAATAGGAGTAGTGGATTGTAACTTCTTTTCCTTATATTTTTGGATCACACACTTTTTGTTGTTTTTTTTTTCTTTTTTATTTTTTCGACCGGAGACTTGGAATAAAAATAGAATGAAAAGTTCGTGAAAAATAGACTTGGTTATTAAAGCTTTACCATTGGCCCTATCAATTTTTTTAAGCTTGCCACTACACACACCTAACACGTTTGTTATGTATTCATGTATATATAATATATATTGTGAGAAGAGAAATGTTAAACATTACGATTTACGAAGAAATTTTTACGAAATCCTTTATGAGTGAGATGTAATTGATTTAGATGAGTTTCTTTTTTTTTTAAGAAAAAAAATCTATTTGTTAGTACGTCTTTTGACTGGAAAACAGGAAAAAGTGGGTGTGCACATAATTCGTAAAGGAATTTGTAGAAATTTCTTCGTGTGATGTAGCATAACTCTTGTGAGAATATGCATGGATAAAACAAATACTCTTCTACATGAATTGAAAAGCTATATGACTCTTATGTAAATTACTTACTTTTTTTATAACTAAAACACTTTTATTTTAGCAAATATAAGATATCATTTCAAATTTTTACGTCTATTATAATTTTTTTTAATTAATTGAATTAGCTAACATGTTGTTTTCTTTTATATCTAATAATAAATGTGTCTCAAATATTATTGTAATTAACTTTGAGCCTGGGTAGGGCCGCATGAACTATGAATAGTCAATTCATACAATATTATGACAAGTCAATTTGGTGGATATTTGACAGCTAGGATGCACTACGTATATACATCACGCATGCACGTTATTATATGTAAAATTGACTTCTGTGGCTCTGACGTGAATCGGCTAACATAATTGGGGGTTCAATTGCAAGCCATTGGCCCAATTTTGTTGCATGATGAGGGGCCACGGTTTTAAAAAATGTGGCCACATTTCTACGAATCAATTAAGTGGATAATTGATCCATTCATGGATGCAATCACAGGGCACTATTGTTGTTATCCTGACGGTAGACACTGATCAAGGAGCAAAACAGAACACTTGCACTTGGCAGTTTGGCACAGAGTAATTGATTTGCATGGATAAAGACTTCACATTTTTCTTTTTGCCTTGAAAAGTTTGAAGAGTAGAGATTATGTCACTCCAGAATCTCAAGTGATTTAGTGAATGAAGAATTAGATGGAAATTAATTTTGAGTGCACTGATCATACTTTAATAAATTCAAAGTCACTGCATCTTGTGGCATCTTGGACATCTTCGTATCACCCCAAAAAAATTAAAAAAGATAAATATGCTCACTATTTGTTAAACTAGTTGAACTTCTTGAAATTGTAGCTCCAATATATTGAGTGGATGGAGCTTCACTTTAGATGGATTCATATTGGATCGAGTGTTTATCATTACTAAAAGTTATAATTGTTATTTAGGATATAATTTTTTTATTTAAATCCATCAGCATGTGTTATGATTCAATCCATGCCTTTTTGCGGATTGAATATCACTTATTAGATCAAACTTTTATCACTAAGTCAAAAATTAGATTAAATAAAATTAGTCCTTATAGTTTTTATTATTTTTAATTTAGTTTTTATAATTTTTTTTCTTTTCAAATCAATCTTTACACTTAAAATTATTTTCAAAATAATTCTTATCGTCGATTTCTATTACTACATCATTAATTTAGTCTCTACTTAAAATTTTATAAAAAAATAACATTTAAAGGAACACCTGCTGTATAAAGAAGTATTTACTTAAAAAAATGAACACCTACTAGCCATTTTACAAAAGAGAAAAGCATTTATAGTGTTCATATTGAATAAAGAAATATCTAATGTGTTAGTTAACTAACGATATTTTAATGATATTATAATAAAATTTAATCGAAAGGACTGTTTTGAAAACTTTTATAAATATGATAATTGATTTAAAAAAAATTATAGAAATTGAACTAAAAATAAATATAAATTTTAGAGACCAAAATTTTAATTTAATTACAAATTTATTTTTATTAATTAGGGTACAAATTTTTCCACTTAAGTTTACTAGCTAAGGCCACAATTCTACCAATTCCAACCTTACCTAGATCTTATTAAAGGAAAATACTGGTCGCAATTAACAATATATTATAAATTAAATAAATAAATAAATACTGTTAACTAAGAAAGAGATGTAATTTTTTAACTAATCGACATTATTTTGTTAAAGAACGTGAATGACAAGAAAAAGTACGGTAAAGGTTATGGTGTATTCTCTCTACGTTGGGTGTACCATATATTTTATTTTTTTTATCCATTGTTGTAAGTTTCTTTATTATTATAAGTTTCTTTTTACAGATTATTTTTTTTTCAGCCAACCACCACCTCCCACCACAAGCCACCACTGGTCGTATCACATCGGCGACCAAGCACTCTCACTTAGCTAGAAACACTATACACAGACAATCGTCGATATTGTTCACCGATAACTATTGATACTGTTCATTGGCTGCCATTGGTACTATTCATCGGCCGCCCCCGATATTGTTCACCGATAATTTTTTTTTTGTTCACCGATAACTATTGATACTGTCGAAAACCTCCAATCACCTCCGACTGATTGTTGTTCACTTTTTAAAATTTTACATAATTGTATAAATAATATCAGTTAAAATTATATCAGTATTTATAATTTTTCATAAATAACTGTGTATATTGAAAAAAATTTTCTATAACTATAACTGTTGAAAAATCTTATAAATTTTAACTGATAATATTTATACAGTTATACAACCTCAAAAAAATTAGAGTTAACCGATTTTCCTAAAACTATAATCGTATTTATTGAAAAATTTTATAAATTTTAACTAATAATATTATACAATTATACAACTTAAAAAAATTAGAGATAACTAGCAAACAATGTACAAGAACCTACCAATCAATAACAAGAATGGTAATAATATATAAAAAAATATATAAAACTATAAAAAAACTTTAAAAAATAAAAAAAAAACATGCTAAGTAAGTTTCTTGTAATTGATCCAAATTATTAATTTATTTTATAAATAAATTAATAATTTAAATTAGATAATATATCATACACCTTCTTTTAAAAATGTATATTAGACTCACCCGAAAAAGTAATAGAAACTTTGAACCCCACTTCAGGTTGATAGAGTTTAACTTGGACGGCCATTTCTTCCTTTTAGGTATTATCCCTCGCCAGTTAGAAGCATTATTGAGCAACTATTTTAGCCACTTATATTTGATCGGTACACCAAATAGGTCTTATATAGAATATATTGTATTTAAACTAATAAAATACAAGTATCATTCAAATCAAGGAAAAAAATACAAGTGTCATAATAAGTACTATCTATACAAGAAAAATATCAATAATACTACTATATACTAGAATTTGAATAAAATTCTTTTAAAATAAATAAAAATATATTTACTATTAAATTTAAGTGAGTTAAAATTATAATATATTATAAATTATTAAAAATAAATATATTTTTATTTATTTATTTTAAAAATAAATTTACTTTAAATATTTTTTTCAGAGTTTATATATGTAGAGAGAGATTTTTTGAAATCTTTCAAATTTTGATGTCAAATATAAATAAAAAATACAAATTAGGTAGGATGGATGACTTGGAGCATTCGGAACCCATACTTATAAGGTCAAAAGACTCAAAACGTATAAAATTTAAGTAAATTTTTTAAATATTTATGATATTATTTTTTAATAAAAATATAATATATTTTATTAATTTTTAAAAAATTATTAATAAATTATAAAAAATATACACATATTATATTTTTATTAAAAAATATCACAATCACTTTAAAAAACTTTTTTTAAGTTTTGTTCAGTCAAAATCCAGTTCCTCGAGATTCCCAATAACGTGATGTGATGAATTTGTCGGAGGCCCAACGCGTACGTGTTTTCTTTCGTGTCGTTAATTAGCATGACGCCACACACATAGCTAAGACAAAATAATAAAAAAAAGCACCCAAAGGCCCAAATTCTTCCATGAAATGATCTAGAATTAATGATGAAGACGACAAAATAAGATAATCAATGCATAAAATTATTTAAGTTATATAAAAAAATAAAATGATTTTTGTTCAACCTAAATACGTTTAATCATATATCTATTATATATTTATATATGAGAGATATTAAATTAAATTATATATTATTATAATTTTTTATGTGATATAAAATAATTTTATGAAAAGATTAAATAAAAATTAAAATATTTTAATTGAACAAATAATGTTGTTATATAAAAAATTTGATATGATATTACATAAATTTTAATACATAACAAATTATTCAAATAACATTTTTTATTTTTTATTTTTATTTTTTATCTTCTGAAAAATCTTGTTATGAGAAGCATGGGTATTACGAAAATGAATTTTTTTTTTACTATATGCTATTAGCGCATTTATTATACTGTATGAGATTCTTCCTTAGGTCTTTAATTTGTATTTTATTTAAAAATTCGTTATTTTTTAATTAAATAGAATAAAAAATTTATAAATATATACTCTACTTTATAATTGTAATTATTTTCAAACACTCATTGACTCCTCACTATATAATTATAATTCTTCTTTGCTAAAATCATGGAGTTATGATGGACTCCTAATTATTAATTTTTTTATCTTAATAACTATAAATATAATACTTTTTATTCATTTTCTTTTAATGTAGTTGTTTTTATGATTTAAAATAAATTCTATGGTTGGAGATACGTGATGTGTGTGTAAACTTAAATATATAAATAATTTAGGTTAATTTAATAATAACTATAGAATGTGTTGGTATCCAGAGAAGTGTACTTTCAAATTACAATTCTAAAATGTTTGTCTCGGGATTTATGATATATTTGATTGTGGCGTTTTTTCTTTGAATGAGATCACAAGGTATATTTATATATTGGGTCTATTTTAAATAGTTTATAAGATTAATTTTTATTTGATTATGGAAATTAGGGATGCAGATAAGTCAGTCAACTTGTTAGAGGTCTGTGGCCTGACTTGTTTTAGGTCTGGTCTGACCTGGTCTGTTTAAAAAATGAGTTAGGTTCAGGCCTTTTTAAAAGTTTATTTCATTTAGTAAGTCAGGCCTGACCTCTCAGCAAAGTCTGTTAGGCCTATTAAGTCGACTTATTTATATTTATTTATAAAATTATATTTTATTTTTTTCAATGATCTTTCAAGGCTTGTTTAAAAGCTTAAACTTATTTGAGGCCTATATAAAAGTCTTGACTTGCTGGCCTATTTAAAAACTTTAATATAAACCAGGCTTCTAAACAGGCTTCAGGTCAAGTCAGACTTCTTAAACAGGTCAGGCCAGACCCAAAAAAAGACCTTTGATAAGTAACAGGCCAAGTTCACGTCAAATATTTGTAACATAGGTCTGACTTGTTTAAGGTGAAACCTGTCCTGACCTGACATGTTTCCATTTCTAACGGGAACATAAAGATTATGCAATCTCCTTCACAAAAAACTATTTTCTTAATAATTAAATTTACATTTCCATCTTCAGATATTAAGATTGTTTATCATTCCGACTTATATTTTATGGGTTATTATGACGTCTTCTTTCACATATGATTCTAAATCATCAATAGCATCTTATAAAATATTGACAAACAATTACAAATTTTAAGCTAATATATTATTAAAATAAACCTAAGTTCAATAAATATTGATAATTTCCTTAGGTAGTGTTTTTATATTATTTAATTAAAATTAATAATGACCACTTATTATGGATGGCATTTTTTATGAATCAAAGATAAATTTAGAGAATGAGTTATGAATTAAAATATGGTATTAAATTTTTAAACTGCCCAATTAATAGATTTTTATATATAGTGCAAATCCATGCCACGCATGGCCGGAATATTGGAAACTGGCTTATGTCATTTTTTTAAAAATTTATTTCAATCTAAGTAAGTACAATTATGGAAATTTATAAAATTTTCATCTATGAGAAGTTTTGGTATGCTTTTAGAGAAAGAATTTTTCTTCCTTACCATCGTTAGATATTTGCATGGAACCCACTCAACCAGTAAAGATTAAAGAGCACATCTGATGGTTGGTATGCTTATGGTTCTTCCTACAGAAGCATATAAAAAAATTTCTCTAATTATGCAAATCTTGTGCTTTTGCACATTTTCCAAAAATATTAGGGAACATATCACAGTTCGCATAGGTTTTTAATCTATTGATACTCAATAATAAGTGAGACTTAAGAATTTTCTGAATTTCTAAAAAAAGTTATTTCATGAAAAATAACAAGCAATTGCGTATACTACTTTCATCAAAAGCAATTGTGTCCATGTTTTCCATGACAAGCCTCATTTGTTGTGTAACATTCTAAAATCAATAATAATAGTATAATTTATTTTATACTACAGTAATTAAATTTAGACATGCTATTAATTATTAACTAATTTCTAATATAACATAACAACATTATATAAGAAAATATGAGCAATAAACTAACGAATATACATAATATTTGTATTTCTCATAAATATAAGAATATGTACAGAATTTATAATCTAAGCCTCTTAAGGCACAAAAAAGATACAACATTTTTCTATATAAAACATATAAATTATACTAGTCTTCATATATTTTCTACTTTTTTTTTGAAAAATTTATACCTAAATTTACATGACAACACAATTGGAGTGAAAAATCACAATTTTCAATAGAAGTATTAAAAAATAAGCAGTTTATACATTCATAAAGAATATGCAATTGCTCATATAATTGCAATGCATGAATATATTATGATTAGCAACTGCTCATACAATTGTCATGTTATGTCAAATTATATCTTATGTTTATGCCTATGCAATAACTTAAGTATGAATGAGTAATGTTATGATACCATTTATGAGAATCTAATTCCATGATAATGTCATGATATGCATGAATCTTGAATAGAGTAAATGAATCCAGTTCTATGAGCCTTGAACAAGCACTGGAACTCAATTCCAGCAGTCTTCTCTCCGGGTAGTGAAATCTCATCAACTACGCGGTCTTCAACAACATAGTTATGAAAAATAATTATGTCAATTAAGACTAATTAGCATGCCAATTGATTTATATTCATAACTACAATAGTGAAATACAATGATGTCAATTATCGCAATAGATAGCATACCAATCAAATTACACTCATCTCATCTCAAGCATGAATAACAATTATGCTAAATATTACAATAAATCACATACCAATTAATTTACATTCACCACAAAAATACTTCCATAAATACTCTTATTAGAGTCTCATCACTCAATAAGAAGCATAAAAGAAAGAACTACACAAAATCAGCACTTCATTTCAATACAAACAAAGTCCTCTCAAAAATTGGATTGAGCGCTCAGACGCTCACTGTTGGGTGCTCAAGCACTCGGGTGGCAGAGAGCTTCCCTTGTTTGTTCTTAGAGATGGGCGCTCAGGCTCTCGCCGCGCGCTTAGGCGCTCAATCAAGGGCGCTTAGGCGCTTAACTAAGGGCGCTTAGGCGCTGGCTGCACAACAGCATGCACAAATTTACTAGGCAGTGGGCGCTCAAGCGCCCAACTCCTAACGCTTAAGCGCTGGTTGCCCAACAACAAATTTGTAAAATTCTATAGAATAGGTCACTGTTCCATTTGAAACAAACCCTCTTCCAGTCACTCAAACTTCAAATCTAAGTGATTTCTAACACCTCACAAGGTTCATTAACACATTGTAACTTTTATACAATTTTTAAATTACTCCAAAATGCATCAATGAATCCATCACCCACCTAAAAACCTAAAATCCCCTTTTGGCTCAAATGAGGCTCTAAGTGTTTAAGTGATGAGAAATTCATCACTCAACATGCAACAAATAAAAAATAAATCATCCTCAAGTTTTACAACAAGATTCAAGCCAAGATCACCAAAAATCACACTAAAACCTCATTACTCCTACCAAGTCATCAAATGAACAAGATGGAGAAAAGGAAAAAAAAAATTGCAAAAATGATTTTTCTCCTACCTCAATGACCAGAAATGAAGTCACTTAACAACTCCTCCCCACCTCTATTTTCTTCTTCCTCTTTAGTTGATGTTTGTTTTCCTTCTACTCCTTTCTTTAATTTCCCTTTGATTTCTCTTGCTAGCAGCCGTGAAAAAGAGTGAGGAATGAGAAAAATATCTCATTTGAAAGCCTATAAAACCAAGGCAGCAAAAACAAAGAGAGTCGTATGCTCTTTGGTCAGTTAAGTGACCAACTGATAAATTACGATCTGTTAAGAACATTTAAATTTCACCAAATCAAGTTTCTTAGCTTCCAACTAAGTTTAAAACAAATCCTAAAATTCATCAAAAGTCTTGTTTCATCATTTTCATATTTTTTTTCATATCTACTGGTAATCAATTCGATATTAAAATATACGTTTAATATATTTAAAAATGTTAAACTAACTCTGATTTACCTCAAATTTCAACTACAACATCTTTTACATATTTATAACTTAGAAACAAATTTTTTATATTTATTTTTATTAATTAAGTAGTTTAAGCTAATTTTAAGGTTAATAATATTTATTTTTTACATATAATACTACAATAAAGTAATTAAACATGTTTAAAAAATCATAAAACTAAACAGATATATTAAATAAGTATTAAATTACCTGTATAACTATGTATAAGTCTAACATTTTTTTATGGATGTTACACGTTGTGTTTTCTTTTGCTTTTCTTAGTGGGAGGTAGTTTTCTTTGCTCTTTGGGTCTCTTACGTCGTTGTGCCAGCGAAAAAGCATTTTTTTTTTTGTTAAAAGAGAAGAAAGAACAAAAAGACTAGGTATGAATAAAGACTAATGAATTTGAAAACTTTATATTCATTATATTATATTTTAAATAACTTAATAAATCACTTCCTTATCAACGTATTTTTACATTTTTTTTATTGCAACGTATTTTTATTTTTAGCCTTCAAGTTAATTACATTTAAAATCTTACTTGGTGCCCATGTATGGGAGAAAATTGAATAGGTAAAAGGGTTAGAGAAGAATACACCGACAATTCAGCACTCATTTATAAGTATAAAACGACATAACACGAGGGAGACAGATTAGAAAAAGTAGGAGGGAAAAAAAGAAGATGAATCTTGTGTAAAAATCACTTGAAGCTCAAGAAAGGAACTTATCCATGAATGATGTAAACTTTTTGGATCAGATTTTTAATTTTTTTTAAGTAGTTTTATAAGAAAGAAAAATATAAAAAGTTATAATTTTTTTTATAAATTTTAATCGAATTTCATGAATAATATTTTTTGTATTTTTTCTTATAATTAATTATTTAAAAAAAATTAAAAACATCGTAATCCAAACTTTTTTCCTTTTGCTTTTCGTATAATAAATGCCATTATTACTGTAATGCTATTGCTTTTATCAGTTTTATGAATACAAAACTTATACTCTAAGGATTCACATGGCATGCGGCAAAAGTGCATAGTAATGTGCCAACAAACAGGAGCAAACAGGCACAGTTTTTATTATATTTATACATATTCCTGCAATCAGTGGCTTTTCCGTACCTTTAAGCACATTTTTAAGGTGATATTGGTGATTTCAATATTATTCCGTCTGAGTCGTAAAAATTTCAGTGAAAAGAAATAATTTTTATGAAGAGATTATATAACTTATATATCCTTACATTTGAATAAAAACTGGACCTATATGGGTTTAATGATGGACTTAAAATTTTTTGTTAGTGCGAATAAATATTTTTATTCTATTAGATAAAGAATTTTTTATTTATATATATTATTAATGTGATTATTATTTTTTGTGTATAAATAATATTTATTTAAGAGAAATTTATATGTAAATCATTTAAATTGATTAATAGTTATGTATATAAATATAATTTTATGTAAGTAAAGAATTAATTAGTAATTTAATATTATATGAATGAAATTAGATAAAATTTAAAAGAAATAAATTAGTAATGATTTGTTAAAATTAAAATTTATTTAATTAATTTTATATTTAAATAAAACTCTCACAAATTTTATAAGAATAAAAATGATTAATTACATATATAATAATAAATTATTTTTAATAGAAATATGTGCCTCCAAATCCACCAATATAGGTATGTCCCTGTATAGGTCAAACCTGTAAAGATAATTTATGTTTAAAAAAATATAACAAGTACAACAATAGGCTACAGTCATCCCCATTGATTGATTCATCCATGCTTTTCAATTATTTGTCAGTTATTGTTTTTTGACAAGCAATTATTTATTAGTTTTGATCCTGTATGCATGTAGGTAAATGTTTTTAAAATTTTTGAAAAATTGAGTTAATTAAAAGGTATTTATCAGTTGAGAATATATATTTTTTTAAAAAAAGTTGAGTCATGAGCTTTGCCGATTTAGCAGCAGCAACCTTCGAAAATATAACCAAAGTTATGGACTGATTGCAGACATCACTTTTTTTTGGACTTTTTCTTTTAAAAAAATTATGCCTGCCTCTTAAAATTTATACACTAATTTTATACTAATTAGTGATATACAAATTTTGAGTTAATTAACATATATTGTTTAGTTATTGAGCTTGTAATCAATTACTATATTGTGATAATTAATTATTAGTTTTTTAATTAATTAATTAATATTTTTTATATAAATCTTTCGATATTTAAAAATTACATTGAGTTTAGACTAATTTAGAATCGAATTGAGTTGGACTATAAATATTTAAAATTCTTTTAATATTAAATTTTTTATTCACAAAACTCTAATTCGATACTTTATTTAAAAAAAATAAATGTCGAACTACTTGAACTAATTAAACATTAATAATTAATATATATTTTAAACCAATATTTTGGACGCTGTTAATTAGTATAAAACTTGTGTGAAAATTAGTTGGTTGGTATACAAACTTTTAGTCAGGTTCCTAGTAACCATAAAAGTCCTAGACTAGTTGGTTGGGTCATGCCACAGGATGGGTGGATTAAGGTGAATGTTGATGGAATTCCACTCGGCAACCCACAGAGAGCAAGCATGGGTGATCTCGTGTATGAGGACGATGACTCATGGGGTTCATTGGGTAAAGTAATGCTATTTACATATATTTACACACATATCATTTTATATATGTATAATTTTTATTATTTAATTATAGTTAATTTTACTTTATTATTTACACACATGCACTTTAATTTTGTCACCTCTCCAAATGTAAGAGATGTGAATCAACTAATGATGTACAAGTAGCTTTATATAACGCTAGGTATATTGGACATGCGACCAATCTTTTGGGTGAGCTTCAAGCTATACGACATGGCCTTAAAGTAGCTTGGGAGCAAGGTATTCGTGCTGTTATGGTTGAAATCGACTTCATGGGCGCTGTTCGTCTTATAAACAGCTGGATGGGTGGCTTCGATATATATGGGGTATCCTAGAAGAAATTTGTAGCATGATGAGGGAAGACTAGCAAGTTAGTGATTCTCATGTACTTAGGGAAGCTAATATGTGTGCTAATTTTCTAGTAAAAAAGGAGCAGCCGAAGATGATAGATGCGTGTTTCTAAATCAACCACCATCTGCAATGGAAAGCCTTTTCCTGGCAGACGTGATGCATAGTTGTATGAATTGGCCCGCTCCGACTGTCCGACCAAAAAACCTATGACTTGAGTTTTGGGTAGTTTGATCTTTAGTTAGAATTATTTTGTTTATTGACTTGGTCAAACTCAAGTTTTTTTTTAATTTAAGCTTTAAAAAAACAAATTATAGAATTTGAACATAATATTTAAAAAAACAAATTATAGAATTTGAACATAATATTTAGAAGACTCATGAGATGAAATAAAATGTATTTTATTATTAGATCACATGTACTATTGAGTAATACTCTCGATTTTTTCATTTATATTATTATTTAACCAATTTAAAGTTAAAAAATTAGAGATAAATAATTATTATTGCTAGTTTGCTCATACCATTAGTATTTTTTTATATAATATATTTTTTTATATAAATTTTATATATAAAGTACTTTGATCTAAGTTTTACAACTACGACTTTAGACACGAGCAATATTAATATTTTTTTTGCACCTAATTTTTTTTCATCAAAATCAATAGCTCACTTCACTGTACTTGACTTGTGTGAATTGTACATTATATATGTGCATAGAAATTCTTAAATGCTCCGAATAATAAATTATTTTTCTTTATATCATTTATTGTATATGAATTGTTATTAATTTTCACTTTAAAACCATTGTAAAAAATAGTACATAATAAACGATACAAAGCTCTGGAAGCATTTGATAATTTTTTTTTTATATTCAACTAACATAGCTCCCAATTTTATATATATATATATTGCATTCATATTATTCATATTAAGCTCATCCATATTATTCAACTAACATAGATTCTCACTTTGTTTTCTCTTGACAAAGTCTCAAACTACTGTCGAGAAATTCTCTATAGCTTGAAATACAATGATAGATTATGCTTTCTAATGAATAATGCAAAATTTGATTCACCATGGTTAATTTTTATGATATCACTATATTTGAAATGAAAGAAATAATTATATGTGTAAAAGATTAATAACATTTTTTTTACTATTAAAGTTCTATTTAGTATACAATTAACATTTAAGAAAGATATTTTTTCATAAAATAAATGTTAATGGAATAAAATTTCTTACGCTTTAAAAATTAATGATATTTGTTATATAAATAAAAGTTTTAGTTAAAAAAAGAAAATAAATTATTAGCACTTAAGGTGGCCGTGGACAAATCTTTAGCTTTATTCTGATTTTGAACCTTTGTGTTAGAGATTTTCATTGGCAAGGTTGGGATGGATTTCAAGTTCGATCCCGACTTGATATTTTGATTGAACTATTTTTTAGATCTAAGCTCGACCTGATCATAGTTCAATTAATAGATGAGCTGACTTGACATTATACATAATTAAGTTATAAAATTTTAGAAATAGAAAACTAAAATTAAGATATGTTTTACAATATATATTTTGAAATAAACGATTTTAATATAAATCTATTATCATGTTATTTAAAAGTTATTAATTTAAGTTAAATTTTTTTATTATTTATAATTAATTATAAAAAAATATATAAAGTTTAAAATAATGTGTGACACTAGGTCGAGTTGGACTAACTCAAAGTATGATCCGAATTTGACTTAAAAATATATTAAGTTTAATTTTTTGAACTCGAACTTATTTCAATTAGTTTTGGGTCAGGACGGGTTAATAGGATAGGTCGAAACTTAAATACCCCTACTTTGTGCTATGCCTAGCAGGGACTTTTTTCGGTCATTCTTCAACTTTGAAATTTTAATGTTCTTTTCTTGATTTATCTCTTTCTTCACAATAACACTTTCTCTTAAAGTCTCCTTGTTCTTAATTAATCCCATGTTTCTTTCTTTGTTTTGACCCTACCAAACCCATTTTTTGATTTCCTCAAGTTAGATCAAGCTTCGTGATCACATTATCATCTCAGTGAAGCATAAGATCATGATTTTGTCTTTTAACTTGTTGTGTATAAGAAAAACAACCTAATAAAGGCCCATGCAACTTAATAATATGAAGGCCTCATAATTGATTACTCCTAGATGAATTAAAGGAATTACTGCTTTCCCAGTCACCAGTTCCAAGTATATAAATACTTCACTCTCCTTCCATTCTAGAGGTGTGTCCTTTATCTTGACTTTCTTTATATACTTAGTACTGACTTAAGTATCGAAGTAGGATCGAGGAGCATCTCATTGGCCTCTTTCTTGCAAGTAACCGAATGAGTTTGGACCAAGACTTAGGAGTTAAGACCTAAGCCTTGGAGGTCGAGCCCAATCCTAGAAAGACACATCAGAACCGAAGTAAAAACCTCTTGAAATAATGTTGAGGTTTTCACTAGGCAATTGTTGGCTTGGTGTTGGTATACAATAGCAGTGACATACGAGAAGAGAGAAAATGAAGGAGAATGATACAAGAGAATGATAAGCACGGAAGGGGAAGTATTACCTTATCTCACCTAGGTAGAATTTAATTCCTTAAAGAGGGAAAAAATACTCCCTGTGAAATCTTCTCTTTTCTTTATTGTTGTACCAAATATGTAAATTCTTTTTTAAAAATTTACTCCTGTAGAATCACTCCCCCCTTTTACCCTAAATCAAACATAGTATTAGTGTGAATTTTATAACAGAAAGTAACTATTTCTTTTTTTAAAACTTCTCCTTGAAAAATAAGAGATTTGTTAGCCCAAAGTTTCCTACTTGAACTACCTTTGTGATGATAACAAACATAATGTATGATGATTTTGATTATATACTTTGCTTGTTCTTTGTCAAGAAGTCCAAATGTGCAGGCTTTTAAGAATTGTCTGTTGATTGACAAGTGAAGATGAGATGCTTGAGATAAGCTGCCAAAGTTATGCTATACAAAGTCTTATGTCTACCTGAAAAATCTAAAAATCTTTTGAAGACTTGAAGACTTCATGAACAAGAAATCTGATATGAGGAAGCAACTTAATAAAAGAAATGTTGAGGGTGCATGTGAACTGAAGACATGTATGCTTAAAATACAATCAAGAAGTTGTTGTCAATATTGCTTATTATGTTTTTGAGATGAGTTGCTAAAATGAGACGTTTAATGAAGATCTTATGAGACAATTGATGAGCATCAGGATTTTGCTGCTGCAAACATCATAAAAAAATCCCTACAGCGTTCAGAAAAAAGACTAAAATTAAAGGACAAGGAAGGCAATTGGACCAATGGGAGACCGGAAAATATCTCTTGCTAAAAGACAAGTTTCTTTTTGAATTTGTCCTTGTGTAGCTACATAAAGGGGTTGCAGCATCTTTACTAATGGGAGAAGAAGAAGAACGCAGAAAGGAAGAAGAAAAACCTCCATACTTGTGCTTTATCTGAGAATCCATCTTTGTATCTTTTTTCTTGAGTTTATATTGAGAATGTACACTTGAGTGTATGAATTTTGTTCATTTAAGAACTATATATACTCTATTTTTCTTATAAAAGAGGGTGAGATATTTTAACTTAGAAAAGTTAGGGTTAATAAAAAAATACTCGGTTTATAGTAAAAATTATCAGTTTGAATGGGGACTACATATAAACTCTATGTTGAAGATTGAATCAATATAAAATGTCTTGTACAATCTTTCTCTAACCTTTCTCTCTTTAGTTTATTATTTGCTTGCTTGACATGTTTTGTTGCGTGTTAATATTGCTGTCATATGATTTACTTTGATATCAAACATCTCCTTGTTCTTTTATAAGCCGTTTAATCTATATCAATGTTTATCTATTGCTTGTTCATTTTTGCTAATCATCTGATCTTTTTACATGAGCGATTTAATCTGTTAGTATTACACTTTAAAGTATTTGCTCTGTTCTCAATTATCTGAACATATCTCGAGCTATTTGATTTGTGTTAATATTGTGTTTTAGGGATTTTGAATGAGGCTCTCTCTCTCTCTATATATATATATATATACTTAATTCAACCCATTCTCAAATTTTGTTTTATCAAGAAGATTTAATTATAAGAATTATTGTATTTTATTATATTTTTTTAATAATCGAGTGAATTGATAACTTCACAATAATAAATTCACTACGAGCACAAAAAATAACACGTTTAATAATCAATATTATTACCAACCTTTATTAGAATAAACTCATAGAAACAAATTCAACAAGGATATTATTTTTATTTGCACGAGTTGATTATTCATTCATTTCAACAAGCCTACTCATGATACCATAGACAATGCAAGGAAAACAAATATTCCACGTCACTTTTTTTCGGTGTAATACTCCATGTCAGTTTTTGTTGTGTGTGTGTATATATATATATATATAGTGGTAATAATAATTGAATCTATTGCATTATTCATAGAGGAAATAAATTCCCCCTGTACCAAAAACAAAAAAATTGCCCCCACACCTTAACTCCCTAAACCTAAACACATGAAAATGATTTAACACACGTGGATGGTACACGTATTGGCCATTTCACAAATCTCCAAAAAGGTTAATTAGTAATTAATAATAATATTGGACCCAAAGGCCTACAAAATTTGTTTAGCACACATTGATTGAAGACAAGACCATCAGAAAGAAGCATATAGCCCAAAATAATAATAATAATAAACAAATAAAAAATGTAAAGCATCTTCTAAAGTTTTTACCAAACTACCAACCAACAACTGCCCTCTCTCTCTCTCTCCATCACTCTGTCTCTTTCTCTCTCTATGTGACCTTTGTCTTCCTATAAGTTACTTATAACTGTTGCTTAACGCCTCTCCCAGAACCTCACCCCACCTTTTCCCTTTGCGTTTCTCAGCCTCTTAAATCACACGCAGATTTTTTTGTTCTCTCTCTCTAAAAATTTCTTTCACTACCCCATCAATGGAGAGTCCTCATTCGCCTTCTTCACCGTCATCATCTTCCTCCTCTGAGGGCCATAGCCTCGACGTCAATTTCGAAGCCGACGAGCTGCGAACTCCTTTGGCCGTGCGCCGAGCTCTCCAGCTGCTCCACTCCGGCGAGCCGGAGTTGCGGGTCCAAGCCGCCCGCGACATCCGGCGGCTCACCAAGACCTCCCACCGCTGCCGCCGACAACTCGCCGAAGCCGTCGGTCCACTCGTCTCCATGCTCCGAGTCGACTCGCCCGAGTCACACGAATCCGCTCTCCTCGCCTTGCTCAACCTCGCCGTTAAAGACGAAAAGTACGTAACTTTGAAACTTCCCTTCGAAGAACCTCTAGTAATTATTATTACTCTTTTTTTTTCCAAAATTTAAAAAGTTCAAGAGGGTAAAAAATTAGTTTTTTTGAGTAATTAATTTATTTATAGTGTTTTTTTATGGTATTAGTGTTGTTGCTGTGATTTCGTTGTTTTGGTTGTTGTTTGATGTGCTTTGCTTTCTCTGCTTTCGTGTTAGATTTTATTTTATTTTTCAGGAATTCGTGCGCTTTATGAAACATATGCGATACCTTGAAGTCACCGAGTTGGGGATTCGATATAAAAATTGAAATAAAATAATATGCCAATTTGGGATTTGATGTATTGAAATAAAACATATCGTGCGCTTTATTCTGTCCCTTCATTTTCCCTTCCTTTTTCTTCCTTTTTTCTATTTACATCTGATTGGTTGGTGGGAAAATACAGGAAATTTTGGGATTTTGTTTTGGTGGGACAGTTGGATTTTCGTTTTCATAATCTATAAAGATATTAATGATTTTTTTAAAAAAAATTTAATTTTTATTCCCATCTTTGGAAGAAAATAAGAAAAACAGCTTTTCATGGCTTAGATGCAAGAGGGACGTATTTCTGTGGTTGATTGAATTGTTGAAAATATCTGGATATGAAAAGAGAAATTGAGCCATTACATAGGTATTTGTCTGTTATATTTTCAATTTTTTGTTTTTGTTTTTATTTTTTTTCCCTGGTGGGTACTATGTCATGTTATGTGTACTAGAACCAGAATATCAATTAAGTTGCTTTATCAATTATCATTGTTTCTTATAGCTTGAATGCATGCATACTATATCACAAGAAAGAATTGGATGCTTTATTGTCAAAGCTTATCCGATTGGAAGGTGGTTTTTCTTTGGTTAACAATTCACATAGTGCACTTTCTTTTTTTTCCCTTTTGTTTCTTTTCCTTTTTCGTATATGTCCTCTTCCTGAAGTAATCTTTATATCATTAATTGGTGCGGGTCAAATTTCACCTTCTAGCAAATGGAATAGTTGTATTTATTTTGCTGTCACTACCGTTACCTTCTATTTAGTACCAAATACCCCCGTAGAGCAGCGTTAGTTAAAAGTTAAAACAGTAGATATCTGTCGGTTATACCATGAATCTGGTCTTCTAGATGATGAATAATGTCATGTTTATCAAACATGGAAAATAGTAAACGAATTAAAAAAAGAAAGCTATTTAGCATGCTTTAATGACTTTTAGGACGTAGAAAATAGAAATGGGAGAGTTCTAGTTGTTATTACCTTATTTGACCTTTTCTTTCCCGCTTGTAAATTAGTGATTTTACTCCTGTATGCTTGATCTTTCTGGAGATGGTTCAGATCCCTGCATTCAAGGTGGTATTCAACCGCTGAATGGCTTTTTTCCTACTCCTCTTCTCATTAGTGATATGCTTGTCTAAGTAGGTGGAAAATGGGAAGGTAAAAAAATAAGGAGGGGAGTGAATAGAGTGGTGGGTAGAAGGTTTTGATTTTCACTCATTGTTGCTTGGTTAGAGGGTGGAAAATCACTTTCATCTCACTTTCATGCCATAGGAGTGGCCAAAATTTGTGGGGTGGAGTGTAAATGAGTTGCACTCTACGTTCAATCTTCCTACATTTTTGTATTACCAAGCAAGTTTGCAGTGATTTTCATTCCAAATTTCCTACCTCCCCATTTTCCACCTATGCAAACAAGCATAGCCTAAAATTTCTTGTTTTAGCTTGTGTTTTAATACATGATTATTGTCATTCTAGATGCTTTTGAGAAGAAAAAAGACAGTACTTCTGTTATGTGTATCTATATGCCCTTCTATCTTTAAATTTTTTGGGGTGTGTGTTTAGCAAGAAATAAATATGTGGTATACTCTCTAGCCGTCACAAGATTGTTAAACCAGGGGAATTAAATTTAATTTTAGTCTGGCTTAAATCAGTAGCCTTGTTATTGTTTCCTCATTGTAGCATGACATGATTAGTCTCTTGCATCTGAGGCTGATTTGGCATCTTCCAGCTTGTGTTTGAAGATAATGTCATTGACCACAGAATGAACTCCAATTATTAAAAAAAAAAACCCAAGATTTTGATTGCTTTTGTCTGGTATAACTCATGTTGCTCTTTGGCTTGATGAAGTTATAGTAGTTAAACATGCACTAAATATTAGCTTGTCTGCTGTAACCTGTTCTCTTTATTTTGTTGTGTACGTTGCCATTATACAAGTACCAGTAAGTTAGTCTTATTTTATATTTTTTTGTGGATCAGATGATTCAGATTCAATGCTATTTAACTTTCTGCTAGATAATTTTTTTTTAGTCATAATTCAGTCATATTCATTACTTGAACTGGTCTTATCTTGCAGGAATAAAATCAATATTGTGGAGGCCGGCGCATTAGAACCGATAATTAGTTTCCTCAAGTCACAAAATGTAAATCTGCAGGAGTCTGCAACTGCATCTTTGCTCACACTATCTGCCTCTTCAACCAACAAACCAATTATTAGTGCTTGTGGCGCCACTCCTCTTCTTGTGGAGATCCTTAGAGATGGAAGTCCACAAGCTAAAGCTGATGCAGTAATGGCTCTCTCTAATTTATCAACACACTCCAATAATCTCAGCATCATCCTCGAAACAAATCCAATCCCTTTTATAGTTGATCTTCTTAAAACCTGTAAAAAATCCTCAAAAACTGCTGAAAAATGCTGTGCTTTGATAGAATCCTTGGTGGATTATGATGAGGGTAGAACTGCCTTGACATCTGAGGAAGGTGGGGTTCTTGCAGTTGTGGAAGTTCTTGAAAATGGCACTCTCCAAAGTAGGGAGCATGCTGTTGGAGCACTATTGACAATGTGCCAAAGTGATCGATGTAAATACAGGGAACCAATTCTAAGAGAAGGTGTCATTCCAGGACTTCTTGAGCTTACTGTTCAAGGGACACCCAAGTCTCAGTCAAAAGCACGCACCCTTTTGCAGTTACTAAGAGAGTCTCCTTATCCAAGGTCTGAAATTCAACCTGACACTCTTGAGAATATAGTATGCAACATCATATCCCAGATTGATGGGGATGATCAATCTGGCAAAGCAAAGAAGATGCTGGCTGAGATGGTCCAAGTCAGCATGGAACAGAGTCTGAGACATTTACAGCAAAGGGCTCTGGTATGCACCCCAACTGATCTGCCTATAGCTGGCTGTGCGTCTGAAGTTCCTTCAAAATAATAGTTGCCGTTGTCCTACTTTGTATCTTTTTCCTTTTCTTCGCGTCTCTTTTTCTTTTCCACTTGGGGCTTGTGAGTTAAATTTTCTATAGCAAAAAGGAGAAAAAAAAACAAAAAATACATAGTGAAGTATGCCAGTCCAGGCCATTGTGGAGGTATCGAGTGACTGGTAATTGTCAATAAACTAAGTTGTAAGGGATGAAGAGCATGATTTTGTAGTTGGTTTTGTAAAGAAACTGTTGTATAAAATGATATACAAGTAGTAAAGGCTCTTTGTCCAGTTCTTATTGCCCTCCGTTTCTGAAATGACTTAATAAGAGTGAACTTATACAGAGTACGATTGCATGGTCCATTGGTAGTTGTTCTGTGAATTTGGAAAAAGGAGCGTCAAGAAGTGCGTTCCAATTTTTATAGGATTTTGAGATTAGAACTTTTGTGTGAACTTTTTGTCGGGAGAATACCTTATCCCATCATAATTCATCGTGATTGCATAAATACTAATAATTAAAGAAAGGATCATAAATATATCATACATACTTTAATAATTTAATGTGGTGTGACTCAATATTTAGATAAGAGATTAAATTCATTATAAACAATATTGCAAGTCTAATTTTTCTCGACAAATAAAATTATAAACTTTTTCACATTATAATTTTTGTACAGATAAAGTTATAAATTTTCTCCCAACCACTACAACTTTTGTGGAGAAAGTTGCAAACTCCCACTCAAGTACTACAACTTTTGTAAAAAAAATTGTAAACTCTCACTCATACAATTTTTGTGGATAAAATTGTAAACACTCGCTGATGTAACTTTTGAGTTAAAAGTTGCAAATCCTCTGTCACAATATTAACATAATTTCATTTTCCTCATTCTCGTGCCTCTGCGAATTTTTCAATATAAGTATTTATAATTCATAAAAACTTACTTGACAAGTAATTACCTTTGTTTTTCGAGCAATATTTATAACTTTACTACTTTCCTATTAAAAACAAATTTTTCTCATATATTACATATTTATCATATTTATGACATATCTTTTATATATATCAATATTAATTACAATATATAAATCTATAAGTAAAATATAAAATTAATGATTACAATCTTCAAAATAGGAATTTTAATCAACAATCCTAACAGATTCAAGATACTTTACTTTGTTATACAAATTTTGTCTTGACTAATACTGAAGCGCTTAGTCACAATAAAGTCAGATCTGATATATTTTATTTATTTATACAAAATTTTGTCTTGACTAATACTGAAACACTCAATCACAATAAGATCTAGTTATCTAAATTGTAATATAGAAACACATACTAAATTTATTCTAGTCCAACCTGACTTAAATAAAAATGCTAGAGCCTAAGGGGACTTGAAATTGTAAGTAAAAATTGATCTAACATAAAACATTGAAACACAAATTTAAAGTTTTCGTTTATACAAAAAATTATTAGAAATGAAAATAAAAAGTTGTGCAACTTACACGTGAAAATGGGCTGACCAACTAATTAATAAGATCTCAAATTAGATGAGCCAAAATACATTTTTAAAATATACAAGTAATTATTTATGTAATTCTAGTTCATAGTGGTAATTAGGTAATTTTTTTTAAAAATATTACATTTAAAATTCATTTATAATCATAATCCACTTTCATTGATATACTTTCTTTTGTATATAATAATATATAGTTAGAAAAATAAATTCTGATAAATAATAAACAAAATAAAATAGTAAAAATCATTTACTCATCCAAAAATTAATAAATAATGTAAAAAAATCTTGATAAAAAAACTTACCATCTAACATTTTTCTTTTTGGGTACAAACCGTTTAACATTTTCTAAATGACAACTAATCAAAATTGGGTCGGCCCGCTGAAATAGAAAAGAAGTAAAAGGAAAGTAAGAAAACGACAAAATAATTTATTATGGAAATGATTTCTCAGTTCTCACGATCATTGGTTCATTATGCTGTTGATTTTTCTTTCCATTTTCTGTTTCTGACTGGGTCTTTCACTCTTTCTTCCCCAAACACACACGTTATACACGTATGTATTGTTAGGCGCAGACCTCACTCACTCGCACACTGGCTGACTGGCTTAGTAGAAAAGAAAATTAGTTGACATAGGCGTGGCCGCGTGGACTAGTTAGACACCAAAACTAGACGCAGAGCTTGTGTTGTGACTTAGCTTTTTCAGTTTGGTTCATTCACTGACCCAACTCAACCCTAAGCACACTGAGAGTGAAAGTAGAGAAGAAAGAGTAGTACTAGAAGTAGAGAGCGTTTTTATTTTTGGGAACAGAATGGGAGATCCAGTGGAGAGGTTAGGATCGGAGGGTTTGGACTCCACCACCACCACCATCAAGGACGCCGACGACTTGTGCATGGAAATCGATCCGCCTTTCCAGGAAAACGTTGCAACCGCCGAGGATTGGCGGAAAGCCCTCAACAAGGTGGTCCCCGCCGTCGTCGTCCTCCGCACCACCGCCTCCCGCGCCTTCGACACCGAGTCCGCCGGCGCTAGCTACGCCACCGGCTTCATTGTCGACAAGCGCCGCGGTATCATTCTCACCAATCGCCACGTCGTCAAGCCCGGTACGCTACTCTACTCTCTCTTTCTTTGATTCAGAGTTTCTTTTAATTCGTACTGTGTAATTAGTGTTGAGGTTTTGAAATGTGTAGGACCTGTAGTTGCAGAAGCCATGTTTTTGAACCGTGAAGAGGTTCCAGTGCATCCGATATTCAGAGATCCAGTGAGTGAACTTCTTTTCTTGTTTAGCTTTGTTTTCAATTAATTTGCTGTCTTAGCTTTGATTTTTCAATTTGCTGTCAAGAACCGTCGAATAAATTGGCAACCTAGTAGAGTGAGAATCCTTTCTTTCATTTGATTGGAGTTTTGGCCATTTCTACACGCATTCTGCTTCCTAGAAACAACAAAAGCACAACAAATATTTTGTCTTTACGCAACTGCTTTTAAATAACAAGTATTTGTAATAAAAACCTGTTTATATTGTTATTACCTAAGGTCTAATTGAGGATCAAGATAATATTGATGTAGAAATAGTGTTTTATCATCTCAAGTCACCTTCACTTTATCGTACTTAATTTCTTTTTCCATAATTTAAATTGTGAAATGACAAAATGATTGCCATTTTGTTATGTTTTATTATACATTGTCTTAATCATTTCAAGAGCTTATGATCTTTTCTTCTATGATATGAAATTCGTATCTTCAACATGCTTATACTGTACTTTGTGCATATGTTTAAATTCTATAGTGTGTGTTTGAATTAGCTTATTTTGTGTTTAAAACAATTTATAATCAAAATCTTGCTGAGCGAGCTTTTTAAAGAAAAAGCCATTTTTTCTTAAAAATTAATCAAAACCAAACATACTAATTATTTTGGTCCTCACAGAGTTATCATGTTTTTTTTTTTAAATAGTTTTTTTCCTTCTCATTTATTTGATTAACTAATTATTGCTGAGAACTATTTTTGTTCCTCTTTCTCTGTGTGCCTTTTGATGCAACCAACTATGTACGTAAACTTTTGCAGGTCCATGATTTTGGGTTCTTTCGTTATGATCCTGGTGCTATACAATTTCTGAACTATGAGGAGATACCTCTTGCTCCTGAGGCTGCTTGTGTTGGACTAGAAATCAGAGTTGTTGGTAATGATAGTGGTGAGAAGGTATTACCTTGATATTCACATCTCTGATTTTGTCTCTGGGTTTCATGTTACTTGGTTTTTGATTTAAACGCTTTGGACAAGCATGTTTAATTTGATCTAATTCCTCTTATTCTCTCTCTCTCTCTCTCCTTTTGCATTCTTGCATTGTTTTTTGTCCTAATTTACTCTTGGAGGAAAACGGCTACCTGATTTCTGTGCTTATATCCACACTCATCAAATGGCTAGCAGTTTCTTGGCTAATTGACCAAGTCAATAGAGCATTATTGTGCAAAGCACAATGATAATGTAACTTATGCTGAGAAATATGGTTTTTTTTTGTTTCTCATCACCTCAGTTTTCTAGATACATCTGGATCTGGCTAGTGGCTACATTCATTTCAATCATTTGTTGTCTTCTGTAAAATGTAAATGTTCTGGCCTTTGGTTTCTAAAATCAAGTGATATATCATAATATCAACATTTATTTTATTAACATTACTGCAACAAATTGGTATTCTTTCCTGGTTAAATCATGTTTATAATGGCCACTTGCTTTTTATTGATGTAAAAAGGACCATGACTTCTAATATTATCTTGGTTCTTTTTCTCCCAATAAATTTTGTTTTATTATTTTGACTTTTACTTTCAGGTTTCCATTTTGGCTGGTACTCTTGCTCGTTTGGATAGGGATGCTCCTCACTATAAGAAGTATGTTGTAGATATCTGTAATTTTTTGGTATATGGCTCATTTCATGAATAGGTTGAATTTAGACAGTTAAACTATTGTTTGATGCAGGGACGGGTATAATGACTTCAACACATTCTATATGCAAGTAAGTGGGAGCAAATATTTATTAATTTATTCACATTTTTTCTTCAAAACTTAAAATTATGAGTATGTTCATGTTATTTTCTTTTTCCTTCAAATTTTAACATCTTTTAAATTCTCTGCAAGGTTGTATTTGGACTGTTTCAGTGTCTTTATAATTTTTCGAATCCCTTTTGGTTGTTTTTAATTACTTTGAAACTTGGACGTTAGGTAAAAATAAAAAGGGGCTTCATTGCTAAAAATGCTAGGCCAAGAAAATTAGCTTCAGGGGATAATATCCATTTTGGGCCTTCATTTGGCAACTTAATTCATAGATTGAGTGATTGCTTGAAATGGTTTTAAAGTCTCTTTGGGAAGTGGTTTACAATTACTGTACATGGTCAAACCCTTATTATGAGTGTGTAGCAATTGTCCATTGATTGCTTGCAACCATATACCTACTGATTTTTGCTTTGCAGGCAGCATCTGGGACCAAAGGAGGATCAAGTGGTTCCCCAGTTATAGATTGGCAAGGCAGGGCAGTGGCCTTGAATGCTGGAAGCAAGTCATCAAGTGCATCAGCATTCTTTTTACCCCTAGAACGAGTGAGTTCTTGATATATATTTGCTGAACTTGTCTGACGCTTCCTGTAGTAACCAAGGACAAGCAGGACTCTTCTAGTGGGGAGCAACTAATTCAATTTAGGACAAGTGAACAACTAAATACAGTGATTTACTTTTCAGGTTGTGAGGGCATTAAAGTTTCTTCAAGAGGGCAGTGAAACATATGTTGATAAATGGAAGGCAGTTTCTATACCTCGTGGTACACTTCAGGTTTGTTCATGTGATTATTCTTTGCAGATTCTTCCTTTTGTGTTTTTTCTCATGATTTAATATTAAACCTGTTTCATTAAGACTGAAACTTGAATATTTTGTATGCTGCATTATAGTGAATAATAAATTTCTTTTCAATGGAGTTTTCCTTGTAAATTGAAACATTTTGCTGTGACAATAAGTCTTAGTGATGTTTGCAAGCATTTATCTGTTATTATTATGTCTCAAAAGTCACAATGCAGTCACTTGAAATTAGAGGAGAGACTATTGTGACTGAATTGCTTGAGAGAAAACCCTCTCAGCATTGTATAATTACAAGATATACACTTAATCCTAAACTAAATCCCTAAGATTTGGATTGATATCTCTACTTACGGTAACTAAATATTTTACTTCCTATGTTCTAATTACATTTAATATGACAAGATACACTATGATATGATACAATATTAAAAGATATTCAACACTCCCCCTCAAGCTGGTGCATATATATCATATGCACCAAGCTTGTTACATATGTATGATACCCTTGGACCCCGGAGAGACTTAATGAAGATATCTGCTAGTTGATCCTTAAGAGTTCATAAATGAGGTAGTGATTTCTCTGGAGAGAACCTTTTCTCGAATGAAATGGCAGTTGATCTCTCTATGTTTGGTTCACTCATGAAAGACTGGATTGGAGGCGATGTGTAAGGCTGCTTGATTATCACAAATGAGCTCCATTGACCTTATTTTGCAAAATTTCAACTCTGGGAGTAGTTGTTTCAACCCTTGGAGTAGTTGTTTCAACCATATAAGTTCACACACAGTAAGAGCCATAGCTCGATCTTTCGCTTCTACACTTGATCTTGCTACTGCATTTTGCTTTTTGCTCTTCCATGAGATAATATTACCACCAATAAGAACACAATAACTTGAAGTCGATCTCCTATCATTGGGAGATCCTGCTCAATCAGCATCTGTACAAGCAACAATGTCTGTATGACTCATATTTTCACATATCAACCCCTTTCTGGGAGAACCCTTAACATATCTCAAGATTCGAATCACAACATTCCAATGACTATCGCAAGGAGAATTAAGAAACTGACTCACAACTAGGGATGGAAATAGGCTTGTCGAGGCTTCGTGGCAAGGCCCTACTTTTAGAAAATGAGTCGTTCGGGCATTTTTAAAAGCATTTAAGGCCGGGCCCGACTCTTAGATATGTTTATTATTTATATTTATTTATAAAATAATATTCTATTTTTTTTTTTTCAATGGCCTTTCAAGGCGCTGTTTAAAAACTTAGGCCTATTTGAGGTCTATATGAAGGCCTTGGCTTGTTGGCTATTTAGAGGCTTCCAGAACTTCTAAACTTCAACCTCCTTCTTAAAAGGCCGATAAAAAAGGCCTTTGACATGTAACAGGTCAGGTTCAGGCCAAATATTTGTAACACAGGCCTGGCCTGTTTAGGATAAAGCCTGGCCTGGCCTGGCCTGGGCTGTTTCCATCCCTACTCACAACACTTACAACAAAGGATATGTTTGGTCTGGTTATAGTGAGATAATTTAACTTCCCAACTAACCTCCGATATCTGCCTGGGTCTGAATAAGGCTCCCATTGATCTGGTAGAAGTTTAACATTCGGATCCATAGGGGTATCAACTGGTTTACAATCTAACATCCCAGTCTCTTCCAAAATGTCAAGGGCATACTTCCTTTGGGAGATGGTGACGCTTGTTTTTGATTGAGCTACTTCAATCCCAATGAAATATTACAATCGACCCAAGTCCTTAGTTTGGAAGTGTAGAAACAGATGCTGTTTTAGGCCTCTAATGCCTTCATGGTCATCACCTGTAATAACAATATCATCTACATAGACAACGAGATAAATGCACTGATTAGAAGAAAAATGTTTAAAGAACACCGAATGATCTGCCTCACTATGGATCATACCAAATTGCTGTATGACCTTGCTAAATCTTCCAAACCATGCTCGAGGAGATTGTTTAAAACCATATAAGGATTTGTGCAATCGGCAAACTAAACCAAACTCTCCCTGAGCAACAAACTCAGGTGGTTGCTCCATGTAAACTTCCTCCTCTAAGTTACCATGTAAAAAGGCATTTTTAATGTCTAACTGATACAATGGCCAGTGGTGCATGGCTGTCATGGATAAGAAAAGACGAACAAATGCCATTTTAGCAACAAGAGTGAAGGTGTTACCATAATCAAGGCCAAAGATCTGGGTATAGCCTTTAACCACAAGACGAGCTTTCAACTGGTCCACTTGTCCATCAGGGCCAACCTTGACTTTAAAGACCCATCGACAATCAACTATAGATTTCCCAGGAGGGGATTGAACAAGAGTCCATGTATGATTGGAATCCAAGGTCGCCATCTCATCAATCATAGCCTGTCGCCATCCTGGATTGGGAAATGCTTCCTAAACAGTTTTAGGAATAGAAATGGATGACAAAGTAGATACAAAGGCATAATGGGATGAAGACAAACGATGATAACTCAGGAAATTATAAATGGGATGAAGATTACAAGTAGAACGTGTACCTTTATGAAGAGCAATGGGTAGGTCAGCAGAAGGTTTAGGTAGGCCCAGAGTAGGTGGAGACAATGGAGTAGAAGACGAATAACTGGAATATGGAGGAACACCAACTTCTGGAAGCGCAGGTCGTGGTCAACGCTGAAAAGTGACAAGCGGGCGTGGAGAGGGATGCACTGGTTGGGAGGAAGGTACCGCCACTTGCGGGATCAGAAGAACAGAGGCAGGTGGATCAAGGTGAGGAATTGGTAAGACTTGAGAGATAGAAGTTGGTTTAGTTGGTGAGGAGAAGTAAGGAGTTTCCTCAAAGAAGGTGACATTGGCTGAGATGTAAGTGCGATGAGTGGAAGGAGAATAACATCGATACCCTTTTTGAAACTGAGAGTAGCCAAGGTAAATGCACTTAATAGCATGAGCAAACAGTTTATCGAGACTTGGAGAAAGATCATGCACAAAACATGTAGAACCAAAAACTCGAGGGGGAACAATATAAAGAGAATCATTAGGGAACTAAAGCGAATGAGGCACTCGGTTATTCAGAACAGAGGATGGCATTCGATTCATCAAGTAACATGTAGTGAGAAAAGTATCTTAGACCCCATACATTAGAATGAACAATATCAAAAGGATATGTTGCATGATTATTGACCTTGCTTGGAAATGATGCCCGAACGTGTTTTTCAAGCTGACACGACTCACACTCTAAAGACTTCTGTGTAAAAAGGTATTCTGAATGTTATTATTGAATCAATCTTAGAATACAATCACTAATCTGAATATATAGCCTAAGCTCTAACTAAAGGGCCAAACTAATGGGCCTAATACAAAAAAGGCTAATAATTACATAGGCTAATAATTACATATTTTACAACACTCCCCCTCAAGCTGGTGAATGTATATCTATCATTCCCACTTGCAAGTAAAGTTGGTGAATCGTTACGTTGGCAAGCCCTTTGTTAACACATCTGCTAGTTGGTGCCCGGATGGGATGTAGGTCATTGTTGTTAATCCACTATCCAAAATGAAGTGTCGGTCTATCTCAATGTGTTTTGTCCTGACATGCTGATTACAGGGATTATGAGCAATACTTGATAGCCGATTTATTGTCACAAAACAACTTCATAGGTCCCTCATACCTTATCTTCAAGTCATCAAGCACAATTTTCATCCATAATAGCTACAAATTCCTTGTGCCATGGCTCTAAATTCATCAACACTTGATCTAGCCACTGCTTCTTACTTCTCCAAGAAACAAGATTCCCACACAAGAAAGTGCAATAACAACTGACGTGGACCTTCTATCACTCACCGAACCCGCATAATCTGCATCGATAAGCCTCCATAGTCAAGTTTCCACCTCTTTTGAACAAGAGTCCCTCCACGGAGTGGCTTTGAGATCTTGCGAAACACGATCTACGACACCAAGTGTCTCACCCTCGGATCATGCATGAACCGGCTCACAACACCGATGCATAAGCTAAATCGGGTCTAGTGTGTGCTAAATCAACTTCCCCACTAGTCTCTGATATTGGACCTTGTCAACCTTGGCACTCTCCTCTTCGATCTCATTCTATGATTTTGCTCAATGGGAACACCTGTTTGGTTTACATCCCGGTTGCTGTTCCGTCAAAAGATCAAGCACATACTTCCTTTGAGAAATGAAAATGCCTTGTTTTGAGTAGGCCACTTCAATCCCCAAGAAGTACTTAAGTTTCCCAAGGTCCTTCATCTCAAACTCTGCAGATAATTTTTCTTTGAGCAATTGTCTCTCAATCGGATCATCTCGTGTGATAATAATATCATCAATATAAACAAGAAGTACAATCACTTTTCCTCCCTTTGAATGTTTGAAGAAAAGTGTATGATCTCCTTGACTTTGCTTGTAGCCTAGGCACACCATTGCTTTTGTAAATCTTCCAAACCATGCTCGGGGAGACTGTTTTAACCCATATAAAGCCTTCCTCAATCTACACACTTTGTTTTCTCCACTTGTGGGACCAAATCCTGGGGGAATCTCCATGTACACCTCATCCTCTAAATCTCCATGCAAGAAAGCATTTGTAACATCAAACTGGTTTAGTTCCTACCCAGAATGGGCAGCAAGAGAGATTAAAATACGAACAATGTTCATCTTTGCCACAAGAGCAAACGTCTCCTCATAATCGATGCCATAGGTCTGAGTATATCCCTTTGCCACTAGCCTTGCCTTGTATCGATCAAGAGTGCCATCTGATTTGTGCTTGACTGTATAGATCTACCTGCAACCAACTGGTTTCTTGCCTCCTGGCCTCTCAACAATTTCCCAAGTTCCATTTCTTTCAAGTGCTTTCATCTCCTCATCCATAGCTTGGACCCAATTTGCATCTTTTAGTGCCTCTTGAACAGATGTTGGGATTCTCATAGAGTCAACAGCTGTAATAAAACTTTGATACTGCAGGGAAAGGTGTTTAGAGGAAACAAATTGGGAAATAGGGTACTTGGCACAAGACCTTTTCCCCTTTCTCAAAGCAATTGGTAAATCATCTGGATCAAGGTCAAGAGTATCAAAAATCTGAGAATCAGAAATGGGAAAAATATTTTCAGTATTTACCTCCGGTTCGGACAGTTGAAGTTGTTTCTGGACCAGGTTGGGTTTTTCTCTCCTTTGATACACTAATGTTGGCTCATTAGCTTTGTTCTTCACTCGCGCTGAAGGTGCTGATTCCTGCAAAACAGATGGAGGAACAGGAACAGAACCATAAACAGGAGACTCTAAAGCAGGTGACTCAGAAACAGGTGACACAGGTGACTCGGGAATAGGTAACTGAGGAACATTTAACTGAGGAGTAGGTGGCTTAGGAAGACAAGGAGTAAGGATGAGAAACTCGGACTCAGATTCCAAAATACCGCTCCCCCCAGTCGCGAGGGCGAGTGAAGAAGAACGACACATGTTCATGGAAGGTGACATCCATAGAGACAAAGTACTTACGATTGGAAGGATGATAGCATTTGTACCCCTTTTTGTTAGGTGCATAACCCTAGAAAGACACACACTGACTGCACGAGAATCCAACTTAGTTCGATGCTGTTTATGAACATGAACAAAGGCAACACAACCAAATACCCGCGACTCAAGACTCTGCATGATACGAACAGAAGGAAAGTGTGAGAGCATAAACTGAACAGGACTGACATTACCTAGAACACGAGATGGTATCCGATTAATCAGATAGGCAAGCGGCGGTGATGCCTTCTCCCAATATGACTTTGGGACCGACATTTGGAAGAGAAGGGCTCGAGCGACTTCAAGTAAGTGACGATTTTTTCTTTCTGCAACCCCATTTTGTTGCGGAGTGTCAACACATGTAAATTCATGGATGATGCCCTGTTTACTATTAAAGCTTGAAAGACTATGATTGACATATTCTTTTCCATTGTCTGAACGTAATCTTTTAATGCATTTCCCAAATTGTGTCTGTACCATATGATAAAATTGAGTAAACAGTAGGGGTACTTCTGATTTATCCTTCATCAAAAAAAGCCAAGTCACTCGAGTATAGTCATCAATAAAAGAAATAAACCATCTCGCACCAGAAATGTTAGAAATAGGGGCAGGTCCCCAAACATCAGAATGTATAAGATCAAATGGTTCGACACTTTTATTAAAACTAGAGGGAAAAGTAACACGATGGTGTTTAGCAAACTGACAGACATCACACTTAAAAGACTCGACAGATTGTTGTAAAAACAAAGACGGGAACATAGACTTAATAAGAGAAAATGGAGGATGACCAAGACGCTTGTGCTGAAACCAGACCTGTGATGTAGGGGAATGAGACTCAGAATGAGACTGGAGATAGGAAGACAACACCTTCTGACCGTCCCTTTCATCAGACAGATAGTATAACCCTCCCTGTTCCTTAGCAACTCCAATCGTCCTCCCCGTGGTAAGATCCTGAAAAACACAATGAGAAGGGAAAAATGTTACTGCACAATTTTGGTCTCGAGTAAGTTTATGAATAGAGATCAAGTTATTGGAAAGTCTGGGAACATGAAGCACATTTTTCAATTTTAACGAGGATTGAAGTTCAATATTCCTAGAGCCAACAATGGTTATGAGATCCATCGGCAACAGTAATGTAAGAGAGACTAGAAGAGGAGACATAAGAGGAGAAATGTTTGGAATGAAATGTCATGTGATCAGTGGCACCAGAGTCAATAATCCATGCATCCCGAGGGATAGTAGCAGATGCATAAGACTTCTTACCATTCATTGCCCGAGAACAATATTTAAGAGGCTTACTAATATAGTCTTCTCCAGGTTCAGACATCAGAACAGTTGAGAAGAGGTGCTGTCAAGAAAGAACGAATGCACAGGCTTCAAATGACCCATGAAAAAAGGTTCTCCGATCGCGGTTTGGACCTCTCAAACGGACTGAGGAAGGTCCGACGGTGCTATGGTGAAAAGCGCGCGACGAAAAAGTGGCCGGAAGGCGGCGCGTGACATACACGTGCCCGGAGATGGTCGGAGCTGTGGCGGCGCGTGGAGGCGCGTCCGGTGGCCGTTGGCCGCGATCTTCTGGGTTCTGGCCGGCTTTTGGACGGCGAACTCGATGGTGGGGTCACCGGCGCGAGATAAGCGGAAGGCGGCGGTGAATGGAGCTGAACAGTCCCTAACGGCGGCGGACGACGGCTGAACGGAGCGGAACAGTAGTTGATGAGGTCTAATGGGCAAAAATGGCACAAAGAAGGTGCCAGAAGTTGCACTGAAGGCAGAAAAAAATCCGCAATGAAGGCGGCTAGGGTTTTTGTGCGGAAGCGAGACCCCAAGACCGGGAGCTCCTGATACCATGTGTAAAAAGGTATTCTGAATGTTATTATTGAATCAATCTTAGAATACAATCACTAATCTGAATATATAGCCTAAGCTCTAACTAAAGGGCCAAACTAATGGGCCTAATACAAAAAAGGCTAATAATTACATAGGCTAATAATTACATATTTTACAACAACTTCAAATGAGAGAGACGAGGGATCATCTTCTTCAGCTTATTGAGACTCAGATGACCCAGATGAAGATGAAGAAGACTAGGAGATTCTGTGACAGCACATATGGTAAAGGAAGAGGGTTGAAGATAATAGAGTTTCATATCCCGCTCCAATCGTCTGCCTTGTACTCCGGTCTTATATAAGAAAGGACTCAACAGTAAATGTTATGGAATAGTTAATAGTGCGAGTAAGTTGGCTAATAAAAATTAAATTAAAAGGACAACCAGGTACAAAAAGAATAGAGTTTAAGGATAAAGATGGAAGATGTGTGGCTTAACCAATGCCAGTGGCCTTTTAGCTTTAGAACTATTGGCGAGAGTAATGTGATGTGGTGTCTTAGGACAGGATAATTTTGAGAAAAGGGAAGGATTACCAGCTATGTGATCGGAAGCACCAGAATCCAAAATCCAGGATCCAACAAACGAAGAATGAGAGAGACAAACCGTAGAATTACCAATATGGACTACAGTGGCTGACGATGAGGCTTGTTGGGCTGTGTTGAGTTGAAGGTATTCCTTATATTCATTATCTAACAGAATATTCTGATTGTCACACTTGAATTTAGAGGAAGAAAAGATTATTTACTAAATGTGCTTAAGTGTTGAACACTTAGCATGCATCTTATTTATAGGTATCAGGAGATTAAATACATCTATTATTTACAAGACAGAAATAATGAGTGTGGCTATTTCCTATGGCATTATACATGAACCTGACTATACATGAATCTTCATTAACTCCTATTGCTAATTTCCAATATTCAACACTCCCCCTCAAGCTGGTGCATATATGTCATATGCTCCAAGCTTGTTACATATATAGTTAACTCGAGGACCTCGGAGAGATTTGGTGAAGACATCGGCCAGCTGCTCATTGGTGTTGACGAAAGCAGTAGCAATTTCCCCGGATTGAACTTTCTCCCTCATAAAGTGACAATCAATCTCAATGTTTTGTTCTTTCATGGAATACTGGGTTTGAGGCTATATGCAAAGCTGCTTGGTTATCACACACAAGTTTCATTGATTGCTCTTTAAAGACTCCTAATTCCTTCAGTAACTGTTTCAACCATATAAGTTCACATGTTGCCACTGCCATTGCTCGATATTTGGCTTCAGCACTTGATTTGGCAACAACAGTTTGCTTCTTACTTTTCCATGATATAAGATTACCTCCAAAAAGAATGCAATATCCTGAGGTAGAACGCCTGTCTGAGGGAGAACCTGCCCAATCAGCATCCGCATAACCACATATCTCCATATGAACCTTATCCTCATAGAGCAATCCTCTTTCGGGAGCTCCTGTGATATATCTAAGTACCCGAACAACAGCATCCCAATGTGAGTCACATAGAGAATCAAGGAATTGACTCAACACAGCTACTGCAAAAGAAATATCTGGCCTGGTTATTGTGAGGTAGTTCAATTTTCCAATCATTCTCTGATATCGTCCAGGATCAAATAATGGCCCCCCTGTCCTGGAAGAAGTTTGACATTGGGATCCATGAGAGTATCAATAGGCTTACATATCATACCAGCCTTTTTAAGAATATCTAGGGCATATTTCCTCTGGGAAATAGAAATACCATGTCTAGACTGTGCAACTTCTATACCCAGAAAATATCGGAGTTTACCAAGATCCTTAGTCTGAAAATGCTTGAATAGATATTGTTTCAGCTGTTCAATACCAATACAATCATTACCAGTAATAACAATATCATCCACATAGACTACATGATATATGCATTTATCAAGAGACTGACATCGGTAGAAAACAGAGTGGTCAGCTTCGCTTCTGATTAGGCCAAAAGTTTGTACAATAGTATTAAAACGGCCAAACCAAGCGCGGGGTGATTGCTTTAGTCCATATAGAGATTTGCGGAGCTTACAGACTAGCCCAGACTCCTCCTGAGCAACAAACCCAGGTGGTTGTTCCATGTAGACCTTCTCTTGCAAATCACCATGAAGAAAAGCATTCTTTATATCAAGCTGATAAAGAGGCTAGTGACAAATGGCAGCCATGGCAAGAAGTACGCGAATAGAAGCAATTTTGGCAACTGGAGAAAAGGTGTCACTGTAGTCAAGGCCAGAGATCTGGGTGTAGCCTTTAGCTACCAAATGAGCTTTCAACCAATCGATTGAGCCACCAGGACCAACCTTCACTGTAAACACCCACCTATAGCCAACAACTGACTTACCAGGAGGCTGAGAAACTAGTTCCCATGTCGTATTAGAATGTAGGGTTGACATCTCATCAATCATAGCTTGTCGCCAACCAGGATGAAATTGTGCTTCTCCTGTGGTTTTGGGAATGGAAATAGAGGACAAATTCGAAACAAAAGTATAATATGTAGAAAGACGATCATAACTTAGGAAAGCATAAAGAGGATAAGGATTACAAGTAGACCGTGTACCTTTTCGAAGAGCAATGGGAGGACTCTTTGATGTAGGATCCAAAGCAGGAGAAGTAATTGGTGAAGGTGGTGAGCTGTCAGGCACATCTTCCACAGTAGGCATGGTACTAATCGATGGACGAGGGCGACGACGATAGACAATAGGGGATCGTGGAGGACCATGAGAAGGACTAGGACTAGATGAACTCTCTGTGCTAGGTGATAGGATAACAGGAGAAGGGTTAAAAACAAGGACAAGAAGTATGGTGTTTACTTCAGAAAGTTCTGTAGATGAAGTAAAAAATGGTTGTTGTTCAAAAAAGGTAACATCAGCAGACACTAGATAACGTCCTAGATCGGGAGAATAACAACGGTACCCTTTCTAAAGACGAGAATAACCAAGAAAGAGATACTTGAAAGCTTTAGCAGTGAGTGAGTTTGTCTTTTCCTGGAGTAAGATTGTGAGCAAAATAGGTACAACCAAAGATTCGTGGAGGAATATTATAGACTAGAGTATTAGGAAACAATAAAGAGGGAGGAATTTTGTTATCCAAAACAGCGGAGGGCATGCGATTAATTAAATAACAAGCTGTAAGAACAGCATCCCCCTAAAACCTTAAAGGAACATTCATATGAATGAGGAAAGTTCTGGCTGTTTCAATCAAATGACGATTTTTACGTTCGGCTACTCTGTTTTGTTGTGGAGTATGAGGACAAGTTGTTTGATGTAAAATACCTTGTTTTGCCATGAAATCTTGAAATTGATCAGACAAATACTCACGTGCATTGTCACTGCGTAAAACTTGAATGGTTTGACCAAATTGATTTTTTAATTTCAGTACAAAATTTTTAAAAAATGAAAAACAACTTAGAACGATTCTTCATTAAAAGACCCAAGTAAAACGTGAGAAATCATCAATAAACGTAACAACATACTGGAATTTAAGACAAGAACTGACACGACTTGGTCCCCAAACATCTGAATGGATAAGAGAAAAAGGATGCTCACATCTTTTATTGAGACTACTAGAAAAAGAGGTACGAATATGTTTTCCTTTTTGACAAGATTCACACTCTAAAGACTTTAAACTAGAAATATGTGGCATCATCTTCTGAAGTTTGGAAAGACTAGGATGTCCAAGACGACTATGAATGACAGCTGAAGATTCTGTTATGGTGCATGCTACAGGGGGATTTGTCATGTCAAGATGATACAACCCTTTAAACTCATGACCTACTCCAATCGTCTTCCCCGTATTCGGATTCTGCACAAGAACAAAATTTTTATTGAAGGTAATTGAACACTTAAGTGATCGAATTAATTTGCTGATAGATATCAAATTAAAAGGGCAATCATGGGCATAAAGAACAGAAGTTAAGGGTAAGAGAGGACATGGTTGGGCTTGACCAATGCCAAGGACAGAAGTTTTGGTCCCATTTGCAAGTGTGACAAAAGGTAAGGAATTGTAAAAGGACAGAGAAGTAAGGAGTTCTTTATTACCACAGAGACGATCAGAAGCACTAGAATCAATTACCCAGGGTTCAAGAGATGATTGAGAGATACAAGCGACAGGATTACTAGTTTGTTCAACCATTGTGGCAGATGTTGAAGGCTGTGAGTTGGGCTTAAAGTGAAGGAAGGCCTCATAGTCTGCTGGAGTGGAAGTCACAGTTGGATGCGTTGAAACAAATTCAAATTGAGCGAAGTTGGCAGCAACATGTTTACCATGTTTTGTCCAACAACGTTCTTCCAAGTGTCCCAGCTTATTGCAAAAAGTACATCTAGGCCTGTTACCACCACGTCCCCTCCCACGATCGCGGCCGCGACCACCAGAATTGTCAGTATGAGAAACAAGAGCTGAGGATTCTGATGGAGTAGTTGGGGAGGCAGAAACAGGAGGAGATGCCATATCAGAAATATTCAGTAATTTGTGAAAGGTCTGGGATAATGTAGGAGTATCAGATCTTGTCAGAATTTGTTGTCAGACATTCTCCAAATCAGATAGAAGAGATGATAAAGTCAGAACCATAAAGAATGTTTCTTCTTGTTTCTTGTGCTCGGTCTGATTTTTAGCATAGGGCATCATTGCAAAGAATTCGTGCATTAGAGAATGAGCTTTGCCAAGAAAGGTTTCCATTTTGGTAAACTGTTGTCACAGTGTTATCATGTCAGAAACAATAGAATAAAGACGCTGGATATCATTTGCATAACAATTAGAAGCTTCCTACCATACTTCATAACAAGTTTCAAAGGGCTAGAAGAGGTCCACTATTGATGGATCAATGGAAAGAAGAACACTGAGCAATTATGAGTCAATTTGTTTCCATTTGGCTGACTTCTTTGTGGGAACATCCTCTGGTGCAGTTGAAAGGTGTTCTGACTTGCCCTGCTCAACAAACCAAATTTTCACAGAAGATGACCATGATTTATAGGTGGTAGAACCTGTCAAATTTTTACTTGTGATGGATGGAATAGACAGGTTGGAAAGGATAAATTGCTCCATCTAATCAGAGGAGGAGGAACTCATCGCTGGGCAGCAACAGAGAGGACCTGAATCACCGTAAGAAGGGACCTGCAGTATGAAGTTGCTCCAATGTGAAAAATGGGGACAGGGGTGGACCAGAAATGAGAAGACAAGCCAGACGAGGTGAACGGCGGTTGGAAAAGTCGTCGAACGCGCCCTTACCCGCCGGCGATGGTGAACAGTGCTGACAGACGGTGGCGGCGCATGGCAGCTCCGATGACGGCGCGACTTCGACGGTTGGACAGATCGGTGGACGTTGATCCTGAATATGGTGGCTATGTCTCCAACGGAGGTGATTGAACCTGCGCTGGAAGTATGGCAGCCATTGGAAAAGATGCTGGTAGGATGCGAGGCGGAGGTTGGAGGCTGGGTTGGCCGGTAGGACGCGCGGCCAAGGTTGGGATAGCGGACCAGAGCAGGGTCAAAACCGGCTCTGATACCAACTTGAATTTAGAGGAAGAAAATATTATTTACTGAATGTGCTAAGTGTTGAACACTTAGCATGCATCTTATTTATAGGTATTGGGAGATTAAATACATATACTATTTACAAGATAGAAATAATGAGCGTGGCTATTTCCTATGGCACTATACATGAACCTGACTATACATGAATCTTCATTAACTCCTATTGCTAATTTTCAATATTCCAACAGTCACCTCCAGACTCATTCTTTTTCTCAATATCTAGCCCCTAAGACTGCGTTACATTTGTAGACTTTCTTTGCAAAACCATGTAGAGAATAACATCGATCTTGAGTATGTCCAGAGCGTTTGCAATAAGAACAGTAAGGGCGATTACCATGGCCTCCTCTACCACCACGACATCGGCCTCCATGGTCAGCTGTATTAGAGACGAAAGCTGAGGATTTTGAACCTAATTGAGAATTAATTCCAGTTGATGCCTTTGGCGAGGGAACCCATAGCAGACGATCAATGAGATCCTCTGCCGAAGGGATATTTGGATTTGTCAGGACTTGGTTCCGAACAGATTCGAAATCCTTTTGAAGACCATGGAGAACAAAGACCATGTATATGTTATCAAGCTTATCCAACATCTTCTCAAGGTTATCATTAGTGAGGATCAACTTGATTTGTGCTATGGTGGTCTGTGCTTTGTTGAGATACGAAGGTAGGTCATGATTTGTCATCTGAAGCGCTGCCAACTTATGAACCGAGTCATATAGACACTATATATCATTAGCATATCACTTCGAGCTTTCTTCCATACAGCATAACAACATTTATAAGAGTGATAGTGCACCAATTGCTTGGGGTCAATGGACTGCCACAATAAGGACACCAGCTGATAATCGACTCTCTGCCATTCTGCCCTTATACTAGCATCGATTTTTTCAGCCTTCTTGGTTAAATGATCCAAGAGCCCTTGACCTAAAAACCACACATCAATAGCAGCATACCAATCCAAATAATTCTTATCGTTTAGTTTCTCAGACGCAATTGTAGGAGTACCCAAAAAAGCAAAGGAGATAAGACTTGTTGACATGGGTGGCCGGGAAAATTCTTTTTTGGCATCGGGGGACAATGGGTCCTCTGGGTAGGCACAGTTCTAGGTTTGCCTTTCTCTAGGCTCTAGATACCATGTTGAGAGAAAGAGAGAAAAAGAAAGACATGAACTAAACCGCGTGTTTCAACTACACAACGGAGATTGAATATATACGCAATAGGTAATAAGTAATTACACAATTTACATTATTTGGGACTAATAGTTGTACTACTAATTACACCTAATTACATATGTTTCCAACAGTATCCAACAAGACTCTTCTTCACAGGTTCAGAATTGTCATTATGGGAACCCGTGTTAGTAGAGGAAGAATTCGTGTCGGAAGACATGATTCAGACGAGAGAGGACATAAAATCTAGGCAAAAACCAAACCTGAAATACTACTAATTACACCTAATTACACCTAATTCCAACAGTTTCCAACAAGACTCTTCTTCACAGGTTCAAAATTGTCATTGTGGAACCCGTGTTAGTAGAGGAAGAATTCGTGCCAGAAGACATGATTCAGACGAGAGAGGACATAAAATATAGGCAAAAACCGAACTTGAAATAGTAGAGACCATGGGTGACAAGTACCCACTATCTGAACAGTCTTCGAAATGGCCGTTTGACCTGTGAAACAGGACCAAAGGACGCCAGCGAACAGAACACTGGCGGCAGCGTGTCAAACGGACCCTAGGAAGGCGGTATGTGGCTTACACGCTCCAGCAGTGGTTGCTGTGTGTGGCGGCGCGTTGGACGGCGGACAGTGACGACACTTCATGGTCTGGACGGCCGGCCCTCTTTGAAGTCAGATCTGAGGTCGGTTTGAGGTGGGTTGAACTCGGAAGCCACTAAGATTGTCTCGCGGCTGTTTTTCAGCCGAAAAGACGAAGAGCAAATAGAGTCGGGTTGAAACCCTCTCAGATACCAACTTGAAATTAAAGGAGAGACTATTATGACTAAATTGCTTGAGAGAAAATCCTCTCAGCATTGTATATTTATAATTACAAGATATACACTTAAGTCTAAACTAAATCCCTAAGATTTGGATTGATATCTCTATTTACGGTAACTAAATATTCTGCTTCCTATATTCTAATTACAGCTCATGTGACAAGATACACTATGGTATGATACAATATTAAAAGATATTCAACAGAGTCTTAATCTTATGCTAGCAGTAGTTCAAGATATAAAGTTGCATTCCTTTGGAACTTGGAAGCATTAAGTGTAGCTTTAGGTCATTTATCTTGGCCCATTTCCAGGAAATTTGAGTGGTGATATCATGTTTAATTCTAAGTACAAATCATTCCATGGCCCTCTATCTTGTCTTTCATGTTCCTCCCCATCTTTGAAGGATTTTCTTTTCTCTCTGCACTCCTCCCTTTATTTTTGGTCTGGGTTTGAGGGATGGGGTTGTGATTTCATTTTTTTTCTCCTTTCTGATTATGATGTCTTACTGGTAGGCTTGTTAGTTATTAGGAAATTGTTGAAGAATAAATATTCTTTATTGTTATAAATTATAATTATAATTGGTTTCTGTGCAAAATCTTTTTTGCAGGAGTTGGTATAGGTATCTGTCTAGATTTGTTCGCTTTCTTTTTCTGAAATGTCCCCATTGCTAAATTTCTTTCAGTGCGCTTATTGTGTCTATGTGACTATAGAAACCTGAATTGACATATTTGGTGGTTGGTGTATATTTATAGATATTGAAAGTGATACCAACATGTTATATATTATGTAAAACTGGTATTCTTTTCCCCTGAAAAGACAAATGCTTACTATATGATTTCTTCCTTACTGTTTATCATTTTTATTAGGTCAAGTTCTGTTGTCCCTAATCTTTCCTTCATTTTTTCCCTGTTTTTTGATAGCATATGAATGTGTTAGAGAGAAAGTAGGGTGTTAGGATCCAATTGCAAGGTATGGGACTTGAGTCCCTCATCGAAAGTATGGGTTTCCGGTGTGGGGTTTATATGGCCTTGGGTCTCCAACCACAATGACTAGCTTTTGTAGTGTGGTTCTCCTAAGGTTCGTATCATAGGGGTAGCACCCATTGATGAAAAGATGGTAGAATCTTGTTGTTAGGATCCAATTGCAAGGTATGGGACTTAAGTCCCACATCGGAAGTATGGCTAGTGTGGGGTTTATATGGCCTTGGGCTCTCCAACCATAATGGCTAGCTTTTGTGGTATAGTTCTCCTAAGGCTCGTATCATAGGGGTAGTACCTATTGATGAAAAGATGGTAAAATCTTGTTGTTAGGATCCAATTGCAAGGTATGGGACTTAAGTCCCACATCAGAAGTATGGCTGGTATGGGGTTTATATGACCTTGGGCTCTCCAACCACAATGATTAGCTTTTGTGGTGTGGTTCTCCTAAGGTTCGTATCATAGGGGTAGCACCTATTGACGAAAAGGTGGTAGAATCTTGTCTTAGGTGGTTTGCCATGTGAGGAGAAGACCATTAGAAGTCTCAGTAAGAAGAGTAGATTAAATGGAGGATAGCCCAATAGTTAGAAGTAGAGGGAGACTAAGAAAAACCATAAGGGAAACCATTAAAAAGGACGTAAAATTAAATGGAATTTTTGAGGACATGATTTATGATAGAACACAATGGCGTCATCTGATCCATATAGCCGACCCTTCCTAGTGAAAAAATGCTTTGGTTGTTGGTGGTTGTTGTTTTTTGATAGCCTATGATCAAAAAATTCTTAATTAAAGCCTTTAACAATTTTGTCTGCTGTGAATATGGCTATCTTCCTTTTTCTTCCAGCTTAATTTTGGTAGTAGGTCAGCATGAAAATACTGACATATGCTGTATCATTTAATAATTTCAAGATAAATTTTATTCCTCACATCTTTAATTTGCTTGTCTGCTTGTTATAGATGTGTCTTCCATAGTTGATCATGAGATGATTGTAGACACTTTTCTGTAATAATTTTGTAGTTTCAAGATAACTTTTATTCCTGAAATCTTTTTTCTGCTTCTGCTCATTACAGATGTGTTTTCCATATTGCATGAGATGATTATAGAGGTTCTCACTTATCATTTAGTAATTTCTAGATATTTTTTATTCCTTGCATCTTTAACCTGCTTGTCTGCTCATATTTTTCTCTTTTCTTATTGGATGAGATGATTGTAGAGATTTTTTTCTTCTTGGTTCTGTAAATGGATACTTCCTTTTGATAACGAGCAATCTTATTTTATTTCTACTTTGTGTAAAATATGACACAGGTGACATTTCTTCATAAAGGGTTTGATGAGACTCGTCGGCTTGGCCTCAGAAGTGAGACAGAGCAGGTTGTTTTGTTTTATGGTTTTTTCACGTTATCTTTATCGAGCAGCACTTTCCTTTAAATATGTCCTGAATTATTTACACTGCTTTTGAATTGTGTAGATAGTACGGCATGCTTCTCCTGCTGGTGAAACTGGAATGCTTGTTGTGGACTCTGTGGTAAGCAAATGGTTACGTAGAATTTTAATTTTTTATGAGATGATATTCCATTTCAATTTCTTCGACTTTAATCCTTGACTTTTTTAGGTGCCAGGTGGTCCAGGTTATAAACATTTGGAACCGGGTGATGTACTTGTTCGTGTCAATGGGGAAGTAAGTTTGTCTGAAGGACAAATGCTTTTTTTTTTTTAAAAAAAAATTCTTTCATATTTGCTTCCAGTTCTTTCTTTGGTTCTCTATTATTTTATTTTTCATGCAGAGTTTGTATGTCATCCCTGGTGACACTCTAGGGTATATGTTTCGTCTAAAAGAATGATAATTGGTCATAAAAAAGTCATGCTTGATTATGGAGGGCTAATGTAGAGGGAAAAACAATTATTAGGAGCAACTCATCTGGATGGAAGTAGTTGTACATCCAAACTGCTGCTTATCAGCTTATGATAATTATGCTCAACTTAGGTACCATGACAAGGAGACTGCTGCTTATGTTCTATTATATGTTATTTTTTTCCACCTGCTATGTCTGTTTCATTTCCTATTTGTTGAAAAAAGCAATTTTGAAGATGTATGAATTTCCGGGATTCCTAAATATTGCCCTCTTAATTTTGATAACTTGTTTAACTTCATCTTTTGGAAGTCTTTCTCATGCTTTTCGAGTGATTAGTAGTTTCAAGAATTACTTTCTTGTGCTTGAAAGCTGCAAAAACAGGGACTTCTCTTGTCTGCGACTCTGCATACTGTTTGTGGTTGGTATTAGATGCAGGAGCCACTTTTTTAATCTGTTCACTAGAGCTTGACTCTGTGAAATTCATTGCAGGTCATTACTCAATTCCTGAAACTGGAGACTTTACTTGATGACAGTGTAAACAAGAATATTGAATTAGAAATTGAAAGGGGTGGCACATCGAAGAAATTATTTTTGTTGGTGAGATTTTTTTGCCTGGATTATGTACTCTATTATTACTTTTTGACATACCCAACTGCTTATATTTTATATGGGAAGAAAGAATGTTGGCACCATGGTGATCAACTTGCAACCTCTACTCTTTCTGAAGGGAGGGGCTGAAGATATCCTAACTGTATAAAATGGTAAATAAATCAAAAGCATCATCAAGATTGTACTATGTACATCCCTCTAATTTCATCAAAACTTAGCCTGAGAAGCTCCGAAAATACAGTTTGTAGTAGGCTAGAATGATACTGTTTTAACAATTTTGCGATCCTTTAATCCTTTGTAACCAAATGCATGATAATTATAATTTTGGGTTTGACTCGACATGTCACATGACCACCAATCACAGTGGGGGGTGGGGTATGGACTCAAAAAGACCAACCCAACCCATGAAATAAGGAAATATTTACCCATGAAGTATTACTGAACTTAAGGAAACTGATGAAAATATAAAAGTAATGTTGGGTTCCTAGGGTTCTTGGTTGCTATTATGGACCTGGCTTGCAATTTGACTGACAGCTTGAATTAATGAAAATTCAATTATTGCTTATTGTTGTGCTAATATTTTTTTAATGTTCATCTCAGGTGCAAGATTTGCACTCAATAACTCCTGATTATTTCTTGGAAGTAAGTGGGGCAGTAATACATCCTCTTTCATATCAGCAGGTTAGTTGGACTGTACTTGGAATGTGTTCTGTATTTTATATTGTCTTCTCTGAAGAAAACATAGTTGAGTATGATTTTGCTTGCTGTGGAGAGGCTGAAGGAGGAAAATTTCTTATATACACTAAGAGTAATACTCAAAGTCTCAGTGGTTTCATAATCGTCCATATTTAATTTAATAATATTTTATTTTCAATCTAACGACGTGTATGGTTATGTGGTGCCACATGTTACACTTCTACTGGAGCAGTGTAGTACTCTTGGAGTACGAAAGAATTTCTCCTGAAGGAGGTGGCCATTTAAATGAAGAAATGTGTCTTGAATATTTACCATGTTCCTGATATTCAAGAAATTATATGCAGAGAAGCTTTTGCCTTTGTTCTATTGGTCCATCTGTCTCTATATGCCTGTCTTCTGTTAAATTACTGTTTCCTATAAATGGTCAATTTACCACTCTTACTTACGATATTGTGTACCAGTTTCTTCTTCTTGTTTCTGCAAGAGTTATCTGGACTTGTTATGATGTTATACAACACTTACATTCAATTCTTGTTCCAAATCCCAATATGTTGCTCACCCCTCCCCGGGGTTGCTTCTGTTACTCTTCTAATTTTTTATGCAACCTGTCTCATTATGTTTTTGTTTATCATCTTCTTTAATGCAGGCTAGAAACTTCCGTTTCCATTGCGGTCTTGTTTATGTGACTGAACCAGGGTATGTATACCTAGATAAACATTGAATATTCCAAATTTATAATTGTTTACAGGCCACAAAAAATATTAGATATTTATAGATTATTTTCATAGGTTATGATTATCAAAATTATAATTAGAGCAAGATGAAATTGTTAATTTGTTATAACTTCTTGATGATCTGGTAAGATTTTTCTCTTGTTGTATTTAAGAATTCGTTCAAGTTGTTCACCGCTTGAGAAATGTGCAAATAAACTTGAGTCTAGCATCACTTCTCCCCTCGTGTACAAGGGTTGTTCCTGCAGAGAGAGGGTCCTTGTGATGTTTAACATTTTGGTATATAGCATGTGCTTTGTTGAACATGTGGTAATTACCTTTTGCAGATATATGCTCTTTAGAGCAGGAGTTCCTCGCCATGCAATAATTAAGAAATTTGCTGGTGAAGAAATATTCTGTCTCGAGGAACTAATATCAGTTCTCTGTAAGCTATCTAGGGGTGCTCGAGTACCATTGGAGTATATAAGCTACATGGATCGTCATCGAAGGAAGGTAATGGTTACTATACATTCAAGACATGATATTAAATGAATTTAATATTTGCAGATACTGGTGATTTCCTATTGTCATGACTTTCATATGGAGTTGCTTTACCTTTTTAAATTTTGATCTATATACTTGCAGTAAAAATTATGTCCTAGTGGTGCATGAATAGAGAACAACCCTTCATTGATTAGATTGTTGTATATTTTTTAAAGAAAAACATTGAATTTTTCTAGTTATAATTATCGTTCCATTTCTTTGATCTATAAGATTTTAGGCTATGCAACTGGTGTACCTGTAGCTATTTATACATGTTTTTAATATAAATATTATGTTCCTTAGATTTTACAGAAGTCAGCTGTTATGGTTGTACATGTTATTGGTTTCTGTTTGTTAGTATTATGGTCAATAAATGTTGATTGATGAGGATATGAGTTAGGATCCATGGACACTAGTGTAGGACTTGACACATGCCATCAAATAATGTTTAGAATGTGATCTTCATTTATTCAACCACCAACGATGAGATATTATCATTTTGATATGCATGCAAATTTCAAGTAAATTTGTAAAAAATCAAGTAATCTATAATTTCTTATATTTTAGAATTTAGATATCTTATGATATGTTAAATCTTTTGGCAGACATGCACATTTTTTATTTGAAAAACAGAGGTTGTATCTTTGTTGGCAAAAGTTTTAGAGCATCTTGTAACAGGGGACACCATGCAAATGTCTACAACATCTGATCAACGGTGTAGCATGGAATATTATATGCAAAAGACATACTGCAAAACTGCATCTTTAATATCAAATAGTTGCAAGGCAATAGCCATCCTTGCGGGGCAAACAGGAGAAGTTGCAATGCTTGCTTTTGAGTTTGGAAAAAATCTGGGTTTGGGCATTTCAATTGATAGATGATGTGCTTGATTTCATAGGCACATCAGCTTCCCTTGGAAAGGGTCCTTTATCAGACATTCGCCATGGAATTGTAACAGTTCCAAGCGATGGAGGAGGTCCCTCAATTGCATGCAATTGTTGCCGAGGGCTTTGAAAACCCTGTGAATGTTGATCTTGCTCTGATACCAACTTGAATTTAGACAATGAGGGGAAAGAGATCTAGAGGAAAGGTTTCTGAATCTGCTTGAGTGAATGACACTCAGCATACATAATATTTATATGTATCAAGAGAATAAATATATTACCCATTTACAAGACAATAATAATGAATTTAAGCTATTTCCTATGACACTACTTCCTATAACACTATTTCCTATGACACTATCTTGGCTATTGATGCATGAACCTAATTAATTCTTATTGCTTATTTCCAACATTCTAACAGGAACAGTAATGATGACAAATAATTAATTTATAATAAACATCAAATTTTACAAGCATGAAGTACATGTTGTGAGCTTTTGATCCAAAGGTGGATTTCATGAATAGTTTATTCTTTAAAAAAATTGCTTAATGATGCAACGTGTCAATGGCTATATTCATGTTGCTGAGTGGCAGTACTACACCAATGTTCGATGTTTACATGTTTTTTGTGGTTGCAGATGAATTATCATCCTTTGCTCCTTTGGATAATTGAACTTGAAATTAGTGCTGATTTTAGAACTGGATTGACTTTCTGACATGACAAAATTTTCATGTTAGAAGCTGTAGTATATTCATACATGTAAATATCTATATTCCTTTGGTGCATCATTGCACTGATGTCTCTTCAAGATATTAGTCATTGCTGATTTTGTTTCGTGAACATATCTGATGGCTGCAGTCTGTGTTGGTGACGGTTGATCGCCATGAATGGTATGCACCTCCCCAGATATACACTCGTGATGACAGTACTGGCCTCTGGATTGCTAAGCCTGCTTTTCAGCCTGATTCCCTCTATCTATCATCTGGTGTTAAAGATGTTGGAAATCTGGCTAGGCCATCAGTTTTACTAACTGGTGAGCACACTTGTGGGGGACATGGGTGTGAAGATAACAATCGAGAGTTGGCTGATGGTGTCACTAGCATGGAAACCAATTCTGAAGATCCTTCTGCGTATGCATCTCACCAAAATGCATTTGATGGTGGGGCAAAAAAACGAAGAGTGGAGGAAGATTCATCTGCTGACGGAAGTGTTGTTGCTGATTTTTCCTTAAATGAAACCGGGGAAACTAAGCTAGAAAAATCAAGTGCTATGCAGGATGATGTGTTAATGGACTATCAAGGTGCAACTGCAGCAGCAGCAAATGCATCAGTTGCTGAACGTGTGATCGAGCCTACTCTTGTGATGTTCGAGGTAGTATTTTAGAAGTTTTATCACAATTTTGATTAGTGGCTTCACTGAAATGCATGGTATAGGCACATGTATCATACCAAAATCATATGATATGGGTTATCCTCTTTGAGTTTCAAGACATCCTCATTAAAAGGTATCAAAACGTTTACAACCGTAATTGTTTCTGTGGGTGTCAGATGAGTTTCGGTCCATTGTTATAAAAAATTATTATACAATATATATTCCTTTTAGAAAGTATCAATTCTTTTTTTGGTGGTTTTAAGATGAGTCTCAGTTCATTTTTTTCATGTTCTGCCCTAATTGGAAGTTATTTTTAACTAATTAGAAACGTGTTTCAAAATGTTTCAGTCATGATAAGTTGCATTTTAAGGTGTGTTTCTGACATTTTGAATCAGCGAAAACTTTAACTATTTCAAGCAGACCCAAAAAACTATGACCGTTGAAGTTCAAAAAATTGGGGGCAAATACCAGGGCATTTTGGTTCGTTTACGTAATGAAAGAATAATAAGCCTAACTATGTTAATTTTAATTTCACAGCATTTTATTCTAACTAAGTTTAGAGGTTTTGGCTCCCGCAAAGAAGCAAAGATCCTTTGGCAGTGCTCAATCTTCGCTATTTTGTGGTGTTTATGGTTAGAAAGGAATGCTAGAATTTTTAAGGGCTTTCCTCAAGGTTGGACTTTATTTGGGATAGGGTTCTCCTTTTGATTTCTCTTTGGTGTTCAACTCATAGTTTCTTTGATGGTGTTTCTTTGTTAGACATGCAGAGAGATTGACTTGCTTTGTTGCATGATATAATCTCATAGGTTTTAGCTATGATTTTTGGGAGGATTACTTATCCTCCTTCTTTTGTACTTTTCTTCTCTCTTCTAATAATATTTCTTTTTCTATAAAAAAATAATAATTTCACAGCTATTTATCAATATATCTAGGCATATATATTTTTAATGGTTGATTTGACATATCCTAGAATTTCAAGAACTGATGTATATCCTACTACCTTACCCTTGCCAGCCTCTGTAAGTACATACACTAGTGTCTCCTACCTGTTCTTCATTGCAGCTTGTCCTGCTGTCTGTATTAAGATATCTCACTTATCAGTTTTGTACACAATCAAGGAATTTTTTTTTAAGACTTTCAAAATCTGTTCTGTATATATGCAAGATTATTGGCAGCTAAGTTGCATGGGCATGGGTCAGTATGAGTATTGTATAGGAAATGTTGCTAAGATATAACAAATTTTAAACTATGAAACAATACAGCAAATATATACAACAACCAAGCCATTTCTCACCAGGTGGGGTCGGCTACATGGATCAAACGATGCCATTGTGTCCTATCATAAACCAAGTCTTCAAAAATGTCATTCAAATCTAAATCTTTTTTAATTGTTTCACCTATAGTCTTTCTTGATCTCCCTCTACCTCTAGCTATTGGGTTATCCTCCACTTGATCTACTCTCCTTACAGGGGCTTATAAGAGTCTTTTCCTTACATGTCCAAACCACCTAAGGCGAGATTCTTCCATCTTTTCCACAATAGGTGTTACTCCCACTTTCTCTCTAATGCAATCATTCTTAATCCTATCTTGTCTTGTATGGTCACACATTCATCGCAACATCCTCATCTCCGTGACACTGATCTTATGCTCTTGTTGAGTTTTTACCACCCAACATTCAGTACCATGCAACATCGCGGGCCTTATAGTTGTGCGATAAAATTTACCCTTAAGTTTGAGAGTCACTTTTCTATCACAAATAACTCCTAAAGCACTCCTTCATTTCATCCATCCAGTTTGAATCCAATGGTTTACATCTCACTTCTATCTCTCCGTCATTTTGTATGATAGATCCAAGATACTTAAATCGTGTAACTTGTGGTATGGTATGGTCTCCAATTTTCACCGCTAAGCTAGCATTAGCACGCTTCTTACTGAACTTACATTCCATATACTCCGTCTTACTCCTGCTTAAACGGAAGTCATGTTCTTCCAAAGCTCGTTTCCATAGTTCTAGGTTCCCATTTGTTTCCTCTCTTGACTCTCCAACTAAGATTATATCATCTGCAAAAAGTATGCATTGTGGCACCGGCTTTTGGATATGCGCAATAAGCACATCCAAGACCAAGGTAAAAAGATATGGACTCAAAGTTGACTATTGGTGTAGTCCTATTGTTATAGGGAAATCTTTTGTGACCCCACCTTGTATTCTCACACTAGTTTTTGTCTCATCATAAATATCTTGGATTGTTCAAATATAAGCGATACGAACTCCTTTCTTCTCCAAAACCTTCCACAAAACAGCAAATATATATTAAATAAAATTATTAAAATTCGTGTACAAAAAAAAATTAACATAAAATATACTGTGATATATTTTCCTCATAGAAAGTACAAAAATGCAACAGATTTAAATGTTTCAAAGGATTTCAAACATGTTTTAGTCCGTTTTCCTCAGCATTTTGAATTGTTTCTTTGCGTTTTCAAAACTCCTTTTTAATGGATTTAAATTGTTTTGAAATCAATTTTCCCCATTTTGACCTGTATCGGGCAAAACATTGAAGAGAAAAAAAGTGATACCCATGCCGGGTGTATAACCGACACGAATAAGATACGGATAGTCGGATACAGTGGAAAAATTGGAGTATTGGTGCTTCTTAGATTGCCCGTAACTAATACATCTTCTGTGTTTAAGATGATGTATTAGATTTTAAAGGCTATACTGTACTTACTTGAGATAGAAGAAATTTCTAAGTATGTGATTCTTCTCTCTTCAATATATCCCTTATTTTCCCCTCTAAAAGTATGGTTTTAGGACAGTCCTATAAGATTATTAGTGGATGTATGGAGCCTTTTCATCTCTATTTTCACAAATAAGTTCCAAGTTCCTTGATGTTTCTATTTTCTAATCCCTTAACTAAGGATTACCTTTTATTTTGTAACTTGTGATGGATGCCTGGGCCATGAATTTCCGTGTAATGTCTGAAAATTTTGTCTGTGCTGTATTTCCAACTGTGGTTAGCTGTAGTTCATTTGATTCATGTTGTCTGTCTAATCATCTTAGCTGTGATATGTGGTGTCTGTCAGCCTTTTCATGATTGAGCTGTGCAATATGGTTTCTGGTGTCCCTCAATCTTTTTTTTTTAAGTTTTTTAACTTCACTTTTTTTTTTTTCTTTACTTTCAAATTTGAGTGTCTAAGTTCATTACTCTTTGTAATTCTATTCTTCTAATTAAAAATTTCTGGATTATATAATCCCTTTTATGACACCAATGCTTAATGTTGTAGCCTGCTGCTGACTTACTGTGGGATATGGTTATTAATTATTCCTAACCTGTGAAACTTGTTATACTAAATTCCTGTGGGATATGCAGGTTCATGTTCCTCCATCTTGTATGCTTGATGGTGTTCATTCACAGCACTTTTTCGGAACTGGTGTCATAATATATCACTCTCAAGATATGGGATTAGTTGCAGTTGACAAGAATACAGTTGCAATATCTGCCTCTGATGTGGTGCTATCCTTTGCTGCTTTCCCTGTTGAAATTCCAGGAGAGGTAAGTCTTCCTAAAAGAATGGGACCCTAATAATATAAATGAATAAACAAGAAGGCTGTCTTTCTTTAGCTTATTATCCCTATTTCTAATTGCAGGTTGTATTTCTCCATCCTGTTCATAATTATGCTCTCATATCATATGATCCCTCTGCTTTGGGACCTATTGGTGCTTCAGTAGTTCGTGCTGCAGAGTTACTTCCAGGTGGGTTTGACTGTGTAATTGCTAAGTTTCTTCTGTTTTAATGTGACTTCATCAGATCCAGATTTGAGAATGAAGAACATGTTTCTTTCTCGCTGACCCCTTTTTGTCAAGGAATACTTATCTTACTAGTGAGGATAGCATGATAAGTGTGGACGTGATTAACTTTGTGTGAACTTGTTACTACGTACCTTTGTAGTTGATACTTGATAGTTTTACATTTTTGTGTGGAAGTTAATTGCTTTTGATAAGTGATTAAATAACTCTAGCAAGGGATGAGGGAACATTTTAAAGGTAAAATGAGATTTTATCTGAGAAAGTAAATGTACATGATGAGAGACGGCATAGGTTCGAGGGCATATGCACTTTCACAATCATTTATCTATATTGAGGAAAGACTCATATTTAGTACATGTTCTTTTCCAGAGCCGGCATTACGGCGAGGGGATTCTGTCTACCTTGTGGGATTGAGTAGAAGCCTTCAAGCAACTTCTAGGAAATCTGTTGTTACCAATCCTTGCGCTGCATTAAATATAGGATCTGCTGATTCCCCACGTTACAGAGCAACCAATATGGAAGTAATTGAGCTTGATACTGGTAAATTTGGATTTTTCTTTTAACCATTTACCAACATGTTACTGATATAGATAATGTCTGACTCTTCATGTGTTTAAATACAGATTTTGGTAGTACATTTTCGGGTGTGCTAACAGACGAACAAGGAAGGGTCCAAGCTATATGGGGAAGCTTCTCTACTCAGGTTTCTACCCCTTATTCTCTGCTTACTGGGACGGATCTGGACATTTTTCATTTGAGCCAAGATAGGATAAAATGCTCAAAGTAAATTGGATAATAAAACTAATTCTTAGAGACATTAATAAAAACCATTTTTGAGCTTTCTCCGAACAGCTTATGCTTTCAGGAGAGTTCATTCTATGGCATAATATCAGCGCCTTTTTTACCAACAGTCAAGAATTCAACTGTTTCTGCTCCTTTTTTTTCATTATTAAATTAATTTCAGCACAAGATTTGGGTGGGGCTGTGCAATGGCCACACTTTTTTTTTTGCAGGAAGTGGTGTGTTAGAAATTTTATTAAGAACTACTCTTGGGTCTTTTAGTAAAGTTGGTTGCTTGACACTAATAAATTTCTATTTTTTTAGTGAATAGAAGTTTAGTGGTAAGGGAGGTTGCCTCATTCCAAGGTCAGGGCATGCTACAAGCCTTAGCAAGGGCTCATAGTGGTACTTATAGATGTCCTACTAATGAAGGACTACCAGTGGGAACCGAACCCAAGACCTTTGTATTGACACAGTTTGATCTTACCTTAATATTAATTTCTAAATAGAAATTAAGAAGGAAAATTAGACTTTATCAATATATCATACCATAATGAGCAAAATTCCCTGATGATAGACTTTAAACAATGTACATATTCTGTGGTAGTTTTTGGTTTTTTCATTTGTTTAATATAATAAAGCCTAACTTCAAACAGTTGTATCCTCGTAGCAGAAGGAAAAGAGAAGAAAGATGAAAACTGGAAAGAAACAAGAGAAGACAATTTTTACTCAAACTTCAAAAGGCTACCTGATGGTGGGTTGGTCCTTGAAGTCTATATGCCATTATTCCTTTTCATTTAAAATTCTAATATTAATTAAGAAAGGCCTTTGACTCTATTGAAATAACATGGCTTTTATAAAAGTGAATCACAAACCTTTAAAGTTAAAGATTAAAATAATTATGTATTAAAACTAGCTTTTTAATTGGTCTGTCTAGGTCTTAGGTTGATATGTGATTTTTCTATTTCCTAGATGTGCTTGATTGGATGGGTGGAAAGTAAAAAGGTAGAAAAAAGAGGAGGGAAAATGGAGAGGAATTGAAATGGGATAAATGGGATGATTTTAAATTTATTTTCTTTTTTTTCTGAAAAAGATGATTAAAGTTATTTTGACACCACTTTGTTGGTAGAATTGAAAGTTGAGAGGAATAAAAAATATAATTATAATATTAATTAATATATTATTCATATTTATTAATATTATTATTGGCAGTATCTCTAACATAAATAGAAGGTTAATCAGTAGAAAACATGTATTCATTGTTTTGGTTGTTCTCATTGCATTATCACTTCATTGTATATAAATGGTGTCCATTGTGATTTTCTGCCAAGCTAGCATGCAGTGATTTTGACTCATTAGTTTCAATTCTATTTTTTATTTTATGTCTACAAAACATGCTACAGATACAGTTTTTTTGGGGGTGGGTTCAGGTGAGACTCCTAGGGAATTGTTTTTAATTAGTAAATATCTATAACTTTTTATTTTATTTTATTTTATTTTCATTTTTTGTGGAAAGGAGGGGGCAGGGTTATATGATGGACCCTGACTGTTTGTGAATTGTGATGTACTTTTTATTTTATTTATTTATGCGGATGCTGAAATCCCCTGTTCCAGCTGAAATTTGGTTGCAGTACATCAGAAGATCATCAATTTGTGAGGGGTATTCCAATTTATGCAATAAGTCAGGTCCTTGACAAGATTGTATCTGGTGCAAATGGGCCACCTCTTCTCATAAATGGTGTCAAAAGGCCTATGCCACTTGTGAGAATTCTTGAGGTTGAACTTTATCCAACATTGCTTTCAAAGGCTCGGAGTTTTGGATTAAGTGATGACTGGATTCAGGTATAGATCTTCTAGTTATAGTTTGTGTTTTTACCTTTACGGTATTTTCTTTCTTTCTTTCTATATGCATTATGTAAGAATAATTTTCACTTAACCAAATAAAAGACTGCAAAATTGCGGCCTTCTATATTTATGATGATCTATCCATGTAAGAGTTTAAGATTTTATTCTTTCTGCTTAAGAACCAGATTTAAGGTTCTAGTCTAGCCCTTCCCACACTTGATAAGTTACTAGCAATGATAAGATCAGGTGAGAGACTCTTTTGGGCTTGGTCGAGGATCAAGTAGTTATGTTGTCAAAAGTGAAAGTTTATTCACTAGTCACTAGTCATTTGTTGTATGGAGTGTGTGTGTGTGTGTGTGAAGCTTATTATAAGGTCTATCAAGTAATCCTTGTACATGTACATTGTGACATGTCAAAGAAGTCATCAGTCCCTTGTTGACAGCCATCGAAGTTTGTTTTTATATTTAAATTTCACTGTCTCTGTAGCCCTGTAGTAAACAACTGAAATGAAGAAAACAGATAAATTATGGATTAAATATTTAGAACAGTTCTGAAATACAGGAAAAGAATAATTTTTATTTGTAAGGATTAAATAAACATTGTTTACTAGGCAATGATGAAAGAATGCAAAAGGGGTACATAAGTTTCATTTTAAGAAGGAAACTTACATTTTTTCATTGAAGCAAAAGTAACTTTAGAAGATAAAGAGCCCTTCAATCCCTTTATATGTCACGAAGAATCTACATTTGGCAAACTCCTCCTGAAAGATGCCCCTAACACAAGCCAACTCTGAAACAGCAGCAAATATGAATATGTATCCTTGATGATCCTAGCATTCTATTTTAACTGAATGCACCAACATCAGATGCCTCCAACATGTAGTAAAATAGTTTTCTTTCTTGGATGATTAACGTAAAAGTCCTTTTGGTTTTGCTATATGAAAATTATTTGCTATTTATGATGAATGTGGTTGTCGTATGTTGTAGTGGCTAAAAATGATTTAATGAATTACACCAACTTCCTTTGAGGTTTGCCTAAATTACCATCTCCCTTTTAGTTTCAGAAATTGCACTCTGTCTGACCTCCCTTGTCTTTGTATTTTCATCTCTACGGATGGTTCCTTGTAGTCTGTATCAGATTAATATTTAAACAAGGTGTAGGGTGGTATGTATTCAAAGCAGGGGAGGTTAGTGTTTCTTTTTGAAACAAGATTAGATACAATTATCAAAATGCGTCAGTGTAATTTACTCAAATGATTTCTTTTGTGATTTTTGTTCTGGAACTGGTGTTATGGGTTGGTATTGGTGACAAGTTGTCCTCATTTTTCCTGTTGTACCTTTTGTCCATCTTTACATCAAGAAATATTTCAAGCAAGATCAAAATTTATAATATCTCTTGTTAATCTTTAATTTAGTGATTGGATTCCCATACCTTCTTTCACTTCTTGAAAGAACTAGCTTTGATATTGCCATTGTCATGATTTGGTATTAATGGTTATTAATCACAATTATTGTAGGCGCTTGTTAAGAAAGACTCAATAAGACGTCAGGTTTTACGTGTTAAAGGTTGTTTGGCTGGATCAAAGGCTGAGAACCTTTTAGAACAAGGAGACATGGTTTTAGCAATCAATAAAGAACCAGTCACCTGCTTCCATGACATTGAAAATGCTTGCCAAGCTTTAGACAAATCTTACACCAATGACAATGATGAGAAGCTTCACATGACTATTTTCCGCCAGGTATATAAGAATATTTCTTTATTTTGCTGATTAAAGTTATTTTATTTCTTTATTTTGATTGAGAGTTTGTGGAGCCTTCTAAATGAACTTTTGCTTGTACATTGCCTTCTTTATTGAGGCGCATGGGTTATGCCTTAATGATTGATTTGCATACTTGTGTCAGGGACGAGAGGTTGAGCTTCTTGTGGGAACAGATGTTAGGGATGGAAATGGAACAACTCGTGCAATTAATTGGTGTGGTTGTATTGTTCAAGATCCACATCCAGCAGTACGTGCTCTTGGATTTCTTCCTGAAGAAGGTCATGGTGTATATGTGGCAAGGTATGATTTTATTAACTAGTGCTTGCAAATTTTCAATTCTACAAAAGGGTAAAGTGCTTGATTAATGGATAGTGGCACGGTGGGATGTTTATATTACAAGTAATTGTATGAGGGCCTACTGTAGTAGTTAGCAAGCTCACTTGGACCATGTTGATCCTATGCTTACAAACTGCTGTCATGTCAACTGCATGTGAGGCATTTGATCTTGGTCTAGATAACTAGATATAAGGTCTGAATAGGTAACCCAACATCCTCACTCAACTTGCCCACAACAGTTGTCTTAATACATCTGCTTAATTATAAAATTTGAGCATTTATTTTGTTACATCTGCACTATGTCACACAACTTGTCCTCGTACCTGCTTTGCGCACCAGTGCTCAAATTGTCAGATTGAGAGTGGATTCATGAACAATTTGAAGATTAGCCTAGTCAAATTTGCACACTAGCTTCTTGGTCTTGATCATATTGTGTTTTTATCTCAATCTAGTAATTTGGAATCCAGACTCAGTTTCCTTCATTTAAAAAATAAAAATATTATAAAAATACATAATTTTATCATTTTTTATTGTTCCTAATTATTTTTTAATGAATACTTTTATACAGATTTATCATAGATATTAGTTAAAAGTATGTAATTAATTGCAGATCTCTAATAATTTTTTTTATAAATACATAATTTTAAATTAATTATATAGACATACTACATTTTGTCTCGTTCGTGAACTCGCACCTGCTTTCGCATTGCATACTTGAGGCTTAGCATCTGCTTACTAAATTTGTGTAATTCACAGGTGGTGTCATGGGAGTCCTGTGCATAGATATGGTCTTTATGCTCTTCAGTGGATAGTTGAAATTAATGGAAAACCAACTCCAAATTTAGATTCTTTCGTTGATGTGACAAAGGTACCGAATTTACTATGCACAGATGCAACTTGCATTTATATGCATACAGTTACCTCCCTTTCCTTCCTAGTTAGAGCTTATATATATGATATGATATGATATGGTGTCCACAGTGATTTTGAGTACATTAGAATGCATGGCATGTGTACATGTGGTTCCATCTATGGTACTTGTTTTATTTTCTGTTCTGTTATTTGCACACCAAATTTTTACACCATGTTTATATAGGTTAATGATGTCTGAATTATTGGTTAACTAGGTGTATGGAATGATTAATGGTTTTTCAGCTTTTGATAACAGGTTACCAGCTTTTTGATAATGGTTATTAGTCCGTTAACCAATTTATACACCTTGTTAACCAATAATTGAAACATTATTAACCGGTGTAAAAATGGTGCATAAAATTTGGTATGCAAGAATCATTTTCCAAATCTATTTACCCACCTAATGTAGGTTGTGTTATTAATATTACTTATTAACATGAAACATTTATGGAATTTGAAAATCTGTGTGACGTTTTTGACATGCCTCTGAAAGTGTCCGTGGACTTTTTCTGCAACAAGCTATTGCTCTTTATTACTGGGAAATTTGCATATTTCAGGAAGAATATCTTAATTGTTGTTAGGATCTGATAGTAGTGTTGATGATATGGCATCACGGTTTTTTGCTGCACATTTATATCTAGGACTAACGAAGCTTCTTTTTCGGTATTCTATTGAATTATATATGTATTATAATTATTTCTTGAACGTTGGCAGGAACTTGAGCATGGAGAGTTTGTTCGTATAAGGACAATTCACCTCAATGGGAAGCCACGAGTCCTAACGTTGAAGCAAGATTTGCACTATTGGCCTACATGGGAATTGAGATTTGATCCAGACACTGCAATTTGGCATCGTAATATAATCAAGGCATTGACTGTATGAGCAGAGTATATTATTGTTACACATTCCTATGGGAACCAGCAGCACAAGAGCAACTAAAATCTTGTGGAAGGCTTCTTCCAGGTTCAGACTTGGGATTTAGCAATTAGCAGTGCTGCGGTATTGCAGATCTGATGCTTTTCGTCATAGATATTCTATATTGCCATGATTGACAAGTTATGAGGAGTTCAATTCAGGCTCGCAATGAGTTATTTGTATTATGTACCGCATCATTTAACCTGTAGGTTAATTATATTATTATATACTGGAAAGCTTGGGTAATAAAAGAAAAAATGAAAAACCAATATTTATCATTAACAACAAAAAGAACTTTGGTTTTTCTTTAGCTTGTGAATATCTTATCAAACCCCCTTCCCATGGCTTCCTCCTAAATTGCTTCGTTAGCATGTAAATGTGATGGAAAAACTTTGAAGTAGAAATATAATAATTTTATGAGCTCTAATTGTCATTTCCCTTTTTTCTTATCGCTAGTCATTAGTCAACGTTTGGGACCTTGTGATACGTATAAAATATATTAAGAGTAAGTGTATTTTATCGTTAAGTAATATAGGATTTGAGTCTTAATTATTAATTTCAAGAGGAATAAATGATAATTATTAGATTTGTAAAAAATTTTATTATTTAGATAATTAAAAGTGTATGAAGAAATTAAAAAAATTAAAAAAAAATAATGAATGATCAAATAATTAAATAAATAATTAATGAAAAGAGATTAGCACATAAGGTTTACTTGAATTTAATTATTCAAATTTTTTTTATTTATGATATAAGATAATTTTTTGTTAATATTTTTTACATGCTATTGAATTTCAATGGTCATGAATGAAATAATATTTTATTCTTAAATTAAATTACTTATTTGGTCATTTAATTGAATTAATTAAGAATGTATTAAATTTCAATTCAAAAGATGAATTAATATACTTGTCAATTCCATTGGTAGGAAAAATTGATGTTTGGTCATTCACCAATCTAATCCTAGGCTTACCATATAGATTCACTCATTGAATGCGTATAGTCACCGATAAAATAATGAATTAACATATGTCAAAAGTAATCAAGTTATGACAAGAATGCAAGCAATATGATAGACTCAAAAAGAAATTATCTTAATTAAATTAGAAATCAAACTCAAATAATTAGAAAAACAAGATCTCCCATAGCCCTAGCTATGAGTTTAGCTACTCATGTTTAATACAAACAAACACATATCAAAATACACACTCATGGAAAGAAAACCCAAAAAAATAGAAAAACTAAAGGGAAAGAGAAATCAAAAACTCATTTTACAGTGATTATGATCTTCTAACTTTCAAGAATTGAATCCTCCCTTCGAAGTCGTCTTCCAAAGTCTGTTACCGCAAAACTACTCTCACAAGATTAGGGATTTCCTGCATGATGTGCAAAGTGTAAAGTCTTAGTGTATTTAGAGCTGGCAAAATGTGTTAACCCGCCCCGACCCGCTTAGTGGGGGCGGGGTGGGGCTTTCCTGTGAAAGATGTGCAAAGTGTAAAGTCTTAGTGTAAAAGATAAAATGAGAAAAATGAGTTTGGGTCACGTAACTTTTAAAAATAAAAAAAAATTATATAAAAATCATTAAATACTATAAAAAATAATAATAAATAATAATGGTAAAAAAATTACAAACCATAAATCTAAAATATAATTTTTAAAATAGTCTAATTAAATATTCAAACATAAATTATATAACATCAAATAATTTTTCATTTATAGTATTACTTATCATTTTTTTTTTTTTTTTTTAAAAAGAGTCAACTGCAGTGGGCAACTCCGCTCTCGCTTAACCCACGGGTTATGCGAGTTGGAAAAAAAATATGGGTTCAATCCTTGAACTCAACCCGCAAAAAATGACGGGTTAACCCGACGGGTTGAACCCGTTTTTCCAGCTCTAAGTGTATTGAGTTTGACGTAACTTTTCTAATTTATAGAAAATAACGTGTTTTGTTACGCAATCAACGCCTAGGCGCTGGCTTATGGGCGCTCAAGCGCTGAGCCACTTAAACGGATACGCACTGCGTTGCGCGAACACTTGCCTTCCTAAGCGCTTGGCGTTGCCTTCCTACGCTTTTGACACGAATCGTGTGCTTTGAACACTTTGAGCACTTCACACTAGTTGGTCGCTGGTTGCTGATGAAACTTTGTGCTTTTTCTTGCTCCTTTAAACGTCCAATCTTCTCCATGTGCAATTACCTAACAAAAATACACAAAACACATAATAAAAACATAATTAAACAATACTAAAAATATAACAAAACTTATAAACAAAGTTCAATAAAAAATATAAAAAGAACATGAAAACTAAAGAATTAAATCGTAAAAATATGACATATTGACGGTTCATTAACTCCCCCACACTTGAGCTTTGCTTGTCCTCAAGCAAAGAATAAGAATCAACAACAATATCAAACTCAACATCAAAAAACATGAATCAAGGGAAATTTCATAATTTAAAAAATTCAAGTTCAACAATCAAATCCAATCAAGTAAGATCATTTAGCACTTAAAACAATTAGAGTCTTGAGTTTAGCTAGCAACTTTCTCTTTACCAACCAATTGATGTCACTCATCTTTTCATCGCTCAAGTGTTTAAAGACAAAGAGATCACTCAAATTTCTCTTGAAAAATGCAATACCATAGGCTTGCTTATCAATTTCATCTTCACTTCCAAATTCACATATAACACAAGAATCAAAAAGATTTTCTTTGGTTGTAACAGGGTCCAGGGTATAATGAAAGATAGAAAAAAGATAAATAAGGATAAAGAATGCTCATGGATAAATCAATACAAAGTAGAATAAAAGATGATAAATAAAGCAAAATGCACAAAGATATAACAAATTTTTACTTTCAACCCAATATTCTCATTATTCTTTACCAACAAACTTTTTTTCTCTTTTTCTTTCATTTTTCATTTTTTTTTCAACCCTTGAAGACAAGCAATATTTCAAGACTTCTCAATCAACACATCAGATGCTCCAAAGAATTCAACCTGATTATTCAATTGGGTATTCAAAGAAATTAATTTCAGGCTCAAATAGGGTAACTAAGAGATTATTTTATCAATACAACTCTGAAAGTCAAGAAAGAATTAAGTCTAATTGCCTTAATCATGTTCAAGTTTTTATATGAATCATTAAAGCTTCAACAAGATATCAAAGCAAGTTTTAGCGCACATAAATCAAGAGAAAACTCACTCCAGAAGAAAAATAGGATTTCATTTATGAAAAATTCAATCATTAAAGCTCAAAACTCACTTTCTAGCTAAAGTTAATAAAGAGAACAAAAACAAGCAGACATGACTAATTTTCAACTAAAATGCTAAATTTCACTTTGCTTCATTGAAAAAGATTGCTTCATATATTATCAGCTCATGAGTAATGAAATCCCCTTTAAAACATATCTCTATCAGCTCATAATAAATCAAGACATCAACGCATAATTCCTGCTTAATTACCACCAATACTCAAGTACTCATTAATTTTTTTTTATATTTTTTCACAAAAATTGTAAAAGTACCTCCCACACTTAAGATAAACATTGTCCTCAATGTGGAAGAAAAAGAAATAAAATGATAAAGAAAAGAATAACACAATTTGATGGCAAGTGATACAATGTTAAGCATAGAAGAAGCATAAGAGTCAGCGCTACAGCAAAATATGAAAAATCACAAGATTTGTTCCAAAACAAATGAGTAGCATCTAGAAAATAACAATAAAAATAACAAAAACAATTATTTAAGATAAATAAAGAAGAAACACAAGTTGCCTCTTGTGAAGCGCTTGTTTAACGTCATTAGCTCGACGTTGCTTTTTTCAGATAAATCAAGGTGGCTTAAAGTAAGAGAAATAGGAGGATGCCTTCTTCATTTCAAAGCAGTGATTTCATCCCTTGTCAATAACCTTGGAGGTGCCTTCAAAAGCATTTTGAGCTTAATAAGGACTTGATTACTCTAAAAGTGCCTTGGCGCAAGAGATCTCGCTAAACCATTGTGGTTTCAGTCGATCAACAGATGAATGACCAATTTATAAAGGAACGTAGATCATAGGAGGACCTTTATCTATTTCAGTAACTTGAGTTTCCAAAAGGTCAACATCAACATTGTATGATGGCAATGGGTCTTTGATAGCTAAGGCTTCTTGCTTCTTACCTTGAACAAAATTGATAGGGGCGTAAAGATTTGACATTGGGGAAAATTTAGCCTCCCTAAAGACATTGATGGTCACATAATCTCTATCCACTCTTACGATGAGCTCACCCCGAGGTACATCAATCACGACTGCTAGAAACGATCTTCCAAGAATGAGAGAAATATCAGCGTCCTCCTCCATATCAAGCACCACAAAATCAATTAGGAATATGAATTTATCCATCTTCATCAAAACATCCTCCACCACACCATGATGGTAAGTGATAGATTTATCAGTCAACTGTAATGAAATATTGGTGGGTTTTGGTTCTTGCATTTCTAATTTTTTAAAAATAGAGAAAGACATCAAATTAGTACTAGCACTCAAATCAGATAATACCTTATCAAAATAAGAATTACCAATATAGCAAGAAATAGTGAAACTCCCTTGATCTTTTAATTTCAGAGGTAACTTCTTCAAAATGATGACATAATACTCCTCATTAAGATATACTGTCTCAAATTCCTTAAGCTTGCGTTTCTTTGTAAGTATTTCCTTCAAAAACTTTGCATACTTAGGTATTTGAGAAATGACTTTAACGAACGAAATATTAATTTGCAATTTTTGAACATCTTCAAGAATTTAGAAAATTCCTTATTTGGCTGATTGTTCTTGAGCCTTTGAGGGAATGAGATCTTAATATATGGTGATGATTCATATAACATCCTAATACCAATATCTCAGTATTTACATTAAATGGGAGATAATTAGCATTACAATGTATTACTAAACATATATTTATAATGTTCTTTAAAACACTATAGAGAGCCATATGAAATGTGGAATATATAGTTATATAATTGTAATTTCTAGCCTTAAACTTTATCTCATTTCAAAGTATATCTAAGTACAAATTACATAAAACCTAGTCTAATCTTTATCTTCGTTCTTCTTCCTATCATTGGAAGAAGATTCAACTGGAATTATATGATACACAGCAGGGTGAGAAACTATATTCTCAGTATGAGTAATCAAAATTAGACATACATAACATAGATAAACATATTTTCAATAATAACTAGTGAAACATGTTTAAAACATGTACAAGGTCTATTCATAACATTTAAATAAACCAAGATAACTTACATTACATACCTACATCTAGTTTGTTACCAAGTGGCTTCCAAACTTAATATGTATAAAGACTTTTCATAGAGAAAACACAAATATTAAAACTATAATAAAAGTTATAGAAGAAAAGCCTTTAAAAAAAAAAAAACAAAGGTATAAATTAGATTAAGTATTTCAATATTTATCTGGTTCGACACTAACCCACTTACATATATCCTCAAAACAAAAGTGAGATTTTTCACTTTGTACAAGTTTCAATAAGTGTTTGCAACTGTTAAATCTTGATTCTACCCTTGTGCTAAAGCCTCAAGGATCCTATATAGAATAGCAGAAAATAGATGAAGAGAAACTTTATCTTCTTTCTCTTTTGATAAAAAATATGTAGAAAGTAAATTCAATATTAGTGCGTAGAAAATAATTTAGAGTGTTAGACAATTTTAGAGATGACTTCTATTTATAGAGAAATTTCAAAGAAATAGCTTTTGGATGATTAAAACTCATAATTTCAAAAGATATTTCCATATCACTATACGCATTGATTTATTCAATAAATCATTCAATACCATTTTAAAAGCTTTATAAACATAATATAGGTTATTCGAATAACTCTGCTAAAACCAGAGTTCTGAAGGAAAATGATTATTCGAATAATAATTGAATTATTCTAATGATGTTTTTAAACAAAATAGTTTTGAAACCTCTTTTATTCGAATAGCCAAAATGCTATTCGAATAGCATTTTGAAAAACCATAAACACGTAGCAAAATTTGAAAGTCTTTATTCGAATAAAACATATACTATTCGAATAATGGTTTAAAAGACAGGAACAGCTGGAGAGGTTTATTCGAATAGGCAAGATGTTATTCGAATAAAACTATTAAAAACCAGTTTTTTTAAAAAATCATTTCAAAAGCATTTAAGTTTCTTTTTAAACCCAATTTTATCTGTTCTTTCAAAATAGTGAGATATTAAAGTGAGCTCCATACAAAAAGACTCTAAGTCCTAAAACTATTCTCATAAGATCTTGGACTTGATCTTTCCATCATCTTCATTTTTTACTTCATATTTGTTATCATCAAAACAAGTCTTCAAAGGCATATGTCCGATCACATAGTTCAACTCAGAACTAATATGTAGAAATCATAGGAATATTGATATAATATGTTATTCTGTGGTAATTAGAGGTATTTCCTCACAATTACATATATCCTGACACTTTGAGAAGTTCGGTCTAAATCTTGATTCTGTAAAACCTTAAGGATCCCTACTTATCTTCTTTGGTCTTGACATTATCGAAATATCAGGGTTATGTCTTTACTCAAAAGAGTCTTTTGGACACCCTTTCAATTTCCCTTGGCATTGATATCCATAAATCATCATTACCATTTTCATTTATACATAATAGGAATAATTCCCCTCTTGAAAACTGTCCCTATTGGTGCCTTAACACACCTTAAGAAACATATACTAATGATTCCACATAGTGTAGAACATCAAAACATCTAAAATGACGTTTTTAAGGTTCTTGTTGTTAACGTCGCAGCACTAACTGGGTGCATGCCGCGACGCCTAAGCCACGGGTTTTACTACTGATGCCACATTTCCTCAACGCCACGACATGACATTATCAACATCGTGGCACGTGATGCGAAACTGGCCTCGTGTTGCGATGTAACCATCCCAACGTCGCGACATTTAAGCTGCTCATCATAACATCACGACGTGGAGACTACAACGTTGTGCGCCCATGACAGAACCCTGATTCTGCATAATTCTGTAGACTGTGGTACTATTCCATTGGTCATTTTCTTGAATTTTGGCTATTCTAACATGGTTTCTAAGTAATTTTAAGTTCCTAATCAGTTCATAAACACATAGAAATCATCAATCATCAATCAAAACCTCTTAATTGAGATTAATGCACCAAAATCATGCTAAATGACCTAACCCCTAAAATTTGAGATTCAAAGACCTAAATGACTAATTCTAAGTTTCTATCTCAGAATTAAGCTTTGAACAAGTCACAAATGGCCAAAGAAACTCATTCATGCAATCAAAACACCTCAAACAATTCTAAAACTCAATTTGACATAATAGGCAACCTAATAGCCTATCAAGCAATCTAATTGCACAAAGTGAGAAAAAAGTAACAAGAAATGATTTTTGATCACAGAACCCTTACCTTAATAGCTGTAGAGATTCTAACTTCAAACCTTAGCGTTTCCTTTGATTTTCCTCTTTTTCTCTTTCTCTTCCTTTTCCTTTTCCTTTCTTTCCTCTTGCTCCTTCACGTTTTCTGTTTCTGAGTTTTTTGAGAAACAACAGCTGTGTAAGGCTTATAAAGGAGAAACAAAAGACCCCTAAGGCTTTTAGGCCATAACTGATAAATCTCGATCTGCTAAAAATATTTAAATTTAGCTAAATCCAGATTTTCAGCTTCCAACAACTTTAAAATAAATACTAGGATTCATATAAAAAGTCATTCCAACATTATCAGATATTTTCATATCTGTTACTAGTCAAACCAGCTATAATTAGACAACTAATATGCCTAAAAAATGTCAAACTAGCTCAGTTTACCTTAAAACTTTAACTCTAACTATATATATAACTATATAACTATATATATATATATATATATATATATATATATATATATATATATTTGTGACCTAGAAATAAATTATTCATATTTATTTCTCTCTCCTAAGTAGTTAATGTTATTATCTAAGCTATTTTAAACTACTTTTCGCAGTTCAAGTTACAACTAAGTACCTAAATGACTTCAGATTGTCACAAAATTATACTTACATGCTAACAAGTCATATTTTACCTTTTAAACACATAAACAAGTCTAACATATCATTTAGGATATTACAGTTCATATACTGTGCGCTACTCACAATCCTTCTTCGCTCTCTGCCAATTTGGTTCTTTCTTCTCAACTTCTCTTACTTTATTGACATCTTGAATTGAAACATCTTCAGTAAGAACATCATTTTTCTTGATCTCAATTTCTGATGAGTTAGGTGCTTTATTTGCCTTTTCATCTTTCACATTAGCTGACTCATCAAAAGTATCTTTGTACTCTGGCATTTCTTTCTTCTGTGAGGGCTCCCTAAGTTCTTTACCACTCCTTAGGGTAATTTGCGTTGACCTGTTCCTTTGGATTGGCTCAGTAATGCCTGAGAATGTCCCTATTGCCCTTGCTTTCATCAATGTAGCCAACTGGCTAATTTGAGTCTCCATGCTCTTCATTCTGACATCTGAATTTTGTATGTATTTCATTACACCAAATCTTCAAAGCTTGGCTTCTCTGTAGGTGCATGGAAACTTAGAGGTGGTTGTGGAGCTCTCTGCTAATTCTATTGATAACCTTATTGATTTTTCCATTTGAAATTAGGGTGGTCCCTCCAACTAGGATTGTACGCATTAGCATATAGATTGTACTGTTGCCAGTTAGAATTACCAACAAAATTTGCTACTTCAGGCTCGGGGGCAAAATGACTACAAACTTGACAGTTTGAACTCATATGACCCTGTCCTTCACATGCTTCACAAATGATTGGTGGGGCTACAATGTTTGCTATCATCAAAGTCTCCACCTCCTTTGTCAATGCTTCCAAATGACTCAGAATAGCAGTAGAAGAATCAACAGCATGTACACCTACTTTTTTCTTAGGCACTTAGCGCTCATTTTGCTATTGATAACTGTTCAGCGCCATTTCTTCAATCAGTGCTTAACTCTCAGTAGGTGTTTTTCTCCAAATTGTACATCCCACAGTAGCATCAATGAGTGAATGATTTGCAGGAGATAAACTATTGTAAAAAGTTTGTACCTGTTGTCATATAGGAAATTCATGATGTGAAAATCTTCTCAACAACTCTTGAAAGCGCTCCCAAGCTTCATAAAGAATGTCTATGTCAAATTGCACAAAAGAAGATATGTCATTCCTTAACTTAGAAGATTTAGAAGGAGGAAAATATTTAGTCAGAAACTGTTGTGTCAACTAATCTCATGTAATGATGGAACCCCTCGGTAGTGACGTTAGCCATTGACTTGCTTTGTCCCTAAGAGAGAAGGAAAGAGTCGCAATCGGATTGCATCATTTGTCACCCCATTGTACTTTATAGTATCACACAAATGCAAGAACCTGACCAAATGCTGATTTGGATAATCCGAAGGCAATCTACCAAACTAAACAGAATTCCGAATCATAGAGATCAATGTTGGTTTGATCATAGAGATCAATGTTGGTTTGATCTCAAAATTGTTAGCTCTTTCTTCACAAATTGCCTCAACTATTGGTTATCTCTTTATAATACTCCTTCTCATATATAATATAAGATTGCCCTTTTAGCAAATGGGCATTGAGTACTTAATTAAATAAAAATAAAAAAATAAAATAAGTAAAAATAAAATAAGGTAAAATAAAAGGCCCTAAATTAACTAGAGTTTTTCGCTTCTAATATTATCAAACTTATTCCCGTAACGACGCAAAAAACTTGATACGCATAAAATCACTAAGAGTAAGTACACTCTTTCCAAGTAATATGGTAGCTTGGTCTTATCGATCCCACGAGGAATAAATGGTAATTATTAGATTCAACCCGAGACAATCAAAAGTGTATGAAGAAATTCAAGATAAAATCTTAAATAAAGAAAAATAATGAATAATCACAAAGAATAGATAATCAATAAGCCTCAACTTTTCTTTCATTTATGTTGTCTCTTTGTTATCCTATTTATATATTCTATCACAAATTAAATCACCTAATTTATAATATAAGATTGTTTCCTTAACCTACGAGTTATTTTCTCAATTTCTAGATCAATGGTCAAATCAGGAAACTAAGATCAAGTAAGCATAAACCAAAAAAATATGAAGTGACAAATTAATTAAATAAAAAATAAAAAACTAAAATAAGAAATAAAAATAAAAATAAAATAAGGAATAAAATGAAAGGGCGTCTAAATTAACTAGAGTTTTTCGCTTCTAATATTATCAAACTTATTCCCCGGCAACGGTGCAAAAAACTTGATACGCGTAAAATACACTAAGAGCAAGTGCACTCTATCTCTAAGTAATATAAGACTTGAGTCCCAGTTATCGATCCCACGAGGAATAAATGATAATTACTAGATTCGTAAAACTCTTTGTTAATCAGACAATCAAAAGTGTATGAAGAAATTCAAGATAAAATCAGAAAACAAATATAGAAAAATAATGAACAATCAAACAAAGAATAGATAATTAATGAGAGAGAGTAAGGAAGGTTCACTTGAATCCAATTATTCAGATTTTCTTTCATTTATGATGTAAGATAATTCTTTTGTCAATATTCTTTTACTGGTTATTAAATCCCAATGGTCATGGATAAAACAATATTTTATTCCTAAATTAAATCACCTATTTGGTCATTTAGTTGAATTAATTAGGAATTTATTAAGCCTCAATTCAAGAGATGAACTAACATACCTGTCAATTCCATTGGTAGGAAAATTTGATGTTTGGTCATTACCAATCTAATTCTAGGCTTACTATATAGATCCACTCATTGAACGAGGATGGTCATTGGTCAAATAATGAATTAACGCATGTCAAAAGTGATCAAGTTATGACAAGAATGTAAGTAATATGATAAATCCTAAAAGAAATTACTTTAATTAAATTAAAAATCAAACTCAAATAATTAGAAAAATAAGATCCCCCATAGCCCTAGCTATGAGTTTAGCTACTCATATTCAATACAAATAAACTCATATAAAAATATAAACTCATGGAAAGAAAACAAAAAAAAAGAAAAAACTAGAGGGAAAGAGAAATCAGAAACCCCTTTTACAGTAATTATGATATTCTGGCCTTCAAAAATCGAATCCTCTCTTCGAAGTCGTTCTCCAAAGTCTATTGCCGCAAAACTATTCTCTCAGGATTAGGGATTTCCTATGTGATGTGCAAAGTGTAAAGTCTTAGTGTATTGAGTTTGACATAACTTTTCTAATTTATAGAAAATAAAATGTTAAACCCCTTTTTTCGCAACCATTCTTCAAACCCTTTTTGTGATTTTTTTTAATAATTATAAAAAAAAGGTATGTGCATCTTCTTTCCTCGATGCTGGTCCGTTTTGGTGTGTTTTTCCAGTGAGAAAGTGGTTGTTGGAGCCACTACACGGGAACTAGCAAGGATCTCTCCCATGGTTGCACTTTTAAAAGGATATCTGCCGCGACACCCAGCGCACGTTGCGCACTGTTGCTCACGCATGCAAATTTCCAATGCTCATGCACTGAGACACTGAAGTTACACTGCTGGATATGCTTTGGGCGTTCAAACGCTCTGTAACTATTTGATATAAGAATATAAGAGTTGAATATTATTAGACGCTTATAGTCAGAACGATCGATGAAATTTTGTGCTTTTTCTTGCTCTTTTAAACGTCCAATCTTCTCCACATATAATTATCTAACAAAAACACACAAAACTCATAATAAAAATACAATTAACCAATACTAAAATATAACAAAACTTACAAATAAAGTTCAATAAAAATATAAAAAAAATCATGAAAAAATTTTTTTTCAAAAATTCCTTACTTAAACTCTAAAATAGTCGTGAAACTATTTTTTTCTATATAAACTGAATTGAATTTTTTTTATATACATAATATGACATATTATTACATAAATAATCATCACCTTGTCACTTGTCAGTGAATAAAACAACAGAAATGCCAAGTCTTTTTTTTTATATACAAAATGCCAAGTTTTATAACGAAACCGAGTACGAACGTATTAAAAAAACCTCTTCGTTATATATAATGTTGCTCATAAAACAATATGATAAAATGGAAATTAACGTTAATGACCTTATCTTTTTTAATAAATAAATTCGTTCTTCACACTTCTCATTTAATATTTATTAATAAATCCTAAATAGATCAATTTTTATACATTAAATCTAAGCTAAATGAGTGCGCAAAGTGTTAAAATGTCATTACTCAGTGAAACCCTATATTGAAGAATTATTAATTTTTGGCCTAAGGTAGATCATATCGCATGTCACTGAATAAAACAATGTGCTTTTATTTTCTTCTAAGTCTAACTTTTTCTTTCTCATTCCTTCTTTCACTTTTTATTTTTCTTTTTCTTTTTCTCTATTTTTTCAACACTATAAAATTTCAATGGCGATTTCATCAAATTTTCAATTAAAGAAAATAAAAACCCTAATTTCATTAGATGCTACTTATGTTTGTGTGTTGGCCATGACATCCGAGCTAATATAGAAGCAGATAAGGTTCCTTTAAAGTGACTAAGTAATTGTGTATTACAATTGATTTGATAAAGTACATCGAAATCTCAATTTACTAAATAATCTAAGAGTGGATGTGCCATAATTATTTACTTTAAAGACAAATTCACTTTAAATTAAGATATTTTTCCTATAAAAGCATGTGACAACATGAAGAGGGAAAATGAAATGCTTTGTGAGCTATATTGCTTGAGGGAAAGCCATAAAGACCAAAAACCTTGAAAGTATAGTTATATCAATCGGATTGGCCAACCGGCAAATCGGTCCTTCAACCGGTCTAACTCAGTTCTTATTTGTATATTTAATTGATGCTTCAAAATTCCAACTTGTGATATTTGAACCCATTAATTATAAGACTTTTATTGTGGTAAAATACACTTTACCACTAGACCATATACTTTTGTTAAGTAACATTTTTAATTCTATAATTTATATTATATTGTCACCCCTAAATTTTTTAATATAATATTTTTATATAAAGTAATTTCTTTATATAGTATTTTTTAAAAAAATATTATTTTTTGATCAAAATTTTTCGATTCAAATACTTGACTTGTGGTCGGACTGTTAATCCGGTGATCTGACTTATGACTAAGTTTAACTCCGATCCGAGTTATACAAGAAAGCAATGACTTATTATTGATATGCTCTAGATCACTGAAAAATTAAGTTTTGTAAGGCTATTTTTAAGAGAGACATCAGACTATATTGTTTACATTCCTTTTGGGAACGAGATCAACGTTATTTACCTTGATCTGTTATGCATTATATGACATATCTAGTTTCCTCACCATCGATGTCACTCCTCTTAAACCTTAATTACGATCATTCTGTTGAATTTTATATATATGTATATATATATATATATTACGTGGATTAATATTATTTAATAATTAAAATATTATTTAAATCATTAATATATATTAATTATAAAATTATATTTTATAATATAGAGAGAAAATTCTACTTGGTCTTGCTAATTTATGAATATTGTAATTGAGTTTTTGTTGTGTTTTGGGTTAGTGAATTCTTATGAGATATGTATGAGATGGGTTTGAGATGTTCATTTAATACCATTCTTGGACTTATATTTCTCTTAATTAATTATGTTGATAAGTCTTTAAAGCATTCTCATATTCTAGTATGAGTTATATTTTAATGATTGACTAATGTTTCTCCATTAGAATTGTTGAATTTTTAGTATGTATAGAAAATATATTATCATTGTTTAAATCATTAATATATATTAATTATGAAATTATGTTTTATAATATAGCACTTGGTCAATTTATAAATATTGTAATTGGGCTTTTGTTGTGAGTAAGTTATAAACTGCTTCTTCATTAGACAATTTTTAGTATGCATAGAAAACCTACCAGAATTTAGGACAGTTTTTCTCACACACGCGAATTCTCTTGATCCCTTCACAGAACAACAATGGATTATGGAATCATGCCAGGTACACATTCTTAATTTATCTCTTGAATACAATTCGTTTAATATGCTATAATCTTGTATATATAATTGATCTAGGTTTATAGAATTATTGAAATAAATCCTTCACATTCTCCTTTCTATGTTATTGGCAAGTAAAAAAATAAACAAAAGAGGATATACAATAATTCTTAGACGTGAGAATAAATTCTCAAACACTCCCTATATATACTATACCAAGAAAACATTTCCTATGCAGCATGGACAATAATGTGCCCGTTCTGTTTTTATCAGTCTAGTGAATTTTCTCACATCTCTCAAAACTTTTTTATTCTCTGAACTTGTCTTTGACGTTACAATGCTACTAAAATTTTCAGTTTAGACTTACAATGCTAAGGATTTTCTTTTAGTTTCCTTATATAAAAATATCATGCACAATTATTATATGAAAATGTCATACACTATATGAAAGTATCACGCATAATTATTATATATATTTTTTATAATACTAAATATTTCTTGTACTTATTTTTTTTTATGAAAAAACTTGTGAGTCGCTTGTCCAGTGTATGATATAGTAGGTTTTAGTAGGTATTAATTGTTCATTAAGTTGTAAACTCATCCAAATAGTTGTTATACAATTTACAAATAATCCTCCAATTTGATCTATGATACAATAGAATGTGTTTAAAATGTTTTTGTCAAAGTTGTAGTATTTGATTTTAAAATAAATTGTTGGTGAAGGAAATTCACCTATTGGATATTTTAGGCCTTATAGAGGCTATTCTAAGTTATCCATGAATTGTATTTTGAAGTTTGTGTGGCTTGGGCTAGGGGTGCTCATGAGCTGGGTTGAGTTGAGTTTAACATAACTTGAATCGAATCTAAAATTTTTGATAAAGCCAATTTTTAGGATTCGAACCCAGTCAGGTCATGGTCGACAAATGACCAAGCCGGGATCGGGCCAACTCTATTTTTAAGCAAAATGTATAAATTTAAAGATTATGTATAACTAAGCCATAGAATTTTAAAAGTAGAACTAAAACTAAGAGGTATTTTACGATATATATGTTGAAACAAATTATAATAATACAGAAATATTATCATATTATACAAAAAGTATTACTTTAAGTTAAGAAATCTTATAATTTTCACTATTTTTTAAAAAATTATAATTATAATTTTATAATACTATGCGGCGTTGAGCCAAATTAAGTTAACTTGAATTATGGTCCGAATTAGACTCAAAAAATACATCAAGTTTCGAGTCTAATATTTAAACCCAAACCTAACCCAATTAATTCTAAGTTGAGCTAGTTGTTGGGTTGGGCCAACCTATAGTGTGTCCTTTTGTCATGCGTCGGTCTAACTCAAACATACAAAGACTATCATGACAATTCTCCTTTCTATGTTGCTAGTAAGTAAGAAATGGATTAGGTCTAACTTAACTTCAAAAATTAACTAAAGGGACAGGATTGTCTAAGTCACCATAAAAGGTACTTTGCCCATATACCTAGTTGATATGAGATCTCTAAAACTTATAAGATACAAAATGATTAACATACAACATATAAAATTAATATAATATTAACATAAAAACACATATACTAAATCAAAATAAAGAAATCAATTGTTTCATTAGTCAACTTTAGCATGGTAGCTGTAGTAAAATATTTTATTTATTTAATTATTGTGATATCTCAGTTACGTTAGTATAAAATTCAAAAAATAATTTAAATATATAAACTAAAAGTATTCAAAAATATTTAAGAAGTATTTGATAATACAGTAAGTATCGATAACAAACTATTTTAAAGTACTGGCTTGTAACCTAGAATATAAAAGAGAAAAAGAACGGCATAATCATGCATGGCAATATGAAAATCGATCCTTGAGCACTCTTCGCAGCAGAACATGAAGGCGGGGGAAGAGAACATAAGTACCATGGAAGATATTGTATTGGATTAGGAGGTGGAGGAGCAAAATTGTCCACACATGGCAGTGGTGTTAGCAGACATGATGGTGGAGTTGGTGGGGCTGTTGGTCCTGTTAATCGGTGGTGGTAGCGGCGGAGATGATGGTAGAGTTGGTGGGGTCTTGATCCTGTTAACCGGTGGTGGTGGTGGTGGATTTGGTGGCCTGCCACTAGAGTCTGAGGGGGAATTAGGTGTTATTCCCTCATCAGTACAGGGTGGTGTCTGCGCCGTGTTAGCAAACATGGGAAAAACCAGAGATACCATCACAGATATGGTGATGGGGATTGCTTGGAAGGATATCTTTGCCATTGTCTGAATATGAATAATAATAATAATCCCTTCGGACACAAAAGGAAGAGAGCCACGACAAAGATGTGGAGAGCAAAAGAGAGAGTGGTGACGTACGTATATATAGAATAGAAGGGTTCAGGCTAGAGTTTTTATTTATTTATTTATTTTTTTGGTCACTGGGGTTTTTATTTATTTGTTAGTATTTTCTTTTAATTATATCATGATGATCATATATATGATATGATTTCCAGATTCGACAACAATATATGAAAATTCAAAAGGGAAACTTCACAACATGATTTGTTTTAGTATTACGTTATTAATGCTTTCCTAATTTTATTAGCATTATTAAACTATTTGTTGTGGAAAATAAATTTTATTAGGAGTCCAACTAATTATTTTATTTTATTTTCCTACAAGAAAAGGATAATATTTTCATTTTTTTTTTACTTACAATTTACTAAGGAGGTATATAATCTAGCGTAGGGAGAAAATAGTAAGTTAAAGTACACGTAAAATGCAGACAAAAAAAAAAGTGCACGTAAAATAACCTGACTGTGATTTGATCACATAATCAAATAATCTTCAAAAAATACTGTGGATTGAATTATTGAGCTATAATGTTACATTCTCACATAACAGACCTTTCAATCTTAATAAATTATTCTTTTTGATCGTTTTTTATTATTATAAAAAGTATAAGATAAGAGGAGATTTTCTTATTCTAAGATTAGAGTAAATCACATGAAAATTTATAACAAAATTACATATTGCTTACTAATTGGGGACCATTGGATTTGAATTTAATTAAGTAATTAAGTTGTCATTAGTAGAAAGTTAATTAGGTGAGCCAACTCTATTACGTGATCCAAAAAATTTTACCCTTTTTTTTTGCTGCACGATCATAATTTTATGTGGAAGTATATCGTTTTATAGATTGTAATTGATCTTACATTTAAATGACTTATTTAACAATTTATATCTAAAATATAATTTTGAATCTTATAAAAATGAGTACAATTTAAGTTGTTTATCATAGAATTATTGTATAGATTGATAGAGTTACTGTTATAGAAGTAAGATTATTATGTCCTTTAATAACAGTTTAGCTTGACTCGTCTCGCTTATAGTTATATATGTATGGAGGGAAGCAAATTGAGGGAAGCAAAGCAACAGGCTGATTTTCTCTGCAACAATTGTAATAACTAAAATTATAGAACTATATAGTCTCTAATATTAGCTTTATTTGTTCAGTTTCTTACTTAGGATTTATAGCCCTATAATGGGTTCAACCCTTAATATTTGATGTGGTTATAAGAAACTTTAAGAAAATAATATATCCTTGCCTTAACTTTTAGTTTAGTAAGCATTATAGTTGTATAACTTAGATTGAAAGTTGATCTAATAAGAAAGCCAAGTTAACAGGTCAACAATTCAACAATGAGTTAAGTGGTTTAACCAAAAAATTAAGATAAATAATAAATAGTTTTAAAAAAATACTATATAGAAAAGTATTTTATATAAACAAATAATTCATGAAAAAACACATCATATAAAAAAGTACTAACCATATAACCAAATTAATAATAATAGTTATTTAACTTCAATTTTTTTAAAATTAAATTTCTTAAATAACAATATAAAATTAAAAATTGAGAACATTACTCAACAAAAGTATATAGTCTAATGGCAAAACGTATTTCATCAAAAGGGTCTTCAATATATCATATATCATGTTCAAATCCTAATTAAAACTTGTCTTTATAAAGCTTAAAATAATTTTTTTTAAAACTCGGATCAACCACTTTGAGAGGGTTACAGGGTTTGAATCCGAGTGGACGAGGAATTGTTGGCTTTATTTGATTAGCATTTCTCCTTTAAGATTTGAGGGCTTAACATCCCATCTAATAACGCCTATAATAAATGCACTCCCTTAATGTTTGATGTGTTTACAAAAAACTTTGAGTAAAGCAAGCTATACCCCTAGCTTTTACATAACTTGAGAACCATCAGTATGAGTCAGACTCTGAGGGGTAAGATGAAGTCATTAAGTCAAGCACAGTCTTGCTGGAAGTTGAGGAAGAATGTCAACAATGACTTCTAGGGATCCTTATTGACCATTTCCATGAGGGACGTTGGGTTTAGAAAAGCAAAGGCTTCACATAGCACTAATCAACATGAAGACGTGTCCATTCCACCAGATTTTATTCTTTTTCAATTTCTTCTTTCATTTAAAACATGAAAATATTATAACACTCGAAAAGTGATACACTCAGTTAAGATGGAAAAAAGAATAATCAAGATTAGCCTAATCATAAAGGAAAACTTGTTACAGAGTTTTAGCTTTAACACTAAATTATAAGAAATTTTATTAAGCATCTGGTAGTCTTGGTATATATATAATTTATCTTTAAATTGAATTAAAAAGTGGAATTAGTTAAGATTTGAGTAAATTAATCACTAGACCACAATATATATAAGTGATGATATTAGTTGAACATTTAATGTAGAAGGGTGGGATTTCGTGATAAATGTTGCTCTAAGATGCAAGCTCTGTTGGGCTGGGCAGAGCTTCATTTAATCTGAGAGTCTTCTGTGGCAGAGAAGAAGAAGCACTATCTTTCCAGCCATTCCCCACCCCGAAATAGGAAGAAAAGAGGCAGCAGCACTGACTGACTCACTGACAATCCGAAAGTGCAAAGTTGCTGTTGGACAACATAAATGCACATACATCAGAATGTTGCGTTGCATGGTGCATTAGAGTTAAGACAACTCAAATGATTGAGATAACTGAATTATAATTAGATAGAAAAGTTTTAGTTTTGGGAATGAACTGAAAAAAAAAATGGTAATTTATTAATTTAAGAGTTTTCAACTGCAGATTATGAATCAACCAACGCAGAGTACAGAGTTTAGGCCAGGCCTTAATACTATCGCTATGTCCATACTCACCCGTGTATGGGATATTTGGAATCTGACAAACACTTTTCTTTGGCACTGGCACGTATAATGATTATATATAGCAGAATTAATATGTGAAGGCAAATTCCCTTCATCTTGTTTCTCAATTGGATTCATGCAATAGTCTTTTGAGCTTTGCATTGGAAAGGTATTGAGATTTAAATGAAGGAAAGGCCTCTACCCAAATTTCTACTATCGTGCTGAACAAAATTATGCTTTTACTTTGAATGCTGAAGCAACAAAACCGGCCTTTCAGATTGGAAAAGTTTTTTGCTATTTGGAACTTTGATTTTCATCTGCTTAATTCTGGCTTCTGAGGGTGTACAGGAAGAGGCATGGATTGTAGAAGTAGAGAACAGATCATAGCCTTCAAGATTGGTTTCTCCCAACCAAGTCATGTTTCTATTGTAACATGCCATTGCTATCGCATGGCTAATGGATTAACAAGGAGGGAAAGGAAAGGAATGTGCAAATAAAAAAGGAAAGAAAGAAAGAAAGAAAGAAAGGCAAGGAAGGTTGAAGCAGAACGGAGACTGTTTAATCAATTTCATCTTTTGTCACATTAAGATACACATTTTATAAATGATAAGTATATAGCAACCCCGTGTTTAAATGATTTAAATTTTATTCTAGATATATACTTCTTTCTTTGTGAAAACAGCAATATTTTTCAAGTTCGTGAAAAGATTTGATGCTCCCTTAATATAATTTTCATAAAAAATAGACTTAATGTAGCAACCGTGGTGGCCCTATCTGAACTAAATCACCAACTAAATAAGCAATATATACTTCATATAATTAAGTACTAGTAAAAAATTTGTAGCAAATGTTAATTTTGAATTATTGTGCATCACATAGTAGAATCAATTTTCCTGTAAGTTTATACCAGGAAAGACTCAAGTGCATGGAATTTTAAAATACAATATATCGATTTGACTAATATATAGAACAAATCTGGAACAAGAATAAGGAAGAGAATCAAACATTTAAACTAAACCTTTTTTTAGAAGTTTAGCTTAGCTTCATGATGTCACCCAAATACCATTGTTATTGAGAGTGCTCCAAAACCAACCAAAACCAGCAACCCCACAGCTCTGTTCTCAGCACCAGAGAAATAATATATCCAGGTATATGGTTTAGCCGGGTTTCCATCCCCTGCAACAGGCACATATATGAACCTTGGTGGCGGTGGTGGCAAAGGGTTGCAATTCTGTGGGCAGGATGGATGATTGGGAGGCGGCGGCGGCAGTGGCGGTGGTGGTAGTGGTGGTGAAGGTAGTGGTGGTGGAGAAGGAGTTGGAAGCGGAGGAGGTGGAGGTGGAGGAAGTTGCTCGCAGGTGTATCCACAAGGACATGATCCACACTTGATTTCAGTTTCTGCTGGCTGGTCTAACTTCTTAGAAGATGTTATGGCTTCAACTGGAGATAAAAATGAAATGCAGAAAAGGAACAGCACTATTAATGTAAGCTTTTGAGGCCTCCAACTTTGTGTTGGAGACGCCATTTTCTGAGTTGTAGGGACTTGGAATTTACTCCAATTGAGTCAAGGTATAGAATGAAAGAGAGAAAGTGGAGAAGGATGTAGGCGTTGCTGTTGTTCTTGCCTTCCGTTTAGTGCACGAGTGGTGTGATAAAGCAAAGGTCATCCATTAGCATTAGGTAACTTTGGTCATTTTGGAAAGAAAAAAAGAAAGAAGATAATTACACATCACTTTTTCACTCACATGTCGCATCACTTACTGCTACTTAAATGTCAAGATGTGTGTAAAAAATGAGATGAGTTCAGTGATAATAAATAGATGTAAGGTGTTGTGTATATAAGTCTTTGTCTGTATTTTGAAAATTGCATTGTAAGAGAGGTAAGTGATATTTGGTTTAGTTAATTCAAATTGATGGGTGTTTGAGTACTGTTGATAGCGAATTGCATGTGATTGTTGTAAATGTAGGGGACCTTGTGTCGACTCTTTCAATTTGGGGGGTTGAGAAATAAGTATGGTCAATCTTGTATCACTTTCTGGAGAGTTTAGTGAGAAAACGTCAGATTCTGACTAGGGTTAATTTTATGTACAACTATGTTCCAAATTCCCACCAGCAAGTAGCAATATATTGGGTTCTTTATTCTCTACACTTTTGATAGCGCGTAAGAATATTTGCCTTTTGCATGAGGTAAGGTGATCAGATTCAGACATCAATATTTGCACAATAGTTCTCTTTCCCTCCATTATGCTATTTAACTTTCGTGGTTATTGCATGAGGTGTAAGGTCATCAGGATCAATTGCACAATAGCTTGTGTTAATGGACAATTTTATGCAAAAGAAAAAAATTACGGAAATGCCTTGTAGCCCAGCTTGTGGAGCCAGGAATTCTCATATGAACACCTATCAGTTACATATGTCATGTGTTTCTCTTTTAAAAAAAATTTAAAAAAAGAAAGAAAGAAAGCTACCTAATTTAGTCAGTCAGGCTTCCAAAGTCGGGCTGGGTAGCAATGCCCAAAAAATTAATGTACTTCTACTTTGCCATTGGCGTAGTTGTGTAAATGAATCTCCTAAACTCAGACAACATAAATTTAGAAAATTAGTAGTTAATCATAATATATTACAATAAAAAGAAAAGAGAAAATCCAATGAACTAGTACTTGATCTCCTATCAATGATTAGTTTTTCTCATTTGTTTCAGGGTGTGGCAGAGAAAGCAAATGTTAGATTACCAATTTTAGTTATAAGTTTCAAATGAAATCTCAATATAAAGTCCAAATCATACTTTTTTTTTGTTGACAGGTCCAAATGATACTTTATTCTCCCAACTGTTAAGAGTACAAGAGGGGAAATTAAATTAAGTTGTAGCATATAGAAGGGCTGCTCAAGTGCTGATTAACCTTGCTTTGCATCTCTCTAACAATAGAATAGAGGAGATATTCTTGGGTGAGTGCCTCCTTCACTTTGCATAAAGTGCGAAGCTGGCACTATTCTTCCCCTTACGATATCAATTATTGGAACCTTAATTTGATGTAGCTTGCTCTTGTCATAGAAGTATTTTATAATTATGGTTTTTTGCACCTTTTTCTGCCAGACTAACCTTTATTGCAAGGTTCAATTTTTGATTTAAGGAGTTCCGAGTTTCCTTAGCTCGTTATTTAGTGACTTAGAGAAAGAGAGAGAAAAAAGAATTGGTACTTTGTTTGTCTCATTGTGATGTAAAAATTTCTTCTAAGGCAACGCACACTAGTCAACACTGTTGTATGTAACCAGTTGGAAATATATGCATATGATACAGTTTTGGAGTTATCGTAGTTTCTTTCATCAATTAAAAATTTGTAATTTTCTATATCTAATCTTTTATACATTTTGACTTCTGCACTTTTTTAAAATCAAAATGTGGTAGCATGTAAGAAAAACCTGTTTTGGGGTAACACATTAAGAAAGGAATCACATGCCTGGAATAGGATTAAAAAAGTTTACTACTAAACTTTTTTCTTGGACGCGATGAACCATTCCTTTTTTAACCTCTCGATAATTCTTGGCCAGTTCCACTTGCAGTTGCATGTCAACCATTCATATACGAGACTCCATTTGCATCAGATTTATGAGAGACAAATTTAGAAGTACAATATGAGCAGGAAAGCAAAAGCTATACCAAAACTACATTTACATTTACTGATACTTCAAAATGATTATTATACCAATATCTAATATGAATCATAACAAATATTTTTGGATATCTCTAACTTATATGTTTCAATTAGTTTTTGAATTTTGTCATTACAGGTAAGATATCACAATAATTAAATAAAAGGTAAAATTTTATTGTGCCTACATTGACTAAAGATATCATTAATGTTTCTTTAAAATTTAGGATTTATATTTTTATGTTAATATTATATTAATTTTATATGTTATATTTTAATTGTATCATATCCTTAAAATTTTAATTAAAATTTGTCATATTCATGTATCAATATCATATTATATTCATGTCATCTATCTATATTTGTGCGTTCTAGTGTGCCAATTGAATTATGGAAATGAAATTATAAGCAAAAAATTGAAATAATGGTTAAGACTTTTTTCTTAAAGTTTTCAATGCAGTTATTTTCTTTTATAAAATATTGTAAATTTATATCAAGACACGTTTATGATAAATATGTACTGTATAAGTTGTGAGTTGTAACTCTACATAATGTAAATCTTCGTATTTAGTTTTTCCTCTTTTCTTTATTTTATTTTTTTAGTTTTTAGTTTTTCATTGGCGTTCCTGCACGCAACCACACTTTCACACTTTGAGAACTTATTCTGTTTTTACAGATAATAAAGATGAAGGTACCAGATGCTCAATGTTTAGGTTGCGAGCATTGATTATCGCTCTTACATTTGGTTCTTTGGCAGCCACGCAATGGCTTCAATTGATTTATTTGTGAATATAGGTGTATCCGAGGGAGTATAGAACATTAAGTGGTTCAGGAAGAGGACAAAAAGTTAGGAAATGGAATCCATTCTAATTGATGAGTGATTGAGAAGCATCACCTCCAGCTCCATCTTTTGCCCCACTGATTTCAAATTTGGCCCAATTGAAACTTTTTTTTTTTAATCTTATATAAGGTTAATATATATGTGTTTGGGTATTATATTAGTGTTCTCATATTACTGGTGTTTTATTAATAGCATGGGCGTAGAAGGTTTTTGCTTCTAGTTCAATATATATTATATTTATGTCGTTGTTTAATATGCTCTCAAAAATTTTTTGAGTATTGATGTTCTTTGGAATTTACCTGTTATTACAAGTAACGCTCCATTGACTTATTATAAAACCAAATAGAGACTATTATACTCAGAGTGACGACTCTGACTCGCACCACCTCAGACCACCACCTATAGTGACCTGCACCACCGCGCCTCAATCCTACGTCAGCGAACCACTATGAACAAATCCTGCACAGCCTTTATTCCAGTACCCATAGCCTTCGACCATTCTCACAATCTTTCACAACGCACTTCGACTTTGCTGCCGGCTCCAGCGTCGGCGGTAAATGTTCTCCGGTGTTGTTCGCTGGTTCGTCAAGTAGCTGATGTGACTGTTGTACAGTGGCTCACAACTTGGGTCTGTGTTGGTGGAGGTAAGAAGAAGGATTTTACTGGGAGAAAGAGTGGTGGTGAGGTGAGAGAAAGAGAAAGGAAAGAAATGATGAGTGATTACATGTTATAGAAGTTACCAATAATGAAGACAAGCAGTGCATAGAATCAACGGCTATCATCCCATAAAGTATCAATGCTCAAAAACTTTTTGGGACCATTTTAAACGAAGCCTATATTTATATGTTCTTTTTTAGTGTTCTTACTAATGTGAAAACAGACCTAAGTTTAACTTGTCATTAAGAAGTCATATATTGTTTAATTCGGCCTATAGGCTAATACAGCAGAGACTCAAACAGCGAAAACACTAACAATCACTCTATCAAAAGGGGTCCCAGATAAATTTGTAAAGAGAGGAACAGAAAGGAAGAGGGCACCTGGTTGGTTGAATACTTGGATGTCCCTGTGAAGTGACTAGCCATGCTTAGCCATTCCATCAGCACATTGATTAGCTTCTCTAAAAATATGTTGCCACTTGATGCAATGAAAGGAGCTAAGTAGTTGAGAGATTTCGTTGGTAACAGTTGCACAAGGATGCAGAGCGTCACAGAATGGAATTGGTGATCTTTTATTTAGAAGTTTGTAAAAAATTTATGAGAAAAATGATCAGAATAATAAGGATAATAAATTAAAATTACAATATGGTGGTCATCTCATATGCTATAAAAATTTATTACTTTCCTTTTTTTATACAATGACAACATTGATATTAGAATTTATAATCTCTTGCAAACTCCTTCAAAAATAAACAAGTAATAGAAGCTTGCAAGAACCTACTTTAATAAATATATTTCATGTCTGCCATAAAAATAAGGAGGTCCACTGTAATTCCTGCTACTCCATTCCATTATATTGCATCCTTGATTCTTAACAGAACTTAAAGGGCAGGGTTAAGACATTGATATAAGTGGACCATATGAAAAAAATAAGCCAATTTGAATAGCTCGTTTTTCGCTTGACTAGTTAGGCCAAGCTGGATTAACTTGTTTTAATAGTACCACTAATACTAATGGAACTCCGTTTTTTTCTTTTTTTTTGTCCTTGGTAAACAATGTGTTTCGTCCAAGCTCTTAGGTAAAGTCTATGAAAATACTATGATAGGTTCTTCTTGAAGTCAACCAAAAAGTCATTTTCTCTATGATTCTTATGTCTTTTATAGAGGCATGGGATGAGGAAAGTGTTACCTTACCCCTTGATTTTGTGATTATGAGATAATTATGAAATGTTCCAATTAAATTGTGTCCCGTGACCATTTTCTCCAACTAATTAATTCTAGAGTCGTCACTTTTAAGCTAAGTGAATCTTTGGTGCCATCTTCCTCGAGCCTATGCTTTAAGTCCATCATAAAGAGGTATATAATGATACAAGAAAAGGAGAGATTTTAAGAAAATATTTAGCAATTATTTATATTTAATTTAATATATTTTATTTTTAATTACAACATATAAGATTATGCAATATCAGGTGATATATTTTTAGCATAATAGGATAGTACTTTCAAAGTACATAAATTTTTGCAGGAAAGGGGTGAAAACTCCTACAACAAAGCAAAACAGAAAAAATCAAATAGTACAAGCTCCTAATTTTACTAGACAATTAGTCAACTTCAGAGTGCAAATATAAACTAATGAGGCAACATGCCTCACCAAGCTTTGATTACAATAAAAATTAGCAAGCAAACAAAGCACACAAGACCTGAATAAGAATAACATCTAGAGGCTCGCTAACAAGAAATTGCACCAGATTTGGAGGGACCCTTCGTCATCATGCCCCATTTAAAATGTGCAACAACCACCAAGTCAGGGAGAAAACTTCGATTTTGCTCTTTCTGCCCCGAGAAATTGTTAGTTAAGTACTACTTAGTACATTATTTTTTGGGTATTCTATTTAATTATTGAAACGTATAAAATGATGACCTGTATGTTTGACTTCTCATTAAAGTTACATAATTTTTAAAGTTTAGCTTAAATGTGATTTATTCTCTTTATGTTTTTTTCTCTTACATGTTATTAATATGCACATACAAAATAAAATGTAATTTTTAATCTTTTCTAAAATTGAAAATTGCGTTATGATATTAATTTCTCTATCTTCTCAATTTTTTGTTGAATTTTGTTTTATTTAATTTTATTTTGTCTTCTTTCTTTTAAAAAATTTTTATCACAATTTTTTTTAAAAAGAAAAATTTAACCTTGTCCGCGTAGTGTTCATTTATTGCACGATCGCCATGCCTGGCTCTAGTCTTGACAATATCATGTCTTCATTTTCTATCTCTTAAAATGCAAATTTGGATATTCCAAAAAAAAAAATTTTGATCTACAATATAAAATTTTTTACATTATCAACCAATCATGTGTTATTATATATGTAATTTTTGATGTAGTTGTTATAAAAATTAAACATTTTTAATGATGTAACAATGCATCATTAGATACGATGTAAAAAACTTTTATATTAACAATACATTAATAATAAATAGAAAAATGCAAATTAGGATGCTGGGGATCAAGTTTCTAAGTGCAAATCTGGTAGCTTGGCTACCTATCCATGCCTCCTGTTTTATTTGAACAGATAGAAAAAACATTTGATGTGTTTAATTTAAGGCATTAAATGAAATTTACGTTATTATGCTTGTTTTTAATTTATATAAATAATGAATATTAGTAATATATTTTTTAGACACTTATTTTAATAATTATTTTATTATTGATCCACCTCATATACTTAAAATGATTATTAGAAAAAAATGTTAATAATACTTGTTTTAAACTAATAATAAAGTAAATGTTAAAAAAAATGTTCAAAAGTATATGTTATTAATATTTATCTATATATATAGATATAAATATTAGTCAAACTCCTCTACTAATTTAATATTAATGAATTTTTTATTTTTACATATTTTATTTTTCAATTTTTTTTACATATTTATGTTGTCAGTAAAATTGAGAAGTAATAACAAAAAGAATATTAAAATTGAAAAAAGTTAAAAATGTAAAATAAAATAAAGGAAAACAAATTTAAAAAAAATTGAGAAGATGGAGAAATTAATAGCGTAAGGTAGTTTTAGGCTTTAGAAAAGATTAAATATTAAATATTACTTTGCATGTATGTATAAATAACATGTGCGAAAAAAAAGGAAGAGAGAAAATAAGTCATATTTAAGATAAGTCTTAAAGGCTCTGTGACTTTAATGTGAAGTTAAACATGTGGGTCATTATTTTATACATGTTAATAATTCAATTAAGTGTTTAAGAGATGATGTATATTAGTGAGTGTCTAGCCAAGAATTTCTTGAAAAGTACTTGTCATAAACAAGGCTTAATTAGGGACTTTGCACACTATATGATTTTGTTTGGATATTTAGTGTTGAGGGAAATAAAATAAAATGTAATAAAATGAAATAAAAGTTTCATATTATTATTTGAATAGTTTATGATGAAATGAAAATAAATTTTTATTTTATTGTTTAGAATGGTAATGAGATTAAATAGAATAATAAAGATTAACAGAATAAAAATTTCATTCTATCTCATATTTCTCATTTTGAGAAGGAAAAAAAATTTTAATATACAGTGGAATATGATGAAATGAATTGTATCCAATATTATTCTATTTATTCTTATTTTTAAAATCTAAATAATAAAATAATGCTCAACTTCATCCCATTACATCGATTTGCACTAATTCAAATAAAGTCTAATGATACAATAAAAGAATGAAACAAAAACACGTGTCTAATAGCTCATGCAAATAAAGACACGTGTACCAATAGCATCACACGTAGCACGCGGCCATAAATCCTCCAATAACATGAAATCAAGGATTCCCACTATTTCAAAACAAACCAAATGCAAACTAATTTTTTTCTATAAAAGAAAAGACCAAGGTATTAAACTTCAACTAGAACAAGAATCAAAGTTGCGTGGCGAACTTCTTCCACTCAATTCTCACATCACAACATATTGCATAAACATAAACTATCTCTTCATTTTGATTGAATAAAATGGTTGGAATTGGGATTCCAATTTGCGTGCAATGTGGCACCAAGAGCAACCCTTGCCGGTGTAAGGTGGTGGGGCCAACGCTCGGGTTCCTGGCATTTGCAGCCGCGGCGGCGGTGGAGTGGCCGGTGGGGGCTCTCGTGTATTGCTTTCGCCACATGAAGGGTCGCAAAATCATGGCTCATCCCGCCACCGTGGTATACCCTTCCGTCAACAAAGCCATCCCCATCTAAGTTATAACTATTATTAAATCCATGTTCTTGTGTATCCAATTTCAAATTCTCAGTGATAATATATGGTTTTCATGTATGATATTTACGACTGTATTAATCTATGTTGTTCTTCCTTTTAGTGACCTAAACTTGCATAATAATGCATATATATAACACTTGGATTTACACATATTGTTGAGTTTATTGGAGGAAGGTTCTTTAAAATAATTTATAAGTAAATAAATATTTATCAATCATTGATAAATTTATCTATTAATTAATAATTGATAGATGTTTACTTCTTAATAAATTAATTTAGAGAATCTAAATCCGAGTTTGCTGTGTTAGATACATCTATTATTTCTTTACTAATTACTAATTAGATTAACTTAATTGTCACGTTTGGTGACGTTCTCTAACTTAAATTCACCAAAAAATTTCCCGCCTATAGCTTCTCTGTCTCCTGCAATTTTCACGCTCCTGGACTCCCACAAGGCCGCAACTTTATCAATGTTCAATGCTCTTTCCTTTCCATCTTTTTTTAAATTTTCTTTTATTAAAGTCACATACTCACGTAATTGCTGGGCTACCGCTTATCTATGTTATGACAAGTGGATGTAAATTGCTTTTAATGGAGGACGTGATGTTTTCAATTCAAAATTTTAATTCTTTTTTTATTTTCTTAAAATTATGTATTTCAATTTTTAATTTTTCTTTTTTTTCTTCTGAAGTTTGTTTAACTGAGAAAAAAAAACTATTTTCAATTTAGAGGAATATAAAATCATAGCTAAACAAAGTTTATAATATATATTACATTAAATTAATTATCTATTATTTATAATAAAAGATTTCTTTTTTTGTCTTATAATGTTTCCCATATATTTTAAATAAGAAATTAATCTTTACTTGAAATTTTTATTATTAAATTTTCTGCCTCAAATTTACTTTACGGAAATTTCTATGATATCTATTTTTTGAAGATTTGGTACTTATTAAAGTGAATTGTTAAAAATTTCATTTATTATTATTATTATTTTTAAATATATATTATAAATTTAACATTCAATAAATACTTCACAACTCACGGTATACTCAAACCTATAAAGATAGTATAAAAAATTTCCCTTTACTATCATGAAGTTTTTCATTTATGTTAAAGATAGTTGAGCAAACTTCTTATCTGAGATAACTTATGTAACTCATATATCTCTCTTTTTCTCACTTATTCTATGTCTTTATTAAGCTGTTGCCTTTTTTATCTTTATATAGCTTGTTTTTTCTTCCTTGATTTTTCTTTCAAGAATAATGATAAGTAGGAGAAGCCTTTATATTATAATAACTAGGTGAATAAAAACTAGAATTACCTCTTTCTATTTATTCATTAATTCTAATATTCCTTGAGTTTTTGTAAGGATTTTCAATTCTATTCTTTTTCATTATATTTGTCCTATTTAACAAACAAGTCGAACTTAAACTATGAAATGCCTATTTAATTATATAAGTTAAAGTTTTGGACTTTAAAAATGGTCTATGTAACTTACTAAACAGACCTATTTCGCTAATATTTATATATACAATTAAGAATTTAGTATACTTATTACATTATTCACTAATTATATATTAGTATAATATATTTATTTAATATAAAATATAATAATTTTGTGAAGAGTTATATCTATTCAAAAATTAAAATATTTAAATTTTTTGACTTATATGAAGACTTCATGTAATATAAGTTTTTAAATATGCTTTTGGATTAGATTAGACTTTTATGTTTTCATAATCAGACTAGTCAAACTAATAAGACTTAAACCCACACATTACAAAATAAATTTAAACTTTTTTAGACAATGCTTAGCATAACTCAGTCCATTTCTACCCTCAGCCATTATTAGTACAAGTTAGAGTTACTCTTTGAAGTTAAGAGAAAATATAATTACCAAGGAAACATAAGATAATTCAAATAGCATATTCATACATATTATGCATTGAATTCAACGCAGAATAGGACCATTTAATACAATACTTGAGGCCTAGAAAGATTCTTAATAAATTAAGAATTAGTAGTTAATGAATATTAAACTTTTATATAAATATGTATAATTTAATTTTATATTTATTATTATTATTTTAGAAATAATTATATTTTATAATAAATAAAGTTATTTAAGACATAAAATGAAAAAAACACATATAAATATTAAATTAAGATTTTGTTATTAAAAATATCAATGTGCAATAAAAATAAAGTAAAATATTCCATAAATTTTACGGGTGACATAGACCAGTAATAAATAATTAAGCAACATTTTAATTTTTTGGGTAGGAACTTATGAAAGGACTTTGTTGTTGCTAAATAGGTTGTGCACTTCGCACTGTTAGATACAGAATTTAGCAACTTTTCCATGGAAACTGATGGAGGGATTTCTGTATGTTATGTTTTTTCCTCCTTTGATTTCTTTTCCTGATTTCTGATTGGAACATATCTCATTGTTGATAATTCTTCTTTCTTTTTTTTTGGGTGGAAAAAGATGTTCATTATTGATTTTTTTTTCCCCGAGTTGGCCAAATCTTTTATTGCAAGCAGTAGCGTCAATATTGCCTAGCTCCCAAGTTCCCAACCGATTTATTGCTCCAATTGAATTGAATGAACCGGTAAATGAAGAGAGATTTATTTATCAAATTGAATTGACTGTGAAGCAGTAAATTAAGAGGCCTATTGCTCCAGTTGAATTGAATGAACCAGTAAATTAAGAGAGTGAATTTGTAGAATAATAAAAAAGATAAAACAATATTTTGAAGTAAATAAAAAGAAAAAAAGAAATCACAATAATAATAATAATAAATTATTATTTTTGGATCATCTGGATGATGATTTTAATTTTATTTTTACCATAATCTAATTTAAGTGAATGATATAAAAACATCTTTAAAAAAAAAAGAGAGAAATTTTAAGATATTTTTGAAGCTAAATTTTTTTTATATATTATTTGATGTATACTAATTTAGTTATAACATTAAAAAATATTGTCAAATTGGAGAAAGCAGTGACACATATAGCTGAGATGGTATACATTAAATAATATAAAACATTTTTTTGTTCTAAGTATTTTAATCAATAGATAAATTTCAAGTAGTTGATTTAACAATAGACGAGCATGTGATATATGAGAATGTAAATAATTTTAATCTCATAGTCTTGTAGTGGATAATCTTGCCTTGGACCCATTTGAAAAAGTAAAATAATCGAAGTACATGTAAGTTGAACCAAACTCTAAAAAAATACCTAAAACTACCAAAAAAAGACAGTTCTAACAGTAATACCTAAAAAATTACCTCTAATATTAATATATTTAACAAATTGTTTCTAACACAAAATTAAACATTAAATATAAAAAAAATTAAAGCAATGTTTGGTCCACAACTTTATGGCGCACATAATCTCATATCATGATGAAGTGGCAAAATTAAAGTGCATATATATAGAAAATAAAGTAAGACTAATTGTAATAGATGGTAAAAATCGTACAAATATAAAGGAATATGTATGAGTATATGAGTAGCATTATTCATAATATTAATACATTATAATAACTAATTTTTCACTTACAATAAAAGTTTAAACAAATTAAATTCTAAAGTTAGTGTCGTAAATTAATCTTTCTATGTGATGAATCAGTAGCAGATGAACCCATTATTAAGTCCTACATTAGATATATATATAGGCAAAGTACCCTTATAATGAATTTAGCAACCTTCTACCGTGAGCTAGCTTTTAGGGTGGAATTAGTACTAGAGCCGTCAAAATGAGTCAAGTATAATGAGTCGGCAAGAATAATCTGATGAAAATAAATAGACCAGGCTAGCAAAATATTGGCTTGAAACTAAAAATAGTCCATCACAAAATTTACATAGCCATATCTGACCCCGTCTGAAAATAACCCGAGCAGAGTTTGGGTTGGGCTGGGCCGTTTTAACAACTATATGAGTTAGACTCAGTTATTCTAATATGGTATCAAAACTAACTTAATATTGATATTGAGCCACCCGCAGATGTCAACGCTCTAGATATTTAGTCCTGTGTAATATATTAGTAAAATATCATTTATAATGACTTAGACAACCCACTCAAAACCTTCAATTTTGAGGGTCAAGAAAAGAATGGTATGAATATTCCACCCCCTCCATCGTTAAACTCATTAAACATCCAAATAATAGAGTGACATATTCTATTTTAGGCTGTGTATAAGATGGACCCATACAGTTTGGATCTGTCGATGGTACAGTAAATGTAAGCAATCGGATGAGTAGAAAAATAGATTGGTGGTTGGGATGAATGACTTACAACCTACTTAGAAGGTAAGTAGAAGAAGTTAAGGTTTGCAAATTAGTCCTCCACTGTTAATCGAGTTCATCGACGATGAGAATCACTACACATCGATAGTTGAGGGCAACACCCGTAGCCATGGATCACGTGGGGATAGTCCAAGACGTGGATTGCCTAATATCAGTTGTTTCCTTAACCTCAATCATCGCACACAGATGGCTGAAGGCACGACCCCATCGGTAGGGATCCATCAGCTCCTCACAAAGACAATATCTCAAAACACCCACAAACAAAAACAACAACAACAAAAAATTTGGATTCGTTGTGATTCGATGCACAGTGATGGGTTTTGTATAATCTCGTTCTGAGATATGGTTTGAGGTGGGCTTCTACGATGGGGTTGGTGGTTGTTTTGAGACTCGTGGCAGTGACAATGTCAATGGTTATAGGGAGTGTATGGTTCTGAGATCTGGTTTAGGGATGGCGGTGATGGGTATGGGTGGTGCGAGATCTGGTGGTCATTCTAAGATCCCATGAATGAGCAATGGTGGTGCCGTCGTGTGGGTGGTGCTACCTCCGTCACTACTACTTCCTCTCAAGTTGGGCTCGCCAAGGTCCATCTCTATAGTGACATTGGCGATTTCTATTTATGAAAATTTTCATCACATTATATAGTAAGCAAGATTACTATTTACTATGTTATATTATATGTATTTATTATTTATAAAAATTTAGATGTATCTTATGCTAATATTATTAGTTTAAATAAAAATAATTATATTAGCAATAACATATACAACAATTAAATAAATTTATAAATTTATTCAAATATTTTTATCATTATAACTTGTAAGATTAACATTAAAAGATAATAGGATTTACAAATATGTAAAAGAAAGGTATTTAAAAGAATTTTACTAATGCATATGTATATTTTTATTTTTCTATATTTAAGACTAATATAGTTAATAAAGGACGTATTTTTTATAATTTTCTAAAAAAATAACACATTTTTATAGCTATTTAAAAAAAATAGAAAATAAAAATTTGAAAGATTAAAAGATGAAAAGTCATGAAAAATATAAAGAAAAGAAATAAAGAGTCTCATGAAATATATAAAGGAGAAGAATGAAAAGTAAAAAAGAAATCAAATCAAGTTATTATAATTAAAAAGTATAAAAAAATTTCAAATTAAAAAAATGCCATGTAACAAATTTATTGAAAGAACTTTTATATTAGAAAGTTATAAATAAATTATATATTATAGATGGATATATAAATAGATTATCGATAGATTATAATTGAAAATTCATAATAGATGTTTTTTAGTTGCATTTTTTATTTTTCTTATTAGATCTTTGATCTTAGTATATTTTTTAATTTTATTTTCAGTATAAAAATTAGTAAGAACTTAGGTTTAGGGCCCATTACCATTATCTCTTATAAAACCCATTAACGGCCCATTCTTTAAAATGAGAGCAAAAAAATATAGAACGGTGTGTTTCGGTAAGAAGGGGGTTTCTCCCATCTCTCTCTCACCCATCCTATTGCTCTCTATCTATTAGCAGCCAGCCAAGGGATTTTTCTGGGAAGCTTTGTCACAGCAAACAGGTTTTTTTTTTTTTCTTGTTTTCTGGGTTAATTTTGGGTGAGTACATAAAAGCGTACGATCCTACGATTTTGACAACCATGGTTGTAATAGTAATTGTATATATTGTAGTGGTTCATCCACCGTCAGATGGGTGTAGTGAGGGGGGTGATATTGGATGAATCAGTACTCTTGGCTGAAGGTGATGATCATAAAAATGTATCTTTACTACGACCAGAAGCTGAATCTCTCGTCCGAACACTCTTCCTGTCCAGAACCCATATGGGAATTTCTTATGGTATGGGCCTTCCAGATGACAAGGTGAGTATTCTTAAAACAATTGCAAGTTTGTACTCACTTGATTGCTTTATTTTAAATGACCCTGTAAGTGAGGTTATGCCTGCATGGACCAATACTGATGATGGCAGTATTATTTATCTGGTTTCTAACAAGAAGGAGTTATTACCTAAATTAAGCAGCTATAGTTGGCAGATTGTTGTTCTGAATGTTGGAGGTCATAGTTCATGTTACACTCCAAATATGCTTCAGATTGAAAATTTAGAAGAGTTGCCATTGATTATATGCCACTTAAATAAAAGGTCAAATGGAACCAATGCTGTGACCGTGGGTTATATAATGAAGCCTTCTCGTGTGGAAGATTTTGCAAAGAGGGGTGCATTCCCTTTGTGTCCTACTCAAAATGGGTTGATGTTCGTGCCTCTCACATCAAAGCTTCCTTTATCATCTCAATTAAAGGATGTTGACATTGTTCTCCATAAAGCCACTGATGAAATATTATCTATTGAGGAGAATCAACTTACTTTTACGCAGAAAATGCAAGAACTACAAATATATTTGGAACATCACCAGGATTGCTGTGTGATTGACCCGCTGATTAACATTTATCCTTTATTGGATCGGCTAGAAATTCAACAAGTTTTACTTGGCTTGGTAGAACTCAACACTGAAGGCAGCTATTTGATCAGAGGGGCCCATTTTCTTAAGGTTGATAATTTTGATGAATTTAATTTTGCCACTGGGTTAGCTGAAGCTAGATTGTCTCTTCCATGTATAGTGAAACCCAAAGTTGCTTGTGGTGTCAGTGATGCACATAAGATGGCAATTGTTTTTAGAGTTAATGATTTTAAGAACTTGAGTGTTCCTCTTCCAGCTGTTATTCAGGAATATGTGGATCATTCATCCACTTTGTACAAATTTTATGTCTTGGGCGAGAAAGTTTTCTATGCTGTCAAGAAATCGATACCAAATGCTGATATTTTGATGAAATTATCTAATGGTGATGACCTCAAACCTCTAGTGTTTGATAGCTTAAAATCTCTACCCACTGCTGACAGCATCCAGGATTCTGGAGCCAGTAACTGTGGTATGACAAGTAATGGGTCTTTGGACCTTAAGCTGGTTAAGGATGCTGCAAATTGGCTTAGGAGAAAGCTTCATCTTACCATATTTGGTTTTGATGTTGTAATTCAGGAAGGCACTCATGACCATGTAATTGTGGATGTAAACTATCTCCCATCATTTAAGGAAGTACCTGATGACATCTCAATACCTGTCTTTTGGGAGGCCATTAGAAATAAGTTTGACTGTAGGATGTCTAAATAAGCATTTGTTTGAACTCTGTGACTATTTGACTACGAATTGTATGCCTTTAATTGCATGAGACCACTGATCAAGCATTCAATAGCAAGCTGGAAATAAGGTTGAATAACTCATGCTTGCATATTTGAAGTTTGAATTGCTTAAATACTTGTTATTGATGCTATCTAGTGTGGTGTTTCTTCCACTATTTGGCATTATATTACTTCCTTGTAAGAAATTACTAGGGAAGCACTCTCTATCTTACGCACTCAAATCAATAGTTAACAACTTAACATGTGTGAGGCTGTGTGGAACATGTTAAAAATGTACTTATCTATAAAGAATTGTCTTAATACATGTCATTGGTTGATGGTTGATTTGAGTTCTTATGGTATGCAAGAATTTTTCCTTGCTGAATGTCTCATCTTAGTGATAATTTTATCTCCGCATTGCTCTATGGAGATATGCAAGACACTTTTCTTGGTAGAAGAAAGAAACGTAACGTTTCTGGAGAGTAATCTTACCCTGCTGAGTTTAGCTGCTTTTCACACTTACCGAAGATAGAATTTAGGTTTATTGCGTTTTTTATTCCTTACAATTTTATTTTATTTTTATAATTGGATTTTTACAATTTAAAACCATTTTTAAGCGGTGATACATGAGTTATAAAAAACCAAACGAACAAAAATGATTACCCAAAAGGAAATTGTTAAAATTAACATATTTCTCATATGAAGAAAAATAATTTACTAGACATATCTTCAATATTTTTGTTAAATTTTCTGACAAATCTCATGTCAAATTTTTCTTTTTAAAAAAAGAAAGAGAATGTGAGCAATAAAGTAGTATAAACAAATATACCTGTCTGAACCAAAAAAAAAATCCCTATCTAAATATTCAATTATTTGGTGGGTTTTTTTGCAATAAGATATTTCTTTAACTTACAAAGGATAGGTGAAAGTAATAAGCAATTTTGATTCTTAAGAGTTTAAATTTAAAAAAAATAAAATTGTGGTGAGATTGTATAATCTTTATGCTTCAACAATGAAATGTAAATTAATTTTATAAACAATTCAAATGAATTAAATTTGTAAAATAATTTCGTTCAAATGAATTCAATTTGTAAAATAATTTCGTAGTTTCACCTCTTTCTCTCTCTCTCTATATATATAGAGGTGAAAATAGGAAATTATACCTTAAACCTTGAAGTGAATGTTTGGCTTTTACTTACACAGATCCTTCTACTGTTCTTCCATAACCAGAAAAGCCACGCTAAGCTATGCGTATACGTCATCAAACCAATGCGGCGCAAACTTGAAGTACATTTGCATCTTCTTATCTGAGCACTACAAATATAATATATAAATGTATAGAGTATAGAGATAACTACATCAATATAAAAGGCTACAGATTTTAGGACAAAATTAACTTGCTTCAGAAGCACCCAAACAGAAGGGTTGTGGTTGTGCTGCAATGGCTTGCTTCTGCTTAAATGACTATAAGGAAGGACTGCTATTGACTAGTGACTATTAAGAAGGTGCTTCTACACGAATTTCTCCTTGTTCCACTGCGCTGAAACTCACTCGTTTCTGAAAATTCATATGATTCAAGAAAGAACATTAGCATAATTGCCTGAAAGAATTACATATTAGCTAATTAATATCAACATGTTCGTGAATTGTGATACGATTGTGCAATTCGAACGACCCTTTTGCGTGAAAATTGAAACGAATTACTAGGAAATTGCAAATATCATAGTCTAATTATATCAACATTGAAATGTTCTACTCTTGTTTCTTGTCAACTTGGGTTTTCGAACAGAGTCAAAGTCTCCTATATCACGTTTTTTTGTAGGTGCCATAACTAGTAAACGAGGAATACTCATATTGAGGGTGCACATGCTATATTTCTCATGAAATTTTTAAGTACAATCTATCACGTCATCTTTAAGTACTTAAATTATTATTTAATATGTATAAAAATATTTTTAAAAATTAGTATAATTTTATAATGAATTCCATTATCTTATACATGTCAAATAATGTCTATAGTATATTGTGACTAACTAATAATTACTCATATTTCTTCCTTGAGTTGCTTACACGCCGACAAAGTCGACGTTTGATGAAATTAGTAATTGTTACCCTCATGCACTGTGGTAGACAAGCAGACAAAAGGGGTTGCGCAATACTAAAAACCAAAGCATTTTAGACTTCATTTTAAGACTATCAAATTTTCAACCTTCTAGAATTTAAACATAGAAACAACAGTTTTTAAATGTGATTTGAAGTATCATATTTTAATTTAGTATATATATTCCTTTTTCTTTCAAAAATATTATTTAAGTAATCATTTTTAGTAACAAAGTAATATTAAAAAGTATTTTCTAATAAAAGTAATTATTTCAAAATTTAAATGGAAATAATAATAATAATAATAATAATTATTATTATTATTATTATTATTATTATTTATAACTAACTGTATTTTCCGTTGTATTTATTCTGTTGTGAGAAGTAATTATTTGAAAGATAAATTTAAAAAATTATATTTTAATTCATAATTTAACTATAATTTAACTTTCAAAAAAATATATATAATGTAAAAATAAGCACCGACTTTAGATGCGATTTCACGTTTGACTTCTACTACTCTATTCTCCATGTTTCGATAGTACTTCGATATGGTCCACATATGAATGAGAACTAAGAATACGGCGAGGCATGTTACTATGTTAGACAGCTTAAGAAGAAACCTCATAAACAATGTGAAAACTGAAAACACAAGACAAGACAGAATATATCTATCCAAGTAGAAAATGCTTAATAAACAGTTAAAAGGTTACAATAAAACCTTAACATCAGCAAGCCAAGGTTGATGGCTACCCATATCATACGTACACGAACAATTTGTCCTAGTTATATGGGGGGATTCTATGGGTGGAGGATTGATGCTCCTAAAATTTGACTGATAATAACCGGTGAAGCTATCAACGGAGCTTCCCCTGTCACCCATCGCCGATCTGGCGATCTGACCAAATTTCTTCTCCATGGCATCCACCAAATCCATCTATTATTTAAGTTTGAACTTCTTAATTCTAGTTTTTCCATGTAAGTCCTTAACTGTAAATGCTTAACCTACTCAACCCAGTTCCCAGAAAACAAAAAAAATTAGGTTTTGATCCAAGAGCTGAAACGAGTATTTCTGGATATATAGCCATTAGCCATTCCATCTAATAATCGTCTTAGCTCTATAAGATATCTATTTGGTTTTGACAAATCATGGTTTATTTCTTGAAAAGTGTTCTCTATGTTCCTGGATTAAATGAGAATATGCTTAGATCTAAAGCCAAAGTCAAAGGGGTTTTGGGATTTTGTCCCTCCCTTAGTTCTTCAAGGCCTGGGGAAGCAACATCAAGAACATGTTCTGTTTCAGGAGATCGCAGGTCCAAAACCTCCGGTTGCTCCAGAAAGATTTGAATGTTTTTTCATTAATAAAAGGAAACACAATAGGTAAGGATGTACTAAAAAGAAAAAAGAATGAATGAAACATAATTATCTTTTTTTTTATTTAAAAGATTAATAAAAGAATGAAATGAAACTTATCTAATTCATGTTTTTTTTATTTCAATTTTAAAAAGAACAAAAGTTAAACTTTTGAAAGAAAGAGAAGAGAAATAATTCACTGTGTATTCTTTTTATTTTTTATATATTTTAAAATTTTTAAATAAAAGAAGTTATTTTTCTTTTTCTCGTTCCCTTTTCTTTCCTTTCATTACCTATAATCTAGAAAGCACGGACACACTATTTTACTAGCGTGTCCGCGTGTCGGACACATGTCCGACACAGACACACGATGACGCGCACACGACACGCGTGTCTCACGTATCTGAGTGTGTTCAATTAAAAAAATTATTTTTTTTTACTCGGACAAAGTCAAGACATACCGCAGACATGGCCAGGACACACAGCAGACACATATTGGACACAACCCATTAAAATTAAAAAAAATTTACTGTGTAACAGTATACTAATATCACAGCTCACAAGCCCAATATCACCTGACCCACCATCAATAAAAATCTTCTATTCTTCCTCGATACATTGTGTTCACTGTGTGCTAATAGTTCAAGTTTCAAGTGAGTTTCACTCTGATCTGGTAGTTTAATTTTTAATTATTATTGATTTCTTTTCTAGCTATAAATGAAGATACTTATCTTATCATTGAAGAGTTGTGTTTAAAATGTTTATAATCAAAATTATATATATATATATATATATATATATATGTATACACCGTGTCTGTACTGTATTTGTGTCCTAAAATTTTTGAATTTAGTGTGTCCCTGTATCCGTGTCAATATCGTGTCTCATGTCCATGTCCGTTTTCATGTTTCATAACCTATAATTCAAACATAATGTTAGGGTTCTATGTTGATTTGATGCCCAGTTCGTAAATCTTAAATCTTAAATCTTAACAAGGCACAATAGTTAATTAAATTATTGCCCACTATTATTCACTTGATTTTCAGGTTCTTGGTAAAAAATCTTAGCCACATCTTTTCTTTATAATAAATTAACGGTTACTTTTTGTAAGTGTATTCATGCTTCACCCATTTTTATGAGTATTTAAGAAGAGCCTGGTATGATTGTTCATAGGATTGATTTTTTTTTTTTTTTAACTTTTAGGTTTCCAGTCTTCTGATTCTTAAATTATAAAACGTCAAAACAAGCATTCAAATTTTGATTGATTTTGTTATTTCTTCTCTTTTGGGTAGTCAAACTCAACGGCAAATTCGGATCTAAGGTGAAGTTCAAGACATGCTTATTAAAATGGAATGAATCTACAATATCACGTACGTATTACAAGGTTTGTTTTTTTCTTGGGAGTGTACTTATTTCAAGTTGTTAACACAATTTATATTATTAAAGTAATAATCGTTATTTAATAACTATATTAATTTATTATCTTAATAACGCTATAAAATATTAATATATCAACATATAAACACTTACAAAAGTTCGCAAAGAAGAAAAGGACCGTATCTTCACTGCGCAACAAGCCTTTTACGCTTGTCGGTATCAAGAAAACCGCTTAATTAAATGCTTATGGACCAAAACAACCAAATCAAGCCGCCAAAATCCAAGCAAAAATTCGAAGATTCGAGAATGTAATTAACAATATTATAATTAATAAAATAAATGACGACAATTAAAGAAATACATACCCCTCGTGGCTTGTGATTTTGAACCTCTCTTTTGGCACCATGCGCCGCCTCGGCCTCCGCCGCTGCGCCTCCATCCTGGACGGCATCGTTCCCCATGTACAAACTTATGATCTTCTCTGCCACCTCGGTGCCGTCGTGGCTCTCCTCCATCAACCTATCCAACTGGGCCTTGGGAAGCCTCATTTTGACCCTCATGGGCCCACCATGATTTGGGCCAGGCCCATCCACCCCTAGATTGGAGGAAGGCTTCACGAGGGAGAGGTCAGAAACGGAGCGTTTCGAGAGCATCAAGAAATCGAGCCTATCCTTAGCGTTCATTCCGCGGATACCACTGGATCGCACCCTCCTTGGTAGTGCCTTTTCCGGTTCGGGCTGAACCTTCGGTAACTCAACCAAGAAATAGATTTTCTTGGGCTTGAGCTCGTGGTGCGGTTCTAATGGCTTGGCTCGAAGCCCGAAATGTTTCACCACTTGGGAATCTAGGAGAACGTGACCGGGATAGTCCTTGACGACGTCGTTTGCTGTAGCCGGTGTCTTCAGCTTGAAGGTTTCACCGTCTATTTTCATCACCTTTGCTTTTTTACTCCCTCCTATGGCGTTTCCCATCTCTGGTTCTATTGGTTAGTCTACCTTCCTTCACTTCTTCTCTGACTCTTTGCTTTCTTTTACTTTTTTTCTCTTTGATGTTTTCCTTTTTGATTGGTTGTGTTTCTCTCTCTCTCTCTCTCTCTCGTAGACAAGGTGTGGTGGTATTTATATTGCCATCACGGGATGTATTATTAAGAGGTTGACAAAATCAAATTTGAATTACAGGATGTGTGTGAATTAGTGGAAATATGCGAGAGGTTGTGTGAATTAGTGGAAATTTGCGAGAGATTCCATAAAGTAATGATTAATGACATGATATGGTATAGTAAAGTAGTGTAAAACTTTGATTTAGTTGACAATATGAGGATTAAGTGGTTACATTTTATGGATTTTTCTAACTAATGCCTTTAAATCACTTACTAAGAAATTAGAAGTAAAAATATTAAATAAAACTTACAGTATTTAATATATTAAAAACTTAAAAAATTATAATTTTTATTTAATATTTTTTACTTTTAATTACTTAACAAATAGGTAACAAGTACTCTTATCGTACTTGTTAGAAAAATTCAAATTTTATATACAGTATAAACTTTTGAATCTCAATAGCATTATATCATAGTTAGAGCCACACTATTAAATACTTAATTGAAGATTACTCTCACATTAGAAAAACATATGATAATACCTTTTAAGATATAAAAAGATTTACATGGGGACAAAGTGAAGTTTGGTGGGGTTATTCTCAAAAGTTGGACGATAATAAAATTGAGTTGTGGGGTAGGCCAAACCAAACTTAATCAAACTCTTGTGCTCCCATTGAGAAAAAGAAGGCGACTATCATATTCTTTTCATATCTGATTTGTCTAGATCTCTACGAAAAAAGTAACCTTAATAATACTTGTTTATTCACGTTTTGTTTTGTAGTTATTAACATAATTGTGTATAATTTTTTTAACATTTTTCCCCAAGCAAAGAGAATTAATAAATGTTTGTTTAGCTTTTGAAATCTCAAAGTCGTAATGAATTTTTAAACCTTACCCTTAGAAATTGGTGGGACAGTTTGATTCCATTAGCGGCTAATTGTATAAAACTAATATCATACAAATACATAAAATTCAAACTCTTGATATTATATATAAAGTTTGTTTGGAGTCATAATATTTTTTTTCTTTGACCAACTAGTATTGAGTACAGAAATACATATATATCTAAATGGATGAAGATTCTTTTAATTTTTTTTTTCTCTTAAGTAATTAATTATAAGAGAGAGAAAGACACAAATGTTATAAAAAAAATGTCACACATATAATCGGGTCTCATTAATAATTTTTTTTGTATCTTTCTCTCTCTTATATTTGACTTCTTAAGAAGAAAAAAAATTAAGAGTATTCTGATCCATATCTAAATAAATTAAAATTGAATAAATTTAAATAATAATTTTAGAATTTAGGTATAACTATTTATACAATTATATAATTATACATGTAAATATATTGTAAGTTGTAAATACAAAATATAATTAATGCAAGCTCTTACATAGAATTGTTGAAGTCTATTCTTCATAAAGATCTTAATAAGTTTTTAATTATGGATTAAATTTTAATATATTTTCAGTATAAAAGTTTCTTATACTATTATTCAATCATGTATCATCATTAAAAATATTTAACTGTTATAATAATTATTTTAAAAGTCATACATATAATAATATATAATTAATTGATAGTATAAAAAAATTTATATTAATTATACATTAAAATTACACTCTTTTATTATTCTAATTTCAATATAACAATTAAACCTGTGGATTACGATGCAATCTCTTAACTCCACCAAAGAGTATTATTTCAAGAGGCACTGATTTTTTTTTTAAAATTGTTTAAATAGAGTACTTCTGGGAGTCTCAAAGCCACCTATTCTACATGACTTTTAGCATGTTAGGGGACTTTTAAAATGGATAAGGCCATGAAGAAGCCTTTTCACATTTTAAACTCCTTTTTTCTTTTTTAAACAGTAGATGTCATCGTCAGGGAGGTGCTCACACCATGCTCCTTAGTCCTTACATTACATGGTTATGTCCAATAAGGACTTTCCAAAACTGCGTTTCTGTCTTTTGCTTCAGTTTTTCATTTTCAATATTCTTTTTTAAGTATCTTCACACTATTTGAATTCCTTTAAGCCGTATAATCAGGCCATTTTAATAAGTTGCATTTCCAAACTTGAATCTTTGTCGTGTCTAGCACGATTTGCTTACAACTACATCTAATCGTTTTGGATTTTTTCCCTCTTTTCTATCGGTATAGATTAAAGAGCAACCTTCATCACTCGGTGTAGTTTATTTGGTATCAGCAATAAATCATATTGGCTTTGTAAATTTTGATTAGTTTAACCATATTAACTAGATATTTCTCACTAATTAAACAACAGGATGATATATATTAATAAAATAGCTGCTATAATGCTAGAGACAAATAACTTGAGTGAACCGTCGAACCTTAACCCAATTGGTAACCAAGTCCTCTCAAGACCTCCAAGTGTCGGGACATATCTAAAGTAATCTCACCAAACAACAACTCTAATGTCTGTAGTCACAACTAGTCTTGTACAAAGCAGTTAGGTCAAATGAATAAGCCGCATGAAACAAATGAAAAAAAAATATAATGTTTTAGACCGGGTTATGGACTCACAAGTCTGGAGTAACTCGACCCGTCAGAATAGAACCCAAACATTAATATTGTGCGCTCATAACTATTAATTTGTTAGGCGTAACTCTCTCGAGATATACAAATACTAATCATATCTCGTATAAATAAAAAATTAACTACAGAGAATAATAGTATCTCTTATTTCAGTTAACAATATTTAATTCAAATTGAATGTTCTAAATCTCAACGTCTTAAGAGAATCATACATATATTCTGCAAGGTCAAAAGGTACACATTGAATCTCCAATATTACACACTGTCTTCCTTGTGCACAAATTAACTTGATCATTATAATATCTTTTGCATGTACTCACTCCTCACGTAATTATTGTTGTTGTTGTGTCACGGAAGTATCTACCATCACCTATCTTATCAGATAACCTTCAAAATCTAATTCTAAACAATTAAGATGTTTAAATAATAATTTTCTCAAGAAGGTAATGGTAACTCAAATTCTTTGATTAGTACTAATTATATAAACTAGATGATCAGAAAATAATACCCTTAATATTTATTTATGGGACTCCTGTACCTAAACTTTCTGAACATTTTCTCTTCTAATCATTTTTATGAAATTGTTTTCAGCTAGAAAAGACATTGACTTCTTTCAAGATTCGAAGATCCCATATTTCAACAAACTGTAACTACCAACTACGCTCACTTCAACAAGCATGAAAAATATGCACCAATCAAACTTCAACAGGGATATAGAGGCTTATAGCTTGGACCAAACCTCAACCTAACCTTTGAGATTCCTTTTACGTTCAGTTGTGGTGATCAGTATAGCTAGGTGTAAAAAATAGAAATAAAGATTGAAAGTGATTAAATTTTCATTTGATTCTTAGAATTGAGTATGAAATTAGAGTTTAGAATTAGAATTAGACTTCTTAATTCTAATTTTTATGTTTAAAATGTCATTTAAAATTAAAATTGTAATTTTATAAATTAATTTCATAGAATTAAAAAATAACTAAGTTAAGTCTTTCTTAATTCTTAACATATATATTAAGAATTATTAATTTCATAACTTAAAAATTAATTTTTTTCTCTCCATATTTATTTATGAACAATCATATTTATTTAGATTCTATATTTATATAGAAAATTATTTTTATATTTATATAAAAATTATTATAATAGTTATTTATTTTTTAAAAAATTCATGAAAATTTTATTTATGAAAAAAATGACTATTATATTATAAAAATATTATTGTATGAATATTTTTATTAATTTTAATTTTTGTAAATATTTTTTAATGTTTTAGATCATATCTTTAAATAATAAAATTATAATTGAATTTAGAATTATAATTTCTTATCTTAATTCTTTGATAACCCTAAATATAGAATTTAAAATTTTGGATCAATTATAATTCTAAAAGAATTAGAATTAAAATGAAAATTTTATATTTTAATTCCAATTCTATTATTCAAATGGACCGTAATAGTTAAGTATAAATATATGTTTGAATTATTTTATTTTGTATTTAAAATATCTTATAATTAAAAATTATTTAATTTTTTTTAAAAATAAATAATTATTTCTCATAAAAAAAGTTAAATCAAACATGCCTTAAAGACATGAGTTGAGAGGAACAGATAAGGCAAAGTGTAGTGGTGAAATGTGGGAAAGGGAGACGGGATGGTAGGTGCATGGGCCAATTGCATCTCCTTCGTGAAATTTTTATGTACACAAATGTATATAACCAATCATATTATGACAAGCGGCATAAAAAAATTAAACATGTGTTATCAAATTAAATATTGGATGTAAGGATTAAAATCCTCCGTCTTCTCATATCAAAAAAGAAGAAATCTTATATCCCCTTTTTCTTGTTCTCCCAATTGATGATGACATCTCGTTAAAAAGATTTTTTTCTCTTTTAATTAACAAATCATTTCTATTTTAGTTGTCAATTTTTTTAATGAGTTGTCAACATTTTATTCGAGATATTAGGAAAAAAATAAGAAAATGAGACAAATAAATTCAACCTAAGATGTAAATACACGTTTAGATATAAATTAAAAAACATTCATGATAAAAAAAATCATTCATAATTCTCCACCGAACAATTTAATCTTTTAAAATAGTTGATTCTTAACATAATACTAAATTCTTTTTGACCAAATAATCATACATTTGATTATTGACACCTCCATTTTTTTAATATGTTACATATAAAATTTATTTATGAGTGTGTGTGTATATATATATATATTTGTCAGGCCTGGGAGGGCATAGGGGAATAGGAAGTGTAGTTGATGGGGTGGCTCGAACTCGGCTCCTTTACACAAGAGGTACCACTAACATATAATTCTAAACCATTTCATATGTGTTAGAAATAGAAATAGGAAGAGAAAGTTATAAAAGAAAACACAGTATGAGAAGTGACTAATCAAAGTTTTAAATTTTTAAAAATTATGCTGTGAAATAGTAAAAAAAAATTTAGAGAATATACAAAAACATTTTTTAAACTTTTCTTATGTCTCTATTTTTTTATTTCTAACAATTTTTTTTTTAAATCCTCCATTTTTAGAATCTATACAAATCACAATCTAATACACAACTTGAATTATTGCCTGAGTCTCACAACTGATCGCAAGAATGACGTGCATCACAACTCCACCAGAGGTGGATTCTGACCAGCCTAGGCATGAGTAACAAGCAAACATGAGTGACCCATTATTATTTTCCTAACGCTGATGAAAATGACCAAATTGAAATGGCTAGCAAATGGGTGTCAATTCCAAGCAGTCTCACAACATGCTGGTCCATTTTGATTCGTTCGAACTTTGAATAAGTTAACTAGAAAGCTAATTTTCTTCAGTTTAGTGAGACTGCCATTAATAATTTGGTAATAGAAATTAATATTCATATGCTTTGTCTAACCATATCCTTGGCAGCCGCCATAACGACCTTCTTTGTTTCATGCCGAATGCTGCATCAAAATTAATGAGTTTGTCTACGTCCAACTCCAATTAATGGTTAGAAGGATCGATGTTCTCCTGAGGTAATTAAATCCATCCCATTCGCACGTTCCTTTCTTATCCTCAAATAATTAAACCTTTACCAAGTTGCATAATAGTGATACTAAACATCGGGATTCTCTACAGTGAGATAGTAATAGAAGGGAGAAACTCATAAAAAGTAGGTTCAGCAAATTTAAAAATTGTGAGACTGACATACTCTCTCTTTTATAATGCACTTTAGTTAAAGATGATCCAAATCTGTGATAGAACTCTCCATCCGTGAAGCCAAAGGTCCAAACACTTAGCACCGAAAAGAAAAAGGGCCCAACATGTTAATAGAAATCGTTTTTCTGTTAGTAACTGTTAGTTTGTTTTCTGTTATAGGTTAGTTAGTTAGTTTTTCCCTTGTTGTATTATTCTGTTAGCTTCGGGTAACAGTTTTAATGCTCAACCCTGTTGTATATATACATGGTTAATCAATGAGAATGAGGTAATTCAGATTGCATATTGGTAACATGGTATCAGTTGCAAACCTTCTTCTCTCCCTCCTCTCCTTCCTCTCTGATCTCTGATTTTTTTTTTCCTTTCCTTTCTTTCACCCTTCTCTTTTTTGGTTCAATGGCTTCAGCTACGCCAGTGAACCCTCAAGATACTTCCAGTGAATTCTATATCCACCCAAATGAAAACCCCTCTCTTGTTCTTGTTTCCCCAACACTCGATGGCCCCAATTATCATGGTTGGTCTCGGGCTATGAGCAGGGCTCTTGAAATGAAGAATAAATTTGGTTTTGTTGATGGCTCCATCAAGAAGCCTGATTCTAAAGATTCCTCTTTTGCTGCATGGAAGAGATGCAACACATTGGTTCTTTCTTGGCTACACCATTCCATGAACAATGAAATTGCATCTAGCATTCTTTACATTGATGAGGCTTCTGCAGCTTGGAAAGAACTTAAAGATCGGTTCTCCCAAGGTGATTTTGTTAGAATTTCTCAATTGCATGCTGAGTTGTATTCTCTTAAGCAATCTGATTTGACTGTCACTACCTATTTTACAAAGTTGAGGATTTTATGGGATGAACTTTGCAATTTTCGTCCTATTGAACTAACATCTTGCTGCCAAATTAGCAAAACTGTACAACAATACAGAGACAATAATTTTTTGTTTTGTGCTTCCTCCAAGGCCTGAATGATAACTATGCCACAGCTATTCTGTTTTGTATAATAAAAATCCTGATTTATCCACTCTTAGAGTTTTTGGATCTTTATGTTTTGCATCAACTCCTACTGCAAACAGAAATAAATTTGAACCTCGGGCTAGAAAATGCATATGTCTTGGTCATAAAGATGGTGTGAAGGGTTATATCTTATTTGACTTAAATAATAGAGAAATTTTTCTATCTAGGAATGTAGTTTTTTATGAAACTATCTTTCCTTTCCCGAAATCTCAACAGTACAATACTACTGATATTTTTCCCATTATTTGTCTCCCATCTTCTACTCCCTATTCTGATCTTTCTATTGACCTAATTAACACAACATCTATTCAACCTGATCTTGATCTAAACAATCAAATTATTCCTACAACCCGTGTATCCACTAGAACCAAAAGACCTCCTAATTATCTTAGAGATTACCACTGTAATATTGTTCACTCACAGCAGGAGCAACAATCCCCCTTGAGTATTAAATATCCTATATCTCAATACCTGTCATATGCTAATCTTTCTGCATTATACAAGCAGTTTGCTTTGTCTATTTTAAACTTCACTGAATCAAAAACATACAACCAAGCTATTCAATATGCTTGCTGGAAATCTGCCATGGATCAAGAAATTTTAGCACTTGAACAAAATAAAACTTGGGTGCTGACTGATCTACCTAAAGGTAAGAAGCCTGTAGGCTGTAAATGGGTTTACCAAGTCAAACTCAAATTTGATGGTAGCATTGAAAGGTATAAAGCCCGCTTGGTGGCCAAAGGCTATACTCAACAAGAGGGCATTGATTATTTTGAAACTTTTTCTCCTGTTGTGAAATTAACTACTGTTCGTTTAGTAATTGCTATGGCAGCTGCAAAATATTGGTATTTACATCAATTGGACGTAAATAATGCTTTTTTGCATGGAGATTTCCATGAGGAAGTCTACATGACTGTACCTCAAAGATTTCATTCATCCAAACCGAATCAAGTCTGCAAGCTACTTAAATCCTTATATGGACTTAAGCAAGCAAGTCGACAATGGAATGCCAAACTAACCTCTGCTCTTATTTCTCTTGGTTATACTCAATCTAAGGCTGATTACTCTCTCTTTGTTAAATCTTTTGATACTACCATTACTATATTACTTGTGTATGTTGATGATATAGTTTTGGAAGGCAATGATCTTCATGAAATATAAAGAGTTAAATCCTTTCTAGATCAGTAATTCCAGATTAAAGATTTGGGATCTCTTAAATATTTCCTTGGTTTGGAAGTTGCTAGAACTAAAAAGGGTATAACTCTCTCACAAAGAAAATATGCTCTTGAGTTGTTGGATGATGCAGGATTATTAGCATGTAAACCAGCTTCCACACCTATGCTGTTTAATTTGAAGCTGAAATCCAATGATGGTCAACCTTTTTCTGACCCAGCAGCCTTTCGTAGACTTATTGGACGGCTTTTATACCTCACCAATACTAGACCGTATTTGGCTTTTGCAGTCAATAAACTTAGTCAATATGTCTCTGCTCCCATGCATCTTCATTATGAGGCAGCCCTTCGAATTCTAAGATATATAAAAGGTTCCCCGGGTCGTGGTTTATTTTTTCCATCCTCATCTAACCTACACTTATCTGCTTTCAGTGATTTAGACTGGGCATCTTGCTTGGATTCACGAAGATCAGTCACGGGTTTTTCAATCTTTCTTGGTCCAGCTTTGATTTCTTGGAAATCAAAGAAACAAGTCACCATCTCTCGTTCATCTTCTGAAGCTGAGTATAGGGCCCTTGCATCAACTACTGCTGAGGTTCAATGGCTCATTTTCTTGTTGCATGATCTTCAACATATTTGTACTGATCCGGTTCCAATTTAATGCGACAACCAATCTACTATCCAAATAGCTCAGAATCCGACTTTCCACGAGCGCACGAAACATATCGAGATTGATTGTCATCTCGTTCGTGAGAAACTACAAACTGGTGTCATTCATCTTCTACCTATTTCTTCTGCCCATCAAATCGCAGACATACATACTAAACCTCTCCATCCTATACCCTTTCATTCTTTGTTATCCAAGCTGGGCATGATTAATATATATGCTCAGCTTGAGGGGGGCTGTTAATAGAAATCGTTTTTCTGTTAGTAATTGTTAGTTTGTTTTCTGTTATAGGTTAGTTAGTTAGTTTTTCCCTTGTTGAATTATTCTGTTAGCTTCGAGTAACAGTTTTAATGCTCAACCTTGTTGTATATATACATGGTTAATCAATGAGAATGAGGTAATTCAGATTGCATATTGGTAACACAACAATTGCCAATTTTGAAGTTCTTTGTCATTAACTTGCATATTAATCACGATTCATTTGTTTATGATTTGTTCCACCAATCACGACTCAATCACCAATTTTTGAGCACTCAATAAAATTTTCACAGGGATATAAAAATTTTAAGAATTTAATTTTGATGTACTAGAAGTGCAAAAAAATTTTACTTACATTTAATGTCTGTTATTATATTATTTAATGAGTTTGACATATCATATAATTATTAACATAGGCAAATTTATTAAATGAATTGTTAACACAAGATTAAATGATAGTATAAAATTATTTTAAATGTGCATCAAAATTAAACTTAAACTTTAAAAATATAGTAATTGATAATTGATATGTTTGTGTGTAAAAAAATGATTTATAAATATAATTAAAGTGATATGCAACGTAAGTGTAAAGAGTTTAACATTAACATTCACTAATATTTTGTCAGATTGTTTTTATTTTATACTAATTTATTAAAATATTAGTGAAAGTATACTGATAGTACATATCAATTAAACTTTTATAAATAAGAATAAGAATAGAATTTTTATTTATGTAAAAACAAAAAGAATAATAATAAATTTTCTAATTTTCATGTAAAAAAAAATGTTACTGACCACAAAAATGGAAATGGTCAAACTTCATTAAATGGGAATAAAAATATGTGCTGGGTCTAAAATATGGTCCAAAGTCCAAGTGACCAAGTTTGGGCTTCAGTATGGTCCAATTCTCAGACAAGGTTGGCCATGAGCTTGAAATTTGAAAGCAGTTATATATGTGTTTCTGGTAGACCAAAAAATAATGTGTGTTTCTGGAAGAGTTTCAATTGAGAACTCATCATCTTGGACTGGTCAAACGCGATGATGGTAACATCACAGAGATATGCATAGCCTTTAGGTGTGTTTGGAATGTAAAATAATAAAAAATAATTTAATTTATAAATTTAATTTAATTAAATTTTATGTTTAAAATATTAAAAAATAAAAAATAATTTGATTTCTAAAATCTCATGAATTTTAATTTTTTTATTTTAGAAATTTCATCAAATTTGATAAAATTTAGTAGGATTTGATTTGATTTGAAATGAATAAACTATTTTACCCTTAATAATTATCTCTAATCACCTCTCATAAAGGTTAAAATGTAAAATAATAAAACCAAATCAAATCAATTCTCATTTTAATGAATTTCAAACACAAAATTTGATTTCTAAATCAATTCAATTCTTATTTTTTTTTAAGTTCCAAACATAAAATTTAATTTCTAAATCAATTCAATTCAAATCAAATCAAATCAAATCAAATCATTTCTCATTTTAATTCATTCCAAACACAACCTTATGACAGTTGTTGTCTTGTCGTTTAAGCTGCTCATAATCTTAGTAATAGATTTATTAACTATCTTTGTATTGCTATATCTCATACTAATTGCTACTGTAGGTGCATACTAAAATTTCTCTCTAATTATTGTTAAATATTGAAATTTGAAAAATCAACAAAAGAAATCTATGCATGAGCCAGTACGTACCAACCAACTTGAAATAATCCAAACCAAACTTTCAAGTACTCATTGTCGTATACACATAATATATCTAGTTAATAAATCTCAATAAGATTAATGTTATACATGTTAATGTAATATTGTATGATCTAAATGATACAATTTTTGAATTTCATGGAGATTTTAGTAAATAAAATAAAATAAAAATTCATCCTTATAAAAAATTATTTATTAGTGTGAAAAAGTCATCCAAATATGGTTCAGATTCGTTGACAGAATTGGTATGTATGTCGTTCCTTGTAGAAAAATGCTTTAGACTTATCATATCAATTAATTATCAATCAATCAATACAATATAATAATATATAAAAAAAGTCCTGATTTATGAAATTATGACACATGCCATATCTAAATTGTGACACAAATATCATTTGCATTTGAATTTAAATTTTGTTATTATCCTATTAACGAAAGAATAAAAAATGTAAATTATTTAATAATTATTTTTATTGAAAAGTATTTGAGCATGTGTTAAATATGGTTATGGATGAATATCAATAAAATTGATTCAAAATATGTATAACAAAATGGATCCAACATATAAAAAAAAATAAAAAACAAAAAAAATTAAATAGATTCAAAATCTGTTTTATTCTATCATCGACTGTTTGAATATTATCTTTATTTTATGACATCAATGTTTTAGCAAAATCATGACAAATAACATATTAATTCAGTGATATGTATCATCTTCTGTTATTTAAATACACAAATTCAAATTTTGAATTTGTAGATTTTTTTTTTTTTACGATAATCAATATTTATTTCATATTTATGGTATTCAACTATATTGTAATTATTATATTATATTTGTCTAAAATTTGGGTATTTCAATATTTATTGAATCTAGTCAATTTTTTCATATATTTATAATATTTATGTCTAAAGTGTAAGTTGCGATTTAGAGGAGTCAAATCCTTTTATATTGACACGTGCAACACACGCGTGTAAACCTAGTTGATTTAATTGTACACTCCAAATATATAAAAAAAAGTTAGAAATTTTTCTTAAGGTAAATATTATGTCTTTGATACCATGTTAGAAATAGAAATAAAAAGACAAATACTGATAATTTGTGTATATTTCTAAATGAATGTATACATGAAAATTGACATTTATTTATAAAAGAAGACTATTATACACTATATATATATATATATTATGTATTAAATTATTTTAATTCTATATTAAATTAATTACAATCATTCTTAAAATTAATTATAATCAATTATAATTTTAATTATAATTAATCACGCTAACAAAAAATATTAAATAACTATAATTATGCTATCAAACTAAATTTTTCTTTATTTAAAAAGCATGTTATACGTTAATTTTAATATAAATTGATGGAGTAAAAAAAATTGGATTTATGTGAAACCTAGCTATGAGCATGACAGGTGATGCATACTAACCAAATTCTGATGTTAGGTCGTTTTCTTCTTGTTGGGGAGGACCATTCTCCTTTCTCCATTAATTCTCTCAACAAAGTAAACCCTAGTATGAATTGAAAAGAAATCGAATCCATTACCGTGTGACCTGCCTCATAGCCTGTCATAGGTATATCTGAATGGTAGATGCCCAACATGTGCTTATGGAAGAATAACTATGAAAGATATTTGTATCAGAAATCCCACACTTTGGTATGAGTCTAGTTATGGCTTATAAATGTCTTCTATATATAGCCCGTACGTCGTTGAAAGATCATTTCTACCGAATTGTAGGAAACCAACAAGAAAATTTATGTACGGAATTTGACAACTTAATCAAAAGTGGCCGTTCATTTTATTAGTGATACTTCTTTTCGTTGAATCATTAGTGATAATTTAATTATACGATTGGTGATACTATATGACAAGCTCATCTAAGTTGTTTTCCATTTATTGACGAAGTTAGAGAACTTGATCTTTAATTATAGGCTAAAGAAGTTGGTGTAACCTAGCGAGGGCTTAGTTTTGTCTACTAAGCTGTGAGTGGGGTTCAATCTGATAGAAGCCAGTGTCATACTCTTTGTACTATGTGCGTTCTCGATCCTATTTGAGCTGCCACCTTATTTACCCCCCCCCAACCCTCTTTTTTTTTTTTTAAAAAAAATTCCTTTACGTGATTAATGACATTATGTGTTAAATAATATTGTTCATAGATAATCTGTCCTACAGCTACAAATGTCAAGGCTCCCTAGGATTTTCACATTCCTCCAAGGGATATAATGTAAAACCAGCCACCAGCAATAATTAAGAGAACAAAAACAGTATTTTAATTAGCAAGTAATTTTAAAAAGTAAGTATACTGAATCTTTTAAGGTTTGCACTTATTGTATTGTAGTCGATAATTTATTTTTTAGAAAACTGCTATTACTTCTTTTACTTTATTATTATTTAAAAAAAAGGTATAAAATCGTATATAAAGTTAGGAAAATAGGTTTAGTTTTTCAAATAAATAAAGGTATATGAGGATGTAAGAATAGTAAATAAAATAAAGGATACATGTATAATTTCTCAAACAAAAAAGTTGTGAATGTAATCATCAATCAATATAATCAATCAATTAATATAATATAGAAAAAGGATAATCCATAGTTTGTAAATTTGCTATGTGTCTTTCCAATCATCAACCCAATATTATAATTTCTTGAAATGTCATATGATGTGACAATTTTTTTCACATATGATATCTGGCAACTGGAACACGTAAAATAAATAAATAATATTTGTTTTAAAAAAATCAAACATCAAATAACAAAATAAAAACAAAAATAAAAAAATTACTCAAACAACCTAATAAGTTAAAAAAAATCAAAATAATTTTAATGAATAAAAAATTACTTCTTCTATTCTCATTCATCTCTTTCTGGGTCTTCGATGATCTGCTCTTCTTTGTTTTTGGTTGAAATTCCATATGCTCTTCTGTTAAAAGGGTTCTCATGCACACAACCCTTCATCTTCGATCTCAAGTTACAAAGTTATGACCCCAATGAGGAAAAGAGCAACAAGGCCTCCTTCTAGCATAAAATTAAGCATACAATGGCTAGAAAGTGCACCACCGTTAGTGGCCTTTTCTCTAGGATTTTCATTCTAAGTCATCGAAGCCACAACCTATGTTTACAGGTATGATTCAAAAAAATTTGAATTGAATTCTATCTATTTCAAATATGGAAAGATTATAATAATTGACACATTTTAGGATTTGTGATGTAAATCCTTCCAATCCAAAAATCAATTCTTTCTGGAATGATTAAAAAAAATTGAATTATTTCCATCTATTTCAAATATGAAAAGTTATGATTTTCAATTATGTGACATATCTCATTATGTGAATTATTTTATTTTCAATTCTATCAATTTAATATGTGTTTCATATATTTTCAAAAATAATTGACTATATGCTAATCATTATCATAATATTGATTGGTTAACCAAGATTACAGGATCCCTTTAATTTCATACACATATCATACCATAAAACAACTTATATATGTACTGTCATCTTGCGCACTTGCTCACATATGTTGTGCACATTCTTTTCTCCCTGTTTTCTTTTTTTTTTTTTTCTGACACCATTTTTTTACCATTCATGTAGTATTTGCAAGGCTGGTGGGTCTCTTCACCTTTTTTCTGCTTCAAGGTATTGTATTTGCTTCTTAACAGTTCATTTTTCTATGTCCATTTTTGTTATTACCGATATTAACGTGGTAATCTACTTTCTGTTGCTGTGGTAATTGTTTAATTTCTGAAAGATCTCTTGACAGACTATTTAAGATCTACTGGTAACGTGGTAATGTCCATTTTTGTTATTTTTGTTGTGGTAATCTACTGATATTAAAGATCTCTTCATAGACTACACCATTTTTGTTGCTATGGTACTTGTTTAAATTTTTGTTTCATGAAAGTTCTTAAATATATGATTTATGATTCATATAAATCATGATAAGTTCATGAACTTATTAATGTGTCTATTATTGTTGCTATGGTAACTCTGCTAACTATACTACTATCACGTCTTCCATGCACATATATATGACTACCTAGCATTATATTGTGTTTTATGATTGCAATATAATGTATTTTATGAATTTCATCTTTCCTTTGAATTTTATGGCTCAACTGTGATCTCATGAAGCCAATGTTACATATATATCATGGATGGAGATCATCTGTCCTCATTTTTGTCCCCTTCCTTGTCCCTTCACTTAAATTCTGACAAGTGTAAAATAAATTAAGTGAGAAAGGGACATGTAATTAAGTTTAGAATACTTGTCAGAGTTTAAGTGGGGAGACAGGAAAGTAGACAGGAAATGAGGACAGGTGATCCTCATTCCTATATCATAGCTGGACAAAGAGAATGATACTTTTAAGATATTACTTTTTCCCTAGGAAGTGATTTTGTTGGGTCATAATTAATGGTCTTTGTTGACAAGATCGCCAATATCAGGGGGATTATGAAGAAGACACTTCTTCTTAATGGAAAAAAATGCTAGGATGCCAAAAACACTGAGCAGGAATGCTTCTGAAGGAGAGAAAAGGAAGGCCATTAATGATGACGATTTACTCTTGGTTAATAGGACTGTGTTGATCCCTAAAGATTCACCTCACCAGATACAGAGAGGTAATTTAAATTTATAGTTTCTTACTTTAACTTCAGTTCATTGCCTATAAGTATTTCTGATCCCAGCAGCAAGCCTGTTCTAAGAAAAATGAGTATTAGGTCTTTTTATGCATTCAACATATTATTTGGTTTAGTTGCTGTTAAGTAGGTGTTAATGTATTGTCCACCAATGTGGAATTGTTTCCTTCTCTGATATCCTTGTTGGAAAGTAAAAGCATGTGAAATGGAAATAAAGTTTACTATAGCAGTAGTTGTTGTATTTTGACTGCCATAATGATTTGCTGCAGCTGTTTAGATATCTCAATTTGTATGACATGTTATTATTGGTGCTTATTTTTAAATATAAAGCCACTTTTGGTGGCAAAAGTCAAAAAAAGGGTTGGAATTCAGTGAATTTGATGAAGCAAAAGGTGAAACAGAAGACATAAGGAAATTTTCTCTTATAAATACTGGCCTTCTCTATTAGTTTTATCATCCTATTTCTATAGAGAAATATTATATAGTATCTTCTAAGAGTCTTTCATATTTTATATAGAGAGAGGTGTATTCTCTTATTTTAAGATAGAGTGTTATTGTTTTTTTCCTTATAATTAGAGAGAAGTTGTAATTTTCTTCCACATAGTGAAAATATTTCATTCTTACCCATAATTTTTTCCTCATCACCATTAGAGGGTTTTCCACGTTAAATAGTATGTGTCAATTCCTATTTTTCTCAACTCTATTTTAGTTGTGTGATACTGTTTCAATAACTCTGGTACCTAACAGTGATATCAGAGCCTTTGACTACTGATACTATTCATGCTGTAGTTACTATTTGTGGTCACTGTTCATACGTGTAGTTGTATACTTTTGCAGTTATTATTAACGCATACTAGAGTTGGTTCTATATATGGGTATTATTCATACCTATAATACTGCTCATGTATATGATACTATTCATGATGAAAAAATGTGAACCGTTCTATAGAGAAACAAATCCAAGTAAAAAAATCACGGTGACAAAATTTGAGATTGAGAGGTTCAACGGGAGTAATTTCTCCTTATAGAAACTGAAGATAAAGACTATCTTGAGGAAGGATAATTGCTTATCAGTAATTGAAGGCAGACCCAATAGGATACCTGATGATAAGTGGAAGGAGATAGATGACAATGCTATTGGTAACCTGCATCTAGCTTTGACATATTTAATTTTATCAAGTGTTGCAAAAAAGTAGACGACAAATGAGATCTGGGATGCACTCACTAAATTGTGTGAGGTCAAGTCACTTCATAACAAGATATTCTTAAAGAGGAGAATTTATACTCTTCGAATGAGTGAATCCACGACAGTAACGGATCACATCAATAATCTGAACACGCTATTTTCCCAGCTTACCGCATCAGATTACAACATGGTGAAAAATGAACGTGCAGAGTTTTTACTTCAAAGTCTACCTGACTCTTATGATCAACTCATCATCAACATAATAAATAATAATATTGTTGATAGACTTCAATTTGATGATGTTTTTGTTGCTATTCTTGAAGAAAAATCAATGTGGAAGAATAAAGAAGACATATTAGAAAGCTCAAAGTAAACAGAGGCTTTGCAGATGATGAGAGGAAGATCAACGAAACGTGGCTCTAGTGGGAGCCGAAATCAGAGTAGATCAAAGTCACGAAGAAGGAAGAACTTCAAATGCTACCATTGTGACATGAAAGGGCACTTGAAAAAAGATTATTGGCACAACAAGAAAAATGCAAAAAAAGCTCCTGAAGCAACAACCTCTCAAGGATGTGTTGTGAGTACCTCTGATGATGGAGAAATCCTGTATAGCGAAGTAGCAATTGGTTCTAAAGGCGAAAAACAACTTATTGATGTTTGGTTAATGGATTCTGAAGCAACTTGGCACATGACTTCACAACGAGACTGATTTAGTACTTATGAACCTATCTTAGAAGGATCTGTGTTTATGGGAAATGATCATGCCTTGGAAATTACTGGAGTTGGTATTGTCAAAATAAAATTGCACAATGGTACAGTTCACATAATTCAAGGAGTATGACATGTGAAGGGTTTAAAGAAGAATTTATTGTCTATTGGGCAATTGGATGACCTCAGATGCAAGACCCATATTGAAGGTGAGATCTTGAAGGCGGTTAGAGGTGCTCTTGTGGTGATGAAAGCAGAAAAGATCGCGGTAAATCTATACAAGTTTCAGGGAGAGACGCAAAAGGCAGACTCATCAGTTGCATCAGCCGGTCAAGAAGAATCAACGATAATGTGGCATCGTAAATTAGGTCATATGTTGAAACGTGGTTTGAAAATTCTCATAAAATGTGATCACCTTCCTGGGCTCAAATATGTAAACTTACCTTTTTGTGAGCACTATGTTACAAGCAAGCAGTATAGATTAAAGTTTGATAGATCAACTGCTAGAAGCAAGCACATACTAGACTTGATTCATTCTTATGTGTGGGAGTAACCAAAAATGTCATTAGGAGGAGCAAAATACTTTGTATTATTTATTGATGATTATTCCAGGAGATTATGGGTGTACCTAATCAAGAAGAAGTCAAATGTGTTTCCAATCTTCAAAGACTTCAAAGCAAGAGTAGAACTTGAATCTGAAAAAAGGATCAAGAGGACAGACAATGGAGGAGCATATACAGATGACGATTTTTTCGCATTTGGCAAGCAAGAGGGTATTCAAAGGTAATTTATAGTTGCACACACACCTTAGAAGAATGGTGTAGCAGAGCGGATGAATAGAACTCTCCTAGAAAGAACAAGAGCTATGTTGCGAACTGCAGGTTTAACTAAGTCTTTTTGGGCAGAAGTAGTCAAAATAGCCTATTACGTGATAAATCGGTCACCATCAACTGCAATTGGCTTAAAGACACTAATGGAGATGTGGAATGGCAAGCTAGAAGACTATTCTTCTTTACATATGTTCGGATGTCCTGCATATGTGATGTATAATTCCCAAGAAAGAACCAAACTGGATCCAAAATCTAGAAAATGTATATTCTTGGGTTATACTGACGATGTTAAGGGGTATCGCCTATGGGATCCCACTGCCCGCAAGGTTATTGTTAGCAGAAATGTGATATTTGCAGAAAATGAACTACAAAGTGAATAAGAAGATGACAACACTTTGAAAGAGACTATTACGGTAGAAATAGATGGAAAAGCTAGAGAAGAAGATTCCTCTGAAGCAAAACAAGAACTAGAGCACGAGGAACAAGAACCATATGAGGCCAATGATATAGAAGTTCGACGATCAATGTGCCAGATAAGAGCACCATCATGACACTTAGACTATATTATGGCAAGCCATGATGCATATTGTCTTCTAACAAAAGAAGGAGAGCCGTCAACTTTTCAGGAGGCTGTGAGTAGTTCAGAAACTTCTCTGTGGATGGCACAATGCAAGAAGAAATAGAAGCCCTATATAGAAACAAGACATGGGAACTTATTGAATTTCTGAAGAAACAGAAAGCCATTGGAAACAAATGGGTCTATAAGATCAAAAGAGATGGCAACGATTAAGTGGAACGATATTGTGCAAGACTAGCGGTCAAAGGGTATGCTCAGAAAGAAGGAATTGATTTCAATGAGATATTCTTTCTAGTTGTTAGACTTACCACTATCAGAGTAGTCCTGACTATGTGTGCTGCATTTGATTTACATCTTGAACAACTAGATGTGAAAACTGCTTTTCTTCATGGAGAGCTAGAAGAAGAGATATATATGCTCCAACCAGAAGACTTTGAAGAAAAAGACAAGTAAAACTTAGTTTGCAGGTTAACCAAATCTCTGTAAGGTCTAAAGCAGACGCCAAAGTGTTAGTACAAGAGATTTGATTCCTTCATTATTAGCCTCAAACACAACAGGCTGAGTTCAGACCATTGTACATAATACAAGAGGATTGAAGATGATGATTTTATTATCTTACTGTTGTACGTGGATAACATATTGATGGTAGGCCCCAATAAAGATCAAGTTCAAGAATTGAAAGCACAATTGACTAGGGAGTTTGATATAAAGGACTTAAGATTAGCAAACAAGATTTTAAGGATGCAAATTTACCGAGACAGAAAAGATAAGAAGATTTGGCTTTCTTAAAGGAACTACCTGAAGAAAATCTTACGGCGCTTCAACATGCAAGATTGTAAGCCAGTCTTTACCCTACTTCCTATCAATTATAAATTATTCTCAAATATGTATCCTAGCAATGAAGCGGAGAGGATAGAAATGTCTTGAGTACCGTATGCATCATTAGTGGGAAGCCTTATGTATACAATGATCTATACGAGACCAGATATTCCACAAGCAATTGGCACGGTCAGTCGATTTATGACCAATCCTGGTAAAGAGCATTGGAATACTGTTAAGAGGATCCTAAGATATATTAAAGGGACTTCAGGTGCTGCATTATGTTTTGGAAGATCAGAATTTATTGTCAAGGGATATGTTGATTTATATTTTGCAGGTGATCTTGATAAAAGAAAATCTAGTATGGGCTATGTGTTTACACTTATAGAAGGAGCGGTAAGCTGGTTATCTAAGTTACAGACTATTGTAGCTTTGTTTACCACAGAATCTGAATATATGACAGCTACGCAAGCATGCAAGGAAGCAATTTGAATTAAATGGTTAATGGAGGAACTCGAGCACAAGCAACAAAAGATTTTTTTTGTATTGTAATAGTCAGAGTGCCTTGCACATTACAAGGAATCTAGTCTTTCATTCTAGGACAAAGCACATAGGAGTTCAATATTACTTTGTTCGAGAAGTAGTAGAAGAAGAGAGTATGGATATACAAAAGATTCATACCAAAGAGAACCTAGCAGATGTTATGACAAAATCAATCAGCTCTGACAAGTTTAAATGGTGTAGATCCTCTTATGACCTATCAAAAACGTAGGCAGTATGGAATTGGCAAGATGAGAAAGGTTTTGAAAGATCACCAAAAGTGACTTTAAGTGGGATATTGTTAAATATAAAGCCACTTTTGGTGGCAAAAGTCAAAAAAGGGGCTGGAATTCGGTGAATTTAGTGAAGCAGAAGGTGAAGCAGAAGACAGTTGAAGAAAGAAAATAATGAAGGTGGTTGGCAGGTTGAGCAGTGAAGGAAATTTTCTCCTATAAATACTAGTCTCCTTCATTAGTTTCATCATCATATTTTTATAGAGAAATATTATATAGTGTCTTCTGAGATTTTTTCTTATTTTATATAGAGAGAGGTATATTATCCTATTTCAATAAAGAATGTTATTATTCTTTTTTTGTAATTAGAGAAAAGTTGTAATTTTCTTCCACATAATGAAAACTTTCTATTCTTACTCGTGATTTTTCTCTCATTACCATTAGAAGATTTTTCACTATAAATATTGTGCGTTAATTTTTATTTTTCTCAACTCTATTTTTAGTTGTGTGATACTATTTCAATAACTCTGCTACCTAACACCTACTTCTTAATCCTATGTTACTGTGTGCTGATTCTTTTATTTCATGATGTCATTAAGAAACGAATTTTCTTTTTATTTGGACATTTTATGTTGTTTTCTCCTGTCAAAAGAGGAGAATATTGAGCTTATTATCATCATTAACCAATCTGATCCTCAGCCAATGAACTTTGGTACTCTATCTTCTTTAGTTACACTATGTTAATGTTTTTTCTTTTCAATTTTACTATGATCTAAGGTTCTAATTTTCTGTTCTCTGTATTTTATCTTTTTTTTCTTCCGCATTCCAATCTTATCTTCTGGTTGAAAGGTCTTCTTTAGGTATCTTCATTATTTTCAAGTATAATCTGATTTTACAGGTATGTCTTAATATTAGTATAAAGAGATTTAATTTTGAGTTACTTTTTTGTTTTGGTTAATTCTCTTTAAAGATGATCTTTAAAGCTCGGCGTGATTAGTTTTGGCAGGGCTTCTTTTCTTCTAAAATGATCACTAAAACACTATGTGAGTTGGCACTTGCTACTATGCATATAGACATCATATATCTTTGTAGCTGCTACCTGGAAAAAATGGTTCTGTTCAAAGTGGCCTTTCGGTTAGTTGCTTAAACTGAAATATAGGATTATATTGACTTCTTCAAATTGTGAATGGCAGATAAAACTTATGCCAAGGTTCTGCTAGAATTCTTCAAGCTCAGCCGTAAATGCTTTTCACTTGAAAAAAACATACACTCTTGGATTTTTAACAGCATAAAGGCAGAGCAAAGGGGTAAACAATTGGCTTCTTGACCATTGGCCATTAGTGCAAATTGGAATTGAAGAGTGGCTCTTTATCAACCTTTTTACTTTTCGTGGAGGATATAGCTAGGGATCATTCAACTCAAACTATGAAGATAGATAGATAGAAAGTTGGGGGGGGGGGGGGGGGGGGGTGCTACTAATGCTTTATAAAAAGAATAGAGAGAAGATATATACAGGCAATAACGTTGGGGGTGCTTATTTCAAATTTATAAGGTATCCACAATTTGCTTATTCCAAATTTATAAGGTATCCCAACTAATTCTCTTTCCTCATCTGAAATTAAATGACTAGATTTGGGCCCAATAACGTTGCGGTGCTTATTTTTTTAGACTCTGAGTTGGGGGTATACAAATAATTTTGTATTTGCTTCTATGCTTTAGCACTTCATTCAAATTTAATATCTTTATGATGAATGTTCATTTTTGTGTTCGGTTCCATAGAATTTTTCACTTATATTCTATAATGATTTTAATATAAAATTATAAAAATCACAATCAAAATTAATCAATTTTATTTATTTTTTTCTATATTATTTTTTCTTTTAAAATGTTCCTGTGTATCACACGGATTTAAATACTAGTGAGTACTAACATCGAGAAAGTCAATGTAATTACTACCCCTTTCAAAAAGGTATTATTATGGAAATGAGCTTTTTTAAAGTACATTATTTAAAAAAACCTTTGAAAACAAGTTTTAAAAGTGTTAATATATGAACAATTTTAAGCAATATATGGTAAATTAATTTAAGAATTTCTTGAATTAATATTTAAATGAATAATTAACCCCTTGAGTTTAATTATATATATATATATATATATATATATCTTCTACATCTTTTGATTAAAAGTGGATCAAAGAGAAAACAATTTTGTTATTTGCATACTATAATTATTTATAAATATTTACACACATATTACAATTGTATAATTTTTACCTTTTGATTATAATTGGTGTTTCATCGTTTTTTGTATACCTAACTCTAATTTTATCACCTTATACATATATGAGGTGATGTGCACCAAATATTATCCTTTCTTATTTTATTATAAAAAAAGTATTTACAAATGATGTAATAAAAATGATATGTAAATATTATTATTATTTTAAAAATACCTTTACAAATGTTAAGTGATAAATTGAGTGCGTACGATATAAAATTCTTATCTAAACATTTTTCGCTTCTATTTTAATAATAAAATAAGATAAGCACATTTTTTAAATATACCCTTTCTTTTGTTTTTTTCTAAACAAACAAATGTAATAAAAAGTATTAAAAAAAAAGTGGTATGCGAAATAATTTCTCATTCTCAGAACAATCATACCTAGAAGGTACAAATTGAAGTTGGATTTACTTCAACCGAAATATCAGACAACTTTTGTATGGATCTACCAGTAGCTGCAACCACCGCTCTTTAAAACAGGATTTACTGTTAAATTGATTGGAAATTGCAACAACTAAAACCAACCTTCTTCGATGGGGAACTTACGTTGAGTGCTTGATTGAAACTTTACTTGCCGTAGCAATATGAAAGGAAATATATTATTTGCTTCAAATTCCAATTCTCTCGTCAAATCTCAATCACAGCTTGCACATGCAAGAAATTCTTGTATGATGTACTGCGAGGTCCTCCTCTTCTGCTGAATTACTCAATTACCCTCACATATTCTTATAATTAACGACCAGCACGCAAGATCATATATATGCATGAAAGCATTTAGGTCTTTGCATACATAGAAACTAGAAAGGACACTTCTTGCCATGTGATGAAGTAACTAATTTTAAGTTTTTCAATTCACTTGTCATTCTCTACTTGTCATAAGCTACACATGAAAAATCATATTCGTATACTGCATGCCTTAAATTTGGTTACAAAAGCAGTACAATGAAATGACATATTCTTCAGCCCAACGCTTCTCCCTTGTAATTCTATATTTCGCTTATTTTATATCCCCATAGGACATCAACAAGTATATATAATTAAGATAGAAATACTGAAACACACACATATATATAGATACTTGACTATACAAGTATATATTTTGACATGGATATACAACTAAATCCAATTAATAATTAATTATCGAAACAGAAGAAGGGTAGGAGCGGATTCATTATCCATGTTCCTTGTGTTAGTGAACTGATGAGAAGTTGGTTTGGGTTTGACTTCCTGGAGAGCAAGTTGTCTAGGAGAAGGAAAAGCAATGGTTAGGTCAAGACTCAAGTGGGATGACGAAGAAAGCATTGCTGTTTCTTCTACAAGACAACAACTTTGTGCATCCGAAATCCTATCATTCTCGGTAACACCAGAGGATTTGATGAAAGGGATTCTATGCTCTTCGTTCATGGACCCGGATGATGGTGCACTGGCAGCAGAAATATGGTGGTGGGCATGAGGAATAGGAAACCTTTGGTGTGGCTTATGGTTATTTGGATCAATTCCCATCTTTATCAGCTTTCTGCGGATGTGAGAATTCCAATAGTTCTTGACCTCGTTGTCTGTACGTCCTGGCAACCTTCCAGCTATGAGTGACCACCTAAAAACATGTATATATCCCACTAAATCAAATTCAATTTGTTACCCCTTCTACGTGGGAGAAAGAGAACAAAGATAACATAATATGGACACAGATACTAATAATAATAATATTTACACACCATTTTTATTAAACTATTTTTGTATCTCTTATTGTTTTGGATAATAAAATATGAATAGTTGAATTTGCTAATATATAGATTGAAAGAGAGAGAGAGAGATAGAGAAAGGTACCGGTTGCCAAGGAGGGCATGGAGTTTGATGATGAGGTCTTCTTCATCCTGGGCAAAGTTGCCACGTTTAATGTCTGGTCGTAAATAGTTTATCCATCTCAACCTACAGCTTTTGCCACAACGATGCAGCCCTAACATATATGAATGATGATGATAATGAGAATCTCATGTTGAATTTGTAAGTTTTGGCCCCTTAATTAATTAATTGAGTGTAGATAATGAAGGGAATTGTGTAATCAAAGAAAAATGAATTGTGGATTATTGTATGAGATAATTAACCTGCAGCCTTGGGAATGAAACGCCAACGGCCTTCACCATGATCTCGAATGTAATCAATAAGCTTTTGGTCTTCTTCCCTGGACCAAGCACCTTTATTGGTACCTTCTTTGTCACAACAAGGTTTTCTCATTGTTATTTGGCTCTCTGAGCTCCCTCTCTGTGAGTGTGGGTGTGGTAGTAGACAAAACACTAAATAACAATGAAGGAAGGAGAGATAGAGAGAGAGAAAGAGAGAGTGGAGACCCTAGGGTAGATATATGCTTGTGAGTTGTGATGAAGTTAGGGGATATGGTTTGACTTGGACCGGTGGTTTTGGTTGTGTAGGTGGGTCTCGGATTCAGTTGTAAGAAGTTTTTATGGTCCTATATGGTGTTCAATTGTTTACTGTTAAGTAAATGTCATTTTCAAGGCGCGATCAGAAGCACTTAAGGCACTGCTTATTGGTCAAATTCGGTTGTCATGGATGCGATTCGGAGATGGTATCTGCATTTGAGTCAAGTTTTCTTTGGATAAATGAATGCACGAGCGATGCTCTAACTTTTAGAGGAAAAGAAGGGGTGATGAGGATATAAATTTGCCTGATGACACCGGCTTTTGCATCAAACAAAGTTTTTTTTTCATAGATAGCTAATTTTGGGAAATCCTAAAAAATTCAGGAGAGGGAATAGTGAAGGGGGTTTTTATCTTATATCCTTGCATTCATAGTAAATAATTTTACCATCTGAGTTAGCTAACACATTCTTTAGCATAAAAAAAGTTAGGTATTTTCAGTGACGGACATGTCAATAAGAGCAACAAAGATGGGAGTTCAAAATTTGGGGTATTACCATATATGTTGTAACATCTTCTTTCCAGTTAATTTATATGAATATTTTAGAGGTCTATAGGTATTAAAATATACTATACAAAATTTATTTATTTATGTTATTTTTTCTATTATTAGTTAGTTATTAATTATCGATGTTAAAAAAGCATAGAAAACTACTTAAATGTGAAAAATATAGATCAAAATGTCCAATAAAAGTGTCTAAATTTATTAATGGCAAAATCATAGTTTTAAGAGTTTTATCAAAGACATTTATATCTAATAAAGTTTAGAAAACTCTAATTAAATAAACAAGTTAGATAATATGCGCACTCATTTGATTACTCCAACTATCTAGTTAAGATAAACTAATAAAATAGTCTTTATCCAATAGGAGTGAGACACTATAGGTCACACGTAGCTTAATTTTATTAGTAGATTGAAACACTAATCAACTTATAATTGGTTAATTAAGTGACCAATGGAAGCTAGCCAAATAATAAACACTAGTCTTAACTTGATTGGTTATTTATTAACCAATAGCAAGAAGACACCAATTCTAAGGTGATTGGCTAATGGATTACACTAGTTTCAATGTAATTGGTTAACAAGAAGTAGCCATTGGGAGTTAGACAACTTACAAGACACTAGCTTCATTAATGTGATTTGTTAGTAAGGAGTAGTCAATGAGAGTTAGACAACTTAGTGTGATCAACCAATAGAAATTAGATAACATACAAGATATAAGTACTAAATTGATTGGTTAATGATTAATCAATAAGAATTTGACATTATGTAAGACATGAGTTTAAAAATGATTGGTTCTTAGAAACACTAGGTTATTTCCTATTAGTGGATTAAAGACACTAAACACATTCTAATGGACTGATGAAGTGGCCAATGAAGGTTAGCCACTATAGAAACTCCTAATTAGAAGTTAGATTAGTTTGATTAGTTAAACTAATTAGTTAGAAGAAAATAATTAAATAATGGCTAACCAATGAGAACAAGACACCAATCTAAACATTAGTCTTCCTATGTTTGGTTACTAAAAACATTAGTTAAAATTCTATTGGTTGATTAATAAAATAATATGACACCTAATTAAACAAAAATATTTAGACAAAGATGAGAGGGGAGTTCTTCCAAGCTTAGGAGAGAAAAAGAAAAGAAGAAAAGAGAAGGAAGAAGAAAGAAAGGAAGAATAAGGAAGAAGGAGAAATTCAAGGAAAAATCATCAAATCCTACCAAAGCTTCAGCAAATCAAGATTTAAAGAGTGAAAGCATGGATCTTGTCCTCCATCTTAGAGAAGAAAATCATCTATTTCTAGCTTTCGAAAAGGGGTAGGAAGAACAAACTCTTTATCTTTCTTGATTTTGATTCAATCTCATAGATTAGATTAGAGAATTAGTGTTGACTTAATTTCTATTAGGATAATGGTCATGTGAGTAAGAAGAGAAGAAAAGTAATGCATAATGAAATTTGAATTAGTATATGGATGTAATCACTATGTGATTTGATAGATGAATGTAATTATTATTATGGTTTATATAATGAAATATGAATATGATCACTATGTGATTTGATATATGAATGTAATTATTATTATGGTTTATACAATGAAATGTGAATATAATCACTATGTGATTTGATATATAGACGTAATTATTATTATGATTTATATACTCTCTTATTGTGTAAAGTGTTCTTTGTGATTTATGCAGCTGAAAGTTCCATGGTTTGTATAGTAGTAATTTATTTAGTTTATTTTTTTACTGAAAATTATACAATTCTCATTATGTGTATGGTGTTTTTCAGAAAAGCAGTAAAGATTGTATTCACTCTACTGATCAATATTGGAATGATGTCTTGTTATGCAATCCAGAATATTAACATCTTCTACTCATGTATTGTATGGTTATGTAAGTTGATGAGACTATGTGTGTATCACTAGATGAGGGCAATGTTATAAACCCTTTGGAATTTTGGATACCTAGTTCTTTGTCTAATTAGGTAGTTTCTTATAATTAGGAAGTGTATATCAATGTAAGTGGTACACCTGTAAATAAACAAAAGTACAGTTTGTTACTTAGTATTTACATATAACAATTTGCGTTTCATTAATCATGTAAAATTAAATTAAAAAGGAGTAACCGAATGAAGGGTTTCTAAAGTAAAATTTTTAAAAATAAAAATAAAAAATAAAATAGCATATCATTTAAATAGAACTACATAATGTAAGTTAAAAAATAACTAATATAATCAAATTTAATGATAAAATCTTCTGATAAATTTCTAAATTTATAAGACGTTACACATGTGGTATAAGTTAGATATACCACGTTGAGAAACATGACAAGAGATAAGGAATTGAGAGAGTTGAAAAAAAATTAAAAATCTAAATTTTACTGAATGTGTGAAAGTGTACAAGCCTAATATATGACTTATATAACCTAGAGAGAGTAACTAAGCACTAACTAATTACATATGCATATACCTAATTAGTAACTAATCTCTAATTAATCACATGTGTGTGGTAATATGGGGAGATAACTTGATACATGCTAATTTCTGATTGAGTTTTTATCTATTAATGTCATCAAAATTACTTAATAAACCTTATGAGTAAAGCAAATCATAATCAACTTTAAAAGCAAAATTAGTAAACTAGTAGTATAATAATAGAAAAACTCAAATATAAGTGGGGCACATGCCTCCATTATCCATAACATGGGTCCGTCCTAACTAATACTTTTATCATTTAATGAATGAGAGAGGTGTGGTAGCCTCAAATAGGTTATCAATATTCTTGTAATTTAATGTCACCCAATCTTATATATAAAAAAAATAATATAAGAAACAAGCATGCATTTCGGTTCAGATTAGACCGCTTTAACTAACCAAATGAAAGCAGCAAGAACTTGACAGAATCCTTCTTCACACTTCGCAGTTTTCATTGTCCGACTGCGCAACCAAGGCCCAACTTTTAGAAAGCAATTTAAATTTTGCTGATGAAACAAAGAACTAGCAGTTGAGAGTGATCAGTGATTAGATGGCACATATACTATAGGAGTGTTGGGAGTCTTTATATTGGTACGTGTATATGATATGATTTCTTTCCATTTTAGATTCCTATATCTGTCTATATGTTTTAACTGTTTTATTATCATGTCAAATATAAGAATATTAAAGTCATCTAAATCAAGTATTAAAGATGGAATGTGCGCCTATATTCACAAATCAAAATGTTCAATTAAGGCCTATATTCGCAAAGTAACACGTTCAATTAAGCCCAAACCAACTTACTACACTGAAGAGAAATAAAATTTGAAATAGGATAGAATGTTTGATATGTCTTTTGCCAAAAGTCTAAACTTTACAAGTCAGAAATAACAGTTGGGAAATATAATGAATTCACGAACCAATAGAATTCAGCAAAGAATTCCTTATTCAGTTCACTTTTCGTTTCACCATTGAATGTGGTGATCGATTTTTCTCTCTAAGGGCCAAGACATCTTCGGTCAGTAGCACAATTTTGAAAAGCATATACTGGGAGGTAATCTAATGAACCACTTGCATTTGGACTGGTTGGTCGGATACACTACATCTAACAGTCTTTGCTTTCTTTAAACGTCATAAAAAATAGACGTTAGTTCATTTTTCTGGATATACTGTGAAGAGTCATAGGCATGACAGTGTTGACAGAAAAAAGTACTAGAGCGGAAGAAGTAACACCAACGAATACTGCAGAAGAATTTCTCCAATAAATATTTGTACCAGCAAATTTCCTCCTTGCTAATTAACTAGCTCTTGGAACGACCAACTGTTGGTTGCCAACATGTTCGATGCCAGCTCAGTTTCCCATTATTTTTCTTGGAAGGAAACTAGCCTTGTTATTGCAGCTGTGCAAAGACCCACGTGGACTTGGGACTCATACTAGTAAACTGAAATCAGTAACGCCTATGCAAGGAAAGACCAAGACTCAAATCACTTCACATAAGAAGAAGGGTAGTGTAAGTACGCAAAAAAAAAATAAGATAAGACCAGCTATAATTAGATGGCAAAAATTGTCGTAAATATGAAGTGATATATGTGTATTTGTGTATAACATTATTCCCTATGCAATAACTTCTCAACCTATGGTGTGTCAGATGGAACTGACAATGGATAAAGTGAAGGGGGCAGAGTTGTACCCTAGAAAAAAGTGAAGGGGTAAAGCCGTAATGGTAAAGAATTAACATTGATGATGCACCTAAACATGATTTATCTTCTGATACATAGCAATTTAGAAAATTTTTACCGAAGTCACTCTACTCCTTCCATTTTCGCTTCTACTCTGCCAAACACATTGCTAGTCTTATGTCAGAAATAGATTTTCAAAATTCCTGTGCAGGCATCCATTCCTTTCAACACTGAGGAACCGTTCTAGTTGCATCAGAACAAGAACTTTGATTAGATAATAGGTTATTAAAGAAAAAGAATGCAATATCACGAGAGCAATCAAGTCTGTTTGTTTCAATCTTGGTACCACGTTCTAAACAACGGAATATTCAAGACTGATGTCTAAGTCTTGGAAGATAATAATCCATGCTGAGATTCTATATGATATTACTTCCTGCAGGTGGGGGAAAATAAGGAAGACTAAGTAACGGGAGATTGCACAAGTGAGAGATCTTTAAATCTTGATAGCTTTTTCCTATTCAAAACACATACCATTAGTTACACTGACTTGCATATACAATAGCAGTTCTTCCTATCAAGCAACGCTGAGTAAAACTTCAGTTTTCTTAGAAAGCTGGCTATTATTTTGTGATCTCTAGAACGAGGTGTTGAAGAACCCCTATTGTTCTGTTCGGCCAGAAGGGAAATATCATATTCTGTTCCCCCCCCCCCCCCCCCTTTCAATATGGGAGAAAGTGTTTTGGGTAAAAATTAAGTATGACTGCATTTCCAAATGTCAAGCCATCCAAATTAAAGTTCCAACTAAGAATCTTTGTTGAATCATAATATTTTCCCCAGCTCATCAACACAATCAGTAGAAAATACAAGATAAGTCATTTTAAGGTAAGATGAAGCAGGAAATTATTCTATTAGCTTAGTTTTTATTTAAGGAAAACTATCTCCACTACACGTTTAATTTAGTTTGCTCTAGTCAACAATGTTAAGGTTGCAACTCCATGGAAAATGTCAAAGGCAGGAATTAAGATATTACCAGGTAGGTGAAATTCAGAACCAAGTTTAGTTTGATACATAAACAGAAGATAATTGAAATGAAGAAAATGTCAAATGTCAATAGCCCATGATACTAACCTCAGTCAAATCCCAACCATTCAAAGTTCAACCTAAATAGTTTAAACATTTTTATACACTGACAGAGTAATGAGAAGTTTGAAGCCATTTGGGATGCTTCATGAATGGGGCACTGAATTATAGGATGCTATTGATAAACCCCAATGTAGAAACTAAACCAATAAAAAATGCCAAATGGACATTTTCACATCTAGAATCATATTGTTTTGGCTTTTAGAAGACAACAATAGCAGATGATTTTCTTTATCAATTGAAACCACAAGCGGATTATATTGCCTGCTCATAGCACCAAGCATCCAGAGAAATTTCCCAGTGGCCACACTTCTACATAGGGAATGAATATTAATTTACTATAGAACTACAAAATTTAATACAATCAAACATAAGTAAGATAAACGGAAACTAGATGTTATCACTCAGAAGCACACAAAATATTGTTGAATTCATTTGCGTATTCAGGTGGTATGAATCTACATAATCACTGATTTCCAAAACACAAATACATAAATCAAAGAATAAAGAAATAGTTTAAATGGATGAACAGATGTCCCAGTGTCAATATAATGTTTAGGATACCTTAGATAATTTTTCTAATTTCATATTTGAAGTCTTGAATCACTTAATTGCTTAACATGTTAATCTAAAAACTTACATAGAACAAAGTTAACCCCAGCTAAGTAAAGGCACTACAGATAAAACAAGTGGACATATACACAAACTGACCAAGCTCAGAGAAAGCTGCAAAAATAGAACTCAAGATGGATCCTTTCTTTGATAGCTTCATCTGGCCTGCCTGTGGTGATTCGGACTTTTCATTTCTTGTCCCTCCAACCCTTTTTTGCCCCTCTAACCAATTTCAAGGTGTAAATGTCATTGACAAATAAATTTAAATAAGAATATCCTGCTCTAAGCCTACTGATTGAGGATCATACCAGACAAAAATTCCAAAGTTACAGTAACAACTGTTAGTATGACACAACTTTCATGTGAAAATTAAAACAGAAGATGTTAGCAACAACAGCACCTCCGTTGCCCGAATTCCATTAACAGGTAATACTTGCCCAAGCACTACAAGTAGAGGTGTCAACCACAAATGATCCAACATTTTATAATCTACAATATAAACGTACTATATTGGGAATTCATTAAAAAGAAAAAAATTCCTTAAAAATGGTCCATTTTATTTGAATGTTATAAGTAAAGATTACAGCATCAGCTGTAACCATCACTTCCATTGATATTCAACATTCGGTAAAGAAATAATTTTAAAACCACCAAGCAACAAAATACATGCTGCACTTGTTTTGGGCAAAGAAATATCAATTGTCCTCATTTCAGAACATCTTAGCAACATCACCAGCAAAATTTGAGGAAATGAACTACTCATACAAGAATCAAGGAACTTCCCCAGCAGTATAAAGTATAAACAAGGTACACCAAAGAAAAACATGATTGGAACACAATATCACTGGGTCAATAATATCTCAGAAAGATCATCTCCAATATTCAGGGAAAAGAAAAAGTTTTCCAAACTTCTATTCTTAACACTAGCTCAACAAAAACAAGCAAGTTAAACTCTATTCCTAACACTAACTCAACAATTTAATATTAACCACAAAGCCTAGATTTCGGACCCCCTCATATCTTATGATTACCCACCAGCTAATTGGGAACTTTAAAATGTACAGCAGTAACAACTTAGATTTCTCTATAATGGTCATTATGCTTGTTGTTCTGATCCTCTCCTACCATATTTTGAGCAGCCTTCAATATACAGCATCAACAATTCAACACAACCATAACATGGTAAAGTAAATACACACTTTAATAAGTTATCAATCTGTTAAGACAATTATTTTCTCTCTTCAAATTACAGAAGTATCAAAAATTATTATTTTTACACCTTTTTCAACAGTATGCTTACAAGTTAGAATTATGTTAAATATGCGCATGAATCTTGCTCACTTGGTTGGACAGCAGCTCCTTCTTGCAGACATCCAGTATGCAAACCTGAATGTGGTCAAATTTCCTCATTTTTCTTCCCCCGAAATCTGTCGTGTCCTTCAAAAAAAAAAGTTTAAATATGAGAAAAGTGAAAAACATCAGAGTTAAGCAGCTTGCTGTTCTTCCAAGTGAAGAAGGCAACACATGAAAAAGCATGATTCTGGAAGGAGTAAATATCCATCTTTTCAGGTCTTAAGAAGATCAGTTGAACTAAAATAACAACATAGCAATAGCATGTACAAAAAGGGTTCAAAACAAAATAGAATCTACATAGGCATCAGGTTTTTCTTCCATTGTGGCTCAATTAATCCACCCGAATGCTGCAAATTCAGCAACAGTTGAGGAGGCAATGGCCCCAACCACTCCATCTCCTCCTCCATCATACTGGTGGCGCATGTTCTGGACCTTGAAAGGGAAGGAGTTTCTAGTATTTGGACAGCAGGGTCTGCTTCCACCATTTCTTCCGCTCTATCTCTCAACTCAAGTGGACAGATAAGTGGAGTGGAGTGAGTTTCTTCTGTACTGTGCGATCACACAAAGCCACGATTTCGGTGGTGGCCAAGTGTCTCAACACAACAGACCAAAGTGGAGCCAAGACACAGACAAAGAAAGAGGTTGCAGGAACGCAAGTACAGAGTACATATGTCTCAGAAATTACATATCCAATCTGCCCACCAAAAAATTACTACATGTCATGTGTCTCAAAGCCAATAATATTGAAAATGAATTCAAATTAGGCTCAATTAAAAAAAAAATCTCTTCAATTATAAGTTAATTATAAAAAAAAAATTATGAGTTAAAATTTAGTAACTTAATTTATTAAATTTACTATAGCGCATATATTAACTCTTCACCATATTTTTTTTGAACATATATGAAGGGTTAATTTTATATTAAGCTATATGATTTAGTAAATTTAAGGAATTATGTGCATTTAGCTTTAAAATTAAACTCTTTGTGAATTTATCATTTATATATTTATTTATATTATTATAAAATAATTTCCTCCTATATTTATATTTTAAAACTATTAAAATTATTAATTAATAAATAAAGATTTCATAAAAAATTAATAAATAAAGATAAATATAAAAATATAAATACAATCTTATTATTTATATAAAAATTTAAAAATAAACATAAAAATAATAATTATTTAAAAATTTAAAGAAATTTAAAAAAGATGAAACTATGAACTCTTCGTATTATTCGATTATAATTTTTTTAAATACTTTCAACTTCTCATTTATAAAATTTGATAGGCATGTATCACTAGTCAATATGCTAATAAAAGAATAAATAAAATACTTGGACCAAATTTATATGAATTACGTAATTAATTTTTTTAATTTCAAAATTATTGGAATGAATTTTGTCACATCATACAAAATTGAAAAATATTATTGCAAAATATTTTCTTTACACCAATTCTTATACCTTTTTATTTGAAAAAAAAGAAAACAGAATGTTTTAAAATATATTTTTTATTTTATTATTAAAAGAATTATATAAAAATAATATAATAAAAATGGTGTGTAATAATATGCTGGGACAGAATTCGCATCCATCAAGTATCCTGTATCCGAGGTTGGATCATAATCCACTCCAATCTCTCCCTAGTCCCTCCCTACTCAGTACTCAGCGAGTCAGCAGAGTGGTGGCAGTTTAGTAATTTGAAGAATAAGTCAACGTTCATATCTCAGTCTGACTATATAAAATGAATATAGACGCAGAAGGTGGGCTGGCTAGCTGGCTGGCTCTGCATCGAGCACTCCTCCTCCATGTTGTTACACTCTCTAAGGCTCATCAATCAATCCCACTTCAGATTTTCCCGAGAAACTCACATTTTCCGGTAAAATCCTTTCATCCAAACCCCCCCGATTTTATTCTGTTTTTCTCTTGTCCACTTCTTCCTCTCTAACTCCTCAGCTATCGGTATCTATATATATGCGCATTCGCTTTTCAATTTTCATCGTCTTGAACCGATTTCCTTTTTATATATATATTTTTCTTATTCCAAGTTTTAGGGCAAGAAACTCCAGGAACTCATACATGGCGCCTCCAATCCTTTCCCTGGTTCTTCCCTCAGAGACCGGTCGAGTTCTCAGCATTCAATCTCACACCGTCCAGGTTTTTCTTTTTTTTTCTTTCTTTTTTTAATTTTCATTTTAGCTTTTACTCCATGATTACTTATCTAATGATAACATACATCAAATGTGCATGTAAGAATTAAGATGATTGAGGTGTTCTTATACATCAAATGCTTTAGTAAATGACTGCACAGGATGAAAAGATGTTAAGGTTGATAACTTTATAATGTATAAAGCAATGTTTTAAAAACTGGACCGGAGAGACCTCCAAGTCATGGTTCGATTGGTTCAACTTTTTGAATTTGTGGATTAATGGATACATAACCAGTTCACAGTAACTGGTGTGGTCTGGTTTTTAAAACATTGGTATAAAGTTTTAGATGATTGATATTTTCCTCTTTGAGAAAAATAGAATTCATCTTGTTGGTATTCAAAGTTTGCATAATCCTAAATATCATTGTCAGTTGCATGCAGCTGGTTAAGTAATTGCCTTGACATTGTGGCCATTTACTATTATTCTCAGGGGTATGTTGGTAATAAATCAGCTGTCTTCCCTCTGCAACTATTGGGCTATGATGTGGATCCAATTAATTCTGTGCAGTTTTCCAATCATACAGGCAAGCTGCTTCTATTTCTTCATTCAGTCTCTCAGGACTCTGAGGCCTGATATATGGTGCGACGTCATCTGTCAATCTGAATAATTCAGGCATGGTATGGTATCCTTGTTAAAGTAACAGTGAAGTTTTGGTTTAATAGATTCAAGGACTATAATGCAGGATACCCGACTTTTAAGGGTCAGGTTTTGAATGGACAGCAACTGTGGGATCTAATACAAGGCCTCGAAGGAAATGATTTATTGTACTACACTCACTTATTAACAGGTATTTCAAATAGTGTCCTTTGTGTATTTTTTATTGTGAACTGTATGGCACTTCCCTCATGAACTGAAGATCGAAGTAGGTAAACGAGGCAATCTGCTGATTCAAGGTTTTGCCATGATAGGTGGCAATCTGCCTTTCTTAGAGGATGTGGTTCTTGACATTTTTTGGTAGCTCTTGATGAAATGCTTCTATTGCTTTTACTGAAAATAAATGAAATGATTCTTTGGCAGCCCCTTTTCATAAGATATGATTGTCATAGTATTTTGGATGTTAGAATTCTTAGATGAGTGTTATAAACGTTTTTTTTTTTTTTTTTGGGTGATGACCTTAAGTTTCTCTCTTTCAAAATCATTACTATGTATTATTGTTTTGATTTAGTATTAAAGGCTCTGATCATAATGCTATTTATGCTATACATTTGTGCACTTCTGTGATTTTGTCAGTACTGACTAACCTGCCAGTGTTGCGTTTTTAATTCGTTCCATATTTTCATTACTTCCTTTGGTTCTAATTTTTGTAATTTCAGGTTATATTGGTTCAGTCTCTTTTCTAAACACTGTATTGGATGTCATCAGCAAGCTTCGCTCAATAAACCCTGAGCTTACATATGGTGAGACTATTGAAAATACTTGGGTTCATTTGACACGCTGAGCAAAATTGTACAGGATAGGATAAGCTATCCTATCCAGCCTTATACAATGTTTGGTGTTATCCTTTGTCATTTTCAGGTTCACTTTTTAACATCAGACCATCTCATATTGGTCTAGCTTTTATGAATATTTAGATATTACTAAAAGAAGACAATGGAAGAGTTAGTTTATGTCTATAGACATAAAGGGAGAAATTGAAAATGAAAAGAGAATTTACATTCTGTTGTAGGCTTGTAGCAAATATGGACTATGCTTTTTTCTCTGTAAGTCTCAACTACAATTTGTGCCCCAGAGGGCCTAGACTGTTTTGTTGTGATTTTCATTCAGTGTTGACAGTTGAAGCCTGGGGAATATGACTTCAATCCTTTTCTTTTTCATATTTGCATTTTTTTTTAAAAAGTTGTGTTTCCTTGTCAGTATGTGATCCAGTGATGGGTGATGAAGGAAGGCTTTATGTTCCTCAAGAGCTGGTATCAGTCTATCGTGAGAGGGTAAGACTGTTCCACAAAGATGTTTCTGCAGGTGTGCATGTGCGAATAATATATACAATATAACAAGTTTAAAGAATATAAACTTCTTTGGCTGAACTATTGTATACCTCAAGTTTTAGTCAGCAATAATTGAAAATTATATTTTAATTCATAGTTAATGAATTCCTATTTTTATGATATGATACAAGCATAATTCCCTTTCATGTTACCCATTCTTAATTTTAAAAGTACATTCCTTGTGTTAGCATCTGAGTAACACACATTTTGGCAGGTTGTTCCAGTAGCTTCGATGTTAACTCCCAACCAGTTTGAAGCAGAACTACTGACAGGATTCAAGTAATTATACCACAATTTAGATTGCATAAAGTTTTTTTTCTGTTCTATAGATTCCTTATTTTTTCCCCACTTAGTGGGAAAAGGCTTGATTGTTGTTGTTGTTGTATAGATTCCTTATTTTTTGGTTTATTTGGTCTACTGTATGGTAGTAGCATATTACTTTCTTTTGCATTTTCTGTTCAGTACAAAAAGTTCTTGACTAAGTTTTGGATGTAAAAGATTAAATTTTTTAAGATTTATTTGGTCTACTTATAGGTGGTAGCATATTACTTTCTTTTGCATTTTCTGTTCAGTACAAAAAGTCCTTGACTAAGTTTTGGGTGTAAAAGATTAATTTTTTTTTAAGATTAAGTTATGAATGTACCTGAAAAACTAATTATTTGGCGTCCATGCACTCTGTTATATCTTGTGGTGTTGTATGACATGACATCAACAATTTTGATTTGCTTGCATTAGTCTGTAATGAAGGTTCCATTTTTAGCTGTAACTTTTTTCCTTTATTTTTTAAAAATATTTTGGGAGGGAGAGGGGAGTTGGACTCATTAATATCCATGGGTTCCTTCTCATACGCATAGGTATATCTTTGTTTTTTGTGTGTTTGTGTTTTTGTGGGGTGTGGGTAACACCCACATTGAGGGAAAGAGAGTCTTGGTAGTTTTTAGGGATGTCTGATGTGCACTGTGCCATGCACTGATGCATGTAGGCATTTGTTGGTGGTCTATTTGTAATTTGTCGTTTGTGAAACTAGCTGGGTTTAGAGCCAACATCATACCCACAAATTATCCTTTTGTTTATTTAGAAGGCAACGAGTGATTGAAAGCATATTTTAACAGCTAACGGTATTTTGAGTTTCTATAATTATTTTGATTTCTCTTTATCAACTCTGGTACTATCAGATTTTTGTATATTTATTCTGTTTGTGCATCTCCACAATATGTCTGTTTTACCTTCTACGTATTCATATTCCATACCTTTTACAGGATTCAGTCTGAAGGAGATGGTCGGGAAGCTTGTAAATTTCTTCATGTAGCTGGACCTTCAAAGGTTTGCTTTTATTATTTTATGTTGAAAAACTCCGTTTCTTCTTTTTTTTTTTTTCTTTCGGATCGTTGAAATCCCTTAGTTCTAAACTTCTTTTTCCTTTGGACATAGACTTGTATTGGTCCTGACTTTTCCCTTCTGATCTATGTCTTTGGAAATTCTTTATCTCTAATGTTGTTTTAATATTTGTCAATAGCATCTATTGTGACCAATTAGCCACAAATATTTCAAACTTTTCCTAGTTTTGCAAATTGATTACTCAATTAGGTTTTAAACCATGTGCTCAGGATTTTTGACTCCAATAGTAAAGAAAATATTTACTAAATGGATACTCTTGAAAGTGCATTTTAATGATTTGAATGCAGGCCAGTGTTATTCTATGGAAAGCCCTGATATTTAGCATACATATAAAAGTATAATTGGAACTTCTATTATATTGTTGAGAGTAAATGTCTAGATTGGTCCTCTAAAGATATTCACGACATCACATTGGTCCTTCATGTATAAAAATTGGTCCTTCAAAGATATATCATATATCAATATTAAACTGGTCCTTCAATGTCACATTTTTGCCATCAAATTGGCCCTTTAAATGACATCAAATTGGTCCTTGAATGACAAAACCGGTGGCATTAATTATCATTAAAGCACCAATTTGATGTCGCTGGTAAATGGAGGACCAATGTGATGTTATGTATATCTTTGGAGTACCAAAACAAGTGTTTACTCTATTTCTTGACAACTGAAATATTCAGTAGTGCAGTTATGCAAATTTCATTCTTCATTGTCATATAGCCCTTTAGATAGATGGAACCAAATCACTTCAGCATGTCTTCCACCATGTGCATTCTTTCACTGAATGGTAAAACATGGCATACAAAGAGTTCTCAGCTTTTTGGATTGCACGCTCTAACCATTTTTTAAACTCAATTGTTGTATTTTGTTTTTAAACTATGGTTTTGATCATTATATCTTTTTTTTTCTCCTTTTGCAAACTAATAATTATGTCTTTTAATTTTTTTCTTGTATTTCTTTTCCTTAAGTCACCTATTTGATTATTCAGATAATAGAATTCTGCTGGATTCTTTGCTTCATAAAAATTGTGGATTTTAGCTTCATTCTACGTCAATAGAGAGGTTAAATATAACAATGTCCTAAAGTGGTATACTAATAGTGTACAGACAATCTGCAGGCCACTCAGAAATACAGACAAGCTTGAATCTAAATTACCCATGTGAATTCCATGCTTGAATCCGTGTGTCTTTAAGTATTCTTTTTCTTAGCATTCCTTCCGTTTTTTAAATGCCGAGAAATTGTCTACACCTAATGTCACAACTCGCAATGACCTTGTCTATGATGATTACTTATTGTCCAAAGTGTAATTTAAGTTCTGTTACTCTCAATCATTTAGCTAATGTGTATACCCCTTCAGGTTGTAATTACAAGTATAAATATAGACGGAAATCTTCTCCTCGTTGGCAGTCATCAGAAGGAAAAGGTGGGTTAAATGTCACTTATAATGCTATCACTGATTGGTAATTTTTTATTTCTAATTTCAGATATATGAGTGATAATGGAGATCAAGATTACTAAATTTTCATAGTTAACTTACATAATATGTTTGCTTATGTCTTGAGTCTTGACAGTGATTTGTAAAATTTGTTTTCCACAATTGTATAGCTTTCTGAAAACCAGACCAAACTGAGCAGTTTGAGCAAAAAACTGGACAACTGCTCGATTATCTGCTTCAGTTAGCACCTAATAACCACATAAGCTAAGTATTGGCCGGTTTAAAGCCAAACCAGTGAATCAGTTGAGGTGGTTCACATTATGGTGATGACAGTAAGTGGACAAGGCACATCATCACCATGGCGTCAGCTCACAACAGTGTGCTGAGGTAAAACCCAGTGTAGGTGGGGATCTCACTCCCCTAGGGAGTTGGGTGAGCACCAGACCACTATGCCACTTTGTTTCTATTATATGCTTTGTGCATAAAATTTATGTATTACATTTTTGGTAAAAACATATGAAGTAATTAGTTAATATATAAACAAATGATCCTTCATAAATGTTAAATACATTAATTTTTACTAGTTTAACAATATTCTAAATAGAGATTATAAAAGGTTATAGCATTCTTAAAAATCTCTTTCTTATGAAAAAATATTAAACATTAATATTTGTTTTCTAATTGTCCATATGTCTAGAAATTTTGATATAATTTAATGTTAGTACATATGTATATATAATATAATACATATTTTTTTCCAATATACCTACCTACTTATGGAAAAAGCCTACGGTAGGGTACCGAGAGAGGTCTTGTGGAAGGCTCTGGAGAAGAAAGAAGTTCGTATCGCTTATATTCAAGCAATCCAAGATATGTATGATGGGACTAAAACTAGTGTGAGAACATAGGGTAGAGTCACAGAAAATTTCTCTATAACTATAGGACTGCCCCAAGGGTCAACTTTGAGTCCATATCTTTTTACCTTGGTCTTGGATGTGCTTACTGCGCATATCCAAGAGCCGGTGCCACAATGTATGCTTTTTGCGAATGACTTAGTCTTAGTTGGAGAGTCGAGAGAGGAAACAAATGGGAAGTTGGAGCTATGGAGACGAGCTTTTGGAAGAACATGACTTCTATTTAAGTAGGAGTAAGACAGAATATATGGAATGTAAGCTCAGTAAGAAGTGTGCTAATACTATCTTAGTGGTGAAAATTGGAGACCATACCAAACCACAGGTCACACGATTTAGGTATCTTGGATCTATCATACAAAATGACAAAGAGATAGAGGGAGATGTAAACCATAGGATTCAAGCTGGATGGATGAAATGGAGGAGTGCTTCAGGAGTTATCTGTGATAGAAAAGTGTCTCTCAAGCTTAAGGATAAATTTTACCACACAGTTATAAGGCCCGCGATGTTATATGGTACCGAATGTTGGGCGGTAAAAAGCCTGCAAGAGTATAAGATCAATGTCGCTGAGATGAGGATGTTGCGCTGGATGTGTGGCCAAACAAGACAAGATAAGATTAAGAATGAATGCATTAGAGAGAAAGTAAGGGTAACACCTATTGTGGAAAAGATGGGAGAATCTCGCCTTAGGTGATTTGGACATGTAAGAAAAAGACCCTTAGAAACCCCTATAAGAAGAGTAGATCAGGTGGAGGATAGCCCAATAATTATAGAGGTAGAGGGAGACTAAGAAAGATTATAGGTGAAACGATTAAAAAAGATTTAGATTTGAATGACATTTTTGAAGACTTGATTTATGATAGAGTACAATGGCGTCGTTTGATCCATGTAGCCGACCCTGCCTAGTGGGAAAAGGCTTGGTTGTTGTTGTTGTCATATATATATAAAATCTGATTCAACCACAATCAAATCAATGAAATCACTGAACCATGAAGCGCTGCTTTCTCTGATTCATTCAATGCCCGGTTTGGTCTTTAGAACATTGTTTAATTATATACATTCGGCGGTTAAATTATGCTTTTCTACACCCTTCACCCACACTTTTAAATTCTATATAGTCAGTGGTTTTAGTCTATAGAGTATGTACTCTTCATGGTAACAACTTGAACTTGTATTATCTTTGTTGACAGGGACAGCCTCCCAAACAATTTAAGATCGTGATTCCGAAAATACCAGCTTATTTTACGGTATGAATATTCCATAAATACTTCGGTTGATTTATGGTTCGGTTTTTGCTAAGCTTTATTTTTACTTTGTTATTAAAAAAATAGTGAATGGCAAAAGTTTTTTGGATTCAAACATGGATGAATTCAGCTTGAACTAATCAATGATTTTCCTTTTGTAATATATGCATTATCAAAGACATATCTGTCTATTTCCCTAAATAGGCCTGGGCTGTAGACTCCTGTTCATTAGCATATACAGCCCCAATAAACACCGTTGCCTTCTTTTCATTGCACAAAGTACAAGGATGACAAAGTTTTCACTTTAAAACACTGTATCTTCATTGCAGTAGCTATATGCTTCTTGGAAAAAACAGAGAGGAATTGGATGGTCTTCGGTTCACCTTCTCCGTAAAATACCATGTAACCACTTTGCAAACTAGCCACCAATATATTTCACCTTTTATCATCACTGCCCATCTGCTGCCTTGTTTCACTGCCGTCATTGTTTTGAACACAAAAATTCAAGCACAGTCATACAGTGCATACTGCTTTAATTGCTGTTTATCCATTTGACCTGGTGCTTGTTTGACAGAAAAAGGTTTATCGAGCTTGTTCTCCAAAGAATAAAAAAGAAAGAACGAAATTTTTTTTCAAGAAATTTTCCAAACAACCAAATTGACTTTTAAATGTATTCAATAATGTTCTGTAATCCAATTCTGTTTAGAACTGCCTTCTGACATTCAATAACTAGAACCTTAATCATGTTTTTATGTTCTTATGCTTGTAGGGAACGGGAGATCTCATGACTGCACTTCTTCTTGGTTGGAGCAATGTAATTCCTTTGCTTAAGAGAGTTATGGCTATAGTTAGAGAGTCTTGCTTGTAATTTCATAATAATAAATGTCTTTGTTCATTCCAGAAATACCCAGACAACCTTGAGATGGCTGCAGAACTTGCAGTGTCAAGCTTGCAGGTATTTATTTTCTTGATGTGTGACATTAATCTTGTTCTTTGCTTCCTCCTCTTGATATTGTGCAAGTACTGTTGGACTAATGGAAAACCTTCCATCATTTGACATATATGACTGATTCTTTATTGCCTGCTAGTAATGTGAGGACATAAATTTTGCGATTTTTAACCTCTGGCATTCATTTTAGTGAATGAACCCACAATTTTTTAATAACGGATGATTAAATGGTGCAAGTATCACCAATTTGTGCAGGCACTTTTGAATAGGACACTCAATGACTATGAAAGCGCTGGACACGATGCCCAGTCAACCAGTCTAGAGATCAGATTAATTCAAAGCCAGGATGATATTCGCAGCCCACAAGTCAAATTTAAAGCTGAAATATACAGCTAAATTGGTGATATGATTTGAACATGTATGTGCCTAATTGCCTATGGTAATAAAACTTTTTGAAAGGATGCTGTTGGAAGTTACAAGCAATAAAGAAGGAAAGTTGCTACATTCGTCACTTATTTCTTGATCAAATATAGACATTAAAGAGTTATTAAAAGCCAACTTTACTATTTATTTACCAGTATGACACAACTCAGGCCGTGTTTGCCAAAAGTTAAAAATTAAAATAAGGAATAACTAGTCTGAATTTATTATTAATTTTTCTTTTCATTTTTTGCAATTTCATACCTACTAATTACATCCCATTTTTTTTTTTGTAGTTGAGAAAATAAAAGAAATATATTCTACAAATACCCGTGCACTGATATGGACACATGACATTAAATTTCCAATTGTGTTGTATGTGGAACATTAGGGTAGAATAAATCCGAGTTGAGTCTTACTAATAAGGATTCTAACTCCGGATAGAATTTGGACTGCATATTTAGTGATTTTGAAGTTTGATTTTCATTTTTGTTGTATGAAAACATTTTTGGGTAATATTTTCTGAATGTTTTGGTAGAATGATACTATTTGATAATTTTGTATCACGAGCAGAGTATACAAGTTTAGATGCAAAGTCGCAAAAGAATGCACATAGTTCTATAAGAACATATAAACACTAGGAAGCCAAAGCAAAAGGCATGTTTGAAGGAACACAAAATAGATAAATGACATTTTAGGCATGTTTGAAGGAACACACAATAGATAAAGCCATCATATTTTTTTCCCCTAAAACATCAAGACGAGTTGGATCCTTGTGCCTTAATATCATTTTTTAACCCTATCTTTCTTTCTTAGCTGACACAATAGAATACGGTTTGTAGGAAAAGTTATTTATTAGCCAATTTCTAAACCCTAATGAGAGTCAAAGTTGAAAGTAGGATAACATTTGGTATGTAACCTTGTATCCATTCATCATCACATCATTTCTGGCTGCATGTGGATGTTAATTCCCCAAGGTAGATGATTGTAGTCATATAGCTGCATCATCTTTGAAGGATGATAGTTGTGGCAGTATCCATGTACGTTGGCCATTGGAGATGGTTGATGACCATATTTACTAATTGATGACACTCCAAGGACGTTCCGTGCCCATTCTTGACTTCCTAAATCAGGGTAATTAGTACCACTATCCTCTTGAAAACTTGCAGGCCTCATCATGGGTATTATGCTATCCTCCCATTTGAGATTTTCATTGATTCGGTGGGTGATATTTGGATCGGTTCTATTGTTAACATTTTCCAAAAACAATCGTGCCGCCAAATGTTGATCGATATCGCTTTCCACAGCTTGGGCACCCATATCCTGATTAAGACACCATTCAGGTCCCCAATGATCTTGGCCAAAGAAGGTGGGAATCATATACTGATTTTCAAAGGCATTGGGGTCATTTATTATATATTGAGATTGGTTCTTGTCCTTGTCTTTACCATGATTTGCTTGTTCTGGATTGTAACCTGCATTCCATATCTCTGCTTGTTTACCAAACTTGGCCAACTTCTGTACCAAAGTCGAAGGATTGACACTACCTGTGACAATTACCTTCTGCTCTTCTGCATTAATGTCTACTTTGTAGACACCTGATCCAAATTCAAAAGTATGTCAAAGACATTTACCAATATGAAATCAATTTTAGAGACAAACAATGGAAAATGGCTATGTTACATCTTCTACCTGTACATTTGGAACTCTAAATGGGAAACAGATTTCAAAAGGTGTTAGTTTTGTATTTGTCCAATCTAACACCATTCTTACAAGCTCGAACCTTTATTGTATCAGCACTCTTCTCCTTTTTTCCCTTTAGGTCTTTTTCTGCACCAGTAACCTCTGATATAGGATTTTAATTCTTTTGGGCTAATACCTTTGCGGTTAGCTTTGATCATGGGGAGAAAAAAATGCTGATTCATGCATATACATGAATTGAAGCCTTGAAAACCATGTTGGCATGACTTTCCAACTGATTAACTGAAAAAGAAGTAAATTGCTTCTCTACGGAAACACTGATTAGTTTCTTTAGTTTCCTAGTTCAAAATCTCCAAGAAGAGTTACCTAACTTCAACATGCAAAGGCTTTCACAGCCACAAAGCCAACCAAAACAGTCTATACGAGTGGGTTCCTTAATACAAAACATGATTACCTTGTTCAACAAAGTTGTTATATTTTTTTTTTCAAAAAAAAAATCACAACTTAAAGTGCCGATGGCTTGTTAGAAAATTTTCAATACTTACCCATCCTTCATCTTCATTATATCTTAGTTTCTTTGATACAACATATTCTATAGCAACTCTTACTTTTCTTCCAACTTCCTTTCGCAGGCCGTATGGTCGATAGTATACAACATGTGTTCCCTTTATATGACCAGGGAAGTTGATACATAATGGTACTTTTAGAGATGAATATAGAAATTGAAAATATAGTAAAAATTTAAGCTTTACCTTCAATTTTTCGGAGTACTTTCCTTACTTTGTTCATGCACCCTTGACAGTTCATGTGTACTTTGAGAACAAACGTCTGTGCAAGCCAAGTATGAACATATACAACTCAGACAAAATGGAAATAAATTTAGTTAAAAATGAAATAAAAAATTTAACATAAAGTTTAAAACGGTTAGTGGCAAGATGCAGGGACCTCAATCTTCAATAACTCATATTCACTTGTTGACATTTCCAGCAGTGCTTGTGGCTAGAATATCAGAAAAGAATGTTTCTTCCCCGTTTTCTTCTTCATCTACAATGTGTTTTATTTGGAGTAAACTCCCTTTTGAATTGAGTGCTAAATTGGTAAAGCAGCTCAAATAGGGAACTCCAGTACTATGCAGACACAAGGTCTGCAATGAAGATGTTTAAATGACAAAGACACAGAAAGACAGATGGTTGGGAAATTGTGATTTGACTGGGCTTAGAGTCCTTGCCATTTTGTCAGGCAGAGTCCATGTGCCTGTCCTGCACATAGTACAAACACCAGTTTTCTCTTGAACAGTAATCTGCAGATTCTGCACAATGATCTTGTGACAGTGTTGCACGGCTTATAGGTGTAGGATGTGCCAGTCTTAGCAAGTTTGACCCTTCCAAATGTAGAACATGCACTTTCTATGCAAAAGAATTTTAATACAAAGCCAAAAATAGCAATTAAAAATATTACCAAAGAATTATTCAAAAAGTTTAAAATTTTTTGTTACAGTTTTAATTAAAATTATTTTAATCATTTAGTTTTTTATTATCTCAGTTTACAAATTACAAAGAAATGAAAAGAAATCCTTCACTGCCTCTTTTCAACAATATTTTTCTCAATGATCATGCTTAACCTTCTTTCATTGTTTTGATAATGAGAAAGCCATACTACGAGATAGTCATATATATGTATTTAGAGTTGCATGGATTGTAACAAATAGATTCATTCACAATTATAAATACAAAACATGTGTGTTTAAACTGTGGACCGAGTCTATTACCCAAAAACAGTGTGGACTGAGTGCCCAGACACCCTTAAGAAAATGTCGTCCAAGAAAATATTTTTATATCTGTTGAATATTTTAGTATAAAACATAGTCTAGAGTTCAGACAGGTAATTTTGAAGTAACGTATTTTGCTACCAAGTTTAATTAAAAAAAAAAATACCAAACGTGTTTCATTATTTGTTAGTCAGCACTCAAGACCATTGAAAATTGACAATACTGAAATTAAGGAAATTTTGTTGTAACCTGGGAATGGTATCGAATGAGTTGTAAAACATTTATTAAATGTTATTTTTATAATAAGTGCTTAAAATTTTTATTAAAAATAACTAACGATCACTAAAATATTTAATGAGTATCAATCATACTTTGAAAAGAAATGATAAGATTCTTCTAAATTAAACTTATTTATAAAGTTAGAGTATATTTATTATTAAATTTTTAATAGATTAAGATAAATAATACACTTTAAATTAAATCAATTATTATTTTTATTTACTCACTTAAAAAATAATCTCAATTTAAAGAATATTTTTTAAAAAAAAAATTACTGAAAAAATGTTACCATAGAATTAACCATTAATTAATCTAATGATTTAAAATAATTGCAAGGCATGCACAGTTTTCATTTTTAATTCGTGGATTAAAAATAAAATATTATTAAATTAATTTTATACCGTTACAAAACCCATGAGACAAAGTGCATGTAAGAAATTTTCGAGAAAGACAGTGAGAAACAAAGAAAGAGAACTATAGTATATGCTCAAACAAAAACCAATTCCAAACCATGGAATGGAGGGTAATGGATGCTATTAATGTTTTATTTTGCTGAGTCTTCTCTTTCCTCCAACTTGCTCAGAAAGATAAACAAACCAAACAGGCGGCCAGGTCAACCCCGTTATGGTTTTGCCCTTCTCGACGGTCTAATAAAGAACTTTCCAAGAACCCCATAAGTCTAACAACATAATATGAACACATCACTTGCATTGAATTGGGTGACAACCACCCTTCCATGTGGAAAAAACCTTAACCTGCTTTCACACTTGCATATTTGTTTTTCTTCTCTTTCAAGTTTCAAGGCCTTTTTTTTTCTTTCCTTTGCAAACTTCTCTGTTTCATATTGAAAACTTCAACTTGTAGCTGCTCCTCTGCTGCTTACACTGAGAAAAGATATACAAGAGGGGGTTCTGTGTTCTTGAGCTCTGTGTTCATGGGTTGCTGCTTTAGTGCGAGGATCAAAGCTGAGAGCCCTCCACGCAATGGTAACGTTGTTATTCTATTCTTCTCCCTTCCTTTTTACTTGTTTACTTGATCAGCTTGTTTCTCAGCTTTTTGCTCAAATTGGAGATTGTTTGGATTGGAGTTTTGAGTGCCCCAACTTGTGTATTTTTGTGAATAAAATTTTGCTGCTTGATGAATAATAATGGAAGGAAAAAAAATTATGGGATTTTCCTATAGGACTCACAACACCAAAAAGACTTGCTTTAAATGAATATTAGGAGCATCAAGTATGTGATGAGTTATGCAGTGTTTAGCAAAGACGTCCAAAGCAAATAAAAATAGATATTAAATGGAACCGTATTATTGGTTTGATTGCGGAAATTTGTCTAATAAAAAAATCTGCAGTTGTAATTTGTTTTGGAAATTTGTCTAATAAAAAATCTGAAGGTGCAAATTGCTTAACCGTATTATTGGTTTTCCCACTGTCTTCAATTTAATCATGATTTATACTTTTAATTGTTAAGAATAAATGTAGTATAAGAAGACCTTCAGCCCATGGAATGCTGAAGGATCTAAAATATGTGTTGAACTAATGTCTCACATTACCCATATGGGTTATGTCATGGGACCATGTCTTCAAAAAACTTGAGTTGTTAGGTAAAGGACCACTTGGTCATATACCATGTCATATAACTTCTCTCCCAAAGCTTAAGCTGTAAAATGAAGGTTCATGAATGATTTTTATATCTAACAGGTTAGTTATGTAGTTTCCACTTTAAAATGTTTGGGCCATTTTCATGCTCTTTTTACAACCAAACAATTTACTATATGACTGGTAGAAAAATTGTTGCCCTCCCTATGCACCAGGACCGGGGTCTTTTCAATCAAGCAGAAAATTGAGTTTGTAATTAGAGTGCCTATACATGGCCTGAAAAGTGGATCAATTTTTCTTTTGACATGCGCAGGCTTGAATTCAACGGATGGTAGCAGAGAAGAGGAATGTTTAAGCAGCAAGGTGTCCACTCCCTCTGTGTTTCTAACTCCTCGGACAGAGGATGAGATATTACTGTCCTCCAATTTGAAGAGCTTCACATTCCATGAGCTAAGAACTGCTACAAGGAACTTTCGTCCAGATAGTGTGGTAGGTGAAGGTGGGTTTGGTTGTGTATTTAAGGGGTGGATCGATGAGCAGACACTTGCCCCTGCTAGACCAGGGACTGGAATTGTCATTGCAGTGAAGAGGCGTAACCAAGAAGGCTCCCAGGGACACGGTGAATGGTTGGTAAGTGTCACTTTCACTTAGTCGGGACTTTTAAACTTTGGAACTTTGCTCAAAGCTTGAGAACTTAAGATGCAGTTGCATTTTGAAGCTTACGAAAATGTCAAAGAATAATACTATTCTTACATACTTACACATTCATCACATCATATCTCCATAGTATTCGTCATCTTATTATAGGTGGTCCCATTTCATTTTCTGTATACCTACACTCTGGTTCTATCACTTATACCTATGTAAGAAGAGGTGTCCCTAAAGATGTGTACATAACATTATTCAATGTCAATTTTGTTTTTTGCAATATCTTTAGCAAAGTAGATGGTATTTTAGATTTTTTTTTTCTAATGATGTGACTAATTAGCCTCCTACTATAGACAGAAATCAACTACCTGGGGCAGCTGCATCATCCTAACCTTGTGAAACTGATTGGTTACTGCTTGGAGGATGACCACCGGATTTTGGTATATGAATTTTTGGCCAAGGGTAGTTTGGATAATCATTTGTTTAGGAGTAAGTTATTAATTTTCCTTCTAGCATTGTCATTTTTTCAAGTTTCTTTATGGGTTAACTTTAATTTGTACCTTAAACACCTCAAAATCTCATCTACCTAATGTTTCTGGAACAGGGGGCTCTTACTTTGAACCACTTTCTTGGAACATCCGTATGAAGGTCGCTCTTGATGCTGCTAAGGGTCTTGCATTTCTTCACAGTGATGAAGTAGACGTAATATATCGAGACTTCAAAACTTCTAATGTTTTGCTTGATTCGGTAAGTGAATCACATTGATCTTACAAGCTTGGAGATAGAGATTATTAGACTGGCTTTCTAACATTCCTTTTTGTTGATGACAGAACTATCATGCAAAACTCTCTGATTTTGGGTTGGTAAAGAATGGACCAGCAGGTGATAAGAGCCATGTCTCTACAAGGGTAATGGGCACCCGTGGCTATGCAGCTCCTGAGTATATGGTCACAGGTATCTCAATCTTTTTCAAACCAGTATTTGCAAGTTACTGTTGCACACCACTTCACATTTCATCATATGATCATACCTTGCATTTAGTGGATGAGCATTTGGACCTGGAGGCTATATGCAGAAAGTTTAGTAGTGTGTATCCAAAATCTTTTTGGACTGCCAGTTCAATGTTGAAACTACTAGGAAAAAGTTGGTCTCCAATATACAGTCCCAAAATTTGTTCAACTTCTCATTTAGTTCTTTCCACATACTTCCTGCTTCCTGTATTGGGAAAAACAAGGTTTATCAGATCATTTCTTAGGTACTTAAATCGTTATTTGATATATGTAAAAAGCAATTTTAAATATTGATACATTTTTAACATGGTCTCTACAACTTTACATATGTTAAATAATGATTTAAGTGTCTATATTAGATAGACCATGCTTAATTAAGAATTACTCTTCAACACATTTAAAAAGTAACTTTAGAACCTTCCATTTTGAGTAAATTACTTACACTTCCCCTACCAAACTACACTGTGCTGCTTCTCCCCACTTTAGTAAGGTCTCTAAGCCCGTAATCACTACTGCATCTTACAACAACTGAGAATCAGAAATGAACAAGAATTTCACTCCTGATCATTTTTTCCCATTGTCTTTTTTGTGAAGGTCACTTAACCAAAAAGAGTGATGTATACAGTTTTGGAGTTGTTCTTCTAGAAATTATGTCAGGCAAACGTGCATTGGATAAGAACAGGCCATCAAAGGAGCATAATTTAGTTGAATGGTCCAAGCCATACCTCACCAGCAAACGCAAGATCCTCCGAGTTATGGATGCCCGTATAGAAGGCCAATACTCATTGCGTGAAGCAAGGAACGTAGCTCACCTTGCAATTCAATGCCTGTCTGTAGAACCCAAATTCAGACCAAACATGGATATGGTGGTGAGATCATTGGAGCAACTTCAGGATTCCAAAGACACAGGTGAAGTGGGAAGCTCTCAGGATCAAACCAATGGTCATAGCTCAACGAGCAGTGGTTCAAAACAACATATAAGTATCAATGGAGAAGGGACTTCTAGTCCAACACCATCTGCTTCTCCTCTTCGTACGTAGAAGAAGAGGAAATACATGGGACACATTACACTTACCTCAGTTTTTCATTGTTTTGAAGAAATATAGAGATGCCACTTTGTATAGCATGAACAGAGGCATATCTGGTTGATGTAAAGATTTTGATTCCTTAATATTAGTTAAAAAAAAATTATTTCTTCCGTTCCAATATTTCTTTCTCATGAAGCTCAACTATCATTCTAAGAAGATATGTTACAAAACTTGAATGAGAATTGTATCAAGAAACTTTGTAGTTAGTACTACAATATTAATCTTGTTCTATATCTACAAATGATAAATTTTGCGGATATTTAACTAGCACATTCTGACATTCGCTTTTACTAAGCGTATATGCTAGGATTCTGCTAGAGTTGTTCACATACAATTCTTATGGACATTCAAACAAGTTGAGCTTCTCTAACTTGTGTATTCTTAATAATAATAACCTTAGCGGGAAGAAAAAGAAGATAAACAACAATCGATCGAGAAGAACTAAAAAATCATAATAAGGTGGGGATTGTACCTCTGATTATTGCACCAACACTTATCTTAAGCCTTATACGCACACATTAATTTCACATTTATAGCTATCATCATAGAGAGAAAATCCTTATAACTATTTATTTTCATTGTTTTCATTGAAATGAATACATATCATCATTGCAAGTATTGAGCTTAAAATCCTACTCTCTTTTTTTTCCTCCAATCAAGGAAAAATCGTGGCAACGGAAACCTTTTTATCTTTTTTCTCAAGACATGTTGGGCAAAGAATCTAAACTTTATTTTAGTTATTAATTAAAGACCTCAAATTTTTAATTAAAAAATATTTTAATAATATTTATTAATTAAAAAAATAGAACTACGTGTCATGTATTTTATTTATATTATAATTTATTTTCATTTATTAAATTGAGTATTTTTATCTTTTTAACATTTTTTATTAATAAAAATATAATTTAATAAAATTGAGATATTTAATTAATAAAAAGAATTAATCTCTTAATGAATTTATAAAAATTTAATCCCTTAATTAGTTTTACCATAAAAAATTTAATCTGCTTCGTAGAATTTGGCCATAATTTCGAATTTGTTTGGTTCTAGGGTTCTTAACGAACGCAGCTCCTGTATTGCTTATGGTTTGAAATTCAATTAACCGTATATGATTTGACTTCAGTCAGACTCATTCGTAAAATTATTGGTTAAAGCACTGAACTTTGGTCTCTGAGACTGAGTGGATTCGTTTGAGTGATAAAAGTGAAATTCAAGCTAAATAAATAAATTCTTCATTGAATTAATGGAAAAAGTGCTTCCTTCCTTCCTTTTACTTAGGCCTTACGTGCCATAAATATATTTATATGTGTTTTGGTTGGGGGATTAAGATTTTTGCTCATGCAAAGGGCACAGGGACAGCATGGCAGGAGCTCTCAACATTAGATTTTGATTAACCTTCTTCGGGATTTTCCTGAAACAATCTAAATCTGTGTCCGTACATTAGAGTTTTGGGACCTCTCAACATTTTACTTTCACACCTGACAAAACTTGCAGGTATAGGTTTCTCGGGTGCAAATCAAGAATCTTACCTATGAATATTGATACTTTTAGGCAGGACATTAATGAACTTATAAATGAATTCACTCAGGTATTGTTGATATCTATGACCAGTTTTTTTTTTTTTCAATGTGTTGGTTTGTTTGTAAATTCAAGGAGCTTTTTCCCATTATTTAATTATTAACAATCAATATTTATTGTGCAATTTTGGTGAGTGGCAGGATGAGTCAACAACTTTGGCTGATATGAAGAGAGTATGGCTTTCTAAGAAGCTCTCCTATATTTATGAAGCTGCTCCATCTACCAACTTTATGCAATCTCTGTATGCTCATTGTATAGGTACATGTTTAGGTGGTATACTCAGCTGTGATCGTTATCTAATTTTATATCCATAAACAGTAAATGCAAGCTAGTCACTTAAGTTTAGAGTTTTTCTGGCTAACTTTGATGTTTGGATGTAGAATGGTTTTATTTTGTTCTGAAAGATATTTCCAGAAGTGAAGGTCCTAAATCAAAAAGGCAGTGAAGCAAACAGAATTCAAATTCATAATATATTTATGAAAATTCACCCGTATCTGATAATTATGTCATTTGAAGAATAGAAGTTTTACTTTATTAGCCTTTATCTTTTTTATTTCTGTATAGTAACTCTTTTATGTTCCTATGCAGGTTACATGGCTGGTACTGCTTCTTTATCACATAGATTGGGTGGCCTCTACTGCCTCTACTGTCTTTATGAGACTCAATCATTCAAACCTACTTATAAGGTCTATCTATCCCTTGGTATGACATTTTTTTCCCTTGAAAATTGACTACGACTAATTATATAACTAAGTTATTTCATAAATTTTGTGTTGTCACAAACTCACAGTGATTGTAAAAACAGATTTAATATTTCAAATGACCTATTCGAGAAGTGTATCATTAAACTCTGGTTCTGTAGCTTCAAAAATGCTGATGTAATTTTGCTTGTTGGAGTGTTTGATATTATATGATTTATTCATAATTGCTTTAGTTTTGATTTTGTATTGACTCAATTGGATTTGATAAACCTAAACCTGTATCTTTCTGTTTGTGTGTGTGTAGTTTCGTAGGATCACTAATTTGTGTTTCAGTACCCGCAATATAATGTGTCATACAATGAACATAAGTCTGCTTTTATTGTATTTAATCTACTTTTTAAATTTAGGATGGTAGAATAGCATACACATACGTTTGCTCCTTCATCTTGTTTACTTCTTCAAAAAGGCAATATTCAGCATTGTGCAGAATCTAGCCATTCCAATCTAGGGCATTCATACCTCAACAATGTTATAGTTCAGTAACAGACCCAAAATGTTTTTTCTTGTCAACTTTATTTTTAGGCAGAGACACGTTGTTTGATGTGTGCTGATGCTTTCTAACGTGGGTGTCTTGGGGATTTGAAGGTAAGAAGTTATATATTGGTCAACTTTTTATTGTTATTGTTAGTGTTTGACACCACACATGCTTATGTTAAAGGCAGATACTGGCTTTTTAAGATGATATCTGCTATGATGCATGACAGAAGAGAACTTTATCTTTCTTAATATGTTGAGCAGGGTCCCTAATGGACCGTGCTTCGTAGTGTCAGCTGACTGGTCTATTACTGAAACATGGATATTCATTTTTTAATTTTAATATGCTGTGCATTGTCCCAGCTTTGATGCATCATTTTGTTTCTTATATATCCAAATATCATAATGGTTGACATGAAAACATAAATGTATGTGATTATACTGGAGAGTTAAAGAAACTTAAGTCCTTATTGCTGATGCAAAAGCAAAAAATACTAAAGTGGTACCTGCTTTGGTAAAAAGGATGCTGGAAAGAAACATGTTCCTTTTTGGTTCTGTCGACTTAATGGAAGGTTCTGTCACAGAGACAGTAAACCAACTCCAACAATTACAGAATGCTCGTATTCAAGTTGCATATGAAAAGTAAACGACCACATTAAACTTATATTCAATATTCTTCTTTCCTTGTCATGTTAGTCATGGTAGTGTAATTTGTCAACGGAATTAATGACATAAGCAAAGTATATGGGATTGCACATTTATTTGTAACTGTTATTCTCTTAATTAGGATAATTAGCTGTAAATGTATATATGACAGTTTAGCTAATTTATTGGGCTGAAAATCAGCTTGACAGCTTGTAATTAAATTGTATTTATATGAGAATTCTCCAGCAGGAGAACACACAGTTTTGTGGCCTAATCTTCTCTGAGTTTGACATGGTATCAGAGCCAAGATCCCATCTTCCTGTGTCGCCTATTCAGCTAGGCTCGCCTGTTCCGTCCAGGCATCTGTTAAAGGGGGTGTTAAGAGTCTCACATCGCCTGCCTCAATCTTCCGACTGCGGTTTATATATCTGTTGGGTCACTCCTCTTAATGTCAATTAGTTTTAAGTTAGAATCTAACATATGTGTACTTCTTGCCTGCTTTTTTTTCCCCTTAAAGAAGCTAGCAATATTTTAGATGTCCAAAACATAAATCACAAATCAGAAGATAAGGAGCTGATAGGAGATGCGGTGGAGAAGATTGCTGATGATTGGCTTGTCCAGAAACAGACATTTTTTGGACAAACAGGATTGGAGGAGGATGAAGAATATGATCAAGTGCTGGAACAGCTACTTGTAGAGTAGCCTCAAGATGATGGAGTGCATAATCATGATGAAAGACAAACATTTGAGTTGTAGTTTCTAAGGTATATATATTATATTTGAGCAAAATTCCACGATAGAGATGGTTTATGGATATAGAAAATGCTTATCAATGCTTGGAAATCCTTCAATTTTGGTCCTATACATATATGCAGTGATAATCAGAGGGTGATTTGGAAACGTGACAGTATTGCACGCAATCGGTGTGATATGATCCTTTATTGGGGAATGACGCGATACCAGAAACTTCCTTTTGATGCTCAGTCAGTTCTAAGTTCTAACCTCTTCTTTTTAAAACTTAAGGCAGGTGTCTTTTTTTGTTGGATGGTTAATATAATCCAACACTAGTTCCACTCTCTTAGAAGTCCTGTTATGTTTGGTAGTGTATCATTATTGAATTGACTTCATGAGAATGACATTTTTTACGTAATGGAGGTTCTCTGCAAATTTAAACCCACTTTCTCCCTACCAAAAAATAAATAATTAAATAAATAACAGGAAAGGAAGACAGTGAAAGAAATAAACTCTAGCATCATGGCTCTGATAAACCCATTGATTGTCAAATTTCTTCAAGAAAGCGCAATTATGAAAAGCCATCAACCACTATTTTCTTTTGAGAACAGAAATTTTATGTACGAATCCTCTCTCAGAAGAAGAGGTAACGAACATTGTTTAAAACAAGGGTATTCAGAAAGTAGTCTAGTGCATAATACTCTTGTATTACCTGTTTTTTTCTAGCCAATCCCACTTAGCTCTCTCCATGGATTTATTAGGGGAGGTGGTCCCTCACCTTTCCAAGTTAGCAGCATATAAGTATATACTTGAATCACAGAGCCATACCTCATTTTGAGTACTCTATAGCACAGGGACCATTAATAGCCAGAACATAGGATCAGCCAATTATAATAAGCAGCCGACAGAAATATGGAACTTACACACTTTTTTTTTACACTAAAACTTTACACTTTTTTCTTTGGGTAAACAAAAGGTGAAAAACACACTTCCTAATACTTATTCTTTCTTTTTCTTTTCTCAAAAAGAAAGGTGTAACACTTTAGTGTAATAAAAAAAAGTATAAATAACATCCAAAACATTACTAGTACAGTGAATGTGAAAACTCATAAGGAGTAAATTGTTAAAACCCTCTCCACTTTGTATCAAGCAAAAGAAATACTACTTCTCTAGACATCTAAACTGAAAGTCACCAAGTATAATGTTAGGCAATAGTTGAGGATGACCAAAGTGTATTTTAGGGAAAAGAAGGGGTGTGGTAGGGAATTAAAGTCCCCCTAGAGTCTCACGTAGACAAGGTAGGAAGTGCGGCCTTATTTAACAACATGCTACACATGTGGCGGCAGGGGAGTGTGGGAAGCGAGTGACTTGGCCATAAGAGAAGGGAGAGAAAACAGAAAAGGTAGGAAAAAAGTGGATAAAAGTTAGTGGGAGAGTTACATGACATTTCGAATGTCCTAAGTATATACTTATTCTGAATGCATTCTCTACTGTGATACTGAATCAGAACAAGACACTCAAGGCATTCGAGAGACCATGTAACTCTCCCAATAACCTTTATCCACGTCTTGACCGGTTTAATAATCGATCCGGTTTTCAAAACCTTGATTCCAAGAATACCAATTTAGAACCTACTTTTTTTAATTTTAGTTTGTTTTAGTGTCATGAACCTACAAGTTGAGATGTCAAAAAAGGGTGTCTTTGCTTGTACCCTTTTTGTCCTGTAGGAAATAATCTCCGGCTGCCTTTAGATACAAGGGTAATAAAAGCAAATGATATTATAATATTATACGTATGAGTTATGACTAGTGTTCAATAATCTCCAGCTACCTTTAGTACTGTTAATAACAAGTTAACTTTATTCATTTTTTTTTTACGTATGACTAGTGTTTATCACGTGAAACACCAAAAAAATAAAAATAAAAAGTGTTTATCACGTGATGTCACTAAAGTCAATTATCAATTATTTACCGAGGTTGGTAGCTGTCACAGTGAAGGTTTACCGAGTCATTTACTACTTTACTAGTGCCAATTAACAATAGTTTATTTTGGTTTTGGAAATGGGAAGACCAAGGTTGAGGTTGTTGTCTAGTTGACCACGTGTGATCACTCTTCATTCTTCGGATTTTGATTAATACCAAAGGCTTTATCCTATACCCACACGCCACAAGCTACTCATGCTGAGGCCTCTATATAAACCAGGTACCACCCCTTACAACGTTAAAGGAAGACATTTCTTATACATCGTAAGAAATTTGTTGAATTATAATCTTCAGAGACAAAGACACAGTTATACTGAGAAAGAGATGGCAATTGGGATCATGGAGGTGCAACTTGTGAAAGCAAAGGAGTTGTATAACACTGATATCTTTGGTATATATTGCCTCATTTTGTTTTCAAATGTGTTTTTTTTCTTCTATATGATGTTCTTGAGCTTCCGTCAAACATCTCTTTACCATGGTTCCGTGAACACTTTAACCAAATGTGGTGTAATCACTCCATTTATTTTAATGAGTTTCCTTTTAACCAAACCAAAAACTAATATATCAAATACCAGTATGTGGTGTGGGGTTCTCTTCTGATTTGCTTTCTTGCTCTTCTTCTTTGTTTCAAAATTCAAATGATAGTTAATAAATTCTTATTAGTATATTCAAGTTATTCCATCCTAACTCGTACTATAACAATTCTAATAAGGTTCATTGTCTTCTATTTTGTTAATAGGTGGTATGGACACGTATGTTCTGATACAATACAAAGGCCAAGAGCAGAGGAGCAGAGGAGCAGTGTCGCTAATGGTTAGTTCTGTGGCATATTCAAGCTGACATTCAAATCACGCGTGAAATACTGTGTGCCTCTTCTTTTTGGCTTTAAATTACAATAAAGCTATATATGAATTTTGAGACATTTTTAACAATGTGCACGACATATTAGCGATGTAAATAATTCCTTTAACCAAGTTTTCAGGGGTGTTAAAATGACTTATGAAATAGATTTGACTCAACTGACAGATGCTTGTCAAGACAGTCACTTCCAAAATATGTATTTCGACAAGAATCAAAGGAAGATAATTAAGGATCATGAATAACATCTTATATGCATTCACAACAACAAAATAAATGAATGATTGGCTGATTTCATAAAAAATGACTTTCTGTAATTAGACATTACATACGGCTTTTAATAGCATACACTCTCATGGTGCATGCAATGCAGGGCAGGACAGCAATCCAGTATGGAATGAGAAATTTGTGTTCAGGGTAGAATACCCTGCACCAAGCGACCAATACAAGGTCATCCTCAAAATTATGGACAAGGACTTCCTATCTGCGGATGACTTCGTTGGCCAAGCCATGTAAGCCTTCAATAGCTTCATTATAGTAAATATATGTCACCAAGAGATTAGAGATAGATTCATAATAGTAATTATCATTTATACAAGCAAATCTTACCTTTTTTTTTTTTAAAAAAAATATCTTGTTCATGATTAAAGAAAATGAATTGTCTATATGTAGAATCTATGTAGAAGATTTATTGGCCATAGGGGTAGAGAATGGAGCTGCTGAGCTAAAACCTCTCAAGTATAGAGTGGTTCGTGCAGACCAGTCTTATTGTGGCGAAATTGAGGTTGGCATAACTTTCACCCGAGAGGTAACCTTCATAATAGGCTTGCAAGTGCATGCTCCCAATGCTACTTATGATGCAAACAGTTGAAAAGAAAACTAACTTCTAAGTACATTTTCAAATGGCATGCTAGTTATTATAATACACTTACAATAACTAAATTTTAAGGTAGACTAGTATACGGTAATGGAATTTATGCTACCTGTTTGGATGATGTTGTTCTTTGTGGGAATTCATGCACAGGTGGAAGAGGAATTTGTTGAAGAGATAGGAGGATGGAAGGATAGTAACTAACTACTAGCTGCAATAGCAGTTGAGGAGCATTTGAAAACCAAGTGTGAATCAGATGTAGGTTTTGGAATTGTCATTATGTAACAAAGTTTCATCAGTTTTTTGTACCAAAACATAAAAGTTTATTCAGTTTTAGTTGCTTTTAATCCTTTTAGCAATTAGGAGCAAGATAAATTTATTTAAATGTGGTTTGTTCCTTTGGATTCTATTAAATTTCTATTGGTTGTATTTGTTATCCTTTTATGTATATTGGAAGTGATTTTAGGAAACCTATCTTGGTATGTTCTTTAAAACTGTGTTTTCCTCTTAATTTTAAATGATGAAACTTATCTTATCTGTGAGAAAAAAAATTAGTATGTATTATTGTTCTAATTTATTCTTTTGATGATTAATCTCATTATCTCAACCTTTGACTTCCTTAACATCAAAATTTAATAAATTTTTATTATGCTTATGTGCCAAAATAAAATAAGATATAATTCATTATCTCAACCTTTGACTTCCTTAACGACAAAATTTAAGTCTATTTTCTTATGTCGATTACATCTATTTCACCAATCAAGTTATGATATATATGTATTTATTTTTTTAAAAGAATAAAAGACAGAACATTAATAAACACATATCATAACTTGATTGATAAAATAAATGTAATGAACATAAGAAAATAGACTTAAGTTTTATTCTAATAATAATTAATCACTTAAGAAATGTGACCTAAATGATGCCTCTAAACAACAGGCTAAACATTTTGCTTCGAAAATTGATTTATCTGCTACGGATTTATTATCAAGTATAAAGAATCCATCACTTAATGGCTATAAATAAGCCACTCTAAACGTGAGCTCAAGTTTAGCAAATGGGTTTTACATTTATAGCAATTTTGATTGTCATATACTATGAGTTAAGTGGAGCTGAGCTTAAATATTTCACTAAAATCTATAGTCAATTACACTTAACATTATTAAACAAGTTGGCCCAACCTAATTTGCTCACAAATTAATTGTAAATGAGTTCGTGTATGCCAACTCGTAATTTGAAAGAGTTGAAAAAAAAAAATCTAGCCGAGCCTAGCTTAGCTAACATATCAAATTACTGTTTAGAAAAATAAAAAATTTAAAAGCGATTAAATTTTCTAATCATAATAATTTTTTGATACAATAATAGCTCAAATTTATACATGTATTAGACTAAATAAATGAAAATATATATATTAAAAACTATTAATTAAAATAAACTTAAAAATACTTATAATATGCTCATCTTAGCGTTGTTTTTTCACATAATACCATTTTATGCGCTTAAAGAAATAATGGTTGTTGAGACGATAGGCCTTGGGCGTATCTTGTTTTCAACTTATAAGTTGTAGTTCACACGCTCGATTATCAATCAAGCCGTCTTAGCTCAGTGGTAGAGCGCGTGGCTTTTAACCACGTGGTCGTGGGTTCGATCCCCACAGACGGCGAATTTTAACTGTTTTATATCTTGCTTTTAATGTATAAGGAAAATGTCAAACGCTACAGCATCAGCAAAGCCGTCTTAGCTCAGTGGTAGAGCGCGTGGCTTTTAACCACGTGGTCGTGGGTTCGATCCCCACAGTCGGCGACATTTTAACTTTTTATATCTTTATTTTGGTCTCTGAAACAGGTTCATCACCTCTAGTTTTGTCATTCCCACGAACAACTTGGTAACTCAACCCACAATTTATATAAGAAAATCTTGAGTGTAGCGCATGCACCAAAATCACTTTAGAACTCAACGATCCATTCCCTCTTGATTTGAAATGAGAGAATCTTGGATTATTATGCAATAAGATATTGCTGGTTCAAGTGCGCTTCTTGCAAAGGGAAGGGACCCTCCAGCTGTGGGCTTTGTTAAAACTCAACGTGGATGGAAGTTCATTTGGTAGAGCTGGATTTGGCGGTGTGCTTGGTGATGATGAAGGGTTTTCTCAGGTTCGATTGGTACCAATCGAATCCGCTTGCTGAACTCAAAGGTATTTGAATTTGTGCTGGGAGCATGGCTATAGACAGGTCGTGTGTGCATGGGATTCGTTGGAAGCAATTAGAATGATTCGCGGTGGTGCTACAATTTTTACTATGTCTATGGTGCAATTGTCATATATAGACATTCCTAGGTTGTTATATCTGAACTGGGTTCAGAAGGGAACCACTGTGCTGATATAATGGCCAAGATGGCAGCTTCTTCCTTCACAACTTGGGATTCCCCTCCTGAGGATCTGAGCCTTGCCCTGCTTGCAGACTCTATGGGCACTAGCTTCTTGAGGAGTTAGTCTTTTCTGTTTCTTTTCAGATGTACCCAAAAATAAAATAAATGCTTCTTGCAAGGGATGTTGATGTACTGTATAAGGACTTCATTCAAATGACTAGAAAGTAGGAAGTACCGAAGTAGGCACTCATTAGACATCGGCTGCTTTTCACAATGATTGCCAGCATTCAGAAAATTGAGGTTAATTTTGTGTAGCGCTCACTTTATGTTACATGATTCTCTTTTCTTTTTTTCTTCTTATCCTAAGCATGAAAAAAATCTTACCTAATCATCTCGTGGTATATCTTAAAACCATTCTGTTTTGATCTAATTTAAGGCATTTTTAATTAGATCAAGGCCTTCCTTTCACATAGGATAAACTCTAAAAATATAATTTTCATTCCCTACCTTTATTCATTATTATTTTTGTTTCATAATTATATTTTGTTTTAATTTCGATCAAAGTTTTTTCAAAACTCATAGAAATTATCCTAACTATTAACATTATTAGAAATGTTAAAGAAGTAACTGACATAACATCTTATATAGACATAAGCGTATATTTGACACTATCAAACTAGGAATTTTTTTCTAATTAGTGGTTTGGAACATATATATATGATGAGTTTTAAGAATATTTTGGACGAAAATGAAACAATATAATTGTGTGAAGAAAATTAAACTTATAGTAAAAAAGTTAAGGGACAAAAACTGAAAATTTTATGCATCATTTTTTTAAAATTTTCCATTTGTGAATCATTTTCTCTTAAAAATTCCATGGTGAAGATTCTATTTATGCATAATATCTTTTAATTAACTAAGATTTTATCTTGTCTCTTTTATTAACATATTAGAAGTATTAGTATGAAATCTTACTTTACTCAACCATTGAATTGAAATTACACGAGGAGAATGTTGCCTTATTCTAAGCAATATTAAAACCTTGGCCCAAATCGACTGGTTGGACCGATAAACCAATCCCATAGTCATTTTGAATCAGTTACTAAATCAATTATGTTATTGATCCAAAATGATTGAGCTGAACCAATCAATTCTTATGTCACTTAGTTGACTAAACCTTCAATTATTGACTCAATTCACTCACTAATTTTATATAAATTAGACTCACTGAGATAAGTCTATAATAAAAAATTGTTATTTGTGTTGTGAATTTTATTAGTTTAAAATTAAATTATATTTTCAAAAAAAATTATATTATTTTTTATTTTTTATTTTTTATTATTATTATTATTTTATTTTTTATTTTTATTTATTTATAACAACTCAATTTGTCACTCATTAGTTAAACCAATGATCTATTGATAAAGTATGTATCTTGAGTCAACAAGGTCCAGGTCTTATAAATATGATTCATACTCAACTCAAATATTAATATCAAATATAAATTGTTTGTGATAAATTAATTTAATGCAATTTATAGTAATCAATATGTATTGAAAGCATAATTTTTTAATGTACAAATATATAATTTCTAAAAGAAAATATACATAAAACTCATTATAGAAAAAGTTGTATGTTACTAAAAGCTTTATTTTTGTCTCGCAACTAAATTATTTTATTTCGTCTAAGATGTTTTCAAAATTTATCATATTTATTTCCAGACCATTAATTCAAAAGAAAATCTAAATAAGATAATGTCAACTATGCACTTATGCTCACATAAGATGTATGTCTCTAAATTATGTTAATATTTCTACTTATGTTAACAATCAGGATAAATATAGTTAATTTTAAAAAGATTTAAATTAAAAATAAAATAAAATATGATTACGGGACAAAATTAAAATCTAAAATAAAAAGTTTAGGGAGGATTTTTTTCCTAGTTCTTATGAGTAAGGTATGCCTAGGCAGTCGCTGGCGATTGAGCATTAGAGCAAGTCTTTTACTGGAAGAGACCAAGCACAGACAGTTTTCTTCCTTACAATTGTGCTAATATTAATTATGCAGCTACATACTTATTGACCCAGGCTACGATGAATGTAGGTGGGCCGGGTTTGCATAAATTCAATGTAAAATCAATCACAATTAATTATGATAGTTAATTAAATTTGTTAATTAATTAATTATAATAATTATTTATTAATTAATTATATAATTAATTGAATGTTCTCACTTTAAGTGTATTATATTTATAATTTTGATATTCTTACCTTTAACAGTGTATACACTTCTTTTCATACTCCTCTTAATATCATTTATTATACTTATTTTTTTCTATCACTTTCTCTCACTAAATCTAATACCATTAAAAGGGTGTCAATAATTTATACATCTCTAAAAGAAATGTGTGATGATCTTTTTCCTTAAATTTATGCAAGATCTTTTTTGGTGGGATGGTGACAAAAGTTCTACCTGTCAGAACACTGTATTTTTCGGCATGTAGAAAAAATAATAGAAAATAAATAAATAGATAATTTAAATTTAAATTGCATAAATAAAAATTTATCCCATATATTAGTTGATGTGTGTAAGTGTATTAAGTTTAAAAGTATTTTACCACTATGAATAGATTATTCAATGTAAATAATCTCATAGTTAATACTTCTCAAAATACAATTATCACTTCTTATTAACTCTTGACTCTGTACTTGAAATTGCAAAGATAGGTAAAATTACTCATAGGACAGGATTAAAGAAATATAAAAGAGATGTAGTTTTTTCGAGTGTATCTATGTGAAGTACCCACGAGTGCTATTTATAAGGGTGACACACAACTTACCATTTTCCATAGAGCAGCGTTATTCGTCCAATCAAAATACTTCAACTTTCATCCAACCCTCTCACAAACTCATTTTGTATCCTGCGAAAAAGCTACAGTAATATACAGTTTGATTTGACATCTCTCTCACATAAATATACGGTGGACATACGGTGAAAGTATTTGGGTTGGACAAAAACCATTTCCCTTTTCCATAACGTTTACATACTGGCCAGTAAAGTTTGTTAGATAATATCTTGCGCTCATAAAAAGGTTGATAATGATGTAGTGGAGGTTGGGAGCAAGTTGTGAGTATGAGTGGAGATGAAGGGGTTCAATTACAATCTCCCTATTTTTGGGTTTTCAGCCATGTGTGGGCTCTGTTTGCAACCCCTGTTTTTAGCCATGGTTCCCTAGAGATGCAAATTGGGTAGCCATTGCAGAATGGTTTATAAGGACTGCAAACTAGTCTTCTGAACTAGTTTTATGAAAAAATCAGTTTTGAATTGGTTTTTAAACCGGTTCAGAATTAGTTCTAAATCCAAACTAATTCTGAATCGGTTCTAAACCTAAATCGGTTCAAAATCGATTTTTCGAACCAAAACTAGTTTGGCCTCAAAAGAAAACCAGTTTGGTTTTTGACTCGAACCGCTTTACCTGTTCGGTTCAGTTCGATTTTTCATGCCGAATCGAATCATGCCCACCTCTATCACCAAGTAAATCAACCACTCATATCAAGTAAAATTTGTTGGTGCAGTAATGCACCAAAAGTGGCATGGGTCCATTAGACTTTTCTGTTAATTGGTTGTTGGAGAGAGAGAAAATATAACAATATGTTTGGATGATAGGTAATGAAGAGAATGAAAAGAGAATGAAGGGAAGGGAAATAACTTCCCGTGTTTAGGAATTTTAAAATACATTGGAAGTGGAAAGAATACATAAGGAACCATTTCTCATCTCTTCCCTTCAAAGACTCAACTTTTATTCATCCAAAAATTGAGGTTAAAAACAAACTTGACTTTGAAATAATTTAATTAAAAATATTAATAAAAAATACAATAATCCTCCACATATTGTAAAGTTAAGAAAGTAAATTTCTATGAGCTTAAGAATTTAGTACATAATACTAGTGTCTTTTGGACTATGAACTAGCATATATAGTAAATGAGTTATGACTCATAGGAATATTAGTGACATTACAATCTCTATGAACCTTATTTCATTTATGAATGAGTGATCTCATCACTCACACTGACTTCTTATCCAAAGTTGTTCAACGCAGGTTTGCGCTAATAGGTTATGTGTATGCTTGGTAATTCATGAATGCTCTAGAGAGTATGTCATAATCTCATAGGAGCAATTCCACACCACACTCATATAAGTGATTTCATCAAGTGTATACTGTAATTTATACATCACTCATAAGAGATATGAAATTCATTAAAAACTTTAAGTTTATCCTCTCATTCATTATAGTTTAGCACTTCTCACATCACTGGATTGGACAAAAATTAATAGTGGCATCAAAATTAACAAGTGACTTGTTATTACACATATGAGCTTTATTTATGATATCTCCAATCACAAAAGTTAGTTTACCATCACTGCTAATTTCAAATTGGCTTAAGTTTCATTACTCTTGATATTTTATTAATTTTTTATCCAAATGCTTTGTCAAAAGATTGGTCAAATTCACTTTTAACTTTACATCATCAATGAATATAATTTCATCTTTTAACAGGTGCTTCACAGAAATTATGACATACATATACATGTTTCTATTTTTTTTTTATACACATTAATTCGCTATTGCTATTGTTGCTTGGCAATCACAGACACTGAAGACATAGATTTTTCAGGTTTCTCCTATAAATGAATATATATTAAGAGATTTCTTAATCATTCAACCTTGGATGCTACCAAGTCAAGAGCAATAAACTTGGCCTCCATAATAGATCGGATTATATAGGTCTACTTGAATGACTTCCAAACAATATCATCTCTATTAAAGATAAAAATAAACTCACTTGTGGATTTAATCTCATTTGAATCAAATATTTATTTAGCATCATAATACCCTTCTAGATATTCCCCATAGAATAAACTATAGTACCTCAAAAATATTTCAAAACTCATTATAAAGTAATCAATATAGATCACTATACACGTGTTTAAACTTGATTTAACAACTTTTTATGACTCATATTTGTGCTAAAACTTGACTATAACATGGTAGCACCTATTCCCATGAGACCAATCAAATTTTTGTACCATACAAGACAATTAGAAGGTAGGAATTCAATCACAACAGGGTAGTAAGGAAACCACACAATTTAATCCAATTTAACTCTTCCTAGTTTAGGTAATATATTTTTAGTTAGATACCCCCATACTTTAAGGTATTTTAGTTTAAGTAATTGTTTCTTTCAAATTTCACAAGAGATTTTATCAATTTTCTTAAATATAATTCTATTTTGTATAGAGCTTTGCTATATCCTCCTAAAATATCCTCCTAATATTTTTCCTATTACCTAATAAAAAAAAATTTAATAAAAAATTAAATGCAATCAATATCTTGAGAACATAAAAAGTATTCAAGACTTTCTTCATTTAGTAATTAGGAGGATTATTAGGAAGATAAATTAGAAGGATTAATCATTTTCCTTTTGTATAAGACAATTAGAAAAAATAAATTCCTTCCACAAACTTGGAGGAGCTCCAGCACTTATTAGCACAACTTTCATTTTTTTCACTATTTAACAACTACTTTCATCACATGTAGACACATTATTACACCTGAATTTTCTTTCAAATTTACAAATTAAACAGAAAGAGGTACACCAAAAATTTAAAAATCACTTAACATTTCAACTAACAAACACAATGATTCATTTAACCAATTCTTCGCCAAGAGATCTCATCCACGTGCAATGCAATAACTCACATATTAGCATATTACATTATTATTATTATTATTATTATTATTATTATTTTAAATTCAACACGATAGATTCACTAGACACATGTCAAGATTCAAGAGCTTTGTGTTGACATCTATAGAACAAAATCACGAGATGTAACCATAGCGCAACTCAATATTATATTTAAAAATAAATAAAATAAACCGATACCCATTTTTGAGTTCCAACCTTAAGTGTATCTGTATCACAAACAATTCAAACTAGAACATCTAGGTGCACAATAAAACAATAATAGAACAATAAACGGTAAAACATTTCATACCATGAGCTCTTGAAGTTACGGAAATCAGCCATGTCAATTAAAAAAAATGTTCGTTGTTGGTAATGGGTGCTGAATATCAAGGTTGTCCTTCTCCTTTTGCGTTGCTTCGAAATTGCAGGATTTATTTTCGTTCCTTTTCCCACAAAACCCCGACATTTAGAGAGTGAAATTTCATCATATTTGAAAATAAATTTAACACTTACTTTGCTCAATATAAATAAAGACACCAAATTGAGATATAAGAAAATATCATAATTAAAAAAAATGGAAATCTCTTTTACGGCATTATACTCAAGGTTTGAAATTTTAGCCATCAAAAAGTTTAACATCAAGAAAAGAAAAGCTTCATTAGCAATAAGTATAACAATATCCATCATCGAATTACTTTTAAGATTGCAAAAAAAATAATAAACAATAAATAGATGGATAGCTAAAATTTAAATTGTATAAATAAAAACTAATCCCTAATATTGATTGATATGTGTAAGTGCAATGAACTTAAGAATATTTTGTTTTTAAACTGCTGCAAACTCTGACCTTTATAACTTTGTAAAATAAGTTCAAAAAGCTTTTGACAATAAAGAAATTAAATAAATAACATAAATAAGACAAGAATAAAATGTCATAATTTAAAGAAAAGATTGTAAATACTTAATAATAATTAGTCACAATGAAAGTAGATTATAATTTCAAGTAAATTTTATTTATAATGTCAGATATTTAAAATTTGATATCGTTACTTTAAAGAAGATTTTATTTAATTACCGCTTCCGATCCGAAATTGTCTGAACAATCATTATGTACCAAAAAAAGTAAGGTTGCAAATGATTAAAAATAAAACTAGAATGAAAATAACACAAAATGTTTGGATTTTTGCAAGTTACTATATGGTTTGTTGAGATATGTATTAAGCAGAAATGAGCATAGGCCAAATGGTGTCAAAGGTAGGCCCGACTTAACCTATACAAAGTCAAGACTATTAAAAATACCTATTTAGTTAAACATATTAAGCCTTAAACATTTAATAAGGACCTCCTTTACTTGATATATTAGCTTATTTTTACATTTATACCATTAACTCGGTCATTTTCTTTTTTCACCCTCTCATTTCTCACTCAACCGCTGTCTATCTCAACATCTCTTCCCTACTCATTCTCTCTAAATCTCACCATAGGTCGCTTGCTCATTTCTCTTTCTTAGTTGATTTTATGCTAGAGTCAATTTCACTTAGCTACCTATTCCTTTGAATCATTATCTGAGGTACATCCTTCCTCCGTCAGAGTTTGAAGTATGTACTTTTTTCTTTTTATGGGTTTGCATTTGTTGTGTATGTGGCTCCCTAGCTCCACTTTTTTTTTTTTTTGCAATACAGACTAGTCTTCGTTTTTGTTTGTGATTTCATAAATGTAAGTTCTCTTTGTTGCATTTGAATTTCCAATTGATGGGCATCAAGCTTTATTTTGATTAGAAGCTTTCTAGCTTTTAGATTTGGAGATATGGAATGTGTTTCGTGTAGACAAGAAATATCTACGATTATGAAGATTTTATTGAACATTTTAAGAAGATTTATGTCACCTTCTTTTTCCTGTTCAAATTAATTTAAATATATTTTATTCTTTATTTATTAAATTATGAATGCGTTAATAACCTATAGCCTAGCCTAGCCTATTCAATGTACAAGTTAAGACTTTTACAAAATCCCATTTAGTACAGATAGGCCTTAGATATTTAATAAGGCCTCCTTAATTTGATAAAATAGCTTCTTTATACATTTATACCCTTTAACTATTTTCTTTTCTCACCCTCTCTTATCTCTCTCAGCCGCCACTTATACTCAAACATTTCTTCCCTACTCATTCTCGCATAGTCCCCACTAGGTCACTTGCTCATTTCCCTTTCCTACGCTGATTGCATGCCACAGTCGATTTCACTTAGCTGCCGACTCCTTTGAATTAATATTTGAGGTACATCCTTCTTCCTTTGAAGTTCAAAGAATGCGTTTTTTATTGGTTTGCATTTGTTGCATTTTGTGGCTCCTTAACTTCACTTGCTTTGTTTTTATTTTTTACGATACAGGCTAATCTTTGTTTGTGTTTGTAATTTCATAAATGTAGGTTCTATTTGTTGCATTTCCTTTTGCGATGGTTAGGCATCAAGCTTTGTTTTGATCGGAAGTTTTCTAACTTCCAAATTTGGAGATTTGGAATGCTTTTTGTGCATATAAGAATAAGAATGCTCGCAAATTAGTTTTGATTGATTTTTAGATGAAAACTCATATGATCCAATCCAAGTAGTTCTTTAGTATAGAGACCCAATTGGTTTAGATTAAATTTTGAAACCAATCTAATACAAATTGTACGGTTTAGATTCGATCAATTTAATTAGTTTTTGGTCAAAAAATTCTTGAGCTCATAATTTTGTAATCAACTAAACTCATTAAAAAGAAAAATTAAAAAATCAAAAAAAGCTCATTTAACATACATTAAACAACACTTGACTAGAGACGCTGTATAGAGTGAGTAAATTGTTGGAGAAATTAGAGTTACTATCAATAAAAGTATAAATTTAATAATAAAAGATATATTATATAAAATAAATCGATTTGAATTGAGTTCATCAGTTTTGAAACTTAGAATCGAAAAATTATCAAATCTAATCAATTTTTAAAATATCAAATAAAAAATAATCAAATTTATTTGGTTTCAATTGAATTTTGATTTTTGGTTCAATTTTAAGTTTGTATTAGATTTGAACACTCCTAAATAAGAAATAGCTATGATTGTGAAGATTTTGTTAAAGAATTTAAGATGATTTATATTGCCTTCTTTTTCCTATTTAAATATGGATAAAACTTAGATTCATTTTTTTATGTCCATTACATTCATTCCACCAATTAAGTTATATTATGTATGTATTTTTTAAAAAAGAGAGTATGAGAAAAAATATTAATGAACAAATGTCATAACTTAATTGGTAGAATAGATGTAATAGATATATAAAGAAATGAACTTATATATAAAGAAATGAACTTAAATTTTATCCTTTAAATATATTTTGTTCTTTATTTATTAAGCTATGAATGCGTTAAAGACTTATGACATGAACTAATCTATTTAATATACAAGGTCAAGACTTAAAAAAAAAGGCCATTTAATTAAGGGCAATGCTATACGAAACGCTCGATGCTTTCCTAAAGACTTAAAAATTTTCTTTTTTATTATTTAATTAGATACACACTAATCTTTAAAAAAAAAATGTTTTCAGCTAATGAAAAGAAGTATTGAGTGCAAAAACGCTGAAGTGTTTGTGAGTATTCTCCTCTAGTTAAATAAGCCAGGTGTAAGGCATTTAATAAGGTATCCTTAATGTTAGATTTTATTGTGTTTGATATATACTTTATTGTATTTTTTTTATGTATAGTCATTCTCTATAAACAAAAACACTTGCACATTAAGTATTTTTTATTTTCTTATTTAACAACAGAGACAAAGCAAGCTCCTCTTCCTTCTTTTATAGTCATCCTCTATAAATAGAAACAATTGTACATTAAGTATTTTTTATTTTCTTATTCAACAAAAGAGGCAGCAAGCTCCTCTTCCTTCTTATCTGTTTTCTTGTTCTCACACTTAATTTGATAGATTATCTTAATTTTACATTTATACCTTTATATCTCACTCAGCCACTGCCTACCCCAACATTTCTTCCCTACTTATTCTTTGAAAATTCTTCTAGGTCGCTTGACCATTTCCTTTTATTACACTGATTTTCATGCCGCAGTCGATTTCAGTTAGCCTTTTTTTCCTTTGACTCAATGTCTAAGGTACATCTTTCCTCTTTTTGAAGTTTGAAGTATGTTTTTTTTATGGGTTTTGTTATGTTTGTGGCTTCCTAACTCCACTTGTTTTATTTTTTTATTTTTGTTTTTTTGTGATACGGAATAGTCTTCATTTGTGTTTGTAATTTCATAAATGTAAGTTCACTTTGTTGCATTTGAATTTGTAATTGATAGGCATCAAGCTTTGTTTTGATAAGAAGATTTCTGGCTTTCATATTTAGAGATTTGAAATGCGCTTTGTGCATATAAGGAAGAGTTATAATTGTAAAGATTTTGTTCAACATTTTAAGAAGATTTATGTTGCTTTCTCTTTTTTATTTAAATAAATTTATTTTTATTTTTATTTTTATTTAGTTATGAATGGGTTATAGGACCTATGATTTGACTTAACTTATTTAATATATAAGATAAACATTTTAAAAAAGTTCATTTAGTTAAGGGCATTGTTATGAAGTGCTCAAACATATAACTTTCTTGCACACAATTTTTTTTTTGTCTATTTAATTAGATAATACACAAATTTAAAAAAAACAAAAAGGTTTTCATCCAATGGAAAGAAGTCTTAAGTGCAAAAATGCTCAAGCGGTTGCCCGCGTTCTTCTTTCAGGGCATTTAATAAGGCTTCCTTAACTTGATAGATTAGCTTATTTTTACATTTGCACTCTTAATTTTATTATCTTCATCTCATCCCGTCATATCTCATTCAACCGTCACCTGCTTCAACATTTCTTCTCTACTTATTTTCTCAAAATCCTCACTAGGTCCCTTGATCATTTCCCTTTCCTATGTTGATTTCATGACGCAATTGATTTAAGTTAGCTGCTTATTTCTTAATTAATGTTTAAGGTACTTTTCTTCCAATTTTGAAGTTCCGAGTATTTGTTTTTATGGGTTTGCATTTGTTGGGTTTGTGGCTCCCTAACTCTATTTGCTTTTATTATTATTATTATTATTATTTGTGTTTGTAATTTCATAAATATAGGTTCTCTTTGTTACATTTGCATTTGCAATTGATGAACATCAAGCTTTGTTTTGATCATAAGCTTTTTAGCTTTCATATTTGGAGATTTGGAATGTGTTTAGTGTATATGAGAAATATCTATAATTGTGAAAATTTTGTTGAACATTTTGAGAAGATTTATATTATCTTCTTTTTCTTACTTAAATAAATATAAATATATTTAGTTTTTTATTTATTACTTTTTTGTTTACTTTTACCTTTTTTATTTTTAACTTTTAAATTAGTTATTAGAGTTTTTAGAGTTTTTATTTATTATCGAGGCATTAATAATTTCATAGCAGTAGAAACTTTGTTGAACACATTTTTTACACTTTTATCTAAATTTCTAAATTTCCAACACATTATCTAACCTCTCAGCTCCCTTTATTCTTGTCAATTTAATCATCGGATTGAGGGGGAAAAAAAAGAAAAAATGCAAAGACTTTGATTATAATTTTTTTTTGTTATATTTTTTTATTAGAATGATTGTATTATGTGGGGTTATTGACACTCTAAAATATCTATTCACACTCCATTCTTTTCAATTTTGATTATACTTTCCAAATTTAACCCTGTTTAAATTTCTTTTCTTTCAACAAAAGTCAAAAATCAATTGTATCTATTCACACTTCAAACTAGTTCTAACTAATTTACTATTTTTACTCAATTTATTGAGTCTCTAAACTAATTATAATTAACTTAAAAAATTACAATTTTGATTTTTTTTTTTGCGTGCAATGTTGGAGTTATCAGTTTCGGAAATAATATTGATATCCTTCATAAAATAAACTTGATGTAGCTTAGTTTTGTGGGTATTTGTAGTAATAAACTTGATGTAGCTTAGTTTTGTGGGTATTTGTAGTCAAAGTATACACTTCGGTGGTTCCTAGTTTCTGAATCTTGATGAGAAAAAAATTAGAATGTTAAGATATTCTTTTCTTAGTAATTCTTTTGTTTTGTTTCTTTTTTAAACATGACCATTATGTTTGTTATTCTTGGTTTGCAGGATATTTTGGAAGTGATCTACAAGCCTTGAGTGAAGAAGTTGCAATTATGCCAATTAGAAAGCTGGATGTTGACATTCTTACTGTTAAGGCAAATCAGGCTTGCTGATTAGAGGGTGCTACTAATTTTGTAAGTGGTTATCATGAAATCCTAATCCGGCATATATAGCCTTAAAGCCTTTGTTTTGAACTTTGAAATCTTTTTATGAATTTATGATTTGAATAAGGATGAATTTGAAAAGTATAATAAAATTTGAGAAGTAGGGAATCTGTATAGACATATTGGAGTGTTAATAAGTCCACCCTATTATATTGTATTTATTTTGTAATTAATATTAACTAAGCTTTTAAATAAGCTAGGTCATCAGGTTTTATGTGAAGGTAGTGGTGTCTCACAACAATTAGTAGTTCATACTAATATTTGTGTATATATTTCATTTATTAGTCATTAATTATTAAACATACCAATACATTCATATTCATAAAACCAAATATTATTGAAAGAAAAATTATATTTTATAAATGGAAAATGAGAAAAGAAAAGGGAAAAAAAACGTTAACGACCACCAAGCACAAAATCATCTTTAAGTTCCATCAACAAAAAATAATTTTTAGTTGAGAGAGACCTTTTAGAAATCTAAACAAGAGGTATAAGAAATATTTTTGTAAGACTTAGAAAATAAAAAAAAATTAAATATAAAAGGGTAGTATAGATAAACTTTTAGAGTGACAAAAATATTTTTAACACATAATCATTTAGGCTTTTTGATCAATTTGCTATTCTCCCCAAATTTATTTATTAATTTGCTATCTTTTTCAAATTATTTATTAAACTATCATTGTTTTTGTCACATTAGAATTTTATATTATTTTTCGTTCTATGTAAAATGCGCCAATACACATGACGCATCCCAGTTGGATGCGTCACGCGTGTTGGCGCAACCCTGTTGGCGCATCTTACATGGAACGAAAAATAATATAAACTTCCCATGTTATATGTGCAGGCACTTAATCCATTCCACGTGGATCTCTTAAAAAATGGTGCCCAGATACATATACAATTTATATGTCTACTAAAGATTGCACCACAATATTGAGGGACATCAGTTTCAATTAGCTTATTTATAAACTAAGTATTTGCTTCTAATCTGTAAAGTAGTCGATGTGAGACTTTACTGTTAGCAAGACAAAACAGCTAAGTAAGATAACAAAATACATTTGTTCAATGTGGGACTTTGATAGTGACAAGGTAAAGCAAGTAAGTAAGACAACAAAACATATTTATTCGATGTGAGATTTTGGTGATAAGGCAAAACATATTCAGATTATTGCGCACCCAAAATGAGAATGATAGTTCTCACTTAGACCTTTTTTTTTAGTTAAAATTATTATCACGTTCATGGGTTTAGCAACAATAAAATGAACTTTAAAATGGAATTTTCAAGATACATGTGTGCTGATATATATATTGGTAAAAATTTTAAAACTATACTTGCATATTGGTGTATATTTTAACAAAAGGAAAAATGTTTCTGTGTATGTAAAATAAATATATGGTTTTGAAAATGATAATGATAAAAGCAGTGAGCTATAACTACACTATAAGTCTTTGCTAATACTATGTGTTCATGTCTTGATTTTAAAATGGGACAATCTCTTCTCCTCTAAATTGATTAGCATAAAAAAAAATTAAAAAGAACAATGAGAATGTTATCAACAATAATGTTGATAAGAGACTTCAATCCAAATCCAAATCCAAATATGTTTTTGAAAGTCTCACATCGAACAAATATGTTTTATTGTCGTACTTAGTTGTTTTACTTTACTCCTATCAAAGTCTCACATCGAACAAATGTATTTTATTATCTTACTTAGCTGCTTTGCTTTACTAACAGTAAAGTCTCACATCGACTACTTTACAGATCAGAAGCAAATACTTGACTTATAAATAAGCTAATTGAAACTGATGTCCCTCAATATTGTGGTGCACTCTTTAATAGACATGTAAATTGTATGTGTCTCTGAACGCTATTTTTTAAGAGATCCACGTGGAATGAGTTAAGTGCCCTACACATATAACGTGAGAAGTTTATATTATTTTTCGTTCCACGTGGGATGCACTAACAGGGTTGCGCCAACACGCGTAGCGCATTCCACGTGGAACGAAAAATAATATAAAATTTCAACGTGGTAAAAATAATGACAGTTTGATAAATAGTTTGAAAAGGATGACAAATTGATAAATAAATTTGTCACTAAAGGTATTTTGGTCGATTAACCTAATCATTTAATAAAGGTAAAATTATTAAAAATTAGATTTTGTACTCATGCAATGCACAAGTAAATTTAAGAATTAAATGATAAAAATAAATATAATTTATTTAAATATTTTATTAAATGAAATATATGTAATAATTTATAAAGAAAAAATATTTGTAAGTTTAGTTTAAAAATACATAATATTTTCATGAAAAATTTTATTTTAATATAAATACTAAAGATTTTAAATATATAATATTATAAAACAACTTATATATTTAAAAAAAATATTTTTAATTTCAAAACACACTTGAGAAAAAGAGTTCCTGTGCCCTAAGCAAATATAGTTTTAAAATTAAAATGTGTGATGAAATCTTATAAAATCAAAAAAGAAAATATTCATGTAAATTATTATTTTCTATTAGTTTAATTTTTATCTTTTTTTTCATTTCATTTGTATTTTTAGTTCTTTCTTTGTCTACGTAATTCTAATATTATTATTCTTTTTTAAAGAGTTTACATCAATATTATAACTTATCAAATTTTTCGTATTTGAATATGTGTTATCGACATATATAAATATGTCAATTGTATTAAAAAAATAACAAGATATTTCTTTTTTAGGGAATGAAAGAAGTTTTTTTAATCGTACAAAATATTTTGATTATTATTTTTACTTATTTGAGAAGTTATAATTTTTTTCTTATTCAATTTTATTTTTATTATTTGGTTATTGAATTTTATTTTTTTTAATTATTGTTTGATTTTTGTACATGTGACATTTTCTTTATCACATGTCTTATGTTATCATATTAGATCATATATAATAGAAAATGATCACATAATATGACATATGATAAAATATTAATTATTCTACTTGTCACATGTTAAAAAAGTAATGTAATTATTTGTTGATTGGAATGACAAATGAAAAAATTGGAGGCCATATGTTCTTAATCAAGTCATGACCTATTTAATGAGACTAATTCGAGATTTAAACAAAACATACAAATTCAAGTTTTATGAATAATTAAGCTAATAATTACTTGTTTTGAAATATTATTTTAATTAGACTAATAACCTTATTTGTCATTAATTTACTTCCTCTTAAAATAATTAAAATATTTACTTAAAAAATTACCTTGTACAACGGTGAATCTTCCAATAATTTTGTCATAAAGATATTATTAAATTATAAATAATATATAAAATATATATTTATTAATTTCATTATTTTCTTTATAAAGAGTTCACTCCCATTATATAGATAATGATAATTAAGTAAATTATTATGATTGATAAGATATGTTATTAATTTTAAAATATTGATTATGAATTTTAAAATTTATAATATTATTCATTATTAATTATAATATTGGTGATTATTAATTATTAAATATGTTTGAATTAGTCAATCAATGTAATTAATATAATTATTACTTTGATATGAAATTTATTACGAATGTATGAAATATGTAAATTATGAAAGCACTAAATTTCCCTAATTTATGTTAAATAATTATTTAGTTGAGTTTACATTATAATAGTATTAATAGTATTCTTTATTTTTTAATTTATGTTGAATGATTTTTTTTACTAAATGAATTAATTTGGATAAATGAATTAATAGTATTCTTAATTGACATAATTTATTTTTAATGGTAATGACAATGATGGTAATTGATTAGATGATTTTTACTTGGTTTGAATCTAAAATTTTGAAAGAAAATTAGTAGAGAAAATTACATTAATTTATTCTCCAAATTATAAGAAAATTTAAGAAGATAAATTATATTATTTTGTATGCGTCATGGTTCTCATTAAAAATAAAATTGAAACTAATATTTAATGTTGACCGTAATATATATTAGGAAATTAGCTAAATTAATTTGTTGACAAAAAATTAGAAAAAAACATAAATTGGTTTTTACTAATGAAAAAGAATTAGAAATAATAATAAAAATAACTCTACAATAAATTTTAAAATTTACCAATTATAGAAATTGACAATTGGTGGTCCTTGACAAAAATAATAAAGTTACTTTGAAAAATGTCCTAACTTCTCAACTACTCTTACTCCTAACCTAGAGGTTGCCTGAGATTCACTGCCACCAGTCACTGCTCGTCAGTAGTTGTCACTCTCAAGTACAATTTTTCCGATGTTCTTACTCTTCTTTCTCAACTCTTTTCTTTATCTCTATTTTTAGATAACTTTAATTTGTTCGAAAAGTCATAAGACTCTTACATCGCTCCCTGATATGGTTAGTAAGACTTATAATATTGTACACATGAGAGGAAGATCAAGCAATCATGACAAAGAAGAAGACCGATATGTATTTTGGGACTTCAACATAATTTTTTTATTTTGTTAGAAATTATGTGTTTTAAAATGGTCTTCTATTTCGTTCAAAGAATGAATTTTTTTAAGTTTCATCATACTTTTGTATTTCATTCAAAAAAGTAGAATTTCTTTTTCTATTACTAAAAAACTGAAAAAGATGAAATCAAAATATTGAAACATGATTTTGATTTAAATTTATTTGATTTTTATTAATTTATTTATTATGTATATATATTTTTTGTAAATGTGACATTGGTCACATACACGTAAAAAAAATTATATAAGATGATACATGATAAAAATTTAGTTTTGTTATTTGTTATATGTCATCAAATCAAATCATGTACTCGTTGGAAGACACATGATAATTTTTTAAACTATCTATATTTTATTTATATATTATATGATATATGAAAATAATATGTAAATTTGTAAAAAAAATTAATACAATGCACACATTTAAAATTAATTTTAAATTTAACGATAAAAGAAATAAATTGAAATTGTGTTTTTATTTTTTCTAACTTTTAAAACTACGTTGCTCTCGTGCTCCGCTCATTGCAAACGACAATGGCAATTGTCAGGTCTTTTCCGCATTTTATTGTCATATTGGGGTTTGTGATTCACGCTCCAATCAGAAAACTCCACGTCATCTTCCTCTCCAACACAGTCACGCTCCAATGGTGCGCGTGTTAGCTTTGAAGTTGATTGAAACCCTGAATATCCAATGAGCACGAAATCCTAGTGAGTGCTGAGCAGTAGCGAGTAGCAACAAAACTTCGTGAAGCTCTGAGGGTCAAACCCAGCAGAACAAAACCCGATCAATGTGATTCTGCAAATCCTCTCATGTAGAGCGTTAGGTCACACTACCCTACACCAGATCCACCTTGAGGGAGGTTCCAATTTTTTGGAGGTGAAAGCTCTGTGCTCTTGCTCGCATTTTCCCCCTAATTCGGCAAAAGATTTCTCTACATTTCGCATTTATTACTCAGAACTCTTCCTCTACAGTTGGATTCTTTTCATGCATGTGCTCTTCTGGGAATTTTGTGTCAATCGATATAATGCATGGTCATTTTCGCTTTTTTTTTTTAATACTTTCCACTGTTATTAGGGTTTGATTTGAGGTTAAAGTGTTTCGGATTGAGCTTGGGTGAGTTGAATTGATGTTTAGGCAGAAAACAGAATTAGAGCATAATGTTAGTGGTACTAAGTGCATGTTTGGATTTGCTTAATTTTTAGGGGGGGAAAAAAGGTTCTGGATTTTTTTTTTTCAAAAGCTCTCTTAGTAAGAATTTGATTATAAGCTATTTTGAAAAAAAAATAGTAATAATGAAGCTAATCCAAATACACGTTAAAGACATTGATTTATCAGCTGTTTTGAACTTCGAACAAAGAGTAATGGGTCACTTGTTGATTACTGCGTGGCAAAGGAATTGGGAATATCTATGTGCTTTGATGTTTGAATGCTGGTGAATATGTACCCCATGTTGACTGTGGGAAAATTAGTACATGTTATTAATCTGAACGGTTTTGGTTATTTTACTTTTCTCATTTTTGAGTACATGGTTGACGTTTGTTCCAGGCTGTGTATGTTCATGCTTGATCTCTTATACAGTATTCAGTTTCAGTTCCACATTTGGAGGAACATTATAATTTCTAAAGTTTCAACTAATGGAGGATCTGTTTCAGTGAAGCGGATTTAATAAAATTTCTGGTTGAGTTTAGTGTTTTTCCCAGGCTCTGAATATGCTGAAATTGAGTGGTTCTAAATGATGTTTAATGGAATTAATCCGTAAAGCAACAAAACAACAGTCAGTACTAATGCTAAATTTTGTCTTTCAGGTAGCATAATATTAAGCCTCGGAGGAACTGTAATGGCTCACAACTCTGATGAGGATACTGATATAAGTGAATCTGAAATAAGTGAGTATGAAGATAAATCTTATGAAGAACTAAAAAATGGAAGTCACAGTGTGAAAACCTCGGATGAGGCTTTCACTTGTCCATACTGCCCTAAAAAGAGAAAACGGGATTATTTGTACAAGGAACTCCTTCAACATGCTTCTGGGGTGGGTCAGAGTAGCTCACAAAAGAGGAAGGCAAGAGACAAAGCTAATCACCTGGCTTTAGTGAAATATTTGGAAAAGGATCTTATGAATGTTGATGTTCAGTCAAAACCTGCTAATGAAAGCGGTCCTCCTGTTAATTCTGATGAGCAGTTTGTGTGGCCTTGGATTGGAATTGTTGTCAATATTCCGACTAAACGGACAGAAGATGGACGCTGTGTTGGGGAAAGTGGTTCCAAACTGAGGGATGAGTACAGAAGCAGGGGGTTTAATGCTGTTAGAGTCAGTCCTCTTTGGAATTTCCGGGGTCACTCTGGAACTGCTCTTGTGGAATTCAATAAAAATTGGCCAGGCTTCCGTAATGCATTGGCATTTGAAAAAGCATATGAATCAGATCATCATGGGAAAAAAGATTGGTTTGCTAATCCTGAGCAGAAGTCTGGTCTTTATGCATGGGTTGCCCGAGCAGATGACTACAAAATGAACAATATCATTGGGGAAAATCTGCGAAAGATGGGGGATGTCAAAACCATACCTGAACTTATGGATGAAGAAGCTCGAAAGCAGGATAAACTTGTGTCCAATTTGACTAACATTATTCAGCTCAAGAACCAGCACTTAAAAGAGATGGAATTAAGATGCAATGAGACTACGGATAAAATGAACCTTGCAATGGAGGAAAAAGATAACCTCATTCAAGCTTATAATGAAGGTATTATTTTTTATAGATCCTAAGTTATTTTTCCCCAATTTGTATTAAGACTTGTGTTAGTTGTGGTTGCTGGTGTTTCATGTTTCTGATTAATTTGACTAGTTGTATAAGGCTTAGTATATGATGCAACTGGTACTTTGGTTACACATACAACTGCCAGAGTGGCAGTTTCTGGACCAGAGGGTTGAATTTGAATATGATAGGAAGTTCTTTTTTTTTGGCAGAATCCAACGGTCCAGAAATTGCCACCTACTGCTTGAATTGGTATAATTGTTGCACCATAAAATTTGCCATTGTAAAATTAATTTCTTAAGTATATTATGCTGGAATTCCATTTTACATTTGTGACAATTGATTATTATTTTTGAATGATGCTGATCTATTGTAACAACATTGTTTTATGCCATGATTCCTTTTTTGATAGAATTTTTGCCATGATTCCTTGTATTCAGAGATAAAGAAAATACAGTCAAGTGCAAGGGATCACTTTCAGAGGATTTTTAATGATCATGAAAAGCTTAAGTTGCAACTGGAATCTCAGAAAAGTGAGCTTGAGTTGCGGAAAATTGAATTGGAAAAGCGTGAGGCACATAATGAAAGTGAAAGGAAAAAGTTGGCAGAAGAGATTGAGGAGGTATAGTGTTGTTCTTGTTTTTGCTGCATCTCCTCTAGCATGCTATGATTGAGATTCCTGTGAAATTAAGGTTGAAGGAATAAAATTATTGTTTAAGGGTGATTAATTATTATTCAGATGGTTGATAGTTAGATGTTTCAGTGCCTTCAAGGAAGGAGTTATCAACCAAGGTTAATCAAATTTCCGCTTTAACTTTTCAGTTTCGATGATCATGAAATGATTGGTTGGAAAATTATTTTCAATTGAATTTATGGGTAATTAACTCTAGGAATATTGGGAATATGATCAAACTGGTTTCTATTTGAGTAGTATGTCATTGAAGGCTATGAATCCAAAACAACTTAAGTGTCTGCATTGCTGGTGCGTTGACTTTTAAAGTGAAAATTTTTAACGACTCAATCCTCAGTGGCAGCTCACAATCTCAGTGTGTGTGTGTGTGTGTCTGTCTGTCTGTCTGTCTGTCTGTCTGTGATTTTGATCTAGGCAGTGGTCCTGTCCCTTTATGTCACAGGAGACACTGTAGAATGGATGGCACCAATATTTAACAGTTATTATTGAATAATAATTAATAATTAATACTATAAACTCCATTAAGGGGTCATATGTTATGGATTAAATGAGATGAAATTTGGGGAAGGGGTGGGGCAATAAGAGTTATCAGTCTAGAGTTGTGTGCCAAAGAATTTCATACCAGGGGTTTTTCTGTTTTTCCTTTACTCTTTTTCCTCGTATTAAGGATCTTGCCTAAGGACTCTATAAACCAAAATTCTGACATAATTTGTTCTTGCTGTGTCTTTGAAATCCTTTAATAATAATAAAAATGTGCTTAAGAAGCTTGTAGAAGGCTTTGTTGAACACTGCTGGCATTTATTGTCTTTTCAGAATGCAATGAAAAATAGCTCTCTTCAGATGGCTGCTCTGGAGCAACAGAAAGCTGATGAAAACGTTATGAAACTGGCTGAAGATCAAAAGGTCTGTGTTACCTGTCTTTATTCTTTAAGCTTTGATAATGAGCAAAAGTGTCCTTGTCAGCATCAGAATAGCATAGTATTAATGCTATTTGAATATCTATTTATCCAGAGGCAAAAAGAACAACTCCATGCTAAAATCATTCAGCTCGAAAAACAACTGGATATGAAACAAAAGCTGGAATTGGAGATTGAGCAACTAGAAGGAAAATTAAATGTGTTGAAGCACATGGAAGATGATGAAGATGCAGAAGTTCTGAATAAAGTAGATGCTTTACTAAAGGATTTAAGAGAAAAGGAACAGTCACTTCAAGACCTAGATGCTTTGAACCAAACATTAATCATTAAAGAGCGTAAGAGTAATACTGAGCTGCAGGAAGCTCGAACTGAATTGATTAAGGTGTGTTTTTTCATATGTATCTTCCCTTTCTAGTGTGCTGATTCTTTAATTAATTTGGAAGCGCGCCTGTTCAATGAGGTCTAGTTTTATGATTCTTTCATATTTGAATTATTTGGCTGGTCATGTTTTTTATGATGATTTGGCTTGCCCGTTTAAAGTTTCATATGAATTGAATATGATATTCATTGATTGATTAAACTGCTCAGTATATCCCACAATGCCAGAAATGAAAATTGCTTTGAAGTACAAATGTGGTCTTATAAATTTACATTTTTTTAGTGTATTACTTTTTTTTTTTTGGTCAACACTATGTTGTTAATTTTTATGGTTCAGAGCAAGGTAGCAAAGTGACTTGAGTAACATTAAAATCTCGTCATTTCTATTTCATCTAATTGACTTATATTACCCAAAATGTTTTGATGGTCCATCTGATTATGCAGAAGAGACCTAATTATGATTGTGTGGATATTCACTGCTCATATATTACATTACTTTTATCATGGACTTTATGTTCTGAAAATTTCTTGCATTTTTTAAGCTTTCTTGGACTTTTTACTGTCCAATATTGCTTGCAAGATCTATTAATAATCTCTTTCTCTCTTGCAGTTCATTAAAGAGACACCAAGTCGTGCCAAAATTGGTGTAAAGAGAATGGGGGAACTTGATACTACACCATTCCTTGAAGCTATGAAGAAAAAATATAATGAGGAGGAAGCTGAAGAGAGAGCTTCAGAACTGTGTTCATTGTGGGAAGAGTATCTGAAGGACCCAGATTGGCATCCATTCAAAGTTATCATAGTTGAAGGGAAAGAAATGGTGCGTCTTTGTTAAATATATAGATCTCATGAAATTATCCTGTAGCCTGCATACTTGATTGCATATCACTCTTTAAGTCTTAATCAAATTTGGTTCATTCTGTTATTTATCTTTATGCTGTACATTTTCATGAAGACAATGAATTTTTTGATGGCCCCTGTACCCTAGATTAGAACTATTTGGCCTTCTGAACCTGTAATTCTTTCACCTAGTGATATCTAAGGGCATTCTTTATATTGATCCTTTCACTTTAGGATCTAATGTTTATTAGAGTTGAAGAAGTTTTGGGCTGATTAGAAGTGTCATGGGTGATTAATAGGCAAAATAATGACCTGACAACCAAGAATAACGACCAACTTGTTAATATTTTAAACTTTGGAATTTGGACCTCCATGGCAGCAGCAATTGCATTTTCTCCTTCTGAACTTGTAGACCTGGAAGGCTTGAACAGCATGAAACAAAATACTTTGCAACAATTTTACATGTGCTATGTCCAAATACGGAAATGATGGTGCAGTTAACAAATGGGAGGTGTGACCTGTCCAGCATACCTATTTACTAGATGGCCCTTCTAAAAATGCCTGCAGGGATGGCTCAGCTGATAGAGAGGATTATGAGGAATTTCTTATGGTCAGGTGTTGGGGATGATAACAGAATTCATTTAGTTAATTGGGAGATTTGTTGCAGACCTAAAAATGGGATGGTTTGGGTCTCGGTAACTTGCCATCCAAAAACATTGCTTTGTCTACTACCTTTAGAGAGAATTTATGGCATAAGGTAATTTGAAGTATGGTTTTCATCTGAATGGTTGGGATGCCAATGTAGCAGTGAATGCGACTCATGCAAGTCCTCGGAAATTTATTTCTCAAGGATTTTATTGTTTTAAAAATCTGGTCTCTTTAAAATTGGGAGATGGCTCAAAAATTAGATTTCGGGAGGATACTTGGGTGGGAGATATCCCTTTTTAGAAGCTTTTCCTCACCTTTTTCGGTTATTTACTGTCCACAATTCTCCCATCAAAGCTTTTTTTAAGTTTACATGATTCTGTTCGTTCCTGGAATTTCCAGCTTTTCAGAAACTTAAATGATAGAGAAGCTACTGAACTTCAATCCCTTTTGGCCTTACTTGATTCTGCTCCCTTTTCCTCTAATCTTGATATGAGAATCTGGAATCTTGATTCTACTGGTGTTTTTTCTTGCAAATCCTATTTTCAGTTTCTCATACATTCCCTTTTGGCCTTACTTGATTCTGCTCTCTTTTCCTCTAATCTTGATATGAGAATCTGAAACCTTGATTCTGCTGGTGTTTTTTCTTGCAAATCCTATTTTCAGTTTCTTATACATTCCCCATAAGGGAGAGATTTTCCTTGGATAAGCCAATTTGGAATTCTAAAGCTCCTTCTAAGGTTTGCTTTTGTTTGGACAGCTTTACTCAATAGGATTAATAAACTAATGACTTGTTGCAGGTTAGATGGTCCCACATTGCTCTCTCCTGATTTGTGTGTCATGTGTAGATCTGCATTTGAAACTGTGCCTCATTTATTTCTCCATTACCCAGCTGTGCGTTTCCTTTGGAATAAATTTTTTGGTATTCTTGGTGAGCATTGGATTTGTCCTAGTTCATTGGATCAGTTTCTAAAAATTCGATTTTAAAGGTTTGGTAAGAAGAAGGAAAGTAAAATCTTGTGGCAATGTGCTTTTTATGGGTTTTTGTGGTTGGAAAGGAATGCCCGCATCTTCAAGGGTGTTTCCCTCTCCTCTGAATTTGTTATGGGATAGAATCATTTTCATGGTTTCTCTCTGATCTCTCTAGTGTTCATCAAATGGTCTGTTTAAGGGTATTAGTATTTCGGATTTGCAAAGGGACTGGACAGCTCTCCTACACTGACTAGTTTTTAGGAGCTTCCTTTCTTTGTCTCTTTTTTTTCTCTTTTTGTTTTATCTTTGTAGAGGATTTCTTATCCTCCAATCTTTGTACTTCTATATCTCTTTTTTTCTCTAATAAAATTTCTTTATAAAAAAAAAACCAAAAAACAAATGGGAGGTGTGAAATTTTACTTATATCCTGATAGATCTTATTACTAAGGTGTATGCTCAAAGGAAAGGTATGGAAAGTAGAGGAATAAGGCGAATATTCATGCTGATATTCTCGTAAAGAAACAAAGATCTTATGGTAGTGCTCTATCTACGTTGTTTTTAGGTGTTTATGGTTGGAAAGGAATGCTAGAATTTTCAAGGGATCTTTTTCGACTTTAGACTTCATTTGGGATAGGGTCTTTTCTTGGCTTCCCTCTGGTGTTGCTTATGATCTCGTAGTGGTGTTTCTTTGTTAGACATGCAAAGAGATTGGCATGCATTGTTACATGACATAATCTTATAGGTTTTGGCTATATCTTTTGTGTTTGTTTGTGAGGATGCCTTATCCTCCTGTTTTGTACTCTTCTCTTCTCATCTAAGACTATTTCTTTTTCTATAATATATATATATATATATTAATGCTGATATCAGCACACATGGGTCAGGAGGACAGACTGTGGAATAAGGGGAATATTCATGCTGATATTCTGGAGCATAACCGAATGCTGAGCTGGCAAGGAGTAGTGGGAGGAAGAAATTCGTTTGTGGGAAATGCAAATATAAGAGGGAAGGAGAGGAAGTGTGGGATTAGGTGAGAGGAGACAGGTCCCTCGAAGAACCGGTGGCATTTTTTTTAATCTTGTCTTTTTCATTCTGTTTTCCAGTATCACACAGAGTGAGAATGAGAAATTCACTCTGTAATCCATCCTTTTGATACTGATATCAGTTTAATATCAATTCAGAAGAGGGCATTCTAGTTTGTGAATACAATAATACTCATACCTGATTCCAGTTCCTATCATATCCTGAGATACTTGGAAAATCAGGAGGCCACCTTAAAATTAATTGCCCCTTTAATCAACTATTTCAGAACTTTCCGTGACTGAGATGAATGGTGGCTATATTTAGGAAAGACAATTAGGATGTGTTATGATGTTGGATCACTGGCTTGGTTAATTGATAATTGTTTTAAACAGGAGCGGCAGTGCACTCTCAACTTTCATTCTTCCTCTATATGGAGCATTGTTAGGTTCATGCTGCTACTGCTTTAGGACAATATCTTTCCAATATAGCAATTTGATCTATACAAGGGTTTTCAGATTCATTGTGATCTGCAATTATATTGCATTATTTCTCTAATATATGCGTTTTTTGGTGAAACTTCTAATGCTTACCCTTTGCTATCTGGCTTCACGCTTTTTTCATTCCAGGAAATTATAAAAGATGACGATGAAAAGCTGAATGGGCTGAAAAATGAGATCGGTGAAGGGGCATATAAAGCAGTGGTGACAGCTTTGAAAGAGATAAATGAATATAATCCTAGTGGGCGGTATATATCCTCAGAATTATGGAACTATAGACTGGGAAGGAGAGCAACTTTGCAAGAAGGAGTACAATTTCTGTTGAAGCTATGGAAAATACATAAACGCTAGTGGGGAATGATGTGAAGGTTGGTATATAATGTATTTAGGTTACTGCATTTTTCTTTTTAACTGTATAACTAGAACCTCAAATGAAAAAGAATTTAAAGGCTGATTGATATATGGCCTAGTTACTGTTAAGGAACAAACCACCTAGGTTGCATCTTTTCTCAAGAAATTACTAGCTGATTTATAGTATTCACAGGTTTTTTTTTCCCTTTCTTATTTGATTACTGTTGCTGTTACTTTTTCAGTATGTCTTTTAACTATAGAATATATTGCTGAAAGGTTGATGTTTGTTACAGGAATTAACCTGTTGCACTCGGAGAGGGAATTATGCTTTGCAGCCGGGTAGCATGCATCCATATTTGAGCTGCCACACCTAATGGTTGTGTATAGTTTTAAGGAATTTATCATGATGTTAAACTATTTAATTTCACTTGACACTTCATGCTTCCATGGGCATCTTGCTGAGAATCAATCTGCATTCATATCGGCAGCCTTTGTGCTGTCGCTAGCGTGGGAGAAGACATTGATGTTAAACTTGTATGACTATCTTATTTAGCTTTTTATTTTTAGCATGTTTCTTTGAGCAATTGGAATATATATATATATAGTGAGAAGAGTAAATTTTAACTAAATAATTATACATAGATAATTAAGATTAAAAGTTATTTACATGTCATGTGATTATTTAAAAAAATTATATGTATTTATGTTTTAATTTTGATCATTCATGTAAAATTTAATAGTTAAAATTTACTATTATCTCTTATTAGGTATGTTTCTTTTATATATATATATATATATATATATATATATATATATGACATATTTAGTGAGAAATTTTTATTGTGAGGAATAAATTTTGGTTATACAACTATACATAGATGGTCAAGATTAAAAGTTACTTAAAAGTCATGTGATCACTTAAAAATATCATATGTATTTATGTTTTAATCTTGATTATTTATGTAAGATTTAATTTAATGGTCAAGATTCTCTTCTCTTACCTCTTACAATAAACATTTCTCTCACTTAAGTAAGATCTTATATATATATATAAAAGATCTTACTCAGGTAAGAATAGTGTTTATTGTGAGAAGTGAGAGGAGTGAATCTTGACCATTGGATCTTTCATGAATGGTCAAGATTAAAAGTTACTTGAAGGTCAAGTGACTACTTGAAAATGTCACATGTATTTATGTTTTAATCTTAACCATTCATGAAAGATCCAATGGTCAAAATTTATTTCTCTCACATCTCAAAATAAACACTCATCTCACTTGATACACATTCTCTCTCTCTCTCTATATATATATGAGGGAGGATCAATTTATACTAGTGTAAATTTTTTTTTTACATTATTTTAATACATTCATTTTTAACCGTTAGTTTCACTTTTATTTAATGGTTATCTTTAGTGAAATAATTTCAACCATTAGATGAAAGTGAAATTAACAATTAAAAATAGGTATAAAAAATTTATATTGATATAAATTGATCTCTCCTCTCTTTTATTATATATATATATATATATATATATATATATATATATATATATATATATATATATATATATATATATATATTCGAACACAGTTAAACATTTAACCATGAATAAGTCCGTTCAACGATAGGATCAGTTTTCAGAACTTTGATATTAAGAAATTCACTTTTATATATTAAATTAAAGTACACTTTCTGGAGAGAGTTAGTATCTTATTTTACTTTCCTTAAAAAAATGATGTGTCATTATTAACTCTTATACTTGAGAGTGAGTTAATTTTTTATATTTTCTTTCAAAAAATGATAGTGTCATTCTTAATCTTTTATATTTAAATTTAAAAGTTAAAATCTCTTTTAATCCATATTTTTTAACTCTTAAATCTATTTATTATTTTATTTATCATCTTTTGTGGTTTTAAACATTTTCTTTCTTTAATTTATTTTTAAAGTTTTAACTTAAGTTTAAAAAACCTGAGCATTACAAGGAATTTATTATATCTTTAAGCTATTTAATTTCACTTGGCACTTGGCACTTAATGCTTTTATAGGCATCTTGTTACGAGTCAAACTGCATTCATATCGGCGGACTTTGTGTTTAGTAGAAGAAATTATTGTTAGGAGCGTTTCCCAAATTAATCATTGAGAAAAATATCATCAGACAAAATCATCTTTGAGAAAAAAAAAAATTTTTTTACCCCAAGGTCTTTTGAGATTTACCACCGTGAGACACATTAGTGAAGAGCATACGTAGTACGTTAAACGCCTGACTTGACACTCACTCATAATACATAGATAGTGATTAGTGACTATTTAACAATTCAATTTTGACTTCAAAAAAAAAAAATGAATGGACAATGCACTAAAAAAAAAAAAGAAAATTTCAAAAGATTCTTTCTACTATACGTAACGAGTATTTTAGTCATGTTACTTTAAAAATATATAAAATGAACTCATTATTTTATGAATTATACACGATGTTATAAAATGATAATAAATGTTAATTTTCTCAAGCTTTGAGTGTCAAACGTTGTCTTCTTCCTTTCACTCAATTCTAAATCCTAGAACTCTATAACTGAACTAGTTGAGCAACACTGAGCAACATCATCGTTTTTACCGAAAAAGCATGTGCAGATTTGATCGAAACATCTATTGTGATGTGCAGCACACAAGCAAGGAGACAAGCTCCTTCTTCTTCCTTATGATGCTGCAACGCAACCATGGAGAAAACATCTTGTGAATTTTGATTGCAATCATTGAAACAACCATTAATCTTGTCAGATTTCACGCAAAAACGAACCAATAACAAGAACAAAGGAAGCCCACGATGGTTCGAGAGCAAAAACCTGCCACTTTCACAGCAATTTACAGCGACAAGAGAGAGGCAGATCTGTCACTTAATGGCGGATGACCAAACTCCACAGCGATCCAACCCCTTCGTCCTTGGTTTGTGGGCAATTTTAACCTAGAATATTCAAGCAGAGCAGATCCAACATCATTGAAAAATTGAAACCTCTATTCTATGTATTCTTGTCAGTTTGAAAAACACTAGTTTGAAAATATATCAGTGCGAAATCCATTTGAACCCCGACTTTTGAAACCGAATCAAATCATTATTATTCAATCTAAGAATTGAGATTTTTCAAACCCTAAATCCTGAGATTGGACAACAAAAATTAGAATTTCCAATTTTTTAACATTCCACCCCCAAATTACCCTTAGCAGAAATTGGACGAGAAGAACAAGAAGACAGCGTTTGACACTCAAAGTTTGAGAAGTTCACGTGTGTTGCACGTGCGCATTTCTATCCAAAAACTAACGCCTGTTACCATTTTGTAGCATTTTGCACAATTCGTAAAGTAATGCATCCATTTTGCATATTTTTAAAGTAACATGATCAAAGTGTATATCGCGTATAGTATAAGTGTAACATCCTCTTTTTAACATGTTAGACTAGTTTATGGTTACAAATGTAGCATAACACTTATTTGACATGTCTGCTTATTTTTGTGATAAATTGAGTTAATTTAGGCACTTTGTTACAACTTAGGGTGTGTTTGTTTTAGATTAGATTAGCTTTTTTTTGGAAAAAAAAATTATTGTAATAGTGTTTAATCATGTTTGGTAAAATCAGCTTCAGCTTTTGCACCAAATTCAATGCAAAATAAAAACTTTTTAAAGCTAATTTTCATAATGTTGAATATTGAAGCTTATGATTTTAGCTTATAGATTATTCATTACACTTTGATATATAAATACCATTTTGTCATCACTCAAATAATTTTTTTAATCATTCTATACCTATTTTAGTAATTTAATGTATAAAAGCGATTCTTTTTTATATTATCCAAACGAATCAGATTAGCTTAAAATCACTTTTCAGTTAATGCATCCAAACATAAAAATGAATCGATTATAACAAAAAGTTTTTATACAATAATCGATTACTAAGCATAATCAAATTTTTGTAACTTTTTCAAACACACACTTAGAATGTGAAAAGTAACTTAAAATGACTCAGATAGTATCATAAATTGCTAAGTTGAGGAAAATAAATCTAGATAATTTATTTTTAAGTCACAAATAGGTGTAAGAGGATGTCATTAAAATTTGAGAATAATTAGAGTTAGTTTGATATTTTTAGACATACTGATTGTGTGTGTTAATGTCAGATTGACTAGTAACAGACATGAAAAAATAGGATAATGGTGAAAAAATAATTTAGATGAATTCTAGTATTTATTCTAAAGTTGTTGGAAGTTGAAAAACTTGATTTAGCTAAATCTAAGTGTTCTTAGCAAATCAAAAAGTATTAGTGAAATACCGTAAATGTTTTAAGTCATATTTGGCGGCCCCTTATATTGATTTTCCTTCCCTGATATTTCACTCATCTTCATCTCTTTTCACACACTTGTCTCTCACAAAAATAGAAGGCAGAACAACAGCAGAAAACCAAGAAAGAAAAAAGAGAAAGCTAAGGGGAAGGAAGAAGAAAGGAGCAAAAGAGCCAAAGGCAAAACAAAGCTTGACCATCCACAATCACAAAGGACTTGAGGTAGGGGTTCTTAACCTTTATTTTCATCTTTTTCCTCTATCCATTTCATGGTTGAGGTTAGCTTTTTTAGATAGAGAAAATGGGTTTGAGATGCAAAAATATGCTTTCTTTGTTGGTTCTCGTTTTCAATGGTTGGATTTAGTCATTTTCAACTTAATGAATGCAAGATAGTTGTTTATATCATTTGATAAAACTAAGGAGTTCCTTAAGTTGGAACATAGAAAATGGGTTTGTGAGGTTATGACTTTGGCCATTAATTCATGTTTAAATGAACCTTTAAGTTGTATGAGTGTTACAACATGTTTAGAGGATGTGAAGGATGATAGAAATCACCTAGAAGTTGCTTTAAAATGGCTAAAAATTGGTTAGAAACCAATAGCTAGTTCGAGTACCGAGTTCAATCAAATAATAAAATTCCAGTTCTATTGATAACTTGTAGTACAAGGCAATGAACTGAGTTGTATCTTGAGGATCAAGATACCAATTAAACCAAATCAAGATCACACAGGGGGAAATGTGTATACAGAATGTAAATGTAATAATTAAATATAAGAAAGAAAATCAAATTGCAAACAATCAATCCAAGAAATCGTCAGAACTCTAGTTGGCTTATCATCAATCACTAAACATGCATCTGAATTGAATTAATTGGTTAATCTATGATTGACTGAAATCTCTGCATCAAACACATAGAATTCAACACTAGATGATCACCTAAAATTTAACTAAAAAATAATTTATAAATCTGCAATCACTAGAATCATGCAACCTATGTTAGTTTAACAATCAGAATTCAATTAACCTAGATTAACAAATTTGTCAACCTAACCTTCTTTAATTCATGTGACTAAACCACAATTAATCAATCACAATATAATCACAAATCAAAATTAGGATTAAGGATCCAATCAGATCACATCACATAACAGAGATCTCTAATCATGTAATTCAAAATTCAAATCAAAAGAAAAATAAGGTAATTAATTCAATTCAAAATCGAAATTAGGAACAAAATCTCAAAGCTAAACCAGAATTTCCTCAAGATCCTTGGATTGATCTCAGATAATTAACTCTCCATGGCTACCACACACAATTTGCCAAAAAAAGGAGAAGACTCTAGGTAGAAGAATCAAGTAAAAACGGCTAGCTCTTCTATCTATCTCGAGTTCTCTATTTATACAAAAATAAATGACCTAAAAATTAAGAATCCTAATTTGCCCTTACGTTAAAGTTAATCCTCTACCTTTTAGTTTTCCTTGGCCACCGAACTCACTTCAATTGGGCTTAAGATGAGAGAGTTATGTCCAAATCACTCTTAACAGGTCTCTAATCCTATCAGCCGACTTCAAAGGATGAAAACACCATCAAAACATCATAGTTTCAATTAGTGATCTTCACAAGAATTGAATATCTATGTCTTAGCTTTTGAATGCCACCTGTTTCAGGTCCATATCACACCTACAACCCAAGTTATGGACCAATTAGTACACACTACTTAGGTTACGCGACAGTACCTGAGTTCTGACTTCATGGCCCAATCTGACCTATTAGACATCCGATTCAGATTTTGAGCTTTCATCAAAGTTGTAGAGCTTTCTCTCAGCTTTCCTACAATTTAAAATTTATAATTGTTAGATATCTAGAACTCAAGATATGACCAAAATACAAAAATAGTGTAAAATCCTAATAATGCTAAAAAAATTAATTGAACTCAATTTGAGACCAAACTTATAAAATTATGGCCCAAACTAATCAATTAAGCATATAAGAGGTCTAAGAGACTAAATATGAGAGTTAACTAATGTATGAAAATCGTGTTTATCAAATTCTTTCACACTTAGTTTCTGCACGTCCCCAGCAAACTAAAGATTCAAACTAAGGGACAAGAAACACAAAAAATTCAAAAATTAAAACTCAAAGAAATTCACTTTCTAATTACCTTTAAGAATATAAAAGTTTACAAGTAAGAATAGCAACCAAGAAATTTAAGGGATCAAAACATTCATGAAGTGACATTTCTTTACATCTCAAATTAATAAGCAAGGTAATTTCAATTGAAAAGCATAAACCAAGAATGATAGATTCTCACAAGATATACTCTCAATCCCTCAAGTGTTTGGTGTTAGAAATGTCTAGAAGGTAAGTGTTTCACTCAACTCAACTTATGAAAATTTATAGTACCATAAGCTTGCTTATCTTCTTCTTCTCCACTATTCTAGATACATGCATACACAAATCAATAGGGCTTTATTCAAGGTTGTAATGGGGTTAAGATAAGGAAACGAAATAATATGGATATGACAAGTTAAATACCCAAGAGAATAAAAGAACATTAGGGAAGAACTCAAATGACAAGCATGAAATTTTATCCCTAATTTCATATAATGTGCATTCTCTTATCATATTTATTTTTTTTTATCTTTTTTCTTTCACAACCTTCTTGCATTTATTCTTTTTTTATTTTTTTTCTTCTATTTTTTTGAAGAATAATTTAGCACAACATTTTCACACCCCTACACTTAAACCTTGTTTGTCCTCAAGCAAGACCAAACAACAATAACAATATAAGATTCCCCCACACTTGTTCATGAGCTCATCCAAGGATAAGACTAGTGCTCTCCTATTCCCTAAGGTAAAAGGACAACATGGTTTTTCACTAATGGTATGTAATGAGCTAAGAACAATAAATAATAGGAAAATAAGCTCAAGGGAGTTAATCAAGGGGGCATATGTAAGGTCGGCTATTTGACTAAAGCAGCTAATGTAAGGAAAGAATGCATCAATCATATTCATGCATGCATATGAAAATGTAGTCTAAAAAGAATCAAAGCAAGTTCTAGAGTGATCAAAATCCATGAGTGAAAATCACACAAAAATGAAGAGAATGACACAAGTACTTAATCTATTCATCAATAAGCTCAATTTCTCACAAGTTGTAAGTCTATCAAACTTAATTTACTAATTCAATTTTCATTACCGAACAAGTCAAGTGCAAGATGAAAGACAATTCGTTCACTTATGTCATGAACCTCTAATCCTCAATTTGTCCAAACTCACAACTTCCACACATCTCAAGAGTCATTAAAAAGCAATTAAAAATTAAAAACAAGAAACACATAATTTTTTTAACCAAAAACATCAAAACAAATTTAAAAACAAAACAAAAATAGAATTGAAAAATAACAGAAACATAAAGAAAAAAGTAATAGTAAAACAAAAAATGAAATCAAATACAAAAAATAGAAATAAAAATAGAAATAGGAAATTAAAACAGAAAATGAAATTAAACACAAAAAACAAAAATAAAAATTGAAAACAGAATGTAAATTCCTCCCCCACACTTAAATTCTACATTGTCCTTAATGTAAAGCTTAAAAGAAAACAACATCCTTCAATTATCATCAATTAATCTAGCACAAGTAAAATAAAAGAGAAAGAGAAGAAACATCTTTATCAAGTGAGGTAGATGAAGAGACTACCACCAAGATCCCTTTGACAAAAGCATAATGATCGAGTTATGCTTGAAACATGAGAGCTTCTAATGTGGTTTCATTGGCCCTCTTTAATTCCCTTGGGATTCACCTAAGTGCTATCACTGAAATCCTAGGCTTTCTTATGCTCTTTCAGAATTTGTAGCAATCTCCCTTCCTGCTCAGCAATGAGGTTCTTGGCCATGATCACGGGAAGTTATTCATCATCCGCCAAATATGCATACTTCAAGTGCTCAAGCAAATGCTTAAGCTCCAATTTTGGTGGTTGCACTATAGAGGGTAATAATCTAATGGGTTGCTGTTGCACTACTTCTGCTGCCTGAACCTCTGCAGATATATCACCTGTTGTACAATCTGCTAACACATGAACAGATTCATCATATCCCAAAAATACAGAAATTTCAGAACACACAAAATATAACTTATCACCATCACAACTTGCACACAAATCACCGCACATAGAGTCACCAAAATCAGTAATTTCAGGAAACTCCTCACACAAGTCGGCATACTAATTATCAACCAAGTCATCAATTAAATCAATATGAAAGACAAAATTTTCTTCCATGCTATGTTTCATAGCATCAAGAATATTAAACCTCATTGCAAGGACTCAAAACCGACTTAAAACACAAAAACACAAAGCAATGGTAAAAATTACATAAAAACTTAATAGAAAACTATATCTAACGATTTTTAAAATTATGGGACCACCACAGCATGAAAATTACACAAAAATGAAACTAAAATATGCAACAAAAAATCTTAAAAAATTGAAAAAATGGTCTAAATGACGGAATTTGGCCAAAATCTGAGTGACCTTGCTATTAATAACAAGCCTTGCTTAAAATTCTATTTTCCTTCAACTGATCAAGTTGCTAGTCATTCTAAGCACAAAATTTCGTACAAAATTCAGGAAATTAACCCGAAATCACCTGTCTTTTCCTGAAAACCACAAAACAACAAAGAAGAAAAGGGGTTAGGGGGATAGTTAAAGTCTTGAAATGATTAATTAGAGCCTCATGATCCTAGGCAACGACACCAAATTTGGTTCGAGTGCCGAGTTCAACTAAATAATAAAATTTCAGTTCTACTAATAACTTATAATACAAGGCAGCGAACCGAGTCATTTCTTGAGGATTAAGATACTAATCAAACCAAATCAAGATCACACGGGGAGAAAATGTGTATGCAGAATGTAAATATAATAATTAAATATGAGAAAGTAAATCAAATTTCAATCAATCAATCCAAGAAACCGTCAGAAATTTAGTTGGCTTGTCATCGATCACTAAACATGTATCTGAATTGAATTAATTGGTTAATCTATTGTTGATACCTAATTTTGTCCATAAAATTCTTGTCATATAATCAAGGTTTATCGCTTAATTGCAATGTTGTGAGCACTTGGTTTGTTTGGTCATTTTTTTTTCTTATTTGTGCAAACAAAAATAAAAAATATAAATATAATAATAAAAACAAAAAAATAAAAAATAAAAAAAAGAAAGATGAAAAGTAAAAATTGAATTTGATTAATTAAAGGTCCATGTTTATGTTTTTTTAGGCACAATTGTAAGCCTACTTAAAAAAAAAAGGGGAAATGGAGGGGTAGTCTTGGTTACGTTCAGTACCGGGTGATTGCAACTTCAGTTTGGTTGAGTTGCAACCAAGTCATGTCAATCTCTCCTGCTGCAAGCCTGCCAACTCAAGGCTCAAGGCAGCACAAAAATGGCAAGTTGGCAGGGATTTGAAGCTTGAAGAAAGACAAAGCTAAGGAAAATACAATGAGAATGGAAATCCAGCAAGAAAAGCCTATCTGCGACCTACACACGAGCTCTTTGGGGCGATTTTCATTCTCCTTTACAAAAGAACGAAGCATTACGAACGAAGGGGGATTTTTACGAGTGAGAGCATCACACGAAAGGAAGGAGCTGGCTGCTATCTCCATTGGCCAAATCATCTTGAACCGTAGCCTCCAACCTTCACCATCACCCTTCTCCAAAACCACTCCTCCATCACCTCCCATTCACGGCCTCCACCGTGAGAACCCATAACCACCAGATCCACCACGGCTACCCTCTTCATCCACATTCCCAACCACACACGGCCTCTACACAAACACCATCCCAACCGTGAGCAACCCAACCCAACCGTGACAAATCCATCTGCTTTGTAACCTCCAAACCACAGAACCATCATCCACCGTAATCTTCATCTTCAATCCCTCCAAAAAAAAAAAGGGAAAACAAAGAACCGGCAGAGATCCGTAGCGACCAACCCGGACCCACCACCTCCTTCCTCCATCGCCTTCATACAAAGAACCCAAACACCACGCCACCGTAAACACCACCTTGTTCTTCCAACCAAAACATCACCCAACCACACAACCTCACCCAAGATCCCAAACCGTGGCCTACACCCGCAAAATCGGCTAACCGAGCTCGCCGGAGCCGTCCACCGTGTGGCCTCTCCTCCCCCCACCGTGCGTCGCCTCTTCGCCCGAAAGAAACCGCGAGCACGCCGCTCCAACTCCATCGGACCCGGATCGGAATCAACCAGGATCCGAGTCATCCACCCTGCGTTCGTCGCGTCGTTGCCACCTTCCCTGGTCCGAGTCGTTCGTCTTCGCCGTAGCACCACCCCACGCCGTCAAACCGAAGCTCCCCGGAACGCCGACGCGAACCCGCGGTGGATCCGGATCGACGCTCCACGCGCGAAACCAGTAGCCAAAGCCAAACCTGCTCCATCTCTCGCCAACTCCACCGAAGCCACGCACCACGTGAGCGGTCCACGAAATCTCCCTCCCATTTGTTTCCCATTTCGTTTTCCTGTTGCGGAGACCAAGTCTCTGTTTTTTTTTTTTTTTTTGCTTTTGTTTATTTGCTTTTGTCCTTTGCTTTCCTTTTGCGTATGTTCTATTTTTTTTTTCTTTTGTTTTGTGTTTTAAAATTCTGATAGATTTAGCTTCTTTTTTTCTTTTCTTCTTTTTTCTTTTAATGGGCTTGGGCTAATGGGTAGAGTAGATTAAATTTCTTTTAGTTAATGGGCTTGGAAATTTTTTATTGTTATTTTATTTTATTTTCTTTAAGAAAGTTTAAAAAAATAAAATAAAAAGAAAAAAATCTAAAAATCTAAAAAATAAGTTTCGCTTTGGGTTGGCTAGATTTGTGATGTTTATGTTTAATCTTCTTTGGTTACTTGACTCGTGGCAGTTTGTGTTTATCTGTTTGTCTTCGTATATTTCTTAAAATAATAAATAAATAAATAAATAAATATCTTTTAATCTACGCAATGACCAATGATGATGATTGAATAGCGGATCTTTGTCTTCATTATCATTGAGCTCATAAGGAGTTTATTAGTAAAGCCAAGTCTTTGCCTTGAATCCCGCGCGATGATGATTTGTTTTCAAATAAAATTCCTTTTCAAAAATTTCTTTCTTAATTAAAATCAATCAACTCATACTCATTTTCTAAAGAACTACGTGACTTTGAGTTCTCCATTGCACCAGGAGATACGTAGGAGCAGAAATCCATTTCTGTCAAGCCAAAAAAATAAATTTTCATAATTTGGTTGTTTCTTTTATTTCTTTTCAAAAATAAAAAATGAAAAAATAATAAATAATTACAAAGTCTTTTGTTTAAAGGGTTAAAATAAATATATTTGATATTATTAAAATTTGCACAACTAACATAAGGTACCGTTCTTGGAACGGGCAGTATAGGGTGCTAACACCTTCCCTATCTGTAATCGACTCCCGGACTCAAACTCATTTTTTAAAAGACCAGTTTTCCTGATAAAAGGGTTTTTCTAATGTTTTCCCAATTTAAATAAACATTGGTGGCGACTCCATTGATCTTATATTTTTTCGGTCGTCCCGTCGCGATCTCGGTTCGGCAGTGGCGACTCCAGGGACTTTCGAGTCGGGCACATTGTTGTTAGTTGTGCAAATTTTTAATAATCTTTTATTTATTTATTTTACCCTCTTTGTCTTTGTTCTTGTTTTCTTATTTGTTTGTAAATGTACTTTATTTAGTACTTTTATGTAAATATCTCGATAGAATTATTTCATATATATTGTGGCTTGTATATATATTTTGTACTTAATTATTAAAACCCTAGGGTAGATGATTCTTTGGTTTTTTTGTATATATGTTTTGTTGTTTAGGGGTATTTTTGTCTTTTAAGTTTTTGTACGGGTTTTTATGTTCCTTCACACACGTCATTAATCACTTACCTCACACACTTTTTGGGCTCTATACCCGAAGTGCATGCGAACAGAGGAGTAAGAGGGGTCTCGACTTTTGTTATTGAGGAGCCTTGTGCTCACTTGACATTTGTTGAGACACCACTCAGATTGTTACCAGTATCATGGACTAGTCATATTGAGAGGGTTTATCCCTACTTGTGATTAATTCATGAATTGGATCCTTATCTTTCGAGATGGGGGCAATCTGGGGACCATGACTTTTTAGAATATAGATCTGTCCTGAAAAGCCTTGCATTAGCAGATTGAACATAATGACATAAAATTAGAGTCATCCATCTCCTTAGGTTACACCTGATTAGGACATAAATGGAGCATACTTTTCTTTTTATCTGTCTTTTCCCCATGTCATTCATCTTTGCATTCTTTTTGGCAAAAAAAAAAAAAATTAACAAAAAATGATACATCATATAGCATTTTCATTCCTAGTTTTTTTTTTCTTTTTCTTTTTTTTCCCATTATTCATCTATCTTTCATGTCATTCATTCTTGCTTAAAAAAAAAGGGGATATATCATTTTGCATTTTCATTACATTCTTAGCATTCATAAAAAAGGAAAAAAACGTCATTTTATATTTTCATGACAATCCTAGCATCAAAAAAAAAAAAAAACATCATCTTGCATTCTCATAACATTCCTAACAAAAAAGCATCATCCTGTATTTTCATAGCATTCTTAGCATTCAAAAACAAAAGAAAATATACATTATCTTGCATTTTCATAGCATTCTTAGCATAAAAAAAAAAAGAGATACATTATCTTGCATTTGCATTACATCCCCATAAAAAATATCATCTTGCATTTTCATCGCATTCCTGACTCTAAAAAAGGAAAAGAAAGAAAAAGATACATCATTTTGCATTACCATGACATTCATAGCATTCTTTTTAAAAAATAAAAAAAAATATAAAAAATTTCATTTGCATAATACTTTGCATGCATGCATGTTGCCAATTTTGTTCAGTCAATGTTGATAATTGCATATTCACATCATGTTTCACCAAGCAAAAATGGGCACTATAACGAAAATTGCTTCCGCGACACCCTTACAGGATCATTCCCAGGCTAAGATCATGGATGAAATAAATCAAACTCAAGAGTTGAAGGATGAGGTGAATCAGCTCAGAGAACAAGTGTCCAAGATGATGGAGATGCTACAGTCCATGGAAAATAGAAGGAGCACAAATGGAAATCCCTCAGTGGCAAATGAAAGACATCCTGCCACACCTCCTCACCTGTCTGGTTTCTCTCCAACCCTGCTGCAATACCAAGGCTTCAATCCTCAAAGAGTTGTGATGCCGTTCACCACTCAACCCTCAGTCACCAGTTCTCAAGAAATCCAAGTGCCACCCTTCCCTCCTTATGGCTTCCATCCCAGCTATGTACCATCATTAACCACCAATCCCCCTGGTAATAGCATGCCAACAGTGACACCGAATTCAAACCTGCTGAACTTTACCCAAACTCAAGTCACTCGGCTGAATGCTAATGGAACCCCGCTAATACAGCACCCATTCCCTTTCTTCATCCAACCATATGGCTTCCCTTCCAGCTTTGTACCACCACAGGTTGCCAATTCCCCTGACCGTGGCATGCTTGCTTTAAACTCACTGAGCACAACTCAACCATATGCCCATTACCCAGGTACCAGTGGAACTCTACTAGTACAACATTTTGTCCCCACTGTCATGCCTCAATACCCATTGAATTCTTTTGCTGAAAATCCTCAGTTCAAAAAGAGGTTTGAAACTTTGGAAAAGAGATTACGGGTCATTGAAAGATCAGGTTGTTATGGCCTCAAGGATGCTACTGAGCTTTATCTAGTCCCTGATGTTGTCATTCCCCCGCATCTTGAGCGTGTCCACATAAGGAGTTTCAAAGATTTAGCTGATGCCTTTGTAAAGCAGTATAAATACAACATTGACATGGCACCAGATAGAATGCAACTGCAAAGCATGTCTAAGAAGGATGCTGAGACTTTCAAAGAATATGCTCAGAGGTGGAGAGAAATAGCTGCACAAGTAGAACCCCATTTGTCAGAAAAAGAGATGGTTACTATGTTCACTGATACACTGCACGCGCCATTCTATGATCATATGATTGGAAGTGTGTCAGCGAATTTTTCAGACATCGTGGTAATTGGTGAAATGATTGAAAGGGAAATGAAAAAGGGAAGACTGCACCAAATGAATGACGGACAGGCAAGTATGGAAAATGTTGAACCGACTGAGGGTGGACTTCAAGTCGAATGAGTTAAATGGGGCTTTAGAAAAACTCATGGGTAACAACGGTTACCTAAATAGTAAATCACCAAGCATTGTCAAAGGTTTCTACACATGCCTATCTGCAATAAGAACGAACCCTATAATGGTTGATCAGGGGCAACCTTAGAAAGTTTGACAAAGTGGTGATTCTTTTTTCTAACCGTTGGGAATGAACCATATCTTGGAGTCCTCCAGCACTGGAAAATTTCTGAGTGATTGACATTCTGATTTGTTTACTAAGTTGTTACCATGAAATGATGGTTTGATTGTACTGACCCCATGCTTGTTCAATCATTAAAACCATTCGGGTTTCTGAATTTATGTGAACTTGCTTGAAGCATTAATGTGATGATTTTGTGTGGATCTTAGTTTACCTTGTTTCCTTTTCCTATGTTCTTGACACTCATGTTCTTGCCAGATCTTCTTGTCATTTTCTTTCTTTTCTTTACTTGCTTTCTTTTGGTTCGAATCTCATAGGACTCTCATTCTGGAAAGTTTTTGTGGTCGTAAGACCCATGAGTGCAGGTGTTCTTTGCACACAAAAAAACAAAAAAAAAACAAAAAAACAAAAATAAAAAAAAAAGAAAAAAAGAGCAAATAAATACTCACTTGGTGGGTATTATCATTTTGTCTCAAATTTAAAATTTTTGAAAATGAGCAATCAAGATTTGAAATGAAAATTGGCCATATTTCTCTTTTTTTCACAAGAAATTCATCTTGCCATTATCCTTCGTTATCCTATTTTGAGCTTGAAAGTTTCCTTCAATAAACCCTGGACAAGGATCACCCCTACACTAGGAGATGACACAAAATAAAGGTTGATTGTCATGGTGATTATTTTGAAATATAAAAGAGGAAAAAGAAGGAAAGATGAAAGAGGCAGAAAGTAAAAGCAAAAAATTTGACAAAGTTCAAGTTTGAATAATGATGGAGAACAAAAAAAAAGAGGGAGAGCAATGAGAGAAAAGTGTGTTTGAATGCGCAAAAGCAATCGACAAAGTTTAAGTTTGAATAAGGATCCTTGGTCCCACTTAACCCTTAAGCACTTGTTTGAGCCTTATATCTTTCTTTTCATAACCCCTAACCTCAGCCACATTACAAGCCTTAAAAAGTCCAATCTGATCAATGAGTGATTGCTTTTATTTTCACAAGTTTTAATTTCGAGACAAAAAGTTATGAGTTAGTTCTTTGCTCCAAAAAAATAAGACAAAAAAGAGTGACTTACACTGGGGCAAATTTTTACCCTGTTCAAATTGACCCTATACTGGGGCAATTTTTCTTCTTTAGCTCGACTTGGCCTCTACTAGGGCAAATCTTTTGATTCAATCTGGCTCTACATTGGGGCAAGTCTCTACCCTATTCATTTCGGCTCTAAACTGGGGCAATTTGCCTAGTTTTATTCGACCTTACATTGAAAAAAATCTCAAGTTCCCCACTAGGACAAATTTTGTTGTCAAATGGCCTACATTGGGCATCTTTGTTCTTAAACGGCATACCTTGAGTCAAATTCCTTTTTTTGATACCTTACACAGGGGCATATTCTTGTAGATACCTGATAAAACAATGGTCATGATGTCCAGTTGTCAAGTAAAGATCAATCACATCTAAACTGGGTCCAAAAAGCAAAAAAAAGAGGCAAAAAAAAAAGCAAAAAAAAAAAACCTCTTGACTTTTGTACTATTCCACTATTTGTGTTTTTATCATTTGTAAATGTCCTTCGTGTAGTCATACTCCCAAAATCAATCAAAAAGGTTACTCGGGTAGTAAATCTCTTTCATGTTGTACTTTTGAATCCATGCATATCTGGTACATGATGCTTCAGGCTGGGTGAACATGAGTACAATAGTACAATTTAACCATCTAATGGTAGCCTCTTGATGAACAACTCAAGCCAAAGGAGCTCTAGAGTTTCAATCGATGAAGGGAATGACATCCTCAATGGCTAATTCATATTGAAGTATGTCCGGTGGAAATAGGAACTTTTGGGGAAAGAAAGTCACAAGCTTCTACACAAGCCATATTTAATGATGAGAAATTCAACAATGATCCCTTTTGAATATGAGTTTGGTTGGTCAAAGTTTTCCAAAAAGCGCTTGGTTCCTCAAGTACATTCACTTCTTTGGCTCATGGCCTATTGTACAAATTCTTGGGCTCAAGGCCACTTCATGAGTTTTTAGGCTAAAGGCCCATTGCATAAAGTTTTCTGGCTCGAGGCCCTTTAAGTGTTGACGAGAAAAAAGAATGACCAGACAAATCATAAGGCCAATCAATGAATTTTGCTGTTCAATTGTGATCCTGCTGTGGGAAAAAGTCCTTAAGGGTTGCGGAACAAAAGCTCTGATGAAAAAAAAAACAAAAAAAACAAAAAAAACCAAAAAACAAGATTTGCTAACTCAGTTTGCTCATGAGAATCCCTACAGTAGGGCATTCATTGCATCTTGCATCATTTTTAGCATCATATGCATTGTCCTTAGGCATTACATGCACTATCCTCAAGCATCACATCCATTGTATCATCATGCATCCATCGCATCATGCCCATTTCTGCCATCACATGCATTTACAAAGTCAACACTTTGCCCTTAGTTTCTGGGTCCCCGCACCCAGTGTCTTTTAGTTTCCGGGTCCCCGCACCCATTGTCTTTAAGTTTTCAGGGTCCCCGCACCCATTGTCTTTTAGTTTCCGGGTCCCCGCACCCATTTGCCTTTAGTTTCTGGGTCCCCGTACCCATTTGCTTTTAGTTTCCGGGTCCCCGCACCCATTGTCTTTTAATTTTTGGGTCCCCGCACCCATTGTCTTTTAATTTCCGGGTCTCCGTACCCATTGTCTTTTAGTTTCCGGGTCCCCGCACCCATTTGCCTTTAGTTTCTGGGTCCCCGTACCCATTGCAGTTTCTGGGTCCCCGTACCCATTTGCTTTTAGTTTCCGGGTCCCCGTACCCATTGTCTTTTAGTTTCTGGGTCCCCGCACCCATTTGTCTTTCAGTTTCTGGGTCCCCGCACCCATTTGCTTTTAGTTTCTGGGTCCCCGCACCCATTGTCTTTTAATTTCTGGGTCCCCGCACTCATTGTCTTTTAGTTTCCGGGTCCCCGTACCCATTGTCTTTTAGTTTTCAGGGTCCTCGCACCCATTGTCTTTTAATTTCCGGGTCCCCGCACCCATCGTCTTTAAGTTTCCGGGTCCCCGCACCCATCGTCTTTAAGTTCCCGGGTCCCCACACCCTTCGCTTTTTAGTTTTCGGGTCCCCGCACCCATTGTCTTTTATTTTCCGGGTCCCCGCACCCGTTGTCTTTTAATTCTGGGTCCCCGTACCCATTGTCTTTTAGTTTCCGGGTCCCCGCACCCATTGTCTTTTAATTCTGGGTCCCCGTACCCATTGTCTTTTAGTCTCCCGGTCCCCGCACCCATTGTCTTTTAGTTTCTGGGTCCCCGCACCCATTGTCTTTTAATTCCTGGTCCTCGCACCCATTGTCTTTCGATTTAGGTCTCCGCACCTATTGTCTTTCGATTTAAGGTCTTTGCACCCATTGCTTTTTAGTTTTCGGGTTCTCGTACCCATCGCTTCCAGAACAAGTAAGGGCCTTGTGCCCATTGCCTTTTTCTTTTCTGTCAAGTTTCAATGGACACACGACTCATAGCTTTTCCTTTCGTCTTCAAGGTTCAGCAGATACTCGACTCTGTAAGCTTTTTACCTTGTTTTAATGCCCATTGTACAGAAACTTTTTTTATGGACAAAATTGAATCAATTCCTTTGCTTCACATTTATTTTAAATGTAAAGCAAAGGGGGACAGCTGTTGATACCTAATTTTGTCCATAAAATTCTTGTCATATAATCAAGGTTTATCGCTTAATTGCAATGTTGTGAGCACTTAGTTTGTTTGGTCATTTTTTTTTTCTTATTTGTGCAAACAAAAATAAAAAATATAAATATAATAATAAAAACAAAAAAAAAGATGAAAAGTAAAAATTGAATTTGATTAATTAAAGGTCCATGTTTATGTTTTTTTTAGGCACAATTGTAAGCCTACTTAAAAAAAAAAGGGGGAAATGGAGGGTAGTCTTGGTTACGTTTTTGCAAATGGGTGATTGCAACTTCGGTTTGGTTGAGTTGCAACCAAGTCATGTCAATCTCTCTCAAGCAAGCACTGCCAACTCAAGGCTCAAGGCGGCACAAAAAAAATGGCAAGTTAGCGGGATTTGAAGCTTGAAGAAAGACAAAGCTAAGGAAAATACAATGAGAATGGAAATCGAGCAAGAAAAGCCTATCTCGACCTACACTTAAGAGCTCTTTGGGGCGATTTTCATTCTCGCTTACAAAAGAACGAAGCATTACGAACGAAAGGGGATTTTTACGAGTAGAGCATCACACGAAAGGAAGGAGGCGGTCACTATCTCCATTGGCCAAATCATCTTGAACCGTAGCCTCCAACCTTCACCATCACCCTTCTCCAAAACCACTCCTCCATCACCTCCCATTCACGGCCTCCACCGTGAGAACCCATAACCACCAGATCCACCACGGCCTACCTTCTTCATCCACATTCCCAACCACACACGGCCTCTACACAAACACCATCCCAACCGTGAGCAACCCAACCCAACCGTGACAAATCCATCTGTCAGTAACCTCCAAACCACGGAACCATCATCCACCCGTAATCTTCATCTTCAATCCCTCCAAAAAAAAAGGGAAAAACAAAGACACCAGCGAGAGATCCGTAGCAGTGAGCCTAACCCGACCCACCACCTCCTTCCTCCATCGCCTTCATACAAAGAACCCAAACACCACGCCACCGTAAACACCACCTTGTTCTTCCAACCAAAACATCACCCAACCACACAACCTCACCCAAGATCCCAAACCGTGGCCTACACCTGCAAAATCAGCTAACCGAGCTCGCCAGAACCGTCCACCGTGTGACGCCTCTCCTCCCCCATCGTGCGTCGCCTCTTCGCCCAGCAAACCGCGAGCACGCCGCTCCAACTCCATCGGACCCAGATCGGAATCAACCAGATCCGAGTCATCCACCCTGCGTTCCGTCGCGTCGTTGCCACCTTCCCGGTCCGAGTCGTTCGTCTTCGCCGTAGCACCACCCCACGCCGTCAAACCAGAAGCTCCCTGGAACGCCTGACGCGAACCCGCGGCTGGATCCGGATCGACGCTCCACGCGCAGCAACAGCCCCTCCCTCCGTTTCGTCGTGTCGTCGCCACCAGCCGGCCAAACCTGCTCCATCTCTGCCAACTCCACCGAAGCCACGCACCACTGTGAGCAGTCCACGAAATCTCCCCTCCCATTTGTTTCCCATTTCGTTTTTCCCTGTTGCAGAGACCAAGTCTCTGTTTGTTTTTTTTTTTTTTTTTTGCTTTTGTTTATTTGCTTTTGTCCTTTGCTTTCCTTTTGCGTATGTTCTATTTTTTTTTCTTTTGTTTTGTGTTTTAAAATTCTGATAGATTTAGCTTCTTTTTTTCTTTTCTTCTTTTTTCTTTTAATGGGCTTGGGCTAATGGGTAGAGTAGATTAAATTTCTTTTAGTTAATGGGCTTGGAAATTTTTTATTGTTATTTTATTTTATTTTCTTTAAGAAAGTTTAAAAAAAATAAAATAAAAAGAAAAAAATCTAAAAATCTAAAAAATAAGTTTCGCTTTGGGTTGGCCGATTTGTGATGTTTATGTTTAATCTTCTTTGGTTACTTGACTCGTGGCAGTTTGTGTTTATCTGTTTGTCTTCGTATATTTCTTAAAATAATAAATAAATAAATAAATAAATATCTTTTAATCTACGCAATGACCAATGATGATGATTGAATAGCGGATGCTGTCTTCATTATCATTGAGCTCATAAGGGTTTATTGAGTAGCCAAGTGCTGCCTTGAATCCCGCGCGATGATGATTTGTTTTCAAATAAAATTCCTTTTCAAAAATTTCTTTCTTAATTAAAATCAATCAACTCATACTCATTTTCTAAAGAACTACGTGACTTTGAGTTCTCCATTGCACCAGGAGATACGTAGGAGCAGAAATCCATTTCTGTCAAGCCAAAAAAATAAATTTTCATAATTTGGTTGTTTCTTTTATTTCTTTTCAAAAATAAAAAATGAAAAAATAATAAATAATTACAAAGTCTTTTGTTTAGAGGGTTAAAATAAATATATTTGATATTATTAAAATTTGCACAACTAACATAAGGTACTGTTCTTGAAACGGCAAGTATAGAGTGCTAACACCTTCCCTATCTGTAATCGACTCCCGGACTCAAACTCATTTTTTAAAAGACCAGTTTTCCTGATAAAAGGATTTTTCTAATGTTTTCCCAATTTAAATAAACATTGGTGGCGACTCCATTGATCTTATATTTTTTCGGTCGTCCCGTCGCGATCCCGGTTGCGACATCTATGATTGATCAAAATCTCTGCATCAAACACATAGAATTCAACACTAGATAATCATATAGAATTTAACTAACAAATAATTCATAAATCCACAATCGCTAGAATCATGCAATCTATGTTAGTTTAATAACCAAAATTTAATTAAACCAGATTAACAAATCTGTCAACTTAACCTTCTTTTATTCATGTGACTAAACCACAATTAATCAATCACAATCTAATCACAAATCAAAATTAGGATTAAGGATCTAATCGGATCACATCACACAATAAAGATCTCTAATCATGTAATTTGAAATTCAAATCAAAAGAAGAAGAAGGTAATTAATTTAATTCAAAATTGAAATTAGGAACAAAATCTCAAAGCCAAACTAAAATTTTTTGCAAGATCCTTGGATTCATCTCAGATAATTAGCTCTTCATGGCTGCTACACACAATTTGCAAAAGAAATGAGAAGACTTTAGGTAGAAGAATCAAGTAAAAACAGCTAGCTCTTCTGTCTATCTCGGGTTCCATATTTATACAAAAATAACTGACCTAAAAATTAAGAATCCTAATTTTTTTTCCTATGTTAAAGTTAATCATCTACCTCTTAGCTTTCCTTGGCCACCAAAATCTCTTCAATTGGGCTTAAGATGAGAGAGTTATACACAAATTACTCTTAACAAGTCTCTAATCTCGTCAGCCAACTTCAAAGGATGAAAACACCATCAAAATGTTACATTTTCAATTAGTAGTCTCATAATAATTGAAGATCTGTGTCTTAGCTTTCAAATGCCACTAGTTTCAGGTCCATATCACACATACAGTCCAAGTTATGGACCAATTAGTGCACACTACTCGGGTTACGCAATAGAACCTGAGTTCTAACTTCGTGGCTCAATCTGACCCACTAGACATTCAATTCAGATTTCGAGCTCTTCATCAAAGTTGTAAAGCTTTCTCTCAGATTTCATACAAGGTGAAATTCATAATTATTAAATATCTAGAACTCAACTTATGACTGAAATATAGAAATAATGTAAAATCCTAATAATGCTAGAAAAATCAATTAAGCCCAATTTGATCTCAAGCTTATAAATTGTGGTCAAAACTAATTAATTAAGCATATAAGAAGTCCAAGAAACTAAATATTATGGTTAACTAATGTATAAAAATTATGTTTATCAATAGCATAATAGCTATATTCTACTGCATTTTTTTTTGTGCAACACGTACCAAATAATCGATTATACAACATGGCTAATCAGTTATTGTCGTGTGGTAGAGAATTTTGCTATGCCATAATCAGTTAGCAAAGAATGCATAATCGATTATTATCCTGTGGCAGAAACTCACGAGGAGAACCAATTAGCTCCTAACTGATTATCCAAGATGGATAATCGGTTATAAGCCAAAAGAAAACATAGTTTTTGCACTCTTAGGGTTAAAAGTGACCTTAGTAAAGTTATGTATTAGTGATTAGTGATCCAATCGTGATAAGTCAAGAATAGTACGAGCTCTAGAAGCTCTAGTTACATCTTTATGGCTGAAAACAAACATGTACAAAGAGAGTTACTCATTTACTTTAAATAGTTTGAGTTAACGTAGTAAGTATATGCTAGTTTTAGAGAAATTCTTTATTAACTCTTTAAGTTGGGTTTAAATAGAGTGTTTAGAAAAAGTTAGTTCCTTTATTTATTAAATTTAAACTATAGTACAATTATCCTAATTAAGGGAGTGAGTTAAACCCCTTAATCTTGCAAATGAGTGAGTAAAGTTCTTTGTTAGGAAAAAAGTTGTAAGAGTAAAGTGTCTCTACAACACTTTACCTAAGACAAAGTAGTGAGTTAAGCTATTCGTCAAGCAACATGAGAAGTATAATTAACCCTTATGTAGTGTAGTAAAGTGAGATAAGTTTACTACCAAGAACTATAAGATAAGTTAAGTCCTTAGTTAAGCAATGAAGCGAGTTAAGCATTTTGCCAAGTATAGTTGATGTTATACAGTTGTATGACCGATTGTGTAATATTGAGATGATTTAGATTTCTATATGTTATACAATTGTATGAACGATTGTATAATGTTGATATAGTTTAAATTTATATGCAATTTACATTAATGAATTTCATGAGATACATGTATATTACTGAGAATTTTTATATTCTCACCCATTTTTGTGTTTCCATGGTAAAAGCAGGTCAAGAACTTATCAAAAGGTATAAAGAAAATGAAGAAATAGCAACAAGACTAAATAGTTTTAGTTTTTGTTGTGTGAACAACTCTTGTACATTTTACTTTGAGTTGTAGTTTTTTTGTATATATAACACCATGCCTTTTAAGGCTTTTGATGTATATATGTATGACATTCTTTTATCGTGACTCTCTATATTTAATTATTTAATTATATGATATTAGTATGATAGTAAGAATAAAAGTAACATGATTAATGCTTTATATCTTTATATATGTTAGTTATTTCGAGAGATTTGTATTAAGGTATTACATTATGATATCTGAATAGTTCATCCAGTTAAGCTGGGGTATAGACTGACTTTGCGTAGACATGTTAGTAGCATTGATGTGTATTGTGCATTTCTTATCTCTTTTGTGAGATGTTTGCATAATTTACATTTTGTTTGAATGTTATTAACTACTATTGCACTATTATATTGAGACTAATCAACTTGATATTTAATGTATTATGTGTACAAGAAACTATGACTTCTCCTAGACGTACTGAAGGAAATGAGAATTGTTCTGGTGAGAGTCCTAGTATGGCCGAGGCTTTCATGGCAATGACCAAAGCTATACAAGATCAAACAACCGTTACTAATAGAATATTGGAGAGGTTGGAAGCAGATCGACCTTAACAACCAGTACCACCACCAGTTTGGCTCGAGAAACCAGTCCAAAAGGTTCAAGTGGGAAGAAATCAAAACTTCCAAGACTTCTCGGAGTTCAGAAAGTCTATTCCATCATCCTACATAGGTGAGTACAACCCAGTCAGAGCTGAGGGTTGGCTCAAGGAAATAGAGAACATTTTCACAATTATGGCTTGCTTGGATGAGCAGAGAGTGCTCTTTGCTTCTTACATGTTAGAGAGGGAGACAGAGGATTGGTGGACAGATGTTAAAAAGGTGTTTGATGCGTCAGGAACTCAGGTTACTTGGGAAATATTCAAGGGATCTTTCTTAGAGAAATTTTTCTCTCAGAACTTGCACAATGCAAAAGAGATGAAGTTCTTGAAGCTAGAGTAGGGCAGCATGTCAATTAGTCAGTATGTGATTAAATTTAATGAGTTGTCAAAATTCTCGTCCTATATTAGATTCCAAACAGATGAGAGGTGGAAGTGTGCGAAGTTTGAGGAAGGACTGAGAGAGGATATCTAGAGGGTTATCAAACCCTTTGAGATCTGAGACTTTGTGTCCTTGGTGAACAAGTGTCGGATAGTGGAATCAGGTTATTGTCAACCCTAACCAAAGTAGAGAACACAGAACTTCCAAAAGAGGAAGAGGTCCAATGACAAGAAGAGTACTCCTAAACCAGGTTACCCACAAGATAAGGGTAAGCACGTTCAAGGAGGAGCAGGGGGACTTAAATGTCCTAAGTATGGGAGGCAACATGGAGACAGGCCTTGCTTGGCGGGGTAGTCAATTTGCTATGCTTGTGGCCAGCCGGGGCATATGTCTAGGGATTGTCCACAAAAGCATAAAGTTGTGTTCACTCCTAAACCGTAAGTAACAAGAAGAGTTTATACTCTGAGTGGTAAAGAGGTGACCCAGTCTCCAAATCTGATTCAAGGTAAATGCATAATCCATAATCACTTTTTAACTGTTTTATATGATTCAGGAACATCTCATTCATTTGTTTCTTGTGATTATGTGAAAATGCTAGATTTGTTTATGACAGACCTTCCTTTTGACTTATCTGTTTTCACTTCCACTAGAAAATTAATTACAACTTCTAAAGTTTGTTTGGATTGTTGTATAAAGTTAGAAGATAGTATATTCTTTGTGAATCTTATATGTTTACCTTTAGTAGATATTGATGTTATTCTTGGCATGAATTAATTGTCCTCCAACCGTGTAGTTTTAAACTATGCAGATAAAACCCTTGTGTTTATGTCAGATATAACTACTAAAGTTATCTCTTCCGAGTCAGTGTATCTCAATGCAAACTAAGTGAATCATTGTTTAAAGGAGGGAACTCAAGGGTATGTTCTTTTTTTCTCTCTCAGCACAGAGGTTGAGCAGGGTTTAAGTGATATACCAATTGTGAGGGAGTACTTAGAAGTATTTCTGAGATATATAGCTGAGTGCTACCCACGAGAGAAATTGAGTTTTCTATAGATTTAGTACCGAGGACGAGATCTATTTCTGTAGCACCCTATATGATGATACCTTTAGAACTAGCAGAGCTTAAAAAACAAATAGAAGAATTGTTAGAGAAAAAATTCATTAGATCAAGTGTTTCTCCTTGGGGAGCACTTGTGTTGCTAGTAAAGAAGAAATATGGTACCATGAGACTTTGCATAGATTACAGATAATTGAATAAGGTAACCATCGAGAACAAGTATCCATTGCCTAGGATAAAGGATTTGATGGATTAGTTAAGAGGAGCAATAATGTTCTCAAAGATAGATCTAAGGTCGAGATATCACTAGATAAGGGTTAGGGATGAAGACATTCCTAAAACTGCTTTCAGAACTAGGTATGGGCATTATGAGTACCTCGTGATATCCTTTGGGTTAATAAATGCACCAGAAGTATTCATGGATTACATGAATAAGATTTTTAGACTCTACCAAGATCAGTTTGTAGTGGCGTTCATAGAAGATATCTTAATCTATTCCCAAACAATGGAAAAGCATGAGTTCCATGTCAGAACAATTTAAGAGATCCTTAGGGAAAATAAGTTGTTTGCTAAGCTATCAAAGTATGAGTTTTGGCTTACAGAAGTTCAGTTTCTGGGACATGCGATCTCTCAAGGAGGGATTTTAGTAGACTCTAATAAAGTTGAAGTAGTGTTACAATGGGAGAGACCTACCACTGTGACTGAGATCAGGAGTTTTGTAAGCCTAGCTGGGTATTATAGGATATTCATTAGTGGATTCTCTCAGGTAGCACTACCCTTGACTAGATTAACTAGGAAATATAGTACTTTTGTTTGGACTCAAGAGTGTGAGGATAGTTTCCAAGAGCTTAAGATGAGGTTGAACACTACACTAATTTTGGTGATTTCGGATCCACATTAGAACATTGAGGTGTTTTGTGATGCTTCAAATATAGGTTTAGGGTGTGTTCTAATGCAACATAGGCGAGTAGTTGCCTATGCATCAAGGCAGTTGAGGCCTCACAAGGAGAACTACCTCACTCATGATTTGGAATTAGTCGTCGTAGTGTTTGCCTTAAAGATATGAAGACATTATTTTTATGGAGTTTAACTTGAGGTGTTCAGCGATCATAAGAGTTTAAAATACTTGTTTGATTAGAAGGAGCTAAATATGAGGCAAAGGAGATGGATGAAATTTTTAAAGGATTACGACTTTGAGCTTAAGTATCAGCTGGGTAAGGCCAATGTAATGGCCGATGCACTAAGTAAGAAATCCCTACATGTGTCTTGGTTGATGGTTCAAGAGGGTCAGCTTCTTGAGAGGTTTAGAGACTTGAGTCTTAAGGTAACTGTGACACCACAGAGTCTCTTTATGAGTAGGGTGGACATAGTTTGTGACCTAAGAGCTCAAATTCTAGAAGCTCAAAGCGATAATGAAACTCTAAGTGAGATACAAGAAAAAATCTTCTTAGGGGATCAATTAAAGTTTGATATGACGGATGATGGAGTGATTAAGTTTAGAAATAGACTTTGTATTCCAATAGATTCTGCAATCAAAGAAAAGATATTAGAGGAGGCTCATAGGAGTTAATACACCATCCATTCCTGAGCCACTAAGATGTACCAAGATTTAAAGAAAATGTTTTGGTGGCCATGAATGAAGAAAGAAATAGTGCAGTTTGCGTTAGGTGCTTGGTGTGCCAGAAGTTAAGATAGAGCACAAAAAACCTTTAGGACCTTTCCAATCTTTGATAATTCCTGAATGAAAGTGGGAGAACATCACAATGGATTTTGTGATAGGTTTGCCTAGAACTTAGTTAGGAAATGATACAATTTGGGTCATAATAGATAGACTAACCAAGTCTGCTCACTTCTTACCAATGAGAATGAACTACTCTTTAGATAAACTAGCTCAATTGTATTTACAAAAGATAGTTAGGTTGCATGGAGTTCCCCTCAGTATAGTTTCAGGCAGAGATCCTAGATTTACATCTAAATTTTGGAGAACCTTGCAAAAGGCCTTGGGACTAGGCTAAGTCTTAGCACAACATACCACCTACAAACAGATGGACAGTCAGAGGAACTATCCAGACTCTAGAGGATAAGCTTAGAGCATGTATGCTAGATCAGTAGGGTAGTTGGGATAGACTCTTGCATTTAGTGAAATTTGCCTATAACAACAATTATCATACCAGCATAGGAATGGCACCATAAGGCACTTTATGGTAGGAAGTGTAGGTCTCCATTATATTGGTATGAGGTTGGAGAGAAAGCTATTCTAGGACCTGAGTTAGTACAACATACTTCAAAGCAAATTAAATTAATTAGGGATAGGATGGTTGTAGCTCAAAGTAGGCAAAAGAGTTATGCTGATAGAAGGAGGAGACCTCTAGAGTTCGAAGAGGGTAGACATTGTTGGACTTTATTTTAAAAGATGTGCAAGTGTACACAGTCAAACAAGTAATAAAGTGTGAGTAAAGATCGTTCCCACGAGGATTTAATTGTATTGAATACAAATTCTAGAATTAACCTTTTCTATTTAACGTAATAAAATAAAGAGAAATTTTTAAGCATGTAAAGTAAATGGAGTAATGAGGTATCAGAGCAGTAAGTAATAAATGCAATGAATTAATAAAAGCGATAAATGAAGTGTTTTAAAATAGAGATGGAAACAGTTAGGATTTTAATCCTTTATAATTCTTAACTTCAGGGTAATGTATGTTTCAGGATGCTACAGCATTTAGCCCAATGAATAAATTTTGCTTTCCAGCAGTAAACACTGAGTTCATTAAAAGCTTCTTATTCCTAAGTTCAAATTAATTTCCCTCAGTGGTTATAGAAGCACGTCCATCTATTTAAAGACTTGAAGGCTATTCCTAGCTCATTCAACACAATTAATTTTTCAATTAATTGTTCTATCTTTATCTTCTAATCAAGTCCACTAACTTGGTTTTTCCAAACGAAATCAGTTGATATTTCAGATTAGTTGATCAGGCTAAACAGAAATTAAACATTAAAACAGAAAAGAAGAAAATGAATAACATCCATAACATTGGATTACCCTTCAGTACAATTACAAATTCATAAAATCCTAACTAATAGAATTTAGCTCATAATGAGTTTGAAGACAAAGTAAGCAAAAGAAATGAAAAATAAATGCATCCTTCGTAAAGCAATGAAACTACGAGATGACCAGTAGCTGACGGCTCTGCACAGCTCTCCCACCAAAAAGATCCCCCAATGTACAAAGTCACACTCCCATTTGTACTAGCCCCCAAAATAGGGTTACACTCTCTCTCATGCCTCACTTTTTGGGCCTTTACAAAGTCAAATACTAAAATATTCCTTGGTCCAATTCTCGAGTACACACAGCTGCTGCATTGTATTCTCTCTCTTCCTTTTAAGCACAGTACAGCAGGTATTTTGTCTTCTAGTGGTCAAGAGCTGAGCTGGAAATGATTTTATCTTATAATGACTCTCTCCCCAAAGTCATGCAAAGATTCCAAAATATCCCAAATAGCATTTCCTTCAAAATTACACCTTTAAAACTTGCTCAAAATTAAATCAAACTTTCAGAATAACAAATCAAAATTTACAGCTTTTCGAAATTAATCAGATTAAACACAGATATTTACTCAATCAACTAAAACTTGAAGTTCTTCTCCTAAATTGATCAAAACAAGAAAAATGATTAAGCTAAAAGGATAGTAATAACTTTTATTTCTAAGAGTTATCACACCCCCAAACTTGAACCATTGCTTGCCCTCAAGTAATGACATTCAACAAGTAATAACAGAACAAAATCAGGATAGTATAAGCAAAGTCCATGCCAATCCTTAGATGCAATTTTCAGAATTATGTTCAACACAACATACCATTTTCTTAATCACTTTCCATAATGTGTGTGTGATTTCCCTAAGCTCTCAACTCAGTTTTAGCAAGGAACTCCAACCAAACCACCCCTCAACAGAGTCTTAGGTGCATTTTCCAAATGTCCTTTGGAAGTAAGAGTGAAGACTCACCAGATTATCTTCCTAAGAACAGGAGCTTAACACATTATTGGGTTTGTCATATTGCGCAATTCACTCTATTTTATGCTCTGTGTTGATGTTTCCCTCAATCATCTATCACATGTAACTCTATCATATGCTTGACAAATTTCTATCAATCAAGAGCACATACACACATTGTACACAGCAAGAGGACTTTAATGGGTTGTAATGAGGCTAAGGTTTGGGTGTGGAATTTTGGGAAAGTAGCTACTTAGGTGGAGTTCAAGATTTTTATCAAAATTACCCACTCCCAAATTTAGACATTTCTGAATTTTTACCCATCTTTCTGGTAACAAGAAGGAAGGTTTTTTTTTTTTAAATAACAAAACAAAATTTGTTCCTTTGATAATTTTGCTCTTTCCTCCCTTTTTATTGCATAGGCAACCCACCCCGAAACTTAGACTGTTGGTTGTCCTCAACCATTGTGGTCAAAACCTATAATTAAGTAACACTTTGACACAGTCCTAAACTCCAACTAACAGGGTAGTATATTGTTTTTCAGGGAATTTGAGCTTGTAATGTGGCTTATCACCAATCAAGAAAGTCTTAGGCTCAAAGGGGCTCACAAAGGGTAATACTTGAGGGTTGGCCTTTGAAGTCTCAGTATTTAAAACAAGAACAGTGTCTCAAGTCAGTTTGTGTGCAACAGTAAAATATGCAATCAATCACAGAAATAAGTCAAGTTCTGTAGAGAAAATACATGAATGGAATGCATGATGAACCGAATCTGTTGAAGTCCAAAAGCTCACAGGATTGATGTTGTAGAGTGCTACAACACCACATTCAGTCTCACTCACCCCCAACTTAGGTTGAAATCTAATTCAGACCTCACCCTCTCTTCCTTGGACAAGGGTCTTTGTAACCCAATTCCCCCAATTGATTGGTGACTTTTGAAAGAAGTCATTCTTTTAAGTCCAATTTGAGCTAGGGATTGTGTGGTGAGAAAAGATTAATTCAAGGTATTAATGTATTTCACATGCAGTAAGGTAAAACTTATCTTCATCAGATGCACATGGACAGCAAACACCATCCTTTCATTAACATGCAGCCAAGGTATATCAAAAAGGGGGCCCACTGGTCATTAAGCCGACTATATTTAAATAGTGGGGGCAGACAATACTACAATTGTAAAACAGAAATTAAAACAAACTAAAACAAATTAAAACAAACTAAAGAAAGATCAAGGGTAATCCTGGTCATCTGATCTTGCTCAAGGCTGAGCCAATCTTGCACTGCTCCTTCTGCTGCCAGATCTGGCTATCTGCGTCATTGTTGGCTTGTTTGTTGCTGGAATTTCCTTAGTAATGGCCAACTCAGCACTTCTTTCTTTTTCAGCTTCATCCTCCTCCTCCCCTCCACCAGCTCTTGGCTGAGCCTTAGAGGCTGTGAGGGACTTGAGTTTCCCAACTCTTCCTATAATAAGCATGTTATATTCAGAGTCCTCACTGGGTGCAGTGGGAGTCTCCTTAGCATTTACATCAATTCTTATTTTTTTTCTAATCATGGGAGGAGCTCTGTGCTTGATTTTGCCCTTCTTTGGTGGAGGGGGTCTTTTGGTGCTTCATCAACCATCTTTTCTTTTCCTCTCTTGGACCCTCTTGGTTGAGTTGGAGGTGGTGTTGGATCTCTGGGTGGTGGTGGTGGATCTCTGGGTGGTGGTGGTGGTGTCTAGTCAGAACTAACTTCATTGTTATTTACTGAGTGCTCACTAGTAGTGGGATTCTCAGAAGAGATTTCAGGGTCTTGTTCTGGTGCAGGAGGGTTAGCAGGTGCAGTTTCCTTTGCAGGGTTGGTTTGTTTCTTGGGTTCAAGGGAAGAGTACTGGAATGGGTCAAAGATCGCTTCAGGAAATAGGGGAGGGCAGCTACCTTGTCTCAGCTTGTTGATTCCAAGGGTCCTTTGCATCCACAGATGTTGCTCTTTAGAAAATTCCCAGAAGAGTTGCTGCTGCTTTAAACTATGCTGCAGCATTTGATAGCATTGGTCCACTTTTGTGTTCACATCATCCGGATGTTCCGGCTGCCCAGATGGAGGAACTGAACTTTGCACCTTTGATACTGATGCCTCAAAATGTTTGATAGCCAGCAGATCTATGGCCCCCTTGTTGTCCATAATTTCATCCTCAGACAAGGCCTTTATTCCACATCTCAAACATAAAGAGGTGATTAAAGAGGGGAAAAATAACAATCCCTTCTTCTTGAATACGCAGGCAATAATTTCCCTCTCAATCAGTTGTCCTACATCCACATTCTTCTTATTCAGAATGCAATACAAGAGGACTAACCTCTCCTTGTTTACTGTTTCTAAGTGCGCGGTGGGGAGAATCTTGGTTCTGATGATATGATACTAAACTTTGGCCAAGGGGGTGAGATCAGGCCTGGCTATTTTCCAACTCTTATCTGTCTGAATCCAGTTTGCCCCTTCCACCGTGACTTCCCTCATTATGTCATTCAGCTCTGTTTCTTCAGCATTTCTCAACAAAGTCAGGTATTCATCTTCAACACCTTTCAAGCCCCACCTTCTGTTCAACGTGGCGGCAGAGAACGACACCTTTGAACTCCTCACTATGACATATTTTTGCTGTGGTGCGGTCAGATTAGCATAAAACTCGCGCACAAAAGGGATGATGGGTTCTCTCGGGTGAGTCACGAACTTCTTCCAGCTGTGATTGTCTATGAGCTCAGCAACATCCTTAGTGAGCCCATAATGATGGGAGTCCAGAATGAAGAAACCCTTCTCCAAATGGAAGTTCCGCTTCTTGATTTCCCTCTCGAACTTTAGTCTCCCTTCCTCATCCACAAAACGCAAATTGGTTTCCTCATCAGAAGAGGATGAACTGGTAGGAACGGGCTTTTTAGAAGACTGAGCTTGTGTTTTACCCATGGTATTTGGAATGGTATAAAAGAGGAATGGGTTGATGGTGATGGAAAGAGAAAGGTGAGACAGAACGTGTGAGTGGGGTTGCGTGTGGGGCTAAGGCAGAGAAGACAGTAGCTTTAATAGAGAAAAAGGGAGATTGAGGTGAGAGGTGAAGGATGTAGGTGAGTGGTGGAGAAAAAAATGACATTAAGTGAGTGGGTGGAGGCAATTTACATTCCCACGATTTCTGCAACCCTTCCTTGTTCACTAACTCTTCAACTCTTGAACTTGGAAAACTAAAAAAAATAAAAAAAAATAATAATGTTGAACGCGGGCTCTTGCGCTTGCCCAACTACCACCACTAATACACTGTAAACTGGGCCTGATATGACCACACACCACCCTGTCTAAGACAACCTTGGGCTTAGAATGCTCTAGTCTGTAAATATATTTTAACAGCATTTATATTTTTATTAAATTAAACTAACCTATTTTAACTGAAATTCAAAAGATAATGTAAAGGATATAAAGTTGGGCTGCCTCCCAGTAGCGCTTGGTTTCTTGTCCTCAGCCTGACTCCACACTGGTGGCTAAGGATCTGAAAGATGAGTGGTGGCCTTCATTCTTGCACACGGCTCACCCCAATATTGCTTCACTCTTTGTCCATTCACCTTGAAATCTCTTCCAGAACTTTCCTCCAACAAATCCACAGCTCCATGAGGGTGCACTTTGACCAATTTAAATGGTCCAGACCACCTTGATTTCAACTTCCCAGGGAATAATTTTAATCTGGAATTAAACAAGAGCACTTGTATTCCTTCAACTAATTCCCTGGGTTGGATTTTCTGATCATGCCATACTTTGACCTTGCTCTTATATACTTCAGCATTTTCATAAGAAAAGAGCCTGAACTCTTCAAGTTTATTCAGCTGCAGTAACCTTGCTTCTCCAGCTGCTTGTGCATCAAAATTCAACTTCTTTATGGCCCAAAATGCCTTGTGTTTCAACTCTATTGGTAAATGGCAAGCCTTGCCATAAACCAATCAGTAAGGGGACATACCAATGGGGGCCTTGAATGCAGTTCTATAGGCCTAGAGAGCATTATCTAAGTGCACAGACCAGTCTTTCCTAGAAGGATTCACCATTTTTTCAAGGATTCTTTTGATCTCTCTGTTGGACACTTCAGCTTATCCACTGGTTTGAGGATGATAGGCAGTAGCCACTTTGTGTTTCACTCCATATTTTGCAAGCAAGTTAGCAAACAGCTTGTTGCAAAAATGTATCCCTTCATCACTGATTATAGCCCGTGGAGTGCCAAATCTGGTAAATATGTTCTTGTGCAGGAATTTTATGACTACTCTGGCATCATTGGAAGGCAATGCTACTGCTTCTACCCATTTAGAAACATAGTCTACTGCAACTAAGATGTAGGCATTTCCATAAGATATAGGGAATGATCCCATAAAATCTATTCCCCCATACATCAAACAACTCAATCTCCAAAATGGTGTTGAGTGGAAGTTCTTATCTGTTGGAAATATTCCCTACCCTCTGACATCTATCACAAATCTTGGCAAACTCTTTAGCATCTCTGAACAAAGTGGGCCAAAAGTACCCTGATTGCAGGACCTTTGCAGCTGTTCTTTTTCCTCCAAAGTGACCACTTTAAGGAGCAGCATGACAATCATTAAGGATAGCTTACATTTCTTCCTTAGCAGCACATCTCCTCATGATCTAGTCTTGGCATCTTTTGTACAGAAAAGGTTCATCCCAGTAAAAGTGTTTAACTTGATGCAGAAACCTCCTTTTCTGTTGAGAGTTCATTTTCACTGGAATTACCCCACTAACTAGAAAATTCACAATGTCTGCATACCAGGGTGCTGCAGCATTTTCAATCAGTAAAAGGTGTTCATCAAGAAAATTTTCTTTAATTTCTCCTTGAGGTTTGGTTTTTCTTTTCTCAACAATTCTGGAGAGATGATCAGCTACCTGATTTTCAATTCCCTTCTTATCTTTGATCTCCAAATCAAATTCTTGAAGCAAGAACACCCATCTGATAAGCCTTGACTTTGCATCCTTCTTGTCAATGAGATACTTGATGGCTACATGATCTGTGTATACCACTACTTTGGTTCCTACCAGATATGATCTGAACTTTTCAAATGCAAATACAACTGCCAACAATTCTTTTTCTGTAGTGGTGTAGTTGATCTGAGCATCAATGAGAGTCTTGCTAGCATAATAGATAGTATGGAAGATCTTATTATGCCTCTGACCTAGCACAGCTCCCACTGTAAAATCACTTGCATCACACATCAATTCAAATGGCTTCTCCCAATCCGGAGCTACTATTACGGGGGCAGTGATCAGAGTCTTCTTCAAAGTTTCAAAAGCTGATAAACATTCTTCTGTGAAATTAAATGTACTGTCATGCTCTAGCAGTTTGCAGAATGGCTTGGATATTCTAGAGAAGTCTTTGATGAATATCTTATAAAACCCAGCATGTCCTAGAAAACTTCTGATGCCCTTAACAGAATTGGGTGGGGGGAGTTTTTCAATCACCTCAATCTTAGCCTTGTCCACCTCTAAGCCTTTCTTTGACACTTTGTGGCCTAGCACAATGCCTTCCTTGACCATGAAATGACACTTCTCCCAATTCAGAACTAAATTGGTTTCCTCACATCTGTCCAACACCTGCTTCTAGATTATCCAAGCATCCTATGAATGAATCTCTAAAAACTGAGAAATCACCCATGAAGATTTCTATAGTTTTCTCAATAAAGTCAGAAAAGATGGCCATCATGCATCTCTGAAAGGTTACTGGAGCATTACAGAGCCCAAAAGGCATTCGTCTGAAAGCAAATGTACCATAAGGACAAGTGAAAGTAGTCTTCTGCTGATCTTCGGGTGCTACTGCTATCTGATTGTAACCAGAATAGCCATCCAGAAAGCAATAAAACTCTCTTTCAGACAACCTATCAAGCATTTGATCAATGAATGGTAGTGGAAAATGATCCTTCCTTATGACCTTGTTCAACTTTCTATAATCCATGCATATCCTCCAACCTGTGACTATTCTTGTAAGAATCAGCTCATTCTTCTCATTTTTCACTACAGTAACTCCTCCTTTCTTTGGAACGCACTGCATGGGACTTACCCACACACTATCTAAAATGGGGTAGATGATTCCTGCATCAAGTCATTTAATGATCTCCCTTTTTATCACTTCTTTCATAATTGGGTTCAATCTTCTCTGGCCTTCAATACTATTCTTGGTATCTTCCTCTAACAGAATTTTGTGCATACAAAGGCTAGGACTGATTCCTTTAATGTCTGCCATTTGCCATCCAATAGGTTTCTTGTGCTTCCTCAAAAGTGAAATAAGACTACTTTCTTGCTCAGAAGTTAAGAAGGAAGAGATGATGATAGGAAAAGTTTCTTTTTCTCCAAGATAAGTATACTTCAGATGAGAAGGTAGTTGCTTCAATTCAAGGATGAGAGGTCTTTCAACGGAGGGTACATTCTCCTGGAAGGTGTCTGTAGATATATCTAAGGATTCATATTTTCTGATCCAAGATCTGTGTGCCAAATTCCTTTCAACTAACTGCTTTAACTTTTCATTTCCAAAATCAGTGTCCTTGTTCAGTTCAGACCCATGCTCTAAGTCTCGCCCTGATGCTATCAATTGTTCTTGCACCAGGGAATCAATATCAGTAATAACAGAACAGCTTTCCATATCTTCATTAGGATAGTGTAATGCATTAAAAACATTGAAAGTTACTTGCTGATCATTCACCCTCATAGTAAGCTCTCCTTTCTGCACATCTATCAATGTTCTTCCAGTTGCCAGAAAGGGTCTTCCAAGGATGATTGGAATTTCCTTGTCAGCCTCAAAGTCTAGAATAATGAAATCCACTTGGAAATACAAACTTATCCACTTTGATTAGGACATCCTCAATCTTTCCTTCGGGTAAGCAATGACCTATCGCAAGTTGCAAAGTCACCAGAAGAGCTGGCTTCACCAATTTTCAGTTGCTTAAAAATGGACATAAGTATCAAATTAATACTTGCTCCAAGATCACATAAGGCTTTTCCACAATAAGTATTTCCTATAGAACAAGGGATAGTAAAGCTGTCTGGATCTTTTATTTTTTAAGGAACTTTATTATGCAACAGCTGGCTGCTCTCCTTTGTCATTGCCACTGTTTCGAATTCTCCCAACCTCTTTCTCTTAGTAAGGATGTCCTTCATAAATTTGGTGTAGTTGGGCATCTGCTGTAGAGCTTCAACTAGAGGTATGTTAATGTGCAACTGCTTCAAAATATCCAGAAACTTATTGAATTGCTTCTCTTAAGCTGCCTTCTTCAACCTCTGTGGAAATGGAGGAGATGGCCTCTCTGAAATCATCTTGGGTTCAGTCCACTTAGGAATGACTTGCTCTGTATCTTCAGGCCGTGGAACTGATTCATGCTTAGGTTCCTCTATTTCAGCTGGTTCAGTTGTCTTTGTTCCCTGCTGCTTAGATGCTATAGCATCCTGTAGCTCTTTACCACTCCTCAGAGTTACGGCTTTAACTTACTCCTTCCCTTTATCATTTGAAGATGATGGAGACTCTGTGGAAGCGGGTAAAGTGCCAGCAGGTCTATTAGCTAATGCATTGGCCAACTGACCTACTTGGTTCTCCAAGTTTCTTATAGCAACTCCTTGATTCTGGATTTGAGTTTTAGTTTCAGTTATGAAAGTTTTCAACATAGCTTCCAAAGATGGTTCCTTTGCAGGAGCATGGTTCTGCTGTCTGGCATTACGTTCTTTCGTTATTGGTAATGTGGAGAAGCATAACCAAGATGAGGATTCGAGTGTTGCTTTGTGATTACTTGTAGTGAAATTAGGATGTTGCTTCCACCAGATTATATGTATTGAAAAAGAACTGTTCCCTCTATTTCCTACGTAATTCACGACACCGGATTATCGTGACATTCTTCAAACAGATGCCTTCCTCCATAGAAAACACAAGCTAGAATTTACTGGAGCCATAGTAGGTTCAACCATAACGGGTTCCTTACGATGTGTTAGCCAGAGTTAAATTTTTCAAAGCATGTTGGTAATGGCGATGAGTGACGGAGACATAGCAGATTATCTCCTTCACTTCATGAACACCACCCCACCTTTAGAAGAATTTGCTCGCTGGTTGGCCACTGATAACTATTGACAGCTATGCTCTCTATTAGCTCATAAGCTTCATTATAAGACTTAGTCAAAAGAGCACCTCCAGAAGAGGCATCCAACATCAACCTCAAAGGAGGTAATAATCCATTATAGAACGTTTCCATTTGAATACATACAGGAATGCCATGATGAGGGCACTTTCTCAACAGATCTTTAAACCTCTCCCATGCTTCATACAGTGATTCATCATCATTCTGCCTAAAGGAAGTAATATCATTCCTCATTCTGGCATTTTTAGTGGGAGGAAAGTATTTTGTCAGGAACCTTTCAGCCAATCCATTCCAAGTAGTAATTGAATTGGGTTCCAAAGAGTTCAACCAGGTCTTTGCTCTGTCTCTCAGTGAATAAGGGAAGAGTCTCAATTTGAATGCATCATTACTTACTCCAGGGATCTTGAAATTGCTAGCCACTTCCAGAAATTGCCTTAAATGCAGGTGAGGATCTTCAGTAGGAGCACCACTGAACTGCCCAACAGTTTGAAGCATTTGAAACATCATAGGCTTGAATTCAAACTGCTGGGTAGTTATTGCTGGCCTCACTATCCCAGTATTCATTGTTTGGGGATCAACGACTGCATAGTCCCTGATGGACCTCTCTCTGTCATTTGTTATGTCAATCATACTAGGCTGCTCCTCATCATTTACGAAAAGATCAGCCATGAAGCCTAAATCAAAATGTTGGGTTTGAGCACATTGTTCTTTGGTTCTCTTCCTTAACCTCTTAGCTGTTTTTTCTATCTCCAAGTCAATTTGAAACTCGGGTACACCCTTGCTGCGTATACAGATTGCAATACCTGTTGCTGAGCACAGTACACCAAATTTTTAGAAGTAACCAAATAGATAAAGTTAACAAAAGAATTTAAATATTCAACACCATTGTCAATCCCTGGCAACGGCGCCAAAAACTTGTTGGACTTTATTTTAAAAGATGTGCAAGTGTACACAGTCAAACAAGTAATAAAGTATGAGTAAAGATCATTCCCATGAGAATTTAATTGTATTGAATACAAATTCTAGAATTAACCTTTCCTATTTAACGTAATAAAATAAAGAGAAATTTTTAAGCATGTAAAGTAAATGGAGTAATGAGGTATCAGAGCAGTAAGTAATAAATGCAAAGAATTAATAAAAGCGATAAATGAAGTGTTTTAAAATAAAGATGAAAACAGTTAGGATTTTAATCCTTTGTAATTCTTAACTTCAGGGTAATGTATGTTTCAGGATGCTACAACATTTAGCCCAAGGAATAAATTTTGCTTTCCAAATAAAGAACAAGAGTTCATTAAAAGCTTCTTATTCCTAAGTTTAAATTAATTTCCCTCAGTGGTCATAGAAGCACGTCCAGCTATTTAAAGACTTGAAGGCTATTCCTAGCTCATTCAACACAATTAATTTTTTAATTAATTGTTCTATCTTTATCTTCTAATCAAGTCCACTAACTTGGTTTTTCCAAACGAAATCAGTTGATATTTCAGTTTAGTTGATCAGGCTAAACAGAAATTAAACATTAAAATAGAAAAGAAGAAAATGAATAACATCCATAACATTGGATTACCCTTCAGTACAATTACAAATTCATAAAATTCTAACTAATAGAATTTAGCTCATAATGAGCTTGAAGACAAAGTAAGCAAAAGAAATGAAAAATAAATGCATCCTTCGTAAAACAATGAAACTACGAGATGACCAGCAGTTGACGGCTCTGCACAGCTCCCCCACCAAAAAGATCCCCCAATGTACAAAGTCACACTCTCATTTGTACTAGCCCCCAAAATAGGTTACACACTCTCTCATGCCTCACTTTTTAGGCCTTTACAAAGTCAAATACTAAAATATTCCTTGGCCCAATTCTCGAGTACACACAGCTGCTGCATTGTATTCTCTCTCTTCCTTTTAAGCACAGTACAGTAGGTATTTTGTCTTCTAGTGGCCAAGAGCTGAGCTGAAAATGATTTTATCTTATAATGACTCTCCCCCCAAAGCTGCAGCATTCCAAAACATCCCAGCGCATTTCCTTCAGCAATTGCACCTTTAAAACCTGCTCAAAATTAAATCAAACCTTCAGCAATAACAGATCAGAATTTACAGCTTTTTGAAATTAATCAGATTAAACACAGATATTTACTCAATCAACTAAAACTTGAAGTTCTTCTCCTAAATTGATCAAAACAAGAAAAATGATTAAGTTAAAAGGATAGTAATAACTCTTATTTCTAAGAGTTATCAGATATCTTTTCTTGAGAGTCATTCCTATGACTGGAATTGGTAGAGCATTGAATATAAGGAAGTTAAACCATCGTTTCATTGGTCCCTATCAAATTCTAAAAAGAGTCGGACCTGTAGCCTACCAGATAGCCTTTCCACCTAGTTTGTCAAACCTTCATGATGTCTTTTATGTATCTCAACTCTGAAAGTACAATTTGGATCCTTCACACATAATAAGAAATGAATCTATATAGTTAAGAGATAATTTGTCTTATGTAATGCAACCAGTGAAGATTGTAGATAGATGGGTCAAAGAACTCAGAGGTAAGTAGATTCCTCTAGTGAAGGTGATATGGGATGAAGCAGGCACACAGGAGGCTACATGGGAGTTAGAGTCTCGCATGCAACTAGATTACCCGAAGTTGTTTATATGATGTAAACAATTTTGGGGACAAATTTTAAAAAGGAGGGAATAAATGTAATATTCTCTTTTTAGCATGTTAGAATAGTTTATGATTACAAATGTAGCATAACACTTGTTTGACATGTTTGCTTATTTTTGTGATAAATTGAGTTAATTTAGGCACTTTGTTGTAACTTAGAGTGTGAAAAGTAGCTTAAAATGACTCAAATAGTAACATAAATTGCTAAGTTGAAGGAAATAAATCTAGAGAATTTATTTCTAAGTCACAAATAGGTATAAGAGGATGTAGTTAAAATTTAAGAATAATCATAGTTAGTTTAGTATTTTTAGGCATACTGGTTATGCGTTTTAATGCCGAATTGACTAGCAGCAAATATAAAAAAATAGGATAATGGTGAAACAATAATTTAGATGAATCCTAGTTTATTCTAAAGTTGTTAGAAGTTAAAAAACTTGATTTAGCTAAATCTAAGTGTTCTTAACAGATTAGGAAGTATCAGCGAAATATCTTAAGTGTTTTAAGTCATATTCGGTAGCCCCTTATATTGACTTTCCTTCCTTGATATTTCACTCATCTTCATCTTTTTTCACGCACTTTTCTCTCACGAAAACAGAAGGCAGAACAGCAGCAGAAGACCAAGAAAGAAAAGAAAAGAAAGGTAAAGGGGAGGAAGAGGAAATGAGCAAGAGAGCCAAAGGCAAAGCAAAGCTTGATCATCCACCATCATAAAAGACTTAAGGTAGGGGTTCTTAACCTTTATTTTCATCTTTTTCCTCCATTCATTTCATGGTTGAGGTTAGCTCTTTTAGATGGAGAAAATGGGTTTGAGATGCAAAAATCTACTTTCTCTATTGCTTCTTGTTTTCAATGGTTGAATTTAGTCATTTTCAACTTAATGAATGCAAGATAGTTGTTTTTATCCTTTGATAAAACTAAGGAGTTCCTTAAGTTGGAACATAGAAAATGGGTTTGTGAGGTTATGACTTTGGCCATTAATTCATGTTTAAATGAACCTTTAAGTTGTATGAGTGTTATAACATGTTTAGAGGATGTGAAAGATGTTAGAAATCACCTAGAAGTTGCTTTAAAATGGCTAGAAATTAGTTAGAAATCAATAGCACAATAGTTATGTTCTTCTGCATTTTTTCTGGTGCAGCACGCACCAAATAATTGATTATACAACATGGCTAATCAATTATTGTTGTGTGGCAGAGAGTTTTGCTATGCCATAATTGGTTAGCAAAGAATGTATAACTGATTATTGTCGTGTGGCAGAAACTTACGAGGAGCACCAATTAGCTCCTAAGAGATTATCCAAGAGGGATAATCGATTATGAACTAAAAGAAAATAGAGTTTTTGCACTCTTAGGGTTAAAAGTGACCTTAGTAAAGTTATATATTGGTGATTAGTGATCCAATCATGATAAGTCAAGAATAGTACGAGCTCTAGAAGCTCTAGTTACACCTTTATGGCTGAAAACAAACATGTACAAAGAGAGTTACTCATTTACTTTAAATAATTTGAGTTAACGTAGTAAGTATATGCTAGTTTTAGAGAAATGTTCTATTAACTATTTAAGTTGGGTTTAAATGGAGTGTTTAGTAAAAGTTAGTTCCTTTATTTATTAAAGTTAAACCATAGTACAATTATCTTAATTAAAGGAGTGAGTTAAACCCTTTAACCTTGTAAATGAGTGAGTAAAGCTCTTTTGTAGAAAGGAAGTTGTGAGAGTAAAGTGTCTCTACAACACTTTACCTAAGACAAAGTAGTGAGTTAAGCTATTTGTCAAGCAACATGAGGAGTATGATCAACTCCTATGTAGTGTAATAAAGTGAGATAAGCTTATTACTAAGAACTATAGGATGAGTTAAGTCCTAAGTTAGGCAATGAAGCAAGCAATTTGCCAAGTATAATTGATGTTATACAGTTGTATGAGCAATTGTGCAATGTCGAGATGGTTTAGATTCCTATATATTATACAATTGTATGAACGATTGTACAATGTTGATATAATTTAAATTTATGAGCAATTTACATTAATAAATGTCATGAGATACATGTATATTATTGAAAATTTTTATGTTCTCACCCCTTTTTGTGTTTCCATAATAAAAGCAAGTCAAGACCTTATTAAATGTATAAAGAAAATGAAGAAAGAGCAATAAGACAAGATAATTTTAGTTTTTGTCATGTGAACAACTCTTGTACATTTTACTTTGAGTTGTAGTTTTGTTGTATATATAACACAATGTCCTTTTTAAGACTTTTGATGTATATATGTATGACATTCTTTTATCGTGATTTTTCATATTTAATTATTTAATTATATAGGATTAGTATGATAGTAAAAATAGAAGTACTATGATTAATATTTTATATCTTTATATATGTTAGTTATGTCAATATATTTGTATTAAGGTGTTACAACAAAGAATTTTTTTAAAGTTTTTCAAAAAAAAAATGAATGGAGAAGTTTATCAATAAGTTAAACATTACTTTTTAAAACTAGGGAGATCCTTATATATAGGGAGAGAACTTGTGTGTAACAAAAAGGCAAAGCAACTTCAATAAAAATTTAAAGTTGGGATTAAATAATTTCCAAAACATTTGATTTCACTTGTTCCTGATCACTTATTGGTAGGATATATGTAATTTTACTATAAATTTTTACTGAAATTGATAGTTTTCTTTTATCTTGAAATAAGGAGAACTCCTTACCTTAAATTTTCTTTTAACCAAAAAAATGGTTTCATTTGAGCCAAGGCTTTTAAGCAATAGTATTTTAATCTATAGAAAGATAATTTTATTTAAAAATTAAATAGTTAGATATTATTTAAATAAAAATGTGTGGGACAAAATGAAAAAGAGTAAAATGAAAATTTGATATCTAAATATGTACCTTGCTCTTTAAACATTGATTTAATTGGTATACTTTTTAGTGTTAGATATCTTCAATCGGAAACATTTTTAGGTGATTCCGAAAAAAAATTCTGTTGTACTATATTATTAAATATCGATAACTTTAACTATGTGAGTAATTATTGTATTTTTAATCATACTTTTAATAATATAAAATTCTCTTATTCTAAAAATATTTAAGAGTTATATATATATATATATATGTGTGTGTAAAGCAGAAAAGATGGTCTACTTTCACTATCACACGATTCACACCCAAAATGAATGTACATGTACTTTGAAAATAAAAATAAAACAAAAAAGAAAGAGATGTACTTGCATATACAAAGGGAATAAAGTAATTGTTTATAGAATAGCAAGTGGAATTCGTGAAAATTATATATATATATATATATATATATAAAAAAGAGACATATCTAATAACAAAGATTTTTAATGTGAGAATATAAAAAAGATAAATTTTAATTATATAATTATATATATATAATTAAAATTAAAATTATTTAAAAATTATATAATTATTTAAAAAATTTATATATATTTATATTTTAATTTTAATTATTTATATAAAATTTAATAATTAATATTTATTCGTTTTATCTCTTATAATAAATAATCTTATTACCGGTATATATTTAAAAAGGAGAAAAAATATAAATAAAAAGGAGAAAAGATGGTCTACTCTGGCTATCACACGATTCACAACCAAAATGGATGTACATGTACTTTGAAAAATAAAAACAAAACAAAAAAGAAAAAGATGTACTTGTATATACAAAAGGAATAAAATAATTGTTTATAGAATAACAGGTGGAATTCATGAGACTAGTCCAGTATATTATTGTGTTTGAATTAATTGTAAAAAAATATATTTTAATAATTAATTATTATTATAATTTATTATAATAAAATTAATTTTATATTTAAATATATTAGTTAAAAAATAATCTTAAAATACTTTATTTTGTTTAGATTATTTGAATTACTAAAAATAATGTAAAATAATTTATTTATATTATATAATATTTTATGTTTTAAGATTATTTTAATAAAAATATAACGTAGTTAGTTTTTTAATATAATGTTCAAAAATTCTGATTATGAAAATAAAATAACTAATAAATTATTATTATTATTTTAATTAATTTTAACCAAATATCATTTTAATTTATTAAAAAACTTTTTAATCCATAAAATTTTTTTTGACAAAAATTAATCTCGGGAGGACAAAGACGCGGGGAATGAGCATAGTGAGCCACCTTTCATTCCATTTTTTATTTGGGCATTTGATTGTTCCACCCTTTTTCTTGCTTGCTATAAAAAAAGAAACAAAACGACATATCTGCTCCAAATTTTTGGAAAAAGTTTTGGTTTAAAATGAATAAATAAAAGTATATATTTTTTAATTTAATTTAAAATACACCAAAAAATAATAATAATATACTCTTACTTGTTGATTGAAAAAAAAAACTCAGATTAAGATAACTAATCCTAAATTTTTGAACTGTGGCTGAATCCTGCATGACTGAACTTAACTATAAAAATATATTTTTTAATTCTACATTTAGATAATAAGTAATGAAAAAGATAACGAAAAAAAGAAAATAAATTTTTTTATTTAAAAATTTTAAAATATATGAGGAGAGAGAAGAGATTAGAATATATGAAAAATAATATTTTTTTAAATACTTAATTTTTATTCTTTTAAAATTAAAATAAAAAAACTCATAAATAATGAAATTTCATTTGATTTTGTTATTAAATTTCCAAACAAAAGAAAATAATAACTATGTTTGATCTCTTTATTTCCTTCCGTAACATCAGGAAAAGTTTGTGAGAGATGTCTACTTGGCAGTCCTGACTAGGAATTCTTTCAATCCAGAATCAAGCTGTTACAACCTAAGAATGAAGCTGTAGCTGAAACTGAACCTACCTCTTTGGAACCCATATTCCAACGAACCCCTTCAAGGGATTCGGGTTCTGCTTACAATTGTTGAGCCACCAGCACCATAAGATAGTCTTGAGAGGATTGGTTGGTCTTCGGGAATTTTCATCAAACGCATCTGCCACTTATCATAGTTATCTCTTCTCTTTCACTCACTCCCTTAGCCTTGGATTGGATCACAAGAAAGCTTTCATTTTTCATTTTCTAAACAACCTTGGTATTGCATTGCAGTGCATGCCCTTCCCTTTTTATTTGCATTTGAATGTTTCTCTGTAGTCCATTCCTTGCTTCTCATCATTTTCATCCATTTACTTTGTTTCCCTTTTTGTAATTGTAATTGTAATTGTTGTACTCTTCATGTTTTTGAGCAGCATTTGATGTAGAAAAAAAAACACACATACACACAGACAATCCTAGTGGCAGGATAAAAAAATGTAGGATTTGTGAGAAATGTTTGATTGAATCTCCTATTTTCCCTCAGAAGTGAAGCTACAGCCCTCCCCATTTCAATTTTATGCTGCATGCTAGTGAAACTTGACAACTTTCATTAGTATTTGAGTTTTTTTTTGTTTTTTCCTTCTATATTTTAAGAGCTGCTATAGAAGTAATCATTTGACATATGATTTTGGGTTGTTTGGTTTGGCATTAAAATGGAAATAACTAGGGTCTTTTGTGCAGGAACTTTGAATTTGTATCCAAATGGGGAATCCTAGTTATGAGGAGGCTCTGAGCAAGCAGAGAAGGATTATTGTGAGCCTTCAGAATGAAATTGACTACAAAAATATGAAGTTAGCAGAGATGGAGCATAAACATAGTGAGACAGTTGCTTGTATGCGCAAACTCATCATAGGACTCACAGAGAACATTAATTCCAAAGAAAGAAGTTTGCTTGAAATGGAATGCAAATACAATGAATCTTTGAACATGGCTCAGAAGTTGATGAACGAGAGAGACAAGCTGCATGACGGATGTCACAAAGGTATTTTATAATCCGAGATAGAGCGATCCTTTCTTTTGGAAAACGTGCTAGAATTTTAAATTTTCTTCAGTCTATAGGCACTTCTTCTATTTGCAAATTTCTACGTGGATTCTGTAATTGATTTTTGTTTGAAACTGTTTTCTGCAATGAAGTAGTTTATCCAAAAGCTACTTTGGCCAGAAGACTCAGGACTGCTTACATCTGATCTTGGATGCAGAATTATATGCTGTGTCTGTTCTTCTCTTCAAGATTTAGGAGCTAATCTTCCATATCTGAACTTTTCTGTGACACTTATTTCTCCTGCATTTATCCATATACACAGGCTTACATCTGCACTATGAGTTGCATTTAGAAATTAGAATATTGTTGGAACTTATTTGTATATGTTTTGTACGTTTTCTTCTGTTTAACTTGCACTTTATACTTTCCAGAATTACAACAGATGAAGGTCATGAACTCTGATTTGAATCATGACATGGAATGTCTAAAGAAAGAGCATGAGCAACTTACCAAGCAATTGGAGGAGAGTAAGGTCCTGAATGATCTGCTGCAGCAGAACTTTATTGAGGAGATTCAAAGGGTAAGTAGTGATCAGATCCTTTAGATGTCTGATTAACTCATAGGAAGCTTGTGTGGTTTTCTGTGAGCAAATGTACCAATAGTCTATTTATTGTAGCAGTTTAATTGTTTTACTTGGTTGAATTTTGGATTCTAGGCATTTTCTGCCTTTAGTTTTGCATTAAATAGTAACACACTGAGTGCCAGCTTTTAGCTAAACAAGCTGAGATGGTTCCAAGGAAGCTAAAGTTCTGGTCCATCCATATCTTCAAATCAAAATACTTGTTTTGGAGCTGCATTTTCTATTCTTGGTGGCAAAATAAAATGAAGGAACTTGTGCTAATGTGGCAGTGATGTTCTGAAGACAGCTTAGATATAAAGTCTTGAGAATCTTAGGAATTTTAAACTTCCAATTAGATGTGACACAAAGATGGCATTTTGAAGTAGACATAACAGCCAGACAAGGGGGAAGGGAAAAACAGAAAAGTAGAAAGAAGAAAAGAAAAGAGAATGGTAGTTACTGACACGTTATATGTTAAATTCATGGTAAAGAAATTGTATCAACTCATTGATGCCCAGCTAAATTTTCTAGAAACCTTGGTAGCAGCTTCAATCTTGTTAAAAAACTGTCAAAAGCAACAAACAGGACTCACAAATCTGGAATTGAAATTGAAAAAATTGATCAAATCATTAAAAGCTTATTTTGACATATTTAGGTATCAGCTAAGTATAGTTTTCTTTTGTTTTGGAGATATTGGTACTTTGAGCCTCAAAGTAATTGTCTGCATGTCTTATTTTCTGCCCTTTTTGTTGAATTGATCTGTGTGCTTTGCTGTTGAGGGTTGCTAACAAAGTCACTATGAGCTGTTCACTATGAGCCATCCGTACTTTTTGAACGCATTAACTTCTTTTTATAAGAGCATGACTAGATTAAGACATGCTGTACAATCACTAATAATATGAGAAATTTGTTTTTTTGAATTTTCTTTTCATTTAGTTTATAAATTTTTTACATTGTGATGCTCAATATGGATGTCTGCCTGAATACTTCAAACTTCTATTTAAATTATTATATTGAGTGATTTTCTTCCTGATTTATCCATTTTAATTGTCACAGTTGAAAAGAGAGTTACATGATCAGAGTCACGTAGAAAGTGATGGCAATTTGAACACTCAAATTACTACTTTTAGAATTCAGTTAAAGGACAAAATGGAATACTTCGAGAATTTGGAAAACCTTTGCAGTTCCCTGATAGTTAAAGAGCACCAGTATAAACAAGAACTACTTGATGCACGTAAAGAATCTATAAATGTAAGATTTCATCCCTCCTTATTCTGCCACACAGTAATGACATTTTGTGATTGATCTGCCACAATGAATACTCTTTTGCTAAAATCTAACTTCATAATATGATAACAAATGCAAGGTGTAAAATTTGCATGACCTCAAATTGTTTTTCCTTGTAGAGTTTACGTGATATGTTCAGTGGTCGATCTCAACTTGGAATTAAAAGAATGGGAGAATTAGATCCAAAACCTTTTCAAGATTTTTGCTTGCAGAAGTACTCAAGTGAACAATGGCAGGAGGTATCTGCTAAGTTATGCTCATCTTGGGAAGAGATTCTGAAGAATCCAGATTGGCATCCTTTCAAAAGAATTGAGGTCAATGGCATTTTACAGGTACATGATTGCAAATTTTCACTATGTATCATATGGCTGTCATGTTTATTAACTGAATGAATGTGAAAAGATCATATAGGGAGCATATGAATATTTACTTTTACATTATATAAGTGCTATTTGATACCATACTTGAACAGGGAAGCATTTAAGATTGCTCAATTGCTCGACTTGTCAAATAATTATGTTAAATCTAACGAGAGGATGATCCCATGGTACAAGAATTAAACTCAACAAATGCAACAAATTATAGTTGTCTAATTATAAAGTTTGAAGAATAAGTTAGATGGTTATCAAAATGTAGAATGAATAACAGTTCTAGAACAACCACAGAATTTGATTGACTTGATTTGTGGCTTAAGTGATGTCAAAAGTATTGATATATATGAGGTGTGTGAATGTGAGAAAGGGAGCTGTCGTGTTTGATGGAGGATATATATATATATATATATATATATATATAACTAATCAGGAATAAATATGTGTTGCTGATAGTTCAAATGCTGCTTGTTTTTGTAATGGAACCCTCGATTTTTTATTTTTTGGGTAAAGTGGAACCCTCAATTTTAAAACCAGAAAGTATTTTCCTTATAATGGTGGCTTGTTTCAAATGCTACGGAAAACAAGGTGGAGTAATTGTATTGAGATAGTGAGATTTTTGATAATTTCAGGAAATATTAGATGAAAATGATGAAAAATTGAAAGGACTGAGGAATGAGTATGGTCCAGTGGTATACAAGGCTGTAGCTAATGCATTAACAGAAATGGAAGAATACAATTCAAGTGGAAGATACGAAGTCCCTGAAATTTGGAACTGGAAGGAGGGAAGGAAAGCCACTTTGAAAGAAATTATCCAATACATTATCAGGCAATTGAAGACTCACAAGCGTAAAAGGAAGTAGAACATACTTATCTCAGGTCTTGTAAGTATTTTTAAATTCCATTCACCAATATATTATCAGGTTTCCTGGTACCCTTTGGCCTTTATCAACATTTATCTTGTTATTTTCATACATTGAAAGGCATGTAATTGATCAACCATAAAAGGAAATAGTAATTAACCAATGTAGAAGCAGCTATATGACCATTATGTTGCAGTTTGAAATTCTTGTTTGCCCTTTATGCATTTACGTTACTTTGTGTGTGAATAACATATATTTACTAATGTTTCTGTCTTCTTGTCCAACAGCTAACAAGAGTGACAGAAGCGGTATATCTGTTAAAGGAAAGATGAGTCAAATGCATAGAAGATCAGAAGAGAGACTTAACTACCCAAACCCAAGGGTGTTAGACATGAGTACATTTTTTTGGTGATAATTTATGCTGCTTTCCATCTGTATAGTTTGCTGCTTTCGAAATCAAACATGCTGCTATTTACTTGTAAATTAATATGTAAATATAACCTAGATAGGTTACATCAAAACTCAGACTTTTCGAGAAGGTGTTGCATCTCAGCGGTACACAAAGAGTTGATAGCCTACTTCTTGAAGTATAATGTTTTTGTTGGAGTCTCACTCTTGTTAGTATTGAAATATACCTAATAGTAATACTGAGGGTTACTGGAGAAGTCATCCTAATACTTCTTTTTTGTTTTAAATTTTTGTAAGTTATTGTTCAATTTTGGCTCTAACTTAAAGCTGAGTAACCAATTGAGCTGGGAAATTTTACAATACCCCTAAATGGTACTCATACACCTAAGTGATGTGACATAAATTATGGTTAACTCAGTTAGGTAATGGTCTGGTTACATAACTGAGTTAACTATAATTTATCCCACATCGCTTAAGGATATGGGTATTCAAGTGGGACCAATTGAGCAGAACCTGTAAGCAACTCGATGATCAACAGTATGAGGGTAAGTTATTGCTCTCCTAGAAAGGGATTACAAAACACAGTTCTTAATAACAACACAGGTATGTTTTGACTTTATGATTAATTGCCACTTTTTGAAGTTCAAAGTTTTCTTTCGGGGTCCCTGGTCTCTTTACTACTGTATTCAGAGTTTCAGAGTGTTGATGGGATGCCAGACAATTATTTATATGATGCAGCCTACTTAGAATAAATTTAAGATGGTGAAAAAAAGTATTTAAGATGATGAAAAAAAAAAGTTGTAAGCTCGTTCCATACAAGGATCTAATGGTGTGTATAGCCTTGAAGGAATTTATGATATCTCTGAACTATTTAATTTCACTTGATACTTCATGCTTCTATGGGCATCTTGCTGACAATCAAACTGCATTCATACCCGTTTAAGTTCACAAGTTGAAGTGAGTCAAGTCAAGTTGCCTTTTTTTGTGACCGTTTAAATGTGATAAGCTTGGTAATAAGGCAAGTTTTTGTTCATTCCAACTCCACACTCACACCATTAGGATTAAAACTCGAACTTGTCTCACAATAAAAATATTAAAAGCTACAATCACCCCTCATTGCACTTATCAATATTTTAAATTAAATTGTATGCACTAGTTAGTTACAATCTTAAAATCAGTCCATCATTTTATATAAATTAAAAAAATATGTTCAAAATAAGTATTAAATTTGTAAAAATTAATTTATATAATTCTTTATTATTGGTCAAACTAAGCATTATGTTTAAGCCACTAAGAATTGAACTAGTGGTGAGAGATTTAAGTAGTTTGTATAATGTCTTAAGTTCAAACATCATTATCATTATTGTGTATATATATATAAAAAGCTAAGCATTATGTTTAGATATATGAGGGGTGTGGGGTGGGACGGGACGAGGCTAGGCGAATTGATCTTAAACTCACACCCACCTTGCTTAGTTGTGGGGCGGGTTTTTAAACATGCCTTGTGAGGGGTGGAGGGGTTGAGTAGTTGTAAGTCAACGTAAAAATGCCAAGCTTAAAACACAATCTATTTTGGCTCAATCAATTTAACTTACTACTCATTATAAGTAGACTTAACACAAATTGGGTCAACTTGCTTCACAGCCCTACATCCTAATTGTGATAGTGCTTATATGGTTGGTCTCACAACGATTACAGTGGAATATCTTAGTCAAAAATTAAAAAATTTATTTGATGATAATTATATTGAATAATAATTTTTTCATAATTTCACTATAAATATATTAAATATGAATTTAATTAAGATGAAATTATTATTATTCTCTAAACTTAGCTTCTCAAAAATATATTTGTCTAATATTTTTAAAATAGTAATTATATTTCCATGCAAAAAATAATTATTTATTATTTAAAAATTATTCCTCTAAAATAAAATATTATATTTTTTACAAGCCTATCACATCTAACATGATAAGTAGTTTGAGAATATTAGATCACGAATTTTTTAACCAGTGTTTTAAGAACATTTGTTAAAAAATAAAAAGTAGAAATATTAAATAAAAAGTATAATATTTAATATATTAAAAATTCAAGAAATTATTACTTTCATTTAATATTTTTTACTTTTAATTTTTTAATAAATATTTTTAACGCAATTGTTAGAAAATTTCATTAGATAATTTTACTCACTAAGATATTTTGTGTATATGTACCAAGAAAAAATAATTGTCTAAAAAAATCTAAAAATCCAAATAACTAATAGTATAATCGTAGTCGAAAATTCAATCAAAACCATTAGTACGAAGGTGAATTCTAGAGTCTTTTCAGATTTATTATTTTTTTATTACAGTCTTTTCAGATTTCCACTTCTTTCAGTTTAAACCCCTTGGCTGCATAAATCTGGAGATATTTTTGAGTGAGCACAAATGTAATACATCACATTTAGGTACATTTATAAAAAATTAGAAAGAGATGATGGTTTAGTCCCATTAAACCCACTCATCACTTATCATATCATCTCTTTCTAACTTTTTGTGAGTATACCTAAATGTGATGTGTTACATTTGTGCTCACCCAATAATATCTCATAAAACTGGGCTCACCATCTACTTTAAAGTGTGCTCAGTTGTCTAAAGAACCTTAAACCATTGTCCTCTTCTCTGGTATTGCAAGGTAACATTCCATCTCAAAGTATTTGTCTTTGAGATTACCCAAAAAAGGATTTAGTCTTTGCACATTTTTTGTTTGCATTTGGATGTTTGGCAAAGGTTGTCCCCATTACATGCTTCTGTCCATGTTGATCTGTTTACATTGTTGCCTTTTTTTCCCCCCTAAAGCTGTAGTATGCTTCATGTTTATGAGATGCATTTGTTATAGTAAAAAAATAAAATAAAGTAAAACACGAAAAAAACGACATTGTGTAGTTCTAGGGACTTAATATCATGCAGTTTCAGCCCTCCCCATGCCATTTTTATGCTGCATATAAGTTGAAGTTGATGAATTTCGTAAGTATTTGAGTTTTTTTATTTATTATATTGTGATACCTGGGGATTTCCATGCTTTTGTGTTGATAATTTGTACTCTCTCTTGCTAATTTATTGTGTTTTAATATTTTAAGACTGGATGTAGAAGTAATCATTAAGGCTGTTTGATCTGGCAAGGAAATAATTTGTCTTTATGCAGGCACCTTGAATTTGTATCCAGATGACGAGCCATAGTTATGAGGAGGCTGTGCGTAGCCTTCAGAAGGGAATTGAATACCAGAATCATAAATTTATTGGTATGGAGCATAAAACTAACATTGAAATATGCTATTTTGAAGGGGAAAGCGTTATCTCTAAACTATAGTTTTGTGATCTATTCTTTCTTTTGTCAAACATGCAAGAACATAAGATTTTCTTCAGTATATAGGCACTTCTATTTGCAAATTCTACAAGGAGTCAGTATTTGAATTTACTTGGATACTGTTTCTGCCATGAGTTAATTTGTTTCTGTAAAAGCTATAAGATACATGAAAGGAGTTGTTCTAACTGTTCTATATAATCATAGATTGTGAACCAGAAAGGTTTTCTTTCTTCTAAGGAAATGCTTACTTTTCATGTATCTTTTGCAAACAGCCTTTGTCAATGAGTCTTAAAACAGTCTACACGCTTACTTTTTTTTTTTTTTAAGCCTGTGCTCTCATTGTTTCTTTTTTTACGTTTAACATTGCTCCCGTGTCTTTTATCGGTTGGAGTGACATCCAGCACCAATTCCACCTTGTTTCATTATAATCAACTAAAAGTGTCAGAGATAAACTGTGTCTGGTTGGAGTTTCTCATTTACACCCATAGATGCAGACAGAAGGGCAGCCAGAGGACAGAGATCTCTTTATGTATTTCAGTCTTGATTTTGTCTTTGATCTTCATTCGCTGAGCTTCTTTTCTGTGACACACACTTGTTTTTCCTGCATTGATCCATATGCAGGCTTGCATCTGCACTACGAGTTTCTTCTAGAATATATTGGAATTTATTTGTATATGTTTCCTATGATTTTTTAAGCTCAACTTACGCTCGATATTTTCCAGAATTACAACAGATGAAGGTCATGAACTCTAATATGAATCATGACATGGAATGTAAAACGAAAGAGCATAAGAAGATTACCACGGAACTGGAGGAGAGTAAGGCCCTAAATGATCAGCAGCAGAAGAACTTTACTGAGGAGATTCAAAAGGTCAGTAGCAATCAAAACCTTTTAGATGTCTGATTAACTCATAGGATGCGTGTGTGGTTATCTATGATCAAATATGTATACTCTAGTTTATTTTTTGTAGCAGTTTAAATGTCCTTAAGATGCTTGTAGAGGGTATTATTTAACACTACTGGTATTTATTGTGTTTTCAGAATAAAAAGCAAATTAGCACTCTTGAGATGGTTGCTTTAACGCGAAAACTTGATTATAGAAAAGTTTTGAAATTGGCTGAAGATAGAAAGGTCCGTGTTATTACCTGTTTTTAAGCCTTGTAAATGACCCAAAGTATCCTTGTCAGTGTATATTAGTATTTGACTATCTATTTATCCAGGGGCAAAATGAACAACTCAAAGCTAAAATCATTGAGCTTGAAGAACAACTGGAAAGCAAACAAAAGCTGGAATTGGAGAATCAGCAACTTAAAGGGAAATTAGATGTCATGAAGAACATGGAAGCTGAATTTCTAAAGATGGTGGATGATTTAGATATGGACTTGAGAGAAAAGGAACAGTCTCTTCAAGACTTCGAAGAGTTTAATAAAACACTTATCGTTAAAGAGCGTCAGAGCAATGATGAGCTTCAGAAAGCTCGAACAAAACTTATTAAGGTATTTTTTTTTTTAAAAAAAATATGTATCTTCTGTCTCTAGAGCCATGATTCTTTTGAATGAATTTGGGAGATCTTATGTTCAATCAGGCCCAGTTTTACGATTCTTTCATATTTGAATTATTTGACTGTCAATGGAAGATTATGGCCTTGGTCATGTATTTGATGATGATTCTGCTTGCCCTTTTAAAGTGTTATATGAATTGAATATGATATTAATTGATTGATGAAACTGCTCTGGATCTCCCCCAATGGCATAAATGAAAATTGCTTGTGTAAGTTCATCTTTGTCTAACAACTTGAGTTGATAAAATTTAATATCTCATCGTTTTTATTTCATCTAATTGACATATATTTCCTAAAATGTTTTTGATATTCCATTTGATTATGTAGAAGAGAGTCAAGAGACCTACACTTTTGCTGAGTTATGGTTTCTTTTTAACTATGATTGTGTTGATATTCACTTCTTACATGTTACATTACTTTTACATAGAGTCTATGTTCTGAAATTTTTTAGCAATTAAGCTTTCTTGGACTTTTTAATTTCCAGTCTTGTTTGCAAGATCTATTAATAATCTCTTCCTCTCTTGCAGGGCATGGAAGAGACATCAAGTTGTCGTGCCAATATTGGAGTGAAGAGAATGGGGGAATTGGACACTAGGCCATTCCTTAAAGCTGTGAGTATGAATAAAAAATATAATAAAGGGGAATTAGCACAGAGAGCTTCAGAACTGTGTTCACTGTGGGAAAATTATCTGAGGGACTCCCATTGGTATCCATTCAAAATAATCAAAATTGAAGGGAAAGAACAGGTATGCCTTTGTTAAACTTATAGATCTAAGTCTTAATTGAATTTGTCTCATTTTATTAAATTTAATTTGTCTCATCCTGTTAAGTATCTGTATGCTGTAAGAAGTTCCTCTTATCTCTGTACTCTAGAGTAAACTATTAGCCTTATGAACATGCAATTCTTTCACCTTGGTTTATCGAAGGGCATTCTTTATATTGGTGCTTCCACTATTGGATCTCTGTTTGTAAGGGTTGATGCTTTGTGTTGAACTGCTGATTGATGAGCCTACCTTCCATGAATTCTGATAGAGTCACACAGTTTTGATGGCCACAAAGTTGGAAGAAAGTAGCACTGATTATCTTTACCTGGCATTTAGATCCTTTCATTTGGATGACATGTGGGCCAAATTTTTTTCTATGATTTTTTAGTTTTTATCACAGCCTGTGTGATTTCTTATTAACCTTGTTTTTGACTTCCTTCTCTACATTGACTTGGATGTAGTAGATTATGAATATTTATGCAAAAGCTGTAAGCTATCTATTTATCTGTCTGTATGTATTAGCCAATTTGATCTGTACAAGGGTTTTCAGATTCATTTTATTCTGCAATTATATTACATTATATTTGTAATATATTTTTTTTCTGGTGAAACTTCTAATGCTTACACTTTGTTATCTGGCTTTCTTGCATTTTTCATTTCAGGAAATTATAAACGATGAAGAAGAAAGGCTGAAAAGACTGAAAAAGGAGGTAAGTGTTGGAGCATACAATGCTGTGGTGGCAGCTTTGACAGAGATGAATGAATATAATCCAAGTGGGAGGTCTATAGTTACAGAATTGTGGAACCAAAGACTGGGAAGGAGAGCGACTTTGGAAGAAGGAATTGAATTTCTACTGGGTCAAAGGAGAACAAAGAGAAGGAAAAGAACATCAACGCAAGTGGTGAATAATGTGAATTTGAAAGGTTGATATGTAGTGAGTTTAGGATAGTGCTTTTCGAAAGATTTTAAGGCATGGTTGATATGTGGCTTTCTTTGGCTTTTGGCTTAGTTTCTAAGAAGGTCTAACTACGTAGGTTGCATGTTTCTTTCCTTTTACTAGCGTCAGAGAAGACATGGTATGAAGCTTTGTTTTTTTAGCATTCTAGTATTTGAAGCCGTGCAATGCACGGGGGCTATATTCAAGAAAAAAAATAATGTGGATGGAATAAAATAAAATAAAATAATTTTTACTGTTTTTTATGATTTAAAAATAAAGTCTTTATTGAATATAAGTTTATAACAAATTATAAGTTATTTTTAATATTAAAAATATAATGAGAATAAATTGATATATGTAAAAAATTAATAACTGTATCAAAGTTTAGTATCATAATTGAAATATTTGTATTTGATGAGACAAATGTATTGTTAGAAGTAGTATATTGAATTATCAATTTCTAATATAAATATAATGAGAAAATATCTAAATAAAAGAAGTGACAATCTGCATTGTTTTCACTTTAATTTGGTAACTTGTATTGTACAATGAATCTGTAAGGAAAATAATCAATATACTATTTAGTTAAAGTTAGTATTACAAAGAAACATTAAAGTTTGAATATACTTAGAAAGATTAGATGTTGTAATAATGAAAGAGCGAGCATCTGAGCTTGAGATACTTGAGGCTTTGAGCATGAAGTGAGTTGAAAAAAAATAATGAAGTTGAAGGTAATTAACATGAGCTTTAAGAAACTGAGTTGTAACGCCTAAGCCTTGTAATGCTACGATCAAGAAGCCATGTAGGAAGTCTAAAATATTACCAGTATCAATAGCTAAAATGAAGAAAAATCTATCGCAATAAACTAAAAGACTTGAAGTTGAAAAGTTCAATTTTTCCTAGTTGCCCCTTTTCTCTAAGTAATAATGTAATTGAATAACGATCATTTGCTTGTATTATGCTATATACAGGATAATATAGAGGAGAATGAATCCCAACTAATGAATTCATGATGTTTCTTTTCAAATACTCCCTCCCTGGTGGAAGAAAAGTAACTAGACCCTTCATAGAAGACATGCTAAGAAATGAATATAAGAGTATTGTCAACAAAAAGAGCTCTTTTAATGAATTTTTTAAAACAAATCTTATGGCTTAAAGCCTTAATTGATGTTAGAAATTAAAATATGAAAATGATAACAATAATGCAGTAAGAATATTTTGTGTTAAATATTCCAAAAATAATATAAGTATATTTAAGAACATCATGATAAAAATTCCTACATGAGAATCTATTATTTACTAATATTTCAGATATGTTCAGTTGTGTACCTACAAAAAAAATTCCAATTAAACTTACTAACATTGACAAAGGTCCAGTACTAATTAATAAAATTATAATATAGCATTAGCAAAGATAGCTCTTTACCTTAAGAAGCACACAATTTTTTAGACAACTATAGGTTATACTCTTTAGAAGATGAGAGAAGGACTTTAACTAGGAATAAACCATTGATAAAAAGCTTGAACATTGAAGTTGAGAGCAAGGTCCACCCATCAAAGCTTAATTTTATGATCAATAAATCAATGGACTAACATTTTTCACTTTTGCTGAAAAAAGTTGGTTTAAGTAAAGACAAACTCCTAGTACCTACATAAGTGGAAATCAATGTTAAATGTTAGTAGTCCTAATAGTTGTAGGCCTAAAGTTAAATTAAGACTCTCTCCAAATCCTCTAAGCATCTCAATTTTTTCATGGTAATACAAATAATGGTATAAGGACACATTTTCATGAGAGGAGAAAAAAATCAAGGAACTATTTTCTTGGCAACTAAATTTAAATTGTCTTCAATATGTAACAAACATGTCTAACTTCTGGGATATGTTGAAGTTAAGATAACGAAAAAGGAAAAAAACAAAATGAAAGAAAAAACAATAAAGAGATGTCATCTCCAGCAAACCGAACCCTGAATTTATATGTAATGAACATTCAAATATGCTGCGATTTCATAGAAAAGTGGACTAAATTAGATGAAAAGGCCATGTTTGTATTTCTTTCATTTTCCCTTATAATTCCTACTATTAAACCTCATTAAACTTAGATCTAATACATAGTATGCCAACATAATTAGCAATATACACTCCCTAAACTGAATTATGCGAAATACAATTAATTCTACTTTCTTATCTTGAAATTACAATAAAATGCTAAATCAGCCTTTAAAATCTTGTTTTAGTAACTTCCCACAAAAATATTCAGAGATATTTTCTTGAAATCATGTAATTACCTTTTGGTAGGAAAACAATTTCGACTTTGAACCATTAAAAATGCTCATCTTGGAAAGTTATACTAGTATCACTTGAAACCTCCAAAAACTGTAACTACCATAACCTGGTTGCAAGCTTCCTTAGCCAAGGCTCACTCTATGATCAGTCATCCTATTTCATAGAGCATAAAAGATAATTAGGTACACAAGGATTAAAAAAACACTGTAAGATCAACCTATATCAAATCATCAACTTGATTTTAGGCTTAATAAGTTTATCTCTGATAAAGGTAAAAATAGTAATATAAAATTCAATAACTATAGCATGCCAAGTTCTAACAGGTAAGGAAGGAAAATTCAAGAGTTATGAGATTTTAATGGCAATCCTACTAATCAAATTAGAATATAGAAAGAGGAAAAGTATTAGAAGAGGAATGTACTTGGTATAGTAGGTGGTGCTGGTAGCTAAATACACAAAGTTCGCTTACATAGCAGGAATGTACATGTTTAGATCCCGCTTATAAACATACTTGCGCAAACATGTTAAAAGGTATAAATTAACACAAAAGAATAAATGTATAATAATAAATTATTAAAAAAAAGTTAATAAACTCACTAAAACTTGATTCAATATAATAATTTTCCAACTATTGCCTGCATTGCTGAATCAATAAAAATATGATGCATATGTCATATAGATCCTTTGAAACCATATTGTTCAAAATAAACCAAGTCTTCATACGAAGATCATAAAACATAGAACACCCTATACTTAAGTTGTTCATACAAACGCAACATATAAGCCAAATAACCAAAAAAGTTTTTCAAAAAAATAACAAAACAACAATTAAAAGCTGTTCAAAATGCAGCAAGGTTGTATATAAAATTCCAAAAACATTAAACAGTCCATAAAAAGCAACAAAAAAAGTCTCAAAAGAGTTAACAAAACAACAAATAGATGAATGCTTCCAATCATTCTTTATCAATCTTGACTTAAGATTGGAAGATGACATTTTACCAACTCCAGATCCAACCCCCTCATCAGAAGACCTCTTAGCTTGTGTAGGATTAACTTCAGAGCAATCAGGCTAAGAATCCAAGTAATTATCACTATCACAAAATTGGTATTAAGTCCTTCATGGGTAAAAAAACAAAACATCAGATAAAGAAAAATGAACCTAACAAATTAACCACATTGACATTAAATAAAGAGGAAATACCTTAGCTATTCCATATTGAACTTCGAGAATTTCAGAACTCAAGTTGATCTCACAAATAGACAATCCAGGAGTTAGAACAACCTACAGAATCAGTTAAAAATCAAAATCAACATCCAAAAAACAAATAAATTAAATCATATATTACAATATAGACTTATGAATTTAAAACTCTTTTGGAGCAAAGGTAGATACTACTAGTTAGAATTATTTGATAACAGTAAGTTCATCACAAATACACCCTAACCCCAAAAGAAGGCTCAAACTGGGTAGAAGTAGTAAACTTAATCTCCACTTTACAAAGAAAGGACTTTTCAATCTTCATATCAAATTTAGGAGGATAAGTAAAATTTGGTCAAGACTACATTAAACATGAAAATGTATATTCAATCAAATTTAAAAAAAGAAAATAATAACTAAATACAATATAAACTTTTCTAAATTCTAATAAGCTATCTTATTGAAGTGATCACTAATCTCAAAGCAAGACCTTTTCAAAAGATAGGCAGCATATTGGTCAAAGATAACAAATGTTGTAGAATCAATTTAATCAATAACCCTTAGCTTAATACTGTTGCAAGAATAATACAGAACTCTTGCTAAATATCAACACAACAGAACCATGAAGACATAGCTTAACATATTAAAAAAAAAAAAGAACTACAGTATAACAAAAGTAACTTGAAAGACAAAAACACCTTTTTACAACCCTTTAAATGCTCAATAGACTTCCTTAAAGTAACTTAAGGAAATCATCTATTTAAATTAGAGGTGCATCAGACAAATGAGATAATTTATGAGAATTTTCTTCACTCAGTAGAGGCAACCTACATGGAAGGTAATTGTTAAACATAGAATCTTTAATTCCTATTAAAATCACACCCACTTCCTATTGAAAAACTTACTTTGTCCTAAACTCAGTGACCTCGGGAATCAGGATTGAAAAGGAGCCTGATTGCATACATAACATTATGAAACATAGTCTTACCTATATTCAATATTAAATAAAATCATACAATAGTTAACAAACAAAGGAAAATGTAAATAGTTAAATCAACTAAACAATGATTTCAGAAACTATCAATTGTATATAGTACATAAGACACAAACCCTTGAATGTTTTCACTTTTGCAAATTGAATATTGACAATAGGTTGTTGAATATATCCAGATTCAAAGAATGATTTCAATCCATCAACTTAAGGTCCAAATAAGGCACACTCAAACTTGACACTATTTAATCAAACAAATTAATAAATAATCAAAATCAATTAATGACTCAATAATCAATATATAATAATAAGCCTGCTTGCAAAATATTTTAAAGAAAATGAACTTTCCCATCAACGTCAAGCTTAATCACAATCATTTTGGTTTTCTTTCCATCTTTCTCATACTCTCTCTCAGTTCTAACAACTATTAGCAATTCAATCACGTCTAACAAATATTTCAAAATGAGCACAAAGAATTAAGTATAACCAAATAAGAGGAGCAGGATTACACCTGCAAGCATATACTTGATGTTTTGCTGCTTCATTATCTTCTCTACCAATTGAAGCATAGTAATAAATTCAAATTTGAGAATAAAGGAAAGAAGAGAAAATTAAGAGAGGAAGCAAATAAATTATATCAATCAGTTTTTGTTAGGCCTAGCTTGTATGCCATCACGTATGTAACTTATATTTGACTACCCCCTTTGCACTGCTAATACAACTATGAATTATGACCTTGCATGGTGAAATCATGAATCACTTATTTTTTTTAGCTTCAATCTCAAGTTTTTTTCTCTATATCTTATCTTCAATTTCAAAATAAGATACATATCTGATGGTTTTGGGTGGAACCCATTAAAAAAATATGATTGAAAAAATCTAGATAAAAAAAATGCTCGAAAAAAAAAAAAAGATAAAAATCAAATCATGGAACAGGTTTCAGTCGCAAAAAAAAAAAAAATTAAACTAAAAAATTAAAAATTTAAAACTGAAGACCACAAACTTCCCATGCTTAGACCAAGGGTTTATGAAATTTCAATGCAAGGGGTACAATATTTGTAAAAAGAGATGAATACTCACTGAGCTGATTTTATGATCATAACTTGCCAAAAATTAAGATACTATCCCAGAAAGATCAAAGTAAATTTGATTAAAATGGTGAATTACTCCTAAAGATCAACAAAGAGAAAATCCTAAAACACTCCCATTTTAAAGCCAATTAGCATTTAATTGAAGTGGAATAATGAAATATAATGTAGAAGAGATATATATTATGTTAGTTCCAAAATCTACAATCTGCATAGTTTTATACCACAACCTATATGAAATCATCAATTTCAGGGTAGAGGATGTTTGATCTATGCAAGCAAAAAGCAAGTAAATGTGTCTTTCAAAAACCACCAAATAAAAGATCCACCAATTAAGTCAGATTCAAACAGCCAAAAAAAAATCAATATGTGTCAAATTCAGAAAAGATTAAAAAGGGAATCTCTAATTGTTCATTGTCCAAGTCTTCTTGCCACCGGTGACATTCTTCTTGTTCATGGAATCCCTACAAAAAAATCTAAGAGATGGGAAGAAACAAAAATACTTCACCTATAATATACGTATGAAGAACACTGCCAATGGCCGACGAAGAAACACCTTAATCTCACTCTCCAAACCACCTAAAACTCATCACCATCCTTGATGGCCCTCACCTTGTAAGAGAACACCGCTGCCGCCAAACTCAAATCCACACATCCTTCACCTATTGATTGTTGTGACCAAAGTTGTTGTTTTCAGCTTCAAATTGAGGCAGCTATGAACGAAGCAAGCAAGGACATGCTACACAATACAAAAAAAAAAGTAACAAAATAAATTATAAAAATCTATTTATAAACACATTCATACTAACATTTCATGCTCATGCCTTCCCCTGTTTAATGAGCTTTTGAAGCAAAAATTCCATTAAAAGCTTGAACAAAAATTGCTTGACAAAATGCCTAAAAGTGACATCAGAGAAAAAAAAGGTTAAAGATATGAGTACATTTGAGGGGTTGGGAGAAGAGCAAAATAGAAAGCAGTATGTAAGGATTTTTCGCTGGGAACAGGGACTTTCACTGCAAATTAACCCAACGTCTCATTTCAGAATAAAAAGGCCCAATTTTGTCATTGTCGAACCACACAAACCTTCACCGTCAACATTCCCTTACTGGCCTTTACCAGAGTGATTTTGTCCAAAGCATTAATACGCAAAAGCATAAAACATAGAAAACAGGAATGAATTAGAGAAAGGGATATTATGCAATATATGGCAAAAAATATGAAGGAAAGAACACACAACCTTAAGAAACTGCAAACCATTTGCATTAAAAAATCCATTTATAGGCAAAAAATTATAGACAAAAATTTAGGGTTTCGAACCTGTTGGAAATCATAACCAATCAACTGGAACACCATCAAATAGCTTACAAATAACATATGCATGTGTTTAGTGATTAAGCAAAGGAAACACAGAGTCACAATGACAGGAAAGAGAAAGAGCCTCAACAATAGAATCTAGGGGCTTTGGTTGCAAAGGGATGAACCCAGTGGCAAACCTTGATGTCTTGCAAAATCCAAGTGAAATCGGCCAGAATCTCCAATCATTGCGATTTCTAGGCAGTTGTTTCGAAGATGCAAATTGCAGAAAAAGAGCATCTCAGGAAAGAAGAAAAGTAGGAAGAAGAAGGGTCAATGAAAAGCATGCTTCTTGCCTTATAGGCTACAGTCCTTGAGTATACCCTTTGCATGTAGAATTCAAAAATGAGAAAAAAGAACAAACTTGTGGATTGGGACAATGAGAGGGTTCAGTATCAGTATCAGGCTATGACCCGAGACTTGTCTTTAGCATTGTTGAGTTGGTCAGAGCTTCTTGATGTAAGCAGCCTCCTCAGAAGGGTTTGTCACTGAGAGAGAGGCTCTGCGATTTCAATTGCGAAATTGAACAACAAAATTAGCATGTGAATTAAGAAGAGGGAAGAAAGAGAGGGTTAAAGAATGAATGAGTATAGGAATAAGAATTAAAGAACCAAATAAATGGGTGAGTAAAAGGCTTGTCTAATGCAATAAAGAAAAATAAATACACGAAAGATCTCTTACAGAATTTAAATTTTGAAATTCAAAAATTAAAAAACATGGTAGTGGATTTTAAAACGCTTTGGAAATAAAAAGTTTATTAAATAAGTTAGGTGGTCAGTTTGATAAAAAAGAAATAGTGGAATAAATAAACTCAAAACCATGGTAGTGGATTTTAAAATACTTTGAAAATAAAAAGTTTATTAAATAAAGTTAGGTGGTCAGTTTGATAAAAAAGAGATAGTGAAATAAATGAATATGATTGATTTAAAGCTTCTTTAAGAAGCTATTTTTTGTTATGGTGTACAGTTGTATGGCATAAACAATAATTAATTAAAAATTAAAATTTAACAAATAGTTAAAATTAAAATGAAAAAAGTTACTAAGAATAGAAATGTGTAACTTTTAACGAAAAAAAAATATCAAAAATTGACACTTGTCAATACTTTTCTTGAAATGACTCTTAATTATATATAGTATATATTCACTAGTTGGCTTTTTGCTATAACTATTCTCAAGTGTCTGGGTCTTGTTCTAACTAATAATTCGTTTATTAACTGGATTTTTCTTTGCAAAATCATGTTAAATTTTTTGGTAGAAGCATGCAATTTTGTATGGGGAGGTGATTAGATAAATCTCTTCTTAAAATTATGTTAAATTTGTATTTTGCTTAATTATACTAGATTTTTAGAGTTTCATTAGAAACTGATTTGGTCAAGGTTTATGTTAGTTTAGTCGATCGGTGTTAAGTTATCGTGTTTGTTTTTTGATTAATTTATACATATTATTTTTGGGCAACGTCTAATATACACCCTCCTTTGGAGGGTGTATCATACACCTTAAAACACAAGCCATTGATTTATTCATAAAATAAATCAATGGCTTGATTAATTAGAAACCTGCTTAGCAGGTTTTTTTTTTTTTTTTTTCAATTTTTTAGTATTATATTTTTTTATATACTATCACCATCATTATTAAATCGATTCTGCTAACTTCCTAACTACCATTTGTCACTTGTAATTTTTTTAAATTGTATAATCAGTATAAATATTATCGGTTAAATTATATAAAATTTTTCAAAAACACGATTATAATTTTAGAAAACTCGATGACTTCTAATATTTTTAAATTGTATAATCAGTATAAATATCATTAGTTAAAATTTATAAATTTTTTCAACAAGAATAATTTTAAAAAAAAATTTTTTTAGTATAAACAGTTATTTATGAAAAAATATAAAAACTGATTGATATAATTTTAACTCGATATTATTTATAGAGTTGTGTAATTTTAAAATATATAAATAGTATTCTTTTTTTCGGTAGGAATAGTGTTTATCCTGAGCAATGAACAGTGAATTTTTCTGAGTGAATGTGAATTTTCCGCATGAACAAAGTGCAGGTGAATTTTCCGAAACATGAATAGTAAATTTCCAAGATGAACAAAGCAGTGTTTTTGTCATAAACAATGCTTTTTCACAAGCAGTGCATATGATTTCTAAAAAAAAAAAAAAAGAAAAAACCTGCTCAAAAAAAAAAAAATCTGCTGTTGCATGTCATGGTCAATGGTGTATGATACACCCCAACTTAATGGGGTGTATAGTAGCAACGGCCATTATTTTTGTTTAAAATATATAAACAGTATTCTTTTTTCGATAGGAACAGTGTTTATCCGGAGTGAACAGTGAATTTTCTGGAGTGAACAGTGAATTTTTCAGTGTGAACAGTGAATTTTTTGGCATAAACAGTAAAATTCTCGGCATAAACAAAGAGCTAAATCATGAACAGTTGTTTTTTTCAAAAAATAAAAGGCATATGATTTCGAAAAAAAAAAGAAAATCTGCTCAAAAAAAAAAAAATCATTGTCATAAGTCACAGGTCATAGTTGTATGATACACCCCAACTTAATAGGGTGTATAGTAGCAACGGCCATTATTTTTGTTTTATCTGGCATATAAACATGTTACCAATATTCCTGAGTCCTAACTCCTACCTGCAAAGAGAACTCTCTTATTCCCAATTTTTAGTATCCAGTTTTTTTACGTTGATGTCTCTCTCCCTCATCAAGTTGTCTCTCCAAGTAAGAGTGAAATAAAACAGTGCGACCAATTTTTTTTTTAATTTTTTTTATCCATTTTCTCTAAACAAAACAAGTTAAAGGTCCCTTTTTTCTCGAGTTTTTATATTAATGATTTTTTAAAAAAAAATATCAAAATTCACATTTAAATTATATATAATATAATATAATATTATTTTATGGATCAAATGTATTTTACCACCTTAATTTATTGGTCTAGTTACACTTTTAACCTTAATTTATATAATTAAATACGTTACACTACAATTTACCCTTTTCATTGAAGAACCCGGTTCCATTGATGCTCATGCCGATGAGCTTATTGCTGGAAAAGAGGGCTGTTATTTGCTTGGCAAAATGACTTCAAAAACTGTTAGAATTTTTTATATGAATTGACATAAATTATATTATTAATTTTATAAAATTTAAATTGATTAAATATTAAAATTATTAAAATATTTTGTTGAATCTAAATTATGATTAATATTGTTATTAGTCTTATTATTGTTAAAATACTGTTTAAATTTTTGTTTATAAGTTTGGTATATGAGTTTATTATAGTGAATAAGTGTAATCTATTTTAATTTTTGATACTGATCCATGAGCGATTAATTCTATAACTCATTATATATTTTAAATTTATAATTAATTTATCCGGCAGTTTTAACAAAAACATCTTCTTAAAAGGAGACGCGAAGAATGTTTATGAGGCTATTAGCAGTGGCGATGTGGACCATTCCTACAATGGCACTATTTTAAGGGATATTAGGCTTATATCCTCTTGGTTTTCTAAATTTGGTTGTTGTCGTGTTCCTCTTACTTGTAACTCAGTGGCTGATAGCATTGCTTCCCATGCTAAATCTTCTAGTTAGTTGAATTCAGCTAACTAATCACAGTAGCTAGTTAGTTGTTAGTCCTTGATTAGTTAGAGCAGTTACTCATTAAGCTTGTTAATCTGATGTATATAAGCAACACTTAGTGTACATTGCAATTAGATTGATTCATTCAATGAAAATCCTTCTCTTTTCTCTGAAATTTTCACATGGTATATGGAGGTCTGCTGCTCAATCTCTGATCAAATCAATCGGATTCAGCGATTGTCTCTTCTTCAGCGTGTTGAGAAGAACAATCTCTGAAGCTCTGTAATGGCAAATTCCAGCATTGGATCCTTTGAGCCTTTACTACATTCATCCAAACGAGAATCCAGGTGTTTCTCTTGTATCTTCTGAAGCTCTCTTGTATCTTTTGAAAGTTAATGATCAATTTCGATTCTATCATAGTTAAAGTTGAGTAGCCAATTGAGCAGAGCCTGTAAGTAAATCGAAGATCAACAGTCTTTGAGGGGTAAGTAATTGCTCTCCTAGAAAGGGATTACAAACTACAGTTCTTAACACACTGGGATGTTTCGATTTCTTGGTTAATTGCCACTTTTTAAGTTCAAATTTTTCTTTCGGGTCTCTTTATTGTTGGATGTACACAATGATCAGATGCAATCATGCAACTGTAGAAGTAATTGTTCAATTTTGAATGACCAAGAAAATCATAAGAATATTAATAACAGATCATTCATAGAATGTCATTTCCCATGTGGCAGAATAAGGATGGAAGAAGTCTTACATTTATAGATTCATTACGAGCATCAACTAGTTCTTGTTGATTCTGCCACTCTTTTAACTATTTGAGAACTGCAAAGGTCTTCCACATGCTCCAAGTATTCCATCTTGTCCTTTAATTGATTTCTAAAATTGGTAATTTGGTATTCCATCAAGTAGAATCTGAAGAATCCAGCTTGGCATCCTTTCAAAAAAATATTCAGGTCAATGCATTTTCACTATATATCTAATGGTTGTTATCTTTATTAACTGAATGAATGTGAAAAGATCATATGGATATTCAATCTTATACATTATATAAGTACTCTTTGTTATCATTGTTATCATAATTGAACAGGGAAGTATTTAAGGTTGCTCAATTGCATGATGCGTCAAATAATTATGTTAAATATAAGGAGAGGATGATAGTTCAAATGCTGCTTGTTTTTGTTATGGAACCTAGATTTTGAAACCAGCAAGGTGGAGTCATTGTACTGAGATTTCTGATAATTTCAGGTAATAATAGATGAAAATGATGGAAAACTGAAGGGATTGAGGACTGAGTATGGTGAAGTGGTATACAAGGCTGTAGCAAATGCGTTAATGGAAATGGAAGAATACAATTCAAGTGGAAGATATGCAGTCCCTGAAATTTGGAACTGGAAGGAGGGAAGGAAAGCCACTTTGAAAGAAATTATCCAATACATTATCAGGCAATTGAAGACTCACAAGCGTAAAAGAAAGTAGAACTTATTTCTGTAAGGTCTTCTCAGTAATTTTAAAATTCAGTTCACCTATCATATTTTCCGGTTCCCTTTATCAACACTTACCTTAATACATTAAAAGGCATGTAATCGATCAACCCAAAATGGAAATTAGTAATTAATCAATGTAGAAACAGCTATAATGACCATGATGTGCAGTGTGAAATTCTTGTTTGCCCTCTAGGCATTTACATAATTTTGTGAGTGAATAATATATATTTACTAATGTTTCTGTGTTATTGTCCAGCAGCTAACAAGAGTAACAGAAGCTGTAGATATGTGAAAGAAAAGATGTATCAAATGCATGGTAGATCAGAAGAGAGACTCAACTACCCAATCCCATAAAAGGGTGTTAGACATGAGGAGATTTGGTGATAAATTCTGCAGCTATCCATCTAAGTAGTTTGCTGCTTCCGAAATCAAACTCAGCTGCTAAATTTACATGTAAATTAATATGTAAATATAACCTAGATAGGTTACATCAAAACTCATACTTCTCTAGAAAGGGAAATATATGTTTTTCAAATGATGAGGTCATACGAAGAGAGAGATAAACAAAAAAGGCTTTAAATAGATGGATCCCTCTCAAAATTTGTGGGACCTTGTTTATGATGTTTGTGCCAATCTCTCTTTTTATGTGACCTTGTTATATGAAAAACATACATGAGAGGATCCATTTTCGAAAGAAAGTGAGTTACATCTCAGCCGTACAGTGAGTTGATGATAACCTACTTTAAGTATAATGTTTCTGTTGCGGTCTCCTTGTTAGAATTGAAATATACTAACCCAATACAGAGGGTTATTGGAGAAGTCATCCAAATGCTTCTTTTTTATTTTGAAGTTATTGTTCAATTTTGGCTTAGTTAAAGCTGAGTAATCAATGAGCAGAACCTGTAAGCAAATCGACGATCAACAGTCTGAGGGTAAATAATGCTCTCCTATAAAGGGGGACTGCAATCTACAGGTCTTAACAACACAGGGATGTTCTGACTTATTGTTAAGTGCCACTTTTTGAAGATCAATTTTTTTCTTCTGGGGTATCTGGTTTCTTAACTACTGGTCGTACTCACGGTTATGAGATGCAATTGTAGAAGCAATTGCTCAATTTTGAGTGACCAAGAAAATCTCATCTTGTACCATGCTGACTTGTAAAAATAGATTAAAAAAAAGTTGTGAGCTCATGAATGACGGATCTATGTTAAAATTTACATCATATGATATATGTACTATTAGGGATGGCAATGGGCAGATTGAGACAAGTTTTTCACTACTTATTTCGTTTACTTACATGTTATCTTGTTTTTTGTCTCATTATTAGGCGGAGTTTTCTTTTTTGTCCCATACCAAATCCAATGAGAATTTTTATGCTCCTTTTTACCCCACTTTGCTATGAAATACACTTTTTGTAAAAAAAAAAATTATTTTAAAAGTAGTTAAATAACAAATTTAGTACATTTAAATTAATATATATATATATATTATAATTTTATAATTGTGTAATATATATATAGTTCGGGACAAGTAACGGAGCAAAAGATTTCTATACTTGACCTTTTCCCGTACTCGAAAATGATGTATTTGAGTTTTATTTGAATCTGTCTTAAAACTCAGTCAATCACTGAATTATCTAACCCATTCGAATCAGGACAAATTGGGACAGGGCAAGCCAAGTCAAATTATCATCCCTATGTGTCATTACATATCAGAAGTTAGATTTTATTTTTAAAATCAATATAGAAAATTAAGTTTAAAAATCTGTCATGTAATAACTACATGATCTCAATAACTGTTATATAACATCTTATATTACAATTCAAAAGAAAAGTGTACATGTGTTATCATGTTTAAATTAGATTTATTAAATACAAATATATAAATTTATAATGACATATTAATTACATTGGTATATATATAATTTGCATATTAATTCATATCCATATTCAAAAAATTTCAAAAAAATTTTTCTTTAGTTGACTTATTATTTATTTTTATCGGTTTAATCTTAAAATTCTAAAATTTTCTTAGGTGTTTAATGAGATGCTACTATATATGTATTATCGAATTAATTAATTAAATTTTTAAATTACTATATTTATTAATATATATTTATTTTATATTATTTACCAAACTTCATTATATAGAATAGATTAAAAATTTTACATTAAAATATAAAAATTAATTAAATGTAATATATCACGTGAAGAAATTATTAGGTGTTTTTTAAAGTTTTTTCATTCATATATATAATATATAATATTTAAATATTTTATATTTATATTTCCGACATTGAAAATTTGAAATGAAAATATATTAATATTTACATATATGAAATAAAAATTTTACATGATGACATGGTAAAATCAATTAAAAAGTTTAGATATAACAAAGTTTGTTTAGTAAAATTTTTTAAACTCATTTGAAAACTTGTTCAGTTTAATATTGAGTTTCCCGTTTTCTTTAAGTAAAATTATTTGGAGTTGAAATATTTTTGTCCAATAATGGAATAAATTAACCTGAGGATTGATTTGCCCCATTATAATTGCTTTAATATAATTGGCAGTTTTAGTTATATATATATATATATATATTATATTTGTGAATTAAATAAGATTATGTCGTTTATTATAATTTAAATACAAAATATATATAAAAGAATACAAATTTTATTTAGGATAAGAAAAATTGGAAAACCTCAAAAAAATGATATTTGAGGAAAATTAGATTAGACTACCTTATGTAAAAGGAATGATGAAAGCTTAATCTCACGGCACCGCTAATGCACCCGTCTTAAGATGATACCTTAAATTAATTGTGTAAATTTTTATAACTCTTAAAAATATTTGTTTACCACTTTTATAATAAAAAAAATAAACGAAATAAACAGATAAATTATAAAAGAAAATGTTTAGAAAAAAAATTGAATCATTGAGTTGTCACAACTTAAATGATTCTAAAAAAACTACTGATATTGACAAATTGTATCTAACCTCAACTATCTCATTTTATTCTTTCAACAAAGTTCAATTATATATATATATTTTTTAAAATTGTAAAATCAACAACTAAAAAAATATCAAAGCAGCAATATTTTTACAAATGTATCAAAACCCACGTAACGGTTTACCATAGTGAAGTATAATGGTTCAAAAAGCTTCTATACACGTCTTATCCCACGATTCAAAAGCCCAGTATTCTGAAGATTCATTAAAATATGAATTGGTTTCCATTGGCGCCAGGGTTAACAAAAATGCCCTTAATTCAAAGAAATTCATTTAATCCATACATAAAAACAAAGTCCACACTGCTTGGTTGTGATCAAACACCGCGCACTGCACATTTGAATTTAAAATTAAATACCCAAAGAAAATAAAAAAAGGACACAAAGTAAATACAACCGCAATCATGGATCCAACTTATCATTGCATCCTTATTTCCGTAAGGCCAAAATGTAAACAGAATGTAGTCTTCCCATGAATTTACAACTGATAAGGTTCACCTAATTGAGGTATCATGCTTCATCACTTTTATCAAGCATCAGTCAATATCTCATAAAGATAAAATGCAACATGCTTCACAAATTCATAATTAGGCAGTCATATATAAACTGGACATGGTGCAGTTAAAGACCAGTAAAACAAGCCTCTTGATGAAAGGAGCATGTTCACAGACTATGCTCAAATATTTTTTTTTAAACAAAACAATTATTTACACCATCATAATCAAACCCAAAAAAATAGCTTCTAATCCTTGCTTTTAAAAAAATAGATCATTAGATTCATAAGCACAAGATATAACACAAAGGTCAGTCTCAATATTCATACCTCTAAGCAAGAAAACGAACCAACATCTCAAAATCAAATTTATAACCCCTTCATGTACATCCAAACGATGCCTATATTATTTAGAATCAATAAACGAATTTGCATATTAATCAAACAACTCAGTAACTCCCTGTGAAACAGATTCTAACAAAGGAAATGGGGAAAATAAAACTGTTACTTCTAGGACCATAGCAGAACCACATACGAATTCATCATCCATTATTAAGAGGAAATCAATACTCATTTTTTATCAAACAGGTGGTGTGTAGCCAACACTTAACCATTAAAACCACTATAGGATTCTCCAAATGGGAACTTAACAGTTGAACAGATAAGCAATTGAAAGATTAACTTTCATGGAAAAAATGAATCAACATGTTAGGACAACTATCAACATTAGGACAAATTTTAGTCATTCATATATATAATATATAATATTTAAATATTTTATATTTATATTTCCCAACTTATTCATCAGGAAAATTTAGGTTCCACACGAAATCAGCCCAAGAACAAAAATTCTAATTTATTCATGATCCTCAAATACAACGATGGAAGAAGAGAACACAAGAAAATAAAAAAACTAAAAATTACCGAATGGGAATCCTTCCAAATTGTTGAGAATAGAAGTTATTTTGATAAGCTTTTTGTCTCTCAAATTCTCTTAAAACAAACTTTTTCTACAATTCTCACTAAAAAAAAACTTCTGAACCCCCCTTCTGATTTTCGTCCTTTGTATTTATAGAGGAAAATTTCTCCTTCTGCAGGAGGGCTTCCTCGGGTTGTCTTGTAGCCTCAGACGCAGAGCTTGAGCCTTGGTACGCCGTCTGGAGAGATTTCAGAGGTTGAAGCTCGGGTCTCACTTTGATTTCGTGTTTCGTCTCTCTACTCCATGTATTCTCTTTCCCCCAAATTCAAATGTTTTCCTTCTTATGTTGTGTGATTCGTCCAAGGCACAAGAGTGACTGACAGAGCTTTGAGCCTTGTGAAGTAGCAGAGGTTGAACCAGACTTGAATCTCTTCTAAGTTTCCATTTTTGTGTACCTTCTTTCGGCTCCATGCAAAATCTTCATTCTACTCCCTGTAATTTACCCAAAAATGAGATTCTCGTGGATTGAGCTCTACAGACCACACAGTGGCGGTGATCCATGTCAAGGTGTTACAGGATTGGTCTTCTCATTTCCAATGTTACAGTGGTATTAGTTAGGCGGGGCTTAGGGCTTGAGGTGGAGAGAAATAGGGCTAGGATTTGAGATGGTGAGGATTGCAGGTCATGGGGCTAGGGAGAAAGAAAGTTGTCGTAGGTGGAGGTGGGGGCTGCTAGGGTTTGGAGAAAAAAGAGTAATAAGAATGGGTATTTGGGTCATGGGTGGATTCGGGTTATGTATGGATCCGGGTCATGGGTAGATCCGGATAGATGAGTAAGCTCAATGGATCCAAGCTCAAATTTCTCTTTTTTTTCCCTTTTTTTTGCGTGCCTGATTTACTTTTATTTATTTTCATTTATTATTATTTTTTTTATTATAATTAATGACATTAGAGTTAACTAATTTTTCTTATTGGTCATCTATAATCATTTTTTATTTTTTATTTTTTGAGTTTGGAATAAAATGTTCATCTAAATAACCTAAACACATAAAAATTAATATTATTTAATGAAAAAAATTGTGTAAACTAAATGTATAAGTTATAAAATCTAAAATATTTGAATTATCTAATATTAAATGATTATATTATTATTGACCATTTTAAATTTTAATATATTTATTTTTTATTTGTTATTGTAATATCTAAAAAATATTTATTAGTATAATTTGACATTAAAGGCCAACTTGGTATCTCTTAATAATAAGTTGATAAAACATTCAAATGAATAAACACAGAAGAATTAATTTTAAAAATAAAAAACTATAGGATCAAAAATTGAAATTATCTAATACTATATAAACTAATTGTTTATTTTATTAAGAAGACATAAAAATTATTTAAAAAAGAGTTATATAATATATTATAAGTATGAAAAATATATTTAATTTATTTTAATAATTTTTATAATTTATAACTATAACTTAATTAAATTCATATAAAATATATGAAATGCATATATTTATTAAAAATATATATATTATATATTATATATAATATATTTTTTTTATTTTAATATTATTAATTTTCACCAACATTATTCGAATATACAATGATGATAAAAAAAAAAGGTTACTTTTCATAATTTTTTTATGTGTTAAACATTATTGATTATTACCAATAAATATACAATGACGATATTAATTAATATTATAATTGATCTAATACATTTAATTTCAATGCATTATATAAGAATTTTTCATGATGAAAAATACTATAAGTCATGCCTAGTCAATTTTGTATGCATTCTCATGGAAAAGAAATCATGAAATTTGACATTTTTCTTATAAAAATTATAATTTAGTATGAACTATTATAGTAAAATGCAGATAAAAAAAAAATTATTACACTAAAATAATATTATAAGAAAGAAATATTATATTGAATTATTCATGACAAAATCATAAGAAATTTCTAACTCTTGTGCTGAGAAAAAGAAAAGAAAAGAAAAAAAGTAGGTGAAATAGAAACCCTAAAAAAACCGGTGCTATATATTCGTGACACACATGCAGCCCTGGCTGTTTTCAGCGGTCCTTGTTGAGACCGAAAGGGGGCTGTGATTACAAAGAGAGAGGGCTCGAGTGGGAATCCCAATTCGATGGCCGGACAAACAACTCTTATATTCTTGCCCATTGAATTGAAGGTGCCGCCAAACCCCTTTTCACCAAAGGGTTCGGCTTTGGTATCTCACATTCTCTCTTTCTCTACCTCCTCTTCGTCATCTTTCCCTTCCCTTCGAATTGGGTTTTTTTTCTCCACAATGACAGACCTATCAAAATTTACACTTGATATGAGCCCTACACGTTTCTGATTTCCCTTATTGTTTTTTAATTAGTCTTTATTATTTCTTTGATTTTCTTTTTAATTTTTTTTGGATGAAAATTTTGTTCAAGAGTTTGAGTCTTTGCACTGATTGTAATTTGCATGAGGAAACAACTGTGTTGTGTTTTCTCGTTGAAACGTCAGTGCGCACAGAGAAAGCCTGATTAGAGCTACTGCTTATTTCTGTGGAACATGTTTCCTTTTTGTTTTGTTTACAAAAAAGGAACAGTTTTTTAGAAATATGGTGGGTGTGTTGTAATTGGGCAGCGGCCAGACAACCGTAGGGATGGTATCCACAGATGATGGGTTTTTTTCGTCTCACTCGTCTACTGATTCCATTCCACATAATAAAATTTCTCTCTTTTTCTTCAATTACTGTTATTTTGGCATAAAATTTTGAGGCTGTAAGGTAAAAAAGAAGACATAAAGATGTAAATTAATAAGATCCGGAAGGGATCAATGGACTGGATATGCATACTGTGATTGGAATCAATGGACTACATATTATGCTCAATTTTGTGTTCTTTTCTTTGGATATAAATTTGGAGCTTTAACATCTAATTAACTAAAGAATGAAAGAAGGTTTGTGGGATGGAAAAGAACTGCAATTGACTGGTTTAACTGTGAAACTTTGTATTCGCAGAACTGAAAGAGACTAGCAATCCACAATTTGAACCTTGCATATGATGCTTATGGATAGCAGCTGGTTGTAATAATCACTCTTTTAATCTTAAACGAGAGATCTGTTCCTTGAGAGTGTGTACATTTTCAAATCTACTTGCTCTATTATTCTGCTACGTCTCTCTCTCTCTCTCTCTCTTTGCTTGACACGTTCTCTCCAAACCTTCCTCGCTTTCGGGTTAAAAGCCATCCTAGCTTTTGGGTTAAAAGTTAAAACTTTAAAGAGCTTTGCTTCTCAGTTTCGTTTAACTACTGTTAAAATTTTCAATTTTGAAAATTTGGATCCGGTTTCTTCATTCTCCTCCAAATTCTATTTCCCTCTCTTACCAAAACCCCCTCAAAGTGCATCATATGATGATTTCCCCTGCCACTTATGATTTGGTTCTCTCGTTTCCTTCTACATTTGTTTTTTATTGTTTTTGGTTTTGTTTTGGGTGAAGTGTTTATTTCTGGTTTTAATGCTCTATGTTCTGGTTCTCTGAATTTTTAGGGCAATGGATTGTCGCAAATGACATTGATTTGTCTGAGAAAACGCGGAGATGTTGCATCAGAAGCTTGAGTAATGTCTCAGTCGAAACAGAGGCAGATTCAGAGAGCTCCATTCAAGTCCGGTAAGAACCTCTCTAATTTCTATTCTTAACGTAGAAAGGGTTCTCCGTGGCATACTTAAGTCACATAATCTATGTTTTCTATCAAGAACAGCACACAATCCTAACCTTTTCTTCTTCATTTATCATATGTGTAAAAAATGTATAAGGGGATTTAATTTATGATAGTTTAATTTATGTGTATACAAATAAATGTCAAAAAACGAAATCTAATTGGGATACTGGTTGCTTTTTTTCTCCTTTGACGGATCTTTATATATAAGACATTAAGAATCCAATCCCATGCCTATGAATCTTAGCTTTGATTTTTCATCCTGATAGAAATGAGAAGATTAGCACTGGAACACATGACATAAAGTATTTGTGTTTGTGTGAAGATAGTTTGGATGTGTGGTTAATTTTTTTTTTTTGTTTTTTCAAGCTAATGTGCGTAAAGGTAATGTGTATTAAGTTGGAGCACTTTTAAAATTCAGACTTTTTTTTCTATATGTTATCAGAACAAAATTATTACCTCTGCTTGCAGTTTTACATTTTCCTTTGAAAAGGTTATTTTGGTTTTGTCTATGTTAATTCGTGGTAAACATCTACCTATTATAGAACTTGATAAATTTAGTAGGGCCACTAAATCAAGCTTAAGCTGGTCAACCCCCCTCCCAAATTGCTTTACAATCTTCTACTTTTCCTCTTTATTACTGAATTTTGTTGCAATTAGCAATGGTGCCATGGGTTTAGATTCATGTACCAGTGGTCCATGTGCAGTTGATACCTATGTGGGTATGCTAATGTAGCAAGAGATTTTTCAATTTTTTTATGTGACGCCATCTTTTGAACATAACACTTTAAGTAAACCCTCAATTCTGGCACAGCCTTGATTTTATGAATGAGTTCAGGCTTTACATGAATTAAATTGTCTTCTTTTAGGACAAAACTTTATGCTATGCTTCTCAAGTTAATATGCTTTCTTATTTGACTACCACTGAACACAAAATATAATGGCAAAGAGCTAATTGGAAGCTATATATGAATATTTGAATTTATGCCCTATATTATGCATCTAACTGTTGTGTCTACTGAAATGGAAGCTTAACAATGAAAGAGGACAAGAATAGAGTTGGGTGATTACTTATAGTTTGGATATCATGTAATATTCAAATTTTTTCATGTCAATAGCAAACTATTTAGAATTGTCAGCTGTGATATTCAAATTTTATGGAGTCTATGGGTATAAATATTTACTTTAAATTATAATTTGATATATTTCTTATCTCTATAATTTGATATATTTAATTATTGTATATGCTAAGGTGTACATTATTAATTACTTTTAATTTGAGAAATAATATCACTTTTAAAATTAAGTATGACTTAATATCAAAAGAAATGAAAACTAGGTATGCCAGTGCAAGGCATGGGCTTACTTATTAGAAATAATTATTTGTTTGCTCGTGTGCTTGAAGTTGGAATTGCAATGGTATGATAGTAAGAAATGTGGATTAGGCAAGCACTTGCCATTCGTGTACAAGAAGTTATGTGAGCTCTACATGATATAGAAAAACCAAATGTTTTAAAAATTGGCTGGAACCGGTTGAACCATTAATTGGTTATGTTTTTAATTTTAAAATTTTTTTGGTTTAACAGCAGTTTAATCATAATTTAAATATAAATTTAATTAGCTAAACCAATCAAATCATAATTTAAAGACCTTGTTAGGTTAATCTCCAGTTTGATTTACATCATTGAGAAAAACTTATAGATATTAATCCCTCTAGTGGAAGTTAACCGAGTGATTTGAGGTGGACTTGGACATATTGTTGGCCTACAGGTGCGGGTTGCCAATATGTAATCTCTTGAAAGTTGAAAGGTGCATCCATTAACCATCTCCTACTCTAAACTTTTGTTTGAATAAGCTTCACCTGCTTCTTGATTATTAAGACTGTTAAATAGTCTTCATTCAATTCTCTATTTCATTATTTTATTTTATTTTTTAGGCAAATGAATTGTATACTCTTTGCCCATAAAGCAATAGGCTCTCCAGCAGGTCGGGGACTATGTTTATTTTGAGCTCTCTCTTAATTATACTCCACTGAAGGTGTAGTTAAGGCACACAAGTTCAAAGGTTACAATTTACGAGTATTCTAAATAATTTCCTTTTCGAGCAAAATGAGCAAGACCTCCCTTGAAGGTTGCTTCCAAAGTTCAGAGGTTGTAAGGACTAAATGCTACTTTAATGCAATTAGGCCGTGACTCCCTTATAGGCAAAATTTACACTCGTAGGCGTGCCTGCAAAGGCCCTTACAACACAGTTCTGGGCGCTTAGCAATGCCAAATGTGGTGGGCTTTCGAATCAGAAACTTAAACCTGGCTATTTTAATTCCTAGGCCATGAACACACCAGTTGGAGAATGACCAAACATTACGTACAATACCGATGTTTTATACTATGTAATAATGTAAGTTCAGCCTTTTCGGTATCGCCAGCATGCTTAACAAAATCCACGTAGCAACATATAACAAATAAGAAATCATGTTGGAAGTTATTACCGGCTGGACTTTATACGTTGTTATACGTAGCAACACAGATTTATTTTATACGTAGCCAATTTTGCCCCCCTGCTGGACTAAAATATGCCATTGCTCATACTGTAATTGACTCGTTGGAAAGCTCTCATGGATTTCCAAATATGGATTATTTCTGAAGGCAAATTTCCCGAGAACTTATCGTGAGAAAGATCAATGATGTGATCCTTGGGAAATGTGCATGTCCTAGGACACTTTATAGCTCCATAAAATTCATTGTTATGCAAAGCAATAACTTTCAACTCAGGAAGTGCTCTCAGCCAAAATTGAAATGAATCATTGATTTGGTTATGGTTGACATTAAGATACTCGAGCATTCTACTATTAATCAATACTCTTAGTAGCTGACCCTTCAAATTGTTATCATTGAAATTAATCATCTTGAGGGCACTTATCATATATGTTTGAGGAATGAAGCCAATCAATTTGTTTCCTTGTAGCATCAGAACTTGTAGAGATTGGCTAAAGCTTCCAAACATGAGGAAATCATGCCACTTAGGTTGTTAAAGGATAAATCAAATACGGAGAAGTGATTTGAGATTGCAGATCGACGGGGATATTTCTCCGTCAAAGAATTGTGGGAAACAGATAAATCTAGAAGACTTCTTTTTAACTAGGTAGTGACTTTATACTATTATGGAGACGTTTATAATGGTTCTAAATTTTTTTTGAGCATTTATGTTCTATTTACTTTACCTACAATAAGAATATAAAAACAAATCAGATTATGAGTTGTAAAGCAATAAGAATATACAGATAAATTAAAGGGTGAAAGAAAAAGAAAAAAAAAAATCAATGATATATAGAATTTTAATATATTACATCTGAAAGGTCTATGAGTCATTTCATAAAAGATAGTGTAATAAAATATCAATATTTATTAATTCATATATATGTTAGGTGAATATATTCTTAGAACAAACAAATCAAGAGTCACAAGCAATAAAAATTGAGAAGGTTGATTTAAGAAAAAAGAAAATCTTATTTAAAATCTTATTAGACAGACTCTGTTATAGAATTTAAACTTAATCATTAATCGAGAAGCGATGGGAACAATGAAACTTATAAATACTTAAAATTTTATTAAAAATAAATCTTAATAATTCATTGATGAAATGAAGCAAGAATCAATCCTTTTTTTTTTAGGAGTTGTGAGTTAATCCTACATTACATTTGAAATTGATTACCGGTTCGTCAAATGTAAAAATTAGAAATTTCTGACAATACTATCATTTATATCATTACTATTTTGTGTCTCTCTCCTCATTTCTCTCTCTCTCTCTCTCTCCTTTGTTCACCTCCTCCTCTCCCTTGGTTGCATCTTTATCATGTTAGGTTTGTCTGGTGGCAATAGTGCTCGCTGACGTCGCATCACCTTATTCTTGCAATGCCAGTTGCTTTCCTCGCTCGAACTCTCCGTTGTACCAAGTTGACTAATAATAAGTGATGGTGCGGTGTTGGTCGGTGTTCAAAATTGCACGGTTGTAAAGCCAACAAGGAAGTCATACCACACCAACAAACATCCACAACCTCTATGGCAGGTAACCAACCAAGTTCCAACCTTGACACCAACATACACTCAGAATCTCCATGGCCGAATTCTAGAGCTCCAACTTCAACACACCAATGACCCAAGACGTCGACCACCAAGCCTCCACTGCACACTCATCCTTACTGCTCCTTGAACAATTGCGTAAATGGAGCTTGCAAGAATCCATTGACTGGGCACCCATCCAAGACATAATCTTATGGTATTATAAATTATCTCATTGGTGTGATGAAACATATTTTTCTCCCTAAGCAACAAAATGAATCATCCTAGCATATCATTTTCTTAATCTTTTAGCGTTTTGGCACTGAAAGTGGGGAAAACAACATATAGTCATTATTATTGTGAAATAAAAGTAAAATTACCTGTGGGTCTTGATGTTTATTGGTCTTTACTATTTCCTCTATTTTCTGTGGTGCTAATGCCATTTCCTTGGACTTCCTAAACTTGAAATTTCTAAAGCTTGTGTTTATTTGAGGAGAGCAGTGGGAGATTGAGGCTTAGAAAAAGGCTCAATGAGGAGGACTTTGCTTTTGGAAATTGGTTCATCAGATCTGCGATTTTCGTTACACTCGTTTCAGGACCTAATTATGCTTCACCACCAACAACAACACTAGCACCACCAGGCTCAGGCTCAGGCTCAAACCCATAACGAGCATAGGTTGTTCGCCGAAACCAACACGCTCGGGTTTGACGGTGGTTCTTATGGGTGGTCAGAGCAGCACCACCATGGTGAGGAACACAAGCATTGCCGTTTGCATAGAATGGTGACTTGATTTACACAATTCCGACGAGATACGCATTCCATCGCAAACAAGTTATTGATACTCTTCTTTTTTTCAAATTGAAATTCATCACATTATGTATCCTTGCAAGTGAACAGAGGAGGAGATAGAGTTTAGTTTACCAATAAGAATGTATTATAAAAGTGTGGCCAGTTATGAAGATTACTAGTAATTAATGCTAGTCATGGATCTATTTTTTGACAATATCAACGGTTTGAACAATTGGAGCATGGATGCTCAAAAAAAATCTAAGAGCATTTAAAAAGTTTCCTACTATTACATGGCATGTAAAGAGTTACTAGCTTATCTAGGTGCCCTAAAATATTTGAAAACTCAACTAAATTGCACGAAGCCAAAGATAACACCTGAATTGGAGAAAGGGTTACATTGGAAGAACTTTTTCAAGTGAGTAAAGACAATTTGTTAAATGATAAGTAAAAAAAAACCTAGCATTTTGAGCTTCAGAAACATGTCAAGCTCTAGTTGTCCTTGCAACAAATTAAAGCTTAGAGAAAGACTTACAAGATTCTCTAGTCTAAAGAAAGAGTGTGGGATTTCACCATGAAGTTTATTTTTTGCAAGATCCAAGTAAGCTAAATTGGTTAGGTTCATTATCCGGCAACGTTTTCAATGCTCCAAAATATTTTTGGAGCATCCATGCTCCACATGGCTTCTACCGTTGATTTTGTGCCAAACCTAATCAACGGCTCATTGTCACGAGAAACCTAAATAACAGGTGAAGTTTGGCACAATGGGAGATAGTGAGCAGATAAGGTAGAGAGATCCACCATCTAAGCTGCTGCAACTGTAAGCATCTCGTGATGACGAAGGATAGCATCTGGACTTGATGGTCGGAGGTCGACAGGTTAGTATCAAGCCTCAACATCCCTTCAAACCCTTCAATTGGCTCTTTCTTTTCTCACTGGCTTCACACCACAGACCCACACTCTTACTTCTCAGCCCACCCATGAATCCTCTCTGACGAAGAGCCCCATTTCGAAAAGTGTCAGCTCCTTCCATCACTTTCCAGCTCACACGCACCTTCAATCTATGATTTTAAAATACAGGGAAGCATTAAAAACTTAAAAGAAAAGAAAAAAACATATATACAGTCAACGTTTTTTAATCTGCCACAATGGGTAAATTCCTTGGAATATCACTTAAATTTCAAAAACATTTAAGGAGCATAATAAACGCCTCCTCATTATCCAAGATGGAAGAATTTCACCACTTAAATTGCTATTTTCTAGAGATAAGAAAGATAGGCTAGTGAGATTAGCAAAACATAATGGGAACTCGCTGTCAATATTTATTGATGATAGATCCAACTGATTGATTCTTGACAGCTTACAAATCCATGAGATGGTCCCAGAAGCAAATTCATTGAAACCAACTGCCAGGGTGCTTAGTTTGGTAAGATTTGCCAAGGAAGATAAAAACGTAAGCTGAGTGAGGTTGCTGAATGAAGAAGGAATAGACGCTGAAAAATTGCATTGTGGAATTGATAACACAATTAAAGAATTAATATTTCCAATGGATGCAGGTAGTGTACCAAAGAAACTTGTGCCATCGAGTATTAACTTGCTGAGGAGTGCGCACTTGACTGAAAATCAGGCAACTTACCTATGAGGTTTTGGTTGAATACCAAATTCAAAATTCTTATGTTTGGAAGATGAAATATTCCGACAGGAAACTCACCAAACAGTTCACAATGGTAAAGATAGAGTTTTTGCAAAGATGTAAGATTTGTGAGTATATCAGGTACAGATGATGAAATAGTCACAAAACTAGGACAAAGTGCTTCAAGTCTAGTTCAGTTTTGAATTATGCTTCTCAGATTGGATATTTTGAGTCGCAACGGATTGATTGGAGCTGGTCCATCTGTAGGAAATTTCGCAAAATAGCTGCGAAGATCGAGAGACAACAACTGGGACAATTGTGAAACTTCTGGTGGGATTTCACCAAAAAATATGGTTTGAGAAAGGTTCAGATTATCTTAACTGTGAACGTGCACCTATCCTGGATGGGATTTGAGAGTAAATGAAGTTATTATCAGCAAGATCAAGCCTTTGGGGGTGGACAAGAAGAAAGAGACCGCTATTGACATCCAAAGAACATAAAGCTGGCTACTACTAAGATCAATGCCAATCACATAACCTGTGGGCTCATCACATTCAATCCCATCCCATGAGCAGCAATCTGTGCTTGCCATCCAAGATGCTGTTTTAGGATAACTGAAAGGATCATAAGAAGTAGACTTATTAATGACAAAGCCTTCTTTAAATTGCAACAAGGCATAGCTTTCATCTTCATGGCATTGAGTGGGCTGAACAAATGGAAAACAATTAGTATTGACAAAGCAAGAGACTTCAAGAACCCCATTGTAAATAATTTTAGCTCAAACATTTAGATAAAAAGTGAGGCACACCAATTGATTTTTTATACTCAAGAAATCGATAACTTGTACAAACACGTTTTGTCACATGCATTGACCTTCATAACAAAGGAAAATATTTTATAGTGGAAATGATAAACTGAGATAGTCGTCCATTTTGGAAGAAAACATTGGTGTCTTTCTGGTTTGCCTCACGGTGAGGCTAACTTTATTACCTCCACAAACTTTCTGTCATACTTCATTTTATTTGTTTGTATATAATTTAAGGATAAAACTTTGTTAAAATGAATTTGTATTTATAATAAGTAAATAAGAGTATATATATCATTAAATTTTTGTAAGTTAAGAATACAATATATTTTAAATTAAATCAATATTAAATATACATTTACTTTCTTATGTTAAAAACAAACTTGTGTTATAGGAGATTTTTTCATAATTTAAATCACAGCTCATCATATTATTTTTCAAATTTGTCTTACCATATCAACAAAAGTAATAAATGTTTAGTAAGTAACACGTGGTATTTCCCATTTACTTTAGTAAATAGTCATTGTCATTTTACTTTTATTATAGTCATCTTAGCTCTTGGGCTAATGGCTTGAGAAATTATTATATATTATCGGAGTACTAAAATTATATTTATATTACTCATATCTTCCCATTTCAATTTTTATTAATGATGGAGTACTCCACCACTAATTTATATATATATTTTTTATTTTAAAAAAATAAAAAATAAAGTTGAAATAATAAATATGTAAATTAATAGTAAATTTTATCATTAGTGAATTCTTAAAAGTCAAGATGAAAGTGATATGAGCATAATCAGCATGTGGTATGATGAGACAATAAGGACATTTTAAAGCTTGGTGAATTAAAGCTTGTAAACCATTTCACTCTCCTCTCATATTACTTGTTCCATCATATCCTTTATCCAAATTATAGCAATACAAAATGTTATTTTGTTATACAAAAAGCATTTTTAAATGTTGAGATTATGATGAGACAATATTGAATATATCTCTTGTTTAAGAGTTATTGCAGTGGTATCTATAACATGTGTTATATTCAAAAAATGCTCTTTTACAAGTCCATGCTTATCAACAAATCTAACAACAAGTGCCATTTGTTCTTTTTTACATACTTTCAATTTTTAAAAATGTGCTTTCAACAAATGTACATTTCATAGATTCATCTCGAAATTTTTACTGCTTCATCAACAATCAAACAAAATTTCGCATCACCAATCTCATTACAAATTTTATCTTGCACATTTCTAGCAAAGATATGTAAAATTTCCTTTTGAATAGTAGGAGATGTGTACCTTGCATTTTGAGGGACATTCTCCAAAACAACTTCATTTACTTTTTCATTGTAAGAAGCCAAGAGCTTAATCATCTTAAGAAAATTACCACGATTTTGGGAGTCCAAGCTTTCATCATGGCCTCTAAAAGCACAAGCACTGAAAAGTCAACCATTTAACAACATCTATAGAGGCTTTAAGACATTCAATAGCTAAATCTTCAAGAACTTACTCAAAAATTTGTTGTGAAGTCTGTTTATGTAACACTCTTTCAATGTGACATGATTGATTCTTCAAATCTTCATAACATCTAATAGCAATATTGTGAACTGAATTGAGACTTTTTCCTACATGAGATAAAAATGTACATTCTTTTCCATTGTTCACTTTTCTCCAATTTCTAAATCCTTTTGAAGTGAATGGACTTGCTTTTTTAGAAAATAAATAGCATGGAAGACAAAAGGCATCACCAATTTTATTGCATCTTCTTCAAGTGAGTATTCTAACCAAGAAAAAGCTTTAAACCAATGAGCTTGAAATCGACGAGGATGATCTTTTTAGAAAATAAATAGCATGGAAGACAAAAAGCAATCTTCTTCAAGGACTTTAAACCAATGAGAAAGTGGATACTTCTCGGACCAGAAAGTGGATACACATCCATAATAAATTGATATGGTCCAAACTTAATATAAGCCCTACGAATTTCATCTTGTTGATTAATAGGATATTCCCAAATTTGTGGACGCTTTCGAGGATCACGTATCAAAGTGTCAATATTAATTTTTTCTTGTTCAGTTCTCATAATTTTGGCATAATGTGGCTCCATAGTAGACACTATTATAGCTTGCTTAACAACATTTTCAACATTCATCTCTGAATATATATTTGGCTTACTAGATTGTGCATTATCATTAATCCTCTCATTTCTCTTAAAAAATGAATCAATTGTTTTCTTCTTCAACATCTTTCAACCTAAAAAACATGTATATATATAAAAAAAAGTGAGTTACAAATCTATTTATAATTTGATGTATTTTAAATACTCTAAACTAATTACAATATAAATATTAATTAACAAACTGAATAAAGAAAATTAAATAATGTATATGATATAAAAGTTTTTATTTTTTAATTTTATAAATCTATAAAAACAAAAAGAGAAAAAAAAAAGCATTAAGAGAATAAATTAATAAAAGATTTATAATAAAAAATATAAAATAATCCAATAATATTATGCAATATAAACTAACTTTGTAGTCCTGGATTTGAAGCCTTGTGTTGTGCTTGTGCATGATTGCGTCTGCGTGTGATCTTGTAGTTCGGTACGTGTTCTTCTCTGTTAAAATGGTAGAATGAAAAAAAAAACAAACTAAAAGTGATAAGAGGGAGAATGACTGAAAAGAGCAAAAGGTGAAAAGGAGAGAGTTGAAAAACTTATTGGAGAAGTCTCATCCGCCTCTCTCCTGACTCTCTATGTTTTAACTTTTAACTTTTTTATTTTTAATATTATTTTATTCTTGTACCAGAAACTTCTTAATATTTCTTGATTCTACAAAATCTCTCTCCGTCTTACTCAATGTATTTTTAACTTCTAATTTCTTTATACTTTTTTTACTTTTAACATTTTTTGTTTTTAATATTATTTTATTTTTATTTGTGTAGCTTTTTGTTATGTTGCCTTTATTACTTATTTTGTAATATATGAAATTGAGATATAGCATTATTTTTTTTATTATAGGGGCCGTACAAAAAAATCATATATAAATAAAAGTAATATTACAAATTGGGGGAGACCGTGGCTCATACACGTCCCCCCTCCTTCCGCCTCTGCATGCATGGTCTTTTGAAAACTTGCCTATCTTTACAAGACAATGTTGGAATGATTGGACCATTTACCATGCCATGTCTCCTAAATGAAATTCCTTACTCAAATTCAGCAGGCTTTATTCACCTTTACGCAATCCCTATAAAAATCCAAGTTTCTCCATTAAGCAAGCAAGTAGATTGCCAATCATGTCTTCAACTTTTTTTTTTGACTTCTCCCATCCATGCACACAGCCTCCGTAGTTCAATTTCTTATGCTCCTTTTGAACTCAGGCTTGTTTTAATCATTCATGAGGTCCTCAGCTAGCCCTGCCACGTTGCTCTAAGCAAGTAAAGCTTGATGAAGACCAACTACCTATTTAACTAGGGTCATTTTACGGTACTCACTTTGGTCAAGTAAGTACCAATACTCATTGGACGTTATCTGTTATTGTACAGACGTATTGTTTTTGTGACGTGTCTCCGTGTCGGACAAGTGTCCGTATTAGACACATGAGATACTCGTACGACATATGTGTCCTACTTGTTTGAATGTGTCTAATTAAAAAGATTATTATTATTTCTTCAATTTAGACACGTCTTGGATACACTTGGATACTTCTCGTACACGCTTGAACACGTTTAGGATACGGCTTGGACACGCCATTATTAGACTTTTAAGTTTTATCTTTTTACATACTACTATTTTTATCATCTCCTTCTACCTCTGCTCATACTAAGTCATCCACTTTGTCGTCTTTGAAGCTTGTCTTATACCAATATTTCCTCTAATTAATTTTTTTTAGATGCATATGTACTTGTACATGATTAGTTATGTTAAGAGAAGTTAATTTAGGATATTTTTTAGAAAATGTCAATAGAAATTATACTCCATATTTTTTGAGAGGGACTTACTAGATAGCGAATATTAGTATATATGACATATATTAAGATGTTATAAATCTTCAAATTTATAGAAATGATATTAATAAATTATAAATTTATATATGTCATGTCTGTATTCGTATTCTATAATTTTTTAAATTTAATATATTTTCATATCCATATTCATCTCGTCCCGTGTCTGTGTTCGTGTCCTTGCTTCATAGGTTGGTGTAAGTTATGGGCTACAGCCTTACGGTTACAGTTTGGCCATATTATTTTCCAACATTTTTCCAGCTTTGGCTAAACAGTGTTCTCATTGCATTTCTTACTGTAAGGAAAATAGACCCCTTTACGGCACACATTCATTTCTGCTTCCTTTTTTAGACAGGTGCTTCACTGACTTAGCCATGGGAACCGTGCCACCACCACGGCCATAAACACCCCTCCATTGAAGGACATCACCACCAACATCAACAAATACTTGATCGCCGAGCTCACCCCAAACAGAAACGCTCTGGTGAATCTCACACCCACCTTAGCTCCATCTCTGGCGAGCTTACATTGCAGGAGAGGGGCCTAGATCTCCGAAGCCAGAGCCAGAGAGGGCCTCACGGTGGCGAACAGCTTGAGTTGAATACGGTGATTCCCCAACAAATGAGGGGTGAGCACATGTTGACCCTCACAAGCTTGGAGGAAATCGAAGCCAAGCACAAGAACATGGAATGTGGTAGCAACTCTAACCATTGATCTTTCAACACCACAAATCAACGGTTGTGGTACCAAGGAGTTTTCAAAACATCCTTAAATTGATAATTTCCTTCTTCTTTTTTTATGGTTATTGGTATCAAATTATCAATAATGGTGAGGAAGGCCTTTAGGACTTGGGCCTGTGGGTTCTTCTGTATGTTTATGAGAATATTTCTTCTGAGTCTCTGTTGCTAAGAATATCAATTTGATTCGGAGATGGGATTTAGGGGCGGAGCCAGGATTTTAATCCAAGGGAAGTCGAGACTAAAAATTAGATATATATTTTAAATATTTAAGTTTAAAAAATCTAATTATCATATAATGTAAACATAAAAATAAATTCAATTTAATTCATAATTAGCATGATTTAAATTAGAAACATTCATAGTAAATACAATTAAATATAAGCCAATCTTAAAATACATACTTTTAATTTTTAAGCCGTGCTCGACGCTGTTTCATAGAATAGAAGTCATCTATTATCGCATCTATAGTAAATTTTTCAGCAATCTCCTTTTCAATGTAAACAACCATGTAATCTGTGAAAAAATCATCTTCCATCTTGTTCCGTAGCTTTGTTTTAATAATTTTCATAGCTGAAAAGGCGCGTTCAGTAGTTGCTATTGATACAGGAAGAGTCAAAATAAGGCGAAGCAATCTATCAACCAAAGGATAAACATTTGATTTTTCAATTTCCACCAATCTTTGACACAAGTTAGCAATAGTAGACAAATTCTGAAAATTTGGATGTTTAAAGATATCAAACTCATAATGTTGCAATTCATATTCCAACTGAATCTTTTCTTGCTTAGAAAAATCTGAAGGATAAAACTTCTCAACAAGTTTACATATGTCACCAACATTAAATGACTTGTAGCCATATTTAGGATCTAAAGCTATACTCAATATGATAAACTTTGTCGCTTGTTCACTAAATCTACTATTAAGTTTTTTCAATTGATAATCTACCACAGTTGTAAATATATCCACACGATAGTGATGCTCAACTGTTACGTTATCCTTTCGACCACGAGACCGAATTATGTCAGAGAAAGAAACACTCATATCAGGAAGTTGAATAGCTTGACTTTTAAAAAAGGAATTAACTCACTCCAAAAGACTATCCCAACCACAATCTCTTAACCTCTGAATCATTGATTTTGTGCTAGATACTAAATGCATAGCATAGATTTTTGTTGCAAAGCTTGACAAAGTTTATCAATAATTCCCATAATCTCTTTCATCATGTGCAAAATGAATATAAATTCAAATGACAACAATGACTTAAGAGCATATGTAGCATCACCTCGTTGGGAGTATGTAGAGCCTTCAATAGCTAAATCTTCAAGAACTGAACCAGTTGCACTAAACATACGTAAAAGGCTATATATTGAATTGAAATGAGAACTCCATCTCATGTCTCCAGGTCTTTGCAATGTGCTAATTTGATTCATTCCCCTTCCTATCTCAATCTCATCATTTGCAACCAATTGAGCAATTTCATTTGCATAAGTAGCTTGTAGTTCATCATTGCATTTAGAAGAAGAGCACACCACATTGACAATAAAAGTCAAATTTTGAAAGAATGCATGAACATCAGTTACTTCTCTAGCTGCAGCAATAAGAGCCAATTGTAATTGGTGAGCTAAGCAATAGACATAATACGCATAAGGACATTCCTAAAGAATTAAAGCTTGTAAACCATTCCACTCTCCTCTCATATTACTTGCTCCATCATATCCTTGACCCCGCGCATTTTAAATGTTGAGATTATGATGAGACAATATTGAACATATCTCTTGTTTAAGAGTTATTGCAGTGGTATCTATAACATGTGCTACATCCAAAAAATGCTCTTTTACAAGTCCATGCTTATCAACAAATCTAACAACAAGTGCCATTTGTTTTCTTTTAGATTCATCTCAAGCTTCATCAACAATCAAACAAAATTTTGCATCACCAATCTCATTGCAAATTTTATCTTGCACCTTTCTAGCAAAGATATATAAAATTTCCTTTTGAATAGTAAGAGATGTGTACCTTGCATTTTGAGGGGCATTCTCCAAAACAACTTCATTCACTTTTTCATTGTAAGAAGCCAAGAGCTTAATCATCTCAAGAAAATTACCACAATTTTTGGAGTCCAAGCTTTCATCATGGCCTCTAAAAGCACAAGCTTGAAAAGTTAACCATTTAACAACATCTATAGAGTTTTTAAGACGCAATCTGTTACTCAAAATTTGTTGTGAAGTCTATTTATGTATTACTCTTTCAATATGACATGATTGATTCTTCAAATCTTCATAACATTTAATAGCAATATTGTGAACTGAATTGGGACTTTTTCCTACATGAGATAAAAATGCACATTCTTTTCCATTGTTCACTTTTCTCCAATTTCTAAATCCTTTTGAAGTGAATGGACTTGCTTTTTTAGAAAATAAATAGCATGAAAGACAAAAGGCAACATCTTCTTCAAGTGAGTATTTTAACCAAGAAAAAGCTTTAAACCAATGAGCTTGAAATCGACGAGGATGATCTTCTGGACCAGAAAGTGGATACACATCCATAATAAATTGATATGGTCCAAACTTAATATAAGCCCTACGAATTTCATCTTGTTGATTAATAGGATATTCCCAAATTTGTGGACGCTTTCCAGGATCACGTATCAAAGTGTCAATATTAATTTTTTCTTGTTCAGTTCTCATAATTTTGGCAGAAGGTGGCTCCACAGTAGTCACTATTGTAGCTTACTCAACAACATTTTCAACATTCATCTCTGAATATATATTTGGCTCACTAGATTGTGCATTATCATTATTCCTCTCCTTTCTCTTAAAAAATGAATCAATTGTTTTCTTCTTAAACATCTTTCAATCTAAAAAACATGTATATATGTATGTATATATAAAGTGAGTTACAACCTATTTATAATTTGATGTATTTTAAATACTCTAAACCAATTTCAATATAAATATTAATTAACAAACTAAACAAAGAAAATTAAATAATGTATGTGATATAAAAGCTTTTTATTTTTTTTTTTTTTTAATTTTATAAATCTATAAAAACAAACAAGAGAAAAAAAATATTAAGAGAATAAATTAATAAAAGATTTACAAAAAAAAAATATAAAATAATCCAATAATATTATGCAATGTAAACTAACCTTGTAATGCTGGATTTGAAGCCTTGTGTTGTGCTTATGCGTGACTACGTCTGCGTGTGATCTTGTAGTTTGGTACGTGTTCTTCTCTGTTAAAATGGTAGAATGAAAAAAAAAAATAAACTGAAAGTGATAAGAGGGAGAATGACTAAAAAGAGCAAAAGGTGAAAAGGAGAGAGTTGAAAAACTTATTGGAGAAGTCTCATCCGCCTCTCTCCTGACTCTCTATGTTTTAACTTTTAACTTTTTTATTTTTAATATTATTTTATTCTTGTACTAGAAACTTCTTAATACTTTTTGATTCTACAAAATCTCTCTCCGTCTCACTCAATGTGTTTTTAACTTCTAATTTCTTTATACTTTTTTGACTTTTAACATTTTTTGTTTTTATTATTATTATTTTTTTGTGTAGCTTTTTGTTCTGTCACCTTTATTACTTAGTTTATAATATATAAAATTGATATATAACATTATTTTTTTATTATAAAGGCCGTAAAAAAAAAATATATAAATAAAAATAATATTACAAACCGGAGAGACCGTGACTCATACACGTCCCCCTCCTTTGATGGGATTGACGAACTTTCAAATTATTAAACTTTATTTGGTACAAGAAGGAAATTAAACAGTTGGTGTGTAAGCTCTGGTAAGGTAACTTGTCATCATGCACGTTGATTGTGAGAAAGAGTCAAAAAAAAAAAACTATATTCTAAATGACTACATATTTCTAGATGATATTATTATGTTACGAACCGCATATCAACTAATGACTGTCTTTTTTTTAGGCTTTATTTAAAAGCTACCTGTGGATCACCTATCATAAGCAATCTTTTTTTTTTTTTTAGGGATATGAGGTTTCTCCACACTTTTTGAATGTAAAATCAATAATAATCGCTTATAATATTAAGACTATTCTACCCTATTAGTGTTTTTTTGCAAGCTTGAACCTTTGGAATTATAGAGGCTCCTTACACGCTTAGTTGAAATTTATTTACCATTTAAACCAATTCATATTAGGTTGTAGAATGAGCAATCTAACCATATAATATGAGTCCCAATACTCAACTAGCATTAGCCTATCATATCAATCTAGTTTAAATAGTAAATGAGGTAGTGTGATTGAGAGAATAAGTAATGTTACATAATCAGAATAAATAGTCAAAATATTTGACAGAATACATGAGTGATTGTTAAATAAAATGAAGTAGTGAGAATCACTCAATCATCTAATAGTCAATAAATATGTCACATCATTCTATAAAAAATTCTAACTTTCTATCATCTTTTTTGGGAGAAAAGTGTGATATGTGGTTAATGCATTAAGTACTGAAGAAGGTGATACATAATTCATAACCACGTACAAAACGAACAAAAGTGGGGGAGGTGTCATATTTTACTATTAAAAAAAGTGAAATAGTTCATAAAAAGAAAAATAAAAACTAATATGAAGGGGTGATGTTCTTTCTCCCTTTCGTAGTGTTGTAATCCCCTCTTTTGAGGGTTTGCTAATAGGAGGTTGTGTCTGTTTCATTTAGTGGTTGCCCTCTTTGTTTCTTTCATTGTTTTTCTTACCTTTTCAGTTTTATTTAAATAAACTTATCGTAATCTTTTGGATAAATATAAAAAGTTTGACTTTAAATTTTTCATATTTACTTATTATTATGATAGGTCTAAAATTTTTAGCTTTAGTTATCTTAGATTAATCATATGTCTTAATCTTATGGGATAATAAGAGTTTTAGATTTATTAAGATAAGAGACGCAATATCCTCTTTAAATAATAGTATATTATGTGTCAATTTTTATAATAAAAGATGCATTATTATTAATAATTTACATACTAGAAACAAAGTTACAGATTATTGGTTAGTTTTGATTAAGGATTGTATTTATTTTCTTTTCTTAATAGATATATTGTTTTTTACTAGAATTGTAGGAGCCATTGGGTATTTATTTTATTGTAAAAAAAAACTAAAACGAAGGGTAAAAAATTAAAATGTGTGGTAAATTTTATTGGCAGCGAAAATATAGTACATTTATTATGTTAAGATTTTTACCCTTAATTACCCATAATCATTTTCTAATTAGATTTTCTCTTGATAAATTATTATAAGAATTTATTTATTATCCCAATCTAAATCCAAATGACTATAGATCTATTTTTAAAATTTAATTATACCTTATTAATATTATACTTAATTTAAAAATTAAAAATTATAATTTGTTGTCCTTATTTTCATGCATTGTTAGTACTTTAAAAACCAAAAGACACCAACTATAAAGTTTCCATATGCAGTTTAATTAAGAAAAAGAAAATAAATTTAATGATGATTAGTTCAACTAGTAACATCAAAGGTAAATGTCATTGTAAGTCATCACTTGGCTGCAACCATGCCTTGCTTTTGAAATATGGTAACTTCGGCTCTCCCTAAACTTTTAATTTCAAAAAAGTAAAAAAAAAAAAATTAAATAGTAGATGGAGAGAGGCCCAAAAGCGGTGGAATACAAACCAATGGACAGGCCCATGGAGTGGTCATCTGGTTTGTCCAAGACTTGGAAGTAATATTTTAAAAATTAAATCACAGATTAAAGCGAGAAGGTTTTTAGATTATGATTTAATATATTCAATTGAACAAATTTGTGATTAAATCATAATTAAATTATAATTAAATTAAAAAATATTCAAATCAAAGATATGATTGTTTATAGTTTAATCGGTTCAACCAACTAGTTTGGTTTGATATTCAAAATATTGCTTGGAAGAGGGTGAAGGCGATCAAGAGAAGTTGTCCGGCCCAAATTATGGTTTAAACATGAAACTTTACCCAACTTGCAAGTATCCAGGCATTGGGCCGATGTAGCTATGTTCAAGGGGACTTCAATGCACAACGTTATGTATTTGTAGTTAGAAGAAATTTGTCCCAATCATCTATCTGATATGTAAATGTTCAAACTCATATTATATTTGTGGGGATTTATATGATACCCATTTTTTTTTCAGGATTTGGTACTCAAATTGAATTCTCAAATATTTTATTAATTATTAATTATTTTTAAACATTTATTATGAATTTAATATTCAATAAATGTTTAAATTATTTTGAATACTGCTAAATCAATTAAGATACCATATAAATTATCATATAAAGAAGATGTTTGCCTTTACACGAAAGTTATATAAAATTTTAAAATTTAAAATTTCGTCTTTTTCCCCTTCAATATCAAATTGCTTTACTTGTTTGCTCTAGGACCTATTACGGTGGGTATATTTTTTTAATCAATATTTTTATGATTTATTATATATTTAATGAATATTGGTTATATTTAATAAATTTTTAAATATTTATTTGAAATTTAATAATTAATAAATATTTAAAAACTTATAAAAAATAACAGTACCAATATAAGAAAAAATATATATATACCAACTCCAATTTTTTCGTGAATTACAAACGGATTAGGATCTTCTATAATTTTTTATTTTTTATTTTTTGCAAGGGATCTAATAAACCTTTAAAAATAATGTATTTTATAATAAAAATTTGAAAAAAAATATAATTTACTGAATTTCAACCATTAGATTAGAAACTACATCATGCCGTTCTTTTACGATCTACACCAGATCCGGTTCCAATGGGAAACATATGCTTGTATTGGTAAGAAAAATAATCATCTTATATTCTTAAAAGAAATATAAGTATTATTTATATTTTTTTTAAGGGATGTGATTGAGTAAGAGAAAGTGATAGAAAAAAAAATATAATAAATAATATTAAATGAAATATAAAAAAAATGTATATATTATTTGATGTAAGAATATAAGAGTTGTATTGGTAATGATGATGAGTTATGGTTGTTGAGCATCACCCCATGCAACTTATTCGATTCATAAATTAATGAAATCATTTGTTTTATGTCCATTGCATATGCAGGCCAGGTAAAGCTGATGAAGCCCAGTTTTTTTTTTGTCAGAGATGAAGCCCAGTTAGGAGCTTAGGGAAAGTCATCGTTAACCAAACCATATCCACTCAACAAATAACTATCCATGGGCGTACACCAACGTAACACTAACAGAACCTCCTGTGGTTAAATATTCAATGTCCGCAAATTAAATATGGACATTATCAATTATCACAAAATAATGTACTATTTTGAAGGCGATTATATATTTTATACATAATTAATACAAAATATTTTAGTTAACAAAAAAAAAAACATGCATGGAGGTGGTTGGAGCCACTTTTCTTATTTTGGAATTGATAGAAAATCAGATTTATCAATTTTATTTATTTATTATTGTGGACCTTGTGGTTACAAATTTTCTTTTTTTAACTCCTTTACCCCTTTGGTGAAGGTGGCATTTAATCCCTACACTTATATTACAAAGAATTTATCAGTTAAGTTAATTGAAAGATTCAAAATCAGATTTATAAATGAAGTGCATGTTTTCATCAGAACAAACGGAACTACACGTTTAAATGACTCAACTATACTTAGCTTTCGTAGGAAAAGGACTGAAGGAGCCAACTTAATTGAATACTCAAAATAAATTCTAGATAATAGAGAGAGGTTTCACTGGGTGATCAAAGGTTAACTAGCCAAGAATTCTGGATCATATGCACTGCTACTTTACTTTCCCTCCTCATAGGTGTTGGAATGGACAAAATAAATGCAATCATAGATTTTTTTTTTGACCTACAATCATAGAAATTAGAAAGAGGGCACTAATGCATGCAAAGTTTTAATTTGAAGCGTATACACAGAAGAAAACGAATGCAAATATAACTGTTTGTAACTCACTTTTAATTCAACCACCGCCAATATCAACTTGGCTACTCCAGTGTATTTTTTAAGTAAGGGTATTCTGATCTAATCCAATAAAAAAAACGAAAATTGATCAAAAAAATTGAAAACTGACCAAAACCGAAATTCATTGTATTGTTTTGGATTAGATTTTTTAAGAACTAATCGGTTTGGTTTGATTTTCGATTCTAATTTCTGAAACCGATCTAAAATTAAACGGAATCAATACTTGTATACATATATAATTTTGCACCTAAAATTATATAATTATCCTTAACCCAACTCTAACTTGGTAACTTTCCTTTTCCATCTCTGCCTTTCATTTCTTTGAATCACTCTCAGCCTCTTACACTCACATAACACATTTCGACACCTACTCACCATCCTCACTGTTGACAACTAGAGTCATCGACGCTGGCCACCATTTTTGCTGAATCACACCACCATTGAGCACGGACTAAGGTTCTTCACTGCACCACCCCACCACCATACTCCACCCTGATCTGCTCCACCACTATGTTTGAGGTGAAGTCCCTTTCTCAGTTACTCCCTTCTCTTGCATTATTTCAATTTTATTTTTCTTCCTTAGTTACCACCATGTGTGAGCTTGGCTTCATCGAGACTGATCTATCATTCTTTTGCTCTCATTTTAGGCTTGCATTTTTATTATGTTGACTGTTAAAATTCGAATCATCCAATTCAATCCAAACCGATTGGTTCAGTTTAGATATTAGAATCAATTTAATCTAAATCAAATTGATGCTTATTACTTTGTTTGAATCAGATGATTTTTTTTGTCTCAAAACCTATCAAAACTGATCTAAGAACACTCTTATTTCCAAGTAACCCTCTTGTTTATAAGTCAAATTTAGCAACCAACTTGGGGGGAAAAGTCGCATATATTTATTTGTACAAAAAAAATTAGAAAAAGAACTGTCTAAATTTGTTTTTGGTGTATGGTTTGAGGAGAAATATTTTCATAGAAGGTATATAATATATATCAGTGGTACAGTTGCTAAAATTAGTTTCTAGTAACAGTATAAAGATTAAAAAGTGAGTCTCGTTAAATAAAATTACATACAGAACTTTTTAACATCTCTCCTATATATGGTTACTTGAACTTTGATGAAATGATCTTACTATATATATTATTGTAGAGATCCATCTAAGCAACGTTACTCGTTGTCACAAATTCTAAAGAAATTAAAGAGTTAGATGACGGCCATTTAATTGTTACTCGTCAATAATATATTATTTTAATTATTTGACATATACATTATACATTATATGTACAAAAGAGATAGATGGCCTTCTCATACAATGTTTGAGAAATCTATGATGATAATAATACAAAAGAGATGGCTTTGGTTAAAGCAGTGAGGTTGTTATGGCTCTCCTTACTGCGTTATATATAATAGAAATTTTATGTTTGCCTCATTTGCCGCCCCATATAGGCATAGCATATATCCAACCTTGTGGATCACGTTAGCGAGCGACCCTTTTCGGTTTTCTCCTCTCTCTCTCTCTCTCTCTCTCCTGCATCCAGGGGACAAATAGCTGGCAGAGCTAACGGAGACATGCTGTATTCACAAGTAATCACATGCTTGATGCTTGTTTCAGGAAAATCACACCCATTACAAATATTTATGATGCCTCTCTGTCTCTGTCTCTGTCTCTCTCTCTCTCTACAAGTCTACATATATATGTAATCACTGGGTTCATTTAATCCAACCTGTATTAATTATATTATCTATGTTTTATAACATTGAAGATCTGGCAAAAGATCATTTCAAAGGGGAGTGATTTGGCACTATGATTCTTGAAACATTGTTGAAATTGCTTTCCCCTTGTGAGATCACTGAGAAAGCTTCACTTTTGGAACATGCTTGCTAGCTCTTGCCACACAACAAAACAAACTTTTCTTTACAACTTAATCTGTTTAGCCCTTTCTTGTCTTCACACAGTTCTCCCTTTTCTGTTCCACTAATTACAATTTGATTTATAACATTTTATGATATTTTAAAAGTTGGGCATATCTTGTTGTTTTGGATCGAGATATGGTTTACAGATCATGAGCAACTCGATCCATAAGAACAATATTTAGATATTATATTACGTATTATTTTGATAAATATATTTATCTATTTATTAAGTATAAATCTCTTGAAGAATCTTAAATGAATATAAACTCTAATTATATTTCACATAAATAAAAAAATTAGTTAAAAAATATCATAATTCATAACAGATTCTAATAATAAATAATTAAATTTAATACTGATTATATTTTATTTTAAAATGTTCTTATAAATCATTTCATGCAAGGTCTCAAAGATATACATCTAATTTAATATATAGACTGTCTTTCTTATGTACGGTCTAACTTGAACGTTAGAGTATCTTTTGTAGGTATCCATCTTCTCTCATTACAACTGCTGCTGCCGTGCTACGAAAGAGTCCACCTTCAACTACCTATTCAGGTACAACTCAATATTCACTACTGAACAAGTGCATATTAAAATGTTTAACACTACACTATATATGAAAGCATACATAAATCTTATTCATGAGAGATTAAAAGAACAACAATGATATTTTTACCACAAATAATGCATACACCTATTTTCATACCTCATCTAATACCATTCATTATACTTATTTTTTCTTATCACTTTTTCTTTCTCAATCACATACTCTTAAAAAGAGTGTACACAGTATCTACACCTCTAAAAGAGGTATAAGATTATCATTTTCCTTCAAAGAATCAGAATACAATGAATGCACTACTATCCTACACTTCCCCTATTATAAATATATAAGTATACTTATTGGTTAGAAAGTTATAAAAAGTAATTAAACTCAAGCATCTAACTCCACATTTGAAGATACCAAAATTTGTTAGATTGCTGAATGAAGATATAAGCTGCTATACCCCCATCTATAGTTTGTGTTTTGTTATTTTCTTCTGCACCAAAAAAAAAAAGAAAACAAAGAAAAAAGAAGCTTCCTAGACAAATCCATTGTGTACTTTATATTCGAATCCTGATATCAAATAAATTTACCAGATCGTGATTATTCTCCGCCATCTCCTAACAGCCACCAAATTAACTTAACCCTCAAAAGTTTCAATGTTCACACGACAGATACCTTTCTTCAACTTTCAGCTACCGCTTCAGGACCCGACTTCTATTTTTGGTGTGCAAGGGAGCCAACTTATTCACCAACTATATTTTATTGAAAGAAATAATCAAATGTAATTTAAATAGTTTATAATCACATTACTAATAAATATTTATATATATGATAAAGATTTTCGTCTTTGAATTTGAGGTTAAATTCAATTTGTCCCAATGGTTTGGGTTAATATCATTATATGATTTTAACTTTGTTATTTTGCTTCGTGTAGTTAATTTCATTAGCACAAATCCCAATCATTCTATTAACTATTCAAATAGTGATTGACAATATAATATAAAGTGTTTAAATAATTTTAGCTGCGAAATATTTGGATGGTATATACACACCTTAAAAATTAGAACTACTTAGAATAATACGAATATAATAATGGTTGAGTCATATTCTGAAATTTGCTATGCATGTATTTCATCTATTGAAGATGGCATTTTCTGAAACCGTTTAACAAAAGATGTGCTTGCTTTGACATTGAGTTCAAGAGTCAAGTCAAGCTCAAGTGCACAACGAAACATCTCAGCAGCAAGCCAGCAACTGAAATTGATCTTGTTTAACTATATATATGTACGCGTTAATTTAATTTAATGCGCAACGTAAGATATTTATCGCCTCCTCATGGTAGATATTTTGACCCTCTTTTTTTCAAAGGATTTGGTATGAGATCTAGATTCTGGAATCAGCACATGCATTAAACGAGCTATTATGGAAAAAAAAAATATAAATTCTCGAGTCTTCGTCAATCTAAAAACTAGAATCTCCATAAGGTTAAACTTTGAACAAACTATTATATAAACTCATTTATTTCTGGCTGCTCATGTTAAGTCAAGGATTGCACGTGACAAATTTATCACTACCGAATACTTTTTTTGTCCTCTCTCGTTTGGTGTTGTACTGGTGGTGACTTCTTGTTCCTTGATTAAAGCCAAATAAACGGATAATAAACGTAATGCAAGTCACATAAGGGATATGGTATGGAGATGTCCTTCTGGTTCTTAATTAACATAACTTATAGATCCATGAAAACAGGTACTGTTAACAAAACAATCAACAATAATGAACTTTCAATAAACAGGTGCTGTTAAAAAATTTTGGTTGACAGTAAGTCAAAATTAATTAAACCCAAAAGATATATAGGCTCATTTTAGATTTATAATAAAAATAAGGCAGTAACTGATTATAATTTTTTTATTTTCTTATTAGTGATAAGATAATAAAAAGTCTAGACAAACAAGGATAACTTAAGTGGCAAGCAAGTCTAAGCTTAGTAGTTGAAGGACCTCTATAAAAATAAAATTCTAATGCTCTTGAAAAAATATTTATGAAAAAAAATAATTTTAATATTCTGAACAAAAATTAGTCTCATTTTTGAATAATGTAGAAGAATATCGTAATACAATTAAAAAAAAATTCTCTTCCTCCTCGATAGAAGATAAATTCTATTCCAAATTCTTATGGTGTAGATTCTTATTGAGCATACTTTGATTACTTTAATTTTCAACAAAAAAAATTATTGTTCAAATATAACAAGCCCTCTAATGAAAGGAGAAGACTATTATAAACCACTTGAGATGTGATTCATAGATGAACTACTTTTTATTTTATTTAATAATATTTATATGTAAATTTGAATATATATAAATATTATCAATTAAAATTTATAAATTTATATATATATATAATTATTCATAAAAAAATAGTGATTTAATTAAATTTATGTACAAATTTAAGTATTATTAATTGAATTTAACTTTTTAATTTCAATTATTTATTTATTTTAACAATAAATCAATGACTGACATGCACTTAATTCATTCATAAATTACCCATAAATTGATCCATATTAAATTCTCCGAAAAACATTTGAGTTTCTTTTTCCGCCTGGCAAAGTCATGTTTCTTCCGGCCTTCAATATCCTTCTATAGGGCTGATGTATCATTTTATATATTTAAAAGTACAATGATTTTCACATAATAATAAAACATATGATGCTGGAAGGGGTATTATATAAAATTGTGGTAAAACTTTTTCCAAGCTACCAATATTGCCATACGTAATGAATATTATAATGTTTTTGTTTCAGAAGATGTATGAATCATAACTCTTATCAAAGATCAAATTTGGCAGCATCTCTTCTGTATCTTCGAGCTTAGATGTCTATTAATGCTGTGTTTTGTTGGTGGTCTAATCTTTCCAATTTATGAAAATTACGAAACTTGACTATTCCAAAAGGAAAAAAAAAACGAGTCAATGGCGAAACAAATGAGCTGTAGAAGGTTGTGTAACTTTTGAGGTGTTAAGAAAACAAAATTAAGATGACGAAAATTATAGTTATTGAAGGGAAAATTCTGTAAACTTTGTAGCTTGTACGCATCTCATACATGACGATTGACAAAAGAGCAAAGTTGGGGAACACGTTTCCAAACCTCATTCCTTGTTTTAGAACAGTTCAACATGTTGGTAATGCTGGAGCAATTGGTAACCAAATAAAAGTAATGCAATGTACGAAAGGAGATTAGAACAAGAAAGAAGAAACACAAACCGATGACCCATCCGGAGTATCCGAATCCGAACCCGTTGGCGGCTGTCAAGTTTGAACCGAAAGACAACTGACGAATTGACACGTTTCGAATATTAAGGAAGCGTGGAACCCACAGCAATTGGCGAAGAAAGTGGTATTAGGGAGTCGCATGGAAGCATAGATAAGATAAAGTGATAAAACTAAAATGTGTAATAATTGCAAATATACTTTGACACGAAACTGTATGGTATGGAAATATGGATAAATTAATAACTGCCAACAACTTTTCGCCACTCGTTTTGGTTCCCCCCTCTTTCCACCACGCCCTTATTAACCCTCGTTTCTTCTAATCGTTCAATACCTTTTTATGAAATTTATTTAACAGTTTTTTTTTTTAAAGTGTAGGAATTACAAGTTCAAAGATACAATTGTGTCAATGCCTGAATTTAATCTACAAAAAATTAAGATTATATGCTTGAATTTTGCCATTGTTAATGTGAATTTCCTTAAGGGAAGATATTAAATATCCTAAACTTTATTCTAAAATGTATCTAACATAGCGTATCCAGTCTTATAAGAATTTCCACATTATCAGTTACTTTTAAAAAGTTATGAATGCAATTGTAGAGAGAAATAAATTAATCCATAATCTAGTGCGTTTTGATTGAAGCATTCCAAATTTGTAATGATACTTAATAAACTTATTTACAACCTTATTTTAAAAAATGATGTTAATGCTGCCAATGGAAACATTCGGAACCAACTTGTATAATTGTTTCACTTAGAATTAAGAAGTTTCTACCAGAGATGGATTAAGAAGTCAAATTCATTTTAATCTCCATATTTAAGGTAAATATATTATTGTTATAGTTTTTACTTATAATTTTGTTATTCTACCGTTAAGGTATTGGTTTCTCATGGACTAATATCTTAGATTGTGTTTAGAATTAATTAAAATTTGAAATAATTTAATTTGAATAGATTTGATTTAATTAAGAAATTAAATTTTGTGTTTAAAATTTATTATAAAAAATATCTGATTTAAAGTAATTTAAAAATTAAATTTTATGTTTTGAACTTATTAAAATAGGAATAAATTTGATTTGAATTTATTAATTTATATTTTTATCTTTATGAGAGATATTTAATCAAACTTAAATATTTTATTTATTTAAAATTAAATTAAATTTTAATAAATCCTATTAAATTTGATAAAAATTTTAAATTAAGAAGAATGAAATTCATGATATTTTAAAAATTAAATAATTTTTTATATTTTAACATTTCAAATGCAAGATTTGATTTACAAGTCGAATCATATTTTTTTTTTACATTTCAAACACTCTAAATAAGGATTACTCCTTAATAAAAAAAATAAGAACCATTATTGTGATAAGTATAAATTATAAAAATCAAAACTCAAGTAAGTATAAAATATAAAAAAAGATACTTTAACGGTAAGAAACATAGAGACCAATACTAATAACGAAAAACAAATTAAGAATGAAATCTCAAATGAATGAAAATTGTTGACCAATCTTGTATTTTCACCTCTATATAATTTAATCATTTAAGTTTAATTAGATAAAATGCATATATTTTTTGTTGAAAATCTCAAGGCATTAAGTATTTTAATTTTCTTTCAACTTCATTTTTCGTGAAATTCTTTGATGGTTTCAAAATAGGGCTTCTCATACTCTCTTCGTAGAGTATGTTTTGGTGTTGGAGTTTTGGAGGAAATAAAAAAAATATTTATTATTTTTTTTAGTAAATAGTTTCAATATTTGAGTTTTTTAAACGAAATAATAAAATAAAAAATGACTATATAACATTTTAATTATTTTTTATTTATTTTTATAAAAATCTTACAATTTTATTAATTTAGAATTAAAAGATAAATCTTAAGTAATTTTTATAAAAAAAAACTTCTATTTTTTTATTTTCAAAACTTTTCATGCAAACGTACCCTTAAGTAATTTAATCTGTATTTTCAATCTCAAGCACTGAAGTTAAATCCAAACGTGGGAAAATGATAATTAATCAGTCTAGTTTTTAAATAAAAATTAGGCTTTACAATCTCAAGTACACAAGAGAAACTAAAAAGCGTAAAAATGATAATTAATCAATCTAGTTTTAAAAATAAGAAACTCTATTGAAAGGAATGAAAATAAGATGAATCAAGACGAGTTTTTCACTACTTATTACCATTCCGTTCACTTACATGCTGCTTTGTTCCTTGTCCCATCATATAATGGGATTTATTTTTTTATCTCATATATAAACTTGTGGTCTACTCTATCTCAAATTACACTTTTTGTTATAAATTTTTAAAAATTTATTATATAAATAATATTAATTACAATTTAAATATAATATAAGTTTATAATTTAATTATAAATTTATCATTAAACATTAAATTATATATACTCAATCTTATCCCATATCTAGAAACAATGTATTTATATTTTATTCGAATTCATATCAAAACTCCATCAACCATTAAATTACTCGATCCATTTGAGATAAATCAAAATAATTGGCATCGTGTTAAATCCTCATCTGTAACCTGAATGTACATTTATAATATTATCCGACGCGTGAAATGCCATGCACCCATCTTCTCAACCCAATTTTATTCCCTTTTTTTTTATGTAAGATTCTATATAATGAGGAAGATACCAGAAACTGCAATGGAGGGGTCAGTGGATTGAAAATCGAGTGATTTATAACATTCTTTATTAAAAACTATAAATTATTTGTAATAATGACACATATGAAGACCTAATTATTATATCATAGTCTCAAAAGAAGATGTATATATTTTAACCAAAAACATACACAGTTTGGACTAAAAAATGCATCACAAAAAAAAAACATGAGTAATTAAAAGGGCAAGTAAATCGCTATAAGCAAACTGAACTAAGATGAAGTGATGAACTCACCCACAGCCACAAATTCATCAACACATGAAAAAGAAACGAACTCAAAAAAAGGAAAAAAAAGTGGACCGCTATAATCTCTGATCAATTCCAATCTCTGGTTTCTCAAACAAAGGTTTCGTACGAAGAGAGAGGCCTCCACGTGGCACAAGCAATCCTCAACGAGGTTGGGGTTAAGAATGGGTCTAAACTCTAAAGAGGGTTTTGGGGTGAGGGTGACCCGCTATAGCCGGGAACTTTATGTCTTTTTACTGGGTGGTTCGGTTGTGTGGTTAAAACCACTTAGATATAAAGGGTTTAAGGCCACTGTTGCGTGGTTTTTGTTTATGGTATTGGTGGGTTTTTGTCCTTTTAAACTCTCCTATCTTCTCTTCTATTCTATCTATTGTTCTTACATCTCATCAAACAAATAAAAAGAAAAAGAAAATGAAAATGAAATTTTTACCTTCCTGAAAGACAGAGAAAAACAGAAAGTTCATAACTTTGGTGATTTTAGATTCTGAATTCCATTTAGATCGCTTGCATTTTCGGACAGTTTCGTGGGTTTTGATTTGCACCCAAGTTTGTACATTTTTCCTTCGGAAACTGGGCTTCCCCGGAAACTTAGTTACTTGATCATAATCTGGTTTCTCGGATCGTAGCTCGAATGTTGTTTTTTCAACAGGTGAGTTGGCCTGGAAGCTTGCATGTCAGAGGTTTTGAATTTCGGGTCTTGTGTGTTTTTCTTCTTCATGTTCTAGCTGCGATCTCAGCATGGTTTCGCGGTGGAGATTGTTTGTGTCTTTGTGAATTCTGCACATCTCTTGTTGAATTTTGGAGCTGCAGATAAAAGAATTATAGTAGCTTGTAATTTTTTTTTTGTCTTTTGAAGATGATTCTTTTTTTTTTTGTGGAAAATTATGGAATTGAGTTGAGAACTTGAGATGCAATCGTGGAAGTTAGGCTGTGTTTGCCGTGTGCAATTGGTTTTTCGTTCGTTTCAATTCCATTTTTGTTTTTGGTTGTGGACTTGTTTTCTGTTGAATTGGGGTGTCTTCAGGTTCTTTGATTTGGCCTGAAATGCTGCAGTTTAGAGAGCACAAGACCTTTGAGAATCGGAAATGGGTTGTTTTGTGTTGATCTCGCACAATTAGCACACAGCAACTAGGTGCAGCCTATATCAGCTGTTTCTAGTTGTGATGATGTTGAGTTTTATGATCCTTCCACCCTTTTAAAGTGTGCGTTTTTCTTTTTGGTTTTGATCGCCGGTTTATATACGATTCTTTTGTTTGCTGACATCTTGGGAAACAACCATGGAATCGGAATTGTTTCCTGCAGTTTCATGGAATTCATCTGAATCTATTTTAGCATTCAGCTTTCATGTGATCTCCGTTTCCGGTTTCTGTAATCGCTATGATGTGGATTCGATTTTCTTTCGCTTGTATGTGCAGTCTGTTTGTTTATTGTTTATGTCCATTTCCATGCAATTGAATCCGTGAGTCAAATGGGTAGTTTTTGGAGTTGTTTTAAATCTTACCAAATTGTTTTATTATGTATTCATTTGGGGCAGAAATTGTACTATACTATAACAGTTGGATGGATTTTATGACAGATTTTGTTTCTCTGACGTCTTAATTCTTTATTTAGTTGTTTTGTCACATTTATTTTGCTCGAATTTCCATGCCAAAATAATTTTGTGAATCTACGTTTGGCCTTCATGTTGTATGATGGGCAAACAAAGGAATTGAAATGGAGGTCTTAATTATCTCCTATAAATTTATATAAATAGAAATTGTTCCTGTTAATTGAAGCTTAGATTATTCAAGTTGCATTCCATAGTTGTATGTGAAGAACCATTAGCTGTTTGGCGTAAAGAAGCATTATGTTTTTTTGAAAGTAACTGTTGATCGAAATAGTTGCAAATGTCTTATTACAAGTGTAGTGTGATATTGCTTTCCTAATTTGCAAAATCTACCAAAAATGTGAAAATTGACTTGATATATGGGTCTTCCTTCAATTTTATGACAGTGACGAGGATCTGGTGTACTGATGCTTTTGGTTATTTGATGAGCCGTATATGTTTAAGCTATGATGTTGAAGAAAAGGCTAGGTCATGGATTCAATGGCTTTCAAGTCCCCTTTATACCTACAGGTCCTAGATCTTCAAGAGTAAGCACTTGCTGCAATTATGGCAATTGTTTTATGTTTTCCATTTTGTGCTTTGAACTCTATTTTAATCTCTTTTAAGTTTGATAATCGTTCAGAGGAGAGGTCCTTCCAAGAAAGCAGTTGAGGATGGTCAAGCTTGTGCTTTTGAACTACTGGCATCTTTAGCTGGCAAGTTGTTGGAGGAGAGTGAAAGTTCTGCTTCTAGCAATGCATCTGAAGGAAATCATCAGCCTGCCTTTAGCCAAGGCGTCATTGAGCTAGATAGACAAGATGAAGTTAAACCATTAATAGTCGAGGGCATTCATCAGGGAAGTTGTGCAGAGAGTATTTTTATGACTGAGGTAGACTCACAAAACAGTAGTCAGAAACCTCTTCTGCTTGCCAAGACTGATTGTGTACTAGGACGCAATTCAGTTAATAATAATTCTGACTGTTGGGAGAAAGTTGAAGCTGATGTGAAGTCTGAAACTTTCGAATGGGAGAATAAGTTTGAATATTATTCTAATAGATTAGTAGAAGCACCTGAAAATTTTAAGGAGTCTTGTGATGGTAATATAAATAATGGATTTAGACGGGAACAAGAGGCTGGCAGTTCAGGCTTTCAGGGATCAACTTTGGCTGATAAATGTAGTTTGAAGGACCAATTGGAATTGTATATGTCTCATGCACTAATTGACCCAAACAGTAATGTTAAATCTCCATTTTGTAGGGAATCTTTTCCCAGTGCTTCCTTTTCCAAGCATGGGAATGGTATTAAGTTAGGTTTTAGAGATGATGACGAAAACTTTTTAAGGTGCAACAAAATTTGCACCAAGTCAAAGGCTTTTAGGTCTCCACAGCGCATTGCACATCGAAAAATCAGGAAGCCGCTGTCTTCCAAATACTGGAAGGTTGCTCCAAAGTTGAAGGAGTGTGAACTTTCTAGATCTGGTAAGGTGGCTAACAAATGTGCTACCAAATGCTTCATTATCTGATACATACTAAGTCTATGAGTTTGATTGTGTTTTTCACTGAAAATAATATAGAATTTGCAGATCTAGAAGTAAAACCTCTTTATCATAAGAGGAAGACTTGTTACAATTTCGAAAGATCTCAGCACAACACTCCTGTTAAGAGGAGGAAATTCTTTGACCGGGTTTCAGGGGTAACTTCTGATGGAGGATTCAGCAGTGAGAGTGTGTCTAATTCACCTGAGAAAGGAATTGATGGAGACAACCCTAGCTCATCTGCAAAACTGCATGTACCTAAGGATTCTCATGGTAACTAATTGTCTGATGTTCATTCACTTTGCTTATCTTGATTGTTCATTACATCCAATACTAATTTATGTGCTGCTTATACCTTGCGAACAGTGAAGTTTAGCATTAAGTCATTAAGGATACCAGAGCTTTATATTGAGGTTCCAGAAACTGCAACTGTTGGTTCGCTAAAGGTATAGAGATAGCCAAATATAGAGATAGCTTTATTTTTATTTCAAAAAAAGTATTACTGTTGTCAGTTAGCCTCATTCACACATCATCAAAGTGGGGCAGATCACACTTTTTCTCACTAGGATTCCACCATTTGCTGTCTTTTTCTTTAACAACAGTATCTTTTGACTTATCCCATATGACTGTCTTGTCTGGCTCTAACCTTTGCATTGTCTACTTTTACAAATATTCGTAGAGGACAATCATGGAGGAGGTGATGGCTATACTTGGAGGTAGTATGCATGTTGGTGTTCTTCTTCAGGGGAAAAATGTTAAAGATGACAATAGAACACTTGTGCAGACAGGTATATCTTGCAAAGAAAATATGGATACTCTCAGTTTCATGTTGGAGCCCAGTTCTCTACTAGCTTCTCCAGCTGTTTGTGTTGGTGATCCTTCTTCTCAATGTGAAACATCCCAGCCTACCGGGTGAGCCAAACTTGATAACATAGTTTCTTCTCATCACTATAGCTGATTTATGAAGAAGGAGAAATAGGCCTAGATTAATTTATTGTGAAGCAATAAATTTCTTTCATTTTTTTTGTTGTAAATGAAATTTGCTTATGATTCAGCTTTATTCAGTTGAATATTTACTTTGACATGACACTATAGCTAATATCATTATTTGATTTTTCTAGGTCCCCAGATACTCCGGTCTTAGATTCGGGGATTTCTGATACCTTGCATGACTCCTCCTTGCTGACAAATCCAGACAACCTAGTTGAAAGTAACCATGAGTCTACTTCTCCCCCCACTGACACTATAGTTGACAAAATAACACCAGATTCCAAAGCGCTAGTTGCTGTTCCTACTAGCACTGAAGCATTAGCTGTGGTTCCTGTGAGTCAGAAAACCAAGCGCTCCGAGTTTGTACAGCGTCGAACCAGGAGACCATTCTCTGTGTCTGAGGTAGAAGCACTTGTTCAGGCAGTTGAAGAACTTGGAACTGGAAGGTTTGATGTTATTAATATCAGCTTTAGTTGCATAAAGACAGCAAAACTGGCTTGCTGATATTGTTCACACCATGCAGGTGGCGTGATGTTAAGTTGCAAGCTTTTGAGAATGCAGACCATAGGACTTATGTTGACTTGAAGGTACATTATTTCTTTCCTTCCCTCTCTAGACAGAGTGTTCTTTAACTTGAGGGGTTACTTTACATGGTTAACTACTAGAAGATAATACAGAAAAGGCATTTGAGTTCCTTATGGTTAATTGGGATTTAGCCCTTACAGTTATTTTTGTAGGATTCATGATTCCTGTTTGATTCTAAAGAGATTCTCAATTGGTACCGAGGATAATATGATTAGTTTAGTTAGTCCAACTTTGATTTCTATTTTGTCGTTTCAATCTAAAGGTTTTTGTTTGGGTGATAGCATAAGTATTGTCCTCGGTATTATGCTTATTTTCTTAAGATGATGAAGTCCCTCTCTTCGTTGCATTATAGATATTTTAGAAAGAAGATTGGTACATTTGCATTGATTCAAAATAATTTTATGTTTAGTTTGGTTATCAAAGGCCTATGTTGTAATGCTGCATTGCTTAATTGCCACATGACATGACCAATTATTGGTGTGCACAGGATAAATGGAAAACATTGGTGCACACTGCAAGAATCTCCCCTCAACAGAGGAGAGGAGAGCCAGTACCCCAGGAGCTCTTGGACAGAGTTTTGGCTGCCCATGCTTACTGGTCTCAGCACCAAGGCAAGCAGCATGGCAAGCATCAAGCTATACCTGGAACCTTGAAGACTACAGAAGCCTCGGCTGAAAGACCAAGTGTTGAATGTGTCCAATCACTTGTGATGGTGTAAAAAGGACTTAATGTTGTTGACAGGAAGAGAGGAAAACAAACTTGTACATTTTGATTCAATTTCATGTAATATTCTCACACCAAATTGTTTGCCGGCCTTTAAATCGCATGCAGGTTGGCATTTGTAAATGATTTGATGCAATAAGATTGTTCTAACCGGAACTTATTGTGTTCTTTGATTTTTTGTTAATTCATTTTCATTTATGAATGTATGTAGAAATGTCAAAAGAGCGTGACAGCCGTAGCAAAGGAAAAAGGAAAATGTTCTCTTTGTTATTATTTATGTTTCGTTCTATTAATGGAAGTTATTTTTCCTGCTTGTTTGATACTTTACTTTCTATTTGCTGAATTGTTTTCTGTTAGTATTTTATTTGTTTGTTTTTGCTTAATGATGAATACAATCAACTGGGAAGAGACCAATGAAATCTATCTATCTGTAGTTCTATGTATATAGGAAAATTGACTTGAACTTCATTAAATGTTATTAATATTTTTTTAATTAGATTTAAATTCAAGTAACTATTTCTATCTTATGATTTCAAGATATATATATTGAAAACTAAATTTTAATAAAACTAACTTGAGTTAAATATATTTCATTTATAATCCTCTAAGCAATTTAAAGTCTACCTTGTGATTTTAAGATATGTACAATAAACACTAACATAATATGGATAAACTGCTATTTCACTACATAACTTATCATTTTCAGTTCATATATAAAAAAAAAAAACTTATCATTTTTAGTTTACTGATAATGTATATGCTCTTTAAAAAATAGTTGAAATTATTAATGTGACTATCATGTAGGATTTATGTAAATATAACTTGTAAAAAAAATAATGCGTGCTAAAAAAATGGGTTTGTCGAATGAAAGTCATAAAGGACACTTATTAAGAAATAAAAAAATAGTAAGTATTAAATAAAAAATAAAATATTTAATATATTAGTAACTTAAAAAACTTTACGATACTTGATACATTTTATTTTTTATTTCTTAATCAGTACTCTTAAAGTACTTATTAGCAATACCTATATAAATTTTAGTATTATAACCTTTTAAATAAAACTTATTGCTTTATTTATTTATTTACTTGTGTATTATGACGTAAATATTATGAGTAAATCTAATATTATTTTCATAAGTTTTAAATAAATAATACTATAAAAATAAAATAATACATGCATTACTAACCCTGTGTTTTAGTCTTTGATTTGGTTAATGATTAAATAGGAATACATTAATAATACTTGCTTGATTCAAGTGATTTCATATTTATTTTTTTAAATAAAATTTTAAGTTTGAGTTTTGAGTAAAAAATTCATATTATTTATTCATATTATAAAGAGTAAAAAAAATTAACTTTAAAATCATTTTACATATTTATAATTCGATTCAACTTAACTTTCAAATTAATCTAAATTCAATATAACTTTCAAAAACTAAGTATTTTACACAAAAAAAGAATACATTTACTTATGCATACTTATATATATATATATTATCTTATACATATTTATATAATTTTTATTATTTAATTATAAGTTATCTTACTTTATTTTATATATCTTTATATTGTAATTTTGTTAATGTGAGTACTATGTATTTCTTAGAAATGTGTAAATACTAAATAGCATTTCTCTTATTTTGGTATGAATAACTTGGAAAATTGAAATCGTAACAATAATATAAGTTCAGGCCTAAGGGGCAGGCCCCGCCATTATTGTGACTATGATGTTCACTTTGTCTGAAGTAGATGATGAAGACAAAGTGGACTTCAGGACATTGTGGCTGTACAAAAGAATATTCTCTCTTTCGGGATCCAGGATCCTTATCCAGTTATCCGCAGTTTGCACGAAACTGGATGTGCATGTGCACCGAGCATATTTCATCCATTAAAAATCATTATTATTATTTTTTTGCAGAAAGAAAATCATTATTTTTTATGGCTGGAAAAACGAATAACACTATTGATTGGTGTTAAATATATTTTGTTTGATATATGATGTGACATATTTATTTCTCATTTTAAATAATTTTTATGAAAATTGATTACAGAAATAGTATAAATATTTTATTATTTTTAACGACATAATTTTTGTAATATATATATTTTGAGTTTTTAAAAGTAAATACAACAAATTAAAATATAGTTTAGTAATTTGCACAGAATCAAATAAATATATTTTGATTCATTTTTTTAATGAAATATTTTTTTGATATTTTTTTCATTTATAATTATAAAAACATTACACTGTTTTCTTTTTTTTTCATAAAGAAAATAGAAAACAAACTAAATACCTTCTAATTTTTACAAAAGAATATAATGATCTGCAAATTCTTATTCAAGATTAAAAAATTAATAAATGCAACAACCCATTATATTTATTTATTATTTAAAAATATTATTATAATCAAGATATAACAACGGTAACCCTTCAATTGATCTAAAAATTGAAATTTAATTTATTTATAATTTTAATTAAAATTCAATTGACCTGAGTAATTTTATGATTTTAAGTTTGATTCGATGACTTAAAGTGTGTGTTTAAATTATAATTGATAAATTTAAATTTAATTAAAAATATATTTGTAAACTTAAGTTTAATTTAAAGTGAGTTTATAATAACGTAATTTATATTTAAAAATTTTTACTTCAAAAATAAGTTTTGATCAAATTTTTATTAAAAAATTCAAGACAAAAATAAAAAATCTTGTTTTTATATAAACGTGCGTTAGATCTCAAAATTATTTTGCATCAAACATACATTCACTTTGCCCAACAAAAATTACTCCATTCGAGACAATGGTAAACGTACTTTTGGAAGATTCAACGGCAATCCAAATATACTCTTATATGGATCATTTGCATTTGCAAGTCATTAAAGAAAATTCACTGTGCTGACCTCCAAGTAGAGAATACTTGGCTTTCACCCAGAGAGTCCGGTTAAAATCCTGGTAATGGAATGAAATAGTAAATAATAATATGTTGTGTTATTCTTTGATTCCAGCCTCACTTCCTTCCTTTTTATTTCTTACAGGCGGCCAAGGTAAGTAACGGTGTTGTCAACTTGCGAAGACAAAGGAATGATCAATATAAGGAATTATCAATGCTATTACTTTTTATCCCATTAGTAAGGGAATGCTCAATATTATTACTTTTTAAAATGCTCAAAACTTCTACTTTTTATGCTCAATCCTATTACTTTTTATCATATTAGTAAAGGAATGCTCAATATTGACCATTTCAATGCGATAATGATGGCGTTGTCAACTTAAAATGTAACAGTAGTAGTATTATAATGAAGAGCTCAACTTCTTTGCATGATAATCGGGAAGTAACTAATCCCAAAATTCTGAAGATAATAGTTAATATTTGATTTCTTCGTTAGGGCCAATATTATATGAAGTGACAAGAGTGTCTTAATATGAAAGATAATAATAAGGTTGAAAATAAGTTGAGATGAGTCAATTTAAGGTATAGTGTGATGCTCAACTTAATAAGAAATTAAGCTTTTTTTCTTAGTTTGAGTTCATCTTACCTTAAGTGTATGAGTTGCTGAGATATTAGGGTTGTAAAGGGAAATTTAGTTTAGAAATTAAGTGTGAAATTATTCATGATTTTCCTAAGAGAAGTCCACCTATTTATAATTACTTCACATAGTGTGTCAAAGATTGGAGATGTAATCAAGTGTGTGGTGTGAATGAGGTTTTAGAACCTTCTCTTGTAAGAATATTTTCTATTGTGAGTCACTAATTGATGTTTGTGTTTTATAAAAACAGGTTGATGGTCGAGCCATATAGAAGAAATAATAGGTCAAGAGTAATCCATTGTTTTTAAGATTTACACCTTGTTAGATTGATGTGTCGAACAACTATTAGTCATATTCCTTAGTAGCCTGTGATGAGAGTTTGTTAGGGTTGAATGTCTATATATATAGGTTAGGTCTCCCTTCCACTTCAAACTGTGAGAGCTTTTCCTATTGTTAGCCGCATTATGACTTAGAAAATAGAGAAGACTTATGTCTTTCAAGGAGATCGCTCAGTTGAATCATGGGCAATATAGGTACGCATTCTACTTAATGTATAATTATTATTTGGTGTTTTATAATTATGTATGGCATCTCAATTAAATCTTACATCCCTCATTTAACTTTTAAAATATCTAGATATTTACAATGTATATATTTATCCAGCTCACGAAATAATGAATAGAATTTGTAAACGCTGAAGCTTGACTCATTTAACAAACGAGTCAAAATTTTTAATTCATTGTCTTGTTAATAATCTGGCTGTAAATAAGTTCATGAGTTGACTTAGCTCATTGCAAGTCCTAAGTGAGAGTAGCTAATTTTGACAATTTAATTTCACGTAATCACTTCAAAAAGTAACTTTGTGTATTAATCTTAACTATACATGCTTAATTTAATGATAAAAATTTATTCTTTCTCACTTGATATGCTATATATATACAAAGAGAGAGAGAGAGATCAAGTAAGATATCAGTCGAGCTACATTTTACCGTAATTGCATTGAATATTTTGTCATACTAGTGAGAAAAAATTTGATTGTTGTTATAGATATTAGCTAAATTTCTGAACCACTCTTTAGAAAGTAGGTCATTACGCTTGAGACCTAAAGCTACAAGACCTCTGTCAAGAGAAATCTATTTAATATACCTATGTAGACACAAAGATATAGATAGTTTTACAAAATATTTCTTAATTTGATGAATATTATTATGCATGAGCAGAATATATTTAGGAGTTTGCTATATTTAGTATTTTGGAGCCTTTGTGTTAATTAGTGCAGGGTGAACTGGGTAATTGTGAAATTCATTATTTTTTATCTGATTTTTGCTGCAACTATTGTTTGCTGAATCTTATTTCTGCAATGCCTGCTTGTGAGAGCACCCTTTCTAATGGTGCATGCGGTTAAACTAGGGATGGAACATCATCAAGGAACACTAGCAAGTTGTCATATGTGTAATTCTTCTAGGAATATATTATACATGGGGAAAATGGTCCTAATCTACTCCTAGGAATGTAAAATTATTGACTTCAATGTCATTGGGGACTGTAATGAACATAGAAATCTGGTGAGGGCAAATTTTCTCATCCCACAAGGCCACAGCCCTTTCTCTCCTTAACTTCAAGAAAAAAGAAAGAGTTTTAGAAAAAAAAAACTTTAATATTCTCAAAAATAAATAAAAAAACTTCAATTAGGGAAACAGCAAATGAGACTATGAACTATAACGATTGATTTTAGAATGAAGACTTCACAATTAATGAGTTTTTTCTATGTCCGTGTTTGATATATGTTACAATTATTGACTTCAATGGTAAGTGTAATGTACATAGAAATCTGGTGAGGGCAAATTTTCTCATTCCACAGCCCTTTCTCCCTGCCTAATTTCAGGGGGGGGGGGGAAGCCGTAATAGTTTCAGGGAAAAAAAATTACTTCAATTAGGGAAACAGCGAAAGGGACTATGACTTGAAACTAATATAACTTAACGATTGATTTTAGAAGACGACTTTACAATTTACAAGTTCCTACGTCTGTGTTTGATATGTGTTACAATAACATAGCAGTATCATTCCATATACAGATAATTAATTACAAATAATTTAGATAGCTTCTTTTCCTCATCTTCCGCCCTTCACACTTTCCCTTTTTGGTAATAATAATAGAAATAGTTCCTCTTCCTCATTGTTCCATTTGAGGCATCAACAAAGGCTAGATGGATCATCGAATTTGGGTGCGCCCCAGTGACCAAAGGCCTGTGTCTTTAACCGGCGCCTGAAAGAAAACAACATGAAAGATGGGGCAAACAGAAAAGTGGTGATTAGGAGAGGGCAAAGCATTGTAGAGAATAAGCACAACATAATTGAAATTGGTCACATGCTTACTGGTGCTTTCATTGATGGGAAAACATTCCAAAACCGCAGAGTCTCATCCCCGGCACCAGTTACTATTGTCTGCAATGGATCAGCATAAATTAAAAAATGAGGTAAGAAAGAATAATGTCTTTTCATAACATAAAAATTAAAGAAGAATTATGTTATACCTGACCATCAGGAGAGATTGCAAGGTAAAGCACTCTCATGTTGTGGCCAGTTAGAGTTGCAACCTAATCAAAATTTGGCCAATAAGGTTAAGACATTTTCTAGTTAGGTAATAGACTCTTTCTGGTTGCAAATTCTCTAAAATAACTAGAACTGTCAAAAGTAAAGTACCTTTGCCAGTGATGGATATTTCCACACCATAATCTGATTCTGGGAGTACCCATGAGTACTTACTAGCTCATTCACATTTTTACTCCAAGCAAGGTTGCAAACCTGCAGAAATTATGCATTAAATTAGTTTGATGAGAAATGAGATGCATATGGATTCTTGTGATACAAGTCTCAGTGGACAAATTAAAGAGCCAAGAGATAAACCTGGCTCCCAGTGTCAACACAGTTCAATTGATGGCCATTTGTAGTGTTCCAGAATCGAATGCACCTATCAGCAGTTCCACCTCCTGACGCAAGGAGGCTGCTCTGGTGAGGTGACCAAGCAATGGCCTTCACAGCAGCTGTGTGCTCTGTAAGTCTTAAAGCTGGTTGCTGAGAGTGCTGATTCCATACCAAGAGCTGCTCATATAATAAAACATGACATTGAAGAGGTAATATCACTAGTGAAACTAAATAAGAAGTATAAAATAAAGCTCTCTTTATGAGTCTTACTTTAATCTATGTAAAGTAAAGGATGACAAGGAAAGAAAGAGAAGCATACCTGGTTATCATTACCCCCAGAAGCAAGTTCCCTGTCATCACTGGACCATTTCAACCCACATACCTGTCAAATTGAGGGATAACACAAATGCTATCAATTTCTCCACTTCCAATTAACCTTAACATTTTTACAAGTTCAATGTATACTTTTCAAAAGTCTTTTACCTCAGACTTGTGGCCAACAAGCTTGCTAACAAAGTCACTTGAAACCCTCATGTCATGCTGAAGAATGTTCCTATCCCTGCTCCCTGAAGCCAAAATGCGCGAATTCCATGCCAAGACACCAGTTCTTGTCTGATGCCCACCCATTGTTCTGACCTTCTTACAATGAGTTCCATCCCAAATCTACAAGCATAAGGTACAAATGCTCTCTTACTCTTATTCTCAATCATCAAATACATGGATGGATAACCAAATCTAAGTAAGCTAATAAACAACGTACCTGAACTTGACCAAGATTTGTACCAATGGATATAAAAGAACCCTCCCTGGTCCACTGGACAGAACACACACCATCATAAGGCCCCAAGTCACATAGCTTAGTCACCTGAAAGCCACACAAAGATATGTTCATTTTAATTAAGGGAAATGTTTTATCTACACCTCAAATCCTACACCTGATTACCTCTTACGAATGAGTTAATTATTAGTTAACAACGTTTATCGCTTGATTAACAAACTAAAATTGTATTTTCTTTTAACAATAAATGATATAAAAATACCAAAAAAAAAAAAAAGTTGGTAACCAATAATTAACTCATCTACGTGTAGAATTTCATGTACAGGAATAACAAAATTGTTTTAAATATCCATCATAGTTTGTCCCGTTTGCTGAGCGAGAACTTAAAAGATGTTTTTGATTAATGTAGTGAAATTGGTGGCAGTTTCAGACTCACTTTGCTGTTTGAAGCACTCCAGAGATAGACACAAGTGCCCAAACCCACAGCAAGAACATTTTGTGAGGACCAGTCCACGAGATTCAAGTAAAAGTCATCTTGAAGTGATGGGGCATCCAGAACCTGCACAACCTTGTCCGGTTTCAGTAATCAACAATCCAACATTAATCATATCAGTGCTTTTTTTTAACTGTCTCAGCTGAAATTCAGCTCAAGCCTCATGAAACAAACTATCTGAGTTCTGAACAGAAAAAAGCTAATGTTTTTTCTGTTCAAAATACACAGTTTTGTTCTGCAAGGTGAAGAAGCAAGAAGAAAAAACAAAACTTGCCTTGTGGGGTGTCTTGGGAACTTTCCGAGGAGGCTTTGGAGGGGTGGAACACTCTGAAGATAACCCACTTTGGTGGCCTAAAGTGGAAGGCGAAAATGGGGAGGAGGGTCCAGAGTGATCAGTCTTGAAGCGCAGCATGTTCTTGCTGGGACTCATAGGAGAACCTTGACCTTGACCTGCAGGGGCAGAAGAAGGAGAAGCAAAGTCAGACCCAAAAAGCTCTGATTTCAACAACCTTGAATAGGCCTCGTTACTCCCTTCTTTGACCGGCGATGGCTTCTCGATGAGACCAAAGGTGTGGAGCCTGGAAGATGATCTGCACGGTATGAACCTGTCACTGCATGTGGAAGATTTGGAAGGAGAGGAGGAGGAGGAGAGGTTGGAGATGGCACGGAAAGAAGAAGAGGCAGAGAAGGTGTCAAGGCGTAGTGAGGTTCCGGACATCCCAGCTGGGAGGTTCAGCCCAGATTTCCTGGCTTGAGGTGACTCCATTTTCTGCTTCTGCTTCTTTTTCTTGAATGTGTTTGTTTCTGTGCAATGGAAGGGAAGAAGTGAAGTAATGGCTCTCTCTGTTGAAGCAGAGAGAGAGGGAGAGAGAGAGAGAAAGAGAGGGTTTTGCAAAGGGATTTTTGTATTAGGGAGGTATTTTTGGGAAGAGGAAGATTCTCAACGGTCAAATTCTGGCGAGTTTTAGAGGAGGGGGGAAGAGGAAAGAGAGAAGAGTTGGTATGGGAAGCTCATAAATTTGTTATCTGAAAGGGATTCCAACGGTCAATTACCAATCAGGCTCCTCAAAAGTGTGCATAGATCTCTGTAGCTCATTGTTTGGCGGCTGTCCAACATTTATCCATTTTATCGTCAGAGTGTGTTTGAGAAAGTTTAAAAAAAATAGATTATGCTGTTAATTGATTATATGTATAATTGATTATTGTAAAAATTAATTATAATTAGAATTTATTTTTGTTTAGGTCAAAAATAATTTTAAGATAATTTATTTTGTTTGGATGGTGTGAAAAAAATTATTTTTACATAATAAATTATGAAAAAAATATAAAGTTATTTTATTTATAATATTTAGTGGAGAGTTATTGGTCATTATGAGAAATACTTCTCTCATTAAAGCATAGAAAAAATCTACATGGTTAAATTTTTTTATTTAAAAATAATTTTTTTTATGAAAATAGTTTATACTATGAGTTTGTACTAAAATAATGTTTTTATGAAAATAAAAGTTTTTTTATAAATTAATTTAGATACTCAAACATAATTGATTTTTTATAAAATAATTTTTTTTAAAAAATAATTAAATAAAAAAAAATTAATCTTTCTCAAACAAGCTCTTGTGCTCCTAAGTCTTGAGATAATTTTTTTGTTTGGGGTTATTGATATAAGATTATGGGGATTTAGGCTTTTTATGAATGCATTTTCATCAGGTAGTCCTTCTTTTTAACCCTTTTTGATAGATTTCCCGTGTTCTGTTAGTAATACAGACATCGATAACACCATAGAAAAAAACAAATTTGCTACATTTGCAATTCTTATAAATGGTTTCAGGGAAAAAAAAGGACTGAAATTTGCAAATTGCAATTGTTGAGTGTATTTGATTGAACATAATACAAATTTGATGGATGCAGATGAACATCTATAAAAAGCTGATGGATTCATCTCTTCTTCAACCAACATCTTATTTTGCAAACTATAGTTTGCTGTATGATAATCTCTTTTAAGGTAACTAAATAACTAGTTGTACTGTTTTTGGAATAATAATGGCACGATATTTAGAGTATGAAGCATATAGCCACACTGTACATACGCAAACGACATGGTTTCTCGGCTTAGCAGCTCTAATACTAGTGACCAACTCCACAACGCAACCTTAAATAACTAAGCTCTTAACACGATCCTCACACGAGTAATGAAAACTATGCAGACAATTTCATCAATTAAAATAAGCCAAGTGGATGCTATTCATCAGACTGAAAAGTGAAAATATCAATAGCATGCTTCTAGCTTCGGCAACAGTAAGAGCAGCAAATTAGTTTACTGGACAACATTGTCCAAATTGAGGTATGATGTTCCAGACAATATACAGTACTGTGTTATCAAGTCAATTACAATGAATATTGCAGTTGATAACTACGAAGCCAGTCTTCCCCTTTTTCATAATAATCCATCCTACTGAAAGTTTGTGTATGGAATTGTGGGGCTGATGCATAGGCAGCAGCCCCACACCATGCATCCATAACTGGATCCAGTGCTCTAGCTATTTTTATAGGTGATCCACATGGTCTAATCATCCGAATTCCGGCTTCTAGGCGCTCGATGATACCAGGGAAAAGAGAGCTTCCACCAGTCACAAGTATGGAACTAGTCAGTCTCTCTTCCAAGCTTTTATCCTTGTATGGTAACCTCCTTAATGAGACCCCGGCCATCTCATCTAATCCTACTTGATCAACCCCAATCCAGTTTGGATTAAACAAAATTTCGGGGCATCTGAACCTTTCAACCCCAAAAACAATCTGAAAATCTTCTTTGGTGAGAGGACAAAAACGTGGCACCTCAGCAGGTTGAGAGGTACCTGTTTCTAACTTGGGCACAAATGTCGGATCCAAGTCCTACCAAAGCAACAAATTCAGCAAAATTTTTGTGAGTCATCAAGAGCCTATATACAAGGTGATGTAAGTTTAACATTATGCAAGAAATAACCTAACCTGGAGCCTCGTAGATATGCGGGCTAGTTCTGTTTCATCCTCATCTGGTCCCTCATCATCATCGTCATTGTCTTTGCTCATCAATTTGTAAAGTCGCCAATCTTCGTCTCTGGCGCCAAATGTATCCTCACCCTTACCATGATCAAAAGCAGCAGTTGTCAAGAGGCGCATTCTTTCCCGTTGAGCAGCATTCAGTCTCTCACCACGACCAACACCACCAGACAAATTATTTCCATTTGTATGGCCTCCATTTGTCTTGAGTCGTTTTCGTTGGTCAATTTTCTCTGAAAGGTCTTTGTATCTAGCATGCAATTGTTCCAAGTAAAGCTCCGGGTTCTCTCTACAGTAATAAGGGAAAAAACCAAGAAGACATGTTTAGAGCATAATAAGAGTACTATTAAGTATTCAAGCCTTGTCATGATTGCAGTCATGTTTTGTGCAAAAGCCATGCCCTCAACGTTAGTTAAGGCAGATAGCACAGTGGACACTTTTCTCTCCCTTGTTAAGGCACCTAGTAACCTTAAATTAGACAGAAGGTGTACTCCTCTCTCTCATATTTAGTTTTTCCCATTTTACTAAGTTGAATATGATGGAATCATGGAAAGCTCTTTTACTCACATAAACAAGCAACAAAATAATTTTAAATTAAATTAAATAAATTAAAGCATGAAACATACAGGCGTTTCTCCTCCTCTAGCTGTTGTTTCCTCTCTCGTTCCACTTCCTCTTCATAGCGCTTCTGTTTTAACCGCTGCCGCCCTTCAGACATGGATTTGAGTGACAACTGTTTCTTCTTTTCAATGAGCTATCATTAAAGCACACCCAATGAACATTGTCAACTTCGTAAGGCACAGAGAACAACATGCAAAGAAACGATTTGGATATCAAAATTGTAAGCAAATATGGCTCCAAGCAAAAAATTTACAAGTAAATTTAAAGGGTGGGAAGACAGGGAGCTCAATCAAATAATGCATGCGATCAGATATTATGCAAAAACTGACCTGGTCTGGGGTCAGCATGTCATCAGGGATGTTTATAAGAGAATATTTCTCATTAGCCGCAGCGTCAGCCTTTTCAGTTTCAGCTTGTTCACTCTTTGGCTCACCTTTTGCTTTCCGTAAGGATTGTGTAACTTTACTATGGGCAGATTCTATCTCTTGCCTAGAGACATAGCCAGTCTCTGCTAGGAAAGATGGAACATCACTCTCTTCAACTTGTTCAAGCTGATGTAAAAGAAATTCCAAACCATGCAATTCATTTTCCAGTTCATTTATTCTAGATGACCTCTTCGCCTCAGCCATTTCTCGCAACCTTTGACCTTGTTTCTCTTTTATTGCTGCCTTTCTTGCAATCTCTTCCTCAGAAGGAGGCTCCTCCATTGGGGGTGGAACCCAAGGGAGCTGCCAACATCTGGTTTTTTCTTCAGCCTCCTTGGCTCCTTTCTGTCAGATCATTAATGAAAAAGTCTTAGTAGAAACAGTAGTGCTTAGGCCCCATTTTGTAACCCCAAAAAAAAGTCTTGGAAACAGTAGAGGAACAGATGGAAAAGAAGAACATTTCTTACCTGAAACAACCGAGCTTCAGAAGCATAGTCTGGTGCAATATAACAATGTTCCATCTTCAGGTCTTCAACTTTCTCCCATGTAAATCTAGCCCTGCATTGAGAATTTAATAAAACCTAAGAAATACTATGTGTTTAGCACTCAGCTTGATAATAGCAGAACCCTGATGATTTTATACTCACATATGATAAGGATATTTCAATGAAAGAAGTTGCTTTAAATAATCAGTCACATGGAATCCACCAATATTAGTACGGCAGCATCCTTTATAAATAGGCTCCCCATCTACAAACTAGAAATTCAAAAAATAAAATAATTATTATAGAATTATAAACACTTTACAAACTTGGTAGGCTATCCAAATCCTATCAGCAATTCTGCAATACAGCAGAACTGACCACTGAAAAGTGAAAACTATATTGCACATTCATTTAAATATTTTAAATCTTTTTACCAATTCTTTTTTATTTTTAGGAGCTTTTTATACTTAATCTTTTCCCCATAGGGGCGCATCCTCCTTCATAGAAAATTAGGTACAGTTTTTACTTTCAACTGCCCACACCCTCTTTTACAAGTACAGGTTTAAAATTGTGTTAAGCCATCTATCTTTTTAAATTTGAATAAATTATCTTAAAAAAGAACATAAGGAGATCCCTTTATATGTAATCTATATGATTATTAATTACCAAAATATCTTGAAAAATAATTATACAGATCAACGCTATTATTGGTGACATGAGAGTAGGCCGTCTGGCACAGCAGCAAAGAACAAATGTAGCATAGTGATACAAAAATGACATGCAACTGTTACTTAACAAAGGCACATACATAGTGCAGAACAAGAGAATTGTTTACAGCCCTCCCTTGCAGAGACGGTCAATGAAGGCTCAAAAGTAACCCACAAGCAGAAAAGTAATATTAGCTACTATGATCACAATAATGACGATAACGTACAAAACATATAACATTTGCAAATTCAACAATGTATGTGTGTGTGGATGCAGAGCTACTATAATAATCTGCAACAAAAAATGACAAGCTCATTTCCTTCACATATAAAACCCTTAAATAAGGTAAATAACATAAAAAGCATACCGGAATCACATGGGTTGTAGTAAATCCTGGACACATAGCAAGACCATCTTTATCACAAACTCCTCGTTGTTGATTATATTTATAGCTGAATGCTGCATCAACACCAAAGGCTGCCATAACAGAGAAAAGCACAGATAGCTTTGTCAGTAAAATTAAACACACAACATCTAGCATGGAATAGAGATAAACATGCATCCCTGATGGGGTTCAAACTACGAGATAAGACGCCAAACATGGTCTTTTAGGGCTTCACATAGAAATTGATTTTCCATTTAAGAATAGACCTGGCGGTAGAGATTGGGCATAAGGCAGCAGGCAAGCCAACACTTCTATTTCTGCTAAGGCTGCTTGTAAAATATGAAGATTTTTTTTTTTTTTTTGGGTAGGATTAACAAAGTATTAGTACCTATAGACGGAACTCCATACGTCTCAAAAAGAAGTTCTCCCATTTTACTACGAGACTGAACTGGGTTGCATACACATTCTGTGATCAGGACAGGATGATCAATCTGCCCTGGCATTAAACATAAAAATAGTAAAGAAGAGTGAGTTAAAACAATTTAAATCCTAGAAGTGCCAAAAAAAGAAAAATCTGTATTTACTAAACCAAGGAACTCCTAGGTAACAATACCACACAGACCGTTAAGTTTTACTTGCACACCAAATTTAGTCCTATCGGAGTTTAATATCTCTTTAAAATGTCAACAGCATAAACACCAACAAAATCACAGTAGAAAAGATAACAAACTTAATGCTAGGGAAAGAAAAATGAAAAATACTGTTCCACCTATGGCCATACCTCTGGTCCATTTGCACCCATCCGGTCAAATCCAAAGTCAAGAATCTATAGATGAAAGAAAATGGTCAGTAATGCCTTCCTTGACAAGTTCTTCAAAATTAATGAAGCAAACACTTAAAACTTGTGCACATGCATGACCTTATTTCGACAATTTTTAGTATGGTACTCCCCCTTCATAGCTAGTTGTTATGAGCCTATGATTCCATATCAAACCCCACTATATCAGCTAAATTCAGCATTGCCCAGTGCAAGGCACCACTGTCAGTGTGCTCGAGCTAGGACTAGTAAAGTATCAATATGTAAGACCTTGAAGAAATGCAGAGGTCTAGACAAGAGAAATCAAAGTACAAGATCTATAGCCAAGTTCAAACTCTTATTTAATATTTAACTATATATCAGCATGATGCAGCAGGTAGATATCCATGCAGAGGAAAAGAGAAGATATTTTGGACACATTTTGTTGTTTTAGAACAAAAGATCCCAAGGATTGAAAATGTGAATCCGTAGTGTGAAGTTACTAGGTATTGCTTCCTTGTGTTCATTTTGGCTAAATCAACAACTAAACAGCACAGATATCTGATTAGTCATAAAAGATCTTATAGCAATAACACAAGTAGCGCCACAACCTGTTCTCACACAAGTACAACCACTAATTCCTCAAAAAAAGACTTCCATAGTATGCAGCCACCAAAATAGACCACTACCTGAATTATAAGTGTAACTTCACATGCATATAGCACACGTGGCAGACAGAACCAATACAAAATCACAGACTAGCAGATGATCATTGAGAATTGAATCCTTAAACATATCACAAGTATATCCAAAAGGCCCAAAAATGTAACGGGAGTAAACTTACATATTCCATTATTTCAAACTGGTAAACAACATTGCTGTCAAATGCTGAGCGTGGCCCAGAGCGAGTGCAGTCAAAGTATTTCACTAATGCTGGATCATGGTCACCAACAATAGTGACAGTTTCTCCTGTGTTACAGAAAGTTAAAGAATAATAATCATTCAATATGCCACATAATTGCCTTTCTGTTTGGTTAATATCAGGCACGTTCCTCTTAAATATATAAGGCTATTAATTCAGAAATAATAACTATATCTCAGTCCTAATTTTTAAAAACTTCAAAATAAACTAATGCAAATGCAAATGCACCAAAGCAAAAAAGAACTTGCATAAATACATTTTTTATTTGCTCAAATTCAGCTACATTTTTTTTTCTAACGATAACAAATATAACACAGTAAGTAAAATGGAGTCAGAGCATAGTGAAATTGTGGGGACATATGATACCAGTGGCTTTATGGCGTGGCCTTTGGACAATGTTGCGGAAAACAACACGAGGTTCGGTGTCTCCTGCCCAACTAACAATTCACCAAAACGAACGAACTTAAAAATTAAATCAACAACCCCATGTTGTAGCCAATTCGAAAAAACAGAGAAAGCGCGCACACCCACAAAAAAGATTCAATTTTTGAGGTCAAATTAGGGTTTGAGAGAGTACCCAATACGGAAATAGGAGGCGCCATTGTCGATCACGATAGGAGTGGTTGAACCGAAGAGGTTGTAATCAGATTGGCGCTGAATTTTCGAAATGAAAGGCATTGTCTTTGTGAAGCAGAAGACACAGTGGTTTTGAGAAGAGCAGGGTTTGGTGTGTTTCCTGCGACTCAACAAAACCTCTGAAGATGGTGAACAGCAACCTAAGTAACAGACATGGTGAGCCCCGAAAGTCGCTCCGCCGAACCGGTCGGGTTAACCCGGACTGGTTTGTGTCGGGCGAAGTTTAAACGGGTTGTCGAAGTCAAGTAGTGGTTTTTTTGTTTTTTGTTTTTTAGTGCAACAAAGGGATCGAAGCCCAATCACAGACATACTAAGCAGGGCTTGAAATTACACGGGATAAGGCAGACCCACTAATAAGCCCACACTCTTCATTGGTTTTTAACCCAAGCACATAGCAATTTGGAACGGAAAATGCTATTTTCCACGAAAATATTTTCGTGAAACTTCTACGAAGCTGATGTATTTGGCGATGCCGTTTAAGATGGACCCTTGAGTTAGGTTCATCCAATGCACCCTGTAAACAATCTACAATAGTAGGTTTTTTCCTCTTCTTCAACCACCATGCTGGCCACCATTGATGGCTAGTTTCTGACCACAGCCACCTAAGTTGGCGCTGGAAACCCTAACTGCTAGAATGCTCAACCACCCAAATCTCTCTGCCTCTACCGATTGTGTGTAACACTATCCACCCACGCCGGCCACCATCGCATCCCACCTCGCCACCCACTCTAGCGCAGGAAAACCTCAACCTTCAAAATGCCCTAACACCCAAATCTCTCTGCCTCTGCCAACCACCACCACTACCTCTACCAACCGCGTGCTACCCCAGCCACCCACGCTGGCCACTACTGTATCCCACCTCACCACCCACGGTAGTGCCAGAAAACCCCAACCTCCAAAATGCCCTACCACCCAAATCTTTCTGCCTCTGCCAACCATGACCACTGCCTCTATCAACCATGATGAGGAGCTCGGCTAGAACAGAAACGGATCTAGTGCGGATGGTGTTGGTTCAGTTTTGGTTGAGCAAGAACCACCCACAGTGATGAGGATTTGGGCAGTTCGGTTTGGGTTTACAGCTTCTAGTATTGGTTCGCATGGTGGAGATTGGTGGCTGGTATGGTGGCTACTCTGATTTGGGGTTGTGGTGGCGGCTAGAACAGAGGCTAGAACACCAACAGCTCTGGTTTGAGGGACCAATGTGTTTTAGCCAGGAGGCATAGTGGTTCTCACTTGTCGACTTAATGGGTGGAACAATGGTGGCTCGCGAATTTTGGTTGGCTGGTGACTTTGGGCGGCGCATGCGGTGGAGTAGCGAAGGTAGGTATAGGCGGTGACTGTTGGGGTTGTTACTTTGCTGGTTCTGGCGACCTAAGTGTGCTGGTTTCGGCGACCTAAGTGTGCTGGTCATGTAATTTGCTACTTAATCATCAAGTAAACAATTTACACCGTTGATCATATTTTCTACTCATCCAATGGCTAAGATTTCATGGTCCATCAATCCGACCATTTATTGGTTCGGGTAACGGGTTTAAGAAACTAACCAGATAACCCGACTCAACCACTCGACTACCTTATTATAGCCAAACTTATCACAATTTCCTTTCTGTCTCTCTAGTCCATTTTAGTTTCACTTCACTTCTCTATCTTTACCATATCACCTTCTCCTTCTTTCTCTCTCTCTCTCTAGGATATGAGTACAGTCCAGACCACTAGGGATGACGACAGTGTAGATCTGGGGAGCAAGACGACTACGTAGATTTAGGGAGCACGATGATGGCGTAGATCTGGGGAGCACTGGCAGCATAGATCTGGGAAGTCTTCGCCATTTCTCATTCTCACATTTCTAATTTCTTCTCTTCCCAAATTGCAAAATCCCTAACCCTAACTCCCAAATTGCAGGTGTTGAGGATGAACATGAAGACTAGCGAAGATCGAAGGAAGAGAAAGGGATCGAAGGAATTAGGGTTATGGTTGTGGGTGGGGAGGATGTATTGGATGGTGGTGTAGTGAGGGTAGAGTTTGCTAGGGAGGTTGGTTTCAGAGATTTGAGAGTAATGAGGGGGGAAGTGGTTGCATTGGAAGCAGAAGGGGCAGATCCAGATCTTGGAAGTGAAGTCGAGGCGAGAGAATGGGTTGAGAACAGAGAAGCAAGTTTTGCAGCAGAGTGGCGGGTAAGGGAGGGTGAGGATGTCGGGGTAAGGGCGGAGGAGGGAGATTGTGGGGACGAGTAGGATCACGCACTTGTTGGCTTCGACTTTGGTGCGGGGCCAGAGGTTCCACTTTATTCGAACTCCGTCGATGCCCTCGGGATCTGGCAGATTCGATCTGTGTTGGCTATCTTTGACGACCAACATGATGGATTCACTAGATTGGTAGGTATTGTGTCTGTGTGTGTGATTTTGGGATTGTAAGGAGAGAAAGAGAGAGAGAGAGAGAAAGAGACTCTTGAGAATTGAGAGAGAAGGGGTCACCTCGTCATATTGAATTTGAACAACCCAACTACTCAACTCGAACTAACTCGACTATAATCGGGTTGGTTCGATTCGGGTTATCTGATTTTTTTTTCCAAACTCGATCTCAACTAATTGTTTGAATTTTTTCCCTTAAACCCGAACCAATTCGAACCATGTGCAGCCCTACATGTCTACATGGAGGATGTTAATATAAACACAATAAGTTTGAATCCACCAATAGACTTTATTTAACAGTATTTATATACAAATATGAGTATATGTAAAAATTATTAGTTAAGATCTATAAGTTTATTATATTTACAATTATTCAAAAAAATAATAATGATTAACTAAATTTTATGCGAATTTAAGTACTACTAATTAAAAACTGTAAAAATTTAACTTTTAATATGACCTATTGATTTATTTTAATAATAAATCAATAACCCAAAATCAATAATTCATCTATGGATCCAAAAATTTTGAGTCTGTTTTAGACTTTCCCCTACGTAAGCCCATCATATTTTACCAGCCAAGTACGACCATGTATAAGATGGACCAACTTAGATATTTTATATTAAGTTGGATCGAATTGGTCAAGTTCTTGTATCATTGAGTCAGATTATACACCCTTATAGACATGTAGTTCTTGTTGGATTTATTTGATCTAGGTATCCCTTAAGATTTTATGGATTTAACATTTCAGCTCATGATATTATAGAAGTGTAGTTCCTTAATGATAATGCAGTTCTTAGAAGCTATAAAGAAATAAAGTTACATTATAGTCATCAACTATAACTTTTGACTAATAATAATTAAACATTTGGTCCACAAACACTTGGTCCACCAAGTATCAGTGAGAGAGATTGTTGAATTTATTTGTTCCACCTCTTTCTTAGGACGTGGTAAGTGCTTGGTTTAACAGTTGCTTATAAAATTACCTTTTTCTTTAAACATCCATGTATCTGTATGTATTCCCTCTTTCATAGTAAACTAATAAATTCCAGCGCTCATTTGGAACTTGCTCGTGTGGCTGTCGTTTCCTTTTGAACTTGTCTTACGGTGATCCACCATTGGATTAAACGGCATTCAAACTTAGGACTAGTTCAATCCTTTTATTTCTCCAGTCAATTCTATACTTTCTGAGAGCTGAGTTTAGTTATCGTTGTGCACCTTACTTAAATAAACGAGTCTTGCTATTTGTACATAAGACTTTTACATCAACTCCTCATAAGACATGATGTTAATGACGTGGAGCAAGTGGCAAAAGAATTTATGGAACAAGCTGATAGTTATAAATTCAAACAGACGACTCAACATTAATTGGCCATAATTTTTTATGTTGGAGTAGTTTTTAAACTTATTATATATCAATGGAAATTCCCTTCTAAATCCACCACTATGACTACTGGTGCAAATGAGTCAAGAAACTCAGGTTTGACTTGTGAAAAAAATAAATTACTCACTCTTGATTCATTTATTTAGACTAGTCAATTTTAAAACTTGAGCTCAAGTTGTTTAAAAATATGAAAGTTTGGATTTAGTTCATTTAACTTGTTTATAACTTGATTATTTTCTTTCATTTTATCAAATATCTCCTTAAAGTATTTTTTATTTTTTAAAATTTATTAAGCTAATAATTAGTAAACATCTTTATAGTGAAAGATGAATTAAAAATAGAAATAAAGACACTTTTTTTCATAATTCATTATATAAAATGATAAAAAAATTTAACCTTTCACCATTATAAAAAAAAATTAAAATAAGCTTGAACACTTAAAAATATTTAACATATTTCCATAATTAAATGGTCTTCTTCCTTTATGCATGGAGATAGAGCTTGTTGACAATTGTATATACTGATGTTAACCTTTTACAAATACTTAGACAAAAGCATCATTTTCATACCTAAAATTTTCACAAAATTTCAATTTAGTCCCATAAGTTTTTTTTTGTTTCAATTTTGTCCCTAATGTTTCAAAAAAGTTCTAATGCCTTCCTTCTGCCTAACACCATTTAATTGTTAACGACGAGCTACGTGGATCTCACATGGTTGACATGGATCCCACGTGGCATCTAGCATTGATTCCATGTGATACCCAACCAAATCAAAACTTTTGTGAAATATGAGGGACGTAAATAAGATAGAAAAAAAATTTTAAGATCAAATTGAAACATTCATGAAACATAAGGCACACAAATAGGACAAAAAAAAAAACTTTTAGGACCAAATCAAAATTTTCGTAAAATGTGAGACATAAATAGGATTTTAGAACCACCACCATGCACCCCTATAATTTCACTCTTACCACGATCATTAAATAGAACCATCACCATCAACAACCAAGTTCCTCTCCCTACCATCACAAAAACGCTTAACCTTATCAGATTTTTCCACCTATGTCAGACGTCCTCTGTTTCACACCCTTCAAGCTTGGGTTTAGGTTGACTTTAGTTTGTCATGCCATTGAAGCCATCGAATTTAAACCTTGTTTGTGGTGATTTTTCATCAAATGTAGTGACTATTCTTTTTGAATCAAAATCTAATATTTAGGAGCAAATAAACTGCTCTTAGGACCCTCTAGGTTAAGTAATTGTCGATCGATCAAGCATCAGTAAAAGAGTATGTCAAAGCATAAAGTGGAGTTAGATATGAACATGAATAAATGAAAAGTAAGAGTGCGTTGAAATAAACTTATTGGATATAAATTAACAAAATGGTAATGTCGAAAGTAAACTTATTGAAAGTAAAGTTGTCAGAAATGTAAATGGCAAGATAAAGTAAATGTTGAAAGTAGTGTTGTCAAATTGCGGCCATGGCAAATTGCGGTGGCAGGTTTCTTAGAATCTGTCATTCGCCAACCGCTATGTTTTGGTTTCGGCCTTGTGCGAAATGGCAGCTGCCACAGCTATGGCGCCATGGTAGTCGTGGCGGTGCATTGCTGAAATAGTAGTTGTAGGCTTTTTTTAAGGGTTTTTTCAGTGTTTTCACACTTACTAATTTTTAAAATCCCTAACCCATTCGACGAAGACCACCACCCACTTTCAGCCTCTGCCTCTTGAGACTTCACCCTCCCACTCCCACCCACCGGCCTTTTCCCTCAACTCCGACGACTGAGCAGCGAGACCCAGGCATCTCTGGCGGACGATGACCTTCTCCGGCGAGGTAATGATGAACGACCTTCCCAGCTCTCTGTCTTTCTCTGTTCTCACTTCTCAACCTCACTTCTTCTTTTTTTCTTTATTTCTTTTTTCTCTGTTCTCAAACTCATACTTGTTTGTTCATTATTCTGTCATTCTCATTCATTTATTTTTTGTTTTGGGTTTTTCACCTCTCTCTATTTTAGGTTTTGCACTCTCAACTCTCAAACTCAACTCTCTATTTTACACTTTTTAGTTGCTGCACTTGATTTTCTTATGATCCTATCTAAGTCTTTATTTTATTTTCACTTTTAGGACCTAACCTAGAACAATGGCATGTTGTGGACAAAGTGAAGTCTCTTCAAACACTTCAAGGTCTGACAATGATATGTTGATGTGGAGGAGCCAAAGGAGGAGGCAGAGGAGGAGGGGGACAAATAGATTTTTAACTTAATCTTATGTGACTGTGTCTTATCTTGAACTCTTGATTTGTGTCATTTTATTCCTACTTGTTAGTATTGTTAGTTTTTATTTTCTAGTGACCTTATGCTTAACTGCTTATGTTATGGCTTATAAGACTTTGATTATGTTATGACTAAGTTATGACAATTATGTTTTTCCCTTATGCTTTTTGACTTGTGATACTTTTGATATATATATATATATAATTGTTCTTGGTATATGTTATTAGTTTTTATTATTTATTATATTTAGCAATTTTTTTGAATTTTTTTATATATTTTATTTTTTTAATCAACAACCATGCTTCCGCCATTTTCTGCAACCGCCATCCACCATTTTGTATAGCAGATTTTTGGTTTTTCACCATAGATCGCCATCCGCTATTAACAACATTGGTTGAAAGTAAAGCTGGAAGTAAATTGACATTAAAGTAAATGAATATTGAAAGTAAACTTGCGGATACTCAAAAGAATTTTCACACTAAATGAATTGATGTGATTGGTATTCATCACACAAGGCATTTATATACAGTTGATTAACAAGCCTAATCAGTGGCTACCACACTAACTATAATTAACCATTAACTAATCACATAATTTAGTTGACTAAATACTAACAAATAGTAACCATCATTGACTTAGCATTAGAATGTTCCCTAGAATATTTTCTAGCTAACTAACTAATTTGATTCATTGCGACCTTATATCAAGGGTCTAAAAATAATGATTCTGAGCAAACTGTTGATGAAATCAATATGTACTTTGATTGTAGGTATATATCTGCATATGAAGCTGTATGGAGAATTTTTGCATTTGACATCAATTATAGGGATCCTCTTATTGAAAGGTTATCCTTCCCTCTTCTTGATGAGCAAATGATTTAGTTCAATGATGATGATCAATTAGACTCTGTTGTCAGCTCTCGAGCACTAGAAAAAAAAATGTTCTTGGCATGGATGAAAGGCTAACAAAATTTTTGGTGAGGCACGAGAGTTGACATACGCAAAGTTTCCAACTAAATTTGTTTGGAAACAGCAAATAGGAGAATGGTTGCTAAGGCAAAGAGGATTTCAATTGGAAGATTATTTTATATTCCTCCTAGCAACGGTGATAAGTATTATTATAGGATTCTATTAAATATAGCAAATGGTTGTACCTGCTATGATGATATTTGGAAGGTAATTGGAATTCAATATGATTCACCTAAGGATGCCTGTTATACACTAGGATTATTGGATGATGACTGTTAAGAGTCCCACATCGCCTGCCTCAATCTTTCGGGTGTGGTTTATATATCTGTTGGGCCACTTTACTTAATGTCAATTGGTTTTAGGTTGGAATCTAACATGGTATCAGAGCCAAGATCCCATCTTTGTTTTTGCCTACTTCGTTGGGCTTGTTTCTGCCTACTTTGTTAGGCTTGTTTGTTTCTATTTTTTCCATCTAGACATCTGTGAAGGAGGTGTTAAGAGTCTTACATCGCCTACCTCAATCTTTCGGATGCAATTTATATATTTGTTGGGCCACTCTACTTAATGTCAATTGATTTTAGGTTGGAATCTAGCAATGACAAAGAATATATTGATGCTATAGTTGAAGCAAGCCAATGGGGTTTTGGTCATTACTTGAGAAGGCTTTTTACTTTTTTGTTGTTCACAAATAGCTTGTCTAGGCCAGACAATGTGTGAGAAACATTGTTGGGAGATATTGAGTGAAGATATACTATATTCTCAAAGGAGATTGGTATAAAATGAAGGTAACATTTATGTATGTTCTTAAATTTTTATTATTAATAATACATTATTATATGTATAAATAATATATCTTTTCTATTTGTCCTGCAGATTTGATCCTTTCAGATGAGTTAAAATATCTTTGTCTACTTGAAATTGAAAAGCTTCTTCAAAGTAATGGAAAGAGTCTTAAGAATTATCCTCCAATGCCTTTTCTAGAAGTTGATATTTTTGAAGCCCATAACAAATTCAGGATGAGCTATCTTGCAATAGAATCTCTTTTGCTGAAGAACATAAACAGCTTAAGGCTCAATTCTGAACAAAAAGAAGTTTATGATACACTAATGGATGCTGTCTCATCATATTGAGGAGGAGTATTCTTTCTTTGTCTATGGTTATGGAAAAACATTCATTTGGAAAAACATTGTTTGATGCTTTGAGATCTAAGGGAAAAATTGTGTTCATTGTTGCTTCAAGTGGATGCCTAGCGGAAGAACTGCTCATTCCAAGTTTACAATTCCCATAATTGTTAATGAAGATTCTACTTGCAATATTATGCAAGGAAGTTCTTTTGCTCAATTGTTGATAAGAACAATTTAATTATATGGAATGAAGCTCCAATGACTAAACGATATTGTTTTGAGGCATTGGATAAGAGTATGAGAGATGTTCTAAGATTTTCTAATCCATTGAGCTTGGAGCAACCTTTTAGTGGCAAGGTTGTGGTTTTAGGTGGAGACTTTAGGCAAATTTTGCTAGTCATTACACAGGGCAGTAGACAAGATATTGTGTTTGCCCCTATCAATTCATCTTACTTATAGTCATTCTATAAGGTCCTAAAATTGTCAAAAAATATGAGTTTGACAACAGGTTTATCTGATTCTACATCTACTGATATAAAGATAATTCTCAAAATGGATCTTGAAAATCGGAGATGGTAATATTGCTGAGCTTAATGACGGTGAAGGGATGGTTGAAATACCTGATGAATTCCTTATAAAGGATGAAAATGATCCTCTTGCAGCTATTCTTATTAGTACATACCTTTCTTTGTTACAAAATATGCTTACATGCAAGATAGAGTCATTCTTGCACCTACTCATGATATTGTTGATTCAATTAACGAATGCATAATGTCTATTTTGCCCGGGGAAGAAAAGATCTAAGTTCAAATAGTATTTGCAAAACTGACTAGAATGCATTTAGTAATGGAGATCTACACACCCAGAGTTCTTAAACAATATTCAATGTTTTGGTCTATCAAATCATGTTTGAAATTGAAAATTGGTGCTCCAATTATGCTTCTCAAAAACATATATAGATCAATCTTAGGGGTAATGCAATGGTACAAGATTGATAATAACTCAACTTGGTAACCATGTATTAGAAGGTAAAGTCATCTCTAGGAGCAATATTGGACAAAAGTTATTTATTCCTCGCATGGTATTAACTCGCAATGTTCTTTCAAATTATGTTGTGTCATAATTTTCTATTATGTCTAAATACAAGTTTAATTATTATGTAATACAATATTGTACGAAGTAATTGAGACTTTATTTTACTTTTACAGGTAGACAATCAATCAATTTATGTATTCTATAAATGGACTTCCTTCATTTCTTCTTTTAAAGAGATTTTGAGACATTTGATGGCTTCATGATATTATAAGATTTCATAAGTAAGTGATTTTTGTAACATTCTCTTTTCAATAGGTTAGACTTGTATATGGTCATAAGGTGTCATAATACTTGTTTAACCTGTCTGTTAATTGTTGAGACGTTTTGAGTTAATTTAGGTACTTTGCCGCAATACAGAACGTGCAAAATGACTATTTTAACTTGGAAAAATAGCATAAATGCTATATCAAAGGAAATAAATAAGAAAATTTTTATTAATAGGTCACAAATGGGTGAAGGAGGATGTGGTTAAATTTTGAGAACAAACGGAGTCAGTTTGATGTTTTTAAGGACACTATAGAGGTGTTTTAATACCAGATTGAGAAATAACAGATATAAAAAATTATGAAAATGATGAGACAAGAATTTAGATAAATCTTAAAGTTTATTCTATAGTTGTTGGAAGTTAAGAAACTTAATTTAGTAAAATTGAAGTGTTCTTAATAGATACGAATTTTGGTAAAATGACCATTTTGCCCTTGCATTCATCTTTCAAAAGATAAGATATTTCTCATCCTTCCTTATCTCTCTCTCACGCGTCTTCAATGGAAGAAAATAAAGAGAAAAGAAAACAAAATGAAGAAAAGAGGGGAGGAGACGAAGGCAGAAATAGAGAAAAGGAAAGAAGGAAGAAGGCAGAACAAGTAAGAACCAAAAAGGAAAATAAAGCATGGAAAAACATGAAGCCATGGGAACCAAGGTAGGGGAAAACAATTTCTTTTACTCACTTTCCATTTCCTTCTTGTTTTGGTTGCTGTTTTAAGCAAGAAAAGGGAAAATGTTTTTCCATATTAAATCTGATTTTTATACTTGATTCTCGTTCCTTTAAGCTTGATAATAGTTTGATCTTGGTTTTTAAAGTAAGGAAATGAGCTTTGTGATGTTAGTTTTCCATGGTTTTTGAGGTTGAAAAAGGGGTATTAAACCCTCTTTTGATTAGTAATTTTGAATGAAGACTTTGATGCTTGAACATGATAACTTTGATGATTTATTGATGATTGTTGGATTGGTTTCTGGTTTGATTTGGAAAAATGATGGATTTTTGGCTGAAAACTAGGAAAATCTAGTGTTGTCGCGTGTCTCATGTCGTGGCGCCATGTTTTCATGCTGTGGCGCCTAGAGTGAAATTCGTGAATTTTGTTCACAGAGAAGAACACGGGGTAGGCCGTGTCAAATTACATAGTCGTGTCAAATGACACTACCGTGTCTCCCTCTGTGATGAGAATGAGTTCTTGTAATCTTCATAAAAGTTGTAGATCTTTCTCTTAACTTTCCAATACCGTTGGAACCGCGTTGTTTCGATAATCGTAGCTCAAGTTATGCTCATTTTACTGAGCAAAGGTCAAAGGTTGAAATTGAGCAGGATGTGATTTTGGTTAGGAAATGCATGGTATTTTGGAGCCTTAGAGAGAGACCATAGATAACTATATTGAAATGGAGTATCAAGGGATAATGTGCCGGAATCACTCATGTATGCTCTTTTAAGAATGTTAAAATACTTTTATAGGTATTTGATGAAGTGTGTGATAAAATGATGTTTGATTGCATAATATGTTTGCATCAAGTGAGATTGATTGATGATATTAAATTATATGTGATTACTTGATGAAATTGAACACCCATGATGAAAATGATTGAAATATGCATTATGTTGGATGATGAATTGATGAAATGGTTTTCTCTCATGGGTATCCACTTTGTGGAACTAGGCTGAGTTAGATTTTGGATGTACTTGTATTAGGGTAAGACTTAGTTAATGGTAAGAGAATATGTGATCTTCTCTATACCAGAGTAATTGAGGTTAAGGAAGAACATTCCTCTTTACCTGAGCTTCCCTAGTCATTAAGTGGTTGAGGATGAGTGTTTCCCTCACTACTTAGGATAATCCTATATCCTAGATAGTTTGAGTAACGTACCTCTCATTCTTGACCGATGATTGATATTGTGAGATAACGTACCTTCTCCTTATCATGATAGATTAAAGTATAACTTTAGCTTTGATATTGAGGAGACGTACTTCCTCTAAGCTAGACATAGGAGGATTGGGCCTAGTTACTCGGAGTTGTTCTGTGTGGCGATGTACGACCACGAAGAGGGTGATGTGCACTAACCTAAAAGCAGATTACTACCAAGTAAATGATTTTGTAATGTTAGCATGAACAAAATATGAACCTAATGATTTGAGATATGATGGGATTTCTCTCATAATATATATTGAGATTGGAAAAGTGATTATGTTTTGATGGCATGGATTCCAATTTAATGACTTTGGACTTGATGTGATTTTTGACGATTACGACTGATTTTCATAATGATAAATAGACTATCTATTTTGGAAGATGAAGGACTTGGTTTGACCTTTAGCCACCTTCCTAGAATAATAATAAATGTTTTAAATGAAAATGAGGTTTTTCTCCGAAATAGTTAGAATTATTGTGATGACACGGTTTTAAACAAACTACTGAGAATTTTGATTCTCATCCCCACTATTCTCTATAGTTTCCATGATAATTCCAGGTGGCCGAGCAGATCAGCAAGCGTATGGAATTTACTTGAAGAATTAGTTAGGATGTTCTTAGTTAGGTATTTACCAATTAGTCCTAGTCATTTTCTTTATCCGATAATATTTGAATATGATATTATTTATTTCATTATGTATGTAAATTATGTTTTTGTTAAGGCTCATATTTTTTTATATTATTAAACTATTTATTTTATAACTTTGTAGATGTTAATAAATAATGTACTAAATTCTAATTATTGAGGCGTAAACCGGATACGTCATTAGGGTTAGTCATTAGGACGTTACAATTTTACATTTTGATACACTTTCATATTGATTATTTGGTTAAATTTTACTTCTATCATTGTTTTTATTTTATTTTATTTGGGTTGACAATTCGATATGTAAATTAGAATAAATTTTATGATTTTTTAGACTAATTTTATTTATTATGACTTTGATTTTTTTTTAACAAAAAATTAATCAGTTAGTCTTTAGTTGAAATGACAAAGAACATTTTTTAATACATAAATAAAAGGTCCAAATAGTAATGTGTTAAATGATGGTTTTATTCATTGGTCATAACAAGCACAAAACTATGATTATAGTCACATTTTAATGTTCAATTATTTAATTAGTTTGTTCTTTATTTCTTAATATTTTATTTCATATAAGTATTATAGATTATCACCAATCAAGATTTATTTATTTATTATTAGAACAATCAGGTACAAATCTAATGGATTCTAAATTTTTAATAGTGAATTGAAAGAATAAACTGTATAGGCTCGAAGTAGGGGTGTAAATTGGTTCGGATAATTGACCAACCCGATTAATCTATCGAACCAATTAAATTGATTTGGTTTGGTTTGGATATATTGATTGGTTAAAATCCCAACCAATTAAAGTTTAATTGGTTCGGTTCTCGGATTTGAAATTTCAAAACCGAACCAACCCGAACCAAACCAAACCATATATTTATATATTTTATTTTAAAAAAAATTATGCTACATATTTTTTGCTACTACTTGTTTTTCTTTATTATTTTTGTAATACTTTCTATAAAACGAACATAGAAGCTATCTTTCCTTCCGCTTTCCTTATTGCTATTCTAAAAACTCTTAGAGAGGTGAGAGTTTGGATCTTTCCTTCAACCAACTCTCTGAATCCATTCCTATTGAACTTTTTACATGTCATTCAACTTTTCCTCTCTTATAATGATTTAAAAGGAACCATTCTTAATGAAAAGTTTTCCAAAAGCTTTTTTTTTTAATGTGAGCCTTTCATTGTTAAAGGCATGTCGTCATTAATCATTAGAGCATTGTTAAATAATATTATGTCTAACAATTTGCTTTTATACATAAAGAACGAGAAAAAGTGAAAGTAACAACAACAACATCATCTAAACTTGAAAGCTTGGAAACGATGAATTGACTTTAAATGTTCTAGTATTGACTTAAAAAAAATGAATTTCTGGCTCTAGTTTATGAGTACTTAAGTAATGGAAGCTTGGAAGATTGGATTAAGGGAAGAAAGCATGCAAATGAAAATAAGTTGAACCTTATGAATATTGATACTATTACCTTTAATGATAGTTTGTTCTATTGTGCATTGTGGTTTGAAGCTTTCTCTTGGATGAAAATATGGTTTTAGACTTTGGATTTCTAGGTTGTTGATTCAAAGTTTAACTAATCAAGTCTTCATTATGTCGTTATTTATTTAATTGGTTACATATATACCTTCAAATTGAATAGAACTTGTATCTCTTGAATTTTTTTAACTTATTCAAATATAATTTCTTAATACAAATATCAATATGTTTCTTTGTCTTTATGAACCTTTTAATACATTCTAAAATATAAAATAATTATTAGTGTTCAAATTAATAAGATTGATTCTATTTCTTTTAAATTTTTTCATTATTTATTTTGTATTTTTTTATGAAAAACTAATTATTTAGTTAATTTTTATATTAAAAAGTGGCTAACTTGATCATCAAACCAAATCAATCCATAGATGTTTTTCGATTTGGTTCGGATTTAACTATCAAAAAATACTAAAATCGAACCAAACCAAACCAATTGATTTTGATTGGTTGAATTGAAAGAATCAAACCACATACTTACTCAAGGAAGGCAGTTCTTTTATTATTATATAATATATATGAGTTGCTATCTTTCCTTCCGCTTTCCTTGTTGTGGAAGTTAATAAACTTTATTTTTGTTATTCTCTTTCGAAAAGTCGTTTTTTTTTTTAATCCTTAACTTAAGAGCATTTTAATAATGCCATATTTAGTTTTGCTAAAAATAAATCAAATTTGACTTTGTCTATGAATTTGACAGAAGGAGACTTCTCTTTTTTGGGTACAACAGATGGAGGCTTCTTCTCATGACTTGCGGTGGCAGAAGAATCTGCACCAGCAGATTATATATATATATTTTGTGATTGCACCTGTAGAAACTGGAACATCAACATCAGGGTCATTCCCAAATGTCAAGCAACAAATCGGTTATTTTACTATTTCTCTTATACTTCAGTCTTTTTTCTTTGTTGTGATAGATTTGTTGTTTTTATGTGACTTTGATGTAGGCTGTTCACGGTCGGATTGATTTAGATTTAGCGGAAAGAAATTTAAATTGATTAAATTTAATTAGTTTAGTATGATTCAATTTTATTTTATTTTATTTTTGTCAACCTAAATGGGTTAATTTGATTTAGGTCATTAGGTTGTATAATTTAAAAAAAACTGTTAATAGAATAAAGACTAAGAACATAATAAACTAAACATATTAAAATGAATAAATAAATTGTTAATTGAACAAATAAAATAAATATAACAATAAAATAATTTTTTTTTATCAAAATAGAGGTTATAATAGGAACAAAAAGACAAGTTGCAATCATAACTGATAAAACAGAAGTTAAAACACGATGATTCATTTCTTTAAGTGGGTGAATTAATATGTCATATTGATATGTCAAATGGTCTTCTAAAGACATTTAAATAAGATATGAATAAAAAATTTAATTTGTGACTTAACTAAAATGTACATTATAAATAATAGACATTAAAAAAAATCATCGAATTATTGGGTGATCGAGTTCAAAATCACAAATATGAAATTTGAATAATTTAAGATTAATTTTTGTCGGATTTGATTCGATTAATTCAATTACTTGAACCAATTTAGTTGCTTGGTTTTGAATTTTCGGATTTATTTGGTCAATTCAACTCAATAAACACCCCTACTTTGTTGTGACAAATATATATTAATAATGGTTGAAAATAATATAAATAAGTTTGTGCATGCATAAACAGTTTTTGCATTTTCTAAGTTATTAAGAAGATAACATTAAAAATTAGTAAGAATATGCAAAAATAAAAAATATTGTATGAATATTGCTCTTCAAGTCTGCAAACACAACAATTCTCGGATAATGACTGATTTAAAAAATTGGACAAATGAGTTGAATTGACTATATCTTCGATTTAAACATTATCTAATTTAACTATGATTTAATTAAGTTTTAATTATAAATTCAATTGGTTCAATTAATCGAATTATGAATAAAAAATATCGTCGCTTGTTCAGTTTTTAAAACATTAAGATTAACACAACTATGTTCATTGAGTTCATACCTCGCACTCTATTATTTTTTTTTAGTCAATAAAATAACAACTGACCTCATTCTTTTTTATATTTTTTCAACTGGTTTAAACTTAATACAGTCTAATCCCATGGTTGTGCAACTTTTCCTTGGGCTAATAAGATTAAAAAGGGTACATTGTTGCAGTGTGCTTCACAACCCATTAACTACATGTTCCACCAACAATGACTTTCAGCGGAAGAATACTATGCTTCATCATTTTTGCTTGTTTTCTGCACTTGACAAAGCCTTCAAACTTGAGGGAAGACACGTTACTCCAAAGCCAGCAGCTCACAGCAACCAACGGTCTGATTTCATCTTCAGGTGTGTTCACGCTGCGTTTCTTTCAGCTTGATGGCTTTCAAGATAACAAATTCTACCTTGGAATATCATTTCTGAATTATTATTTCTGGGTTGCCAATAGAGACATGCCAATCTATGATGACCCTGGAGTTCTCACAATCGATGAATATGGTAACTTGAAAATTTTGTACAACAGGGGACATTCCACTATCGTGCTATATTCTGCTGAAGCTGCAAGTAACAAGAGTGTTAGTGCCATCTTGCTGGACACAGGCAACTTTATGCTTGGGGAAATGAACCCAGATGGATCTGTGAAGAGGATATTATGGCAGAGCATTGATTATCCTACAGACACACTTATACCGGGGATGAAGCTTGGGTTTGACAGAAAAACAGGCCATAATTGGTCTTTAACATCATGGAGAAGTGATAATTCTCTTGGGCCAGGGTCTTTCACCCTTGGCCTTGACCCCAAAACGAGCCAATTGGTCATGTGGTGGAGAGGGAACATTTTTTGGAGTAGTGGTCAATGGAAAAATGGAAGTTTTGCCAACTTAAACTCGTCACTTTTGAAGAAGGACTTCAATTTCACGTACTTCTCAAATGAAACTGTAACTTACATAAAAATTGCCCCAGTTTATGGTTATATCAACATAAGATAAGACCTTCGGGTTTAATAACTGGTGTCAGTGGTGCCTCTTACTCATGTATTAATAATGACTTTCCCTCCGGTTGTTCATTGCCAAAGCCACCCAAATGCAGGAAAGATGTTGGTTTATACTCGGCCAGCTGGAATAGCTATGGAGTAATGTCAAGGAAGGGCTACAAATTTGATGATAGTGAGAACCTGACCATTTTTGACTGCTTGATGAAGTGCTTGAATAACTGCACCTGCGAGGCCTACTCTTACGTAAATCAGGATTCAACTGGCTGCGAGCTATGGGGCAGGGGCACAGCAAATTTTCTTGCCACTAATTTGAAAGCTGCTGGTGGCCGTCAAATTTACTTCTTTAGCAATGGAACCAAAGGTAAGTGCTTACAATTAGTTATGCACAACAGCAAGGTTAGATATACACATCATCTCATATCTGTATAATTTTTATCATTTGATTATAATCAGGATCACTTTATTTACTAAATACTTACACTTCCATTCTGCCACTTACCCTTGGTATGAGAAATGTGCTCCTAAAGTGAGGTGTTAAAAGCAGTATTCTATTTACAATTTGAGGCTGTGTTCTTCACTCATCTAAAAAACTGTTTTATATCATGTGACTATCTAAGTTTTTAATACAATTTAAAACTTTTATTTAAGGGCCACACTGCCACTTTAAAATTTAATGGTTAGCAATAATTTATATGAATGTAGAATCTGCATCATATAATCTTTTCTGAATTTGTGTAAAGTTTTTCTAGTATAATTTTGCGTTACATATACACAAGAAGTAGTAGGTAGGACCAGCTGGCGGCGGATCTTTGTTATGAAGGCTACCTAATATTTCTAGAAAACTTCAATGATATATAATTTTTTCCTTTCTTGTATGGCAGTTTTATTCTTCTCAACATTTATATTTCTTGAGTTTGGGCACAACTGTTATTGGCTGAGCAATTACACGTGCATATCTTATTTTTACCTTTTATTAATAAAACCACCGTAACTAAATGGATTTAATGTTGAGATTAATGTAAAGTTATGAAAACAATAATGAGTAATTGAGTTACAATTTATAAAAGTACTTAGGCTTAATTATCTTTTCAGTCCATTTAAATATAGTCATTTTTTTGTTTTGGTCTTTTTAAAAATTTTGAGCTCATTTTGGTCCTTTTAAATTTTGAAAAAGGTGAAATTAGTTCTTAAAAGGAGGGTCTGTCTTGAAACTTAAAAGGACAAAAATGAGCTCAAAAATTTTAGAAGGACTAAAACAAAAAATGACTATATTTATAAAGACTAAAAAGATAATTAAGTCAAGTACTTACTTAAAGAAAAATATTTCTTCTAAAGTAAGTTTATCTTTAAAGTGAAATAGTAAAGATATATTTAACCTTAAATCATTTAGTCAGTTAAGATCAACATGTACTTTAGATTAAATTAAGGATAGATACATTCTTACATGGTTCTTCTAAAGACAAATTCACTTTAGAAAAATATTTTCCTTATTTAAAACTTGAGAGAAGATGTTTAGGAGTTGTATTAAGAAAAATAAGATATTATTTTTGTGCACAACATAATATTAAATTAAAGTTCCAAATATTAGTACTTCTAACTGATGAATTGGAGTGTTTTAGGTAGGGAAAGAGGAAAAAAGAGAATATAAATTGATATTAATATTGACTTGATGTGTTGATAATATGATACAAAAGACAAACTCAATAGTCCTATTTATATTAATTCTAGATTCCTAATTCTAATCAAATAAGAAACTAAATCAGAAATATAATAAATAAAAAATAAATTCTAAGAGATCATCTATGATACTCTAAAATATTTTAAAATATAATAAAAATATTTTAAGATATTTTTCAGATATTTTAACACTAACATTATTATTACACAAGTTAATGATGATATCTAGAATATTGGTTAACAATGTGTGTCAATTAGTTAATGGACTAATAGCATATTTTCAAAAAGTTGATAACCTATTAGAAATCTATTAACTAATTAATACATGTTGTTAATTACTCCTTCCGTCCCCTAATAATTTTCTTTTTAAAATTTTGATTTATCTCAAATTATCTGTTATTTGAGAATATTAAGAAAACATTAATTGATCTTTTCCAACTTTACCCTCCTTAATGGAGAGAGAATTTATTGTACAATGTAAGAAGATTAATAGAGAGAATTAATAGAGTGAGAGAAAAGATAATTTAATCACATTACATCATATTTTTTTATATTTGGAACTATTTAATTTTATCTTTAATCCTTATAAAAAAACCTTTAAAGACAGCTATAAAGGGACAGAGAGTAATAATTAAATCATCTTTAACCATTGCAACAATGGTATGAAAATTGGGTATGTAGATAAGAGAACTGATATTTAAATGATGATCGTTCTTTTATTATGAACAAAACACCAATTTGGTTCCAAAAAATTCTATCCATTTCACATTGATCCCTGAATTTTTCAAACCTAACACAAAGACCTTGAAACATTCATTTGTTCAACAAGATAGTCTCTCTATTAAGTTGTCTTCATTTTTGTTAACAAAAATGTCAAGGTGAGGCTATTGACACTCTTAGTTTCCTATGCACACTTATCATTAATTACATATAAATTTTTGAAAGAAAATTAAAATTATGCTGAGTTTAATAAGAAGTGTGAATAGACAATTAAAAGCACCAATAGTCTCATCCAAAGTGTCAATGGGCCACGTTTAGTTGCTAACGTTGTCATTAAGTCATGGAAAAAGATAGTCTTGCACTCTTTTTTAGGGGTGTATTACTATTTATACCATTTTATATGGATGTGATTGAGTGAGAGAAAGTGATAGAAAAAAGTATGTATAATAAATGACATTAAATAAAGTGTAAAAAAGAGTGTATGTATTATTTGATGTAAGAATATAATTGTTGTTAAGTGATATTGCCATCAGGTGATTTCTACAGGAGAAGAATTTAAACAATTTAAAGATGGATACGTTAGTAGGTGTCACATAATGGGCCACGTTAGCAATTGAATGTGCCACATTGACATTTCTCTTAACAAAAATGGAGACAACTTAAACTAGGAACTAACTTGTTTAACAAATTAATGTTTCAGAGACTCTGTGTTGGGCTATGAAGCTCGGACACGTTATTGTTGAGGCGTGTCTGTATATCAGACACATGTTTATGTCAAATACATAGAGACACTCGTATGATACATGTGTCCTGCGTATTAGAATGTGTCTAATTAAAAAGATTATTTTTTTAATTTGGACACATCTCAAACACACTTGGATACGTATTGGACACATTTAGATACGTCTCAGATACGTTTGAACATGTCTAGGACACGATCTATTAATATATTTTTTAAAATAATTTTCATGATTAACGTTCAATTAGTAAGCCCGTAACTCACTCAAGCTCAATCACATAATTAATGTCCTAAGTCATTATTTTCACACATCAGTATTTTAAGTTTTATCTTTTCATACATCACTATTAGACTTTTAAGTTTTATCTTTTCACACACCACTATTTTCATCTGTTCCTTCTACCTTTACTCGTACCAAATCATTCATTTCGTTGTCACTGAAGCTTGTTTCATACCAATATTTTCTCTAGTTAAATTTTTTTATACACATGTACTCATTCATGGTTAGTTTTATTATGAGAAGTTGATTTAAGAGATTTTTTAGAATATATCAATAGAAAGTATGTTCCATATTTTTTAGGAGAGCTTATTAAGTAGTAAATATTAGTACATATGATATATATTAAAATATTATAAATTTTCAAACTTATAAAATAATATTAATGAATTATAAATTTTTTTTACTTATATATATATATATATATACCGTGTATCAAGGTCCTACAATTTTTGAATTTGGATATCTCTATGTCCGTATCGTATCCCATGTCCGTATCTGTGTTTCATAGATGTTGAGTTTAAAAAATTCAAAGACTAATACGAAATGAAGGGAATATTTCGGGGATCAAAGTATTGATGTACTCTTTTATTATTGTATTGTTTATTTTCTCGGCAAAAGGATCATATCACATATACGAACGTCATTTTAGATAATATATTTTGTTAAAATAGACAATAGATAAGCATTTATAAGAGTAGAATAACAAGTGTAATGACTAAGCAATGGAGTTATTGACTCCAAGCTTTGTTTTGGTTCCTAAGGATGCTTATAAAGCTTAATGATTTGTGTTAATAAATTATCTTAAGTTTTAGATATATTAGATATTTTTTTTAAGCATGGAAAATGTTGTAGAGTATATGTGGTCGTAAATTTAATTTATATTACACATTCATTTTAACTACACCAAAATTTTAGTTCAAGCTTCGCCTCGGATACATTCTAAAAAACAAAAAAACAGATCTGCCATGCTAACCGTTTCCTATGCAGGCAAGACTAGTAGAATAATAGGGATCATAAGTGCAACAGTTGGAGCTCTTCTGCTAATCATCTCATGCTTCACGTGCATTAAGTTACGGAGAAAACGCAAAGAAAGAGGTAATCTTTCACACATCAAACGAAGTTGAAGACATATAATTAATTCGTTAGTATATATAATAATGTTATCAAAACAATTTTTGCGTAAGTGATCATGTGTTAAACTGTATAGGTGGCTCTATAGTTTAACAGAAAAAGTTTATAAGACGACGTGAATTCAGATAGTTTCATCTTAAATTTATAACTCTGTAGATCATAGATCACAGCCTTTAACCTTTCGAGTATGATGTGCAGCTGAAATGCGTAAGAAACGAACAAATCTAATATCTGAAATTGGAGAAAACATAGCACTTTCCGTTCCATACAGTGAAAGAAGGAGACAGAGGAAAGAGGAGAGGACAAGTAATGATACGCACATATTCGATTTTGAAACTATTCTTCAGGCAACCGATAATTTTTCTTTCACAAATAAGATAGGGGAGGGTGGCTTTGGACCTGTCTACAAGGTAATATACTAATATTTCAATACTGTTTGTTAGTATTTATCATTTCTATTAAATCTTGATAATGATATATGAAAAAGCAAGGAATTTGGTCATAGTCAAGAAAGATTCATCGGTAGAGAACAAACAAAGTTAACTGTTCAAATATAAATAAATTATGTTTACACTGATTTTACTTATAAACTTATTTAGTCAATAAGTTTAGAAGATTCAAATACAGAGGAAAAAAGAAAAACGGACAGAGATGAAATTCTGGATTCTAGATACTTGTCTTTGGTGCGCTGAAGTAAATATCTTAACCTCAGAGCACATACAAACTAAAAGGAAATAAAAACTTAAATTTTAAATTATTTTCACTTTGTTCAATTTAACTGTTCAATCTCTTCAAAGTACTCCCAATATCCAAGTACGTACTTTAGAATAACGAGGTGTAAATTTTTTTAAGGGGAAACTGCCAAATGGACAAGAAATAGCAATAAAGAGACTTTCCAAAAGCTCAGGACAAGGGTTGGTAGAGTTCAAAAATGAAGCAATGCTAATTGACAAACTTCAGCACACTAATCTAGTGAGGCTTCTTGGTTTTTGCATTGACAGAGAAGAAATAATATTAGTCTATGAGTACATGCCCATCAAAAGCTTGAATTTATATCTCTTTGGTATGGGAATTTACTCATTAATCTTCCAATATGTTTAAGCTTTTTGTTCAATATTTAATTTATATTTTGGACTATGTACTTTGTTTATATTTGCTTACTGATCTTTCCCTCAAAGTAGATTCCAACAAAAGAAACATGCTAGAATGGAAGATACGACGCCAAATTATTGAAGGAGTTGCACAAGGACTTGTATATTTACATCAATATTCAAGATTAAAAGTGATACACAGAGATTTGAAAGCTAGCAACATTTTGCTTGACGATGAGTTGAAACCAAAAATATCAGACTTTGGAATGGCTAGAATCTTTGGGTTGACAGAAGAACAAACCAACAGAATTGTTGGGACATTGTAAGTATCTAAATGAAATTTTATTTTATTTTATGCATTTTTTCCAAACATAATATTGTTTGATGGATTAATATTATTATTTCAGTGGCTATATGTCTCCAGAGTATGCTATGATGGGTCTCATCTCAACAAAAACTGATGTATATAGTTTTGGCATCCTGCTGCTAGAGATTGTGAGTGGAAAGAAAAATAGTAGTGAATACCCACTCAATCTTGTAATATATGTAAGTTACGTCAAACCATGCAATTAATGATGGGTACAAATATGCCATGGGTTTAACAATTAAGAAAGTGTGTTTGTTAATTTCAGGCATGGAAATTAAGGAACGAAGGTGAAGCTCTAAAGCTAATTGACACAACGTTGGATGGGTCATGCCCTCCCATCCAAGTGTTAAGGTACATTCATATAGGTCTCTTATGCACACAAGATCAAGCAAGAGATAGGCCCACTATGCTTGAGGTCGTTTCTTTTCTTTCAAATGAAATTGCCCAATTACCTCCAACAAAACAACCAGCATTTTGTACCATCGCAGCAATGGAAGAGCTTGATAAGCAGCATAAAAGTTCTTCCATAAATGAGATAACAATTTCAACGACATCAGGTAGATGAAATCTCTCTGCTCATGGTGAAGTTCAAAGTGCTGTTTATAACTTGGGAGGGCAATAGTGATGAGGAAAGTGCGAAAGTCTCCTATATACATTGATATTCTGAAGGACGAAGATACAAGATGTTTTATAAAAGTATGGCGTAAAGGTAAAATGCTGCTTTTTCAATATTGACCAGAAGGTCGAAAGTCTCCAGTACTATATGTTGGTTAATTTAGGACATTTTCTTTCTATCTTTTTTTTTTGGGGGGGGGTGGTGGTGGTGCTAATTTAGGACTTTTTAATTTGGGTCTATGGTTATTAATTAGTAGGAACAGAGACATTACTGATATGTTTTTCATTTGAAAATGTCATATTAATAAAGTGAATGTGATATGGATTAGCAACTTTTATCTTTCCTGTTGGTGTTTAACTTTCCTGAAGAAAAATGCTCTCCCACACACACATTCTCCATATCTGCTTATATGACAAAATTAGAGTGTAAGTGCAGAAAACAAGATAGGCCCAGTTAGATTCAAACGGTGAAAACTGTGCAGATGAAATGATGTATGTGTAAGTGTGCATGACTGTCATTGTTGTTTCCTAAAACATATAGTTGTCTCAATTATCAGGGGCTAATCACTTACGGGTACTACTTCCTGGTGCTCAATTTGGCTAAATCAACAACTAAACTGCACAAATATCTCACTAGTCCAAATTGGTCTTATAGCAATAACACAAATGGCGCCACAATCTGTTCTCATACAACACCATAAGGAGATGCCTTTATATGTAGTATATATGATTATTAATTACCAAAATATCTTGAAAAATAATTATACAGATCAACACTATTATTGGTGACATGAGAGTAGGCAGTTTGGCACAGCAGCAAAGAGCAAACGAGGCACAGTGATGCAAAAATGACACGCAACTATTACTTAACAAAGCCACACGCATGGTGCAGAAAAAGATAATTGTTTCATCACATTACAGCCCTCCCTCGTAGAGACAGTTAAATAAGGCTCAAATGTAACCCACAAGCAGATAAATAATATTCACTACTATAATCACAATAATGATGATAATATACAAAACATATAACATTTACAAATTTAACAATGCTTGTGTGTGTGTGTGTGGATGCAGAGCTACTATAATAATCTGCAATAAAAATGACAAGGTCATTTCCTTCACATATAAAACCCTTAAACAAGGTAAATAACATAAAAAGAATACCGGAATCACATGGGCTGTAGTAAATCCAGGACATAAAGCAAGACCATCTTTATCACAAACTCCAAATTGTTGATTATATTTATAGCTGAATGCTGCATCAACACCAAAGGCTGCCATAACAAAGAAAAGCACAGATAGCTTTGTCAGTAAAATTATACGTACAACATCTAGCATGGAATAGAGATAAACATGCACCCGTGATGGGGTCCAAACTAGTAACATCTATGAGATAAGACGCCAAACATGGTCTTTTTAGGGATTCACATAGAAATTGATTTTCCCTTTGGGAAAATAGTCTATAGACCTGGTGGTATAGATTGGGCATAAGGCAGCAGGCAAGCCAACACTTCTGTTTCTACTAAGGCCGCTTGTAAAATATGAAGATTTTTTTTTTTTTTTGGGTAGGGTTAACAAAGTAGTAGTACCTATAGACGGAACTCCATAAGTCATAAAAAGAAGTTCTCCCATTGTACTACGAGACTGAACTGGGTTGCATACACATTCTGTGATCAGGACAGGATGATCAATCTGCCCTGGCATTAAACATAAAAATAGTAAAGAAGAGTGAGTTAAAACAATTTAAATCCTAGATGTGCCAAAAAAAGAAAAATACGTATTTACTAAACCAAGGAATTCCTAGGTAACAACACCACACAGACTGTCAAGTTTTACGAGCACACCAAATTTAGTAGTATTGGTGTTTAATATCTCTATAAAATGTCAACGGCATAAACACCAATAAAATCATAGTAGAAAAGATAACAAACTGAATGCTATGGAAAAAAAATTGAAAAACACTGTTTCACCTATGGCCATACCTCTGATTCATTTACACCCATTCAGTCAAATCCAAAGTCAAGAATGTATAGATGAAAGAAAATGTCAGTAATGCCTTCCTTGACAAGTTCTTCAAAATTAATGAAGCATACACTTTAAACATGTGCACATGTAGCATGACCTTATTTCGCCAATTTTTAGTATGGTACTCCTCCTTTCTAACTAGTTGTTATGAGCCTATGATTCCATATCAAACCCCACTATATCACCTAAATTCATCCATTTACTTCATACTAGGAAAAGGAACCTCAGCATTGCCTGGTGCAAGGCACCACTGTCAGTGTGCTAGTGCTAGGACTAGGAAAGTATCAATATTTACCTTGAAGAAATGCAGAGGTCTAGACAAGAAAAATCAAAGTACAAGGTTTATAGCCATGTTCAAACTCCTATTCAATATTTAACTATATATCAGCATGTTTCAGCAGCTAGATATGCACGCTGACGAAAAGAGAAGATATTTTGGACACATTTTGTTATTTTAGAACAGAAGATCTGAAGGCTTGGTAAAGTGAATCCTTATTGTGAAGTTTGGCTAAATTTAATCAACAACTAAACAGCACATATATCTCATTAGTCCAAATGGATCTTATAGCAATAACACAAGTGGCTCCACAATTTGTTCTCATACAAGTACAACCTCTAATTCCTCAAAAAAAGACTTCCATGACATGCAGCCACCAAAATAGACCATTGCCTGAATTAGACGTGCAACTTTACATGCATATAGCACACATGGGAGACAGAACCAATACACAATCACAGACTAGCAGATGATCATTGGGAATTGAATCCTTAAACATATCACAAATATATCCAAAAGGCCCAGAAGACTATCCCTATTCCCTCCTGTACTCACAAAAATGTAACAAGAGAAAACTTACATATTTCCTTAGTTCAAACTGGTAAACAACACTGCCGTCAAATGCTGAGCATGGCCCAGAGCGAGTGCAGTATTTCATTAATGCTGGATCATGGTCACCTACAACAGTGACAGTTACTCCTGCGTAACAGAATGTTAAGAATAATCATTCAACATGCAACATAATTGCCTTTTTGTTTGCTGATTATCAGGCACGTTCCTCGTAAATATATAAGGCTATTAGTTCAGAAATAATCAATAGATTAAATACTCAAATTGATCCTCAAAATATACAAGGGACATCATGTCGATCCTCCAAAGTACTTGGACATCAATTTGGCCACTCAATGTTTAAAATGGGCATCAATTTAGTTCTTGAATGTATCTTTGGACATCAATTTGGTTTTTAGTCCCTAAATTGATGCTTATTTTAGACTATGAAGGATCAAATTGACGTCCAAAATCTTTGGAGGACCAAGATGTTGTCCAGTGTATCTTTGAGGACCAATTAGTGTATTTACTCTAATAAATATATCCCAGTCCTAACTTTAAAAAAAAAAAAAAGAGAATTCAAAATAAACTAATGCAGATGCACCAAAGCAACAATAACTTGCATAAATACTTTTTTTATTTGCTCAAATTCAACTACAATTTTTTTTCTAATGATAATAACAAATATATGACGCAGTAAGTAAAATGAATAAGAACCAGAGAGCATCGTGAAAGTGCGGGAACATATGATACCAGTGGCTTTTGGACAATGTTGTGGAAAACAACGCGGGGTTCAGTCTCTCCTGCCCATCTGACAATTCATCAAGAGGAACGAACTTGGAAGTGAAAATCAATAACCCCATCATAAACCGATTCGAATAAAAAGCAGAGAAAGCGCGCACACCCACTAAAAAAGTTTCATTTTTTGAGGTCAAATTAGGGTTCGAGAGAGTACACAATACGGAAATAGGAAGCGCCATAGTCGATCACGATAGGAGTGGTTGAACTGAAGAGGATTGACGCTGAATTTTCGAAATGGAAGGCATTGTCTTTCTCTTGGTGAAGTAGAAGAAGCAAAAGGAGCAGGGTTTGGTGTGTATCCATTTTCTTGCGACTCACCAAAATCTCTGAAGATGGTGAACAACAACACACATGGTCACCCCCGAAATTCGCTCCGCCGACCCGGTCGGGCTAACTCTCGAACCGGTTTGTGTCCGGCGAAGTAGAAGCGGGTCGTTGAAGTCAAGCAGTGTGGCTTTTTGACCAATATGCCCTTAGTGGCAAAAGTATTTACCAAATTACCATCATTTTCAAATTATTTATCAAATTGTTGTTATTTTGGTTACGCTAAATTTTTTTATTAATTTTTGTTCTACGTAGGATGTGTCAGAGGATATGGAACATCCAATAGAAAAATGCCAAGACGCGTGGCACATCCTACATAAATACACCAACACAAGTGGCGCATCCCACGTGGTTACACCACACGTGATGGCGTATCTATGAGGAAAATATCAGACGTGTTGGCGTATCCACGTGGGATATGCCACTTGTGTTGACGTTTTCAACGTGGAGAAAAAAATAAAAAAATGTCACGTTGCATGTGTAGGGCATTTAATCCATTCGACATAGATCTCTTGAGAAATAGAACCTAGAGACACATACAATTTACATGTCTACTAAAGAGTACACCACAATATTAAGAGATATCAGTTTCAATTAGCTTATTTATAGGTCAAGTATTTACTTTTGATCTGTAAAGTAATCGATGTGAGACTTTGGTATTAGTAAAGTAAAGTAACTAAGTAATGTAATAAAGTACCTTTATTCGATGTGAGACTTTGGTATTGGCAAAACAAAGTAACTAAGTAAAGCAACAAAGTACCTTTATTCGATGTGGGACTTTGGTGTTGACAAGACAAAATAACAAAGTAGCTAAGCAAATAAAATAAACTTTATCTTGAAAGAGAAAAATGAAAATGATAGAAACGTAAGGCAATTAAGGAGAAAGCTCGATTATACTTTTACTCCTTTTTTAAAGTTTTTAAATATTATGAATCACTCTCTCTTGAGATTTCTAAGTCTCTTTGGATCATTATTAGAAAACACTTGTCCTGTATCTCTTATTCTAATCCGGTGTAGGCTGTGTGGGTGATGAAGGAAAAATTATTATATTTAATGCTTTAAATTTTAGTATAAGATTATCACTTACTTTGATTTGGTCGGTTACTTGTAAAATTCCATAACAATGGATAAACTAGTTTCATGGAAAAAAGAACTTTTAAAAAGCTTTAAAAAAAAAGAACTTCTTTTAAAAAATTATGCCACTGGTTACAAGCTAAGTGAAATTGACATCATCTTTCACATTTGATTTGATCTTAATATCATAGTTTCTTGTTCTGTAAGCACCTAAAAACTTTTTGACTCAAAGATTTTGGAAAACACCAAAGTTGCTTAGCCAAATTGAAAAATGCTTTGATTTCTTGAAAAATGGCTTTTCCAAGTTGCTTAGTTGCTTTGTTACTTTACTTTATCACTACCAAAGTCCCACATCGAACAAAAATACTTTATTGCCTTACTTAATTGTTTTGTCTTGTCAATACCAAAATCTCACATCGAACAAATGTACTTTATTGCCTTACTTAGTTGTTTTGACTTGCCAACACCAAAGTCCTACATCAACTACTTTACAGATCAGAAGCAAATATTTGACTTATAAATAAGTTAATTGAAATTGATGTCTCTCAATATCATGGTGTATTTTTTAATAGACATGTAAATTGTATGTGTCTCTTCTCAAGAGATCCACGTGAAATGGGTTAAGTACCCTGCACATGCAACGTGATATTTTTTTTTTATTTTTCTCTACGTGGGAAACGTCAACACGCGTAGCGCATCATACGTAGATACGTCAACACGTGTGGCGTTTTCTACGTGGATACGCCAACACATGTGGCATTTTCTACGTGGATACGCCATCACATGTAGTGTTTCCAAGTGGAAAACGTCATGCTTGTTGGCATATCCACGTAGGATACGCCAAGCGTGTTGGCGCATCCTATTAGCAGCGTTATCTTATTTGACGTAGTTTACGTAGAACAAAAAATAATAAAAAATTCTAACGTAACAAAAATAGTGACAATTTAATAAATAATTTAAAAAATAATAATTTAATAAATAAATTTGTCACTAATAACAATTTAGTAAAAAAACTCAAGCAGTGTTTTCTATGAACAACAAACCCTGGTCACCTTCATGGGCCTATACTACTTTCCCAAGTCCCAAGCCCAACCAACAAAAACAATTTGATTTGAAAAAAAATAATAAACAGAACAAAACTGGTATGTATTATAAATATTTAATTTTTATGAATATTATTGAAAAGTAGATGTTAAAAAAGTGAAATTTATAGTAAAATCAAATGACAAAAAGTGAAATTTTAATTATAATGAGTTTTATGCATCATTTTTTCTTTTAAAAATTCTATATTTATGCATTAAAAAATAAAAAAAAACTTGGCTCTAATATTGTGAGGAACTATCTCTCTCTAACTCCTTTAATCAGTTGTCATGTGTTTATTAACTCAATTAAGTAATATAAATGAATAATAAAATAGTTACATGACAACAGATTAAGGAGGTTGGAGAAAATAGCTACTCCTAGAGTTGGAATCAAGTTCTGTCCTTAAAAAATTATGTTTTTGGTATAGATTGATGATTGGAAATCACATTAAATTACTGAAATATTTCCACATAATTGGCTTAACCAAGAATTTATTTTATCTCTTTATTAAAATATTAGAAGTTTCAGTATCAAATCCAATTTGTGTTGTAAATTTCATTAGTTTTAAATTAAATCATATTTTAGTAATTTTTATGTTACATTTATGTGTATTTTTTAATTAAATATTCATATATTTATTTAATTTTATATAGTTTAATTGACCACTCACTAATTAAACTAGTGACTTATTAATTCAATACCTATTTGAATCAATCATCGGTTCAAGTTTTATATATATGATTCATAGTCAACTCAAATATCATTGTCAAACTCAAATTGTTTGTTATATATTGATTTAATGCAATTTTTAGTAATCAACCTATAAGCAAAACATACATTTTTAATGTTCAAATATAAATTTTTTAAAAGAAAATTATCTATATATTTATTATAAAAAATATTTACTTTTCATCCTTCAACTTTAATATAAGTTTCATTTTTTTCTTAAATATTTTTAAAATTCATAATATTCACCCTCAAATTATTAATTCAAACAAAAATCCTAGTTGAGTAATATTAACTGTACATTTGTTTTCACATATGATGTTATGTTATTAAATTTTGTTAACATTTCTTATAATATTAGTAATTAGTACAAATTTAATGTGTTTTAGAACGATTTGGGATGAAAATGAATTATAAAATAAAATTAAGAGACGAAAAGTATATTTTTACCTAATTCTAGGTTGAAATTCCAAGGTAAAATTTGTTGTTATCTTCAGAGCCAACAAACTGAAAGAAACGCAACATGATCAAATCTAAAGATGAAATCAATCGGATTGTTGCTTTTAGCTGATGGCCTTGGAGCAGTGTGTCTTCCCTCAAGTTTGAAGGCCTTGTAAAGTGCAGGAAACAAGTAAAAGTGATGAAGCATAGTATTCTTTCGCTGAAAGTCATCGTTGGTGAAACATGCAGTGAATAGGTTGTGAGGCACTGCAACAACACTGTTTGAAGTTGCCTATGTATGTAGACAGGTCACCAAGACTTGCACTACAACAAAAACAAAATAGCTATTTTTTGGTGCATTTGGCTTGAATCCACCGGAAAATGGAGTTTCCAATAGATTTTGCGACAGATTCGAGTTATTGAAAAAAAGGTCATAGGAAACGATTTGCAGCGGTCTAGGCCACTGGAAAATTTTGCTGTTAATTACAGGCAGTCACAAGCTGCCAGAAATTTGCATCTTTGTTTTTGCAAAAACTTGTTACCAAACTAATGGACTAGAAATTTGAATTTATAATTTTTTATTACTTTTACCGATAGATAGACCAGCATAAAAAAATTGTTTTTATTTTTGTAATTTTTAATTTAAAAAATTCTTATATTTTAAGATTATTTGTATAAGTTTTCAAAAATAATTTCTTTTAAGCCAAATTTTTATAATTAATTTTTTAATATATTTTTTAAATGTAGTGGCGGTAGAAGAGGAATAAAATAAGAGGAGGAGGAGGAGGAGGACGGAGGAGTAAGAACTAAGAAGAGGAGGAATAAAGAGGAAGATAGAAAAAGAAGAGAAGGATGTGGAGAACAAGGAGGATGAAAGAAAAGAAAAAAAGAAAGACTGAGGAGGATGAAGGAGAAGAAAAGAAACAAGGAAGATGGAGGAGGAGGAAGATGAAGAATAGAAGGAGTATGCGTTTAAGTCGTGAACAATGCAAATTTAAAGAGGAAATTTTTTTTTTCGGTGACTTATTGCCGGCACAAATTATCTATTATTTTTGTGGGCAACCAAGTGTTTATGCAAATTTTTATTTTTATTTTAAAATTTGTTCGGTGGCCAAGTGCTGCTAGAAATCTTTTTGAATATTTTTAAATTTGTTTTGAATTTTTTGAATATTATTTAATTGTTTTTTTTTTAATTTTTGATAGACTAGTGCTGTTGGAAATTATTTTTAAGTTGTTTTTCTTTGGCACTAGGCTGCCAAATTTTTTGAAAATATTTTTTTATTTTTAGGCTACTAGAATTTTTTAAAAAAGGTTACCAATAAAATCGAGGGCAAATCGACCAAAATGTCTTTTGTGGCAAATTTAGTTATCAATTTGCCATCATTTTTAAACTATTTATCAAACTGTTACTGATTTTGTTACGTTGAAATCTTATATTATTTTTCGTTCCACGTAAGATGCGCCAACATTTACAAGATAAATGTGATACGCCAACACATGCGCGATCTCAGTTGGATGCTATTTATCCTAATTAGATGCGCCACGCCTTTGTTGATAGCACGTAGTAAACGAAAAATAATATAAAATTCTCACGTTATATGTGCAGGGCACTTAACCCATTTCACATGGATTTCTTAAAAAATGGCGTCCAGAGACACATACAATTTACATGTCTACTAAAGAGTGCACCACAATATTGAGAAATATCAGTTTCAATTAGTTTATTTATAGGCTAAGTATTTATTTTTAATCTGTAAAGTAATCGATGTGAGACTTTAATATTGATAAGGCAAAATAACTAAGTAAGATAACAAAGTAAAATTACTTTCAAAATCTAAATATTTTGGGTGATTTACATAATTTAATTATCAATAATTGATAAGAGCCTTACAAGTTTTCCTTGTAATATGAAAGTTATAATCTTAAGGATGTTAGTGAAAGCTACTGTTCTTTGGTTCAAACGGAGAATAACATTAAAACTGATGCTGAAGTACAAAACTTTATTGGTCAAACACATTCTGAAGATAAGAGTAGTAGTCATGCCAGGGGATATGTCTGCAGCGAAGGAGGAGGAAAAGTATAAAATCAGTACCTACAGACACAGAATCACTGCCTTCAAAAGATGTACAACAGAATCAGTCGAGGAAGGCTTATGTATGGTGGATAGTATATTGCAACTTCCTGTGAACAAAAGATGGCTTGAGCGTTCATCATGGGCTCAGATATGCCAATCTCTCTATGGCACTAGTAGAGAGTTCAGAAATAATATTTCACTTCATAAAATAATGTTCTTTGGACTTGGTAGAAAAATAATATTTTTTGTCATAAAATATTATTTCACTTCATCATGACATGTCCACAACTAAAGGTTCCTGTACGTGTGATTACAAATTCAGTAATGCTGTAGTGATCTTGGCTTTTTGCCATGTGTTTATGCACACATCCATGTACATCAGTAGGTATCCTGTACATTGACCTTCATTCTCAAGTTACGTATCTTTACTGCTGCACTTGTGTTGCTTTATTTTTTTTTTCTTCCTTTCTTTTCCTTGAAAATCAAATGAAAGTTCAGGGAAAGCTAAGTCATCACACAAATTTAAAAGCTGCATATTGATATCATCAAAGTCTCACATTGAACAAATGTGCTTTATTACCTTACTTAGTTACTTTACTTTATTACCACTAAAGTCCCACATCGAATAAAAATATTCTGTTGTCTTATATAATTATTTTGTCTTACCACTATCAAAGTCCCACATCAAACAAATGTATTTTGTTATCTTACTTAGCTACTTTGCCTTGCTAACAGCAAAGTCCCACATCGACTACTTTACAGATCAGAAGCAAATACTTGGCTTATAAATAAACTAATTGAAACTAATGTCCCTCAATATTGTAATGCACTCTTTAGTAGACATGTAAATTGTATGTGTCTCTGGGCGCCCTTTTTTAAGAAATCCACATAGAATGGGTTAAGTGCCCTGTACATATAATGTGAGAATTTTATATTATTTTTCGATCCACGTAGGATGTGCGAACACGCGTGGCGCATCCAACTAGGATGTGCCAACACGGGTGGCGCATCCAACTAGGATGCGCCAAGCGTGGCGCATCCAACTAGGATGCGCCAACACGCGTGGCTCATCCTACGTAAAATGAAAAATAATATAAAATTTTAATGTGGTAAAATCAGTGACAGTTTGATAAATAATTTGAAAATAATGATAAATTGATAAATAAATTTGTCATAAAGGACATTTTGGTCGATTTGCCTAAAATCGAGGCTGTCAGTAGTTATTTAAATTTCTTTTTATAGTTTCTAGCTACTCCAGGCCGCTGTTATTATTATTTTTTTATAGTTTGGTAGTTTAGTCTGTCAGGAAAAAAAAATGATCACCAGAATATAAAAAAAATTTCAACAGTTTTGAATCCGCCAAAAATGGCCCCCATTAAATGGAAAAGTTCATGTATACTTCTAGATCATTACACTAGTCTAATAAAATTATAATACTTATAATTTATAATCATATATGTTGTTAAATTGAAAAGCAAAATATTATTAATTTAAATATCAATTATTATAAAACTATCCTGAATAATATTCTTAGAGTAGGTTAAATTTTTTTCAATAAATGACTATTCTCTAGTAGTGTTGGTAAGAAGACTAATTAAAATTATGCTTTTTAGTTGGTATTTGTGGCAAGGAACTCATGAGAAAAGTTAATCACACAACCATGGTATGATATTGTATTAAATTAAACAATAGTGTGAGGAGCTAATGTGGATTGACTCACCTAGTCAACATTTCACTTATTATAATAGCATGATTTTAAGTTCAAATTCAAGTTTTTTTAGTTAATAGACTGTAAATCTTCACTTAGATTTATGATTTATCATAGCATTAAAATGGAGAGAACTTCTCTCATTCTAAACTTCTTTTTCAAAAAAAAAAAACAGTAGTGTGAGGAATTAAGTCAATGAATTGAAAATTTATGCAAATATTTTTTTTTTAACATGATACAAACATTATTTTATCCAATTTTTATCGTATTGGTAATTGAAAATTAAGAGATAAGGTAAGAGCATATCACACATTGCATAACATCTAAAAGTCAAACTACTTAGGATAATACAGTTAGCCATTTAGGAAAATGTTTCTAGCACTGAAACATTTTTTCACATAGCTCACAGCCTACCATTTAATCAATTGTTAAACTAATTTAACCACTTACTATTTACAATAGTTAAATAATTAAATTTATTTAACACTTAGTCATGTATGAGAGGAGTTTATGCAAAACTCCTTTATCCAAATAACATGACTCATGCATTTAAGAATGTTGCACAAGTAAAAGTAAACTAGGCTCTCAGAAATTGGAGAATTGACCGGAGAAAGAAAAGAATTGAATAACGAGTGTGTGCATCCTTCAACCGTAAATTTTTTTTTTATTTCAATAATCGATTATAATAAAATTAATTTTATGTTTAGATATATTAGTTAAAAAATAATTTTAGAATAATTTATTTCATTTTAATGATATAAAAAAATTATTTTTATGCATTAAATTATTAAAAAAGATATAAAATGATTTAAAAAGTTATTTAATTAATGACAAAATAATATTTACATCTCAAAAATTTTGAAATAATTTATAATTTTAAATTATAAACTTCAAACTTATAAAAAATTATTATAATGCATTAAATTTTATATAAAAGTTGAAACAAAAATTACCAAACATGCGATAAATAGTAAAAAAGTTTTTTTTAAAGTTGTTGGCACAATGACAAAGTTTGTGTCAAACATGCTCTCATTTGAATGCATCAACGAATGTTGGTTCGAGTGAAAAAGATTCAAATTCTTTAAATATGTGATTTTAGATTTGATATTGAGATTTATGTGTATAAAAATAATATTATTAAAAAAATTTTTATTTAAATATCTAACTATATCTTGAAAGATTAATCTTTTTTTAATCAAGCAGAAAGCAAAAACAGAAAAAGCAAAACTAACTCAGCCTAGTTCTAGCTATACCAACAGCGTCAGCTAGAAAACTAGAGAACAAAGGAGAAGGGCAACTCTCCCAAACAGCAAAAGACGAGTCCGAATTAGAACCATTCTTTGCCAACCAATCAGCGCACTCGTTTCCTTCCCTTAGAGTGTGAGTGAAGCAGATAACCCAAGGACGATTAACCATAGTACGAATGAGATTCACAAGAGAAGCATAAGGGTGGAAAGCTTGAACCCCTTTTGTAACCATGTTTATAGCCACAGTAGAATCAGACTCACAAACAATAGTTCTATATCCTATGCGCCAAGCCATCTCTAAACCCCGAAAAATAGCCATGAGCTCTGCCTTCAGGTTAGTAACCATACCACAGAAACCAGAAAAATCGGACAGCCATTCCCCAAGATTGTTGCGAAAAACTCCTCCAAAACCAGATCTCCCTGGATTCCCTAAGGAACTACCATCAACATTCAACTTGATGAAGTTTTCATCTGGAGGAAGCCAAGACACCTCCCTCACCTTGTTCTTAGTCTCCGTTGCACCATAAGCTTGGGAGATAGTGTCACAAAAGGAGCAAATCTTACTAATGATGAGCCAAGAATTCCACTTGGTATCTTCAAAAACTACAATATTCCTAGCTTTCCAAATCACCCAACAAGAGACCACAAATAAAGTACTGTTAGGACCAGCTATATTAGCACGAAGCCAATCCCAAATATTAGAGGCATAAAAAGAAGAATCACTATCCATCTTTAAATTTTTCCAGACCGTCATCGCTTCCTTACAGTCACGAAGAGTGTGCAGAATAGACTCACTAGCAGCTCCACAAATATGATAGGAAGAATCTGAGGACATATGTCGGTAAGCTCTGAACTGGTTTGTAGGAAGACTATTATGAAGCACAAGCCAAAGGAAAAACTTGACATTCTCCGGTAACTTTAGCTTCCAAACGACAGACCAGCTAACTGATGCATGAGTGGGCTCATTATTTTCTGAAGTTAACCATTTATAAGCTTCTTTAGGAGAGTATAAACCAGAGTTAGAACTCCCCCAAATGACTAAATCTTCAGAAACACCATCAAGCAAGTGACTCATAATCTTCAATCTGACATCCATAGGAAGCTGTGTGGCCAGCATATTAAAATGCCATTCACCATTAAAGTAGACATCCTTAATTCGCAAATGAATATCCTGTATATTAACATACTGGACTAAATTAGCAATATAATCATCTTCCAGCCAATGGTCATACCATAAAGATGCACCCCCCTTGCCTACACGGACCAAAAAACCAGACTTCAACTCATTCATGGCTTTAATAATAAAACTCCAAATGATTGAACTACCATTGCACTGACTAGCATTTAGGATGTGGGTGCCTGAAAGGTATTTAGCTGACAAAATTTGCACCCATAATTTATTCTGGCTATGCATGAGCTCCCAAACATGCTTACCAATGAGGGAGATATTAGATTCCCTAGATGTATGGATACCAAGACCACCATTTCTTTTAGACTTGGTAACAGTATGCCAGTTCACCCAATGACAAGAATTTCCTCCCCAAATGAATTTTCTAATGGAAGCATCAATTTTTTCACAAACACCATTAGGGAACCACAAATTCTGCATGGCATAAGAAGGAATAGCAGACAAGACTGATTTGGCTAGAGTTACTCTTCCCGCCTTATTAAGCAAATTAAATTTCCATCCAGCAAGTCTATTGTTAATTCTGTCCAACACAAAATTGAAGTCCCTCTTTTTAACTCTTCCAGTTAATAAAGGAAAACCAAGGTACTTGCCTAAGTTATAAGTATGATGAAATTCCATAATAGATTCATACTTAGTAACTTTCCTTCTGGAAATATTTTTTGAAGGAAGAAAATGAGATTTTTGAATACAAACCTTCAAACCAGAAGCATTACAAAAATCCCTAAGAACTTCCTTCACCAACTTGACCTGGGACGTTTTGGCTTGAGTGAAAAGAAGACAATCATCGGCGAAAAATAGATGGGAAATTGAGGGACTGTCTTTGGCAATTTTAACTGGAAGCCATTTCTTATCTTGCACCTTCTCTTGAATAAGCAAACCCAACTTCTCCATACAAAGAACAAAAAGATAAGGAGACATAGGATCCCCTTGCCATAACCCACGGTTGGGAGTAAAAGGCTCCAACATCTCACTATTCCATTTCAGCGTTAAGGAAGAAGAAGTAATACAACTCATGATCAAGTTAACAGTATGTTGAGGAAAGCCAAATTCAAGAAGAGTAAGCCTCAGAAAATTCCAATCCACCCGATCATAGGCTTTCTCAAAATCAATTTTGAAAAGTAAAAATCCTTTTTTACCTTTTTTCCTATGCATTTGATGAACAACCTCTTGAGCAATAATTGCATTGTCTGCAGTGCCTCTATTAGGAATAAAACTGCTCTGAAAAGGACTAACAAAATTATCCAGATAAGGTCTGATGCGGCGCACAAGAACTTTAGAGATAAGCTTAAGCATGACATTACATAAGCTGATGGGCCTAAAATCCTTCAGAGTACTCGGAGCATCCACCTTAGGAATTAGAACAATAAGAGTATCAGCCATCTGCACAATAATTTGACCCCCAGCAAAAGCATTGGAAACCATCTGCCAAACATCCATCCTAACAATATACCAATAAGTTCTGAAAAATATTGGTTGAAAACCATCAGGACCAGGGGCTTTATACGCATGCATTGAAAAAAGGGCCTCATTCACCTCTTGGATTGAAACAGGACTAAGCAAATCACGATATAAATCATCACCACTGTGAGGGATATTGTGTAGATTCAAACTATGAGGGTCACAAGTCTCATTAGTATTGAATAAATTTTTAAAGAAAGACAATGCTTCCTGTTTAAGAATTTGTTCATCAGTACACCAAACCCCATTCAGATCAAGAGCTGTCACTTTATTCCTCATTCTACGAATGATTGTTTGAGTGTGAAAAAATTTTGTATTTCTATTGCCAAACTTCACCCAATTCTCCCTTGATTTTTGATACCAAAGAAGCTCCTCCTGGGCCAAAATCTTATTGTAATCCCTCTGCAATTCCTTTTCCAAAATGATAAGAGTAGCATAAGGAAAAGTATCTAACTGCTTGTGGATCCCCTTCAAACGCGCTTCAATTTGTCGCTTTTTTCTGAAAATATTGCCAAATACCTCCCTATTGAAAATTAAAGACTCGTCTTGGATTTTTTGAAGCTTATGAACAGCATTCCCATCAGCATCATCCCAAGTTTGTTTCACTAAGCCACCATATTCTGGGTGAGATATCCAGGCCGCTTGGAAGTGGAAACCTTTAGCCTTTTTACTATGAGATTTATTGCAGCTAAGAAGGAGAGGATTGTGATCAGAGTCATGAGGAGCCAAAATTTCAACTAAAGCATGAGGGAAGAGGAGGCGCCAGTCAACATCAGCCATGCATCTATCTAATCTCTTCCTGATATGAATGCCATTCTGAATATTTCTCCTCCAAGTAAACCACCGCCCACCGAGCTCATATCCAAGAAACTACAATCAGTTATCATACTAGAGAAAAGCTGAGCACGAGAGCAACAAAAGGTACCACCAGAGACTTCATTCGAATTCACAATCTCATTAAAATCTTCTATCACAACCCAAGGTCCAAGAATCTGATTCCTCAGCACTGATAAATGAGACCAAAGATCACTTCGAACAGAAAAAACTGGAGAAGCATAAATAGCTGACACATACCAAGTTAAATTACCTTTTGAGACTGAGAAGGTAATGGCTTAAGATGTACTATCAACCAAAGAAAAGCAAAAATCATCCATGCAAGAGAGAATCCAAATTCCACCTGCAAATCTGCTAGCCTCTTGAATGTAAATCAGTTTGTACCCAATAGAGCTCCAGAAATTTTCAACATTTTGAAAAGCACCATGAGATTCATACACAAAGAAGAGGGAAGGATGATGTAAAGACACAATGTCCCGAACATGACGCCTTGTGGAACACCCCATAGCTCCACGAATATTCCAAGAAATAATTGTAAAATTTTGGAACTGATCCATAAAACACCAAAAAGGAAGAGTGGGGGCACATAGTGTTAAGCCATATGATCCACGTAAATTTGTATTTCTGGAACCATGCTTTGGCTATCCTCTTGTTTGGGAGTGCCTTCAACCTGAGAATTAAGCTCCATCTCATTATCTCTATTTCTATTCTCCTCTTCATGAAAAAGAGCATATCTGTTATCAGAAATAGGTACCATCTGAAAAAATGATTTAGCACCATTTCCACGGTTATAACTAGCTTGATCATCCTTCTTTAGAGACTCCTTTTTCCTGGATGTATCTATATGATTCCCTTTTGAAACTTCACCTTTCTCCTTGGGCCCACGTGAGACAAATTGGCGGTTGGGGACTTCATGGTCATTTCTTTGTCTCTTGTTATTATCTTTGAATGGGCCCCCCACTCCTTTTTTACGTTGAGCCTCAATTGCATAGGATTTATTAGAATCCTTACCTTTATGGACATTCTCTCTCTTGCCATTATTTGCAGATTTTGACTTATCCACCACATTCTCTTTGTTTTTATTAGCCATACGGTTGTTGCGTTTTTTCTTTATGACCAGCATCCAATCACCAATCATAGGTTCCTGATTTTGCGCAACCGTCACATTCTCCTTAATTCCGGCATTGATCTTCTGATTCTCTCCCTTATTACTGTCTTCCACAATCTTCACCGAAACCTCCTTGCCCTTGCCGGACTGATGTTTAGGCGGGTTAGAATTCTCAGTTTGCTTCTTACAATCATGTTTCAAATGCCCATAGAAGCCACATCCTGTACAGATACGATGGAGCCCTTCATATTCAACCTGGTACCAAAAACCCTTCATCCACACTTTCCCTACCATAGGTTTTGTAAGATCAACCTCCACACAGATTCTAGCAAATCTGCCTCGACGGATATCTAATGTATTGGTGTCGATCTTAATGGGTTTCCCCACACCAGTTGCTAAGGCTAGAAGAATACTTTCATCATAGAAGAATAAATTCAAACCAGGGAAGTGGATCCATACCAAGGTCTTATCTACCTTTGCTGTAGGCGACATAAAGTCCTGAGACCAACATTGCACTATTAAGTAGTGATAAAAAATCATCTATAGCCCTTCATCCATTACCTTTGCATGGTCTTCCTCCAACCCGAACTTAACCATATAGTAATCGTGACCAATGTCCATCATGTCAAAATCATCAGACAATTTCCATAATCTCACCAATCTTTCTTTCAAAACATTATAGCTGATACTCTTACCAAGAAGACTTACCACTAATGCATCCTGCCATGGAGCACTAAGACCATCAAGCACAGAATCTGCAATATGCACCATCGGCTTAAGGGGATTACCATCCTCATATTCAATCCTTGCAAGATTCTCCTTGAAGAGATCAACCTTTGGCGTCTCTTTCTTGCCCATCACCATGTCTTTGAAAGAGACAGTTGCTTTTTTTTTCCACGTCCATCTTTCCATCGCCGCCCCTATCAGGTGGTTCTTTCCTTGATACGGAGCCACTACTGCCACCACTCTCAGAGAACACAAAACCGTTGGGAGCGCTCATTCTTTCAGTCATGCTTTTTTTTTTCTTGAAAGATTAATCTCATCTATTGAGTAAGAAAAACTCTTTAAAAAAAAGTTGGAAAGCCATTTAATCCCATGGTGGCCCGTAAGAAAAGATCAAAATGAAAGGTCAACTAGATAAGCAAATTCCAAATTGCTATGAGTTTGCGCTAATAAACACTTTTTGGGTCAACAATTGTCTTTTCTAACAAGACCTATTTTTAAGTAAATATTACTCTTCCGTCAACCTTTATTTATATGTTGAAGTTAATGCGTATAAATTAAGAAAATTGTTAAATATATTAAATAATAAAAAATTATGATTTAACATAACAAAATTACTCTTTTCTCTCACATAATAAATAAGTTGAATGATAGTAATATATAATGCTACAATCATTAAAAAATTTTGGAAAACTAAAAAAGTTTAATTACTTGACTAAGCAAAAAATACGTATTCTGCCAATTAATTAGAGTAGTTTATTTTAGAAAATTATAAATATTAACTAATATGTGTTTATTGAATTTAGTGAAAATAATAAAAGATGAAAGTAAAAATAAAAAAATATTAATAAATACTCTTTGATTTTCTAAATAAATAAATAATATTGAACAAATCAAAATTCTTAAATAGATAGGTAAAAGTAAACATCTGCGGTAGAATTTAGAAAACTGGATTGAGAAAATTTGGAATCAACAAGATCTTGGGTTGTACTTGTATGATAACAGAATGTAGCGCCACTTCTTGTTATTCCTTTAAGATCCATTTGGACTAGTGAGATATTTGTGCTGTTTGATTGTTGATTTAGCCAAATTGAACACCAGGAAGTAATACCCAGTAACATCATCTGTTCTAAATTAACAAAATGTGTCCAAAATATCTAGTAATTGAATCATGCTGATAAATAGTTTAATAGTTAAAGGTGACTTTTTCTTCTTGATTATAGCCTTACAAGTGATCTCTACAACTCAGTTAATTGCTCCAATCTCGAAGTGATTAGCCCATGATAAATGAGGCAACTGTATGTTTCAGCAAATTTTAACACTCCCCACGAAAGAAAAAGTTGGTCATCCATATCACATTCACTTTATTATTATGACACTTTCAGATGAAAAACATATCAGTATTGTCTGTCTGTTCCTATTAATTACTAACCAAAGACCCAAATTAAAAAGTCCTAAATTAGCACCCGAGAAAAAAGAAGAAGAAGAAGAAAATGTCCTAAATTAACCAACATATAGTACTGGAGACTTTCGACCTTCTGGTAAATATTGAAAAAGCAGCATTTCACCTTTACGCCATACTTTTATAAAACATCTTTGTATCTTCGTCCTTCAAAATATCAATGTATATCGGAGACTTTTCACACTTTTATCATCACTATTGCCCTCCCAGGTTATAAATAGAACTTCGAACATCACCATGAGCATAGAGATTTCATCTACCTGATGTCATTGAAGTTGTTATCTCATTTATGGAACAACTTTTATTCTGCTTATCAAGCTCTTCCATTGCTGCGATGGTACAAAATGCTGGTTGTTTTGTCGGAGGTAATTGGGCAATTTCATTTGAAAGAAAAGAAACGACCTCAAGCATAGTGGGCCTATCTCTTGCTTGATCTTGTGTGCATAAGAGACCTATATGAATGTACCTTAACACTTGGATGGGAGGGCATGACCCATCCAAAGTTGTGTCAATTAGCTTCAGAGCTTCACCTTCGTTCCATAATTTCCATGCCTGAAATTAACAGTCACACACACTTTCTTAATTGTTAAACCCAATGCATATTTGTACCCATCATTAATTGCATGGTTTTAACGTAACTTACATATATTACAAGATTGAGTGGGTAATCACTACTATTTTTCTTTCCACTCACAATCTCTAACAGCAGGATGCCAAAACTATATATATCAGTTTTTGTTGAGATGAGACCCATCATAGCATATTCTGGAGACATATAGCCACTGAAATAAAAATATTAATCCATCAAACAATATTATGGTTAGAAAAAAATGCATAAAATAAAATTTCATATAGGTATTTACAATGTCCCAACAATTCTGTTGGTTTGCTCTTCAGATCCTGTCAATCCAAAGATTCTAGCCATTCCAAAATCTGATATTTTTGGATTCAACTCATCATCGAGCAAAATGTTGCTAGCCTTTAAATCTCTATGTATCACTTTCAATCTTGAATATTGATGTAAATATACAAGCCCTTGTGCAACTCCTTCAATAATTCGGCATCGTATCTTCCATTCTAGCATGTTTCTTTTGTTGGAATCTACTTTGAAGGAAAGATCAGTAAGCAAATGTAAACAAAGCACATAATAAAGCAAATATTGAGCAAAAAGCATCAGCATATTGGACGATTAATCGTTAAATTTCCATACCATAGAGATATAAATTCAAGCTTTTGTTGGGCATGTACTCATAGACTAATATTCTTTCTTCTATGTCGATGCAAAAGCCAAGAAGCCTCACTAGATTAGTGTGCTGGAGTTTGACAATTAGCATCGCTTCATTTTTGAACTCTACCATCCCCTGTCCGGAGCTTTTGGAAAGTCTCTTTATTGCTACTTCTTGTCCATTTGGCAGTTTCCCCTTAAAAATAAAATTGCATCTCGTTATTTAATTCTAAAGTACGTACTTGCATATTGGGGAGGTACTTTGATTTGAAGAGATTGAATATCTAAATTGAACAAAGTGAATATAATTTAAAATTTAAGTTTGTATTTCCTTATACTTTATATGTGCTCAGAGGTTAAGATATTTATTTTAGGGCACCAAAATGAAGACAACTATCTAGAATCCAGATAGTAATCAATTTCATCTGTATCCGTAACTTTTTTTTCTGTCTCTATTTGAATCTTCTAAACTTATTGCCTAAGAAAAGTTTATAAGTAAAATCAGTACATAAACATAATTTATTTATATTTGAACAGTTGACTTCATTTGTTCTCCACCAAAGAATCTCTCTTGATCACCATGACGAAATTCCTTGCTTTTTCATAGATCATTATCAAGATTTAATAGAAATGACAAATACTAACACAGTATTGAAGTAGTAGTCTATTACCTTGTAGACAGGTCCAAAGCCACCCTCCCCTATCTTATTTGTGGAAGAAAAATTGTCAGTTGCCTCAAGTAAAGTTTCAAAATCGAATATATGAGTATCATTACTTTTCCTCTGTCCCCTTCTTTCACTGTTTGCAATGGAAATTACTGTGTTTCCTCCAATATCAGATATTAGATTTGTTCGCTTCTTACGCTTTTCAGCTGTACATCATACATGAAAGCTTAAAGGCAGTGATCTATGAACTATGATCGACAGAGTAATAAATTTAAGATGGCTCTATCTGAATTCACATGGTCTTATATAAACTTTTTCCGTTAAACTATAGAGCCACCTATACAGTTTTTCACATTATCACTTTGAAAGGTGTCAGACTCAATGCAAGAATGAAGAGAGAGAGAATATGAGAGAATGATAAATTGAATATGATTGCTTATAGAATAAGTTTAACATTGTTTTAATATGTACAATCAGTAAATGAGCTTAACTAACTGCTAACCAATCCTAACTAACTTAACTGTTTTGTCAACTATCATTATCACTTCATCCCCCCTCAAACTTAGATGGTGAAAGGAATTCAACTCTAAGTTTGCTGCGTAAATGGTTGAATTGTGAATTGGAGATTGGCTTTGTTAAAATATCAGCAGTTTGCTCTACTGATGGAATATGCCTGACTTCAACTCTTTTTGCTACAACATTCTCCCTTACAAAGTGAAGATCCAACTCAAAATGTTTAGTCCGATTGTGAAGAATAGGGTTGGCAGCCAACATGACTGTACTCAAGTTGTCGCAATATATAGTAGGAGTAGATGAAAGTGGCAACTGAAGTTTTGTTAGCGGTGTCTGCAACCAGGTTAGTTCGGCAATAACAGTTGCAAGACTACGATATTTTGCCTCAGTGCTTGATCGAGAAATCACAGTTTGCTTCTTAGAAAGCCAAGACACAATGTTAGTCCCAAGAAAAACACAATAACCAGATGTAGATCATCTATCATCTGGATTGGAGCCCTAATCAAAATCACAAAATGTTGTTAAACGAAGTTGTTGAGAAATCCTGAAATGAAGGCCATGAGATAAAGTACCCTACAGATACCTTAATATGCGTTTTACAACCTTCCAATGACTAAGAAGGGGTTAGTGCAAGAATTGACATACTTTGTTAACTGAGTATGCAATCTTAGATCTGGTAATGGTGGCATATTGCAAGCTTCCAACAATAGACCTATAAAGGGCAGGATCATCAAATAAATCAGTGCCTTGACTAGATAATTTCAAGGAGTCGGAAGACACTTGCATTTGTGTATATTTGCTTTTATCAGAACATCAAAAATATATTTGGACTATGAGAGATGCAGACCCCTAGTAGTAGTGTTCTTTACCTTAATGCCAAGGAAATAATGCAACTGTCCAAGATCTTTTAATGGAAAGGCAGTATTGAGTTTTGAGATTAACTGAGAAATGACATCCTTTGAAATGTCGGTAATCAGTATATCATCTACATAGACCAAAACATAAAGAGAGCAAGTAGTGGTAACTCTAATAAAAAGTGAGGAATCACACTTGGCATTGGAAAAACCCAAGTGATGCAGAGTGCCACTCAACTTGTCATACCATGCCCTCGGGGCCTACTTAAGACCATATAATGCCTTATTCAATTTGCATACCAGATTAGAACCACCAATAGCAAAACCTTCTAGTTGTGTCATGAAAACTTTCTCCTAAAGAACCCTATTTAAAAAAACATTGTTGAAATCTAACTGATCGATAAATCAATTTTTGGATAGTGCAACTGTGAGATTTAGTGTAACTGTTCTAGGCTTTACTACAAAATTAAATGTTTCCTAAAAATCAAATCCCTTTTGTTGATGAAACCCCTTGGCTACCAACCTTGCTTTGTATTTTTGGATAGAGCCATCAGGGTTGTATTTGACCCTAAAAACCCACCTACAACCAATAGCAGCTCTATCTGAGGGTAATAGAACAAGTGACCAGATGTTGTTCTCTATTAAGGTAGAATATTCATCCTGCATTACTTGTTGCCATTCAGGCATTGTTAGAGCTTGCTTAACTGAGGTGGGTTCCAATACAACAGAATAGGCTTTTGGCTTGAATATACCAGGCTTAGATCTAGTAGTCATGAGATGCAAATTAAGAACAACTTGTGTTTGCTGAGTAGGAGCAAGCATATCAGTAGCTAAAACTGGTGTTGGATTGCCAAGTGTGGCAATAGATGACCCTGAAACTGATGAGGCTAAAGAGGAAGGTATACTGTTATGAGTATAACTTAACTGAACAACATGCAAATCAGTATTGGTAAAAGTAGGTGCATCAATAGTATGGGCATGCTGAGGAAATTAAATAGACACAAGGGGAATAGAAGGAACATTAATGGTAACAGAACTAGAAACTGAGGACTTTGAACTTGATATACATGTTTTGTATGGAAATAAAAATTCATCAAACACCATTTGCCTAGAGATATAGACTTTACCATTAGGATTTAAGCATTTGTACCCTTTGTGATTAGAACAGTAACCAAGAAAAATACATTGTTCAGATCTGTAGTTGAGCTTATTATGAAGATAAGGTCTAAGCAAAGGATAACAAGCACACCTAAAACTCCGTAAAAACCTGTAATCATGCATTTTATGAAACAAGATTTCAAATGGTGAAGAATTATGTAGAATTGGAGTGGCAAGGAGATTGATTAGGTGTATGGTTGTGGTAAATGCCTCACCCCAATACTTGAGTGGAAGAGATGCATTGGCCAAAAGAGCTAGACTAGTTTCAATCACATGCCTATGTTTTCTTTCTGAACAACCATTTTGTTCATGTGTATAAGGGTAGGACAACGTATGAACTATACCATGAACATTTAGATACTGGGTAAAGGTAAGATACTCTTTGGCATTATCAATTTGTATGGCTTTCATTTTTCTGCCTAATTATAGCTCAACTAGGGCTTTAAATTGCAAGAAAGCAGTAAAGGCCTGAGACTGATGACTTAGTAAATATAACCAACTATGCCTAGAATGTGCATCAATAAAAATGATATAATATCGTGCACCATTAGAAGAAGCCATAAGGGCTGGACCCCAAATATCAGAATAGACCAAACCAAGAGGATTTTCATAGACAGCATCAAATAAAGAAAATGGTAACTGGTGAGCTTTACCTAAACAACAAGACTCACAAATATTAGGCATTTTATTCACATCAGTAGGTATATTACAAGTTTTGAGTACTCTATGACAATTTTATTTAAAGGATGCCCTAATCTAGCATGTCATAATAGAAAATTAAATATAAGATCAACAGATTTTTTGGAATGAAAAACAGAAAATACAAGATAGTTCACTGATGTCACAAGTGTTGGTGAAGTCTACCCCAACAGTGAGATTGTCAAATACATAGAGACCATCTCTAAGTATTCCTTGGAGAAGTATCTCCTTGGTAACTTGAGATTTAATAAAGCAAACATCAGGATGAAACTCAAAGAAAACATGATTTTTCTTTGTAAATTGTGACAAACTTAACAAGTTTTTGGCAATTGATGGAACATGAAGAAGATTGTTAAGAACAAAGGAAGACTTAAAAGAGTTTGAGTGTAATAATGAATGTCCAATGTGCTAAATACACATACCTGAATCATTGCCAATTTGAACTCTATATGGACCCTCATATGGAGAACTAGTCATAAGGTTGGTGGAATTTAGGGTGATGTGATTAGAGGCACCTAGATTTGGATACCACAGTGGATCATATAAGGTGGAATGTGTGGCTAAAAAGGCTTGAGGGGACTGTTGAGAAAAAGATTGAAACTGTGAATTCTGATAGTGGGTGGGATAATGTGGATCAAAAGATTGTGAAGAAGCAAAGAACACTTGATGTGATTGAGAATTAGATATGAAAATGGATTAGGGAGGTTCTGATTAAACCTTTGACGGCAATCCCATGCCAAATGCCCATATTTACCACAGAGTTGACATTGTGGCTTATTTCCGGAACTGAAATTAAAATTGAATCTTCCTCTTCAGTTGAATTTGTTCCTTCCTCTAAAATTAGAAAAACATCTGCCTCTGAATCCTCCAAAGCTATTTCCTCTATCACTATTAAATTTTCTTGGCCATTGACCTTGTTGCTGCGTCACGTTTGCTTGTGCAACATTTGCTTGTAACAATCCTCCTAATTCAATTTTCTTATGTTTTTCCAACCATTCTTCTTAAGCCATAAGTAAAGTTTCAATCTTTTCAACTGAATAAGGATATGTTCTTGAAGTGATTGCAGTGATGAAAGGATCATATTCCTCTGGAAAGCCATCTAATACAACTTCAATGTGATCAGCTGCACTCACTGGAGATCCAACTGCTGCTAAGCAATCTATAATCTTCTTAATCTGTAGAAGATAGGAATTGATCTCTGAGGTTTTCTTGATGCTACGTAGCTGAGTTTTCAGCTGCTTAATCTTTGCTCTTGTTTGAGAAGCAAAGAAAGCTTCTATATTTTTCCAAATCTAAAAGGAGAAATCACACCCAACCATTCTTTTGGTGAGTGATTCTGACATTGAAGCAAGTAACCAAGAAACTATTAACTGATCTTGTTGTTCCTAATTTCCATAGTCTACACTAACACTTCCAATTTCTTTATCTGCATCTGAATTAAACTTCTTTGGCATTTGACCTTTCTCCAAGAAATTTTACAATCTGAAATCCTTGATTGTGGCTAACGCTTGTTGCCTCTATGGCAGAAAATTGGTCTCGTCGAGTTTGAGTGAAACCTAGAGAATGTATTTGGAATGAACTGTGTTGAAGTTGATGGTGGTGGATTCCCTTGAGTCTCCATGGATCGACTGAGCTTTGATACCATGAAAGATATCAGACTCAATGCAAGAATGAAGATAGAGAATGAGAGAATGGTGAATTAAATATGATTGCTTACAAAATCAGTTTAACATTGTTCTAATATATACAATTAGTAAATGAGCTTAACTAACTGCTCTAACTAATTGCTAACCAATCCTAACTTAACTGTTTTGTCAACTATCACTATCCCTTTGACACTTGTGCAAAAATTGTGTTGATAACATTATTATAGTAACTATCTTCAACTTCTTTTAAATTCCGATGTGAAAGATTACCTCTTTCTTTGCGTTTTCTCCATAACTTAATGCACGTGAAGCATGAGATGATTAGGAGAAGAGCTCCAACTGTTGCACCTATGATCCATTTTCTACTAGTCTTGCCTGCATTGGAAACTGTTAGTAGGGGTGGCCCTTTTTTTTGGGGGGGGGGGGGGGGATATATCTGTGGCAAAGCATGAACTAAAATTTTAATGGAGCTAAAATGAATGCATAATACAACAAGATATACTTTATAACATATTCATGCTTAAAAAAAATCAAAAATCAAAATTAAAACAAGTTGTTAACGCAAATTATTAAGCTTTATAAGCATCTTTAGTAACCAAAATAAAGTTCGCAGTCAATAACTCCATTGCCGAGTCATTAAACATGCTATTCTACTCTTATAATTGCTTATCAATTGTCTGTTGTAACTCAAAATATTTCTCTAAAATGATGCTCTAATGTGTGATATGATCCTTTTGGTGAATAAGAAGCACTAAAATCAGGAACTTACTTTAATATAATATCATGTTGTTCACAAAAATGATATCTTATTTTTCAATAACTCCTAATTAACATCTTCTCTCAAGTTTTAAATGAGTGATTTTGTAAGTTGTAACTTCAATGTCTCTATAGTCTTCATTAGTACTTTTGACTGATCTCAACTACAAAACCATAATTTTTTTTAACTGGAACTATAAAACCGTAATTACAGTGGTTTTTCTTAATAAAAGTAAAAATAAGATTAACTCTTATATTCTTACATTAAACAGTACATACACTTTTTTTCACATTTCATCTAATATCATTTATTATACATATTTTTTATCACTTTCTCTCACTCAATCATATCTTTTAAAAAAGTGTGAATAATAATACATTCCTAAAAAAAAGTATAAGAGTATCATTTTTCAAATAAGATATGCTTATGTGTAATTGCTTAGCCAAATAACAGTTAAGCCCAAACTCAAGAAATATAAATATTGAGAATAATAAAACTCATGTTGAATCCCATTCAATTTATTAAATGCGTTTAGGGTCCAATATTTTTTTATCATACAAGAAAAGAAAAAAATATTTATCATTAAAGTTTGACAAAAATGTTAGTTAGCCTTCATAACAAAGATCCATCACCAGCTGGCAGTACTACTACTATATATGTCAACACAATTATTTTAAAAAACTTTTCACAAATTAAGAAAAGACTGTATGGTGCATATACATTATTTTTAACCATTATATTTTAACGTGGAATTGTTACATTTAAATAAAAATTTTAAATTTAGTTTTAAAAACTTAGATAATCACATGATACAAAGAAAAGTTTTCCAGATGAGTGAAGAACTCAAACCTTAGCAAAAGCTTACTAATTAGCGTATCTTTTATTGAATTATTAATGATTACCTTGCAATTGTTTCTCTATGCATAAACTTAATATTTCCTTTTTCTTTAATAGGTAAAGTTTGTTTAAAAGAAATTAGGTTAAATTATTCATTTAATTCCTATAATTTTACTTTAAATTAAATTTCATCCTTATCGTTTAAAACCATTTTAAAATATCCTTGTGGTTTCAAAACAATATAAAATGATCCTTATAATTTTTAAATAATGTGAATTTTTTTTTATAATTTTATTCTAAATAGATAACAAATCAAGTAAATAAGGATCATTTTGTATTATTTAAAAAAGTATATGGACTTTTTTTAAAATAATTTTTGAATTGTAAGGATCAAATTGAACATAGAGTAACACTATATAACCAAATGAACAATTTAACCAAGAAATTATTTAGTTTATGCATAGAGAAACAATTGTTGTCGAGGCTCTACTTAAGGCCATTTTCATTAAGATGTGTTTGAATTCTAGAAATTAGATCTGATGTATTTTAAGGTCGTAATCATGTCATATTTTAGGTTGTCTCAACTTGACCTAGTGTGTCACAAATTATTTTAAAATTTATATTTTTTATCATTAATTATAAATTATAAGATTCTTTAACTTAAATTAATAACTTTTGTATAACAAGATAATATATTTATATTCATGTTATTTGTTTCGAAATATATATTGTAAAACATACCTTAGCTTTAGTCACGTACTTCTAAAATTTTGTAGCTTAGCTATGCATTATGTCCAAATTTATACTTTTTGTCTAATATCAAGTCGACCCGATTCTGGCTTGGTCATTACTCCTACCATGATTGGGCCAAATTTGGGTCTAAAGATTAGGCTTGGCAATTTCAACTTGTCTCGCGGGTACCCAATTCGCCCCAACCCACATGGGGCAGGTTTAGAACCTGCTCAACTAGAGGGAGGGGCGGGACAGGTTTTGGTCAATGCGCCTTGACCCGCTCTGCATCCCACATATTAATAGACATTATATTTAATTTAGTTACTAATCAAGCAAATTATATTAACTAGTTTAACACTTATCTTGAACATATTTTTTAATTTATATGATCTTGAATGATTAATTTTAAGATTATGATTAAATACTATATAAACTTAGTATAAAATATTCATAAGTGTGGGACAGAGCAAGGAAGGGTAGGGAAGGGTTTTAATATTTTTCTTGAGAGGTGATGTCGAGCGGGGTTCGATTGAGCAAAAATCCACCGCAACTCACCCAATTTCCAAGCTTACTAAAGATATGTCCCAATCAAAATATCAGATTGATTTCGCATCAAACCAAACATGTCCCAACTTGTCTCATGAACACTCCTACTCTTGCCTCATCCACCTTGACCAATCTCCAACTATTAAATTTTAATAAGCCACTAATATATTTATATCAATTTGATATAAACTCGTATTTTATTTTTGAAAAAACTTCATAATTTTCATTGTTGCTTACAATTTCGAAAAACTTGTAAACTTTGCATACAAAAATTATAGGTTTGCTTTTTATGAAACAAAGTGTATATAAACGTCACACACATATTTCAAAATGTTACAAGAAAATTTTCTAAAACTAATACCAAAAGTTATAGCTTATCTTATTTAACAAATATTATACATAATCTATCAATACACCATTTTGCATATGATATATTATAGTAAATGTTCAGTAGTGGATACTGAAGTGTATCTGAGATAAGCATGTCACTGTTGTTTCCTCCTTGTGCAACAGAAGCAGAGTGTGTTGGGCCAGTGGAGTTGGTACCTGTAAAGAGAGTCCGACGCTCAAGTCAGGCTGTGCACAAGTAGGGTTATGTTGTATGTAATAAGTTACATGTAGAGGGTGATTGAGCCTGATATTTATAAAGTACAATTAGCGTTTAATCTCCCTTAATTGTAGCAAGAAATCCCTATAAGATCAGAACATTAATACTGCATTTATGAACAACTTGAGACGGTTATAGGTGCTATAATTTTGTAAGATCACGATTGATAGTTACAAATATCTTGGGATTTACCTTCTGCGCAAATCTCGTAATCCTGATGCACTTGCCTGATACCGTAGTTTGGTGTACGTGGTTACAAGGTTTTGACAACGTCCAGTGCTTAACTGGGATGTTCATGGCTGATTCTGGTGGTATGCGTGTCATGTTGGTCCATTAATCATAGTCCGGATCACGGTCCAGAACAGTTGCCCCCAACTTGATGCTTAGATGGGAAAACTAAGTGTTAAGGTATCCAAGTGTGATAGGAGCACATGACACACAATGGACAAAGGGAGCCAAGTTGGAGTTAACACCGGATCTCACGATGTTTCCAAAGGGTCAAGGTCCGTGATACATTGTAATATGCCCCCGAGTTAATTACTAAGGCTGGGATCCATATGGGATCGCTTCACTCACGTCATCAACTCCTTTATCCGAGTATGGTCATAGGTTGTCCCCATGTGTAGTTTACGGGGTCTGTCTTCTTGTCCTTCATTGCAGCCTTTGTTCTACAATTTGTGGCAGTCTGCCCTTACTTGGGAACCATTGCTTTGACTATTAGGAATTAAAAACTCCTTTTTAAAAAGGGTAGTAATTCCAAGCTATTTTGCAAATGCCAGCTACTCTCATGACCAATCACAGAGAAGGAGCATTAAAACGCGACCTCAAATGTGTAATTAGTTTTCCTTCTCAGGTCAATCATAACGCTTCATTCCTCTTATAAATAGGGAATGTTTACATTGAGGCTGACATTCCTTTTGTTATGTGACTTTGCTTGAGAATGATCTCTTTTTAGAAAATGATTTCTCTTCCATTTTTTGTACGCATGTGAAGAGCTTTGCCCCCATCTGAAACCATTTTCCTATTTCTCCTAAAATCTTTGAAAGTGTTCTCTCTATTGCCGCCAGTCTCTCTGATAGAGGCCTTCCTTTCTTGGCGTAATGACTTAGTGATGACCAAGTAACTGCCTTACGTGGGCTGGCCAACATGCATCTGGGCAGCAAATGCCTTTCTCTCCCAGTGTACACAGGAATATGCAACCTTTCTGTGTGCTTCGGGGGGATTTGCCATTTTTGTGTAATTCTTGTGATGCATGGAGGTGCTCTGCATTCCGTCCTCCTCCTTTCTCGACTGTTCAGGAGGCACTTAACCAAGTGCTTTAATAATTTATTTTCCTAAATGCAGTTGGATATGTTAGAGGGATCTAAGGTCGAAAAGCCTCTTGGAGCAACTCAGAGTGATTGTGAAGCCTGCTATTGTTGAGGTGGAACAATCTTTTGGAGCAAAGCATTCTTATGTTGGCTAGCAAGGAAGAGATGAGTGCTGGTTTCTGGAAAGACCTTGGAGGTGACCGTGGTCAGTGGTCATTGTCATCATCGCTGCCTTTGTCTAGCTTCCTTTTTGGCTCTCTCTAGTGGGCATTCTTGACTTAGTAGTTTGTGTACTCTTTTTGTTAGGGCTGATGATGTATGGAATGTGACTAAATAAAAGTTATATTTTGAACTTGTACCTTCTATTTTTCACTTTCTTTTTCTATTTTCTTTTCCTCTTCCTCTAGGATAAGTCCAACGCTCATAGAAATATAATTAGCCTTGTTGTGTTGCCTTTAGCTTAATGCTTGGCTTAAATAACGAAGTAGCAAGGTAAAAGTCTCAATGGCCTCGGGTGACAGTATTCGTGCTTTTCCTGAAGCCGTGGTTTGTGTTACCCTATGGGGTTAGGAGCTCTAATATGGAGGCATTTACAACCAAGTCGTTTGACATTCGTGGAAGCGTCGTTGTTCAGGTAGTGTCTACATGTTAGTTGACCATAGGTGGACATTTCGGTGTTAAACCATGGTCTGTAGAAAATATTTGTGGTCTATTTAAAAAATTGGACTCAATTGTTGGGCTTTGCATGACGTTTGGTTTTCTAAGTAACCGTCTTTTCCACTGTTGTGATGTCCATGTGGCACGTTCTAATTGGGTAGTCATGCTTAGTGCTTTGCTCGCCATGATGGGGGGCTTTTTGAAAATTGAAGTGGTTTGGACAAAACTATCTCTTAACTGCCTTTTCCCTATAAATAAAGGTCGAGGGTGCCTCATCCATACTTTACTGTTTCTGATCATTTTATGGTGACTCAAGAGGTTTTCTGGTGACCTTGCATGACAGAGAAGCGTGGTAGTGAGCAGTTCACAGTGGTTTTCAATAGTTTTGCTTCAGTCAAGTGCTTTAACCGTCCATTTTCTCCCATTTTTCAAGGTATGTCTGCTTTTACCCTTCTATTTTTGTCATTTTCAGCGTTCTAGAGCGTTTCTGTCTTTTTATTTTGGGGTATCCCCCTTTTTTATTTTTAGTAAAAATAGTATAGATATTAGCATTTCTGGGTCCCTTTATTGGTGTCGCTTTATAGAGCACCTTCTCTGTCGTGCCGTGGACGGCAGAGGTGTCCAACTAAGGCTTAAACCTTTGTGGGCGCAGAGGCTGGTATTCATAGTGTTGGAAAACAGATGTGGATACGAACTTTCAATAATTCCTTCTGTAGTTCACCCTCTTCAATGTCTGAATTTATTCAGCCAATATTCTTGATTCTGTCATTAACCTATCGGACTCCATGAGTGTTTCCAAGAGTTTCATGGCCAAAAGAAGAACTTCAAGGCAAAGGGGCTCGGCCGCCGAAGAGCCTTTAGTGCTTGCCCCCATAAGGAACATGTATGCTTAGGTTAGGGACAACGTCTGGGACCATATGTCCAAACTCTCTTCAGAAGAGAACCTTAGCAAGCTCATGGTCTATTTGCAGCTGATGGAAGGGGTACTCGGGACCGTGAGTATCAGGTTATGTCCTTAGAGTGGGATAAAAAAGTGTGTTCAGACTGGTAGGCGGGCTCACATTATATGTTCCTATATGAAGGTCTCTTCATTCGGTTGGGACTCCAAATCTCGTTCACCGACTTTCAAGTACTCTTAACATAGCTCCATCCCAACTTCACCCCAACAATTAGGGGAATATCCTTGTTTTCAAGAGGTTCTGTCGGGTAATCGGACTGTGGTACTCGAAGAGGGCCTTTTTCTACTTCTATACCCGATGTTGTCCCTAGGGGTGAGGCATACCAAAAGAACTGGCTGACACTCCAATCTAGATCTGGGCAGAAGGTCTTTGCCATTTTTCAAGAGAGCTTCAAGAACTTCAAAGGGAAGTTCTTCAAGTTGCTGGGAGCGCCAAGAACTAATCTATATTTACTGAACGCTAATGGGGAACCAGTGCTCCAATTATACTAGACAATGTAGGCATGGAGCACCCACATTGGGTTGATTGAGAAGGGGAAGCATGATCTTGATCAGGATAACATATAGTATGTTGAGTTTATGACCAAATGGGCCCAAGAAATTGTTGGGAAATCTGAAAACAAAAGCATAATGGAAAAAGGATTCCCACCAAGGATCCATGCGAAAAGAGAGCCTTGAAACATTATTTTTTGAGTTTAGCTCTTGAATTCAGACGAAAAACGATCAAGCAAATCACTAGCATCGTAGCAACGAAGGTACCTCTACATTGTCCACACGAATAGACTCACAAACATCCAACATCTATGATCTTGGAGTCTCACATCTCCTGCACAGTACTAGCTGTGAAGAGAAGAGAAACTTATCACTCACTCACTGTTTCTGTTAGGGTGCGGCTAGGGTTTGTAATCTGATGTCCTTGACAGCCCCTTAGCAGTATTATTTATAATAGTGACTGTTTTATGCGAGTGAGAGTAAAAGTAGGTTTAGCAGTGCAACATTGGACTTATCTGTTATGAGTCTGGCCCACGATAGAACCCTAGTCTAACTTGGATTCTAATTGCTCTAAAATAGTTTGTTCTATGTGTGTGACCCTGCAGGTTCTCATGACGTTGGCAGTAATATTAAAATATTATTTTAATATTTCAAGCAGTAAACGATATCTAGCAACACATCACTGCTACCCAAGTAATGAGAATGTCAGTGATTTGACATAACCTTTCTGTGACCAATGTTTCTGTATAGTTTAGTATATTTGTTCAGATATCTAGATTGAACACAAGGCATGAAATGTGTCACCCTTGTATAGTTCAATCTTTCATTTCCTAATACTTGAGTAGACTTAGTAATAACAAATTAGATTAATATCTCATATTAACTTATTTGAGCATGGTTATGTATTTCGTAGTCTTACTCAATCAGGGGGCTTGGAGATATCACTCCTATTATGTAAGAGGAACAAATCTCATCTAGGTCACTCACATCCCTTTGCATGATTCATAGTACGTCTAATAACTAACTTTATAATCACCTTGTTACAGATGATGTTTGATGTCATTAAAACATACAACCCTTATGTAGGAATCGTAGTGATTTCAAGTCAAAAGACCACATATATCATTGTCACTTTGAGAATCACTTATGACACTCACATAACGATCCATGTAGCATTCTCATGATGGGTCAGTCAAATACATCATTACTCTAATATGTATTCATGTAAAGACTTGATATCTCATATCCATGACCCGTGAGATGTGGTCATCAGTAGGGGTGGAAACAGGCCAGACTTTGCATTAAACAAATCTGGTCTGTATCCAAATTATAAGGCCCGAGTCTGGCTTGTGAGCCTGTAATAAGCTGATTTTTAAGGCTTAGCCTGACCTTTTTAAAAGTCTGGCCTGACCTGAAAGCCTATTTAAAGGCCTACTTTGCAATGAGACATTTAAATAGGCTAATAGGCCAACCTTTAAATAGGCCAACAAGCCTTTACATAGGCTAATAGACCTACCTTTAAATAGGTCAACATGCCTTACATAAGCTAACAGACCTACTTTTAAATAAGTCATATGCCCTTACATAGGCTAATATGCCTAAGCCTTGAAATAAGTCAACAGGCCTACTCAAAGTGAATAGGCCTTTGTTATAATTTAACACTCACCTTCTAATTTTATAGATGCTCACTACTTTCTTACTCTAGTCTTTGGTCGATGTGGGGTTTGGAGATATACCAAGTTACTCATTTTCTTACTCTAATCTTTCAAGTCCCACATCGACCAAAGATCAGAGTAAGAAAATAGTGAGCATCTATAAAAATAGGGGATGGGTGTTAACTTATTATTTTCATTCTAATAAATATATTACATTAAATATATTAATAAATATGTTATTTCTATTCTAACTTACTAACTTAAATTTTAGTTACTTGACTTTTATTAAAATTTAATTAAAAAATATATTAATATATTATAATAAATTAATAACTATAGTTATAATTTTTATAATCATTTTAATAATTATATTTATAATTTATAATTATTATAATAATATATATTATATTATATATAATTAAATAGGTCAGGCTAGCCTGTCAGGCTTAGAAGGCCTATTAGATGGCCTGAGACCTAGCCTTTTTAGTTAAAAAAAGCCTTTAAAAAAGCCTTAGCCTAACTTGTTTAGTAAATAGGCTAGGCTAGGTCAGGCCTCAGGCTGGCCAAGCCGTAAGCTTCTGACAGGTATCCTGACCTATTTCCACCCCTAGTCATCAGTCTACGCACATACTAGTCTCAATGCATTATTGTTGTCCTAATTAACAATAATACTTGACTAAAGATATTTAAGAATAGTGTTCTAATTTTATCCAATAGGATCTCACAATCAAGTCATTCACTTGATGTCCTATGACATTAAACTTACTATTCTAAGGACTTTATTATGTTTATAATAAATGACACAATAAATGAAATGTCTCATGTATTAAATAAATAGTATAATACAGTGTATGTAAATACAGTCAAAATAAATTAGCCTCTAGGGCATACACCAACAGAAATTAGGCTCATCAAATGCAAAGATATTCTTAACACTTTTGGTGATGATTATCTTGGGGCTTTGCTAGGTAGGGATCAGGCCATTAATGTTCGGAGTCTGTCTTTACTTCTTGCTCTTAATATTTCCTATTCAATTGTTTCTAACTTGTTTACTTTTCTTGTCTTATTGTAGAAAGCATGGCATCCAGGTCTTCTTTTGTTGCCCTAAAAGCTTTAAGGGCAAGGAAGGGAGGGGCAGGACCTTCTAACACTCCTACACCCATTGTTCCGGCTTCCACCGACCGGGATCTCACTGTTGAAGTGGCCTCTGGTCAATCAGACTCTCCCACATAACCACTCCAGAGGAGGAAGAGAAAGGCCACTAAAAGCTCGAAGGAACGAGGCAAAAGGGTGGCAACAAGAGAGAATGAAGAGGAAAAGAAAGATTTGATGCCCAAAATTACAGGGCACGTGGAAGCCGGAGCGTTTGTTGACGAGTGGCTCCTGAGTAATTAGGTGATAAAGTAAATCACCTAAAGGAATGCTCCAAAGACCTTGTCGAGATTCCAGACCTTTTCACTTTGGGCCGCTGTTGAAGCTCGTTGTCTTGAGAGGTCCATAAAGGAAACTGAGAGGAATATGGCTAATCAACTGAAGGCAGTAGAGGAAGATGGAGCTCAGAAGCTTGCTTCGGCTCTCAAGGAAAAAGAGGATGCTGAAACAAAGATCACTAACCTAGAAAAGAAACTAGTCGAGTCTATGTCCAATAGGAAAAGAGATAAGGCCAAGTCTAATAAGACCATCGCCGACCTAGAGGCCAGTGTAGTGCAACTGGAGAAGGAAAATACAGAGCTAGAAACGATCTCTGCAAACATTGGCGGAGAATAGTTTAATAATGCAATTGTCCAAGTCCAACACTTCAACCCGGGCATCGTCTTGGCCTTAGAAGAATTGAATTCTAAAATGATATTCCAAGATGGATGCCTGGTGATGGCAGATGAGGTCGCTCAGACTGCTACCAGGGTCCTTATAGCTGAGCCCTCAACTGCCGTGCTTGATCAAGAGCTGTGGAGCCCGAAGGAGATAAAGCTGAGGCTTGACTTGCCTTTTCTTTTCCTTTGCATTCCTTTACCCCCTGCATTGGGCGCTTTGTTTGTTGTAAAGACAATTGTCCAAGTCACCGAAGTGTTTTAAATTAATTTCCTTTGCTCCTGTAGCCTTACTTTTTATTTTCATGGTCTGTATTGGGTCTAACGCCCATTATAAATGTGCACTTGGTAACCTCTTAAGGACTTAGGAGAATTTCCAAATTTAATTAAAGCCTTGGTCTAGGGTCTAATGCCCAAAACATTTGAGTACTCAGAATTTCACTTAGGAGTTAGGCAAAATTTAAGGTGATCCTTAACCGAGGTCTTTAATGTTTACGGTCTAGTGCAGAAAATCATCTAACACTTAAGAATTTTTGACTTCAGAACTAGTTTAACATAAGACGTTCACGATAGGTGCCTAATGGCAGAGAACGAATGTCGTAATTTGTGTTGCCAATTAATTTCACAACGATAAAATGGTTATGACCAAGTGTTAAGGATTTGGGTATAGACTGATAACTCGTAACCAAAACACACAAGTGGGTTTTGTAGGATATTCCTCTTAACCTGGAGTCTAAGAGACCTCAAATCCTATAAGGAACAGGCTCGAGACATTCTCAAGGTGTTTTTCAACTTGAGAGTTTTTGAATCATTGAAAAAATTTTCAAATCCCATAAGGAACGGGTTCAATAGACATTCTCAAGGCGGAGTCCGGCTTAAAGGTCCTTTGAGATTTTAAATATTGCGAGAAGATGTACAAAAATAACTTCATTTTATTGATAGATCGAAGGACTGAAATCCGTATAGAGTATATGTTCAACAAAATTAGAGCAGATCAAACAAAGTAAACTAAGAGACTAGGCCTTAACGAGCATTTAACTATAGTACTTTATTAGTTTGTCCGCAATCCAATAGTTTTTTTATCAACTTGCCTGTTAATGTCTCAAAAGTGTAAGCTCCTTTGCCAATGCTGATCACAATGTGGTAGGGGTCTTCCCAATTAGGGACTAACTTCCCCTAAGAGGCATTCCTACCAACAATGTCTACTCTCCAGAGTTCTAAGTTCCTTGCTTAGAATTTCCTTGGGACAACTTTCAAATTAGACTAAGTTTCCATCTTCCATTTGATAGCGATGTTGCGTATATGGGCAACTCGCCTTTTTTCCTCCAGGAGATCCAAATTTTCTCTGATCAGTCTGTGATTGTTGTCAGGTGAAAACTGTTGGAAATGCATACTTAGTTCCCTTATCTCTACCAGAATCATAGCCTCGCACTCATAAGTGAGTTTAATAGGGGTTTCACCCATCATCGAGTGAGGCATAGTCCGGTAGGCCCAGAGGACATGGTATAACTGTTCAGCTCAGTTTCCCTTAACTTCATCCAACATTCTTTTAATTCCTCGGACAATAACCCGGTTGGCGGCTTCAGCTTATCCATTTGTCTTGGGATTATCTACTGAACTGCATTGGTGCTTGATTTTTAACCCGACAAATAGTTCTTCAAAATCCTTATCTTTGAACTGGGTCCCGTTGTCCATTACAGTGGACTCTGGAACTTGAAATATGGTGATGATGTGACGCCAAGTGAACTTTTGGATCCGAGCAGAAGTGATCATGACCAGGGGTTTTGACTCAATTCATTTGGTGAAGTAGTCCATGGCCACCACCAAGTATTTTAATTGTTCAAGTGCTGGAGGGAACGGACCTAGGATATCCAGACCCCATCCATAAAATGGTCAGGGTATATGGACGTCGTTGATAGTTCTTCTAGGGGAGCTTGATAATGGTTCGAGTGGTGCTGACACTTATCACAGATTCGGACATGTGCAAGGGAGTTAGCTTCCATGGTTGACCAATAATATCCAACCCTAAGTGCCTTCAAGGTTAAAGCTTTGCCTCCTAAGTAGTGTCCACAACTCTCCTCGTGGATCTCAGCCAGAACATACTCTGCTTCTTTTGGCATAAGACATTTAAGGAGAGGCGGGAAAAATTCACGTCAGTATAACTGCCTATCATAAATAGTGTACTTGACTGTGGTTCTGATTAATTTGGATGATTCTTTTTGATCATCGGGTCTGGTTCCAGACTGAAGATATTCCATAATTGGGGTTATCTAAGTACGCTCTTGCTCTTCCACCTGAAAAATGGTTGCATCTGCGATGGAAGGTTGAGAGAGGGTCTCTTAGACCACAGAGCAGTTATTATTCAGTCTCTTAGTGCTGACCAGTTTGAACAAGAGATATAAATGTCAAAACGGGATAGCTAGGATCGGGCCATTTTCGAGTCGGGCTAACTAAATAAGTTTTTTAAAAAACTTTTATCTAACCTTTTTATTAAATGAGTTAGGCTAAATTTGATCTTAAATAAGTCAGGTCATAGGCTCTTAATAGACTGCCTAACCTACTTCCACCCAAAGAACAAAGCCTCATAATATTGTACATAACTAATATTGTACATAACTAGTAGTATGCTTGGTATGCAATTCCCGTATACTTGAATGTACTTACCTTTGGTTTTACTATGAAAGAAGTAAATTTGACGCCGATCAGCTGACAAATTAGTGGCAACAAATTTTGCTGTGTCCTTGCTCCATGTCTCGCAGCCAGTTAAATCCTGATTTGCATGAGTGAAGACTTCGCAGGAGCAGTTATTCAAGCACTTGATCCAGCAGTCAGTAAGGGTCAGGTTCTCACTTTCATCAAATTTGAACCCCTTCCCTGACATTACCCCAACGTCATTCCAGCTGGGGAGGTATAAACCATCATCTTCCCTGCATTTGGGAGCCCTTGGCATTGAACAACCAGAGAGAACGTAATTATAAGTGCATGAGTAAGAGGCACCACTGCCCCCATATATTGAACCCCAAGGTCCTATGGTGATATAACCAGAGACTGAAGCATATTTTAAGTAGGTTACACTTTGATTGGAAAAGTAAGTGAAATTGAAGTCTTTTTGGTAAAGTGAAGAGTTTAAGTTGGCAAAGCTTCCATTTTTCCATTGCCCACTAGTCCAAACAATCTTCCCGCTCCACCAGACAACCAATTGGTTGGTTTTGGGGTCAAGGCCAAGGGTGAAAGACCCTGACCAAAGAGATGTATAACTTCTTGATGTTATAGACCAATTTTGGCCTGTGTTGCTGTCAAACCCCAGCTTCATCCCAGGCATAACTGTGTCTGTGGGGTTATCGAAGCTCTGCCATAGTACCCTCTTCACAGATCCATCTGGGTTCTTTTCACGAAGCACAAAGTTGCCTGTATCCAGCAAGATGGCACTAACACTGTTGTTACTTGCAGCTTCAACAGAACATAGCACAATAGTGGAACGACCTTTGTTGGACAAGATTTTCAAGTTACCATGTTCATCGATTGTTAAAACTCCAGGTTCATCATAGATTGGCATGTCTCTATTGGCAATCCAGAAATAATAATTCCAAACCTCGGCTAATATTCCAAGGTAGAATTTATTGCTATCTTGGGGGTCATCAGGAAAGAAAGACAGCGTGAATAAGCCTGAAGATGAAACCAGACGGTTGGTTGCAGTGAGGTTATGGCCTTGGAGTAATGTGTCTCCCCTCAAGTTTGATGAAGGCCTTGTCAAGTGCAGGAAACAAGTAAAAGTGACGAGGCATAGTATTATTTTGCTGAAGAAAGTCATCGTTGGTGGACATGCAGGTGAGGTGAATGGGTTGTGAGGCACTGCAGCTACACGCTTTGAACTTGGCCCATATATGTAGACAGGTCACCAAGACTTGGAGAGGAGATAACTAAAACTATGCTTTGTAGTTGGTGGTTCTGGTGGGGAATTAATGAGAAAAGTTGCACAACCATAAGATGTGATTGTTTTAAAATTAAACTCTTGAATTAATGCCTTTTGTTGCACAACCATAAGATGTGATTGTATTAAAATAAGATGTGAATGTATTAAAAGTAAACTCTTGAATTAAAGCCTTTAGTTGCACAACCATAAGATGTAGTTGTATTAAAATTAAACTCTTGAATTAAAGCCTTTAGAACCAATGTTTGGTTGATTGAGGTGGTTTGGTATTTGTTTTTAGTTTTAAGTTTGAGTTTTGTAAATAGAAAAAATTAATACTAAAAGAGTTTTATATTTTTATAATTTGATTTGATTCGGCTCTAAATTAATTGAAGATAAATATTATTTTAGGATATTAGGAGTTAAAAAAAAATTAAAGCCTTTAAAAAAAAAAAAATTGAACGAGGTCAGTTGTTATTATTGACTCAGACAAAAGAGTAGTGTGAGGAACGAAGTCAAGGAACAGAGATGGGAATGAACGAAGTCAAGGGACAGAGATGGGAATGAAGTCAACGAACGGAGCTGGGAAAATTCATACGAACGTTATTTTTGGGTTACATTATTATACAAACATTATGTATCTACTTTTTTTGGCCGGGGGTAATTTATATATCCTACTTTTAATGTATTGGTAATTGAAAGTTAAAAGAAGAAGCGAAGCTTTTCCATTATAACCAACAGCATATCACGTACTAAACAGGGATTGCTATCGATTGGAATCAAACTTAAATTTCACAAGCAAAATATTTTCATCTTTACTAACCGAGCTAACCATGTGAACAGTAGCAGAGGCAGGTTTTAGAGATTAAGGGGAGTACTAATAAGTACAAAATTTTATAATATAAATCTACTAACAATATCATGCTGAGAAATTATTTTTGTTTTAAGAAATGTATATATTCTAGTATATCTTATTAGAAAATTAGTATCATATTATTCTATAAATTTATTTGAATAATTATAATTATAGTACTTAAATTTTTTAACAAAATTATATTACAAAAGTTGAGTTTATAAATATTAACCCCATGAAAGAAATCATAATATGGAAAAATCAAATAATTAAAAGAAAAAATAATAAATAATTATCTAAAATGGAGAAAAACAATAGAAACAAATAAAATGAATAATAATTACATAATAAATTAAAAGCCCCACCACTGTCTTAAAGTAAAAATAAAAATTTTATGCCTTAAAAATCTTAGAGTGATAGTGGAAAAAATAATGAATACCTATGGTCAAGGAGAAAGATGACTAAATTATTGTCTAAGAGGAAGGAGATGGAAATTAGGGTTTTGACTCTTGTGATCTTGCCAATTTGCATTAGTAGAGGAATGAGAAAATCGTACTAATCTATTTGGTTTGCAAGGAGGAGATAATATTATCTTTTTAAGGATACTATAAAGTCTTTAAGATTTTTTTTTAACTATACTAGCTGCTTAAAAAAAAAATTTCAAGGAGAGCATGTGCTACTCTTCACCATAATGTGGCTCTGCCAGTGCATGTCAACACCTTCAATATATATCAATCACAAAAAATAATAATATAACTTGACTTTAATTTATATGTATTGTCAGTATAAAAAACTTTTACACTAATATCTAATAATACATTATCATATCATTCAATAGATTAAAACTTATATGATATATGTCATGTGGCAATACATCATTAGATGATTAGTGTAATTTGTATCAAAATTAAACTCATACAATCAAAACATGAGACTAATAAAAAATAAATAAATATCTATTTTAATCTTTTAAATATATAAGTGTCATTTGTCTGATCTATTAATAATAAATATCAAAATTAATATCAATTTGTTATATCAAAGTCTTTGACGTCAAAAATTGACATTAAATGATTAATTCGAGGTTAAAAATTGGCATTGGAAGATTATTTTGACATATTTATTGTTAGAGGATTAAAGTACGATAACAGTTATATTTATATAGGACCAAAATGAATGCTTACTTAAATAAAAAAATTTAAACATAAATAAAAAGATAATTTATTATTACTTAACATAAGTTCAAACTATTCAGGTGGCTCCACAACGTATATGATAATATAGTTATGCATTTAAGTGTGGTTTACAAAGATAAGTAAACTAAGCTCTTAGAGAGTATAAAATTATTAATGTGTATTAGTTTGAGTGTGTTTTGGATCGTAATCTGAACTCTCAATATGTAGTTCAACCCAGTGCACATACTCGCCATGGTCTGTTCTTCACATCCTCAGTAGAGCTAGCTTAACATGATATCTCAATCTTGGATAGTAATAGTTTCACCGAGAGATCTGCGCAACGGATAAATCTTATGATATCTCCTAATTGTCAATCATGATCTTACGGAATAATAGCATTATAACTACCATACCAGTATTACGATATTATAAGGATCCTCTGTAACTAAACAAGGAACATATCTTCTCCTACAACTATTATGGGAATATATCTCTCCATGAAGAGAACATATATTTCCAACCTCTATAAATATCAGGTTAAGTCATCCTAATCAGGTATGAATTATCTCATTGCATAAATCCTATTGGTGCACTGCTTGACTTGAGCATTGGAGTCTCTTTGCAGATACCTACCCCTGGTTCAATACACTCGACTATAGCTACACAAGGAGAAAACTACCACATACATGTCTATCTCAGGTACCTTCTGAATTTACTTTAAAACATTGGCGCCATTTGTGGGAAGAAAACTTCCAATCCCACTTGAATCATGGTGAACACGAGACAAAATTAAAGGAAAGACACTGGGCAAACCTCTGCCAACCAAAGGCAAGATCCTGCTGCCCAACGTGCTCCCCTTCCTGTCCCACCACCTGCTATTGAAACCTCTGTTGTGAGAAGCCAAGCACTCAACACAGAAAACCAACGCGATAGGCACCCCACTCCGAACTCTGACAAAAGTCCTAACCCATCGCGCAGAGTTTCTGTAAGAGATAGACTTGAAATCCTAGCCCAATGAGGTAACCCTAATGTTCAAGAATGCATAATTCCAATATATCAATGCTTGGGAAAGCCAAATAATGAAATTGACAATCGTGCATCTCGCTCTCAACTCACGAATCAGTCCTAAGCATCTCAACGTCAATTCCAAAACATGCTGCAACAACATATGACTATGTTGAACGAACAATATCAAAGGTTGGAGGACATACAGCGGGCTATGCTTGAAAATCGACCCAGGTTATACTATCGTGATGGAAGACTTAGAATGGAAAATAACCAAACGAGGGCACATGTTGATGCTTCAATGACCAATGTTGAGAATAATAATCTGAATTACGGATTTCAAGAACAACTTTTTTCTGATCAACTTATGGAATATCGCGTTCCTAGAAATTTTAAGTTTGCAGTAAACTTGGAAATTTATGATGGGACCACGGACCCCCAAGAGCATGTAAATGCCTATGAGCAATCCCTGTGTTTTCACGGAGGATCTATGGAGTTGCTATGTCGTGCTTTCCCTTTTTCCCTAAAAAAAGGAGCCCTCAAATGGTTTTGAGGCTTACCATGAAGGTCTGTGGTTGATTGGTCAGAACTTAAACAACGTTTTCTGCTTCAATACACCACCAGCTAGGAGCAATTCAGATCTATCGAATCCCTGGAAAAGGTCTGCCAAGGGTAGGATAAGCCCCTCCGTGATTACGTTAGTCAGTTTATGGTGGCATGCACTAGCGTGGAGAACTTTGATGACAGAATAGCCCTTCATTATGCTAGAAGTGATCTTCGAGTAGGTTCTGAATTTTTCGTATCCTTAGTAAAAAAGAAACCGGAGAATTTGGGTGAGTTTTAGAGACGATCCCAGAAGGACGTGAACCTTGAGGAAGTAACAGAGGACCATAGGAGGTGGGACAAAGGTGAGCCCTCTCACCAGAAGTCTAATCTCAATTCCTCGCGGTCCCTGTGTTCCAAAGGTAGTCCACCCCGGGGAGGATATTTCTATTATACTCCACTGAATGCCCCATGAGAAATATCTTGAGGGAAGTGATGCAGACTGAGTTTCAGAATATACGGAGGCCACCCCTCATTAAGAAACACAAGTAGAAAAACCATTCTAAGCATTGCACATGGCATAAAGGTTATGGTCATGATACGAAGATTGCTACCAACTCCGCGATGCCATTGAGTTTCTAATTAAGGCTGGAAGACTACAACAATATATCTTCCATATCTAGAACGACAAGCATCGTGGTAAGCGTAGAGACGACAAATGCAGTCCACGACAATGAAGCCTATCCCCTCACCGTAGAAGAAGGACTCAAAGTTCCAGAAAAAGATCTCAGACTCCACCTCACCGGAACAACAATGACCGACAGGATAGGAACATAGACGCTCTGGCTAATGACAATGGTGACCGACGTTCTGAGCTAAACAGAATGATCAACATCATTGCTGGTGGAAGGTCATCAAATGGAGCATGAAAGAAAGCCCTCAGGATGGCGATATTTGGTGTATCCCATTCCGAATCTAGATCGTAGACTGTAGAAAGGAAAACACATTCCATCACTTTCTCGAACAAGAACTACGGCAGAATTATCCAGGATCACAATGATCCACTTGTCATCTTGGGAGTAATATCCAATGTCGAGGTCCGCCATATTTTCATGGATCAAGGAGGTTCAGCAGACATTATGTTCCTGGATCTTTATCAGAAGCTAGAGCTCCCATGATTAGACTTGACTCCCCATGATGGGGAACTAACGAGTTTCATAGGTGAAAAGATTACCTCGGTAGGTTACTACGAAACCCACCTGACCTTAGGATCCTTTAAACTTTTCAAGACGATAAAGGTAAGATGTTTGGTTGTGAACTGCCCTTCGACTTACACATCATCTTAGGTCATCCCTCTTTAAATGCTCTCTATGCCGTAGTGTCTACCACTCAACTCGTAATGAAATTTTTGAATAAGAACAACGAGATTGTCACCGTTAAAGGCGATCAAGTTGCTGCCAGGAAATGCTACAACGAGAGCCTGAGAATTTGTAGGATACCCAGAAATAGAAAATCTGTCACTCCCGACCCAGTCTTGGATTAGGTCAACATAATTATGATCGAGTTGGATGTCAGGGAAGAAATTCATGGTGCCAGACCCCATCCAGAGGGTGAGTTGCAACCTCTCTAACTTGGAGCCAAGCCGAATCAGGTTACCAAGATTATAGCACATTTAGAAGAAGAAGAAAAATAACAACTGGTAGAACTCTTGTTGAAGAATAAGGACCTTTTCGCATGGATGTCATCCGACATGTCGGGACTCGATCCCACTTTCATCTGTCACCGCTTGTCCATCAAAGAAGGTGTGAAGCCGGTTGCTCAAAAGAAAAGAAAGGTCGGCCCAGAAAGACAACAAGTCATTGAAGAACAAATTAAGGAGTTACTGAGCGGTAACTTCATCAGGGAAATTTCTTATACCACATGGCTATCCAATGTGATTCTGGTAAAGAAATCCAATGGGAAGTGGAGAATGTGTATGGATTATACAGATTTAAACAAAGCTTGTCCAAAGGATCCATATCCATTCCCAATTGTGTAGTTGTCATTTATGGATGCATATTTCGGGTATAACCAATTCTCATGTACCCCAGAGACGAGGATAAAACCGCCTTCATCGCTAACAGGGAGAGCTACTGCTATAGGGTTATGCCTTTCAGTGTAGGAGCTACTTATCAGAGGATGATGAATAGCATCTTCGAGAACCAAGTAAGGAAGATGCTAAAAGTCTATATAGACGACATGATAGTGAAAACCCCATACGATAAATCATATATGACTAAGACTGCACAACCCAATCCAATGACCCGCCAATCCGACAAACCCGACCAACCCGACTCGATATAAAATATCTGGGTCAGTTCGGGTCATCGAGTTAGTTCAGGTAGAACCCGTCCACTTATTGGCTCGGGTAACGGGTTTAGTAAACCAACTCAATGACCTAACCCAATGACCCGACCACCCGAGTAAAACAAAATCGTTTTGGAGTAATATTAGCTTCGTTTCTTCGTTTCTTTCTTACATGAGCAGCCTATCCTCATTTTTTCATATTTCTTTTCCTTCCTTTCTTCAGTTTCTCTGCAAATTCCTAAATTGAAACCTTTCTCCTAACCTTAAGCGCCAATCGCCAGTGCTACTTAATCTCAATAGCACCACGATGTGAGATTTGCAGGATCTGAACATATCTAAGCAGATCTTCGACGACTTGGGGCATTTGGTGCAGTGGTGCACGACAGCTGAGCAAATCTATGGGATCGTGGTGGGTGGCTCGGTGCAGATGGAGGGAAGTGACAGAGGACGATGGCTCTGACGTGACATGGTGGCTCGCAAATCTAGCGATGCAGCTCTCGGTGGAAGACGGTGACACAAGGGAGCTGGTCTGAGCTGATCTGGGTCAAAGAACGATAATCCTAGCGCTACATGGTGGCTCACGATCTGGAAGTTTTGGGTGGATGTGGTCTTTGGGTGCAACTGAGATGGTTGAGAGGAAATGGTTCTCATTGATCCAAACATCCTCTCCTCCATTGACGGCGTCGTATAAGGCATTTAGACTAGAGAACGAGCTCCCTATTTGATTCTGGTTTTGATTCTTCTTCTAACTCTAATTGGTGTATGTAGATCTTGAACCATTCATTCTCCTTCTTTGTGTGTGTTGTGTGCTTGGAATTGTAAAATGAAATGAAATCAAGTGTCCAAAGATGAATTTGGAAGACCTGATTTCACGTCAATTGTGTTCTGCATTATGAATTTATTAGCAATTAATGAGATTATGCCAGCGATCTGTGATTTGTTTATTCCCCACTTTCTTCTTCTTCTCTCTCTCTTGATTTTTCTCTACGTTTCTTTATTCGGGTTTTCTTCTTATGAGTTCTAGCAGAGGACGATTGCTGAAGACAATGGTTCTGATCCAGGTGTAGCAGCGATTTGGGTTGCGAGTGAGGGGTGGTGTTCATGTTATTGGACAGATTTTTGTTAATCTTTTTAAAATACACAAACCCGATGACCCAACCTGATCCAACCCATCTATAGGTCGGGTTGGTTCGGGTTATCTGAATTTTTTTTAAGAAAATTGACCTAACCCAACCTGAACTTGATTGATTGGTTTGGATTTTATTTTCCCTTGGACCTGACCCAACTCGACCCATGTGCAGTCCTACATACGACAGACCTTGAAAAAGTATTTGTACAGGTCAAGAAGTATAACATGAGGCTAAACTTAGAAAAGTGTACATTCAAGGTCCAAGCAGGGAAATTCCTAGGATTTATACTAACCTACTGCAGAATTGAGGCTAACCCTGATAAGTGTTAGACAGTACTTAACATGAGAAGCCCTCAAAATATTAAAGAAGTATAATATCTTACAGGCTGGATAGCGGCTCTTACAAGATTCCTAGCCAAAGCAGCCCACAAATCTCTTCCCCTACTCAAGCTACTAAAGAAGGGGAAAAACTTCAAATGGACCAAGGAATGTGAAGATGTTTTTTTATCCTTGAAGAATATTCTGTCCTCCCCTCCTATTTTTATAAGACCGGAGCCAGGTGAGACGCTCTACTTATAAATCTCAGTTCATGAGGAGGCTGTGAGCTCAGTATTAATCTAGGAGATGAATGAAGGACAGAAACTGATTTACTTCGTAAGCAAGGTTCTGCAGGGCCTTGAGCTTCATTATTAGAAAGTTGAAAATGTTGCCTTCGCATTAATTACCACGACAAGAAGACTGCGATAATACTTTCAATGTCACTCGGTGGTAGTAAGAATGACCAACCCATCCGCTAGGTGTTGCACAAGCCAGATTTGGCTAGAATAATGATTGCCTGGTCGATTGAACTCTCTAAGTTTAGAATTACATATGAACCACGACTTGCAATAAAGGTCCAAACATTATCTGACTTCTTAGCAGAACTCACATCAGACCCCCGCAACCCAAAAAGAATGTCTTGGACCGTATTTGTTGACGGATCCTCGAATTCCAAGGGATGTGGCATCAGGGTAATTCTAGAAAACTCAGAGGGACTGACACTAGAGCATTCCCTGAAGTTTGAGTTCCCAACCTCGAATAACTAGGCTGAATATAAAGCATGTATTTCCAGGCTAGTAATGGCCAAGGATATGGGAGCAACTAGGATCACACTCTGTAGTGATTCCCAACTTACAACCTCCTAAATCCGAGGTGAATATCAAGCTAAGGAGCCTCTCTTGTAAAGATACTTGGTCAAAGTACAGCAACTCCTTAAGATCTTTGAAGAAACAAAGATCAAGCACATTCTAAGAGAACAGAACTTCAGGGCAGACCTTTTGTCTAAGTTAGCTAGTACCAAAGGCCTTGGTAATAACCGGTCAGTAATCCAAGAAACCTTCTCTCAGCCCTCCATCACGGATCATGTCGTATTTCAAGTGAAAGAGAAGGAACCATCTTGGATCACCCCTATCATGAAGTACTTGTAGTTTGGAACTGTACCTTCAGATCCCAAAGAAGCTTCTAAGTTGGTCAAGACAACTGTAAGGTACACCATTTATGATGGTCAGTTATACCGTTGTGGCTTTTTTTTATCTCCTGTCCTCAAATGCCTCACTCTGAAATAAGTAGAGTATGTTATGGCCGAGGTTCATAAGGGAAGCTATAGACATCATTTTGAGACAAAGCCTTAGCCCTAAAAGCACTAAGGGTAGGGTATTACTGGCCAACGATGGAAGTTGATTCCCATGCACATGTACGAATCTGTGATAAGTGTCAACGCCACTCAGATCATTTTCAGGCTCCCTCAAAAGAGTCATCCACAATGTCGATACCTTGGTCATTCTACAGATGGGGTATGGACATCCTGGGCTCATTTCCTCAAGCCTCGGGTCAATTAAAATACTTGGTGGTAGCAGTGGATTATTTTATGAAGTGGGTTGAGATAGAACCCTTGGTCACAATTACTTCAGTGCAAATTCAGAAGTTTTACTTGGCGCCACATTATCACCAAGTTTGGAATTCTGGAGTCCATTGTAACGGAGGAACCCAGTTCAAGGATAAGGGCTTTGAAGAACTATTGGCAGACTTAAAAATAAAGCACCACTGTAGTTTTATGGAGAACCCTAAAATAAATGGACAGGCCAAAGTAACTAATAGGATTATTGTTCGGGGATTTAAAAGGAGACTGGACGAAGCTAAGGGAAATTGGGACAAGCAGCTTGATCATGTTCTCTGGGCCTATCAGACTACACCTCATTCTACCACAGGTGAAACTCCTTTCAAACTTACCTACGGGTGTGAAGCCATGACTCTGGTAGAGATAGAAGAACCAAGTTGGCACCACTAATAATTTTCACCTAACAACAACCCCGATATGATTAAGGAATACCTAAATCTAATAGAATAAAGAAGACGCGTGGCCCACATACGCGATGTCGCCCTCAAACAAAGGACAGCAGCTAGATAATATCGAAAAGTAATTCTTAGGAGGTTCCAATTAGGAGACTTGGTACTCAGGAGAGTGGACATTGGAGGGAAAAATGTCTCCCAAGGGAAGTTAGCCCTCAACTGGGAAGACCCCTACCGTATTGTTCTTAACACTGACAAAGAAGCTTACACATTGGAAACATTAACAGGCACCCCAATTGTCGCAACCGGGATCGCGACGGGACGACCGAAAATATTCAATTTGAAAAATCAATGGAGTCGCCACCAATGTTTATTTGAATTGGGAAAACATTAGAAAAACCCTTTAATTAGGAAACTGGTCTTTTAGAAAATGAGTTTGAGTCCTGAGTCGATTACAGGTAGGGAAGGTATTAGCACTCTACACTACCGTCCGTTCCATGAACGGTACCTTATGTTAGTTGTGCAAAATTTAATAATCTCAAATATGTTTATTTTATCCCCTTTAAACAAAGACTTTGTAATTATTTATTATTTTTTCATTTTTTATTTTTTGAAAAGAAATAAAAGAAACAACCAAATTATGAAAATTTATTTTTTTTTTTGGCTTGACAGAATAGCGATTCTGCTCCTACGTATCCTCGGGTGCAATGAGGAACTCAAAGTCACGTAGTTCTTTTATAAAATGATCTTACTTATTACATTTTTTTTATTTTTTATGTTTTATATACCTGGTATGCGACTGGGCAGCAGGGATGGAGGCTGGGCCTGGTTCGACGGTCGGTATGGAAGAATTTAGTTTCTGAAATTCGACGGTCGGATGCGGAGAAAGATCTGGTGAGATCCGACGGTCGAGTGCGAGAGAGGAGCTGGAGGTTCGACGGTCGATTGCGGAAAAGGAGCCGGGAAGTTCGACGGTCGAGTGTGGAGGAGGAGCTGGAAGTTCGACGGTCGAATGCGGAGAATTTAGTTTCTAAAATTCGACGGTCGGATTCGAGAGAAAGATCTGGTGAGATCCGACGGTCGAGTGCGGAGGGGGAGCTGGAAGTTCGACGGTCGAGTGTGGAAAAGGAGCTGGAGGTTCGACGGTCGAGTGCGGAGAAGGAGCTGGAATTTCGACCGTCGGTTCTGGTTCCTGGTTCGACGGTCGGTTTAGGGAGATTGGGTGGTTCGACAGTCGGATATGATGGAATTTGGGATTCGACGGTCGATTGGGAGGGACCTGATGTTCAATTGTCGGTTAAAGGGATCTGTGATTCGTCTGTCGGTTGAGGGGATCTAGTTGGGCTCAAGAGGTTGAAGGTAGGCGAAGGTCACAGTGGTGTGGTTCGACGGTCGGTTTGGAAGGATTTGGGGTTCAACGGTCAGGTGTCGGTGAGATTGGTCGGTGAGGGAGTGGAGCTTACGGTTCGACGGTCGGTTTTGGGGGATTGGATAGTTCGACGGTCTAGTTCTTGGTCCGACGGTCGGTTCTGGTTCTTGGTCCGACGGTCGGTTCTGGTTCCTGGTCCGACTGTTGGTTCTGGTTCCTGGTCCGACGGTCGGTTCTGATTATGTTCGGAGGTTTTTGGGAGAGGTTATGGAGGCACTTTTATTGGATTTTGGCTAGTGTGGGTGGGTCACGGTTGGGGCTTGGAACTTGGAAGAAAAATGGTGAAGGGTGATGACAGTTTTGGGATGAAGAATGGAGTGTGGTGAAGGGTCGTGAACGAAGATGAACGTTATGGAAGTGAGGACGCCGCTTGGGTTTACATTGGAGTTTTTGATGGTTTTGTGAAACGAGAGTTTGGAGGTTGTTATGGATGTGAAGATGGGAGGTTGAAAAAGGGTGGTCGAAGAGGAGTATTGAAGGATGAAAATGATGAAGGTGGATTCGTGGTTGTGGAGAGGCAAGGTGGAGGTTTTGACGTCGGGGTGGAGGTTTTTGACGTTGGGGTGATGGTGAAGGTTGATGAAGGGAGTTCTTCCGAGAGTGAATGTGAAGGTTCGGGAGTCCGCCTCCACCCTTGTAAAGATGGATGAAGCCGATTATTTAACAAAGGGTGTGTGCAGTGTCCCATGTGTGGCGGGAGTGGGTGTGTGTGTGTCGCCATGTGAGGAAGGAGTGGGTGTGTCTTTGCTGCCATGTGAGGAAGGAGTGGGGTGTGTGCTGCTGCCATGTGAGGAAGGAGTGGGGTGTGTGCTGTGAGTGAGAGTGAATGGGGAACAAAAGCTGCACGTAAGGTGCAGTGTGCAGGCAAGAGAATAAAATGTAGAGAAAGGAATCAAGCATGCTCCGCATTTTGTTGTATTTTTTCTATTTTTTATGTTTTATATTTTTTATTTTTTTTATTTTTTCATAAAAAAAGGTACAAAGCAAAGCAATTAAACAATCAATCAACAAACATAAAAAGAAAATTTCACGGACAAAATTGGGTATCAACACCAATCAAGAATTATTAGAATACAGATAAACTTAGAAAATACACTAGCTAGATGCCCATGACGACCTAGTCCTTTAGTAAACTAATGTTTGATCTATCCCAATGTTGAATTGTATGATCTATATGGACTTCTGTCTCCCAAAATTATCAATAAAATAGAGTTATTCAAACATTACTTATATGAGATACATTAAGAAGCCTAGGTCAAAAAGTATAACACACCAAGCTTTGGTAGTAAGTTATAAGGTCAATACTCATCCTCGATATTTGGCATTGACCATCTAAAGGTCAAGAAATCAAAAGGCAGTGCGGATTTAACATCCATGGTCCTCCCCTATACCTAAGCCAGGTGGGATCACAAAAAATCTTTATGGTTTGTAAAGGACCCCAGGTAAGGTTTAATAATAATTATACCTAAGACAGAAGGGATCTTATGTGCCAACTTGGACATTAAACCCTGAGCTAAGGTGTTATTTTTGCCTAAGTCCAAAATTTTGAATGCTTGATATTATGGGCCTTGGATTATAGATTAAAGTGTTATTTTTGCCTAAATCCAAAATTCTAAAATGCTTGATTATGATAGGCATTGGACCATGGACTAGGGCATTATTTCTACCTAAGTCAAGTGGAATACCATGCACTCGATATTATGGGTTTGGGATCTCAGACCATGGTTTTTCCATAAGGAAACAATTTTCTAAGTCCACGGAATGGTAATGATAAATACCATAATGGGCATTAGACCCAAAATGGACCATGGAAAGAAAATAAATTAGCAAGGCAAAGCAAATAGCAAAATAAAGTTAACTTAAAACCCCGACTGCATGGAAATTGTCTTTATAAAGATGAAAAACCCTTGTAATAGCAAAATAAAGTTAACTTAAAACCCCGGCTGCAAGGCAATTGTCTTTATAAAGATGAAAAACCCCGTATAGGGAGCAAAAAGAAGGAAGAAGGAAAAACTTGAGTTTCAGCTTCCCTCCTTTTAGAGTCTGAGTAACGTTCGAGGTTGCATTGGAATCGGCCCGAGCAAGGTCCCTCGCCAAGACAAGCTGACCATTGTGAAAAAAAAATTCTGAGTTCAGATCTTCCAAGGCAAGGGTGATGCCAGGTTGAAGTGCTAAATTTGGGCCATGACATTTTGGAACTGATCTCCACTGATGTTTCGAGAAATTGTGTCCAACTCCTCCACATCTTTTTCCAATTGAATCATACAAGCTTGGAGGGTACTGATGGTATTCTCTGCCTAGAGTCCTTTTGCTTCAAGAGCCTTTTTAGCCAAATCGGAGGTGGCCAATGCTATCTCCAAATCGGTGATCCGTGCTTGAGCGTCCTCATTCACTTTAAGGGCTGCAATAAGCTTCCGGGCAGCCTCTTCATCTTTCTTCTTGATATCATCCGCCATTTTCCTATCGGTTGCCTTGATAGATCTTTCAATATATCAGATTTTAGTCGTGGCCCGAAGTGTAAGAGTCTGAAGCTTGGGTAGAGCTTCGGTCATATTTTGCTCAGAAATATGCTTCATCACTTCGTTGCTCAGTAGTCGCTCATCAATAAACGACCCAACTTCAGAATGCCCTAAGACAATAGGCAAATAGTTTGCCCTTCCTTCATTGCCACCCTCTAAAGCCCCGATTTTACCCTAGTCAGCAGAGCTCTCAGTAGCCCTTCTTTTTCTCCCTTGAAGATTCTGAATAGGGGAGTGCAGATATTCAGGGGTTTCTTCAATAAAAACACCCCGGCTTGAGGATGCTGGAGCAGAAGTCATAGGAACACTTGAGGATTCTGTTCCTTTCCTCCTAGATCTCGAAGCCTGTAGAGCAACAAGAGAGGGTCCTGATGCCATGTTGCTTACTGAAATAAAATAGAAAAGTAAGACTGAAGTCAGACAAACAAAACAACAAAGTATGGAAAAGTTAAAGGGCAAAAAGCCTAAGGTAAACTACGGGTAGTAATATCCTAATTCCTACCTAACAAAACAAAAAGAATATCATCACCAGGGTTGTCAAGAATGTCTTTGATTTTGATAAACTCGTGTTCCTCGGAATACCGGGTTATAAACTTGATGCAATCACGCTAGTCCGAAATGAGATGCTTCTCTTCTTTTTCAAGTAATGCAATGAGAATATTCCAAGCATCTTTCATCTAGTACAGTGGGAACCTCGGCTCCCCATTATCTTTCAAGAAAAAGAGGATGAAATCCCTCTACTGCCATAAGTTTAAAAAATCTAGTCTTAAATCCTTTGAAACTATCTTGAAAGACATCAAAGGATTTACGACCGGCTCTGGACCGGATAGTAAGCTAATTCTTCTGGGTCACTGAACCTTGGGGATTTATCAGGGTATAAAATAGAAAAAAAAATATTTGTTGAATACAGCAGCCCCATTATTCGGCAGAACCTCTCAAAAGCAATGATATAGCCCTAGCTATTAGGGTGGATCTGAGTAGGGGTTGTGCGTAAGGTTTAGAGGATTGCAATATGGAAGTCTGTAAAAGGTAACCGAAGTCCTAATTTGACAAAGAGAGGATCGTAGAGAAATAAGAAGTGTGAACTCGCTTCCCAACAAGAACATACCCTTTCATTTCACTACGGACATAAAACTTGGAACTCTCTATCTCTGGCTTTTTCCTCTGTTAACTCTAAATATGGCAACAATTGTCTGAGTTCGTTTTTGAAAAAAAGTGCAGATAAGCAAACCCAAATGTCATCCCAACCTATGGGTATACTAGTCTCGAACCGCACCGGATCTGGATTAGGTCCTCTTCAACCGGTTCATGAACTTCAAAAATCGATACTCAGGCTCTAGCTCCTCTTCTACCTCTGGCCATGAAGATCCTGAGAACACCCAAAGAGGCTAGTAAGTAATTGTCAGAATCAATCAAATCAGAGATTCTGACACGTAGAGGGGTCAACGAAGCAATTCACACCCACATACCGGCCTATTATCCCTCCAAAGCCCAAAACTTTAGAAGGACACCTCCGCTGTGCTTAGTGTGGCAGAGATGGTGTTTCGAGAGGACAAAGCCATGTGACGAGGGTTAAAAGTTCTAAACCTACTTTGTGAAAAATGAAAGACAGTAATGCATTCCAACGAGGAGTGTATAACCACTTAATTACTCAACAACAGTAGAAGCAACCAAAAGGAAAAATAGTAATGGAGTTAAAAGAAAATGATATACCATGTAGAAAAAGGTCTTGGTTGCAGAAGATGAAAATGGTTGAAAATTGCTTGAACATGCTTCTCCACTACACGAAGTACTCAGAAAAATACTTAGAAATAGTAAAGTGAGAACAATGCACCCTGAACCCCTATTTATAAAGGCTAAGCAGTTAAGGGGAATTCTTATCTTTATGACCCAATTTTCAAAAGAAAACTCATCATGGCGCGCGAAGCACTAGGCACGACCCTCTGATAAAAACACATCACATGGCCCTCACAGCTCTTAAAGCAGTTGAAAGGACAGTTGCACAGTAACTCAAACGTCACACAATTTCTGAAGGTTAAGTACGAATTTTTTTCATGAACCCCGACTTTAACCAATGTATCTGTTTGGTTTGTGGTTATCAGTTTGGACCATGGCTATCAAATAATGTTTCGCGATTAGCAAAGTACATGGACCTCGAACTAAAGACTTGAAGCTTGCCATTTTGTTTCTTAAACCAAGCACCAAGCTAGGGGCATTGCAGCATTATGCCAGAGTAAGCATTGGACTTACCCCGGTGAAAAATAAAAGCATGAACAATAAAAAAAGGAAAAAAAAAAGTGAATACAAGACAAAGTTCATGATATAAGAATTTTTATTAATCTTTTCTCATTCCATACATCGTCGTACATCTGGAGGAGAGGGAAAAGAAAATATTGAGATATGAAATATATAAGGAAAGAGCATTGGTCTTTTGAAAAAGTAGATAGGTTTTGAAGAAGTTTGGCAAACCAGAACGAAGTGCAGTTCCTGAACTCTAAGCCAATACCAATTCTTCTTCACTGCCTCCTTCATAATGATAATACAGGTCAGATTACATTTTCCTTCGTTGGATGGGATATAGCCTTTCATGAAGAAGATCATTCCACCAGCTTCATGATCACCCCAAGTTGCTTCAAATCACGAAGCAGCTTCAATATTTCCTTCTACTTATTTGGAAACTTGCAAAGTTTGGGACGAAGCACTTGCTAAGTTCTCAGAAAAGAGGAGGAGTATGGACTTTGTTTCTTCAAGGAGTTCCATCCAACATGACAGGTATCACAAATTTCCCCAACAACAGAGCGTAGATCAAATACTTCCTCGTACGCTGGGAAAGAAAAGTGTATGTCATTGTTACATTGAGAAAAAAAAGTCCCCATTAGAAGAATTATTTGCGAAAAAAAATAGAACATCTTTAAATATTTCAGAAAGAACAGCAAGATGGTTTTTGCAAAGGGCAAAATCCTCTTTAAATATGAACAAAGTGAAAAGAAAGCCATAAAGACTACACTCTCAAACAAAGTTGCAAAGAAAGAAGAATGTAGTGAAGGGAATGCTAGCTTCAACACAAACATTCCCTATTTTATAAATGAAATGAAACATTCTGATTGGTTCCAAGGAAAGTGAACTGATCGTATGAGATAAGTTGCATTTTAATGCTCCTCACTTCTGATTGGTTATGAGGTAAGCGTGTACTTGGGAAACAACATGGAATTAATATCCCTTTAAAGGATCTTTAACTCCCAATAAAGTCAAGGCAACAGTTTCCCAAGAAAGATCAGTACCATTGAGAAATGTGGAAAAAGACAAAAAATCCTGTGAAACCATACATGGGGGCAAAAGGACATACTTTAGATGACGGGATGGTGTTGTATACCAACCTCGGAGGTACTCCATAATAATGGACCTTAACCTTAATGGATTTTTATATATATTGTGCGCCATGGGTTTTTCTCAAATTCGAAATCTTAACACTTAACTGTTCCACTTAAGCGCTAGGCTGGGGGCAACTGTTCTAGACCGTAATCCAGACTCTCAATATGTAGTACAACCTAGTGCACATACTCACCGTGGTCTATTCTTCACGTCCTCAGTAGAGCCAATTTATCATGAGATCCCAATCTTGGATAGTAACAGTTTTACCGAGAGATCTGCGCAATTGATAAATCTTATAATACCTCCTAAATGTCAATCATGATCTTACGAAATAATAGCATTGTAACTACCATACCAATATTACGATAATATAGGAATCCTCTGTAACTAAACAAGGAACATATCTTCTCCTGCAACTATTATGAGAATATATCTCTCCATTAAGAGAACATATCTTTTCAACCTCTATAAATATCAGGCTAAATCACCCTAATCAGGTATGAATTATCTCATTGCATAAATCCTATTGGTGTACTGTCTGACTTGAGCGTTGGAGTCTCTTTGTAAGTACCCATCCTTCTGGTTCATTACGCTTCACTACAGCTGCATAAGGAAAAAAACTACCACATATATATCTATCTTAGGTACTCTCTGAATTTATTTTAAAAAAAAGTGGAAAGTATTTAAATTTTTTAAACATATAATCTTGAATTTAATCTTAAGATTTATATATATAAACATAATATTATTAAAAGTAATTCTCATTTAAGTATATAATTGTATCTGAAAGATTATTTTTGGGATACTTAATATATATATATATATATATATATATATATATATATATATATATATATATATATATATATATATATATATATAATTCATTGATAAAAGAAAATGATTGAAAAGGAGTCAAGTTTGAATGCCATATAATCTCATGGTGGGCCACCACAAGAAAAGGTCAAAAGAAACGAGTAAACGACAGCTACAGGGGCAAGAATTTCGTTGGGGGAGATTATAAGGTGCTTCTTTAGTAAAAGATTCCTTTTTATTATGTTATCATTGAATATGCACAACTTCAATTAGTGTAATAAAAAATGTAGTTGAAGGAGGAGCAAAAAATTGTGTGTGACGATAACACAAAAAATTTCCACAGGGAGGAAGTTTCAAATTGCTAATGTGTTTTGGTTAATAACAAAATAAGAGTTTCTTAAAAAACACCTTTTTTTAAAAAAAATAAAATAAAAGTATTTGGAAAACTAGATTGAGAGAAATTGGAATTGGTCTTGTGGTCTATCCCGTCTTTAAAACATTGATAAATATATAGAATTATTGAATTATATGTGAATTTATGAAAAAATTTAATATAAATTACATAGATTGAAAATAAAATTAAAAGTATAAAATAGTTAAATAGTACTCTAACGTATTGGATTAACGATGTATGAACATGTGATGTGTAACATTTCAAATTTAATAATAATATTATAATTTGTATTATACCACAAAAATTAGATCTAGACATGCTACTAAATATTAAAAACATTTCTAACATAATATATCAATAACATATATGTAGAAAAATATGAGCCACGAATGGATGAATATATATATATATATATAATGTTTGTATTTCTCATAAATACAAAATATGTACAAAGCTAGTAAACTAGGCCACTCAAGGCATAGAATATACATGTTTCAAAAAGAAAATACATATTAAAACTAAGCTAAGCTTTTCAAGTTTTTGTCTGCACTTCACTTTTCATAAGTCTTCTTTCCAGTAATCATTATAAAACACAACACACGGGATGAGAATCACATATTCTCAGTAGTTCCACAGTAAACATGTCATCACAATCATTCCAACTATTTCGGAGAAAAACATCAAGTAAAAACACAATAACTCTAAAAATGTGGCAAAAGCCAAAACGACTTCTTTTCTCTTCCCAAAATAGAATATCATTTTATAAGTTTATATAGAAAACTCATTTCCACATACAAAGCTCATAAATCAACATCACAATCTCAAAAGTAAGCAATTGCCTATACAACTGCCAAGTCATGAATATGTAGTGATTAGTAACCGCCCATACAATTGCAATGCACATGCCAATTGATGCCTTATGTTCATGCATATGCAATATCCTAAGAATGCATGTAGATAATGTCATGATTCCTCAGACGTAATGAAGGACCTGTTCATCCTTAGTCACTCTAGAAATGTTATGATACGTTATGAGCTTTACACAAAACAGAGGAATCCAGTTCTACAAGTCCTGAACAAGCACTGGAATCCAATTTCAGATATATCCTCGTGTAGTGACCTCATCAACTACGCAATGATAGGGATCTTCAATAAGCACAGGAACCCAATTCCATAATCTTCTCTTGGTAGTGAACTCATCAACTACACGGTCATAGGGATCACTATTATAGGAAAGTAATGTTACATCTTCACTCACAATCACAAATGATCACCCAAAAGTGAGGACCTCATCCTCCATCAAACATAGTTATGAAAGACAATGATGCCAATTATTACAATAACTAGTATCCCAATTGGTTTACATTCATAACCACAAGTGTAAAATACAATGATGTCAATCATTACAATAGTTAGCATACCAATTGATTTACATCCATCATCTCAAGTATGAACAACAATTATGCTAAATACTACAATAATTAGCATACTAATTTATTTACATTCATCACATAAACACTTCATTAAATATCTCTTTTAAAGTCTCAACACTCAATAAGAAACATATAATAAAGATCTACACAAGTTAGGAGCTTCATTTTCACAAAATAAAAGTCCTCTCAAAAACTGAACTGGGCACTCAAGAGCTAGTCATTGGGTGCTTAAGCGCTAGATCAACGCTCAGGTGTTTCACATAGGGCGCTCAGGCGCTTTGATGGCAAAGACCCTGGCTTGTTCTCCACTGCGATGGGCACTCAGGCGCTCCTTGCTTGACGCTTAGGTGCTCCACAACGGGCGTTTAGGCGTCCTACAATAGGTGCTCAGGCGCCACGCACGTAGCATGAAACTACCCTCTGTTTGGGCAGTGGGCGCCTAGGTGCCAGTGCACTAGAACCATTTTCTATAGAATTCTACAGATACGGGCATTGTTCCATTAGGAACATGCCCCCATTTCTCCATTCAATCATCACTTTTAAATACTTTCCAACATCATACAAGGCCTATAAACATGTTGTAACCCTTACACACAAAAATTAAAGCCTTTATAAATAAAAAAATTGAATGAGGTCAGTTGTTATTTATTGACTCGGACAAAAGAGTAGTGTGAGGAACGAAGTCAAGGAACAGAGATGGGAATGAAGTCAACGAACGGAGCTGGGAAAATTCATACAAACGTTATTTTTGGGTTACATTATTATACAAACATTATGTATCTACTTTTTTTGGGCGGGTATCCTACTTTTAATGTATTGGTAATTGAAAGTTAAAAGAAGAAGCGAAGCTTTTCCATTATAACCAACAGCATATCACATACTAAACAGGGATTGCTATCAATTGGAATCAAACTTAAATTTCACAAGCAAAATATTTTCATCTTTACGAACCTAGCTAACCATGTAAACAGTGGCAGAGGCAGGATTCAGAGATTAAGGGGAGCACTAATAAGTACAAAATTTTATAATATAAATCTAATAACAACATTATGAGAAATTATTTTTGTTTTAAGAAATGTATTCATTTTAGTATATCTTATTAGAAAATTAGTATCATATTATTCCATAAATTTATTTAAATAATTATAATTATAGTACTTAAAATTTTTAACAAAATTATATTACAAAAGTTGAGTTTATAAATATTAACCCCATGAAAGAAATCATAATATGGGAAAATCAAATAATTAAAATAATAAATAATAAATAATTATGTAAAATGGAGAAAAGCAATAGAAACAAATAAAATGAATAATAACTACATAATAAATTAAAAGCCCCACCATTGTCTTAAAGTAAAAATAAAAATTCTATGCCTTAAAAATCTTAGAGTGATAGTAGAAAAAATAATGAATACCCATGGTTAAGGAGAAAAAAGGCTAAATTATTGTCTAAGAGGAGGGAGATGGAAATGAGGGTTTTCACTCTTGTGATCTTGCCCATTTGCATTAGTAGAGGAATGAGAAAATCGTACTAATCTATTTGGTTTGCAAGGAGGAGATAATATTATCTTTTTGAAGATACTATAAAGTCTTTAAGATTTTTTTAACTATACTAGTTACTTAAAAAAAATTTCAAGGAGAGCATGTGCTCCCCTTCACCATAATGTGGCTCCGCCAGTGCATGTCAACACCTTCAATATATATTTATCACAAGAAATAATAATATAATTAGAATTTAATTTATATGTATTGTCAGTGTAAAAAAAATTTACACTAATATCTAATGGTATGTTACCACATTATTTAATGGATTAAAACTTACATGAGATGTCAAATTTATTAAATGATGTAGTGACACATCATTAAATGATTAGTGTAATTTGTATCAAAATTAAACTCATGCAATTAAAGCATGAGACTAATAATAAAAAAGAATAAATATCTATTTTAATATTTTAAGTATATAAGTGTCATTTGTCTGATCTATTAATAATAAATATCAAAATTAATAACAATTTTTTATATCAAAGTCTTTGATGTCAAAAATTGACATTAAATGATTAATTCGATGGTAAAAATTGGCATTGGAAGATTATTTTGACATATTTATTGTTAGAGGATTAAAGTATGATAACAGTTATATTTTTATTGGACCAAAGTGATTGCTTACTTAAATAAAAAAATTTAAACATAAATAAGAAGATAATTTATTCTTACTTAACATAAGTTCAAACTATTCAGGTGGCTCAAGAACTTATATGATAATATTGTTATGCATTTACGTATGGTTTACAAAGATAAGTAAACTAAGCTCTTAGAGAGTATAGAATTATTAATGTGTATTAGTTGAGTGGAAGGTGTTTAAATTTTTTAACATATAATCTTAAATTTAATCTTAATATATAAATAATATTATTAAAAGTAATTCTCGTTTAAGTATATAATTGTATTTGAAAGATTATTCTTGGGATACTTTATATATATATATATATATATATATATATATATATATATATATATATATATATGACATATTTAGTAAGATGAATTTTTCATTGTGAGAGGGTGAGATAAGTAAATCTTGACTATACAATTATATATGGATGGTCAACATTAAAAGTTGCTTGAAGGTCATGTGATCACTTAAAAAAGTCACATGCATTTATATTCTAATCTTGATCATTCATGAAAGATCAAATGGTCAACATTCACTACTATCACCTTTCACAATAAACACTTCTCTCACCTGAGTAAGATCCTATATATATATAAATATATATATATAAGACATATCTAGTGAGAGAAATTTTTATTGTGAGAGGATGAGAGGAATAAATTTTAACCATATAACCATACATAGATAGTCAAGATTAAAAGTTACTTAAAGGTCATGTGACCATTTTAAAAAGTCACATGTATTTATCTTCTAATCTTAACCATTTATGAAAAATTCAATGGTTAATATTCACTCCTTTCATATCTCATAATAAATACTATTCTCATGGATACTGATTCCTATATATATATATATATATATATATATATAAAATTCATTGATAAAAGAAAATGATTAAGAAGGAGTCCAAGTTTGAATACCATTAATCCCATGGTGGCCCACCACAAGAAAAGGTCAAAAGAAACGAGTAACGACAGCTACAGGGGCAAGAATTTCGTTGGGAGAGATTATAAGGTGCTTCTGTAGTAAAAGATTCCTTTTTATTATGTTATCATTGAATATGCACAACTTCAATTAGTGTAATAAAAATGTAGTTGAAGAAGGAGCAATAATTATTTTTTGTGACGATAACACAAATTTTCCACAGGGAGGAAGTTTCAAATTGCTAACGTGTTTTGGCTAATAACCAAAGAAGAGTTTCTTAAAAAATACCTTTTTTTTAATAAATAAAAGTATTTGGAAAACTAGATTGAGAGAAATAGAAATTGGTCTTGTGGTCTATCCAATCTTTAAAACATTGATAAATATATAGAATTATTGAATTATATGTGAATTTATGAAAAAAATTTAATATAAATTACATAGATTGAAAATGAAGTTAAAAGTATAAAATAGTTAAATAGTACTCTAACGTATTGGATTAACGCATTATGCAGTATGTGATGTGTAATATTTTAAATATAATAACAATAGTATAATCTGTATTATATCATAGTAATTAAATTCAGACATGCTATTAAATGCTAAAAACATTTCTAACATAATATATCAATAACAAATATGTAAAAAAATATAAGTCACGAACGGATGAATATATATATAACATTTGTATTTTTCATAAATACAAAGAATGTACAAAACTAGTAAACTAGATCACTCGAGACATAGAATATACATGTTTCAAAAAGAAAATACAAATTAAAACTAAGCTAAGCTTTCTAAACTACTACCTGCACTTCATTTTCCATAAGTCGTCTTTCCAGTAACATTATGGAAACACAACCTATGGGATGAGAATCACATATTCAGTAGTTCCGCAGTAAAACATGTCATCACAATCATTTAAGGTATTTCGAAGAAAAACATAAAGTAAAAACACAACATCTCTAGAAAGGTGACAAAAGTCAAAACTGCTTCCTTTCTCTTCTCGAAATAGAATCTCATTTTATAAGTTTGTATAGAAAACTCATTTCCACATACAAAACTCACAAATCAACATCACAATCTCAAAAGTAAGTAATTGCCCATACAACTGTCATGCCTTGAATATGTAATGATGAGCAACCGCCATTACAATTGTCATGCACATGCCAATTGATGCCTTATATTCATGCCTATGCAGTATCCTAACAATTGATTCGGATAATGTCATGATTCCTCAGACGTAGTGAGGGACCTGTTCATCCTCAACTACTCTGAAAATATTATGATATGTTATGAGCCTTGAACAAAATAGAAGAACCCAGTTCCACAAGTCCTGAACAAGCACTAGAATCCAGTTTCAGATATATCCTCAGGTAGTGACCTCATCAAGTACGAGGTGATAGGGATCTTTAGTAAGCATAGGAACCTAGTTCCATAATCTTCTTCGGGTAGTGAACTCATCAACTACACGATCATAGGGATCACTATGATAGAGAAGGAATGTTACCTCTTCACTTACAATTACAAATGATCACCCAAAAGTGAGGACCTCATCCTCCATCAAACATAGTTATGAAAGACAATGATGTTAATTACTACAATAACTAGCATACCAATTAGTTTATATTTCATAACCACAAGTGTGAAATACAATGATGTCAATCATTACAATAGTTAGCATACCAATTAATTTACATCCATCATCTCAAGTATGAACAACAATGATGCTAAATACTACAATAATTAATATATCAATTTATTTACATTCATTACATAAACACTTCATTAAATACCCCTTTTTAGAGTTTCAACACTCATTAAGAAGCATATAATAAAGATCTACACAAGTTAAGAGCTTCATTTTAACAAAATAAAAGTCCTCTCAAAAACTGGACTCGACGCTCAGGCGCTAGCCATTGGGCACTTAAGCGCTAGCTCAGCGCTCAGGCGTTCCACATAGGGCGCTCTGATGGCAAAGACCCTGGCTTGTTCTCCCTTGCGATGGGCACTTAGGCTCTCCTTGCCTGACGCTTAGGCGATACACGGGTGCTTAGGCGCTCCACAATGGGCACTCAGGCGCCACCCACGCAGCATGAAGTTACTCTCTGTCTGGGCAATGGGCGCCTAGGTGCCAATGCACCAAAACCATTTTCTGTAAAATTCTGTAGATACAGGCACTGTTCCATTAGGAACATGCCCCCATTTCTCCATTCAATCATCAATTTTAAATGCTTTCCAACATCATACAAAGTCTATAAACATGTTGTAACCCTTATACAACTTTCAATTCACTCAAACATGGATCAAAGAATCATTCAAAACCTTAAATACCAAAATCTCAACTCTTAACTCAAGTAAAAATAAAGGGGTTTAAGGGATGAAAATTCATCACCATGCATCAAACAAGCTAAAATCATGTCATTCTCAAGTTCCACAATAAGGTTCAAGCATAAACAACAAAATTACACTCAAAACTCATTTACTTCATCAAGTCCCCTCATGAAACAAGATGGAGAAAATGGAAGAAAAGTGTCAAGAACAATATCCCATTACCTTTGTTGTCCAGAAAGAAATGAACTCAAAAGCTCCTCTCCACATCTTCTCTCTTCTTCCTATTTGGTTGTTGATTCTCCTCTTCTAGCTTCTTTCTTTCCTTTCTCTTTGTCGTTCCTTGTTAGCAGCGTGTGAGAGTGGTGAGAAATGAGAGAAATATCTCATTTAAAAGCATAAAAAGTCCAAGCAGAAAGAAGAGAAAACGTGAGGCTTTTGGCCTCTTTGGTACTTTAGCTTTAACATCCGATCTACTGAGAACACTTAGATTTTACTAAATCAAGTTTCCTAACTTCTAATAAGTTTAAAATAAATTCTAGGATTCATTAAAAATCTTATTTCACTATTTTCATATTTTTTTATATCTGCGACTAATCAATCTGGCATTAAAATACATTCTCAGTATACTTAAAAATATCAAACTAACTTCGATTAACTCCAAATTTTAATTGCATCATCTTCCACACATTTGTGACTTAGAAACAAATTCTTCATATTTATTTCTACTAACCAAGCAGTTTAAGCTAATTCCGAGACTAATAACAACTATTTTTCACACATAATGTTACAACAAAGTGACTAAAGTTGTTTAGAAGGTCATAAAATTAAACAAACATGTTAAACAAATATTAAACTAACTTTGTAATCATATATAAGTCTAACATGTTCCTAAGGGTGTTACATGATGTGTAGACAAATACACAATCAGAAGTTCGAATCCTAGCTTTGGTGAATCCCTTTGAAAGGACTAGTATAGTGAATTAGTCGAAGTTCATAAGTTGGCTCAGACACCAATTGACCGCAAAAGTGTTATTTATTTTATGAAATTAAGCATAAACAACTCAAAAGATAAGAAATGAGAATAAAGATAAGAATGCCATTGATTAATATTAAAATGTGCGTATTACATAGGGCATTCAAAGGAGTATTTGTAGTCGAAGAGGAGGTATACAAAATCAAATCAAATTCTATTCATACACAAGTTTTGTTATAACTAAATCCTAACCAAATACAACTCATATAAGTTTCCTCATAATTAAATCTTGGCAAAAATATATTTTTTGTTCCTTAACTTTACTTTAGGTTTCATTTTCGTCCCACAACTATGTTTTGTTTCATTTTCTTTCCAAAACATTCTTAAACCCACTAAATTTGTCATAACTACTAACATCGTTAAAAATGTTAATAGAATCTACAGACATAGCATCCTATGTGGACATAAGTGTACAATTAACACTATCCAACTAGGTTTTTTGTTAGAATTAATTATTTGAGAATGAATGTGATGAATTTTTTAAAAGATTTGGGAAAAAAAATAAAATTTATATTAAAGTTAAGAGGTCAAAAGTGAAGGTTTTTCTATAATAAATTTTATACATAATTTTCTTTTAAACATTTTATATTTGAGCATTAAAAAGTTATGCTTTTCATATTGGTTGATTAGTAAAATTTGCATTAAATCAATTTATAACAAACAATTTGAATTCGACGGTGATATTTGAGTTGACTAAGAATCATATATATAAAACTCAGATTGATGATTGGCTCAGATATATTGAATTAGTAACTCACTAATTTAATTGGTGAGTGATCGATTAAACTACCTAGAAATAAATAAAAATAGAAATATTTGATAAAATAAAAAAAAACACATAAATGTAACATAAAAATTACTAAAATGCGATTTAATTTTAAACTAATGAAATTTAAAACGCAAAGAGGATTTGATATTGATACTTCTAATATTTTAATAAAGAGATAAAATAAAGTCTTGGTTAAGCTAATTCTAGAAATATTTCCTGTAATTTAATTTGATTTTCAATCATCAATCTATACAAAAAGCATAATTTTTTGTTTAATGCATAAATATAGATTTTCTAAAAAACAATGATGCATACAATTCATTATAAAGAAAAATTCACTTTTCATCCTTTGACTTTATTATAAGTTTCATTTTCGTCTCTGGACTATATTGTTTCATTTTCATCTCAAATCTTTTCAAATTTCATCATATTCATCCCTAACCCACTAATATATATATGTAATCTTAGTTAGAAAATATCAGTTGTACACTTGTATCTACATTCAACTGCACACTTGTATCTACATAGGATGTCATATCAGTTAATTTTATTAATATTTCTAATGGTGTTAATAGTTAGTATAAATTTGATGGATTTTAAGAAGATTTGAGATAAAAATAAAATAAAATATAGTTATAAGAAAAAAAAAATGAAGCCTAAAACAAAATTAAGGGAAGAAAAATAGGTTTTTTTGGCCGATTATTATTTTTGGGTTGCCAATAGGGATATGCCAATGCCAATCCATGATCACCCTGGAGTTCTCACAGCCGATGAATATGGTAACTTGAAAATTTTGTCCGGCAGGGGATATTCCTGTTCCACTATTGTGCTATAATCTGTTGAAGCTGCAAGTAAAAACAGTGCTAGTACCACCCTGCTGGATACCGGAAACTTTGTGCTTCCTGAATTGAACCCAGATGGATATGTGAAAAGGGTATTATAGTTAGGAGTATTAAAATGGGTCCAGCTCAACCCGTTAGCTTAAATAACCCCACAAAATATGATGGATCATGCCAACAAAATTAAAGTAAAAATAAAATTTGGCAGGGCTTCGGTTATCTCACAGACACACTTATGCCTGGGATGAAGCTTGGGTTTGACAATAAACAAATATTGGCAACTTTTGTGCTTCGAAATGAACCCAGATGGATCAAAGAAGAGGTTTGATTACTTTATAGGCACACTTAGAACACTCCAATAAACAAATTGTTAAAAACTTTGGTAAGTATATCAAGTCATACAAGTAATAAAGTGATGAGTGAGTTGTCGTTCCTAACAAGGATCGTGATAAATATTAGCACATAACACATCAATCACTATCTAAATAATAAGTTTGGAAAGAAGGAAGCTCAAACAATTATTGATAAAATCAGAAATTAAAAGAACAAAGTCTTTGTACAATTTTCTCAAACACTTGGTGTACGAATGAAAATGAATTCAATTACAAAGAGATGTCGGGGTTAGAATCACTAATTTTCTCCCAAATCAAATGGCATGACAATCAATATACTCTCTAACTTCAATTATGAAAATCAATTCTCTATTTACTCAAATCCTAATTCCTTAGATGAAAAGAGTCTAAATCCCCTAATTAAGTCATAATTCCTTAGGTAACTTAAGAAGTGAATTTGTATTAAGATTAAGGATTAAAAGATTACTAATAAATCAAGATCCATTCCTAGATTCAAGATCTATTAGGTGATTAATTTCAGATCTAGATCTAGCATCAACTTTCCAATTGTTTGCCAAATCAAGAATCAAGTTATGAGTAATCAAGCCACAACAAGCATTAAGCATAGAAATTAATCACTCATAAAGAAGTAAAAAATTATATTGAAAGATCAAGTCAAATATATAAGAGATTCAGAATTAGATATATCTAACCCCAACAAAAGGATGATTAGCTAGACATAATCAAAGTAATAAAATGAAAAGAGATGAAGAAAACAGATGATGAAAACTCCATGGATGCTCCTCTTCTTCTGCTTTCGTCCCCTCCGAAAACGTCCCAAAATCCAACTGCCAAATCCCCTTCCTTCTGCGCAATGCCCTGCTTTTAGAATGCTTCTAAACGCATTTGGCGCATAGTTGCGCTAAGCGCGATTTAAGTGACTTTGCTGATGCACCATGTGTGGTCGCGCTAAGCGCGATATATGCTGAAATGCATTTCTCCAATCACTCATCAGTCAATCTTCTGGCTCCTTCAGGCTAAGCGCCAAGATCTTGGGGCTAAGCGCTGTCTTCAAGATGTGGACTTTTCCTTGAAATTCCAATTGGACTTCAATGGACTTAAATCTCTTGCATCCAAACTACACAAAAACAGATCAAAACATCATTAGCTAACCTAAAAACAACAATTAAGACAATATTCCTAAAGACTCAATAAAACACACAAAACATGGGATAAATCAATCTCTCAAGTCTTAAAAGAAAGATAAACTACCTCAATGTACATCTAAAAAGGTATGCATATTAGACATTTATCACAAATCTAGTTTGGCTTCTAGGATTTTCCATTGAGGAAAGATAAAAGGTATTGGTTTTTTAATAAACAAAAAATTAGGTGGAGGAATGGTTACCTCAATCCAGATTCAGGACAAACGCTTAAGCTCATTTAAATAACACTTATATAAAACTTATGTATACCTCACTAACATAAAATCCTAAAATAGAACCCAAGTCATACATTTGTTAATTATGAGCGGAGAGGGTCATGTGAGCCAACTTCTATTACCAATAAAAGATGTACTTAAAGAGTAAAAACTGTTAATAACAAAACAATAATTTATGAATTTATGGTAATCAACCTTTTTTCCATTGATAATTATTTACTTGTACTTTACCCTCCAACATAAAATCTTAAATTTATACCAGCAAAAAAAAAAAAAAACCATCTTAAATTTATACCGTAGTTTTAGTTGTTCTTGCTTTCATTAAAAAAAAAAACACAGCCGCGCACAACTATCCTGTGCTAGCCGTTTAGATCCAAGTGTGAACTAGGGTGAGTGTACACTTTTTTGTGTGTATATATATATATTCAAGATTAAAGAGTGATGCATAGAGAGTTGAAGTTTAGCAGCACATTTTGCTTGACAATTAATGAGTTATATATATATATATATATATATATATATATATATATATATATATATTAAATCTGGTTTTAAAAGGTCAGAATATACGGGTTGATAAAACAGAAGGCACGACAAACTAAACAGATCATTATATTGTTAAGTACCCCCAAATATATAGTTTTGGCATACAGCTCCCTGAGATTGCAAGTGGCTAGAAAACTTAAAGTGATTACCCACTTGATAATATTCTTGTAACTAGGATACGTATACAAGCATGCAATGGATAGGTCATGGGTACTGTTATACCATTTAACAATTAAGAACAACATTAATTGGCTCTTGCCCTCCTATCAAAGTGTTAAATGCATACATATTGGTCTCTCTAGCATACAAGATCAAGCAAGAGATATGCCCAATATGCTTTAGGCCATTTCTTTTCTTTCAATATGAGCGGTTACCTTCGCTAAAACAACCAGCATTTTTTAGTGCGTTGGACTGACAAGAGCAACAATATAAAAGTTATTCCTTAAATGAGAAAACAATTTCAGTGGCTAATGGTTAAGTTCAAAATAAAACTCTGTTGATAACAATTACAGCATAGCTAAAACTCAAGTCATGAGAAGTTCAAACTGCTTCAACTCTAAGTTCTCCAATATGCTATTTTGGAAGGAGGATATGAGATTTACTGTCAGTGGCCTAAAGGTTAGGTGCTTGTTTTTCGAAGTTACTCTTAGTTGGCTAATTTAGGACCTTTTATAGGTTTTTAATTAGTACTTTAAATTAGTACCTTTCTTTTTTGACATATTTTAAATTAGTACTTCAATTTGCAAAAATTGACATTACTGATATGAATTATAGTAAATTGTCTAGGAATTTTAAGAGTAACGTGTACACGCACATATTTTCTGGGAACTTGCTTCCTCAATCAGGATTAGTCATTTTCTGACTTAACATAATGTTAAACACATATTAACTTACACATATTTCTTTTTATATTTGTACAATTTTTTACTATTTAACTATAGTTGGTCTTATATTATTTTTTTTATTTTTTATATTATAATTCTACCACTTTACACAGATATAAGATTTTGTAATATGCATCAAGCATTTTCCCAAGTTATTCACTATCACTTTTTTTTTTCATAAACTTTATTGACGATCACGTGCACTGTACTTATAGGCATCAAGCATTTTCCCGAGTTATTCACTATCACTTTTTTTTTTTTTATAAACTTTATTGTCGATCACCTGTACTTACGGTCACCTCACTTTACTAAAAATGTAGAAAAAAAAAAAATGCCCCACCGATGACAAGAAATAAAAGAAATAATCATGCTTTTATGCTGACAACAAATTGTACCAGATCGAATAAATTTTGGACCCACTAAAGATATGGTGATATTCGAATACCAAAAATATTTCAATTTAATCCATTTGCTTTTAAATTGAGCTATATGTCAACTTTATAAATATTAATTCACCATTAGTGAATTCTCTTTATTGATGTTCAGTAAATTGAATAAATGTAACCTTAGACAACACAAACGATCGAGATTTGGTACAATTTATGCAAGTCATTCTAATACAATCTTTATAAGCATTATTGAGCAATAATTAAAAAAATTAAAGCAAAAGGACGTTCTAAGAAATAAAACGTGTTTGGTAGGTATCTCTGATTCTCATGTTTCTTGTATACACATATACATATGTAGATACAAGTTACAAAAGCATAAGATATATATGCCTGCATATCTAAGTCCCCATGTTAGGCATATATAAAGGATGCAGTGGTACTTTACGAAAATTTGATGTAATGCATTTCCAAATCTTGTGAGAAATATGTGATAGCTTGTAAGGGAAATTATATGCATGTAGTCATCTGGAATACCAGTGCTATATCTTATACTTATGTACTGAATATAGACATGTAACTAAGTTATTATCTGAAGTATTCTAAGAATTCAGATGCTTGAAGATGCATGATGGTTTACCAAACGCCCGAAAAAAATTTACAACAAATAAGCAATACGAAATTCTTCATAGGCCTATAATTTCCTTATTCCTTATTAAAAGAATGAAACAAGGGCATTTATTTAGAAATTTTGTTTCATAAATTTAATTAGTTTGGTTAAATTAATCCGTAAGTCCTTATACTTTTGAGATATTCAAAGAAGTCCCTATATTTTATAAGTTTTTAATTAGATACTTGTAATTTTTAAATTTTTTTCATTAGGTACTTGCTGTTAGACCTTTGTTATATAGTTCTCTAGTGTGGTAGGTTAGATTCAGAAATTCCAATTAAAAAAAAATTGAAATCATGGGAACTCCAATTAAAATATTTTGAAACTATAAGTATCTAATCATAAACTTTAAAATCTCTATAATTTTAAAATTTTCTAATATGGTCCCCAGATATAACCTATTGATAGAGCACTATATATAATGGTGCTTTAAGGTCGTAATTAATTTTTAAAAAAAATTATAAGAACCTAAGTATAAATTTTATATATTGAGACTTATTTGAATATTTCTAAAAGAGTTATGTTATAGATTAAGTTAGCCATTTTGTTTTTATAAAAAGGAAGAAAAAGATTTCGACAAATTTTCTTTTGTATTCATCCATTTTATCTTGTATAAATTTATAAATCAATTATGGTGGAGAGAAGTAGAACCCCTGATGGCTTGCTTTTTTGGTGCTTTGAATTATTGTACCACTTTGGTGACAAAACTCACTGATTAAAGATTGTGCGGCGTACTAGTTGTCTCAGATTGGTTTCTCGAGTACTTCCTTCCACATGGACATTGGGTGCTCCATCGTTGAGATCATTGTCCATTTTATTGGACGATATTTACCATGTAGCGGTACTCTTTTCTTTTCTTTTCTTTCTTTCATTTTTTTTTTTTTCACACCATTTGGTATTCGTAGTTTTCAAGAATTTAACAATATAACTGACACCTACAAAATTAAATGGTATATTTTAAAAAAATGAATTAAGTCAGTTTTATAACTAAAAAGCAAGATTAATTAGTAGAAAAAAATATTCTAGAGTATACTCTAAAATTGATAGTTGACCAATTTATCTTATCAGTAAAGTAATTATGAAACACTTAACTAAATTAAGAGAGACATTATTATATCGTGAGAATGAGATCGTATATAAGAAGGATGTGAATTTGGATCTTTTGCAGTTCAACTGCAGTGTAGTTAAGAAATATAGATATAACATATCAAACTATATATATATATATATATATATATAAATTTAAAACTTTTAAATCATACTTATGATTTTTAAATTATGAAATCCACCTGATATATCTCAATGTTCAAAACTGCACAAACTGCAGAACTATAGAAGATCCAAATCCAAAGAACCCAACGTGTAAATCTTATTCTTGTAGGACACTAAAAAAATTTGTCCATTCATCTTGCATAAGCTCCGTAGGAATAGTGCTAACTCTTTCTGAGTTTCAATTCTGAAGTTAGGTCGATATTTCAAATATTCTAGCTGATGAAGCAAGACGATTAGATTCCATTAACTATAAACAGTATGACAGCAAATGATTGGTGCAACCCAAAATAAAATAAAATTCCTTGTTTAATTTCTAAAGACTTACATTTTGCTCAATTGAAGATGGATAGATACCTGAATATTGCATCAAACATCTATCTTCACAGGAAAACAAATACTACTTAATTTGTATATAAAATACTATTTTGTTGTGTATCAAAAAAAAAAATTTAAATGTTGTATTATATAGTTTAATGATAGTATCAAAGGAACAGCCCACCCCAAATCAACAGGCCCAAGATAATCAGAATTATGATGCACCTATTCAATCTTCTAGAAAGATCTAGAGACATGTTGTGCTGTATTATTTGCTGAGTTGTATTAGTTTGTTACAATTTGTACAATTTTGCATTCTGTCATTTTGGTATTTTTTGTCTGGTAGATTCGATCTTATCATTAGTGAGCTGTAGAATTTTAGGCTCTATATATTCACCCTACTGTACATTCCTTGCATATAATAGAAAAGGGCATTTCATCACTTCTCTCTGGTCTTCATCTTTTTTTCCCTAATATCCAAATTCGTTTTATGGTATCAGAGCTCCCACCTGGAGCTTTGCTGATATTTCCTTTCAATCATGTCATCTCCCTCATCAACTTTAAACAATGAAGACAATGTCCAAAATCCCACTCAGAATCTCTCATCAACCTTAAACAATCAAAACAATGTCCAAGATCCCAATCAGAATCCCTCAAGTCCCTACTACATCCACCCAAGTGAGAGTCCTTCATCGGTCATGGTCACACCAGCTTTGACTGTAAACAACTATCATTCTTGGTCACGTTCCACTAGAATGGCCCTCATCTCCAAAAATAAAATGGGATTTCTCACTGGCTCTATTCCTATTCCAAAACCCACAGACTCTTTGTATCCCTCATGGGAACGTTGCAACACTTTGATAATGTCTTGGCTCTTAAATTCCTTATCACAGTCTATCTCTCAGAATGTTTTCTACTTTGATCGTGCTATTGACATTTGGAACGACTTGAAGGAGCGGTTTTCTTAAAGCGATTTGCTGCGTATTGCTGAGCTCCAGGAGGAAATATATGGGCTCAAACAAGGCTCACTCACAGTGTCCGATTATTTCACAAAGCTGAAATCTATTTGGGAGGAACTTGACAACTACCGTCCTATGAACCCTTGCAGCTGCCCAGCCCAAACCTATCATCAGCAAGACTTTGTTATCCGATTCCTCAAGGGACTTGATGAACGATTCTCGGTAGTACGCTCTCAAGTTCTGCTTATGGATCCCTTGTCATCAACAAATAGAGTTTTCTCTATGGTTATTCAACATGAAAGGCAACAACCAACAGCCCACATTCCTATGGAAGACCAGAATAGCTTCGCTAATGCTACTGAAAAACGTCCAACTTTTGGCAAAGGTCGTGGGATCTCTTAGGACAGTGGAAAAGGGAATCCCTCTCATGATGGTGGAAGAGGAACGTCCAACAAAGTATGCACCTACTGTGGTCGTTCTGGTCATACGATTGATGTTTACTACGGAAAGCACGGATACCCACCTGGACATCCTCGCTACCCCGGCAGACCACGATACCACAACCGTGCCTCTGGTTCGGCATCAGTGAACACACTGCAGCAAATGGAGAACACGAAAAGAAAGAGGGTGACAAGAAAGAGGAGAATCCACATGGACCGGGTCTCAATATCACGCCTGCCCAATATCAACGTATAATTAATCTCCTCCAACAGCCTGGTAACTCTATTGGTTCAAGCCCAGATGGCAATCCACAATCAAGCCACGCCAATCTTTCTCATGTCTCGTATAATAGGCCAATTGATTTCTCAAGCCCAAGTCTTGGTAACACTTGTGTTTTGAATGTTCTCACTCATGTCTCCACTAATTCACATGCACTATCCACTCACTCTTTAAGCACTGTCCCGTGGATAATAGATTCAGGGGCAACTGACCACATTGCCTCCTCTTTGGATTGTTTTCAAGTTTATTTTAAAATAAAACCCATTCACATTAAAAAATTACCCAATGGTGCCTCGGTCACATCACAATACTCAGGCACAGTTCAGTTTTCACCAAATTTTACCATTCATGATGTTTTATATGTTCCTTATTTCAACTTTAATCTTATTTCTATCTCTAAATTAATTTCTACTCTTCACTTCATACTCACTTTTTCTCATGATTCTTGTAAAATTTAGGAAGTGAACTCCTTGAAGATGATTGGTTTGGCTAAATTGCAACAAAGACTCTACCATCTAGGTATCAGCAAAGAGAAACAATTCTCACCACCTAGACCCTTCTTTGTCAACAACTCCATCACTACCCCTATTACCACTTCCAACCTTTAGCATTTTAGATTGGGACACTTGTCTGGAAATCGTTTGACTGTTTTACACCAACATTTTCCTTTTATTTCTAAGTCTATCAGTGAAACATGTGATGTTTGTCATTTGGCTAAACAAAGAAGATTGTCATATTTATCAAGTATCAGTAGAGCTTCCAAGACTTTTGAATTAGTTCATATGGATATTTGGGGTCCTTTCTCCAAAACTTCAGTACACGGTCATAAATATTTTTTAACCATTCTCGATGACTATAGTCGTTATACTTGGGTTGTCATGTTAAAATCAAAAGCAGAGGTCAGATTGCATGTGCAAAATTTTATTCATTTGGTTGAAAATCAATTTGAAACAAAAGTTAAATGGATTCATTCTGACAATGGTCCTGAATTTTCCTTAAAAGAATTTTTTTCTTCAAAGGGAATTTTACACCAAACAAGTTATGTTGCCACACCCCAACAAAATGGGAGAGTTGAAAGAAAACACCAACATATTCTTAATGTGGCAAGAGCCCTCATGTTTCAATCTAACATCCCTGGTCATTTTTGGTCCTATGCCATTAAACTTGTTGTCTATTTAATTAATCGGGTTCCATCTCCTATTAATTGGAATAAAACACCTTTTGAGCTTTTATATAACCAAGCTCCTAATTTTCTCATGCTCAAAGTTTTTGGCTGTTTGTGTTATGCATCTACAGATGTTGCCCATCGTCACAAATTTGATCCACGCTCTCGACGTGGAGTCTTTTTGGGCTTCCAAAATGGCACCAAGGGCTATGTCATTCTTGATTTAGAAACCAAAGAAATTTTTATTTCCAGACATGTGATCTTTCATGAAATGGTCCTTCCATTTTTTAACAATACTTCCCCACATGACATCATCATTTCACTTCCTAGTGGCCCAACCATACTACCCACTGAATCTAGTCCACCATCCATTGAACCCATTTCTCATCCTATACCACCAATTGAAATAAATGAACCCATTTTTCAAATTAAAACTACCAGTGTGAACCCAAGTACCCCACCACTTCTCCTTTCTCCAACCCGTCTCACTCCAACGTCCCCTATTTCGCTACAACGATCCACACGACCACACAAACCACCAAACTACCTTGTTGATTTCCATTGCAATTTTTCCTCCCAATTATCTTCAAGGTGCTCTCATCCTCTCCACTCTGTTCTCACTTATTCTTGCATTTCATCTTCTCACCATCACCACCTCATGTCTTTGTCCTCTGAGATTGAACCAACAAGTTACCAAGAGGCTATTCAACATCACTGTTGGCGTGAGGCAATGAAAACTGAGATAGAAGCTTTGGCGTTGAATCCAACCTAGGACATAGTAGATACTCCCCCCAATGTCAGACCTATCAGATGTAAGTGGGTTTACAAGATCAAACGTCGTCCTGATGGTAGTGTGGAGCGCTACAAAGCTCGGCTTGTCGCCAAGGGTTTTGCCCAAATTGAAGGAGTTGATTACTTTGAGACATTTTCTCCCGTTGTGAAGATGGCTACCATCCGAGTCATCCTCGCTTTGGCTTCCATTAATCGTTGGCATCTTCAACAACTTGATGTTAGCAACGCATTTCTTCATGGGGACCTCTCAGAGGATGTCTACATGGTTCTTCCCCCTGGTGTCAATGGTCCCTCATCTCAGTGCTGCAAACTTCTGAAATCCCTTTACGGTTTAAAATATGCTAGCTGCATATGGTATGAGAAATTGTCTATTCTGCTTTTATCTTGTGGGTATCAACAAGCTCATGCTGATCACAACCTATTTGTTAAGTCTGAACAATTTGATTTCACTGCTTTAACTGTCTATGTTGATGATATCGTCTTGAATGGTAATTCTGCTGAAGAATTGGCCCATATCAAACAAATCCTTCATTCCCATTTTCGCATTAAGGATCTTGTGTGTTAAAATATTTTTTGGGTTTGGAGGTTGCTCATTCAGTTGCAGGAATTTCTTTATGCCAGCGCAAGTATTGTCTTGATCTCCTCACTGATTCTGGTTTATTGGGTTCAAAGCCATCTTCTACACCTATGGATAGCTCTCTTCGTTTGCACCAAGACTCTAGTGCTTTGCTGTCTGATCCTTTATCCTACAGACGTTTAATTGGTCGCTTAATATATCTTACCAATACTCGTCCAGATATTGCTTTTACAACACAACAGTTAAGCCAATTCATGGCTCAACCTACTCAAGCTCATCTTCGTGCTGCTACTAGAGTCTTACGGTATCTTAAAGGATGTCCTGGAAAGGGATTGTTCTTTAGTAGAGCTTCTCCCATTCAACTTCTCGCTTTTAGTGATGCTGATTGGGCGACTTGTCTTGATTCGTGTAAATCTATCATAGGCTATTATTTCTTTCTTGGCAATTCGTTGGTCTCTTAGAAAACAAAGAAACAGAGCACTGTCTCTCGTTCGTCCTCTGAAGCCGAATATCAGGCCCTTGCTTCTACCACTTGTGAGTTGCAACGGCTCACCTATTTGCTTAATGATCTGCATGTTACTTGCTCTCGACCAGCTGTGTTGTATTGTGACAACCAAAGTGCTTTGCACATCGCTGCAAATCCCGTATTCCATGAGCGTACTAAGCACTTGGACATTGATTGTCATCTTGTTCGAGAGAAAGCTCAACAAGGCTTGATGCGCTTGCTTCCTGTTTCATCTTCTAATCAGTTAGTAGATATTTTCACTAAGGCTCTTCCCCCAAGTTTATTTGCCACCAATTTATCCAAGCTTGAGCTAGTTGATATCTTCCTACCTCCAGCTTATGGGGGGTATCAAAGGAACAGCCCACACCAAACCAACAATCCCAAGATAATCAGAATTATGATGCACCTATTCAATCTTCTAGAAAGATCTAGAGACATGTTGTGATGTATTATTTGTTGAGCTGTATTAGTTTGTTACAATTTGTACAATTTTGCATTCTGTCATTTTGGTATTTTTTGTCTGGTAGATTCGATCTTATCATTAGTGAGCTGTAGAATTTTAGGCTCTATATATTCACCCTACTGTACATTCCCTGCATATAATAGAAAAGGGCATTTCATCACTTCTGTCTGGTCTTCATCTTTTTCTCCTTAATATCCAAATTCGTTTTAGATAGGTGCAATGCGATTCTGTCATCATTTGTAAGATATTTTGATAATGTCAGTCCATCCTTTAAATCTTAAAGCCCCACAGGAAGTTTTGTTAAATGAATGTTGCACGAGTTTTCCTTTCTTTTACCTTTTTTGAAATATGTTCTACCACTGAATATGTTCCATTTTTTGGATTATCCTCTAAATTTATTTGTTTTTATATATTTTAATTGATTACTCACCAATTAAACCTACGACTTATTAATTTAATACCTATTTGAATCAATCATCGGTCCAAGTTTTATATATATGATTCATAGTCAACTCAAATATCAATATCAAATTCAAATTGTTTGTTATATATTGATTTAATGCAAATTTTAGTAATCAACCTATCAGCAAAGTATACTTTTTTAATGTTGAAATATAAAATTTCTAAAAGAAAATTATGTATAAAATTTATTATAAGAAAATCTTTACTTTTCATCCTTTAACTTTAATATAAGTTTCATTTTCTTCTTAAATCTTTTTAAAATTCATCGTATATTCATTCTCAAATTATTAATTCAAACAAAAATCCTAGTTGAGTAGTGTTAACTGTACATTTGTGTTCACATATGATGTCATATCAGTAAATTTTATTAACAATTTTTGTAATATTAATAGTTAGTACAAATTTAATGTGTTCTAGAATGATCACTACAAAAAAAGTAGAGTTTAACCACGATTAAAATCGTGGTCAATTTATAGGAAAAACGTTGCAAAAGTATGTTAGCCACGGTTACTAATACCATGGTTAATCATGACATTGCCTCAATTTTAGTCACAATTATTCTAATCGTGGTAACATTAATTTATCTACGGTTATTGTCCTAATTTGCCATGATTGTAATCGAAGGTAATCATTATAAAAGAATGAAAAAAAAATCCAAAAATAACCACAGTTAAAATCTAGACTAATTTAATGATAGTTTTCAGTTTGAAATTAGTCATAGTTAAACCGTGACTAATGTTATTTTTTTTTGTATAATTTGTTAATATTTTTCACAATTCCCCTGATATAAGTATATATTTAAAAAGTTAAATGTAATATTAAAAGTCAAAACATTAGCTAATAATAGTCAGTCTCGTCTATATATATATATATATATATATATATATATATATATATATATATATATATATATATATATATATAAAATTATAAGCAAAAGCAAAAGGCTTAAAACATTCAGATTCAGGTCTAACACAATAATTCATTTGAAATTGAAACAGATTCAAGATGTAAATTAAATACCTAAAAACTATAATTCAGATGTTGTCCTCTGACACAATTCTTGCTAATATACCTAAACTGCATTCCAGCCTCTTAGGCTCTTCATTAAACAAGTCACAGGTCTCACAAAATTATCAACAATGTAGACTATAATTCAATTACACCTTCAATCCATGCTCAGGGCGAATGACAATTGTCCTCATCGGTACCACTACGACACCTTCAGGTACCCACTCAATTTTTTTTTATTTCAAAGCAATTCAAACACACAACCTAATTTATTTATCCAAATTCAAATTGAAATTGAAACAAGAAACAATAATCTACAAGATCATATGCAAAATCAAAACCAAAAGTAACATTGGCACAAGTTAAACCAGCAGCGATCCAAGACTAATGATGCAAGATCAGCGATGCAATTATGAAAATTTGTGAGAAATCATTTGTCACAACTTAAACCAACAGCGGCACAAGATGAGCGATGCATAAAATTCAAAACTCAGAGCTAAAAATGAAGATCATAAACTCATACTCTGAAAGAAATTTTGTAAACTTTTGAAGTAAAAAATAAAGCAACATCACCAACAAGTTACAGAATCATAATCAACAATTAAGTTTGATAAAAAAAAATATAAATCACCATAAAAGGAAGGTGAGAAACAAATTGACAATCACATATTTTCTTACTTCGTGAGGATCTGCTTCCCTTAGCACATCGTGAGGATCAACTGCCAGAACTCAGAATCTCGAGGGAAAGAAGAGAAATCATACATAATAAATGTTCAAACTAATTAATAACTACTACTATTCAGGGATGTCCAAAACCATCAGAGAAGCATAATAAGTTTCATATTAACACCTCTTCAAAGTGTCGTAGGCTAGGAAAAGTCAATGACAACATAAGTTTCAATAAGAAATTTGTAAGAATATTTGGACAACAGATATCCAATACAGATTCAAAATCCAAGCCAGCTATCAAACTCATTAAATATTATCTCTTGAAAAGGAATTACTGAAGAAAAATAAAGAATCACATTACAAGTATAAGGCAAATGACTAATTGCCTAGCATTATCATTAATCAAATAGTATAAATAAATCAATAAACACAAATCAGTATCCAAACTTCTACACAAGCCAGCAATAAAATTCTCCCCCAAAACAAACCATTCATCCATAAAACTCAATAACCCAAATAGCCAAATAAAAAAATAAAAAATAACCATTCATTGATCTTTTGAAACTAAAACAGAAAAAGCATAAGGAGAGCTTCCATGAAAAACTAACAAACCTAATTAGCAGAAGAACAATGAGCGGCTGAGCGTGAACCAAAACCAAAATAGTAAGCGGCTGAGCACGAACCAAAACTGCGAGCGTGAATGAGAACACAAGTGCGAATTGCGAACAAGAACACGAGTGCAAAGCAACCAGAATGCAAGAGCGAACCAACTGGGCTAGGAAAGTTCTTATATCATTTTAAGAAATAAAAGATATATTTAGAAACATAGTCTTTGTAAATTAAAGATTAGGTAAGATTTTAGAGACTAATCTAGATTCTTCAATGGGAACCCAAGTCCAGTATTTGTGGTCATCAATTCCAGTAATTGACATGGCTTTTATCGAAATGGACATGCAAAGCCTTCCCATGACCCTATCCAGCCACACTTCCTGCAATGCAAAACCCTCTACCATCAATCTCCATCATTATGAAAAAAATTCCAATGACTCAAACCTAATCCTAATTTACGATAATAAGATAAGCTTGCCAGAAGAAAAGCTACCTTATTGTGGTCATCAAAAGGTATAGGCTGAGATAGCAATGTAAAAATGTCTTTCTTAGACAAATTCTGGTACCTTTCGAGAGGCATTACATCGAGCAGATCTTAGTAGTTGGGGGTAACTTGGCTTCTCACACCGAATTGGCAGAGGCAACACTACGAAACGCTTAATTTAGGCGCGCCAAATTGTAAATCTCCAGCGGAGTCAGACACAGAAAAATGTAGGCGACGTAACTCTTCGGGATGTCCTTGAGCCCCACATCCACTGATTTCATGACCGAGCATGTGAGCTATTAAGATTTCAGGTCATGGTGCCAGAAAGAAGTACAAGGAGGAGGAGAAAGAGAAAGAGAAAATTAATGAAATAGAAATGGATGGAAGGAGGATTCGAACGAAAATAGGGAGGGATGTAATTTGAGGTTAGGCTTTAGACGATGGAACAAGATTGGGGGCAGATAGGAGTTTGGAAGCCACCAAGGTTCTTCAGGGAGGGACACTTCGACAGAAAGAAAGAGGGGCTCTTCAGAAACAAAAACAAAAAAAAAAAGAGCAAATGCTTAAGGATAATAAGGAGGGAAATGGAAAAAGAAAAAGGAGGGAGCGCGTTACTTTGCCACGATGGCCTAACTTCGTAGTAGATTTGGGCTATTTTAGTTAGGTTTGCTACGGTTATTAGAATCGTAGCTAAATAACTATGGGTAAAACCCTTTTTTTTGTAGTGGATTTGGGACAAAAATGCTAGAATTTATCAAATTTATTAATCTCAATATTTATGATATATCAAAATATATAAAGAGTTTTAGGATTACCTTGAAAAGGCACCGATGAGGAACGCTGTAGTTGAAACCTTTAAAACCAATCATGATGAAGGAGAGATATCATTTCTATCCCACAATAATCGCTCATGCGTCAGTATCAATAGGGCAATTATACGCACTAGAGTGGCTAGGAATAAGAGTCTTTTCTTGTATATATAGAATAACTAAAATTGGTTAAACCTACCTACTATGGTAAACTCATATACAGGACCCATAAAACAAAACTCACATATGAGCAGTACTTTAACAACAATAAACTCATTAACAATAGTGATCACAATTTAAGCTAAACAAAAATGCTCTAATAATTTTGACATCTAATTAATCTAGATTTTATAAATTTAAAATATGATTTATGCTAGTCCATAAAAAATTCTAACATTCTCTCACTTGAACGACATAAGTCATATTACATCATTTCAACAAGAAAACAATTCTCCAGATTAATCAAATAATATGTTGCCATAACATAATGTCAAAATCGAGCCAACACTCTTAACAACTGATCCAAAATGAGACTATAAGCATCTCAACAATGCAGAAAATCACACTCGAATGAGTATTGATATCATACATGCAAGATATTTATATCCCGGTGACCTAACAAAATGCGATATATGGGTAATGAGAAAGTACTTACAAAATTGCATGTCAATATGTGATCAAAGTGCATTTCCCAACAAAATGGCCCCAAGCATCTGCCCAAGATGTTTTCTGAGATTTAACAAATATCTCAGCACAATAACAAAATGAGACTGGATCCAAAATATCTCCACAATATGTCATATTATAAACAAACAAAACTATGCAGATAATAATAATAATAACAATATTACATGGCAATAATAATAATAACATATAATTGTTTATGGTCTCGAAACATAATAACAAAATGAAGTCACAATAAAATTACAAAATAAACTCCCACAAGCCTAAAACATCCAAAGACCTCATTATACTCATATGGGTAACATGATCAACAAAACTTTGACAGCTAAAGCTTTGGTTAGGAGATCTGTAACCATAAGTTATGTAGGAATATACTCGATATGAGTTTGAAACTCCAGAATTTTCTCTCTAACGAACATATACATTGTGACAAAAACTTCGAACGCTTAAAGCTCTTATTAATTTGAGAGAAGCACACTACGAAAGAGTTATCACAATAGATAGTAAGAGACCTGAAAATACTCTCCACAATACGAAATTTAGTAATCATTTTTTTATTTTTTTTAAACATACCGCTTGACACGTAGTCTCATAACAAGCTATATACTCTGCCTCCATAGTGGACGTAGTTATAAGTGTCTATTTAACACTCTTTCAAGAAATAGCTCCTCCACCCAACATAAAGATATATACCCTGATGTGGACTTGTGGTCACTTAGGAAACCAACCTAATCAAAATTAGAATAGCTAATCACCTCAAGGTGATCTAACCTTATATAAGTTAACATATGATTTTTGGTACCATTCAGATACCTTATGATTTGTTTTGCAGTCTGCCAATGAGCCACACCAGGTTTGCTCAAGTATCTCCCACGTACACTAACAATGAAAGCAATATCAGGACGTGTACAAACTTGAGCATACATAAAGCTGCCAACAGCGGAAGCATATGAGACATTTTCCATTTCAGCAACATCTTTATCATTTTGAGGACACTGGGTATTAAAGAGTCTTTCACCCTTTTGAAATAGTGCAGCACAAGGATTACAAGATTTCATATTAAATCTATTCAGAATCCTTTCAATATAAGCTTTTTGAGACAAGCTAAGAATACCACGAGATTTGTCACGGTGAATCTCAATGCCTAGTACAAAAGAGTCATCACTAAGAACTTTCATATCAAAATGTGCTGTCAACATCTACTTAGTCTCATTCAGAAAATCAATATTATTACTAGCCAACAATATATCATCAACATATAAAACAAGAATAATGAATCTGCTCCCACTAAACTTCAGATAAATGTATTGGTCAACAATATTTTCTTTAAAGCCAAGAGAGCCAACAATATAATCAAATTTCAAGTACCAACCATCTTCAATAAAATAATCAGGTTGGTCCATATACAGATCCTCATACAAATCATCATTTAGGAAGGTGATCTTAACATCCATTTGATGAAGCTCCAAATCAAAATGAACAACCAATGTCATTGCAACACAAAAAGAGTCTTTAGTTGAGACTGGTGAGAAAGTCTCTTTATAACCAATGCCTTCTCTTTGATTATATCCCTTGGTAATAAGTTTGGCCTTATACCTCTCAATTTCACCTCTAGTATCACATTTGGTCTTAAAGACCCATTTGCAACCAACAGTTTTACAACCAGCAAGCAACTCCACTAATTCCCAAACATTATTCTTTCTCATAAAAGTCAACTCATCCTTCATAGCCACCAACCATTGTTTACTATCAGGACTAATCATGGCCTCTTGAAAGGAAATAAGATTAGAATCCTCAACTGAATTAAACTCATGCTTTTGTAGGTATACAATTACATAATCCCTGAATCTATTAGACTCAGTGGATATAGGAACCTGCTCAGATCTTCTCAGTAGAATCACAACAAAATCTGGATTCTATACATTATTTTTGACTTGTTGAGGGATATTGACATTATCAATAGGATCAACAACATCATCACTATGGATCAAAGAAGATGACATTATCCCTGGAAAGGGAACAACATGAATAGGAACAACAACATGCTCCTCTCTAAAATCAACAATACGTGTCTCCTGAGTTCCACTATGCTCTAAGTCCCTTCAAAATAGATAACCCGATCAGATTCAATAACTCTAGTAGTATGAGAAAGACAATAAAGTCTAGAACCTCTTGAGACAATACAATAACCAATTAAGAAAACACTAATGGTTTTGGGATCAGCTTCTTTAAACATGGGTTATAAGGTCTCACCACTGCCTTACAACCCTAAATACGGAAATGCCTCAAGGTACGCCATTTTCCTGTCATAAGCTCATATGAAGTCTTTAACACATATTTACTTGGCACATGATTCAATATATAAGTAATAATTTTCAAGGAATCTCCCCATAAGAATTCTAAAAGAGTATAATGACTAACCATACATCTCATCATATCCATAAGAGTACATTTTTACCTTTCTACAACTTCGTTTTGTTGTGAAGTGTTAGGCATGGTGTATTGTGCCTCAATACCATAGTCCTGTAAGAACCTAGCAAAAGGTCCAAGATTTCTACCAATTTCATCATATCAGCCATAGTACTCACCACCCCTATCAGACCTCACATATTTGATCTGCTTACTAAATTTCAATTCAACAATGACTTTGAATCTTTAAAGGTATCTAAAAAGTTAGATTTCTCATGTAGCAAATCAACTTACTCGTATATAGAGAATTCATCAATAAAGGTGATAAAGTACCTAAAACTACCTATAGCAATAAGAGTAATAGGCCCACAAATATCTGTATGAATTAACTGTAGTATTCCTTCACTCTTGGTAACCCCACTCTTTTTGGCTCAAGCTTTAAGTTTTCTTTTTATACAATCAACACAAGTATTAAAATCAAAGAAGTCTAGATCATGAAGAATATTCTCCTTGATCAAGTTCTCTATTCTCTCATTAGAGATGTGTCCTAAATGTTTATGTTACAATATAGAAGAGTTTTCAGTAACTCTACAACGCTTGTTCCCAACAACATTATTGATATCTAAACGTTATTAGATCAATAGAAAGAGTCAATATTTAACATATAAAGGTCATTAGACGAAACTCCAGAAATACCAGAAATAACCAAAATGGAATCATAAGGTAAGGAAACTCTATCACTAAATAGATATGATAGTATAACTATCCAAAATAGAAATCAGAAACAAGTTCCTTCTTATAGAAAACACACAGATGGTACCTTTTAAACCTAAAGAATATCTAGTACACAGTTTCAAGGAAATAATACCTATATACTCTACTTTGACACTAACTCTATTTCCTATGTGATCAATAACTCTCCTTCACTTGACTTTCACCTATTTTGAACTCCAGTAATGAACTTGTAATGTGAGTAGTTGCACCAATATCTAATTAACAAGTATTAGAAGGAACATTAACAAGATTGGATTCAAAACATATTAGAGCTAGGGACTCAACTTCCTTCTCCTTAATCCAATTATTAAACTCTATACAATTAACCTATTTGAGCTAATCTGTAAATTTCGTGGCACGATCATGATCACCATTCACACTATCATGCTTAGTCTTGGTCAATACAAAGAGGTCACAGACCCTTCTAGATCTATTAAAAGTTTTATAAAATTGGTTGACATTATCCGCTTCATGAAAACTCTCATTAATGACTTTGTCCATGTTATACTTTATTGTCATAAGACGAACTTTATTTGAATGATCCCACCTTTCATATTTTACCCTAATTGCAGTGGAAGACATATCTATAGGCTTCGGGGCTCATCCACAACAAGAGCAACATTAATAACAGAGATGGTCAGAAATAAACTCATTGACTCAACCCAGTCCTCATAACTGGTCTCACACAACTTGTCAAAACATTTATTTTCTTCAACAAAGCTGAATCAATATTTTAAAGGAAAATTTTCTTGTCGAGTATTTCTATAAACAATATGAGCAGGAACCACAATGGATTTCTCCCACAATTGTAATCCCGCCTAAGATTCCCGAATTATAACACATGAGTAGATTCTCACAGACATTAAAATCATGTCCCTAAAGCTAGTACCGAGAGTATATTGAAAACTATAAGGACATAACCTCAATGCCCTTAACAAATCATTAGAAATTATATTAATAAATGCAAACTGATAGGGTAAGTACATTATCAACATAATCTTCAATGCCACAAAATAATAATATTTTATCAACAAAATAGCACATTGCCACAATTGGTCCTGCGAAGGCGAGCTCACAATCAAGCAAAGTGTCCCAAAATAGTATCACTTAACAAATCATCAAGAATTACATTAATAAAGGCAAATCGATAGGGTAAGCGCATTATCAATATAATTCTCAATGCAACATTATTAACAAAATATCAACAAAATGACACTTCAACATAATTGGTCTCGCAAAGGCGAGCTCACAATCATGCAAAGTTCTCCAAAGTAGTACCACAATACTTTAAACAACAACTCTTAGAATCAAATTGCATAAAATAACAACAAAATAAATAGTATTCAAAACATTATATATTAATTTATGCATAAAATAACACCAAAAATTATTTCGGTAACCAAACAACATCAACTCTAAGAGTGCATAATATATATCATGCTCAGTAACATCACAATAATATAAAAAAAATTTCCGAGACAAAAAAGGAGGGTACCATATATTTTAACAATTTTAATCTCTAGAAATTTTGGAATAAATAATAAATAGGCATAAAAAAATAAAATTCATCACAAATTAGAAAATGGTGTGTGGAGCACAACACAAAAAACATAAGTGGAAAATCAATTTTCTACAAGTGTCACGCGGTCCCACGTGCTTTTGTGCGACTGGGTGTGGCGCGTGACTAATTTCATCTTCTTCACCCGGATTTTGCAATCCAGGTTGCGCGACCCAGTTTAGAGCCAAACGAGTTGTGCACGATTTTGTTTTCATCTCTCCATGATTTCGAGTTATTCTGAAGTCTATGAATTCGTCTAGTCATGATCTATGAAACCACTTTGCCAATTTTTAAAATTGTTGCAAAAAATTTTTGGGTTTTTCTAAGCAATACCAAAAGGGGTTTCTTGCATTTTTCTGAAATTCACATTGTTTTCTCAACAAAAAATCATGATCTTAACATTTCTAGATTAAAAAAAAAAGTGATCTTCAATAATTCTAAATCAATTTCTTGAATTGATCTTTAAAAACGAATCATAAAATTTAAATGTTTTAGAGTTCCACAGGTTTGAGTAAAATTCTTTGTGAATTCATAATATCATAATGCAATATACATGTTTATGAACTCAGGATAATCCGATCTACAAAAGCCCTTACCCAATTTTAAAAAATTATTCATAAAAAAATTTGAATTGAACATTACATACATTAAGATTTCAAGTTTCTTCAATTTCAAACCTCATACGATTTTTAAGGTAAAATACAAAATTGATAGTCATAATAAGGATTAAAACCGCTCTGATACCATTTGTTAGAATTTCCTAGATATATTAATCTCAATATTTATGATATATCAAAATATATAAAGAGTTTTATGATTACGTTGAAAAGGCGTTGATGAGGAACGCTATAGTTGAAACCTTTAAAACCAATTACGATGAGAGAGAGATATTATTCTTATCCCATAGTAGTCGCTCATGCATCAGTATCAATGAGACAACTGTAGGCAATAGAGTGACTAAAAATAGGGACCTCTCCCTGTATATATAAGATAACTAAAATGGGTTGAACCTACCTCTATGACAAACTCATATATAGGACCCATAAAACAAAACTCACTTATGAACAATGTGTTAACAACAATAAGCCAATTAATAATAGTAATCACAATTTGGGTTAAATAAAATGCTCTAATAATTTTGACATCTAATTAATTTGAGTTTTATAAAATTATAATATGATTTATACTAGTCCATAAAAAATTCTAACAGAAAATGAATCATAAAATAAAAGTTAAGAGACAAAAAAATATATTTTGCCAATTATAATTCTGGGTTGAAATTCCAAGGTAGAATTTGCTGTTATCTTCAGAGCCAACAAGTTGAAAGAAACGCAGCACGAACAAATTTAAAGATGAAATCAATCGGATTGTTGCTATGAGCTAATGATCTTGGAGCAGTGTATCTTCCCTCAAGTTTGAAGGCGTTGTAAAGTGCAGGAAACAAGTAAAAGTGATGAAGCATAGTATTCTTTCGCTGAAAGTCATCGTTGGTGAAACATGCAGTGAATAGGTTGTGAGGCACTGCAACAACACTGTTTGAAGTTGCCTATGTATGTAGACAGGTCACCAAGACTTAGCACTACAACAAAATAGCTATTTTTTGGTGAATTTGGCTTGAATCTACCGGAAAATGGAGTTTCCAGTAGATTTTGCGACGGATTCGAGTTATTGAAAAGAAGGTTGTAAGAAACGATTTGAAGTGGTCTAGGCCACTGAAAAAATTTGCGGTTAATTACAGCCAGTCACAAGCTGTCGGAAATTTGCATTTTTGTTTTTGCAAAAACTTGTTACCAAACCAATGGCCTAGAAATTTGAATTTATTTTTTATTACTTTTACAGATAGACAGACCACCATAAAAAAATTATTTATATTTTTAAATTTTTAATTTTAAAAATTCTTATATTTTAAGATTAATTGTATAAGTTTTCAAAAATAATTTCTTTTAAGCCAAATTTTTATAGTTAATTTTTTATATTTTTTAAATGTAGTGGTGGTGGAAGAGGAAGAAAATAAGAGGAGAAGGAGGAGGATGACGGAGGAGTAAGAACTAAGAAGAGGAGGAATAAAGAGGAAGATAGAAAAAGAAGAGAAGGATATGGAGAAGGAGAATGATGAAAGAAAAGAAAAAAGAAAGACAGAGGAGGATGAAGGAGAAGAAAAGAAACAAGGAAGATGGAGGAGGAGGAAGATGAAGAATAGGAGTATGAGCGTTTGAGTCGGGAAGAATGCAAACTTAAAGAGGAATTTTTTTTTTTTCGGTGACTTATTGCCGCCACAAATTATCTATTATTTTTGTGGGCAACCAAGTTTTACGCAAATTTTTTATTTTTATTTTAAAATTTGTTGGGTGGCCAAGTGCTGCTAGAAATCTTTTTGAATATTTTTAAATTTGTTTTGAATTTTTTGAATATTATTTAATTGTTTTTTTAAAATTTTTGATAGACTAGTGCTGTTGAAAATTATTTTTAAGTTAATTTTTTTTTGGCACTAGGCTGCCAAATTTTTTAAAAATATTTTTTTTTATTTTTAGGCTACTAGAATTTTTTTAAAAAGGTTACCAATAAAATCGAGGCTGTCAGTAGTTATTTAAATTTCTTTTTATAGTTTCTAGCTACTCCAGGCCGCTGTTATTATTATTTTTTCATAGTTTGGTAGCTTTTTTGGTACAAAGAATATTTTTTTGGTACAAATAGTTGGTTTTTTTACCAAATTGTCACTGTTGATAAAATTATTTATCGAAATGTCATTTTTTTAAACTATTTATCAAATTACCATTTTTTTAAATTATTTATCAAAATGTCACTCTTTTGAAACTATATACCAAATTGCTGCTCTTTTATCCTACGTGCCATTTTTAAATATTTTCCACGTCAACTAGGATGCGTCATCCTACTTGGCGCATCCTAACTGACGTGGACAAGGAAAACTCCAACAAGGTGGCGTAACCAAGCCACCTACGCCACCCTTGTTGGCGCAACTAGGACACGTGGCTTCTACCAGAAACTTTGTTGTTGTTTAGTTGTTGGACACGACCCGGTTTAACTCCACAGTGGCTTACAAGTCCCTGTAAGTGCCAAAATAATTATCTTTTGCAACCCTAAAAGATAAGTCTTTCTAATTTGTCATTTTTAATGTAATAAATGTGATTAAATTTAGAAAAAATGAAGACAATGTAATAAATGCATGATAGGGATGTATGTTTAAAAAAAACAAAAATATTATTTCACACAGATTTAAATTTGTAAAATCACTTATAAAATGACATCCATCAATATTATTGTACTTGCATTTAATATGAGAGTATTAGACTACTCTATTAAAATTGTAACATGTGACAATATACAACTATATAATCTGTCATATTGAAATTTATTTTTTTAATTAAATTATATGGAATAATACTTTAAGAATATTTTAGAATTTATTTCTTTTTCTAAAGCAAAATTGGTATGAGTCTTTTTTTGAAGACTTACCCAATGATCAAACACATATTCTTTCTTATGTAACAAATTTTCAGTCTTCCAACACCAATGTTAGTTTCTAATAAACTCCTTATACTTTCATCTTTTGAATGAATATTCCAAAGTTTAATTAATCTATAAGTCTCCATATTTTTTTAAACAAATTTTTAAAAAGGTTCTCATAATGTAAAAAATTATAAAATGATAAGTGCCTAATCTTGCAACTTCATAAGAGGAGTACATTGATATCGAAATCCAATAGAATTCATCACTCGATGGTAGAATGATGGTCATACTCATCTCCATTTTGGAACAGTCAGACTTAATCCTTCATAGTAGAAGAAGATTGTCAATTTTAACTATACTCGCTCTTTTAAATATGATGTATCTCTAATCTGAACATGCAGTAATCAAAACTATTCTTACCACTTTTCATGTCAGAAGTGTCATTCAATCCTTCTATCCAAATTTCAATATTCCATTAAAAGATCTTAATCTTCCTATAGATCTTAAAGTATAAGTCCAGGTTACTAGAGCTGAGAAGAAAGCCTTTATCATCAAATCATTTATTGTGTATGAAGATATTGCTTCCACCGTTTATTTAGTGAGTTAGATCTCAATCATCTCCTTCCCAATTTGTAATCATTTGAATTGGAGTGAAAATTTTGACAGAGTTTCTCCTAAATATTGGACCTCCCCAAAAGCACATGTACCTGTTTAATTCACCAGTTACCAAAATCTTTAAAAAAAACTAAAATTGAGCGGCAAACATATTTAATCCAATAAGGGTACCAAAATCACAATAATCTATTATCAATAGTATTTTACACAAAACCACTAAATATAATGTTATCACACTAATGACATATAATTACATGTCAATGGGATGGGCCCGCATCAGAATGTGGTGGCTTGTGAGATGGATCGGAAGAAGGACCTGGCTATGATGGGTATGGTGGGTAACCTGGTGGCGGGTAAGGATATGGTGGGTAACCATGCGGTGGGTACGGATACGGGGGGGTAACTCGGTGGCGGGTAAGGATATGGCGGGTAAGGGTATAGTGGGTATGGTGGGTGATATGTAGCTGAGTGGGGGGGTATGTAGCAGTGGCAGGAGGCTGAGTCGTGTGCTGCCTGGTAGAGCCGGAGTCCTCGGGATGTTGAAGTCGTGTCGAGTGCTCGCTAACCCTGTCCTTCGTCTACGTCGCATTTCCTATTGACTGGACTCCTCGGGCGGCCCTGAAATGTCATCTGCTGTTGGAGTTGGACGCAGATGTTCTATCGTAATGTGGTCATGCTTCCGCAATGAGTGTAGGATCTGTGTAGCAGCTTCTCGAGCGGCAGTGTTAGTAGTTAAACTGAACAAATACTCTGCAATATCCACCTAAGAAACAGATATAATTTATATCATTACACTGAATACAACATACAAATAGACACTAACAAATTGGTAAAGAACTTACCGCATTCCCAATAGATGCACTAGTGAGAGCAATCCAGCGTATACCAACATATGTACTCAGAACACAGACCGAGGGGTGCGAGCAATGGGATTCCCGTAATAAGCTTCCCCCTTCGACTATCCCAGATGGCTATGTAAACAGCATGTGTAGCTGGCCAATCCTCATCATGCCTACCTGCTACTGTAACTGAGTGCAAACTGTCAATCTGGAACGGTCATCGTGGTATGGGCTAGTCAAGACCAAATTGGCGCATCACGCAGTCTAGCTGGTGCCACTCAACAATGTGGAAACATATAAGAGAGACCACTGCTAGTGCTATGTCCCTACCAGCCACACAAAAGGGTGGCAGTGTTGCCACCTTCTCATCCGTGTATGGTTTCCATATAATCTGTAAAAATGAGATGCACACAATACTAAGATGGCATATACATAAGTAAATAATTCAAACGAATGTAAAACAAGACATACCTCATCGTTCTTCAGCTGATCGAAGAACTGGCGATAATATGCAAGGACGCCAATCATAGTATCACTCAAGATTTTATGCTTGCGCCACCTATTTGGTAAATGAAAGTACTATAAACGTAAACTATAAATATTAACAAAGCATGTCAACAAAGTAATGTAAAAAAATGTAATGAAATAGAAACTTACTCCCATCCAAAGGGACGTAATTGACCACGATCAGCACCGTAAAACACATAAGGTTCAACATGGTCAGCTAGTGTAGGGTCAAGCCGGGGGAATCTGTACCATGCCCAATACTTCAATAAGATGCATGCCCCTCTGATCTCGCGTGCTTTGTAGTCCGTAGCTTTACAAAGCTCTTTATACAAGTACGCCAAGACTGTGGACCCCCAGCTATATGTTCTGGCAACAGCAAAGTTCTCCTACAATGGAAGGAACATTAAGTGCACAAACTTACCAGAATGATCGGGGCATAAGAAACCCCCAAGTAACCGAAGTATGTAATGTCATGCACGTTGTTGCACGTACTCATCATCATCATCCTCAGTGACTGTAGTAACACTCAGCTGCCACAGGTATGTCATGTCAATGCGTGCCCCAACTATGAGCACCGGAGTCTCACCAAGACCTAATAACTGAACACACAGACTGAGCCAATCAGTCCTATGTGTAAGGCCAGTGACTGCAGCGCCGTCAATAGGAAGACCCGATATTAAACCAATATCCTCCAATGTAATGGTGTACTCTCCGGTAGGCATGTGAAATGTATGGGTCTCTGGGCGCCATCTCTCAACCAACGCAGAGATCAAGGAGTGATCAATGCTGTAATAGCCCATATAAGTAACCCCTAAGAAGTCAGTCTATTGTAGATACGGAAGAATCAGTGCAGGGGGGTCCATATGTTTCATCTTTTAAGCACGTCTAACACGCAGGTGTCGGTTCTCATGTCTCTGCCATATATGCTGAGAAACATGGTACTCCTGTAACTCCAAAATCGAGTCGTCCGCTAGTCCGGGGTTTACACAGAATGTCATCTGTCAGCTGTATGCTAAACAATAATAACAATTACTGTCACAATATGGAAACAATAATAAAATATGATGTGACCATGTGATTACTATACTAAAATATAATATGGAAGAAATGAAGTCAACGCTGATAATCAACTAACATATATTAATAGTATTCGAATATAACATAATAGTTAGTGATACAAAACAATACAACTCCAAAATACACATTATTGCTAATACAAGATTCAGTGATTTTGTCATGTTAATTCCACTTCTGAACAATAACAATTCAACACATATGTATTCAATATATTAAAAATTAATTACAATATTAATTGGACATATAACTAACCCTAACATATTATTTTATGTATAAATAACTTCCTAAACCCGGTTCATTTGAATTAAGCTACATTTACTAATTTAAAACATGTCAAGTACTCAACAAAAAAATATATCCTATTCGATTACGTACAAAATAATAATTCATACAATTCAGACAACATATCATACCACTCCATTATTTATTAGACAATGAAAAAAATAATGTATAATTAACCCTAACATAATATATAATAACATTAATTTATAATTAACACTAACATAATAAAAAATTAATCAACAAATAATAACTAAAATATTTAAACATTGAACGAGATACTTATATATAAGGAGTACAATCTGAATTTTGATTACAGATAGAGATTCAGACACCACTTCTAGTAAGAATTGAGTTCGTTTAGAGAGTTCAGAGGGTTTAGAGAGAAGAAATTTGTAGAGAAATAGTGAGAATTAAGAAAATGAAAGCAATGTCACGGATGGTAGAGGGAGGAGGCAATATATACCCTGGTTGCGCCACGCAAGTGGCTTGGTTACGCCACCCTTGTTGGAGTTTTCCTTGTCCACGTCAGTTAGGATGCGCCAAGTAGGATGACGCATCCACGTAGGTTGCGCCATCCTACTTAGCGCATTTTAGCTGACGTGAAAAATATTAAAAAATATCACGTAGGACAAAAATGTGGCAGTTTGGTATATAGTTTTAAAAAACTGACATTTTGATAAATAGTTTTAAAAAATGATAATTTGATAAATAGTTTAAAAAAATGGCATTTCGATAAATAATTTTACCAACAGTGACAATTTAGTAAAAAAAACCCAAATAATTTGGTAGTTTAGTATGTCAGAATAAAAATATGATCACGAGAATATAATAAAATTTTCAACAGTTTTGAATCCGCCAAAAATGGCCCCATTAAATGGAAAAGTTCATGTATACTTCTAGATCATTACACTAGTCTAATAAAATTATAATATTTATAATTTATAATCATATATGTTGTTGGATTGAAAAGTAAAATATTATTAAATTAAATATCAATTATTATAAAACTATCCCGAATAATATTCTTAGAGTAGGTTAAATTTTTTTCAATAAATGACTATTCTCTAGTAGTGTTGATAAGAAGACTAATTAAAACTATGCTTTTTAGTTGGTATTTGTGGTGAGGAACTCATGACAAAAGTTAATCACACAACCATGGTATGATATTGTATTAAATTAAACAATAGTGTGAGGAGCTAATGTGGATTGACTCACCTAGTCAACATTTCACTTATTATAATAGCATGATTTAGGTTTAAATTCAAGGTTCTTTAGTTAATAGATGATCTGTAATCCTACTATAAATTTTTACTGAAATTTATGATTTATCATAACATTGAAATGGAGAAAACCTCTCTCACTCTAAACTTCTATAAAAAAAAACAATAGTGTGAGGAATTAAGTCAATGAATTGAAAATTTATGCAAATATTATTTATTTATTTTTTAACATGATACAAACATTAATTATCCAATTTTTATCGTATTGGTAATTGAAAATTAAGAGATAAGGTAAGAGCATATCACACATTGCATAACATCTAAAAGTACTTAGTATAATACAGTTAGCCATTTAGGAAAATGTTTCTAGCGCTGAAACATTTTTTCACATAGCTCACAGACTACCATTTAATCAATTGTTAAACTAATTTAACCACTTACTATTTACAATAGTTAAATAATTAAATTTATTTAACAGTTAGTCATGTATGAGAGGAGTCTATGTAAAACTCCTTTGTCCAAATAACATTACTCATGCATTTAAGAATGTTGCACAAGTAAAAGTAAACTAAGCTCTCAGAAATTGGAGAATTGACCGGAGAAAGAAAAGAATTGAATAACGAGTGTGTGTATCCTTCAACCGTAAATTTCTTTATTATTTCAATTATAAATTATAATAGAATTAGTTTTATGTTTAGATATATTAGTTAAAAAGTAATTTTAGAATAATTTGTTTCATTTGTTTGATATAAAAAAATTATTTTTATGTATTAAATTATTAAAAAATAATAGAATAATTTAAAAAATTATTTTATTGATGATAAAATAATATTTACATCTCAAAATTTTTAAAATAATCTATAATTTAGAATCATAAACTTTAAGCTTATAAAAAAATTATTATAATGCATAAAATTTTATACAAAAGTTGAAACAAAAATTACCAAACATGCGATGAATAGTGAAAAAAGTTTTTTTTTTTAAAAGCTATTGGCATAATGATAAATTTTGTGTCAAACATGCTCTCATTGGAATGCACCAATGAATATTGATTCGAGTAAAAAAGACTCAAGTTCCTCAAATATGCGGTCTTAGATTTGATATCGAAATTTATGTATATAAAAATAATAATATTAAAAAAATTTTTTGCTTAAACACTTAACTGCACCTTGAAAGATTAATCTCATCTATCCAGTAAGAGAAACTCTTAAAAAAAAAAATTGGGAATTTCGTTTAATCCCATGGTGGCCCGTAAGAAAAGATCAAAATGAAAGGACAACTAGATAAGCAAATTCCAAATTGCTATGAGTTTGCGCTAATAAACACTTTTTGGGTGTGAACACCCAATTTTGATCGGGCTAAAATAAATTTAAAAAAAAAAAAAAAAAAAAAAAAAAAAAAAAATAAAAATTTAATTAATTCAAGTTCACAATATTGACTTTTTTTAGCCCAAACACATAGGCCCACCTTAGTAAAAAAAACAAAAGCAAAAATAAAAAAAAAAACAAAGAAAATGAAAAAAAGAAAAAAAAGTTGAAAAACATTAAAGTGTCTAAGTCCCACATTGGAGAAGTCTTGCTCTTTCTTTCTCCCCTTCTCCTATATATAGAGGTGGTTCTCAATTGTTTGAGGCATCCAAAAAATTACATACTTGGACTTAATACAAAGTATAAGAGCCCGAGAACTTTAGTAAATTTTTTTTACTTGGGCTTAATACTAAGTATAAGAGCCCCAGGCTTTAGTAAAAATTTTTCTTCCATGCAAGTGAGTTGCCTTTCAAGGTTTGATTTGAAGAGAACGCGTGAGGCTTTGTGCAGAATTCTTTGAGCATAACATTTTTATACGCCTTTGAGGTAAGCTTGCTCTCCCTTTCTTTTTTTTGGTTTGTTTGTATTTTTTTTATTTTTTATTTTAAGAAAAAAAATCTAAAAACATATAAAAAAGAGAAAAATTTAAAAATAAAATAAAAAAAGTGAAAAAAAATGTTAAAGGATAAAAATAAATAAAAATTTTTGTTTTTCATTGTTGTGTTTAATTTAGTTTTTATGTTATTTTATTTACTTGACTTATGGTATGACAATGTGTTGTTTGTATAACTACTTAGTTGTCCTTATGCATGCCTTAAAATAAAATAAAAATCTTTTAATCCATACAATGACCAATGATGATGATTGAATAGCGAATGCTATCTTCAAATGTCGTTTGGATCATAAGGGTTTATTGAGTAGCCTGGTGCTAACTTGAACCTCGTGCAAGAATGGATTTGTTTTCAAATAAAATCCCTTTTCAAAAATCTCTTTCTTAATTAAAATCAACCAACCCACAATTATTTTCTAGAGAATTACGTGACTTTGAGTTCCTCATTGCACCCGGGGATACGTAAGAGCAGAATTTCATTTCTGTCAAGCCAAAATTAAATTTTCATAATTTTGTGGTTTTCCTTTTTTTACAAATAGTTACAATGTTTGCAAAAGTGGTAAAATAAATATTTCCAAGGATTGTTAAGAATTTGTACAATTAACTTAAGGTACCATTTTAGAATGGGTGTGTTAGGGGTGCTGTGGGATTAAGTTTCCACCATTCCCTATCCATAACCGACTCCCGAATCCAATCTGGTTCCAAAGATCATTTTCAAAGAAAGGTTTTCCAATTTTTCTTAAGTTAAAATAAAATTGGTGACGACTCTATTTCCATTTTTTAAAATTCTTTGAGTTGCTATTTTTTGTCGCGATCCCAATCGTGACATTGGGTCAACAATTGTCTTTTCTAACAAGACCTATTTTTAAGTAAATATTACTCTTCCGTCAACTTTTTATTTATATGTTAAAGTTAATGCGTATAAATTAAGAAAATTGTTAAATATATTAAATAAAAAATATGATTTAACATAACAAAATTACCCTTTTCTCTCACATAATAAATAGGTTGAATGATAGTAATATATAATGCTACAATCATTAAAAAATTTTAGAAAACTAAAAAAGTTTAATTACTTGATTAAGCAAAAGATACCTATTCTACCAATTAACTAGAGTAGTGATTTTAGAAAATTATAAATATTAACTAATATGTGTTTATTGAATTTAGTGAAAATAATAAAAGATGAAGGTAAAGATGAAAAAATATTAATAAATATTCTTTTATTTTTTAAATAAATAAATAATATTAGACAAATCAAAGTTCTTAAATGGATAGATAAAAGTAAACATCGGGGGTAGAATTTAGAAAACTGGATTGAGAAAATTTGGAATCAACAAGATCTTAGGTTGTACTTATATGATAACAGAATGTAGCACCACTTGTTGTTATTGCTGTAAGATCCATTGGGACTAGTGAGATATTGTGCTGTTTGATTGTTGATTTAGCCAAATTGAGCAGCAGGAAGTAAGAGAAATTTTTACCTAAATTCTGGATATCTAAGTTGTGTGTATCAGACCAATTAAAATTTAATATTTTTATAAATATTTATGAAATTAATTATGTGACACAAATATTTATAAAAATATTAAGTCTTGATTAGTCTGGTACACCCATCTAGATATCTAAGATTTAGGTAAGAATTTATCATGAAGTCATACCTAGTAACATCACACGAGGGATTCACATTAATTATCAAGCCTTTCGATCTGTTCTAAATTAACAAAATGTGTCCAAAATATCTAATAATTGAATCATGCTGATAAATAGTTTAATAGTTAAAGGTGATTTTTTTCTCCTTGATTATAGCCTTACAAGTGATCTCAACAACTCAGTTAATTGCTCCAATCTCGGAGTGATTAGCCCATGATAAATGAGGCAACTGTATGTTTCAGCAAATTTAAACACCCCCCACGAAAGAAAAAGTTGCTAATCCATATCACATTCACTTTATTAATATTACATTTTCAGATGAAAAACATATCATTAATTTCTGTCTGTTCCTACTAATTACTAACCAAAGACCCAAATTAAAAAGTCCTAAATTAGCACCCGAGAAAAAAAAAGAAAAAAAAAGTCCTAAATTAACCAACATATAGTACTGGAGACTTTCGACCTTCTGGTCAATATTGAAAACGCAGCATTTGACCTTTACGCCATACTTCTATAAAACATCTTTGTATCTTCGTCCTTCAAAATATCAATGTATATCCGAGACTTTCACACTTTTCTCATCCCTATTGCCCTCCCAAGTTATAAAGAGAACTTCGAACATCACCATGAGCATAGAGATTTCATCTACCTGATGTCGTTGAAATTGTTATCTCATTTATGGAACAACTTTTATGCTGCTCATCAAGCTCTTCCATTGCTGCGATGGTACAAAATGCTGGTTGTTTTGGTGGAGGTAATTGGGCAATTTCATTTGAAAGAAAAGAAACGACCTCAAGCATAGTGGGCCTATCTCTTGCTTGATCTTGTGTGCATAAGAGACCTATATGAATGTACCTTAACACTTGGATGGGAGGGCATGACCCATCCAAAGTTGTGTCAATTAGCTTCAGAGCTTCACCTTCGTTCCATAATTTCCATGCCTGAAATTAACACACACTTTCTTAATTGTTAAACCCAATGCATATTTGTACCCATCATTAATTGCATGGTTTAACGTAACTTACATATATTACAAGATTGAGTGGGTAATCACTACTATTTTTCTTTCCACTCACAATCTCTAACAGCAGGATGCCAAAACTATATACATCAATTTTTGTTGAGATGAGACCCATCATAGCATATTCTGGAGGCATATAGCCACTGAAATAAAAATATTAATCCATCAAACAATATTATGGTTGGAAAAAAATGCATAAAATAAAATTTCATATAGGTACTTACAATGTCCCAACAATTCTGTTGGTTTGCTCTTCAGATCCTGTCAACCCAAAGATTCTAGCCATTCCAAAGTCTGATATTTTTGGATTCAACTCATCATCAAGCAAAATGTTGCTAGCCTTTAAATCTCTATGTATCACTTTTAATCTTGAATATTGATGTAAATATACAAGCCCTTGTGCAACTCCTTCAATAATTCGGCATCGTATCTTCCATTCTAGCATGTTTCTTTTGTTGGAATCTACTTTGAAGGAAAGATCAGTAAGCAAATGTAAACAAAGCACATAATAAAGGAAATATTGAGCAAAAAGCATAAACATTTTGGACGATTAATCATTAAATTTCCATACCAAAGAGATATAAATTTAAGCTTTTGTTGGGCATGTACTCATAGACTAATATTCTTTCTTCTCTGTCGATGCAAAAACCAAGAAGCCTCACTAGATTAGTGTGCTGGAGTTTGACAATTAGCATCGCTTCATTTTTGAACTCTACCATCCCCTGTCCCGAGCTTTTGGAAAGTCTCTTTATTGCTACTTCTTGTCCATTTGGCAGTTTCCCCTTAAAAATAAAATTGCATCTCGTTATTTAGTTCTAAAGTACGTACTTGCATATTGGGGAGGTACTTTGATTTGATGAGATTGAATAAGTAAATTGAACAAAGTGAATATAATTTAAAATTTAAGTTTGTATTTCCTTATACTTTATATGTGCTCAGAGGTTAAGATATTTATTTTGGGGCACCAAAATGAAGACAATTATCTAGAATCCAGATAGTAATCAATTTCATCTGTATCCGTAACTTTTTTTTTTGTCTCTGTTTGAATCTTCAAAACTTATTGCCTAAGAAAGTTTATAAGTAAAATCAGTACATAAACATAATATATTTATATTTGAACAGTTGACTTCTTTTGTTCTCTACCAAAGAATCTCTCTTGATCACCATGACGAAATTCCTTGCTTTTTCATTTGTCATCATTATCAAGATTTAATAGAAATGACACTAACACACAGTATTGAAATAGTAGTATATTACCTTGTAGACAGGTCCAAAGCCACCCTCCCCTATCTTATTTGTGGAAGAAAAATTGTCAGTTGCCTCAAGAATAGTTTCAAAATCGAATATATGCGTATCATTACTTTTCCTCTTCTCTTTCCTCTGTCCCCTTCTTTCACTGTTTGCAATGGAAATTCCTCCAATATCAGATATTAGATTTGTTCGCTTCTTACGCTTTTCAGCTGTACATCATACATGAAAGCTTAAAGACAGTGATCTATGAACTATGATCTACAGAGTAATAAATTTAGGATGGCTCTATCTGAATTCACATGGTCTTATATAAACTTTTTCCGTTAAACTATAGAGCCACCTATACAGTTTTTCACATGATCACTTATGCAAAAATTGTGTTGATAACATTATTATAGTAACTATCTTCAACTTCGTTTAAATTCCGATGTGAAAGATTACCTCTTTGCGTTTTCTCCATAACTTAATGCACGTGAAGCATGAAATGATTAGGAGAAGAGCTCCAACTGTTGCACCTATGATCCATTTTCTACTAGTCTTGCCTGCATTGGAAACTGTTAGTAACGGTGGCCTTTTTTTTTTTTGGGGGGGGGGGTATATATCCGTGGCAAAGCATGTACTAAAATTTTAATGGAGCTAAAATGAATGCATAATACAACAAGGTATACTTTATAACATATTCATGCTTAAAAAAATCAAAAATCAAATTTTAAATAAGTTGTTAACGCAAATCATTAAGCTTTATAAGCGTCTTTAGTAACCAAAATAAAGCTCGCAGTCAATAACTCCATTGCCTGGTCATTAAACTTGCTATTCTACTCTTATAATTGCTCATCAATTGTCTGTTGTAACTCAAAATATTTCCTCTAAAATGATGCTCTAATGTGTGATATGATCCTTTTGGTGAATAAGAAGTACTAAAATCAGGAACTTACTTTAATATAATATCTTCTTGTTCACAAAAATGATATCTTATTTCTCAATAACTCCTAATTAAACACCTTCTCTCAAGTTTTAAATGAGTGCTTTTGTAAACTGTAACTTCAATGTCTCTTTATTGTCTTCATTAGTACTTTTGACTGATCTCAACTACAAAACCATAATTTTTTTTTTAAACTGGAACTATAAAACCGTAATTACAGTGGTTTTTCTTAATAAAAAGTAAAAATAAGATATGCTTATGTGTAATTGCTTAGCCAAATAACAGTTAAGCCCAAACTCAAGAAATATAAATAAGTAGAATAATAAAACTCATGTAGAATCCCAATCAATTTATTAAATGCGTTTAGTGTAACCACCTTATTAAATTAATTGCAAAATTTCTAACAACTGATTATTATTCTTAATCTATGTATCAATAATTAAAAATTCAATTTTTTGTTAATAAAGTTTCATAAATTTTGAATATAGAAAAAACAAAAATGAAATCAAAAAACATAAAGAAAAATAATAATAAGTATAGATGCAAAATCAAAACATAAGTTCTATTTAAGAACTCAACAACAAAATCATAGTTTTTACTAGCATATATCAGAGTCATTATTTAGTCATAATACATATGTTTATAATAACTCCAATAAACATATTAGTCCTTCCTTTGGATTTAGAATTCATATATGGCCGATTTGAACGATAATAACTATAATGTATCCTGTGTTAATCTAAAAACATTATAAATAAAGTGAGAATTAAAAATTCTCAATAGAAAATAAACAGTTTTAAAAATGTTTGAAAATACATGATGAGTTTTTAACTGTGTAATATATACAAAAAATCTCATGACAACCCAAGTATGACAAGAATAACACAATTCCATTATAACAGAATGAGTGCTAAATAAATCATGCAATACAGCATAATATCAGCAAATTCCTCAAATATTAGCAAACAAGTACCAATTATTAGCAAATATCAACAAACATAAGCAAGTTCCTCAAATCTCAATAAGCAATTTCCAAACATTGGCAGACATTAGCAAATTCCTCAATGTCAACAAATATTAGCAAGCAAGTTCCTCATCACAGGAAATTCATCCTTTACTTTTTTTTTCATGTCTGGTTGTCCCACATTAACAAGAAAGTCCATGTAAATCAAGCACATATATTTAATGCACAATATAATTAAAAATATTTATTTAACTTAAGTCTTGAGTAATATTTTAATCTTTTTATAGTTATTATATTGGTCCCACGAAAGAGTCAACAATCAAATTATAATAATTTTAAATTTTATCAAATATCATAAACATTTTAAAGTCAAGCAAATATCAAATTTTTATAATATTATATGTGCATAATAAATTTAATAAAAATAATAATATACACAAAATATTAAAATAATAAATTAACTAATAAAATATATAAACATACTGAAAATTATAATTTTATATTTTAGAAAGAATGTTTAATTCCTACTTGTAAAGACTTTTTTTCCTCTTCTTCTTTCTTCTTCTTTTCTTCTCTTTCTCTCTCTCTCTCTCTTTTTCTTCTTCGTTTGGCTTCCTGTGCACGTTGCATCTGATTTCTTTGGTATTTTTTTTCTAAGTAATGAATTTAGCTTCCTATGCACGTTGCATCTGATTACTTAAATATTTTTTTTCTAAATAATCATTATTCAAAGATATTTATTTTAAAATAATATTTTTCATAAATATCTTATAAATATTTTTTATTTTTTATAGTTACACTAATAATAATTTTATCTTAACTTAGAAAATATTTTTAATCTTTATTACAAATATTAAATACTAAAGTTTATTTTAATAAATTCCTATTTCCAGTTTCTTAATTTTTGTTCTATTATTTAGTATTACTAATTTATCTAAAAAATTAATCTCAATAATTTTAATTAAATTCTTATAAACTTTATCTAATCTCCTTTAATTAATAATAATTATTGTAAAACGAAGTCAACTAAAATATTGAAGTTAAAAAAATTAAAAATTTATTCTTTATAAAAATATTTTATAAAAAATAGAATGTTTCATTTAGGGCCTAATAATTTTTATCATACGAGAAAAGAAAAAATTATTTATCATTAAAGTTTGACAAAAATGTTAGTTAGCCTTCGTAAGAAAGATCCGCCACCAGCTGGCAGTACTACTACTATATAATGTACACACAATTATTTTAAAAAACTTTAAACAAATTAAGAAAAGACTGTATGGTGCATATACATTATTTTTAAACATTATATTTTAACGTGGAATTGTTACACTTAAATAAAATTTTTAAATTTAGTTTTAAAAACTTAGATAGTCACATGATACAAAGAAAAGTTTTCTAGATGAGTGCCGAACTCAAACCTTAGCAAAAGCTTACTAATTATCGTATCTTTTATTGAATTATTAATGATCACCTTACAATTGTTTCTCTATGCATAAACTTGAAAGTTATTTTTTCTTAAAGTTTGTTTAAGAAAAATTAGGTTAAATTATTCATTTAGTTCCTATAATTTCACTTTAAATTAAATTTCATCCTTATCGTTTAAAACCATTTTAAAATATCCTTGTGGTTTCAAAACAATATAAAATGATCCTTACAATTTTTAATTTAAACAATGCAAAATGATCCTTATAAATTTTAAATAATGTGAATTTTTCTAGAATTTTATTCTAAATAGATGACAAATCAAGTAAACAAGGATCATTTTGTATTATTTAAAAAATTGTATGGATTTTTTTAAAAATAATTTTGAATCGTAAGGATTAAATTGAACATAGAGTAACACTATATCACCAAATGAACAATTTAACGAGCAAGAAATTATTTAGTTTTTGCATAGAGAAACAATTGTTGTAAGGGCTCTACTTAAGGCCATTACCATGTTTAGAGGTCTTTAACACCCAACTCGTCCCGACCCTAAGCTCATTAAGATGTGTTTGAATTTTAAAAATTAGATTTGATATATTTTAAGGTTGTAATCAGGTCATATTTCATGTTGTCTCAACTCGACCTGACGTCACAAATTTAATTTAAAGTTTATACTTTTTTTATCATATAAATTATAAGATTTTTTTACTTAAATTAATAACTTTTGCATAATAAGATAATATATTTATATTCATGTTATTTGTTTCGATATATATATTGTAAAGCATACTTTAATTTTAGTCACTTATTTTTAAAATTTTATGGCTTAGCTTTGTATTATGTCTAAATTTTTTCATTCTGTCTAATATCAAGTCAGCTCGATTCTGGCCCGATCATTACTCCTGCCATGATTGGACCGGATTCGGATCTAAAGATTAGGCTTGGCAATTTCCATTTGTCCTACGTGGGTATCCAATTCACCCCAACCTACATAGGGCAGGTTTAGAACCTGCTCAGCTAGAAGGAGGGGCAGGATGAGTTTTGGTCAATGCGTCCTGATTCGCTTTGCATCCCGCATATTAATGGATATTATATTTAATTTAGCTACTAATCAAGCAAATTATATTAACTAGTTTTCACTAGTTTTATACTTATCTTGATTAATTTTAAGATTGTAATTAAATATTATATAAACTTAGTATAAAATATTCATAAGTACAGGACGAGCAAGGAAGGATGGGTGAGGGTTTTAATATTTTTATTGGGAGGTGGTGCCGGGCGGGGTCCGATTGAGCAAAAATCTATCCTAACTCATCCTATTTCTAAGCCTACTAAAGATTTGTCCCAATCAAAATATCGAATCGATTTCACACCAAACATGTCTCAACTCGTCTCATGAGTACCCCTACCCATGTCTCATCCACCCTGACCAAGCTCCACCTATTAAATTTTAATAAGCCACTTACATATATATTTATATCAATTTGATATAAACTCGTATATTCTTTTCGAAAAAACTTCGTAATTTTGATTGTTGCTTACAATTTCGAAAAACTTGTAAACTTTGCATACAAAAATTATAGTTTGCTTTTTATGAAACAAAGTATATATAGACACAAACACATTTAAAAATGTTACAAGAAAATTTTATAAAACTAATATCAAAAGTTATAGCTTATCTTATTTAACAAATATTATACATAATCTATCAATACACCATTTTGCATATGATATATATATCATAGTAAAGCTCGGAAATTAAGTCTGGAAATGCTCCTATCATATCCTATGAGGCTATTTAATCAATAATTAAGGACCTTACAAATAACCATTTCTGGTTACGGGTTGGCTTGTGAAAAAATTCATTCCTTGTAAACGCCAAACGCTAAAATTGCATAGATATTATAATTGTGTATTAATCATATATGAAATCCTGTACTTACACCAATACATATGAAGATTAACGTATTAACAAATGAAATTAGTACATAAAGTATAAGAGTGATAAACTCATCAATTTATAGTCGAGCTCAAATGATAAACATATATCATCACACAAAGTCACACACATTTATATGTAAAAAATTCTTTTAAAGTGAGTTTATCTTTAAAGTGAGTAAGTAAGAGTATATCTACCTTTAATTTAAATAAGGATGTCACCCTTACTTACTCACTTTAAAGACAATATTACTTTAAAGGACCTTATCTCATTTATAAATATCACAAAACTATGGGTAGAAACGGGCTAAGTCAAGTCAAACCTTACCTTTAACGGGTCTGACTTATTTTCAAAATGCAAAGTCTAAACCTGACCTATTTACTTGACATAAGTTATTTTTCAAGGTCTGACATGACCTTTTTAAACTTGAAAACCTATTTAAAGACTTATTTTGTAATAAAATTTTTAAATATAGACCAACAGACCTACTTCTAAGTAAGCCAATGAGATAAGTTAATAAGCTTAAAGCTTTATATAGACTAACGAACATAAAATTTTAAAAAATATTATTTTATTTATTAAATTAATTATATTATATAAATATTAAAATTCATAATATATATAAAATAATAATATATATAATTAAATAAGTCAATCTATTAAACTTAAAAGACTTTTCTAAAAACTTAAAACCTAACCTATTTAACTATATATGTTTTTTTAAAAACATTGATCTAATATTTTTATTAAATGAATCAGGCTAAATTAGACTTTAAATAAGTTAGACCATTGGCTCCTCATGGACTGTCTTGCCTATTTACACCCATACACGTAACAAAGCCTCATAATATTGTACATAACTAATTAACTAGTAATATACTTGGTATGCACTTCCCGTATACTTGAATGCATTTACCTTTAGTTTTACTGCTAAAGAAGTAAATTTGACGCCCATCAGCTAACAAATTAGTGGCAAGAAATTTTGCTGTGCCTTTGCTCCATATCTCGCAGCCAGTTGAATCCTGATTTGCATAAGTGTAGGCCTCGCAGGAGCAGTTATTCAAGCACTTGATCCAGCAGTCAGAAATGGTCATGTTCTCACTTTCATCAAATTTGTACCCCTTCCTTGACATTACTCCATGGCCATCCCAGCTGTTGAGGTATAAACCATCATCTTCCCTGCATTTGGGAGGCCTTGGCATTGAACAACCAGGGAGAACATAATTATAAACGCATGAGTAAGAGGCACCACTGCCCCCATTTATTGAACCCCAAGGTCCTATGTTGATATAACCAGAGACTGAAGCATATTTGAAGTAGGTTACACTTTGATTTGAAAAGTAAGTGAAATTGAAGTCCTTTTGGTAAAGTGAAGAGTTTATGTTGGCAAAGCTTCCATTTTTCCATTGCCCACTAGTCCAAACAATCTTCCCTCTCCACCAGCTGACCAATTGGTTGGTTTTGGGGTCAAGGCCAAGGGTGAAAGACCCTGACCAAAAAGATGTATAACTTCTTCTTGATGTTATAGACCAATTTTGGCCTGTGTTGCTGTCAAACCCCAGCTTCATCCCAGGCATAACTGTGTCTGTGGGGTAATCGAAGCTCTGCCACAGTACCCTCTTCACAGATCCATCTGGGTTCTTTTCACGAAGCACAAAGTTGCCTGTATCCAGCAAGATGGCACTAACACTGTTGTTACTTGCAGCTTCAACAGAACATAGCACAATAGTGGAACGACCTTTGTTGGACAAGATTTTCAAGTTACCATGTTCATCGATTGTTAGAACTCCAGATTCATCATAGATTGGCATGTCTCTATTGGCAATCCAGAAATAATATTTCGTAACCTCGAATGATATTACAAGGTAGAATTTATTGTTATCTTGGGAGCCATCAGAAAAGAAAGACAGCGTGAATGAGCCTGAAGATGAAACCAGACGGTTGGTTCCAGTGAGGGTATGGCCTTGGAGTAATGTGTCTCCCCTCAAGTTTGATGAAGGCCTTGTCAAGTGCAGGAAACAAGTAAAAGTGACGAAGCATAGCATTATTTTACTGAAGAAAGTCATTGTTGGTTGACATGCAGGTGAGGTGAATGGGTTGTGAGGCACTGCAACAACACACTTTGAACTTGGCCCATATATATGTAATCAGGTCACCAAGACTTGGAGAGGAGATAATTAAAACTATGCTCTGTAGTTGGTGGTTCTGGTTAGTTGCACAACCATATGATGTGATTGTATTAAAAGTAAACTCTTGAATTAAAGCCTTTAGTTGCACAACCATAAGATGTGATTGTATTAAAATTAAATTCTTAAATTAAAGCCTTTAGAACCAATGTTTGGTTGATTTAGATTGTTTGGTATTTGTTTTTGTCTAAGTTTAAGTCTTGTAAATGAAAAAAGTTAATATTAAATTTTTTTTATATTTTTGTAGTCTGACTCAACTCGATTTTGAATTAATCGATGATTAATGTAATTTTTGAATATTGGGAGTTTACGCACAAAAAAATTAAAGCTTTTAGAAAAAAAAAATTGAACGAGGTCAGTTGTTATTATTGACTCAGACAAAAGAGTAGTGTGAGGAACGAAGTCAAGGAACAGAGCTGGGAAAATTCATACGAACGTTATTTTTGGGTTACATTATTATACAAACATTATGTATCTATCTTTTTTGGGCGGGGGTTAATTTATGTATTCTACTTTTAATGTATTGGCAATTGAAAGTTAAAAGAAGAAGCGAAGCTTTTCCATTATAACCAACAGCATATCACATACTAAACAGGGATTGCTATCGATTGGAATCAAACTTAAATTTCACAAGCAAAATATTTTCATCTTTACTAACCGAGCTAACATGTGAACAGTAGCAGAGGCAGGTTTTAGAGATTAAGGGGAGCACTAATAAGTACAAAATTTTATAATATAAATCTATTAACAACATCATGCTGAGAAATTATTTTAGTTTTAAAAAATATATCTATTTTACTATATCCTATTAGAAAATTAATTATCATATTATTCTATAAATTTATTTAAATAATTATAATTATAGTACTTAAAATTTTCAACAAAATTATATTACAAAAGTTGAGTTTATAAATATTAACCCCATGAAAGAAATCATAATATGGAAAAATCAAATAATTAAAAGAAAAAATAATAAATAATTATCTAAAATGGAAAAAAAATAGAAACAAATAAAATGAATAATAATTATATAATAAATTAAAAGCCCCACCATTGTCTTAAAGTAAAAATAAAAATTTTATGCCTTAAAAATCTTAGAGTGATAGTGGAAAAAATAATGAATACCTATGGTCAGGGAGAAAGAATGCTAAATTATTGTCTAAGAGGAGGGAGATGGAAGTTTGGGTTTTCACTCTTGTGATCTTGCCAATTTGCATTAGTAGAAGAATGAGAAAATCGTGCTAATCTATTTGGTTTGCAAGGGGGAGATAATATTATCTTTTTAAGGATACTATAAAGTCTTTAAGATTTTTTTAACTATACTAGTTACTTAAAAAAAAAATCAAGGAGAGCATGTGCTACCCTTCACCATAATGTGGCTCCGCCAATGCATGTCAACACCTTCAATATATATCTATCACAAGAAATAATAATATAATTAGAATTTAATTTATATATACTGTCAGTATAAAAAACTTTCATACTAATATTTAATGATACGTTACCACATCATTCAATGAATTAAAACTTATATGATATGTTAAATTTATTAAATGATATGGCAATACATCATTAAATAATTAGTGTAATTTGTATCAAAATTAAACTCATACAATTAAAGCATAAGACTAATAATAAAAAAGAATAAATATCTATTTTAATCTTTTAAATATATAAGTGTCATTTTTATGATCTATTAATAATAAATATCAAAATTAATATCAATTTTTTATATCAAAGTCTTTGATGTCAAAAATTGACATTAAATGATTAATTCAATGTTAAAAATTGGCATTGGAAGATTATTTTGACACATTTATTGTTAGAGGATTAAAGTATGATAACTGTTATATTTTTATAGGACTAAAATGAATGCTTACTTAAATAAAAAAATTTAAACATAAATAAAAAGATAATTTATTCTTACTTAACATAAGTTCAAACTATTCAGGTGGCTCAACAACTTATATGATAATATAGTTATGCATTTAAGTATGGTTTACAAAGATAAGTAAACTAAGCTCTTAGAGAGTATAGAATTATCAATGTGTATTAGTTTGAGTGTGTTTTGAATCATGATTCAGACCCTCAATATGTAGTCCAACCTAGTGCACATACTTGCCGTGGTCTGTTCTTCACGTCCTCAGTAGAGCCAGCTTATCATGAGATGCTAATCTTGGATAGTAACAGTTTTATCGAGAGATCTGCGCAATGGATAAATCTTATGATATCTCCTAATTGTCAATCATGATCTTATGGAATAATAGCACTGTAACTGCCATATCAGTATTACAATAATATAGGGATCCTCTGTAACTAAACAAGAAACATATCTTCTCCTACAACTATTATGAGAATATATCTCTCCATTAAGAGAACATATATTTCCAACCTCTATAAATATCAGGCTAAGTCACCCTAATCAGGTATGAATTATCTCATTGCATAAATCCTATTGGTGCACTGCTTGACTTGAGCATTGAAGTCCCTTTGCAGGTACCCACCCCCTGGTTGAATGCGCTCGACTACAGCTGCACAAGGAGAAAACTACCACATACATGTCTATCTCAGGTACCCTCTGAATTTACTTTAGAACATTGACACCGTCTGTGGGAAGAAAACTCTCAATCCCACTTGAATTATGGTGAACATAAGACAAAATTCAAGGAGAGACGTTGGACAAACCTCTGCCAACCAAAGGCAAGATCCTACTGCCCAACGTCCTCCCTTTCCTGTCCCACCACCTGCTATTAAAACCTTCGTTACGAGAAACCAAACACTCAACGCAGAAAACCAATGCGATGGGCACCCCACTTCAATCTCTGACAAAAGTCCTAACCCATTGCATAGGATTTCTGTAAGAGATAGACTTGAAATCCTAGCCCAAGGAGGTAACCCTAATGATCAAGAACACAGAATTCCAGTACATCAACGCTTGGGAATGCCAAATAATGAAATTGACAATCGTGCATCTCGCTCTCAATGCACGAATCAGTCCCAGGCATCCCAACGTCAATTCCAAGACATGCTGCAACAACATATGGCTATGTGAAACGAACAATATCAGAGGTTGGAGGACATGCAGCGGGCTATGCTTGAAAACCGACCCAGGTTACACTGTCGTGATGGAAGACTTAGAACAGAAAATAACTAGAGGAGGGCACATGTTGATGCTTCAGTGACCAATGTTGGGAATAATAATCTGAACTGCGAATTTCAAGAACACCCTTTTTTTTCTGATCAACTTATGGAATACAGCGTTCCCAAAAATTTTAAGTTTCCAGCAAATTTGGAAATTTATGATGGGACCATGGACCCCCAAGAGCATGCAAATGCCTATGAGCAATCCCTGTGTTTTCACAAACGATCTATGGAGTTGCTATGTCGTGCTTTCCCTGAAAAAGGGAGCCCTCAAATAGTTTTCAGGCTTACACGAAGGTCTGTGGTTGATTGGTCAGATCTTAAATAGTATTTTTTGCTTTAATACACCACCAACAAGGAGCAACTCAAATCTATCGAATCCCTGGCAAAGGTCCGCCAAGGGCAGGATGAGCCCTTTCGTGATTACATTAGGCAGCATGCATTAATGTGGAGAACTTCGATGACAAAATAGCCCTTCATTATGCCAGAAGTGGTCTTCGAGTAGGTTCTGAGTTTTTTGCATCCTTAGTAAAAAAGAAACCGAAGAATTTAGGTGAGTTTCAGAGACGATCCCAGAAGTATGTGAACCTTGAGGAAGCAACAGAGGACCAGAGGAGGTGGGACAAAGGTGAGCCCTCTCACCAGAAGCATAATCGCAATTCCTCGCGGTCCCGGTGTTCCAAAGGTAGTCCACCCCGGGGAGGATATTTCGATTATACTCCACTGAACGCCCTACGAGAAACAATCTTGAGAGAAGTGATGCGAACTGAGTTTCATAATATGCATAGGCCACCCCATTAAGAAACACAAGTAGAAAGACTATTCTAAGTATTGCACATGGCATAAAGGTTATGGCCAGGATAAGGAAGACTGCTACCAACTCTGCGATGCCATTGAGTTTCTAATTAAGGTTGGACCACTACAACAATATATCCTCCGCGTCCAGAACAGCGAGCATCGTGGTAAGCATAGAGATGACAAATGCAGTCTATGATAAAGCCCATCCCCTTGTCGTAGAAGAAGGACTCAAAGTCCCAGGTGAAGATTCCAGACTCCACCTCACCGGGACAACAATGACCAGCAGGATAGGAACAGGGATGCTCCGGCTAATGATAACGGTGACCAACGTTCTGAGCCAAACAGAACGATCAACACCATTGCTGGTAGTTTTGCTGGTGGAGGGTCATCAAATAGAGCATGGAAGAAAGCCCTCAAGATGACGATATTTAGTATATCCCATTCCGAACCTAGATCGCAGACTGCAGAAAGGAAAACACCTTCCATCACTTTCTCGGACGAGAACTACAATAGAATTATCTTGAATCACAATGATCTACTTGTCATCTCGAGAATAATATCCAATGTCGAGGTCCACTGTATTTTCATAGATCAAGGAAGTTTAGCAGACATTATGTTCCTAGATCTTTATCAGAAGATAGAGCTCCCGTGATCAGACTTAACTCCCCATTATGGGGAATTGATAGGTTTCACAGGTGAAAAGATTACCCTGTTAGGTTACTACAAAACCCACCTGACCTTAGGATCCTCTAAAATTTTCAAGATGATCAAGGTAAGGTTTTTTGTTGTGGACTGCCCTTCGACTTACAACATCATCTTAGGTCGCCCCTCTCTAAATGCTCTTAGTACTATAGTGTTTACCACTCACCTCGTAATGAAATTTCTGAATAAGAACAACGAGATTGTCACCTTTAAAGGTGATCAAGTTGCTGCCAGGAAATGCTACACCGAGAGCCTAAGATTTTGTAGGATACCCAGAAATAGAAAATATGTCACTCCCGGCCCAGTCTTGAATCAGGTTAATATACTTATGATCGGACTAGATATTAGGGAAGAAATTCATAGTGCCAGACCCCAACCAGAGGTTGAGTTACAACCTCTCCAACTTGGAGCCAAGCCGAATCAGGTTACCAAGATTAGAACACATTTAGAAGAAGAAGAAAAATAATAACTGGTAGAACTCTTGTTGAAGAACAAGGACCTTTTCGCATGGATGTCATTTGACATGTCGAGACTCGACCCCACCTTCATCTGTCACCGCTTATCCATCAGAGAAGGCGTGAAGCCGGTCGCTCAGAAGAAAAGAAGGTCGGCCCAGAAAAATAACAAGTCATTAAAGAATTGATTAAGGAGTTACTGAGCAGTAACTTCATCAGGGAAATTTCTTATACCACATGGCTATCCAATGTGGTTTTGGTAAAGAAATCCAATGGGAAGTGGAGAATGTGTGTGGATTATACAGATTTGAACAAAGCTTGTCCAAAGGATCCGTACCCACTCCCCATTGTGGATAAGCTGATGGACAACTCTTCAGGTTTCAGGTGGCTGTCATTTATGGATGCATATTCCAGGTATAACCAAATTCCCATATACCCTAGAGATGAGGATAAAACCACCTTCATCACTGACAGAGCAAGCTACTACTATAGGTTATTCCCTTTGGTCTGAAAAATGTAGGAGCCACCTATCAGAGGATGATGAATAGCGTCTTCAAGAACCAAGTGAGGAAGATGCTATAAGTCTATATAGATGACATGATAGTGAAAACCCCACAAGGTGGATCGCATACGACAGACCTTGAAGAAGTATTTGTATGGGTCAAGAAGTATAACACGAGGCTAAACCCAAAAAAGTGCGCCTTCGAGGTCCAAGCAGGGAAATTCCTAGGATTTATGCTAACCAACTGTGGAATTGAGGCTAAACCTGATAAGTGTCAAGCGATACTTAACATGAGAAGCCCTCAAAATGTTAAAGAAGTACAACAACTTACAGGTCGAATAGCGACTCTTACAAGATTCCTAGCCAAAGCAACCCACAAATCTCTTCCCTTATTCAAGTTACTCAAGAAGGAGAAGAACTTTGAATGGACCGAGGAATGTGAATATGCTTTTCTATCCTTGAAGAACCTTCTATCCCCCCTCCTATTTTGACAAGATCGAAGCCCAGTGAGATGCTCTACTTATAGCTCTCAATTCACAAGGAGGCTATGAGCTCAGTGTTAATCCGGGAGATAAACGAAGGATAGAAACTAGTTTACTTCGTAAGCAAGGTTCTGCAGGGCCTTGAGCTTCGTTATCAAAAAATTGAAAAGGTTGCCTTCGCATTAATTACCACGGTAAGAAGACTGTGTTAATACTTTCAATGCCACCCGGTGGTAGTAAGAACGGACCAGCCCATCCGTCAAGTGTTGCACAAACCAGATTTAGTTGAAAGAATGATTGTCTGGTTGATTGAACTCTCTAAGTTCGGAATTGCATATGAACTATGACTTGCAATAAAGGCCCAAGCATTATTTGACTTCTTAGCAGAACTCACATCGGACCCCAGTAACCCAAAAGAAAATTCTTAGACCATCTTTGTTAACGGATCCTCAAATCCTAAGGGAAGTGGCGTCGGGGTAATTTGGAAAAATCAAAGGGAGTGACACTAGAGCATTCCCTGAAGTTTGAGTTCCCAACTTCAAATAACCAGGTTGAATATGAAGCATGTATTACCGGGCTAGTAATGGCTAAGGATATGGGGACAACCAGGATCACACTTTGCAGTGATTCCTAACTTGCAACCTCCTAAATCCGAGTAGAATATCAAGTTAAGGAGCCTCTCCTATAGAGATACTTAGTCAAAGTACATGAACTCCTTAAGATCTTTGAAGAAACAAAGATCGAGCACATTCTAAGAGAACAGAACTCCAGGGCAGACTTTTTGTCTAAGCTATCTAGTACCAAAGGCCCTGGTAATAACCGATCAGTAATCCAAGAAACATTCTCTCAGTCATCCATCACGGATCATGTCGTATTTCAAGTGAAGATAAGGAACCATCTTGGATCACCTCTATCATGGAGTACTTGCAGTTTGGAACTATACCTTCAGATCCCAAAGAAGTTCTAAGTTGGTCAAGACAGTTGTAAGGTACACCATTTATGATGGTCGGTTATACCGTCATGGTTTTTCATCTCCCCTCCTCAAATGCCTCACTTCGAAAGAAGCAGAGTATGTTCTGACTGAGGTTCATAAAGGAAGCTACTGACATTATTTAAGAGGCAAAGCCTTAGCCCTAAAAGCACTAAGGGCAGGGTATTACTGGCCAACGATGGAAGCTGATTCCTATGCATATGTCTGAATTTATAATAAGTGTCAACGCCACTCAGATCATTATTAGGCTCCCTCAGAAGAGTCATCCACAATTTCAGTACCTTGGTCATTCTACAGATGGAATATGGACATCCTGGTCTCATTTCCTCAGGCCCCAAGTCAATTAAAATACTTAGTGGTAGCAGTGGATTATTTTACGAAGTGGATTGAGGCAGAAACCTTGGTCATAATTACTTCGGCATAGATTTAGAAGTTTACTTGGCACCACATTATCATTAGGTTTGGAATTCTAGAGTCCATTATAACGGACAACAGAACCCAGTTCAAGGATAAGGGCTTTGAAGAACTACTGGCAGACTTAAAAATAAAGCACAACTGTAGTTCTGTGGAGGACCCTAGAACAAATGGACAGGCCAAAGCAGCTAACAGGATTATTGTTTGGGGCATTAAAAGGAGACTGAATGAAGCTAAGGGAAATTGGGTCGAGCAACTTGATCATGTTCTCTGGGCCTATCGAACTACACCCCACTCTACCACGGGTGAAACTCTTTTCAAACTTACCTACAGGTGTGAAGCCATGATTCCGGTAGAGATAGGAGAACCAAGCTGGTGCCACCAATAGTTTTCACCTAACAACAACCCCAGTCTAATTAGGAAAGACCTAGATCTAATAGAAGAAAGAAGACGCATAGCCCACATACGTAATGTCGCCCTCAAACAAAGGACAACGACCAGATACAACTAAAAAGTAATTCCTAGGAGGTTCCAATCAGGAGACTTGGTACTTAGGAGAGTGGACATCGGAGGGAAAAATGCCTCCCAAGCGAAGTTAGCCCCCAACTGGGAAGGCCCCTACCGTATTGTTCTCAGTATTGGCAAATGAGCTTACACATTGGAAACATTAACAGGCACCCCAATCAAGAATTATTGGAATGTGATAAACTTAGAAAATACTATAACTAGATGCCCATGACGCCCTAGTCTTTTAGTAAACTAATGTTTGATCTATCCCAACGTTGAATTATATGCTCTGTATGGACTTCCGTCCCCCAAAATTATTAATAAAATAGAGTTATTCAGACATTATTTTTCATATGAGATACATTAAGAAGTCTAGGTCAAGAGGTACAACACACCAAGCTTTGGTAGTAAGTTATAGGGTCAATACCCATCATTTATACTTGGCATGGACCATCTAAAGGTCAAGAAATCAAGAGGCAGTGTAGATTCAACATCCATAGTCCTCCCCTGTACCAAAGCCAAGTGGGATCCCAAAAAATCTTTATGGTTAGTAAAGGACCCCTGAGTAAGGTTTAATAATAATTATACCTAAGGCAGAAGGGATCTTATGTGCCAATTTTTCTTGGATATTAAACCCTAAGCTACGGTGTTATTTTTGCCTAAGTCCAAAATTCTGAATACTTGATATTATGGGCCTTGGATTATGGATTAAGGTGTTATTTTTGCCTAAACCCAAAATTCTAAAATGCTTGATTATGATAGGCATTGGACCATGGACTAGGGCATTAATTCTACCTAAGTCAAATGGAATGCAATGCACTTGATATTATGAGTATGGGATCCCGGACCATGGTTTTTCCATAAGGAAATAATTTCCTAAGTCCACAGAATGGTAATGATAGATACCATAATAGGCATTGGACCCAAAACGGACCATGGAAAGAAAATAAATTAGCAAGGCAAAGCAAATAGCAAAATAAAGTTAACTTAAAACCCTGGCTGCAGGGCAGTTGTCTTTACAAAGATGAAAAACCCCGCACAGGGGGCAAAAATGAGGAAAAAGGAAAAACTTAAGTTTCATCTTCCCCTCCTTCCGGAGTCTGAGTAGCGTTCGGGGCAGCACTGGAATCGGCCCAAGCAAGGTCCCTCGCCAAGACAAGCTTACCATCATGAAAAACTTTTTATGAGTTCAGATCTTCCAAAGCAAAAGTGATGTCGGGGTTGAAGCGCTGAATTTGGGCCACGACATTTTGGAATTGCTCTCCATCGATGTTTCTAGAAATTGTGTCTAACTCCTCCACATCCTTTTCCAATTGAATCATACGAGCTTGGAGGGTACTGGTAGGAGTGGAAATAGGTCAAGCTGCCCGTCAGGGGCTTATGGCCTGGCCTGCCTGAGGCCTGACCTGGCCTAACCTGTTTATTAAACAAGTTAGGCCAAGGCTTTTTTAAAAGCCTGTTTAACTAAAAAGGTCAGGCCCCAGGTCATCTAATAAGTCTTTTAAGCCTGGTAGGCCGACCTGGCATATTTAATTATATATAATATAATATATATTATTATAATAATTATAAATTATAATTATAATTATTAATTTATTATAATATATTAATATATTTTTTAATTAAATTTTAATAAAAGTCAATAATTAAAACTTAAGTTAGTAAGTTAGAATAGAAATAACATATTTATTAATATATTTAACGGAATATATTTATTAGAATAAAAATAATAAGTTAGCACTCACTCCTTACTTTTATAGATGCTCGTTACTTTCTTACTCTGATTTTTGATCAATGTGGGACTTGAAAGACTAGAGTAAGAAAGTGAGCAACTTGGTATATCTCCAAATCCCACATAGACCAAAGATTAGAGTAAGAAAGTAGTGAACATCTATAACACTCACCCCTTACTTTTATAGATGCTCACTATTTTCTTACTCTGATCTTTGGTCGATGTGGGACTTGAAAGACTAGAGTAAGAAAGTGAACAATTTGGTATTTCTCCAAGCCCCACATCGACCAAAGACTAGAGTAAGAAAGTAGTGAGCATCTATAAAATTAGAAGGTGAGTGTTAAATTATAACAAAGGCCTGTTAGCTTTGAGTAGGCCCGTTGGCTTATTTCAAGACTTAAGTCTATTAGCTTATGTAAAGACATATTGACTTATTTAAAGATAGATCTGTTAGCCTATGTAAGACATGTTAACCTATTTAAAGGTAGGTCTATTAATCTATGTAAAAGCTTGTTGGCCTATTTAAAGGTAGGCCTGTTAGCCTATTTAAAGGCCTCATTATAAAGTAGGCCTTTAAATAGGCTTTCAGGTCAGGCTAGGCTTTTAAAAAGGTCAGGCTAAGCCTTAAAAATTGGCCTATTACAGGCTCATAGGCCAAGCTTATGCCTTATAATTGGGATATAGGTCAAGCCTGTTTAAGGCAAAGTCTAGCCTGGCCTGACCTGTTTCCACCCCTAGGTATTGGTGGTATTCTCAGCCTGGAGTCCCTTTGCTTAGAGAGCCTTTTTGGCCAAATCGGAGGCGGCCAACTCTATCTCCAGATCGTTGATTCGTGCTTAAGTGTCCTCATTAAGTTTAAAGGCCGCAATAAGCTTTTGGGCAACCTCTTCATCTTTCTTCTTGATTTTATCTGCCATTTTCCTATCGGTTGTCTTGATAGATCTTTCAATATAGCGAATTTCAGTGGTAGCCCGAAGTGTAAGAGTTTGAAGCTTGGCTAGAGTTTGGACCATATTCTACTCAGAAATATGCCCCATCACTTCGTTGCTCAGTAGCCGCTCATCAATAAACGGCTCGGCTTCAGAATGCTCCAAGATAATAGGCAAAGGGTCCACCATTTCTTCATTGCTGCCCTCCGAAGCCCCCTTTTTACCCCAGTTAGTAGAGATCTCAGTAGCCCTCCTTTTTCTCCCTTGAAGATTCTGAATAGGGAAGTCCAGATGTTCAGAGGTTTCTTCAATAAAAACACCCCGACTTGAGGATGCTGGAACGGTAGTCATGGGAACACTTGAGGATCCTGCTCCTTTCCTCCTAGATCTCAAAGCCTGCAAAGCAACAAGAGAGGGTCCCAAAGCCATGTTGCTTACTGAAATAAGATAGAAAAGTAAGACTAAAGTCAGACAAACAAAACAACAAAGTATGGAAAAGTTAAAGGGCAAAAAGCCTAAGGTAAACTACAGGTAGTAATATCCTAATTCTTACCTAATAAAACAAAGAGAAGATCATCACTAGGGGTGTGAAGAGCATCTTTAATTTTGATAAACTCGTGTTCCTTGAAATACCGAGTTATAAACTTCACTCAATCAAGCTCATCCGAAGTGAGATCCTTTTCTTCTTTTTCAAGTAATGCGGTGGGAATATTCCAAGCATGTTGCATCCAGTATAATGGGATCCTCGGCTCCCCATCATCTTTCAAGAAAAAGGGATGAAATTTGTCTATTGTCATAAGTTTAAAGAATTTAGTCTTAAATCCTTTGAAACTATCTTGAAAGACATCAAAGGATTTACGACCCGCTCTAAACTGGATAGTGAGCTAATTCTTCTGGGTCGCTGAACCTTGGGGATTTATCCAGGTATAAAAATAGAAAAAAGCATTTGTCGAATACTGCAGCCCCATTATTCGGCATAACTTCTCAAAAGTAATGATATAGTGTCACGACCGGGATCGTGGCGAAAAATAGCAACTCATAGGATTTTAGAAAATAAAAAATGGAGTCGCCATCAATTTTATTTAAATTAGAGAAAATTAGAAAATCTTTCTTTGAAAATGGTCTTTGAAAACCAGATTGGATTTGGGAGTCGATTATGGATAGAGAATGGTGGAAACTTAATCCCACATCACCCCTAATACACCCGTCCTAAGGCAGTACCTTAAGTCAATTGTGCAAATCTTAATAATTTCAAAATATATTTATTTTACTCCTCTTAAAAATATTGTATATATATATATTTATAAAAAATAAAATAAAATTAAAAAAAACCAAATTGTGAAAATTTAATTTTTGACTTGACGGAATAGGATTTTTACTCCTACATATCTCCGGGTGTAATTAGGATCTCAAAGTCACATGGTTCTCTAAAAAATAAGTGTGAGTTAGTTGATTTTAATTAAAGAAAAATGATTTAATTGTTGACTTTTGGAAAATTCAAATTAACAAGTCGTTACAACTTAGTTAATCCTATTAAGGTTTGAATGGATGAAGCTCAGCATCACGCTAGAGACGTCACCCATTGATTATCAAGCTTGTTACGATTAAATGAAATTTTTTTATATTTAAAATTATCTAAAAAAAAATTTAACGAATTTCAAGTCTTTATTAAGTGATGATTTATTTTATTTCAAAAGTATAAAACATATCAAGTTGTCAAACTCAAATGATTATAATAATTACAGGATTAACAAGTTATCACAACTTAGATAATCCTATTTTATTCCTCTAAAAAGGTTTATTTTTTATTTTTTATTCTTTTCATTTTTTTAGTGTTTTTTTTTTACTTTTCATCCTATTGAGCCCATTAGTCCAAACCCATTTCTCTAAAAAAAATAACAGAGTTAAAAAAATAAAAAATTAAAAACAAAAAATAAAACATCACAGTAACTCACGAAAAAAGGTAGAAAAGGGTGGGTTCTATTTGGAATGAAACAGGGGGCGGAGGCCAAGAGGAGCGATGGCACACAGTGGTTCTGGTTCGATGGCTAGTTTGGTGGCGTGGAGGACGCGGATCTGCGAGGAGCAGCGCACAGTTGTAAAACGGTGGTCTGGTGATGGAGCGTGGATGCAGAACGATGTGATGGAGCACTGGCAGAGGTGGCTCTATTTCTGGCAATGGGGTCATGGTGGAGAAAAGACTGGGCAGAGTGTGAGGCTGGATCTAGGTTGGACTCAGTTGGTGGCACGACTGCTGGTTTGGAGTTGCGCGTGGAAAACGATGGTGGTGGTGGGTTGTTGTGGTCCATGAATCTGGGTTTCTGGTTTGCGGGTCTATGAGGTGTGCGCAGAGGGCGTGGTGGAGCAGAGGTTGATGACGGCTATGTGGTGTTGTGGGGGTTCGATGGATTTATGTATGGTTGTGTAGCAGCGGCGATGGTGGCTTGGTTTTGTTTCAGGTGGGTCACCGGCAAAGATGAGGGGGTGCGTGGTGCGGGCGATAGGGGTGTTTTGGTTGATGGGCACGGTTTGAACGGTGAGTGAAGGCTAGAGATGTTGGTTACTTGTTGGGGTGGTTCACGGTGGTTGTTTGGTTGATGGGCGGTTTTGTTGTTTATGGGGGGACGGTGAGGCGTTTGAAGTGGGTTGTGGGTGAAAGTGGTTACGATTGGGTGACTCTTGATGGGTAGTGATGGGTTTGTGAATAGGTGAGTCACGGTTGGGTAGGATGAATAGGGAAGGCTATTATGGTGTTGGGTGGTTCACGGTTGGACACTATGGTGATGGTAAATGGGTGGTTGGACGTAGGCTATGAAGGTTGATGGGTTGTTGTGGTGAGAAAGTGGAGGGGATAGGCTAACGTGAATGGAGTTGTGGAGAGTGGTGAGGTCACGCTGATAAGGATGAAGGGTTGGTAGGGGTTGAATGTATGGGTTGCTTGTTGGTGGTGAAGGTTATGGAGGGAAGAGGTGATGATGGGATTGTGGTTTCGGGAAGATGGTGAGAGGTTGAAAGTGATGGTGTGGTGATGGAGGAGTTTTGGCAGAGATGGAGATGGTTGGGCTATGAGGATGATGGTGGGTGGCAGCCTCTCTGGGAATGAAAAAACCAAACTAAGTGTATCTGGTATCCTTGATACCGTTTGGAGGAAATGAAGAAGTGAATGTTGTGTGTGTCTGTGCAGCAGGTGGGAATGTGAGAATGCAGTGGGTGTGTGCTGTGTGATAATGTCAAAGGAAATTGGGAGCAAAGAAAGCTTGTCCCCTCTACCATAGTGTGTGCTGCAGTGCAGTAAGGGTGGTTGTGTAGTGCATGACCAAAAAAAGAAAAAGAATGTAGAGTAAGAAAAGAAAAATTGTTTCCTTCCAAAAGTAGAAAAATAAACAAGCAGCAGCTAATGTTTTTTACTTTTTCTTTCTTTCTTTTTTCGTTTTTATTTTGTTTATTTTTTTTAAGGCTAAGGCGGGCTTATGTATTTGGATAAAGAATAAGGATCAAGAATGTGTACTTGGATTAATTGAATTTTTATTTTCTTCTTCTTTTTTTGTTTTTTTTTTTTTTTTTCAATTTTTTTTTTTTTTTTTTTTGAGCCTGGTGAAAATTGGGTGTTCTCATATAGCCCCAGCGATTAGGGTGGATCTGAGTAGGAGCTATGCGCAAGGTCTGGAGGATTCTGGATGTCTGTAAAAGGTAACTAAAGTCTTAATTTTACAAAGAGAAGATGGTAGAGAAACATGAAGTGTGCTTCCCAATAAGAACATACCCTCTCATTCCACTCCGGACATAAAACTTGGAACTCTCTAACCCGGGCTTTTTCCTATGTCAACTCCAAATATGGCAACAATTGTCTGAGTTCGTTTTCAGAAGAAAGTGCAGATAAGCGATCCCAAATGTCATCCTTAACCTTTGGTATACTAGTCTCAGACCGCGCCGGATTCGGATTGGGTCCTCTTCAGTCGGTTCATGAACTTTGGAAACCGGTACTCGAGCTCTAGCTCTTCTTCTACCTCTGGCCATGAAGATCCTGAGAACACCTAAAAAGGCCGATAAGTAATTGTCAAAATCAATCAAATCAGAGATTCAGACACGGAGAGGGGTGAACAAAGCAATTCACACCCACATACCGGCCTCTTATCCCTCCAAAGTCCAAAACTTCATAAGGACACCTCCGCTATACTTAGCACGACAGAGATAGTGTTCTGAGAGGACAAAGCCATGTGAAGAGGGTTAAAAGTCCTAAACCTACTTCATGAAAAATAAAAGACAGAAATGCATTCCAACGAGGAGCATATCACTACTCAATTACTCAATAACAGTAGAAGCAACCAAAAGGAAAAACAGTAATGGAGTTAAAAGAAAAGGATATACTGTGTAGAAAAAGGGTCTTGGTTACAGAAGATGAAAATGGTTGAAAATCGCTTGAAACTCACGCTTCTCCACTGCATGAAGTACTCAGAAAAATACTTAAAAATAGTGATGTGAGAACAATGCACCCTAAACCCCTATTTATATAGGCTAAGCATTTAGGGGGCATTCTTATCTTTACGGCCTAATTTTCAAAAGAAAACTCATCATGGCGCGCGAAACACTAGGCACGATCATTCGGTAAAAACACACCACGTACATGGCCCTCACAGCTCTTAAAGCAGTTGAAAGGATAGTTGCACAGCAACTCAAACGTCACACAATTTCTGAAGGTTAAGTACAAATTCTTTTCATGAACCCTGGCTTTAAACAATGTATCTGTTTAGTTTGTGGTTGTCAGTTCAGACCATGGCTATCAATGAACGTTCAACGATTAGCAAAGTACACGGACCCCAGACTAAAGACTTGAAGCTTGCCACTTTGTTTCTTAAACCAAGCACCAAGTTGCGGGCATCGCAGTGTTATGCCAGAATAAGCATTGGACTTACCCCGATAAAAAATAAAAGCATGAACAATAAAAAAAAAGGAAAAAAGTGAATACAAGACAAAGTTCATGATATAAGAATTTTTATTGATCTGTTCTCATTCCATACATTGTCGTACATCTAGAGGAGAGGGAAAAGAAAAAATTGAGACATGAAATGTATAAGGAAAGAGTATTGGCCTTTTGAAAAAATGGATAGGCTTTGAATAACTTTGGCAGACCAGAACAAAGTGCGGTTCCTGAACTCTGAGCTAATACCAATCCTTCTTCACTGTCTCCTTCACAATGATAATACAGGTCGCATTACATTTTCCTTTGTTGGACGGGATATAGCCTTTCATGAAGATCATTCCACCAGCTTCATGATCACCCCAAGTTGCTTCAAATCACAGAGTAGCTTCAATAGTCCCTCCTGCTTATTTGAAAACTTGCAAAGTTTAGGACAAAGCACTTGCTAAGTTCTCAAAAAGGAGGAGGAGTGTGGACTCTGTTTCTCCGAGGAGTCCATCCAACATGACAGGTATCACAAATTTCCCCAACAATAGAGCGTAGATCAAACACTCCCTCGTATGCTGGGAAAGAAAAGTGTCTGCCGTTATTACGCTGAGAAAGAAAAGTCCCTATTAGAAGAATTATTTGCGAGAAGCAGTAGAACATCTTTAAATATTTTGGAAAGAATAGAAAGATGGTTTTTGTAGAGGGCAAAACCCTATTTGAATATGAACAAAGTGAAAAGAAAGTCATAAAGACTACACTCTCAAACAGAGTTGCAAAGAAAGAAGAATGTAGTGAAGGGAATGCTAGCTTCAACACAAACATTCCCTATTTTATAAATGAAATGAAGTATTCTGATTGGTTCCAAGGAAAGCGAACTGATCATATGAGATAAGATGCATTTTAATGCTCCTCACTTCTGATTGGTTATGAGGTAAGTGTGCAGTTAGGAAGCAACATGGAATTAATATCCCTTTAAAGGATCTTTAACTCCCAATAAAGTCAAGACAATAGTTTCCCAAGAAATCACAGTACTATTGAGAAACATGTAAAAAGACAAAAAAAAACCCTGCAAAACCATACACGGGGGCAACGGACACACCTCAGATGACAGAATGATGTTGTATGCCAACCCCGGAGGTACTCCATAATAATGAACCTCGACCTTAATTGATTTTTATATCTATTGTGTGTCATGAGTTCTTCTCAAATTTGGAATCTTGACACTTAACTGTTTCACTTAAGCGCCAAGAAGGGGGCAACTATTTTAGACCGTAATCTAGACTCTCAATATGTAGTCCAACCTGGTGTACATACATCGTCGTGGTCCGTTCTTCACATCCTCAGTAGAGCCACTTTATCATGAGATCTCAATCTTGGATACTAACAGTTTTACCGAGAGATCTCTGCAATTGATAAATCTTACGATATCTCTTAATTGTCAATCATGATCTTACGGAATAATAGCACTATAACTACCATACCAGTATTATGATATTATAGGGATCCTCTGTAATTAAACAAGGAACATATCTTCTCCTGTAACTATTATGGGAATATATCTCTCCATTAAGAGAACATATCTTTTTAACCTCTATAAATTTCAGGCTAAGTCACCCTAATCAAGTATGACTTATCTCATTGCATAAATTCTATTGATGCACTGCTTGACTTAAGTGTTGGAGTCTCTTTGCAGATACTCGCCCCCTGGTTCATTACGCTTGACTATAGCTGCACAAGAAAAAAAAACTACCACATACGTATCTATCTCAGATACCCTCTGAATTTATTTTAGAAAAGAGTGAAAAGTATTTAAATTTTTTAAACATATAATCTTAAATTTAATCTTAAAATTTATATATATAAAAGTAATATTATTAAAAGTAATTCTCGTTTAAGTATATGATTGTATTTATAAGATTATTTTTGGGATATATAGAATTCATTGATAAAAGAAAATGATTGAAAAGGAGTCAAGTTTGAATGCCATTTAATCCCATGGTGGGCCACCACAAAGAAAAGGTCAAAAGAAACTAATAAACGACAGCTACAGGGGCAAGAATTTCGTTCGGAGAGATTATAAGGTGCTTCGTTAGTAAAAGATTCCTTTTTATTATGTTATCATTAAATATGCACAACTTCAATTAGTGTAATAAAAATGTAGTTGAAGGAGGAGCAATAATTTTTGTGTGTGACGATAACACAAAAATTTTCCACGGGGAGGAAGTTTCAAATTGATAATGTGTTTTGGTTAATAACAAAAGAAGAGTTTCTTAAAAAACACATTTTAAAAAAAAAAAGTATTTGGAAAACTAGATTGAGAGAAATTGAAATTGTCTTGAGGTCTATCCAATCTTTAAAACATTGATATATATATATATAGAATTATTGAATTATATGTGAATTTATGAAAAAAATTAGTATAAATTACATAGATTGAAAATAAAGTTAAAAGTATAAAATAGTTAAATAGTACTCTAATGTATTGGATTAACGATGTATGAGCATGTGATGTGTAACATTTCAAATTTAATAATAATATTATAATTTGTATTATATCATAGAAATTAGATCCAGACATAGTACTAAATACTAAAAATATTTCTAACATAATATATCAATAACATATATATAAAAAAATATGAACCACGAACGGATGAATATATATATATATATAGTGTTTGTATTTCTCTTAAATATAAAATATGTACAAAGCTAGTAAAGTAGGTCACTCAAGGCATAGAATATACATGTTTCAAAAGGAAAATACAAATTAAAACTAAGCTAAGCTTTCCAAGCTCCGTCTGCACTTCACTTTCCATAATTCTTCTTCTTGGTGGCAAAAGCCAAAACCACTTTATTTCTCTTCCCGAAATAGAATTTCATTTTATAAGTTTGTATAGAAAACTTATTTCCACATACAAAGCTCACAAATCAACATTACAATCTCAAAAGTAAGCAATTGCCCATACAACTATCATGCCATGAATATGTAATAATTAGTAATCGCTTATATAATTGTAATGCACATGCCAATTGATGCTTTATGTTCATGCATATGCAATATCCTAAGAATGCATGTGGATGATGTCATGATTCCTCAGACGTAGTGAGGGACCTGTTCATCCTCAGTCACTCTAGAAATGTTATGATAAGTTATGAGCTTTGGACAAAACAAAGGAACCCAATTTCACAAGTCCTGGACAAGCACTGGAACCCAATTTCAGATATATCCTCGGGTAGTGACCTCATCAATTACGCGGTGATAGGGATCTTCAATAAGCACAGGAACCCAGATCCATAATCTTCTCCAGGTAGTGAACTCATCAACTACACGAAAATAGGGATCACTATGATAGGAAACTAATGTTACATTTTCACTTACAATCACAAATGATCACCCAAAACTGAGGACCTCATCCTCCATCAAACATAATTTTGAAAGACAATGATGTCAATTACTACAATAACTAGCATGCTAATTAGTTTACATTCATAACCACAAGTGTGAAATACAATGATATCAATCACTACAATAGTTAGCATACCAATTGATTTACATCCATAATCTTAAGTATGAACAACAATGATGCTAAATACTACAATAATTAACATACCAATTTATTGACATTCACCACATAAACATTTTGTTAAATATCTCTTTTAGAGTCTCAACACTCATTAAGAAGCATATAATAAAGATCTACACAAGTTAGGAGCTTCATTTTCACAAAATAAAAGTCCTCTCAAAAACTGAACTGGGCACTCAGGAGCTAGCCATTGGGCGCTCAAGCGCTAGCTCAGTTCTCAGGCGTTCCACATAGGGTGCTCAGACACTCTGATGGCAAAGACCCTGGCTTGTTCTCCCCTGCGATGGGCGCTCAGGCGCTCTTTTCCTGATGCTTAGGCGCTCAACGGGTGCTTAGGCGCTTCACAATGGGTGCTTAGGCGTCCCACAATGGGCGCTCAGGCGCCACCCACGCAGCATGGAACTACAATCTGTCTGGGCAGTGGGCGTCGAGGCGCCAGTGCACTAGAACCATTTTCTGTAGAATTCTGCAGATACGGCACTGTTCCATTAGAAACATGCTTTCATTTCTCCTTTCAATCATCAATTTTAAATGCTTTCTAACATTATACAAGGCCGATAAACATGTTGTAACCCTTACAGACAAAAAAATTAAAGCCTTTAGAAAAAAAAATTTGAATGAGGTCAGTTGTTATTTATTGACTCAGATAAAAGAGTAGTGTGAGGAACGATGACAAGGAACAGAGATGGGAATGAACAAAGTCAAGGAATAGAGATGGGAATGAAGTCAACGAACGGAGCTGGGAAAATTCATACAAACGTTATTTTTGAGTTACATTATTATACAAACATTATGTATCTAATTTTTTTGGGCGGGGGTAATTTATGTATCCTACTTTTAATGTATTGGTAATTGAAAGTTAAAAGAAGAAGCGAAGCTTTTTCATTATAACCAATAGCATATATCATATACTAAACAGCGATTACTATCGATTGCAATCAAACTTAAATTTCACAAGCAAAATATTTTCATCTTTACGAATCGAGCTAACCACGCGAAAGTGGCAGAGGCAAGTTTCAGAGATTAAGGGGAGCACTAATAAGTACAAAATTTTATAATATAAATTTATTAGCAACTTCATGAGAAACTATTTTTGTTTTAAGAAATGTATTCATTTTAGTATATCTTATTAGAAAATTAGTATCGTATTATTCTATAAATTTATTTAAATAATTATTGTAACACCCGTAAAAATGTAATAGACTTGTATAAGGTTACAGAGGCAGCTTAATACCTGATTATCATATCTGTAAAGTTTTATGACCATCTGAGCACGTTTAGTCACTTTGCTGCAACTCTATATATTAAATATAGCTGCTTTCAGCCCCATTTTTGACTTAAACTGCTCAGTTAATGGAGATAAGTGTGGAAAACTTGTTTCTAGGTCCTAAGTGTGTGGAAGTAGATATGATTAAAGTTTGAAATTTATCAGAGTTAGTTTGGCATTTTAAGCATACTGCTTGTGTGTTTTGGTGCTGGATTGACCCCCAACAGATATGTAAAAATGTGAAAATGGTGTAACAAGATTTTTAATGAATCTTAAGATTTGTTTTAAATTTGTTGGAAGTTAGGAAACTTGGTTCAGAGATAACTAAGTGTTCTTAACTGTTCGGGTGAATTTTGGTCACTTAAGTGACCAAAATTTTAGGGCACGGCCCTATTGTTGTTTGAGGCCTATTTAAGGCCAAAATGGGAAGTAATTCTCATTTTCTTTTCTTCTTCTCACGGCTGCACAGGGAAAACCATAGAGAAGAAGAATCAAGGTATTGAGGGAGGAGGATCTTCATCAAAATAAGGGAAGAAGCTTAGCTTTGCGGAGGAAAGGTTAACCGATTTCATTTCTGGGAATTGAGGTAGGGGGAACCTTGTTCTTAAACTCATTTTCCTATGTTCTCCATCTTGTTCTTGAGTTATAACTTGATGTGTGATTTTAGGTTTTTGAGTTATTTTTGATTATTTGGGCTTGAATCTTGTTATAGAACTTAATGATGGCTTATCTTTAAGTTGTTAGGTGTATGAAAATGGATTTCCAACCCTTGTATGCCTCAAGTTCCATTTGAGTGAAGAATTGGGGGTTTGGGTTTTGAAATAGATGTTTATCCTTGATCTTTGGTTTTGAGTAAAATCAAAGTGGTTTAAGAAGTTTGAGGTTGTGATTAATGATTTTCTAGGTGTTTGAGAACCTATTGGGGTCTTAGAATAACTGAAAAATTGGATTGGAATGGCCAAAATCTAAGAAAATGACCAATGGAACATTACCATGTGCTGCAGAGTTGTAGCAGCACTTCTAGTTGGGAGACACGGCCTGTGTCCGAGGACACGGGGTGGGCTGTGTCCCTCTCTGCCAAGGGTTTTTGTGAACAGTGTTCACAGTGTAGGACACGGGGTGGACCGTGTCATTTGCCACGGGCCGTGTCTGAGCCAGAACCTTTCAAAATGTCATTTTTTGATGTTTTCCAAGTTCTTGGCTTGATGGGATCATTGACACATGTTTCCTAAAGTGTGTGGAGACTCTAATGGAGGTTTTAAAATGAATGAAAATCAATTAGTATGTTAACATCATTGTGTTTCATGTGGGTAGTTAGGAATATAAATCAATTGACATGCTAGTTATTATAATAATTGGCATTATTGTTGTTCCTTATCTATGTTGATGAGGGTGAGTCCTCATTGTGGTGATCTAATGTGATTTTGAATGAGAAGATAATTAATCTTTCCTATCACAAAGGTCATTGTCACATAATACCGTGTAGTTAATGAGACTTCACTACCTGAAGAAGGTAATCATACATGATTGTAAGTGAAAAGGTTATATACCTTCCAGATCATAGTAATGAGTTGAGAATGGTCTTTCTCTCACACCCCGTGGTTTTACTGGAACTGGGTTTCCAGTGCTTGTTCAAAGCTTATGGAACCGAGTTCCTTTGTTTTGTTCAAGGCTCATGCATTTCATGACATTACCATAGAACTGGGTTCTTGTAAAATGTTTTATACATTTTGCATTACATATTTAGGATCATTGCATAGGCATTTGCATTAGTCATAAAATTGGCATAGCATGGCGATTGTATGGGTAATTGCTATCATAACATATTCATGCATTGCAGTTGTATGGACAATTGCGTGTCTCTGAGATGGAGATGTTATTTGCTTCTGTGACTGAAGTGTTTAGTTGATAATTGAGTATATTATCTGTTAGTATATGTTTATATACTGGTATTGGAATGTTTCTACTTAGACATGTTTTCTCACCCCGATTGTGTTGTTATGTAAATCCAGGTGCTAGTTCCTCAAAAGGGAAGGTGAAGATGAACAAAGATTAGTATAGTTATATACTTTTTGATTAAAAAGCTTGTATAATATGCTAGTTTTGTTGTTGTAAAAGTTATGTATTACAATGTGCCTTGAGGGCAGTGATGTATATATATATCTTTTGGTTATCGTGACTCTCCATATTTACTCATGAAGTATGAATGATATGGGTTAGTTGTTGATGTATGTTAGAAGTAGCATGACCAATATTGGGTTATTCTTTTATATGGCGATATAATTGGATAGCAAATATTGGGATGTTCCATTTTTGTATCAAAGCAGTTCATCCTATTGAGCCGGGGTATAGATCGACTATGCTTAGTCATGTTTTGTATTAGTTATGCATTTCCTGTCTCTTACATATGATTGTTTGAGTGTAATTGCATGTTTTGTCTTTGAGATATTTGCTTTAGTTACTATAACACAGTTACATGATATTAAGCCTAGCTAACTCAATATGGATTGTTCTGTGCTTACAGGAAACTATGGTAGCATAAGGGCGATCGGCAGCAAGGGGACGACCGCGTGGAAGTAGGAACCGGAACCTTGAGAATGAGGGTTAGGGGATGGCCGAGGCCATGGTGGCAATGACCGAAGCGATGCGTGAGCAGACGATTATGAATATCACTACGATGAGGGAGCAGGCAGCTGCAACTGCTAGGGTGTTTAAGAGGCTAGAGGCCAATCAAACACAGCCTACACCACCTAGGCGTAAGGTACAGAAGGAGAGGAACCAAGACTTTCATGACCTTTCTGAGTTTTGAAAGGCGAGTCCACCATCGTTCAGAGGAGATTATGACCCGGAAAGGGCTGAGGAATGGATAACTGAGTTAGAGAAGATTTTCTTAGCTATGAGATGTTCAGAGGAGCAGAAAGTGTCTTTTGCAGTGTATATGCTGAAAGGAGAAGCTAAGCACTGGTGGAATAGTGCGAAGAGACTGATGGAGGTAGTTGGGACCCAGTTTCTTGGGAATTATTTAAAGTTGTTTTTTTGAAAAAATACTTTCCACAACCTGTACAAGAAGAAAGAGAGGTGGAGTTTCTACAGCTGCAGCAAGGAAACATGGCGGTTGGTCAGTATGTAGTAAAATTTGAGGAGCTATCCAAGTTTTCTTCTTCACTCCAATACAATCCAAATGACAATTGGAAGTGAGTGAAGTTCGAAACTGGGCTGAGGGAGAACATAAAGAGGTTAGTGAAACCTTTTGAGATTAGGGATTACCTATCCTTGGTGAACAAATGTAGGGTTGTTGAACCCTTGAGTTTTAGACCACAGCATGAGCATCGATCATAAGAATCTCACAAGAGGAAGAGTTCAGAAAATAGATTAGAAGGGAGTACTCCACAACATAGAGACCAGAAAGATAGAGGGAAGCAAGATCAGAAAGATGGTCATGACCAGTTGTGTGCTAGATGTGGTAGGCACCACAGAGGTAAAGCTTGTGTAGCCAAGCAGGCAATATGTTATAAGTGTGGCCAGTTGGGTCATTTTGCAAGGAATTACCCTCCAAGAAAGGAGGCAAAGTCAGAGGAAAGACCGGGGAGAGTATATAATATACAGGATGTGAAGGCTTTACTAGCCTATAGTTCAGGAAAAGATGAGTACATGATTGTACTTGTTGTGTAATTTTGTTTTCTTAAGGTTTGGCTGTACCTGTTATTTTGTGTGAGTTGTTAGGGCTTCTTACCATAGGTAAACTAAATTTTGGGGGACAAAATTTTAAAATAGAAGGGAGTAATTTAACACCCATGAAAACGTGATAGACTTGTATAAGGTTACAGAGATAGCCTAATACCTAATTATCATGTCTGTGAAGTTTTGTGACCATCTGAGCACGTTTAGTCACTTTGTTGCAACTCTATATGTTAAATATAGTTATTTTCAGCCCTATATTTGACTTAAACTGCTCAATTAATGGAGTAGAGAACTTGTTTCTAGGTTCTAAATGTATGGAAGTAGATGTGGTTAAAGTTTGAGATTTATCAGAGTTAGTTTGACATTTTAAACATACTGGTTATGTGTTTTGGTGCCGGATTGACCCCCAGCAGATATGAAAAAAATGTGAAAATAGTGCAACAAGATTTTTAATGAATCTTAGGATTTGTTTTAAACTTGTTGGAAGTTAGGAAACTTGGTTTGGGGATAACTAAGTGTTCTTAACTGTTCGGGTGAATTTTGGTCACTTAAGTGACCGAAATTTTAGGGCACGGCCCTGTTGTTGTTTGAGGCCTATTTAAGGCCAAAATGGGAAGTAATTCTCATTTTCTTTTCTTCTTCTCACGACTGCACAGGGAAAACCAGAGAGAAGGAGAATCAAGGTATCAAGGGAGGAGGATCTTCATCAAAACAAGATAAGGAGCTTAGTTTTGCGGAGGAAAGGTTAACCGATTTCATTTCTGGGAATTGAGGTAGGAGGAACCTTGTTCTTAAACTCATTTTCTTATTTTCTCCATCTTGTTCTTGAGTTATAACTTGATGTGTGATTTTAGGTTTTTGAGTTATTTTTGGCTGTTTGGGCTTGAATCTTGTTATAGAACTTGATGATGGCTTGTCTTTGAGTTGTTGGATGTATGGAAATGGATTTCCAACCCTTGTATGCCTCAAGTTCCATTTGAGTGGAGAATTGGCGATTTATGTTTTGAAATGGATGTTTATCCTTGATCTTTGGTTTTGAGTGAAATCAAAGTGGTTTAAGAAGTTTGAGGTTGTGATTAATGATTTCCTAGGTGTTTGAGAACCTATTGGGGTCTTAGAATCACTGAAAAACTGGATTGGAAAGACCAAAATCTAAGAAATGACCAATGGAACAGTACCACGTGCTGCAAAGTTGAAACAAGGCTTCTGGTTGGGAGACACGACCTTTGTCTGAGGACACGGGGTGGGCTGTGTCCCTCTCTGCAAGGGGTTTTTGTGAACAGTGTTCTCAGTGTAGGATACGGGGTGGGCCGTGTCATTTGACACAGGTCGTGTCTGAGCCAGAACCTTTAAAATGTCATTTTTTGATGTTTTCCAAGTTCTTGGCTTAATGGGATCATTGACACATGTTCCCTAAAGTGTGTGGAGACTCTAATGGAGGTTTTAAAATGAATGAAAATCAATTGGTATGTTAACATCATTGTGTTTCATGTTGGTAGTTAGGAATGTAAATCAATTGACATGCTAGTTATTGTAATAATTGGCATTATTGTTGTTCCTTATCTATGTTGATGAGGGTGAGTCCTCATTATGGTGAATTAATATGATTTTGAATGAGAAGGTAATTAATCCTTCCTATCACAAAGGTCATTATCGTAAAATGCCGTGTAATTAATGAGACTTCACCACCCGGAGAGGGTGATCATACATAATTGTAAGTGAAGAGGTAACATACCTTCCAGATCATAGTAATGAATTGAGAATGGTCTTTCCCTCACACCCCGTGGTTTTGCTGGAACTGGGTTTCCAGTGCTTGTTCAAAGCTTATCGAACCGAGTTCCTTTGTTTTGTTCAAGGCTCATGCATTTCATGACTTTACCATAGAACTGAATTCTTGTAAAAGGTTTCATACATTTTGTATTACATATTTAGGATTATTGCATAGGCATTTGTATCAGTCATAAAATTGGCATAGCATGACGATTGTATGGGCGATTGCTATCATAACATATTCATCAATTGCAGTTGTATGGGCAATTGCATGTCTCTGAGATGGAGATTTTGTTTGCTTCTATGATTAAAGTGTTTAGTTGATAATTGAGTATATTATCTGTTGGTATATGTTTATATGCTGGTATTAGAATGCTTCTACTGAGATATGTTTTCTTACCCCGATTGTGTTGCCATGTAAATCTAGGTACTAGTTCCTCAAAAGGGAAGGAGAAGATGAACGAAGATTAGTATAGCTATATACTTTTTGATTAAAAAGCTTGTATAATATGTTAGTTTCGTTATTGTAAAAGTTATGTATTACAATATGCCTTGAGGGCAGTGATGTATATATATATCTTTTTGTTATCGTGGCTTTCCATATTTACTCATGAAGTATGAATGATATGAGTTCGTTGTGATGTATGTTAGAAGTAACATGACCAGTATTGAGTTATTCTTTTATATGACGATATAACTGGATAGTAAATATTGGGATGTTACAATTATAATTATACTACTTAAAATTTTCAACAAAATTATATTACAAAAGTTGAGTTTATAAATATTAACCCCATGAAAGAATTCATAATATGAAAAAAATAAAATAATTAAAAGAAAAAATAATAAATAATTATGTAAAATGGAGAAAAGCAATAAAAACAAATAAAATGAATAATAACTACATAATAAATTAAAAGTCCCACCATTGTCTTAAAGTAAAATTAGAAATTCTATGCCTTAAAAATCTTAGAGTGATAGTAGAAAAATATAATTAATACCTATGGTCAATGAGAAAGAAGACTAAATTATTGTCTCAGAGGAAGGAGATGGAAATGAGGGTTTTCACTCGTGATCTTGCCCATTTGCATTAGTAGAGGAATGAGAAAATCGTGCTAATCTATTTGGTTTGCAAGGAGGAGATAATATTATCTTTTTAAAGATACTATAAAGTCTTTAAGATTTTTTTTAACTATACTAGTTACTTAAAAAAAATTCAAGGAGAGCATATGCTCCCCTTCACCATAATGTGGCTTCGCCAATACATGTTAACACCTTCAATATATATCTATCACAAGAAATAATAATACAATTAGAATTTAATTTATATGTACTATTAGTGTAAAAAACTTTTACATTAATATCTAATGATATGTTACCACATCATTTAATGAATTAAAACTTACATGAGATGTCAACTTCATTAAATGATGTAATAACACATCATTAAATGATTAGTGTAATTTGTATCAAAATTAAACTAATGCAATTAAAGCATGAGGCTAATAATAAAAAAGAATAAATATCTATTTTAATCTTTTAAATATATAAGTGTCATTTGTGATCTATTAATAATAAATATCAAAATTAATAACAATTTTTTATATGAAGTCTTTGATGTAAAGAATTGACATTAAATGATTAATTCGATGTTAAAAATTGGCATCGGAAGATTATTTTGACATATTTATTGTTAGAGGATTAAAGTATGATAACAGTTATATTTTTATAGGACCAAAATGAATGCTTACTTTAATAAAAAAAATTTAAACATAAATAAGAAGATAATTTATTCTTACTTAACATAAGTTCAAACTATTCAGGTGGCTCAAGAACTTATATGATAATATATAGTTATGCATTTAAGTATGGTTTACAAAGATAAGTAAACTAAGCTCTTAGAGGGTATAGAATTATTAATGTGTATCAGTTGACTGGAAAATAATTAAATTTTTTACACATATAATCTTAAATTTGATCTTAAAATTTATATATATATATATATATATATATATGTAAATCAAAAGTAATTCTCGTTTACGTATATGATTGTATTTGAAAGATTATCCTTGCATACTTAATATATATATATAGGATCTTACTCAGGTGAGAGGAGTGAATCTTGACTATTGAATCTTTCATGAATGGTCAAGATTATAACATAAATGCATGTGACTTTTTTAAATAGTCACATGATCTACAAGTAACTTTTAATCTTGACCATCTATGTATGGTTGTATGGTCGAGATTTACTCCTCTCACCCTCTCACAATAAAAATTCCTTTCACTAGATATGTCCCCTATATATATATAGGATCTTACTTAGGTGAGATAAGTGTTTATTGTGAGAGGTGAGATGAGTGAATCTTGACCATTGAATCTTTCGTGAATAGTTAAGATTAGAACATAAATGCATGTGACTTTTTTAAGTGGTCACATGACCTTCAAGTAACTTTTAATCTTGATCATCCATGTATGATTGTATGGTCAAGATTTACTTCTTTCACCCTCTCACAATAAAAACTCATCTCACTAGATATATCTCCATATAGGATCTTACTCAAGTGAGATGAATGTTTATTGTGAGAGGTGAGAGGAGTGAATCTTGACCATTGGATCTTTTATAAATGGTTAAGATTAGAACATAAATGCATGTAACTTTTTTAAGTGATCACATGACTTTCAAGTAACTTTTAATTTTGACTATCTATGTCTAATTGTATAGTTGAGATTTACTCATCTTATCCTCTCACAATAAAAACTTCTTTTACTAAATATATCCCAAATATATATATATATATATATATATATATATATATATATATATATATAGAGAGAGAGAGAGAGAGAGAGAGAGAGAGAGAGAGAGAGAGAGAGAGAGAGATTCTTTGATAAAAAATTTTTGTTGAAATGGAGTCCAAGTTTGAATGCTATTTAATCCCATGGTGGCCCACCACAAGAAAAGGTCAAAAGAAATGAGTAAACGACAGCGACAGGGGCAAGAATTTCGTTGAGAGAGATTATAAGGTGCTTCTGTAGTAAAAGATTCCTTTTTATTATGTTATCATTGAATATGCACAACTTCAATTAGTGTAATAAAAATGTAGTTGAAGAAGGAGCAATAATTATTTTTTGTGACGATAACACAAAAATTTTCCGCAGGGAGGAAGTTCCAAATTGCTAATGTGTTTTGGTTAATAACCAAAGAAGAGTTTCTTAAAAAAAACACCTTTTTTTAAATAAATAAAAGTATTTGGAAAATTAGATTAAGAGAAATAGAATTTGGTCTTGTGGTCTATGCAATCTTTAAAACATTGATAAATATATAGAATTATTGAATTATATGTGAATTTATGAAAAAAATTTAATATAAATTACATAGATTAAAAATGAAGTTAAAAGTATAAAATAGTTAAATAGTACTCTAACATATTGGATTAACGATGTACAAGTATGTGATGTGTAATATTTTAAATTTAATAACAATAGTATAATTTGTATTATACCACAAGAATTAGATCTAAGCATGTTACTAAATACTAAAAATATTTCTAACATAATATATCAATAACATATATGTAGAAAAATATGAGCCACGAATGGATGAATATATATATATATATATATATATATATATATATATATATATATATATATATATCATTTGTATTTCTCATAAATATAAAAAAATGTCCAAAGCTAGTAAACTAGGTCACTCAAGGCATAGAATATGCATGTTTGAAAAAGAAAATACAAATTAAAACTAAGCTAAGCTTTCCAAGCTCCTATCTGCATTTCACTTTCCATAAGTTTTCTTTCTTAGAATCATTATAGAAACACAACACATGAGGTGAGAATCTCATATTCTCAGTAGTTCCACAGTAAAACATGTCATCACAATCATTCCAGCTATTTCAGATAAAAACATCAAGTAAAAACACAACATCTCTAGAAAGGTGGCAAAAGTCAAAATTGCTTCCTTTCTCTTCCCGAAATAGAATCTCATTTTATAAGTTTGGATAGAAAACTCATTTCCACATACAAAGCTCACAAATCAACATCACAATCTCAAAAGTAAGTAATTGCCCTTACAACTGTCATGCCTTGAATATGTAATGATTAGCAACCGTAATTAAAATTACCATGCACATGCCAATTAATGTCTTATGTTCATGCCTATGCAATATCCTAACGATTGATGTAGATAATGTAATGATTCCTCAGACGTAGTGAGGGACCTGTTCATCCTCAGCCACTCTGAAAATATTATGATATGCTATGAGCCTTGAACAAAACAGAGGAACCCAATTCCACAAGTCCTGAACAAGCAATGGAACCCAGTTTTAGATATATCCTCGGGTAGTGACCTCATCAAGTACGCAGTGATAGGGATCTTCAATAAGCACAGGAACCCAGTTCCATAATCTTCTCCGGGTAGTGAACTCATCAACTACACAGTCATAGGGATCACTATGATAGAGAAGGAATGTTACCTCTTCACTTACAATCACAAATGATCACCCAAAAGTGAGGACCTCATCCTCCATCAAACATAGTTATGAAAGGCAATGATGCAAATTACTACAATAACTAGCATGCTAATTGGATTATATTCATAGCCATAAATTTGAAATACAATGACGTCAATTACTACAATAGTTACCATACCAATTGATTTACATCCATAATCTCAAGTACGAACAACATTGATGCTAAATACTACAATAATTAACATACCAATTTATTTACATTCATCACATAAACACTTCATTAAATATCCCTTTTAGAGTCTCAACACTCATTAAGAAGCATATAATAAAGATCTACACAAGTTAGGAGCTTCATTTTCACAAAATAAAAGTCCTCTCAAAAATTGAACTAGGCGCTCAAGAGCTAGCCAATGGGCGCTCAAGCACTAGCTCAGCGCTCAGGTGTTCCACATAGGGCGCTTAGGCACTCTGATGGCAAACACCTTGACTTGTTCTCCCCTGCGATGGGCGCTCAGGCGCTCCTTGCCTAACGCTTAGGCGCTCAACGGGTGCTTAGGTGCTCCACAATTGGCGCTTAGGCGTCTTACAATGGGCGCTCAGGCGCCACCCACGCAGCATAAAGCTAATCTCTGTCTAGGCAGTAGGCGCCTAGGCGCCAATGCACTAGAATCATTTTTTGTAAAATTCCGCAGATATGGATGCTATTCCATTTGGAACATGCCCCCATTTCTCCATTCAATCATCAATTTTAAATGCTTTCCAATATTATACAAGGCCTATAAATATGTTGTAACCCTAACACACTAAAAAATAAAGCATTTAGAAAAAAAAATTTGAATGAGGTCAGTTGTTATTTATTGACTCAGACAAAAGAGTAATGCGAGGAACGAAGTCAAGGAACAGAGATGGGAATGAACGAAGTCAAGGAACAGAGATGGGAATGAAGTCAACGAACGGAGCTGGGAAAATTCATACAAACGTTATTTTTGAGTTACATTATTATACAAACATTATGTATCTACTTTTTTTGCGTGGGGGTAATTTATGATCCTACTTTTAGTGTATTGGTAATTGAAAGTTAAAAGAAGAAGCGAAGCTTTTCCATTATAACCAACAGCTTATCACATAATAAACAGGGATTGCTATCGATTGGAATCAAACTTAAATTTCACAAGCAAAATATTTTCATCTTTACGAACCGAGCTAACCATGTAAACAGTGGCAGAGGCAGGTTTCAGAGATTAAGGGGAGCACTAATAAGTACAAAATTTTATAATATAAATCTATTAACAACATCATGAGAAATTATTTTTGATTTAAGAAATGTATTCATTTTAGTATATCTTATTAGAAAATTAGTATCATATTATTCTATAAATTTATTTAAATAATTATAATTATAGTACTTAAAATTATCAACAAAATTATATTACAAAAGTTGAGTTTATAAATATTAACCTCATGAAAGAAATCATAATATGAAAAAATCAAATAATTAAAAGAAAAAATAATAAATAATTATGTAAAATAGAGAAAAGCAATAGAAACAAATAAAATGAATAATAACTACATAATAAATTAAAAGCCCCACCATTGTCTTAAAGTAAAAATAGAAATTCTATGCCTTAAAAATCTTAGAGTGATAGTAGAAAAAAATAATTAATACCTATGGTCAAGGAGAAAGAAGACTAAATTATTGTCTCAGAGGAGGGAGATGGAAATTAGGGTTTTCACTCTTGTGATATTGCCCATTTGCATTAGTAGAGGAATGAGAAAATCGTGCTAATATATTTGGTTTGCAAGGAGGAGATAATATTATCTTTTTAAAGATACTATAAAGTCTTTAAGATTTTTTAAACTATACTAGTTACTTAAAAAAAATTCAAGGAGAGCATGTGCTCCCCTTCACCATAATGTGGCTCGTCAATCGATGTGTGAAATCCGCAAGTATACGATTTTATCGTCAAGTAATAAAAAGATCGAATCTACAGGGACTGTGTCTATAAATACTAATTAATTAATTAATTCAATTCAATTAAACAAAGGGGATAAAATTGTTGAGAGATAAAAATGTTGTAACCAAGTAATTAAATAAATAATATTAGAGTGTAAAATTGAGAACAAAAACAGTAAGTTGTTAAGAAAGGTTTTCAAATTTAAGAAAGCTTCCAGGATTGGAGATAACCACAATGATACAAGACAAATCCTAATTGATAACCTTTTATTAAAATTGAAATTCAATTGAAGGTGAATTATCATAAATTAGTTAATGTTCTTTCTCAAGAGACAAGAACTGTGCCCAATTAAACCAATTCTTACTCTCGTGGTAATTGAATTTAAATTGAACCTATTACGCTTTATGGTAATTCATTAAATCCTCAAAAAGGTTAAACCTACTCTCGTGATTTAGACCTTAAGTTCAATTTTTATAGTTCCAACACCTAGGTTCACCTCTCAGTACGTCCCTAGATATCTAAGAGATGTAAATATGTGACTAGCAAATTCACATGAATAAGCGCAATAAGGATTGAATCAAAGAACATTCAAAATTAATAAAAGGAGTAACCAAATCAATTAATCATCATCAATGTATCAAAGGGCATTGCCCAATCTTAGAAACAAAGAGAACTACTCAGACATGGAGAAGAAGAAACAAAAAAACATATTCAAGAACATCCAAACCCGTAGCGATGGAAGAAGAGAAGAGGAAGATGAAGATCAAGAGCCTCCAAACGTGCCTCCTTCAAACCAATTTGGAACCCCTATATTACATTCAGAGCATCTATATATACCCCTAGGGTTTCAATTGGTCTAAGCCCATCAAAAGAAATAAAAATAAAACTTAAAAACTAACTCGGACTACGATCCACAGCCATGGGAAATTCCACGGGTTGGCCGTGGATCTCTCTGGTTGAATTCCACGGCTGTGGAATTCTCTGGAAAACCACTTTTCCTTCTTCACGTAGCTACTTGATCTATGGCCGTGGGATATTCCACGGGCAGGCCGTGGAACTCTTTGGAGTGAGTTTTTTGCCCCTGTTTGCTATCCGTAAAGCTCCAACTTCAACCATGCAAGCATTCCACCTATTTCTAAGCCAATCTAGCACTAATCCTGCACAACAACACCACAAACACTGCAGTTATCTGAACTAAATGAAAAACAAATAAAAAAAGAAACTAAAATGCCTAAAAATACATGCAAAATAAGAACAAAATATGATGTTGTTTACACACATCAAACCCCCCCAAGCTTAAGATTTTGCTTGTCCCCAAGCAATAACTAAGGCCAAACTAAGAAGTGGGATCAAGAGACAACAATGAATGAGGAACCCGAGAAAACATCCAACTAAGTAATAGGCAAAGGTAAACCAAGAATTAGAGAGGTAATCAAAATCAAGCTCAATTAGAGGCTAAAATTCTCAGAAATCATGCTCTTCACTAAATTAGGTTCACTCTACTAACCACACTCAAAGTGTTTAAGGGTGAAGACAATGCGCTCAAGATTCCTCAAAGAAAAAGTATTTCTATAAACTTGATAAGAAACTAAATTTTCACTAATAATTAGTATGCATGCAAGAATCAAAAGGTCTTTCAAGGGTTGTAATGGGGCCATGGGAATGATGTTAGGTAAGGTAAAGAAAGGAAGATATGCACAAGGGGTTAACAAAATTTTCAATAAGTATAAGAAATCCAATAGAACATAAATGGAGGAAAAGCATTTTTCAATCAAGAGCATAATTCCACATTTCCAAGCATTTTCTTCCTTACTTTTCCTTCTTCTCTTTCTCTTATTGTTCAAGCTTTCATCTCATGATTTTCTTTTATTTGCTTTTTCCTTTCCCTTTATATATTTTTTTTTTTTTTTTTTATTTGAGAAAGAGAAAGGTCAAAAACATATGATTCCCAACACAACTTTACACAACTTTCAAACCCAATTTGCTCCATTTAATATCTAAATGATTACCAAAAATATATCATCATAGACATCAAGAAAAAAAATTATACAATAGGCTCAAAATGGGCAACTAGTGGATGAAAGTGTGACAATTATTTCAGAAGGCCAGAAAATTATTTAAAATGCCTTAATTACATTCAAGCATACAAACAAAATTGCGCCTCAAAATGGTTTCAAATCAAGTTCTAGAACACAAAATCAATGAGGAAATATCACTTAACACAAAGAATGAGAGCAAAAATTATATAGTGCATAAATCCCATACAGGCTCAAAACTCACATTTAGAGGTTCAAAAATAAATGAGAAGCATAAATTCAGAGAATATATGCTAATTATCAACTATCAAGAAATCACTTCCACTATCAATTAAAACAATGCCTGTTGCCTACCACAAGAATCAACAAATTGGGTTCCAAATCAATACCATATCAAAATCCTCAAAAGAGAGGGGCACAAAGTTCAACCAAAAAGCTAAGAGATATGATGGTGTGAAAATGCAACATGAAGATGCAATGCAAAATGAGACATGAAAATGCATGAAACTAATGATCTAAAATGAAAATGAAAATGAAAATACCTCCTAAGCTTAGAACTTACATTGTCCCCAATGTAAAAATCTATAACTAGAGAAGGGAAAAAAGAAAAGAATTCACTGCGGTGGTGGGAAATCTTCTAGTGCATTCTACGGCCGTGGGCCATTCCATGGCCAGGCTGTGGACGCTGCTGCCTGATCCCTTTTTTTTTTTGAAAAGCCCCTACATTCCACAGCCATGGTTGGATCTACGGCCAGGCCGTGGATCTTTCTGACTTTTGTATTCTCCTTCTGGTCTTCAATCCATGGCCATGGAATTTTTCATGGGCTGGGTGTGGAACTTTCTGACTTTACTCTCCTTCTAATTTGAACTTCAAAAAAGGAGTCAAACCTAAACAAGATCCATGAGATAAAGATCAAATCAGCAATCCAACACACAAAATCAAAAGAAAAAGAAGAAATTAAAAGAAAAAAAAAAGAAACTTTGGTTGCTTCCCAAGAAGCGCTTGTTTAAAGTCATTAGCTCGACTCTGGTCTGGTTTCTGTACTCAGGTGATGTCAACGGAGTAATGCTCAGTCCCCACTCCTTCAAAGTGTTTCACTCTCTGGCCATTTATCATGAAAGGCTCATGGCCTTCTTTCTTCACCTCAAGCACACCATAAGATAAAACTCGAACAATCTCATATGGTCCTGACCATTTCGACCATAACTTATTAGGACAGAAACGTAGAAGCGAGTTATTGACAAGAACTTTATCCCCGAGTTTAAATTCACGCTTCTCGACACACTTGTCATTCTGCTTCTTAGGTCCTTTCTTGCAGGCCTTGGATTTCTCAAATTTTGTGGTACCCTTGGGCAAGGTCTTTTCTAGCATAGCATTAGTCACTGATTCCTGCATGCCTGAAAGCACAACACTATCCACAACATTAGTAGCATCTATGCAATTACATGAATTTAAGGAATTACAGTTATTTTCAGAATTAAAAACATCAAAAACTACTTCCTCATCATTCAATCGCAAAGTCAATTTTCCTTCATAGACATCAATGATTGTCTTTCCTGTGGCAAGGAATAGATGCCCAAGTATGATCGGTATTTTAGCATATGCTTCCATGTCAAGCACAATAAAATCCACTGGCATATAAAACTTATCAACCTTAATAGGAACATCCTCCAAGATGCCTATGGGGTACTTGACAGACCGATCCATCAATTGAAAAGAGATAGTTGTGGGTTTTAGTTCACCCACCTCCAACTTATTACACACAGAAAAGGGCATAAGACTAACACTAGCCCCCAAATCACACAGAGCTTTTATCAAAATTTGTATTGCTAATCAAATAAGGAATAGAGAAGCTACCTGGATCTTTAAGCTTAGGAGGCAATTTATTTTGAATTAAAGTACTACACTCCTCAGTTAAAACTATTGTCTCATATTCCTCTAGCTTTCTCTTATTAGACAAAATGTCCTTAAAAAATTTAGCATAGGTAGGCATTTGTTGCAACGCCTCAGTGAATGATACATTAATGTAAAATTTCTTAAGGACCTCTAGGAATTTTCCAAATTGCCTATCTAGCTTAGCCTTAGCCAATCTTTGAGGGAAGGACACTGGGGGTTAGTATGGTTCAGGGGGTACATACTTAGACACCTTCTCATTAGTTTCCTCCTCTTCTAAGGGTTGTGTCTTAGTCTCTTTTTCCTCATTCCCCTCATCTTTGTCACTCTCCCCTTTACCCTTGGGATCCTCTAATTTCTTGTCACTTCTCAAACTCACAGCCTTACAGTGTTCATTACCTGAATTTATTTCAAGTTGACCAGAAAACTTACTATGTTGCCTTTGTGAAGTGCGTGCTTGTTGAGCAATCTGAGTTTGCAACATTTTATTATGAATGGCCAAATTGTCAACCTTAGCTGACAACTCTCTAATGGCCTCAATCACAACTTGCCCATATTGCCTAAACTCCTCATTTTGCTTAGATTGACTCTCAACAAAATTCTCAAGAAGAAGCTCAAGTCTAGATTTTTGTACCTATTGGAGTCCAGAAGAGGGTTTAGCATTACCTTGCCCCGGCTTGATACTGACTATTCCGGTAGGAGAAGTTAGGATGTGACCTCCAACCGGGGTTGTAAGTTTCAGAATATGGATTATTCCTCCCCTTTTGGTTGAAGTCATGAAAATTGTGACATGATTCTACTTGCTCCACCGGTGCACCTTGTGAGGAGCCAATTCCAACTTGGCATTTGGTACCTATGTCTTCTTGTGCTCCACAAATCTCACTAAAATTGTTAGAAGCACCTATGACATTAACATGAGCTTTCTCAAGCATGTCAAAATGTTTATTTAAAGAATCAAATTTTGACATAATTAAATCAACACCATTTAACTCAAACTTACCTCCCAAGAGCTTTCTCGGGTTATGACCTCTTTCATTTGCCCATTGGTGATGATTTGCAGCAACACTCTCAATGATCTCATAAGCTTCTATTAGCCTTCTGTTCATCAAAGCTCCACCAGATGTGGAGTCAAGAGACACCTTTGAAGAATATTCTAGATCATTATAGAAGGTGTGGACGATTAACCATTTTTCTAACCCATGGTGTGGGCAGTCTTCCAGCAAAGCCTTATATCTATCTCAAACTTCCGACAATGACTCTCCATCTTTCTGAACAAAGCTTGTGATTTGGGTCCTAAGATGAGCAGTCTTGGAAGGTGGGAAGAATTTGTCTAAGAAAGCTTGCTCCAATTAGTCCCAAGTAGTGATTGTCTCAGCGGGAACAGACTTCAACCAAGCTCTAGCTCTATCTCTCAAAGATAATGGGGAACAAGCGGAGACGAATAGCATTAACATAGGCGCCTTCAATTTTGAGGGTCTCACAAAACTCCAAGAACATATCCACGTGATCATTCGGGTCCTCTGATGACAATCCTCCAAACTGGTTCTACCTTATCATAGAAAGTAAGGTAAGAGATATGGTGAAGTGTCTAGCTTCAATGTCTAGTCGAGCAATTCCAGATCACAAACCCCGAGCATTAGGGGCTGCATACTCTTTTAGCGGTCTATTATCCTCAGGTTCAGCCATGACAAGCTTTGGTTCAAGGATTTCTCTCACTCTTTGCCCTTGTTGTCTTCTCCTTCTACAAAAAGTTCTTTCAATTTTAGAATCTGCTTCAATAAGAGTCCCGGAACGTCTAGTACTTTGCATAAACAAGAGAAATTACCTGCAGAGAGTCAAATAGAAAACAAGAACGTAAGAATAAGATAAAAAGAAAAAAGGTTTAAAATAATTAAATTAAAAATTAAACTGATATTCAAGAAAAATACAGTCCCCGTCAACGGCGCCAAAAACTTGATGTGTGAAATTCGCAAGTGTACGGTTTCGTCGTCAAGTAATAAAAAGATCGAATCCACAGAGACTGTGTCTATGAATATTAATTAATTAATTAATTCAATTAAATTAAACAAAGGGGATAAAATTGTTGAGAGATAAAAATATAGTAACCAAGCAATTAAATAAACAATATTAGAGTGCAAAATTGAGAACAAAAATAGTAAGTTGTTAAGAAAGATTTTCAAATTTAAGAAAGCTTCCAGGATTGGGGGTAACCACAATGATACAAGACAAATCCTAATTGACAACCTTTTATTAAAATTGAAATTCAATTGAAGGTGAATTACCCTAAATTAGTTAATGTTCTTTCTCAAGAGACAAGAACTGTACCCAATTAAACCAATTCCTACTCTCGTGGTAATTGAATTTAAATTGAACCTATTACGCTTTATGGTAATTCATTAAATTCTCAAAAGGCTAAACCTACTTTCGTGATTTAGACGTTAAGTTCAATTATTATGGTTCTAACACTTAGGTTCACCTCTCAGTACGTCCCTAGATATCTATGAGATGCAAATATGTGGCCAGTAAATTTACATGAATAAGCGTAATAAAGATTGAATCAAAGAACATTCAAGATTAATAAAAGGGGTAACCAAATCAATTAATCATCATCAATGTATCAAAGAGCATTGCCCAATCCTAGAAATAAAGAGAACTACTCAGACATGGAGAAGAAGAAACAAGAAAACATATTCAAGAACATCCAAAAAACCCGTAGCGATGGAAGAAGAGAAGAGGAAGATGAAGATCAAGAGCCTCCAAACGTGCCTCCTGCAAACTAATTTGGAATCCTCATATTACATTCAGAGCATCTATATATACCCCTAGGGTTTCAACTGGTCTAAGCTCATCAAAAGAAATAAAAATGAAACTTAAAAACTGAGTCAGATTGCGATCCACGGCCATGGGAAATTCCACGGGCTGGCCGTGGATCTTTCTGGTTGAATTCCACGGCCGTGGAATTCTCTGGAAAACCACTTTTGCTTCTTCACGCAGCTGCTCGATCCATGACCGTGGGACATTCCACGGGCAGGCCGTGGAACTCTCTGGAGTGAGCTTTTTGGCCCCTGTTTGCTATCCGTAAAGCTTCAACTTACACCATGCAAGCATTCCACCCATTTCTAACCAATCTAGCACTAATCCTGCACAACAACACCACAAACACCGCAGTTATCTGAACTAAATGAAAAAACAAATAAAAAGAGAAACAGAAATGCATACAAAATAAGAACAAAATATAATGTTATTTCACACACATCATCATTGCATGTCAACACCTTCAATATATATCTATCACAAGAAATAATAATATAATTAGAATTTAATTTATATATACTGTCAGTGTAAAAAACTTTTACACTAATATCTAATGATAAGTTATCACATCATTTAATGGATTAAAACTTACATAAGATGTCAAATTCATTAAATAATGTAGTAACACATCATTAAATGATTAGTGTAATTTGTATCAAAATTAAACTCATACAATTAAAGCATGAGACTAATAATAAAAAAGAGTAAATATCTATTTTAATCTTTTAAATATATAAGTGTCATTTGTTTGATCTATTAATAATAAATATCAAAAAATAACAGTTTTTTATATGAAGTCATTGATGTCAAAAATTGACATTAAATGATTAATTTGATTTTAAAAATTGGCATTGGAAGATTATCTTGACATATTTATTGTTAGAGGATTAAAGTATGATAACAGTTATATTTTTATAGGGCCAAAATGAATGCTTACTTTAATAAAAAAATTTAAACATAAATAAGAAATAATTTATTCTTACTTAACATAAGTTCAAACTATTCAGGTGGCTCAAGAACTTATATGATAATATAGTTATGCATTTAAGTATAGTTTACAAAGATAAGTAAACTAAGCTCTTTGAGAGTATAAAATTATTAATGTGTATTAGTTGAGTGAAAAATATTTAAATTTTTTAAACATATAATCTTAAATTTGATCATAAAATTTATATATATAAAAATAATATCATTAAAAATAATTCTCGTATAAGTATATGATTGTATTTGAAAAATTATTCTTGGGATACTTAATATATATATATATATATATATATATATATATATATATATATATATATATATATAGAATTCATTGATAAAAGAAAATTATTGAAAAGGAGTCCAAAGTTTGAATGCCATTTAATCCCATGGTGGCCCACCACAAGAAAAGGGCAAAAGAAACGAGTAAACGACAGCGATAGGGGCAAGAATCTCGTTGGGAGAAACTATAAGGTGCTTCTGTAGTAAAAGATTCCTTTTTATTATGTTATCATTGAATATGCACAAATTTAATTATGTTATCTTTGATGTATATGATAGTATAATATAAGATAAGATGATAGAATAATATAAAATATAATAATATAATTAATAAGATAAGATATAATTTTATCTTTTATTTAATAATAAAAGAATAAATTAATTAATTGTATAATATTTTTTTAAGATCAAAATATCTTTTAGCATAAAAATTAAAATAATTAAAAAATAATAATAAAAAAGCCTTATGGTGGTGATGGTGATGGTGGCGGTGGTGGTGGTGGTGGTGGTGAGGGGGTGGTGGTGGTGGTGGTGGCGCATGAGGAAAGAGTGATAAAAATGAAATTGAGGATAAGATTGGAATAAAAATTTATCATGTCTTATCATATACTAAGAGAGATGATAGAGTTATCAGGTTAGAATAGGATAAAATAACTTGACCTGATTTCATTATATTATCAGTTGAATGCATCAAACATTGAATAAGACCTGATAATATTAGTTTATACTATCATATTTTCTTTATACAATACACCAAACATAGCCTAGTGTATTAAAAATGTAGTTGAAGAAGGAGCAATAAATATTTTTTGTGACGATAACACAAAAAATTTCCGCAGGGAGGAAGTTTCAAATTGCTAATGTGTTTTGGTTAATAACCAAAGAAGAGTTTCTTAAAAAACACCTTTTTTTAAATAAATAAAAGTATTTGGAAAACTAAGTTGAGAGAAATAGAAATTGGTCTTGTGGTCTATCCAATCTTTAAAACATTGATAAATATATAGGATTATTGAATTATATGTGAATTTATGAAAATAATTTAATATAAATTACACAGATTGAAAATGAAGTTAAAAGTATAAAACAGTTAAATAGTACTCTAACATATTGGATTAATGATGTACAAGAATGTGATGTGTAATATTTTAAATTTAATAACAATAATATAATCAGTATTATACCACAAGAATTAGATCTAAGAATGTTACTAAATATAAAAAACATTTCTAACATAATATATCAATACATATATGTAGAAAAATATGAGTCAAGAATGGATGAATATATATATATATATATATATATATATATATAGCACTTGTATTTCTCATAAATATAAAAAATGTACGAAGCTAGTAAACTAGGTCACCCAAGGCATAGAATATACATGTTTCAAAAAGAAAATACAAATTAAAACTAAGTTAAGCTTTCCAAGCTCCTGTCTGCACTTCACTTTCCATATGTTTTCTTTCTTGGAATCATTATGGAAACACAACACATGGGGTGAGAATCACATATTCTCAGTAGTTCCACAATAAAACATGTCATCACAATCATTCCACCTATTTTGGAGAAAAACATCAAGTAAAAACACAACATCTCTAGAAAGGTGGCAAAAGTCAAAACTGCTTCCTTTCTCTTCCCGAAATAGAATCTTATTTTATAAGTTTGTATAGAAAACTCATTTCCACATACAAAGCTCACAAATCAACATCACAATCTCAAAAGTAAGTAATTGCCCTTACAACTGTCATGCCTTGAATATGTAATGATTAGCAACCGTCATTACAATTGTCATGCACATACCAATTAATGCCTTATGTTTATGCCTATGCAATATCCTAACAATTGATATGGATAATGTCATGATTCCTCAGATGTAGTGAGGGACTTGTTCATCCTCAGCCACTCTGAAAATATTATGATATGTTATGAGCCTTGGACAAAACATAGGAACTCAGTTCCACAAGTCCTGAACAAGCACTGGAACTCAGTTTCAGATATATCCTCGGGTAGTGACCTCATCAAGTACGCGGGGATAGGGATCTTCAATAAGCACATGAACCCAGTTCCATAATCTTCTCGGGGTAGTGAACTCATCAACTACACAGTCATAGGGATCACTATGATAGAGAAGGAATGTTATCCCTTCACTTACAATCACAAATGATCACCTAAAAGTGAGGACCTCATCCTCCATCAAACATAGTTATGAAAGACAATGATGTCAATTACTACAATAACTAGCATGCCAATTAGTTTATATTCATAACCATAAGTGTGAAATACAATGACGTCAATCACTACAATAGTTACCATACTAATTGATTTACATCCATAATCTCAAGTATGAACAACAATGATGCTAAATACTACAATAATTAACATACTAATTTATTTACATTCATCACATAAACACTTCATTAAATATCCTTTTTAGAGTCTCAACACTCATTAAGAAGCATATAATAAAGATCTACACAAGTTAGGAGCTTCATTTTCACAAAATAAAAATCCTCTCAAAAACTGATCTGGGCGCTCAAGCACTAGCTCAGTCCTCAGGTGTTCCACATAGGGCGCTTAGGCACTCTAATGGCAAAGACCTTGACTTGTTCTCCCCTGCGATGGGTGCTCAAGCGCTCCTTGCCTGACTCTTAGGCGCTCAACGGGTGCTTAGGCGCTCCACAATGGGCGCTTAGGCGTCCCACAATGGGTGCTCAAGCGCCACCCACGCAGCATGAAGCTACTCTCTGTCTGGGCAGTGGGCGCCTAGGCGCTAGTGCTCTAGAACCATTTTCTGTAAAATTCCATAGATACAGACGCTGTTCCATTAGGAACATGCCCCTATTTCTCCATTCAATCATCAATTTTAAATGTTTTCCAATATTATACAAGGCCTATAAACATGTTGTAACCCTTACACACAAAAAAATTAAAGCCATTAGAAAAAAAAATTTGAATGAGGTCAGTTGTTATTTATTGACTCAGACAAAAGAGTAATGCGAGGAACGAAGTCAAGGAACAGAGATGGGAATGAACGAAGTCAAGGAACAGAGCTGGGAAAATTCATACAAACATTATTTTTGAGTTACATTATTATACAAACATTATGTATCTACTTTTTTTGCGCGGGGGTAATTTATGTATCCTATTGGTAATTGAAAGTTAAAAGAAGAAGCGAAGCTTTTCCATTATAACCAACAGCATATCACATACTAAACAGGGATTGCTATCGATTGGAATCAAACTTAAATTTCACAAGCAAAATATTTTCATCTTTACGAACCGAGCTAACCATGTAAACAGTGGCAGAGGCAAGTTTCAGAGACTAAGGGGAGCACTAATAAGTAAAAAATTTTATAATATAAATCTATTAACAACATCATTAGAAATTATTTTGTTTTAAGAAATGTATTCATTTTAGTATATCTTATTAGAAAATTAGTATCATGTTATTCTATAAATTTATTTAAATAATTATAATTATAGTACTTAAAATTTTCAACAAAATTATATTACAAAAGTTGAGTTTATAAATATTAACCCCATGAAAGAAATCATAATATGAAAAAATCAAATAATTAAAAGAAAAAATAATAAATAATTATGTAAAATGGAGAAAAGCAATAGAAACAAATAAAATGAATAATAACTACATAATAATTTTTTTTTTAAAAATTGGCATGCAAAAGCATCACAATAGAGAGAGATATCCCAACTAAGTTGGCACCTCAAAATCTATTAATCATCTGCAGCACACCATAAATTTATTTAGAGAAAGAAAGAGAACAGATACAAAAACTTAGGGGGACATGAGCCAAAACCCAAGAGAGGAGAGAAAGACTATCTAAACCTGAAATTAGGAAGACCAAGCCTATTACGGACAAAGTCTTCACTAATAAAATTGGGGATCAAGTCCCACCAAGAGAAACATTGAGAATTAACCCCAAAAGAAGCTAACTTATCTGCACAAGTGTTTCCCTCCCTGTAAATGTGAGATACAACAAAGAGCATACTTTTTGTAAGATTTATACAATTCCTCTATCTAGTTCTAAGTTTCTAAGGCACTAACTCAATGGAAGTAAAAGCTAGAACTACTAATTTAGAATCACATTCTAACCAAAACCTATGCCATCCTTTTTGATAGGCAATTTCAATGGCAAACATTGCAGCAGTAATCTCAGCATGAAGAGAATGAGTGGATCCAATATAAGTCCCGAAATATGCCACCAGCAGCAACAGGACAAGGAGAACCTCTAGCCGAGCCATCAATGTTACATTTGATCCAACCACATTTAGGAGGAAACCAAAGCACTTACTTTATAGAAGGAGCTTTAGGATGGTGCCCTCTGATTTTGAACAACTTCAGAGTGGTAAATTTTGTGATGGAGGAAGATGAGCAACGTTTAGAAAGATTTTCATAAATAGAAATAAAAGCAAAGATCATATTAATAGCCGATTTCAGAGGAATGTTGGTGTTATCAAATTTGTTTTTGTTTCGGCAGAACCAAATGATCCAGATAACATTAATAAGACTAACAAGCATCACATCTTTCAGCTGAGTGCTATAACTACTGAAATTGACTGAGAATATAGAAGTAATAGTGGATAAATCAATGGAGCAACCAATAGTGGAGCTGAGCCAGTTCTAAAGAGCTCGAGCAAATTTGCATTCCAGAAACAAGTGTGAGGATGTTTCATCAGACAAACCACATTGACTACACATAGAAATGGTTATACAACTCTATATCTTAAATTTTCATCAGTTGGCAACTTGTTGTGAAACAACCTCCAAACCAGAAAGGACCTGGATGGAGGAATAGAGTCACTCCAAATTAACTTACTCCAATGAATAGCAGAATTGGGAGGGTGCAAATGGAGGTAAGCATCTTTAAAAGTCAGCAAACCAGAATCAGTGTTTGCCCAAACAAGATGATCAACATCAGAAAAAGCAGGAATTGAAACCTGAAGAATATCATTTGTTAAATCAGGAAACTTAGTAGCAAGAACAGGAGGAATTAACCAGCTATTTCCAAGAATGAAATCATTAACCGAAGCCTACAAAAAATGGTGAAGATGGGCAGGAATTTGCAGCAGGTCAACAATAGACTGAGCAAGCCAATTATCAGTCCAAAAATTAATTGATTTTCCATCTCCAATTTGCCAAATGCTGTTAACAGAGACATATTGAAGATGAGATCTTAAAGTAGGCTGTCGCAACCGTCCCGAAGGGCGCCGCGAAAATAAAAAGAAAAGAGGAGGAGAAGACCTCGGGGTGTTGGGAGTCGCCACCAATCACTTTATCCATTAAATGGAATGGTGCAATTGGACACCTAAAAGATGGTCTGCGTTTAAGAGTTCGTGGTTCGGGGGTTGATTACGGGTAGGGAAGGTGTTAGCACCCTACACCGTCCGTTCTAAGAACGGTTACCTATTTAATCTAATGTTATTTGCAAAATTAATTAAATTGGTCCTTTAAAAAAAATATTTTTGTTTTTATTTTGATATGTCCCATTTTGTCAAGCATAATATCAAGAATGATAAATGACTAAGACATGGAATGGATGGCTAAATAGCCATTATTTTAGAACAAATTCTAAGTCTATAACATATTGTATAAAAGTGGTGAATTAAAATTTTATCTTTTGAAGAGAAGTAATTTTTAAAATAAATGGCCAAATAAAAAAAATTTCAATGAATAATTTTAATTCAAAGAAATTTGTTTGAAGTAAGAGAAAGTTTTTTTTTTTTAAGTAAATGGCCAAATAAAATCTCTTTTGTAATCAAGGAGAAAAATATTTTTAGGCACAATGAGATTTTTGCATTAATTTCTAAAAAATGTCTTCATGAAAAATAAAGTTTTAATTCACCACAATCATAATGCTAAAACTATATGAATTTGTTCACTTTTATTTGAATACTTTATTTTACAAAAAGAAAAGTTTATTTTGGTTTATTTAAAAAAATTATATTTACATTTACATAATTATTTTAATTTTTATGTGGGGATTAGACTTCGCCGGCGCTCCTGGCAAAATCTAATATAAAGCCTCAAGATTATCGGGAAGAGTGTAATCTGATCGGCGCTCCGATCCTCTCCCAATTTTTCCGTCATAGGCCAGTCTTAAATTATTTGGTTAATATATTAATTCAAAAATAAATAAATTAAATTAAAACACAAGTACAAATGCATAATGATATTATTACAAGTGAAGTGATATGAAATAAGATTATTTTATACAAATATGAATGATAACAATGAAAATATAATAAACATGTAAAATTCAAGACATCAATAGAAAGTTAAAGCATAAATGAAAGGTAAAAATAAAATTAAAAAGGTAAAAAAAATAATAAATAAAAATACAAACAAACCAGAAAAAAAAAAAAAAAAGAAAGAAAGCAGACTTACCTCCAAGGCGTATAAAAATGCTATGCTCAAAGAATTCTACACAGAGCCTCACACGTTCTCTTCAAATCGAACCTTGAAAAGCAACCCACTTGCATGGAGAAATTTTTTACTAAAATCTCGGGCTCTTATACTTAGTATTAAGCCCAAGTAAAAAAAAAATTACTAAAGTTCTCGGGCTCTTATACTTTGTATTAAGCCCAAGTGTATATTTTTTGGATATCCAAACCATTGAGAATCACTCCTTTATATAGGAGGGGGGGAGGAGAAGGAGTTTGGTTTCTCCAATGTGGGACTTAGACACTTTAGTTTTTTCAACTTTTTCCTTTTTTTTTCCTTTTTTTCTTTTTTTTTGTTTAGATTTTCATTCACTTTTCAAGGTTTAAAAATAAACTTTATGAACAAAATTAAGTGCTCATACCTTGATTAAGTAATAAAAATAAAAAAATGGATAAAATTGGTATCAATAAATTGCTTGCCCCTTTGTTTTACATTTAGGATAAATGAAAAATAAAGGAATTGATTCAATTTTATCCATGAAAAGGTAAAAAACTTGCGGATTTAGGTGTCCGTGAAGTTTAACCAAAAACAAGGTAAGAAGCTTACTGGAATCGGGTATCCGTTGAAGCTTAACAAAAACAAGGTAAGAAGCTTACTTGAGTCGGGTATCCGTTGAAGCTTAACAAAAACAAAGAAGTAAAGGGGTACGAGGACCTAAAAACAACGGTACGAGGACCCAAAGGTAAAAAGCTTGCGAATCCGTATCCGTGAAGCTTAACAAAACAACGTAAAAGCTTACGGAGTTATCCGTTGAAGCTTAACAAAACAAGGTAAGAAGCTTACTGAGTCGGGTATCCGTTGAAGCTTAACAAAACAAAGAAGCAAAGTCACGAGGACCCAAAACAACGGTACGAGGACCCAAAGGTAAAAAAAAGCTTCATGAATCGTATCCGTGAAGCTTAACAAAAACAACGTAAGAAGCTTACTGAGTCGGCATCCGTTGAAGCTTAACAAAACAATGTAAGAAGCTTACTGAGTCGGTATCCGTTGAAGCTTAACAAAACAAAGAAACAAGGGGTACGAGGACCCAAAACAACAGTACGAGGACCCAAAGGTAAAAAGCTTGCGAATCAGTGTATCCGTGAAGCTTAACAAAACAACGTAAAAGCTTACGGAGTCGGGTGCATCCGTTGAAGCTTAACAAAAACAAAGCAAAGTGGTACGAGGACCCAAAGGTAAAAAGCTTGCGAATCGGGTATCCGTGAAGCTTAACAAAACAAGGTAAGAAGCTTACGGAGTCGGTCCGTTGAAGCTTAACAAAACAAAGAAGCAAGGGTACGAGGACCCAAAACAACGGGTACGAGGACCCAAAAGGTAAAAAACTTGCGGAATCAGGTATTCGCTAAAGCTTAACAAAAACAACGTAAAGCTTACGAGTCGGTATCCGCCAAGCTTAACAAAAACAAAAAGGCAATGGGTACGAGGACCCAAAAACAAACAATGGGTACGAGGACCCAAAAACTGCTGAATCGGTATCCGTGAAGCTTAACAAAACAAGGTAAGAAGCTTACGAGTCGGGTATCCGTTGAAGCTTAACAAAACAAAGAAACAAGGGGTACGAGGACCCAAAACAACGAATGGTACGAGGACCCAAAAGGTAAAAAGCTTGCGGAATCGTATCCGTGAAACTTAACAAAAACAACGTAAGAAGCTTACGGAGTCGGGTATCCGTTGAAGCTTAACAAAAACAAAGAAGCAAGGGGTACGAGGACCCAAAAGGTAAAAAGCTTACGGAATCAGGTATCCACTGAAGCTTAACAAAAACAACGTAAGAAGCTTACGGAGTCGGGTATCCGTTGAAGCTTAACAGAAAACTTAAAAACAATGGGTATGGAGACCCAAAAACATAAAACAATGGGTATGAGGACCCAAAAGGTAAAAAGCTTGCGGAGTCAAGTATCCGCTGAAGCTTAACAAAAACAAAAAAAAGAAGCTTACGGAGTAGGGTATCCGTTGAAGCTTAACTGAAAACTTAAAAGCAATGGGTACGGGGACCCGAAAACATAAAACAATGGGTATGAGGACCCAAAAGGTAAAAAGCTATGAGTCGTGTATCCGAAAGCTTAACAAAAACAAAAAAAGAAAGCTTACTGAGTCGGTGTATCCGTTGAAACTTAACGAAAAAACTTAAAAGCAATGGGTACGGGGACCAAAACATAAAACAATGGGTATGAGGACCCAAAGGTAAAAAGCTTCATGAGTCGGTATCCGTGAAGCTTAACAAAACAAAAAAAAGAAGCTTACTGAGTCGGGTATCCATTGAAGCTTAACGAAAAACTTAAAAGCAATGGGTACGGGACCCGAAAACATAAAACAATGGGTATGAGGACCCAAAGGTAAAAATCTTGCATGAGTCGCATCCGTGAAGCTTAACAAAAACAAAAAAAAAAGCTTACGGAGTCGGGTATCCGCTGAAGCTTAACGAATCTAAAACTTAAAAGCAATGGGTACGGGGACCCGAAACAATGGGTACGAGGACCCAAAGGTAAAAAAGCTTGCGGAGTCAATCCGTGAAGCTTAACAAAAACAAGGTAAGAAGCTACGGTCGGGTATCCGTTGAAGCTTAACGAAAAACTTAAAAGCAATGGGTACGGGGACCCGAAAACATAAAACAATGGGTATGAGGACCCAAAAGGTAAAAAACTTGCGGAGTCAGGTATCCGCTGAAGCTTAACAAAAACTTAAAAGCAATGGGTACGGGGACCCGGAAACATAAAACAATGGGTACGAGGACCCAAAAGGTAAAAAGCTTACGACAAATTGGACCTTTGTAGGTCAAGGCTAGCAAAATGAAAACAAATGCACTTATGCAATGCATGCTTCAGATGTATGAGAGTATGGAAATTTTTTTTTGTCTTTTTTATTTTTTGCTGCTTTTTTTTGTTGTTTTTTTTTTTGTGTCTCCACGACCCCCGAGGACATGATTGCAATCATTTTCAAAGATGAACTGGAATGGGATTTATTGGCATCCTTTCATTTGTCTATTCAGCCGATGGTTGAAATGTCCAACCAGAATGACTCTTGAGGTGTGCATTAGATGTGACACATAAGAGCAAAGGGAAAACCCTTTAGATGACCTTTGAGATGACCTGGTTGTCCTTCTTCTCTAACCAATACTCTTAAAAAGCCTTGAGCCAGAAAGCTTTATGCAGTGAGCCTTGAGTCAGAAAAATTTGCACAGTTAGCCATAAGCGAAAGAAGCGAATGTTCTTGAGAAAAACATCTTTTAGCAAAGTTTTGAACCAAACTCTTCTTTGACCAACTAAACCCATATTCCAATGGGATCATTGCCAATCTCTTCTTGTTCAACTTTCTCTTCATTAGATATGGCTAGTGCAGAAGCTTGTGACTTCCTTTTCCAGAGATTTCCATTTCTACCAGACACACTTCAATCTGAATTATCAATTGAGAATGCCATTCCCTTCATCGATTGAAACTCTAGAGCTCCTTTGGCTTGAGTTGTTCAATAAGAGATTACCATTAGATGGTTAAATTGTACTATTGTACTCATGTTCACCTAACCTGAAGCATCATGTACCAGATATGCATGGATTCAACATGAAAGAGATTTACTAACTGAGAAACCTTTTTTGATTGATTTTGGGAGTATGACTACACAAAGGACATTTACAAAGAAAAAACACAAGAAGTGGAATAGTACAAAAGCCAAGAGTTTTTTTTTTTTTGCTTTTTTCTTTCCTTTTTTTTTTGCTCCGGTTTGGATGTGATTGATCTTTACTTGACAACTGGACATCATGACCATTGCTTTATCCACAAAAATCTACCCTCATGTATGATATCAAATGAATTTGACTCAGAGTATGTCATTTGAGAACAAAGATGTCCTAGTGTAGGCCATTTGACAACAAAAATTGTCCCAATGGAAAACTTGAGAATAAATTTTTTTTTTTTTTTTGCCCCAGTGTAAGGTCGAATTGAACAGTGTAGAAATTTGCCCCAATATAGAGCCAAGTCAACCAAAAGATTTGCCCCAATGTAAGGCCGAATTGAATAAGGTGTAGAAATTTGCCCCAATATAGAGCCGATTGAACCAAAGAAAACATGCCCCAGTGTAGGGGCAACTTGAACAGGGTAACAACTTACCCTAATGTAAGTCTTTTTTTTTTTTTTTTTTAAGGAGTAAGGATTGCAAATTCAGTAAGGTATGAACCTTTTGTCTCAAAATTAAAGTCAATGAAAATGAAAACAACCCTTCATTGATCAGAATGGACTTTTTAACGCTTGTAATGTGGCCAAGGTTAAGGGTTATGAAAAGAATGGTATAAGGCTCAAACAAGTGTTTAAAGGTTAAGTGGGACCAAGGATCCTTGTTCAAACTTAAACTTTGTCAATTACTTTTGCACTTTCAAGCACACTTTTATCTTATTGTTCTTTTTCATCCTTGTTCAAACTTGAACTTTGTCAATTGCTTTTGCACTTACTTTCCTCCCCTTTCACCTTTCCTTTCTTTTCTTTTTTTCATTATACTTCAAAATAGTCATCATGGCAACCAACTCCTTTTTTTTGTGTTATCCTCTAGTGTAGAGGTGATCCTTGTCCAGGGTTTATTAAAGAAAACTTTCAAGCTCAAAATGGGACAACAAGGGATAATGAATTCTTGTGAGAGATAGAGAAAGATAGCCAATCTTCATTTCAAATTTTGATTGCTCATTTTCAAAAAATTTAATTTAGAGACAAAAGGATAATACACACTGAGTGATTATTTATTTGCTCCTTTATTTTTTTTTCTTTTTTGTTTTTTTTTTGCATTTTTTTTTGGGACGAAGAACACCTGCACACATGGGCCTCATGACCACAAAATTTTTTCCAGAATGAAAGTCCTATAGGATCCATACCAAAAGAAAGCAAGTAAAGGGAAGAAAAGAATGACAAGAAAGATTTGACAAGAACACGAGTGCCAAGAACATAGGAAAAAGAAATAAGGTATGCTGAGATTCATGCAAATCCATCACATTAATGCTTCAAGAAAGTTCACATAAGCTCAAAAACCAAATGATTTTAATGATTGAACAAGCATGGGATCAGTACAATTAAACCATTATTTCATGGTAACAACTTGATAAACAAATCAGAATACTAGTCGCTCGAGAATTTCCAGTCTTGGAGGACTCCAAGGTACGGTTCATTCTTGACGGTTAGAAAAATGAATCACCACTTGATCGAACTTTCTAAGGTTGCCCCTGATCGACCATTGTAAGATCGCTCCTATTGTAGATGGGCATGTGTAGAAACCTTCTGATAATGCCAAGTGAATTAGGTAACCGTTGTCATCCATAGTTTTCTTGAAACCTCATTTAACTCATTCAACCTGAAGTTCACCTTTAGTTGGTTCAACATTTTCCATACTTTCCTGTTCATCATTTATTCGATGCAATCTTCCCTTTTTCATTTCGTTTTCAATCCTTTCACCAATTATCACAATATCTGAAAAACTTGATGACACACTTCCAATTATATGACCATAGAATGGTGCGTGTAGTGTATCAATGAACATAGCAATCATCTCTTTTTCTGACAAAGGGGGTTCCACTTGTGCAGCCATTTCTCTCCACCTCTGAGCATATTCCTTGAAGGTCTCAGCATCCTTCTTAGACATACTTTGTAGTTGCATTCTATCTGGTGCCATGTCAATGTTGAACTTATACTGCTTTACAAAAGCATCAGCTAAATCCTTGAAACTCCTTATACGAGCACGCTCAAGATGTGTGTACCAATTCAAAGCTGCCCCAGTTAAACTGTCTTGGAAGAAATGGATTAACAGTTTGTCATCATGAGCTTGTGAAGCCATCTTGCGAATGTACATTATCAAGTGATTCTTTGGGCAAGTAGTCCCCTTATATTTGTCAAAATCGGGACCTTAAACTTTGGGGAATGACAACATTCGGGACAAGGCAAAGTTCTCAAGCATCCATAAGACCATAGCCACTAGCTCCTCTACGGCTCAAGTCTTTCTTCAAGAACTTTTAATTTTTCCTTGATTGAAGATCTTCGGTTGAAGGGTTTAGCAGAGAAGTACCGCGATCTTATGAGGGAAAAAGCTGTGGCATGTAGAAAGGAGGTTGGGCCCGAGTTGAGCTTTGAGGCCCCAAGTAAGTATTACCAATGATGAGCCGCTCTCAAGAGGGTTGGTAATTTGTGACACAAAACCAGGAGAAATGGAAACAAGGTCTTGAGGAATCTCACCGGTATTTGGTGAGATCCTTGGGTAGTGTTTGGAGGGTTTGAAGTTATTGTGATTGTCGGTGCACTTTGCCTCTCAAGAGTATTGGTGGCTAATGGTAGCACATAACCAGGTGGAAGGCCATATGGTGGGAATAGAGATGCATGTGTTTCAAGATTATTTGAGTAGATTGTGAGTGGCATCGTGGCCCCTTGAGAGGTGACACTAGGATACTGCCAAGGAATTGGCGTAAAGCCGAGCAGGTGAGCAGGCGTGGCTGAAGGATCATCATTTGCCCTTGAAGGAGTCCCTTTTGTGTTCTTCGTTCTTTCTAAAGCTTGCAGAACTTCCAAGACCTTGGCCATTTGTTCCTTTAGCTGGCTTACTTCACTTCTCAACTCTTCTTGTGACTGCCCCAGTTCATCCATGACTTTGATTGAATACGAGTCCTATATGGGTGTCGTAGAGACAGTTTTTTTGTATTATTATGAATATGATAAAAAAAATGCAAACACTAAAACAAGAATAAAACTATACATGGTCCTAAGCTTGGTACCATCCTAAAAGATGGGTTCTATGTTCCAAGTAAGTGATGGCTTTGGTTCTAGACCCCTATCGAACAAAAGGTCCCAAATTGTCCCTTGCTGTCACCAACACTTTGGCTAGCAAGGGTCCTCCATCCTCACCCATGATAGGTTACAAGCGGAAAGAGTTCAATTTGAGCGAGGGGTTTTCATGTGCCTAAACGGAGACCAACGGTCCCACAAAGCAACACTACTTCACCCTCTGTCTAAGCCTACAAGGTACTGAGCTCGGGTAGAGAGCTTGTGTGTGGAAGTGTACATGAGAGAACTTATTTACAAAGCGAAATATAATACATATAATATAAACAAAATGTACAATAATATGAAATAAATAACAAATAAACAAATAAAAATAAATGGACCAATATAATTAAAGAGCAAATAACATGAGATTAAAATAAGGTTTAACCCTCTAATGTCCCAGTAGTCGCCAGCTGTCGCAACCATCCCGAAGGGCGCCGCGAAAATAAAAAGAAAAGAGGAGGAGAAGACCTCGGGGTGTTGGGAGTCGCCACCAATCACTTTATCCATTAAATGGAATGGTGCAATTGGACACCTAAAAGATGGTCTGCGTTTAAGAGTTCGTGGTTCGGGGGTTGATTACGGGTAGGGAAGGTGTTAGCACCCTACACCGTCCGTTCTAAGAACGGTTACCTATTTAATCTAATGTTATTTACAAAATTAATTAAATTGGTCCTTTTAAAAAAAATATTTTTGTTTTTATTTTGATATGTCCCATTTTGTCAAGCATAATATCAAGAATGATAAATGACTAAGACATGGAATGGATGGCTAAATAGCCATTATTTTAGAACAAATTCTAAGTCTATAACATATTGTATAAAAGTGGTGAATTAAAATTTTATCTTTTGAAGAGAAGTAATTTTTAAAATAAATGGCCAAATAAAAAAAATTTCAATGAATAATTTTAATTCAAAGAAATTTGTTTGAAGTAAGAGAAAGTTTTTTTTAAGTAAATGGCCAAATAAAATCTCTTTTGTAATCAAGGAGAAAAATATTTTTAGGCACAATGAGATTTTTGCATTAATTTCTAAAAAATGTCTTCATGAAAAATAAAGTTTTAATTCACCACAATCATAATGCTAAAACTATATGAATTTGTTCACTTTTATTTGAATACTTTATTTTACAAAAAGAAAAGTTTATTTTGGTTTATTTAAAAAAATTATATTTACATTTACATAATTATTTTAATTTTTATGTGGGGATTAGACTTGTAATTGCTCCTGGCAAAATCTAATATAAAGCCTCAAGATTATCGGGAAGAGTGTAATCGATCGGCTCGATCCTCTCCCAATTTTTCCGTCATAGGCCAGTCTTAAATTATTTGGTTAATATATTAATTCAAAAATAAATAAATTAAATTAAAACACAAGTACAAATGCATAATGATATTATTACAAGTGAAGTGATATGAAATAAGATTATTTTATACAAATATGAATGATAACAATGAAAATATAATAAACATGTAAAATTCAAGACATCAATAGAAAGTTAAAGCATAAATGAAAGGTAAAAATAAAATTAAAAAGGTAAAAAAAATAATAAATAAAAATACAAACAAACCAGAAAAAAAAAAAAAAAAAAGAAAGCACTTACCTCCAAGGCGTATAAAAATGCTATGCTCAAAGAATTCTACACAGAGCCTCACACGTTCTCTTCAAATCGAACCTTGAAAAGCAACCCACTTGCATGGAGAAATTTTTTACTAAAATCTCTAGGACTCTTATACTTAGTATTAAGCCCAAGTAAAAAAAAAAAATTACTAAAGTTCTCGGGCTCTTATACTTTGTATTAAGCCCAAGTGTATATTTTTGGATATCCAAACCATTGAGAATCACTCCTTTATATAGGAGGGGGGAGGGAGAAGGAGTTTGGTTTCTCCAATGTGGGACTTAGACACTTTAGTTTTTTCAACTTTTTTCCTTTTTTTTTTTCCTTTTTTTTCTTTTTTTTGTTTAGATTTTCATTCACTTTTCAAGGTTTAAAAATAAACTTTATGAACAAAATTAAGTGCTCATACCTTGATTAAGTAATAAAAATAAAAAAAATGGATAAAATTGGTATCAACATAGGCCAAATGGATGACTTTACATAGTAGGCAATTGGAACCTTTTTTTTGAGAAATCTTGCTCTAATCAAGCCAGCCCACTACTTACTAGAAGAAATTAATTCCTAAGTGAGTTTTAACATAGCAGCATCATTGATAGATTGAAGGGATCTCAAGCCAAGACCACCTTCATCAATAGGAGAACAAACAGTATTCCATGCCACAGTAACAACTTTTCTAACCAAAATATCACCAGACCAAATAAAGTTTCTAATGCATTTATCCTTCATTTTTAGCAACTGGATAGGCCAAGCATACACTTGAAAGCTATATAACATCATATCATAAAATAATGGATTTAACAAGCTGAACCCTTCCCATTATAGACAAGAGAGAGCCCTTCCAAGAAGCCAATTTAGCTATAATTTTGTCTGCTATAGGCTAAAGATATATTTTCTTTGGTTTTCCTTTAAACAAAGGCACTCCAAGATAATTAAAAGGCAATAGACCTACTGAGAAACCAAGTGTATTAGAGATAGATTCAATTCTGGAAGAGGAAAGCTTAGAAGCATAGAACTTACATTTGTCATAGCTTAAAAGTTGACCTGATGCTTGTCTATAAGAGTGAAAAAGAAACATCAAATTCTCAAGATTTCGCTTAGTACCCTTACAAAAAATAAGGATGTCATCAGCATAAAAAATATGAGAAGGAGGAAGATGTCCTCTTGGACTTGCCATAGGATCTAACAAACCAGAATTAATCAAATGAGATATCCCTCTACTGAGAACATCCTCAGCAAGGCAGAAAAGAAGAGGTGAAAAAAGATCACCTTGTCGCACTCCCCTTTTGCAAGAAATGAAACCAACAGATTTACCATTAATAGAGAAGAACAGTCTAGCAGAATTACGGATGATTCTCACCTAATTACAAAATTTGGTATCAAAACCAAATGAAGCCAAAACCTTAAGCAAGAAATTCCAATCAATGGTATCAAAAGCTTTCTTAATATCAAATTTAAGAGCAAAATTACCTCCAAAGGTCTTAGTATCAAGCATATTTACTGCCTCTGATGCTGTGCAAATGCAATCAGATATGTGCCTTCCTTTTAAGAATCCCTTTTGTTGATCAGAGATCACCTTAGGGGTAATAGAAGACAACCTGTCAGCCAGAATTTTTATAATGACTTTGAACTGAAAGTTAGCCAAAGCAATAAGCCTGAAATTTTCAATTCTGTTAGCGCTAGGAAATTTAGGTATAAGAACCACCAAATTGGAGTTAAGGTTGGGAAGCAACCAATTCTTGGTGAAGAACTGAGTAACTGAATTACAAACATCAGAACCAACTATGTCCTAATAATGTTGATAAAAATAGCCTCCAAAACCATCAGGACCAGGAGCACTACTACTACACATTGAAAAAATAGCACTCTTGATTTCATCAAAAAAAGGTAAATTAGTAAGCATAAGATTATCTTGAATAGAGACAATAGAGGGAATCACCTTATCAATGAGGTCATTTTCAACATAAGTGTTATCAGAAGCATATAAAGAAGTATAAAAGTGGAGAACATGCTGTTCAATGTCATTCTCATCATCCAAAACAGAATCTCCCTCTTTAAGCACTGTCATTCTTTTAGAAGCATTACGAATCTTAGCAACTCTATGAAAATAAGCTGTATTTCTATCACCAAAAGTGTGCCATTTAATCCTAGCTTTTTCTTTCCAAAAGAGCTCATGATATGACAAAGCTTGTTGGAGATCAACTTGAGCTTTCTGTTCCTGAACAAACAAGTCATCAGAAAAACCTTTATTTGAAATCTGGTCTTGAATTCTATCAACTTCTGCCAGGGCATTTTCTATAATGAGATGTACATCACCAAAAGTGGATTTATTCCAAGATTTCAATTCAGACTTAAGAGCTTTAAGCTTTTGAGAAAGCATAAACATAGGGTAGCCAACAAAATGTCTACTCCAAACCTCAGCAACAAACCTATGACAGTCAAGATGCTCAAGCCACATTGGAGATGAAATTTAAAAGGAGAAGGATGGGAATTAACACCTCTTTTAAGAAGCAGAAGCAAAGGATGGTGATTCGATTGGCTTCTGGTCAAGGTACAGCAAGAAGAAGAAAACCAAAAAAAAGAGCCAAGCATCATTACAAATGGTTCTATTTAACCTTTTTTCAGAATGCGCTCTAGCCTACCTACCATTTGTCCAAGTAAATTCAGCACCTCTAGTGACCAAGTGAGTTAGATGGCAACTATCAGACTAAGCTTTGAACTCATCACATGAGATTTGTAAAGGAATACAACCACCTTTCTTTTCAACAACGCCAAGAATGACATTAAAATCACCAATGTAGCACTAGTGACCAGGAAAGTTTATTTGTAATTGAGCCAGATCAAACCAAAGGTTTCTTCTAGTCATATAAAGGGTACTAGCATAAACAGCAACAATGTAAACTACTTGATTATCCTACTTAATAGAGAAAAAAATATGCTAAGAAGAAACATAAATCACTACAGGAGCTAAAGAATCATCACACATTCCCCAAATATTAGGCAATAAATGACTCCTATTATTAACAATTAAAGGCTTTAAATGAAGCTATTTCCAAAAAGAAGGAGGAAACTGATCAGGAGCTATCCAAGGCTCTGAGATAAACAGAAAGTTTGGTTTATTAGCAGAACAAAGATTTTTCAGGACAAGCCTAGTAGCCACATTGCCTAGGCCTCTAGCATTCCAATATAAGATCTTAATTAAGCATAGTTTTGAGGGTCAGCCCTCAATCAGGTGTTATAATCTTGCCTAGCCAAATTTCTCTGACTTTTCTTAAGCTTCTTTTTCTGAGATTTAGAAAGAATCATAGAAAAGTCTTCTGCCTGTTTAACTTTCTCCAGCTCCAAATTAGAGGGAGACTCAGACTTGTTATCATCAACATCCCCCCAAATTTTTGATAAGATATTGAGGTCTTTTTCCACATTAAGAGGAACATCCTTAGAAATAGAATCAGGTGTTATGTCCTCCCTACCACTAATAGTATTAGATACATGTCCACTACTTTGCACAGAATTAGGAACAAACTCTGTGTTAGCAGAATTAGAAACATTTGCCCCACCAAAAGGTGGATCAGAAGACCTAACTCCACGAGTTTCATCACAAATATTTTCAACAGAATTCTCATCATCATCAGAGTTCCCTAGACCAGAATTAGATTTCCTCAAAGCAAAAACTTGATCCCTGTCAGTAGTTTCCTGAATCACATAATTTCTAACTTTATTCCCATAAGAAGGAATGATATCAATAAGAGGATCATCATTCACATTATTAAGATTTCCTGAATTATCATTAACTGGATCAACATCTTGATTTTCAATCACAATAGTAGAATTAACTGGATCAACAACCTATAAATTCTCCACTCCTATTCCTTTAGAAGAGTCTTTAGTTTTCTCGTCCTGTTTAGGAATATAAATCATCTTTTCTTTCTACAAAGGAGGAAGATCTTTTTGAGACTTGATATGATGAGTACCATTCTTCTTCTTACAGTTAGCAACTGTGTGGCCAATAGATTGACAATAGTTACAAAAATTGGGCAGATTTTCATAATCTATCCCAACAAAGAAAGCATAGCCAACCCTTTCCACCATGATAGAAGATGGCAGATTTCCAGAAAGGTCAATATCGACAAGAACTCTAGCAAAGTGACCGAAAGCTTTGTTTCTTGTAGTTTCATCTAGACATAAAGCAATACCTACTCCGCTAGCTATTTCAAATAAGATTCTTGGCCTCCAATATTCTTGAGGCAGATCATAAATACGAATCCAAGATTGAACATGCGTCTGCTTTTGAGTATTCAGATTAAAATATTGGCTCCATTTAGAAAGCCTTAGAACACTAGGCTCTAAATTCCAAGAACCAACTGCCCAAACACTTTGAAGGTCTTCAGGTGATGCAAAGCAAAACTCATAATAACCTTTCCCAAGCGGGGTCATGCGCCATTGTCCGATAGGTTTCCACAGTTTTGATAACTTAGTGTGTAATTCGACAACCTTTAAGGGTTGAATTCCTTTCTGAAGGACAAGGCGACCATGCAGATTATTTTTACTACAATCGATCCTCTTTTTATACTTATCCTCAGAGATTGTAATGGAGATAGAGTCTCCTTTCACACATGGCCTAGGTAATTGACTGATAGGGATGTCAAAAGAATTGTTTAACGCCTGAGCAAAAGTCCTATGTTGAGGTAGGTTTTTTGTTGGAGAAAAAGAAGAAGGTGAGGGAGAGGGAAACGGATTAAGGAACTGCTATGGACAAATGGGGTTACGAGCCTCCATGAAGAACCATGCAAACCCTCTAGAGCATTAGGGTTTCAATTCCCATAGCAAAGTCAATAACTACATAATAAATTAAAAGCCCCACCATTGTCTTAAAGTAAAAATAGAAATTCTATGCCTTAAAATTGTTAGAGTGATAATAGAAAAAAATAATGAATACCTATGGTCAAGGAGAAAGAAGACTAAATTATTGTCTCAGAGGAAGGAGATGGAAATGAGCGTTTTCACTCTTGTGATCTTGCCCATTTGCATTAGTAGAGGAATGAGAAAATTGTGTTAATCTATTTGGTTTGCAAGGAGGAGATAATATTATCTTTTTAAAGATACTATAAAGTCTTTAAGATTTTTTTAGCTATACTAGTTACTTAAAAAAAATTTCAAGGAGAGCATGTGCTCCCCTTCACCATAATGTGGCTCCGCCAATGCATGTCAACACCTTCAATATATATCTATCACAAGAAATAATAACATAATTAGAATTTAATTTATATATACTGTCCGTGTAAAAAACTTTTATACTAATATCTAATGATATGTTACCACATCATTTAATGGATTAAAACTTACATGAGATATCAAATTTATTAAATGATGTAGTAACACATCATTAAATAATTAGTGTAATTTGTATCAAAATTAAACTCATACAATTAAATCATGAGACTAATAATAAAAAAGAATAAATATCTATTTTAATCTTTTAAATATATAAGTGTCATTTGTCTGATCTATTAATAATAAATATCAAAATTAATAACAATTTTTTATATGAAGTCTTTGATGTCAAAAATTGACACTAAATGATTAATTCGATGTTAAAAATTGGCATTGGAAGATTATTTTGACATATTTATTGTTAGAGGATTAAAGTATGATAACAGTTATATTTTTATAAGACCAAAATGAATGCTTACTTTAATAAAAAAATTTAAACATAAATAAGAAGATAATTTATTCTTACTTAACATAAGTTCAAACTATTCAGGTGGCTCAAGAATTTATATGATAATATAGTTATGCATTTAAGTATGGTTTATAAAGATAAGTAAACTAAGCTCTTAGAGAGTAGAGAATTATTAATGTGTATCAGTTGAGTGAAAAATATTTAAATTTCTTATATATATAATCTTAAATTTAATCTTAAGATTTATATATATATAAATAATATTATTAAAAATAATTCTCGTTTAAGTATACGATTGTATTTGAAATATTATTCTTGGGAATATATATATATATATATATATATATATATATATATATATATATATTCATTGACAAAAGAAATTATTGTAAAGGAGTCCAAGTTTGAATGCCATTTAATCCCATGGTGGCCCACCACAAGAAAAGGTCAAAAGAAACGAGTATACGACAGCTACAGGGGCAGGAATTTCGTTGGACGAGATTATAAGGCGCTTCTGTAGTAAAAGATTCCTTTTTATTATGTTATCATTGAATATGCACAACTTCAATTAGTGTAATAAAAATGTAGTTGAAGATGGAGCAATAAATAGTTTTTGTGACGATAACACAAAAATTTTCCGCAGGGAGGAAGTTTCAAATTGCTAATGTGTTTTGGTTAATAACCAAAGAAGAGTTTCTTAAAAAACAACTTTTTTTTAAATAAATAAAAGTATTTGAAAAACTAGATTGAGAGAAATAGAAATTGGTCTTGTGGTCTATCCAATCTTTAAAACATTGATAAATATATAGAATTATTGAATTATATGGGAATTTATGAAAAAAAATTAATATAAATTACATAGATTGAAAATGAAGTTAAAAGTATAAAATAGTTAAATAGTACTCTAACGTGTTGGATTAACGATGTACGAGTATGTGATATGTAATATTTCAAATTTAATAACAATAGTATAATTTATATTATACTACAGTAATTAAATCTAGGCATGTTACTAAATACTAAAAACATTTCTAACATAATATATCAATAACATATATGTAAAAAAATATGAGTCACGAATGGATGAATATGTATATATATATATGTGTGTGTGTGTATATATATATATATATATAGCATTTATATTTCTCATAAATATAAAAAAATGTACAAAGTTAGTAAACTAGGTCACTCAAGGCCTAGAATATACATGTTTCAAAAAGAAAATACAAATTAAAACTAAGCTAAACTTTCCATCTCTTGCCTGTACTTCACTTTCCATAAGTCTTCTTTCCTGGAATCATTATGGAAACACAACACATGGGATGAGAATCACATATTCTCAGTAGTTTCACAATAAAATATGTCATCACAATCATTCCAACTATTTTGGAGAAAAACATCAAGTAAAACACAACATCTCTAGAAAGGTGGCAAAAGTCAAAACTGTTTCCTTTCTTTTCTCGAAATAGAATCTCATTTTATAAGTTTGTATAGAAAACTTATTTCCACATACAAAGCTTACAAATCAACATCACAATCTCAAAGTAAGTAATTGCCCATACAACTGTCATGCCTTGAATATGTAATGATTAGCAACCGCTATTGCAATTGCCATGCACATGCCAATTGATGCCTTATGTTCATGCCTATGCAATATCCTAACAATTGATGTGGATAATGTCATGATTCCTCAGACGTAGTGAGGGACCTGTTCATCCTCAGCCACTCTGAAAATATTATGATATGTTATGAGCCTTGAACAAAACAGAGGAACCAGTTCCACAAGTCTTGAACAAGCACTGGAATCCAGTTTCAGATATGTCCTCGGGTAGTGGCCTCATCAAGTACGCGGTGATAGGGATCTTCAATAAGCACAGGAACCCAGTTCTATAATCATCTCCGGGTAGTGAACTCATCAACTACACAGACATAGGGATCACTACGATAGAGAAGAAATGTTACCTCTTCACTTATAATCATAAATGATCATCCAAAAGTGAGGACCTCATCCTCCATCAAACATAGTTATGAAAGACAATGATGCAAATTACTCCATTAACTAGCATGCCAATTAGTTTATATTTATAACCATAAGTGTGAAATACAATGAAGTCAATCACTATAATAATTACCATACCAATTGATTTACATCCATCATCTCAAGTATAAACAACAATGATGCTAAATACTATAATAATTAACATACCAATTTATTTACATTCATCATATAAACACTTCATTAAATACCCCTTTTTAAAGTCTCAACACTCAGTAAGAAGCATATAATAAAGATCTAAACACGTTAGGAGCTTCATTTTAACAAAATAAAAGTCCTCTCAAAAATTGGACTAGGCGCTCAGGCGCTAGCCATTGGGCGCTCAAGTGCTAGCTCAGCACTCAGGCGTTCCACATAGGGCACGCAGGCACTCTGATGGCAAAGACCCTGGCTTGTTCTCCTCTACGATGGGCACTTAGGTGCTTCTTGCTGACGCTTAGGCGCTCAATTGGTGCTTAGGAGCTCCACAATGGGCGCTTAGGCGTCCTACAATGAGCTCTCAGGCACCACCCACGCAGCATGAAGCTACTCTCTGTTTTGGCAATGGGCGCCTAAGCGCCAGTGCACCAAAACCATTTTCTGTAAAATTCTGCAGATATGGGCATTATTCCATTAGGAACATGGCCTCTTTTCTCTATTCAATCATTAATTTTAAATGCTTTCCAACATCATACAAGGCCTATAAACATGTTGTAACCCTTATACAACTTTCAATTCACTTAAACATGGATCAAAGAATCATTCAAAACCTTAAACACCAAAATCTCAACTCTTAACTCAAATAAAAATAAAGGGGTTTAAGGGATGAAAATTCATCACTATGCATCAAACAAATTAAAATCATGCCATTCTCAAGTTCTATAATAAGATTCAAGCATAAACAACAAAAATTACACTAAAAAATCATTTACTTCATCAAGGCCCCTCATGAAACAAGATGGAGAAAATGGAAGAAAAGTGTTAAGAACAATATCCCCCTACCTCTGTTGTCCAGAAAGAAATGAACTCAAAAGCTCCTCTCCACCTCTTCTCTCTTCTTCCTCTTTGGTTGTTGATTCTCCTCTTCTAGCTTCTTTCTTTCCTTTCCCTTTGTCTTTCCCTGTTAGCAGCCATGTGAGAGTGGTGAGAAATAAGAAAAATATCTCATTTAAAAGCATAAAAAGTCCAAGCAAAAAGAAGAGAAAATTTGAGGCTTTTGGCCTTTTTAATACTTTGGCTGTAACATTCGATCTGCTAAGAACACTTAGATTTCACCAAATCAAGTTTCTTAACTTCTAATAAGTTTAAAATAAATCCTAGGATTCATTAAAAATCTTGTTTCACCATTTTTATATTTTTCCATATCTGCGACTCATCAATCCGGCATTAAAACATACTCTCAGTATACTTAAAAATACCAAACTAATTCTAATTAACCTCAAATTTTAACTACATCCTTTTCCACACATTTGTAACCTAGAAATAAATTCTTCATATTTATTTCTACTAACCAAGTAGTTTAAGCTAATTCTGTGACTAATAATAGCTATTTTTCACACATAAAGTTACAACAAAGTGACTAAACTTACTCAAAAAGCCACAAAATTAAACAAACATGTTAAACAAATATTAAGCTAACTTTGTAACTATATACAAGTCTAACATATTTTCAGGGGTGTTACATGATGTGTAAACAAATACACAATCAGAAGTTCGAATCCAAGCTTTGGTTAATCCCTTTGAAAGGACTAGTAAAGTGAATTAGTCGAAGTGCATAAGTTAGCTCGGACACCAGTTGACCGCAAAAATAATATATATTTTTTATATAAAAAGTGTTATTTATGTTATGAAAATAAGCATAAACAACTCAAGATAAGAAATGAGAATAGAAAGAAGAATGTAATTAATTAATATTAAAATGTGTGTATTACATAGGGCATTCAAAGGAGTATTTGTAGTCGAAGGGGAGGTATACAAAACCAAGTCAAATTCTATTCATATACAAGTTTTGTTATAACTAAATCCTAACCAAATACAACTCATATAAGTTTCCTCATAATTAAATCTTGGCAAAAACATATTTTTCATCCCTTAACTTAACTTTAGGTTTCATTTTCGTCCCACAACTATGTTTTGTTTCATTTTCTTTCCAAAGCATTCTTAAGCCCACTAAATTTGTCCTAACTACTAACATCGTTAAAAATGTTAATAGAATCTACTGACATAGCATCCTATGTGGACATAAGTGCACAATTAACACTATCCAACTAGGTTTTTTGTTAGAATTAATGATTTGAGAATGAATATGATGAATTTTTTAAAAGATTTGGGAAGAAAATAAAATTTATATTAATTAAAGTTAAGTGATCAAAAGTGAAGGTTTTCCTATAATAAATTTTATACATAATTTTCTTTTAAAAATTTTATATTTGAGCATTAAAAAGTTATGCTTTTCATATTGGTTGATTACTAAAATTTGCATTAAATCAATTTATAACAAAAAATTTGAATTCGACATTGATATTTAAGTTGACTAAGAATCATATATATAAAACTCAGATTGATGATTGACTTAGATAAATACTGAATTAGTAAGTCACTAATTTAATTGGTGAGTGATCGATTAAACTACCTAGGAATAAATAAAAATTTGAATATTTAATAAAAAAACACATAAATGTAACATAAAAATTACTAAAATGCAATTTAATTTTAAACTAATGAAATTTAAAACGCAAAGAGAATTTCATATTGATACTTCTAATATTTTAATAAAGAGATAAAATAAAGTCTTGGCTAAGCTAATTTTGGAAATATTTCCTCTAATTTAATTTGATTTTCAATCATCAATCTATACAAAAAGTATAATTTTTTGTTTAATGCATAAATATAGATTTTCTAAAAAACAATGATGCATAAAATTCATTATAAAGAAAAATTCACTTTTCATCATTTGACTTTATTATAAGTTTCATTTTCGTCTCTGGACTATATTGTTTCATTTTCATCTCAAATCTTTTCGAATTTTATCATATTCATCCCTAACCCACTATTATATATAAAAAATCTTAGATAGAAAATATCAGTTGTACACTTGTATCTACATTCAACTGTACACTTCTATCTACATAGGATGTCATATCAGTTAATTTTATTAATATTTCTAATGGTATTAGTAGTTAGTATAAATTTGATGGATTTTAAGAAGATTTTTTTTTTGGTCTAGAGGGTCTTTTGACCCTCGCCCCGGTGTCCAGAGTCTTTGACCCTGACTAATCCGGGGTTCGGCCGGGATGTAAGTAAAGTCTAGCCAAGAGTTGTTGCTGCCAAGGATCGAACTCATGCAAAATTAAGAAGATTTGAGATAAAAATAAAATAAAATATAGTTATAAGAAAAAAAAATGAAGCCAAAAACAAAATTAAGGGAAGAAAAATAGTTTTTTTTTGCCGATTATTATTTTTGGGTTGCCATATAGCGATATGCCAATGCCAATCCATGACCCTGGAGTTCTCACAGCCGATGAATATGGTAAACCGGTCAGCTTAAATAACCCCACAAAATATGATGGATCATGGCAACAAAATTAAAGTAAAAATAAAATTTGGCAGGGCTTCGGTTATCTCACAGACACACTTATACCTGGGATGAAGCTTGGGTTTGACAATAGACAAATACTGGCAACTTTGTGCTTCGAAATGAACCCAGATGGATCAATGAAGAGGTTTGATTACTTTATAGGCACACTTAGAACACTCCAATAAACAAATCTAGTTTGGCTTCTAGGATTTTGCATTGAGGAAAGATAAAAGGTATTGGTTGTTTAATCAACAAAAAATTAGGTGAAGGAATGGTTACCTCAATCCAGATTCAGGACAAACGCCTAAGCTCATTTAAATAACACTTATATAAAACTTGAAAAATTATCATCTTACACCTCTAAAAAAGAGTGTAAGTATTATTTACACTCTTTTTAAGAGATGTGATTGAGTGAGAGAAAATGATAGAAAAAAATATGTATAATAAATGGTATTAGATGAGGTGTAAAAAAGAATGTATGCATTATTTAATATAAGAATATAAGAGTTGATAAAACTTATGTACACCTCACTAACATAAAATCCTGAAATAGAACCCAAGTCATACATTTGTTAATTATGAGCGGAGAGGGTCATGTGAGCCCTTACCAATAAAAGATGTACTTAAAGAGTAAAAACTGTCAATAAGAAAGCAATAATTTATGAATTTATGGCAATCAACCTTTTTTCCATTGATAATTATTTACTTGTACTTTACCCTCCAACATAAAATCTTAAATTTATACCAGCTCAAAAAAAAAAAAAAACAGCTTAAATTTATACCGTAGTTTTAGTTGTTCTTGCTTTCATTAAAAAAAAAAAAAAAACACAGCCGCGCACAACTATCCTGTGCTAGCCGTTTAGATCCAAGTGTGAACTAGGGTGAGTGTACACTTTTTTGTGTGTATAAAAGCATGCAATGGATAGGTCATGGGTACTGTTATACCATTTAACAATTAAAAACAACATTAACTGGATCTTGTCCTCCTATCAAAGTGTTAAATGCATACATATTGGTCTCTCTAGCATACAAGATCAAGCAAGAGATATGCCCAATATGCTATAGGCCATTTCTTTTCTTTCAATATGAGCGGTTACCTTCGCCAAAACAACCAGCATTTTGTAGCGCGTTGGACTGACAAGAGCAACAATATAAAAGTTATTCCTTAAATGAGAAAACAATTTCAGTGGCTAATGGTTAAGTTCAAAATAAAACTCTGTTGATAACAATTACAGCATAGCTAAAACTCAAGTCATGAGAAGTTCAAACTGCTTCAACTCTAAGTTCTCCAATATGCTATTTTGGAAGGAGGATATGAGATTTACTGTCAGTGGCCTAAAGGTTAGATGCTTGTTTTTCGAAGTTACTCTTAGTTGACTAATTTAGGACCTTTTATAGGTTTTTAATTAGTACTTTAAATTAGTACCTTTCTTTTTTGACATATTTTAAATTAGTACTTCAATTTGCAAAAATTGACATTACTGATATGAATTATAGTAAATTGTTTAGGAATTTTAAGAGTAACGTGTACACGCACATATTTTCTGGGAAGTTGCTTCCTCAATCAGGATTAGTCATTTTCTGAGTTAACATAATGTTAAACACATATTAACTTACACATATTCCCTTTTATATTTGCACAATTTTTTACTATTTAACTATAGTTGGTCTTATATTATTGTTTATGGTGTTTTCTAGTTAAGACCAAGTCCGACAAACAAATAATGAAAATTAGATGAATGTAGGTTTTGAGTTATGCGGTAATCTCGTGTCAAAGTTTTCATAAGATTTTTCTATCAAAAGTACAAATATGACAATCAATTTCACGGATTATGACAATGATTTTTGTCAAATAAAATATATGCAAAAAAGGAATGTAAATACATGAAAATAAAGGAAAATATGTAAAGAACTGAGAATGTAAAAGAAAGTATATAAATGACAATAGAATGTAAAGTGCAAGGAAAGTAAAGTGTAGAAATGTAAAGTGCAGAAAGTTTAAATATGCAGTGAAAGTAAAGAACATTAATGTAAAAGAACATGAATTTAAAGTGCAGGAAAAGTAAAGGAAATATAAAGACAAGTGCAGAAATGTAAGAAGGTTGAATGTAAATTACATTGAAATTTAACTTGCTTAAAAGTAAAGAATGGAAGGCATATTTGATCTGTATCCGTGTATCTGCTTGAGTGAGATGTTTAAAATTTCAATCAAGTATCCCACCCTTTGTACATCATGAATCATAATATTTATTAGTAAACTACGAAAGTAACTGACTATTTTGAAGCTTGACACGTAAGTAGCAGTTGTTTTATTCATAAGCCACGTCTATATCAGTTATATTATATCTAAATTGAAACATTTAGACATAACTGCCTATTTTGACTTCAAAGTAGGGGCCTTGACTCTTCTGTATATTCGACAACATTTTCTGCCTCTTTCTTGACAAGTCAAGTAGCAATTCCATCACTTAGTCATTTTTGCTGATCTTCTAGTATCTTCGACAACTTTGTACAACTTGTTTGACGGAACTTGGTTTCTAACAATTTTCGTCGAACCACACCCCTTTGTCAATACTCTGTCGAATCGTAACTTGACACTTTTCATTCTTTTATTTTCTTTGATAGTTTTATGCATCATTCGACAGAACTTGGCTTTAAGCCATTCTCGTCAAATGATGTTCTCTTGTCAGCATTGATTCTGTCAAATTGTAACTTAGCCATTTTCATCACCAAGTCACATTATGGCTGACATCTTTTATCATTCTCTGTCATGTCATTTTTCGTCAAAAGGTAGCCTCACATTTGCACACTTGAGGCATTTCCTCTGTCGAATCCAAATTTGAGATTTATCACCTAACAGATGCCCCCCAAAGTTTTGGCTTTCGACGACTTCTGTAGGAAAACAAAATTTTATAACTGATAATCTCAATTTTCAATTTTGAATATATATATATATATATATATATATATATATATATATATATATATATATATATATATAAACAAAATTCACAAAAACCTTCTGATAAGATTTAGTGCTTATTAATAAGAACATCAAATCTCTCTTTTCCTAAGAAATAGGGGTCATAATTACATAGCTGTATTTGCAATAGCCACTTTTTTAAATTTACGTTACGTATCTTTAAATATCTCATCAATAGCAAGCTTGCTCTTTCATCTTCTTTAACAGCTTGCATCTTCTTCGAATCTCCTCTGTATTTCTCTACACCATGCTTCCATGGCTTCTTCTAGCAAACAAGGTACTGATTCAAATACTCCTACCATTGTTCGTAACCCTATTCTTGAAAAATCAGAACTTTGGCAACAATCCTAGGTAATTCTTCCTCTTTCTAATTTCCCTTCAGATTCTCCCCCTACATTCTTGGACCTCCTTTTAAACCAAGAATCTTTTCCTGAAGAACTTTTTTCCACCTTTCCGTGCAAAACTCCTGATGAAGCTATTCTTGATTCACTCCTTTCTCTCCCCATCTATTATTTCAAGAAATCTGAAAGGTTATTCAGAACTCCCCTTTCTAAAATTGATGGGTATGTGTCCTAATTTGACAGAATCCAAGCCAAGAAAGAACAATCATGGAAAAACATGGGAATTTTTTATTTCATTCAACTTTCCCGCCATGTTATCAAGATGGAACCCTCAATGCTTGGGGCGTCTATCTTTTTCTAGAACAAAACCATTAACAATTTCCATTTCCCCTATGGAATGATGGGTCTGACATTTTTTGAAGTGTCAGCCATCACTAGTCTTCAACCAGATGGGATTGTCATTCATCCCTTTACGGAACCAAGTCAAGTGATCGATGTTTATTCCAAGAAATCCACCTCATTTTCTGCTTTCATTACCCTTCATCGTCGAGATACGGATGAAATATCTGACGAAGAACAAGTAGCCTTTCTGCTTCTTTGGCTATCAGCTTATGCTTTTTGTAGCAAATCCATTCAAATTTCTAAAGCTTTCCTTCCTTTGGCTAATCTTCTTCATGAAGGTAAGAGATTAGCCCTAAGCCAATGTTTGCTAGCAAACCTATACCATAGCATAAATCTGTTAGTCGACAATGTGAGGACCAAAACCAAAAAGAGCAATGTTGGTGGCCCTTTCTGGTTGCTTCAACTATGGTTGAATGCCATTTTAGAAAATCAGCTAGCATTCTCTTCTCTTGATAACTTTTCATCAGATTCATACGGACCACGACTTTGCTATCTTTCTTGTGAATCTTTGGGTAAAAATGAGAAAAATAACTTCTCTTATTTCTTCAAAATCTTTCACTCCCTCTCCATCAAGTCCAAACAAATCAAATTTGCTCCCTTCTTTAAACATCAAAAAGGTCCTGAATGGTTCACCAAAGCTATTACCTCTTCTGACTTTGACAGCATTTCCATTTGGTCAAACTTTTTATGTTGACGAGTCCTTTTCACGGGTCTTCCTTCGTCAGGTGACAGATCTATCTATGTTCATCTTCCAAATTATGTTGCTCGTCAGATGGGTCTGTGTCAATCCATTCCAGCACCCTACTCATTTGATCCTGATGATCATCTTGTTAATGCCTACACCTCTAAGTACAAGGACATAAAAGATCTCTTCAAGGAAAACAAAAGACGCAAAATTCCTCTTGTACTTGCACCCTTCACACCTTTGCAAGGAGTTACACAATACTTCATCGACTGGTGGACTAACTATTATCAAAAGTGTCATCCCAGTCTGAAGGATTATCTGGATAACATTGATATTTCTCTTGTGCAGGATCAAGACCCAGGGAAGAAAACCAAAGGTGAGCACATCAAAGCAATTTGTGCCTTTAAGAAATTTTACAAAATGAAATGGGATCCTAGGTATCCTCAGTTAACTGTTCGACGCTTAGAAGAAATTGTAGCCAAATTGAAAAGAGAACATAATGAGCAATGTTCAATGAGATCTCTGAAATACTGGGACAACTCTTTAATTCGACTAGAGATCTTTAAAACTCCTTTTCCAAATCCAGTCCCATTGCCATGTGCTCATTTTAGTTTGGCTGACAAATTCCCTGGGAATCCGACAAGAACTGGTAACTTCAAACCTCTCGACAGATTAAACTCTTATACAAACCTTTTCCAAACCAAGTCTGAGGGAGTTACTTTTGCTCGTCGGTTCGCCCTTCCATTTGAACAGTCTACCAAGGTTACTTGGGACGTTACCAAATATCCTCAAGGTATTTATTTTCACTCTCTGTCGAAGTCTTTCTTTTCCTATTGCTGATTTATTTTCTTTTCTTTGCGGCAATTGCTTTGAAAGAACCCCTTCTATACAAACAACAGGAAGACCAAACTATCGTAGAAGAAGAAGAAAAAGAGGAAGAAGAGCCTTCTTTGAAGAAGAAGGTTATAAAAAAGATGAAAAGGACAATTCCTTCTGACAAACCTCCTAAACCAAAGTAGCTTGAAACTAAGACTCCAAAAGTGTCAGTTAAAAGAAAGATGAATCTTTTTACTTTTGATACTCCAGCCAAGAAAACTAAACATGGTGACAATTCATCAGCTTCAGATTCTGTTGCCAAAGCTAAGGTGAAATTTTAACCTTGCTTTTCTACACTATGTATGTCAATCATATCTAATTATTTCTGTCGACTTATAGGAAATCACAGCCTCTAAATCTTTTACTCCAACTACTGAATCTTTCAGCTCCGCGTCGACAGAAAAATCAAAAGTACTAATCATTCTCTCTTTTGTCACCCATTTGTCTTTTGATATTACTTACCCATATACTTTCCTCCTGTTGTAGAAAGCAAAATCTATTTCTCAAGAACTGGTGTTAAAACAGAGACTCATTGATCTTGACACTATTTCTTCTGAGTCAGCTAAGCTAACAGTGTACCTTTGCTTTCACCATCATTTTTCAAAAAAAATGTTTGCTCATCTATATATATATATTTTACACATCAGGAACCACACTCTGAGCCAGCTGCTTTTGAAACTTCTTTAGAAGCCAATGCCGAATCTCGTCGAGAGATAGAGGTTTGACAATCTCCACAGGTAACAATTCTGACATTTAGCTTTATCAATTGTGTCAACCCTATTCTAATATTCTTCTTTTCATTCTCTCAAAAATTGTCAGATTTGAACAAAGTCGACCAAGTTATTGATGTTAACGTGGAGATCCCACCATCAAATATTCTAACTTCCCTTGCTGATCAAACCCTTCTTTCATCTGCCTTAACCCCTCGACCAGTTTCTTTCTCAATTAAAGAAAAGCAAGAAGTTTTTTCAGCCCCTCAGGATGTTGAAGTTTCAAATCAGCACGTCGAACCTATTCAAATTGAATACGTTGCTGAAGATGTCATGGAAAGACTTTTAGATGAAGTTTCACCATTCAATGCTCCACCTCCCCCTTCTACATCTCTTTTTGAAGGAGAATCTAGCAAAGATCAAGACATACCCCTTGCACTTGAAGACTTGATCAATATGCTGTTAGCACCCAGCCACAGAAGTTCCCCCCAATTGGCTCGTTCCTCAACATTACAAAGGCAAGACTCCAATGATTCCAAAATTGTCGGATTGATGCATGAGTTAAAGGGCTTTTTCAGATACCCTTTTGAGATGTTATTTTTTGACGAGGTTATTCAAAATCAAATGATGAAAATCATTAGCGAGCTTGAACCTATCAAACAGCTTCTGCCCATAACCAGTCAAGGTATCTTCTCTATGGTTCAAGACTTTCTTCAAAACCTAGTTTCTAAAGCTCCCTTCATCAACCAAGTTATTCCTTCTTACGAAAAAGAAGAAGAAGAAAGGAATAAAATTCTAAATCAATTAAATGAAATGAAGGCCGACAGGGACCGACAGGTCAAGCTACTTGCTGCAGGGAAGACCGCGCAAGCAACTCTTGACCAAAAAATTGCCAAACTAGAGCAGGAATTGAGGGAGGCCAAAATTCAAAAAGAAAAACTAAGTTTGGCCATGGCAAATAATTTAGAAAATCAACAGAAGATTCAAAGTGACTCCTGTCAACTAGGAGGTAAGGTCAAGGCTCTTATTACCAAAATGCAATCTCTAGAGCCCGGCTATCAGTCCACTTTAACTGACAAAGAATCTCTTGAAACTTATTGGGAAGCTCTAAGGAAGATGCAGCCTTGAGTTTATTTTTATTATTCGTTGGTTTATCTTACCCGACAAACATTTGTTTTTATTTTGCCTTAGATTGTCTCGACAATGTAACTTGTAATTGACAAGTATCTTGAATGAACAAAGAATTTTTCCTTACTTATTCTCTGTCAATCTTCACTTCACACATCGTCGATTGATAACACTGTATTTTATACATTTTGTAATCTTCTCACTAGGCTTCTTAAGGTTCAATTAGGCTTAATTAAGTTGGTTTTAACATATTTTATGATTTTGAGCTGAATTGGACAATTAAATAAATTATTGCATAAATTAACCTTAATTATCTCTTTAGAAGTATTTAGTAAACTGGCTATAATTTGAGTTGCAAATATCTGATTGATGTGATTTTAGTCTTGTAGGAAAGCTTAGACAATTCCCTACAACTTTCATGAATAACACAAAACTCAGATCGGACTCCTTGGATGTGATATTGAGCTTTGAAGTCAAAACAAAGAAGCTGAAATCGGGTCTAAACACTCTGCAGTAATTGGACCATATCTTGAGTTCTAGGCATGATTTTGGACTCAAACCAAAGCCATTTTAAAGCAAATATCTAGGCCTACAACTTTCATGAATATCACTTCTCTCAAAAATGAAGAAAACTGGACACACGACTGTACACGTTTGCTCAATTATTATTTAGAAAAAAAAAAGAAATAAAACATCATTGATGACGTTTAAAACTTAATCATTAAGTTTTACTATGCAGGTTACTGTGCAATGCACAGTAACCTTGAATTTGCCTATAAATAGGCAATTCATTTCAGAATGAAGACACACACTTCGTGGGAGAGGAAATTCTGAGGAATTTCCTCCTCCCTCCAATTTCCTTTCTCTCTCTTTTTCTTTTTTTCTCTCTTTTAATTTATGTGTAAATAATTTTTCTTCTACTTGGGTCAAAGTGTGAAGCTCTTGGTAATAAAATAAGGTTAGATTTATTCCTTTCTTGTGCTTTAATAATTTATATTTTCAAGTAGTTATTATGCGTGTTATATTTTGTTTCTGATAATTTAGAAACTACCCTTGTAAAGAAGAGTTCTTGATTTATTGTAGACAAAATATTAACACAGTGAATGCTTTAACCCATTTACAAGAGGTGGTGTTAGAAACTCTCCTTATAAAGTGGAGATCTTGATTTATTGTAGACAAAATATTGGCATAGTGAATGCTTGATCCCATTTATGAGTGGTTGTGTTAATAGATGATTAAAGGAATCATAATATAATTACGTATATTATTTTAATGGACTTTTAACGTTGTATTTTCCGATTGGAACCTCCATGTTGCGAGGATTCTAATTGAGTTATAAAAGGAATTAATCTTACTTTTACTTTATTTACCAAGAGTGGATCTTTTTACATAAGTAAATAATTTTTACCGTAGTAACAAAATATTTACTTCACCTTAATCTTCAACAATTCTCTGTGGATCGACCTCGACTCACGAGAAATTTATTACTTGAGACAACCTACACTTGGTTTGCAAATGCGACAATTAAAAATTGTGCATCAAGTTTTTGTGGTTCCGCTGAATTGGACAATTAAATAAATTATTGCATAAATTAACATTAATTATCTCTTTAGAAGTGTTTAGTAAATTGGCTATAATTTGAGTTACAAATATCTGATTGATGATTTTGGTCTTGTAGGAAAGCTTAGACAATTCCCTACAACTTTCATGAATAACTCAAAACTCAGATCGGACTCCTTGGATGTGATATTGAGTTTTGAAGTCAAAGCAAAGGAGCTGAAATCGGGTCTAAACACTCTGCAGTAGTTGGATCATATCTTGAGTTCTAGGCATGATTTTGGACTCAAACCAAAGCCATTTTAAAGCAAATATCTAGGCCTACAACTTTCATGAAGATCACTTCTCTCAAAAATGAAGAAAACTGGACACACAACTGTACACATTTGCTTAATTATTATTTAGAAAAAAAGAAATAAAAAAGAAATAAAACGTCATTGATGATGTTTAAAACTTAATCATTAAGTTTTACTATGCAGGTTACTGTGCATTGCACAGTGACATTGAATTTGTCTATAAATAGGCAATTCATTTCAGAATGAAGACACACATTTCGGGGGAGGGAAAATTTTGAGAAATTTCCTCCTCCCTCCAATTTCCTTTCTCCCTCTTTTTCTCTTTTTCTCTTTTTCTCTCTTTTAGTTTATGTGTAAATAATTTTTCTTCTACTTGGGTCAAAGTGTGAAGCTCTTGGTAATAAAATAAGGTTAGATTTATTCCTTTCTTGTGCTTTAATAATTTATATTTTCAAGTAGTTATTATGCGTGTTATATTTTGTTTCTGATAATTTAGAAACTACCCTTGTAAAGAAGAGTTCTTGATTTATTGTAGACAAAATATTAACACAGTGAATGCTTTAACCCATTTACAAGAGGTGGTGTTAGAAACTCTCCTTATAAAGTGGAGATCTTGATTTATTGTAGACAAAATATTGGCATAGTGAATGCTTGATCCCATTTATGAGTGGTTGTGTTAATAGATGATTAAAGGAATCATAATATAATTACGTATATTATTTTAATGGACTTTTAACGTTGTATTTTCCGATTGGAACCTCCATGTTGCGAGGATTCTAATTGAGTTATAAAAGGAATTAATCTTACTTTTACTTTATTTACCAAGAGTGGATCTTTTTACATAAGTAAATAATTTTTACCGTAGTAACAAAATATTTACTTCACCTTAATCTTCAACAATTCTCTGTGGATCGACCTCAGACTCACAGAGAAATTTATTACTTGAGACAACCTACACTTGGGTTTGCAAATGCGACAATTAAAAATTGTGCATCAAGTTTTTGTGGTTCCGCTGAATTGGACAATTAAATAAATTATTGCATAAATTAACATTAATTATCTCTTTAGAAGTGTTTAGTAAATTGGCTATAATTTGAGTTACAAATATCTGATTGATGATTTTGGTCTTGTAGGAAAGCTTAGACAATTCCCTACAACTTTCATGAATAACTCAAAACTCAGATCGGACTCCTTGGATGTGATATTGAGTTTTGAAGTCAAAGCAAAGGAGCTGAAATCGGGTCTAAACACTCTGCAGTAGTTGGATCATATCTTGAGTTCTAGGCATGATTTTGGACTCAAACCAAAGCCATTTTAAAGCAAATATCTAGGCCTACAACTTTCATGAAGATCACTTCTCTCAAAAATGAAGAAAACTGGACACACAACTGTACACATTTGCTCAATTATTATTTAGAAAAAAAAGAAATAAAAAAGAAATAAAACGTCATTGATGATGTTTAAAACTTAATCATTAAGTTTTACTATGCAGGTTACTGTGCATTGCACAGTGACATTGAATTTGTCTATAAATAGGCAATTCATTTCAGAATGAAGACACACATTTCGGGGGAGGGAAAATTTTGAGAAATTTCCTCCTCCCTCCAATTTCCTTTCTCCCTCTTTTTCTCTTTTTCTCTTTTTCTCTCTTTTAGTTTATGTGTAAATAATTTTTCTTCTACTTGGGTCAAAGTGTGAAGCTCTTGGTAATAAAATAAGGTTAGATTTATTCCTTTCTTGTGCTTTAATAATTTATATTTTCAAGTAGTTATTATGCGTGTTATATTTTGTTTCGATAATTTAGAAACTACCCTTGTAAAGAAGAGTTCTTGATTTATTGTAGACAAAATATTAACACAGTGAATGCTTTAACCCATTTACAAGAGGTGGTGTTAGAAACTCTCCTTATAAAGTGGAGATCTTGATTTATTGTAGACAAAATATTGGCATAGTGAATGCTTGATCCCATTTATGAGTGGTTGTGTTAATAGATGATTAAAGGAATCATAATATAATTACGTATATTATTTTAATGGACTTTTAACGTTGTATTTTCCGATTGGAACCTCCATGTATGCGAGGATTCTAATTGAGTTATAAAAGGAATTAATCTTACTTTTACTTTATTTACCAAGAGTGGATCTTTTACATAAGTAAATAATTTTACCGTAGTAACAAAATATTTACTTCACCTTAATCTTCAACAATTCTCTGTGGATCGACCTCGGACTCACGAGAGAAATTTATTACTTGAGACAACCTACACTTGGGTTTGCAAATGTGACAATTAAAAATTGTGCATCAAGTTTTTGTGGTTCCGCTGAATTGGACAATTAAATAAATTATTGCATAAATTAACATTAATTATCTCTTTAGAAGTGTTTAGTAAATTGGCTATAATTTGAGTTACAAATATCTGATTGATGATTTTGGTCTTGTAGGAAAGCTTAGACAATTCCCTACAACTTTCATGAATAACTCAAAACTCAGATCGGACTCCTTGGATGTGATATTGAGTTTTGAAGTCAAAGCAAAGGAGCTGAAATCGGGTCTAAACACTCTGCAGTAGTTGGATCATATCTTGAGTTCTAGGCATGATTTTGGACTCAAACCAAAGCCATTTTAAAGCAAATATCTAGGCCTACAACTTTCATGAAGATCACTTCTCTCAAAAATGAAGAAAACTGGACACACAACTGTACACATTTGCTCAATTATTATTTAGAAAAAAAAAATAAATAAAAAAGAAATAAAACGTCATTGATGATGTTTAAAACTTAATCATTAAGTTTTACTATGCAGGTTACTGTGCATTGCACAGTGACATTGAATTTGTCTATAAATAGGCAATTCATTTCAGAATGAAGACACACATTTCGGGGGAGGGAAAATTTTGAGAAATTTCCTCCTCCCTCCAATTTCCTTTCTCCCTCTTTTTCTCTTTTTCTCTTTTTCTCTCTTTTAGTTTATGTGTAAATAATTTTTCTTCTACTTGGGTCAAAGTGTGAAGCTCTTGGTAATAAAATAAGGTTAGATTTATTCCTCTCTTGTGCTTTAATGATTTATATTTTTAAGTAGTTATTATACGTATTATATTTTGATTCTGATAATTTAAAATCCCGGGTGACAGACGGGAATACTCCATCCTTGTAAAGAGGAGTTCTTGATTTATTGTAGACAAAATTTTGACACAGTGAACACTTTAACCCATTTACAAGTGGTCGTAAAAATTAAAGGAATCACAGTATAACTACGTATATTATTTTAATGGACTTTTAACGTTATATTTTTCGATTGGAACCTCCATGTTGCAAGGATTCTAATTGAGTTATAAAAGGAATTAATCTTACTTTTACTTTATTTACCAAGAGTTGATCTTTTTACCTAAGTAAATAATTTTTACCGTAGTAACAAAATATTTACTTCACCTTAATCTTCAACAATTCCCTGTGGATCGACCTCGGACTCATCGAGAAATTTATTACTTGAGACAACCTGCACTTGGGTTTGTAAATGCGACAATTAAAAATTATGCATCAAGTTTTTGTGGCGCCGTTGCCGGAGACTTATTTTGAAGAATAAATTTCTGGTGTAAATATTTTTGTACATAGTAAAAAGTGAATAGTGTGTGAATAGTATATAAATAGTAATGTGAATAGTATGAATAGTAAAATAAATAAAATTTTTGGGTGAATAGTGTGAATAGTATGAATAGGGTAAATAATATGTGAATAGTATAAATAGTAAAAAAGTAAAAAAAATTATAATAATAATATAAAAATAATAAAAAAATTAAAAAAGATGTGTGAATAGTATGAATAGTAAAAAAGTAAAAAGTAAAAAAAAAGTTTATATATTAAAAAAACAAAAATAAAAAAAAACAAAAAAAGAGAGAGAAGGTGGTCACACCCGTGACCACCCAAAAAAAAAAAAACCAAAAAATAACTAAAAAATGAAAAAAAAAAACATAAAGGTCCCACAATAATAATAAAAATTAATAATGGGGGACAAGGTTATTCCCCTTTGAAAATTGAAGAAAAGGTCACACCCATGACCACTAAAATCAAAAAAATAAAAATGTACATATATAATAAAATAATAAAATAAAATAAAAATAATTAAAAAAAGTGAAGCCTTTTATTTTCTTGTACAGTGGGGTTAATTCTCCCTTTTACTTTCTTGTACATATTAACAATGGAAGAACCTCTCCCTTTTACTTTTCTGTACGTACTAACTTTGTGGGGGAACCTCTCTTTTTTATTTTTTTTGTACATATTAACAGTAGGGGTAATTCTCCTTTTTAATTTTTGCACAGTGGGGGAAACTCTCCCTTTTATTTCTTTTGTACATATTAACAGTGGGGGTGATTCTCTTTTTTAATTTCTGTACAGTGGGGGAAACTCTCCCTTTTATGTTTTTTGTACATACTAACACTGGGAGAAACTTTCCCTTTTATTTTCTTGCACATACTAACAGTGGGAGAAGCTCTCCCTTTTACTTTTTGTATATCCTAACTCCGTGGGAGAAATCTCTCCCTTTTATTTATTTTTATTTTTTTGTACATACTAATAGTGGGGGAAACTCTCCCTTTTATTTTTTTGTAATTTACTTTTCGTATTTTATTTTCTGCATTTTATTTATTTACTTATTTTTTGTGGTTGGTTTCTACCACACCATTTTTAAGTCTTATTTGGTGGTTGGTTTCTACCACACCATTTTTAATTTTTCTTTGGTGGTTGGTTTATTCCACACCTTTGTTAATATTTAATGGTAGGTTTATACCGCCTACTTTTTAATATTTTTTTTTATCATGGCAAGTTTATACCGCCTACTTGTAAATAAATATATATATATATATATATATATTAAAAAAAAAGTCTTGGGAATCGACTCAAAAAGACTGTTTGTCAATTTATAAGAAAATTGGATGGGAAGTTTATCCTCGACTCATAGAGGGCGTTTAAGCCGTTACTGGACATAAAACTAAAGGAAGATGTGAGCCACAATCACAACTACATGTATATATTTTCTTGTATAGAATTAAAAAAAAAAAGAGAGCAAGAAGTGGTCCGAAGGAAGTGTTGCGTGAAGCAGTAAGAAAAGCAAGCCAGTTCAGACACTCCAATTGTTTAAATAATTGCAAGCTTTGGTTTTGTTCATCGTATTTTGTTTCTATTTATATTTGTGTGAGATTTCTCTTTTCAGTAATTGTGGTAACAGGTACTACCTTTTTCCTTTCTATTTTTTTAACATTGAGGACAATGTTGTGATCTGGTTGGGGGGAAGGATAGTTGTGTGACTAGTTGTGTAAAAAAAATGTATAAAAAAAATTAATAAGTGTGTTTATGTTTGTCGTGTGTAGAGTTGTGTAAAAAAAAATGCTTGAATTTTTTTTTTGAAAGTGTGTTTATGTTTGTTGTGTTTGTTAGCAATTTTCTAACCTAAATCAGTTAAGGATGGCAGAGTAAGGAGTAAATTTTGCTGTGGCGGTAATTTTACTCTTGAGACGTATCTAGATTGTGGTAGATATCTTGTTTGTGTAGAAGTAGTAAAATGGATTCAGGGAAATTTGCATGATTGAGTTAATTGTCTTCTTTCTTAAACATCACATGCTTGGTTATGGATGTTAAAATTTTTGTGGATTGAGAATGATGGATATATGCCTTGTGAGATTTTGAGCTTATAAAAGAATGGATTGAACATCTGTACCATTCTCTTCTTTCTTGTGTGATTTTTTTTCACTCATGGAATTGTTACTCTAGAACTTGCTTTGATTCTTTTTGAGGCTACATTTTCACATGCATACATAAACATGATTGAGGCAAATTTTCTTGAATTAACTACTTTGACCAAATAGCTAACCTTACATATTTTCCTTTGCTTAACCCCTTTGAACTTATTTGACCATTCTTTGTTTCTAACTCATTACATGCCTTAAATAAAAAATCATGTTCTAACTCAACCTTAGGGAATAAAAGAGCATTGACTTTGTTATTTGATGAGTTCTTGAACAAGTGTGGGGGTGCATATGCAGATTGGTTATATAAAAAAAAGGAAAAAATGTTTCTATTAAAAAAAAAGAAAAAAAAAGAGCTGGCCAGTGAATTCTTGGAAATAACAGAAACAACAGGAGAATGTTGAAGCCTAACAATGAATTCAACCTACCAACTGATCTTTAACGAAACATTAGTCAAATATTGGTCAATGCCCTTTATGAAAAAAAAAACAAATAGAGAAGGAATTAAGAAAATCTTGGGAAAGTTAGACTGAATGTTCTCAAACATCTTCTCCACTCTAACTGTAACATAATGCTCTTCTATTCTCTTTGGTATTTAACTTGTCTTATCTATATTACTTCCACCTTTACCTTTGCCCCATTATAACCTTGATTAAAGTCCTCATGATTTGTGCATATATGTTGTTTTTGAGTAGCGAAGAAGTAGAAGATAAGCAAGTTTATGGTAGTTCAATTATTCATGAGTTGAATAGAGTGAAACACTAACCTTTTTAAACACTTGAGAGATTAAGAGTGAATTCTGTAAGGATCTATCATTCTTGATTCATTCTTTTCAACTGAAGTTTCCTTACTTGTTGGTTTGAGATGTGAAGAAATGTTATCTCATGAATGTTTTGATCCCTCGAATCTTTGGTTGCTCTTCATTATTACCATTGGAAATTGAGTCTTTAGTTTTTGAGTTTGTGTCGTTTTCCTTTATTCCTTGGTTTTAATCTTTTGTGTTTTGCCCAGGAGTGCAAAAGTTAAGTGTGGGAGAATTTGATAACAATGTATTTTATACATTTTGTAATCCTCTCACTAGGCTTCTTAAGGTTCAATTAGGCTTAATTAAGTTAGTTTTGACACATTTTATGATTTTGAGCTGAATTGGACAATTAAATAAATTATTACATAAATTAACCTTAATTATCTCTTTAGAAGTGTTTAGTAAACTGGCTATAATTTAAGTTACAAATATCTAATTGATGTGATTTTGGTCTTGTAGGAAAGCTTAGATAATTCCCTACAACTTTCATGAATAACACAAAACTCAGATCGGACTCCTTAGATGTGATATTGAGCTTTGAAGTCAAAACAAATGAGCTGAAATCGGGTCTAAACACTTTGTAGTAATTGGACCATATCTTGAGTTCTAGGCATGATTTTAGACTCAAACCAAAGCCATTTTAAAGCAAATATTCAGGCCTACAACTTTCATGAAGACCACTTCTCTCAAAAATGAAGAAAACTGGACACACGACTATACACGTTTGCTCAATTATTATTTAGAAAAAAAAGAAATAAAACGTCATTGATGACGTTTAAAACTTAATCATTAAGTTTCACTATGCAGGTTACTGTGTATTGCACAGTAACCTTGAATTTGCCTATAAATAGGCAATTCATTTCAGAATGAAGACACACACTTCGGGGGAGGGGAAATTCTGAGAAATTTCCTCCTCCCTCCAATTTCCTTTCTCTCTCTTTTTCTCTTTTTCTCTTTTTCTTTCTTTTAATTTATGTGTAAATAATTTTTCTTCTACTTGGGTTAAAGTGTGAAGTTTTTGGTAATAAAATAAAGTTAGATTTATTCATCTCTTGTGCTTTAATGATTTATATTTTCAAGTAGTTATTGTACGTATTATATTTTGATTCTGATAATTTAAAATCCCAGGTGACAGACGGGAATACTTCATCCTTGTAAAGAGGAGTTCTTGATTTATTGCAGATAAGATTTTGGCACAGTGAACGCTTTAACCCATTTACAAGTGGTCGTAATAATTAAAGGAATCATAGTATAACTACGTATATTATTTTAATGGACTTTTAACGTTATATTTTTCGATTGGAACCTCCATGTTGCGAGGATTCTAATTGAGTTATAAAAGAAATTAATCTTACTTTTACTTTATTTACCAAGAGTGGATCTTTTACCTAAGTAAATAATTTTTACCGTAGTAATAAAATATTTACTTCACCTTAATCTTCAACAATTCCCTGTGGATCGACCTCGGACTCACCGAGAAATTTATTACTTGAGGCAACCTGCACTTGGGTTGGCAAATGCGACAATTAAAAATTGTGCATCATCGATATATATGGTTTCAAATACTTGTCATTTATAGATTTAATCCTTAAACCAGAATTAATCTCGACAAGTGCATAAGCATTTCCAGAAAACACTTGAATAATTTTAAATGGTCCTTCCCATTTTGGGGACCATTTACCATATTCTCGACAGAGTTTATCCATGGGCAATACAACTTGATGCGGATTAAAAGTTGCAAACCCAAGTGTAGGTTATTTCAAGTAATAAATTCTCGGGAGTCTGAGGTCGATTCACATGGAATTGATAAAGAAAATTTTATTTGACGTATGAAAAATATTTTGTCACAATAATAAAAGTGATAAAACTTGGTCACAAATATAAAAAGATTTACTTGAGTTAGGAAATCCACTCTTGATAAATAAAATAAAAACAATATTAATTTTTTTTATAACTCAATTAGAATCCACATATAATGGAGGTTCTAATCAAAAATACAACAATCAAAGTTCATTAAAAATTATATACATAATTATATTATGATTCTTTTAATTATTTATTAACACCATCACTTATAAATGAGCTCAAGCATTTATTATGTCAATCTCTTGTCTATAATGAATCAAGATCTCCATTTTACAAGGAGGGTTTCTAAATTGATTGGAAACAAAATACAACACGTATAATGGCCACTTGAAAATATATCATTTAAGCACAAGAAAGAAATGAATCTAACATTATTTCATTGCCAAGAGCTTCACCCTTTCACCCAAGTAAAATGAAACTTAGTTACTCATAGACAAGAAGAAAGAAAGAGAGAAGAAGAAGAAGAAGAAGAAGAACATAACTTTAATTTAGAACAAAAGAAAACTACAACAAGATAATCAAACAATAAAATAGCTTAATTTTGGTATCTAACACCAAGACTCTCTAAATGATCAGCCAAAGCTCCCTTTTATAGAGGATTAGGGATACAAAATGACAAGGGGGCTGAGTCATGAGTGAGTAGATGAGTGAAAAATGAGTGAAAAATGCCAAATGACTTTTGGTGAGTGAAAAATTATGGAGATTCTTTATCTCTAAAATCATTCATTTCTGAAGTCATTTAATGCATCAGAATATTGAAATATGGTCTTCATGAAAGTTATAGGCCTGGATCTTAGCTTTCAAATGCCACTAGAATCACCTCAAAAGACCATTTATAGCCTAAGATATGGCCCAATTACTGTACAATGTTCAGGTCCGATTACAGCTCCTCTGTTCTGACTTCCAAGCCCAATATGACCTCCAATAAGTCCGAATTGAGTCTTGTGTTCTTCATGAAAGTTATATATATGGATCTTAAATTGTAGATACCAAAAGTTCAGCCCAACTCATATCTTACAGCTCGAGTTATGCTCTACTTACTACACACTGTTCAGGTTCCAATCACAAAACTCATATTTTGACTTCCAAGCCCAATTAGTTCCACTAGATGTCTGACTTTGACCTCGAGCTCTCATAAAAGTTGTAGAGCTCTCTCTTATATTTTCAACAAAGTAAAATGCATAATTAGCAGATATCTAGAACTCGAGATATGGCTAAAATACAGAAATAGTATAAGACTTAAATCATGCTGAAAAAAATCAAATAAGTCCAATTTGAGTCCAAACTTACAAAATATAACCAAACTCAATCAATTAAGTACAAAGAGAGTGTAAATGACTAAAAATGAGAATTTATTAATGTATAAAATATGTGATTATCATAACTTTCCAAACTAAGTCATCAACTTTAAAAGACTTAAATTTAACTCGACTATCATAATACTTCGCAATTCTTTCTTTCTGTCGAATCAAATTTTCTAACGCAATCAACCTTTCATCTTATAACTCATTTAATTCGTTGAACATCAAATTCCAATAATGTTCTATTGGCAATTCATCTTGCTTTTGAATATGAATTGATTGAAGGTTGATCTCGACAGGCAAAATTGCATCATGGCCATAAACTAATTTATATGATGAAGTGCCTGTTGATTCCCTTGGAGAGTTTCTATATGTCCATAAGATTTTAGCAAGAGTATTATGTCAATTCTTGGGCTGTCAACCAATATGCTTTTTAATTAAACTGATAATAATTTTATTCATGGTCTCTACTTGGCTGCTTGAGCATAATATGGAGTCGATGTTAACATTTTTATTTTTTTGGAATTAGCATATTCAACAATTCTTTTACTAGTAAATACTATACCTTAATCAGTTGTCAAAGTTTGTGGTATCCCAAACCGACAAACTCTATGATTTTCTATAAAATCAATTACATTTTGCTGGGTTACACTTTGCAAAGCAACAGCCTCAACCCATTTAGTGAAATAATCCACTCCAACTATGATGTATTTATGTCCTTTTGATGAAATTGGGTGTATTTGGCCTACTATGTCTAAAGCCCATCCTCTAAAAGGCCAAGGTTTGACAATAGAATACAACTCACTAGCTAGGACATTTTGTATATAGCCATGTTTTTTACATTCTTCACAAGACTTAGCAAATATTATATAATCCCCAACTAAAGTGGGCCAATAATACCTTTTTCGTCGAAGGATCCACTTCATCTTATCTCCTGCCTGATGAGCTCCACAAATCCCTTGATGGACTTCTGACGAGGCAATGTATGCCTCTGCTTCATTCAAACAAGTTTCCAAATTCCAGTCTACAAATATCCTATAAAGTGCTCCACCAGACATGACAAACTTTGACGCTTTATACTTAAGCTTCCTATTTGCATCTTGACCTGGATTCTCCAAATATTCTATTATTGGTTTCCTCCAATCATTATTTGTCGAAATATCATTCTTTAGGATATCTCGTTCCTCTAATGGATACAAGAGTTCTCGAATCTCCATTAAATCCAACAAAATCTTTGAAGAAACTTTATAACCAGAGGCTATTTGGGCCAATTCATTAGCCTCTTAATTTAAATTTCTAGGAACATATTCGACAATTACATTGTCAAACTTCTTCATTAACTTACTTGCCATAATACAATATTTAGTCAAATTATGAATGACGCATTTGTATTGTTGTGTAAGTTGTTTGATAACTAATTGTGAATCCCTAGAGATATATATATTACGTGCTCCCATATCCAAGAGTATTTCCAATTCGACAATCAAGGCTTCATACCCAGCCTCATTGTTGGAACAATTATATTTGAGGTCGAACATGAACTTAGTTGGAATTCCTTGAGGAGAAATAATTAAAACTCCCACTCCAACTCTTTTATTATGCCTAAAGCTATCGAAATAAAGGCGCCAGTGTGTCAACTCGATGAAATTAGTAGTATCAACATCCAAACAAGGATGGTCAGCCAAGAAATTAGCAATGACCTGGCCTTTGACAGCTTTTATAAGAACATATTGTAGAGAAAATTCAGACAAAGCAATAATCTATTTACCAATACGTCCATTCAAAACTAGTTTGGATAACATGTATTTTATTACACCAGTCTTTGACATAACTAGTACATTATAAGGCATCATATAATATCTTAATTTCATACAAGAAAAATACAATGTTAGACACAATTTTTCTATAGCACTATATCTTCTTTCAGCTTCATTCAATACTCGACTAAGGTAGTAAATAGCCCTTTCAACACTATTCCCATCTTCTTGAGTCAATAAATTGCCTATAGTCTCTTCTGATGCTGATATGTACAATTTCAACGGTCAATGAGGTTTTGCAGACACCATGATTGGTGGATTCGTCAAATATTGCTTGATTTGGTCGAAGGCTTCTTAGTGACAAGGTTCCCACACAAATTCTTATTCAGCCTTCAACTTAATTAATGATGTAAAAACTCTAGTCCTTCCCTACAAGTTGGAAATGAATCTCCTTAAAAAATTCACTTTTCCTAAGAAAGATTGTAATTCTTTCTTATTCGTCGGTACAGCAGCTTTCAAAATAGCTTTAGCTTTATTCTTGTCCACTTCAATACCTTTTTTGTGAACTAAGAATCCCAAAAACTTGGCAGCCGACACTCCAAAGCCACACTTTTTCTGGATTCATTTTAAGGCTATGCTTTCTCATTCTTTCAAATGCCTGCCTCAAATGCGTCAAGTGTTTCTCTTTAGTTTTTGACTTGACAACCGCATCGTCAATGTACATTTCCATGAATTTGCCAATAATATCATGGAAAATAGTGTTCATTGCTCTTTGGTAGGTGGCCCCTGCATTCTTCAAACCGAAAGGCATGACTACCCATTCATATGTCCCAATAGCACCTGGACATCTGAAAGCAGTTTTTGACACGTCATCCTCGGCTATAAAGATTTGGTTATAACCTGCATGACCATCCATGCAACTTAAAATTTCATGCCCAGACGCATCATCAACTAACATATCCGCTATGGGCATAGGATATTCATCTTTTGGAGTTGCAACATTTAAATTTCTAAAGTCTATGCATACCCTTAACTTGCCATTTTTCTTAACAATAAGAACTACATTAGAAAGCCATTTGGCATACATGGCAGTTCGAATGAACTTAGCTTTGAGTAGCCTCTCGACCTCTTCTTTAATTTTGAGCACCACTTCGGGAGCAAACCTCCTATTTGCTTGTTTGATAGGTCTACACCCTTCTCTGAGTGGTAATCTATGTTCGACAAGGTCCTTGCTTAATCCAGGCATTTTGCTGTAATCCCAAGGAAAACAATCTTTGTATTCCATTATTAAGCTGACAAACTCCTTCTTGAATTCCTCTGGCAGAGTAGAATTTACAAATATAAGTCTCTTATCTATTTTATCACCCAAATTTATCTCTTCTAGAATATCTTCTACTTCAACATTTTGTTTTTCATCAGCCCCTTTCTCAAATCCTAAAGGGTCGTTGTCTAAAACACAATTTGATAATGCATCTTCTGAGGTGCACACCTTTTTGTCGGCCATATAGGTTGACAACCTTCTCAAGTGATCTTCAACAGTCATTTCTAGTGCTTGGTCGTTCCTCGTCGGCCTTGTCTACTAGTTGACTACCAAATTGGTCCATCAGGCAAGCTTTCAAAGCTTCTTTATCTACAACCCCATCATTGACAGTAACAGGCTTGACATTCAGTGCATATGCCTTCAAGTCTACATGAAGTTGTTGTAAATAACATGGGCTGTCATCAGCTTCTATTATTTCGATTTGATCATCTGCATTCCAAAGGATCATTTTTTGATGTATTGCCGAAGGAATCACTCCAACAGTATGAATCTAGTCTCTACCCAATAAAAAATTATAACTGGACTTGGTGGGAATCACCACAAACAATGTCAACCTCTCCACTGACCCAACTTGAACATTCAGCATTGCAATCCCGTCAGATGGAGAAGTCTTACCACTAAAGTCAGTGACAATCATGTTTGTCGGTATCAACTCTGACTCATCCTTCCCAAGTTTCTTGAACATCGCTCAGGGAATAAGATTAATAGCAGCCCCTCCATCTATCAATACTCTGTTGGTGGGTTTTCTTTCCAATAATGCTTTGACATGCAATAGATGCAAATGAGCCTTTTGTTCATCAGTTGGCTTTTCAAATTGTGCCAAGTTGTCAAACACAGTAATCATATTTTCTTCTAAAAAGAGACAACCCTCTATCAAATTTTCTTCTTCTTCTTCATTCTCACCCAGATACTCTATTTCATAGTGCCTTTCAAACTCAGCTGGTATTACTGAGATTAAATTGACATTCATTATCAAGAAATCCTTTCCATCTCTTGTTTCTTCATCTTCAAAATATGATCCAATCCTGGCATAATTTCTGTCAATTGACCCTCCATCTGATCCCACATCATACAAAGTATTGCCCATTGCCATGATTATATCATCCAAGTCTTTGTTTGGATCCAGATCTATGTCAAAAGTTTCTTTATCATCAAAACCTAGAAGATCGTCGGGATCATTAAGGGCCTCGATGACTGCGTCCATTGATAGGCTCAAGTTAGCAGTATTGCATTCTGGTTTGAATTCGACCAATTCACCCCCTTTCTTTACCTTAGAGAGTGTCTTCCTTTTCTGTTCAACATCCATATCTGAGTCCTTCAAAATTTTCATAACTTCCTCTTGGGACCAGTATTCAACCTCTTGATCTCCAGACTTATCTTGACTAGTTAGGATTTCCTTTCTAGCAGCATTTTCAACAGCCACTAGTCCAATGGGTCATTTCTTACGGAATTGGCCTTAAATGTCCTTTACACCCTTGATTTGCTCCATAGGCTTTTTCTGCCATTGCTTTCTTTCTGGTTGTCTAGCTAACGTGTTGGTTGGGTAGAAGCTGCCCCCGTGGCATCAACAGGATCTTTTCTGATAATATTTTTTAGCTTATTATCTGCTTGGCCTTTTTCTTGTGTTGGTTTTGCTTCCACCACTAAACAACCCTTATCAGAAAGTTGTTCTTTAATCATCAAGTTGTTAGCCAGGTTCTTCTTTTTCGGTGCCTGCCTGAACCTTTGAAGTCTTCTTTTCTGGCTTCTTGACAGCGGCACTCAACTCGATGGCCTAGGCATATCTTAGCCATTCAGATTTTTGTCTTGCATCAATCTAGCATGTCAATAATTCTTGTTCCAAAATGGAGTGTTGTTCTGAAATCTATCCTTTCTGGCTTTCAACCTACTGCGTATCTCAAGGAAATGAGCCATTGTAGAATTCTTCACCCAGGTATCCACCGAGACGTTGGCAGATGGAACTCTAGTCATTGTTTGTCTAACAGTTTGACGAATCTGGTTACTTCCCACCGATTCTCCTGACGATTCTATCAACCAACCATTTATATTTAATTTGGGTGAATAATTTGGCCTTGGCCTTGGAGTTTAAAATGGTCTCTGTCAAAAATTCCTTTCAGTACTATTGAATGATCCGCTTCTTTTCTGGGAACCCTTTGACCGTGATCTTTGGCCATCAGTTCTTTGGGCAGCCGAGTAGTCAAAAAATGTTAAACATCTTGGGTAAAGCTTCACTCTACCACTGCATTCCATTCTTTCCAAAAAGGTTTGCCATGGTTCTCCAGGATTTGGGAAGAGATTATGTGGATCTGGCATTTTCACTATGTCAAATGGTGGATTTGAAAAATCTGACACATTCTGCGCTTTGGCTTGAATGTTAATCATGTCAATGTTCAAAGGAACTTGGCCTTCCACATTTGACACTTGTTTACCAAATGGCTTTGTGTCAACCTTCATTTCACTTCTCTATTTGTCAGCAAACTTGAGTCTTCCTTCCATGAGTGCTTTTTGAATTATGTCCTTGAAATGTATACATTCGTTAGTTACATGACCTACGATATTATGATATTTGCAATATTTTCGGTCTTTAATTTCATCGGGCTTTAAAAGCCTATGATTATGGGACAATTTAATTTGCTTGTCTTTTAACAAAACATCAAAAATTTGGTCGACTTTTGTAACATTAAATGTATATACTTTCTTATTCACATAACTTATTTTCTCTTTAGCCCTTGCAGGCCTTAAAGCTTGACAAACATAAGGAGGATCTTTTTTTAACTTAGCGAGATTTACTTCAAATTCATTAGGACTTGTAACTTCTTCGTCGAATTCTTCTAATCCAACAAAGTTAATTTTCTCTCTTTTAAGGAATTTCTTTTGCTTTTGCAACTTTTCAGTCTTTAATTGCTCAATTTGCCTGACTTTCTCTCCTAATTGAGCTAAATCAACAAGGTGTTGATTGACAAGTTCTTTCTGACATAATAATCCAATCCCCCAGCGACTATCTTAACTATTTCTGCCTCAAGGATAGGTGTGAAACACCTACTCTTCATTTTCCTGAACCTAGCTAGGCAATCATCAACAGATTCATTATACATTCTTTTAATGTTGAATAAATCTATTAGACTAACTTTCATGTCACCTCTGAAAAATTGGTCATGGAAACTCCTTTCCAACTGTACCCATGAATGAACAGAGTTAGGTCTCAAGGTGGAAAACCAAGAAAAGGCATTTTTCGTGAGTGAACTAGGAAAAAACCTCATCTTAAGGCTTTCTACACCCATCTCTATTGTATATCGTGCAATATGCTCGACAGTCGACTATCCATTTTCTCCAGAGAATTTAGAAAGTTTAGGGAGTATGATCCCTCTAGGCATTTCTGCCTGTTGGACCCAATCTGGGAATGCTAATACAAAATATGGTTGGTTGGCATAGCTAACGTTGAAGCCAAATCTGTTCAAAACTTGTTCAACCACTTAGTTAACATTTTGTTCCACCTGATTCCTTATAATATTTTGTCGAAGAGCACCTAAAGCAGGATGCATACCCACTCCTGGTTCCTCATTACGACGAAGTAAATGGACTTGACCATATTCCAATCTAGGTTGGTCTTATCCTTGCATTGCGTTAACTTGTGGTGTTTCAACTTGTGCTTGAATACATTTTGGTGAATTTGTCCAAGGCCAACACCATTTCGTGGTTGTGTCATATGTATTTGTCCTTGGCCGACACCCTGAGGTTGTTGGACCATGGTTTCTGTTCCTTGTGGAATATTATTATTTTCAGGTGCCACTATTCCCAAGGCTTGATTTAACCTCGCCATTTGCAAGGCTAATGTGTTGCATGCATTGTTAGTATTTTCCATGAGAGATGTAATTAAGGCACCCATTTGTTGGGTGAACATGTTAACCATGTCATGGTTGCTGTCATCAATCTGTTGACGTACACTGGCCAATATGGCAAGCGTCAAACTCATAGTGCTTTGAGGAATTTGTCTTGGCATGCTAGGAAAAACAGGTGGTCCCAAATTCAACCGTTCTTGTCGAGTAGAAGTTGTGACACTTGTTCCTGCCACTATTGTCCCTTGGCCAATACCACTATTCTGCCCCCCTACCAAAGGTACTGGCTGGTTAACAAGGGCAGAACTTATCAATTGGCCCATCGAATTGTTCAGGAATCCAAATGGCATGCCATATAAAGGCTGTGTCAAAGGTTGTGTCCCTCTTGAACTTGAATTTACTATACTTTTTGGTGAATATTGACTCACTACAGGCACCACAACCTGTTCCAACACTGGGTTTCCTCGTAGAGCACCTACGAATACCACATCTACATGAGGAAGGTCCTCCTCAATGGTTAAAGGAAGATTTGACACTTGATTGTTCTGATTATTTGCGTCGCTCATGGTTTGTGAGTCGTAAGAATATGGAATTATCAATTTTCCACTTCTTAGATGCATAAAACCATCTTCTAGTGTAAAGAGGTTCGTGATATTTACGAGTTACTCTAAACTCATCCCACCGGACGTGCCAATTTGTTTATGGTGTTTTTTGGTTAAGACCAAGTCCGACAAACAAATAATAAAAACCAGATAAATGTGGGTTTCAAGTTATACGGTAATCTCGTGTCAAAGTTTTTAAAAGATTTTTCTATCAAAAGTACAAATATGACAATCAATTTCACGAATTATGACTGATTTTTGTCAAATGAAAGATATGCAAAAAAGGAATGTAAATACATGAAAATAAAGGAAAACATGTAAAGAAGTGAGAATGTAAAAGAAAGCATGTAAATGACAATAGAATGTAAAGTGCATGGAAAGTAAAGTGCAGAAATGTAAAGTGGAGAAAATTTAAATATACAGTGAAAGTAAAGAACATTAATATAAAAGAACGTAAATTTAAAGTGCAAGAAAAGTAAAGGAATACAAAGACAAGTGCAGAAATGTAAGAAGGTTGAATGTAAATTGCATTGAAATTCAACTTGCTTGAAAGTAAAGAATGGAAGACATACTTAATTTGTATCCGTGTATATGCTTGAGTGAGATGTTTAAGATTTCAATCAAGTCTCTCACCCTTTGTACATCATGAATCCTAATATTTATAAGTAAACTACGAAAGTAACTGACTACTTTGAAGCTTGACACGTAAGTAGCAGTTGTTTTATTCATAAGCCACGTCTATACCAATTATATTATATCTAAATTGAAACATTTAGACATAGCTGCCTAATTTGACTTCAAAGTAGGGGCATTGACTCTTCTGTATATTTGACAACATTTTCTGCCTCTTTCTTGACAAGTCAAGTAGCAATTCCATCACTTAGTCATTTCTGCTGATCTTCTAGTATCTTCAACAGCTTTGTACAACTTGTTTGACGGAACTTAATTTTTAACAATTTTCATTGAACCACACCCCCTTGTCAATACTCTATCGAATCGTAACTTGACACTTTTCATTCTTCTATTTTCTTTGATAGTTTTATGCATCATTCGACAGAACTTGGCTTTTAGCCATTCTCGTCAAATGATATTCTCCTGTCAGCATTGATTCTGTCAAATTGTAACTTAATCATTTTCGTCACCAAGTCACATTATGGCTGACATCTTTCATCATTCTCTGTCATGTCATTTTTCGTCGAAAGGTAGCCTTACATTTGCACACTTGAGGCATTTCCACTGTCGAATCCAAATTTAAGATTTATCACCTAATAATTATATTTTTTATATTTTTTATATTATAATTCTACCACTTTACAGTGATATAAGATTTTGTAATATGCATCAAGCATTTTCCCAAGTTATTCACTATCACTTTTTTTTTTTGTTCATAAACTTTATTGACGATCACATGCACTGTACTTATAGGCATCAAGCATTTTTCCGAGTTATTCACTATCACTTTTTTATTATAAACTTTATTGTCGATCACCTGTACTTACGGCCACCTCACTTTACTAAAAATGTAGAAAAAAAAAATGCCCCACCGATGACAAGAAATAAAAGAAATATTCATGCTCTTATGCTGACAACGAATTGTACCAGATGTACTAAATTTTGGACCCACTAAAGATATGGTGATATACGAATACCAAAAATATTTCAATTTAATCCATTTGCTTTTAAATTGAGCTATATGTCAACTTTATAAATATGAATTCACCATTAGTGAATTCTCTTTATTGATGTTCAGTAAATAGAATAAATGTAACCTTAGACAACACAAACGATCGAGATTTGGTACAATTTATGCAAGTCATTCTAATACAATCTTTATAAGCATAATTGAGCAATAATTAAAAAAAATTAAAGCAAAAGGATGTTCTAAGAAATAAAACGTGTCTGGTAGGTATCTCTCATTCTCATATATCTTGTATACATATATACATATGTAGATACAAGTTACAAAAGCATAAGATATATATACCTGCATATCTAAGTCCCCATGTTAGGCATATATAAAGGATGCAGTGGTACTTTACGAAAATTTGATGTAATGCATTCCCAAATCTTGTGAGAAATATGTGATTGCTTGCTTGTAAGGGAAATTATATGCATATAGGCATCTGGTTTACCAGTGCTATATCTTATACTTATGTACTGATTATAGACATGTAACTAAGTTATTATCTGAAGTATTCTAAGTATTCAGATGTTTGAAGATGCATGATGGTTTACCAAACGCCAAAAAAACATTACAACAAATAAGCAATACGAAATTCTTCATAGGCCTATAAATTCCTTATTCCTTATTAAAAGAATGAAACAAGGGCATTTATTTAGAAATTTTGTTTCATAAATTTAATTAATTTGGTTAAATTAATCTGTAAGTCCTTATACTTTTGAGATATTCAAAGAAGTCCCTATATTTTAAAAGTTTTTAATTAGATACTTATAATTTTTAAATTTTTTTCATTAGGTACTTGCTGTTAGACCTTTGTTATATAGTTCTCTAGTGTGGTAGGTTAGATTCAGAAATTCCAATTAAAAAAAAATTGAAATCATGGGAACTCCAATTAAAATATTTTTAACTATAAGTATCTAATCATAAACTTTAAAATCTCTATAATTTTAAAGTTTTCTAGTATGGTCCCCAGATATAACCTATTGATAGAGAACTATATATAATGGTGCTTTAAGGTCGTAATTAATTTTTTTAAAAAATTATAAGAACCTAATTATAAATTTTATATATTGAGACTTACTTGAATATTTCCAAAAGAGTTATGTTATAGATTAATTTAGCCATTTTGTTTTTATAAAAAGGAAGAAAAAGATTTCGACAAATTTTCTTTTGTATTCATCCATTTTATCTTGTATAAATTTATAAATCAATTATGGTGGAGAGAAGTAGAACCCCTAATGGCTTGCTTTTTCGGTGCTTTGAATTATTGTACCACTTTGGTGACAAAACTCACTGATTAAAGATTGTGCGGCGTACTAGTTGTCTCAGATTGGTTTCTCGAGTACTTCCTTCCACATGGACATTGGGTGCTCCATCGTTGAGATCATTGTCCATTTTGTTGGACGATATTTACCATATAGCGGTACTCTTTTCTTTTCTTTTCTTTCTTTCATATTTTTTTTCACACCATTTGGTATTCGTAATTTTCAAGAATTTAACAATATAATTGACACCTACAAAATTAAATGATATATTTTAAAAAAATGAATTAAGTCAGTTTTATAACTAAAAAACAAGATTTATTAGTAGAAAAAAATATTCTAGAGTATACTCTAAAATTGATAATTGACCAATTTATCTTATCAGTAAAGTAATTATGAAACACTTAACTAAAATAAGAGAGACATTATTATATCGTGAGAATGAGATCGTATATAAGAAGGATGCGAATTTGGATCTTTTACAGTTCAACTGATGTGTAGTTAAGAAATATAGACATAACATGTCAAACTATATATATATATATACAAGGGAGGATCAACTTATATTAGTGTAAATTTTTTTTTCTTACACCAATTTTTAACCGTTTGTTTCACTTTCATCTAATGGTTACTTTTAATGAAATAATCTCAACCATTAAATAAAAGTGGAGCTAACGGTTGAAAATAAGTGTAAGAAAAAAAAAACTTATACTTAATGTAGTTCTATCATTCCTCTATATATATATATATATATATACATACATAAGATATAAATTTAAAACTTTTAAACCATACTTATGATTTTTAAATTATGAAATCCACCTGATATATCTCAATGTTCAAAACTGCACAAACTGCAGAACTATAGAAGATCCAAATCCAAAGAACCCAACGTGTAAATCTTATTCTTGTAGGACACTAAATAAATTTGTCCATTCATCTTGCATAATCTCCGTAGGAATAGTGCTAACTCTTCCTGAGTTTCAATTCTGAAGTTAGGTTGATATTTCAAATATTCTAGCCGTGATGAAGCAAGACGATTAGATTCCATTAGCTATAAACAGTATGACAGCAAATGATTGGCGCAACCCAAAATAAAATAAAATTCCTTGTTTAATTTCTAAAGACTTACATTTTGCTCAATTGAAAATGGATAGATACCTGAATATTGCATCAAACATCTATCTTCACAGGAAAACAAATACTACTTAATTTGTATATAAAATACTATTTTGTTGTGTATCAAAAAAAAATTTTAAATGTTGTATTATATAGTTTAATGATAGGTGCAATGCGATTCTGTCATCATTTGTAAGATATTTTGATAATGTCAGTCCATCCTTTAAATCTTAAAGCGCCACAGGAAGTTTTGTTAAATGAATGTTGCACGAGTTTTCCTTTCTTTTACCTTTTTTGAAATATGTTCTACCACTGAATATGTTCCATTTTTTTTGGAATATCCTCTAAATTTATTTGTTTTTATATATTTTAATTGATTACTCACCAATTAAACCTATGACTTATTAATTTAATACCTATTTGAATCAATCATCGGTCCAAGTTTTATATATATGATTCATAGTCAACTCAAATATCAATATCAAATTCAAATTGTTTGTTATATATTGATTTAATGCAATTTTTAGTAATCAACCTATCAGCAAAGTATACTTTTTAATGTTGAAATATAAAATTTCTAAAAGAAAATTATGTATAAAATTTATTATAAGAAAATCTTTACTTTTCATCCTTTAATTTTAATATAAGTTTCATTTTCTTCTTAAATCTTTTTAAAATTCGTCATATATTCATTCTCAAATTATTAATTCAAACAAAAATCCTAGTTGAGTAGTGTTAACTGCACATTTGTGTTCACATATGATGTCATATCAGTAAATTTTATTAACAATTTTTGTAATATTAGTAGTTAGTACAAATTTAATGTGTTCTAGAACGATCATTACAAAAAAAGTATAGTTTAACCACGATTAAAATCGTGGCCAATTTATAGGAAAAGCGTTGCAAAAGTATGTTAGCCACGATTACTAATACCATGGCTAATCATGACATTGCCTCATGATCTGTTGATTATTCCTATATTTTAATCGCCTTGTAATTGATTCATTGAACTCCATTTGTACTTAATTGTCATCATTTAGCTTAGTTTCTGATATCAAACCCTAATTAGAACATTACTGTGAAACTTTACTTAAATGTGTTCATTAGCACTCATAATTGAATTATGCTTTTCAGTCACTGGGCTTCTTAAGGTTCAATTAGGTTTAATTAAGTTGGTTTTGACACATTTTATGATATTGAGCCTAATTGGATCATTGAAGGAATTATTGCATGAATTAGTCCTAATTTATCTCTTTGACAATGTTCAGTAAACTAGCTATAATTTGATTTTTAAATATCTGATTGATGTGATTTTGGTCTTGTAGGAAAGCTAAGACAATTCTCTACTACTTCCATGAAACCTCAAAGGCCTAATCACGCGTTTGGATAATTCAAATTAGAGTTGAAGCAAGAACTAGGGTGCAAATCCTGACAGCTTGACCTATGCATACTATTCATGACATAGCTCGAGCTACAAGTTGTCAAATGGGTTGAAATTTTGATGTTTGATAGTTAAGATCCAAATCTACAACTTTCATGTTGAACACTTTTCCAAATTCGGAGGTCTAATGGGCCATATTGGGCTTGGAAGTCAGATTACAGGACCTGAGTGAAATTATAAGGCCTGCGTCAGATTACAGGGCCTAGGCTGCGTAAAAAAATACACGGCCGTGTACTTATCTGACTTTTGTAATTAAAACAGTAAATTTTGATCCTCCAGGCAGTGTCATACACGGCCTAGGCCGTGTATGCATGCACGGTCATGTATTTGTGTCAGAAACTCAATTATTGAAACTTCTACGAGAAGTTTGTGTTGGAGGCCTATATATTGACACTCTTGGCACGTTTTGAAGGGAGTTCTGACCTAGGAGAGCAGCTGCAACTCCTTGGAGAAGGAGAAGGGAGTCTTGGATCAAAGATTTGGAGTCTCGGGTTCGAGCAATCAGAGATCCATCATCCTCAATCCTCAGAAACTCGTTTGCTATTTAGTTTTTCTTCTGCACTTTGTTTCTTATGTTGATCTCTTTTAGTTTTTCTTGTTATTTCCTTCTAGTTATGTGTAACTAAACCTCCCTTGGTTAAGGGGGTGGTGAAACCACTAGTATTGATGTTGTGAATCTTGCATATTTGATTATTTCAATGTAGTTATGTTTTTATTCATATATTTCTGAATCTATTATTGGTATGAAGGTTTTTGTACTTGTTCCCACTTTAAAAGTGGTAAATCTGGGTTTATTATACGCAGTTGTGGTAGTAGATCTAGCAGAATATATGATGTTCATGTGGGTATAATTATCTTTGTGCTATTTGCCAGTTATAAAAGTGGTAGATCTGGGTTTATTATGCGCAGTTGCGGTAATAGATCTAGAGAAATATATGTTCTAAGTAATTTAATCCCGGTGTGTGATTAGATCTTAGTGTAATTGGTTTTCTAAAACTTAATGCAATTATTAGATAGTTGTAAGAGCGATTGCTTTATGACTAATCAATGATCAGGAGTTGATTTGAGCGGTTGCTGAATTGGCCAACACGTACGAAAAACAGAGATTTACTCTCACAATTGTGTAAAAACATAATTGAGCATGTTGGAATAAAAGGATATGTGGATTTACATCATCATATAAATCTAGTAGTGGATTCAATCTCTCAACCAATTTTCTTATATTGTTGATTTCAGTTCATTTATTGTTATTGTCTTTGAAGCTGTTCATTGTTCATCAAAACTCCAAAACCCCTCTATTTACTATTTATTATTAATCAGAGTTTAAATTGGGAATTATTTGATAGTGTTAATTGAATTGGTTCTATGTAGATTGACCCTTACTAACTACAACTAGTTGTAAGGTTTTTATTTTCTGGTAGGCCTAACAACTGATTTTTATCTGAATTTTAATCACTATATCCTCACACATCAGGATTTTGGCGCCGTTCCCAGGGAACCAATTTTCCAATTACACTATTAATTTATTTCCTATTTTTACTTTATTTTTGTTTTATTTTTAGGTTTTTAATTCTTTCTTTTTGAGTGTTTTGTAGGTGTTGATGTCCATTAATCATGGATGCTTATGGGATTTGCTTATCACCTGGACATATCACTGATTTGTGTCTCACTTTCCTAGTAGACACAAATGAGGAAGTAGAGGCAGTATGGGAATATTCTGAACCTTCTGACAACTACAACCCGTACTCCAATACATATTATCCTGAGTGGTGGGACTATCCTAACTTGAGTTATGGGCAGCAGCCTCAGAATCAACCTCCAGCCTATGAACTTCCAGAATTTCAGCAGAGGCAAACACTTTTTCTTCCAGGACAGCAGCAAGTTCAAAATCCTTGGCAACCTGAACCTTCATTGGAGGAACTAATAAGACAATTTGCCATTAATACTATGCAGTTCCAACAAGAAACAAGGGCCAATATACAGAGTTTTCAACAAGAAACAAGGGCCGCAATCAATAACATGCAAAACTCTTTGGAGCAGTTAGCCATAGAACTCAGTAATATGCAGAGCCTAAATTCTGAAAGACTTCCTTCACAACCCGAAGAGGATGTGAAGGAAGATCCTAGTGCTGTCACATTGCAAAGTGGAAAGACGTTGGATAAACTCACCTCTCCTCCATAAACCACTACAGAGAAAGACCAAGAGCCTAAATAGGTAAATGAGGAAGGGAAAAACTCTGAAGCCCCCAAGTTAAGTAATCCTGAACCCCTTCTTAATGTAGTGGAGGAGCAACATGATGAGTTGTGTGATGAATTTCCTTATTTTATTGGTTTCAATAATTATATTCATTGCCACTCATGTACTGATATCATATGTGCTAGTCGTGCTGAGATTTCTACAGAGTTGAAAGTTGATGATTCTGTTTACAAAGCAGAATCTACGACCCAAAGGGAGGTGGAATTACAGGCCATGGAAGAATTTTTAGAAAAGGAAGAAAAGCACCCGATGACGGTCACTACTGAAATGGACTTTGTTTTTGGGCCATTGTTTAGTAGAAACAATGCACATGAAGCTGATAAAGTGCACATATTACTTTTCAGTGGTGAAGCCAAGGAAAATAAGGGCCAATGAGACCCTAGTGGAAGCCCTTATACTGCAAGCTTAATTTGGTCATCACACTTCAACCAATAGGATCCTGGTGAAAGCTCTCATATTGTTTTAACTACAGCTTGGTCATCACACTTCAACCAATAGGACCCCGGTGAAAGCTATCATGTTGCCTTAACTATAGCTTGGTCATCATGTTTCAACCAATGGGATCCTAGTGGAGTCTTTTCACCTACCTCACTTGATAAGGCCAATAAACACCGTCTCAAGTCTTTCTATGAGCTTCCGAAAAGTGTGGAAGTGAAAGTGTTGACCTTTTACCATCCACATTATAAAGATCAATAAGGGTGTCACAACGTCGGGCTGAGGACAATAAACTAAGCGCTCATTGGGAGGCAACCCAACCAGATTTGCTTTCTTTATCCTTTTTATTTTATGTTTTTATTAGTTTCTTAGATTATGTCCTTATCTATTTGTTGATTGTGAGCATGCAAATCTTTGGAAAACCTTGTGTTTTGGATTGATTAAATGTGTGTTTGAATGCATTGATTGTTTGATTGATATTTGTGTGGACAAAGTATAGTGGAAACCAAGCGAAACTGTAGGACTTACTTCTTTTGTGGTGTTGTTGTTTTGTTCTTCTGAATACTGAATCATGTTCTTTGGGAATGATTTCCTTCAATTGAAAGTTAAATTATATTTCATAATGAATGAACTGAGTAAAAAGTCAATCTCTTGATACGCATTCTTATGAATTGGTGCCTTATGAACTTCATCGATTTTTGGGAATCCCCTCAAGCATGATGAGTTTTAGTTTTGGGAATCTGACTTTAAAAGACCCTGACTTGTGTTTTTGAACTGATTTCTTATTGTTTTTCAAAGAACATCATCATCCATAGGAGTTTTCCTATCATCTCAGTGTTAATCGAGTCATGCAGTAGATTTCCCCTCATTTCCCCATTAATGTACCCCCCTTAGTTTCCATTGTATTTTCATTCTCTTGTATTGTGTACATTTGGGATTTGATTTGCACTATTGATTTGCTGGTTTCATTCATAGTTGATTTGTTTTTGCTTTCGGTTGTGCTATAGTTATTTTTGCTTATCTTCCTTTTCTGGATGTGTATAGCATTCTCTTTGTCATTATTTTTCCTTTTCTGGATGTGTGTAGCATTCTCTTTGTCGTTATTTTTCCTTTTTTGGATGTGTGTAGCATTGAGGACAATGCTTGTTTTAAGTGTAGGGGTGTGGATACTTTGATGTTCTATTATGGACATTTTGATATTCTGAATTGTTTTCCTGAGGATTGAATGACTGATTGAACTAAATTGTCATTCTTGGAATAAGTGCATGTGATCTTAATTATGTAATTTTTCTTGTGGATACTTTCTATTGGGCTTTAAGTTTCTGATAAGCTTTCAAGTGTTGTGATTATTGAGCAATTGACCCAAATTTTTGAAAAAAAAAATAATAAACCTTTGAGGGTGATTGAATGAACTTTCTGGTTATCAATTTTGTCGGGTGAAATTCTAAAAATTAAAAGGTTTAATTGAAATTGATGAATCGAAACCTAGTGAGTTTTTGGGCTTTGTTGTAAATGGCTAATTTTAGGCCATTTTGGATCCTTGATTGTGTGATTCCACTCATGATTATTGTGTTTTTCAGAACTTGTCTTGGTTCTCTTTTAAGCTGCTAATGACCACTGCATGCATTTGAAATGATAAAGACATTTTCTTTTAAATAATTACTGGCCAAATAATCATCCTTGCATTTTGTCCATTGATTAACCCCTTTGAGCCTAATTGACCCTATTTCCTTCTATCTCAGCTCAATTTAAACCTTAAAGAAAAAAAAATTTACTACCCTACCTTAGGGAGTAGAAGAGCTTAAGGATTGCATTGGAAAGTGGCTTTTAAATAAGTGTGGGGGTATGATTCATGATATTTTTTGCCTAGTTATGTCTGTGTATAAAATATCTCATATTGGCAAAATGTCAGGTTGAATTGAATGCAAGGTGTATATATATATATATTAAAAAAAAGTCAGAACAAGGATAAAGTACATAATAGGAATTTGAATTTGAAGACTATTGGAAAATTCTGTGTAATGATTGAATATCTTTCATTTTGCTCTTCTAGTTCCTATAGTCTAGCTTTGTCTATCTTTGATGTATCCTACTTTAACCCTGACCCCATTACAACCTAAATAAAGTCCTTTTGATCTCTGTTTGCATGTGGTCTGAGTAGTGGAGAAGTAGAGACTTGACAAGCTTATGGTAAAGCATATTCTCATAAGTTGGTTGAGTGAAAACACAAGCCTGAAACACTTAAGTGAGAGAGCATTTCAGTGAGGATTTATCATGCTGATTGAACCCTAAAATTTGATTAATTTTGCTTGTCAACTTGGATTGCTAAGAAAGGGAATTCTTGATTGTTTAAATTTTTTGAAAACTAAATGCATAAAGGTCTTTGCTTATTATTCTGCATTTGTTTGGCTTGTTGTGAAACTGTGTTGAACTATATATTTTTGCCCAGCAGTGCAAAAGGCTAAGTGTGGGGGTAATTGATCTGTTGATTAATCCTATATTTTAATCGCCTTGTAATTGATTCATTGAACTCCATTTGTGCTTAATTGTCATCATTTAGCTTAGTTTCTGATATCAAACCCTAATTAGAACATTACTTTGAAACTTTGCTTAAATGTATTCATTAGCACTCATAATTGAATTATGCTTTTCAGTCACTGGGCTTCTTAAGGTTCAATTAGGTTTAATTAAGTTGGTTTTGACACATTTTATGATATTGAGTTTAATTGGATCATTGAATGAATTATTGCATGAATTAGCCCTAATTTATCTCTTTGACAATGTTCAGTAAACTAGCTATAATTTGAGTTTCAAATATCTGATTGATGTGATTTTAGTCTTGTAGGAAAGCTAAGACAATTCTCTACTACTTCCATGAAGACCTCAAAGGCCCAATCATGCGTTTGGATAATTCAAATTGGAGTTGAAGCAAGAACTAGGGTGCTGATCTTGACAGCTTGACCTATGCATACTATTCATGACATAGCTCAAGCTACAAGTTGTCAAATGGGTTGAAATTTTGACAGTTGATAGTTAAGATCCAAATCTACAACTTTCATGTTGAACACTTTTCCAGATTCGGAGGTCTAATAGGTCATATTGGGCTTAGAAGTCAGATTACAGGACCTGAGTCAAATTATAGGGCCTGTGTCAGATTACAGGGCCTAGGCTGCGTAAAAAAATACACAGCTGTGTGAGAGTACACGGCCTAGGCCGTGTACTCCTCTGACTTTTGTAATTAAAATAGTAAATTTTGATCCTCCAGGCAGTGTCATACACGGCCTAGGCCATGTATGCATGCACGGCCATGTATTTGTGTCAGAAACTCAATTATTGAAACTTCTACGAGAAGTTTGTGTTGGAAGCATATATATTGACACTCTTGGCACGTTTTGAAGGGAGTTCTGACCTAGGAGAGCAGCTGCAACTCCTTGGAAAAGGAGAGGGGAGTCTTGGATCAAAGATTTGGAGTCTCGGGTTCGAGCAATCAGAGATCCATCATCCTCAATCCTCAGAAACTCGTTTGCTATTTAGTTTTTCTTCTGCACTTTGTTTCTTATGTTGATCTCTTTCAGTTTTCCTTGTGATTTCCTTCTAGCTATGTGTAACTAAACCTCCCTTGGTTAAGGGGGTGATAAAACCACTAGTATTGATGTTGTGAATCTTGCATATTTGATTATTTCAATACAGTTATGTTTTTATTCATATATTTCTGAATCTATTGTTGGTATGAAGGTTTTTGTACTTGTTCCCACTTTAAAAGTGGTAAATCTGAGTTTATTATGCGTGGTTGCGGTAGTAGATCTAGCAGAATATATGATGTTCATGTGGGTATAATTATCTTTGTGCTATTTGCCAGTTATAAAAATGGTATATCTGGGTTTATTATACGCGGTTGTGGTAATAGATCTAGAGAAATATATGTTCTAAGTAATTTAATCCCGATGTGTGATTAGATCTTAGTGTAATTGGTTTTCTAAAACTTAATGCAATTATTGGATAGTTGTAAGAGCGGTTGCTTTATGACTAATCAATGATCAGGAGTTGATTTGAGCGGTTACTGAATTGGCCAACACGTAAGGAAAACAGATATTTACTCTCACAATTGCGTAAAAACATAATTAAGCATGTTGAAATAAAAGGATATGTGGATTTACATCATCATATAAATCTAGTGGTGGATTCAATCTCTCAACTAATTTTCTTATATTGTTGATTTCTGTTCATTTATTGTTATTGTCTTTGAAGCTGTTCATTGTTCATCAAAACTCCAAAACCCCTCTATTTACTGTTTATTATTAATCAGAGTTTAAATTTGGAATTATTTGATAGTGTTAATTGAATTGGTTCTCTGTGGATCGACCCTTACTAACTACAACTAGTTGTAAGGTTTTTATTTTCTGGTGGGCCTAACAACTGATTTTTATCTGAATTTTAATCACTATATCCTCACGCATCACCTCAATTTTAGTCACAGTTATTCTAATCGTGGTAACATTAATTTAGCTACGGTTACTGTCCTAATTTGCCATGGTTGTAATCGAAGGTAATCATTATAAAAGAATGAAAAAAAAATCCAAAAATAACCACAGTTAAAATCGTGACTAATTTAATGATAGTTTTTAGTTTGAAATTAGTCACAGTTAAACCGTGGCTAATGTTATTTTTTTTTGTATAATTTGTTAATATTTTTCATAATTCCCCTGATATCAGTATATATTTGGAAAGTTAAATATAATATTAAAAGTCAAAACATTAGGTAATGATAGTCAGTCTCATATATATATATGTGTGTGTGTGTGTGTGTGTGTGTGAGGAGGGATCACCTTACACCAGTGTAAGTCTTTTTTCTCTTACACTCATTTTCAACCGTTGGATCCACTTTCATATAATGGTTGAGATTATTTCATTCAAGGTAACCATTAGATGAAAGTGAAACTAATGGTTGAAAATAAGTGTAAGAGAAAAAAGACTTACACTGGTGTAAGTTGATCCTCCCTATATATATATATAATCATAAGCAAAAGCAAAAGGCTTAAAATGCTTAGATTCAGGTCTAACATAATAATTCATTTGAAATTGAAACAGATTCAAGATGTAAATTAAGTACCTAAAAACTATAATTCAGATGTTGTCCTCTAACACAATTCTTGCTGATGTACCTAAACTGCATTCCAGCCTCCTAGGCTCTTCATTAAACAAGTCATAGGTCTCACAAAATTATCAACAATGCAGACTATAATTCAGTTACACATTCAATCCATGCTCAGGTGAATGACAATTGCCCTCATTGGTACCACTACGACACCTTCAGGTACCCACTCAATTTCTTTTTTTATTTCAAAGCAATTCAAACACACAACCTAATTTATCTATCTAAATTCAAATTGAAATTGAAACAAGAAACAATAATCTACAAGATCATATGCAAAATCAAAACCAAAAGTAACATTGACGTAAGTTAAACCAGCAGTGATCCAAGACTAATGATGCAAGATCAGCGATGCAATTATGAAAAATTGTGAGAAATCATTTGTCACAACTTAAACCAACAGCGACACAAGATGAGCGATGCATAAAATTCAAAAGTCAAAGCTAAAAATGAAGATCGTAAACTCATACTCTGAAAGAAATTTTGTAAACTTTTGAAGTAAAAAATAAAGCAACATCACCAACAAGTTACAGAATCATAATCAACAATTAAGTTTGATAAAAAAAATATAAATCACCATAAAAGGAAGGTGAGAAACAAATTGAAAATCACCTATTTTCTTACTTCGTGAGGATCTGCTTCCCTTAGCACATCGTGAGGATCAACTGCCAGAACTCAGAATCCTGAGGGAAAGAAGAGAGTTCATACATAATAAATGTTCAAACTAATTAATAACTACTATTATTCAGGGATGTCCAGAACCATCAGATAAGCGTAATAAGTTTCATATTAACACCTCTTCAAACTGTCGTAGGCTAGGAAAATTCAATGACAGAATAAGTTTCAATAAGAAATTTGTTAGAATATTTGGACAACAGATATCCAATGCAGATTCAAAATTCAAGCCAGCTATCAAACTCATTAAAGATTATCTCTTGAAAAGGAATTACTGAAGAAAAATAAAGAATCACATTACAAGTATAAGGCAAATGACTAATTGCCTAGCATTATCATTAATCAAATAGTATAAATAAATAAACACAAATCAGTATCCAAACTTCTATACAAGCCAGCAACAAAATTCTCCCCCAAAACAAACCCTTCATCCATAAAACTCAACAACCCAAATAGCAAAATAACAAAAAATAAAAAATAACCATTCATTGATCTTTTGAAACTAAAGCAGAAAAGACATAAGGAGAGCTTCCATGAAAAACTAACAAACCTAATCAGTAAAAGAACAATGAGCGGCTGAGCATGAACCAAAACCAAAATAATGAGCGGCTGAGCACGAACCAGAGCTGCGAGCGTGAATTAGAACACAAGTGCAAATTACGAACAAGAACACGAGTGCAAAGTAACTAGAATGCGAGAGCGAACCAACCGAGCTAGGAAAGTTCTTACATCATTTTAAGAAATAAAAGATATACTTAGAAATATAGTCTTTGTAAATTAAAGATTAGGTAAGATTTCAGAGACTAATCTAGATTCTTCAATGGGAACCCAAGTCCAGTATTTGTGGTCATCAATTCCAGTAATTGACATGGCTTTTGTCGAAATGGAGATGCAAAGCCTTCCCATGACCCTGTCCAGCCACACTTCCTGCAATGCAAAACCCTCTACCATCAATCTCCATCATTATGAAAAAAATTCCAATGACTCAAACCTAATCCCAATTTACGATAATAAGATAAACTTGCCAAAAGAAAAGCTACCTTATTGTGGTCATCAAAAGGTATAGGCCGAGATAGCAATGCAAAAATGTCTTTCTTGGACAAATTCTGGTACCTTTCGAGAAGCATTACATCAAGTAGATCTTAGTAGTTGGGGGCAACTTGGCTTCCCACACCGAATCGGTAGAGGCAACACTACGAAACGCTTGATTGAGGCGCGCCAAATTGTAAATCTCCAGCAGAGTCAGATACAGAAAAATGTAGGCGACGTAACTTTTTGGGATGTCCTTGAGGCTCACATCCACCGATTTCACGACCGAGCATGTGAGCTATTAAGATTCCAGGTCATGGTGCCAGAAAAAAGTACAAGGAGGAGGAGAAAGAGAAAGAGAAAATCAATGAAATAGAAATGGATGGAAGGAGGATTTTAATAGAAATAGGGAGGGATGTAATTTGAGGTTAGGCTTTCGATGATGGAACAAGATTGGGGGCGGATAGGAGTTTAGAAGCCACTAAGGTTCTTCAGGGAAAGGCACTTTGACAGAGAGAAAGAGAGGCTCTTCAGAAACAAAAACAAAAAAAGCAAATGCTTAAGAATAATAAGGAGGGAGATGGAAAAAGAAAAAGGAGGAAGCGCGCTACTTTGCCATGATGGCCTAACTTCATAGTAGATTTGGGCTATTTTAGTTAGGTTTGCTATGGTTATTAGAACCGTGGCTAAATAACCATGGCTAAAACCCATTTTTTTGGAACTGGATTTGGGACAAAAATGCTAGAATTTATCAGATTTATTAATCTCAATATTTATGATATATCAAAATATATAAATAGTTTTAGGATTACATTGAAAAGGCGCTGATGAGGAACGTTGTAGTTGAAACCTTTAAAACTAATCATGATGAGGGAGAGATAACATTTCTATCCCACAATAATTGCTCACGCGTCAGTATCAATAGGGGTATTTCCCTGTATATATAGAATAATTAAAATTGGTTAAATCTACCCACTATAGTAAACTCATATACAGGACTAATAAAACAAAACTCACATATGAGCAGTGCTTTAACAACAATAAACTCATTAATAATAGTGATCACAATTTAAGCTAAACAAAAATGCTCTAATAATTTTGACATTTAATTAATCTAGATTTTATAAAATTATAATATGATTTATACTAGTCTATAAACAATTCTAACATTCTCCCACTTGGATGGCATAAGTCATATTACATCATTTCAATAAGAAAACAATTCTCCAGATTAATCAAATAATATATTGCCATAACATAATGTCAAAATCGAGTCAACACTCTCAACAACTGGTCCAAAATGAGACTACAAGCATCTCAACAATGTAGAAAATCACACTCAAATGAGTATTGATATCATACATGTAAGATATTTATATCCCGGTGACCCAACAAAATGTGACATATGGGTAATGGGAAAGCATATACAAAATTACATGTCAATATGTGATCAAAGTGCATTTCCTAACAAAATGGCCCCAAGCATCTGCCCAAGATGTTTTCTGAGATTTAACAAATATCTCAGCACAATAACAAAATGAGACTAGATCCAAAATGTCTCCACAATATGTCATATTATAAACAAACAAAACTATGTAGATAATAATAATAACAATATTATATGGCAATGATAATAATAACAATATAATTGTTTATGGTCTCAAAACATAATAACAAAATGAAGTCACAATAAAATTACAAAATAAACTCCCACAAACCTAAAACATCAAAAGGCCTCACTATACTCATATGGGTCACTTGATCAACAAAACTTACACAGCTAAACCTTTGATTAGGAGATCTGTAACCATAAGTTATGTGGGGATATACTCGACATGAGTTTGAAACTCCAGAATTTTCTCTCTAACAAACATATACATTGTGTCAAAAGCTTCGAACACTTAAAGCTATAATTGATTTGAGAGAAGCACACTACGAAAGAGTTATCACAATAGATAGCAAGAGACATGAAAATACTCTCCATAATACGAAATTTAGTAATCAATTTTTTTTATTTTTTTTAAACATACCGCTTGACACGTAGCCTCATAACAAGCTATATACTCTGCCTCCATAGTGGAAGTAGTTGTAAGTGTCTATTTAACACTCTTTCAAGAAATAGCTCATCCACCCAACATAAAGATATATACCCTGATGTGGACTTATGGTCACTTGGGAAGCCACCATAATCAAAATTAGAATAGCTAATCACCTCAGGGTGATCTAACCTTATATAAGTTAACATATAATCTTTGATACCATTCAGATACCTCATGATTTATTTTGCAGTCTGCCAATGAGCTACACCAGGTTTGCTCAAGTATTTCACAAGTACACTAACAATAAAAGCAATATCAGGACGTGTACAAACTTGAGCATACATAAGGCTGCCAACAGCGGAAGCATATGAGACATTTTCTATTTTAGCATCATCTTTATAATTTTGAGGACACTGGGTATTAAAGAGTCTTTCACCCTTTTGAATTGTGCAGCACAAGGATTGCAAGATTTCATATTAAATATATTAAGAATCCTTTCAATATAAGCTTTTTGAGACAAGCTAAGAATACCACGAGATCTGTCACGATGAATCTCAATGCCCAGTACAAAAGAGTCATCACCAAGAACTTTCATATCAAAATGTGCTGTCAACATCTACTTAGTCTCATTCAAAAAATTAATATTATTACTAGCCAACAATATATCATCAACATATAAAACAAGAATGATGAATCTGCTCCCACTAAACTTCAAATAAATGTATTGGTCAATAATATTTTCTTTAAAACCAAGAGAGCCAACAATATAATCAAATTTCAAGTACCAACCATTTTCAATAAAATAATCAGGTTGGTCCATATACAGATTCTCATATAAATCATCATTTAGGAAGGCGATCTTAACATTCATTTGATGAAGCTCCAAATCAAAATGAACAACCAATGCCATTACAACACGAAAAGAGTCTTTAGTGGAGACTGGTGAGAAAGTCTCCTTATAATCAATGTCTTCTCTTTGATTATATCCCTTGGTAACAAGTCTGGTCTTATACCTCTCAATTTCATCTCTAGCATCACATTTGGTCTTAAAGACCCATTTGCAACCAATAGTTTTACAACCAGCAAGCAACTCCACCAATTCCCAAACATTATTCTTTCTCATAAAAGCCAACTCATCCTCCATAGCTACCAACCATTGTGCACTATCAGGACCAATCATGGTCTCTTGATAGGAAATAAGATTAGAATCCTCAACTGAATTAAACTCATGCTCTTGTAGGTATACAATTACATAATCCCTGAATCTAGTAGACTCAGTGGATATAGGAACCTGCTCAAATCTTCTCAGTGGAATCACAACAAAATATGGATTCTATACATTATTTTTGACTTGTTGAGGGATATCGACATTATCGACAAGATCAACAACATCATCACTATGGATCAAAGGAGATGACATTATCCCTGGAAAGGGAACAACATGAATAGGAATAATAACATGCTCCTCTCTAAAATCAACAATACGCGTCTCCTGAGATCCACCATGCTCTAAATCCCTTCAAAATAGACAACCCGATCAGATTCAATAACTCTAGTAGTATGAGAAGGACAATAAAGTCTAGAACTTCTTGAGACAATACAATAACCAATAAAGAAAACACTAATGGTTTTGGGATCAAGCTTCTTTAAATATGGGTTATAAGGTCTCACCACTGCCTTACAACCCCAAATACGAAAATGCCTCAAGGTACGCCATTTTCATGTCATAAGCTCATATAGAGTCTTTAGCACATATTTACTTGGCACATGATTCAATATATAAGCAGTAATCTTCAAGGAATCTCCCCACAAGAATTCTAAAAGAGTATAATGAATAAGCATACATCTCACCATATCCATAAGAGTACAGTTTCACCTTTCTACAATTTTGTTTTGTTGTGGAGTGTCAGGCATGGTGTATTGTGCCTCAATACCATAGTCCTGTAAGAACCTAGCAAAAGGTCCAAGATTTCTACCAGTTTCATCATATCTGCCATAGTACTCACCACCCCTATCAGACCTCACATATTTGATCTGCTTACTAAATTTCAATTCAACAACGACTTTGAATGCTTTAAATGTATCTAAAAAGTTAGATTTCTTATGCAACAAATCAACTTACTCGTATCTAGAGAATTTATCAATAAAGGTAATAAAGTTGTCAATAAAGGTGACAAAGTACCTAAAACTGCCTATAGCAATAGGAGTAATAGGCCCACAAATATCTGTATGAATTAACTGTAGTATTCCTTCACTCCTGGTAACCTCACTCTTTCTGGCTCAAGCTATAAGTTTCCTTTTTATACAATTAACACAAGTATTAAAATCAAAGAAGTCTAGATCATGAAGAATATTCTCCTTGATCAACTTCTTCATTCTCTCCCTAGAGATGTGTCCTAAACGTTTATGTTACAATATAGAAGAGTTTTCAGTAACTCTACAACGCTTGTTCCCAACAATATTATTGATATCTAAACGTCATTAGATCAATCAAAGGAGTCAATATTTAACATATAAAGGTCATTAGACGAAACTCCAGAAATACCAGAAATAACCAAAATGGAATCATAAGGTAAGGAAACTCTTTTATCATTAAATAGATATGATAGTGTAACTATCCAAAATAGAAATTAGAAACAAGTTCCTTCTTATAGAAAACACATAGATGGTACCTTTTAAACCTAAAGAATATCTAGTACACAGTTTCAAGGAAATAATACCTGTATAATCTACTTTGACACTAACTCTATTTCCTATGTGATCAGCAACTCTCCTTCAATTAGCTTTCACCTATTTTGAACTCTAGTAATAAACTTGTAATGTGAGTAGTTGCACCAATATCTAATCAACAAGTATTAGAAGGAACATTAACAAGATTGGATTCAAAACACATTAGAGCTATAGGGACTCAACTTCCTTCTCCTTAATCCAATTATTAAACTCTATACAATTAGCCTGTTTGAGCTAATCCACAAATTTCATGGCACGTTCATGATCACTATTCACACCTTCATACTTAGTCTTGGTCAATACAGAGAGGTCATATACCCTTCTAGATCTATCAAAAGTTTTATAAAATTAGTTGACATTATCTGCTTCATGAAAACTTTCCTTAATGGCTTTGTCCATGCTATACTTTATTGTCATAAGACTAACTTTATTTGAATGATCCCACATTTCATATTTCACCATAATCGCAATGGAAAACATATCTATGGGCTTCGGGGCTCATCCACAACGAGAGCAACATCAATAACAGAGCTGGTCAGAAATAAACTCATTGACTTAACTCAGTCCTCATTATTGGCCCCACACAACTTGTCAAAACATTTATTTTCATCAACAAAGCTGAATCAATATTTTAAAGGGAAATTTTATTGTCGAGTATTTTTATAAACAATATGAGCAAGAACCACAATGGAGTTCTCCCATGCAATTGTAATCCCACCTAAGGTTCCCGAATTACAACACATGAGTAGACTCTCACAGACATTAAAATCATGTCCCTAAAGCTAGTACCGAGATTATATTGAAAACTCTAAGGATATAACCTCAATGCCCTTAACAAATCATTAGAAATTATATTAATAAAGGCAAACTGATAGGGTAAGTGCATTATCAACATAATCTCCAATGCCACAAAATAACAATATTTTATTAACAAAATAGCACATTGCCACAATTGGTCCTACGAAGGCGAGCTCACAATCAAGCAAAGTGTCCCAAAATAGTATCACTTAACAAATCATCAGGAATTACATTAATAAAGACAAATCGATAGGGTAAGTGCATTATCAATAGAATTCTCAATGCAACATTATTAACAAAATATCAACAAAATGACACCTCAACATAATTGGTCTCGCGAAGACGAGCTCACAATCATGCAAAGTTCTCCAAAGTAGTACCACAATACTTTAAACAACAACTCTTAAAATCAAATTGCATAAAATAACAACAAAATAAATAGTATTCAAAATATTATATGTTAATTTATGCATAAAATAACACCAAAAATTATTTCAGTAACTAAACAACATCAACTCTTAGAGTGCATAATATACATTATACTCAGTAACATCACAATAATATAAAAAAAAATTCCGAGACAAAAAAGGAGAGTACCATATATTTTTAACAATTTTAATCTCTAGAAATTTTGAAATAAATAATAAATAGGCATAAAAAAATAAAATTCATCAAAAATTAGAAAATAGTGTGTGGAGCACAACACAAAAACATAAGTGAAAAATCAATTTTCTACAAGTGTCACGCTCTCCCACGTGCTTTTGTGCTACTGGGTGTGGCACGTGACTGATTTCATCTTCTTCACCCGAATTTTGCAATCCGGGTTGCGCGACCTAGTTTAGAGCCAAACGGGTTGTGCACGATTTTGTTTTCATCTCTCCATGATTTCGAGTTATTCTGAAGTCTATGAATTCGTCTAGTCATGATCTATGAAATCCCTTTGCCAATTTTTAAAATTGTTGCAAAAAAATTTTGGGTTTTTCTAAGCAATACCAAAAGTGGTTTCTTGCATTTTTCTGAAATTCGCATTGTTTTCTCAACAAAAAACCACGATCTTAACATTTCTAGATTAAAAAAAAAGTGATCTTCAGTAACCCTAAATCAATTTCTTGAATTGATCTTTAAAAACGAATCATAAAATTTAAATGTTTTAGAGTTCCACAGGTTTGAGTAAAATTCTTTGCGAATTCACAATATTATAATGCAATATACATGTTTATGAACTCAGGATAATCCGATCTACAAAAGCCCTCACCCAATTTTAAAAAATTATTCATAAAAAAAATGAATTGAACATCACATACATTAAGATTTCAAGTTTCTTCAATTTCAAACCTCATATGATTTTTAAGGTAAAATACAAAATTGATAGTCATAATTAAGATTAAAACCACTCTGATACCATTTATTAGAATTTCCTGGATATATTAATCTCAATATTTGTGACATATCAAAATATATAAAGAGTTTTATGATTATCTTAAAAAGGCATCGATGAGGAATGCTATAGTTGAAACCTTTAAAACCAATCACGATGAGGGAGAGAGACTATTCTTATCTCATAGTAGTCACTCACGCATCAGTATCAAGGAGACAACTGTAGGCAATAGAGTGACTAGAAATAGGAACTTCTTCCTGTATATATAGAATAACTAAAATAGGTTAAACTTACCTCTATGACAAACTCATATATAGGACACATAAAACAAAACTCACTTATGAGTAGTGTTTTAATAACAATAAGCCCATTAACAATAGTAATCACAATTTGGGTTAAACAAAATACTCTAATAATTTTGATATCTAATTAATTTTAGTTTTATAAAATTATAATATGATTTATATTATTCTATAAAAAATTCTAACAGAAAATGAATCATAAAATAAAAGTTAAGAGACAAAAAAATATATTTTGCCAATTATAATTCTGGGTTGAAATTCCAAGGTAGAATTTGCTGTTATCTTCAGAGCCAACAAGTTGAAAGAAACGCAGCATGAACAAATCTAAAGATGAAATCAATCAGATTGTTGCTATGAGCTGATGATCTTGGAGCAGTGTATCTTCCCTCAAGTTTGAAGGCCTTGTAAAGTGCAGGAAACAAGTAAAAGTGATGAAGCATAGTATTCTTTCGCTGAAAGTCATCGTTGGTGAAACATGCAGTGAATAGGTTGCGAGCCACTGCAACAACACTGTTTGAAGTTGCCTATGTATGTAGACAGGTCACCAAGACTTGCACTACAACAAAAACAAAATAGCTATTTTTTGGTAGATTTGGCTTGAATCCACCGGAAAATGGAGTTTCCAATAGTTTTTGCGACGGATTCGAGTTATTGAAAAAAAATATTCATAGGAAACGATTTACAGCGGTCTAGGCCACTGGAAAATTTTGCTGTTAATTACAGCCAGTCACAAGCTACCGGAAATTTGCATTTTTGTTTTTGCAAAAACTTGTTACCAAACCAATGGACTAGAAATTTGAATTTATAATTTTTTATTACTTTTACCGATAGACAGACCACCTAAAAAAAATTGTTTTTATTTTTGTAATTTTTAATTTTAAAAATTCTTATATTTTAAGATTATTTGTATAAGTTTTCAAAAATAATTTCTTTTAAGCCAAATTTTTATAATTAATTTTTTAATATATTTTTTAAATGTAGTGGTGGTCGAAGAGGAAGAAAATAAGAGGAGGAGGAGGAGGAGGATGGAGGAGTAAGAACTAAGAAGAGAAGAGGAATAAAGAGGAAGATAGAAAAAGAGAAGGAGGAGGATGAAAGAAAAGAAAAAAGAAAGACAGAGGAGGATGAAGGAGAAGAAAAGAAACAAGGAAGATGGAGGAGGAGGAAGATGAAGTATAGAAGAAGTATGAGCGTTTGAGTCGGGAAGAATGCAAACTTAAAGAGGAAATTTTTTTTTTTCGGTGACTTATATATTGCCACCACAAATTATCTATTATTTTTGTGGGTAACCAAGTGCCTATGCAAATTTTTATTTTTATTTTAAATTTGTTGGGTGGCCAAGTGCTGCTAGAAATCTTTTTGAATATTTTTAAATTTGTTTTGAATTTTTTGAATATTATTTAATTGTTTTTTTAAATTTTTTGATAGACTAGTGCTGTTAAAAATTATTTTTAAGTTATTTTTCTTTGGCACTAGGCTGCCAAATTTTTTAAAAATATTTTTTTATTTTTAGGCTACTAGAATTTTTTTAAAAAGGTTTCCAATAAAATCGAGGCTGTCAGTAGTTATTTAAATTTCATTTTATAGTTTCTAGCTACTCCAGGCCGCTGTTATTATTATTTTTTCATAGTTTGGTAGTTTAGTCTGTCAGAAATAAAAAAAAAATGATCACCAGAATATAATAAAATTTTCAACAGTTTTGAATCCGCCAAAAATGGCCCCATTAAATGGAAAAGATCATGTATACTTCTAGATCATTACACTAGTCTAATAAAATTATAATATTTATAATTTATAATCATATATGTTGTTGGATTGAAAAGTAAAATATTATTAAATTAAATATCAATTATTATAAAACTATCCCGAATAATATTCTTAGAGTAGGTTAAACTAGTAGTGTTGGTAAGAAGACTAATTAAAACAATGCTTTTTAGTTGGTATTTGTGGTGAGGAACTCATGAGAAAAGTTAATCACACAACCATGGTATGATATTGTATTAAATTAAACAATAGTGTGAGGAGCTAATGTGGTGGATTGACTCACCTAGTCAACATTTCACTTATTATAATAGCATGATTTAGGTTTAAATTCAAGGTTCTTTAATTAATAGGTGATCTGTAATTCTACTATAAATTTTCACTGAGATTTATGATTTATCATAACATTCAAATGGAGAAAATCTCTCTCGCTCTAAACTTCTTTAAAAAAAAAACAATAGTGTGAGGAATTAAGTCAATGAATTGAAAATTTATGCAAACATTATTTTTTTTTTTAACATGATACAGTTAGCCATTTAGGAAAATGTTTCTAGCACTGAAACATTTTTTCACATAGCTCACGGACTACCATTTAATCAATTGTTAAACTAATTTATCCACTTACTATTTACAATAGTTAAATAATTAAATTTATTTAACAGTTAGTCATGTATGAGAGGAGTCTATGTAAAGCTCCTTTATCCAAATAACATTACTCATGCATTTAAGAATGTTGCACAAGTAAAAGTAAACTAAGCTCTCAGAAATTGGAGAATTGACCGGAGAAAGAAAAGAATTGAATACCGACTGTGTGTATCCTTCAACCGTAAAATTTTTTATTATTTCAATTATAGATTATAATAGAATTAGTTTTATGTTTAGATATATTAGTTGAAAAGTAATTTTAGAATAATGTTTCATTTGTTTGACATAAAAAAATTATTTTTATGCATTAAATTACCAAAAAAATATAAAATGATTTAAAAATTTATTTAATTGATGACAAAATAATATTTATATCTCAAAAATTTTAAAATAATCTATAATTCAGAATCATAAGCTTCAAGCTTATAAAAAAATTATTATAATGTATAAAATTTGGTATAAAAGTTAAAACAGAAATTGCCAAACATGCGATGAATAATAAAAAAAAGTTTTTTTTTAATTTGTTGGCATAGTAATAAATTGTGTCAAACATGCTCTCATTGGAATGCACCAATGAATATTAGTTCGAGTAGAAAAAATTCAATTTTTTTAAATATGCAGTCTTAGATTTGATATCGAGATTTATGTGTATAGATATAATACTATTAAAAAAAGTTTCTGCTTAAATACTTAACTGCAACTTAAAAGATTAATCTCATCTATCCAGTAAGAGAAACTCTTAAAAATAATTTGGAATTTCATTTAATCCCATGGTGGCCCGTAAGAAAAGATCAAAATGAAAGTACAAGCAAATTCCAAATTGCTATGAGTTTGCGCTAATAAACACTTTTTGGGTCAACAATTGTCTTTTCTAACAAGACCTATTTTTAATTAAATATTACTCTTCCGTCAACTTTTATTTATATGTTAAAGTTAATGCGTATAAATTAAGAAAATTATTAAATATATTAAATAAAAAAATATGATTTAACATAACAAAATTACCCTTTTTCTCACATAATAAATATATAGGTTGAATGATAGTAATATATAATGCAACAATCATTAAAAAATTTGGAAAACTAAAAAGTTTAATTACTTGACTAAGCAAAAGATACGTATTCTGCCAATTAACTAGAGTAGTTGATTTTAGAAAATTATAAATATTAACTAATATGTATTTATTAAATTTAATGAAAATAATAAAAGATGAAGGTAAAGATGAAAAAATATTAATAAATATTCTTTTATTTTCTAAATAAACAAATAATATTGGACAAGTCAAAGTTCTTAGATAAAAGTAAACATCGGAGGTAGAATTTAGAAAACTGGATTGAGAAAATTTGGAATCAACAAGATCTTAGGTTGTACTTGTATGATAACAGAATGTAGCGACACTTGTTGTTATTGCTGTAAGATCCATTTGGACTAGTGAGATATTTGTGCTGTTTGATTGTTGATTTAGCCAAATTGAACACCAGGAAGTAATACCCAGTAACATCACACGAGGGATTCACATTAATTAATTCACATTAATTATCAAGCCTTTCGATCTGTTCTAAATTAACAAAATGTGTCCAAAATATCTAGTAATTGAATCATGCTGATAAATAGTTTAATAGTTAAAGGTGACTTTTTCTCCTTGATTATAGCCTTACAAGTGATCTCTACAACTCAGTTAATTGCTCCAATCTCGGAGTGATTAGCCCATGATAAATGAGGCAACTGTATGTTTCAGCAAATTTAAACACCCCCCACGAAAGAAAAAGTTGCTAATCCATATCACATTCACTTTATTAATATTACATTTCCAGATGAAAAACATATCAGTAATGTCTGTCTGTTCCTACTAATTACTAACCAAAGACCCAAATTAAAAAGTCCTAAATTAGCACCCGAGAAAAAAAAAGTCCTAAATTAACCAACATATAGTACTGGAGACTTTCGACCTTCTGGTCAATATTGAAAACGCAGCATTTCACCTTTACGCCATACTTTTATAAAACATCTTTGTATCTTCGTCCTTCAAAATATCAATGTATATCGGAGACTTTCACACTTTTCTCATCACTATTGCCCTCCCAAGTTATAAAGAGAACTTCGAACATCACCATGAGCATAGAGATTTCATCTACCTGATGTCGTTGAAATTGTTATCTCATTTATGGAGCAACTTTTATGCTGCTCATCAAGCTCTTCCATTGCTGCGATGGTACAAAATGCTGGTTGTTTTGGTGGAGGTAATTGGGCAATTTCATTTGAAAGAAAAGAAACGACCTCAAGCATAGTGGGCCTATCTCTTGCTTGATCTTGTGTGCATAAGAGACCTATATGAATGTACCTTAACACTTGGATGGGAGGGCATGACCCATCCAAAGTTGTGTCAATTAGCTTCAGAGCTTCACCTTCGTTCCATAATTTCCATGCCTGAAATTAACACGCACTTTCTTAATTGTTAAACCCAATGCATATTTGTACCCATCATTAATTGCATGGTTTAACGTAACTTACATATATTACAAGATTGAGTGGGTAATCACTACTATTTTTCTTTCCACTCACAATCTCTAACAGCAGGATGCCAAAACTATATACATCAATTTTTGTTGAGATGAGACCCATCATAGCATATTCTGGAGGCATATAGCCACTGAAATAAAAATATTAATCCATCAAACAATATTATGGTTGGAAAAAAAATGCATAAAATAAAATTTCATATAGGTACTTACAATGTTCCAACAATTCTGTCGGTTTGCTCTTCAGATCCTGTCAACCCAAAGATTCTAGCCATTCCAAAGTCTGATATTTTTGGATTCAACTCATCATCAAGCAAAATGTTGCTAGCCTTTAAATCTCTATGTATCACTTTTAATCTTGAATATTGATGTAAATATACAAGCCCTTGTGCAACTCCTTCAATAATTCGGCATCGTATCTTCCATTCTAGCATGTTTCTTTTGTTGGAATCTACTTTGAAGGAAAGATCAGTAAGCAAATGTAAACAAAGCACATAATAAAGGAAATATTGAGCAAAAAGCATAAACATATTGGACGATTAATCATTAAATTTCCATACCAAAGAGATATAAATTTAAGCTTTTGTTGGGCATGTACTCATAGACTAATATTCTTTCTTCTTTGTCGATGCAAAAACCAAGAAGCCTCACTAGATTAGTGTGCTGGAGTTTGACAATTAGCATCCCTTCATTTTTGAACTCTACCATCCCCTGTCCCGAGCTTTTGGAAAGTCTCTTTATTGCTACTTCTTGTCCATTTGGCAGTTTCCCCTTAAAAATAAAATTGCATCTCGTTATTTAGTTCTAAAGTACGTACTTTCATATTGGCGAGGTAGTTTGATTTGATGAGATTGAATAAGTAAATTGAACAAAGTGAATATAATTTAAAATTTAAGTTTGTATTTCCTTATACTTTATATGTGCTCAGAGGTTAAGATATTTATTTTGGGGCACCAAAATGAAGACAATTATCTAGAATCCAGATAGTAATCAATTTCATCTGTATCCGTAACTTTTTTTTTTTTTGTCTCTGTTTGAATCTTCGAAACTTATTGCCTAAGAAAGTTTATAAGTAAAATCAGTACATAAACATAATATATTTATATTTGAACAGTTGACTTCTTTTGTTCTCTACCAAAGAATCTCTCTTGATCACCATGACGAAATTCCTTGCTTTTTCATATATCATCATTATCAAGATTTAATAGAAATGACACTAACACACAGTATTGAAATAGTAGTATATTACCTTGTAGACAGGTCCAAAGCCACCCTCCCCTATCTTATTTGTGGAAGAAAAATTGTCAGTTGCCTCAAGAATAGTTTCAAAATCGAATATATGCGTATCATTACTTTTCCTCTCCTCTTTCCTCTGTCCCCTTCTTTCACTGTTTGCAATGGAAATTCCTCCAATATCAGATATTAGATTTGTTCGCTTCTTGCGCTTTTCAGCTGTACATCATACATGAAAGCTTAAAGACAGTGATCTATGAACTATGATCTACAGAATAATAAATTTAAGATGGCTCTATCTGAATTCACATGGTCTTATATAAACATTTTCCGTTAAACAATAGAGCCACCTATACAGTATGTCACATGATCACTTATGCAAAAATTGAGTTGATAACATTATTATAGTAACTATCTTCAACTTCTTTTAAATTCCGATGTGAAAGATTACCTCTTTCTTTGCGTTTTCTCCATAACTTAATGCATGTGAAGCACGAGATGATTAGGAGAAGAGCTCCAACTGTTGCACCTATGATCCATTTTCTACTAGTCTTGCCCGCATTGGAAACTGTTAGTAGCGTAATTTTAATGGAGCTAAAATGAATGCATAATACAACAAGGTATACTTTATAACATATTTATGCTTTAAAAAAATCAAATATCAAATTTTAAATAAGTTGTTAACGCAAATCATTAAGCTTTATAAGCATCTTTAGTAACCAAAATAAAGCTCGCAGTCAATAACTCCATTGCCTATTCATTAAACTTGCTATTCTACTCTTATAATTGCTTATCAATTGTCTGTTGTAACTCAAAATATTTCCTCTAAAATGATGCTCTAATGTGTGATATGATCCTTTTGGTGAATAAGAAGTACTAAAATCAGGAACTTACTTTAATATAATATCATCTTGTTCACAAAAATGATATCTTATTTCTCATGAACTCCTAATTAAACACCTTCTCTCATGTTTTAAATGAATGCTTTTGTAAATTGTAACTACAGTGTCTCTATTGTCTTCATTAGTACTTTTGACTGATCTCAACTACAAAACCATAAATTGTTTTTTACCTTATAAACCGTAATTACAGCGGTGGTTTTTCTTAGTAAAAAGTAAAAATAAGATATGCTTATTGTGTAATTGCTTAGCCAAATAACAGTTAAGCCCAAACTCAAGAAATATGAATAATTAGAATAATAAAAATCATGTAGAATCCCATTCAATTTATTAAATGCATTTAGTGTAACCGCCTTATTAAATTAATTTCAAAATGTCTAACAACTGATTATTATTCTTAATCTATATATGTATCAATAATTAAAAATTCAATTTTTTTGCTAATAAAGTTTCGTAATTTTCAAATATGTATAAAACAAAAACAAAATCAAAAAACAGAAAGAAAAATAATAATAATAATAATAATAATAATAATAATAATAATAATAATAATAATAATAATAATAATAATAATAATAATAATAAGTATATAGATGCAAAATAAAAAACATAAGTTCTATTTAAGAACTCAACAACATAATCATAATTTTTACTAGCATATATCAGAGTCAGTATTTAGCCATAATACATATGTTTATGATAACTCCAATAAACATATTAGTCCCTCCTTTGGAATTAGAATTCATACATGACCGATCTGAACGGTGATAATCATAATACATCCTGTGCTAGTCTAAAAACACCTTGAATAAAGCGCGAATTAAAAATTCTCAATAAGAAATGAGCAATTATAAAAATATTTAAAAACACATTGTCAGTTTTCAGCTATGTAATATACAAAAAAAAAAAACTCATGACAGCCCAATTATGACAAGAATAACACAATTCCAATATAATAAAATGAATGTAAATAAATCATACAATACATCTTAACATCAGCAAGTTCCTCAAATATTAGTAAATAAGTACCAATTATCAGCAAGTATCAACAGACATCAACAAGTTCCTTAAATCTTAATAAGCAATTTCTAAACATTGGCAGACATCAACGAATTTCTCAAAGCCAGCAAATATTAACAAACAATTTTCTCATCACAGGGAATCCACCATTTTACTTTTCTTTTTCTTTTCATGTCTGCTTGTCTCACATTTGCAAGAAAGTCTATGTATGGTGATAATCATAATGCATCCTATGTTAGTCTGAAAACACTTTGAATAAAGAGAGAATTAAAAATTCTCAGTAAAAAATGAACAATTATAAAAATATTTGAAAACACATTGTGAGTTTTTAGCTGTGTAATATACACAAGAAAAGCTCATGACAGTCCAATTATGACAAGAGTAACACAATTCCAATATAACAGAACAAATGCTAAATAAATCATGCAATACATCTTAACATCAGCAAGTTCCTCAAATATTAGTAAATAAGTACCAATTATCAGCAAGTATCAACAAACATCAACAAGTTCCTTAAATCTTAATAAGCAATTTCCAAACATTGGCGGACATCAACAAATTCCTCAATGTCAGCAAATATTAACAAGCAATTTCCTCATCACAGGGAATTCACCATTTTACTTTTCTTTTTCTTTCCATATCTACTTGTCTCACATTAGTAAGAAAATCTATGTAAATCATGCACCTATATTTATTGCATAATATAATTAAAAATATTTATTTAACTTAGGTTTTAAGTAATATTTTAATTTTTTTATAGTTATTATATTAGTCTCATAAAAGAGTTAATATTCAAATTATAATAATTTTAAATTTTATCAAATATCATAAATATTAGTTATGCAAATATCAAATTTTTATAGTATTATATATGTATAATAAATTTAAAAAAATAATAATATATATAAAATATTAAAATAATAAATTAACAGATAAAGTATATAAACATATTGAAAGTTATAATTTTATATTTTAAAAAGAATGTTTAATTCCTACCACGTAAAGATTTTTTTTTCTCTTCCTCTTTCTTCTTCTCTCCTACTGTTTTCCTCTCTCCTCCTCTTTTTCTCTTTCTCTATTTTTTCGGTTACAGCACCTTTCTTTTCTCTCTCTCTCTCTCTTTTCTGTGAAAGTTTCACTAGACTACTTACCCATTTATAGCCAAATTCGTTTGGCTTCCTGTGCACGTTGCATCTGATTTCTTTGGTATTTTTTTCTTTTTCTAAGTAATGAATTTGGCTTCCTATGCAAGTTGCATCTGATTACTTAAATATTTTTTTAAAATTATCATTATTCAAAGATATTTATTTTAAAATAATATTTTTTCATAAATATCTTATAAATATTTTTATTTTTTATAGTTACACTAATAATAATTTTATCTTAACTCAAAAAATATTTTTAATCTTTATTACAAAGATTAAATACTAAAGTTTATTTTAATAAATTCCTATTTCCGATTTCATAATTTTTGTTCTATTATTTACTATTACTAATTTATCTAAAAAATTAATCTCAGTAATTTTAATTAAATTTTTATAAATTTTATCTAATATCCTTTGATTAATAATAATTATTATAATATAAAGTCAAATAAAATGTTCAAGTTAAAGAAATTAAAATTTTATTTTTTACAAAAATATTTTATAAAAAATAGAATGTTACATTTAGGGCCTAATATTTGTTTATCATACAAGAAAAGAAAAAAGTATTTATCATTAAAGTTTGACAAAAATGTTGGCTAGCCTTCGCAGGAAAGATCCGCCACCAGCTGACAGTACTACTACTATATATGTACCCACAATTATTTTAAAAAACTTTACACAAATTAAGAAAAGACAGTATGGTGCATATACATTTTTTTTAACCATTATATTTTAATGTGGAATTGTTACACTTGAATAAAAATTTTAAATTTAGTTTTAAAAACTTAGATAGTCACATGATACAAAGAAAAGTTTTCTAGATGAGTGAAGAACTCAAACCTTAACAAAAGCTTACTAATTAACGTATCTTTTATTGAATTATTAATGATTACCTTACAATTGTTTCTCTATGCATAAACTTAAAAGTTCCTTTTTCTTTAAAAGGTAAAGTTTGTTTAAGAGAAATTAGGTTAAATTATTCATTTAATTCCTAGAATTTCACTTTAAATTAAATTTCATCCTTATCGTTTTAAACCATTTTAAAATATCCTTGTGGTTTCAAAACAATATAAAATGATCCTTATAATTTTTAATTTAAACAATGCAAAATGATCCTTATAATTTTTAAATAATGTGAATTTTTTTATAATTTTATTCTAAATAGATAACAAATCAAGTAAATAAGGATCATTTTGTATTATTTAAAAAATTGTATGGATTTTTTTTAAAAATAATTTTGAATTGTAAGGATTAAATTGAACATAGAGTAACACTATATCACCAAATGAACAATTTAACCAAGAAATTATTTAGTTTATGCATAGAGAAACAATTGTTGTAAGGGTTCTACTTAAGGCCATTACCATGTTTAGAGGTCTTTAACACCCAACTCGTCTCGACTCGAAGCTCATTAAGATGTGTTTGAATTCTAAAAATTAGACTTGATATATTTTAAGGTTGAAATTAGATCATATTTCAGGTTTTCTCAACTCGACCTGGCGTTACAAATTATTTTAAAGTTTATAATTTTTTATCATTAATTATAAATTATAAGATTCTTTTACTTAAATTAATAACTTTTACATATATGTTGTAAAGCATACTTTAATTTTATTCACTTACTTTTAAAATTTTATGGCTTAACTATGTATTATGTCCAAATTTATTCATTTTGTCTAATATCAAGTCTGCCCGGTCATTACTGATAACACTGTATTTTATACATTTTATAATCCTCTCACTAGGCTTCTTAAAGTTCAATTAGGCTTAATTAAGTTAGTTTTGACACATTTTATGATTTTGAGCAGAATTAGACAATTAAATAAATTATTGCATAAATTAACCATAATTATCTATTTGGCAATGTTCAGTAAACTGACTATAACTTGAGTTGCAAATATCTGATTGATGTGATTTTGGTCTTGTAGGAAAGCTTAGACAATTCCCTACAACTTTGATGTTGAACACTTTTCCAGAATCAGACTCCTTGGAGGTGATATTGAGCTTTGAAGTCAGAATAGAAGAGCTGAAATCAGGTCTAAAATACTGTGCAGTAATTGGATCATATCTTGAGTTCTAGGCATGATTTTAGACTGAAACCAAAGTCATTTTAAAGCAAATATTCAGGCCTACAACTTTCATGAAGACCACTTCTCTCAAAAATGTAAAAATGACTGGACACACGACTGTGTATTTACTCAATTATTATTTAAAAAAATAAAAATAAAAAAGAAAAGAGAAACGTCACGGATGACATTTTTGTTTAAATAATTTCATTGCACAGTAACCGCGTTGTTGCCTATAAAAGGCAATGCATTTCACAATTGAATGAAAATTTCAGACATTCAGAATTCAACGAATTCAATTCAGAGAATTCGGACGAGGGAGAAAATTGGTGGGGAGGAGAGGGAGAGAGGCTTTTGGGCAGTGCCCTGCTTCTCTCCTCAGTCTCCCTCTAATTTCTTTTCTCTCTCTTTTTCTCTTTTTTTCTTTTCTAGTTTATGTGTAAATAAGTTTTAGTCTACTTGGGTCAAAGTGTGAAGCTCTTGGTACTAAAATAAGGTTAGAATTATTCCTCTCTTGTGCTTTAATGATTTATATTTTTAAGTAGTAGTTATTATGCGTGTTATATTTTGTTTCTGATAATTTAGAAATTACCCTTGTAAATAGGAGTTCTTGATTTATTGTAGACAAAATATTGGCACAGTAAATGCTTTAACCCATTTACAAGTGGTGGTAATAATTAAAGGAAATATAATATAATTACGTATATTATTTCGTATTGTATTTTGTTTTCAATCAATTTAGAAACGCTCCTTGTAAAGTGGAGTTCTTGATTTGTTGTAGACAAGAGATTGACACAATAAATGCTTTAACCTATTTACAAGTGTTGGTGTTAGAAACTCTCCTTGTAATGTAGAGATCTTAATTTATTGTAGACAAAATATTGGCACAGTGAATGCTTGATCCCATTTATGAGTGATGATATTAATGGATGATTAAAGGAAATATAATATAATTACGTATATTATTTTAATAGACTTTTAACGTTGTATTTTCTGATTGGAACCTCCATGTTGCGAGGATTCTAATTAAGTTACAAAAGGAATTAATCTTGCTTTTCCTTTATTTACCAAGAGTGGATCATTTTACTCAAGTAAATAATTTTTACTGTAATAATAAAATATTTACCTTACCATAATTAATCTTCATCAATTTCCTGTGGATCGACCTCGGACTCATCGAAAAATTTATTACTTGAGACAACTTGCACTTGGATTTGTAAATGCAACAATTAAAAAGTGTGCATCAATTACTCCTGCCATGATTAGACTGGATTCGGGTCTAAAGATTAGGCTTGGCAATTTCCACTTGTCTCTCGGGTATCCAATTCGCCCCAACCTACATAGGGCAGGTTTAGAACTTACTCAACTAGAAGGAGGGGCATGATAGGTTTTGGTCAATGCACCCTGACTCGTTCTACATCCCGCATATTAATAGATATTATATTTAATTTAGCTACTAATCAAGCAAATTATATTAACTACTTTTCATTAATTTAACACTTATCTTGAACATATTTTTTAATTTATATAATCATGAATGATTAATTTTAAAATTGTAATTAAATACTATATAAATTTAATATAAAATATTCATAAGTATAAGACAAGACAAGGAAGGATGGGTGAGGGTTTTAATATTTTTCTTGGGAGGCAGTGTCAGGTGGGGTCCGATTGAACAAAAATCCACCAACTCACCTTATATCTAAGCCTACTAAAGATTTGTCTCAATCACAATATCGAATTGATTTCACACCAAACCAAATATGTCCCAACTCGTCTCATGAGTACCCTTACCCATGTCTCATCCACCCTGATCAAGCTCCACCTATTAAATTTTAATAAGCCACTTATATATATATATATATATATATATATATATATATATATATATATATATATATATATATATATATCAATTTGATATAAACTCGTATTTTCCTTTTGAAAAAACTTCGTAATTTTGATTGTTGCTTACAATTTCGAAAAACTTGTAAACTTTGCATACAAAAATTATAGGTTTGCTTTTTATGAAACAAAGTATATATGGACACACACACATTTAAAAATGTTACAAGAAAAATTTATAAAACTAATATCAAAAGTTATAGCTTATCTTATTTAACAAATATTATACATAATCTATCAATACAGCATTTTGCATATGATATATATATCATAGTAAAGCTTGGAAATTAAGTCTGCAAATGCTCCTATCATATCCTATGAGACTATTTAATCAATAATTAAGGACCTTACAAATAACCATTTCTGGTTGCGGGTTGGCTTGTGAAAAAATTCATTCCTTGTAAACGCCAAACGCTAAAATTGCATAGATATTATAATTGTGTATTAATCATATATGAAATCCTGTACTTACACCAATACATATGAAGATTAAGGTATTAACAAATGAAAATAGTATAAAGTATAAGAGTGATAAACTCATCAATTTATAGTCGAGCTCAAATGATAAACATATATCATCACACAAAGTCACACACATTTATACGGAAAAAATTCTTCTAAAATTAGTTTGTCTTTAAAATGAGTAAGTACGTGTATATCTACCTTTAATTTAAATAAGAGTATCACATTTACTTACTCACTTTAGAAACAATATTAATTTAAAGGACTTTATCCCATTTATATATATCACAAAACTATGGGTGGAAACAGGTTAAGATAGGTCAGATTTTACCTTAAATGGGTCTGACCTATTTCCAAAATACAAAGATTGAACCTGGTCTATTTACTTGACATAAGTCATTTTTAAGGTCTGGCATAAGCTTCTTAAAAGTCTAATTTGACTTAAAAGTATATTTAAAAGTTCATTTTGCAATAAAATCTTTAAATAGACTAACAGACTTACTTCTAAATAAATCAATAAAATAAGTTAAGAGGCTTAAGATTTTATATAAATTAACAGACTTAGACTTTAAAAATATTATTTTATTTATTAAATTAATTATATTATATAAATATTAAAATTCATAATATATATAAAATAATAATATATATAATTAAATAAATTAGTCTATTAAACTTAAAAGACTTTTTTAAAAACTAAAACCTGACTTGTTTAACTATATAATTTTTTTTTTAAATATTGATCTGACATTTTTATTAAATGACTGAAGTTAAATTAGACCTTAAATAAGTGAGACCATTGGGCCGTGATGAATTTCCTTGCCTATCTACACCGATACACGTAACAAAGCCTTATAATATTGTACATAACTAGTAGTATACTTGGTATGCACTTCCCGTATACTTGAATGCACTTACCTTTGGTTTTACTGCGAAAGAAGTAAATTTGACGCCCATCAGCTGACAAATTAGTGGCAAGAAATTTTGCTGTGCCCTTGCTCCATATCTCGCAGCCAGTTGAATCCTGATTTGCATAAGTGTAGGCCTCGCAGGAGCAGTTATTCAAGCACTTGATCCAGCAGTCAGAAATGGTCAGGTTCTCACTTTCATCAAATTTGAGCCCCTTCCTTGACATTACCCCATGGCCATCCCAGCTGCTGAGGTATAAACCATCATCTTCCCTGCATTTGGGAGGCCTTGGCATTGAACAACCAGAGAGAACATAATTATAAACGCATGAGTAAGAGGCACCACTGCCCCCATTTATTGAACCCCAAGGTCCTATGTTGATATAACCAGAGACTGAAGCATATTTGAAGTAGGTTACACTTTGATTTGAAAAGTAAGTGAAATTGAAGTCCTTTTGGTAAAGTGAAGAGTTTAAGTTCGCAAAGCTTCCATTTTTCCATTGCCCACTAGTCCAAACAATCTTCCCTCTCCACCAGATGACCAATTGGTTGGTTTTGGGGTCAAGGCCAAGGGTGAAAGACCCTGACCAAAGAGATGTATAACTTCTTAATGATGTTATGGACCAATTTTGGCCTGTGTTGCTGTCAAACCCCAGCTTCATCCCAGGCATAACTGTGTCTGTGGGGTAATCGAAGCTCTGCCACAGTACCCTCTTCACAGATCCATCTGGGTTCTTTTCACGAAGCACAAAGTTGCCTGTATCCAGCAAGATGGCACTAACACTGTTGTTACTTGCAGCTTCAACAGAACATAGCACAATAGTGGAACGACCTTTGTTGGACAAGATTTTCAAGTTACCATGTTCATCGATTGTTAGAACTCCAGATTCATCATAGAGTGGCATGTCTCTATTGGCAATCCAGAAATAATATTTCTTAATCTTGAATGATATTCCAAGGTAGAATTTATTGTTATCTTGGGAGCCATCAGAAAAGAAAGACAGCGTGAATAAGCCTAAAGATGAAACCAGACGGTTGGTTGCAGTGAGGTTATGGCCTTGGAGTAATGTGTCTCCCCTCAAGTTTGATGAAGGCCTTGTCAAGTGCAGGAAACAAGTAAAAGTGACGAAGCATAGTATTATTTTACTGAAGAAAGTCATTGTTGGTGGACATGCAGGTGAGGTGAATGGGTTGTGAGGCACTGCAACAACACGCTTTGAACTTGGCCCATATATGTAGTCAGGTCACCAAGACTTGGAGAGGAGATAATTAAAACTATGCTTTGTAGTCAGTGTTTCTGGTGGGGAATTAATGAGATAAGTTGCACAACCATAAGATGTGATTGTATTAAAATTAAACTCTTGAATTAAAGTCTTTAGAAATTGATTTAAGTGGTTCAGTACTTATTTTTTGTTTCAAATTCAAAGTTTTGTAAATGAAAAATAATAATATTAATTTTTTTTTTACACATTTGTGTTCTGATCCAATTTGATTCTGAATTAGACAAGAATTAATGTAATTTTCAAACATGGGGAGTTTACAAAAAAAAAATTAAAACCTTTAGGAAAAAAAATTTGAATGAGTTCAGTTGTTATTTATTGACTCAGAGAAAAGAGTACTGTGAGGAACGAAGTCAAGGAACAGAGATGGGAATGAAGTCAACGAACGGAGCTGGGAAAATTCATACAAACGTTATTTTTGGGTTACATTATTATACAAACAAGAGGATTGTTATTTGACGCGGGAAAAAGATTTTTATACATTTTTTTTAGAGGTGTATGTATTATTAATACTCTTTCTAAAGATATCAAATTTAGTAAGAAAAAATGATAAAAATAAATAAATATAATAAATAATATTAAAAAATATAATATATATATATATATATATACTATTAATGATAAAAATATCATAATTATATTTGACGCAAAGCATTACACATTGAAAGGCATTCGCAAACCCAACTAACCAATCACATTAAGAGAAAGAAATTAACATGAAAAAAAAATGAACAGAACGCAACCATACTGTATTACGTTTATCAATTCGTACTCGATTCAAAAAAAAAAAAAAAATCCTTGGAGTGATTTACCATTTCTTTACAAGCATTATGTATCATCATTTTTTGGGAGGGGGGCGGGGGTAATTGATAGGACTACGGCAAGTGTATCAGATCATCAAGTAATAAAAATGGTGAGAAAATTAGATATCATTCTCAGGGATCAATAACCAATTACCAATTCACAAACTTAGCTACTATTCAAACAGAACTTTGGTTCAAAGGGAGCTCAATTGTAAACAATTAAGCATGAAGGAAATTAAATTAAAGAAAAAGATTCTTTTTGGTATTTTGGCTTTGACAATTTAACAAACACTAAGAACACAAAAGAGATATGAATTCAGAGATAAGAAAGAATTGGGATCAAGTTTCATTTGATTTCATTTGTTGCATATTAACTTGGAGTTAAAACAAATTTCTACTTCTATTTTGTTATCGGATTATCCAAAATATCTAAATCCTAATTCCTTAGGCACAAGAACCACGGCAAGTGTATCAGATCATCAAGTAATAAAAATGGTGAGAAAACTGGATATCGTTCTCAGGGATCAATAACTAATTACCAATTCACAAACTTAACTACTATTCAAACAGAACTTTGATTCAAAGGGAGCTCAATTGTAAACAATTAAGCATGAAGGAAATTAAATTAAAGAAAAAGATTCTTTTTGGTATTTTGACTTTGACAATTTAACAAACACTAAGAACACAAAAGAGATATGAATTCAGAGATAAGAAAGAATTGGGATCAAGTTTCATTTGATTTCATTTGTTGTATATTAACTTGGAGTTAAAACAAATTTCTACTTCTATTTTGTTATCGGATTATCCAAAATATCTAAGTCCTAATTCCTTAGGCACAAGAACCTTAAATCCTAGTTAAAATTCCTAATTCCTTAGGTGATTCTGAAAGGAAAAAAGCATTAAGATTAAGAATTCAACAAGATAACAAGCATTCATCGACTATTCCTAGCACAATGAATCACGAGGTTCACAATCTCAAACATAATTCACACATCAAATTTCCATCCAATGCATAAACCTAAAAATCATTCGAAGGATGATCAAACCCTAGAAAGCTTTAAGAAAAGAGATTATAAACTCAAAACAGAAGTATTCATTAAGCATAACTGAAACCCAAATCAAATACAAGCAAAATCCATCAAAATCCACTCAATCCCAACCAGGGAGAGTTTAGCCAGACATAGAAACAAAAATAGAAATTAAAACAATAGAGAAGAAGAAGTAAAACTCCATTGAAAATTGAAGAAAATCTGAGCTCCCACTCTTCTTCCCTTCAAGTCCACCTCCAAGTTTTTCAAATTAGGTCTAGTTTTTCATCCCTCTTCGTCTCGCATCTGTGTGCTCAAAAAATTCCCCTCTGACATGAAATGGGCAAAAATATAAATAGGCATTCGCGACACCCATCGCCCAGCGGCCAGTTGGCCGCCCGACGACCTAACCTTTTTGTTTAATGAGCATTCTGACCTTCCACCGCCCGACGGTAAGTTGGCCGCCCGGCTACCTGGGAATCCTTCCACCGCCCAGCGGCCAGTTGGCCGCTCAGCGACCTGACCTTTTTTGTTTAATGAGCATTCTGACCTTCCACCGCCCAGCGGTAAGTTGGCCGCCCAGCTACTTGGGAATCCTTCCACCGCCCAGCAGCCAGTTGGCCGCCCGGCGACCTGGGCTATTTTTGTTTAGTGGACCTTCCACCGCCCGGCGGCCAGTTGGCCGCCCGGCTACCTGGGCTATTTTTACAGCTTCATTTTTCCTTGATTTTCTGAGCTCTTTGGGTCCAAAATACATGTCTGGAAGTTCAATGAGCTCTTCCATTTGGCTTCGAGCTTTATCCTTTTTCCCTTTGTACCTACAATCAAAACAATAACAAATGAGCTAAAGCTCCAATAATTCTAATCAAAATGAACTCAATCTAACAAACTAAGATAGATCAACTAAAAAGATAAAATAAGGTTGTCTTAAGGTCAAAAAAGCGTCAAAAGTTGGACTTAAGCGGTGAAATCTACTCAAAAAACTTTGGAAAAACAGATAATCTAACAGATTATCAGTAATTTATGTATCCTAGCTACTTTTAATGTATTGGTAATTGAAAGTTAAAAGAAGAAGCAAGCTTTTCCATTACAAGGTAAGAGCATATCACATACTAAAAAGGGATTGCTATTGATTGGAATCAAACTTAAATTTTACAAGCAAAATATTTTCATCTTTACTAACCGAACTAACCATGTGAACAGTTGCAGAGGCAGGTTTAGAGAATAGGGGGAGTACTAGTAAGTAATAAATTTTATAATATAAATCTATTAACAACATCATGCTGAGAAATTATTTTTGTTTTAAGAAATGTATCCATTCTAGTATATCTTATTAAAAAATTTGTATCATATTACTCTATAAATTTATTTAAATAATTATAATTATAGTACTTAAAATTTTTAACAAAATTATATTATAAAAGTTGAGTTTCTAAATATCAACCACATGAAAGAAATCATAATATGCAAAAACCAAAGAATTAAAATAAAAAATAAAAAATAATTATCTAAAATGGAGAAAAGCAATAGAAACAAATAAAATGAACAATAACTACACAATAAATTTAAAACTCCACCACTGTCTTAAAGTAAAAATAGAAATTCTATACCTTAAAAATCTTAGAGTGATAGTGGAAAAAATAATGAATACCTATGGTTAAGGCGAAAGGAACTGAAATTATTGTCTAAGATGAGGGAGATGGAAATGAGGGTTTTCTCTCTTGCGGTCTTGCGAATTTGCATTAGTAGAGGAATGAGAAAATCATGATAATCTATTTGGTTTGCAAAGAGGAGATAATATTATCTTTTTAAGGACACTATAAAGTTTTTATGATTTTTTTAACTATAGTTGTTAGTTAAAAAAAATTTAAGGAGAACATGTGCTCCCCTTCACCATAATGTGGCTCCTCCACTGCATGTCAACACCTTCAATATATATATCTATCACAAGAAATAATAATATAATTAAAATTTAATTTATATGTACTATCAATATAAAAAACTTTTACGCTAACACCTAATGATACCTTACCACATCATTTAATGGATTAAAACTTACATGAGATGTCAATTCATTAAATAATGTGATAACACATCATTTAATGATAATGTAATTTTTTTTTACACTACAAAATCAAAATTAAACTCATACAATTAAAGCATAAGACTAATAATAAAAAAGAATAAATATTTATTTTAATCTTTTAAATATATAAATGTCATTTGTCTAATCCATTAATAATAAATATCAAAATTAATATCAATTTTTGATATCAGAGTATTTGATGTCAAAAATTGACATTAAATGATTAATTTGATGATAAAAATTGGTATTGGAAGATTATTTTGACATATTTATTGTTAGAGGATTAAAGTATGATAACAGTTATATTTTTATAGGACCAAAATGAATGCTTACTTAAATAAAAAAAATTTAAACATAAATAAAAAGATAATTTATCCTTACTTAACATAAGTTCAAACTATTCAGGTGGCTCAACAACCTGTATGATAATATAGTTATGCATTTAAGTATGGTTTACAAAGATAAGTAAACTAAGCTCTAAGAGAGTATACAATTATTAATTTGTATTGATTTGAGTAGAAGGTGTTTAAATTTTTTAAACATATAATTTTAAATTTAATTTTAAAATTTATATATATAAAAATAATATTATTAAGAGTTATTCTTATTTAAATGTCTGGTCAGATTTCAAAAAATTATTCTCATGTATTAGGTGGGATACTGAAAAAAACATATATATAGAATCGATTGGCGAAAGAAAATTATTGAAAAGGAATCAAAGTTTGAATGCCATTTACTCCCATGGTGGCCCACCACAAGAAAAGGTCAAAAGAAGCGAAAGCTACTGGAGCAAGAATTTCGTTGTGAGAGTTCATAAGGCGCTTCTGTAGTAAAAGATTCCTTTTTATTATGTTATCAATGAATATGCACAACTTCAATTAGTGTAATAAAAATGTAGTTGAAGGAGGAGTAATTAATTTTTTTTTTGTGACGATAACAAAAAAAAAATCTCATGGAGGAAGTTTCAAATTGCTAATGTGTTTTGGTTGATAACCAAAAAGAGTTTCTTAAAAAAAACATTTTTTTATAAAATAAATAACAGTATTTGAAAAACTAGATTGAGAGAAATTAAAATTGGTCTTGTGGTCTATCCAATCTTTAAAACATTGATAAATATATAGAATTATTGAATTATATGTATGAATTTTTTAATATAAATTATATAGATTGAAAATAAAGTTAAAAGTATAAAATAGTTAAATAGTAACTCCAACGTATTGGATTAGCGGAGTACGAGTATGTGATGTGTGAATTGACAAATGTACAGTTAAAAATTCGAATCCTAGTTATGGTGAATCCCTTTGAAAAGACTAGTAAAGTGGATTAATTGAAGTGTGTAAGTTTATTCATACACTAATTGACCACACAAAAAAATATTTTAATGTAAAAAGTGTTATTTAATTTATGCTACGAAAATAAGCATAAACAATTCAAGAGATAAAAAAAAAGAGAATAGAGAAAAGAATGTAATTGATTAATATTAAAATGTGTGTATTAAATAGGGTATTCAAAGGAGTATATATGTAGTTGAAGGGAAGGTATACAAAACCAAATCAAATTATATTCAGATACAAATTTTCTTATAACTAAATCCCAACCAAATACAACTCATATAAGTTTCCTCATAATTAAATCTTGAAAAAAAAATATTTTTCGTCCCTTAACTTTCACTTTAGGTTTCATTTTCGTTCCATAACTATGTTTTGTTTCATTTTCTTCCCAAAGCATTCTTAAACCTACTAAATTTGTCCTAACTACTAACATCGTTAAAAATGTTAATAGAATCTACTAACATAACATCCTATGTGGACATAAGTGTACAATTAACACTATACAACTAGGTTTTTTGTTAGAATTAATGTTTTGAGGACAAATGTGATGAATTTTTTAAAAGATTTGGGAAGAAAATGAAATTTATATTAAAGTTAAGAGATGAAAAGTTAAGGTTTTCCTATAATAAATTTTATATATATAATTTTCTTTTAAAAATTTTATATTTGAGTATTAAAAAAGTATGCTTTTCATATTGGTTGATTACTAAAATTTGCATTAAATCAATTTATAACAAACAATTTGAATTTAACATTGATATTTGATAACAATATATTTTATTCATTTAATAATCCTTTCACTGGGCTTCTTAAGGTTCAATTAGGCTTAATTAAGTTAGTTTTGTCACATTTTATGATATTGAGCTTAATTGGATAATTGAAGGAATTATTGCATGAATTGACTTTAATTTGTTTGTTTGACATCGTTTAGTAAATTGGCTATAATATGAGTTGCAAATATTTGATTGATGTGATTCTGATCTTGTTAGAAAGCTAAAACAATTCTCTACAATTTTTATGAATACCTTAAGAGGTGAATCACACGTTTAGATAATTTAAATTGGAGTTTAACCAAGAACTAGAGTGCTGATCCTAACAGCTTGACCTCTGCACATTCATTAGCTCATTTCTTGAGTTATAGGAGTTCAATTGACACCAAACTAAACCCAAATGAAAACTAAGACTCAAATCTACAACTATCATGAGAATACAAGAGCTTAGTCAGATGTCTACTAGGTCATATTGGGCCTAGAAGTCAGAATAGAGGTGTTGTTACTAGAACCCAAACACTATGCAAAGATTGGGCCATATTTTGGGTTGTAGAAGTCAGATTAGGCTGAAACCAGTGGCATTGGAAAGCTGAGATAAAATCCTTCAACTTTTATGAAGACCACTTATGCAATAGGTGACTTTATGATAGAGTTATAGTCATGTGAAGACAGCTAAATTGGTTGAGTGGGGAGACAATAATGGCAATAATTTTTCACTCATCCGCCCACTCATTAAAAAACTCTATTGTCATGTTCCACTCATCCACCCACTCATTAAACAACTCCCTTGTCATTTTGTACCTTTCATGCTCTATAAAAGGCACTATTAGTTACTCATTAGAATCATATTGGTTTAGAGATCAAGATCTTATTCTTGTATTATTTGTTTCTCTTGTTGTAGTTTTCTTTTATTCTAAATAGAAATTATGTTCATCTCCTTCTTTTTCTCTTTTTCTTTCTTATTGTTTATGAGTAACTAATTCTCATTTTGCTTAGGTGAAAGTGTGAAGCTTTTGATAATGAAATAATGTTAGATTAATTTCTTTCTTGTGCTTGAATATTATATTATCAAGTGGTCATTATATGTATTGTATTTTATTTCCAATCAATTTAGAAACCTTTCTTGTAAAGTGGAGATCTTGATTTGTTGTAGACAAGAGATTTTCACAATGAATGCTTGAACTTATTTACAAGTGTTAGCGTTATTAAACCTCCTTGTAAAATGGAGATCTTGATTTGTTGTAGACAAGAGATTGACACAATAAATGCTTGAACTCATTTACAAGTGTTGGCGTTAGTGGATAATTAAAGAAATCATAATATAACTACATATATAACTTTAAAAGAATTTTGAATGTTGCATTTTTTGATTGGAACATCCGTTATGCTTAGATTCTAATTGAGTTATAAAAATAAATAATTTTGACTTTAATTTATATACCAAGAGTGGATCTCCTATCCCAAGCAAATTCTTTTTAATTGTGAGCAAATTTTATCATCTTTATTGTTGTGATAAATTTTTTCCTTACCTCAAAGAATTTTTCTTCATCAATTCCTTGTTGATCGACCTCAGACTCTCGAAAATTTATTATTTGAAATAACTTACACTTAAATTTGTAATAATATCAATTCGCATCAATATTTGAGTTGACTAGGAATCATATATATAAAACTCATATTGATGATTGACTCAGATAAATATTGAATTAGTAAGTCACTAATTTAATTGGTTAGTGATCGATTAAACTACCTAGAAATAAATAAAAATATGAATATTTGATAAAAATTTAAAAAAACACATAAATGTAACATAAAATTACTAAAATGTGATTTAATTTTAAACCAACGAAATTTAAAATGCAAAGAGGATTTGATATTGATACTACTAATATTTTAATATAGAGATAAAATAAAGTCTTGGCTGAGCTTATTTTTTGTGGAAATATTTCCGTAATTTAATTTGATTTTCAATTATCAATCTATACAAAAAAAACATAATTTTTGTTTAATGCATAAATATAAATTTTCTAAAAAACAATGATGAATAAAATTCATTATAAAGAAAATTTCACTTTTCATACCTTGAATTTATTATAAATTTCATTTTTATCCCTCAACTATATTGTTTCATTTTCTTCTCAAATCTTTTAAATTTCATCATATTTATCCCTAACCCACTAATATATATATATAATCTTAGTTAGAAATGTCAACTTTACACTTGTATTTACGTAGGATGTCATATCAATAAATTTTGTTAATATTTCTAATGGTATTAGTAGTTAGTACAAATTTGATGGATTTTAAGAAGATTTGGGATAAAAATAAAATAAAATATAGTTATGAGAAAAAAATGAAACGTAAAACATAATGAAGGGAAGAAAATTACTTTTTTTTTTTGCCGATTATTATTTTTGGGTTGCCAATAGCGACATTCCAATGCCAATCCATGTGACCCTGGAGTTCTCACAGTCGATGAATATGGTAACTTGAAAACTTTGTCCGGCAGGGGATATTCCAGTTCCACTATTGTGCTATATTCTGTTGAAGCTGCAAGTAAAAACAGTGCTAGTACCACCCTGCTGGATACCGCAAACTTTGTGCCTCCTGAATTGAACCCAGAGGGATAAGTGAAAAGGATATCATAGTTAGGAGTATTAAAATGGGTCGAGCTAACACAAAAAATAATAATAATAATAATGAATAGGTCGACCTCGACGGCCAACTCAAATAACCCTATAAAATATGATGGATCATGCCAACAAATTAAAGTAAAATTAAAATTTGGCAGAGCTTCGATTATCTCACAGACACACTTATACCTGGGATGAAGCTTGGGTTTGACAAGAGCACAGGCCATAATTGGTCTATAACATCAAGGAGAAGTTATAACTTATAAATCTCTTTGGTCAGGATCTTTCACCCTTGGCCTTAACCCCAGAACGAAACAATTGGTCAGCTGGAGCAGAGGGAACATAATTTGGAGTAGTGGGCAATGGAAAAATGGAAGTTTTGGCAACTTAAACTCGTCACTTTACGAGAAGGACTTCAATTTCACCTACTTTTCAGATGAGTGTAACATACATAAAATTTGCTTCAGTCTCTGGTTATTTCAACATAGGACCACTGGGTTCAATAAATGGCGGCAGTGCTAGCTCTCATGCGTTGATACTTGATTGATCGTTACATTCTCCCTGCAACTGGTTGTTCAATGCCAAGGCCTCCCAAATGCAGGTAAGTGCATACAATTAGTCAATTATGTAGAATGTGAGGCTTTATTTTGTATGATAATATATGTATATGCGTATACATATGTGACTTTGTGTGTTGATCTATGTTTGTCACATTTGAACAGAGTATAGATTGATGAGTTCATACTATTTATAATATTTGTTAAATTAGTTATAAATTTGCGTACATATTTTGTATTAGCGGTCTTCTTCCCATGCAGGAGGCAAGAAAAGGAGGATTTGGATTGTAAGTGCAACAGTTGGAGCTTCACTCCAAATCATCAAACGCTTCTGCTTTTTGGGTGTCAAACGATAGCTTTTTTACTAAACTATCACTGTTAGTAAAATTATTTATCAAAATATTATATTTTAAAACTATTTACCAAATTATCAATTTTTTTAAACTATTTATCAAAATGTCACTTTTTTAAAACTATATACCAAATTACTACCCTTTTGTCCTACGTGGTATTTTTTAACATTTTTTTATCACATTAGATGCACCAAATAGAATAACACATTCATGTAAGTTGCGCTTGGCGCATCCCAAGTTATTTTTGTACTGAATACGCCAACACGGTTGGCGTAACCAAGCTAAATACGCCAACCTATATAATTACACCCCCTCCCCCATCTGTGGCATTCACTCCATTTTCTCAATTCTCACTATCTCTCTATAAATTTCTTCTCTCTAAACGCTTTTAACTCTCTAAACGTACTCAATTCTCACTAGAAGTAGTGTCTGGATCTTCATCTGTGATCAAATTCAGATAGTATTCCTTATATGTAAGTATATATTTCAATGTTTGAATATTTTGTTAATGATTTGTTGACTATTTTTTTATTATATTAGTGTTAATTATACATTTATGCTATTGTATACGTATTTAGAAGTTAAAATTTTTTTCTTGACTAATTAATAATGTGATTAATCGGATACGTAGTGTGAATTGTATGAATTTTTTTTTCTTGAGTAATTGACATGGTTTAAATAACTAAATGTAGTTTAATTCAAATTAATAGGGTTTAGGAAGTTATTTGTACGTAAAATAATAATAATATAAATTCATTGTTATATGTGCAATTTTGTTGTAATTGACACATGTATGTTGATTTCATATGTGTTGAATTGTTATTGTTCAGAAGTAGAATTAACATGACAAAACTCCTTAATGTGCATATTTACTTTAATGGGACAATGTATGATGGTGAAGAGGGTCTCATGTATTAAAGTCCTCCTCCTAGGCCTATTGTGATCACAGTCAATATGACTTTGGATGACTTGAAAAATAAGATCCATTCAAAGTTGAGGCTCCAAGCAAATGTACATGTGTCAAAGGTTGTCTATCGATGTCCACAGTGCTACAATCCATGGAGATGGGTAGGTCTTCCATTAGAAGACGATGATGATGTAAAGTACATGATAGATTCTTTATGTCAAACTCTGAACATAGTCTCGATGGAATTGTATGTTGAGGTAGAAACAAGTGGGTAGGAAGAGCATGTTGAAGCTCCTGGTGAAATCGAAGCTCAAGTTGGTCCTTCTAATCAAGTTGAGTCATGCAATATGATTGTTATTGGTGGTGCAATGGTTGAAGCTGATAACCCACTTATCAAAGATGCAGTATGAGACACAAGTGAAGATGAAAAATAGTTAGCTAACGCAGATGATTCAGAAACTGACATAAAGGCATAAAACTTTAATGCCGAAGAAAATTTACAAGTTCTATTGTCAATTGCTCCTCAATCCATGTTTATGCCTCCAGGCGCTGAATCTGTATTTGTGTCACCATGCCCTCAATTTTCTCAAATCAATTGGGATGCATTGAGTAATCCTGATAACTTGCTTGAATTAGATAGTCGTGGGACTTGGAGCATCAATGATGAATTCTATGTTGGCTTGCAATTTCCATCAAAAGATGCCATGAAGTTAGCCCTCAAACATTATTCGATTCACAGGTATCAAGAGTACAAGATTGAAGATTCTGATTCACAAAAACTTACTGCTAAGTGCCCTAGTTTTGACGAATGTTGTGATTGGAGAGTTAGGGTCATACGAAGTAAGAGGTCAAATACGTGGCAAATTACAAAATATAATAGACCTCACAATTGCATAAACCCAGTTGTGTCATTAGATCACCGCAAGTTGGACTCTCCTATGATCTGTTCTTATATTTTGGAGTTAGTTAGAACAAAACCTGATGCACCTGCTTGCTTAATTATTGAATGGATTCGAAGCCAATTCGGTTACCAAGTTTCATATCGAAAAGCTTAAAAGGCAAAACAACTGGCCATTGTGAATATTTTTGGGGATTGGGACAAATCTTACAAGGTGTTGCCCAGATGGCTAGCGGCCATGAGAAAAGACATGGAAGACACAGTGGTGGAGTTGCAAGACGAGGAATGTTTTGTGAATAATCGACTTGATCGTTCGAAAAGAATGTTTTGTCAATTATTCTGGACATTTAGACCATGTGTTGCTGGCTTCCGATATTGCAAACTCATTATTTAGATTGACGCCACTTATTTATATGGCAAATATTGTCATAAGTTGTTGATTACAACAACTCAAGATGAAGATAGAAAATCTCTACTAATTTGCCTTTGCCATTCTGAAAAGGAAGATAAAGGATGCTTGGAGTTGGTTATTAGCCCACCTGAGGTTGCATGTCACACAACAAGAGGACTTGTGCTTAATCTCTAATCAACATCGAGGCATTTTACAATCAGTGGCAAATGAAAATCTTGGATGACAGCCGCCAAATGCATATCATGTCTTTTGCATATAGCACATTGGTTCCAATTTTAACTCCAAATTCCAGAATAATGAGTTGAAAAGATTTTTTATTAATACAGGTACTTAAAATTTTCAACTTGTAATATAATTTATTATAATAATAGTTAGTTTCTAATACTAACTCAATTCATTTATTGTATCAGGGTATAAACCAATTATAATCAAGTTTGATGCTAGGCTAGAGAAGTTGATACATTCTACCGAGATGACAAATTAGATTAATGCAATTCCAAAAGAAAAATGGAGTTTGACATATGATGGTGGCCGCAGATTCGGTCATATGACTACCAATTTGTCAAAGTGCATCAACGGAGTGTTGAAGGATAGCAGAAATCTACCTATAACTGCATTGATTCAATTGACATATACGAAGTTAGTAGAATACTTTGTCAACCGAAAAGATGAGGTAAATGCGAAAATGATGACATTTGGGCAGGAATAGTGATCTGTTAATAATTTCAGCTCTTTTATGTTCTTTGTTTGATCTAATCGTCCAAATGTGCTTAATTGTTGACATTTAGCTAAGTTTCTAATTTAGAGTTATCTTTGGATGTTTATTGTGAAACTATGCTTAAATGTGGTTATAAACACTCATAAACGTATTGTGATTTTCAGGAGATCTATGAGTAATGGAGTCCATTGGTATTGAGAAGAGAGTTAAGAGATTTAAGGGAATCAGTATCAACCCCTAGAAGCAAAGGAAGAAGGGCATTCATGAAGAATCAAGGCTGGATTAGAAGAAAATGATCAACACGGCCCGTGTCAAATGACACGGGGTAGGTCGTGTACTTCTTTGACTTCACGAGGAAAAGTCAATTTCAAGCCTTGACCGAGAACACGGCCCGTGTCAAATGACACGAGGTGGGCCGTGTTCTTCTCTGACTTTGGAATAGCTGGCAATCTGTCATCAAAATTGGACACGGGTTGGGTCGTGTAATATGACACGGCCCGTGTCGTCGGCCCTGAAGTTTAATTTCGTATTTTAATGCTAAATTAGGTCCTCAAACCTATAAATAGGGTTGCTTAGAGCCTTTAAAGAAGATCTGGACAGAAAGAGTCATCAAGGAAACTGAGAGAAACACGAAGACTAAGAAGGGGAAGGATTTGATTGAGGATTGGAGACTCGGATTCGAGCGATCAAAGATCAATCACTCTCAAGCCTTGGAAACTAGTTTGATCTTTAGTTTTTCTTTTCTTCTTTTGTTCTGAACAATGTTTTCTTTTAATTCTTCTTCTGTTTTTGAATTTGTCATGTGTGGCTAACCTTCTTGATTGGTTAAGGGAGGATGAAACTCTAGTTTTGATTATGTGAATCTTGCATACTTCTTTATATTAATACAATTATGTTTTTATTCATATGTTTCTATTCTTAAATCAATATAAAGGTTTTTATATTCTTGCCAAATTTTGAGAGTGGTAAAACTAGGATTGCTATGCGCGGTTGCGGTGGTATGACTAGTGAGACATATGATCCAAGTAATTTAATCCTGGTGTGTGATTAGACCTTAGTGTGATTAGTTTTCTAATTCTTAATGCAATCATTAGGTAGGTGTAAGAGCGGTTGCTTTACAAATAACTAATGGTTAGGGTTTGATTTGAGCGGTTGCTGAATCAAGCAAAACTTAAGGAGGACACGAGATTTATCTCACAATCACATAAGAACATAATTAATCATGTTGGTATAAAGAGTATGTAAGTTGGCGTAATCATATAAATCTAGTGGTGGATTCCATCTCTTAACCAATATCTTTAACTTGATAATTCAATTTGTGTTTACTGCTTTGGTTTAAGTTTAATTTCTCTTTTTAGTTTTAATTAACAAAAACCCCCTTTTTAATTTTACTGTTTATTTTTCATCAGAGTTTAATTTAGGAATTAAATTGATAGTGTTAATTGAATTGGTTCTCTGTGGATCGACCCTTGCTCACTACAACTGGTTGTAAGGTTTTTATATTTTTGGTGGAACTTGACAACTGTTTTTGATATTTATTTTTAATCACATTCCACATCACACCAAATTTTAGCGTCGTTGCCGGGGAACTAATTTTTCAATTGCGCTATTAATTTATTTCCTATTTTATCTCTGTTTTTATTTTTAATTTTAATAGTTTCAATTGTTCTCTTCAACTATCTTGCAGGTGTTCATGTCCGGTGAAGAGGTGAATGAGCAACTGAGGAATTTAAGGCGTTACTTTGAACAAATTAGCTCACAATTCACACCTGCTGACGTTGAAGCTGCCCGTCACATAGATTTTTCTAGTTCTGCGGCATCTGAGATATCTGAGCCACCTGAAGAAGAAGTGATGGCAGAAAATACACTAAGGATGTTGGGTGCTCCGGACTTAGACCAACAACCTCTGTGCATAGAAATTCCTGAGAATGAGGAGGCATTTGAATTGAAATCTGGTCTAATCCATCTTTTGCCATCTTTCAATGGACTAGCTGGAGAAGATCCGAATAAACATCTGAAGGAAATCCATGTTGTGTGTTCTAGCATGAAGCCTGCGGGAATTTCAGTGGAGCAAGTCAAGTTGAGAGCCTTTCCATTTTCCCTGAAGGATTCTGCAAAGGAGTGGTTGTACTACTTGCCACCCGGATCAATTCAGACATGGCAGGACATGGCTCGGGCCTTCCTAGACAGATATTTCCCTGCATCCAAGGCCGCCACCATCAGAAAAGAAATTTGTGGCATCCAACAAAGACATGGGGAATCACTTCATGAGTACTGGGAGAGATTCAAGAGATTGTGTGCTAGCTGCCCTCAGCATCAGATTAGTGAACAACTTCTGATACAGTACTTTTATGAAGGTTTGCTAGTGATGGACCGCAACATGATTGATGCTTCCAGTGGAGGAGCTTTGGTTGATAAGACTCCTCGAGAAGCTAGAAACTTGATATCTAGAATGGCTGCGAACACTAAACAATTCTTCACTCGGAATGATACAGGGGTGAGAGCAGTTAAAGATGCTGACACTACTAGCTTGCAGCATCAAATGACTCAGTTGACTGCTATGGTTCAGAAGCTGATGGATAATGGGAAAGCACCGGTACAGGCATGTGGGATTTGTTGCTCTTCAAGACATCCCACTGATATGTGTCCCACTTTGCAAGAGGACACAAATGAAGAGGCCAAGGCAGTGGGGGGATTTTTTGGTCCATCCAAAAATTACAACCCCTACTCCAACACATATAATCCGGGGTGGAGAGATCATCCAAACTTTAGCTATGTAAAGCAGCCCCAAGCTCAAGCTCAACCTCAAGCCTATGGGCCTCCAGGGTTTCAGCAAAGACAAGCACCCTTTCCTCCAAGGCAACCACAAGTTCAAGCTCCTAGGCAACCTGAGCCTTCGTTGGAAGAATTAGTGAGACAAATGGCCACCAGTAATATTCAATTTTAGTAAGAAACAAGGGCCACTATCAATACTTTGCAGAACCAAGTGGGACAGTTAGCTACTGAGATCAACAAGGTGCAGAGTCAGATTTCAGGGAAACTTCCCTCGCAGCCAGAGGTGAACCCAAGAGAAAATGCTAGTGTTGTCACCTTACGAAGTGGGAAGACGCTTGACGGACCCACATCTTCCCCAGTCACTGAAGACAAAGCTCAAAATCCTAAGGAGGTAGATGAGGAGGGGATCTATTCTAAGACCCCTAAGGTAAGTGTTTCTGACCCACTTCCTAAATATGTCACTAAGGCCCCTTTTCTGAGTAGGTTAGTTAAAAATAAGAAAGAAGAAGCGAAAAAAGAGATCTTAGAGACTTTTAGGAAAGTTGAAGTTAACATTCCTCTGTTAGATGCCATAAAGCAAGTGCCTAGATATGCTAAATTCTTAAAAGAGTTATGCACTAACAAAAGGAAGTTGAAAGGTAATGAACGGGTCCAAGTGGGAGCAAATGTTTCAGTTGTTTTTAATAAGAAACTCCCAACTAAATGTAAGGATCCTGACACATTCACTATACCATGCACTATCGATAATGCCAGGTTTGAGAGGGCCATGCTAGATTTAGATGCATCTATTAATGTCATGCACTTTTCTATTTATGCATCTTTACATCTAGGACCTTTAGAACCTATTGGAGTTATCATTCAACTGGCAGACAGGTCTAACGCTTGCCCTAAGGGGGTTGTTGAAGATGTTTTGGTGCAGGTAAATGAACTGGTGTTTCCGGCATATTTCTATGTGCTGGACATGGAGGAGGACAAATCTCCCAACTCTGCTCCTATTTTGTTGGGGAGGCCTTTCCTCAAGACTGCCCGAACTAAAATTGATATACACTCGGGAACATTGACTATGGAATTTGATGGAGAGTTGATTAGATTCAACATCTTCGAAGCCATCAGATACCCGAGTGATGTGCACTCAGCCTATGTTATTGATTCTTTTGATGTTTTTAAATCTTTAATTTCTACTGTTTTTGAGTCTGATCAATTTGATGTTCTTGATACAATTATGACTCGCAGTTTAAATTTTCAGGATTCAAATAAGGATGACCAAGGAGAACCATGGAGCGAGGAGATTAATGAAGTGGTGGCAGCCTTGCATACACTCTCTTCTACCTCAGAAGGGCATGAGGTATCGTATATTGAGTTACCTTTGACCACTGATGTACCTAAACCTTCTGTTGTGCAGGCACCAGAGCTGGAATTGAAGGAATTGCCCTCCCATTTGAAATATATTTTTCTGGGTGAAAAAGAGACACTCCCGATAATAATTGCTAAATCCCTCACCAAAGAGCAAGAGGAGAGCTTGATTTCTGTGTTGAAAGAACACAAGACAGCCATCGGGTGGACTATTGCGGATATCAAAGGTATTAGCCCCTCTATTTGCATGCATCGAATCTTAATGGAGGAGGGGGCTAAGCCAGTGAGAGAACCACAGAGGAGGTTAAATCCCCCGATGATGGATGTTGTGAAGAAGGAGATACTGAAACTCCTAAGTGTGGGGGTCATATACCCCATTTCGACAACAAGTGGGTAAGCCGGTCCCAGGTAGTACCAAAGAAATCGGCATTCTTGTGGTAAGAAATGCCGAGAATGAGCTTATTCCCACTAGATTACGATGGTGGCGTGTTTGTATAGACTATAGAAAATTGAATGTTGCCACCAGAAAAGACCACTTCCCTTTACCCTTTATTGATCAAATGTTAGAGAGGTTAGCTGGTCATTCTCATTATTGTTTCTTAGATGGATTTTCAGGTTATAACTAGATTGCTATCGCTCCGGAAGATCAGGACAAGACCACTTTCACTTGTCCTTTTGGCACCTTTGCTTATAGGCGAATGCCTTTTGGACTTTGCAATGCGCCCGGGACCTTTCAGAGATGTATGGTGAGTTTTTTTTCTGATTACATAGAAAACATCATTGAGGTCTTCATGGATGATTTTAGTGTATTTGGGAATGATTTTGAGAAATGCTTGGAATGTAACACCCTTGTGGGGTGTCACATTTGTTATTAAAATAAAATAATGATTAATGAGAATAATTAAATTATAAGGTTTTGATATAAATAAATAATAAAACCTGTACACTTACTTTCTTTCGAAAACAAGAAAGTTGTATCCTCAAGACATTTCACCTATATAAAAAAAAATATTATTCATACACACATACATAGATAATATTGGCACACCCCTGTACAATATACATTATATCCCTAAACATATCCATTCATACACATATCCATCGATACTAATATACAAAAATTTACATAAGTTTTGTTTTCATAAGTTGTACAAATAATTTACACATAATTTACAAACCCAAATAAAAATACATACCAAAAGAAAAAGAAAGCATAAAGGTTTATATTTACAACCAAGATCGAAGATAACAAACCCAAGTGCACGTCATACATTTTTAGTCACTTGGAGAAACATTCTGGATGATTCCTCCAATGACATAAATGCATGACGCCTCCCGAAGACTGTGAGCGGGAACTCGGGTGCTCTGGGACCGGAATATAGTTAGGGGTCCGAATGTGGTGTTTCTAGCGAAGACACAACACTAAACTCATAGGGAGTCCGAAATAGACCGTTCCAATGACGGCGAACTCCTAATGGTAGTTCTAACTGAACATAGAAATCTGATACAAAAACTGGGACGGATACAGACTCTGGTCGAAAGACATAGTAATAATTCCTGTATAAGCAACAACATTACGTTCTCCATAGATGCGCCAACTGTCAGCTCCTCCATGGAATTCCAAACTGATAAAACCCAAAAATCCGGGTGTCGACATCTCACCCTATCAGTACTAACACTAGAGATGATCTAAAGCTTCGGGTCTTCGGACTGAAAATCTGTGGATCGTGGTTCTTCCTCTGCTATGTACTCACTGCCCAACTCTGGTTCTTCAACCCCTTCTTCATAGTCTAAATATATATATATACATACAACAAACAAAACAAACAATATATACAACAAATAGAGAGGTAAGACAACTTAAAGTAACCAATAAATATCACATTTGGAATAATAATACAATATTAACATAAATAAAATCCATAATGTACATAAATCTCATAACAGTTCAAAATACTCACCACACAATATAATGAATTTAAAATGAATATGACAAAATATAAAATGACTCATTCCTACTCCATGGAGCTACAATGCATACTCAGACATCGAGAGAAATGAGATGAGACTTCTATTAGTCTTGCCCGGAATCCAAATATTGCCTTGTCCACCCTTTGTGTCTATAGCTTTGGCTACCCCGACCAATTATTGCCTTTGTCAAAACTTTGTGTCTATAGGCGATCGTTGTGATTGCTATTGCCTTGTCGTCAATACTTTGTGTCTATAGCCCACGAAAATAAATATAACAATAGTGGCATAGCACACAACCCGGACATTCACATGATCAATCAATTGTACTACGATGATCGATAGTCCTCTCAAAACTTGATTAAGGTTAGTGCTCGTCGAGAACATAAGTGTGTCATCACGCACCACGGCCCAGAAGGAGCTACCTCCTGTCCACATATGGAATAGTGCACACTATGAACTCCAAGTTCATATCAGAAAATGAACACACTATGCCTATCACATCGACAATACGATGTTATTCATCTCGTCAATCAAATCACCAAATTTCGATTTTGGTAATGACTCAATGCATGAACGGATGCGTAATTACTAAAATATCCTCAGGTTTCAATTATTTATATAAGTGCCATAAATTTCTAAATTATTTACAGAAATACCATTAAATCTTCATTATTTACAAAAACGCCCTTAACTTCTATTATTTACAAAAATGCCCTTCATGGCAAAATAATCACGTAATTGTCCTCTACGTAATTGTCCTCTATGACAAAAATAATTTCGAAAATGCCCTCCATGGCAAAAATTTTCAAATACAGTACGCTCCTACTTGGCGCACTTGTAAAATCCACACATCCGGGTCCACCACTTTGGCCCGACAGAAACTTCATTGTTTTCATCAATCGCGTAGAAATTTTATTTTGTTTTCGAAATCTTGCCGTTTTCACAATGTACATCACATTTTCAAATCGCGTAAATACATTTTGTCTTTGTTTTCTCAATCGCGTAAATTTTTAAATCATTTTCTCGTCGATTACTCATATAAATACTTCTAAACTATAAAAATAATTATTAAATCATTTGAGACCATTAAAAATATTTTTCCTAATTACGGTAAAATATTTTATATTATTATGTATTCTTTATAAATACTAACAATACTCAAATTAATTTCTAAATATACTTAGTATTCATTAACAACATTGTAAAATACTTAGATTCTTCCCATTCAGTAATGTGACCGAACCTAGGGTTTGCATTCTTTGGAATGCTCATGCATTTCTATCACTAATCTAACACATACAATGTAAAACTTATACAATGTATAACACATACAATACATCAAAGCTTAAACAATTAATAAAAGCTATAAAAATCCACACATAAAGGAATCCTTATGGATTTTACAAATTCAATCAAACCTTAATTTCTTAATAACACTTTAATTTAATTAAATTTTGGTCTTCCTCTTACCTAAAATGATGAAAATTTCTTCTTTTCCTCTCCCTTGTGATTTCGGTTTTGCCTCCTTAGAGTCCTAGGAAAATAAATAAAATTTTATAAAGGCTATTACTAGAAAAAGGAACAATACCATGGTTCAATCATGGCTTAGAGGCTTAGAAATAAAAATAAAATTGAAAAACAAAGGGTTTTACCTTTGAAGATGGATTCTCAAAGGTGGTCTTCAAGCTTGAAAATGGAAGAAATAGAAGAAGCTTCCAACTAGAGATAGTCTTATAGTAAGGTTTTGAAGTAGAAAAGTAAGAAAAAGAAAATTTTGGGTGAAAGGGTGATATATTTTTGGAGCTTGACCGAATGGGTTTTTTTTTTGGAGCTCTAATGGTGGACGGTGAAACAAAGAGAGAAGGAAGGAATTATTTGGTTAAATGTTGGAGTGTTAGCCGTAGAAGTGAGTAGGAAAAAGTCTAAATGCATGTGTTAAAATTCAAGAATGAATCTAGGCCATCCAATGGTTCAAAGGCTAGGATTTGGTCTTACAAGATAAGCTTGTTTCTTATTGGTTGATGGGTGATGAATCATGGCATGAATAAGCATTTATCTAGAGCTTTCTCGGTTGCTCTCCCCACTTGGCCGAATTCTCCACTTAAAAAGCCATCTAAATTTGTTTCTTCCAATTAATTAGTTATATATTTAAATGTAGGTTTAGTTACATATTAAATTAATTAGTTACTTCAAGTTACATTAGGTTAACTTAATTAGTTTAGGATTCTAGTTAGTTAGGCCTAACTAGATTACTATCTAGTTATCACTATTTAGTTACACTAAGGTTGTAGTAATTAATTTAGTTAGGTTCTAAGGTAACTATACTAACTAAATTAAATATTCTAGTTCTAATCTAACTAGCTTAGCCATTTTTGTTGACTTAGCTTTATTAATTTGACTTCTAGGTGTCTTGTTCCCATTAGTCCAAAATTCCTAATTTCCTTATTGTTTACTTTATTCATATGTGGGTCCCATACATATAGTATCGGGTCCACTGTCAAATTTTATACTGAGTAATAAAATAATACTGAAAATTATTTTATCACACAGTTAAATTCTAAAAATTAAAACATTCAGAACAGTGTCTTTCAGAATTGAGTTTACTAAACTCCTTCTGCTCTAAAAAAAACAAAACAAAAATAACATTTTATACAGACAAGCATAAAACAGTACATTGGGGACATAATTGTCATTTACCCTAAAGTCAGAATTTTTAGGGTGTTACATGGAACATTTGACTTTGGTTTTAAAGAGATGCATTGACACTAACCTTGTTTTAAATTGGGAAAAATGCCATTTCATGGTAGAAGAAGTTATTATGTTAGGTCATGTAATCTCTGCTAGGGGCATTGAAGTTGATAAAGCTAAGGTAGAACTTGTGCATTCATTACCCCCGCCCACAAATGTGCGGGATATTCGTTCTTTTCTTGGTCATGCAGGTTTCTATCGGCGCTTCATCAAAGACTTCTCCAAGATATCAGCATCCCTTTGCACACTTCTCCAAAAAGATGTGCTATTTCAATTTGATGAGAAGTGTATGAAGGCTTTCATTACACTTAAGGAGTTGATGACTGAGGCACCTATCATTAGGCCACCAAATTGGGAGCTTCTGTTCGAATTAATGTGTGATGCGAGTGATTTTGCGGTAGGGGCTGTCCTAGGATAGCGAGTTGATAGGGTTCCTTATGCTATTTACTATGCATCAAGGACCCTAAATGATGCTCAACTGAATTATTCTACAACTGAGAAAGAACTTCTTGCTGTTGTTTTTGCTTTAGAGAAATTTAGATCATATTTAATTGGCTCTAAAGTAATTATTTTTTCTGATCATGCAGCATTGAAGTACCTACTGGCAAAGAAGGAGGCGAAGCTAAGATTGCTCCGATGGATTCTGTTGCTCCAAGAGTTTGACTTGGAGATTAAAGATAAAAAAAAGGAGCAAAAACTTGGTGGCGGACCATTTGAGCAGATTGGTGACTGAAGAGGAGGACATACCTATTCCAGAGAGCTTTCCGGATGAGCAATTAATGGCTATCGCAACCACTATTCCGTGGTATGCTGATATTGCCAATTATTTGGCCACCAAGGACTTTCCAGCAGGCCTGAACAAGGCACAGTGAGATAAGCTGAGGAGTGATTGCAAGTACTATATTTGGGATGATCCTTACCTTTGGAAGCATTGCGCGGATCAAGTGATTCGGAGATGTATCCCGGATTCAGAGACTCACTCCGTTCTCTTTTTTTGCCATACCTATGCCTGTGGAGGACATTTCGGCATGAAGAGGACAGCCAACAAAGTACTTGACAGTGGTTTTTACTGGCCTACCATCTTTAAGGATGCTTATAATTTCTGTAAGTCATGTGACCGCTGTCAAAGAACAGGTAATATTGGTCCACGAAATCAAATGCCTCAAACTCCAATAATATTTGTGGAATTCTTTGATGTTTGGGGCATTGACTTCATGGGACCATTTCCTCCTTCTTTTGGTTTCTCCTATATTCTTTTAGCCGTGGATTATATTTCAAAATGGGTGGAAGCTAAAGCCACTAAATCTGATAATTCTAAGACTGTTGTGGATTTTGTGAAGTCCTTTATTTTTTCCAGGTTTGGCACTCCCAGAGCCATCATTAGTGACCAAGGGACACACTTTTGCAACAGAATCTTTGAAGCCCTGTTGAAGAAATATGGGGTGGTGCACCGGATCTCTACTCCTTATCATCCTCAGACGAATGGCCAGACTGAGGTATCCAATCGAGAGATCAAGTCTATCCTTGAAAAAACTATGAATCCCACGCGCAAGGATTGGAGTACTAGACTTGCTGATGCCTTGTGGGCTTATCGGACTGCATACAAGACCCCTATTGGCATGTCCCCATTCCGATTGGTTTATGGGAAGCCTCACACCGCCAAGAGCTGGAACATCGATCTTCTTGGGCTATCAAGCAAGTTAACTTGCATTTGGAAGGTCCTGGCAAGCAGAGAAAACTCCAAATTCAGGAGTTTGAAGAATTGAGGAATGAGACCTTTGAGAGTGCCCTCATTTACAAGGCCAAAACCAAAGCATTTCATGATCAAATGATCTCTAGGAAAAGCTTTCACCAAGGCCAAAAAGTGTTGCTGTACCAATCCAGACTCAAATTATTCTCAGGTAAGTTACGTTCTAAATGGATTGGCCCATTTGTAGTAACTAATGTTTTTCCTTCTAGTGCAGTAGAGATCATGAACGAGGCCTCTGGGAAGACATTCAAGGTCAATGGGCACCGTCTCAAGCCTTACCATGAACTTCTGGAGAATGCAGTAGTTGAAGACATGCCTCTTCTCCATCCATCTTATAAAGAATCCTGAGGAGCATCACAATGTCTGGCTGAGGACAATAAACTAAGCGCTTATTAGGAGGCAACCCAATCAGATTTGCTTTCTTTTTCCTTTCTGTTTTGCGTTATTTAGTTCCTTAGTTTAGCCTATTTTTAAGTGTTTCTTGCTTGATGATACTTGTCTCCTTGCTGATAATTGTGTTTTGACTTGCTCAGTTTTAGTTTGATTGCTTAAGTTCATGGTTTGTTGAGTGCACGCAGTCCTGAAGAACAGTTTAGAGTGCTTCTTGTAAGTCAGTATACTACACGGGGTGGGCCGTGTCACATGACACGGCCCGTGTCCTCATGACAGCAACCCAATTAATGCAGAAAAAGTACACGGGGTGGGCCGTGTCCCATGACACGGCCCGTGTTTTCGAGGATAGGACGTTTGTGATGATTCCAGAGAGGTACACGGGGTGGGCCGTGTCCCATGACACGGCCCGTGTTTTCATGACCATCAGAACCCCTGTTTTCCAGAGAGGTACACGGGTATGGCCGTGTCACATGACACGACCCGTGTTGTCCTGCGCAACTTATTATGAAGACAGAGGAGTACACGGGGTGGGCCGTGTCATATGACACGGCTCGTGTACTAGCGCCTCACTTAAACCCTGATTTAGGATTTTCTGCCCCAATTTTCTCTTCTCCTTTTCTTCTTCTCTGCGCCGCCACCACCATCTCCCCTTTCAATCTCTTCTTCTCACCACCATTTTCCTCCCTTCTTCACCATTTTTCACCATTATCACCTCTCCCCACACGTATTTCCCACCACAAAAATTTCTCATTGTTCCTCCCCTTTCCACCATTTTCTCCTTCCCTCCTCCACGGTCCCATCCCATTTCTTTTCTTTTTCTTTTACTTCATTTCTTCTGCTTCTTCCAGTGATGGGTCCTAAAAAGCGCATCAAGACCACCGCTGCTTCCTGTTCGCTCCATCCCCATCGTACCAGTGCTAAGCGTGCTCGTTCTCCATCACCCCCACGTGAACCCTCACCCCCTCAGGTGCCAGTCAACCCTATTGACAGAAAGGTAGTGGTTCCCACTCGTTTTTTAGATGTAGATACCCTTAGGGCTATAGGGTTATATGATGAGGTGTTTGCTCTATTGGGTTGGATTGGTTGGGTTGATTTTGCACTGTTACAGAGGCCTACTTTTACTTAGTTAACTAGGGAGTTTATTTCTAGTTTTAATCGTAAGCTTTATCCTCTGTCTGATCAAACCAGATGGCCTGGTGAAATCACCTTTAAGTTGCTTGGTAATTCTCATTCTGTTGATATCCATATGTTTCGAGCTGTTTTTGGTTTTCCTGAGGGAGAAAATATATTACCCCGTGATTTTAATGCTAATCGTGTGTGGTCTGCCCTCACTGTTCTTGGGTCTGATGATTATGATCCTAAGATGTCTAAAGCTTCTAGGCTTAGGTCCCCTGCCCATCGCTATATTCAGAAATGGTTAGCTAATACTCTTTGTGGTAGGGGGAGGGTCAAAGGACAATTAGCCATTCTGAGTTGTTTTGCTTGCACTGCATGATTGAGAGAGTTCCTGTTAATGGAGGGTATTGGCTCTGTAATCAGTTTCACCACGTAGGGACCACTCTAGCTGGTCGCATTGTGATAGGGGGTATGTGACAGCCATTGCTGATCATTTTGATTACTTGCATTTGTTAGAGGAGGCACCAGTCCAGGGTCCCACTGCTATTGACGGGGCTATTTTAGTATCTATGAAGCTCTGCACTCGTTTAAATGGTGCTCTCGTCTTGCTTGGCGCTGATGGTGCTGCCTTGCCTAGGGCTGATCCGGCCCCTGAGCCGCATGAGGATATTGCTGTCTCGCCTCCTCCCGAGTTTGCTGATAATGCGGGCCCTTCCACTCAACCTGGCGCAGCTTCCTATGATGCTATTTTAGCCCGTATTGACTGCTTGGAGCTGGACCATGCTGCTCGCTTCCAGCGCTTGGAGGATCGCTTTCAGGCTCTGGAGGTTGCGCGCGATCAGAGGATGGATGCCATTGATGGCAAGCTTGATCTTCTGCTTCAGCATTTTTCATATCCCCCTCCCCCATCTTGATGTATTTTCATTTTGAGGCTGTGTCCTTCATTTTGCTGGCTTAATGGACATTGTTTTGGTTACTATTGGTTTATCTTTTGTATTTGCTTGAGTTTCCTGATGCCAGACTCAATTCTTCACATATACTTTGCTTATTACTGTGGATTCCTTTTATATGTTGTGTATGCTTTGACATTGAGGACACTGTCTATTTTAAGTGTGGGGGTGATTTTGACCTTAATTGCACATTCTAATTTTAATGGCATATCTGGTGCATGTTTTTCTGACTGGTTTTGAGAGTATGTTGAGCGATGAGCAAGTGATTGATTTTTATTGATAGGTTTTTAAGCCTAAAGGAGTTAACTTTCTTGATTCTAAACTTGCACTAAGAGGTTTTGAAAATTGAAAGGGTTTTGAGAATATGATAAAATTGGACCTAGTGAGTTTTTGAGCCTTGATATGAATGACTAATTGTAAGTCATTTTTGTTCTTTGTTGTGTGATTTCACTTGTGATTATATGCTTTTCAGAACTTGATTTGACTCTCTTTTTAAATTACAAATGATCACTGCACATTTTTGAGATGATAAAGGCATTTCTTTCTTTCAGCCACTGGCCAAATAGCTATCCTTGTATTTTGATCCATTGTTTCACCTCTTTGAGCCTGAATGATTTCCTTTCTTTTTATTATAGCTCAATACAAGCTTAATAGTGAAAAACCATTGCTACCCTACCTTAGGGAGTAGAAGAGCTTAATAATTATGTTGGGAATTGTGTTTGAATAAGTGTGGGGGTGATTACACTGTTTTGCTTTGCATTAAAAAAAAAGAGATTGATAAGTTGGTTAATAAATGGAGAAAGTCAAGTAAAAGGTGAAGATGGATTGAAAAGTGTTGGGGTAATTGTGCAAAAGTGTTTGATTTTTATATTCCCCTTGGCTCTTCTATTTTCGATGGTCTAACTTTGTTTATCCTTGATATATCTTACCTTGACCTTGACCCCATTACAACCTGATTAAAGACCTTTTGATCTTTGTGTGCATGTGATTTAGGTGGTGGAGAAGTAGAGGCTTGTCAAGCCTATGATAAGGCATGTTTTCATGAGTTGGTTGAGAGTAAATACAAGCCCAAAATACTTGACTGAAAGAGAGTACATCTATGAGGATTTATCATGTTGACTTAACCCTGATATTGGATTAACCTGGCTTGCTGATTTGGATCGTTGAGAGAGAAAATTCCTGAATGCTTAGATTCCTTGAAAGGACTGATGTGTGTAGATCTTTGCTCATTATTTAGTACTTTTGTTACTTTTTGGGAAGCATGTGCTTGATTTTATGTTTTTGCTCAGGAATGCAAAAGGTTAAGTGTGGGGGTATTTGATCTGTTAATAATTTCAGCTCTTTTATGTTCTTTGTTTGATCTAATCGGATTCCAAATGTGCTTAATTATTGACATTTAGCTAAGTTTCTAATTTATAGTTGTCTTTGGATGTTTATTGTGAATTATGCTTAAATGTGGTTATAAACACTCATAAACGTATTGTGATTTTCAGGAGATCTATGAGTAATGGAGTCCATTGGTATTGAACTATTGAGAAGAGAGTTAAGAGACTTAAGGGAATCAGTATCAACCCCTAGAAGCAAAGGAAGAAGGCCATTCATGAAGAATCAAGGCTGGATTAGAAGAAAATGATCAACACGGCCCGTGTCAAATGACACGGGGTAGGCCGTGTATTATTCTGAGTTTGAATACTAGAAGATTTTGAAGAACACGGCCCGTGTCAAATGACACGGGGTAGGCCGTGTACTTCTATGACTTCACGAGGAAGAGTCAATTTCAAGCCTTGACCGAGAACACAACCCGTGTCAAATGACACGGGGTGGGCCGTGTTCTTCTCTGACTTTGGAATAGCTGGGAATCTGTCATCAGAATTGGACACGGGTTAGGCCGTGTAATATGACACGGCCCGTGTTGTCGGCCCAGAACTTTAATTTTGTATTTTAATGCTAAATTAGGTCCCCAAACCTATAAATAGGGTTGCTTAGAGCCTTTAAAGAAGATCTGGACAGAGAGAGCCGTCAAGGAAACTGGGAGAAACACGAAGACCAAGAAGGGGAAGGATTCGATTGAGGATTGGAGACTCGGATTTGAGCGATCAAAGATCAATCACTCTCAAGCCTTGAAAACTAGTTTGATCTTTAGTTTTTCTTTTCTTCTTTTGTTCTGAACAATGTTTTCTTTTAATTCTTCTTCTGTTTTTGAATTTGCCATGTGTGGCTAACCTTCTTGATTGGTTAAGGGAGGATGAAACTCTAGTTTTGATTATGTGAATCTTGCATACTTATTTATATTAATACAATTATGTTTTTATTCATATGTTTCTATTCTTAAATCAATATAAAGGTTTTTATATTCTTGCCAAATTTCGAGAGTGGTAAAACTAGGATTGCTATGCGCGGTTGCGGTGATATGACTAGTGAGACATATGATCTAAGTAATTTAATCCCGGTGTGTGATTAGACCTTAGTGTGATTAGTTTTCTAATTCTTAATGCAATCATTAGGTAGGTGTAAGAGCGGTTGCTTTACAAATAACTAATGGTTAGGGTTTGATTTGAGCGATTGCTGAATCAAGCGAAACTTAAGGAGGACACGGGATTTATCTCACAATCACATAAGAACATAATTGATCATGTTGGTATAAAGGGTATGTAAGTTGGCGTAATCATATAAATCTAGTGGTAGATTCCATCTCTTAACCAATATCTTTAACTTGATAATTCAATTTGTGTTTACTGCTTTGGTTTAAGTTTAATTTCTCTTTTTAGTTTTAATTAACAAAACTCCCCCTTTTTAATTTTACTGTTTATTTTTCATCAGAGTTTAATTTAGGAATTAAATTGATAGTGTTAACTGAATTGGTTCTCTGTGGATCGACCCTTGCTCACAACAACTGGTTGCAAGGTTTTTATATTTTTGGTGGAACTTGGCAACTGTTTTTTATATTTATTTTTAATCACATTCCACATCACACCAAATAGAGTGGTGACTTGTTGAAGCACTGGCCACCATGCTCTCATGCGATTGCTGTGTGTGTTTATGTGGCAATTCACCCATTTTGATATGTGTATAATGTTTACAAGATAGAGAGCATTTACAGAGCTTACAAGTTTGAATTTGAACCAGTTCAGGTTGAACCATGGTGGCCTGTAAGTCTTGACATAACTTTGGTGTCAGGTCATGCATTACTTAGATCTAAAGATCGACTAAAATCAACTCAAATCAAGAATGAGATGGATTAGCGAGAAGTAGGGCCAGGACAAACGTGTACAAGATGCCATCAACCTGGACATAATTCTTGCACATGTCGTGCTGGTGAATCGAGTTCCTTGAGGGATGATGAAGTGGGGTCATCTAGTTGATCTAGGACATATTTTCATTGTCAGACTCTTGTATTAGCCAACCATCAATGTGTATTTTGGAGTTGTATTATTTTGTATCACTCCACTATGATGTTGTATTCGAATATGATTAATATATGTTAGTTGATTATCAGCGTACACTTCATTTCTCCCACATTATTTGACTCTTATATTGTTTTAAGTAATTGTGTTTTCTTTTATACCATCTATAACAAATATTATATTTTAGTATAGTAATCATATTGTTATATTAAATTTTATTATAGTAATCATATTATCACACTAATTGTTATTATTGTTTGGCATTCAGCGTGATAGATGGCATTCCGTGTAAACCCCAGACCAGAAGATGGCTTGATTTTGGAGTTGCAGGAGTATCATGTTTCTCAACTTGTATGACAGGGACATGAGGACCTGCACCTGCATGTTAGACGTGCCCAGAAGACTAAACATATAGACCCCTTGCGCCGATTATTCTATATCTACAGCAGGTTGGCTTCTTGGGGGTTACCCATATGGGCTATTACAGCATTGATCATTCCTTGATCATTGCGTTGGTTAAAATATGATGCTCAAAGACGCATACATTTCACATGCCTATTAGAGAGTGCACCATGACGTTAGAGGATATCGGTATCATATAGGGTCTTCCTATTGACGGCGCTGCAGTTACTGCCCTTATCCATTGAACTGATTGGCTCGATCTATGTGTTCGGTTGTTAGGGATTGATGAGACTCCCTCACTCATATCTGGTGCACGCATTGATATGACGTATCTGAAGCAGCCGAGTGTTACAAATGTCACTGACGATGATGATGATGAGTACGTGCAATAGCGTGCACGACATTATATACTTAGGTTGCTTGGGGATTTCTTATGCCCCGATCATTCTGGTAAGTCTGTGCACTTGATGTTCCTTCCGTTGTTGGAGGACTTTGGCGTTGCAGGGACATATAGTTGGGGGTCTGCAATCTTGGCGTACTTGTATAGAGAGCTTTGTAAAGCTACGGACTACAAGGCATGCGAGATCAGAGGGGCTTGCATCTTATTGCAGTATTGGGCATGGTACAGATTCCCCCAGCTTACCCCTACACTAGTTGACCATGTTGAGCCTGATGTGTTTTATGGTACTAATTGTGGTTAATTACATCCATGAGGATGTGAGTAATATTTTTTTGCATATCATTTCTTTACATTACTTTGGTCTATTACTTTGCTAATATTTCTCACTTACGTTCATAATACTTTCATTTACAAATAAGTGGCGCAAGTATAAAGTTTTGAGTGATACTATGATCGGCGTCCTTGAATATTATCGCCGGTTCTTTGATCGGTTGAAGAATGATGAGATATGTATTATTTTACATTTTTTTGAATTAATTACTTATGTAACTTCTTAATTATGTGTGCATATCATTTTGTAGATTATATGGCAACCATACACAGATGAGAAGGTGGCATCACTTTCACCTTTTTGTGTGGCTGGTAGGGACATAGCACTAGTAATGGTCCCTCTCATATGTTTTCACATTATCAAGTGGCACCAGCCAAACCGAGTGATGCGCTAGTTTAGTCTTGACCAGCCTATACCACGAAGACCGCTCTAACTTGACAGTTTGCACTCAATTACACTGGAAGGTAGGCATGTGAGGATTGGCCAGCTACACATGTTATTTACATAGCCATATGGGATAGTCGAAGGGAGAAGTTTGTTAGGGGAATCCTATTGCTCGCACCCCTCGCTTCGCATTCTGAGTACATGCATTGGTATAAAAGAATCACTAAACGCTGGATTTCTCCCACTAGTGCATCTATTGGGGATGCGGTAAGCTTTTTACTAATTTGCTAGTGACTATATGTATTTTGTATTCAATATAATGAAATAAATTATATTTGTTTCTTAGGCCGATATTACAGAGCATTTGTTCAGTTTGACTACTAAAGATAACGCTCGAGAAGCTGCTACATAGATCCTACATTCATTGCGGGAGCATGATCGCATTGTAATGGAACATCTGCGTCCAGCTCCAGTGATAGATGACATTTTAGGGTCATTCGAGGAGTCCAGTCAACAAGGAATACGGCGTAGAAGGAGGACAAGATTAGCGAGCACTAGGACACGATTTCGACATCTTGAGGACTTTGGCTCTACAAGCCAATACACGACTCAGCCTCCCACTACTGCTACATATCCAACCACTCAGCTACCACCTACATATCACCCACCATACCCACCATATCCTTACCCGCTACCGAGTTACCCATTATATCCTTGCCCACCATATGGTTACCCACCATATCCTTACTTGCCACCAGGTTACCCACCATACCCATCACAGCCAGGTCCTTCTTCTAATCTCTCTCACAGGCCACCACATTTTGATGCGGACCCATCTCATTGACGTGTAATTATATGTCATTAGTATATCTGAGAATATTATATTTAGTGGTTTTGTTTAAATTACTATTGATGATTTTCTATTATGATTTTGGTACCCTTGTCGGATTAAATATGTTTGCCGCTTAGTTTTTATTAATGATCTTGGTAACTGGTTGAATTAAACAGGTTCATGTACTTTTAGGGAGGTCCAATATTTAGGAAAAACTATGTCAAAATTTTCATAGAATCCAAATGATTGAATTGTGGTCGAATTATATCAAACAAGTTATGCCCTTATGCATTAACCAAAAATATAAAAAAAAAAATATCACTCCTCAAAATTGAGAGGATCATGATTGGGAGACTACTCACCAAATAAACGTTTGAAAAAATGCTATTTTTTTCTCAAATAAACATGCAAGAACATACACCAAAAAAGAAAAAAAAACCATTTTGACTTTAAATACTCTTTGTTGTGACAAGCAAATGGGTATAAGTTTGGTGTTATAGTTAACCTATATTACGGTTTATAATTCTATATTTTATAGTCTTGAACTGGATAAATTATGGTGATTTGTTTATGTTTATTGGTGAATTTTACATAGATCCTTATCATTGTCTTCATTTTTGTAAATTGAATGAGATTTATCAATTCAAAGTGACACCATGCAAAGACATATTGTTTTTGAAGCAAAAGATAATCATTTTGGCTCTCACAGGGTCCTGTGAACGATTGAGGAATTAGACACGACCATGTGTAACTCTCAAAACGCTTCTATCTGAATTTTTTTTGGATGCACGACTGTGTCTAACTTTGAAAACTCTTATGTTTGTTTTCTGATAGAAGATATGGCCGTGTGCAGATTACGCCAAATAGGATGACGTATTCTATGTAAATACACCATTATAGATGGCAAATTCACTTGGGATGCTCCAAATAGGATGATGCATCCACGTAGGTTATGCCAAGCATATTGGCGTAACCTACGTGGATGCGACATCCTATTTGGTGCATCCAATGTGGCCAAGAAATATTAAAAAATGTCACGTAAGATAAAAGGGTGACAGTTTGGTATATAATTTTAAAAGAGTTGTATTTTGGTAAATAATTTAAAATAATAATAATTTAGTAAATAATTTAAAAAATAATATTTTAATAAATAATTTTATCAACAATGACAATTTAATAAAAAAGTCGTCAAATGATATAAGAAAAATATTAGATGTGTCAAACGAATAGGCCCGCTTAGCCTACGTACTCAATATTTTTGGAATTGGGCCTGTAAAACTTCGGCCTGACAGTCGGCCTAAAATTAATGAGTAAGAATATTTAGACAAACTTACATTTACACACACTTTACATATTGTGATGCTAAGTGCTAACCATTAAATAATATTTTAGTCTTATTGTAACTTTTTTTTAATGCGTCATTAAATAATACTCTAGTCCCATTATAACCTTTTTTCAATGGTCCAAATTGTGTACATACCTGAGATGTTTGTACAAATATCTTTTTTCCTAAAAATTGTTATTTCTGCATAGTCACGAGAGACATCCCAATTCATGGTGACCCATGAAATTCTCACAGTTGATGCACATAACTAGAAATTTTATCCAACACCAAGGATTTCAAATGTTATGCACTTACTTGTGCTACATTCTGCAAGCTAGATATTGGCAACTTTGTGCTTCGAAATGAACCCAGATGGATCAATGAAGAGGTTTGATTACTTTATAGGCACACTTATACCTAGAACACTCCAATAAACAAATCTAGTTTGGCTTCTAGGATTTTGCATTGAGGAAAGATAAAAGGTATTGATTTTTTAATAAACAAAAAATTAGGTGAAGGAATGGTCACCTCATTCAGGACAAACTCTTAAGCTCATTCAAATAACACTTAAATAAAACTTATGTATAACTCACTAACATAAAATCTTGAAATAGAACCCAAGTCATACATTTGTTAATTATGAGCGGAGAGGGTCATGTGAGCCAACTTCTATTACCAATAAAAGATGTACTTAAAGAGTAAAAACTGCTAATAAGGAAGCAATAATTTATGAATTTATGGTAATCAACCTTTTTTCCATTGATAATTATTCACTTATACTTTACGTACCCTCCAACATAAAATCTTAAATTTATACCAGCTCAAAAAAAAAAAACCATCTTAAATTTATACCGTAGTTTTAGTTGTTCTTCCTTTCATTTTAAAAGAATAAAAAAAAAAAAAACACAGCCGCGCACAACCATCCTGTGCTAGCCGTTTAGATCCAAGTGTGACCTAGGGTGAGTATACACTTTTTGTGTGTGTGTGTGTATATATATATATATATTCAAGATTAAAGAGTGATACATAGAGAGTTGACGTTTAGCAGCACATTTTGCTTGACAATTAATGAGTTAATTTTTTTTTTTTAAATCTGGTTTTAAAAGGTCAGAATATACGGGTTGATAAAACAGAAGACACGACAAACTAAACAGATTATTATATTGTTAAGTACCCCCAAATATATAGTTTTGGCATACAGCTCCCTGAGATTGCAAGTGGCAAGAAAACTTAAAGTGATTACCCACTCGATAATATTCTTGCAGCTAGGATGCGTCTACAAGCATGCAATGGATATATAGGTCATGGGTACTGTTATACCATTTAACAATTAAGAACAACATTAATTGGATCTTGTCCTCCTATCAAAGTGTTAAATGCATACATATTGGTCTCTCTAGCATACAAGATCAAGCAAGAGATATGCCCAATATGCTATAGGCCATTTCTTTTCTTTCAATATGAGCGGTTACCTTCGCTAAAACAACCAGCATTTTGTAGCTCGTTGGACTGACAAGAGCAACAATATAAAAGTTATTCCTTAAATGAGAAAATAATTTCAGTGGCTAATGGTTAAGTTCAAAATAAAACTCTGTCGATAACAATTACAGCATAGCTAAAACTCAAGTCATGAGAAGTTCAAACTGCTTCAACTCTAAGTTCTCCAATTTGCTATTTTGGAAGGAGGATATGCGATTTACTGTCAGTGGCCTAAAGGTTAGATGCTTGTTTTTTGAAGTTACTCTTAGTTGGCTAATTTAGGACCTTTTATAGGTTTTTAATTAGTACCTTTTTTTTGGGTATATTTTAAATTAGTACTTCAATATGCAAAAATTGACATTACCGATATGAATTACAGTAAATTGTTTAGGAATTTTAAGAGTAACGTGTACACGCACATAATTTCCGGGAAGTTGCTTCCTCAATCAGGATTAGTCATTTTCTGAGTTAACATAATGTTAAACACATATTAACTTACACATATTCCTTTTTATATTTGTACAATTTTTTACTATTTAACTATAGTTGGTCTTATGTTATTTTTTTTTATTTGTTATATTCTAATTCTACCACTTTAAACAGATATAAGATTTTGTAATATGCATCAAGCATTTTCCCAAGTTATTCACTATCACTTTTTTTATAAACTTTATTGACGATCAGTCGATCACCTGCACTGTACTTATAGGCATCAAGCATTTTTCCGAGTTATTCACTATCACTTTTTTTTTTTATAAACTTTATTGTTGATCACCTGTACTTACGGTCACCTCACTTTACTAAAAATGTAGGGGGGAAAAAAAATGCCCCACCGATGACAAGAAATAAAAGAAATATTCATGCTCTTATGCTGACAACAAATTGTACCAGATGTAATAAATTTTGGACCCACTAAAGATATGGTGATATACGTATACCAAAAATATTTCAATTTAATCCATTTGCTTTTAAATTGAGCTATATGTCAACTTTATAAATATGAATTCACCGCATTAGTGAATTTTCTTTATTGATGTTCAGTAAATAGAATAAATGTAACCTTTGACAACACAAACGATCGAGATTTGGTATAATTTATGCAAATCATTCTAATACAATCTTTATAAGCATATTTGAGCAATAATTAAAAAAAATTACAGCAAAAGGATGTTCTAAGAAATAAAACGTGTTTGGTAGGTATCTCTCATTCACATATATCTTGTATACACATATACATATGTAGATACAAGTTACAAAAGCATAAGAATATATATATATATATATATATATATATATATATATATATATATATATATATACCTACATATCTAAGTCCCCATGTTAGGCATATAAAGGATGCAGTGGTACTTTATGAAAATTTGATGTAATGCATTCCCGAATCTTGTGGGAAATATGTGATTGCTTGTAAGGGAAATTATATGCCTGTAGGCAACAGGAATACCAGTGCTATATCATATACTTATGTACTGAATATAGACATGTAACTAAGTTATTATCTGAAGTATTCTAAGAATTCAGATGCTTGAAGATGCATGATGGTTTACCAAACGCCCGAAAAAACATTACAACAAATAATAAGCAATACTAAATCCTTCATAGCCTATAAATTCCTTATTACTTATTAAAAGAATGAAACAAGGGCATTTATTTAGAATTTTGTTTCATAAATTTAATTAGTTTGGTTAAATTAATCAGTAGGTCCTTATACTTTTGAGATATTCAAAGAAGTCCCTATATTTTAAATTTTTTTAATTAGATACTTATAATTTTTAAATTTTTGTCATTAGGTACTTGCTGCTAGACCTTTGTTATAGTTCTATATAGGTTAGATTCAGAAATTCCAATTAAAAAAATTTGAAATCATGGGAACCCCAATTAAAATATTTTGAAACTATAAGTATCTAATCATAAACTTTAAAATCTCTATAATTTTAAAATTTTCTAGTATGGTCCCTAGATAGTAGATATAACCTATTGATAGAGTGCACTATATATAATGATGCTTTAAGGTCGTAATTAATTTTTAAAAAAATTATAAGAACCTAATTATAAATTTTATGTATTGAGACTTATTTGAATATTTCCAAAAGAGTTATGTTATAGATTAATATTACCTACTAATAATTATTAATTGGCTGTTAGTAGTGTAGTTTGTTACAAGGTAGTTATTAGTTATAATTAATTTAGCCATTTTGATTTTTTAAAAAGGAAGAAAAAGATTTTGACAAATATTATTTTGTATTCATCCAATTTATCTTGCATAAATTTATAAATCAATTATGGTGGAGAGAATTGTAGAACCCCTTAATGGCTTGCTTTTTTGGTGCTTTGAATTATTGTACCACTTCGGTGACAAAACTCACTGATTAAAGATTGTGCGGCGTACTAGTTGTCTCAGATTGGCTTCTCGGGTACTTCCTTCCACATGGACATTGGGTGCTCCATCGTTGAGATCATTGTCCGTTGTGTTGGACGATATTTACCATAGAGAGGTACTCTTTTCTTCTCTTTTCTTTCTTTCATATTTTTTTCACACCATTTGGTATTCGTAGTTTTCAAGAATTTAACAATATAATTGACACCTACAAAATTAAATGATATATTTTAAAAAAATGAATTAAGTCAGTTTTTATAACTAAAAAACAAGATTAATTACTAGAAAAAATATTCTAGAGTATACTCTAAAATTGATAATTGACCAATTTATCTTATCAATAAAATAATAGAGAATGCTAGGAACACACTCTCTAACACATTCCTTTTAACATACTCTTTTTTATTGGGCCACGTCACACACTTAACTTCAATTAATGTGTAATTATCTCGATTAACGTATAATTAACTCGATTAATGTGTAATCAAATTTGAGTGTATGTTTTAGTGAATGACATGGCCTAATAACAAAGAGTGTGTTGAAAGGAGTGTGTTAGAGAGTGTGTTGCTTGCACTCCTCATAAATAATTATGAAACACTTAACTAAATTAAGAGAGACATTATTATATCGTGAGAATCAGATCGTATATAAGAAGGACGCGAATTTGGATCTTTTACAGTTCAATTGCAGTGTAGTTAAGAAAATATAGACATAACATGTCCAAAAACAAAACAAAAAGAAAGAAAATATAGACATAAGATATAAATTTAAATCTTTTCAATCATACTTATGATTTTTAAATTATGAAATCCACCTGATATATCTCAATGTTCAAAACTGCACAAACTGCAGAACTATAGAAGATCCAAATCCAAAAAACTCATCGTGGAAATCTTATTCTTGTAGGACACTAAATAAATGTGTCCATTCATCTTGCATAATCTCCGGTGGAATAGTGCTAACTCTTTCTGAGTTTCAATTCTGAAGTTAGGTTGATATTTCAAATATTCTAGCCGTGATGAAGCAAGACGATTAGATTTCCATTAACTATAAACAGTATGACAGCAAATGATTGGTGCAACCCAAAAAAAAAAACTTTCATTGTTTAATTTCTAAAGACTTACATTTTGCTCAATTGAAAATGGATAGATACCTGAATATTGCATCAAACATCTATCTTCACAGGAAAACAAATACTGCTTAATTTGTATATAATACTATTTTGTTGTGTACCAAAAAAAAAATTAAATGTTGTATTATATAGTTTAATGATAGGTGGAATGCGATTCTGTCATCATTTGTAAGATATTTTGATAATGTCAGTCCATCCTCTAAATCTTAAAGCACCACAGGAAGTTTTGTTAAATGAATGTTGCATGAGTTTTCCTTTTGTGTTTTACTTTTTTTTTAAATATGTTCTACCACTGAATGTGTTCCATTTTTTTGGAATATCCTCTAAATCCTATTGACACATCCGATTTTGAATATGATCCATTTTTTATATAAGTAATGTAATTTGGAACAGCTACAAGAGACCCAATTAATGATGATGTTGAAACACACGTGACATATGCTTAATTTTATTACCTATGAATTTATCGTTTCCAAAGAACTTTTCTTGATATATTTTTTTCTCGTTGACAAAATTATTGAATGGTGTTCCTAAGAAAATAATATGATGAGTATAGATGCTAAAGAAATCTGAAACATTCCTATAGCATGATATGCATGGTACAGCTCCAACATCATTCATTCATGGGGACTGTGGCATAATGAAAATGTGGACAGAGTCTTTTAAGAGTGAAGTAGAGAATATAATACCGGGCGAGGTAGAAAGGTTTGGTTTATACAATTTTTTGCTCTGTCTTTTAATTGAAATGCAAAGAATGTCAATTGAAGTGCAGGTCACTGTCAAGAAAAGCAAAATACTGGCATTCTGCAACTTCGAAAATGGTCCTGCACAAGCATAAAGAAATTGAAAGGAGTTAAGCTTTGTCTATTGCATACACATTGGCAACAATTTACCCACCCTAAAAATTAGTTTTATGTGTTTTGTTACTATTATTTTTAAAATTCTTCCTTTGAAGTGAAGTTTAATGCAACTCTAAGTTTCATAATGACACAGGAAACATGTTATGAAAATTATTTCTCAGAGTTTAAACTTATCTTCCAACTCGATCTGCTTGAAGAAAGAGCCAGACTGCAAGAGAAAGTAATTAGAAATTAAGAAGTGCTTACACTTTTCAAATTATGAATTGAAGCTAATATCAAAGCAAAACATTACTTATCTAAAGATAAATTTATTAGGTAGAATAATTGGATTATTTAATGCAACAACAACATTAGTCGGTGATGTGAAACCATAGTACCATACAATGGCCAAAACCATAGAAGTCAAGCCAGTGCTTTAATTCCCTAGAATATATGTGTCCAATATTTTGGGAACATATATTGAGATACTATTCTGTTCTATAAATGAAAGAAAGAAATCTTAAGTGTTTTGACATCACGTAAAAATGCCAAATCTACAAATAGAGCTGATATATGTACATCCTACTTTATAAAGAAACCAAAACAGCATCTAGTAATTAAAAGATAATTTCATATATTCTGAGGAGCAACTAATCTACATTTTTCCGTTCACAAAATTATCAATACGACTGATGAAAGTCCAACTTATATATAATACATATTCCAAAAACATCGTGTAAAAGTAAAAAGCTGGTCATGCCCAAACTGATCTGAAAACTGAAAAGAGACATTTGCTTTACACAAGATTAAAATGAAGATCCAATTTTAGATAAAGAGATAAACTGAATAGGAGAAAAGAGAAATACTGTTACCCCAAATATCCACGAAGTAAAAGCATTCAATGATCTATGGTAGTAGACTAAGGTTCACCAACGTACAGACACACCTGCTGAGCTTTGCAGGGGGGGGGAGGGGTTTGCAGTACAAATGCCACAAAGGTAGTGAAAGCACCCGACTCCATCATTACTGAATATTAAACCTCAAAATGGCACAAGAAAGGATTACAGCGCATTACCAGAGAGCTCAGTGGCATCATTATCTATGCAACTAACTCAAAACATGGTTCAACTGCACTTAATTAACAATTTCCACAACCTGTTTCTACTAAATTAAAATAGAGAATAAAAGTAATTTGAAAAGTGGCTTAATAACTGGATGATGATCTAATTTCCTCTAATTTGCAAACAAATTAACATAATTATTGGGTTCACCTCTTTTGCTCCTAGCTGGTACCACTGTTGTGTAGTGAGAATCCTCAAACAAAACCTGGTAGTATTAGTATAGTCATTTATTGCTGCTGCAGCATCATCAAGATTCTCATATCAAAGGGCTAATTGGTTTGTAGCAATAAAGGGACCACCTCAAACAAAGCCCCCTAAAGCTTGTGAATCTTGATGATGCTCCACCGGCAAACAGTGACTGATCTCTGTGACCATCATGGATCACTAGTCCATTCAAAAGAGAAGGTAGAGACTGAAATAAAGGAGCTAGGAAGTAGAAAAGGAGAAGTAGAAGAGTAGAGCAGCCCTAACCCTAACCCTAAATCTAATCCAATCCAATGAAGCAAAAGTAAAGCATAGGGGAAAACAAAGCAGGGACAAGTAATGTAAGGCCTCAAATGCTCAATCCCATGTGAATGTGTAGGCCAACAAAACAAACAAGACCCACTTGGTAGTGTTATTGACTGATAAGTTTCTGTACAAAAAAGAAGGGTATCAAAGTGCTATCTATAGTAATGTGTAGACAGCAAAGAACTGTTGAAAGGTTAAGAAGAAAGGAAAGCCAAGAGAAAAACTATGGGGCAAAGCAAGAAACTCCCAAATCAGAACCGGAAGGAGGGTTGAAGAGAAGTAGAGAACTGAGAATGAAGAAGGTTGAGTGGTGTATATATAGAGAGAGTGCTCAACTAGGGAAGGGAGAGAAAGAGAGAGAGAGAGAGAGAGAGAGGATGTGCTTGTGAGTAATAAATGAGGGAGGAGATTGGTTGGTGCTTAAGATCTGTCAGTCAGAGAGTGAGATAGAGATACCCTGAGAGAGAGAGAGAGAGAGAGAGAGGATGTAATACCCGCAACAGTTATCCATCGTAATCCTAGGCACCAAATTTACCAAAAACTTAAAACCTCTCTGACCCAGTCCTTCTTCCACAGATGGAAACAGAATAAGAGCTACCATCTCTGAGATTTGGAAAATGAAAACTTACCAAGTAGAGGAATGAGGTGGCGTTTTGGATTGGAGGAAGTGTTGCGTCCTCTACAAGCGTTTTCAAAGTGGGGGCTGGAATTGACAGGGCCTGCGCTGCATCCCTCACCCTCACCTGATCCTGACCCTTAACCCCAGCCAAAATGTCAAGGTTGGGTTGGGTGCCCTCTCCTCCTTCCCTAGGGTTTCCTTGTTTGGATTGATCACCCTCCATTTGCCTCTTTTGGACTCTTCTTAAGTTTCATTATCAGAGATGAGAATGACTCTTATGTTTTCACATCATTCACTCATGCACCATCTTCCCAAGGGCTCATGGCTTAGTCTTCAACTATTAATGTTCATGTTCAGATCACTACACTGACTTCTGTTTTTCTAATTATATCCAATTGGGTTAGGCTAGCTATCTATGTTCAATAGCTATATCCAGTCCATACTCTCGTGGTGTTTAATTACATTAAGGTGGATCAATTCCATGGGGTCTGGCCAATTTTCTTAGTTATACTCTTCCAATTTACGTGTTATGGGCTAAGCTGCTAAAGCAAAACATTCAGATGAGTAGTTCAGTAGTTCTCACCTTTAGGCTCGATGGGCCATCTGCATTCTTGTTTCATATATATATGCATCTGTTCCAATTAAAGGCTACAAGAATATATGTGTGGTGCCTATACTTACAAGCACTAGACTGGATTTTTTATTCTTTTCATCATAAAAAAGAATCTAAATAATGTTATAGGTGTAATTTAATTGAATCATAGTAATATTTTTTTAATTGAAAATACATATAAATAAAATTAAATCAATTTCTTTTTACTTTCATTAGCTCTTGCGGAGCAAGAGTTTTTCTTCGTTTTATTTTTTTTTTTGGAAGGGCTCAGGTTTGTTTTAGTTTATGCATTTCCAGTCATATCCAGGGGATTTTAAAAGCATTTAACTTCACAATACAATAATATTAATCACATCCTTTTGCTTTCATATGCCATATGCCAAAGCAATACACACACCAAGAATCCCATAATAATGTAGAAAGTGTCTAGATATCAATTTCATTATTAAAATTGAAATTTCTTGTGTCTAGTTTTCTTAATATTTTTAAGGATTTAATTTTAATATATTTTCAATGTAAAAATTTCTTACACTATTATTCAATCATGTATTAACACATCATTAAAAATATTTAATTTTTATAACAATTACATCAAAAATCACGCATGTGGTTATGTATGTTTGATTAATAGTGTAAATTTTTTTATAATGATAATATATAAAAAATAAACTCTATTTTTAAACTAGTCAGTAAATTATAATTAGACGCTGAATAAAAAATGAATATATATATATATATATATATATATATATATATATATATATATATATATCGAAAAAATTATTCAATATCTATTGCATCTCATTTTGTCATCATCAGTCATCACCGACCATGTTCCCATAGACAGAATAATACTACAACATTCCCTATCATGGAAAAACTATAAATAATAAATAAAATAAGTAATTTAGTCCTTTTTTTATTTTTTTAATTTAACCTCTTATATTTTATTTTTGTCAATTTAATCTTTTATATTACAAATCATTATTTAATATAGTCTTTCATTACTCACAATTCTATTACAAACATTAACATGTCACTGACGGTGATGACGTGACAATAATGTGAATATGATGTGACTATCACCGTTTAGGATACACCATTTCTATTAGAGGAATAATAAAACCCTGACATAAGATCACATTAAATGACGATTTACAAGAAATGAATGCTACTAATACACTCTTTCACACATACTTTTGATACATTCTTTATTATTGGGTTACATTTCATACTTCTTTTAAAGTATAACTTGTTTACCAATTCTTCAGGTTTCTAAAAAAAAAAAAATCTTTTTCTTTTTTATTATTGAGCTGGTTTATTCATAGGTTACGGGATTGGGTTGAGGTTGGGTTATGGTAAGTGGGTAAGAATTTAAAAAAAAAACGCACATTTTGGGCTTTGTCACGTTATTTTATTTTATTTTTAACAAAACAATTTAAAAAAAAATAAAAAAAAATGACCTACTAGGCAATAAGTGAATAAAAAAAATTTGCTAAAAAATAAAAAAAGGAAAAAATTGCTTACTTAACTAAGTGAATAAAAGAAAAAAGAAAAGTTATTAAAAGAAAAAAAAACAACCTAAGTGAATAAAAAAAATGAAGTTGCTAAAAGAAAGAAATTAATTATCGCTTAGTAATACTTAACAAATTATATGAAGATACAACTGTATCAGTAACAGTTTTCTTTAATCATGCATACTCGATAGCAATGAAAGTAGAGAAACGACAAAATCATGTTACACTCATAAAATTATAATGAAATAATGAAAGAAATTAATAACAACTTTTTAGTTAACTTATATGGATTAAAATATCTTTTAAAAGTTCGTACAAAAAAAGTATCTTTTAAAACTATTTAATTGAAATTCAAATGCCACTTATCATCCAGGTAACACTAAGAGAGGGGAAAAAAGTAGAGATAATACTTCAAAAACACACAAAAAAAAAAAAGTGAAGAGAAAATCTCTAATTTTTTTCTATAAGAGGTTACAAGTTATGCTTTAAAAAGAGTGTATTATTAGTATTTTTTTAGATGATAAAGAACTAAATTGATAAAAATAAAGATAGTAGACTAAATTAAAAAAGAAATAAATATAAAGGACAAAAATACCTATTTATCTTAATAATATTATTTACATGACTTTTATATTTATAATAATAATTACTAAAAGCAAGGCACACAAGCTATTAGAAAAAATTAAAATATTAAAAAAATAAGTAATAAAATGAGATAAAGTACTATAGTGAAATAAAAATAAAGAAAGTAAGAATATTTTTTTTTGGTAACGTAAAGAAGAATATATAATATTGTAATCTAAAATATATATTTATAATTGTATTTATTCAATTACATTTATAATTCTATTTTTTATTAATTTACTAAACAAGGATATTAATAAAATAAAATTTTGTGCTTTAAGTTATTGAAGATGAAAATTTATGCAAAAGCTTTTAATTAGTAATAAAAACAAATATTAAAACTATATAAATGAATCCATTTTTTAGTGTTAATATATATAGAGAGAGAGAGGGAATGGATCAATATACATTGGTATAAATTAAAATCACTCTTACACAATTGAATAAATTTTTATTGAATAATTTTTTCATAAAATTTATCGTTAGATTGAAAGTTCCTATCATATAAATCATATTTATAAAATTTTACATTAATCTAAAATTGTTTAGTATTTCATTGATATACGTTAAGATTAACGTAATATATAATTTTAAAATATATGAAAATAATAACCACTTGATTACATTCTTATTCATGTTTAATTTTTTTAAGATTTGACACAAATAATCAAAATGTTGGATAGTTATAATTTAATTGTTGGATAGATAAAAATCACATTTTTTAAGAAATTATAACACCTGAACTTTAATAATGAACTTACCTACAACTAGGGGTGAAAACGGGTCAGGACACCCGTTGAGAGCCTACGACCTGACTTGCTTTAAACCTGAGTTGTCCACTAACCAAGTTGGATCAAAGTTTTTTAAAAAGTTTATTTAACTAAATAAATCAGACTTCATACAATCCAAAAAGCTTGATAGACTTATTTGATATGTTTAAATATATATAATATAATATATTATTATAATAATTATAATAATTAATACATTGTAATTTTAATAATAATTATTTAACTTATAATTATAATATATTTTTTAATTAAATTTTAGTACTAATAGTCTAACACTAAAAGAACCCTAACTTAGAAATTTCAAATTTCATAATCAAAATAGGATAATAGCTCCGCTCCTCCTCAATCCTCATCCATAACCACTGCAATTTGTTGGAGTTCTGAGTCAAGGACTCGGAATTCGCAACCAGGCGACCACCATGAGCAAGTGACGTGCTCACCTCTACCCCCTCAGTCTTCACCTAATCGCACCAAAACTGTGTGTCACTCAAGTGAGAGATTTGCGGTACTCTGCCTTAGATCGATGCTGCCGTCCTGACCAGCGACTACTCTAGAGGGTGACTGCCATTGTGAAAAACCCCAAATCACGACTTTGAGCCTGTGATGACTTCAACCCTGGTGAGTCCTATGCTTCTGCGACCTCACCCAACACCCATGAGTCTAATTCAAGAGTTGTGCTTTTGCTACGCTTGACTACTTCGATAGTGCTCTGTATCAACCTCACCATGGCTTTTTTTTTTTCAATTAATATAATGATTTGGTTGAATTGTGATGAACTATTGTGATAAATTTGGTTGTATTGGAAGGGCTAGCTCTATTGGCGTATTTAAATTTAAGCATATTAATTTATATAAAAGTCTTATTATAAAATATACTTTTAAATAAATTTTCAAATTAAATCAAGTCTTAAAAGTTTGTCTATCTCAAATTTATAAGTCAAACTCAAATCTTATATTTAAGATACAGATTAAACTTGTTTAAAATAGAATCTGACGTGACTTGACTCGTTTTCACTCTTACGTACAACAATACACGAATGTCAAGTTGTCAATACAAGAGAAATGTAGGATACTCTAATGCCAAAACTTATTCTATTAAGATAACATCCGTGTAACCCCTGATTTTTAACTTAAGCGAGCATAAAAACTGAGAATGTGGGATCAAACCCCCTCCATATAACTACATCATAAAGATTTAGAGAGATATCAATTGAGGAAAGCCTATTGTGTTAATAAATTACCATTATGTATTACTGTAGCTTGAGATATTGAATTTCTTTGTATGTTTAGGAGGGACATAGAATGAATAATGCTAAACACATATTTATACATACATTATATTATATTTATATAATTTTTATTATTTAATTACCATGACTCTTATCTCATTTTTTACATACTCGTTATTTAATTTTGTCACCTCACACAAATGTAAGGTAATGTGATTCCTGAAGATGTGCATCAAGCATTTTGTCAAAGAATGTATTATCATTGCTCAAATCTCGCTCATCTATTGGATAGTTATATGATAAATAATGAATGTTTGAGCAATGAAGTATCAATAAGAACAAAATAATAAATGTAGCAAAAAGCTAAAGTGACTCATACATACAAGAAAATACAAGATTTTTGAATAAACATATTCACAAGAAAGTTAGAATATCACTTATTGAATATTATTATTATTATTTTGCATAGATAGTCATGCTATATTTTCTCGACCTGTAGATGAGATTTAGGAAGTTAGGATTCGATCGTGTATATCTTCTTCCTTTGTTGGAGTTTTTGAACCATTTGTGCTGCGTGTGTTGTGTCCCTTATTGAAGAGGATTGATGAAAATATTAAAAAACCCAAATAAGGTGGTTTGAAATTGTGAAAATAAGACTAAAAGAGAAAGATAATTTGATTAAAAAGAATAGAGGAAGGCTTTAAAAAAAATTATATATTACCCTATACTAAATAGTTTTATTAAAAATTTGGATTTTACAATTGAATAACATTGATTCATTTCAGTTAAAAAAATAACATTGATTCATTTCAATATCAAATATTAATAACAACAACAACGTTGATTCAACTCAAAAAAAATTATTTTGATTTTTTTAACAAATATTTTTATGACACTTGTTAACAAAATTTATAAAAAAAATATAAAACCCAATGCAAGAACCGTGTAGAACTGCAGGCCATCAAATATCATTTGTTGCTGTTGACCTGCAAAAGTCACAAATCACAATGAGTGGCCTTTAAATCATTTTATGCGCAATAAATTAAAAACGTTTATTAAAAATATCAAAATTTAAAATTTAAAATAAAAAATAATTTTTAAATATATTAATTTTTTTATTTAAAATTTTTATTTTAGTTTTTTAATAAGTGCTCTTATGATACTTATTAACAAAATCTTAAATTAAAGGATAGTAAATCATAAGAGAAAGGATGGATCCTAGAAAGCATTATGGATATTATAATTAATGGGGTTAAGATCTTGAACGAATCGCTTTATGTAAATTCCCGGTGCTTGAATACGTAACGAAATGTCGCACTAGTAGCCAATAAAAGATTCCGGGTGAGTGATTCCTTGTGGATTTATCCATTCAGTCAAATCATTGTTCAATAGAAATCTTTTTATTTATAAAAGCATTCTGTTTATGGCGTCTAGCATAAGAATTGGGGTCATCTTTCAGTTCTTCTTTCACGGTTAGTTAGAGTGGTATTAAATCTGTGGAAATAGATCCCATGTAGTTTTGAAAAAACTGAAGGAAATCTTAGCCTTAAAAAATGTTTTGTTGTGATGCAAAATGTTAATGAAAAATATAGTATTCTAAGTCTTAACCATCAAATTAGGAACTGATGACTGTAGAGGATCCCAATCCTAAATGTGTAAGATTGACACAATTGGAAAATTTAAACCACGTTGATAATTTTATCAAAAAAATAACAAGTTTGTAAAAGTTGTGTGGAATAATCTCTTCTCTCTTTTAATTTTTGTAATAAAAAATACTATTTGTAATCATTGAAAAATAAATTGATTTCATTTAATTTGAATTGATTTAATTTAAATAATAAGTTTATTTAGATTTACTTAATTTAATTTAGAAAAAATCTATTTAAATTTGAGTTTTGAATAAATATATATATACAAAATCAAAATAAAATTTAAAATCAAATTAACTTCTATTTATGACTTTTAAAATTAGATTTTTTTTATTTATACTTTAAAAAAATCCAAAGAAAAAAATTCATTTAAACTCTAAATCAATTCTCAAGTTTTATAATTCTAAAACAATAATGTTTGAGAACTGTTTGTCCTCATACTTAAATTTTACCTGGGCTATTTTGTTTGTACTTTAATCTATTCTTTTTTCTTTTTAATTACTATATAGGAAGTGCAAGCACCTGATCAGTGAAGGAAAAAACTTGAGTTTGTTCTACCCTCTTACCTAAGTCTTCAACCTCTGTTAAAAAGAAATAAAAACTTACTAATTAATACGTGTTGGTTTCTGCGCGAGATCGAAGTTAAGGGAAAAAGATTTCATTGCCATCAGCGAGAATCAAATTGGAGAACTCCTCATTGAATGAATGATCTTAACACAAGTTGTGCTTGTGTACTTTAAAACTTATGTGTTGTGTGTTGAGTTCGTGAACCCATGAAAAAAGTCATTTTTTTTTTCATTTTTATTAAGAAAAATGCCTTCTAGCCAGATAAAGCATACCCCACTGAAAGTAGTATTGAGTAATTATGCATTACTCAACTGGGTTCCACAACTCTATCTTTTCTCATTTTATGTGCTAGAATCAGAAACAAATAACAGACACGGGAAAAGTTGAGAAATTTTTGGAGAATTTTTTTACATATTCTCTAAATTATATAAAAATTAAAATTTTAAAATAATACAAAATTAAGTCTAATTTAATTTTAAGATTTATTTTAAATATTCTAATACTCTCATCAAGCTATACTTTAGTTTGTTACAATTAAATACACTAAAAGAAAATAAATCACTATCAGACAATTAAAGTGTGATACGGAGTAACAATTGCTTTTGAGATGGAGAAACAGAACCATTGCATTAGGAACAGAGACAAGGGCCAAAGTGCCTAAAGTCGGGTTGGAACGAAGCTAATATGTAAAAAGAGAGCCTGGATCAAGTGGAATTGATCGAAGATTGGAGAGGCTAGATCAAGCGGAACTAATTAGGACCACAGCAGAGGAGAGCAACAAAACGAAGCCAACTAAGAACAAGAGAGAGAAAGTGATGGCAAAGAGATATAGAAGATGTCGAAAAGAGAATAGGACAGGAGAAATGACTAATCAGAGTTTCATATTTTTAAAAATTAGGTAGTAAAATAGTGATACGAAGAATTATGTTTAGGATTATGAAATAAGGAAAAGAGAGAAAATGCTATAAATCGATAATATCATTATAAGATGTAATGTGATAGGAAGTGATATAATGTGATATAAAATATAAAGCAATAATCCTTATTTATACTAGACTTTATCTCTAATCAAATAGAAAATATATCAGGAAATATAACGAGATCAATAAATAATTTCTAAGATTGCTTCTTCAATTAGATAATTATTAATATATTCTAAAAATCAACTAAGATATTATAAATATATTCTAACAAAATATATTTAGGAACATAAACAGAAACATGTACATAAGAAAAGTTTAGAAAATGTTTTTGTATATTTCTGAATTATATATAACTCAAATTCTTAATATAACACAAAATTTAATTTAATTTAATCCTTAAATATGTTATAAATATTCTAACATCATAAAACAACCTATTAAGTTATATATATATATATATAAGTCATGACTTGATTCACTATATATCTTCAGTGATTTACACCTGAAATTATTTTGATTCAACTGTTACTAGTAAAAGAGAGGAGCTGGGAGCCCAATCTCTAAATATCATGGGTAAATTTAGGAAGCGATCATACTTTAAAATAATTGTTATATCAATATTTGATATGTATCGTATTAAATATTTTTAAATGCATTTTAATTTATATCTTTTATTTTTTAAATTTTTTTAACTAAAACAAGTGGGATACTATAATAATTAGATAAAAAGATAGTATTTTATTATATTTATAATGATTAAAATTGACGTAAAAAATATTGATGTCTTTATTTTATTTTAAAATTTTTATTTTTATTTTAATATATTAATTTTATATGTTATATCTTAATCATATTGCATCATTTAATTTTTAAAATTTATCATATTCACATATTAATATTATGTTATATGTGCATGCTGTATCTATATTCGTGATTCTTAATAAACTCGATGGATTCGCTGCTTGTCTTTATTCACATCACTCGTTGATATTTGAACAGAGCATCGTAAATTTCAACATGAATATTATTTGCATGTTAGGGAATGATTTGCAGAACTAAATAAATTGTTTCGGTGGGCAAGAGGATGGTTGTGGTTCTGCTTTTCGAAAAGTTGGTATTACATGTCTCTGCACTTTTCATGTGAAGTGTGTTATTAATATTAAGATTTTTTTTTTGGACGACTTTCAAATTTTCAATGTGAACCTCTGATGAAACTGTATCGCACCCACTCATCTTTATACTTGCACAATTTTGAATTTCATATGTGTAATATATACTAAAGGGACTCTTTCAACATATAAGATACTTTGAATCTAGCAATCAAGACATATCCAAGATAAAAACAGTAGTGTTTAGCAACAGAAACCTACCCACCATAAAAGACATATTTTGAATGGAAAACTTAGAGTAATGCTTACTGTACTATACTTTTAATTGATAATATAATTTTATATTAAATTGATGCCATAGAATTAAAATATAATAAAAAAATAATGTAAAAATTAGATAGATATATAATAATATTAAAACTTATAGTATTATTCGAAAGAATAATTCGAAAATCTATGTATGAATATATATATATATATATATATATATATATGAGACATATTTAATGAAAATAATTTTTATTATGAAAGAGTGAGAGAAGTAAATTTTGATCATATAATTATAAATAAATAATCAAGATTAAAAGTTACTTAAAGTCATGTGATTACTTAAAAAAATCATATATATTTATATTTTAATTTTGACCATTCATATAAGATCTAATGATTAAAATTTATTTTTTTATCTCTTATAATAAACACTAATCGCACTTGATACACATCATATATATATAATTTTGTTATATTTTTTAAAAAATTCTTCTTAATAATCTTCTTAATATTAAATAAAAAATAAATATATTTAATATTTTAAAAATATAAAAATATTTAATATTTTTTATTTAAAAATTAAAAAAATCAATAAAAAAAATTATGTAAGAGAATTTAGAATTATTTATATATATATATATATATATATTAAGTGGCCTTTAGCTCACCTGAGAAAGTAAACTGCCCGCAACAGTAGGAGTTCAAACTCCAAGGGGTGCAGTTATGTGCCCTTAGGTCACATTGACAGATAATCAGAATGTTCCTGCCGCACAATTTTTCGTAGCCAATCACAATCTGCTATAGTAAAGTAACCCTTCTGAGGGTAGAAGAGAGTGGTGATGCGACATTGATGTGGCTGCCTCTGTACGGATGGCTGAAGGGAGAGATAGAGTGAGAAAGACAAGCGTTGAACACGGAGAAGTGGATCCTATTATCCTCGGACCTACTTTTACTTCTCATATTATATTAATTGAAAACTAATGATTCACTTCCTGAAGTGCCACCTGCTATGTAAATGCGATGCTGTACTAGCTCGATGTTTAATATAAACAATTCCTTGAGTGCCTCACCAACTCCTTTGACTTTGAATTTTGAATAACCTTTTCGATCTCTCTAGTAACCTAGTTTCTGATCTGTTACTTTTTTATTAAGTTAATTAATTAATGCCTATAAGAAGTCTTTACTTGAAGAGAAAAATAACAATAATAATATATATTTGTACCAATATATATATATCTATATATATGTATGTATATATGATTTGAAATTTTTTATGTTATTTTTCTAAATAATTAAATTTAAAAAATAAATAAATAATATTTATTAATAAAATTTAATCATAATTTAAGTTTTTTATAATTTTTATATTTATTTTTTCTTTTATTTGATTATATAAGAAAAAATAATATTAAAAATCTAAAAATATATATAGGATTTTGCTAACCTATATATATATATATATAAAAATGTTTATCTTACCATATTTTTTTATCTTATTTTTTATCATTTTTTATGATTCTGATTAAATAATAATAATAATAAAATATATAATTAATAGTATAAAAAATAATATAAAAAATTATGTAAAAAAATATGATAAAAATATAATTGATAATATACTATATAGCGATGCGTTGGATGGGAATAATACCCGCCCCTGGTTTCACATATATGAACAGTTAATTTGTACCTGGTTTTGAAGAAAAAGGTGTTCAACAAATCCACACCTCCTTCATAAAATGAAAAAAATAAAATAATTATGATTTTTTGTTATATTGATCTCTCATGTTATTTTTTACATTATTTTTTATATTATTAATCATATTATTTTTTATTATTTTTTACTTAATCATAATTATTTAAAAATAATATAAAAATAATTTTTTTAAAATAATGTAATAACATCATTTTTTTAAATAAAATTGTCAGTTGCATATTTTCATGGCTCATACCTCTTATAATTAAGAAATATGCGATTAAATTAGAGTACATTTATTTAAAAAATAAGATGAGATTAATTGTTAATTGATAAAACTTATATAAATATAACATAATAAATATATAAATATGTATAAATAACATTATATTAAAATAATTAAAGGATTTTCTTATTAATAATAATTTCTCTCACTGAACCTCAACTTGTTCGGAATTGTTTTGGGTTTTTTTGGTATGGTTTCTGAAGACGATTAATAAAGTTTCCATGTTTTTCAAAGATATTGTTGTGTCTTGCCATTTATAATTTGATTGTTGTACGAAGAGGTTTTCAGAAAGTAGGTTTGTCGTTTTTCTATGATTTCCAAACTATATTCTACATATCCTAATTAAGTTAGTGTATTAAACCACTGAAATGCAAATTACATTTCTCTCTCAACATTTTCTTTTACATTTTTTGTGTACAACATACTTCATATATAACCAAGATTAGTACCTAAAATATTATCCTTTTGTTGTTACTAAGAACCCAAAATATTGATTTTAAACAAAACAAGAAAAGATTCCAGTGACCCACCTAGCAAATTTATTAAGTCAGTCATAAAAAGGCCAGCTAGGCTACAATCTCATGTAGACAAATTTATTTATTGAAATGTGTCTTTGATTCAAGTAATTTGATATTTATATTTTTAAAGTAAGATCTTGATTTTAAATTTTGTAAACGAAAAAATTAACATTAAATTTTTTTTTTATCTTTATAATCTAACTCGACTCGATTTTAAATTAGTTAAAATTCAATACAACTTATTGATATTAGGAGTTTACACCAAAAATCCATTAATTTGGCAGGGTCACAGTAAAACAACAATTATCACTACATTCCTCTCTTTGGAGGTTGAAAGCATATTTGTATATAAAAGCTTCCAATAGGGGCAATTTGACGCATAATCTAATATAAACGATCTTTCAATTTGTAGAAAGGCGCATATGTATCTGTAGGGGCTATACGGCTATACCTTAAGACTCCTAAACTCAAATTAAGAATAATTTAGGTTCTTAATTAGGCCTCTTTGGAACTAATGACCCACACCAATATTAATGTTGTCAATGGAAGTTGATGTTTCTAATTAATCCTATAATTAGTCTGCCGCCCTAATCATGTAAGATCGCAACGGGTGACTATATAAGGTAATGCTTACTGAGGTAAGTAGCTAGATCAGTAATTTGAATAACTTTTTGCTATAGGTATAATTAACATGTGTACCATAGGTACAATTAATAAGAAATAGGAAATAGGAATTATTTCATATTTTGAGTTATCTCTACATCTAGCCATGGCTTGATATCAATTTGTGACTTATTGCTTCTGTCTAAGACACATCTTGAGTCTAGTAGACAAAAATCTCTCTTGATGATTATACGTCGGCAATGACAATGCACCGAGTCACCAATAATGCAGACAAATAAGAATTTATCGATTAGTAAACTGTTATTATGGAAATGTTTGCTAAGTGACAAATGAGTTATTTATTGTTGGCCATTTGACGATTAAACCGGTCAAATTGTATGTAAATTGGTTATATTTTTAGTTCAAGTATTATTTGATTTAATTATAATTTAGTTATAAATTTAACCAATTAAATCATAACTTAAAAATTTTGCTGATTTAATTTTTAATTCAATTTTTAAAACATTTGTAATAAGAGTGCTAATAAATATTTCTCTAGCGTAAAATATGTATTAAGTATGTCTTCCATTAAATCTTGAAAATTGAAATTAATCCCACACATATGTTGCAATTTATTTTCTCTCGAAACAACCTTTTACTGGCCTGTCATGTCAAACTGCTTTTTGCTTTTGAAAATTATTGCTATAAGAAAGAAACAAGCACCCAGTGGGAGAGCCGGATCAACTGGGATCGTCCTCTTCTCTACATCATCACATGCCACAACTCAGAGATAAGAGTTTAAAAAAGCTAAAGGGATCTCCTAGAAAGTTCATTTCAGAGTCCAAAACACAGACACAGAGACACTCCTGGCTCTAGCCTTGTTTGTTAGAAAATCTTATTTGTTTTACAGCAGGAGCTGATTGTTCTTCTCGTAGCCTACATAGGCATCCTCCCTTTTTTTTTCCTTTGAGAGCTACTCACCTTGGGATCTCTCCATGATACCATTTGGGTTTCTTCTATTTTCCTTTGGGTAATAAATAATACTATAAATAAAAAACTCTTGTTATATAATTTATGAATATTTAATTAGACTATTTTAAAAATTATATTTTAGATATGTGGTTTGTAATTTTTTATCATTATTATTTATTATTTTTTTATAATATTTATTGATTTTTTATATAATTTTTATTTTATTTTTTAGGCGGGTTAAGCCAGGTGACCCGCCAACTCATGTATTTTTTCTCATTTTATCTTTTATTGGCCAACCCGTCAACCCGCCTTAAAGTGGGGTGGGTTAGCTTTCAACCCATTTTCTAAAACGGTTAACCACCCACCCCGCCCGCATTTTAGAGTTGAAGCGGCTCCTTTGCCACCTCTACCTTTGAGAGCTACTCACCTTGGGATCTCTCCATGATACCATTTGGGTTTCTTCTATTTTCCTTTGGGTATCATATATTGTTAACAGATCAACCATTTTTAGAAGTGACACTACAATGTGGGTCCAATTAACTCTAGTGAGAAGATCCCACATTGAAGTGCTAATGCCAATTTGACACTTAAAACAAGTGTAAACTATCACTTTAGTCCCTGAAATTGTATGCACAGGTCATATTAGTCACTGACTTTTTAAAACTAACAACTTAGTTCCTGAAATATAAAAACGTGAGTCACATTAGTCTTTGCGTCTTTTCCCGTCAGTTAAACTTGACAGACGCACACACGTGACACGTTAAGTGCCATGTTGGACGCTGATCTGGTTTCTACCTCCCCCAAAACGACGCAATTTCGCGTTTCCACCAAAACACAAAGCTCCATCCCTGAAACGACGCCGTAGAAGAGGTAAACCCTCTTCTTCCTCCTTCACCCCAATTGAATTCCATTACTGTAACTTAGAATATCCATTGCTCATCTGCAAACCTAGAGAACAACCCTAATTTCGTAACTCAGGTTGGCAAGGCTAGGAGATGATGGGTGGTGAAAACCCATCCCAATTTGTCAAACACTGAAGGAAGCTGAAGTGGGAGTGCACCCAATTGGTCTCGTCACAGGGGAGGAACTGGTAGTGATAGGCTTTGCTTTTGTGGTCTAACAATGGTGGTAAGAAGATTCAAAACCACGGCTAACCCTGGTAGACCATTCTATGGCTATCCTAAGTATAAGGCAAAGGTAAGAGTTTGAGTGAAGTAAAGTTGTTGGAATGAGCATTGCTATTTTTTATTTTTAATTTGCATTTTGACCTATGTTGTGTATATGATGATTTGCAGAATGGTGACCATTGTAACTATTTTTGCTGGGTTCATAATGGGGTAGAAGATAATGGAATTGGAACTGCCATTGAACCTGCTACTGAAACTGCCACTGAAGCTGCAACTGAACCTGGTTGTAGGGCTGCTGCTACAAGTGAGAATCAAGAATGGAGATTGAATATTGCTTGAAAGATCGGAAGCTTAGAAGCTGAAGTTAGGATGTTAAGATGTTGTGTAATTGGCCAGTGTATTATGATGCTGGTTTTTATCATAATGTGAGGCTTAGTTTGTTTAGGGAATTAGGTAATTAGATTTGGAATGTGTAATAGAGATGTTGTGTTTTTAGTTTGGGGAATTAGGTAACTGTGAATGAAAATTGAGTTGTTAAAGCTCATTGTGAATGTGCATTGGTATTTGTATGAATGTGCATTGTGAAAACTGAATATGGAGATGGAGAGTACTGATAGGGATTAGATTACTATATTTGTCCAAATAATAAAGTTAAACTACCTTGCAATAACCACCACAACACCAGCAGCGACAAGCAAGCACCCAGAAATTAGTTGATTGTGTAACTTCTCCCAAGAGAAGAGTAGAAAACATTAGTTGCTAAACCAAAAAGTCGTAATAAAAAGAATTAAAAAAGTGTTTTTAAGATTTTTATGTTATGCATAATAATATATTAAATTAACTAGCAGATTGACTAACAAAAATATTACTATGGATATGCATATAATAAGCTTCAATCAGTGTCATCCCATAAAAATGAGTCAGGAGTCAGGATTCAATTGAAACGCAAGTTTTCCAAATCAATTGCACTTATTAGCACCATCTACAGTTGGGTTACTAGTACTGCTAATGACAACACAGGCTGTGTAAAATGTAAAATATTAAAAAAAATACAAACATTTGTATGCAGGTAACGATACTAGGATGAGGATCACATCACTAAATTCACCCCATGCTAACAACATCGGTAATAATAAAAGTTTCAGCAAAAGCACGAGTCATGAATAGGCATCAGTGATGGACAATAATCCATCCATTTGAAAAGTTAAAGGATATGAATGAGATAATATTGAAAAGATATGTATCTGAAATATTACAGCAATATTCTATGACTTCTGTCATTTTCTTCCATCCCAGTTGTAATAATGGACAGGTTAATGGGCAAATGAAGCCATGCTATCAAAGGATACTGAAGATATGTTATAATATAACAAGCCTCCTATACTTTAGGAGTGAGTGCTACATGCTACTATAAATATGGTGATGAAATGGCTTAAGTATGATGCCATTAATGTGAGACAGAGAACAGACTCGATCTAAAAATAAATATGAACTACATTGTCCAAGAAGAAACAAGTTGGATGATGCTAACTATGTCAAAGTATTTTTGGAAAAAAAAAGAGAAAAATGAGTGTAAGAACACCTTTGGTTAGTAGTGAGAACCAAAAATAGTCTTGGTTTCTAATATGCTACAAGTTGATAAATGTCAAAAAACCTTTACTTATTGTAGTCATTGCTAACAAATTAGCAGGTTTATATAATTGATAAACACTGTAATGTTCCAAATTCTAAATATATTACAAATCCAATCATGTTGATCAGAGAGACCACTGAGTCTAACCTAACCCAATTAATGCCAAAAACTTCTATATTGATCATCTGCCAAAATATTCTCAATTACATTATAAGCCATTTACAAAATATTTCCAAGTACATTATAAGCCTTTTACAAAATATTCTCAAGTACATTATAAGCCCTTTACAAAATATTCCCAAGTACATTATAAGCAAGCCCTATACAGCATCCAGCAGGGACAAATCTTCAATTCATCTTCTTTGGTAGAGCACCTCTCAAAGTAGGGGTTGATATGAACCTTATGAACCTTGTTGCTGTACCATCACTTGTTGCTGCTAGTATTTCTGCACTAACGGGTGTTGGACCAGGTCTTATATCAGCACTTGCAGTGGCACAGTGTGTTGGAATAGGTGGTCGGACAGCTGGTTGGAGTCTGATAGGGAGTTTGTACTTGAATCCTTGCAGAAAACACAAGCACACGAGTCAAACAGTGTACAATTGAATGTATAGGAGTTGTTCAACCCAATCAAAGGAAGATCAACACATAGGATGTGGAGGTTAAGAAGAACTTGGACAAATTGGAGATTGCTCGGCATGAGGCTGTGTTAGATCTATCTCCTCAGCCTCAGTAGTTGTTGAAGCCTCACGCTCATTGCTTGCCCTAGCCCCAGCATTACTTACCCCAGCCCCAGTACTACTTGCCCTAATCCCAATATTTGTTACTTTTTTCTGCCTTTTGGGTTTAGGAACTCCTTGGGCTTTGCATCCTTTTATGTTATGCCTTGAACCACCACACCTATAGCAAGTGAATTCAGGGTACACTCGCTTCAATTTGTGTGGGTTCTGGTTGACATCTTCCTCTTTTCCATCTTTTCTTCTCTATTTTTTTGGCCGTCGAATAAGCCTCTTTATTGGTGGTAGAACAAGCTTAGGGTGTGGCATGTGTTCCCAATACTTTTGGCCTCTCAATGGTTTGACAAAGTAATCATATGTGGCATGATAAGCAGCCATTGTTAACCATGCATGAGAATAGTCCTCAGGTTTGTGATTGATATATGTTATTGCAGCAACAGCATGTATGCATGGCAATCCTATCACAACACATTTAACCAATTGAAGTAAGTAAATAAACAAATATTAACTAAAATTTATATAATTAAACTAAAATAAATAAGTGTGATTAATACCTGTGAGTTGCCAGAACTTACAAGTGCACGTGTGTTTGTTTAAGTCAACATCCACATTGCCCGGGAAGCCTTGCACCTCAAATCTATGGTACTCCTAGTCACCAGTCCAAACAGGAGTCCACTTGTTACTCTCCTTTTTCTCCTTGTCCAACCTACTTTGTTGTAGAGGAGCTAAGGTCCCTTTATACCTTGCCAACTTCAGCTTATTTATAGCCATGGTCTTCATTATATAGCACCTTATCTCCTCTGCCATGGTTAAGATTGGCTTGCCCCTCATCTTCACAATCTTTGCATTGAAAACTTCACATGTATTGTTGCATATCTTGTCAAATTTAGGATTTTCAGAGAAATAAGCCTTTGTCCATGCTTCCTTGGGCCACTTGACTAGATATTCCCATGTTTTCTCATTCACCCTCTTCACATTCTCCATGTTTGCATTAAACTCACCCGCAGTGGTTGATCGTGCACACTCCCATATCATGCCCTTTAATTCCTTGTCTTTCCACATCTTGGTGAAATTCCTCCATAGATGCCAAACACAAAACCTGTGAGGCACTCCAGGCATCACCTCTTGCATTGCTGGTATCAGACCCTGAAAACAAAATACTCAATATTACACTACAAGAAAATAGTAAATTTGCGGCGGATTTTTTGTGGCGGATTCGTATCCATCGCAAATTACGAAAGTATTGCGGCGGATTATGATTCGTCTCAATTAGAGGCGGATTTTGTGGCGAATAATTTTTGCGGTGAATTTTTGCGACGGATTAGCCGCTGCAAAATTTTTCGGCAAAAATTTCCACCGTGAAAGGCTGTAGCAATTGGAAAAAAAATTTTGCGGCGAAAATATCCGCTGCAAAATTAATAAAAAATTTAAAAAAAATTTAAAACTTTTGCGGCGGATAAATCCGCTGCAAATTATAAAATAGTAAATTGTGACGGATGAATTCCGCCGCAAATATAAAACTAAATTAAAAATTCGTGGAAATAATTTGCGTCGGATTTATCCGCCGCAAAAATCCACCGCAAATTAAGATTCGAATTTGAGGCGGCCAAATCCGCCGCAAAATCTGCCGTAAATTAAAATTTGATTTTGCGGCGGATAAATCCGCCGTAAACATCCACCACAATTTGAAATTTGAATTTGTGGTGGAAAAATCTGCCGCAAAAAATTCACCGCAAAAATTAGATCTACCTCCTGTCTTCCTCTTCCATTTTCATTTTTCCGAGTTCATACATTCTTCCTTCACTCCTCCACTCTCTCAACCTACGGGACCTCCACATTGCCGCATTGCCACCGACCGTCGACCGTCGACCAGGACCTCCACTCGCCACCACCGGGCCGGCGAACAGCGACCCGCGAGCCACCGCAAACCGCAACCCGTGCGAGCCACAGTGTTCTCCGTCGCGCCGCGACAAAGACACCGCCACCGCTGTTTTCCCGGCGCGCGGCACGACCCGACCGAGCCGCCACCACCACCGCGACCGGCACCCGTCCGCAGGACCCGTGACCACGCGACCGCCCAACCTGCGACCCCCAATCCGCCGCACGCACCGCGCCGCCTGCGACCCCCGACCCCGCCGCACACTGCGACGGCCACCACCACCGCTAAGCCTCCACCGGTCCGCCCACCTACCAAGTAGATACCCCACTGTTAATTGATTGCTCTGTTAATTGGTTTAGTATTTGAACCAATGATTTGTTTGCTGAGAAGATGAGTGATTTGTACATTGTGAAATAGAGATTTAGAATTTGATCACATGGTAACGAATGGGTTTCAAAAATTTATCTCTATGATCAATTTGAATTTGATTATTGCAATGTACTGTGATTCTGACTGGTATTGTTGTCTTTGTAATATATTTGATGCATGTGGTAAATCGTATTACAGAGCAAAGCCTTAGTTTCCCGTTTGAGATTCAATATTAGTGAGCACAGGTACTTTTTGAAGGAAGTGCTCATTATATTGAATCTTGAATTGTCCAATTTGGACAGTTTAGGAAGAAACTTTTACTTCACTTGATTATAGTTACTCATTAAATTTCATACCATATACTTGATGAAATTTTGTTGTACAACATATCCTTTTGTTCTCTGGGTGCATACTTGATCGTGGTAGATGTCACCACTTTCTAGTCGTGTACTTGGAGACCAATGGGAAATGCTGTCGAAATTTCGTCAAGTATATGATGTGTGATTTTTAAGAGTACTATCAATCAAGTGTTGAAAATGTTTCTTCTTGAATGGATAGAGTCATACCATGTCAAGAGATTTTAAGATTTTGGAGAAAATAATTGTTTGCATTGAAATATTTATACAAGTATAATTTTAAAATGTATTAATTATACAACATGTGTTGTGCATTTTACATTTTTGTATTTTGATTTAAGTGTAAAATTATAATTGCGAGAAAATGGTAGTTCCAAAAAATCGTAGATGGATGTATAATAGGACTCATTCGGGTCGTAGAGGACTTACACAAGATTTTGTACGTGGAGTTGAAGAGTTTGTGAATTATGCATGTCGATCTTCTCATTACTTAAGTGAAGGAACAATTAGGTGTCCATGTTTGACGTGTTATAGTGGGAAATTGTTGAAACCTCGAGATTGTGAAAGTTCATTTGTATAAAAAAGGATTCAAACCTAGGTATTGGTATTGGACAGATCATGGAGAGGAAGAGCCTGATCCAATTAGTGTAGATATAAACTTTGATGTGAACACTACTAGTAGTCCTATATTAGAGGAGGAAGACATGGTTGATAGATATCAAAATATGATTTGTGATGCGGCTGGAACAGAATTTGGGAATTTTAGGAGTCATTTTCAACGGAGTGTTGAGGAGCCTCTACATCCAGAGGCCGAAGAGTTTTATGATCTATTAAATGCTTCAAGTCAACCATTATGGCCTGGCTGCAAAACTCATTCTGAGTTATCCTTGGCAGTTCGAATGTTAAGCCTCAAATATGATTATAATGTAATGCATGCGTGTTTTGATTCATTTATGGAGATATTAAAAGAGGTTGCTCCTCCAGGATCACGAATTCCTCTGAATTACTATAGAACAAAAAAATTAGTTTCTAAACTCGGGCTTGCTTCAAGAAAAATAGATTGTTGTGTAAATGGTTGTATGTTATACTATGACAATGCCAGACAATGTAAGTTTTGTGGTCTTGAAAGATACGAACTTCGTAAAACCAAAGAATGGAAATAACAATGAAATTCGGTGAAAAGAATGCATTATTTACCTCTTATTCCTAGGTTGAAGAGGTTGTATTCCTCTATGAGCTCATCTCGCACACATGGGATGGCATGCTTTGAAAATAATAGGAAGTTGGGGAGATGTCTCACCCATCCGATGGTGAAGCATGGAAGCATTTTAATAGGACATATCCTGAATTTGCAATTGATCCTAGAAATGTTAGGCTTGGTTTGTGTGCTGATGGTTTCGCTCCATACAATCAATCTGCTTCTCCTTATTCTTGTTGGCCTATGATAGTCACTCCATATAATCTGCCTCCAGAAATGTGTATGACTGCCCCATACATGTTCCTAACATGCATTATTCCCGGCCCTAACAATCCCAAGAGCAAGATTGATGTTTATTTACAACCATTAATCGATGAATTGAAAATTTTATGGGCGGGTGTTTTAACTTATGACGTGTCAAGCAAACAGAATTTTATGATGAGGGCGGCATTGATGTGGACAATAAATGACTTTCCAGCATATGGAATGTTGTCTGGATGGATGACTGCTGGTAAATTAGTATGTCCATATTGCATGGATCAAACAAAGGCATTCACTTTGAAACATGGGGGGAAAAATTCGTGGTTTGATTGTCATCGTCAATTCTTGCATGTTGATCACATGTTTAGAAGAAACAAAAATGCATTTAAGAAGAAAACTGTGGTGAGTGATTTGCCTCTACCAAGATTATCTGGACATGAATTAAATGAGATTGTCAGTGTCATTAGTAAAATAACTGAAATGCAGTCGTGCAAACACCATGGGTATGGTGTTTATCATAATTGGACTAAGCAGAGCATATTTTGGGAGTTACCATATTGGAAGGATAATTTAATTAGGCATAATTTAGATGTCATACATATTGAGAAAAATGTCTTTGATAACATATTCAACACTTGTTATGGATGTTAAGGGCAAAACAAAGGATAATATCAAGGCAAGAATGGACTTAAAAGAATATTGTCAATGACCAGAATTGGAGCTTATTGATTTTCCAAATGGTAAGATCATGAAACCAAAGGCTAATTATACTTTTACAAAAGAGCAAAAGAAAATTGTTTGTGAATGGGTGCAACATTTAAAAATGCCAGATGGTTATGCTTCAAACTTAGCCAGATGTGTGGACATGAATCAATTACGATTGTCTGGGATGAAGAGTCATGATTATCACGTGTTTATGGAGAGTTTGCTTCCAATTGCTTTTTCTTTGTTGCCAAATCAAATTTGGAAGCCATTGACTGAATTGAGTCAATTTTTTAGAGACTTGTGCTCAACGACTTTGACAGAAAAAGACATGCTTCAAATGGAACAGAACATTCCGGTGATTTTGTGTAAATTGAAAAGGATATTTCCACCGGGTTTCTTTGATTCTATGGAACATTTACCAGTCCATTTACCTTGTGAAGCAAGAGTAGGTGGGCCAGTTCAATACAGATGGATGTATCCGTTCGAGAGGTACTTAAACAAGATAAAGAAAATAGTTAAGAACAAAGCACGAGTTGAAGGTTCTATTTGTGAAGCTTATTTGATTCAAGAGATATCTCATTTCTGTTCATTTTACTTTGAGCCTCATGTTAAGTCAATGAGAACTAGAGTTGGACGAAATGATGATACAGATGAAAATATGTCAATGGAATCGACTTTGTCAATCTTTAATCAACCTTTGTGAGGTTATGGAACATCAAAAATACAATGGCTAAATGATCTTGAGATGAAATCTGCGACATTGCACATCTTGCTAAATTGTGAAGAAGTTGAACCATACCTCAAGTAAGTGGTACAAATAAGTTAAGTTTAAATTTCAAATGTATTGCTAACTAACAATCAAATCATAAACTTTTAATTTTTCAGTGTTTTTTTACAACATTTCAACATTCCTGAGGACATTCAAATGAAAGAATAAATGCAGATTTTATAGAGTGGTTCAAAAGTTATGTAAGTATTTAAACATTACTAAATTGTTGATCCCAATCATTATATATGATTTAGATCATTAACATTAACTATATTTTTTTCTAGGTTCACAATCCACAAAATATGGTGAATAATTCTTACTTGCATGATTTGGCATGGGGGCCTAATAGATGTGTGACATCTTGGCCAATATATTTTGTCAATGGATATAAATTTCACACAGATGCTTGGTCAGATGGGAAGAAAACAATCAATAGTGGCGTGTGTGTTAAAGGCTCAATTAATGGTGAAAATGAAAATGATTATTATGGAATACTAAAAGATGTGGTTGAGTTAGAATATCCCGGGGAACCAAAAAAAAAGTTATTCTTTTTAAATGTGAATGGTTTGATCCTATGATTAATAGAGGTACAAGAGTTCACAAAGATTATAAGATTGTCGAGGTTCGACACACTAGACGATACGAGAGGTTTGATCCTTTTATCCTTGCTTCCTCTGCGAGACAAGTGTATTACGTTCCTTTCCCTGGAAAGAAAAAGGATAAGGTCCAATGGTGGGTGGTAATAAAGACTAAGGCAAGAGGTCGAGTTGAAATTGAAAGTGCTCAAGAAATTGCATTGCAAGATGATACTATGACTCCTGTGGATCCAATTGTTGATGTGGATCTCATTGACCATTTGCAAGACACTAATGTGGTTTTTGATATAGTTCAAGATGTTGGTTCTAGTAGACAGGATGAAAATGATGAAGATGAGCAAAGTTTTAGTGACGACGATGATGAAACATCTTCCAATCATGAATATGAAACAAATAGTGATGAGGACAATGTTTCCTCATAATTGTGAGTATAGACTTATATTAATATGTTGTAGTTACTAGTTATACATCAATTATTGTGTTGTGTTTGAAATTTATTTACATTATATTTTTATTATTTGTGTAGATGTCATCATCACGAGGTGATAAGGGAAAAGGGAAGGAGAAGGAGAAGGAACAACCTCGACGTCTTAGGATCAATATAGGGAGGCCACCTAGGGGGCAAACATCAGGATCATCTCCACCCCCAGATCCAATATTGCCCACTATAGGTTTGCTTCAACCACCATCTTCTGAGTACATTATGATACCCACGCCTGGATCACAGCGCCTGTCACATACTTCACATTCACTACATGGTACATCGTATGATTTTGGGTCACCTACTATTGGTCCGTCACCGGGTACCCGTGAGTCATCGGGTACACATCAGTCGCCGGCTACCCGTGATTCTAATATTCCCATTTCTGCAACAAATCAAAGCAACAAGACATTTGTTGAGCCCGATGGTGATTTTGGGTATGTGTACAAGTACTTGTTATTTATTTATAGTTATGCGCATTTAAATTTTTTTTACCAGTCCATTTACATTTCTTTTTTTAAATTGTATCGTAGGTTTCTGCCATCTAAACCTGCTGCTGATGCCATAACAAAGATTATACGATCTAGGTATAATCAACCTTGGACATCATGGGGAGAAATACCCAAGGATACTAGAGAAATGTGGTTTCGAGAGTTTCAAGTATGTATCATTTTTCATCTATTTAATTATGTTTGTTTGTCTTATAATAATGCAAAATTTTTTAACTGTCCTGATATTTACGACATATTTTTGAAGGGTTATGTTTGGTGGATGCCTCAGCATCATAACTATATGCGAAAGGCATATAATAGTCGTAGTTCAAAGAGACTATCAGGTTTACTAGGGCAGGCACGCAACTTAAATGAAAGGCCTTTTTGGATTGGAGAAGGCATATGGGAAGACTTATGCAGGCACTGAGCTAGTAGCGTGTATAAGGAGAAATGTCAACAAGCAAAGATGAACCGTGCTTCTGACACTGGTGGATGCTTGCACACAGGTGGTTGCATTTCTACCAGCACCCATGCACAAAAATTAGTAACTATTATCGTCAGTTGTTTAGTAATATTTTTTATTATTTTGTTATTAACTTATTTTCTCATTATTACAGGCTAAGGCTTGGGGTAGAGAGCCTACAGTTGATGAGACCTTTCGTCACGTACATTTGAGAAAAGAATACCGTACTGCATGGGTTTCTACAAAAGCTCATGATATATATGTTAGTATTTCTTAACTTAGAATTTTTTATTTTAATATTAACTCATCTTATAATAATAGTCATAACAGTTTTTTTATTTCCATATTTAGGAGGAATTCAAAGCAAAGGAATCTGAACAATCTTCTCAGTGCTCCAATGAAGAAGGGGCATCTGGTACCAACCCACCAACCATCGTGAGCTTTGGATTCAGATCACATGGCGGGGTAAAAAGGGGCATGTTTATGGTCTTGGTTCTCAAGCATCTATCTATGACCATGAAGAATCATCATCTTCAAGGCCTAGATCGAGTCAAGTTCATGAACACGTTATTAACCAAGTTAAGTAATAGTTGCAATATTTTTTTATTAATTGGTTTTTAGAATATTGATGGATGTACTCAATCATTCCATTTTTCGTATTTTAGGTTAAATAATTTATTTGTGGAATGATTAATGAATTTGTATTTATATATGTTAATCAGTGAAGGAGCGATTCGTGCCAGAGATGTTGGATCGGGTTCAGGAGATTCAACAACAAATGGAGCAATGGAGCCAACAACGTGACCAACAACGTGAGGCAGAGTGGAGAATGCGATTTGAACAATACCAACTTCAACAACAACAAATGCTTGGTAATATGATGAAATCATATTTGCAAGCCGCACTGCACTCAAAACCAAAGAACAACCACTAATAGAAGAAGACAATGAGGATACTGAAGATGATCATGAAGATGACAATGATAATGATCATATGGATTGAATTTGATGTTTGAAGATTATGATAGTTCTTGCTAAACTTTGTATTTGACAAAACTTTGTATGAATTATGTTTTTTTTATGGATTGCTTAAATGCATTAACAAGTTAAAATTGATGTTTGAGTGTTGTTTTGAATGCATTGGCAGGTTGAAATTAAAATCTGAGTGCTGTGTGTATTAATAATATAATCATGGATTTTGAACAATTCTTTTTAATATTAAAATATTCAAAAATTTGCGGCAGAAAAATCCACCGCAAAATTCCCCGTAAAATGACGCATGACGAATGCAATTCTGCCTCAAAATCCACCGCTAATTAGCAGCGGATTTTATCCGCCACAAATTATCGGCGGATAAAATCCACCGCAAATTACCGGCGGATAAAATCCACCACAAAATTTGTGGCGGATAAAATCCGTCGCAAATTACCAGTGGATAAAATCCATCGCAAATTATCGGTGGATAAAATCTGCCGCAAATTACCGGCATTCTAGTAACATTTTCGGCACCTTACCGGAGAAATTTTGCGGCGGATTTGAGGCGGCATAATCCATCTCAAATTTGTGGCGGAAAATAAAATCCACCGCAAATAAATTTGCAACGACAGTTTTTGTGATGGGCATGAATCCGCCTCAAATCCGCCGCAAAAGGATCATTTGCGACGAATTTTATGTAATTTGTGACGGATTTATCCTTCACAAATCATGATTTTTCTTGTAGTGTTAGTCCCTGACACATAGACAACTAATTCTTATTAGTCCCTAAAACATACACAACTAATTCACATTAGTCCCTAACATGTAGACAAATAATTCATATTAGTCCCTGCGAACCTTCTGCGTGTCTGAGATGAAGTTCCAGCCATGTTCCCTGTAGTCCCCCAGGTCTTCATGCAACAGTGTTAGGAACCACTTCCAATTGGCTTTGTTCTCCACATCCACGATGGCATAGGCAATGACAAAAATGTCATTGTTGGCATCTTGTCCAACAGCTGACAAAACTTGGCCACCAAAATAGCCTTTCATAAAAGTAAAATCCAAGCCAATTAAGGGCCTACAGCCAACCTTAAAACCTAGTTTGCAAGCTTCCAAGCATACATAGGATTTTTCAAATTGTGGTAGGGAATTGGGAATGTCCATGACACCCAACTTCACAGTAGAACCAGGGTTGCTCGTCAACAGCTCTGCAGAATAATCCCATAGCCTTCCATATTGCTCTATCTCATTCCCCTCCATAACTTTTCTTACCTCCTTCAAAGCTCTATATATTTTGGTATTATTCAAATGTACCTCACACTTGACTTTCATGTAATCAAAGGCTTCCCTATGGATCAGAGTTGGTTGTTTTCTAAGTTTTCTAAATTTTCTAACCAACTTATTAACCACCCACTTCCTGCTAGCCTGAGAATTCTTGAACCCTCTACTGCAGTTGTGCTCATCATTGAAAGTCTTCATCTGGAAACTATTAGTGACATTACTCCATGCACAATAGATAACCCATTTGCAGTTGTCATTCTTACAGTTGGCTCTAGCCCTCACCTTATCATTCTTCACCCACTTGATTTCTCTACCCAGCTTAATTGTGTAGTCCTTAAACCCCTGCTTGAATGCTTCTAAAGTCACAAATTCCATTCCAAGCTCCAACCTAACATGTTCTAATCCAGCACCTTCATTGAACTGAGGATACACTTCTTTAGTAGTTCCCTCATCATCAGATGTAACTGGAGTTTTCATGTACTCAGACTTCCAACTATAATCAGAATATTCACACGCTTCTTCAGTGACCCTAATATTTGGTTCATAACTTTGCTGGTGTCCTAAACCCTTCCCCACAAGTGCATCAAAGTCGCTTGTTTCATCATAATCTGCAAATGCATCATACCCAAAGTAAACTTGATAAATGGATCATTAACTTGAATACTTGAAAACCTAGAAATATTATAAGGCAGTAAATGGCTTGGATCATTAACTCTCTATTAAGGGAACTATTAGTATCTATAAAATATTTTAATTCATACTTATAAAATATACTACCTTATAGTTGGTAATGTAAAAAAGGACAAGTAATGACATCATACCGGAAGATGCATCACTATCAAAGTCACTTTCTTCATCACTAGGGACAGGTGTAGTTTTCTTCCCACACTCTTCGGTGCAGTGCTCTTCGGTGTAGTGTGTTTATCAACATTGGTCTTCTTCATCTTCTTCTTCTGTACAGCCCTCTTTCCCTTATTCGTAGCAATGCTTTCAACGCTTTTATTCTTCTTCTTCAAAAGACTAGCAATAGGCTCATCATCATCCTCATCAGTAGCAAAAAGAGGGGGCCTATAAGGGCTGTCCTTTGTACTTTCATAATCATCACTAGAGGAACTTGATCTACGAGTGTCATCAACTGCACCTTCAGCTGCATGTTGTTCTTGTTGAGGGTCACTTGCTAGTTGGAGTTGGACTTCCTCTAGAATATGTGTCTCAGGCTAGGTCTCATTGCCATCATTTGTTGGCTCCTCATCAACTAATGACACAATTTTAGGGTCAGCAATTATGGAGTGTTCATAGTACAAGCGAACAACGCCATTATTCATCCTTGAAGCCTCAACCATCAGTAGAACATTAGAATCTGTCCTCATGTCCATTAAACCATTTTCTAGTTCTTTACCAGGCATCAACCAATAACACTTATCCACCTTATGGTAACCAACCTGTTTAGAAAATTTTATCAAACTAAACACATCCAACAGGTCTTCATCGACTTCAGGCCAACACTCTTCTCCACCCCTATGATAAGAAACTTTGTCTCCAATTTGTTGAATAAAAGAACCACCATGATGGAACACAACTCTAACCATCTAAAATGATACACATAACAAAACACAACTTATTAAACACTTATACATGTGTGTTGTGTATATATATAAAAAAAAAATGTTGTGTGCTGTGGGTAAATGTAAAAGTTTAAAAACATGCAATGCAAGGGAACTACAACTACGTTGTGTGCTGTGGGTAAATGTAAAAGTTCAAAAACATGCAAGACAGGACCACACACAAGGGGACCACACGCAGCAACAATGGAAGACAAGAAGGGGACCACACTGGTATGGAAGACAAGCAGGGGACCACACTAGTATGGAAGCAACGTACATACAATCAAAATAGGAGCAACGTACACCAAATATGGAACAAGCAGGACCACATTGCAATGAAAATGGAGGACAAGCAGGACCACAGCACCAAAAAGGGAAAGCAAGGACCACAAACATACAATCAAAATAGGAAATATTTGGAGTTTAGGGAACATACCTTTCTGCAACTCGAATCCCACGAGGAAGATGACGAATTCAACGTTGTTGGGGAGCGTTGAGAGCAAAACGAGGTTGATTGGGGAGAGAAATCTAGTGGAAATTTGGGAATTTGGGATTGGAATACCAATTAAGAACTTAGGGTTTTCATATGTCGTTGCAATTGAGGGCGAAGCTCAAAAAATTTCCCCCCACCTCCAATATGGCGTTGTTTGGGGTGAAGGAGGAAGAAGAGGGTTTACCTTGTCTACGACGTCGTTTCAGGGATGGAGCTTTGTATTTTGGTAGAAACGCGAAACTGCGTCATTTTGGGAGAGGTAGGAATCAGATCAGCGTCCAACATGACACTTAACGTGCCACGTATGTGCGTCCGTCAAGTTTAACTGACAGGAAAAGACGTAGGGACTAACATGACTCACGTTTTTATATTTCAGAAACTAAGTTGTTAATTTTAAAAAGTCAAGAATTAATGTGACCGGTGCATATAATTTCAATGACTAAAATAAGAATTTATTCCATAAAACAACTTTACAGTTACAAAAATACACAACCAATGTTGGCTTAACTGGTTAAGACGGATCACATTAACTAAATTGATTAAAATTTAAATTGTATTAAGGCCCGTAAGTATCTTATAAGCGACCCCGTGATAGAATAACTACAACTGATCCTAATTTTTTTTGTAAAAAAAAAATTGTTTTTATTTGCATGGCCCACAAAAATTTGTTCCAATATTCAAAAATTGCTCTAAATAATTTAATAATTTTCATATAATATTTGATAACTTAAAGTTTGGCTCCACCAAAATTTGATGATTGACTTTCCACTTCAAATAATAATCATGCGTAATTGTGAATGTAAAACCCTATGTAGGTGTAGAACGTGGCACTAACACAGAAGTTTTTTTGTTTTTTCGGTACAACTAAAACAGAAATATGAGTACACTAATTTTTCCAAAAAAAAAACAATGAGAATACTAGTTATGCAGCAGGGTCGGCCAAAAGTGACTAGAATTCATAGGTTTTTGTGTCTGGGAAAAAATATAGATAAAAGAAACAATTGCACTTGTTTACCCTGATTTATTAGCAAACTGCACTTTCATCCCTAAATTTATAATTTCGACACATTCCATAATATATTTCGTAACCTCTGGATTAAATAAAAAAACCTTTTCTAACAAAATAAAGCTATTTTATGTCACCTTGTAGAAAGAGCTAGAAAAAATATATCTGTACATAACTGTTGGACGAAATATGAATTTGTTCAAAAAAAGTGTAATATGATTTAACTATAAGTAAATTCTTTAACTTTTGTTGGTGATGTGTATTACCATTGGCATTTTAGAAGAACCAGAAGTGAGCCTAGTATACTTCATTATAGCACTTAGGCTAGAGAACTATATGTGTGAAATGATAAATCAAACGTAGCCCAGAAATTCCGCTGGATAGCCCAACTACACGCAGAGATGTCTACATTCTGAACACAATAGATATAATATCCTAATTTGCATTGCATCTGTAGCTTACTCCAATTGGAAAACTCCAACGTCCAGCCCCTACTCATCGTATACCCTTCTTTAAGCTGCCCATGCCCATTTACTTGTATGTATACTTGTACACGCCATCTCTCTCTCTCTCTCTCTCCATATAAGAATTTTTATTAAGAATTTTTATGTTATTCATTTTTTTTAAGTTTGATACTTAAAGTGAATTGTTAAACATTTTATTGATTATTAATTATTTTTAAATATTCATTATAAATTTATTTAATAAATATTTGATAAATTATCTTAGATATTATACTTATTAAGGTATCATAGAAATTATCACACATATATATATATGGGAATAAATTATTGCATAGACTTAGTGCATTCAAGTTGAGTGTATATATTAAGTCAATTACAACATTAATTGATAAATAATTACAAATAATTAATTAATAAGTAATCTTAATTAATTTTATCAATTAATATTGTAATTAACTTAATACACTCAATTTAAGTGTTTCAGATTTATACAAGAATATCTCATATATGTGTGTATTAAATATTAATGAGGCTCACAATAGAACATTAACTAATGTTGCCCTTGTATGAAGTAATATAGTATGCATCACGGAATCATGCCTATGAATGAATTAATGCTAAGAGATATATGGTAACTAACCAACTGCAGACAGCAGCAGAAGAAACACACACAAGTGCTAACTTTGCTATAATTATGTAAACAAAAGGGATTCAAAGAGTGTAACCCATGTTGTTCTTTTGTTAAATTTTAATGATCAAATAAGGTTAGTAACTTACAAGTATTTTACTTTATGTTTTGAATTTACCCCAACATGGCAACAGCGTACCATGCATTCAGACTCAGTTACAACATATAATATTGGGGTGTAAAGTTTGTAATTACATGGTATCAATTAGCTGGCTAGCCATAACAAAACAAAGTTCCAAAACGATATACTAATAACATTTTGTGGTTGGACCAAGTTATCGGGGTACACCCATTTATCCACATCTGAGTTTCTAGCCGTAGCAGGTGATTTACGTGTTTGTAAGAATGGGTCACTGCGAGAGCACAGGTAGCCTCTATCAGTGTGAATTATATAATGAAGAATTTTTAGGTAAGCGTGTTCATACCCAAAGAAATCACATCGATCCCATCGAGGGTTTGATTTTAATTACTTGTGGGGAATCTGAGTAGTATGGTACTACAAGTTGAGTTAGACACCAACTGTGCCCCGTCCTTGTGTGGGGCTCTTGCCCCTAAGGTAAAGGACCCCCACCCTCCATGCATACATTTCCAGGCCGTTTAGATCATTTCCCTCTCTCTCTCTCCACACAAGTCCTAGGAGTAATTAATTGAGTGCAATGAAAATCTCTTTGCTTCCTCTCCATTGAAGCTTAGAATTTATTAGTGTCAACCAGAAAATTTCCAGATAAGGCTGTGCAACAGTGCAAGTGGATGGATATATATGGTAAGAATGTGACTGCGGATCACATGCATGAAGTATAGGTATAGATAGATGATAATGATGATGATGCCATGCAACGCAATGTATGATTGTAGTTTCTTCTGATATTTGTTTACATTCATAATTTAAGTCCTGACCATTTTGTTGCGTCTGATGTGTGTGATCAGAATTGATATGACCACTTCCCAGTGGCAGTAAATTGCACTGCGATTTGAATCTAAGAAAATGTCTTATTAGTTTGTCAGCTCCCGTTCCCTATATGTATATATCTTGGACGTAAAGTCACTAGTGGGGCCGATTTCAGAAGGGAACAATCAACAATGTAAGAAAAGTGTGTGCCAATAAAGCGAATTCCCCAAAAAACCGAGAGATTTCCTCTGGCTTTTACAAGTTTTTTACTGCAAAAAAACACAGAACAACTAGCAGTAGCATAGTCTGTGGTCCCAGGAATCTTGTCAACAGAGTTTAATTACAAGAAGAATTAAGAACTTACCTAATCTCAAGAAGTTGACTCAAGCACTCAACGATGGAGGCAAAAATGAAATTCATATTTACATAGTGGCACACACCTGCATTATTATAAATTGAAATCTAAACCGTAATGATGTAAAAATATATATTATGAACAACCTAACTTGAAGTCTTAAATTCAAATTACATGACTACAATATAAAGTATATATATGTATACTTAGCTATAGATTAAATACCACCAATTACTTATTTAATGCTTATTTAACCATTGGACCTGGTTATGTGAAGCTGATTTTCATTTCCTACCCATTTTTTGTCTATATGACAATTGGCAAGAATAGGTTTGGAGCCAGATTATAGTATATTGCTGTATATGTGCTTGATGGTACAATCCGAGAAGCAGTTAGGAGTTGAGGGAGGGAGTCCGATGCAAAAATGGCACAATTAACCATTCAACGCGAGATTAAGGAGAGAGGAAAAGGGCCCGAGGATAGAAGAGCTGCAGAGGCTTCTTTAACTGTTGAAGAAGACCAAAGAATAGGGATATGAGAGGTCAAGGAAAAAGTATATCATACTTTTTTCTCTCTCTCCCTTTTTAATTTTCAGGAAAAGGAAAAAAAGATAATTTTATGTACACAAACTGTTTAGAATTCACCAAAAAATTATAACTACTTAAAAAATTTATAATGGATCTTAGAATATTATCTAATCTAATAATTTACAATTTTACAATTGAAAAAAAAATGCACTCGTGTCGTAAAATGATGTGACATCAACATGTTCCCAATTGGTGGGAAAAACTAATCGTTGAAAATTAGAGGTTTCTGGTAAAAATTGTAGTGACAGTACTCATTTCACCCATTAAAGGTACAAGTTGTTAATAGTGAATAGTTATTTAAAAATTGAAAATACTTTTTCAATTTCTGAAAAAATTATATAATAGAGTTAACAAAATAAAAAAAAAATTGATATGCATTAGCACAATTGTAACATTTTCCCTAGTCTATTAACTTTAAAATTATTATAGTAGCATAAAAATATACTTGTATGAGTTGCTTGTTAATTTTGATGATTTCTTGAGTTATTTTAGATATAATTTATATCATTGGACGTGAAAAATAACTCATATTAATTTAGAAATTAGCATATAAATGTTTAAATGATGGAAAACAAATATAAAAACTTTATTTTTAAGTCATAAATAATTAGAATGAATTATGATGATTTTTGGATAATTAAATAAATTAGTTTGATATTTTTAATAAATACAAAAAGTGTTTAAAAGCTAAATTAAATAGGAGAGTAGTTCAAAAAATTATGAAGTTATTATTTATATAAATCATAGATTGAATAATGAATATTTGCATATTGAGAAATTGGTAAATATTCTAGTAATAGTGATACAATCTTGATGATTCCTATAATTTATTGATGATATGTTTGAAATTACTTAAACTAGCTATTTGAATAGTTGTTGTTCAATGATTAAAAATAGAATTTCTACCCTTAGGAAGAAAGGAATCATTTTGACATTAGCCACATTTCTATATGATTTTTTAAGTATTGATTTGATTTTCTGAAGTAGTTAGAGTTATTATGATGACATTTTATATGTTAGAACTACTGAGAATTTTTAGAATTTTTACTCATTTTATTTCTTCTTTCCATAATAACTTCAACATGAAACCCACCTATAGAGTAAAAGTGAAAATGCTAGTGTAGTGTAAATTTATATACTCTTTTTTACCATTGCTTTATACTTACAAATATGCATTAGTTTATAAATAGTTTATATGTATATATGCCTATAAATATTTAGTTTGTATCACTTGAACACTAATGTTTTAGATTGTGTGGACTATTAATGTCAGTATGGATTAGACTTTTTAGATGTATATTATACTTGTAAATATTATCTTTCCCTCACAAGGCTCAAGCAAGCAATATAATTAATATAGTTTATTATCAAGGAATGATAATAGTTTAGTTATGATGTGCCTAATCCTAATACTTTTGTATAATCCAGATGTACTTATAGTATTAGTTTTAGGGTGTTACATAAAATAATTTTACTTTTAAGAAAATTATTGAAATATATATTTTTCAAAATATATTACCAATATAATGTTAAGTGTGTTTGTTTGAATTAGTTGTAAAAAAAAAGATTATGTTAAAAATTGATTATATGTATAATCAATTTTCTAAAAGATTCAATTATGAGATTTTTTTATGTTTAGATATATTAATTCATTAACAAATTATAAAACTAAGAGTTTTGTTTGGATTGTACATAAAAGAATTTTTTTATGCATTGAACTACTAAAAGATATATAGAATAATTGAAAAAGTTATTGGTTGAGGGCAAAAAAGGTTATTTTCTTCCATTAACTTTTGAAATAATGTGAAACCAAATAATCATAATGTTGAAATTATAGCTTTTAGAAAAATAAAAAAGTTATTTTTAGTGTAAAAAAAATATTTAACAACTTTTTATACATCAACTCAAACATGTTTGGTTTAAAGAAAAAGCTTAATTTGAGTAAAAAAAAACTACTTTTCAAAATAATTAAGCAAAAACAAACATGCATGTAACATGTAGAAGTGTATTTGGATTAGTTGTAAATAAAAGATTATTTAATAATTGATTATGATAAAATCAATTTTGTATTTGAATATATTATCTGAAAAATGATTATAAGATAATGTTTTGTTTGAATTATATAAAAAGTTTGCTTTTATATAACAAATTACTAAAAAGAGTATAAAATGATTTATTTAGATTATATAATATTTAATGCTTTATTTTTATTTTTTTGTTTCTTAGAGTATCCTCTCACCCAATAGGTGAAAGACTAATCTCTCAAAGTATAGTCAAGCGCCTAAGTAAGGATCTCTCTCAACAATTTTTTTTTATACACATGAATTCTGATATTAAATACAAGATTACATATTTAAAGGATCTGAGTCCCTTCTGCTCAAACCAATATATATTGGTATTTAATGTTTTATTTTAGTAACATATAAGCTGTTTTTTTTTTGTTTTTTTTATATTGATGCATCAAGAAAATACTTTGTTTCTTTTTTTGCACTTAAAAAAATTTAAGAAAAAACTTGTATCATGTTTTTACTACACTAGCAGGATATTATTTTCTCAATGGAAAATGGTTTTATATGGCTACTTTTCCTTTCTTCGAATATTAGTCAAAATGACTAACACAGGGTACTTTAAGATTAAAAAATAGAAATAAAAAATACCTCCTTTCTATATACGTTGAGAGAGGATATCTATCAACGTATGTTGATCTAAGTGGAAGAGATTTAGATTATTTAAATATATAATTTTTAGTTTGATTTTAAATTTTATGTATATTAAAATAATAATGTTGAAAGGAGTCTCCGCTTAAATATTTAATTATATTTTATATTTTAAAATATTAATTTTTTACTTATAAGTAAAAAATACTTCTAAAAAAATCATTGATCATAAAAAATAGTAATTAAAGAATGATTAATAAATGAAAAGTGGGTTGGTTACATGGAGATACTATTCATTACTTTCCATTGGCAGTTGGTTTATTACTGAAAAAATGTCCACTAGCTAGGATGAGGATCGTAAATTTAATTTATTTTACACTTATCAAAATTTAAATAGAAGAACGGTCAAAGCTGCGAAATAATCAGATAAGATTATAAGTAAACTGATCAAAAGATAATTTTTTTAAAAAAAAGTATTTTTTTGGTATATGGTAAAATAATCATTAATTATAATCAATTTCACCCACTAATAACAAATATGTTATAATTTGCTCAAAAACAACTTTTATATAAGAATGCTGTTATTTAAAAAAAAAAACAATCATTAGCAAACATCCACTATCACAATATGTGTTTAATAAACCATTCATTCCACACAAATTAATCTTTTATATGTGTAAAATTATATTAATAAAATTTGGCATGTGTAAAATTATATAGGCTATATTAAAAATATGCATATTTTTATTAACATAACTTTACATATGTCAAATATTGATTTATTTGAATAAGATAAAAACCCCATACTTAAGGATTTCTCTTGGTGCAATTTACACAAATATATAACGTGCACTTGCACAATTCACCTAAACTATGTCAGTATATGTCAGTAGATAAGATTCTTTTAAAATAAGTAAATCAGTGTATATCTATCATTGATTTGATAAAATGCATTAAGATCTTAACCAACTAAATAATTTAATAGTGAATATACTCTTACTAACTCATATGTCAGTAAAGGTTAGATTGCTATGGAATAAAAATAGGAGTGAAAATTAAGTAAGGTTTCGAATTAGAGTATTGTGAATGAAAAAAATTAACACTGAGAGAGCTTTATATCTTTATGATCAGACTCACTCAACTCTAAATTAGTTGAGGCCCAATGGGACTTCCATATAGGGGAGATTTATACCAAAAAATGGAAGTGAAAAATTTAAAAGATGAATTCTCAATCCACTTTTTTAAATAAAGTTAATCCATAAAATTTTCAACCCCATTTTTATCCCATGCCAAACCCACCTAAGTCTCAAAATCGTTTTCTCCAAAATCGCTACATTTAGTTCGTTTGAAAAACAATATTATTGGATCAAAAGCCCATGTAAGTGCATATTTAATCCTTTTATAAAATTTTGAAATGAAAAAAAAAATTATAATATTTTAGAGGAGGACCAAATCACTAACCATTTTTTTTAGTAATTTTCCGGGCCAAGTTTGTAATTATCTTTTTTGTTTCATAAACAGTGGAAAAAGTATTTTGGCCCGAGCATAGTTTGGGCTAAACGAGATAAAATTATAGGCCAAGTTTGGGCCAAGCTCTATTCTGTTTTGAAAGGACGGAGGTGTATATTTTAACTATGCAAATCTTATATATCAACTCTCAAATGGTGACAAAAAAAACCTCTCAAAGTAATTCAGGTCTACCATCTGGGCTTATATATCAACACTCAAATTAATCTTATTTTAGAGTCGAAGTCCTCACTATTAGTATTTTGGATGGTAATTACCTTTTGCTCTATGAGCCTAAGAAAAATTAAAGGATAAAAATCCAATGCTAAATTCAACGATAGAACCAAAAGTAATAATTAAAAAAAAAAAAAAACAAAGGCTTAAGGGGATTCACAAGTCACAACAATAATATGAAAAGTGAAATTGTTATTATTTCTAATAGTATGATGGCTAAGATTGTTACTCATCAAATGTCTAATTTGTGGCTAAATAATGAAAACTTGAAAATCAGCCAAATTTCCCAACAGAACACAGGAGGACAGCATTAATCATTCATTTTATGGTGTGATTTCCCTGCCTACGCAAATCAGCCTCTGTCGTTAAGATATGCGAAGCAATGGTTGCAACTCACATGGGGGAGCCTGAGTTTCTTTCATAGAGGACAGGACATTGGCAGGAACAAGAAAGTTGAAATAATTACTAACTGAATGTTCTTGAGGCTACAAAGAAGAAAAACCTAGATGAATAAAGACCTACTTGTTGATGTATTTCATAATTCATAACTGAATATATTTTATTGGGTTAGTTTTCAGTGTATCTACTATCTATTTTAAAATCATGAGTGGGTAAAAATATTAGTTACAGTGTTAACACTACGGACTACTGATATGATCTTTAATGGTATTTATTAAAGTCAAGTCCATATGTCATATCAAAAAAATAAATTAATAAATAAAGTCAAATCTATATGTATAGATTGATTACTTAAAAGAATTATTAACTATATTTATTAAACTCAATTAAATTATATATATATATATAGTAATATAAAAGAAAAGTAGTAATCCACTTTTAATCGCTCAATTATTAAAGGCTTTTAGCTTTTATTTTTAATTTTTCTGAGCCGAATTGCTATAAGTCCGACTAGTATAAAGAGTTAGTTTAAAGTGAAATAAAGATACCAGTACCACGGAATCCAATGGAAGCAAACATCACACAGCATATATAAAATAGTCAGTTTCAACACTAGTTTGTTTCATTGATATTTGATGCACATCTCATGTGACGGATTATGTACTACAAGTTTAAAACAACCTCCTGAAATTTTATGAAATAACACCATTACTGCATCTTAATTTACAGTTAAAAATACATTTAAAAACTTGATCTTTTAAAAACGTAACCAATAAAGGCTGGCTCGAGCAGATTGTAGCACTACCAATTAAAGTTTGAGAGGTAAAATATGTTACATTTATGTAGCATTAATGCAATAAAATAGCACTGAAGCTCCATAAAATTTGTTATTTTATTATTTTAAAGATAGTGGGTAGTATCTCAGAGACTTGCCTGAGGTAAAGACGCGTGCCTCCTTCTCTTCTTCTCTTGGTTAGTTTATATTTCGTACATAAACAATTACTAGCTTATTAATTTTAATGCTTCGGTGAGGGAAAGTAGGCGGAAAAAATTCCAAGGTCTGAAGTTGTAGAAAGTGTGTTTGTGAATGATATTTTGTTCAGCTCAAAGAAAGTAGCATATACAATTCTTTTCTTGCCTGTTTTGGTGTCAGACTGAGCTGAATAAGAATATGTATATAGTCATACACATGGTTGCACATGAACAAGTAGCCCTTCTTGCTCAATTTGACCACGTCTGTATTGGTTACTTGCATATCGATAAAATTATACAAGAATTTGCAGTTTGGTAGTCAAACATTTTTCTGACATTCAAATCAATGATCTATAACGAAAAATAACTTCTGACATTTTTTTCACATTTTATTAGGGTGATTGGTCTGTTGTATAATTTGAACAATCTTGTTCTGCTGTTCACATGGAGGCATGTGATATTTGACACAACAAACGGATAATGTAGAGCTGATGAGAATAGAATCATCTGGTTTTGCATATTTATTGACTGATATTACAAAAAGATGGTGGAGTCTTTAGTCCAAGGGAACACAATCTAATATTTGCACGTTTTCTCTATCTTACAACTTCACTTGGTGATGTGTAAAATCCATTTATGAATGGGAGGACATCAACTAGGAAAATGCTCTAGTAAAGTCATCATTTAACGGAAAATTGAGCCTCTCGTTTTCTTAACAATGTTGTGCTGTTACATTCATCACCAGTTTGGCGATGAATGTCTCTGTACATGTTAGCAGATCGGTACTAGTGAAAATGGCTTGCCCCTTTTGTGAACAATGAAACACGTGGTTTTCTCCTCTGTTTCCTCTGGTTAACTAGAAATATAACTACTTGTCTAAATTCATTGTATTTAAGTACAGGCTTATTCATGTCAATGGACAATGGAGAACTTAACATGTTCTTGTGGTAACTAGGGACTTTGTCGCCAAAACAAGCTAGCATGCATTCTCAACTCCAAGGTCATTGCTGCTTATAGTTACAGAAGAAGGCTAGGTGGTCATTGATGTCTCCTATCCTAGGCCATTGGCATTATTACAGCATGATATTAACAATTTCTCAACCGGGCTTTAAAATTACTTGAGGTTGTATTTTTTTTTTCCTGGTATTAATTAACTTGATGTTGTATGATTAAAGGGATTTGGACTGTTATCAAATCCATGTTCTTAATGGAGAGTCAAACAAAAGGGACACACAATCTTCTCCAATCATCTCCATAATGTTTAATCATTAGATCATGAACATAGATTAGAGTCATGATCACATATCTGAAGTTGTTTTAGTTTGGCCGCAGTTCTTGTCCCCTCAACATCCTTCCTCTTTGTTCAGCAAGACTAGATGAGGGGTTTAAGGGGATTTTTTATTATCAGTTTCTGAGAGTAATCACTGCCGCAACCACCGCTTTTATGATTATTATCTATCTTCGTCAGCTTTTGTCACAATGAATGGATGCAATACAGGAGCAAAACCAAGTGAATAAACAAAGATCATCAAAATGGTATGCAATTTTTGCAAATGTTTAATAAGACAATAGGACAAATTAAATGTACAGAACTTGTGCAAGCTTAAATAAGACAAATCAAGCCGTAGTACCTACCACATGATCCCAGATGCCTCTCGAATTATCAATTTTCAAATGGACCGTTTCAGTTTTTCATGTGCATACATGTACCTAATATGAAACATTTTGTTGCATTTGCAGCTGCATGTTATTTTTGTTTGAAGTTTGACTGGTCAAGTCAGCTAATGGAAAAACAAACCCTAACAAAGATTACCATAGAATTTAGTGGAAGAGTCCTTGTTCCCCATTTCACCAACAAAGGTTTCTCCATTTCATGTAACTCCTATCCTTAATTACGTGCATGGTCCCTAGATGGTTAAAGATATGTTCGGTAGCGTGCTGAAAAAACTGTCTCAAATCTTTCTGCTTCATCTTCACCGATAGTAAAGAGATGTTTACATGGTAGGAAAGGAAAGTGCCATAAAGTTTTACTGATGCAAGAACTGTCGAAATTCTACCATGCTTTTGGAGCACAATAAATGCATGCTCCTGGAACGATTTCTACCATTGATTTAGTTGTTATTGAAACATGGATTTTATTTGTTATTTTTGGTCTAATTGTGTTTCACTAGACTGATGATAGCTAACATGGATATGAATCCATATATAGCGCACAATTTGCTACAGATTTACATTGGAGAATTTGGGATTGTATGGGCCAAGCTTGGGCAGATTATGATTTCATCAATTCAATGGTCAGCATTCAGCCCTATCTTCAAGTTTATGTGCCACAAAAACCTTCTAGAAGAAATAATATAATAACAAGCTGAGTGCAAATGCTTTATAGCCAAAAGTCAATGTTACTAAAAGGTGGATGTCATATGTTTCAGCTAAGAAATTCCTAAATAGCAGTAAAACAATGATAGGTGGAGTTTGAAAAATTTGATAGTAATAGAATAATTTTTGCACATGTTGGTGGAGAGCACAACTGTTTTTAAGAATGGGAGAACTTCAAAATACACAAAGGTGCTAGTTAAGTAACATAGCTTAAACTTCAAAAACAAACATCAGTACCTGATGATATGAGAAATGTTCCCTACTTCAACTGTGTCCCTTGGATGGCCTAGGCAGGAGTATATGCTGTAAGGCAATTATGTTGGGTACGAAAGCTGATACTTTGAATAGAAATAAAGTAACGGTCTAATTAGGGGGCTATGTAGAAAATGACTTGACAATTGTGACACGGTTGAATTAGAGCATTTTCTCCTGTCTCTTAAGAATTATTAGTCTAAGTTCGTTGCATTAAGATATTTATGGCTTATAAATATCGAAGGAAAATAAACTAGTGCTATGAAGGACAAAATTGACAACATAATCAAGCAATCAGCAAAGTGTAATGTTGCCAAAAGTAGCTTATATACTCAATTCCAAGGAGATCGCTGCTTGCCATTTTGCCAACTTCTAAGCTGGTTTTTTAAGTCAAGTAATTAGGCTTGTTATCGTGAAACAAAAGGAACATAAAATCTTCAATCGTAATCATAATCAATCATTAGACCATAAAATTAGATGAGGCCTAGATATCACTTTATATTTATATCATATACGATCCTGTTATTCCAATTTATAAACATTGTTTATCTCATAAGACGCTTGTCAGCATATTATGTATTTTCAGAACCATGAACAAAATTTGTGTATAGGTATAGATGTTCAAAGGACCCACTGCTACTATGACCCCAACCTCCTTTCCCCGTTGATAATTTTGGTTACATGGTATGGAATTTAATATTAAGATTTCTGATAAAGAAAAAAAAGAAGAAACTATGGCTGTAGGTGGTAAGATATAGAATGAATAACTTTTTCCAATGTTTGTGTATTTGAACATCATCTTTGTTTTGGATGTTATGTCTATGATTCCGAGCTTGAATTTTCTTTTATTCTGGCACATCATAGTACAAAATGTTTTACTAAATTATAAAATTTATGCAAATTTTTTAAGAAAATCAAGTAACCACCACATGGCCCTAGAAGCCATTTTCTGATTTTTCAATTAAGCACCTCCCATGATTCATAACTTCATATACATGAGCCTCATTGAAACGTTTTGACGTTTTCCTACGAGGTTGCATGCACTTCATGACTCATGAGGTTGACTGGTCAAGTCAGCTGAGAAAAACCAATCCCAAAGAAAAAGGAGGTAAAAAGTGCGGTTTCATATTAGCAGATTGATGATATGTTTTGTAGCGTGCTATTAAAGAAACATCTTTCTCCTTTTGCTTTATCTTTTGAGAGAAAGAGATTTTACCATAGAAAGTTGAACAAGAAGCCTATGAGAAAGATGATAATGATATGCAATCAATTTTCATTCAACTTGCACAGAAAGAGGCATTGATTGATGTTCAAAAGATATCCTGTTTTCTGAGATATGGTTCTAGCAGTTGCTGACAGAAATAAAGCAGTCAGTTCACTAAATGAAAGACATAAAGCAGTCAAAACTACAGCAACTTCATGCTATTTTTCTGACTAAATGACAGTAATTAGACCAGTGAGCTAACAATCAGATGAAACAATACTCAAGGTTGTGAAACAGATATGTGGATACTGGATACCATTATGTGCTTGGTGAATTTGAGACTGTACGGTCTAGTTAAGGCAGATTACAAATGTTGATATATCTTTCATAATAGATATTTATTTCTTCCCTGCAAAGCTGATTTGCACTTAGCTATGATGAAAGCCATTTCCTTTGAATATTTGTATACATGGTATGGATTTAGGGAGCTACTCATTGTCTTCTGAATGTGTTTTAACAAGTCTGCATCAAAAGGTGAAGACAGTTGCCAGTTTGAATTACTTTGTGAACCGTGCTACAATCCGTTCATGGTATGTAGACTATGACTTTCACTATCCCAACATTTAAGGAGATATATTTCATCACCTTCAACTTTTGTTCTCTGTATATTCCAGTGTGTAGAAAATCTTATGTTGGGATTGCAAGTAAGAAAATTGCCAATTTGAGTGGACATGAAATAAGTGGGAAAATACTTGAAGGTAAGAAGAAAATATCATTGTTTGTTGTGCTTGGAAAACTTCTTAGAAGCACGTTACAAGCAAAGATTATCAGTTTCTAAATTATACCCTGCAGTTTGTGGATTATTTGCTCCAAAGCAGAGTAACAGATTTCGAATGAAAGAGGGTGAAAATAAGTTAGGCGTCCTATGGCGACTTATGGCTTGGACTATTTAAGGCTTAAGGTTTGATCCGTTTAATAATAAAAAGGTGAAGTCAAAGTATTTTTTAAAATGTTGATTTATCTAAACACAACAGGCTTTAGGTTTTTGAAAAAAAAATTAAACTTAATAAGTCAATCTATTTAATTAGATATTATTATTTTATATATATTATAAAATTTTGATATTTATATAATATAATTAATTTAATAAATAATATAATATTTTTTAAAATTTTAGATTTGTTAGCTATATAAAAGTTTAAGTTTATTAGCTTATCTTTTTAACTTATTTAGAGGCCTATTTAATGTTATTATTGTAAAATAAACATTTAAATAGATTTTTAGGTCAAATCAGACTTTAAAAATTGGTTTATGTCAGATAAATAAGTCAGACTCAAATCTTATATTTAAAAAATAGATCAGACTCGTTTAAAGTAAGACTTGACCTGACCAGACCAAATTTCACCCCTAGTAATGAATAATGAAGACACATGATTTAGTTCATGAGACTTGAAAATCTGCAAGAAACTTTCAAATTGAAATTATAAGAAATGTTTATTTAATTTTTCAACGAAGCTTTCAAATTGGTTCGGTTGGAAGGTTTATTAACTAAATAGGAATTGATACATAGATTTCAATATTCTTGGAGAGTTCAAACAAGGGGACACAAAATCTAATCTAATCACTGTTATAATCAATCATTAGATGGTAATCTGACAATAACCAGAAATCACGTCAAAAAAAAAAAAGACAATAACCAGAAACCTCTCGTATATCTATATGCTTTAAGTTCAACACAATCCCTTCTAATTATTGTTGATCACGTCTACAAAGATTTTGTCTGTTAATAAGAGGAAATTTTTTTGGATAGCGAGATTTTTTTTTTCTCCACTTAACGTTGACACTTTAGGTCATATTAAGCATAATCGTGGTCACACAGCTTTTGAAGATAATGAATGAAGACAAGTTGAACATGAAATAAACAAAGAAAATTCTCTTTAAATGGCGTGCAATTTTATAAACTAATAATCACTAGTCTAATAATCTAAAATTACCACACAAGTTGGTTGAAGAGTATTGTTGCCTTTTACATTGTTTGTGTCTGTAAGATCGACAACTTTGTTGTGCATGTTACAATTATGATTCCGAACATTTTTTAATTCTTTGAAGTAGATGATCATGACAAGAAAAACGGCTATCCTCAAATACAAAATTTAATTGTGCTTAATTCAGACAAGTTAGTACTAATAAATTACTAACCACCCCCATGATCCCAGATTGGGGCATGCGGCCTTATCTTCTTTTCAATTTGGCTGTCTTAGAGTGCATCATGTGGTAGATGTGCCTAATATTAAACTTTTTATATATTGCAGTTGCATGAAATCCATTAGAAGTATGACTGGTCAATACAGCTGTGCAACAAAAAGCAGAACCAATTAATCAAGGCAAAGTTCATCATAGAATCCAGTGGAAGTGAAGTGAGCCCGAGAAAATATTTGTAGGAAGTGTGTTCCCCATTTCTTGAACAAAGTTTTCTTCTGGTAACTTTATTAGTTGTTATGTTTCAGACACTGTTCGGAAAAAGGAAAGAAAAAGTGAAGGGCATTCTTTAATTAGCAGAGCTAATGATTGATGAAGAGTTCTCATTTCTCAGTACAGTGCAGAAGAAAAATTATTTTTACTCTTTATACTTCTGTCAGTTTATCTTCTCCGAAAATGGGTCAAGATTTGTGTCTAGAAAGTGGTATGAAATATTGAAATTATAAAAAGGAGATTAGCAAGAAAAAATTTACTGTGTTGAAACTTAAAACTTTTAATTGCATCTTCCAAAAGCTGTCACCCGCTGAACATAAAAATCCAGAAAAGCGTTGGCCTTATCCTTATGGTTACTGTGCATATTCTCTCACTGCCAATATTGAGTAGATTATCAAACAGAACAGAAGAAAATGAAATCACTTTCTTAAAAGTCCACGTAAAAGCACATGTGAGAACTATTTTCCTGGGTTTGTCAGCCCCCATGCAGAGAAACATGGCATGCTTCTAGGGTGCTACTCTTTGTTTTGTTGTTGTCTTTCAACAGTTGTTCATGGGTGAAGTCAATTGCAATTATAAATAACTCCACAAATTGAACCTGATGAGTGATGATTGATAACGTATGTTCACACCAAAAGAGGTGAATAAAAAATGCTTTTTTTTTTCTTCTAATTTTCTGGTTTAAGGATGATAGACTGGACTATCTGTTAGCAAATATATGAGAATGAGATATGTTTCAGTGATTTTAGCATTTGGTATTTGTATATGCATAGTTAGTGGAAGCAAAGTTTAAATTTAAATTTGAATCATGAACCAAAAAAAAAAAGTTTAAATTTCAATCTGAAAATTCTCTGCTTTTAAAAATGAACAATGATATATGCAGAGAAATTTTTCATGCAGAAATTACACAAATCTTCAAATATGTGGCTACAAAGATTTCATCCGTTACTTTTCACTAGGCACAGATGTTCTTGGAGTACCAACACGGGAACAAAACAATGAAAACATATACTTCAATTATAATTTCAGTCAGTCATCAGATTGATGGGATTATATTAGACTAATACCCAGAACCCGTTCATATATATTACATATTGAATCCAATTCCTTCAGATTTGACCAGTTAGAAAATGGGGGAAGTATTTAGCTAGTAGGATTTCTTGTCCTCTTAATATCTCAACCTTAAGCTATATTATGTATAATAATGGTCAGATAAACAGAAAACTTTAAAATTATAAGGCGTGCGATTTAAAATAAGCATCACTTGTTTGGTGATATAGACACAAGCTGTGGTAAAAGAATATTTGCCTTTGACCATTTACACCTTAGTTGTGCACGTTATGATTATGATTCCAAATATTTTTTAAACTAATATCACAATGGGACAAAAGGTTATCCCCAAATTGGAAACTTAATTCCGATTAATTAAGACAATTTAGTATTACTATGTTAGTAACTACCCCCATGATCCCAGATGCCACTATATCATTTATCAATTTGGTTGGTTAAGTGCTTCATGTGGCTGAATTTGATGAGCTTAATTTGAAACGTTTTATATATTTCATTTGTTTAAAAAGAATGACTGGTCAAAGAAAAAACAATGATCATTATGGAATCCGGTGGAATAGAGCTCGAAAAAATATTTATGGGGTTATGTTCCCCATTTCATGAATAAAGTTTTCAGCTGCTAATTTGATTAGTGGTTATGTTTCATACATTGTTTGGCGAAAGCAAAGAAAAAGTGAAAGGGCATTCTTTGATTAGCAGAGCTAATGATTGAAGGGTGCCCAACAGAATGCGGAAAAAGAATTGTTTTCAATCCTTCTACTTTATCTTCACCATGAACAGAAAGACACTTGTTTGTGTAGAAAGGGAAAAATGAAGTGGGAAAGTATCAATAATGTCTGATGGATTTCCCTTCAACTTTGGCAGAAAGTGGAAGGAAATTTGGAGGGGTAAAACTTACTATGTTCATGTTATGTTATTGTGATGATTTTTTTTTTTTTTTTTGGGGGGTGCTGAAATGCAATAACATGCTGCTTTTTGCAACAACATCACGGGACTTCATTTTTCCAACTAAGTTTAACTACTTGACCACAGAGCCATAATAATAAAGAATGTGCAAAACTCTTGAGATAACAATCCCCGTCGTGATGAGGCTCAATTTTTAATATGTTCTAATAAAATGGATGTCAATTTTTGCTATAAATTGAAATGTGGTGTAGTGGGGATCATTCAAACATACCAAGGGAATTATTAATTAAACAATTTTGCCTTCAATGCATTTGTAAGAAACTTCATTCTCCTATAAAAGTTTTAAGCTATGAAGTGAAGATTCACTTTATTACATCTCTAATAGTATTCTTAAAAGTTTCACGTCTCATACTTTTAAATGCAGCATGAAAAAGCTGTCCCATGATGATGATATAGGAAAATTCAAAAGACAGTGGGCATGCTTATGGTGCAGCATTGTTAAACAAAACTTGGTCTATGCATCCAATAATTATAGATTTTATCATTTTTGGATTACTATTTTATAAAAGTATAAAAAGTTCATGTCATCTAACAATTCTCACAATGTTAGTTTTCTTTCGTTGGTGGTATTCATGTCTCTGATTAACCATTTTCAAGCTTTAAATTCTTCAGAAATTATGACATGCCATTAGCAGATTATTTTTAAATAAATTTCTGAAACAAAAACTTTAAAAATGTAATAATAATGAAAAGTGAATCAGGATCTTCAACTTACCCATAGATACATATCCTCAAGTTCTAGATGAATGACTCATGACGAAGTCATTGATGATGATGATGACAAACAAGATTCATTTACGGCCAAAAGACAAAATCAAATTTTTGTTGTTGCATACAATTCTTTTTACAGTTTCCACCTTTTGGCGGCCCAATTTGATGCAATGAGTTAAATATGAAAATATAATCAAAGGTTGAACGAAACTTCTAAAAATTATTATTCAAGATGGAATGTTCTAAATATTGTAAAAAAAATTATTTAGAGGCGGCCAACCTTAACTTAGAACTATAATTTCAAAAACAAATATATTAAAAATTAAGTGAAAATTAAAAAACGGCTTGAAATAGGGGTTGAAATAGCATTTTTTGGATTGAAACAACCTCAACCAAGTAGACCAACGGCCCACATTGACTCTCTCCTATTGGGTTTTTTGTTTATATAATAATTGCGATTCTAATCCCAAATAAAAAATTATATTTAATTAAAGTTGGGTCCTCGTTTTAATATTTGGTGGTCCATCCGCTCCAAATAATTTGATGTTATACTTTCTACATCACAATTAATTAATACTAGTTTATGCCCCTTAATTTCACAGGTATTTAAAAATTTATATATTTTTTTTGACGGTAAAATTTATATATATATTTGATCATTTTTCTTCGCTACATTTATATTTTGTATTATTTATATATAATTACGATAATATAATTTTAACTTGATATTCGTATATATAAAGAAAACAAAAAATGAAAAAAGCGCTTTCTACATACTTTAAAATTGAAACAAATTATTCCTATGAAAAAAATAAATTATTAATTAGTTAAACCGAAGAGTTGTTTTTTCTTTGTTGGCCGTTATAGTATATTAGTATCAATTACGATAGTTTGCTTAGTTACTGGTTAGTTATTATTTTACATAGTATATAAGTCATACTTTAGACTAGTTGTATTAACTTTTTTTCATTCAGTAAATTTACTTTCTTATTTTCTCCTAACTCTCTCAACTTTCCCTTCTTCCCATCATGTCATTCATCATGGTATCAGAGCAATATCATTCATCTTGATTTTTTTTTCTTGTTGCATCAGATTTTTTTTTCGTTTTCGCTTCCTTTCTCTTCGTCCAAACAACTTTTCCATTCTCTTTCTCTTTCTCACACTTTATCAAAAACTCATACTTTCTCTTAATTTCAAATTTTCACATTTTAGATCTGTTGTCATTCTCGTTCTCATCCAATCTCGTTTGTTGGTGAAGTGGTGAGTTTCAAACTTGGTTCTTCGTCATCTTCAAGACCAGATCAAGATATTTCACATCTATTTTCTTGTTCGCTCTTGAATCTTCCTTCGTGAGCGTCTGCTCTCTATTGACTTTGATCTGTTCCCATCAACGTTCTTTGTGATCAGAAATGCCATTTTCGGCGTCGTTTCGGGCTACAATAGGGTGCAGCACCAACACCAACACCAGGTGTTCGGCGAAAAGTTCGATAGACTCGCCCAAGGTCACAAGGTCCTCGACCTTATCGAGAGCAAATTCGTTCGGTGTTTGGGTTCGCACGGGTTGAAAACTAACATTGTAGCGATTCACAAGAAAAACTTGTTCTTGGCGTTTCTATCATTTTCTTGCCTCTCAGATCTTGTTTCACTCTCATATCTTGCTTTAGAATTGGTTGTCTTTGGTGGCACTCATCGTGCTTTATGAGATCTGGTGGTGGCTCATTGAATTTGTTCTACTCCGTTTCTAAACGATGGTGTTGGATCCACCTCTTCGTTTTTCATTTTCTTCAATTTACGACGGTGAAGGCCAAAACTCTGGTGAGATCTTGGTGTTTCAAATCTCCGCTTCATGACTCGATGATCTATGGTGGATCTACTAGTTTTTTTCGCTCATTTCACTGTTGATTCATCGAAGAACTTGTTTCTCATCTATTCTTCGCCAAACTCAAGAGCGGTGTTGGTTCTTGGTGGCCTTTAAGTTCCAATCTTCTCAATCTGGTTGTTATTGAAGCTTACCAGTGTTTTTCATCTATGATGGCCACTACTTTGCAGTTAGGTGCTCTCATGTGGTTAAGTGGTTTTCAATTTTCAGAGATCGATTCTCAGTACTATGCAATGCCTCTGTTTATGCATTCTTTTCTGTTTATGATGGTTCTTATAGACGTCCTATTCTATTTGTTCTGGTTTCTCACCAGCAACCGGCAACCAGTTCTGTTTCGGTGAGGTGCGACAGTGGTGACTCGTCACCATCGCGTTTCCATTCGTGTTGGCTTCGATTATGGAACCCAATCTACATTTTTTTGGTTAATTATCTTGTTGGCTTCAGTGCATTTCTGATCTGCATTTTCTAGTTCTTGATCTTATAGTTGATCTTGTAGTTGAATTTTTTGGTGGCCATCGGTAGTGTTTTGCATCTACGATGGAGGCCTTTGTGTCTGTTCTTGCTGCAATGACATAGAGATTGCTGCAAAGAATTAGGATTATTGGTGTTCTAATAGAGATAGTTTTGGTTTTGGTTTTGTTCTTGCATCGGCATTCTGAGTGGATCTTGGTGTGGTTGATCTCATTTTCAGGTGTGTTTCTGGTGATGTGTGAGATTGTTTCTTTGTTATTCATTGTCTTTGCTATGGTCATCTTCTCCAATTTTTTGGTTTGATGATTTGTGGTTGTTCATTTTTTTTATCGGTTCTGATTGATTTTCTGCAAGCCACATGGTGTGGAGATTTTACAAATTCAGATTTTCTCATTTTGAGATGTGGATTTAGCTTTGTTTTAGACTTGAGTCCTTGAGTTCTGTTGATGGAGGTTCCATATCTGTTCTTGTTTAATACACAAATTGTTTGTTGATATGTCTCATTAAGAAATATTTAGTTTTCTTCGATTTTTGTTTGAAGTTGGTTGAAGCATTGCAGCCCTTTGATTTTGATTGGTGGCTGGGTTTTAGTTCATGTTGTTTGGAGTATAGTTGTGATTAGTTCAGTTGGTTTCACCAAGTTTCAAATTGTTCTTTGCTGCCAAGTTTATGGCTCAACTATGGTTAATCCAATTACTCTTTGATTTAGTTTTGTTGTTGAAGATTGATTTAACCTTGCAATGGCTTTGATTTGCTTCTGCCTTGGGTGGTTAAGCATGAAGATGAGCATCTACCCTTGGTGGTTAAGTTTCGCCTAATATGGCTTTGATTTTGCTTATGCTAAGTGGTTAAGTATTGGAGTTAGCTTCTGCTTGAGTGATTAAACTTGTTTGCCTTTGATTGGCATTATTGATGATGGATTCCGAAATTAGGATTTCTTGATGTTTGGAGGCTTATAATGCTTAGATTTTGAGTGACTTTTGACTGATGTTATTCTGGCAAGTCGACTCTTTTCAGATACAGTTTCATCTTTACTTGGGATGAGCGCCGTGGAGAAGTCAGAAATAGAGCTTTGCACCTCGGCCGTTACCAACATTTGCGATTTTTCAATTTTTCCTTTGTTAGTCGATGTGATTACGAAATACTTGTATTTTATAATTAGTTTTCTTTATATTTTGCTTGCTCAATAGCATTGTACTGCTGATCCCAAGCTGAAAATGTTAATATACATCCTGTAGTTTGTAGGGGGTGTTATAGTATATTAGTATTAATTAGGATAATTTGCTTAGTTATTAGTTAGTTATCAATTAGTTACTATTTTACATAGTATAGGTGAACATCCAATTTTGTCTGGGGCGTTTTGTAAAAATAAAAAAAGATTCATTGACTCATTAACCCCTAAACCAACCCATAATCCATGACCCATTAGCCCATTAACCCACAACCCTTAAGTACTTATCCTAAATAAACCTCATTAGTTATCCTAATCCCTAAGCACTTATCCTAAATATCCCAAACAAACCTATCCTAAACTAACCATAACTCATCCTACCACAAACTTATCCTAAACCAACCTTGGCAGTTGTCATCAAACCCATCCTAACTCAAACTCATCCTAAACAAACTTATCCTAAACCCCTCATCACTTATCCTAAACAAACTCCTAATCACATTTTAACTCAAACACTTCAGCCTAATCTCCTCCTATAAAAACACTTAACCCACACACAGAAAAGGCATCAGAACCTATACTCAGAACTTTGATCCTTCAGCCTGGAGACTTGACACACATATTACAATTATCACGAGTCATATTTACTCACTTACGTACCTCTGCCAAAAATTCTCTCATCACCATCTTCCACCCCATTCCACAGCAAATTAACGTCCTACCCATCACCTTCCTCATCATAATCATCATTCCCCCCAAACCGAAAACACCCTACTGCCAATTCCATTCACATTAGCCTATCCCCTCCATCTTCTCCAACCTTCACCCACACTATCAGAATCACCGTCGCCTTCCACCTTCAAACCCATCATCCACACACGGTCAACTTCCATAATCACCCAACCTCATCCTCCATAAGAACCGTGATCCAAACTCCATCCACTCACTCCACCGTGCCGTCACCGGGAAACCCAACAACCAGATCTAACACCCCACCAAGAACCCAAGCCGAAACCACCGTCCAGTACCCGAACCCCCTGTCCTTGCCGCTGCCGTCCACGCGCAATTGCTAACCACCACCTCGCGCTTCACGAACCAAAAACTGGCAGTCACCTCGCCTCACCAGCATTTTCAGCCGCCCTCCACGATCAGCATCGCATCACTCGGACAACATAACCGGACCGCCGAACGACCAGGGTCAGACTCGCGCCGCCGACGTTCCCAATCCAGACCGGCACCGTCACGCCTTTGTCGCTTGGGTCGCTGATCGTGACGCCGCCGCTCGGATCGCTGTTTCACACGTCCACCTTCTGACCCACTCACCGTTGGCGTCGGTTGCCCCCTGTTTTCTCTCTGGTTAGTTTTTTTGCAAAAATAGCTAAGAAAGGAACCCCTCCCCTTTGCTGAACCGTGAGTATTGGTTTCTGTTTTTGAGATTTTTTTTTTGTTGTTTTAGGGGAAGTGGGCTAGGTAGCAAAATTGGGCCGAAAATGATAAAAAAAAAGTCAATTAAAGGGTAAAAAAAAGGGAAAGAGGAAGAGATAAATTTAAAATATAAGAATAATTTTTATAATAATGATAATAATAATAATAATAATAATATAATAATAATAATAATAATAATAATAATAATAATAATAATAATATGGGTTACTTGAGTTGCGACAGCTTGCTAACCCTTATATTTTGTAATCATCTGAGTTGCAACAACTTAATGATTTACATTATTATTATTATTATTATTATTATTATTATTATTATTATTATTATTATTATTATTATTATTATTATTATTATTATATTTAAATTATTATCTTGTTTTCAATTTTTAAGTTAAATCGCTAATTGATAATTTTAAATAAAAATTTGTAACAAATTTGATAATTAATGGGTGACGTCTCTAGCGCGACGCGAGCTTCACCTATTTAATCCTTAATTTGAATAACTGAGTCGCGACGGCTTGTTAATTCAAATTTTAAAGTTTATTTAATAAAATCAACCAACTCACAATTATTTTCTAGAGAACTACGTGACTTTGAGTTCCTCATTGCACCAGGGGATACGTAGGAGCAGGACTCCAATTCTGTCAAGTCAAAAATTAAATTTTCATAATTTATTTATTTATTTTATATATTTTACGAAAGGGGTAAAACAAATATTTTCAAAGATTATTAAGAATTTACATAATTAATTTAAGGTACCGTCTTAGGACGAGTGTGTTAGGGAGTCTTTGTAGATTAAGTTTCCACCCTTCCCTACACATAACCGACTCCCGAATTCAATATGGTTTCAAAGACTAATCTTTTGGGTTTTCCAATTTTTCCTAATAAAAAATAAAATTGGTGGCGACTTCTAATATTTTAATTTAAATTGCTATTTTCGCCGCGATTACGGTCGCGACATTTCTATAGTTAGGGTAAAGAAAAAAAAAAGAAAAAAAAAGAGAAAGAAAAAGTTCGTTAGGTAGAAAACCTGAGATAGCGACCTAAGCAAAAGTTAGGACAAATAAATAGGCAAAATCTCAAAGAAAGGAGGTTTGATACTCCAAATTGGGGCAATTTTTATTCTGCACTCAATGGGCCATACTGGGGCAAAAATGTTTGAAAGATTAAAGGAAAAATGTGTTGAAGAAAGTAGCAACAGAGACAGCAGTTGAATTATCAAACGATTGCAGGGAATTAATTGAATGAGGAACAAGGAACCAATACTGGGGCAAATTTTCTTTTCCTTGCAATTTTCTTTTGTTTCTATGCTTACATCTTTCAAGAATGCGTCTTACCAAATATTCATGTACAATCATATTACCTAAGTAATAAAAAGGAATTTGTTCATTCAACGAATTTCTATCCATTCATGAATGCATGTTTGACTAATTAAGTTATGTCTCAAATAACATAAATTTAAGGTCAACAGCTTAATTCTAACATTTTTACAGCAATCCTTCAATGATTGAGTTAGATTGAAAGATCTCAGTAGCTCAAAGTATAGTTTGCAATGTGACTTGTTACTGAGAAAGAAAGGAAGAGTTGAAAAGAAAAATAAAGAAAATGAAGAAGAAAAAGGGTTAAAAGGATTCTGAGATAGCCAAAAGGTCTGACGAAGAAAAGCAAGTGAACAAGGGTTTGATTGGTCAAAACTTTCCAAAAGTCACCGCTGGTTCGAATGATTAAAAGAAAAAAAAAGGAAAGAGAGAGAGAATAAAGATAAAAGAAAAAGAGAGAAAAAGAGAGAGAAAAAAAGAGATTTTAAGGCATTGTCTAACTGTCATGAATGTTTCCATTGCAACGCATTGGCTCAATGCATTTGCATTTTAAGTTTTTGAGCGCATCGGCTCCATGCATTTGCATTTTAAGCTTTTTGAGCGCATCGGCTCCTTGTCTTTTGATTCTTGTCTTTTACTTTTGAGCGCATCGGCTTTTGTCTTTTACTTTTGAGCGCATCGGCTCCCTGTCTTTTAATTCCTGTCCTTTACTTTTGAGTGCATCGGCTCCCTGTCTTTTAATTCTTGAGCGCATTGGCTCCTGTCTTTTACTTTTGAGCGCATCGGCTCCTTGTCTTTTAATTCTTATCCTTTACTTTTGAGCGCATCGGCTCCCGTATTTTACTCTTGAGCGCATCGACTTCCTGTCTTTTAATTTCTGTCTTTTACTTTTGAGCGCATCGGCTCCTGTCTTTTACTTTTTGAGCGCATCAGCTCCTTGTCTTTTAATTCCTGAGCGCATCGGCTCTTGTCTTTTACTTTTGAGCGCATCGGCTCCCCGTCTTTTAATTCTTGTCCTTTACTTTTGAGCGCATCGGCTCCGTCTTTTACTCTTGAGCGTATCGGCTCCATGTCTTTTAATTTTTGTCTTTTACTTTTGAGCTCATCGGCTCCTGTCTTTTATTTTTTGAGCGCATCGGCTCCCTGTCTTTTAATTCTTGCCCTTTACTTTTGAGCGCATCGGCTCCTGTCTTTTACTTTTTGAGCGCATCGGCTCCCGTCTTTTACTCTTGAGCGCATCGGCTCCCTGTCTTTTAATTCCTGTCTTTTACTTTTGAGCGTCTCGGCTTCTGTCTCTTACTCTTGAGCGCAATTGACTCCCTGTCTTTTGCTTTTGAGCGCATCGGCTTTTGTCTTTTAAGTTTCTGTCATTGAGCGCATCGTTCTTTGCATTGTTTTGTTTCTTTTCACTCCCGAACAAAATTCGAGTTCATGTCTTTACTCATTCCTTACTATGATAAAATGAAAAACTATGGTTATTCTTTTTATCTAGTAAGAAACAAGTGAAGAGGGGCAACTGTGAACACCCAATTTTGTCCGGAGCATTTTGTAAAAATTAAAAAAAAGACTCATTGACCCATTAACCCCTAAACCAACCCATAATCCATGACCCATTAGCCCATTAACCCACAAGCCTTAAGCACTTATCCTAAACAAACTTCATCAGTTATCCTAATCCCTAAGCACTTATCCTAAATATCCAAAACAAACCTATCCTAAACTAACCATAACTCATCCTACCACAAACTTATCCTAAACCAACCTTGGCAGTTATCATCAAACCCATCCTAACTCAAACTCATCCTAAACAAACTTATCCTAAACCCCCCATCACTTATCCTAAACAAACTCCTAATCATATTTTAACTCAAACACTTCAGCCTAATCCCCTCCTATAAAAACACCTAACCCATACACAGAAAAGGCATCAGAACCTATACTCAGAACTTTGATCCTTCAGCCTGGAGACTTGACACACATATTACAATTATCACGAGTCATATTTACTCACTTACGTACCTCTGCCAAAAATTCTCTCATCACCATCTTCTACACCATTCCACAGCAAATTAACGTCCTACCCATCACCTTCCTCATCATAATCACCATTCCCCCCAAACCGAAAACACCCTATTGCTAATTCTATTCACATTAGCCTATCCCCTCCATCTTCTCCAACCTTCACCCACACTATCAGAATCACCGTCGCCTTCCACCTTCAAACCCATCATCCACCCACGGTCAACTTCCATAATCACCCAACCTCATCCTCCATAAGAACCGTGACCCAAACTCCATTCACTCACTCCACCGTGCCATCACCGGGAAACCCAACAACCAGATCTAACACCCCACCAAGAACCCAAGCCGAAACCACCGTCCAGTACCCGAACCCCTTGTCCTCGCCGCTGTCGTCCACGCGCAATTGCTAACCACCACCTCGGCTTCCCGAACCAAAAACCGGCAGTTACCTCGCCTCACCAGCGTTTCAGCCGCCCTCCACGATCAGCATCGCATCACTCGGACAACACAACCGGACCTCCAAACGACCAGGGTCAGACTCGGCCCGCTTACGTTCCCAATCCAGACCGGCACCGTCACGCCTTTGTCGCTTGGGCCGCTGATCATGACGCCGCTGCTCGGATCGCTGTTTCACACGTCCACCTTCTGACCCACTCACCGTTGGCGTCGGTTACCCCCTCTTTTCTCTCTGGTTGGTTTTCTGCAAAAATAGCTAAGAAAGGAATCCCTCCCCTTTGCTGAACCGTGAGTATTGTTTTCTGTTTTTGAGATTTTTTTTTTTGTTTTAGGGGAAGTGGGTTAGGTAGCAAAATTGGGCCGAAAATGATAAAAAAAAAAAGTCAATTAAAGGGTAAAAAAAAATAGGGAAAGAGGGAAGAGATAAATTTAAAATATAAGAATAATTTTTATAATAATGATAATAATAATAATAATAATAATAATAATAATAATAATAATATGGGTTACCTGAGTTGCGACAGCTTGCTAACCCTTATATTTTGTAATAATTTAAGTTGCGACAATACTTGATGATTTATATTATTATTATTATTATTATTATTATTATTATTATTATTATTATTATTATTATTATTATTATTTAAATTATTATCTTGTTTTCAATTTTTAAGTTAAATCGCTAATTGATAATTTCAAATAAAAATTTTGTAACAAATTTGATAATTAATGGGTGACGCGTCTACAAGCGTGTGCGAGCTTTCTATTTAATCCTTAATTTGAATAACTGAGTCGCGACGGCTTGTTAATTCAAATTTTAAAGTTTATTTAATAAAATCAACCAATCCACAATTATTTTCTAGAGAATTACGTGACTTTGAGTTCCTCATTGCACCATAGGATACGTAAGAGCAGGACTCTAATTCTGTCAAGCCAAAAATTAAATTTGCATAATTTATTTGTTTATTTTATATTTTTTACGAAAGAGGTAAAACAAATATTTTCAATGATTATTAAGAATTTGCATAATTAATTTAAGGTACCGTCTTAAGACGGGTGTGTTAGGAGTGCTGTGGGATTAAATTTCCATCCTTCCCTACACATAACCGACTCCCGAATTCAATATGGTTTCAAAGACTAATCTTTTGGGTTTTCTAATTTTTCCTAATAAAAAATAAAATTGATGACGACTTCTAATGTTTTAATTTAAGTTGTTATTTTCACCGCGATCACAGTCACGACAGTATATAAGTCATATTTTAGGCTGATTGTACTAACTTTTCTTCATTCAGTAAATTTACTTTCTCATTTTCTCCCAACTCTCTCTACTTTTCCTTCTTCTCATCATGTCTTTCAACATTGGCTATATGAAGAGTTTATTTATAAATCAATTTATCAACTACTTGAATTTGATGTCAATTTTATATTACTTTGAAAAGATACGTATAATTAAATTAGTATTATATAATAGTGTAATAATTGACTCAATTAAAGTAAAAAAAAATTAAATCAATTATATCAAAACTGGTATAAAAAAAATTTGTTGGCTCACCAGTCCTATTAAAGACGATGCTGTATTACAGTGTTAGAGGAAGCGATGCCTGGGTGAAACACAAGCATAGCAGACCGGTGGAAATTAACAGCGCGCTTGAACAACAAATAGCGGGAATAATTGCAGCTGAATTTTAATAAGAGATTGCTATGTGGCAATTTAAGGTAGTCCAATTAACAATTGATAATAGAAATAGATTTCTTATATATAGACTAGTATATTTTATAGAATACTAACAAACACAAATTCTAGAAGGCTGGTAGAAAATCAAATAGACTGGCATGCGGCGCAGTAGATACAAGTTACTAATGCATGCTTGACGGTTGAACAAAAATGCTTAGCGGAGTCAATTAAGACCTCAAATGAAACTATCTGTTGCGCCGAGAGATTGATTGTAGGTAAAGATAAAGTATATCCTTTCCAAGCCTCAAAATAAAATTTTTCTGTCAACACTTCTATACTTTTAAGAAAAATATTAAGAATACATTTTTTATCATATTTATTTTAATATATTTTCTTCTATTATACTACATCATATATTAAAATATATACTTAATATTAATTAACATATAATTAATTTAATTAATATATAATTAATTTAAATATATATTATAATATTTGAAGTAATTTAATAAAAAATATTATGTTAAAAAAGTATAATAAAAAATACTTCCTAACAATTTTCTTATCTCTAATATTGGCTTTTGGAACCTTCTTCCCAATGAAAGATTAGTTGGTTAGTTTTTCGCCCAATAAGCCTTTGTTTGACTTTGTCCACCGCAAAGAAGTAATCCTTCTGACAACCATGGATTATCGGAATACCAAGATATAAAACGATCTGGCTTCTCTCCAGTTATTGGAGATCTAATAATAATTGGCTTTTTTATTAAACTGTCGCTGTTAGTAAAACTATTTATCAAAATATCATTTTTTTTAATTATTTATCAAATTGCCATTTTTTTTAACTATTTACCAAAATGCTCTTTTTTTAACTATTTATCAAAATGCCATTTGTTTTAAATCTATATACCAAATCACAATTTTTTGATAACGTTGGCATTTTTTAATGTTTTACGACCAACCAGGGATCGCCAAGTAGGATGGCGCATCCACGTGGAATAGCGCTTAACGTCTGGCGCAACCTGCGTGGATGCTTGGCTACGCGTACGCATCTTTATCTGTTATTTTTAACCAAAAAACGCCACCTTGATAAGCGCGAATCCAAGTACAAAACGCCAACAAGGGTGGCGTAATTCTAATATATATTCCCACACCCTTCCCCGTGCGTGACATTCTCACATTTTCCTAAATTTCACTATCTCTACAAATTTCTTCTCTCTAAACACTCGAAGTCTCTCAATTCTTACGACGAGAAATGGTGTCAAGATCATTATTTGTACTTTAAATTATATTCCTTCACATTGTAAGTATTTCTTTCAATAGTTAAATAGTTTATTTATTATTTATTGATTACTTTTTTACTAAGTTAGTGTTAATTATAATGTATTATTATTATAGTTTAATATTTGTATTGACTAATGAATAATGAAGTTGTATGATATGTAATTTAAATTATATAGATAATTAATTTATAGGTAATCTAGTAGGATATATATCTTTGACATGATTTACATTAGTAAATGTAGCTTAATTCAAGATATTCGAGTTTAGAAATTTTTTTTTACATAAATAAGTGTATTGAATATTGTAATTGATGTTTAATCTCTCTACAAATGTGTTGAATTGTTATTGTTCGAATTGGAGTTAACGACAAAATCGCTAAATGTGCATATTTACTTGATGGACAATGTATGATGGTGAAGAGGGTGTCATGTATCGAGTCCTCCTCCTGGCTTTATTGTGATCACAATAGACATGACTTTGGATGGGTTGAAAACTAAGATCCATTCAAAGTTGAGGCTTCAAGCAAACCAACATGTGTCAAAAGTTGTCATCGGTGTCCGCAATGCTTCAATCCGTGGAGATGGGTAGGGCTTCCAATAGAAGACGATGATGATCTAAAGTACATGATAGATTCTTTCACAAACTCCGAACATGGCATCTATGGAGTTGTATGTGGAGGTAGAGACAAGTGGGCAAGAAGAGCAGCATCTTTGAAGCTCCTGGTGAAACCGAATCTCAAGTTAATCCGTCTAATCAAGTTGAGTCATGCAATATGATCGTTATTGGTGGTGCAATGGTTGAACTCGATAACCCACTTTTGTCGAGAGATGCGTATGGGAGTCAAGTGAAGACGAAGAACAAGTAGGCGAGGGCGACGATTCGGACACATAGACATGGCGAGAAAACTTTGATGCCGAACAAAATTTACAGGTTCCTTTGGCGATTGCTCCTCAATCCATATTTATGCCTCGGGTGCACCAATCGTGTTTGTGCCACCATGCCCTCGGTTTTCTCAAATTAATCCGGGATGCATTGGATAATCTCGATAACTTGCCCGAGTTAGACACTCGTGGGACTTGGAGCATGGGTGATGAATTCTATGTTGGCTTGCAATTTCCATCAAAAGATTCTCAAGTTAGCTCTCAAACAATATTCCATTCACGGGCATCAAGAGTACAAGATTGAAGACTCTGATTCACGAAGATTCAAAATGCCCTAACTTTGACGAAGGTTGTAGTTGGAGACTTAGAGCCATACAAAGCAGGAGGTCGAATACGTGGCAGTTACAAAATATAATGGACCTCATAGTTACGTAAGCCCATCTATGTCATTAGATCACCGGAAGTTGGACTCTCGTTTGATCTGCTCTTGCATTTTGGAGTTAGTCAGAACAAAACCCGATGCACCCGTATCATTAATTATTGAACGGATTCGAAGTCAATTTGGTTACCAAGTTTCATATCGAAAGGCTTGGAAGGCAAAACAAATGGCTATTGTGAATGTGTTTGGGGATTGGGACAAATCTTATGAGGTGTTGCCCAGATGGCTAGTAGCCATGCAGAGAGACATGGAAGGCACAGTGGTGGAGTTGCAAGACGAGGAATGTTTTGTGAATAACCGGCTCGATCATTCAAAAAGAGTCTTTTGTCGGTTATTCGGACATTTAGACCATGTGTGGTTGGCTTCCGATATTGTAAGCCCATCATTCGATTGATGCCACTCATTTGTATGGCAAGTATCGTCATAAGTTGTTGATTGCAACAACTCAAGATGGAGACAGAAAACCTCTGCTATTGCATTTGCCATTGTGGAGGGGAGACAAAGGATGCTTGGAGTTGGTTCTTAGCCCACTTGAGATTGCATGTAACCCAACAAGAGGGCTTGTGTTTGATCTCGATCGACATCGAGGCATCTTACAATCGTGGCAAATAAAAATCTTGGATGGCGACCTCAAATGCATATCATGTCTTATTTGAACAAGGAGTTGAAAAGATTTTTGATTAACACAGGTACTTTACATTTTCTCTTTGTGTTGTAATTTTTGTCGCTAATAATAGTTAGGTTGTAATACTAACCCAAATTATTCGATGTATCAGGGTATGGACCAATCGCGATAAAGTTTGATGCTAGGCTAGAGAAGCTTAAAGTTACAACGGAGATAGCAAATTGGATTAACGGAATTCCAAAAGAAAAATGGAGTTTGGCGTATGATGGTGGTCGCAGATTCGGTCATATGACTACCAATTTGTCAGAGTGCATTAACGGAGTGTTGAAGGGTAGCAGAAATCTACCTATAACTGCATTGGTTCAATTGACATATATGAAGTTAGTAGAATACTTCGTCAACCGAAAGGACGAGGCAAATTCAAAATTGACGACATTGAACCAGGTTTGATATTGTTTTACAATATTAAGTACAACCACAAACACATTGTTGTTCACACGTGCATCTATTTATGGTTTGATATTGTTATTCCCATTAATTTAACCAGATCTGGAGTGATGACTTATTGAAGCACTTTGGAGAGTAAACTGGCAAAGGCAGTTCACACCAAGTTCGTCGGTACAATAGAGAGAACACAAGGTTCATGGTTGAAGAGGCTTTTAATCCTGTAACACAACGGGGTGGACTTTCTTATACTTTGAACCTGGAAGCAAGGCGGTGTGAGTGTGGGTGTTTCAAGCATTGCATTATCCTTGCTCGCATGCGCTTCTGCGTGTGCTTCGGTGGCGATTGACCCATTCGAACTTGTTCATAGGGTTTACAGGATGGAAAGCATTTATAGGGCCTATGAGTTTGACTTTGAACCGGTCGGGCTGAACCATGGTGGCTGCAGACTCCCGACGCCACTTTGGTGCCACCACGTGCATTGCTTAGATCCAAAGGTCGACCAAAATCAACCCGACTTAGGAATGAGATGGATTGGCGCGAAGCAGGGCCGGAGACGAGACGTGTACAAGATGCCATCAACGTGGACATAATTCTCGTACTTGTCGTGTCGGCGGATCGAGTTCCTTGGGGGATGATGGAGCTGGGCCATCAATCACCCATCTAGTTGATCTCGGACCTATTTTCATTTTTCGAATCTTGTATTAGTAATGATGTGTATTTACGAGTTGTATTGTTTTGTATCACCAATCTATGCGGTTGTATTCGAATACTATTCTCCTATATATGTTAATTGATTGTCGGTGTTATCTTTAATTATTCCATATTATATTCTTGTATAGTTATCATATGGTTATATCATATTTTATTATAAAAATAATAGGATCATACTAATTGTTGTTAATGTTTGGCATACGATTGACGAGATGGCATTCGTGTAAACCCCTAGACCGGAGGACGGCTCGATTTTGGAGTTGCGGGAGTACCATGTTTCCCGCATGTATGGCGGGGACATGAGGACCGACACTGCATGTTAGACGTGCTCGGAAGACGAAACATATGGACCCCCCTGCTCCGATTATTCCTTATCTTCAAGAGTTGCCCACATGGGTTATTGCGGTATTGATCACTCCCGATCTCTCGCGTTGGTTGAAGATGGCGCCCGAGAGACGCATACATTTCACATGCCGAAGGATATCGGAATGATATCGGGTCTTCCCATTGATGGCGCGGCGATCACTAGCGTTACGCATAGGGACGATTGGCTCGGTTGTGCGCTCGGTTGTTAGGGATTGATGAGACTCCTCGCTCGTAGGCGGGGCACGCATTGACATGACATACCCGTGGCGGCCGAGTGTTACTACGGTCCTTGAGGACGATGATGATGAGTACGTGCAACGGCGTGCACGACATTACATACTTCGCTTGCTTGGGGTTTCTTATGCCCCGATCATTCGGGTAAGCTCGTGCACTTGATGTTCCTCCCATTGTTGGAGGACTTTCTTTATTCTTGGGACGTATAGTTGGGGGTCTGCAGTTTTGGCGTACTGTATAGAGAGCTTTGTAAAGCTACGACTATGACGCCGCGAGATCGGAGGTGCATGCATCTTATTGCGATCGGGCGTGAACGATTCCCCGACTTGCCCTTCACTAGCCGACCATGATGAGCACGATGTGTTTTACGATCTTTGGTCGTGGTCAACTACGTCCCTAGGATGGGAGTAAGTTTCTATTTCATTTCATATTTTTACATTACTTTCATGACATGCTTTGTTAATAAAAATACTTACGTTTGCAATACTTTCATTTACCAAATAGGTGGCGCAAGCATAAAGTATTGAGTGATACTGTGATTGGCGTCCTTTCATATTATCGTCAGTTCTTCGATCATTGAAGAACGATGAGGTATGTCTTCGTTTACATTCCTTTGATATATTTTCTTATGCATATGCCGTCTTAATGTTTTGTGCATCTCATTTTTTCGGTTTATATGGCAACCATACACGGATGAGCGGTGGCGGCATTGCCACCTTTTTGTGTGGTCTCTAGGGACATAGCGGCCGGCGGTGGTCCCTCTCATATGTTTCCATATTGTCGAGTGGCACCAACCAGATGCGTCGTGCGCCGATTTGGTTTTGACCAAACCCGTTCCACGAGACCGCTCCAAGACAGTTGCACTCGGTTATATTGGCGGCGAGGCATGATGAGGATTAGCCGGCTACACGTGCTTTTTATATAGCCACCTGGGATAGTCGTAGGGAGAAGCTTGTTAGGGAGTCCCATTGGTCGCACCCTCGGTTCGCGTTCAGTACATGCGTTTGTATAAAAAGAATTACCGGTATTTGGATTGCTCCCACAAGCGCATCTATTGGGAATGCGGTAAGCTCTTTACTAATTCGTTAGTGACTATATGTATTTTGTATTCGGTATAATGACATAAATTGTATATGTTTATTAGGCGGACATTGCGAGTATTTGCTCGGTTCAACTACCGACCTCGTCGCTCGAGAGGTCTGCTACACAAATCCTACACTCATTGCGGGAGCATGACCGCATTACGATGGAGCAGCAACGCCCGCCTTCACCAACGGACGACATTTCGGGGCCGCCCAGGAGTCGAGCCAACGGGAACGCGGCGTAGAAGGAGGAGAGGATTAAAGCGGTCGGACACGACTTCGACATCCCGAGGACTCCAGGCTCTACTTGCCAAAGATACGACACAAGATCTCCACAAGCTACTGCGCTTTTTACCCTCCCACTCGACCTCCTACTTCTTAACACTCTTCACCTTTACCACCACGCATATTACCCACCATACCCACCATACCCTTACTCACCGTATCCATACCCGCCACCGAGTTACCCCTCATATCCTTACCCACCACAAGGTTACACCATATCCTTACCCACCACCAGGTTACCCACCATACCCATCACGGCCCAGGTCCTCTTCCGAACCATCTCACAAGCCACCGCGTTCGATGCGGGCCCATCTCATTGACATTTAGAGAATATATTTATTGATTTTGTGTAAAATACTATTGAGAATATATTCTTGTGAGTTTGTACCCTAATTAGATTACACTATATATGCTTTTCGCCTTTGCTTTAGATTTTATTAAATATTGTGGTAACTCATTAAACAGGGATCATTGGCTTTTGGGAGATCCAACATTTAGGGAAACTCTGTCGAAATTTTTACTAATTCGAATTACTAAAAATTTGAGATAGGGATTATTCGGATCGGAATCTTACTCACTATCATCTGAATTCTACTCAACAAAAATTCATTTAAGTGATACGTCTCTTCTACAGGATATACCATTTAATTTTTATTATATGTTGTTTAAATTATTTGTGTCAAAATAAATAAATATATTCAATAACTTCAATAATAAGATATGTACGTACATTTGATTAGATTGTTTTTAAATTTATTAAAAATCTTACATAAAGACAATTAAAAGCAAATAATTAATACCTCAATCATTTTTTAAATTGATCAATAAATTGAAACAAAAATTTTTTAAAAAATAACAAAAAAATAAACATATGTGTTATGTAATTAATAAATCTTCATAATAACTAAAATAATATTCAATATTATTAACATACTCAATTTGTCACTTTTTTTATTTTATATTATATATTTTATTCTCGTAATTAGTATGAATTCATTAATAAACGTTTATAAATATTTATTAAGTATTTCAATTAATTTTTAATTAATTATTTAATTTTAATAAAAAATAAAAAGATTAGCGTTTTTAGTTCCAGGGCCATTAGATCTGGCAAAGTAGGATGACGATCCTGGTTGGCCGAAAAAACATTAAAAATGCCACGTCGGTATGCAAAAGTAAGCTGATTTGATATATAGTTTTGAAAAGATGACATTTTGGTAAATAGTTAAAAAAAGGGCAATTTGATAAATAGTTAAAAAAATGGTAATTTGGTAAATAATTAAAAAAAATGACATTTTGATAAATAGTTTTACTAATAGTGGCAGTTTAGTAAAAAGCTAATAATAATTTGGATCATTTATTTTTTATTTAATAATTAATATTAAAAAATATTAATTTAAAATTAAAAAATATTTTTAATATTAAAATATATAAAAAATTACTATATCATTAGATGAAAAATAAATAATTTAGATTTCAATTGCCGGAAGTCTAGCAGTCGGAGAGAAGCTGGATTAGATATAAAATAACCAAAAATTAGAAGTCTCAACAAAACTGTCCACTATAAACTTTGTGGTATTCTTCATTATAGTATGAATCAAAGAGCTAGGAGTTCCAATCTTACGAAGCACACCCTTTATAAAACTCCATTTGAGCCTGTAATAGTCTTTTTCTAAGTCAACTTTAATTGCAAAAAAAAAAAAAAACAATCTTACCACGCATCATTGCTATAGTACGAATGAGCTCTTGAGCTATGAGAACATTATCCTGTATATGTCGATTGGGGAACAAAGATAGTCAGGCAAGGAGAGATTATTGTGGACAGAAAGGGCTTTAATCTATTGACAATGACTTTAGTGACAGGTTTATACAACTGATAGAAATAGGGCGGAACCTGTGAAGCAAATATCCAATGGCATGGGGATGAGAGCAAGCAACAGTGAAAGTGACGGCAAAGCAAAGATCTACCCTTTATTTGAATATTTAGTATTGAGTAAAATGAAATAAAAAGAGAAAAAATAAATAAAAGTTCCATATCATTATTTAAATAATTTATGATAAAATAAAAGTAAATTTTCATTCTGTTATTTAGAATGACAATAAAATAGAATGATATATTAAGATTAATAGAGTAAAAATCTCATTTTATTTTATATTTCTCAATTTAAAAAGAAAAAAAGTGATATATAAAGTAGAATAAGATGTAATGAATTTCATCTAATATTATTATATTCTATCTTTATTTTTAAAATCTAAACAATAAAATAATATACCATATTCATCCCATCCTTTACGAACAATCTAAGGAGTCAATCTAAAGCAGAAAGTCAAAGACTCCAGTCGCCTTGCTATTCTGATTTGCATTGGTTCCCCCAGCATACAGCTTTCAAATTATTTTTCACTAGGCCCCTTATCCTTACCACGTCTAAGTTTTTGCACCATGCTCCAGAAGCCAAAATGTGGGGACTCACCTGCCTTTGCGATCTTTTGCACGTCTTCTCTAACCCTATCATTGTCACCAAAAGCACTACTTGTAGGTTTGTCAGCACAGCCTTCAACATAGTGGCCAAACATGCCACAATGAAAGCACAGCAAATGCAAACCTTCATAAAATTCTATATTTCTCCTCCCACCGATTTTGTGTTTATTCAAGAGGGGCTTAGAGAGGTCGACCTCCACATATAATCTTTTATATTTACCTTTGGGATCTGGTTTCAGTGGTATTATCCACTATGACTGTCTTGCCTATACGGTTCCCCATTGTAGTAAGGATAAAAAGATCATAATATATATATACTCAACAAGTAACTTTGGTAAACAAACTCAGACCACCATTTTATCCAATATAGCCACATGAGGATCAAAACTAGGGCACCATTCTCGAACTGTGAGGTAGTGATCAAAACTAGCTAGGGCACCATGGCCCTCCTGAGTCAGGAGGCAAATAAAAATTATTGACACTATCAATAATGATGATAACACCATTTTGAACTCATCATGTTCAACTTCTCCAGGAGAAACTTGTAGCCTATCATTTAGATCAAGAGCTTAATAATAACATAAGATCTCTAAGGGTCAGTTTGGTATAGGGATAAAAATGGGAGTGAAAAATTTCTAGATGAGTTTCTAATACAATTTTACAAATAAAACTGATCTATCAATTTTTCAACCCCATTTTTACCCTATACCAAACTCACCCCGCTTGAAAATCAGGCTTCTTCGATCTCTATTGGAGAGGACATAATTAGGGCAAGAATGGTCTCCATCCATATGTTCAATCATCGGGATCCTCTGCTTGTCTGTAGCTTCATTTTCTTCTTCACTTTCCTCCTGCTCTACTACAACAGCCGTTTTTGAGTCTTCGGTCTCAGAATCTTCTAGTTTCAAATTCCCAGCTTCCTTCAGAGTCACTCTCACTCTTATTCTCTTCCTTATGCACTAGAGCTCCAACATAAGATCTGTGTGTGTTTTGACCAATAGGATTATTTAGTAATCTCTACTTCCTCACAAGATATTGAGTCCGATGTTTTTTTATTAATAAAATAGAACAGAATTAATGGAGATAAAATAAAAAAAAATAAAATAAAATAAAACATAATTTTTATTTTTTTTGTTTAAAAAGTTTTATTAATGAAATTTCATTACTTATGTGTTTTTTCTATTTTACTTTAATTTTAAAAAAATAAAAATTAAACATTTGAACAAAAAAAAAAATAATTTTTTATATATTCTACTTTTTTTTCATATATTTTAAAACTTTTAAATAAAAAAAATTATTTTTATTCTTCACAATCTCATTTCATTTTTTCTATAACCTATCATCATAGTGTTAATATTTTCTTTATGCTCCTCGATTGAGTACGGAGAAGAAGGACGTTTCTTGCTCTTCTCACCACTCGTTAATTACTTTCTTGCTCTTCTCTCTTTAGGTTTAGGTTGCAAATGTTCAGTTCTCTTAAATTTTTTCTTACACTTAGATTTGCACGGAATCTTACCCGAATCTTTCATGCCGTGCATCTGGATCGGGTGTGGTCCAAGCAGCCAGGAGGGAAGCGAAACAACGATTTTGCCAACCAACACGTGTGCAAACCGACACAACTCTCACACACGACACATTGTTAAAAAGCTGAGCCCCCACCCCAATCAAATACCACTGTGCAGAAATTTGTACATACTTTTTTGTTTGGTAAAAAAATCTTTAGATGCTTATTCAGCATTCCAACGTCTAGTTGTGCAAATCGGCAAAAAAAAAAATTTGTATTTCGCGTCTAATTAAATCTCTCAGTCTGTATAATTGATTTTGAGTAATTTATTTATTATTAAAATAAATTAATAACTCAAATTAAAAATTAAATTTTTATAAATTTTAATTAATAACACTTAAATTCTTATAAAAAATTAATCAAATTATTTTTTTATAAATAACTATAAATATAAAAAAATAAATTTTAATTAATAATTTTACATATACTCAAATTTATATATAAATATTATCAAATAAAATCTATTAATAAATACAAACTTATTAGGCTCATATTAACATTCTGAAAATTTTTTACTTAAATTATGGGTATCTATTGGGTGCATAAACTAATTATGATTGAATATTTTCATAGATAATTGTGTTACATAATTAATTTTATAAAAATAAAAAAAATATTAAATCTTGATTGACTGATTAATCTATAGTTTAAGTAAGAATTTCTCTTACATTCTTCGTGTTACCTATGCTATTAAGAAAGCAGTGGTTTTGAAAGGGGTGGGGGTGGTTTTTAGACAAAAAGTCATCCAAGACTTGTTTTTTTTTAATTTAATTTTACTGAGTTATTTACCTATTATTATTGAGAGACTAGTTCTAATAGCATGTAACATCAACGATGCATTCATACGAGTCGTTTTATCTTGGACCTTGCTCCTTATTACAAGTTTTTAAAATTGCAGAAAAGACTCAATTATTTTATTATTTTCAAAGCCATTACCATGGATGTAGGGGTCTTTTGGATGTCAACGGATGCAAATCCCCTTCTTGGACTGCCACCGCATCCTTCAGCGTTTCTGGTACGAGATGGCGGTTGTAGGTGGTAAGTGCGGATCTGGCTAGTGGTGCGGCTCATGGTGTTGGGTCACAGTAGAGGGCAGCGTTTCCGGTACGGGATGGTGGCTGCAGGTGTGACTCGCCGGTGAAGACAAGGACGACGGTTATACGACGGGGTCATGAGTTACGAGGTACGACGGCGAGTGGCAAGGACTAGCTGTCCATGGGCTTGAAAGGTGGTGGCGATTTCTAGTTTTTAATGGTTTGGTATTTGCAGGGGTGTTGGGGGTTTGGGTTCTCTTTCGTTCACACTTTAGAGAACAAAAACCACAGAAACAGAGGAGAAACGTTGGGCAGCCACTACAACAAAAATGTCTTTTAGCGGCAATAAATATGCCTTTTAGCGGCAATAAGAATTGCTGCAAAAATCTTTACCGGCAATTAATTATTTGTTGGTGGTGGCCTGGTTTTCCCGGCCATTATATAAAGTGCTTAGAAAGACCCTTTTATGGCGAAATAATGTCTTTTAGCGCAATTATTTGCAATGCAATAGCCGCTAAAACAAATAGTGGGTTTACCTTTTCCCATGTCTTTAGCGGCCATTGCTATTGTCTCGACCCATTTTATTGCCTAAAAAGTATGTCTTTTTACCGGGCGACTAAAACAACCTCAGATTTGCCTTTTTTCCATGTCTTTTAACAACCTTTGTTATTATCGATAAATACCAATTTTATTGTCGATAAAAAATATGCCTTTTACCAGCTATTGTAATGACAACTAAAACAATCCTGGGTTTGTCTTTTTTTTATATCTTTAACGGCCTTTGTTATTATCGGTAAAGACCTATTTTATTGCCAATAAAAAATGTTTTTTCCTAATAATTGTTATGACTACTAAAAATATTATGCCTATTTGCTATTCAAGGTAAAATTTCAATGTCATTAACAAAAAATTTAGTGATAATAATAATTACTCCTAAAGAACTTAAATCATAATATACAAATGTTCGTAAATATAACATACTAGAATTCATTCTAAAAAATAAAATATATTTCATTAAATCCACAATAGAAAAGAACATCCATAACTTTAAAGTGTCAACAACAAAATATAAAAAGTACACCACCTAATAACTAGTGTCATTTTGAGTCTAATAGCGGGTGTTATCAAATAGTCATAGTACAAGATAATAGGTAGTCCATAAATAAATCTTTAACTCTTGATCATAATGAAGTCTTTTACATGCGAACTTTCTCAAAATCATAGTGTATGACCTGCAATGATAAAATAAAAATAATGTGTCATTCAGATATAGTTCAAACATTTTATTTTTAGCACTGCCAAGTTGAGTTTGGCTACCTACCAAAATCTCAAGATCCAGAAGAATCAACAATCAGGAATTTTAACAAGGTATAAGATATTTTTTAAATTTTAAAAAAAAGGCATTAAGTTACTAACCAGAAACTCCAAGGATGTCAATCTATCCCGAGGATCCTTTTGGATGCTGTAATTAAACCAGAGACAATCAACGCGATATGTTTATTTGAAAGTGTTAAAATTTAATCACCCCAGTTCCCAGATAGATGTAGAGAAAGCTAAAAGTTAAAATATAAAGCAACTTGCTTAACTATAAATTGAGCCTGCTATAGGAATCTTGATGTGTAAGTGTCACTTTCATCTTGAATGCTCAATTTAGATTAAGTAATTGAAAGTATGTGTTGCAACAAACTAATGTAGGAAACTATAATCAAGTCAGGTTGTCGTGTACTTGCTACCTACATTTACAACTACAACAACCATACGATTTCAGTGGTGTCATTTTCTGAATTTTTTGCTTATAATTTCATGAAGCTCGTATCTTTAAACACTTCAATCAGATTTATACAACAAAAGTGTCAAAGAGGGATAAAATTAAAACTTTTTAACAATATTTATTACTAAAATTAAAATATTGTGTAGAGAAAGTTAAAAAAGGAACCAAAATTCTAATGATAAAGTGTATTTTATAACTTTCTATTGTTCAATTTACCCATTGAGGATACTGACACGACAAGAGTTGGCTGTCTAACAAATAGAGTCTTATTCATGACTTACATATAATATTAAGAGATGAATAATTTTAGTGTATTAAGAGATGCCTATTTTAGTGGAGACTGTGATGAAGAGAGTATGAACATCACTAGGTTCGAAGGAGTTTTATATGGTTTAGAGACTTTTGTAAGGTATTGTCCTATCACTTTTGATAATGTACTAGTGTAACCTTAATTTGTGTCACTTTGATAATGTACTAGTGTAACCTTAATTTCATGAGGATGTGAAGAAATTTTACTTTGGAATTTGTGAAAATAAAAATAGTAAGATTTATGTAAGATCCTTTTATGTGTTTGTTGTACTAATCCACTCTTATGACTTGTTTGAGAACCTATACTTTTATTTCTCCTATCCAGGACTTAAATTTTGGGCTCCATTAATGTACTCATCACCCGAAAATGGAAGCTCTTTAAGCAGATTGTATATAACTGCACTAGGGCCATTGATTCTGGAATCCATACTTGGAATTCCATTGCTAAGGATCCAAAATCTATATCTAGTCTTCCAATTGTTTGATCTAATACAATAAAGTTCGAGAGTTGGGTTGTGTGCAATAGATAAGTTGATTTCACATTATTGATAAACCAGAACAAGAACTTTTCTAGATCATGAAGTATGTATATACAATTAAAAGGTACATTATGAATGCACCTTCTGAAGTTCTATTACTCACGAGGTCATCCTAAATTTAAAGTTTCAAAATTGTATATCGATTATGCAAAAAGACAATTAAATACTATGCAATATTTTTTTCCAAGACAGTAGAACATTTATTAAATTTATTAGTTTATGATAAAGAATCATCAAACAAAGAAGAGAAGGTAGCTGAATTAAACTCTAAGAAAGCCATTCGCTCAAGCTAAATGCCCAGACCAACAATTTCATGGCAATTTATAACTCAAGTTCTGAAACCTAGAATACAGGCTGTCAGGATCCAACCTTAGCAGAAATTTGACCCAATTTCAAAATAAAATTGGTATTAAACCAGTTAACTAAAAATTATGAAATCTTAACTCAAAGAAGTTTTATCTGTTATCTTTCTAATGAGACCAACCCCGTGTTATTTTGAGTCCTATAACTCAATTTCTGAACCTTTTAGTGCAGGATGGTCAAAGTAGAACCAAAAACTTCTGCATAATTTAGCACCTCTCCATCAATGAATCCCCTCAGTTTTGTTTTGCTACTTACTCAGGGCACAAGCTTGAGTAAGAGGAATTTACATTTCTACTATGGTTTTGATGTAGATAAAAATGTATCAATCTTTCTGTTGTGTGTAAACAGGTTGTGTAGTGATTAAATGCATATTATTTGCAACAATAATTGGAATAATTTATTAGTGGTAAGAACTATTTATTTCCTAACCATTGTACTTAATTGCCACTACAAGATGGTTTATTAGTGGCTAATAAATATTTGCCGGGAGAATTTCATATAAGAGAAGGAATTACCGGTAATAATTAATAGGCGATATTACATTTGATATTTTAGTGTGCTATTACATGAATAGACGATAGTACACAAAGAATAATTACTCTAAATCTATAGCCTAAAGGTTCTATGTTCACATTTGGCAAAGATGACATCCTAAGTACAAACTTTTCATTGCGTTATGAAGCCTCATATACTCATGCACCTAGTATAATTTAAGTCTCTTATTTTACTTCACAGGCTTGTTCTAAAACAGCAAATTGACTCCATAAGATCCATAGGTTATTAGCCACTCCTCTATATTTTTCAGAAGGCTACATTTAATAAACAGATAATTTATGGATACCCATATAACAAGGTTATGATACATCTTCACACTTCCCAGGCCAATTTCACATATTCATCAAGTGCATGTTCTGTTATACATTCTAAGTTCAAATGAAAAGGCAAAAGTCTGTGAAGTTACTTTGTTGTGATCTCCTCATGAGCATGATAGGCATTATGCTTTATATTCGTTATTCAAACCTTTCTTGGCTTTGTACAATCTTTTATGCCAAATGTCAGTTTTCTACCATCTATCAACATTCCTTATCAAGACAAGCTAATTTAAATAAAACCACAATGTTGCAAGTAATTCGTTTCTAGAATATAATTATACTATTTTTATTGGATAATTATACTATCTTTAAATAATTCATTATTTTTAAAATAAATGCCAATAAAAGAAAAGCAAGTACATAAATGATCTTATAGGAGGCCAACCCACAGATTAAATAGTGAAATAGTAAATTTTAACAATGAAATTAAGAAGCAAGTAGAATACCTTGATGCAGAGAAATGTTGAAGAGATCCACCCACCTCGCTAAGAACCAAATGACTTCCAGTATTAAATACTTGCCATCTACTTTTATTCAAACATCTTATTAGGCTCCTAAGAACAAAGGCACAAATCTCCATTCACTCGTTACATTTACGAAAGAATTCAGATTACCCTCAGAATGAATTTATTACTTAACAACCACTAAAAATAAGTGATAGAAAGAAATAAAAATGTAGCATTTTTATTCTTATGAAAGAACTTACTGTGATGGAACAAGTATAAACTATGTTTGGCTCCACAATCTCACCAAGAACCAATATGCCCCCACCAGTGTTATCTCCTTTCAGACAATGGAAGAACACTCTTGGAGCTATCCCTTGTGAGGAGAGCTGGGAAATGACAGAGATGTCCTGTTGCCCAAATATAAATATCCCATCAACTGCTCTATCAGGCTTTGTCAAGTTCCCATTTTGGTTGTTGCTACAACTGCTCCATAGCACAAACACACAAGGTAATGCTTTGCAAGATTAAACCAACAAACATGAAAAATATAAACGCTATTCAACCATTTCAGACACATGATGGCTCACCCAAAAATTACAGGCGCTGAAGAATTTGAAGTTACAAATCCCTCATCCAATTGTACTGTATTGCTCAATTATTAAGAACAGCTGAACAGAGAAGACAAATTAAGGAAAGAAGTATCTTTATGCAATTGTAATTTCTTAACGCACTTGGACTAAACAAATCAAGATTCTTTAGAGGAAAAAACAAATTTATCCTATGAAGATGGCAAAATCAACCAATACCAGGTGGGAAAAAAGTTTAATTTTTTCTTGTTATTTCGACCAAATCAGAAAAACTATAAAAGCAGAGAGATAATTACCATTCAATTGCCAAAGGCAGAGACCTGGCTCCAAGCTAACGTTTTTAACTCAAAGAATGAAAAAAGAAATAGCGCTTTCTCTTACACGAGGGAAGCAGGACAAAACACGGTAACAAGAAACAGATAGAAAGGAGAATAAAGAGGCACATACCTCACGTCCGCCAGAGTCGCAACCCACCAAGCCAACCCAACCGAACTACCATCGCTAGCCGCCACTCCAATCAACCAACCGATCTGTCAAATCTATCCACCACTATAATCGATCCGCCATCCGGATCCACCACGCACCAGCGAACCAATTGGGTTCATCGATTGGGCAATTAGGGGAGAATAGAAAATTATGAGAGTGGAGAGAGTTTTAGAAAATCTGATAGAGAATGGTGGTGTGAGTGGAGAGAATAGAAAATTATGAGAGTGGTCAGAGTTTCAGAATGGAGGGAATAGAAAAGTGTTCTCGCGGGCAAATTCATTAATATTGCTGTTTAGAGCTCATTTGTTATACTTGTCACCAAAATTACAATTTTTAGTGGCCATTATTGATTTGCCGCAAGATCATCAACTAAGAAAATATATTACTGACAATTAATGTATGGCCGCTAAAGAATTGCCGCTAAAGTCCTTTTTTGTTGTAGTGAGCATGGCTTGTTGGTGGTGGCCTGTTTGTTGGGCGGCCCTCGACAGCAGCAAACGGCAATGCAATCAAGGTGGTGCGGCTCGCATTTCCTGATGGTGGGATCAGACTGCACCACCGACGAGATCTGGGTCGCCATCTTGGCTCTTCCGATTTTTGAAAAGAAAAAGGGTTCAAGATTTAAAATTCAATTTTGTTTATGAACCATTTTAAAATCATGAAATTTATACAACTTATCTAATCACCATATTACTGATTTACTGGTGATAAATCTCTCCCATTAATTTTTTTAAATTAATATCCTATGAATATAACTTCAAGAAGCATCTATAATGCCTAAATAATAAGGTACATCTTAAAACAACCTCATTCATTCTTCGTAACTTGAGGAATTTGGATTCTCTCCAGTTGTTGGAGCTAAGAATGAAATATGAATCGTTGGATAAAAATTTAATAGTTTAATTTTTTTTTATTAAAAAAAATTAATATTAAATTAATATTATTTTATATTAATCGTTTGATGTAAAATAAATATTCTAGATTATTGCTGGAGGCTGCTGGAAATGCAGCAGCTGGAGAAGCCGGATCCTAACTTGAGAGGGTTCACCGTAAATTAACGGAGTAACATTGCTAAATTGATGGAACTTGTCATTGCAATACTGAAGGTACTTTCATAGAAAGCCATGGACCTATCAAATCAACTGGGTCCTAAAATCTCCCATGTCTTCGTACTCTTTTAACACTTCTAAGATCAACGGTCCCAAAAGAAAAAGGGAAAAGAATAATTCCTCTTGTCAAATGGGAAGGGGACTTTAGTTAACAAACATGTGTATTACGTAATCAAAATCAAATAAAAAATAATATATAATCGCGACTTTATTTATCAAACGACAATGATTTTGTTATATTTTTTTTCATATTATTTTTTATATTATTACTCATATAATTTATTATATTATTTTTATTTATTTTTTACTTAATCATAATTATTAAAAAATAATATAAATAATAATGTGATGAAAAAAGTGATGTGATAATATTATTTTTATTTATCAAATTCTTATTAAAGAGATTGTTGATAGGATCGGAGTCGTAGTTTTCATACATTAAAGCAGATATCGATATGAAGTCGTTCTTTCATGCATGTTTTTCGCAATGACAACAAATAGGTAGGGTACACGAAAAAATCATTCTACCGCAAAAAGATCCAAATATATATCTTGTTAAGGGAAAATATTTTTGTACATAATTTTTAATACTTTTTTCACATACTTTTTTCACATCTATACTTATTAGAGAAAAAAAGGAAAAATCTATATTAAAAATATTTTTTAATTTTATTACTTAAAAAGAAAATAATATAAAAATAATATAATAAAAAATAATGTGCAAATAACATTATTGTTATCTTATATCTAAACATGCCTAAACTTTTATGTCCGACATGTATATAATCCTAAACTGTTTTGGTCTTGAATTTTTAAAGGCTTCATTATGATATTTATAATAAAAATAGACCAATAAAATATGTCCACTACATTAATAAAGTTCTAACATATATATAACCTAATCGTTAATAAAGTTTTACAACAATATCTGTGGATACTTCGTCAATAACCAAAGTTCTAACATATATATAATTAACCAAACAATGAATAAATTAATGTGGTATCAATTTTGATACATTGAGGATACAAAGGTGCAAATCTTGGGAGTTTCTCATAGGTATGATTACTGGTCGGGTCGGGTTTGGAGAGAGAAAAAATTTAAATCAATTAAGTAAGGTCAAGTCGGGTTGGATTTGTAATTTTTTTTCGAGTAGTCCGAACTGAACCAACCCGATTACAAATCGAGTTGGTTTGGGTTGGGTAATCGGGTTGGTCGAATCACCGGGTCGGATTATGAAAATTAAATAAAATAATGATTGAACTTAAGCAAAACAATGTCGTTTTATGGGATCATTGGATCGAGTTATCGGGTCGACCACTTAAACCCGTAATCTGAACTAATAAGAAGTCAAGTTTAATTGAGTTGACTCGAACTGACTCAAATACCCGAATCAACCCAAATATTTGTAATCGGATCGGATAGAATCAATCGAATTTTCGGACCGTTGGTTCGGGTTGATCACCCCTAATTTCTCTTTCTCGAACATATGAATTTCTTTGAGTCATTTAAAGCCCCACTTATAATCAAAAGACAAGGTTTATATAAAAAACTCGTCTTCTAATCAATGATAACATTTTCGATGTACTATATATATTACAACTACTATATTTCCATTGATAATAATTCACATAATAAAATCTAATAATAATTTATACATAATAGTCATTTTATAATAATCTTTATATTCAAAAATCACATGTACATTTTATATTGCATAATTCTACTTTATAGTTCATAATTTTTTTTAAACTGGTTTCACTTATTTGTTATATGCACTACTATTTATATTTTCATAATCGAGCACCAAGTATTTAGGATCAAATCCTATATATGTATCAAACTTTATGTAGCTAGGATTATTCTATTGAAAATCTGACACCCGTCTCAGATCCTATCTACATTCCATGAACATATATTTCATTGTAGAAGTCGGGATCATGAAGGAAAATGTTGAAATTACCGAGACATATACTGCATTATATACAGTGGCCCAACTTAATTGAAGGATCACGAAGGAAGAAGATAATTAGCTTTGCAGGCAGAGAAACAATTGCCAATATTAAACTTATACGTCCAGCTAGTTACAACTTACAAGAGTGCGAGAGTCTAACTAGACTCTTCAAATATCGCTAATAGATTGATGACTACACAACGTTAGGTCCCCTTCCCATTTGGCAAGAGGAATTACTCTTTTCCCTTTTTCGTTTTGGACCGTTGTTCTTAGAAGTGTTAAAAGAGTATGTAGACAAGGGAGATTTTAGGACCCATTTGATTTGACAGATCCATGGCTTCTAATGAAGGTACCTTTAATATTGCAATGACTAAGTTCTATCAATTTAGCAATGTTGCTCAGTATGTTTGTCGTGTTGAGTTATAATATCTTCTAATAGCTTTTCAAAAGTATTTGCTTTTTTAATATATTGTGAAATTTGGCAAACACTCCTTAATAGAATGGCAAAATTATCTGTGTCCGTGGAGATCTGTGGAGATTACCCGAGATAGGATAGGGTATGAGTATCAATTTAATAAATGTGGACGAAGACAATGATTGTACTACCCGTCCCTAGGATATCCACAAATCAAGTGAAGATATCTTTTTTATTTAAATATATATTATATATTATAATTTTTTTCTCTTTTACTTTGGGATGAAATGAAAATAAATATATTTTTATTATTTTAAAATGAATTTTTTATTGAATGAACCCATAATAATAAAACTTGTTAAAAAAATTATATCATTTATGTAATCATTATTTATGTAGACTAATTATTACAAAATATATTTGAATTTAGTTTGTTATTTATATTATTCTTTTAATTTTGTAAAAATCTTAAATTGTTGAAGAAAGTTGTGGTATACGTGGTGTTAAAATTTATTTTATTTATGTTTTCTATAATTTTTAAGATTTTATTTTAAATTATTAACTATTCGCGAATACCCGTAGATATTCCCGCATACTTGTGGAGATCACAAATAAGTACCTATGACGAGTATGAGGCAAGGGAAGCACTACCTGCCTCGTTAACATCCCTACTCTCAAATCACTTTGAATAATCACAAGAATCGAATAAATTCATAAAAATGCAATATGACATTGTATAATAATAATAATAATAATAATAATAATAAATAATAATAATAATAATAATAATAATAATAATAATAATAATAAAATAAATAAATAAATAAATAAATAAAAGTTAAAAACCCAAGGAGTTGACCTAGCGCTAGTAATAGATGAATATATGATATGTGAGAGGTGCAAAGTCACATAGTAGAATGTCAATTATGCCAATTTCTTAGGGCATGTTATAAGTAATTTCCTTGTGAATCTCCTAATTCTAGTGTGGATGAATTGCCTTTGACCGAACCGAGAAAGTGGATTAGTCAAAGTGTGCGCAAATTGAGTCGGACACCACTTAACACAATGCAAAAAAATAAAATAAAATAAAAGTATGTCTACCAACGTGTGTTAGTTTGAGTAAAAAGAGTTCGGGTCCCTTGAGCATGTGGTCATTGGTTCGATCCTGAGATTCATGTGTATGAAAATAATATCATTGAGAGGGGTTCCCACTTAGAAGTCTGACCAAACTCCGGGAGATTAATCTATCACATATTGGGTAATGATACTTTGAGAAACAAAAATAAAAAATATATAAAATTATGTGATTTCCTTAGTAGTTTTTGTTATAGTGTTTAATAAAGGTGGTATCGTCTCTATATACTACTTTTGTCCTTTAATAATTGTCTTTTAAAAAATATTGATTTGTCCCAAATTATTTGTCAGTTGAGAATATTAAAAAAGCATTCATTGATTTTTTCTAATTTTACCTTCCATAATAAAGAGAGAATTTATTGTAACAAGTGAGATTAATGAAAAGAATTAATAGAGTGGGAGAAAGGATAATTTAATCACGTGTACGATATATTTTTGTTTTATGACTGATGCAATATATGTAATATTCTAATACCAGATACCTTAATATATACTTGAATATACAATGACATATAGTATTAATCATGTCACTTCTAAATTAAAAACATTAAAATTATATTCATAATAACCTTACATGTTATTATAAAGAAGCAAGATGGAAAGAAAAGATTATATATACAACCTCAACCAGAAAAAGGCGTATTGTAACACATAAAACTTTTATACATCACAAAGCAAATATAAATAAATACATGCTTTGATAAAAAAGAAACAAAATAAACTACTCTAAGCCTTCTGCTTCTTTTTCTTTTCCTTTGAAGGGTCTTGACCTGAATTTACATAGAAACACACCAGGGTGAGAATTCACAAATTCTCAATAAAAGTATTTCAAAATCAGCATTTATAACATTTATATAATGAATAAACAATCCATTTACATTAGAATATGTTAGCAATAGGTATATGAGCCACTACTCATTACTAAAAGAATATTCACATACTAACATTATGTATTATTCCCAAGTAAACACACCTCAAGTTAAGACAATTGCTCATATAATTATCATCGAAAGGAAAATGCTCATGTTATATCGTATGATTATGCCTAAGGTATGTCCTAAGATAATAATTATAAAATATAGTAAAATAGTATTGATGCAATGTCATGAAACTCAAGTTACTCAACTATTCCCAGGAACCTGATTCATTGTATTCTTTCTGGGTAGTTTAACACTACTTGGTAATGAATGAACTATTTCATCTCACAGCAACGAGTGTACTATTACTATCTCATATACCATTTATAGATACGTAGGAATAGCAAGTGTGTAAAAATATACAAAGTTATTTACAAAAACACAATTAAACACTGTAAATGATATTCTCCTACACGAGTCTATATCCAATGCCCAAACACGAGTCTATCCTTCTTCACGAGGTTTCCATTCATTATTATAGGAATACTCACATACTTACTCTATGTAATATTCTCATCACATATACAACATCACAAAGTCCACACTAACCAAGTGAACTAATAAAATGTAGCAAACATGCACTCTCAGCTCACTTTATCTCACAAAGGAGCTATTCATGTTTCTAGGTTACCCTCACTACTCAACCTTAACAAATAAGAGTAACAACTATCATTCATGCATCTTAAGTTCAACTTTCACCAAAAGCAACAACTCATGCATAAAGATAAGCTAACCATGCCAAACAAACTCAGTCTAATAGTATCTAGTACATCTTATCATCACATCTCAAGTGACATTACATGCTACAACATGCTTCTCAAGGAACTAGATACTTACCTATGTCAATCCACTACCATTGAATGAACAAAGGCCTATTCCTTTACACATGCACTAGGTACTTATTTCCTCTATAAAATATCCCTAATAGTGTCTTAACTCATACTAAAAAGCACACATAAAGGATCTGATGAACCGTTAACTTGTCATATTTTTACGATTCAATTCCTTAGTTTTTCATGTTCTTTTTATGTTTATTTTATTTTTATTGAACTTTGTTTGTAAGTTTTGTTATATTTTTAGTATTGTTTAATTGTGTTTTTATTATGTGTTTTATGTATTTTTGTCAGGTAATTGCACATGAAGAAGACTGGACATTCAAAGAAGTAAGGAAAAGAAAAAAATTTCATCAGCGTTCAGCGCTTAAGCGCTAGAGCGCTTGAGCGCCCAAAGCGTATGCAGCAACGGTAATTTAGTGTCCCAGTGCCTAAGCGCTGGGTGAAGAGCGCTTGAGCGCGCAGGAAGTAATGCGCGCGTCATGGTTTAAGTGACTGAGCGCCCAAGCTCCCAAAAGCCAGCGCTTAGGCGCTGGTTGCGTAATAGAGCACGTGAATTTCAATAAATATGAGAAGTTACACTAAATTCAACACACAAACAAAGACATTGAGCACACAATGCAGAAAATCTCTAATCCTAATAGAGTAGTTTCACGGCAGCAGACATTGGAGGATGACTTCAAAGGGATGATTCGATTCTTGAAGGCTTGAAGATCATAATCTCCATTAAAAGGGTTTTGATTTCTCTTTTTTTCTAGTTTTCTCATTTCTTTGAGTTCTCTTACCATGGGTTTGTATTATGATATGAGTTTGTTTGTATTGAACATGAGTAGCTAAACTCATAGCTAGGGCTATGGAGGATCTTGTTTTCCTAATTATTTGGGTTTGATTTCTAATTTGATTAAGGTAATTTCTTTTAGGATTTATCATATTGCTTGCATTCTTGTCATAACTTGATCACTTTTTGTATGTTTTAATTCATTGTTTGACCGGCGACCATCCGCATTCAATGAGTGGATCTATATGGTAAGCCTATGATTAGATTAGTGAATGACCAAACTTCAATTTTTCCTACCAATGGAATTGACTGGTATATTAGTTCATCTCTTGAATTGAGGCTTAATGCATTTATAATTAATTCAACTAAATGACCAAATAGGCTATTTAATTTATGAATAAAATACTATTTCATCCATGACCATTGGGATTCAATAGCAGGTAAGAGAATATTAGTAAAAGAATTACCTTACATAATAAATGAAAGAAAATCTGAATAATTGGATTCTAGTGAACCTTGCGCCCTAGTCTCTCTCATTGATTATCTATTCTGTAACACCCTAGAAAACATGTTAGACTTGTATATGGATATAGTGGTAGCCTAATACCTCCTTAACATGTCTATTTAATTTTGTGACTTTCTGAGTATGTTTAGTCACTTTGATGTGACACTATTTATGAGAAATAACTGTTATTAGCCCCAAAAATGACTTAAATTGCTCAGCTAGTGACAATAATTGTGGAGACTTTATTTCTAGGTCACAAATGTATGAACTGTGCTATAGTTAAAACCAAAGGATAATCGGAGTTAGTTTAATATTTTTAAGCATACTGTGTGTATGTGTGTTTTAATACCGGATTGACTAGTCACAGATATAGAAAAATGTGATATTAGTGCAATAAGATTTTCCATGAATCGCTGGATTTATTTTAAGTCTGTTGGAAGTTAGGAATCTGGATTTAGTGGAATCTGAGCGTTCATAGAAGATCAGGATTTTTGATACCCTTTAATGTCTGGTTATAATAAGCCAATTCTGACTTCTTCTTTTCATTTCTCTCATGGCAGCCAAGAACAAAAACAGAAAACAGAAAGGGAGAAAGGGTAACCGTGGGGGAGAAGGAGAAAGGAAAGGGAAAAGTTAGAGGACCAAGGATCAAGCTTGAAGGAGGATCCAAGAGCAAGATCAAGGCTTCAAGATTTTCATCTCAACTACTCAAGGTAAGGGTTCTTGAGCTTAAAACTTCATCTTCCTCATTTTTCATGTTTAGCCTATTTGAGGGTTAATATGCCAAAAAGATATCTAGTGGTGTTTTAAGTGATTTTCTTGCTTGGATAAGTTTTAAATGATGTTTATGACTTGTTCATGCTAAAATAAAAATTCTCTATTTGGACTTAAAATGCTCTAAATGTTGATTTTAGGGGTTTGGATAAGGGATTTAGGGTTTTGATCCATTTTTTTATGAAATCAATTAGTGTTTTAAATTTTCTTCTTGTTTGTGAACTTGTTTGGGACTTGAAATCACCTAGAGTTTGGATTGGAGTGGCCAAAATCCAAGAATTTGGCCATTGGAGCAGTGCCACAATTCTGCAGAGTTTCTTGTTGAGAAACACAGCCCGTGTTCGAAGATACAGGGAGGGGGAGGGGGTAGTGTCCCTCTCTACTAGTTGAAATTCGTGAACAGTGCTCACAGAGCAAGACACGAGGGGGCCGTGTAATCAGACATGGCCGGTGTTCGAAGACACTAGGGGGGTCGTGTACTGAGACATGACCCGTGTCTAAGGCCAGAATCTTCAAAAATGTCAATTTTTTATGTTTTCAAGTTCTTGACTAGATGGAATCATTTGTGCAAGTCTTTTAGAGTGTATTGAGACACTTTTTGGGGATAGTTCTTGGAGAGAATTATTAACTTGCATATATGAAAAGTTTAAGTAAATGTGTAGTCATTCAAGTGTGACAGAATGCCTAAGTTAGTGTTTAGAACCTTGTTCAACATGAAGTTGACTTTGGATTCACTTGTGAAGTGATGGTTTGAGGTTCTAGATACAAAACCATTAGTGTTGAGACACAACTAGTGGTAGTTCTTGGAAAGAATAACCACTTATCTTATGTGAAGGACTTTGAGAAGTTAAGACAAGGTGTACTAGAAACAACTAGTTTGGGTTTATTTAGTATAATATGCCTATCTTTATGTATAGATTACTCCTTTAGAGTTAAAGTTGAGTTTAAGATGCATAGTTGATGTATGCCCTCTTATTCTTAAAGGTTGAACTTAAGGATATACTAGAACCATGGGTTGGTTCCTTCATGTGATAGAATTGAGCTAAGAATACATGTTTGCTAGTGATAGTTCTTTCATTTGGTTATGGTGAACCTTGTGAAAAGATTTGTGAAACCTTAGGCATCCTTTGAGAAGTAGAATGTCGTAGGTCAATACCTATAACCTTGAGCAACAGGAGGTTGCCTTGTGAATCACTTGTGAAGTGATGAAGTGAGGTATTAAGTGTTGTAAGCTAAGTGTGTTTGGCTTGTTTGTTGTGTTGTCATACATAAGTTACTTCTTTGTGTGAAAAGTAGAACCGGAGATGCATGGATGACATTTTACTCCCTTGTGAGACGAGGTTGAGGTATAAGAAGTACTAGTAACATGACATTGCTCCTTAAGTGGTAAGTGAGTTTGGTTATAGGATTTGCTAGTTTTCTTTAGTCACTTGGTTAGCAAGGACTTAGTGATGATTAAATGTATTTGTGAAATACATTGCGTATCTTCTTTTCAAACTTGCTATGTCTTGTTTTCTATATACTGTAACCTTAGTTGGTGTGCATAACCATGTGGCCTGAGAATAAGGAGTTGGATCCGAATTCTCCTTGCGGGTTTGCTTCTATGGTCAGGGTTACCGGTATGGGAGTGGTAGTAGTACTCTTACGATTGTGAGAGGAAGGTACTCACCTATTACCAAGTGAGTTTAGGCTTGTAGGCTTATCCTACTCAGTATATACAAGGAACGCGGTTCCTGGGAAACAAGTAAGTGACATGTGTTTTCTAAAACTAAAATCTGCATTTGCATTGTATCATCATATTATTAGGACTTTGTGTGAGCATAATCATACCTCATAATATAAAGCATTGCATTTGTTGGCGGCTGTATAAGCGGTTGCCTTGCTTGCTCATTGTTTGCTTGTCTATAATATCTCGCGATTGTATGAGCGGTTATCTGATATCATTGATTATTCGGTATTAGTACAAGATAGGATTTTAGCTTGCCTTGTAAATGTTACGTAACATATGTATACATTCTGATAGTATTGAGCAATGACTCTTTTATCTGTTGTAGGCTTAACCTTATGTTTATAGTATGGTTTGTTCATTATGATGAATGAGCACTAGTTTTGGAATGCTTATACTAAGAAATTGTGATTTCTCATCCCGATTGTGTTTCCATGTAAATCCTGATACAAGTAAGGGAAGCAGAAGAACTAGCGTAGTTTATTTTGTTTCTTGCAATAAATATGTTGTATATTTATTTCCTGTTATCTTGAGTTTGTAAAAGTTATGTATTACAGCTAGCCTTGAGAGACTGATGATGTATATATATAGCTTTTTGTTATTCGTGCTCTCCATATTTATTTATGAGAATGAATTGTATAGGTTTAGTTGGTTGTTTAGGTTAGAAGTAGCTTACTAATACTGCTTATCTAGCTATATGTGCAACATACTAGGTTACCAGTATTAGGATGTTACATATTCTTTGCTTGATTGTTCATTGTTTTTCTTTATTTGTTCTTGAATTTCTTCATACACTTTTGATTGTCTAAATAACAAAGAGTTTTACGAATATAGTAATTACCAATTATTTCTCGCGGGATCGATAACTGGGACTCAAGTCCTATATTACTTAGAGATAGAGTGCACTTACGCTTAGTGTATTTTACGCATACCAGGATCCCAACCAATAGGGAACTTCATTCCCTTCATAAAGAACACATAATGTGTTTTGTCCTTTGGGCGCTCAAGCTGTGGACACTGGGTGCTCAGGCACCCAGGCACTAGAAACTCAGCCCTGTTTCTCTTGGTCACTAGTGCTCAAGCGCTCCAACCCTGACGCTCAGGCGCCCTACACGCAGCATCATGCTGTAGTGTTTCTGAGCAGTGAGTGCTTGGGCGCCCAACTCCTAGCGCCTAGGCGCTAGTGCACCAGAAACACATCTCCTGTTCTATTGGTCTCCAAACCAATTTCTAACATTCCAAACTCAGGTTCTAAGTGGTTTCCAACCATAATCATGATCTCTAAACATGATATATACTTCATGTACATTCACAACTCATCTAAGCATAGATTTATGAACAAAACAACAACCTCAAATACCCATTTCTCAACTCCTAACTCGATATGTTTCATGGATATTCCTATGATCAAAACCAACAATCATGCATAGACTAACTTAAATCCAAAATAGATTTCCAACATGTTCCTCCAACCCAAACAATGGAAAAACCATAGAAAACTCATTTTTATCTCAAACATGCAGCTCACAAGCATGAAGAGAAAAACAAAGGATAGAAGTTGAACAACAATCACCCCCACCTCACTTGTATGGTTGATGATCCTCAAGTTCTAGCTTTTCTGTTTGCGTTCCTCTTCCTTCGCTCTTCTTCCTTCTTTTCTTCTTCTTTCTCTTTTTTGTTTTTCTCCGTTGTTGTTGTGGTTGTGTTTACCTGGGAAAAATGAGAAAGTGGGTGAGAAAAGAGAGAAGAAATGACTTAAAAGTCAAATAAAACTGCTGAGAGGGAGAGGGCGGTGAAAGTAAAGAAAAAGAGGTAGAAACTTAAGATATTTAGCTAAAACTTTATATCTCTTAGAAATACTTGGATCTCACAAATCTAAGTTTCCTAACTCTCATAGATATTATAGAAATTCTTAGGATTCATCTCAATCCTATTCTCATAATTTTCATAATTTTTCATATATCAGTCAAGTCAATCTGGTATTATAACACTCACTTTGTGTACTCAAAAATACCAAATTAATTCAGTTTATCCTCAAACTTTAACTACATGAAATTTCACACATTTGTGACTTAAAAACAAATTCTTCATATTTATTCTCATTAACTAAGCAGTTTAAGTCATTTTATGAGCTAATAATAATTATTTCTCATATATAGTGTTACAGCAAAGTGACTAAACTAATTTAGAAAATCACAAAATTAAACAGATATGTTAAGCAAGTATTATATTACATCTATAACTATATACAAGTCTAAGATGCTTAAAAGAATGTTACAATATACATATATATTTTTCAGAATAGGCAAATGAAAATTATTTTTAAACTTGTGTATACTAAAAAAATTTAAAATCAAATCAAACTAGTTTGTTAAACTCAGAAAAATAATTAATAAATAAGTGATTACATAAATTATATAATTATTAATTATTAGGTATGTAATATAATTCATCAATTATCACTCACTAATTCTCCTTAATTAAATTTTTTTGGGATCATCAATTACTTACATGAATATATATTATTCTGAGTTTTATTGAAGTCATTTTGAAAGTTTTGTCTAGCATACTAGATGTTTAGGGCCGGTGTGGTTGGTAAGAATAAAAATAAGAAGAGTAAAAGAATAACGGAGATTAAAAATTGCGATTATATCATATTATGCGTTATATCTATATGCACAGTCAATTTTTTCTAACATAAGGGGGGGGGGGGGGGAGGTTAAGGTGGAGATAGATTCTTCCTACTTCCAAGCCAGGTAGCAATTTCAGCGAGAATTAACTTATAATAAGATTAGATATCATATACTAACTAGGATTCTTATGATCAAATTCAAATCATATAAGGCAATCTCTGATGTCAATGCACAATCAATTTTTACTGGTTTATTTATATTTTCACACCCACGGAATACGTTTAAATTGGAATTTGGGAGATTGTGCTTCATTTCAAAAGGAATTGCCATCTGTTTGGAAAGCAAATGCAAAGCGTTGATGGGAAATTACAGGGCTGCAATGATATTTCCCATCACAGCCATGGCAAGTTGGCAACCCTTTGCCGCCATCAATTTATTAAGAGGCTCGAGCATGATGATCAAATTCAAAACCTTAACAAAACTGATACGGGTCCACCTGTTTGTTGCACATGACCTTATAGCTCTAATTAAAGAACGCAATGGTGTCACTAGGCGATCGCACTCAAGATATACACACAACTTCTGATATGTCACCGTGGGGCATTTCACTTTTCCTTGATAGTAGAAGCCCCCACCAATGCGGTATGGACACAAGTCCCACGTAGGGTCACATCCACAAGATCAACTTTCTCTTTTGACTCTTAATCTTTTACCACGAATGGATTGATGGAATGAATCATTTTAGCAAAGTGTAAAACACAAACTTTAAGCAATGCATGCTTGGTGAGAAGAGAGTGAGATAAAAAAGAAAATTAATAAAGAGATTCACAGAATCGTAGTTGCGTAGGGTCTGGTGGTGGGTCGGTGGTGGCTCGTGCACCGAACACATAGAGGGGTGTGAGTTCAGAGGCAGGGGCAGAGGCAACAAATCAGCAAAGCCGTATACCTTACTTCCAAGAGTGGGTAAAAAAGGCCTCACTCTCGATTTGGTATTGGACATCTCTTCAACTCCTCTGTTATCTATTTGACACCTATCAGCTTCGTGGTTATGGGGAAATCAAGGCAACCAATTATCTTTTTTGTTTTATTTGTAATATAAAAAAATAAATTGTTCTCTTATATATCAAATTCAATAATATTATTTATACACATTTAAATTCTCATCATTTTATATTTATTTATTTTTATCATTTAATTATAGTGAGTCTTATTTTATTTTTTATATATTTATACTTTAATTCTACTACTTCATACACAAATGTGAGTAATATGCTTGTTGGTAATATACATCTACCGTTATTCTATCAAAATAATAATAAAAGTAGTTGCGGATACCATCCAAGGAATTAAGCTTACATAGAATGGATCACAGAGAAGGAAAAAAATTAAGAAGAATTAATAATTCTTTTTAAAATTTGGATGAAAAGAAAATGAAAACGTTTTTATCTTCTGATGGAGTTGAGAAAAGAAAAGATATAAAACTTAAAATTAACAAGTTATGATTACCGACTGTGCCCTTATTATTATTAGTTTTTCTTTTGTTTTTCTTTGAGTTACATTACGTATTATTATTTTTATTATTAGGTTTTAACGCTATTGCAGCTAGAGTACATTACGTAATAATATTCATAAAAATATTTTATATAAGTCATATTGGATCATCAACTACTTATTACATTTTTTTCAGAAGATTAAATTTCATTACTTAAAATAAGAATGATATATCATTTTCAAAAAAGGCTTAATCAGGATACTCCAAGAGCATTTCTAAGAATTCCTGAAGGATAATACAACTAAAATATGTGCTTTATACATAGTTAAAAGGAAAATATACTAAATTTTTATAAAACCCTATCAATGAAAATTAATAGAGTAAAAGACATAAAAGAGATAAGTTATATTAGTCTTTTCCATTAAGACTATGATATCTTGATCTTGTTTTAATGAAAGTTTCTTTTATGCACCATGATTAAGAGATCTATTCTCTCTTTTTTTTTATCGTATCTCTTCAAGTCCACCAAACAAACGACAAAAAACAAATAGGAGAAATTCAAAGTCAACGTTTTCATATTTATTCTAAGAATCACAAATCTAAAAGATCTAATAAAATTATTAAAGAAATTACAAAAATTAAAAAAAAAAGATAAAGATAAAAAATAAAAAGGACTATCACTGAAGGACCTGAGTAGTAGTCCTATTAGCAAAACACCCAAAAGGAAAATTAATACACTACAAGAAATGATAAAATACCACTAGGGCCGGGTCTGGATTCTGTTATTTCTCGTTGGTTTAAATCATGAGTTTTCCTGTTACATCAATTATTAATGTAATATCTTTTGCAATCATATAATTATGTGAACTAATAGATGTGGTATTAGAGCGTGGAACTTGTGTTTTAATTATGTATATATGAGCTAATTACATCTTCTCAGTTTCATTTCTTGCAAATTGTAATATTCTCTTTATTTAGTCCATCAAATTCAAATCCTTAGTTATTTTGATTTTGTCAAAGTGTATGCGTATCCCACCGTTTAAATTTGGTTTAAAATCAAACTTATGTGCCAACACCTCCAGTGTGCTTGGTCTCTTAGACTCAACCTTTTAAAAATAAAATTGAATCGACCTATTAAATTAATTTGACTGTGAATCAGTTATGTTCCCAATTCAAATGTTGATTAGTTCAATTATTGTTCAATTATAATTTAATCATAAATTTAGAAGGTTGAACTAATTGAATCATAATTTAAAAGTCTCTTCAATTTTTAGTTTAATTTTTAAAACATTATTTATATGTAAATATATTTTACCGACTCTTATTTATATAAAATTAAAAGTTTTAAAAGTTTTTCTAAAAAAACTTTAAAAACTATGAAATTAACTTTCAAAGCCCTGTACCAAAAAAAAAAAATCAAACTAAGTAACTAACTGTCACAGCCCAAGTAAGAGTTATGAACATTATTTTGGCAATTTGGCCAGGATTGTGTCTAGCTCGTGAGATTGGCTGCCATCAAGTAATATGTAGGTAACATTTTCTTAATGCAACTGACAAGATAAAAATTGTTGATCGAATCATATTAATACAAGTAAAAAGTTATAATTAAGTTTAAATGTTAATAATATATTTTAATTTTAAAAAATTATATCAATATGAAGCGATTTTTTTTTTTAGAGTAAAGATTAGATGCGTGCTAGGTGATACTATTAACCATGTTCTAGGACAAGGAAATCACTCTGCTAATTATCTGGTTTAGAATGAATTTCAACATGAATTTCTTTGCCACGTGCTACTGAGATGCTTTTCCTTCTGATTTGGTTCTTTCTTGAGTTAGCTTTTCTTTCTTTGTTTGATTCTAATTAACAAGAGCAGTGATATACTGTACGAAAATTGTTTCGTAAACAGATTCACAAATGACTTGACATATTTTTAACCACTCACTTCTCTATCAGGCTTCTCTATCAGGTATTTGAAACACCAAACAAGAAAAATGATAGAATTCAAAACGGCATTTGTTTAAACCAATTGATGTGTGATTTTACGAAACTCATTCGTAGTAAATAACATTTTTCAATTAACAAATAACAAATGACATTATGTAATTTATGTTATGTAACATTTCTATTTAAAAACAAAAATAACAGCCAAGAAACACAAATGAGCATAAAAAACTTCATTCCTAAAAAGAGATTATGTGACAAGAGATTCTTAAATTCCACTGAGAAAATGACAATTCTTTTTTGAAGAAAAAAACACAAGCTGGGTAACAGGCATGAGAGCTTTATTTGTTCACAGCAGAAGTAAAACTGGCTTCCACATCAAACAGTAAATTAGCGAATGGTGACAAAATTACACCTGGTCCCCCTCCTTAGAATATCCTCTGCATTGGGCATTTCTAGCCTCCAAAGAAAAATGAAATGGCCTTTTTCACCACCAAAATGTTTCCATTGACAATTTTTTTTCACTTTCATAAAGCTGTATCTCCAATTTGATCCTCTATAATCTTTCCCAAATCCTCTCAGTTTCCCTCAGACCCTCACATTTTTACGGTTACATCCGTTCCCCACCCAATAATGCAACTCACTACCACTTTCCTATGTAACTAGTTTTCTTTCTCCCAAAACAAAGCATTAAGCATCAGTGTAAGATTTCCAGCATTCAATTCTCGTCTCTCCCTTTCATCACTGACGTGTGCTTTGGGAACACACCTCATTATAACATTAGTTTTATTTACATCAATAATAATAAAAATAAAGATTTTGTTATAGTGTGTCTTTTAAATACATGTGAAGGATGAAAAATAATATTTATTGTTCATTTTAATTATTTAAAATAGAAAATAATTTTTAAAATTTTAAAATATTAAATATTAATATTTTTATTTAATATTTTTTTATTTTTTAATATATGTCATAAAGATTCACATTAACAAAATTTTAATAATAAAATTTAATTTTAATATATATTGTGAGTATTAAAGTAATTTATATTTACATTCAAAGATGTATTATCATATTATTAAATGAGTTTAATATCTTATTTAATTGTTAACACAATAAAATTCATTAAATAATTAGGCAATATATAAAGTAAAAATTTAAGCTCATAATAATAATAATATTGCAATAAAAATATATTTATGACTAGAAAAAATAATGTGGGCCTCTCGAAGCAAAGGAAGGCCCAGGTGATACCCACTGCCACTGCCACAAAAACACACACCCATCTGCTACTCCTTTTTCCAATCTAACCCCCCCATTATAAATACTGTCCCTCTCCCTTCATCCCTTCTACCCTCAGTGATTCAGTCTCAGTAAACTCACTGCTCTACCCACTGATTTTTCATTTCTTTCTTGCTCTCTTTTCCAAAACACATAGCAATTTGCTCCTCTTACTTGTTCTTCAATATGGTTTCTATTACTTCTGCATCCACATGTAATAGCACTGAGAGTGGGAGTGCCCCACCTTTCTACTTGGATGAGAAGTGGAAGCTGTCAAAGAAAGAATGGTCATCAAGGAGCCGTTCCTCAAGTACCCCTCTCATGAAGAATTCTACTCAGAGTCAGAGGAGGTGTGCTTTTGCTAGAAAGTGTGCTAGGCTGGTCAAGGAGCAGAGAGCTCGTTTCTACATCATGAGGCGCTGTGTCATAATGCTCATCTGCTGGCGTGACTACAGTGATTCATGAGCAAAACCGAAAAGTTCAACAGGGAAGCCAGAAGAAAGCGATCTAAGAGAGTTAATTAAAAGTCCTCTCCTTTTTTTTTAACTTCATCTCTCTCTCTTCTCTTTGTTTTAGATCCTTTTTGTTGGCTCCCCTTGTTTGACATTTTTCTTGGCGTCAGTCAAAAGAGGAAGAGATATATGTATAACTGTACATAGAAATTTCTTTTCTTTTCTTCTCTTCTCTTCTCTTCTCTTGTGGGCTAGAATTATTTAATCTTGGTTTTTTCTATTAGGGGGATTTTTGAACTTCCATTGAAGGAGGTTCATGTTCATGTTGGTACTTTTTAAATTTTCTTGTCTATCTGAGAATAGAAGAATAGATATATTATATATTAGAATGAAGAAATTAATTGAAATATAGCTTAAACATTATACTTCTCTTGCCTAGTGCTGCTTCTTTTTTTTTTCAACTTTTTTTCTCATCTCAAATGAGATTTATCATTTTTTGTTTCTGAGTTAAATTTCTGCTTCTGGGTGTTGTTGCTCTTTGGGATTGAAGAAGAAGTGTTGGATTGTTTGAGATCTCAAATCTGAGAGAGATTCCATTCAACTATTGCAGGCTGATGAGCTGAGGTAAGCTAGGCTCTGTGTAGATCTAAATGTGCTTAGGCTGACGCAACACCATTGTTTCTTTAATCATTTTGTGCAATTTCTTATTAATGAATATGCGATCATGGAAGTTGTAAACTAATTTAATTATTTATATTTTAGTGAAACAAATAGGTGTGAGAGTGAGAGAGAGAGAGAAAGAAAGAAAGAAACATCTTTGGAACGACCAAAGGGGCAAGGAACAAAGATGCCCTTCCCTACGTCAAAATTTTGCCCTAATTTTGGTGCCAAATGTTATTGTGGTGTAACAATACATGTAAGTAGTTGATGAAAAAGTTATTTTTCAACCAAATTTTTCTTGATAAAAAAGTTATTTTTCATGTAAGATATTATAGAGGTGTCTTAACTGCTTAATTCAATTACCACTTGAGCTGTAACTGTTGTAAATGAGATTAAAATAACTCGCATTTTTTTATTTTATACAAAAAATGTTAAATGTTAGTGAGAGATGTAGCACGAGCACGAGCACGAGCACGATGGTTTATTTTGGCGCAATTCCCAAGGCAATTTATTTTATTCTAAGTCGAATGACGAAACTGTCCTGCAAACGGATCTCTGAGTTCTTTGACCACTGCATGGATGGATCGCTTGAACCCATGATCTTCGGAAGGGGCATAGCTGGAATGACGCCTACCCCATTCCCTGTAGCTTAATACAAAATTGATTAATTTTTAAATTACTTAAAATGGCAAATTTGAAAGGGTAATTGCCATCGACTTGCCAGGGGTATTATCGTCTATGGGACTTTATTTACAGCTAGGTTTGCTGTTGTTTACACTGTGGGTGTGAAGTTGCAGAACTGTTACCGTGGACCTGACCCTTCGTCAAAAATAAAAGAAAAAAGTTATATAAATATTTTTTATTTTTTATTTTTAATATTATATAAAAGATTATTTTAAAAAATAGAATTGCCTTTGGGAATCATAGCTAAATTAAGTTAATATTTTGATGAGAAAAACACCAAATTATTTGGCCACTAGTAGTAAAAGAAATTGTGTATGAAAAGTTTGAAAGTAAATAAATAAAAAAAATTTGTAATCAGAAAAGAGTTTTATAATAATATTATTATTTTATGGCTTCGGGAATGGCAGGCTGGCACGGACGCTGACAATGGCATCACAGGAGAGAGAGCAACACATGTACTCTGACTCACGCAAAGACATCACCTAAAATTAAAACAAAGACGTTTTTCGTACATTAAAAATATTCTAATATTTTTTACTATATTTTTGTTGGACAACAAATATTAAATTAAGTTATATATAATTATAATATTTTTATAAAAAATAATATGAATTTATGAATAAATTAAAAAAATTAAAATATAAAAATTAGATAAATAACAGAATCGAAATTAAAATGTATGAAAAAATAACGATGAATCACTATTCAGTGTTATTTTATAAATTAAATTTTTATTATTTTAAGTTTTTATTATAATATAATAACGAGAAATATATCACAGCTACTGAGAGTGAATTGAATTATTGAACGGTGTTTTGTTCTTTTGTTATTTAAAGACAAACAGGGTTACTTCAAGTCTTTCAACTAGGGCTGATCACTGTCGGATCGGGTCGGGTGAGATCGAATTTAGAGGAAAATATTAATTGATTAGATAATGTTGAATTGAGTTAGGTTAATTTTTAAAAAATAAAATTAAGTAATTTAAATCAAATTAATTCAATTACAATCGAGTTGATTCGGATTGAGTAATCGGATTAGTCGTATCACTAGATCAATTATTGAAATGAGAGTTTGAATTTACACAAAATAACATTATTTTTTCGAGTCATCAAGTTGATTCACTAAACTCATTACTTGAATCGATATTCAAATGATTTTATTGAATTTGATCTGACTAAATCCAATTACCCGAACTAACTTAAATATATTTGATCTGATTGAGTCAAATCAGATTCGCAGGTGAAGTTATGCACTCTACTTTCAACATACCCAATGCCAATGCGAGTCTTCTTCACAAATTACTAATTAAAGTAATTGCAATTTGAAAATGCAAAATATCCAAAATTCTCAACGACGTATTTTCTTTTAAGGAAGAATAAAAAAACTAAACAGGACGTTTGTAATGTTGAGTGTGTTTGAATGTTTCTTCTCAATGAGATGTAAACAAAATAAAAATCATAATTTATTGTTAAGTTAATTATGTTATCTAAAAGAAGGAAAAGTTGTAAATGTCTTTAAAAAATTTGAACATCTATCCTCTAATTGTTAAAATCGCTAATATTATAAAAAAATTAATGATTAGCATTAATTATTGATAACTTTCATAATTAGTCACATTCTTATCTTTCTTTTCATTCTCCTTTTTTTTTCTTTTATCTTTTTCTCTCATTTCTTTCTCTTTCTCCTTCCCCGCTAGAAATTTCATTGCCTCCTACCTCCATGAACACCAAATGAAGGTTACCAATAATTTTGGTTATTTGGTTTCTAGTCATCTTACATTATTTGGTTATTTGGTTTATTTTGTTTTTGGTTGGGGTCTAATTCTCATGCTAGTCATCTCAAAAATTTGTGATTAATTTGAACAAATCCAGAAAATCATGGTATGGCAAGCAAACCTAGAAACCCATAAAGGTCCTAAAAATAGTAGGGGGCAAAAAATAAAAATAAAACTTGTCTTTGATTTGAACAAATTTGTAAATCGCAGCCAAGGTTTTTCATTTCAACAACAGAAAAAAAAACAACCCATAACAAAATTTGAATCTTAAAACAAATTTGAATATCATAAAGGGAATCATTAGGATCATATCAGTAAGATTCAATAATCGAACAAAAAAGGAGCCATTAGTGGCTTATGTGTTGGATTTGATGGTGCTGGTGGTGACACTTGGCCATTTCAGGGGCATTAATAGAGGCTGGTTCGGTAGCCTAAGGATTGTGAAGGAGATTTTCGAGTTCTAGAGTTCCACCAGAACGTTGCATCGGAGAATAAGTGGTCGTGGGTGGTGCCGATGCTGAACTTCAACTGTAGAAAAGCTATTCCAACAAGCAAGGTGAAGCCACTGCTGGAACCAAAAGGGTAAGAGCAATGTGCAGTGGACATTCGGGGGAAAGCCGACGAGGAGTGGATGACACCATCGAGTCGAGTCACAGTGTCCAAGTGGGTGATCAAGGCACCATCGACGGTCCATTGGGTGGTGGTGGAGTTGGTTTGGAGGTGGAGGTGGTGGTGGTTGCCGGCTAAGGTGCAGTGATGAGTCGACCTAGATTGGGATGGGATTCGAGTGAGGATGATGTGGGACACGAGGAGGGTTTGGAGGGACCTAAAGTTGCAAGGTTTGGGGTTTAAGGAAAAAAAAATGACTAAATAGAAATAATAACAAATTTATGATCAATTTTGTATTTACACAAAATTTACACTTCAAAAAAATATATATATTAATGTCTGTATTTAAGAAACATCGTAAGAAATGAGCTTTAATAAGACTAGGCTAACTTGTTAATTGCATATAGGTTTTTTATTTCTCCTAACTTGTTAATTGCATAGGTTTTTTCTCCCTTAGCTTTGCCGTCGCCTTTCCCTAATTTCCTTTCTATGTATCTCTTTTGGGTTTTCGGGTGCCTCTATTCATAGACATGGTCAAGATTATGGGTTTTCTAGCCAAAAGGAAGATTTTGCTTTTCCTCCAAAACCTTCTTTTGATGCAATTTGTGAGCAATCAAAGAAGCATCACTCTCAAAATCTTAGATTAAGTTGAAATGTTAATGATTGGGATTTGGTTTGGCGTGCAAGAAGGAGAGCCAATGAAACAAAATGAAAAATGAAGAAAAGAAAAATGGTTCCATGCTTGAAGGGCCCAGAATCCAATATGTTGATCAAGAAAAAGTGAAAGCATAATCATCCCATATCCAAATCCGCATCTAGTTGGATGATTTCTAAAATCTCCATCGATGTTTGGATTTGATTTGGAGCACTAAATACCATTGACTTTGCTATTTATCTTTGGCGCCGCTCCTCGCACACTAATTTGTCAAGTAAACAAAGAAGTATGGTACCAACAAAAAAAAACAAACAAAGTAGTATAAAGGATGGACAAGCTTAATTTCCATTGTAATGATCGTAGTTTTAAGAATAAAAAAATGACAGATATGAAAATATTATATTATTTTTGTCATTGAACTAAAAAGTATTACGTCATTTTCTTTTTTTGACAAAATATTACGTCATTTTCAATCATATCTTTCCTGCTTTTAGTTTTTAAATTATATAAACAATGACTAACAATTATAAAATAAATCCACTTAATTATAGTTATTTTAAGGATACCTTTCTTTTCCAAAACTCTCTTTTTCAAAATACCTTTTTTGACGTTTAATGTAAAAAAAATTGTGTGATAAAGTATTTTTAAAATATTCTTATATTTCTTGTAACAATAAAAGCTATTTTTTAATTAATTTTTACAATGCATTAGAGGAGGAGAAAATGACAGTCATAAACAGATCAAATAATATTTTTTTACATCTGACAAACGATAATTTTTTTAAAAAGAAATATATTTACTTTAAAGTAGCTTGGAAAGAATATTATTAAATATATTTTTACTATTAAGTTTATTTTTGATAAAATCGAGAAGACACTAATAAGTAAATTGGAAGCTTTAATTAAACTCTGTTGACAAATTGAGTTTTATATAATAATAAAAAAATTTACTTGCAGTACAGTGATTTGAAACTCATTAAAAACACCTTGCGATCAAAGATAAAACCGACATTTAAATATGAATTGGTTCCACAATCTGAAGACATCTGGTCTAGCGAACTTTAAAAAGCAAAAAAAAAAAAGAAAAATCCTTAACGAAATTATCTTTTAACCTATAATTGAATCTATGATTGCGCTTTACCAATTCTTTCAGTGATAAACATTTTTCTCCTCTGCAAATAAAGCACACATTAAATTATTTTCTTGTAAGACTTCGTTAGTTCCATAAGTTAGGTGAAACCATACATGACATGATGGATGAGCGTCTTACGAATAAGTACAGACAGCTGAGGAAGCATGGTGTTATTGTTCCCTTGGTATTATTGTACCCTCTTCCCCCACATTTTTTGACTCTTCCTAAGCTAATTATGGCCTTTCAATCAACGTGCTAGAGAACAGAGATATTCTTCAATCCATGATATGATCCGAGTGTTCTATATATTTGACCTGTAATCTATGTTAAGGCAAAAAAGCAATCCACTTCTATCATTATCTATTGCCCCCACTTTGAACCATCTTTGTCTAGTTTGTTAGTAGTACATCCAACAAATTATACTCATCTAAATTACCAATGAGATCACTTCTCTCTATTTTTTTATCATTTTATTTATTTTTATTTAAATTTTAATAAATATTTTAAATTTAATTATATATTCTCTTTTTATTTTATTTATTTTATATTTATTAAAATTTAAATAAAAAATAAAAAAATAAAAAATAAAAACAAGTGATCTTAATTTTTAAATTACCACATTTCATAGCCCCTAAAGTTGATAGTTCCTCTTCCATAATTATTAAACGGTCCTTCTTCTTTGTCTCTGTCTCTCTTTCTCTCTCCAACTTTTTCCCCCGTATTAAACCATTGTAGTCATCAATCAATAATTGTTTTTCCTAATTAGTTTGTGAACCTGCTTTACATTGATTTTTTTCATAAATGTATAGAAGTTTTCAACCTTCTCTAATATATTCTTCAAACGTACTTTTTAAAGTAAAATTAACTTATTTTACTTAATGTTATTAAATTTAAATAATAATTATACATGTGAGGCGTGTACATATATAATATAAAAAAATAACAAAAATTAAAAATTCTAAAAATGTTGAAGAATATGTGATATATAGAGAGAGAGACTCACACACAGTAAATTATTGATTATATTCACTTTACAAAATGTGCACAAAAATTATTAATTTCTTTTGTTTAAAAATCATTAAATTTAAAAATAATGGGTTGCAGCCCGAGAGAAAGTTAAGTAAAAAGCCCAAAAGATAGGGGTGGTGGGAGTTGAGGAGAATCTTGATACCTTATTAATTTTTTTTCATGGGAGTGGTGGGCCCTTTTACATCAGAGCACTCGGTAAAATGTAAGATAAGGTAGGGCCCAAAACTAACAATGTAAAAGCTTTCTGGAGTTTGAAATAGAAGAAGCCCGTGTGTAAAGGGCTGGTGGGCCCAGTTGCAAGCCGAGAGAAATTGTTGGGTTGGGCCCAAAGGCTTGGTCAACGGTCACATCGCCGCACGCCTTGCATTTAAAAATGATTAAAGTTTTGGCACGTGGCGTTTTTGAATTGGTGAATGACGTTTTACGTTTACGGAAACTAAAACAATTGACTGTGCTGTAAAATAAAACGTTGTCAGTGTCAGTCAGAGACACTGAGACACCACACGCACACTGACACAGGAAGTTAGTTGGTGTTGGTAACCCACTCTATGTCGTCTTTTTTCTTTTTGTTTATTTTGCTAAATTTCCTAAATTTTGAATTCAAAAACTGTTGCGTTGGGTTTTACATTGCTAATAATGTATTAAATATTTTATTTTATTTATAAAAATTTATTAATTTTAAATTCCTAATAAGTGCTCATATGATATTAGAGCGCTTGTTAGCATTTTTTTTAGCAAATGCTCTTAAAGTATTTGTATAATTTTTAAAGAAAAATTTTATCATTAAACTTACATATACATTACTTTATATGGTATATTTTTTTCATTCTCATTTATTTTTAATATATTTACTATTGAAGAATTAAGTTTAGAGATAGAGAATAAAAAAAAAAAAAGAAACAACAGTAAACTAATAATGATATTGATAGAGGTAATGTAATATATATGAGATGTGATATAAAATATAAATTTGACAGTCTTATTTATATTAATAATAGACTCTTTAGACCTAATCAAATAAGAAAATAAATCATTATAAATAAAAAATAAAATTTAAGAGATTATCTAAGATATTTTAAAATATTATCATACGATAATAATGTTATGAGATATTTTTTAGATATAATTCTAAAACCCCCTCAAACTAAAACTTATTATAATTAAACACATCAAAAATAAAATAAAATAAAAATATAGCATGCAAAAGGAAGCCAAACCACACAAGCAAAGCCAACTAGTCGAAATTGCATTTGAGATGTAACCAATTGCATATAAGAAGAATTACAATGTGAATGGAGTCAAACTATATATGGAATGGAACCAATCTGCATTTAGGAAACAGAATATAGCCAATCTTTCAGGCTGGAACATCGAAACCAATCTTTTAGGCTAGAACAACAGAGACAAAGTCAATCATTCAGGTTGGATCAGACAGAAGTGATCAAAGGCTAGAGCAACGAAGATGATGCCAAGAACGGAGGCGAAACCAATCTTTCAGGTTAGATCAGACGAGATTTATTAGGAGCGCAGCAGAGGAGCAACTTTATCAACAAATCAAAACTGGAAGAGAACATATCAAGACTAAAAAAAAGAGGTTTAGAGGAGACAAAGATGAAAAAAATAACAAAACTGGCACTACAAGAAAATAGTAAATTTGCGATGAATTTTTTGCGGCGGATTCGTATCTGTCGCAAATTACGAAAGCATTGTGGCGGATTTTGTGGTGGATAATTTTTGTGGCGGATTTTTGCGACGGATTAACCGCTGCAAAATTTTCTGGCAAAAATTTTCACCGTGAAAGGCTGTAGCAATTGGAAAAAAAGTTTTGCGTGAGAAATATCCGCTTATGCAAAATTAATAAAAAATTTAAAAAAAATTAAAACTTTTATATAAATCCACTGCAAATATCCGCTGAAATTATAAAATAGTAAATTGCGACGGATGAATTCCATCGCAAATATAAAACTAAATTAAAAATTGTGGAAATAATTTGCGTCGGATTCCGCCGCAAAAATCCACCGCCAATTAAGATTCAATTTGAGGTGGCCAAATCACGCAAAAATTAAATAAATTAAAATTTGATTTTGCAATGATTTATCCGCCGCAAACATCCGCCGTAAATTTGAATTTGCGGCGGGAAAATCCACCGCAAAAAATCCGCCACAAAATTAGATCTACCTCCCGTCTTCCTCTTCCATTTTCATTTTTCCGAGTTCATACATTCTTCCTTCGACTCCCTCCACTCTCTCAACCGACCGGACCTCCATTTGCCGCCCGCCGCCACCACTGACCGTCAACCGCCGACCGGGACCTCCACGCCCGCCGCCACAGAGGTGGTGAACCACGACCCGCACGAGCCACCGCGAATCCGCGACCGTGCGAGCCACCGCGCCTCCGTCGTGCCGCGACCGACACCGCCAATCCGGCCGTCGTCGGCGGCGACCGACCCGACCCGCACCGCCCAAATATACCCCCGACCCGCGACCCCCGACCCGCGAAACCCGCGACCGCCCAACCCGCGACCCCCAATCTTAAAACCCAGACCATTGCATTTAAAATATCGCCCACCTACCAAGTTACCCCAAAATTGATTGCTAATTGGTTTAGTATTTGAACCAATGATTTGTTTGTTTTGAAAGATGAGTGATTTGTACATTGTGAAATAGAGATTTAGAATTTGATCACATGGAAACGAATGGGTTTCAAAAATTTATGTCTATGATCAATTTGAATTTGATTATTGCAATGTACTTGATTCTTATTATTGTTGTCTTTGTAATATATTTGATGCATGTGGTAAATCGTATACTGAGCAAAGCCTTAGTTTCCGTTTGAGATTCAATATTAGTAAGCATGTACTTTTTGAAGGAAGTGCTCATTATATTGAATCTTGAATTGTCTTTGATGCTTAGGAAGAAACTTTTACTTCACTTGATTATAGTTACTCATTAAATTTCATACCATATACTTGATGAAATTTTGTTGTATAACATATCCTTTTGTTCTCTGGGTGCATACTTGATCGTGGTAGATGTCACCACTTTCTAGTCGTGTACTTGGAGACCAATAGGAAATGTCATTGTCGAAATTTCACTATATGATGTGTGATTTTTAAGAGTACTATCAATCAAGTCTTTGAAAAGGTTTCTTCTTGAATGAGATAGGGTCATACCATGTCAAGAGATTTTAAGATTTTGGAGAAAATAATTGTTTGCATTGAAATATTTATACAAGTATAATTTTAAAATGTATTAATTATACAACATGTGTTGTGCATTTTACATTTTTGTATTTTGATTAAGTGTAAAATTATAATGCGAGAAAATGGTAGTTCCAGAAAATCGTAGATGGATGTATAATAGGACTCATTCGGGTCAGAGGACTTACACAAGATTTTGTACGTGGAGTTGAAGAGTTTGTGAATTATGCATGTCGATCTTCTCATTACTTAATGAAGGAACAATTAGGTGTCCATGTTTGACGTGTTATAGTGGGAAATTGTTGAAACCGAGATTGTGAAAGTTCATTTGTATAAAAAGGATTCAAACCTAGGTATTGGTATTGGACAGATCATGGAGAGGAAGAGCTCTGATCCAATTAGTGTAGATATAAACTTTGATGTGAACAAAGTAGTCCTATATTAGGGAGGAAGACATGGTTGATAGATATCAAAATATGATTTGTGGTGCGAAATGGAAGAAATTTAGGGATTTTAGGAGTCATTTTCAACGGGTGTTGAGGAGCCTCCACATCCAGAGGCCGAAGAGTTTTATGATCTATTAAATGCTTCAAGTCAACCATTATGGCACAGGCCAATAGAAACTCATTCGAGTTATCCTTGCGATTAATGTTAAGCCTCAAATCGATTATAATGTAACGCATGCGTGTTTTGATTCATTTATGGAGATATTAAAAGAGGTTGCTCCTCCAGGATCACGAATTCCTCCGAATTACTATAGAACAAAAAAATTGGTTTCTAAACTCGGGCTTGCTTCAAGAAAAATAGATTGTTGTGTAAATGGTTGTATGTTATACTATGACAATGCCGGACAATGTAAGTTTTGTGGTCTTTGAAAGATACGAACTTCTAAAACCAAGAATGGAAATAACAATGAAATTCCTATGAAAAGAATGCATTATTTACCTCTTATTCCTAAATTTGAAGAGGTTGTATTCCTCTATGAGCTCATCTGCACACATGGGATGGCATGCTGAAAATAATAGGAAGTTGGGGGAGATGTCTCACTCATCCGATGGTGAAGCATGGAAGCATTTTAATAGGACATATCCTGAATTTGCAATTGATCCTAGAAATGTTAGGCTTGGTTTGTGTGCTGATGGTTTCGCTCCATACAATCAATCTGCTTCTCCTTATTCTTGTTGGCCTGTGATAGTCACTCCATATAATCTGCCTCCAGAAATATGTATGACTGCCCCATACATGTTCCTAACAATCCCAAGAGCAAGATTGATGTTTATTTACAACCATTAATCGATGAACTGAAAATTTTATGGGCGGGTGTTTTAACTTATGACGTGTCAAGCAAACAGAATTTTATGATGAGGGCGGCATTGATGTGGACAATAAATGACTTTCCAGCATATGGAATATTGTCTGGATGGATGACTGCTGGTAAATTAGCATGTCCATATTGCATGGATCAAACAAAGGCATTCACTTTGAAACATGGGGGAAAAAATTCGTGGTTTGATTGTCATCGTCAATTCTTGCATGTTGATCACATGTTTAGAAGAAACAAAAATGCATTTAAGAAGAAAACTGTGGTGAGTGATTTGCCTCCACCAAGATAATCTGGACATGAATTAAATGAGATTGTTAGTGTCATTACTAAAATAAGCTGAAATGTCGTGCAAACACCATGGGTATGGTGTTTATCATAATTGGACTAAGCGAGCATATTTTGGGAGTTACCATATTGGAAGGATAATTTAATTAGGCATAATTTAGATGTCATGCATATTGAGAAAAATGTCTTTGATAACATATTCAACACTTATTATGGATGTTAAGGGCAAAACAAAGGATAATATCAAGGCAAGAATGGACTTAAAAGAATATTGTCACTCAAATTGGAGCTTATTGATTTTCCAAATGGTAAGATCATGAAACCAAAGGCTAATTATACTTTTACAAAAGAGCAAAAGAAAATTGTTTGTGAATGGGTGCAACATTTAAAAATGCCGATGGTTATGCTTCAAACTTAGCCGATGTGTGGACATGAATCAATTACGATTAAAATCTGGGATTTAAGAGTCATGATTGTCACGTGTTTATGGAGAGTTTGCTTCCAATTGCTTTTTCTTTGTTGCCGATCAAATTTGGAAGCCATTGACTGAATTGAGTCAATTTTTTAGAGACTTGTGCTCAACGACTTTGTGAAAAAGACATGCTTCAAATGGAACAGAAACATTCTAGGTGATTTTGTGTAAATTGGAAAGGATATTTCCACCGGGTTTCTTTGATTCTATGGAACATTTACAGTCCATTTACCTTATGAAGCAAGAGTAGGTGGGCCAGTTCAATACAGATGGATGTATCCGATTCGAGAGGTACTTAAACAAGATAAAGAAAACAGTTAAGAACAAAGCACGAGTTGAAGGTTCTATTTGTGAAGCTTATTTGATTCAAGAGATATCTCATTTCTGTTCATTTTACTTTGAGCCTCATGTTAAGTCAATGAGAACTAGAGTTGACGAAATGATGATACGAGATGAAAATATGTCAATGGAATCGACTTTGTTAATCTTTAATCAACCTGGTGAGGTTATGGAACATCAAAAATACAATGGCTAAATGATGCTGAGATGAAATCTGCGACATTGCACATCTTGCTAAATTGTGAAGAAGTTGAACCATACCTCAAGTAAGTGGTACAAATAAGTTAAGTTTAAATTTCAAATGTATTGCTAACTAACAATCAAATCATAAACTTTTAATTTTTCGATGTTTTTACAACATTTCAACATTCTACGAGGAATATTCAAATGAAAGAATAAATGCAGATTTTATAGAGTGGTTCAAAAGTTATGTAAGTATTTAAACATTACTAAGTTGATCCCAATCATTATATATGATTTAGATCATTAACATTAACTATATTTTTTTCTAGGTTCACAATCCACAAAATATGGTGAATAATTCTTACTTGCATGATTTGGCATGGGGGCCTAGTAGATGTGTGACATCTTGGCCAATATATTTTGTCAATGGATATAAATTTCACACAGATGCTTGGTCAGATGGGAAGAAAATAATCAATAGTGGCGTGTGTGTTAAAGGCTCAACTAATGGTGAAAATGAAAATGATTATTATGGAATACTAAAAGATGAGGTTGAGTTAGAATATCCCGGGGAACCAAAAAAAAAGTTGTTCTTTTTAAATGTGAATGGTTTGATCCTATGATTAATAGAGGTACAAGAGTTCACAAAGATTATAAGATTGTCGAGGTTCGACACACTAGACGATACGAGAGGTTTGATCCTTTTATCCTTGCTTCCTCAAATGAGACAAGTGTATTACGTTCCTTTCCCTGGAAAGAAAAAGGATAAGGTCCAATGGTGGGTGGTAATAAAGACTAAGGCAAGAGGTCGAGTTGAAATTGAAAGTGCTCAAGAAATTGCATTTCAAGATGATACTATGACTCTTTGGATCCAATTGTTGATGTGGATCTCATTGACCATTTGCAAGACACTAATGTGGTTTTTGATATAGTTCAAGATGTTGGTTCTAGTAGACAGGATGAAAATGATGAAGATGAGCAAAGTTTTAGTGACGACGATGATGAAACATCTTCCAATCATGAATTTGAAACAAATAGTGATGAGGACAATGTTTCCTCATAATTGTGAGTATAGACTTATATTAATATGTTGTAGTTACTAGTTATACATTAATTATTATGTTGTGTTTGAAATTTATTTACATTATATTTTTATTATTTGTGTAGATGTCATCATCACGAGGTGATAAGGGAAAAGGGAAGGAGAAGGAGAAGGAGCAACCTCGACGTCTTAGGATCAATATGGGAGGCCACCTGGGGCAAACATCGAGATCATCTCCACCCCCCCGGATCCAATATTGCCCACTACAGTTTGCTTGACCACCATCTTCGAGTACATTATGATACCCACACTGGATCACGGCGCACATCACATACTTCACATTCACTATATGGTACATCATATGATTCTGGGTCACCTACTATTGGTCCGTCACCTGCAAAGTGAGTCACCTACACATCATCGCCGCCGCTTGCCGTGATTCTAATATTCCCATTTCTCGCAACAAATCAAAGCAACAAGACATTTGTTGAGCCCGATGGTGATTTTGGGTATGTGTACAAGTACTTGTTATTTATTTATAGTTATGCGCATTTAAATTTTTTTTATTGAGAATATTTACATTTCCTTTTTTAAATTGTATCGTAGGTTTAATCTAAACTGCTTGATGCCATAATAAAGATTATACGATCTAGGTATAATCAACCTTGGACATCTTGGGAGAAATACCCAAGGATACTAGAAAATGTGGTTTCGAGAGTTTCAAGTATGTATCAATTTTTATCTATTTAATTATGTTTGTTTGTCTTATAATAAGTGCAAAATTTTTTAACGTCCTGATATTTACGACATATTTTTGAAGGGTTATGTTTGGTGGATGCCTCAGCATCATAATCATATGCGAAAGGCATATAATAGTCGTAGTTCGAAGAGACTATCGGGTTTACTAGGCGTGCACGCAACTTAAATGAAAGGCCTTTTTGGATTGGAGAAGGCATATGGGAAGACTTATGCGAACCTTGGGCTAGTAGCGCGTGTATAAGGAGAAATGTCAACAAGCAAAGATGAATCGTGCTTCGACACTCGGGTGGATGCTTGCACACGGTGGTTGCATTTCTACCCAGCACCCATGCACAAAAATTGGTAACTATTATCGTTAGTTGTTTAATAATATTTTTATTATTTTGTTATTAACTTATTTTCTCATTATTACGAGGCTAAGGCTTGGGGTAGAGAGCCTACAATTGATGAGACATTTCGTCACGTACATTTGAGAAAAGAAGACCGTACTTCGCATGGGTTTCTACAAAAGCTCATGATATATATGTTAGTATTTCTTAACTTAGAATTTTTTATTTTAATATTAACTCGTCTTATAATAATAGTCATAATAGTTTTTTTATTTCCATCTTTAGGAGGAATTCAAAGCAAAGGAATCTGAATAATCTTCTCAGTGCTCCAATGAAGAAGGGGTATCTGGTACACAACCCACCGGTCGTGAGCTTTGGATTCGGACTATTGGCGGGTAAAAAGGGCGTGTTATGGTCTTGGTTCTCAAGCATCTATCTATGACCATGAAGAATCATCATCTTCAAGGCCTAGATCGAGTCAAGTTCTTTGAACACGTTATTAATCAAGTTAAGTAATAGTTGCAATATTTTTTTATTAATTGGTTTTTAGAATATTGATGGATGTACTCAATCATTTCATTTTTCGTATTTTAGGTTAAATAATTTATTTGTGAAATGATTAATGAATTTGTATTTATATATGTTAATCGGTGAAGGAGCAATTCTTTATGTTGGATCGAGTTCAGGAGATTCAACAACAAATGGAGCAACGAGCCAACAACGTGACCAACAACATGAAGCGGAGTGGAGAATGCGATTTGAACAATACCAACTTCAACAACAACAAATGCTTGGTAATATGATGAAATCATATTTGCAAGCACATTGGCACTTCACCAAGCCAAAGAACAACCACAAATAGAAGAAGACAATGAAGATACTGAAGATGATCATGAAGATGACAATGATAATGATAATATGGATTGAAATTGATGTTTTAGGATTATGATAGTTCTTGCTAAACTTTGTATTTGACGAAACTTTGTATGAATTATGTTTGTTTTATGGATTGCTTAAATGCTTTAACAAGTTAAAATTGATGTTTCAGTGTTGTTTTGAATGCATTGGCGGTTGAAATTAAAATCTGAGTGCTGTATGTATTAATAATATAATTATGGATTTTGAACAATTATTTTTTAATATGAAAATATTCAAAAATTTGCGTTAAAAAAAAATCCACCGCAAAATCCGCCGCAAAATGACGCATGACGAATGCAATTCTGCCTCCAAATCCGCTGCAAAATCCACCGCAAATTACCGGCGGATAAAATCCGCCGCAAATTACCGGCGGATAACATCCGCCGCAATTTGCGGTGGATTTTTGCGGCGACTACAATCCGCCGCAAATTGCGGCGGCTAAAATCCGCCCCAAATTTGCGGGGCTAAAATCCGCGGCGGCTACAATCCGCCGTAAATTTGCAGCGGCTACAATCCGCCGCAAATTACCGGCATTCTAGTAACGTTTCCGGCACTTTGCCGGAGAAATTTTGCGGCAGATTTGAGGTGGCATAATCCGTCTCAAATTTGCGGTGAAAACTAAAATCTGCCGCAAATAAATTTGCAATGACAGTTTTTGCGATGGGCACGAATCCGCCACAAATCCGCCGCAAAAAGATCATTTGTGGCGGATTTTATGTGATTTGCGGCGGATTTATCCTTCGCAAATAACGAATTTTCTTATAGTGTGGATTTGGGTTTGAAGGTGGTGAAAAATGATTCTAACAAATTCCGCAAACTCAACATAATAAAAATGAGAAACTCTCATCAAAATAGATACCATGTTGAAGAATTATGTTTAGGACTAGGGAATAAGGAAAAGAATAAACTAATAATAATATTGATAGATATGTAATGTGATATATATGTGATGTGATGTAAAATATAAATCTAACAATTCTATTTATACTAATAGTATACTCTTAGACCTAATCAAATAAGGAAATAAATCAAAAAATATAAATAAAAAATAAATCTTAAAAATTTATTTAAAATATTTTAAAATATTATAAGACACTATAATAATATTATGAGATATTTTCTATATATTCTAACATTTATATTTTATTACCTACTCTTAATATGAAGTGATGTGAGTCCTGGTATTGTATACCAAGCATTATTGATTCTAATATGATGTACTTTCTGTTTAAATTCATCGCTTATGCAAGAAGCATTTCACATCAAAAAAGAAATTCTTATGTTTGGTGGTATAAGAGAAAAATGTAATATTGACAGTTTTGCACTTATTGGTGATAGAATTTCATTGTCATTGTCACTGATTGTGACATTCGTTTGTAGTGTTAATTTACAAACTATCCAGTTAATTTTCAATTGATTAATAAAAAAATAACTCATACATTAACCATCATTACATATAAAACTAGGCCAAATAATATTTTTGGTTACACATCTGCAAATTTCCTTCACGAGTTAATGTCTGGATTTTTTAAGCATGAATGAACCGGATGTGTGTTGAGTTTAAATAAACCACCTTGTAAGAGTTAGAGATGACAAAACAAAGTAATAAGGTGTAGTTTCCAAGAGGATGGCCATAGGTGGCTGAGGCGGTAGAAGGTTAAATTCAGTAGCTTTGGCAATAGCAGTACGTTGCTGAGATTATAGTGGGCAGTAGCAAGTGAGTCCCCTTCCCCTTTTTCTCGCTTCCCTTTCAGAAGGAAAAAAGGGGTCATCATGTTCTCGCCAAATCGAGAAAAACAAGTGATGAAGGGAAATAAAGAACAGAATGTTTAGACAGGCTGCATTGATAACTCTCAGAGAAAAAGAAATCGAGTGCTGGGAAAACTGGTGGATTCCATGTGGCCAACAAGTCAATATACCTGAAAATATTCCTGCTGTAGCATTACATATATATGGGATATATAAGGAAAATTGGTACCGGCTTTGGTTGGTTGGTAAGCGGTAATTAAGGAAGCTTCAAGGCTTCTACCACATTCCGCTTCCACTAGCCCGGAGGTAAAAATGCCTACAACTAAAACTGCCATCAAGCTTAAAGTTTCAAGTAATCAGCCAAGGATAAAAATAATGCTTTTCACATGGGCTCTAATTCTGCAATTTTGATGAAGACTCAACTTATTGAAAAAAGAAAAAGAAAAGCGAGATTCAATTATTCAAATTTTTTTATTTTATCAGATTTACTAAATTAACTATAAAATGTACTATAAATTTAGATCATTGATTCTTCCTCTGTATTCCTCCTTCAAGTCATCTTTTTTGTTCCCTTGTCTTTAGTATCATGAAATTTTTTTAAAGTTATGCATTATTCTTAAAATTATAAACAAACTAAGAGAATTGTTTCAATAATAAAAAGTATCAAATTACATCATCAAAAACTATAATTAAACTACAAATATTGAAAAATTATGAATATCTCATAAACTAACTAGTAATTTTGTTTACTTAGAACTCATTTTAAATATTTTTTTTTTTAAAAAAATGAAGGCAGCATTTTGGATTAAAAATAATTAATAAAAACTATTTTTTAATAATTTGATATATTATTTATTTTTAAGATGTAACTTTTTATTGAATGTCTGCATAAAAATGCTTTACGTTATTATCTAATTATATATTGACCAAATCATTAAAACAATTTGGCTATCATAACCATTAGTTAGGAATAGGAATGTCAACAGGGTAGAGCAGGGGTGTAGTGCTCCTCTCGTCCCTATTCCCATCCCGAAAAGTTAAGTTCTTATATATTTTGAAAGTATTATTTTATTCCACTTAAATTATAACACATGATATTTATAATTATATATGTTATTGGATAAAAAAATAAAATATTATAAGACTAAATTCACAAGGATAATTTTTTACAATTAGATTCTAAAACATTGACATAATTAAAATTTAAATATTTGATTGTGTCTACTTATACATTATGTACTCACTTACTATTAAGCGAATTCCGTGAGTTACAATAATAGACGCATTCACTAAAAACATTTATCATAAAATAATGAAAAAATATAGATTTTTATCTTATATAAAAGAAAAAGAGAAAAATCATTATATGTATAAAATACTAAAATAAAAATAAAATTTTGTAGATACTCATAAGGTAAGTATTATGACTCGCCTCGTCGCCCTGCCCACGTTTAAACGAGTACTTGTTACCCATCTTGTAGCCAGTAATCTCGTAAATCTCCACAAATGTGAAAATTTTTGGCATCATCCCTACCTAGTCTAATTTTTTTTTTAATAGTAAATTTTTTTTTACATCTAGTAGTAGATCAAATATAAACTCTTACTTTGGAGCATTTCATGTTAAATCAGCATATCATCTCATTCGGACTACTCCTTCAGACAGCGTTGACCGGAGTGAGTGATATACTCCTGTTGCTCTAAATTTGAAGAAGTTTTGGACATTCTAAATTCCACCCCGAACTGCTAACTTCGTGTGGAGAACCATATAAACAAAGAGTTACCTACCCGAGCTAGCTTGGCTAGCATGGGTTTCAGTGCCCAACGTTGTGCCCAAGATGTAATGAATTAGCTGAAACTATATAGCATGCATTGAGGGATTGCAGGTGGGTACAAACACTATGGTTTATGCAACCACTGGGTTTATGGCTAGAAGGTATAGAGGAAACTCCGTTTCTGGTGTGGTTCCAGGACATTTGGAATGCAACATCAATTGAGGTTATGGAGTGCTATTGCTTGTTGCTCCATAGAATTTGGTTGGCTCGAAACAAGATCTGTTTTCAAGGAAAAACCCAAAGGCAAGAGGACGTGATCCACAAATCCTATATTCTGCACCAAGAGTTCAAAAAGGACGCTGAAACATATATGTCGTGGTGCAGCCCAACACAGCCTTGACATGGGTCCATTGTCTTCAGAGTGCTGGGAACGTCGATGTAGGTGTTGCTAGGGATGGTAGACGTGGGGCTGGAGCTGTTGTGCGTGATGGGGAGGGCTGCTTGTTGGCATCAGCAGCTTGGAATCTCCAACCCAATATATATAGCAGATGCAATAGCTGCTTACATGCGTATGAAGTTCATTTGCTTTTTCACGATCATTGTTTTGTTGAGACTTGAGAGTGATTGTGTGAAGGTGATCCAAGCACTGCAGAGATAAGCCCACCAAGACACATCCTTCGGCCAGATTATCACTTATTGTCCTTTTTTTTGGGGGGGGGGTATAACTTATTGTCTTCATCTTAGGCTGTCCTTTACATCTAAACAATTCTCACATGTTAAGGAGGGGTAATAAAGTAGGCTGCCAAAGTAGGGCTATTAATTTAAGTAGTTCAATACTTATTATTTTTAGTCGTAAATGAAGTATTAAATTTAAATTTTGTGAATAAAAAAATTAATATTGAGAGAATTTTATACTTTTATAATTTAACTCAATTTAATTATAAATTAGACAATATCTAATACAACTTCTGCATATTAAAGAGTTAAAAAAAATAAAGTTTGCCATGAACTAGCACACATGTTACACACATATATGGGATTTAGATACAAGATGCCCCTAGTAATATATGTAGAATTTATTTAAATTAACTTATTATGTATTAAAAACAATTTATAATAAAAAACTTTGTAACAAATTTTTAAAAAATGAAGTGATTAATTTTCATGATTAAGCTAAATCAAACATGTACTTTATGGACATTCTCGGTCATAATTAAAAAAATATATAAACTCTTGTTCTTCAAATAAAAAAGAAACTATTATTTTTAAAGTTAATGAAATTTTCTGTAATAAAATAAAATTTTCAATCAAATTTTTATAGAGAAGTGTAAGGAAAATATTTTCTATTATATTTTTTAATATATAATTTTTTTATTAACTTATGTCACACCATAAAATAAAAATTTAAATTTAATTATATATTAATTAAATTAATTATACACTAATTAAAATTAAATATATACTTTAATATATAAGGTAATTCAATAAAAAAAATAATGATAATGAGTGTGTCCTAACCTTTCTTATTTTTATAATATTTTTTACATCATCTAAATTTTGGAAACATCAATGCACAGCACAGCATTCGGAATATTCGTCGGCGATGTTAGATGGTTGATGCTGCTGATTCCCATTAAGCACAAGGATCAAGTATTTCACGCTCTTCAGTCGAGCGTATAAAACACGCGCATGACCATTTAAGGCACAACTTTTTATCACGCGCTAATTTTGCTCGTGGGGATATCACTCCCCTGTGGCGTTATTGCCCAATCCCCATTCCCATACCTGGTGCGCGGAACGGCTTCATCAAACGCAACGCATGGCCACCCAACTTCTCCGAAATTCATCGCTCTATCGACCCGGTTACCCGATTCACTCTCGCTTCGTTCCAGAAGCTTCTTCACACTTCAGCTGAAAAAGGTTCAGTCTCAGTTTCCATGGTTCCTATATCAATTCCATTTTTTTCATTTCTTCTGATTCATTTGATTGTTCCCTTGTGCCAGCAACACTGTAATTATGCCACTAATGTTTCAAAAATCCAATCTTTTGAGTGTATGAATGATGGGTCTTGTGGAAAATACTCAAAAGTTTGGAGATTTCAAGGTTCTGGAAAACTGGACAACTCAAAGTTACATTTTTTTTTGTATTTGTGGAGAATTGGACTGTTTTTTTTTTTCATTGTGTTGTGTTGGGAATTGGTTATTAATATATGTGAACAAGTCTGAATTGCATGATCTGTGTAGGTTTATCAAATTTACTAGTGTGGTAAATGTTGTTGATTGTAATTTATTTGTGATGTTTAGTGATTTTTGTTCTTTCTGGTTTCAATCTCCGTTTCCTTATGTGTTTTTTTATTCTTTGCATGTACTTCTATAGTGAGAATTCTGTTTGATTTTTAGCAATGGGTATACTTTCACTGGCATGCCTTAAGTTTTGCTTTCTGTGAAAAGCATTTTTCTTTTTTATTTGTTTAAAAGGCTAGCTGAGTAAACGTATGGATGTGTTCAATCGGTTGGACTTGATTATTTGGATTTTAAATACTTGATCGAAAGTGTTTCTTCACGGGAAAAACTCCTCTGGTGGATGATCAATTTAATCCTTTTGGACTCTTTCTCTTGCTAACGGCTAAGGTAGCAGGATTTTTTAGGTCCTTCTCGAGCATTTTTTTTTTATCCAATTTCTCTGACGAAGTACTTTTCGTTATAGTTACAGCAATGCACTATAAACTGAGTAGATTAACATCAATAACACAATGGCGATGTTATTAATGCAACTGGAGATAGTAATTGAATACTGTCCTTGAGCTTTGGATATAGTCTAGTCTAATAATGGTTCATCTGGGCTCTAATAGTTTACTTTTTACATTTTCACTATGTCACCAAACATCCCATGGTCAAGTTTTTTATGCAGGACAGTATCTCTGACACTATTTGCTTTATGTAGCTGTGGAATTGGTTGATTTTGCTTTAGATAATATGTAGACTTGTACTGAAGATTTTCTAATCACAAGGACTGTTACATTATGAAGAACTCTAAGTGACTATGCCCATTAGATTTTATTTTATTTTTTGTTCATGCTTGCGTTCGTTATTCAGCTTGTTTGGCGTACTATTCTATTTATTCTCAGGTGTTTGATGACCTGATATAGGGCCAAGGCAATATGTCGTTTATCCATGTTTATGTTTGTTATTTTTTCTATCTTGTTAACAGAGTACAAACCATGGGTGATGCAATTGATTTGACTGGTGATGGAGGAGTCATTAAGACCATTTTGAGAAAAAGCAAATCTGATGCTGTTGCTCCAATAGAAAATTTTCCTCTTGTTGATGGTATGCTTGTGCCAGTATTGTTAATATTTTAGAATTAGTCTACTAATGAACTATATTACTTGGTAATCTTAAATTAAAATGCAATGTATTCAGCACCTTTGGCTACACTACAAACTTCTGTTGTGTTTTACATCTAGTAAAATGACTGTTGTCTATTAGGTGCACTAGAAGTCATTCCAATTATAAATAAGCAATGGTTCTCACATTTTCGTGAACAGGTATGGGTAAAGAAGTTAGTTCACAAGAGTAGGATGCATTTTGAAACTTGGAATATAGGCACACTTACAGTTAAATCAATGGAAAAAGTTGACACCATGATTAGGAGGAGGATTAATTTTATGTGCCTACAAGAAACTAAGTGGGTTGGAGAAAAGGCTAAGGAACTCGACACTTTGAATGTGTTTGGAATGAATAAAAATGAGAAATGATTTGATTTGATTTGACTTAGAAATCAAATTTTGTGTTTGGAATTCATTAAAATGAGAATTGGATTTTAAATTTAGAAATGAGGTAGGCATAAAATAGTAGATAAAATCAAATTGGAAGAATAATGTTGTTTAAAAACAAAAGAAATGATGTGATTTTAAAAATCTCATTTCCTAGATAGGATCATTGTTTTTTACAAATGAAGTTTGTTTCCCATTTTTTTGCATTCCAAACACACTTTAGAAACTTTTAATGTTATCTAGAAATGAAGTAGGATGTAGAAGCACCATTGCTTTGAAGTTTGTTAGTGGAACAGAAAACTTTTAATGTTATCACTACAAGATAAATTTTTTGGAGGATTTAGAAGGTTTAGTTCAAGGAATACCATTAGGAGAGAATATTTTTCTATGAGGGGACCTAAATGGTCGTGTGGGGAGCGAATCTAGAGGGTATGAGGGTTTGCATGGGGGGTATGGTCTAGGAGTAGCTAATGCAGAGGGCAAAGCGATTCTAGATTTTTCGGTAGCTTTTGATTTTACAATAGCTAATACTTGTTTTAGGAAGCGGGAAGAGCATCTTATTACTTACAGAAGTATGGGTTCTTGCTCTCAAACTGATTTTTTTCTAATAAGGAAATATGATAGAAAGCTTTGTATGGATTGCAAAGTCATCCCTGGAGATAGCTTGACTATCCAACACAGGGTTTTGGTTATGGATGTACGAGTTAAGATGAGAGTAAGGAGAAATTATCAAGACAGAGCCTCAAGGATCAAATGGTGACAACTAAAGGGCGGAAAACAAATGCTCATTCAGAGGAGGATTATGGAGGAAGAGATTTGGGAGGTACAAGGAAATGCTAATGATATGTGGGACGAGATGACTAAAGGGATTAGGAATGTAGCAAAAAAGACACTCGGTGAATCAAGGGGCTTTGAACCCAAGGATAAATAATCTTGGTAGTGGGACGCAAGTGTATAAGATAAGGTTAAGGTTAAAAGAGAATGTTATAAAGCTTGGCACGTGTGTAAAAACGATAAAAATTGAAAAAAAATAAAGCAGCTAAAAGAGATACTAAGAAGGCGGTGAGTGAGGCGAAAGATAAAGCGTTCAACGGGTTATATCAATCTTTGGGCACCAAAGAAGGAGAAATGAATATTTACAGGCTTGCTAAAAGTAGGAAAAAGAAAACAAGAGACTTGGATCAAGTGAAATGCATTAAGGATGAAGAGGGTAAAATCTTGATTACGGAACGAGACATCAATGATCGATGGAAAAGTTATTTTCACAAGTTATTTAATGAGGGACATGTGACATTAGGGGACTTGGACATTCTAAACACTAGAGAGGAGGATTAAAATAAAATTTTTTATCGTAGAATTCGAGAATTTGAGGTAAAAGAAGTGTTGAAGAGGATGGATAATAGAAAAGCGGTCGGACCAAATAATATACCTATTGAGGTATGGAAGTGCCTAGGAGAGAAAGGTATAAGCTGGTTCACAAAGCTGTTTAACGAAATAATAAGGTCTAAGAAAATGTCAAATGAATGGAGGAGAAGCACTTTAATCCCTATTTATAAGAATAAGGGAGATATACAAAACTGTGTAAATTACAGAAGGATTAAGCTCATGAGTCATACCATGAAATTATGGGAAAAAGTAATTGAACGGAGATTAAGACAAGAGACTCATATTTCAGATAATCAATTTGGTTTTATGCCTGGAAGGTCAACCATGGAAGTAATCTATCTCTTATGAAGATTGATGGAGAGGTATAAGAGGGAGCAAAAAAACTTACACATAATTTTCATTGATCTGGAAAAAGTTTACGATAGGGTATCGAGAGAGATCTTGTGAAAGGCTCTAGAGAATAAAGGAGTTCGTATCGCTTATATTCGAGCAATCCAAGATATGTATGATGGGGTTAAAACTAGTATGAGAACACAATGTGAGGTTACAAAAGATTTTCCTATAACTATAGGACTGCACCAATGGTCAACTTTAAGTCCTTATCTTTTTACCTTGGTCTTGGATATGCTTACTGTGCATATCCAAGAGCCGGTGCCACAATGCATATTTTTTGTAGATGATATAGTCTTAGTTGGAAAGTCGAGAGAGGAAACAAATAGGAAGCTAGAGCTATGGAGACGAGCTTTGGAAGAATATGACTTCTGTCTAAGCAAAAGTAAGACGGAGTATATGGAATGTAAGTTCAGTAAGAAACGTGCTAATATTAGCTTAGCGGTGAAAATTGGAGACCATACCATACCACAAGTCACACGATTTAGGTATCTTAGTTTTATTATACAAAATGACGGAGAGATAGAGGAAGATGTAAACCATAGGATTCAAGCTGAATGGATAAAATGGAGGAGTGTTTCAGGAGTTATTTGTGATAGAAAAGTGTCTCTCAAGTTTAAGGGTAAATTTTACCTCACAACTATAAGACCTGCGATGTTGTATGGTACTAAATGTTGGGCGGTTAAAAGCTAGCAAGTGCATAAGATCAGTGTCGCTGAGATGAGGATGTTGCGCTGGATGTGTGGCTATACAAGAGAAGATAGGATTAGGAATGAATGCATTAGAGAAAAAGTAGGAGTAGCACCTATTGTGGAAAAGATAGGAGAATTTCGCCTTAGGTGGTTTGGACATGTAAGGAGAAGATCCTTAGAAGCTCCTGTAAGAAAAGTAGATTAGGTGGAGGACAGCCCAATAGCTAGAAGTAGAGGGAGACTAAGAAAGACTATAGGTGAAACGATTAAAAAAGATTTAGATTTGTATGGCATTTCTGAAGACTTGGTTTATGATAGGGTACAATGACGTCATTTGATTTATGTAACCGACCCCACCTAGTAGGAAAAGGTTTGGTTGTTGTTGTTGTTGTTGTTGTTGTTATCTTCTTTCTATCAGTAATTATAAAAGGATATCTCTTATCTTCTATCTGTTAGCCAATTGTATAATGTTCTTGTTGAAAGCTTGTCATATTGTTTTCACCTGTGTTTTCAACATGGTAGTCGGAATCGCATGAATCGGGATTCGATTCATGCGATTCGATGCGGTTCATCAACCCAACGATTCAAATCGCAAGGAGTTTCGTTTTTGTGTCAGAATCGCACATAGAATTGTTGACTCGTGCAAGAATCTTCAGAATCGCGATTTAGATGAGAACTGTGTGATTCTTGCACCGCTCAACGTTCTGCACGGCGTCTCCCATTTTCTAGTCATTCCCTGCGCAAAGCCTTCCGACGAGGCTTTTCCAATGACACCTAGTCGTCACCACCTCCGTTCGTCTGCTCCTAGCCGCTGTTTGGCTCTATAGCCGTCACTGCCGTGGCTGCTAGTAGATGAAGTGTCGTATAGAAAGAAGAAAGGAGAGGCAGAGGAAAACGAGAAGGGAAAGGTAGAGGAAAATGAAAAGGGAAAGAGAAAATGCAAACCGACATTTAGTTTAAAAGAAAAATAAAAATACATAATGTTAAAAGTTGTTGCCCACTAATTAAAACATACAGTTTGTATTTTCTCTAATACCTAGGCACACATTTAATACCAGTCTTCTAAAATGAATTAATTTATTCATTTATTTAGACTCTATTAATAAATTTATTTGATATTAATGAGCTATTTGACATTAAAATATTAATATTAAAATATTTATAAGGTTTTATTATGTGAAAAACATATTTTATATTGTTATTAATAATTGACCATGAATCTTACAATTCACGATTCGAAAAATAGACTTTTCGATTCGCGATTCGACTCCCGATTTGATAGCCGTGGTTTTCAGTACTAAAATATAAAATATATGAGAAATCTTTCTATGACACTTGCTATTAAAGTACTTGGCTGTTAACGTAATTTGTTCCCTTATTTACGAAGATATAATTACTTACATAAGTATTTTAGCTTCAAGTTCCACTCTGTTTTAGAGAGTGATAGAAAGCACGTGTTGTTGGGCTGTATTAAATTGGCTTGGGATTGCACAGAAATTAGGATATTTACAGGCTAGGGTTAGGATATATATTAAGTTTTGATGCTCTAAATTAGATGAGTTTAAGGTTTACTTATATAACATGCTTGATTTTGTTGATTCTTGTTTTAATATTGTTTTTGTTGATCAGTTCATTATGAAGGCACACTTGCTGATACTGGTGAAGTATTTGACACTACACATGAAGACAACACCGTCTTCTCTTTTGAGCTTGGAAAGGGCAGTGTTATCAAGGCTTGGGAAATTGCAGTGAAAACCATGAAGGTCAAACAGAGCATGCTTTTGATGAAGCTGTATTTAAATAAGGGATTTCATCTTCTTTTTCTTGCTGGTTTTGTCAGGTTGGAGAAATTGCAAAAATAACTTGCAAGCCAGAATATGCATATGGCAGTGCGGGATCTCCTCCAGATATTCCTCCAAAGTACTGTTCTCATTTCATACACCAAATATTTTGTTCGAAAACATTATTATTGTTGAATAAAAAAGTTCAAAAATGAAAATTGTAATTAAGAAAAATGAAAGAGCCGCTCGCAGAGGCTTTTTATCATTTTTTTTTTTACTCTGAGGACTTCATTAGTAAATATGAACAAAATATCAACCTGGGATTGACATTCTGCTAATGTTCTAATTATTTTCAATTATATAATTATCATGTGATGGAATCAGCCTTTTGCAAATGCAAGGTAAGGTTGCTTACTATGGACTCACACCCACTATGAGACCAATCCTTCCCTGAATCCCGCGCATAGCGGGAGCTTTATAGCACTTGGCTGCCCTTTATACAATTATTAGGTGAAGTCATGCAGTAATTTCTTAATGCGTGCTTAGTTGCTTTGTTTCCTATTCTACTTTCTTTTTAGTCCCGAGAACTTGCATCTACTTGTGACTGCAAATTTATAAATTTTTTTATTCCCTTGCAGTGCAACGCTTGTTTTTGAAGTTGAGCTAGTTTCCTGTAGGCCACGGAAGGGCTCCAGTCTGGGAAGTGTTTCAGAGGAGAGGGCTAGGCTAGAGTAAGTCGCATTTTATTCTATACCAATTTTACATTCTTCTGCAAATGTCCGAAAGTTAAGTTAAATCATTATTTTCGTTAGCTTTGGATGTATCTATTTTATTGGAAAGCTATATGATGTCTTGGTTGGTTATGAACAAAAATAGAGAGCTGAAGAAGCAGAGAGAGCTAGCTGCTGCCGCCAAAGAGGAGGAGAAGAAGAAGAGAGAAGAAGCAAAAGCAGCTGCTGCTGCACGTGTGCAAGCCAAGTTAGAAGCCAAGAAAGGTCAAGGAAAGGGTAAAGGTAAAGCAAAGTAGGGACTCATCAATCATCTACATAGATTTGATATATGATGACAATCAAATAGCTTATGTATCCAGTATCTCGCTTCCCTATTGGCCCATCCAAAACAATGTAAAAAACCGAAATGCCAGACTGGCTTCGTCCACATATATAATATCATTTTACGATGTTTGGTAACCTGCTACAGAATCAACAGGCAATGATAATCATCAAATAACATAGTTTTTCATTGCAATAATATTTTCCAATTTTTTTTTTCTAATTAGCTAGACACCCGATTTGCTGGCATGATTTCAGATGGTATTGCAAAATGCTGTCTCGTTGAAAGGTTGCAGTTCCATTATTTTGAGAATAATGCTGTTTGTGCGGGCACGAATAGATTACTCCTCTATGCTACCTGGCAATACATTATGCTAAAATTTCCGAGTCCATCATTTGAACATTCCGCTTCTTGAATGTGGAAATCTGATTATGAATGGGATACTATACTCCCAAAAGTTAGAAAAAAAAAAGACATTAGTAAAAAAGAAACAAAATGATTTAGATTTCAGACAAATCTTTTTTGTTGATAACCTCAAACCAACCAATCAATCAATCATTAATTAATATGTAATTGATCAAACCTATGATTTGCTAAAAAAAATGGAATGTTCCTCATGTTAACAATTTCTTAATTTCTCGTTTCAAGAATAAGAATTCAATAAGTTCCATTAATACTGGCTAATATGAGGAATGTGTATGTTTTGGCCTTTGATCAGGAGGTATTATTATAAGACTAATTCCTTAGAAAAAGTTGTAACTGGTTACTAATCAAGAAACTCTCTCAACAATACTTTGGTCCTTTGATTATTAATTAAGAAATATTCTTAACAATTACTTTCTTCTAGGTTAGCTTGCTTACCACTGGGCACTCCCAACAATTTGATGAATGTGTTTTAATTTTATGATTCATAATATTATTTCCTAGTTTATATATTTGAATTCTATCTTCAAAATTCTGATTAAATTGACTAAATGAAATATTTGAATCAATATATTTCAAGTCACCATTTTGAGAAGAACTTTACTTATCTATCAGTTTCGATCCAAAATTACATGACTAAATGGTCAAAGACCAAAAAGTAGCCATAATTGCTACATTAAATTGTAGTTAGATTGAGTCTGCCCTGATAAGTTGTTCCTAGCAAATACAGTTTTTTGTTTTTTAATTTTGGATTTCCCAAGTCTTTTCCCTATGACATCCATAGACATATTCATTTTCTTATTAAAAATTAGGTGGTACAACCAATGAATATTTCTTTCTTAATTCATTTTTGGAGTTAAAGAGTTAAAATCATTATACTTCAGGATTTAAGTAGTTATCATAGTTTATATACATGAAAGTGTTACATAAAAAAAGAATTTGACTTGTTTAAAGTAAAGGGCTTATTTTAGAGATAAAAGTGAAGAGTTATAATTATTGATGAGAAAATCACTAATTGAGATCATAATAAAATATATGCACATTCATAATTTATTATGTATGTACATGTAATATCAACCATTAAATTTTTATTATCAATGATTGAGATCTTTTACTTTTTCCTCTAAAGTGAGGAGCCAAATCCAGAAACAAGTGGCAATGCCTGACTTCGAATTGGGTAAAATAGTGACAATTTTTTTCCCAAAAAGAAAAAGAGTAAAATAGTGCAAGGTACTTTATTTTTTGCATTGCAATTCCTTATATCCATTTGTTTAATGCATTACCCTGGTGACTAACCGAAACACAATGACCAAAGGTCCCATTTGGTAGATAGCCATGCAACTAACAACCCAATCTGTCCGGGAAAAAAAATTATAAGGAAACAAGTAATTTAAATAATAATAATAATAAATAAATAAAGGACAACTCAGTCGCAGTGTATGTGATAAGGTTGCACAAAATATATATGTAAAAAGGCAAAGAAAAAAATTGTAAGCCACTAGTTTTATAACTTCTATAGTTGTTACACGGTATTCTGCTATTCCTCAGATCCCTATGTCAGGGTAATTACACAAATACTAGTCATAAGCCACTAGTTTTGATACATGATGATAGTAAGGTACAGTTACAGTAGATTATAATCACACATCCAGAAATAAAAATTAGAGAAGGTATTCAAACCATGTCCGCGATATCATTATGTCCACTTTCATTCCATCCAGATCCAGCTCGGAACTTACAGACAGGGCATGTCCCTTGTTGCCGCAGCCAGGGATCGATGCAATTAGCGTGAAACTTAAAAAATACATAAACAAGGTCTCAGTATCACATTGAGATAAATAAATAAATAGAGAATATCAACCACAAGATTTCAGTAAAACTTTAGGATTACTTAACTTCTTAAGATAATAGTCAATAATTGTTCATAAGCATGCTCGCACCAATATTTACTTTCCTAGAAACCCAAATATTTTGGTTTACTATCACTGGAAAATAACTAAATAAGGATCAAAAACGGCATTTTCACCAGACCACAAGCCCAAACACGTTCATACACTTCTTACTTTGAAAGAACTAATAAAAAATATTTTTTTTAAAGCATATCGCACTTATAAAACAGTTTTTAGATTTAAAAATGGCTCAAGTTCATAATGGAACATCCAAAGAAAAGAAAATTAAAAAAAAAAGGAATGTCAGCAATAATCTTTCATATCCAATTTCAACTGTAGCTGAGATTTGACAGGATTTCAACCACACTTGAACTTAGTGGCAGAAAAATGGTGGTTAAAACTTGATGTTGAAAAGCCTGCTCTTCCTTCTCATAAAGTTCAAAGTGACTTGATATTGTTTTTGACTTCTTGCATATATTAGTGACTCAGATGATAGTTAGCAGAGATGAACTGATAGAATGTATCATTAGACAAATAGGAAACAGAAACTATTTGCTAAAAAGTTACAAATTGCTAAGCTATGAAATGAACCTGATGCAAGCAGGGCAAGCTACGGAGTACATCTCCAACATTAACTTGCTCCAAACATACACTGCAAGTGAGCTCATCATCAGAGGCTTTCATGCTCCCAACTGCATTTGAATTATCTTGCTTCTTCTGCCACAACCGAAAAGCAATAAATTATGTCAACCTGTCACTCCACACTAACAGCTCATAAAATGAAAATTTTACAAGTCAATAAGGAATGCTAAATTATTTGACTCCCGCATGAAAACATCAGGTGGTGGACTCCAGAGAGTTACAATGAATATACACACAATGGTGTATGTAAATGATAAAATGATATTCAAGAAAATAATATAATGGCATTGACAATTTTCAGAGTACTCAACCAAGATAAATGTGCTATATATCTATATCAAAGTCATCGCATATAAGATGCTGTTTGAGGAGTATCAGCACTTTCCCATAATGTCAGGAATAGTGCAAGAAAATCACAGGAAAAACATGCAGAAGACAATACCCTCTAGGAATCAGTGAAATTCTCATGAGATGCGATGCAATTCGCTTGTTTAAGCCAAATGAGAAGGGGGGAAGGGGGAGACCAAGGATGTCGTTGATACCTCAGCAGAAGTGGAAGATGAAGCTTGTTGCACTGAAGAAGTACAGCTGTAAGCAAAAGCAGCTTCTTGTCAAATAATCAGTGCTATAATTTTTTAAGTGTATATATATATAGACTCTGTAAACTTCACAAATCAAGGAGTAAATTCCCCTTTCAACTGGTTTTTTAAGTTTATATGTGTGTGTTGTGTCTAGTACATTTTCACATGCCAGTCACTAGTATAGAAAGTATAGTTTAAGAAACTCTTCGTATATGATATAAATGGCTATACAAGATAGAGGAATAAATTGAAGTCCCAAAAGGTACCAAAATTCTTGTCCCAAATGACCTGGCAATTCAAATTCAGCATTTCCATGTCATCCGTCAATTTAAAAACATTAATAATAACAAAAATTATATCATCCACAATCAAAGGTAATATAGTTTCTTTATATGATCTTTCCTTTTTTACCCTCAGACGTATCTTTCAAATTTGATTGATGACATGACAGTAGTGAGCTGGATTGCCGCACCATTTTGGACAACAGTGGCACATCTAGCATTATGCTTAGAGATAGACAAACTGGTTTAAAATATCAAAATCCATTAAAAAGGAGGATATAACAACTGATCTGACCTTTGGGGACCAGAAACCTTGTATTTGTGGACAGGAAGAGCATTAATCTCTTCCTCAGTCATAGAAGGTGCAGTAGAAACATTATCTGAATCCAGAGCTCTTAAAGTTTCATAATCTGAAATGGGACAAAAAAATCTCTATATGAATATATAATATAGCACATCTGAAATGAGCACATAAATTAACTACAACAGAATTGTTTTTCAAAAAGTTCTAAAAAATCTTGTAAGTAGCAAAATAGGAATTCATATCATGAAAAGAACTACAAAACCTAGATCATCAAACTCCCGATCAAGAAGTGCAAGTTGAAGTCTGAGGCCCTGCAGACGCCCTCTGCTTGCGAGTGCTATTGATGGTGGCATATGCAACCGCAGTTCTGTGTGGCCAAGAAGGCCACTGGCTGCTGCTGCATGAGCTTGGGCCTGCGCTTGAAGCTGTTGGCATGTTGCATACATCCTTAACATTGTAGCCATCAAGAAAACACCAAGTACCAGCCAGAGCTACAAACAGAAAGAAGACCTCATAAACCACTTTAATAATTTAAATGTAATTTTTTCACCAAAAAAACTTGCATGCTTTGTTTACATACTAGAAGACCTTACCAGAAAATTTGGTGACATCTGATGAGAGTTCAGTATCATGAATAACAGAAGAACTGAAACATATAAGCAGTAAGTTGTAAATGGGACATTGAAGAAGATACAGAAAAAGATTTGATATGCAGAACAAATGCTATAACAAATATAATATGAAAGAATATTAATACCTGTTACAAGAAAAGTAAGTGAATTGGAATTACTAGGTCGTGCTGCATGAACACGCTGAAGAAAAAATTGGAATCAATATGAAGTTTTAGTTGATGTTGTAAAATAAGCTACATATATGATAATGCTTTTATTCAAAAAACAAGAAAACACAGAAAAAATAAATCATCACATATGTCAGCTACACTAAAATATTTATGCAGATAATTGATACACGAAGTACATACCAATGTACGCCTCTCAGGTATAAATCCCGGAAATCCATTTTCTATATCTGCTCTTGTTCCTCGAAAAACAAAACTCATGGCTCTATATATTTGGAAACTTGAATTAAAACTCCACGGATTGACTAGACCAGAATCAACAATTAAAACCTTCCAATATACTGAAATATCAAATAAAATAATCGTCAGTAAACAAGAAATCAATAGTAAATACATGCTTGAGTGTGAAGTTCAATAGGATTCACACAGAAGACAAAATGAAAAAAATTCTAAAATACTAGATAACTATATCAAAAGAGACTGCATCCGACATCCAACATTATAAGCCTACCAGGATCATCCCTAAGATATTATCACTTATCAGAAATCTTCATCATCAAAATAATATAAACATAATAATAATAATAATAAAATAGAGGATATAAAGGGTTAGATTTGGACCTATCGTAACAGTAAATTTCTAGTTTAAAGTTTAAACACGATATCTCTCGAACATTTCAAAGTAATCCATGGACATTGCAATTGCAAAATAAGATAATTGAGGAAATGATGCATAAAAAGATAATTGAGGAAAACACAAATCAAGATAATAACATCGATCAAGAACTCCCCATAACCATTCAATATCCGATTATCATAATCATAGCATCAACCAAGTGCAGATCCTCCATAAGATCAAACAAAACCCTAGCTCAATCTCAAGATCACGTTCAATGGAATCAAACATTAAAGAAACTCATCAACATAAATCATTGCCAGAAACATTTTTTGATGATTAAAACCGAATCGATGCTGCGTGCGAAAGCCTCGATAATCTGAGAGAGGGATTTACGGGAATTGACGAGGAACAACAGCTGAAGCTGAATGAGGCAGTGATCGGAAACAGCGTTTCAATTTCGGTGAAAAAGAAACGCTGGATAAGGTCGTCGTTTTGCTGTATCTCTGGATTCGATTCAAGGTGGAAGGAAGATCACGAGATTGAGTTTAAAAAAAAAATGAAAATAGAAAATGTGACTTCGAGGACAAATTTTGTTTTGGAATTTGTTTTTAGGTTTTACTCCTTTTCTTTGTGCGTTTTTTTCTGGTAGCTATAATTTTCCCAATCTGTCCAGTAGTAAGATTCAAAACCATTGGACGTCGTCGTATTGTGTCCACATAATTAATTAGGAGTGTCAATGGTGTCAACTGGCGAATTCGTAAGTTTCCACCCAACTTAAACTAAAAAATACAAGGTAGATCAAATTTGTGGGTTGACAAATACCCAAATATATAGTCTAGTGATCGGGTAATGAGTTCGAAAACATTCAAACCGTATCTAACCTACTCATTTTTTAAAAAAGTATTTAAAAATAATAATGCTGGATATTATGAATTCAAATTCGTAGAACGATATACGAATACAAAATGACAATATAACTTAGCCAATTCTTCTTACGTTTTATTAGTTTCATAAATACGTGAGTTGCACGTGATGAATAACTGTCATTGAATATTATGTTCGTAATTATTTCACGAAAATATTTTCGCGATGAATAGCAATGCTCATTTAAAAAATTCATTTAATTGTAGAAAAAAATCGTTTAGCCCCAAGTTAAATGACCACTAAAAAAATGTTCATCTAGTAGAAGAACGTTATTCCACTTTCAAGCTTAACAAAAGGTAAAAGTACTTGTACACAGATAATACACTCATTCTTATAAATTAACATTTCGATCATTCACTCTCAAATTTTCAGTCTTTTAAACAAAAAATTCAAATTCCTAACTTCTTATTTCAAGAGTTGCAACATCTTGAAAAAATAAAAAATAAAATTAATGATTATATTAATCCATGCAATATGTATGATGACATTGACTTCATTTGTTAAAATAATTTATTATTTATAATATTAAAATATATTAACTTAGTTTAATTTATTGTAAATTTAAATTAATAAGAATTATTAATTTATTATACACATATATATTTAATTTATTTAAGACCTATTATGTTTGTACAAAATTAATTATATAAATTAATATATAACTTATTATGTTTATATAATACATATTATATATAACAATTTTTAATTTTATATTTCAACTATTTTTTAATAATTTTTTGAAACATATATTAGACTCTGCAAGCTCAACCTAACCCAACCCATCAAGTTAAAAAAAAATCCTCAACCTAATTCAACCTAATGCTTCAATGAGTGGATCAATTAAAAAATGCTACAAAACACACTAAGCCGACACCCCAACACATAATCACTAATAAGTGTTCATTAATCGAGAATGATTTTTTTTTTCTTCAACATTAACTTGTTTAGGTGTTAAGTTTTACGTTAATTGAAATTAAATCATAAATTTTGTATATTCTCTCTTTCATAATATTTATCATTTAAAATAAAAAATTTATTTTATTTTATATTTTTTTAAAAAAAAAATATATTAATTAATTTTTTTCAACTTTATCTTTATCACATAAAGGTGTTTAATAACTTCCAAAAATTAAATATTTAAGTATACTAGAGTTATTTTTTAGATATAAAGTATTTGGTAACTACTAAATTTTTAAAAATCAATTCTCATCTAAGCTAATTTTTAGATAAACTGATATTTAAAAAACCATTTTAAAGTAAGGTTTTTCTTCTAATCTAACTTTTTTTACTCTCTTTCATATCTTTTATTAGAATAACACGCATGTGATGTATAGAATTTAAAAAATTAAAATATTTAAAAATAATATATGATAATTATTTTATTATTATAAAAAATATTTAAAAATTTTATAAGTAATTCTGAGTGATATGAAAAATTCATGTTGAGGTTTAAATATTTATTTTTTTTTTTGAAGACATCAATACTAAGTTTATAAAAAATCTTAAGAATATTTAAAAAATTATTAAAAATGTATTTTGAGTTTTAAGAGCTGCTATAACTAACTTCTTTGCCTTTATCTCTATATTATATATATAAATTATTAATACATAATAAAATAATAATAAGAAAATTTAAATTTATAATGAGTTATTGATAATAAAATCTAGAAATGACACTTGTAAGAAAGAAATATAAAATAATTTATATTTTATTTTATTTTTTTTAAAAAGATAATATTAAAATTCAAATTCAAATTATATTTGTGCCATAATTTAGAGATGACAAATGTCAAAATTTGTTACATTTTCTTTTAATTCTTCTTAATAAGATAATAATAAAATTCAAATAAATAATATTAGTGACACAAAGTTACAACTTGACAAAATTTTACAAATCATGATTCGTTTTTTATATATTAGTATTATATTGATTCTATCTTTTTCCCCTCATATTTTATTTCTATATCTCAATATTTAGATTTTAAATTTTATAACTGATTCAAGACAAATTTTAACCAAATTATGAATAAATTAGAATTGATTAAAAAATAACCTTAATTTATATCAATTTATCTTAAATAATTTTGAATCAATTTTATAAATTGTCAAACAGTCTTATATTTGCACTAAATGAATATAAATTGTCAAACAGTCCTATATTTTCATTAAATAAAATAAAAGAATATTAATAAAGTGAGAAAATAATTTAATCAAATATAACTATATATTTTAAAAAGTAAAAATATTTAATATATTTCTTAATCCTTTAAAAAACATTAAACAGCAACTATTATGAGTCAAAGAAAATAATATTTAACGCAATATTGTTTCATGCACGGATAAAATTGCGTACAGACCTGACAGAGAATGTGAGGCGTTGATGTTGATGAATAAAAAGTGAAAAAAAAATGAAAAATGAATGGCAATGATTATATTTGTGTAAAATAAAGTAAAAAATTTGTGTGACTAATGTTATTCTATTCAATAATGATATAAATTTAGAAATATTTAATTTTCAATAATATAAAAATTTCAGAGATAAAATATAATAATATAAGAATTTCAAGCAAGTATTGTTATAAATCGACATGCAATCATGATATAGGAAAAATGACAAAATGTCCACTTGTTTGAACAACCACAAGGTGACACGCACTGATTTTGACCATAATTATTAAACTTAAATTGGACGGACTAGTTTGATCGATAAATCATTGGATTGATCCCTCAACTAGTTCTAGCCACATGTTCGACCAAATATGTAATAACAGTCATATCAAATTGGTTGATTATATCCATTGAACAGATAATGTAACCAGCTAATCACGGATTCACAAATTTTAGATAATGATAACAAAGGTAATATATAAGTATAAACAAAAATATAAATAAAAAAATTATTAATATAAAATTATGAAATATTGATTAGTAATTATTTTTTTTTACGTTATAAATAATCTTTTTATTATTGATAATATCAAATACTTTTCTATTTATATATGTATAAATGATCTTAACATCTAACGTAACTTAAAAAATGTTATAAGAATTTTAAATTTTTTTATTGTAAATTTGCTTATTTACACATGTTTAAAATTGAGTTATGAGTTGAGGTGTCAAAACGGGTCAACTTATCTCATCCTTAACCCGTCAAAATATGAGGCAGGGTGAATTGATCCATTTTAGAAAATAGGTTAGAAGAGTCAATTCACCCTATTTTTAAGATGAATTGGTGGGTTGGCTCACTTAAATGAAAAAATGAGATAAATTAAGCGGATTGGTGAGTCAATTTGCTTAATACTTCTAAAAAATAAAAAATTTCATAAAAATTAAAAAAATAGAAAAATTACAATTTGTATAGATAAAAAAATTAAAAAAAAACTAAAATTAGTATTATACTCATAAAAATACCACAAAACACAATTTCTTTAAAAAAAAAATAACAACCCAACCGGCCAACTCGAGCCCGGCCCACTTAACCCGTGGGTTAAGCAGGAGGGCTATACGAGTTAGAAAATAAAAATGGGTTCAAGAATCACAAAAAATGACAGGTTGACGAATTAACCCAACTAGTTAAACCCATTTTGTCGGCTATATAGTTATGAGGATTACCTGATAAAGTAAATGATTGTGGTTTCCTCTGTGGCATAGCAGCACAACAACGAGCGAGCGTGAGCAGCATATGCCAAGTAACTGTTCTATGCGGCTTGATCAACATGCCTCCAAGCAGCAAAAACCTTTCTTTCTAGGCATACATAGTCGTAAGATGAAATCTTGCTCGCACTGGAAAAGCTTACGGCTTCCTACCCTAATTCCTGTGAGGTGTGGAGGAGTTTCACCGATGTCACTCCTCTACTCCCCTAATTATCTTCTATGGTGCTTGTCATGCCTTAGGTGTGCATGAGTATTTTGGAGTTGTGGGATCGTGAAACTTCTTCCTTATGTTGATCAAGAAGGAAGAGATGAGTGCATCTTGAGGAACCGTTAATGTGATTGTGGCTAATGCTTGATCATTATCATCATCTTACCAAGCTACCTTCTTAGCTTCCTTTAAGTTGGCACTTTCGGTCGAGCATAGTTTATAGGTCCTTCTTGTAAATTTGATGATGTTTGGAATGTGAATAATGTTTTGCTTGATTATAGTAGTTCTTTATTTTGTCTTCATAACTCTGAGATAGGTCCCATATCGAATCTCGGTATTTGTTTCTTTGACGAACGTTCGTTTTGCCTGACCGAAATGAGTCCAAAGTTCGATATCAGAGATTAGGTTCGTTTATTATGACGAACACTCGTTATGCCAGTCGAGATGAGTCCAAAGCTCGATCTTGGTGGCCGGGTTCGTGTAATTTGACAAATACTCGTTTTGCCCGCTGTCTTAACTCAACCGGTAGAGCGCATGACTTTTAACCATGTGGTTATGGGTTCGATTCCGATAGATGACGCTAACGTCCAAAACTGGATTCTGAGGATTACTTGAGAAGCTAAATGATGGTGGTTTCTTTCGTGGCGTAACCGCACAACAATGAGGAAGGGGTGAGTACTTGCAAAATACACTTTGTCACTCAAGTCAATAGGTGTGCAAGGAGGGTCGAATGTGTATTGTGAATTAGGTCATATATTTGTCCTCTTGTTGAGTACCTTCATATATAAGCGTTTTAAGGTGTGAAATATTTGAGCATTAAATGTGTATTGAATATTGTCCCCTCAGATCGTGAAAAATCATTATTCCTTGTCATGATTCCCCTCTTTATGCGAGACATGATGATGATTGATTTTTATTGAGGGGATTACGCCTTGCACATAGGCTATTTTACGTGCACAGTAACGTTAGAGTGTCAATATGGCGGGTCGGGTTGCTCTAAATTTGTGGACCCATAACTCAGTCCAGAACAACACATCATATGGATGCAAAGTTAGTAATATGAAAGATGTAAAGAATGGCAAATGATTATAATGAATAATAGAAATTTTTTTAAGATGAGTGAGGACCTGTATCCCTACTCTTCTGCAAGTGTATCCATCCTTGTAGCTAGTTGGATCTAAACAAACCAAACTAATTTACTTTTAAAAAAAGAATGGGGAAACAAGAGAAAGAAGGGTAAACAACATGGCGGCAAAAGCTGGAAAACAGCTTTGTGGTCCATTTGCCATTGGATTTGCTGAGGGCAAATATGAACATTCATGTGGCATGGCATTGTCTCAATTGCCTCTCCACAAAACCAAAACTTTTTATGTTTAAAGCCTCACATTGCTGAGCCTGTACAACCCTTTCACTTGTGTTTATTTACAATAGAGATTTAAGGAACCCTAATCTTCCCATAAAAGTGAAAAGTTCATTACTCACAATTTTATTCCAATGCTAACCTTGTGATTGTAATGAGTATGGTCATAAAGCTTTTCCAAATTCCAATTGTTGCTAGTAACTTGGCCTGAAGTAGACATATTTATTATTTTGGCTAAATAAAAGGCAAAGGGGATAATTTAATTTAATGAATAGACTCCTACATCATAAAAAGCATTATGTTTTATAAATAGTTATCATCATAATTAAAGATGATAAATCAAAATCAAAATTATCATAATACTACATCAAAATCAACTTTTTATAATTTTTATGACTCGTGATTATAATTTGTCACAATTATGTAATTTTTTATTTTTATCAAATATTTGCATTTATCTTATTTTATATAATTCGACTAATGACTCATTAATTGAAGCAATGATCTATTAACTTAATTCCTTATTTAAATCAAAGACCAGTTCAAGCTTTATAAAACAAAATTATACTATGATAGTTGTTATTGGAATTCTTGAATAATACTTGGTAATAAATACTTTCATATACAATAAATAAATTTTATATATATATATATATTGCGATTGTGTATATAATTAGGACCATGAGCGACAAAAGGCACATTTTTTGGTATCTTGTATTAGATAGCTGATGATAGGATAAAATATAATATAATACATTATGACTTTATCATTGTTTGGTGTAAATCAGTATTGTATAAGCTTATCCATTAAACCCCTATATACATTAAAATGATGGATAATTTAATCAAGTCTTGGGAGGTGGGATTAGGCCATTGAGCGACAGTATAAAGTTTTCCATATAATTTTAAACACTTCAATATTTTCAACCATTATGTATTAGTGCACTTATCATACTTAATACTATCGGTTTCTAAATTGTTATAATAATTTGGTGCACTTAAGGTTTCTAAATTGTATGTGTACGTAGAGTTAGGTATATCGGGTTAGATTCACGAGTTAGCCCGTTTAATCTATAGCTCGTGTAAGTTAATATTAAGTATTTTATAAAGTGTGTGTTTAAAAAATTGTGAAAATTTAATTATACTTAATAATTAATTATTGTATAATTTTTTTTGTTATAATCGATTATAATTTATAATTAATTTATTTTTATGTTTGGATACATTAATTAAAAAGTAATTTTAAGTTAATTTAATTCGTTTTGATGATATAAAAAAGAATCGTTTCTATGCATTAAATTACTAAAATATATATAGAATGATTAAAAAAATTATTTGATTGAGAACAAAATGATATTTACATTTCAAAGTGTAAAAATAATCTATAAACTAAAATCATAAACTTTAATATTTAGCATTATAAAAATTAACTTAATTTTTTTTTATAATGTATTGAATTTCGTACAAAAATTAAAATTAATTTTATCAAACATATTATAACACTATGTAAATAATTTTTTTTAAAAAAAATTGTTTACATAATGCAAAAAGTTTTATCATACGCCCTCTAATGTGAGCTTATAAATCCAATTTATTTAACTCGAAAATTAATCGAGTTGGGGTCTCTTAACCCACGAGTTGCCTTGTAGCCTACTAATAATTTGTTAAATAACTTTCAAACTCTTTTAAAAATTAACTTTTTTCCCAGTTATTGTCCAATTAAAAAAAAAAAAACTCCAACAACCCAATAGACTACAGCCTAGTAGAACCCTTCTCCAAAAAAGATCCAAAAGAAAGAAAAAAAAAACCCAAGAATAGCATTTTAATATTTCATTATTTTATCTTCCTCTCTACTGCCTTATGCCCCTCTCTTCTCCTGTCACTAAAATTTCATTCACTCTAAACCTAACTCTCATTTCATTCTCAAACCCTCAAAGATCCAAAGTCCATTACATCGCTAATATGCGCTTGGTCTATTATTTTCTATGGAGAAAGGTCTGACGAGGCGCGCGTTGGCCGTATCCTGCACACCCAATCGCCCACCACACATGATCCTGTACATTCACGAGTGCAGGCTTGACGTCATCAACCAGAAGAATCACTGTCCAAAACTAGAGAACTATGGGAGACGACAGAGAACAAGACAAAGTTGGAATTTGGAAATTAAAAAAGCCAAAAAAAAAAAAGGTTGGTTAGGCTGCGGGTCAAGAAGGGTTGGGTTAGGGTTGGTTATATCATTAATACATTTAAAATGCCGATTAACTCAGAGAGTAATTTTTAAGTAGGTATAATTTATTATAAGCATTTAAATTATTATTTAATATATATAAGATAGTAAAAATTATTATAAAATTATATTATATTAATAATATTTTTATATATATTAAATAATAATTTAAATATTTAAATAATGACGTGATAAACTATACTTACGTGAGAATTTCTCTCAACCCAGATGCATTTATACTTAATCCTTGGCGAATTGACCGAATTTCTTTAAATTCAGAAAAGAATTTGAAAAATTTAAATTAAAGTAGAGAATATGCGACATGAATTACTAAAGCTGGTGCAGATGTGAAATGTCACAATAACTAATTCTCTTACATTTAGTGCATGTTTGGTAGAGATTTTGATTAGTTTTTTTTGAGAAAAAATTTGTTGTAATAATGTTTAATCATGTTTGGTAAAATTAGTTTCAACTTTTACACGAAATTCAATATAAAATAAAAGTTTTTTAAAGTTGATTTTTATAATCTTTGAAGATTGAAACATGATTTTATGAGAAATTTCGTTTGAGTACTTGATAGTATAAAGTATGATAGTATAAGAGAATAGGATAAGTTCGATAAGTATAAACAATTGATAAACTTATCTTATCAAGCGTTTGATGCGTTTAGTATAAATAACTTGATACCCATCACCTTTTGCTTGTTAAACTACTAATGAAATAATAATAATAATAATAATTACTTAATTTAATAATAATAATAATTACGTTTAATAATAATAATAATTAACGAATATAATTATAATAATAATTACTAATTTAATAATAATAATAATAATTACTAATTTAATAATAATAATAATAATTACGAATTTAATAATATTAATAATAATTTTGAATATAATTATAATAATAATTACTAATTTAATAATAATAATAATAATTACGAATTTAATAATCATAATAATAATAATTACGAATTTAATAATATTAATAATAATTTTGAATATAATTATAATAATAATTACTAATTTAATAATAATAATACTTACAATTTAATAATAATAATAATAATTACGAATTTAATAATATTAATAATAATTTCGAATATAATAATAATAATAATAATAATTATGAATTTAATAATAATAATAATAATAATAATAATAATAATAATAATAATAATAAATTAGAATATAATAATAATTATTATGAATTTAATAATAATAATAATAATTACAAATTTAATAATAATAATAATAATTACGAATTTAATAATAATAATAATAATAATTACGAATTTAATAATAATAATAATAATAATTACGAATTTAATAATATTAAAAGTGGAGGGTAGTGGTGGGAGGAAAATATTATCGGGTTATATCATGGTCATTATAAGGAGGATAGTGTTATCTTATTAGAGTAGGATAAAAAACTTTTGGCCGGATTTGACTATCCTATCGGTAGACATACCAAACATCGATAAAGTCGATAATTTAACTTATACTATCATATCCTCCTTATACGACGATAGATTATTCCTTACATTTTGATATGTAAATACCATTTTGTCCTCATCAAATAATTTTTAAATCATTCTATACCTATTTTAGAATTTAATGCGATAAAAGCGATTCTTTTTATATCATCCAAACAAATAGATTAACTTAAAATCACTTTACAAGCTGCATCCAAACATAAAAATGAATCAATTATAATCGATTATAACAAAAAGTTTTTATAATAATCACAATAATTAAATTTTCATAACTATCCCAAACATTTAGTTGAATTTGTTGTAAGTGGTTAATCAGGTGTGCACGTGTGCACACGACTCCTTATAACTAAATATAAGCATGTATGAAAGGGATCAAAAACTAATGTGTGTTAAGATTCGAGTAAAAAAATTTAAATTTTAAGTGTATAATTTTAGATTTGATTTTGAATTTATGTATATAAAAATAATATTATTAAAAAGAATATTTATTTAAATATTTGATTTGTATATCAAGAAATTAATCTATCAAATAAGGGAATATTCTAAAAAAATAAAAAATCAAAAATCAAAAGATTCTTCTGGATTCACTCATGAAAGAAGAAAACACAATGAGTGTGTTTGGAATGTAAAAAAAAAGAAATGATTTGATTTGTAAATCAAATTTAATTAAATCTTGTGTTTGGAATATTAAAAAATAAGAAATGATTTGATTTTTAAAATTTTATGAATTTCAATCCTTTTGTTTTAGAAATTCTATCAAATTTGATAGGATTTAGTAGGATTTGATTTGAGTTGAAATGAATAAATTATTTTACCCTTAATAACTATTTCTAACCAACTCTTATAAGGGTTAAAATGTAAAATAATAAAACCAAATCAAATCAATTCTCATTTTAATGAATTCCAAACACAAAATTTGATTTTTAAATTAATTCAATTCTTTTTTTTAAGTTACAAATATAAAATTTAATTTCTAAATTAATTTAAATCAAATCAAATCAAATTATTTCCCATTTTAATTCATACCAAACACAACAAATGAGAGTGTGGGGCAGAGAGCATTCCTTTTTGGAGTTTCGTCCATTTTGGCTTGTGTTCAACATGTTTAGAATTGAAAACGATAATACGCTTAATAATTAGATTAAAATAGAAGTTAAACTTAATATTTTAGAAAGAAAGATAAGTTAAAAATGACGTATGTCATTACTTAAAAGAGAGTATAATAAAAAATTAAGCTACTATGAAGTAAATTTATTCTAATTTGATAGATAAGGTAGATTACGTTCAATAAAAGAATTAAGTATTCTTGTAAATATGTGAGAATTATTGACTAGTTATTAATTAATCGAATTGTAAAAGATAGTTAAAAATTCAAATTGGGCCTTATCTCAGCAGAATGACTTTGAATACAATTACAAAGACAATGTTAAATTGAGTTGATGAGCTAAAATTCGGCATGGCCTGATCTATTGAAGACCAAAAAGCTAATCAATTATAAAATGCCATGTTAAATTAATTTGTCGTACAAGGCTTACATAAATAACTTTTTGTTAGTCAACTCAACGAAGTTAAAAGTTAGAATAAAATTGATGCATTAGGCCTTGTTTGGCTTGTCTTATAAGGCTTGATATGGTAAGGTTTCACTTGGTATATTGTATTAAATTTGATAAGATAAATTAATATAATACATTATGATTTTATCAATTATTTAGTATAAATATTATATTATATAAACTTATTTATCAAATCCTTCTTATACAAAATAATAAATAACTTAATCAAACATTCAAAGTATGATTAAATTTGATTAATTTTGATGTATAAATTCTTAATAAATTTTTTTATTATAATTCTAAACACCTCGATATATCTAATCATTATATATTAAATTTTATATTATCAAATTTTATATTATCAAATTTAATATTATTAAATCTTATTCTATTATTTGTACCAAATCAACCCTCAGACAAAAACAAGTATGAGACAAGATTGAATTCAATCAATAATTTAAAGAACGCAGAACGCATTCTTACCAAAATAGAAGAAAATAGACACATCGAACATGAACTGAAACACGTTCATTTTAATCTATCCAAATATATAACAACTTTGAAGCATTTCTCTAGTAATACTAATTCTCAAAATTATATTTCAATTTCACAAGCAAGATCATTTCAGCTTAAATGCTGGTTATTTAGTTGTGACTGTCATATTGTATGAGTAACATTATTATTTACTATCTCAAAACATTAGTATTGAGACATGACGTTGAACGCTCGAGCCCAGGAACGTTTACAGAATTTGATATCTCTCTCTCTTCTTTTTTATTAGGACGTGTAGTTTTATTAGTAAAACTAATTTTAAAAAAAAACCATCTGACACGAGAAAGTCGAGCGCACATATGTTCGTACTTTCTATAGCATGACCTATTATTATTAAAAAAATTAAAATGAATTTATGTATAAATTAAATAATTAAAAATATATTATAATATTAACTCACTAAATTTTTAAAAATAAAGATCTTTTTATTTATTTACTTTACACATAACATTATTTTAGAGGAGCATTACCCTTGTTATTTCCTAATACTATTTTTCTTCACTCTCCGTTTTACTAGTCTACACAGATTCACCAACATGAAAGCCCCTCAAAAAATATCATCATCGCAAGACATATTATCAAAGAAATTTGAAATTGTTTGCCGCACTAACAACAAATCATTTAACAGCAAAACTAGTACAACTGGTATTTACCAAACCTATCTCTACCACTACACGCACTATGATCCATGCATGACGCACCCAAAAAAGAGTGTTATTACTTACACATTAATATCTATACATCATTTCTACATTTAAAAAATAAAAGAGTATATTAAATTATGTATATTTATTATTTTATTACTAAAAATAAAAATAATATATGAATAACATATTATAAATGATGTGTAAATAATATTATTGTACAAAAATAAAATAAAAAACTTATCTCCACAGTGGTAAGCCATAGATTGGACTATGTGGGGCCATCCTCCAAAACAAAAAAGAAAAAGGGGTAGGAATCAGTCGGCTAATAATATTGCCCAAAATCCATGGCTGTAAGGGCCATTGAGAGTTGGCTAAATTGAACTGGCCTGACGATCAAGTACCTTTCAGTCTTTCACTTCAACTCGGTGGGATAGTCCTACTTTTATAAAATATTTACATACGTTATTTTATATTTTATAATTTTATTACTTCATTATATTTAATATCATTTTTTTTTACAATTATAATATGATTCTAATATTTTCACATAAGTGTCCAGTAATATAATTTTATGTTTTACACATGAATCATTATTTAAATACCTTCTTGTACATATCTAAAGATAACATATCTTGAGTCAGGGACATGATCACGTTCTAGGAAATAAGATAAGACCAACTCTAATGACACGATTAAAATTGAAGTGATGCAAAATGAAGGGTGTATATATAGTGTGTATAGGTGGCTTTTATGATAGACCCATTATGTTTGGGCCTATCAATGAACCCCCTTAATAACCGGTTATAGCAAGTCTTGTATATTATCAAATAGGTTCAGCTGCAATTTTGCTAATGAGTCCTTGTTGAAAACTTATTTTTGCCCAATAAGTGGCCCACCGTAGCTGCCACCTTCGATGATCCTCGACGAGAGCAGTGGTGAGGACCTCAGAGGTGGAAATCAAGGGACCCAAGGAGCACGCAGAGACATGGGTGCAGGACGAGATTTCGACAAAGATGAGGGAGAAAGCCAAAAGGGTTCGATCGGTCTCCAATGATGTGCACCGATAAGTAACAGAACCTGTTGAAGGAGTTCAAGAAGGCCAAGCACCTGGATAGAGGAACTGAGTTTACAAAGATGTCATATTACAAAGCGATTGATGACATCCTCCCAGAGACCAAACAACAATTCTTCTGATTTTTAAGTTACCAACTCACTTTGCAGGTCTCTAATCTAAACCCTCCATCAAAATTTTCAATGATCCAATGGTTACTATTTTGTGTTCGGGAAATGTTTTATTTATATCATAATAAGCATATTATATTTATATCATATATTAATAAGAAAAATATTAAATCATTATGTATGTGACAAAATAATTTTGTGTTTGAATTAGATAAAATTGAACATATTATGAAAAATATTAAATCATTATGTATGTGACAAAATAATTTTGTGACTGAATTAAATAAAATTAAACGTATTTTAGTTAGACGAATAACGAGACAATTTGTGTTCTATAAATGAAACTTAACCCAAAGGTTACATCTTATACAAGATCGTGAGTATAGGGTAATTCTAATATGCATCTTCAAAAGGAAGGTGTATGATACACCTCGTCAATCATAGTCATTGATTGTATTAAAAAATACACCAATGATTATAATCAATTACTTGTAACCTATTAATTTATTTTTTTTTAAATTTTTTTTACACATCACCACCATCCGTCGCCACCACCACGGCATTGACCACTAGCACTGTCCACCGTAGGCCACCGACCACCATCCACCACAGGCCACAACCTTTTTTTTAGGTTATATTATTCATTTTTTAAATTTGTATAACTATAAAATAATATTAGTTAAAATAATATTAATTAAAATTGTATTAAATTTTATATTTTTCATAAATAAATATTATATATTAAAAATTTTATAAATTTTATCATGTATGTAAATTATTAATTAAAATTTATAAAATTTTTAATATGTATAATTATTTATAAAAAATATAAAAATTAATATATATTTTAACTAATATTAATTTAATTAATATTATTTATATAATTATGTAATTTAAAAAATAAACAATATAATTTTAAAAAAGTAGTAATCGACTGACGGCAGACGATTGCCGACCGATAATAATAGTGATAATAATGTGTAAAAAAGAAAATTACCAAAAAAACAGTTATTGTTGCAAGTAAAACGAAGGATATACTATACATCCTAATAATATGGGTTTATAGTAACAATATATACCATTACTGTTTTACAAGTTACAACCAAGTCCATATCTATGGACTCATGCCTAGCCGTTGACTGGCAAGTTCACACCTAGTTTCAGCAAATCCAACTCTAGAGTTGACCAAATCAAACTCCGTCCACACGTTCTGCTGATGATGATGCCCAATAACATAAGCTTCAATTCCCAACAAGTCAGAGTTCCCAAACGTGAAACAACACACCCAATCACTCCCTTTCGCCACCCCAGGCACCCGATAAAGCAGCCTCTCCCCGGACACGCTCATCTCCGCCCCCTCAAACACCAGCGTCACGGCGGGTAGCTGCCGAAGAATACCCGCCCAACCCGCCGGAACCCGGTAACACAAGTCCATGGCCCCCTGGAACACGAAATTCGGGTCGTCGTGTAGGGTCAGCACCCCCTTCGTCTGTGCCACGAACTCGTTCCTCAAAGCGGTGTAAACCGACCCCAGAAGAAACGTGAACTGGGTACCCGAGTCCACCATGGTCTGACCCGCCCCGGTGTGATCCGGCACTAACACCGATTTCGATATTTGCAGCGGTTTATGCCCGACGCGGATCCCCTCGAGCCGGATCGTGTATGCCGCCCGGTCGAAGTACGGCAACGGGTTCGAGATTTTCACGAGGGGCGTGTACTTCAGGGGCCCAAGCCAGGCGAAGGTGGCGTCGCCGAAGAGCAACACGCCGGAGGAGTCGTGGCTGGAGATACAGTACGAGAACTTGGGTAGGCCCATTTGGGTCACAAACGAGAGCGACCCGCGGTTCATGCCCATTAACCCGGTTGTCTTGGAGTCCTCATCGGTGTTGGAGCTGAACCCGGAATCCATGCACCCGAATACGGTACGGGGTTGCGCCGACCCGCCGATGAAGAACGTCTCGGTGGCGAGGTTGCCTTCGGTGGAGGTGGCGTCGGAGTAGGAAACGGTGGCGTGGCAGAGTTTTTTCGGGTCACAGAAAACGGGTATGGGGAAGTCCCGGGTCCGGGTCTTGCAAACCGGTGAGGTGCAAGCGATAGGGGTGTATGAGGAAGAGAGGAGTGGGTTGAAGATGGAGTTTAAATTTTGGAACTTTTTACAGTGAAGCCATGAGAGTTCACTCCCTGTGTCGAGGACCACGGTAACACTCTGTGGGGGCGAGCCTACGGTTAGTGAAGCTGTTAAGGTTACATTGTGCTGGAAAGAGAGCTTACGTGAATAAGGTCTTGGAAGTGAAGCAGAGCCATGTGGGAGTGTTTGGGCTTTTAAAGGCAATATGAGAAGGTTTTGTTGTGGTGAAGATGAGAGAGAAGAAGCACTTGTTTGGATTTGAAGGAAAATGATGAAAAGGGTAATTGTAAGAGGAGGAGGAAGAAGAAGAACAAGACGAGAGGAGGCCATATTGATTGTTGGGGGTGTCTGTTGCTCAGTGGTTTGGTTTGGTTTACTTTGAGTTGGAGTTTTCTAATCTCAATGGAAATTAAAAGGGAGAGAGAGAGGCGGGGTCTGTGTTGTTGGACTGTCCTATGAGACAGACACTGTGGGGTGGTGAAGTGGTACTATCTCCAAAATTCTCATATATAGCTGGATTGAACTTGAATCATGTCGTGACATGCAGGGGAAAGTTAAGTGTACGACTTTGTTTACTAGCCGTCTTCAAAATAGGTGGACTGTGTAGCAAACTTTACGGTGATGATTGTTCTTGTTATATGTAGTATTTGACTGCATGATTGTCTGAGTATTTTTCACACTCTTTATTGTTCCATATAAAAATATTGCGTTGTATTCGAGTATTATTCTTGGGCAGAAAGTGCATTATATGGTCTAGAAACCAACTCATATTTCATAAGTGGTGGCACTGATGCTCATTAGTTGATTCCCTTAATGACATGATTAATTTGTAAGGTGAACCAAAGAAAAAAAGGAAGACACAGTTTGATACTAGTTGCTAGCAACGCTTTCTTTTAAAAAAAGACTCTCTAGAAGGATACAACCATAGACATAAAGTGCCGGGTTTTAGGAAAACCGGGAAAAAGAAGTACAGCTTCCGAGATAAGGAACTGGTCTGTTTATTATCCCTTGACTCTCTAGCATTAATAATTAATTAACTCTCGCTATTGATTTAGATTGGACTATGATTGCATGTAGATTGAGACACCTACTTGCCTAAGTATACTATTAAATAATGGTTTGAAATTTCGAAAGACACGCTAATCTTCGACGTGGTGATCTGTGAGTGCACTAGCAACCAAGTTGACAGCATGCTCTATAGTTTGAGTCAATCCAATACAATATGAAAATTTCCAACTTGATTTGGACTCTGCTTTTGATTGGGAAAGGATACAGTTTCTTGCTTGCATTAGTAGTTGGTGATTGCTACTAGTTAGTGAAAATTAACTAATATTAGCAATTATATATGTTTTAAGTAAGGTTTAGTCCAAACCTTTTCCATTTTGTTGTCCCTAATAATAAAATATTAAGTTTTTGTTTACTAGTCTTACGTGTGAGGTTTAGAAGATAGACTTGGACTCAAATCACCTTTAACTACAAATTTTGTCTATTACATCAATTAATTTATGACTTAAAAATTTCACTAATTCAATTTTTTATTTGATTTTTAAAATATTGATTTGAAGGTGAATTCCATCATTTAACCTTTTCCAGACTTTACAATAGTAAATTTTTTGTCCATTTTAGTCCTCTTTAATCATAGAGGTGACGCTTGCGGAGAGAATTTCATTTTTTTTTCTTTCCCTTAAAAGTTTCGCATTTTTAAAAGTGCTTTTGATCAAAATTTGAGTTTAGGCCAAATGGCCAGTGATCATACTTTCTAAGAGGTGGTTATCGAAATAGTGATACAAGTTGCAAGAAATTTAAATAGTTATTACAATTGTACTTTACTATGATTTTGAGGATTTATAAATATATATTTTCAATTTCAATTATGATATTTTTATCATTAATAATATATACATTTCTTTTTATATTTCTCTTAATATCATTTATCATATTTATTTTTTTTATTACTTTCTTTCATTAAATCTAAAACTCTTAAAAAAAGTGTCAATGATCATACATTCTTTTAGAGGTATATAATAATCTTTTTTCTTTCAATTTATATCTTGACACTTTTCTCAACTTAGTCTTAAAAATATTTTAAGGTAATTTATGCTAACTTATAATTAAATAATTTACCTAATAATTAAATTTAATACTTAATAGATAAGATTTTTTATTGCGAAAAGTAATCCGAAAGTAAGTTTACACATAGAGGTGTCTTTTACTTTTTACATACCCTATTTTAGTCAATTTCAGTGAGATTTATATACAAAATTTATAGATGTGAAAAACACTAATACACACTATCAGTTAGTGTGACTTGATAATAATTAAAAAAATTATGGGCATAAAGACTTACATACATATGTTGTATGTACACAACATGACTGAGAATTGATCAATCGTACAGGTCTTAACTACATTTTATGTATGCAGGTATTATCATGAGGAAATGTGCGTTTCTTTCACGTGTGGAAGCTTAATTCTATGATACCCTGTCTCATACCTTCTTTGTCAATCTCACATCGAACATTTATGCCATTCTCCTTTGTTTTAATTATTATTATTGGTGCCTTTCTACACAAAAGACCGAATATTTTGACAGAGCCCATACACATGTATATAAGCATAAGGAAAATATATGACGCACTCCTTCAGTTAGGGACTAATGTAACACTTTACTATTGTAACAAAAAAATATATATATAACACTTAGTAAAATAAATTATTTGAGTTTTTATTTTACTTTAAAAATCATACAATTTGGTTGGTGATCCTACTCTGATTGGCACCTTTCCTTCCTCCTTTACTAGTGATATTTGCTAAATTCTCTGTCTTAACCTACTAAAATTCAGATTTGTTGAAGCTAACACAGTTTGGTCGCCAACTGCTATAAGGATTTATTACATGACCGTTCTAGCTTTTTCCTCATTCACCTCAAGCTACTTATCCTCAGGAAATGATTATACGAAAATGAGGTTTGGGATGTGCTTCTTAGTTCCTAAGAAGTGGTGGAAAAAGAAAGAAAAAGAGACAGGAATTACAGAGAGAGAAAACATGGATGCAAAAGCTGAGTGTCTGGTTATGCTAATTTAATTTGACTTTCTCATCTTGTATTGAAACCTTTTGTTAAATTAACGTGTTTATTCTCTTTAATTTCTTATATGGAAAACCCCACAGACTGAATTTTCATAAAACTTCGATTTTGATGATTTCTAGTGGGAAAGCTTTATGATCTTATGAAGACTTTTCATATATTATATATTATATATAATGCCTAAACACCATTATTTGGTTCTACGAGAAACTTATAAGAGAACTTCAATCAAGCAAAAAAAATCCAAAAAAGTCACTGCCAGCAAGAAGATTTATCATTGTTCAACTCGAAGTTGTCATCATATGCAAACTACACGCCACCGAGTGGTCATTTCTTTTTTACAGTAAAACTTTTACTTATCCATGTCCCTTACAGCTACCTTACGACTAAGATAGGGACCATCCAAGCAATCAAACATCAATTAGAACAGCCCCTGCTTTGCTCTTTCCTTTGAAAATTGCATGTAATGACATACTGCTAATATGCAGGTGTAGCAAACGAATCAAATTGAGAGAATTAGTTCCAAAGCTATCTATTTTGTTTTTTGGCAACATGGGCCAAGGATTTGGTACTAATAGTCTAAATGTCTAATATGACTTTTTAATTATTGGTCGATTAAATTTGGTGATATATTTTGTTCTCATATATGGGTTGTGCGTTCATAGGTAGAAATAGAAAGAGCTGCAATTCCCACTTGAAATTTATATAATTCTATCGATCAGGTATATATATGATAAACAGATATTTATCAGGCACTGGTCTGCTGCATAACAAATGGAATAGTGAATGTGCTTTAGAAGAAGAAGGAACTAAATGGATTCGGTGCGATTTCTCAATCAGGGTAAGCTGTATGAAGAAAGAGTGACGCAAGTTTGATTCTTAGCAATCCCAAAGCGGTTTAATTAATACCCTAAACAGCCAATTGATGTTATTCTCTTTCTAAAGATGTTAGTCCAAAGGGTGGCATTGCTGATATACTATAAAACTTACTACCTACTAGTCCTGCCCATTCGTTATTATGCTCTCTATGATTGCTCTAATCATGCTAAGAGTAAAAGGCAGCCAAGTAATCTCAATGCTTCTGATTATTTGACTAAATCTTGACCATATTATTCGTCTTTTTATCTATGACAAACTTTATCTAATTTGATTAAATATTGAGAAGTACGTAAATAATAAGTCATTGGATTCACCTTGCATCCTTAAATATATTACTGTAACAGGAACTTATTTACATGTGATGGAGCTAAATTAGCATCTTATATACAAGCACAACTATGATGACTAATATTGTAATAGTGCAGAAGCATATGTTTTAGTAATTTGCGTTTGATTTGTTTTAACAAATACTCGAGAATATTGTTATGCCTTATCTCTAGCATCTCTCGAAGCCAATTATTCGATGACACAAATTCCTAGAAGAACCATAGATGATTTAAGAAAAGGGTATTGCTCATAAACGATCGAGTGTTTACACTCTCAATGCCTCAAACCTTTAGATTATCAAAATCTTCTTGAAATTTGTGTATTTTTAAGTGAATAAATTAAAAAAATTGTTACGACACATGTTAATTAAGTCAAAATAAATTAAACAATAATTTTTTTTAATTTTTAATGCATTAAATATCTTATTTTCATATAAAATAATCTATTTTGATTTTCTTAACAAGTATTCTTAGAATATTTATTGACAAAATTCATTAAAAAATTATATTAACGATGCAAAACAGCTCGAGTGTTTATCTACACAAGTGCACTTGAGAACGTCCCTTAAGAAAAAAAAGAAAAAGAAAAAGAAGAATAAATTATGATGATTAAGTATATGTGACTTATATGAAAGAAAAAAAAAGCTTTTGTATATAATGTAATTGTGTTTCATATTTCAACACAACTTGAACTACACACTCACAGAACTTAATAGAATCTTTCACCACTATTGACAATGGAACATAACATGGAACAATGAAGTGTTGCCCAAAGGTCCTATGCCAAATGGATGAGCCATGGTATTTGTTCATTCCCTTCTCTTAGATGACTTGCGTAGATTGTTGGGATGGCTCCAAAAGTTTTTTCTATAGGTCAGATTTATCGGGTTGTAAGGTACTTACAAGGACTCTAATGTTCAAGTCAATAATTAATATAAAAGGAGATATTGAAAAATGTAAAAGAGTAAAGAAAGAAAGAGAAAAAATTGTTTATGTCAAAAAAAAAATACATATTTATAGTAATTTTAAGATGTACATTACGCACCCTAAGATGTAGGTAGGTTTGGGATAGTCCCTAAAAACTCTCCATTGCAGTGCTGACACATGTCCTGATCGTTATAGATATTTTGAAGATATCTTAGACAATAAGATCGGGTAGGGTTCTAGGTTTCAAGTTATGGGTCAGGTATTAGTTGAATGGTCAGAGTGTGTAGAAATAGGTTTGCCCCAATGATTTAATATGTTAAGTTTTAATGATGACAAATACAAGACAAAAAGAATGATGCTTATGCTTAATAGATGTGCTTTATAGATAACAAATGCATCACAAAAGAATATTGATCATGTTACATAAATGTGCTTAATGAGATATATTGTATCATGCATGATTATGTACTTTATCTAGTTATATTTCACTTAATAATTATGCAATGAGATATATGTAACATTCATCATAAAATATATCCAATAATATTTTATATGAGTTATAAATGAATTAATATTGGATATGTCTATGAAAGTCTTGTATGCATGTTAGACTAACTAGAGTTATACATTTATGAATCATGCATATGAAGATATTGAGTTATGAATTTGAACTAACTATGTTTGGTTAAGTGAGCAATACTTTGTAGGATAGTCCAAGTACCAAGAGTGAGCATTGCAACAAGAAAGTAAAAGATCACAATTATGCTCTACTCAAGGAGAATGAAAATGATAAAGGTGTTTCAAGAATTTGCAAGATTTGAAGAGAATGAATTTTTGGAAGCTTGGATTACATCAAGAAGTTATGGTGGCAAAAGATCTAGTCCAACATCTTCAAGAATAGCATCTTGTGTAAAGGTAAATGAGATTCACACTAAGCTCAAAATATGTTTTGACATCTTTAAAAATGTTTCTAAAATGTTCAAATGCCAAACAAACTATTTTTGGAAAGCTAGTCATGATGGTAGATCATTTCTATGAAGAATAGCAAAGTTTATGTTTTGTAAAACTGACCTTTGGTTACTCTTTTGATCATATCTTTTAAAATACTTTGAGTTTTGCTCTAAAACTTATCTCATATGAAAATAGACTCAAATATCTTTCCAATGAGTGGTCATTCGCTTAAAACGGATAAGAAACAAAGAAGTTATGACCATTTAAAGTTAATTTTCAAAACTAGAGTGGTTTATTCGAATAACAGATGTGTTATTCGAATAACCAAAGCCTTATTCGAATAACAAAAGTGTTATTCGAATAACACACCCGAGAAAATGTTCCAGAACGTGTTTTTTAAAGATTTATTCGAATAATCAAAGTGTTATTCGAATAACACAAGCCTTATTCGAATAACAAATGTGTTATTCGAATAACACAACTTAGAAAAGTTCCAGAACATGTTTTTGATGATTTATTTGAATAACCAAAAGTGTTATTCGAATAATACAAGTCTTATTCGAATAACAAGTTGCAGAAAACAGTGAAATAAATGGAATTATTCGAATAACACATGTGTTATTCGAATAACACAATATTTATTCGAATAACAGAGTTCTTATTCGAATAACACTTGATCAGAAACGTTCCCAACGGTCATAAAACGGCTAGTTTTCATTATAATTCATTTCCAATCTTTACCCAATGGCTCTAAATATTATTGGGCTATAAATATAAGTGTTTGGGCATCAAAGAAAAGTTGGAGAACAATATGAAAATTACTCTTGAGCATTAAATTCATTTTTCACTCTATATTTCTCCAAAACTCTGTTTTGAGCCATAAGTGTGTGAATCCTTGATACCCATAGTGCTTCAATTTGTATTATCTACTCTTGAGAGAGTTTCTATCAATTCTATCCTTGTATTATCTAAAAGAGAGGGTGAGGTATCCCTCAAAATTGTAAGGGTGAGGTATCCCTTGGAAGTATAGAGGCTCAAACACAAAGGGTGAGGTATCCCAAGGTGTGTTGAGTGCTCAAATTTGTAAAGGTCATCAAGCACCCGTAAAGCTTGAAGAATTGGAGGCTCTAGCACAAGGGTGAGGTATCTCAAGGTGTGAGGAATGCTCTTATTTGTACAAAGATTTTCCTAACACCCGTGAAGTTTAGGAGATAGTGAAGAAAATCTCAAGTTAAGCTTGGAGACTGAATGTAGGCCACAAGTGGTTGGTGGCTGAACCAGGATAAATTCTTGAGTTTGATTTTCTCTTCCCTACACTCTTTAATTTCAGTATTTGGTGATATATATTTATTTATTACATATCTTGATGTTTTGATTCTTACAACTTGATATTTAGCTTATTCACTTGAATCATCATATATCCCAAGTTATATTTGAGTAATCCTTAATAGTTGTACATTTGCTATGCATGTTCCGCTGCACTTATTAATTGAGTTATTCAAATTGCATAATTTGTTAAAGTTGCATTAAAATTAATAATTACCCAATTCACCCCCCTCTTGGGTAATAGTTGCCATGACTAACAAGTGGTATCAGAGCTTCGTGCTCTGGTGAAAGTTTAACCGCTTAGAGTTAAAGATCATTGTTTGTTTGGCAACCATTAAAAGCTTTTCAAAATGAATGGTTTTGAAATTAATAAACCACCATTCTTTGATGGTGTGAATTTTGTTTATTGGAAAGCTAGAATGAAAATTTATATGCAATCTATTGATCTTGATTTATGGGATATTGTGCTTGATGGATTTTCTTGCAAATCAAAACAAACTTGGAATGCCTATGATAAGAAATATTTTTCCTTGAACATTAGAGCAATGCAAATATTGAGAAATAGTTTAAATGATGATGCTTATGCTAAAATTAAAAGTTGCTCAAGTGCTAAAGATATATGAGATGCTCTTGATGTTATCTATCTTGCTAATAATGATTTTTTGCATAAAGTTGTACATAGAGAGCAAGAAGAGCAAAAGTCATTGAAGGAATTTTGTTGTGAAAAATATCATCAAAATGATACTCAATTTGAAGAGGTGGCAAAGTAAAATCAAATGGTATATACTCTTGAAGCTTTGATGCACAACAATGAGGAAGATGATGATTCCCTTAAAAAGGACTTTGAGGTAAATGATGCTAAATCATATTATAGTCCTTCCTATGATGAGCTACAATGTGCATATGATGAATTATATGATGGTTTGTTGAATTTAGAAAATAAAAATTTATCTTGTTTGGAAAACATTTCCTCCATTGAAAATGAAATTGAAAACTTGAAAAATGAATATGCTTTTCTTGATGAGGAAATGCCTTTGAAATGTAAAATCTCAACTTCTTGTGAAAAATGCATTAATTTAGAAAATCAAGTTGAGAACTTATATTGTGAATTTACCAAAGCTAATTATTCTATTTGCTTACAATCCATGGTTGTTGATAAGAATGAAATTGATACTATTCCACATAAAATTTCAAGTAAGGCTTATGGCAAAAATAACATAGAATGTAATAACAACCAAAGGCTTAAGTTTTTCAAAAATGATCTTCAAAGAACCAAGCCATCATTAGATTCACTTGTTTGTAATTTTTGTGATCATCTAGGACATATTTCTTATTTGTGCAATTATAGAAGAAATCATTACATGAGAAATAATATGATGTGGGTTCCTAAAAGTCTTAAAGGCTCTAATACTAACATTCAAGGACCCAAGATGAAGTGGGTACCAAAATGTCCACCTAGTGTTTCAATTATGCAGAAAACTTCTCAAAAGGATGGACAAATTGGTCAAGTGAAAAAGGAATCATCAAGGGGAATGCTTCCAAAGCCCATTGATAGAAGTTTTGATCAAAGAAGGAAGATGACTTCAACCAAAGCTTCTCAAGTACAAAATGTGAAACTTGCAAAGTTCAAAACACCAAAAGAGAAGCAATGAGTAAAGAAAAGAGTTCCCTTAATTACCAAGGCCAAGGTATCACATGTTTTTACCTCTTATGCACATTCACTTAAAAAGACAATGAATATGAGGTATATTCCTTGTAGGCCTTAGGTAAATGATAGAATTATGTGCACTTAGTAAAATATGAATATTTTGTTTAGCACATGATTATATTAATTCTTGTTGTACCATAGCTCATTAATTTGTTATATATCTTGGTACATGAGATACTACAATGCCTAGGTATGTTTGCTATGATTTGAATTATCTATATATCATGAAAGTAAGCTTACTTTTGGTTATGTGCTTAATGGTAATTGATTATTTAATTTTTTGTGCTCAAATTATATACTATGGAAAATGTGATATCTATAAGAGCATATTGGATTAATGATCAATGACTAACCTCTATGGATCCAAAATTAGCGGATACCAAAAAAAATGCTTTGAATTGTGTTGTAGGGTGACCATTAGCTCAAGTATGCTTTGAAGTGAAATACAACCATGCTACTTAAGGTTGCGATAACTTAAAATGGTCGAAGTTCTCCAAGAGTAATGAAGACACAAAAGAATGACATGGAGAACCATAACATTCTCAAGGAGCCTTGAGGCATGAAAGTTGGAGTCACCTACAAAAACTCAAAGAGTACACTTTTGGTGACATTAATCTCTTATCCTTATTTATGCTTTAAATTGAATATCATTTAATATTTGGATAAGTAGAGAGTTATTTTTATGCCTTAACATGCTAGATATGCATATAAAAATTCAGATGCTCATAAGTTATTCTAATCCTTTCTCTTTGATGCCTAGTTGTCTTACACACTCCCTTGGAGAATGGAAAGTAAAATGTTCTATGTCCTCTTGTTTGAAATTGCTTGATATGTTCCTATGTTGAAAACAAGAAGTAAATGATTTCAAAAGTTATAATTCCATAGTTTTTCAATTCTTGCATTACAATAAGAGACTTTTTATTCTTGATTGACATGTGTGCATATTAGAATTCCTTACTTGATATTACATGCCTTACATGATCATCATTTGCCCCAAAATGCTTAAATCATATTTGTGGATTCAAGTGCATATGTGCTTCATGCATTCTTGTTAGAACTAATATTGCATGGTTGATAATGTGGTACATGTTTTACATTATATATCAATCTAAATTATGCTTGAAAATAAGTTTAAATGATATTTGATGCTAACCCATATTTTTTTGGAGAACTTTTGAAATATAGTCATCAAATATTGAAATGTCAAGCAATATGTGGATAAAAATAGGAAGAATAATAATCTAAACTAATCTAACCTACATAAGCTATAAACATAAAACTTTTTCAAGTGCAATGGAATGAAATTTATCAATGGAATGAAATAAACATAAATGGAAGAAAATCTTCAAACTCAAAGGTCTACCTCATACATGAAGAACATTCTAAAGACAGCATCCACTTTCTATTCTCTAACACACACTATACATGGCCAATAGGTATCTATCTATCCCTCCAAACTATCAACCACACCATATCCATATTAACAAATCCCTATGTTATTCATTTGGATTATATGATACTTGTTAATAAATTGATCTTAAAAGATTAAATACTTAAAACATCCTTACATAAGAGAAATATGCTTATTATTGACAAAGTTGCCTAATTGAACATTAAATTACTAGTTTTGTCATTGCTAAAACTAACTAAACCTAAAAGAGGGTTGGATGACATTAGTTCTATACATATAAAAATGCATATTTCATCATGGTGAATGTTTGATATCTATGATTCTCTTGATCTCTTGTATCCTTACATGATTTCTTAATGGTATAATTCTTATGAGAATCATGCTCTTATCTTGAAAAGATTTTTATTTAACCTTGTTTGATTCCTAAAAGAGAATTTAAAATCAAAATATATAAATCTACTTATTATATTTGAAATAACACATCGAAGCTTTTCCAAGTTTCAAATATAAACACAGAATATATTTTTAAACAAGGACATATCTTATTTAGAACTTGAAAACACAAATATTTTCACCTCATTTTGTTTTGAAAATTTGAAAATTAAAATCAATTTTTCATTCTATTTTCAATTTGTTATATTCAAAAACAAATACTAGTGTGTCTTCATTGCTTCCTCAAAAAGAAATGTTTATTAAATCTTGAGATGCTAACAAGTTTAAGAAAGTTTTCTAAATAATTTATCTTTGAAATATTCTATCAAGTCATACATATCAATAAGTTACAAACATACTTTCAAAAGAATCCACAAGATAAATTAACTCTCTGTTCTTCATAAAGGATCAAAAGGGACTTTTATCTTTTTGTAAGGCTCTTATGAATGAAAGAAAAAGAAAGATGAACTTTCAAATATTGAGACACATAACATACTTTTCAAGATTTGAGTCAAAAAGCTCACTAGCAAGTCAAAAGTGAATATATTTTCGATGAACTTTACTTTTCTTAATTTTCATTTTTCTTTTGATTTTCTATTTCTTTTATCTTCTATTTTTGCAAAGCAATGCTTTTTCTTTTCTTTGATTTGCATCTGGTTCTTTTTTGAATTGAATATTTATACCCCTAATCATCGACTATAAAAATAACTTATATACTCAACAAACTATAAGGGTAGGAAGAAAATGACATACTTTCAATTAAATGGTTTTTGATTGAACACAATGGTTATGAAGAATAAATAAGTATCATTGCCTTAAGGCTTCAAAAAGGGACCTAAGGATATCATCATATCGGGGTAAGCTTTTTAAGGCTCAATCGGTCCAAACAATGCCTAATCATTTCTCATCATTGTTAGCTTTCACCTCAAGAGGTTCAAAAACAATTTCAAGGATAATCAAAACTCTACATGTACATCCATAAACATTCTCAAAACATCTTTTCCAAAGTTACACTTGCATCTAAGTGAGATGTAAATCATGCATCAAAAGTAACTAAATTGTTTCAATTGATTCAAATCACATTTTCACCGAAAACAAATAACAACCTTTCAAATCATGGACAACCAAAAACAACACCAGTATTCTTGCTGTCATGCATTCAAATGGATTCAACTTTCATTCAAGCACACACAACATCTTTGGCAATAAAGTGAAAATTGAAATTCCTTATCTTAACATGATAGTCATTAAAATCATGAAAATATGATGACTAACACCATTACTCAAAATACCAATACATGTTAACATTAAGTACAAAAGTAACAAAACATGTAAAGATATTCCCCAAACCTAAAATGAAATGTATCTTTAAAGAACATGGCCTATAGGGAACCGAGACAAGTAGCATTACTAAATATTTAAAAACATAGAAAATAACAAAAATAAAAGCAAAAACAGCAAAAAAACAGGGATAAATAACAAAAAACACAAAAACAGGCTCAGTACCATTCATTGTAGAAAAAAGCTGCATAATTATATGTGACAACTAACGTTGTATGATCCTACTAAAGTAAATTTAGAAAACCTTTGCTACTTGGATTGGTCCATATGGTTCTCTAACATGAAAATTGTTCAAAAAGCTAAATTACTGTACAACACAGTGATATAAAACAAAAAATAAAACATTAACCTATATACAAAAGTTAAACAAACTTAAAACTTATAAACTAATCAAAAACATAAAACTAACCTAATTAACATATTAACCTAGATACTAACTAACACAAACAATACTTAAAGCATACACAAACAAGAACTAACACAACTAACATATAACAACTAACAAAAACTATAAACTACTAAACTAACATACTAACACTTATATACACGAACATGCTAACAAAAACACATTAACACTAACATAAGCATATTAACATATTAATACATACAAAACATAACATACTAACTATTTATGTATAAAGTAAAAGCATGAATAAATCATAAACATTACCCTCCCACAAAGGCATTATAGTCCTATTTGTCACCAAAATTGGTGCTAAGGATGAGTAGTCTTCAAAACTTGATCCATTATCTTTCTTTCAACTTCCTTTTCGTTGAATAAAATCACCCGGGGATTTGAAACTAAAACAAAACATAAACAAAACATAGATTATAAAACATATATACAACTTGAATTAGAACTAATCAAACTTATTGTTGATATTAGATAATAAAAGCTAACCCTACCCAAAAACTGAATATCTAATCAAGCAAACCATTTATAACAAAATATCCCCGACAACATAAAAACTTGTCCTTCAAACGTGTTGCCCTTTGTCTATCAAAAGTGCACCTGTCGCAGATAATACTGAGATACAAAGTAAAAGTTCGTTCAAATATTGTTATAAAGCCCAACCAATAGCTTAATAATTCTAGACAAGGACATAAAAATAGGAAAATAATAATCTAAACTAATCTAACCTACATAAGCTATAAACATAAAATTAGGTTTATCCTCCTTCACCCCCTAAATTTATCAATAACATGCAATTCCCCTGCATAAACATAAATGCATTGATTAGGTTATTGAGAATCTTCATTAGTCAAAAGCCTATGTCTAGGTCAATCAACCCTGGTTTCATTGCCAAACTCACTAAGTTTCCTGAGAGCTAACACAACATCCATCATGAACGATCTATTCTCAATCACACACTATACATGGCCAATAGGTATATTTCTATCCTATTAACGAATCATCATCCAAGCCAATTGAACTCCGAACATGTATCAACCACACCATATCCATATTAACAAATTCCTATGTCTAGTTCATTTGCCAATATTATGATCATGCATTATATTGAGGCCAACCAAGAACAAGTCTTAAGCACGATAATGATTGAACCATAATCAAACATCCAACAAACTTAGAGAAAAACACATCATTAATATATATCAAAGGATCCAAAATACTCCTAAAACATAGCTTAGCTATACAAAAGATAAGGAAGAGATGAATTTGGAAAAGAACTATGTTGATTTGTCTCCTCAAACTTGAATCCTCCTTCAATCCTCCGAACCTTGACTCCAATCCACCGGCAATCTAGCCAAGCTATCTAACCTAAAACTAACCTAAACTAACTAAAACTAACTAAACCTAAAAGAGAAAATGGCAAATGAAAACTCGGAAAAACAGAGAGAAAACATCAAAAAATCACGCGTGAAAAACTACTTATAGGCTCGGCCCGGCCGCAAGCCGCGGCGCCCAAAACTCACGCCGCGGCTCCCAATGGGTCGGTCTATTTGATGCCGCGGCGCCCAAACACTCATGCCGCAAATATGACTTTTGCAAAAACCTTTTCTGAAGAGAATGAATTTTTGGAAGTTTGGAATGCCAATTTGGCTTCCTCTTCCTCTTTAAGCTCACTTGCTCCATATTTAACCTTGTTTGGAGCCCCTCCTAACATAGAGAATACACCAAATCAGTAACATATATAAATCTACTTAATTCATGACAATTAAACACAGTTTTGCATAATAACACATCAGAAAGACTTAGATTCCAAATATGTCAAATATAAACACAAAACCCTCTAAATATGCATTTAAACAAGGACATAGCATTCATTTAAGCACAAGGATAGGACACAAATAACTACATTCTGTGTAGCTATCATGATGCTAACCCATGTTTTAGAGAACTTTTGAAATATAGTCATCAAATATTGAAATATCAAGCATATGTGGATAAATGAGAAGAGTTGAATGAAAAGGAACATGAGGAGACTTTCTTCAAGTGCAATGGAATGAAATACTCAATGGAAGAAAGTACAAACTCAAAGGACCTATACATGAAGAACATTCTAAAGAAGCATCACTTTCTATCTAACCCAATAAGTATCTCTATCCCTAAACTATTATGGTATTCTATATGTTATGGATTATATGATACTTGTTAATAAATTGATCTTAAAAGATTAGATGCTTTCCTTACATGAAAGTATGCTTAGTATTGACAAAGTGCCTAATTGAACATTAAATTACTAGTTTTGTCGTTGCATATGGGTTGGATGACATTAGTTCTATACATATAGCATATTTCATCATGATGAATGTTTGATATCTATGATTCTCTTGATCTATGATTTCTTAATGATATAATTCTTATGAGAATCATGCTCTTATCTTGAAAAGATATTTTGGTTTGATTAAAAAGTTTTTAAAGCAAAATCTCTTATCATATTTGAAAGAAGCTTTTTAAGTTTCATATCCTTGAGAATATTTTGAACTTATCTTAAGAACTTGAAAATATTTTCACCTCATATTTGTTTTGAAAATTTGAAAATCTTTGAATTTGTATTATAAATGCATTTTCTTCATTGTTTTGAAATGTTTATTAAATCTTGAAAGTATTTAAGAAAGTTTTCTAAATAAATCTTTTGAAATATTCTATAGAGATCAATCTTCATACTTCAAAAGATAAGCCTTGTTCTTCAAAAGCGTTTTATCTTTTCAAGGCTCTTTTTTAATGAGAAAAAGAAATGATGAACTTTCAAATACTCTTTTGACTTGAATTTGATCACTCTCAAGGAATATGTGATTTCAATATAAATCTCTTCTACCCTTCTAAAATGCTTTTGAAAATGTAATGTGTTATTATAAAAGTCTTTTTGAAAGGGGGAGAAGTCTTAAAAATGGTTTTTGATTGATGGATGAAGAATATGTATCATTGCCTTGTTTCTTGATAATGTGCTTACATGATCTTGGCATGCATACTTTCCTTTATCTATCTTGTGCTTCAATAAAGGGGAGCTTATCTTACTTCTCTTACATATCTTTCTTCAATATGCATGACTATGTTAAATTGTTATATTTTGATAACATGAATATTTTGAGGGGGAGCCTAGCTCTTAAATTGATGCTTATATCTTTTGGCTTACATCCTTACTTAACATGAAGTGTTTTATTGTTAATACTATTAACATATCAATAAAGATCATCTTTTATTCTCATTCCTTCTATCAATGAAAGAAGGTAAATATTCTTAAACTCCATATCTTTTGATTCTTTCATTGAGAAATGCTTGATATGTGATAAGTTGTATGATCCTTTATTTGAAAACCTCAATTCCATGATCTTACATGAATATTTTGTAACTCTTAACAAGTGATATCAAATAATACTTATTTATCATGTGGTATGCAAAATATTATATGCTAGACATAATTTCTTAAGCTTATTGCTATCATATGTTAAATGTTGATGTACTAAAATGTGACAAGTATTGCATGAATAATCTTTTATATCTTGAAAGCATGCTTGTTTCATCTCTTTGACAACATTAGTTCTATTTATAAGGGGAGAGAAAATATTATCTTTCTTTCCTAAGCCTTTTTGTTGATGTCAAATAGGAGGAGAGAAAATTGGAAAGAAAAATATGTTCTTGTACTTATTGTTTGATATGCTTACATGAATATCTATCATTTTACATTGTTCAACATATTTTTCCTTAGTGATTTGTCATCATCAAAAAGGGGGAGATTGTGGAAATAGGTTTGCTCCAATGATTTAATATGTTAAGTTTTGATGATGACAAATACAAAACAAAAAGAATTATGCTTATGCTTAATAGATGTGCTTTATAGATAATAAATGCATCACAAAAGAATATTGATCATGTTACATAAATGTGCTTAATGAGATATATTGTATCATGCATGATTATGTACTTTATCTAGTTATATTTCACTTAATAATCATGCAATGAGATATATGTAACATTCATCATAAAATATATCCAATAATATTTTATATGAGTTATAAATGAATTAATATTGATATGTCTATGAAAGTCTTGTATGCATGTTAGACTAACTAGAGTTATACATTTATGAATCATGCATATGAAGATATTGAGTTATGAATTTGAACTAATTATGTTTGGTTAAGTGAGCAATACTTTGTAAGATAATCCAAGTACCAAGAGTGAGCATTGCAACAAGAAAGTAAAAGATCACAACTATGCTCTACTCAAGGAGAATGAAAATGATAAAGGTGTTCCAAGCATTTGCAAGATTTGAAGAGAATGAATTTTTGGAAGCTTGGATTACATCAAGAAGTGATGGTGGCAAAAGATCTAGTCCAATATCTTCAAGAATAGCTTATAGGATTTAGATCTTGTGTAAAGGTAAATGAGATTCACACTAAGCTCAAAATATGTTTTGACATCTTTAAAAATGTTTAAATGCCAAACAAACTATTTTTGGAAAGCTAGTCATGATGGTAGATCATTTCTATGAAGAATAGCAAAGTTTGTGTTTTGTAAAACTGACTTTTGGTTACTCTTTTGATCATATCTTTTAAAATACTTTGAGTTTTGCTCTAAAACTTATCGCATATGGAAATAGACTCAAAGATCTTTCCAATGAGTAGTCATTCGCTTTAAGAAACGAATTTTTTAAAGTCATTTTCAAAATCAGTTTTATTCGAATAATAGATGTGTTATTCGAATAACCAAAGCTTATTCGAATAACAAAAGTGTTATTTAACATTGAAAATGTTCATAATTGTTTTTAAAGATTTATTCGAACAATCAAAATGTTATTTGAATAACATAAGCCTTATTCGAATAACAAATGTGTTATTCGAATAACACAATTTAGAAAAGTTTCAGAACATGTTTTTGATGATTTATTCGAATAATCAAAAGTGTTATTCGAATAACACAAGTCTTATTCGAATAACAAGTTGCAAAAAATAATGAGGGTGATGTATCTCTCAAAATTGTAAGGGTGAGATCTTTGATATTGGGACCCGTTTTAAGCGAATGGAAATGGGTCCTTACGACTAATCTGACAGAAGAAATGCCATGTAGTTTGACTCACATCATCAACCGCAACGTAATCCTCATCATGATGCAACATCAATGACAATTTAAAACCTTCTTCAGCACTAATACACCATTATTATGTATTATCATACGTTACTTAGGCTAATTAAGTTGGTGAGTATGTAATCTCATGGATTCTAGAACATATTTGTCAAATCGCAGTCATTAGGCTGCATAAGGTAGCTAGGTGAGTTATTTATAAAAAATATATCCATTAATTTTGTGAGAACTATATAATATGTCTCTTCTGTTCAAAAATCCTTCAATCCTCCTAGTTACTCATCATAGAAAATATATTGAGCAAAAATTTAATATTTAATATCTTAAGATTTCAAAAAGTATTAAACACTTTTTCCTTTAAATAATTAAATAAAATATCGGACTGATTTATTGAAAAGATTTATAATTTTTCTTTAAGTAGCTTATCTTTTTCAGGCTTCCGTTTTATTATTATAAAAAATTGTTAGTAGTGAGCTAAAAAATTGTGTGTTTGTCTTCTCTTTGTCTTTTGACTTACTAAGTACTATTTTAGTCTCTATAATTTCACTAAATTTTAATACCTGTCTCCTTAATTTGACTTTTAGAAATATTTTTCTTATAATTTTGATTTTTTTATCACTTTTTTTACATTATTTTTTATACTTTTACTCATATCATTAATAATACATATTTTTTTTATCATTTTTTATACTTAATCACAATCTTTAAAAAATATGTAAATAATAATACACCCTTAAAAAAAAATATAAAACTAACATTTTTCTTTTTCTTATGTATCTTTCAAATTGATACAAATCAAGTTCTTTAATCGATTTTCCACTGATGTGGTACAATTTCATGATAAGTGCCACGTAAAGATAAAGAAAAATATTTCTTATATATCATTTTATAATTTATATTATTTACATCTATTTATGTGATAAAATTAAAGTGTATATGTGTATAAAATAAAATAAAAGTAATTATAATTAAATGATAAAAATTATGTAAATATGATATATATATATATATATATATATATATATATATATATATATATATATATATATAAATATGTGTAAATAATATTACTAAAAGAAAAAAAAAAGCCATATCAATTTTTTACAAAATATATATTTTATAATTGTCTAAAGTGAGAGTACAACTACTTACACACATTTATAGTGTTATATATACATCACTTCAACATAATTTTTATTACTCATTTTTACATAATTATATTTAGATTTTGTTATATACTTCAAATGTGAGATAATTTACCTATAGTGATGTGTAAGGATCATTTCTCAGGAAATGGAAATGGAACGGTGAGTTTAACGAAAAAACAACAGTTAACGGAAATTAAAGGAAAAGAAAAATAAGTAATTGAAATTTTTTTTCCAAAAAAAAAAAAGACACACTACAGACGTATAGTTTATTACAGCATAGCTGGCGGGGCGCAAGCCTGGCACTGTGGTACATTTGGCATGCATGCAAGGGTTTTTAGCAGGTCGGATTGACTCACGAATTTACGGGTTGACTCAACTCAATTTATAAAAATGTGGGTTGAGTTGAATTCACAGGTTGAGTCGGGTTGAAAAATGTTCAACTCACAGTGTGTGGGTCGGATAACGGGTTGGAATACTTTCAACCCGCATAGCCCAGCACACCCACGACCCATTATTATTATTTTTTTTGTAAAATCAGTTTCTACCGACTTCTAATCTGTAACACTCACTCACATTATTAAATTTTTTTAAGTTTTTTATGATACTACTCTTACTTTTTCTGAATTATTGCATGTTACTTCAAATACTTTCTTTCATAAATTGTGTGACATCAATAAGTTTATAAAGAAGTGGATCGGATGGAATGATCCAATTTTAAAAGAGATGGTCATTTTCATGAAAATAAAGTTAGATAAATATTGAGATGAAATTGATGGTTCTCTAAATTATTTATATATTGCTTGTGACTATTGTCCTTGATCTAAGGTATAAAATAGATTATATTGAGTTTTACTTGAAAAATATATATGGCTTGGAATTGAGTGTAAAAATTATAAGTTGGACGATGTTATAAGGATATTGTTTGAATATTATCAACAAATGCATCATGTTCCTCTTGATGCTAGTGATTTTAGTTGCATGTCATATGATGTTCATTCCTCTACACATGATTTTGATATTGAAGATGATAATGATAATTATAAATCTGAGTTTAGATTGAAAATGAAGAAAAAATAACATGCAGTAAAAAAGAATGAGCTTGAGAGGTGCAAAGAGGATGATATAGAGGATGATGTTGATGACTTTGATATTCTTACATGGTGGAGAGAAAAGACCAAGAAGTATCATGTTCTTTCATTCATTGTTAAGGATATCTTAGCAATTCATGTTTCTACTGTTTCATCTGAGTCAGCATTTAGTACTGGATGACGAGTTATTGACCCTTTTTGTAATTCTTTGCAATCTGTCACTGTTGAGGAATTGATTTGTACTCAAAATTGGTTTAGGACTCCTAAGAAACTCATAAATTTACGAGTTCAGATGGATGATATTGAGAAGCTTGAAGCTGATAGTGTGTTTTATAGAACTCATTCAATTTGTTTAATGAATTATTAATTGTCTATTACTAATTGTTAATACTTTTTTGATATGTTAGATACGTCAGCTATTAGAGAAGAAATTGTGAGTCTTAAACATTGATTCTTTTAACTGTTTGTGGTTTAATGATTGACTTTCTAATTCTTATGAGCTTATTATTTCATTGTTGAGTTTAAATTTGTATGTAATTTGACAATTGTCTTGTTGATTGTGCAGATCAAGGAGGAAAGGAGGGCATGCCGTTGTGCAGAGTTCTATGATATGTCCATGGATCCTAAATACCCATGGTGGCATTTTAGGATACTTTCTCCTCATTTTTATATTGTTCCAATCAAGTTTAAGTGTAGATATTGTGATGTTACTTTCAAAGTAAACAAAGAGAATAAGTTCATAAGACTCTCGATGCATTTAAGTGACCGTTGTGTTAAAAAATTAATGGATAGTTTAGATGATAAAGAGTATATGGATAAAATAGAGAATGAAGTCAATGATTATGTTATCCATAATTTGTATGACTTGTGTGATGACACTGACTTTGATTAGTTTGACTAATTTGTTATTTAAGTTATGAATAACTTTGTTTAATTTATTCAAAACTTAATAAGACTTGTTAGTTATTAATTTGTTATGCATTTATTGACTTATGATGTTTAGTTTATTTGATATTGAGACTTATAATGTTAATTTGTTAGATTTTATATTTTGATTTTTTTTTTCAAGAATTTTTTTTTAAATGTTTGACCCACGGGTTGAACCCAACCCAACCCACTCTTGAGCGGGTCGGGTTTGGTCGGGTCGAGTTGAGTTAAGTGAAGAAAATTTCTTGATCAGGTCGAGTTGAGGGAAAAAATCTCTTACGCGAGTCGGGTCCAAAAATGACACTGAACTCACCCAACCTAACCCACGGACACCCCTACATGCATGTCCATTATGGAAGAAATTGACTATTTGAGGTTAAAGACTAATCTCTGAATTATTATTTATTAGGAGAAGTTTAATTTACTCTCTCTAATTTAGAATTATGTGTATTTTAGTTCTCAAACTTTAAATACATGTAATATGATATTTAAACTCTTTAATTTATGCATTTTAATTTTTTTCGTTTGACTATATATATATATATATATATATATGAAGACTGTATCTATTGAAGTTTGATATAAGTGAATCTTTGAAATGCATAAAAATATATGTGCACAGATTAGCTCAATAGATACAGAAGGTTAAAGAGAAACATGGCTGTAGACATTAGAGCACAAGAAACAAGGAAAAAAAACTAAATCAAAACACAAATACCTTGTTTCAATAGCTTATTGAAAAACCGAATTAATTGAAACATGACACACTATTCCTTATTGAAACACAAATACCTTATTCCATTATTCCTATTTTCACCCAAGTAATTGAAACATAACACACTATCCCTACCTTGTTTAGAGGGTAGAAGTTTACAATACCTTCACCTTTCATTCTAGTTCTGGTTCTAATTTTTGGGTTTGTGAGCTCTTAATTTCATTGCCCAAGTTGTGAGAAATTAACAGAGATATCCTTTTGATGACAAAATTGGTTTAATTCCATGCCAGCACTTCAAGATTCCTTTTTAATTATTTTGCTTGCTTCCAAAACATGAACTGTATCTTCAAGTTCTGTCGTCTACATCTTGGATACAAACCAGAATTTGTGTCTTCAAATCTCTGTTAAGATAATGCAAATTATAGACTTGTGTCTCGAGTTCCTCCACTTTTGTAAGGGCAGCCTTATCCTTTTAAAAATCCATCTTGTCGATCACCTTCACTTGAAAGTTTTTTTCATTGTAGCCATGATAATGTTAGAAAAAAAAAAGCTCTATATATCCTCTTACAAGCATTTTGAAAATCCTATGAAGCAGCTAAAAAATGTCAAATATTTTAAAGTTCTAAACATTTGAAAATATTTATAAACTTAATGAATTTTGTTAAGTGCAAACTATAAGCCCAAAATTCAGAGAAACTTCTTGGAGGCCATATGCATGTGAGTAAGGATACTCATAGGTCGGGTTAGACTCGGGTTAGACTCGGTTTAACATGATACGATTTTGATTTGATATTTTGATTGGGACAAAGTTTAAGCTCAGACCTTACTTGATTATGGCCTGGTTAATGATCGAATCACCTTACTTGATTATGACCTGATTAATGATCGAATCAGGATCGACCTGACCTGACATTTAAATAAAATGTACAAATTTAGATGTTATGTATAATTAAATCATAAAATCTTAAAAGTACGAAATAAAAAACTATGAAATGTTTTACAATATATATTTTAAAACAATGTATATAAAAGCAAAATATATTAATTTAAATCAATAAGTCTTATAATTTATTACTAATTTTTATAAAATTATAAATTTTAATATATTATGTATTATTGAAAAAGATTAGGTCAACTTTAAGTATAGTCCAAACCTGAGCCTCATAAATACAATGAGTCTAATTCAAAAACTCAAACTTGAGCAAATTAGCTTCGAGTTAAGCCTGTTATCAGGTCAGACTGAGCCATGAACACTCCTATTTATGAGTATAAGTTTTTTTTTTTTACTCTATTATTGTTAAAATTATAAAATCTAAATTCATTGTATTTAGTTATATAATTTTTGAAACATTACCTAGGGTTGGTTCAACTAATATCATTGAACAACGGCAACTAAAAGGTCTTGAGTTTGGTTTCTATCAATGGTCCTTAGGTCATAAGCATAGTATAACCCTTGCTAAGACATGCATTAATGTTAAAATGAGGCAACCTCTCCTTTTCTTAAACTTTATTTACCCCAGAGATATAATTGTTGGAACGCTAGTATTGTTACAATATGGCAATTTTTTTTTTAATGAAAAGAAAAGTGGCAACTTGTTTTAGGGAAAATCTTCTCATAATTGTAAATTACAGCTCACACACAGCCCACATCCCACAATAGGTTTCCCTGTTATATGATTTTGATTCTCATGGGTTGGCTTATAAATGGGAGAGGAAATGGGGAATCCGTACATGCAAAGATTCGGATCCTTCAATAATCTAAACAATAGGAACAAGGATTTGCCTGTTTAAGCATCTGGTATATTTATTTATTTTCTCTCCATGAAAAGATCCCAAGCAATAGCAATAGCATTACCTTAGTGGTCGCATCGCATAAGATCCCTTCCCAATTTCCAGATTTCCTTAAATACAGGTAAAAGCATGTGTGGAAATTATTGGCACTGGAATGGCGTGCGGGGCAAAATTATGTATCCTCCCAGCACTGCACGTGCAATTATTTTCTTCTTCTTACACTCAACGATCTCAACTTCTCTGTAGCTGTGTAGACTTTTTGGTTCCTATTTACATGCCAACTGTTTGGCCAGTCCCCACCAAAACTGAACCATCTTTCCCCAATAATAGTAATAGTGCTACCAAAACTTGTACAACTCAGGTAAGGCTTTTTTTTTTTTGGGTTGCCAAAACAAGTACCATGTCTCTGAGAATGGCAATGACTCCATCGACATCGATTGGCCATTTGTTTATTTTTAGTTTGCATTACAATCATAACAGGTTTGCATGTTGCAATGGCTTCTAGGAACTGCTAAAGAAAGAAAAGATAAGCTTCTGCTAAGATGAGGAAAACCTTGGCCGGTGCAGCCTTTGCAATAGTTCTAAAAATGTAACTTAAAAATACATGTTAGCTAATAAGCAAAAATAAAAATAAAAAGGGAGGGGAGGGGCCGGGGGCCGGGGGGATTTGCATATTAATTGTTTTAACTTGTATAGAAAGGTGAAAGAGATCAAAGTTGAGAGTGAATGGCGAGGCTGATTGGTGGGAAGGGTCAGGTGGTTTCCTTAGTTGCTGTCCTATTCTCATGATAACTAGTAAATGCCCATGCTCAACATTTATAGAGCGTACTCCTCATCGTTACAAATTACAGATTCTTAGAGGGAAGCAACGATTATTTGATAGGAATTTGATAATAAATGATACCAAGATACAATATTAACATGTAAATTTGTACAAAATAGTTTATATTGATGAATAGAGTATTATTATTTAATAACACATTATAAATGGCTTTAGAAAACAATTATAAAGATTATGAAATCTAGGGCAGTTCCCTGAATTGAAACATGAGGGGAAAAACATGTCAAACCTTGAGGCTGCCCCAAAGATCGAATCTTGACTGGGTGAAATTGAGCTCTCACACATCATTCACCAGAGAACCCATTAGATCGGCCGAAATAATAACACATTATGCATATTGTTTCACCAATTAAGTTTGGAGCAGCCTTTTTTTGTGTGTTTACTGTCTAGTTCACTCCTGAATTTCCTCTCATGTTCGTTTCATCCAGAATTGCCATGAACAGCATCCACAGCGATGTCCTCCTTATACTTCCAGAGGCCAGAAATACAAGAGCAGTAATAGTACTAGCCTATTCAATGTTCTTTAGTTATTGGATCATAAGAACTAATACTTTGATCAATAAAAGGCGAACTAAAGCAGAGAATACAGGAGACAAACGCAATTAAAACCACAAAGATAATATGTCTAAAATCGATTGCTTTGCTGCGAGTAGGAAAATTATACAAAATGTGGTGTGGTAAAAGCGACGTAGCTCAGCATCAAATAAGTCTTCATCAACTATCAATTCAAGGCAATATGCTTACCATGCATTTAAACTTATGGGTTTCCTTGAGAAAAACAATGACACATAATGTCATGAATTTGAAAGATCATCATAAACTAAAGCTAACTAAATTTTACCAATGACGAGAAACAAGAAACATAAAATAAAATTTAAAAAAAAATATATGAAGGTGCTTGCTTCAGTTCATTATCAAACTAGAATGAAGGTACTGATCATCATGTTCCAAATCCCAACCCCAACCTCTCACCCCAAAAGATACACAAATACCGCACAGATTCTCCCTCTATTTTGCGCCTCTCCATTGGTTTCTGCCATTGCTGCTGCTGCTGCTGCATCTTGTCCCTATTGGCTATTGCTAATATAGATGATGAATTTTACAGTAACAATTCCCCATCCAACATGACAACATCTTGCTCTCACACAATTCACCAGACATCATCTCTGCAGTTGAAAATGTGAGAATTGCAAGATCCCTTGATTGCATTGCATCCTTGACTCAGTCCCATTATGTACATTGACTAACCAACATATATGACCCTAAACAGAACTTTTGCCTCGTCTCAGATGGGGAACACAGAAACAAAACAAAGTTGAGATTTTCAGCCTCCCCCGCTTCAGTTACCATTACCATGATCTCATTCCACTGTTCACATCCATAGACCAAGTCCTGCGGGAACGTGGAGACGTATCCATATTCATATTCGAACGAGATGAACCTGCCCTAATGATGGATCGAGATTGTCTACTAGAAGTGGAGCGCTGAGGTCCAACTCCACCACCTCTGAAGCAACCAAACAAGTTCCGGAACAACCTGTGCAACACACCACTCTCCCTCCCTCCTCTATTCCCTCTAGAAGACCAAGAAATCCTCCTAGGCTCACCACCATTGTTAAAACCACCATCCATTTCTGTATAAACAACAGGAAGCTCCCTCTCAGCACCTCTTCTTCCACCAGAAAACCTCCCTACAGCAAACCCTCCACCAGGTAACCTCCAAATGGTCAACCCCACATTCTCATCCTCATTCAAGGCAAGGGAATTCCCTGTTGAAGGTGGATTGGGAGCATCAGCAGGTAACTCGTGGCGACAAACGGGGCAAGAATTGTGAAGTGCGAGCCATGGAAGAATGCATTCTTGATGGTATATGTGCTTACAAGGCATCTCCCTAACAGCAGTGCCGAAATCAAAAGGCTCCTTGCAAACGGCACAGTGTGATTCCAATTCCAAATGACCCTGATCAATCTCAATTGTAGGCAATGAATCAATGGCAGCTTTTGATGCTGGAGGATGCTCGTACCTTCCAATACCGTTGATTTCGATTTGAGAAAGCTGTTCCAAAAGCCTATCAAATCCAGATCCCAGAAGAAACTCTGACATGCTCGGAGGCAATGGCCTAAGACCAGAACCTGCGCCATCATCATAGAAAAGCTCAAACCCACGACCCTCTCCAACGCCGTCGTGCCCTGCCCCCTCAGACGATCCACCGCCGCGGAGAACGATGACCGGATTGAAGGGTGACCGGTCACCGCCGATCCGGCGTGTTCGCCGGAGAGTAGGGCGAGAATTCTGATCGGAACTTGGGCGCTGGCCGATCATGTACATCGCGGCCGCCGGAAACCGCCGACGGCGGCCGTCCACGTGGATAGCACGTGCGGGGTGCTCGATCTCCTCGACGAATCCGCCGTCGCAATCGGGACAAGCCACCGTGTCCTGCCTCCATACCCTCACAAAACGACTGCACCTGTAGCACCAATACGATGATGTCCCCGAAGACATCGAGATCTCACTACCCTTTAGTGAAACCACAAAAAAAAAAAAATTTGATCCACACCCAGAATTCAATTTCCAACCAGATTCCCCTACAAACCCAGAAAACTCGATTTCGAGAGAAAAAAAATCCCCAAAAATTCAGAGAGAGATGTGATGGGATATTCTTTTTTCGTTTTTTTTTCCTTGGAGACAGGAAATGGAGATAAGGAAAGAGGGGTAGTGTGTGTGAAATGGGTTAAACTTAAAAATCAAATTTTGGCTTCGGAATTCAGAAACGTACCCAGTTGAATCTCTCTACGTGAGGGTTTCCATGGGAGAAAGAGAGAGAAAACAGAGAAGGGCGTGAGAGGAAAGGGGAAAGGGGCGGACAGGGAAAACGAGAGAACAAAGATAACAGCGAAAACGCGTAGTCTTTTGTTAGCGTGTAGCCAACGCTTTTTAATTGTGCGCCACGTGGCTTGATCTCGTTGGACGAAACCAAAACGACGCCTTGCTCAAGATGAAACGGTCGGTAACGTCGTTGTTTGGGAGCCGAATTAGCCGTTTGAGAAGTTAGTAAAGCCGGCGCGAGGTTTCAGGCTTCAGCCACTTGGAGGGGCTTTGTTACGGAGTTTTCGAATTACGTTGTTCTCGGTGACGTGGCAAGATTCTAATCGAGATTTCTATAGTATTTATTTTTATTTTGTAAAATTTAATAATTGTCAAGCATTTTTTTAAAAAAATTGTCAAAAATTGTACTAACTATTAATTATAAATTAAATATTTAATTAATACTTAACAATTGTTACCAAATCAATCAGAATATATCATAAAAATTCTCAGGTAAAAAGTCTTTTTTTTCTTTCTAAAAATAGGAAAAAGGTTGTAAAAGAATCGCCCAAAAGAGGGACACGCGCCAAATGAGAACCACGCGTTACGAACCGACGCGGTGGGGCTCATGAATCATTTCGAACGAGGTGGGCCAGGGCCACGTTGTTGTCGGACACGTCATCATTTGCTCGAAGGAGAGCTTTGGCGTGCGTTTTAGTGTCCTTTCCTTTTTTTTTGCGGTTTTGTAAACTGTCTTTGATTCAGAGTGTTTATTATTGATATTTTTAATTATTTAATTATATTTTTTATTAATTATTTATAATTTTTTAAAAAATAAAATTTTTGATTGATTAATAAAAAATATAAATATTTAGAAGTATTAATAACATTACTCTTAATTTAATTATTCATTATTATTAAAAAATAATTTTTATCAAATATCTTTAAGACATTTATTAAAATAAATAATATATTTTTTTAATTTTCAATCTATTAAATTTTCAACAATTGAATACCTTCTTTTTATTCAAAACTTATTTCTTTCATTTATTTTTATTTATTTAAAAAATATTTTATCTTAATTTATCTGTCATTTAAAAAATTTAAGGATGCATTAATTAAATTTTTTCAATTTTATTCTTACTTTTATTATCTCCACCAAATTTAATAACTACACATATGAATTAATTTCATATGATATTAATAAAGTAATAAAAGTGATGAGTCTAGGAGAGAAAAATATTTAATGGAGTAAGAACAGATAATTTAATCACATTAACCTATATTTCACTTAATTTAAAATTATGTAATGGTGTTATTAATTCTTATACAAAAATCTTAAAAGATAGATAAAAAGAAAAGAAAATAGTTCTATTTTAACTTGTTTAACAAGTGCCCTAAAGACACCTATTAGTAAAATCCAAAAATTAATCTATACTACTTAATAAAAGAAATTAATTATTTGGGTCTCAAACTTTTGTTTCCTAGCATTATATGTTACCTTTACATGTTTTTATAATGAAAACAAATATATGGATAAAATGGTAAAATAAAAATACTAAGTAATAACTCACTTCTCACTATTTCAAAACTGTCACCTTCATATTTTCATTGATTGGAATTATAAATAGTAATTCTTATAGTATATCTATTTTTCATCTTAATCATGTCAGCAGGACGAAGGATATCACATTTACAGTTTCAAATACTCTTACTAACTCACTAAAAAAATAGCTACAATAAGAAAAAAAAAATTGATTGACATACATTAACATGACTAAACCCTAAACCACCAGTAATAATAATAAGATTTTGTTAATGAATATTTAAAGATTTTTTCTTAAAGATATTATTAGAAAATGCTTAATATTTTTTATTAAATATTTTAATTATTTAAAAAGTAGTAATAATTTATTTTCAAATTTTATCCTTTTTGTTTGAATATTTATTATTTTTAAATTAGATTAAAAAGTATTAAATATTTTAAATTACTTAGAAAAATAAATATTAAATATATTTCATATTCTAATTTCTTTTCATTAACCAGTACCACCATAATAATTGAATTTGAACTGTTTGTCTTAAACGGACCGACCATCTGATTCTGCTTAACAAATTATGGGTTTTGGTGCCACACGCACTGACCCGAATTCAGAGAATCTTTTTTTAATACATTGATGAGTTGCTAAGGTTTTTTTGAAGAAAAGAAATTGCCACAATATTTGTGCGCACAGATTAAAATATATAAATTATTTTATTCCAGGCTATGTAAGTTTGTATGAAGGGGGGAATTTCGAATTTTTTTTAGGAATATTCATTGTACGTAGTCAGAGTTATTTTAAATTGTAAGACAATTTTTAAGTGTATTTGTGATATTGTTAAATAAATTTAAATAAAAATTATGCATAAAAAGTATAACTTTTTTAAATTTTTAATATATTAAATAATTTATTTTTTATTAAAATTTTTCAGTTTTAAATCTTTAACAAATATCCTTAAAAACTTTTTAATGTGATAAATGGACAATAATGTGTTTATATTTTATTTTTATTTTTTATAAATAAAAATTTAAAATTAAAGGTGACTGTCTCATCTCAAAATTAAGGCATGCTTTGAAGCTCAACGAGTGATTATTAACTTAGTGCAATTAATTTATGTGTTAAGTTTATACAATAATTTTTATTTTTGTTGGTAGATGAATAATTTCTTCATCTTTTAATATAATAATAATATATTATCAATGACATTTATCATATACATTAATATTGTCAAAAATCACATGTTAATAATGAATTAAATTTAAATTACATTATAATATAAATTTAATTTTAATATATTATTGCTATAAAAAAATTATACTTGTATTAAATAATGTGTTATCACATCATTTTATAAGTTTGACATCTCATATAAATTTTATTTTTGATACATGACATTTCATATATTAACATAGTCAAATTCATTAAATGAATTATCAATAGTCAAATTCATTAAATGAATTATCAACACTAGATTAGATGAAAATGTAAAATAATTTATAGGAACAATATATGAAAATTAAATTCATAAAATATTAAGCTAAACATTTTTATATTTCTATTCCTATATAACTTTCCCATCTGAAAAGTTATAAAATAATTATGTACGAAACATAATAAAGTTGTCAAATTTTACAATATACTTAATTATAGTTATGATACTTATATATATATATAATATATATATATATATATATCATATATTTTTTAATTTTTTTGTCAAAATGAACCATTGTGGGGTTCGTTTAGATTATTTTGTGTTTCTTCTTGTTTTTATGTGACTTTTTTATCAAATGTTTTTGTAAATATCTTCAAAAACTAAAAATTTAAACTTCTTTAACTTTTCTTAGATAAAAAGACCCAATTTTTAGGGTTCTACAATGCCACCAGACTGCCCGTGAGGTCGATTTGAGCTAGTTCCATGACTTTTAAGGCATGTTCCTCACTCTCCCCTGTTGGGTTAGAGATTGAGTGTCATTGAGTGTATGCTTGGATAGGCTTGGCAATGGAGGCGGGTTGGAGCAGGATTTTGCTTAATTCATCCTCGCCCTACACCTTTAAGAATTAGAACTAGCACCTGCCCCTCAAGAAAAAAATATCAAAATTTGTACTGAATGTATAATGTGTAACATCTTAATACTAATATCTTAATATATACATTTTGTAAATACTTAGCATTATAATGTCACTAAATACATACTAATCAAATACTTATATATATAATGTTAGTTAAAAATACTACAGAGAGTCATATGAAATGTGAAAAATATAATATTTATATCATAATGCATCAAAATACATATACATCATTAGCCTTAGTAAATGCTTGAAGTATTATATAACTCTATACATTTCAAAAGAGATACTAAAAGTATAACAATTGAAACATAAAACATAAACTAATCTACTCTTTAGCTTCTTTCTTCTTCTTACTCTTGGAAGAAGTTTCACTTGGAATTACATGATACACAGCAGGGTGAGAAACTATATTCTCAGTATGAGTAATCAAAACCAGACATACATACATAGCATAGATAAACATAATCTCAAAAACTACTAATAAGATATGTTTAAAGCATCTACAAAACTAGAGCATTTAGATAAACCTAGTTAACACACATTTCATACATACATTTAGTCCAACTTAAAACTAAAAATATAAATCTTAGGGATACTGGTTTAATATGTTATTTTTGTGGTAAATAAAACGAGATCTCACTGCTCACATAACATATATTCTAGCACGCTAAGAAGTTCGGGCTGAATCTTGATTCTGAAGAATCTTATGAACCCCTACTTATCTCCTTTGGCCTTGGCACTAACGAAATATTAGGATTATGTCTTTCCTCAATTGAGTCTATCAGACACCCTTCAATCTCTCTTGACCTTCATGAATGACATCAAAGGATACTCACAAAATCAACACTATCAATCTTTCCCGTACGTACTAGGTATAATTCTCCTCTTAAAAACTATCCCTATTTGTACCTTAAGACACCTTAGGAAACATATACTAATGATCTCATCTAGTCTAAAATTTTAAAACATCACAAATGACATTTTTAAGATTCTTGGTACACACGCCGCGGCACTAACTTGGGCACGCTGCGATGCCCAAATTGTAATACCCTGAATCACATGTTAGAGTGGTAAATGGTTACAAAAGGTAGCATTTGACTTGTTTAACATGTCTGTTAAGTTTTGTGACAAACTGAGTTCGTTTAGGCCCTTAGTTGCAACATAGAAGTTGAAAAGTAACTTAAAATGACTCAGATAATAGCATAAGTTGTTAAGTTGAGGGAAATAAATATACAGAGTTTGTTTCTGAGTCATAAATGAGTTAAGTAAGAAGCAATTAAAGTTTTAAGAGAATCTGAGTTAGTTTGGTATTTTTAGGCATACTGGTTGTGTATTTAATGTCAGATTGACTACCAGCAGATATGAAAAATCATGAAAATGGTGAAATAATAATTTAGATGAATCTTATGATTTATTCTAAAATTGTTAGAAGCTGAAAAACTTGAATTAACATAATTCGAGTGTTCTTAGCAGATAAGGAAGTTACAGCAAAATATCCTAAGGGACATGATGATCATTCTCTCATTTCTCTCCCTCACATATAAGCAGCTGTTGCTGTTGTCGCGACCATGATCGCGGCGAAAAATAACAACTCAAGATTTTAGAAAATGGATGGAGTCGCCACCAATTTTATTTTAATTTAGGAAAAATTAGAAAAATCTTTTTTGAAAATGGTCTTTGGAACCTGATTGAATTCGGGAATCGGTTATGGATAGGGAAGGGCAGAAACTTAATCCCACAGTACCCCTAACACACCCGTTCTAAAACGATACCTTAAGTTAATTGTGTAAATTATTAACAATCTTTGGAAATATTTATCTTACCCCTTTTTACGAAACATTGTAACTATTTATAAAAAGGAAACCACAAAATTATGAAAATTTAATTTTGGCTTGACAGAAATGAAATTCTGCTCCTACGTATCCTCTGGTACAAAGAGGAACTCAAAGTCAAGTAGTTCTCTAGTAAATGAGTGTGAGTTGATTGATTTTTTATTAAAAAGATTGCTGAAAAGAGATTTTTACTGGAAAACAAAAACGTCCTTGCACAGGATTCAAGGTAGCATCAGGCTACTCAATAAACCTTTATGATCCAAATGACATTGAAGGTAGTATTCACTACTCAATCATCACCATTGGTCATTTCATTGATTTAAAAAAAAAACTTTCATTTTTTTTTATTTTAAGGCATGCATGAGGACAAGTAAGTAACTGCACAAACAACACGTTATCATACTATAATCCAAGTGAATGCAACAAAAACTAAATTAAGCACAACAACACAAAACAAATATTTTTTCTAACACATTCCCCTTTTTTTTTACTAATCACGAGACATAACAAAAAAGACACTATAAAACATGAATTAACTTTAAATTACACTGACAAACCCCCTTTTTTATTTTTTATTTTTGTATTCTTTCATTTCCCCTTTTTTTTTCTTTATCAGATTAACAAAACCCAAAGGAATAACAATGATAATAATAATATAGCAAAACTCAAAATTTTAAACAGATGAAAACAATGAAACCATTCTAGAGAAATAAAGAAATGGAGCAGGGGGGAAGAAAAAAGAACCACTGGCGACGTAGAGGTTCTGGCTCGTTGCGGCATATTCTGCACGGCCCTCGCGACGGTGAGGTTGGGCGCTAACTGCGGTATGGGACCTGGGGCGGTGGCTGTTGTGCGGAGGCGACGGGGAGGACGAGTTCGTCCAGATCTGAGCTGAACCTACGGGTAGGGCGACGGGTTCGCTGAGCCGGAGCGAGGCGACCAGCGATGCAGTGCGGTGGGAACCGGTGGAGCAAGACGACGACGTTGGCTAAGCGCGGAAGGCAGTGGGCAACGCGACTCACGACTTCGCGGCGGAGGTAGGGAATCGTACGGGTGGCGCTCCCAATGGCAGATCTGTGATGCAGTTCGTGGTTCAGTGGGGTGGCTCTACGGTGGTTGCTTGGGTGATGGGTGGTCAGAGGATGTTGTGTGAAGGGGTGGCTCACGGTGGAGAATAGGTGGAGGTTGGTGAGGGTGAATGAGTTGACTCAGTTGAAGGTGATGGAATGGTGAGGTTGAAGGTGGTGGCAGAGGAGGCTCACGGTGGGGAGGCTTGGAAGATGAATGATGAGGAAGATAAAGTTGGAAGGTAATCAGTCAAGGTGGTTTCTGATGGGTAGCATGAGGGTGAAGATGGCTCACGGTTGGAAGGGATGGTGAAGTTGGTTGTGGACGTTGATGGTTCAGGCGGGTAGCGATGGGTTCTCACAGTTATGGGTGAGGGCGTTGCTGAAGAGGGAGTGGTGAAAATGGAGGTCCAAGTGTTCATCAGGATAGGTCCCTGGAGATGGCAGCAGGGAGTCTATCTTTGTTTTTTTTTTGTTCTTTTTTTTTCTCAGTTGAAAAACCCCCTTTTCTCTTTGTCTGCTTTCTTGTAAATCCTCTGAAGAATCCCCTGAAGCAGCGAGTGTTCAGCAAAAAGCTTAGGGTCCTTCATTGCAGATGTAGGAGTTTCCATTTTCATGAAGTTTCCTTGTGATTGAGACCCTCTCCCATCTTCAAATCTCTGCCAACTTACCATTTTTGTGCTGCCTTGAGCCTTGAGCTTGCAGGCTTGCAGCAAGGTAAGAGAGGTTGACGTGATTTAGTTGCATTTCAACTTCTGGTGAGACTGCAACCAAAAAAATCAACCAGCTGCAAAACGTAACCATGATCCCCTCCCTTTTTTTGTATTAAACGAGATCTGTGTTTTTTTTGTTTTTTATTTTTTTTGCTAAAGCGGGCTTACATTTGGGCTAACAAAAAAAATAAGAATATGGACCTTTAATTAATTAAATTCAAAATTAATTTTTTTAGGAGCCCGGTCAAAATTGAGTGTTCACAGTTGTCCCTCTTTACTTGCTTCTTACTAGATAATAAGAAAACTGTGGTCTTCATATTATCGTCGTAAGAAACGAGTAAAGATATGAATTTCAATTTTGTCCGACGATGCATAAGATGTAAAACAAATGTGAGAAATAACATGCAAAGCGCCAATGCGCTCAAAAGAATGACAAGAATTTAAAATGCATGGAGCCGAAGCGCTCAAAAGAATGACAAATATTAAATGCATGGAGCCGATGCGCTCAAAAGAATAGACAGAAATTAAAATGTATGGAGCCGATGCGCTCAACAGAATTTAAAATGCATGAAGCCGATGCGCTCAAAAGAATTTAAAATGCATGGAGTCGATGCGCTCAATAGAAATTAAAATGCATAGAACCGATGCGCTCAAAAGAATTGACAAAAATGAAAATGTATGGAGCCGATGCGCTCAAAAGAATTGGCAGAAATTAAAATGCATGGAGCCGATGCGCTCAAAAGAATTGACAAAAATTAAAATGCATGGAGCCGATGCGCTCAAAAGAATAGACATAAATTAAAAAGACAAATGGGCAACTGAGTCCCGAAATTTTAAAAGACAGGCGGGCTACTGTGCTCTCGAAAAATAGATATTTAAAAAGGCAAGGCATCTTGATCCACAAGGATTTTTCTTCTCTTTTTTTTTGTTCCTTTCTTTTTTGTTTTTGTTTCTTTTTGTTTCAGTTTTATTAAAAGACCTTTGAACCAACGGCGACTTTTGAAAAACTTTAATCAATCAAAACCCTTGTTCACATGCTTTTGCTCGTTGGACCTGATAACCTCGATCTTTCTTCTCCCTCTTCTTCTTCTTTCTCCCTTTTTTTATATATTTTTCTTGATTCCTCTTTTCTCCTTGGCAGCGAAATCGAATATTGCATTGTAATCGGTATTTTGAGCTACAGAGATCTTTTAGTCCAAGTCAATCATTGAAGGATTGTTGTAGAATTGTCAAATCAAATTGTTAAACATAAATTTATCTTATTTGAGATATAACTTAATAAGTAAGCATGCATTCATGAATGGATAGAAATTCGTTGAATGAACAAACTTCTTTTTATTGCTTTGGTGATCTGATCATACATGAACTTTTAGTAAGACACATACTTGAAAGATGAAATCCTAGAAACTAAAGGAAATTACAAAGGATAAGAAAAATTTTGCCCTAGTATTGGTTCCTCGTTCCTCATTCAATTGATTCCCTGCAATGGCCTGATAACTCAACTATTGCCTATGTATTGTTACTTCCTTCAACACACCTTCTCCTCAGTCCTTCAAAAATAATTTGCCCCAGTGTAGTCAATTGAAAGCGAACAAAATTGTCCCAGTGTAGTCAATCAAATGCCGATCAGAGTTGCCCCAGTTTGGTGAGCCCTTCAAGGAGTTTCATGTCAACTTTCTTTGAGATCTTACCTATTTATTTGCCTTAACTTTTGCTTAAAGCGCCCTTTCGGGTTTTCAGCCTAACGGGCCCCCCTTTTTTTAGGCATAGAATCTCTTGACAACATCAGTGTATATGGGCCTCGGCAATTCTTCTCCATCCATATTCTGCAAAATTAATGCTCCTCCTGAAAATGTCTGCTTGACTATATATGGGCCTTCATAATTCGGAGCCCATTTTCCTCTGCCATCCTCTTGATTAGGGAGAATCTTCTTCAAAACCAAATCTCCTGAATAAAAATCTCTAGGATGAACTTTCTTGTTAAAGGCTCTGGCCATTCTGCTTTGATATAATTGCCCATGGCAAATAGCTGTCAGTCTTTTCCCTTCTATCATATTCAATCGCTCATGTCGAGTCTTCACCCATTCGGATTCTTTCAACTCTGCCTCCATCAAAATCCTTAGAGAAGGAATCTCAATTTCTATAAGAGAGACGGCCTCCATCCCATATACCAAAGAGAAAGGCGTTGCCCCAGTGCTTGATCGTATATTGGTATGATACGCGTGTAAAGCATAGGACAACATTTCATGCCAGTCTTTGTAATTCACCACCATCTTGGCAATAATTTTCTTGACATTCTTATTTGCTGCATCAACTGCACCATTCATCTGGGGTCTGTAAGGAGCTGAATTATGATGCTTGACTTTGAAACTCTCACAAAACTTCTGAATCTCAGCACCGTTAAGATTGGTGGCATTATCTGTTATTATCCTTTCTGGAATTTCGTATCTGCAGACGATATCCCTTTTGAGGAATCTCAAAAACACCTTTTAAGTGATATTGGCATACGAGGAAGCTTCTACCCACTTGGTGAAACAGTCAATCGCCACCAAAATGAAGCGATGACCATTGGAAGCTTTAGGATTAATGGGTCCAATGACATCTATTCTCTACATTGAGAAAGGCCATGGAGATACCAAATTATGCAAGGGAAATAGAGGTGCATTTACTCGATCTGCATATATCTGGCATTTCTGACACTTTCATACATATTCTATGCAGTCTGTTTCCATGGAGGACCAATAATAGCCACTTCTGAGAATTTTTCGTGCTATCATATGACCATTAGCATGAGTTCCACAAATCCCTTCATGGACTTCAGACATGATTATATGAGCTTCACGAGCATCCACGCATCTAAGCACAGTGCCATCATGACTTCTCTTGTACAAACCCTCTCCATTCAAGAAAAGGTCATTGCCAGACGACGAATAGTCTTCTTGTTCACCTCATTTGCCCCAGTTGGGTATTCTCTATGTTGAATATACTACTTGATATCATGGTACCATAGCTTACCATCTGGCTCATCTTCCACATTAGCACAATACGCAGGCTCATTGTGCATCTTTACTTGGATAGGTTGAACATTATTGTGAACATCCAATTTGGTCATTACAGCCAAAGTGGTCAAGGCATCTGCAAACTGATTCTTGTCTCGAGTCAAATGGGAGAAGGTCACTTCCTCAAACTTTTCGATCAGCTGGGTCAAATTGATAAGGCACCAACTTCGGGTCTTTGGTTTGCCATTCACCATTCACCTGATAAATGATAAGTGCTGAATCTCTAAATACATTTAGCTGTTTGATCCCCAAGTCAATTGCAACTTGTAAACCATTAGCACAGGCCTCATATTCTGCAACATTATTGGTGCATTCAAAATCGAGCTTGATAGCGACTGGATATTGCTTTCCAGTTGGTGAAACAACCACGGCTCCTATGCCACTACCATGCATGTTGATTGCTCCATCAAAATACATCTTCCAAATGGGTTCATCCTCACCTTCCTCTTCTCCTTCTACTGTCAATATTTCTCCATCAGGGAACTCGGATGTTACTAGTTGTCCACCCTCAAGAGGGTTTTCAGCTAAATGATCAGCAATTGCACTTCCTTTGATGGATTTTCGAGTTATGTACTTGATGTCGAATTCTGATAGTATCACCTGCCATTTTGAAACCCTTAATGAAACATGATGGCTTTCAAATATATACTTCAGGGGGTCCATTCGGGAGATCAACCAAGTGGTGTAATACAACATGTATTGCCTTAACCGTTTTGAGGTTCATACCAGAGCATAACAAGTCTTTTCAATAGCCATGTAACGGGCTTCACAGTCATTGAACTTCTTACTCAGATAATAAATTACCTGCTCCCTTTTCTCTGATTCATCATGCTGCCCCAACATTGCTCCCATTGAGGTTGGCAGTATGGTTAAGTACAATATTAGAGGCCGACCAGGTGTAGGTGGTACCAAAACAGGAGGATTCACTAAATAAGCTTTTATCTTGTCAAAAGCTCCTTGACATTCCTCATCCCATTTTCCTGGCTGGTGTTTCTTCCGCAGCTTGAATATAGGCTCACAAGTACTGGTCAAATTGGCAATGAATCTAGCAATGTAGTTAAGTCTCCCGAGAAAACTTCTCACTTCACGCTTTGTCTTAAGAGCAGACATCTCTTGTATTGCTTTCACTTTATCCGGATCCACATTTATTCCTTCTCTACTAACAATGAATCCGAGTAACCTTCTAGTGGATGCTCCAAAAACACATTTAGCGGGGTTCAACATCAGCTTGTACTTTCTGAGTCTTTCAAACAGCTTACGCAAAACTGCCACATGACTTTCTCCTTCTCTAGACTTGGCAACTATATCATCCACATACACCTCAATCTCCTTGTGCATCATGTCGTGGAACAATGCAACCATAGCGCGTTGGTAAGTAGCCCCAGCATTCTTTAATCCAAACGGCATCACTGTGTAGCAAAATGTCCCCCAAGGAGTGATGAAAGTGGTTTTTTCTTTGTCATTGACATCCATGGGGATTTGATTGTACCCCGAATATCCATCCATGAATGAAAACTTGTGATTCCTAGCAGTGTTATAAACCAAAACATCGATATGAGGGAGTGGGAAATTATCATTCGGACTGGCCTTATTCAGATCCCTGTAGTCCACACACATTCGGACTTTCCCATCCTTCTTAGGCACAGGCACAATATTGGCTACCCACTCTGGGTGTCTTGACACTTCTACAAATCTTGCTTCTAGCTGCTTAGTCGCCTCTTCCTTAATCTTCAGGGACATATCAGGATGCATTCTCCTTAACTTTTGCTTTTTTGCCTCAACATCTGGATGTAATGGGATTTTATGAGATGCTATCTCCGGATCTAATCCAAACATATCCCGATAAAACTAAGCAAAGACATCCATATACTCTTTGAAGAGTGCAATCATTTCTTCACATGGATTTTTCACCATTTCAACTCCTTTTTCTCTTCCTCTGTTCCCATGTTAATCACCTCGGCTTCCTCACCATTCAAGTCAAATTCTTTCTCGGAATACTCCAGTAATTTTTCAAAACTTTCAATAACTTCTCCCTCATCATCAGATCCAGGGTCTTCTTCCTCAAACATCGCATGGGAATCAATTGATGAGTTTGCAAGGTCTCTTTTGTGAGGCGAACTTTCTACGAGACACAAATCCCTAGAAAGTAATTTGTGTGGAGTTGGAAAAGCAAAATAGAGTGGGAATGATAAAGGAAAAAAATAAAATATTATTACAAAAAGGAAAATTGATAAATGCAAATGGACAAGTCAAAGTGCAACGAGGAGGAATGTTGAATAATCATGCAAATTCATTAAGTTAATGTCTCAAACAGTACAAACATAAGCTCAAAACACAGCCAATCTTAAATATCAGCTTAGTACAGTATGACCAGACAATTATTTGGAAACAATCACATCAATCATTGGTTCGGACTGCCAGTTCTTCAGTGGCTCCTCATCAGCAGAAGGACGGATTGCCTTGCTTTCTTCTAGGCCTTCTTCATGCAATGCATTGACAGTGAGATGGCATTGGGAGCGAATGACTTCCCCAGACATGATTACCTCAGCTGGTGCTGAGAATGTTTCCCTCAGGTGGGGAATATGCTTTATTTTGCCCTTGTCATTTTTCTTTCCGAGAGTCATGCTCCTTGTTCTCTCTTCCAGGGATGCTTCATACCCTAACCCAAACTTGTCCCACTTTTCCTGGAAGGACACCGATGACCGAGTACCTTGCAATTGTGAGCCCATGCCTTTTCCTTCTTCATATCCACTACTTGCCATAATCTGGGCCACCACTTGATCCACACTTTGCGTCGGAGATTCATCCTTACCAACTCCAGTGTCAACTATTTCAAAACTATGCCACAAATTCTCTTCATCTTTCTCTGCACTCTCTACATATGGCACTGAAACTGGTTTTGACAACATAATCTCTTCCTCTCCATGTATGGTAATGACTGACCCATTTTCAATGTATTTAACCCTCTGATGCAAGGTAGAGGGAACAGCACCAGCAGCATGGATCCATGGTTTTCCCAAGAGTATTGTGTAACTAGTCTCAATATTCATAACTTGGAACAACACTTAAAAGTTACTTGGACCAATATCCAGCGGTAACATCATCTCTCCCGAGATGCCTCTCTTATTTCCATCAAAGGCCCGTACCACCATTTCTCGGGGTGACAATTCATCCTTACTTATTGATAATGAAGTCAGAGTCGACATAGGTAGGATGTTCAGTGCAGACCCCCCGTCTATCAAAACCTTTGCAACTATATACCCTTTGCATTTGAGGGTTATATGCAAAGCCCGTGGATTTCTCTCAGATCGAGAAATGATCTCTTCCTCAGTAAAAGTGATCATGTTGACACGTTTCACCGGGTCCACCATATTGACGACACTTTCAGGGGTAACATCAGGCTTGACATAGGCTTCGTTCAGAATTCTCAATAATGCCTTCCGATGTGTCTCAGATGTTAAGATGAGTGACAAAAGAGATATTCGGGCCAGTGTCTTCTTCAACTGTTCCACCACATCATGTTCGCTTTGCTTCATTATCTTCAAGAACTCTTCTTCCTCTTCTTTCCTCTTCTCCTCTTCTTTTGAAGTTTCTTCCCTTCTTACTTCTTTGACAATTTTTCCATTTTCTATTTCTCCTGGGTTATAGAATCGCCCACTCCTTGTAATTCCTCCTACCCCGACTATGTTAGTCACTGGGTCTCCCTCCTAATGTACCTCTGCAACTCGGGCATTCGAAGTCCCTTCCCCGACTCCCTTTATCTCTACCCTTGTTTTATAGCTCCAGGGCACTGCGCGGGTGTCATTACAAGCAAATGGTGTTGGCTTCTTGACTGTCAATACTACTTTTCCTGGCGCTGAAGCTTGGCTGAGAGGTGGCACCTTAAGTACAAATCGTTCAATCATATTGACCTCTTTAGAGGAAGTTACCCCTAGTCTTGCTTGTATTACTCCCAATGTGAGCAATCTCTGGACTCGAACCTTAAAGTCCCAGCAGTTCTCAATATCGTGTCCTGTTTTCCCACAATGGTAAACGCACCTGGACTCTTCATCATGCCTCTCCTCTTCTTTCACCGATTAAGCTGGTGCAGTGATAACATAACCTGCTATCTTCAGTCCCTTAAATAATCGAATCATCGGCGTATGCAGGCTCATGACTTCTTTTATTAGAGGTCCTTCCATCTCCACGGCATTTGCCTCATTCCTTCCACCATGATTAGGGATTGAGTTGTTGACGATACTGGGTCCAGCCTCTTCTTGAATGTCAAGCTTCCCATAAGCAATAAGCTTCCTTACTGCAGTCTTGAAAGCCTCACAATCTTCAATTGAATGTCCTAGGATATCCATGTGGTATTTGCAAGTCAAATTTGGGTTATACCACGCTGGGAACGGTGGTTCTAAGGGACGTACAGAATTTCCCAAAATGAGGTGGGTATCGAACAACCTTTGGAATAGGTCCGCATTTGAAATGGACAGTCTTGGGAAAGAGGGTAGGTTTTGAGGACGAAAGCGACCTTGATTCTGGAAGTTTAGCCGAGGTTTTGGGTGATTTCGATAGGTTTGTGGAGGTGCAGGTGGGTATCGGGTATAGGTTGGGCGAGTTGGCATATATGATTGTGGTGTGGGAACATTATTGATTTGGAATTGCGGAGTTGGGGTAATGTTTGTGGTAGGCATAACTTGGTAGGGCGGGTAATAAGGAAGTGTAGGTGTTTGGCATGGAAGGTGAGGGTTAAGGTTATATGGTAGTTGGCGGCTTGAGTTTTGTGGGGAATATCGAGGTCTGAAGGTCTGCTGGCGTTGGACATAATTCACCTCGGGTTCCTTCTTTTTCGGCTGGAATCCCTTCTTAAAGGCAGTATTCTCCGTATTGCTCATCGACAACTTCCCAGCTTTGGCCAAAATCTCTATCCTTTCTTCTGCCATTATCAAGTCTGCAAAATCCTTATAGGCTGCCCCGACCATTGCCCTGATAAAAGGATTTCTCAAGGTTCCCAGGAAATATGAACACATCTCAAATAGTGTTAATAGGGGCTGAACTTGAGCTGCCAAGGCTCTCCACCTCTATGCATATTATCTGAAAGGTTCATCATTTCCTTTCTGCATTAAGCTCAATTGTTCCCAGGTCAGAGTTGTGTCCAGATTAAATTTGTATTGATCCATGAATAATTCAGCCAATTCTGACCAACGAGAAATCTTAGAGTGGTTTAATTGAAGATACCACTCTAAAGTAAGACCTATAAGACTCTTGAGGAAAAAGCTAATGAGGAACTTATCATCCCTGGACCAAACAGCCATCTTGGTTCCATAACTAATCAAATGAAACCGAGGGTTGCCACTTCCATCGTACTTGGCAAAATCAGGAATCTTGAAGTCTTTAGGGATTACGACATCTGTGGTAGGACACAGTTCTTCTATTCTCAGAGGTCCATAAGCACTGGGGCCCTTGATTGCCTTGATCTGTTCCTCCACTTTCTCCATCCACTCTTCCCTCATCCTGTCTTTCTCGGTCATGACGTGGCTATTCCCAGAGTGAGGTATTGTTGCTTGCCCTGAAATAGACACATGAGGTTGTTCCCAAGTAGGGCCAGCATAACTAGGAACTTCATTATGAGCACCTTCCAAAGTGCGATACCCCTCCCCAATAGGCATGACAATCGATGTCGTTTGAGGTGGTTATTCATGGATCCCTACAGTGATGCCTGAGGTTATAGTCGGGAATGTTGGGGCAGTCATTGATGGCACATTTACATATACTTCAACCCCATTTGTACATCTATTTTCGCTGATTAAGTGAAGAGACTCCCTCACATCTTGCAGTATTGCTTCCAACCTTACTTGGGCCTCTGACATCTCATTTATCCTCCCTATCATTTCATTGACTTCTCTGCTCAAGTTTCTCCCTGCCTCAAGATTATTAGCAGCCATTCTGGTCCGAGATCTGGTATTGTGAACTCGGGTTTGATTAGTATCTTCTTTCCTAGGCTGCGCAATGATTCCTGAGTCAAATTGATTTATTAAAACAAAACAACATTAAACAAAGAAAAAGGAAAGAAAAAGTTAGCGCTATTGTGAGGATGCTTGGTGATTGTGGAAAGATTTGCACGGATATTCAATAGCAATGCAGGATCCCAAATTCTGCACTTTGGGTTTATCATCCCTTAGGTAAGAATATGGTTGACAGCGATCCAAGGGAGTATTCTCTCCTCAATGGGTGCTATCTTCTTGGATATTCACAAGCAATACATTTATTCTTTCACTGAATACTAGGATTTCGGTAATTTCGCTGAAGGACGAATTGTCTCAGGTCAAGAGCACGATTGACAACCTATTCAAGAGGGCATTCACCCCTCAATGAATAATGTCCAAGTGAAAAATAGTAAAATCAATGTTTGGAACAAAACACTGCAATTGGTCATTCATATTTATTTCAAATTTCAATCAGTACAAGGTCTCAGACTCCTCAAAAGGTAACATAAACAACATTACATTAACAACTTTATTTGTTTCTTCCTAAGACCTTTAGCAAGACCTCGACAATACTTCATGAACTCGGCTATTTTTTGTGGTAGCTATAACAATGGATTCAGTCGAATCTGAAGGTCTGCCTCTTCAAAATGATCAACCAGTTGCACAACATGATATTGCACGTTGTTAGACATGTTCTCATATTTCTTCTTCCATTCTTCTTTTTCAGCCTTTTGATCTTGTGCTACTGATTGCCACACTTCTGCCCATTCTTCTTTTTGCCTCACTAATCTTTGGGCTTCGAGTCTCCACTGCTCATGGTCTCGCCCCAACTCTTGAATTTTCAGCTTCAAATGCTCATTCTTTCGGTTTGCTTCCACGAGTGCATCATGATATTTGGTAGCTAATACTCATCATTGGTCAGAGCGGAACTTTGCTTCAATCAGAGCTTCTTGTAAGGCTTGCATTCTACGATCTTGTACCCTAGCATTCGCCTCCAACTTTCCTTTCTCTTGCAAAACCAACGCCATTGTCTCTTCCTGAGTGTTTATCTTTGCTCGCAATTCACGAACTTCTGTTGTGGTCTTTTCAAATTCTATCTCCTTTCCTTTCCGTGCTCTTTTTACTCGGCTTGGGGTCTCAGCCATATCTGCACACGTATTTTTTAAATATTCAACTTCATCAGCTAGCTTTTGGCATCGACTCTGGTGGATGACTACTTTTAACTCAGCGACTTCCTTTCCTTGTTCTAAGACTTTCATTTGTGCTTTCAGTCTTTCCATCTCGGTGGCCATTTGAGGTATGATTTGAGGATGACCTTTATCATCTGAAACTGTCTGAGGGAGCCTATTTTGTACCCTTCTTACCTCTCTCCATTGCAAGTATTCAGGGGTACAGACCACCACATGCTTCCCTAATTCCTTTGTTCCTGCCATATGAATATTCTTCCAAGCATCTCTAATTTCTTTTTCTCGCTTAGTAGTGCTTCCATCTTGCTGGTATAAGAAGTTGAACCCTTCAAGTTGCTTTTCGTTGGGCATATATTGAGTCCATCGAAGTTGTCTAAGCACAAGGATTGGCGCGTATGATACACCACCTCTAGGGCTCATCAAAGGAACATTAGGAAAGTCACCACAGTTGAAAACTATCTCTTTTCCATGATACCACGGGCATACCCATTTAAAAGAATCTGGCCCTATCCTCATGAACTCATTTTTCCATTCATAAGCTTTTTGTTGCTTCACTGGTATGCGACCAAAATTCCTTAACGGGTCAGGTAGGAGTCCCAGGCGATTCTGTACATCCATATGCGTCATAATCCAAATGTACAATATATGTGTACAGCATCGAATCTTTCCACCACCCTTTTGATGACAGATTTCCATTGTCAAGAAAGTATCAGTAAGAATAGCAGGGACTGGATTTGCTTTATACTTCTCAAACTTGAAGAATACATCCATTGCTGCTTGATTTACCATATCTGAGGTAAATGGGAATAACACTAACCCAAAGATGGTTAAGGCCAGTGTTTTGTTGAAGAAATCTCACTTTCCTTATTGTGCTAGATACTGAAGATGTGCTTCGAGGTAGCTTTTCTTCAAGCCTTCTGTTCCTCCCCTTTTATATGCCCAATTGATTTGTTTGAGCCCCTATCAGTTCTGCTATCTTCCCTACTGATACATAATACCCTCCATAAAGATAAACATTTGGGTGCTTGCTCATTGGGAGTCTTAACATGATAGCGTACTCTTCAATGGTCGGTGCAATATCTAGGTCAGGCAACTCAAAATATTTCAGAGAATGGTTCCAAAATTGAGCTAGGCCACTCAAGACAGGCTCTTCAACTGTGATGCGCAATAAGTCTAGGATTTGCCCATAACTACTCGAGAATTCTGATCGAGCTTTAGGAGTCATCTGTTGAGTAATGTCTTTCACACGCCTCAAATCACTGCCATTAACTGTAATCTTCATATTCCTCTTGAGGTCAACTGCATTGCTTGTGTTTTGCCCATGACACATTTCTTCCATTCTTTGCTATTGATGAGTACCAGTCTTTCCACTTTACCAAGCAAACTCACCCTACAGAATTAAAAATAAAAAATGTAAGCATGCCATAAAAAGGAAGGGTGCATCTTAGGGTACCTCTTATCGAGGTAACTTCTAGAGAATGTATCCTAACAACCTACATGGAGAAACCCTTATAAGGTTGTAAACCCAAAGGATTATGCATGACATGTAAATACATTTTTTTTTTTGCTAAAAGGGTTATGACAATGCAAGATGAGATATCCCTTTTTTTTTGTAATGAATGACATGAGAATGCAAGATATTTTTTTTAATGCTATGAAAAATCAAAGGATAACGAATAACTCTAACATATAATTGATCTACTCAATCATATGTCATAAGGAATAGGTTATTTAAAGAAATATTCAATATGGTTTATAGGATTAGCTCCAATGACACAATCTCTATTGTTTAAATCTTCCGCTCAGAACACTCCCGTTCCATTCAGAGTAACAACTTCCCTTACTATAAAAAATTTTACTAATAGAAAACTCTGTTTTCAAAGAGCATAATCTCTGGGAAAATGTGTCCAACTTTTTCGCAAATTGTTTTCTTGACGTACATTCCTTCATTAAGTACATTCTTTCACATCACTTACTGCTTTTGGTTTCCTCAATGGTTGTAAATACATCTTCCGTCGAAATCAATTACTTTCTCAATATTCTAAAAAGAAATTTCAGGTTCCAAAATTACGAAATCTTATATTCCAAGACTGATTCTCTTCCATCAGATTCTAAACTTCAACTTCTAGTTTCCACTGAACAGCGGTCCTTTGTTCGTGCAGTCGTCTTTCCACATTGCTCCCGTCGCTCCCATAGCTGCAACTGCATTACTAGTAACATGTTTCACTTCCACACAAGTATTACTATCCCGAGCCATTTTTTTTGAGACGTGCGGATCGAAATACAATGGATCTAATATCCATTATAAACAATATTATTTCCTTTCAAAAAAATAAATACAGAGAACACAACACAAGCAAAATAGACCTAACCACAAACCCCAAACGACTCAAACCGTGCTCTGATACCAACTAATATAACACCCTCCTTGGGGCATCACATTTTCGACTCCCGACTCATAATCTAAAAAGAAGTTCGCACAAAATTTGAGTTATAAAAAATGAGTTTCAAAATTTCTTCTTTACTGAAACGTAAATTTACTGAAAATATTAGGTAATATTGAAAATCATATTTCAACTATTCATTATGCAATATTGACACCAATTAATATCACAATTTAAAGAAAAATATAAAATTAACAGACTTATTTTTTTTTAACAGTAGCAAACCCCATGACGGGTCCTACTTATACTTATTCCTTTTTCTGTCCATCTTGATGCATCAGACATCTGTTCCTTTGTCAATACTGCACACCGTCAAGTCCTGAATGTTCATTCCTTATTGTTGTCACCAATCTCAGAGTATCCATCGCCCGTTATGTCTAAGACAACTCGATCCTTCTATTATTTGATTTTAACAATACAGACAAAGCAAAACAATATAACAAAAAGGTGAGATCACCTACACCAATACCAACATGGCAGCACAGAGATAACACAAACAGCAATATCATACAGATAGATCATATCATAATCATGCTATCAGCATTAATCAACTATCATTATCTAATCATTTATCAGTTCAATCATCATCCAAGTACTCAAAACAATTGTCATAGCCAACACTCCTCAATTAATATATCATACAGATATAAATGCTCAAATTTATACATATGCACAAAGACTCAGTTTATAAAAAACAACTCCATTGAGGTTTTCACAATTTCGAGAAGAATGCTCTGGTTAATTGTCAGCCTTAGCCCAAAGACAATCTCCCAGTCGTTGAAAAGAATCGTGTTCTTGTCGGGTATCGTCAATGTGTTGCAACGGACTGCATCGCCAAGTGGCACAGGGTACTCGCCAACTGTCCACTGGTCGACCGCCGCGCCTCGACGCCCCCAAGATCCATCATAGACCTCACTATCAATTCTCATTCTCTCTTCAACCATAAGGGCCATAATAGCTATTAGCTATATTTTATACAATGCACGAATATATCAGTGCAAGTCCAACCCCAAAGGGCCAAATCTTTTCAATTTCATTTGTTCAATGTAATCATATGCTTCAACGCATATTTTTTATACAATGCACGAATATATCAGTGCAAGTCCAACCCCAAAGGGCCAAATCTTTTCAATTTCATTTGTTCAATGTAATCATATTCTTCAATGCATATTTTTTTCAATGCACGTATAATGCACCAAATCCAATCACAGACATATCTTTCCAATGCATGTATAATGCACCAAATGCCAATCACAGGCAAAACATGTCATTTTCTCGCACAACATCCATATACTGGTTCTACAGTATTTATACTGTATTTTCAACAGAAAAATCATATTATCACATTTTCATAGTTATAAAATTCTTTCGTCGTGTTTTCACAAAATTGCGCAACATTTTTATTTCATTTTCACAATTTCAAAACATTTCTGTTACGTTTTCACAATACTGTAACTCTTCTGTTGCACCTTTAAATCACGTATTAAATTTTTTAACATTTTTCTCAATCGCATAAAAATATATGTTTCTCAAATTGCGTAATGATTTTTCATCATTTTCAAAATTATGTAACTTAAAAAGCATTCTTTTAAGTTGCGTAAATCATTTTCCATCATTCTTAAAATATTTAAAACACTTTCCAAATTACATAATGATTTTTCGTCATTTTCACAATCACGTAAAAATATTCTCTCATTATTTAATCATGTAGTGATTTTTCAACAGTAGTTCAAATTACATAAAATATTTAAACGTAATTCAAATCACTTAAAAATGTTTCAACGCATCTCCAATCGCGTAGTAATATTTTATCATATTTTAAATCGCATAAAAATATTTTACTGTATTTCCAAACACTTAGAAATATTTTACTGTATTTTAAACTCGTACTTTAAAAATTATGTTTTTAAGATACGTAAATAATTTTTTCACCACAATTTCATTACAGAAAATATTTCTCATTCTTCAAAAATTTCATTTCCACTTTTCTCAAACTAATATGACTTTATACTTTATTTAACACATTTTCTTTATTCAAGAAAATCTTTTTTCACATTTCTTTACTCAAGAAATCCTTTTCCAAAATATAATTCACAAAATTACTTTTCCATTGATGTAAATCAACGTTTCAAAACTTAACATTTTCTAACGCACTTCAAAACTCAAAAATAAGTTATACATTAGTAGATTTTCGTAATACCACTATATTCTTCATTTTTCTCAAATCATTTCCAAACACAACCTTCTTCAAAATAAATTGAAGATCGAAAACATTCTTATTTACAAAAACTTAATTTCTCAAGTGATTAAAATGTTCTGATTGCCTTTTCAAATTCTTGTATTAAATCAAGTTACATTTCTACTTTGAAAATCACTTTGTTCATAAAAATCAAGGCATTACAAGCCTTAAAAAACGTGGACATGACTATTGGAACAATCAAATATTTTTCCTTCTAAATTGATATAGTTTTACACAAACAAAACCATTAAAAATTTTGTTTTCAAAACCGCAAGACTTATGGTTATAAATCCAAACCCATTTGTTCAAATTCATTTTTATTTTCTTTGCAAATTCCTTTTTTCACTTTCTTTGCAAATCCTTTTTCACTTTCTTTGCAAATTCTTAAAATCATCATCACTATTTTCATTTAAATCTCATGTTTTGTAAAACACTTAGAAACTTTTTACACAAAATAAATCAATAAAAATTTCTCAAGAACCATGTTCTTGTACTCTTTGAAAAATAAACTCTTTGTTTATTTTTCTTGTTTTTCTAAACATCCATTTTCATCATTCATGAAAATATTCATTTATGAACACCTATCTTGAGGTGTCTTAACCGATATTCACCATGTTTCTAGGGATCAAAAATTAATTCCATTGTTCTTAAAAATTTTTAATATGAACCCTAATCAAGGGCATCAAAACCATAGTCTTTCCTTGGCCATTGGGACCAAAAATTAATTTTCTTTCCATCATCAAATCATGGCATACACATACATACACATCATATATATATATCAAAAGCATGTCATATTATCATCATGCATAGTATAAGCATACCATCAAAATCATAAAATCATACAAAGCATATCAAGCATAAGCAAATAAATCAAAGCTCATAAAACACACATAAATTATTACATGACCTTGGATTGGAATCCTCACATGGATTCACCATCCATCAAATATAAGACCATCTCTCACCACCATACTTGGTTGGTGAGATGGATCTCCCTCTTACCTCTTGAAGATCCTCAAAAACTCTTTGTTTTGCTTCTCTTTCCAAGTCCTTCACCTCCAAGGGCTTCTCAAATATAAAACAAAATACATAAAAATTAGTATACTAAGCTTGATTAAGAGGAACCATGGATCAAACATGATTTAGAACATGAAAAAGAGAGAAGAAATGAAGTTTCCTTACACTTCACCTCAAAAATCCAATAACTTTGATCTTGAAGAAAGTCCATAAAGATGGATGATTTAGAGGAAATTTTCAACATGAAAGTTGCTTAGAATATCATGTAGATTCAACATCTATGGTTGGATGAAATTAAAAGAGATTGGATGGTGGTTTTGAGTGTCTTGGCCGAATGGTTTCTCTTGAAGCACAAAGATGAAATTTTTGATTTTTGATAGAAACTTGAAGCTTGGATTTGAAGCCCAAGATGAATGATTTTGGAAAAAATCATAACTAGAGATGTTCTTAGAATGGTGTTTAGGTTTAGAAAATCAAGTTGGATGAAATGATAGAAATTTGGATGATGGTTCTAAAGTGCTTGACCGAAACTTGCTTGGAGAAGAGAAAATAAGAGAATTTCTTGTATTGGTTCTTGGTTCTTTGGATAGAATGATGAGCAATTGAATAAGTGAAATCAATAAATGAGTATTGTCTCCTACTTTTGAGTGTATGACCATGGGATATCAAGAAGAGAGAAAGTGAGAATTATTTGATAGCTTTAATAGATATTGAGTAGGATGATGACTATAGGGTACATGTGCAAAGTCACTAAAATTGACTAAGCTTTGCATTAAAAGATGATAGCTTCTTTTTGTCACAAAGTGAAGACAATGAAATGAAATGTCTTCTTTCTCAAGTGTATGGCCGTAGAGTGTGATGAAAAATGAAGGTGATAATGCATGAAATAATTTTGGCCTCCCTCCAAGAAATTTCCTAAGGATGCAAACAAAAGAAATCATAATCAAGGATGATGTAATATTAACCATGACATGTAATAATGGTTATAAAGCTTTTTTTTTCTTTGTCTTCTAAATAATCCAAAACCGTCCCATTCCTCCATTTTGCATGCAATAATTTGTCATCTTTTTCAAGCCATTATTTGAAGCCTTTCTAGCCATTGATTAATTCAATTTAGGATTTATTTTTGATTTAAAAACTTAATCTGTATTGGATCTTTCTCCTTTAAATTCTACCATTAGATGTGTTGCTCCAAAATAAAGAAAGATTGCTCCTTCAAACTTTAAATCAAAGGGTCATAATTAGTCTTTGTCACTTTTTAAGACTAAATTTTCACCATTGATTAAATCTTCATCCAATGGTCATAAATGGTCCTTGTTACTTTACAAGACCAAATCTCCACCCTTGATCACTTCTAAATCCAATGGTAAATGGTCATAGCCATTATATAAAACTAAATCTCTACCCTTGATTTAATCTCCATCTAATGGTTATAAATGATCTCATTCACTTTTAAGATCAAATCTCCTCCGTTGATTAAATCAAGATCAAGTCTCCATTGTTAATTAAATTAATGGTGGATATCCAAACCACCAATATTGACTTAAGCAATTTAATTTCTATTTTTATCTGCTAAAACCCTACGAAAGAATATATTTACTGTATTTTTATCATCTGATAAATTAAATACAGTACAAAACACAATACAAAAAATTTTCTAAAACTGTTTCCGGATTCAGGTTTAGTAAGATCCCCTGTTTCCGTCTAAACAGTACAAATTTTTCCATGCGTAGAAAAATTTTCACTTTGTGGGACCTACCTAGGCCCACGTAAGGCCACCTGGGCCCACATACACCTCCCTGGGCCCACAAACAATAAAAATTTTCATAATCACACATGAAATCACAAAAATTAGAAAACTCACAAATATCAAATCAGATTACGTAAAATAATTACCTAATGGCAAAAATTAAATTACGTATTTTTCTTGGCCCAAAATTTTTTATTTTCTTGACTCTTAGTAAATCACTCAAAACGATCAAATACGCTGACGGAATAAACAAAATAATTTTACAGTATCCAGAAATTACTAAACAGTAAAATTCTATTAACTATCAAAATTACTATTTATGAGATACGAAATTTGGGGTGTTACACCATGAGTAATGCAAGATGAAGTATATATATATATATATTTTATGCTAATTTTTATTATTTTTTTTTACAAAAAAAAATGCACGATTGAATGATATGTGAAAACGATAAATAAAGAAATTTTTTTTTGCTAAGAATGGAAATGTAAGATGATGTATTTTTTATGATATTTTTGGAAAAAAAAAAGAAAATGCAAGAATGAAACACATAAAGAAGATATAGATAAAGAAGAAGTACGCCCCCTTTGTGTCCTATTTAGGTGGAACTTAAAGGTTGTATTTCCTTAAGGTCACGACTCTAATTTTGGCAGCCATTACGTTCGATCTAGCAGTGCAAGATTTTCAGGACAGATCTAAACTTCTAAAAGTCATGATCCTCAGATTGCCCTTATCTATAAAGATAAGGTCCCAATTCATGAATTAATCACAAGTAGGGATAAACCCTCTCAATATGAATAGTCCATGATATTAGTAACAATCTGAGTGGTGTCTCAACAAATGTCAAGTGAGCATAAAGCCCCTCAATAACAAAAGTCGAGACCCCTCCTATTCCTCGGCTTTGCACAGACTCGGGTATAGAGCCCAAAAAGTGTGTGAGGTAAGTGATAGTGACGTGTGTGAGGGAGCATACAAACCTGTACAAAAATTTAAAAAGATAAAACTACCCCCAACCTGTAAAAGCATATATACAACAACCAGCCAGCAATCATCTATCCTGGGATTTCAACAATTATGCACAATATATTTACAGGTAACAATATACATAAGATAATGTCATCAGATATTTACACAAAAAAATAATAATTAAATAAATAAATAAAATTTATTTACAAACAAAAAGAAAACAAAAACAAGGATCAAAAGAGGTAAAATAAATAAACTTCAGATATTAACAATTTGCACAACTAACAACAACAGGCTTGACTCTCTAAGTATCCTCAGCGGAGTCGCCATCTATCGCGACAGTGATCGCGGCGAAAAATAACAACTCGGGATTTTAGAAAATGGATGGAGTCGCCACCAATTTTATTTTAATTTAGGAAAAATTAGAAAACCCTTTTTTGAAAATGGTCTTTAGAACCTGATTGGATTCGGGAGTCAATTATGGATAGGGAAGGGCGGATACTTAATCCCACAGCACCTCTAACACACCCGTTCTAAAACGGTACCTTAAGTTAATTGTGCAAATTATTAACAATCCTTGAAAATATTTATCTTACCCATTTTTACGAAACATTGTAACTATTTATAAAAAGGAAACCACAAAATTATGAAAATTTAATTTTGACTTGACAGAAATGAAATTCTACTCCTACGTATCCTCTAGTGCAATGAGGAACTCAAAGTCACGTAGTTCTCTAGTAAATGAGTGTGAGTTGATTGATTTTTTATTAAAAAGATTGCTGAAAAGATATTTTTACTGGAAAACAAAAACGTCCTTGCACAGGATTCAAGGTAGCACCAGGCTACTCAATAAACCCTTATGATCCAAACGACATTGAATGTAGTATTCACTACTCAATCATCACCATTGGTCATTGCATTGATTTAAAAAAAACTTTTATTTTTTTTTATTTTAAGGCATGCATGAGGACAAGCAAGTAACTGCACAAACAACATGTTATCATACTATGATCCAAGTGAATGCAACAAAAACTAAATTAAGCACAACAACACAAAACAAATTTTTTTTTCTAACACATTCCCTTTTTTTTTACTAATCACGAGACATAACAAAAAAGACACTATAAAACACGAATTAACTTTAAATTACACTGACAAACCCCTTTCTTTATTTTTCATTTTTGTATTCTTTCATTTTCCCCTTTTTTTTTCTTTATCGGATTAACAAAACCCAAAGGAATAACAATGATAATAATCATAGAGCAAAACTCAAAATTTTAAACAGATGAAAACAATGAAACCATTCTAGAGAAATAAAGAAATGGAGCAGGGGGGAAGAAAAAAGAACCACCTGCGGCGTAGAGGTTCTGGCTCGTTGCAGCGTGTTTTGCACGGCCCTCGCGACGGTGAGGTTGGGCGTGAACTGCGATATGGGACCTGGGGCGGTGGCTATTGTGCGGAGGCGACGGGGAGGACGAGTTCGTCCAGATCTGAGCTGAACCTACGGGTAGGGCGACGGGTTCGCTGAGCCGGAGCGAGGCGACCAGCGGTGCGGCGCGGTGGGAACTGGTGGAGCAAGATGATGACGTTGGCTGAGCGCGGAAGGCAGTGGGCGACGCGACTCACGGCTTCGCGGCGGAGGTAGGGAATCGTACGGGTGGCACTCCTGATGGCAGATCTGTGATGCCATTCGTGGTTCAGTAGGGTGGCTCTACGGTGGTTGCTTGGGTGATGGGTGGTCAGAGGATGTTGTGTGAAGGGGTGGCTCACGGTGAAGAATGGGTGGAGGTTGGTAAGGGTGAGTGAGTTGACTCAGTTGAAGATGATGGAATTGTGAGGTTGAAGGTGGTGGCAGAGGAGGCTCACGGTGGGGAGGCTTGGAAGATGAAGGATGAGGAAGATGAAGTTGGAAGGTAATCACTCAAGGTGGTTTTTGATGGGTAGTAGGAGGGTGAAGATGGCTCACGGTTGGAAGGGATGGTGAGGTTGGTTGTGGAGGTTGATGGTTCAGGTGAGGAGCGATGGGTTCTCACGGTTATGGGTGAGGGCGTTGCTGAAAAGGGAGTGGTGAAAATGGAGGTCCAAGTGTTCGTCAGGATAGGTCCTTGGAGATGGCAGCAGGGAGTCTATCTTGTTTTTTTTTTTGTTCTTTTTTTTTCTCAATTGAAAAACCCCCTCGTTTCTCTTTGTCTGCTTTCTTGTAAATCCTCTGAAGAATCCCTTGAAGCAGCGAGTGATCAACAAAAAGCTTAGGGTCCTTCATTGCAGATGTAGGAGTTTCCATTTTCATGAATTTTCCTTGTGATTGAGACCCTCTCCCCTCTTCAAATCTCTACCAACTTACCATTTTTGTGCTGCCTTGAGCTTGAGCTTGCAGGCTTGCAGCAAGGTAAGAGAGGTTGACATGATTTAGTTGCATTTCAACTTCTGGTGAGACTGCAACCAAAAAAATCAACCAGCTGGAAAACGTAACCATGACCCCCTCCTTTTTTTTTTGTATTAAACGCGATTAGTGTTTTTTTGTTTTTTTTTTGCTAAAGCGGGCTTATATTTGGGCTAACAAAAAAAAAGAATATGGACCTTTAATTAATTAAATTCAAAATTAAATTTTTTTTGGAACCCGGTCAAAATTGAGTGTTCACAGCTGTAAAATGAGAAGAGAAACAAAGAAGAGAGAAAACGAAGAAAAGAAAAGAAGAAGGAAAAAGAGGAGAGGAAGAGCGAGAGCAAGAGGATTAAGCTTTAAGATTTTCATCTTTTTCAAGAGGTAAGGGATTTCTGTTCATCTTTCTCCTCTTTAATTCTCATTGAATGAGGTTTGGGATTTTGAGTAGAAATAGAGATTTAGAGAGCCAAATTCGAGTTCTTGGCTTGATTCTTGATTCCAAGAATTAGGTTAAGTTAGTAAACCTAAGATAGTCATTTATGGCTCAAGATTAACCATTAAGATCCATAAATTTAAGAATTAGACAATGGTTGGAGTTATGTGATTTGGACCTATATCTTTACCTAAGAGAATCCATAGGTTGTAATTAAGTTACAACAAGTTTAGGAGCATGGATAGATGTTAGAAATCACCAAGAAACTAATTTTTGATGATTGGAAGTAAGATTTGAACTATAGAACAGTCCCACAATTTTGCAGAATGAGCTGTAGTATGTTTTGGTTGAGAAACACGGCCCATGTCCGAAGACACGGGGGGAGGGGGTAGTGTCCTTTTTTGCCAATTGAAATTCGTGAGTAAGATACTGGAGGGACGTGTAATCAAACATGGCCTGTGTCTGAGGCCAGAATTTTCAAAAATGATATTTTTAATGTTTTGAAGTTATAGACTAGATGCGATCATTAGTATATGTTTCCTAAAGTATGTTAAGGCATAAATGAGGATATTTTCAAGAGGGGAATTATCACCTAGAATGAATGAGAAAGCTTAAGCTTTAAGCATCAAAAAGTGAAGGATTGCCCTAGGTAAGGACATAGCACCTTAGGCAACCTAGTGTTGCATTAGATATCACTCAAGATGTGATGAGATGGTGCAATTGAGACAAGTATACTAGGATGGATTATAGGATTCACTCTAGTAAGAATAAGAAAAGTGTGAGTCTTATGATATCCAAGAGTAATGGATTACATTTGAAAGCTACCTAGAACTTTAAGTAACAAAGAGTTACAAGTAAGAATCACTTTGTATTAGATTCCCTTAAGTGAAGATAAGGTTGTGTATTTTGTTCCGAAGAGGGAATGTTATATACCAAGTCTTTAGTTAAACGAAACCTTGTGCATTGTAGAATACACAATATGATGAATGTTGACTTGTAAGCTTGTTACATTCATTAAGTAAGCATAGTTCTAGAGAAATGCTCATTTATTTCCTTAAGCTAGGTTGAATGAGGCATTAGTTAAGATAGACTCTTTCACTAGGATGAGTTGAGTCTATAGAAAAGTTAATGTGGTGTTTATGTAAGAAGTAAACATAGCACTACACTTTTTACATACTAGTTAGTTAATCTAGCTTGTATGTGAAAACTATGAGAACCTTAGTGCAACCAAGAGTAATGGTTTGCCATAGGTAAGTATTTAACACCTTAGCAACATAGTGTTGCATGGAGGTCACTTAAGAGTAATGAGTGATGAGTTGGTATTTAGATATAAGTATGTATGTCTATAGAAATGGTCTAGTAGTATTGATCTTTGTGAGTATCTTTTGACAGCATTCATGAAGGCCAAGAGAGATTAAAGGGTGTCTGATAGACTCAATTGAGGAAGGACATAACGCTGATATTTCGTTAGTGTCAAGGTCAAAGGAGATAAGTAAGGGTCCATAAGATTCTTTGAAATCAGGATTGAGACCGAACATCTCAGCGTGTCATGATATATGTGATGTGAGGAGGAGATCTCCCTCTATTTACCACGAGATACTATACTAAACTAGTTCCTAATGACCTTCTTTGTTTCTAACATAAAACTCTGCATGTATTTAAAAACAAAACATTGCACAAGCATATCTTTAGGATCTTCTTAGGCATAATCATATTACATATCATACTCATTGTATTTATAGACAATTGTATGCGCATTGTCTGTTACTGTTGATATTTACAGCTGTATGAGTAGTTGTTTGTATTTAACAATATGTAGGCTATCAGTTTAGATCGCACTACATAGTGGTGTGCAGTTATGATAATTAGAGAAGGAAACTCCTATGTTTGTAATTATAACAATTATTATATTTGTTATACAATGTTATAGCTAGTTGGTATTGGAATTACTTTTACCGATAATTGTAATTCTCACCCCAGTTGTTCTTCCATGTAAATTCAGGTAAAGACCCTTTTAAGGGAATGACGATGAAGCTTGAAGACTAGTATAGTTTTTATATGCTTTAGTAGACAAAACTTATGTATAAGTTTATATTTGCTTTCTATAATTATTCAGTTGTGATACTTGAGGATACTTGAGGGTCAAGCCTATACATGTTGGTTATGTGAATATTGTGATCCTTATGTGTTTGTCTTATCCTTTTTCTTTTTCTTTAATTTTTTCTTTTTTGTATTATTTGATTTTTTTATTACTTTTAATTTTAATTGTTTTATTATCTAAACCTTAGGGTAGAAAACTTTTGGAATTTGTTTTGTATTTATTTTGTTTTACAAGATATAGGTAGTCTTTAGGATTGTAAAAGTTTGTACGCTCCCTACACCCACCGCACCTACACGTATAGCACACACATCCAAGTGGGGCCCTATACCTGGGTCTTAGTGAAGCCTAAGTTAGCTAGAGGTTGCATAGTGGTAGTCATTTTGGATGTACATCATGTTTAGTTATCGCGAAAACCTCATCTAGAGTGTGCCTTTTTCATGAATGTCCCACACCTGGTGGTTTACCTACTATTTTGTGGTCAACATTCTAAAATAGGACTTAGCTCTAGAGACTTTTAGAATAGAAGAGCCACCACATAAAAGTTCTCACGAATCATAAAGACTCTTAGATCATTAGGATAGAATTCTCAAGTTTAAGGCAATCATGTTAGGATACGAAGGAAACATACCTTTCATTACCTTTAGATTTATCCATATCTTGTGAGTTGTTTAGTCCTTTAATGTGACAAACCATACTTATATCCCTCTTAAAAAGAAAAAAAATCTAAAATATGGGGTGAGTCACTATTAAAGGACTAACAACTCACTCACTCATTTTTGCATCACAAGTCATCATTCTTCATATCACATTTTCTCTAAAAGTCATGCATTGATAATTCTTATGTGTTAAATCTAGGTTTGTTGGAGGACTGTTGAAACTAAGTGCTTAAGGACTAGCAGTGAGTATCTTTGATTAATAATGAAAAGTTCCTGGGATTAAATCACAATAAGGCAATTTTGAAAAAGACCCTGCAACTTAAGGCTAAGAAAGTTGACGCAGAGAGCTTATTGAGTATGGGCCGAATGTTGAAGAAGACACAACGTCTAACCTTCGCTGCAAGATATGGGAGGATCCTAAATCTGTTAGAAGTGGACGTGCAGGTAGAAGTCATCACTACACTAGCCCAATATAATGACCCACCGTTACGTTGTTTCACATTCCAAGATTTTTAGTTGGCCCTTACTTTAGAAGAATTTGAGCAGATCTTGGGCTTACCTTTGGAAAAGGAAAAGCTATACCTATACATAGGCCACTATGCATCTATGTCAACTATAGCAGATGTCTTGAAGATTCATGTAAAAGATTTACAGAAAACAAAACAAAAATAGGAAAGGAACAATGGGGTTTCCGAGGAAATATTTAGAAGAGCACATGCGTTACCTGACCAAAGTTGAAGACTGGAGTGCTTTTTCAGATGTGCTAGCCCTCACCATTTATGGCGCTATCTTTTTCCCGAGTAATGAAGACTTAGTAGATTTTGGAGCAATTGATATCTTCCTAGCTTGAAGAAATGATGCCGCAAATCCTATACTAATCATCATTGCTGATGTTTACTATACTTTGAATTTCTGCCATGAAAATAAAGGTAAGTGAATCTTATGTTATTTACCGATGTTGTTTATATTGTTTGTGACTCACATGTTCAAGAGGGGCTACGAAGAAGTTTGTCCCATTACAGACCTCAAGATGCTCAAGTTGAAGATCATGGACGACCAAGAATGGGCTGAGGAATTGGCCAAGCTTGAGGAGAGGAAGATTGTATGGTACCTGCGGCGGAAAGAAGGGCAAACGGTGGTTTATCAGTGTGAAGGCTTTCCTAATGTTTCTCTTATGGGTACTCGGGGGTGCATTAACTACAACCCCGCCTTGGCATTGCGACAATTAGGCTATCCCATAATGGGGCCACCCTCAGAATTGGAAGCCACTCCTTTTGCCTATGATATGCAAATGGAGTGTACTAAGACACTTAGGAGAGTGCGAGATGCTTGGAAGAAAGTTATCAGAAAGGGTGGAGAGCTAGGAGTCAGAAGCTGTGGGGCCAAAGAAAGTTACCGGTAGTGGGTCAAGAATCGGGCTCAGGAAGTCAAGTTACCCTTCAAAATCCCAGCAACCTATACAATCAGTAAATCTCTACCTCCGACTCCAATAAAAGATGAAGAAGTAAGAGAAAAGCTAGCAGAAGCCAACAAAGAAAAAAAGAAATTAGAAGCAGAGTTGGAAAAGGTTCACCTGGCATATGCAGTTTTAAAGCGTAAAAATTTGAAAAAAAATGATGCTCTTGAAAAAGCAAACAAAAGGCAAAGGACAGAGCAATATAGTATGTCAAAAATCAGAAGATGTTTGGAAACTGCAAATAAGGAACTAGGGCTCTAAGGGCAGGAAAGAGATAGGGTTTTGGCAAAAAATCAACAACTTAAGGAGTTGCTCGTAATTGCCAAAGCAACACAGGATAATGCTCTTCAGCAAGCAGATAGTATGAGGTAACAAGTGAAGACGATGTCAGCAAGATATGAAGACATTATCAAAGTTAAGAGGTTGCGCACTGTCAAGGAGATTGCAGGGTATGAAGCAGCATTGCGACAGGGACAGGAGGACTTACAGAAAATGATAAATCAGGCAAGACAACAAGACAAGGACATTAATGGATGGAAAGAAGAAGTCCATTTTTGGAGAGACCAATTCTCGAAACTAGCAGGTCTAGCCAACACGGCGATCGCAGACATTTTATATTATTTAAATGTGGCAGAGAAGATGGTTAATCCTCTTAAGACACCGACAGAGATTAATGACTTCATTGAATATTGTAAGAATCTTATCGGACAAATGAAGCAGATGATCAAGGTGCATTCGTTTGAGAAGGATGAATTAGATTAGACAATGATATATTTCAAATAGAGTGGAAATCATGTACTCCTCTCAAATGATGTGGATGTTTCTTTTTCGATTTAATAAAGTATGCCTTTTTGTTTTTCTAGATCCCGTGTTTTACTGACAATCTAATACTTTTGAATGAGACATTCTAAGTAATGGTCATGACAAACAAACTTTTGAACGAGACGTTCTAAGAAACGGTCATGACAAACAAAGATCAAAGATACTCACTCAAATCTACTCGGCACAAATTAACAATGGTCCTCTAATAAATCAATAATAATCATGGTTGTTTTTAATAAATTGTACTTTGATTGTTCACAGGAAATTTAGAGTCATTGTGCGACTAAGGAAAGAAAACACCAATTAAACCCGTGTTCATAACACAAAGGCTCGAACAAGGTTGCTTGCAGCAATGGCAGTTGAAAACGAAGGCAGTAACCTAAGTTTGGAAGTAGATGAAGTGAAAGGAATGATGAATGAGATGACAGAATCTCAAAGAAGAATGGAGGAAATGTTGTTAGGCATGAGGGAGACCCTCACCTTGATGGGGGCAGCTGGAGGTACAGGAGTAACTGGGGCACATTCGCACCCACTGAATATCACTTTCACAAGGACCAACCCGGGGGTCACTACTGAGATACCTTCTGTGGGAGGAACCTCAAACATTGCATCAGTAGTGATTCCTATTGGAAAAGAATATCATTTATTCGAAGGTACTCGAAATGAGGCCCATGGTAACACCGAGTTCACGTAGGAATCGCGACATATGTCTATTCTAATGCCAACTAGATTTCCTGCCGGTATTGGGCACGCAACCATTCAAAATGATAAGATGAAAGAAGAGTGAATGGAAAATATGGAGGAGCAAATCAAGGCGATCAAGGGTCCTAGCACCTACGGTCCCATTGGGATAGAAGAATTGTGTCCTACTGCTAACATCATCATCCCCAGTGGAGTCCCCATCTGTCGCGACCGTTGATCACGGTGGGATAACAACTTAAATTAAAAAAGTTTAATTTTAGGAGTCGCCACCAATTTTATTTTTTATTAGGAAAAATTAGAAAACCTAAGAAAAAAATAGACTTTGAAATTAGATTGAATTCGGGAGTCGGTTATGTGTAGGGGAGGGTGAAAACTTAATCCCACAACACCCCTAACACACCCGTCCTAAGACGGTACCTTAAGTTAATTATGTAAATTTTTAATAATCATTAAAAATATTTGTTTTACTCCTTTTGTAAAAGAAATAAATAAAATAGACAAATGAATTATGAAAAATTAATTTTTGCCTTGACAGAATAGAAATTCTACTCCTACGTATCCCCGGCTGTAATGAGAAAATCAAAGTCACGTAATTCTTTTAGAAAATAATTGTGAGTTGGTTGATTTTAATTTTAAAAAAATTAATTTTTAAAAATTTAAATTAATGAGTCGTCGCGACTCCGTTAATCGAATGAAGGATTGAATAAGTAAAACTTGGCGTCACGCTAGAGACGTCACTCATTGATTATCAAGTTTGTTATAATTAAATGAAATTTTTTTATTTTAAAAAAAGGTTTTGAATCTTTATAGATTAGTGATTTATTTTATTTTTAAAAAAAATTAAATCATCAAGTTGTCACAACATAGGAGATTCTAAAAGTTATAGGATTAACAAGCTGTCACAACTCAGCTAATCCTAATTTATTCTTGAATTAATTTTTTAAAAATGTACAAAAAATAAATAAATAAATAAATAATAAACAAATCAAACTAACAAATGAATAAGCTAAAATGAACAACACGTATATATAAAAAATAATAATACAAAAAAATAAGCAAGCTTAACTCCAAGGTGTAAAAAATTGTTATGCTCAAAGAAGTTATTGCATAAAACCTCACACGTTCTCTTCAAATCAAACCTTGAAAAATAATTCACTTGCAAGGAAAAAAAATACTAAAGTCTCGGGCTCTTATACTTAGTATTAAGTTCAAGTAAAAAAAATTACTAAAGTTCTCGAACTCTTATACTTAGTATTAAGCCTAAGTGTGTAAGTTTTGATATGCCTAAAACAATTGAGAACCACCCCTTTATATAGGAGAAGGGGGAGAATGAGCATGACTTCTCTAATGTGAGACTTAGTGATACAATGAATCTAAACACCTTAGTTTTTTTTAATTTTTTTCCTTTTTTTTTTTTTTTTTATTTTTTAGATTTTCATTCATTTTTTAAGTTTTAGAATTTCCCCTCTTTTTTTATCTCTCTCTTTTTTGTTGTTTTTATTGTTACTCAAAAAAAAAATTTACATTCAAAATAAGACAAAGTGACAAATGGGCTAAGGTATAATTAGAGGATTTAACAAAAAATGTGAACAATTATCAATTTTTTTAAAATTTTTTTTCAAGGCCCGAACAAAATTGGATGTTCACATAGACGTAAGGTGCAAAGTGGGATAAAACAAATTGACCTCAAACTTGACTCGACTCGACTCGCCCCACTGCGGAGTGGGGAGTAGGTATCAACGAGTCGGGATGAGATTACCAAGCCTATGCTTTGATGGAGGAGCTGAACTTTGAAGAAAAAGAAAATAGAATGCTGATTTTTCATGTATAAATTTAATGAATTATAAAATATTTATAAAAATAAATAAGAGATATGATAATACTTCATTTTATTTCTTTTATTTTAAACACTTTTCAAATAAAGAGAATATTTACTTTAAATGAAAATAAAACCTTAATTTGCTTTCCCTCTAAAATTCCTCAATCTAAAAATACCTTAAGGCGCATATGATCGATCCCTCGAGCGGCCACGAGGACCAAAGTATGCAAAAATTATATGAAATTAATGATAAACTTTCCGGTTCTCACTTCTCATAAAAGTTTGAGTATACTCCAAGGTCTTAATATCTATTAATATTAATTGGCAAATCTTACGTATACACTCATACGAGATATATGAATACAGTTTAAATATTTTATAAAGTACATAGACAGATATTTTATAGGGTATTTTCTTATTTAATAGGTAAAAAATTAATTTTTAAAGATATAACCAAATATTTAAGTAAAATTTCTTTCAATAATATTTTTTTATATACATAAATTATGAATCAAATTTAAAATTATATATTTAAAGGACCCAGATAATTTTTACTCGTAACAACAGTACTATATTAATAGAGATAAATATGGATATGTGTAAATTATATGATGAAAGTGCAGTGCATGCATAGGAACGGACGACTTGACTTGTAATCGATAATCAAATGTTGCTTGGTGTACTCATTGTCTTCCAGCGTGCCCTTTTTCCTCAATGATACCTTAATTTTTTTTTTCAAGTTCAAGTGTTCGACCTTTCCAGTTAAAGATGCTATCCTCTTTTCTGACATGATTATATATGCATTCCCCCTCATGTTTACTTCCATGAATAAAAAATATACATAGGAGCAGATATTAAAATTGAAATTTAGTTTATGTCTTCTACTAATAATAAAAATAAGTGTTTAATTTTGATATATTGTTAGTTTAAATTTTTTTACATTATTAATCAATTATACATCAACTATATATGAAATTTTTAAATAATTATTATAAGAATTAAATATTTTTAATGATATAATAATACATAATTAATTAATAATATATAAAATATTTATACTTGCATCGCAATTAAATCCTAAAAACAAATGTTAACATTTACTTTTCGTTTTAAATTAAAAAAACGAAAATATATTATTAGAAATATAAACCGATTATAATGAGACAATATCTTCTTAATTTTAAATTATAAAAATTAAACTTTTATCTAATAAGAATAAAAATAAGATTTTACGTACCAAAAGAGGTATATAACCTATGAAGACGGAAACGACATGGACGGGACACGATAGACATGATATACATGATATATATGGACACAGAGACATATCAAATTCAAAAATTTTAGGACACGAACATGAGGATAAAAGATTTTTCCCGATACTGAACACACACAATGGACACACTAAATATAAAAATTTTAGACACGAACACAAGACGGACACAAAGATATATATATATATATATATATATATATATATATATATATATATATATATATATATAATTTGATTATACACATTTCAAATACAACTCCTCAAGATGATAATACAAGATCTTCATTTATAACTAGAAAAGAAACCAACAATAGAACCACTGCAGGACAACATCGATTAGTGGAATTCAATCTTATTAAGAAACTTAAACTATTAAGCACACAAATAATGAATACAATGTATTGAGGAAGAATAAAAGATTTTTCCAATGAGAGTGGGGTCTAAGGTGATATTGGGCTTCATTAGAAGTATCCTATGTGATATTAGTACACTGCCACACAATAATTTTTTTTAAATTTTAATGGGCTGTGTCTAATATGTGTCCGCAGTGTGTCCAAAATGTATCTTAGTCTTAGCTGACAAAAAAAATAATTTTTTTAATTGGACACACTCAAATACGTGAAACACGTGTGTCGTGTGAGTTTCGTCGTGTGTCCTATGTCGTAATGTATATACACATGTCGACACGTAAGTCGACATAAGCGATTTTGAAGCTCACGCCAATGGTATTTTCCTGGAACGTATCCGTACTTTCTAGTATATAACAAAAGATGCATGCACTATGTCTAGATACATAATCAATTTCGTGCAATATATATACTGGGACATATATAGTGAGAGGAATTTTTACTGTGAGAAGGTAAGATGAGTAAATCTTGACCATTCAACTATAAATGGATGATCAAGATTAAAAGTTAGTTAATGATCATGTGATCACTTAAAAAAATTACATATATTTATCTTTTAATTTTAATCATTTATAAAAGATCTAATAATTAAAATTATTATTTTTATTTCTCTCAATAAATACTCATCTTACATTAATAAAATCATATATATATATATATATGAGGAGGAATCAAATTATACCATTGTAAATTTTTTTTCTTACTTACACTCATTTTTAACCACTAGTTTCACTTTCATCTAAGTAGTGTGTCGATTCTAAGGAAGATGCTAGAACCACTTTATGGAGAACCCTTAAAATTTCAAGAAAGAATTGCTAATCAAATTGTTAATTTATATTATCCAACTATGTCTGATTATAGATTGATATTATTTCATTAAAAATAACTATTAGATAAAAATAAAACTAATGATTAAAAATAAGTATAAGAAAAAAAAAATTATAAACTTGATATAAATTAATTCTCCCAATATATATATATATATAAAGCTTTACTATATCTTCCTAAAATATCTTTCTAATAATCCTCTTACTATTTAATAAAAAAAACCTAAGTATTAAATAAAAAATTAAATATAATTATTATCTTAGGAATATAAAAGATATTTAATATTTTTTTTATTTAATAATTAAAAAAATTATTAAAAAAAAATGTGTTAAGAGAATTAAATATTTTTCATATATATATATATATATATACCACAATCAATCTTGAAACTCGCTCATTCTCGTTAAAAAAAAGGAAGAAAAGAAATAAATCGTGAAACTCGCTCATAACTCATAAGTGTGGTTTCAAAAGGTATATCTGTTCGCCTACGACTTAGGCTAGGCTAGGCTGTGGTAGCTTGGAAACTCAACTCCCTTCCCTTCTTAGAATCAGTGGGGAATGATGTCATATTACACAATGGTAAAGTTTCCTTGCCTATAGGTAGCTTGCTTGCAAACTACAAATATCTGCAAAGTTCCTATTCAATTCTACGGAGAGTCTAATATATACCTTTGAAAGGAAGGTGTATAGTATATTTGACAATTTAAATTATTAATTTATTTATAAAATAAATTAATAACTTAAATTAATTATAAAAAATTTTTAAGTAGGTTTCTTTTTTTTTAATTTTTTTTAGTTTTATATTTTTTTTTAAGTACATATTATCACCACTACTATTATAGATTGACAGATCATTGTATATTATTTATCGATCACCATCAGGTATAAAACTACTTAATTTTTTTAAGTTATATAATCAAGTATAAATATTATCAATTAAAATTTATAAATTTTTTTTAATATACATAGTTATAGTTTTAGAAAAATCAATCACTTTTAATTTTTTTTAGATTATATAATCATAAATATATTATCGTTAAATTTCCATAAAATTTATAAGATTTTTTAACAGGTTAGGCTATGTTTGGTGCACATGATAAGTATAATATAAGATAAGATGATAGGATAAGATAAGATATGATAGATAATTTATAGGATAAGACATAATCCTATCTTTTGTTTGATAACAAAAGGATAAATTAAAGTAGATTGATAATATTTTTTTAAGACCAAAATATCTTTTAATTATGCGTAAAAGTTAAAATAGTTAAAAAATAATAATAATAAAAGCTTTATGGTGGTGGTGGTGGTAGTGGTGGTGGCGGTGGTGGTGGTGGTGGTGGGGGCTACACCAAGCGGCGGCGGTGGTGGTGGCGGCGATGGTGGTGGAGGTGGTGATAGTGGTGGTGGTGGCACTATGTTCCTTATGACAACCTGGCGGCGAATGATTCTTATGACACTCAATCCATCTCCTTGATCATTACTATAGGCGGATTTTTCAAAAGTGGGATGGTGGTGGTGGTGGCAATGGTGGTGGTGGTGGTGGTGGCGGCGGTAGCGGTGGTGGTGGTGGCGGCGGTAGTGGTGGTGGTGGCGGCGGCATTTTAAGCGACTCACCAATGGCTGGTGGTGGTGGTGGTGGGCTCAATACAATTTAAATTTATTAAGTGGTGATGGTGCTAAAGCTGGTGGTGGCGGTGGTGGCGGAGGCGGTGGTGGTGCTGATGACCTTTTGGCGTAAAATGAAGATGATTGCTACGGTGGTGGTGGTATCTGGTGGTAGTGGTGGTGGCGGCTAGTGGTGGTATGGTGGCGGATGGCGGCGGCGGTTACTTGGAATCAAAAAGAAAAGAAGGTAGTGGTGGTGGCGGTGGTGGTGGTAGTGATGGCGGTGATGGAGGTGGTGGTGGTGGTTTGTGTATTCTCATCCCCTCTCTCGTATCTTTTGTTGAAGACTTTTGTATGGTGGTGGTGGCCAATAAAAGTGGTGGTGGTATTTTATTTTTGATGGTGGTATATGGTATAGTGAGTGGCTGAGATGGTAAATCTTGACCATTCAACTATAAATGGATGAGTTGAGTAAATCATGTGATCACTTAAAAAAATTACATATTTTAATTTTAACCATTTATAAATAATGATTATTATTTTTATTTCTCTCAATAAATACTCAAAATTAATAAAATCATATATATATATATATATGAAGAGAAAATCACTATAGATTAATCAGCTTAAAAAAATTACCTTTTATTTTAACCATTTATAAAAAGATCTAATAATTAAAATTATTATTTTATTTCTCTCAGAAATACTCATCTTTCATTAATAAAATCATATATATATATATATATGAAGAGAAATCACTTACACCCGCGCACCTGTAAATTTTTTTACTCTTACACCTTATTTTTAACCACTAGGCGGTGGTGGTGGTAAAAATATGATGGCTAATGTGATTCTTCCTATATATATATATATATATAGAACTTTATTATATCTTTCTAAAATATTCTTCTAATAATCCTCTTATTATTTAATAAAAAAAGTATTAAATAAAAAATTAAATATAATTATTATTTTAGGATATTTAATATTTTTTTTTTATTTAATAATTAAAAAAATTATTAAAAGAATGTGTTAAGAGAATTAAATATTTTTCATATATATATATATATATATATATATATATATATATACCACAATGAAACTCGCTCATTCTCGTTAAAAAAAACAAATCGGTCATAACTCATAAGTGTGGTTTCAAAAGGTATATCTGTTCGCCTACGACTTAGGCTAGGCTAGGCTGTGGTATCAAACTCAACTCCCTTCCCTTCTTAGAATCAGTGGGGAGATGTCATAAAAATGAAATTTCCTTGAGGATAAGATTGGATAGAAAGTTCCTATTCATTCTACGTCTTATATCACGGTGTATAGTATATTTGATATAGGATTACCTAAATTAATCAATTATAAAAAAAATTTTAAGACTTGACCGATTTCATTATACTTATCAGTTGAATATTGCACCAAACATTGAATAAGACACGATAAGTATTAGCTTTTATACTTTATCATATCTTCTTTATACGATGCACCAAACATAACCTTATAGTTTTAGAAAAAAAATTTAGTATGCACAGTTATTTATGAAAAAATTATAAAGATTAACATAATTTTAACTGATATTATTTATACAGTTATATAATTTTAAAAAAATAAATAGTAGTCAATCGGAAGTGGCGATCGACGATCGAAAGTGACGGCTGGCAGCGATCGAAAGTGGCGGTCAATGGTGGTTGGCGACAGCCGAAAGTGACAAGAAGTGGCGGCTGAAAGTGACAGGAAGTGGCGACTAGCGATAGCCAGTAGTCCTGGTAATGGTGGCCTCATATCTTCTTTATACGAAAAAAAATCAACTGAAAAAAAAAAAAAAAATAACCTATAAAAAGAAAAAAACTTACTATTATAAATAAAAAATTTAAGTGTATAATACACCTAAACTTAACAGAAGTACACGGTAACATCTACCTCAATTCTAATCTACCTGTACCAAACTGAAGGAATTAACCACATAAAATCTTCATTTACACACACATAAGTAGGGGTGTTTAGATTAGGACGAGTTTAATCAGACACAAATTTGATCTAATATATTAATTGATTTTTTTTTATTATTCGAACTTGACTCAATTATAATATGATGGACTGAGATTAAATTAGTATGATATTTATATAAAATGTATAAAATTAAACGTTATACATAATTAAATTATACAATCTTAAAAGTATAAAATTAAAACTAAGATATTTTATAATATATATTATGAAATAAATTAATATAAAAATATTATAATGTTATATAAAAAATATTAACTTATATTTAAAAATCTTATAATTGAGTACTAATTTTCAAAAATATATAAATTATAAAACATTATGTTATACCAAAAAGGTTAGGGCAACTTAAAATGTATCACGAATCTAGCTCAAAAATACATTAGATCAAAATTAAAAACCCAAATTTAACCCAACTAACATTGGGTTAGGGCGAATTATCGGGTGACACCGAGTCAGAAACACCTTTACACATATCCATCCGTTGTTGTGTTTGAATCATGTATGTGGGTCTAGTCTATCTATAGGGGGAGAAAATGTAATAGAAAACATGCAGTATAATTGACAATTAATATTTGTATAAAGTTTGACATCAGCACTACAATTTCAAAATAATTGTTATAACTTGGGGATTTCGGTAACCAATAAACAGAAGATTAAAAAAAAGGAAGCACAATTCAAGTTAATGGATGCACTTTGTACTAATTTATCATATGTGCTAATTCTTAATTGGTTTAAGAAATGCCAGTAGGTTTTGATCACATTAATCTTGAACATTCTCTAATTTGTAGGGCTGATAATAAACTGAACCAGCTCAAAATTTGTTCGAGACTTAATTTATTAATTATTTCATTGAACTTGATTAATAAATTAAATGAACTAAAACTCATTTAGTTCATAAACTGACTTGATATATATGTAATTTAAAGATAAAATAATATGAAAAAATTGATAAGTTAAATTAAGTAATGAACCAAGTTAAATAAACTAAGTTCACGAATTAGTCTAATTCATTTGATTTATAATATTTTATTTTGACATTTAGTTTATATAATTCAAACTCATATTATCTTATTTTTTAAAATTTTTGTTGAACATCTTCTAACTATTTCAGGCTGATAAGTGACCCATTTCTATACAACACAACCATGAAGAAAAGCCCACAACAAATCCTAATTGGCCCAAAAAATATTTTAGTAGATTTACTTATCTTCAATGGTCAGGGTCGTTGGGCTTCTTTGAGTTAAAACTTTAAAGCCCAAATCACTAAGTTTTTATTTTTTATTTTTTTGGAAGAAAAGGGAGAAATTTTGAATCAAAAATAAAATGGAAGAATGGGTTATCTTATTTGATGACAACCTTTTGAGTAAATGGATTTACGACCCAAAGGAGAATGATTAGTATAAAATGAATATCACAAAATAAGGATTCTCACGAAGCAGTCCATATGCCTAATCTACCTTTTTTAAATATATATTTTTTAATAGATTAACTCGTTTAACTAATCAATCCTTCACTTTTTTTTAAAAAAAAATTATAGGCTAGTTGTCTTATCAATACACCATAAAATGAATTGGGTTGAAATTCACTAAACAAAAATGGGTCAACTCACTCTATCTTGTTTTTACTTAACTCATAGTGTGTCGAAAGAGATTATCTCATTTTACCATCTCTAAAAATATCTTAATAATAGGCTATGTTTGGGAGGATAGTAAGAAAAGAAATAGAATATAATAAAATAAAAAATAATAAAATATATTTAAAAATTATTTTAAAGGAGGAAGTGTAATGATAATAGAGGATTAAAAAGAATCCATCACTTACCACTCAAATTTTTTAATTTTTGTCTCCCAATTTGGGAGTCAAAGGAAGAATAGTTTAAACATTTCATTGTCTTTCTTTATTAAACTTATTAAAAATTCAAATAATAAAATGATACATTCTCTTCTATTCTATTATTTACCTTTCTATTTTATTCTATTTTATTATGAATAATTTCCTTTCATTCTGATTAAAACTTTCAAATATAACCTTAACTTAAGCTTATGATGTCATTATTATTGACTTTTAAAAAATAATTTTTTAGAGAGATCAAGCCCATCTCGTGTCTTCTTGGTGCAATCAATAAAAATGCAACAAGTTAACAACTAGGGGTAGAAATAAGTCAAGTTGTCTGTCAGGGGCCTATAGCCTGGCCTGCTTGAGGTTTGACCTGATCTGACCAATTTATTAAATAAGTTGGGTTAAGAATTTTTTAAAAGCTTATTTAACTAAAAATGTTAGGTCTCAGGTCATTTAATAAGTTTTTTAAACTTGGCAAGTAGCCTGGTCAGACTTGCTTTAACTATATATAATATAATATATATAATTATAATAATTATAAATTATAATTATTAATTTAACCTAAGTTAATAAGTTAAAATAAAATAATATATTTAATGTCATATATTTATTAGAAAGAAAATAATAAGTTAACATTTATCCCTTACTTTTATATATACTCACTACTTTCTTCCTCTGATATTTAACCAATGTGGGACCTGAAGATATATGGCTCTAATAATTTTACAACTTGGTATATCTCCAAGTCCCACATCAACCAAAGACTAAAGTAAAAAAGTAGTGATCATCTATAAAATTAGAAAGTATGTGTTAAATTATAATAAATACTTATTAGCTTTAAATAAGTTCGTTGACCTATTTTAAGAATTAGGTTTGTTAGTATATGTAAAAATATGTTGACTTATTTAAAAATAAGTATATTAACCTATATAAAAGCATATTAGTCAATTTAAAAGTAAAGTTGTTAGCTTATTTAAATACCTCATTGTAAAGTAAGTTTTTAAATAAATTTTCAGGTCAGATTAAACTTTTAAAAAAGTCAAGTCAGATTTTAAAAATTAATCTACTACAAGCTCATATACCAGACTCAAACCTTATAATTAAAATATAAATTAAACTTATTTAAGATAAAACATTACCTGACCTAACTTGCTTACATCTCTGTTAACAACAAAGTCTCACTATTTCTCATGTATTAATATTATCCATGTCTATTGGGTTTAGGCTTTATTTGTAAAGTTTTGACTTTATTTGTAAAGTCTCTATTCCTTGGTAATCTAAACTAAACTAAAAACAACATCGAAATAATAATTTTTTAAGTATATAAACTGTTGCTAATTTGTTTCAAAATCATCGTTTGGATACTTACATATATCAACAGTATTAATTCAACAAATTTGTTTTTTGTTGGTTCTATATTAATTTTTGTGTCTATATGAGTATGTGGCCTACATACGGAGAAATAAGTTTCCTCCTCCCCAAAATATTTTCTTCTTTATTGAAAGGGTGAGATTTGATATGTTAAAAAAAGTTGATTTTTTTTTAAAACAAAAGAAAACAAAACATCTACACTCTGTCAAAAGCCACTCTCATTCAATCGGTTAAAAAGAGGACCAAGACCAGGTACAGCTTGACAAAAAATAAATAAAAGATATCACGTTCTTACACTTATTTTTATAGTAAACACTTATTTTATTTTTTAAAAAAATATTAATTTAGTTTCTGAATTATAAAAAATAAAATTAATTTAATTTATAAATTAGAATTCTCATTAATGGTGTTCTTATTATTCATATACAAAAATAAAAGATTTTAGTGTTACTTTTCAAGATTGAATGATTAAATTAATGTTAACTTTATTTAAAATACTAAAATGATGTCACATGTATTTTTGGGAGACTAAAATGAATATTTATTCAAGATTTTACCAGTTAAACAAGTGACATATATATAGGTTTGATAATGGGGCGAGTAGACGTAAATTTCTACTCAATCCGACCTCGTTCCGCTCCCTTAAAAAATAACACTCAACCTGTCATATCAGCCTCATGAGTTTTAGGGATAAATATGTATGAGCAAAAAAAAGTCTCACATCGAAAATGAATGAAATAAGTGGGTATCATATAAGTAAAATGACCTATAAACTTAATGTCTCAAGTTTTTAAGTTAAAGTGTGATGTCAAGTCTATTATTGTGATTTTTCACTTATTCCGTAAATAGGAAAGTAAAAACATGGAAGAAGATTTCCCAGATATTTTGAGTCACCTTACTGCAGAAACGCCCCTTGCGCCGCGGCGCGTACTACCCTACGCCGCGGCGTGACTACACAAGCTGCTAAATTTAGCAGCAAACACAGTTTTGCTGCTGGATTTGGCTTTTATGGGTCTCTAGCTGCAACAAAGCTTGTTCAAAAAGCTAAATTACAAAAATATACAATACACACATATGAAAACATATAAACAACTTATTAACCTATATACAAACCTAAACAAACTTAAAACTTTAAAAACAAACAAAAACATTAAACTAACCTAATTAACATAGTAACCTATTTACATACTAACACAAACAATACTTAAAACATACACAAACAAGAACTAACACAACTAACACATAACAACTAACAAAAACTATAAACTACTAAACTAACATACTAACACTTATATACATGAACATACTAACAAAAACACACGAACACAACTAACAAACTAATATGCTAACATATTTAACATAACACATTAACATACTACCTATTTATGCACAAAGTAAAAACAGGAATGAAACATAAACATGGGTTACCCTCCCACGAAGGGCCTGAGTTATAGTCCCAGCAGGACTTTGTCACCAAAATTGAAGTATTGCAGATGAGTATCTTCAAGAACTTGATCCAAGGGTAATCCTTTCAGGAGTCGCGAATTCCCTCAAGGGCCTCGTATGAATGAAATCACCCGATTTCTTATTTGAAACTACGACAAAACATAAACGAAACATAGATTATATACAATTTATATACAACTTGAATTAGAACCAATCAAACTCATTGTTGATATTAGCAATATAAAAACTGTCCTCGACAACGGTGCCAAAAACTTGTTAGGGTCAAAACGTGTTTGCACATTTGCTAACCGCAAGTGCACGGGTCGCACAAGTAATATAGATACAGAGTAAAAGTTCGTTCTCACGAGGATATTACGATATAAAGCTAAATACCAACCAATAGTTTAATCAATTCTAGACAAGGACATAAAAATAGGAAAATAATATAAAAACTATCTAACCTACAAAAGCAATAAACCTAAAAGCGGTTAGGTTTTAGGAAATCCTCCTTCACCTCCTACATCTATCAACAACATGCAATTCCCCTCATAAACACAAATGCATTGATTAGATTAGCTTGAGAATCTTCATTAGTCAAAAGTTTATGTCTAGGTCAATCAATCCTGATTTCAATTGCCCAACTCACTAAGTTTCCTTGAGAGCCAGCGCAACTTCCACTCATGAACGATCTATTCTCAATCACACACTATACATGATTAATAGGTATATTTCTATCCTATTAACGAATCAACTCATCCAAGCCAATTGAACTCGCCGAACATGTATCAACCACACCATATCCATATCAACAAATCCCTATGTCTAGTTCATTTGTTAATATTGAGATCATGCAATTGAGGCCAACCAAGAACAAGCATTAAACACAGATAATGATTGAACCATAATCAAACATCTACACAAACTCAGAGAAAAACACATCATTAATATATATAAAAGGATCCAAAATATTCCTAAAACATAGCTTAGCTATACAATAGATAAGGAAGAGAAGAGAGAAAGGGAAAAGAGAGAAAGAAGCTCATTGATTTGTCTCTGAAGCTTGAATCCTCCTTCAATCCTTTGATCCTTGACTCCAATCCACCATCCATGAAGATCTAGCCAAGCTATCTAACCTAAAACTAACATAAACTAAGAAAACATAAAAAGAGAGAGATGGCCAAATGGCCAAAACAGAGAGAAAACGGAGAGAGTCTGGGAGAGATGGGATAAAAATGTGTAAAAATCTATTTTATAGGCTCAGCAGCCGCCATCACGCCGCGGCGCCCACATATGCACGCCGCGGCGCACAATGGGTCGGTCTATGTACCGCCGCAACGTTCACTTAATTACGCCATGGCGGCTCTTGCCCCGGTCCAAGTATGACCAGTGAAAATCCTCTTTCTGCGCCGCGGCGTGCTCTCATTATTACTTGCCATGGCGCGCATTGCTTCTTGAATGCCAATTTGGCTTCCTCTTCCTCTTTAAGCTCAATTGCTCCATATTTAATCTTGTTTGGAGCCCCTCCTATCATAGAGAAAACACCAAATCAATAACATATATAAATCTACTCAATCCATGATCATTAAAGCTCAGTTTTGCACAATAACATATCAGAAAGGCTTAGATTCAGAATATGACAAATATAAGAACAAAACCCTCTAAATATGCATTTAAATAAGGACATAGTATTCATTCTAGCACAAGGTTAGGGCACAAAAAACTGCATTCTATGTAGCTATCACTTACAAATAAAATAAAATAAAATTTGCACTATACCTACCTTGATCTCCACTTATAAATATTTTTAAAAAAGTTATACAATAATCAATGACAATTTTTTTATATTTAAAATAATCAATAACAATATTAAAATTATTTTATTATTTCATATAAATTAAAAGGCATATTCAAGATAAGTGTTAAACTAATAAAAACTACTTACATTTTACAAAATATAAATACTTAATATGGATAAACATTGTTTTATTAGTAACTTAACTATGTGTGAAGATTATTTAGGTGAGAAGTACGAGTCATATTAACCTTGAACTTGCACCCGCCTTACCCTGTAAAACTATTGTACTTCATCATGTTGCGGGGTGGACTTTTAACTTGCCCCATACAAGGTGAGGTAGGTCTGGTAGCTGTAGTTCAAGGTGGGATAACATATATTTTTTTCAAATATAAAGTCTTTACTACTTTTCTCAAATTGAGTTGAAGGATTATATATTTTAATAGGCTAGTTGGAACCTACAAAGATAAGTTTACCTATAGATGCTCTCAAAGGAAGTCAAGCTTTATCATTTTGCATCTAAAAAACAAGAAAAGAAGCGGAGTTAGGGTATGCCTCTGTTCTGGACCATGATCCGGGATCATGTCCTTTGGATCTACCTAGCCCGCAGTATGCCAAGGTCCGTCATTGATACCCTCGGTTGGATCCGCTTACGACATGTAGAAGAGATCTCGACTCTATGCTTATCAGACCATAACATTGGATAGCAGCGATATTATCGCGAGATCCGCGCAATGAATAAATCTTGAAAATATCTGTTATTGTCAATCATGATCTTGCAAAATAATATTAGACCATTTGTGTACCGTAAGTACACGGGTCATTCAAGTAATACAATGAAGAGTAAAGTTCGTTCTCACGAGGATGTTGACTTCCAAAGCTAAGTATCAACTAATAGCTTCATTAATTCTATTCAAAAATATAAAAATAGGGAAAGTGTAAATAAATTAAATATAAACTACAAAGTAATAAAGATAATGTTTAGAGTTTTAGGGAATCCTTCTTCACCTCCTACTTCAATTAATGATATGCAATCCTTACAAGCAACATCAATGAATTATTAAGTTAGCTTGAGAATCTGATTTAATTAAAAGTCTATGTTTAGGTCAATCAATCATAATTTCATTTACCTAATTCACTATATTTCCATGAGAACTAGCGTAAACTTCACTTATTAAGATTTATTCTCAAACACCTGTTATGCATGATTAAGAGGTATATTTCTATCCCATTAGTGAATCAATTTATCCAAATCAATTGAATGAAATCGAACATTCATCAATCATACATATGATCTAAAATCTAAATTCCTACGTCTAGGTTCATCAGATTTCAACAAATCACTTAAAAGCTGATCAAACAATCAAGAGCATTAAGATCCATATAATTGAACAAAATTAAACATCAATATATACTCAAAGAAGAACAAAATCATCAATATTCATAAAAGAATTCAAAGTTATCCCTAAATACAACTTAACTAATCATTGAACACGAAAATATACATAAAAAACCATATTCAAGATAGAAGAAAGAGAGAAAAGAGAAAGGAGAATGAAGAAAAGCTCATGGATTTCATCTTTGATGCTTGAATCTCTTTTCATGAAGAAGATGGCCTCAAACCTTGCTTCCTTTGGCTTCTTCTCAGCCCAGAAATGAAAACCTAGCCGCAGCTTCTCTAAACCTAACGACCTCTTTCGACCAAAACTAATAAAACAACATTTATAGGCCTAGAAAATAGAGTCACGCCATGGTATTAACATGCCTACGCCGCGACGCGTGTTCAATTTAGGTCACCAATGCCGCAGCATTAATACTTTGCACTGCGGTGCTCTAACCTCGGGTCCTCTGTACTAAAGTAGGGGATGCACCACGCCGTGACATTGATATGCCTGAGCCGTGACGTTGAATGTTGGTCTTTACACTTGGTTTTCTCATGAGCTTCATGGTCCAATGCTAATCCAAATTCTTCATATTTATGCTTGATTGGAGCTCTTCCTATAATAGAAAAATAACCACTTTAATAGCAATTGCAAATGTATTCAATTTAACAAAGATTTGGAAAGATTTTCTCAAAATCATAATGGAATACATCAAGATTAAATCAGATGAATATGATGCTAAAATCTTATATTCATGCATAAAAATAAGGACTAAGCAATCAATATAGTACAGATATAGGACACAAATAACTATATTTTGTGAAGTTATCACACTCCAAACCTAGATTTTTGCTAGTCCTCAAACAAAACAAAGTATACTTACATTGATCAACCTTGTTAACCTGCATTCAGCAACTTTTGACATTCCACTTTCACTTAAACCAAAATAAAGTATGATGATTGCATAAAACCTCAAAGAATGCACATGCCTCATAATCAGTTTCATACATACATAATCCTCATCATGCTAACATTCACGGTTTCCTATTATACAAGATATTTTTCCCACAATCATGCAAACAAAACTTCTATTCAATTCATACTCACCCAGATAAGGTTATGAGCATACACATGAATATAAATCACATAATCCACAAGATTGTAATATAATTCTCTCTCTACTAATGTAAATCACACAAAATTGATGATCAAAAGGGATTTTAACAGCTTGTAATATAAGACCAAGGATCATGGGTGAAAAACAAAAGAGAAATGATTTAACACAAATATTGAGGAACATAAACATGTTATTTCAAGTCTTGAGCCACTAACTAATATTAGTAGGGTATTCAACAGTGAAAGAAGAAAACTCGCCAGAGCCATTCAATGTTTTTCGTACTTTTCTTTTCTTTTGCTTTGCTTTTTTTAAATTAATTTAATTTAATTTAATTTAATTTAATTTTATTTTATTTTATTTTTATTTTTGCAAAACAATACTTTTTTTTTGCATCTGATTCTTTCAGATTCATTTTGTATTGAAATATGCATTAACACCCCTAATCATTAGACTCACTTCAAGAAATAGCATATCATGTACTTAACAAACAATGATGGTAGGAAGAAAATGTAATGTTTTCACATGCATTAAAATAGCTAATAGGTAAACGAACACAATGGTAGTGAAAAACAAATAAGGTCAAACAATTATCAGGCTTCAAAAGGGACCTATGGATACTTCATTTCAGGGTAAGCTAGAAAGGCTCAATCGGTCCAAACAATGTTATAATCATCTTCTCAATCATGCACAATCTAGTATTTCGCCTTAAGATAGTTGAAAAACAATTTCAAGGACAATTGAATTTTTCACATGTACAATCCATAAACTTTCTCTAGACAAAAATTATTATCATTTTCAAAGGTAAAACAAGCATGCAAGTGGTAAACGCGTCATACATAAAAAGAGACTAGATTGCCTAACATGCGTCAAAGATTGCATATGGATTCACAAAAATATGTAGGTCATTTTGCATCCATATCTATCATTGGGCAATCATTTACACTAGCTTTTGGCAACATGATATTCTTTAAAATTCGTCAACATTACAATCATGCTTTTAACTATTATAACTCATGTTGTGAAAGAGGACGACAATTGTATCTTGAATGAGTTTTTTCATGAAATTTTTATCAAGATATTTGCTCCTATGGATATTATCGAAACATACTCATACAAAAATACATGTATATACTACAAAAAGTAAACAATACTAAAATATAACCATAATAATATGCATGTAAATAGTATAAGACACCCCCCAAACTTGAGGGAAACAGTGTCCTTGAGAATCTAACTTAGTTAAAAGTTTATGTCTAGGTCAATCAACAATAATTTTATTTACTTAATTCACTATGTTTTCATGAGAACTAGCGCAAACTCCACTCATTAAGATCTATTCTCAAACACCCACTATGCATGGCTAGGAGGTATATTTCTATCCTATTAGTGAATTAACTTATCCATGACAATTGAATGAAATCGAACATGCATCAACCATACATATAATCTAAAATCCAAATTTTTATGTCTAGGTTCATCAGATTTCAACAAATCACTTAAAAGCTGATCAAACAATCAACAACATTAAGATCCATATGATTGAATAAAATCGAACATTAATATATACTCAAAGAAGAACAAAATCATCAAATATTCATAAAAGATTCAAAGTTATCCCTAAATACAGCTTAGCTAATCATTAAATACGAAAATATACATAAAAAACCATATTCAAGATAGAAGGAAGAGAGAAAAGAGAAAGGAGAAGGAAGAAAAGCCCATGGATTTCATCTTTGATGCTTGAATCTCTTTTCATGAAGAAGATGACCTCCAACCTTGCTTCCCTTGACTTCATCTCAGCCCATAAATGAAAACATAGCCGCAACTTCTCTAAACTTAACGGCCTCTTTCAACTAAAACTAATAAAATAGTATTTATAAGCTCAGAAAATAGAGTCACGTTGCGGTATTAATGTGCCTACGCCGCAGCGTATGTTCAATTTAGGTCACCGACGTCGCGACATTAATACTTTGCGCCGCAGCGCTGTAGCCTCGGGTGTTCTGTACTGAAGCAGGAGATGCACCACACTGCGACATTGATGTGCCTGCGTCGCGGCGTTGAATGCTGGTCTTTACACTTGCCTTTCTCTTGGGTTTCCTGGTCCAATGCTAATCCAAATTCTTCATATTTATGCTTGATTAGAGCCATTTCTGTAATAGAGAAATCAACACTTTAATAACAATTGCAAATGTACTCAATTTATCAAAAATTTTGAAATATTTTCTCAAAATCATAATGGAAGACATCAAGATTAAATCAGATGAATATGATGCTAAAGTCTTCCATTCATGCATAAATATAGGGACTACGCAATCAATATAGCACAGATTTAGGATACAAATAACTACATTTTATGAAGTTATTAAATAATAACACTCATAATCGCCTTTGACTGCCCCATGATTATAGTATTAACATTTCGATAACATAGGGATCCTCTGCAACTAACAAGGGAACGTATCTCATCCTACGATTATTATAGGAACATATTTCTCTAACCTTTATAAATACTCGGCTTATTTACATTTACAAGTAACTTATCACCCACTGCACAAAACTCTACTTATGCATAACCTGACTTGAGCGTTGGAGTTCCTTCGCAGGTACCAACCCCCTGTCTCAACACGCTTTATTGTTGCTGTGTAAAGAGAAAACCACCGTGACGTGTTTACCTCTAGTACATCTCTGAAATCACTTCAGAACAATTTCATTTCACATACAATTATAAGAGGAACACTTTCGAAAACAAAATAGGTCCAAACTTTGTAGGCTAAGGTCAAGTATAATACAATTTTTCAAGGAAACCCACAGTGAAGTACGAATCTCACTATTTTCAATGACCCAGTGCATAATTTTTTTTTTGTAACAAAAGTTCAAAGCCTTAAAGCATGTATATATGAAGCAACATGTTATGCTATGTCTTTTCTGGACACTCATGGGGTTAATTTCTTGTACAATGACCTGTTGCCTAAAAAAATCTAGATCAGTGAATAAGAATCTAGGACCGTTTGTTCTAGAGCCTTTAAGAATATTCTAAAAGTCACTAGAAGGTCCTAGAACCTTGGAGAACTTTCTAGAATACTCTAAAAGGTTTTAGAACCTTGAGAACTTAGACACCATAAGGGTTCAATAACATTCTAGACCCTTATAAATATCTTATAATATAAAATACTCTATTAAAATATCTATATAAATATCTAAGATATTTTAATATAAGGAGGTGAGAAGATTCTACAACCTAATCCCTACTGTATATTTGGCACAATCTCCATCATTCATTAAGGAGGTGGAACTCCTATAAATAGTTGAGGCCACTCATGGCCAAGACATGATGAATTTGTAAGCTTTTCTTGTACTAAACATCCTTTGCACTAGAAGCATATTCAATCAATACATGTTCTGTTTTTCGACTTGGTTTTATCATTTCTTTGCTTTATTTTTTTGTCTGCTATTTTTCATGTTAATTTATTTAAAGAAAAAATATTTGTATTTTTTATTTTTTATAAACAATTCGATGGTTATAGATGAATTACTTTCATAAAATTATTTTAAATTGAAAAAAAACTTTTAATATGTTTATGTTTTTAATTTTTAATTCTCACTTTATTGCCAAAGTTACTTTCCTTGCTTTTATATAAAAATTAATTTTTTTCTAAATTTTTTTAATATATGCATCAAATGTAAAAAATAACTCTTCATGAATTTAAGCAATAGTTATGAAAAAATTTATTGATATAATTTACCATCTTAAAACAAATTGTTATTGTTATAATGTTCTTACATTTGAAAGTTTACTAATATCAATTTTTTCAAGTACATAAACATTTAAGTAGCTCGTCACGTCCTTGATGTGTTACTTAACATACTTAATAATTATTTTTTATAATTACTTTTTTAAATTTTTCATATTTTAGTTTTTTTTAAGATTGTTTTAGAAGCATTTGTTGTCTTTTATATGTAACTATATTATAAATTCTAATTAATAATAACACAAAAAATAAGTATAAACAAAACATATATTACAAGAAGTTTGAATTAAAACATTTTTCAATAACAAAATTTTAATTAAAAAATTAAATAAATATTTTAAATTTAAATGTGTAAATAGTTAACTATAAACAATAAGAATTTTGAATTATTAAAGAGATAAATTAATGGAAGTTCTTTTAGGTAATCAAAGTTTTAAGCAATTAAAAGAGAGTGTAAATAGGCAAAAAGGGTGTCAATAGTCTCTCCCCATAATAAAATGCAAAAACATAAATAATAATACTCACTTATTCATTTACATAAAAAAATTCACTTATTTATGTATATTTTTACAAAAGAATGAAATCAATGTTTTATACTGGTTATCAAATAGTTTATAAAAGAAATATGTATTTTTGTTAATATTTTAAATAAAACAGATCTAAGATTATGTTGACTTAACTTCAAGATCAAGTAGTTGTCAAAATCATTTGATGTCACTGAAGTTAAAAGCTCTTGAGCTTTTTTGTAAGGGATTTAACTTTATGTATGTACATCAATAATTTATGTCTTCTTAGTTCTTAGAAATTCACAATCTTTATATTCTTGAGTAATTTGTGCATGTTGAGTAATATTTTGTTGTTATATCATATATATATATATATATCAGAATTCTGAATTTACTTTCAATATTCCTTAAGTTTTTTTTGCATAGGCATACAAATATTAGTGTTTCTTTCACTAATACTTTTCCTCCTCTAGAACTATATTTGCAGTAGTCTTGGTGATCCAAATTAATATGTAAATTGATCAATGAAAAAACCAAAAGGGAGGAACCATAAGCAATGTATGCTTGAGCGGAAAATAAATTGGCAAGAGAAAAGAAGAGGTAAACAGAAGTGAAATCAATTTGTAAACAAAATATATCACGTTCTTACACTTAGTACAAAAGATTTTATAATAAATACTCATTTTAATTTTTAAAAAAATGACATTAATTTAGTTTCTTCATTATAAAAAAGTGACATTAATTTAATTCCTAAATTATAAGTCTCATTACTAGTGCTCTTACTATTCATTAAAAAAAGATTTTAGTGTTACTTTCTATGAAAAATTAAATTAATGTTAACTTTATTTGAACTTCCAAAATGATATTACATGTATCTTTAGGAGACTAAAATGAGTATTTAATCAAGATTTTACTAGTTAAACAAGTGACATGTTATACAGGTTTGGTAATGGGACAAGTAGAGGTGAGTTTCTACTCAATTCGACCCTGCCCCGCTTCCTTAAAAAATACCACTCAACTTGTCATATCCCCCTCAAGAGTTTAAAGGATAAATGTTAAGAATTTAAGTATAAGTGAAAAAAGTCTCACATAAAAAAGAAATGGAATAAGTGAAAACTATATAAGTGGAAGAATCTATAAATTTAATATCTTAAGGTTTTGAATCAAAATGTAGTATCAAGCCAACTATTATAATTTTTCACTTATTCCATGGAGAAAAAAAAAACTCATGGAAGAATATCTCCCTAGTATTATGAGTCATCTAAAAAAAAAATTAAAACCTACACCATACTTACCTTGATCTCCGCTTAAGAATATTTTTTTAAAAATTATACAATAATAAATGACAACCCTTTTTTTTATCTGGAATGATCAATGACTATTAAAATTTAATCCATTATTTCATGTAAATTAAAATGCATATTCAAGATAAGTGTTAAACTAATAAAAACTATTTACATTTTACAAAATGTAAATAATTAATATGAATAAATATTTTTTTATTAGTAACTTAACTAAGTGTGAATATTATTTAGATGAGAAGTACAACCATATTAACCTTGAACTCACACCTGCCTTACCCTATAAAATAGAAGCGTTCACGAGTTAGTTTGTTTTGGATTTTGTGAAAAAATAAATCCAAACCGATCAAATTTAATTGGTTTGGTTCAATTCTATAATTTTTTGTTTTTTGCCAACATAAACCAAACCATTTCGATCTAAAACAGGTTGGTTTGATTTAGACCATCATATTGTTTATTTAAAAAAATGTTAATAGGACAAAGATAAAGAACATGATAAACTAAACATAATGAAATTTTTTGCCAACCCAAACCAAACCACCCTGATCTAAAACAGGTTGGTTTGATTCAAGTCATCATATTGTTCATTTAAAAAAAAATGTTAACATGACAAAGATAAAGAACATGATAAACTGAACATAATGAAATGACTAAATAAACTATTAATTGAACAAATAATATGAATATAACAACAAAATAATATTGATCAAAATAGAAGTTATAGAAAACAATAAAATGAATATGTATAGAGAAAAAAAAGGCTAGTTAGAATCATGGCTCATAAGGCAAAGGCTAGGACATGATGGTTCATTGGTTGAATGAGTGAATTGGTATGTCATCTAATCTTTTAAGAGTGTTCAAATGAAGAATGAAATGAGAAATTTAATTTGTGACCTAACTAAAACATACAATATAAGTAATATACATTTATAAAAATATAAAAAATAAACTTCATCGAGTCATTGGGTCATCAGGTTCAAAATCATAAATCCAAGAGCCGAACCAATGCAGATTCATTGCAAGAAATTGGTTTTTATCGATTTTGATCCGATGTAACTCGATTACCCGAATCAATTTAGTTGATTTGGTTTAGATTTTCAAGTTCATTGGGTCAATCCGACCCACTGAACACCCTTATAGTAAAACTATTCCACTTCATTCTATTGTGGGGTGGACTTTTTTAACCTGCCCCATGCTAGGTGAGGTGAGTCTAGTAGTTGTAGTTCAAGGTGGGATAACATATATCTTTTTCAAATATAGGGTCTTTACCAATTTTATCAAATTGACTTGAAGGATATCATATATTTCAATGGGCTAGTTGGAGCCTACAAAGATGAGTTCACCCATAACTGCTCTCAATGGAAGTCAAGCTCTATCATTTTGTATCTAAAAAACAAGAAACTGGAGTTAGAATCTATTTCATTTCACATTCAATTGCAAGAGCAACACTTTCAAAAACAAAATGGGCCTAAACTTAGTAGGTTAAGGTAAATTATAATACAATCTTTTAAGACAACTCACGGTGAAACACGAATCTCACTATTTTCAATGACCTAGTGCAGAGAGTTTTTTTTTTTGGGGTAACAAAAGTGCACAACCTTAAAGCAACATGTCATGCTACGTCTTTTCTGGACACTCATGGGGTTAATTTTTTGTACAAAGACCTATTACTTAAAAAAATCTAGAACATTGAATAAGAATTTAGGACTTTCTATAATGTTCTAGAACCTTCAAGAACATTCTAAAACTCACCGAAAAGTTCTAAAACCTTGGAGAATTTTCTAGAACACTCTAAAAGATTTTAGAACCTTGAGAACTCAAGGCACCATAAGGTTCAAGAACATTCTAGACCCTTGTAAATATATCTAATGATGTAGAATACTTCATGAAAATATCTATGTAAATATCCAAGATATTTTAAAGTAAAGAGATGAAAAGATTTTAGAATCTAATCTCTACTGTACATTTGGCACAATCTCCACCATCCATTAAAGAGGTGGAACCCTATAAATAGCTAAGGCCACTCACGACCAAGGCATGGTGGATCTGTGAGCTTCTCTTTTACTAAACATCCTTTGTGCAAGAAGCATATTCAATCAATACAAGTTATGTTTTTTAAGTGCAATACAAGTTTTGTGTTGTGTAAGTCAGGCTAACTTGGTCTTTGCTCAATAGGTTGAAAAAGTACCAAGTACGTTGGGGTGTGTCCAAGGTTTGTTCAGTTAAACAATCAAAATATGCAAACAAATGATTTTACATAAAGAGACACATTAAAAAAAATTGCATATTAAATTTCTTATGTTTGTGAGTTGCACTTCTTTTGTTAGAGAGGTACATATAATTCTCTAGTTCGTCGTTTATTTATTTGAACCTTTTATATGCATATTCTCCACCATCTATTAAAGAGGTGGAGCCCCTATAAATAGCTAAAGTCACTCATGACCAAGGCATGGTGGATTTGTGAGCTTATCTTGTACTAAACATCCTTTGTGCAAGAAGCATATCTTGTACAAGTTATGTTTTTCAAGTGTAATAAGAGTTTTGTGTTGTGTGAGTCAAGCTAACTTGGTCTTTGCTCAAGAGGTTGAGAAAGTACCAAGTGCATTGGGTGTGTCCAAGGTTTATTCAATTAAATAATCAAAATTTGCAAACAGATGGTTTTACACAAAGAAACACATTAGAAATAAAACTGCATATTGAATTTCTTATGTTTCTGATTTGCACTTCTTTTGTTAGTGAGGTACAAAGAATTTTCTATTTTGTCATTTATTTACTTGTCCTTTTTATCTGCATATTCTAATTTGTTATTTTTTTGAATGATATTTCTATTTACTATGAGTAATTCAAAAATGGTCCCATTTACATTTGTAATTACTTCCCAGCATAAAAATAACAATTATTAATAATGATTAATTACTAGAGGTAATAGTTTCCAATTTAATCAAAAACATATTAAATACAATAAAGGGTATTGTTATTGATACTCTTAATTGTATATCAATACTTTTTCTCGTTAGTCACTTATAATTTAAAAAAAAACAAAAATTTTAATTGATAAGTAGAGAGTGTGAATAGGTAACTGAGAATGCCAATAACTTTATCTACAATAAAACATGTCCATAGAAACAAATTTATTATATGAAGCAATAGTTTTGTATTGAAAAGGAGAGGATCCTAATATCATTTTATCGACTTGTTTAGAAGGAAACAAAATATGCTAACTTGAACTGCAAGTTCAGCAAGATTCTCAAACTGAGGCTTAAAGAGATGAAAGATAAAGGAGAAAAAAATTGTTTTTATTGCAATGAGGCTTAAAGAGATGAAAGACGAGAAATGGAATCGGCTTCCTACATCAAAAAAATGAGCATTGAGAACAGCAAAAAATAAAAATATAAATAAAGAAAATGAAAGATTAGAGTGGTAAAAAAGAAAGTATTTAGTCCGGCATCTATCCACTTCGTAAATCCAATATCTTTGACTTCATGTGCATCGCGGTAAAAAATATTTGAACTTGAATTGCTTTGGGTCATTCAATTCAACTTTAGATACTTGAGAATCCTGCCAAATTAAGTAATATCTTTAGTTCATAAAGAAGGGTAAAAAAGATAAAATTGGATTATAAATCTCAATATATAGTCTTTTATATTATTAAATTATAATTAATTTAAAATCAAATATAAATATATCATTTCACCATTTATAAATTTTTAAAATTAAATAATAACTTAAAAATGGTAAAATCCATTCTTTTTTATATTTTCCCCTTATTTTCTCATATTTCATTTCCATTCTTATATTTATTTTTCTCTGAATTCTCCACTCTTTTCTTTAAATCATTTTTCCTTTTTAAAAATAAAAAATATATTTATCCCAGTAAAATAAATAAAAAATATTTCTTAATTATTTTTTGCATACACTTGTGTGCTTTTTTTTCTTCTAATAATTACAAATTGGAAAGTAATAAGATAAGTTAATAGATTTTCCAATCTATAAAAATCGTATTCTTACTTCTTAAGCTATTTTAGATTTTTTATTTTTAGAAATTATCTATTTTCAGTATTTTGGTATATTAGTTATTAGTTATTGTGCATATAAATAATTAAATATAATGCTTTTAAAAGCCATATTTTTTTGCATTGTGTAAGGTTTTGTACCGGGCCCTCATCTTTTATTTATTCCACGTCTTTGGGCCGTGCCCACCTTTTTCCTTTTGATTCCGTTGATGTTGGCCCAAACAATTGCTTTACTGTCGCCTCAAATTTCTATTAGAAATGTAGACCAAATTTTTTTTGTTCTCTATTAGAAAAAGAGAAAACTTTATGTACGAAAAATATATAATTTTTATCGAAAGAAAAAATAAGGGAAAAAACAATAAAAAAAGGCAAACGGATATCAGAGTTTCTACCCTTTAATATTGCTTTCATCCTGCAAGAGGAAATACAAACTATACAATTAAGCTTTTCCATAGTACAACGATGATAAAATCAAATTAGGTAAATCCCTTACCACTAATCCATTCTTAGTAATTGGAAATACAATCAAACTTAGTCATAGTATTATTGGCATTTTAGTATATCACTTACTTAAAATATCTTTTTTTTTACGAGATTTACTTAAAATATCTGGTATTCCCGACAACTAAAACAAATCATAAATATAACATATAGTTATAATATTCAAATTATAAAAAAGTCACATACAGAAGATGGTTTGAAAGAAAAATCCAAACTATCCTTATCAGTTTCTATTTTCTTAAATGACACAATCAAGAAATGATATTATTATTATTATTCTAATTTTGTTTTCTTTAAATTTGATTGAAGAGAAGTCACCCTCACTCATAATTACATCTCTTTTTTTCTTTTTCTTTTTTTATATTGAGGTATCTTCATAAATATTATTGTAAGACTAATTCTTTATACATCAACTGCTTCCTAACAAGAAAGTCCTCCTAACAAGTGCGAATCACTCATATTATATTTGGTATAAAGATTGTAATTCCATGAAATAAGAATATGAATCATTAAATTAGAATAAGAATCCTATTCAAATTCTATAGTTTAGTATTATTAGAAATAAAATGGCACGGAAAACGATTCTATAATTTAGTGCATAGGATATAATATAGAATGAAATCTAAATTAATGTAAATGACATAAATATCCCTAATAAAAATATAGAAAAATTTAAATTTTTTAATATATTTTACATATAATACAAATATTTATTTTTAAAGCAATATTTTAGATTAATTTGTGAACACTTAATAAAATAAATCTTGATAATATTTTTTATTTTTAATGGTTTTTCCTATAATTAATATTTAATTATGGCCATATGCTTTATGACATTGGTACAATATTGATTTAAAGACAAAGAATTAATAAAAATTAGGATTAAAACTATCAAATATATTGTAGAAAAATCAATAGTTCTATGTATAAAAAAACTCCAAGGTCAAATATCAGATGGACAAATAATATTTTATAAATTACAAAAGGGTAACTTCTGTCATTTTATAAATTAATAAGGAATATATTACAAAAAATATATGGCATCTTATTTAACAAAATATCACATTTTTTTAGAGAAATATGATTATATGAATTTGTGGAATGAGATTTGGAATAAGAAGGTCATTTCATATTTTTTTTTATCATCAACAAATATAAGAATCTTTCGATTCCAAAATTAAATACAAAATGACATTATATTCATTCACACGAAACATATCATCAGAGTTATGTCTAAATATAATAAAAATAAATAATATGTAACATAAATGAAAGGCGATATTATAAATAATTATACATAATTCTTATTAAGATAATTGGGTAAGTAATAAAAATGAGCAAAATATGATAATAAGAGTATATACAATAATCAAATCAAAGAAACAAAAAAGAGAATATATACAACAATCATATCAAAAGTAAAAAAAAATAAAAAGTATATACAACAATTGAGCCATAAGGCACATGACATGTACGTTGAGACATTTGACTCAGTGTGTGTTTGGGATAGCTGTAAAAATTTGATTATGCTTAGTAATCGATTATTGTATAAAAGCTTTTTGTTATAATTGATTATAATTGATTCATTTTTATGTTTGGATGCATTAATAAAAGCGATTTTAACTTAATCTAATTGTTTGGATGATATAAAAAAGAATCGCTTTTATGTATTAAATTACTAAAATAGGTATAAAATGATTAAAAAAATTATTTGAGAGACAAAATAGTATTTACATATCAAAATGTAAGGAATAATCTATAAGCTTAAAATCATAAGCTTCAATCTTCAGATAAAAATCATTTTAAAAAACTTTTATTTTACATTGAATTTCGTGTAAAAGCTGAAGCTAATTTTACCAAACATGATTAAACACTATTCAAACAGTTTTTTTCCCAAAAAAAGCTGTTGAAAAGCCATGCCAAACATGCACTCATTGTCTATCCAAATGTGCTTAAAACATCGAGTTTAATTTTGGTACTATTAATGTAAAAATGTTTATATCATCAATTAATTATATATTATTATATGTATAAATTTTAAAATAATTATTATAAGAGTTAAATATTTTTAATAATATAATAATACATAGTTAAATAATAATGTAAAAAAAATTACACTAACATTGCATATATATAAATTAAACTCAAACTAAATTCTAAAAGATTATTATTCAAATCAAAATGTTGTATATTTTATTAGTAAGAGTGTTTAAAATTGAATCAATCTAATCAAAATTGAAAAATCGAACCGAATAACCAAAAATCAAACAAATTAAAAATTGAAAAAATTAATTAGATTAAATTGGATTTCATATTCAAATTTAAAAATTGATCCAATCCAAACAAAACAAAAAATTATATATGTATATTTTAAAATAATATTTTATCTAAAAATTATTATGTTACATATAATTATTTAAGATCTTTTCTATACCTCAACTCAAACTTAATTATTATCTTGGGTTTGAACATGTATAAGAGAATTATCAATTACTTTGAGTTTATATTTTGGATTTAGATTTATATTTTGATGAATTAGTTTGAACTAATGTTTATTATTATTTGATGTGTTAGTTTATAATTGAATTTGATGTATTTTTATGAATTTTTATATAAAAAAATTATAATGAAAAACAAAAAAATTGATCTAATTTAAAACAATTTAAATTGAATTGGATTTGATCAGATTTTCATTTTAAATAAAACCAATGAAATTGGATCGAGTGAATTTTTCTCTTAAAATCAACCTAATCCAATCCACAATTATCCCTATTTATTAGTAGTTCATTTATAAATATTATTATAAATTTTTAAGGAGGCTTATGACATGCTTGAATACTAAAATAAGACAACATCTCCTCCCCTAATTTTTTTTACCAAAAAAGGTTGTTGTTGGATTGTGAAAACCGTAGACATTAAATAAATATCCTATAAAAAAAAACAACAAAAACAAAAAACTCACACTTCTTTTTAATAAAAAAAATCCCTCACACACTCCGAAAGTTTCTCTTATATAGGGTAGTGGAAAAGACTCAGCTAAAGGGTGGGGCTTTTAGCGCGGCTTATTTACATACCTTCTTATTTGTTTATCATTTTAAGTATAAAAAATGTGTATATCTTCTATTTATTTATTTTATCAATTATACTTGACTTATTACCCATTTGAATTTATAATATTTATTTATTTATTAAATAATTTTTAATATAAATAAAATTCTTAATCATATTATCATTATGTGAACCAAAAATAGAGAGGAAATGAATTATCTTATCAATTCTTCCTTGCTTTATTTTTTAATTTTAACTTATTTAAATAAAAAATTAGTTTTATTTTTTTATTTTTCATAGACAACTCAAAGCTTGTAGATGAATTACTTTCATAAAATTATATTTAACTGAAAAAAAACCTTTTAATACGTTTATGTTTTTAATCGTTCTCACTTTATTGCCAAAGTTACTTTATTTGCTTTTTATATATTAAAATTATTTTTTTTTCTAATTTTTGTTGTAATATATGCATCAAATATAAAAAATAACTCTTCATGAATTTAAGTAATATTTATAAAAAAATTATTAATATAATTTGCCACCTTAAAACAAATTGTTATTGTTATAATGTTCTTACACTTGTAAGTTTACTAATATCAATTATTTTCATGTACATAAACATTTAAGTAGTTTATCATGTCCTTGATATGTTACTTGTTAGAATATTTAGAATATATTTTAGAATTAAATTAGGTTTGATTTTATATTATTTTAGGGATTTGATTTGCATATAATTAGAGATATTATTTTGATTATATTTGATTATATTTTCTTCTTTATATAGACTCTATCTCCTATAAATAGTGAATTATCTTGTACACACTAATCAATTTAGAGATAATTCAAAGAATATATAAAAATATTCTCTAGACTTTTTTTCGTATCCATGTTTCTTTATTTCTAACATACATGGTATCAGAGCGTTACCAATTTTCGTAACCTGTCCAATCACTATTCTGCGAACTCTGATTAGTCACTTTTTATGTCGTATTCTCTTTTCAATTTTCTCTCTCTATCTCTCCGATGTCACTTTCTCTTTCTTATTCGTAGTTGGCTCTGTTTTTGCTGCGCTCCTTTGTTGCACGTCTTCGTCGCACTCCTCTGTTGCGCTCCTCTACCGCACTCCTCTGTTGCGCTACTCCTAATAAGTTTTGTCTGATTCAACGTGAAGAATTGGCTCTATCTCCATTGTTTTAGCCTAATGCAAATTGATTCTATCTTAGATGCAATTTAGCTCCGTTCTCATTGTGATTGTCCCAAATACCAATTGGTTCCATCCCAAATACAATTTGAGCCTCTTAACTTCTCTAAGATCACGATGTTATGTTTTTAGATTACTTTTTAGTGTATTTTATTTTCGTGTGTTTAATTATTACAAGTTAAAACTTAATAACTTTAACTTGAGAGAGTGTTAGAATTTCTAGAATATATCTCATAATTAAATTAAGTTTGATTTTGTGTTATCTTAAAGATTTGATTTGCACATAATTATATATACTATGTTGATTATATTTGATTGTATTTTATTCTTTATATAGACTTATTCTTGTATAAATAAGAAATCATCTTGTATGTCTTGATTAATTTAGAGATAATTATGAGAATATACAAAAAAATTCTAGACTTTTTTGTATATCCCTGTTTCTCTATTTTTAACATTACTTCACATACTTAATAATTATTTTTTTAATTTTCATATTTTAGTTATTCTAACATTTGTTTTAGTTATTTTAGTTATTTTTGAAACATTTGTAACTATATTCTAAATTCTAATTAATAATAACACATAAAAAAATAAGTATATACTAAACTTATAAAGTGTAAATATATAACAAAACATATATTACAAGAAATTTGAATTTAAAGATTTTTGTATAACAAAATTTTAATTAAAATATTAAATAAATATTTTAAATTTAAATGTGTAAATAGTTAACTATAAGCAATAAAAATTTTGAATATAAATTAATGGAGGCCATTTTAGTCAATTAAAACTTTAAGCAATTAAAAAAAGAGTGTGAATAGACAAAAAAGAGTTTCAAGAACCATTCTCTATATTAAAATATTTACTTATTTATATTTTTTAAAAAGAACACTTATCTTTCAGTTGGTTATTGAATCTCGGATAATGTGCGAAATCGGTGTTTTATATTCATTATCAAACAGTTTATAAAAGAAATATGTTTTTTTGTGAGTTCTCAAATACATTTGATGTCACTGAAATTAAAAGTTCTTGAACTTTTTATAAGGGATTTAACTTTATGTAGGCAGTAATAGAAATTCAAAATTTTTACATTCTTGAATAATTATCAGATATGAAAATTCTGAATTTACATTCAAGATTCCTTAAAATTTTTTTTATAGGCATATGCAAATATTAGTGTTTCTTCCACTTGTATTCTTCCTCCTCTTGAACTATGTTTGCAGAAGTCTTGTTGATCCAAATTAATATTTAAATTAATCAATGGAAGAACCAAAAAGGAGGAAAGGATTCACAAGCAACATGCATATAGGGAAAATAAAATGGCAAGAGAAGAAGTACATAGAAGTGAAATCCATGTGTGTTATAATTAACTTGAAAACAATACCTCTCTGCTTCAATATTACTGCTGCTTGCTGTGAACTTATACTTGGGAATTGGAACATGCCCGGACTCTATATGAGTAAGATCTTCTAAAAGGATTTCATAGTGTCTCTTCACTTCCTCAGCTGATTTATCACCAACTGCTTTGGCTATATTTTGCCACCGATCTGGGGTGTCTTTGTCAAAAAAGGCAAGTGCCCTCTCAAATTGCTTGTTCTGTCTGGTTGTCCAAGAGGATGAATGTTCTTTGTTGCTGTTGAAGGAGTTTGAATGTTCTTTGTTGTTGTTGAGGGAGTTTGAAGCCATTAGAGAGCTAAGACGAAGGTGCTCAACTAAGGATTGCTTATTAAACTAATGGTGATGAAAGGTTCTATTTTCATGCAATTTGGGAGAGAACAAGAAGAGAAGAAATGAATGACGGTAGTGCCCCCTTTATAAAGGGTGAAAGGATTTTTTATTTTTTATTTTCCCTTTTTCCTAGGAATATGATAGGATACTGGGTCATGACTAAATGCGACCGCTCTTTTTGAACGATAAAGTGGGACAAGATACAGGCAAAGTCTGATACAATTGCATTTATTTATTTTTTGTGTGTTTTTTAAGACATAAATCTGCTTCTCGAGAAGCATTTGAGATAATCTTTGTTTATCATTTGTAAATATTTTTTAGATAAATATTGTGAATCTGATCAGCTGTTATAGTTTAGGATAATTACTAGCTGTACATTTTAATTTATAATTCCGCATGTGTAAAAATTTACGTTGTTTGTGGCTTGAATTTTGGTTATTCATGACTAACTTTCAAAAATCTAAGATAAATAAATTACAACTCTGTGACAAATATGAATTGGTTTAATGCATTCAAGCTGTTAATTTAGTCATAAAGACAACTATGTAATGCGTAATTAAAGTGCAAAATAATAAATTTGAATTATACTATCTCTAATTTTTTGAGCTTAGATTACAAGATTTTATCTTCTGATATCCTAGATAACATGATTTCCACCATATCTAAAAGATTAATTGATTAAGGCACACTAAATACCATTTATTTCTGCTTGTTCTGTTACTTGTGGTGTAGGATAAAAGGCTATATCGTGTTTTCCAATTTGGTTAATTTTAGGTTTTGATAATAACTAATCCCTACTTTATTTATTGATTCATGTTTCAAGATATCTTCTTTTGATATCCTATTCTTAACGTGGATAACATGATTCAACCATATCTCAAAGATAAATTGATTATCTCCTCTTTGTTAAAAAAAAACAAAAAAGAATTGATTAAAGCACACCAGCCATCATATAATTGCAATACTAAAAAGTACTTTCGCATTTCAAACTTTCTTGTTATTTTTCTAAGTACAACATCTAATATATGTTGTCAAATCTTTTATTGATTGAAAATTTTGCTTTTGTTAATAACTAATTCCCTATTTTATTTATTCATTGGAGATCTATAATATTCCTATCATAATAATCGTGTTTTTGATCTTCTGGATTCCTTCTAGTTCTCGTTTTAAATTGTTAATTGTGGACAGCATATGCAGCTATCATATTACGCTTGTAGCAGTGTTTGCAACATAGTTAATTACCTGGAAGGTGGTGCCGGTTCGCGGTTTTTCACTTCTTGCGAGTATGATTATAAGACCTTTTTACAAGAAATTTGATATTCGGTATGCAAATTTGTTGAGAAAATCCAGTAATTATGCTTGCAAATACATTATCGGATAATTGCAGGGTGATTCTCATTTTAAAATAATACAACACAATCAACATGCAACCTTGCGGTGTTTAACAATTTTCAAAATTTAGATATTTAAGTATAGTGAGGCTAATTTTTAAATATAAGGCATTTAGTAATTATTTAAAATTTTAAAAATTAGTTCTTATTTAAATAAATTGAGATAAATCCCATTTTAAAAAAATCATTTCAAAGTTTATTTTTTCTAGTTCAACTTTTTCCTGACTCTTTCTCTCGTTTTTATTTTTATTTTCTTTATAGGAAATTAACATAAATTTATAAAGATATACTTTTTTAAAACAACATTACTATTTAGTATGAACATCTTTTGTACGAATGCCTTACGAAATATAGTTGACAGTACTAGAAAGAAAGAAAAACGAGTGCAGAAAAAGCGTAAGTAAAAGGTATGGAAATGAAAGCACCAAACAAATCTATTCGTAAAACATTCACGAATTGGCTTCAAATACTCAGCATTATTGTTTTTAAAATTAATTTAAACTTTATTTTTAAAAACTCTTTATATTAAAAATAGTTTTAAGCCAAACTAAATTTAATTTTAAACAACATTATTTTTATACAGATTTATATTACTGATTTTAACTTATTACGTTGTGACTTTTGTTTAAAAATAAAAAAATCTTTCCAGTGCCAACTTAACAAAAATTTCACAGTCGCATCGACTGCAACTTACAAGTGTTACCACTAGGGATAAAATAGTAGTGGTCGGTCGATTTTCTTTCTTAAACAGGGTTAGACTTGTATTCTGAAATATTTGACTTGAAATTTTGACATTCTTATTAAAGACTTTTTTTTTGCCTGACCTAACTTATTTAAGAAGTTTGACCTGACCTGAAACCTGTTTAAAAACTTGATTTATATTAAGGCTTCTAAATAAGTCAATAGGCCAAGTCCTTCATATAGGCCTAAGCCTTTAAACAGACCTTGAAAGACCATTAAAAAAAATAAAATAAAATTTTATAAATAAATATAAACAGGCCGACCTAATAAGCTTTTCTGAGAGGTCAAGTCTAACTTACTAAATGAAACAGACTTTTAAAAAGATTTAAACTTAACTCATTTTTTAAACAGGTCAGGTTAGGCCACAGATCCCTGACAGACCGGCTGGTCTATTTCCATCCCTAGCTACCACATTGCTTGCAAGTTGCAATCATAATAATCGCAACGCAAGTGCAATTTACAACCGTGTAAGCTATCCAATCTTGGGATACAGGACTTTATTTTTAATTACCATAAATTATACACATGACTCATCTTGTTTTGATATCTATGAATGAAATTCAAATATCATTAAAAGCAGGAAATATATTTTCAAGGTTCCACAGGTTGGTACTGACGTATTCGGAAGAAGTAGATGCTCATAAAATGAAGAATAGGCTTTTGAATAATGTTATTTATATGAATTTATATATATAATTTTTTTCTCTAAAATAAACTTATTTATAAAATAACCATTTAATTGATTTTGTTTAATTTTTTATATACTTATATTCTGATTATGTTATTTTACACCTGAGATATGAGGAGATATTTATATAAGTGGTGTGAAATAAACATTATTGTACGTTTTTGGTTGGTACTGATGTACTAGTGTTTTTAAAAATCTTGTGAAGATCTCTCCCAAGTACAGACTGTACAGTATTAAAAACATTTGTGTGGCCAAACTGAGGCGAATGTTGACGGGGATAATATAAACTTTTTGGTATTAGGGATAATATAAATTTAACTGGAGAGAACAATGCAGAATGACCAAAATGAAGTGCAGAAAGGCTGAAAGATTAGACAATCACACAAGAAAACAAGCGAAAAGACAGTTTATTCTTGTTTTGGGTCAATTCACTTGGTAGGTTGGCATGCAAATCTTCACCTTATTTATTAATAATAGCTACCTCTAAACTCATGCTATACTTACAAAACATTTCAATCAATTGAAGTGAATTAAAATTCCTAAGTGAATTTCTTGAGGTCCTGTCAAGAATTTTTCATAAATCTTCTAGACTCAGCGAAAGAGGAGATGGATTAATTATCTATGAGAAGCGAGTTTGGATACTATTTCTAACAAGGAAGCAAAACAAGAGCAAGAAGAATCTTAAATCATAAAACTCTTTACGGGGCACCTTGAGAGTAGTAAAAGGCATGATACGCTCTCTTTTAAGAACACACTAACATAATCCTTAACTTTGAGCACATGTTTGTTTCTAACTTATTTTAATGTTGAAATAGTTTTTTTTAATAGTATTATAACATTCGTAAGGTTGAAAATTAAAACTTATAATTTTAAATTATAAATTATTTTTTATATTTTGATATATAAATATTATTTTATTATTAATCAAATAATTTTTTTAATTATTTTATACATATTTTAATAATTTAATATATAAAAATAATTTTTTATACTATTTAAATAAAATAAATTAATTTAAAATTATTTTTCAATTAACATATCCAAACATAAAATTAATTTTATTATAATCGATTATAACAAAAAAAATTTATATAATAATTAATTATTAAAATAATCAAATTTTTACAACTATTTTAATCATACATTTTATTTATTGAGGTGCATTTCCTAAAATCAAATTCATGATACTCTTTTTTCCTTGATTTTTCTAGTTCACACTCAATCTCAAAAAAATCTCAAAGGATCTTTGGTACATGTCTATCTGTTCGATACATCATGTTGTCTTTGACACAATGTGGTGGTGATCATTGACGTACTTTGTTTGGCATGAGAAGGTGCCAAGAGGAGAGGGCAAGGGAACTGGCCAACTGGATCTTTCAAGTTAATTACTTTATGAAGATTTTCATATCTTTGAAATTTGGGTTTTCGGATCTTCATTCTGAAATCTGCACTACGTTCCAAATTCTTCTAGCTGGCTACCTGTACATTATAACAGGATATATGTGGGTTTGTATCTTTCTCTGCCACTGCATACTTTTCTAGCCACTGAAGAAGCCAGTTTTATATGTGTTTTGATATAATAGACGAATATTCACTCTCTGTTGCTAATTGATGGATTGATTAAGCTTCATTCTAGCAGTGGCACATGAATATAAAATGATGAAGTCTATCTCTATCACCTACCAAAGAAAAATGCCCTTTACTAAGCTTGACTCACTTTGGTTCCTTTGTTTGTCTTTATTTTTGCTTTCTTTGATGAGGGTAAACAGAAATACATAAACAGGTTAGCTTTTCTAGTTACATATCCCAAGTTTTCAGGCAGGGAATTATGATAGCCAAATCCCTATGGTCGTTTTCCTTCCTTTCCTCTTTCTCTTCCACAGAATAAAGAGAAAACATCTCTGCTAATTATAATCAAAAGGTCTTATTATTTTTTCTAGGAATAAATAAAAAGTGGTTATCTCATTATATCACAATTGGATAAGAAAGCAACCAAACAAAAAAGAATGGATACCATACAGACAAGGGCAGGCAACGTGATTTCATGACCAAGACCAGACATGCCTTATTTTATCGTGTACATTCTTCACATGGTATGTGCAACTACCATTTTTCCTCAATTGTTTGGTGGAATATGCATTTCATAATTATTTCAGTTAATGTATTAATGTTAGCATTGTTGGTTTGTTGTTCAAAAATCCTTGTCATAGCTTTTATGTTTGATACTGATGCCGTGCAAACAAGGCAGTGATATTTTGTTGGCTGCAGTGGCCCAGTAGCCCCGTAGCCCCATACAAGGATGAAAGCTTTTAAAAAGACTCGTGCAAAATGCACTAGACGTCCCCAAATTCTCATGTTCTGTACCTATAGAGTAGGACTGTTGAGTCCTTTTTTTTTTTGTGGGTCTCGGAGTTTCAAGTTTGAACAGCACAAATCATAGCCATTTGAGTTTTATCTTAATTATGCAGAATGCGTACACTTATAAAAAAGAAAAAGAAAAAGAACGCACATGATAATAATTTTGCCTAACCACAAATTCCTAGTGAATATTCTTTCTTTTTCTGATAATTGTTGTACCAAATTTAAAAATCTTTGTTAGGTGTTTTCAGTAAATTTTCGTTACTAAAATTGTTTTTGAATTTGGCGAAGTATTGATTCCGGTTAGCAATTTAATAAGGGAATCTCCTCCTTAAGAATTCTCGAATACTAGATTATTTGTAAACTAAGTTAAAAATGTCATAATACAATTCAATAATAACAAATAAAGATGTAAACATATTCGATAACCACAATGATAAAACTTGAAATAGTACATAAATCAAATGTAAAGAGAAGTTAAGAGTGCAATTCATAAATTAATAAAAGAAATTCGATTGCTAGACTAGGAACAAATAAAGAAAACAATGCATAAATTTAAAACGATCAAATAACTAAAGAAATAAAGACAATGTAATGCAACTTGATCTTTGTTGAATGCAAAAATACATGAAACTAAGAGGATGGAAGGAGTATTTAGCTAATTTCATAATGTTTGTAAGCGTGAGAGTGACTGATAGGATACAATAAATTTTGTGCAAGTGTTTCTAACAACTTCACCCCTTGTAATATTCATAAACAAAAAGATATACCTAATCGACTAAGATTTAGATACTTGTCCTTATTTAATCATATTTAATTTTGACACTTATCTTACATGTAGATAATACAAATAACCAACCCTAAATGCTATTCCTCAAATTGAATCCTTTGTAGTTGAACCAATTGATATAAATTCATGTCTTTGACAAATCTTCTAAGTTATCCTTCCTTGAATCTTTTGCATGTATATATCTTCGAGTCAATGATCTCAACATGTCCATGAATCAAAAAAAGCTCTTTACTAAAAGGCTCCAACCTATTCAATCGAAAACCTCAATTTGATCGAAATTCTTACTTAGTCGAAACATGATTTACCCCTAACACTAGGATATCCTAAATTGTAATTCCTCCAATTGAATATAGGGTTAGCCCTATATTGGGTTAAAAAAAATTTGTTCCCACTGGTTTTGTGAACTCCATGATTTTGATCACATAATACTCATTTTAAAGCATATATAAAATAGGTTAACCTAGATTCACGTTCTATATAATTTTTGAAAAAGTAAATAATTTTTCTAATTCTTCTCATCAGCAATTATCTGTGAAAAACAACCATAGATGATAGAATGGTCAACAAGAGCAACTGAGATCGAAGAATGAATGCTTAATATGGCATTAGCTTGACAACGGTGGCTGTTTGAAATACTAATCAATTGCATGGTTGCATCACAAGTAGAAACTGAGATCTAAGTAATTTACATTACTAAACACAATGTTGAGTAGGTCTCTTAGAAATTCAAGTGCGAGTGGTGAAGTTTTACATTAGTAATGAATGAGTTAAGTGAGGACTATATAAGTGAAAAGATTTATAAACTCATATATTATCTTAAGATATTAGGTTAAGATGTGACGTCAAGTTCACTATTACAATTTCTGATTTTCTTAAATTTTAAGCTCCTTTATGGCTCGGGTTGCAATCTTGACCCATATTATGGAACACGTTAGACAACAGGGCCAACTGTAAGTTGTAGCTTAATATTATCCAGAGGTTCCCAAGTACAGATGGTTCAAAGTAAGATTGCACCAACCTATGGTTAGCCACATGGTTACCTAGCCATTCCATTATTCTTATTGATAAGAAAAGGAAGTTAGTGGTGTTGCAAATGTGATAGCCCTTTGGAAAATTTCAATACAAGGACTTGTCATTCATTTTCCCTTTCAGATAACATTGTCCTTTGCCCAGTGGTCCTTCCTAATATGTTGGAGGGTTATCATAAAAGTTGAGATTTTGGATAACTACTGTGGTCATGCAAGTTCTTATATAAGCTCAATTTTGCAAAGATAAGGCCCAGGTCTTTGATGCCTTTGCTTTTCAAGAGCCCCAGAAGTTGACCACACATATAACTGGTCCATGGCCCTTCAATCTTTTGCAAAAGCTTCAATGTCAAGACTTCAATAAAAATCTCTCATATAAATGGTAAGATTCCAAAGTGGAAACAAATTCATTTTGGACATGATGAGATTGTGGATAAGCAGATAAAGGAACAAGCACAAAGTACTACCAACCAATGGAAATATTAGCTCCTGTTTCATGTTATACATGTCCGTCCATATGCAAGTTGGACATGAATGCTTTAACGTTTATACTATATTTGAATAATAGATAATGAGGAGAAAAAAATAATTTTTTTGTTTAAAAGTTTTAAAATACATGAGAATAGAATGGAATACATGGAGAACCATTTTTTCTCTCTTCTTCTCAAATGTCTAACTATTGTTCCTCTTAAAATTGAGATAGAATAGAAGAAACACATAAATAATGAAGTTTTATTCCGTTAATGAAATTTATAAATAAAGAAAATAATAATTATGTTTCATTTCTTCTCTTTTCTTATCAATTTATCGCTACCTATTCCGTTCTATTCCATTAATAAAAAAAAAAATCTATACACAGGGTTAAAGAAAAAGAAAGAAAGTGAGGGGTCAATATGTGTAAGCTTAAAACAAAGCACTAAAAGTCGTGTTTGGGATTGATAATGTATCTGTATGTGGCTTGAAATAATTTCAGAGAGAAAATGGATCAGAGATATGATAATACAACAATCCAACTTTAATTTCATCAGTTGCAGGCACTTTGGCTACTAACCATTCAAAAGATTACATAGGATAATGCTCTGAAATTTGATCAAAGATACTGCAGGGACATTTTTCTTGAAAGTTTGTATGTTTTATTCGAAAGGAATTAAAACAAAGAGTTCAAAACTACTCTTTTCCTTAGAATGCTGGGTTGGTCTTATGGATCTTTTTTAATTTTTCACTTAGCCTTATCAAGTACAATACCAATTTAAAGCGTCGAGTACTTCACTGACAAAGTCTTAATAGTTCTAAACCAATAAAGCTACTTTTCAAACTTCAAAACCCTTCTGGTTGTTTGTATCATGTATGCAAGGCCAGCCATGTCAAAATATGACCTCCTTTTAACATTAGAAGTGCAAGCACAGGGATAGGAGAAGAATCATTCTCACACTATAGAGTAAGTCTTAAAGACTTAAGGCGGTGCCAATTAAGTTACAAATTCATTAGCCACTATTTCCTTTTTATTTTAGTAATAAAAACTATCCCATTATTATCTATATTTTTTTTCATAGTGTTAAAATTTAGTGTTTATCTTTTTTATTATGTATCAATGTATATAGAAAATTTAAATTTTTTAAGATAATTATCATTTTTTTAAAAAAATAGAGTATATAGATTATAGTTATTTAAAATTAAGTTTTTATGTTATTTAAATAAAAAATAAACTGACTGTGTCAAGTATATTAATAATGGATAACTATGTAATTATGTAAATATTTAAAATTTAAAATTTTTATTATTTGTAAAATAAAAATGATAAGATAAATTGACAGGCAAATTAAGAGAGGCTAATTAGGTAATATAGGAAAAAAAAATTTCGCTGAACTAGTGATGTGTCTGACTGTTTTTTAACTTTTGACATAGAATTCTCCAGTGGGTTGGGTGCTGAATTGGAAGCTGAAAATGAATATTTGTCCTTTCATTTTCTTTTTCTTTCCCACTGACAAGAAGCAAGTTGATGGATTTGGAACAAGAAGAGAGGGGGAAAAAAGAGAGGTTCAAATTGATAAATTCCATAATGTATTTCGTCACCAGGAATCATGAAGTATGGTCCTGGATTTCGTAACCAGTATGTAACAATCTCAGTTCCTGAAATATGGTCCTGCATTTCATCACTAATTCACTATTCACCAAGGCTCATGGGCCTTGCACACACTATAGGGAACCTGCGTTTACTGAAATGGGCTAAAACTAATTTTCTTGTGGTAAATGGGCTAAAACTAACTTTGTTTAAATAGGCTTCTCTCACATCTGCAAATTAAATGGCTGTCACAGAAATCGGGCAAATAGAGAACTACTGATTTGAGAGTGCTATTGATTGCTTTTTTTTTTAACACCATATTTATTTAAAAATTCATTTTCATGTTGATATATATATTTTTTTAAATTGATAACATTTCTGATTACTTTGTAGAACTTAAATTATTAGTATATTTCTAAAGTTAGTCATAAGGAAGTGTAATAATAGGTGCAAAAATGGTGTGTACGTAGTTTTTTCCTTTCTTTTTCCTCCTTTTTCATTTTTGAAGGAAAGTTGTCTTACAATTTGCCATGTTATAGACAATTTTTGGCACATGGGAGACAACATATGCTATGAAGTTTAATTAGCGTTCCAATGGACTACACACTGAATGCAACTAAGAGACTCAATTAACAATATAATAATTGATATAACTGGACATCGTACATAATCACAATTCCAGATGACAGAGAACTATAAATTACTAACCTTGCAAATTACCAAAACTAAAACAAAGGAAAATCACAACAATCAGCCTGAAGAACAACAAAGCACTGAAAACACATCTCTTCATCACTGACTACGCTCTTCCAATACCACACACATCAGTGTGGAGGGCAAAATGTAATGACATACCGAGGTGCCTTGCAAGTCTTAAGCCCTGCTGAATCATCATAAGCATAGCTATAAGCCCGAGGGCAAATAGTCTTGAAAAGACGAGCAAACACAGTTGGCTTGCATCTTTTAGGGTCAGCAAACTCCCCAGTGCAGCAATACCTATCTGATTTTGCAGCCAAACAAGCACTCTTGCACCCCACCACCTTCCCTTGCCGCTGCACAACCAGTGCAGATGGGCAGCAAACATTCAAGTTAGCCTCACAGGCTGCAACACCACAACCTACACCACCACCACCCACAGGCTTCATGGACATTGGAAGGTTAAACCCATCAACCAAACTAACATCATAGAAATGCAGTGCTGATTGAGAGGTTCCAAGGGTCATTTCTACAAGGGTAGCAGGAGGGACTCCACCAATGCCACTGCATTGCAAAAGGCCTGCACAATCTCCTGTTTGACATGAGCCTCTGCCCGTTTGTTCATTGAAACAACACCCTTGTCTACCCCAGATTCTTCCTGACCAACCCTCCGGGACTTGGAGAACTACCTCTTCCCCACTTGAAAGGTGAAAGCCACCTCCTTTAAGAGAAGGGTGTCCTGCACTGCCAAGAATTCCAGGCCACACACTCTCTTTGCAGTTGTTTACCATTACAAGTTGTGTCCCATCTGTAACGTACATAACATCAGAAGACAATAACATAAGTTTTCAAGAATCTCAACCACTGTAAGATTTGTAGAAAATCAATAAATAGAGTGCAGGAAGCTAATGTAATGTAATGTAAGTAGGCAGTTTAATTCAAGTGTGTTATTGAAGAAAGTGAAGAAGAGTACCTGTGACTGTTAGGAAGATGGAGACGAGAAAGCAGAAGAAAATGAAGTGATGTAAGGAAGTAGGCATTGGGTTTTGGGATGTGGAACCGTTTGTGTTCTTCCTTTCCTTCCCTATTTGTGGGATTGCCTCATGTCATGGAGCTGCAGGGAAGAAGGATAAAAGGGGAAAGAGGTTCTGATTAGTTTCCTTATTTTTAGCCATTTTCAAATTGTGTTTTAAAACCGTTTGCCAAACCAGAGATTCGAGCACTATGAAGTTTGAACGGTTTCCTCCTGCCTTCACCTTTTGTGCTTCCTCCTTTCCTACAGTAACTATTTTTTTTCTTTTTTAAACTACGTCATGATTTTATTTGTTATTATTATATTTTTAATAAGAGAAGAAAAAAAGGAGAATTATCTGTGATTTATATTTCTTTTTAAAAAAATATATTTTTTCATTGGATATGAGATTAGTATCATTGTAATACTATTGACCATTTTTCTTAAAAACACAAATAAAAGAAAAAGTAATTACTTTAGCTCCTAAGTAATTCTTATCTAGCCATTTATTACGTGTATTTAAATTATTATTTAATATATGTGAAAGAATATTTAAGGATAGATGCATTTTTAACATGAATTACATAATTTTATATATATCAAATAATAATTTGAATATTTATAATAAATTATGCTACCTAAGAACTATTTTAAAATTTGCATAAAGAACCCTTAAAGGCGATTGTATGAAATTAAATTATTTCAAAGACCAAAAAATTAAAATATATATTTTAACTTGTTGGTTGGTGAGTTAGAAATAATGTGTATAATTATCTCATTATAGTTGAACTAACTAGAAATGATACCGGAACCCCTTCAAGTTTGGTGGTATAAGAGAAATCACCTTTTTGTTATCTAAGATAGATTTTATACATAGATTAATCTACACAGCGTGAACCAAGAAAAATTATAATGTGTATAAATTGAATTTAAAATTAATAAAAAATTAAGTGGGACTAATTATATTTAATAATTTTATAATTTATCTAAAATTTTTATAATAAAAAGTTTGGTAGATGACAATTTGTTTTATTTTAAAGTTATAAATCATTTTAAAGGTGGAATGTAATTTTTTAAGATATTTAAAATGTTATATCTTAAAATGCTTTGTTTGAATATTAAGTGAAAGAATTTTAAAATTTCCAAGCATTTGGATCGTGTATTTTTTTCATCTCAAAATGCAGAATTTGAAATTCCTGCTAAAGTGGTGGAATTTTAGAAATTCATCGATTCTCCCTTCTCTCTAATTATTTCTTTGGGAAATATGACATCTCTCTCTCACTCAGATGTTGAGTGCTGATCGCAACCACCTGGAAGAGGAGGAGCACCCACCGGAAACTACAAGGGCACCGGAGCTCAGGTTGCTCCGGTCTTCAAACTCGAGGAGGTTGCCGTCACCATTGGCGAAGAGCACGAAACTCTTCCTCCGAGACTCAAGAAGGTTTTCAGAAGACATTGATCATGCTTGTAATTCTGCAACAGTAACAATGGAGATGCCAATTGCCAAGGAAGCCTCGATAGATATTCCTGATTTCATGAACAGTTTCTTAGATCTTGTGGAAGAGAAGATTGCGATTTCACTCACAATTTCATCATATTTATTTTGACTGCACACAACCTGCTCGATGAAAGGTATGAGTTATAATTTCTTCTAATGTCTAATGAATGAATGAAATGAGTAAAAGGGTATGGTAGGATGTGCTGATTGTATCACCTCTATTTGAAGATCCTGATAACATGAATAGATCCTTGTTAGGAAAGCTTCTTGGATTGGAATTTTCTGGTCTGCTCTACTTGAGGTTGCTGAGGATTTGTTTGAGCAGAGTTGCTTTTAAAGGTTATGGGCAGATAAGCAGATTCTATTTGTTTCAAAAGAAATAATACCATCTTGTGTATGTGCATTCTTATTTTTGTTCTTGGTAAGGTTATTCTTGAGGGTAGTGTTCTCACTACTACCGAGAAAAATAGTGTGCTGAAGCTTCAGGTGTGGTCAAGTTTTGTTTCTTTCCTGATTAATTGCTTTGCTGGCATTAGCATAAACCATTTTGTTTCATGTGCTTGTAGTGTCAGCTAGGGAGGTTACCTGTCCTGAAGTAATGCCATTAATACTATATTTTTTCGCTACAATGTTGGGTTTAGAAGGCTTGTTTTGTCAGTGTCTTGTTAGCTACCATTGCACCACACAATCAGTGTTTGTTTATTCATGGTTCTATATATTTGGTGATTTTCAATAATTCACTGAACTCCTTTGGGAATTGAATGACTATTTTTGAGTTACAAGATTTTACTTTATTCTCCGTTTGCTCTGTAATGTAATCCTTTTGATGGGTTTCCTAATGATATGAGTTGTCCTGATTTAGAGGGAATGCTTGTTTTTGATTCATTGTTTCCGAAACTCTTAGAATAGGCCCTTATTCAAATTTACTATCAATTTTGCACTTAATTGTTCCTTGGGGCTGTGATCTTCGTGTGTTTGTGATCTTTGTTGTGATCTTCTTAGCATATTGACTAGTTCATTTTTCTTTTAACCAAACATTGCACATGCACCATGCAGGAAAGAAGTTCCAACTTTGTGTGATTATCTTTCGTGTTCTTCATTGAAAAAGGTGTAACAAACTGGATATATGATATGCATATAGCCTCCTCCAGCATGAATATTTTACAGTTCTAGTGGATGATATATAATTAACTAGTGTGAGGTAAAAAATGGAAAGGGCAAAAAAAGAAAGGGAATTCATTCATATTGCTACAACTGCAAATATACATTTGTATAAGCTCTGTGAGTCTGTTTCATATCTATAAAATCATTTAGAAAACAAAAGAAAAACAAAATTTCTGTTAAAAAAAGTATCCAAAAACATTGAAAAGAATGAATGCCTACAAGTATGATTATTATGCTTTACATGGGTACCAGCTACCAAGATGTTAGCACCCTGATTAGTATCCATTATAGAAATTTAGAGCATGGCCTATCTTTAGAAGTTTTCTTCCCTTGTCAATGTTGCCCAGGTTAGCTTCAAAAATGCCCCATACATGCCAAGCAAATCTATCTTTAGGACTTGCCTGTACTGCTTTCTTTTAATTACAAAAGAATAAAAGAAAAATAAGTCTTGCATTGATAGAAATTAATAAAAGCAAACGGAAAAGGAAGATTTCATAACTCCTAAGAAATATATAGTCTGCCAAGTTCCAACAGGCAATTAGGCAAAGGGATCTGAAAGAAAATACGATAGAATTGTTAATATTAAATATAACCTCAAACAATTGCCTAGCAGCACGGAAGTTTTCCTGTTCCACCTCCATTTGTGCCCAAGCCTATTTCAGAAAGAATAAATATGATTGGATAAGATAACATGCATAACATAGAAGTTTAATTCAGAAACAAAACCCCTCCGATGATCATGACTTACAAGCCAACTAGCACAGCTTTTAGGATTACACTTAGTGGCCTGATTGAATAAATATCGAGCCTGCTGATACCTATTTGCTCTAGCTTCAAGCAATGCAAGTGTTTGGTATATATACTCATTCTGTCCACAATATTTAAGACCTTTGGCGAGAAGATTCCTTGCCTTCTTTATATTTCCCTGCTTTAACTCCAGAACTGCCCATCCATGCTAAGCGGCAACATGCCTCTTATCAGCAACCGTGGCAGCATCAAATAACTCTCTTGCTCTCCTGAAATTTCTCATTTTCTTTTCAAGAACAGCCCAGCACTGTTCAAACAGAACTTGCGCTTGTTAACTTCGGTAGAATGTAAGTCAAAATCCAATATATCCGAATCAGTATTTGAAACAATCACTCTCACTGCTAATGTTAGTAGATGAAATGCATGAACGACTTAAACAGAGTTACAAATTCCAAACAATAAGCCAATCCGCTTGAGAGTGTGGAGTGAATACTGAATAGTGACCATCACATGCAAAAGCAGAATTGAACACTAACCTGCCAGATGTAGGCATTTTCACCCTGAGTAACCTGGCAACCCTTCTCGTATATCTCTCTGGCTTCACCTGTTTTCGATTGCTTGCTCAAAATTTTCCCAAGTGCCACATAAGGTCTACCATCTTCCGGCCAATAGCATATACACTTTCATTCCAATTCCAATTCCAAAAAAAAAAAAACATTATCAGAAACACAGGCACCTGCTCAATTCCCAGTTCACCCTCCTCTCGATGGGAACTTAACTCAACAACGGAAATCAAGAAGCGAACTTTCATTTGGAGAAGGGTTTCTTTTTTGGATTCCCAGGGCATCAACCTTGTTGCAGGGTCAGCAAAATAAGACAGAAGGAAGTCCTTCAGGCCAGTATCCCAAACCTCACAAAACTGTAGCCGCCAGTTAGGTGGTTCAATGGCTTCTATTCCAAGTCCCGGTGCTCTATCCTTTGATCCTTTGTTATTATTATTATTTTAATTAGGATGAGTGCTACAGTACTTTCATAATATTGGCTGATGTTGATATTTGTGTGTGATATGATTTCTTGAGGAAATATTGTATATCTTCAACCATATTTTAGACATCATTCTAATCCTCTGTTTTATACATCCTATGACTAATATGCCAATGATCCTTGCAGATTGATTTGACTTCTCACATTGTTAAGGTGTACTTGACATTTAAGGTAACCCCTCCATACTATTACTCTTTTGATAATAAGTTAATCTTGTGTCTGCCTCTGCCATGGTGTTGCTGCCTGCTAGTTGAGAATCCCACCACTCCATCAATAACCAGTCGGACACCACCACCTCCACCCAGAGATCCACCACCACCTCCAACTCAACCACGAGGATCCAAGCGAGGAAAAGAAAAGATTTCAAGCACGAGCCCCCATGATCAAAAAAGACCAACTTGCTTATCATATCGTAAATTATGTCCCTATAACTGAGCCTCATAATTATGTTATGGTTGTGGTCAAGTTGTGCATTTTTTGATTTTGTAACTACTATGGAGTTATCCAAAGGAAGAGGCAAGACAAAGGAAAAAAGAAAGATGACAGAAAGCAACATTGAGGACAAGAAAGAGGATACGAGAAGTTACTTTATATGGAATTTAGAGATAGAACGCGTACTGGCTTATGTGCTTAGAGATCAAAGAAAACATGTTATATAGTGTCATTTTAATCTTTGTTACTAGTTATTAGATGTGGAGTTGGAAACATGTTGAAAATTTATTAGTGTGATTTAAATCTTTGTTACTAGTTATATATGTGGAATTATAGATATGTTGAAAATTTATTAGTCTTTAGTGGTACAGATATTGTGATAGAGATGTTTCCCAATTACATATGCACATGATTTTGAGTTCATATATTTGGGATGTTTGTTAGGCTTGTACATAATGTTGGGTTTATATGTCCGTTGAAAGTTGACTTGTTTTCAATGTAAATTGCACCTAAGACTCAAAGGGTGGTCTGCTAAATCGTGTTATTTTATTTTTATTGATGAGGTATAAGTTTGCATTCTTAATGGTATAAGTTGTATTTATAAATTATCTATAAAAAATGTGGTAGATTAATCTTTTCATTTTATGCATATTTTTTAATTTTTTAAATTTTTTTTAATTTGATTTATTTATTTTTATTTTTACTACGAATAAAAAAATGTTATATGATATTTATTTTGGTTTGTAAAATTTTGTATTGAAATCCCAATTTTACAAAAAATATCTTAAAAAGAGATTTTACAAAAGTTTGCAATTGAATTGCTTTATCCAAACAAAGAATTTGAAATTCAAGAGAATTTAATTACTTTATAGAGCACAAAAAGTCCAGATTATGAGAGACTTTAACCATATTTTTGGGAGACTAGTAAAAAAGAAGGGACTTTTGCAAACAAAATATTTTACAAATGAAGGGGTTAATTGAATTGATTTGCAATTAAAATTCATTTTCTTCTTTTCTGAATTTCAAATACCTTGAAATTTCAAAATACCTTATCCAAACACAACTTAAAGGTTTTGTTAACATAACAGGTTACTGATTAAGATATTAAAAAACAAAAGCTACAAAATAAAAAGTTAAAACATTTAATATATTAATAAATATGTGTTAGTTTGAGTAGAATAAGCTTAAATCCTTTATACATGTATTTCTGAATCTGATTCAAGGATTTATATGTATGAAAATAAAATTACTAAAATGAGTTTTCACTTAAGTCTTTGAATATATTTCAAGAGATTAGTTTTTATTTATAGAATAAGAGATACTTTGAGAAACAATAAAAATATTTATTATGTTTCCTTTAAATAATTAGGATTTAATTCAAAATATTAAATATTATCTCTTATTCCTCTAAAGGCACACATTGACAAAAATCATATAAATTAATAACATAGTACTAATTTAATAATTTTATTTGCACACTATTTTAATTACATTATCTTTACATGACTTTCTTTTTATATAATAAAATAAGAAAAAAAAACACATTTAAATACATATTTTCCTTATATTTATTTTCCTAAATAGAAAAGTGCAAAACTGGTGCATATAACCCATTGCAATTTGTGGCATCCAATATGATTGGTGTTTACAATCAAACCAATCCAATTAAAAACGAACGAATTAAGCCAAAAAGGCAAGTAAATCAAAAAATTGAAAATTGAAAAAATGAAAAACTAAAAAATTAATTGGATTAAATCAATTTTTAGTTTTAAATTTAAAAATTGATCTAATCTAAACCTACCAATATGTATATATATTACTTAACAATTTCTTTTGTTATTCATACTTATTTAAGAACTTTTTTATTATACTATAAATTAAACTTAATTTCATTTTTTATATTTAGACATGTATTGTAGGATTAAAAATTAATATGAATTTCATGTAATATATATATATATATGGACTTGTATTTATTTTTTTATATTTTAATGAATTGATTTAATCTTATATTTGATGTATTTTGATGAATATAAACTTAAATTTTGATAAATTTCATATTAAAAAAATCTAACCAAAAAACCAATTTAATACAAAACGTGTATTTGGATTAGATAAAGTTTATATTTTGAACCAAAAAATCCGATAATAATAGAAAAAAAAAAACCCAATTATATTAAATTGATTGACTTTTTCCGTCGGAACCAAATCCAATCCAGGAACACCCACATCATATTGAGATGTTGAAATTAATTAAGCACTGAAATTGAAATTAGATAAGGTTTTGGGATGAGCAGTCAATAAATAAGCTTGGGTTGGGGTAAGTAAACTACATGCAGCGGAGTCCGGCTCCGGAGGAAGATCGGCACGAATATCGGTTTTTCCATTCCGTGGCGAAACAAACCAACCGGTCCGGCTACGACTTTTGACCGCCGAAACCGGATCCATTCATAGCCAACTCAACCGGATCCCTCTGTCTGCCCTAACCGGTCCGTCCGTTTACATCTCCACGGTTCTCTTTTCTCTTCTTATAAACTCGGCGGTTCTGTTACTGTAATCCCCCTCTCCTCCTTCAAAAATCGATTCAACAACCCAAAAACCCGGGTAAGCACTTTTCTTTTCCTCATCTTTCTGTATTTTTGTTTTCAATTTTTTTATCCTTTCACGAGAAACTGAAGTTTTAGGCTGCAAAGTTTGAGACTTTGTGACAATTTGGCTGCAAAGTTTGAAATTTTTTTTAACAATTTGGCGCTGAAAAATGAAAATGCTTGTGCAGAAATTGAATAAGAATTTTGGGTTTAGTTTCAGTTGTATGAGAAAGTGCTTGTTTTTGTAGTTACAGTTACAGGGCTGTTGTATTAATCCACAGTGGTTGATGTGATTATTGGAAAATGGGTTCAAATCTGGAACCAGTGCCAATTACATCCCAAAAACATGACCCAGCATGGAAGCATGTTCAGATGTTTAAGAATGGGGACAAGGTGATGCTGAAATGCATATATTGTCTCAAGATGTTCAAGGGTGGTGGGATTCATAGGATTAAGGAACATCTTGCTTGTCAGAAAGGTAATGCATCCACTTGCAGCCGGGTACCCCATGATGTTAGGCTTCATATGCAGCAGAGCTTGGATGGGGTTGTGGTGAAAAAGAGGAAGAAGCAAAAGATTGAGGAAGAGATTATGAATGTTACTCCTTTAGCTACTGCTGTCAACACTGTTGCCAATCATGTGGATGTGAATGAGGGATTCCATTCCATTGGAATACAGAATTCAGTGGAACATAATTCACATATGGTAGTGAATACTGGTGAAGGAATGAGTAAAGGTCTAGAAAGAAGGAAGAAGTTAAGGGCCAGCAAGAATTCTACTCCAACTTATACAAACTCTGAGGGTATTGTTGCTATGGAGAAAAATGCATTGTTCTCCAAGAAGGTGGACAATCGCATTCATATGGCAATAGGTCGGTTTTTGTATGATATTGGTGCATCTTTTGATGCTGTGAACTCGATTTATTTTCAGGAAATGGTTGAAACAATTGCTTCGGGGGGTTCGGGATTTGAACGTCCCTCACATCATGAAATTAGGGGCTGGGTCCTGAGAAACTCTGTGCAAGAAGTGAAGAATGATATAGATAGATGCAAGATGACATGGGGGAGGACTTGCTGTTCTATTTTGGTTGACCAATGGAGTACATACTCAGGTAGAACACTGCTAAGTTTTCTGGCATATTGTCCCGAAGGAATTGTCTTTTTGAAATCGTTGGATGCAACTGAGATTATGACTTCCGCGGAATATTTATATGATATGATAAAACAAGTAGTAGAAGAAGTTGGAGTTGGGCAAGTGCTGCAAGTGATTACATCTGGTGAAGAACAATATGCTGTTACTGGGAGAATGCTGACTGATACTTTTCCTACCCTTTATTGGAGTCCTTCTGCAGCTCATTGCATTAATTTGATACTTGAAGATTTTGGAAATCTTGAGTGGATTAGTTCAGTGATTGAACAAGCTAGATCTATAACAAGATTTGTCTACAATCATGGTGCAGTCTTGTATATGGTTAGAAGGTATACTTTAGGAAATGATATTGTGGATCCCTCTATCTCATGCTATGCGACAAACTTTACCACAATGAAACGAATAGTTGATCTTAAACACAATTTACAGGCCATGGTCACTTCTCAGGAGTGGATGGATTGTCCATATTCAAAGAAAACAGCAGGTCTGGAAATGTTAGATTGCTTAAGTAATCAAACATTTTGGTCCTCGTGTGAAATGATTGTTCGTCTAACAGTTCCTCTCTTGCGAGTTCTGAGAATAGCTGCTAGTGAGATGAGACCTGCAATGGGATACATTTATGCTGGAATGTACCGGGCAAAAGAAGCAATTAAGAAAGCACTTGTTAAGAGGGAGGATTATATGGTGTACTGGAATATTATACATCACAGATGGGAAAGGCTGTGGTATCATCCTCTTCATGCTGCTGGCTTCTACCTTAATCCAAAGTTTTTCTATAGTATTCAAGGAGATATACACAATGAAATTCTCTCTGGGATGTTTGATTGCATAGAGAGATTGGTACCTGATACAAGAGTCCAAGATAAAATTATCAAAGAGATAAACTTATACAAGACAGCTGCAGGAGATTTTGGGAGAAAGATGGCAGTCAGAGCTAGAGATAATCTGCTTCCTTGTAAGGACCGATAACCCATTCTCTTAGACAGGATTGGTATATTCAGTCACCATTTTGTGATTTATCTTTGCTTACTCTAAGTAACTTTTGAAAAAATAAAATCGAATTTATGCTCAATATTTATTTTAAATAGTTACAGTATGGAGTGTAGATGTAAAAACTGATAAACTGAAAAAGGACAAAAATTGCCTTTGTATTATAAAAGGCTTGTGTTGACATGATGACCAATGTCATATGAGTTGAAGTTGAGATTTTCTTTGTCTGAATGTATTGCACAAGGGACTGCCACACTGACATTGTAGTTGGAAGCTTGTTTAGGTTGTAGTATGAGTGTCAACATAATTCTTTTCGAATCCCATAAAGGTGGACATAATTTTTATTATGATCTGTCTGAAGTTACACAAACAACAGTTGGGTTCTTTATATGTGACTTTTATACATGAGAATTTAAATTTGCATTACTTAAGACATCCTATTTGAGTATTTCCTTTCTCTCATGACCAGTTGTTAAACTGCCTTTTTCACTTACATATGCTATTTTTCTAGCTGAATGGTGGTCAACATATGGAGGAGGCTGCCCTAACTTGTCACGTTTAGCAATTCGTATTCTCAGTCAGACATGCAGTGTGATGGCTTGCAAGAGAAACCAGATTCCTTTTGAACAAATAATTAATACAAGGAATCAAATAGAGCGCCAACAACTTACTGATCTTGTCTTTGTTCATTACAACTTACGATTAAGACAAATGTGAGCTTGAACCCTTGTATATTGATAGCTTGTGTTAATGCAGTTGGCAATTGAAGGGAATTTATATTGTGTTGTTTGATTTTCTTTCAGGTTTATGAGTAAAGAACAAGATTTTAGTGATCCCTTATCATATGACAGCATTAGTAATGTTGAAGACTGGATCAAGGCAAAGGATTTATACTTAGAAGAGTATGGGAACTCGGATTGTATGGGACTGGATCCATCTTCTGTTAACTCAATGCTTTTAAGGCCTTTAAATGATGAAGCTGAAGAATTGGGTGAAGGTAATTGTATGTATTTCAATGGATATGGAAATTGCACTGTAGAAAATGCCATTAATTAACACATTTCCATCTGTTTGTAGGGTTTGATGATCACGAGATTTTCAGTTGTGTGAAAGATGGCGAGGATGAAAATACTGGAGATAAGGTAGTAAACCATTAGCTAATGATCAAAAAAATCATGCTTTTGTATGTGGAATCCATGATGACAGCTTTTTACATTATTGCCGAGTGCAGACAAAGTATAATATCCACATGTTTCCCAAATACTGGTTGGTAGAAATTAGTCTTGAAAATAAATAGAGGGAAACTGTGGGGAGGGGCTTGCTGGGCCGGTGAGGGCATCCTATCTATTGTTAGGTAAATGTACTGCATGATTTGCAATGTTCTTGTACAGTTGCTTCTACTGTATTAGGTAGTTTTGCAGTTTTTCTTGCACCAATAGAGTGTACAGCTCTTGCAAACTGAAAATAAATGGAATGAAAAGGGGGCAGTGGAATTTTCAATTTTTCTTTTTTTGCTAAGGTTGTTTTATCTCATGAATTGAAATAGTTGTAATTACAAATGTACAAGCTCTTGTGCATTGCTGATATCCTAGCATCGATTTGCTTCTTCATGGCCACTTGGAAGTTTTTCAACGCCGGAGGCCCTTTATTAAACTTAATTAGTTTGGCAATTTGTTATGGCATTTATGTTTTCTATCACTCTTTTCTTTGTTGTTTCATTGAAGCATGAGTATTAGGAGAAATTCTTGTGTACTTTAGGAATACTACACCACCTCTAGTTAAAGTGCCTTTTTCAAGTGCCTTTTTCTCGTAAGGAAATGGTACTTCTTAATTTTTAATTTTTAAAAACCATCCAAACGGCGTTATTAGATGAATGAGTCATTGACCCTCATGATGTCAAAATTTTCATCATTTCAAAATTGACTCTTATATCTGATATGTATGATTTGAGTCCACAAATGGAAAATAGTCTTATCGTATTGTCTAGGTATTAAGTAAAAAAATTGAGTAAATTAGATGATATTATATTTAATCTCATTTTTTAAAATAATATTAATTTTTATTAATTGATCAAGTTACATAATTGTGTAAATATTATCAATTAAAATTTATAAAATTTTTAGCATTCACAGTTATTTATAAAAAAATCAGTCCCATTCTTTTTTTAAAATAACACTTATCTCTCAATTAATTGATTAAATTACATATTTGTGTAAATATTATCGCTTAAAATTTAGAATTTTTAACATTCACAGTTATTTATGAAAAATTGTGTATACTAAAAATAATTGTGATACTAAAAATTTTACAGATTTTAATTAATAATATTTATATATAATAATATTTTTTATAAAAAAAATTTTACAATTTTTATGTGGGTGTGTAAGGAATTTTTAAAAAATATATATATTTTTTAACTAATAATATTATCAAATTTTAATCGATAAAAAAATATTATCGATTTTAACGATAATATTTATACATAATAATATTTTTTTAAAAATATTTTTTTATAAATAATTGTGAATGTTAAAAATTTTATAAATTTTAATTGATAATATTTATATAATTATGTAATTTGATTAATTAATGAAAATGAGTGTCATTTTAAAAAAAATAAGATTGAATATAATATTATTAAACTTAGAGGAGATGAGTGTAATTTACTCAGAAAAAATTAGTAACTATTACCTAGTTTTAGGGCACTTCAACTTGTGCTCGCGTGCAGAGAGATATTCTTGAGGGTAATGCAGAGTTGCAGACACCAGTGGCAGTATATTCTTCTCGCTGGCATTGCCAATTTGCCAAAGAAAAACGCAGTGCGTGTGGTCATTAACAAAGACAATGACAGCTCTCTATAAACTTATAATTCATACTCATTAAAGCATGGACAATGTTACTCAACTCAAATTTTAACACGACCAGAGTCCAGAGGACAGTTTTCTTACCTGTCAGTTGTGCCCAACCCATTTCAACTCAGGGCCCATAAATCATTTGTTGTCTTTGTTGATTACCAGTAACAAATCCCAGCCTTTCAATTTATCAATCATTTAATCAACGGTTTTTGAGAAAGTGAGCATCGATGCTCCCAAAGTTAAAGTGAGCATTTCAGAATTTTCCACAACCAAGAGGCAGGGAGAATTCTAATAGGATAAAATTTAGGTCATTTTATTTTTATTTTTATTACATTAATTTTATCAATTAAATTATAATGTGTATATTTTTATAAAAAAAAAAGAGTAAGAAAAAACATTAATGCATAAAAAAATATTATTAAACACATTTCATAATTTAATTAATAAAAAAGATATAATGAAATAAACTTAAATTTTGTCGATTCTAATATGGGATCACTTTTAAGATAATTTATGGGTGGACTAAACACAAATCAATTATTAATTTATTATTAAAATAAATTAATGACTGTAATTAAAAGATTAAATTTAATTAAAAACACATAAATTCACATAAAAACTTAATTAGATTATCTTTTTTATGAATAATCGTACATTAAAAAATTTATAAATTTTAATTGATAATTTTTATATACATATAAATCTACATATAGATAATGTCAGATAAAAAAGTGATTCATACATAGACCCAAACAAAATGAATCCATGATAACCTTTTTCCAATCAAGAGAATTGAAAAATTCTAATATGAATCAACCCTAAGGTGGTCCATGGATAGACTAAGTAGAAATCAATCATTAATTTATTGTTAAAATAAATTAATGATTGAAATTAAAAAATTATATTCAATTAATAACAAGATTCACACATAAATTTATTCAGATCACTTTTTTTATAAATAATTATACATACAAAAAAATTATAAATTTTAGGTATGTTTGAATACACACGATAAGTATAATATAAGATAAGATGATATGATAGTATAAGGTATGATAGTATAATTAATAGGATAAGACATAATCCTATCTTTTGTTTGATAATAAAAGGATAAATTAGCTGATTGTATAATATTTTTTTTTAAGACCAAAATATCCTTTAGCATAAAAGTTAAAATAATTAAAAAATAATAATAATAAAAATTTATGGTGGTGGTAGCGGTGGTGGTAGTGGTAGTGGTAGTGGTAGTGGTAGTGGTGGTGGTGATGGTAGTGGTGGCGGTGGTGGTGGTGGTGGCGGCGGTGGTGGTGGGGGTGGCGGCGGTGGTGGTGGTGGTGGCGGCGGCGGTGGTGATGGTGGTGGCGACGGTAGTGGAGGTGGTGATAGTGGTGGTGGCGGTGGCGGCGGTGCGCATGCGCGCGTGGTGGTGGTGGCGGCACGACGGTAGTGGTGGTGGCGGCACGATGGCGGCGGCATGGTGGTGGTGGTAGTGGCGGCGGCGGTGGTGGTGGTGGCGGCGGTGGTGGTGGTGGCGGCGGCGGTGTTGATGGTGGCGGTGGTGGTGGTGGTGGTGGTGATGGTGACGGTGGTGGTGGCAATGCAGGTGGTAGTGGTGGTGGCGATGATGGTGACTACGACGATCTTGATGGTGGCGGTGGCGGTGGTGGTGATGGCGATGGTGGCGGTGGTGGTGGTGGTGGTGGAGGTGGTGGTGATGGTGGTGGTGGTGGTGGCGCGAGGAAGAGGAGTGATAAAAATGAAATTGAGGATAAGATTGGAATATAAATCCTATCATGTCTTATCGTGTCTTGGGGAGATGATAGAGTTATCACATTAGAATAGGATAAAATGACTTGACATAATTTCATTATACTCTATCGAGTTGAATGTCTGAAACATTGAATAAGACACGATAGTATTAGATTTATCTTATCATATCTTCTTTATACGATCTTGTAAACGTAATTTAACTAATAATTTTTACATACACTCATATCTACATTAAAATACTATCAGATAAAAAAAATAATTCATCTATAGACCCAAATAAAATAGATCAATGATAACCTTCTTCTCCAAACATAAGTACATTAACATTACAAATCACAATTCCTATTTCCAACTAAAAATAACATTAAATTTCAAAAGAGACGACTATACAAAAATAATAAAACAAATTGTATTGACCTCTCTTAAAATTTAGCTTAATTACATTTTACACTCTTCTTATTTTAAAAATTATATTAATCTCTCTTAAAATTTATATTATCATTTAGGCTTATTTTTTTTAAAATTTATATTATCATTACACTTATCTTTCCTATCTCTCGATTTAAAGAGAAATTAATGAAGAGATGTAAAGAACAAGGTAACTAATGTAATTTCGCTAAAATTTGGAGGAAGTCAATGTAATTTGTCTAAAATAATTTTTAAAAAAATATGAAAAACAATTAAAAAAAAGGGTGAGAAAAAGTAGAGGGAGAGCCATAGATATGTACTGTAAGCTTTGGCCAGCTACCGACCCTCGCGTCCACCGGAAAGTGAAAGAGACCCAGCCTCCACATCCACATCATCCCCCGCCGACGACCACGTATTTACCCTCTCAAAAACCGCCGACGTCGGGTACGAATGCACGAAATCCTCAAACCCATCACCACCACCGCCGCCGCCGCCTCTGCCATTCCCGTTCATCTCACCAAACGCGTCCGGCAGCGGCAGCTCCCCCTCCAAGTACCTCACCACCTGCCTCATCCCTGGCCTTGCCTCCGGCTTCTCATTGGAACACATCAACCCCAGCTTCAACACCAACACCGCCTGCACCTCATTGAACTCCCCACCCAACCTGGGGTCCACCACCCCCAACACCGCCCCCACGCGCCACCGCTCCCACACCCACTCGACCAGCACCAGCTCCTCCGGCACCGCCTTAGCCTCCATCGGCCTCCTCCCGCACACCACCTCCAACAACAGCGCTCCAAACGCAAACACGTCCGAACTCGTCGTAGGTTTCCCCGTGCGTGTTAACTCTGGCGCAAGGTACCCTAACGTTCCCACCACCCTGGTCGTGCTCGTGTTCGAACCGTGCTCGCAGAGCTTCGCTAACCCGAAGTCACCGAGCCTCCCATTCATCTCTGAATCCAACAGCACGTTACCTGATTTAGTAATGATGCAAATCAAAAAACAAAACCATTCTTAACTCACTTTTTCTATCTTTATTTTCTTAATTAAGTGAAGTGTAAAATTGATGTAAGAACTTTTAGATGCAAATATCATATTTGTTACCTGCTTTTATGTCTCTGTGGATCACAGTTTGTTCCCACTCCTCGTGAAGATATAGAAGCCCCCAAGCCACACCCTTTATGATCTTGAACCTTTGTTCCCAGCTTAGTATTGCTCTTGGTTCATCGAATAGGTACTTGTCTAAGCTTCCATTGTGCATGAAATCGTAGACTAGTATTAGGTCACTTCGTTTTCGACACCAACCTAGTAACTGGACTAGGTTCCGATGACGAAGCCTACCAATCGTTGCAATCTCGGATACAAATTCTTGCCACCCTTGTTTTGATTCGTGGGAGATTCTCTTCACGGCGATTTCGGTGTTGGACTTTGGGAGAACACCTTTGTACACTCTACCAAAGCCACCAAACCCGAGTAGTTGTTTGTCCTTGAAGCCCTTTGTGGCTTTTTTCAGCTCGTGGTATGGGAATCTGTGTGGACCAACGTCAAGCTCCCATGCTTCAATAACATCAGCATTCCTCATCTTTCTGATAAAGTAAAATGCTAATCCAATTGAGACTAATATGAGAATCAAAGCAGAAAGAGAGAGTCCCAAGATTAAGGCCTTTTGAGTCTTGTTAGGTGAAGGGAGTGAAGGCAATTTTTCCAAAGACAGGGTTTTGGCCTCTCCATTGATTTTGAAGCTCCAACCCAAGATATAGTGCCAACTCGCTAGCATCCCGGTTGAAGAAGAGAACCCCACATACATAGAATCTTTTAGAATTGGCGAGAGATCCACTTGATAGGACAAGATTGGGGAACTGGGTTTTGTAGAAGTTGGGGAAAGCCTAACTTCCAGTTGATTCCTAGAGGAATCGTAGTCAACCCATGCTTGAATCACCTTCCCACTCTTCAAATTGAGGTCTTGTTTCGTTGACCCATTTGTAAAAAACGCAGCTTGAACAGATTTGTTGGATACCATGTTGTTAAGGTCGACACCCACATGGTTATCATTGATGTCACCAAATTCGAAGTCTTGAACAGTGTCAAATTCAACTGCGAACAAGTGGTTTGAGAATTTGCCTACATCGTTTGGGTTGAGGAGGCCAAGGTACTGGCTAGGATACGCACCTGGAAGCACTTTGGAGGGGGAAATTGTGAAGGCCAAGCCATGGCCACCTAGTTTTGGGTACTCGGGGATGATCGCAAAGGCAAAAGCAGTGGAAAAGGAGAAAACTTTGGGGTCGTTGGAGATGGAGGAGTTCTTGAACTGGATTGGGTTTGGATAAAACGCATGACCAAGTACTCTGAGAGTGTCGTTTGTTAGGCGAAGTATGCCATTGTGCTCAATCACTGCACCGCCGTTTAAGCTTATGTTGGTGGAAGCACCGTCAAACCCATCAAAGAAGAGCTCGTCTTGCTGGGATTTTGCAGGGTTTGAGGCCATAAGGAGAATTAGAACCCAGAGAAGCACGAGTATTTTTTCCATAATAGAGTTGAACTTGAGGCAGGGGATGAGCCGAGTGCAGGTAAATATGATAAAGCAGGGTACTGGTTGGTCTGAAAATGTTTGAAGAACTCTCATCTCGTGTAAAATGCTTTTTGTGTTTGCATCAAGAGAAAAGCGAATAGAAACACTGTCGTGTGCTTTCCAGTTGGTGGGATTGTAAGAATGAGACGTGGTTGTTTGTTTGATTTCTCACATGCTTCTTCTCTTTACAGATCAGTTCTTATAAATACACACAAATTTCTACACTAATTTTAAGCTAATCCATGAAGTATAAATTTTTATTAATAATATATATGATTTAATTAACAAAATAACAATCAATTACTATATTATAAATCGTTAATTTGTGTAAAAAATATAGAAATAATATTTTTGTTTAATGTCTGAAGACAACTTTATTTTGGATTTGGATTGTCTCCAATAATCTTTCATTGATTTTTTATTTAATAGATCAATTTTTATTTTATATTTTAATATTTAAAATATTTATTAATTTTAAATTAATATTAACCGTTAGATGAGTCTGCTACTGGAGATGCAACTTGCTGGAGACAAATCGGATCCCTTTATTTACCACCAGTCCACTGACCACTGCACTGCAATTTATGACTCAGCACAACGACCAAAATTTTGTAGGAAAAAGATATTTTAATGGAAAGATTTTTATAAAGTAAATAAATAAGTTTATATTAATTATTAATAAATAAATTTATAATAATTATTAATAATTAATGTGAATTTTTATTTATTTTATAAAAATCTTAATTTTAAAAGATTCTTATTCAAGTTTTGCACCAATTTGTACATTAAAATTTTTATATTACTTTCATATTTTACTATTTTTGTTTGAGTAAAAAATATGTAATGCGTATTTTATTTATTTTATTATGAAAAAAATGTAAAAATAATATAAAATTTTAATATATAAATATCATTATTTTACCGAAACAGGGGTATTTTGGGGTTGGATAACAGACATTATTTTTTCTTTTTTCTTTCTTTTTTTATTTAGAAGATTTTTGTTATTTATTTCAAGTTTTGTTCTCTCCTCCAGTTGGCCTTTTCCATTAAAATTTATTGTCCACTATTTATTTGTTTGCATATAAGCTTTATTTATGTGGAGAATTGTATGATTAAGAATGTGTTTAAATTAGTTGTAAAAAATAATTATTAAAATAACTAATTATATGTATAATTGATTATTGAAATAATTAATTATAATAAATTAATTTTATATTTGAACATGTTAGTTAAAAGTTAATTTGAAGATAATTTGTTTCATTTAGATTGTATAAAAAAATTATTTTTGTATAATAAATTACTAAAAAGGTATAAAATGATGTATTTATATTATATAATATTTTATTATTTAGAATTATCTTGGTAAAACATAATATAAGCTGCTTTTGAATGAAAAGTATTTTCAGTAATGTTCAAAATTAGAAATTATAAAAAAAATTACCACTTTAAGCAATTTTACCCAAACATCACTTTAACTCATGAAAAAACTTTTTTGAAAAAAAAAATCTTTACCAAACAAGTTCTAAATGAATGGCATGCAGGAGTGCTAATGGCTCATCCCCAACCCAATAATTCAACTCGCTTGAAGTTAATTTGGTTGATCTGTGTTTTAAAAATTTGCCCAATGTAAATTTTAGGTCGAGCTCGGGTTCCACTTCAGGCTAGCATAAATTGGTTCGATGTTACGTATAATACATTGACAATTATAGTTTTGTGAAAATTAATAACAAATTATAAGATTTTTAACTTAAATTAATATTTTTGTATTAATATAATTTGTTTTAAAATATATATTGTATAATTTTTATTTTATATTTTTAAAATTTTATGACTTAGTTATATATAATATTTAAATTTCTATATTTTATCTAAATATCAAATTGACTCAATCACGGCGAATCGCTAATTAAATTGTGATCAGATTAAGTTTAAGTCTAGAATTAGGTTTAATAACATATATTGGATCGAGATTTGGTCAAATTAAACTCGGCCATGAGCACCTTTACTTTCTTGGGATGTCAAGTGGTTTTTTTCTTTACAATTTACAGGGACCACGCATTTTTTTTAAAGTAATGCTGCCATATAATGGAAAATTGAGTAATTTAATAATATTATTTGATCGCCAAGAGTTTCATTCTGGATTCTATATGTTTTAATTAATTTGTTTCAATGTTTCAGATATACTGATTATTGAGAGTCAGAATCAACACAGCGAATAAAGCTGTCATTTTCCAGTGTTTGTCTTAAGTTTTTAGTTAGACAATCAACGTGCGAGTATGAAGGTAAAATAACGGAGGCATTTAACATGCTCCCCAAAAAAAAATGGAGCATGGATGCTCTATCTAAGATATTAGGGAAAGCAAGTTGCTTCCTGTTTCTTCTTATATATATTATATATATTTTTTTTAAAATGTAAATATAATTGTTGTTTCATCATACTGACTTCACAAAATTTGAGGAAACTTCTTTATGCTTGTTTGAGTTAAAATGCTTTAAACATAAATTTTTAATTATTCCTTTTAATTAGATATTCCTAAACAATTGTGTTTATTTAGACATGAAGTAGCTGAGAGTGGCAACTAAATAGGAAAAAGGAGTGAATGAAGATAAAGTAGAATATAAGATGAGCACCCAACAAATGGTTATATACTTAAAATAATTAAATTAAGAACCTACAACTTTTTTGTTAGTTGGATTTCAATCAATTCCATTTAAATCAATTTCAAATATTAATAAAATTTTAGTATCAAAAACTAATAAAATGTGTTGTTTGATTTGGGTCAATCCAATTCAATTGCTAGACCAATTTAAAAACGAATCAAAAGATGCATTATTGAAATTAACATAAGCATGACTGCGTGTTTGGGTTCTGACCAGTGGTCATAATGGATGATGGTGGTCTTGAGTTCGTGATTGGCAATTGTGGATGGTTCGACTATGGGTGCGAGTATGCTTTGGGCTATTAGTAGTGGAGCGGTTGTCGGGCTTGGGTTCGATGGTGATGGCAAGGTGGTTAGTGCGGGTAAGGAGAGGTGTTGATTCATGAGGAGCTTAATGATTCATGCTTGACTAGTGATAGTGGCACGGGATTCCAATTGATTATTGGTTCATAGGCTGCTAGTGATAATTGGTTTGTGAGCTACTGTTTGAGAGATTGGAATTGTGATTAGCCACATGGAGGTCGGGGTTATGGCTTGATAATTATGAGTTGGGAGATTTCTGCTATACGTATTGTTAGGGTGGGAAGTGGCTCTAAAGAAGGGAGAAGAAAAAAGATTTGAGAGAGTTAATGATTACTTGCTAACAAAATTTTAAGTCTAAGAGTTAATGATTAATTCTCACACAAAATTAACTATGTAAAGGATGAAGACCATGCACGCTTCAATTTTTTTTTTATCTCCGATATTCGTTTACTTTTTGTACGTTTAATTTTAATTTTTTTATAAATTTATTTTATATTTCACAAAAATATTATAATCATATGTAATATAATTTAATATCTTTCTTATATAAATATACAATATATATAATAAATCATATTTTAAGTGCACAAAAAACGTTATCCAATTTTTTTGAAAACATTTAAAACGTTCCGTAAAATAACATATAATGCGTCGACAAGTTTGGCACTTTGCCTTTTGGAATGTACAGGTATTTCGATTTTGATTGGCTTGTCAGATCAGGAAAACCGACTTTTATGTGACATATATTGGAGTTGGCGTAGAAATAGGTCAACACTAGTATTGATTATTTAAACCAGTAAGTTACATTTTCTTTTGAAAAAATGATGATTATCTCATTGAAATTCAATTTATAAAAACTGCATCTTTTATTTTATTTTTTTCCAAATACGTAAACTGCACCTCTTTTAACTAGAATTATAATGCATTATGTGATAAATGGAATATGTGTTTAATTTTGAAATATTGTTAATGTAAATTTTTTTGTATTATTAATTAATTAAATATTATTATATATGTAATTTTGATATAATTATTATAAGAGTCAAATAATTTTAATGATATATCAATACATAATTAGTTAATAGTATAAATTTTTTTATATTAATAGTATATATAAATTAAATTCAAAGATTACATTTATGAGTTATATTATTATTATTATTATTAATTTATTATTTGCATTAAAATGATATAGTTCTATTTAGTATTTATAGGTTATAAAAGACAACGCACCAATTATGTTACCTTAAGTACTCCTTTTGAACCTTGACTAAGATTTAGGAGAATTTATAGTCCTAAATACGTCTGGCCAACGTAGATGTACATTTTTAAAATCAAGTATCTATAGTTTATGAATAATCATTATCATACTTTAAATAGTATTTACACTTATTTTAATATCACATAAAAATTAATTAATAAAATATAAATTATTAATTAATGATATGTATAAATATGTAACTATTTCAGTTTAATTTTATTAATCAATTTATATATATCATTAATCACTTTTTTATTTTTTATTAATCAATTTTTTATATACTTATTAACAAACTTTTATATGTTCTTAATTATAAATTTATATTTTATTAACTAATTTTATGTAGTGTAAAAAGTGATATTATTAAAAATAAGTAAATTTATCCGGATTGAATATTTATCAAAAAATAATAATAAATCAAGGATGTATTAGTCTTGGTTGACATAAAAACTGGCCTAAAGATACCCTATTTATAATTAAAAAATTATTGAACTAATTCATTATATTTAATAGGTTATATTAAAATGAATTTAATTTTGACCATCTTTTCAGTTTACTTTATCAATCAATTAAATATTAATAAATTATTTAATGAGTTTGACTATGATCAATGACTATATAAGAGATCAAACTTTTTGAATATGGTAACTAATAATTTTTTTATAAATATAATAATTTGTGATTGAATAATATTGTAAAAAATATATAAAAAATGAATCAAAATTAAAAATAAAATTATTACTTTAAAAAGACTTTATCTAATCATCATCTTTGATCTTATAATTACGTTAATAATTAGTCAAAGACCAAAAATTCCAAATACTTATGTTATAATTTTCTTATGTAAATAGTAACCTTTTAAATCAAATATTCATGAGTGAAAATTATGAGGGAAATAAATACACTTAATCAGCCACGGTTAGTTACTAGTATTCTCTGTTCAGTGACTTCTAAATTAATTAATAATAATTCAAGTTACTGCTCCAAACAAACATCCCTTGCTATGGTCTACTTATATGAAAGGAAGTTGCTAATAGCTATGGCGTCTATATGTAAAACAAGTCTTTTTCGAAGGGTCATGTTAAGACTAAAAACGATAGGAGAGAATGACTCTCTTGCTAAACAAATGTATGAAAGTTACAATATATACTACTCCATACTACTAACTAACTTTAAGCTCTCTAACTGGCTAACAATAATAACTAACTATCTTTATCAACTAACTAACTAACTAAATTGTATACATAAGTTATCTATACTATAAAATGTATTATAAAATCTCCTCTCAAGTTGGAAAATATATATCTATAGCTCCCAGCTTGGACAATAATTGATGAAAAAGAGGAGACCACACTTGTTTTGTTAAGAGGTCTATCAATTGATGTCTAGATGGAACATGGATGAGTTTGAGAAAGCCAGCAGCCACTTTCTCTTGAATAAAATAATAGTTAATTTGAATGTGTTTTGATCTTTCATGAAAAGTTGGATTAGAAGCAAGGTGGATAGTAGCTTGGTTGTCACAAAAAATCTTGGCTGACTCCAACTTGAATTCAAAGTCTTATAATAGATTTCTAATCCATGTAAGTTCACTTGCTACACTTGCCAAAGACCTATACTTAGCTTCTGCAAAACTCCTTGAAACTGTTGGCTATTTTTTTTTTTATTTCCATGTGATTAAGGCATCACCTAAAAACACCAGTTAACCTATAGTTGATCTTCTAGTATCACTACAACTCACTCAGTCAGCATATGCATATGCAGACATATGAAATGTGTTTGTAGCTAGGAAAAAAACAAGCCTTGTCCAGGAAACTTCTTCAAGTATCGAAGAAGATAATGCACAACTTATAAATGAGGAGACCTCATGTTGGACATATATTGACTCAATTTATTTACTGCATAACTGATGTCAGACCTGGAAATGGTCACATCAATCTACCTATTAATCTTCGATATTGTGCAACATCTGACAAAGGATCTCCATCAGATGCATTCAACTTGGTATTAGGATCCACACAAATTAGAAGGCTAACAATCGAGGAAACCAGTTTCTTCCAATAGAGTGACTGTATATTTTCTTTGTGACAACACTATTCCTTTAGATGAATGTGTCAACTCCAAACCAAGAAAATATTTTAGTTCTCCTAACACTTTCAATTTGAACAAGCTCTGTAGCTTATGCTGAACTTTAGTGATCATATGTTGATTAGGACCAGCAATAATGATGTCATCCACATATACTAGCAAAAAAACCATATATGGTCTAGTTCCTAGTGAGAACAGTGAATAATCACACTTTGATTGTGTGAAACTAGCATTGAGCAGTGCAGAAGAGAATTTTTGAAACAATTGCCTTGAGGCTTGTCTAAGTCCGTAAATGGATTTATTGAGTTTGCACACAAAACCTTCCCTTGGACTAGGATAGCCCTGAGATAGATCCATATATACCTCCTCAAATAAATCTCCATTAAGGAAGGGATTATTTATATCTAATTGTAACAAACTCCACTTCTAAACAGCCAGCCACAGTAAGGAGGACTCTAACAGTAGTTAACTTGACAACATGTGAGAAAGTATCCAGGAAATCCACCCCAGGTTGTTGTGTATAGCCCATGACTACTAACCTGGCCTTATATCTGTCTAGAGAATCATCTGACTTGTATTTGACTTTATAAATCCAGCGACAGCCAATTATGTGTTTGCTGGGAGGTAAATTGACTACTGACCATGTATTATTGGCTTCCATGGCTTGTAGTTCAATTGTCATAGCTTGCTACCACTCAGGTAGATGTTTGGCTTAGTGATAGAAGTGTGGTTCATATAAAAGAAACTTGACAAACAAAGTTTTTATATGGAATGGAAAGTTTGTTAAAAGACATATGACTGGAAATAGGATAAGTAATAGATGTTTGACAGGCATAATCTTTCAAGTAAGTTGGAGGTTTTGGTTGTCTAGATGATCTCCTTGGTTGAATAAGGGGAATGGAACGGGAAATTACATCAGAAGTATCAGAATTGTCAATTTCTGTAACTGTATTAGGAGGATGTAGCTAATCAGGTATGTGATTGGGAACTACTAGATTAGAAAAGAAATCTATAAAGTCTGGAGAAGAAGTAATGGTACTAAAAGGAATGGTTGACTCACGAAAAATTACATCTCTAGAAATAAAGAAAATTTCTTTTGGGGATCATGCAATTTGTAGCCTTTATACCCCATTGGATATCCCACAAAAACTGTTGGAATGACTCTAAGAGTGAATTTTGTTCTATTTGTTAGGAGTGTTGAAGCAAAACAAAGGCAACAAAAAATTCTTAAGGAAGAATAATGTGGTGGTTTATTGAACATCAACTGAAAAGGTGATTTATTTTGTAGCACATGAGAAGGTAATTTGTTTATGAGGAATGTGGCAGTAGCTAGACATTCACCCCAAAAACTGTGAGGTGCCTTTTATTGGAATAAAAGTAATCTCGCAGTGTTGAGAAGATGCTGGTGTTTTCTTTATATAACAGAATTTTGATGAGGTCTTTGTACACATGAGAACTGATGTAATGTCCTTTGTTCTTGCAGAAACTCAGTAAATGCTAACTCCTTCGCATTGTCAAATTTGAACTGTTTGACTATTTTATCAAACTGAGTTTGAACTCACTTAAAAAATTGAATAACAAAAGCAGTAGCTTTTGACTTATGTCTTATTAGATAAGTCCAAGTGAATCTTGTACTATCATCAACCAATGTCAAAAAATACCTCTTACTATCATATGTAGGGTGATGATAAAGGGCCCCAGATATCACAGTTGATCAAATCAAAAGGGAATTGAGACAAATTCTTATATGAGACAAAATATAATCTCATAAGTTTGGCTAAAGGACAGATATCACATGTAAAATCAAGTGAAGAAATAGAATGATGAAAAGGAATTTTATTACTCAATACTTTGAACATTTTTGAAGACAAATGACCTAATCAAGCATGTCATGTTTGAACTGAAACATGATGAACACTAGGAATTGAATTGGAAAGAGAAAGAAAACTAGGAATATTTGTATTACAAGTATTAACATGTTTACAGATTACAGGTAAATCAGAAGCAAAATGTGTTGAAGAATTTGCACCACATTGTGAAGGCTTAACAATAAGTATGATGATGTATAGTCCTCCAACTATTTCGCCTTTCTCAATCATCCTCGATGGATTGGATGCCTGGATGGTGAAATAATTAGAAGAAAACACAACAAAACAAGAAGAATTAGCTAACAAAGAACTGACATATATCAAATTAACATGAAATAAGGGAATGTACAACACATTATATAATATCAGATTTTCTGATAATTGAACAGAATCAATGGTAGAGACTGGGATTTTGGACTTGTTAGGTAAAACAACAAAGGAATCTTCTAAATACTTGTAAGAAAGAAAATTAGACAAGGTGCATGCAATATGACTAGTAGCACCTGAGTCTAAAATCCATAAGTATGATTGTGAAGGGAAAACAGTAGCACTAACAGATAGGACAATACCTGCTGTGATAGAATTCTTATAATCCACATTGGGTTGAATTACTTGATTTATTTGGGTTTGCAAAAGATTAATCAATTGCTGATATTGTTGATTGGTTAATTGAAGAGATGAAGAATCAGTGCTGGATTCAGTGTTAAATGACTCGGTGACTACAATTTCTGAGACTTAATTAACTGAACCAGAAATTGATTGCTTGAACTTTCCCTTTCCATAATTTGGAGGGAAACCATGTAACTTGTAGCACCTATCCTTGGTATGTCCTAACATGCCACAATGAGTGCACAAAGGACGATCTTTCTTGACTTGTTTGCCATGTGCATCAAAGTTTGATTTAGCAGGTACATTCTTGATTGCAAAAGCCAATTGAGCACTAGAATTTGACCCAACTGCACTGAGCTCTTGCTATTTCTCTTCTTGAATAACTAGTGAAAAAACTTTGACCATTGGAGATATTGGATTTATTAGGAGGATTTGATCGCTAACCTGAGAAAATGAATCATTAAGACCCATAAGAAAAATCATCACATACTCCATATGATGATGCTCAATGAAAGGTCTAACACCACCACATGTGCATGTGTTCACTGGTCTGTATTCACCAAGCTCCTCCCAAAGAGTCTTGAGCGTGGTATAGAATTGACTCACTGTGAGAGAACCTTGAACAGTAGTCATGAGATCCTTCTTGACTTGAAATATTCTGGGACCATTTTTCTATTGAAAACGATATCTGAGATAATTCCAAAGTTCAGCTATATTGTTGCAGTAAATCACACTTGCAGCTATCTCTTTGGTGAGTGAATTCAAGATCTAAGAACAAACAATGTCATTGTTCCTTTGCCAAGAAGAAAGCAAGCGCAGATCATCAACTGGTTGAGAAATGGAACCATCTACGAATCCATACTTGTTCTTGGCATTGAGTGCCATCTTCATCGCCCTTTGCCAAGAACCATAATTTTTCATTGATAACGGCTGAGAAACTAAATCAACCTAGGATGATCTGAAGGATGTAAAAAGAAAGGGTTGAAGGCATCATCTGAATGATTTGCCGTCATTGAAGAATGGAAACAGAGGAGAAGAACCCAAGATTGAAACTAATGAAATATTGCAGAGAAATATCATAGGAAATATCAAATTTACACTGATACCATATTAAGACTGAAAACGATAGGAGAAAATGATTCTCTTACTAAACAAATGTATGAAAGTTGCAATATATACTACTCCATACTACTAACTAACTTGAAGCTCTGTAACTTACTAACAATAATAACTAACTATCTTTATCAACTGACTAACTAATTAAATTGTATACATAAGTTATCTATACTGTAAAATGTACTGTAAAAGGTCATGTGTTAAATTAGCGCATAGTTGAATGTCATGTTAAATTAGAATATTTTTATTTGAGAGTGATTTGAAGTATGTTTGAAAAAAATTATGTTCTCTTAGAAATTTTTTAATTATAGAGCGTTTTAAATACAAAATAAAATAATACATATACACACTTAATCTACTTATGAAGCTATCTCTTAAAATATAATACTTGTTATTCTTAACTTCTTTAAAAATAATTCAAATATCGTTTCTCTTTTAATCTAATTATGTATATTCCTTTCTCAATTTTAAATATTTTTCTTTTAATATATATTTTTATAAATTATATATAAATTTAAAAATATGTTTTTAATTTTAAATATTTTATTTTTTAATGTACATATTTTTTTAAATTTTAACTAAGTTTAAAAAAAATATACAATATACGTGATATTCACTAGTAATATCTTATTTAAGAGCTCAGGCGGAATAAAAACAAGCGGATCAAAAGGCAAGCGAAATTGACTGCCTAACCCTGTTTCATTTTTTTTTTCCTAATGTCAAAATTTAATGATATTTTATTAAACGACTTGAGAACCAAAAAAATACAAACTGGACTACAACTTTCTAAGGAAGAATATGTAAAGTTTAAAGATGTTACTTAAATTAAATAATGTCTATGCTCCATTTTTCCAATTCTCCTTTTGTGATTAGCAAGGCTATAATTAACTGTACATTTTTTGCTGGATCTGAAATGAAATAGTCAATTGCCAAAACAAAGCTTATGGTGTAAATTAAGGTTGGCTCAACTCATGAAATAGTATAACAAAAAAAGAAAATTGTTTTAATTTTTGCATATAGTTAAGTATTACTGTAAGTTCTTATTTATGCTTGTGGTAAAGTCTTTCTTGTCCTTTAAATGGGACAATATCTCTTTCTTCTAAATTTAAAAAAAAAATAAATATATCTGAAAAAGTAGAAGAGAAGTTTAAATGCAACTTTAAAAGTTTAGTACAAGTGGACTAATTAATAAAGACAACACAAGAACAATGTACCCAAAAAAAAGACAACACAAAAACAGTATGCTCAAAGGCCAGAAAGTTCTAAATGTATATGGAACTAACTAATGAGGCATTAATTGGGGCAAATTCCAAATACATGCATGTTGGTAGCAATGAGTATGGGGCGGTCTAATATACTTTTGCAACGTGTGTATGCAAGTGTATCTTCTAATTTGGATTTCAAAAAGGTCGGTTCCAGAACCAGAACAACAAAACAGATTTGTAGCCCAGCTGATGCCTGATGGTGCAGATGTCTTATGTGAATTGTCCCTATATGTTGTTTCCCCGTAAGATCGGGGGCGGAACAGGGGAACGCCTATGAGTCATGATACCTCAGCTTTTAATAATTGAACAATTTTTTTATATATATGGTATATTTTTTTTGTTAGTTCTTCTAATAAAAAATAAATATTTAACTTTTAATTGATAAATTATTTTGATTTATTTTAACTCTTTTTGTATTAACTATAACTATTAAGTATGGTTATTTTCAATTATAAAAATTATTAAAATAAAGTTATGGAATAGAATGAAAGATGATTTTTTTACAAATTACATGATTATTTACATTAAAAAAATTATTAAAAAATTTATTACAAATATGATAATAGATGATTTTTCTTTTATAAAATAATATCAAATACAACTTAAAAATTAAAGACATATATTTAAGATTGTCTTATATTTAATTATATTTATTATAAATATTTTTAATTTAAAACATATTAATTATGAATTAAATTAAATTTATTTTTATATTTATATTATATGATAATTATATTTTTTTAACTTAAATATTTAAAAATATATATTTAATCTTTAGTTTTGACTCTCCTAAGATTAAAATTCTAGTTCCACTCCAGCATAAGATGCATTGAAACTCGTGTTTAATTCCTATTAGTTACATCCACCTGTGCTATGGTCAACCTCCTAATTGCTACAAAAGTGAACCGAAGAATTGGTGAATAGTGTGAATATATGCAATATTAAGCATATAATAATTATTCTCTTGACAAGGTCATCCATGCTTTTAGGAGTGTTATCTGATTTAAATACACCAAGTCTAGAACACCCCCAGTAAGTAAAAATTCTTATTTATTTCTTTTCTGTATATGTTAAAAGAAGGCTTGATCTTATCATTGTAATGGAAGATGTCTCCTAATTACATTCTTTGACTGCTTAATGACTGACTGAACCAAATAATTATGATTCCAAAGCGTAAGACAAGACTGTATTACTAGAATTTTGTAGGCGATCTTAATTTGACCTTAATTAAGCTGCAATCTTTTCTCTGAAATTTCAAGCTATAATTATGGCGAATCTTTGTATTAGGCGTTGCTAGAATATGGACCTAATGTTGGTAATCATGCATATTGACAGGAACCAAAGTCTTCATGAACTCGTTCAAAGTCGTAAGTATGCCCAATTCTAATATACACCTTACTATGAAGGGTGTAAAGGAGGGTATATATAATATACATTGTAATCGAAGTCATTGTTTTATTCATAAAATAAATTAATAACTTAGATCAATTACAAAAAACTTGTTAAATTGGTTTTTTTTTAGTTTTTTTAGTGTTATATTTTTTTTACATACTATTATCACTATTGTTATCGATTATCTTTGCTTTACGACTATCACCTAGGTCACCTCTAATTTTTTTAAATTATATAATCAGATAAATATTATTAATTAAAATTTATAAGATTTTTCAAAAAACACAATTTTAATTTTAAGAAACTCGATCACTTCCAGTTTTTTTAAGTTATATAATTGTATAACTATTATCAGTTAAAATTTATAAAATTTTTCAGCAGTAATAGTTTTAGAAAAAAATTTCAGTATGCACAATTATTTATGAAAAAATATAAACACTGATTGATATAATTTTAATTGATATTATTTATAGAGCTTTGTAATTTTAAAATATATGAACAGTACTTTTCTAGCATAAACAGTATCCTTTCTGGTGTGAACGGTGCTTTTTTGGCATGAACAACGACTTTTCCAGCGTGAACAGTGATTTTTCTAGCGTGAACAGTGATTTCTGGCATATGAACAGTGTCTCTGGCTTATCCTTTGACGTGAACAGTAACATAGGTCTAAAAAAAAAAAGTAACCTGTCCAAAAAAAATCTGCTATTACAGGTAAAAATCAAAGGTGTATGATATACCTAAACTTATTAGGGTGTACCATAACAATGGCCCGTAAGTATATGACTTGAACTCAAATTCTATTATTTTATTCCGCTCTCAATGCCAATGCCTATGGTCATTGAATAATTCATCGTATATAAACTTAAAGTACAAGCGTAGGACAGTCAGCAAAAAAAAAAAAAAGAAGTGTAAGGCATACGTTGGTATGTTTAAAAAATAATATTTTATCGTAACACATCCCGTCACTATTTTATGATTATTATATTTAAATAACAATGAGAATTTGGGAAACGAATTTGCTTTGATTCAAACTTCAGTATGGGTGTGTGTTTGAGTTTGAAATTCATACATGGCTACTAAGGATCTTAATAAGAAATGAGAAATGTTGATTTCATTGATGCATCAAACATGTTACAAGAGGTACAATATATAGATAACCAGTCAATAAACCAAAGGCTTGGTAACAAATTGATAAGGACTCTATCCCATGGTAACAAACTAACTAAGGATAACAGAGTTATCATAACAGATGGTATAGATAAAAACTCTATTCAAATTATCTAAGTTACAGATAATTGTATCTGTTATTACTCCCCCTCAAGTTGAGGAGTGAATATCATGAACCCCCAACTTGACCATTATCTCATGAGATTGTCGGGAACCCAAGGCCTTAGTGAAGATATCAGCTTGCTGCTGTTTGGTTGAAACATAAGCAGTAGAAATATTGTCAGATTGAATGTGTTCATGAATAAAATGACAATCCACCTCAATATGTTTGGTGCGCTTGTAAAAAATAGGATTTGTTGCGATATGAAGTGTTGCTTGATTATCACAATAAAGTGCAGTAGGTGTGTTACATAGCACATGTAAAGATGATAACAAACTGCGCAGCCATATGATTTCACCTGTTGCATGGGCCATAGCACGGTACTCAGCCTCGCTTGAGGATCTTGAAACCGTAGATTGCTTTTTAATCTTCCATGATACAGGTGCTGCACCGAGTTTCATCAAGTATCCTGAAATTGAACATTGGGTTGTCAGGCAAGATGCCCAATTAGAGTCGCAATAGCCTATAAGAGTCAGGTCATTATTTTTAGGTAAGAGAATACCTTGTCTTGGAGATGATTTTAAATAACACAGTATGCATATGGAAGCATCCCAGTGGGCTTGACAAGGAGCTTGCATGAACTGACTTAGACTGTGGATTGAATATGCAATTTCTAGCCTGGTAATGGTAAGATAAATAAGTCTACCAATCAATCTTCGATACTGTGATGGATCGGAATAAGGCTCACTTGCATCTGTAGCTAAGCTATTGTTGATACCCAATTTTGTCCGTGAAATTTTCTTTTTTATGTTTGTTGATTGATTGTTTAATTGCTTTGCTTTGTACCTTTTTTTATGAAAAAATAAAAAAATAAAAAATATAAAACATAAAAAATAAAAAAATATACAACAAAATGCACAGCATACTTTTTTTCTGCCGTTAGGTGAACACCTGTCTTCTTTCTTTTCATTCTCTTTTATCACCCACTGCACCTTACACAAGGTGCAGCTTTCGCACCCCACTTCACACATGGAGCACATATGCTTTACTTTTTCTTGTTTATTCCTATTCCCATGCCATCTTGCAGCTATCATCACACGGCATTTAGCACATATGCACCTTTTCTGCTTGTTTATTCTACCTCCATTCTTTGCTACCCCCATTTCCCACAACCAATGACCTGCACACAGAGAACCCTTGTTTTTCTTTATTCCCCTAACCATACCATCGTGAATCAGCTCCCCATCACCACCTGACTGCCACCTCCATTACTGAACCACTTTCAATCCACGTAAGGGGAGATTCCCCTTGATATTCATTATCAACATTCAACTTCTGGCACCGAAAAGAGGCCCCATTAACTCTCAACAGCATCCTCACCTCCAGAAGGATTCCAATCTCCTCACCATAAGCCTACATCTTCTCTCTGCCATTACCCCTCTTGATTCTCACCATCCATAAACCTCCTGGCTCCCTCTCCCTTCTCTCACGCAGAGATCCATCTCATTCTCCTCCCAACCACATTCAACCCCCTGCCACCCACCATCATCCTCAAGCCTCTATCCAACTTCATCTCACAATCTCCCATCACTTCCAACCATCAACCCATCTTCAACCATCACAAACCAGCAACCTATAAAACTACCTTCCTGACCCATCTTACTTGATACTTCTTCACCTATAAGTATTCATTTTTTTTTTCTCTTCCTGGTTTTAGTTGGTTTGGAAAGTAATCGGCCGGCTGGAACAGAGAGTTGAGAGAGAAGTTCGAGGAGGGAGAAAGATAGCAAGAATAAAAGAAGAAGAGAAGAAGCTTTTGATCTGGTTTGTTGTGTTGGTGGCTCTCAGAGGTAAGCTACATCTCCCTTTCTGCTCATCATTTTATTTGGTTCATTTGTTGTGTTATACTACTGTCATTAGAAGTGCATGTTTTCATTCCACCCCACCATGCTCATACTCACACATACAACATTCCATCTCCTCCAAACCCCTCCACCTCTCCTCTACCACTTCCTGTAACCATCAAAAACCGCCTCCCAACCGAACCTTCGCTACCCAACACACATAAACCCTTCCATTCCACCTCATTTTTCTCCAACGGTGTTACCACTTTAGAGGCAGCAGCCTTCTCCTCCCAAACTCTCCATTTTCATCATCAACTACTCCCACATTGATATTCACGTGAAGTCAGCAGGACCTTTCTCCTCCCAACCTCTCCATCATCAAGCACCATCCCAAGAACCCATCATCTCATCCTGATCTTCCCAAGAACCCATCCTCATCCACCAAAACAACCTTCATTGATCCAACCATCCCTCCATCATTTTTACGTGAAACAGGGCAGCACCCTTCTCCAAATACCCCTCCATCTTCATCAACTGAGTTGACTCACTCAGCAGCCTCTCCACTCCATGCAACCATGTCAACCACACTCCACTCTCCTCACCGTGAAACAGCAGCCACCATCACACGTAAACACCCTCTAACCATCTCCATCTTCACCCTCACCTCCAACCTCCGTCTTCATGCCCACGTAAACATCACCACACCACTGCCTAACAGACCTTCACCCACTTACATAACCATTCAACCCACCTCCCAACCGAACCTGCTTGCTCCTCAAAACCACCACCACCTTCATCTCCATAGCCTTGATCCCACCTCCCTTCTTCATCCTTCACCATAACTCACCACCTTGCTACCCCTAACCCAACGCACACAACTTCCAGAAACACCTCCCAACCTCTCCCTTCTCATCCCTTCAACCAACCTCCACGTAAACACCCTTACCTTTAAGGCAAACTCTCCTGATCTTCCTAAACCGTAACAACCCCACCACACCACCCAATAACCTCTTCCAAACTCTCACTGAGTCAACTCAGTGCAAAGTAAAACCCCCTCCCACCACCACGTGAAGGTTCTCCTCTGCTTTCTTTTTTTTTCCATTCTGAGAACCCTATTTCGTAGGATAGGTTCTATTATTATTATTATTATTATTTTTTGTTTAGGTTTTATTTGGCCAAGTTTTTATTTTGTTTAAATAATTCAAGAGTTTTTGTTAAACAAAAAAAGTGAAAAAGTATAAATAAAAAAATAAATAAAAAAACTAAATAAAAAAACAAAAAAATAAAAAAACTAAAAAATAAACAAAATGAAACTTGTTTTGTTTTTTTTTACAATATGTTGTTTTTGTTACTTGTTTGTCTTTACGTTTTTTTTTTATAAAAAAAAATAAAATGAAAATAAAAACTTTTAATCCATGTAATGACCGATGACGATGATTGAATAGCGAATGCTATCTTCATTAGCGTTGGGATCATAAGGGTTTATTGAGTAGCCTAGTGCTAACTTGAATCCGGTGCAAGAATGGATTTGTTTTAAAATAAAATCTTTTTAAATGAAATCAACCAACCCACGAGTATTTTTTAAAGAACTACGTGACTTTGAGTTCTCCATTGCACCAGGAGATACGTAGGAGCAGAAACTCATTTCTGTCAAGCCAAAAAAATAAATTTTCATAATTTGGTTGTTTCTTTTATTTCTTTTCAAAAATAAAAAAATAAAAAATAGTAAATAATTACAAAGTCTTTTGTTTAGAGGGTTAAAATAAATATATTTGATATTATTAAAATTTGCACAACTAACATAAGGTACCGTTCTTGGAACGGACAGTGTAGGGTGCTAACACCTTCCCTACCTGTAATCGACTCCCGAACTCAAACTCACTTTCAAAAGACCAGTTTGCTTGATTAAAGAGTTTTTCTAATGTTTTTCCTAATTTAAATAAACATTGGTGGCGACTCCATTGATTTTTCAAATTTTATATTTTTCGGTCGTCCCGTCGCGATCCCGGTTGCGACAGCTGGCGACTCCACTGGGGACATTTGGAGAGTCAGGCCTGTTGTTATTAGTTGTGCAAATTTTTAATAATCTTTTATTTATTTATTTTACCCTCTTTGTCTTTGTTCTTGTTTTCTTATTTATTTGTAAATGTACTTTATTTAGTACTTTTATGTAAATATCTGATAGCATTATTCCATGTATATTGTGACTTGTATATATACTTTGCACTTAATTGTTAAAACCCTAGGGTAGGCGATTGCTGGCTGGCTGTTGTATATATGTTTTGCTGGTTAGGGGCATTTTTGTCTTTTAAGTTTTTATACAGGTTTTATGCTCCTTCACACACGTCACTAATCACTTACCTCACACACCTTTTGGGCTCTATACCCGAGTCTGTGCGAACCTGAGGAATAGGAGGTGTCTCGACTTTTGTTATTGAGGAGCTTTATGCTCACTTGACATTTGTCGAGACACCACTCAGATTGTTACTAGTATCATGGACTAGTCACATTGAGAGGGTTTATCCCTACTTGTGATTAATTCATGAACTGGGTCCTTATCTTTCGAGATGGGGGCAATCTGGGGACCATGACTTTTTAGAAGATAGATCCGTCCTGAAAAACCTTGCACTAGTAGATTGAACATAATGACATAAAATTAGAGTCATCCATCTCCTTAGGTTACACCTGATTAGGACACAAATGGAGCATACTTTTCTTTTTATCTGTCTTTTCCCCCATGTCAGTCATCTTCGCATTCTTTTTGGCAAAAAAAAATTCAACAAAAAAAATGATACATCACATAGCATTTCCAGTCCTAGCATTTTTTTTTTCATTTATCTCTCATGTCATTCATTCTTATTTAAAAAAAAAGATATATCATTTTGCATTTTCATTACATTCTTAGCATTCATAAAAAAGAAAAAAAACATCATTTTATATTTTCATGACAATCCTAGCATAAAAAAAAAAGTGAAAAAAAAATCATCTTGCATTTTTATAACCTAAAAAAAAAAAACTTGCATTTTCATGACATTGCATAAAGAAAATCATGCATTCCTAGTATTCAAAAATCATGCATTTTCATGCCATCCTTAGCATTTTTAAAAAAAAAATAAATCGCATTTTCATAAAAAAAAATTTTATGCATGGCATCTTTAGCATTCTAAAAAAATATATATATATAAAAAAATATAAATCATGCATTTCATTCCATGCATTTGAAAAGAAAATGTTTTCATTTCATTCATCTCATCTTATGCATGACATTTCTTGTATGATGTTACCGTCTTTCTCCATCCGCATTATGAATAAAAAAAAAAAAAAAAAAGACAAATTATTACAATTGTGTACCCGACAATGAGGTAGGTAGTGCCATTAAACTTTATCGGAGGCGTGTGGAGACAACAATGCGAAAATCTTGCAATATGGATTTTATTGGCTTTCTTTATTCAAGGTCTGTCACACCTTTTGCAAAAGTTGCGAAAATTGGTCAATAAAGTTTTGCTTTAAGATTCTCATCCGCACCTACTCCTTAGAAAATTGAGACCTAGGTGGCGCGTTTCTTTTGTTGTCAAACACGTGTATCTTGTGGGGCCATAGACATTGAGAATCCTAAGAATGGTAATGCGCTTAAAGTTAATGGACCAATACTCAACCATTTCTGGAACATCAAGTTGTTGAGTTCTCTCGTGTTCCCTGGTTAAATGGCGGATAACGGTACTCGTGACTCTCAAGTCGGTTTGTTTTTCGCTTTTCCATAATAACCGATTTCTTCTCCTTTCAAAATGGATGTCATTCTCTCAAATCTAAGAAAATATTTTCCTTCTCTCCCTCTAAATGCTCTAACAAAAGTCTATGAAGCTAGGTGTGAGAGACTGAGATTGTTAATGTATAAGGGCATCCCGAGAAGATATACGCTGGATAATCGAAGCAAAGGTTCGTTTAGGCGGTGAATCTTCGATTCATTTGTCCCATACATGCCTGGTCTCGGTAAAAGTTCATTTTCAAAAAGGAGAAGAGCAAAAAGAATGAAAGTTTGTTACAAGTGTGCACGATGGAATTGCAACACGCGATGTCACTCTTTGGGGATGGTTTCGTAAATAGAAAGATAAAATATTCTTCATCAAGAATGGATCGAGTAAGGAGTCATTAGATAATATCTTATTGACTCTTGAGACGCATTCTTGTGGAGTTGTGCAAATGTGAACTTCTTAGTTTGTGGAATCTCTTCAAGGACGAGCAAGAGCGTTACGATCTTGGGAATCGACTCAAAAAGACTGTTTGCCAATTTATAAGAAAATTGGATGGGAAGCTTACCCTCGATTCATAGAAGGCGTTTAAGCCGTTTCTCGGACGTGAAACCAGAGGGAAGATGTGAGCCACAATCACAACAACATGTATATATTATCTTGTACATAAAAAAAAAAAAAAAAAAAATGAAAAAAATGAAAAAATTGAAAAAAGGGCGAAACTTCGGTTGTACTTGGTCTTTAATTAGATTAGAGCCCCCGCCAATGGAGTGGCGGAGACCCGTCATTGACTCGGTGGACCTTCGCACGCCGGCCGGTAAATAAGGTTCGTGTGCCATGCTCTGCAGAGCCGCACAAGCATTCCCGTGTTTTAATCAAAGGCTCGCTGGCGATGGACGTAAAGAAGCGTCCGTGTTTGCATTCTCGCGTGACAATGCCTCGAGTGAATCCGTGATTTAATGCCATGGGCTCTTCAACGACCTCTCACCGGCCGTGGTCGTTGGTGGTAGTCATGTCGATTTACGCACTTTAATTAGTGGCGTCGTAGCTCAATCCAAAATATCCCACAAGCGGGAGGAGAAGAATGCCCAGATTGGCCGAGCCGTTTGGTATTACTGCACTCATGACGCGCAGTATAAAGATTTGCCATGAAACCTGTACATAAAGGTTTGTAATCATTTGTTATCTTTGTATGATTTTGTTGAATTTTGGTTTTGGACAGACGATCTTTTGGATGGAATCCTTCGGGGGTTTCTAGACTTCTTTACCCTGATAATTTTCTTTTAAAAAAAAAAGGTTTAAAAAAAAAGACAAAAAAAAAAGTTAAAAAAAAAAAACAAAAAAAAGTAAAAAAAAAAAGAGATTTTATGTTTCTTAAATTCAACCTTTTCTGACAACAGCCGACCTACCCTTCTAGGTGCAATTATTTCCCTTTCCATTCTTTTTCTTATTTAAACACTCCATCTTCTCCTTCATTTCCAACTCAGAAACACTCAAAGAGAAGAAGGGTATAGAATGGGGCCTGCTATTCGTAACCTAAAAAATGTCTGTGTTTTTTGTGGGTCGAGTTATGGGAAGGGATTAGATTTTGTAAACGCAGCTAGCACTCTTGGTCGATCACTTGCTGCGAGGAACATTCATCTTGTATATGGGGAGGTTGTCGTGGGTTAATGGGGGCTTGTTTCACTTGCTACTCTTATAGGAGGCAGTCAGGTTTTAGGTGTTATTCCTAAACCTTTAGCTGAAAGTAACATCACTGGCAAGACAGTTGGAGAAGAAATTCAGGTAACATCCATGCATGGACGCATGAAAATAATGATTGACAATTCTGATGCATTTCTTGTCTTACCAGTGGTTTTGGTACTTTGGAAGAAATTTTTCAAATTGTCTCTTGTTTAATCGAACATCCACCATAAACCCATTGGTCCGTTGAATGTTAATAATTTCTTTGACCTTTTGTTATTTTTTCTTGACAAAGTCAGGAACAAAATTTATCACTCCTTCTAAAGATAACTTCTTATCTCTGCCTCCACTATTGATGAGCTCATTGATAAATTGGAAGCTTTTGAGTATGTACCGATAAGGTATTGGCTCGATAGATTGGTCAACGAGGAAGCGGTGAAGGAAGTAACAAGAGAAGCAAGCCGATCGACACTTTCTCTTTAATCGGTTTGATTGTACTTTGTTTCTGTTTAAATTTGTGTCCGCTTTCTCCAGCAGGTAATTCTATCTTTTACTCATCTATATTTTAACATTAAGGACAATGTTATGATCTGGTTGGGGGGAAGGATGGTTGTGTAAAAAACAAAAAAAACAAAAAAAAAAACCAAAAACAAAAACCAAAAAATTTCAAAAAGTGTGTGTTTGTCATCAATTAAAATAGGGATGGCAGAGTAAGGAGTATTTTTTTTTCTTGAGACGCATCTTAATTGGTGGCAGAGGTCAGATGCAGCACTGACTGTGTACTTCATTTCTGCTTGGCGTTGATTCATTTCTTATCAGGTTGTTTTGTTCTATATCTCTCTTTCACATTGAGGACAATGTTATGATCTGGTTGGGAGGAAGGATGGTTGTGTAAAAAAAAAATAAAATAAAAAAACAAAACAAAAACAAAAAAAAACAAAAAAAAACCAAAAAAAAAATCAAAAAAAGTGTGTTTGTTAATATGTTTGTTGTGTTTGTCATCAATTAACAACAAAAGTTAAGAATGGCAGAGTAAGGAGTAATTTTTCTCTTGAGACGCATCTTAATTGGTGGCAGAGTAAGGAGTAGTAGGGTAGTAATTAATTAGTATTAAATTGTGGAAGTACTTAAGTTTTATTATCTGATTTCTTTTGAAGGTCAGATGCGGCACTGACTGTGTGCTTCATTTCTGCTTGGCGTTGATTCACTTCTTATCAAGTTGTTTTGCTCTTTTCTATATCTCTCTTTCATATTGAAGATAATGTTATGATCTGGTTGGGGGGAAAGATCGTTGTGTGCCTAAATATCAAAAAAACAAAAACAAAAAAAAAACAAAAAAAAAATGGAAAAAAAACAAAAAAAAAAACCAAAAAAAAAAAACCAAAAAATTCAAAAAGTGTGTTTGTTAATATGTTTGTTGTGTTTGTCATCAATTAACAACAAAAGTAAATAGGGATGGCAGAGTAGGGAGTAAATTTTACTCTTGAGACGCATTTTAGTTGGGGTAGATAACTAGTTTGTGTGGAAGTGGCAATTGAAATTCAGGAAAATTTGCATGATTGAGTAAATTGTCTTCTTTCTTAAAAATCATATGTTTGGTTATGGATATTGAATTGGTGGACTGAGAATGATAGAACTATATCTTGTGAGATCTTGAGCCTAATGGATGGATTCAACATTTATGCCATTCTTTTCTTTTATTGTGTGATTTTCACTCATGATAATGATCACTCTAGAACTTGCTTTGATTCTTTTTGAGGCTGCGTTTCACTTGCATGCATGAACATGATTGAGGCCCTCTTTCTTGGCCAGTTTAACCAAATAGCCAACCTTGTTTTCAATATGATATCAAGCACTCTTTTGACTTCTTGAAAATTTTCTGATTCTTGCCAACCTTGCATATTTCCCCTTGCTTAACCCCTTTGAGCTTATTTGACCATTCTTTGTTTCGAACTCATTATGTGCATTAAAAGCAAAACCATGTTCTAACCCAACCTTAGGGAATATGAGAGCATTGACTTTGTTATTTGATGAGTTCTTGAACAAGTGTGGGGGTGCATGTGCAGATCGGTTATATATAAAAAAAAAAAGAAGAAAAAAAGAAAATATGTTTCTATAAAAAAAAAGAGAGAGAGCTGATTATTGCTACAATCAAAAGAATGCACCATGTGATATATTGGAAATAACAGGAATAGAAGGAGAATGTTCAAGCCTAAAGGAATTCAATCTACCAATTGATCTTTAACAAAACATTAGTTAGATATTGGTAATTGTCCTATGAAAAAAAAAAAAAAGAGAAAATCTTGGGAAAGTTAGACTGAATGTTCTCAAACATCTTCTCCACTCTATTGTATCATAATGCTCTTCTATTCTCTTTGGTATTTAACTTGACATATCCATATTACTTCCACCTTTACCTTGACCTCACTACAACCTTGAATAAAGTCCTCATGATTTGTGTGTGCATGTGTTTTGAGTAGTGGAGAAGTAGAAGATAAGCAAGCATATGGTAGTGCAATTTTCATGGGTCGAACTGAGTGAAATACCTACCTTTTAAACACTTGAGAGATTGAGAGTAAATTCTGTGAGGATCTATCATTCTTACTCATGTTTTTCAATTGAAGTATCCTTGCTTGTTGATTTGAGATATGAAGACGTGTTATCTCATGATTGTTTGATTACTTGAATTTAATTTATCTTCATTCTTAAATATTATTAGAAATTGAGTCTTTTAGAATGTTTAACTTTTGAGTCAGTTTTTTTTCTATTTTGCCCGGGACGTGCAAAAGAGTAAGTGTGGGGGTGTTTGATAATTAATGATGTCCAATTGTCGAATCTTGACTCAAGCGAAAAAAAATCTTTTGACTTTCTTGCTATTTTACTTCTTGTGTCTTTAACCGTTGTAAATAATATCCTTTCTGTAGTCAAACTTCTAAGAACAATTTGGAAGTTGTTCGTTTCTTTCCTGTTGTACTTTTTGAATTCATGAGTGTCTGTGACATAATGCTTCAGGTAAAGTGACCATGAGTACAACACCATGATTTGACCATCTAATGGTAATTTCTTATTGACCAATTCAGATCGAAGAGATCTTGGAAATCCCAATTGATGGAAGAGGAGGTACCCGAGCAAAAAAAAAACAAAAACAAAAACAAAAACAAAAAAAAAAAAAAAAAAGAAAAAAAAAATAAAGAAAAAATAAAAAAAGAACAAATAAAATGAAAAAAGAGCCCTGACAAATGAATGGGCAAAATCTCGAGGAAGTTGGCACGAAACACCTTGAAGGGTGCACCCAAACTTGGGCAATTTTGAATTGCGTGTGATCAGCTACACAGGGGCAGTTTTGTTTGCATTTAGTTGGCCATACTGGGGCAAAATTTTTGAAGGATTAAGGAGAAGCTGTGTTGAAGGAAGTAGCAACGCAGACAAGGACTGAGTTATCAAGCAATTACTGGGGAATCAACTAAATGAGAGACAAGGTTAAACACTTGGGCAAAATTTTCTCTCAAGGAATCACCAAGCAATGGTTCATCCCATTTCTTGAAAGGAGAGTTGAAAGCGAAAAAAAAGCAAAGGAAAAAAGGGAAATGAAAAAGGGAAGACTGCACCAAATGAATGACGGACAGATAAGTATGAAGAATGTTGATCTGACTGAGGGTGGACTTCAAGTCGAATGAGTTAAATGGGGCTTCAGAAAAACTCATGGACTACAACTGGTTACTTAAATGGTAAATCACCAAGCATTGTCGAGAGGTTTCTACACATGCCTATCTCGCAATAGAACGAATGCTTACAATGGTTGATCGGGGGTAACCTTAGAAAGTTTGACAAAGTGGTGATTCATTTTTCTAACCGTCAAGAATGAACTGTACCTAGAGTCCTCCAAAGGAAAATTTCTCGAAGCGATCGACATTCTGATTTGTTTATCAAGTTGTTACCATGAAACGATGGTTTAATTGTACTGACCCTATGCTCGATTAAAGCCATTTGGTTTTTTTAACTCATGTGAACTTTCTTGAAGCATTAATGTGATGGATTTGTGTGGATCTCAGTTTACCTTGTTTTCTTTTCCCATGTTCTTGGCACTCATGTTCTTGTCAGATCCTTTTGTCATTCTTTTATGCTTTTTATTTACTTTCGTTTGGTTCATATCCTATTGGACTCTCATTGTGAAAACTGTTGTGGTCATGAGACCCATGAGTGCAGGTGTTCTTTGCACACAAAAAACAAAAAAATCAAAAATCAAAAAAAGAAAAATAAAGGGAGCAAACAAATAATTACGTGGTGTGTATTATCCTTTTGTCTCTAAATTAAATTTTTTGAAAATGAGCAATCAAAATTTGAAATGAAGATTGGCCATCTTTCTCTATCTCTCACAAGAATTCATCTTTTCATTATCCATTGTTACCCTATTTTGAGCTTGAAGGTTTTCTTCAATAAACCCTGGACAAGGATCACCCCTACACTAGGGGATGACATAAAACAAAGATTGATTGTCATGATTATTATTTTGAAGTATAAAAAGAGGAAAAGGAAGAAAAGGCGAAAGAGACGGAAAGTAAAAGGAATTGACAAAGTTCAAGTTTGAACAAGAACAAAAAAATGGAGAATAACAAGAGAAAAGTGTACTGGAAAGTGCAAAAGCAATTGACAAGGTTCAAGTTTGAACAAGGATCCTTGGTCCCACTTAACCTTTAAACACTTGTTTGAGCCTTATACCTTTCATTTCATAACCCCTAACCTTGGCCACATTACAAGCCTTAAAAAGTCCATTCTGATCAATGAAAGGTCGTTTTCATTTTCATCAACTTTAATTTTGAGACAAAAAGTTTATGCACTGCTGAATTTTCAATCCTTGCTCTTAAAAAAAAAAAATAATAATAATAATAATAAATAAAAAAATAAAAAAAAATAACAAAATCGTTAGGTGAAAACCATGCAAGGGCGGTCTAAAAAAAAAAAAAAAAAAAAAAGGGACTTACATTGGGGCAAATCTTCTAGTTCAACTGCTCTACATTGGGGCAAGTCTCTACCCTGTTCAATTTGGCCTTTGACTGGGGCAAATCTTCTAGTTCAACTGGCTCTACATTGGGGCAAGTCTCTACCCTGTTCAATTTGGCCCTGCGCTGGGGCAAATCTTCTAGTTCAACTGGCTCTACATTGGGGGTAAGTCTCTGTCCTGTGCAATTCAACTCCAAACTGGGGCAAATCTTGGTTCAATCCGGCTCTACATTGGGGCAAGCCTCTACCCTATTCAATTCGGCTCTAAACTGGGGCAATTTGCCTAGTTTTATTCGACCTTACACTGAGAAAAATATCTCAAGTTCCCCACTGGGACGAATTTTGTTGTCAAATGGCCTACATTGGGCATCTTTGTTCTTAAACGGCATACCTTGAGTCAGATTCTTTTTATTGATACCTTACACAGGGGCATATTTTTTGTAGATACCGGATAAAGCAATGGTCAGGATGTCCAGTTGTCAAGTAAAGATCAATCACATCCAAACTGGGTCCAAAAACAAAAAAAAAGGGCAAAAAAAAAATCTATTGACTTTGGTACTATTCCACTACTTGTGTTTTTATCTTTTGTAAATGTCCTTCGTGTAGTCATACTCCCAAAATCAATAAAAAAAAAAAAGGTCACTCGGATGGTAAATCTCTTTCATGTTGTACTTTTGAATCCATGCATATCTGGTACATGATGCTTCAGGTTGGGTGAACATGAGTACAATAGTACAATTTAACCATCTGATGGCAGCCTCTTGATGAACAACTCAAGTCAAAGGAACTCTAAAGTTTCAATCGATGAAGAGAATGACATCCTCAATGGATAATTTAGATTGAAGTGTGTCCGTTAGAAATAAGAACCATTGGGGAAAGAAAGTTCCAAGCTTCTACACAAGCCATATTTAATGAAGAGAAATTCAACAATGATTCCCTTTGAATGTGAGTTTGGCAAAGGCCCACCGCATAAAGTTTTCTGGCTCAAGGCTCTTTAAGAGTATTGATGAAAAAAAGGGATGACCAGACAAATCACAAGGCCAATCAACGAATTTTGATGTTCAATCGCGATCCTATTGTGGGAAAAAGTCCTTAAGGGTTGCGGAACCAAAGCTCCGATATGAAAAAAAAAAACAAAACAAAAAAAACAAACCAAAAATAAAAAGCAAAAAAATAAGATTTGCTCATGAGAATCCCTACAGTAGGGCATTCATTGCATCATGCATCATTTCTAGCATCACATGCATTGTCCTCAAGCATCACATACATTGTACTCAAGCATCACATTCATTGCATCATCATCCATTGCATCATGCACCATCTCCGCATCGCATGCATTTACAAAATCATTGTCTTTTTCGCGTTCCGGTCCCCGCACCCATTGTCTTTAAGTTTAGGGTCCCGCACCCATTGTCTTTAAGTTTCTGGTCCCCGCACCCATTGTCTTCAACTCCTGGGTCCCCGCACTCATTGTCTTTCGTTTCAGGGTCCCCGCACCCATTGACTTTAAGTTTCTGGGTCTCCGCACCCATTGTCTTTTCGTTCCCGGGTCCCCGCACCCATTGTCTTTAAGTTTCCGGGTCCCCGCACCCATTGTCTCTTCGTTTCTGGGTCCCCGCACCCATTGTCTTTAAGTTTCCGGGTCCCCGCACCCATTGCCTTTTAGTTTCCGGGTCCCCGCACCCATTGTCTTTAAGTTTACGGGTCCCCGCACCCATTGTCTTTAAGTTTTCGGGTCCCCGCACCCATTGTCTCTTCGTTTCTGGGTCCCCGCACCCATTGTCTTTAAGTTTCTGGGTCCCCGCACCCATTATCTTTTAGTGTCTGGGTCCCTGCACCCGTTGCCTTTTCGCGGTTTGTCGTTGATTCAAAGGACCTTTAATAAAATTCAAAAAAAAAGGAAAAGGAAAAGGAAAAGGAAAAGGAAAAGAGAGAAGAAAGAGAGGTTGAATTTAAAAAAAAAAAAAAGCAAACACAGATCAGACAAAAATAAAATAAAAAAACAAAGATTATCTGCCCTCGGGTCCCTGCATCCATTGTCCTTTAGTTTTCAGGTCCTCGCACTCATTGCTTCCAAAGCAAGTCAAGGCCTTGTACCCATTGCTTTTTACCTTTTCGTCAAGCTTCGATGGGCACCCTACCCCATAAGCTGTTTGCTTTTTATCTCTCTGTCAGGCTTCGATGGGCACCCTACCCCATAAGCTGTTTGTTGTTTACCTTTCTGTCAGGCTTCGATGGGCACCCTACCCCACAAGCTGTTTGTTGTTTACCTTTCTGTCAGGCTTCGATGGGCACCCTACCCCACAAGCTGTTTATTGTTTACCTTTCTGTCAGGCTTCGATGGGCACCCTACCCCACAAGCTGTTTGTTGTTTACCTTTCTGTCAGGCTTCGATGGGCACCCTACCCCACAAGCTGTTTGTTGTTTACCTTCACAGCTTCGATGGGCACCCTACCCCATAAGCTGTTTGTTGTTTACCTTCTCGTCAGCTTCGATGGGCACCCTACCCCACAAGCCGTTTGTTGTTTACCTTTTCACGAGCTTCGATGGGCACCCTACCCCACAAGCCGTTTGTTGTTTACCTTCTGTCAGCTTCGATGGGCACCCTACCCCACAAGCCGCTTTTTTTTACCCTTCCATCAGGCTTCGATGGGCACCCTACCCCACAAGCCGTTTGTTGTTTGTTGTTTACCTTCATGTCCCGGCTTTCGATGGGCACCCTACCCTCAATTTGTTTCCTTTTACCTCATGTTGTCAAGCTTCAAAGGATACCCGACTCATAAAGCTTTGTACATTTTCTGTCAAGCTTCAAATAGGATACCCGACTCATAAGCTTTGTACCTTTTTTCTATTTCCAAGCTTCAAGGGATACCCGACTCATGAAGCTTTGTACCTTTTTCTATTTCCAAGCTTCAAATAGGATACCCGACTCATAAGCTTTGTGTCTTTTCTGCTTTCTGTCAAGCTTCAAGGATACCCGACTCATGAAGCTTTGTATGCGTTTTTCTGTCAAGCTTCAGCGGGGATACCCGATTCATGCTTTTTACTTTCTCATCAAGCTTCATGGACAAAATTGAATCAACTCCTTTACTTTCCGTTTATCCTAAACGAAAAGCAAAGAAGCAAATTGTTGATACCCGATTTTGTCCGTGAAATTTTCTTTTTATGTTTGTTGATTGATTGTTTAATTGCTTTGCTTTGTACCTTTTTTTATGAAAAAATAAAAAAATAAAAAATATAAAACATAAAAAATAAAAAATATACAACAAAATGCACAAAGATACTTTTTTTTGCTCGTTAGGTGAACACCCGCTTTTCTTTCTTTTCATTCTCTTTTATCACCCACTGCACCTTACACAAGGTGCAGCTTTCGCACCCCACTTCACACATGGAGCACATATGCTTTACTTTTTCTTGTTTATTCCTATTCCCATGCCATCTTGCAGCTATCATCACACGGCATTTAGCACATATGCACCTTTTTCTGCTTGTTTATTCTACCTCCATTCTTTGCTACCCCCATTTCCCACAACCAATGACCTGCACACAGAGAACCTTTGTTTTTCTTTATTCCCCTAACCATACCATCGTGAATCAGCTCCCCATCACCACCTGACTGCCACCTCCATTACTGAACCACTTTCAATCCACGTAAGGGGAGATTCCCCTTGATATTCATTATCAACATTCAACTTCTGGCACCGAAAAGAGGCCCCATTAACTCTCAACAGCATCCTCACCTCCAGAAGGATTCCAATCTCCTCACCATAAGCCTACATCTTCTCTCTGCCATTACCCCTCTTGATTCTCACCATCCATAAACCTCCTGGCTCCCTCTCCCTTCTCTCACGCAGAGATCCATCTCATTCTCCTCCCAACCACATTCAACCCCCGCCACCCACCATCATCCTCAAGCCTCTATCCAACTTCATCTCACAATCTCCCATCACTTCCAACCATCAACCCATCTTCAACCATCACAAACCAGAACCTATAAAACCACCTTCCTGACCCATCTTACTTGATACTTCTTCACATATAAGTATTCGTTTTTTTTCTCTCTTCCTGGTTTTAGTGGCTGGAACAGAACTGGCTGGGAACAGAGAGTTGAGAGAGAAGTTCGAGGAGGGAGAAAGATAGCAAGAATAAAAGAAGAAGAGAAGAAGCTTTTGATCTGGTTTGTTGTGTTGGTGGCTCTCAGAGGTAAGCTACATCTCCCTTTCTGCTCATCATTTTATTTGGTTCATTTGTTGTGTTATACTACTGTCATTAGAAGTGCATGTTTTCGTTCCACCCCACCACGCTCATACTCACACATACAACATTCCATCTCCTCCAAACCCCTCCACCTCTCCTCTACCACTTCCTGTAACCATCAAAAACCGCCTCCCAACCGAACCTTCTGCTACCCAACACACATAAACCCTTCCATTCCACCTCATTTTTCTCCAACGGTGTTACCACTTTAGAGGCAGCAGCCTTCTCCTCCCAAACTCTCCATTTTCATCATCAACTACTCCCACATTGATATTCACGTGAAATCAGCAGGACCTTTCTCCTCCCAACCTCTCCATCATCAAGCACCATCCCAAGAACCCATCATCTCATCCTGATCTTCCCAAGAACCCATCCTCATCCACCAAAACAACATTCATTGATCCAACCATCCCTCCATCATTTTTACGTGAAACAGGGGCAGCACCCTTCTCCAAATACCCCTCCATCTTCATCAACTGAGTTGACTCACTCAGCACCTCTCTCCACTCCATGCAACCATGTCAACCACACTCCACTCTCCTCACCGTGAAACAAAGAACACCACCATCACACGTAAACACCCTCTAACCATCTCCATCTTCACCCTCACCTCCAACCTCCGTCTTCATGCCCACGTAAACATCACCACACCACCGCCTAACCTTTCTTCACCCACTTACATAACCATTCAACCCACCTCCCAACCGAACCTGCGTCTGCTCCTCAAAACCACCACCACCTTTATCTCCATAGCCTTGATCCCACCTCCCTTCTTCATCCTTCACCATAACTCACCACCTTGCTACCCCTAACCCAACGCACACAACTTCCAAACACCTCCCAACCTCTCCCTTCTCATCCCTTCAACCAACCTCCACGTAAACACCCTTACCTTTAAGGCAAACTCTCCCGATCTTCCTAAACCGTAACAACCCCACCACACCACCCAATAACCTCTTCCAAACTCTCACCGAGTCAACTCGGCAAAGTAAAACCCCTCCCACCACCACGTGAAGGTTCTCCTCTCGCTTTCTTTTTTTTTCCATTCTCGAGAACCCTATTTCGTAGGATAGGTTCTATTATTATTATTATTATTATTTTTTGTTTAGGTTTTATTTGGCCAAGTTTTTATTTTGTTTAAATAATTCAAGAGTTTTTGTTAAACAAAAAAAGTGAAAAAGTATAAATAAAAAAATAAATAAAAAAAACTAAATAAAAAAACAAAAAAATAAAAAAACTAAAAAATAAACAAAATGAAACTTGTTTTGTTTTTTTTTACAATATGTTATTTTTGTTACTTGTTTGTCTTTACGTTTTTTTTAAAAAAAAATAAAATGAAAATAAAAACTTTTAATCCATGTAATGACCGATGACGATGATTGAATAGCGAATGCTATCTTCATTAGCGTTGGGATCATAAGGGTTTATTGAGTAGCCTAGTGCTAACTTGAATCCGGTGCAAGAATGGATTTGTTTTAAAATAAAATCTTTTTAAATAAAATCAACCAACCCACGAGTATTTTTTAAAGAACTACGTGACTTTGAGTTCTCCATTGCACTGGAGATACGTAGGAGCGAAACTCATTTCATCACAAGCCAAAAAAATAAATTTTCATAATTTGGTTGTTTCTTTTATTTCTTTTCAAAAATAAAAAAATAAAAAATAGTAAATAATTACAAAGTCTTTTGTTTAGAGGGTTAAAATAAATATATTTGATATTATTAAAATTTACACAACTAACATAAGGTACCGTTCTTGAAACGGACAGTGTAGGGTGCTAACACCTTCCCTACCTGTAATCGACTCCCGAACTCAAACTCACTTTCAAAAGACCAGTTTGCTTGATTAAAGGGTTTTTCTAATGTTTTTCCTAATTTAAATAAACATTGGTGGCGACTCCATTGATTTTTCAAATTTTATATTTTTCGGTCGTCCCGTCGCGATCCCGGTTGCGATAGCTATGATGTTGCTCCATAGGGAAGGAATTGGGTTTGCAACTCAGCATTCCACATTCGGTCAAAATGTCAAAAGTGTATTTATGTTGGCACTAAAACAATCCTGTATTTCCTCGTGTTACTAGTCCAAGGAAATATTTAAGAAATCCAAGATCTTTCATATGAAAACACTCATTGAGATAAAGTTTGAGATGAGCACAAGCTGCTGGATTGTTACTTGCTATCACAAGATCATCAACATACACTACCACAGCCAAAAAAATGCATTCAGCTGAGTATGTAAAAAGGTTATGATCTGCACCAGATTGAGTAAAACCATATTGCAGTAATGCACTAGAGAGTTTGGCATACCAGTTTCGGGAAGCTTATCTAAGACCATAAATTGACTTCCTTAGATGACAAACGAGCTTGGGATTAGGAACAACATATCATGGAGGCACTACCATATATACCTCTTCATTGAGGTCACCACGTAGAAAGACATTACTGACATCTATTTGGTGAAGCTCCCATCCTTTAACCGCTGCAACAGCTAGTAAACATCGAATGGTTGTCATTTTGGCCACTGGTGCAAACGTCTCTGTGAAATCCTCTCTTTCAACTTGTGCGTAACCTTTGGCAATGAGACGTGCTTTGTACTTATCAACCTCCTCATTTGCCTTATATTTGACCTTGTAAACCCACTTGTAACCTACTAACCTTTTTCCTTCGGGCAGTGCTTCTAATGTCCAAGTATTATTCGCCTTTAAGGCCTCTATTTCCTGTGTCATAGCATTGCGCCAGCATGAGAGTTGTACTGCCTGTGAGTAAGTCTTGGGCTCATTGTGTGTTTCAATGGTTGCAACAAAAGCTTTGTGAGTGGGTGAGAGATAATCATAATTTAGATAGTTTAAGATAGGATAAGGCATACCAGAAGAATCCAATGATTTCAGTGATGCGTTTTGGGATTTACTTCTTGTTGAATGACAATAATAATCTCTTAAATATCCAGGTGGCTACCTAGTACGTGGGGCTCGCATCACTGTTATATCATCTGCATCAGGCCCCCCTTCACTATGTATTTCATGTGACTCAGAATGAGTATTTTGTACATTAGACTCCCCCTCATTAGGCTCCCCCTGAACCATATTATTCATTTCCACGTTAAGTTCTGTGGAATCATTAACCATCGTTTCTAGTTGAGCTAGAAAAAATGTCAAAGAAAATTTTTCTTCAGCTTCATTATAGGGAAACGTATTCTCATAGAAAATGACATCTCTTGAGACTGAAAACTCTTGTGTCGTCAAGTTGTAGACGCGCCATCCCTTTTGCCCTAGTGGATATCCAATGAATATGCATTTTTCAGCTCATGCACCAAATTTGTCAATTGGCTTCATTGGATTTTTCATATAACATAGACATCCAAATACCCTTAAATGATCATAAAAGGGTATTTTTCCGTAGAGCATCTCATATGAAGTGCATCTTTCATTAGCCGTAGTAGGTGTTCGGTTGATGAGGTGTGTAGCAGCTAGGATGCATTCACCCCAGAAGATAAATGGTAAATTTGCCTGAAAACGTAGGGCTCCTGTAACATTGAGAATATACTGGTGTTTACGTTCCACACGGCCATTTTGCTGCGATGTGGCTGCACATGACATTTCATGGAGAATCCCTTCATGCTGGAGAAATGATTGCATTGTGGAGTTAATAAATTCAATTTTGTTATCACTGCGGATTGTTTTGACCTTTGTGTTAAACTGCGTTTGCACCATCTTGCAAAAATTAATAAGGTGAGTGGAGGTTTCAAATTTTTCTCTTAGCAAATAGACCCATACTGCACAAGTAAAATCATCAACTATTGTCAATAAATAGTGTGAACCATTGTATGATTTAGTATGGTATCTACCCCACAAGTCACAATGAACCAACTCAAAGGGCAAAACAGCTTTATTATTATTCAATGGAAAAGACAATTTACATTGTTCGGAAAAATGGCAAATGTCACAACATTCCACTTTATTTTCATCAAAACTAAAATCTAGAAATTGAGAAATCTTAAACAGTGTCTGGTTCGAGGGGTGGCCTAGCCGTGCATGCCACAAACTTGTTCCGTCTCCAGAAACAGCTGCAAAAGATGACCCTTGTATTTTCTCCTTGAACATATAAATCCTATCACACAGCTCACCGAACCCAATCGTCCTCTTCTGGTCCTGTATCACATAAACATCGGCTGAATAAGTTACAGTGCAATCTAAATCACATGTCAGCTTAGCTATGGAAATTAAATTGTAGTTAAAATGTGGTATAAAAAGGACTTCATATAAAGTCAAGCTGCCATTCAGTTTGACAGTTCCCATCTTCTTGACTGCAATTGACTGTCCAGTGGGTACGGTGATGAGAAGTGGCTCATGCAGGTCATGTATTTCTTCAAATAGGTGCTTCAAAGGTGTCATATATGAGAAGCTCCATTGTCAAGGATCCAGTTCTGCATATCATGAAATAAATAATTACCAGACATATGATTATGTTGATCTTTGCCTTTGCCTCCCTGTGTGTTGTTGAGAGCATGATTAGCGCTGCTGCTTCCTTCTACTGTCACTGTCTTTGAATTACCATCTAGCCAAGAAAGGCGTACACTTCCTGTATTGGTACTTGTTCTGTTCCCTCGGTTGGTCCTTCATGTGTCCCAATTTGGTGGGTATCCAACGAGTTCAAAGCATTTGGATTTTTCATGTCCCACCTTGCCACAATGATCACATTTTGGTCTCTGTCCATCACGCGGCTTAGACTTGTTCTAGTTTGTAGTATGGAAGGCTGTTCCCATCTCTTTCTTAGGTTCTCTACCCTTTTCTGTAGTAACACGTGCCTCTTCCCTGAAAGCATGATTGAACACTCGTCGTAGTGTAGGAAGAGGATCACTATTCAAGATTGTTCCTTTAACATGTTCAACGCGATCGTTGTCAAGACCACCAAGGAATAGATGTACTCGATGGTCTTCTTCTCTACCTACCAATTCCTTTAAGGCCCCACAAGTACATTATGGTAGGGGTTGCAATTCACTTAATTCATCAAGATGACTTTTGAACCTGGTATAGTAATCTGTCAGGTTCATGTTTGGTTCCTACTGCATCAAACAAAGATTCCGCCGCAATTAATGAATTTGCGGTGCATTCATCTGAGCAAAATGTTCTTCTAAATCAAGCCAAACATCCCTTGCACTCGTTGCATGTGATATGCTACTATGCAATGTGGGATCAGTGGAGTTTATGATCCAAGCAGTGACCATGGAGTCTGCTTTCTCCCAATCACTGAAATCTGGAGATGTGCTGGGTGGTTCTTTGATGGACCCATCAATGAAGTTGAGCTTAGTTTTTGCTCATAGTGCAATCTTCATAGATCGCACCCAATTTTGATAATTGTCTCCTATGAGAGCAATCATAACCAATGGTGTCCTAGGGTTATCTGAAGGCTCAAGATGATAAGGAGATGAGGAGTTGGTGATAGGTGATGAGCTAATATTGTTGGAGGCATGTTTCTTCTCCCGCTCTGTCTTTTCAGGTCCCTCTTTTTCGTGCTTTGATGCCATAATAAGAAATGAGAAATGTTGATTTCATTGATACATTGAACATGTTACAAGAGATACAATATATAGATAACTAGCCAGTAAGCCGAAGGCTTGGTAACAAATTGATAAGGACTCTATCCCATGGTAACAAACTAACTAAGGATAACAGAGTTATCATAACAGATGATATAGATAAGAACTCTATTCAAATTATCTAAGTTACAGATAATCCTATCTGTTATTAGATCTATTTGGTTCAAATTATAAAACAATTTATTCCATGGGAAAAACTATCTTTTCATTTCTTCCTAATTTTTTTTTTGTATGTCAACATCTTTTTATTACTTCTTCCTTTTTTTTTTTATGTCAACATATTTTCATTACTTCTTGTCCAAGCAATTTTTATTTAGCTCCAATATGACATCATCCACGTTTACTACTCAAATGTAATATGTACAGTGACTGAGATACGTTTGCCTCTTCAACGTGATTTCGGCCTACCGCAACACCAACACCAACCCAAACATGGACTCAGTGAATTGAACCTACGTTAATGTTTGTTCTTTTTTCATTTTTCTTTTTCCTGATAATTGGGCCTACGATAATGGTGCAGGATATTGGAATCTATATGTTTTTCTTAGCATTTGGGTCAGGTCCATTAAATTTAAACTATGGGGTTAATTTGAATCACATGTTATCAGGCAAGATGGGTCAATGATTATGCCCATGTGTATTTGTTTTGGAAGAGTTACAATTCGAATCACATGTTATTTATCCAACTAGTGAAAAATCCGTGGACATAAGTCTTGCGTTATAGGCGTGAAGAAAATCACGATACATAACTATTGTGCTTATGCTCTTTTGTACTCGGTGTTTAACTTTCTTGCATTATTTTTGTGCATGCGCTTGAGATTCTATTGGCCCGATGAGTATTTTGCTTTAGCTGACTTACTTTTTAATTCATTGTCTGTTTTAACCCAATTCACTCTATGGTCTTAGTTTTGATGTTGAGTGTCACATTTCACTTCTTCAAGTTTGCCAATTCTAAAAACTTTCAAGATTTAAGGCAAACAATTTACTCTCTCTCGTTGCCATTGCTTTCATGATATACTTGAATATCAACCATAGGTGTTTTGCAAATGATTTTTTTCAGTAGTGATATTCTCACTTTAGCAATGACGTTTGGTAATCATGATCATGGTGTATCATATTTGAAGGGAAACTACAGTTTTTGTGGTGGTTTATGATATGGTGGTCGTTTGTCACTCGTCCTTGAGCTCTGACCTTGGCCTTTTTCCCCAAGTTCAGGTCGTTAGCACTTGGAGTACGGTATTAATATCTTCATCTCAAACAAAATTAAATCTAGAGAAGCAAAAACTCAGTATAGGCAGAAAGAGAAAGGCACCAAATTCAATTTTACATTGTGCAGAATATAACTCAAAATTATAGAGGACAGCAATCCAATATGAAAAGGATAATAAAATTATTCGATTATCTCAAACTAAGCATCTTTTCCTTCCACCTAATACATTGAGAATGCTTAGAATGTGTACAAGCAGGTGCCATCATAACTTCTAGTAGTTGGGTCGAAGTTTGAGGCATTTGGATCAGTACAGGAACAGGAATATTTACTTGCTGGGCTGCTTTGCCTGCACAGAAAACAACCTATGATTTAGACCAATTTTTTTTAGCCTGATACACTTGTTTAAATTGGAGAAACATTAAGTTAGATGCAAACCTCCAATCAAGGCCTCTAGGATAAGGAGTCTAAGTACGGTAGAAAGCTCCACTCTTAATAGCATCTTCGTTAGCATCACCAAGAGCAGCCTCTTTCAAGTACTTGTCTGCCAATTGGACTCTCTTCACATTCTCTTGTTCTTGTACAAGCATGTTACCATACTCCAAAAGCTTCTCCAAAGTCATCTTGGGCTGCTCAAAGGTTGGAGGTCCTTCCTTTGAGTTCACAAGCTTCTTCCCAACGCTGTCAACACCAACACCAGAAACCCACTTCCTCACTTCATCGTCGTATACTCTGGCCCTGAGTGCACCAAAGAAATCTGCAGTAGCACATGGGATGTGATAGCATTAGTCTTTCTTATTGTTTTAGTACTTGTGGAGATTTTCAATTTATAGCAGGGTACTTAGTGTTAGTGATATAATAAAGTCATTCATATGTCTTTACCTAACAACTTAAGTTTTTGAGAGAGTTAATTCTTAGCATTATATTAGAGTCTCAATAAAAAGCTGAATTTCAGAACCTGATGAAAATAGGCCTAATAAAAAGTTAGCTCTTGTGTGAGGGACGTGTTAGAAATATAATTCACATAGGTTAAAGTTTTGAGAGAGTTGGTTGATGAGTCTTAGTACTTACCGATGGATTGACCAGGGAAGGTGTCAACAATCTTGACAATGTCAGCCTCAGGAATATTGTCACTGCGGAAAATTCCTTTGCAGACACCAATGCGGTCTTCCCTATTAGGAGCCCAGTAGAACTTCTCCATACGGCCATCACGGATGAGAGGAGCATACAATGTTGAGAAATCGTTACCGGTGACAATGATGGGCACACGGGGGTTATCTTCCTTGTTGTACATACCAGGGAGCTGCACATTTGTGGGGTTATCAGCAATGTTCATGAGGGTGGCATTCACCATCTGGTTGTTAACAGTGTATTGGGTGGTTCCACCAAGACGACCAGCTCCTGCATCAAGATCATTGATGAAGAGAGCGCACATCTTTCCCTTCCTGATTATGTCAGCAGCTTCACGGTATCTCTGCCTGATCAGTTTTGCGGGCTCTCCTGCATTTCCACTTTCCAGCTCTCCAGCACTCATCATGATGGGGCTGCAATGTAATTACAACATCACACAGGGATTAGAAGGTAGGTAGCACAGCATATATTCAAGGAAGACTAGCACATCAGTTGTTGAGTGTTGGATTTTTAAGTCATGAGGTTCAATAATTCAAATCTTGGCAGAAGCATGTGAATTCATACATGCATACACACACATATATATTTGATGGATACTTTCGTAGCTAGTATAGCGAGAACTCACTTGATTCCCATCTTGGCAAAGACAAGTTCACATTGGAAAGATTTTCCTTGACCTTTGCCTCCCCAGATACCAAGAATGAGAGGAATCTGTAAAAATAATGACAATATTGAATGTGTCTCCCTATTATAATAAAGTCTAAGGGCAGTTTATGCAGAAATTATATATATCTAATTACATGCCTTGATGTTGGGCAGAGTCATGAAGTTCTTCGTGATGTGAACAACAATCTTGTCCATAAAGGCGGGGGCAATGTAAAAGCCGTCCATGTTGTTGTCCAAGTTGTACCTGAAACACCATCATCTCCAGCTTTAGATCAAAAGGGACTTCATTTATCAACTCATCATAATAAAATCATAAGCAAATACTAATAGATCTTCTCATGTGAGTTTTTCATGTAAGAGGGTCACGTGTATAGAGGTACTATCAACATTTGTGGGTCTGTTTAAGGTATTTGTATCTATCATTCTTTTAACATGACTTTGTCATGTAAAAGACTCACATGAGACGATCCATTACCAATTCCCAATAAGTCTCACTCACGTGCGAAGTCCAGTGCTAAGGTACTCATAAGAGCTCATGACTGCATAGTGAGTTCCGGAATCACTTGGAGCTTGGAAAAGGGAGTCAACCATACCCTTCCCCCTTGTGATGTCTTGCTGGTCATCTGAAACATCGTAGGCCAGACCCTTCCATCTGTCTTTCTCGGTCTGCTTGCTCTCGTCAATCTCTGCGGCAACAATTTTGAAGCTTCCAGGGGAAACCTTGGTGTTGGGGAGTCTTGAGGTAACCTTCTTCAAGCTGCTGCCGAAGAAGCCTGAGCTGGGAACTGAAGCTCCAGCTCCAGAGCCATTGAAGCTCAGCTGCAATATCACAGTAGCTACTCTTTCTAACTATTCATACTAATTAAAAGTTCAATACTCATAATTCGTGTTCAAACAAAACCAAATAGTGAGAGTTTTGTTATTCTTACACTTAATTTCTAAACCAAACTCTTTACACCTTCTTCTTTGAAAATAAAATATAAACATACATCCTCATATTTATTCTCTTTCTTTTTCTTTTTCCAAAAAGAAAAGTGTAAGGCTTTAGTGTAGAAATAAAATTTGTGAAATAGTGAGAACCACCACACCCCCTTCTTTTCTCCCCCCCATTCTATATCGTTCTTGGTTTTCACAGGCTTCCAATTTCCGATATGTTATATCATGCATCAAGTAGGAGAAAGCATCGTTTATAATTTGGTATCCGGATATTGATTACTAAATTAATGAATACCAAGGTGAGCTATATAAACATGCATGTCAAACCACTTAGATAGTTGATACCAACCAAATGGCACTAACCCATTTGATCTTTCCCTGTACTGTAATAGTGCGGTATGTCGAATGAAAAGAAATGTCTATTATAGTAAAAACATATATAATTTAAACAGGGATCGAGATCCTCTGAAGTTGTATTTTTTGAATTATATTTTTTATTTATATTTATTCATTCTACAATATAATTTTTATGGCTAAGATACATATGTGACCTATGTGAGTTATACAAACATGCATATCAAATAAGACCTTAAGGACAATAGTAATTAAGTAAGTGTCAAGTGTAACAAAGTGGGAAAAGCATCGTACTGGAGTTCTGTTGACAGCTCCGACAGTGGAGACGGAGGCAGCCATGGCTGTGTTCTGACTTGGAGTTGCAGATAAGGAGTGGTACTTCAAGCAAATGCAGTGCAAGCCTTTGAGGGGAGCAGAAATGACCAGAGGGGAGGACTTATAGTAGTTGCTCGGTCGAGTGCACACAAATTCATATCCTACGGATTGGTTGTAGAATCCTTAACATCCACACAATGAAGATTGCCCGGTTTGCCACTTGGCAAGCATACAGTGAATGCAAGGTCTCAGTCACTCTTAGTCCTAGACCTTGAGGTTGGCATTGAAGCTTTTTCCTGCTCCACCAGTATTAAGGAGAGTTTATTACCACACAAGCATAGGAGGACCTATCTCATCTCATCTTATTCTAATGCAAGCATTGGTTACTGTTGTTTTATATGAAAAAAAGGAAGTATAGTTGATAACCAATAATAATAATAATAATAATATACCATTTGTAACAGTCAATTACACTAATATTTGAGGTGCTGTTTAATTTTCCATAGATGGTGCAAGTGACAGACACAAGCCAACAGATTCAATTTTCAGTTTTCATGACATTATGTTGAATATTCTCAGGTGGAGAAAATTTGGGTATGCATTATGATTGAAAAAAAACAAGAAATTAATTTGGTGACTGTGAGACAATTTCACAAAAGGAGAATGAACCCCACCACTCCTGGTCCAGTCTGCAGAAGGTGGGTTCCATGGACCAAATGATGCAAACAAGCTCCTTGTTCTGCTACTACTCACTCTTCTCCCTCTATCTCTGTCCTTGTCTCTATTACGTGGTACATGTGGCTCTAGGAACTCCTAACCTTCCTCACACTGAAATTGAAGAAAATTCAGAACTTCTCGAGTTTCTTCAGTCTTATGCTTCAGAATAACAAGATGAAAAAATGTCTTTTACATCTGTTCATCACGTTTTTTTATAGAAGAACCAGGAGTTCAGCACAGATTGATATTTAAAATTATGTATATTTTTGCATCCAAAAAAAATATTCATATTTCAAATTAACCAAAACCATTTTTGGTTCTGATCTAAAACAATTGGATCCAAAGTTCCAAACCAAATAAATAAAGAGACAAAATTTAGATAAAATTTCTTAGGTAATTGTGATGTTATTTTTTAATAAAAAATAATATTCATATATTTTTTATAATTTATTATTAAAAACTTAAAAAATGATGATTAAATGATTAAAACTTAAGACATTTATATTTTTATTAAAAAGAATAGAAGATATATGTTATATTTTTATTGAAAAATAATATCATAAACATTTAAAATAACTTTATTTAAGTTTATTCACACATATATATATATATATATGTGTGTGTGTTTGTTCAGAATTTTTTTGTTTTTCTTTAAAAGAAAAACTTTTTATGCATAATTAACTTGACACGTGTACACCTTAAGATACACACAATTATAAGAAAGAGACACAACATCTGATAAGTTTTCTTTATGAGCATGTTTGAGAAAGATTAATTCTTTTTCAAACAGTTATTTTTAGAGAATTAAGTTATTTTGTGAAATAATTATTACATGTTTAAGTAAAAAAATTATTTTTTAAAAAAGTTTTTAATCGAAATTCAATATAAATTTTTTTTTACAAGATTAATTTATCTTATTCTCTCAAGATTGAAATTTGATTTTAGTTTATAGATTATTTCTTTACATTTATATATAAATATATTTTGTCCTCAATCAAATACTTTTTTCAATCATTCTAATTTTTTTTTTTTTTAATGCATAAAAGTGATTTTTTTATCATAAATAAATTGACACGTGTAACTTAAAATTATTTTACTTTTAATACATCTAAATATAAAAATAAATCATAATTATTGAATCGATTATACCTTAATAATCAATTATAATCGAAAGATACACAACATCTGATAATTTAATTTTTAGTTTTGCCCCATGCATATTTATAATTCACAACACAGGGATTTAGTTATATATCTTGAAAAGAATGTTGGTATTTTTAACGGGTGTTTTTAGTTTTTTTTTTTCAGTTGTTAAATTTCCTATACGTATATAGTTTCATGCAGCTCTTTGCAATCTATATCCTATTTTAAAAATGTTCTCACTCTTCCAGTTTAAACCTCGGATTGAAAAAAGTGGGTTGCTAACAATTTTATTACCCCATTTAGCTAAAATATCCGAGCCACATGACCTTAAAGGAAAAAGATTTTGCATTTCTATAAAAAAAAACTTCAAATAAATAAGATATAATCAGTTAAGAAAGTTATGATAGAATTAATATTATATTCATTTGAGAGTTTAATATATCTATAACTCATGTTTTCTCTATTTTCATTGTTCTCAAATTCCCTTAAATATTGATATTACTGAATTTTAAATTGAGGTCATTAGATAAGCAACAATTTTGAGAAACATACTCTGGAGAAGAGAAAATTTGATTAGAGAATTATGAGAGAAGAAATTAAAATTAATTGAATGAAAAAAAGGATAAAAAAGTATTTTGGGTAACTTATTTTTATGTATTTTTAATTTGATATCGTAACTTTTTTTTTGTCAATTTTGTTCTTGAAATTTAGAATCATCTAATCATCTATTACGATTATGTCTCTCACATTAACGGAATATGTCATTGGTGATGATGACATGACTATTACTGATTAATAACACGCTATCATTTATGTTAATCGAGTGAAAAAATCATTATATGTGATCACATTTATTGAAAATGGGTTGGTAACAACTTTATTACTCCATTTAGCTAACATATTTGAGCCAGATGGCCTTGGGGGAAAAGATTTTGCCTTTCTATAAAAATAAACTCCAAATAAATAAGATATAAACAGTTAATAAAGTTATGATAGAATTAATATATTATATTGATTGAGAGTTTAAATAATGAAATAAAAATAAAGTAAAGAATGACTTAAAAAGGATTGTTTAATTGAGGGCATCATACTAATTATAATGGTGATTAATTAGAAAATTATTTAAATAAGAAAATGAAAGTATTATAGCACTGCCTCAATTGATAAAAATAAATTCGCTTTAAAAAATATACCAATTAATAAAGAGTACTTTGGGAAATTAAAATTATAATAGGTAAAATGCAATGCAAATTCCTTCCAACAAAACAGTTTCTTGAATTAGAGCAACACAATCTCTTATACTTAGTGCAAAAACAATATCACTTTTTTTATTTCCTCTATTATAAACCTTTTTTTATGAGCAAGTTTTAAGGAAACAGAGATTTTCATCAATCAATGTCAAAAGTCTCGGTGATTTGAACCTACGACTTTTTATCAACATATTGTTCGACCCAACTGATTTAATTACAGATTACCTCTATTATAACCTTTATCCAATAGAATTACATCTATCCACTGACGGATCCAAAGGAACGTTCCCCTCTTCCTCTCGCAAAATTTCAACTAGTATATGTACAAATTTGTCACTTAAAATTTTATAATGTTGATTAAATACCCTGTTATTTTGTTTTTGGCTTATTTTATACTCACTCTTATTTAACATATGTAATCAAAATTTTAGAATAAATTTTATCTTTCACTATTTGAAAAAATGCCATAACTTCAAATTTAGAATATATAAATTTAGAGTTTAAGAAATACAAAGAAGTATTGAACTTATTTGAATCCCTTCAAGTTATATAGACATTTGAACTCCATGGATATTTAATTTTTTTGATTTCTTAGAATATCTCATCATCCGATAGGTATCTCACATTTGATTAGGTAAAAGATGGATGAAGATCACATCATTTCATGATCCCATCACTTAAATCAAAGTCAAAAAAATAAAAAAGAAGAGAATAGATATTTTTTTTTTAACACTTAACAAAATTTAAGTGAAGAGACAAAGAAAAAGACAAAAAATGAGAACATATGATCCTCATCCTAAACAGATACCTTTCTCAGCGGTGTTATTTTTATACACATAAATCATATTATGAAATTCAAGACCACATGTTTAAAGAATCAAAACCACACTCCATGGATATTTAATGTATGCAAGACTAAGTAGATAATAATGTATGTGACCTATGAAAAAAATTATTTCACTCAACTTTTTATTAATATTTTAATCTCAAAATCTTAACTTACATCAATTTAGTGTTAATTGCCATAAGAATTTTACAACTTTTATATATCTTTAAATTATATAAATGAAATAATAAGATAAACTATTTAATGAAAAATATATACTTCAGAACTATGCGCATTCATTTGAGAAAGGTAGAATTAAAAGTATATATAACTAACTTAATCGTTTTTTATTTATTATTTACTACTTCTTTTTGCCTCCACAACAGTTATTTTCTCCATCCTTGCCTCTACCGAAACAAAACTTTGAATAAGTGAGAATCAGATTATCAGAATGGAATTTGAAATAGATTGGTTCAAGAGATAACAATGATGATTGATACATACATGATAGAGAAAGACACTTTCATCGTTAAACTCGAAAGCCAAAGCTCTTCATCCACCATCTCGTAAGTATCCCTTCTCATGCATGTCCATAGGTCAAAGACAAAAACAAAAGGGTTTACAGCTTTGAAATGACAGAAACCAGAAAGTTATGCATATGTGAATGACATTGTCTCCCAACTCCTTTCACCTTTCTTCCTCGTTAGCACAGCCGTTCTTTTCTTCCACGGCATTGGAGAGTAGAGAATAAGTTCAAGTTCACACCCTGCAACTGTTGCTGATTGCTATATAATTTTGTATTATTAGTCTCTTTAGTCTGAAAGAGTCAGAAATTAACACTCCGGGAATAACAGAAAGTGGGCTAGTTTATCACACCACCGACCATAGTTAAGTGGCCAACAGCTAAACCTGAATTATGGTGGGATTAAAATAAATTGAGAGATTAAATTAGGGGAATTAATGGACCATTACCAAATATCCAGACAAAAAGCCTCATAAACCGACCAAGCGCTTTATTTATATATTTCCGTATGAAAGGGTAGTGTAAAATTTGGAATGAAGCGCGCTGGCATTAAATTTTAAGGATTTAATTTCAATTCATATTTTTATCTTATAATTATATACTCTTTTCTTTCACTTTTATTTGTTCATTTTAAAAGATTATTTTATTTAATTTTATCTATCTATTTAAAAAATTTATCAATTATTAATTATTTTTTTAACTTTACTCTTAGTATTAATAAGTGAAAGAAAATTAGTACAGTAATGATAATATTTTTAATATTTTAATAAATGGTAATTTAGTTAATAAAATTAATTTTATTTATAATTGAAAATTTTAATGACTTTCTTAATTGTTGTAAAACAATCTTAACGGACAGATAAAAAATGAATGAAAAGAGTATTTTATGTTATAATATAATATTATTGTATTATTAAAAATATTTGACTTCTTAAATAATTATTAAAAAAATTTATTGGAAATTATGAACATTTAAACGCTCGAGCTCTATAGACATTGATTTGAATGAATGCTGTATTGATTTTTGTCATTCAAATGATTTGCTATACAAAAACGTTTCTTATACAGGAAATTTGTACACAGAAATTTGATATATGAAATATGAAATCTTAGATGTGAAATAAAAAGAAGTAGGAGACAAAAAAAAAGTGTTGTGATATGATATGTGTAAAATCTATGAGGTATCTTTTGTGTAAATAACATAGCCGTTTGTTGTAAGGTGCCGAGCATTCCCATGTTCGGCACCCAATTGCAAGTCTTTAGTTAATTGATTTTTTTAGTATTTTTAAATTGAGATTTTTTTAAAAAAACATGATCAAATGCTTAGAGATTCCAATAAACTCTAACTTAAGGTATTCATATAGAAGGTATATAGCCAAGTTAAGAGTGGGGTTCAAGTAAGCCTGGATCCTCTGCAGGAGCAGGAGGTGATGATCTAAGGGTTGGTATTCATTAAACCATATCTGCCTTCAATATTTTATCATAAAAAAATATTTTTAAGGGCTGATATGTTCAGGTTTTATAAAAGAATGTTCAAGGATTTCAAGATTATTTTAAAATTTAAACTCATTGTTTCTTATTAAAATTTTCTCTCACACAAGAACAATATCCTCTCCAAATTTGTTGCATTTCATTAATCTTTGTGTATCAATTTGGTTAATTTATAAAATAGTATTTGGCACCCTAGCCTCGCTTTCTTTTTATCTCTCTTGTTTTGAGCCTCCATTCTTTGAGAGTGTTGGAGCATGAGGTTACTGTCTTCTTTCTTTAGTGGTAGTTCCATCGTCTCCTTTTTATGAGTCTATTTTTTAAATAATTTGTTCAGATTTTAAGTTTACTTATCTAGATCTGCTTGTCTCAATAACAGATTTTATAATTTCATTATTCATTTTATGAATATTTTTGTTGTCCGTTTCATTGGTGTTTTAGTTTTCAATTTTTAAGATGTCTTTTGTTAGTCCTCTTGTGGTTGGTTATATCTTGATGATTTTACAGGTAGGATAGAGTTTCATATCTACTTTGAGGAGAGGCATAAAACACTCTTCAAGCTGCAACACTTTTCATGTTAGTTTCTATTTTAAAAGATACTTAAACATCGATTGTCTTCGGGTAAAGAACAAATCTATAGATCGTTAGTTAATTCACATAATAAATTGTATTTATTTCTTTTTCTTTCTAAATCTGATATATCTTTTTCAATTTATAAATGTCATTGAGCTTTGATCATAACAATTTTCTTTATAGTAAAAAAATGGTTAATTTATTTTATTTACTTTCCCGTTCTCTTATTTGAATACAGGATATTACACTAAACGACATCACACTTACATTTGCATAAGGTATTTTCATCCAGCATAGCATATTGATATACGAGAACAATAAGTCGTAGTGACATATGACGCTGTGTCTCATGCATGTGTTGTATTCTAGGTGTTAAATGTTTTTTTTTTTGTTTATTTTCATGAAGCACACCTGACATGTTATTTAATTTCTACAATGTACACACTAACAAATCAGACTTTACCCTCGATCACTGTAAGCCCAACAAATGATGATGATGATTGGGTAATCAATGACAATCACGCGTGGGAAGAAACTTCATGAATCAAAGCCCTTTTAAGGAATAAAAGAGGAAAAATTGTTCTGTTTGACAATGACAATGTAGGCCACAAAAGCGACCCAAAAGAACATACTTTAAACTGAAGTGAATCTGTCCTTTGGACACAACAAAAAGAACTGACCTCCCAAGGGATGGATGGCTTATATAAGCCTTCGAAATTCGAATCACAAGTTCTCCTTAGACAAAACTAGTCCAAGTCTTGTACTACTGAAAAACCATTGAAATAGACAAGTACAAACTCAGGTCAATGACAGGGTTTGGTTCTTCATGTGGAGCATGCAAGTTCCTAAGGAGAAAATGCAAGAGGGAGTGTGTATTTGCTCCTTACTTCTCCTATGATCAGGCTGCAACCAATTTTGCAGCAGTGCATAAGGTTTTTGGTGCTAGTAACGTCTCCAGGCTGTTGTTACACCTTCCAATGCAGAATAGAAGTGATGCTGCCATCACCATATCTTACGAAGCGCTGGCTCGTATGCAGGATCCTATATATGGTTGTGTTGCTCATATCTTTGCATTGCAGCAACAGGTTCTGTGACCCCAGAAATATATCACACCATAATTTAGATAAGTTGTGTTTCATATATATAACTTCATCCTTGCTGTGGCAGGTTGCTAGCTTGCAAAAGGAGATAGATGTTGTAGGAAATCTGATGGCAAATTCCTCAGTTGGTGTTGACAATTGTGGCAGTGTCCAAGCACCGACGAACTCAAGCAATGGGATAGATTATCTTTTGCAGCAAAATGCCACAAGGATACAGTATTATCAAAATCAACTGGCTAATCTATCCTCTCATGAAGGAAGTGCCACAGTTTACCAAAGCTTGGACAGACAGATGGATATAGAGCTTCCTAATGCACATGGATTGGAAGGCCATATATTTGGCGAGCATAACCCCAATCCATTAGAGAGTTTCCTGTCTGGAATTGACCAGGAGGTCTTCCTGAATCATCCATGGTTCAAGCATAATGCGGCCATAAAAAACTAGGAATATTAAAGCTGTAACTAAACTTTTGAATTTTGATTACCTCACTAGTGCAAGATGATTGGATTAATCAACTTTTGTGTTGAAATTTATTTTACAAATGTAATTATACAAGTAAGACTAATACTACTGCCACAACCATTTCGGTTACGAAAATTTCACAATAATGTCTGTAGGCCATTGGATATGATTTACTGTTTATCCATCAACGGCCTGTAAACATAGTTGCTACCGTTCGTAAGTAAAATGGTTGTGCAAATACTAACATGTATTGATTTGAGTAAAAGGAGCTCGAGAGTCTTAAGTATGTGATATTGGATTCGATTTTGGAATTTATATGTATAGAAATAATATTGTTAGGAATGATCTCTGCATAGATGTCTGACTATATTTCAAAAAATTAATCTCTCATATATTGGATTGAAGAATACTCTAAATAAAAAATAAAAAAATGATTGTGCCAATTTCATTATTCTAGAAGTACAGCAAGCAGTTTCTCAGGTTTTGCCTAGGCTTATATACTAGTCCCCCCCCCCCCCCTTCTTCTGCAGAACTATCTAACTGCATGTATCATGAATCGACGTTCTGCATGGTAAGCAGATGAACATCAAAACAACAGACTGGGGATGCAACAGCCCATTTGAAAGGCATGCAGCCCGATCCGGGCGGATGCTTGGGTATTTCGGCCTTCACAAGAGTACAAGACTATATTCATCTTTCATGCAGTCAAGAAAATTGTGTCTCATCAGTGGACGCTACTCAGCATTTATGCATGCACTTTTTTTTTGGTGAATTATGCATGCATATTTTGTGTGTGTAAATGTGAATAACCCTCTTAAATGCGTGAATTTTTTGTATACAGTATAAAGTTCTCATAATCCAACAGTCAGACGAACGTATATTGTACAAACGTCAATCACTAGTGTAATCAACTTCAGAATACAATTTATACTTATCAATCACTTTGTTCAACAAAAGGAACTGATCTATAAAACTACTTCAAAGTTGCAACTTAACTGTCAAGGACAATAACATATAATTTGAGTAAAATAGGCCAGGCTACATCAGAGAAGTATTTTGTTCATTTTCAGGATAAAATTGAGCAATACTTGACACCATAAATCACATCAACAAGAGTGGAACTAACTTAGTTGAGACAAAAATATAGAACGATATTTGAAAATTCTGAAACTTTCCACTCGAAAACGAATCTTACAGATGAGATCCACAGAGAGTAAAATGCAAAAGTTTATCATTGTTTAGGCAATAGAAGACCTTCAAACTTGTGACCTTATTATTGCTTTATCATTGCTGAGTAACCTGTCCATTAATTATTGAACGGGGAAAAAAGGGAAAAAAAAAAGAGGGAGGGGACTGATCATCTTAAGAGCACCACTCTCTTGCATTCTGGAACATGCGCAACCATGGACTAGGCCCCTTCTTGTCCACATCCCACTGCTTTGGAAACCATGGGAACTGCCACATTAAGAAGCAACGCTCTGGATGAGGCATCATGGCAAGATGCCTCCCATCTGGAGAACAAATAGCTGCTACCCCTAAAGGAGAGCCATTCACATTGAAAGGATATGTCTCTGTTGGATTGCCACCATCATCGCAATATCTTACAGAAGCTAACTCTGAATGAACTATACTTTCCAACACACCTTCATCCGGGAAATAAGCTCTTCCCTCACCATGAGCAGCCCATACCCCCAATGTACTACCCTCCATACCTTTGAACATTATAGCTGGTGACTCCTTTATTGTCACACTTGTAAAGCGGCATTCAAACCGCCCTGATTCATTGTGAATGAACCTAGGTTGGGATAGGTCGCCACTAGCACCAAGCACACCCCCAACTTGTGGGCCCGGTACCCACCCCAACAAAGCCATTAACTGACACCCATTGCATACACCAAGACTGAAAGTGTCTGGACGCTTGTAAAACTCGTGAAATTGTTTAAGAAGGGGCTCATTGAATCTTATGCAAGCAGACCAACCTTTCGCAGAATCAAGCACATCAGCATAGCTAAATCCACCAACAAACACGATACCACGGAACTCTTGCAAAGAGATCACTCCTTTAAGAAGGTCTGACATAGTAACATCCCATGGCTCAAAACCAGCAGCATGAAATGCTGCAGCCATTTCTCTGTCGCCATTGCTTCCTTCTTCTCTAATCACAGCTACTTTAGGTTTTAAAGTAGCAGACATATACTTTTCATCAGTGAAGGAAGGAGTAAAGGACAGTTCCCATGAGGGCTCATATCGATGTTTAAGTCCTTCTCTCTCCATATCCACACAAGATGCCAATCTTTGGAACTTTTCTAGCTGAAAACTGGTTTCTTCCCACATGTCCCTAAGGATAGTAGTTTTTTCTTTTAAACAAGTGACCCCATCAACCTTAACTTCTATTGATGGAGTGACAGTTACTTGACCTATGATATCAGCTGAAACTCCCACACTGTTCAATTTATCCATTACAAAAGCCAGATTTTTCTTGCTTACCTCAACAACTAACCCCAGCTCTTCAGCATATAGTGTTTGGAAAAGGCTCTTACCTTGTGAAGTCAATTCCAAAATAAATCCACGATTACCAGCAAATGCCATCTCTAAGGCACAAACTAGCAGCCCACCATCACTGATGTCATGACCAGCAGAGATTAGTTCATCAGTAAGAAGGTCTTGAACACCTTCAAAGACCTTTTTAAGGTATGGAATATCATCAAGATCAGGACACTCATCCCCAACTTGGTCAAACGCCTGGGCAAGAGCAGATCCACCTAATCGCCGCTTTCCCTTTGACAAATCAATATGAAGCAAAATACCATCATCTTCAAGTTTTAAATCTGGTGTCACTGTTTTTGTTATATCAGGACAAGTAACATAAACACTGATTACAAGATTTCCTGGAGCCTTGACAACTTCTCCTCCAACATGGGCCGCCATAGAAAGGCTGTCTTTCCCTCCATCAATAGCAATACCAAGTTCAATCATTGCTTCGGACAAAGATATAGCAGCATCATACATGGCAGCTCCTTCCCCATCAAGCTTGGCAGCATACATCCAATTACCACTTGCCTTGACATCAGAAAGGGAAGTGACCTTTGCCCAAACAAGATTTGTGAGTGCTTCTCCAACAGCCAACCGAGCCATTGCTTTGGGGTCTAACAGACCTTTGATTGGTTGCTCCCCAATGGCACATGCACCTCCAGTCACATCAGTAAAAGTCTGAGCTATAACAGCAACATCAGCAAGGGGAATCTGCAAAGGGCCAACAGTTTGCTGCTGTGCCACAAGACCAGTAACACACCTATCAACTTTTGTTGTTAAGAAGCGTTTTGAACAGACAGATGGTAAACTCAATACCCTCTTCAGAGAATCTATCACTGTAATCCCAGGGGCAATATCAAGTGGTTCCCGCTTATAAACAACCCGATGAAATTCAAAAGATTTCTGAGGCATGTCACCAAGGACTTTTTCCAGTTCAAGATCCACAGCAGGGTGAGGTAGAGGGAGTCCATTTAAGAGACACTTCTGTTCTGCTAAGCTATCAACTAACACGACACATCCCTCACCACTAATAGTTCCAATCACAGCCATTGAAACCTTTTCCCTATCACAAATTGATTGTAAGAGCTCATGACTTTCAGGCTTCACTAAGATTGCATCTTGCTCCTGATATTCTGCACCCCAAATTTCTAGAACAGACATTGTATGATCACCAACCACAATTTTTCGGACATCTATCTGTGCACCCTTTGGGTATATAATTTCCTTTACAACATTGCAGTTCCCACCAGCTCCCTGATCATGAATGCTGATAATTGGATTTTTGTCCCCCATCTCAATACAGGCACGAACAAGACGATATAGTTTTTGTGCCATCTCAGCATCCCCACGTTGCACAGCATTGAAATCAAGCTCTGCATCATTCTGCCCACTAACCATGCTTGATGCTGCCCCACCTCCCATTCCAATACGATAAGCAGGGCCTCCAATCTTAACAACCAACATTCCAACATCAGGCTCTCCCTTTGATATATGTTGGTGGTCAATCTGCCCAATACCACCACTAAACATGATTGGCTTCAACCATTCCCGCCTATCCCCACTAGGAAGTCTCATGCCAAAAGTTCTACAGAAGCCCTGGATCAATGGCTCTCCAAATTTGTTCCCATAGTCAGATGCACCATTACTAGAATCTATAAGAATCTGCAAAGGTGACGCCAAATTTGATGGATAAGTAAAAGATGAATCTTCCCATGGAGCATAAAACCCTGGCGTGTTGAGATTCCCAACACAATAACCAGCTGTAGCTGCCTGGACAAAGGACCCCCTTCCTGTTGCATGCGTATCCCTAATGCGACCTCCTGTGCCAGTCTCTGCACCAGGATAAGGTGCCACAGCACATGGAAAATTATGTGTTTCAGCTGTAAATAAGATATCTAACTCACGTGCTGTCATGTTTAATGGACATGCTGAACCAGGCTGAACTGGTCGCAACTGCTTTACTTTGAAACCCCTGATTGCACTTGAGTTATCCTTAAAGCCAATAACTGAGTTATTTGGATTTGCCTGTAAAGTACTTTTCACAATTTGCATAAGAGTCTTACTCATGAGCTGTCCATCAATGAAAATCTTTCCAGTAAAAAACCAGTGCCTGCTATGCTCACTGTTGGACTGCGCAATATCAAACAATTCCACATTTGTTGGATTACGCCTAATATCTTCTCTGAAGAGTTTAGTGTAGTATTCTATATCCTGGTCATCAAAAGCTAAACCCATCTCCTGATTAATCTCTTCTAATGCCTTCCGTCCCTTCTGAATGACAGGTATATAACGAATTTCCTCTGGAACTACACTGGTCTGAAAGGATGTAAGCTTCTGAGTGTAAACACATTCAGTCATCCTATCGTGTACCATAGATGCAAATTCATTGATTTGATAATCTTGTAAATCACTCGTGGTGTACAACAAGTACCTCCTTGATCGTTCCAAACGGGTCACTTCCGTCAAACCACAGGCTTGGCAAATTGCCACAGCATTAGAAGACCACGCTGTGGTAAATGACAGCCTAGGGCCAACCTCTATTATAACTGTCCTCAAACCCTCCTTCCTCTTCTTCTCAAGAAAGCTCTCAGTTCCCAGATTCTCAGGCTCAAATGTTTCTCCAAGAAGCCATTTAAGGACCGAAAGCTTTCTGCTAGAAAGTTGTGAACCAAGGCCAATATTATAACATTGCTCGGTTTGTAGGTCCACAATCTGATTAGAGATTTTCGTTTGAGCTTCCCTGAGAAGTTCAGCAGCTGCACTTTGTTGGATAAACGGGACACGGTATAAATGAAAAACTTCCAAGGCAGGCTTCTCAACCAAGCCAGATTGCTCATCTAATGAACTGCTCACACCCCCAGAAACCACAGCTCTGGGATTTTCTTGAGCATGGCACCTTAAAGGAAAAGCTTTTCGAGTTGAACCGAGCACCCGATTCCTATTCCAAAGTGTACCCCAAAGTAAATGACTTCTCTGTCTCTGAGACTTCTTCACCAGAAACAAAGTTTGCCTGCAGGTACCCTGAAACCAAAATCACCAAATCACAAACCCCATAAACACAATTGCATCACATATGCCAAATTAAACATGATCCACCAATTGGTCAATGAGAAATGGTAATAAAACTGAAAACTCAAACAAACCAATGCCAAAGCTACAAACTTTAAAGCCATCAAAATATGTTACTACAGCAGCAAAGGGGGCAAAAAAAAAAAAAGAGAGAGACAGAGAGAAAAAAATCCCCAAGTGTATATATGATATAATGCTAATTCAAACAGAGGGAGTAAAATCAAACCTGCAGGAATTCAGACACCCCAATTTCCCTAGCAGCCGCCATGTCCTTGATCAAGTCTCTGAAAACTCTAAAATTGAAAATACAAAAAGAAAAAACGAAACATTGAGAACCGGGCACAATCAGAAGTAGGTGTCATGATGTGAATCAAGTACAAGAAGTAGAGGTGAGGAAGACAAAAAAACGGTGAGACAGTAGCGTAAAGTGCAGAGAGGGGTTTTGGTGTGGCACAGAATAAAACCCTACTACTCTGCCTGCCAATGAATAAAAGTTCTCACCTTTTCAACTCTAGGTTGCGTTGGCGCTATTTCCTCTTTTTTCTTTAAGGCTAGGACCTGACTAGCCTGCCAAATGAGACGTTAAAAATGCTTTAAAAATAAGATGAAATTGGTGGGTTGAGTTTGTTGGATGATAAATTTGTTTTATTTTTTATTTGAATATTTTTTAGTTTAAATGTGGTTCAATCAATGACAGATTTAAAAAATCTAGGCAGTAGATATAAAAGTAATACATAAGCATAAAAAAATTAAATGAAAAAATATATTAGCATAAAATAATAAAATATTAATTTATAATTGTTTCTTTTATACTAAATAATTTTTTTATTATTGATATTATTAAAGATTTATTTCTCTCTATTTATATGAATGATCATATAAGATGCAGCTTGAGAAAAAATATTAGATGAATTTTGACTTCTATTATTATAAATTTTCCCATCATATCATAACAAAGTTAGAAATATGAAGATGGTAGAAAAGATAAATGACTATTATGTGTAATAGAAAATTTTTAAAGATGAGTAATTGCATGTGTCCCTACTCTTTTATATGTAGGTTTGTCATTGAGTTCAATTATGGTTCAGCTATAATTTTGATTAGTTAAACCAATCAAACCATGATCAAGTCTTGCCAATTTAATCTTAGGTTTGAATTTTAGAACATTGAACTTTAGCATATAGACAGATTCAAGGGGGACAAACACAGGCCTTGGCCCCTCTATTCTCACTATTTTTTTTTAAAGTGTTAATAATTTAATTTAATTTATTAAAAGATAAATGAATAATTATATTGATCTCTCATAAGGTTAGTATTTATTACATTGATACTTTTATTTAAAAATTATATTCACATTCTTAATTTTATGTATTATTGTTACACTCAAATACATTTCTTTATTTACAAAATTACACATATATATCCTATTTTATGTACGAATATCACACAAAATTTCATTGAAAATACAAAGTAATTGAAATATGAATAATTTTTCAAACAAAAAGAATGTCAATATAATAAGTATTAACTTTAGGAAAGAACAATATAATTATTCTAAAGATAAAAATAATGAAGTTAAAAGAGTTTATACTTAATATATATTTGATATGTGATTCATGATTATTTTATATACATTGATATTATAATTTTAACTCATCTTTCTATTAATTTTAAATTTTTATATAATAAATATACTAACTTCTTTCACTTTTAGTTTCACTCTCTTCTCGTTTTTAAAATCTAAATATATAAAAACTTTATTTTGCTTATGAATCATGATGTAGAGGATAACTACTACTTTGTGATATATTTAATATCTAATATAAATATATATTTTTATTCTTTTTTCACTTTATTCACAAAACTTCTTATATAATAAAAAATATTTTTCTAAGTGAATAAATATGAGTATATCTACTTTAATTTAAAATAATGTATTTTAATTTTAATTCACTAAACAATATAAAGATAAATACATCATTATTTGTTAACTTTAAAAAAAATTATATTTAATAATATAATTTATAATTTTTGACCCTCCATTAAACATTTTTTACATCTGTCTATAGATTTTAGTGAAGTCTCATGATAGTTTCCTAATATGGCTCAGAAGAGGGGATGAGGGATAAGGAAAAAGAAAATAAGATAAAGGGCATTTATGATAATTGAACCTTACTATCTTCTCTGCATATATTCAGTTCTTACCAACTAATCCATCAACTCATGAGTTTGATATTTTCTATTCTTACATTTTTTCCTTCCTTAGCTTTACATCAATAATTAAATAATAATCTCTCTTTTGAATTTTAGAACATTGAACTTTAGTGAAGTCTCAGGATAGTTTCCTAATACGACTTGAAATAGGAAGTGAGAGATAAGGAAAGAAAACGTAGGATAAAGAATATTTATGATAATTGAATCCTACTACCTTCTTAACATATATTCAGTTTTTACCAACTAATCTATCAACTCATGAGTCAGGTATTTTCTATTCTTACATTTTTTTCCTTCCTTAGCTTTATATCAATAATTAATAATCTCTCTTTTTTTGCTGATGCTTTGAATCTTATTCTTTTTGCTGAATCTGAATCAGATGCTTTGGGCGTCGGGAAAGGGTAGGAAAAAAACTTCTTTTATTGAAAAATTGTCAATTTAAATTTATGAGTAAAATGAAAATCCTAGCATGAAAAATAGATAAATTCATGTTAAATATGTCGATTTTGATTTTTTTTGCAAACGACACAGATTTGGCTCCTCGGTAAAGTGCAAGTAGAATTGGCCCCTGCAGGAAGTGTAAGTACAATTTGATTTTTTAAATTTATATATCACTATCAAATTGTTTATATTTTATAGCAATATAAATTGTGAAAACCATAATCCGAACCTTATTTTCTTATTTTTGTAGAAAAAGTTGTTTTATGTTTGAGAATGGAAATAAATAACAAATAAGACTAAAATAAAGTTAGTTTTGGGAGTTATGAAGGATCACCTGGAGGGAGATGTTAGCAATGTTTATGTTAGCCTAAATGAGGGCTTGGTTGATTATTTCTATAATGGTTTACTTGTTAGGGAACTTAATATTGTTGTATCTTGGTTTGATAATTTTAGGTGTAGTTATATTTCCCTTGAGTGTAATGTGAGGCTGATCCGGTCAGTTAGGAATCATTCTGTTAGTATTTGGTTAGAGTCTTTTTATTGTCTTTGTTAGATCGATGTTGATTTAATGAGTTAATGAAATTTATTTCCAGATAAAAAAATAAGACAAATATATTTTCTAAGGATACCTTTTGTACACATAATTAATTTTTAAAATTGAATAGGAATATAATGACTTAAAATGAAATCATTATGTTTTATATTTTGGTTTGGAGTGTAATAGAGTGTATTGCTTTTATTCTATTTCATCATCTATTTATATTATATACTTGCAATCAATTGAAAATGGAATTATAAGTATAATAATAAATAATAAATGAGAATTAATTTTATGAACGGTTCAAATGAGTTAAACTTATAAAAATATCTTATGATCTAAAAATAATAATAATAATAAATAAATTCAAAATAAAAATTAGAAATTATCATTCTCACCTCTCATGTATTGTTTGGATGTACATAAGGAGATATATATATATATATATGATGCGGGGAAGGAGATTCCCTCAAAATCCAAAAAATATTATTCCTCAACTTAGGCGGTAAGTAGGTAAAAATGATTAGGTTTTAATTAAATACTGATTAAATTACATATATATGCTGAATTTTATATTAGAAAATAGGTGATATTCTTTTCCACCAAAATTTTGATATTACCTCTTCTACCATAAATCCTTATGCGTTGTGTCTGCTACCACAATCCCTTGTGGCCATGACAGAGGAATGACAGCTTTGGTAATTGACATTGTTGTTAGACATTCGTGTCTCCATATATATCTACCAAGAAATTAAAGCTACAATTGTTTGACTCAAGCTAGTAGGTAGTTTATATATTGCACGGGTTGCTTTAAATTCAACCAAAATTTTAAATAAAATGTATATTAAAAAAACATAATTAGATGAAAGCTAATTTAAATTTGAAAATTAGGAAAAAAAAAGTAGAAGTTAAGATTGACATGTCATTTCTTTTAAAAAAGGGTAAAATTAAAAATAACACGTGTCATCCTATGATAGAGAATAGAATAAGATTGTTATAACTAACTAAAACTGAAAGTAACTAATAACTCTAACATATTATTGTAACTAACTCTTACATACTAACCATCACAGCTGTACAAAACTATCACAACTGTATCAATTCGTTTATCCTTCATCCTGGCTATTTTCGAACTGATTCCATCGAGTTGGAATTCTCATTTTTATCTTCTGTTATCATCCCTCTCTGATAGTATTTTCTTTCATGGCAAATTCCACGTCAAATCCAATTTTGGATCCATCAAGCCCTTATTTCATTCATCCAAATGAAAATCCTGGAGTTTCTATCATTTCTTAAGTTTTGATTGGCAAAAATTATCACACTTGGTCTCGAGAGATGAAGATGGCACTTTATATGAAAAACAAGGATTAGTTTGTAACAGGTTCGATTCCAAAACCATCAATTACAGATACTCTGTATGGAGCTTGGGATCGATGCAACACTTTGGTTCTTTTTTGGATCACACGATCATTACATTCTTCCATTTTTCAGAGTGTTCTTTGGATCAACACAACTCTTGAAGTCTGGCAAGATCTCAAAGAACGATTTCATCAAGGTGATTCGTTTAGAATTTCAGCTTTATTAGAAGAGTTTTATGCTTTTAAACAAGGAGATAATTCAATAGATGATTATTACACTCAGCTAAAAAGAGTTTGGAAAGAACTGGAAAATTTTTGCCCAATTCCTTCATGTTCTTGTCACATTCCATTTAGTTGTCATTTGATTCCTGTCATCAAGAGTTACAGGGATAAAGAATTTGTAATCAGGTTTCTCAAGGGTCTTAATGAACAATATTCTTCTGTAAGATCCCAGATAATGTTGTTGGATCCTCTCCCTACTGTAAATAAGGTGTTTTCTATGCTTCTTCAACAAGAAAGAAAATTCACAGTAGAATATGATGAACTAAAAATTTTGGCTCATTCAACAGATATCTATGCACCTAGAGGAAGAGCTAGATGTGGTAGAACTTTTCGAGCTCATTTTTCCAGTTCTGGAAGGAGTTTTGCAGGAAGAAGGAGTTCTTTGAAAATGTGTAGTTTTTGTGGTAAGGCTGGTCACACGGTTGATATATGCTATACAAAGCATAGTTTTCCCCCAAATACAAAACCTAGAAGAACTGAAATCAATAATCTCACTACAGAAGATTTTTATGATGAATATGATGATACTTATTCTCAAACTATGATACCTTCTCAAAAAGAAAATCAAGGTGATTCAAGTATATTACTTCGACTAGAAGAACAACAAAAAGTAATTCTAGCTCTCCTTTAACAACATGAATCACAACCCATTACTCACTCAGCAAATCAAATAACTTCATCTTCTTCCAAACTTGTTACTTCCAATCAGCAACACATGTCATGTATTTCTTATGTTTTTTCTTGTACTGTCAAACCCAAACAATGGATCCTTGATACTGGAGCTACAGACCATGTCTACTAGTCCCTATCGTTGTTTACTTGGTACAAACAAATCAAGCCTATATCAGTTCATTTACCTGATGGAAGTCAAGTAATTGCCACAATTGCTGGCGTAGTCACTTTTTCCAACTCATTCTACCTACTAGATGTTCTCTATATTCTCCCTTTTTCTTTCAATCTTATATCAGTTTCCAAATTGATGTCCTCATTACATTGCAAGTTGACTTTCTCACTTGATTATTGTGAAATTCAGGATCTGAATTCATTAAAGATGATTAGTGCAACTAGCCTCAAAGATGGTCTCTATGGTTTGGTGTTTCCTAGTTCAAGTCAACAAAGTTCATTTGTATCAAAAACACACTGTCCTGTTAAGTCTATAAATAGTTCTATTTCTATTTTAGATTTATGGCATTTTAGATTAGGACATCTTTCTTATAAAACAATGTCTTCTGTAAATAAAACATATCCTAATGTCTCTTGTATAAATTTGAAAAAGGATTGTGATACTTGCCATTTGGCAAAGCAAAAGAAGTTGCCTTTTCCTGATAGTTTCACTACTTCCTTACATTCTTTTGATATTGTTCATATAGATATCTGGGGTCCTTTTTCAGTTCCTTCCATGTTTGGTCATAGATATTTTTTATCTATTGTAAATGACAAAAGTAGACATACATGGATCTATTTCATGAAACTGAAATCTGAAGCATCTGTTTTAATTCAGTCTTTTGTAAATTTGGTCCATACTCAATTTGACAAATGAATCAAGGTGATCAGATCTGATAATGGTCCTAAGTTTACATTGCATTCATTCTATGCTAGTAAAGGTATTGTTCATCAATTAACTTGTGTTGAAACTCCTCAACAAAATGGAGTGGTTGAGAGGAAGCATCAACACATTCTAAATGTGACTAGAGCTTTACTTTTTCAGTCTAGCTTGCTAAAACTTTTTTGGACTTTTGCAGTAGCTCATGCTGTTTTCTTGATTAACAGACTACCTAGTGCTTATTTAGGTCATAAGAGTCCATATGAGTTAGTCTTTGGACATTGTCCTGAATATTCCATTTTGAAAACATTTGGATCTCTGTGTTATGCCACCACACTAGTCGCTCAGAGGAGAAAATTGCATCCAAGAGCTAGAAGATGTATATTTTTGGGTTTTAAATCAAGCATCAAAGGCTATTTACTATTTGATTTAAAATCTAAAGAGGTTTTCACTTTTAGAAATGTAGTATTCCATAAAACTGTTTTCCCTTACTCCTATGAGTCTTCTTTTTCTCAAGTCATTCCTCTTTCTCAACCTTCTCTTTCTTCTTCCTATTTAGATCATCTTGGTTATTTTCCTGACTCACGTGTCATTCCCACTTCACTACCTGCAGCTGTTACAGACTCATCTGATATAGTTGCAGTTCCTGCTTCAACAAATTCATCTGATTTCCTTTCTTTGAGACACTCCACTAGAGTCAGGAAGCCACCAAGTTATTTATAGGATTACCATCACACTTTGGCAATTATGGGGGGCTGCCTGACATCTACTCAACCATATCCTATTTATAACTTTGTATCATATAATCATCTCTCTTCTCAGCTCAAACACTTTTCTTTAGCAATATCCATCAATGTTGAGCCTAAATCATACAAAGAAGTTGTGCTTCATGAGTGTTGGAGAAATATCATACTTGATGAATTAAAAGCACTCGAATAGAACAGAATATGGGTTCTGACTGATTTACCACCTGGGAAGAAGGCCATTGGTTGTAAATGAGTTTTCAAAGTCAAATATAGGGCAGATGGCTCAATTGACAGGTATAAGGCATGTTTGGTGGCCAAGGGTTACACACAAACTGCTGGAATTGATTATTTGGAGACCTTTAGTCCTATGGCAAAAATGATAACCATTAGACTCTTGTTGGCACTTGCTGCGGCCAAGAATTGGCATTTACAGCAACTTGATATCAATACAACTTTTCTACATGGTGATTTATCTGAGGAAGTATACATGGTGATCCCACCTGGTTTGAATTCATCTTCTCCAACTCAAGTTTGTAAACTTCAAAAATTTCTATATGGTTTAAAACAAGCTAGTAGGCAATGGAATTCAAAGCTTACTACTATTCTACTGGAAATAGGGTATCACCAATCAAAGGCAGATTATTCTTTGTTCACTAAGAATCAGTTTACTGGTTTCACTGTAATTTTAGTGTATGTTGATGATTTACTCCTCACTGGAATAGATTTGGCAGAAATCACTCATGTCAAGACCCTACTTGATGCCAAATTCAAAATTAAAGACTTGGGAGATTTGAAATTTTTTCTAGGATTGGAGGTTGCGAGGAGTGCACATGGAATTGCCTTGTATCAAAGAAAGTATGCTTTAGAACTGTTACAAGATGCAGGTTTGTTAGCTTCTAAACCTGTCACTACTCCCCTCGATTTTTCTGAAAATTTTCAGAAAGACACTGGATCACCTTATGAAGATATCACAACATATAGGAGGTTGATTGGTAGATGACTATATCTAACTGCTACAAGACCTGATTTGTCCTTTGTAGTAAGTTCTCTTAGTCAATTTCTGGACAAACCAATGCAGCGGCATTATCAAGCAGCTCTTCGGGTCCTGAAATATGTCAAGTCCTCTCCTGCCAAAGGTTTATTCTTTCCTGCTGAAAATGATCTCAGACTCACTAGTTTCAATGACTCTAATTGGGGGGCATGTCCTGATACCCAAAAATCAGTGACTGGATATTGTTTTTTCCTTGGCTCATCTTTGATTTCTTGGAAAAGCAAAAAATAACCCACAGTGGCAAGATCATCATCAGAGGCTGAATATAGAGCCCTGGCTGCAACTGTTTGTGAAGCTCAGTGGTTAACTTACTTGCTACAAGATCTGTAAATTTCCAATTCAGCTCCAACAACACTATTTTGTGACAATAAGTCTGTAATTTACATTGCAACAAATCCAGTGTTCTATGAGAGAATAAAACATATTGAGATGGATTGCCACACAGTGAGAGAAAAAATACAATCAGGGCTGATACATTTGTTACCTATTTCTTCTAAGGAACAAATAGCAGACATTTTGACAAAAGGCTTGGCTTCAGGTCTGTTTCATTTTTTGTTGAACAAGCTTGGTCTGATAGACTTATACAATCCAGCTTGTGGGGGGATGATAACAGAAGATAAAAATGAGAATTCCAACTTAATGGAATCAGTTCAGAAACAGCCAGGATGAAGGATAAACGAATTAATACAATTGTGATAGTTTTGTACAACTGTGATGGTTATTCAGTAGGAGTTAGTTACAATAATATGTTAGAGTTATTAGTTACTTTCAGTTTTAGTTAGTTATAACACACGTGTTTGATTAGTTTTCACTAAGCTTTAGTCAATTCTATATAAGGGTTCAATGTAACTCTATAACTGAGTTTTTTAATCAAAAAGATGTTATTCACTTCAGTTTTTCTCTTCAGTCTTATGATAACAGAAGATAAAAATAAGAATTCCAACTTGATGGAATCAGTTCAGAAACAGCCAGGATGAAGGATAAACGAATTGATACAGTTGTGATATTTTTGTACAGCTGTGATGGTTAGTCAGTAAGAGTTAGTTACAATAATATGCTAGAGTTATTAGTTACTTTTAGTTTTAGTTAGTTATAACACACGTGTTTGATTAGTTTTCAGTAAGCTTTAGTCAATTCTATATAAGGGTTCAATGTAACTCTGTAACTAAGCTTTTAATCAGAAAGATGTTATTCACTTCAGTTTTCTCTTTAGCCTTTTAATAACTCACTCTCAAGTAAATGTACTCTAATCCACCCTTATATATTAAATTAGAATACATTTACTTGAATAGTCATTGCCAATAAATTGAAGTTACCGATTATTAGGCATCCATATGTTATGAAATAGTATAAGAATTTCTATACTTTATGTCTTATGTTCTGACTGTTATAATAATTATGAAATTATGTGTAATTTGATTTTTTTTACATTTTTTTAATTAACTATTTAATATCATCACTTGTGATTTATTATAGATGGAGGGTGAAGATCAAAGAAACACTTTCATGCGAATACAACATGTATTTCATATGACTATCATACAACTTGTATTAAAAAATGATTAAATTCATTTGATTGTTAATATAAGATGTCTAACATACTAAAAAAAAGTACTTTCTGGATCAATTATGAAAAAATATTGGTTTTGTAAAGATAATGGTGAAAATTTAATTTTATAATTTATTCCTTCTCACTCAATGAATTTTAAATCACTCGAACAAATGGGAAATCCTCTCATTATTGTTTTAATAAACATTGAATGAAGGGAATTAAGTCCCATTCATCCCTTCCCTTTCCTTATTTTCCTTTTACTTTCTTGGTGCAACTCTTTTCATATCCCAAACATTCTAAATTAAATAAATATTTAATATTTATAATATTAAAACATTTTAGAAATATTTATATAATATAAATTATATTTAAGTTATTATGTCTATAAAATTAATGATACATATATAGTCTGATTCAATCACAGTTCGATTACGATTGAACCATTGAATCATAAATCAATCCATTTATTAGTTCAATAACCGATTCGATTTTTAAAACCTTTGCATATCTGGTTAGTCTCAGTTGTATAGTCAGTTAGTATAGCTACACACTTATTGGTTGATTGACTCTATATATAAGGTTGATCTCTTCAATAATATAAAATTCAGAGCTCTGCTGCGCAATTACGGTTGAATCGTAATCTCTCTCAAAATTCAGCTTCACAACATTCATTCCATTGTTGATCAATCAAAAATCCAAATAACCCTTACTATGTTCAACCAAACTAAAAATCTAGCGCTTGTGTTAGTGATGCCGATCCTTGATGGTCCTAATTTTACTTGGTCTCGTGTGGTAATAACAGTGTTTCTTTCGAAAAACAAGCTTCAATTTGTTGTTGGAACTATATCGGTGTTAGAGAAGAATAATGCAATATATTCAATGTGGGAAAGGTGCAATACCCTAGCCATTTCTTGGATTACTCGTGCGGTTTTAACTTAACTTGCTCACTTAAATTTCTCAAAGTAGTTTGTATCTAGGTTTGGATGGGGGGTGAATTTACTTCACTCCTTGCAAAAATTGAATTGCGTAGAAACCAATTTCTCAATAGGGCGTGAAACCAAACCTTTCAATAGTAAAATCCAAACCATGAGTGAAATTGTTATATGAACTTATGTACTTAAATTGATAGTGAATTTTGATACATTTGATGTTTATGATATTGATGGGAAAGCCCCAATAGCTCAAGCACAAAGATAAAAAGTTCATACATTCATCCTATTTATATGTGTTATTATTACCTTATTGGAATTGGAATGCTCTACGCATAATTATTAAGACATCTATTTGACCTAAAGAATAACTTAATACATTAAAATAACAACTTTATAGTATACATGTAAATTCATTACAAAATAAAAAAATAAATACATTATTACATTGTAAAAAACTATTGATGACTAGTTAAACTAATACTCATAGAAAAATGGCAATATCAAATAACTTTTAACACTAATTTGTTAAAGTAAATAAAACAAAAACAAAAAACTTTAAATTTCAGTCACAATTAATGCCAATTGTATGTGATCATATATAAGACTAATTAATAATGTGTAAAATTCAAGAAAAGACATTAATAAATAAAAAAAACCCAAGACAAGACACAAATGAATGTATTACCATTTCAAGCGTGTATATACATGTAAGAAATAAATTAACTATGTTCTTCTTTTCTTTTCTTTTTTTATGAGAAAAATGAATTATCACTTTAATAAAAGGCCAACGACACTTATAAAATACAATCATGTTGTTTGTACCACTTTATTTGATACCATACGGACCATACCTTACACCGTATGAATATAAGGTTGGCCCATATAAGCTCATTTACAAAAGTTGAAGAAACGACGACCGTTTTGCTCTTAGTCTTCCCTCATCTCCCTAATTTGAAGAAACCCCAACCTTCCTCCCCCAACAACCAAGCTTACTCATGTCGTGTTCATCTTCATCTTCCGCTAGTGCGCGAAGGGCATTCTACCTTGTCGTATGCCAGAATGATCTTGTTCTATTTGTTTTGCTCCAATTATTCCTTCTTCACCCTAAGTTGAAGAAGTCCCAACTACGCTCGCCTAAATCTCGCTCCTGTCCTATTCATCTTCGTCTTCCTTAAGTGTTCGACTGGTATACCATGCCGCCATCCCCTGAAATGCCTCATTTTTTTTTCTTTATTCCCTCCTCAACCTCATTTGAAGATGCCCTCTCTGTGCTCACCCAATCTCACTCCTAATTTGCCAGAGACCCTACGACCCTATATCATAGGTATGTCACTGTTGAGCTATTCTATTACCTTTGTGCTTTTTCACTTTAAACATTTCATCATATGACTTTGCTTGGGTATGGACTAACAATGTTTGTAGCAAGTTAGTGGTTTTCCTTTTGTAATATGTGATGATCACATATTTGATACATTAATAAGCTTTCATTCTTAGTCATTTACACTCTCTATGTACTTAATTGATTGAGTTTTATTATGTTTTGTAAGTTTGGACTCAAATTGGACTTAATTGAATTTTTCAGCATGATTCATATCTTACACGATTTTTGTATTTTGGCCATATCTTGGGCTGTAGGTGGTCTTTGGAGGTGATTCTAGTGGCATTTGAAATATAAGAGAAAGTTCTACAACTTTCAAGATACCTTAAAGGCCCAATCACACAAGTAGATAACTCAAATTTGGGTTGAAGCAAGAACTAGAGTGCTGTTCCTAATAGCTTGACCTATGTGCACTATTCATTCCATATTTCGGACTAGAGGTTGTCAAATGGGCTGCAATTTTGATGCTGAATACTTAAGACCTATATCTACAACTTTCATGTTGAACACTTTTCAAGAATCGGAGGTCTAATAGGTGATATTGGGCTTGAAAGTCAAAACAGAGGTGCTGGAACTGGGCTTGAACACTCTGCAGTAATTAGACCATATCTTGGGCTATAGGTGGCCAAATGAAATTATTCTGGTGTCCATTTTGAAGCAAGATCAAGCCCTACAACTTTGATGAAGATCACATTTGCTCATTCTGGTGCATTCAATGACTTCAGAGCTAAATGATTTTGGAGACAAGGAATCTCCATAATTTTCTACTCACCAAAAGTCATTTGGCATTTTCCACTCATTTTCCACTCATTCACTCACTAATGACTCAGCCCCCTTATCATTTTATATTTCTAATCCTCTATAAAAGGGGGCCTTGGCAGATCATTGAGGGTGTTAGGTGTTAGTTACCAAAATGATGTCATTTTGTTACTAGATTTTCTTGTAGTAATTTTCATTTGTTCTAAATTAAAGTCATGTTCTTCTTCTTCTTCTCTCTTTCTTTCTTCTTATCTATGAGTAACTAAGTTTCATTTTACTTGGGTGAAAGGGTGAAGCTCTTGGTAATAAAATAAGGTTAGATTTATTCTTCTCTTGTACTTAAATGATTTATATTTTCTAGTAACTATTATAGGTATTATAATTTGTTTCTTATAATTTAGAAATCATCTTTGTAAAGAGGAGTTCTTAATTTGTTGTAGACAAAATATTGGCACAATGAATGATTTAACCCATTTATAAGTGGTGGTAATATTTTTAGGAAACATAATATAATTACGTATATTATTTTAAATAGACTTTTAATGTTGTATTTTCTGATTGGAACCTCCATGTTGCGAGGATTCTAATTGAGTTATAAAAGGAATTAATCTTACCTTTACTTTATTTACCAAGAGTGAATCTTTTTACCCAAGTAAATAATTTTAATCGTAGTAACAAAATATTTACTTCACCTTAATCTTCAACAATTCCCTGTGGATCGACCTCGGACTCACCAAGAAATTTATTACTTGAGATAACCTGCACTTGGGTTTGCAAATGTGACAATTAAAAATGTGCATCAATATGCATGGATGCTAGTATAGTTAGGAAAGGAAAGCCAAAAGGATTGAAATTGTTTCTGTGTATGCACTTCTCTTGGTTGATTACAAGATAAATTGTTTGTTATAATTTCATCTTAAATGCTGAGCATGTGATTGACATGTAAGTATCTTGATGTTGAAATATTCTTTTCTTACTTAGCTTTGTTTATTCTAGTAGAGGATTTGGAGTTTTGAATGTGACTTTATATCTTGTTAACATAAAAGTTTAAGAATCATGAACTTTCTTATTGTCTTTACTTTCTTGTTGTCCTTTCATGTTGTTGATCTTGGTTTTAGGAGTTTGAGATTTTTGGTTATGATAAATTGAAGTTTTGGTGGGATGCAATATACTTGATTATATGTATTTCTACTATGGCTTAGGATTATGATCTTTTTCCTATTGTGATGTATTGGCTTCAGTTTTATGGGAAGTTTTGAAGTATACAAGTAGATTTCCTAGTCTCTACATGAAGTATTACATGTCTATGAGTTAATGTGAATACTTTGGTGTTAATTTAGAATGAGGAATATAAATCATGTGGCCTTGGGGGAGGGGGTGCAATTCGGGTTTCTTAAGTTTTGATGCATGATTAAGAGTTAATTAAGTTTTTAATTTATTCTTACTTTTCCTAAGTTCCATTTTAGGGATGTATGATGATGATGTAATCCAAAGCTATGTGGATGATGTTTTGGTGAGGCTTAGGCCACATGTTTGATGAATTATGAGGAACCATATAAGTTAATTATTTGATAATTGCCCCCTCTTCTCTATTGAGCATGTCAATGAAGCTTGAATGTTAAATTCAATGATAGTGAGTTATTGTTTTGGCATTGGGAACTTTGAGGCCGAGAGTTGGTGTTTGTAAATTTATGTATATTTGACTTTTCCTTATAAGATTTTATGTGTAAATAATTAGTTTTGTATATTGAAATTTGGAATAGGATCGGCATTGGGTCCATATTTGAGTAAAGGGTTACCTTCTGAACACTCTTGTTTTACTTTTGATACTCTTTAAGGCTCTATATTATGTAGTGCTAGTTACTGTCATACCTTATTTGGAATTTTATGTACTTATGCCTATGATGCTGAAATTTTAATTGAAGGTAAGGGAATGTATACTACCAAGTTCTACCTTATTTTTTGTGCTCTTTTATGATTAAATTATGGTTGAATATTGATTAGAATGAATTAGATTATGGTAGCCCTATTATGACCTACTTAATGTACTGGTTTGTTTGAAAATAGAACAAATTATGCATGATGAACTTGTTCCAAGTCACTCTCAATGTTATCTTATTTGTGTAAAAAAAATTAATCAATGAATGAGATGTTGTGGAGATGGGATAGATAAAGATCGACTTCTTAAATATCAACCAGAGCCTATGAACTAAATCTTAATTATGGGAAAATGATAAAAACAAGCTGACATTGTTGTTGGGATGACCATGTTAGTGCATTAATGCTTGCTGCCTTATTTTGTACCTTGGTCTAGGTACAATAAAGTTGAATCTCTCAACCTATGTGTACAAGAATGAGGTTATGGCCTAAATGGTTGAATACCCAGACTATGATCATAACTACTCAAAGAACAAAATAAGTGGAAGACTAATGAAATGACTTAACATGAGAGAAATTCATGATTGTTAAATTAGTCTAAGTGAAAGGCATAAGTATACATATAGTGTTAAAGTTAAAATTATGCAAAAAAACTCATCCCTAGCAACCTGTAGTCAGGAATGCATATTTTGAACTATAGGAATCTAAATGAGTTACTACTTGTGCTATTTAAAAGCCAATATATGAGACTATATGTGGTAAAAATTTCAAGATTTTAGCATTACTCACAAATTCCTAGTTTGCAATAGAAAACAAGTCAACTTCTATAGAGTAGCGTTCTATTATCATTGGCCGGCAGCCTAGAGAGTTTACCGTATAACTTGGTCTATAAGAACCTAAAAATCATGAAACTAGTCACATTTGAAAGCTAAGACATAAGGCGTTTTGTAGTAAAATTTTCAAAATTTTAGAACTTCTCAAGTAGCACCAGTTGCTATTTGAATTTAAGGTAAATTCTGTATAAACAAGCAAACTAACACTCATTGAACCAGATTGCATAACTTTTTGTTCCAAAGTTTAAAATACATGAGACCAGTGACATTTTGAATCTAACATGTAAGGCTATAAGAAATAAAAAATTCAAGAATTTTGCATGTGAATGACAATGGTCTTGGTTTTGATGATTAACAAACAATAATGATTATTTACGCGAAGATCAAGTTCCTAGTTTCATCAAGATTAGCTCATAGGCCTTAAGTCTTACGTGTAAAGGTAAATAGGAAACACACGAAGTTCAAACAAGTTTTAAACTCCTTAAAAGTGTTTCTTGATTGACAAAATGCCTAAACAAATGATTTTTTGAATAACCAGTCTTGGTGGTAACCTTCTTTGGATGAAAATTTGTTAACTATATGTTTTGTGAAACTAACCTTTAGTCACTCATTTTTTCATTATTTTGAAACCTTTTTGAGTCTTGATTTGAAACTTATTTCTTTTTAAAGTAGACTCAATGATTTTTTCAATGAGTAATCATTTGTTTTAAACGGGTAAGTAACAAAGGAATTATGGTCTTTCAAAGGTCTATTAATCAAAATTTAAGGTGCCATAATCGGTTAGGACATTTCCATAATCGATTATTCACCAAGTCAGAGGCTTTAGCCTCTATTTTTTAAAAGACTATAACCGGTTATGAGATTTTCATAACCGGTTATTTGAAAAGTCAGAAGCGTAGGCTTTTGTTTATAAAAGACCATAACTGGTTATGCCTTTTCCATAACTAGTTATTGGTATGTTTTAAAAAGTCACTAGTTAAGCTATAACCGGTTATGGAATAGTGATAACTGGTTATCTGGAAACCAGAAACAGATTTCCAACAGCTATAAATTGACATTTAATGCCCCTAACCACCACCAATGGCTCTAAAATATTTCAGGCTATAAATGAAAGTGTTTATGCATTGATTACAAGTTGAAAAATATTCTAAAAATCACTCTTGAACATTAAATACGAGTTTTACCATCTTTTTCAATCAATACTCTGTTTTGAGTTTCAAAGTGTAAATCCTTGAAACCATAGTGCTTCAATTTGTATTATCTACTCTAGAGAGAGTTTCTTATCTTCAATACTTTGTATAAACTATAAAAGAGAGGGTGAGGCATCCTTCAAATCTTTAAGGGTGATGTATCCCTTGAAAGTAGAGGCTCAAGCACATAGCGTGAGGTATCCCAAGGTGTTGAGTGCTCAAATCTGTAAAGGTTATCAAGTACCTGTTTGAAGCTTGAAGATATAGTGAAAATCTCGGATATTTACTTGAGGTCTGAATGTAAGTCACAAGTGGATTGATGGCTAAACTAGGATAAAACTTTGTATTTGTTTTCCTAAACTCAACTCTTTTATTCTGTATACTATTTTATTGAATTAATTGAATACTATCTCTCTTGGTTAACTCATTTAAAAGTGAAAACTCTCTATCTTCTCTATCCATTCATCTCTAACAAATAATAGATTCAACGAAAATTGATAATCAAGTGATTTGTGAAAGAATTACGAAAATATTTTTTAAAACTCAATTCACCCCCTCTTGAGTATTAAGGCCACTTGGTAACAAGTGGTATCAAAATTAGACTATTGTGTAAAGAGCTTAGCAGTTTCAAGAGAAGTAATGACTTCAAATGGTTTTTCTAACAAAGGTTCTTCTATAAATAGACCTCTCTATTTCAATGGGGATGGTTATGCCTATTGAAAAGAAATGATAAATTTTTTTATTGAAGCTATTGATCTTGATGTATGGGATGCCGTTGAAAATGGCACCTTTGTTTCCACACGTATAGTTAATGGTGCAAGAATTAATACACCAAGAAATGAATGGACCGATGAAGACAAAAAAAAGTCCAATATAATTTGAGAGCCAAGAACATCATTGCCACTTCATTGGGGTATAATGAATTCTTTAGGGTGTCAAATTGTAAGACCACTCAAGAAATGCGGGATACCTTATAAGTAACCCTTGAGGGCACAAGTGAGGTAAAACGATCAAGAATAAACACTCTTACCCATGAATATGAATTATTTAGAATGAACCAAGGAGAGAGCATTCAAGAAATACAAAAGAGGTTCACTTATATTATAATCATCTTGCTTTTTTGAGAAAGATTTTTCCTAATGAAGACCTTATTAACAAAGTCTTGAGATGTTTAAGCAGGAATTGACAACCTAAGGTGACGACTATTGCAGAATTAAGAAATCTATCAACAATGACATTAGCCACCCTATTTGGGAAGCTTCAAGAGCGTGAATTAGAGCTAAATAGACTCAATCAAAATGAGGAGCATGACAAGAAGAAGAAAGGGATTGCTCTCAAAACTACCTCCTCTACAATTGAAGATGATGAAGATGATGGAGATGGTATAGAAAATTTGGAGCAAAGTGAGGAGAATCTTAGTCTCCTTGTGAGGAAGTTTGGAAGATTCCTAAATAAGAAAGGACTCCAAAGAATATCACATTTCCCTCCAAAGAAGACATATCACAAAGGGGAAAGAACCTTATCTACTCCTACATGTTATGAATGTGGAAAACTGGGGCACATGAAGATGGAATGTCCCGTGTACCTTTAGAAGGCAGAGAAGTTCGAAAAGAGACCTTCCAAAGAAAAGAAAGGAAGAAGAGCATACATTGCATGGGAAGACAATGACATAGACCCCTCTGATAGCTCATAGAATGAAGAAGTTCATCTATGTCTTATGGCTAAATAAGAAGAAGAAGAAGAAGAAATTGACATCGAGGTAACTTCTTCTAACCTAGATCCGTTACCTTCCTATAGTGAATTGCAAGATGATTTTCAAGAATTGCATGATGAATCCTTAAGGCTTACAAAAATGATTTTATATTCAAATAAAACAATTTTCCTATTGTTAAACAAAGTCTCTATATTGAACAAGAAAATTAATGAACCCAAAATTGAAAATAAGACCCTAGGACTTATTAATGCTAATTCATCATGCATGATTTGCTCTCCACATGATAATGCACCCATACCCTCATCTTGCTCATCATGTAAAGGATTTGAAATTGAAATTAAGGACTTGAAAAATACACTCGCAAAATTTACCTTTGGAAGAGATAACTTGAATGTGTTGTTAGGGAAACAAAGATATATTTTCCAAAAAGTCGATTTAGGGTATAATCCCAACAACTAACAAAAGTTTCTCAAAAACTTCTTTATTTCCTCAAGTATATCGAGTAGCCCATTTATCAAATGCTTTCATTGTGGGAAGAAAGGTCATAGTGTATTAACATGTAATGTTAGGAAGAATTTGAACATCAAGGTTGGGACCAAAGTGGTTTGGATCCCTAAGGGCACCTTACCTAAATCTAACACATAAGAACCCAAGAAAATTTGGGTACCAAAGGTTAAAACTTGAATGTGTGTTGTAGGTGTGCTTGAAGACCAAGAGCTTAAGTTGGTATCTTGATAGTGGTTGCTCCAAGCACATGACAGGTGATGGCTCCAAATTCTCCTTTCTTGCACCAAAGAAGAATGGACATGTCATATATGGGGACAACAACAAAGGAAAGATCCTTGTAGATGGAAAAGTTAGTAAGAATCCCTCTATTTCAATTGAAAATGTCTTGTATGTAGAAGGACTCAAACATAATTTGCTTAGTATAAGTTAATTGTGTGATAAAGGAAATAGAATTATCTTTGACTCAAATTGTTGCATAATTGAAGGTAAAAATGATAAGCAAGTTAAATTTTTGGTTATAGAGTTTATAACATATATATGATTAATCTTGATGATATTACCTCTTAAATTATAAAATGTCTTATGAGTAAAGAAAGTGATTCATAGTTATGGCATAGAAGAATTGCTCACATTCATATGGATCACCTAAACTAACTTGTTTTTAAAGATTTAGTAATTGGTTTACCAAAGCTCAATTTTGAGAAAAATAGACTTTGTAATGCATGTCAAAAGGGTAAACAAGTAAAGGTCTCTTTCAAAGCTAAAAAAGTTGTTTCTACTACTAAACCCTTACAACTTTTGCATATAGATCTTTTTGGACCATCAAGAACTATGAGTTTTGGGGGTAATTACTATGCTCTTGTGATTGTGGATTATTACTCTAGATATACATGGACTCTATTCCTTACTCATAAGAATGATGTCTTTCATGCATTTAGAAAACTTATAAAAGTTATCAAAAATGAGAAAAATTATAGCATTGCATCCATAAGAAGTGATCATGGTGGCGAATTTGAAAATCAAGAATTTGAAATGTTTTGCAATGAAAATGACATTGAATATACTTTTTTTGCTCCTAAAACTCCATAACAAAATGGAGTGGTTGAAAGGAAAAATAGATCGTTAGAGGAATTAGCAAGAACTATGCTCAATGAAACAAACATTCCTAAGTATTTTTGGGTGGATGCGGTAAGTACAGCTTGTTATGTTATGAATAGGTCTTTAATAAGGTCAATTTTAAAGAAAATCCCCTATGAACTATACAAATGAATGAAATCAAACATATCCCACTTTCATGTCTTTGGTTGCAAATGCTTTGTTTTTAACAATGAAAAAAATAACCTAGGCAAGTTTGATGCTAAATCCGATGAGGGAATATTTTTTGGTTATTCTCTTAGTGGTAAATCCTTTAGAATTTATAATAAAAGAACAATGAACATTGAGGAATCAATTCATGTTGCATTTGATAAAACTAACCTAAATGGTCCGAGAAAGGATTTGGTTGATGATGTTGCAGAAAGTTTAGCAAAGACTCACTTGGAGAATCAAGAAAAGGAAGCCAAAAAGCAAGAAGAAAACTCATTTGATCCCCCAAGGCAAGAGGATTCACAATTCATGGACCTTCCTAACGAATGAAGGACGTCAAGATATTAACCTCTTGTCAAAGTGATAGGTGATGTATCAAAATGGGTAATCACTCAAAATTCTCTTAGAGATGCATGTAACTATATGACTTTTGTCTCTCAAGTTGAACCTAAAAACATAAATGAGACTATTAATAATGAACATTGGATCTTGGTCATAAAAGATGAACTAAACTAATTTGAGAGAAATCAAGTTTGGGAATTAGTTCCAAAGCCTAATGATCATCTCATAATTAGCACCAAATGAGTCTTTAGGAATAAACTTGATGAAACGGACTTAATAATAAGAAATTAAGTTAAGTTGATTGCAAAAGGCTATAATTAAGAAGAAGGAATAGATTATGAAGAAACATATGCTCCTATAGCTAAATTAGAAGCCATAAGAATGCTACTTACATATGCATGCATTATGGATTTCAAATTTTTTTCAAATGGATGTTAAAAGTATTTTCTTAAATGGTTTTATACAAGAAGAGGTGTACGTGGAACAACCTCCTATTTTTGAAGATTTTGAACTGTCCAACCATGTCTTTAAATTGAAAAAGGGCTTGTATGACTTAAAACAAGCTCCTAAAGCTTGGTATTAAAGGTTGAACAAGTTCTTTTTAGAAAAAGGCTTTTCTAGAGGAAAGATTGACACCACGATTTTCATCAAGTATAAAAAGCATGACATTCTACTTGTACAAATATATGTTGATTATATAATATTTAGTGAAACTAATAATTCTTTTTGTAAGGAATTTGCTAATATTATACCAAATGAATTTGAGATGTCAATGATGGATGAGCTCAACTTCTTCTTTGGTCTCCAAATCAAGCAAACAAGATATGAGACTTTCATAATTCAATCCAAGTATTGCAAGGAGTTACTCAAGAAGTTTGGAATAGACAATGCCAAGCATATGGCTACACTAATGGGCACCTCTTATTATTTGGACAATGATGAAGGAGGTAAGTCTATTGAAATCATAAAATATAGAGGTATGATTGGCTCACTCCTTTATCTTATAGCAAGTAGGCCTAATATTATGTTTAGTGCTTGCATATGTGCTAGATATTAAGCTAATCCTAAATAATCATATTTATGTGCTGTAAAATGAATTATGAAATATCTAATAGGCACTTCACAAATGAGTTTATGGTACTCCAAGGGTGTTTTATGTAACCTAATTGGTTATTCCGATTCTAATTTTGCTAGATGCAAAATGGATAAGAAAAGCACAAGTGAGACATGCCACTTGCTTGGAAGCTCACTAGTTTCTTAGCATAGTAAGAAACAAAATAGTGTGACATTATCTATAACTGAAGCTGAATATGTTACAATTAGGAGTTGTTGTGCTCAAATCCTTTGGATGAAATAACAACTTCTAGACTATAGTCTTGAGCTTGATCGCATCCCTATAAGGTGTGATAACACTAGTGCAATCAATTTATCTAAAAATCTCATTTTGCACTCAAGAACTAAACACATTGAAATTAAGCATCATTTTATAAGGGGCCGTGTTTAAAAAAGGAATTGCATACTTGAGTTTGTGGAAACAACCAAACAACTTGTTGATATCTTCACTAAGCCATTGCCAAAAGAAGCATTCTTTAATATAAGAAGTGAACTTGGCATATTGGACTAATCATACATCTAAACTATTGCTAAACAATTTTGCTACATAATTCCTCATTTGCTGCATAATGAGTGATTTTTTCTGCATAATGAGCAATTCTGGTGCATAATATGTTTTGTGATGCATAATTAAGTTCATTGCATAATTATCTTGCATTTTATCTTGAATATAATACTAACTTGGGCATCGGAGTGTCCCCCAAATTTGTTTTACAGGTTCTTGATTCATGCTTAAGTCCCCCAAGTCTCAAATCTCAAGCTCATGCTGCAGAAATATGGTTTCTGGAATTTTTTTTAAGAAGATAAATCTATTTTTGGGTTAAATTTGGATGTTTAAGAGTGGATGGAATGAAGCCAAGCTAATTTGATTTCAAAAAGGCATGAGTTAGTTCTTTAAAGGTTGAAAACATGAAGAATTTCTAGTTTTGGTGATGAAATAGCCAGTTATAAGGAGCAAACAATCAATGATTTATTGTTTGGAAGAATTTTGATTCATTTTAAGGTTATTTGATGCTCTCTAGATCACACAAATAACCGGTTATGAATTAGCATAATCAATTATTCACTCCTCATAGAAGCCAAATTTTTTCAAGCCACGAAAATAACCGGTTAGAAGAAATTGATAACCAGTTATTGACCCTCATTCTAAATATCAAACAGGAGCCTTTTCTCCCATTCACGAGCCCCTTCAACCATTGCCACCCTCTTCATCTTCTTTCTCTCAACTTTCCTCTCTCACACATTCCCTCAATCATCTCACCCACCTCAGAACTCACTAAAATCCACCATCCAAACACTATTTCCTCGCATTATCCACAATTTTCACTGTTTGAAACTCACCATTTTCCCCAAAATTTTCACTCCCCTCACATTTCTCTTTCCCCTAAACCGTGCCCTAACACCCTTCTTCCACCATGACCAGCAGCTCCTCTCACCCCAAGCGTTCACGCTTCAAAAATTCTAATGTACCCCAGCAAACACCTACTCCTCCCATCAAACCTTTAAGCTTGGGCCAATGATGCTTCTTCTCTCATGGGGTTTAGATGAACAAATATTGTCTGAAGTTTCAAAAGAGAAATCTCATTTAGCCAAAGTACTGGGATTGAGATTTCTTTGTTCAAGAAGGTCTCACATCCTTCACAGAGCTCTTAGAATTTCAGGGGTTGAAGAAATTCGTCACCACCAAATGTGACTTCTATCTGAAACCCACTAAGGCATATTACTGCAATCTAAGTATTAGTGGTGCAAATCTGGTGTCAGAACTCAAAATGCATAAACTCATTATGGAACCCAGTAAATGGACTTCTCTGTTTGGTCTCAATTACTCAGGGGAAAGGTTTATAGAGGACAGTCACAAAACATGGGAAACATTTAATAGAAGAATAGCTATTGAGAACATGGCTCAGCCTGGGTTTGCAGTGCCAGACACAACCTTCATCGTAGGAAATCTGACTTCTCAAGATCGTCTTCTACATTTTGTTTTGATTCACATAGTGGTTCCAAGGGCAAGTAACTTTGCCTTGGTTGAAGAGGAAAACATCTTCCTACTCTGGGCTCTTAAACAATGTTTGCACATTAACTGGCCCTTTTACATCATGAATTTCATGATGAAGGCCAAAGGGAAGCTAATGATAGATCGTCCCTATGCCATAATCATTGTTAAAATTCGGGATCAGTACAAGTTATCCTTAGAGGATGATGGTGTCATTAACATTACGGGTCACCACAAATTTGGAAGAACCTTTTTTAATCGGATGCAAATCAAAAAGGTAAATAATGAATGGGTCTATGGAATAGGACTTGAAGCAGCAGCAGCAACTGGAGGTGCTGATGTGCATATGGAGGATGCCTGGTGTAGTGTGGAATGTGATTAAAAATAAATATTAAAAATAGTTGCCAAGTTCCACCAAAAATATAAAAACCTTGCAACCAGTTGTAGTAAGCAAGGGTCGATCCACAGAGAACCAATTCAATTAACACTATCAATCCAATTCCTAAATTAAACTCTGATGAAAAATAAACAGTAAAAGTAAAAGGGGGTTTTGTTGATTAATACTAAAAAGAGAAATTAAACTTAAACCAAAATAGTAAACACAAATTGAATTACGAAGTTAAAGACATTGGTTAAGAGATGGAATCCACCACTAGATTTATGTGATTATGCTAACTTACATACTCTTTATACCAATATGATCAATTATGTTCTTATGTGATTGTGAGATAAATTCCCTGTTTTCCTTAAGTGTTGGCCAATTTAGCAACCGCTCAAATCAACTCTTAATCATCGATTAGTTATAAAGCAACCGCTCTTACAACTATCCAACAATTGCATTAAGATTTAGAAAACCAAACACACTAAGATCTAATCACACACCGAGATTAAATTACTTAGAACATATATTTCACTAGATCTATTACCGCAACCGCGCATAATATATCCAGATCTACCACTTTTATAATTAGTAAATAGCATAAAGATAATTATACCCACATGAACATCATACATTCTGCTAGATTTACTACCGCAACTACGCTTAATAAACCCAGATCTACCACTTTGAAAGCGGGAACAAGTATAAAAACCTTCATACCAACAATAGATTCAGAAATATATGAATAAAAATATAACTGTATTGATATAAAGAAATATGCAAGATTCACATAATCAAAACTAGGGTTTCATCTTCCCTTAACTAAATAAGAAAACTAGCCACACATGGCAAATTCAAAAACAGAAGAAAAATAGAAGAAAAACATAGTTCAGAATAAAAGTACAAAAGAAAACTGAAGATCAAACTAGTTTCCAAAGGTTGGGGATGATCGATCTCCGATTGCTCGAACCCGAGACTCCAATCTTCGATCCAATCTTCCTCTCTCTTGTTCTTTGAATCCTCTTCAGCCCCTTGGTTGCTCCCAGCCCAGACCTCATTTAAGGGCTCTAAGCAACCCTATTTATAGGTTTTGAAACCTAATTTAGCATTAAAACTCGAATTTAAATTTCTGATGCGACGACACGGGCGTGTCATATGACACGGCCCAGGCCCTGTACTTTTCTGTCAGCCCAATTCTATGTATTTCACAAGTCGAGAAGAACACGGCCCAGTGCCCTGTAATTTGGCACGCGCCGTGTTGTTTGACACGGCCCACCCCTTGTCAGTGACATGGGCCCTGTAATTTGACACGGCCCAGGCCCTGTAATTCGACATGGGCCCTGTAATTTGACACCTTCATTTTCAGCCCGGATTCTTTACAAATGCTTTTCTTTCATTGCTTCAAGAGGTGATATTGATCTCCTTAAGCATTCATCTCTCTCCTTAAATAGTCATCAAGCTCGGTTCAATGCTAATGGACTCAAACACTTAAAGATATCCTAAAAAGCATAATTCATTTATGAGTGTTTATAACCACATTTAAGCATAGTTTCACAATAAACATCCAATTAAGCTCTAAAGCAGAAACTTAGCTAAATATCAACAATTAAGCACATATGGAATCCAATTAAATCAATCATAAGGCAATTAAAATATGAAAATAATCGACAGATCAAATACCCCCACACTTAGCCTTTTGCACTCCTGGGCAAAACATAAGACCAAACCAAGGAACAAGGAAAACAAAACAAATTCAAAAACCTAACAATTTAAAGAACTCAATTTCTAATGATATTCAAGAGAGGCAAAAAGAGTAAGAAAAGATTCAAGGGATCACAATATTCAAGAGATAACAATTCTTCACATCTCAAACCAACATGCAAAGTATCTTTAAATTGAAAAACATGAATTAAGAATGATAGATCCTCATAAGATACACTCTCAATCTCTCAAGTGTTTACCAGGTAAGTATTTCACTCAATTCAACTCATGAAAAATGCACTACCATAAGCTTGCTTATCTTCTACTTCTCCACTACTCAAACACATGCACACACAAATCAAAAAGACTTTATTTAAGGTTGTAATGGGGCCAAGGTAAGGGAAGAAAATAATATGGATATGGTAAGATGAGCACCCAAGAGAATAAAAGAACATTGGGGAGAAACTCAATTGATAAATATGAAATTTTTATCCCCTCAAATCTATATAATGCACATTCTCTTTACATCTTCCTTTCCTTTTTCTTTCTTTTCTTTTACAATCTTTTTTGAATTTTTTTTTCTTTGCATTTTTTTTTTCAACATCTTGCATATTACACATCAACTTACGCAACCCTCACACTTGTCCTATTAAACACTTGCAAGCAAAAGAGCTCCTCCAATGAAAATGAACCAATGCTCTCCTATTCTCTAAGGTAAGGTAAAATCATGATTTTTAACATAGAGCATATAATGAGATAAGAAAAAGAATAGGTAAATAGGCTCAAGGGGTTAATCAAAGGGAAATAATGCAAGGTTGCCTATTTGGCCAAAGTAGTTAATCACAAAAAAATGTCTCAATCATGTTCATGTATGCAAGTGAAAATGTAGCCTCAAAAAGAATTAAAGCAAGTTCTAGAGTGATCAATATGACATGAGTGAAAATCACACAAGAAAGAAAAGAATTGTATAAATGTTAAATTCATCCATCAAAAGGCTCAAAATCTCACCAGGTATGCATCTATCAAACTCAATTCACCAATCAAACATCCAAAACTAAGCATGTCAAATTCAAGATGAAAGAAGAAATTTATAAATCATAACCTTGAATTTCAATTGTTTCAAACTCATAGACTTCACAAATCTCAAAATATCCTTAGAAATTAAATAAAAACATAATTTTTTTTCAAAAATAGAAAACAAAAATTAAAATAAAAATAGAAATAAAATAGAAAACAAAATGTCAATTCTTCCCCCACACTTAAATTCTACGTTGTCCTCAATGTAAACCTCAACAATAAATAATCATTAATAAATTTAGGACAAGTAAGATAAAAGAGAGGAAAGAAACATCCTTATCAACTGAAGTAACGGAGGAAGATGAAGAGATTTCCACCAGGATCCCATTGGCGAAAGCATAATAACCAATTTATGCTTGAAATAACATGAGAGTTTCCACCGGGGTCCCATTGGCTGAAGTGTAATGCCCAAGTTAAGCTTGAGACATGAGGGCTTCCACCGGGATCCCATTAGCCTTCCTTATTTTCCTTGGCTTCACTACTGAAGAGTAATATGTGCACTTTATCAACTTCATATGCATTGTTTCTATTGGACCATGGCCCAAAAACAAAATCCACTTCAGCAGTGTCCATCATCCGATTCTCTTCTTCCACATTTGGAAACTCTTCAGTGGCCTGCAATTCCACCTCCCTTTGGGTCTTAGATTCTGCTTTGTAAATAAAATCATCAACTTTCAAGTCTACAGAAATCTCAGCACGATTAGCACATATAATATCAGTACATGAGTGACAATGAATATAATTATTGAAACCAATAAAATCAAAAAATTCATCACACAACTCATCATACTGTCTCTCCACCACCTTAGGAAGGAGTTCAAGAATACTTACCTTGGGGGCCTTAGAGTTTTCCCCCTCCTCACTTACCTCTTCAGGCTCTGTTTCTTTCTTTTCAATGGTTTGTGAAGGAGAGGTGGGTTCATCTAACGTCTTCCCACTTCGTAATATGACAGCACTAGCATCTTCCTTCACATTCTCTTCTGATTGTGAGGGAAGTCCTTCAGAAATTTGGCTCTGGAACTTGCTGAGATCTGTGGCTAACTGATCCAAAGAGTTTTGCAGGTCATTACACATGGCATGTGTTTCTTGTTGAAACTGAATGTTATTAGTGGCCATTTGTCTTATTAGCTCCTCCAGTGAAGGTTCAGGTTGCCTAGGAGGTTGAACTTGTTGCTGCCCATGACTCAAGTTAGGAGGATCCCACCACCCCGATAATATGTATTGGAGTAGGGGTTGTAGTTGTCGGACGCCTTCCTGAATATCCCCATACTGCCTCTACCTCCTCATTTGTGTCTACTAGGAAAGTGGGACACAAATCAGTGGGATGTCCAGATGATAAACAAATCTCACAAGCTTCCATGATCAATGGACATCAACACCTACAAACACTCAGAAAGAAAGAATCAAAAATTAAAAAAAAAAAACAAAAACAGAGTAAAAATAAGAAACAGATTAATAGCGCAATTGGAAAATTGGTTCCCCGGCAACGGCGCCAAAATTTGGTGTGGTGTGGAATGTGATTAAAAATAAATATTAAAAATAGTTGCCAAGTTCCACCAAAAATATAAAAACCTTGCAACCAGTTGTAGTAAGCAAGGGTCGATCCACAGAGAACCAATTCAATTAACACTATCAATCCAATTCCTAAATTAAACTCTGATGAAAAATAAACAGTAAAAGTAAAAAGGGGTTTTGTTGATTAAAACTAAAAAGAGAAATTAAACTTAAACCAAAACAATAAATACAAATTGAATTACGAAGTTAAAGACATTAGTTAAGAGATAGAATCCACCACTAGATTTATGTGATTATGCTAACTTACATACTCTTTATACCAATATGATCAATTATGTTCTTATGTGATTGTGAGATAAATTCCTTGTTTTCCTTAAGTGTTGGCCAATTTAGCAACCGCTCAAATCAACTCCTAATCATCGATTAGTTATAAAGCAACCGCTCTTACAACTATCCAACAATTGCATTAAGATTTAGAAAACCAAACACACTAAGATCTAATCACACACCGAGATTAAATTACTTAGAACATATATTTCACTAGATCTATTACCGCAATCACAGATAATATATCCAGATCTACCACTTTTATAATTGGTAAATAGCATAAAGATAATTATACCCACATGAACATCATACATTCTCGCTAGATTTACTACCGCAAATCCGCGCATAATAAACCTAGATCTACCACTTTGAAAGCGGAACAAGTATAAAAACCTTCATACCAACAATAGATTCAGAAATATATGAATAAAAACATAACTGTATTGATATAAAGAAATATGCAAGATTCACATAATCAAAACTAGGGTTTCATCTTCCCTTAACCAAATAAGAAAACTAGCCACATATGGCAAATTCAAAAACAGAAGAAAAACATAGTTCGGAATAAAAGTGCAAAAGAAAACTGAAGATCAAACTAGTTTCCAAAGGTTGGGGATGATCGATCTCCGATTGCTCGAACCCGAGACTCCAATCTTCCTCTCTCTTGTTCTTTGAATCCTCTTCAGCCCTTTGGCTGCTCCCAGCCCAGACCTCATTTAAGGGCTCTAAGCAACCCTATTTATAGGTTTTGAAACCTAATTTAGCATTAAAACTCGAATTTAAATTTTTGATGCGACGACACGGGTCGTGTCATATGACACGCCTGTGCCCTGTACTTTTCTGTCACCCAATTCCATGTATTTCACAAGTCAGAGAAGAACACGGCCCAGGCCCTATAATTTGACACGGGCCGTGTCGTTTGACACGGCCCACCCCCTGTCAAGTGACATGAGCCCTGTAATTTGACACGGCCCAGGCCCTGTAATTCAACATGGGCCCTATAATTTGACACCTTCATTTTCAGCCCGGATTCTTTACAAATGCTTTTCTTTCATTGCTTCAAGAGGTGATATTGATCTCCTTAAGCATTCATCTCTCTCCTTAAATGGTCATCAAGCTTGGTTCAATGCTAATGGACTCAAACACTCAAAGATATCCTAAAAAGCATAATTCATTTATGAGTGTTTATAACCACATTTAAGCATAGTTTCACAATAAACATCCAATTAAGCTCTAAAGCAGAAACTTAGCTAAATATCAACAATTAAGCACATTTGGAATCCAATTAAATCAATCATAAGGCAATTAAAATATGAAAATAATTGACAGATCAATGCCCCTATCAACAATGAAGATTGCATCCTAGCTGCTATTACAAATATGCAAGCCAGTTTACAGGCTCAGATTACGGATTTGAAGGTCTATCAGGAGCATACAAATGGGATCATATATGACCGCCTCAACTCCTTGGATGCTCGCTTGGATAGAATTAAGCATCACTTTCAACAACCGAAGGATCATGGGGCTTGAGCATGGATTCAGTTTTATCTTGATAATGTTTTTTTTATATATATAACTCTGTTTTGTTTTGACAATTATCAGTTTATATTGTGAACAATTTCTCTATAATGCTTTTAATATGCTTATGATATAGTAATGTATGTTCTAGTTTTGATGATGCTATTGGTCAATATTATTCTAAAATGTTTGCATTTTCTGTGCACTTGCCATTGTTGCAATATGTCTTCTCTTTTGTCAAATAATATTGTATATGTTTTTTATCATGACAAAAGGAGGAGAAATTTTTGGCTCATAAGGTTTGAGAAAAGGTAAATAAAAAGGTATAAACTCAATGATTCTAGGATTCTAAATATTAAGGGTGAGCAGTGCAAACTCTGAACTAATCACCTCTTGAAAAATAGAGGGTGTAACATCTCAAAATTTATTTATTTCATTATAAATAATTATTTTATAATATTTATGATTTTTAAGAATTTTTTTAGATTTTTCTGAATACGTCAAATATTTTAATATATTTTTTATTTTACGTGTGCACTGAGCGGAGCCGGGAAAATGAAATATTTTCCCTGAGGCTGGTAAACTTTGGACTGTGGAAACGTCGACGGGGGATCTTACTAAACTCGAGGCTGGACACAGTTTACAAGATTTACGCTTTACGAAATTTTATCTGATAAATAAAATTACAGTATATTTTAATTACCTGTGAAATAATAAAATATTATTTACGCTAACTGTAAAATTTTCGTCCTCTGCGAAATAGTTCTAGTAGATTGTTTCTATCTAATTATTTTTATGATATCATTTAAGTGACCACACATTTCACTTTATCGAAAAGTGCGCGAAGCTTATCAAGGAAGCTTTGAGGGAAGCTTCTAGGAAGCTTCCTCCAACCACTATTCACCCTCTCTCCTCCCTCTCATTGTGCAACACAGTTTTGGGGGGAATATCACAATTATTCCCTCCCATTTTCTCTCATTCACGCTGGTCACTCTCTCCCTCACGCAGCTCTCATTTCTCTTCCTCTCTTCTTCCACCCACACACTCCATTGTTGAACTTTCAAGCTTCCCTTGCTCAAGCCAAACTTAAACCATTGTTTTCCCTCACCATCTTCAAGCTTTCTTCTTTGTGAAACTCCTCATTTCTCCTTCCATTTTCGTGGTTGGCAGCCCAACACCAAAGCTTCAAGCTTTAAGGTAAAGCTCTCAACTTTCTTCTCCTTTTTTCCCCATTTTCGGGTTCCATGGCCACATTGGTGACTATAGATGCCATTTTCACTCTTTAATCTTGATTTTTTTATGGATTTGAACACTAAGGTTTCTGTGGTGGTGAAGCACGAAATCCCTAAGCAAAAAGGAGCTTGCTTTTCCTTGTTCTTCACTAAGGTAAGAGGAAGATTATTCTCTTCAACCTGTTTTGGTAGTGAGAAACTCTTTGTTTGTGATTGATTGTGAGAAAACCCTATTGAGGGTTATCCTTGGTTTGCATGTTGTTTATAATGTATTTGTGCTATTAGATTGTTTGTTTGTGTATATTGATGTATCTGAATGGATTGGAATGCATGACATGGAAGAAAATGATGTCAGATTGGTTCTCGGATGGCCACGATTTTGAGGCCCAAAATTTGAGGTTCTTTGTGAACAATTGTAACAATTGAAATTCATAATAAATTAACTGTAGATTATGTAATTAATGAAGAGAAACTTCTCCAATGTCAATATCCGTCGAGTTAGAATGTCAATATCCGTCGAGTAAGAATTTCTAACCACTTAGTAGAGAAACTTCTCTAATGTCAATATCCGTCGAGTTAGAATGTCAATATCCGTCAAGTAAGAATTTCTGACCATTTAGTAGAGAAACTTCTTCAATGTCAATATCCGTCGAGTTAGGATGTCTTAGTTCTCCAATGTCAATATCCGTCGAATTAGAATTTCTGACCATTTAGTTTTTCAATGTCAATATCCGTCGAATTAGAATTTTTGACCATTTAGCACTTTCGTCGGTTCAACACTTGAAAGATTTCTCCAACATCAACACTCATTCGTCGAATTAGAATTTCTGCTGATCTTCTAGTATATTCGACAGCTTTATACATCATTCGACAGAACTAACCTTCTAGTATATTCGATAGTTTTTTATCTTCATTCTACAGAATCTTCATTCGACAGAAATTGATTTTTAGCCATTCTTGTCAAAATTGTAACTCAGCCATTTCTGTCACCAAATCACCTTATGACTGATATCTTTCATCATTTTGTCATGTTATTTTTCGTCGAAAGGTAGCCTCACAATTGTACACTAGAGACATTTTCTCCGTCGAATCCAAAATTAAAATTTATCACCTAACACCTAGTGATTAAATTAATGGTAATAGGATGCAAGAATTAACAAATTGAAAAATTAAATTATACTTTGAGATTCATAAATTTTAAAGAACCAAGAATGATAGTTTGCCTTATAGTTTAGAGCAATTTTTGGAATAAAGGAAAAACAAGAGTGTGAAGAGGGCTGTGAGGAACTTAAACTAAATATTCTAAGAGAGTTAACGCGAGAACATAATGGAATTAAAGCATAACTTTCATAAGTAACTTTGAATAGTATGTGTTCACTTACGAGATTTTAGTATTGATTTGTTGTGGTGTGTGAATTTGAATAAGTTATGCTATCATTGTGAATATATATATATATATATATATATACATATATACATATGTATGCATTGAATCCATATGCATTGAAGCATGCATTGTCATTGTGATATTGAGCCGATGAATTGGACCCTGGAAATATCTGATAGACTACTGAGTTTGATGTGATTTGATTTCATTGGATATGTATTTGAGCATTATACAGTTATGGCATATTATGCCTAGGAGTGGACGAGGACTTGCAGGATAATGGGGTCTGAAATAGACCTAGGGGAAGTCAGGGCGCAGTGTTTCACCTGTGATCAAGTTATCACCTTATATATATCCCTGGCCGTGAACACTGTTGCAACGCACTAGCAGCCCGACATAGCACTATTACTTTCCATGGCCCGGCGTAGACTGTCTATTGAGGGGGACAGATCTTCTGGAGCGTTCATCTCTGAAAACTTTGAGTTTAGTTCCATGGAGTAGGAAATGAATACATTGTACATGAGAATGGTCAGCATACACATTATGCATATGCATGTTTAGTTCACATATTATCATGGCATGGTTAACATACATATTGTGGAAACATAAATACTTGTTATATATCTATAGTAATAATTGTTGTTATAGTGTTGTTGATAATTGTATTATCGTGGAATATGTTTTCTGAAATTATCTATGCAATTGATAATTTGTACATGTTTTGCAATATCTGTATGTATGGAATAACCTCGTCATTCGTGATATGTTTCTTTACTGCCATCATAGGTAATGAAAGTAGAATGTCTTACCTCTTTTCTGTATTTGCTGCTATTCTGTATGATTTTTGGTTAAAGTCTGTAAAGGGGGCGAGATCGAATCTCTTAGATTTCACTATGGTTTGATCTTCTGCGTTCGGTAAGGATAACTTGAAGAGACCCTATTGGTTTCATCATAATTGAGTTCACCGAAGGTGTCAGGGCTTGGTGAGTCGACTGGACCGACAAGCGTATGCGATTTGTTGGGGATCTGACCTTGACCGTGAAGAGGACGATAATTGAAGACCTTATTCCGTATTTCTCACTACACCGGTGTACCCGGAGTTGCCTTACGCATTCAGGATCCGAGGGAGTGCCCAACTCCTTAGTCGAGTATATGTTGTGAGTAGTTTATACTTTATTTTGCATTATCTGTATAAAGTGTATTTTTGGGTATATGTATGTTTTAAGGTGATTATCTAGACTTAAATGTTGTAAATTGAATACATCTTATAAATAATATTTTTAACTAGTCGTATATGTAACTATTCATTCGTGACTCCTATTTTCCTCATATGCGAAATGATTAATTAGTTTTTGGAAAATTTGTTGTCTGACAATCGTAACGCGCCGAAATTTAGTGACCGTGACATAATGACGATTGTGCCATGGTTATTAAATCGAAGGGTGTTACAGAGGGGGAGTAAGTCTCAAATACCTTTTGTGAATTCCAATTTAATTAAACTAACACTTTTCTCAAATGATTATTTGTCATCATCAAAAATGGGGAGAATGGGAATGACAGTGGTCTTAGTTTTGATGATTAACAAACAAAAAGGATTATTTATGCGAATATCAAGTTCCTAGTTTCGTCAAGATTAGCTCATAGGTTTTAAGTTTTACGTGTAAATGTAAATAGGAAACACACGAAGTTCAAACAAGTTTTAAACTCCTTAAAAGTGTTTCTTGATTGACAAAATGCCCAAACAAATAGTTTTTTGAATAACTAGTCTTGGTGGTAGCCTTCTTTGGATGAAAATTTGTTAACTATACATTTTGTAAAACTGACCTTTAGTCACTCATTTATTCTTTACTTTGAAACTTTTCTGAGGCTTAATCTAAAACTTAGTTCTTTTTAAAGTAGACTCAATGATCTTTCCAATGAGTGGTCATTTTATTTTAAACGGATAAGTAACAAAGGAGTTATAGTCTTTCAACTGTCTATTGATCAAAATTCAAGGTGCCATAACCGGTTAGGACATTTCCATAATCGGTTATTCACCAAGTCAGAGGGTTTAGCCTTTGTTTTTTAAAAGACCATAACCAGTTATGAAAATCTCATAACCGGTTATTTGAAAAGTCAGAAACGTAGGCTTATGTTTATAAAAGACTATAACTGGTTATGCCTTTTCCATAGCCGGTTATTGGTATGTTTTAAAAAAGCCACTAGTTAAGCCATAACCGGTTATGGAATAGTGATAACCGATTATCTGGAAACCAGAAACAGATTTTCAACGGCTATAAATTTGTATTTAATGCCCCTAACCACCACCAACGGATCTGAAATATTTTGGGCTATAAATGAAAATGTTTGTGCATTGATTACAAGTTGAAAAATAATCTGAAAATCATTTTTGAACATTAAATACAAGTTTTACCATTTTTTTCAATCAATACTCTGTTTTGAGTTTCAAAGTGTAAATCCTTGAAATCATAGTGCTTCAATTTGTGTTATCTACTCTAGAGAGAGTTTCTTATCTTCAATACTTTGTATAAACTGTAAAAGAGAATATGAGGCATCTTTCAAATCTACAAAGGTGAGGTATTCCATGAAAGTAGAGGCTCAAGCACAAAGGGTGAGGTATCCCAAGGTATTGAGTGCTCAAATCTATAAAGGTTGTTAAGCACCTGTTTGAAGCTTGAAGATATAGTGGAAATCTCGGGTATTTATTTGAGAACTGAACGTAAGCCATAAGTGGATTGGTGGTTGAACCAGGATAAAGCTTTGTGTTTATTTTCCTGGACTCAACTTTCTTACTCTGTATACTATTTTATTGAATTAATTGAATATTATCTCTCTTGGTCGATTCATTTAAGAGTGATGGCTGCTCTCTATCTTCTCTATCTATTCATCTCTAACAAACAATAGTTTCAACGAAAATTGATAATTAAGTGATTTGCAAAAGAATTACGAAAATATTTTTTAAAACTCAATTTATCCCCTCTTGAGTATTGAGACCACTTGGTAATATTGCATTCTTCATACATTCCTAGTTTTAGTTTAAAGTAGGGTCAAATTCTGATTAAATGGCTAGTTGCCCTGTAGCTACTTCTACATTTTGGTACATAACTTTAGTTACACTAAGTCAAATGAAGTATGGTTCATTTCATTTAAAGATATAAGATAAGTCTATTTCTGTATAAAATTTCATAGTTTTCGAAGCTAAGATGTATTTTTTGTGTAGTCATGAAAATTAGCATTTTTGAATGAGATTTTGGGTTTTGACAGTTTTGAATTTCCAAACTAAATTGAATCTACAATTGTCGTGTCTCATGACAAATGAATATATTAGTGAATCACATTACTTTATGTGGTATCTAAAATTAAGCATTCAAATATGTCATCATTTTGGATAGCACAATGATTGTAGATTAAAATGGGAATAAGTATAATCTAAATTGTAACTTGCTAATTTTTTCTTCTCTTTTTTTTTTCTCTGCCTCTGTTTGTGTTTTGTGTAAAACTTGTATCATATATTTCTCTAAAGGGATGATACATGAGGTGATATGATCATAAGTAGTTTAATGTCTTTAGTTTCATCCCTCGAATGTTGTACTTTAAAATAGTGAACTTTATACTATTATAACCCTTACTTCTTAGCTTTAAAATGCAAAATTCAACAAGTGAGTTAGATCACTATAGCCCAAGTGATGTAGCGATAATTATAGGTTGTCAGGTACCCAAATGTGCTGAATCAGTGGCATCTTTGCATGAAAATTGGTACCACTAAGTAATTTTATAATTTCTGAGTTTTACGCTAATTGATACCCAATACCTTCGCTTTCAATTGCCACTAGTTTCATGAATTTAGAGCTACAACAGACAGAGTTATCCAACTAATTTTATAGGTTGTTATCTTCAGTAAAATCAATGGCATTATGCAGAATCTCTAAATTGTATAGTAACTTTTGAGAATTTAATAACAAACTTATGTTTGTCAGTTTGACACATAATTATGGTGACATCATCCTTTGTATGTTAAGATTGTTATATAAAAATCCATGTACAGAGTTCATTCAATAAGACCATCAAAAGTATGGCGCCACAGGGGTGATACTTGATTAGTTCATATTATGCCAAAGCAAGGCATAGTACCCTTGTTGAACTTGGATAAAACTCTAACAATGTAGATTGACTTTTATAAATTGCACTTTATTGAATTTTTTGTAGTAAATTATTAGTATGTGAGCATGGGACCGAGGAGGAAGATGCTCCAATTAGCGGACAAGGTATGCTAGTATGATAAATGGTGCTTCAACCTTTGCTTATTCACATGATGTTTGTGTCCAATGTACATGTTTGTACTAACATTTCACCATATGTTTGACTATTTTTGTGTAGTGACTAAACAAAAGAAAGGGACGACAACAATGTAGTCTCTAGTGAGGGTTTTGTTTTTAGTTATCTTATATGAAAACAATCTATTATGGTGTCTAACTATTCATAAACAATGCCCCAAGCTGAGGTTGTTAACATTCAGCGTGACATAATATGTGGCTGGGTGTTGCACTCAAATAATGAGTATAAAGCACAAGTGTTGACTGCTACAAATAATGCTACATTACTGTGATCGAAGGCATATTCATGTACACAGTTTGTTTTGGATGTATGGATAGTTTTGGATTGTGTTGTAGAGTTGTCTCTGGTGAATTTCATTGTATTTGTGTTGTCTCGTTTATGTACCCTCTATTGCTTTTGGTAAAGTTGCTCTTGTGATGACCTCTGAGGATTATGTAAATGGTAATTTGCATTTCTTATGTGGTGTCTTTCCTTTATATCCCATAAGTTAGTTTTTTGTAGGCACAAATATACAAATATTGTTGACATTTATACTTGACCAAAACTTACTCAAAGGTGAATATTAAATTTGTGATGTTCACCACTTATTAGGGATTTTTTCTTTTTATATTATATACACAAATCAAGCATATGGTGACCTAATATGATATATATCTTCCTTTGTCATAAAATTTCATTAATTTTTCATTGTTATCTTAACCAGCATTTTCACTACCTTTGACTCAACTCAAGGATATCGTGACCCCTTAGTAAATAAGTGGTAATTAATATTAGCTAAGTGGCAAATCAATCCATACTCCCTTACTTGGCATAAGCTAGGATCACACACACACATACTTCGTATAATTTAGCATTCACGAAATCAATTAAGTGGTTCAACGCTTAGATTATTTATGTTCAACACTTACAAGTCTTCTATTTTGAAACAAAATCAAGTATATGGTGACCCCTCAGTAAATAAGTGGTGGTTATTATTAACTAGGTGGTGAATTCAATCCTTACTCCTTGACTTGGCATAAGCTAGTAACACATACACACACACACATACTTAGTATAATTTAGCGTTCACCCAAACAATTAAGTGGTTCAATACTTAGATTGTCTATATTCAACACTTGGTTACGTAATTGAAAATTTAAAAATTTATTAACATAGTTATAAAATAAGACTAGTTTGATAATTTATGTATAGAAACTATTACATAGTTTGAATCAAATGATAATTTTGAGTAATAATATTATTATAATAGTTATATTTTACATTATTTTTTATGGATAATATAATGGTGATTGGCATTAGCTAGGTGGTGAATTTGATTTCTACTCCCTGACTTGGCATAAGCTAGTAACACATACACATACTTAGTATAATTTAGCGTTTACCAAAACAATCAAGTGGTTCAATGCTTAGATTACCTATATTCAATACATGGTTACGTAATTGAAAATTTAAAAATTTATTAACATAGTTATAAAATAAGACTAGTTTGATAATCTATGTATAGAAACTATTACATAGTTTGAATCAAATGCTAATTTAAGTAATAATAATATTATAATAGTTATATTTTAAATTAATTTTTTGATGGATAATTTTAATTAAATTTAATTATGCCAACACTGAAGATGTTAACTGTTCTGCTTATACAACTAAGACTAATTAACTTTATGAGTGTTGCTTTGTGAATTGAATTTGCAAAAGTTTACTAATTATAAGGAAATATACAAGAATAGTTTTCAAGACGTGAGCATATCTAGGCTGTGATTGGATCAGGGGTATTTGTTTATGCAGAAATGGCTTGTAATTTCAAACACTAACTAAAAAAGGAATGTGCTAGGACTAAAACGGACTAACCCAATACATGACAACATTCCTTAAAATCATAAAATAAGTATAATAGATACATTACAGTCATCAATAGTCAACATTATGGAAGGGATTCACAAATTCAAAGGGGGTGAAATTATAGTTTCTCAAATGAAAGACATAAAACACCACTTATTTTGTCATGATTCTACACTTAGCCACAATTGGTATGCACACGATTCATAATTAAGTGGTGAACCCTGTAAAAATAAGTGGTAAATACTACTTCCTATGTGGTGAATTTGTCATCCATTTCCTAACTTGGTCTATGCAAGGCACTCACAAACTTAGGGGATGAAATTATAGTTCTCCAAATAAAAGATAGGAATCACTACTTATTTTGTCGTGGTTCCACACTTAGCCACAATTGGTATGCACATGATTCATAATTAAGTGGTGAACCATGTGTTAAATAAGTGGTGAATACTACTTTTTATGTGGTGAATTGGTCATTCACTTCCTAACTTAGCCTATGGAAGACATTCATAAACTCAGGGGGTGAAGTTATAGTTTCTCAAATGAAAGACTTGAATCACCATTTTATTTTGCTATGGTTCTATACTTTCCCACAATTGGTATGCACATGATTTATAATTAAGTGGTGAACACTGCTTCCTATGTAGTGAATTGGTCATTCACTCCCTAACTTGGCATATGGAAGGCACTCACAAACTTAGGGGTTAAAATTATTGTTCCACAAATAAAAGACAAGAATCACCGCTTATTTTGTCATGGTTCCACACTTAGCCACAATTGGTATGCACATGATTCTTAATTAAGTGGTAAACCATGTGTAAATAAATGGTGAATACTACTTCCTATGTGGTGAATTGGTCATTCACTCCTTAACTTGGCTTATGGAAGGCACTCACAAACTCAAGCAAGTGAAATTATAGTTCTCCAAATGAAAGATAGGAATCACCATTTATTTTGCCATGGTTCCATACTTAGCCATAATTGGTATGCACACGATTCATAATTAAGTGGTGAATCATATATAAATAAGTGGTGAATATTACTTATTATGTGGTGAATTGTCATCCACTCCTTAACTTGGCCTATGAAAGGCAATGATAACTGAATAGAAACCAATACTGATATAATTTGTGGTCGAAACTAAGCATTTGTTGAAATTGAAGTCAATACTTATTTACACAAGTAACCCTAAATCAAATATAAGTATTTAAGAAGCATTTGATATATAGTAATACCACTAATATATAAAAACAAAACACATATCCGAGTCTGTTAATACTGCAAACCCTTCCACTATTAATGCCCACTGTCCACACTTTCCCACATATACGTTGTCCTTAATATCTTTGCACAACATATCTTTAGCCAAAGAAACAAAGATTTCATTGTGCTGTCAACTTCTACTATACAAAAGTGGTAAATAAATATATATCACATCAACCTACACCACCAACAAATAGACTAGATTCAGACATAACATACAAAATTGAAACCCATCATGCAAGTATGAACATTGTTTGAATCCTACATCAACACTAGCGGGACAAAAACAAGGTTTGGAGAGAGGAGACAAAACTACGTTTTTCTTTTAGTCTTTTTTGTTGCTTTTTTTTTTCTTTGGCATCCAGTTTGGCAAATCGTATAAAGGGGAGGGTAAAAATACAGTGTCAAGTCTACGATGCTAACATTTGGGGTACAAAAAATATTTTCGTATAAAATAAACAAGAAACAACAAATCATGCAAGAAAAAGAAATAAATACAATATACACTCTGAACTAAAATCTAGAAGAAAGTTCTGCTTCTTGTTCGAAGATTATCGACGACTAAACATCTTTTTCAACGAAGTCCAACACTAGCAGTTTAAAAATTGTATCTCATCTCTTTCTAGAATATATCTAAATATTTCTTCTACTACAAGACTATGGAAATAGAAAGAGCCACAAAGAGACTCATAAAAATTACTTAAATAAGGGTAACAAAAAGACCTAAAAAGGACAAACAAAAGACATAATTCAAATCTAATAGATTTGAGCAAATTATTAAAAAGAAATGTACAAAAACATAAAGATGAAGACGGTAAAGACTGCCGTTAGAATCGAAAGACAACAACCCTCCTACTCCAAAAAAGCGGCTAAGAAAATCAAAATCAAAAGAAAAAGAAAAAGAGAAAAAAAGCGAGAGATAGCTAGCTAGGTTTTAAATTAAGTAGTACTTTATTATCTTAGAGGCAATCATAATGCTCGGGGCGCAGCTATATATTACATAATATAGTGTATTTAAAAAATATAATATTGTGTCCATATATATATATATATATATATATATATATGAGATTATGAACCTGTGTTTGAGTATCCGGGCAATATTGCCTACATCAATAGTTCACCACAAGGACACAGTAAAATTCGTTATTTGTTTAATTAAATAATTTAATGAGTTTTAATTTGGATTTTAATCTTTAAAGTTTTGACTTGTGTTAGTCCATATTTTTTTAAACAAATAATCCAATGAGTTTCTAATCTAACAATTATGAAAACCCTAAAAAAAAAAAAAAAACAGAATACTTCATGTGTTATAAAAAATAACTATATTTTTTATTATATTTTTCTCATATCACTTTTTATATTACTCTTTATATTATTAATTATATTACTTTTTTTATCACTTTTCTCACTTAATCATAATCATTCAATATAAATGTAAAAAATAATATTTCCCCAAAAATAATGTAAGAACATTATTTTTGTATAAAAAATGTGATGTAAAATGACTTTCTTTCATTCACTGAAGAGTAATGATACCGGCATATTTATTGCTTGTATTAGGAGCATTGGATATCTCCTATGTTTACATAATTATTGATTTGACATAATGCTGAGATTCAATGGTTCATTAACTAATTGGGCATGAGTTTTTTATGAATCAAAAATATAAAAATAAAAAACTTATTCAAAAAATATTACTCTAAATTCAAAAATTTTAATGATATTATTTTTAACATCATATATAATCGTATTAGCTTATTTGAGCTTATATATAATTTCAATATGATGACAAAATAATAACGTCTAATGTTTAAGTGTATGTTTTAATTATTTTATTTTATGTTTAAAATAATTTATAATCAAAAGTTTTGTGAGAATTTTTAAAAAATAAACTTTTATTTTCCCTGAAAACAATCTTTTCCAGACATGCTATAAATTTCTTATTTAGATTGTGCTTACTTATGAGTTATGATTATGTGACATATAATTAGATCACTTTATATTTATTTAGAATTTTGTTATATTATCTTAAAAATTATTCTTAATAATCTTCTTAATATTAAATAAAAAATATTTAATAAAAAATAAATACATTTAATGTTTTAAAAATATAAAAAATATTCAATATTTTTTTATTTAATAATTAAGAAGATTAGTAAAAAAATTATTTATGAAGATTTAAAATTATTCATTTATATGTCATTTTCACAAAAGTTACAAAAAATATGATGAGAACAAATAATTTTTACAAAAAGCAACAAAAATTGCACATTTTAAAGAACAAAAACAAATCGTGTTTACATTAACTCAATTCCCAAGGATGATTTACATCAATTGGATTTAATCTGAAAATATATTTAATTGAATCAATTTCAGAGATTGATATGATCATTTGATATAAATAAATGTTAATGGATTAAAAGTATGTAAATTCAAATTAAGGATCAAAACATTAATTGATTTTCTAAAAAATTTACATTAATTCATATCAAAACATAAAAAAGTTTGTAATTAACAAACTACCACGATACACCATTCTCCTACTAGTCTACAATTAAGAAACTAATATAAAACATTGATAATTAGGGTACATTTTTGTCTTTAAAATAAACAAGTAAATTAAGATATATCCATATATCGATTTAATCTAATGTTAATAGTGAATACATTATTATTTATTTTCTTTAAGGCCTGTTTGATATGTTGTATTAGACTTGATAGGATAAGCTAATACAATACATTATGACATTATCAGTTGTTTGATACAAATACTGTATTGTATAAGCTTATCCATCAAACCTTTCTTATACATTAAAATAATGGATAACTTAATCAAGCCTTGTGGGGTGGGATTAGGCTTGATTGGATTTTGATGTATAAGCTGTTATAAAGACTTTTTCATTATAATTTTAAACATTTTGATATTTCCAACCATTACGTATTAGGCCTTATACTATCAGGTCTTATATTATCAGACCTTATACTATCATATCTAATACTATCAGTTCGTATCTTATCATTCGTATCAAACGGGCCCTTAAAGACAAGCTCTATAACCTTGTCTGTAACGAAATAGTATTCTAAGTTTGCAGTTAGAGGAGATTAAATATCAATAAAAGATAATGAAAGCCTTTATTAGAATCAATTATTTGACATCAATGTCTAAGCAAGTTAGGTAACATTAAAAAGCTTAGTAAATCAGGCACCATTACCCTATAACACAATTCACACTTCACAAAGACCTACACAAGAGAATCATGAGAAGTTAATTGAACCACAATAAGCACATATTCAACCATAAGAGAATCAAGAGAACCCAGCATGCTCACATTCAAGCACAAAACATAAAGAAGCAAGTCAAATATGCAATTAAACTACTCTTCTTTAGTAACCATTTCTTCATCATTGTGATCACTTCCTTACCTAGGAATTACACTCTAGAAATTTACATCTCCAATAATTAATCAGTACGCTGATTTGCAGATGATCCATAGATTAATCATACTTGCATCTGAAAATCCTAAAGATAAAAGCAAGATAAAATATTAATTTGTTGAACAAAAATGTCTTTCTGCCCATCAGAAAAGCTTTTGTATGTGATCAGTATCATGGAATTTTATTTTACTGAGTTTTCATTTAGCTGAGATGTCCATCTCCTGAATCATACTACGCTAAAATAGTTTATCTTCATCGAATTTCTTATCAAATAGTAAGTCTCCTACATCGATTTCCTATGTTCTTAATGTTAACACAGTGCTTTGCAAGGTGTCTAACTGATTCTTTAAACAAATTTAACATGAACCATAGATATGCATTCACCTATTAAATAAGTTCTGCTGACATTTGGCTCAAAGAAATAACATCAAATATACTACTTTTCAGAAACTTATTTTTCTTGCATTTTATTTATTCACAGTAATAATTTCTCCGTTTATTTTTATTTTTATTTTTCCTTTGGGAGCTAGCATTTCTTAGCTAGGTGAACAGGGATTTGAACCCAAGAAAATTTTTTGTATAAACTTAGAGCACTCAAGTTGAGTATACTAAGACAATCATATCACTGATTATGGTATATTGCGATGATTAATTGTTAATTAACTATAATTGTTATCTATTAATCAATAATGTAATTGACCTAATACACTAACTTCTAATGAAAAGCCAGGCTACAACTGAACTATATTGCTCGGTGGCCTAGGGTTTTATTTATTCACATTAGACAAACTTAACCCGACTAAAATTGCTAATTTACATTCTTAAATTCTCAATTTCAAGAATTTTGGGTTTCCTTCTCTGTTTCCCCTTCCACTTTGATAACCAACAAGGCTACAACAAACACCTAGCTAGGACACATGCTACACAGATAAAAGTTAAACCCTGGCCAAGTATTATCAATGTCTTATGCTCATTAAAGCATAGACACGGATATACTTACCCCATTAATCGCTAGAATGGCTCCTTAAATTGTAGGATCCGTTCACATTACTCTCAAATAAAAGAGTTACATTAAATCACCATAAAGTGAAACTGAAGGAATAACACCAATCTAAAGGTAAAGAGAAGCCCAATAACTAAGTGAACTGCATCACCAGAAAAACCACAATTATTGCAGTCAATAAAAAATGTTCCATTGCTTTTACTACTTCGGAAGTAAGTGTTTAATAAAATATGCAAAAAGATTCATAAAATTAGGAAAAATAACAAGGAGCCAAGTACAAGGGAATCCGCAACTTCATATATTTCAACCACACTGATGATTGATGATAGAAGCAACTGAGTCATATTAAAGTTTCCCAGTTTCAACATCATCCAAAACAAAGGAAAATGAATTTAGAGTGTTATATCGATGACTGAATTGAATAAAAATGCAAGTGAACTAAGTATTAAAAGGCATACTTTAGGAGCCCTTGATGTTGATCACCCTTGATCCAATACCAAACAAATAAAAATATAGTGGACACAATTCTGCTACCCCTCTCATCCTTCATGTCTACCATCAATACCTAATTATCTAACATTAAAAAATTGATAAAAAGATGTTGGCTAGGTGAGTTTCTAAGCATGAGTAAAGGCCAAAACCGTGAACATAAATGATATCCACTATCAGAACCAAATTTAACAGATGTCTAATTCTTACTTAAATTTGGAGCATCATAATTAGATGTAATAGGTCAGTTGAGTACACCAAATCAATTAAGACTTGATATTTTTATTAATCTTTATGAAATTAATTATGTAAGACAAAGATGAATAAAAATATTAAACCCTGATTAACCTAATACAGTTAATAGAGTACTCTAGATTTAATCAAAAATTTATCCTAATTCCTAATACAGAAAAGCTGACCCCGTAAAACCTAGAAGTCTAAAACAAGAAGGGCTTGCACCCAGACAACCTTTTTCTGGAACCATCCAGATGAAGCAGAATAATGCTAACTGAGCTTAACCAGCGTGATCTAAAGTCTAAACGGTCTAATTCAGGGAAGGTGAGAAGAACCAACCCTACCACCCTTCCCCACTCTAAAGCCTAACATGCCATTGCCCTACAACCAAAGTAATTAAAAGGAAAAATATTCACACTATGACTGTCCAGCAATTCCACCATTGGATGAAGTACTAAATGGACAAGTAGGCAAGGAGTCAAACATCAAAGTACGCTTACCATGAAATTCCTGCATATAGCTCCAATCTTATTCCCTGGAGCATTTCAAAATTTCATCCTTGCCTACACAATCATAACTGAACTCTTCCACCAAAATTAAATAGCAGATTAGACACAAGAGAAACAAACTAGTACAAAGTATCCAAATAAAGATAATAACAACATATCCAGTGAGTTTCTTAGAAGCAAACAAATGAACAAAAACGTCCCTAACCTTGCTATGCTTACAAGAAAACCGTCAGAAACATACTGCACAAGTACAAGTCAGTAAGATCAAAGATCATTGACAAGCCTCTCATCAGAAAGAAGGGGGAGGACGAGGTGGAGGTCCCCAGAAGACATCATGAGGCATCTGGCCATTGTGTAGCAAATTTGGAGGCAAATTATACACAGGCATTGAAACCTGTTCACCCAAACCTTGAGAAGCAGGAGTTGCAGCAGTTCCAGCTGAATTCACTACTACTGATTGCTGCTGTTGATGTTGCTGTACTTGCATCTCCTCCTCACCTTGCTCATCCTCTAATGGCAACCTCTCATAAGTAGCATTAGCAAAAGTAGCTGCAATCACCATCACAGGTCCTGACGCCACCAACGAACCCACAACAGTCCCACCAACCACCTGCCCTTGACCACCGGCCAAGTACACCGTTAGCCCGGTGGCCCCTGGCGGCGAAGGAGCAGGCAAGAAAGCACCAGAGAGAGACAATATCTCGAACCTGCCATGGAGAGTGATGACCCCACCAGGCGCAGCCGGTTGCCGGAGGGTGACATTGGTCACAATGCCACTCCCGCTTAGCACCGACACCCCTCGGTGGCGGCGATTCGAGAAGGCGGCAATGCTCTCTGCGACATCGCTGCCGCTGCTGATTTCCAAGACGTGGCTTCGGAGCGCGTTGGGGCTCTCCTTGGTTATGACGATGGGTGGTTTGGGCTTGTTCTTGGACCCTGGTGGCCGGCCACGCGGCCTGCGCCTGCTGCTGCCAGGCTCCGCTGCTGCTTCTTGGTTACCCGTATTTTGATCATCGCCACCTTCACGACCGTTATCTCTGCTCTCGTCGTCCTCGGTTGTGTTGGTGTTTGCGTTAGTGTTGCTATTGCTGCTATTAGTTGGGGTTGAGTTGGCGTTGTTGTTGTTGTTGTCCATGAATTCTTGCTCTCGTCTCAGCTGAAGTGATGATGAGATTGAATCCGTGTGTCTCATACCCATATTCCCAGCCCACCAACGATTTGCCATCTTTGAAAAACCTTCAGATAATATATATATAGAGAGAGAGAGAGAGAGAAATCTAGGAAGCTTATATCAACTTTGCCTTCACTTTCTCTATCTCTATTTCTGGATGCTTCTTAAACTGATTTGAATGAATAATGATAAAACTCAACACCAATAGTGAACTTGAATTAAAACTCACCAAAAATACTGTATGGATATCAGGTCTTTCTTCCTTCTTGTTTGCTATATATTCAGATCTCTATAGCTGTACCCCAAAATCCAACGGATACAACCCAAAACCTTATCCACCTTATCTCAACTGACCAAAAGAGGAAAAAAAACCAACTTTCTCTGCTATCTTACTGCATGAATCAGACATCAAATTACACATGTGTTTTGCTTGGTTTTGCATGTAAACCCTAACCACATATATAAATCCCTCCTAATTGGAGAAGTCACATCCATCTAATTGAGATTATGACAGAAAAAAAAAAAAAACCCACTCCCACACAGACACAGTAGAAAAACAAAAAAGAAAGAAAGAAAGCTCAAGAGTCAAGACCCAACACCAAACTGGAGAAACAGTCTTGCAGAGCTCAAGTACAAGAGAACCCCAGATGCTTGAATGCTCTCTGGTTTTGTACTATCGACACATAAACGCTGCTTTTGGGGTGTAGTTCGCACTTCCACAAGATAGAATACGAAAATATGCTTTTGTAATTGTACCTCGATCTATGCCGCTAAAAGGGTACGGGGCAGAATATGGTAACAGTGCCTTCAGGGTCCCAGTTTTTTTTTTTTCTTTCAGGAGCTGATGTTACCAATCCAATGCTTATCTGGGTCTGCGAGTGTTCCACAACACCGTCCCTGGAGTTTTAGGATGATCTCATCTCCATGTATCAGTGACCACCAGTTTTATTTGCGGTTTTGTGCAGTGAAGGGTGGGCGTTGGTAAGCGGTTCTTGTGTTGTGTTCAAAGTTTTCAATTTCCCAAGTAAGCAGAGCCCCATCCACTTGTTGTTGTTGTGTCACCAACTCACGCAGCTTCGTTCAAAACAAGATTGGGGTTAGACACCAACTTGCGCAAGAGACCCATTACTATGCAATAAAAGGAAAGAGAGAATTCCACACACACTGTGAGCTTGTGAATTTACTGTTGTGCCCTCGTGCTGGTGGCTTGGACAGCTTGTACCATCATGGCTCCAGCACCTCGTGGGGTTTGAAAGGGTAAATGTGCACTCTGCCCCAGTTGTGGATTGACCCTTGTAGTTCGCCAATAGCCGCAGCTTTGGGTTAGTTTCAAGTGCATGTGAGGTTGTACTTGTGCAGATGATACGATAGATACAATGCTCGAATACCTCGTGCAAGGAGAGCTTCTTGAGGGAGGCGTTTATGGTAGGCGGGTATATGCCATACATCAAGCTCATTTACCTATTATATCCTATTACCTGGATTTTTTAACGGTTTTGATATTTTTATTATTAATAATATATATATCTTTTTTATATTATTTATCATTTTTATTATTTTTATTTATTTTTCATTAAATTTAACATTTTTAAAAAGAGTTTTAATAATGTATACATACATAAAAGAGATATATGATGATTTTTTTAATTATGTTATAATTATTTGTAAACTCAATTTTTGTCTAGGGGCTTGGGTATGTGTAAATTAATATTTTAAAAATTAAATCAGACATAAAAATGGTACAATTTTTAGATTATAATTTAATTGATTAAATTTGTTATTAAATTATGATTGAATCATGGTTAAATTAAAAAATAATTGAACTAAAGATATGATTGGTTTATGATCCATTCAATTTAATCGATCAGTTTGATTCAATTTTTAAATTATTTATGTAAATATTATTAATTAAAATTTATAAAAAAAATTATATATACAATTAATTATTTATAATAAAAAAGTATGTTATTAAATAAAATCTATAAAAAAAATTATATGTATAGTTATCTATGATAAAAAAAAGTGATCTAAATTTCTTCTATGTGAATCTGAGTGTATAAAATATTATCGCTTAAAATTTATAAAAAAATTATATATACAATTATTTATGATAATAAATAAATAAATAAAATATAACATATATTTAAGTTATATGTCATCAATATTAATAATTGATTTGATTTTATGCAAAATCAACCATTTTAATCGTTAGTATATGGCATACACCCACCCTACAATAAATGCCTTCCTTCTTGAGAGTTGGGCTTCTCTAAAGATATGAAAAAAATTAGAAGAATTTTATCCTACCCGGAAAAGGTTTCCCTACTCATGCTCATAATGTTCCGAGAATTTAACATTTGATTATATAAAGACCAATTTTTGTTCTTATAATTAGTTTAGTATATAGAAAGATGATTTTACTTAATAAGAATAACATATATATATATATATATATATATATATATATAAATACGTTAAAATGAAATGATTTCTAATTTATGTTTAGGCAACTTTTGGAATAGAATAGTTTTTTTGAAAATGATAGTTTTACGTCATTTTTTATCTCACACTTATTTTTATATTTATCTTAAATGAATGTGATTAAATAAAAAAATAAAAAAATATAATAAATAATATTAAAAATATATATATACACTGTATGTAATAAAAAATTCAGAATTATAATTTTTTAAGTTATGATAATAAGTGTTATTCTTTATTTTTTAAAGTATTTCTTACTTAATAAATAAAATATTAATTTTTTTAAGATACAATTAGATGATGTTTAAGTAGAGATTTTTTTTAATTATATTATTTTTATACACATAAATTTTAATATCAAATTTAAAATTACATATTTAATTGTTATTCTATAAAATAAATAAAAATATAATAAAAAATAAATCTTATTTCTTGTAACGTTAAATTACTAATCTTCATTTAAAAAATAGATCATGTATAGTTTGATAAAATGATTTTTTATGGAAAGATAATAAGAATAAGAATAGGTGAGGAAATTCTACTTGTATAGGAGGGGTGGTCTTTGACTGATTGATAATGTTAGAGAGCTCTACATCAATCAGCTATGACAGCCCATTGATTAGAGACAAGATAAGGTGCAATACATTCTATTGCTTCCGTCTATCTTGAAAATGAGTAATGAGGTGTAAACACAGATGTTAATAAACATATCTTAACTTGTGCTTATATAGAGAATAAAGCACGTGAAGAGTTAAGTAACCGGTCATGTGTACACTATTGAATTTAAGCTCAATATGAACATATTATTCTAAAATAAAATGTTCATTCTCATATTTTATTTAGTACATATATAGAAAGGGAGTGATGGTTTTATTCTATGTTTCATACGTTATAATTAATAAAAAATGTAGAATAACATTAATTTATGATTTTTTATGTTAAATATGTTTTACTCAGCCGGATTGAGCCAACAAAAATATTTTGGTCAGGACAGGTCAATTCGGCGTACGTTAATTTTCTGGGCTAAAAAACACGTCTTAGAGTAAAAAAAAAAAAAAAGCTAAATAGGTGAACTCAATGACTTGAGTTATTTTTTAACGTTTATATTTTGCTGAAATGAAAATGGAGATTCTATCATTTTGTGATACAAAGTCTATTCTCACAATTATAAAAATATTCATTTTCTTCGAAATGTTCATTCTTATTGAAATTTCAACTTTTTTATTTATTTAATTTTTATATATTTAATTTTTTTAATTTATTTATAAATTTATTTTATATTTTATAAAAATATTATAATTATATATAAATTAATTTAATATTTTATATATTAACATATGATATAAATACAATATATATATAAATTATATATAAAATATTTTTCATTGAAATTAGCTAAGTAAGTATGGGAATAAGTCCATTTTATTCTAACCAATCAATTATATTATATTTTTTAATGTTTTTTATTTGATAAGTAAAAAGATTAAATTTTAAAAATATAATCAAGTTCTTAAATAAAAATTTATTTTAATAATATTATTTTTATATATAAATTTTAAAATTAAATTTAAAATTAAATTTTTAAAAAACTCGAATTTCTTACGCACGTTAAGAAAGTTTAGTGGAATTATTTAGTAAATTAAGAAAAAATGGTGAAATAAAAAAAAAAAGTATGATGGGGCGGCATGGGGTGGAGTGGCGTGCTGATGGGGCAGTGGGACACATCACTGTCTGCAGACCCGACAAAGTAACGAATGCCAATGTCTGCTATCACCACCGCCAAAACTAGAGCCATTACTAAGCAGCCAGAGTCACAGAGCCCGTCAGCCAGAGAAACGAATCCCCCCTTCCCCAGTTGTCACTGACTTTGGTATAAATTCTTATAATATTAGATTAAAGAAACTTATTAAATAAGTTAAAATATAAAATTTTAGATAAAAATAAAATAAAGAACTTTTTTTAATTTTTAATGTAATAAATTTTTTTAAATTTTTTAATAAATGTTATAAGAATATTTGTTAATAAAATCTATTTTTATATAATAAATTTAATATACTTAAATTTGACTTACTATATTTTTAATTAATAATTAATAAGTAATTAATTATTATAATTAATTATTAATCAATTATTATAATTAATAATGTAATTAATTATTTAATTATACAAAAACTTTAAAAAAAGAAACTACGAAAAGAGCATATGCGCCATTGATGAGAAGCCAAAAAGTGATAAGGATGGAGAAAATTCAACTCACTGCGTCCAAGCATTAATTATGTAGCTTAGCATTAGGTTGTATTTTAAATATGGTCTTTATCTTCTTTTATATTTTATCTCTATCTTATGTAGTTATTATATACTTTCTGTATCTATATTAGTAAAGACTGTGGGCTATAACTCACTGAGTTAAACAGACCATTCATAAATTTTTTTTTTACATGGTATCAGAACATTATTATGATTAATACTGTGACACTCGGGGTCGACGAGAGTGGGGAGCGGTCGCCAGTGCAAAAAGATGAAACACGAACAATGAGCGGCTCTTAGCAGGCTTCTAGGCGGAGAGACACATGAATGAACTGAATACACACTGACATGAGAGGAATCCAGAGATTGTGCAGGTATGGGACTGCATAGTTGAAGATGGCTTAAAGGAATTGATTAACACCATCCATATCAATAAGATGCATCTTCTTTTCGGGAGCCAAGAACATAAGTACTCCATAGTTAAGCGTGTTTGACTTGGAGCACTTGTGGGATGCGTGACATCTTGGGAAGTTTCCTAAGATGCGTGTGAGTGAGAACAAAGCATGCTGAAAAGACTAGTGTTAGTTTGTGGGGACATTCATCGATCTTGTAGGCAGTCTCGGGACGTTACAAATGGTATCAGAGCCAGGACCTCTTCCAGTACGGTGTGATTCGGGGACAAATCATGCGGAAGCTAGTGGGCATGTGACACCCGGGGCCGACGAGGGCAGGGAGTGGTCGCCGGTGCAAAAAGATGAAGTACGGACAAGGAGCGGCTCCTGGCAGGCTTCTAGGCGGAGGGACACATGAATGAACTGAATACACACTGGAATGATAGGGATCTAGAGATTGTGCAGGTATGGGACTGCATAGTTGAGGATAACTTAAAAGAATTTATTAGCACCACTCATATCAACAAGATGCATCTTCTTTTCGGGAGCTAAGAACATAAGTACTCTATAGTTAAGCGTGCTTGACTTGGAGCACTTGTTGGATGGGTGATCTCTTGGGAAGTTTTCGAGGATGCGTGTGAGTGAGGACAAATCATGCTGAAAAGACCCGTGTTGGTTTGTGGGGACACTCATCGATCCTGCAGGCAGTCTCGGGACGTTACAAATACCACACCTAACAGAGAGTCTCATTCCTCAAACCCCACCCTCTCCTCCACTGCCACCAATACATCTCCCTACCCTTCTACTCTCAACATTAGTAATTTCATTTCCTTGGACCTAACACCCAAAAATTACCTCTTATGGAGAACTCAAATGAAGAATTTGATTGAGAGTCAAGACCTAGATGGGTTCATCAATGGAGAAACCCTTGCACCCCTCCCTATTATCCCATTTCCACCAACACACACGTCAGGTGGCATGAAATTCGACCAACCTAACTCTGATTATGTTCATTAGTGCATATCCAATAAACTTATTCGTGCATGGATAACAAGTCGTCTTACTTAGGAGGCACTCAACCTTGTCATTGACTTGGAAACCACCAGTGATGTGTGGATAGCACTACAGGACGCTTTTGCTCACACCTTTGTTGAGCGTGAGTGTCTTCTCAAATAGAAACTCACCATGACAAGGTGTTTCACTTGCTACATGGTCTTGGTCCTAACTACAATTCCTTCACAACAACTATGATGCGCTCTCCCATTCCTTCATATGAGTCTATACTTCCTCAACTCATCAACTTTGACTCTCGTACAATTGATGTTCACTGGTCAGTTGCTACTCCAGTTTTTTATGCCAAACGAGACCCTCGTTCACAAGACAAACGACCTATTTCTTTCTCTAAGCCGCACACAAGTCGTAATAATTTTTCATCAAAAGGTTGTGGCTTTGCTCCACATTTTGGGTCCTCCAAAACTCACTGCAACTCTAGTGCTCCCCAAGTTGTGTGCCAAATTTGAAAAGGCAAAAACCATGAAGCTCTCGCTTGCCCACAGCGTTATAATCATGCATACCAACCAGATTCTCTCTCTCCTACTCTTATTGCCTTGACGCTCAATGAAACTGATGATGTCAATGAATGGACACCTGATTTAGGTTTTGGCGCACACATGAAACATGATGCAGGTATCCTTTCTAATATTCGCACATACTATGGCAATAAATTTGTGGTAGTAGGTAATGGCAACACACTTGATATGACACACACTAGTGATGCATCTTTCCCCTATCTTCTGGTTCTAATATGCGTCTTAAAGATGTTCTTATTGTGCCTCAAATTCAGAAGAATTTATTATCCATTAGTCAACTCACCATTGATTACCCTTGTCTATGTGAATTTTCTTCTACTGCATTTGTGATAAAGGACAAGAGGACGGGGAATGTGCATTCTCTTCCTCCACAAATTAATGCTTACTATTCTACCATATTTCAGGTTGCTGAGGCTCAAGTTTGGCATCCTTGCCTTGGACATCCAAACATATGCATTGTTAAATTTCTGCAAAATAAAAGGACAATTAAAGTCTCAAATATGCAATCATTGTCTTTTATTTGTGAAAGTTGTACTTCGGTTACGGCTTCTCAGTTACCTTTTATCTTAATCAATAAAATAAGAAATTCTCTATTTGAGCTTGTATAGTTTGATTTGTGGGGACCAGCCCTTATTATTTCTAAATATGGTTTTCGATTCTATGTATGTATTGTGGATGATTTTACTTGATTTGCATGGCTTATTCCACTCAAAGCTAAGTCAGATTTTTATGATCAATTCGTTTTATTTGAGAAGTTTGTGGCTTGACAATTTATGACTTATATCAAATGTGTTCAATGTGATGGGGTGGTGAGTTTATCAACTTTATTTCATTTAGTTTTTAATGGAATTCGTATCCATATCTCTTGTCCCTTCACACCTCAGCAAAATGGTGTTGTTGAGAGAAAACATCGACATATCCGTGAACTCGGTCTTATAATGATTTTTGCTAGTAAAGTACCTCTTATTTACTGGCTAGAATCCTTTTCTATAGTAGTGCATCTAATTAACAAGTTGCCTTCCTCAGTTCGTCACTTCAATAATCCATTTTTTCTCTTACATAATTATCACCTAGATTATTCATGCTTACGAGGTTTTGACACTCGTTGTTTTCCTCTCATTCAACGAGCCCAACAGACTAAGTTTGATGTAAAATCATTGTCATGTGTGTTTCTGGGATATAGTGATCACTATAAAGGTTATAAATGTCTTTATCCAGCAACTAGCCGTATTTATATCTCTCGTAGTGTAGTTTTTTATTAGCACTCATATCCCTATAAAGATCTAAAATCTCTTCACGCACCTAACCTATAAACCTCTCACCAAATAATCGATTATCTAGATAAGGCCCCACCACAAGCTTATCACCAAATGGCCACCTCTCCTCCTAAATCTGTTTTACGTCATCCACCACGTTCAAATCAAGACCCACCTAATCCACTTCAATAAACCAACACCTTATCATCTAATATTCCAATTCCACTACTTGTTCACAGTAACTCTTCATCAAAAATAATTCACGCCCCATCACTTCCACAACACTCATATACCACCTCGCCACCTATACCCAACCCATCAATTACTAACAACACCTCCCCATGCGGACACATTAACACCTTGCCACCTAGCCCACCCACGCAAACCATGATTAACCTCACACATGCTTCTGCTACCCTATAATACCACATCATTCCTACACCTTCCCCATCTCATAACACACACCTAATGGTGACTCGTGTTAAGGATGGTATTCATTGTCCCAACAAAAAATTATTACTTACTTGTGAGCCCATTCCCAAAGAACCTAAATCAACAAAATCTGCACTGCGACATCTCGACTGGAAGAAAGTAATGGAGATCGAACTTTAGGCATTAGTTGATCAGAAGACGTTCACCTTGGTGCCACGAGAACCTCATATGCATGTTCTTGGAACCAAATGGGTGTGGAAGGATAAACTTAACTCTGATGGGTCTTTTGAACGTCTCAAAGCAAGATATGTGGCAAAAGGTTTTAATCAGATTATTGGTCTTGATTTCAAAGATTATTTCTCTCCTGTGATCAAGTATAACATTGTGAGATTGGTCTTAGCCTTGGCTACTATGAACAATTGGGTTCTCAAACAATTGAACATTAAGAATGCATTTTTACATGGCCAACTTTAGGAGCTCGTATATGTTTCTCAACCACCAGGCTTTGTGAATCTGCAGTTTTCAAAACATGTTTGGAATTTAAATAAAGCATTGTATGGTCTTCAACAAGCTCCTCGTACTTGGTTCAATAGGTTCAGCTCTTATTTGCTTCATGTGACCTTTATTTGTAGCACTGCAAACCCTGCTTTATTTGTGTATTGCCAGAATGATGTAACTTTGGTATTACTGCTCTATGTTGATAATATTATTCTTATAAGAAGCTCTGAACTAGCTTTAATTGATTTTGTTACATAATCGATTCGCACCTTTGCCATCAAAGATCTAGGCCATCTTTATTATTTTATAGGCGTTGAGGTACAACATATTTATTATGGTTTCTTTCTCAATCAAACCAAATACACCTTGGATATTCTTCAACGTGCCAACATGCATGACTCAAACCCCATGGTCACTCCAATGGTTGTTAAACATCATGACATGGATGATACTACATTTCATGATTCACACCTTTATCGGAGTCTTGCTGAGGCCCTTCAGTATCTTACATTTACTCGACCAGATTTGGCCTTTAGTGTGAATTATCTTTGCAAATTTATGCATTCTCCTTCTGTCCAGCATTTCAAGATGACGAAGAGGGTCCTACGTTACATCAAAGGCATTGTGTCCCTTGGTATGAACATTCACAAATCATCAAACACTAACTTATATGCCTTTGCAGATGCAGACTGGGCTGGGTGCCCTTTAACTTGTCGTTCCACCACTGGATACTGCACTTTTATGGGGAACAACTGCATTTCGTGGTGTGTAAAGAAGCAAACAACAGTTGCTTACTCAAGTGTGGAAGCCGAGTATCGTTCTATGGCTTCAGCTACTGCTGAGCTTACTTGGATCACTTTCTTACTACGTGATCTTGGCATTCTATTACATGAGCCACCTTCCTTGTTTTGTGATAACCTCAGTGCACTTCATTTGACTAACAATCCGGTATTTCATGCTTGCACAAAACACATTCAGCTAGATTTTCACTTTGTGCGCGAGAAGGTTGCTCAGGGGACCTTAGTTACTTGATATGTTCCTTCAGCAAATCAGTTGGCATATCTGTTTAACAAGCCATTTTCCCGAACAACATTTCTTTCATTACGGGGCAAACTTGGTCTCTGCATGGTGCCGCCAAATTTGAAAGCGGGTGATAAGGATGAAGAAAATTCAACTAACTGCGCCCAAACATTAATTACGTAGCTTAGCATTAGTTTGTATTTTAAACGTAGTCCTTATCTTCTTTTCTATTTTATTTTTATCTGATGTTGTTATTATGTATTTTCTTTATCTATATTAATAAAGATTGTGGGCTATAACTCTTTGAGTTAAACAGACCCTTCATAAAACTTCTACAAAAAGTAGGGAATAGAGAAAAATGAACAAGTGAACCATTGTGACGAAACTGTGTAAATTTTGTATACATTTTTTATGGTTGCTCTGGTGCAACTAAAAAGTGTGTGTCACCAGTGGCATCCCACAATCTCCCAATGTTGTTTTAAAACATAAGCAAATAAGTCTAAGTTATCAACCATGTAACAGAGGTGTTTTACAAATTTTTATTTGCTGGACTATTTAATTAATAATTTTTTAAACAAATTAAAAAGCGTTTGCTTGGATGTCCTGTACCTACCAAATCTTGATGGCAACGACATTGAGTTCCACGATAAAATTGAATTCTCAGGTGTTGAGGTTTGGGTAAGCATTTTCCTTTATTTGCTTGGTAGTATTTGGTTGAGAACTGTGCTCCTCAACTTTAGATGGCAGCTCTGCGAGAAATTTCCAGCACCTTACTCTCTCTCTCAACTTCTCTTCCTCCGACCAATGACTTCCAAGATTTTTGTTAAAGGTACACATTTTTTGGGGCTCTCTTTCACGTTCCTCTTCGGTGTCTGATTTTTAGTATTTTGAAACCTGGGCTAGTAATAAGTCATGTTTTATTTTTCATGGTTGCTTTCTCATTACCTTCAATTTTGCACTAGCAATTGTTTCGATTATTGAAAAGCATAGAACAATATTGCATTTTTCTAGCTGCCAGACTGAGTACTATCATGTGTCATTAGTTTTAGCATATGAATCAAATAAATCGATGGCTCAATTGAACATGTTTTATTTTTTACAAATTTGCAAAACAACTCTTAAGGGGAGTCCAATAAATAAAAAATTACAAAACACTCTTGTTATATGGATTGATGACTTGAACTTATTTGGATGTCACTGGTGACACACTTTTTGATTGCACCAGAACAACCACCTACATTTTTAATGTATATATCATTTCTCTGATGAGAACGGACATTTACCCAATATTCAAAGTACATTAACGCTTCCTATAACATTTTACGATTTTTTTACCAAACTGTCATTTTTGTCAAAACTATTTACTAAAATGTCATTTTTAAAAAAATTATCTACCAAAATGTCACTCTTTTGAAACTATATACCAAATTACCACCCTTTTTGTCTAACATGACATTTTTTAATAATTTCTAGTCTATATAACGCATCCACGTTGATTACGCCATTACGCCAACAAGGTTGGCGTATCCACGTAGGATACGCCATCCTGTTTGGAGCATCCTACATGGATACGCCATCATTGTTGACATAATCAATGTGGATGCGCCATGTAGGATGACATATCAATATAGGATGCGCCAAACAGGATGGCACATCCATGTGGACAAAAAAAAAATTCATGTTGCGTGTGCTTCTAGGACACTTAACTATTCCACGTGGATCTCGCACTCCTCCCAAAGACACATACATTTTACATGCCTACTAGAGAGTGCACCATAACGTTGAAAAATATTAATATCAATTAGCTTATTTATAGGCCAAGTATTTGCTTCAAATTCGTAAAGTAGTTGATGTGGGACTTTGATGTTGGCAAGGCAAAGCAACTAAGTAAGGTAACAAGGTATTTTTGTTCGATGTGAGACTTTTGTGTTGGCAAGGAAAATCAACTGAGTAAGACAATAAGGTACTTTTGTTCGATGTGAAACTTTGGCGTTGGCAAGACAAAACAATTAAGTAAGACAATATTATGTCATCTCTTTTTTTACATACTTATATTTTAATTCTATCATTTGAACTGATATAAGAAATGTATCACACATTAATGTATGATGAGTAAGTAGCATTCTTTAAAAAAAAGTCACACACATAGGCACTGATTATAAAAGAAAAAGAATATCTTTAGAGAATGAGATTGTTTCTCTTTTAATATTAAAATTTATCTACATGTGAGGACATGTGGTTTATTTCTTGTCTTTGTTTTGGATCACCATGGATAAGTATTAATTTTCACTTTTGACCTAAAGATATTCTTTTTCTTTTATAGTCAGGGCTTGTGTGTGTGACTTTTTTTTTTTAAGAATGCTACTTACTTATCACACATTAATGTGTGATATATTTCTCATATAAGTTCAAATGATAGAATTAAAATATAAGTATGTAAAAAAAGAGATGACATAATATTGCTTTGTTTAGTTGCTTTATCTTATCAACACCAAAGTCTCATATCAAACTAAGGTACATTGTTATCTTACTTAGTTGTTTTGTCTTGTCAACACCAAAGTCTCATGTCGAACAAAGATACGATGTTGTCTTACTTAATTGTTTTACCTGACCAACACCAAAGTCTCACTTTGAACAAATGTATCTTGTTGCCTTACTTAATTGTTTTGCTTTGCCAACACCAAAGTCCCACATCGACTACTTTACGGATCAAAAGCAAACACTTGACATATAAATAAACAAATTAGCATCTATAAAGCACAGACACAGACACGGGACACGACACGAACACGGATACAGAGACACACCAAATTCAAAAATTGTAGGACACGGACACGACATATATATATATGTCGTGTCCTACAATTTTTGAATTTGGTGTGTAAAAAAATTTAAGTAAAAATTCATTAATATCATTTTTATAAACTTAAAAATTTACAATATCTTAATATATGTCATATGTACTAATATTTACTACCTAATAAGTCCTTCTTAAAAAAATATGGAGCATAATTTTTATTGATATATTTTAAAAAATCTCTTAAACTAATTTCTCCTAATAGAACTAACCATAAATAAGTACACGTGCATAATATTGGTATGAAGCAAGTTTCAGTGACGACAAAGTAGACAATTTGGTACGAGTAAAGGTAGAAGGAATAGATGAAAGTAGTGGTGTGTGAAAAGATAAAACTTAAAATACTGATGTGTGAAAATAGTGACTTGGGACGTTAGTTATGTGATTGGACTTGGTGGGTTACGGGCTTACTAATTAAACGTTAATCATGAAAACAATTAAAAAAAAATTAATGTATCGTGTTCAAGTCGTATCCTAGACGTGTCCAAACGTACCCGAGACGTATCCAAGTGTGTCCAAACGTGTCCGAGACTTGTCCAAATTACAAATAATAATCTTTTTAAATGGACACATTCTGACACGTAGGACACGTGTGTTATACGGGTGTCCCTATGTGTCTGACACAGATACGTGTCCATGCTTCATAGACTAGTATTGATGTCTTCTAACGTTATAGTGCATTCTCTAGTAGGCATGTGAAATGTATGTGTCTTTGGAAAGAGTGCAAGATTCACGTGAAAGAGTTAAGTGCCCTAAAAGCACACGTAACGTGACTTTTTTTAATTTTTATTGTCCACGTGGATGCGCCATCCTGTTTGGCGCATCCTACGTGGATACACCATCCTACATAATGTTTTTTACATGGATGCGCCATGTATGATGATGTATTCATGTAGAATGTAACACCCACCGTAGGGTGTCACATTTATGTTACTTTATTACCCAAAATACCCTCAATAGTTATAAAATGGAATGTTGTGATAAAAATACGAGTTGCAAATTTTTTTTTTCTTCATGGATAACAATAAAATAGACTTAGCGAAAAATAAAACTATTATACAACAACCTCACACATAATTTACATCATATACATATTACACAAGTGCTGTCAGGCTTATTTATTACAGATCATGTCTCGGAACAATAAACACACTTAAATAATTACACACAGAGTTTATATCAGAATTCAAACTTGCCCAAGTTTAACTAAGTAGAAGACCCCTCAGACGGGTCCTCCTCGGGTTCCTCAGCAGGTAGGAATCCGTTATGACGAGTAGCCCTACGGACAGGTGTCCGGGCTGACGATACTATGCTGATTTCCATTGGGACATAATTTCTAGTATTCCAATGTCGCCTGATATGCAAAGGAAATTCAACATGAACAAAGATAGTCACACAGAAAAATGGATCTCCACGAAACAGTCTACTAATACTAACAGTCAGGTACCCCTCGTAAATAAGTCCTCGCTCATCGGGACTTGTCCTCCATTCTCCAGCTCCTCCGTGAAATTGTAGATGTACATATCCGAAGAAACTGGCTATTGACGTCATACTGTCAGAATTCTGCGTTCCCTGATGTGAGAAGTAGTTCCTCTTCTCCTTCTTGTATCGTTTCTTTCTCAATGTCTTCACCCAATTATAAATACAATATACAGATATACATACAAAAAGGTGAGATCACCTACGCCAATACTAGCATGATAACACAGAGATAATACAAACAACATATCATATCATGATCACAATTATGCCATCATCATAATGTAAAATAATAATTACCATCATGCCACTATCACTGTTTAAATCACAAAATAATTACAGTAACACCGTCATATAGATATAGATACTCAGTTTCATGCATGCGCACATAAACTCAATGTCCTACTCCATGGAGCTAATACTCAAGTCGGAGAAATTGATCGAAAAGATCTGCCAGTACCACGTGCTTCAAACCAAGTGTTATAATTATATCTTGCACATCTAGCACATACACGACAGTCTTTGTCAGATCTCGATTAAGAATAATGTCTCGGTCTGGATCATCAGTGTGTTGCATCGGTCTAACTCACAGTACAGAAGAGCTACCAACTGCCCATTACGAGCAACCCGCACCTCGATGCCCCCAAGGTCAACAAGTGACCTACACTACGCGTATCGCACCCACTCAAGAGGTGTACGCTTCTCCTAGGCAATTAGCCATATACAGTCCATTGGACCATTTTCAATGTATGTGTAATGCACCAATTACCAACCAAAGGTAAATCACATAATTTCTCATACAAAGTTCAAATACTATTTTACGTTCGTAAAATGGATTTATGCCAATTATAGGCAAATTGCTCAATTTCTTGTACAGTATTCACATACTGATTTTTTAACTGTAAAGTTTACTGTATAATGAACAACAACCTTATATTATTGCATTTTTCTCATTCAAAAAATATTTTTGTTACGTTTTTACGGTCACGTAATATTTTATTATGTAAACAACGATTTGTAACATTTCTATTACGTTTAAAAATCGCGTGATAATTTTTTTCTATATTCTAAAATGCGTAAAAATATTCTTTCATTTTTAAATCGCATAGCGATTTTTCTACAACATTTGGATCGTGTAAAATATTTAAACGCTTTAAAAGTCGCGTATAAATATTTTAACTTTTTTTTTCAAATCGCGTAATTTAAAAATTATGTTTTTGAGTTACGTAAATCATTTTTCATCATTTTTACCCTTCGTAAAATATTTCTTAACTTTAAAATATTATTTTGGACTTTTCTTATAATAATATAATTTCTTACTTTATTTTCTTCCTATTCTTAGTCAAAAAAATTCTTTTCCGTAATATATTTTCTCAAAATCACTTTTTATTGATTTAATTTTACAAAATCACATTTAGTTGATTTAATTACTGTTTCTAATTTTAAATTTCCTAACATTTTCCAAAACCCAATAAATAAATTCTACGTTAGTAAGTTTAAGTTACAAATGTTTTCTTTTATATTTCTAAATCACCTCTAAAAATTAATTCTCTTTAAAATAATTTGAAGTTCATCACCTTCAATCTCCATTTTTCTTTTATTTATGAAAATTCCACTGGATAACACTTTAATTCCCTTTTTAAAAATCCTTATTTGAAAATTCTTATATTTTATAATATCAAAACATTTTTCTAAATTATCAAAACCTTATAGATGGCCATTGGAACCATGAAATATTTTTCTTCTAACTTAAATAAATTCCATTCTTGTTTCTACACAAAATAAATTCATGAAAACTTAACTCCAAAAATCGTGTGCATTCTTTTTACAAAACAAACTCTTTTATTTATTTTCTTTACTTCTCAAATCATTCAATTTTATTATTTATGAAAATATAATTTTGTGAACATCAAATTGGTTGATGTCTTATCCGAAATTTACTTTAGTTCAAGGACTAAAAATGAACTCCATAGTTCTTGAAAAATTTCAATAATAACTTTAGTCTTGGAAGTTCAAAACCGTGACCTCCTCCATGGCCTTTGGAGTCAAAATTTTGCTTATTTCAACATACATCCATCATAATATATTCAACATATATCATCATGCATATTATAAGCATACCATATAAACAAATAAAAATCATACTAAGCATGCATACACAAGTAAATCATGCAAAGCATATCAAGCATAGGCAAAAATAATCAAAGCACATAACACACATAACTTATTACATGACCATGGATATGAATCCTCACGTGGATTCACCATCCACCAAATATAAAACTATCTCTCACCACCATGCTTGGTTGGTGAGATGGATCTCTCTCTTACCTCTTGAAGAACTACCAAAAAGCTTGTTGCTTTGTGTTTTGAATAAGATCTCCACCAACACAAGTTCTTAAACATGAAACAAATACAAGAAAATTAGTATATCAAGCTTGAATAAGAAGAACCATAGGTCAAACATGATTTAGAACATGAAAAAGAAAAGAATAAAAGAAGTTTCCTTACACTTCACCAACAAAAACTCTAGAACTTGATATTAGTAAAAGTCCTTCAAGATGGAAGATTTAGAGAAAGTCTTCAACATGAAAGTTGTTTAGAATAAGGTAATGATTCAAGAAATTAGGTTGTATGAAATTAAAGAGTGATGGAGGAGAGAATTAGAATGTTTGGCCGAATGGTCTTCTTTTGGGAGAGAGAATTGAGTTTTCTTTGGTTTGTTCTTGAAGCTTAAGTGGAAAAGGTGAATAAGTGATAATATGAAGTGTAGAAATGAATTTTCTTGGTCTTCCAAAGTGATATTGCCGTAGCATGCATTGGAGAGAAGTGTAAAGTGAAGTTTGAAAAACATGATCATTAATGATCAATAGGAAATGGTCTTTACACATGGCTATTGTCTTCATCCTTTTCTTTGGCCTAAAAAGCCTATACAAAATTGTCTCCCTTCTTCCTTGCTTATCCAAACCGTCCCCCCTCTTCATGCACTCCAAATGTGACAATTTTCATAAACATCACTTTAAGCCATCCTAACCATTGATTAAAAGAATGGTTTGAATTAAAAATAGTTATTAGGTTTAGGTTATAGATGGAAGACTTTGTTTGAGTCATTGGATCATTTTTGGCTTGGAATCCTAATCATTGAATGTGTCTCCAAAATGAAGGGTCAAGATTACACCTTCAAACTTTACATCCAAGGGTCCAAAATGGTTGTAGTCATTTTTGATGACCAATTCTCCACCATTAATCTAAATCCAAATTCAATGGTCATTAATGATCCATCTCCACCATTGATTAATTTTACATCCAAGGGTTGATAATGGTCATAGTCATTTATAAGACTAAATCTCTACCCTTGATTTAATTTCCATCCAATGGTTATAATTGATCTTATTTACTTTTAAGATCAAATCTCCACCGTTGATTAAATCAAGATTAAATCTCCAATGATAATTAAATCGATGGTGGATATCTAAACCACCAATATTGACTTAACAGTATAGAATTTTATTTTTATCTGTTATAACCTCATGAAAGAATATATTTACTGTATTTTTATCATTCGATAATTAAATACAGTACACAATACAGTAAAGGAAATTTTTCTAAAACTGTTTTCGAATTCAGGTTTAGTAAGATCCCCTGTCTCCATCTAAACAGTACAAATTTTTCTATACGTAAAAAAATTTTCACTTTGCGGGACCCACCTGAGCCCACATACACCTCGTGGGGCTCATAAACAGTAAAAATTTCAAAATCACACATAAAATCACAAAAATTAGAAAATTCACAAATATCAAATCAGATTACGTGAATTAATTAAGACTAAACAAAAAATTAAATTACGTAAATTTTTTCTACCCAAAAATTATTATTTTCCGACACTTTAACAAATTACTCAAAACGATCAAATATACAGACGAAATATTCAAAATAATTTTACAAGATCGTAAATCACTAAACAAAAAATTAGCTTAATCAAAAATTACTATTTAATAAATAGAACGTTTGGGGTGTTACATAGAATGCGCCAAACAAGATAGTGCATCTTACGTGTATATGCCAACCTTATTGGCGTAATCAACGTGAATGCGTCATCCTATTTGGTGCATCTTACGTAAATAAAAAATTATTAAAAAATATTACATTGAATAAAAATGTTACAATTTGATATATAGTTTCAAAATAGTGATATTTTAATAAATAATTAAAAAATATTTTAATAAATAATTTTGTCATAAATAACAATTTGATAAATAAAAAAAGCCAACATTTTATTGATGAAAAATATATCTGCTTTTGTCAAACGCCCGAACGTGCTATAAATCCCCACTTTGGCCTACCTTTCTTTGTTGGCAGGGGTGTTTAAATCGAATGCAGCCAATAAAAATTCAACTAAAAAATAAAAATTATTAAAATTGAATAAATTCAGTTGTTTTTTATTTTATTTTTTAAAAATCAATTTAATTGGATTTATTTTTAATTTTTATTTTTAAAATCAATTCAATTAAAATATATTTAATATTATTTATTTATTTATTATTAAATTTATATTTATATTTATAATAATTTTAATTTTTTATATTTTTTATTTTATACAATCAAATATTATTTTAAATATGTAAAATAAAATATATATTTTTGTTTTTTATTTCTTATTTTTTAATAAATTAAATTGCTTTTAATTCAAAATTCTAAGTTTAAAAAAAATTAGTCAAAAAAATAATTAAATTGATTCAATTTTAACTTATTTAAATTAGATTAAAATGATTTGATTTTTAAAATATAATCAATTTTACTCAAATAAATAAATAAAAATATTATTTAAATCAATTATTTTTTTACTCAAAAGTCAATTTAAACTGAACCCTAAACACTGTTCTAGCTAATATTGGTCTTTCAGGAGAATTTTAATATAAATCACTTTAGATGAATTAAGTATAGATTAATATTAATATTGGTCACTTTAGATGAATTTTAATATTGGTTAATTTTAATCCATAAATGAATTAAGTATAGATTAATTATTGATTTATTGTTAAAATAAATTAATAATTAAGATTAAAATGTTAAATTTAACTAATAATACTTAGATTCATATATAAATTTAATAAGATCACTTTTTTATAAATAATTATATATATATATAATTTATAAATTTTAAATAACAATTTTTATATATACCTAAATTTATATATAAATATTATCAATTAAAAAAAATTATCTATAAATCACTTCTGAAATAATCCATAATAACCTTATCATGATCTTCATGTTGAACTGTGTGGAATCTACTTACCACTTTCTCTGTTGCGCGTTGCCTCCTCTATGCTCTGTGATCCTTACCTTTTGTTTCAACTCAATTTTCGGTGTACTCTCAATCGTAGCGTCTTTTTTTATTTTCCTGAGCATGACCAATATAACCTGTGATTCAAAGTTTGCTGTGGCTCTGTGACGGTGACCGTGAAATTGAACATGGAATCAATAATTTCCCGGGAGTAGAGATAATTAGCTGTTCCAAGAAATGAAGTAAATGCATGGGCAAAAATTTTTTTTTTACTAAGAAGTGCCACTTGTTAAAAAAATTAAAATAAACACATTTAAATGAAAATAAAATAAATAATAAAATATTTTTAATTTTTAATATATTCATTGTTTGATTTTCATCTATAAAATTTAATTTTAATTTCTTTAATAAATATTTTAAAAGTACTTATTAACAAAATTAGAAAAAAATATTTTAAGATGTGAAGATATGTTTAAATATTTGGAATCGATAAAAGAAATAAAAGATAAAATGAAGAGAATGAGAAATTATGTAATGATTTTTTTTTTCTTTATTTGAATGTTTTAAAATCTTTTAAAATTTAAAAACTTTAATATACTTATAAAATCAAATGAATATTTAAAAATAATATTTTTCCTTATCTTATAAAACTTTTAAATAACATAACTGCAATTAAAGTATTTTATTCTTCTCCATTTTAACATACGTTTGGAGACACAACCTTGAACCTACGATCATAAACGAATCCCTCTATTTATGAACGTTATGATGTTCGAACCTCCTTTGAGGGCTTGAGGGTATGAACATAAAACCATAATCATGATCACTCAGCTTTTTTAGATTTTCTAATCTCTAGTAATGAGTCAATTACTGTCTTTCTCTGTGCTCCCACTCAATACTAGTGTCTTTGTCACGGACTCACAGCTTTGCTTTCTGGTCAATGATCACTTAATAAGAAATTTAGAAATAAATAGCAGACATCTCTATACTCTACCGCTGCTATCTTATCCCAATTGACGTCAACTTCTATATTCGTTTGAAATTAGTTTTTTTTCTATTAGTTGTTTGAAATTATTTATATTTATATTAATTTTATATTAAAACTTAAATGCATGCATATCTGAATATTGACTTCTGTACAAGACCCTATGCCTAATTTTGGACGAATCGTGAGCAATAAGGAAATTAGTATAAAATCATGATAAATAATAATAATAATTTGCTGAAGTCAGAACTCATATATACATCGCAACAAACTAGTCACAACTTTACTAGTGGGATTATAAATTTTCTATAAATTATTATTATTAGTAGTAGTACTACTACTTAAATGTACTGTTATTGTAAATTTTCACTTGCTCAACTAGTAATTGATAAATACCAACCATTTATACAAATACTAAGAGCATGTTTGATCACACTTATTTTATTATTGAAATAATTTTTTTAAAAATTATTTTAATAATATTATAATATATTTAATAAAATTAATTTTAATTTTTATATAAAATTTAATATATTATAATTTTTTTATAATAATAAAAATTAAAACTTATGATTCTATCTTATAAATTATTTAGTCGATTTAATGTATTATAAGGATTCTATCAAAATCAGCTTCAACCTCCTCAGGGATGTGGGACTATCCTGCTTGAAGATTTAGCAGGTGTTTCTTTCTTGCGTAGAGTTCTTGTGTAGCTAGGCTTGACCCTCCTTGTAACTAAAAAAAAAAATTAAAACTTATAATTTTATTTATTAAATTATTTTTTACACTTTGAGATGTAAATATTATTTTTTTATTTTTAATTAAATAATTTTTTAATTATTTTATATCTATTTTAGTAATTTAATACATAAAAATAATTTTTTTATATTATCCAAACGAAATAGATTAACTTAAAATCCTTTTTCAACTAACATATTCAAACATAAAAATGAATCGATTATAATCGATTATAACAAAAAAATTTATACAATAATTAATTATTCAAATAATTAAATTTTTACAACTATCTCTGTTCTGGACCATGAACCGAGATCCTACCCAGAAGGATTAACCCGGCACACGCTCCGCCGTGTTCCTCCTTTAACACCTCGGAAAGGACTGTAGAACCTCGGAATACAGAACTCTGATGAGGATCACGAAATCAGCATTGACTTTCTTAACTGCTGATTTGGATCTCTCTAATTCTATAACCTCTCCTCTCAATAAATGACTGTAACGTCCACATTCCAATAATACCTTCATTGAATGTCATGACTCTAATTATACTCCATAAAAATCAGGCTAAGTAAACCTAAAAGGGGTAACGATTATTGAATTATTGAGACATTATTGCACACAGCCTGACTTGAGCGTCAGAGTCTTTTTTGCAGGTACCACCCCCGCTAGACCCTAACGGTAGAGCGCAACTGCAGAAAGGAGAAAACTAACAAACAATACCTTCTATAGTTACCCTTCTGAATCCGTTCAAAACAATCTCAAATATACACTAATTATTTGAACTTAGCACAAGTAGTTAAAATGGACAAATTTAAATAAAAATTATAAATCTATATTGTGATACTGCCTTTTATATTAAAAAAATAAAAAAAAATAGCAGTATTATGAGGCAAACTTGGTCAACTAAACAAAATACAAATTTATCTCTATCTCTTCATAACTAATACTCTTGTGTTTGAAAGTCAGATATGATCAAATGCTCGAAACTGCTAGAAATTAAGCAAAGAGATAACTGCCCTCAAGATTAATTAATTAGCACAATATGAAGAAAGAGGACAAAATGAGGGACCAATGTCTTTCAATATGATTATGGCACGAGTAGCAGTTTAGGTTTTCTGTCAGAACACGGTAGATTTGGTAGGAATGACTTTTGGGTTGGAGAGTTTGAAATTTGAACAAAATCTTTGTCAAACCCATTGAACTTGTGCTACGTAACATAGCATGGTGGATAACCTGATATTGTCGGGTCCTCCAAATTGGCAACTGGGACTGAACCGCTGAAGGATTTAGATTTAGTTTTAAAACCAATCTTGTAAGCAACGTCTTCAGACCTTCAAACCCAGTCGCATTACCCTATTCCTTAATTAACACGCATTATTAATTTTTCCTTTCAAAATATTTATCATTTTAGTGAATAAGTCTTATCTCATTTTATTCGTCATTTTATGGATTAAAAATGTATTAATTAATTTTTTATTTTTATTTTTATTTTTTAATATTTCTATTATGCAGAATAAAAGAGAACATTAATATAATATTTTTTAAAATTGAGAATATTTAATAACTCTCTTAATCCTTATACTAAAATCTTAAATGAAAAATATTTTAAAATTAAATGAGTAATTATTAAAATAAATTATTTATTTATTTATATATCATTAATTAAATTCATTAATTATTTATCTAATTAATTAAACACTGATAAAAAAATTGTAATTAATTATTTGTCTAACTAAATTAACTATTACTTTAACTCGTCTCACCTGAAAATACCAAACCGTTATTAGTAAGTTAAAATATTGAGAAATGATTAATTCACATAAATTTTAAGTACACAATCTTCACAATACAATGCATCGTGGCCTTAAATTATGTTAACTACATCTAAATTGATTAATGATAGATTTTCATTCATTAATTTAAACTTTTGTGAAATTTCAGTACGAAATGTTCTTCTGCAAGGAATAGTCCTCTAAAATATCTCTCGAATTTAAGTAAGCTCCAATTAATCCCCATTATATCACTATACTAGTTCATTAACATATCAAGCGACCGTCGTCAAGGAATGTCCATGTCCTGTCTATGGCCAAGTGGATGTGATATTGTGTTAGTTGTCATTATGTGTACCCTATTTATAACTTGAAAAATGTTACTAAACGCGTTGAGTTAAGTCAAACACTTAACTTGACTTATGAAAAAATAAATAATTTAAATTTAACTTATTTATTTGAATAAGTTAAAATTAAAAATTGAACTTAATTTGTTTAAAAATATAAAATTTAAACTTAATTTGTTTAACTCATTTATATAGTTTATATCTTGATTTTATTTTCTTGTTATCATATCTTTCTTTAAAATATTTAAATTTATTAATTTAGTATTTAGTAAACATTTTTTTACTAAAAGATAGAGTAAAAAACAAAAAATGAAAACAAAAGTTTTTTTTCATAATTCATTACATAAAAAATTTATAACCTTCCTACAGAAAACTTTTAATTAATAATAATAATAAATAAATTATTATATATACTTTTTCTTAATTAAAATTACAATTTTATGTAATTGAATTTTTTGTCTATACTGAATGAATAAGTAATATATATATATATATATATATATATATATATATATATATATACATATATATATATATATAATTTATTTACTTAATTTTTAATGTCAAACTTATAAAGTTTAAACTTGATTCATTTATATAATCGAGTCTAAAATTAAATTTGAGGTTGTTTGTTTAGTTAAACAAATGAACTTAATTGTACATTTAATAAGTTGAACTCAAATAATTTATAAATAGTTCAATTCATTTACACCCTTACTAATAACACATCACCTACAAACTCAAATTTTTCATATATATTTAGGTGACAGAATTAGAATACAAGTGAACAGAAAATTAGATAGACTCAATTATAATTAAATGGTGAAAACTATACAAATGTGAAGTGATGTATATAAGTATATGTAACATTAGTCTTGTAAATGTTATATTGAACAAATTAAATATTTGGAAAATACTATCTTATCCTCAAGTAATGTGACACATGAAATAATTAATTTAATCAAATAAATAGTGAATTCAACTGAATAAGTAATTAACTTAGTTTGATAATTGATTAATAAAAAATATAACCTATCCCTTTAGGGATAGGATAGTGCAACCCCAAATATTTGTCTTATTTAAAAGATGAACAACAATAACCGCAAAAATCACATATGATTATATATATAAACTGTAACAATTCGTCAGTAAATTTTAAATTTAATCACTTCTAAAGTTTTAAAATTGTGTCAAAACAATAGACAATTCTTATCTTATATTTTTCTTTAGAAGGTGAAACATTTTTCTTCGTATGAAAGTTTGCCTATAATTTGCATTTGTAAGGGCAAAAAATAAGTTACTATCTCTATTTCTTGTAAAACCAATTTTGAACAATTCTTTATTTTCACTTTTTTATTTAAGTTGTTGAAATATTTGTTTGATAAATATATATTTATAAAGATATAAGATCAATTGCGAGATTAACATAATAAAATAAATCATTTTAAAATATTTTTTCATATTACCAATATATTTTTATTTTTTTTAAATTTACACAAATGCTTAATTTTTTTTTTGTTGGAAAAATTTTAAGGAGTAGATAGGTTGTCTGCATTTAAAGGTAAAAGGACAAAAGCCTTCTCATTAGCTATATTGCGTAGGAATTTGTTATAAGTAAAATTCTCTAAATTTATTATGTTTAACATATAAATTTATAACTCACCTTATAAATTTATATGCCCACATTATCTTTTTTCTTCTTTTTTCTATTTCCTAAAGTATCCTCCTACCTGATATAATAGAGACTAATCTCTTAGGATACAGTCATGCGTTTAAGCGGAAACTTCTCTCAACGATTCTATACACATAAATTTTAAGATCAAACTCAGGACTACATGTTTAAGGCACTCAGTCTCCTTCCACTCGAATCAACACACGTTGGTTATTCGCATTATCTTATAAATCTTATTGTATAACTCACCTTAATTAATAATAATAATAATAATAATAATAATAATAATAATAATAATAATAATAATAATAATAATAAGAGTTTTGTTATATTCTCTTAAAAGTTCCTTCTAATAATTCTCATAATTGATAGCAAATTTTTGATCCTTTCATAAGATAAAAATTTGTTCTTGTTAGCCCATTTGCTTACCGCAAGTGCACGAGTCTCAAGTAATACAGATACAGAGTAAAAGATCATTTCTACGAGGATATACACTTCCAAAGTTAAGTACCAATCAATAGTTTAATTAATTCTATTTAATGATATAAAAATAGAGAAAATGCAGTAAAACTAATCTAAAGACATAAAAGCAATAAATATAAGGTTTAGAGATCTAGAGAATCCTTTTTCACCTTCTATTTCATACTATTGACATGCAATCCTTACAAACAACATCAATGAATTGCTAAGTTAGCTTGAGAATCTGATTTAGTTAAAAGTCTATGTCTAGGTCAATCAACCATAGTTTCATTTACCTAATTCACTATGTTTCCATGAGAACTAGTACAAACTCCACTCATGAACGATTTATTCTCAAACACCTGCTATACATGACTAAAATGTATATTTCTCTCTAGTTACAAATCAACTTATCCAAGCCAATTGAATTCATCGAACATGCATCAACCATACATATAATCTAAAATCCAAATTCTTATGTCTAGGTTCATTAGATTTCAATAAATCACTCAAAGGCTAATCAAACCTTCAAGAACATTAAGAACCATATGATTGAACATAACTAAACATCAATATATACTCAAAAGATTACAAAATCATCAATATTCATACAATGATCCAAAGTAATTCATAAATACAGATCAACTGATCATTGAACACAAAATTACTACACAATCAAAAGATAAGGAAGAAAGAAAAGAGAACGAAGAAGGAAGGAAACTCATTAAGTGTGATCATTGAAGCTTAAATCATCTTCCATAAGGAAGATAACCTCCATCCTTGCCTCCTTAGGCTCCCTTAGCCTCCAAAATCGTAACCCTAGTCGTAGCTTCTCTAAACTAAAAAAACTCTCCACTAAAATATGATAAAATAGTATTTATAGGCACAGAAAAACAGGGGACACCATGGGGTTAAACACATCTTGCCACGGCATGCGTACTATTAGGTCACCAATGCCCCGAGGTGTCCACTCTCAACGTCGCGGCGCCCTGGCCTCGGGTATTTTCTACTGATGCAGGGGATGCACAACGTCGCGGCGTTACCTGCTAGGATGTAAATTTGGCTTCTTTTTTCACTTTTGGCTCTAATGCTCCACATATCATCTTGTTTGGAGCTCTTCCTATCATAGAGAAATCACCAAATAAATAATAGATACGAATTCACTCAATCACTTATCAAACAAGCACAATTTGCTCAATATCACATAGGAAGGTATCAGAATTAGAGTATGACAAATATAAGTATAAAACCTTCTAAATATGCATCATAGACAAGGACTAAGCATTCTTTATAGCACAGAGATAGGTCATTAATAACTATATTTTATGGAGTTATCATACGCCAAAACCTGAATTTTACTAGTCCTCGAGCAAAACAAAGTAGGACTAAGGAAATCTGCTTAACAGTTCATATACAAACATTCATTTAGCATTTAACAAAGTTTCAAATATTTTTTTCCTTTTCAAATCACAACTAGTGTACAATGATTGCATAATCCTCAAAAAGTACTAATGCCTCATAATCAGCTCCACACATACACAATCCTTCACATGTTAACAATCCAGGCATTCTTCATGCAATTCGCATTTTCCCACAAACATGCAAGATAAACTTTTGCTAGTTAAGTCATACACATCCGGATAAGTTTATAAGCACACATGCATATGAATCATAGAATCCACAAAATTGTAATCCAACTCTCTCTTCACTAATGTAAATCACACACAATTGAGGATCAAAAGAGACTTCAACAGCTTGTAATGTAGGCCAATGGTAATGGGCAACAAAATAAAAGGATAGGATATAACACAAACATTGAGAAACATAAACATATTATTCCAAGTCATAAGCCACTAACTGATATTAGTAGGGTATTCAACAGTGAGATCCGAAAACTTGCCAGAACCATTTTGATGTTTTTCAAACTTTACTTCTCTGAAACTTTGCTTTTCTTTTTTTTTCTTTTCTTTCATTTTTTTTTCTTTTACAAAGCAATGATTTTTTCTTTTACTGCATCTGGTTTCTTCAGGCTCATTTCGTATTGAATATTCATTAACACCCCTAATCACAAGATCACTTCAAGAAATAACTTATCATGTACTCAATAAACAATGATGGTAGGAAGAAAATGACATGTTTTCACATGCATTAGAATGGTTAACAGGTAAACGAACACAGTGGTTATGAAAAACAAATAAGGCCAAACAATTATAAGGCTTCAAAAAGGGACCTATGATAAAATCATGTCAGGGTAAGCTTGAAAAGGCTCAATCGGTCCAAACAATGCCCTAATCATTTCCTCAATAATGCATAATTTAGGATTTCATCTCAAGAGAGTTTAAAAATAATTTCTAGGATAATTGAAACTCCACATGTACATCTATAAACATTCTCTAGATATGCACTCTTATTATTTTCAAAGTTACACTTGCATCTAAGTGGAATGTAAATCATGCATAAAAAATAACTAAACTATTTCACATACTTCAAGATCACAAATAGTTTCACTGAAAAAGGGCAAATAACAACCTTTCACATCATTGAATAACCATAACAACACCAGCATTTTTGCAACATATCATGCATTTAAATAAATCCAACTTTTTCATCAAGTATGCATAACATCATTTGCATAATATTAAAAATTGAAACTTCTTTTTCAAACCCATCATTAGTAATAGTCAAAGTAATAGAAAATCATGAAAACATGGTGGCTATCACAACTGCATATAGTAAATACCATCACATGCATTCAAATAGATCATTATAATCAAAACATATAATGACACTCCCCCAAACTAAAGTAAGATAAAGTCCTCACTTTCATTGGCACATTGGGTACCTAAACTTTTTAAATTAAGCACATTGTTAATCTGAGCATACTAAAATATAAAAATACATGAAAAATAAAACAACTATGTACAAAACAGAGCACAACGCTGCGGCATTAAGCTACCAATGTCGCGACATGATAGCTCGTCTGTAGAATTCTGCAGAAAAATCACTCTTACGCCATGGCATCAACATGCCAACGTCGCGGCGTGAGAGGTCAGTCTGTAAAATCTTACAGCAAACACAATTTTGCTGCTAGAATTGGTTCAATGTGGTTTCCAGCACCAGCAAAACTTGTTCAAAAAATTAAATTACTATAATTAAAACATAAACATAATATACTACAAAATCAACATATTAACATATTTAATACTTAAAACATACTAAAACATAAAAAACAATCAAAGACATAAAACTGCTACATTAACACGCTACATATATTACCTAGTAATATAAATAAGACTCAAAACTTAACCAAATAAAAGCTAACATAATTAAGACATAAAAACTAACAAAAACTATATACTACCATATTAACATACTAACATAATTAACATAAACATATTAACATATACATAAACAAAATTAACATAAACATATTAACATACAAAATTCAACATACTACCTATTTATGCAAGAAAAAAAAGACAAGAATTTAATATAAACTTGGGGTTCCTCTCAAGAAGAGCCTAGTTTATAGTCCTGGCAGGACTTTGTCATTAGGCAAACCGCCATACTATACTCCAGTGTACATCTCCTTGGATTATTGTCGGTTTGATCACAAAATGGATGGATCAGATGGTAGGCCTTCTTTCGCATGATTGGAGGTCTCCATTTAGGGGTTGGGAACTCTCCTAAAGGCCTCGAGTGACTATGCTCATCCACCATTTATTGTACCTAAAATACAAAAAATGAAAACTTAAATGAAAAAGAACTATACAGGTTGAATTAGAACTAACTAAACTCATTGTTGATATTAGCCATATAGAATTAAACCATATCCCTGGCAATGGCGCCAAAAATTTGATAGCAAATTGTTGATCATTTCATAAGATAAAAACTTATTTTCTTGACCAAAAACTTGTTAGCCCATTTACTTACCGCAAGTACACGGATCTCAAGTAATACAGATACAGAGTAAAAGATCGTTCCCACGAGGATATAGGCTTCCAAAGCTAAGTATCAACCAATAACTTAATTAATTCTATTCAAGAACAAAAAAATAGAGAAAATGCAGTAAAACTAAAGACATAAAAGCAATAAAGATAAGATTTAGAGATCTAGGGAATCATTTTTCACCTTCTATTTCATACTAATGACATGCAATCCTTACAAGCAACATCAATGAATTGCTAAGTTAACTTGAGAATCTGATTTAGTTAAAAGTCTATGTCTAGGTCAATCAACCATAATTTTATTTACCTAATTCACTATGTTTCCATGAGAACTAGTGCAAACTCTACTCATGAACGATATATTCTTAGACACCTGCTATACATGGCTAAAATGTATATTTGTATCCAGTTAGCGAATCAACTTATCCAAGCCAATTGAATTCATCGAACATGCATCAACCTTACATATAATCTAAAATCCAAATTCCTATGTCTAGGTTCATTAGATTTCAACAAATCACTCAAAAGATGATCAAACCTTCAAGAGCATTAAGAACTATATGATTGAACATAACTAAACATCAATATATACTCAAAAGATTACAAAATCATAAATATTCATATAAGGATCCAAAGTAATTCCTAAATACAGCTCAGCTAATCATTGAACACAAAATTACTACACAAAAACCATGTTCAAAAGATAAGGAAGAGAGAAAAGAGAAAGGAGAAGGAAGGAAACTCATTAAATGTAATCATTGAAGCTTGAATCATCTTCCATAAGGAAGATGACCTCCATCATTGCCTCCTTAGGCTCCCTCAGCCTCCAAAACCGTAACCCTAGCCCCAACTTCTCTAAACTAAAAAAAACTCTCCACTAAAATATGATAAAACAGTATTTATATGCGCAGAAAAACAGGAGACACCGCGGCATTAAACACATCTCGCTGCGGCGCGCGTACTATTAGGTCACCAACGCTCGAGGCGTCCACTCTCAACGTCGTGGCGCCCTGGCCTCGGGTATTTTCTACTGATGCAGGGGATGCACAACGTCGCGGCGTTAAATTTCCCACATCGCGGCGTTGCCTGCTGAGATGCAAATTTGGCTTCCTCTTCCACTTTTGGCTCTAATGCTCCACATATCATCTTGTTTGGAACTCTTCCTACCATAGATAAATCACCAAATAAATAATAGATACAAATTCACTCATCACTTATCAAACAAGCACAATTTGCTCAATATCACATAGGAATGTATCAGAATCAGAGTATGACAAATATAAATATAAAACCTTCTAAATATGCATCATAGACAAAAATTAAGCATTCTTTATCACAGAGATAGGATACTAATAACTACATTTTATGGAGTTATCAATAATGGTGAATAAAGAAAATATTTAATAAAAAAGTAAATGTATTTAATGTCTTAAAAATATAAAAAACATTCAATACTTTTTTTATTTAATAATTAAAAAAATTAGTAAAAGAATTATTTAGGAGTATTTAGAATTATTCTAATAATAATAAAGGGTCTTAAAACGTGTAGCTGTTACTACAGCAATAATTCTCAAGCACATCTATCATTTGGTGATTGAAATATGGTTGGTCCCGAAGGAGGCTAAAAGATCAGGCTAAATTTAGATATTCTCAGCCCAATACAGTCATAAAAGTCAATCCAATAAAAATGGATTGTGGATTTGTTACCAGCGGTCGATGTTGACCAGAGAGGAGCATGAGGCGTATTGCACCTCATGCCATGGCGAAACTCCCTGATTGTGAGGCTACCAGGGAAACGGGTGGGATTAAAGTTCATGGAAGCAAGATAAAAAAATAAGATGTGGAAGAGAACTGGTTCGGTAAAAGTTATTGATATTGGGCCGTACTAAGGACTATGGAACAAGGGCCACCACCACTCGGCCCAAAGCTCACAACCTGGAACCCAATCCATGATGCGGTACCTAACCCACAGTGTCGCACCTGACCATCACAGTTCACAAGAGCCCATACCCGATGCAACCATTATGCCCCAACCCAAGCACAGGAATGCATCCGACCCATTTGAGGCTGAACCTGTCCAACTGACCCGATTCTCACAGATATTCCCCCAAATCGAATGTACACGTTGCTCAAGAAGATTGGACAGTTTTATAACAAAATCTCTGGCCATCATTGCAGATGATCACTGGGGGTAACCTTCTCCGTGGTGCAACATTGATGCACTATGCAGCGTATTAAAATAATTAAGTCTAACTCAAGTTAAAAATTACCACTTCATAAAGTCAACTAAATCACTTTGACTTTTTTTCCAACGTACAACCTAATCCAAAACCCTTTACTCGACTCGACCTTCATCCAACACTCTTAACTGTCAACATCATTCTCAAAAATATCTAATAATTATCAAGACACGTGTTACCACTCCTATTATGAGTTTTTCTTCAAATCATTGGCTTTGAATCTTAGGAAAGGGCATAGTACCCACCATACTTTGTATTCCTAAAAATAGGCACTGTTTCTACATCATTCATGCTTCTTTTCTTTCTCTTTCTATTTTTTATTACATCCTTATTTTATTTTTTCATTTATTTATTGACTTGAACATTAAAGTACTTGTAAGTAACCCCCATCTTGACAAGTCCAACCCGCTTGAAAGCTCATTGGCAAGTCCAGTCACCCTCCCAGCCACTACATGAGAGAAAGGGTGAAACACACTTTGAATAGGAAGTATATCAACCATTCACAGGGAATGTTCTCTCTCTTTCTCTCTTTTGCCATGTTATTTGGCCACTAACTTAAAAATTGGAGTACTTTGCATGTAAGAATGCCAACTGAGTGAGGTAAGGACATATAGTGTTTCCCCCACCCAGGTCTCTATCGCGAATACTCATTTATGACCCTCATGAGTAGGTAAATATTCACGAATAGTTAATAATTTAAAATAAAATATTAAAAATTACAAAAGAAAACATAAATAAAATAAATTTTATCATCGTATACCACAACTTTATTTAACAATATAATATTATTACAAAATTAAAAGAATATCACAAATAATGTACTAAATTCATCCCTATATAACAAATAAGAGTACATTATCTTGAAAGTGACTTAATCTCTTAAACTACCCTCTTTCTAAGAATGACACATGTCATGTCATTCTTAACATTTTTTTTTCTTTTAAATTTCAAATTCAAATTATCTTTTTAATTAATTATGCACCTTTTTTAATATTTTATCTCTTTTAATTTTTATATTTTTAGATTCTATATGAATAAATTAATTATACATGTATTCTTTATAATTTTAAATATTTTTCACATCTTCACAATTTTTTTGTCTTTTAATCTATGCTTATTTAGATTCTATCTAAATTTTAAAAAACTCATGCAATGTACAGGATACTTGCCAGTTCAAATATATTTTATAATAAGCAATATACCCAAATAATTAATACATGAATAATATTTTTTTTAACAATTTGCATCATTAAGGGTTCATTTAATAAAAAAAATTCATTGCAAAATAAGAAAATATATATTTTCATTTAATCCCAAAGTAAAAGAAAAAAATCATAATATATGTAATACATTAAATGAGAAGAGGATGGACATAGATATTTTTGTCATCTCTACTTGCAGGTATCCCAACACGGCAACACCGTTGCACTGACTTGGAAGTGTTCTAGCGTGCTCTAAGTCCCTTGAGACCACCCACCTCAATCAGAGAACGAACATATATTAGTCTTGATTTTTTCCTAGCAAGCTTTTCTCAAAAGGAGGATCTCAGGTTTTTCTTAACTGGAGACCTTTGTTTGATCCTACCGACCTAAGGGTAAAGAGCATAGCAGTTTGGGTTCAAGTTTCTGGTTGACCGATTGAGTTCCATAATTTGAGATAAAGTTGATATGCTCACCTCCCACCAATTCAGAGGTAAGTTTGCGATTTGCTTGTATCTGTGTGGAGGTAGACCTCTCTAAACAATTGCTTGCAAAGTTTACTCTCTTTGGTTGTGGAATCTGAATTGAATATGAAGGGTTATACTCAGTGTGCTTCAAGTGCATATGGACATAAAAGCGATGCTTGCATGGATACGCATCCTCTACCTATTCCTCAAGGAATGTCTATGGTGTCTGCATAGGGTCTCTCCTTTCTCCTGGTAGAGCTGAGCAGGATGGTGGGGGGCAGAATCCCGCAATCAACAGCAGTCAACGTGTCGGGCATTGAAGAGTTGTGTTTGGGGATTGGATGCTTGCTAAAAAGCCGCAGAAATTTAGTCAGGCTGGGAAGAAACTTGAGGTCACAGCTTGTGTCACAAGGAGAAATATGGTCTCATTTTCATCTAAAGGGAAACATAAGTTAACGCAACCCACACATTGAAATTCTTATTTGTATTCACTGTAAAAGTAAGTTGATGAATACGATCAAGGATCAACAATACCAGTCCACAAAAAAATTGTCCATCACAAACTGAAATAACGGTAGCCAGACCATGCAAACACGACAACTTTGATTTAAGTTATTCTCATGCTAGGTTGGAATCCATTCACAGTAAATCCTCCATCAACAGAAACAACCTGTCCAGTGATGTAGGAAGCAGCTGGCAGGCAAAGGAAAGTCACCAAGGATGAGACTTCATGTGCTTCTGCTATCCGCTTTATTGGTGTTCGAGATATTATCTCATCGACAACCTCTTTGTTAATAAGCATCTGTTAGTAAGGTAAACAATTAGGAACTCAAGTCATGAAGAAAATATTGTCACTTAAAGATTAATAATAATAATCATGCTGACATTAACATATAAATATGTAAACTGTATAATTCAGCACTTAAGTAAGTTATGTTTACAGAAAGCCTTCCATACACCCACACACACAAACTAGGCATACTACACAAGAACATATGCATATCCAGCAGGGAAACTACAATGTCAACGCCAACCCCACATGACCCAACACCATATTTGCTCTGTTGCCGCCCTCTCAGCCACTTATTTCTCTTTTTTTTCTCATACAATTATTTTATGTTAATTTAAGTATATTCTACACAACCAACAAGAACTACAAAGTTACAAACTAATAAAATTGCAGAGAGAAGTAAAAACTATGGTGGGACAGCAGAATTTTTTTTTATAAAACATACAGTCTATTGTCCAGAAACAAGAGTCCTTAACTAGAAAAGTCCAGTACTGAAACACATAATTTTGGTACTATTTCACATGAAAACCTGAGTAACATGAGACGAGCCAATATTTTGTGTCATAATGTACACTTAAATCAAACAGACTGCAGCAGGTAAATATTTTATAAAGAAAAAAATGAAGGAGAAGAAAAGCTGTCAGATTACTTAGAACATTTTGTCATGTAAGTCAGCTAATACTCAACTACTAAATGAATTTTATAATAAAATTAAGTAATTAGTAGAAAGAAAGCAATAACCAATTTATCCTCTTTGGTTCTATTCTACCCCGAAACTGGTCCCTTTCCCTAGGTTCAAATATTGTTAATTTGCTTCTTCATACTTTAAATTGTCATATGACCACTGAAGCATGGGTACTCCTCCAATTTATCCCAGGGAGGAGTATCGGTACCAGGTACATACCAAGTACATACCAATTTTTTTTTTTTGAATTTAGAGCTTGGATACGGCTCCTGTGAGGCGTGGGTACGGCTCCACCAACTTTCTCCCAAAACACGGTCGTTTCACTTCAACAAAATGGGTATTTTGTTTCACGAAGTCTTCACGGTTCTCCCCTAACCCATTCGACCACTCTCCTCTCTGCTTCTATCTCGAGCGGCGCTCAAAGGACCTAGCTCCGACGACTACAGCTCCAATGACCGGCGACCTCGCGTGCTAAGCTCTAGCGACCTGCGACATGGGCTGGACGTTTTTAGTCCATTCTCTGCCCTCTCTTCAGTCCGTTCTCTGGACGTTTTGAGTTGTGTTGTGATATTATTCCCGATGTTTTCACAAGGCTCTGCCAGTGTTGGTGGTGCTAGGTCTGGTGGTGGATTTGCCTCTGGTAGTGGCATAGCTTCTTCTTCTTCTTTGACTAGCAAATATGCATTTGGAATAGCTGAAAATGGTTGTCGCCTTTGGGCTTATGTGACTATATTGCAAAGTAAAAAAGCAGGAGGAGGGAATGCAAGTTGGAAATGCATTTTTTGTAATGGAACTTATAAGGGATCTTATTTTAGAGTGAGGTCTCAACTATTGAGGGAAAAAGGATATGGGATTAGTATATGTAATGTTGTGCTAAATGAATATCTTCAAGAAATGAAACAATTAGAAAGAGAGGCTATTGAGAACGTAAAGCTAGTGCAAGTTCCTTTACCCTCTGGCTCTACAAGTTTGAACTCTCCTAGAGGTGATATGTCTTCTGATGGGAGCAAGAGAAGAAGAGGCAGTGAAAGTACAATAGGAAGGGCATTTAATAATTGAGGCAAGACATCATTTGTCATGTAAAATAGCCAAACTATTTTACTCTACTGGTTTGCCATTCAATGTGGCTAGAAATCCTTATTTTGTTAACTCATTCACATATGTTGCAAACACTACCATCTCGGGTTTTCTTCCACCTAGCTACAATGCTATAAGAACTACAATGCAAAGAGAAAAAGCCCACATATTGAGATTATTTCAACCCATCAAAGACACTTGGCCAAGAAAAGGTGAGTATAGTGATCACAATTTATATTTTGTATAATAGGTATTATTGTAGACAAAGGCTTGAGGAAGCTCCAAAACGAGTCCCCAAACATAAGGACAATGAGATTTGTATGGGGAGAAACAAATGCCTAAAGGATTACTTTCCGGATCCTCAAGAAAGGCGAGAGGCCACTTTGGAGTTTGTTAAATTCTCAAGTGGTGAAAAAGAGCTTGGCCAATTTGATTGCTTGCAAGATAGGTGGAACTTGAAACCAAAGGAATGGTGAGTCATGTATTGAGCTTCAATCCCCAAACTTCAAACCATTGCCTTGAAGCTCCTTTCACAACCTTCCTCTTCCTCTTTTTGTGAAAGGAATTGAAACACATATTCCTTTGTCCACTCCATGAAAAGGAATAGGCTAAATCCCAAGAGAGCTGAAGATTTAGTTTTTATCCACACAAATCTTCGTCTCCTCTTAAGGAAGAATACGAACTATAATGAGGGTGAGACTAAAATGTGGGACATTGGTGGAGATGAATTGGATCCATTTGAAGGGGTTGAAATTCTTGAAGTTGCAAGTCTCTCTATTGATGAACTAGATTTGGAGACTATTCTTTTCACTAATGATGGGCAAGGAAATGATGAAAATGAGACTGTTAGAGTTTGATTTTTATAATCATCTTTAGAAGTTGTCATGTTGAACAACTTAAGTATTGTAATTTCTTATTGTAGATGTTGTCTTGGTTGAACAATTTAAGTTCCTTTATATGTTTTATGTTAAAATTTGTGTGTTTTAATTTTTATGTTATGTTGTCATATTTTACTATGTGGGATTTTAGTTTATTATATATATATATATATATGTAACGTACCCGTAACCTAGTTTTTTGAAAATTTTCGTACCCGTGCAACGTGACATATATGATCCGATTGGTAGTAATTATGCTTGTGTAAAATAAAGCACTACAAAATACATTTTTCTGTCAATATGGAAATTACTAGACTAGTGAGAGAGAAATAATGTAATCACAATGTAGCATAATGTATATGACTGACTCTATGAGCCATCCCCATATGCAGGCAATTTAGATTTTCCCATTCAATAATCCAAAAGATTACAGAGTCTTAAACAGTGATAGACACACTTTTTGCATTAATACTCCTACACTACTGATGATCCTTAAAAAGAGCATATGAATGTAAGAACTTCAAAGCACATATTATGTATTGATATTTTAAAATTTTGCATGAAGACTGGAGTGATGAAGATAGTAAAGGCAGCACTAACAAAATAGAAGAATACTATCTGCACAGAATTAAATAATGACTGATCAGTTCAGTGTTCCATCCAACATTCCAACTCCAATTTTCAATTAGTCAATCTACTTAACCAATCTTCCTATCAAGGTTTAGCTTTGACAAAAAGAAAAAATGGTTAGTCCTTGGAACAGAAAATAAACCATATAAAAATTAACAGGTTGAAAGAGCATTACAGGTTCCACAAGTGATGTTTTTGTAAACTAGGGTGCAACACAGTTGCTCCTTATATTGTCTTTTGCCCATTCACAAGCAAGATTTTTGGTAAGCTGATTGATTGCAGCTGAAAAAAACAGCATGTTGAATCTTTATAGTCAATATCCTTCTAAATAGTTCTTAATATATCATGTTTGATCAAAAGATGACATAATTATACATCAACTCACCTTTACTCGCTGCATAAATGCTTCCAAAACCTGTGGTTGTCAGAGCTGCAACAGAGGAAATGAACACAATGCTTCCATTTCCAGATGCTTTAAGAAGAGAATATGCAAGTTGGCATAGATGGTATGTAGAGTCCAAGTTAGTAGTCATCAATTTCGAATATTCTTCAGCAGTATACTCAATTGTTGGCTTCCTCACATTCGTTCCAACATTATTTACCTAAACTCACAAGATGATGAACCTTAATAAACAAAAAATTATTATGTGCTAAAGTCATGCTCATAAAAGAAACAAGTCTAGCAATTTGAACATTTCTAATTTTACCAATTTTATCCTAAAATCAAATAATTACAAATAGCTAAGTTGTATATCTCTCATGTTTCATAGTTCATACATTCACTTAGTCCCTCTTTGACCCACTTAGACCCTCTTTGACCGCATAGTTTCCTTGATTTCAAAATAACTTTTTATATATTGAGATGTGTCATATTATTATACTTTAGAAGTTACTAGCACTTCCATCATACAAAGAAGGAAAATGCTTACCACACATCAGTAAAAATGTCTCACATCTCTCACATTTGTCTAGGTGTCAGAATAAGAGTGTAGGTGTATGAGGTGAGAATAGCTATAATGTGAAAACTGTGTAGATATATGAGGTAATGTGTGTGTGGCATTATTCTGCAAGGAAAGCTCTATCTAACTAAGAATTACTCCTAGCTTTTTTCACGTTTCCACATGACATGCCCACAATGCCAGCAACATTACTACAAACCACTATTATTTATGACCGCCTCATTCGGCTACTTTTCTACATTATGACATAAGCCAAATATGAAAGAGGAAAAAAAAAATAGTAATACAATGATAAATGCCAAACGTGGTTTTTTGTAACGTAAGAACCAGGACTCACAAGTATGTTGAGCTTGCCGTTGAAGGCAGAAGCCACTTGTTCAATCAGCTTCTCTCTTTGGGTTGGAGAAGAAGCATCACAAACCGACCCAGAAACCAAAAATCCCTTGTTTTGCCACTCCTTCAAGCATCCATTAAGCTCCGCTTCATTCCTAGAACAAGTGTACACGGTGGCGCCAAACTCGGCCAGTTCCTCAACCACAGCGTGCCTGAACAATGAACACCACACCCGCGGATCATTCAACACACAAAAAAACAAAACTTTATGTCGTTTTAAGAAACCCCAGAATCGAGAAACCCAATTTCACTTCATGCAAAGCAACAGAAAGGAACCCAAAAAACAATGAATAAATAAATAAAAGACACGGTTCAACAATGTGAAGCGCGAGAAAGAAAGAAGCGAACCCAATTCCGCAAGTTCCGCCAGTAACAAGAGCAGTGGTTCCCTTGAGGGACCATCTTGATCTTCTGGTACTACTCTCTGGGTTCGCCATTGTTGCTTCTGTCACCCTGCTTTGCTTTCGTTCCTACTCTTTTCAACCAGCTTCGTCATTGACTCTTCTTTGGTTGGAATGTTGGATGAAGAACGTGTTATCCCAAAACGACGTCGTTTTGTGATTGGGCATATCTCCCTCACTACTGGTTGTGGTCCTTTATATTTGGACCACGCCCAACTTGATGTACAAATTTTCGGCCCAACTAATATTTTTCACTTTTTCACAGATTTTTTTTCTCTTTTAATTTATATTTATTTAGACTCTATCTAAATTTAAAAAAATCCATGCAATGCACAAAATACTTGCTAGTTCAAATATATCTTATAATAATTAACACATGAATAATATATTTTTTTCAACAATTTTTATCATTAAGGGTTCATTTAATAAAAAATACATTGCAAAATAATATTAAAAAATATATTTTCATTTTATCTCAAAGTAAAAAAAAAAAACCATAATATATGCAATATATTAAATGAGAAGCGGACGAATACAAATATTTTTGCTATCTCTACTTGCAGGTACACCAATGATCATTAACTGACCTTGGAGGCGTTCTGACGTGCTCAAGTCGCTTGAGACCACCCACCTCAATCAGAGAAGGAACAGATATTAGTCTTAATTTATTTCCTAGTAAGCTTTTCTGAAGAGGAGGATCTCTGGTTTTTCTTAACTAGAGACCTTTGTTTAATCTTACTGACCTAAAGGTAAAGAGCCTAACAGTTTGGTTTCAAGGTCCTGGTTGACCGATTGAGTTCTATAATTTGAGATATCTTCCAAATGTAGGTTCTCATATTGGTTCTGTTCTGTGTATTGACCGAGACCTAGGTCGATAGGTAGAAATGACTAACTAAAGACCTATAGGGAAGGCAACAGTGAGGGCAAGAGAACCTATGAAGGTCAAGAAATTGGTAGGATCATACGCAAAGTTGGTAAGTTCAGGTATATGGGTAAAAGATGGAACATGCTTGACCTAGGCAGTCAGGCTGATTTAAATAGGGCTATGGAGGACTGACCCTTCAGATGTCTTCTATTCAGGCCATTAAGGACTCTAGACGTTGTGATTACGTTATACCTGATTTTTATGGAGTGAAGCTATCGACGACCATTGGTCTTTATGGTGCCAAGCGGCCGACAACCATTGGTGGGTCGTATTAAGCACGTTCTATCGAGCCGTTACCCATTCGAGTATAAGTTGGTCAGATCTTGCTGATGGGACTTCAATCAAGTTGACCTGAATCTTTCTGAGCTTAGTGATTGGAAATGGGCCTACCTAGTACAAATGTTGGCCTTGTATGGTTGATCTATTAAGGTATACTTCAATTATGACAACCCTATTGTGTCTTAAGCCCAGATAGTCCATAACCCCTCAGCTTGGTCATTTGTAAAGATGGGCCGAGCTTATGGATGACCGGAAACCAGTTAGGCTAGGGCAATCCACAACCCCTCAGCTTGGTCATCTGTAAAGATGGTTGAGCTTATGGATGACCGGATGTCAATTGGGTCAAGACGATTCATAGCCCCCTAACTTGGTCATATGTAAAGATAGGACAAGCTTAAGGTAGGCAGATGTTCGCCTTATATGATCCGCTCAACCATCTGTAAAGATAGGCCAAGCTTATTAGGGAGGACCGAGCATTTTGTAGGCTGATCCTACTTAGTTGGATGCTTCATACTTTGTGCATCCGTTCTTGCATGGGAGGTTACGCGGGATGTGCCACGTGTAGCACATTTACTAGGATAGACGTCACATCACTCACTTCATCATTAATGCACTACTACCAGGTTGTATCTCAACTGTTATTGGTCTTTAAAATCCTGCCATCAAATGCATCTGATGGCTAAAATGAGCCTTTTTACTTTTCCTAAACCTCACTCGTTGATCATCGGCAGTTTCTTTTAATTAAACAATGTTTCACTTCTTTTAATTCATCTTCATTATTTCTTCCTCTTCGTGCTGCTTCCTGCTTCTTCTCCTTCCCATGGGTTATCGTTTCTCATCATTTATTGACACGCTGCTTCCGAAGCTTGGTGAAGCTAGTTTCTCATTTTTTTTGTTAGCAGGGTACTCTAGGTAAAGTTTTCCTATCTCATTCTCATTTTTCTTTCGTTTTTGCCTTGCTTCTGATTATAAGGGGTGAACTAGGGTGAACTTTCTTTCTTCTATAGTGGTTCTGCAGTGGCTTTAGAATACCCCCACCACAGATGTCAAAATGCGAGTATGGTGGTATATAAATTTTTTATGTTTTAGAGTTTTAATAGATGGATTTTATAATTGAAATATGCGTTTAGGAAGTTCAGGAAATAGGTTTGATATTTAAAGGTATGGTGTAGGGTTCCAAATTTTTGACTGATTAATGGCTAAGAATTGTTTGGGTGGTCAAGTACCTGACCACGGTTTTGTATGAGCTTTTGGGGGTGTTGGAGACTGCTACGACTGGGTTCATCATGACGTGAAGAGGTATTCATCGATTTTTGACACGGCTGAGAGTATTGTTATGCTGCGGAGGTACATATCATTGGCTAGAGATGGAGATGAAACCTGATTTCTTTATTTTCTGTGCCGAGCCGAAGAGCAGGTATATATGTCACCAAGTACCAAGGATCAACTCGGGTGGATATACATATATGATACTTTTTTTCTTCGACTGAAGGTGAGATTACCCTTCTTCGACTTTCAGTGCTCGGTCCTCTCCTGACTGAATGTTACCCTAACCCAACTATACCCTAACAATTGGGCTTTTGTGAGGGCTTTCAAAGTTTTGTTAAACTATCTTGGTAGAGACCTAACCATAAGAGTTTTTTTATCTTCTTTCCAAAGTAAAGGGGTTGGTAAAGGTAGTTAGGTTTCGATCAACAGTGGTTCGTGGAAGAAGCTTTTTTCAACTTTCTATTTTCTATACAAAAACTTTAAGGATAAGTATTTCTAAGTTAATTCTCGGCAGGGAGATATGGCTTTTTATGTCGACCAGTTTGGAGTAGAGAGAGTTCCACTATACTAGCGTAGCGAACCTGCTTCAGTTTTGAGAGTCAAATACCAAAGTCTTCCATTGATTGATCGAGAGTTGATTGACTTTCTAGAGAATTCTCCTTTATTAGACTGTAGCGCACTTGTCAAGTTCAGGGATGATTCAGACGAGGAGGAGAAACTTATGGGTAAGTTATTTATTCTATCTCACTCTTGTTTATTTTTCAGATAAACTGACATTTAACCGATACCATTGTCTTTTAGGATCAATGGCTCCTCAACTATCTACTTGGGAATTGCAAAAGTTTTTGAAGAAGAAATTATCTGCTCAGCCGACAGATAATCCAAAAACTGAGGTGGTCGAAGTGGACACTGTGAAGGTGAGGCCTTCTTTGCTTCACATTGCGGAATCTTCTGAGACTCAATCGAAGCCTTTAGTAAAAAAAAAAGGCTAGGGGAGAAATTGCTGAGCAAACCGAGGTCATTGGGGCGACGAGTTCTCTTTCCTCGAAGCGTCGTGAAATAGGTTAGGGTGTTTTTTCTCCCCATTCAGAACTTTGAATCGCACTTGAGGATCTGAACACTTTTGACGACACTGCAGATGGTTCTTCATTGTGGAGTTCTCAATTTCCTTATAAAGAATTTTTGGATAGTTAAATCTCAGTTCCTTCTGATAAAAAGAGAAAAAAGAAAGTCGGGGATCAAACTGTGCCAATAAATAGAGGTGCAATTTCTTCGGGCTACCAACATTACAAGGTCGGTCAAGTTTGAGCTTGAAGATTATAAAGAAAAAGTTAATGTTTTCTAGTCGGTCATATTGTGTCGAATTAGAAAAAATCGAGAAAAGGTTATGCTTTAGAGATGACCGATTTAAAAAAGTAAGTTGAATTGTTGAGAGAACAAGTTGACATGGCGACTGAGCTCGAAGAGACCAGTAAGGTATTGAGAAAAGAAAAGAAAAAAGTTGAAGACTCTATTTCGGATTTAGAAGAAAAGTCTACAAAGGAGAAACATTTTTATGATCAAGTGTTGAAAGCTTCTCTTCCAAATTAAAGAAAGAAATAGAGAATTTAATAATTGAGTTGGACGGGTTGAAGTCTGAAGTAGCCAAGAAGAGGATTGTAGGATATGAAGTTGATCTCCAATATGCAAAACTTTTGAATCCCGAAGGAATGTTCGACGATAGTCTAGGAGAGCTCAGCATTTTTAAGGAGATTATGAATGGTCAGATAGTGGATCTGGTCGAGGAAGAGAAGGAAGTTGTTAGAGCTGCCGAAGATGAAAAAACAACTTGAATATTTCTTGTACTTGAACTTTAGCGAGTAGATTATTTCTTGTAATGACAAAGTGTATTACGCCCTTTGAATTTTAAATTCAGTTTTGTACTTCAACTTGGATTTTATTTTGTAATGACACGTGTACTTGAAATTTGTACTTTAGTTTTTCGTAATGACAAAGTATATTTTGGCATCTGTACTTCAGATTTTTCGTACCTGTCTTGCTATTTTTTTTATTGATCATAGGATTGAACGTAGTTTCAGATTTTTTTGAGTTGTTTCGATCTTGAATGGGCATTATAGATTGACCATGACCTCGGCTTTTTCGAGATGAGCCATTCACATTTGTTCCTTCTGATGACAACATTGAAAAAACTTCATTAATAGGATGGAACTAAGATGTGCTTCGTTAAAACTTTCCAGGAAAAACCTAGTGGAAAAAATCCTAGTAAGAAAAAGGAGTACATCATCCTAATTCTTGTATATTGATCGATCTAAATTTAAAGATACAATTGACAAAAAGAATAATGATTATGAGAACTTAAAATACTTTAGGAGAAAAGTTATATTCCATGTTCTGGGGAGAGCTCTTCCATTTAGATCTGCTATCTTATAAGCTCCATCACCAATTTCTTTTAAAATTTGATAGAGTCCTTCCCAATTGGTTGCCAATTTTCCTTCACCAGGTGATTTTCTGGATTCCTTGATTTTGCGTAGGACTAGGTCTCTTTCCTTGAATTTCCTCGCTCGAACCTTCAAGTTATATTTCCTAGCTGCCTTGGCTTTGTTAGCTTTTTCTCGGATATATGCAATTTCCCTTTTCTTTCTCTAACAAATCAAGATCAGTCTTTCTTCCTTCCTCGTTGACTTCTTCGTTGAATACTAATATTCTGAAGTTTAGTTCTTCGACTTCAACAGGAATCATTGCATCAACTCCAAAAGTTAATCAGAAGAGAGTTTCTAGAGTAGACGACTATACAGTGGTATGGTATGCCTAGAGGACACCAGGAAACTATTCTGCCAATAACCCTTTAACTCGGTCCAACCTCTTTTTTAATCCAGCTAGGATGACCTTGTTTGTAGCCTCGGCCAGCCTATTTGTATAAGGATGTTCAACCAAGGTGAAGGCCTGCTTTGTTCCATTCTTTTCATAAAATTCTCAAAAATTCTTATTAGTAAACTAAGTTCCATACTTCCATTGTCATATACAATCATAAATGGTAAACCGAATCGATAAATTATATTTTTCCAGACAAACTTTCTTACCTTTTCCTATGTAATACTAGAGAGAGGTTCAACCTCGATCCATTTTGTGAAATGGTTTATTGTGACTACAATATACCTCAAATGTTCGATTGTTGCTAGGAATTGGCTTAGTAGATCAATCCCCCATATACAAAATGGCCATGTAGTCTCCAAATTGTGTAGCTCTTCAGGTGGGGCTTTGTGTAAATTTACAAACTTCTGACATCTTTCGCATTTCTGGACATATTTTAGGCAATTGACCTTCATGGTCGACCAATAAAATCTAGGCCTTAATACTTTCCTTTCCAGAGACTGTCCTCCTATGTGGCTACCACAAACTCTTTCATAAACCTCTTCCATAACCGACCAAGCTCGATCTTGATTGATACATTTCAACAGTGGGAGTGAAAAACCACTTTTGAAGAGTTCATCACTGACCATGATATAATAGTTGGCCGACTTCTTTAGTTTCTTCGCTATCTTGTCATCAATCGACTGTTCACCCTCTCGTAGGTATCTAATGCTTGGGCTTTTCTAAAAATTCGGGCTGTCGTTGATGGCGAATGATTCCTCTACTTCAATGATTAGTTTCTCAATTACCTCCTAAATAATAGATTGGTTATTTTTTAGTCCCTTCATGCTAGCTAATTTTGAAAGTAAGTCAGCTCAGGAGTTCTGATCCTTTGGGATGTGGAGGATCTCGAACTGCTCAAATTTGTTGATGGCATTTTGAACCTTTATCAAGTACTTAGTCAGCTGTGAATCCTTCATTTGATATTCGCCTTTGACTTGTTCTATTACCAGCCGAGAGTCTGATTTCACAATTAGTCGAGTTGCTCTCATTTCTGCTACCAAGGCAAGCCCAACTATGAGAGCTTCATATTTAACATGGTTGTTGTTTTCTTTGAAATCGAATTGTAAAGACTACTCGATCAAGACTTCATTTGGTCCCTCCAGGATTATCCTTGCCTCACTTCCCTTTATATTGGAAGCTCCATTAATAAATAAATTCCAAGTATTACAATTCGTATTATGTGGAAAGGGTCAGGATAATTAAACCAGAAAGTCAGATAATAGTTGTGATTTTATTAGACCTCTGGGTTGATATCGTATGCCGAACTCAGACAATTCGACCGATCACGAGATCATTCTCCCAACGAGTTCAGGTTTTCTAAGCACTTGCTTGATAGGCTAGTTGGTTCTTATAATGACTAGATGACTTTGGAAATACTGTCGAAGTCTTCGAGCTGTTACAACCAAAGCGAGTGCCATCTTTTTGATTTTCTAATATATGATATCTGGACCTTGCAAGATTCTACTGACAAAGTAAATCGGTTTCTGGTCCTTATCGTCTTCCTTCACCAAAACCAAGCTTATAACTTGGTCAGAAACATAAATGTAAAGGAACAATTGATCACCTGGTTCATACTTGGTCAGAATTGGTGGAGTGGTCAGGAAGTGCTTGAGTTCTTTGAAAGCCTTTTCACAGTTTTCGGTCCACAGAAAGTTTTTTGGTTTTTTAAGGCATTGAAAGAAAGGTAAAGCTCAATCAGCAGCTTTTGATAGAAGTCAGGACAAAGCGACAATTCTCCATGTTAACCTCTAGACTTTTTTATTATGGCTGGGCTCCTCATCTCCATGATAGTCTTGCATTTGTACGGGTCGATTTCAATCCCTCTATTAGTAAGAAGAAAACCCAATAATTTCCTAACTTGAACCCGAAAAGCACACTTCTCAAGGTTCATCCTCGTATTATGTTTTCTGAGTTGAGCAAAATTTTTTGCTAAGTCTGAGCAATGATTTCCATTGACCGGTGTTTTGGCTACCATATGATCCATATAGACCTCAATATTCTGACCGATCTGGGCTTCGAAAACCTTGTTCATCAACATTTGGTATGTTGCACTAGCATTCTTCAAATCGAAAGTTATTACCTTATAGCAATAATTCCTAAACTCTATAATGAAATAGTCTTCTCCTCATCATTTAGATACATTCAGATTTGATTATATCCAGAATGTGTGTCCATGAAACTAAGGAATTGGTAGCCAAAAGCCCTTTCGATCAATCTGTCTATGCTAGGAGTCTTTGGGACATGTTTTATTAAGATCGGTGAAGTCGGTGCACATCCTCCATTTTCCTGATGATTTCTTCTTCACCATGACTATATTGGATAACCAAGCCGTGTATTCCACTTTTCTGATGAATTCTGCTTCCAGAAGCTTTTTGGTCTCCTCAACCGTAGCTTTTTGCCTTTCAGCACCTAACTTCCTTTTCTTCTAGGCAATCGAATTTGCTTTAGGATCTAAAGACAACTTGTGCGAGATGAATTCGGGATCAATTCCTGGCATGTCCAAAGCAGTCCAAGCGAATAAGTCTGAACTCTTTTTCAATAATTCCTTTAACTCTTACTTGACATTAGTTGGTACGTGAGCCACAATATGAGTTACTTGGTCAGGCTTGGGACCCAAAGAAATGGGTTACAATTCATAGGTTGGTTGAGGTTGATCTTATTCGTTGCCTCTTAGATCGAGCTCGGTCATGTTGACATCATGGAATGGTTGCTTATTGGGCTGATCTACATGGTCAGTCAGAATTCTAGGCTTCAGTTTTAGACTCTCGTTATAGTAGATTCTGATATTTTTTTAATCTACGTAAATCACCCTAACCTCATCCTTTGAGACTGAAAACTTCATCGTTATGTAGGGAGTCGAGATTACAGTTCGAAGAGCATTAAGGGATGGTCTTTCGAGGATTGTATTAGAGGAAATATGACAGCTAATTACCAGATATTTGACCGAGATAGTCTTGAGTAGGGACTTATTTTGAAGGTTGTTCGGAGCTCAATGTACGCCTTTACGTTAACCTGCTCCCCGGAAAAGCCGACTAAGCTTTCGTTCAAAGGGGTTAAGTCATCTTCTAGAATCTGAAGTCTCCAGAGGGTAGATATGTATAGGATATCGGCCGAGCTCCTCTGATTAACAATACCCTTTTGATCTAATAATTCCCGACTATTATGGAAATCACCATTGGATCATCCAAATTTTCATCTAGACCAATGAAATCTTTGTTCAAAAATGAAATTACTAGTCATTCATCGTGTTGTTTAGCTTGAAGAGAAGGTGGGCGACTCACCAACATAACCGCCCTGAGATGGCGATTTCTGGCTAAACTCGAACTTCCGCCACCTGCGAATCCTCCATCTATTGAATTGATTAAGCCCCTTATTACTTGGTCTCGGGCATCCGTGATCGCTGTGACCACTTTCCCTTTTCCTCTTGGGCTCGGACTCCTTCCTCTAGACTGGTCTCCCCATTTGGCTTCTCTGCTTCGACTTCTTCTTCGATAAACTTATTTTCAAGATATCTTTCTCGGATCAGCTGTTCAATTTTATCCTTGAAGGTGATGCATTCTTCGGTTGTGTGACTGTACATCTTGTGATAGTCACATCGTTTACTTTTATCAATGTTGGGCGGTATCCTCTGTTGCCTCACATTTTTAGGTTGTAGAATGATGCTCGTGTTGTAAACCTCCCTGAAGATCTATTCTTATCAGGTGGTCAGTGGGGTGTATACATCATGCTAAGGCTAGGGGTTGCTTGAAGTAGTCAAGCTATTATGATCAAATCGGTTAGATCACATTTTTGCTCTCATCGGTCTTCCTTTTTGGTTTGCTTCTTTGCCTCGTACGGTTGGTCTAGGAAAGTCAAGCGGATGGAGATATGGGGATTATGAGCGGTCCATTTGTTTTCTCACAGTTGTTATTTCTTCCATATTGATGTATCCCATGGACCTAGTCCTTAGATCATCTAGGTCTATAAGCGGTTTTCTAGCCAGTGAATCTGCAAAAGGGCTTGGTTTTAGGCCATGATGGCATACAAAGATACAGCAAGATTGAGATCCCTGATTTGAACTGCTTCCTCGCTGAATCTTCTCATGAACTCCTTCAGCGATTCATTTCGTCCTTGTTTTAGGTTGATTAGACTGGCCGAAGTCTTTTGATGAATTCTGCTGGTAGAAAAATAGGTGAGGAATTTGGCCAAAAGTTTCGCAAAATCATAGATTTATTCGGCTTCAAGGGTTGAGAACCAAAGTAGTTCTGACTTTTTTTAAGTGGTCGAAAATGCTCTGCACTTGATCGAGTTTGTCCCACCACTCATGGGCATCATCGAGTTAAACATGGCCATATGCTCCTGAGGATTAATCGTCCCTTCATAAAGTTCTATGGTCGGCAAATAAAAACTCTTCGGCAGTGGAACTGACATTATGAATTCGAAAAACGAGTGGTCTGTAGTAGGTGGAGGATAATTAGTTTGCAGCCGAACTTTTATGCTTAAAGTATTTTGGACCCAATTTTCTATGTAGCAATGGCTGCTTTCGGCCTTCTTCTGCTATTTTGTACGCTGCGGCTCCTTGTTGGCAATCTGATCGATTTTGGTGTGAATGTCACAAATGGCCTGCATCAAGACTTCAATATTGTTGGGTTGAGCATTTTCCTAGTTTGTTTTCTTGTTGACATTGCTCCGGTTAGTGGCTATGGTTGGTTGTGTGGGTGATTTAGTGATTTGCAGGTTGGTTATGGTTTGCAGGTTAGACGTGGTTTACAGATTGGTTGTGGTTTATAGATTGGTTGTGGGGTATGACAGTTTTACCAGAGCCCTACGGTGGGTGTCATATGTTTTAGGTACTGACTGAGACCTGGGTCAATAGGTAGAAAAGACTCACTGGAGACCTATAAGGAAGGCAACAATGAGGGCAAGAGAACCTAGGCAGGTCAAGAAATTGGTAGGATCGTACACAAAGTTGGTAAGTTCAAGTGTATGGGTAAAAGATAGAACATGTCTGGCCTAGGCAATCAAACCAATTTAAATAAGGCTCTGGAGGACTGACCCTCTGGATACCTTCCGTTCAAGTCATTAAAGACTCTGGATGTTAGGATTATGTTGTACTTGGTTTTTATGGCGTGAAGTTGTCGATGATCGTTGGTCTTTATAGCGTCAAGCGGCCGACGACCGTTGGTGGGTAGTATTAAGCACGTTTTGTCGAGTCGTTACCCATTCGGGTATAGGTAAGTCGGATCTTGCTGATAGGACTTTGGTTAAGTTTACCTGTATCTTTTTGGGCTTTGCGATTCGAAATGAACCTACCTAATACAAATGTTGGCCTTGTATGATCATTCTATTAAGGTCTACTATGTCTTATGCCCAGACATTCCATGACTCTCTAACTTGATCATCTGTAAAAATAGACCAAACTTATGGATGGTCAGATGTTAAATGAGCTAAGACACTCCAAGTACCACCCTTAAAGTTGATATGCTCACCTCCCACCAATTTAGAGATAAGTTTGCAATTTGCGTGTATCTGTGTGGAAGTAGACCTCTCTAAACAATTTCTTGCAAAGTTTACTCTCTTTGGTTGTGGAATCCGAATTGAAGGGTTATACTCAATGTGCTTCAAGTGCATGGACATAAAAGCGATGCTTGCATGGATACGCATCCTCTACCTATTCCTCAAGGAATGTCTATGGTGTCTGCATAAGGTCTCTCCTTTCTCCTGGTAGGGCTGAGCAGGATGGTGTGGGGGGGGGGGGGGGGGGGGGGGAAGAATCCCGAAATCAACAGTAGTCAACATGTTGAGCATTGAGGAGTTGTGTTTGGGGATTGGATGCTTGCTAAAAAGCCCCAGAAATTTAGGCAGGCTACGAAGAAACTTGAGGTCACAGCTTGTACAAGGAGAAATATGGTCTCATTTTCATCTAAAGGGACTTAAACAAAGTTAACATAACCCATGCATAGAAATTCTTATTTGTATTCACCGTAAAAGTAAGTTGATGAATACGATCAAGGATCAACAATAACAATCCACAAAAAAATTGTCCATCACAAACTGAAATAACGGTAGCCAGACCATGTAAACACGACAACTTTGCTTTAAGTTATTCTCATGCTGGGTTGGAATCCATTCACAGTAAATCCTCCATCAACAGAAACAACCTGTCCAGTGATGTAGGAAGCAGCTGGCAGGCAAAGGAAAGTCACCAAGGATGAGACTTCATGTGCTTCTGCTATCCGCTTTATCGGTGTTCGAGATATTATCTCATCGACAAACTCTTTGTTAACAAGCAACTGTTAGAAAGGTAAACAATTAGGAACTCAAGTCATGAAGAAAATATTGTCATTTAAAGATTAATAATAAAAATCATGCTGACATTAACGTATAAATATGTAAACTGTATAATTCAGCACTTAAGTAAGCTATGTTTACAGAAAGCCTTCCATACACCCACACACACAAACTAGGCATACCACACAAGAACATATGCAGATCCAGCAGGGAAACTACAATGTCAACGACAACCCCATGTGACCCAACACACAAGTCCATATTTGCTCTGTTGCCGCCCTCTCAGCCAGTTATTTCTTTATTTTTTCATACAATTTTTTTATGTTAATCTAAGTATATTCTACACAACCAACAAGAACTACAAAGTTAAAAACTAATAAAATTGCCCTGAGAAGTAAAAACCATGGTGGGACAATAGAATTTTTTTTTATAAAACATACAGTCTATTGCCCAGAAACAGAGTCCTTAACTTGAAAAGTCCAGGACTGAAACACATAATTTTGGTACTATTTCACATGAAAACCTGAGTAACATCAGACGAGCCAATATTTTGTGTCATATGACCCTATTGGTAGTAATTATGCTTGTGTAAAATAAAGCACTGCAAAATACATTTTTCTGTCAATATGGAAATCACTAGACTTGTGAGAGAGAAATAATGTAATCACAATGTAGCATAATGTATATGACTGACTCTATGAGCCATCCCCATATGCAGGCAAGTTAGGCTTTCCCATTCGATAATCCAAAGGATTACAGAGTCTTAAACACTGATAGACACACACTTCTTGCATTAATACTCCTACACTACTGATGATCCTTAAAAAGATCATATGAATGTAAGAACTTCAAAGCACATATTATGTATTGATATTTTAAAATTTTGCATGAAGACTGGAGTGATGAAGATAGCAAAGGCAGCACTAACAAAATAGAAGAATACTATCTGCACAGAATTAAATAATGACCAATCAGTTCATTGTTCCATCCAACATTCCAACTCCAATTTTCAATTAGTCAATGTACTTAACGAATCTTCAGATCAAGGTTTAGCTTTGACAAAAAGAAAAAATGATAAGTCCTTGGACAGAAAATAAACCATATAAAAAATAACAGGGAGAAAAAGCATTACAGGTTCCACAAGTGATGTTTTTGTATACCAGGGTGCAACACAGTTGCTCCTTATATTGTCTTTTGCCCATTCACAAGCAAGATTTTTGGTAAGCTGATTGATTGCAGCTGAAAAAAGCAGCAAGTTGAATCTTTATAATCAATATCTTTCTAAATAGTTCTTAATATATCATGTTTGAGCAAAAGATGACATAATCATACATCAATTCACCTTTACTCGCTGCATAAATGCTTCCAGAACCAACGGTTGTCAGAGCTGCAACAGAGGAAATGAACACAATGCTTCCATTTCCAGATGCTTTAAGAAGAGAATATGCAAGTTGGCATAGATGGTATGCAGAGTCCAAGTTAGTAGTCATCAATTTCGAATATTCTTCAGCAGTATACTCAATTGTTGGCTTCCTCACATTCGTTCCAACATTATTTACCTAAACTCACAAGATGATGAACCTTAATAAACAAAAAATTATTATGTGCTAAAGTCATGCTCATAAAAGAAACAAGTCTAGCAATTTGAACATTTCTAATTTTACCAATTTTATCCTAAAATCAAATAATTACAAAGAGCTAAGTTCTATATCTCTCATGTTTCATAGTTCATACATTCACTTAGTCCCTCTTTGACCGCACAGTTTCCTTGATTTCAAAATAACTTTTTATATATTGAGATGTGTCATATTATTATACTTCAAAAGTTACTAGCACTTCCATCATACAAAGAAGGAAAATGCTTACCACACATCAGTAAATGTCTCACATTTGTCTAGGTGACAGAATCAGAGTGTAGATGTATGAGGTGAGAATAGCTATAATGAGAAAATTGTGTAGATATGAGGTGACGTGTGTGTAGTATTATTTTGCAAGGAAAGCTCTGTCTAACTAAGAATTACTCCTTGCTTTTTTCACGTTTCCACATGACGTGCCCACAATGCCAGCAACATTACTACAAACCACTACTATTTATGACCGCCTCATTCGGCTACTTTTCTACATTATGACATAAGCCAAATATGAAAAAGGAGAAAAAAAAATAGTAATACAAAGATAAATGCCAAACGTGGTTTTTTGTAACGTAAGAACCAGGACTCACAAGTATGTTGAGCTTGCCGTTGAAGGCAGAAGCCACTTGTTCAATCAGCTTCCCTCTTTGGGTTGGAGAAGAAGCATCACAAACCGACCCAGAAACCAAAAATCCCTTGTCTTGCCACTCCTTCAAGCATCCATTCAGCTCCGCTTCATTCCTAGAACAAGTGTACACGGTGGCACCAAACTCGGCCAGTTCCTCCACCACAGCGTGCCTGAACAATGAACACCACACCCCCGGTTAATTCAACACGCACAAAAACAAAAATTTATGTCGTTTTAAGAAACCCCAGAATCGAGAAACCCAATTTCACTTCATGCAAAGCGACAGAAAGAAACCCGAAAAAAAAAAAAACAAGACACGGTTCAACACGGTGGAGCGTGAGAAGGAAAGAAGCGAACCCGATTCCGCGAGTTCCGCCAGTAACAAGAGCAGTGGTTCCCTTGAGGGACCATCTTGATCTTCTGGTACTGCTCTCTGGGTTCGCCATTGTTGTTTCTGTCACCCTGCTTTGCTTTCGTTCCTACTCTTTTCAACCAGCTTCGTCATTGACTCGTCTTTGGGTGGATGAGAACGTGTTAACTCAAAACGACGTCGTTTTGAAATTGGGCATTTCTCCCTGACTACTGGTGCTGTGATCCTTTATATTTGGACCCACGCCCAACTTGATGTACAAACTGTCGGCCCAACCAATATTTCCTAACCTTCACGTTGGCCCATTATATGTAGAGATTCTTATGTATTGTCATAGTATTGTATCACTTCACTCATCCACTGCATAAATAAATAAATATATATATCATTAAATTAAAAATAAAACATTATTTAAATTAAATTTATACGATTATTAATTATTGAGAGTATTACTTTCAAAATACATTAATATTTTTCTATAGTATGGTGACGTTTGTCACTGTTAACGAGGCAAGAGAATTAATAAGCATCTTTTTTGCTTTTGCTTTCATATTTTGGAAGGTAACACATGTAGAAGTGTGTATATAATAATAATAATAATAATAATTTATTATTATTATTATTTGTGTTTTGTACTCTTATAATATATGAGATAAATTAAAAAATATTGTGATAAATAAAGAAAATTTGAGAATTTTTTAAATTTTTTTAATATATAAATATATATATGACAAGATAATTAATATGTGATTATAAATTTATATATTTTTTGATATGGATAATAAATTTAATTTAAACTTAGTGATACATGTGTACATTCCTTTTTAATTACAATATGAAATGTCACATATCAATTATTGGAATTATGTATTTACACATGACAAATTTTTAAACATATTATTTCATATCAAAATGATACATGTTAGAATATTAAGAAAAGTACTTTTTATTTATATATTATATAATAATTGAATTTTTTAATATAAATAAATATACAAAAGTACATATGTCAAGTTAATTAATATGCGATTATAAATTTTTATATTTGTATATATGAGTAATAAATTTAATTTAGACTTGACGATACATGTACACCTTCCTTTTAAATTGTAACATAAGATGTCATCTGTGAGTTATTAAGATCATATATTTGTCACAATACTGATTTTTAAATATATTGTTCTATATCATAATCACATATGTCGAATATAAAGACATGTATTTTCTCTTTATATATTATATGATTATGTGATGACTGAATTTTTTTAATATGAATTAATATTCAATAGTATATATGTCAAGATAATTAATATGTGATTATAAATTTTTATATTTATATACATGAGTAATAAATTTAATTTATATTTGATGATACATGTATATTTTTTTTAATTGTAACACGAGATATCACATATCGCTTATTAAAATTGTGTATTTATCATATGATAAATTTTTAAATATGTTATTCTATATAAAAATGATATATGTTAAAATATAAAGATATGTACTTTTTCTTTATATAATTGAAAGAAGTATGAGACATGAGAAGACAAAATGAGGTGCATGTTTGTTTAAAAGTATAATTGATTGTAATTTTATATATTTATTTACAAGAGAGTTACATAATTTGGAAACTTTTTTTGGGTGTCTAGCTAATAATATTGAGCTGAGTTACCGTCCCAAACTATAATTTAACTAATCCTATGACATTTGTCTTGCATGTATGGAAAGTAAGTCTTGGCCGTTGCTAATATACACCTCATTAAGTTGGGGTGTATAATACACTATTGATCATGACCTGTAACAGTAGTTTTTTTTTTTAGCAGGTTTTTTTTTTTAGAAATTATGTGCACTGTTCATGCCAGGAGAATGTACTGTTCACACCGAAAATACTGTTCATACCGAAAAAATCATTGTTCACGCCGAAAAAATCATTGTTCATGTCAGAAAAATCACTATTCACCCAGAAAAATCACTATTTATGCTAAAAAAATACTGTTCATGCCGAAAAAAATACTGTTCATACCAAAAAAAAACATTGTTCACACCGGAAAAGATACTGTTTACGTCGAAAAAGAATACTATTTATATATTTTAAAATTACACAACTCTGTAAATAATACCTGTTAAAATTATATCAATCAGTCTTTATATTTTTTCATAAATAACTGTGTATACTAAAATTTTTTCTGAAATTATTACTGTTGAAAAAATTTATAAATTTTAATTAATGATATTTATACGATTATACAATTTAAAAAATTAGAAGTGATCGAGTTTTTTAAAATCATAATTGTATTTTTTAAAAAATCTTATAAATTTTAACTAATAATATTTATACAGCTATACAATTTAAAAAAATTACAAGTGACAAGTGATAGTTAGGAAGTAGATAACTGATAACAATGATGGTGATAGTATATACAAAAATATAATACTAAAAAAAACTAAAAAAAATAAAAAAAAATCTGCTAAACGGATTTTCTGAAATTAATCTAAGCTATTAATTTATTTTATGAATAAATTAATGACTTATGTTATAAGGTATATGATGCACTCTGCTTTGAGGAGTGTATCTTAAAAAGAGAGTGTATCTTAGAAACGGCCGTAAGTCTTTGAATTGAGATGCTCATTCAGTTAGGAATTTTAATCATGTGAGCAAAATCACATGTATAGGTAATTAGGCTCCTACAAAAGGACAAAACCCATCATAGTCACGGAGGAGATTCATTATAATTTACAATTGCCAGCATATATTATTGAGGGAGGATGTTAATATGAATTCAATAAGTTTGAGTTTATTAATATATTTTATTTGATAATATTTATATACAAATTTATATATATAAATTATTAGTTAAAATTTATAAGTTTTTTATATTTATAATTATTTTAAAAAATAGTAATTTGGCTAAATTTTTGTATAAATTTAAATTTCATTAATTAAAATTTATAAAAAATAATTTTAATTTTAATTTTTAATTTATTTTAATAATAAATTAATAACCTAAAATTAATGGTTCATCTATGAACCTCTTTGATATTAAATCCATATTAAATATTTCCATTGTAGAGTGTAAAACCCCTATTATTATTTCCCTTTTGTTAAAAGAACTAAATTATATAAAAAAACAAAAACAAAAGGTCTCGATTTCTCTATTTGGAACATGATATAACAGCTTCAGTTGGGTTTCTAGGAAGAGTAAATAGACATTGTAGGAAGGAGAATAAGCTTGTGAAGTGTCATTTGTCATTGTCAAAGTGTCTTTCACAACCAATGAGGAGATTAATTATACGACGAAATGTCTGTGTAGTTGTTTTCACTACCAAAATCTAGAAAATCTTTTAATGCATGCTTCTATCGTGGATCTAGTATGTCTCCTAATGCATGCTTCTATCATGGACTTAATATATTTGAGTCTATAGATAAATTATTTCTTTTTTTTAATCTGAAAATATTTATATGCATATATATGAGTTATATAAAAAAATTATTAATTAAAATTTATAATTTTTTATATATATAATTATTTGTATAAAAAATAATTTAATTTAATTTTTATATAAATTTAAATATTATTAATTAAATTTTATTTTTTAATTTAAACTATTAATTTATTTTAATAATAAATAAATAACTCAAAAATCATGATTTATCTACAGACTTATTTTTTTAGAGATTTTTATTAAAATTTTCCTAGACACACGCATGCTAGGTAGAAACCAACAATTATCCAACCTCGATCTCTAGACTCTCAGGTTACGTTTGGTGCATCGTATAAAGAAGATATGATAATATAAGTTAATACTATCAGATTTTATTCAATGTTTGGTGCATTCAACTGATAGTATAATGAAATCAGGTCAAGTCATTTTATCCTATTCTAAGGTGATAACTCTATCTCCTCTCCTAGTAAATGATAAGACATGATAGAATTTCTATTTCAATCTTATCCTCAATTTCATTTTTATCACCTCTCCCTTGCGCCACCACTACCACCACCACCATCACCACTTCCACCACCACCGCCATCACCACCACCACCACCGCCACCATCAAGATCGCCAGCCTACCACCACTACCACCACCATTGCGCGCTACCATCAACACCGTCATCGCTACCACTACTACCACCACCACCACCGCCGCCACCGCCACCATCACCGCCGCCGCCGCCATCGCCACCACCACCACCACCACCGCCGCCACCACCACCACCACCACCATTACCACCACCTTCACCACCGTCACCACCACCACCGCCGTCACCATCACCACTACCGCCACCACCACCACCACCACAACCATCACCATCACCACCACCATCACCACCACCACCACTATCACCACCTCCACCACCGTCGCCACCACCACCACAACCGCCGCCACCCCTACCACCCCCACCGCCGCTACCGCCGCCGTCACCACCACCGCCACCACTACCATCACCACCACCACTACTATCACCACCACCACTATCCTACTACCACCACCACCACCACCACCACCATCACCATCACCATCACCACCGCCACAAAACTTTTTTATTATTATTTTTTAATTATTTTAACTTTTATGCTAAAGGATATTTTGGTTTTAAAAAAAATGTTATACAATCAACTAATTTATCATTTTGTTATCAAACAAAAGATAGTATTATGTCTTATCCTATTGATTATACTATTATACCTTATACTATCTTATTATCTTATCTTATACTATACTATTATGTACACCAAACATAGCTTCAACTTCTCTGAAGTATACTAAACTTTAACCATGTAGGCGCCTTTTACAATGGATCAATGTGAAAAGGGAGCACCGGTGGTACATTCAATTTTACCGTTGGATTGAGGCTTTGCAAAAGTAACGGTTGGGATTAAGCATCTACCACCTGCTTGAACGGTAAAAATGTAAAAGCTTTGACAATGCATATTGGTACCTCGACGGAGAGACGTTGATGTCCGAAGTTGGATATGTGCTGTTAGACTGTTAGTTATTATTTGTTATATGAATTATTAACAATATGTGATTGATTTAGCACAATAATTAAATTTTTTATTAAAAAGTAAATACATAAATTAGTCTTTTAAAAATATATATTATAGAGCTTGTTTGAGAAATATTAATTCTTTTTCATTCAGTTATTTTTTTAAAAAAATTATTTTATAAAAAATTAGTTATATTTGAGTATTTAGATTAATTTGTAAAAAAAATTATTTTCATAAAATTGTTGTTTTAATACAAACTCACAGTGTGAATTATTTTCATAAAAAGTTTTTATTTTTAGATGAATTTTTTTAACTATGCTTTAACGAGAAGCATTTCTCATAATGATTTCCAATGGCTCCATCAAATATTATAAATAAAATAACTTTATATTTTTTTTCATAATTTATTATATAAAAATAATTTTTTTCTCACCATTTAAATGAAATAGATTATCTTAAAATTATTTTTTAACAAACATACCCAAACAAAAATAGATTCTGATTATAATTAATTTTTACAATAATCAATTATATATATAATTAATTATCAATATAATCTATTTTTTTTAACTTTTCCAAACACACTCTATGTGTATTTGATGTTGAAAATTTTTGTATGCAAATGGGCACCAACAATTCCCTTATTTATTTTAAGTTGTCATTTTAACGTAAGATATAAGAATTATAAAATATTAAATTAAATTTTAATTGTGAGAATTTTTTATTAAATTATTTATGTTTATTTTATTTATTTATTTATTATTTATTATTTTTTATAAATAATTGAAACTATTAAAATAAAAATAAATAAGAAAAATAATAATTATATTTTATTATTTTTATTAAAATAACACTTAAAATAAATAAATAATAATAATTGATTATTGTAAAAATATTCGTTTCAAAAATTTAAAAATAATATTATAATGCTAATAATAAAAAAAGGTAAATCCCAAATTTGGTTTCTCTTCCGTTAGCCACCATGTGCTGCTGTCAAACCAGTAATCATCGTAGTTGATCAGCGGAGACAGAGGGGGCGCTGGCAGTGATTATGGAGAAGGCGTCCTTGACGGTCGGCAGCAGAAATCAATCCAAGTGCTTCGCCATCGCAGAAAGTTCGTCGTCGCCAAACCAAATCTAATCAACCCAAATCTCACCTGCAAAGAAATAGAATCCAGAAAAACCAGAGAGCAACCCCAAACTCAAGTCACAACCATCGCCAGACCATCCACCACTCTCCTCCATCTTGAACCACCTACTGCCACCATCACCATATCATTCTTGTAATATCGGACCACCGCACATAGCCAAACGACCAACATCGAGCCCACCGTCAAGGACGCCTTATCCAAGCTTTCCGCCGGCGCTACCTTATCTTCGCCGGAGAAAAAACCATTATATTTGGGATTTATGCTTTTTAATATTATAAATAATTTTATTATTTTTTACAAAGTATAAAAACGTAAGAGACTAATTTGCAAACTATCTACAAACTAACAGACAACTTAGCATAGCCGGTTGGTCAAAAATGGTCCACTCTAAAACTGGCCAACAATATATAGCAATAACTACAGAAATACTATCTATACACTCTGCGTACATGAGTGCTTTTAACGTGGACGCTACAGTCAAAAGTTTATCGAAGGGACCCTTTAATCTTATTTACTATAATAAATTTTTAATTTTGTAAAAAAAATAATTTTTTATTATTTTTAAAACCTTCAATTATTGATATTTTTATATAAAACTCTCAAGTTATTAACACACTCAACATTGTTAATGCTGGCACAGGCAACAATGTTACCACCAAGAGACTTGATCGGAGTAAACAACGTTGCCGCCAAGATCCATGTGACGACCCACATCTCATCTACACCACGTTGGTTTAGTGACGACAGAGTGAATAGAGTGTCCTCCCACCGAATCACCATCCTCCTAACCACTACCACTAAGTAAAAATAAAACAAACAAATGCATAAAATAAATGAGAAAAAAACAAAAGAAACAATCAAAGAGATAAGGAAAAGGCTTGAGCTCTCTATTCGTAAAAAAAAAAAAAACTAAGACCCAGACGGCAGCGTGGTCGTTAAGATACAGATCGGAGGCGACCACAAAGGCGCAACGACGAGCGGGGTCTCCAGCGATCAAGCTGCAGCTGGTAGCGTCCATGGGTGACAGAAGTGGCGTGGTTAGGTGGAGTTCATGGACGACAAATCCGAGAGTTTGGTTTCAGGTTGGGTGGAGGACAATTGGATTCAGTGATTTGTTGTGAATAACTCTTTTGGCTTGGGAATGACGCCGTGTGGTGGCTGATTGGGCGACGTTTAGGTTTTGTAGCGAGGCAGCATAGTGGAGCAGTGGTCGGGTGATGATAGATCTGGGTGGAGAACCCATCTGTAATCACAGAGGTAGAGATGACCTCCGATTTGGTATTATGGTTGATGCAGAATTTCTTTTTGTTAAAAGGTTAATTTTGTAATTACTAATATTGTACATTAACTGGCTTATCAATTTATAAGTCATTGATCTTAATTATTAATATAAAATTCTTCTTAATCAATGGTTCACATTAATAAGTTCATCCATAGATTTTTGACTACAAGGTTCATGTTAAAACGATCCTACATATATTAAAGCGGAGAAGATTATTATGGATCACTTAAGAAGTGGTTTATGGATGAACCATTTTTTTTTATTTGACAACATTTATATACAAATATGAGTGTATATAAATATTACTAATTAAAATTTGTAATTTTTTATATATAGATACAGATTATTCATAAAAAAATAATATAACTAAAATTATATGCGAATCTTAATATTACTAATTGAATCTAATCTTTTAATCTCAAATATTAATTTATTTTAATAATAAATTAATAACTAATCTACATTTAGTTCATTCATAAACCCCACGAGATGGTCCATATTAGAATTTTCTAATGAAATCACCCTAAAAAAAGAAAAGAAACTTGCTAAAGCTGAAGCAAGGAACATATATCTACCAGTATTCCCACAATAAATACCCGAAAGAGAAAACAGCAGCACACACATCATCCCCATGTGACCTGTCTATTTCTCCCTGGTGCACATATCTTTAGTTTAAATAACGATATTTGTACATAATTTTTTATATTTTTTATTTAATAAAATAAAAAATACATTCTAATATATACGCTTTCGATCATCATTCTTTTAATTTTTTTATTTTTAAATGGTCAATTATTAAAAGAAAATACAATGCTATAAAAAAATTTTATAAATATTAAATGAGTCTCATTAATAATTTTTTTGTATTTTTTTATAATTTATTATTTGAGAAAAAAAATTAAAAAAATCTTGATTCATACGCTTTACATTTATTTTATCAAACAAAGTATGATATAAAATTGATATAAGATTTTTGACTCCTTCAATTCAAACATAAGATAGAGCCAGAAATCAGGTATCGCGCCAAAATCAAAATGTTACATTAATGAAAAGGTATACACTACGGTACCCTTTGAGTTAAGTCACACAAATTGAATTAACCAAGTCAAACTGAATAAGTTATTTTCATATCCTTAACCACAACTGAACATTCATTGCCAATTCTATGATATAATTAATTAATTATTTAATTAAATTAATCATATTTTATATCACATCAACGTTAAAGGTACCTTAGATTTCTCCTAATCAAAATCATCCCTTGAACCTACTACTTTCCATACATAGTAAGCACCAATATCAATCATAAAGTCGCAACCTGTGTGACTAACCCCCTACTTCCTTTTCTTCATTAATCTCTCTTTTGTACCAATGTCCCATCACCATGTGAACCAATATAAATCTAGCCCATAATGGGAAAATTTTGTGTGAAGGGTAGCAGGAATTCCCCCTCAGACAGCAATGCTTCTGTGTCTCTCTCCGCAGACTGCAAAGAACATGAAGTCAAAAGCGATATTTCATCAAATTTCCTTACAAAGAAAAGTTGAAAAGAAGAGACTATGACGTCGCCGTGTATTCTGGAGGAACCGTCGGTGTCATAATAAGGTAGCTAACACTGTTTTTGCGTTACTACAAGCAGAAGAGTCTCGGACTTCAAAATACATAAAAGATAGGAAAAAGATCCTTCTATACTTATTTTAGAGATATAAAATTGCACATATTATTTTTAATGATATGTGATTAAAAAAAATTAAAAAAAATAATAAATAATATTAAATAAAGTATAAAAAATAATATATATATTATTTATAATAAAAATATCGTAAAAGATATAGACATTTTTAGGCTCCTATAGGTCACTAGTTGGCTGGTGTTGGGGAGTCCTTGAGGCTTTCCAAGTATAGTGGAGGATTCTAACCTTTAAGGGCCACCAAGAAAGTCTTGTGATATAAAATATGGTCAATTTAATTATATAATTATTATAATACGTAGTTGTGTAACTATAATATAACTGAATTAATTATATATTTTGTGACATTATTTGAGAGTATAAGTATTATTTAAGAGTATTATAGTATTATTCAAATAAAAAAAATAAAGTGATCTTTTATATAAAATAAATAATTAAAAATGTATTTATTTTTAAATTATTAATTGATTAAAATTATAATATATTTTAAATTAAATTAAAAATAAATATATTTTTACTAACTCAATTTACAAATAATTTCACTTTAAATTTTTTTCTCATGTTATCCAACTGCAATAGCTATAGTTAAGCTATAATTAACATGGATATATCCAACCAAGAGTGACGTGCTAATAAGGCCAATGATGTGATGTCCTTTCTCCCTCTGCCAAACAAAATTAATATTTGGCTCTGTTGTATTATATGCAATTTCAGCGTGGTTGGTTGGATTTTTGGAAGTGTTAGGAAGAAACATGTGGAAAACAACTGAAGGGTTTGGAATTTATGGGAATGATGAGGTGAAGTAGTAAGTGGGTAACTGATCAGTAATGATCCGGGTAAAAAGGGTATTCACAATTTTGTGGCTTATATGTATGTGACTACTGTTAGTTCCGTGGAATATATGTAGCTGAAGTGACTTCTAATTGTCAGTTACTGTCAGTTCTTCCACTACTTTAATTAATACCTTACAGTTGAATTTTCCTCCCTCTCTGATTCCTGTCTAAACTTGCAGTTATTACGGAGGCATCAAATTTTTAAGTGTAAGACATAGTTGAGAACCAGACACGGAGGAGAGAACAAAGGAATATTATTAAAATAAAAATAAAAAAACGGATTTTTCTTGAAAAAAATTCCAACTTGGTTTATCAAAATCTATTTGTTCATTTTTCTTTGCATCCCTCTTCATTGTGAAGCCCTAGCTCAAAGATTTCATTTCCCATTAACATATAATTTAGAGTTTGTCCAACTTGATCACAATGATATGGTGAGATTTTACATATTCTTAAAAGCACTATAGCATTGTGTCTTCCTTTGTCATTTGCCTTTAATGAACTGCATGCAGTTACTACAATGATAATTCTATGCTCAAACACGGAAAAGTAAAAACATCTACATCTTCAAGAAATAAAATAAGATAGTTGTAACATGCAACTAGATAGAATTAGTATTCAAATTAACACTTCAAGAAAATAAACATTATCATTCTATTCAAGGTTCAATTAGGCGAAGAAATTAAAGGTTCTTGCCTATTTTCTATCAACCGGTAAAAGAAAACAAAAAAATAAAAAACAAAGGCAAACACTGACATTCCATTACAACTTCTTCTGTCTGTACTATATACTACTTAACTTTCTGCGGTTTCCCTAGCCTGAGTTCAAGATCTAAGTCTTCCATTCCAGGCTTAAGTCCAAGTACAAATTCTGCAGACTGGAAAGCCAGGCATCTATCATTTGAACATGGCTTGAGGAAGACAGGCAGGGAAGAAATAGAAGTCTTTGGTCTTTTATAACTGATGGCTTCGTCCCCACATGAACCAGTTGGTAATTTTTGGCCAAACAATGAATTCAGTCCCACAGACAAACTTGTTTCAACATAATCATTACAACCCAAACCTTTGAAAATTTCTTCCCTTGCATTGACTAGCCCTTTTGGTTTTGAAATTGAAGAAGAATAAGGAGATATGGTAGGGTGACAACAATTTTCTTGTGGGAATATAGTTGAGGGCCTAGAAGACAAGAGTTCTAGCTGAGAGAAGTTCTCTGCAGAAAATTGAGAACCTAATGACTTACAATCATTTTTGTGATGATGATGAAATTGAAGGGGTTCATTATGAGGGCTAAGACTTTGTTTGAGCCTAGCTCTGTCCCTCCTGTGCACATTCATGTGACCCCCTAGAGCTTGAGCAGACCTGAACTCTCTTTTACAGAAATTACATGAGTAAGATTTTGGAGGCCATATGCACCCACCAAGTATCCTAGCTGCATCTTCTGCAAAAGCCCTTTCTTCCCATGAGTTGGTGGTGTTGCAGGCTCCCAATATTGGTGCTTGAAGATGTGACTTCAATATTTGTTTTCTCTTCATCCACATCAAGTACTGAGATTCCTCCATGTTGATCAATAGCAAAGAAGAACTGCAGAAGCTGAGAATGAGAGTAAGAAACAGGTCTGGTGGAAGATGCTTTATATAATGAAAAAGGTAGCCAGGGAATTGAATATAAATGGCATGTTCCTGTAATTATGTTTGAAAGCAACATAAGAATCTATGAGGGAAGAGAAAAAGGTTAGCTGAAAAGATCTTGTTATAAGCATTGCGTCTTGCCTTTTGTACTGAAGCTATTCTGTTGTTTTTTTGCTTGGTTTGCTTGGTACACAGGCTAGGGTGGGTCCCATTTATGCTACTGTCTTGCATCAGATTTGATTCACACGGATGAAGGAGATAACGGTTATGAGAGTAAAATACTAGCAAACTATTTTTCTGAAGCTTCCATCAAACCTATATGGTAATACTGTTACACTGTTCAGTGTTCACATATGCCAATATAACTTCTACTATGTAGTATGTACGTAAAGTATATCATATAAACTTGTGTTGTACCAAAAAAACTGGTGTCTATTATTTCTGTTCCAACACAGTAACTATTTTATTATTGTATTTTGCAGACCTCTTTACTCTTCTTTCTTCGAGCTTGGTATTTTAAATTTTAAAAACTAATACAAAACTGAATGTGAAGAGGAACCAAAATTAAAGAAAATAAAGTATGCTTTTGCATGAATTGAATGCTCAATTCCATTGTAGATATAATATTAATGCCTAAGTAAAAAAAAAAAAGGAGGAAAAGAAAAAAAAACCAACAAGCTGCATTTTCAAATCAACTCCCACCAACAACAACATGCACGGATTTAATTGATTCAATAAACGGATTGCCAAAGACAAAGAAAAAGCATCAAATTACTTTGCGTTGTTGGTAAGCCAGTTATCAGAAACATCCAATGTATATATAACTACAATTCAAAGTGTTGAAGTCATTCCTTTCAGTCATCCATGAACAAATGATATATTAAAAGTTTATGAAGTAGTTGAGGGCCAATCTTTACTGGATCATCTCAAACACCTTTCCTTTTGCATGTGTCGCTCGGAAACACCCACAGAATCTTTTAGGCTTTTCCTCTCACATCACGTTAAGCTAACAAGTCAAATTAATGATGGATAATGGATTGAATTTTTCTTTCACTTTCTGGCTTCTCTCTTTCTCACTCACTAATTACACATAAATACACGAACGACCCATCCAAAGCACAATACTGCTAGCAAGGTTAATTTCCCTCCTGGATGGTGTAAATTAACTGTCTTCTAAATTCACTCACTTCTTATAAAGCAGTCTAAGAAACTCTCAATACTAGGCAGAAAGATTAAATATAGGAAGCTAAATAAAGTCTTTTTTTTTAATGAGTAATGTGCTTTCATTTATTGTTTATGTTTATTGTGATGATTAAACTAAATGTAGTAATTCTTAATTTTTAGTTATTTAAGAGTTACTCATTAATCTATAAATTAATGTGTATATATGCTGGTTCATTCAAGTGAGAAGAAAACAAAGATAAGCCTCAAATACTGTACTTTTCACTCTAAGTTTCTGCACAATATTGCAGAAACAAAAAGTCTACCATATCCTATGAATTCACGAGTGATTTAATTAAAATACCATCTATAGAATACGACCAACATTTTTTTTTTTTTGAGGTGTTGAAACATGTGGGATCTTATAATTGGTGGTGGATTGGCTTCTTTCAAACAAGCTATGCCTATACAATTAGAATGCTTTTCAAATTCATAATTAATATTCAGTGGCTGTGCTCTCAAACATATTATCTGTAACATCATGCAAAGCAAATTGGTATTTATTAAGTCCCTTGTCAGGTTTTTATTATTATTATTTATAATGTTTGCTGGACTCTTGTGGGGAGGAATATTATTGCGAAGGGCTTATTTAAGAAGCATTTTATTGAATTGGTCTGACTAAATCCGTAAATCAATTAGACTCCGAGCCCCACAAGCTTGTGACTCAAATATATTATTACCTAATCCTTGTACTTAAGCAAGAACAAGTGCCTTGTACAGGTGACCAAGCCAGAAAGGAAGTGCCTAGCTACCATTTGTGCTGACATATGGCAATGGAGCTACCTATGTATTTATGCTAGTGTTCCTGCACATATGGACGTGGAAGCCAATTAAGATACGACAAGTATGATCATTAATTAAAACTGAATTTGAACAGCCATGCACCAACATATATAATTTAAGGTCATAATATGTAATTGTTTTTCAAAAATTTATGGTCAATCAGGATCAGCTATTAGGATATAAAATTTGGATAAAAATCTTTGATCATGAAACTGGGGACCAAATCAAGCATATATCATAATCAATTAATATAGTATGTAGAAACTATAGTTAAAAGATAAAAAGTATACAATGATTAATCTAGTAATGGACAATCAAATATCTTCTTTTTCTTGAAGTATATATATATTCTGAGTAGAATACTTCTAAATAATCTTAGATTAATTAATTTAAAGAACTTTAATGATAATTTGGTGTTGGTGGAAAAGAATTATCCAGTTTTTGTTCATCACAAAAGTTTACCACTGCATCCTATCCAAAAAAAAAAAACCACTGCAGACGTCATAAATACAGGTTTGGTTCAACAAAATGAAAACTAATGAATTCAATAGTTTAAAATCTAATTAATGGGGTTCCAAGCACCGTGTTAATGAAAAGAGAAAATATAAACTGAACACCATTTGAAAGAAGTTAGGAAATTAAATAATGCTAAGATAGTTGCAGATACATGACCCCAACAGACAATAATGGAATGGAAATTAATTATATCTTTAGATAGATAGTTAGATCACTTAGATGTCAAGGCCATTGACTCGTGACGACTAAAATAATATTGATTGATTCTACTGAAAATGTTTTCACTCTCAACATGTGGAAGGATAGTTGAGAATTATATGCAAATTTGTAACTTGATCACAAAACAACAACAGATCGCAATGAGTAAGACTATAAGATGAATGGTTTCTTATTGGATAATAATCATATACTATAGCTAGTAATTAAATAAGTCCGAGAAATTAATTTAGTATGCCTACCTAATGGCTAATTACATAGTGCAGAGTCTGCAGACTATGAGTGCTGTCATAGATCAATTTAATATGTGCTTTCAGAAGAAAATGAAAAGGTGAGTGATGTGTGCATGCGTTCGACATTTATTTGATGTGATATGACACTTGGTAATCAACCATGCAACGTAATTAACTTTTTTTTAAACTTTTTTATTAAAGGGAGATGTAATTATGACCTAATAATGTTATATACACGTGTACATAATTATAATTAATTATATTTATATTTTTTTCATACTTATATTCTTATATTCTAATTTTGTTACTACTCCTAATATGAAGTAATTGTTGAGAAATTAAGTGAAACGTGAGTAAAAATATTGTATATTAAAAAATAATGGACAAATTGGTCATGATATAAGTAAAAAAGATTTATAAATCTAATATCTTAAATTTTTTTATCAAATTTTTTTATATAATTTTTTACTTGAAACATTATATATAGATCGACGGTTGAACTTTTGCCCATTGTTTGGTTGGGGAAAGAGAAAATAAAAAAAAAACAAACATTTCTCTTGTTTGGATGTGAGCAAAAAACAGATAAGAAAGAAAATAAAATGGTGAGACTCACGTGAAAAGTTTTCTCTCATGAAGTGCAAAGAAAATAAGAAAAAAAAAAAATGATGATTTAAAATGACAATTTTGCCAACCAATCATTTAAAAAAAGAAAACGGTAAGACCCATCAATGATGATTTAAAAGTCATTTAACATAATTTTATTTTTTTTTTCTCTCTTTTCTTTTCAACTAAATATAAAAAAAAAAGTTTCTCATTTTTCTTCTTCTTTTTCTCTTCATCCAAAGAATAGTAGAGGAAAAGTAATTTTCTCTTCTCTTCATTTTCTCTCCCTATCCAAACAAAGGCTTGATAACACCTTAACATGCCCAAAGTATTTTCTATTAGGGAATAAAAGTAATTGACACGGGCAAGTAGATAATGTCAGTTGGAATTAATGTAAGAAATTCAAATATGTTTACATAAAAAATGACAAATTATTAAAATAATTATCCCGCCGTATAACCTATGCCATTGATAAATGAGTCTGTGATAACGTTGATTCACGATTGTCCCATAAAATATAGGTAAGTTAACTTCCCTTCAAGTGGTGCCACCAAAAAAGACAATTATTCATTAACGTGAAGATTTCAGCTACATCTTCCACTATTTAATTAATATTGTATTTGAATATTTTTTTATTAATAAAACAGAATAAAATATGTAGAAATAAACTTGAAAGGAAAAAAAAGAAATGAAACATAGTTACCATGCATTTTGTTTAAAAGATTATTAATGGAATGAAACGAAACTTCATTACCTATGTGTTCCATTCATTTCACCTCAATTTTGAGGAGAACAAAAGTTGAGCATTTGAAGGAAAAAGAGGAAAAATAGTTTCTCATATATTCTGTTCCCTTTTCATGTATTTTAAAACTCACAAATAATGAAAGTTATTTTTCTTCCTCTCATTATTTATCATTCAAACATAGTGTAAGAGTGTATTTGGATTAGTGGTAAATAAAATATTATTTTAATAATTAATTATATGTATAATTAATTTTTTTATAATTAATTATGATAGATTTAATTTTTTGTTTGGATATATTAATTGAAAAATAATTTTAAAATAATATATTTTGTTTAAATTGTATAAGAAATTGTTTTTATATAATAAAATCTTAATAAAAATTTCAAATTCTGATTATAATTAAAATGATTATAATCAAAATGCTAAAAAAGAATATTTTGATTATAATTAATTTGGAGTATAAAATAAATAATATTTAGATTATAATCAACTTTGCATATTTTTCTCAAATATATTATCATCTCAAAATAGCTTCTTTTTTTAAAAAAAGAAAAGAAGCTGTTTTTGGGAAAATTAAATATTTTCCAAACATACACTAACACCTATGACATTATATTAGGTCAATAAGAAATTAAAGCATGTTTGGGACGGATTATTTCCGTCCCAACATACGTTAGTTTGCCCAAAAAAACTATTGTTTGCAACAACAATATGTTTGGGTATTTTGTAGCAATAATCAACAACTTTTATTTGTAAGAAAAAAACTGTTGGAGCTCAATAAAAAACTTGAACATTATTGAAAAAAGTTGTTGGAATTATTTCTAACAATGAGATGTAAATACTTTTAGTCATCAATCAAATAATTTTTTAATCAATTAAATAATTTTTTTAATCATTCTATAAATATTTTGATAATTTGATACATAAAAATGATTCTTTTTTATACCATTCAAATAAAATAAATTAGTTTAAAATTACTTTTCAGCTAACATATCTAAACATAAAACTTTTTTTCTTATAATCAATTATAATAAAAAACTTTTATACAATAATCGATTATTAAAATAATCTAATTTTTACAGTTATTTCAAATACTTAGGGTGTGTTTGGGATAGTTGCAAAAATTTGATTATGCTTAGTAATCGATTATTGTATAAAAGCTTTTTGTTATAATCGATTATGATTGATTTATTTTTATGTTTGGATGCATTAGCTGTAAAGCGATTTTAAGTTAATCTGATTCGTTTGGATGATATAAAAAAGAATCGCTTTTATACATTAAATTACTAAAATAGGTATAAAATGATTAAAAAAATTATTTGATTGAGGATAAAATGGTATTTACATATCAAAATGTAAGAAATAATCTATAAGCTAAAATCATAAGCTTCAAACTTCAGCATTATAAAAATCAGCTTTAAAAAGCTTTTATTTTACATTGAATTTCGTGTAAAAGCTGAAGCTAATTTTACCAAACATGATTAAACACTGTTACAACAGCTTTTTTCCCAAAAAAAGTTAAGCAGAAGCTCTACCAAACATGTTTTTACTTAGTTGTTCTCGTTAGTTGCATCCTGGGTGGTCTGCAGCTAGTCTGGGGGCGGAGAAGCTAGGGTGGTACGACTGGGGGCGATGGTGGCAACGCCTAAGAAGAGCGCCCAAGGCCCAAGCAAAGCTCAAGGTATAGGGGAGGGTAATTAATGTTTAGGCTAAAAGAAGAACTCATATATACACATTGAGATCTTCATTTATAGAGAGAGGGGGTGCCTACTTCATGAGGGGTGCGCAGTTTGCCCTCCCACGCTTGTCATGTTGAGGTGAGAGTTTTGGAAGGAAAATTAGTTACCTAGACAGCGTATCGAATGTTGCCACGTGTCCTATATATTATGTTGGAGGAGAGTATTTTGGAGCATGGATCGTGAATTCTTAGGTCAGTTTGGGGTGTCAAACGAGTGCTCGCGTCCCTTTAAACCTAGTGTCAGTGTCTCTAGGCCAAGGGAGGTTCTTCGAAGCTAGCATTGGTATTCTAAGGTCGGAAATGGTGTATTAAGGCCGGAGGAAAACTCCTTCTTGCCTCGGCATGGTCCATTAGCTAATAAATTAATTGAATTATTCAAAGATTTTTCTTGATTCATAAATGTTTTATTATTTTAGCTGGCTTTTGTTTACAAAGAAAATATGTTTTTTTTTTGTCATTTAAAAAATATGTTATGATTACTTTAGATTATCACAGCCAGATAATTTTCCACGGTTCTTGGCCTTTGCTTTCCTTTTTATTCTTTTATATACATTATTGTGACTATGGTTAATACCATAGTTGTGGTTAATACCATAGTTGTACGCCCCAACTGATCGACTCGAGAAACTCATAATTCGAGCTCTATGCCGGTATAGACAATTTATTAGAGTAATTTTTTTATAGATCCGGTCAAATTTGGATTGACCTGAGTAACTTGATGGTCCACCCGGTCAAGTTGACCCGGGTCGATAAGTTTTTTTTTAAATTAAAATTTAACAAAAATATAATTTTTAGAATTTAAATACTATACTTGAATTTTTTATCATAAAGTATATTTTACTATTAGATCATATATGTTTTTATTGAATATTATTCTTAATTTTTTAATTTATTATGCAATTAATATATTATTATTATTACTTGTTTGAAAATATTTTTTATATAGTAATTTTGTTTAATATTTTTAATATAATTATTTATATTAAATAATTTTTCATATAATATTTTTTAAAAATATTTTTTTATCTAGATTTTTTGATTTGATTATTTAATTTACAATCGAACCGTTGATCCGATGACTTAATCTTCTGACCGAGTCGAGTTATACAACAATGATTAATACTCAAGGCTAATTGACCACTCTGGGTCAATTTGGAAATTAATTATTTTTTATTTTCGAGTAGTTTTGAAACCATTTATCATTTTGAGATTGCCTTTGTCATGTTGACAACTGATTTTTTGTTTTTATCTTTTATTAATTAATTTATTTATTTTTACCTTAGCTTAAGGCGCTAGTCATGACATTTTATACAGGGCCTCTCACAAAGCTGAAAGCATCATTGTATGGACTTGCCATATGTCAACACCAGGTAAAAAGCATTAGGCCGCGTGACCCTTTTAAAGGTTTATATTGAGGTTTACATTGAACTTCTTGTTAATGTTTATATTAAAATTAAAAATTACTCAACCAAAATCAAGAAAATTATTTTCATACTTCTAATTATTTTTTCAAACTGTATCTCTATTTATATTTATTTATTTTTAATAATGGAGGCTTTCTTTCCAACATTGAGTAATTTTTAATAATTTTTTTACTATATTGATTCATGTAAATAGATGTCCGGTTATGGCTAAGGAACGATCTGAGTCCGTTCCAGAAGATGAGAACCTGTTAAGATTTGCCAAAGCATAAATGTTCATTTGATAACATTTTTTTGGTTATATTGTGATAAAGTTTAAACATTATTATTATTATTATTATTATTATTATTATTATTGTAACACTACATCCAAATATACTCGTTGATTGATTGGTTAAGATCCATTTCCTTATATGAAGGACCGGACTAGAACGATTGAGAGATAAGAGCTGGAAGTTTGTATTAAGCCATGGAAATAGCTACCAGAGAGCACAAAGAATGGGAGAAAAGAAGATTTCTCATTTCTTAATATGAATCAATACACTATTAACTGTACATCACTATTGCTATTTATATACAAGTCATAAGAGGAAGGTTAGTTCTAACTAACTAACTAACAGCCTGTATAATAACAATAATTAGGCAATGATCATTTTAATTTAACCACCGGTAACACTCCCCCACAAGCTGGACTATGGAGATCATGAAGGCCAAGCTTGGAAATCAAAGATGTGAAGGAAGGAGATAGGAGAGGTTTGGTGAGCACATCTGCGAGTTGAGCAGAAGAAGGAACCGGTAGTAAGTGTACGAGCCTGTTTTGAATCTTCTCACGAACCACATGGCAGTCGATCTTGATGTGTTTGGTTCGTTCATGGAATGTGGGATTGTGGGCTAAGTAGATGGTAGATTTGTTGTCACAATACACGGATGCAGGTTGCTGAAGTAGAGCGCATAAGTCATCAAAGAGGAATTGTAACCATTGGAGTTCACAAACAAGGTTGGCGAGGGTGCGATATTCTGCCTCAGAACTAGAACGAGACACGGTCGATTGTTTCTTGGACTTCCATGAGATGAGAGAAGAGCCAAGGAACACACAATAGCCAAAAACGGATCTCCTTGTAGCTGGGCAGCTAGCCCAATCTGAGTCTGCGAAACTAGAAAGTTTGAGGTCTGAAGTGGCAGAATAGAAGAGACCTTTAGCTAGAGAACTCTTGAGGCACTAAAGGATCTTGGTGGCAGCCTGAAAATGGACCTCTCTGGGCTGGGAGACACGTTGACTTAATTATTGGACAACAAAGGCAATGTCAGGCCGAGTGGTGGTCAAGTAAAGGAGTCTCCCAATAAGTCTTCTATAGGCTGATTCATCATGATAAGAAGCAGAATCTGTAGTGTGCAGTTTGAGGCAAGGATCATAAGGAGGGAGAGAGGGCTTGGCAGCAAGGGTGCCAGTGTCTTCAAGTAGTTCAAGTGTGTACTTGCATTGGTTGATCAAAATGCCACTTTTGGACCGTGCAACCTCAAGGCCGAGGAAGAATCTGAGAGAGCCAAGATCCTTAATTTTAAAACTTCTATCCAGGAATCTTTTAACATGTTGAATCTTTACATGATCATTTCCAGCTAGAACTATGTCATCAACATAGACTAGGAGGGCAGTAAAGTGATTGGCATGAGTTTTAGTAAAGAGGGAATGATCAGCAGATGAGTGTTTGTAGCCAAGATTAAAAAGAGCAGTAGACAGTTTGGAGTACCATTGTCGGCTTGCCTGCTTCAAGCCATAGAGGGATTTGTGCAATTTGCATACTTTGGTGGATCCAGTTTCTGAATTTGTAGCCTTAACACCAAGGGGAAGAGACATGTAAACCTCCTCATTAAGATCTCCATGCAAAAACGCATTATTGACATCAAGTTGTTCGAGGAACCACCCTTTTATGGCAGCCAAGGCAAGTAAAGTTCTCACAGTTGTCAATTTGGCAACTGGAGAAAAGGTGTCAAAGTAGTCAAGTCCTTCCAATTGAGTGTAGTCTTTTGCCACTAAGCGGGCTTTGTATCTTTTAATTGAGCCATCTGCATGATGTTTAACTTTATAGACCCATTTGCATCCAATGGAAATCTTGCCTGGGGGTAAATCAACAATGGACCAGGTATTGGTGGCATCAAGAGCAGCCAGTTCAATTTTCATAGCATCTTTCCAACAGTCAAACTTGCAAGCCTGGTTATAGGTTCTAGGTTCAGGGGTAGATGTAACAGCTAGGCAGAAGTGTTTGTAGGAAGGGGTACAGTGATTTTAGGTTAAAACAGAAGATAAAGGAAAAAGAGAATTACCTAAGGATTGTGATTACCATGCGACAATGAGATGATGAGTTTTGATGATAACAAACATGGAGATAATGAGAAGACCGAGTCCAAGATCTTCAAGTTTAGCCTTAGGACTTAGGATCTCTCTTATACAGAGCTTTTATAGGATATCTCAGTGTTTGACTTAAAATATCTAAGAACATGTTTTCTTACAAACTAAATTAAAGTTTTAATATGGCTTTGAAAATCAAAGAGTTTGTGAAATTTCAGAAATTACCTGATCTGTTTTCTAAAAGTGTTTTAAATGACTTGAAACAAAGGTATTCGAATAACCTTGAAGGTATTCGAATACAATCCTTCTAAAAAATGCTTTTAAAAACGTGTTTCAATTAGTGGTATTCGAATACCTCCTTGTGGTATTTGAATAACCTGCTTCTGAACTGTTTTATGAGAAAATGAAAAGCAGTGGTATTCGAATACACCCTTGTGGTATTCGAATAACCTGTTTCTAAATTATTTTTTATGAGAACTGACATCAGTGGTATTCGAATAACCCATAATAGTATTCGAATAACCCACGAGACTCTGTTTTATGTTTTGAATTTATACGTGAACGCGTTTGCATTTATTATCGTATTTAATTCCTCAAACGGCTATTTCTGATCGAAGGCTCTATAAATAGAGACCTTGACTCACGTCTGAAGTACATGAAATTTCTGAAATTATTTTGCTTGTGCTAAAACACTGTTTACATAATTGTCTATTTTTCTCTGTGTTCTTTTGGTAAAATTCTGAGATATTCTTAGAGAGCTCTATAGTGCTTCAATTTGTATAATTTGCTCTGAGTGAAAGTTTCTCTTCATCTACTTTCTGTCATTCTGTATCGAGGGTGAGGTATCCCTACAGGCTGAGACTTTAACACAAGGGTAGAGTTTCCCTGTGTGTGAAAAGTGCTCTATTGTATAACGGTTGCAAGTACCTATTGAAGCTTGTATACATAGTGAAAAATCTCGACTTTTGTTTCGAGAACTGGACGTAGATCACAAGTGGGTTAGTGGTCGAATCAGGATAAATACTGTGTCTGCTTCTCTTTTCTTAATCTCTTTATTTTATGTAATTTTAATTTACTGCACATTTAATTTTTCACTGTCCTTATTGTTTCTATTTTTCTTCTCATTCTTTTTGTGTATTTATTTATTAAGTTTTAATATTTGTTTTTACTTTACAAAGAGGTTTCGCGAAAAGTTTTATACTCAATTCACTCCCCTCTTAAGTACTGGAAGTCACTTGGTAACAAGTGGTATCAGAGCTAGACTCTTGTATAAAGAGCTTAGCAGCTTCAAGAGAACATGGTTTCTTCAAATAGTTTTTCAGAAGGATCTTCCATAAACCGACCACCCTTTTTCAATGGGGATGGTTATGCATATTGGAAGGAAAGAATGAAAATCTTCATCGAAGCTATTGATCTAGATGTGTGGGATGCTGTCGAAAATGACGCTTTTATACCTACACATGAGGTCGATGGCGTAAGGACCGAAACACCAAGAAATAAATGGTCTGATGAAGACAAAAGAAAAGTTCAACATAATTTGAAAGCAAAAAATATTATTACTACTGCTTTGGGATATGATGAGTTTTTTAGAATTTCAAATTGTAAAACTGCTAAAGAAATGTGGGACACTTTACAAGTTACCCATGAAGGTACTAGTGAAGTAAAGAGGTCGAGAATCAATTCTCTAACTCATGAATATGAATTATTCAGAATGAACCAAGGAGAGAGCATTCAAGAAATGCAAAAGAGGTTCACCCATATAGTTAATCATCTTGCATCTTTAGGTAAAAGTTTTTCTAACGAAGATTTGATTAACAAAGTATTAAGATATTTTAGCAGGATTTGGCAACCCAAGGTAACAGCTATATCAGAATCGAGGGATTTGCCGACAATGACTCTAGCTACCCTCTTTGGAAAACTTCATGAGCACGAACTAGAACTAAGCAGATTAAGTCAAAGTGAAGAAAACGATAAAAAGAAAAAGGGAATAACGCTCAAGGCCACTTCCTCATCAATTGACAATGATGATGAAGAAAATGAAGAAGGCTCAGAAAACATCGAGGTAAACGAAGAAAATCTTAGTTTGTTAATTAAAAAATTTGATAAATTTCTCAGGAAAAAGAGAACGCAAAAAAGACCTCCCTTCCCCCTGAAGAAGACTCATTACAAAGGCGAAGGAGCTGCATCAACTCCAACTTGCTATGAATGTGGCAAACATGGTCACATGAAAATGGAGTACCCAGTTTACCAAAAGAAGAAGGAGAAATTTGAAAAGAAGCCATTCAAGGAAAGAAAAAGAAGAAAAACCTATATAGCATGGGATGAAAACGACATGGATTCAACTAACAGCTCAGATAGCGAGGAAGCTCAACTATGTCTCATGGCCAAAGGAGAAAAAGAAGAAAGTGAAAATGAGGTAAGTTCTAATACTATTTTATTACCTTCTTACGATGAGTTACAAGATGCCTTTGCAGAATTGCATGAAGAGTCTTTAAAATTCACAAAAATAATCTTTTCTTCTAAGAAAACAATCTCTTCTTTAGAAAATCAAATTCTTGCTTTAAACAAAGAAATAGAAGAATTGAAAGTTGAAAATGAAACTTTGGGAATCATTAATGCATGCACAAATCATTCTTCACATGCTTCTACATCTTCATCTTGTTCTTCATGTCATATGCTTGAAAAAGAAATTGAAGACTTAAAGAACACTTTTTCTAAATTCACCTTTGGAAGGGATAATTTAAATATTTTATTAGGAAGACAAAGAGTGGTTTTTCAAAAAGCGGGGATAGGTTATAACCCGAAAAATCAACAAAAACTCTATAAAAATTTCTTTGTGCATTCTAGTGTTTCAAGTAGTCCTTTTATTAAATGTTTTTACTGTAGAAAGAAATGACATAGTGCATCAACATATAATGTAAGGAAAAACATTAATACAAAAATTGAAACAAAAATGATTTGAGTTCCCAAGGGTACTATACCCAAAACTGACACACAAGGACCCAAGAAAGTTTGGGTACCAAAGGTTAAAAACTAAACTTGTGTTGTAGGTATGCTTGAAAGCCAGGAGTTCAAATTGGTATCTCGATAGCGGCTGTTCCAAGCACATGACCGGGGACGACTCGAAATTCATAATGCTTATTCTCAAGGATCATGGACACGTTACTTATGGTGATAACAACAAAGGAAAAAATTTTGGAATCGGCAAAATCGGTAAGAACCCTAACTCCTCTATTGAAAATGCGTTGCTTATTGAATGCTTGAAACATAACTTACTTAGTATTAGTCAATTGTGTGATAAAGGAAATAGGGTAATATTTGATTCAAATTGTTGCATAATTGAAGATAAAAATGATAAGCATGTTAAATTCATTGGTCATAGAGTAAACAACATCTATATGATTAGTCTTGATGATATATCTTCAAATGATGTGAAATGCCTTTTAAGTAAGAATGATGATTTATGGTTATGACATAGGAAAATTGCACACATTCACATGGATCACTTAAATAAGTTGGCTTCTAAAGAGCTAGTAATTAGACTACCAAAGCTTAATTTTGTAAAAGATAAACTATGTGATGCATGTCAAAAGGGTAAACAAATAAAGGTTTCTTTTAAAGCAAAAAATATAGTTTCAACTACTAGACCTTCACAACTTTTGCACATGGATCTATTTGGACCTTCTAGAACTATGAGCTTTGGTGGGAATTATTATGCTTATTGATTATGGATGATTTTTCTAGGTTTACATGGACTTTATTTCTTGCAAATGAAAATGATGCATTTCTAACTTTTAAAAGACTTGACAAAGTTATTCAAAACTAAAAAGGTTTTCAAATCTCTTCTATAAGAAGTGATCATGGTGGTGAATTTGAAAACAATGTTTTTGAAAATTACTATGATGAACATGACATTAATCATAATTTCTTTGCCCCTAGAACTCCGCAACAAAATGGAGTTGTAGAAAGAAAAAATCGTTCTTTAGAAGAAATGACGAGAACTATGCTTAATGAGACTGCTCTTCCTAAGTATTTTTAGGCGGATACTGTAAGTACAGCTTATTATGTAATGAACAGGGCCCTTATAAGGCATATTTTAAAGAAAACCCCATATGAGTTATACAAGGGAAGAAAACCAAATGTCTCACATTTTCATGTTTTTGGATGCAAATGTTTTATTTTAAATAATGAAAAAGATAACTTCAGTAAGTTTGATGCTAAGTCTGATGAAGGTATATTTCTTGGTTATTCAAATCATAGTAAAGCTTTTCGTATATATAATAAAAAAACTATGACTATTGAAGAATTTATACATTTTGCATTTGATGAAACTAACCTAAATGAATCGAGAAAGGATCTTGTTATTGATGATGTTGCAGAAGTCTTGGCGAAACACATTTGGATAGTAAGGAAAAAGAAATCAAGGAACAAGAGGATAAACAAAGACAAGAAGATTCGCAAGCTCTGGAACTTCCCAAGGAATGACGAACTTCAAAATATAATTCCCTTGATCAGATTATCGGTGATGTATCTAAAGGTGTAAGTACTCGTAATTCTCTTAAAAATGCTTGTAATCACTTAACTTTTGTTTCTTAAATTGAACCTAAGGATTTAATTGAAGCTTTTGATGATGAACATTGGATCTTAACTATGCATGAGGAATTAAATCAATTTGAAAGAAATCAAATTTGGGAATTAGTTGCTAGGCCTAATGATCATCCTATAATTGGCACTAAATGAGTTTTTAGAAATAAACTTGATGAAAATGGTTTAATAACTAGAAACAAAGTTAGATTGGTTGCTAAATGTTATAATCAAGAAGAAGGAATAGATTATGAAGAAACTTATGCACCGGTAGCTAAATTAAAAGTTATTAGAATATTACTTGCTTATGCTTGCATCATGGATTTCAAATTATATCAAATAGATGTTAAAAGTGCTTTTCTAAATGGCTTTATTCAAGATGAGGTATTCATTGAACAACCTCCAGGTTTTGAAAATCATGAACTACCCAACCATGTTTTTAAACTTAAAAAGGCTTTATATGACTTAAAGTAAGCTCTTAGAGCTTGGTATGAAAGGTTGAGTAAGTTCCTTTTAGAAAATGGTTTTTCAAGAGAAAAAATCGATACTACCCTTTTCATTAAAAATAAAAAGCATGATATTCTTCTTGTGCAAGTATATGTGGATGATATTATCTTTGGTATTACTAATGAATTCCTATGCAAAGAATTTGCTAAGACAATGCAGAATGAATTTGAAATGTCGATGATAGGAGAGCTGAATTTCTTCCTCGGACTTCAAATCAAACAAACGAACAAAGGGACATTCATAAGTCAAACCAAATACTACAAGAAATTGTTCAAAAAATTCGAAATGAAAAACGCTAAACACATGGCCACTCCGATGAGCACTTCTTGCTATTTGGACAAAGATGAAGGAGGTAAATCAGTAAAAATAATGAAATACAGAGGTATGATTGGATCTCTCCTTTATCTTACTGCTAGTAGGCCAGATATTATGTTTAGTGTATGCATGTGTGTTAGATATCAGGCAAACCCTAAGGAATCTCATTTAAGTGTTGTTAAACGAATAATGAAATACCTAGTAGGCACTTCACAAATAGGCTTGTGGTACCCTAAGGGTGCCACATGTAGCCTAAAGGACTATTTCGACTCTGATTTTGCTGGGTGCAAATTGGACAGAAAGAGTACTAGTGAGACATGTCACTTGCTTAGTAGTTCTTTAGTTTTTTGGCATAGTAAAAAATAAAATAGTGTAGCTTTGTCTACCGCTGAGGCTGAATATGTTGCAGCCGGGAGTTATTGCGCTTAAATCCTATAGATGAAGCAACAACTTCTAGACTACGGTCTTCAACTTGATCACATCCTTATAAGATGTGATAAAACTAGTGCAATAAATATCTCTAAGAATCTCATTCTGCATTCCAGAATAAAGCATATAGAGATAAGACATCACTTTATCAGAGATCATGTATAAAAAGGGGATTGCATTCTTGACTTTGTTGAAACATCTAAGCAACTTGCAGATATTTTCACTAAACCCCTAGCAAAAGAAGCTTTCTTTTATATTAGAGGAGAATTGGGTATAATTGATCAATCCAACATATGATTGCTTGTTATTTGCTTAATTATGATTTTAATCTTTCTTAAATTATTACTGACTTGAGCGTCGGAGTTATCCCCAAATCCTCTTTGCAGGTACCCCACCAAAAGGTATGCTTTCGTATCTCAAAAATGTAATTCCTGGACATATATATATGATTTCTTGTTTAAGTTATTCGAATACCTATCTATGGTATTCGAATACCATTGCTGTTATACGTACAAATTTATGATTTTCTGATAGGGCTATTCGAATAGACCTATGGCTATTCGAATACCATACATCAGTACTGTACTCCTACAAGCTGGTGTATTCGAATAACTCAATAGTTATTCGAATAACCTGAGGCTTAGCATATCAATTTTTCTCACATGCCTCTGAAGTATTCAAATACCTTGTAAGTTATTAAAATACTTGCCCTTGTTTTGCACATTTTTGTGTGTGGGTATTCGAATACTGTAAAAAGTATTCAAATACCATAAACTGGCAGCCAAGCCAATTTGGCCATCTATTCGAATACCTGGTAAGGTATTTGAATACTCTCTATCTGAAGGTTGCGTCCTTTGATCTTTCCTAAACGTTCTATTCGAATACACCTTATGGTATTCGAATAGATTTTGGGTATTCTTTAAATACCCCTACGTATCCGAATGGGTCTCTCTCTCATTTCTCTCCGTTTTCAAAAACCCTTTGGTTTCTTTCCTCTCTCATAAACCCTCTTTTTCTCTCGTTTCTCACCGTTTCCCCCTATTCTTCATTCCATCTCCTCTATCTCTTTTCTATCCATGGCCTCATCTTATTCTCGGCCTAAGCGTCCTCGCACGAAGACAGCTCCATACAACAACCCGCTGGACCTTCGCAGGCTCTCCTCCAACGAGCAAGAGCTTGGGCGCTTCATTACCTACTTTTGAGAGCGTAACCTGGTACAATCGAAGTACCTCGACTTGGGGTTCTTCGAAAGATAAGGTGGTTTTGACTTTCTGAACCGGCTAAATCACTAAGGCATACTTCGCTTCTGCTCTTACTCAGCTGCTCTGTATCCCGACCTGGTCAAGATGTTCTATTGCAACCTGAAGATTGAAGGTCAGGAGCTACACTCCAGTGTCTGTGACCAAAACATTGTGATCACATCTAACGATTGGGTTCAAATGTTTGGCTTATAGTCAGCTGGCCGCAACGTTGACGAAGACTCGTTTCTTCAGCTCTTCAACAAAAATAGAGCAATTGAAGATGTTCTGAGACCTAGGTTGGCATTACCTTTGACTCAAAAGGAAGTCAAAGGAGGCATGATGAAGAGTCAGGACAGGCTCCTACATTATGCTTATGCCCACATCCTAGCCCCTAGAGGTGGGAACTATGCCTACCTGAGCGAAGATGATGTATTCATGCTGTGGATTCTAAAGCAAGGCCATCAGATTAACTGGCCCGTCTTCATTATGAAGCATATGATGAGGGCAAAAGGTAAAGAGCGGTCTGAGCTTTCCTATGGAGTGATCATTACTGCCTTCCTAAGCAAGTATCCACATATTCTGGAAACCGAGCGAGCGATTTCGCTAACCCATCATCACGTGTTTGGGTCCTTTACCCTCAACAAAATGAAGATGATCAAGACCGATGAAAGCTGGGTGTTCCCAGTGGAAGTTGATGATGATGAGGACGACCCTCAAGGCGATTCTGCTGCCCCTGCTGCTGCTGCTGATATCCCTGCTCCTGCTTCTGTCATAAATGAGCAAATCCTAGCTTCTCTGTTGGATAACAGAGCTTATATAGAGAACACCTTCACTATTCTGTTTAACAGAATAGCTAGTGTTGAGCGTGAACAGGCTGCACTTCGAGTTCTGCTATCTGGCAACGAACCTGCCTCTCCTTCTCCGCCACCAGATGCCTATTTCTAGGACTTGCTTAGGATTTGTTGTTTAAATTTTAATTTTTTGGATGGTTTTTGTTTATTGTATTGGCTGTTTTTGGATCAAAATTTGTATATGTACTTGGCCAACTATATTTAATGCAATGAGTACTTTCAATTAATCTGTTACCAATTACAGTCGTTTATTGTTTATCACATGCATATTTATCAAAGTGCCTTATTGAATGCATGCATCATTTTTTATCATGTCAAAAGGGGGAGAAAAATAATCAATCTTATTTGAGAAAAGACAGGTTAAACTCGATTAACATTGGCTATTGGATTCCAAAAGAAAGGGGGAGAATATGCTTGTTTTCGACATTAAATTACCTCTGAGAGTAAGTCTCCTATCTTTTTGAATTCCAATTTATATGAACTAATGCTTTTCTTAATGATAGTTTGTCATCATCAAAAAGGGGGAGAATATGATTACCATGCGACAATGAGATGATGAGTTTTGATGATAACAAACATGAAGGTGATGAGAAGACCGAGTCCAAGATCTTCAAGTTTAGCCTTAGGATTTAGGATCTCTCTTGTACAGAGCTTTTATAGGATATCTCAGTGTTTGACTTAAAAGATCTAAGAACATGTTTTCTTACAAACTAAATTAAAGTTTTAATATGACTTTGAAAATCAAAGAGTTTGTGGAATTTCAGAAATCACCTGATCTATTTTCTAAAAGTGTTTTAAATGACTTGAAACAGAGGTATTCGAATAACCTTGAAGGTATTCAAATACAATCCTTCTAAAAAATGCTTTTAAAAACGTGTTTCAATCAGTGGTATTCGAATACCTCCTTGTGGTATTCGAATAACCTACTTCTAAACTATTTTATGAGAAAATGAAAAACAGTGGTATTCGAATACACCCTTGTGGTATTCGAATAACCTGTTTCTGAATTATTTTTTATGAGAACTGACATCAGTGGTATTCGAATAACCCATAATGGTATTCGAATAACCCACGAGACTCTATTTTATGTTTTGAATTTATACGTGAACGCGTTTGCATTTATTATCGTATTTAATTCCTCAAACGGCTATTTCTGATCGAAGGCTCTATAAATAGAGACCTTGACTCACGTCTGAAGTACATGAAATTTTTGAAATTATTTTGCTTGTGCTAAAACGCTGTTTACATAATTCTCTCTTTTTCCCTGTGCTCTTTTGGTAAAATTTTGAGATATTTTTAGAGAGCTCTATAGTGCTTCAATTTGTATAATTTGCTCTGAGTGAGAGTTTCTCTTCATCTACTTTCTGCCATTCTGTATCGAGGGTGAGGTATCCCTCAAGGTTTGTATAAGGGTGAGGTATTCCTGCAGGCTGAGACTTTAGCACAAGGGTAGAGTTTTCCTGTGTGTGAAAAGTGCTCTATTGTGTAACGGTTGCAAGCACCTATTGAAACTTGTATACATAGTGAAAAATCTCGGCTTTTGTTTCGAGGACTGGACGTAGACCACAAGTGGGTTAGTGGTCGAACCAGGATAAATACTGTGTCTGCTTCTCTTTTCTTAATCTCTTTATTTTATGCAATTTTAATTTACTGCACATTTAATTTTTTGCTGTCCTTATTGTTTCTTTTCTTCTTCTCATTCCCTTTGTATATTTATTTATTAAGTTTTAATATTTGTTTTTACTTTATAAAAAGGTTTCGCGAAAAGTTTTATACTCAATTCACCCTCCCTCTTGAGTACTGGAAGCCACTTGGTAACAAGGATGATTCAGTGGCAGAGGATATAAGAAGACTGCAGTGATAGTCTTTAAGATAATTAGGCTTGCTTCTATTTCTATTTGAATGTCTAGTAGGGGCAGGAATGATAGGAACAGGGATAGTGGTAGTAGGAGCAGGTATAGTTGGAGATGTATTAAAGGTAGGATGAGGTACATCAAGTGTATGGTCAAGTTCAGAATTGTCAAGGCTAACATAAGGAGTAGTAGTGGCAGGGTGAGGTGTGGTAGACAGTTTGCAAAAAGAAAAAATGTTTTCATAAAAGATGGCATTCCTAGAAATGATGAATGCATGAGTGATAATGTCATAGAGTAGGTAACCTTTGGTACCATCTTTGAATCCAAGGAAGACAATTTTGCTTGCCCTTGGTTGAAATTTTGTTCTGTGATTTTGTATGGTGGTTGATGCATATGCAAGGCAGCCAAAGGTTTTTAAATGTAATAGAGGTGATGGCTGTTGAAAAAGATGTTCATAAGGTGATTTATTTTGTAAAAAGGGTGTGGGAATTTTGTTTATTAAATGGACAACATGTTGAATTGAGAAGTGCCAAAAATTAGAAGGCAGTTGAGCTTAGAAAGAGAGAGCTCTAGCAATATTGAGTATGTGTTGATGTTTCCTCTCAACAATGCCATTTTGTTGAGGGGATTCAACACAAGATCTTTGGTGGAGAATTCCTTTAGCAAGATAAAAATCATGCACAAGGAATTCAGTACCATTGTCACTTCTGAGACATTTAAGTTTCTTATCAAATTGAGTTTCAATGAAAGAAATGAAATTGATGAGATGTTGTATTGTTTCACTTTTAAATTTCATGAGAATAATCCAGGTAAATCTACTGTAATCATCAACAAGTGTAAGAAAATACTGATGTCCAGAAATAGATGGGGTAATATAAGGACCCCATATGTCAGCATGCAATAAATAAAAAATGTGATGAGAACATGAAATGCTGTTGGGATAAGGAAGTCTCTTTTGTTTGGCAAAATGACAAATGTCACATGGAGAATTATGATTCGAGTAAGGTACAAAGGGAAAGTGTAAGGAAATACATTTGTGTATGGAATCTGAAACATGGCCTAGCCTATTGTGCCATATCAGGGCAGAATCATTATTTTTGTGTTTAGAAACAGAATTACAAATAGAATCAGAAGCCAGTGAGTGACCTGAAGAAGAAGCTTGAAACATAAACAGTCCTCCATGATTCTCAGCTGTACCAATCATCCTCTAGTTTGAATTCTGCACAATAGAACATTTATTAGGATATAAACATATATGACAATCTAAAGAATTAAGAAGTATAGTAGCAGAAATAAGGTTGACACTAAAGTAGGGTAGGAAGTAGACATTATGTAAGGTAATGGATGGAGATAGGTGTACAATGCATGATATAGTGGAGGTGGTTTTATGGCCATCTGGTAAGGACATGGAAAAGGGCGGTATATGTTGGTAAGTGATAAAATTATGTAGGGAGTGGGTTATATGGTCGGTGGCCCCTGTATCTAGGACCCAAAGGACAGAATTCTTACCAAGAAGAGGAGAGGAAGTGGAATTTAGGGCAGGTTAAGAGGTGATAGAGTTAATGGATGGTGATGCTTGCATGTGTGGCTGCTGAAGGAGCTGTAAAATCTGCCGGTACTGCTCTTGAATGAGATTCAAGGAATGAGGACCAGGTTGAGTAGCTACAGGAGTGTACTCAGGTGTAAAATTTTGTTGAATATCATCATTAGTGACAAGGTTCACACTAGCCTGTCCTCCTTTGGGTTGATAACTAGGCGAAAATCCATGCTTGAGAAAGCAAGTGTCTATAGTGTGATTGTTGCGTTGACAATGAGTGCAAAATCTGTTAGAGCCGGAATTTGAACCACGGCCTCCCCCATAATTCCCTCTACCTCTGCTTCTAGCAGAAGAGGATTGATTACCATTAGAAAAACCTTTGTTGAAATTCTGTTACCTTGAGAATTGGGATTTATGGGTTGAATGTTGAACTTGCATGGCAAGAGATTGTGGAGCCATGTTGATATCAAGAATTGGAGAAACAATTAATTGCCTTTCTTGTTGAATGACGAGGGAAAAAGCCTTGTCAAGAGAGGCAAGAGGTGAAATAAGCATGGTTTGGGATCGAACATGAGCATATTGCTCATTCAAGCCCTTAAGGAATTTGATAACTTTGTCTTGTTCATTGTATTTGTGCAAATCAGTTGCAGCACCACAGGTGCAGGGAATGACACAAGTGCAATCCCTAATAGGTCGCAAATTGTCGATTTCTTCCCACATAGTAGTCAAAGCAGTGTAGTAATTAGAAATATCAAGAGTACCTTGCTTGAATAGGGTTAATTCATCTTGGATATCGGAGATTCGGAAGATATCATCTTGAGCAAATCTGTTTTCAAGATTCTTCCAAACGGCAGAAGCACGATCATACCAGAGAATCGATTTGGCGATGCTCTCTGAGATAGATCGTTGAAGCCAAGCAAGGACCATATTGTTGCATCGGATCCAATGTTCACAGAGAACAGAAGAAGTCGCATGAGGAATTAGGGTTCCAGTGACAAAGTGCAATTTGTTCTTCGAAATCAAAGCAACTTTCATCGCGCGCGCCCATGTTTGATAGTTCTTGCTATCCAGTAATGGTGAAACAAGAACAATGGAGGGGTTTTCGTTTGGGTGCATGTAGTAAGGGTTTGAAGGATTAGTAGCAAAATCCAAGTAAGAAGAGGTTGGATTCGCCATTAGAGAACAAATTGGAGAAAAGAAGGTAGAAGAAATCAAGAAGAAGAATGAAGATTGGAGAAGAGTTACAGAAGAAGAAAATCTGATACCATATTAAGCCATGGAAATAGCTATCAGAGAGCACAAAGAATGGGAGAAAAGAAGATTTCTCATTTCTTAATATGAATCAATACACTATTAACTGTACATCACTATTGCTATTTATATACAAGTCATAAGAGGAAGGTTAGTTTTAACTAACTAACTAATAGCCTGTATAATAACAATAATTAGGCAAGGATCATTTTAATTTAACCATCGGTAATAGTTTGACCGTTGAGCCAAATCAAATTTGGTAGAAATTGATTTAAAGTAATATTAATCACGCATACTTATATTCATATCATTTCATATCTATACAATTTTTATTATTTAATTATATTTAATCTCACTTTATTTCTTTATATAACTCTATGCTAATTCTATCACATAAGATAATGTGAAGAAATGTAATTTAAAAGTGATGTATAATAAACATTTTTCATTTACAGAAAATATATTATAAGAACAAATTTAAAGTAACCTTGAAGGCTGAAGCCACATTCTTGCATAGGTTCACCACATGCCAAAGCCATGTGTGAAAGGCATTTATGAGGAAAAATTATTACATATTTATGGAGTGACAAAAAATGCAAACTGAAGAATATATTTAATATTAATTTTAAACATATTAATATAAATATTAAAGAAAATAACTTAAATTAATAGTACAAATTCTTTTGAAACATATATTTATTACTACTTTAAAAACATAGTATAATTTCTCAAGAGATGATAGTTCACGTGACACTTTATTAGACGCCAAGTAAATTAGTGTCGTAGCACCTTTGGCTGAGATGGAAAATTTTTTTAAAAACAATGAGGTCAGTTGCATCTTTGGCTGAGATGGAAAAAATATTTAAAAAATAATGGGGTCAGTTGCCTACTTGGCAAAAATCACCCTAAAAGGTTTATAATTTCAAAACTATCCCAAAATAATAAATAGTTTCTAAACTAACCTCAAAGTGGTCAAATTTGCCTATTCCTCATTAGCGATAGTTGGTTTAATTTAATTTATAGGATAATTTTACGGTACTTAATTTTTTTTAAAGGTATGATATTCACCAAACATTTTTATTGGTTATTGGTATTTTTAATATAATTTTAAATATATATTATAAAATTAATTTTTAATGAATATTTAATAACTCATTTTAAATACTATATCAATTAATGTACCATAAAAATTCCTTTAATTTGTATGATAAAACATGACAAAAAGTATTAGGTTTGATTTTTATTAGTGATCTTTCATTCATGGGTCATTGTAAATATTATGCTAACTCCTCAATAAGACTTGTGGTATGTGTTTACTTTGAAATGGGATAATTTATCTTCTTCTTAAACTTTTATTAATTAGAAAATAATTAATCACCAAGATTTTTTGGTAATTGTATCGCATGATAAAACAATATTTAAATAGATTATATAATGATGATTCCTTTGATTTCACATGCTCAAATGCTCAAATTCTCTCTTGGCTAATAATTCCGCTTGGTGGTCATCTTTTCTCAGAGAAATTCTCTAAAGTCTATGGGTTACAAGTGAGTAATCTTTTTATGTGGAAAAATCTTTCAAGTGAATACTTTAGAAGTAAATCTCTTACTAGGCCTGCACATTTAAAATCTCATACATATCATTGGCAAATTAATTGATAATATTGCAATATCCTACCCTTACTACCATATTGTAAAAAAATAAAAATAAATGGTTATTGATATGACAAAAGCATGGTTTCAATAATGTAACCAATATGCTGCTTTCTTATTATTAGGTGGTCTGAGAAGCCTTCAACAGAAATTAATAATTTAATATATAGTTTGTTAACAGCTCGAGTCGATCTAATCTTTATGATTAGAATGTACCGATAGTATTTGAAGATATTTTTTTTACTAGATATTTTTATAGATATTATTATAAGATTAATCTTTGAGTTGAGAATAGTGATAAAGTAAAGTTTTTTTTTAAAGTGATGACTCTAAGATTCAAGTCTTTGATATTTTAGATAATTTTTTTTAAATGAGTAAGTAAATATGTATTTATCTTTAATTTAATTTAAAGTATATTAAAATTTTAATCAATTAAAATTTAATGATAAAGTTTATTTGAGATCATAGTTCATTTTTATTGGGACCAATTACTATTGAGTATCTTTTGTACTGATAATATTGGAGATTTATATGTAAAGTAATTTATTTTCTTTTTCTACTAAGTGCTTACACTTTTAATATATCAAAAATAAAAAGAGTAATTTGAATTTGAAAATAAAACATTGTTGAATTACTTAAACCGTTCATCTATATATATATATATATATATATATATATATAAAAGCCGTTCATCTGTTGTTGTCAATTTTGTTCTCAATGGTTGTCCTCCTTCCCATCCTTACGCTGGGTTGGTTGACAGGATTCGAAGCCTAAGGAGAAAGGCTTGGAGAACGCGGATTTCGTATTGCTATCGCCAGGGAAATAGAGCTGCTGATTTTATGGCCAATCATTCTCATAGTTTGGAGTTGGGCCTTCATATCTTTGATAAGATTTGGGTGGGTTGACTCTGTTGAGAAGTGTTAGTGTGGTCTAGAGGCTATGCCCCTCCTACTCACCAAAAAAAGAGTTTCTCTCCCAGAAAGGGAATTTAATTGATGCTGAAAGTTCAAGTACTATTCATGCTATAATTTTTTTTTTCTAGAAAAATGATCATTGCATAGATTTTACTTTTACAAAATTTTCATAGACTCTAAAGTGGATTCAACAGGATTATAATAAAAAAGTTACAGTAAGACAAATTTTATTCAATGACTTGTATATAAGTATATGAAAAATTTGTGAGAATAATATTTGTGCACCTATGTTTTCCTTCTTCCTAAATGTTTTTAATAAGTGAAAAATTTAAATATAAGTAACTTATGCATTTAATGGCATGTGGAGTTGGGACAGGTCAGCGTTACGTTCATACCCATTCTTTCCTGCTCACATGGCCATTTATTAATATAGTATATAAAAAGAGAATCTTAATTTATAAAATTTTGTCAAATGTTAATTCTAAATTGTGTTATCAATATTATTTAAATTTAAATTTTAGTATTATCTTAATAAAGAAAAATTAAATAAAAATATAAATTATTTCAAAATTCTTTTTACAAATGTTATTTTTACGTTATATAATTAATAACTCATTACAAATTTAAATTTAAATTTTATTGTTATTATCTTATTAATTTAATAATAATATTTATATATATGTGAAAAAAATTTGAGATATTTTTTTATTGAATAAAAATATTTTTATTTCAGTGTCAAACTATACTATAATATATAAAAATAAAGTTAATTGAGTTAATAGTGATTGAAACACTTTTTTAATAATTCTTAAAATTTTTAAAATATTCTCAAAATTTCATATATAAACTTAATATTTAAACTTCAACGTAAAATTTCTACATCACATATGATCACTTATAAAAATTAAAAATATATATTTTATAATAAAAACATAATTATCATATATTATTTTTAAATATTTTTTTATAATATCGTGCATCCACATGTGCTATTCTAATTTCCATAAAGGAAAGGAAATATGTGCAGCAACATGACCTTTTTTTACTTGTTGAATAAAAATATAAAAAAACGCCGAGAACTCAACTGAGTTCAAAATACAAACGACAATAACAGAGGCCCAATTGGAAAATTGGGTTGTAAATTTTATGATATTCATATGTTGGGGCTTGGGATGAACCCTCCATGGTTTAGAGCCCAATTTGTGATGATGATGGCCAAGCTTGGAGCCTACTTCTAGCCCGTTTGGGACATTAGGGCCTCCACAGCAAAACCACAAGATGGTTTCAACACGTTGCAGAGCTCACTTGGGAGTTGGGTGACCATGTCATTCCACCTCTGCTCAAACCAGGAGACAGGAGTTGGTGATTTCCTTTCCTTGTATCAACTATCAACTTGGAGAATAATTTCCTTCTGTGCCTTGTGTTAAGGCAATCAATTGTTATTGAATAATTCTAAATCCTCTTGTCCAACCTTTCTACTAATTTTTTTAATTATTAAATGAAAAAATATTAAATATATTTTATATTTCTAAAGCATTAAATATATTTATTTTTTTATTTAATACTTTTTCTATTTAATATTAAGTGAATTAATAGGAAATTTTTTTAAGAGAATATAACAAAACTCATTGATATATCAAATGAATCGCGTAGCATGATTAATGTAAAATTTTACTTACTTACGACTGCAACATTCTGTGTCATGGTGTATGACTAAATGAATCCAAAAGAAGGGATAAGCAAATAAGAGTCATGCTACTCACATGCCCATTTTATTAAAATAAATTATACTTGTGTAAATTTATTGTAATGATAATGTGTGAAATTAGTGATTTGTGAACCCTAAGATTAACTTAGCAATAGACGAGAATGTAATGTTTGAATATATACATGATCATATATTTGAATTCTAAATATATCAATTACTTAAGTCAAGTTATAAAGAATATTTTTATGAATTTTATAATAAAAATTACTTTTAACTGAATCAAAAAGTTGAACTAATTGAGTTGTGCATACATTGATTATACATTACTTCACTTCACTGCAATAAAAAAATTAATGACCGTGTAGATAACCAAACTCTAACAATATATCAAATTAATGATTTGTGCAAATGATCCAATGATCCGGCATAAGGGATGTGAGTTCTTCTAACAATGAGGAATCTACCGTCAGCATATGAAATCCCTATGGAAATTGGCACATTTAAAAAACATTTGAGTGAATTAACGGAATTCCATCAAGCTGGACTTGTTTGCTATTGGAAAATTCTTAGCTGTTGATCAATAAGCACGCACAATTCATTCATATATATATGGGCGTAGCTGAACAATTTTTTTTAGCTAGCATGGTAGTTTCATCTATGAGAATTACTTGTCAAACCTTGAATTCAAAAAGTTAGCAAGCATGGTGTTTACATCTATGAGAATTACTTGTCAAACCTTGAATCGTAGAAGTTGGGTGATGTGATATCTATATGACTATCACACGTAGGAGTTGGAGCGAGTTGAAGCACTTAGCCTCCAAATTGTTGGAGCGTTACCTAGTGAAGTTCATGTGATGATGGGGAGAGTGGTGTGTTAGAAATAATTTTCAATTCATATATGATCATAGAACAAACATTAAATGTATTAAAATAGATTATGTATTTGTCTTGGCCATGATAGTATTGAGCAATCTCCTTTGGGGACTAGGTCTTCTTCTTCATTTTCTAAGTTGTAATACGACTCTCAATAGAAAAAGCTCTCGCGATAAGGAATAGAGGGGGAGACTGAGTTTGTATTTATAGATGATGTCAACTCTAATTTGCCCTTTCATCACGGACTATTAAGAAATTAACTTATAATAATAACTACTTGACACATCAGCTTAATAAGGTGTAATAGACTTAAAATAAATGAATTACCATTGATCTATTCCTTCTCCTATATGGATTTTTATCATTAACCCATTTTAATGAAACCCAAAACACAGTGATATCCTATATTAAAAATATTTTAACATTCTCCCATTTGACCAACACTAATTAAAAGATATCATTTTGAAAAACATTTTGTTTTGAAAATGATTCTCGAGTTAACAACTAATTTTTAAAACGTGACCATGGTTTCAAAAATAACAATCCATAGGATAACATCTACAAATTGACCTAGCCCATATCACTAATAATACCGAATCATCGCGGTAACTACACCCTTTATTGATGTAAGACCTTCTATGGTACAAGCATTGCCAATAGCATAAATCAAGTCTTGATGTGGTAGTATAGCATGAAAATTGCACTAAACTTGTGATCCAATAATGCAATTTTCAATGTCAGTCCTCCAATGATTTCTCTTCAACACCTTCACTCTCTCCTCAGCACGAGAAATCACTTTCATGTTCCAACAAGCATGAACAACTTGCATGATTCATTAAGCAAGAAAAACACTATATGACATAAAATCATATGCCAATATATCACATAAGGTACACAACATAAAATATCAGTCATATGCGTATATAAAATAATCATAAAGTGTACCAAACAGGGCAAACAAATGCACAATATAAAATAATCAACGTGTAAAAATTATAATATCTGTCATGCCCAAAATAAAGAATCTCAAAAAAGACAAATAAGTGCAGTAAATAAATATAAAATACTCCCACTAACCAAGCACATCAAAAGAGCTCAACACTCTTATGTTTTCAACGTGTCCTTTGAAAACTATAGGTCTAAGTCCCTTGATTAATGGATTTGCTAGCATCGACTTTGTATTTATATGCTCAACAACTATGTCCTCTTTCTTTACAAAGTCTCTAACTGTTAGGTACTTCGGCTCCAAATGCTTACATCTACTATAAGATTTAATCTCCCTTTTAAAATATAGAACTGCACTATTATCACATTAAACCTTTAGTGGTATGGAGATAGAAAAACAACATGAAAACCCGAGATAAAATTCTTAAGTCATATCATCTGAGAAGCTGCACCAAAACAAGTATCAAACTCAACCTGCATAGTTGAAGCAACCGTCATGATTTGTTTAATACTCTTCCAAGATATGACACCACTAGCTAGCATAAAGATGTAATTAGAAGTGAATTTCATGTTATCGAGGCACCCTCCAAAATTAGAATCTATATATGCAACCATTTCTTAGTTATCTACCCTCCTGTATACAAGCATGTAAGCTTTTGCTTTTTGCAAATATGTCTTCACTTTCTTAACAACAACCTAATGATCATGCCCTATATTAGAAAGATATCTCCCAAGAACTGTGGTGGGAAAAGCCAACTCAAGCCTAATACAAACCTAAATATTCATCAAACACTCTACAACACTCGCATACGACATTTACTTCATTGACTTATTTTCAATTTCCCTATGGGCACTAACTTTTATTAATTTTGTCACCTTTAGTGACAAGAACATCCCCAGGCTTGCAAACTTTCATATTTGACTCCTTAAGGACTCTTTCAATGTAGAATTTCTATGATAGATTTAACAAACCAAGAGTCCTATCCATGTTTATTTCAATACCTAAGACAAAACGATGTCTCTTCAAGATAATGGAAATATCATCAACTTAAAGAACCAAAACAATAAATTTGCTTTCGCTAACCTTGAGATATATGCAATGATCTAATACTTTCCTAACACATCAACCTAATAAAGTGTAGTAGGCCTAAAATAAATGGATTACTCTTAGTCTATTTCTTCTCCCATATAGATCGACTATTAACCCATTTTAATAAAACTCAAAACATCAATTAGTGATATCCCATATTAAAAATATTCTAACATGGTGGGCATGATGAAGTTGCCTTATGACATGGATTTGTACTTGCATTCATCCTTAACAACAGCTAGTGGTGCCAAAACAAGTCGGATAGGGTTGCATGCGGGTTAAATGCTTTTTTAGGCAGGCCAAAAACATTTCGGGCTAGTAATTTGTTAATTCAACTTGGTCCTATGTGGGTTGCGAGTTGGGTGGGCCGGCCTATTGGCCCGAATCATTTTTTTCTTAAATTTTTCTTTATATTTTTAATACTTAAAATTTTACCCCTATATTACATCACTATATTTTTTCTTTTGCATACTTTAAATACTAAAAAATATAAAATAAAATAGTTTTTGTGATACAAATATTAAATTTATATTAGAAAAAGTAAGGATAAAATCATTTATATATCATATAAAATATTAATAAAGTAATTAAATATTGGGCCGACAGGTTGGCCTGGTCTATTGCATGCTGGCTTACGTCAGATAAAGCCAAAATCAGGCCAGCCCAAGTTGGCCCAAAATGCATTTAGAATAAAATTTTCTCATCCCAATCCGCACATTTTATTGAGTTATTTAGGCTAACCCATTAGACTCGACCAATTTTGACACCCCTCAACATCCTCCAAACGAGGTATTCATTAGATCGAATTAACCCGATCAACTCAAAAAATTAACTAAAACCAATTAAATTGGTTTAGTTTGGGTTGAGTTATCGGTTTAGATCGATCGGGTCCAACTCAATTGAAACCAGTCATGGATGGTTCGGTTCATAGGTTGAAGAAATTATAACCCGAGACTCGATGACAGGACTTGTGAACCCAACCTCCTTATAAAGACACTGTTTCAAAATTTGAGTGTGAACCCAACCTCCTTATAAAGACACTGTTTCAAAATTTGAGTTATGAGTTTTCATTCTCACACACGATCTCAAATCTTGGACTCTCAAACCCACAATCTCACTTCTCAGCCTCCAGTCCACTGACTCCACTGTCGTTTGCTTATTTGCACATTTGTCATATGCTCTAGTGCTATGTTGCCCATCGTTCACTTATGGCTACTGTTTGCTTGTCATTCACTATGGGTACTATTTTCCCGTCGTTTACTTATGGGTGGTGTGTATTAATTGTTTACTTCATCCACTCGTCATCCACTTCAGCCACTTATATGCTCACTGTCATTGTCTTACTTGTCAAGCCTCGAGGGATGGACCCAGGTATAAAAGAGTGGGGACTCATGCCCCCACTCAGTTTAGAATTTTTTTTTATCTTATACATGTATTTGTCTTTTTTATATTTTATAAATGTAATTTTTGTCTTACATATAAATTAATAAATTTATAGTCATAGAAAGTAAATTTTATTTTTTTAATTTTACTTTCCAAAACACCTCAATGTCTCCATGGGATTTGGAGTCAATAAAGTATCAAAGTTTACCAAAATACTCAAAGCATCAAAGTCTTCTTCTACCTCTTTCTCTTCACTATTACGTTTTAGTGGTACTTCTCAGATTTCTCAAGTTTCTTTTTTTTTTCTTTTATTTAACCATTTGTTCTTCACTTTATGAATATCATAAAGAATCGGTTACGCAATTGTATGAGAGCTGAATGATTGAATGACTACTTGGTTACAAATATAGAGAAGAAAATGTTTGATAGTATTATCTTATTGATAATGAAAAGATTATTCAGCGTTTTCAAAATATTAAAACGTGAAGAAAATAATTGTAAATGATCTTTTATAATTTTATATTAATATATTTTTTGATATATAAATATAATTATTAAATTTTTTTATACTTCTGTATTGATAATATTATTTTTGCCCCCAGTGCCTATAACTCCTGGGTTCGTCATTGCTAGCCTTTGTGTTGTTTTCTCGTCCACCATCCACTAGTGGGTTATGGGTACTATTTTCTTCTCCATGCTTCTTCTATTTGCAAGTAGAGATCTTTTGATGGGATATAGAATTGCAGGACACGAGATGGTGTTTGGGTTGATGATTTTGCTGTGTGCTTTGAGTGGAATGGCTGGATTTGTGATTGGAGATTAATGGTGGATTCTCAAATTCTAAAAAAAAAAACAAAAAGAAACCTGATGATATGATCCAAACTAAATCAATTTTAGGAGAGTTGGTTTGGTTCGAGTTGATTGAAACAAATTTGGTTAAATCGAACCAAACCAACTCAATAAATATTGATTGATTTGAATTTTTTTTCATTAAAATTGATCTAAATCGACCCATGAATACCCCTACTTTAAATCGAGTGCAACACAAATCCATGATCATAGTTAGGGTTGACAATGAATCAAACCATTTCGTTAATAGTTTAAGACTCGATTCGTTAATTAGCTCGATAAATTTAGTTTATGAATCAAATGAATTGAACTTAAGTTTAAATTTGAGTTCGTTAAATAAATGAGCTAAACCTGAACTAAGTATTGTCCGACTCGTTTGGTTTATGAATTGGCTTGATTTATATATATATATATGATGTTTTATATTTAAAAACTATAATTCAAAAATCAAAAAGTATAAAAAATATAAAAATATTTGTTGATTATGACATTTATTTAAAATTAAAATTGAGTTATAAATCAAGTTAATGAATCAGATTTATAAACTAATTTGATTCACATTATCTTATTTTCATATTTGATTTATTTAATTCAAATTGACAAATCAAATCGAATTATTTATGAGCTTGATTCGAATCGAATGTGAGCTATAAAAATTAGTTCATATCCAACTCGAATTGAATTTTGAGTCGGACTATTTTTTATCAATTCGAGTTGAGCTCAGTTTGACTGCTTTCCTGTCTTAGCCGTAGTTGGATTGGGAGTTCTCGAAGAAAATTTTCTTGCCCATGCCACACGGTTCTTTGACCATTAATTGTTGTAAAGAACAATCACATCTTTTCGGTTGGGTGTTTTGTTTTACTAATCAACTCTTATTCAAGTCTTTGTGTACGTGGTGTGCACTTTATGTAAATTATAAGAAGGAATAGTTATTTATTTACTATTACTGGATATATATATAGGAGAGATTAATTTATATTAGTATATTTTTTTATATTTATTTTTAATCGTTAGTTTTATTTTTATTTAATGATTAAGATTATTTTATTAAAAATAATTATTAGATAGGAAAGTAGAATTAATGATTAAAAATAAATATAAGAAAAAAATATTTATACTAATATAAGTTGATCATTCATCATATATATATATATATAATTTAAATTTAATTTATAGAAAGATTTACACTAACAATAAATCACAGCCATAGATTATTATATAAATGTGGCGTAAATTATGAATAAATATGACATTTTTCATCATAAAAAAATGTCTAAAACTTATGGGAAGAGAATAATCTGAGTGAGATTTGATACAAAAAATTAAGTAGCATTCAACAGAATTTAATGTTACTTAAATTAAGGATGTTAGGCTAAATATTACATACTTAAATATATTAGTTTAAATAAGCTACTACAGGTGGACTAATAATGAAGTATTTGGGTACATAAAAGTATAAGTCAAGGGTATAGTTGTTATCCTTTTATTTTTATAAATCTCATCCATACACTTCCGATTAAATTTGAATTTTCAATTTTCAAATAACAGAATTGTTAAAAGATCAACATTGAGCGACCCATTTGAGACGTTGGTGCAACAAGGTTCATGACCACGACAATAAGAAAACAGGCAGTTTCACAACAGCTGAGCTGACACAGAAAAAAGAAAAACCAATGATTCTTAATTGAAGGAATCACCATTTTAAAGATGCGAAGAAAAATCATTATTGACTTCACATAAAGAAACAAATGCCTGTTAATTATCTTCAAAGGTCAATATAATTGCAATATTTAATTATAAGGAAGTGTCATATGGAATTAAAAAGAAGTTGAACAAATATGAATGGAAATCTGATGCAACGGTCAATAAGTCAAGATAAACAACTTTCGATCTTTAAGGCATGACTGAGGATCCTCTACAGTCTAAAAAAAATTTGCGGAGCATCTCAATCCCTAAAATCAATTTTCTTTATGATAAAACATTGAAAGAAATTTTGGTTAAAAAATGTCAACCATATATAAGATGATAAACTGCACACGGTACAGTTCTTTTAGGAACTCTAGACTATCCATGTCCTTAAGGAATTCATTTTATTCTACATAAGACTTGGTCGCAATTTGCTTTAAATATGGTTGTTGGACAGTTTAGAAGCGACAAGATTGAGTATAATAATAGGAAAATTAATAATCACACGTATATTCTGATTTTTTTTATCAAGTAGTTAGATAAAGTTTTTTCTAAAGTGGTAATTCAAAGATTTAAACTTTTGATATTACACATAAGAATTTGTGTAAGGTCACAGTTTATTTTTACCATGATTAACCACTTTTGGGTTATTATCATCAATTGAATGTTTTGTTTTGGATTATGATTATGATAATAAATAATACATGCATTACACTAGTGTATATATAGGCATATATATAATTTAATTTTGATGTATTGTAAATATAAAAATTTAAAAAAATTACACTTACATTTAATATATTATTATATTATTTAAAAATTTGATATCTCAAATAAATATTAATTTTTGTATTTGTAGTTGTTAATATAGTTTAACAATATTTGTTCCTCTAACCCTTTGCAATAAAGGAGATTATCTTTACTTGATCAAATTTTTTTCCATTTTATTATTGTCACTTATTTATATTTATTATATACAATTTCAACTACTCTACCTCTTTGACTCTCACAATTAAGATTTATTCCACGCTTCTTTTAACTACTGCAATACATAACATCTTATTTTTTATAAAATATTTTATGAAAATAAAATTTTAATATTTTTAACTCAAACATTTTATTTGATTTTATTTTATAATAATTGTTACTAATTAAAAGATATTGTATAAAATTTGTAAGAATTTAATTGGTAATAGTTTATAAAATTAGAAATAAAAAAATTATTGAAATAAAATTTAACATTTAATCTTAGCACCAAAGATTAAAAATATTTTAATAGATATATTTATAAAAAATATTTATGAAAAGATATTTATAAGAATATATTTAAAAATTAAATATTATTTTAATATTAAAAAATCTATTCTAATAATCATTAAAATGAGATATTTAGTAAAAATAATTATTATTTTAATTTTTAAAAAATAAGTGCGCCGTGCACTTCATTGAAGAGGTATAACACGCACCCAATAGAAACCACAGTTAGCCATTCAGACATAGAATGAAAGAAAGAAGGGAGAAAGAGGGAGAGAAAAGAGAAAAGGAAGAGAGGGAGGTGCTGTAACCGAGGGAGAAAAGGAGGAAAGAAGGAGAGAAGGAGAAAAAGAGAAGAAATGAAGAAGAAAAAAAGACAAAAAAATTACAAGGTAATAATTGATCTTTTTTTTTTAAATAAACTCATGATTTTAGTATGTTTATATATTTTATTAGTAATTTAATAATGTTAATTAATTTATTATTTTAATATTTTATGTATATTATTATTCTTATTAAATTTATTATGCATATATAATATTGTTAGATTATGAAAATTTGATATTTGTTTAACTTTAAGATATTTATGATATTTGATAAAATTTAAAATTATTATAATTTAAATATTGACTCTTTTATGAAATTAATATAATAATTATAAAAAAATTAAAATATTACTCAAGACTTAAGTTAAATAAATATTTTTAGTTATATTGTGTAATAAATATATGTGTAATAAATTAAATTAATTTTAAATTATAATTAGTCCCTTGAAAAATTAACATTTAAATTTAATGATTCTAAGTTTTATGAATTGTATTACCATGATTTATTTGAAAATAGACTTGTATATGATGAATTTATCTATAATATATAGGATGATTTGTAATGTTTATGTTTGTATGTGAAGACAAACAAGTGATTTATGAAAAAAGTTACACGTAACTAATTGAGAGGTATAATGATGAATTTCTTTTTATATTACCTGTTTGGGTTAGTGTGACTATGTCTGACTTTGTTATCACGATGTTAACGTAACACTAGATATAAGGTGGATTCCTTATGGAAGTAAATGACTTCGAGTGAAATGTGAGGCAAGCAGACATGGAAAGAAAAAAGAAAAGAAAAATAAAGAGTGAACTTCCTGTGATGAGGAATTTGTTTGCTAATGTTTGTACATACTTGCTGATGATTGGTACTTGTTTTCTGATATTTGAGAAAATTATTAATGTTAATATATAAGGTTGTATTGCATGATATACTTAGCATTCGTTCTGTTATGCTTAAATTATTTTAATATTGTCATACTTGGGTTGTCATGTAATTTTTTGGGTAAATTACACAACTAAAATTCACTATGTATTTTTAAATGTTTTTATAATTATTCATTTCCTATATTAAGAATTTTTAATTCTCACTATGTTTATGATAAGTTCAGACTGGTACAAGATGCATATGCATTATGATTATCATAATTCAGAATCGACCATGTATGTATTTTAAATCCAAAGGAGAGAAAATAAATGTATATTAGAGTTATTAGAAATATATGTACTTTTAATTAAATAATAACTCTGATAAACAAGTAAAATCATGATGCTGTTGCTGAGTTTATTAATTAACACTTATGTTTTTTATTTACTATTATCTCGATTTCAATTTTTGAAATTTCAATTACTGCTCTGAGATTTCGATGTTTATTAGTTTTGATCTCAATTGTTTGATTTTGATTCTTTGATTTTGATTTTGGTTTTCTGTTTCTCTTAGTAGTTTTATTGAAAAACTCTTATTTCTACTTTGCATTTCGATTTGTAAAAAAAAAAAATCTTTTGAGTTTGCTAAATGTTTGAAATTCTAAAACTTTATTTAGCATAACATTTAAAAATTTTATAAAGTAAATTCACTAATTTTATTATTATGACCATGATTAAAGAAATTAAAAGTAATACTTTCAATTAAAATTTTTGCTACTAGATAGTAATTTGGTAAGAGCGTTACACAATACGTTTCTCTCTCTCTCTCTGGAGCCCATAGTCAAATGCTTTATTCTTTTGTTTCCATATTAACGAAATGCTTCAGATTGCACTGCAGATCTAGCACTTGCACTACATATCCAGCACATTTGTATTTCTTCTTCTTTTGAATGGTATGAGCGTTTGGAAGATTTCAATTTTTGTATTACCACTTTCTTTAATTGCTAAGAAAATGTATAAAAAATGTGTTTTGAAAATAGTATTTGTCAATCCGCTAGTATATATATAACACATTGTAATATGATGATAGATAAAATGTCTTACTAATGCATGCATGGCATGAATATCATCCTTGTTATACACTAACTAGAGTACACACACAAGTGAGACAACACAAAAATATGAAAAAGAAAAAAAAGACACACATGAATTGTTGGATAAATTATACATTATCTTCCTAAAATTTTGTCTATTTTCATTTTTTATATATAAACTTTATTTTATAATACATAACCCTTTTAGTCTTTGATAAAATGTATAAAATTATATTTTATGTCAATTTTAATAATAACAGTTTGTATGTATTTAAAAGTTAAATGTTTAAGGATTATATTAAAAGAATTTACATATTTTACGCATTTTAACGAAGTTTAAGAAAATAAACATTACCCCTTTGTTTGTTTCAAGAGAAAATGGAAGGAGAGAAAATGAGAGGAGAGAAAATGATAAAAATATTCTATTTTCTCCCGTTTGGCAGTGGAGAGAAAATAAAGAAGAGAGAAAATGTGGTGGTGGGACTCACATTTTCAGTTTTCTCTCCTTAGATGCACAGAAACAGAAGAGAGAATGTGATAATTTAGTCAAATGATCATTTTACCCCTATCCAAACCCCCTTCTTCTTTTTCTTCAATATGAAGGGTATATTAATCATTTTATATAATTCTATTTTCTTTCTTTTCACTTTTCTTCTCAACCAAACAAAAAAAAAAGTTTTTATTTTCTTTCTTTCTATTTTCTCTTAATCCAAACAATAGAAGAGAAAATACAATTTTCTCTCTATTTTCTATCTTCTCTATTTTCTATCTTTTCATTTTCTCTCCTCACCCAAACAAAGCATACAAGATAAAGTTGATGTATTAAGAATGAAAATGACAAAACTTTAGAGAGGTAGTACCCTAAATTGATAAATGAAAATAATAGAACTAAGAAAAAAGAAAGCTGTACTCTCCGCACACATCATTAATTTGGACGTGTCTGATGCTGCCATCTGGCCTTGCATGTACCTTCCGTACAAAAGAGAGTGGGGCCCACTTGTACGTTGTGCTCCTCAGTTTTATTGTCGTGCTTTGCGACATCATAGAAAGGTCAGTGCGTGCCCTTCATGGCATGTTTAGGGGTGGGCACGGTTCGGTTTGGCATGAAAAACCAAACCGAACCAAACCAAACCGGTAAAACGGTTCGGTTTTCAAACCGAACCGATTTTCTTTTGGATCTGAACCGGTTTAAGTTTGGTAAACCGGTTCGGACCCGGTTTAAAACCGGTTTGGGTTTAGGAACCGGTTCAGAACCGGTTTGGGTTTAGGAACCGGTTCAGAAACCGGTTTGGGTTCGGTAAACCGGTTCATAAACCGGTTTGGGTTCGGTAAATCGGTTTGAACCGATTCAAAACCGGTTCTGAATCGGTTCAAAACCGGTTCTGAACCGGTTTGGGTTTGTGAACCAGTTCAATAACCAGTTCAAGCTAGCTTGCACCAGGAGGAAGAAAGTAGAAACACGATAACTTATAGGTATCAGATAATATGTGTGGTAACCAATAATTTTGGCAATTCTCTAACCATGGATATCAGAAATATTCTTTGCATTGCATAACAGAAGCACAGCATAGGCAAATGATATTTCTGACACTTACCTCCCCAGAATTAACAGTGATGATATGGGGTGTAAAATTAGCACCAACTGAGCATGCAACCCATTCACCTAAAAAAGGTAAGAAATTTTAGTAATTAATAATCATGATTGATAATGAAGATATTCCCTATCAAATTGGAAATGATAAACAGTCTCAAAGTTTCTATTACAAGGCATCTCTAATTTAGGCTAAATAAAGAATGTGATATTTAGACCTCAATTACCATATAAAAAAGTTGAAACAACATTAAGATTTTGTCCTAGACTGATAGTAATTGGAAGTACAACCAACACACTTCTAATAATATGCTACGAGTGTATTCTTTACAGTCCATCTCAAGTTTCTTTATATCAGTTTTGTTCTGGTTTAAGACAACATACAGAGAGTACAGAGCAGCAATATTAGAGGGTAAGCCCCTTATATCAGCTAGTCAAAAGAAAACGACTTAAAAGATTCTGCTATTTTCCATTATTTGCAAATAGCTTATTTTCCAGAATAAGCTAAGTGTACAAATAATAAGTGGAGGTGAGGATAGTGATACCTGCTCTATAGGTATCAGCTTATATATAACTTATACAAATAATAAGTGTATATTCTCTCTACTTATTACGATTTTGCATCATAAATTAAATTATCTTCTACTATATATAACTTACACCCGTGACACACACCATTACAAAGCTACAAATATAACTTTAAGATGACCTACATTAACAATGTTTTTAAGCCATTAACCAAAAAGCTAATAAGCTGAACCTAGAATAAATTTAACAAACTCAGAAAAGGAAAAACAGGAAACATAAATTGTTCAGCAACATGAAAATTGTAACAAGTTCAAAATGTAATGATGTAAACTAATTCAGTTTAGCTAAGAAGAACATGGATGAGATAAGCCAACTTGAGACATGCTTCTTGAAACATTAACCATGCTTTGCCCTAACTATGTTACACAGGCAGTGTTTGCTTCATAATTAGTATGAGCAAAGAATATAAAAGAAGTAGACTAAACTTACCAACCACTCCCTGTGACCCTGGAAGCCATCTTGATTAAGTCTTTTGACAGAATAACAATGCCAGTGCCAGGTTTGGCAGCAACCAAAGAATATAACAGACTGTGAGGGCATCGCGCAATCTTCCTTTTGCTTCAAAAGAACATGCAGACCACACATAAAGTGAAGAATTGTTGGCACATACATTACTATCCAGCCATCCTCGCAGTAAGGAAAGAACGAAGTAATAATTGGATAAGCATCATCCAATGAAAAATGAGAACTGGGAAAAATAAGTTACAGGTCCAAATTCAGCATTGAAAATAATTTCTTTGTAATTAGAATAGTCATTATCAACATTATCAAATTAGCATATGCATTCCAGGTCACACCATACAGAAAATAGTATGTTAAACAAATACAAGAACATGTATCCCTTTCAATCATCAAGAGAAATAGCAGAAGAACAAGGAACATCTTGTTGAGAAACCATCTCTGCAAAAAAGAAGAACAACATCTCATTACTTATGAAAACATAATATAATAAGTAATAACATAAATGTGGAACATTAATATTGACTTACCTTGCTCAAATCTCTCAAGCTGCTCAAAGTCCTCTTTAGAAAGCAATGAGAAGGGTGTTCCTTTCAGCCAATCTTGTGTGCAGACAAGTGCTTCCACCATTTTAGGTGTTAGGGAACTACGATAAGGATCAAGTACTCTTCCTCCTATACTAAATGCAGACTCAGAGGCTACAGTGGAGACAGGTATGGCTAACACCTCCCGAGCGATGTTTGCAAGGATAGGAAATCGACTTGAATTTACCCTCCACCAACTTAGAATATCCAAGTCTGGACTGGTCTCTAAATCTTCCTTCAAATATTTCTTTAGCTCAGATTTGGCATTCGATTTGCACCCAGTCGATTTTAAAAATTAATTCCAACAAAAAGGATCATCATCATCAGTTTCAACAACTCGTGCTTCTTGTGTATCACTTTGAGACCCTCCCTCCTGACTATTATATTCCTCAAAAAGTGACTCCAAACAAGAATTCAACTTATCTTGCAATTTAACCGCCTCGTCCAAATCAAAGATCTGACTAATTGACCAATTGACATATCCTTGTTTATACCTAGGATCAAATACAACAACAATTAACAACAACATGTTTAGACCATTGGGATTTCCCCAATATTTGTCGTATTTCTTCTTCATCCTTTCAGCCATCATACTTACACTTATATCCTCGGAGCCACAGGATTAGCGGATCCTCTTCCCAATTCCAAATACCGCTTGCATATATATATTGCTGGTAACATAAGAAGTACCAGAAATGCGCAAAGTAGCATCATAGAAGATCTTCAAAAATGGTAAAATTAAGCAAGCATAATCCCAATCTTCATATGTAGGCACACCCTTTCCTTTTTCTAACTCATCAACATATTTCTTGTCTAGCATCTCAAGTTCCTCAAATGCTTTTCGGTGCTTCAAAGCGCCTCTAACATAAGATAGGTCGAATTCCATCTAGTTTCAACATCTAAGCAAACTAGACCCTTATAATCAATCTTCTCTTGCTCAACACATGCCTTAAATTTATTTAATCTAGAAGGAGAAGATCTTATGTACTTCACTGCACTGCGGATTCTCAAAACAGAATCATCAATCTCTTTCAACCCCTCATTCACAATCAAATTCAGAATATGCGCACAACAACGCATATGAATGTAATCTCCCTTCAGAAATAAGCTATTCCAAGATGCTAGCCTCCTTTTTAGGTGTTGAATCCCGACATCATTTGACGAAGCATTATCAACTGTCAAACTGAAAACGCGATTCAACTCCCAACGACTCAAGTGCATCTCAACAGTCTTGGCCATAACCTCTCCTGAATGATTTGTGACTTGGCAAAAATTCAGAATCTTCTTATGAAGTCCCCAATTATTATCAATGAAATGGGCAGTCAAGCACATATAACTCATATTTTGACATGAAGTCCATGAGTCAGTAGTGAGGCAAACTTTTCGACAATGTATCGAAAGAAACTTCTTCAAGTTCGTTCTTTCTGTATCCCATAGCGTGAAAATGTCACGCGCTAATGTAGTGCGTGAGGGGATACTAAATCTTGGTTGCAACACATTCGTGTACTTCCGAAAAGCTTCATTCTCCACAAATCGAAAAGGGAGGTCAGCAACCACGAACATCTTTACGAGTTCATTTCGACAAGCCTCTTGGTCAAATTTGGCATATAAAGGAGAAGAAACAACATGCCCTTCTGCAGTCCCCGCTGAGGATGGAACCGATTTTTGCCTTTTGTTTCTGTCATTATCTGAATTATCCTTGCATCTCTTCAAATGAGAACGTATGGCACTTGTTCCGTTATCATATTTGATCAAGATACCACAATAATTGCATCTAGCTCTTTTATCTGAACTAGACTCCGTAGAAAAATGTTTCCAAGCCTCAGACCGATTTCTACGCCCATCAGTGCGAGGCGGTAACACACCAGCATTGTCAGAGACAACTGGTGGAGTAGAAACCAGATGCTCTGCTGTCTCTGAGACTGAAAAGTCATTCTGATCACCCATTGATGACATCTGTATATAAATTAAGATGTCAATTATTAACCTCAACATCAATTATTTTCAAAATCTCCATCTCCTTCACATAGGAAATGGTGAAGAAGTTGGGTAAATGCACATTGCTTCAATGAGAATAATATAGTCTACATATTTTAATATATAACCATGACGCTTAGAAAGGTTCTCAGCTTCCATGAGTTCACAGGATTATAAAAGTATATATTATAAAAGTACAATAAATACATGCATTGATTGCATTCATATTCAACCATATATAAACTAACAAAAGCAATTTATATTGTGAATGCTAAAAGAATGCGCTTTGACTTGCTTAAAATGCAGTTCCCCTCATTTTTTTACAAATCTAATTTAAAAGATACAAAAGTCAGTTTTACCAAGATGCTTTAAGTCAAAGCTATGTTCATTCTACGTTTGAAAAACTATAGAAAGGGTGCTAAACTCACAAAACTTACATTAAAGATAAACAAATGTTTTAAACAATCCTTACAATTGCTTTGCAACGTTTCAGGAGCCAAACTGGAGATATATATATATATATATATATATATATATATATATATATATATACACTCAAATTTATTAAATTGAAAGTAAATAATCAATTAATATTCTATTTCATCAAATTTTCCAATAGCATTCACTTTAATCAAAATGAAAACATGGTTTAACAAGAAAAAGGAAACACGGTTTACAACATAAAATGATCATTATGCAGTTCATGGTTTAAAAACATTGGAAATTATGCAAAATTTCAACTGAGAAGCCGAAAAAGGCCAACTATTTATGTCGAAAACTAAAAGCCAGGGCCTCTCCAACGAATGTAGCAGCAAATCATGGGATTTCAATGAAAACGTAGATCAAGGGCTCTCACCAGATCAAGATGCAGCAAAAGCCAATCAATGGCACGGGCACTTTTTCTTACCAGTCACCACGCAGCGATTTCGTCACAATAGCAAGCGAGGAGCAAAGTACAACGCAGCGATTTGGTCTCTCCACGCAGAAGCTTGAAGACATCGCTGATTAAGGAAGTCGTGGTGCACGATTTGGGGTTAGGGTTCAGTAATTTGGGGGTTAGGGTTCCTAAGGTTGGAGATCAATTTCTAAAAATTTCAGTGGAAGTGGAGAGTGAGACTGAGATGAGATCTGGTTTCGTTTCCAAGTTTTTTGAGATGTGAAATGGATTGGTTCGGTGATAATATGGTTACCTGAATTAGAATTAAAAATGGTTAACCGGACCATTTAATAAAAGAAACTGGTTTAAGTTTTTATAAAATAAAACTGGTTCAAGTTATTTTAGAAGTAGTTCAATTTGGTTTATGGTTCGATTTGGTTCATTTGATTTTTATGCACAGCCCTAGGCATGTTCTGATTGGGTCAGTCGTTTCTAGATTCTCGCCACTCATCCAACCAACTTTACTCTTTTGTCGCCTACTGAGTTTGTAACACCTGTTAAAGACTTGGATCATGGTTCCTATAACTTTCAACTTTGATCAATATTGTATAATTTTAATTTTAATTTAGATTTTTCCTAACAAGGGCAGTGGTTAAAAAATTTAAAATAAGGAGTTTTAATTTTAAATAAAAAAATTAATATTTTTAAATTTATAATGTATTAAAAATCTAACTATGATAATTAATTTTGTTAAGTACACGTGGTGAAGGCACTTCTGAATCGTGTTATTATATATATATGGTGGAGTGGACGAACGATCAGGAGGGAGTAGCCAATAAATTTTCGCCGAGTCTCCCCAAAATATCTTTAAGTCCCACTCGTTCCAGTTGACATGACAACCTTTTTTCTTATTTTATAGGATAATATTAATGGGACACTAAACAGTAAACACTTGTCCCTGGACGTTAATCAAAGGCCAATCTAGTTTGAAAATACATTAGGTCAAACGTTTGTTTTTTTTTAATTTAATTTTATTGTATTATTAGTTTAAATATTTTAAATTATGATTTAATTCCCTATTGTGATAGATAAATCATGTACCGTAAAATTGCAAGAAAAATAAGTATTTTTACAAATTAAAAAAAAAAACATTTTACAATTAAGGCGTATTTGTTTTGATTTACATTGAGTAGTATATGGCACCATGGATGAATGTGGCGTACGAGGTAGGTTAGATGACGTAATTCAAGTTGACAGTTGGACATGGTTATGACCACTTATACCAGAAATCATTTTTATCTGTTACCATATATTAATAGTGGTGGAAATAAAACTATTAACTTTTTCGATAACTATATTCTGAATAATAAAAGCAAAAACACAAAAGAACAACCACATTCTAAAATAAAAGAAAATTCTTCGGGCATGAAAATTTGAAATTCTAATGCTGTATCGTATATTATACTATATGAATGGATGCATGCAAGCATTGCCCATGACACAAAGATTGACGATGATCCATAAAACTGTATCCTCCAACAAAATTGTACCATTCTCTTAGCAAGCACCATAGACCTTATGCCCTCACCCTTTGACCTGTGTGTATGTGCAAACTTCTCCTTTATATGTAATGTAATGTAAACAGCTAATGATGGCCACATGAACAGTGTGAGGATTATGCAGCACTCAACAGAAATATAAAGGCAAAAAAACAAAAAACAAAAAAGAAAGGGAAAAGAAGAAGAAGAAGCAGATTTCCGAGTAATGCGGAACCCACCCTCTTCTGCTGATAGAGTACGCTGAAAATCTCTGTGCACCGTTTTTTTTTTCTGTTCCTTCTTAGTCTTCATCATCTTCTTCTTCTGGGTCATCTTCATCTTCATCCTTTTATGTTAAAGTTTTCGCTTTTATGTTTTTTTTTTTGGTGGATATTTGGTTTTTTTAATCTTGTTCCTCTGTTTCATTGCAGGGAATTGTTGAGGAATAAGAGGCAGAACAGGTTGCAATTGAAAAGCTCATAACTTGTATGCAAAGAGGAGTAGCACAATCATACATCAAACAAAAACGAATTGTACGAATTTGATTGTTAAACCGAGGTATGATGTGAGACTCTGGTTATTTCAAGGATTGTGCTTTTTTTTTTTTGGTTTTCCTTAATTGTTGGAAATTCATTTCTCTGTCTCTCTCTTGCCCATGTCTATTTTTTGTGTTTTATGCAAAGATTATCACCATTATCATATCACTTTTACGTTTTTTCTTTTAAATTTTAAATTTAGTTTTTTTTAAATGAAATTTACTGAGCCTTATGGTGCTGTTTAAAGCAAATTTAATGATTATTTAACGTGATAATCCAAGAGAATACACAACAAAAGCTTGATCAAGTTGTGCATATGAAAATCGTGTTTTGGCTTGTATACCTTTGAATTGATAAGTTTTAAGAACGCGTTTCATTTGATTCTGTTGTTTGGCTCGTAAAATCTTCCAGTAAATTCCCTGATTTTGCTCTGTATTTCAACAAAGTTTGGAGATTTTCTTTTTTTGTTTTCTTTTTAAGAAACATGTATATCAAATTTTGCTTCTGGTACTGCTTCCTCATTCCTAACTCCGTTTCCCATTTCCAAAATTATCATCTTTTTTCCTGCCTTCTTTCTAGTTTTAATTTCTGATTCTTATTTTCTCACTGGTCCAACAACCCAATAATATGTTTTTAATTTCTCGTTCTGCGTCTTTGGTTGAAATTAAATTCATTGGCTTGGTGTCTTTGATCAAGTACAATTGGACTTGACGTAGGAATCTAGAGTTGAAGTGATTTAAGCAGAAACTAATATATATATGGATCTATCTTTATCATTTTAACAAGTGTATTTGTTGTCAATTGTGATGAGATGAAAAGGGTAATATTTCTTTCTACTTCTCTTACCTCTGACTCTGAGAGTTCAATTTATCATATAGATAGTCAAGGAATCATTAGCGAAAAATAAAATATAATGATAACAAACAAACTTCAGCTTAAATGTCCTCACATTGCCATTAATGCAACAAATTATTCTTTTTGTTTGTTTGTAAAATAATAGTCCATTTAGAAAGATGAGAGTATCCTTTTCCTACGTTCACTTGATTAATTATGCAATTTTGATTGTTTATGGCTTTTTTTTTTTTGGGTTTGTTTGTGAATAAGTTTCAAGGTTTTACTTTTATTTTTTTAATCAATTGAATTTTATTGTATTAGAATTAGAATAAGCTTCCGCGTGTAGGTTCAAAAGGGGTGTAAGTGAAAAAAAATATTTTGCACAGTATTACTCGGAGAGACTACTTAAAAGTCTTTAAAATTAAAACCTATTAAATCTTTTGCATACAAACACCAATATTATAATGCTTTCTAGAGATCTGTATAAATTACCGTGGGAAAACTTTGTGAATCCTCATGCTATTTCTTCTTTTATATAAAGAATTTATATCAATAGGAGAGCAAAAAGTAATTATGATACGGAGGATAAGATGTTTAAAAGAACAAAGAATGAAAAAAAACAGAATCAAAATAGAAGATATGGAAAGCTTAATTTATTAATATTAAGATCAAAATATTCGTTATGGTTCTTATCACTGATATATTCATTGATAGTTAAAATGTTTATCTCTTTAGAAGTAAATCATTGAAGAAAAATACCAAATGTTCTGAGTGGAAGGAGTTCGAATCTCTTAAGTATGTGGTCTTGAGTTCGATCATAGGATTCATGTGTCTAGAAATAATATTGTTGGGAGGAGTCACTGCTTAAGCGTCTATCTGTATCCCGTGAGATTAGTCTCTCACATATTGGATGAGAGGATACTTTGGGAAACCAAAAAAACTATTGAAGAAAAAGAAAAAGAAAAACTCTCAAGGGAATAGTAATAATTACAAATTAAAATCCTGCCATATGCAATGAAAACCAAAAACAAAGTATTTTGATAATAATTCTTTTGTTGTATAAGGGCATGTTTAATACACTATTTAGAACTTCAATGGGTTGGCCTAGTGGTAGACGAGCATGTGATGCGATGTGGGCAAACGCACGGCTACGGGTTCAAATCCTACTTATATCAATTTCTTGGATCAGACAGCAAAGAATATCCTTGTGAATTCCCTTCGTGGTGCGCATAAGTGGACGTAGATACCACCTCACACAATACCTATATATATATATATATAAAGATCCTATATGAGGATATATCTAGTGAGAGGAGTTTTTATTGTGAGAGAGTGAAATGAGTAAATCTTAACTATACAATTATACATAGATGGTCAAGATTAAAAGTTACTTGAAAGTCATGTGATCACTTAAAAAAGTCACATGCATTTATGTTCTAATCTTGACCATTCATGTAAGATCTAATGGACAAGATTCACTCCTCTTATCTCTTACAATAAACACTCCTCTCACCAGAGAGTAATATTATATATATATATATATATATATATATATATATATATATATATATATATATATACACTATTTAGTTGAGCAACTATGAGATGCAATAAGTAAGTAAGAGAGTCTATTGCTTTACATAATCAACAAATTCCTAACATTGGCAATAACAAACCAGCAAGCGGGCTTCCTAATAGCACAACTTCACCACCTGTGTTTTTTTCCCCTTTAATCTAGTTGTTTTGTATCTTTTCCTCAAAGAACTAGCTAATTTAGTGACTAGTTAGTTTCTTATACCACTTATTGATGATTAAAATATATGAAACTAATTGATTAAAAGGACCTGAGTATGGCTTATTCTGGATTTATAACTTCTTCAGGGTTCAGGATTCTCCTTGCTGAATAAGGAAGTTTGGCACATTCACTGGTTAGATTATCAATTTTGGTGGCCTGCAAGGCGGTTTCATCAATTCAAATTCTTCAGCAACTTGTTTGAATATTATTGGTAAGCAAGACCAGATAACACCATTTCAAGGCATAATGCATCCTTAGCAGCAATGTAATGACATTGGTTCTTATGGTCACTTTCATTAATGGAAAGTTCTATGATTTCTTATAATATATGTCTAAATTCTTGCTTATGTTAAATGTAACAGGGAGAAGAAGATGAGTCAACCTTGTTATGACCAACTTAAAGTATCCAGATTCTTTGTTGTCCCAGAAAAACTGGGTGATATTGTTATAACCTTAATAAGGATTGGCATACTTGCCTGCCTTATTGCATCCATTTCACTCGCTCTCCAGTCAGCATTCTCTAAACCAGACCGGTGGTTCCCATTACCAGAGGACATATATGTTCAGAATGCTTCAGTTATTCACACTGGTGGATCCACAAACCTCTCACATATTCTATTTGGCCTTGGTGGTTCAGCAAACACATGGCATGATCGTAGCAGTTACAGTAAGCTCTGGTGGAATCCAAACACCACTCGAGGTTTTGTTTGGCTTGACAAGAAACCTGATATTTTGCACTCTGAAATGTTAATGCCATATCAAATCTCACAAGGCTGGAAAAAGTTCAAGTTCTTGCACTCAGCATCTGCAGTTCGGATATCTCGGATAGTTTATGAGAGTTTTAAACTTGGTTTGCCAAATGTTAGGTGGTTTGTAATGGGAGATGATGATACAGTGTTTTTTACCAAGAACCTAGTTACTGTGTTGGGAAAATATGATCACAATCAAATGTATTATATTGGTGGAAATTCTGAGAGTGTGGAGCAAGATATGATGCATTCTTATGACATGGCTTTTGGTGGTGGTGGATTTGCAGTCAGTTATGCATTAGCAGCTCAACTAGCCAGATTAATGGATGGTTGTCTTCATAGATACTTCTATTTTTATGGTTCTGATCAAAGGGTCTGGGCCTGTGTGAACGAAATTGGTGTGCCTCTAACCAAAGAAAGTGGATTCCATCAGGTTTAATCTGTTTCCACTTGTTACTTGTGTATTTGTTTGTATACTATATACTGATATATATAATTTGATCTCTCTCTCTCTGTAGCTCTCCCCTCCTATATAATATCATGTACTACAAAGTTTGGAGGTTTGGTAGTATCAGCCTGGATTTAAATCCTTTGATCATTGTTGTACAAGGAATGAACAAGGAATCATGTTGCATGTTTCAATTTTTGTAAATTTATACTCACAATGCATTTACCTTACAGATATATCAAGGACCGCATTTATCTTTTCTCCATTCTTGCTAATTTTAATTCCACCAATATGGACTTGGTAGTTTCTTGATTGAAATGACATAAAGGAACAGAATCGAAAGTCAAGACCTGGGCAGTTTTTTTATTACTTGAGAAAGAGTTTGATGTTAAAAATAAAAACTACAGTCTATAGATAATTGTAAGTTTATCTTTAGTTACTTGTCCATCTATAAGAAATTTACTCTTTTTTTTTTTATTGTCCTTTTCTTTCAGCTTGATATAAGAGGGGACCCATATGGTTTTTTAGCAGCACACCCCTTGGCACCACTTGTATCACTCCATCACATTGATCAATTGAACTCATTGTTTCCCAACCAGACTCAAATACAGTCATTGAAAAAGCTCATCAGTGCATACCACCTTGATCCGGCCCAGATAGTGCAGCAAAGTTTATGCTATGATCATAAGCGTAGATGGTCAATATCTATTTCATGGGGTTACACAATACAAATCTATACAACAATGTTGTCAGCTGCAGATTTGCAGATGCCATTGCAGACATTTCAGACATGGCGAACTTGGAGTGATGGTCCCTTCACATTTAATACTCGATCTATGAGCTCTGATCCATGCTATCAGCCAGCTATATTTTTCCTGGACCAGGTTAAAAAGGTTGGCACAAGTGGAAGCATCACTAGCTACAAAAGATTTGCAGCCAAGAAGTGCAAGAGAGCAGATGTTAATAATGTGGAAGTGCAGAGAATTAAAGTTTCTGCGTTGAAGCTGGACCCAGAATATTGGAAGAATGTATCTCTCTCTTTCTCTCTCACACATACACGCACACACATACATACACTCAAAACAAAAACATCATTAGATTTAGACCTTCTTAGCTTGTCATGATAATCTTAAGAGTTAAGACTAATGTGCCTGAATAGAATTGAAATCTCTGTATCTTTGGAGTTTAAACATGGCTTTTAAATTGATCATTTGATTTGGCTGTGCTGAACCAGGTACCATGTAGGCAATGCTGCCAAATTATGGATGGTGGAAGCATAAAGGGTGGCAGTATGCATATCGGGATTAGGAAGTGCAGACCTCGAGAAACAATTACTATTTAGGGATCAGTTGTTTTTGTTGGTCGGCATAGTTAGTAGATTACTATAAAATGAGTCTTATAGGTCTGACCACTAACATTTCCACCTCTGTACATACATTGTTGTAAAATATTCATATAATCCCTACTTTTAATAAATAAATGTCACAGGAAGTTTTCCACCTGTATGTATTGCCACAAATATCTAGATGTATCCTCAGTTTTATTATAGAAATATGTTGTTTTTCTTTCCTTTTTCCATATTCTGGCTTCCCTCTTCAATCATTCAAGCACATGCTTTTTATGACTTCAGGATGGCCTTCCCTCATTGCTTCTACATTTTTGTGTTGCATCCCTCCTCACACCTGTCTACATTGGATGTAACTGTCTATCACTTCTAGGAATTGCGCCACCTCACCCTGCAATGGCAATGATCATTCCTCTTTATATTTTGATTTTTGAAGTCTTTCAAATTTTCATTTTACTTTGCTGAGCCTTTATGTGCAGGCTTAGATGCTGAGAAGTGAGAACTGAATTGCAGACTTGGTAAATCTTTGAATATTGTTGTGCAGATCCCTGAGACCATGGCTTCCGGAGGCAACTTGACCACATCATCAACACATAAAACTAGACCAATCTTGTTTTGTGCTCTATTATGAACTTCATATTGTTTAATGGTGGAATGCCTGTCAGTCACAGTTTCTCTAATTTTCTCTAACTACATAAAGAATTTTTATCTGACAGGTTCAGGATAAACATGCACCAATGGATGTAGCTTGAAGCTTGATAGAATATTGGTTTCAAGGGGCAGAAAATTTGGGAAGGTGTTGTTTGTTCTCTTTCTCTCTCTCCTTTTTCACATGCATAAGTTTGGTTTTTGGTTTGTGGTTTTATTGATTCCTGGTATTTTTTTGCTGAGTATATTGTATTTCTTTCTCTTCATTCAATTGGTGTACACTCTAAACGAGTAACTTGATATAACACCGGGTATTCAAGAACATATATATATATATGAAAGAAAGGGTAATCAAGAACTACCTTGCATTAGCAGAATACCAGTTTGGTTTTGCATCGTTGTACCCAACTGTCGCAGGATATGCATTTCAGCCATTACTTATTTGTTACGTATTAATACAATAGCTTCTTGAAGATTTTGACTACATAGGACATGGAGAAATAATGAGAAATCTTGCACTCTAAAAATAGGATTATAATAATGTGATAAAGTTTATCAAAGAAAAAAAAGTTAATAAAAATAATAATAATTGGATATGAAAGGTGTCCTCTTAGTTTTAGATGGTGTATGCTTTGAGCGCTTAATTGATTTTTCGAGGTGGGATTTACAAGCAGCAACCAAAACCAACTTCCTGAATCCCGTGAAACAATCTCGAGTGAGTTTCAATTGAAAGCAGTAATTTTAACAGAAAGGGAGAATCTAAACTTTCTCTTACTTTCTTTAGCGGCACATATAATATTTGAATTTCACTTAAAAATGAAAACGAAAATGGTAATCGTCAATTAGTGAGCATCCATAATTTAAAGTTTAAGTTACGGTATAACACTAAGTTCATGTATTGCTGCCATTCTAAACTATTTCAACAGCAAAATTTTGAACAAAGATACTTAAAAAGCCGGATATATAAGTGACCTGTAATTCTGCTAGGAATGACAATGTCCAGTGTCCGTTGTTTACCATCGAATTACAATGAACTGGTTTTTCGCAAAGGCAAGATGCTAGTCCACAAATTTCAGGAAAATGCCATTTTGTGCAGTAAGATGCCTTAAGTCTACGACCAATTTTGCTTCAGGAGAAAAAGGCTCACAAAGGCACAAACCCAAGCATTAAAATTTCAAAGGCCTTGCATTAATGCGTCAGGGTTTATCAGAGATATGAAGGCCTGAAAATTGAGAATTAGCTTTCGTCATTCATACCCATTGAAATGCATGCTGCAGTAAGAGAGAATCAAGGTTCTGTACAAAATATTTTTGGAAATTTGCGGCTAAGTATCCCTGACACAGCTCTAGGAAGCCCTACAGCACCTGCAAGAAGGTAGAAATCTATCTCAAGCTACAATATATTTTTATCTAAATTACAGGATCAAGAAGCTTCTATGCGGTACGAGAATGGGCAAATGCCAATTGACGGTGAAAATGAGATTTAACTAGATCAACTTGCTGCGACTACTCCTGAGAAAATTATGTAGTTTTCCTCGTGTAATACTTCTGCATCAATCAGTAGCAAAACAAAATTACGATGTCAATGTGATCCACAATATTCTGCATAATCGGTATTTCAAGGTCAGGGATCATGTGTATGACTATGAACAGCAAAACCAGTTCAGGTGGCGACGACATTGAAGCTATAATTAACCAACAATGCCAGCAGCTTCCTGGCTTGCCGTTTCACTTGAAGGAACAGAAACCATTTCTTCTGGCACCAAACTTCCTACTGATTCACCCTGTTTATGCTGCAAAAGCTCGGACTCCTGCTCGGGGAATACATCAAGTTGCAATGACGGTGAAATGTTATTCACATGTAGCCATGTTAGTTCCCACAGACTATCGCCACCCAAGGCACTCCTCTGTGCCAGTATACCCCTCGTCTTCATAACAAGCAAGGAGTTTTTAAGCAGCTCAGGCACAATATCTTGAAGCTTCTCACTTCTTTTTCCCCTAACCTTCACCTTCATATATTTTTCCATTCTGCTCAGTACGCCTAACCATAGCTTGCAGAAGGTTGTCAATTGTGATAAATCTGGAAGTAATTGAAGAAAAACTTTGGACAAGAGCTTCATCGCAAAGATAAGTGTGCCTTCCATGTTGCGGTAGTCCTTCTGAGAGTGTCCCTGTGCAATCTCAAGCAGGTCATCAAGCACAGTGAAGATTACAAGATCAAAACACTGTAACCACAAACCATATGGGAGATAAATGCCATCGGCTTCTGTCAAGCACCTCTGCAAATATAATAAAGCATGATTTCTAACCTCCTCTCTCTGGTCTAAACACACCTTCCTTAAGCCCTGCACTAGTCTCAACCACATCTCTCCGATATCTTGAGACAACTTAGACACTTGCTCCTCCTCCATTGCTTCCTTAGCCTCACTCCACTGGGCCAAGCAACTGACAGACCCTACCATGAGATCAAGTGCCCGTACAGATCGCTCAGCTTGTCCAAAACGAGACTCAGCAAACTGCCTTGCAGTATCTACACAGAGAACATAATTAGCTGGAAGCAAGTGGGCACCATCGGACATTAGGAACAATAGTGCATCAAAACCGGCCTCAGATGCTTCTCTGTGTCTAGCTGTTATGGAAAGTAGTGATGTAATTGTACGCCATCCTAACTGAGATCTTATATGAGAAGCATTTGCCTTCACTAGGCGACTAACTTCCTGAGTAATCTGTTCACAGTATGCATCAGCAACCCGGGCATCAAGCTTCAAAACAAGTTGCAATGACCTCAGAAGTTCATCAGCAATGTTCTCTTTGTAGGGAAGCAACCGCTGGCAAATCCTCAGGAGTCCAAAAACAGCCTTCTCTACCAGGGCACAAGGCATTACAGTTGACTGAACAATATTGGATATGTGCTCATACACACCCTGCCAAAGAATCCCAATTCTATCCCTGTTATTCAAAGTGATTGCAATCAGCAACTCCAGGCAGAAAACAGCTGTATCTTCATCCTCAGGTGTGCTGTTCCCTTTCTGAGGTCGCCCTGCAGCCCAAATGAGTGCTCTTGCAAGCTGCAATAGAGATTCAGCATGCAGAAATTTACTCTCAGTGAATATGCTGTCAATGTGACACTTTTGTATTGTTTGTAGGGTGCGCTGATGAGCAGCGAGTTGTTGTTCAGTAGGTTGTGATCTTGGCTCTTCAGTGTCAAGAGATAAGAGTTGGCTAAACCTCCCCATCAATCCTGAGGATCTCCTTGGAGTGCCAATAGATGGCATATGACCTGAGGATAAAGAATTCATAATAGGCTTTCCATGCACAGTTTCAGCAGAAAGCTCCGATTCATCAGCTGCATCACTGGCAACACGGGCAGGAAGAAGCCCTAGCTTGTGCAGTCTTAAGATGCAATCAAGAATATTTCTCCAACCTGTGCGTATGTAATCACCATACCTATTTGCAATAGTGAATACTGTCACAGTTGCCATTCTTGCTTTCATGTCATCTCCAAAGGCAAGGACTGGTTCCTCAACTGATGATGGGTTCAAAAGCGTAGTGAACTTACACAGAGACACTACCAGATCATCCAGAACATCTTCAAGATGATGGCAAGCTGAAATCTTAGCAATGGCTAAGAATCCATCCATACATGTTTGGTATACCTCTTCATGTTCAGCATGATCAAATACCACAGAGATGGCAGCAATTGCGGGGCCTGACATTATGGCAAACATATCATGATCAAGGTAGGCCTTGGAATCAGATACTATAAATGGAGCAGTTTTTTTTGACTTATGCATTAGATCAATCCATCGACTGGGTGTCATTTCAGGAAATCCAACACCTTGTTCAGGGGTCGTGCGGATTTCATTCTTACAAATTGAATGGTAAATCTCTGACAGGAATTCTCGAGGCAGATCATTGCCACCATTTATATGCCTATTATTCCGGATGAAATCCTCTTCTGTCATCTTCTTTCTAACCTGCACATTGTGCTGATCTGTATTAAGCATTATCATTGAGTATGATAACACAAGAGCAGCATCCTTGTTAGCTAGGATATGAGGTGACTGCTCATAATATCTCTCAGAGAAAGCTTCAAGCACCCTATGTATCTTCTGTGATTCTCCAGGCAGTCTGAAAGTCTCCAAAAATAGACGCAGGGCTGTGTCTAAGTTCATGTCTTGGAAATCAAATGTTCCAGCAAATTCATGAAGAACCTGAACACAGAATTCATCATGATTTCCTAGAAAATCACCAACAAGATTCTTATCCAACCCAGCAGTGTATCTGAAAAAGCAGGCAACACTTTGGGGATCAAGTTTATCAGGCAAAAGATGTGTTCCTTGGAGAAACTCTAGACCTTTCTTAGGATCACGATTAAAGTGGTCAGCTCCAATCGTCAATCTTCTCTTTATGTACTTTCTTCGGCGGACAAAAGGAACCCAATGATTTGAATCACTATAATTCTCACATTTAACCATCCAGAATGGAGTATACTCTTCAAGATTCACTGGAGAGTGTTCTGAGCTTACAGATCCATTGGCTATCCTTTCGGCCATTCCCTGTATAACAGCAATAAGACCATCCAAAGCAAGAACATGCATGGCAGACAATGGACAGTTCACAGGAAATGCACTTTTGGACAACAAATTAGCAAGTTCTTCAAAGACATTACTGCAAGTTATGTCACAGTCAAAGTTAGCATACATATCTACCATAAAGGTCTTCTGCCTGCAGAAGTCAACAAGGGCCTCCATGGCTACCTCTTGCTGCTGGTATGAAGCCCCATATCTGGTTTGTGCAAGCCTCAAAATGACACAAGAAAAAAATGCTTCTAGCTGTAATTTGAGTTCTGTACGAAGATGATGATACAGATTGAGAACAACGCTACACACCATTGAAAGTATAAGGGGACTCATTGACAAACCAAATTGCATCAGATTACGAAACAATTCATCCTGAATTAAGCTCAGCAACCTTGGGTGACGGCGAATAGAAGGCCCTCCAAGTTCTATTGCCGAATTAATTAAAGTTAAAGCAAAGAGAGGCACATCTTCATCAAATGCTATAGTGTTTGATCTAGGACCCATTCCCGTATGCTCGACAACATTCAGCATAGAACACAAAAAGTGAAATATTTCCACCATGCAAGGAACACCATATGGTTCAGTGAGATGCATGTCATATGGTACACCCTCATTGCCACTAATAGCAATAGCTGTGTTTTCATCCATCACAGTTGCTGTCAGAACACCTGCAGCATTGGGAGCAAAGTTTGTGGGTGACGGCTGATTATCATATTCAGAACTCATGCTTCCATTCTCCAATTGTCTACTTCCAAAAGCATACTCATTATTTAGGCCCCCAGTCTGCACGAATAATAAACAAATACAAAAAACTCATATAGAGATGTCATAAATATTAAGTTCTTGACCACACAAAACTGTACATTTTGGGCAAAACAATTAACAGATTTGCTTTGAGTTTGGAAAATTTGACTATCTAAGTGTCATTATTAGTAATTATCCACAAAGGCACAAAGACAAACTCGTTCCCATCCCAACTACACACACAGACTGTAAAGATACTCTCTTCTTGCAGGGGTTGGGGAGACAGAACGAAAGGGAGGTCCGTGAAGTCCATCTTAGGATGTACAGAATAGTTATGATCCGGTTATAATTATATTCAGCAGGTCAAACACTACTAATGGTAAATCAAAGGTATACAATTTATTGTGCATAACAAACTGATGGGAATTGTAATTTAATCGGGAGTTGGCAATATTCCAACTCGAGAATAGACAAATAAACTTTTTCCCTGATGATCTTTCAAATTGCAAACGGAGAAAAGTAACTGATAGCATGGCACTGATTCTTGCATAATAGGAACAATAATTAATAAGAAAGTAACACCCTCTCTCTCTCTCTCTCCCCAATTCCCCTTTCTATTATTTTTCTCCCTAGCAGCTAAAACAATAATCATGAAAAAAGATGTAGCCTTTAAACAAAGGTAAAATGAATCTTATACCTCCTGTTTCAAATTAGAGCTTCCATTAACCAATGCATGGTCTGTGTCATCAACATCTTGAAGGTGAGAGAAAATACACCTAACAAGTTCATGCATTGTGTACCGCGCTATATGCTGCAACAACTCACCTTTGGTTCCCGCTTGATGAACTATACGGAAACAAGTATTCACTATGGTGCAAACATGTTGGTTACTCATCATTACAGATGCTTTACTTTTCATACATGCTAGGAGAACTTGTAGTATCTTCATCAAAACAACTTCTTCGGAAGAAGGATCAGTCACCTCAAATCTGCAACTAGTGACAGCATCGACTACCAAGTGCATGGCATCCTCAGCATTGACAGTATTTTGATCAATCACATCCAAAGTTAAGATCTTGTAAACAGACGACAAAGCAACACCCGTAATTGGTGCACCGGTTTCATCGGATCGAATCACTTCTAAAAATGGCTGGAGATACAAGGCAGGGTTGATAGCATGCCACTGATGGTGCCACGAAAAGATTTGTCTGCGTAATGCCTTCAAAGACTGGATCAGAGAGTGTTCTAGCTGATCATCGCTGGACATATAACGGCCTCCCCATCTTACGTTTCTTCGCATGATTGCCAAAACAGCGCCGATTTCTGAATTGATCATGCATGCCAAAGTTGTATTGTTAGGATAGGTAGCAATAACATCACATTCCTCAGGTTCCTCCTCTATTGCATCATTGATACCAGGTTGCAGCTTTAGACGTCCCATTTTCGCGATATTCTTAGTACGGCACAGCAAGGATCTGTTAGAGGATCAACAATAAATATAAGGAGATCAGGATTTCCACAAACTAAATAACTTAAATGAAGCATGAAATACAAACATACGAAACACAACCTGAGAATCTTCCAGATTCACCAACACAGCATGTACATGTTGAATATATAAGACAAAACCTATAGGCTATAAGTATAAACATTTCAACACGTGAGATAACCATGCACATGTTACATATACATGAGTTCAGTTCAGTAGGATTATGAGTGGTTGAATGAAGCTATGCCAAATTTTAAAATGCACATGCACAGGTAGATCTGATCTTATCCAACATTTTCATTGATTGATCCTATAATTTAAAGATGAAGTACAAATTGGTGTTGTCTCAAAGAACACTTGATCATCCGTCTCAGTTGCAGAATCATAATTTAATCTCAATTAAATTGCGGATTATAGTGAAATGAATCCACTAGAGATAGAAATAGAATCGTAGGCATAAAAATCGCAACATTTAGTGAAAGAAAATTAAAGGAAGCAGGGAAGGGAAAGCAAAAACCTCACTCTCACTCGTTGCTACTGCTACCACCCGAATTGAATTCGCACGCTCTCTTCGATTTGGAAATGGAAAGTTGCGTAGCGTAGCGTTCAGCGTTGAGTAAATTGGGTAGTGCTCCTCGCTCCCATAATCGGAAACGGAATCTTCTTCTCTTCACTGTGTGCGGTGCTGCAGTAGATTCACTTCACACCACTATATATAAATCATAATAATAGTAATACTAGTAAAGTAAACTACGCTACCTGCTAAGTGCTAATTCAACGCCAGAAAAGAAAATCCTGAAACTAATAAGGGTGATGTGATTATAAACATTAAATTAAATACAACATTTATCAAAATGATAATTATAAAGAAAATCATCTACCAAAGAGTAATGCTACACAGAATTATTTGCCAGAATAATTCTAAACTCACAAAGCATTCCTTAATAAATTGTAAGCCAATAAAACAAATTTCTGTAAAATTTTAAATGTTTACCCAAGTGTAAGGCTACTAAATCTTAATCAATAGTGTCGAATTCCAATAGGTCAATTCAATTTCACATTTACTCAAAGCATGTTGTGTTGTGGTTTGTGAACTTTAACTTCAATGTCATTGTTGCAATTTTGCAAAGACACATTGACTTTAATTTTGCTTTTTTTTAAAATAAAATTGTGCAAGTAATTATCCATGTAATTTTGAATTGGATGTGATGAGTAGATAAAACCTATTTAAAGTGAGATTTAAACCTTGACATTGCATAGTTTATTTTTACTTTTAATAAATAAAGATAAGTTTTCATCAACAAATAAACGGTATCATTATCAACTATCAACAGTCAACAACTACTCACTTTGGGTCTTCAAGCCCATCTTTCGGCACTTGTGTCTCCCGTTTTGCATTTTTCTTTCTTTTATCACAAAAAATAAAATGGTTTTCTTTCCTCTTCTTTTGTGTTTATTTTTAATGCCTTTGTATTAGCAATAAGATACTGAAATAGACTATTCTTGCCTTTTTATTTCGATCATTATCAGGGATGAGTTGTCATTTTCTTTTCTTTTTGGTATAATAAGTCGTGGGAAGAAATGGCACACCACACTGTTATTGATGTAAACATGCATTCATATTGTTATTTATGTAAATGCGACTTAATTAATATTATTGTAACATTTAATTCAAAATAAGAAAGTTTTGTTTTTTAATCAAAATCAGACATTGTTTAATGACTAGTCATTGGCTTAAAATGAAAATTGAGGCAATCAACCATTAACAATAAAGATAATGATCAAACTGTAATTGAAATTCTAAACTAGCTTAAGCTGATTGAATACAATTTATAGACTTGGATCCTCTGCAGTTGTGAAAAAATTACAAAGGAGTTCAGTTCATAATCTCACCTTTAAGAATTATTGTATTGTATTTATTTTTAATATTTTATTATATAACAGTTTGATTTCAATGGTTGAGATTCTCTCCAGTTATTTTTCAACTGGAGAGGATCCAAATCCTACAATTTATTTATCTCTCTACTGGTAGAGATTCCTTATAGGAATACAAACCAAATGAATGAAGACATATCCTTGGACTTTCAAATATATGTATTTATGATCATTCAAAACTTTTGTTTGCATCATACCGATTAAAATACATGTTGCAGCTAAGAGATAACAATTTCGAGTTTCTGTACAATTTAGCAAGACAATACTTGAGGACAATTTGCTGTTAACTGCCTGCCTCATGCGTGGACTCATGACATGGGGAGAAGAGGGGATCCCTATAAGCACCCCACAACCAGGGAAGCACTCAAATGGTTCTCAAGCTATAACATACGATATCTCCAACCAAAAATATCACTAGTAACAAGCGTCCCCGGAGCAAGCAAATATGAGAAAGAGGGAATGCCAAATGAAAGGCAACTTCAGACTTAAACCTGATCAACCTCAATAAAGATGTGAACAACATCTGTCATATTCTGCAGAATCAGCTTGAGAACCCAGACAAAAACCTCATGATAGAAAAAGGAAAATCTATGAAGAACAGGCTGAGATCATGGGTTCATAGAGACACATAGAAAAACCAATTCAGCTAGTCTAGGCAATGCAGCTAGAACTAACCAATACCAGCACCATCTTGGACCACTGTTTCATTTGAAGGAACAGCAATGTTTGCATCAGGTCCCAAACCTCCAACTGTTTCAATCTGTTTGTGCTGCAAATGCTCTGAATCTTGCTTGGGGAACACCTCAGACTGCAATGACGGAGCAATATTCTTCATATGTTGCCATGTCAGTTCCCACAAACTATCTCCACCTGAGTCACTGCTCTGCACTAATATGCCCCCTGATTTCATAACAAGCAACGTGTTCTTCAGAAGCTCAGGCACAAGCTCTTGAAGCTTCTCACTTCTCCTTCCCCTAACTTTCACCTTCATATAATTTTCCATACGGCTTAGCACACCCAACCATAGTTTGCAGAAGGCCGTCAATTGTGATAGTTCTTGGAGTAACTGGAGGAAAACTTTGGACAAGAGTTTCAAGGCAAGAATAAGTGTTCCTTCTATGTTCCGGTAGTCCTTTAGAGAGTATGCCTGAGCAATTTCAAGCAAGTCATCCACCACAGTGAATATCACTTGATCAAAACACTGTAACCACAAATCATGTGGGAGATGAATCCCAACAGCTCCTGTCAAGCACTTCTGCAAAGATAACAATGCGTGATTTCTAACCTCCTCTCTCTGGTCCAAACATACTTTCCTTAGTCCCTGCACTAGCCTCAACCACATTTCCCCAATATCCTGCAACATCTTTTCCACTTCCTCCTCTTCCGCTGCTTGCTTAGCATCACTAGTCCACTTTTCCAAACAATTGACAGAACCTGCCATAAGATCTAGTGCAACTACAGACCGCTCTACCTGTCCTACACGAGACTCAGCAAACTGCCTAGCAGCATCTATACAAAGAATATAATTAGCAGGAAGCAAGTGGGATCCATCAGACATAATGAACAACAGTGCATCGAATCCAGCCTCAGATGATTCCAGGTGTCTAGCAGTGATGGAAAGCAGTGATGTAATTGTCCGCCATCCTAACTGAGATCTAATATGAGAAGCATTTGCCTTCACAAGGCGACTGACTTCCTGTGTAATCTGCTCATAGTATGCATCTGCAACCCGTGCATCAAGCTTCAAGACAAGTTGCAGGGACCTCAAAAGTTCATCAGTAATGTTCTCTTTGTAGGGAAGTAAGCGATGACAAATCCTTAGAAGTCCAAAAACAGCTTTTTCTACCAGTACACAAGGCATCACAGTTGACTGAACAATATTGGATATGTGCTCATAAACACCCTTCCAAAGAAGCCCAATTCTATCCCTGTTATTCAGAGTGATTGCTACGAGTAACTCCAGGCAGAAAACTGAAATATCTTCATTCTCAGATAAGCTGTTCCCTTTCTGAGGTCGCACTCCAGCATTAACAAGTGCTCTTGCAAGCTGCAATAGAGATTCAGCTTGCAGAAATTTACTCTCAGTGAATATGCTGTCAATGTGACACTTCTGAATTGTTTGTACGGCTTGCTGATGAGCAACAAGTTGTTCTTCAGTTGGTACTGATCTTGGCTCTTCAGTGCCAAGAGATAAGAGTTGACTAAACCTGCTCATCAATCCTGAGGATCTCTTTGGAGTACCAATAGATGGAAGATGAGTTGATGATAAAGAATTTGAATTAGGCTTCCCATGTCCAGTTTCTGTAGAAAGCTCTGACTCGTCAGCTGCATCACTGGCCAAACGAGTAGGAAGAAGGCCTAACTTGTGCAATCTTAAGATGCAATCAAGAATATTCCTCCACCCTGTGCGGATGTAATCACCATACCTATTTGCAATAGTGAAAACTGTCTCAGTTGCCATTCTTACTTTTGTGTCATCTCCAAAGGTTAGGACAGATTCCTCAACTGATAATGGATCCAAAATGGTAATGAACTTGCAGAGGCATACAACCAGATCATCAAGTACACTTTCAAGATGGTAGTAAGCCGATATCTTTGCAACAGCTAAAAATCCATCTATACATGTTTGGCATACCTCTTCATTTTCAGCATTATCAAATACCACAGAAATGGCAGCAATTGTAGGGCCTGACAATATAACAAACATATCATAATCAACGTATGCTCTGGAATCAGATACAATGAATGGAGCAGTTTTTTTCGACTTGTGCATAAGAGAAATCCACCGACTTGGGGTCATTTCAGGAAATCCAAAGCCTGGTTCAGGGGTCGTACGGATTTCATTCTTACAAATTGAATGGTAAATCTTTGACAGGAATTCTCGAGGCAGATCATTGCCACCATTTATATGCCTATTATTCCTGATAAAATCCTCTTCTGTCATCTTCTTTTTGACCTGCACATTGTGCTGATCTGTATTAAGCATTATAATTGAGTATGACAAAACAAGAGCAGCATCCTTGTTAGCTAGGATATGTGGTGACTGCTCATAATATCTCTCGGAGAAAGCTTCAAGCACCCTATGTATCTTCTGTGATTCTCCAGGCAGCCTAAAAGTCTCCAAAAATAGACGCAGTGCTGTGTCTAAGGTCATGTCTTGGAAATCAAATGTTCTAGCAAATTCATGAAGAACCTGAACACAGATTTCATCATGATTTCCTAGGAAATCACCAATGAGATTCTTATCCAACCCAGCAGTATATCTGAAAAAGCAGGCAACACTATGGGGATCAAGTTTGTCAGGCAAAAGATGTGTTCCTTGCAGAAACTCAAGACCTTTCTTAACATCACGATTGAAGTGATCAGCTCCAGTCATCAATCTTATCTTGAAGTACTTTCGTCGGCAGACAAAAGGAACCCAATCATTTGGATTACCAAAATTTTCACACTTTTCCAGCCAGAACGGAGTATACTCTTCAAAATTCATGGGAGAATGTTCTGAACTTACAGATCCATTGCCTATCCTTTCAGCCATTCCCTGCATGACAGCAATAAGACCATCCAAAGCAAGAATATGCATGGAAGACAATGGATTGTTCACAGGAAATGCACTTTTGGACAACAAATTAGCAATGTCTTCAAAGACATTACTGCAAGTTATGTCACAGTCAAAGTTAGCATACATCTCCACCATGAACTTTTTTTGCCTGCAAAAATCAACAAGGGCCTCCATGGCTACCTCCTGTTGCTGATATGAAGCCCCATATTTGCTTTGTGCAAGCCTCAGAATTACACAAGAAAAAAATGCTTCTAGCTGTAATTTGAGTTCCACACGAAGATGATGATACAAATTGAGAACAATGCTACACACCATTGAGAGTACAAGAGGACTCATTGACAAACCAAATTGCATAAGATTACGGAATAATTCATCCTGAATTAAGCTCAGCAATCTTGGGTGACGGCGAAAGGAAGGCCCTCCCAACTCTATGGCTGAATTAATCAAAGTTAAGGCAAAAAGAGGCACGTCTTCATCAAATGCTATTGTGTTTGATCTAGGATTCATTCCCATATGCTCAACAACATTCAACAAAGAACACAAGAAGTGAAATATTTCCACCATACAGGGAACCCCATATGGTTCAGTCATGAGCTGCAATTCATGTGGATCAGTCTCCTTGCCACTGCTAGCAGCTGTGTTTTCATCCATTACAGTTGCTGCCGTACTGGAAGCAATGCTTGTGGATAATGGTTGACCATCATATGCAGAATTCAGGCTCCCATTCTCCAATTGACTGCTTGCCGAAACATGCTCATTATTTAGCCCATTGGTCTGCAAATAAAAAAAAGTAATTACATTACGAATTTATGCATGTCCTGCTCTCAAAATTCAGTTTTGCAGCAGCAAAATTGTTTATTTCAGTAGAACAATTAAAATATTATCTTTGAGAATTTGCAGATTTGATTGTAAAAATATAAGTATTTTTAATAATCTGTGAAGAGAACTCTCCACCCATTATTAGTAACAACACATATCAGCCTGTGAAGATTCTTTGTTTCCATTTTTTCCCCTGTAGGAAGTCAATTATAGTTATATATTGATTTTTGGTACAACTTATTTTTTTCACTAATAAATATTATTCCAAGGATTTTTCCTTGTTTCCTGGTAAGTTCCAAATAAACTACCTAGAAGATTTCTAGGCCACACACCTAGCCCCCCTTTCTTATTTTCGGTATCCTGCATCTAAAGGGAAAGCAGGAAGAGAGGTCTAAGTTCATTTTAGGCTGTACTACAGACTTACAAGCCAGGTATAAAATCTGCTGGTCAAACTGTTAGATGATATATGATTAGTTTTAATCTGTACCGTTAGCTTTCTATAGTTAGTTAGCTTTCTGTTATTTTCTGTTAAGGTTTGTTAGCCTTTACTTGATCCATTCTATTTGATCAAGTCTCTGTATATAAGCTACATTTTAGTTTAATATCATTTCGAGTTCCATTTTTCATCTCATTGATTCAATCTAACATGGTATCAGTTGAACAATTCTCTCTTCCGCATTAACCTTCCTTTCTTCATCATCTCTTCTTTCTCTCAAGCCTGCCATGGCTGCTACTGCGAACTCCAATCCCAGTCATGATAATTTCGATCCTTATTATGTGCATCCCAATGAAAATCCGTCATTGGTATTGGTATCCCCAATTCTTGATGGGTCCAACTATCATAGCTGGTCCAGATCTATGATCAATGCTTTAGAAATGAAGAACAAATATGAATTCATCGATGGCACCATCACAAAGCCTTCTGATCAAGATCCAAAATTCAAGGCCTGGAAAAGATGTAATACTCTCATCCTTTCTTGGATAAAACATTCGGTGAACATAGAAATTGCTACTAGCATTTTATGGCTCACTGAGGCTTCAGCAGTATGGAAAGAACTCAAAGACAGGTTCTCCCAAGGTGATTACCTTCGAATCTTGCAGCTGCAGAGTGACATCTACTCAATTAAGCAAGGTGACCTTTCTGTCACAGGCTACTTTACCAAGCTTAAAATCCTCTGGGATGAACTGTGTAATTTTCGCCCTATTCCTTCTTGTGACTCCTCTGCCACTGGTTCTTGCAAGTGCCACAAGGCTATGCAGTCTTATAAAGACAATGACAGTGTTCTATGCTTTCTTCAAGGGCTAAATGATACATATGCTGCCGTTAGATCTCAGATTCTTTTAATGGATCCCATCCCTACCTTAAACAAGGTTTTCTCTATGATAATTCAGCAAGAAAGGCATTCCAACGTTGGTATTCTGCCTGAACCAACTGCCCTTGCAATACAAACCAAGTTCCTCACAACTCAAGATAGAGGTAAACAGAATTTCAAGTCTTTTCCTTCCAAGAAAGGTTTTTCAAAGCTATGCACACATTGTAACCGAACCAACCACACTGTTGATACATGCTTCTTTAAGCATGGTTTTCCTCCGGGTTATAAATCCAAAAAGGCTGCTCATAATGTGTCTATTGATTCTACTGCCACACAACAATATGTCAATGAGACCAATGGTGATAGTAATGTGCTTTCCAGTTTGAGTCAAGAACAAATTCAAGGCTTGCTTGCCTTGCTTCCCAATGCCCTTCCAACAGCTACTGCACATGCTTCCAACTTGGTCAGCACTTTCAATCTCTCCACTACATCCTCCAACTCAGGTAAACACTCATGGATCTTTGATTCAGGAGCAACAGACCACATCACCTCTTCCTTGCACTTCTTTTCTTCATATTACACTATCAAACCCATACCAGTTTCTTTACCAAATGGCCATACAGCCACTGCAACATTTCGTGGCACCATATTTTTGACAGACTCTTTGATTTTACATGATGTCCTCTACATTGAAAACTTTGCCATTAACCTCATCTCTATTACAAAATTGACTAAATCCTTATATTGCCAAGCTATCTTCACTAACAATTTGTGTATTATACAGCAGATCCCATCCCTGAAGATGATTGGTGCTGCTAAAGAAATTGGAGGCTTGTACATTTTGGTAGTTCCTGAGAATAATTCATACAAACCCCCACCCCAAGTCAATTCTGTACATTCACCCAATAGTGGTGTTTCTTCCCTTGAGGTTTGGCATTATAGGTTAGGCCACCCTTCAATTTGGTGCTATCACACCTTACAAAAACAGATTTGTAAAATGCCCTCATTTGTTAATAAAGCTTGTGACACTTGTCATTTTTCCAAACAAAAGCGATTGCCTTTTCCCTCCAGCACTTCTATTACTACTTCTGTTTTTGATCTACTTCATGTTGATATTTGGGGTCCTTACTCCACTCCATCCATCCAAGGCCACAAATACTTCCTAACCATAGTAGATGACAAATCTCGATATACATGGATCAAACTTATGAACACAAAAGCAGAAACCAGACAGCACCTTATCAATTTCATAACCTTCATCCAAACCCAATTTAATACCTTAATCAAAACCATCAGAAGTGATAATGGCCAAGAATTCATCATGCCCTCTTTCTATTCCTCAAAAGGAATCATTCACCAAAAATCTTGCATTGAGACTCCCCAACAAAATGGGGTGGTTGAAAGAAAGCATCAACACATCCTAAATGTGGCTAGATCCCTTATGTTTCAATCCGATCTCCCATTAATTTTTTGGTCCTTTGCTGTCTCACAAGCAGTACACATCATAAACATGTTACCTTCCACAAAACTTGATTCTAAATCACCTCATTTTCTTCTTCACCACACCCAACCTGCCATTGAAACTTTGAGAGTATTTGGCTCTCTTTGTTATGCATCTACCATTCGTGCCCACAGAACCAAGTTTCAGTCTAGAGCCAGGCAATGCATACACCTTGGCCATCATCCAACCACAAAAGGGTACATTCTTTTTGATCTCCATACCAGAGAGATATTCACCTCAAGGAGTGTCATTTTTTATGAAACCATTTTCCCTTATTACAATTCTAACAATCCACCAATTTCTGATGCATTCCCACAACCATCCTTAATATCCTTTGACAGCACTACTGATCTATCGACTGAAGAAACCAATTTTACCTCAAACTCAAATGCCTCTCAGCCCCACCAACCTGAACCACACACCCCTGCACCAACCAGAATTTCCACTAGACCAAAGCAACCACCTAACTATCTCAGGGACTATCATTGCAACATCCTGCAATTCTCCAACAGCATCAATCATGTTTCAGGTACAGCCCACCCCTTATCTCAATTTACTTCACTTGCACATTTATCCCCTTCCCATGCAGCTTATACCATTTCTATATCTGCTGCACCCGAACCAAAGTCCTATACACAGGCTGCTAAACATCAGTGTTGGAGAGATGCTATGGACAATGAAATTACAGCTTTAATAAGCAATCACACTTGGTCCATTACTAATTTGCCACATGGAAAGAAACCCATTGGATGCAAATGGGTATACAAAATTAAGCGCAAAGCTGATGGCAGCATTGAAAGGTATAAGGCAAAACTAGTTGCCAAGGGTTATAATCAACTTGAGGATGTTGATTTTTCTGAAACTTTTTCCCCTGTAGTTAAAATAACTACTGTTCGAATGGTTCTAGCATTGGCTGCAGCTAAGCACTGGTATTTGCAACAATTAGATGTGAACAATGCTTTTTTACATGGGGATCTTTCCGAGGAAGTTTACATGACCATCCCACAAGGCTTTAAGGCTGCAAAATCAGGGCAAGTCTGCAAATTACAAAAATCCTTGTATGGATTAAAGCAGGCTAGTAGGCAATGGAATCACAAGCTCACCACTGCCTTAGTCTCTCTTGGTTATATCCAATCAAAGCCAGATTACTCCCTATTTGTAAAGACTCAACAATCTCACATTACTATCCTCTTAATCTACGTGAATGACATCGTGTTAACTGGCAACAATGCAGTTGAAATTGAATCTGTCAAAAGGTTTCTGGATCAGACTTTCAAAATAAAAGATCTTGGTCCATTGAAATTCTTCCTAGGCCTTGAAGTAGCAAGATCACAGGCTGGTATCACCCTCACTCAGAGAAAGTATGCCCTTGAATTAATTGATGATGCAGGCCTTCTTGGCTGCAAACCAGTAACTACTCCAATGGTTGCTGGTTCCAAACATCCCACGGCTGAAATCCCACCTATGGCAGACCCTACTAATTACAGAAGACTCATAGGTAGACTTATCTACCTCTCCAATACTCGGCCAGACATATGCTTTGCTGTCCATAAACTTAGCCAATACATATCCAATCTGCTGCAGTCACACTATGATGCAGCTATTCATCTGCTAAAATACATTTATTGAAAGACTTGGATATAATATAGACAATAGTGTTTGTGAAATGCTGTAGTGAAAATGCGCTAAGCACATTGATATTTATATACACTTGATCATAAATACAATTTATGTTTACAAAGATATTAATGACAACTATTTCCTAAGTACATGCATAGATATAAACTAGGTACATGAATTGTTAGCTTCATGAATCTGAATTAATTGCTACTAATTCCAACACTCTCCCTCAAGCTGGAGCATATAAATCAAATGCTCTAATCTTGGAACAAATATATTGAATTCTCGGCCCCCTTAGAGATTTTGTGAAGATATCTGCCAGTTGATCATTAGAGCTAACAGATTCAGTACTAATTTCCTTAGAAAGAACCTTCTCACGAACAAAATGACAATCAATTTCGATATGTTTAGTTCTTTCATGAGACACTGGATTAGAAGCTATATGAAGGGCAGCTTGATTATCACTGTTAGAATATCTGAAAAATATCTTAAAATATCTTTATTGTATCTTGAAATATTTTAGAGTATCTCATAAGATCTCTTAGGATTTATTTCCTATTTATTATATTTTTTAATTTGTTTCCTTATTAATTAGGATTAATATCCTAGTATTAGTATAAATAGGACTATTGGGTTTGTCTTTTGTATCACAACATCATCACACCAATATCAATATAGTCTTCTTATTTTGAGTATTCATTTTCTCTCTTTTCTTCTTTCCTACATAAAACCTTCTAATTCAACATAGTATCAGAGAGGTACCATCCTCCATGACCTGTCCCATCACTTTTGCTGCTGAGTTCCCAAAGATTTGGAACTCCAATTAGCCGCCTCTAGTTGCCGAGTTCTCCTTTCGAGACCCTCTTTCTATATCTTTTTCGGCCAACCGTGTTTCCATTTCGGTTTGTCGGCCTTTCTCCCTTACCGCGACGTCTTTCCGGCATCTCATCTCCCATCTCCGCTGCATCCGCTGTCCAGCTGCCTCTTCGGCCGCCGCTATTCTTTCCTGACTCGTCTCCGCCTCCTTTACACAGATCTGCCCTCAGTTCCTTCATTTGACATCTCTATCCCCTTGTTCACTTGCGTTGAGACTTTCAGATACCTTGTACTTTCTGTTTTTGGTCATTACACACTGATCCATGGCTGTTTCACCTTCTTTCCGGGCTCCTCCGCCGTTCGTTTGCCTCACCACATCATCTCAACATATACTTTAATGTCGGTGTTTGTCATGCCGTTCTTTTCCCACTAATGAATCATACTAGTGGTGACTTCTCTTCCCATCAACGATTATTCCGATAGTGATTTCTCTCCCACAGATGAATCATGCTAGTGGTGATTTTTCTTCCCATCGATGATCATTCCGATTGTGACTTTTATTGATTTTGACTCACACCAGCCCCCAGCTTTGCCCCAGATGCACTGGCTCTGTCCGCTTAGTCCCAGATGCATTGGCCTTGTCTCCATCCCAGATTTAGTTGCCTGCCACTGTCATACTGTTTGGTGCATTATGTTTTTAGTTTGTTTTCTTTAAGATGTAATTGTAACAAGCTTAAAGCTTAGTAAGCTTTAGCTTGAGGGAGAGTGTTAGAATATCTGAAAAATATCTTAAAATATATTTATTGTATCTTAAAATATTTTAAGATATCTCATAGATCTCTTAGGATTTATTTCCTATTTATTATATTTTTTAATTTGTTTCCTTATTAATTAGGATTAATATCCTAGTATTAGTATAAATAGGACTATTGGGTTTGTCTTTTGTATCACAATATCATCACACCAATATCAATATAGTCTTCTTATTTTGAGTATTCATTTTCTCTCTTTTCCTCTTTCCTACCTAAAACCTTCCAATTCAACAATCACAACACAACTTCATCTGTTAGGTGTCTCCAAACTTCAATTCTCGAAGAAGTTGTTTGATCCAAATAAGTTCACAAGTGGCTGTAGCCATAGCCCTATATTCTGCTTCTGCACTAGATCGTGCAACAACATTTTGTTTTTTGCTTTTCCAAGAGACAACATTCCCTCCAATAGAAACACAATATCCTGAAATAGATCGTCTGTCAATTGGTGATCCTGCCCAATCTGCATCGCAATACCCAACTATTTCGGTGTTTCCTTTGTCTTCATAAAGTAGCCCTTGTCCTGGTGCCTTTTTAATATACCTCAGAATTCGTATTATTGCATCCCAGTGATCAGTATGAGGGAATTGCATGAACTGACTTACTACCCCAACTGCAAAGGAGATGTCTAGTCTAGTAATAGTGAGGTAGATAAGTTTTCCAACCAATCTCCGATATTTTTCTGGAACAGAATAAGGCCCCCCTGACTAGGTAGTAATTTCTGATTTGGATCCATAGGGCTATCAATGGGCCTATAATCCAACATACCAGTTTCAGTAAGTATGTTCAATGCATACTTTCTTTGTGAGATTGTGATTCCATTACTTGACTGAGCAACTTCAATGCCAAGAAAATATTTTAACTTCCCAAATCCTTGGTTTGAAAATGGCTGAAGAGATGTTCCTTACGTTGAGAGATTCTTTCATGATCATTTCCTGTGATGACTATATCATCAACATAAACCACCAAGTAAACACATTTATTCGAAGAAGTATGACAATATAAGACTGAATGATCTACTTTACTCTGTTTTAGTCCAAAATCCTGGACAACAGAACTGAATTTCCCAAATCAAGCTCGTGGAGATTGTTTAAGCCCATAGAGGGATCGTTGTAGTTTGCAGACTAATCCAAACTCCCCCTGAGCAACAAAGTCAGGCGATTGCTCCATGTAAATTTCTTCTTCGAGTTCACCATGAAGAAAGGCATTCTTGATATCTAACTGATATAATGGCCAATGACGAATGGCAGTCATGGCAAGAAACAGTCGAACAAAAGTAATTTTTGCCACTGGGGAAAAGGTATCTCCATAGTCAAGACCATAAATTTGTGTATAACCTTTGGTCACCAGACGAGCCTTGAGACGATCAATCTGTCCATCTGGGCCAACCTTAATAGCATACACCCAGCGGCATCCAACAGGTTTCTTGCCAAAAGGAAGGAGAACCAACTCCCAAGTACCATTGTGCTCAAGTGCCTGCATTTCATCAATCATGGCTTGTCGCCATCCTAGATGATCAAGTGCCTCATGACCATGTTTAGGAATAGAAACAGAAGATAAGGATGACACAAAGGAATAGTAAGAGGGAGAAAGACGATGATAACTTAAAAATTTATAAATAGGATGAGGATTTCGGGTTGACCGAGTACCTTTCCTAAGAACAATGGGCAAGTCAAGGTTTCCTTCAGGTAGGTCCGTTGTAGGGTCATCCGCTGGAGCAGGACATGATTCAGCTGGTCTTTCAGTGCCTTCCAACTCTGTATTAGCAACACGTGGACGACGTCGGTATATGATGGGTGACCTTTGAGATCGCTCGAGTGGGGGATTGTCAGGAATATCTGTAGTCGAAACAGATTCTGACAAAGGGAAAGGTGATGGACCAAGATAAGGAATCGGAAAGACTTCTTGAATAGTATGAGACTCAACTGTCAATGGTGAGAAGTAAAATTTTTCTTCGAAGAACGTTATATCTGCAGAAATGTAATAACGATTCTGCACAGGGGAGTAACACTTGTAACCCTTCTGTAACCTGGAATATCCCAAAAAGACATATTTGATGGCTCGGGCAGCAAACTTATCAAGACCTGGAGACAAGTCATGAATAAAACAAGTGCATCCAAATATTCATGGAGCGACATGAAATAGTGGTTCTTTAGGGAATAAAATGGAATGTGGTATTTTATGATCAAGAGAGGATGATGGCATCCGATTAATTAAATAATAAGTTGTCAAAATCGCATCTCCCCAATGTCGGACAGGTACATTCGCATGAAGTAACAAGGTCCGAGCAGTTTCAACAAGATGTCTATTCTTCCTTTCAGCTATGCCATTCTGTTGAGGGGTACGAGGACAACTGAATTGATGGAGAATGTCCTGTGATGACAAAAAAGAAGAAAGAGCAGAAGAAAAGTATTCTTTTGCATTATCACTTCTAAGGATTTTGATTGTCTTACCAAATTGGGTATTGACCTCATTAACAAAAGTGGTGAGAATAGACAAAAGTTCAGATCGTTCTTTCATTAAGAAAACCCAAGTGCACCGAGAAAATTCATCAATAAAGGTCACGAAATATCGAAAGCCATTAGAAGACACACGACTCGGTCCCCATATATCTGAATGGATAACTGAAAAAGGGGAATCAACTTGACTTTCAACTTTGCTGGGAAAGGAAGAGCGAACATGCTTGCCTAGTTGACACGACTCACAGTTCAATGATGACATTTTTGCAAGATTCGGAACCATTTGCTTCAATTTTGACAAACTTGGATGGCCCAATCATTCATGAAGAAGATTTGGAGACTTGACTACAGTACACCTTACAGAGGGAGCTGATTGGGGGTAATAAAGACCATGTGATTCATGTCCTCCACCAATCATCCGACCCGTACCACGTTCCTGTATAGTAAAAGAATCAGCATCAAAAGTTACTGAGCAGTTTAGAAAGCGAGTAAGTTGACTAAATGAGATCAAATTAAAAGGGCAACCAGGTATAAACAAAACCAATTTTAAAGTTATAGAAGAAGTGACAGAAACATGACCGATTCCTTTGGCACTGACCTTAGAACCATCTGCAAGAGTTATGAAGTGAGGAAATTTAGGAGAAGATATGGAGGAGAATAAAGAACAATTACCAGCAATATGATCAGAGGCACCTGAATCAATTATCCAAAGATTTTGATTATTACCGAATTGAGATATGAAGGCTGCGGAGTCATGAACACCAGTGGCAGTAGACCCATGAGACTGATGGGCAGCTTTCAATTGAAGATACTCTTGGTACTCGGCTTCAAAAAAAATTTTCTTGAACATTTCAGCATTGACTGATTTTTGGGGAAAACCATGAAGAGAGTAACAAGTATTATGAGTGTGACCCATTCGCTTGCAATATGTGCATTGAGGACGACCCATTTTTTTAAACAATCGAAAAAGTGAATTTTGACCAACTAGACAGACAGAGGAGGTCGAGGCGAACAGTTCTGGGCGGTCGCGGTGGTTTTTCGGTGGCCGGAGGGTGACGCGTGAGTTACACGCGCCCGTAAGATAGCGGCGCGTGGCGGCGCGTGGCGAGTTTTCCGATGATGCCGCTTGGTGGGAAGGCCGATTAGAGACTTCTGAGGCTATTTCCGATGACGGTGGAGACTGGGTTGGTCGGGACAGTGACTTTGGGAGTGACTTTTGGTATTGAGAGGTGCTGTTTGGTTGGGACAGTGTTGTTTGAAAGAAAAAAAAAAAAGAGGAAGGTTGAAGGACAGACGAACCAGAGGCCAAAGACTTCGTACAAGGATAAAGGTTGAAGGTGCAAGGATTCTGACGGTAGGCAGAAACCTTCAAAGGACACATGAACCTGCTCTTGATACCATATTGAAAGACTTGGATATAATTTAGACAATAGTGTTTGTGAAATGCTGTAGTGAAAATGCACTCAGCACATTGATATTTATATGTACTTGATCATAAATACAATTTATGTTTACAAAGATATTAATGACAACTATTTCCTAAGTACATGCATAGATATAAACTAGGTACATGAATTGTTAGCTTCATGAATCTGAATTAATTGCTACTAATTCCAACAACATTAAAGGATGTCCCAGCAAAGGTCTCTATTTCTCATCCAGCAGTGACTTAAAACTGAGAGCCTTCAGTGATTCAGATTGGGCAGCATCTCCTGACACGAGGAAATCCATAACTGGCTTCTGCGTCTTCTTTGGTTCCTCACTCATCTCTTGAAAATCAAAGAAGCAATCTACAATTTCTAGATCTTCTTCAGAAGCTGAATACAGGGCCCTTGCCAACACAGCTTGTGAAATACAATGGCTGCTTTATTTGCTCTCTGATTTACAGCAACAATCCCATTTGCCCGTGCCTCTATATTGTGATAACCGCTCTGCAATTCAAATCGCTCAAAATCCCACATTTCATGAGAGGACCAAGCACATTGAGATTGATTGCCATCTCATTCGTGACAAGGTCCAAGATGGGATCATTCACCTTCTGCCTATTGCATCGAAAGACCAGATAGCTGATATTCACACCAAAGCTTTGCCGTTACCAGCATTCTCCTCCTTTGTCTCCAAGCTGCACATGGTGGATATCCATGATCCAGCTTGCGGGGGGGTGTTAGATGATATATGATTAGTTTTAATCTGTACCGTTAGCTTTCTATAGTTAGTTAGCTTTCTGTTATTTTCTGTTAAGGTTTGTTAGCCTTTACTTGATCCATTCTATTGATCAAGTCTCTGTATATAAGCAACATTTTAGTTTAATATCATTTCGAGTTCCATTTTTCATCTCATTGATTCAATCTAACACAAGCACTGTATGGTATCTAACACTCCAAGATTTGCGGCATACAATTTGTTGGAAATAATAAATTAATGGAAATTGAAAATTTTATATAAATAATAAACAGTATAAGCAGAGAGTAAATAAGTGAAGGAAGTTTTCCTTATTGACAATTTCACATTTTGTAAGCTGAGAATAACAAACAATAGAAAAACAAAAATTCTAGTGTAAATAAGAACCATACGCCCACCCCCAAAGTCCCCATTTTTCCTTTCAATTTTTTTCCTCCATAGCAACTGACAAAATAATCACATGAAAAAGTGTGAAGAATGCAACCAAAAAGGACAAAAGGTAACACAAATCTTATACCTCTTGTTTTAAAGTAGTGCTCCCATTTATCAATACACGCTCTGTGTTGTCAATATCCTGAAGGTGACAGAATATACACCTAACAAGTTCATGCATTGTGTACCGTGCTATCCGCTGCAACAGCTCACCTTTGGTTCCTGCTTGATGAACTATACGGAAACAAGTATTCACTATGGTGCAAATGTGTTGGTTACTCAGCATTACCGATGCTTTACTTTTCACACATGCTAGAAGAACTTGTAATATTTTCATTAATACCACTTCTTCTGATCCAGGATCAGTCACCTCAAATCTGCAACTTGTGACAGCATCAACCACTAAGTGCATGGTATCCCTAGCATTGACAGTGTTTTGATCCATCACATCCAAAGTTAAGATCTTGTAAACAGATGACAGAGCAACACCAGTAATTGGTGCACCAGTTTCATCTGACTGAATCACATCCAGAAAAGGTTGGAGATAAAAGGCAGGGTTGATGGCATGCCATTGATTCTGCCATGAGAAAATTTGCCTCCTTAATGCCTTCAAAGACTGAACAAGAAAGTGCTCCGATTGGTCATCATCTGACATATAATGAACTCCCCATCTAACATTTCTTCGCATGACTGCCAAAACAGCACCAATTTCTGCATTGATCATGCACGCTATAGTAGTTTTATTAGGACATCCAGCATTGCATTGCTCAGATTGATCCTCTATTGCATTGAGACCAGTTCGCATTTGCATCTTTAGATGCCCCATTTTGACAAACGGATCAGCTTGACATTTACCAACAGAATGCTGAGATGAACAAAAGCCCTAGGAAAAGCAATGTTGAAAGAGACAATCAATACAGTGATAAGGGTTTCCACATGTTAATGACTCTAATGAAGCATGGGTAACCCAAATTGTCCAAATTCAAGACAGTTACAAACATAAAGGCACATTCAGAAAGAGGCCTTACTTCAGACTAACAAGGCTGTATAAAATATTTTAATAATTATCCAGGCACAGGAATAACTACAAAAGAACTCTAACCACGTATGTCAAGGAAATTGACTCACACTGAATCCCAAAGCAATAGAATAACTAAACAACGTTTTCATGCCTTGGCCCACAGACACAAAATGTTTGGGCTACAATACAAATCAGTAGCAGAGGCTAAAAGTATACCTCAATTTAGAACCAACAGTAACATTTTAAGTCTCCACCATCAAGTAAAATCCAGCAATTCCGTTGCTATGTTTGTAATAGCTTAAAACTTAAAAAAGAATTTAAGATGTACAAGTACCATCACTCATTTAATCATGTTGATTAGAGGTTAATGAATGTAGGCTTTGGTTCCTTTCACTCAAACTTGAAAAATTCATTTGTGAACTTAAATTTCAAAGGCATTTTTATGAAAAACCACAATGGGACATAGAAAGATCACATTAGAGGCACAGAAGTTGCACATCCATATAAGAAGCATAGAAAATAAAACAAAATTAACCCACTTCACTATGGAAATGGAAATTAATCCAGATGAAACTATAATATACAAATTTAAACCCATAACATCAAATTGTTAAAACAAATTACGTAATTTCTTTTTTTTAAAAAAAAAAAGACTTAGATCTACCATTAAATCTCACCCTTCTGATTGAGCCGATTTCCTTGGCAATCCTGTTAGCATACAATTACTAACAATGATCTATTTTATTTTATTTTTTTATTCATATTACTAACAATGATCTGATCCACTGGACATAACCCATTTGGAATTAAACTAAAATTCAATACAAAGTGGGTTCCAAAAACCATGTTAAAGTTTAAATTCCACAATGACACACACAACAAGAAAGGGGGGGGGGGAATTGACAATTAAGATGGAACCAGAGATGGGAGGAGATGGATATGGCGACGCCAAAGAAGAAGAAAAATAGAAACTTACAGAGATAGTGAGTTTACGCCATAAATCGGAGCTGGTTGGGTTACATTGGTTGGAGTGTGGAATTGGAAATTTTCCTTCAAATTGAACGTCGTTTCCCAGAAGCTCCCCTCGCTGCTCTTGTCAGGGCCTTCTTCTCTCTTTTTTTCTCTTGTTTGGATTTTGAATTTGTTTGTGTAGCCTTGTAGAAACCACAAATTACTACAACAATCTCTAATTTCTGTCTATTTTCACATTTTGGCTATGTGTTACTGCATTCCTCGTACATCATATTCGTAAGAATATTCATAAGAATAATGCTTTGTTACAGATTAATTTTGATTCACTTCTCTTCACATTAGAGTAAGGTAGCAGCCTCATACTATAATGGGCAGTTTGGTAACTCTAAAAATTGATTTAAAATTATTTAAAATAAACAAATCATATAAATTTATGTTATTTTATAATTAGTTCTAATTTTTTTTTAATTTAATTAAAATTTGTCTTAAAAACTAAACAATATTAAAAAAAAAAAACCATATCGATTGTATCTATCTATCTATATATTTGGTAGGTGATATATGTATTAGTAGCAGGGGATGAGTAGCATTATTCCATTCATACATAATTCGTAGCTTTGTGGATTATTAGTTAGAGTAAATTACACTCATTTTCTTTTAAATTTAATGATATAACACTCACCTTTTATTCTTTTTAAAAATAACACTCATTCCTAATTAATTGATCAAGTTACATAATTGTATAAATATTATCAATTAAAATTTATAAAGTTTTTAATATTTATAGTTATTTATGAAAAAAATTATTTAAAAAATATTATTGTATATAAATATTATTAATTAAAATCTGATAATATTTTTTATTAGTTAAAATCTAATAATATTACCAATTAAAAATGTATATATATTTTTTAAAAACTTCTTACACACCCACACAAAGAAATGTAAAGGGTTTTTAAAAAATTATTATAATATATAAATATTACTAATTAAAATCAGTAAAATTTTTAATATACACCGTTATTGTTATTTATTAAAAAATATAAGAACTGATACATATTATTGTAACCTATTCTAATAGGTATTAGTTAAAAAATATTATAGTGTATAAATATTACCAGCTTAAAATTTGGTAATTTTTTTTATCTGTTAAAATTTGATAACATTATCGAGTTAAAAATGTATATATTTTTAAAAAAACTCCTTACACACCCACACGTGAAAAAATTGTAATTTTTTTTTAAAAAAAATATTATTATATATAATATTTTTTTAAAAAATATTTTTTTCATAAATAATTGTGAATGCTGAAAAGCCTATAGATTTTAATTAATAATATTTACACAATTATATAACTTGATCAATTAATTGGGGATGAGTGTTATTTTTAAGAAAGAATGGGTCTGAGTGTTATATCATCAAACTTGAAGGGAGATGAGTGTAATTTACTCTATTAGTTATTATATTCTTTCTCTTTAAAATTTACACATAAAACGAAAAATAAATAAATAAAACTATAAATATATGATTCCATGTTTTAAGAAAAATCCTACACGTAGAAATGAATGTACCATTATATTCTAAATGTGGTTTTTATTAAGAAAACAAAGAAAATGTTGTGTCATCTAATTTTAACGTATTTCATGTAAAAAAAGATATTCCCTAGTGCACAATTGTATTATTATGAAATTTAAATATAACATGGCCAAACAAAACGACTGAGTATATTATATACTTTAACTGAGAAGCAAAACAATATTAATCAGCACTTTTATTATCCAAATTTCAAATTTTGCACAATGTAATGTGAAATAATACATAAAATAATCTAAAATGATTGTTGCACATAAATCTTGTACACATATTTTGACTAAGGGTATCATTACCATATTGATGAATGAAAGAGAGAAAAAGAATGCTTGCAAGAAATGGATGGTGATGATTTGGTTTATAGAATTTAGATCATCTCAATTTTCTTTTGTCTCAAGTGGTAAATTATAAGTGAGAAAAAGACACAAATGTTATAAAATAAATTTTACACTAATAATTGAATCTCATTAATAATTTTTTTTGTATTTTTCTCTCTTCTACAATTGACCACTTGAAAAAAAAAATTGAGAAGATCTAAATCATGGTTTATGAGTTATGTGAGTTATTTTTTTATATGCAACTAACATAACTCTAAAATAATAAATTGTAACAAGTTTTTTGGCAATTTATTTTTCCTTTTATTAGGTTTAGCTGAGGGGAAGACAGTTATCAACTTATCATATTAAAAAAAAGAGTAGAAAGTTGCATGCATTTGAATGATTTTCCTATTAACAATGATATTTTTATTACAGATAGTACATACACTTCTTTTTACACTCTTTTTAATATCATTTATTATATTTACTTTTTTATCACTTTCTCTCACTTAATCACACTCATTCAAAATAAGTGTAAAAAAGGATATGAGAAGAAAAATGATGTATGAACATAATTTTTCTTTCCCTATAAAGAGAAGGATGACGTAAAATGAAAAGAAAAAAAAAAGATGGGTTTTTTTGTGTGGGAGGGGGGGGGGAGGGTTGTGAAGATGAGAAAAATAAGTGCATCTTAGATAAAAGGAAGTAATTAAAAAAGTAAATATTTTATTCCTCTTAACTCATTCTTATTCCTTCGTCCCACCATTTGTTTTCCATAATAACACACTATGTTTGTCGCTTACCAAAAGGTGAAAGTTGAGCTTTATTATTGGTGGAAATAAAATAAGCTATGGTCCCTCATGAAACCAAAAAAGTGTTTTGCAGAGATGCATAAAGTTTGAAGAGGATAATGCAGTGTGCAATTGTCATTTCATTCCCACTTGCCAAAGATTACTCAACCTCGACATTAATTGCTATCAAGCACAAACATACGTTAAGCTTAGGCCATGATATGAGTTTAGCTCATCGTCGGAGATGAAATACGACGAAGGGCTTTGAGTCAGGCTGGTTAAGCTACTATTTTGTTAACTTCTTCAGTGCTACGTGTTTTCCAGGACTTGGTTTGCCGCCTTGTGACAAGCAAGTGTCATCAATCCGGGGATATAAGACCATCTTAGTATCCAATCACTTGTTTTATAGGCATTATTTTCCATAGAGTAGCATACTTATATTTTTGGTAGGCAAAAGTACTCTTTCCTCCCTTCATATTTATTAAAATATAAAATTTACTGACTAGAAAAAATGCAGTGTTAAATTTTCCATTTTAATATAAAATAATGAATTATCAATCAGATTAGGTGATTAGCCACCAAAAAAAGGATAACATATCATTAAAGAGATGACAAAGGTTATTAATCAAAGAATGATGTATGACACCTAACGTGCAACAAAATATTTCCTTTTCTTCCAGAGTGGAAAGAACGAGAATTACCATTGACATGAAACATGATATACAGTATACACGACTTTAATGGATAAAGAATTTATTTAATAAATTCAAAAGTTGCAGTTTGAGATGCAGCATCTCTATCTAGCCTCTGATTCAGTATAACTATATATACTCCTCAGCAATGGAATACTAATTGCACAACAATGTATCACGCGTAGCATTTCCAGTTGTTGGGTTCACTCTGTTACCAGAAACAACTTCGTTACTGATGAAGCATATTTAGACAACAAAATGAGAGTAAAGTATAAAGATATAATCTTACCCATCTGCAACTTTGCAGAGGTATTCACGTTGATCATCTCTTAGGGGCACATCCGTGAAATCTGGCTCCGAGCAAGATAATAGGCAAACCATTGTTAACTCATAGTATAAAATTCCTAACATCAAACATCAAATTTCTTAAATGAAGATGTAAATCTTCACTCTTGTGGTTCTAATATCTTGACATTCAGCTAAAATTAAGATGCATGTTTCTACTTGTAGTTAGTATTAGCAATAAATAGCAATTCTAGTTAACGTTCTTACCATTACATATATTAGTTCAGTCGTTTCTTATGCTCAACAGCTCAAGCATATCATATCTTTTCATGACTAAATCCAAGTATATAGTGTTAAGTCCCACATCATATGGGTATATATAGGCAAAGTACCCCTTAAAATGACTTGGACAACCCTCCTCCCTTGAGCTAGCTTTTAGGATAGAGTTAAGCCTAGTTATTCTAATATGGTATCAGAATCTAACCCATTCTTGATGTTAGGCCACCAGCAGATGTCCAGTCCTGCAAACTTCACACTCCAAATGTCCAGTCCTGGGCATGAGGGGGTGTGTTAAGTCCCACATTGAATGGGTATATATGGGCAAAGTATCCCTTATAATAACTTGGGCAACACTCTCCCTTGAGCTAACTTTTGGGGTGAAGTGAGACTCAATTATTCTAATATATAGAAACCAAACTTATGCAGGTAGATTGCACTAATTATTACACTAAATTATACTCTCAAATCTGAAGTCTGAACTGCATGTTGAGTATGTCCAAAATTTACTCCAATTTTATTTTGTGATGGAAGGTTAAAAGAATATGAAGGGAAATTATTAATTCTTAAGTAATTTGTAATTACCTTTGGAATAGGCCTCCAGGTTTTATATTATAATCACAACAATCACAAAAAAATCATTTTAATAAGGCTTATTGGTGTAGTATATACATAACCACAAATATCGTTCAAACAGGGCTTCCTAATTTGATGAAATTTGTGTTTCTTGTAATGAGGGTTAACAAAACTTGGTAAATTTTCATTTCTGTAATATGAAGATTTACTGGGGTTGCCTAGATATAGGGTAGAGGTTTCTTTTCAGTAATAATTGTTAGGTTTAAGTTTTGATGATGAAAGATTTTGTAAGAAATTTGTTGGGTTAATTGATTTGAGTATAGAAAGAAAATTTTCAAATATGATTTACCCCTCTATTTATTTGTTGATATGAGATTGATTATGAGTAAAAACTCTTTCCATTTAAAGAGCAAATATCTCTTTTCAAATATGCATAATGATTTGATTGGGTTTTATTAGGATTAAATGACTTTACATATTCATCTCCAACGGTCAAGCAAGTTTTTAGGAGAGCCTTTTGGTTCCAATGGGTGAGAGATTGAAAAATGCTAGTCAGAAAAAAACCAGAGAAGAATAGCAACTAGAACAACACCTACTGGCCGAACTAGCAACTACTGGGAGCGAAAACAACAGCTACTTAAAAACATTCAAGCTGCATATCCCATGGTTTTTAAAGTCTCTTAGATAATTTTTTGCAACCTCCAACGACTAGCAAATGTTAAGGGAAGCCCTCTAGAAGGCCTTGGAAAGGATAAAAACAACAACCACTTGCTTAAATCAAAAGTGAGGAATTGTTGAAAGTTTGTTATATCTATCTTCCTCCTCCTAGTCAGTTCTACACTTGTGTATCCACTCTATAGAGAGAGTTGTTATTGGAATCCATTGTATCTCATTTTATAAGAGCATAAAGGTGAAAGAAACTATTGTAAGGTTACTCTTCTTCGGGTAGAAGTAGAGGGAGGTTTGGTGGTATCATTGGTGAAAGAAACCATTGTAACTCTGCCTTGAAGTTAAGGTAGAGGAAGGTTCGTCAGAGTCATTGTAAGAGAAAATTCGACAAGTGAAGAAAATCTCGAACTTATGCTTAAGGACTAGATTTAGGTCGCGGGTTGTGGCCGACCCAGTATAAAAATCGTTTGTGCATTTCTCTTAACCCTTTTCTCTTTAATTTCAATTTTACTTGTGTTTATATGGCAATTATTGTTTAATGATTTAAATTTTCTGTTATTGAACCATATAGAACCAATTCACCCCCCCCCCCCTCTTGGTTCAGTCAATAATGAATTCAGGATTTCTTGCTAAACAACTTGCTTCCCATTGTTTTTCCTCTCTTACAAAGCTCTGTTCTTTCTCTCTAAGCCCTGTCTTCCTATAGACTTCCTATGTTGATTGAAACCCAAGATCAGTTGTATGTCAATAATCTGCCTTTAATTATTTAGCAGGCTAGGTTCCAGAACTATTAATTTGCTAATTAATCACTAGTCAATACCAATATCTGACCTTTAATCAGTTAAAATGTATTATCAGGTAAATACACTCTTTTAAAACCATATTTCCCTTAAAAACCCACTAGTAGCATATTATAGTTAAGTGGTACTACTACATACCGGTGCCTGTAATATTTGATCCCTTAAAAGATGTATTTCCTGTTGCAAGTGCACCTTCCAAGTTAGCATTGCTTAAATTTGCCTGCAGAAAGTGGTCATGCATGCAGAAGCCAACAGGACCAATATTGTGAAATCGCAGAAGAAAAAAATTGTTAATCACAGTGGATTGAGGCACATTTTCAGATTTGACTAAAATATTTTAAGTTGTTAGCACCAAATAATGTACATCCTTTCCCATCTGATTATGTCTATATGCAATTACCATACTGTCTAAATGTAGCTGGCTAACATTCATGTTAATGATCCATCATAATGAACACACAACATCACCCTATGAATACAAGAAAAGAGTTACCTTAGTCACATTTGCCAAGGAAAAATCCGCACTTCTAAGATCAGCATCTGAAAGATCAGCACCTGACAACAAGAGAGGTAGGGAGAGAATGAATCTAAGTAATTATAAGAGTGCAGAATAGTTTTATTATTGCAAATGGTATGCCATAATATGTGTATGATGTCAATGACCAACTCTCCTAAAAGCTTAAGCTTTGGGTGAAGGCTCATTAATGGTTTTATATCTAACACACCCCCTCATGCAAGAACTTTTGGGCTTGAAGCGTGAAAAATGACCTTATCATGTACTGCAATTCAACTTTTATTTTGAAAAATGGAGACGACAAGGATCGAACTCCTGACCACTTGGTCATAGAGGTTCTGATGCCATGTCAATGACCAACTCTACCAAAAGCTTAAACTTTGGATGAAGGCTAATGAATGGTTTTATATCTAACATATGCTACATTGCTACGTTCATTATAAAATCTGAAGTTAGCCAAACCTGTTAAATCAGCATCAAAGAAGCTAGCACCTATCAACTTTGCACCTTTAAAATTGGCTTGTCTCAGTATGGACTGTAACAACAGGTAACTTGTTAGACTTTCATCAAAAGCACCGCATTTGACCCCAGCATCAAATTAACTTGAATTTATTAAAAAATAAAAAGAAAAAAAAGATTTACACCGTTTTGAAATCTTGCTTGATCAGAGTCTTGCCACTGAAATCCTTCCCAGTGAGATCTTGTCCCCTTGTCACCTCTTGCCCGTATGGGCCTCCACCCTGAAAAATGAAAATAACTAATTACCTTAAACAATGGGGTTGAAATTGAAATTCTCATTTATATTATAAACTAGAAAAGCTTGCATTTTGTGACCAGAAGTATTAGTTACTACCTTGAAGGCAAGTGCGGGATCAACAAAGAACAAAGAAGCAGAGAGGAGAGCAAGCAGGGTGGCGCTAGACACGGATTCACTCAATGAAAATGTGAGTTTTTGAGAGGCTTGGAGATTTTGCTTTGGAATGAGTCGCTGTGACAGTGAAGGAAAGCCAAGATGAGGGAAATGAAACGGAGGACGGGAGATGGAAAAGGATGGTCTGGAGCTTGAGAGATGAAGAGGTTTAGAAGTGGAACACAATGAGATGTTGAGAAGAAGAGCCATTCCTTACAGTCTTACAGATGCCACTCACAAGTCACAAGGACAAGCTGTGACAGCTACCAAGTGGATGTGGATAATGTTTGTCATCTGCGGTTGCCTTTGCATGTTTCATTTTTCCATCTCAGATTTTAGGCTGCATTTTCTGGATAAAATACGAGATTTTGTGTCACGTGTGACGTTTCCAAAGAAAATAATAATAATAAGTGTACTACTTAGAGTTAGAGGATATCATCTCGATATACATATATATACATACTGAAGGATCAGTTTACATTAAGTATAAATTTTTTTTTTATATTTATTTTTAAAAGTTAATTTTATTTTTATTTAATGGTTGAGATTATTTTATTAAAGATAATCATTAGATAAAAGTAGATCTAATGATTAAAAATAAGTGTAAAAAAAAAACTTACCCTAGTGTAAGTTAATTTTCCCTCATATATATATATATATATGCAGAAAATGAAAACATGAATATAAATTATTTTTAAAATAATAAAATATAAAAATAATAACAACGCGATTTTGATATATAGAACTATTATTTTGTAGTACAGTAGCCGTCTTATTCATTATTCCAATAAAAAAGTAACATGTGACATTTATAATCATATACATTGTTAAATTAAAAAATAAAATATTATTAAATTAAATATCAACAATTATAAAACTATTTAGAATAATACTTTAAGAATAAGTTAAAATTTCTCGTGATTGAGCTTGGTAAATAGGCAAATAAACTCTATGCTAGTATCAGGGATTTATAATCTTCTACCTTATAAGTAAAGATTATTATTTATAAGTGTTGAGTCCTTCTCTGAAAAAAATGGCTATTATTTAAAGATATATATTATATCACATTAATTTTTCATTCATAAATATATAAAATTAGTTATCTAAAAATATACAAATCATCATAATTTTTAGTGCAAAATCATCTTATTTGATAATGTGAGATTTGTGCTGAGTGCGTCCGCACCCAGTTACACTTGGACGCCAATGCTGTATTGTGGCAGGGGAATGTCCAGCAGGGGGCGACCTGAGAATACCAAGCTGAGTGGTAGAGGCACAGACGAGAACATAAGCATATAAATCATGTGACGTCCAAATTCAGTGTCTCAGTATCAGGCACGAGTGAATGTGAATTACATAAGCAAAGGAGAAATAGATTAAAAGGATCATGAGGTTTAGAATGCTCCATATTTCAGTCACAACAAGTATCATCATGATGGTTAGCTTTAGCAAATTCAGTTTATTTACATGCCTATCCTTCCACATCTGAGTCTCATTTTAGGCACAAACTAAAACTACAAAGAAGCATGAACTTACTATTTTTAATTTGAATTATCTAATCCATATTTGTAAATACTTTTCTGAATACAGATTTCACTGTTTATGATATAAGCTGCGAGCCTGCGATTAATTAAGTTAAATAGGACTAACCATTCTCATATGTTTGCAATTAAAAGGGAGAGCAAATAAAATTGCAGATCAAGGTAGTCACTTATATCACACATGGCCACCAGGAGAGTAGAAATAAAATGAGAATAATTTATTCCTCAGATAAGCAATTAAGGAATAATACATGAATTTTCAGGTAATTCTCATGCTGGGTTTAAATCCATTCACAGTAAATCCTCCATCAACACAAATAACCTGTCCTGTGGTGTAAGAGGCAGCAGGCAAGCAAAGGAAAGCCACCAACGATGACACTTCTTCAGGTTCTGCAATGCGCTTAGTAGGAGTTCGAGACATAATCTCATCTACAAACTTCTCGTTCCGAGACAACTATATAGAAACAAAGACAATGAGTAAAAAAGTTGGGTCTAACCACAAATCAGTCAATAGGATTGTAATGTTTGACAAAGTTGGTGAAAAATTCAGCTCAAGAATAGCTTCTCTATACCAAATCTCAGGATTAATGCATGTCCAACATTTAGATATCCATAAATCTAACAAATATTGACTCCAAATAAGTTAAGAATCAAACTTAAATTGCCAACATAAAATATTTAAACTATTTATATAGATTAAACCATGCAAAATCATCAAATAACAGTGTTTGAGGACCCTGACCTTCTCCAATGTTCCGCTATACATGACTTCCACTTTAAAGGTTGTTACTTTATCTTCCGAGAGTAAGTTCTTTAACAGAATGCATGGTCACTCTTAAAACAAGGCAGGATGTTTGGTAGAAGTAAAGTGGAAAGGTATTTGGACAGTGGACACAATATAAGTTAAGATACATTATTCATTTTCATTGCTACAGATTCCACCTTCCCTCTTCACACCCACCAAGCACATCTACGAGGTATATTAAGTATGATACCCAAGTCCCAACATTGAACACGTGAGAGATGGATGATGCTATATAAACACCAAGACCTCATTACTGAAACAACAATTTGGCTAAATTCAAGTCAACTTAAAAGTTAGTCATATTGCATTAATAGGCTAATTAATATATATCCAAAGTAGTGAACATGACTTATTATAACCTAGGATTATCATTATTATTTGGATCAGATAAACCATTTTCAAAATGTTGTGTGCCTCATTATTCAAAACATGTTCAGAGCTGTTTAACTCAAATACTAGGTCATTAATTCGAGTTGAAGGAATGAGCGTAATCACCTGGGAAAAGTTGGCATAACAATACAAAGAATGCTACTTCTATGTAAAGATCGATGATATGAGGCAACTATAATAGATAAAATAGTAGGGTGCAATAGCTTGCACTTATTCTCAAATATGTATGTATTGACACAAACAAAAATACACAGATGAAACTCAAATATATTAAGATACTCTAGAAAACAAACTGGAAGAGTAATGTGTTGTTCTTCTATGTAAAAAAAATTTAGCTTATGTCTTGGTATACTAAGTAATTTTTGTTGTGTTTTATTTTTTATTTTTTATTTTTTTTCAAAGGATTTAGTAGAAAGGAAAACAGATAAAAGAAATAAAGACAGGGAACAAGAAAATTACATGATCTACAAGTGGGGTTCTGGTTGACCATGGTGCAACACAATTGCAGCTTATGTTGTCTTTTTGCCCATTCACAAGTCAGATTTTTTGTAAGCTGATTAATTGCAGCTGAAAATAGCAGTGAACAATATATCAGTGTCTCTCTTTGTTCGTACTAACATTTTATTCATCACATTTACACCTGAGGAGTATGGCAACTCACCTTTACTTGCTGCATAGACAATACTTGTACCTAAGCTCACCACGCCTGAAACAGATGAAATGAACACAATGCTTCCCATTCCAGATGCTTTTAGAAGAGGATATGCAAGTTGGCACAGATGGTATGCAGAGTCAAAATTAATTGTCCTCAGTTCTGAATATTTTTCAGCAGTGTACTCAATGGCTGGCTTCCTAATGGTTGTTCCGACGTTATTTACCTAAAGCATAAAGTCATCCATAAATATGATTCATGTTAAATTAATTAGAAGGAATGAGACCACTTCAAAATCGATTCTTTAATACCTGATGGAAAGAAGCTTATAATCACATATACTTGAACGATGTAGCATCCCATAATTGAATGATGTAGAAAAGGTTTTGCATTGATGGTCAATGAAAATTAAACTCTAGATTTAATGCTCTTGTACATAAATATAATGGCTTTGTTCATATACACCTTTATATGCTTAGCATTATGAGTACTTAGTACTTACATAAATGTTGAGCTTGCCATTGAAGGTGGAGGCCACTTCCTGAATGAGCTTCTCTCTCTGGGGTCGAGATGAAACATCACACACCGACCCAGTTACTACAAAGCCTTGACTACGCCATTCTTGTATGCACTTATTGAGCTCTGCTTCGTTCCTGGAACAAGTGTGTAGTGTACAGTGGCGCCAAACCCAGCTAAATCATTCACTATGGCATGCCTATACAAAGTTTCAAATGAATCAATCAAAATTAACCAATATGAATGAAGCACACAAATTAAGATATAGTAATAAAATGGGGAGTGTATTGAGAAGAAGATGAAAACCCAATCCCACGGGTGCCACCCACTTGGTCCTCTACTCCTCTGTTACTGTTATGTGCTTCTGCCATTTCCACCCACTTCTCACTCTCTTCTTTAGAAACATGCGCTCAACGCTGAATGCACATGCAAGTTGCAACAATTATATTTAAGGGTAAATTACACTTATTCCCCATCAAGTTTAATAATATTATATTTAGTTTTATTATTTTTTAAATAACATTCATCCTTATTAATTGATCAAATTATATAATTATGTAAATATTATTAATTAAAATTTATAAAATTTTCAGTATTTATAATTATTTATAAAAAAATATTTTTTAAAAAAATTATCAACCTCATTTTTTTAAAAATAACACTCACCTCTCAATTAATTGATCAAGTTATATAATTGTATAAATATTATCAATTAAAATCTATAGAATTTTTAGCATTTACAATTATTTATGAAAAACTCGTGTGTACTAAAAATAATTGTATATATTAAAAATCTTACATATTTTAATTAGTAATATTTATATATAATAATATTTTTTATGAAAAAAACTTTTATAATTTTCTCTATATGAGTGTATAAGGAGTTTTTGAAAAAATATATACATTTTTAACTAATAATGTTATCAAATTTTAATCGATAAAAAAATATTATCGATTTTAACGATAATATTTATATATAATAATATTTTTTAAAAAATATTTTTTTTCATAAATAACTTAAATGTTAAAAATCTTATAAATTTTAATTGATAATATTTATACAATTATGCAACTTGATCAATTAATAGGAGTAAGTGTCATTTAAAAAAAAAAGGACTGAATGTAATATCATTAAATTTGGAAGAAGGTGGGTGTAATTTACTCTATATTTAATGGTTCCAAGGGTCATTAATATTAGTTAGAAAAATGATCATCTTACACCTTTTTTAGAGGTATAAATATTGTATGTATCCTTTTAAGGATGTATAATTGAGAGAGAAAAAGTGATAAAAAAATAAATATAATAAATAATATTAAATAAAATATAAAAAAATGTGTATATATTATTTGTAATAAAAATATAATAGTTATATTAGTTATTACTGGCTAGAGGCTCCAATCTCCATGCGTTATTACTTATTAACTGGATATTAATTACTATAGGACAATGGCTTCTCGTGAAGAACAAAGAAAGTTAAATTTAGTATTATTTAAAATAATTAGCTCCACGTGAATGTTTAGAAGATTAATCTCTCACTCAAATAAAAAAATATTATACGAAACTAAAAAAATAAAAAGATAATTGAGAATAATTTATAAAAATATTAAGTTAAATATTTTTATCTTTTTAATAATTTTATTAATACAAATATTTTAATAAAATTAAGATATTTAATTAATAACAATAAAAGTTGAATCCTTTAATTAATTTATCATAAAAAAATTTAGTTCCTCCAATAATACTTCCCTCTAAATTTAATCCTATGTTCATAAATAAATCTCGCCAGAAAAACAATAAATAAATAAATTTACTCAATGTTGGCTACTTGAGGTCGCAACTCAAAAGGAAACATGGTCTCATTTTCATCTAAAGGGACTTAAACAGTTAAACATAGCCTACGCCATAGAATAGAAATTCTTATTTGTATTCAGTATTCACTGTAAAAGATGGTCCCTCAAGGGAATGAATGCTCTCGTCGCTGGTGGAGCTCGTGGGAATGGGTCAGTTGTTGAGTTCCTTCTCTATTAAACTAGAGTATATGCCAAAGTTGCGCCACTCAATCCTTACCTATCATCCTGATCCAACAAATATCAAGTATCATTGCGCTGTATTTGTGATATTCCACCTCACCAGTCACCAGACTCAATCAAAATCCAGAGCTTCCAGCAAATGTATATTTATTTATATAATACTCTCTCCATCTATTTTTATTTGTTTATTAAGATTAATGTACACAAATTTAAAAAATTATTAAATATACTAAATGATAAAAAATATAATATAATATGACTAAATTATTTTTTATTTTAAGTAATATTTTTTCTCACTTTCATTTCATTAATGTCATGTCCCATGAATTTACTAGAAGAGTTGATTTTAAGAAGTTGTAAAAATTAATTAATATATATTTATTAAATTTTGTGGAGGTAATAAAAAATGAAGATAAAGTTGAAGAAGGACAAATAGATACTTTTTAATTTTTAAATAGATTGACAATGTTTGACAAATTAATATTCTAAATAGAAAGATAAAAATAGATTGAGAGAGTATATAAATTCACTTCAACAAAAAATATATATATAATAATATAGAAACTTAGGCTCAATATATATGGAGCTGACACATCAATTATCTTCATCCTTGGATAGTCACCACATCAAATTAAATTAAGTTATTAACTCTTTTTTCAGCCAATATCAGCATATTTACAAGTTTCTGAAACACTCATTCAGCGTCTTTTCAACCATGTTTCTCTCTTTGTTTAAGTGGCAGCTTCAGGTTCGTTTGAGTGAGTCTTCCTTATTGATAACTTCATGTGAATGCCATCAGTTACCGAGTGTGTTTTAAGTTTCTTAATGAATGATATAGCACCAACCCTCGTATTAATTATGAGCTTGTCGTAATCAAATGTTTTGTTTTGCCCCCACCTACCTTGGACTTGGAGTGATGAAGGTGAAGGTAGCAAATTTGATCGTATCTTGATTTACGTTGGCAAATGCATGAGCATGCTTGGACTTTTGTAATGTGTCATGGTCGAGTACTTGAAATTAAGGGTGTCTAACAGGTTAGATCAACTCATAAATTTATGGGTTTTGACTCAATTCAATTCACAAAATATGAGTTAAGTTGGGTCTGTCGGTTGGGTCGGATTGAAAAACATTCAAACTCGCAAGATACGAGTTAGGTTGTGGGTTTGAAAAGCGTCAACTCTTGCAAACTCAATCCACCTAAGTAAGTTTTTTTTTTTTTGTAAAAGTTATTTAGTTATAGTGGTAATTTATGTTATTTTTTCATGATTTTTTTATACAGTCAATTAAGTTTAAATGTAGGCATTATAATCACATTGAGAATGTGACTAAGAAAATAGTGATTAGAAACTTATAAAGCGTCTGACAGACCAATCCAATGAAAATTTAACTGATCACTTTGATGACAAAGAGTATCATGAGAAAGTTGAGAATGACATAATTTATTATATCAATCTATATTCTATATATGATTACATTAATTTTAATTAGCTAATGTGATTTGTTATTTATAACTTTTAAGACATTTTAGCTTATTTTAGTTTATTTTAAATTTATGTTAACTTAGTAAGACTTATTAAGTTTATTTATAACATTGACTCGTGTTTTTAAGAATGAACTCTCTAAAAAGATTAAAAGAACACAATAAACATTGAATCAGAATTGTGGATTATATATATTTATGTTTATAAACCAATCAAAAGGAATAAATAACTCAAACAAAATAATATGTTTATTTTACTAACATTTCATAACTGGATGAAAAATCTTAGAAGAGATTCTCTACTTGCTAGGAAAATTTACATGGTAATAAACCTATAATGTATTTTAAAAAAGCTAGAGAACAGAAGTAAGGTAGAGTAAGTTTTCTTACAAGTATTTGAGTTATGAATAACTTTATTTAATTTATGTCAAACTTAATAAGACTTGTTAGTTATTAATTTGTATGTACTAATTGACTTATAATGTTTAATTTATTTGAGATTGAGACTTATTATATTTGAATAAGGTCGGTTGAGACTTATGATGTTAATTTGTTAAATTGAAAACTATTATGTTTGAGATTGAAACTTATAATATTAATTTATTAGATTTTATATTTTGATTTTTTTTAAAAAAATTATTTTAAAAAAATATATATCGGACCCACAAGTTCAACCCAATTCAACTCACTATTAAACAGGTTATGTCGAGTCGGGTCAAACGAAAAAACTTCTTGACTCAACTCAACTTACTGCTTTAATGACCTAGTCGAATCTAAAAATACTATCGAACTCACTCAATCCACTTAACGGACACTCTAAACCCTAGACCCACACAACGGATATGACAACTTGCACATAAGATCGGTGTACTTAAGACATAGGAAGCTCCCTGCTAGGCTAATTTGATTCTTATTGCACATGAGCTGGAGCTGGATCCATTAAATAATAGTTAATAATAAGTCTTGCTTTGATCGATAAAGTAATAGTAATAAGTTAATAACCCGTGGAGCCTCTCTTGCCAATGCTAATAATAACCCGTGCCATTAATTAAATATAATCTTTGCATGTGCATTCCGCGGAGGAAAAGAGACATTTTGGGAGGCTTTGACCGCGTGTTAGTTTCACAAACAGCATCAAGATTCAAAACTTGCCATTTGACCCTTTGGAATCAAAGACAGTGAGAAGTGAGTGGAAATGGCAGAAGCACATAGCAGTAACAGAGGAGCAAGATGGTCTCTGAATGGAATGACAGCTCTTGTCACTGGTGGCACCCGTGGGATTGGGTTTTCATTTTCTTCCCAATACACTCCCCATTTTATTATATTTTAATTTGTGTGGTTGATTCATATAAATATTGGTTTGATTTTTATTGATTCATTTGGAACTCTGTGTAGGCATGCCATAGTGAATGATTTAGCTGGGTTTTGCGCCGCTGTACACACTTGTTCCAGGACCGAAGCAGAGCTCAATAAATGCTTACAAGAATGGAGAAGTCAGGGCTTCGTGGTTACTGGGTCGGTGTGTGATGTTTCCTCTCGACCCCAGAGAGAGAAGCTCATTCAGGAAGTGGCCTCCACCTTCAATGGAAAGCTTAACATCTATGTAAGTACTAAGTACTCATAATGCTAAGCATACAAAGGTGTACATGGACAAACATTAGATTTATGTACAAAAACATTAAATCTAGAGTTCAATTTTAATTTACATATTGTGTAAAACTTTTTTATAATATCATCTAATCATGTATTATCACATCATTTGAATTAACATGTGATAGGAATGATAGAACCAATAAGGGGTGAATTAATTCTATGAGTTCAATTAACAAAAAATTATATAATTAAATTCAATTGCAAATTAAAAACAAATAGTATGAATGTAGAAAATTAAAAAGAGATATGAAGCTCGCATAATTGCTTTTTTTGTTTTTTGATAGTTGTTTTTTTGTCCAATTAGTCCTTCCTTTTCTTTGGTTGTACTATGACAGCAGCACATTCAATTTTAAACATTGAAAATTTATTCTCACTTAATAAAGCTTGATCTAATCATAAAGAGTCATAAAAATATTATCTCTAACAGACAAATATTTCATTCAATGTTCTCAATGCACCTTATAATATAAGAATCAATCACATGTTAAAATCTTATCAATTCTAAATTTGAATTTCAAATATAAAGCACATGTTAAAATCCAATTACACCATTTAACCAACATCAAGGGGTTAATCATCAAAACTTAAAAACCCAACAAGCAAGATAATAAAAAATTTGAGCTGTGATGAGGGGTACCAATGCCCAAAGATGTTTTATGTTCACCAAGCATAAAATTTAAATCTTTAATATAATTAATTAGAAAGGGATATCAGAGGACAACCAAAAAAACTATAAGAAATATCTGTTACACAAACATTCATAGCACAAACTCCTCACAAGAGGGTTGTGCACCATAGATTTCCATGAGAAAAGTAACATAAAGAAAAAAAAAGTAAAGCAATAGTGGTGGTGGGTGAAAGTTTGTGAGGGCTATTAGGGATGAGTGTTTGTATGAATATTAGTACTCATAAACTATGTGTATGTAGAATAATTGTACTAAAAGGGAAATACATTTCAGTTTCCAGTAAATGGTCCCATTTAATTTCCATTGTGCTTACTCCTAAATTGAGTATTACTTTGAATTCAACCAGATCAGGGAAAAGGGGGTCTAAGGGAGCCGCGGTCTCCCCCAACTTCCAAATTTTTTGATATATTTAGTGTGTATTTGGGATAGTTATGAAAATTTGATTATTTTAATAATCAATTATTATATAAAAGTTTTTTGTTATAATCAATTATAATAGAATCAGTTTTATGTTTGGATATGTTAGTTAAAAAATGATTTTAAACTAATTTGTTTCGTTTGAATGATATTGGATTTTATTGTATAAATTTATTTCTTTGTTGTATAGATTTATTTTATGATTTCTGTTATTAGGACAGATTTGATTCTTGTATTAGGACAAATTTATTTCCTATAATTTAACTCTATTTTAGGCAAGTCATTATTGTCACAAGTCTATATAATGTATATCATACCTGTACAATTGTAATTAAGTAATAATATTCAGAAATATTTTTTTAAGTTGGTATCAGAGCCTCCCGATTTGGGAACATCTGTTGTTTCCACTGCATTCAACCTTTATTGCTGATCGGACCAACCTTCATTGCTGAGTTTAAAGCTAGCCTTCATCACTGGGGTTTTAGCAACCTTCATTGCTGCCTTTAATTTGCCTCAAGAGCATCGTCTTTGTCATCTTCCTTCATGTCCTCAACAGCAGGAACATCGCCTTCTTGCGGCTGAGGCTTCTTGTTGTGGGTTGTCTCCTCAACAACAGGAGCATTGTCATCGACTTGTTGACCGGCGACGAAGAAATAAATCCATGTACGTCCCATACCAGATCCGAGCATAGTCCTGCCAGATCCACATCCCACACCAGATCCGAGAACAATCCGGCCAAATCCACGCACAGTCCGGCCAGATCCACGCGTAGTCTGGCCAGATCCACCTCCTACACTAGACTCAAGCTCGCTGCCATTCAGCACCTCTTCTTTGCCACTGCACCACGCCCAGCTCGCTAGTCACCGTCGTCTTCACCAGAGCCAGCGACCCGCAAGTATAATCCAGGCTCGTTTGTTCGTTCGTTCGTCCTCTTCAATATATTGATTGTGTCTTTTTTGTCTTCTCAGCATCTCAACGTAAAGAAAAAAGTTGAAAAAAATGAATGAAAAATAAGTTGGAGATATGTGTATGTCAGACAATCAGACTAGTAAGAATTTTTGTTTTCAATCTTTTAATGCTTCTGGTACTAAAAATTTATAGATTATAGACTCTGGTACAACTAATCATACGACCTTTTATTCGCCACCTCTATTATCTTATCAACCATCTTCTAGTAAGCATCATATAACCATAACTGATGACCCTCACACCTTAATTGCAAGTTTTGGTACTATTAAACTTCAACCCTCTCTACACTTAAACAATGTGCTCCATGTTTCCAAACTTACCCATAATCTTATTTCCATTCATAAGCTTACTAAAGATAATAATGGTGCCGTAACCTTTTTTCATTCTCATTGTGTCTTTCAGGATCTTGTCACGGGGAGGACGATTGGAGTTGCTAAAGAACAGGGAGGGTTATACTATTTCCTTAATATGCCAGTTCATGGTAGTCCTGATCAGAAATTGTTATCTTCTTGTCATCAGTCCAATTCTTAGTCTCTTACTTCTCAAATTTGGCTACAACACAAGGGTATGGGACATCCATCTTTTCCTTTGATTAAGTCTATGTTTTCATCTTTATTTTTAAAAGAATCTACTGAGTCTTTTCATTGTGATGTTTGTGAGTGTGTCAAACACCATCGTGTCACATTTTCACCTACTTCTAATAGAAGTGTAGAGCCTTTTGCACTTATCCACTCTGATGTTTAGGGTCCTGCATCTATTTCTAACATTTTTTACACTAAATGATTTGTTTCTTTCATTGATGAATGTACTCGAACAACTTAACTCTTTTTAATGAAGGACAAATCAGATGTGTTTCAGTTGTTTGTTCAGTTTTATCACATGGTTCAGACCTAATTTGGAAAGTCCATTAAGCAATTGCGTTCTGATAATAGTAAGGAGTATGTCAACCAAAATTTCTCTACTTTTATTAAAGAGCATAGTATTGTGCATGAACTTATATGTATTGATACTCCTCGGCAAAATGGTGTTGCAGAAAGGACAAATCGATATTTACTTGAAATCACCAGAACTTTACTATTCCAAATGTCTGTTCCTAGCTCATACTGGGGGAAAGTTATTTTAACTGCTACATATTTAATCAATCGGTTACCATCTCGTGTCCTGAGTAATGTAAGTCCTATTCAACTCATGACTTCTCACTTTCCATCTGTTCCTATTATGCAGAGTCTACAGTCTCGTGTCTTTAGTTGTGTGGCTTTTGTCCATGTACATCGCCAACATCGCAGCAAACTTGATCCCCATACTATCAAATGTATTTTTCTAGGTTATGCTCCTGACAAGAAGGGGTACAAATCCTATCACCCTTCAAGTTGTCATTTTTTTGTATCCATGGATGTCACTTTTCATGAAAATGAGTCATTCTTTACTTGTCCTCAGCTTCAGGGGGGAGCACTCAGGAAGCTGAGGTTGAGTTCTTCTCTCCCAGGTCCTTCCTTCCTTTACCTTCTGACTCTACACAGAAATTGATATCTACTTCCGGCACCCCACCTGAACTAGCTAATGTCAAGGTCAAGGCTAGCACACCAAAATTAGTGTATTAGAGGAGAGGGAAACCCGAACTAGCCTAACAACAACTTCAAGCGTCCGAACCAACTGTAAGTACTAAAGACACAAGTTCTCTTGCCTCTGAACTTCTTATTTTTGAACCTGACTCAGATAATACTATTTTCTGAACCTGATAACATGTATTTGAATAATTATGAACTTGATCTAAATGACTTACCCATTGCATTGAGGAACAAGTACCCTATTTCTCAATTTTTCTCTTCTAAACATATTTCCTTGTAGCACCGGAGTTTCATTTTAGTCATAGATTCTATCAAAATTCCAACATCAGTACAAGAAGCATTAAAAGATAAGAATTAGATTCAAGCCATGAATGAAGAGATGGGTGCATTGAAAAAAAATGAAACATGGGAAATTGTTAAGAGACCAGGTGACAAAAGGACAGTACGATGTAGATGGATATATACTTTGAAATATCAATCTGATGGTACACTAGACAGGTATAAAGCAAGGTTGGTGGCAAAATGATACACTCAGCCTTGTGGAATTTACTATGAGGAAACATTTGTTCCAGTAGCCAAGATAAACACTATAAGAATCTTACTCTCCCTTGCTGCGCACTTTTAGTTAGAATTACACTAATTTGATGTTAAAAATGCATTTCTTCATAGTGACTTAGAAGAGGAAGTTTATATGGAAATTTTCCCTGGATACGACTTTACTAGTAGAAGGAACAAGGTGTGTAGGTTAAAAAAGACTTTATATTGGTTGAAGCAGTCTCCTCATGCCTGGTTTAGAAGATTCACAAAAACAATGGTGTCCCTTGGATACAGACAAAATCAAGGTGATTATACTATCTTTTTTAAACATTCACTAGAAAGTAAACTCACAGTTGTACTTGTATATGTTGATGACATCATTATATCAAGAGATGATCTAGTTGAGAAGTAACTCTTGAAGAAGAAATTAGTAGATGAGTTTGAAATGAAAAATCTTGGAAAGCTAAAGTACTTCCTTAGAATTGAAATTACCTATCCTAGATCTTCTCAAAGAAACTAGAAAGCTTGAGTGTAAGCCTACCAATGTACCGATTGAACAGAATCACAAAATGGGAAGTGATGAAGAGAGCCCCAAGGTGGATAGAGCTAAATATCAAAGACTAGTAGGGAAATTGATATATCTGGAACATACCAGACCAGATCTAGCATATGCTGTCAGTATTGTTAGCCAATTCATGCATGATCAGCGAAAAAGACACAAGCAGGTTGTGGATCGAATTCTACAGTATCTTAAGACCATGTCTAGAAGAGGGTTACTATTTAGAAAAGGGGGAAACCTATCAATGGAAGTGAAGTGTACACAGATGCTGACTATGCAGGCTCAGTTACTGACAGGAGATAGAGTTGGCAAAACGGATTCAACCCGTTGGGTTAACCCATCAACCCGCCATTTTTTTTGCGGGTTGGATTCAAGGTTTGAACCCATATTTTTTTTCAACCCGCATAACCCGCCCCGCTTAACCCGCAGGTTATGCGGGGCGGGGGCAGATTGGCCCGTTGGGTTAGCTCTTTTCTTTTTAAAAAAAAAATGACAAGTAATATTATAAAATGAAAAGCTCTTTGATGTTATAATTTATGTTTGAATATTTAATTAGGCTATTTTAAAAATTACTTTTTAGATATGTGGTTTGTAATTTTTTACCATTATTGTTTATTATTTTTTTGAAATTTTTATAGTATTTTTTGGTTTTTATATTTATTTTTTTTTATTTTTTAGGCGGGTTAAGCAGGTTAACCCGCAAAGCCATCTATTTTTTTTCATTTTATCTTTTATGCGGGCCAACCCGCCAACTCGCCAACCCACCTTAAAATGGGGTGGGTTGGCTCTTCCAACCCATTTCTTAAAACAGGCCAACCCACCCTGCCCGTATTTTAGCTGGTTGAGGCGGGTTGGCCCATTTTGCCATCTCTAACAGGAGGTCAATATCAGGTTATTGTATGTTTCTGGGTGGAAATTTAGTAACATGGAGAAGCAAGAAACAGAATGTAATGGCTCGGTCAAGTGCAGAAGCTGAATTTCGAGTCATGGCACAAGGAGTTTGTGAGTTGTTATGGATGAAGATCATATTAGATGACTTGAAACTAAAACGTGAAGCACTTATGAAATTGTTTTGTGATAACAAATCAGCTATTAATATTGCGCATAATCTGGTTTAACATGACAGGACAAAAAACATTGAGATAGACCGACACTTTATCAAGGAGAAATTGGATAGTGGACTCATAACCACAACATACATTCCTTCAGGATATCAGTTGGCAAATGTATTAACTAAGGGACTACCCACAGAGAACTTTCAGGATAGATATCCATTCACCAGCTTAAGGAGGAGTGTTGAACTTTATTGTATAAATTTATTTCTTTATTGTAAAGATTTATTTTATAATTTCTGTTATTAGGATAGATTTAATTATTGTATTAAGACAAATTTATTTCTTGTAATTTAGCTCTATTTTGGCAAGTCATTATTGTCACAAGTCTATATAATGTAGATCATACTTATACAATTGTAATTAAGTAATAATATTCAGATTTTTTTTAAAGTGATGATATAAAAAGAATTATTTTTATGCATTAAATTACTAAAATAGGTATAGAATGATTAAAAAAATTATTTGATTGGGGACAAAATGGTATTTACATATCAAAGTGTAAGGAATAATTTAGAATCTAGAATCATAAGCTAAAATTTCGACATTATGTGTGTGTTTGGTTGATCTTTTTTCACTTTGCAAATAATTTTTTTTTGAAAAAAAAAGCTATTTACACAGTGTTATAACATGTTTGACAAAATCAGCTTCAGCTTCTGCACGAAATTCAATGCATTATAAAAAAAATTTATGCTAATTTTCATAATGCTGAAAATTGAAACTTATGATTTTAGCTTATAGATTATTCTTTACACTTTGAGATGTAAATATCATTTTGTCCTCAATCAAATAACTTTTTTAATCATTTTATACTTATTATAGTAATTTAATGTATAAAAGCGATTTTTTTACATCATCTAAATGAATTAGATTAGTTTTAAATTATTTTTTAGTTAATGTATCCAAACATAAAAATAAATCGATTATAATCGATTATAATAAAAAAATTTATACAATAATCGATTATTAAGTATAATCAAATTTTCATAGTTTTTTCAAATACACACTATGAAAAAAAAATTAGAATACATTAAATTTCATGCAAAAATTAAAGTTAAATTTACCAAACATATTAAATTACTGTTACAACAACTTTTTTTTTTTTAAAAAAAGTTGTTGGAAAAGGAAATAATCCTTCCCAAACACCCTCATGCTTATTATCTAAGTTGGTAGTTATCCCCCAAACATAGCACAATTACCGTATGGCCCAGTTAATAAAATGGAAATTCTTACTAATTTTCACTTAAGGCAAAAGGTAGCTAGTAAAAATAAAAAATAACATAAAATGAAGATTACTAAAAAGTTTACCATATATATGATAATAGATTATTCTTATTCTGTGAGCATGTCGAGCACATCATAAAAAGTGAAGGGTTGGATTTATAATTATCTTATATTCAATTATATTAATGATAAATGCTTCTAATTTACAGCATATTAATTATGAATTGAATTTGTTTCATTTTGTATGCATATATTGTATGATAGCTAGATTTTCTTTGACTTAAATATTTGAAGACATATATTTATCTAGTCTATAGTCACGGCCCCTTAAAGATTAAAATCATGACTCCTCCCCAAACTAGATATGTGGAAATTAGAAATTATTTAACCGCTAACTTGAGAGAAGGATCGCTTTTACAGATAAATATGGATCTGTCTAAGCAGTAACATGCAAGAGTTGTCCTCCCATAACAACTAAAGTGTCACACTGTTACGCATCTCTTTTCTTACAATATACCCATTTTATGTACCTGTTCTTAAGGAATTGATTAGAAATTGTTCTAGTTGATCATGTTTCAGAGTTAAGGCCAACAACAAACTGTTTCTTGCTTAAATTTCATAGCTCACTGAATTCATTCATTGCAGCTAGTTTAATCATTCCTCAAAGCCATTGATGATATTTCTGATAAGTACATTGTGTACAGCCAGATTTGTTTCATTTAATGGACTTGAACAGTGTGTGCAAATGCTCCTTATGTGAGATTATAAGCTTCAAATTAATGAATCGCTTTCAAAGTGGTCTCCTTATTCCTTCCATCTAATTTACTTGTTATGAATCATACATATGCATGACTTTGTGCTTTAGGTAAACAACGTCGGAACAAACTTTAGGAAGCCAACAATTGAGTACACTGCTGAAGAATACTCAGGCCTGATGACAACTAATTTAGACTCTGCATTCCATCTGTGCCAACTTGCATATCCTCTTCTAAAAGCATCTGGAATGGGAAGCATTGTGTTCATTTCATCTGTTGCAAGCGTGGTGAGCTTGGGTACTGGATCTGTCTATGCAGCAAGTAAAGGTGATTTGCTATACTCATCAGGTCTTTTCTTTCATGTAAATGTGATTAATAAAATGTTAGTACGAAAAAAGAGAGACAATTATATTTTGTCCACTGAATTTTCAGCTGCAATTAATCAGCTTACAAAAAATCTGGCTTGTGAATGGGCAAAAGACAACATAAGGAGCAATTGTGTTGTACCATGGGCAACCAGAACCCCACTTGTAGAACATGTAATTTACTTGTTCCCTATCTTTTATTTCTTTTAGCTTTTTTCCTTTCTACAAATGCCTTAAACAAAATATTACTTAGTAGACCAAGACATTAGCTAACCATCCAAATCCTGCAGGATTAGGAAAATGTTTATAAGAACTGAACTAATTGTACCAATTTCATAACTATACAAAAAATAGATTTTCAATTGACAATCATAATAAACTTCACCAAAATAATTGCATGTCACCTACAACGAACTCCCAAAATTAGAACCAATTTACATATGTCTACATAATACTAAACCACTACCCAACCAACATAGTAAAGTATTTATAATGTATAAGGTTTGCTTGTGCATTGATGGATTATTGAATTGTTTTGGCTATCAAGTATTTCCTGTCATGTCCACCAACTGAGGTGTTACTTTCAGCAGTTATAAATTTTTGCTACTTACAAATTTATTTCCCACCACCTCTTTTATGGACCAGCAGTAACATAAGCAGAATAACATAAAGATAAAGTGAGTGTTTCTGTATTTGATTGTGTTTAAGTTTGTTCTTTCATTGAAATTCTCTACTATTTCCACCTTTAAATCCAGTACTGCTAGAAATACCACAGGTAGATTTTGAAGTCAATATTACAGAGCCAACCTAGCAGAATTTTATAGTTTTTCTGATTGGGAATTATATGTCTATTGAGATGATGGACTTGTGCATTATCAAGCATATCTTTTTATTCAATGTTTTGGCAATTGAAGCTTGATTCTTTATTTGTTTGGATTCAATATTTGTTAGATTTATGGATGTCTACGTGACCACAATTTTTTCCTTATTGTTTTTTATTTATTTTTTAATTTTTTTATAGTTGTTTCAGAACCAAAAGTTTGTAGATGATATTCTGTCTCGAACTCCTATTAAGCGCATTGCAGAACCTGAAGAAGTGTCATCGTTGGTGGCTTTCCTTTGTTTACCTGCTGCTTCTTACATCACTGGACAGGTTATTTGTGTTGATGGAGGATTAACAGTGAATGGATTTCAACCCAGCATGAGAATTACCTGAAATTCCTTAGTTGCTTATCTGCGGAATAAATGATAATCATTTTATTTCAACTCTCCTGGTGGCTGTGTGTGTGAGTGTGACATGTGACGACCTTGATCTGCAAGTTCATTTTCTCTCCCTTTTAATTGCATATGAGAATGGTTAGTCCTATTTAACTCAGTGAAACCTCTATTCAGAAAAGTATCTACAAATATGGATTAGAGAATTCAATTAAAAAAAATGCTTATTTATAGTTTTAGTTTGTGCCTAAAATGACACTCAGATGTGGAAGGACAGGCATGTAGTGTATACACCGTCACATAAACTGAAATTGCTAAACTAACCATCACGATTATACTTCTTGTGACAGAAATATGGATCATTCTAAACCTCTTGATCCTCTAATCTATTTGTCCTTTGCTTATGTAATTCACATTCACGCGTGCTTGATAGTGTGATTCTGAGTTCGTACATGATTTAGAGGCTCGCAGGAATGATACCTACGTTGTCATATCTCACCCATTATGCTATGTATGGTATGTTTGAATTTGAATGTAAGGTAAGGACGGAAATGAAGGATAAGAAAAGGGGAGTTCTAAACCTTGTACGAGTTTTTTTTATTTATTTCAATTGGGATAATGGAGTAGAAAATGATTTATTTTAAATTAAAATAAGGAAAAATAACTTATATTTCCCTTATTTTAACTTTAACTCAAATTGGGAGAATAGAACTTTTCTCATTCTCTAATTTAAAAATTTTCTTCCATATCCTTTTCCCCACTTCCCTTTGCTACTTTCCTCACAAACATAATTTATTATCAACTCTAGACATATATATTAGGTGAAGAGTAATGCTAAATGGTTATGTTAACTCATTTTATCATTAAATAATTCTGGTTCTTTAGCATTTTACTTGTTGGGATATTTTTTTATTAATAGAACGAAACAGAATAAGTAAGGATGAATCGGAAAGGAAATGAAATGAACAGAACATAATTATCTTTTTTTTTATTTGAAAGATTAATAAGAGAACAAAACATAATTTCATTAACCTATAGGAGTTATATTGTAAAGGAACGGAATAGAACAATTATAATTTTAACTTCTCGTAACAGAACTGTCAACACATCGTCTCTAAGAATTTGATAAATAAGATGGGGGATAAAAATGTCAAGTACTTATTTTTAACCTAAAAATTTAATTCTCCTCATTTCACCTCAATTTTGAGGGAAACAAAAATTAGGTCTTTGAGGGAAGAGAAGGAAAATAATTCCTCGTATGTTCCTTCCACTTCTCATATATATTTTAAAACTCCCAAATAAGAGAACTATTCCCTTCATTATCTTTCCCTTCCCCTCATTACTTATAATCTAAACATAATGTTATTTACACAAAAAAATGTAACATAAAAATCTCACTAAATGTGATGTGTGACTAACTTTTTTTTTTTTGACAAAGAGTGCAACGGCACTCTATCTTAATTATATGAAGAGAGAATAATTTTGAAAAATAAAACAAAAATTGAGCGAGAAGAATGAAGCTACTAACACAATTATTGGAATAAAAAAAAAAAAAGACAAGTAATAACATGATGCAAGATTAGAAGTGTTTTGAATTAGTTTTAGTTTGTTTTGTTTATGTTTTTTATAGGTATAAATACTTAGTAATTTGTACTAGGAGTGTTCCTAATGAATCCTGACATGATAACTCGTACTAACTCGAAATTAATTGAGTTGAGTTTGCATTCTTACAATTTGATCTAATGTATTTTTATATCTAAGTTCAAACTATACTTTGGGTTGAACCAGCCAATCAAGTGTCACATATTGCCTAAAAGCTTATATTTTTATTAAAAAAATTAATGATAAATTATTAGACTTTTAAACATAAATTAATTTTTTTTGCATAACATGATAATATTTTTAATTTTTTTTGCATAACATGATAATATTTTGTATTAATATAAATTATTTAATAATATATATTATAAAATAAGCTTAAATATGTTTTTAATCAATTTAAATATAACGAATTTTGATTTTGGTCCCTCTAAATTTTGGGATGAGTGAAATTAATCTCCGCTGTTATCTAAGCTCTATTAAGTGCTGATATGACAAACGACGCTTTATCTCAGTATTGTCACATGTCCTTCATCAATCAATCTCCTTTTCTCCTCCTCGTCCTTTATCTCTCATCCATTTTCTCCCACATTCTATGCAGAGGCAAAATTCTTTGATCCTCTCATCCTTATTCTGACCTCATCATCATTCTCACCCTCCTCTGATTTTCACAATGCAAATACTCTTAAAGATTTCTTCTTTTTTTTTTCTCACACACCTTTGCCTCTTAAAAAAAAGAACGAATGAAGCCAAAGAGAAATTCAAATTGACCCATTTACCCATTATTTCACATTCACCTTCTAACCATGAGAAATACCATGAATACTCATAAACCATCAAAATTGCAGTTCTTCCATGAATTATTAACATAATTCTTTAACACCCCAAACCTCCATGACCATTAGCTAAGCCCAATGGCCACCACAACCCAACCACCAAAAAACAAAGCATCAAACCTCAATCCACTGTAAACTTGAGTCTGCCAAGCACAGAATCAATCCAACAAAAATAGAGCACCAATACAAATCAACAACACAACTTTATCATCATCTACCCCTCAAACAAAAAAACCCAGAACATCCATCTAGACCCACCATGAATCGCCGCAGAGCCAGCAACCTTCAACACCCTGTGTCTTGGCACCATCAACCAGAGTTCCATTCACCTTTTTCCATCAGTGGTGTTGTTAACACTGCCTTAACCACCACCAGTTGCCACTGTAACTTGAACCAAAATCCTTTGTCACCGGATCACCACTGTTACAAAAAACTACCTCTCTTTGCCTCTACTCGCAGATCTGCCACGCAAGCCCCAACTTTTATCAACCATTTATCAGAACCATGCTCTACCATTTTTTGCCACCATCAGAGTTTCTAGTCGTCACCTCACGATCCTGCCTCAGCAGAGCCACCACACAATGTCGTCCACACCAGTTGCTATCCAAATCAAACTAGATCTCGTCATCAATACCACTACCCAGAATCCGATTCTTAACCTCTCTCTGCCGCCAATCTGCCATTGATCCACAACCTCTGCGTGCTCTGCTATCATCCTCAAACTTTGATCCAAACATCATAGACTCAACGACCAACCATTGTATAGACCAGATGCCACACCACCAGAGTCATTGTTGGATCCTCCGTTTGCAATTCATCGCACAAGAACCTCTGCACAAAATGGGGGGGGGGGGAAAGGGATGAGGAAGGGGGAGGAAGAAGATACTGTCACGTAACATGCATGTGACTTGTTTAATGAGCCCACAAGATGACATGCTCCATGTGGCAAAGGGGATTACTTGATGAAAGACATGTAACAATGCTGAAGTAGAATATCATTGGTCATATCAACACTTAATAGAGTTAAGATAATAGTAAAAATTAACTTTATTCACCTCAAAATTTAGAGGAACCAAAATCGTTACAAAAATTTTAAAAAAATCAAAATCAAAATTTTTCTTATATTTAAAGAAATTAAAAATATATTTACACTTATAAAATATCTCTTAATTTAATTTTTTTAATAATATATATTACAAGCTCCCACAAAAAAAAAAAAGACCTGTACCATATGTCGAGTCGAGATTGGCCAGGTTAAACCCATCTATCTCGTCAACACTTTTGAGTTTCAAATGGATATGGAACGAAAATAATTTCTCTCTTCTGCACACATGACACATGTTTCAAAACCCTTAATTGCGGCACAAAAATCTGTTGTGATGACTGCATAAGTGTATACGCATTATTTGTTGCCTTTTGAGAGGAATTGTGGTAAACTAAGTACAAACAAATGCAATGGCAACTGCTGAAAGCAGTACCAACAGAGCCTCAAGATGGTCTCTCAATGGAATGACGGCTCTCGTCACTGGTGGAACTCGTGGGATTGGGTCAGTTTTTTTCCTTTTTTTTTTTCCTCCCTTTCTTGGAAGAAAGACATTAATCTGATCCTTACCCATTTGAGTTGTGGCTACAAAGTTTCTACCTTTGGCTATAAAAATTTTAAATTTGATATTTTTCGTCTTAACCTCTAAAACTGTGTTCTTCACTTTCAGGCATGCCATAGTAGAGGACTTATGTGGGTTTGGTGCCACCGTCCACACTTGTTCCAGAAACCAAGCAGAGCTCAACAATTGCTTAGCTGAATGGCGGAGTAAGGGCTTTTTGGTTTCTGGGTCGGTGTGTGATGTCTCGTCTCGACCCCACAGAGACAAGCTCATTCAGGAAGTGGCCTCCAACTTCAATGGCAAGCTTAACATATATGTAAGTTAAGTCCCTAATCCCTATTTCTAAAACGGGAATATAAAATATTGAAAAGCTGAAATGCTGAAAAAACATTCAATCATCCATCCCTAGGAATTACATTTCAAAGAGGTTATCTCTTCTACAAAGTAATTCTTAGTTAGGCACTCTCTAATATAAGCACTCAAATCATATGACATGTACTCAAATCATTATATGACATGTGCAAGTGGTAGAGATCGTAGAATTGTACTAATATTTAACAATGTTTTTACACATTAAATAATAATTTAAGTGTTTAAGTAATGACATAATAGATTGTACTTAACTAAGAATTTTTCCTTTTCTAACTTGTCATAAATCATAAGAGAAATTCTTAGGTGCTTTCAGCCTAAGAAAGTTTTTGTTTTTTATTATTCACTGTGTGCTTATTTGGGTCATTATTTTCTCCTACTTTAGCAACATTTTAGTGTTATAACTGAGATAGTAAACATTGAATGATACAGAGCAATAACTTTTTCTTGCTCCGGAAGCACTTAAGAATTTCTCAACTCATAATGGTTGACCTCCTGACATAGGTAAACAATGTTGGAGCAAACTTTAGGAAGCCAACCATTGAGTACACTAGAGAAGACTATTCAGAAATGATGGCAATTAATTTAGACTCTGCATACCATCTGTGCCAACTTACACATCCTCTTCTGAAAGCATCTGGAATGGGAAGCATTGTGTTCATTTCATCTATTGCTGGCGTGGTGAGCTTAGGTACTGGATCAGTCTATGCAGCATGTAAAGGTGAGCTACTATGATACTTATGAGTTGTTTAACTTGCTCATAATAAAATGTTGGTGATATCAAGGAAACTGAATATTTCCTGTCCAATGCTATTTTCAGCTGCAATCAATCAGCTTACAAAAAATCTGGCTTGTGAATGGGCAAAAGATAGCATAAGGAGCAATTGTGTTGTTCCTGCAACTACCAATACACCACTCGTAGAACATGTAATGTTCTTGCTTCCTGTTTTTATTTGAGTTAGTTGTTTTCCTTTTGACCGAAAGATTTGAAGATAGAATTACTAGACTGGGACATTGACTATCCTGTTCACTCAATAGGACTTGGAAAACTTGTTCATAAGAAACACTGGACTAATGGTACCTCTAGTGACCTACCATCTCCACCAAGGTTAACAGTGATAAACTTATGTTAGAGAAAAAAGGCCAAAGAAAAAAACTGGCAGACTTGTTACTTGAGACTGAACTGAATCTGAACATGTTATATTAATCTGCTGCAGTATTACACTACACTCCAACAAAGTTCATTTCTTCAATGCAGAATATATTTAAGCTTCTGTTCAATAAATATCTCATAGACTGTTGTTGATGATCAACCCTCTAGCTATTTTCTGTTGAAATCTGAAATTTCAAATGGGCCATTAACGCTATTGGTGTGGTCACAAATCCAGTTCATCCTTAAGTCTTAGAGCATGAAAATTAACTGATTGTCATGGTAACTTAAATATATTACTTCGGGATTTTAGTAAATTCTAGTCCATTGGCATTCAGTAATGCAACTGGTTGATCCAATATTTGTATGTCTGTCCAACAGCATGTAATTGTCATCAACGGTGTGCTCAACCTTTAGAGGAAAATATCTCAAAGTAGATGTACTAAGAGCTACTCACCTTCCTCTTCTTATGTTTCTTCCAGTATATTTTGTAAAGTCATTAATAATTTGACTTCCTTATTATGTATCTCTGTTTGTTTTAATAACACACACATGCACACATGTTTCTTGAAAACTTGAAATAATAGCCGCTTAGTTAATAGTATTTATTGTACATAGCTGTATTCTTGTCCTATGTTAGGCACCTAAGGTGAAGGTGTATTTTAGAAAGAAAATGGGAGGTAGCAGGGGATTTAATTCCCATGGAGGTAGTGTGAAAGGTGTGACCTCATGTAACTACCCACTGCACATGTGGCAGGAGGGAGGATGGAAAGCTAGGGAGGGAAAACAAAAAGGGGTAAGAAAGAAGTGACTGAGGAAACGGTGGGAGAGACCAGGCCTCTCAAATTGCCTGGGCTATCAGTGTTTCCTTGTCTTTTTCAGAGAGAGTTCATATACTTGTTTGTGCACTACCCCTGATTATTGATATGATACTGATTTGCAGTATCATATTTGCAGTAAATAATACAACAATTCGAGATCCTTTTATTCCACTTCTATCATACTAAAAGCAGTACATAGCCTTTTACCCTATTATAAATAACACTAAGATGTACAATCACAGCTTGACTTAAAATTTCAGTGGCATCTGAATTTGACAACATCTGCAAATGTGTTTGATTTGATATACCATCAAGACTTCCTTTTGAGGGTTACCACACTTTCTATTGAATCAATTACTTAGTTACAAAAGAAAAAGTAATGACCTGTGAAATAGAAGTCATGCATACCGGAACATAGTGAAAGTAATGGTTTCAAATCCTTTGTTAGCTTAAAGATCTTGCATAACTTATTTTATCTAGAGTCTGTAGCTGTTTGGCTCTTGCATTGTCTGGTTAAGCTGCAAGATAGATGCCTTTAGATAGGATATGTATGGATCTTGAGAGTTGAGAATTGGGGCAAAGAAGCTATGCTTGAGCTCAATTTTGCATAAGGAAGCGGCTTTGTCATAATGTCTATTCATTTTAGCTGAACTTTTGTGTTTAAACTGATACAGCATTCTTCATAAATTTCGAAATAAATACTTTTGATTTTTGGCAACAATTCTTACTCATTGTTTTCTACTGTAATAGTTGCTTCGCAACAAGGAGTATGTAGATGAAATGTTGTCTCGAACTCCTCTTCGGCGCATCGCAGAAACTCAAGAAATTTCATCCTTGGTGGCTTTCCTTTGTCTGCCTGCTGCCTCTTACATCACGGGACAGGTTATTTGTGTTGATGGAGGATTAACCGTGAATGGATTTCAACCCAGCATGAGAATAACATAACATTCACGTACTTCTCAGTTTATTCCCAATCATCTTTAGAATAAAGGGTCCTCATTCTTTCATTTGACATTTCATTTAATTTCATCCTTAGTGGTTTTGCTTTGCCTGCCTGCTGCCCTGTACATCACGGGTTTGGTTATTTCTGTTGATGGAGAACTAACCGTGAATGACTGAATGGATTTCAACCCAGCGTAAGAATAACACAACATTCACTTACTTCTCAGTTTACTGTTGATCATCTTTAAAATAAAGGATCTCATTCTTTCACATAATTATTAATTTTTACTCTCCAGGAAGCTATGCACGTATAGTTGGTATGTCTTTTCTTCTGCCGTTTGCCTGTAGGGTTGGACTATTAGTTCTATTGTTAACTTGTGCTTCAAACGTTGCTTACTGTGCGAATGGGACTATTGATTATATTCTTGGAAATTTTGATCAACAAAGTGTATTGGCTGCCTCTTCAATTGACATATAATCCTAATCTTTTCACATAATTTTTTACATCACTTTTTATATTGATTAATGAAGTATAAATTTGTAATTAATTATGTATATAAGTTAATTAATACGTATTTTATTAATCAATTAATATATATAATTCTTATTAATTAATTAATACATATAATTAATTATAAATTTGTACTTCATTAATCAATGTTAAAAGTGATATGAAAAAAAGTTATGAGATGATTATTTTTTGTTGACATATAATGTTTGTACAATTATTTATACACACCACATTTTCACTTACACGTGGCTAAATCTGAGTTACACTAGACTCACTTTTAACAGATTTTTGCATTCCACTTCAATGTGCGCCAAGTTGAAAGCAGTTCTCTTTCAATTTCTAGGAACCATTCGCCCTAGTGACCTGGTACACATATAGGTTTGTCCTTACTTTTAAAGTAAGGTTGTGATAGTTCAGCTAGACAGCGCAGCAGTAGTTTTAAATTTCGGCATTGACTCAGAGTAAACCTAGATAAATTGTTTGGATTGCACCAAAAAAATGTTTGGATGGCCAGATAGCTAGAAATCTTACCATGGAAACATGTTGGATATTTTCTTTCGGTAGAGGTTATTAGGTGCTTACTTGTGTTCCACCTTAGTTATGATATTAAAAATGTTAAAGATAGAGATAATAATAGTTCATATTAATAAGATAGTATATGATATTAAAAATGTTTAAGTGAGAGATAAAGATTATTTATGTAAATAAGATGGTATACATTAAATAGTACAAAATATTTTTTTTTTACTCCAAAATTTTTCTTACTTCAGAAACAGTTAAAAACTTCTCTTCTTTCGAAATCTTGGCTAGTTTGTTAATTCAAATATGACACCACCTAGTTGAGAGAGTCTCATATTGGATATATGCTGCTAAAGCAGTGGTCAATACCGGCTATATAGGTCAATAATAGTGCACTCTGGATTAAAATGAAGGGGGCTTTGAAACCAGTCAATGATCTAGAGATAGAAAATGTCATGCATCTCAAATAGATAATAATATCATTGACCAGAAGAGATGAAGCACTGTCATCTACTTTAGCATGTGTCGTATGACACGACATCATGGATTCTAGGGAACAAGATTGTGTCTTCATCCGTACAACTCATGTGGCAAAGCAGAAATTAGAAACCTGGTTTTTGTTCCTTATCTGTGAGCAGTTTCGGATGAGCGCCAACAGTATCATCGGTACGCTGATTGCAATGCAAGTGCAACTAACACAGCATGCACGCGTCTTTCTATTAAGTATTAATTGCAGTAACATGTTGCCATTTGCTGAAGGTGTAGTTGATGCCTGTTGCGGCTGCTGAATCCGGAAGTGAAGCACCAAAATCCATCTCAGGCATGCCTTGCGCGTGTCATGCGCATCCCTTTAGCTAACCATGCCACGTACCTCTGCCATGCATTTCCATAGCTGGCTATGAACAGAACCACTATATATAATTCAAGAAATTGGAGCATGTTAATGTTAGACACATCACATATATCAGATATTTTTGTCTATATCTTATATTTTATGAACACTTGTGTTGCAACTTCAATAGATAGCTGCCGTTTCATGGCCTCGCGAGCCAAGTTTACTACCCAGCCACAAAAATTCAAATTAGGATGAATCTTCTTATCCATATATATATCTTAACTTTAGTTATGCAAATAAAAAATAAAAATAAAAGACTTTAGCTTTGTCATATTCTTATAGGACCCACCTAAAGGGTTTCGTTTGGTGATAGAGGAATATATGATGTATATATTCACGTTTGAATTTTTGTTGTGTTAATCATTTGGAGTCCAGCTATAACAATTATTTTTATGAGATTCCTAGTCCATCATGGATGGCTCCCCTTTCACTAAATCAAAGAGATGGAGTCTAGGTAGGTGAAAACTGGCTTGAATAACACCTGAATGTAATAAAAAAAATCCTATAAGATGATTTAATGAAGGTTGGCTGTAGGATAGAATTGTGGAGAAATTTTTGTGTAGTTTAAGTGTATTAAATTTAGTACTCATATAATAAAATTTTAATCAAATCTTAATTAACTTGTTGAGAGTATTACTTTAGAGTACTTAATAAATTTTTTGAATTGCGTTGAAGTGAAAGTCTTGAATTTGAAACTTCTTGGTTGTCTTTCTTTGTCAGTGCATTTGTAAAGTATTACTATAAATTATTGTTTAAACTTATGATATGCTTTCACCTTAAAATGAGATAATATTTTTTTATATATTAAAAGGAAAAGTTTGTAACAAAATTATAATTATTCAATATAAAATTTAAATAACAAGCTAAATAACTATATTATTTAAATATTTAAACTTAATTTGTAGGGTTTGTTTGGTATGCTTTTAAGATTGAAAATAAAATGTAAGGGTTGAAGACTTGAAGAAACGAAGTTCATTCCTTATTTAATAAGCACTTTTTTTTCATTAGGTCCCACAGGCTTAGAGGAATCCCCACCATTAGAGTGAGGCCTTGAAGACACCCCAATAGAGCCCGAAGAGGGGGAGAGGGAAGTGTATGAAGAAGGGATCGAACCGTTCCACAAAGCACAAGAAACTACATGCATTGCCATATGAGCTAGCGCTTATTGGCTTATTTAGTATCACTTTAGGGAAGGAAAAAAATAATTTAGAGATAAATTTTTTGTGAACCTCTTTACTTTCACACTCTCTTTTGGAGAAAAGGAATGAAACCCACTATATATTTTCATACATTTTGATTTATTTATGAAATATTTTTTTTTCTTAATAACACCTAACAAAAAAAAAGAAAGCATCCTTTCTATTAATATTCCTTTTTTCTTTTCAACAATACTAGACACACATGTAAATATATACATTATTTTATATTTACACAATTTTTATTATCTAATTATTATAATTGAACTTATTTCATTTTTTACATACATATACTTTATTTTAATCACATAAATAAATGTGAGAGGTGTGAAAATATAAGTATTATGAAATTAACATTTTCTTCTCTTTTATGTCGGTCGTAACTAGGCTGTAAACGAGCTTAGTTAAGTCAAGCTCTTAAAGCTTAAGTTTGACTTGTGAAAAAATATATATTACTCAAATTTGACTTATTTATTTAAATGAGTCAAATTTAAAATTTGGACTTAACTTGTTTAAAAAATATAAAGTTTAAGTTTGATTTGTTTAAATCGTTTTATAATTTTTATTTCCTTTATCAAATTTCTCCTTGAAATATTTTTTAATTTTTTAATTTAATATTTGATAGGCATCTTTATGCTAGAAGCAAAAATAAAAAGAGAAAAAAATACTATTTGAAAATTAAAGTTACATAAGTAGTAGATAACAATATATAAAATTACAATTCTCTAAATAGAATTAAAAATTTCTAAGTAATAGTAATATGTATAAATTATTATTATTATTCATACCTTTTCTTATGTAAAATTACTATATATATATATATATGAGGAGGGATCAGCTTACATCAGTGTAAGTCTTTTTTCTCTTACACTCATTTTTAACTATTGATTCTACTTTTATCTAATGGTTGAGATTATTTCATTAAAGGCAACCATTAGATGAAAGTAGAATTAACGGTTGAAAACGAGTGTAAGAGAAAAAAGACTTACACTGGTGTAAGTTGATCCTCCTCTATATATATATATATATATATATATATATATGAGATTAATTTACACCAATATAAGATTTAGATACTTACATCGCCTAATAACTGTTTATGCAATATGATTTTTATCGATCCAACCATTGAATTATAATTATCCATCACCTTGATTATTTATTTCAAATTTTGAAAAATTTGAACATCAATAAAAATATAATTAAGTGGTTCTTATTTTTATATATTTTAAAAATATATATTATGTCAATCTTGATGTATATTATTAAATTATTAAGTAATATTTTATTAATATAAAAATTTATATATATATAATCTATATAATAAAAACTTTTAATTCAACTATAGATTTTGTGTGAATATTATTTAATAAAAATATATTCAATAATATAAGAGTAATTTTAACTTACAACTACGTAAATGGATCTTTTTCATATATAGGGTATTCACCAATTTTTAATATCAAGTCTTTAAAACTTGAACCTGATTGATTTATATAATTAAATTTAAATTTAAATTATTTATTTAACTAAACAAATCAACTTAGAGGATGTTTGTTTCATATTATTTCATTGTTGAAACAATTTTTTTATAATAAAAATTTTTTTTCAACAATACTATAATATGTTTGATAAAATCAGATTCAATTTTTATATGAAATTTAATATATTATAATTTTTTTTTCATAATGTTAAAAATTGAAACTTATGATTTTAGATTATAAATTATTTATTACACTTTGAGATATAAATATTATTTTGTACTTAATTAAATAATTTTTTAATTATTTTATATATATTTTAATAATTTAATGTATAAAATTAATTTTTTTATATCATTCAAATAAAATAAATCAACTTAAAATCATATTTCAATTAACATATACAAATATAAAATTAATTCAATTATAATCAATTTTAACAAAAAATAATATAATAATTAATTATTAAAATAATCAAATTTATATAGTTATCTCTAACACACAATTAATCAAATATTTAATAAATTAAACTTAAATAATTCATAAATAATTTTGTTAATTTGCACTCAACTCGCAACAATCCCGTAATTATCGTGATAAAGTGATTGATCGTTTAATATAATAAGCATAACTTCGCTGAATTTGGTACATAAGGAATCAGTGTGCCTTTTTGGTGAAAACTGAAAAGGTCAGGTTCTAAGTCTCAGACGGAGACGCAGAACGCTGACTGAAACTGAACCTGAGGCGTTGTTGATCACGTGGCGAGCTTCTGGTCACGTCACCTGCGAAGCCGTGATAGTGAGTTGCAGAGTTTGAGAAGTAAGTGCCTTCACTGCACACTTACAGCTGCACCGCATGTGTGTGGTTATTAGCCGTAACCATCTGCTTTTCTTCAACCTCTAATCTACGCGTGTGAGTTTCTCCTTCTCGTGCCAAAACCACAGCAAATACAATACGAACCAAGGAGTGTTTTTTGTTTCTTGTTTGAATATAAGTATTTTATGAATATTATTATGAGGTTAATTCTTGAATATTATTATAATATTCGATTTTTTTATTTTTTTATTAATATTTTTTATTAATAATTATAAAAATATTATTTATTTTAATAAAAAATAAAAATATTAAATTATTTTTATTTTATTTTATTTTTAAATTTTTTATGAAAGAAATAATAAAAATAACATTTTTTTTTATTTGTTGAAAGGAGGTTTTCATTTTAAAGAAAAAACAGTATCATTTCACTTTAATCTTTTATTCAGTATAATTATTTTTTATATATTTTTTACTCTTTAAAAATCAAATGGATCAAAATATAAATTTATGACTTTCTTTTTACTAAACCCATTAAAGCTTACGAGAAGAACCCCTCATATATTCCAGGGATGGAGAGGATAGAAAGGAGATGTTCCATGATTTCATTAAAAGGTGTTAAACCCTCAATTAAAAACTTGCAAGCAAATATTCAACCTAGTGGAAGAATGAAATTTTTTTTAGGACAATAATGGAATCAAAAGGAAAATGTATTTGTTCGTGACATAGATAAATCGTGTGCTCTTTCAAATTCTTCACAAAATAGTGAGAATCAATTCCAAAAATCTAGAAAATGCATTCCTTTCACAAGAAGTCCACCGTATATAACTTGCATACGATGAGAATAGATTTTGAATTGAAGCTAAAAAATAAATTTATGGAATAAACATGTATGTTTATTTTACAATTTACTTCCTAAATTACGCAAGCTAAGTGGATTTTGTTCATTAATACACGTATTATTTTTTTGATCTGCATTAACATACGTATTATTGATTTAATCATTCAATAATTTAAAATTTAAACTTATTCATCATTAACATTATATGTTTGGCTCAGATAAAAAAAAAATATATGTTTGGCTCTTTCTGTCTACTGTTTGTTTGTAAGAACTCAATTTTTGTCATCTTTAATTCTGTCTCATGAATAGAATATTGTTAATTAAATAAAGAGAAATAACTGTTAACAAGGGGAGATTTTTTTTTTTTACTTATTTGGTGATATGTGTTTTTTAAAAAAAAAAATTGGCACATGATAATATGTATTTTATTAAAGGATTAAGATTGACAATAAGAAGATATAAGATTTAAATCTTGTTAGTGCTGGTTTATTAAAACTTTGTCTTATGAATGAAATTCAGCATTTTGAGTAATTTCAAGATGTGAAGCTTCATTTTCATAATATTTTGTCGTGTAACTAACACTTTCATTTAAGAAAAAATATGCGTAACTAACACTTTAATCATAGTGTTAATAATTTACCAAAGAATGGTTAGTTATAATGGAAAAGAATTGTGATTTGAGACAAATTTTACATATAATATCATGAGTTTAAATTTTAAAATCATGCACGTTAGATAGAACTTTATCTAATTATAATTTTTAATTTAAAATTATGTGAATAATTATTTTATGAAAAAATGTGTAAATAAATTATAAAAAATAAATTTTTTGGTCATAGATAATTTATTTGAAAAACTTTAAAAATTTCAAGTAATAAATGATTTTTAACACACATTAAGAAAAGAAGAGGATGAAGACAATATTTAATCACAAATCCTTATATTTACTTAAAAAAATTTATTAACTGACATATTGCGACCTTTATTTTTTAATAAAAGATTAAGTTCAACTCTTTTACGCCAGTTTCATATATATGAACAGTATATAACTGACGTAAAAGAGGTTTATATATATATATATATATATATAAACCTCTTTTACATCAGTTCATAACTGATTATTATTCTGCTTATTTGCTGCCAGTCTTGATCGGGTAACTTATTCGACTGATGTAGTCCTACCCCAATATCCATTACGCAATTTCCCCTACAACACTTGCACGCAATTACTCCACTTTTCAAGCAACCGTGATTACATTGCATCTTCCGTATTTATATATGTATTTTTTGTCACGTTGTTAATGCTATTCTCCTGTGATCCTCATGCGTGTCTCCGTTTACTACTCAAATGACTTATATACGTGATAAGCTATGTAGGTTAGTTGAGGAAGTGGAAAGCTAGCGATCGAGAAAAAGTAAAAAGCAGGCTAATAATAAATATATATAAAAAAATTAATAATAATATTTTTATATTAAACAATATATATATATTTTTTATATTTTATTTAATATTATTTATTATACATATTTTTTATTTTTTTATTTAATCATATTTTTTAAAAAATGTGAACAACCTTACATCTTTAAAAAGAGAAGTAAGACAAATATTTTTCAAAAAAAATATTTGGACTTTTGATTTGATTAGTGCACCTAAGCATAGACAGAAAGAAAGGTCAAAGAGAGAAGCCAAAACGAAAAACATATATTAAATTAGATGGAAGGAGAGTCAGCTTTAATCAAACTAGAATAACAATCATGTGATACACGAAATTATAAAAAAAATATTTTAAAATAATATATAATAATTATTTTATTATTATAAAAATATATATTTATAATTTTTATAAATAATCATGAGTGATACAGAAATTTAATATTGAGGTTTAAATATATTTTTTGTAATGAGTCAAATACCAAGTTTATATAAAATATTTTAAAAATTTTAAAAAATTTTAAAAATTATTAAATATAGTATTTTGAGCTTTAAAGGTTACCATCATTACTAATTTTCTTAACTATATCTTTAGTTTGACATCATAATAAAATTATTTTTATTCTACGAAAAAATATCTCAAAAAGTTTATATATATATATTAATAAGATAATAATAATAAAATTTAAATTTATAATGAGTCAACGGCGATATAATCTAAAAATGACACTTTAAAAAAATCTTAAAATAATTTTTATTTTTCTTTAAATTTTAAAAATATAATATTAAAATCAAAATTTAAATTATATTGGTAGTATAACATAGAGTTGTCATTTACTATAATCCTATAAACCATGATTCTCTTTTTCTATATTATTAAAATAGAATTCGTAAGATGTATGAGATTATAAAAAAATTAAAATATTTAAAAATAATATATGATAATTATTTTATTATTATAAAAAATATTTATAATTTTCATAAGTAATCATGAGTGATATATAAATTTTATTTTGAGATTCAAATATTTATTTTATTTTTGTGAGGACACCAAATATCTATTTTATTTATAATATTTTGAGTATTATAAAGAATTCAAAAATTATTGAAAAATTATTTTGAGTTTTAGGAGTTGCGACTATTGCTAACTCTTTTGGTGTCATTTCTGTATATTATAGTATAATTTAACACTATAACAAAAATATTTTATTCTATAAAGAAATAATTGAAAAACGTTATATATATATATATAAAATAAATTAGTATTATTATTATTATATTAATAATATAACACCAATGAACTTCAAATTTAAATTTATAATGAGCCAATATTGACATAAAATGAAGATGACACTTGTAACAAAAAATCTTGAAATAATTTACATATTTTTATTTTTTTAAATAATAATATTAAAATTTAAATTTAAATTATATTGTTGATACAACTTAAAAATAATAATTGATAACATATTTTATATTGTTCTTTAATTTTTTTAATAAAATAATAATAAAATTTAAATTTAAATAATAATAATAACACAACTTAAAATTATCACTTGATAAAAATTTTATAAATTAAGACTCATATATTATGGATTTAGATTTTTTATTTTTTTTGTGTAAGTAAGTAAAAGAGAAATAGATATAAAATTTATAAAAAAATTATAAATTATGATTGAGTTTTATTAATAAATATTTTTGTGTTTATTTTTTATTTGATCATATAAAAAATATAAATCTTATATATTATATATTATATTGATGGTATTGATTGAAGAAGCAAGGAATAGGAGAGGTGAGAAGTGTCATGTGTGAGGATAATGAATGAGAGGGACGGTTGGTAGGTTTTTTGAAAGAGAAAATGGATGAGAGTGGTATTTGTCTCGGGTTTGCACTTTCGGATCCACGTAAGGGTAGCCACGCGTCTCGTATTCAATTATGAGGAAGCTCAAATATTCTGCAAGCGTCAATCGCCTTTGACATGCGGTCCCACACGTGTCCAAATATCCCTTGTTACGTACATCGCTTTCATTGGACAACTGGAACCGGCAACGATAAAGCGAACCTTCTCCCTACTCAACATTCTCCCACCGCCACAACCATCACCTGCGTTTCTTCCACGCTCTTTTATTTTTTTATTTTTACTTACTTACTTTAATAATTGTATATTAATTATAATAATAAATCTGTATCATGCGTGTTCCTTTATTATTAGTATTGATATCCTGATTCTATATATTTATGAGAAAAGAATACGTAGCATTCCTAAATTTTAATTTTTTTAAATTATTATTATGAATTTTAAAATTTTTTCATTAGCTTTTAAATTTTAATTAATGTCTCAGTAAATTTTTTTATTTAATTTAAATTTATTAAATCATTAATAATGATATAATGTAATAATATTTTATCTGTATTTGTAAGATAAAAAATATATTTAAAATTAAATTTTAATAAATTAATTAATAAACAGTTCTTATGTAATATTATCGTTATTGAATTAAAAGATCTAACATAAGAATTTATTGAGACATTAATTAAAATTTAAGGATTAATTAAAAATATTTTAAAGTTTGTGATGGTAATTTGTAAAAAGGTCAAAGTTTAAGAAATTTTTATATTCTTTTCTTTATATTTATTCTAATGTGTGAGATATTTTATTTGCTTCAAAATATTTATTATTTTAAAGAATAAATTTTATTTTATTAATAAATTTATAAAATTAAAAAGGAATTAATTATTTTTAAAAAAAATATTATTATCACTTAGCATCTTCATTAAATAAAATAAGATAATATTAACTGAGTAATAAGATTTAAATATTTTAATAAAAAATAATTTAGTTAAATAATATTATATTTTCTTATAATTAAAGATAGTTAATACTTTTCTTGATTATTATACAACAATCTTAAATGACATATATTTTAAAACAAAAGTAGTATTATTTTAAATAAAGGTTAATAAATTTGTTGTGCTATGTTATTAAACATAAGTGATAACTAATAATATATAATATATTTATGTACAAATAGGAAATGAATTTATCAATATGCTAATAATAATATGTTTTGGCATATAAACTAAAAAATTGACATTACTTGAACAATAATTTTATAAAAAAATTTCTAAAAATAATTTCATTAGTATATCATTATATAAGAACATTGTTCTCACTTGTGCTCTAGTCAACCGGCTAGTTGATGAAAGATACTTCAAGCTTTCGAGGGCACTGAGTGGATGTTTGAACACCTTTGTAGTGAAGGAGTATACCTATAAATACATTTTAACACCTAAATTACTAAGAGCATTATATGAGTGGAGAGTAAAGGCTTGGATGAACATAACTCATGAAGTCGTGCCTGAACTCCTTTATAGGTGTATAATAATCTATTAGAAAGATTCTAGAGCTGTAAGGTCCAACGATTCTGAGCAGCATAATGCCTAGTCAGTGTAAATTAATAAGAAGCGATAAGGATCTGGACCATCCTGGCCCAATTCTTATTCGGCTTCTCATAAGCTCGGCCTATCTTCACAGATAACCAAGCTGATGGGCTATGGATTGTCCTGAACCTAAGATATAATAGGTTTGCCATAGACCTATATAGATCGACCATATAAACCTAACATCTCTGTTAGGTAAGCCCATTTTGAAACGACAGCCCCAGGAAAATCTGAGTCAACCCAACCAAAGTCCTGCTTGCAATATCTGACCGGCCTATACCAGAACGGGTAATGAGTTTCTAAACACATGCTTAATACGATCCCCCAACAGTCACTAGTCGTTTGGCGCCATCATGACCAACAGTTGTGAACGATTTCGCGCTATAATGATCAGGCATAACGAATCCTAACGTTCGGAGCCTTAAATGGCCTAAACGGCAAGTATCCAAGGAATCAATTGTTAGATCATCTATATAAACTATCCCAATAGCCTAGGCCAAACATGTTCCATCTTTTATCTAGACACTTTGACTAGTATACTTTGTGTATTATCCGACCATTCTTCTGACTTGCTTAGGTACCCTTGACCTCGTTGTTACCTTACCCGTAGGTCTCTAGTGAGTACCTTTTTGCCTATTGATCTCTATTGACCTAGGTCCCGATTAGTACTTGGAACATTTGGCGCCCATCGTGGGACTCAGGTAAAACTTTCCTACCCCACAACCAACTTAAAAACTTTGACCTACTTATAGATCACCAAAATCATCCTGCCTACAAAACCATGGACACTAACAGAAGTAACATCAACGACAAAACCAACCAAGAAAATCCCCAGCCCAACCCCATCGAAATGTTGATGCAGGCCATCAGAGACATTCATAACCGAATTGATTAGATGACTAACAGGGAGCTGCAGCATACTGAACTGGAAAAAGGAGATTGAGAACACTCTGAGTGGAAATGGTCCCCGACAAACCAGTTATACTCCACCTGCTGCTGACCACCTATTCTTTGAGTTCATAATGTCGATCCCATTACCGGAGGGTTTCCAACTGCTAACCAAGAAGCTATATGATAGGATAATCGACCCTTAGGAGCATCTCACTATGTTCAATTCAATGATGCTATTGAACGGTGAGACTGACCCGATTAAATGCAAGGCTTTCCCTACCACCCTAAAGAAGTCGGCTTTACTTTGGTTCTCAAGCCTTGAGGCCTGGTCGATTTACGATTTTGCAGAATTGTCAGCCAAAGTTCTTAACAATTTCTATACTTGTAAAACCCACCAAAAGAGTTCAGCTAGCCTTATTAACCTGAAACAAGGTCGGGGTGAATCGCTTAAAGAGTTTATGAGGAGATTTAACGAGGAAGCAGTTCAAATAAAGGACCTTAACCCCGTTGTGTCTCTACATGCCATTGTGGCTAGCCAGCGACTAGGACCCTTTGCAGACTCTTTGGCCAAAAAACCACTCGTGGACCTAAATGATATGAGAATTAGGTCTATGGGATACATTAACATGAAGGAGATTGCAGTTGTAAAAAAGACAAATGAAGTAATAGCTCTCTGAGTCTGAAGCGAAAGGAAACAGGAGTAACCCTTAAATTTCCATCTGATCGAGTTTACAAGACCGATCCTATGAAGGATGAGAAGCAAATTAGAAAGGCAGACCGACGATGGTGGACGAGCGGTCCAATCAATTTGATCGCACTTCTCGGTTAGCTTTAAGCAACCTGCAACCTTAGTACGATGTGTACACGCCGCTGACCACTTATCGGAAACAAATATTCTAAACAACCTTTGGAACAAGATCCTTACTCAAAACTATCTCGGTTAAATATCTGGCAATTGACTGTCATACTCCTTATAATGCAATCCTTAGAAGACCATCCGCCAATGCTCTCAGAGTAATAGTCTCGACTCCCCACCTGATGATGAAGTTTCCTATCTCAAAGGATGAGATTTGGGTTATTTTGCAGATCAAAAGGAGGCCATAATCTGCTATAAGGAGAGCCTGAAACTGAAGCCTAGAATCCTAGCCAACCATGTAGATCAGTCCAACAAATGGACATTCCACAATGTCAACATGACCGAGCTCAATCCAACAGGCGACGAACAGGACTGACCTCAACCAATCGATGAATTGTAGCCCATTTCTTTGGATCCCAAACTTGACCAAGTAACTCATATTGTGGCTGATTTACCAACCAGTGTCAAGCAAGAATTAGAGAAATTATTGAAAAGAATTCAGACTTATTTGCTTGAATTGCCTCGGACATGCCAGGAATTGATCCTAAATTCATCTCGCATAAGTTGTCTTTGGATCCTAAAGCAAAGTTGGTCACTTAGAAAAAAAGGAAGTTGGGTGCTGAAAGGCAAAAAATTGTGGCTAAGGAGACCAAGAAGCTTCTGGAAGCAGGATTCATCAGAAAGATGGAATACACGACTTGGCTATCCAATGTAGTCATGGTGAAGAAGAAATCATCTGGCAAATGGAGGATGTGCACCGACTTTACCGATCTTAATAAAGCGTGTCTCAAAGACTCCTAGCATAGACAGATTGGTCGACGAGGATTCTGGCTACCAATTCCTAAATTTCATGGACGCATATTCTGGGTACAATCAGATACAGATGCATCTAGATGATAAGGAGAATACCACTTCATTACAGAGTTTGGGAATTTCTGTTATAGTGTAATGGTTTTCGATTTAAAGAACACTGATGTAATATACCAGAGGTTGATGAACAAGGTTTTCGAAGCCCAGATCGATCGAAATATTGAGGTCTATATGGATGATATAGTAGCTAAAACGTAGGTCAATGGAAATCACTACTCAGACTTAGCAAAAAATTTTGCTCAACTTAGAAAACATAATATGAGGTTGAACCGTGAAAAGTATGCTTTTAGGGTTCAAGCAGGGAAATTCTTAGGTTTTCTTCTTACCAGTAGAGGTATCGAAGCCAACCTAAACAAATGTAAGGCTATCATGGAGATAAGGAGCCCAACCACAATAAGAGAAGTCTAGAAGTTAACAGGGAGAATTTTTGCTTTGTCCAGATTCCTTTCAAAGTTACTAATTGAGCTTTACCTTTCTTCTGGTGCCTCAAAAAACCAAAAAAATTTCAATGGACTAAAGATTGTGAAAAAGGCTTTCAAAGAACTTAAGCACTTCCTAACCACTTCGCCAATTCTGACCATGCTTGAACCAAGTGATCAACTATTCCTTTACATTTAGGTTTCTGACTAAGCTATAAGCTCGATTTTGGTAAAGGAAGACAGTAAGGATTAGAGACCAATTTACTTCATCAATAGAGTCTTGCAAAGTCTAAAAATCATATATTAGAAAATTGAAAAGATGGCACTCGCTTTAGTGGTAACAGCTTGGAGACTTCGACAATATTTCCAGAGCCATATGGTCATTATAAGAACTGACTAGCCTATCAAGCAAGTGCTTAGAAAATATAAACCTGTCAGGTGAATGATCTCATGGTTGGTCGAATTGTCTGAGTTCGGCATACAATACTAACCCAAAAGTCCAATAAAATCACAGGTATTGTCTGACTTTCTGGTTGAATTATCCCCACCCTTTCCACATGATACAAATTGTAATACTCAAACTTTGTTTGTTGACGAAACTTCCAACATAAAGGGAAGTGGGTTAGGGATAATCCTAGAGGGACCGAATGAAGTTTTGATTGAGCAATTTTTGCGATTCAATTTCAAAACAAGCACAACTAGGCTGAATATGAAGCTCTCATAGCTGAGCTTGCCTTGGCAGTAGAAATGGAACCAACTCGGCTAATTGCTAAATCAGACTCATAGTTGGTAACATGACAAGTCAAAAGAGAATATCAGATGAAAGATTCGCAACTAACAAAGTACCTGATGAGGGTTTAGAGTGCCATCAACAAATTTGAGCAGTTCAAGATCCTCCATATCCCAAAGGATCAGAAATCTAAAGCTAATTTACTTTCAAAATTAGCTAACACGAAGGGGTTCGGAAATAATCGATTTATTATTCAGGAGGTAATCGAGAAACCAAGCATTGAAGTAGAGGAATCCTTCACCATCAACGACAATCTGAATTCTTGGAAAACCCCAATCATCAGATACCTACGAGAAGGTGAACTACCAACTAATGACAAGAGAGCAAAGAAACTGAAGAAGTAGGCCAGCTATTATACCTTAGTTAGTGATGAATTTTTCAAAAGAGGTTTTTCACTCCAGCTATTGAAATATATTAATCAAGATCGATCTTGGTCGGTCTTAGAAGAGGTCCATGAATGAGTTTATGGTAGCCACATAGGAGGATGATCTCTGACAGGGAAGGTATTAAGGGATGGATTTTATTGGCCGACCATGAAGGCCGCTTGCCTAAAATATGTCCAGAAATATGAAATATATCAAAAGTTCACAAATTTACACAAAGCCTCACTCGAAGATCTACACAATTTGGGGACTCCATGACCATTGTGTAGATGAGGGATCAATCTACTAGGCCCATTCCTAACAGCAGTCAGACAGTTGAGGTATATTGTAGTTGCAATAGACTATTTTACAAAGTGGATCGAGGCTGAACCTCTCTCTAGTATTACATCGAAAAAGGTAAGAAAGTTTGTCTGCGGGAAAAATATAATCTGTCGATTTGGTTTACCATTTGCGATTGTATCTAACAATGGAACTTAATTTACTGATAAGAAGTTCTGAGAATTTTGTGAAAAGAATGGATAAAACAGGTCTTCACCTTAGTTGAGCATCCTCTGACAAATGGGCTGGCCGAGGCTGCAAACAAGGTCATCTTAGCAGGATTAAAAAAGAGGTTGGACCGAGCTAAAGGGTTATGGACAGCAGAGTTGCTCTGTGTCCTCTGGGCATATGACAAAGAATCTTCAAGTAATAAAATTACTCTTTACTTGCAAGTTCACAAGATCTATGTAATATCTGATAAATATAAGGGCGTCGTACCTACAGAGAGTGACATGATTAATTAAAATTTAATATTTATCTAAATTAATTTAAAGAAAGAAAAAAAGAGATTTTTATTTTATTTGATTAATCTAAGAATTTAAATTATGTGATAAACTAAAACTAAAATTAAATAATAAATCTAAATAAAATAACTTAAATTAAAATACAAGTTCAATCAAAGAACAATTCTAGAACCTCAAATCAACCACTAACTATGCAAAAATGAATTTAACTTGAATGAGAATTAATCTTATTTTATGGAGTGTCTATGACTACAAGCTTTGATCCTTGATATTGGGTGACATATATACCTGCTCTTTGGCTCGGCACAGAAAACAAAGAAATCGAGTTTCATCTCCATCTCTAGCCAATGATATGCACCTCTGCAGCATAACAATGCTCTTAGCCATGTCAAAAATTGACGAGTACCTCCTCATGTCAGGATGAACCCAGTCGTACCAGTCTCCAACACCCCTATAAGCTCCTACAAAACCTGGGTCAACTACTTGACCACCCGAACGATTCTCAACCATTGATCGGTCGAAAGTTCCAAACCCTACAATGTACCTTTAAATATCAAGCCCATTTCCTGAAGTTCCAAATGTATATTTCAATTATAAAATCCATATATCAAATCTCTAAAAAATTAAAAAATTTATATACCACCATAATTGCATTTTGACATCTGCGATGGGGGTATTCTAAAGCCACTATAGAACCACCATAGGAGAAAGAAAATTCACCCCAGTTCACCCCTTTATAATTAGAAGCAAGGCAAAAAAGGAAAGAAAAACAAGAATGAGATAGGAAAACGTTACATGGAGTACGTTGCTAATAGAAAAATAAGAGACTACCTTCACCAAGCTCTGGAAGCAACGCATCAATGGAGGATGAGAAATGACAACCCAAGGGAAAGAGAAGAAGCAGGAAGCAGCACGAAGAGGAAGAAAGAGTGAAGATGAATTAAAAGAAGTGGAAGGTTGTTTAAATTAAAAGAAATTGTCAATGATCAAAGACTGAGGTTTAGGGAAAGTAAAAAGGCTTATTTTTAGCCATCAGATGCATTTGATGGTAGGATTTTAAAGACCAATAATTAATAGTTGAGATGTAACTTGGTAGTAGGGTATTAATGGTAAGGTGAGTGATGTGACGTCTATCTTAGTGAATGTGCTACACGTGGCACAACCCATGCAACCTTCCATGCAAGAACGGATGCACAAAGTACGAAGCATCCAACCAAGTAAGATCAACCTACAGAATGCTCGGTCCTCCCCAATAAGCTAGGCCCATCTTTACAGATGGCTAAGCAGATCATACAAGGTGAACATCTGACCTGCCTTAAGCTCGACTCATCTTTACAGATAACCAAGTTAGGGATTGTGGACCGTCTTGACCCAATTGACATCTTGCCATCCATAAGTTTGGCCATCTTTACAAATGACCAAGTTAGAGGGTTATGGACCGTCCTAACTCAATTGATGTCTAGTCATCCATAAGCTCGATCCATCTTTACAGATGACCAAGTTGGGAGGCTGTGGACCGTCTAGGCTTAAGACATAATAAGTCTGTCATAGCTAAAGTAAACCTTGATAGACCAACCATATAAGGCCAACATTTGTACTAGGTAGGCCTATTTTGAATCGCTATGCCCAGAAATATCCAAGTCAACCCGATCGAAGTCCCATTAGCAAGATTCGACTTACTTATACCCGAATGGGTAATGGCTCGACTGACACATGCTTAATATGACTTACCAACTGTTATCAGTCGCTTGACGTCATAAAGACCAACACTCATCGACAACTTCACGTCATAAAAATCAGACATAACGTAATCCTAACATCAAGAGTCCTTAATGACATGAACAGAAGGTATCTGGAAGGTTAGTTCTTTAGAACCCTATTTAAACTGGTTTGGCTGCTTAAGGCAAGCATGTTCTATTTTTCACCCAGATACTTGAACTTACCAACTTTGCGTATAATCCTACCTATTTCTTGACTTGACTAGGTTCTTATTAGGGGTGAAAATAGGTTAGGTTGTCCGTCAAGAGCCTATGGCCCGGCTTGCCTGATGCCTGACCTGTTTACTAAACAAGTTAGGTCAATATTTTTTTAAAAGTTTGTTTAACTAAAAAGGTTAGGTTTCAGGACATCTAATAGGCCTTTTAAGTTTGGTAGATCGACCTGTCTTGTTTAACAATATATAATATAATATATATTATTATAATAATTATAAATTATAATTATAATTATTAATTTATTATAATATATTAATATATTTTTAATTAAATTTTAATAAAAGTCAATAACTAAAACCTAAGTTAGTAAGTTAGAATAAAAATAACATATCTATTAATATATTTATTAAAATAAAAATAATAAGTTAACACTCACCTCCTACTTTTATAGATGTTCACTATTTTCTTACTCTGATTTTTAGTCGAAGTGAGACTTAAAGATATATGCCTCTAATAATTTTGTAACTTGGTATATCTCTAAGTCCCACATCGACCAAAGACTACAGTAAAAAAAAGGTGAGCATCTATAAAATTAGAACGTGAGTGTTAAATTATAACAAAGGCCTATTAACTTTAAGTAGGCTCGTTGACCTATTTTAAGGTTTAGGTCTATTAGCTTATGTAAATACATGTTAACCTATTTAAAAGTAGGTTTGTTAACCTATATAAAGGCGTGTTGACCTATTGAACAGGTAGGTTTGTTATCCTATTTAAATGTTTCATTGTAAAATAGACCTTTAAATAAGCTTTCAAGCCAAGACAAACTTTTAAAAATGTCATATTAGACTTTAAAAATTGACCTATTACAGGTTCATAGGTCAAGCTCAGACTTTATAATTAAAATACAGGTCAAGTTTATTTAAAACAAATCCTGATTTGACTTATTTTCACATTTAGTTTTTGCTCTTGCTATTATCTTCCCTATAGTTCTCTAGTGAATTTTTTCTGCCTATTGACCTAGGTCTTGATCATTACTCAAAATAGATTTTAAAATAAAAAAATTAAATAATTAATTTTTAATATATTAAATGTCTTATTTTTATTTAAAATTTTTATTTAATTTTTTTAATAAATGCTTTTAACAAAATTATAAAATAAAATAACGAGCCGAGCGAAGACAAAAGGAGCGTGTCGAGTACACGAAGGGCAGCGGTCGTGAAGACCAGAATCAAAGGGAATCTCGTATTCTACGATGGAGCCACGTGGTGGCATCCGCCGGCCGAGTGTCTTAAGAGACCGAAAAGTGAAATAGGAAGAGAAAAAGAACAAATAAAAAAAGAAAGAAAAGAAAAAGAAAAAGAGGTGGGAAAATTATGTAGCGGGTGAGACCCAACTCAAACCAAATTAAAATTAGAATTGGTATTGGAATTGGAAGGTGAGAGGGAGAGAGAGGACCACATGCGTGTCAGAAAAGGAACAACATCTCGACCTACCGTGGCTCCAGATGATTGGGCCACGAAATCTCCTTTTGAAAAAGGCACAAAACCACGTGTTCCATAGCCAAAAGGACCGCAATCTGATGAACGGCCCAGATCGCATCATGGCATTGAATCGCTGGACGTCATACCAAATGTACGTGTCGGATGCTGCCCCTGACCGTGACGGGTAGGCTGCCAGTGAATGAAGTGTGGCCCCCACTTGAATTTGTGAGCTCCCCGCTCACTAGAAAAGCATCTCCCCCAAGCCTTTCCAATGGGTCCTCTCCTATTACTATTCCCGTTTTGCTTTCTCCGTTCTTTCATATTTCATAGACAGACACAGCATACAAATTACTCGTGTTGTGTTGTGTTGTGTTGTGTTGAAGGATAGAATTGGTAGTTTAATTGGCTTGGAAATTTTTCGGGTTCTATATACCGTGTGTTGAGGGTGAATTTCGGAATGGCTGGGATTTGCTGTGGTGTTGTTGGAGAGGGCGAAACGCCCACTCCAATTGAACCAAGCTCACGCCCATCCAGGAAACGGAGTTTGGACCTGCTCCCCTTCAAATACATCGCTGACACGGCGGTGCCGCCGCCGGAGACTTCCCGGAAACGCCAGAAGCTGGATCTCTGCGCGTCTCAGTCCCAGCCAGTTGAAAAACGCGAATTCTACGATGGCAGTGGACACAAGACGCAGCAGAAGAAGAAGGAAGAAGCCAAGGTAGACGACGAAGTCGTATCACGTTCGGCGGTTTCTTTGCTGAACTCAACGTTGGAAAATGAAGAGTGTCCAAAGTTCGGGGTGACATCCGTTTGTGGCAGAAGAAGGGACATGGAAGATTCGGTTTCGGTGCATCCATCCTTCTGCCAAAATCACAGAGGGTTCCACTACTTTGGTGTCTTCGACGGTCACGGTTGCTCTCATGTAACTGTTCCATCCACACGATTTTTCGTAGTAATAATAGTAATAATAGATCTGGTTGTGGTTCTTAGACTTTGGTGTTCATTTTGTTTTCTACAATTACATACAGGTTGCGACCATGTGTAAGGAAAGGCTGCATGAAATTGTGAAGGAAGAGATTCACGGAGCGCGAGAGAAGAATCTGGATTTCAAATGGAAATCCACCATGGAACAGGGTTTCGCTCGCATGGACGAGGAGGTACAGAGGTGGAGCCAGAGCAACAACAACCGCAGCTTCACTTGCAGGTGCGAGCTCCAGACTCCTCACTGCGATGCCGTCGGATCCACCGCCGTCGTCGCTGTCGTCACCCCCGACAAACTCATCGTCTCCAACTGCGGTGATTCCCGCGCCGTCCTGTGCCGTAACGGCGTCGCCATCCCCCTCTCCTCCGACCACAAGGTCAGTTTCAGTTTCTTTTTTCTCTTTTCCCTTTTTCCCGAGAAACAAACTAACAAACAAACGCGCTGTTGTGTTGTTGATGATTGATTTGATTGGCGCGTGTCGTGCACGTGTCCTAACCGTTACGTGATCCGTTTTACGCAGCCCGACCGACCCGATGAGATGACCCGGGTCCAAGCCGCCGGAGGGCGCGTGATCTATTGGGATGTCCCCAGAGTGCTTGGAGTGTTGTCCATGTCCAGAGCCATAGGTGAGTGAGAGTGCGCACGATAGCGCTATTTTTATTTCATTTTAATTGGCACACCGGTGCATTCTAGCAAAGGCGGTTCTGAAAATTTTAACGTTTTGAGCTCTGTTTTTGTGTCCGTGTTTTCAGGTGACAATTATCTGAAGCCATACGTGATTTCGGAACCGGAGGTGACGGTAATGGAACGGAGGGACGAGGATGAGTGTTTGATACTGGCGAGTGATGGTTTGTGGGACGTGGTGTCAAACGACACCGCATGTGGGGTGGTGAGGATGTGCCTGAAGGCGGAGAAGCCACCGTTGCCGCCGGGATCTCCGGGGAGTGACGTGGCGGCGGACGGTTCGGACAGGGCTTGTTCTGATGCGTCCATTCTGCTGACCAAGTTGGCGTTGGCGAGGCATAGTTCCGATAATGTGAGCGTGGTGGTGGTTGATTTGAGGAGAGATCAACAACAATCCAATTCCAACAACAACATCAACAACAATCCAATTCCAACAACATTATCAACAACAATACGTTAATTAATAATTTAATGGTGGCAAGGAAACAAGCTCATGAATGAATGGCCGTTTAACCCAAATGGGCAATGGCCACCCTCCATTTTTTTGGACTTTGGTTAAGAAAAGGGGAAGGAAATGGAGGGGTTATAGGCTTTTAAGCTTCTGGCTTATTCAATATCATTTCATTGTAATGGGATTTTAGGTAAGAGTGAGTGTGGAAAAAAAATTGTAACTTTGGGAAATGAACAAATTATAGGAAAGTTTTAGTGTTGGGAAAATTTGTGTCAACAAAGGCTTAAAACCAGCCGGTTGACACACCTTTCTTTGTCCGTAAGCGAATCTGTAAATTGGATTTTGTTTTGGTTCATAGTGGTGCCAATTTTGTTGTTTGGTTCTTTGAAGTACGTTTGTGATGTGGTGCAAGTAGGAGAAATATTGGAAGAAAACTTGGATTTGCTAGAATTTTTAAAACTGAACGCTTCTACTGTCGTCCAAGTTTATAGTAGTTTATTTTTCATTAATTATAGCAACAATCAATGCAAAAATGCTCTACTTTTTTGTGTAAATAAAATGGACTAAATTTAGATTTTTATTTGGGTATAATTTAAGAGAAATATTTTATGTATATTAGAATATTTATAGGACAAAATTTAAGTAAAGTTCTTTAGGTACTTGTGGTGTTTGTCTCTAATAAAAATATGACATGTGTATATTTTTTTATAATTTATTAATAAAAAATTTGAAAATAATAATTAAGTAATTAAAAAATAAAATACATGTTATATTTTTATTGGGTACAAGTATCACAAGTACTTAAATAATTTTATTTAAGTTTTTTTTCATATTTATATTGTATGTTAACAAGAGAAATGTTAAATTATTTTGTATATAATTGTAATATTTTTGTGATATATAAAAATGTTAAATTATTTTGTATATAATTATAATATTTTTGTGATATATAAAATAATTTTATGAATAAATTAAATAAAATTAGATATATTTTATTTAGACGGATAAAATTGATAATTTAGCTTATTGTGTTGTAGTATAAGATTATTCTTGTTCTTAAACTCAAATTCAATTTCCGTCACATAGACATGCAGAGTCACACGAGTCATATTTCCCTTCAATTTTCCAGACTAGTACCCCAAAGTTTTTTTTTTTTGTCATACAAGTGCCCAAAAGTTGTGGTGTGGTTAAAACTTCAAAGTTAAAACCGTAGCTCATATATGTACCCAAAAAAAAAAAAACATAGCTCGTCTATCAAGAACAGGCTTTAGAGATTCTGCTGATTAACCCATTGCCGCGCCTACCTTCCACTCCCATCCCAAGTCTTCATTTCTAACCAAACTCCCTGCTATCTCAAATGGGAATTCTCAGCTATTCTACATTTCTCCCTAAATTTCCCATTACTCCTAACATGTTACAATATGGGACTTTTCTTTTTTGTAACAAATGAATATCCACTTTCGTAGAGGGAAAAAAGGGAACTTAAGGAAGAAATTAAACTCGTGATTTCAATAGTTATTTTTAAAGAATGTTGCTAATGTTAGATAATATGGTGTATTTATGTTTTACTTATTTTATTTATTTTAAGGATGGTTTAGTCTTTTATTTATTGTATATATTTTTTTATCCTTTTTTCTATTCTTGTAAGGTTGATTAATTTATTTTTGCAATAGAGAACCTTAGTCACTTTTCTCTTCTCCCTTGTTCTTCTTCTCTTCTTCATATGCATTGTTAATCTTAATATGGTATCAAGAGCAAGGATAATTCTGGCCACAGACACCATTCCGTTCATTTCGAGAGCAACCTAGGTGATTTTTTGTTAGCAATTCGTTCTTCCTTTTGCAGTTCTCTCTGTTAGGGTTTTGTAGAGACCCATTTTCAAAAATTGAGATTTTCTTTTCTCTGTTTTGTGATTGTTTGCAATGGCTGGAGAAAAGGATGATTCTCTTCAATCCATCAGTGTGCAGTTGAATGGGCAGAATTATTTATATTGGAGTTATGTGTTGAAGACTTTTTTGAAAGGCAAGAGAATGTGGGGTTATGTTTCTGGAACCTCTGTTAAGCCAAAAGATGAAAAAAAATGGGAAATATGCAATAGAGCTAGAAACTTAGGAGGTAAATAATTCGAAGATTATTACTTGGATCAACAACTCTGTTTCGCAGTCTATAGGGGTTCAACTAGCAAAATATGAAACGGTCAAGGAGGTTTGGGATCATTTGAAAAAGTTATATGTGCAGTCTAATTTTGCAAAGCAATATCAGTTGGAGATAGATATTCGAGCTCTTCAACAAAACAACATGAGCATACAGGAATTTTACTCTGCTATGAGCAATTTTTGGGACCGGTTGGCTCTTATTGAATCTGCTGAGTTACAAGCTTTTAAGTCATACATTGACCGTAGAGAAGAACAGCGTCTGGTTCAGTTTTTGATGGCTCTTCGAGATGATTTTGAAGGGCTTCGTGGAACAATTTTGCATCGTAATCCTCTTCCAACTGTTGATTCGGTTGTTAATGAATTGTTAGCTGAAGAAATTCGACTGAAGTCTCAATCAGAAAAAGGGAATGTAGACAAAGGAATCCTCCCCAACCCATCTGTTTTTGTTGTTCCTTCTAACAAAGGTAAATCTCATGGAAAGGTTGGTTACGATGAATGTAGTTTTTGCAAACAGAAGGGCCATTGGAAAGCTCAATGTCCAAAATTGTTGAATAAGTCGCAGCAAGTACAACAGTCATCTCAATGGAGACCTCCTAGTCACTTTAGCCAACGAAACTTCAAGCCTCCAACATCAAATGTTGCTGCAGTTGTTCCTCCGTCAGCTGAGAGTACATCATTTTCTAGTCCTACAGTATCTGATCTTGCTGAGCAATTCCAGAGGTTTCTTGCCACACAACCACATGCCATGTTTGCCCAATCCAATATAGGTTTGCCCTCCTCTAGCTCATCAGGTATATCTTCACCCATATGGATCCTTGACTCTGGAGCCTCTCATCATATGTCATCTGATTTTAAATCATTTGCGTCTTTACATCCTGCCTCATCTCGTGTCGGGCCATGACTGCCGATGACACTCCTATGCCATTAGCAGGCACTTGAGGTCTATTTCCACATCTCATTTGTCCATTTCAGATGTTTACTACATTCCTAATCTCACTTTGAGTCTTGTTTCTGTTAGTCAATTATGTGATTCTGGTTACTCAGTTTTATTTTCTTCCACCTCTTGTTTTGTGCAGGATCTGCAATCCAGGAGGCTGATTGGGACAGGCCGTAGGCAGGGGGGACTTTATATTCTGGATGAACTGAGAGTTCCAGATGTTGCAGCTTCTAGTGTTGACCTGTCGTCTTTTCGTTTGAATTCCTCGTCTTCTAGTTTTTATTTATGGCATTCTCGTCTTGGACATGTTTCCTCTTCCCGTCTGAAATACTTAGCTTCTACAGGGGCTTTAGGAAAGTTGCAATCTAATGATATTTCTGACTGTTGTGGTTGCAAACTTGCTAAGTTTACTGCTTTGCCTTTTTCTAAAAGTATTTCAGTTTCTGTTGCACCTTTTGACTTGGTTCATTCTAATGTATGGGGACCATCACCAGTTGCTACCAAAGGTGGTTCTAGATATTATGTATCGTTCATTGATGATTGCACTCGTTATTGTTGGGTTTATCTTATGAAATATCGTTCTGAATTTTTTGGCATTTATCATATGTTTCGTGCTTTTGTTAAAACTCAACATAATGCTGTTATCAAGTGCTTTCGATGTGATCTAGGTGGTGAATATACTTCTAATAAATTCTCTGAATTACTTGCTTCTGATGGGACTTTTCACCAAATTTCGTGTACTGACACTCCTGAACAAAATGGAGTTGCTGAAAGAAAACATCGCCACATTGTTGAAACTGCTCGTTCCTTCTTCTATCTGCCTTTGTCCCAAGTGAGTTTTGGGGGGAAGCTGTCCTCACTGAAGTACATGTCATTAACAGAATTCCTTCTTCTGTTACTTCAGGTTTGTCTCCCTTTGAGAAATTATATGGTTGTGTTTCTGATTATTCAGGCTTGAGAGTTTTTGGTTATACTTGCTTTGTTCTTCGTCCTCATGTAGAACGTAGTAAGTTGTCTTCTCGATCAGCGATTTGTATTTTTCTTGGTTATAGTGATGGTCAGAAGGGTTATCGTTGTTATGATCCTGTAAATCAAAAACTTTATATCTCACGTCATGTTGTGTTTCTTGAGCATATTCCCTTTTATTCCATTCCTTCTAGTCAACATGTCCTTACCAAATCTGATCTCACCCATATTGATCCTATTCACACAGATTCTGACACCGCTCCTCTTCCTGTGACCCATAACCAAAATAATTCTGATGTTAAGCTTTGCAGGGTTGGCACTAGTAGTTCTGCAGATCCAGATGCCTCATCTGTCCCCGCGCCTCCCCAAGAACCTTCTGTGATCGTGGATCCTCCTCCTCCTCGTTATCCTCATTGTGATCGTAAGTCCACTAAATTACTAAATTTTGTTTATTCTAGTTATTCCATTTCTTTTGCTTCCTTCTTAACCTCTATTCACAGTTTGTCTGAGTCATCTTCCTATAAAGAGGCTGTTCTTGATCCCCTTTGGCAGCAGGTTATGGCAGAGGAACTTTCTGTTTTGCACAAGACAGATACTTGGGACCTTGTCTCTCTTCCGCCAGGAAAAACTGCAATTGGTTCTCATTGGGTATATAAGATCAAAACCAAGTCTGTGGGTCTGTTGAGAGATACAAAGCTCGCTTAGTTGCTAAAGGCTTTTCTCAACAATATGGTATAGATTATGAAGAAACTTTTGCTCCTGTTGCCAAAATGACTACTATTCGTACTCTTATTGCAGTCGCATCTATCCACCAGTGGCATATTTCTCAAATGGATGTTAAAAATGTCTTCTTTAATGGTGATCTTCAAGAAGAGGTTTATATGGTTCCTCCACCAGGTGTTTCTTATAATTCAGGTGAAGTTTGTAAATTGAAGAAGGCTCTCTACAGGCTCAAACAAGCTCCCCGCGCTTAGTTTGAAAAGTTCTCCATTGTGATTACATCTCTTGGCTTCCACTCTAGCCCGCATGATTCTGCTTTGTTTCTCAGGTGCACTTCTCATGGTCGTATCCTGCTCTTCTTATACGTTGATGACATGATCATTACTGGGGATGATGTTGACGGGATTGTGGAGTTGAAACTCCAATTGGCCTATCAGTCTGAGATGAAAGACTTAGGTACTCTTCGTTACTTTTTGGGAATTGAAGTTGCTTACTCTCCTAGAGGTTACCTCCTTTCTCAATCTAAGTACATTGGCACCATTCTTGAACAAGCTCATCTCTCTGACACTAGAACAAAGGATACTCCTCTTGAGCATAATGTTCGGTATACTTCTTCTGATGGTGTTCCTTTGTCAAATCCCACTTTGTATCGTACTCTTGTTGGCAGTTTGGTATATCTTACTATCACTAGACCTGATATTGCTTATGCAGTGCATGTTGTTAGTCAGTTTGTTGCTTCTCCTACTACAGTTCATTGGGCAGCTGTTCTTCGCATTCTTCGTTATCTTCGGGGTACTCAATTTCAGAGTCTTCTATTTCCTTCATCATCTTCCTTGGAATTACGTGCTTACTCAGATACTGATTGGGGTGGTGACTCCACCGATTGTAAGTCTACCACAGGATTTTGCATCTTTCTGGGGGATTCTCTCATTTCTTGGAAGAGTAAGAAGCAAGCTGTTGTCTCTCGCTCTTCTACCGAAATTGACTACCGTGCCATGGCATCCACTACTGCCGAAATAGTTTGGTTGCGTTGGTTACTTGAGTCTATGGGTGTCACTTCCCTTGGACACACTCCTATGTATTGTGATAATATGAGTGCTATACAAATCACTCGCAACTCAGTCTTCCATGAACGCACCAAGCATATTGAGATTGACTGTCATTTCACTTGACACCACTTTCAGCATGAGACCATCACTTTACTCTTCGCATCTTCTTCTATGCAAATTGCTGACTTGTTTACAAAGTCGCATTCCACTCCACGCTTTTGTTTCTTGATTAACAAACTCTCGATACTTCCTGTTGATGCATCGTGAGTTTGAGGGGGGATGTTAGATAATATGGTGCATTTATGTTTTACTTATTTTATTTATCTTAAGAGTGGTTTAGTCTTTTATTTGTTGCTTATATTTTTTTATCTTTTTTCTATTCTTGTATGGTTGATTAATTTATTTTTGCAATAGAGAACCCTACCACTTTTCTCTTCTTCCTTGTTCTTCTTCTCTTCCTCATATGCATTGTTAATCTTAATAGCTAATACTTTTTTATTTACGATATTGGTCAATAATATTAGGATGTTATAATAAAAAAAATTAATTCAAATAAATTTTAGGATGTTCAATAAATAATTTGTTTACTTTTATTAAGTAATTAATGTTTATGATAAAAATATTAAATTATTTTACTACGGGCATCAACTAATTATTTTTTGTTTTTAACTTTGTGATTTTTTTTTAAATCTTATGTGGTTAGTTTACTCTACAAGACTAATTGTTATTTGAGATATTGAGATTATCTTTCTCTACAACTAATTTTTGGTAGACTTAAATCCGTAGCATTGCTTATATTTTTCAATTGTTGTATTCAAACTTATTTAACATTTAAGCAACTTTTTGTATAAGACTTTAGAAAGTTATTTGAAATTTGTAATTTGTACTTACATATATTATTAATAATATTAATTTTTTTAATAGCATTAAAAATCTTTTTGGTTACGTAATAGTGTTAAATGTTATTATTGCTACTATTGACAAATGGAACTGAATTAGAAATGGTGAAGTTGTGGTGGGTAACAATAACATCCACACCACAGGTGTCGCATATCAAACTCAGCAATAGTTGTAATTTGATGATAGTGCTTTTTATTTGGGACCCCCAATGTCGTGGCTGGAAAAATGAACCTTTTCTACAACTAATTTTCGGTAGACTTGAATCCATAGCATTGGTTAAATTTTTCAATTGTTAGATTCAAATTTATTTATCATTTAAGCCACTTTTTGTATATGACTTTAGAAAGTTATTTGACATTTGTGATTTGCACTTACATATATTATTAATAATATTAAATTTTTTTAATAGTATTATGATTATTTTTTTGGTTACATAATTGTATTAAATGTTATTATTGCTCCTATTGACAAATGGAACTGAATTAGAAATGGCGAAGCTGTGGTGGGTAACACTAATATCCACACCACAGGTGTAAAATATCGAACTCAGCAACAGTTGTAATTTGATGATAGTGCTCTTTATTTGGGACCCCAATGTCGTGGCTGGATAAATGAAAAATTTATTATTTCAACCTTATTTTTTTATTTTTTTTAAAATAAAAAATATATAAGTTAGTGGTAAATTTTATCATTAATAAAGATTAAATTATTAATATATGATTGATGTGAATACAATTTTACATGACACTGTAACAGTATGCAATAATTTTTCTCAGATAAATGCTACTGTTATTTATAGTCATATTCCTGTAGTTCCTTTTATATGAATTCGGCAAGCAAACAAAAAAAGACAATAAATGAAATTTAAAATCATATAAAAAATATTAACGATATTTTATTATATTTCTTCCTAATTTATTTATTATTAATTTTTTTTCAAATGTATTTAATAATTATCTTATAATTATTGATATTTATCTATTAGAAAGTAACACAATTCTTAAATAGAAAGAAAGGAAAAGATATTTGGGTTGCAGTTCCTGTTACATTAGACCAATATTCATGCAAATTCCATAAATAAACTAAACATATGGAGCTCACCCGCATTCTAAAGCAAAGGTGGACACGTAGCATTGGATTGGACCCTGTTTTTTGTGTCACCATCTCTTAGCTGGACGAGATTTGCTTGGATTTGATGCTCATTGCTTGCTCTCGAGGCTTTTGGTTGGGCCATGGACTAGTAACATTTACGAATCCATTTTCTTTTTTTTTTTTTCACTTATTATTTCCGGTAAAATATTGAATTTGACCTTAAAGTCTTAAACTAATATATAATCATCCACTAATGTTCTTTAAACATGATTAGCTTACCTAATTTGGAAATTAGGATAAGTATTATGAAGCTTTCTTGATATGGTAAGGGCCAAGGGACATGTACCCGAAAAAAAAAAGGCCAAGGGACCAAGTGTCATGCTATGCTTTCTACAATAATCTTCATATAGTGACAAACTTATATGGTGTCTATGAGGCTGCAACTACTACTTTGAAAATATGCATGTATGAGGGATGAAAACGTTTGGGGCATTATTAGAGGCGAAAAGAGAACAAAATCAGACTCGGTGTATGAGTAGGTTGCCACCCAAAAGTGTTCATGTGAGAGATATTTTGAAAGCTGTTATTGCGTTGGAAAATTATTCTTATAAACTATTTTTGCACACTTTTTACATACACTCTATTAGGAAAAAAGAAAGAGAGAGAGAGAATGTGTTTTGAGAAATTTATTTGACTTGTTTTATTATCTAAAAAAAGTAATATAAAATGATGTGCAAATAGCATCACCATATTGCATTAGTCAATGCCCACATTCACAGTTCAACAGGTCAGACAATCCAGCCTTTGGACATGCATTTTATATTAATCTGATTGGTCCAGTCCAATTTCTTCGAGAAAGGGCAGTATAAAGAACATGAAATTATATCTTCCTAAGCAAGCAGAAAAGATACAAAATGATATATTTTATGGCGTTCATGTTACGTTAATCTATATTAATTTATTGAAAGAATTAAACTAGTGATGCCACTCCAACTAAAATGGTGCCATTATGCAAAATATGACTGCAATATTGTGTAAATAACATTCTTTCTTATCTTAAAATCTAGATTACAAGATTTTTTTTTCGTGGCCAGCAGATATTATAAACCTATCTTTTATTATTGTTTTTCATAGGACTTAAGCACTATCTCTACAAGAATTCTAATTCAAGACATCCTGTCCTGACTAATTAGAAGTTAGAACCCCAAATAATCATAAACAGATTTATATATTGGTTTGTGCTGGTTTCACGCAATAGTTTTGGTTCCAGGTCCCCTAAAATTATGTATTGATTCGATCGAACTCTTGAGATGATAAGGTTGAAACAATAACACAAGGTAAGGACATGAATAAACCACATTCCCATTCTGTATTTGGCCTGGAATCGAATAAGATGTAACCTACAATATAATGTCATCCTATCAGAACTTTGGCACAGAATCAAATACAATGCTTTCTAATTTTCTTCAGCAGCTCACTAATGCAAAGATGTCCCTATCAACAGGCCAAAATGGAGAAAAAAGGAGGTGACAAAATCTGTGCGTTTGGCAAAATTAACAAGAACCTGCGCTATTCGAGAAAAAATATTAAAGAAAAACGCAACATCCACATGTTCTAATTCGAGGGGGGAAAAATGCACATGTTGTTGTAACATTGTCCTTAAGATTCAATGCAAATAAATTAGAGAAGGCAAAAACATTGGACAATTTTTTATTGCCCGAAGCATGGTGTTACCAATTCAACCGCTAATCTAAAAATTTCCAAGGCTTATATGCTGAGGTTGACAGTGATTGTTCATGTTTTGAGATTTCGTGAATACAATATAATAATATCCATAACGAATAATGTTATGAGCAATACGCGTGTGGGGAATAACAGTTAAAACTTGAAAAACCATTCATCCAAAATTAGATAATTAATAAACTAAAAAGCATTTGGCAACCCATATTTAGGAGTATGGAGCATCAGATTCTGGCAGAATGCACGTCAAATTAAGACACAGTAGGCAAGTCTATCAGACCTGATCCCTTGCTGCTTAATCGCTTCAGGACAAATCATATTGTATATTTGAATCTATCACTTGTTTTTTGGTCTACTGCTATAGGTAACACAATAGAAAGACAACATTGTCTTTCTCCTTTCTGAAGATTCAATTTTAGTTCCTTACACTTGCTGCAAAAATATTCCTTAACAAAAGGAACTGACATCTTCAAGTCTATTACGGTTCTTCTTTTTTTTTTTCTTGAAAATGTATCATTGTAGTGCTGCCACGAACTCATGATCATAAGCATCACTCCAGAAACAAAAAGGCAAGAAGAATATTTTGACGAGTTGGTGGGCACGGGGCTAAGGAAAAAAAAGAAAAAGAAAAAAAAAACCAAGACCTTTAGAAATAAGAAAGATACACGGATATGAAAATACACTAAATTTAAAAAATTATAAGACACAAACATGACATATATATATCAAAGTAAATTAAAAAACTTGGTTTATGTATATATATAATTGCAAAATTTAAAAAAAATTCATAATAATTCATTGATATCAATTTTATAAGCTTGAAAATTTACAATATCTTAATATATGTCATTTGTGCTAATATTTACTACTTAATAAGTTCCTTCCAAAAAATAAGGAGCATAATTTCTATTGACATTTTCTAAAAAAATCTCCTAAATCAATTTCTCCTAATAGAACTAACCATGTATAAGTACATGTGCATCCAAAAAAATTAATTAGAGGGAATAGTGGTGTGAAACAAGCTTCGGTAACGATAAAGTAAACGACTTGGTACGAGTAGAGGTAGAAGAAATAGATAAAAATAGTAGTGGTGTGTGAAAAGAAAAATTTAAAAGCCTAATAGTGGCTTGTGAAAAGAAAAAACTTAAAATATTGGTATGTGAAAATAATGACTTGGGACGTCAATTATGTGATTGGACTTGAGTAAGTTACGGCTTTACTAATTAGACATTAGTCATGGAAACTATTTTTTTTAAAAAAATATTAATGAGTTGTGTCTAAGTCGTGTCTTAGATATGTCCAAGCGTGCCCGATCTATGTCCTTGACATATCAAAGCGTGTCCGAGTTGTGTCTAAGTAAAAATAAATAATATTTTTAATCAGACACATTCAAATACACAAGACACTTATATTATACACGTGTCCCTATATATCTGACACAGATATATATTTAACACGCAAATACACTTTATGATAGCTGGTCGGGCCTAGTGCTTGACAAAAAAGAGATCCAAGATCAATTAAGTAAATGGGCTGATTCTCAAGCCCAAGAGGAAGCTAAAAACTATCAAGTCCATGAAGGAATGAGAACTAATGAAGATGAGCTGATAAATGGGAAGATTCCAGAAACAGAGGAGGAGGCACCACGTGAGGTTAGGAAACGCAAGGTGCCTGGCAGGTTCAACGACTTTGTCATGACGTGAGTGGAGCATTGCGCAAGGGGAGAGCTTAACCGTTTCTGTTAGTGCTTTATTTTTCAATATCTTTATGCTTACATGTGTGGGAAGAGGTATAAATAGGGGAATACTTGTAAATGGGAAAAAGGGGAGAGAATTATAGCAAGTTTCATATCTTGTAAGGAGTTGGGCACTGACTCAAAGAGTGCGATAGCAATACAATTCACTATTACTCAGAATTGTAACATTTTGGTGCTTTCATTGAGAGTCAGCCAACGCGGAGGGGGCGACCTGGAAAGGAGCGACCTAGGGAGGAGCGACCAAGGAGATGGCTACCTGCACCAAGAGGGTTAGAGTGAAAGCTACCCTGAGTGGGCACCTAGAGTGGGCAGCTAGAGTGGGCGCGGACGTGGGCTTTCGAGGGGGGTGGCAATGTTATGAGTCCCACATTAAGTAACTAAGGAAGCTCAATGTGATACTTAAGTCATGAGGTTCTCCCACCTAATGGACTAGTCTTTTGGGTTTGGGCTCTCCTCATGGGCTTAAGTCATAACAATTGGTGCTTTCATTGAGAGGGATGAGGAACGAAGATATAGCGGAGGCCATACGAGCTTTGGAATTGAGTTTCAAGCAACACGCAGATGGGTAGCTAGCCCGATTCACCTCGTTGTTGGAACAATACATGATGAACACTGAGGCTCGATTTGCCAAGCTCACAACTGAGAATGTCAAGAATGAGGATAAGTCAACTGGGGGACCCACGGATGGCGCGATTACTGACCCAAACAACCTTCAGTCGATTCTGAAAATGTTAAGGGTCCATGTTCCCCGCTTTGATGGGAACGATGTGGAGGAATGAGTGTTCAAGATTGACAAGTTCTTTTCCCTTCATCGATTACCACCGGAAACGCACTTGGCAGTGGTTGCTTTCCATTTGGATGAGGAGGCATCTACGTGGTATCAATGGATGGAGAAAGGAGGAGGGTTCCCCAGTTGGGAAGTATTCATTCAGGAATTGCAGAAGCGGTTCGACACATCCATTTACGACGACTCGCTATGGGCGTATTTCTAAATTGGTGCAAGGAGGGACAGTGGCAAAATTCTGTGCCAAATTTGAAGAGCTGATGATGCGAATCACAGGAGTGTCCGAACCTATGTTCCTGAATTTCTTTGTGTGGGGATTGAAGCCAGAGATAAGGAGGGAGTTGTTGATAGCTCCACCATTGAATTTGGCTGAAGCTATGGCCAAAGTCCAGCTCTATAAGGAGAGGAATGACGATCTGGCAGGACGACAGAGACTCAATGGGTACAAGGGTGTTGACGGGGAAATTAATCGAGGCTCACCCTCCAGCGGCGTGACGGGATTCAAGGTGAGTCCAACTCTCGTTGGTGGTGCCCCTTCCCAGAACAAGGGCATGAGCTCACCAGTAAGGTCTTCCAAAATCCCTCTCAAAAATCTCAGCCTAGCAAAGATACAGGAAAAGCGCAATAAGGGACTCTGTTATAGTTGTGACGAGAAGTGGAGCTCGAGTCATCGCTGTAAGAACAGGGTGTTGATCATGTGCGGGGAAGAGGAGCTAGGAAGCGACAATGGGAATGTGGATCATGATTCTGTAAATACCACTTCAGAGGAGGAACCAGAGGTAAGCCTAAACACTTTTTCCAATTCGGTGAACCCACACATATTCCGAATTCCTGCAACATTGGATTAAGAAACATTAGAAGTTCTGATTGATACTGGAAGTAATAATAATTTTATCCAAGAGACTTGGGTGGACAAGTTGGGCCTATCATGGGAAAATGCTAAACGCTTCAAAGTGTACATGGGCAATGGGCAGTACCTGAATTGTGATAGAAAATGTGTTGGAGTGCAGCTTGAATTACAGGGAAATCTGTTCCGGGTGGACCTGTATATCTTACCAATATGGGGACTGGACATTGTGCTCGGAATGCAGTGGTTAAGGACTTTGGGACCTTGTGTTCATGATCATAATGCCTTAACCATGGAATTCCAATGGAAAGGTAAGCAGGTGAAGTTGGCAGGGAGTAAGGAGGTAGTCTCGAGGCAAGTAGCATTTTCACAGCTAATTTCCATGATAGAGGGAAGAACAGTGAGCTATTTTTACAGGGTAATGGCCTTACCAATGACAGAAGAGCAGGATAAAAGTAGCAGTGAGGAAGAGGAAGTGTCTAGAATTGAAGCTATATTACCGAGTGAAGGGAAGGGGATAATCCGCAAGTTCAAAGGGGTCTTCAAGGCATCTACTCAGCTGCCACCCTTTTGAACTGTGGACCATCGCATCCATTTGCAACCAGGGACTGTCCCGATCAGTGTGAGGCCGTATAGATATCCTCATTTTTAGAAGGATATCATTGAGAAGCTTGTGAAGGAGATGATGGATTGTGGGTTCATACGCCATAGCAGCAGCCCATACTCCTCCCCGATGTTGCTAGTAAAAAAGAAGGATGAATCTTGGAGATTTTGCGTAGACTATCGGGCTCTCAATGCTATAACAATTAAGGATCGTTTCCCAATACCTACGATCGATGAGTTACTAGATGAGTTAGGCGGGGCCATGGTTTTTTCAAAGCTGGTTCTCAGAGCAGGATATCACCAGATACGTATGGATAGAAGGGATGTACATAAGATAGCCTTTCGAACACATGATGGACACTATGAGTTCGTTGTCATGCCATTTGGATTATCCAACGCCCCCTCAACTTTCCAGGCAGCAATGAACCAGCTTTTCCGTCCCTTCCTTCGGAGGTTTGTAATAGTCTTTTTCGATGATATTCTTGTATATAGTAGGAGCATTGAGGAGCATGTGCAACATCTCTGTGAAGTGTTGCAATGTTCGTTGAACAATAGTTTTTTTGCCAAAGGAAGCAAGTGTCAATTCTTCCAGAAGAGTATAGAGTACCTCAGCCACTTGGTCTCACAAGAAGGTGTTCGTGCAGATCCTTCCAAACTAGAGGCCATGAACAACTGGCCCGTTCTGAAAAATCTAAAACAGCTGCGTGGGTTTTTAGGTCTCACAGGGTATTATAGGAGGTTCGTGGCTGGGTACGCCACCATAGCAGGCCCTCTTACTGAGCTACTGAGAAAGGACAACTTCTTATGGAATGAAAAGGCCTTGGCAGCATTTGAGCAACTTAAAAAAACCATGATGGAAACACCCGTACTGCACCTACCCGATTTGGCTAAAACATTTGTCGTCGAAACTGATGCATCAAGTGTGGGAATCGGTGGCGTGTTGATGCAAGAAGGACACCCAATTGCCTTCTTTAGCAAAAAGTTGGGACCAATGATGCAAGCGGCCTCAACCTACACACTGGAGTTAAGAGTAGTGGTGGAAGCCGTGGCAAAATGGCGGCAATACCTCTTAGGCCGTCACTTTGTTATTAGAACCGATCACAAAAGTCTCCGGGAGTTGTTAACTCAAGTAATTCAGACACCGGAACAACAGTATTACATGAGGAAATTGATGGGATACCACTTTACCATTGAGTACAAAATAGGGGCAGAAAATGCAGTGGCGGATGTGCTATCCAGGCAACATGATACTACCTTGGGTCAGGTTTGTGCAACAATGTCTTCAATCCAGTTTGATATCTTGGATGTCCTCCGAAATGAAAATCTAGTGTGTGCTGATCTGAAGTTACTAAGGCAGCAGTTAGAAGATAATACTCTTAGGGATTCGGCTTACACAATTCGAAATGGTCTTATACTTCACAGAGGGCGCTTCTTCCTCAGCCAACACTCCGACTTAAAAGTCGTTGTGCTGACAGAGTTTCATGAAACACCGATAGGCGGACATACTAGAACCGAGAAAACCTATCAAAGACTTTGTGCTAATTTCTGCTGGAAGGGGATGCGGAAGGAGGTTAAGGATTTTGTTGCAAATTGCTATGTTTGTCAGACTATCAAGTATTCAACCAAAGCCCCCCAAGGTCTATTACAACCACTGGAGATTCTGGAGAGGGTATGGGAGGACTTAGCCTTAGACTTCATTGTTGGGCTTCCTAACTCCAAAGGGAATACAACAATTTTAGTGGTGATTGATCGCTTGACTAAGTATGCTCACTTTGGAGCCTTGCCCACTTCTTATACCGCTACCCGAGTTGCAGAGCTTTTTTGTAACATGGTGATTAAATTGCATGGAATGCCTCAGACCATAGTCTCTGATCGGGACCTAATCTTCACCAGCCAAATTTGGAGGAAGCTATTCGAGTTCATGGGCACACGGCTAAAGTTAAGCTCTGCATACCACCCGCAAACTGACGGGCAAACAGAGGTGTTGAATCGTTATTTGGAGCAATATCTGAGGGCCTTCGTGGCAGATCAACTAAGGAAGTGGGGTGACTATTTGGGGTAGGCTGAATACCACTACAACACTAGCCATCATTCAGCCATTTGTATGACGCCATTCCAGGCTATTTATGGGCGCAATCCACCTTCAATTCCAGCTTATGTAAGAGGCTCTTCACCTATCCAAGCAGTAGATGAGAGTCTAAGTACTAGAGACATCCTTCTACAACAGCTTCGCCAACACTTGATACAAGCACAAAACAGAATGTGTCAAATGGCAAACAAGCATCACAGGGATGTTCAATTTCAGATAGGGGACTCAGTCTTAGTTAAGCTGCAACCGTACCGTCAATCCACTATAGCCAAGCGGCTGAATTCCAAGCTATGTCGCCGCTATTTTGGACCATTTCCCATCATCGGGTATGCTGGACTCGTAGCTTATACACTCCAACTTCCGCTTGGCAGCAAAATTCATCCCACTTTCCATGTCTTTCTGCTCAAAGCTTACAAGGGAGAACCCTCCATTACTTGTTACCCACTGCCAGAGCTTAGCCAAGCCAACAAACCTCTTATAGCACCTATAGCAATCCTGTCGAGTCATGTCCTCAGTCACAATGGAAAGGATGAAAAGCAAATCTTGGTTCAATGGTCGCATAGCCCACCCGAAGATGCTACTTGGGAGGAATTTGAGACTTTCATTAAACTGTATAACCTGCCCGACCTTGAGGACAAGGTCAAATTTGATGGGGGGGAAAGTGATAGCTGGTCGGGCCTAGTGCTTGACAAAAAAGAGATCCAAGATTAATTAAGTAAATGGGCTGATTCTCAAGCCCAAGAGGAAGCTAAAAATTATCAAGTCCGGGAAGGAATGAGAACTAATGAAGATGAGCTGATAAATGGGAAGATTCCAGAAATAGAGGAGGAGGCACCACGTGAGGTCAGGAAACGCAAGGTGTCTGGCAGGTTCAACGACTTTGTCATGACGTGAGTGGAGCATTGTGCAAGGGGAGAGCTTAACCATTTCTGTTAGTACTTTATTTTTCAGTATCTTTATGCTTACATGTGTGGGAAAAGGTATAAATAGGGGAATACTTGTAAATGGGAAAAGGGGAGAGAATTATAGCAAGTTTCATATCTTGTAAGGAGTTGGGCATTGACTCGAAGAGTGCGATAGCAATACAATTAACTATTACTCAGAATTGTAACACTTTAAAAATGACGTGTTAATGGTTCCTAAGTATAGGCCTAAGAAAAGGGTGAAATTTGAAATACTTTCTTTTTGGCTGTGGTTTTAAATACATTTTACTCTGTAAGTTTTTGGGCTTGGATTGAAGTTTATTAAACAAGACTGATCTCGCCCAACCATGTTCTCTACAATATTATGTTTTCATTCATAATTTCTTGTCAAATTAAAAATAGACTAATATAGCAAAATACTAGCCTCTTAATATCTGCATTCCTTTGAGGAGATTGATCACGAACCCAGCCTAAAAAAAATGTATCTTTGGGAATTCATTTACACAAAGTGTAAGTCTTAGCATATACTTGCATCGTTTAATAACTTTTTATCAACGTTGAATTAACCATTGGCTTGAAAGTTCTCAAAGTAAATCAAGTCAACAAAATTTCTTAAATTTTGAAAAACTACTTTATACTTCATCGCGCCACTTTATTTTAATGTATAATATGTTTTTTAAAATATAAATAAATGTCAACAATTAGATTACATAATACATACGTACGAATGTTCCATTTATCTAAAATTTGATATACATGATCATTAAGATAAGGTCACCTGATTCATTCAATGGTTGGATTAGTTAAATTTGCATTATACAGAAAACTATTAGACGGTGAAAGTGTCAAAGAAGACTTGGTGTAAATAAATCCCCTCCCTAATAATAGTTTATCCTTTTTATTTTCCTTTTTAATCTCTTTTGGTTACCTTTACTACTATAGGCTATGTTTGGTGCGTCGTATAAGGAGGATATGATAGTATAAGTTAATACTATCAGACTTTATCAGACGTTTGGTATGTCCACCTGATAGGATAGTCAAATCCGATCAAAGCTTCTTATCCTACTCTAATAGTATAACACTATCCTTCTTATGACCCCACGTGATATAACCTGATAAGATTTTCCTCCCACCACTACCCTCCACTTTTAATATTATTAAATTAAGTAATTATTATTATTATTATTATTAAATTCGTAATTATTATTATTATTATTATTAAATTCTTAATTATTATTATTATTATTAAATTTGTAATTATTATTATTATTATTAAATTCATAATAATTATTATTATATTCCTAATTTTATTATTATTATTATTATTATTATTATTATTATTATTATTATTATTATTATTCGTAATTATTATTATTATTATTATAATTATATTCGAAATTATTATTAATATTATTAAATTCGTAATTATTATTATTATTATTAAATTCGTAAGTATTATTATTATTATTAAATTAGTAATTATTATTATAATTATATTCAAAATTATTATTAATATTATTAAATTCGTAATTATTATTATTATGATTATTAAATTCGTAATTATTATTATTATTATTAAATTAGTAATTATTATTATAATTATATTCAAAATTATTAATAATATTATTAAATTCGTAATTATTATTATTATTATTAAATTAGTAATTATTATTATTATTATTAAATTAGTAATTATTATTATAATTATATTCAAAATTATTAATAATATTATTAAATTCTTAATTATTATTATTATTAAATTCGTAATTATTATTATTATTAAATTCGTAATTATTATTATTATTATTATTTCATTAGTAGTTTAACAAGCAAAAGGTGATGGTAAAAAATGTTAAGGATAATATAGTCATAGTAAATAATTATATATCCTATCAAGTTATTTATACTAAATGCATCAACGCTTGATAAGATAAGATTTATCACTGCTTATACTATCGTAACTTATCCTATTCTCTTATACTATCACGCTTCTTGTCGTACTTTCATCTTATCAGTGTCTGCACAAATGCATAATGCGACTGTGGGTAAACTCTTGCTTGCTCTAAATACCATACGTACAGCAGAACCTAATCCGGTCATTACATGTCAATTATAATCGCCACCAAAATGTCAAGTAATATTCCATACGGTTAATCACTTTTCAATTCCCAAAAGCAGAAAAAATCACGCTAATCTGTAATTATCTTAAAACACAAGAATCCCATTATTCTAATTACTTGTATTAGCAAGTAAACTAAAAGGCAACAGTTAAAACCTGTTGACTAGCTAAACCCATGATGTTTTTAATGTGATAGAGATTCCATTCTGTATTTTGGCTAGCAATTCATCTAAAGGATCCTTTGCCTCCATATCTGCTGGCCTTGATGTACCTGCATAGTAGGTCCTCTTGAAGTTGAACTGTTGGAGCTTGTTCCTTGACTGCCATTTTGAAAACGGCGTTGTGGTTGTGGGTGCGGGCGCCTGGCTCTTTGCATCTGTGGCCGTGGCTGTAGCTGTGGCTGAGGTGGGTGATAGGAACAAAATCTTGACACCTGTGGTGGTGCTAAGCAGGTCAGCAGAGAACTTTGATTCTGATTCTTTGAGGTAAGTAAGCGGTACGTCCTTAGAAGTGCATTGGTTATCTTCTCCAGTTGTCCTGTGCTGACAGACCTTGCAGTATTTTGTGGCTGCTCAAAAGGATCCTCAACCTAACCAACCAAAAGTCACAAACAAATATCAATAGCAATAGCAGAGCAGGAGAAAATGTGCATGATAGAATCTAGTATTTGCCACTAGAGTATTGGCTGAGAGGTAGGAAAGCCCAAGTTTTGTGGCAGTAATTAAACATAGCCTATCCTCAAAGGGCCAAAACAAAACTATAATATCACCCAAAAAAAAAAAAATAGAAGATATTGTTCAAGTGAGCAGAGTATTACAAATATTGCACTAGTCTTGGGCAACCATCTCATGTTCCTCATTATCTGTTCCCATTTTCCAGTATATGGGCAAATTCCCAGCTCTGAGGCCCATGAATCCATTTGAGCAAACTGCAGGAACATACAACTTGTTTGTAATCATTACTGCAAGTAAACAATGACTAGGGGGCCATACTATAGATTGAGGAAATTCACTACCATAGACAGCCTCAACAACAAACCGGTATAAAATGTTTGTTTTTAATTAAAAATACACGAGATCCATTACTACAATATTATGACAGGTATTACAAAAATTAGGGAAAGAAAAAGACTTGTAGTCTTCAAATTATCAGCTATGAACTGTATGGTGAAGTGCAGACAAAAATACCAGATGTTATACGGAGTGAACATACAAATCTCTATTACCAATACCAAATGAAAGTATAAAATCAAGAAAGGAATGATTTACCTTTCTTAGGAATTCAATAAAAAGTTCAGGCAAAGATTTTCTGTTAATTGGCCTGGACTTGTCTGATTTGAACCGGTTTATGTTAGCATCACATGTTTCTGCAATAAGATTCTCTATGTCCGCTCTAACACCTGCATAAATTACACCAAGATAAAGGTTACATAACTTTTGTATAGGTAACTTGACAATTCTAAAGGTGGAATCAGCCTTTTTAATATAAACAAGTGAATTGACAATTCTAATTCACATATTGTTTTGAGAGACATACAAAGCATTTCCAACATTCCAATTACATAAATTCAAACAACAAGTGGCAAACGGGTGCTGCCTGGTAATCATGTTGAGCAAGTTTTTTGTACTTTGCCTCCAAGCTGTATTCAGACAACAGTAGAATTGCCTTGAGGGGGAACAAAGGGTAAAGGATAAAAAGATAGTCAAAAGATCATATAAGGAGTGCAGAGGGTTTTCCAAGGGTTACATCCATCCATGAACAGCCACCAGCAACTGACAATCATCCCCACCCCCCGCCCCCCTCTTGGAAGCCCTGTAAAAAAGAATTGACAGAAAACAAAAGGAAATAAAAGACAGCGCTGTATATGAGCCAGCGGCCTGCCAATCTGTCATCAGAGCTGATTGTTTGTCAATCCCAAACCTACAAGCCACTATCCTTTTAGCAAATATTAGCCTAAGGCTCCTGAAACCAAAATCAATCCCATTGGACAAAAATGTTCATAACATTCATAACAGAGGCTTAATTCTTCAAAGTCATTTAAAAAAGAAAACTACACAAGGACAGTGTAAAGTAATGTGGGGAGAGAAAGAGCTAGCAGGAGTATGTTAAACTCTTGACATTGCAATAAGTTGTATGCATTCACAGAATTCTTAACATTGAATGCATGCACACAACCTGAACACCTAAAAGAAAAGTAAATATTTCAGCTTTCTACTAACAGGTTCAGCTTCTACAAAATTCACTTCAAAATCTCAAATTCTAGAGGAATAATGATGCTTCACGCGTGAAATCAAAGATGGAATGTACCTCTAAGATCATCAACCATATTGCCAGGGTATATATCTTTAAGTGGTGGTAAAATTGCAGGAACACATGTCTGAAAATGAAGGAAAAAGTTGTATGCATCAGAAGACGAAGATCCATTGATTAACTTTCAGAGAGAAGACAACTAACAGTATTAAAACACATTATATTGGAGGTGCCAACTATTTTAGCTAGTGACATATCTTCAAACTGAACTGAGCACCTAGCACTTTTTTCAAGACTAGGAAACTGAAGGCACTATGAAATGGTTGAAGGTATAGTTCATGTAGGAAGATGTAAAAGAAAGTACAAAGAAAATGCATCTAACATTCCAGCAAAAACCCAATCTAAAATAAATAACATATATGACATATAATATAAGCAGAACCAACAAAATATTTCCTAGCCTTGGCTGCAGCATCCCCTCCACCCCCGCCCCAAAAACCTCACAAAGAGGGGAAAAAAATTAACACCACATAAAAGAAATATGAAAAAGGAGAAGTACCTGAAAGTGAAAGATTACAAGTAAACTGAGGGAATAGGAGTTGAAAGTTCCAGCTCTAGAGTTATTGATTTCATGTGCTTTGGCCCATTCCTTGACCTATACAAACTAGAAAGAATGAATCAAACAGAAGCAATTCCTCGCACAAAAACCCTACTTCAGCCACAAGAACGTACCACTAAAACCATATCACGAAAGCGGCCATCTATCTTGTTGATCCAAAGCAAAATCTTGGATTTCATTTGACCCTGCATGTTATTAATTGAAATATCACAAGATATACCCTGTCGGTTGCTTTTAAGTTTTAAAATGGGAACTCGTGCATTGGAGATGAACTGCAAGTTGCTCCATCCACCTGCAAATTAGTGTTATTACAAAATGTATTAGGACATACTAAATAAACTTGTAAATTCCATATGTTCCTTTTTGCTTATTATGGTTAAAAGTACCTAGAAAGATATGATAAGCTTAATAAGCACTACTAATGGAACTCTAAAATCTAAAGAAAAAATCTATTCAAATAAAATAAACCACTGAAAATCAGTACCAAGATTGACATGGAGTGATAAAAATTATTATTGGGCTGAGTGGTCCCCATCATAATGATGCATCATCCAACAGCATAAGTGATTCCATGGTTTTATTATGCATGAAATTATCATGCTATCTAGCATGACTCAATCTTAAATTTCAAAAGGATATTATAGAGCAACTCCTTGACCATATAAGATCATTCATCCCTGTCGTTTCTCGAGTTCCTGAAGCATAAGTTTCCTTCTTTTTTAAAGCATGTCAATAGAAAAGACATATCTGTGATGTCAAACTGGTCAGACTTTTGTACATAAGTCACCTCCTCGTGTCCTAATCTTCAACATTAGTCATGTAACTACATTATCCTACCAATTTCAATTATATTTGTAAAATTACATGCAAATAACAATTTCAAGGTGACATATAAAACCAAATTTGTACCCTGTACAAGTTAAGAATAAGTGCTCCCTAAAATAAGTAAATATATATATCTATGGCAACCCAATTGGTACATATCCTAGTTGATTTGGCAAATCTTGGAGAGTATACATAATCATATGATGACTATACAGTGGTTTACGTCCCTCACTACAACTTCTCGCATGACTATTTGATTAAACTCAATTAAGCCTTTTTATTTACATTTCAATGAAAAGATTCAACTAAGCTTTACATCCTATTGCTTGAGGTATGAGAAGATAAAGAGAAATAAATTGTCAAACTGAGAGAGAAATGGATCTTCTAGATGGTAAACAAATAAGAAGTTTTTGTACCAAGTGATAGAAGCTTCAAGTATAAGAAATTTACCTTTCGTTTTCAAAGCTTTTAAAATATCCCCCAATAGCACTTTTTTTTGTTTTTTCCCAGCAGATGAAATATGTGAACCATTTGATAACTCAACTGAAATATCCAAGTCACCCCATCGTGTGAAGAGATTAGACACAAATGATCCAAATGGCTCAACAGTTGCTCCTGTTCCAAAAATTAAGTACAACTTTAAATACTTGAATTTCATAACTAATGGAAATAAACATTTGCTCATTTCTATAAGATACAGGAGCCGAAGCCATCTTACAAGATGACTTTATATAGAGTGGAACTTCATGATAAGTCACTTCAATCCATCTGTTTCTACACTTGTGGTACTCAAGGTAAACAGTAAAATTAAATGTTTGAAAAGTTGTTTTATCTAAAAGATAATAAAATTCATCTTAATTTCCATTATTTAGTGGAGAAACCTTCAACCTAATGTGAAGCTTGCACAACAATTTGGCACCTTCTATTTTTCCTTTTTCTGGATGAGGAGAAAATAACAATTTAGTGCAACCATGTAATAGTAATAGAACTTTAAGATAGCTTGAAACAATATTAAAATACTGAAGTACAATAAATTATAAAATAATAGAAACAGAAATTACAAAGATGGATGAAATGTTTGTAAAGCAAGGTAAATTTTCAACCTATAAAATCTCCCAGAACCAGAACAACTTTGCTTAATTTTAACATCAAAACATGAAAAACTATATAGGATGAATGACTCAATCAATTTAAATGTCAAAAACCTTTCCCCATAAGAAGAAGAAAGAGCAACCAATCTTTTGGCATGCTGGTCAGGGGCAGAGGTAGAATTTAATTACTGGAGGGGATAAAATATAATTGATTAAGTGCATTTAAGAAAAAATAAAACTTGTGGATGGGGCAAATTATGTATACAAAAAAGAGAAAAAGAAAAGAAAGCGGCTTCGAAAAATTTGGGAGGCCTCCCCCCCACCCCACCCCACCCCACCCCACAACAACCTATCCCTACAACATAGGTCCGCCCCTCTTGCCAGTACACAGCAGTGAGATACAGTAAAGTAATTTAATGAATCTTGTATACTGAATAATAAGTATAAGGAGAGCTAATGCTAACCAAAACATTTAGATGAATATAACTAGCCCCTACATGGATCTTCGTTCACCAATCACCATATACAGAAATCCTGCCTTTAGTTGATCTAGGACAACCTACATTTTAGGTTATCTGATCAACCTGTTTCCTCCCTTCAAAGCTGTCATGGTTCAAGCCAGTAAATATATTTATAAATATAGAAAATTTAATATAATAAAGGAGAATCCTTCCATTGTTGTGGATTATCCATAAATTTATTAACCTCTTTTCCTTACTTATCTTTTGTGTTAAATCACCAATGCAATGTAAGTCCTAGATAAAAGGGAAAAAAAACAGAGAGCAAAAACAAAATTTGTAGAAAGTTCACCTCTCAGGTTTTCCATGGATTCAACAACTCTTCGTAAATCATTAATAATCGCAAACCGTATCTCCCAATCTTCTTGTAAGGGTGTGACCACCCGAAGTATATCATTTAAAACAATATCCAACATACTACTCAATTTTGTCTCTCAGTAACTCCGAAAAGCAGTTAATGTACCAACGAAACAACTGCAATAGTGGTTTGCAGCACTAAATGGAAAAAATTGAAGACAAGAGGATCACAATCTACGAGCATAGGCATCTTGAAACACACACCAAATCCTTTGAAAGCCTTGAAGCAGCATCCATGACCTGATAGAATTGTTCATAAAGTTAAAGACTGCACTATGGGGATCTATTCCATATACAGCATACAGTTAAATATAGATATGAGTCATGATACAAGTATTTATAAAGTGACAACATACAGTACAAAGATACTTGGCCTTTAACTTGTGAAGGCTGATGATTATAAGGATGAGAATATAAAATCATTTTCTTAATTGATAATTCATAAAATCTCCTTTAAAATCAAATCTTTTTGGTTTCCCATCGTGATACTAACACCAGAAGATATCCAGACATAAGAAGTTTACGAGACAAACAATTCATCGGTTGTTTTGTTCTTGTTTAGTGGCCTAACTCAAGCATCAGACACAATCACAACTAGCCATCCACAAAAATAATTGATCTACAATGGCACTCCATAATTGACAAACAAGCTAACCATATCTGACTTATCCAAAACAAAGTTAGAGAAGCTTGGATCTTAAAGGCTATCGACACTCATCGAAGAGTGTCGGTGCGTTCCCCTGCTTTCTCCGATGAATAATATTAATTCCCCATTCCTATGAAAGCAGCATCTCACTCCAATTCATACCAAGCAGAAAAAGCATGAGCAGAATTACAGAATTTCACAAAGTTCATTCAGATCCTCTTGTTTTTCAATTCAATTACCCAAACCCATGATTCAATTGAAACCAGCAAGCACAAACCAATCAATGAACACCCATTTAATAAAAAAAAATTTTTTTTTTCAAAAAAGTAAGGAGTATAGAAAGAGAGGCCAGTGAAGAAAACGCGCAATCAAGGAAAAAAATCATGCCCTAGTTGAGATTTGAGGCTGTTTTGCAGGGAAAATAGAAGGTTCTGGAGGGAATAAGGGCCAAAGAAATAAAGGATGGTTCCTAATAATAAACTCAGGTTGGCATTGTTATGTACTTACGAGTGAGAATTGAGAAAGGAAGCAACTTTACTTAGGAAGGAGTGAGTAGGAAGTAGCAGAGGGTATGAGTACGAGTATGACTTGGCAAGAGGGGTTTTCTAATTTTTTATATACAAGACCCTTTTGAGATTTGACAGCTCCTGATTCCTTAATCATTCATTGGATTTGGACGCGGGAAAAGGGTAACGGGTCCATGCTGGTCTTGCCTTTAAAAAAATGGCAGTAGAGTAGAATGAAGTGTGATTTTATGAGTTGAATTACACCTCAACAAGAGACTGAGGGTGGAAGAAGTAAAAGTGGTGCACAGTCGGAGGTCGAAAATTCATAGGATGCTAGTTGCGTCGGTAAAATGCTTTTTCAACACATGCTATACGAAAATCGTATAGATACTATATATGGATATGAATACGAGCATTCTCAATATTCGTTTAATTTTTATATGTTTAATAATTTTTAATTTATTTATAAATTTATTTTATATTTTATAAAAAATTATAGCCATATATAAATTAATTTAATAAATTTTTAATATTAATATATAATATAAATATTATATATATATATATATATATATATATATATATAAATTGTACATAAAATCTTTCTCAACATATGAGTGGTTGTCAAATATAGCATATCTCGAGGCCTATACAAAATAAATGTATCCTATGTAATTAGAAAAATGATATGGTATATCATATTTTATTTAAATAACAGAATTATTTGTATCAAATACTAATTTTTTAATGCAGTCAAATAATGTATAGACCAGTTTACACTTACTTTAATTAATTTACCTCTTCAATTTAATTAAAGATAAATCATCTATATTAGAACTAAGAGATTCATAAAAATATTTTTTATTATCTAACATTAAAAAATTGACATAAATAAAATTTAAACTTGTAATTATGCGTTTGTTCATATATCACATGCTTATCTTTCACTAACTAAATCCTTAGGCATTTTCTTAATCTATATTAATAAATGAGTAAAGACAAATTTTTTTATATTTGACTTTCTTATAGTATAAATTTTATTTTAAATTAACATATTGACTTATCAATTCATATTTTTATTCTTTTATAAGATAAAAAATAAAAAATATTTAAAATTAATTTATAATTATATAATAAGAAATTAAAAAGTGTTTGAAAATAATTATAATTGAAAATTAAGAAATATTTATGATTTTGTTTTTATATTTATCTTTAAATTTTTAAATAAGTAAAAATGTATTTATAATTTTATTATTTTATATTTATATTTAAAATTTTAAACAACTAATTAATAACAATAGCTTTGAAAAAGCGAAAGTTAGATACCAAAGTATAGAACTTCCTTTATAATAGTATAGATATATAATATTTTACAATTAGTGATTTTTTTACACTAGGGCATCTCGACCGAACTTTTACTTCAACCAAGACTCGCTAACAATCTTAAAAAATCATTAATCTTATTTATATTTAAAATAAAAGCAATTAATGTAAAATAAATATTTAAATTTCATATAAAGTAAAATAAAATAACATTTAACATTCTAATATATTGAGTGAAATTATTTTAGAAAAATAATTTTTTAAGCAATCAAAGTAATGTTTAAGAAAAAATCAAAGTAACATTTTCATAAAAAACCGAAATAACCGTATAACGCATTATAGTAGTTTGTCATGATATAATTATTATAATATATATATAGTTAAATATCGATTGGTTTATAAAAAGAATAAGTCTAATTACACACATTTTTATTTATATCACTTTACATTTATATAATTTTTATTATTTAATTTTATCTAATCTCATCTTATTTTTTTACACATATCCATTTTAATTATGACATAAGGGCAGATGTGTTTCTTATAGAAATTTCAAACATTCGTAACATGCATAAAGACATGTCACATACAGACATGTGAATGAGGTGTTTATTCGACAAGTTAGCAGCTAGACTCATTAGGGTAGGCCCACTATGGGCAAAGTTGAATTAAGGCCAAGCAAAAATTATAGCGGACTAGCAAAATGTTAGTCTGGCTTAGCTTTATGCAGGCCATAGACTGAGCAAGCTAGCCCGTTGTCCTGATTTAAACAAGAAAATCTTCTTAAGTTTTTAACATTTTAAAATTTTATTCTTACATCTCTTTTATTATTATTATTTTACATAGTTTAAAGTGTCTTTAGGTTATCGTGTAATTGGGTTAATATAACCAATACTGACATGGTATACTGTAAAAGAATTTCTCTTATATATAATAAAAATCTCAATTTTCTGTAGAAAAGTCACCTGAAATCGCTTCATTCTGTCTAGACAATTAAAGGGATCTTGATAAAGTCACTATTTGTGTGACCTCTGACCTTTGTCTCTGTTATTATATCATGAGAAATATATGGTGATCGATCATCTTGATTATTATTACTTTGACAAGTATAATTGCTTCTTGTTTCGAAACTGAAGATGCATACAATGTAAAATAGGAAATTAAGATTTAAAATTGTACCTATAGGATAGGATTTGTGATATTTAGAGTAAACATCAATGAATAATATAACAGATGCTCGTCGTAAAACTTTGGAATATACAAATAATTTGAATTTTACAAATAAGTTAGATGATGCACTTGACCTACCCAGCTGTTGGGAACTTATGCCTGGCATCAATAACCAAATGCTTCCAGCATTCACCACCTCCGCACGTTTGTAAGGAAGTGATACTTACACTTGCATCTTAAATGACTGACTTCTCCTGTTCTGTTGACTTCCCCCTTGCAGGTTCAAAGAAAAAACATTTGCTACATACATACATACCCCATTGCTTCAATTCAAGCGCGTAGCAGGTGCTTATCACAAACCAAGATCCTATAACTTGCATGAGGCCCCTCAGCTGTATCTCGCAACATCACGTGCCAGCCCATTGCCTTGGCAATCTCTTGAAGTTCATCCATGATGGCAAGAGAATCACGGATGTATACCCGTCCACCAGGTCTTAGTATCCGATCCATCTCGAGCATAATTGATGAGACATTGCATCTGATAGAGAGAAATGTAACAGAGAGTAAAGAATAGACAACACAGAAGCACTAGTCCCTACATATACAACCAAGAAAAAAAAAGTGCACCTGTAAAGTTTCTTATTTGCAATAAGCAGTTAAGCACGCATAAAGTCATAATACATGCTCTGAATGAACAATGAAATATGAAATTACAAATACGAGTTGTTTCGTGATGCAAAAATATTGAGATGGTTGATTCCTTGGCACAACAGTGTTAAAATTTAGTAACATTAGTATAAGCTTATTTAAAGTAGTAATCTCTAAACCTAAGGATGTGTAACAGATTGGATAACCAAATCACATCACTTTGCTTGAGAGAAGTGAAAGGCTCAAATATCCAAACCACAATTACTCATTTTTCTTTTTATTAGAACAAATGCGACAATAATTAACCAGGAAAAAGATAAAAGAGCTGACAAGTGGAGAAAAGGGTACCTTTTTCTCTCCACAGAAAGCAGGTTTGCTGCATGCAGTAAATCGTAGGTTCTTGGGTAGGTGTCAAATGGTTCACACCTAAATTATAAATCACAAAATATTACTACATGCTGACAGATTCAAAAAGTAATTTGGAGGATTTGGACAAGGGGGATTTTTTCTTTTTTTTAATCTTTCCACTTTTTAAAGGGCATAATCATATAAAACTAATGCAAGTTTTTCAGCATCTGGAATTAAGAAACCTCAGTAACACATTTAGAACATTTGTGTTTAATATATCTTAAATAATTTTAGTAAAATACCAGTCATGCATAACTCCAATCAGTCCACGGTCATATATAACAGGCAAGGTGTTTGGGCCACTAACAGGAACAATGTTCATAACCCAGCTGTCAAGATTCTGATCAATCAATGCTGCTGCAAATCTGTAAAACACTCAAATATATTGAAAATACTAATCAGAAAGTCCTAAATGTATATTTACAACAAGAAAGTAAGATCAAAACAATACCCTCCAAAACCAGCTCGCATGTCCATAACATTTCTTAATCTCATCTTCTTCCAATGTAAAATACGAACATAGCTTGCTATTATCTCATTCCAGTATTTTGATTCTGCCTTAAATAGCTCATTTCTGGATATGAAAGCATCAAGTTTTATGCTTTGAAGCCTATCAGGTGGAGTTTGCAAACGTACAGGCCATCCGGTAACATTTGCTCCATACCCGTTCTTAGGCAATTGAGAGATGCATGCTTTTAGATTAACATACCTAGATTAAACCAGCAACAAAAGAAATCACCAATAATGAGCCATTAAATTTTAATAATAACATTCAGATGCATGAAAAGCTATCATGAGGCTTCACCCAAAATTATTCAATTACTAAAAATGATATAACTTATCATTAATCTTCTTTCCCATGGCCAGCATAGGTGTTAAGAGTGTAACCAGAAATAGCATTCTACAAGATTGTGAATAAAAGTCCAAAAATAGACATGTTTAAACAGGGTGCAGCATGGCCAACTTTTAAATTTCCTTAGTCTTATGCAGAATTCCACATTTTATTATGAGATAATATGATCTTTAACAAATGAAAAACCATATTTGCAGTGAAATAATCATTTCTGCATCTTTACATACCATCATTTAATTTCCTTTTCCTTTTTCTTTTCATCTCATTTTGTTTCTCTTTTTTCCCAGGAGGGTTAAGTAGAGAATGATTAACTTGCCCATAACTTTGAATATGCTTCAGTAGTCCACCTAAAAGGCTAAAATATTGAAAGAAAGTACAGATTGAAAATTAGAAATTGGTGATATAAAGGCTTCTATCAACTGTTGATCATGACTCAGATAGTTCATAGTCATTTTCATAGTCATAGTTTAGATTAGAGTTTATAGCTTCATCAAGTTTATTGGAATGGAAATCAAGTTTCACTTTCTTTTTAATGGAAAAAATTAGTTTAACATTTCAACGTCAACGAAGAAGGGAACTGCCCTTTTCTACTTCTTTAGGGTGTTTTAACCTACATATTGGCAAAATGCACCTATTTTCTACTTCCTGAATCTATCATGGAAAGCTCTATCACATATAAGAATGATAGTCAATTTACATATTGTTTGCGGTGATAATCATATAATTGGATAAAAATGTATATAATCATTCAAAGATCAGGAAGGCAAGAACACAATACCAAACATTGTCTGGGTCATCACTTGGGTCACACAGTGGAGGTTTAGTTCCTGCCTCACGGTTTAGATAGCAGCTATTGTCAAAAGCTTTCTGCCATATTGCAATGTACCCATCTTTTTTCAAAAACTTCCAGCAGAGTCGAGTAGTAAGATTAAGCATCTCTGGAGATAACAAGATCCAATGTTACACTCATCATAGATGCAGACAGCATTCTTAGCAATTAAGAGCAAGGTTTTAAATCTCGGACCCCATCACGTGATGCGGCCGCGACAAAACAGGCCGCGATTGTAGCCGCATTTGGTTGCATCATGCCGAAACAGCCGCAACGCGACCACAACCGAGATTTAAAACCATGATTAAGAGTTAAACCAACCTTAATAAATTATTAACTATTCAAGTCAGTTCAATAAAAATAGCAGAAGCGACTGTCTAAGAATGAAAGTGGGAGCAGATAAGCAGGTATTTGACACCATCACAGTTTAAGATGCTTCTCCTCAAACATGATCTTTTAAGTCATAGGCTCATAGCATACAAGACAGAGAATGACAAATGAATCATAAAGAAACATTAGACAGGAATGCGCAAAGGTCAAACTTTTGCTTTAAACAATAAACAAATCGTTGAAAGAAGTCTAGTTCAAAGGTTGATCATTAACAGAGTACATGTTAATTCTGTCTGTCATCCTGAGACACTAACGGAAAGCATGGTAAGAAATAATTTGGGGTATACATCATCTCAGAAAATGCAAATATTAAACAAAGGAACAAAATTGAGCAATCCGTAAATATAATAACTCCATAACTAAAAAGCTTCAATAAATTCAATCTGATGGAAACTCATTTCAATTATACCTTCCCATTGTTCTTCTAAAACTTCCTCATGCTTGTAAACTGGCTGGGCAGCCCAGACAAAGTACCCTCCTGCTCTTAGCATCCTATCAACTTCAAGCAGCAAGATCCCATCTTCATCACAATAAAAAAAGTTTTAAGCATCATAACACAAATAGTGACGTTTAAATATCACTAGCAAGAAAACTGGCAATTCCAACATGCACTCTCTACTGGTTGATTAGCTGTTATAGACCTCTCAATATCATTTTTCTCCCCATTATTACCAAGAACTATTGCACATCAAACAAGAAAGGAAAACACATACCATCTCGAGTCCAATTAATTCTACAGCGCGAACAATGTATCAAATCAAAAGCTTGACTTGGATATAATAAACGTCTAGTTACAAATGCCGCCGCCATTGCTGGTACGCCTCGCTCAAGAGCAAATTGGATCTGATTCTCATGAACATCCTTGGGAGCAATAGACATGGTGATGACATTCCGTAACAGTAAGTACGCACCAAAACTAGCTACACCGCAGCCAACATCAAGAACAACTCGTATATGTTGACCAAATGTAATTTCAGGAATCATCTACAAATGCAGGTGTTCAACATCAGATTCATAGAAGATGCACCTATACTGTCCACAAAAAAGTGAAACTAAAGTATATAACAACCCTGGCAATATGGTCCAAGTACTCATCTGCCCCATGTATAAATTGCGTACCACCTCCTGGAAACTTAAACTTATCTTTGTCCCTGGAAATCCAGTTTTGACCACCTTTATCCTCAACAAGACGAGTGTGAGGAACATTATTGTACCACACCTACACCAAAAACAAACATAACCTTGTATAAGAAAATCTCAAAAACACAAAAGCCAATTCAAAGTTGTGAGCAGTCAGAAACAAAATCCTCCTAATTGAGTGCATGTTTGGTTTTGATTAATTTTTAGCGAAAAATCAATTTTCTTTTTTCAAAAACTTTCTTAGTAGGCTGTTCTGAACACAACATAAGCTAATCTAAACACACCTTGAAACTGGCAACACCCATTTGGCTTAATTCCAACAAAAAGAATAAAGGTGATGTTTTTATGCATTGATTGAATGTTTTTCACTACGCAATTCAAATAGCAACCAACCTCATCTCTGCTTCTGGGCCATGGAATTGGGGTACGGTACCCTTTAGGAGCAGGAACCAAGCAATTCAACCCTCGACCTTCCTCAGGGCAATGCCGCTCGAACCTTTCCCCTTTCTCCGTTGATTTCAGCTTCCGAATCGCTTCTGCGTTATCCAAACAAGGTATGTACTCGCTGATGTTGCGCGGGCATAACCCGAACTTCTTGATCGCAAATTTGGTACCAGACGCAGACGCAGACGCAGAAGCAGAAGCAGAAGAACCACCTTCCTTTGTCTCAACTTGGGTCTCGTTGACCCAATCATCCACCATCCCCTGATCAAAATTCCCGACCTGGAACTCATCGGACATGGTGCCATTCTCGTTCACGATCCCGAATTTCTCAATTGAATCCGCCGCCGGCGGTGGTGGAGCTGCTAGGGTTTTTTCCGGCGGCGGTTGGGTCTGGTTGTTGTGATCGATGAGGGCAGAGATATTGAAGGATTTGTTGTAATTCGGGGAAATGGAGACCACCGGGTTGGGGTCCGGGTCTTGGGTGGTGGCGGTGAAGAAGATGACCTGGTGGTAGCCGTCGGACCAGTGCTTGCCGAAGTAGAAGAAGGTGATGGCGAGGAAGAAGAAAGCAGCGATCTTGAGGGTGAGGGGTGTTCTGAGCAAATTAGCATTGATGGGGGATATCATGCTTCGATTCAGGAATGGAGGGAGGGTGCCAGTCAAAGATCTTCTTCCTTTCTGTGTGTGTAGTCAGTAGTGTACTTCACCAATCATCAACTCTTCTGAGTCTGAGGTTGAAGAACAAGTAACTATAAGCGAATGTGTACATTCTGGTTTTCAGCTTAGCTGACAGAAAAAATATTTACACTTCGTATGATAGGTATAGGAAAGAAAATGCAGAAAGATAAATAACTTTTTTTTTAAATTTTAAAATATATAAGAAGTAGAATATATAAAGATATTATTTTATTAAATGTTTAATTTTTATTTTTTAAAATTGAATAGATAAATGAAAAATAAAATATTTTATTATGGACTTTTCATTTATTTTTTACTTTATTTTTACTTATTTTTGTTCCATTTGATTAATAAAAAAAATCACGAGATTATATATTAGATGAATAGAAATTTTTTTCCAAAAGTAAATATTTTAGAAATTTAAAATAAGAAATTTAGATCTAAAGTAAAATAATATATATATATATATATATATATATATATATTATTTTTTAATATATTAAATGTTTTACTTTTTATGAATAATTTTTTATTTTATCTTTAAGGTAGTTTTTAACAAAATCTATAATTAATATATATAGTGAAAAAATTAGCTCAAACAAATTAGAAATATTGAAAAAAATATTTAACTTTTATGCATGAAATTATTAATTTGAAAATTTATAAAAAATAGTGTCTTTTTAAAAATTGGATTTTTTAAATCAATTGTTAATGAATAAAAAATAAATAAAAATAAAAAGTAATTTTTTTGAAATTTTAATTTATTAAATACATTATTTTTTGTTTAAAAAACACTTTCAATTTTTTATTTCGAATTCTTAAAATTTATATAAATCTACCATTCCACCTTTATATAATTAAATAAATTACTCTCTCTTGAGAGTAAGGTAATATCTTTGCATTTTTTTTCTTTATAATATATTTGGATTTTTTTTTTTTTTGTTAATAGGTCAAATTGAACAAGTGAGAATATGTTAGAAATAAAAATGAAAGAATCCATAGAAAGTTATATTTCACTTTATTTAAAAATTAATAAAATAATTTAATAAAAATTTATTATTTCATTTAGAAGTTAAATTATAAAAAACAAAATAGAATAAAAATATTTATTATAAAGTTTCTAAATTTATTTCTTCCATTTCACCTTAATTTTACAAAAAACAAAAAAAAATTAATATTTGATAAGATTAAGGAAAAATAGGTTCTCATGATTTCATTTTCTTTTTTTAAATATTATTAAACTCTTAATAAAGGAAATTATTCATCATTCCCTTATTCACTTTCTTTTCTTCTCTTTTTTTATCACCCAAACACATTACCTTTACTATTTATTGAGTGTAAGATAATCTTTTGCATATTATTTTCTTCCATTTACCATGTTTCATTCTTTATTGGATGCCCTTAAGATTCTTACTTCATATTTCTTCTCCTTATTTTTTTCTCCTTATTTATGATAATAGAATTATTTATTTTTAAGATTTTAATTTGAATTCGCTCTCACTATAAAAGATTTTCACACTATTATCTAATTATACATAACTTACAATAATTAAAATTAAAATTTAAAAAATATGTGGCAGAATTGTCATGGAATACGAATGTGTTAGTGGAGAGTGATGTATGACTTTCACAATTGAATAAAGATCAAAGCTAGCACCATATAATTCATATATCAAATTCTTATGGATAATTCATATATCCGATTCATTTTCAGCACTTTTTCCACAACTTTCACGGGAGAACAAATACCATGAAAAAACAGGCATGGATCTGTTTGGAAGCAGAGAAAGCAACGAAAAGTAAGTGAGAACTCCTACCCTGATTCAAGCTACTCCAGCGACATCTCTTACGTAAAAAACGAAACAGCAAGAGTTGCAGAATGATCCTTAAAAAACGGTGTTCACAATTTGAGAGAATTGAACCTGAGAAGAAAGCTTTAAAGTGTGTTCTATTCGGTGGGGTGTGCGAAATCGGCTCAGTGAGAAGAAATACAATACAATTGCATAAAAGGTCCAAAATGAATGAATCTGGTTCTTGGAAAAACTGCATAATTCATAATATTCTGAGAAGGTGACAAAAAATTTAATGACTACAACTAGAGCTTCATTGACTGAGACAACTGAGACAGACAGAGCTTTACTAACTAAAAAAACACCAAAAACACACAAGATAACTGACTGCATCCTTTCAATCATTATAAATTAAAAAGAGACACTCCACACCACACTGAACACTAACAACAAAGACAGACTCTACACTGACCCTAAACAAAAACAAACATTCTGTCTTGAGCCCCACAGGCCTCCATCATCAGCATCATTGCTGAGGGGGTATTTCAGCTTCCTCTCACCAATAGATGGGATCAATGTGTATTGATGCTAGAATATGACACATGATTTCCCAAGAATAAAGGCATGGCGAGAAGAAACCTTGTTTAGTGGCAGACGTGGAATAGCAGATGGAGTAGCCATGAGTCTTAATGACTAGACCTTGAGGATGGTTTTTAACCAATATGGGCACGAATGTCAAAGAGCATTTACATTTTCTTGCATTGAATCTCCGAGCCGAGGTGAATCAAACAAGCGATTAATTGATTCTATTTTGGTTATGAGTTTAACAAATAAACTTTGCATAAATGAACGCCTCTTCATTGCTTTTTTACAATTTTACAATGGTAACATCATAAGTAAATGGGAATTAATAAAAATTTTAAGCTATATATCATTACATCCCTAAATTATTAACAAAATATTTAGTTAGGACATAGTCAAGAATTTAAATTGCGAATTAGGGAGCAATCGTGATATCTCGGTTGCAGTGACCCTTACAATTATATCACGTTCTGCAATTATAGATTGTATATCAGCTTACATTAGTTCGTAACAACCACAATATAATCGTAAATGCGATATGACTGCAATTATAATTTAAAATATTAAAAATAATTAAGACTACATCATGTAAAACATTGAAAATAGTTGAGGGCCAACCTTTTGAAAAAGAGTACTTATTAAAAAATATCATTTTGAATACAAATATGAAAAAAAAGTGTACTCAAAAGCTTTTGTGAAAAAAAGTATTTCATTTGGATACACTTATGAAAAAAAAAGTATTTATTTAATTTTTTTAAGAATATATTTTTAAAGATAAAATTATTTTGTATTTAGATGTAATATTTGAAAAGTACTTATACTAATAATTATTAATATTAAAATCACTTAATTTTTCACTTATTTTAAAAATTTGAGATTGTTAATTTCTAAAATAAATAGTTGATACAATTTTTTTTTAACTTCAATTTTTTTTAAGATGATATTCAAATACACTTAAAAACATTTTATGTACTTATTTTTAAAATATAAATATTTATTTTAAAAATTAATAAACGGCTTAATGTTCCCCATTTCTACTGCTGGCATTAGAATTAGAATGCTATAAACACGATATGTGGATATGGTGATGTTGATTCTCTTCTCAAATCTCAATTAAGTACCTTTAACCTATAACCTATAACCATAACCATAACCCCAAGCTTCTTAACGAAACGTAACTGGCATACTCCTCTTGTCTTGTGTTCTATTTCTATCCGTCTCTTTCTGATTCTATTTCTAGCGTCACTGCCTCAATCCAATTCTCTTGTCTGCTCCGTTAAGGTCACCCCCCTTGACCTCAACGGAACCCCAATTCTCTCTCTCTCTGCCCCAAACCCTTCTCTAATTAGGGTTTTCGCGCTTCCCGTTCATGGTTCGTTTCTTGCTCGTTAGGGTTTCTTCCTCTCGCACATGACGTCCCCAAAACCTTCGGGAGCCACCGAATTGGAAGAAAGGATGGGGGATTTCAAGCCCTTCTCGGAATCGTCGCAACCGGGTTCGTCTTGCTCGCGCTCCATCAGCGAAACCGTTAATGGGTCGCACCAATTCACCATAAAGGGGTACTCTTTGGCCAAAGGGATGGGTGCCGGAAAGTACATCATGAGTGATACCTTCAGCGTCGGCGGCTACGATTGGGCCATCTACTTCTACCCGGACGGAAAGAACCCCGAGGACAACTCCATGTACGTATCGGTATTCATCGCTCTCGCCAGCGAGGGAACCGACGTCAGGGCCCTCTTCAAGTTGACCCTGATTGATCAGACCCATAAGGGGAACGATAAGGTGCATAGCCACTTTGATCGCCCCCTCGAGAGTGGACCTTACACGTTGAAGTATAGAGGCAGCATGTGGTACCTTGAATTTTCTCTTTATTATTTGTTTTTGTCATCAACTGATCAATACAATTCTGAACTTGGAATAATGGCTTATTTGGGGTTTAGGGGTTTGAATCGAGTGCTATACAACATGGGGTTTGAGTGAGAATAATGTCTGTGAAGGATGCGATGTATCTATATCAATTCTGTTATTCCTACACCTGAAAATCTTACACCTTTGCTTACACCTGGTTATGGATGGGTTAATTATTGATTAATGTTTATCCAATAGTTATCGTGGTGGTTGTTGTTGTTTATTTATTTATTTTTTTCTTGGAAAATAATATGTTCTTGATAGTCTGTTAACCAAACGAAAAACAACAGACGTTGTTAACGAATAATTAACTCATCAATAATCAGGTGTAAGCTAGGTTTAAGTTTCCAGATGTGGGGAAGAAATATTTCCTTAGTTATCATAAATTTAGTTATCCCTATTTGGCGTTTTTAAGATTTTGGGGCTGGTGGGCAGAAGGTTGTTGTCTCTGGTCTTGGTGTTTCCTGCAATTAACCTTTCAGTGTTCGTTTCAGGGGTTACAAGCGTTTTTTCAGAAGGACACTGTTGGAGACTTCGGAGTATCTGAAGGATGATTGTCTCGTCATGCATTGCACTGTTGGTGTTGTCAAGACTCGCTTTGAGGGATCTAAACAGGGTGTTGTCGTGTCGCAGTCGGACATGGGCCGAAATTTTAAGGACTTGTTAGAATCTGAAGTTGGTTGTGACATTGTTTTCAAGGTCAAGAGTGAAAGCTTCAAAGCTCATAAGTTGATACTTGCTGCGCGGTCTCCTGTGTTTAGAGCCCAGTTTTTTGGACTTGTTGGGGATCCCAGCATAGATGAAGTAGTGGTAGAGGATATTGAGCCCTTTATCTTCAAGGTAGTTTTCAACTTTAATTGCTCCCATTTGTGATCGAGGTTGTCAAACTCAAGAGTTTAGATAAACTCATGGAGCCCTAGTAAACTTGAATCATAAACTCGACTCATAAACTCTTACGAGTTTACGGACTTCAAAAATATTATTTAAAAATATATCCTAGCAGACAAACATAATTTAATAGCATATCCATAATTAATATTTAACATTCCATCTCCATAACAAAGCAAATGCAAATATAACTCAATGCTTGACCAAACTGTTATATTATACTTATCCCAACACTTATGTTATTTTGTAGTTTAACAGAACAGAACAAAAATAATAATCAAAACATAAAATTAGCTTCATAACCCCAATATGTATTGCAAAACATAGGCAATTCGATCCAAGTACCCAACAAAATCAACCACCACTCTGCATTTTGAGACCAAAACCATGTATAAAATCCAAGCTCATAAACTTGCTAGTAGAATCGAGAGTCTACCGATTATGTGAGTTTACTTGCAATCGTACGAGTTTAACAAAAAGAGAGTTTACATCTGATTTAACTCGTTTTTGTGTCCTAGGGTCGTAACTTGTAACAGTTTAAGATTTAACTAGAGAGTTTGACAACCATTATATCAACAGAGCACATTCTTACAGCATAAGAAATAGCTTTCTTACTCCCATTTGTGATATCTGAACAGTGAAATTTTAAAACGTCACCCATTTGTGTTTGCTTTTGTTTGTGAAGCAAGGTTTTAAGTTGTTTTTATCTTCTTCTTTTTTTAAATTAAGTTGTAATTTTTTAGTATGGAGAATGTTGCATAATGACAACTTAGCTTGAGTCTTTTGTTGAATACTGAGTGCTGTTTATGTCAGTTATTATCTCATTCCATTCTGATACTTGCAGAAGTTGTGGCAGATTTTTTAAGATATTGTTTATACAACCTCAGTGTTCACCGTGTTATCTGCTTGCTGACAATTTCTGGCTGAATAGTAATTATTCTTTCATGCTCTCATGTTAAGCAGATTGATAGAGTGAAAATCCTTTTATCTGGTTTTTCAGGCAATGCTTCTCTTCATTTACACAGACAAACTTCCCGACATCTATGAGGTTATGGGCTCAATACCCTTGTGCTCATATACTGTCATGGTGCAGCATCTCTTGGCTGCTGCTGATCTCTATAACCTTGATCGGCTAAAACTGTTATGCGAATCAAAATTGTGTGAAGAAATCAATACTGACACTGTGGCCACAACACTTGCCCTGGCTGAGCAACACCACTGTCCACAGCTTAAGGCAATCTGTTTAAAATTTACTGCAAATCCAACAAACTTGGGAGGTGCGTATTATTTTAAAATATGAATGTAAAAGTTCTTGGTTGTTTCAACATAAGAATTTTCTAGCATAATATGTATTGCACTCTTGATGTTTCCTCAACCTTTCCAAATTAATTATATTTGCATGTTTCTTAGTGTTTTTACATTGTTAGGATAGATGTTTGGTACGTTATATGGTCCAATACCTTTATGAATGACGAGACCGTGTTAGAACTCATTTGATATTACCATTTTTATTCTTTTGTTTTGTGATTCTTGGTTTTTGGGTACTTGTCAGTGGGAAGAATTATTCACATATTTTTATTTCCTTTTTCCATGCCTTTCTTTTAATTGGATAACTTCAACGTTTAAAAGAACTATACACACGTACTTCACCATTTGGAAGCTACATTGAACTGAGAAGTAGCTTGACTATAACTGCATCCTTTTGGGGCTTTTGTTCTAGGCAGTTTTAGACTTTTGGTTGGCCTATAAAAATAAAAAAAAGAAAGATCTAGGGGGTTTGATGTGTATGTTATTTCTTGTATATTGTTAAAAGCGTAAAATTATAGAAATCTCTTTCTTAGTAGTTTTATTTTAAACATCTCACACACTCTTACGGGTCCAGCCTTTAGAAGTATTGCCTTGGAGATTCTGGGGGCAATAGCAAAGGGAAATAAGTATTCTAGTGAGTTATAGAGGAATCTCTGAACCATAGGGAATGCGGCCACAATTTATTAATGTATATGGTATTTTATCTGTATTCTAAGAACAGTCATCATTAAGACTCAGATGCAGATGGCTTTTGTTATTGAGAGGCAATCTTTTTAAAGTGGGTTGTGGTTTATGTTGTGTTTCTGATAATAATGCAGGGCTTTGTTTTGGACTTTTGGTAGTATAATGCAGCTTTCTTCTTTCATTATTCATTAATATATCTACACTGACCTTCAAAATTAATTATAACTTTAAATCCTCTAAAATCTTAGTCCTTCCTTCTGTAAGCATTTGTTTTAGACTATTATTTTTTATTTCTGCTCATCTTTTAGAAGATTTTCCCATGAGCTTCATGGTTATCTCTGTTTGAGTTATTAACTTAAGGAAGAGGGAAAGATGGAGGTAAGGGAACAATTGAAGTAAGCTTGATTTGTAGATTATTTTGTGAAAATGATGTGGTTATCTTCCTCTAATCCTCTCTCTCCTCCCCCCCATGTGCATGTGCACAAAATACAAAATTCATGTATCAATATTTTCATGAACTGTTTTATCTCTTTTTTGGTGCTTGAACTAACACTCAACGTTGATGTGTTCAGTTTGCTTGAGTGAAAAGTGTGTTCTTTGCCATATATATATATATATATATATATATGTTGCCATCCAGTGTGACAAAAAACTTCAAAGCTTGTCAATTGAAATAACAATCATCCAGAGAGATGTGCGCTGTTTATGACATTGCCATACGGGGACATGTTCTTTTCTCTGATATTTACATTATATAAACACAATTTTTCTCATAACAAGATTGCTACCTTGCTTGTTCAAATAACATAATTACTTTATTCAGTGAGAAGGATGTACATAGCTTTAATATCCGAAGTTATTGGGCTCCCTTAAGCTTATCCTCTCTCTCTCTCTCTCTCTCTCTATATATATATATATATATATATATTTGTGTGCCATCTCACTTTATCAATTGTATGTTAGTTTTTCTTTCTTTAAATTTAAATTCATTAGACTTCTTTAATCTCTGTTGTTCATTGTACCTTTTTTTAATCACATATCCTATAACTAACCCATGTCATTACATTTTTCTTTTTTATTATCTATTAATTAATTATTTTATAATTATAATAAATAATTGATATCATAAAGACAAAAGGAAGTGGTGACTTGTGTCAATACTCCAGATTTTTTAATTCGTGTTTTGATTGGTTTTGAATAGTTGGTTTGTCAAGTGAACTTATCAAGCAGTTGGCATGGCGGCTCAATTTGTTGTACCTAAGAAAATTCTCCACTTCTCGTAAACTTTTCATTTCTTGTTTTTTCTTTCCATGATATCTCATCTTGTGTCCAGATGGAGCATTTTCAGATTGTAGTTCTGAATTTTAATACGTGAAATATCAAGTTCGAGTAGAAAAGTTAGTGGATCTTGAAAAGTGTTTGAATTCAGTATGGAATTTCCATTACTTGAAATTATTCTTAAATGGGGTTAATTTGAGATTTCTGCCATTCTCTCCATACTTAACACTTACAAAACTCACTAAATTGTCAACAGCCAGTCACTGCTTTGCATGTGGGTTTCTTCTTGGAATAAATGTTTTCTTGTGTTGTTCTGTAGTAAGTTAATATTTTTCAGGTTTTTACGACTTGTCATTTAAAATTTGCTTGCTGCATACTCTTCAGTAGTTTATCCCCTTACTGTTTGTGCCTTATGGGGAACCCTTAAAATTTAACTTTTAACTTCTAAAGTCTCATTGATGTATTATTATGCCTTGTGCAGCGGTAATGCAGTCCGAAGCTTTTTTGCATTTGAAAGAATGCTGCCCCTCAATGTTGTTGGAATTGCTGGAGACATTTGCGTCAGTGGATGATAGCTCAAGCCAGCCGCTGAGCAGGAAGAGAAGTGGCAGTAGCATATACGGGCAAGATTTAGCAGACGGGGCAGCTGCTGAATCAGTTAATCCAAATGGCAGGCGTGTCAGGAGGCGGACATAAGAGTAGTTTGCAATATGGATCTGCAACCCTAAAAGTGTGATATAGATAACCCCCTAGTTATGGAACTACCTGTCAATATGAGTGATTCACCATTTTCATTTCACCTGGTCTCAGAGCTTTTATATGTGAAGTTTCTGGCCTTCCCACCTTGTCTCAAGGGGCTAGTTTGGACAGCATTTTCAATGGTAGTTTGACATTAGAACAGCTCTAGTGTAGGGTATATCATGTTTGATGTCTTTAATAAAAGGTATATAGCTGATATATTTGTTTTTTCAATCATGTCTTGGAAGAGACAGTTTTCCATTTTAAGCGATATAGATGAATGGTAGAACTATTTTTCCCATTGGAGGCGAGAGACTTCAACCCCTGGGTTATGTTTGGTGTATGATTCTATCGTGTAGGTGGATCCTGGCTTATATCTGATAATTTCAGGTCCACCTTGCCTTGTTCTGATCAACAGCCTTGTCTATCTGTACCGACATAGAGAATGAGAGAAAGAAGAAAATAATGAGGGGAATGAAAATATTTTTTCTTATTTGGGAGTTTAATAATAAGTAGGAAGAGTGATGAATTCAAGGAGAATTATTTTTCTTCTTTTTCTCTTAAATATAATTTTTTTTTTTTAAATTAAGGTGAAATAAGAGAAAATAAATTTATAAGTTTAAAAATAAGTATTTTATATTCTATTATGTTTTTTATGATTTAATTTTTAAACAAAATAATGTAGTTATATTTTAATTTTTTATTAATCTTTTAAACAAGAAAATAATTTTGTTTTGTTTTGTTTCTCTCCTTTCTTTTTTAGTCATATTTTACTTGTTTCATTCTGATTCATTAATAGTTGAAAAGTTTAAAAAGAGAAGATATTAAAAACTATGCATGCGGATACTGTGTGGTTTCAAATTTTCAATAAACTTATTTGAGCTTATCTTACCTTGGACTTCTAAGTAATGTTATTATACATTAATTTATAAATGGTCGTATACTTATAAACCGAAGTTATTTCATGTCCTGTATAAAAGTCCAAACATCTTTTTGTTTCTGTAGTACTCCCTTCATCCTTAAATAGTTGTTTAAGATTTAAGTACACTAATTAAGAAATTTATTAATAAAATTGACAAAATTGATATTTGACAAAATTGTCTTTTTAAGATTCTTTTGACAAAAATATTTGATGTGTTAGTATTGATAATAATTAATGAGGGTAAAATTAAAAATAAACAATAAGTATTTTTTTATTCTCCAAAATTTACAAATAATTTAAGATAAAATGAATTTTAAAAAGTGATAATTAAAAAGAAAGGAAAAGACTACTGCGCACTTGGAGAGGGAACTTAGCCGAAGTAAAGCAGTCGTGCCATGGCAAACTCTCTCTTGTATGCCACCAAACATAGCTATCAAATAGGAAAAATATACTTTTACACTTTTAAAAATAGGTGTATTATTATTTATACTATTTTTGATGGATGTAATTGAATGAGAAAAAATAATAAAAATATATATATGATAAATAATATTAAATAATATATAAAAAAAATATATATACTATTTATATAAAAATATAAGAATTGCATCAAATAGGATTTCGGTCTGCTGGCCCGTACATTTTTGTCCCCAATTATAAAAACTACGAATTAAAATTGACGTTTTCTCCAAAAAAATAATTGTTTTTTTCTGTTACTTTAATTTTCCTTCAATCTTTTGCTTTATATTGCGAGAGATAATTTTATATTTGTTCGGGGTGTTGGCCTATCCACATGTGCATCCAACATTTGGTAGGGAGCTCCATAATGGAGCACGTGATCACTTGAGCCACTGATGTAGGGTCAATTTACTATAAACTTTAGGCAATGATTTTTATGATATCAAATTATTCCTCACTGAGATGCTTTGTCGTTGTCACTCATGAAACTAAAACCCGTCGTGAAAGTGAGGTTAATGAATTCCTCTTCATTCATTGGCTACATTATGCGCGAACCTATAATCGTAGGGCCCAAACCCAATCAAAAGCCACTTTTTAATATTGAAATCATTAAAATCATTGATAGGGAGAGAGATGATTTTGTAATAGAAAATGATTTTCTTATATTATTATTTATTATATTTTTTAATAATTATAATTAAGTGAAAAAAATAAAAAAATGATATAATTAATGATATAAAAAATAATATAAAAAGTGACATAAAAAAATAAAATAAACAAATTATAGTTATTATGTAATTTATGTGTTACATCTTTCCAGTACAACCATCATTTCTCTAAAAAAAAATTAAGGATAGTGAGAGGTAATTATGTAATAGAAAATGACATTCTTATATTATTTTTTATCATAATTTTTAATGATTATAATTAAGTAAGAGAAAATAAAAAAATATAATTAATGATATAAAGAGTAATATAAAAAGTAATATAAAAAAATATAAAAAATTTATAATTATTATGTAATTTATGTGTTACATCTTTTTTGTACAACTATTATTTCTCTAAAAAATTTAAGGAGAGAGAGAAAGGGGGAGGTAATTATGTAATTTTTATGTTACATTTTGCCTGTGCAACTATCACTTTTCTATAAAAATTAAGGAGAGGGAAGAGAGAGAGGGAGGTAATTATGTAATTTTTGTGTTATATTTTCTCTGCAACTATCACTTCTCCAGAAAAATTAAGGAGAGAGAGGGGAGGTAATTATGTAATTTCTGTGTTACAGTTGTCATGTGCAACTATCATTTCTCTAGAAAAATTAAGGAGAGAGAGAGAAGTAATTATATAATTTAAGTGTTACATTTTTCCTATGCAATTATTACTTCTCTATAAAAATTAAGAATTTTAATCATATAATATCATATAATATATAATGAGAAAGTATATATCTTTATATTTTAATATGTGTCATTTTAACATAAAATAATATGTTTAAAATTTTTATTATGTGACAAATATATAATTCTAATAATTGACATGTGTTATTTTATTTATTAATATAAAAAGATGATGTATATGTATAATCAAGTCTAAATTTAATTTATTACTCATATATACAAATATATAAATTTATAATTATATTAACATATATACATTTACATATTAATTCATATTTAAAAAATTTAAAAAATTCACACATATCTTTAATTGACCACGTTATTAATTATTTTTATTGGTAACTAATCTTAAAATCTTAAAATTTTTGTAAGTATCTAATTTTATCTTGGTTATATATGTACTATCACATTAAATTAATTAATTATATTTTTAAATTATTATATTTATTCATATATAATTATTTTATATTATTTACAAAATTTCAAAATATACATCATACAATAGTAAAAATTTTGTATAAAAATATAGTAAAATTAATTAAATATAATTTATTATAAAGAAACTAAGAATTTTTCAAGTATTTGTTAAATTAAGAAAATATAGTAAATTTTTTTCGTATAATCTTAATGATAGGTTGATAAAACACCAAATAAATAAATACATAAAAATTAATATTAAAAGGAAAAAACTATAAAATAAAAAATCAAAATTATCTCAAACTATAGAAATTAATTATTTATTGAGAGGTTATATAAAAAAATATTTATTGACAAGAGTTACACAACTCGATTATCATAGTATGAAAATAGTAAGTTAATGAAAAACCAAAAAATAGTTTTTAAGTGGGTTCAACTGTAGATTTTACTAATTATAACTTAATCAAATTTATTTAATTTTTCTGATGTCATATGTGTAGGTTTAGTATATTTTTTCTTATTTATTGTAATATTTTTAATTTATCTCATATATTACATGAGTATAAAACACTAGTCATATATAAAGAGAATATATATATCTTTATATTATGAAATGTGTCATTTTAATATAAATAATATGTTTAAAAAATTTATCATATGTCAAATATATTTATTTTTAATTATTTTAATAATTTTTTATTTATACCATATATTACACGAATGTAAAACATTAATTTAAGTAATAAAAGTGTCCACCTCATCATATATGAAAAATAAATGTAAGCTTAATTATATGTACAAATAACATAACATTTTCTCATAAATCAAAACTTACGAATCACAAACACAAATACAGATATAGATATAAAGGATACATTAAATTTAAAAATTATAAAATACTGATACAATATATATATATATATATATATATATATATATATATATATATATATATATCAAAATAAATTAAAGAACTTAGTTTATATATATATATAATTATAAAATTTAAGAAAAAAATTATAATTCATTAATATTATTTCTATAAGTTTGAAGATTTACAATATCTTAATAAATGTTATATGTGTCAATATTTGTTACCTAATAAGTCTCTCCAAAAAAATATGAAGCATAATTTCTATTGATATTTTCTAAAAAATCTCATAAACTAACTTTTCCTAATATAACTAATAATGCACAAGAATATGTACATCCAAAAAAATTAATTAAAAGGAATAGTAGTGTGAGGCAAGTTTTGGTGATGACAAAATAGAAGACTTAATACGAATAATGACTTAAAAACTTAATAGTAACATATGAAAAGATAAAACTTAAAATACTTGTATGTGAAAATAATAACTTAAGATGTTAGTTATGCGATTGAACTTGTGTTAGTTACAGGCTTATTAAGTAGACGTTAATAATGAAAATTAAATTTTAAAAAAATATTAATGGATCTTGTTAAAATCTTGTTCAAGTGTATGTTGTAACACCCTAAATTTCTTATATCTTAAATGTTTCAAGATATTGTCTAAATAAAAATATTTTTTTAATTTAACACATTTAAATATATAAAATACATATATCATATATATATTTTTATGTATATGAGATGAATACGTGTCTGATGTATAAATACGCCTATAAAATAATGTTTCTGTAATTCATTGATGATCAGAACTCATCAATAAATGATGTGTGGACAAGCAGTGTATAAATATGCGAAGAAGACTTTATCAAACAACAATTGACACCCATCAACAAATGATAGGATAACTTGAACATCAAACAACCCCTCGTGTTACTTCACTACAGCCAATCATTTACCCACACCTCTTCCTCACCACACGATCTCATACCCCGCAACACACTGACCCCATCCAATGATTGTGAAGACAAACATCCAACGGTTCTAGCTGCGTATGAATTCACAGAGTCTACATAGTTGATAGACCGTGGAGAAGCATAGCAGTTTCCCATCACAATACCCTGGGCCCAACCACAGCTAATTATTACCCAGCCATTCTCAACCACAGGGCTCGGTTATCCAAAGCGGCTGGATCATGGGCCCACACAGTACAGTTATTAGTGAGGGATTGATAGCCACATGATCAGGGATGGCCCATCCTGAAGAGAGGGCACAATTCAGAATCTGTTTATGGGTTACGGTGTCTTCTGGTGGAGGTGGCTCGTTAACGCCCATGTGTTGAAAATTTGAAATTGGTGTGCGTTGTTTGTGCCACAAAAATTTAGTGGCTTGGAGTGCCGTGTCCTAAGGGACGACGGCTGACGTGTTACATCAATTTTTATTGGGCTGGGCCTATGGGCTGAGCTCCAATTGGTGGCTTCTTGAGGTGCTTTCAGTTCATCCACCAAACTGAAAATTCTGTGGCCGTGAGGGTTCTGTGGATTTATTTGCTTTTACCATACTTTGCCACTTCCATTGATTGTTGTCTTGTGCTTTAGACTTTTTTTTTTTTTTACAAGCTCGTGGTTTAGACTTTGGAAGTGGACAATGGACAAATGACAGTTGTTGATGTTAAGTATACTCAGGTGGGTTTGGGTCTATTGAATTTGATATAGACTCAGTTTTTGTTGCAAGCAGATGACGAATAGGCCAAAAGTTGGAAATGATTTACATCAAGAAATTGTAGTCGTTTTGAGAAATCAATCATTGAAAGAAATTATATTAGTAGCGGACCAAAGAAAAAAAATATATTAATTAGTACAATAGATTCTAGAAATGTGACAAAAGCAAATGATGAAGGAAGGTAAGCATCCAAAATTTCCAATTACTATTCTGATTTATAAATTACATATAACATTGTATCTTTAATTGGTAAAATTAATTAGTATGAAATATAAGATTATAATTAAGGTACAAATATATGTTCTAGTTGGGTTTAAAATAATTATTTTGTTTCATTGTGAAAGTACAAGCTATACCTTTTTCATAACACAATGTCAGTCTAGGAAATATTGACATTTACACAAACATATAGAGCACAATATAAATACAAGCACAATGAAACACAATGATTCTATTTCATTTTATGCTAATTTCTGGTTGTGGTTGGTGAATAAAACCTTTAATAATGACAGAAATCGTTACGTAAACTAAATCTTATTTGTGGTTGGACGTGAATTGGCTACCAATGTTGTGTATGGCATCTACAATTCAACTCTTGCATCACCTAACAATGCTTTGACCTTATTTATGAAGTGTAGTAAACGAAACTGTTGGTATTGGAAAAATCTTAACGTATCTGTCACAAAATCTTCGAAACAACGAGTGTTGGAGGCCTTCCAAAAAAATCAGGCATTCCTTTTTGGTGCTCTTAACTCTCACAACAGATGCTGAAAACTAGAGTCACTCAGCACCACTCACCAGTATTATGCATATAAAAGTTGTTCGTGGAAGTGGCGGAGCACGATAAAAAAATCGTAGAGAGGAAAAAAGAGACAGCGAAAATCAATAAGGGCATATGCTGAAAACAGCTCAATGACAAGGGAAAAAGGACAAGAAGGAAAAGAAAAATGGCTTGATCTGAGAGTACGTGTGCCTATATTTTCATTATATGTTTTCCTCTAAAAATTCTCTTTAACTATGAAAAATGATTAAATACGCAAAAATGGTACATTCCAGTTACTGAAAAACTATTGTCAAGTGCTAATATTGGTATATCCTCTTGAGTAAATTCTCAATTTGTACGGTAAAAAAAATAAACTTCACTTTAAAGTTATCATTTAAATCAGCCTCATGCATTAATTAAAACTATATTTTTGCCTTTCATGTCGTTGTAAACTTACATTTATTCTTTTTAAAGATTCAAATAACATTATAACTGTTAATAATTCAATTAAATTTGATGACATACATCATACATGTGATTTTTTAAATTAAAAATACATGAACAAATATATACTTTCTCAATATTCTGTTTTCTGTTGTTTTTACCTTAATTTGTATGATAAGAGATTAATCTATAATAAGCAATAGTTCAAATGATATAAAACTATTCTAGTCGACCGAAATTCAATACTTAGATTAACGGGAAGTAACTTGATGTCATGTATCACATGTCACGACTTTAATATGAAGCGACTCCACTACTTAATATTTAAATAATTAGGAGGTAATCACTCCTAATAAATTTTACACAAATAAAAGTGATTATAAGCCTTATTAATAATTATAACTACCTATGAATACACAATTTAAAATAAGATTTTATCTTATCCTACTTAACTATTAAACAAATTCTTCATATAAATAACACGCTAAACTATTCAGACAATTCTTTGAATCTTAAACATTCATTCTTTAATTTATAATCTAACTTAATTATTGGAATACCTTTGTAAGAATACTACCTTTTTGTTCTACCGCTGCTGCCATTGCACTAAAGAAAAAACATCATCATCAACTCACCATAAACACTTTCAGGTATCTTTTTTTAACCTATTCAGAACAAAAATTATGTCTTAAGATTAGAGAGTTGTTCAGATAATTAAGTCAAAACTTAGCATTTTTATGATTTTGATTTTTTATATTTTATATTATGTGGCGTGTTTAATTTTGTTAAGAAATATTGGGTTATTTTGTTTTATTATTTATTAAGGGTAGAATAGTATTTTTCTTTCTCTGTTTAGCCTATATATAGTTTCTTTGTATTTAGGTTAAATTAACTTTTGCATATCAACAATTTATGAAACCATTGTCTCTTCTTCACAAATGTTCTTGTATTTTTCTTTGAATTCTTTATCATGGTATTAGAGAAAGCCATGGGACGAGGTTTAATCTCAAACACAGCATTCGTTCAGTTTGTAAGGTGACCGTACAATTTCGAGAGGGTATTCGCTCAATTTTTATATTTTGGTATATCGGTATTCGCTTTACGGTTTAAAAGAATGATTTCATTTTTCTTTTGGTTGAAAATCTGATATTCGTTTTCTTTTGGCTTTCTTGATTTTTTTATTATGAAAACTTGAAAAATTAGTACGCGATTAAAAGGATCTGTGTGAGTGTGAGGTTGGATGTAAAAAAATTATTCGTAGTTTTAGAGTTACGTGATGAGAAACTTTCTTAAGGGTAAAAATGTGTAGGGATATGTTAGTGGAACCTTTGAGAAACCTAAGAATATTGTTGAGGGTATCTTTGCTTTGATAGATACACAAAAGTGTTTTAAACAAATAATGCAAAAATTATTACTTGGATTAATCAAATTAATTGAGCATTCCATAAGTACACACGACGTTTTTGCGAAGTATGAGATTTGCAAAGGAGGTTTAGGATCATTTGCAAATGTTATTCACTCAATCAAATTTTGCAAAGCAAAGATATCAATTAGAGAATGATATACGAGCTCTTCGTCAGAAGAATATGAGTATTCGGGAGTTTTATTCTGCTATAATGGATCTTTGGGATCAATTGGCTCTTCTGACAAATCGGTAAAATTAAAGGCATGTGGTGCTTATATTGCTCGTAGAGAACAAAGATATTGGTACGATTTTTAATGGCACTTATGGAGATTTTGAAGGACTTAGAGGTTCAATTTTGTATCGTTCTCCTCTTCCTCCTTCTTGACTCGGTTGTCGGTGAGAGTTATTGGTCAAGAAATACGTCTTAAGTCTTATTGGAAGATTGTCTTTGAAAAGGGAATTCTTTCTACTTCTAATCCCTCCGTGTTAGCAAGTATCCTCTAAGCCACCCTCCAATAATCGGAATAAGTCTTATACGAGGGTTGCCATTGACGAGTGCGATTTACAGTAAGAAGAAAGGTCAACATTTAAGGCTCATTGCTGATGTCTAAGTTGAGACAACATAACTAATCGCAACATGACAATCTCAAGCTTTGAAGCTTGGTAACCGATCACATATCTAATGCTTATAGACCACCTCGATGGTTACAGACCACCACAAATGACTAGTAATACTGCAGATAGTTGCTTCATCGGTATGTCCTTTCATCGATCCTAGTACTCAGGTGAGCAATTCCGTGTTTCTCTCCTTATAGCCACATGCTATGTCTCCGCTTCTTCTTCCATGGGTCGGTTGCCTCATAGTTCTTGTGTATGTCTCATTCTCATGGGTCTTGGATTACGGTGCTTCACATCATATGTCTCCGAGATTCTTCACATTTTGCTTCTGTGTCTCCTTCGTCTTCTATTCCTGTTATGACTGCTGATGACACTCCTATGTCTTTAGCAGGTGTTGGTTCTGTTGTTGCAACTAACTTGTCTCTCCCTAATGTATATCATATTCCTAAACTCAAATTAAATCTTGCTTTTGTTAGTTAGTTATGTGTGTGAACACCTAATTTTTTTAGTTAAATATATATATATATATAAAATTAAATAAAAAAATTTAAAAAATAAATAAATAAAAAATAATAAAAGACCCATTTTCAGACACGCTTTCTCCTCCTTGCATCATCACATTCACCCTCACCTACTCCACCCATTGTATTTTTCCTAACCCACACTCATTTCGATTGCTAAAAAAAAAACATATCTAATGTCACTATAACTAAAAAGAAAAAAAAATATATCCCCCGAATAAAAAAAAAAAACGCCTATAAAATAATTTTCAATCACTTCATGCAGATCAGGACATCAGTAGGGGGGGTGTATATATTTTGGATGAGTTAAAAGTGTCAACAATTGACACCCATCAACTAATAGTGTTGATTTATCTTCTTTTCGTTTGAGTCATTCTTCTTCTAGTTTTTACTTATGGCTTTCTCTCTAGGTCATGTTTCATCTTCTCGTTTGAGATTTTTTGGCATCCAACAGGGGCTTTAGGAAATTTACAAACTTGTGATATTTCGATTGTAGTGGATGTAAATTGAAAAAATTTTCACAAAATTTGGGCCCACCTTTTAATCAAGTATTTCCCAGCCACTTCTTCTTCTCCTTTTGATTTGATTCATTCATGTGGATGGGGACCTTCTCAGGGCTTGCCACCAAATGATCAGGAGGGTCTCCTGATATTATGTTTCTTTTATTGATGATCATACTCGTTATTATTGGGTTTATTTAATGAAACACCGTTGAAAATTTGAAATTCTTTTGAGATATATACATAAGACATTTCGGCTCTTGTCAAAACTCAATATTCTGGGCTGTATGGGCTATTAAATGTTTTAGGTGTAATTTGGTGGGGAATACCACTCTAATAAATTTTGTGAGGGTTCTGTGGATTTATTTGCCTTAGATGGAACTATTCACCAAACTTCATATACGGATACTCTTTTTTAGTAAAATGGTGTTTAGACTTTGAAGAAAACATAGACAGTTGTTGAAATCTAAGTATACTCGGTTTCTGGGTCTATTGAATTTGCATAGACTAGTGTTTTTGGGGTGAAAGCTGTTTCTTAGCTATAAGTTTGATTAATACAATTCCATCTTCTCATATTTCGTTTTGTCTCCTTTTGAAAAGTTGTATGAGTATGCTCCAAAGATTATTCTTTCTTTAGAGTTTTTGGTTATACTTGTTTCGTTCTTCGTCCTCATGTGAAGCAAGGTAAGTTGTCCTCTCAATCTATTTATTTGTGTCTTTTGTTGGTTATGGTAAAGGTAAAAAATATAGTATCGTTGTTTTGAGATCCAATAACTGTTCTTTATGTGTCTTGTCATGTTATTTTTCTTGAGCATATACCTTTCTTTTCTATTCCATCCACTACTCATAGTTTGACTAGATCCACCTTATTCATATAGATCCTTTTTCGAGGATTCGATAGTTTGTCATCTCGTTTCCTAGTACTTCAAATACCCCTTCTGCGTCGGCACTTTACTCTCTAACATTTGTTGGACATAACCCACTTTTTGAAGCTTCCTCTTCTCCTATGGTCCTCGAGTCGAGAATGGTGATTGTGGATCCATCCTTTACGCTCAATCCATACGCATTCGTAAGTCCACAAAGTTACTAGATTTTGCTTATTCTTGTTATTCTTCATCTTTTTATTCTTTTTTAGCTTTTATTCATTGTCTCTCTGAGCCCTCTTCCTATAAAGAGACTTTTCTTGATCCTCTTTGGCAGCAAGCTATGGATGGGAAACTTTTTACTTTACAAAAGACAGGTACTTGGGACTTAGCTCCTCTACCTCAATTTAAAATTTTGTTGGTTGTCGTTGGGTATATAAAATCAAGACTAATTGATGGATCTATTGAACGATAATCTTAAAAAAAAAGTCGGGTTATTGCAAAATATTTTGCTTAACAATGGTATGTATTATTCTTGAGGAGACATTTACTCCTTTGCAAAAATTACTACTATTCGTACTTGTTATTGCGGTATAGTTTTGTTATATATCATGGCATATCATTCAACTTGATGTTAAAAATGCCTCTTGAATGGAGATCTTCAAAGGAAGTTTATATGGCGCCCTCCCGGTGTTTTACATGATTTCATATGCTAATTTCTGCTCAATAAAACATTATATGGTCTCGTAAACAAGAACCCCGTGTTTGGTTTGAGAAATTTTGTATGGATCTCTTCCTTTGGATTTGCTTCAAGTCATGATTTGACCTTATTTTTGTTAAACGAAACTGATGGTATTGTCGTATCATTTTGTCTTTATATGTTGATGACAATTATCATTGGTGAGGCCTATTCATGGTATTTCAGGCATTTTTTTGAAGCAGAGTTAACTCTCACAACAGATTGAAATGAAAGATTTGGGTTCTCCACGATATTTCTTAAAAGGTTCGTATTGAGGCGGAGCACTAAAAAAATCGTAGAGAGGTTATCTTTTTCTCAATCGAAATATGTTGCATATTCTGAAAACAGCTCAACTTACAAGATAATAAGGACAAGAAGGACACTGGCTTGATTGAGGTTAATGTAAAGTTTTCTTCTTATATGGTTTACCTTTGTCGAATCCTACTTTATATCGTACTTATTGTGGGGAGCTTGGTATACCTTACTATTACTATTGTCCAGTGCTATATTGCATATATCCTCTTGAGTATTTGTTAGTCGGTTTAAAAAATAAACTCCTACTACAAGTTATCATTTAAATCAGCCTCATGCATTAATTATTATTTTGCGATATCTTGAAACTTACTTTTATAATCTTTTATTTCCATCAACCTTTTCCTGTTAGATAATTCAATTATACTTGATGACATACATCATACATGTGATCCCACAGAAATCGCAAAAATACATGAACAAATATATACTTTCTCAATATTTTTTTATGATTGTCTTTATTTCTTTGTATGATAAAATCAATCTATTGTTTCCAATCTTCAAATGATATAAAATATCGTAGACTGACATCTATTCAATAGATTGTTTGGGAAGTACGTTGATGTCATGTATCACATGTCACGAGTTTAATATGAAACGACTTCACTATGTATTTAACAAGTTAAGATTCAATCAATCCTAACAAATTTTACAACAAATAAGAATGATTATAATCTTTATTAATAATTATAATCTACTAATGAATACACAATTTAAAATGAGATTTTTCTTATCCTTTTTACTATTAAGCAAATTCTTTCATATAAATCACATTAAACTATCTCAGACAATTCTTTTTCCTAAACATTCATCTTTCTTAATTTATAATCTAACTTAATTATGAGAGATGTTAAGAAATATTGGATTATTTTATTTTATTATTTATTAAAGATATAATAACATTTTCTTTTCCCATATTTAACTTATATATAATTTCTTTATATTTAAGTTAAATTAACTTTTACATCTCAACAATCTATGTCAAATCTTATTTTTTGATTTACAAATATTTTTATATTTTTCTTTGAATTTTTTAAATTTTACCGACTAGTATTTGCACTTCGCAAAAACATGCTCTCTAATAATCTAATCTAAAAAAAACATAGTAAAGCAAGAAAAGATAAACAAATGGTTTAATAAAGTTTTTTGGATACGTAAAAGTCTCACTTTTCAAAATCAATCTTGCCCGGACAAGCGGGTTTTACCTATCAAGAAGCTACAATAATTAAAGTAGCACACTTGTACTTGGTTAATTACCATTGACTTGGTCCATAGAGTAATTACCATTGATATTTCAATTATTGTTGTCAAACACACACAGTCATATACATAAAAAAAAAAAATGAATGGATCATATTTGTTGGCTGTCTGTCTCGAGAAACTTAGCAACTACAGCAAACACATCCTTTATTTCAGAAAGGAAAATCACGAGTCATCCAATTTTTCAATCATAGAAAAGGGCAATCCAAACCCCATGATTCCATTTGCTGAAATATAAAATTGCCAAAAATATCAGCGTCGCCATCACATCTCACATCACACACTTCAGTTCACAAGAAATTGTTAGGTATTACTATTAACTTCAAAAAACATATCTTAAATAATCTCGTACCCAAAAAAAACTCTTATTTTATATCATGTATATCATTTTAATAATAACAATAAAAGTATTATTAAAGTGCGAGTCCACGCGAATAAAGTGATATATATTGATGGGTATATACTATATAGTAATTTTTTTTCTTATTTTTACAGCAATTAAAAATTTCTCACAGTTTACACGGGTAAGGTGGGGATAAGGCATGATGTGTCACATTTCTTCAACTAACACGTGGCAACACATAATGATTAGAGTTAGAAGGAGGGGTAAGCACGTGGCGGTATTGGGAAGCTACACGGTAGGCTGTAAGGCACAGGACCTTGGGTGTTGTTGGGGGAGAGGCCGACCTTCCAGAAAGTTCTGCAAAACTCGTGGCCAGAAATGGCTGAAGCATCTAGCGGCCAGCACGACGCCACGTGGACGTGGCACCACGTGAGCATCCGACGTGGCACATGCATTCAGCTGAAAATGATACGCCCCCTTTTGCCCACCAGCAGAGTCATTAGGGCACTTTCTGCTAACTCTTTCTTCTTCACTCCAAAAATTCTCTCTCTTTCTCTCTCTCCAAACAGAAAACAAACAAAAAACAAAGGAAAATCTGAGGGAAAAGTTTAGAATTTTATTGCATTGTGATTGTGAATTAGATTTTTTGTTTTGTTTTGGGTTGTGGGAATCGCCATGAATGGCGAGGGTAACGAGGCATTGAAAGGGGAGAAGGAAAAGGAGAGGCTGGTGTACATGTGGGGTTACCTGCCGGGAGCGCTGCCGCAGAGGGCGCCGCTGTTGACGCCGGTCCTCGCTAGGGTTCCGGCGTCTGGTTATTTCTGGAAGGATGTTTGCGGTGGTGGTTGTGGATTCGCCATGGCTATCTCTGGTGCTTAAAACTTTTCCTTTCCAATTTGCTTCTTCTTCTTCTCCTTCATCTTCTTTTTTATAATTTTTCTATTGGTTTTGAAAACCCCACCTCATATTATTATTATTATTATTATTATTTAAATATTCCAAATAGTGGTTTGAATTTGAGAATCCAGCTGATTTTGTGAAGGAATTGCTTCCAAGTGTTGATAAGAAGATTGAAATGAGAACTTGGAATTTTGCATTTGCTTTTTCATTTCCCTTCTAATGGAAGGAGAAACTCAACTCACTGAACTCAGTTCAGTGGCCTGAGCTACATAGTACATACTGATGTTATTCTCAGTAAAGTCCATTTTTTTTCCTTATATGTTTTGTTGGCCCCGAAGTTTTTTTTTCTTTTTTTAATCAAACAATATTTCTCTCTGTGGCGACCAAACAGTTTATTTATTTTTTAAATTAAATTATTCAGTTGGAACTTTAGTTCCAGCTCCACCACAGGCTATTCTTCTTCTTTTATGTTCCTTTGCCTTTCCCCGTTATTTTGTTAGATTGTTCAAATCTAAGTAGACGAATATAAGAGATTCCTTGTAGTTTGTGAGCCTTTCACTACTGTTTCAAACTGGTTTTGCTTATTTTTATCAATCTCTTGCCAACTCAATACCATGGAATTATTCTTTTTGTTGAATATGTTTAATGCCAGGGCTAAGGAAATGTCTTCAGTATGAGTGTAGCTTTTGTTTTTGATTTTGGTTTTTTTTAATTGATTGTATTTTGTAATTAAGTCCACGCTTGTTGTTTTTTGACTTATCTTCTTCTGAAGGAGGTTATGTCAGTGCATACCTCTCGATCCATCTATCTCTTTTGGCGCCCCTTTTCTTATAGCATCTTATTTGCATAAAGGATTCATCATTGCTCATACTTTCCTCCTTAATCAGAGTCAGGAAAGCTCATAACATGGGGTTCAACAGATGATTTAGGCCAAAGCTATGTGACGTCTGGCAAGCACGGGGTAATGCATAAACATATAGAATGATACTGATCTCTCTCTCTCTCTCTCGTGTTTCTTTTTCAGTCAACTAACATTTTCTAGTTTATTTGTAAAGGAAACACCAGAGCCTTTCCCACTTCCAACTGAAGCATGTATTGTAAAAGCTGCAGCTGGATGGGCACATTGTGTTGCTGTAACGGGTAAGCTACATTTCCTTATCTTGCCTGCCAGGAAGAAAAGAAACCAATATGATGCGAATGAAAGGAGAAAGAACAAACTAACATTGAATCTGTAGTATTGTCTTCCTGGAGAAATTATGCACTACTTACAGTTAACTTTCACAAGTAATGAATCAAAATGGATTCAAGAAATTATTATTCAACTGGCAAGAGATTGTCCAACAAGCAAAGTTTTCTTTCTGGTGTCATTTTACATGTATGTTTTGCTGTTCTTTTGCAGAGTTTGAAGAAGTTTACACATGGGGATGGAAGGAATGTGTTCCCTCTGGGAAGGTATTTGGTGAACCGTCGACAGGGGTAAGTCTTGAAAAAGATGTACCAGGAAGGCAGAGTTCATTCTTGACGGAGCAAGGTATGTTTGACCTCTTTACAATGGCCATTTGTCTACAGCTACCTGTCCCTCCCACGGAGTGGTCTAAGCTAGCCAAGGTGTACAAAAAGGAGTGGGGGAGGCAGGGAACTGCTATGATATAGGATAGAATGTTTGAAACCCCTAAAGAAAGAACAAAAGACTTTTGCCCCTTTATGATGAGCAAAGAAGGATACTTAGCCCTTTTCTGTCTAACTGATGTAGAGTGGTTTTGCAACAGTGAGCCCTCGATCTCAAGGCTCAAAATATACTGGAGGAACTGCCTCCAGTACAAGTGGAGAAGAAAATACAAAGCGACGGAGAGTATCTTCAGCAAAGCAAACAGCTGAAACCTCGTCATCTGGTGATGATATTCTGACAGCATTGCCTTGTCTTGTCTCACTAAACCCAGGGGTAAGGATAGCAAGTGTTGCTGCTGGTGGACGCCATACCCTAGCATTGTCAGGTATTGACTTAATTATGGACTATTTGTAAACGTAAGCCTAAATTTTATGTATATTATTTTCCTCCATTATAATGTGGCCATCTTTTGGTTGAAGTATCATTTTTTGTGCTATGGAAGATCAGTTATGCAGTCCAAGACATGTCATTAATTCTAATTTTCCGGAAGTTTCAGATATAGGACAGGTGTGGGGTTGGGGCTATGGAGGTGAAGGGCAGCTTGGTTTGGGTTCCAGAATACGTATGGTGTCCTCTCCTCATCCTATTCCTTGTATTGATTCCTCTTCTTATGGTAAAGATAGATCCGCATCACTGGCTCAAGGAAGCATGAGTTCAGAGGGACAGAATTTGAGAGTTCCTGGAAGTTATATAAAGGGAATTGCCTGTGGAGGTCGACACAGTGCAGTAATCACAGGTACATATGTGTCAGTCTATTCAGTATCACAAGTGGACATCTTTCAGGACAGCCTGCATTAGTTTCTTTGGGGAACCAAAAGTGAGAATATCCACATGCTTCGTTTATAATGCAATTTACCTAGCTAGTATCAGGATTGGTGCTTAAAGGTTTTTAGAAAGAGAAAAGTAGTTCTACATTATGGTACAATCAGAACTGGAATTGTATGATTTGATGAGAGGGAGAAACAATATCCTAACAAAAGGTCCATAGATTTGTAAGAATATCTATAACTGGTGTGCATTCTGGATGCCAGATTAAGAGTTGAATGATTACAAACTTGCAATATAGAAAATTGGACAACTTGCTTAGTTGCTTATTTTGTTTCCTAAAATTCTTCTCATTCATTTATGGTCAATTTCATAATTAATTTATACTGATCTTCCAATATCTATCTGTTGAACTGACAGATGCAGGAGCTGTGCTTGCTTTTGGTTGGGGACTTTATGGACAGGTAATTTATGGTGAATTAGGGATTGCTTTGGAGCTTTTTCTCTACTCAAATTGCATATCCTATTTGGCAATGAAAATTATATCCAGTTACCTGCATATTCCCTTTTTTTTTGTTGCTACCTAACGAATAATATTGTTATAGTGGGTCCGTTGCCAGCATTACACATGCAGAGCTTATCCTTTTTAGCAAATTTTGTCAGTTTTCTTCGTAAATAAAATCTTTTGCTGTGTTGTATCCTGTGTTAGCTTGCTTGGGTCCTAATATTAGAAAGTGTGTTCTGGTGCTGAATCCCTCTCGGGGCAGACCATGAAGTTCATGTCCTGGGGGCCTCAAAATGATAAAAAGGGCAGTCTGGTGCTATAAATTTCCTGCCATGTGTGGGTTCCAGGGAAGGGTCGGACCCACTATGTGGGTCTATAGTAGGCAGCCTTACTTTGCATTTGCGAGAGGCTGATTCCACGTGAGGCCCTCAAAAAGATAAAAAGAAATTTTATCAGTTGGGTTACATGTGGTTTCTTGATATGAGATGTATCAGCCACTGCACTTACACCTCCCTTAGATAGCACCTGTTAGGTGTTCGCTTTATTACTTCAATTTGCATGTTTCCGACATCTTGTTTATTTTGTTAGCTTGTACTTCCTTGGTACTGTGAATAAGCAACATGCACCTGATCAAAATTGTGAGCTGGTTTTCCTGGGAATGGGATTGCTTGAGTCTTTATTACTTACTTCCATGAATTTTCTTTGCACTAGGATCAAACTAAATTATACTGTACTCAGTTGAAATATATACATCTACAGCACTGCTTGGATATTATCAACTGTTAACCGTTCTTTAGGATTAACATGTAGGTAAAGTAGAATATGGTGGGCAAAAGCAAAGTAGATTTTGAAGATGAGGTTAACTCTAACAAGGGATAATCTATTCTCTTCCTTTACAATATTTATCTTTCTAGTCACTCTCTTGGTTGATGCATGGCATGCTTATGCTTGTTATGCTAAATTAATGTCATATTGTTTTGGTAAAGTGCGGGCAAGGAAGTACAGATGATGAACTGAGCCCAACTTGTGTATCTTCCTTATTGGGTATCCGAATAGAGGGAGTCGCTGCAGGACTGTGGCATACTGTCTGTACATCTGCTGATGGTGATGTGTATGCATTTGGTGGAAACCAGTTTGGGCAGCTGGGAACTGGTGCTGATCACGCTGAGGTATGCCCTAGTTGTCCCATAGATTCCCCACTTCACTTAATTTAAATCGAAACATAATTATGTGATTATATTAGTCCCCCCTCCCCCCCAAGTGTACTATGACTATATCGTAATTGTTGTTACCTAAAGCTCCATAATGTTTGTCATGCTCCTAAATTCTATTGAGACATTCTGTGGTATTAGTTTTTAAGTGTTAACTTAAATTTTGAAGCAGACTCTGCCAAGACTACTGGATTCTCCGAGCTTGGAAAATATGAATGTAAAGTGTGTATCTTGTGGGGCTCGTCACACAGCTCTAATTACAGGTATACTATAACCCACAGACCTGCTTATGGCGTTTTCATAACTGTGTTGGCTAAGCTAGCCTTCCACTATTGGAGTCACTTTAATGCATCTCTAAATACTGCTAGACTTGAATACCTGTTTGATTTCTCAAGTCCATCTCTTTTTTTTTTTTTTGTTTATAATTCATTGTTTAATGGGTTTAACTAAGTTTTGAGAAAGGTATTTTTCCTCAAGTTTGGTTGAATTACCTTTTGCCTAGACAACTGATGGGAGCGACAGAAAATAATGGAATAAATAGCTTTTTCTTTTAAAAATGTGGGATGCTGATGCTATTGTATGGTGTTGAGGTGAAAATATTCTTTAATCTTGTGGGTTCTAGTCAAACTGAACAATCTTTGGAGAGGGTTGGCTATGAATTGTTAAATGTAGTATCTGTGATAAAAAAAACTTTATAGTTTCTACCATTGTTGTGTAACTGAATAAGATGGCTAAGTAGGACTTAAAATTCTGATAGTACCAAGGGCGAAACTGTTAGGAAATCAGAGTTGAATACACCTCAAGTGTCTTGAACATTTTATGGATATGAGCGGAAGCATACTCAGATCCGTGAAGAAGACATGATAAAATTATAAAAAGCACGTGAATAGTATTTTTATAGTGAGACCCACTTGTCAGTACTATTTGCACCAAAAAAAATAGATAAAAACTGCACACCAAATTTAATGTGGAAAATCCCATTGTACACTGAGGAAAAAATCATAGGACAAATTCTGAAAAATATTTCACTATATAAAGGATAATTACAATATCCTATCTACACTCTCTTACACAAGAGGTACAAAATATAGTGTTTCCCAGTGAGAACCTCTCCTACTACAATTTGTAGTATTACAGAGACTAAAAAATAAACTCAAATTTTCAGTATATGACACTACACTCTTGAAATTTTCTCACACTATTTTTCTCTCACTCTCAGAAGCTTAGAAGCTTGTATTGCTTCTCTGCTTGTTGATTTTCGGATGAAGCATAGAGAACCATTTCAAGCCTTGCATTTATTGCCGTCTTGCTTGCTAACCATCCACTGAATTGCATCTACAGGAGGGAAAGAAAATTTTCTCCCTTTGTTGACTTTGAGATACAAGCCACCGAATAACAATTCTCCACCTTGGTTTGCATTTAAAGAGTCTTCAACCTCTGCAAATATTGACCAAGTCCAAGCAATGCTTGAACTTATCAATTGGTAATGATTTTGTCATCATGTTTGCAAGATTCTCAGATGTGGTTATCTTCTGAACTGCAACTGTACCATTGCTGATACTTTCTGTAACAAAATTAAGTCTAACATCAATGTGCTTTGTTCTTTCATGGTAGACTAGATTTTTTGCTAGATGAATAGTGCTTTCACAATGTATGATTGGTTCTTTTTCGTCCAATCCAAAATTATCCAAAAGACCTTGCACCTATATGCTCTCTTTCACAGCCTCAGTAAATGCCATATACTCAGCTTTAGTAGTTGACAATGTAATTATGGATTGCAATGTCGTCTTACAACTAATAGTACATCCAAAGACTGTAAATATATAGCCTGTTAATGACCTCCTTTTGTCCAAATCTCCTGCATAATCAAAATCTACATAGCTTACGACCCCACGGGTTTGTTGACCATCAAACACCAAACAAACATCGGTGGAACCTCTCAAGTACCGCATGATCTATTTCATAACTTCCCAATGCACCTTTCCCGGTTTGCTCATAAATCTGCTCACCACACTTACTGCATGTGAAAGATCAGGTCTTGTGCACACCATGGCATACATGAGACTGCCAACTGCACTAAAATAAGGTATATGAGTCATATGTTCCACCTCCTCCTCAGTTTCCAAACATTCCTTTGAAGATAGCTTAAAACGAGTAGCTAAATGAGTACCAACTGGTTTAGACTAATCCATATTGAAGCGTCATAATGTAATTTTGCTGTGACAAAGACAATATGCCACGATGCCTCTCCCTATGAGTTTCTATACCAAGAATTTTCTTTGTTGCACCTAAGTCTTTCATCTCAAATTCTTTTCCCAACTGAGTTTTCAATATGCTAATTTCAGCCTTGTTGCAAGCTGCAATTAGCATGTCATCTACATACAACAACAGATAAATGCGAGAACCATCTGGAAGCTCTTTAGAGTAGATGCAATTATCATATTGGTTTCTGTTATGCAATTCGAGGAGAAGCGAGTAAACTTGCCTGCACCCTAATTATTGGTAGAGTTCTCAAAGAACTCCCTCGCTTGGCACAACAGCAAAGAATGCATCAAACCTTTTGGACCATTGTCTAGGGGATTACTTTAAGTCGTATAATGATTTTTTTAACAAGCAAACATGATTCTTCTTCTCAGGAACTACGAACCCCTTTGGTTGACTCATGTAGATCTGCTCCTCTAGCTCACTATGTAAGAATGCCGTCTTCACATCAAGTTGTTCTAGCTCCAAGTCAAATATACTTATAATAGCTAATAGGATCCGAATAGAGCTATGATTCATCATAGGAGAAAATACTTCATGGAAGTCAATGCCCTCCTTTTGAGTATAACCTTTTGCTACCAGTCTTGCCTTGAACCTCGGAGGTTCAATACCAGGGATTCCCTCTTTCTTTTTGAAGACTCATTTACAACCAACTATTCTTTTCCCCTCCGAAAGTTGTACTAGCTCCCACGTTTGATTTTTCTGAAGAGATTCAATCTCCTCATTCATTGCTATTAGCCATTCCTTTGACCCCTTGCTATCTACTGCATCACGGTAGGTAGATGGTTCATCTCCTACTACACCATCCGCCATAGCCAAAGCAAATGCTATAGGATCTGCATCTGACGAGTCAAGTGCATAAGCAACAAAATTCAATATCTCCATGGTTTCTGAATTTGTCGCCTTTCTCTGCCAGTAGCAGTACTATATGGCTTTGCTCCTCTGGTTTCTTCACCAACACCCCTGTCTCCAGGTTCATCTTCTTGTTCTTCTTCAGGTTGAGCAACACCTGAAGTACTTGGCGGACTTGTGTCCTCTTCCTGCTTCATCTTCCCAGTGTCAATCTCTAGCTCCACCTGTTTCTCAGCACCATGATCTGTCTCTGCTTGATCTATTTTAGATTCTCGCTTTTGATTTACCATTGCCGCCTCATCAAATATGACATCTCTGCTAACAATGATCTTGGGTGAGCTTGCATTTTCTGTATACCACAATCTGTAGCCCTTTATCCCTCGTGCATACCCTAGAAATATACACCTTCTTGCCCTCGCCTCAAGTTTACCATCACTCACATGGACATACGCAGGACAACCAAATATCTTTAAATCAGAATAGTTTACAGGTTGACCGGACCATACCTCTTGTGAAATCTTCAAATTAATTGCAGTTGATGGGGATCTGTTTACCAAGTATACAGTTGTATTGACCGCCTCAGCCCAAAATGATTTGGGAAGTTTAGCATTAATCCGCATGCATCGTGCATGCTCCAGAAGTGTTCTATTCATCCGTTCAGCAACTCCATTTTGCTGTGGTGTTCCGGGTATAGTATGGTGTCTCACTATACCTGCATTCTTGCAGAACTTCTCAAATTCTTTGCTGCAGAATTCCTCGCCATTGTCGATTCTTAGCTGCTTGACTGACCACCTGGTTTGCTTTTCGACCATGACCTTTCACTGCTCGAATTTTTTGATCACCTCATCCTTTTGCTTCAGCAAATAAATTCAGACATTCTTGGAATAGTCATTTATTAGAGTAAGAAAATAACGAGTACCACCTAATGAGTTAACAGGGCTGGACCCCAAACATCCGAGTGGACATACTCCAAAATGTCCTTGCTAGTGTGTTTTGCAGAACTGAACTTCACTTGTTTCTACTTTTCAAATACACAATTTTCACAGAAATCGAGTTTACAATTCTTTACGTCTTTTAGCAGTCCTCTGCCAGCAAGTATTGTCATTCCTTTCTCACTCATATGACCAAGCCACATGTGCCACAATTGTGTAACATCATCATTAGATCTTTCAGAGGATAGAACAACAGCAATGCCACTAACTGTGCTCCCCAGCAATAGGTAGATCCCACCCTGCAGCTTTCTTTTCATCACCACCATCAAGCCTTTGGTCACCTTAAAAAAACCACCTTCTCCAGAGAACTTGTACCCTTGGTTGTCTAGGGCACTCAAAGAGATCAGGTTCTTGCTCAGCTCTAGTACATGTCATGTTTGAAATGTCCTTGCAATACCATCATCCAATCTGATTCGTACCTTTCCTCCACCTACAACAGCAATTACCCTGTTGTCTCCCAATCGGACCTTTCCTTCCCGCTTTTGATACAAAGAGAAAAAGTTCCTATTAGGTGTTATGTGAAAAGATGCGCCAGAATCTAGGTTCTACTTGTTGCCCGAGTCATTAGTGGAAACTGTCAAGACATATTCAACATTACTATCATCAGAACTTGCAACTGTTATGTTGGTAGTATTTTCTTGTTTCTCCTTTCTCTCATGGCAATTTTTTCGGATATGCCCTGGTTGATGACAATGAAAACACTTTAAGAACTTGTGGTTTTTAGATTTTGATCTTCCCTTGCTTTTACTTCCCGATCCTTTTTCTTGACTACGCCCTCTTGTCACGAACAATCCATCTGCAGAATTATCAGCACTGAATCCTGATGCCAATTTCTGATGCTCCTTTGTCATCAACGCCTCCTTGACGGTTTTGACGGAGATGGTGGACCTACCATACATCATGGTATCACAGAAAATATCATAGGACAGAAGTAATGAAGTCAATAAGATCATAGCTTGATCAATATCTTCGACTGTAATTCCAGCCGCTTGTACATCAAAAATCATCCGATTGAAGTCGTCAATGTGATCTCGTATTAGTTTTTCTCCTGAAAGTTTGAATGTATACAATCGCTTCCTCTGGTAAAGTTGGTTTAACAAAGTCTTTACAAAGTACTTTTCTTCTAAAGCTTTCTAGAGTCCATTTGCAGTCTTCTCGTTCATAACCTCTCGCAGCACATTGTCTGTCAGGCTCAACTGTATTGTGCTATGTGCTTTGACCATTATCTCCTCCTTTTTATCAGAAGACAATGTTTCCGTCAACTTGCTTTCATCTTCCAACACCTTTGACAGGCCTTGCTGGTCTAGCAATGCCTGCACTTTCAGCTTCCATAGACTGAAGTCGTTGGATCCATCAAACTTCTCCGCATCAAATTTTGACATTGACATCTTCGATCTGAAATTTGATCAAGTGGCCTTGATACCACTTGTTAGGAAATCAGAGTTGGATACACCCCAAGTGTCTTGAGCACTTTATAGATGTGAGCAGAAGCGTATTCAGATCCGTGAAGAAGAACTGATAAAATTATAAAGCACATGAATAGTATTTTTATAGTGAGACCCACTTGTCAATACTATTTGTACCAGAAAAAATAGATAAAAATTGCACATTAAATTTAACGTGAAAAATTCCCTTGTACACTAGGGAAAAACAACCATGGGACAAATTTCGAAAAATATTTCACTATATAAAAGATACTTACAATATCTTATCTACACTCTCTCATACAAGATGTACAAAATATAGTGTTTCTTAGTGAAACTCTCTCCTACTACAATTTGTAGTATTATAGAGACTAGAGAATAAACTCAAAAATTCTTAGTATATGCTCACACATTACACTCTTGAAATTTTCTCACACTTTATTTTTTTCTCTCTCATAAGCTCGTATTGCTTCTTTGCTTGTTGATTTTCTGATGAAGCAAATAGAGAACCATTTCAAGCCTTGCATTTATTGCCGTCTTGCTTGCCAACCATCCACCGAATTGCATCTGCCATCCACCGAAAGGCTCTGCAGGAGGGAAAGAAAATTTCCTCCCTTTGTTGACTTTGAGATTGAGATACAAGCCACCGAATAACAGAAACTAGGAAATTTTAAGTGGGGTTGCTAAATACATGCTCACAGAGACTATAAATTTTTTATTGAGGGGGGCAGTTTTCATCTATTTGAGGGGGCTTACTTTGAAAATTATACATAGTATTCAAAGAAAAAAAAATTGTTTTGTGGTTTGCACCCCAACTTTATATGTAGTTCCACTCCTGGACAGGTACATTACTGTTTTATACTTTCACAATAGTCTTACATGTTCTTCTTTTTGGCCGTAGTCATGCATACTGATGAGGCTAGTTTCTCATCATTATGGGCACATTGATGTTGTATTTCAATTTTATTGGAAGTTAAAGACTTATGGAAATTCGCATGTCTATTATCAATAGATTCTAATTAGTTCTTTTGTTTTTGTCTCTTCAAGAGGATGGAAAAGTCTTCTGCTGCGGATGGAACAAGTATGGACAGGTGCTTATATTGCGCTACAATTTTCATGTGTCCTTTTATTTTCATATTTTAAACAATGAATATTATTGGAATTTCTATTTGACCACGTGTATTTTAAGTGATAAGGGCATTATTATTTTGTGAGTTGGTGGCATTCTTGGTGTGGTATCATACTGTTCTAAGTTGTAATTTCTGGGTGTGGCAGCTGGGCCTTGGGGACGTGATTGACCGTAACATTCCTTCTGAAGTCACCATCGAAGGTTGTGTCGCTAAAAACGTTGCATGTGGCTGGTGGCACACTCTTCTTCTGGCCGAGTCACCCACTTGATGTCATGGCTTCCTCGAGGCTCTTGACCCAATTTTGTTAGTTAGCTGTACTCTTGGTTGGTAAATCATGAAGTCATATGTATATGTACATACAATAGTGGTATACATATGCATGCATATATACTTGTATTCTTTCATGGTGTAGATCTCCATGTCTGGCTCTAGCATTTAACAGCATCCAATAGTGATTTCTGGTTTGGGAAGGAAATACTGGGTCCTTTTTCATTTATGTAACATTCTTCTTCACAGTGTAATATTTTATTTTTATTGTATAAACTGTCCAGTGTAATTAGATGCCCTGGAAGTTGGTATGCCGGCATGTAATTGTGGGGGTAGGCGGTGGTTCTTTAGATTACTATATATCCAAGCAAGTTAAGGTCCATGTCAAATGTACGGGTTGAGATTGATCTTTTTTCAAATGCAAACTCCAGTGTTTTCCTCAATTCTTGTTTCTAATTCGACTGACTCTGGAACCGTGGAAACTTGGCATCATTTTCTGATGTAATTTTTGCAATTATTTGTAGATATAATACACATTTTTAACCTGTTTAATTCTAAAAACCTTGAAAACGTATTACACTCCCAGATTTGAAAATGATATTTGATACTCTTGCTCTCTAGCAAATTATATATATATATAAAGTGAAATATATTATATATAAAGTTATAAACCTTACGTTATTAATGTAGTCAAAGTCAAATACCACCAGCTGCTTTCTGCATTTTTTGGGCCTGGTCTTACCTCTCATCTGCAGTCTCCAGACGGATTCTCTGGATTTCTCCAAAGAACTACACCATGTGCAGTTAATATTCTTATGGTTGACATTCTTTAATCACATTTTCTTTCGTTGTTTTATCATAAAAAAAGTTATTTTAAGGGTTTAGATCCTCTACAATTTAAGAAAAAAAGCAGAGGATCCTGATCTGAATAGTTTATTCTCTGGTGAAGGTGTAGGGAGGGTGGACTAGCATTATCAAGATCTTATCTCGTGACCTCATTCATTACGTTAGGTTCAATTAGTTAAGCGATATAAATATAGGATGAATTTGGTATGCTTTTAAACCAAAATTTTGAAGACGAGATTTACTGAAAAGGAAAATGTTAGTGGGTGTTTAATTTATTTTCAGTTTTCATTTTTAAGTAATATATTTTTATTAATAATTACAAAAATAGTACATCATTTTTATTTTATTTTTTAGTTTTAGACTTTTGTTAAGAAAATTGTGAAAATAATTTTTTTTTTCTTTTTTATTATTTATTTCACAAAAATTTGAAAATAGAAAACAAATTTTCGTGAGTTGGTATGCTTATTACATATTATTACACCCCTCACATTTCCACTTTTGTCTAGCTTTCAAAATTAAAATATAAGTATGCAAAAAAGTAAAACCAGTTAGAATAAAAAAAATAAAAGCTGTGAATACATAAGATGATAAGTGTGTATGTGTATGTAATATTATTCTAAACTTATTTTATAAAATTTACTTTTAATTTTAAGGTTTTACATTATGATTTTAATTTTAAAGATACTTGTTAAGGAAGTTAAAATAAAAAGTTTTAAATGAAAAATAAAAAAATCATAATTTTTTTTATTTCTAATACATTGAATGTCTTGTTTTCATTTAAAATTTTTTATTTTAACTTCTTTAACAAGTACTCTTAAATAATTTAGATCCTCTCATGTTACTAAGTCAACATGACAAGGTCATGTTATGAGAAAGAAAGACATAAAAATAAGGAAAATGATTAATCCTCCTAACTTATTCTTCTAATAATTCTCCTAATTACTAAATGAAGAAAGTATTGAATGTTTTTTATGTTCCCAAGATATTGGTTGCATTTAATTTTTTATTCAATATTTTTTTTATTAAGTAGTAGGAGGATTATTAGGAGGATGTATTAGGAGGATATAGCAAAGCTCTAAAAATAATTATAGTAAGACTCATCATTATTTGTGTAAGGTTCATTAATTTTATTTATCTATTTCTCTCTCGTAATATGATCTTGTTTTATTATTTACTAACATGAGATGATCCTACTTCATTATTAAAATCCTGAATATTAAATTGACTGGACACTGACTCATATTATAGAATCCAAACAAATAATAAAAAAGAATTTTATTAAGGACATTTGCCAAAAAATTCTTAAAAAAAAAATACGCAGCAAATATCATTAGTTATTATTAATGACAAGTTGTTGGGAGGAAGGATTTTTAAACCTTATTATTGGCTAGTGCCAGACCAATCAGTGGCGTTCTAGATGCTTGGCGGCCCATGGTCATATGCCAACCTTCTATCTTCTTCAGTTGTTCTTATCTGCAAAGCACACTGTTTTCAACTGTATATCTTTTAAAATTTCCTCTCCTTCCACTACTGGTCATTTGTCAACCTGCTTTTTTTGAATGTTATTTTGAATTAATGACAAGTTGCTTCTCAACTGTTTGGTAAAACTTTTTTTTATCGTGTAAACAGGTTTTTTTAAAGGATTATTTACATAATATTATAATATATTTAGTAAAATTAACTTTAATTTTTATATAAAATTTAATATATTATAAAAAAAATTAAATTAATTTTTATAATATTAAAGATTAAAATTTATGATTTTAATTTATATATTATTTTTTATATTTTGATATATAAATATTATTTAATCTTTAATTAAATAATTTTTTAAATTTTTTATACTTTTTTAATAATTTAATATATAAAAATAATATTTTTATATTATCCAAACGAATCAAATTAGTTTAAAATTATTTTTTAATTAATGTATCTAAATATAAAAATAAATTTATTATAAAAAAAATACAAAAATTAATTATTAAGTATAATTAAATTTTTACAATTTTTCAAACACACACAAAATTAAAGTTCTATGTGTAGCGTTAGCGACAACTATCTATGCATATGGCATACGGCCGGTGTGACAGTTCTAACTTCTAAACAACTACTATAGTAAACTAGTATTGAGTTAAAATTGTGATTTTGATAAACCCGGAAGCATAAACGCATATTTTCTCCTTATGAAGGAGGGTGGAAAAAGATGCAATGTCGTGCATTTATTCTTAATTTTAAAATGTTTTTAGCTTAGTTCAGCTCAAAAAAAGAAAGTTTTTAGCTTACTTCAAATTACGTATGATATATTGTACTCGATTACCTTAGTCTTAAGAAAAAAAAAAGGTCTCAAGTTCTATTTCTTTTCCGGAGGAAGTTGAAGCTTTATCTTTTTTTCTCTTGGCTGAATCTTGCTGTTATTGTTTAACATGGATTTTTTATTCCATGCATAAAGTCAAAGACAATCCTAAGATAACATTTGATTTAGATTATTTTTTTGGGCAGCATCCGTATGAATTAAAAATCATTAACAGAATCATGAAGGTTGGCAAATATTCTTCTATGCAACTTGGTACCAAGCATTTTTCATGTTAAAAAAACGAGTTATGTTTAGCATAAAAACACTTTGTGTCAACCAGTTAAGAAAAATAGCTCGTTATAAGAAACACAAAATATATTAAATTATTTTGTACACTTGCTTCTTACTCTGCGGCCTTTTTGCATTTTGAACAACACACGTCAATCATTATCCTTGTGTTGTTATTATGTACATAAACAGAAGAGATATCTTCTTTACGAAGTTTCCACCTTACACAACCTCGACAACATGACATGTCGAAAATTATAATATCTTGATAAATATCTCACCTAAGCATCCCAAGAAAAGCATTATAAATGATCAAAGTCTTCACTCATTAGCAATGACAATAAATTTTTTTTATGAGATATCAGTATCATATTGAGTTTTGTTTATGTGACGTAAATAAGTGAAGGTGATATTTAATTTTTGAATCTTATAATTAATTATAAAAAAATTATCAGTTAAGTTAGTTAACACATTTAATAATTATTAAAAAATAATTATAATTGATAAATAAGTTAGTTAATTGAAAATAATTTAATTTTGAAGTAATTTAGATATAAAATTTATTTATACTATTATCTAATTATATATTATTAAATTATTAAAAAATTACTATCACAATCATTATTTTATAAAATAAATATTTTAATTTGTTGATAACCCAGTTAATTAGAATTAAGAACATACTGAAAGAGTAGTGAAGTTCGATTTCTACAATTATTTTCATCTAAATTTTTCTTTTCTTATACTTTTACCTTTCTCTTGGATCTCATTAGGAGCCATCAAAGATCCTTTCAAGGAGCCTCTCTATTAAACTTATTAAAGTAGATTCTTGACATTAAAAAACATATATTTTAATGATATTCATAAACTCTTATTAAAATCTCAAAGTATGATACATCGATTCTCTTTTATGTATATATTTTTTATATCTTTTATATATATATATATTTAAAAATAATTTATTTAAATTGATCTATTATTTATGAATTTTAAAAATATATTAATTAAATTTTTTTATTTTAACTTAATTTTATTATCTCTATTAAATTTAATAATTATATATATTAATTAATTTTTATATTTTTTGAAAACCTCTTTTTAATAATTTAATTATATTAATATATATTTTTCTTAATTTAATATTATTTAATAGTGTCTTTATTTTCTGTTCAAAACTTTAAAAGAAAAATAAAAACGAAGAGAGAGAGTATATATAACGTTTAACGCCACCATTCATTCATTTTCTGCATACACGTCTGTGTCTGTGCACTGCTCTGCCCTGCCATCAATGGAGGCGACACCAAAGCTCCTGCTCTTCACGGCGGCACTGCTGATAACATGCGCCGGTCAGGCACACTCCGCCAAACCCTGTCCACCATGCGGCAACACCACCGTCCCATTCCCTCTGAGCACGTCCCCCACCTGCGGCGACCCCTCCTACAAAATCAGCTGCAGCAGCAGCAACTCCTCCGGCACCCTCATATTCGACACCCTCAACAACTCCTACCCGATCGAATCCATAAACCCGCAGGCCCAGCGCCTTGTGATCCGACCCGCTCCCTTAATACCCGACACGTGCGTGACCACCGATAAGGTCTACCAGGGGATCCAGCTGAACAGTACCCTCCCCTTCAACATCACCAGCTCCAACACCATCGTCTACCTCAACTGCACCCTCACCCTCCTCATGTCCCCACTCAACTGCTCCTCCTCCAGCCTCTGCCACTCTTACATCAACGCCACCACCTCCGCCGCCGCCTGCCAGGCCGGCCCGCTCTGTTGTACCTTCCGCGCCGGAGGGTCTAGTAATTCGTACATGATTCGGGTTAGGGATGTGGGTTGCAGCGCTTACTCCAGTTTCGTGAACCTGAACCCGGCTCTGCCAGCGAACCGGTGGCCCCAACCGGGGTTGGAGATTCAGTGGGTGTCGCCGAGGGAAACTGTTTGTGGGTCCCAGGCGGACTGTGATGCTGCCACGTCGACCTGTGGGCCTGACACGTCATCCAGGAATGGGATCAAGAGGTGCTTCTGTAATAACGAGCTAGTGTGGGACCCCATTCAAGGGGTGTGCACTGAAAGTGAGTTGTACACGATTATACCCCATTTTGACGCCTTTCTTAAGTTGTTTTTTTTTTCTTTAATAATTTGTTAGAAGCGTTGACTAATGGTGAAGATTGGGTTTGACTTTTGATGCAGAGATTACTTGCCAGAACCCGGACGGTTGTGCCGGCTCGAATAGAACAGCACTAATAGCCGGTATTCCCCTTTTAAAATTTTTCTCCTTTTAATTTTAGAAAAAAATAAATAATGAGCATATCTGATATGATTGAATAATGCTTATACAATCAAAATTTACACAAGAGGCCTTCAAATTTGTCTAATATTTTAAAGATAAGTATAGTGATGTTTTCACATCATTTTTACAGTAATACTTATAACACTTAGAGCAATGATAGTTTCAGGTTTCAAATCAATGGATGAAATTTTTTATCCATAATTTCATTTGAAGCCCAAAAAATATTGTGCCATTGATTTTATGTTCTGTGAGAGATCTGTCTATCCTTTTTCTATGAATCTATCTTTTCCCTAACACTTACATCGGATTTGTTAAAAAATTAATAAGGCAGGTTTCATGCAGAGACAGGCCCCATACACATGGTGAACCTATCCTATATACAATAAATATTGTGTGAGATGTGATAGATGTAGCATATGAATGATATGTGGAACTAGCCATATTTGTTTATTTTCCATACAGGTTTTAGCTGCCCCTGAATCTAACATATTACACTTTGATGCTAACTTTATGCAGGTTTAACAAGCGGGATTGGAGCAGCACTCATCCTTGCCACCATTGCCGTTCTGCTCTACAAACGCCACAGGCGTATCAAGGAAGCACAAGAACGCCTAGCCAGAGAGCGTGAAGGAATTCTCAATGCCAATGGTGGGGGCAGAGCTGCTAAACTTTTCACTGGCAAAGAGATAAAGAAAGCCACAAACGACTTCTCCACTGACCGCCTTCTTGGTGTTGGTGGCTATGGTGAAGTCTACAAGGGCATCCTTCAAGATGGCACTGTTGTGGCTGTCAAGTGTGCTAAGCTTGGAAATGCCAAGGGCACTGACCAAGTCCTCAATGAGGTTCGCATATTATGCCAAGTCAACCACCGCAACCTTGTTGGTCTAATTGGTTGCTGCGTGGAATTGGAGCAGCCTATTATGGTTTATGAGTTTATAGAGAATGGCACTCTTCTTGATCACTTGCAAGGTCAAATGCCTAAGGGGCGTGGCTTGCTTACTTGGACTCATCGTCTTCGAATTGCACGTGACACAGCTGAAGGTCTTGCTTACCTTCACTTCATGGCTGTGCCTCCTATTTATCATAGAGATGTCAAGTCCAGCAACATTCTGCTAGATATGAAGCTGAATGCTAAGGTTTCAGATTTCGGGTTATCTAGGTTGGCTCAAACTGATATGAGTCATATCTCTACTTGTGCTCAGGGGACACTTGGGTACCTTGATCCTGAATATTACAGGAACTACCAATTGACTGATAAGAGTGATGTTTACAGTTTTGGGGTGGTGCTACTTGAGCTGTTGACAGCCCAGAAGGCAATAGATTTTAATAGGGCAGCAGATGATGTGAACTTGGCTATTTATGTGCAGCGGATGGTGGAGGAAGAAAAGTTGATAGATGTCATTGATCCAATGTTGAAGAATGGGGCTACCAATATTGAGCTAGATACCATGAAGGCATTGGCATTTCTGGCATTGGGATGCTTGGAGGAGCGGAGACAGAACCGGCCTTCGATGAAAGAGGTGGCAGAGGAGATTGAGTATGTCATTAGTATTGCCACTGCTAAGGAGGTGGAGAAGTAGTTTCTTTGGATGCTGCTACTGGCAGAGTAAAGTTATCTACTTGTCTCATGGTGTTTGTAGGATTTTGTGTTTACTTATGATTGTGTTTGTTGTTGTTAGGCAGCAAAATTTGGAATTTTGGGCTCTTTGTTTTGTAAATGCAAGTGTATTACCTTTACTGAATGAAAGAAGTTCTGCTGGAAAAAACAACATGCATGCAGTTTTAAATCCTCGTCCTGCTAAGTGCTTAGCTGAGATATGGAATATTCAAGGTTTTGCAATTGCTTTGACTTCATTTATTTCTTTCGCTTAACTACTGCAAATAATTATCAATGTTGGATCGCATGACCGCAAGGACTAAAGAAATGCTGGCTGAATATGAAGCACGGGTACTAAATAATTATCAATGTCTGTTGTATTTGTGTTAGATACCATACTAAATATTTGGATATTTAATAATTGTTAGTTTTGTATTTTCGTATTATACTCATGTCGTATCCGATACATATATCCATATCTGTACATCATACCTGAAGTTCAATATATTGTCCTAAATTCTATCCATGACGAAAATCACTGCAATCTTTGAGGAATAACTTCCTTCAAGTCTATAAGGCCTGGTAGGTCTTGTAATTTGTAAATTGTTTAAACAAGTACTTGTATGTTATGGATTATGGACTTCTTCAATAAACTCCTCGTCTTTTAACTTCTTTTGTTGAAGGTAACGAGAGCAATTAGACTCTGTTTTGGTTGTTTGAGAAATTCTTAGATGCTACCTTGTAGTGAACACTACAAAGCATTTTAGACTTTGTTTAGGGAGGAAAACTAAAAAGTCATGTAAATGAATAGGAAGATTAGAAAAGATTACAATGTAAATTTGCAAATTTATTTAAATGGTAGTTGGATTGAAGTATTGAACTTATAAGCACATTCACAAACTTCCAGTTTGAAATTTGAAATAAAAACAATATTTTATTTTGAGCACCCCCGGGTAAGAACAATACACTAATATTCCCTCTCTCGAAACATAAACCTAATGGACAGCCACATTAAACCAACAATGAGGTTTAATGAAATCTTGTGAGTAGCTTCTTAGTCACCCATCGACCAAAATGAGGTAGATGTTGAACCGGTGAAGGTGCAGGTGCAGGGGATGGTGGTAGAGTTGGAGGCAGTGCTTGGGGTTGTACTATAATAACAAGCTTTTGCCCAGCATTGCAGTGCCCAACAACACCACATATGTACCATTTTCTGCCAGGAGTTGCCAATAAAATAGTGTCACTTCCAGTAGACAATGCTTCACTTGGTGGAGGAACCGTGCAGCTCTGAAATGCAGTTCCATTCACTTTGAACACATTGTGTTCTCCAACAGTATACTTGAATACTACAAAACAAAAAGAATTGGGTATTACTATCAAGCATTCTACTCTTGTATTAATATAACATTAGAGTGTATACTTTTTTTAAAACTTTGTAATCATATTCGATGACCTTAATTAGCAGAAGCAAACAATATATAATTTGATGAAGTGAGCTTACCAAGTTTGTCCCCAACCTGGAAGGTCTTGTCAGCAGCCCAAGCTTGGTAATCAAACCCTACTGTCCATCCATGATCATCCCCAACTACATATTCCTTGGCCATAGCAATGGCTGGGAGGAAGATGGTGGCAATGATCATAAGCATGCTGAGAGGTGAAAAAGCCATACTAGACAATTTAATTTCTGTGTTATGACTCTGTTGTAGGTTAGTCTTTGTGTCAGTGAGATCAGAATACTCATGTCATGTGGCAATGTGTATATATGAACATATTTATAGAGCTTTGAAGAAGAGAAAGCAAGGGAGCTCCTATATTTTTATAATTCCTATGTTGGAGAATGCGGACACGGACGGCTATGGAATGGACTGAATGCCGAATAAGAATAACTTGATTAGTAAAGTGTCATGTGCAACTGTGCAAGATTATAGAAAACAACATTTTGTGAGGTCGAGAGTTTCGAGAGATGTTGCGTTGCATAAACCACCGTTTGCTCCAATCAGGATTTTCATGTTGGATTGGGCTTTTCCTCTGACTTTGGCCCATATTTTTTAACACAGAGACAGAGTTATCACGGCATGGTCAAGTTACACTATGTTTGGATGATAGGTAATGAGGGAAATGGAAAGAGAATGAAAGGAACGGAAATAACTTCCCTTGTTTGAGAGTTTTAAAATGCATAAGAACGGAACGGAACACATGGAGAATCATTTCCCCCCTCTTCCCCTCAAATCTTTTTTGTTCCCCCAAATTGAGGGAATGAGAGGAGAACACATAGGTAATTCGCCTGTTCCATTCCGTTAATGAAACTTCCAAACATAGAGAATGGAAACTATGTTCCATTCCATTCCATTCATTTCCATTTCATTCTTACTTATTCCGTTCCGTTCCATTAATGAAAAAACATCCAAACATAGGATTAGTAACTATATTCCAATCCGATTCAACCCCCTTAATTTTTCACAATTTGATGTCCTAAAAAAAAGGACCATATAATGTGATAAATTTATTGATACAAAAGTAATTTTACGGGTCGGGTTGTTTTAAATTTCATAGGACTTTTCACCTATTGTCTGTAATAATGGTATTTCTTTTTTGATTTTTGGGGAATACATTTTTTTGTGTGTGTGCATACTAGAACATGACAAGTAGGAATCAATCCATGAAAGCTATGCTGGGCCTAACAGTCAATTCTGTTATTTATGTTATATTTTTGTGAAAATTCATTCGCATTGCAGTTTGTTTACTCGTAGTCCCCACTTAATATGCGGCAAAATGATTACCCTCCTTACCTTTTGCATTGCGATTTGCAGTGCCAGACGCCTCTCGCAGGGGCAGCAGCGCAGGGCACAACAACTCTTCGTTGGATTGACAGGTATAAACTTGTGGCTGATGTAGACTTTTGGAAATTTGAAGTGAGAATTTCATGCATAATAAAGTCATCTCAGGCAAACAATAACGTAATACCAATACCTAAACTTTGTCTTCATCATTCATAAGAACACCAGCTTTGGAGATTTTGCCCTATAGCATCTGTTTCTAGGCGTTTGCTCATGTAGAGTTATCCAAAATTTCTTCCAAATTTTGGGATAAAAAATGTGCTTATCTTATTTGCATAATTGTATAACTCGAACCACAAGTCAATCTGATTGGAAGGTCAGGTCAATGGTCTAACCACAAGTCAAATAGTCAAATTGAAAAAGTTAAGACAAAAAATTTATTTTTAAAAAAATTTTATATGAAAATTTTACTTCATATAAAAATAAAATTATATTAAAAAATATTAGTGATGATAATGATATAAATTATAAAAAAGAAAACATTATCAATAAGTGCATGTAGTTTAGTGGTAGAGTATATTTCATCGTAACAAGAGTCTTCTAGATATAGTAGGTTCAAATTTTACAAGTTACATTTTTGAAGTACTAATTAAATGTATAAATAAGAATCCTTTCGAATGATTCACTCGAGATTGACTGGTGTAATGTAAAAATCCGTTATGAGCATGAATCGGACCGATTCGTAGGTTTACCAATCAGACTAAACTTCCCAATCGGACTGGTTAAAGGACCAGTTTGCAAGTTTATCGATCAGACCGACTCGTCCGGCCGAGTCATACAAGTTGATAGAATAAAAATAAAAAATGTGCAATAAAGAATAAAGATATATAAAGACTGTGCAATAAAGAATAAAGATATCTTAAGAGTAATGAAGACAAAACTATCGACTAACCCAGCCGAGTCATACAAGTTGATAGAATAAAAATAAAGAATGTGCAATAAAGAATAAAGATATCTTAAGAGTAACGAAGACAAAACTGGCATTTAATAAAAGATGTAGTAGGGATTTGGATTTTCTCTTGTTAAAAAATAACATGATAAGGTCATGTTATGAGAGAGAAAAATACAAAGGTAATTATAGTAAGACCCATCATATTTGAGTAAGATCTATTAATTTTATTTGTGTACTTCTCTCTTATACCATGATTTTGTCATCCTAAATAATGTTACTTACTAAAATGAGAATATCATAATCCAAAGTAGCAAAACAAATTGAGTATATCATTAGTATTTTCTATTATTAGTGACAAAATGCTTGTCATTAAAGTTTACCATATAAAATATTAATAATTTGAAACTTATCAAACAAAATCATTACTTTGTTAATATTTTTTTATATATAAACATTTTACTATTAAAATAATAATTATAACTTTAAGATTATAATTAACCACAGTACAAGATTATAGATTTAAGAGAACACTTTTAGATTCTCTCTTGTTAAAAAATAATATGATAAAGTTATGTTATGAGAGAGAAAAATACAAAAGTAATTATAGCAGACTTATCATATTTGAATAAAGTTTATTAATTTTATTTTTGTGTATTTCTCTCTTATAACATGATTTTGTCATATTCTTACTAAAATAAGAAGATCCTACTCCGAAGTAGCAAAGTAAATTGAGTATATCATTAGTATTTTCTATTATTAAGGACAAAATGCTTGCCATTAAAGTTTACCATAAAGATAGTAATTTGAAACTTATCAAACAAAATCATTACTTTGTTAATATTTTTTAATATATAAACATTTTACTATTATAATAATAATTATAACTTTAAGATTATAATTAATCATGAGGGCGATTATAGATTCAAGAGAGCACTTTTAAATTCTCTCTTGTTAAAAAATAACAAGATAAGGTCATGTTATGAGAGAGAAAAATACAAAAATAATTATAATAAGACCCATCATATTTGAATAAGATCTACTAATTTTATTTTTGTGTATTTCTCTCTTATAACATGATTTTGTTATGTTACTTACTAAAATAAGAAGATCATAATTTGAAGTAGCAAAATAAATTGAGTATATCATTAGTATTTTCTATTATTAAGGACAAAATGCTTGTCATTAAAGTTTACCATATAAAAAGATAGTAATTTGAAACTTATCAAACAAAATCATTACTTTGTTAATATTTTTTTATATATAAACATTTTACTATTAAAATAAAAATTATAACTTTAAGATTATAATTAACCTTGTGGGCAGTTACAGATTCAAAGGAGCACTTTGGGCCCTTAAAAACCCACATCAAAGAGCCTGCAATCTTCCAAGAAGCAAACTGAGAGCGCTTGAGATGATTAAAATTACCACCACCACATTTTCCATGTTAATAGAGAACAACATTAAAGTCTCCTAAAACACATCAAGGCCAGGAATCTCATAAGTAATTTTATGCAACTCCTCCCATAGCTGCACTATGAGAGTATCATGAGGGCTCCCGTACACAACAGGAAGAAACCAATCATGCCAATACTCCCCCTCTTCGACCGGAAGATGAATATACTACGCGTGAGAACCAATAATTAATAAAAGTAATCATAATTGATAAATAAGTTAATTAATTGAAAAAATTTAATCTAATGTAAATAAAATTTAAAATATTTTAATATTATTAAATTATTACTTAAAAAATTTAACTATCATAGTTATACCTATAAAATCCAAATATTTTAATGATATATTAATATATCATTAACTCTTAAATTATTGACAATCATAGTTTTAAATTACAATTACTATCGCGATTGTAATTATGTTGCATTTACTGCAATTGCGGATAAATGAAAAAAAAAATGTGATCATTAATGTTGCAATTTCGATTATAATACGGTTGCAAAGATTACAAAAATTATAATATTACGATTGCAATTGCGATTGTAAACAACAAATTATGAAAGACTATTATGGAAGGCTATTATTGCTGTTCAAGATAATCTACTTGGGGAACATAAATATATAAAATAAAAATAAATTTTAAAAATTAAAAAAAAGGTTATAAAAAAATCTAAAAGACCTATCTAAAAGATCTCTTTCATATTTTTCCTTATAATATTCTATATTATAAGTATAAGTATTATAAGAAATCTTATTGATATTAATAGAATATTCTATATTAATAAAAAGAAATAGTACAATTAGTATAGAAAAATAAAATATAAATTTTAGTTAGAAAATAAAATAGTCAAAGATTTGTTTTTGACATAAAATAGATATATCAATATATTTCAGACTCATATTTATGAAATAATAAATATATGACAAAACTTATACCAAAAATTAATAAAAATAATTAATAAAAAATTATAATGGATAAATAGGTTAATTTATTGAAAGAATTTAATTTAATGTAATTAGAATGTTATTAAATCATTACTAAAAAAAGTTAACTATCACAAACTCTTATCGAAACCCCAATGTCTGATATAAATATTTAACACAATGCCACCATTCCTTTCTGCATATATATGTCTGCGAGTGCCCACAGCTCTGCTCTGCCACCAATGGAGGCGACACCAAAGCTCCTCCTCTTCACGGCTGCGCTGCTGATAACATGCGCCGCCAGTCACGCACTATCCGCCAAACCCTGCCCACCTTGCCGCAACACCACCGTCCCATTCCCTCTGAGCACCTCCCCCACCTGCGGCGACCCCTCCTACAAAATCCGCTGCAGCACCTCCTCCGGGAATCTCATATTCGACACCGTCAACAACTCCTACCCAATCGAATCCATAAACCCGTAGACCCAGCGTCTCGTGATCCGACCCGCTCCCTTAATACCGGACACGTGCGTGACCACTGATAAGGTCCACCAGGGGATCCAGCTGAACAGCACTCTCCCCTTCAACATTACCAGCTCCAACACCATCGTCTATCTCAACTGCACCCCCGCCCTCCTCCTGTCCCCACTCAACTGCTCCTCCACCAGCATCTGCCACTCTTACATCAACGCCACAGCCTCCGCCGCCGCCTGCCAGGCCCCCCCGCTGTGTTGCTCCTTCCGCACCGGAGGGTCTAGTAATTCGTACATGATTCGGGTTAGGGATGTGGGTTGCAGCGCTTACTCCAGCTTTGTGAACTTGGACCCGGATCTGCCCGTGAACCGATGGCCCGAACCCGGGTTGGAAATTGAGTGGGAGTTGCCGAGGGAAAATCTTTGTGGGTCCCAGGCGGATTGCGACGCTGCCACGGCGACTTGTGGGCCCGAATCATCATCGGGGAATGGGATTAAGAGGTGCTTCTGTAATAAGGGGCTTGTGTGGGACCCCATTCAAGGGGTGTGCAGAAATTGAGTTGTAGAGGATCATTATCCAAATAACAAGTTCAGGGGATAAAAAATGCTATGAAAAGTGTAATATTTATGTATAGTTCTCCAAAATTTCTTCCAAATTTTGGGATAAAGAATGTGCAGTTATTTTGTTGATAAAATAAAAAATTATATAGTATTTAAAATTAATTAAAATTAAAAATTAATTAATTTGATTTAATTTTAAAATTAAAATTTATATTAACAAATTATGATTGTATATAAGAAAATGTATATATAGTAATAATTTATAGCTTGCTATTTCTTATTAAATTATAATTATATCTACAACATTTCAATTTTATTTATTATTTACCACTTATATAACTCAAATTTTTAAAAAGTCTTTTATTATCTTTCTATTTTTATTTCATCTTCGAACATATATATTGGTGACACACCGTCTAATCAAAGTAGAAAAAAAAGTTGGGGCTGTTTCTTCTTAATGGCAATTTCATAATTATGCCAAACTTATATAAAAACCCCACAAGAGGTCTACGACCTCATTTTCTCATTCGCCGCTCGCTCTCCCTCTTTATTATTCTTCTTCAGTTTCCTTTATTTTTGCTTCCATTCCTTTTAAATGTTGAGTATTCTTTTATCTATTTTTTTTTTTTAAGATTATGTTAAAACTTTCAAGTGTTATTTTATATTTTCTTTCTCTTGCACCCACTCTTGGATGTTTTTCTTGGATCAGGGATTGCAGTTTGAGAAGAATATAGTAGTTATCTACTCTTTGAAATTTGTTTTTTCTACTCTTTAAAATAAATTCATAATCTAAAAATTTGAGTAATTAATTTTATAGGTATAATATCATAGTAAATAGGTTAGATAGTGAATTTAAGGCGATGCTAATTAAGATTTATTTGAGATTTATCTAGGATTTAGGAATCAAATTAAGCAAATTAGTGATATATGACTAATTTATGTATTGTTGCCATTTCTATGGTTATAGGAAATCTCTAATGTGAATTTTTGGAAAAGATCCAATTAGGAATCGACATGTACTATGAGTGATTCTTACTTACTATGTTTATTTGAACTTATCAATTTTAAATTAATTCTTTTATTAAAATTTTAAATGTAGTAGAACCTTAAAGACTCTTGGGACAAGCACAATTTTTAAGAAAACTCATTATTGACTTGTTCATTGCTCTGAGTTACTAGTTTTGATTAAATTAAAATATTTTGATATTGGTTATGGACCAAATATGATAAAGATTACGTATAAGGATTTTGTACCAATGACGGTAACTGCTATAAACATTGGCTTTAGGCCAATGATGGAAAATATTATTGATAATTGTTTTACTCATGAAAAGAAAATTAAGTTTATTTGAGTGAATTTTCTAATGTTAGAAATCGAAAGTATTCTCCATAAAATGAGTTTACTTGAATATATATGATTTTATTTTTGTTCTCTATAAAATAAGTTTATTTTCATATATTATATCTTTATTTGTCCACTTGATATTTTATTTTCTTGAAATATATGTATTTCTTAGAATTATTTTCTTTGGGAGAAGACATTGTAATAGTAGTGAATGTTAGCCTTGGTGTGCTTAGGATTGGATTAGGCACGAGCTAGTAGGGTATATGCTGAATTTGTGTGTAGACCAACACATGTGAGTTGGTGATGGTTTTGAGATTAATGCTCGTCAGTTCAAGCCTTGAGCTTGTCAGATAGTTAATTTACCCACGAGCTCTTTGCTCATTTTGTTTAGTTCTGTCTAGTGGATTCTCTCTTATAGATTGTGTTTTCAACTGGTTTCACTTATTTATTGAATTATTGAAAATCGTTTTCCATTAATTATTATGTTTTTAAGTTTTGAATTTTTTTATGAATTGAGTCCAATTATTGTATTGAGAAATTATTTTATTATATAATAATTTTTACTTGCTAATAAAAGACTTATGCCTCGCTTGTCCTGTTTTTGTTATAGTAAGCAATAATTGCTCTTTGAGTTGTAACTCATCAAAATCATGATTATGCTTTTTAGATAAAGGAATTGAAAGGAGATAGCTTCTAGTTCTACTACTCTAGTTGATAGCTTCTAGTTCTACTACTCTAGTTTGTTTGAGGGAGTCTGATTTGATTACTATTGATGAGTCTAACACATTATTTGTGTGTGCATATTTAAGTATTTTATTTTATTTGTTTTGTTGTAAATCTTATTTGAATGTCAAATGGGCAAATACTCTTAGATGTGTTCCATTATTTACGTAAGCAAGATTCATCATAGAGTTGGAGGATTAAATTAAGGTTTTGACAAGTTACAATGTTTGGATTGTTTAATACTAAATTAGAAAAATATGATATATTTAATATTTAAGTATGTTTTGAAACCCTGCGGTGGCTAGCATAACTGTTATAAAATTTTGTATGATTTAGAGGCTTGTGTGGCTCGGTCTAACCTATCGTTCGCCCTTATTACACGTCGATCATGGACCTCGGGGGCGGGTCTTAACATATATGTAAATTAAATACTAAATTAATAAACTAAAAAGATATTTAAAGGAGAGATTTAATAAAAGAAGAAGAAGAAAATAATCAAGTTATAAACGATCTAAAATATAAACAAATTAAGTTTAAGCTTCATATTTTTAAACAAACTAAACTCAAGTTTTAAATTTGACTCATTTATTTAAATTAGTCAAGTTTAAGTAATATTTTTTTTTTTACAAGTCAAATTTAAACTTTAGGTGCTCAAATTGACTCAATACATTTACACCCTTTTTCCTGAGGAAGTTGAAGCTTTACCTTTTTTTTTTGTTGATGGCTGAATCTAAGTGTTATTGTTTAACATGAATCTATACTTCGAAATGGTCACTATACCGGTGTTTGACATATATCGCATTCGATACTTTAATATTTTTAGATACTTTTCATCTAATCTTTTAATTATTATTTTTTGAATTTTTACTGTATAAAAAAAGTCATAAGTCAACCTAAGCAATATAATTTATTTTTTGGGAACATCCCCGGCCATAAGAACTAAAAATCATCAACAGAGTCATTTTTTTGGTAGGCAAATATTCTTCTTTGCAACTTACAAAGCATTTTCACGTCAAAAAACAAATTATGTTTAGAAAAAATATAAATGCAGTGTCAAACACTTTAAGAAAAAGAAAAATGCTAATACACATCATTTGACATTCATATCTCTCATATCTGTTTAGATGACAGTATTAGAGCGTATGTATGTAAAACACAAGGTGAGTCAAATTATAATTAAATAATAAAAATTATATAAAAATAAAATAATATATATATATATGTGTGTGTGTAGCATTGTTGTAAAAAAATGATGTGTTAGGAATAGGATGGTACAATTCATATCAGACTCTAAATAAACACATATATTACTCCGCCACCTTTTGCATTTTGAACAAAACACGTCAATCGTTATCCTTGTGTGATTAGGGTATATATATATATAGAAAGTATATTTAGTGAGATAAATTTTTATTGTAAAAAAATGAGAAGTAAATATTGATCATACGATCATACATGAATAGTTAAGATTAAAAATTACTTAAAAGTCATGTGACTATTTAAAAATATCACATATATTTATGTTCTAATCTTAACTATTCATGTAAGATCTAATAATCAAAATTTACTTCTCTCACCTCTTATAATAAACATTTCTCTCACTAAATACGTTATATATATGTAACACTTAAGTTAGATATACTAGATTAATTATATTATTAATTAATAAATAATTATTATGATTAATTAATAATTACTTATTATAATGTACCTAATTAATGATAACATTGGTGTAATATACTCACTTCACCAAACTTGGATATTCTAAATTTATATAAAAATTTCTCACAAACATGTATAAGAAGAAAGAGAGATTAAAAAAAAAAAAATTGGCTATTTTTCCAAAACCGCTTCTAGTCGAACGAAGTTTTCGCCTTACTCAACCTCTACAACTAGGCGTCTCGCAAATTAGAATATTTTGATAAACATCTCACGTAAGCAGCCCAACAAAAATAATATCATAAATGTAAACAAAAAATATATTATAGATTATCAAAGTCTTCACTCTTCTATAATGCAATATTATAATAATGTTATTTACACATCATTTTTATTGAACCATTCTTACACCACTAAGTAATAAAATAAATGAAACACATTTTCCATACATATTCTCTCTCTCTCTTTTTTCCAAACAGGTGTAGGTGTAAAAAAATAGTGTTTAAAAATATTTTTCCTTTGTAATGACATTAATTAATAAAAATTATTATAAATGATAAATAAGTTGATACATATAACATAACGCCACCATTCATTTTGTGCATATGTCTGCAAGTGTACACTGTGAAGGGAAGTTGAAGCTAAAGTTCCTTTTATTACGAATGGAGAAGCAGCAGCAAATGTTATTGTGGAAGCTTGGGGTCATAAATTTCAATTTCAGGATATCCAAACAATGTTTTTTGGTAAATGATAGACACTGAATTGTTGTAATTGAATTTTATTAAATTTCAAATTCTTGAGAATTTTAAAATACTTTATGGACCGTACCCTTTTTATAGTGGACCTAAAACATAGATCTAAAAAAGAAGGCATCAAAATTCACCTAGCTTGGATGAGGTTTCTAGAGTTAATTTAGTTCAAGAAGGTGGTCACGTGACGTGTCATAATCACCTCATGATTACAAAATCGAAGATGAAGTCACTTTTACTCACCCCTATAAAAGCCGTGATTACGATGGAAGAAAGAACTGTTTTGGATGATATAAAAGAGACGAAGAGGTTATCTTGGACTCATTTTATTTAGATTTATGGATGAATTATCTTTTTTATTATTTAATAGTATCTATATATAAATTTAAATGTATATAAAAGTATCAATTGAAATATATAAATTTTTTATAAATACAGTTATTCATAAAAAAATTAATTAAATTTTTATGTGAATCTAAATATTATTAATTAAATTTAATCTTTTAATCTTAACTATTGATTTATTTTAATAATAATTCAATGACTGATTTGAACTTGATCCATATGGATCATCCTAAAAGTGTTCCATATTAGAATTCTCCTAAAAGAGAACTCATCATTCCACGTATATGGACCCTACTTAAGAACTTGGATGAAACACTTTATCCAAACACTACGTAAAGTCTAAACAATTCCTACTCAATGAATCCGTGTGTTTTTCGTTTGCAGTTAACAAATCCAAACATATTTTTGAAGTTCTCGAAGGGCGTGAAATCATATTTGACATTTTTATTTTTCAGTTGAGTTCAACGAAAAATGCTTTTAAAAATACGTTGGAGTGAAAATAAGAATTTCTTATTTTTTCATTGGGTAAAAGTTCGTTAGAGAACATTTTCCTCTTCAATCTTTCTTCAAAAGTAATTTTAATCTTTCATCCAAATATCATTCATTTTGTTAAACTTACTTTTGAGACAAAAGTTTTCAAACATAAATCATGTTACTACAAACTTACTTTTAACCAAAATAAAGTTTACAAACACACTTTTAACTAAACTTAAGTTTATCAACTGCAAACCAAACACACACTCCATCAACCGGTAGGGCCAGCACCTTGTGATCTGACTCGCTTCCCTAATATTTGATATGTCCGTTACAACCTACAAGTAGGGGTGTCTAGTGGGTCGAGTCAACCCGTGAAAATACAGGTTGAGTTGAGTTCACAAGTTGAGTTGAGTTGAAAATTGTTTCAACCCGTAGTGTATGAGTTGGGGTAGTGGGTTGGAACACGTCTAACTCGCACAAACTCGACCCACCCACTCTTTTTTTTAGTAAAAAGTCGTTTAGTTGAAAAAAGTATATAGAAAAAATAGTGGATAAAGTCAATGATATGTGTAATGACACTGACTTTGATTGGTTAGACTAATTTATTGTTTGAGTTATGATTAATTTTATTTAGTTTATTTCATATTTATTAAGATTTATTAGTTGTTAATTTGTTATACACTTATTGACTTATAGTGTTTAATTTATTTGAAATTGAGATTTATTATATTCGAATAAGTTTGGTTAAAACTTATGATGTTAATTTATTAAATTAAGACCTAATACGTTTGATATTGAGGTTTCTACAAGGTCCACCGGGGATCCAGTTGAACAACACCCTCCCATTGTTGTTGTGGAAACTTTGGGTCGTGAATTTCAATTTCAGGATATCCAAACAAAAAAAATTGTTAACGAATTGCTGTAATTGAATTTAACTAAATTTCAATTTCAAATTCAAATTCTTTTAAATTTCGCAAGTGTCTCCTCTTGGTTTTTATAGATGGTATATGTACTTCTTTTGATCTGAGTTTCCGATGTGGGACTCAATATAAGCTGATATATGAGAAACAGCAATCTGTTTGAACTGCAGTTAACTATCTCATGAAGACATGTATTTGCCTTCATTCAAATGTGTGCATCCTTTCAATCGTCACAAAGACGTCAAAAGTAGGAGAAATTAAAACAATTTCGCCACCAGCTTAAGTCTCACTGAAATCTTTCCACAAGCTACGACCTAATGCAACGAAAGGGACAAGTGAATGCCATATTGATTACTCTTCATATTTTCTACCCATTTCTCTGAAAAGAAAAATAATCCAAATTCCAAGCTGATACATCAACAATAATAACAATAACAACTAAGTCTTTTTTCATTAGGTGAGGTCGACTATATAAATTAAACGATGCTATTCTATTCTATCATAAATTAAATTTTCAGAAATGTCATTCAAATTTAAAAAAAAAAAAATCTAACGCCAATATATCAACTACAAGTCATATTTAGCTTAAAGGTGTCTAACTAAGCTGATATATATAAGAAGAATTTTAAAAACTATTTTTTCTCATAATATTATACGAAATATTACAAAGGATTGAACATAGATGATAAACAATAAACGAGGAAACTAACTATTCTCGCACACGTATTTGAATAAACATTAACAACATTCGACCAGATATTTGAGGGCAAAAACTCTTCATAAGGATATACCACTTTAATTAATACAACAGTTGGGCTTACGTTTTTCCGGACATGTAATATTTAGTTATTTAAAAGAAAATTTGGAAGATTAAAATTCCACTAGTTGCGACATACGTGTGTAATTGTGTTTATGGCTTCTGATCTCTATACATGTTTAGAAGTCTCTGAAAAATTAAAAATGACACATTATCATCATCTTAGTTTACTTCATAGGACTTTTCACTCATTGTCTGTAAGACGTTTTTTTGGTGAATACTGTTTCTTTTTGTGTGTGTGCACATACTAAAACATGACAATTAGGAATCATTCCATGAAAGCAATGCAGGGCCTAACAGTCAATTTAATTTTCACTAAAAATGTTTATGGAAAAAAAGGTAAGTATATTCTCTGTGGAAGGTGCTTTCAGCTCCATTTTGCTGGTAGTTTTCCAATTTCCCATTCAATGGCTTCAATAAGGGTGGCTTGGACCATTAACTGGACTTTCCTTTTCATGTTATCGTTTGTGATATGATGTAACTTAACAAACTGCGGTTCCAGTTTGCAGCTAATAAGCAATCAACAATACAAACAAAAAAAATGATGGAACTATCAATTTGTGGAGGCCATAAAAAAATCGATCGATTACCAAATAAATAAATGCTATTGCTCCACCTCCACTGGACGTTGATACATAGGCCATAAACCTTTTTGACATCATTTCCATCATTAGGTAACAAACCGGTGTTTTTTGTGCTCACTTATGCATGATCTTCACTCTAGTCAGTGATGGTCTCCAATCAAGTAGGCGACTAATTGATGTTAGAATGATTTTCGTTGGACTGAGTTTGTCAAAGGGCCAAAACCTTTTTTTTATTGGTATTCCATAATTAAAATTTAGTTTTATAAACATGCGCTTTCATATGTGCCTAGAATTATTAAATTATATAAATTTGTTTAAAAAATTCTTATGTAACTTTACATAAATTTAGAAGCAAATTTAATAATAATGTAAAAATATTTTAATGTGCAAGTAGAAAGAACTTTCAGTGATGAGCATTTTAAGGCATATGAACGTCCTTGAAACCTGATCATTTCCTAAATACAACATGATTTTAAATATTTATTTATTGTTTACATTAGAAAAGATTCGGAGAAGTAACATTTATTAAATTGTAAAGTACGCGCTACACTACAATATTACATCAAGCAATTGGAGTGTCCATTTTTGCCAGAAGAAGAGATGGCGCATTGTGCACTGAATTCATTGCTGGCACTTGCGCTTAGTCCTATTCAAATTAACTAATTAAGTGATTCATTATGAAGATTTATTGGAATTTTTCTTCATTGGAAGAAAAGGCATCAACGATATTGCAACACTGAATTGGACTCAGGTCGATATGAGCTGCGAAACCAACCATTTTATTAATAGATGACAGCGTATCAACGCCACGTGAAGAATGGGATTCACATGTGGCTACAAATGACAACATCTACATACATGTTCCAATTACTATCTAAAATCATCGGGTTCATTATGTATTAAGTGGCTAAAATAATAAGACTAGGATGAAAGAACTTTGAGATTAACAATATGCTTCGTGGTGCTAGAGATTAACGGTACATTCCTATCTTTTTTTTTTTTTGTAATATAAAGTGAGAGTATATGAATGTTTTTTTATGATTACCATAGAAGAAGTAATATATATATATGTGTGCCAATAAAAGTTAACTCAACTAATAGGATCGAACAAGGTCTACAAAATAATATTGAGTTCAAATTTTGTTGGCAGTGGTCCTTCCTTAATAGATCATGAATATTATTGTTAATCCTTGTTAAAACTTATGATATGCCTCGGGGGAATGAGTTAACTTCTCCTCTTCTATCTTTAAACTTTTGTACACCAAAATAATAAAAAAAAGAAAATGTTAAAGAAAAAATAAATTAGTGCATGTTTAAGAAATAAAAGCAGAAATAAGAAATTACCAAAAATAAGAAGAAATAATTCTTTAAATAACATTATTTCTACCTTTTTAATATAAAAATGACAATAAGGTTTGAATTTATAAATTCATGTAAATCACTTAAGTCCCTCAGCACTAAATCCTAGTGGCGTAATATTATTTCTTTTTAATAATGCTTTATATAGAAATATTTTAAAAAAATAAAAGAAGGAAAAAATATTTTATAGTGCGTGGACAAATGCTTTTAGACCTAATTTACTGGATCTAGCCCATTATTGAGTGCCCCAGCAAATTTACCACGATTTGCAAATTGCTATAGGCAACCTTTGGCATCCTACGCATATACAAATAGGATCATCAATCCTTAGCGATCTAGAAACTAGACGTACTAACATAATAATTTGATATATATTTTTTTGCCCTAGGAGGTTCCACCCCTAGAGTGAGTCCAAGAAAAGTTTACATGGAGTCCCCATGACAAAGGGAATGAGATAAGGAATAGAATACATTGTGAAATTTGAATTTGACATTTGTAAACACCCAATTTTGTTGAGGGTATTTTGATAAAAAAAAAAGAAAAAAAAAGGAGAAATGAAGAAAAAAGATCAAACTTTCATATATTGGCCTATTATCCAACTCATGACTTATTATTTAACTTATGATCTATTTAACCACCCATAATCCATTATTTGTCTCATAACCCATATGTCATTGAATTCATCCTAAACAAATTCATCCTAAAATAAACTCATCCTAAAATAAATTTATCCTAAAACAAACTCATTCTAAATGAACTTATCACCAGCACTCTCCAAACTCTAATATTTTCTATAAATACTAATCACACACACTTTTGATACACACACAAACTTTTGCCTACAGTTAACATCACAGTCATGTTTTTCTCACTTACGTAGCCTTCTTTGCAGTATACCTCTGCCAAAACAAAGGTTGATTATCATGGTGACTATTTTGAAGTATAATGGAAAAGGAAGAAAAGGTGAAAGGAGCAAGAAGCAAAAACAAAAACAAAAAACAAAAACAAAAAAAAAAAAGGAAAGAAATAAGAAAGAAAATGAAATGAAATGGGTCATGACAAAGGGAAATGAAAGGAAATGAAATGAAATGAGGAAGAAATGGAGAGCAATAAGAGAAAAGTATGCTTGAAAGTGTAAGGATCCTTAGTCTCATTTAATCCTTAAACACTTGTTTGAGTCTTATATCTTTCCTTTCATAACCCCTAGCCTTGACCACGTTACAAGCCTAAAAAAGTCCGTTCTGATCAATGAATGGTTGTCGTCATTTTTGTTAACTTTAATTTTGAGACAAATGTTATGCCCATCCAAGTATCTAGTTCATTGCTCCTTAAAAAAATGGAAAAAAAAAGAAAAGGAAAAGAGAGAAAAGAGACTTACACTAGGAAAAGTTTCTACCTTGTTCGAGTTGGCCCTACACTGGAGCATTCTTTTCCCTGGTTCAATTTAACCTGCACTACGGCAAATCTTTTGGTCACTAGGGCAAGTTCTTACCCTATTCAATTCAGTCATAGACTGGGACAAATTTCTCTTTGGTTCAATTTGACCTTACACTACGACAAATTTCTACTCTGCTTGATTTGACTATAAACTAGGGTAATTTTTCTTTTTCTTGGTTCAATTTGACTTACACTGGGGCAAATCTTCTGGTCATTAGGCGAGTTCCTGCCCTATTTAATTCAGTCCTAGACTGGGGCAAATTTCTCTATGGTTCAATTTGGCTTTACATTAGGGCGAGTTGTTGCCCTATTCTATTCAGTCTTGGACTGAGGCAAATTTCTCTTTGGTTTAATTTGACTTGATGTAGATGTTCAGCATAAGAAAATCCTTGGCCATAATGTCTAGTGGGCAACTAACGATCGTTTTCATGATGATCAAACTACTCCATATCAGGGCAACACTTCTTTGAATCCTATACCGTTGTTTGTGCCTTTTTTCCATATATACCCTTTTGTGTAGTCAAACTTCCAAGACCAATCTGAAAGTTGTTCACTTAATAAATTTCTTTTTTGTTATACTTTTGCATCCATGTATGTTTGTTACATAATGCTTAAAGTAAGGTGAACATAAGTACAATACTATGATTTGATCATCTAATGACAATCCCTTGATGAACAATTCAAACCAAAAAGAATTTAGAAGTTCCAATTAAAGGGGAAAATGATATCTCAATGGATAATCCAGAAATAAGAGGTACCCGAGTAAAAAAGAAAAAGAGTCTGTTAGACTGAAAACCCGAAAGGGAGGTTTAAGCAAAAGTTAGGGCAAATAAATTAGAATGGCTTAAACTGAGGCAATTTTTTAGTAACTTTGTTTGCATTCAATTGGCTATACTGGGGCAAAATTTCTGAAGGACTAAGGAGAAGATATGTTGAAGGAAGCAGTAACAGAAATAGTAGTTGAGTTATCAAGTAATTGCAGGGAGTCAATTGGATGAGGAACAAAGTCAAATACCGGGACAAAATTTTCCCGCAAGGACTTAGTAGCTCCAAGTAAGGGTTCACAACAAGAGATGATCATCTCACTTCCTAAAAGGAGAGTTAAGAGCAAAAAATAGGAAAATAATATGAAAAAAGGAGGGGTCGAAAAAAAGAGAGAAGAAATGAAGAGAAAAGAAAGTCAAGAGGATTCTAAGTCAACTGAAGGGTTTGATGAAGAAAAATATATGAGCAAGAGTTTGATTGGTCAAAGCTTTCCAGAGTTGTCTTTGGTTCAAATGATTTTTAATTATTTTTTTAAAAAAAAGAAGGGAAAATAAAAGAGAGAGAAAGAGAGAAAAAAAAGGAGAGGGAAAGAAAAAGAGAGAGAAGAAGAGAAAGGGAGAAGAAAAGAATTTTTCATGTTTACTTAGTATAAGTGCTTTCATGCCATAAATTCTTTTGAGCGCATCAGCTCCATGTATTTTTAAATTCTTTAAAGCATATCAACTCTATGCATTTTAGATTCTTTTGAGAGCATTGACTCCATGCATTTTGAGCGCATCGGCTCCATGCATTATTGAGCGCATCGGCTCCATGCATTTTGAGCACATCGGCTCCATGCATCATTAAGCGCATCGGTTCCATCCATCATTAAGGGCATCGGCTCCATGCATTTTTGAGCACATCGACTCTATGCATTTTGAGCACATCGGCTCTATGCATCATTGAGCGCATTGGCTCCATGCATTTTGAACGCATCAGCTCCATGCAGTATTGAGCGCATCGATTCCATGTCATTTTCAGTGCATCAGCTCCATGCATCATTTTTTAGCGCATCGGCTCCATGTCATTTTGAGCGCATCGGCTCCATGCATCATTTTTTAGCGCATCGGCTCCATGCATTTTGAGTGCATTGGCTCCATGCTTCTTTAAATTTTCCATGCATTTTTTAGTGCATCGACTCTGTGCATCATTTTTTAGTGCATTGGCTCCATGTCATTTTGAGAGCATCGGCTCCATGCATCATTTTGAGTGCATCAGCTCCATGCATTTTGAGCGCATCGACTCTATGCTTCTTTAATTTTTTGTCACTTATTTTGAGCACATTGGCTCCCTGCATTCTACAATCTTTTGAGTACACTAGCTCCTTGCATTTTAAATTCTTTTGAGAGCATCGACTCTATGCTTCTTTAAAATTTTTGTCACTTATTTTGAGCGCATTAACTCCCTGCATTTTAAATTCTTTAGAGCGCATCAGCTCCATGCATTTTAAATTCTTTTGAGCGCATTGGCTTCATGCACTTTTGTCATTTACTTTTGAGCACATTAGCTCCTGTCATTTACTTTTGAGCGTATCAACTCCCTGTCATTTAAATTTCTGTCATTTACTTTTGAGCGCATCGACTCTTGTCTTTTAGTTTTGAGTGCATCGACTCCCTGTCATTTAAATTTCTGTCATTTACTTTTAAACGCATTGGTTCCTATCATTTAAATTTTTGTCATTTACTTTTGAGCACATCGACTCCTGTCTTTTACTTCTGAATACATCAGCTCCTTGTCATTTAAATTTCTGTCATTTACTTTTAAACGCATCAGTTCCTGTCATTTAAATTTCTGTCATTTACTTTTGAGCATATCGACTTCTGTCTTTTACTTTTGAGCGCATCGGCTCTTATCATTTAAATTTCTGTCATTTACTTTTGAGCACATCAGCTCATGTCATTTAAATTTCTGTCATTTACCTTTGAGTGCATTGCTCTTTGCATTTTTGTTCTCGCATTGTTTTGTTTTTGTTGCTCCCAAACAAAATTCGAGTTCATGTTTTTACTCGTTCCTTATAATGATAAAATTAAAAACTACGGTTATTCTTTTCATCTAGTAAGAAACAAGTAAAGAGGGGTAACTGTGAATACCTAATTTTATCCAGGGTATTTTGTTAAAAAAAGAAATAAAGAAAGAAATAAATAAAAAAGGAAATAAAGAAAAAGGATCTAACTTTCACCCATTGGCCCATTATCCAACCCATGACCCATTAGCTCATAACCTAATCCATTAACCCATTATCTGTCTCATAACCCATATGCCATTGAACTCATCCTAAACAAACTCATCCTAAAATAAACTCATTCTAAACGAAATTATCATCATCACTCTCCAAACTCTAATCTTTTCTATAAATACCTATCACACATACTTTTGATACACACAGAAGCTTTTGCCTACAGTTAACATCACAGCCATATTTTTCTCACTTACGTAGCCTTCTCTGTAGCATACCTCTGCCAAAATTCCTCCATCACCACATCATAACCATCATCTCATCACTCTTCATAACTGCTAAAAACCCCTCCAAGCATCGCGTAGTCTTTTCTCCATCTTCATCACCGTAACCCAACCATCCAAACACTTGCAAACATCACCCACATAACCTCCATTACAATCATCCAACACCCACCACTTGCAGCCTTTTTCATCATCAACCTTACTAAACATAACCATCCTGTAACCTATTCACCTTCTCTCCAAACAACCGCTCATCACCACCACGAACACCACCTTCATCTTCTCCACTTCACCATGATTCCATAACCACCCTCACCAGATCACTCCACGCACCAAACCGAGACCAACCATCAGATTTGCACCACCGTACCTCTGCATACCGAACAACCATGAGACCACAAGCTAGAAACCAGCAGCCACTGAACCGATCAGATCTACTCGAACCATAGTCGAATCCGTGCGCAATGTCCTCTGCTCTGTGCCAACGCACGCCGTGCTGACCCAAACTCCCACTAGATTCGCGTCGCGTTGCCTCACCACATTCCGCCCACATCTCGATCGGCTACACCGACTGTCACCTTGAGCCAATCACCGGCCTTCATTCCCAAACCACCTGTAAATAACCAAATTAGAAACCCCCTGTTTCCATAAGCTTTATTGTGTTTGTTTTTTTTTTATTCAACCCTTTTTTGGTTAGTTTGTTAAAAAAAAGGTAATAAATAAATAAAATGAAAAATGAAATTTTTTTAAAAAAAGGATGATAAAGTAAAAAATATAAATAATTGGATAAAAAATATAAGATAATTGAACCATTTTTTAGAAGAATAAAACAAGATTATCTAAGTTGTGACAAATTTCGTTAATCCTGTAATTTTTATAATAATCTGAATTGTGATAACTTGATGATTCAAATTATTATTATTTTTTTATTTTGTCTTCAAATTTTAATAAAATAATTCACTAATCAATAAAGGTTCAAAACCCTTTTTTTAATAAAAAAATTTCGCAACAAACTTGATGAGTAATGAGTGATGTCTCTAGCTTAACGACGAGCTTCACCTATTCGAATATTAACAAGATTAACTGAGTCGTGACGACTTGTTAATTCAAATTTTTAAAATTAAAAATTAAACTTTTTTTAATTAAAATTAACCAACTTATACTTATTTTCTAAAAAATTACGTGACTTTGAATTCTTTATTGTACTCGGGGATATGTAGGAGCAGAACTCCAATTCTGTCGAGCCAAAAATTAAGTTTTCACAAATTATTTATTATTTAGTGTTTTTAATAAAAAAAGGTGAAATAAATATATTTTGAGATTATCAATTTTTCACAACTGATTTAAATACCGTCTCAGGACGGGTGTATTAGGGGTGCTGTGGGATTAAGTTTTCACCCTTTCCTATACATAACCGACTTTTGAATCCAATTTGGTTTCAAAGACTATTTTCAAAGAAAAGTTTTCTAATTTTTTCTATTTTAAATAAAATTGGTGGTGACTTCTAATTTTTTTTTAATTTAAGTTGCTATTCTGCTACAATCATGGTCGCGACAACATTCTCTTTGTATATCTCACAATTTTACCTGTTAGCGTAATTAATTATAATTGAGATTATGATTGATCACGATTATTTTTAGAGATGATTGAAATTGATTTAGTATAGACTTAAATTGATTTACTACATAATTATATTTTATTATTTTTCTTTTCTGTACAACAATTTTCTTCTATAAATAAAAGTTAATCTTTCTGTATACACTAATTCAGATTTATACACAAATTATCATTACCTATTTCTATATTTTTAACATAATATCAGAAAAGTACCATCTTCCATGACTTGTCACATCACTATTCTGCTGCATAGTTCCTGAAAATATGAAACTCTGAATAGTCACCTCTCCAGACTTCCTAGTAGATTTAGTTTTGATGTCAACCTCCGTTTTAGATTTTGTTTTAGATTCCAGACTTCGTTTTGGTGGCAGGACTCTATTTTAAACTCTGCCCTAGATTCCAGACTTCGTTCTGGTGGTAGGACTTCGTTTCAGATTCTGTCCCGAACTCTAGACTCTAAACTCCAGATTCTAGACTTCATACTTAATTATCATCTTGGCTGATTCTGCACTCTAGTTTCCAAACTCAAGTTGGTTTCTTCTATACCCACTTGAATTTGAGGAAGGATGTTAACGTGATTAATTATAATTGAGATTATGATTGATCACGATTATTTTTAGAGATTATTATAATTGATTTAGTATAAATTTAATTGATTTATTATATAATTATATTTTATTATTTTTTTTATACAATAATTTTTTTCTATAAATAGAGGTTAATTAATCTTTCTATATATATTAATTTAGATATATACACAAATTACTTGTTTCTATATCTTTAACATTACCATCTAAATTATTTCAAGAGAACAATTCAAATAATTATTAATTTAACAGTAATGCTATTTGGTACGAAATTTTTCATACGAAAACTTATGAATTGATAACTAACTAATCACAATAAGTATGATTATACACAGGATAGAGGATTAAATACATTTTTCAATATAAATCTGATAGGTCGTTTGTTTAACTTTCGTTTCATATTGTTTAGCATTTTTGTTGATATAATCACCCAAGCGGACTGGCGTCTAGCCCCTCCTCATTCCTTACAAACAACGCCAAAAAATGGTCCAAAAAGTGACATATGAAACAGTTATTTATTTTTTATGGATTAGTCAGTTACATAAAAAATTCTGATAGCACCCGCCACCCGGTGAATTTTTATTTCCAATGAGAAAAATTCGTTAAAATTTTATTTTTCCAACAGATTTTTTACTTATTTCCAGTAGATATATCCACTACAAATTATCAATTTTATTATAGTGAATTAATTATTGCTTCTCTCTCATATATTTTAGCAAAGTTTTCATGTGAATTTCTATCATCAAACTTAGGGTGTAATTGATTCAACAATGTAAATTTTGATTAATTATTGTATAATCGATTATAATATAATTAAATTTGTTTTTAGATTTATTAGTTAAAAAATGATTATAAAATAATTTATTTCTTTTAAATGATATAAAAATAATTATTTTTATGAATTAAGTTATAAAAAAATATAAAATAATTAAAAAATTATTTAATTGAGAACAAAATATTATTTACATTTCAAAATTTTTAGAATAATCTATAATTTAAAATTATAAGTTTCAAATTTTAAGTTTATGAAAAAAATTATTATAATGTATTAAATTTTATATCAAAACTAAAACAAGATTACCTAAATATATTATAAACAGTAAACAAATTATTAATTTGAAAAATAATCATAACCAAACATACGTATAAAAAATATATTATTGCCGTTTAGATATTCTTGGGCCACATCCCACATGTTCAAGAGTTCCCTCCAACCACAACAATAATCATGAGATATTATGATGTGCCACAAACTTATATATATATATATATATATATATATATATATATATATATATATATATATATATATATATATATATATAATATAATATAATTTTGGATAAGAAATGGTAATTAGATAAAATTATTCTTAAAGTGACATTTTTAGACTTTAAATTTTTGACATTGTAAGACTTATATTTTTAATTAAAAGGATAACATTTCACTTGTAACAAAAGTAATAGTAAATATTCAAAAAAAATTTCAAGTAAGTTACCAAAAAAAAAATCTCAATTATTCTACCTAAATTAAACAAAACCTGCACTGTTTACTCTTTTTATTAACTCATTGTGAACTTGACCATTTTCCCCAGAAAGATATCAAAAAGCTTGTTAGCCCTCGAAATTTTCGGATTGAATTAAAAAGACCCTTTTCATCCTCATACTGTTCTATTAGGATCTCATCACCAATTCACCACCACTTCTTGGTATTATTACATTATGATATATACAAAATTTTCAAAATAAATAATTAAAATTAGGCTGCCGAATGACTCAAACAATCAAAATGACCAGTTTTATGACTTACTATTTTGTCAAAGGAAAAAGCCAAATGTCAACGCATATGGTTTGGTCAGTTACATGAACCCCTTGGAGGCTTTGACTGCAATCTAAAGAAAACCGAAAAAAAACTTACCTGACCACACCTTTTTAAGTTTAATTTTGATATATTATTAATGTAAAAAATTTTATATCATCAATTAATCATACATTATTATATATGTAATTTTTAAAATAATTATTATGAAAGTAAAATATTTTAATAACGTGACATTGCGTGAATAAATGACAGTATAAGCAAATTTTACTTTAATAATATATTAAAATTAAGTTTTTTTATATACACAAAACCTTGGTATTCTAATTCTAAACCCACAGATTTTTGTTGCAGTTGTTTCCAGTAATGAACGAAATACAACCTGTTTCCTCTTATTCATGTGAATTTCTGAATCAAGTCCTTTTATAACCTGAATGCTTTGTCAAACTCCCAGGGTTCAATAATCATATCGTTTATATTGTTTTTACTAGTAGCTAACCCTAGTATTTTTCCTTTATTTTATGGAAGAAAGGTAAGGGATGAATATGACAATAGTTGGAATCTAGAGGATGTGCTTGGGACTTGATATCAAGGATGCTTGCAACCTTTCAGGGATCTTTCAGTTGAAGCAAGATCTGTCATTGCATGCTTTTGCTCAATTTGGTCAAAATGTTAAATGAAAGTTATATGATGTTAGCAAAAATTTACATAATTTTAGCACTGATTTATTTTAAAATATTTATTCATGAAAATTACAAAATATTATTTAATATAAAAATTCATTAACTCTTTATTGTAATTCATTTGCAAATAGAATTGGTTTGTATGATTGATCTTTCAGTCATGACAATTATATAACTTAATTTGAATTCAGGAATTTTCAAAGATAGACAACATAGACGAATAAAGGGGGTAAGCATGGGCTTCCCTTCCTCCCCATAATGTCAATTTTTAAAAAAAGTACTAATAGTTTAATTTACTAAAAGGCAAAAATGATAAGTTAAAAGATTTAATAATTTTATTTGTCTTGACCTTAAAATTAGAATAACCTTCCATCACTCTAAATTTAATAATTATATAAAAAAACTCTTTATTAAAATCTTGTGAGTCTCATAAAAGATACAAAAACAATTTCTATTTATTATATATTAATTAAAATCATCTCTTACTATGAAGGCACTTTAAGTAATCGATTTGAACTATTTTTCAACTCGAGATCGACAGAATTTTTAATTAATCTTCGCCCATTAATAAATATATGAACTTACATATAAGTGTACATATCAACTTAGACATAATACCTTTCTAAATCTCCCGCATTAATTTATACATTATTTATATATAAATTATTGTGAATGGACTTAGACATGATTTTTATGCGCTACATAGCCATAATAAAAAAATTATATATTTTAATTTAATGAATCTTGTTAATGAGTGTCTTAAAGATACTAGTTAAGAAACATTTAATATTCTATATTAAATGCTTCTAATTATTTAAAGAAAAAATCTTAAATATTAGTATTTAAATTTTCAATGTAATAAATATTTTACATTTTATTTCATACTTTCTATTTTTCATTCTTTAACCAATACGTTAATAACACCTATTATCAAATGCCTAATTTAATTAATATACACAATTATGATAAAAGATTTAGTATACAAATTTTATTTTAAAAGTTTTCTTAAAATTAAATACTTTAACAGATTATCGTATTAAATATGTGCACAACATGCAAGCTTAACGGCTAGTTCTCTTCTAAAAAAGAATTTGTTGTCATTCAATAATCAATACATAGAATGTATATTTTGGATTTGTTTCACTTAGGGTGAAAAATGGGTCAAGATAGACCAAACTTTGCCTTAAAGCAGTCTAACATATTTATCAAATGTAAGTCTTAAATCTAATATATTTATCTCACATATGCCTTTTCTAAATCCTAATTTAACTTGAAAGTTTATTTAAAAATTTACTATACAACAAAACATTTATATAGGTTAATGAGATAGGTTAACAACTCTAAGCTTTTATATAGGTTAATGAGACTAAATTTTAAAAAATAATTATTTTATTTATAAAATTAATTATATTATATAAATATTAAAATGTCTTAATATATATAAAAGTAATAATATATATAATTAAATAAGTTGACCCATTAAGTTTTTAAAGACTTTTTCAAAGACTTCAACTTGTTACGTTTAACTAAATAAACTTTTTAATAAGTTTTGATTTGATCTTTTTGTTAAACAGGATAAACTAGTTCAGGCTTTAATCAAACTAGATCATAAGCCTCTAACGAGTTGTCTGACATATTTTTACTCTTAATTCACCTAAATGTGAATTTGTACATTCCCAATAATATTAATTAAAAAATACATATTTCTTACTTTTTTTTTCCTGGAAAAAAATTCATATTTCCTTCTTCTCAATGCCCATTAGCATAGAAAATAATTTAAAACAAACGGGCCACATATTTTGCATTTGGCTAAACAAAAGAAAGAATAAACCAAAAGTAAAAAAAAAGTAAAGCATCCAAAAGGAGTATACAGCTTTGGCCAAAACTCCTGCCAATTATGGTTAAGGAATAATGTTAATATATTATGTGTTTCTTTTTAGTCCATTTTCCTAACTTTAGATTTCCTAAGGAAGAAAATGAAATTTCAACTTGGTGTAAAACCACCATAATTATCAAAACAAAAGCACGTTTGAAGAAGTAAAGTACTACCCACAACAAAACCCGAAGTGGCCAAGCCAAACCAAGCTGATCCGCCAAACAAGGCCTTAGCTTCCTTCATGGGCTAAAAAGGAAATTCAATTAATAATTATTTCTAATAATAATAATATTAATAATAATATAGAAAAGAAAAAGAAAAATGAAAAAAGTGTGCGTAGTTATATTAGTTATGTTTGGTTGCCGCGCATATATAATAAGGATGACGAGCGGTGACCAACGCCATTGTAACAGCTCACGGCAGGACCGTTGGGTTGGGTTTGGGGTTTTTCCGTTCTTCCAGACCCTCTGACTCACCGACTCGACTCGCTCCGGATTCGGGGTTTCTGATTCGGATCTGAATTTTGTCTTAGGTAAATTCTACTCTCTTCATTTTCTGTTGATTCAGATTCATGTTCGTGTGGTGCATGGATTGAGTTGAGGTGAATATGACAATATGATTGCCGTTTGTTCTGATTCTGAATTCTGTGGTTCCAGTTTTGAATTCGTGCTTACTCTGTTTGTTGTTTCCGAATTCCGATGATTTGAATTCGGTCACAATGTGTTTGTATTGTGCTTTAAATATTTAATTTCGTTTTGTGTTAAATAGTGTGAAAAAAATTGTGTACTATTCAGATCTGGGGCTGGTGTTATTGTTTTTTTTCTTCTTTTTTTTTATTATTTTGGGTTGCTTTTTGTGTTTGATTGCTTTATTTATTCAGTAATTTCATTTCCATTTTCATGGATTTGGTGCTTTTACTTCTAGCTTTTGGGGTATATGGGGTGAAACAAAAAAAAGGCTAAAATGCACATAACCCCTCTAACTATAGATAATAGATCAATTGTAGAAAACCCTTGTGGTTCAAAACTCAGCAAAACTTGACTCCTGAACTTACCAAACCGTACAGAGTAATGTGGATTTAACCCCTCATGCATGTGTAGAAAACCCCATTTGGGGAGTCAACATGCATGGTTTGGTAAGTTCAAGGAATCAAGTTGCTGAATTTTGAACCACAAGGGATTCTGCAATTGATCTAGAGTTGAAAGGAGTTGCATTTTAGCCGAAAAATTACTATCAAAATTTCTGACTGTGTATGCGATAAGAGGTAGCTTGTAACTGGTTCTGATTTGCAATGCATAACAGGCTGGCTTTGTTGAGGTTGGGCCCAATGGATCTAGGAGATCTGTGCAGTACATGTTTATTTGTAAAAGCTAGCTTCAGCTAGATAAATATTCTCCCTTGTTTATTTTCCAAGATATGCTCTTTGAGAAATTTGTCCCTGAAAAAGATACAAAGAAGAAGCCTTTTTCCTGTGGTGATGTCAATAGAATAGACTCAATACTAGGTGTTCTACTTCTATCCAGTACATATGACCTGATGTGACTGAATCATTTGTTTGATTTATATATTTTTTTACTAGTTCCATAAATTTTTCCTCTTTCTAGTTCTAAATTTGTTGACAGAGTAAGCAATGTAGCAAAAGGTGACTATTTGGAATTAGTGAATTACTGTTTCCTTCCAGATTTCTTTCCATAGTAGCCAAATCTAATATCCCTATCTGTAGCATATTTGGTTCTCTAATGCAGAATTAGTGTAATGCAATTTACTTTGTAGGCTTCTCAAGTGAAGATTGTTATTATGAAAGATATATAGGAAAACTTCTTACATTGAAAAAGAAGGAAATAGCCTCGTACATTAGATTATCAGCAGAATACCAAATGTTTACCATGTACCATGATTTCAGTTTAGATATGATACCATTTATGGATCAACCTTCTCTGGAATTAAGCCATTTTTGTCGTTCTCATTAAAAACTACTGCCTGTGTATAGCTGGATTTTGTCTTTGTTTTCGAATCCAGCTAAACCTTTCGCGTCACTTTTACTTTCCTTTGTAGATCTGTGATTCTTGTAATGACACATAACTTCATTTTTTTGTTGCTTCTTTTGGACATAACTTCATTTTTTTGTTGCTTCTTTTGGACGAGTGTTAAATTTTCGAGGTCTTATGTCTTAAGCTTCTTTGACAGACTGTTTTTTGCTTTTCTTTTTTATTTCACTTCCCATCTTTAACTGCATCCGTGTCACACTCCTCGGAACACCTGTCAGCTGAGGTGCAAATTCTTTGCCAGTTGTTTTTTTTTCCTTTTTAACAAATGTCACTAAAGAGTTCCGTGCAAGTTCTTCTTTCTTTCCTGGCATGGATATTTATAGGACAGGGTGGAATTTATCTTCTCATATTTGAGATTGTGTTCTCTGTTTGCCTTTCTTGATCTGCTTCTATATTTATAATTTAAAGGAAAAGAAAAGGGCATATCACAATGAAGGCGCTGATTCTGGTCGGAGGGTTTGGAACAAGGTTGAGGCCATTGACACTCAGTGTTCCTAAGCCTCTTGTTGATTTTGCTAACAAGCCCATGATTCTGCATCAGGTAAGGCTTTTTGAAGCCTCTTTTCTTGAAGTCTTACATCTGTTATGCCATACGAGTAAATTAGGAGTAGGATGAGTTGGCATGTTTATTGACTCTTTGATGGATAAGTGGTCCTTGCCATTTTATCTTATTCAACAACCACCGTAGAATCTAGCTAAATTTTGTCAAAATTCTTTTTTTGGGGGCTTTGTAACAGTACTCTCTAGATATACGATAAGAAAAAGCAACTTCTTTTGTTATTTGAATCAGAATCTTGGTGCTAAAAATGGTTCTAAAACTTGACAAAGTAATGGACTTTTATAGTTTTTCCATTTTAGTATGTGAAAGTATAGATTCTCTCAATTGGAGTTAATTTAGATTGCTTTCAATAGCTGTTTACCCCATCATTAATCAGTTTTTGGTGGATAGAGTGTGGGTTTTCTGTATTTGTCAATTGCATCTTCTTCCCCCTTTACTCATACAACAACCAAAGCCTTTTCCCATTAGGTGAAGTCGGCTACATGGATCAAACAACTCCATTGTATTCTATCATAAATCATGTTCCCCCTTTACTCATGAAGTGGGAAAAATTGTTCTTGTTTGCTTGAGAAGTCATTTTGAATTTCATTTAATATTGACTGCCCCTTCTGCTTGTCTTGTGTATTTTGTTGTCCTCACTCCTCACCATCCTATTGCTGTAAGTGAGTATGTGCATGTGCATGACTTGAATATGTATTTATGTGTGTCCCTTGTGTATATGGCTTAATAGATCTTCCTACTGATTTACCTTTTAATTTTACTTATTTTTCAGATAGAGGCTCTTAAGGCCATTGGAGTCAGTGAAGTGGTACTAGCTATCAATTACCAACCAGAGGTAAGGATTGCGGCTCTCCTTACCACTCTATGTAGTCAATGCTTAAAGATATTTATGTGGATAAAGTTTCTTTATTTTGACTTTGGTAACACTTCCTCTTGCAGGTGATGTTGAATTTCTTGAAGGATTTTGAAGCAAAGCTTGGCATCAAAATCACATGTTCTCAAGAAACTGAACCACTGGGGACTGCGGGTCCCTTGGCTCTTGCCAGGGATAAGCTGATAGATGACTCTGGAGAGCCATTTTTTGTTCTCAACAGTGACGTTATTAGTGAGTACCCACTTAAAGAAATGATCGAATTCCACAAAGCCCATGGAGGAGAGGCTTCCATAATGGTGACAAAGGTAATAGAGTTGAAAAAAAATAAAATTATATTGCAAACATGTGAGACTTTTTAAGGACAAGTTAGAGCATTCAATATCATTTTTCATCTACTTGTGTAGGTTGATGAGCCATCAAAATATGGCGTGGTTGTGATGGAGGAGACCACTGGACAGGTTGAGAAATTTGTGGAGAAACCGAAGTTGTTTGTTGGTAACAAAATCAATGCTGGAATCTACCTATTGAACCCCTCAGTTTTGGATCGAATTGAACTAAGGCCCACTTCTATCGAGAAAGAGGTGTTTCCAATGATTGCAGCAGAGAAAAAACTATATGCAATGGTCCTGCCAGGATTCTGGATGGACATTGGACAACCAAGAGACTATATTTCTGGCCTGAGACTCTATTTGGACTCGCTGAGGAAAAATAATTCTTCTAAGCTGGCCAGTGGCCCTCACATTCTGGGGAATGTCATTGTGGATGAGACTGCCAAAATTGGTGAGGGATGTCTCATCGGACCTGATGTTGCAATCGGTCCTGGCTGCATTGTTGAGTCTGGTGTCAGGCTCTCACGCTGCACAGTAATGCGAGGAGTTCGAATTAAAAAACATGCTTGCATATCCAGCAGTATCATTGGTTGGCATTCCACTGTTGGGCAATGGGCTCGTGTGGAGAATATGACTATCCTTGGAGAAGATGTTCATGTATGTGATGAAATTTACAGTAATGGTGGTGTGGTTTTGCCCCACAAGGAGATCAAGTCAAGCATTCTGAAGCCAGAGATAGTCATGTGAGGTTAACGTCTTTTTAAATTCTTAGCATGGGATTAGGAGATAGTAAGTTCTTGAGTCTGAATTCTGTTTGTTCGTTTCATTTGTTTTCCTTTTCTTTTTCATCCCAATCTTTTTCTCTTACCTACATATTGTACAAGTCAGTTTCGTTTAGAATGAGTGATGCCATAATTTACAATGTTGAAAGGTCTTAAATTTGGTACAATCTTTGTAAAGGGCTTAAATTTGGTCTTCTGTTCCAACGTTGTGTATTTTCAGTGTATAAATTATTAAGTTGTTTCTCTCTAATTAGTTGAGATATATTCTGCTAAGAACTAGGTAATTGGTGGGCCATTGTCACGAAATTGAAAGACACCACAGGTAGATTTCCGTATTATGAAAGGAGTGAAGGAGACCACCATGTGGTGGAATGGAAGGAGTGAAGGACCAGAGGGAAAAAAATTGTGTACTTTCCAATTCCCTCCCTCTACAAAAATCATTGGACATAATGGCCAGCAAGGAATATAAACCATAAAAGATATAGTCATAGTACTGTATTATATTGATACCCAAATTCTCAAGATATGCCATGGATGTACGGCCTCAACGTTTGCGCACAGTGATGGTGCGTTAAAAAAAAACTTAAAACGAATTTCGAAAGAAAACAAGTAGCACCTACGGACCTTACAACTTGTAATTTACAAGTTTCAAATGTCCGTTTGTAGTAACGAGAGAAAATGAGTGTCATTAATTTATCTCATTCTTTTTCTCAACAAAATTATACCTGATTGTATCTCTTATATTAGTCGAAAATAGCAGGAACTTTTGGTTATACGGCCTTGGCTTTATCTTTGCCTACATTTAAGAAGTTTCTTAACACTGGGTTTAACACAACTTTGCTGTGAAGTGTTATCAATATGTTATGTTATTTCCCCCATGTCCACACAATAACACATGCTCGTAAGAAATGCCCACAACTACATCACATGGTTCCTTTAGAGCCCAAGAATTTTTTTTCAAATACAGCCTAGTAAAAAGAACCAAAAGACAGTATTGATTGCGCTTCCAAGGAGTCTTTGTTTGCTGAGGGCAGAATTCATAAATGTATATAAAGATAACAATATAACAGTATGGTTGTCCAGAAATACAAACTGATTGTCCAACAGAAAAACAATCAAACAAGATCATAGAGGGATGACCTTGTCTCTCATGCCATCTTGTGAAGCACAATCAATTTACAGCCACCTTTGAGCTCTCAATGCAGGGTTACCTTTTCTGCAATCGATTGTATTTTTTTCACCCTTTCCTGAACTAACTTCTGCAGTTGCTCTTCTTGATTTGTCTGGTTGTCATCCATCTGTACAGTACTAGCTTCAGAAGCTTCTGTTCTGAACATGACAAATGATGTCTCTGGTTCAAAATCGCTGGGAACTTCAATAAGTTGCTTCCCGGAAGTACCAGAATCTTTCCCTAAGATATCATATTCATACTTCACATGGTTGGAAATTATGCTCAAAAAGTCATCCATATGCTTGTCAACAGGATTAATGCCAAGGTAGATCAGAACCTCCCAACACTGGAGAAACTGCTTCTTGTTAATTTTCAGACTTCTCCTAACATCCTCAATAGCAGTGGGAGGTGGCATGAGTCGAGGATAATGAATTTTCTTTGATAATTTTCCTTGCTTTAGAAGTGAAACAGCAACCTTAACTGAATGCTGGATTGGGTCAAAATGAAGCAGACGAAGTGTGTCAACACATGTGCGGATATGTTGGAAGTGATCTAATGGCTCTTCTACTGTCAAGTCAAAAACATTTTCAGATATGGCAACTTCATTCAGCACCTCTAGAATGTACCGACCATAACCTTTGTGCTGGTAAGGAGGCAATACCAGTATCTGACAGCCATCAACAGAAGGTCTCATAAAGGTACCAAAAAGAAGCAATTCAGAGTATTATATAGACTTAGGGCTTGTTTGAGAAAGCTGAAAATTATAGATTATACTGATAATCGATTATTGTTATAATCGATTATTGTTATAATCGATTATTGTTATAATCGATTATAATCGATTCATTTTTATGTTTGGATGCATTAGCTGTAAAGCGATTTTAAACTAATATGATTCGTTTGGATGATATAAAAAAGAATCGCTTTTATGTATTAAATTATTAAAATAAGTATAGAATGATTAAAAAAATTATTTGATTGAGGGCAAAATAGTATTTACATATCAAAATGTAAGAAATAATCTATAAGCTAAAATCATAAGCTCCAATCTTTAACTTATGATTATTAGCTGAAAAAAACTTTTATTTTGCATTGAATTTCGTGTAAAAACTTTTTTAAAAAATAATTTTTTTACCCAAACATAATAATTATTTCACAAAACAACTTAATCCTCCAAAAACAACTATTTGGGAAAGATTTAATCTTTCCCAAACATGCTCTTAAAGAGCATGTTAAAAGTTAAAATTGGTCTTGACTTTTAAGGGTATAGCAGCTATTACTGAATGTCAGGAATATAACAAACCTGACTAAGTCGCAATCGAGAACCATTAGGATAGTGGTAAAATCGATAGACAGCAGTAAAACCAATCAACCTACATTGGATCTCTCCCTGCAGATCAGTTTCCTTTTGAATTACAAGATACAATTCCCAACGCGGATCAGCAACATCAATAGGACTGCTACCTATATGACAAATAGTATAGGTAAAAAGTTATTTACTAAAGCTGCAATTTAAGCTTGATGTAAAATAGGAGTATACACCATACAATACTATGAAATACTAAATGGGTGAAAATTACCATCAACAAGAAGAAGAACAAGGGGTATTATACGACTGTAAAAATGCCCAGTAGCCATGTTTCCTACCACCATACGAACAACCTGGCACAGCAGATATACATCAATATAACATTCAATTGCAAAGTACACCCTTAAAATATGCATATGCAGACCTAACCAACTTAACTTTTAACATCTATAATACAATAGATTGAGCCTAAATGTAAGTTATAACCTCAATGTTAGAAGTAGCTAAATCTGCAAGACTATTCGAATCACCAATGTGCCCATTGAAAACTTTGTGCTTCAAAACCTCCCCACTTGAGATGGTTGTTCTGCAAATCAATTAAAGTTGGCATCCACAGTCTTACAATTTCAAAAATCAAATTTTGATTAATTTTATTAAAAATGCAAAGAAACAGTGCATGGAGAAATGTTTATTTTTTTAGAGTACAAACTACAAAGAGTAATCAATATATAATACCTAACAAAATCCTTATCTGCAAAAAAAGTTTGAAGAAATTCATCTTTGCTCTCAACAAGAGTCTCCGCAAAAATTCTCTGTAGAAAATAACAAAGTAAGCCTCAGTGTCATGGGTAAAAGATATAGAAATAATGTTCTCACCATGGATGCTGATGCAAACCTGAAGAGCAGATTTTAGATCTGTGATCCCTTTGCCTCTCTTAAAACAATGAAACAGCACATTTACAGAAAGGGTCAAAGCCATTATGAAAGAAGCAAAACAAAACAAAATTCTAAACCAACCGGTAAGGTAAAAAGGAGTGTATCCATATTATTTTCCATTAGTCTAAAAGAATCAGCACTTACATCAAATGAACTCTGGAACGTAATATCAGCATATGCATGAAAAGATATGCTACTAACCCAGATGGTAATCTGTAAAAGAAATGCAAAACAAGACATTGTAGACCATGAAACATTCAAGTATGATTATTCCAAAACAAATGGATCTGACCTTCAGTCCCTCATAACCATAAATTTTCCCATCATCATCAAAAAAGCTATTCAAATCCACAGGATCAATGACAAAACTCTCTGGGGCAAGGAATTCCTCTTTGCTTGAAACTGTACAATAATACTAGACATTATGTAAATATGCACATCAAATATAGGCAGGCTGACAATGAACTGAAAGAGGGGAAGAAAACAAGGATAGAAACCAAATAATGGACATAACAAACTTGAACAACCAAAGAATTGTAAATTTTCAAATCCTTAGAAAACCAAGCTTGAAAGAATCAAGCCCAGATAGTCCAATCTACAAGCTACATCAACAAAGGCTCTACATTCTACAAGACCCAGAAATAAACTCTAATTCCATAAGCTGAGTACAAGACAGAAACACTCTTTTCATAGATACAATCAAAATTTTCAATTTGAACAGGTAGACAATTAAAAGCAAAAAAATAAATAAAATTGTTCTGAGCTGTTTTGATAGTTTTTTTTTTCTTCTTATTTTTACTTAACATCGTTCTGGGGTAACCTATAATGCTGAAAACATAAATCTCAGTCCCTGCAAGTGAGGAGAAACTAGACCCAAAAAAGAAACCAGCATCCCCATTTCAAAGGTGCCACCTTTTTATTGTTATTTTTTTGGTAAAAGGGTTCCTTAATCAGTGAAAAGAGGAGAAAGGCATGTAAAGAGGTACGCAGAAGCGTGGGATGAACAAATTTGACGTACCTAGGAAGATTTTGATGCAGTCTTTGGGTTCAACACCAGCATCTACAGATGAAACATAAATCGCGTGATGAAGTAAGGTGCAACAGTGAAATTCTGGAGACAAAGAAAACTCACCTATGGCGGAGAAGCCGACGCGGCGTCGTTTCTTGGTTTCGTTGGTGGGATCTGAGTTGGATTGCTGCTTCTGCTTCTGCCCCATTTCTGAGCGGAAGTGAGGGGTTAGGGTTTTGCAGAGCGGGAAATGTATATAGGAGGGGAAATTAATTTGGGCCTTTTATAGGGGAGGAGTTATTCGGTATTCACTTCATACTTGGATCTTCCTGTGCCCTACACTTATCTTTCTCCTAAGCTAATCGTTTTGCATGGACTTTTTTTGGTTAATATTTAAAAAATTGAATAGGTGATTGAACCAGGAAGGGATCAGAATTCTCTGTCCCTTCTCCCAGGCCTCATTCCTATCCTCCAATTAAAATTAGACAATTCAGATAAATATGATAATTCATCCATTTTACCATCCGTTAAAAAAGTAACATTGTTTCTCTATACACAGCATTATAAATTTTATTCTTCTTTAATTTTTAGTAAATTATCGCAATTGTCAGCTCATTAATAGATCATTTTGATTTCTGCACCTTTTATTTATCTATCTCAAAATTGACCAATTGGTGTGGCCAAGGGGACACTGGATCCTTTTGACACCATTTTATACCTTTCAAAGCCTTTTAGTATTATAACAATGATATTTTTATTACAAATAGTACATACATTTCTCTTTATAATTTTTTTAATATCATTTATTATATTTATTTTTTTATCATTTTTTTTCATTTAATCACAATCTTTAAAAAGAATATGAATAGTGATACATCCCTAAAAAGAAGTGTAAGACTATCATTATTCTTAGTATGATTAGTATTTGATACATTTTCGATCAATTGGGCTTGAGCTCCACGGCCATCTTGGCGTCAATGGAATCTTCTAAAGAAAAGGCAATTTTACCTTCAACTTTGGTTTTGATTGTCATTGATAAAAGGAAGCATAACGTTACATCTTGTGGAAGTTGTAGTTTACAAGAAGAAAGAGGTTTGAAGGAGTGGAATGAGAAATGAAAGAAGAGTCTACAAGAAAAGTCAGAGTGTTCTAGGGCGTGGTTTTGGAATGTTGTTCATCCTTTTCAATAACTTTTTCCTTATTCATCATGTCCTGCAATTCTAAAAGCAACTCCTTCTTGCCATCTTTTCCATATAGGGCTAAGAGAAATTAGTAGAACATCCAATGTAAATGTGAAATGGGAAAATAAGAATGCAATTGCGGGTTTGCTTGAAACCTATAAAATTTTGAGAAGATAAAAGCATATGGAGGATTGGAGTGTAGAGAAGAGAAAGAGGAGAGAGAATCCCCTACTACGAAGAAGAAAATGAGAATTGGAGAACGGTGTTACAATTTTTATGAATGGTTGATTAGATGAATTGTCAAATTTATCTTAATTGGCAAAATTTGATTGGAGGAACAGCGATGGAGACGGGAGAGAAATATGATTTTGATTCACGAACAATACTTTTGTGTCATGGTTCAATTAATTCAATCGATTAAATTTATGATTAAATTGTGATTAAATTGTAATTGAACTAAAAAAATGATTGAACTGGAGACATGATTAGTCTATGATTCAACCGATTCAATTTAAATTTTAAAACATCACTTTGGATTTTGTTTTTTACTTTTTAGGCTTTCTAAAAAAACTTTTATCGAACTTATTAAAGTAATGATAGTTGTAAAGATTTTAGTTTTATAAAATTTTCAATAACTAATGTAAAATTATTGAATAACACATTGATCCCACTTTAACTTTGTACGAGTGGCTAAAGATGAGTTTCTGGGGTCTCGATGAGCTTTATAAAGATAAAATTTATGCAAATACTCTATTCGTTTTATAATATTTGTTGTTTAAGAGAAAAATTTATTTTGTTTTATCTTTCACTTTAAACAATTAATGAAGTATTAATTATTTTTCCAACATTATTTTTATATCTTGGTATTTCAACTAAATAAAAATGAGAGAGCATTAATGAAGTAATAAAATAATTTAATCAGATGTTTATATTGTCTAAAATTAAAAGTATTTAATAAATTTCTTAATCATTAAAACAAAAATTTTAAACGACATATATTGTAAAATGAATAATAATCATCTTACTTCAAATAGTGTCCACACTTATTTTAATACTATATAAAAATTAGTTAATGAAATATAAATTATTAATTAATAAATATATACAAACACTACAAAAAAGAGATAAATTACGATAATTTTAATACGATAATTATCAAAAACTACTGTAATATGTAATATATTACGTCAGTTTTACACCTGCCATATTTTACAGATAAAAAATAACTTTTAAATGTATAAAATAACAGTTTTAACTACCATTATTTTAATTTTAAATTTTAATTAAAATTTATTTAAAAACTCTAAACTTTCACTTCAGACACTCTCTCGCGCTCTCCGTTTCAATCTCACTCTCACCTTCTCTCTCTCAGTCTCACTCAAAGCCGCAGCATTTGCGACGCACTGTGCCAGATCTCTCCCTCTCCCCCTCTGTTCTTGCTATCGCAGGTCCGGATCTGCCCAGCTGCCGTGAAACCGCGCCACCGTTGCTCCTCCACCCGGATCCAGCCAACACGAGCCCAAGCTGCAGAAGGCTGGGTAAGCTCCACCACCGCAGCTCCACCGTCGCGCCTCTGCTCCAAGTCCACGGGTAAGCCATAATATAAGTTTGCTAATTTTTTGTACTCTGGATGCTGTGAGAACTGAGAACTATATAAGATTGACTATCCAAGCAATTGCCCTTGTCCTTGCCAAACGTGAATTCCATCAAATGAGTTGTGAATCAGATGAACCCTCAACTATATAATAATGTATCAGGAATTGGCGTAGTAGTAGTGCCCCAACATATGGATTGGACTTCACTGTGACAACCTGCCCTGTGTGCCGCAAACTTTCATCTTTTATCATTCCAAGTGACATTTGGTATTCTTCAAAAGAAGAAAAAGAGGCAATTATCGACAACTACAAGGCAAACTGCAAGTAATTTCTTATCTAGTTATCTTTTTTCCCCAATTGAATCTTAACCTGCTGAAATTAAATTTCTTAGTGACTGGTTGGTTACTCTGGATTTCTCTTTAGTTATGGTTCATTGATAAAGAGTGTCTTATTTCCCCCTTCCATGCTTATTCCCTATATCCTCCCCCAACTGCACACACACACTGTCCCTACATGCTTTTGTGTTCACTTTTCGCACATTCTTGTTGAGAAGGGCACTGTATGCTTAGCTCAGTTAACTAGGGGACAAGATCTGATGATCAATATCACAGATAAGCTCTACTTATAATTCTTATATTTAAGAGACATGGCTCAAATTATATCAATAAGAGTGTTAATGTTTTGATATTTAATCTTTCCTATTCTTGTATTCTTTTTTTACAGGTTGATTGATTGCGAGTTTTTTAACTTTGGAAATGGGACCTGTCCATTTGGGACTAGTTGTTTCTACAATGTACTGGAGTTACCATCTCTTTTTTATTTTTGCCATGCCTAATTTTGATTGTCATGATTGTTGACACATGTGACCATGTTAGTAATATCTTGCATTGAGCAATATTCATATAAACTATCAGTGTAACCTTTCACTTGGATCCCTACTCCCTCATAACTCAGAATGAATGAATGAATCTGTGAAGCAGTGTGATTTGAGTTGAAAGAGTAAAACTTGAATGCAGATACAACAAGTGATTGAGTGTAAAGAGAGATACCTGGCGGGAACGAGAGCGAGGTAGGAGAGAACTGAAGGGAAAAGGTGAAGGAGAATGTGAGCAGCAACCAATACCAGTGCAAGGCCCTTGCAGAGGCGAGTGATCCCAGATAATGAGAAGAGGCTCGTGCCCTGCCACCTATTACTCAATCAAAAATTTAAAATTCAAAATTCAAAATTGGTGAAAAATAAGTAACTCTCAAGTCAGTGAAATAACAAGATCTGATTGTGATGAAATAGAAAGAGAAAGAGAGATACCCCTGAAGGCAGTGGCGTGCTCATAGAGATTGAATCTGAACTCTCTCTGAAGATGATGATGATGAGAATATGAGAATGAGATTCAATATGATTTAGACTTCACCCAAGAGAAGAAAAGAGAGAAAGAAAGATTAACGTATATTGCAATGTTATTGAGCTAAGGTGTGGGATTGCTAAACAGAAAGAGCAAAATGCATACTTGCTTTAGTCCTGTTTCAATCTAGGAGAAGGCTTGGCTTCAGAAACAAATCGTAAGGACCATCTTTCTTTATTTCGTGCTTGCACTGTATGTTTCTAACATAAGGATAGATGCCACTAATATCAAGCCACAAGTGCCTGCATCTGCTTTCATGCCATCAATAATAGGATCTGCTAGCTTCCTGGCAATACTTATGCATGCCATGTGAGTAGATTCATGGATGAAATATTATATTATATACATTTTTTCCGTTGCTACATTTAAGTGTTATCTGGTGTAGTATAGCCCATCATTTTTAGGCTATGTCCCCTACGGCTCTATATGAGGACCATAAGAAAGTTAGATATTCTTGAAGTGGATTTGAAACGTATAGAATCCCAATTTGTTAAGGAAAGGCATATAATAAATGTTGGGCACAAAACATGGTTGGTGTATTAGAATGGAGGACCATTTTGAGCCAATTACTGGGAACAGGAAAATAAAGCAAATTCTTCCATTATTTTATTTTCATTGAGAATGTGTTGCAAGAAACCCTATAGACTCAAGTTGCTATATCTGAACGTAAATCGATTGAATTCTTATGTGTTTCTGTTAGAGATGATTTTTTTTCCGGTTTACTGCTAGAATTTCATTGTAAAATATAAGCACCGATTAATGAGAGCAGAATTCCAGCACACCTTACCCTGGATGGTATATCCGTACGGTATGATATGGGGTTGATTTGGTCTCATCAGCAAACATGTCATCTGTAGCATGAAATGATGTGTATTCAAACCAATAAATACCTAAGATTTCATCCCAGCCAAAGCACCAAAAATAGGAAGAGATACTTTGGTTGTCATCAACTAGCTTGATAATGTTTATTGTGATATTTTTTAATGAAAGATTCTTGAAAGTATTATATGCAAATTGTTCATTTTTTACTGCGCTATTCATTTTGATATTTCTTTCTTGAGGACGGAAAATAGTGGCTTATGGCTTTTGCTGCCTTAAATGTTAATTTGATAAGTAGAAAGTAGAAACATTTCATAGCAGGAGAATGACAGGTAAAGGTTAATATCTTTTATTTTCTTTTTGTAACCTTTTAGTGTTTTTTTATTTTATTTTAATTTATTTTTAATTTTTAAATTTAATGCCTACCAAAACAAATATGATAGTAGCTTTCTATTCATTCCTTTTGGTCCAAATCAGCAATTCATAAAGATTATCGGAAGATCTTTGACACTGATTTTTTTACTCTCTTTTTTATCATTTATTAATTTCTCGTAAAAAAAATTAGCCATGACTAGGTATAGTTAACCCATTCCTTCGACTTGAATTACTTAGCCATGAACTACACTAGAATATTATAAGCATTTTGCTTAACGCTAAAAATATGTTCCACTTTCTGAACCCATTTTGATCAGCTATCGTACGACTTTTTCACTGACTAGTGCAAGTGGAAAAAAAATTTCCACTTTGGTATAATTTAAAAATTATTTACCTTGAAAATGTAAATTCAACAATGATAATAAAGAAGTCGTGTGTTCGAGCCACGACTTGTATCATGTCGTATAGAATTACAACTCATATATATATATATATATAGTTGGTTAAAGCCGACGACTTGTACTTTTAAAAATATATATATAAGTCCTGGGCTACTTCAACGACTTGCACATATTTCAGTTCCAAACTCGGGTTGATATTGAGAGTGGCACGTTGTAGAACGATAGGTAGCGTTATATATTGCAAGGGAATTAGGAGGTTTGGTATAGTTTAATTAGGTGGCTATGGGATGATATGTTGAGTATGGTGTATTGGTTTGGGGAGCTTGGGTTGAGTTCCACAATGGTGAAGGAATGTTGGGTGACGCAAAGGCTTTGTGAGAGCTGGCTTGTCATTACTGTGTGAGTGCAGGAGCAAGTTGAGCTTTAGAGTCTAGCAATTGGGTGCTGCTGGAATTGAGGAATGTGTCATAGCTGGTTTTAGTGCTATGTATGGAAGGAGGATATTGGTTTTATGGAGATGCCTTGCTTGGTTTAATGGAGGAGCTGCGAACCATAAAGTGAGAGCAGGGAATAAGCCGCAAGTCGTTGAAGAAATCCATGAACTATAATTTTTTAAAAGAAATCGGTGCAAGTCGTTGGCTTTAACAACGACTTATTTTAAATTTTTAAAAAAATAAATAAATAGAAGCATCTTGACCTGGTGGAAGTTGTGACTGTATTGAATATACATTTTAATGGTAAATAATTTTAAAGTTGCACTAACCTGCAAAATTCCTTTCCCAATTGCACTTGTCCGATGAAAAAGTCGCTGTCATACATATAAGTAATTTTTTATTTTTCTTATGTCTGTTTCATTAATATAAATATATCTTTTTTAAATGACAAATTATCCTCCATAATATGATCCAATTGTCTTCAATTAAATCTTGCAAGCTGTACTCCTACAAAAATTCAAACTTTAGAAAAAATAATTATTGATAGGGTTCTTAATCATGATAGTATTTGAAGATTAATCTTATAATAATACTTATAAAAATACTTATAAAAATACTGAATCAAAGAAAAAAAAAATCTTACAACCACTCTAATATAAATTTTGTCACACTTCCTCCATATTTAGATAATAACGCTACTTCAAAAACTTTTACTATTTTTTACTATCTATTCATTTTTCTTTAAAAAAGTTAACCGTTTATTTTTCTTTAAAAAAGTCAACCGTAGTGAAGTGTGACTATTTTTTTACTACTTCCCCCCCCCTTCCCTTTCTCCTTAAACAAGCTATCATCTCTCTCAATTTAGCCTAACTTGAAGCAACTTAGTCCTTAATTTGGTTAGGTCGACCCGTTTTGTCAACTCTTGCTCTTTGTTGCAAGTAATCAAGTGGTAATCTCATCCCATCCTTTCTAGTGCTTGTCCTTTTTTTTTTTTTGCATTAGTTTTAATAATACATTTAGTGAAGACTTTTTTTTATTGCTTCAATTTTGTTATTTTCATTATTTCATTATAACCAAACCGAGCCGTAAAATTGAACTGTAAGTAAACCTTAAAAAACTGAACTATTGAATCTAATTCTTATGTTAAATCGGTTTTGTTTGTGTGAAATGGTTTGGTTAATTGCTCAAGATAAGTAATTTGTTTGTAACAGATTTTGCTTGCTCCAATTTTGTTATTTTCATCATTCCATTATAATACATATAACCAAAGTGAGCTGTAAAACTGAACTATAATTAAACCTATAAAAACTGAACTGTTAAATCCAATATTTGTGCTAACCGGTTTTGTTTGTGTAACATGGTTTGGTTAATTGCTTAAGATAAGCAATTCGGTTTGTAGAACTGACTTAAAAAAAAAAACACTGAACTGGCAAATCCAATACATGTGTAAACCGGTTTTGTTTGTGTAAAATGGTTTGGTTAATTGCTTAAGTTAAGCAATTTTAATTTGTAACAAACCTAAAATTGGATCCTTACTTTATTACTTAAAATATGCAATTCGGGCCATGAATTTTTAATTATAACAATTTTTTTTAATTTACTGCATGGTGTTGGCGATGAAGTTCTTTAATGAAGTTTCTAAATGACTCCCTAATAGAGTTTAGGGAAATAAATAGAAAAAAAATTAAAATAAAAAACATTTATGAGAATCGAATCTCGCTATTCTGTTTGTATGCCTCAACTAACTCTTATTAATTGCCTATTAATACAAGACTAATTATAATAAACTTTAAATATGTCAAATAATCCCTTTCTATCATGGAAAGTTAACGCCAATCTAATTGCCCCAAAATGAACATTAGTGAATTATTGCTTCTTCCATTGCTCAATGAATTCAGTTGGGAAGTCTATTGAAAACTTTAGTTGGATGTCCTACTGGTTTGTCAAGGAATATAGTATGGGTATAGGGACCCAGTCTCCAACAAATTGCTTATAAATGGACTAGACTGAATTGGCCTGCATTTTAAACAGCCAGCAATATGCCAACCTGACCCTAGCCCTATCCCGCATTAGCCCACAAGTTAGCAGGTCTCACGGGCCCTTTACTTATTTTTCTCTCTCTCTAAATGATTTTTTTAAAGGGTTTTGTCTTTTCTTTTATAATTATTTAGAGTTTTATATTTATTTAGACATTTAAATTATTGGAGTTATTTCGGCTTGAGATTTTTTTTTAATTATTGAGCAAGTAACTAGTTGAAAAAATAGTGTTAAAATAGTATTTTAAAAACAATTAAATATTTAATTAGTTGGTGAGTTGACTTATAGATTAATAAGTCACAATTTATTTAAACCTGTGAGTTAAATAGATTGAGCTCGTAAACTTATATTTAAATAAAATTATAAAAAAAATTATCCTACCTCATACGATTTATGAGTTAAATGAACTAACCCGAATCAAGACTTTTTTACCTAGTTCTAAGGACAGAACGAGGAGGACGAAAAGGCTTTAATCCTTTTTTTTAGGTAAAAAAAACTTTGGTCATTAACGAAGAGTACCAGCACAATGCCAAGTTAAAATTAAGTGTGTACTATAAATCTATCATGTGCTCCTTATGTTTCTATTGTGTATCTTATGTGATTACTATATGTACCTAATTCTAATATCGAATGTTATTATTGTATTTACCCTTTGAATTAATTCTTTCCCAAACAGTTATTTTTAGAAGATTAAATTATTTTGTAAAATAATTATTATATTTAGATAAAAAAATTATTTTTTAAAAAAGTTTTTACATAAAATTCAATGTAAAAAAGAAAAAAAAATTTAATAATCATAAAAGATTGAAGCTTATGATTTTAGCTTATAGATTATTTCTTACACTTTCATATGTAAATACTATTTTGTCCTTAATCAAATATTTTTTTAATCATTCTACACCTATTTTAATAATTTAATGCATGAAAGCGATTCTTTTTTATATCATTCAAACGAATCATATTAGCTTAAAATTACTTTACAACTAATGCATTCAAATATAAAAATGAATCGATTATAATCGATTATAACAATAATCGATTATCAGCATAATTTATAATTTTTAACTTTCCCAAACAAGCCCTTATTGCTATACTTGGTGCAAATAATATAATTCTTTGAAATAAGAATATGAATTATTAAATTAGAATAGGAATATAGTTTGATATAATTAGAAATAAAATAAAATATAAAATAATTTCATATTTTGGTGTATGAGATACAATATATAATAAAATATAAATTGATATAAAAAATATAAATATCCTTAATGAAAAAAAGTTTAACTTTTTTCATATATTTTACATATAATACAAATATCTATTTTTCAAAACAATATTTAAGATTAATTTTAAACAACTTAATAAAATAATTGTTTATAATATTTTTTTTCCTTTTAATGGTTTTTTTTCTTATAATTAATATGTTATAATTATGGACATATATTTATGATATTGGTACAGTATTTATTTAAAGATAAAAATTCAATAAAAATTAGGATTAAAAACTATCCAACATATTGTAGAAAAATTAATAATTCTATGATAATCTGAAATGAAAATTATACTACAAAAAAACTCTAAGGTCAAATATTAAAGGGAGAGAGAATATTTTAGAAATTACAAAAGGGTAATTTCTGTTATTTTATAAATTAGTATGAGATATATTAAGAAAAATATATGAAATTTTATTCCATAAAAATATAGAATCGCAATATTACATTTTTTTTTGGAAGAATATAATTTTATAAATTTGTGGAATATGATTCGAAATAGAAATGCCATTTTATTTTTTTTTCTTTCATCAACAAATATAAGAATCTTTTAATTCCAAGATTAAATACAAAATGAGATTCAATTTCTTCACACCAAACATAATTGAATTACACTCCATTGGTTTTATACTTAAATTTAGTCTGTACATTGTATTGTTTTTAATTGGATAATCAAAGCTAACCTTGGCAACCATTTGTGGATCCAATTAAAGACCAATCTCGTCGCATTGTTAAAAATAGGCTAAATTTTGAATAATTTTTTGACATGTAGTTTTTGTTATTTTTTTTCATTCTTGCCCATTTCCCTTTTCTTTCCTCCATTCCCCTAAGTAACCCAAAAAACAAAAAAATATTTACCTACAACTCTTCTAAGCATTTACTTGGCTTAATCCACTTATTTATACTTTTATAGTCCTTTTGGGTTTAATTTAAGTAGTTAAAGTAAGTAAAAATTTAAGTATATGGATGATAACAAGTCTCAATTTTAAAATAAGTTTACAAATTTATCATGTGTTTGGTAAAGATTATTTTTTTGCCAAAAAAGCTTTTTCATAGGTTTATATGCTTTTTCATGAGTTAAAATTATGTTTGAATAAAATTGATTAAAGTGATATAAAAAAATTTCATGAATTAAAAAACTTTTCTTCATAATCTCCATTTTGCATTGTTGAAAATTTTTTCTTTTTCAAAAGCTAATTGTATTGTGTTTTCACCAAAGTAACCCTAAAACATAAAATATTATATAATATAAATAAATCATTTCATATCATTTTTAATAATTTACTATTGAAAATTGATTTTTTAAACAATTCAAACAAAATAAATTATTTTAAAATCATTTTTCAACTAACATATTAAACATAAAATTGATTTTATTATAATCAATTATAATAATAATTAATTATATGTAATACATATAATCAATTATTGAAATAATATTTTTTTCATAACTAATCCAAATACACTAGTTTCTTATAAAATGTTATGAAAAATTAATTTTCTTTTAAAGTTTTATATTTCCTTTGGATAAAAAAATCCACTTTAATTATCAGCCATATTTTATAATAAAACTACTATAATTCATTTACTAAATAATCGCATTTTAAAAATTTATATATATACTACAACAATGTTTGCCCATGCAAGCTATTGCCGAAGAAACTTCAAATTCTCTTCATTTTTCATAGCATAAAGCAATTACGTGTGATGGCCAAGTATGGCCGCAGCCAACAACAGCACTAAAATAAGTGAAGAATTTTTTCTTTTCAGAGCTGAAGATGAAGCTTTTTATTTGAATTCACAAGGAGAACTGTGATAACTGACATCACTTTAGAAAATTTCTAAACAATGACCATCAATTTCCTAACATTGGGGAGGAAGCAATTCACTTGTGTACCATCATTAACGGAAAAGCAGCAGCAGATAACACAAATATCCCTCCTCGAATTAATTGTACCATTTTAGCCCCACTCTCAAGACATAAGAAAAATTAAGTTAAAGAAAATAAAGCACAGCCCAGCACCTTTCCCTGCCTCCCCTCCCTTCATTAAGAGTGATGTGAATTTTTACTAGCAAAAACTACGAATCAAGTAGCAAGGTCTCTGTGGGTGTAGTTAACTGCTTTGTCACCATCTACTACTTGTCCACTTCCTTTGAGAATCCTACACACGCAAATGAATTGTTATAATATCAGTTAAAATCCTTTATAAGCCTATTAGTGTGTTAGTTATTCATAAATGATAAATCTATTTCACATAAGTCTTTTGTACCTCGTGTAATTTTGATTAGTTAGTATCGTTCAAATTGACCATATTAACTAAATAAGAGACCGAATTAAATTGCTAACTGAATAGGAAACTAAAAGCTTTGTACTGTTTCTGAAGTATTATAATGACCATCAGCTCATACCATCTGGTTGTTAACAATCCGTCCACTCCTACTGGACCCCGAGCATGGATCCTGCTTGTACTTATTCCAACCTATAAAACCCATAAGAGAATTATGAATTAAATCAACAAACTTAGCATAAGGGATTGATAAATAAATGCAAACAATATCATACCTCTGCGCCTAGCCCAAATCGTGCGCCATCACTGAATCTTGTACTAGCATTGTGAAAAACAGCAGCACTGCCAATATATAGCAAACATCATTTTACGTAACTGCCATTGTACAATGTGCCGACGTCTTGGAAAGCAGTAAATTGTTTAAAAGAAAAAGGGCTGTTTAGTGTTTCCTAATACATAACTTAAAAACAAATACTGGCAAATAAATTACATAAAATAATGAAATGCTGCAAAGTAGATAATATGATTAGAAAAACAAGATAAAAATACATTATACTTCAAATATTACCTGTCTACTTGGCGTAGAAACACATCAGCTACTTCATGATCTTCTGTGACGATGGAATCAGTATGCGCACTGCCAAAAAGGAGGAGAAAATGTGACACATTTCCATCTAAAGCTCACTGCACTACCATAGATGTAATTTGAAATGCAGCAGAGGGAAGATGAATAAAAGGAAAATATGTTTCAACATATTTCATCTCAACAAATAAAGAGTGACATGCCTTCCATAAAGATTTATATGATCAATAGCTGCATACACATCATCCACAATTTCAACAGTGCAAGCCAACGAACTATACTCATGATGAAATGAACGTGCCTGTGGAATATTTAACAGAGAACTTGCCTTGGGTCCTCCATATAATGTAACACCTGTATAAATTTTACATCAGTTAACCATTCTAGAAACCTTACAAGATACACTTAACAGTCAGTATAACAGTTCATTTGACTTCAAGAACCCATTCTTCAATCTTAGAAAAGAAGCCAATCAGATAATTCACCAGTCTTATAAGAGGAACTGTTTGCCAGAAGTCATACCTTCTGTCCGTAGGTCAACAATAATATCATTGAGCCAACCTTTCTCTATTAGGTCCTTGTGAACAAGAAGTGTTTCCTAAAAGTTGAAATTTAAGTAACAGATGTTACACATGGCAGTGATAACTGATCAAAGAAAAATAGCTGGCATATCAAGCATACACCGTCATCCAGTACATATAAATTACCATGGCATTGCAGCCTGCTGGATAATCTATTTTTGCATCCAGTACAATCCGCCTTGCCATCTTCATATTGGCAAATTTATCAACATAGACATGACATATTCCATCTGGTTTGGCAATAATGTGACTTTATTATGATAGTCACAATTAAATTCTTTTAACAAAAGGATTTTCAATACCATATCAAGCACTGCTTGCATATTGTTTAAGCAGAAAGGTCTTACCAGCATGACCCAGAACAGAAATTTTAGTGGAACTCTTGATCTGAGAGACAAGTTTGTTGCTGCCTCTTGGAATCACCAGATCAATTACATCATCTAGCTGAATGATAAATAAAATGCAGATTCCAGCTTTAACTGAAGGTGCCAATCTTCAAAGTGAACAAGTGTTTATAAATCAGAAATTAATCTCTACCATGTTGTATTCACCTTAAGTAGCTCAGGAATTTCAGCTCTTGTCGTCACAAGCCCAATAAGTTTTCCACCAACAGTATCTGGTATGGCTTCAGTAATTACCTGCAATTTTAGAGATGATAAATTACCCAAAAAATGTTTATTAATGAGACTACCAACCCAAATAAAATTTAAAAAGAAAATAGTTTGCAAATTATCATTTAATTTGAAACCAAACTTTGTGCAAAATTGCATTTGACCGCTTAGCCTCCTTGCCTCCTTTTAAGAGAAGCCCATTCCCACTTCGGATTGCCAAGGAAGCTATCTGTTCAGATGATATGAAGCCACTGGGTTAGAATGCAGATAAACAGCATATAATTCAGAGATAATCAATCTTGACACTTTTTGTTAAATCTAAATAAGTTCATGTGATATAAGATGAATAAATTCATTTTATTATTTTAACGAAAGGCTTGATGCACAGCTTAGTAGGTAATTTAAGTCAAAGTTGCCCGAGCATGTCATCTGGACAACAAACTGAAAAAGAATCACCTATAAAGGCAATCAGGAGGAAGTGAAAGTGGGAATAATGAACCAGGTTTTAACATAGGGTTAAAAAAAATGAAAAGAAAAATATGAAAATGCTTACTTTACCTGTACAAGTGCATCAGGGCGAGACTCAAAAACAATTAAGAGAACTCCCAAAGGAGATGATGTTTTCTCTAAAATTAGCCCATCTGCAAGCTAAATAAAAGGGTAGACATCAGAAATATTATACATCAATAATTATCATTAAAAATTTAGTACAATCGAGAGTGTCCATGAAAAACTTGTTGAAAACATCATAAACAACGTACTTTATGACCAAGCAACAATTACACTCACATACTTTGGACAATTGCCTTAAACAAAATTGCAAATAACACAAGCCATTTCCTTCCTATCTACTAGTAAGATGTAAAACTAGAATATCTTTCATAAATACAATAAAATAAGAAGGGAAATTGATTCTACTTAGATAGCGGCCTCAGCTACTGGTGTTTTAAAACTACCATGACCAATAATATATATTGCAACAATAAACTTTTCATTACCTCAGTTCGTTTTAATACTTGACCAATCGGATCTTCCATGTTTGCAATAATCCGAATGTTGTTTGCAAGGCTTGCAATCTGTCAGTTATCATAGTTTATCATCAGAAATTCTGCAGTTCGTTAAAATTTAAGCAATTCTATGCAGTTAGTTAAAATTTAAATAATTTCTTCTTTAGGTGAATTATCTTGCCTTCCCAGGCTTTAAAGCCAGCCTAGCAACCAAGGATTTTTCATATCCCGCTTGTTGTGCAGCAGCAACATCAGCTTCATTTTCAATCCTGATATCTTTTTCAAATGCTTCCAGGGCATCAGCTATTTTTAGCAAAATTTGTTTCCTCTCTTCTGAAGACAAGGCCTGTGAAGTAAGATTAGGAGATTAGAATGTTGAACTTGGACTGGTACACTAACAGCTCAGTAATATTCATGATCCATCACACATATTGTAAGTGTGAAGATATAAAAGAGACCTGAAGCCGTCTAGAACAGTCCCTAGCTGCAACTGCCATCTCACGTGCATCAACCTCTTTTACTGGGGCCCACTTATGTGCGTCTTTATGGAAAAGGGTTCCAAGACATTGTCCTTGGAGGACTTTAATGATATTTTCAGCCACATAACCACTAAAAGGAGAGAAAAGAAATGAAGCAGAAGCAAGGAAAAACCAACTTGCAAAGATGAGAATCAGATAGAGTAGAGTAGGTAGCATACACAATGGATCTCATAATGTTCTTGGAATTAAAATTTCTGTCTAATATATCAATGTTGGAAAAGAGGGGAAAAGTTCATAAGTGATCTTCACAATCTCTGTGCATGCACACGTGTTTTCATTTAAATTTAAAGGCTAAACATCTGGTGGACAAAAAGCCATCCAAAGAGAAGAATAGATAGAACAAATAAACAGATAACTGCATGCAAATTAAATAGATAAGAGTTTTTTTATTTCCATTTTTCAAAATTGCTTGTGGGTTTAGTGAAAATAGTGAGTTCATGTGTCATGGTTTCTAACTGAAAATGGTGGCGCTGAAAAATGCTTTAAATGAAACCTAAAGAGGAGATACAAATATGCCTTCAACAATGATGCTTTTGAAAAATGCAAAAACAAAACAGCAGTGTTTCAGTTTTAATCTTTCTCAGTAACATAGTATAATAGCGCACCTGGTAATAATAACAGGAATGCCAGCTTCAGCTGCATGAATAGAGGCTTTTACTTTGGCAGTCATTCCACCTCTTCCCATCCTAGACTTGTCTCCAAAAGTAATTTCACTTTGATGCTTTTCCTTAATGTATGTATGAATAAGCTTTGAATGTGGGTCACTTGGAGGGCCACTATAAAGACCGTCTACATCACTCAACAAAACAAGAAGATCAGCTTTTAACTCCAAGGCCAATAAAGCTGATAAACTGTCATTATCCCAAAATATGCCAGAAGAATCCTGCAGAAAATGAGTTGGTGACACTTTAAGCACTTAAATAGTTAGAAATGGAAAGAATTAAGTAATCAGTCCAGGAAGCACACTCCAAACTCAACTTTCAAGCTGAAAAGACACAAGTCAATACAACAACAATCAAGCCTTTTCCCACTAGGTGGGGTTGGCTAAAAGACACAAGTCAATGCTCAAATAAAATTCAAGGGGAAAATGTTAACCTCCAACTCCAACCAAACAAACTAACAAAAGGCCAGTTGGGGAGACGGGGGGTGAAACAAAGTTAACCTACAGGTATATTACTTTATTCTTTAGTTTAATCTCGCACCTGACCTGTTTTGGCAAAATCAAATATTGAAATACCCATTATATAAGACAAGTTTAACAGAACAGTTTGAGAAAATGCTGGGAATACTTCACAGGCAAAGAAGGACCTTTATGAAGTATAAACAACGAGTCAATATCCTTTAAACAGGTTTTGTTAGGCTTATGGAAAAAATACTAAATAAATTTTTACCACGTACAGATCAATCTAAAACAAAAACTTGGATACAGAATTGATATGTAAGTCTAACACATAAAATTCAGAAAATTTATGAAAGAAAAATACATATAATTCTGGGTTCTATTTCTTATTGGCATAAGCCTAGATCATATCACCTATAAAGAATGCAATTAAACTTATTGCCACTAGTTCTGTGTAAAGGAGCAAGGCTGTAAGTAATCAGCTCCTGGATTAAGTTCAGCATTGTTAATAAATCAGACAAGTAGTATAGCAAACCTCATATGGAGCTTTCCTAGTACTGACTGCGTCGTTCTCATTGAATATGGGAATAACTTTTAGTGATAACAATAATTTCACCGTTTCAGTAAGTTGCTTTCTAAAATCTTTGTCTCTAAAATCATTGTCCGTCACAAGAAGCTGAGCAGATGTCACATCCAGCTGCAGGGCAGGTATAGAAAAGAGTAACACATCAATGTCAAATTGTCAACTGTCCTAAAATCAGGTAATAGCAGAAAATGAAATGGAATTAAGGGGACAAAAAACAAGTGTTTTGGAATAGGTGTAAGCATAAAATGCAAGTTCAGTAATTAGCATGAATTAACACTATTCTAATTACCTGACTAAACAAAGCATCATAAAGAGCCATGAGGCTGTTTTGTCCAACAGCAGCACATGCCTTGCCATCAAGTTCAACTTGTGGCTTCTGAAGATCAGCAAAGCTGTAACAGTTCATGAAAGACCCAAGTAAATTATTATTTCAACCAGCTTCAAAAATTAAAAAAGGAAAAAGGAAAAGACTTGTACTCACCCTTTAAAAGGGTATACATATATATAGTGAGACTGAGAGCAAGAAGGTGTTACCTGCTGTTAATTAATTTCCTGTATCTGAGCCTTTGGCGACCAAGGCCAACAGCACCCGATGACACCAAAATAATCTCATATCCCAGAGAATTCAATTCCTTAATCTGCCATCAATTGTTTCACAATAAAACCATGGAACATGCCAACTTCAAAATCCCATTTTTATTTCTTAAAACAAAAACATAACAAATGTAGCACAAAATAATGGAATACAAAAGTGACCTGCTCACAAAGTGCCCCTAATTTTCCAACAGCTAACCTTCCATCTTGGCGGGTAACGACAGCAGTCCCAACCTTAAAACAATCAAATAAATCTTAGCCATTTGCATCACCAACCATGCAAACACACACACACAATAAAAAAGAAGAAGATGTTTTTGGGAGAGAGGAGTGAAGGAGAATGCAGAACCTACTTTGATGATGATGCGCTTAACGTCTTTGACGAAAGCTCGAGAAGGGTCCACGTTCTCCATTTTCCAACGAAACGGAGTGTGGTTCTGAGTGCGTTGTCGGCAGATAAAACTCAACACAATGAGCTTCAGGGAGAGAAAGAGAGAGAGTCCAGCCTGGACCTGGTGGCAGCGGCGGTCCTGGAAAGTTTATTCTAAGTAAGGCACAAGGTGAATCAAAACTAAATCCAAACGAAAATAAAAGTATAATTAATGTTCTTAAGCATCTCCTAATCTTTAATTAGATATTTTATAATTGATTTTTTTATGAAAAAAAAAATAAGAGATTGTCTTAATCAAATTAAAATTTAATATTCTTATCACAAATAATATATATACTCTTTTTCATATCTTATTTAATATCATTTATCATATTTATATTTTTTTATCACTTATTCCCTTTCAATCACACATTTTTAAAAAATATATATACAAATACCTACACCTATTATAAAGGACGTGTAGTACCATTTATTTCCTATTCAAAACTGAAAAGTGTTATAGCATTCATAAATCTTCGAGTCAACACCGTTTCTGTTCTGCTGACCCAGCCAACCTCATATATGCCGTTACAAAAATAAATTTGGTGTATGATATTTTTTTATTACAAAATTATAAGCTGTAATTAAAAAAAATCTAAAATTATAAGTGTAATGTTATGAGTCTTAAGAGGACTCAATGAGTCGATTTCCTTTTCTACCAAAAAAAAAGGCAATCTCCTTTTTTTTAACACAAAAAAAAATACTTTTATAATAATAATATAGCATTGTTTGAGTCTAATCAGACAAAATGATATCATCATAAACAGGTTATTCAGTCAATTATGATTTAATTTCATAGTAGAATACATAGTCTAATCATTTTTGAAACTGATTAAAAAGGTTTAATATATTTTCACATAACAATAATGCTAAAAGTTACGAACCTATATTTGTAATTGTAAAACGTCACATAAATTGAAAAGTATAGTATAATCACCCTTGCATTTTATTAACCCTTGCTATGTGAATGTCATATGAATAAGTAAAATCAAGAGAGAATTAATAATAAAGATAATTAATAATATAAAATTAATAGTAAAAGATCAATAATCATTCTTATAATATAATAATGACTATTTTAAATAGTCGATTGACCATTCTAAATAATTAATTTGTTATTCTTATTAATTTTATATATCATTCCTATTAAATCTTTCTAACATCAATAAATATTATTGTTCACAAATTGTTTCATGCTAAATAACATTATTGTTTTATTAATATGGATCTCTTGCAGTTTTCTTTAAAAAAAAATTTGCGTAGTTGAGATCCAATAACAGTGACAAATTTTTAAGTTTCTTTCTCTTTTATACTAAAATTATTAAATACTAAAATTAATTCAAAGGTTGAGATCACTGTAGTTTTTTCAAAATTGCATAGAATCTTGATCCGTTGTTTCACATTATACAATGCTATTATTAAATTTCATATTATTATTAATTTAATTAATTAATTTAACCAATTCAATCGGTTGAATCCAGAATTTGAAACCATGCCTCACTTTAAATTATTATCATAATAAACTAGTAAAGTATTTTACTATTACTAAGACTAAGAGATTACAAACCAAAAGCCAATTTTACCTTGCTAGGATTTAGAAGGAAAATGTTACTTGTATCATTAAAAAGTAAAGTAGTCATGACTATGTAAATATGATTCGACTTGATTTGATAATTTATCTTAATTTAAAGTTAATTAAGTTGAATTTAAGTTATATTTTATGTTGATCACGATTGATATAATGTTTGAAAATTTATATTTAAAAAAATAATGATAAATTATAATTTTTTAAAATATAAATTAATATTATTTGTATAATATGATAATCTTTTTATTTATATAATGTGTTTTATAATATATATTATAAAATATCTTTTAATTTTAAATTTTTTGTTTTAATTTTTTATAACTTAATAATATATAACCTCTAATTTTATATATTTTATTTAATATTAAGTCATTTTAGTTTCAATTTAATTATTAATCAAATCAGATCAAAATCTAAATAAATGATTCAATCAACGTATTAAATCGAGTTTGAGAGAGGCTAAATTCTTCGTGAGACCCTTAACGCAAAGGAATAAGTGTTTTAGTTGTGCTTTTCCACCTCCCAGTCGTATGCAAGTGGCCAAGTGGAAAATTTTTTCAAAAAAGAGTTATGATTTTTTTTACATTAATTTTTATATATTTTTATATTATTAATTATATCGTTTTTTTTTTTACTTAATCATAATTCTTTAAAAAAATGTCAATAATAGTGTAGTTAAAAAATGATGTATGATTATATGTAAACTAAACAAAAAGAAAGGAGAAAGATGATGGAGGCGGAGACCAAGAGAGCAACACGACAAAACATCAACGTTGATTGAAGCAGATCCATGATCCGTGTCGCACGGGTGGGCCCGAGTCCAAACCACATTCCGTAATCCACTACAATTAGTTTTTTATAATTATTTCTATTTAATAAATGAGAAATTAATTTTTTAAGATAAAATCAAATGTTTAAGTGAAAAAAAATTTAATAGCGTTGTGAATGGATTCAGATGGATACCTGTCAAAAGTATATTGTGGTAGTTTCCTCCTTTATGCGGCTACACTCCAATCGTAAATGATCCGTGAGGGTGAATGCTACAAAAAAGCGATTCGACGCTTTCGTTAGGCGTAGTGTACAAAAAATGTCTCTGTAATCCAATAATCGTTACCTCTTTTAGGTTTACTTAATCTAGTTTTTATGGAGCATGATTGGAGTTATGACATTCAATGCAGGTATTATTGGAATGCGGACGTTACAGTCATTTATTGAGAGGAGATGTTATAGAATCAGAGAGATCCAAATCGCGATTACGAAGTCATCATTGACTCACGATCCTCATCGAGTTCTCGTATTTCGAGGTCCCACAAACCTTTTCCTGGGTATTAATGGAGGGATACGGCGGAGCGTGTGCAGGGTTGATCCTTCTGGGTAGGATCCTGATCCACGGTCCAGAACAGTTGCCCCTAACTTGACGCTTTGATAAGATAGTCAAGTGTCAAAGTATTTAGCTCTATAAAGCTTAGTGGACCACGCCCCGGCTTTAGAGCCAGGTTTTGCGTTCATATTGAGGCCGACGTCCATTGTGTAAAAATTCCTCTGGGGTTGGAATGTGGTAAACCTGTGGCTCTTACCCCGGGGTCTGGATCTTGTTGCTTCCTTGGGTTACTGGGATCCTTTGTGGTGAGATCTTTTGGAAACTTCGTAGAGATCTGAATCCTATCTTTGGAAACTATTGTTTTTGATTTTATTAAGATAAAGATCCTTTAAAGAGGATCAGTTTCAAATCAGTTTCGATATTTTCCAAACATCTGTTGCTCTCGTAACCAATGGGAAAGGGAGAGCATTTAATGCGGTTGATTTGATTCGTAGAGCTGGTCAAAGCTTCCCATTCTATAAGTACGGAGGGTTCGCGTCTGATACAGTCATTCCTTCTTTGAATTTTCCTTTCTATTTTCCAGAATGGTTTTGCTATTTTTCTTATGCCCGTGGTTATGGTCAAAGAGAGCTATGGAGGCTTTGCCTTCCGCAAAGGCCACCATTTTCTTGCTTTTCCCGAAATCTTTGAAGATACTTCCTTTTCTGCCAACGACCTTTTTTGTTAGGAACTTTTCTTTCCCAGCGTAGTGACAGCAGTGACTTTACTTTCCCAGCGTACAAAGGTGTGTCTAATTCATACTTCTTTGTTGGGAAGCTCCGTAATTTCTGTCGTGTTGGACAGAGGTAATTGGAGAAACAGAGCCCCTCTTGGTCTTCCTTTCAAATAAGCAGGGGAGACTATTGAGGTGGCTGCTTTCAAGCGACTTGGAATGATTATGAAACTGGTCAAGTTCCAGTGGAATGAACTTCCTCATGATCAACCCAAACCCCGTTCGGCCAAAGAGGACGCACCCTGGTCTTTCCTTATCCTTGTGAGTGGAACCGACGAGTGGTGTGGCTGAAATTCCTTGATCCCACAGTAGTGTCCTATTCCGGTTATCTTGGGTTTTTCGAAACCTATCCACTTTTTCAAGAAGCCTCAACAGGGAAGAGATCGGCGTGAGCTTTAGAGAATCTGGATGTGAAGCACACAAGCAAGAAGTTGGCCTTCGCGCTCATCAGTGCTGTTTAACCTTTTCATATCCAATGTTTTTATTCTCCTTGTATTGATATAAGACGATGTATGAAATGAAATGAAACATTTGCTTGGATCATCCATCTTTTTGACCATCTTTTTGATCCGTGGAATTTATATTGTGCTAGGGTGAGTCCAAAGCTCGCCCTGTATAACATGTTGCCCTAGCTCTACTTTGTTGAGACAGACGAAGTGCAAAGCTTAATTAATCTGACTGGGGTATTTGGTACCGTGAGGGAAATTATTGGGATATATAATGTGCTAGGGTCCTTAATGTTTTGTGAACGTTGTAGATACTAGGGTTGTTTCGGTCTGCTGAGTAGCCGTCCCCTCAACTGCCATGACAACGACGTGGGTCACGTGACTTGCTACGGTTGAGTGGACGTGCATAGTATTTTGCGCACTATAATGAACATCTTTTCAAATTAAAACTGATTAGACAGAAATATCCCCTAACTGTAGCCTCTATAAATAGGGTTTCGTCTTTCCATTTTTTCATCCTTTGCTGTTTCTGCTTAAAATTAGTGGTTTGATAAGGAATTCGACAAGCTTCACGATTGTTAGTGGTGGTTAACATTTTAAAGCTTCTATTAGCCATTATACAGGTACTTTCATCCTCTAAATGTCGCTATTGATTGTTTGAGTGCTTGCACATTCCTCTAGTGGGTTGTTTTCCTTTTTCTTCTTCTGTCATTGAAAATTTGGGAATAATCGCTTCTTCCCCATTTTCAATGGTGTTGCCTGATGTTGCACCTCCCCTACTGCGCCGTGTGCGGCGGGCAGGGGTGTCCTTCCGAGGTTTAAGTCTTGGTTGGTGCAGAGGTCGGTGCGTGGGTGTTCAGTTTTCTGCTTACCCAGTGCCATGTTTGGATGTTCGAACATCATTGGTTCTAACTCTAGGCCTCTGTGTGTCTTCCAGGAAACTAAATGGTTAGAAGGAGGTGGCCAAGAGCTGAGGCGCCTGCCGCAGCTCCTGAAGTAGGAGAGCCGGATCAATAAGCTGAGCAGGCGATTAGGATTCGCCGAGGTCCGTTGTTACCCTACATGTAGGTTGCCGATGACGCTTATGACAGGATATCTCGTTATGAGTCCGGCACGGAATTGGATAAGCTGAAGGAGTATCTGGAGCTCACCGAGGGGGGTGAGAGGGACAATGAATTCGTGATTTTGTCTCCGGGGAGAGAACGAGTATGCTGGACTCGGGAGCCGGGCGAACACTTCCTGTATCTCTACGAGGACATTTTCACGCAGTTCGGGCTACGGCTCCCTTTAAACGACTACCACATTTCTATACTCCAGACTCTTCACGCTGCCCCTAGTCAAATCCATCCCAACGGTTGGGCAAACATCCCGGCCTTCGAAAGAATATGCTGGGTAGTGGGGTTGCGATGCTCTGATGGGGCATTCTTCTATTTCCACACGTGATATTCAGTCCATGGATCCCATGCTCGACAGCAGTCTTGACTCTCAGTTCGATCTCAGCAGGGAAGGACTGTATTCTTACCATACTTGGAGAGTTATAAGGACTTCAAAGAGAAGTTCTTCAAGCTGAAGGCGACTAGTGGTAGTCGTCTTTTCTGGCTGGGTAATGGTGAGGAGACAATATTCAACCTTTATTAGAACTCAACGGCGTGGAGCATCCCTACTCGATCATTTGAGAAAGAGATAAACTAACTTACCGATGAAGAGGTTGAATGTGTAAACTTCTTCAAAATGTGGGTTGACGAGGTCGGCAAGATCCGGCCTAAAGATATTTTAGATAGCCCAGATGACGATGAGCTTTGGGCCGTGCTAGGTAATCTCGATCGGCCGTAGTGTATATTTAAATGCCCGATGTTTTAATGCATCTGACGACTTGTTTATGTTTTGCAGAGCGTTTAGCTGAGATGGTCGATGGCGATTCTTTGGCGATTTTGGAGGCGTTGAGGGCAAAGAATTCTAACGTCCCAACGAGTCCTCCAGTGGGGTTCATGTCGTCCCTTACGACCACGGTGACCGAGGTTCCCTCTGAGGTGGTTGAGCCTATAAACGTGGATGACTCTCCCGAATCACCCCAAGGACGTAAGAGGGCGGCATTGTAAGAAGGTCAGTCTAGTGGCCGGAGTAAAAGGAGAGCAATAGGAGAAACTTCCGGGCCAATAGAACTGTTTCGTGAGGAAGCAGATCCCCGGGAGTTTATTGACTTCCACATTCTTGATGAAGAAGTTGGGGATTACTTTTCCTGACGTAGTCCAAAGGAAGCTCTGTTGGCTTTCCAAAATATGGGAATCTATATTGCTGTCGAGGCTCATTTTTTAGAACATGCCCTCGAAGAACACAAACAAGAAATGGCAAACAAACTGACAGTGGCCAAGAGAGGTAAAACCAAAGCTCTCAAGGACATGGAGGATGTCGTCAAGGCCAAAGATGAAATTTTATGTCAGATACGGGAGCTGAAAACCAAAGTAACTGCTTTGAAGGATACCAGTAAGGCAAAAGAGGCCACCCTGACCTAGCAGCATAAGTAGATTGCCGCACTCTGGACTGAGAGTGATAATTCTCGAGCCAAGTCCTAGTGGTGTGAGGCTAAAATTACCTCCCTGCAGACCGATGTCAACCAGCTGATATCCTTGTGTACCAAGATAAAGGAAGATCAATTCCGCAACGCTATTAGCCAAGTTCAACATTTCAATCCCGGGGTTGCCTTGGTCTTAGACGAGCTTGACTCTGGGAAGGTGGTTCGAGATGGTTTCCTTATGGCCCCCCGTGTTACCTCTTCAAATTTGGCTGCTGAAGATTCTTTCGCTAACTCCCGCGGTCCAGACTCCGCTGCAAACTAGGATTTTCTTTTTGTAAATGTTAACCCAGATTTGGGGTTCTATCAATTATCCTTGCTCTTATTTATTGAGATGCCATATGCTTTCCTGTTTGAACCTTGGCTTTGGATCCGATGTCCAGATTAGTCCGGCATTTAAGAACTGTGCCAAAGGCAAATAACTTTGTCTGGGTTCGTTTAACCAATTTGGTTTTTTAGGATACCGCATGACGTTTTAAAAGACTGGTCCTTCCCAAGGTCTTTTCGTGCTTTTAATTTGGTGCTAGAATTTTCCCGATGTAGGATTTTTCTATTGCACGAACTATCTAGCACATCTCGGTTGGTACCATGGAATGACTAGATATCACAAAATTTTCTTAAAAGCTTGAAATTTGAGTAGAAAATAACACAATAGAAAAATAACTTACTTTATTAAATATCACAATGTGCGTTTCGTAACAATTGGGCAGATCAAACAAAGTTAACTAGGAGACTAGGCTTGAAAAGGCACTCAGCTGTAGTACTTTCTAGGTTTGTCTGCGTTCCATAAATTTTTTACCGGCTTCCCTGTCAAAGTCTCTAAGGTATAAGCTCATTTCCCGGTGCTGATTACGACATGGTAAGGACCCTCCCAGTTAGGGGCTAGTTTTCCTTGGGAGGCATTCCTTTCGCCGACATTAGCTCTACGGAGTACTAAGTCACCTAGCTGGAATCTTCTTAGAATGACCTTCAAGTTATACTAGGATGTCGTTCTCTGCTTGATCGTGGCATCGCGTATGTGGGCAATGCGTTTCCTTTCCTTTAACAGGTCTAAGTCTTCCCTGATTAATCCGGGATTATCATCATGCGAGAAGTTCTGAAAACACCAGTTTGGTTCTCCAATTTTCACCGGGATCATGGCCTCGCACCCGAATATGAGTTTGAAAGGAGTTTCGCCTGTCGAGGAGTGGGGAGTAGTTCGGTAGGCCCACAAGACATGGTTCAACTGCTCGGCCCAGTTCCCTTTTGCTTCATCTAGCCTTCTCTTTAATCCTCGAACGATGATCCAGTTTGCGACTTCGGCTTGCCCGTTTGTTCTGGGGTTCTCAACTGCACTACAATGATGTTTTATTTTTAATCTGGATAGTAGTTCTTCGAACCCTTTGTCTTTAAACTGCGTCCCATTATCTGTCACTACTGATTCCAGGACCCCGAATCTGGTAATAATGTGACGCCAAGTAAATTTCTGAACTTGAGCCGAGAAGATAGTGACCACAGGCTTTGCTTCAATCCACTTGGTAAAATAATCCACAGCCACAATAAAAAATTTCAACTGTCCGGGAGCCTAAGGGAACGGACGCAGGATGTCCATTCCCCACTGATAAAAAGGCCAAGGTATGGACATCGTGGATAGTTCTTCAGGTGGGGCATGATAGTAATCCGAATACCACTGGTATTTGTCACATAATTAAACATGTGCAAGAGAGTTTGCTTCCATTGTCGGCCAGTAGTAACCTACTCTTAGAGCCTTCAAAGCTAGGGCCTTCCCTCCAAAATAGTGTCCACAACTTCCTTCATGGACCTCGGCCAAAACGTATTCAGCCTCTTTCGGAGTAAGGCATTTAATGAGGGGTAAGGAAAATTCACATCAGTAAAGCTGCCCATTATAGATGGTATACCTGACCGCGATTTTCTTTAGTCTGGAAGCTTCCTTCAGATCATCGGGGAGATTACCGGACTGTAAGTATTCCACCAACGGTGTAATCCAGTCACGCTCTTGTCCGATAATCTGGAAAATAGTCATGTCGGTGATAGAGGGTTGTTGGATGATCTCCTGGATTACTGAGCAGTTATTGCCTGGGCTCTTAGTGCTGGCCAGTTTGGACAAGAGATCGACCCTAGAATTCTGCTCCCTTGGGATGTGCTCTAGCTGTACCGACTGAAAACTTGAGAGAAGTTGCTTCACTTTTAGCAAATATCTCTGTAAAAGTGGCTCTTTGGCTTGATAATCACCTCGGATCTGGGAAGTCACGAGTTGGGAGTCACTACAAAGTTTGAGTTTGGTAGCTGATTGCTACTCTAGGTTCGTAGGTGATCCCAAACTCGGAAAGCTCAATGGACCAGGCGATCATCTTTTCTGCCAAGTCCGGTTTGTGCAATATCTGTCGGATAGGTTGATCTGTCCTTATCACCACCGGATGGCATTGGAAGTATTGTCTTAATCTTCTGGCTGTGACGACAAGTGCGAATGTAACCTTCTCGATCTTTTGATACCAGAGCTCGGAGTCTTGCAATACATTGCTTACAAAATAGATCGATTTCTTGACGTTCCCGGTTTCTCTGACAAGTACTAAACTTACGATTTCCTTGTGAACAAAGAGGTATATGTACAGCGTTTCTCCTGGCTCGGGTCTTGTGAGGATTAGAGGGGATGACAAGGCACTTTTTAAAGAGATAAATGCATCCTCACACTCCTGTGTCCACTCAAATCTGGTCCCCTTTTTCAATAATTTGAAAAATGGGAGGGATTTGTATGCAGCTCCAGCCAGGAAATGAGTAAGAGCCGTGATCCGTCCATTTAACTGTTGTACTTCTTTCACACGTCGGGGACTGTGCATGTTAAGAACAGCCTTACATTTATCGGGGTTTGCCTCGATTCCCAGGTGTGTCAGCATGAACCCTAGAAACTTTTCAGCCTGGACCCCGAATGCACATTTTTCCAAGTTAAGCCTCATATTATACTTCCTAAGCTGTACAAACACTTCTTCTAGGTCCGAGGTGTGTGATCCTGACAACAGGGTCTTGACTATTATATCATCGATGTAGACCTCTAGCATTCTTCCTATCTGATCTTCAAAGACCCTGTTCATCATTCTCTGGTACGTGGCTCCGACATTTTTTAACCCTAAAGGCATTACTTTGTAACAGTAACTTGCCTTCTCAGTGATGAACGCCATTTTATCTTCATCCCCAGAGTACATCGAAATCTGATTGTACTCGGAGTAAGCATCCATGAAGGACAATAGCTAGAAACCAGAGGAACTATTAACCAGCTTGTCCACGTTGGGAAGTAGGTATGGATCTTTAGGGCATGCCTTGTTCAAGTCGGTATAATCCACACACATCCTCCACTTATCGTTGGATTTTTTAACTAGGACAATATTCGATAGCCAGGTAGTATACGAGATCTCCTTGATGAATCTGGCGTTCAAGAGCTCTTTTACTTGCTCCTCAATAACCTGCTGCCTTTCTGGGCTGACCTTCCTTTTCTTTTGGGAGACCGACTTTGCATCGCATTTAATAGATAAACGATGGCAGATGAAAGTGGGGTCAATTCTAGGCATATCAGCAGATGTCTAAGCTAAAAGATCCTTATTCTCTTACAAAAGTTTTACCAACTGAGCTTTCTCTTATTCGTCTAGGTTTGCCCCAATCTTAGTGGTTTGATTAGGTTTATCACCAAGCTGTAATAGAATCAAGTCTCCATCGGGCTGGGGTCTAGTGCCTCGGATTTCCTCTCGTGCATCCAATTCGGTCATTAAAACATTGACTTGGTGGGTTGGGATAGGTGTGCGCGCCTTCTTGTTTCTGGATGCCCTACTGACTTTCAAACTTTTGTTGTAACATTTGTGGGCTGTGATCTGATCGCCCTTGACCGTGATCACTTTGTTATCCCGGTTAAGGAATTTCATGGCCTGGTGGGCGGTGGAGACTACAGCGGCAATGCCGTTCAACGTAGGACGTCCCAAAATGATGTTGTAGGCCGAGAGACAATCCACGACCAAGAATATCACCTTCACGGTTCTGTACGTGCTATGGTCACCCAAGGTTAGGAAAGTTTCGAAATATCCGACCGGGGTGACCCTTTCTCCGGAGAAACCAATAAGCTCACATTCGTATGGTGTCAATGCAGACAAAGGGAACTCCAGCCTTTCAAAGGCGTCCATGAACATGATATCTACCAAACTCCCCTAGTCCACAAAGATTCGACGGACTTCGGCGTTAGATATTATTCCAGAAATTACTAGTGGGTCATCATGATCCTAGATAATATCACTGTAATCCTTTTCGGAGAAGGAAATGGGAGGTGCGCAATTATCTTGGGCAGGTGGTCTTCGTGAGGAACTTGACACGCTTAAGACCGCCATCCGAAGTGCCTTCTTTCTGGAATTATTTGACATTCCTCCTCCAGCGAACCCTCCGGTGATGGTATGAATTAGTCTGTCTTTCCGGTATCTGCCTCCTTGAGCGTCCCGGTTCTGTCCCTGTCTGTTCTCCCCATCTCGGCGTGTCGGGGTTCGGGATCTTCTGACGGGACTTCGGTTTCTTCCGGCTATACTGCGGGTTCTTTGTCGACGCTGGTTTGGACTCCGCCGCGGACTGCGGCTTCGTCTCTGATCCCTTCTCCTTCCGTGGTCTTTATTACCATGAAAACTACTAATGTACTTCTACAGGTGTCCTTCTTTGATCAGGGACTCAATGACATCTCAGAGCTGATAACAATCTTCAGTCTCATGGCCGTAACTATTGTGCCACCTGCAATGCTTCGAATGATCCCTCTGGGATTATTTTTTAACAGGTGGTGGCCTTTTGATATCTTGGAACTCGGTTTAAAGGACCTCCTTTAAGATTGTTTCTCGAGGGGTGTTCAAAGGAGTGTACTCAGAATACTTGGGCCTATACCGCTCACCCTTGAAGGAATCTCGGGGCTGGTTAGAATTGTGATTCTTTTTCTGAATTGGTTCATCTTTCTCTAGGCTCTCTTTGACCCTGGTAATTTCTTCCAATTCAATGTACTTGTCTGCCCGCAAGTGGAACTCATCTAAACTGGCCGGCTTCTTTTTAGCTAGCGACTGAAAAAAGTCTGAATCAGTCCATAGGCCATTTCTAGCATAATGGAGGGCTATCCTATCATCGAGGCTTTCTATACCCACGCAAGCATGACTGAACCTTTTTATGTATTCGCGCAAGGATTCATCACTTTTTTGGCGAATTCCAGAGAGAGAGTCAATCGATTTCGGTCGTTCCTTGACAGTAGTATAATGTAGCAAGAAACGTTGCGTGGGATCCCCTCATCCTGTAATTTTCGTCCATAAGGTCACGAACCAACGAAAAGCATCATTCTTCAGGAAGAGCAGGAAAGCACGACATAACAATTCCGGGGTGTACCCGTAGGACTACATGGACTGAGTATATGCATCCAAGTGCTCTTACGGATCCGTGGTCCCGTCGTAAGGCTCCAAGTTGCTTGGGAGCTTGGAGTTCCTCGGGACCCTGTATGCCATTAAGGCGTCGAAAAATTGCTGCTGGCGGCCGGGGGCCGGGTCATTGTATTCTATAATCCCGGCGCCGACATGTTAGGCTGCCCTTTGAACTGTGATCCGCTCTCCACCCTCATTGCCAGCCTACGCAAACCTTTCTAGATTGTCCAAACGATGACGTTGTTTCTCCAGCTGACGCCATTAGTAATCAATCAGTGCTGTCTGTTGGCGCAGTAATTCTCGAAGCTCATTCCTCACCATTTCGGATTGCGAGTTGTCCTCATAATGCGAATGGTCAGCATCCACGTTCGGGATTCCCAGGCGGGCATGTGCTGGGATCCTTACTCCTTGATCTGCATTATTCTCTCCACCGGTTGGGGGAAAAATGAGTCTATCCCGGACATAAACCCTTCGCAAGGGGACTGGGCTTTCAGCTGATGCTGAAGTTTCGTGTCCCCCGTTGAGCGTCTCTGCCAGAACAGGCCTGCTTCTTACGATAGAGGTTTCAGGTGGTGCGATGGAAGGAGGGTCGCGTTGAGCCGCTGGGCCCTGTCCGTGGGTAGGGGTAGCATGCACAACACTTCCTCTCCATTGATTTTGCCTTGTACTCACCATGATGAATGTGGGAATAGTAATTTATAAGATTCCCACAGACGGCGCCAAATGTTCTGAATGGATTCAGATGGATACCTGTCAGACGTATGTTGTGGTAGTTTCCTCCTTTATGCGGTTGCGCTCCACTGTAATGATCCGATGGGGGTGGTACCTGCAAAAAGGACTCTGACGCTCAAGTCAGGCAGTGTGCAAAAAATGTCTCTGTAATCCAATAACCGTTACCTCTTTTAGGTTTACTTATCCTGGTCTTTATGGAGCATTATTGGAGTCATGTCATTCAATGCAGATATTATTGGAATGCGGACGTTACAGTCATTTATTGAGAGGAGAGGTTATAGAATCAGAGAGATCTAAATCAGCAGTTACGAAAGTCTGTGCTGACTCCCTGATCCTCATCAGAGTTCTGTATGCCGAGGTCCTATAGCCCTTTCCGGGGTATTAATGGAGGGATACGACGGAGCGTGTGCCGAGTTGATCTTCTGGGTAGGATCCCGGTCCACGGTCCAGAACAAATAGCATTATTTTTATACATATGAATTTAAATATCAAATTTAAGATTACATATTTAGATAATTTATACTTCTTTTACTCAAATCAATACACGTGATATTATATATATTAGTTTAGTTTTTAGTATACAATTATATGAATAATAAATGATACTAACAACCAAATTTCTCCAAGGATGGACTTTTTTTCTTATTACTTCTTTTCTTCCTCAGCTCATGGTTGATTTCAATGATTTGGTTCATGTTCTGTTCTTTGCCCGAGGAGGTAGTCATCGGAGAGTCCCACCTTGATCATCTAGTAGTCCATTGATTGGAGACAAGATGAAATATCTATAAAGCTACTTCGATCTATCAATTTTGGAGTCAAGATAGTGATAAAAGTATAGGTAGAGAAAAATAAACATGACTTATTTTTTCTGCTAATGATGCTTAAATAGAGGTCTCGAGTACTGATTGGATTCACCGAGTTTATTGGGCCTATGTAGACTAATTAGTTAGGGTGAGGCCAACCGGGCCTACCCAACTTTATCAAGCTTGGACGATCCATAACCCCCTCAGCTTGGACAATTAATGATGATAGTCCGAGCTTAGAGATGATAAAATTACTCGTGTCCGTGATGATCCACAGGGATTACCCACAATAGGACGGGAGATGGGTACCCGTTAAATAAATGACGACAGAGGCGACGTTTATAGTACTCGTAAATCCGTGAAGCATATTTTTTCATTTAATATATATTATATATTATGATTTTTTTTTTACTTTGAGATGAGATGAAAATATTTTATTATTATTTTATAATAATTTTTTTATTGAATGAACACATAATGATAAAAGTTGTTAAAAAATATATATCATTCATGTAATAATTATTTATGTAGACTGCTTATTACAAAATATAATTGAATTTAGTTTGTTATTTGTAATATTCTTTTAATTTTGTAAGAATCTTAAATTTTGAACAAAGTTGTGGTATATGATGTTAAAGTTTATTTTATTTATTTTTTTATAATTTTTAGATTTTATTTTAAATTATTAACTACTTGCAGATACCCACCTACCTATGGGGATCACAAATGGGTACTCCTGACGGGTATGAGAACGAGGAAAGCACTACTCGCCCCCATTAACATCCCTACCCAAGCTTATATTACCAATGATTAGACCCATCCAAGCTTATTGGGCTTGGACGGTCTACAGCCTCCCAACTCAAGTAATCACAAGGTGAATGACTGAGCTTTTCTGAGCTCGTTGTAATTTTCAGCTTCGTCCCTGGGTATCTCTCGAGGTGAGTGGTAAAGTGATATGATTTTGCTCTTGATGCTTCAACTCTCTATTCATTCTTTTGTTAATACTTGGTTTTTTGTTTGAAGGTATTTTAAGTATAGCTCAAAAGTAATTTTCGAGTACAGCTCAAAATTACCATTTGTGTCGAGATAAGAAAATACCAAGCTTTTCCAAGGTTTGTTTTCATATCGAGCTCTAGTTTCCTATATTTTCCCAGGGATTGTTTTAGTCTTAAATTTTTTCGAATTCTTCATGCTTGTACTTCCAAAGACTTAGGAAATTTTTCTTGGAAACCGAGGTCTTTTGTGCATGTATTTTTTCCAGACTTAGGTAATTTCTCTCAGAAACAGAGGTCTTTTAGTTTGTGTTTCCCAAGATTTAGGTTATTCCCCTTCCAATCCAAGGTTATATTTGCCTCAAATATGAGGTATTTTGCCTCCAATCCGAGGTTATCTTTGTCTCTAATTTAAGGTCTTTCATGTCTCTAATCCGATGTCTTGTTAGCTGGGACAGTATTGTATGGGCATCATGACTTAACCATGAGCTCAGAAATTTAACGAGTTGGGTTGAGTACATATTTTGGGCATCATGGCTTGACCATGACCTCAGAAATTTATCGAGCTGTGCCAAGTTTATATTTTGGGCATCATGACAAGATCATGACTTCAGAAATTTACCGAGTTAGGCCTTTTATCATCTTGAGTTTTCGGGACCTTTACTTGGACTTTTTCTAAGGTTTTTATCATCCCGAGTTTTCGAGGCCTTAGCCTAGAATTTTTTAGGGTTTTTATTATCCCGAGTTTTTGAAGTCTTCGCCTGGACTTTTCCAAGGATTTTTATCATCCTAAGTTTTGGGGCCTTCGCCTAGAATTTTCCAGGGGTTTTTATCATCTTGAGTTTTCGGAGCCTTTGCCCGAACTTTTCTAGGGTTTTTGAGGCCTTCACTTGGACTTTTCCAAGGCTTAATTTTCATCTCGGATTTCCAAGGTCACATTGACAGGTTTTCCTAGGCTTGTTTTCAATGCTTGGGTTTTTTTAGAGATTTGTGTGCCTGATGTTGTAATGCCGGGACTTTAATTTAACTTGTATTGATCTTATAATGTTAGTAACTCTAATAATAATATGCAATTAAAATACATGAAAATAAGTTTTCATACCTCAGTAAGATTGGTTGTGTCGAGATATTATGAGATTGTCCTTCTATATTATGAGTCTTGCCTTTCTTGAAAAAATGAAAACATTGTAAACCTGTTTTATGACTTCATCTATTCTTTGCTACTATATATATTATGATTTATTTCAAAACATTTAAAATAAAATAAAAAAACCTCTAATCCGTTATCTATTTCTCATATTCCAAGGTTATCTTGGCAAAAAACAAAAATTTAATGCTACCCAAAATCAAGTGGAGGAAAATTTAAGGCAATTAGTAAAATCATGCCACACAAATATGCTATGTGTTGCTGATACTAACATCTTGAACGAATTACATGGTGATTAGAGCTATCTAACTTACACTATGTCAGGGAGGAGATGTATATTTTTTAAAAAGATCGCGTGCTTATTAAATACATTTCAAACAAAGACAAATAATAGCAAATTGATGGCAATTGATTGTCATACAATAATATCATGAATTTAAGTATTAATTGACAATTAACACCAATGAACAAATTAAAAACATGCCATATGAATATGGTAGATGATGTTTTCACTGAAAATTGGAGTATAGGCTTGACGGATTTACGTGATAATTATTGTCATATAACTCACACTACTCAGGGGAGGAAACTAATATCATTTAATCAAAGAATCTTATTGTTAATATTTAATTAATAAATAATATCATTAATAATATCAAATCAATGCCCTATATATAACGCATCAAGCATTTTTGTTTATATATATATATATATATATATTGTTTATATATATATATATATATTAGGTGCTACTGATAATAGTCTAATTTTTTTTATTTTTCTTATAAAATATACATTATTATATTTTAATGTATTTAATTTTATTAATTTTGTGATATTATCATTTGTTTTTTTTAGATAAATTAATTACTAAATTATGCACTAATTGTAAATATTCAAAAGTAAAAGTAATGCAATCAGTAAGATGTTTGAACGTGTCATAAAGAAGAGTAATTGAGGAGAAGTCTTTGCACCTGAACTTGTATGACACCACAAATGTCATTATGCAAGACTAAGATAAATCTAGAGGATTTGGGATAAAATAAGAAAATCTTAAAGATAGAGTTTTGAAGATATCTTATCCAAATCTTATGTCTCATCCAAAGTTTAAAATTAGGTATGAAAACTTGAAAATAAGGATAATTGAAGATTGGATAAGGATCCTTAAAGAGAAGGGAATTTGTTGCAAATTCAGATTCAACTCATATTTCTGACCTTGCTAGTGTATTTGGACTATATCTTGAACTACATATATTAAATCAATGCGATTATTACGCCACTAGAAAGTTAACAGAAAATGAAACAACTCTTCTGTTGACTTCGAAGACTAATTTTGTCATTTGAATGACGAGAAAAATAAAGAGAGAAAAAGACAAAAATCTAGCAACCTTCAATAAAAAGAGATTGAGTTTCCTAAATTTAGTTTCCTAAATTTAGTTTCCTAAATTCAATCAATATAATTTTATTATTTAGAGAACAATTAAGGAGATTGAGTTTTCTAAATTTAGTTTCCTAAATCCAATCAATATCTTTTTGATTATTTGAGAACCAATTAAGAAAATTTTGTGTAAGATACACTTTTATTAGATAAAATCTCTTATTAATAGACAAGTAGAAGGGAAACTGAAGACCAGAGAGAGGGCACAAATTAGAGGAAGAAGGAGAATGATGTGTAGCAATTGTTTCATTTTTTATGGATTTTTCTTCTCTCTTAGTATTTGATACTCTTATCATGAGTAGATAATTTTATTTTCTAAGATTAAGATGAAACCCTAATATTTGTTTTAGATGATTTTACTTTATTTATGATATTTTTCTTTGTTATATACACAATGATAATGATTATTAATCTTTAATTGTTATTCAAATTAATTTTTATTGATTGTCTTGTAGTCAATTAGTGAATTTAAATTGATATATTTTAATCACATACCTAATTCTTATAGTCTTATGTATGAGTTATGCAAAATTATTAATTACTTTTGTGATCTAAGAATTGAATAGTTCATATTATATTAAATGGTTTATGTCATAATTTAAATATATTATTTTATTTTAGATGAATTATGTCATTAATTAAATTTCAATAATTTTTAGTAGTGATCAAAACTTGTAACCAGTAGACACTCCATATAACAAGATTAATTTCCATTCAAGTTAAATTCATTTTTACATAGTTAATGATGAATTCGAGGTTCTAAAATTGTTCTTTGTTTGATCTTGTATTTTAATTTTAGTTATTTCATTTAAATTTATTATTTAATTTTAATTTTAGTGTAACATGTAATTTAAATTATTAGACTAATTAAATAAAATAAAAATCTATTTTCTTTTTCTTTAAATTAATTTAGGTAGAGATTAGATTTTAATTAATTTTATCACTCTTTGTAGATATGATATTATTATATTTATCAAATATTACATAAATCTTATGCACTTACAAATAAAAAGTAATTTTATTACTTCAAAAATCAGCTACTAATTAAAATAATCAGATGGTTTAATGATAATTGATGCCATTTATGTCCCAAAATTGGACCAAGATGAATTCTAAGGCATAATGGTTGGTTTCAATATATATATACACGCTAATAATGATTCAAATATTTCTAAAATGACAATGTACTGACAAGATGGGATTTGGTATCAAATTAAGGCAAACAATGGTATAATGCCGAAGTTGGATGCGTGAACCATCTACGATTGAACCAACTTATTTATTTATTTATATTGCCTTAATGATTAAATTTGACTAACAAATGGTTACTAATTCATTTATATCAAAGTATCACTAGGTTGAAAATGGGTCAGGTCAGGCCAGATTTTACCTTAAACAGGCCTGACCTGTTTTTTAAATGCAAAGTTTGAGCTTGACTTATTTACTTGTCATTTTTTAAGGTATGACTTCTCTTTTTTAAAAGTTTGACCTGATCTGAAAGTCTATTTAAAAATTTATTTTATAATACAATCTTTAAATAAGTTAACAAACTTACCTCTAAGTAAATCAACGGAATAGGCTAATGGATCTAAGTATTTATATATAAGCAAATAGACCTAAACTTTTAAAAAATATTATATTATTTATTAAATTAATTATATTATATAAATATTAAAATTTTATAATATATATAAAATAATAATAATATATCAAATATATAATTAAATAGGTCAATCTACTAACTTTAAAAGACTTTTTCCAAAAGCTTGAAGTTTGTCTTATTTAACTAAATAAGTTTTTTTTTTAATTTTAACATGATCTTTTTATTAAATAAGTCTAGTCAAGTCAAATTTTAAATATGTTAAGATGTGTTCGTTGACCTATTTCCACTCTTAAGTATTACTAATAATAAAATCATGTCATTCAAATAAGCTAATATATCATTCAACCAATGAATTCTATTGTTAACATATCTATTAATATTGAATTAATGCTCCACAAATAACATGATAAGCAATAATGGACATTTAATTCCATAATATCATGTAACCGCATTATATCCAACAATATAAGTATGTAAGTCTAAATAACTTGTTGACTAAATTGCCTACAAAGATTTTTTTGATTGACAACATTACATCATGAAAAACGCCGAAGCAACTACAAAGATTTGAACTCAAAAGGTTGAACTATGATTGAGGTTAGTTTTAACTTCTAATAAAAGCAATTTGATGTCATGCCGTAGAGCCCTTTGATAATTTTTTGTAACTAAATCCAACCCAAAACTAAGCATGCAAGGATCTCTTCACAATTAGTAATAAAAGACATTAATATATAAAGAGCTTTGTTATATTCTTTTAATACATCTTTCTAATAATTCTCCTATTACTTAATAAAAAAATATTAAATAAAAAATTAAATGTAATTAGTATCTTAGAAATATAAAAAATATTTAATACTTTTTTTTTTTGTAATTAAGAGGATTATTAAAAGGATGAGTTAGGAGATTAATTATTTTTCATATATAAATAATAGCCATCAATGCCTTAAAATTAAATGGAGATTACAATTAATTATGCATTATGTCACAATAATGTATGCATTTACTATTTTCACCTTAAAATTTTGGATTGGACATGTCAGAAAACATGAACCAGTACTATTCAAAAAATTATAATGGATATCTTTTGTAAAAAAAACACAAATTTACTTAACAAAATTTATATTTATATTAATATAAATATATTTATGAGTAAATTCTCCAAATAATAAGAGGAATGAATAAACACACTAAATTATGTAAAGCACACTTTTTAATCAAAATTTGAATATTCCACATTTTTTTTTCATGATTCGAGAAATTGAACATAATGCAAACAAAATAATTCAGATGACAAGCAGCGGTCACGCTACGGAGCAAGCTATGCTTCATCTCCAAAGCTCTCTTTTTCTCTCAATGCTTTCTATATTGCACGTTTTTATACAAAAGTATAACTAGATAATGAGACAAGCAATTAGCACAGGATCACAAGCAATTAGCACAGGATCACAAGCAATGACCAAAGATATAAGGCAGATCATATCATGCGCCAAGCAATTAAAATAGAATCAAGTACAAATATGAATTAAGTAACAAATCAAGTAGTCCACCCTAGAATGAGAGAGAGTAATCATGTAGGTATCACTTTTTCTTTATTTGATGCAAAAGAATTGACATTAGACAATGTTTGTCCAACTCTACAAGCAAGAAGATCCTTGAGTCCTGAATTTAGACTTGCTAGACATTCTATGTACCAAATCTTTCTGGGTCTAACTCTTCCATGATTGAAGTTGCATATTCTACGACTTGCTCTTTCAATCCAGACATAAAATGATAATAGCGAACGCTAGGGAAGTTATGTAGTGTTTTAGTGAAGTGGGAGAGTTTGACCTCTTCTCACAAATGGTGTCAGATATTCTATCCTCTATCTGAGAAGGTGATCGCCGAAGAGCCCTACCTTGATCGTTCGACAGTTCGTTAATTGGAGACAAGGTAGAATATCTACAAAGCTATTTCAATCCATTAGTCTCGGAATTAAGATGATGATAAATATATAAGTAAAAAAAAGTGCACATGTTTAACTTCTTTTGTCATGAATGCTTAAATAGAAGTCTCAAATGTCGATTGAACTCACTAAACTTATTAAACTTATGTAGACCAATTAGTTAAGACGAGGCCAATCAAGTCTTCTCAAGTTTATCGGACTTGTACGGTCCAGTTCCTATATCAAAGTAAAGAAAGGAAACGATACCTCTTCGTTATCCTTTAGTTGATAATTTGATTCAAACTATCACAAAAAGAAAACTCTGTGGCACATTTTTTAAGGAAAAATACTACATAGCCCGGCTGCTTGTATACCGTTAGGTATCTGATGCTTATAAAATGGCCACTCTACATTAATGGATACCACTTTAAAGTGGAACACACTTTTGTTTTTCTTCTTCCTGGGCTGCTTCCATGTCATATGTTACCGGACCGGGCTACGAAGTAGCACTATTTTTTAAGTTGTTGTATTTTGGAAATTTTGAGGTTTCCAGGTGCACTTCAAGGGTTCCAGATAGTGAAAGATCATATACTTACAATTATATTTTATATTTTTGGTGACGGAAAATTGTATCAAGCTAACTACAGTACTTTTTTGGTTCCCACAGTCCTAATGTTTGTTTATTTTCTTTCTCTCCTCTTTCAGTTAAGTAGTTATTTAAGCACTGCAGTACTAAACAGCTGTAATTACTGGGCAGCTTGGGGGAAACTCATGTGGCTGATATTAAAAAATTGTTACTTATGACTTATGAGGTCCATAAAAAAAAATGCATAAGCAAAAAACCATCATTGACTGGATAATGAATTGTCTGAGCCCGGGTTCGAACCGGGGACCTCTAGTGTGTGAGACTAGCGTGATAACCAACTACACCACCCAGACAAGTTGAAGCTTGCTTTTCACTTACTAGTAATAATAGTGGCATTAGTACTATGATCTACTACTTCACCCTTAAATTAAGCTAATAATTAAGTATTTATATGCCGTCAAAAATGATATTTTACATACCACAAAACTTATACCATCTTTATATTTCTTTGAGGAAAAATGATAAAGAAAGAAAATATTAAAATGTGTGTTTATCTTATTTTATTATTTAAAAAAATATAGAAGTAATATAATAAAATTGATATGTTAAAATCATTATTTATATAGTTTTATAGCTTGTTTGGTTTAGATTCTACCGGTGGCAACCTCTCGTTTTCACGCTTTTCAAAGAGCGTTGACAGGAAAGAACTTTCCTACATGTGAACTTGAAACAAATGGCCTTTACACGATGAAGCAAATTGCCAATCCAAAGTGCTAATAGTGAAATGAAAAATAACAAAAACTAGATCTTCGCGGCCACAAAAAATACAGTAATGTCTGTTTGGAAGTTAAACTTTTAAAAGATTTTGAATGGAAAAGAAAGGAAGAATTTATTTTTTATTTTGAGTAAACATTCTTTATATTTAATAATTTTTAAAATAAAAAAAAAAAAAAATAATCATATAACATTTCAATTATCATTAATTTATTTTTATAAACATTTTATAATTATTTTAATTTAAAAATAAAAAACAAATCTTCCTTTTCTTTTCCTCAAAACCTCTCCATTCAAACATACTTTAAAAAGGTAATCTTTAAGGCTTTACACATAAAAAATTCACATATACTTTCATATACCATTAAATTTATTTTTATACAAATTTTATTATTTAATTTAATAGCTGCATATTTTTTGCATTTCTTTTTTAAGTATCGTATAGCATAATCAAAGAGGAATATTCTTGTAAAGAATTGGCATTAGAGATATCAGGAATCCAAACATGTTATAGAAAACATGATAGCATGATAGACTCGCGCAAGTTTAAGATTATGTGCAACTTCCCGTGTTATAGACCCCCACCTGAGTGGATTATCCTTTATTCATCTCCCTTAATCCACCTTTTCTTTTTCAACTACAATCAAATGAAAATTGAAAGACCCACGAAAAAAGTATGGGCCTGCCTGAAGATGAAATAAACCAATGGACTGGATGTATCACATGTCCAAAACCAAGGATATGGTTGTGTTGATAGCATTCTGTTAGCAGTTTCCGAACCAAGTGTAATAGCACTTCAATGGACTCTGAATGACACACACAGCTCATGGGATAACGTTAAGAATACTTGGCACTTCATGAATTCAGAAATCAGAATGGAAGCCAATCTTTCCAAATAGTCCAACGAATCACTTCTTGATTAATTTCAACACGTCACCAACAAGGTGTAATGAACCACTTACAAGGACCTGATGTATCAACCAGACAAATTTTGCTGTTAGATCCTATACTTGACATATATAATTCAAATTGGCAAAGAGCAATACTTTTTAACAAAAACTTCATAAATTTCAAGAGCATTTTGTAGATATCCATATCCTTTACCTCTCCATCTATTCTATCAGGTTGGCCTTTGAGAGAGAATGGGTCGAGCCTTACATGTTGAAAAAATAAAAAGAAAACTTACAATCACGTGTATCAAGGACCCTGGACACATTATATTAGGTCGTGGCTTTATTCTATTAGTAATCAATATTTTTAAGTAAAATCTTAAAAACAACTTGGATAACATTTGACTCCTTAAACTGGATATTTTATATTATTTATACAAAGGCATTGAACATTCTTAACCTAGTAGTCTCAAGTGTTGACCAATATTTTTGCATGTTACTAAATTTCTTATTTTGTTAAGAACATTAGAGATTAAAATGATAGAGGAGAAGAGAGGATGTTTTGCAGCAAAATGGGTTCGGGCAACTATCATTGATTTTTTGCTGCTTAGATATGTACCAGAGTTTTTCAGGGCATGATAACTTTTGGGTTAGTACAACTTTTCACAAAATAGGGGTGATCATTGCTACTAGCCTACTAGTACTAGAGTCATTTTTAACCAAAACTACATACAAACTCAACTTTTAACCAAAATAACACTCACTCAGATTTTAACCAAAACAAAAACACAAACTCAAGTAATCATTTCATTAAGAAAATTCTCAATATCTAACATATCTCATCTTATCAGATATTCACAATTCTCCAATGTAATTTATGTTACCTGAAAACGAGTTGACTGATTTTGTTGCACTCTGTCCCTAAGCCATTTGATAGCCACCGGCAATGAGGAAAACACTACACTGTGTTCACAATTACTGGCACTCATTTCCATATCATCTTTTAATTCTTCAGAAGCAGCCTCGGTACTCTTGCCGGCTAAGCCAAGTGAACACAAACAGAGATTAAAGTTAGAAAATTGTCTATTACCTTGAACTAAAACAAATAACAAGAGAAGAAAAGTGGCAAAAGATGACTAGAAAAAGACACTCCCATGATGCAGTAAATCTCAATGAACTCAAAGAAATTCTTAGGTAGGCACTAAAATCAACAGTTGATATGTGTAAAGCTGTGCAGGGCATGTTAAAAATGCACATATATCTAAAGAATGGTGACCTAAGAATTTTTCATGAACTCATAAGTACAAATCTTAAATTCAATTAAAGTTAATCATGGGCCAGGCAGCCAATAGAGACAGAGAAAGCCAAAAATAATTTTAGAGGACCTAGCTTCATGTTACATCCCCGGTGAGTCAAATTTAGGCGATCAACTCCAAGGCCAAGACTAGGGCTTGTTACAGAAAAACTTGAAAAAAGAAAAAAGAAAAATGTCTCAAATAATCAAATAGATTAATCTGAATTCTAGACACGTTATTTATATGTAATCAATCAATACCTTTGTTCCCTTGCATGAGATTTTCCCACACTCTTTGAAGAGTGAACTGCCATGACAGGTCAATCTTAGTATTAGTTGGTGTTAAAGCATGGGATCCAACTTTGTAGTACACTGATAAACCAGGTACAAAGAGAGCCTTCTTGAAGTAGACACCTACAGTTTCAATCTAGTTGTTCAGTTGTTCAGAAAAAATTGCCAATGGAAAAAATATTTGGCATTACTTTTTCTCCAGATAGACCTAAACAGTCACAGAATTAATTGAGGACTAGGTCACTTATTTGCTAAATATTTATTAGTCTAAGGATAATTTTTAATCATTATTGGATTAAGGCATTAAGCCATTACGAAGTAAGCATGTTCTAGCAAAGTCCAGAGATTACTCACCATGATCAGCACATGTTTTCATCAAGTCAGGAAGAAGCAACTGAGGATCTCGCACAGACATACAATTGAACAGCAAAATCTGCAAATAATTCAATGACCTCCACTAAAAAACTCCACGAAAAAGCATCAAGATTGATAAAAACATTAGCACTTCCATCCTATCTCACCAGATTTTAATTATTATTTTTTTAAATCATTCTGTACACGAGTTATGCAATTCACTTCCAGGAGCTGATGCTTATGATTCCTGTTCAACAAAGCAATTTGTCCTACTACCCAACAAACATTAGTTACTCTTATTTTGTTTGCTTCACAAGTAGTAACATTCTTCAAATTTCTGTTCATGGGACATACTCAACAGACATTGTACATCATACTTAACCACCTGGATAACTCTTTTACAGACATTCAACTTTGACTGCTAATTTCTCAGCTTATATCTGTTGAACATTCAATGACAGAGCTACTTATGATAAGATTAAAAATCTGTAATCTACCTGTGTGGATTTTTTCTGGGCTCTTTCACCATGGTGCATCTTCACTACTTCATTTGAGAACTTAGAATTATCAGGTTTCTGGTGAATCAAGGTCTGGTCCTGGTCTTTAATGGCAATAGAAAACCACCTTGCACATGCTTCCATGCTTTCAGGACTATGAGCCCCATCTAAAAAGAAGACAAGTTTATTTGAGGCTTCATTGTTGATGTGTTGATCAGGAACAATCTGAGCCCTTCCTTGCAGACTTGCAGTTGCTAACCCTTTTAAGAACTGCTCTGGCAAAGTATTCTGCTTCGTGCAGGTAGATAGATCACTTCAGCAGTATGACAAAAACAAGACATAAAAAGAAAATAAAAGGTCGTAAAAGAACTAATTTTCACATTTATAACTTACTGTCTGCTCCAAAGAAGTGTCTTCAAGATGCCCAGTCCTCTTCAGCCATGTAGAGCATAGTGCAACAGCAAGACCGGCATTTAGATATTGGTGCTCACCTTCAAGCCCTAGTCTTAAACCATTTAGCAATTTGGCATCTAATGGGCGTGCCACTTGAAGAGGTACCTATAGTTAGAAAGATATGCTCAGCTGATTGAATGCAAAAATCAAAGAGTAAAGCTACTCCAATGAGGGCAGCCAACAAAGCTATCTGAATTTGATGTTATGTATCTTCTGGCTTTTGATAGATCATTGAAAAATGTAGAGTGCAGAGTATGAAGACACAACTTGATGAAATGTAGTGAGTATGACAAGGCACGTTGAATCTGATTGAAGGCATTCTTTTCTTTCCAAGACAATCCACAAATTCTCATTAATGAAGTTCTCACAATATTTCATCCTTTTGATAGAATAAATAGATGTACTTATACAATCATAGGACAGATCTTTGGGCAAGGCAATTAAGTAAAGCACATACAAGCAGATAGTTCAAGACTCAAGTATATAGAAGAAAAAACATTGGTGGAATTTGTTTCAAAATTTTGGTTTGGTTGGACAAGTGATAAAAACAACGCAGCTAAGCTAATAAACATAATAAATTTGAAATTTTATTCCAAAACAAACATGCACCAACTTGTACCCTCTTATCTGACTGTGACATGGAAATTTCATACTATTATGCCATGTTATGAGTCGTTCAGATTGAAAATTCATAGGAAGTAATGCAGAAAAATGAAAGAATGTACTTACATTTAACTGAGAAGCCTTCTCTTCAAGTACATGCATTGCTTCATAAGGCTGAGGCACCGTAAAAGCTGGAATTCGATGCTACATCAAAATAGAAATAAATAAAATTAATAAAAAGGAAAGTTTAAGGAAGAAAGGATAAAAAAACTACATTGGGAGTTACGACAGGAAAGTGTAAGAGAAAAGATAACTGTAATCACAGGAGTGCAGCACATGAAAGTGCACATTGTTGATACAGACTTGAAAAGAACATTTGCTTCTTCCCTTTTTTTTTAAATAGAGAGAGAGGTAGAAAATGACACAGGAGCGTGAATCCCATATTGGCTGGTTGTGAGGCATGGAACTCCCATTTAAAGTAGAGGCTCTCCCCTCTTAACAGCCTGGGCTCTCCTCAGCATCAGAAAAGAAGAAGCAAATTTTTTACTCTAAAAAATACCTTCAAGATGCCAGCCTTCTCACCAGCAATTTCTCCAAGAGTATTCCCTGTTAATAAAATCCAGCAAAAGGAAGTAAACCCAACTGTTTGAACAATTCAGTGGTAGTGCAACATGATGTCCAACCATATGCTGATAATTCATGTATATTATTGCAATTTTTTAGAAGGTCTAATATTTTCGCTTTCTTGCAGATGGACATACCATGACTTAGATTAAAACATAAATTACGACAAAATGATATTTAAACACAGTTTGTACAATTACTCAGGTACAAAAGAAGTCTCATCATTTACCAATGTAACCATTCAAGGTTTTCAAGTTCCCAAGTTTCATATCTCCTAGTATTTCTTGTTTTGTTATTCTGAAAATGAGATTACAGGCTGTTTTGTTTTGTTATTCTTGATGTATGTGCAACACATATCAAACCACATATAAATTTGTATTTCTATCTCATTTTATTTCATTATTTTCATTAGCAACAGATATGCATTAAATTAGTAGTTACCTAAAATACTAAAAAAGAACACTAACCAAGAATCTCCATGTGGTCATACCCAAGGGAAGTTATACCACACACAATAGGTGCCTGAACCTGAAATGTCAATATATCTACATGAGCTTGTTCCGAGATATTAACTTTGTAGAAAATATCAATATTCAACCAGTATTATAGTGGTAGTCTGGTAGAGACCAACACATTTCTGCTGAAATGACAATACATACCACATTTGTTGCATCGTATTTGCCACCTAATCCAACTTCCATTATAGAAACATCTACCTGCATAAAATTTGAAAATAAAGTAACTACTATCCATTGGTAGTTACTTTATATTAAAAAATCTGTATAGGAATTTAAAGCACAGGAATCAAACCTGCTCGGCTGCAAATATCTTGAAGGCAAGTAAAGCGAGGAAGTGAAAAAAAGTAGGCATTGGAACTTTGTCATCAGTTTTTTCCTGTGCACCACCAAAATGAGAAATCAGTTATGTTAATACTATGAGCAAGCAAGCACCTCAAATCACAAAAGTTATCTAAGAATCTGTAAACACCATTTCTAAGTGATCACTGTGATGATGAGGCATGCATATACAACACTAGAGTTGTAATTATTAAGACAGAACATCTCATTGGAGCACAGAATAGAAGATGATTGTGCTAGAATCACCATAGTGACAATTAAAACAATTTCTTTTAGTTCCATACGACAATCAAATTGATAAATATTAACACTGACTACCCCACAACCTTTTGTTCCTCTTCTCAATTAAACATCACTTACAACCCCTTTTTGCCTTATGCTTTACAAGCTCACACTTCAATTAAGTTTACTGTGAAAGGCACCACTAACCTAATTTATTTGCTCTGCCATCACAATTATCTTCTGAAATCAATGCAATAATTCAAAAGGAGGGAAAATGAAATAGCTTCAAAACTTCAACACAATTAGCAGAAATTAGCTATCCTGTCACTCTGAACAGTATATGGCAGGGCAGTTTACAGAACTGTGAAGCAAAATTGGAATAAGTTGCCAGTAGTTCAAAAATAGTTTGGCGATTTGGTTCTGGTTCAGAATCAAAATAGGGAAAAGCAATAGCCTGGTTTTACACCCTACCAAAACTTCAGGCCAAAATTTAATGAAGTATTTATGCACAGAAATATACCTTTAGTCTATCATAACACCACCAGAAATATGCTAAAAATTTCTCTTCACAGATTTCCACACTGCAGAAGCAACAAGATTAATGCTAACAAATCAGAGCACACTAGCTATGTTGCAAAGATGAAATAAAAGACACAATATAATGTATTTTACTATGTCCATAAAATTTGGTAAAAGCATAGAAGTACAAGAACGATGATACTACAGTAGCTACCAATATGAAAGATTAATTGTTACGGAATCATTCCAGTATTAGCAAAATAATCAGATTCAGAACTCATGCTTAATTAATATGCACCCTTAACAAAGCAAAGGACAGACATAATCAAGACAAAATATTTCAATGGCCCATTCAACAAAGAGAATGAATCCTGTATGCAAAATGACAAGAGTTGATTAATTCATAGAAAAAGGAAATAAAATCAATATATGCATCTGAAATACTCACCCATCTAAACGAAACCTTTCTCGGACATCAATTAGGTGAGGAGAAGTGAAGAGCCCAGTGCGAAAACCACAGTTACGTAATATAGATTCTGTAAAGGTGCATGTAGATCCCTATGGAAACACACTGTGTATCATTACAAATGCAAGAGTAAAACATAAAAATACAGTTGGACACACACACATATTGCATTCTGAAGTCTGAAGGCAGTAATTACTATTTAGCAAATAGCACTGAAGCTGGAAATCCATAGCTACTCCTCAGTCTGAGACCACAAACTACCAACCACATATCAATCGTTCACAAAAGTTTGAGCCTCTCATTGAACAGTAAATAATATAAATTCAGAAAATATATTAAGTCAATTTTCAAAAGCAGTAAGTTTAAAGTCTTAGCAACTATTAACAAATACAATAAAGTAGCCCATGAGAACATCAAGCCAAAGATTAACATGGCTTAATGTCCAAGCAACCATCAAAGTTGAAAGAAAGTACCTTCCCTTTGGTACCAGCTACATGGATAATCTTCATATTGGAAATGGCCTCCTCCAAATCTAGCATCTATGGAATCAATAGCACGCCATTGTTAACATCACCAAAAACTAGTCTTTTCCCAACAAAGTGACCAAATATTCAATTCAAACCAATTCACAAACATTTGTACCTTTAGGTACTCAAATAGCACGTTGAATCGATCCCCCAAATTGACATCACCAACACGAGTACGTCTAGTAATCAAAGAAGACAAGGCATCCAGTGCTTCTTCATACGGAGTCACTGATGAAGAATTTGGTGACCCATTGTCCCCTTCTGCAAATCAACGCCAAAAGAAAAGGCCCATGACGCGAATCAACAGAAAAAAGCATAAAAAATTGAACTTGAGTTGAAAGCACAACGCACTGAACTTGAAAAGAAGAACCCAATGAACACTTAAATTAAACAACCCAAATGTGAAATTTAACAGTACATATGGAGATGAAAGCAAATACCTTCAGCCATGGCTATTGTGGAATGAAATCTGAATCAAACAGAACAAGGGAAAAAGTGTTTTTTTTTTAATTGTCAAACAGAGAGATGAAGATAGCTGATATATATATAGAGAGAGAGAGAGTTACAGCGTGGGGTCAAGTGAAAAATGGAAGGTGGGGTTGAGATTGAAGGATTGAAAAATAGAAAGAGTGGTCCTTTGTGGTATGCTTGATGGGTATGTTGCAGTTGCGGAGAAGGGTAACTTCAGCTTCAGCTTCGGGTTGGAACCGAGCAATGACATTCTCTTCTCTTCTGCGTGTGTAGGTCCCAATAACGGCGTGAACAGTGGTATTCCTATGATGATGCTGACCAACGTTTGATATTGATTAACGGTTGTCGGTCTTGCCACGTCATAGAATCTTTCTCGTTATGTAAGGTCTCAGAGCATCAGCATAGCATTAGCAGCCCCACTCTCCAAAAGTTTGGATTTTGGACGGCAGCTTGGATTGGTTTTACTTTAAGGATCTGAAATTGAATTGAAATTCTCCTCAATGCGATTCCATGATCCGTGCGTGCAAAATCGAACTCAAATTATGGATCTTATTTTTCACCAAATCCAATAAAAACATAACACGCGTATATAGTATAATCAGTTCTATTAAATTTAAAAATTATTTAATAAAAGTTAAATCAATTTTAATAATTAGAAAGTATTTTTTAAAAGAAAAATGTTAAATTTCACCAATGAAAATTTGCAAAACGTTCAAAAATGAAAAAAAAAAAGTGAAACACTTTCATTATAATTTTATTTTTCAACCATATTTGTTTCTCTCTTCAACCGTGATTGACAATAAGATATTTGTTATAGATTTCCTACAATTTTTTTTGTAAAAAATAGCAATTGCTTTCTTTAAAAATATATATATAAGCAGTAGCAGAGTTAAGGTAATATAAAACATAAGTAAGGCACGACAATCTTAAAAGAAATTAAAAAAAAGACAAATATTTAAAAAACTTGGGATAAAGGGGGGGGGGTGGGGTTTAAGCCTCTCATAATTTTAACGAGGCGTCGCTCCTATATAAAAGTACAATGTTGTCATACTTAAATTTATACAAATATTTTTGTGTATATACACGCACACTTTATTTTCGCATATAATTTATCTCACATGCCTGTGTTTCAAATTTCAACTATTCAATCAACAGAAGCGAGAAACGTTCACATATATGATGACTAAATGATGTAGGCAATCAGGAATGCAGAGGATGACAATTTTACTTTCATTCATGAGATTTATGAGTATACTTTCGTTAAATATTTTTTTTGGATATAAATACCTGCTTAATTATTCCCGCTTAATAAATGGGGCGTATGTGAGTGGTTTCGCCTACAGTGACTGCAAAAATTTTATATAAATATTTTATATAAAATTATTAAAAAACTTAATTATATAAATTAAAATATTGTAAAGTTATATAAATTAAAAGTATTTTAAGTATTTGATATTATTTTTAAATTAAGTTGTGTTGGATAAATTTTAAAGAATTATAATATTATACTTTTTTTTTATTTTTTTGATTTTTTTGAATTTTTTTAAATTTATTGGGTATCCGCGAATATCTGGGATCTGCGTTTAATGAAAAAAGATAAACGAATACTCTCACGGATATAAAGGCGGGGGCGGGAGTAGATATTATTCACAAAGGCGGGGGACGGGGGGCTATTACCCGTCCCCGCCCCGTCCGTTGCCATCCCTAGGAACGCATGGTTAAGGAAGCAACTATCTTGTCGGAGCGAAGGGCAAAATTAACCATGTCTTGTTTTTAGGCAGCAAAATAATAAAAATGAAGCGAAAATAGTAGCCCTGGAAGATGCTGACCAAAATGAGCTTCACAGTTACTACTGCAAAAAAGAGTAATGTTTATGTAAGAGGTAATTTCATGCCAAGTACTCAAACCAAAAATATACCAGATATAGATCAACCAACACAGAGCTTCCATAATTGGGAAATTGTCATCTCCGTACATTTTGAAAACCCCATTCTAGTATAACAAGTAAACCTCCTTCCCTGTGATATTTTTCTTCTAAACTACTCTTGCTGAGAGACGCAAATCATTAATCAAGATACCTATAACAGGCCATTGAATAATTGCCAATTTGTAAAAGAAAAAACAAACAGATCAAACAAGATAGGATAAAGGCACACTGCAAGAAAAATGTAGCAACCATATTCAAAGCATTTGTTTTAGCTGTTGGTTTTCCTTGTGAAGAGAATTTACATTTTAAATTTCATCAACTCAGCTTGGTTTTCCAGAATGGAGTTAACGTTCATCACGCTTGGCATTTCCAAATGGAGCTTCCTCTTGTATGGGTCCTCCAGCATCGGAGATTCACATGCTAAACTAACAGAGCTTGAGAATCTCAAAAGCGGGAACTCAAGTTCAAGTTTCCACAATTACAGGCTCGGCTTAATTTGTCGACGGCGAAAAATTTTCTGGTAGAGTCGGTGTCTACAGCGCGTGCTTGTTGATTCGATCGAAGTTATCGAAGCCAACGTCGAGAATGGTAGAGCCACCACCGTATCCAAAATATGCAAGCTTTGTTGACTAAAAGACTCAAATGATGGGTTCCAATTCATCTACAAGAAATTTGCAGCACTGGGAAATTTGGGGTTTAATATGTTTTAGCTTGTGATTTGAAGCTGATGGTAACTCAAATTTTGAGAAGTTTGGGCAGAGATTGGATTTGGGAATGTATTGAAATATTGTGTTTTAGGTGGTTCCACCGTTATGTATTGGATGACCTTTATGAGGAAGGGGTGTTAAAGCTTTATTAATAAATGTTCAGGGATAAATTACACATTTTTAAAATTCAAGCAATAAAATGCAAAAAAAATTAATTACATTTATATATTATCACCTATTAACTTGAGAAGCATTAATGACACTATTAATCATTACTTAAAAAATTATTTTCAAAAAATTAATGACATTGTATATATTATTGCGTATTAACTACTAAATATAAAATTTAATTGTTACATAATTCAAATGCATAAAACTTTTCGTTAGTGTACATTTATTTTAGTTAATCATCACAGCTTTGACATGTTAATCTATATGATGCATACATAGCCTAAGTGCATGTATTTACAAATTCAAGAGAGTTTTTTTTTTTTTAAATTAAACTTAAAAAAAAAAATATCAAAGTTATATGTATATTTGAATTAATTTATTTTATATTTAAAAAAGTATTTATATTAAAATATTTTTTATAGAATATTTTGATTAATTTTTTTAAAAAAAATTAATTCAAACACATATTAAATATTTGATTATTAAATTAAAACTTAAAATGATATATATAATAAAAAATGAACCATGGGGATAAAATAAATTGTTTCTATGTAATCCTAGATAAAAATCATAAAATAAAAATTACATCAAATAAAAAATACACTAACACTATGTATGTGTGTGTGTGTGTGTGTGTGTGTGTGTGCACATGCGGGGGGGGGGGGGGGGCGATCAAAGTTTGAGGAGGGGGGTTGTTTCACAACTAAGATCCACTCCTAGATATTGGTGATTCAAAAACAGGATTGTAATCGATCAAAGTGCCTAGCCAGTTTCCATCGGTTAGAAGTTTGAACTTGAGCATAACGTAAAACGTGCACAGGTCTAGCTAGCTCCACAGATTTTCATGTTAAACTGAAGATGAGAAACACAGCCTGAAAATACACAAAGAAAGAGCCGAAAAATATTAAGGATACGATTGAGTATGTCCCACTCACTCTTTTACATGCAATTTTCTAATGCTCTTCCTGCACTATATATATGGGCCTTGAAGCACCTTTGCTTTCATCCTTCTCAAGCGTTGTTGTGTTCACTAACAAAAATGAATTTCAAGCCCTTTATTTTCCTGTGTTTTCTGTTTGGGGTGGTTCTCATCTGTGCTGTGGTGGCTAATGAACCATCTAAAGATGAGATACAAGGTATGAACCTCTGAACCTTTTATTTAAGGATGACCATATATTTCACACTAACATTCCCATGCTCACAACATGCATGCACATACATAGTGAAAGAAAGCATCGGGTTAGGGAAAATTGGGAGAATGCCATTTTATTTGGTTATCAATTTTGTTAAAGATTTTAGTGAAACATATGCATAAAAGTATACAAAATCTTCTCGATATGCATGCAATTTACATATAGTGAACCTTTAGAGCTCATGTATGTTACGCTGTCGATGAAGCTGCAGAAACAAATGGAATTCGTGGAAGACGTATTGGAGCTGATGCCAAGTGAGAAAACTGTTAGAGTGTGTTTGGAATGAATAAAAATGAGAAATGATTTAATTTGATTTGATTTGAATTGATTTAGAAATCAAATTTTGTGTTTGGAACTTTTAAAAAAAATAAGATTTGAATTGATTTAGAAATCAAATTTTATGTTTAGAATTCATTAAAATGAGAATTGATTTGGTTTGATTTTATTATTTTGCATTTTAATTCTTATGAGAGGTTGTTAGAGGTAGTTATTAAGGATAAAATAATATATTTATTTCAAATCAAATCAAATTCTAACAAATCCTATCAAATTTGATAGAATTAAAAAAATAAAAGAAATGAAATCCATGAGATTTTAAAAATCAAATCATTTCCTATTTTTTAACATTCCAAACATAAAATTTAATTAAGTTTGATTTACAAATGAAATCATTTCCCCCTTTTTTTGCATTCCAAACACACTCATAGTCTTTCTTTCCTCTTCTCACATATGCTTTTAATGGGACTATTGTAATAGATGTTACAAATCATCTAATTTAAGCCCAACATCAATTATGCATCTAAAATATGGCACATATATGACATTATGCGGTTGTAAGTGCTAAGAAATCGAAGTTGGAAGAACCAAATCATCATTGTGGCGATTGTAAAGGAAAGGGCGGTGGCGGATCTGGTGGTAGTGGAGGAGGAGGAAGTGGAAGTGGCAGTGGTGGCAGCTAAGGAGGAGGTGGTAGTGGAGGAGGTGGCGAAGGAGGAAGTGGAGGAGGTAATAGCGGTGGAAGTGGAGGAGATGGAGGTGGTAGCAAAGGAGGCGGCAATGCAGGAAGTGGTGGAGGAGGTGATAGTGAAGGAGGTGGAAGTGGAGGAGGTGGTAGTGGTAACTTTGGAAAAGGAAAAAGAAGTGGAAGTGGTAGCAAAGGAGGTAGCCATGGAGGAGGTGGTAAAGGAGGAAGCGGGGAAGTGGCCATGGAGGAGGAGGTGGTAAAGGAAAAGATGGTGCATGGAGGATATGGAGGAGGAGGAAGTGGTGGCGGCGAAGGAGGCGGAGGAGGAAGTGGTGAAGGTGGTATTATTATATTTAATAGTTTGTTAATTTCAGTTAAGAAGTTAGCTAGATGACAGATTAGCAAGTTAGTTATTTTCTATTATATTAGTTATTCTAGTTGAATTAGCTACACTGATATATAAACAGGAAGCTTGGTGATGTAAATGACGATTCTCTGTTTTTCAATACAAGTTTTCTATTCAGAATTCTTCTTTCCTTCCTCTCTTAAAGTTCCTAATATGGTATCAGTAGTTTTTTGAAGTTTTCGTATTCTCTGAAATTTTCTTCGTTCTTTCTTCATGCTCGCCATGGATGAAGCTACCAATCCCTTCTTTCTTCATCATTATGATAGTCCTGGTCTTGTTCTTGTATCTTAGGTTCTCACTAGAGATAATTACAATTCATGGAGCCGTGCAATGAATATGGCTCTCTCAGTGAAGAACAAGCTCAGATTCATCGATGGCTCCATCACTCGTCCAGTTGATAATGATCACAATTTACTTCATTCTTGGATTCGTAATAATGACATGGTCATCTCTTGGATTCTCAATGCAGTTTCCAAAGAAATCAGTGCCAACATCATCTACTCCACTTCTGCTCATGAGATTTGGTTAGATCTCAAGGATCGTTTTCAGCAACAAAATGGTCCGAGAATATTTCAACTTAAACTTGAATTGATGAATCTTCATCAATATTCTTTGTCTGTAAGCCAATTTTTCACCAAGATGAAGTCTATTTTTTATGAGTTGAACGATTATAAGCCTTTAACTTCTTGCACGTGTGGTGGAATTCGTCCTTTGATCGAATATATTCAATCTGAACATGTTTTGCAATTTCTAATGGGATTGAATGATGAATTTGCTTCTGTGTGAGGGCAAATCTTATTGATGGATCCTCTTCCTTCTATTAATAAAGTTCTTGCTCTTGTGCTTCAAGATGAAAGGCAATGTAGTGTTGGTTCTAATATGATTAATTCTAAATCTCAATTAGCGTTTGCTGTTAATGCTGCTTAATCCAAAGGAAAACCAATGAAGAAAGATCGCCCAGTGTGCACTCATTGTGGTATTATTGGTCACACTATGGATAAATGCTACAAACTGCACGGTTATCCTCCAGGTCACAAGTTTCACAAATCACAATCTGGTTCTTCAAGATCTGTGAATCAAGTTTCTGTTAGTGATTCCACACCTACTGAAACTAATGGTTTTCCTACTCAATATCATAAATTGTTGGCATTACTGGCATCTCAATTGTCATACGCAACTAAGCCTATTGTGGAGCATTCTGAGTCTCATTCATCTGTTCCTCCTGCCGGTATCATCCTGTCCACCAATTTATCTCCTTCCCTGTCTAATTCATAATTTTGGGTTTTAGATTCAGGTGCTTTATGTCATATTTCACTCACCTTACAAAATTTTGTTTCCTTTTAACCTGTCACAAATGTTTCTGTTACTTTGCCCAATCAAACCCAGATTATGGTTCATTTTCTAGGATCTATAAGATTGAGTCAAAATTTAATTCTCACTAATGTGGTTTACATTCCCAGTTTTAGAGTTAATCTCTTATCAGTGAGTGCTTTTTTGAAAGGAAATTCTTGTTCAATTTCTTTCTTTCCTAATTCTTTCCTAATACAGGACATCAACACCAAGAAGATGATTGGCAAAGGTGATATAATTGAAGGTCTCTATGTCTTCAAGACTGATTCACAATCACTCCAATCATTTCCAAGTGTTGCTTCTCCTTTACAGATTCCTAGTTCTTGTAACATTTCTAATTTTTGTACTACAAATTGTATGTTTTTAAATTCTGCTACATTACCTATTCATACTTGGCATTTTCGGTTAGGCCATCCTTCTCATCATAGGCTGCAGTTGTTGCATAATAAAATTGACTTGTCCAAATTCAACTATTCTGCTTACACTATATGTCCCCTTACTAAACAAAAAAGGTTACCTTTTACTTTTCATCACTCTGTTAGTTCTACTCCATTTGACTTAGTTCATTATGACATATGGGGTCCTTTTCATAAGCCAACTTATAATAGTCATAGATATTTCTTAACCTTGGTAGATGATCATGCTAGATACATTTGGCCTACCTTATTGAAATATAAGTTAGAAGCTACCAAGTTACTCAAAAGTTTTGTTGTAATGACACACACTCAGTTTGGAAAAGTTATAAAATGTATCGGAAGTGATAATGCAAAAGAACTCAAGCTCAGTAATTATCTTGATGAAAAAGGTATTTTACATCAATTCTTTTGTGTTGAAAGACCTGAGCAAAACTCAGTGGAGGAAAGAAAACATCAACACTTGCTCAATATAGCAAGAGCCTTATATTTCCAATCAAAGGTTCCTTTGTGTTTTTGGGGAGATTGCATTAATACATCAACCTTTCTTATCAATCGACTGCCTGCTCCATTACTGGATAATCATTCTCCCTCTCTAAACTCTATGCCAAGGATCCTGATTATCATTCATTGTGAATTTTTGGATGTTTATGCTACTGTTCTACTCTTCCATCCACTCGCAATAAATTTTCACCAAGAGCTCAGCCATGTGTCTTCATAGGATATCATTCTGGTTACAAGGCATATAAACTTTGTAACCTTGAAACTAGAAAATTTCAAATTTCCAGAGATGTTGTCTTCCATGAAGACACTTTCCCTTTCCATTCCACTCCTCATACTGATCCAGATCTAGATCCCTTTTCTAATCAAGTTCTTCCTCAAATTGTACCTGCTACTGATGTGCCTTTTAATCCTTTCTACTAATATAATTGTCCACTCAACAGACATTGTTCCTCGTACTTCTTCTTCTTCTATTTCAGGTTTTGATTCCATATCTACAGAACCTGTATTTACTACCTCCTTACATGTTCCTTCTGTTTCAATTAGGAAATCCACTCAGATTTCAAAACCTCCCTCATATTTGTCCTCTTACAAATGCCATCAATTAACTTCTTCATATTCCATACCTCCACCTACTTCATATAGTAAACTTAGTCCTGCATTCCACCATTTCATTTGTTAAACCTCCACAATTTATGAACCTCAATTTTTTCATCAAGCTGTCAAACTTCCAGAATGGCAGTAGGCTATGTCTGAGGAGTTACAAGTAATGGAATCTAATAAGACATAGACAATTGTCTCTTTACCACCAAATAAACAGCCAATTGGCTATAAATGAATATATAAGGTCAAATATAATCCTGATGGTAGTGTGGCTAGATATAAGGCCCAATTGGTTGCTCAAGGATTTACTCAACAATGTGGCATAGATTATGTTAAGACTTTCTCACCAGTGGCTAAACTCATTACAGTCAGAGTTCTCTCGGCCTTGGCTACAATTAAGAAATGACATTTGGTGCAATTAGACATTAATAATGCATTTCTTAATGGAGACTTGTTTGAAGAGGTATATATGAAATTACCACCAGGCTATACTCCTCAGGGGGAGAGTTCCAATCAGAATTCAGTTTGTAGATTGAATAAATCCATTTATGGTCTTAAGCGAGCTTCACAACAGTAGTTCACCTAATTTGCTACTGTTTTACTCACTCATGGCTTTACTCAATCTAAAAATGATTATTCTTTGTTCAGCAGGGGATTTGGTTCATCTATGGTTTTTCTCTTGGTTTATGTAGATGATATCATATTAGCAGGATCAGATTCAAAGTCTATTGATGCTATTAAGTCTTTTTTAAAGTCTGTTTTCAAGCTTAAAGACCTTGGCAGCTTGAAATATTTCCTTGGTTTTGAAATTACTCAATCTGCAAAGGGTATTCATCTCTTTAAGATGAAATATATTTTAACTATATTAGAAGATACTGGTTTTACAGATTGCAAACCTGCATCTTTACCCATGGATCCTAACCTGAAACTTAATATGGATAATGGAATTCCTTTACCTGATGATTCCCAGTATAGAAGAATCATAGGCAGACTTCTATATTTGACCCTTTCTTAGCCTGACATTGCTTATAGTGTCAATAAGCTGAGTCAGTTTATGTCTAAACCAAAGACTACTCATTTGCAAGTTGTTCATCACCTTCTCAGATATCTCAAGGCCACACCTGGTCATGGCATTTTCTTTCCATCAAATTCTTCTTTCACTGTCACTGCATTTGCTAATGCAGATTGGGGTTCTTGTGTGGACACCAGGAAATCCACTACTAGTTATTGCCTTTTTATTAGTGATTCCTTGGTTTCTTGGAAGTCTAAGAAACAGGTCACTGTGTCAAGGTCATCAGCAGAGGCTGAATACCGGGCAATGACTACTGTGACTAGTGAGATTGTTTGGATGATACAACTTTTACAGGATTTTGCCATACCAACTGGTTCAGTTCAGTTATTATGTGACAACCAAGCAGTTGTTCACATAGCCTTGAATCCCAACTTCCATGAAAGAACTAAACACATTGATATTGATTGTCATTTCATACGAGAGAAGGTGGTTTCTGGTCTCATTAAATTGATTCATGTGAAAACCAGTGATCAACTGGCAGATTTATTTACTAAGGTTTTTCCTTCTGCTCCATTCCTCAACATGATTCACAAGCTGGGACTTATTGACATCTACTTCCCACCTTGAGGGGGAGTATTATTATATTTAATAGTTTATTAATTTCAGTTAGGAAGCTAGCTAGATGACAGATTAGCAAGTTAGTTATTTTCTGTTATATTAGTTATTCTAGTTAAATTAGCTACACTGATATATAAACACGAAGCTTGGTGATGTAAAGGATGATTCTTTGTTTTTCAATACAAGTTTTCTATTCAGAATTCTTCTTTCCTTCCTCTCTAAAAGTTCCTAATAGGTGGCAATGACAGAAGTGGTGGAGGTTATGGTGGTGGAGGAAGTGGTGACCAAGGAGGTGGAGGAGGAAGTGTGGGGATATGGTGGTAGCCAAGGAGGTGACAGTGGTGACAGCGGAAGAGGCAGTGGCGATGGAAAAAGTGGTGTGGAGGTGGAGGATATTGAAGTGTGTTGGAAATTTTGGCATTGTATGGCATTTGTATGAGGCATGGCATGACATGGGATTAAAGGAAGAAGTTGGGCTTTGGAGGAGAAATGACATAGCCCTACTTGGATTGGAACCAATTTTGACTCAAAAGTTAGTTTATGGGTCTTTGGCAATATCCAAGCTTATAAATCACTTTTCTTCTTTTAATTTTTTCAATGTGGGACTTCTTACTTCACCATCACTCATATACACACATGTGTTTTTCTAACACTCCCCCGCCACATGCTTGTGTGTGTGTCTTGTCTTGTGTGGGCCTTGCTAACAGTCAACCCAATCACATGCTTGTGTGTCTTGTCTTATGTGGACCTTGCTAATAGTCAACTGAACCACATGCCCAATCACATGCTTGTGTGTCTTGTCTTATGTGGACCTTGCTAATAGTCAACTCAATCACATGCTTAATCACGTGCTTGTGTGTCTTGTCTTGTGTGGGTCTTGTAACACCCCAAATTCTGACTATGTGAATAGTAATAGCAGAATTACACTGTTTTACATTTTCTGTGTGTTATAAAAATAGTTTGACTGTTCTGAGATCATTTTTGATCATTTTGTGTGATTTGCTCCGAGTCAAGAAAATAATAAATTTTTGACCGAAAAAAAATCTTATTTTAATTAATTAGAACTAAGGGATCTTACTAAACCCAATTCTGATTGATATATATATTAATCTCAAAATTTTTAGGATTTAACTGTGTAATAAAATAATTTTATATTTTTATAATATTATTTTATTCAATAGTGTCTACTATCTCAAAAATAGTAGAAAAATTATTTTATGGACCCGAAAAAGTTCGTGGGGCCCACGTTTATGAAAAACACTCAGCCAAGCTGACTGAACAAATTCTAGCCAATGAGAGAAGGTCAACGAAAGTAGGCTTGACTTTTTAAACTAATTAGAATGAGTCAACAAAAGAAGCATTGACTTTTTTTTGAACCATTAGATTGTAAAGCTTGCTGTAGAAGCTTTGATCTAAACCGTTGATCTGAACAATGGTAAAAAAATGAATCTTGACAAAGCCACTAAGTATTATCCGTTGAGTGAAGATGCTCATATTCGTCGAATTGGACTTTCTAAAACAATGCCAAAATCCGTCGAAATTGAATATTTTAAGACCATGCTATATCCGTCGAATTTGATCTTCTGACTATTTGGTACTATGTTAAAATTCGTCGAGTGAAAATGTTAAAATCTGTCGAGTGAGAATGCTCATATCCGTTAAGTAAGAATGTCAATTTCTGTCGAGTATGGACGCCGATGTTCATCGAAATAGAATGATAATGTTCATCGAGTTATGATGCTAATGACCATCGAGTAAGAATTTCTAGTCATTCAGTAAAGAAACTTCTCTAATGTCAAAATTCGTCGAATTTGAATTTCTAATCATATAGTATTTTTGTCGGTTCGACAATTTGAAAATTTCTTCTACGTTAACACCCATCCGACGAATTGGGAATTTTGTTGACCTTTTTAGTTTATCCGACAGTTTTTGATATTCGTTTGACAAAATCACCATTCGTCCGACAGAATTATCATTTGACAGAATGCTTATCCGACAGCACTTGATTTTTGGCCATACTTGGGTAATCATGTTCTCTCATCATACAGTATTCTGTTATGTTGATTTCGTCGAAAACTTCCTTTGAAACTCACGACCATGCAGCGGCTTGGAGGGGGTTCTACAAGGTTCTTGAATAATCCAATAACCTTGAAAGTCAAATGAATGACATCAGCCATGTGCATTCAGAATAGGATATTTTACTTCAAGTAAATCCAAAATTTTATCTAAGTTTATCCCACGGTAGCAGCACTCATAATTTCACTCTCACAGAATTACATTTTCTCTCTCTTCAAAAAGCATCCATCTTTTCTCTCAAAAATCCTACGAACCGAAGCATCAATTTTTCTTTCTTTTCTCTTCATTGGTTCGGCCAAGCACCTTATAGACACCATCTATCACCTATAATTTTTATTCTCACCATTTCTTAAAGCTAAACTACATTCTAAACACTTTCCATGTAGAAAGTTTTCCCAAAATCACATCCTAAGTACTTCAAAATCCCACTTCTAGCTTACTTTCTTGGAGGTAAACTTTAGTTTTTATGGTTCAAATTTATGTTCATAATTTTCTAAGCCATGTTTGTTCCATGGTTTGTTATTATTGAGCATTGTTTGTGATTTTACTAATTATTTTAGAATTGTTAGGAATTGTTGTGAGCCATACGAAAGTTAAGGAGAAGGAGGAGAGCTTGAAGGGTTATCTTCAAGAGGTAAGAGGGAGATTTAACCTCACCAACCAGGTTTTGGTGGTGTGAGGATGGTTTTGTATGGTGAAAAATTCATAAGGGTTCTTCACCATTATTTGATTGTGTTTGTGTTGTGTTTGATTAAGTTTCTATGCTTGCATGTATGATTAAATGCTTAAAACTTTGATATTATGTGTGTATGTGAAATTATGAAAGCATGAGATTGTATGTGTAATTTAGGATGTGAATAATATGATGAATCGATTGTATGTGTACTCCAAAGAGTCTTGAGGCTCACTACTATACTATGGAAAAAGGACCAAAGTCCTTACACTTGATGAATTAAAATGAGAAATCGAGAGATTTAAATGAATTTAGGAAAATTTTGAGTATAGTAAAATAAAATGATTTTATGAGTAGTAAAGAAAAGAAATAATGATTTTTGAAAAACAATACCATTTACTTGATTTTTAGAGGAGTTATACCATGCAAATTTTTATAAAAGAGGGACTAAATTATAAATTTTATCAAAATGAGGGGCCATTGTGTAAATACTTATTTTTAGAGGGATAATATTATAAATATTATTTTTAGAGGGGTTAAACTGTAAATATTTTATAAAAGATGGATGATTTTGTAAATATGAATTTTATGATGGACTTTTTCGTAAATATTAAATTTTTAGGGACTGTGACGTAAATATTAATTTTTGAGGGACTAATGTGTAAATATAAGTTTTTGAGGGACTAAAGTGCAAATATGGAAAATAAAGTTAATTTTAGTATTAAAATGAGAAAAATAGTATTTTTGATTTAAAACGTAAGAAAAATATTTATGCGATTGGAACATGTTGAAAAATCGCTACGCGATTTTGAAAAGTGCGACAGAATTGAGTCGCAATTGAGAAAAATGTGAAAATATGACCGCGCGATTAAAATACGATAATTATCTTTGTTAGATTATTGTATGGGACCCGAATATGTGATATGAAATAGAAATATAAATAGTGCATGGTACATGCATTGAAAAGATCCGATGGATCAGTATGAGGCTAGTTGCTAGGAGAGACTACACTCACGAGTGGGTGTGATATGCGTAGTGTAAGTCACTCGTTGACCTTGGGGGCATTGGGGTGCGGGTTGCCTACAATGGGCAGATGGTAGCTCTTCTGTATCGTGGGTTAGACCGACGCAACACACTAATGATCCGGACCGAGACACTATCCTTAATCAAGATTTGATAAAGACTGTCGTGTATATGCTGGATAAGGCATGTTAGTACCGACACTTCTTTTTGATCACTCTCTCCGACCTGAGTTGTAGCTCCATGAAGTAGGAAATTGAGTCTGTGTGCATACATATAATGATAGAGGGTATTATCATAATTTTTATTTATGATAATTGATTTATTGATTATTGATAATGACATGACTGTAATTATTGTGTATTACATGTTTTGTGATGATATTGATGTTAATGGCATAACTGTAATTATGGTATGATAACTGTATGAGATATTGTATATGTTTATCTTCATTACTGCCATACTGGTATTGGCGTAGATGATCTCACCTCTTTGTATGCATGTTTGGTATTATATTTATATTTGTTAAGACGTCGAGCAAGAAAAAGAGCGAGCGAGGAGGAGCGATTCTGCCGAGGACGTCGAGTTTTGAAAAGATGCGATACCTAGTTTCCTTGGCTACACGAGGTTTACATTCATCGGAGGAGATGAGGCATGGACCGTATACTTAGAGAGAGAGTATTTATTACTTGGGAGACCTAAATATTAGGCCGAGTAGACGACATTTAGGACACCCTTACTTTTCTCAATCAATATTTATGTACAATTAGAGTTCCCAATATCCATTAGGCGGTATTGGGGAGCTTACTATCGTACTCCCAAGATGCGGTTAGTATTGTGTCGTCTGCTCGGACACACGTCCGTAGGGATTGCACATCATCTTTGGATTCTATCTGGCCGAGGAATCGAGGAGGACCCGTCTCGAGGGTTCTGCTGTCTAGTAGGACTAGAAGCGTATAATAGTTTAAATTAAAGTTTAAAGTTTAAATATTTTGGAAGTCTAGTTTGTAAAATATTTAAGTACGACAGTACTAAAGGCTTGTATGTATATATATGATGTAAATTATGCGTGACATTGTTGTTATGTTTTTATTTTCTGCTAAGTTTATCTTATTATCATCAAGAAATTTTATAACTCGTATTTATAATACAGGCACGATTATTAATGGAAGGGTAATTTGGTAATTTAGTGACATGAAGTGTGGCGCCCTAAGGAGGGTGTTACATTAGTTGGTATCAGAGCCCAAGTTAGAGTCTTTTGGGTTTGTGGTTAGGTCTGTCTTGTCTAAGTTGTGTGATTCTCTGTAATTATTTTCCAAAAGAAAAACAATATTGTTTGAAGACTAACCTTCACTTTTCTTTGTGTTGTTCAGTCTGATTGATAGAGCGAAATGGCAGGACGTGGAAGAGGACGCATGAATGCGAGGGCAGCAGCTGAAAATACCGGCGACGATAATCAGAATATGGTCACATAGTAGCGAAGAATGCAACGAATGGCTGAGGTTGTTGCACAGCAGAATCAAAGAGCACATGATGATGCTCATAGCTTGTCAGAATTTCGGAGGAACAATCCACCAAAATTTCATGGAGAGTTCGACCCAGAGAAGGCTGATATGTGGATAAAGGAGTTGGAAAAGATATTTGAAGGCATGGGTTGTAATGATGAGCGGAAGCTTACTTTCACCACATTCGTGTTAGTCGGTGACGGAGAGGCTTGGTGGGCGGAGCCCGGAGGTTAATCAAGCTGAAGGGAGAGTTGTGACATGGCGCTCTTTGGCGAAGTTTCAGGGGAAGTATTTCCCGGCCGGTGTTCGACATGCTAAGGAGATGGAGTTCCTTAGTCTCGAAGCAAGGGCGATGGTTGTAAGTGAGTACGCAGAAAGGTTCGAAAGCTTGTCTAAGTTTTCGAGATACTTCCAAATGCATCCAGATGAGGAGTGGAAGTGTAGGAAGTTTGAAGAGGGGCTGAGGCTTGATATCAAGCGAGCTTTAGCAACTGTGGACATTGATCAGTTTTCGGTATTGCTAGATAAATGCCGAAAGGTTGAGGAGATTGATCATCTTCGTGAGGCAAGAAATAAGAATTTTGGACCAGCACGGTTCCAAAGGGGGAAGAGTAGCGGTGACAACAGTTACCAGCAAAAACCATATACTAAACCAAGAAGAAGTCAGAATCGGCAACAATCGTTTGGGGAAGCTCTAGTGGTAGTAGAGCAGTTTCAACTGGAACTTCTGCACTTAAATGTTTTAAGTGTGGGAAAGGACATCTGTCGTGACCGAGATCACGGTGAAAAATAACAACTCATAGGATTTTACAAAATGAAATGGAGTCGCCACCAATTTTATTTTAAATTAGGAAAAATTGGAAAACCTTTCTTTGAAAATGGTCTTTAGAACCAGATTGGATTCGGGAGTCGGTTATGCTTAGGGAAGGGTGGAAACTTAATCCCACTGCACCCTTAACACACCCGTCCTAAGACGGTACCTTAGGTTAACTGTGCAAATTTTTAACAATCTTTGAAAATATTTATTTTTGCCCACTTTGGAAACATTGTAATTATTTATAAAAAAAAATCACAAAATTATGAAAATTTAATTTTGGCTTGACAGAAATGAAATTCTGCTCCTACGTATCCCCTGGTGCAATAGGGAACTCAAAGTTACGTAGTTCTTTATAAAATAAGTGTGGGTTAATTGATTTTAATTAAAAATATTTTTATTTGAAAGCGAATCCATTCTTGCACAGGATTCAAGTTAGCATTAGGCTACACAATAAACCCTTATGATCCAAAAGATAATGAAGATAGCATTCGCTATTCAATCATCATCATTGGTCATTGCATGGATCAAAAGATTTTATTTTTATTATTTATTATTATTATTCTTTTACCCTTCTCTTTTTTTTTTACCAAAAGTGTATCATTTTTGCCTTAATATGAAATGGACAGCAGCCCACGTGAATCAAACTCAAACCCCAAAAGACAGTCAACAATTCAATTTACAAGAAAAAAGAGTTTGGAGACTTGGGTAGCAGTAACAGAGCACAACCCAGGGGACGTTTGGTGAGGGATTTGGACCCTGAGGTTCGACGGTCGGTTTGAGGAGATAGGGTGGTTCTGTTTTGGGGTTCGACAGTCGATTAGAGGAGATGGTGGGATGGTTCTGTTTTGGGGTTCGACGATCGGTTGGAGGATATGATGGTTTGTGAAGCTGGTCGGTGAAGGTCACAATGGTATGGTTCAACGGTCGGCGAGAGGGGGTATGTTGGTGTTTGCGAAGTTGGTCGAAGGTCACGGTGGTGCGGTTCGACGGTCGATGGGGAGGATGTGATGGTTTGAGATTCGAGGGTTAAGTGAAGAGGGATTTGGTTCTATTTGGGAGTTTGACAATCGGTTGGAGGTGAAGATGGGATGGTTTTGTTTTGGGGTTCGACGGGCGGTTGAAGGTGAAGATGGGATGGTTTGGGTGATGGGGGTTGTGGAGGCTTGTTTGTTTTGGGGTTCGACGGTCGAACGTGATGGAGTTTGGTTGATGGTGTGAAGATTTGGATGGGTTGTCGGTAAAGGGAGTGGAACTCACGGTTCGACGGTCGATCTGGTTGGGTTCGGTAGTGTTTGGAGAGGTTATGAAAGTTGCTTGGGTGATGGGGATTATTGAGGCTTTGAAGATGGTGAGTGTTTTGGAGGTGAAAGGAAGTGATCGGATTTGAGGTTCGACGGTCGGGTATAAGTTGGGGTTTTTGAGGTGATTTCGCGTAATGGATGGTTGAAGGATGGTGCTTTGTGGGTTCACAATAATAGTGAGAGGGGATGGTGAAGGTTGATATATGGGGATTCGACAGTCGGTGGAGGTATGATGGTTGTTAGTTCGACGGTCGGTACAGAGGGATTCAGGAGTCCGACGGTCGGTTGGTTGAAGGGAAGGATCTGGCTTCTTGGGTTTCGACGGTCAGAGAGGGTGTCGGTGAGAGGATGGTAACTGGCGTTGGTGAGGTTCGACGATCGGTTTAGGGAGATTGGATATTGAGTTTCAGTCAGGGAGGCTTGAGTGGATATGTAATATTCATTTCAGGTTGGGTGCAGAGGGATTCGGGGGTTGTGTGCAAGTGAGAATAGTTAGCAGAAATGAGCTATATGACATAAAGGCAGAAAGTTACCTGTGGAGTTCAAGGTAGAGCAGTTGAAGTGAATGCTATTCCTCAGCAAGGCTTCTGTCTCCTTCTTGTTCCCTTCTCTCTGTCTCCCTTGTGATGGCTGTGTTTCTTGGTGGTTCGTGATGAAGGTGGTGAAATGAAGGGGGAGACGTTGTTTTCTGGTGATGAAGGTGGTGAAATGGAAGGTGCTTGCTGGTTCAGTTTTGGGTGGTAGGAAGGTGAAAGAAGGTGGTTTTTTTTTTTTTTTGTCTTTGGGTGGTCGAGGTTGATGATATTATCAAGGGTGGAGTGACTCTTGAAGGTGAATAGAAGTGAAAAATGCGGTTTCCCCCCCTTTTTTTTTCTCGATGCTCTCTCTTTTAAATATCCCTCTTTTTCATCATTTCCCCCCGACATTTTCTTCTCTTTTTTCTCTTTACGTGAACCTCCCTACATAGAGCCTCCTTTCTCCTCCTCTCTCGAACCTTTTTCTTTCTTTCCATCCTTTCAGCCCCCCTTTTCTTACCTGTTGCCTTAAGGCATTTAATGCAATTCTTACTTTACGTGTGCAGGCAACAGGCATTAAATGCATTGCCAATTTCCTTTTTTTTTTAAACGAGATCAGCATTCTTTCCCTTTTTTTTAAAAAGGCTTACAAAATGGGCCCATAAATATGGGCCTTTAATTAATTTAATCTTTTTTTGGCAGCCCGGTCAAAATTAAGTGTTCGTTCTTACTGTTTTCTTATTTGTTTCTTACTAGATAATAAGAAAACCGCAGTCTTCATATTATCGTCGTAAGAAATGAGTAAAGATATGAATTTCAATTTTGTCCGGCGATGCATAAGATGTAAAACAAAATGCGAGGAACACATGGAGCCGATGCGCTCAAAAGAATTTACAAAAAAATGGAGCCAATGTGCTTAACAGAATTTAAAATGCATGGAGCCGATGCGCTCAACAGAATTAAAAATGCATGGAGCCGATGCGCTCAACAAAATATAAAATGCATGGAGCCGATGCGCTCAACAGAAAGTAAAATGCATGGAGCCGATGCGCTCAACAGAATTAAAAATGCATGGAGCCGATACGCTCAACAGAATATAAAATGTATGGAGCCGATGCGCTCAACAGAAAGTAAAATGCATAGAGCCGATGCGCTCAATAGAATTTAAAATGCATGGAGCCGATGCGCTCAACAAAATTAAAAATGCACGGAGCCGATGCGCTCAACAGAATAGACAGAAATGGAAATGCATGGAGCCGATGTGCTCAACAGAAAATAAAATGCATGGAGCCGATGCGCTTAACAGAATTTAAAATGCATGGAGCCGATGCGCTCAATAGAAAATAAAATGCATGGAGCCGATGAGCTCAAAAGAATAGACAAAAATGGAAATGCATGGAGCCGATGCGCTCAACAGAAAATAAAATGCATGGAGCCGATGCGCTCAAAAGAATAGACAGAAATGAAAATGCATGGAGCCGATGCGCTCAACAGAATTTAAAATGTATGGAGCCGATGCGCTCAAAAGAATGAAAATGCATGGAGCCGATGCGCTCAACAGAATTTAAAATGTATGGAGCCGATGCGCTCAAAAGAATGAAAATGCATGGGGCCGATGCGCTCAAAAGAATAGACAGAAATGGAAATGCATGGAGCCGATGCGCTCAACAGAAATTAAAATGCATGGAGCCGATGCGCTCAGCAGAAATTAAAATGCATGGAGCCGATGCGCTCAGGAATTAAAATGCATGGAGCCGATGCGCTCAACAGAAATTAAAATGACAATGGGCAACTGAGTCCCGGAATTTAAATGACAATGGGCAACTGAGTCCCAGAAATTTAAAAGACAATGGGCAACTGAGTCCCAGAAATTTAAAAGACAATGGGCAACTGTGCTCCCAAATTTAAAAGACAACGGGCAACTGTGCTCCCGAAAATTTAAAAGACAACGAAACAATCATGTTCGCAAATTTAAAAGACAATAAGCATCTTGATCCAAAAAAAATTTTCTTTTTTTTTCTCATTTTTCTCATTTTCTTTTCTTTGTTTTCGCTTTGTTTTTTTTTCTTTTTTATTAAAAGTCCTTTGAACCAACGACGACTTTTGGAAAGCTTTGACCAATCAAAACCCTTGTTCACGTGCCTTTCTTCCTTAGGTCCTTCGGTTCTTTCCTTTTTCTTCTTTTTTTTTTTTACTTTTCGCTCTCAGCTCTCCTTTTGAGAAATGAGATGAACCCTTGCTTGACTGATTCCTTGAGAGAAAATTTTGCCCTAGTGTTTAACTTTGTCCCTCATCTAATTGACTCATTGCAACCACTTGATAACTCAATCACTGTCTCTGTTGCTACTTCCCTCAATACATCTTCTCCTTAATCCTTCAAAAATTTTGCCCTAATATGGCCAACTAAAATACAAATGAGATTGCCCCTGTGTAGCTGAGCAAATGCAATTCCAAAATTGCCCCAGTTTGGTGCACCCTTCAAGGTATTTCAGGCCAACTTTCTCTGAGATTTTGCCCATTTATTTGCCCTAACTTTTGCTTAGACCGCCCCTTCGGGTTTTCAGACTAACGGGCTCTTTTCCCTTTCTTTTCTTTTGCTCTAACTTTTGCTTAGGCCGCCCTTTCGGGTTTTTAACCTAACGAGCTTTTCCTCTCTTTTTCTTTCTCTCTTTCTCTCTCCCTCTCTCTTTGTTTTTTTGTTTTTGTTTTAGGTACCTCCTCTTTCATCAAATGGGATTTCTAAGATCTCTTCAATCTGAATTGTTCATCAGGAGATTATCATTAGATGGTCAAATCATAGTGTTGTACTTATATTCACCTTACCTGAAGCATTATGTAACAGACACTCATGAACTCAAAAAGTACAATAGAAAAGAAGCGAATAACTTCCAAATTGTTTTTGGAAGCTTGACTACGGAAAATGGTATTATTTACAAAGGGTAAAGACACAAGAAGTCGAATAGCAAGAAAGTCAAAAGATTCCTTTTTCTTTTTTTTTTGCCCCAGTTTGGACGTGATTGATCTAGACTCGACAACTGGACATCATGACTATTGTTTTATCAGGTATATACCAAAAATCTGCCCTCATGTAGGGTATCAAATGAATTTGGCTCAAAGTATGTCATTTGTGAACAAAATTGCCCCAATGTAAGTCACGAAGCTACCCTAATGTGGGTCAAATTGAACCAAGAGAAATTTGCCCCAGTTTGGAGTCAAATCGAGCAGAGTAGAAACTTGTCCTAGTGTAAGAACAAATTGAACTAAGAAGAAGAATGCCCCAGTGTGGGACCAGCTCGGACAGGGGTAGAAATTTACTCTGGTGCAAGTCTCCCCTTTTTTTTTTTTTAGGAGCAATGAATTGGATACTTAGATGAGCATAACCTTTGTCTCAAAATTAAAGTTAATGAAAATGACAAACCCTTCACTGATCAGAATGGACTTTTTGAGGTTTGTAACATGGCCAAGGGTAGGGGTTATGAAAGAAAAGATATAAGGCTCAAACAATTGTTTAAGGGTTTGAATGGGACCAAGGATCCTTGTTCAAAGTTAAACTTTGTCAATTGCCTTTGTACTTTCAAGCACACTTTTCTCTTTTTTTTCTCATTTTTCTCATTTTCTTTTCTTTTTCTTTCATTTGCCCTTGTCATGACTTATTTCATGTCATTTTTTTCTTATCTTTTTTTTGTTTTTTTTTTTTTCTTTTTTTTTTATTACGCTTCAAAATAGCCACCATGACAATCAACCTTTACTTTGTGTCATCCCCCAGTGTAGGGATGATCCTTGTCCAGGGTTTATTGAAGAAAACTTCAAGCTCAAAAGGACAATGAGAGATAATGAAAAGATGAATTCTCATGAAGGATAGAGAAACACGGCCAATCTTCATTTCAAATCTTGATTGCTCATTTTCAAAAATTTTAATTTAGAGACAAAAGGCCCATGCACACCAGGTGATTACTTCTTTGCTCCCTTTTTATTTTCCCTTTTTTTTTTTTTTTTTTTTGTTTTTTTTGTTTTTTTGTTTTTTTTGTGAAAAGGATACTTGCACACGTGAACTTTATTGAGAACTACCAAAATGAGAATTACCAAGAATTGGAGTCCGATGGGCCCCAAATACGAGGAAGACACTTTGAAGAAGTGAAAGAGAAATAAATGTCAAGAAAGACGCTGAAAATGAAAGGAAACAAGATATCCATGTAAATTTATTATATTAATGCTTCAAGAAAGTTAACATAAGTTTAACACCACAAAAGTCTAAGATGACAATCACATCAATTAATGCCTCAGATCGCCAATTGTTCAGAGGTTTCCAGTTGATGGAGGGCAAACAGTGTAGGTAGGGTAATATGATGGGTTTTCAATTTTGGTTTTGCTTGTAGTTCACTTTTGATTCTTTTTCCTTTAGAGGAAAAACTCATTCTTGAAACTACTTTCATCATTGCCAGTTGGCAATTTACCTACTTTTACCAAAATTTCAATCCTCTCCCCGGCAGCTATCAACTCAACAAAGTCTAGATAAACGGCGCCTGCCATTGTCTCAATATAAGGAGCTCCCAAAGTCCCTAGAAAATATGAGCACGTTTCTGTTAACGTCAACGGTGGTTACACTTGTGCTGCGAGAGCTCTCCATCTCTGGGCATACTGCTTGAAGGCTTCCTCATCTTCCTTTTGCATTGAGCTCAAATGTTCCCGGGTAGGAGCTGCATCTAGGTTGAACTTGTATTGATCCATGAATAGATCAGCCAATTCCGTCCAACGAGAAATCTTAAAGCGGTCTAATTGAAGATACCACTCTAAAGCGGGGCCTGTAAGACTCTCGTGGAAAAAGCTAACGAGGAACTTATCATCCCTGGACCAAACAGCCATCTTGGTTCCATAACTGATCAAATGAAACCGAGGGTTACCACTCCCGTCATACTTGGCAAAATGAGGACTCTTGAAGTCTTTAGGGATTACGACATCCATGGTAGGACACAGTTCTTCTATTCTAAGCGATCCATAAGCGCTGGGGCCCTTGATCGCTTTGATTTGCTCTTCCATCCTTTCCTTCCATTCTTCTTCCATCTTATTCTTCTGAATTGCCGCATGACCCCTCCCATCAGGAAGTCTCGTTGTCACTGGGATGGACATACATGGTTGTTCCCATATGAATTCGGCATTACCATAAACCCCATTTCGAGTATCCTCTGAAGAATGATACCCTTCTCCGATAGGAATTACTAGCGGTGCAGTACTCGAGGTCCTCCTCTCAACAGGAATCTCGGTGGCGATCCCAGAGTTTGTCCCGATGGAAGTGATAGTTAACAGGTGCGGATGTGCCCCAATCACTCTTGTGCTTCTGACTGCCCCAATCAAGGTGAGAGTCTCTCTCATGGACAACACCATTTCCTCCATTCTTCTCATAGACTCTGTTATTCCATCCATCCTCCTTTTAATCTCATCAACTTCCATACTCAGGTTTCTCCCTTCCTCAGGGTTATCAGCAGCCATTCTGGTCTGAGATCTAGGATTGTGAATTTGGGTTTGATTGGTCTCTTTTTTCCTAGGCTGCATAATGGTTCAAACCAATTTGATTTATTAAAACAAAATAACATTTACAAAGAATGAGCTGAAATGCATAAAATGAATGAGCTTTGAAAACATTTTTTCATTTTTCTTCTTTCTTTCTTTTAAAATGCCATGTTATGAAAATGCAAGATGTTTCTTTTTCTTTTTTTTTTTGAATGCTAGGGATGCTATGAAGATGCATGATTTTTTTTTTAATGTCAAGGATGCCGTGAAAACACATGATGATTTTTTTTGAAATGCAATGTCATGAAAATGTAAGTTTTTTTTTCTTTTTTTAGAATGTTATGAAAACGCAAGCAATGAATAGCCTTTTTTTCTTTTTTTTTGATTTTTTCTTTTTTTTGAATGAATGAATGATATGAGAAACAGATAAATAAAAAAGAAAAAGTACGCTCTCTTTTGTGCCGTAGTCAAGTGGAACTTAAGATTTGACAGTCACTATGTTCAATCTATCAGTACCAGATTTTTCAGGACGGTCTAAACTTCTAAAAGTCACGGTTCCCAAATTGCCCTTATCTATAAAGACAAGGTCCCAAATCATGAATTAATCACAAGTAGGGATAAACCCTCTCAATATGATTCGTCCATGATAATGGTAACAATCTGAGTGGTGTCTCAACAAATGTCAAGTGAGCATAAAGCCCCTCAATAACAAAAGCCAAGACCCCTCCTACTCCTCGGCTTCGCACAGACTCGGGTATAGAGCCCAAAAAGTGTGTGAGGTAAGTGATAGTGATGTGTGTGAGGGAGCATACAAATTTGTACAAAAATTTAAAAGACCAAAATACCCAAAACCTGCAAAAGCATATATACAATAGCCAGGCAGCAATCATCTATCCTAGAGTTTCAACAATTATGCACAACATATTTACAAGTAATAATATACATAAGATAATGCCATCAAATATTTATATGGAACAAAATAAAATAAACTCCATTTACACACAAAAAGAAAACAAAAACAAGGATAAAAAGGGTGAAATAAATAAATAAAAATTATTAACAATTTGCACAACTAACAACAACAGGCTTGACTCTCCAAATATCCCCAGTGGAGTCGCCATCTGTTGCGACCGAGATCGCGATGAAAAATAACAACTCATAGGATTTTACAAAATGAAATGGAGTCGCCACCAATTTTATTTTAAATTAGGAAAAATTGGAAAACCTTTCTTTGAAAATGGTCTTTAGAACCAGATTGGATTCGGGAGCCGGTTATGCTTAAGGAAGGGTAGAAACTTAATCCCACTGCACCCCTAACACACCCGTCCTAAGACGGTACCTTAGGTTAATTGTGCAAATTTTTAACAATCTTTGAAAATATTTATTTTTGCCCACTTTGGAAACATTGTAATTATTTATAAAAAAAAAGAGAAACCACAAAATTATGAAAATTTAATTTTGGCTTGACAGAAATGAAATTCTGCTCCTACGTATCCCCTGGTGCAATGGGGAACTCAAAGTTACGTAGTTCTTTATAAAATAAGTGTGTGTTAATTGATTTTAATTAAAAAGATTTTTATTTGAAAGCGAATCCATTCTTGCACAAGATTCAAGTTAGCACTAGGCTACTCAATAAACCCTTATGATCCAAAAAATAATGAAGATATCATTCGCTATTTAATCATCATCATTGGTCATTGCATGGATCAAAAGATTTTATTTTTATTTATTTTTATTATTATTCTTTTACCCTTCTCTTTTTTTTTCACCAAAAGTGTATCATTTTTGCCTTAATATGAAATGGACAGCAGCCCACGTGAATCAAACTCAAACCCCAAAAGACAGTCAACAATTCAATTTACAAGAAAAAAGAGTTTGGAGACTTGGGTAGCAATATGAGCACACCCTGGGGACGTTTAGTGAGGGATTTGGACCCTGAGGTTCGACGGTCAGTTTGAGGAGATGGGGTGGTTCTGTTTTGGGATTCGACAGTCGATTGGAGGAGATGGTGGGATGGTTCTATTTTGGGGTTTGACGGTCGGTTGGAGGATATGATGGTTTGTGAAGCGGGCCGGTGAAGGTCGCAATGGTATGGTTCGACGGTCGGCGGAGGGGGTATGATGGTGTTTGCGAAGTTGGTCAAAGGTCACGGTGGTGCGGTTCGACACCGATGGGGAGGATGTGATGGTTTGAGATTCGAGGGTTAAGTGAAGAGTGATTTGGTTCTATTTGGGAGTTCGACAATCGGTTGGAGGTGAAGATGGGATGGTTTTGTTTTGGGGTTCGACGGGCGGTTGAAAGTGAAGATGGGATGGTTTGGGTGATGGGGGTTGTGGAGGCTTATTTTTTTTTTCGGGGTTCGACAAATGAACATGATGGAGTTTGGTTGATGGTGTGAAGATTTGGATGGGTTGTCGGTAAAGGGAGTGGAACTCACTGTTCGGCGGTCGATTCCGGTTGGGTTCGATAGTGTTTGGAAAGGTTATGAAAGTTGCTTGGGTGATGGGGATTATGGAGGCTTTGAAGATGGTGAGTGTTTTGGAGGTGAAAGGGAAGTGATCGGATTTAAGGTTCGACGGTCGGGTATAAGTTGGGGTTTTTGAGGTGATTTCGCGTAATGGATGGTTGAAGGATGGTGCTATGGGTTCACAATAATAGTGAGAGGGGATGATGAAGGTTGATATATGGGGATTCGACGGTCGGTGGGGGTATGATGGTTGTTAGTTCGACGGTCAGTACAGAGGGATTCAGGAGTCCGACGGTCGGTTAGTTGAAGGGAAGGATCTGGCTTCTTGGGTTTCGACGGTCGGAGAGGGTGTCGGTGAGAGGATGGTAACTGGCATTGGTGAGGTTCGACGGTCGGTTTAGGGAGATTGGATATTGAGTTTCAGTCAGGGAGGCTTGAGTGGATATGTAATATTCATTTCAGGTTGGGTGCAGAGGGATTCAGGGGTTGTGTGCAAGTGAGAATAGTTAGCAGAAATGAGCTATATGACATAAATGCAGAAAGTTACCTGTGGAGTTCAAGGTAGAGCAGTTGAAGTGAATGCTATTCCTCAGCAAGGCTGCTATCTCCTTCTTGTTCCCTTCTCTCTGTCTCCCTTGTGATGGCTGTGTTTCTTGGAGGTTCGTGATGAAGGTGGTGAAATGAAGGGGGAGGCGTTGTTTTCTGGTGATGAAGGTGGTGAAATGGAAGGTGCTTGCTGGTTCAGTTTTGGGTGGTAGGAAGGTGAAAGAAGGTGGTTTTTTTTTTTTGTGCTGGGTGGTCAGAGGTTGATGATATTATCAAGGGTGGAGTGACTCTTGAAGGTGAATAGAAGTGAAAAATGTGATTTCCCCCCCTTTTTTTTTCTGATGCTCCTCTCTTTTAAATATCCATATTTTTCATCATTTCCCCCCGACATTTTCTTCTCTTTTTTCTCTTTACGTGAACCTCCCTACATAGAGCCTCCTTTCTCCTCCTCTCTCAGAACCTTTTTCTTTCTTTCCATCCTTTCAGCCCCCTTTTTCTTACCTGCTACCTTAAGGCATTTAATGCAATTCTTACTTTACGTGTGCAGGCAACATGCATTAAATGCATTGCCAATTTCTCTTTTTTTTAAAAATGAGATCAGCATTCTTTCCCTTTTTTTTAAAGGCTTACAAAATGGGCCCATAAATATGGGCCTTTAATTAATTTAATCTTTTTTTTGGCAGCTCGGTCAAAATTGAGTGTTCACAACATCTCACCAGGGACTGTCAGCATAAGGGGGTGATTTGTTATCGATGTAAGAAGCCTGGACATTTCTCTAGGGAGTGTGATCAGCAAAAGGCGGAGCCATCAGTGGGCAGTGTTCGTACTGCAAGGCCACAGGCAGGTGGTCGAGTGTATACTATGAGCGGGGAGGAAGCCGCTAAATCCGAGGACTTGATAATGGAGGAGTGTGCTATTGAAGGTAATCCTTTAATAGTATTATATGATTTGGGAGCAACACATTCTTTCATTGCATGTGATTGTGTTGAACGTTTGGGATTGACTGTGACTACATTGCCGTATGATTTGAGTGTTAGTACTCCTACTGATAAGCCTGTGATAACTACAAAAGTATGCTTGAATTGCCCTGTATCTGTTAGAGATAGAATCTTTCATGTGGACTTGATCTATTTGTCTCTTTCCAAGATTAATGTAATCTTAGGAATGGATTGATTGTCTTCCAACCATATCTTGATAGACTGTGCTAGTAAGACATTAGTTTTTCCTAAGGTTAAGGATCCTAGATTCCTAACGGCTACGCAAGTAGAAGCTTGTTTGAAGGAAGGAGATCAAGGGTACTTGTTGATGTCTTCTTTGGAGGTTCAATGTGAAGACGTTTTGAAGGATATTTTCGTAGTGAATGAATTTCCTGAAGTGTTTCCTGAAGATATACCTAGAATACTGCCAGAAAGAAAGATTGAATTCTCTATTGATTTGGTACCTGGAGCTGGACCTATATCTATGGCGCCTTATCGGATGTCGCCAGTAGAGTTGGCAGAACTTAAGAAGCAGTTGGAGGATTTATTGGAGAAGCAGTTTGTGAGACCAAGTGTATCACCTTGGGGAGCTCCAGTATTGTTGGTAAAGAAGAAGGATGGGACTTCTCGTCTATGTGTAGACTACCGACAATTGAACAAGATTACGATCAAGAATAAATATCCACTACCAAGAATCGATGATTTGATGGATCAATTGCGAGGAGCCGCAATATTTTCTAAGATTGATTTACGTTCTGGTTATCACCAGATAAGTGTTAAGGTGGAGGATATCCCAAAGACTGCGTTTCGGACGCGTTACGGACATTACGAGTATCAAGTGATGCCTTTTGGTGTGACTAATGCACCTGCGATATTTATGGACTTCATGAACCAGATTTTTCATTCATACTTGGATAAGTTTATTGTTATCTTTGTTGATGACATCTTGATTTATTCTCGAAGTCAGGAGGAGCATGCTGAACATCTCAGAGTGGTTCTCTAGATTTTGAGGGAAAATAAGTTGTATGCCAAGTTGTCCAAATGTGAGTTTTGGTTGAGCGAAGTACAATTCTTGGGGCATGTCATATCGGCAGATGGAATTGAAGTTGATGCTGCAAAGGTGGAGACAGCTTGTTCAATGGGAGAGACCGAAGACGATCGGAGATTCGTAGTTTCATCGGATTGGCCGGTTACTATCGACGATTTATTGAGGGGTTTTCAAAGATTGCAGGACCTCTTACCCAACTTACACGAAAGAATCAACCGTTTACATGGACTGAAGCATGTGAGGAAAGTTTTCAGGAGTTGAAACGACGACTGACTACTTCACCGATTTTGATTCTACCTGATCCGAATGAACCTTTCAAGGTGTATTGTGATGCTTCGTATCAAGGATTGAGTTGTATACTTATGCAGAACCGTAAGGTTGTGGCATATGCGTCGAGGCAGTTGAAAGTGCATGAGAGGAATTATCCGACTCATGACTTGGAGTTAGCAGCAGTGGTGTTTGCATTGAAGGTATGGAGACATTTTCTCTATGGGGCAACGTTCACTGTTTTTAGTGACCATAAAAGTTTGAAGTATCTGTTTGACCAGAAAGAGTTGAACATGAGACAAAGGCGTTGGCTCAAGTTTCTGAAGGATTATGACTTTTAGTTACAGTATCATCCCGGGAAGGCGAATGTCGTAGCAGATGCTTTAAGTAGGAAAGCACTTAATGCTTCTGTTATGATGATAAAGGAGAAGGAACTGATAGAAGAGTTTCGGGATATGCGTCTATCTGTGAAGTTAACACTGGGAAAGATATGTTTGAACCTGATCGTTATTTCGAATAACTTGATGGATAGAATACGCGAAGGGCAAAACAGTGATCAGTATTTGCAAGAAGCAAAGGAAGCAAGAAGTCAAGGAGCGGAATTGGAGTTCAGCGAGGGTGTTGATGGAATTTTGAAGTTCAAGGGAAGAGTTTGTGTACCAAACGATCCAGAACTGAGGAGATCAATTTTGGATGAAGCTCATCGAAGTAAGTTGAGTATGCATCCAGGGGCCACAAAGATGTACCAAGACTTGAAATAGCTATATTGGTGGCAATGAATGAAGAAGGATGTCGTAGACTATGTATCATCCTGTTTGATTTGTTAGAAGGCCAAAGTGGAACATCAGAGACCATCAAGAATGTTGCAACCTTTGCCTATTCCTGAGTGGAAATGGGATGACATAGCAATGGATTTCGTAACTGCACTACCGAAGACTCGGAAGGGTCACGATTCTATATGGGTAATTATTGATCGGCTTACAAAGTCGGTGCACTTTTTACCGATTAATATTAAGTACTCAATGGAGAAGTTGGCTCAAGTGTACATCAATGAAATTGTTAGACTTCATGGTGTACCATCCAGTATAATTTCTGATCGAGATCCGCGATTTACATCGAGATTCTGGAACAGTTTGCAAGAAGCAATGGGAACGAAGCTACGTTTGAGTTCTGCTTACCATCCACAAACAGATGGTCAGTCAGAAAGGACGATTCAGTCATTGGAGGACTTGTTGAGGGCTTGTGTTCTAGAGCAAACTGGTTGTTGGGATGAATTTCTACCATTGATAGAGTTCACCTACAACAATAGTTTCCATTCAAGCATAGGGATGGTACCCTATGAGGCTTTATATGGAAGACGGTGTAGAACACCATTGTGTTGGTACCATGATGGTGAAAGTACTGTGGTAGGACCCGAGTTTGTGCAACAGACAACTGAGAAAGTGAAGATGATCCAAGATAAGATGAGGACAACTCAGACGTGGCAAAAGAGTTATGTAGATAAAAGAAGAAGACCGCTAGAATTTGAAGAGGGTGACCATGTATTTCTACGTGTGACACCTATGACTGGAGTTGGACGAGTAATCAAGTCGAGGAAGCTCACTCCGAAGTTTATTGGACCGTATCAGATACTTCGTCGGGTAGGTCCGGTAGCTTATCAGATTGCACTACCACCGTTCTTATCAAATCTTCATAATGTATTTCACGTATCACAACTACGAAAATATATTTCTAATCCGACTCATGTTATTGATCCAGACACTGTACAACTAAAGGAAAACTTGACCTATGAGACATTTTCGATCAAAATTGAAGATCGAAGGATAAAGCAACTTCGAGGAAAGGACATCGCATTGGTTAAAGTAGTATGGAATGATGTAAGTGGAGAAGCCACATGGGAGTTGGAAGAGAAGATAAGAGAGCAGTATCCGTTTTTATTTTGAATATGTATGTCAAGTTTCGAGGACGAAACTTTATTTTAGAGGGGGAGAGTTGTAACACCCCAAATTCTCGACTATGTGAATAGTAATAGCGAATTACACCGTTTTACATTTTCTCGTGTGTTATAAAAATAGTTTGACTGCTTCGAGATCATTTTTGATCATTTTGTGTGATTTGCTCCGAGTCAAGAAAATAATAATTTTCTCGACCGAGAAAAAATCTTATTTTAATTAATTAGAATTGGGGGATCTTACTAAACCCAATTAGATTGATATATATATTAATCTCAAAATTTTTAGGATTTAACTGTGTAATAAAATAATTTTATATTTTTATAATATTATTTTATTCAATAGTGTCTCACTTGTCTCAAAAATAGTAGAAAAATTATTTTATGGACCAAAAAGTTTGTGGGGCCCACGTTTATGAAAAATAGTCACCAAGTGACCGGACAAATTCTAGCCAATGAGAGAAGGTCAACGAAAGTAGGCTTGACTTTCTAAACCAATTAGAATGAGTCAACAAAAGAAGCATTGACTTTTTTGTGAACCATTAGATTGTAAAGCTTGCTGTAGAAGCTTTGATCTAAACCGTTGATCTGAACAATGGTAAAAAAATGAATCTTGACAAAGCCACTAAGTATTATCCGTCGAGTGAAGATGCTCATATTCGTCGAATTGGACTTTCTGAAACAATGCCAAAATCCGTCAAAATTAAATATTTTAAGACCATGCTATATCCGTCGAATTTGAGATATCTGTCGAATTTGAATTTCTATTCAAATTTGTCGAATTTGATCTTCTGACTATTTGGTACTATGTTAAAATTCATCGAGTGAAAATGTTAAAATCTGTCGAGTGAGAATGCTCATGTCCGTTAAGTAAGAATGTCAATTTTCGTCGAGTATGGACGCCGATGTTCATCGAAATAGAATGATAATGTTCGTCGAGTTGTGATGCTAATGACCGTCGAGTAAGAATTTCTAGTCATTCAGTAAAGAAACTTCTCTAATGTCAAAATTCATCGAATTTGAATTTCTAATCATATAGTATTTTTGTCGGTTCGACAATTTGAAAATTTCTTCTACGTTAACACTCATCCGATGAATTGGGAATTCTGTTGACCTTTTTAGTTTATTCGACAGTTTTTGATATTCGTTTGACAAAATCACCATTCGTCCGACAGAATTATCATTCGACAGAATGCTTATCCGACAGCACTTGATTTTTTGTCATACTTGGGTAATCATGTTCTCTCATCATACAGTATTCTGTTATGTTGATTTCGTCAAAAACTTCCTTTGAAACTCACGACCATGCAGCAGCTTGGAGGGGGTTCTACAAGGTTCTTGAATAATCCAATAACCTTGAAAGTCAAATGAATGACATTAGCCATGTGCATTTAGAATAGGATATTTTACTTCAAGTAAATCCAAAATTTTATCTAAGTTTATCCCATGGCAGCAGCACTCATAATTTCACTCTCACAGAATTACATTTTCTCTCTCTTCAAAAAGCATCCATCTTTTCTCTCAAAAATCCTACGAACCGAAGCATCAGTTTTTCTTTCTTTTCTCTTCATTGGTTCGGCCAAGCACCTTACAGACACCATCTATCACTTATAATTTTTATTCTCACCACTTTTTAAAGCTAAACTACATTCTAAACACTTTTCATGTAGAAAGTTTTCCCAAAATCACATCCTAAGTACTTCAAAATCCCACTTCTAGCTTATTTTCTTGGAGGTAAACTTTGATTTTTATGGTTCAAATTTATGTTCATAATTTTCTAAGCCATGTTTGTTCCATGGTTTGTTATTATTGAGCATTGTTTGTGATTTTACTAATTATTTTAGAATTGTTAGGAATTGTTGTGAGCTATACAAAAGTTATGGAGAAGGAGGAGAGCTTGAAGGGTTGTCTTTAAGAGGTAAGAGGGAGATTTAACCTCACCAACCAGGTTTTGGTGGTGTGAGGATGGTTTTGTATGGTGAAAAATTCATAAGGGTTCTTCACCGATTATTTGATTGTGTTTGTGTTGTGTTTGATTGAGTTTCTATGCTTGCATGTGTGATTAAATGCTTAAAACTTTGATATTATGTGTGCATGTGAAATTATGAAAGCATGAGATTGTATGTGTAATTTAGGATGTGAATAATATGATGAATCGATTGTATGTGTACTCTAAAGAGTACTGAGGCTCACGGCTATACTATGGAAAAAGGACCAAAGTCCTTACACTGATGAATTAAAATGAGAACTGAGAGATTTAAATGAATTTAGAAAAATTTTGAGTATAGTAAAATAAAATGATTTTATGAGTAGTAAAGAAAAGAAATAACGATTTTTGAAAAATAATACCATTTACTGATTTTTAGAGGAGTTATACCGCAAATTTTTATAAAAGAGGGACTAAATTGTAAATTTTATCAAAATGAGGGGCCATTGTGTAAAATACTTGTTTTTAGAGGGTAATATTATAAATATTATTTTTAGAGGGGTTAAACTGTAAATATTTTATAAAAGAATGATGATTTTGTAAATATGAATTTTATGAGGACTTTTTCATAAATATTAATTTTTGAGGACCGTGACGTAAATATTAATTTTTGAGGGACTAATGTGTAAATATAAGTTTTTGAGGGACTAAAGTGCAAATATGAAAAATAAAGTTAATTTTAGTATTAAAATGAGAAAAATAGTATTTTTGATTTAAAACATAAGAAAAATATTTATGCGATTGGAACATGTTGAAAAATCGCTACGCGATTTTGAAAAGGCGACATAATTGAGTCGCAATTGAGAAAAACATGGAAATATGACCGCGCAATTAAAATACAGTAATTATACTATTAGATTATTGTATGGGACCCGAATATGTGATATGAAATAGAAATGTGAATAGTGCATGGTACATGCATTAGAAAGGTCCGATGGACTGTATGAGGCTAGTTGCCTAGGAGAGACTACACTTCCTGAGTGGGTGTGATATGCGTAGTGTAAGTCACTTGTTGACCTTGGGGGCATTGGGGTGCGGGTTGCCTACAATGGGCAGATGGTAGCTCTTCTGTATCGTGGGTTAGACTGACGCAACACACTAATGATCCGGACCGAGACACTATCCTTAATCAAGATCTGATAAAGACTATCGTGTATATGCTGGATGTGCAAAACTGAGCACGTGGTTCAAGGCATGTTGGTACCGACACTTCTTTTCGATCACTCTCTCCTACCTGAGTTGTAGCTCCATGGAGTAGGAAATTGAGTCTGTGTGCATACATATAATGATAAAGGGTATTATCGTAATTTTTATTTATGATAATTGATTTATTGATTATTGATGATGACATGACTGTAATTATTGTGTATTACATGTTTTGTGATGATATTGATGTTAATGGCATAACTGTAATTATGGTATGATAACTGTATGAGATATTGTATGTGTTTATCTTCATTACTGTCATACTGGTATTGCGTAGGTGATCTCACCTCTTTGTATGCATGTTTGGTATTATATTTATATTTGTTAAGACGTCGAGCAAGAAAAAGAGCGAGAAATCGAGGAGGAGCGATTCTGCGAGGACGTCGAGTTTTGAAGAGATGCGGATACCTAGTTTCCTTGGCTACCCGAGGTTTACATTCATCGGAGGAGATGAGGCATGGATCGTAGACTTAGAGAGAGAGTATTTATTACTTGGGAGACCTAAATATTAGACTGAGTAGACAACATTTAGGACATCCTTACTTTTCTCATCAATATTTATGTACAATTAGAGTTCCCAATATCCATTAGGCAGTATTGGGGAGCTTACTATCGTACTCCCAGTACGGTTAGTATTGTGTTGTCTGCTCGGACACCTGTCCGTAGGACTGCACATCATGTTAGATTCCTATCTGCTGAGGAATCTGAGGAGGACCCGTTTGAGGGTTCTGCTGTCTAGTAGGACTTGGGCAGTATAATAGTTTAAATTAAAGTTTAAAGTTTAAATATTTTGGAAGTCTAGTTTGTAAAATATTTAAGTACGACAGTACTAAAGGCTTGTATGTATATATATGATGTAAATTATGCGCGACATTGTTGTTATGTTTTTATTTTCTGCTAAGTTTATCTTATTATCATCAAGAAATTTTATAACTCGTATTTATAATACAAGCACGATTATTAATGGAAGGATAATTTGGTAATTTAGTAACATGAAGTGTGGCGCCCTAAGGAGGGTGTTACAGGTCTTGCCAATAGTCAACTCAATCACATGCTTGTGTGGACCTTGCTGCCCAATCAACCCAATCACGTTTTTGGTCTTTGTGTGGCCTTTCTGACAATCAACCCATCTAAGATCATTGAAGTTCTAATACCATGTTGGAAATTTTGTGTGTTGTATGGCATTTGCTTGAGGCATGACATGACATAACATGATGTGAGCTTGAAGGTTGGAGTTGAACTTTGATAAATAATGCCTACAACACATAAATTGATACCTTTAAACCAAAAGTTTATAAATCACTTTTCTTCTTTTAATTTTTTCAATGTGAGACTTCCCACTTTGCCATCACTTGCTTAATGTGTGTGTTTTTCCAACAAAGTGGTGATAAAGGAGCCTATATATGGCTTTGGGAATAAAGGAAAGGAGGCAGCCATGGATATGAAACCAAAGACTAGAGTTAGACATCTAAAAATAAGTTCTTTGTTAAACTTAAATGTAGTTTGAATGTAATAAAGCAATCATATTAATATATTTGGTTTCATTGTCTTATTTTCATCTATCTTTTACCATGATCCTTGAATGAAAAATCGATGCAACTTATGTAGCAGTCTAGCATATATAACTCGGTATTTCACCATGATTCATTTCTTTCAAAGATAAATTATAACGGAAGTTTTATCTATCTTTTGATTTGAAAATTTAGGTGAAGAAATTTTATAAAATTTTTAAATAGAGTTAAGAATTGCAAAAAAGGGTTGTTTTTAGAAGGAAAGAAAATTAAAAACATATATTGACACTGGTATATACTTAAACTAGATTACTACTTATGTGATACGCAAGATAATTAAAAATATTCTAAAATATTAAAATTTGTATTTAATAATTATTTAGTATTATAAAAATACATGTATATTATTTTTATAAGGGATACGTATCGAATAAATATACATTTTAAAGGTAACATGAAAAAGAAAGAAGAAAAAAAAGAATGGAAAAAGAATCCATACTAAGTAAAATTATTATTAAATTCAAAATAATTCTGATTTTTTTATCACTTTTTTCTCTTACATAATTTTTTACACCATTTTTTTATATCATTAATCATGCATGCTTTTTTTCAATCATTTTTTCTTATTTAATCACAACATTTAAAAAAGGTATGAATAGTAACACATCCTAAAAAATGGTGTAAGATTAACATTTTCCAATTCAAAAACCCAGAATCTATTTGAACTCAACAAAGTGGAATTGAAATTGAAACATAAAATTTTAATTTTAATTTTAATTTTTTAGAATTAAAATTGGTTCAGAATCTTAAATTCTATATTTGAGGTTATCAAAGAATTAAGATAAGAAATTATAATTCTAAATTTAATTATAATTTTATTATTTAAAAGTATGATCTAAAATATTAAAAAAGTATTTACAAAATTAAAATTAATAAAAATATTCATACAATAATATTTTTATAATATAATAGTCATTATTTTTATAAAGAATTTTTTCATGAATTTTTTTTAGAAAAAAATAAATAACTATTATAATAATTTTTATATAAATATAAAAATAATTTTCTATATAAATATAAAATATCAATAAATATAATTATTCATAAATAAATATAGAAAAATGTTTAATTTTTAAATTATGAAATTAGTAATTGTTAAGGTATAAACTAAGAATTGAAAAATGTTTAACTTAGTTATTTTTTAATTATATATAATTAATTTATGAAATTATAATTCTAATTTTAAATGATATTTTAAATATAAAAATTAAAATTAAGATGTCTAATTTTAATTTTAAACTCTAATTTTATGTTCAATTTCAAGAACCAAACAGACGCTAAAAAATAATCAAACTTTTATGGTAAAGCTTGCAATGGCAATGAAGATTGGAGGGATTGACAAAAATTTCAAGCGTAAGAAGATAGATCGAGCAAGTTGCAAAGAAATGGAGAAACGCTCTAGAAGATTTATAGTAGAATAAGTAGAGACATGATTTATTGCTTATTTACCCTATTGTTTATAATAGAGTAAACAATAGAGGAAATTGATAGAGTACCATTCAAATTTTGCAATATAATTGAAAAAAGTCAATTCATTTTATGGTTTACAATAAACGTTATTAAAAAGTAAAAACGTTGCACTTTTTTCGCAAAAAAAAAAAGAAAATGCACCATTAGTTTATCTTAATGTTTTTTTCTTATCAAAATCATTTGGTGTACCTTTATATATTTTAGCGATCAAACTTTCAATAATTGTGTTTCAATTTGAATTAACGTGTTTCTATCTATCTCAACAATACGAATTTTTATTTGGTCTTTCATGCTTCTTTTTTTCCTTTTTCTTTTTAAGACTCATCTCCTTTATTATTGCATATTATAATTTTTGGTACATGTCTGATGTTGATTATTTTTCTGGATTACTTCATAGAATATATATGTTAATATGTTTATTTCCTTTTTTTTTTATTTAATTTGATTGCTGCAAAGAGTGGGATTATACTCATTGGATTGGTTTCTCATCTAACCCTTGCAAGCATTTCATTCAATATCTTTCAGATATGTAGCAATTACGGTAAAAGGAAACATTTTCGATAATTATGTTCATATTCTTTTTAATGTTTGTGCCTCTCTCTCTCTCTCTTTTTAAATTTGATTTTGAACATTCTACGCCCAGAATGAAGAGGTTTGGTGCTCAATAAAAGATTTGAGAGGTGAAGAAGATAAAGCTTCCAACAATATTGGAAGGCAAAGTAATATAGAATGAAACTACTAACGTGCATAGCTTTCTTTTACTTGGTTGAAAGGGGCCTACTCCAAGTGCAGGAGAGCCAAAGATTAGTTGATTATTTACACTATTTGTGTTCAAAGGATTTACCTGTTTGATTTTTTTTTTTGATGTATTTTCATTAATAATTATAAAAATTATTAATTTTTTTTGTTTTTTCAATTTTTATGAAAATAATAATAAAAACAAAAAATATTATTTTCATAATTTCTTTTATAAAAATCTAAAAATAAGAAACAAATAAAAATAATGTGACATTTTTTATAATTATTAATAAAAATAGATCACTTAAAAATAGAAACAAAAAATAAATCAAACACCCCATTGAAAAGCATATTTCCTTATCCTCAAGCCCTTGACCAAGGGAAGAAGGCATTTACCTAGAAACCCACCATGTTAATTTTTTTAGTCCATGATTTAAAATATTATTATTCTTTAAGCAGCACAGAATTTATGTACTTAATCGTATCAATTTTACATTTTTTAGCTTGATTCTTATGTTTTTTCAACATTCAAGTGCGTAAACACACTTCTTTCCACTAAATTGATACAATTTAGTTTGCTTGATTCTTATAAGGTAATAGATGGATATCATATGAATAATTTAATATTTATTTTTTTAATGTCAATTCATGTTTTATATTATCTGTTATATTATCTGTGCATTGCATGGATAATTAATTTATTATTATGTATGATACATGGCACAAGAAAATTATTACACATGGTAAAATTTTGATGTGAAGTGAGATTTGCTTTAATAATTTTTCTACCCTGATGATTCTTCAAACAAAATCTGATCTGGTCCTTATGCTCTGCCTTCTGTCTTTCTTTCCTTTTTCTTCCTCTTTCTGTCTTATTCTAGCGATGAATTTCTACTACTTTTCTGTTACGTATTTTATTAAAAATGTAAAATTTTGTTAACAATATACAGCATTGGCTTCAAAGTGTGTTTCTGTTCTTTGGCATGTCACAATGGTAGATAGTTTATTTTCTTATGCCAAGAAGTGTAAACGGGTGATTTGTTGGCACTCATAAATTGTCTAGCATGAATTTGAGCTCGGTTCAACAATTCCCTTATATTAACACTATTTAATTAATATAAATTTGGGTTCAAGATAAAATCTTATATGTATCAGTATATCTATCATTTTATATATATATTTGGTACAACAAAATATATTTTTAAATTATAAATATATGCATATTATAAAATTTAATGATGAATATATTATTATGTATAAAGTACACCATGAACTCAATCTATATTAATACTAATTATTCTTGTGATGAGTGATTATTTGTGCCTAACTGTGTCTTTCAATGTGAGCATCACAAGTACTAAGCAATTATACTTTATAACATGTTAATCTTCCACATCAAATTCAAAACATAACTAGTTACCCTTTCCTGGATACTATAACTAACTAGGATATGTTGTATAGTTTTAGTTGTTGTAAGTCTGAGTATTAAATCTGTAACATTAATTTTGTACTTTCTCTTCAAAGAAATTTAGAAATAAGTATAGATCTCAATTAGCAAATTCATCCCGTTACTGTTTCACACCATTTGGGAGGAAGCCAGGAGGCTACCAAGTGAGCCTGCGAGGTGACTGATTAACTGTTACGGGATAAGCTACACTGTGTCTCTCGGTAATTCTAGAAGATATTATATTATGTAAAACAAGAAACAAATGTTGCAGGATAAATATTAGAAAAGGATCTATAATCTCCACACAAGACACCTGGTTCTTTGGCTGGCAAGCTATAAGCAATTTTTATGAAAACAATATTTTGTGATTTTATATTAAGGATGGATTATGACATAATAAAAAATAGTAGAAATCTTACTTTCGTCCTCTAATTTTTTATTTTCAAATTTATCATCTAACTAATTTTTGTTCTAAATTAATCTTATAACTAATTAAAATTTATAATGTTATCTTTACGCCTAATTCTATTAGTGCGATTAGCATACGATGTAGAAAATCACTTATTTGACATTTGACATGTCAATATATGCACAATTGGTATGTGACATGACAAGTAACATATGACATGACTAATGAGTCGATGCTTCTCTCCATTTTCAACCAATTTTTCTTTAGGTTCCTGCTTCTCCTTCTTCTTCCTATCGTTGCTTCTCCTCCTTCTTTCTAATGTTGCATCTCCTCTCTTCCTTCTTATCTCCATTTCGTCCACCAACAACTATTGATATTACGAGTTTTAACCTTTATTTCGTCCAAAATGCAAAAAGGAGCATGAATTCTCAAGGAAATTCTTACATGACCGATAGCAAAAGGGGTCAATGAGCCTTATTTTGAGAGTGTATAGACAAAGCCATTGTTTGCATTACAAAAACAAATGCAAACCTTGAAAGAAGATTTTGGATCTTTTACCCTAAAGGTTGAGTTTTTTTCCCTTCCAATTGCTATGAGATTTTTGGTTTGTGACTTGTCTTTTCCTTTCAATTTTTGGTCTGAATTTTTTTCTTCTTATCTTACAATCCTTCAACTTTGTTGTTTTGAGTGTCACCCCCATGTCACAAGAGTTTAACGTTATATTACCAGTTAGGAAGTTAATTAAGATTATTCCGTTAGAGGATTAATTTGAAATAAAAATTAGTAAAAGAAAGAATTTAAAAACCTAAAATAAGTTAGAGGATATAAATATGGTTTTTGCCTAAAAAAAAAAAACTGTGGGGAGCATATAGTTTGATCGAACTTTCATGACATATATCAACTACTTTCTCTTGAAGTTTCAAGATGCTGCGCCATTGTTTTAAATAAAACAAGTAGGGGAAAGTAAAGTATCTTCAAAGTGCCCCCTCTTACATGTGGTCCGAGTTGGAAATTATGCTTTTCTGGTAAAGAAAATTTAAAGAAGGGATTTGAGGATGATAGCTTTCGTTACTTCCATTGTTTTCATTTTAATATTATCTGCACTTTTATAGCTAGCTACTGGATAAAGCTTAAGGCTGCCAAAGCAAATGTCTCTGCTGTTATGCTTCAAAACTTCAGGTCATCACCCTAATTTATAAGCCCAAACACATAGTTTTAAGACGACAAACATATCCACTTTAAGAGATCGAAGACAGACATCCACATTATCCTGATGAAAGGTGCTTCAGATTAATGCTGATCAAGAGGTTTTCTTATATGATTGGCTATTATGTATGCACTGCAGGCTGAATTAGCAAAAGCTTCAGCCACTGTTGTTGCCTTATTATATATGAGAAAAGCAACTTTGGAAAAGAGCTCTTCCTAGTGAATTTAAGAAACAGAATAAGGTCATCAATTTTCATTTTGCCGCAAAGTTATTCCATGTATTGTATTGGGTACAATATAAATGGTCCTAACATTATGCCTATATCGCTGGCTATAAGAGAAGTGTTACAGCACTAAATTAAGGTTACCACTGTCCAATTGTTTGGTAAATGGATCTAGATTCTAGAAGCGCATATGACAACTGAAAAGCCAGGTCCATATATACAACCATAAAAGGAAAGTGGCATGGTTGTAAAATGCTTTTTCTTTACTCTTGGCTTTTGGATCTCCTAGTTTTCAGTGCCCCTTCTACAAATTTACAATGACGATCATCTTTTTAATGGTGAGAACTGAGAAGGCCTTTTCTTTTCCCTTTTATTAATCTGGTGCAAATAACATAACATATGAAGCTATTAAATTGGTTTGCTTTTCAGGCAAATGTTAATACATAGCATGCAAAGATTCTTTTCCGAAAAATTGGAATAAAGCTAGATCTGAGTATTAAGAATTATTTTTTCTCTCCTCTCTTAGCATTATTTCCTAGGAAGTAATGTACTTGAAAGTCGAAACCTTTTCAAGTCTGCGCGACTGCAACAACTCGAAGAATACCATCATATATTTGCATTTCTTGGCCGTCCAAACTTAGGAATAGTATCAGTTTTTGGTAACCGCATTCATATGGATTTTCTTTTCGTATTACACTATCACTTCCCACTTCCCAACCATATGCTTAAGTTGGTCCCAAAACCAAAAAATTATGCTTCTGCATCTTTGAGCTCATTCACATCACAGTTTACAATAACAACCACAATTTACACCTTCCTTTGTTTTTTTGTTTTTTCCCTTTAATTCTTAAGGAAGGCAGGTTTATCTTTCCTTCCATTAGATGATATATACCCAAGTAACTCAACGTTGATTCCATGTGTGTGTGAACTGCGCATGATGAAGGAAACTTTTTTGTTTGTTGCTTGTCATGTCAAATAGATGACTTAAACAGAAGAAAAGGGTTTGTTTTGGTATAAGGAATAAAAGGATAGCGATTTATATTCGCAGCTTAGGAATGGAATTTGAAAAAGATAGATTTTGAAGTTGTCAAGCGCTGTTACTATACATAGATATTATTTTCCTAATATTCTAAAATTGTTCTTTAAGCAACTATTAATTTACAAAATCAAATGTACGTACATTATACTTCATATATAGGAGTGCTTTTTTTTTTTCGTTCTAATACTTTTGTTTCATTTTGACGATCAACTTTCATTGACTTATGAAGAAGCACAATTAAGTAATTCTTAATCCATATTGACTTTAGATAATGTCATCGAATGTCATCATAAGTGGGAGATCTCAAATTATAACTCCGCTTTCGTTCATCTTTAATATTAAAATAATCATGAAATTAATGTATGGCAAATAATAATTTTAAATGAAGTGGATTAATATTTTTTTAATTATTAAAGAATAATTTTTTATCACCAAGATTGCAATCAAGGTTTTTTTAATTATATTTTATATACTAATATTAAGGTGATCATTAGGATAATGACATTGCCAATCATAAGCTATTTGTAATTACAAGTGGCAAGAAATTAAATATATGATATGATTGCTTGTATATTAACACTTATTAGCATGAATTCCACTACACAGTACACAGTTCATGAATGTGATTAATGACAGGAATTAAAGGTGTGTGTTCTTTTAACGCAAATCATGGCTTCATCATTACTCTTTTCTTGTCAAGGATGAATTACTGTTTCAAGGGCCACTTGGGATTTCACGGTTAGTAGATTAAGAGAAATTTTTATTATATATAATTATATCACGTTATTTTTATATATATTTATAAAAAATTAAAAAAAAAAATAAAAATTTTTAAATTTATTTATCATAAAAATTATTATTATTTTTTTATAAATATATGTAAAATTAATATGATATAATTGTGTGTAACTAATAATTTTTCAGTAAATTAATATGATATCATATGATTCTCCAACTAGGAGCTAGCTCAGAAAATGACTACTTGATCGTTTGGAACAAGGAATTAAACTCTTGAACTCTCTCTGTCTTCTTGCCCGGCAAAATGCTTCCAAATTCAAACCAGAAAAAAGCAATGAAGAGAAAACTTTCATGCACTCTCCAGCTTAAACTCCATGCGTGCAAACTCAGCACTTTTTTTTTCCTTTTTTGTTTCTTTCTATATCCCACTTTGATTCTCTGCAATCCACCGTTACTTAATATTCTCCCCTTCAGCAAAAGAACCTATCTTTCTGCCATTCTCTACTTTCTCTTCATTGCTTTTCAAGCCAAGCATCTCTCCCTCCCTGTGCCACTTCCTCATAGATTCCTCTCTTCCTCTCCGCTATTAACGATGTCTAATGCCCCTTGTTTTTCATTTGCTCCTTTCTCTCTCCTACCCCTTCTTTTCTCTCTCTCTCTCTCTCTCTATCATTTTCATTTTTCGTGACTCCTTTTGGCTCCTTCGGGTCTCTCACATAACCTGAAATCTATACATAAGCTTGCCGTTCTTATGGCTTCTCCTTCAGATATCAATCATCTTTCTCACCCTTGTATGTACGGTATTTCCTCTCTCTTCTTCTTTTTATTTTCTTCTTTCCGTATCAGCCATCAAAATTAGAGCTTCATGTACATAGCACTTGGTATCAATACGTGGAAGATAAAATAGATTTTGCAAATTCAGAATAACCCCATGAAGTTATTTTTTGAACTTTAAGTCTTTTTGTGTTGATGTCACTAATATGGGTATCCTCAAACAAACTCAAAGTTTCTCAATTTAGTTTGCATATGATTCTAGATATCTAAAGCATGTTATAACCAAGTTGATACTCGAAATTCGATTTATACTATGATTTAGTGGTTATAATTTAACTTCTTTATTTTGCAATTTTGGTGGGAAACAGGGGACTTTGTTTCTTCGTACTCAGAGAGAAAATCTGGTTTTATGAAATGGTTTGGCAAGATTTTCAAACTTGGGTCCGGTAGCGGAAGGGGTGGTGGTCATCATCTACCTGTGGAGGAAAACATGGTTTGGCGAGATCCAGCTAGATCCTTGGTAAACAACAGCACTGACTTTCTGTTTGTTTCATTGCTAACACTGTTATATTCAATGATATCTATTGTTATTGGTTTGCTGAAAATAAAAGGGATATAGTTAGTCACTGCAAAATACTACTTATGGCCCGAAAATCCATGATGATTTTATTTGTAATCAATCATAACTCAATCATAAGCACTAGAAAGTTGACTTCTTTTGTCTTGTTCGGTTGCTTAGATAGCCTTTTGTTCTCATCAAGGTGAAGTGAGACTCATTAGTTTGGACATTTTTCCCTTCCAAAGATTTGATTCTGCAATGGCAACTTAACTTTTATCTTGGTTTAGTTGTGCACCTGTAAATTAGACCATATGAGTTGTGCTGCATCTTGTAGTGATAAGTAATAACAGCACTTTTGACTAATTTTCTGATTCGTATGATCTGGCAGTTGTTTGTACATAATGATATTCCTGTTATTTACTTCCAATATTGTGTGGAATTTATTTACTCATTATATTATTCATTTTCCTTGCTGTGAAAAATCAAGGTCATTATAGTGTCCAGGTCATTGGATTCTTCTCCACTGATGTGGCATTATAGAAAAAGTTCATAACTATATGCTGTGATTATTTTGGATATTTTTAACCATCACAAGTTTGATTGGGAAATAAGATATCTTGAATAATACTCTTGATGTCATTAGGATGACCGTGCTAGATCTACGAAGGAGGAAGAGGATCTGAACCATGCAATTGCACTTTCTTTAGGCGAAGATTTTAGAAGACCAAATGGTAGGTACTAAATTTTCAATTAAGTTCTTGCTCCCTAGCTATCGTGATCTTGGTAATCAAAGATTAAACTTTTATTTTCATATGCTCATCAAGGATACAGACGGTGGACAAGCATTGATGAAGATTATGCAAGAGCCCTTCAGGATCGCATGCACTCATCTGCACATCCTCCATATGCCCCTTCAACTTTTTATCCCCCGGGAGATGGGTAAAACTTTTGCTCTCCTAATCTTGTATCTGATATGTGATGGCCAAACATCAAGTGTTTCCAATTTGATCAACAGCATGATTGTTGAAATTTGTTATTGGCTATTGCTAGTCAAAATCACAATAGTCGAGATTTCTCTGGCATTATCATTATCTATGTATGTATGGACAAATTCTAGCATGCTTCTTAAGCAGCAATAAATGCATGCTCCAAGATGATTTCCACCATTAATTTAAGTTATTTTATTTAAAACTTATGTGAGTGTGCTTAAAATCAATTATCAAGAAAATCTTCCATAAACATGCAATAATTTCTCTGTATGTACATCTGTTTGTGTGTGTAACATTAAATTTGAACAGAATTTTAAAATAAGTTTGATTTCTCTATTGGCATTACCATAAATTATGTAATTAATTTTTGTTTTATTGTTATTGAGCTAATACTTTCAATGTTTACCAAGGATTTCATGAAGATAAAGGGTTTTTATATCAATATATGATGGTCCTGGTCCTGCTGCATCATTTCTTATTTGTTTCAACTTTCATTGAATCAATACATGATGGTCCTGCTCCATCATTTCTTATTTACAACTGATAATGTGCAGTTATCCATCGCAAATCAAAATATGTAGAGGGTGCAACAAGGAGATACTCTATGGCAATTCTGTGGGATGGGAGTACACTTATTTTCATCCGGGCTGCTTTCGTTGTCGCTCTTGTGGTCACCCCATTACTGAGCGTGAGGTAGGTTGATCCTTTTGAGATTCAGAGGATGTTGAAATCGTCAATTTTCCTTTAAACACACATATACACAGGCACAGCATGCACATGCACTCATATTCATCCAATACTTCTCTTCAATATTTTCCCACAAATTCATGTTATTTAGACTTTCAAAGCTATGCACATAGTGCTACAAAAGTATTGATTTAGGCACTTCTCTTACTTCTATCTCTTACTGCCTTTTTTTTTTGTTGATCCAAGTTTTCTTTGTCAGGGAATCATCCATATCACAAGTCATGTTTTCAAGAAATGGCCCACCCAAAATGTGAAGTTTGCCACCAATTTGTAAGATTGGTCTGCCTTTATTTATTCAAATTGTTCTGCTTTGTTATTATTTTTCTTCTCTAAATAAGGTCATTAAATTCAGTGAATTTCATATACCTTATAAGGGACTACCGCACTAGTTAGTTTGTGATGACGGATCCAAATATAATTAGGAGAAAACTTAGGTAAATTTCTTTAGGTACTTGTGGTGCTTGTCTCTAATAGAAACATGACATGTGTTTTGTTTTTTAGTTATTTAGTTATTATTTTCAAAATTTTCATTAATGAGTTATAAAAAAATGTACACATGTCATGTTTTTATTAGAGACAAACACCACAAGTATCTAAGGAACTTTACCTAAATTTTGTCCATAGTATTATTAGTCTTCTTATAAAATAAGACATTTGAAATAATTTTAAATTGCAGTCATCATTAATATATGAGTTTAGAAGATTGTGGCAGTTCTTTTTTTTTTTTTTTTTTACATTAATTGATCAAATGATATGCTATAAGAGCTTTCAATTGATATTTTATTTTATTTATCAGAAGAATAGCCTAGTATAAAAAGATCATATCCTGTCTGTCCATTACTATTGGCCTATCATCTTTCCAGTTGATGAAAAGCTATATTAACGCTTGTGATATTTTATTTCACTTTCAGATTCCTATAAATGCTGCAGGTTTGATTGAGTATAGGTGCCACCCCTATTGGTACCAAAAGTATTGTCCATCCCATGAATATGATAATACAGCTCGTTGCTGTAGTTGTGAAAGATTAGAGGTACTAATTTGACTGCTACTCTGGAATGTTTAGTAACTACATTTTTCAGAATAAGGAAATAATATTTTGCTACAATTAATTATCTTCTCCTTGAAGTCTCGGAATGAAAAATACTTTAGATTGGAAGATGGACGGGTTTTGTGCTTCGAGTGCATGGAATCCGCTATAACAGATACTGGTGAATGTCAGCCTCTTTATCATGCTATCAGAGATTATTATGAAGGATTGCATATGAGAATAGATCAACAAGTTCCCATGCTTCTCGTTGGGAGAGAAGCACTTAATGAAGCTATTGTAGGGGAGAAGAATGTAATGAACCATCCATCCTTTGTTTTTTAGTCATAGAATTATTCAATTTCTCTTACTCTCTATTGGTTTCCACCAGGGTTTCCATCACATGCCAGAAACGAGGGGCTTATGCCTTTCAGAAGAGCAGACTGTCACCAGTGTATGACTTTGAAGAATTTTTTACTTTTGTTTTATCTGATTAGAATGTGGAAGCCTTCGTGAGAGGAGTTACAAATTATCTGTCAGGTACCTCCACTAATTTCTGATTTTCTGTTGTTTCAGGTACATGGATGGCCAAGAATTGGAGGCCATCGATTAGTAGGGATGAGAACTCAACCTCAAAAGCTGACTAGAAAATGTGAAGTTACAGCAATTCTTGTTCTCTATGGTCTTCCGAGGTAATTACTTCATAATGGAAACTTTGCTTTTTGTCCCTCTCCAATTTCAGTTTATTCCCTCTTCAATACTATTGTGAGTTCCTATAATATAGACAAATACTTGCATAAACATAGTATACTAATTTGGATGCACTAAGCCAATCACATTAATTAATTATAGTAATTATATACTAATTAATGATGTGATTGGCCTGTTACACCCCATTTAGCTGCACCAGTTTTATGTAAGTATTTCTCATAAATAAAAATGTAACGGGCTCTCAAGGGGCAGGGCTCTCAAGGGGCAGAAGCCAATCAACCAATGACAGAAAATGTTACTTTATTCCTTGTGATGATGTTCAATCTTTATAATTGGTGTTCTGATATTTTTACGGGATGCAGGTTACTCACAGGTGCTATCCTTGCCCACGAGTTGATGCACGCTTGGTTACGCCTTAAAGGTAATACATTTTGATCCTATCTTGGCATTCAACTCCTCAGCATACATAATTTTCATCTCACCTATCTTGAACTAAGCAGGTTACTGCAACCTTGATCCTGAAGTAGAGGAAGGTATCTGTCAGGTTCTTTCTTATTTGTGGCTTGAGTCTGAAGTGATGCCAGACTGTAGAAGCATGCCATCAACATCAGCAGCTTCTTCTTCATCCTCCTTCTCCTCATCATCAAAGAAAGGTGCAAGGTCACAAGTTGAAAATAAATTGGGTAAATTTTTCAAGCACCAGATTGTCCATGATTCTTCCCCAGCTTATGGTGGTGGCTTTAGAGCTGCTCATGAAGCTGTTAATAAATATGGTTTACGTTGTACTCTGGACCATATTCGTTTGACTGGCAATTTCCCACTGTAATAAGAACATGTTCTCTAGGGAGTTTGGATTGTAATATCTGATCTTAAGACAGAAGGTTGGACAGCTTCCCTCCTGCTATTTCATGCCCCCGGGGGGAAGGGATGTCCTATAAAGATGTCCAAGTTCAAATTGACTAATATTATGCATGCCTTGTTCCTATTTAATAGATGTTCTTCTTTCATGATACTTTTGGCGACTCATTTCATCAGTGATGTTGACAAATGTTGTGCAATATTGCTTATATAAATTTTCTGGAGTAGAGCATCCTTCAGTCGCCTATAAAATTATGCAATACTATATAAAAAATACTCATACACTCACAAGTATTCCTAAATGGATTTGTATCTTCTCATATCATTTTTCTCTCATGTGGTCAAGTAGAGGAGAGAGATAGACATAAATATATTTATTAGTAAAACCCAATCATGATTTGTGAATTTTTTTTATAACCTTTGTATTTATCTCTTTCTTCCACTTGAGTACATGAGAGAAAAAATGACATAAGAGAATCTAAATACTTCCTAAACTATTAGTCTGCGCAAATTCATATACAACCACTAATTCTGCACATTTGTTGTCTGCTTTAATGTTGTTCAAACAACATTATCTTATAAAATTTTCAACTTCATAACTATGGATTTCACCAAAGTCCAATATTGAAGTTTGACTTCTGATTAGAACAGAACCATTTGAAGCAATATTTCATTTAAAGAAAATATTCTCCAGAAAATGTTAATTTTTCTTAATATAATCAAAATTTGATGACTGTATAACAAGTCAAGAATCATTGATAATGAATTTATGATTTGCTAAGCGCAAACTATAAGACAATGGGATCCGTTCTATAAATTGATGGAGCAAGAAGGAGGGGAGCTCTTTCAACCAGGTAGGTGGGGATTCTCAAATTGTTTCCCAAAGCATCAACCATGCAGCTCAGACAAACATCGTAGCAGACTTAGATGTTAAATACTCTAACAATAGTAGACTTAACGGTTTTAATTATTTTATTATTAATTTTAAAGTATTATAATTTGTTTAATAATTTAACAGATGCATCACATTTTTTTTACTGGATCATTGCTTAACATGTAATACTTTGATTATTTGTATCATGTAAGCATTAAATTCTCTCCATTTCTTAAGCCCATACTTTACTAGTTTACTTCCTTTTTTTTTTCGTAGGGAGGGGTTTTACATTGTGGGCCAAAGCCCAAAAGAGGGAAAGGAAACTACAAAGGGGAAATCAATCGGGGTAAGGAAACCCCTGATAAATCAGCATGTAACAAATGGAGTAAGCCCATACTTTTCTTTACTCCTCGCTTGTAATTTGGTTTGTAAAATCAAGTACGTCACTTTTATTTTACATCAATTTATTTAAAATATTTAACTAAAATAAAGAGCGACAAAAGATATATAAAATTAATGAATGATAAGTATATTTGTCTAGGTATAAAGTTAATTCATTACTTGTAAACAAGTTCGCAACTCAATCGGCACTAGATTTGATTTTTTTTATCAACTCTCATTCTTCCTTTTCTATTCCATGTATCTCTAATATTTAAAAAAAAAATTAAACTAAACAAGTATTCTCTATAATTTCACTCGATTTGAATTTTCATCCCAGTTATTATAGTATTAGTCTCTATAACTTCACTCGATTTTAGTCCTTATAATTTTTACTTATTGAAATATCAGTCTTAATTTTTTATTAAGAATTGATCCTTACAATTTAAAAGTTTTAAGGTATTAGCGCTTGAAGAACCAAATTTTTTTTAAAAAAATATTATAAGGACCAAAATTTAAATCAGATGAAATTATAAGAATTAATTATTTAGTTAAAAGAAGAGAGACTAGTGTTATTTAAATTAACTTATTTTATATTTAAAATAATTTATAATAAAAAAATTAATTTTAAAATAAAACTATTATTTTTATCAAAATAATCAAAACTTAACATGCTGCTAATCAATTAATTCCCTTAAGGCCCTGACTCCAAGTGGGAATTGGTTGAAAAATTAGTAACATGATGCAACCCCTTGTTGTGTTCATCTCTTAAGCCTTTGTTTAGGATATTTTGTGCCATTTTGCTTCTTGTTGGTTGGGGCAGGTTTTTCATATGGGCTTGTCAAATGAATCAAATGGGCCAACAGTAGGCATGCTAACACATTTAACGGGCATTCAAAAAGAATTGCGGAAGATTTTTTTTTTTATCTTTATTTTATTTTACCGTTAAGGAATTCATGTGAAAATAATATCGTCTATATACTTATTTAAGTTATTGTTTAGTTAACCATACTTTGGGTAATCTGCGACAATGTAAACTTAGCAAACCAAATTCCAGTAAATATAGGGAACAATAATACACAATATATGTTCAACATTTGGTTCAGCTGAAAATATAGCAGTCAGGTGCACCTTAGTAGCTCTCATCATGCCATAATCTCCACCCCATCACTCTTACAACCATCAGTTTTCCATTGCTCTCCTCTGTACAGTCTTGTAAGTGTACCTTTTTGCCAACAAGAGATAGACACACAAATTTAAAGCATTTATTACAGCCAACATCCAATAAAACCTATCCAAACGACTTGAATTTATATCCTTCCCAATCCAACTTTTGCCATTCTTCCCTGTGACATGATCCACAATTATGATTAGAAAGCTACTTAAGAAGCTTCCTATCCCAATCACACTGAGATATAAAGCCATTCCCAAGCTCCTCATTGAGTCAGGTACTTGGTCATAGAAATACTCTTGCAAACCAACCAGAGAAAATGAATCTCCAAATCCAAGGATCAAGTATTGGGGTATCAACCAGAACACACTCATAGTATTGGGGACTTCATGTCCAGCCATCCCTAGTCTCTTTGCTTCTACTAAGGCTGCAACAACCATAAGCATGACTGAGAATGTTAAGCCAATGCCAATCCTCTGAAGGATGCTGATGCCTCTTTCATTACCAGTGACTTTCCTCAGAATTGGAACAATAATCTTATCGTATATGGGGACAGATATTAAGGTACCAACAGCAGCAGCAGAAGCAATGGAAGCTGGTGGGATTTTGAAACTGTGGCTTATCTTTAAGTTCATAGCAGCTGCTTGTTTGACAAAGAGTGTCGAGCCTTGAGCTACACATACTCCAGCTGTTAACGAAGTTAGCCATATGGGAACTATATTCAGAACAAGCTTTGTCTCCTCCACTCTTGTCACTGTTGCTAATCTCCATGGATTGTCCTTCTGCTCAACATATTTCTCTTCAATTATTGCAGCCTTGTCAAGAAACCTAGTCATTGAATTCATGAGTATTAATTTCAATGAGTAGGGAATTGGTAAGGAGTGCCACATTGATGAAGGTAACAGAAGTATATAAAAAATAGAGCATTTATTATATTGGAATTACAAAAGAAGTATTTAATTCTTACTTCAATTAGGAGCATTTAATACAGGACATTAGATGTTTCTTAAAACCAGTGCCTGAGGACACTCGTTAGTAAAACTTTTGAAGGTATTACTCTCAATCTGACAAGGTGCATTTGTGATACCTGAGCCTGCTAGTATGGCTCAAAAGCCTTCCTTGGGACTCCTCTGAATTTGGGACTTCATACAATAGAGCAGGATTTGAAGGACAGGATAAATTCCTTTTCCTTATAGCCATAATTAGGACCTGCAAAATTGGCGTTAAAGGGTTTCCCTCCGGTCTCCTGTACCTGTAAAATGGCTTCCCCACATAGAAAGCTATGACAGTGAGAACCATAAGAATAGTGAGGATAAGACCTGCAGCTCCCCAGCTGACATAATCTTGAACATAAACAACCACTGTGGCACCAAGCAGCAATGCAAAGCACAGTGCAAAGTTCCACCAGTTGAAGAAAGACGTCTTCTTCTTCCTTTCTTCCAAGTGATCATCATCAAATTGATCAGCCCCAAAGCTTTCCAAACATGGCTTGTATCCTCCAGTACCCAAGGAGATACAGTACAGGGCTAGGAAGAAAACCACTTCATGAACCTTCTTAGACCGATGACACATCTTAATGTTACATGGCTTTAGACTTGGGATGAATTGAGACATAGTCAACAGGCTTAACCCCTGCTTTGACAACATGAACATAGTCTTATTTTTCGTGGCACCAGCATATCAGTCCTTGCATTTGATGTATAAACAAAGAAATTTGCAATTTGTTGTCCACCCTAAGTTTAAGCGCGGAAAGTGCATCAAAATTAAATACAAAATAAAATATGTAGTACTTTGATAAGAAATTTAGATTTACCATCAGGTACACGAGGGAAGAAAACAGGACCATATAAAATCGACCAGTGTAGGCATCAGCCACAAATCCCCCCAATAGAGGCATCAGGGTTGTTGTTCCTGCCCAGTAGTTCACATTCTTTGCTGCTGTTTTGAGGTCTTCATGAATTACTTGAGTCAGGTACGAGATAAGATTAGTGGCTATCCCAAAGTAGCTTACCCTTTCACTAAATTCAATTGCTGCTCCAAATTGAAACAAAATCACCGAGTTATGCTCATTGTTAATGAAACACATTTATTACACAATTTTTTTATGACTGACACTAGTAAATAAGAAGGAATCTCAAACATCCATTTAAGTTATTTTCTTTAAAATTTATGTAAATGTGTTTAAAATTAATGGTGAATATCATCCAAAAACATGCATTTATCGCTGCTCTAAGAGCATAGTATAATTTATCAAATAAGAAGACAGTTTGCCTAAAATTATGCAGAGGATCAGTCTGAAAGGAGGGAAGACTAATTATCTCTTAGTTGGGGAATGCACCTTTTCTTTGGAGCTTATTTTGGCAGTTTCTACTGCCTACCGTGGGAGGCATATGGGTAGCCAATAATACTCCAAATCTTCTTAGAAGTGCTACTTGTTATTTGAAATGCTTGAACGCATTTGAATAATTTTATAATGAAAATGAAGGTTAAAAATGAACTACGAACCATTGTAGAAATAAAATGATTTTTTTTTCCCATTGTTGAAAGGCTGAAATAAAATGATGATACACAAAACTCATTTAAATAGGTATCTTACGTACTGAGGACAAAGAGAGAAGCTTTCCATACACCAGTGGAAGCACGAAGAGGAACTCTGCCTTCATAATCTACTGACGCATCATGCACCCATTTCTCTTCTTCACTTTCTTCTCTTATTCCTTGCTTTCTCTTCTCCAGTTGTTGCTCCATCTTTACTAATGGAAGATGCAGGGTCAAAGGAGCCTCACTGGGATGGTGCGTTATATAGACAAGGAAAAGTGTAGATGGTATCTAATCCATGGTTGGTGGCCTCATTAGTGGCATTTGAAATGTACGTAATAAAGGGAATTGTTACTTCAGTAGGCTATGCATTATTTACTTGTTGGAAGAGAACCTTGCAAGATAATGAATTGTACTTTTTGTTAATCAAATGACCCCTTTATTCAAGTGACAGTCTCTATGCAGAATTCAATAGAACAGTGTTGACGTTACAAGTATAGTTAATTTCTCACTGGCACTCTTGAAGATTCCTCTGTCTCTCTCTTGGTAAATGCACCCTCTGTTCTTCCTCCAAATTGAATCAGATTCTTTCCTTATTAAATTTAAAGGACATCTACTCTTGTACAATATAGGGTCTATTAAATTCAAAACTCAAGTGAAATAATTGTGTAAACTTTACAACTTTTGTTATATCTTTTTAAAATATTTTTTTAATAACTTTTCTATTACTTAATAAAAAAATATTAAATAAAAAATAAATATAATTAATATTTTAAGAATATAAAAAATATTTACTATTTTTTTTTAATAATTAATAATTAAAAAAATAAATTAGGAAGATTAATTATTTTTCAAACTTTATTCTTATAATTATGCAAATTAGATTAATTAATATGTGAATAATTTTATAAATTTTTATATCACATAATTATTTTATATTAAAAATAATAATGTGTCATTTGTTAATTGATATACTCAAGTTATACTATTTCTCCAAAATCAGATACCTCAAGCAGTCACTATCATTAATCATGTAAAATGAAAAAAGTTCTTTTTGTTTCCAAACATGACTGACTCCAAACTTATATTTTCGTCCTCATGTTTATTGTCGGCATATATAATAATAGAAGAAACAGTGAATATTCCCATATCAATAACTCCAATAGATAATAACCTATGAAAAATACATCATAGCAAGTAAATCAATATTTAGGGAATGGTTTTAAAAAGAGAGAAAAATTGGACTGGATTGGCTGATTATCTACCAGCATGTTTCTGACCGAATGACCCCAAAACTATAGAAGTGGTAAAAAAAAAACCCGTAAAAATCGGTCAAAAACTAAATTAAACTAAATTGACCTTTTTTTTTAGCTAAACTAAATTGAACTGTTAAATTATTTTCTTGAATTTTTTTTTCCATTTCTTAATTTTATATATTGAATGCTTGTTTTGTCTTAAAATTTAAACTTATAAACTCTATTTGTGTCCATTGAATAGTTATTTTCATCACTTGAACCTACCTATAATTTCCACTCCTAGCTACCTATTTAAGCTTTTTTCTTGAACATAAGGTTGAAGAAAATTCTGATATATGTTATTCAAGATGGAATCTCCAAAATGTTCTAAGCAAACATATTTAAAGGCGGCTAATCCTAATTTAGAGTCGAAATTAAAAATGAATAATAACACCAAATAAGGCAAAAATAAAAAAGTGGCTTGAAACAAGTTGAAAAAACGATTTTTGGAGTTGAAAATGAAGTCAATCAAGTTGCACTCAAATTGCCACGGCGACAAGCTCTTTTGAGGCTTTCCGCTGATATATAATTATGCCAAAATTTTTTCTTAAATTAAAAGTTATGCCTAATTAAAGGTGGACCATTCATTTGAGTTTTTGGCAATCAATTTGCTCCAAGTATTTTGCTGCTATGCATTCCACATTAGTCCCCTCTACTTGGGAAAATCAACCTCGAGTTATCTAGAACATTTGAGTACAAAGGCTCATCAAATGAGTGAAATGCGTAAATATTCACCATATTGAATGTTTTGGATATTCCCATAATATCAAGCAGTCCCAAAATATAGGCATTGTCATTGATTTTCTGCAAAATCTAGAATGGCCTATACTTCTTAGGCTGTAACTTGTAAGTTCTTACCCGGAATCGCTCCTTCGAAGAAATATTATCACTTAATCTCCAATGCCAAAAACTTAGTTTCTGCGATGCTAGTATATTGCCTTCTTATATTTAGCATTAGCCTGCTCCAATTTCTACTTCACCTCAGCCTAGACATCCAGCCACTTAGCAAACTTTTTTGTAGCTGCACTAATTCCCGAAGCTCTACGCAGTTTAATTAAGTCAAGAGCAAGTTGTGGTAGCTTTGTGTACACATCAGAGAATGGAGAGTTCCCTGTGGCACTATGGCCAACCCTGCTGTAAGCAAAGTTGGGCTGTCCGTTTAGGTTATTAGCGATCAATCCGCTCCGACTATTTTGGTGCTACGCTTTCCACGTCATTTCTTTTGGTAAAAATCTACATAAATGAATTTATACGTGAAATTAAATGTAATTTTTTACGCCTACAACTTTTATAAATTTTGTATAATTCGACATGTTAAAACTTTAATTAGATTAACACACTGCGAGATCGTGTATTTGTATGCACTTAATAATCATATAATATTCATTGAACAAAATAGATAAGATGTTTTTTACTAATTTCTCGCCATAACCTTTTTACATAAATTCATAAATTGCACAATAACACACCTACAACAACACATACACACATAAACCTAGAATGTTTTTAGTCTAAAGAAGTTTTATCATAGATAGAATGAGTACTGATTTCAAAAAAATTGCTTAGACTATAAACTCTTAAGTTATTTATATAGAAGTTAATTTTTCTCCATAAAAAAAAAAAACTAACTCTCTTATCTAAATAGTGGATAACCCCATTATCTACATAGTGGATCACTCCACTATCCCTTAATATCTTTAACAAATCGTAAGTCAAGTATTTGTCTTTATCTTTTGACTCATCTAGTTAGCTAATAGACTTGACTTGGTAAAACTAATAAAGAAGTGAGTAAGAAAATGTGTGACCACTTCAGTTTATAATTAAATTTCAGATTTAATTTAATAAATCCAATATTCTCCTACTTGATTCAACATTTTCTTATACTTTATGATATCCACAACATTGACATTTTTATGCTTATATCTAAGAGGTTAATTACATGAATCATGGCGGTAGGTTCTCTATTAAAAATGAGTATTACATTTCATGTATTACGATGTAATCTCCTCTTAACAAAAGCCACGATTGAACTGAATGAATATGTTCAATACTTATTCTAAATCCAAAATACATGTCTTTCTCAAACCAAATGTATACATCAAAACGAGAAGACAAACAAATAAACTAGAGTTTCAATACTATCAAAGGGAACTCTATATAACTATGTTAAGTCCCATATGCACTACATGATCCTTGAACAACTTTGGTGGCATGCCTTTCGTCAAAGGATACGCAATCATCAATTTAGTGCTAATGTGTTCAGCTGAGATCTTATTTGCTTTAACATATTCCCTCATGGTTAAATACTTTATGTCGATGTGTTTGCTTCGACTTCCACTTTTGTTATTTTTAGCCAGAAAGACAGCAGCTGAATTATCAAAATATTATCACAATATATCCTCAATGGCCTAGAGATGGAATCAACAATTTGTAGACCTGCAATGAAACTCTTCAACCAGATACCCCTGTGATGTTGCCTCGAAATAAGAAACGAACTCAGCTTTCATAGTAAAAGTAGCAACTAATGATTGCTTCACACTTCTCCAAGATATCACTCTGCCAGGCAACTTGAAGATATATTCGGATGTTGACTTACGAGAGTCAGTGCAACCACCAAAATTTGAGTTCGTGTAACCAACAACTTCTAAAATGTTGGATCTTTGGTACATAAGCATGTAGTCTTTGGTTCCTTGAAGGTACCTCAATATTTTCTTTGTAGCCTTGCAATGATTCGAACCTGGATTACTTTGATATCTCCCAAGCATTCCAACAACAAATGCAATATCAGGTCTTGTACAAACCTAAGCATATATAAGGCTTCTGATAGCAGAAGCATATGGAATATTCTTCATTTGTTCCCTTTCAAGCTCATTTTTTGGGCATTGGTTCAAATTAAACCTATCACCCTTCATAATAGGTGCCATACTTGGCGAACAATATTTCATCTAAAATCTCTCTAGAATTTTGTTAATATAGGCTTTCTGAGACAAACCAAGAATTCTTTGTGGTCTGTTTCTATGGATCTCAATGCCAATGACATAAAATGTCTCACCTATATCTTTCATATCAAAATTCTTAGAGAGGAATTGTTTCACCTCATGTAGCAACCCAAAGTCATTGGTTGCAAGAAGAATGTCATCCACATATAAGACCAAAAAAATTATCTTACTCCTATTAGCCTTTTGGTATATGCATTGATCCATAGTGTTCTCAACAAAACCGAATGAAGAGACGACATTATGGAATTTCAAATACCATTAACGGGAGGTCTGTTTCAGTCCATATATGGAATTCTTGAGCTTACAAACCAAATGAGCCCCATCACTAGAGGAAAAACCTTCAAGTTGCATCATATAAACCTTTTCCTCTAAGTCACCATTAAGAAATATCATTTTCACATCCATTTGATATAATTCCAAGTCAAAATAGGCAACTAATGCCATTCTGATGAGGAAAGAATCTTTCTTAGATACAGGAGAAAAGGTTTCTCTGTAATCAACTCCTTCCCTTTGAGTGAATCCCTTGGCAACTAGTCGAGCCTTGTATCACTCAATGTTGCCTAATGAGTCTTTCTTGGTTTTAAAGACCCATTTGCATCTGACGGCCTTTACCCCATCAGGCAACTTAACAAGATCCCAAACCTCATTATTTGCCATGGAATCCAATTCATTCTTCATAGCATTATACCACAACTCAGAATTACTACTGTTAATTGCTTGTGAAAATGTCTCTAGATCATTCTCAACTCCTAAGTCATATTCGGACTCTTGCAGATACATATGATAGTCACTAGAAATCGCTGGTTTCCTTATTCTAGTTGATCTTCTTAATATTGCATTTACAATCTCTTGGGGAGGGTGTTGTTCAGTAAACTGTTCAACATCTTATGTTTGATGTTGTTTGACTAGATCTTCTAGAATAGGTTCATCTTGATGTGGAACTTCAGTTACTGGTGGTTCTAAGTTTACTTGATTTTGGTGAGAGTCACAAAAAATTACCAGTTTATAACATAATGTAGGAATAGTTTCTTTACAGTGATCTTTCTCAAAATATAAGTTTTGAGGTAGATCACTCCCACTAATCACATCATTCTCAATAAATTTTACATTTCTTGATTCCACAATTCTAGTGCTATGAGTTGGATAATAAAATCTATAACCCTTGGAATTTTCAGCAAAACCAAAGAAATATGCACTAATAGTCCTTGGGTTCAACTTCTTCTCATTTAGATTGTAAATCCTAACTTCAGTTGGACAAACCTAGACTTATACATGTTTTAAACTTGGCTTCCACCCTTTCCACAACTCAAAAGGAGTTTTAAGAACTGCCTTTGTTGGAACCTAATTTAATATGTACATTACTGCTTTAAGAGCTTAGCTCAATAGCAAATGAGGAAGTTTGGAGTTTCTAAGCATACTCCTTACCATGTCCATCAAAGTACGATTTCTCCTTTCACCTACACCATTTTGATCTAGTGAACTAGGCATGGTGTATTGAGCCACAATACCAAGCTCCTCGAGAAACCTTGCAAATGGACCAGGTGCTTGTCCACTCTCAGTATATCTACCATAAAATTCTCTATATCTTTCTGATCTTACAATCTTAATTTAGTTTCTATATTATTTCTCTACTTATGCCTTGAAAACTTTAAAGGCATCTAAAGCTTCATTTTTATTATGAAGTAAGTAAAGATACATGAATCGTGAGTAATCATCTATGAAATAGATGAAATATTTTTGATCGGGTGAGTCCATGTTGGGACAACAAATGTCTGTATGTATGATTTCTAATATTTTTGAACTTCTCTTAGCATTTTTCTATGTTGTGTTAGTTTGTTTTCCTTTTATGCAATCCACATAAGTGTCAAAATCAGTAAAGTCAAGAGTTTCAAGTACTCCATCATTCACCAACCTCTTAATTCTTTCTTTGGAGATGTGTATTAATCTCCTATGCCATAACATCAATGATTTTTCATTCATAACACAACGTTAATACCAGTATTTTGTTGCGTAGCCATTAAATTACATAGAATCGTGTTAGATAAACTAATTTTGAATAAACCATCATTCAACACACCATTTTCAACAATAGTAGACTTAAACGATAAATCAAATCCAGATGCGTTAAAATTTATTGAATAACCTAAAGGTATAAGTCTTGAAACTGAAATTAAATTCCTATAAAATCGAGGAAAAAAAGACATTATTCAATTCTAAAATAAAATTGGATTCTAAAATAAGTCTACATATGCCAACAGTTGCCACATGCAAGCGCATCCTATTTCCAGAGTAGATGAATTGTTCACTTTTCGTCGACTTTTTTTGGCTTACGAAGCCCTGCGTAGTATTAGAAACATGGATTGTAGAACTAGAGTCAATCCGCTATGTGTTGTGACAAATGTCAACCATATTAGATTCATAACATACATAACAGAAATCATTGCCTTTCTTTCCGAGCCAAGCCTTATACTTGTAGCGGTCCTTCTTTATGTGCCCATTCTTTTTATAGAAGAAACACCTAGACTCCTTCTTAATCTTGACAATTGCAGGTATGCATTTCTTTCCCTTATGCTTCTTCTTCTTCCCTTGACTCTGATCTTGAGTCACCGTAAGTGCATCTTCACCAATCTCTTGAGCAAGCCTCCCCTCCTCTTGAATACACATAGTTAGAAGTTCATTAATTGACCATTTGTCCTTATGTGTGTTGTAGGAAATTTTGAAAGGACCATACTATGGTGGGAGCGAGTTCAGGATCAAGTGCACCAAAAAGGAATCATAAATCTCAACTTCAAGTGACTTAAGTTGAGCTGCTACATCCTTCATTTCCATGATGTGTTTTCTCACACCTTTGACTCCAATGAGCTTCATGGAAGACAACTTTGCCATTAGAGTGCTAATCAATGCCTTATTAGATGACTCAAATTGCTCATCAATAGCTTTCATGAAACCCTTGGCATTTTGACAGTTAGGAATTGAACCATGAATGCTAGTAGAAATACGTGTATTAATGAACATAATTGAAAGACGGTTAGATCTTTCCCATCATTCGTATAATATAACTTCTTCCGGAGTACTAGTATCAGTGAGTTCATCAGGCTCATCCCTACAGAGAGCATAGTCAAGGTCTATGCACCCTAAATGAAGAAGAATTCTCTTCTTCCAATCCTTATAGTTGTTATCAGTCAAAATGAGAACTTCAATTTTGTCATCGGAGATAACTAAGGAATGAATTGCTGCAAATAAAAAAAAAACATGCTTACATCATATAATAATTCAAGGCAAATATTAAACTCACTAATGTTAGTTATACATACATGAATCAACATGACATCAAAATCCACCTGTGGGCTAAGATTTTAACACAAAATAGATTCATTTAAAATTCCTTATGATGAAACTAATAAATTACCATGATCTCCTAATACTTGTGGGCTACTTAAAAGATAAAAATAATTTAATTATTTCATCCTAATCAATTATGAAAAAATTATAATAAATACCTAGGGGCAAATTTACTATACTAGTCACAATTAATTACAATATATCATATTTAACTATATATGATTTTTTTAAGTAAAATTATAACTAAGGATGTTGTGACTACTCCTTAATATATAATGAACTTATCATAAATATGATACGCAACGGAATAAATTAAAAAAAGGTCATACAAAAATACTTATAATACATCCAAACAAATAAACATAATACGGACAACAATAGATAAATATAAAACGCATCACATGATTTTCATAATCAATATCTAGCGTGGTGGTTAAGCGTTGGCGTTTTATCCAGCACACTTGGATTTGATCCTTCTATTTCGTAAAACGTAGAATTTTGGATTGTATCATTTTTTTTTGTTCCTACGTGTGTAGAAAATTTGGGCTTGCAGCCCAAACGAAATAATACACCCAGATCCAGATTCTATATGTCGCTATACCTGCAACATTAGTGAAAAATAAAGCACTATATATATATATATAGGGAGTGTATCTGGTGAGAGAAGTGTTTATTGTGAGAGGTGAGAGGAGTGAATCTTGACCATTAGATCTTTCATGAATGGTCAAGATTAAAATATAAATGCATGTGACTTTTTTAAGTGGTCACATGACCTTTAAGTAACTTTTAATCTTGATCATCCATGTATGGTTGTATGGTCAAGATTTACTCCTCTCACACTCTCATAATAAAAACTCTTCTCACTAGATATGTCTCATATATATATATATATATATATATATATATATATATATATATATATATATATATATATATATATATATATATATATAATACAATACAGGCTTAAAAGCCCAAAAAAAGAAATAAAATCCTAAAATTTCATTTTTTCCCATTTTCTATTCCATCCACTACACTCCATGTCTAGCCGACGTTTTCTATATCTTCCCCTTATCTTCTACAATTCATTTTGGAAACAGATATCCGACGAGAGGATCGGCTCGGATGTAGGTGAGATGCTACGATCGCCTTTCTTCTCGTCTACCACAACCCTTCACTCCCTACTGCAACAAGGTCAACAGGGAGGCTTTATGAGGGCAAGATTCCGACATGAAGTAGATAGGCCAACCACGGCCATGGCGTTGCACAGGCACCACCCATTAAATCCAACAGTCACCAGATCTACGGCAATCTACCTTGAAGGATAGAGCCCTTGAACTCTTACGGTGATGCTAAAAAAACCCAGCCACCGAGATCCTTATCAATAACCCAGAAGAGGATTTTTCCTTAATTGTTGTTGCTAATCGGTGACTCCTTGTATTTCCTCAGTTTTGGAAACAAGATGATAATACGAAAACACATGGTCAATTGTATAGGGAAAATACAGTTGACAATGAATTCAAAAACTCTTACCAAACAATTGTTTAGGTAAAATTATTTATTTATTTATTTATTTGCGTTAGATTGATAACGAGCCTATAACCAGATAATTAGGCATGCTCTGGATGTTTAATATTCTGATTTACTAAATGAACAAAATAACAACATAACCAAAGGAACCGAATAGCAACATACTTAGATTTTCACAAATTACTGGATGACATGTTTTCACAAATTCAAATATCGAAGCATGGAAAATTGGAAGCATACAATTCATACAGTTTGTTAATGTGCATAAATCTAAATGGCTAGGCAGAGATTGACATTGCTCTGATACCAAATGTTAAAACTTTAATTAGATTAACACACTGCTAGATCGTGTATTTGTATGCACTTAATAATCATATAATATTCATTGAACAAAATAGATAGGATTCCTTTTACTAACCTCCTACCATAACCTTTTTGCACAAATTCAGAAACTACACAGCAGCACATGTACAACAACACACACACGTAAACCCATAATGCTTCTAGTCTAAAGAAGTTTTACCATAGATGGAATGCGTATTGATTTCAAAAAAATTACTTAGACTAAGGACTCTTAAGTTGTTTTTATAGAGGTTAGTTTTTCTCCATAAAAAAAAACCAACTCCCTTATCCAAATAGTAGATTACCCCACTATCCTTTAATATCCTTAACAAACTATAAGTCAAGTATTTGTTATTATCTTTTGATTCATCTTACTAGCCAATAGACTTGACTTGATAAAACTAATAGAGAAGTGGGTAGGAAAATATGGGACCACTTCAGTTTATAATTAAATTTAAGATTTAATTTAATAAATCCAACACGTCATGTATCATATTCAGCATTTGTACTTAATTTGGATGTATTATTTCTTTTGACTGAAAAGGTGAACTCGAACTTCATATTTTTGGATTGAAATGTGGCTCATTGATTATTTAGCAAGATATCAAAGAATGCTCAATAAATATTAGGGGTGACAATTTTACCCGCCCCTGCGGGTACCCGTAGTGTAATACCCGTGACGGGGCGGGTAATACCCGTCAAATTTCTCCCGAGAATATACATACTCATTTTGTGTTATCCCGTTTAATAAACGTAAGGGCGGGCGATTCCCCGTACCCCGCACTGCAGTACAACAAGCAAAAAATTTGCACAAATATTTTATATAAAATTATTAAAAACTTAATTATATAAATTAAAATATTATAAAATTATATAAATCAAAAGTATTTTAGGTGTTTGACATTATTTTTAAATTAAGTTGTGTTAGATAAATTTTGAAAAATTATAGTATTATACTTTTTTTCATTTTTCATTATTTTATTTTATTTTTTTTAATTTTTTTGAATTTTTTTACAATTTATTGGGTACCATGAGATATCCACGAATGCACTTGTTTATCCAGGAAAAAGATAAACAATGCCGCATGGGATATGGAAGTAGAACAAATATTATTCGGGAGCGGGGGGAATATTACTCCGTCCCATCGCCCCCCCGTTGTCATCCCTAATAAATATCGTCACATATAGCAAGTATGAGATCCTCCTATCTTGTCATCTTTCATGCAACATGCAGTAAGGAGCGGAACCAGAAAATTTTAATTAGGGGTGCTACATATATACTTTATTCATATAAATATTGTAAAATTTTTAAAAAATGTGTAAATTTTATCTATTTGAGGAGACTTACCTAAACAATTTCACTTAGTAATTAAAGAAACACAATTTTGTTTGGAGGTGCGGCTGCTCCCCTTAATGTTAAGTCAGGTCCACTCCTGTCTGCAGTCCACTAAACGAAAATTCTTCTACTACACGAATTTGTTCACAGCAATGCATTTTAGATGTATTAGGCTACAATCGTCTATATGAGAACTGAAAAGAGAGCAACAAACGTTAGATTGCGTTAAAAATTAACCAAAACTATCAAAAGTAATCAGCTACTTATGTTTCAAGACAAAGTGAGAATTTTAAGTCCCTTTCCTTTTTTGGTGAAAGATAGATTAGAAGGGAAGGGCAGGGAGAAGAGTGTGTACAGATTGTACTTGTTTGCCAGTCGTTATAGCCTGATATTTTGAGGGTTAAGATGATCATATCAAGGTTATCCCATAATGAACTTGCAGGGACAGATTACAAAAAATAGCACTAGACTATAACCAATAATTATATTCATTCAATTTCCTCAATTAAAAAAATAGCTATAGTACAAATTTAACATTACAAAAACTATATTCTTTCAAATAATTTATTATAGTGCAAACAAACTACTCCCAGCTTTACCCAAAACACCGCATCTCTTTAAAAGTGAATGAGAATAGATTATGAAAGACATATGCAAGCTTTTTCCTAATGCATGGTGGAAAGAAGTTGAGAATATGGAAGAAAAAATAGCCATTCGCCTTTCTCTGCTAAACTTTACGTTTATCAAGAACCTTATTCTGGATGAAATGCATGGAAAGAGTTTTAAAATATTCTGCAAAAACCAAGGCATCTTGACCCTTTCTACTTTGTGAAACACAGTCTCTTTCACTTTTTTTATTGTAATAAATCTCTTTACCTTTTAATTATTTCAACTAGGAACGGGGTTTTTTTTTTCTTAGAGTATCTTTACTTGATTGATGAGAGATTAATCTCTCATGGTACACTTAAATATTTAAGGAGAATTCTTTTTAATGGTATTATTTTTATATACATGAATTCTGAGATCAAACTAATGACCACATACTTAAGAAATCTTTCACTCGAATCAACATTCATTGATATTAAGAATAGAGTTTTGTGATGGATAAAATTGAAAAACCACGTAAAAAAAGGGATAAGAAATCCTAATTCATTTTTTTTTCATAGAATATAAATGAAAACTTTATTAATAGTAAAACACCAATACAAATCAAAGTTTGGGGATAAGCAAAAACCACAAATTACTCACATATAAATGATCAACTTAAGGAGATAAAGAATAAAAATGCAAACCAATGTGTGTTGACTTGAGTGAAAATGATTCGAGTCCCTTAAACATGTGGTATTGGGTTCGATTTTTAGATTCATGTGTATGAAAATAACATCATTAGAAGAAGTCTCCACTTAAGCGCCTGATGTTATCTCAAGAGATTAGTTTCTTACCTATCGGGTGAGTAGATAATCTGATATAAAAAAAGAATAAAAATGTAATATTTAATTTTTTTTATAAAAAAATTCATTAAGAGGAGGTAAAAGTTGCTCAATTCTAAGATGAAGGTATGTCCCACACTTCAATGAGAACTTATCATATTTATAGTTACCTATCTATACGCTATACAACTACTGAACTGTTTACATTATTGTGCATGTTACTATTGCTGTACACATGTCGCTCAATCCTTCATCAAATATGAGTGATTTCTATTTCCATTTCTATCTATTTCCTTTTTCTATTTCAATTCTGTCCTATTTGAGCCATTGTCACGTGCACCGAGTTCAAGTTCACATGAGTTATATAATGTTGTATACCTGCTTCATCTTTTCATTGTAGATATAGGGCAATTGAGTAATGGAGATGCACTTGAAAATGCATGTTGATCTTATCTTCCGTAGTGGGGGGAGTGGTCTGTTGGGACGTGTGGGAGACAAAGAAATAGGGTGGTCAAATGTGTTTGTCTTGGGGGTATACTACTTGTAGAGCTGGCAAAATGGGTCAACCCGCCCCGACCCGCCTCAACCTGCTAAAATGCGGGGTGGGGTGGGTTGGCCCATTTTAAGAAATGGGTTGGAAGAGTTAACCCACCCCGCTTTAAGGCGGGTTAGCCCGCATAAAAGATAAAATAGAAAAAAGTAGATGAGTTGGCGGGTCAATCGGCTTAACCAGCCTAAAAAATAAAATAAAAATTATATAAAAATCAATAAATACTATAAAAAAATAATAAATAATAATGGTAAAAAATTACAAACCACATATCTAAAATATAATTTTTAAAATAGTCTAATTAAATATTCAAACATAAATTATATAACATCAAAGAATTTTTTATTTATAATATTACTTATCATTTAAAAAAAAAAGAGTCAACCCGCCAGGCCAACCCCCCTGCCCTGCTTAACCCGCGAGTTAAGCGGGGCGTGTTATGCGGGTTGAAAAAAAATATGGGTTCAATCCTTGAACCCAACCCGCAAAAAAATGGCGGGTTAACCCAACAGGTTGAATCCGATTTGCCAGCTCTAGCTACTTGGTCAAATGGGATTGAGTCTGATGGGGGTAGGTATGAGTATTAAAAGTGGGTTTGAAATTTTGAATAAAAAGTTACAATACAGGCATATTTTAGAAGTTTCCTCTCATTTTGTCTTTATGTTTCAATTAACGTGTTGTCAGAAACTTCTTATCCTCCTCACATTTTCTTTCTTTACTAATAGTTTATTTGCCTCTTCGTTCTCTTTATTCTACTCTATCTCTCTCTCTCTCTCTCTCTCTCTCTCTCTCACACACACTACTGTCACCAACGACAATAGCTGCTTGAGCAACGTTGAGCATGGTGTAGTAGTTCTGTTCGTCGTTGATTGTTACAGAGTCACTGATGGCGAGATTGCTGTCGTCGGCCACCGCAATGTCGCCATCATATGTTACCGCGCGGTTCTCCTCTGACCCTTCCTTTCAGTTCTTGAGATTCTGTGTTTATGTTTAGGACTAATAAGATTTTACAACATTCTACTTTGCTTCCTCAGAAAGGAAAAATTATTAATTTAAAACTTTCAAAAATGAGTTAAATTGAAATGTGTGGAAGTTGATACTTTGAAATTTTATGTATTATAAAAAAAAGTTTAGAAATTTAATGTTTAATCGTAATGGGTTTTTGTGGAAACAAAATTTTATTCTTATTAAGTAAGGCAATGATTGTTATCTTATGAGTGAGAATCTGGAGTGCTTAATGATATGAAGTTGTTGAATTAGACAGGGATCACACAATGGAATTACTAGTAATAGGGAACATAACCAATGCATTTCACGATGTCGAATGCTTTTTACACTTTTAGAGTAGATATTGTTAAAGGGACTACAATAGATTCTTCATTCATTTTCTGCACATTACTTCCTTCTCAGGTTTTATTTTGTGATGCTTGGTTTGTGTTATTAAATGCAAAGATTGTGAAGGAACTCTATGATAAAATGCTTTAGTCTATAAATGTTAAATGATCAATGCTCCCAAATGCTTGGTTGTGGTCAATGATTGCAAATTGTAAGATGTTAGACTTCTATTTGACTTTTTGCAGAATTACCATAGATTTGTTAGTTTCTCTAATGTGTCTGACAGAGAAGGAATAAGAAAAAAATATTTAACCATCAGAGGTATGTGCCTATGTGGCAATCTCAAACTCAACTCTTTTTTTTTTAAATGTGAACAAGTTTAACATTAATTTACATACACAAAAAGACTGAAAAATATACCATTTTGTTTGTTAAGAATATGAAAATTGAGGAAATGGTGGAATCTGAATGTGATATGTGTAGAGGAATACGATGCAACCACTAAGATTTCAAGGTAGAAAGTCATGAAAATAACACCTATGATGAGAACAATATTATGACTACACTACTATATGTATATTCAACCCTTTTTCTGTGAATTAACTTTAATTTTTATAGCTAGAGAACCTTTCTACCATACTGTATGCATCTTCCCTCAAATATATGTTTTCTTTTGGGTTTCAGTTCTTTATACACATCAAAAAAATCATTCTTAATGTCACTTTTGTGATGGTTGTGGATGATTGGAAGTTTTCGACCATTTCTACTGTGAGTAGGAAGATTATTATGATTATTTTTCTCTAAGTTTGAACTTGAATTTGTAAACACACACTATATCTTTTACCAATTTTTTTGCTATCTTATTGGTTTCTATGGTCTGTTCTCTCTCCTCATTATCCAGCTTGCTAGAAGCTAAATAGAGGCGAATGGAAATATTTAGCCCTTTGGGTTTCTCATCAACACCATCAGCTATATTGTGTGATTTTGACAAGTGAGTTTTTCATTTTACTCCCTCAGAATTAAAATTCCAATCAGTGTGGATTTATTGTGAATTTAGCTTGATTAATTTTTAGACTTGAACTGGGTTTTATAAGATTGATGTGTTCCTTCTTTTGCTTGGTAAATTTAGGAAGATCAAATGCTCCTATGGTGTGGTTGTTGGGGATTTCAAAACTTGTATTTTGCAACTAGAATTTGGATTTGGATGTTTTTATAATTTATTTTTTTGCCTTTAGCTTAGGGACTATTGTATATATCATATAGTATCATCACATAAAAAAATGGAAAAAAAAAACCTTGCTTAAACATTTTCCTCATAAGAAATCATTTGATATAACTGACCATGAAAGACAAGAAATTATAAAAACACTCAAGTTCCTAACCACATCTATCTTTTCAGTGGTCTAGGATTATTTCAATGAAAATGTTAGTTCTATTACTAATTTTAGGCCACTCTCCATTGATCTCTATGATGTTTGACGATGCATATTCACATTAAAAATAAAATATGGGTTACATTTTGTTTCCTTGTTACATTTTATCATGATATACTTCAGGTTAAGATTTGTGTTGGAATTGTGTTCTTTGTGCACTTGTTATTGTAGGAATTAGCTAGTTTAAGCATCGCTACATCCATTACTGAGGTATTTGCTTTGATAGGTTTGATCTCTTTGAATTTTCTATGTGGTAATACTCATTTTAATTAGATAAAAAAATGCACACTTTTTTGAATTGAAACCAAGTAAGCAACCTTAAACGAGAAAACTTAGTAATGATAGCTATATTTATGCCTTTGATTAGTACATTTAGTTGGTATGATTAGTATATTTGTAAATGACCCTTTGTTAGTCATCTATTTTTTTGGACTATTTGTGGTTTTATGCTTATGTTTATGTTTTGTGTTGTACATGGGTTGAAGATAATTTAGCATTTTTTTTACTTATTTATGGTCTGATATTTTTCACTAATGCCTTGAGATATTTTGTATGTTGTTAATTGTTTTTAAATTTTGAAATTTGAAGATAATGTTGATCTGGTGGTGCTGTGATATTCTTGGTTTACTTTGGTTGAAAGTGAAGGTGTATTTGGCTTAGGGTGTTTATAATCCGAGGGATAAGTACTATTTTCTTATTATGAGGTTTTCTCATGTTGGCAGGTTTGAATGGCTGGGCAAGAGTGTGGTTCGCGCAATTCTTGTGGCTAGTGGTTCAACGTGTTATAAGCAGAGGGTCATAGTGGTCGATGGTTGAAGAAATTGTCAGTTGGTTCATTGATGGTGAGTGGAGAGAGGATGAGCTCTATCTTGGGAGTTATGTTGAATGAGATCTTTGATTTTGAAGATTATTGTTTCTATTTTGCAGTATTTTAGGACTTTGTGGTTACTGGGTTTCGGTTGAATGGGTAAGGGAAGGTTTTGAGGTTCAACAGGAGTTGAACCAGTTGTGTGGGCAGTGAAGTATGTCAAAGCCTACAACACCTTAGGGGAGAAACAAATCTATTTTGAGATATTGATATTTAAGGACAACCTAGAAACCACAAAGGGTAGGGAACCAAACTTGCAAGTTGGGGCTGAGCAAGTCTGCTGATCTTTAAGGAGAAGGAGAACCTATGATTCTTTATTTGATTTGCATTGCATGCTACTTTTACCCAGCACCACTATCTCTGAAGAATCATAACAAGTACGTTATTCCCAACCGCTTATCTGAGATGACACTGGAGGTGTTTCACTTGATGATATTCTCAGTGGTGGCTCTATTGGATATAGTATGTAGTCTTGGGAGTTTGTTGTAAATCTTTTTCATTTATATTTTCTTTATCATCTTTGATGTAAAATGGTAAAGCTACATTTGTTGTATAATTTAATAACTTTGAGTAATGGCTACTGAATATATTACAAATTCTTCTCCCTTATTGCTTTAACTCTCCTCATTCATGTTTTCCCCCTTTTGATTAAGTGTAGTGCAAAGGGGATAATAAACCCCAAAGATACTTGAGGAAAACATATGCCACTAAGTTTAATTTATCATCTGTTACTTGCAGTTTTTCCCTTATAGCTTTCCCATTCTCAAGTTTCTTTGTTGTAGCATTTTTGCTTAACGTCTGCTGTGAAATGGCATATAGCTCCCACTTTTTATTGATGGTTCCACTAATTTTTTAGGCCAGGAGGCGTTTCTTTAGCTTGAACAATGATTTTTCTACTGTTTTTGAAGTTTTATCTAAGAGGAAGCTAAAGGAAAAGGTCATTGTAGACAGTGGAAGCAAATCTCAGGGTTGCAACAAGGTTAATGTTTCTTTCTTTTTTCTTTGTGGTAATTGTTTATTTCTTTTGGGTGGATCATTATAAGTTAGTGGATCGTACTTAGATGGCTCAGTTAGGTAATGCTTATCTATAATTTATAATATATAATATATGATAATTTACTTTTTTTCTTTCTCATGTGTAAAAAAAAATGTCAATAACAGGTGCCACTTTTAGTTGGAGCAGACTACCCATAACTTCCATTACCAAAAAAAAAAAAGTAGCCATAGCTTCTTTATATACTATAAGGACTTCAACAAAAATCTGATATTTAATTACTACCTGCACATAATATGCAAGTATTTTAGGAGAATCATATACATGAGGTATTCTCACTATCTGGCCAAGATTGCAACCAAGCCTCATAAATTCTCATGAACTTTGTTTTAATCTAAAGTATTCTATTTTTTGTAAAAGTATGGGTACACATGTAATCTTATTTCAGTCTATAATCTATTTAAGGCAACATATATGGGCATAGATGTAAATATTCATTACTGCATGTACAAGTTAAAGCATATTGTACATTTCATGAGTTAACATATTTTTTTTTTGGGTGGTTTTAATTATGAGTTTGTCATACTCTAGAACTAACTAGAAAAATTTGGGGAAGTCTTTACTTTTTAGTCATTACTATTATTCTTGTGTTATGGCATTCAAAATTTTGGTGGTTGAGTAATACCGATCTCTACTAAGTTAGCTTGATTGCAAATATGAATGTTTGTTTATCTACTTGTTACTTTAAGGGAAAACAATGCTATTCTGTCGGAATGTAGGCTCAAATTACTATCACATAAATTTTAAAGTATCATTATGTAAGTTAAAGATAACAACTCAAATCAGGTAAGCTAGCTAGCCTCATGGAAGAAATTGGAAGATTAAGACCATCATTTACCTTCAATTATGAAAAGTTATTCATTTAAGTGTCATTTAAGATAGGTCTACCATTTTAGAGAAGGCATACAAATGAAATGAACATTTGAAAAAGAGAAGCTCAGAACAGATCTATTACCAACAAGTGAGTACCTAAAAGATGGCAGCACTAACAGTTCGGGAGCAAGTAATATTTGTGCACATATAATATATAATATCCAGAATAACATGTCCAAAAAAGAAGAAAATTTTATTTCACTTGCTCAACAAATGTCAATAGCAAGAATTCAGAAAAGGGAAAGCATGATTCAAGATTTAATTAAAATAATAACTAATAACCTGATAGCCAATTCTATGTCCAATTATTACAATACCTTTAGCATCTTATTTGTTAATTAAATAACTAATTAGCTTATCCTAGGGGTAGACATGGTTTGGTTCGGCATGAAAAATCGAACCGAACTGAACCGAATCGAACTGAACTGGTAAAATGGCTTGGTTTGAAAATTGAACCGATTTTTTCTAGGGTCGAACCAGTTTTGATTCAGTAAATCGGTTCAAAATCGGTTCAAAATCGATTTACTGAATCAAAACCAGTTCGAAAACAGTTTGGTTTTAGAACCGGTTCTAAACCGGTTTGAAACTGGTTCTGAACCAGTTTGGATTTCTGAACTGGTTCAAATTTGGTTCAAAAACTAGTTCAGAATTGGTTTTCATGAAATCAGTTCAGAAAACTGATTTTTCTATGAAACCAGTTCAAAAAACTAGTTCAAAAACCAATTTTTCTATGAAACCAATTCAGAAAATTGGTTCAAAAACTAGTTCAAGAAACTGGTTTCTATTTCCTCTTCCTACTATATATATTATAATACAATTCAGAAACAGAGCCCAAAAAAAAAAGTATGATCCAAAACAAGTATGTCCTATGTGTATATTTCAGTGAGCTAGTAGTTAAAATTACTAGATACAAAACAAGTATGATCCAGACCAGAGAATTTAATATATTGCAAACTCACCATATATTTTATTTTAAAAATCTATTGTAATGAAAAATATGGAGTTTAAATGAGATTCTCATACAAAAAAAAAACTTCAATAAATACCTACTAATAAACATCGGCCATAGACAAAGTCAACTGCAGAAATACTTTAATAGTTGATACGACAACAACACCATTTGCATGCTGGAGTCTATCTTCAAGTAGATTCATTGTATCAAATATTTCACTACTATCCGACGGAATGTACTTGACCACTGATTCCAGTACAAGACATTGTGCCCATTCACTAAATTCCTTAATGTTGCTTAAGAAAAAAATGCAAGGAATTGATAAGTTGTTTTAAAATTAGTATCTTTGCAAGATATTACAAATGCTTTCTTTTTTTCCTCTGACATCTGCCACAATAAAATAACACATTTTACAATTTAATATGACCACAGTTAGCTCAAGGTAATAAAACAATGGTTCTTGTACACATTTGTGAAAAAACTATTCAATCAACCATTTACTCCAACAATCATACTACATATCATTGATTGATAATGTATACAAGGAAAAAGAAGCAAATATGTAGGCAAATTATAATGTAGATATATGCCCTTTTTCACAGTGAGAAATAGAAAGAGACAATTTCTTAAAAAGGGAATCCCATAGGAGGGTGGTTGAGAAGGCTCAGTTTATATAGTGCGTGTTGATGAGTATACAAATTAAGTTTTAAGAGGTGTACAGTTATGTTGATAGAGATGTGTATATTTTTAACTAAACCCACACATCTTAATACTTGTCAAAATTTTATTTCCATAACTAGGGCGAGAACTTCTCATCCAAAATTTCTGGCATTGCAAAGAAAATGGATGGTGTTTTGAAATGGATTCAGAGGGATACCCATAAGAAGTATGATATGTTCTGAAATGGATTCAGAGGGATACCCATAAGAGGTATGATGTGGTGGTTTCCTCCTTGCGCAGTAGCATTCGAGCGTGGGGATCCGGTGGGGGTGGTACCTGCAAAAAGACTCCAACGCTCAAGTCAGGCCGTGTGCAAGTTGGGTTTTCATCTTTAGATTACAGTTACCTTATCAGGTAGATTTAGTCTGGTCTTTATGAAGCATGATTGGAATCATGATATTAAGTGCATGTATTATGGGAATATGGATGTTACAGTTATTAATTGCGAGGAGAGGTTACAGAGCCTTTAATTTCATAAGATCCTGATTGGCAGTTACAGAAGTCTGGCTGATTCAGTGATCCTCATCGTATGGCCCAATGTTGTAGTCTGGGGTTATACAAACCTTTCCAGGGTATTAATGAAGGAATCTAGTGGAGCGCGTGCTGGGTTGATCCTTCTGGATGGGATCCCAGACCACGGTCTAGAACAGTTGCCCCCAGCTTGACACTTTGATAAGATAACAAAGTGTCAAGGTATTAGCTTTATAAAGCTTAACGGACTACGCCCCGGCTTTAAAGCCAGGTTTTGTGATCTCATACTGAGGCCGACATCCATTGTATAGAAATACCTCCGGGGTTGGAATGCGGTAAATCCGTATTCCTTATTCCGGGGTCTGGATCTTGTTGCTCCTTTGGGTTACTAAGCCCCTTTGTGGTGAGATTTCTGGATACTTGGTACATATCTGAATCTTATCTTTGGAAACTGTTGTTTCTGACTTTATTGGGAGATAAGGATCCTTTAAAGAGGATCAGTTTCAATATTTCCCAAACACCCATTGCTCTCGTAACCAATGGGAAAGGGAGAGCATTAAGTGCAGTTGATTTAAATCGTAGGGCTAGTCAAAGCTTTTCATTCTATAAATATGGAAGGTTCGCGTCTGATACAGTCATTCCTTCTTTGAATTTTCCCTTCTATTTTCCAGAATGGTTCTGTTGTTTCTCTTATGCCTGTGCTCATGCTCAAAGAGAGCTAGAACTTTGCCTTTTGTAAAGGCCACCATTTTTTTTACTTTTCCTAAAATCTTTGAAGATACTTCTTTTCTTGCCAACAACTTTTTTTCATTAGGAACTTTTCTTTTCCAGTGTAGTAACGACGGGAACTTTGCTTTCCCAGCGTACGAGAGTGTGTCTGATTCATGTCTTGTCGCTGGGGCGCTTTGTAATTCCTGTCGTGTTGGACGGAGGTAATTGGAGATACAGAGCCTCTATTGGTTTTCCTTTCAAATAAGCAGGGGGGACTACTGAGGTGGCTACTTTCAAGCGACCTGGAATAATCGTGAAACTGGTCAAGTTCCAGTGGAATGAACTTCTTCATGAAGAGCCCATGCCCCGTCCAGCCAAAGTGAGAGCACCCTGGCCTTTTCTTATCCTTGTGAGTGAAATCAGAGAGTGGCATAACTGAATTTCCCTGATCCGGTAGCAGTATTTTGTTCCGGTTATCTTTAGTTTTTCGAAGCCTATCCACTTTTTCAAAAAGCCTTAACGGGGAAGAGACCGGTGTGAGCTCTAGAGAATTTGGGTGTGAAGTATACAAGCAAGGAGTTGGCCTCCGAGCTCGACAGTGTTGTTTAACCTTTTCATATCCCATGTTTTTCTTCTTCTTGTATTGATGTATGACGATATATGGAATAAAATAAAATATTATTTTGCTTGAATCATCCATCTTTTTAATCTGTAGAATTTATAGTGTCGGGATGAGTCTAAAGCTCGTCCTGTATAGCATGTCACCCTCAGCTCTGTACTTAGTCGAGACCGACGAAGTGCAAAGCTTAAGCAGTCTGACTGGGGTCTTTGTACCGTGAGGGAAATCTCTGGGGTATATAATGTGCCGGGGTCCGTAAAATTTTGTGAACGTTGTAGATACTAGAGTTATCTCGGTCTGCTGAGTAGCTGTCCCCTCAACTGCCGTGACAGCGATGTGGGCCACGTGGCTTGCTACGATTGAGTGGAAGTGTATAGTACTTTGCGTGCCATAATGAACATCTTGTCAAATCCAGACTGGTTGGACGGAAATACCCCATAGGTGTAGCCTCTATAAATAGGGTTTTGTCCTTTCACTTTTTCACTTTTTGTTATCTCTCCGCTTAAAAATTGGTGGTTTGAGAAGGATTCTGACAAGCTTTACGGTGGTAAGCGGCGGTTTTGACATTTTAAAGCTTCTATTAGCCTTTTTGTCAAGGAATTTTCATCCTTTAAACACTGTTACTGATTGTTTGAGTGTTTGCACATTCTTTTGGTGGACTATTTTTCTTTTTCTTCTGTGAATAAATATTTGGGGATAATTGCTTCTCCCCTCTTTCAATGGTGCTGCCTGATGTTGCACCTCCCCCACCGTGCCGTCGTGTGCGGCAAGGATGTCCTTCTGAGGCTTAAGCCTCGGTGAGTGCAGAAGCCGGTGCGTGGGTGTTCAGTTTTCTACTTACCCACTGTCATGTTTGGATCTTCGAACATAATTGGTTCTGACCCTAGGCCTCTGTGTGTCTTCCAGGAAACTAAATGGCTAGAAGGAGGCAGCCAAGAGCTGAAGCACCTGCCCCGGCTCCTGAAGTTCAAGAACTGAATCGACAAGCTGAGGAGCAGGCGATTAGGATTCACCGAGGTCCGTTGTTACCCTGCACATAGGTTGCTGATGACGCCTATGACAAGATATCTCGCTATGAGTCCGGCACGGAATTGGATAAGCTGAATGAGTATCTGGAGCTCACCGAGGGGGTGAGAGGGACAATGAATTCGTGATTATGTCCCCGGGGAGAGAGCGAGTGTGTTGGACCCAAGAGGCGGGCGAACACTTCATGTATCTCTACGAGGACTTTTTCACGCTGTTCAGACTACGGCTCCCCTTAAACGACTTCCACATTTCTATTCTTCGGACTCTTCACGCTGCCCCCAGTCAGATCCATCCCAATGGTTAGGCGAACATCTTGGCCTTCAAAAGAATATGTCGGGTAGTGGGGTTACGATGCTCTGATGGGGCATTCTTCTATTTCCACACACGGTATTCAGTCCATGGATCCCGCGCTCGACAGTAATCCTGGCTCTCAGTCCGATCTCGGCAGGGGAGAACTGTGTTCTACCCATACTTGGAGAGTTATAAAGACTTCAAGGAGAAATTCTTCAAGTTGATGGCGGCTAGTGGCACTAGTCCTTTCTGGCTAGGTAATGGTGAGGAGACAGCATTCAACTTTTATTGGAACTTAGCGGCGTGGATCATCCATACTCGATCATTTGAGAGAGAGATAAACTAACTTACTAATGAAGAGGTCGAGCGTGTAAACTTCTTCGAAATGTGGGTTGACGGGGTCGGCAAGATCCGACCTAAAGATATATTAGACAGCCCAGATGACAATGAGCTTTGGGACGTGCTAGGTAGTCTTGGCCATAGTGTATGTTTATTTAAATGCCTGATTTTTTCATGCTACATGATGACTTATTTCTATGTTGTGTAGAGAGCTTAGTTGAGATGGAGGATGGCGATTCTTTAACGATTTTGGAGGCGCTGAGGGCAAGGAATATTGATGTCCCGATGGGTCCTCCAGTGGGGTTCACTCCGACTCCTACGACCACGGTGACCGAGGTTCCCTCCAAGGCGGTGGAGCCTATTAACATGGACGACTCTCCCGAATTACCTCGAGAGCACAAGAGGGCGACAATGGAGGAAGGTCAGTCTAGCAGCTGGGGTAAAAGGAAAGCAACAGGAGAAACTTTCGAGCCAATGGAACTATTTCGTGAGGAAGCAGATCCCAGAGAGTTTATTGACTTCTATATTTTAGATAAAGAGGTTGGGGATTACTTTGCTAGACGTAGCTCAAAGGAAGCTTTGCTGGCTTTCCAAAATATGGGAATTCATATTGTTACTGAGGCTCGTTTCTTAGAACACGCCCTCGAAGAACATGAACAAGAAATGATGGAGAAACTGGCAGCGACCGAGCAGGGTGAAACCAAAGCTCTCAAGGCCATGGAGGATGCTGTCAAAGCCAAGAATGAGGCTTTATCTCGGATACGGGAACTGGAAATTGAAGTTGTTGCTTTAAAGGATGCCGATAAGGCAAAAGAGGCCACCTGACTGAGCAGCAGAAGCAGATTGCCGCACTCTGGACTGAGAACAACAATTCTCGTGCAAAGTCTCAGTGGTGTGATGCTAAAATTGCATCCCTGCAGACCGACATCAACCAGCTGATAGCCTTGTGTACCAAGATAAAGGAAGATCAATTCCGCAACGTTGTTAGCCAAGTTCAACACTTTAATCCCAGGTTTGCCTTGTTCTTAGATGGGCTTGACTCCGGGAAGGTGGTTCGAGAAGGATCCCTTGTAACTCCCCGTGTTGCCTCTTCAAACTTGCCTATTGAAGACTCTTCTACTAATTCCCACTGTCCAGACGCTGTAGTTTAGATTTTGTTTGTTTTTGTTTTGTTTTTGTTTTTTTTAACCCCCTGCGTAGGGTTTTGGTTTTATTGTTACCTCGATTTTTTTGTAAACGTTACCCCAGATTTGGGGTTTTATCAATTATCCTCGTTCTTGTTTATTCTGAGATGTCATATTCTTTATTCTTTGCAAAAATGTTTAAACCTTGGCTTAGGATCCGATATCCAGATTAGTCCGGCATTTAAGAACCGTGCCAAAGGTAGGAAACCTTGTCCGAGGTCCATAACCAGTTTGGTTTGTTTTTTTTTTAGGATACCGCGCGACGTTAGTTTAAAAGACTGGTCCTTCCCGGGGTCTTTTCATGCTTTTGGTTTGGTGCTAGAATTTTCCCAATGTTGGATTTTTTTATTGCATGACCTATTTAGCACAAGACAATCCTCGGTTGGTACCATGCAGTTTTAGGATATCGCAAAATTTCTTGAAAGCTTGAAAACTTGAGTAGAAAATGCATAACACTTACTTTATTGAATATCACACAATGTGCGTTCTATAACAATTGGGCAGATCGAACAAAGTAAACTAGGAGAATAGGCCTAAAAAGGCACTCAACTATAATACTTTCTAAGTTTGTCTGCATTCCAATTTCCCTGGGAGGTATTCGTTCCACCGACATTAGCCCTGCGGAGTACTAAGTCACCCGACTAGAATCTTCTTGGAATGACCTTCAAGTTATACCTGCATGTCATTCTTTGCTTGATCAATGGGACGTAGTTTAAAGACAGAGGGTTCGAAGAACTACTTTTCGGGTTAAAAATAAAGCATCATTGTAGTGTCATTAAGAACCCTAGAACGAACGGGTAAGCCGAAGTCACAAACTGGATCATCGTATGGGGATTAAAGAGAAGGCTAAATAAAGCAAAAGAGAACTAAGCCGAACAGTTAGACCATGTCCTGTGGGCCTACCGAACTACTCCCCACTCCTCAACAGGTGAAACTCCCTTCAAACTCACATTTGGATGTGAGGCCATGATCCCAGTGAAAATTGGAGAACCAAGCTGGCATCTTCAGAACTTCTCACATGATGATAACTCCGGATTAATCAGGGAAGACTTGGACCTATTGGAGGAAAAGAGATGCATTGCCCACATACGTGATGCCGCCTGTAACAATTGACTCCGAGACCTTGAATCTGGTAATAATGTGACGCTAAGTAAATTTCTGAACTCAAGCCGAGGTGATGGTGACCACGGGCTCTGCTTCAATCCACTTGGTAAAGTAATCCACAGCCACAATAAAAAACTTCAGCTGTTCGGGAGCCTGGGGCATGATAGTGATCCGAATGCCGTTGGCATTTGTCACATAGTTGAACATGTGCAAGAGAGTCTGCTTCCATTGTCGGCCAGTAGTAACCTGCCCTTAGAGCCATCAAAGCTAGGGCCTTCCCTCCTAGATGATGTCCACAACTTCCTTTATGGACCTCAGCCAACACATATTCAGCCTCTTTCGGAGCAAGGCATTTAAGGAGGGGTAAGGAAAATCCATGTCGATAAAGCTGCCCGTTATAGATGGTATACCTGACCATAGTTTTCTTCAATCTAGAAGCTTCATTCGGGTCATCAGGGAGACTTTCGGACTGTAAATATTCAACCAACAGCGTAATCCAATTGCGCTCTGGTCCGTAAACCTAGAAAATTGTCATGTCGGTAATTAAAGGTTGTTAGATGATCTCCTGGATTACTGAGCGGTTATTGCCTGGGCTCTTAGTGCTGGCCAGTTTGGATAAGAGATCGGCCCTAGAATTTTGCTCATTTGGGATGTGTTCTAACTGTATCGACTGAAAACTCGAGAGAAATTATTTTAATTTTACTAAATATCTATTTAGGAGTGACTCTTTAGCTTGATAATCACCTCGGATCTGGGAAGTCACGAGTTGGGAGTCACTACAAAGTTTAAGTTTGGTGGCCCCCAAGTCCCTAGCCATTGTCAATCTAGCAATGCACGTTTTGTATTCAGCCTGATTGTTCAATGTGGGGAAATCAAACCTGAGGGAATTTTCTATGGTAACTCCTTCAGGATTTTCTAATATTATCCTGGCGCCACTTCCTCTTGGGTTCGAGGACCTATCAACAAACACAGTCCATTGTGTTTCCTTGGTTCTGTTGATTTTCGAGGTTAATTCAGCTAGAAAGTCCGAGAGTGCTTGCGCCTTAGTTACTACTCTGGGTTCGTAGGTGATCTCAAACTCGGAAAGCTCAATGGACTAGGCAATCATCCTCCTTGCTAAGTTCGATTTGTGTAATACTTGTCAGATAGGCTAATCTATTCTTATCACAACCGGATGGCATTGGAAGTATTGTCTTAGTCTTCTGGTTGTGACGATAAGTGCGAATGCAACCTTCTCGATCTTTTAGTACCGGAGCTCGAGACCTTGCAATACCTTGCTCATAAAATAAACCAGCTTCTGGACGTCCCCGGTTTCTCTGACAAGTACTGAACTAACGGCTTCCTCGTGAACGGAGAGGTACACGTACAGTGTTTCTCTTGGCTCAGGTCTTGTGAGGATTGGAGGGGATGACAAGACATTTTTTAAAGAGATGAATGCGTCTTCACACTCCTGAGTCCACTCAAATCCTGTGCCTTTTTTCAATAATTTAAAAAGTGGGAGGGATTTGTGAGCAGCTCTAGCCAGGAAACGTGTAAAAGTCGCGATCTACCCATTTAACTGTTGTACTTCTTTCACATTTTGGGGATTATGCATATCAAGAACAGCCTTACACTTGTCGGGGTTTGCCTTGATCCCTTGGTGTGTCAGTATAAACCCCAGAAACTTTTCAACCTGGACTCCTAATGCACACTTTTCTGGGTTATGCCTCATATTGTGCTTCCTAAGCTGCATAAACACTTCTTCGAGATCTGAGGTGTGTGATCCTGATAACGGAGTCTTAACTATCATATCATCGATGTAGACTCTAACATTCTTCCTATCTGATCTTCGAAGACCCTGCTCATCATTCTCTGGTAAGTGGTTCCGGTATTTGTCAACCCAAAAGGCATTACTTTGTAACAGTAACTCACCCTTTCAGTAATGAATGCGATTTTATCTTCATCCCCGGGGTACATCAGAATCTGATTGTACCCGAAAACCGGAGGAACTATCAACCAGCTTATCCACATTTGGGAGGGGGTATGGATCTTTAGGGCATGCCTTATTTAAGTCGGTGTACTCCACATTATGAACACCCAATTTTGTCCGGACCCTTAGAACTTAAAAAATAAAATGATAAATAAAATAAAAATAATATTTATTAATTACACTCATTTCTTTAATTTCTAATCCAGATCAAGTATAGCCCAATAAAAAGTAAGTTATGGTCCATTTAGCTACTTTGACCCTTTTTGTTTGAAGTTTCTGAAAAAAAAAAGAGGAGGTCATCGTTGCAGAAGCAAACAAAGCCAGAAAGAAGAAGACAAAAGACATGCAAGTTGAATGCAAAACAATAAAAAAAAAAGGAAAACAAACAAAAGAAAGACAAAAAGGGGTGGTAGCAGTGTAGACCACCAATCTTCGCAAGTTAACAGCAGCTAGATGAACAAAAAGGAAAAGCAACAGATATTAGGAGGAAGAGAGAAGTGGAACAGAGGAATGAAGCATCAAATGGTGAAGGAGTTGCTGCCTCTGAATCAACTCTTGCAGCTACTGCCTTTGATGCAGCTCTTGCAGCTGCTGTCCCTGATGCAACTCTTGCAGCGTTGAACCACAGATACACAAAACGGGATAGGGGCAGGAAAAGAGAAAAATGAAGCAAGTTTTAAAGCCAAAAATAGAGAGCCGACAGGGATGACACAATCTCGTGATGCCCAAGCCAACTAGAGGGAGCGCAGAGTCGAAAAAACAGGGAAGATTCATCAAACTGGAAATTGAAAAATGACCAATGCTCTGCTATACGTTGCTACCTAAGCTGTCCATAAAAAAGGGAAATTTGGATAGTTTACTTATAAGAGATGAACCAAGAAAAGGGGGATGGAAAGGGACTGCACGATCTATTTCTCATGCACGCCAAGCCAGAAATTCTGAGTGCCTATATAAAGGGGAACAATGTAAAGAAAAGGGGTTCAGTTCTTTTTTTTTAGGGGGGAATTTTCTTTGTTTACGCTTTTTCTTCCTAGTTAGAAACTTTAAACTCACTTACAGCTACTGTTTGCTACTGGTGAGAAAACTGGGTATTGAGAAAAAGTGAGAAGTGAGATTGTAAAAAGAAAGAATTGAATAGAAATAAACTTTCAGTTTTTTTGAAACTCTCAGAGGTATATTGTTTCGCTCTTTCCTTATGCATCTTGACTTTTGTCATTATTGCCTGCATCTGAATGGTTAGGATTGTTGATTTTTTTCCATATTGTTTTCTTTTGTTCTCGTGCTGGTTCTCATACCCTCACAAGCACACGCATTCACACCCCCATCCTCTTAAAAGACCCATCAGAAACCACCACTTTTCCCCTCATCACCTGCATACCAGCAACCACAATCTTCATCACACCCCCAAGCCAACCCTCTGCCACCACCTTCAACCTTCCAAACCCAACTGAGTACACTCAGTAAAAAAATCTCCATCACCCAAATAGCACCGACCGTCGGACCTCACAAAACCAGAACCCCCGCACCGACCGTCGGATCTCGTAAAACTAGAACTCCCAACCGACCATCGGACCTTACAGAAGCTAGATCCCTCTCCTCACCGACCGTCGGACCTCACAGAAGCCTGATTATTCCCCTCACCGACCATAGAACCTCACAAAACTGGATCCCTCCTCACCGACCATCGGACCTCACAGAAGCCAGATCCTTCCCCTCACCGACCGTCGAACCTCATAGAAGCCAGATCTTTCCCCTCACTGACCGTCGAACCTCACAAAAACAGATCCCTCCTCACCGACCGTCGGACCTCACAGAAGCCAGATCCTTCTCCTCACCGACCGTTGGATCTCAGAAACCAGACCCTTCCTAACCAACCGTCGGACATCAACACCAAATTCTTCCCAACTGACTGTCGGACCTCAACACCAGATCCCTCCTAACACGATACCTCTTTTTTTCGTTTTCTCACTTCAGAGGCTGAAAGCCTCGTTGTTTTTTTTCTCTCCTTATCAGAGGTTACGAGCCCCTGTTTTATGCTTTCAGTTTTTTTTAATATTTTATTTTTTTTAAAAGTAGCATATATATTCTGAAAAGGGAATTTATAACAAAAAGTATAACAAAAGAAAAGGGTTCTGCTGGGTTGGGCTTCATGGTTATTTTACTTTTTTTGAGTTCCAAGGCCTTCTTTTGAGTTTGGGCAGTATAGATAAATAACAATAGTTATGTTTTTTTTTCGTGAGCTTTTCTATAAATTTAATACAGCTAAATAGTAATAATAGTGACAATTAAAAAAATTATCTTAGGATTTATTTGGATTTTGTCACTTGTTACATTTTCTTTTTCTTTTCTTCGTTAGCTTTGTTTATCATATTTATTATTATTTTTTCTTTCTTTAGCTGTTGTTTTTTTTAGGAAAAATAAAATATTTAAACGTTGTTGAGAAGTTATAAAATCAGATTAGCTGAGCTGTGACAGTTTGCTAATCTCTTTTTTGGAATCATTTAAGTTGTGATAACTCGATGATTCATAAATTTTTTTTTCTTTTAAATTTTTTATTTATCTATTTTCTTTTAAAATGATAAAACAAATATTTTCAAAGGTTATAAAATTTTGCACAATCAATTTAAGGTACCGTTTTAGAACGGATGTGTTAGGGGTACTGTGGGATTAAGTTTCCGCCCTTCCCTATCCATAACCGACTCCCGAATCCAATCTAGTTCCAAAGACCATTTTCAAAGAAAGGTTTTTCAATTTTTTCTAATTTAAATAAAATTGGTGGCGACTCTATTTCTTTTTTCTAACATCACAAAGAGTTGTTATTTTTCACCGCGATCTCGATCGCGACAGATGGCAACTCCACTGGGAACATTTGAGAGTCAAGCCTTTGAAAGTTGATTGTGTAAATTTTTTAACTTTTATATGTTTGTTTTACTCCTTTTGTTTTTGCTTTATTTTGTTTTGTTTTTCTATTTTATTTAAATTATTTATTGATCACCTTAACTGTGATTCTATTTTATCATGCAAACCTTAGGATAGAAGATTTTAGGAATCTTGTTTTGTGTTCGTGTTGCACTACAAGAATTTTAGAAATTTGCTACCAAAATTAGCTACGGAATTTTTTAGTAGCTAATCCGTAGCTAAATAGCTACGGATTAGCTACGAAATAAAATTCCGTAACTAAATTTCAAATGGATAAAAAGAAAATTTTTATCAAATAAACAGCTACAAAATAATTACAATTTAGCTACAAAATTTAGCTACGAAAATTTTGGTAGCTAATCTGAAGCTAATTAACTACGGATTAGCTTTGAACTAAGTTTCTGTAGCTAAATTTTAAATACACGAAAAAACAAAAAATAACAAACAATTAGCTAGAAAATAGCTACAGTTTAACTACTAAATTTAGACATTTGGTAGTTAATCCGTAGCTAACGTAGCTACGGATTAGCTACAAAAATATTTCCCTAGCTAATTTTTAAGTACATACAAAAATAATTTGACTAATAATCCTAGCTAATTTGATGAGTGGTAGCCCCCTTCCCTCTTCCTACTTTCCCAAATTTCCAATTCACTTTATTCCCTCCCTCGTTGCCCGCTCTCTGCCTCCCTCCCTCTCTCATTCTAATCTCTTTTCCAAATCCTCACATTCGTCCTCCATCCTTCCCTCTCTCTCATTCTGGTGGCTCATTGAATCCCCTCACACCCTTTTGCTCGGTGACAGTGCTGGAGGCTTTCAAACGAGGTATCTCCATGTCATGGGTTTCGTCTTTCAATTCTCAAAATGTTTCCTTTAAAAAAATAAAAATAAAAGTTGATTGTCGTAGCTCTTTTGTTGATGCATCTCTGTCTTCATTAATCTGTATGTGTTTTTAGAATTTGATATCACTTGGGATTGCTTCTACTAATTTGTTCTTCTCAGGATCGTGGAGGGGTGTTTCACCATTTGATTTCTCTTCCCCCTCGTATTTTTTTTTTGTTTTTTTGTTTTATAGTTTGAATCATGTCAACCCCTTCTTAGGGCTTGATGCTAAAGGTTAAGGAAAGGTTTTTTTGTATCAAATGTAGTTTCTTTGTGCAGAAAAGATATTGCTTTTGGAATAACAGGCTTTCTAGAAAAAAAGTTGTTTAAAAAATTTTGGCTTTAAAGTCATTTTCTCTTTCTAATAAATGCTTGTAGGGAATCAACAAGTTGCATTGCTTATTCTGTTTGAGGTATTTGAAGGAATTTTTATTTTTATTTTTTACCATTGTATTGAAATTTTGTTATATTACTCTGTAAGATAAAATTTCCCCTTTGAGTTATGCATGGTGTTCATTTATGACTCCTCAGTTGTTTTTCTTTGATATCAAATATCTGAGCTAGCCGGGAATCATGTAGATTTTGAGTGTACTTGCAGTGTAATCTATTGTTTGGGTGAGCTGAATATAATAGCAAATATGATATCAAAGTTTCTGAAAGTTATCTTCTGTTTTCTAAATTCTTTCATTTCATATCGTGCAATGGATGGTTTTTTATTTTTCATTTAATATTGTGCTTTGCTTTACCTGGCAATCTGTAAGTAGCATAGTAGCATATATGGGTTGCAATTAATGACTAACGTGTTTTGCAATTTATTAGCAATTTTTGTTTCAAAATACCAAATCATTTTTAGGCCTTTTCCTTCTGTGGGATTTGGCTATGATGCTATGTAATTTTCTCAGCATTCTCTGTTGTAAAATTCCAAATCATTTTAATATCTTCATAGTAGCATGTAGGAAATACCATATTTTCTCCTTTAGTAAGTGATGTACCTGTACATCTTTCCTCTACGATATGGATTTATAAAATACATAAATTGATTGTTATGCATCCCTTTAATTGGTCCTATAATCAGGTTGAGAACTCTTATTGTAATTACTTTCTTAAAAGGGAATGAATTCTTCTCTATGTGTCATCTTCTGTACTTCCTTGTTGTATTTTCTTCCATGATCATTTGATTATTTACCCTGTGCAGGAAAGTTTTTCTGTTATGTTTTTTGTGCATTCAATCTTGTTTACGTTCTTCATGTGGTACTATTAGTTGCATGATCTGAAATGTCTTTTTCATTTTGTCATATGGTACTTCAGCTTGTTTGATTTGAACATAGGATATCTCCATGATCTAGTATATTCTCAGGTGATAAAATCCCTATGCTTCTATCTTATTTGGTGTTAGGATGCTTTAATAATTAGCTATGATTTGCTTTTTACTTTTTATGTTTTAATATACTCATTCGGTCTTTCCTTTCAACTCCAATGGTGGGAGGAATTGGTAAACCACATCGACCTGACATTATTGTAGCAGTCTTCTGTGTTAAGTCCAAAGCTCCAGCAATTATTGTAGTTTCATGGAGTGACAACTCTCCACCTTTCCCTGCCTGATAGTGAACTTGAGCATATGACTGTAAAATGCTAATAAAATTCCTGAATCAATTAAACAAGCTAACCTCATTGGCATCTAAATTTACCAAAGTCATTAGTTCTGTTCGTCCTAGAAGTGCTGTATGCCCCTTGCCAAGAAGCCAATCCAACAACTACCATAGCAGAAGTTGCCAAGATATAAGTCAAAGATAACTAAAAATTTATAAGCTAAACATTTGGACTAGTGTATCAGGTTTATGCTGCATATCTGCTATATTGTCTGACTATCTTAGCAATGGTCCTAATAATATAGATTGCAAGGAAAAATCCTCCTTTCTTCACACCCTAATTTTGATGCCATGTACCATGAGAAAAACATGATATTAACACTAGTTTATGGCAATGGGTATAAGTCCAGTAATTCAATAAAGGTATATATCATAGCTTAGTTCAATGAAACTTGAAATTTCTAATTTTGTGCCTCCCTTTATAAGATATTTAGCAGTGTTTTCTAATTTTAGCCATCAAATCATCCTATTTGTTTTCTTTTTTTTCATTTCCTTGCGTTCTCTGTTTCTTTGAACTTTTTTGTTCATTTGTTCATGTTTTTCTGCTTTCATTTCTTATTTGTTTCATTTTTTATATTGGCCCAGGACTTTATGCTGAGTGGTTTGGTTTAGTTTGACGTATAGGGTAGATTTAATAGTAAAGGCATTTAAGTGAAAGGTTTTAGGATTAGTTTTTTTTTTCTTTAAGCTTTGTTAGTAGGATAATTAATTTTAGATTGTGTTTTTGAACATAGTAAAAAAATACGAAAAAGAGAAAAAAATCGAAGAAGAAAAAAAATAAAGAAAGAAGAATCTGGTTTTAAAAACATAAGGACCAACATAAAAAAGATAAAAAAAATGAAAAAGAAAAAAAATCAAAGAAAGAAGAATCTGGTTTTTTTCAAAAACATAAGGACCCACTTAAAGGAAAAAAGAAAAAAAAACAAACAAAGAAAAAACAGAAAATGAAAAATAAAAAAGCATAAAGGACCATATAAAAAAAAGAAGAAAAAAATAGAAAAAAAAGAGTTAATTTTGGAAGAGTGTTTTAATTAGTGAGCTAAGCTTTCTATTTCTTTTTTTGGGCTAAGGTTAGTTTGCTTAGTGAAAATAATAAATTAAAAAATGTAAGAACAAAATTGTTGGAGATTAGATAAAAATAAAAATACCAAAAAAATGCCAAAAAAGTGATATACATAAAAAAAAATTAAAAAAAAAAGAAAACATAGAAAGAAGGTCAAAAAGGTGATAAGAAATAATTTTTGTGAGTTAGGTTGATGTCAATTTGAGTAATTTGTCTGTTTATGGGTTGTGCCTCATTTTTATGTCTATTCACATGTTATTTGAATTGATCCATTGTTGATAATTTAATTTAAAAGCTTTAAGTTTTTATTAAAATTGACCAACCCATAATTATTTTCAAGAGAATTATGTGACTTTGATATTAATGACCACAACTTTGTGGGGATAGTAAATCATGATGTTGGAAATGCTAACATCTGGCTCTTCTTGACTTTACTATAGGTACCTGGCTCTTCTTGGAAAATATTCTGTTCCAGTGAAAGCTCTAACATAGGTATTATAATAATTTTTTGTCTGTTTCTCTTTCAATTGGTTGTCAAAACATGTGCACTTGGTTAGATGTTTGTGAATGTTTTGAAATGTATAAGATACATAGAGATAAAACTAAAATATAGTATAATATCTTATTTTAAGACACTTGGACATGGCTCAAGTGATCTGCTTTATATTAATTTGTTGCCTTCTAGTGTATGGACAAAGGACTGGATTGATAGGGATGAATATAGGTAGATATATATTGGAGACTAGCTCCTTGGAGCATTATAGATGCCTATTGAGGGATTAGGAGTACCATTGAGCTTTTGTCCAGGCAAATTGATTATAGATACCTCTGAGTTGTGATTGCAGCTCAATCCAAACCATGGCCCTCTACATGGTTCATTACCTGACCATTTAGAAGTGAGAAGTGATGGGTAATTCAGAATATGGAGAAAATCCAGTAGTGCAGTAACTTCAGGGGCACACTCAAGCCCAGGCTTAGGTTGACAAAAGAAATTGGAATCATAAGATACTTTGGCAGCCTTAAACTTTGGTATTGGACCCATTAGCCTGTTATTATTTAACACCAGTATCTCAAGGTGGTCCATATTTGCCAAAGTTTCTGGAATCAAGCCAACAAGTTGATTGCTATTGAGGTTGAGCTCCTGCAAGGAAGTTAGATTTCCAATGTTCTGTGGAATTGTCCCAGTGAACTGGTTTCCATGTAGCCAAACCTGTCTCAGGAAAGTCATTGAAGCAATAACATCAATAGCACCTGTCATCCCACCACCTTCTTGATCATTCAACCACAAAACCTGGATTGAAGATTGACCAAAACTAGCTGGAATGCCACCAGAGAGTCTGTTGTCTGAAAGCCTTAGATTTTCGAGATAAGGCAATGTGCCTAGAAAATCAGGCAATGATCCAACCAAATTACAATGCACCAGAGAAAGACTGGTCAATTGCACTGATTTTTCCAAGTCCATAGGAAATGACCACCCAGTACTTGCATTTAAGGGGTTTTCTTCCAGAGACAGGAACCTAATGCTGCTGAGTCCATTGAAGAAATTAGATGGTATTACATCAAACTCATTGTAATCCAAGTAAGCACGTTCCAATTTAGATAATCCACTGAAAGTAGGCAACACCCCACTAAGGTTGTTGCATTGAAGACCCAAATTTTGCAGTTCTGAGAGCTGGTTAAAGTTTGGAGGCAATGATCCTTTAAGACCCAGATTCTTAGACTAAATCTGAGTGACTCTATCTCCAGAGCAGAACACATAAGGCCATGAAGGAGGGCCACAGGGGTCATCTCCATTGTCTGGCCACTTGAGAAGCTCTGGATTCTCCAACCCTTTTCTGAAATCATTCAGAATTTTGAGATCGTTTGGGTTTGTATCACCATACCCCATTGTGACTCTATCTCCAACCCATTATCTCTCTCTCTCTCTCTCTCTCTCTCTCTCTCTCTCTCTCTCTCTCTCTCACTCACTCAGTCCACTCCATCCACCACCATGACTGTCCCTCTCGAAAGCTTCCTACCCCTTTCGTTTTCTGCCTCCTTTCTGTATGTCGATTTGATGTGATTCGTATTTTCTAACGAGTATTAAGTATTAACAAGAATAAATGCTATGTTAAAATGGTTATTTAAATATTTTGAATATCAATGTCTTTTTTAGAATATCAATTTCAATTTGAATATTTGTTCTATTAACAATAACAAGAGATTCTTACGTAATAATAACAACATTTCACACGAAAGTTGATTTTACTATTTATCAAAAGTTACAATGACGTGCCAGTATTTATTTTTAACACCAATATATCATAAAGACCCCCACCATTAATCTCTGAATTTGTTTTTGTCTTGCCTGAGTATTTATAAGTATAAGATTAATTTTATTCGTAATATTTAGATTGCTCTTTCTTATAAGTATTTTTTATTTGAAAGTTTAATTCTAATATTTTATAATCTTCCCAATCTCTAAATTTAAATGTATTTACCATTTTTAATTCAGATAACTAATGTGACATATATTTAATAATATAATATAAAAAATCTTATAATCTAAGAATTTGAATTTTCCTTAATTTTAATCTCTTTAGACCCATGATAATTAATATATTTCTCATATTATTGATGCATTTCATTCTTAACACATTTTGTGGAAAACAAAAATCTTCGTGCTTTTTATTATTTTTATCATGAATAATAATCATAATGATATTAACAATAACAACAATATGATTAGCTTTCGGTAATCGATCTTTAACATTATAAGTCTGATTCGTCAATATAACCAACCACTATTAAATCTCTTATTCGGTTTATATGTCTTCATGTGTATAAATTATGAATTTTTAATACAATTATATCCATTCCTTAAAAAAAAAATGTTGTTATTTTTCACAAGGACTTCATAAAATAATCTAAAATAACACATGTCACATAGCTGTGTCGCGTGCCTCATCTTGGATTTTATTCAATTTAAAAATGAAAAAGTAATGTATATTTAAGCCAAAGTTATTCTTAATGATTTCGTATGGGACGTTTTTGGTGCCAAAAACCATTTTCCAAATGTATTCTATATAATGACAAATCCTTTAGGATATTTCATTTTTCTATATAAATATAAAGAGAACTGGTATGAGAACAATTTATATTTTACTATAATAACAAAGTGACTAACTACAACACAAGTAACAAGGTGGTTTGCAGTTTGCACAAACTCACTGGTATATTTCTGGTATAAAAAACAAGAAAAAGTGAAATTATACAAACATTTGAACAATAATAAAATAATATGAATAATACGAGGGGATGGTATTGTAATCAAAACAGTGATGATTTGAATAATATGAATAATAAAGACCTTAAAGGAAAAGTAAACAGACCAAAAAACCTGCTCTTAATGATTATGATAGAACTGGACCTGAAATATAAGAAAAAAAGAATAGTTCTTTATTGAGAAACTCTCCTCTTTATAACAATCAGAGGGAGAAAGAAACAGAAATAGTAGTGCTACAAAAGATGAACAGATATGGTAAACATATACTAATCTGAATTCCTAATGACAATTCGAGAGGTCCTTTTTCTCTCTTAACCTTCCTTTCTAACTCTGAAAGAGGTTAACTTCCAAAATGCCCCCCTTTCTCTATTTATATCCAACTGACTAACTGTTATTCTGTTAGAATAACTAACTAATTATTATTCTAACAGAAAATAGAATAAACTCATTTTCTGATCCACTACTACTTGTCTATTCTTCGTAGAGTACACCTTTTTTATGATAGGCTTGCTAACAATACTCCCCCCCAAGACAATCAGCACAGTGGTTGCCTTCTTAGTTCATGTAGAACATGAGAAATAACAATCTCCCAATCTATCTGAATATCAACAATAATATTGCCATAATTTAACAATAATAGGCCCGCTGACAGATTAAAACCATCACTTTCTCATAATTTAATCTCATAGTTGGTACTTGGAACTTCAACATTTCAAAAGTTAGCTTAGATTTCCCTATACCAAAATTGATGTGCTTGCATGTATTTTTCTTTAGCTCCTGATGACACTGAGGTTGAGCATCATTTGCAATTACATATCATCTGTTCGTTTGGATTCTAGTGTTTAAAATCCAAGTGCATTTTCAGCTGATGAACTTGAGGAAGAAACTTTTTAGACTATACCTGAATATGTAATATCTGTTTATACTATATAGTTCTTATAATTGAGTCAATATTATTTTTTGAAGCATTCTTTGTCATATATAATCATTTTGGTGAGCGAAGCCTTAGTTTCCCGTTTGAGATTCAATATTAGTGAGCACATGTACTTTTTGAAGGTACTGCTCATTGTATTGAATCTTGAATTGTCCAAGTTGGACAGTTTGGGAAAAAACTTTTCTTTCACTTGATTATAGTTACTCCTTAAATCTCACATCATATACTTGCCAAAATTTTGTTGTGTAACATTTCCTTTTGTTCTCTGGGTGCACACTTGATCGTGGTAGATGTTACCACTTTCTAGTCGTGTACTTGGAGACCAATGGGAAGTGCTGTCGAAATTTTGTCAAGTATATGATGTGTGATTTTTATGAGTACTATCAATCAAGTGTTGAAAAAAGTCTTCTCGAATGGGATAGGGCCATACCTTTTTAAGAGAGATGAGGAGTTCGAGAATAATAGTACTAATGTGTTAACTCAACTTCAGCAATCATGAAACCTGATCGAAGTTGGATGTTACGAAGAAAGGATCACACTGGCCTTGTAAGTGAAGAATTCAAGAATGGAGTTGATGATTTCATTAAGGTCGCCAAAGGAAACCCAATGGTTTCTGATGCATTAAGTCGCATTCCTTGCCCATGTGCAAAATGTAAGAACCATGTTTGGATGGAGTCATTTTCAGTAGAGAACCATTTGTACAAGTACGGATTTGTAGAGGGTTATGTAAATTGGACCATTCATGGTGAGGACAGATGGGGGGATAGTGGTTCAGCATCCATTGTCCATAATGATGAAGTGGAGACTAGGAATCCATATGTGGATATGGTTATGGACGCTGCGGGTGATATATTAAATCCAGAAGTTCAAGATTTGGAAGAGGATCTGAATCCGTCAGCTTCAAAGTTTTATGATTTATTGAGAGACGCTGACGAACCTTTATGGGATGGTTGTCATAAGCACACGAAATTGTCAGCTGTAACTCAACTCTTGAATCTGAAGTCAGAGTTCAACATGAGTGAAAGTTGTTATAACCGAATGATTGTCATAATTAAGAGCATGCTTCCAGAATCAGAAAGGTTACCCGAAAACTATTACAGATCGAAGAGAATGGTTAATGATTTAGGATTAGGATATGAGAAGATAGATGCATGTCCTAATCATTGCATGTTGTATTATGGAGAGTACATGGACAAGAGTGTTTACTCAGTGTGCTTAGTATGCGGACATCCACGATTCAAACCGAAGGTGGGACGTTCTAAAAATCAGAAGGATGTGCCATTCTCAGTGTTGCGATATTTTCCCATTATTCCGAGACTCCAACGCCTGTTTATGTCCAAACATACTGCACAATATATGCGCTGGCATGCGGATGGAGTGCGTCAAGATAAATCAGTGATCATGCATCCAGCTGACGCTGAGGCTTGGAAAAGTTTTGACGCCATCCATTCGACATTTGCGCTAGAAACTTGAAATGTTAGGCTTGGCCTTTGCACAGACGGTTTTAATCCATTCAGTGGTTCATCTACTCCATATTCATGTTGGCCTGTTTTTGTCACACCTTATAATTTTTCCCCAAGTATATGTTTGAAAAGAGAATACATATTCCTTACTCTTGTGATCCTTGGACCGAAGTCACCGGGTAAAAGTTTAGATGTCTATCTTAGACCCTTGATTGATGACTTAAAGAATTTGTGGGATAATGGGGTGAACACTTTTGATGCGTGGAATAAGCAAAATTTTAATATGAAAGCAGCTTTGTTGTGGACAATTAGTGACTTTCCAGCTTATGGAATGCTAAGTGGATGGAGTACTCATGGAAAACTTGCTTGTCCTTACTGTATGGAGAACAATACGTCATTTGTATTGAAGCATGGTAGGAAGTGTTGCTGGTTTGATTGTCATCGTCAATATCTGCCTCCTGAACATCCGTTTCGTCGTGATCGGTACTCTTTTAAGAAGAATTCAACAGTGCAAAATTTTCTACCGCCACAACGATTGAGTGGGTCAAATATCTTGAATAGAGTGACTCAGCTTGATCAAGTCATTTTTGGCTTGAATTCACGTAACCAAAAACAACGTGGCTTTGGTCAGTTTCACAACTGGGTAAAGAAGAGCATATTTTGGGAATTACCTTATTGGTCCACCAATCTAATACGACATAATTTAGATGTCATGCATGTTGAGAAGAATGTGTTTGAGAATATTTTCAACACTGTTATGGACATAAAGGGAAAGACAAAAGACAATGCAAATGCAAGAGAAGATTTGAAGATGATATGCAAATGTCCCACCTTAGAATTGATTGTTGAGAATGGCAAGTATAAAAAACCAAAGGCAACTTATGTGTTAAATGCCAATCAAAGAAGGACAGTGTGTGAATGGATAAAGCAATTAAAATTTCCTGATGGGTATGCATCAAACATTGCACGTTGCATCAATTTAGATGATGGGAAGATATATGGAATGAAAAGTCACGATTGTCATGTTTTTATGCAAAGGTTAATTCCTCTGGCGTTTCGTCACATGTTACCAAAGCCTATATGGGGAGCATTAACAGAGCTTAGCTTGTTCTTTAAAGAAATTTGTGCAACTGCATTACGTACTTCTATTATGGAGAATGAGGAGCTTTCCATTATTGAAACAGTTTGCAAGTTAGAGAAGATTTTTCTGCCAGCATTCTTTGACGTGATGGAACACCTAGTTGTGCATCTCCCCTACGAAGCTAAGGTTGGAGGACCTGTGCAATATAGATGGATGTATCCATTTGAGAGGTGTATGTTGTACTTGAAAAGGAAGGTTCGAAATAAGGCGAGAGTTGAAGGGTCTATCTGTGAAGCATATAATCTAGAAGAAATTTCTAATTTTGCTTCCATGTATTTTGATCCACAAATACAGACAAGGCGCACTCAAGTTCCTCGAAACGATGATGGTGGGGAAGATATGACTAATGATTGCTTGTCTGTTTTTAAACATCCATGCCGCCCTATCGGGAGAGGTCGTAATAGGTTCTTGTCCGATGTGGAGCTTCAAATTGCTGAAACTTATGTGCTTGTAAATTGTAGAGAAGTAGAACCCTATCCCCAGTAAGTGTACTCACTAACTTAGCTATTTAATAAATTTCCAATTACATTATGTTCAATACTAATTATTGTATTGATTAGACAATTCGAGGATTCGCTAAGGCAGACAAACTCTAGTATCTCTGAAGATCAAATTTTGGAACTTCGGGATAAGGATTTCAGTAGGTGGCTAAAACATCTAGTGAGTTCTTTTATGCATAATCATATATATCACATAAAAAATAATGTTTGTTATACCAATACTAAATGTTACGACTATTTGTTCTCTTTGTAATGATTCACAGGTAAATATAGGTCAAATTGAGGATGGAATGATTCGACAGATGAGTTATGGTCCATCCAAGTCTGTTACTTCTTACAATGGCTTAATAGTTAATGGGTATAGGTTTCATACTAAGGAGTACGGACAAAATAAAGCTACCATGAACAGTGGGGTTTGCGTTAGAGGAAGTATATATGGCGAAAATGAATTAGACTATTATGGCATCGTTGAAGAGATATTGGAATTGTCATATCTAGGTCAGAACAAAGTATTTCTTTTACGGTGCCAGTGGTTTGACCCAATTAATGGAGTCAATGTTGATGAGAGATATGGATTGATTGATGTCAAGTACAAATTGAGGCTTCACTCAAATGAACCATTTGTATTAGCTGAACAAGCACAACAACTATACTATACAGTATACCCACAATGATGCGGGGATCGAGCTAGTGGGGAATGGTGGGCAGCTTGTAAGGTTAGAGCAAGACTCTTTGCGGATGAAACATTCAATGATGAACATGATGGATCGAATGAGCTAGCTGCTATCGATTACTACCAAGATAATGGATCCTTGAGAACACCTAATATCATCACAGATGACGGAGTGATTTCCTTGTTTGATGCACATGCCCCAGTGGAAGAAGTGGACATAAATGAAATTCATAATCCAAATAATCTTCTGTTTGTCGACCAATTCATTGATGACAATGAAGAAGATGACAATACCGAGTTCATAGATGAAGATGAGGAACTATATGATTCAAGCTCAAGTAGTAGCAGTTGAACTTTGTTTATGGTATTTACACTAAAATGTCATTTTTATATTTTATGAGATTCTTGACAATATTTATGTATGTAGTTTGTTTTATAATATGTTTTATTATTGCGACATTTATCATGGTAATTCGAGGTAGGGGCAATGGACGTGGTCGAGGAGAGGGCCGCAACAATCCACCCGAGTTTTCTCAACCGCACACTGATTCACCACCACTGCTTGCCTTCTCCGTGCTCCCCAGGTATAACTATATAATCATCTTTTTATTGTTAACTCTTGATTTGTATTTATGAATTTAGATTGCTTATAATTATGTCAGGTGTTATTTCAGCTTACTAGCCCCTTGACCATTGGTGATCCATCAACTCTGTTCCACCTCGACTATTGTCCCTGACCCACCCCCTACTATCGCTGTCTCTGTCCCACCCCCCACTGTGCCTCCAACTAGCGACCCAATTTCGATGCCTTCAAGTGGAGCATCCCAAACAGAAACTGATAGAAGACCAGTTATATCTGTGGAGGACATATCTCAATCGTGAGTAATAATGAATGTCATGTTTTATTACATATATTTTATTTTTAGATTATTAACATTTCCTGGATCTTTTAGGAGGAGGTTTGTCCCACAGTCTGTGACCCGTGAGATTATGGCCACTGTGATCACACGGATGCCCACTGAAAAATAGAAAAATTATCCTGTGTACATGAAAGATGAATTATTTCAGGATTTTATGGTAAGTAATTATGTTTCTAGCCTCATTGTATTATACATTTATCTAGATAGAGAAATATACTAACATGACTTTGTTTTAGAATAAATATCGATTTGCATCAGATTATGATCATTGCATAGCAAGAACTGTTTGGGAAAGAACATGCATGGATCACTATTCAGATGATTTAAAGAATTATAGAAAGACAATCATGAAAAAGTTGAGGACATCAAACATAGCTGACCTTAAGGGCCATGGGCCCCCAGCTTTGAAGTCAGAAGTGTGGGATGGCTTAGTTGACATTTGGTTGACACCAGAGTGGCAAAAGAAGTCTGTTGCTGGTCGAAGCAACAGAGCGGCCGTGCCTGATGCTATGTTGCACACTGCAGGCTCAATAAGCTTCGGTCAACATAAAAAGAATATGGTAATATAGAATTTCTTCTCTGTTTGGTATAACATTCTAATAATTCTATCTTATACTATTATATAATTATAGTACTAGTGAGCCTGAAAATATGGGGTGCATTTCCTTCTATACTTTGCTATGTTAACAAGTCAATTCCCATTATCCAAAATTCTCAAGAAAATACCTCATATATAGCACTCCATCAATTCTACTATTAAATATAGAATATGCTCTTAATAAATGCCTGAGATCCAATAACCAACCCATATTGCTTAATAAATGTCATTTATTGATGATTGTGGTCTTTAACCAACCAAGATGGAATCAGTTTATGATTTTTGAAGGAGACTCAGACTCCTTACAAACTCATGACCGTGACGATAAAAATCGAGGAATGTTTACACTGGTTTTTAATCCCTCTAAAATGACTTGCTTACTTGATTTCCTTAGCTTTCATGTCTAGAATGGGAAAGCAGCATTCAAATATCCCCAATCTTGACAAGTCTTTAGTTCTAATCACAGGAAACATAATTGAAATTCTTCTATATATGAACACTCTTTTCTGGCTTTTTGGGGGATATAATGTAATTGATATGATGATTACATAAAGAAAGAACTACTAAAATAATGAAAATTTGCCAAACTATGAAAAGCAGCAATAATTGATATAATGTAGAGCTTGTCATCACCTGAAATATGCTCTTATTTTGGTAGTTGGATGGGACGAATTTTCCTGTGTCTTTGTCTAAAGCTCTTATATAAGGTATCTTATATTCTCTGGATCCAACCAAGTTGGGTTTTTGTAACTTTCGTAAAAGTGAAAGGAAATTGGCCTTTTCACTGAACCTATTGTAAACTTGTATGCTGACCTTCAATATAATGGATACCAAACAGTATTGAGCAGTAGTAGTGGTATTGATAAAAATTAACCAGTATGGATAGTAATGCTGACCCTTTGTGGTTATAATTATAAAACTTTCATTTTTTGAACTTCTAATTAAATTTGTGACTTATCTAATAAACCCTTCTTGATATCATGAGAAAACCTATTATCAAGTCTTTCCTATTTTTTTAAGTTTGTTGGCCTCTTGTCACGAGACAAGATGTGGTTATTTTTGGTTTGGTTTTTCTGATTGAGACTTACATTGACTTCTCTTTTGTATAAAACTATTATGCCTTTAATAATTCTATTAACATGTGAAGAAAACTTTAACCCTTGTCTAAAACTTCCCTCCATAATTATTCAGAGAATTATTGATTGAAGTTGAGCTACTGTGTTATTGATTCTCTAAACTGAGCTGGTTGCTGGATGTCTACCCTTGTAGTTTGAAACTGAGGATCTCTGATCACTGGCTCTTATTTGTTTTTGGATATTCATTATGAGTATATTGGTTTTTGTTTCCCATGCAAAACTATCATTTTTGACAAATTGGGGTATTATGGTGTTAAAACTAGAAACATGATTATAAGGGTTTGTTTGATGTCACATTTCATAAAATATCCCTTGACTAAATGAAATGGCAGAACATTTGGTTTTGAACATTTGGTTTTGACCAAGTTCTTCACATCTCATATTTACTGAAGATGCTAAAATATGTGTTTTTGGTGCATTATTTGCGTAGTGATTTTTTATGATATGACACAATGACATTGTTTGATTCATGCTGACTTCACCTAGTGAGAAAAGAGTTGCTTGTTGTTATTGTTGTATATTCTAATAGTTGTTGATTACAGGAGGCAAAGTTGAATCGTCCAGTCCCTTTCAGAGATCTATATGAAAGTGTTCATAAGAGGAAAAATGGTGAATATGTCACTCAACGCTCAAAGGATTTTATTGTAAGTGTCTTTCAAATTTAAACTAATCATATTTGTTAAGTTGTTAATTGTTTTGATAAAGTTTTCTACATTTTTCGTTTCAGGACTCTTATGACACCTCGATGTTAGACAAGTATGGAGAAGACTTTTCACTGCATCCTGTGGTAGATTAGGAGGTGTGGATGGAAGTGACGGGTCCTAACAAGAAGGGACGGGTCCATGGCATGAGTCATAGTTTAGGTATTGACATTTATGGATCTAGTTCATCCTCACAGGTTGGTGGTTCCTTCTACACTGTTCCGACACATGCCATAAAGGAAGCTGTTAATGAAGCGATGACTTCTTTTGTCCGGATGCAATTGATGCCCATTGTCCGTGAGATAACAGGCTCCCAAGCACATAATGGTGTGCCGCAGGCTGGTTCACAAGGCGATGCAGTTGGGGATGATCATGCGACTAACTGATTAGTTGTGTTTTATTGATGAGAGTACTAATTTATTTAGAACTATTTGTATTAACATAAATTTAATTAGTTATCCTTTCTTTGTAGAACATGTTTTGGAACTTATTAATGTAAATATGATATTTCCAGTTATTTTGTACAACTTATTTGTTGAATTTTTCCTGTTTGGATTGGAATATAATTTGTACAGGTATAATTGTTATAGATTAGTTATAGAATTGTTGCAAAATATAAATAGTTATTGGATCATTGACAGAATTGTTAAATAGCTACGGATTAGCTACGGAATTGCTACGGATTTCATAACATAAATAGCTACGGATTGGCTACGGAATTGCTACGAATTTCATAACACAAATAGCTACGGATTAGCTACGGATTTCATAACATAAATAGCTACGGATTAGCTACGGCATTGCTACAGATTTCATAACATAAATAGCTACGGATTAGCTACGGAATTGCTAGGGATAATTGCTATAAATTAACTACGAAATTGCTATGAAAAATTACTACAGATTAGCTACGTAATTGCTACGGATTAAGTAACATAAATAACTAGGAATTAGCTACAGAATTGCTACTGATAATTGCTACAAATTAGCTACGGCATTGCTACAGAAATAGATATATATAGCTGTGAAATAACTATGGAATTACTATGGATAATTGCTACAGATTAGCTACGAAATTGTTATGGATTTAGCAACATAATAGCTAGAAAATAGCTACGAAATTACTACGATTTTTTTAAATTAACTACGGATTAACTACGAATTTGCTACGAAAATTTTTGTAGCGAATTAGCTATGGAAATGAAGAAGAATCTAAACGAAAATTAACTACAACTTAGCTTCGGATTAGCTACGGTAATTTAAAAAATAGCTGCAGATTAGCTACGAATTTTTTTGGTAGCTAATTAGCTACGAGAAATTTGCTACAGACGAGTCCGTAGCAAATCCGTAGCTAATCCATAGCTAATAAATTTTGCTACGGATTAGCTACGGATTTGCTACGGATTCGTCTGTAGCAATTTTCCAAAATTCTTGTAGTGTTGTTTTACAGGATGTAAGTAGTCTCTAGAATTATGAAGGTTTGTATGCTCCCTACACACACTACACCTACACGTTTATCACACACATTCGAGTGGGGCCCTATACCCGGGTCTGAGTGAATCTTAAGTTAGGTAGAGGTTGCGTAGTGGTAGCCATTTTGGATGTACATCCTGTTTGGTTATCGCGAAAACCTCATCTAGAGCGTACCTTTTTCATGAATGTCCCGCACCTAGTGGTTTACCCACTATTTGTGGTCAACATTCTGATATGGGACTTAGCTCTAGAGGCCTTTAGAATAGTAGAGCCACCCAATGAAAGTTCTCACGAATTAGACAGCCTTATAGATCCTTAGGGTAAAACTCCTCAAATTTAAGGCAGTCCTTCAGGACACAAAGGGAGCATACCTTTTTGTTATCCTTAAATTTATCTGTCATTGTATTTTTATATATATATATATAAAAAAGAAATCGTACTTTGCATCCTTGTACCATGTTTTCTTTACAATACTCTAATCTTTTGTCTTCCTAAGGCAGATTTGTTAGAGAACCGTTAGATCAACCAAGATTTGACAATGAGTATCTTTGATAAAAGGAATATGGGATCGGATCACAAGGATGCAAGCTTGAAAAAGACTCTGCGACTCAAGGCTAATAAAGTTCACACTGAAAGCCTAGTGGTTATGGGACGAATGTTGAAGAAGACTCAACGTTTGACATTTGCAGCAAAGTATGGAAAGGTTCTGGATCTGTTGGAGGTGAATGTGCAAGTGGAAGCACTCACCGCAGTGGCCCAATATTATGACCCTCCTCTCAGATGTTTCACTTTTCAAGATTTTTAGCTAGCTCCCATTCTGGAAGAATTTGAGCAAATCCTAGGTTTGTCATTGGAAGGCAAAAGGCCATACTTTTATAAGGGACACTATGCATCCATCCTAACTGTAGCAAACATTTTGAAAGTGCACGCAAGAGACCTCCAAGGTGTGCAGCAAAATAGGAATAAAACCAAAGGGTTTTCAAGAGAGTACCTTGAAGGACAGATGCGTCACTTAGCGAAAAGTGGAGATTGGGAGGCTTTCATAGATGTGCTAGCCCTCACCATTTATGGCACAATCTTGTTCCTTAATATTGATGATTACGTGGATTATGCAGCAATCGATGTGTTCCTTGCATGTAAATTCCACACCGACAACCCTATCCCAACTATTCTCGCAAATGTTTACTCTACCCTGAACTTTTGTCACGAAAGGAATGGTAAAAGAGTCCTCTGTTGCTTGCCGGTGTTGTATGTCTGGCTCACAGCTCATGTTTTCAATAGATCATACAAAGCGGAGTGCCCTATCGCTGACTTTAACCTATACCAGTTGAAGGTCAAGAATAGCCGCGAATGGGCGGACCACTTGGCGAAATTGGAAGAAAAGCAGATAAGGTGGTATCCTCGATGGAAAGATGTAGAAACTATCATCTACCAGTGCGGAAGGTTTCCAAACGTACCACTCATGGGTACACGAGGATGTATTAATTACAATCCGGCCTTGGCATAGTGACAACTCGGTTATCCTATGATGGGGCCACCTGCAGAAGCCCAAATAACCTCTTTTGTTCTTTACTATATAGATACGGAAGACGCTGAATCACTTCAGGAAGTCCGAAGTGCTTGGGACAAAGTCATCCGAAAAAGAAAAGAACTGGGAGTCAGAAGTTGTGCAACTAAGGAAGATTATCCCCAATGGGTTAAGGATAGAGTTTAAGAAATCAAGTTACCATTCAGGACCTCGGTAACCCCTATGGTTGGTGAACCTTCAGCCTCGGTTGTGATCGAGAATGAAGAGATGAAAGAAATAAGAGTAAGGTTTGTGAAAATGGAAGAGGAAAAGAGAAAAATGGAAGCCGAGTTGAGAGAGACCCGCCAGGCATATGCGGCCTTGAAGTGAGAAAATGCTGAAAAGGACCACACTCTTGAAGGGGCTAATAAAAAGATGAAGGCAGAACGTGATTACATGCTAAAAACCAAACAGTGTTTGGGGGCAGCAAACAAGGAATTAAGGTTCCGTAGGCAAGAAAGGGACAGGGCCATGACTGAAAACCAACAGCTTAAGGAGCAGCTCAAGAGTGCCAAAGCAACTCAGAACAATGCAATGCGACTGGTAGAAGAAATGAGGCAACAGATGGGAGTGGCATCTAAGCGATATGAAGATATGATAAAAGATAAGAAGCTACACATGAAAGAGACAATTACAAAATATGAGGCAGCATTGCAACAAGGATAGGAAAATATGAAAAAATTGATAGATCAGGTGGAATAACAAAAAGGGGACATCGATGGATGGAAGGAGGAAGTTCATTTTTGGATTAGTCGCTTTGCAAAATTGGCGTGTTTGGCTAATTCGGTAATTGCGGATACTCCATATCATTTGAAGAAAGCTGATCAGATGGTTAATCCTTTTGAAACACCGGTAGAAATCAGTGATTTCATTGAGTACTGTAAGAACCTTATAGGGCAGATGAAACAGATGGCTAAGGCCTATTCAGACAGGGAATAGTTTCTTTCGGCTAGGTCATGATGTATTCATCTAAGAAACAATGTATTATTATATCTTTTCAGTTGAATGAATGAAGTACGCTTGTGTCGGCACTCATTTTTTCTATCCCATATTTCACTGGAGACTTAATAGTTTTGAATGAGACGTTCTGGGTAATAGTCACAATAAACAATATCAAAGATACTCATTTCAAATTTACTTGGTGCAAAATCACTAACGGTCCTCTAACAAATAATGAACATAATCACTGATCTTCTAAAATTTTCAGGTAAAAACTTCGAACCATTGCTCGTCCTCAGAAAACGTAGATTGCACAAACCCGGGCCTACAGAACTAGATCGTAAACTAGGCTGCAAGAGATGTCAAACTCAGAAAGAAACTTAAGTCAAGAGATGGATGAAATGAGAGAAAGAATCAATACAATGGCAGAAGGACAATCAATGGTCGAAGATTTACTGAGATAGTTAACTGAGACCCTTAGAACAACAAATGGAACATCTGTCGGCACTAGGGTAAATGCAAATGCAAATAACAATATGAATGAAGAGGGTGATTCCATGAATGAAAATCATGAAGGGGAGAAAAATAATGTAGAAGTAACTCATGAACAGCCAGTGAAAATATTCCTGAACAGCAACTCCGAGAAAGAAAAATTAAGAGATGAATTGATTGAAAAGATGCAAGAGCAAATTAAAGCCATGCAAGACCCTAATCTGTATGGCTCAGTGGGAATCGATGAACTATTCCCTGAGGTTGAAGTCAATATTCCCAAAGACTTCAAAGTACCAGACTTCTCAAAATATGATGGGAGCACCAATCCAAAGTTCCATCTGAAGAAATACATCACCAAAATGGCCATTTGGTCACGGGATCAAAAGTTCTTAATCAATTTCTTCCATGAGAGCCTGACTGGGTTGGCTTTGGAATGGTACATGCAACTTGACCATTCAAAGATTTCTTGTTGGGATGATTTGACCAGTCTATTCTTGGAGCAATATCGATTCAATATCAACACCGCACCTATCTGAGAACAACTAGGGTCAATACAAAAAAAGAATGATGAAACTTTCAAGTAATACGCTCAAATATGAAGAATGTTAGCAGCCCAAGTTCAACCACCTTTGACTCCATCAGAAATGAGCTCATACTTTATAGGGACCTTAGGAGCACCTTTTATTGGGCTGATGGCAGGTGCTGCCTACAGAGATTTTTCTGATCTAATTTCGGCTGGAGAAAGGATTGAGAACCTTGCAAAAGCAGGAAAATTACCTACTGGAAATACAGAGGGCAATTTTCCTAAGAAGGTGGCACCAACAAGGAAGAAAGAACCAGAAGTCAGTTATGTGCATCAACAAAACTTATGTTTCCCTCGTAACCCACAACCATACCCTTCTTATCAAGCCCCTTCACCCGCTTTTTCGGCTTACCAGACTTCATACCAAGTTAATAATGTTCCTTCACCACATCCCGTCTATACCAATCGTCCTCCTGCACCTCGAAATCCAGGAAACCAAGGGTATGCTCGACCCTCGTCGAATCTACCCCATTTTCCAAAGTTGCCAATCTCCAATGCTGATTTGTTTCAACAGTTGTTCGATGCACATTTGGTTGCATGCGTTCCTTCTCGCCCTATGGTGTCCCCATTTCCAGCCTGGTATAATCCCAACGTAACTTGTAAGTTCCATATGGATAACCCAGGACACTCAATTAAAGATTGCGAGGTATTTAAAACCATAGTGAGGAGATTGATTTCCTGCGGAAAGCTAAACTTTGAAGAGGAGAAAGGACCTAGCATTACTAGCAACCCAATTCCAAATCATGGGAAGGGGATTGTAAATGCATTAGAAAAGGAGAATGAAGGACTTCAAAACGTAGCGAAGGTCAAAACTCCTATGATGTTAATATTCCAAGGTCTTGTCCAAACAGGTTATTGTTCCTCAGTAGCCTTGGGTGATATAGGGATTGAATATGATACTGAAGCTTATTGTGAATACTATATAGAGAAGGGACACGATATTGAAGGTTGTCAGGAGTTTAAGGCTCGGGTACAAAGATTCATGGCTTTGGGGGTAATAGATGTTACTCAAGCAAGAGGGTTCACAAAAAAGATAGATATTGTGGAACGTCTAGTCCTCAAACTCCCACGTACTAGTGAAGTTCTGGATTCCCAGAAAGTTGTCATAGCGATAAAAAAGTCTACACCTTTCCCCTATAGTGATACACATGTTGTGCCTTGGAAGTATGATGTTAAGGTAAGGACACAAAGTAATATAGGACAAACCGCTTCAATCCCCATTGCTCAGATAGCAGAGCCCGCACAAGCAGTGTCAAGCGTCGTGGGTATAGGAGGGATCAGAAGAAGCGGCAGATGCTATGGGCAGGAAGATAAAATCGGGAAAGGAAAAGCAGGCTTCATAGAAACAAAAGAAGATGATGAAGAAAAATTCCTAAAAATCATGAAGCGAAGTGAGTATGATGTGGTAGAACAGCTCAGAAAGACTCCAGCTCGGATCTCTCTATTGTCACTCATCATGAATTCTGAACCTCATCACAAAGCACTGCAGAGAGTGTTAAATGAAGCCTATGTGAAGTCGGATGTTACCCCAGAAAGCTTAGTGAACATGGTAGACCCAGTAAGGCACATCAATGTGATCCCCTTCTTGGAAGAAGAAGTGGTACATTCAATAGGGAATAACCCACGTGCTTTACATATCACGTTGAAATGTCAGGGGTATGTAGTCGCAAAAGTTCTGATTGATGGGGGTTCTGCCTTGAATGTCCTCCCGAGGACAACCTTGTCCCAGCTGGCTATGAGTGTAGAAGACCTTAGGCCTCAAGAAATGACAGTACGGGCCTTCGATGGAAGGAAAAGAGGAATTCTGGGAGAAGTGACCCTTCCATTTGAGATCGGCTCGAGCTGCTTCCAAGTGTTGTTTCAAGTAATGGATATTGAGCCTACATATACTATGCTTTTAGGAAGACCATGGATCCACGCTGCTGGTGTTGTTCCCTCGACCCTGCACCAATGCCTGAAATACATTGAAAATGGATGTCTGGTTACCATTTGAGGAGAGGAAGAAATCTTACTGATGAAGCCTACTTCAGTGCCTTATGTTGAAAACACAGAGTTGGAGGTGGAAAACTTTCTACACAGTTTCTAGTTGGTGGAATCGAAGGCAAAGAAGGATGAGTCATCCTCTAAAGATGTTCATCAAGTTGTGACTCGCATTATGACCAATAATGGTTACCAAGCTGGAAAAGGTTTAGGAATTCAGCTGCAAGGAACCAAGTCTATGATCACTCTGCCAGAGAACAAAAACAAATATAGTCTAGGATATGAGGCACCTTTGGAAGACACGATGAAGCACAATTTGGTTCTCAATGAAGGAAAAATGGAGAATGAAGTGAAAAAGATGATTCTTCATCTGAAGGAGACATTCCCCATCCCTGCCGAGGTTATCAATAGAACCTCCAATCATCAGGTCCGGCTAATCATTAACAATGTAGACGAAGACTCCGGAGAAGACCATGTTATCCAGCCTGCTGTCAATTTGAAACCTCTGAACAATTGGCGATCTGAGGTGTTAATGGATGTGATTGTCATAAAGTAATTGTTTAGTCATGATGTTATCTTAGACTTTTGTAATGCTGAATTTATGCTAACCCTTATCGAAGCTTTAATGTAATGAACTTGTGTGTTTTTTCCATTATGATTCTCTACTCATGTTATCTTTCATCAAATTTTCAATGCAATGAACTTGTGTATTTCTCAATTGATTCACTGCTTTAGTTCTTTTCTATCTTCGATTTACGCCTTTGCTTAGCCTTGTCTAATTACTATATTTTCTTTCTGTTTCCAATCGGGCATAAATAAATCTTCCAGGGACTTGGGTCTGGTAGAGGCATTGTCCCATGAAAGGATGCCTGAAAGCTCAAGGATGGACTCTTATTCAATGATGGATTCCACTGAGGAGTTTGCCAAATTGGTAGAAAGGTCAGAAAGAGACTTCAGCCTGGATGAGGAAGAAGTAGAGGTGATCAATATGGGAACCGATGAAGACAAGAAGGAGTTGAGGTTAGTGGATAACCCAGAACGTGAAAGCATGATCAGGTTATTCAGAGACTACATGGATGTATTTGCTTGGTCTTACCGAGATATGCCAGGGCTGGATCTGAGCATAGCTTCTCACAAGATTCTGCTATACCCTAATGTTGAGACGAAAAAGCAGAAATTGAGGAGAATGCACCCTGAAATGTCTTTAAAGATCAAAGAGGAAGTCACCAAGCAATTGGAGGTAGGTTTTTTAGAAGTATCAAGGCACCCAGAATGGGTAACAAATATCGTTCCCGTTTCGAAGAAAGATGGAAAAGTCAGGATGTGTGTGGACTATAGGGATTTGAATAAAGCTAGCCCTAAAGCTAATTTTCCATTGCCTCACATTGATGTCCTTATTGATAATGCAGCAAGAGGTCATAGATTCTCTTTCATGGATGGTTATTCTGGTTACAATCAAATTCTTATGGACACGAGTGATAAAGAGAAGACCACATTTGTCACATTATGGGGAACCTTTTGTTACACAGTCATGTCATTCGGATTAAAGAATGCTGGGATCACCTATCAGCGTGCCATGGTTGCTTTATTCCATGATATGATGCACAAAGAAATTGAGGTATACATGGATGACATAGTTACTAAGTCCAAAGAAGGGGAAAGCCATGTGGTAGTGTTGCAAAGGTTATTTGAAAGACTCAGAAAATACTAGTTGAGACTAAACCCGACAAAATGTGTTTTTGGTGCGTCGACTGGAAAATTGCTTTGTTTTGTCGTTAGCAAGGAAGGAATCAAAGTGGACCCTGATAAAGTTAAAGCGATACAAGAGATGCCTGCTCCCAAGACTGAAAAGGAGGTAAGAAGCTTTCTCGGGAGACTGAATTACATCGCTAGGTTCATAGCCAACCTGACTAGCACTTGCGAGCCAATCTTCAAGCTACTAAAAAAACAACAACCAGGGGAATGAGATGAACACTGTCAGGAAGCTTTTGAGAAGATAAAAACTTACTTGCAAAGTCCTCCTATTTTGGTGCCACCTACACCTGGTTGTCTTTTGATATTATACCTCACGGTATTGCAAACATCCATAGGAGCAATGCTAGGGCAGCATGATGAAACGAGAAAAAAAGAACAGGCCATCTACTATTTGAGCAAGAAGTTCAATGAATGCGAGTCTCGCTACATGACAATTGAGAAAACATGTTGTGCACTGGCATGGACGTCTAGAAGGTTGAGGCAGTACATGTTGTACTATACTACTTGGCTTATCTCAAGGATGGACCCGATAAAGTACATATTCGAAAGCCCTCATGTTTCCACACGAGTCTCCAAGTGGCAAATGGTTCTTTCTGAGTTCGACATAAAGCACATAACTCAAAAATCTATCAAAGGGAGCGTAATTGCAGATCACTTAGCTGAGAACCCACTCAATTACAAGCAACCTGTGACTTCTGATTTTCCTGATGAAGATGTTTTAGTAGTTGAAGAAGAAGAGTCAGATGAAGGGGACATGTGGAAGATGTTTTTTGACGGAGCAGTCAATATGTATGGGAATGACATAGGTGCAGTGGTGACATCACCAAGTGGGAAGCAATACCCAGTGGCCATCAAGTTAGAGTTCAATTGCACCAATAATGTTGCAGAGTATGAAGCTTGTGCTCAAGGGTTAAAGGTTGCAATAGAGTTGGGAGTGAAAGAACTACAAGTATATGGAGATTCAGCACTGATAATTTATCAAGTGAACGGGGAATGGCAGACTAAGGACCCCAAGTTGATTCCATACCAGAATAATTTGATGCAGTTAATCGAGAAGTTTGAAGAGATCACCTTTTCGCACTTGACTAGGGATAAGAGCCAGTTTGCAGATGCTCTAGCAACTTTGGCTGTAATGACTAATCTGAATATTCATGCTAATGTGCAACCCATCTGAATAAGGGCAGAAAGCGAACCAGTTTATTGTTCTAATGTTGAGGAAGAAGAAGATGGACAACCTTAGTTCCATGATATCATGCAGTACATCAAGTTCAGAGAATACCCATCAGGGGCAAATGAGACAGACAAAAAGAGCATCCGTCGGCTTTCCATGGCTTTCTTTTTGAAGGGAAAATACTGTACAAAAGAAACTATGATGGCACACTCCTCAGATGTATAGAAGCTAAGGAGGCTCTCACCATCTTAATAGAAATTCATGAGGGAATATGTGGAACACATGCCAACGGTATCATGATGGCTCGTCAGATCCTGCGATATGGTTATTACTGGTCCACTATGAAAACTGATTGCATAGAATATGTTCAAAAGTGTCATAAATGCCCAGCGTACGTTGATCGCATTAATGCACCACCTATCCCATTGCATAATATGGTGGCACCCTAGCCTTTTTCAATGTGGGGAATCGATGTTATTGGGCCAATAAACCCGAAAGCTTCCAATAGCCATAGGCTTATCCTGGTAGCAATTGATTATTTCACTAAGTGGGTAGAGGCTGCTTCCTACGCCAAAGTCACTCAAAAGGTTGTCCTTAAATTTTTTAAGGGTAAACATCATTTGTCGATATGGAATTCCAGAGAGGATTATCACGGATAATGCCCCTAACCTCAATAGTGCAGAAATCAAGAATCTATGCGAAAGGTTTAGGATCAAGCATCACAATTCTGCTCCTTACAGACCCCAGATGAATGGTGCAGTAGAAGCAGCAAATAAGAACATCAAGAAGATAGTAGCCAAAATGGTGGTCAACTACAGAGAATGGCATGAGATGCTCCCCTATGCTCTCCACGCTTATCGCACTAATATCCGATCCAGCACTGGGGCAACACCATTCTCCTTGGTCTATGGTATGGAAGCGGTTTCCCCCATAGAGGTCGAAATCCCATCTTTAAGAGTGTTGATGGAAGCCGAGTTAGAAGAAGCTGAATGGGTAAAGACTCGATACGAGCAGTTAAACATGATTGAAGAAAAGCGATTAAAAGCTATCTGTCATGGGCAACTATACCAAAGAAGAATGGCAAGAGCTTTCAACAAGAAAGTGCGCCCTAGGGAGTTTCAAGCAGGTGACCTGGTTTTAAAGAAAATACTTCCAAACCAAGAGGATGCCCGAGGAAAATGGGCACTGAGTTATGAAGGGCCGTATATCGTTAAGAAGGCATTCTCTAGAGGAGCCTTAGTTTTAACAGATATGGATGGAAATGAATTACCAAGACCGACAAATGCTGATGCAGTCAAAAAGTTCTATGCCTGAAAAAAAAGAAAGAAAAGGAAAATAGCCTGTTAGGTTGAAAACCCGCAAGGGCGGCCTAAGCAAAAGTTAGGGCATCTAAATTAGGCAAAAAGTTTAAAGTCGGCAGAGGCTCTCCTAGGAGATGTCACCTGAAGGGCTCACCCAGACAGTATAAAAGGAGACAAAAAAAATTGGGGTATTTTTAAGTGGCGATGGAAGAGAAAACTGGGGCAATTTTAAGCGGTGATTGATGGAAGAGAGCTCGTGTCACTGGTGGTTGTAATATCCATTTGAGAATTAGGACCTATCTAATGAGAAAAAAGGAATCCTAACTGGGGCAATTGTCTGTCACCTTGCCTTTGTATCATCCTTTTGTACTATTTGCCTTTACATGCTTGTGAACACTCAAATCAATGAAAATACTTTCCTTTCTTCTCTTTTATTCTTCATCTTTCTTTGTCATGTTCCTTTCTTTTATATTTGTGAAGTCACATATGTTTATCACAAAATGCTTCGATAAGAGGGAATATAAATTCAGTATCATTGATTTAGCAATTTGATGGCAATCCTCTAACTAATGAGTTAGATCAAGAATGAATCAGAAGGTTCAAACGAGGCAAGAAAAGCTCCCAATGCGATTCGTAATGTTAAGAGGAAAACTATGTACCTGATGAGCAAACTCAGAAGTAAAGTAACTCCAGTGTCCGAGGATCCCAAGGAACTCGAAACAAGTTGATAAGCCCTGGTTTGCGAGAGTTTACGCCCGGGTTTGATAGATCAAAATTTTCCGAGGAAGCAATTAGAATTAGGTATGCAAGAGAAAAGTATTGGCATAATGTTTTCAATCTTTTGATATGATTTTTGAGTTGCAGGAATGTACGTTGCAACATCCCTCCATAAGCTTCAAATTTATGAAAAGTGACATCTTTGGTTTTTGCGCCAAGCTTCACTGTAAAAGAACAGCAGAAACAAAAATCTATCTGGGCCAAGCCCACTATCCTTTTAAATTTCTGGGCCAAGCCCATTGTCTTTTAAATTCCGGGCCAAGCCCATTGTCTTTTAAATTCCGGGCCAAGCCCATTGTCTTTTAAATTCGAGGCCAAGCCCACTGTCTTTTAATATTTGGGCCAAGCCCACTGTCTTTTAAACTCCGGGCCAAGCCCACTGTCTTTTATATTCTGGGTCAAGCCCACCGTCTTTTAAATTCTGAGCCAAGTCCACTGTCTTTTAATTTCTGGGCCAAGCCCACTGTCTTTTAAAATTCTGGGCCAAGCCCACTGTCTTTTAAATTCTGGGCCAAGCCCACTGTCTTTTAAAATTTTCTGGGCCAAGCCCATTGTCTTTTAAATTTTGGGTCAAGCCCACTGTCTTTTAAAATTTTTTGGGCCAAGCCCACTGTCTATTAAATTCTGGGCCAAGCCCACTATCTTTAAAATTCTGGGTCAAGCCCACTGTCTTTTAAGATTTTCTAGGCCAAGCCCACTGTCTTTTAAAATTCTGGGCCAAGCCCACTATCTTTTAAATTCCGGGCCAAGCCCGCTGTCTTTTAAGTTTCGGGCCAAGCCCACCGTCTTTTACCGTTTTCAGTCATAAAGTCACCCAAGGTCTTTTAAAATTCAAAAAAAAAATTCCTTTTTATTCAATAAATGTCAACTGAGCTGTGACAGCTTGTTGACAATTCAGTGATGTCTATGGCTTTACGCTGAGTTTCACCTTGGTAGGATTAACGATGTTGCGACAACTCGTAAATTCACGTTTTAGCTCGCTGGTTTCCAAGCGGCGTCTTTGCCTTGTCCATTCACCTCATCCCACACATTGCAGGACAAAATTTACGTTCACGTTTTTACTCGTTTCTTACGACGATAACATAAAAACTACGGTTGTTCACAGTCCCTAGTAAGAAACAAGTAAAGAGGGGCAACTGTGAACACCTAATTTTGTCCGGACCCTTAGAACTTAAAAAATAAAATGATAAATAAAATAAAAATAATATTTATTAATTACACTCATTTCTTTAATTTCTAATCCAGATCAAGTATAGCCCAATAAAAAGTAAGTTCTGGTCCATTTAGCTACTTTGGCCCTTTTTTGTTTGAAGTTTCTGAAAAAAAAAAGATGAGGCCATCGTTGCAGAAGCAAACAAAGCCAGAAAGAAGAAGACAAAAGACATGTAAGTTGAATGCAAAACAATAAATAAAAAAGGAAAACAAACAAAAGAAAGACAAAAAGGGGTGGTAGCGGCGTAGACCACCAATCTTCGCAAGTCGACGGCGGGATGAACAAAAAGGAAAAGCAACGGATATTGGGAGGAAGAGAGACGTGGAACAGAGGAACGAAGCATCAAATGGTGAAGGAGCTGCTGCCTCTGATGCAGCTCTTGCAGCTACTGCCTTTGATGCAGCTCTTGCAGCTGCTGTCCCTGATGCAACTCTTGCAGCGTTGAACCACAGATACACAAAACGGGATAGGGGCAGGAAAAGAGAAAAAAGGAAGCAAGTTTTAAAGCCAAAAATAGAGAGCCGACAGGGATGGCACAATCTCGTGCTGCTCAAGCCAACTAGAGGGAGTGCAAAGTCAAAAAAATAGGGAAGGTTCATCAAACTGGAAATTGAAAAATGACCAATGCTCTACTATACGTTGCTACCTAAGCTGCCCATAAAAAAGGGAAATTTGGATAGTTTACTTATAAGAGATGAAACAAGAAAAGGGGGATGGAAAGGGACTGCACGATCTATTTCTCATGCACGCCAAGCCAGAAATTCTGAGTGCCTATATAAAGGGGAACAATGTAAAGAAAATAGGTTCAGTTCTTTTTTTTTTTTAGGGGGGAATTTTCTTTGTTTACGCTTTTTCTTCCTAGTTAGAAACTTTAAACTCACTTACAGCTACTGTTTGCTACTGGTGAGAAAACTGGGTATTGAGAAAAAGTGAGAAGTGAGATTGTAAAAAGAAAGAATTGAATAGAAAGAAACTTTCAGTTTTTTTGAAACTCTCATAGGTATATTGTTTTGCTCTTTCCTTATGCATCTTGACTTTTGTCATTATTGCCTGCATCTGAATGGTTAGGATTGTTGATTTTTTTCCATATTGTTTTCTTTTGTTCTCGTGCTGGTTCTCATACCCTCACAAGCACACGCGTTCACACCCCCATCCTCTTAAAAGACCCATCAGAAACCACCACTTTCCCTCTCATCACCTGCATACCTGATAACTCCATGAAATGTAGTTATTTATGCCCCATACTTATGCTTCATGGCATGCTTAGTCCTTGATCTTATGCATATTTGGAAGGTTTTGTGCTCATACTTGTGAAATGTCATTTGGATACCTTCCTTTATGTTTTTGAGCAATTTGTGCATATATGTTGATTGATTAAGTTGATTTGCAATTATATTTAATTTGGTACTTTCTCTAATGTAGGAAGGGCTCAAAAGAGACAAATTGATGCAAGCCAAGGCCCAGCATTGGAGGAAAGAAGCCAAGGATGCATTCCAGTCTTCCACGCCGCGGCGCAATAATGTCCACGCCGCGGCGTGGCTGTGTCAGCCAGCCATATACTGATAGGGCAGAGAGCTCCACGCCGAGGCGTGGGAATTTCCACGCCGCGGCGCGCGTCAGCGAACTGAGCCTATTTATTCTATTTTTCACGCACCCTTTCACTCCCTCTCAGTTTCTCTCTTTTAGGTTTTAGGTTTTTTAGTTTTCTGGGTTAGAGGCTACGGCTAAACCTCCATTGGAGGTGGAGATTGGAGCTTGGGGAGCTAAGGATGGAAGCCCTCTTTCTCTTGGAGGAGGATCCGAGCTTCAATGGCGAAATCCATAAGCTTTCTCCTTCTCTCTTTTCTCTCTTCTCTTCCTCATTTCTTGAGCATGTATTTTGTAATCTGTTCTCATGTTCATTGTATAGCTAAGCTTTATTTAGGGATGACTTTGAATCCTTTTATTAATATTAATGATTTGTTCTTCTCTGAGTTTGTGTGAATCTTTGCTTTTGTTCAATCATATTGTGCTTAATGCTCGTGAATGTTTGGCCAACATTTGAGTGATTTGATAAGATCTAATGAACCTAGACATAGGGATTTGGGTTTAAGATCGTATGTATGGTTGATGCATGTTCGATTCTATTCCAATGGCGGGATGAGTTGATTCGCTAATGGGATAGACATATACCTATTAGCCATGCATAGCAGGTGTTTGAGAATAGACCTTAAAGAGTGGATTTTGTGTTAGCTCTCAAGGACACTTAGAGAGTTGGGCAAATGACACCATGGTTAGATGACCTAGACATAGGCGTTTAGCTAATGTAGATTCTCAAGCTAACATAATCATTGCATTCATATTTATAAGGAGGATTGCTTGTTGTTAGTTGATGTAAAGGGTGAAGAATGATTTCTCTAAACTCTAACTGTTTATCCTTATTGCTTTATGTCTTTACTTTCTTTACTTTTATCCATTTTTATGTTCTTGAATAGAATTAGGTAAGCTATCGGTTAATACTTAGCATAGGAAATAAAATTATCCTCGTGGGAACGATATCTGTACTCATCATTTTATTACTTGTGCGACCCGTGCACTTGCGGTTAGCAAATGGGCAAACACGTTTTGACCCCAACAAGTTTTTGGCGCCGTTGCCGGGGATAAGGCATTATTTCCGTATTGCTAATATTGACAATGAGTTTGCTTAGTTCTAATTCAAGTTTTTATGTTTTGTTGTTGTAAATAGTTTTAATTCATGTTTTTATGCTTTTGTTTTTGGTTTGTTTAGATAAGTAGTTGTAGTTTGATTTTGTGTTTTTGTTAAGTTTTTGTTGTACATACTATGTTTTAAGATTTTAGACATGTTTTGGAGGTGCTAGGGGCCAAAATGGAGCACCAGTTCTGGCGAAAACTGGTTTGCTGCAGAATTCTGTAGCATGACCTCTCACGCCGCGGCGTGAGAATGTCCACGCCGCGGCGTGCCAGTCTCTGCCTATCAGGAACACTCACCAGAGCGCTCCACGCCGAGGCGTGAACTTTTTCACGCCGCGGCGTGGCCCCCTGTTTTGCATTTTTCTATTATTTTCTCTGTTTTTCTTTATTTAATAGTGCTCAGTTCTAGTTTGCTTGTTGTTTTGACTTGCTCAAGTACCCTATAAACCATGAACACCAAGAACACACATTCACTTTGGTTTGGGGGAGTATCTTTGCATGTTTTTACCCTTGATGCTTAATGTGTACACATGTTTTGATACTTTAAGTATGTGCTAGTGATGGTCATCATGCTTTCATGAGTATATCCTGTTTTGGCTATTACTAGTGGGCTGTTGATAAAAGTTTCAGTTTTCAACACTTTGTGCATATTGTTATGCATCCTGAAATGGAAAATGATGAATCTTTTGAATGCATGACTTTATGCCATTTGCTAGTGTGTGATGGTTGGTCAATGATATAAATGCTTGCAATTGTCCTCAATTCTTTTGTGAAACCATTTGCGATCTTGAAGCATGCTTAAGCAATCTTGTTTGTTTTTATGCATGATGTGTTTCTCACTTAGATGCTTGTTTAACTTTGAAAAGATTTGAGTGTTTATTTAGAGAATGTTTATGGATTGTGCATGTGGATGATTTCTACTATCCTTGAAATTGTTTTGCAACTCTCTTGAGGCGAAATCCTAGATTGCACATGATTGAAGAAGTGATTAGGGCATTGTTTGGACCGGTTGAGCCTTTCAAGCTTACCCTTACATGATTGTATCTCTAGGTCCCCTTTTGAAGCCTTCTAATTGTTTGGCCTTCTATGTTCTTCTTTCACCCTCATATTTCCTACCTTGTAACCATTCTAATGCATGCGAAAGCATTGCATTTTTTTTCCCTTCCCTTTATGTTTGTTGGGTGCATGATATGTTATTTCTTCACTTGAGTCCAAGGTTTAGGGTATTTATGTTGCTCAATACAAAAGTGGCTGGAAGGAACCGTTTGTTGCACAAAAAGTTATTTTTGTTGAAGAAAAAGAAAATACAAAAAGAAAAAAAAAACAAATGAAAGAAAAAAAAAAAAGCATCGAGTGGTTCTGAATAGTGTTATTTGTCTCATTTTGTATACCCTTGTTGTAGTGACTCGAGTCTTGAAATATCATGTTATGTTTCTCAATGTTTGTATGTTTTCCATTCCCCTTTGTTCTTCACCTCATCACCTTGGCCTTACATTACAAGCTATTAAAGTCCCTCTTGATCCTCAATCATGTGTGATTTACATTAGTGGAGAGAGAGTTGTGCTACAATTTTGTGGAATCTTGATTTGTATCCATGTGTAGGTTCATAAACTTATCCGGATAAGCATGATTTGAAAAAGATAAGTTGAGCTTGCATGTTTGTGAGAGATGTCATGTGCATGATTGGAAGCTTGATTGATGGCATGTTAAGGATTGTGTATGGGTTGAACTTAACTGTGAGGCATGCGCATTCTTTGAGGGCCATTATAATCATTGTGCACTGGTTGTGGTTAAAAAAAAATTGAATTTATCATTGTTGAATGCATGTGAGCATGAATTGTCAAAGTGAGTTTTCTTAGTCATACTTTGTGTTGCTCGAGGACTAGCAACATCTTAAGTTTGGGGGTGTGATAACTCCATGAAATGTAGTTATTTATGCCCCATACTTATGCTTCATGGCATGCTTAGTCCTTGATCTTATGCATATTTGGAAGGTTTTGTGCTCATACTTGTGAAATGTCATTTGGATACCTTCCTCTATGTTTTTGAGCAATTTGTGCATATATGTTGATTGATTAAGTTGATTTGCAATTATATTTAATTTGGTACTTTCTCTAATGTAGGAAGGGCTCAAAAGAGACAAATTGATGCAAGCCAAGGCCCAGCATTGGAGGAAAGAAGCCAAGGATGCATTCCAGTCTTCCACGCCGCGGCGCAATAATGTCCACGCCGCGGCGTGGCTGTGTCGGCTGTGTCGACCATATATACGATAGGGCGAGAGAGCCACGCCGGGCGTGGAATTTCCACGCCGCGGCGCGCGTTACAAATCCGAATGACCGAGCCTATTTATTCTATTTTTCACGCACCCTTTCACTCCTCTCTCAGTTCTCTCTTTTAGGTTTTAGGTTTTTTAGTTTTCTGGGTTAGAGGCTACGGCTAAACCTCCATTGGAGGTGGAGATTGGAGCTTGGGGAGCTAAGGATGGAAGCCCTCTTTCTCTTGGAGGAGGATCCGAGCTTCAATGGCGAAATCCATAAGCTTTCTTCTTCTCTCTTTTCTCTCTTCTCTTCCTCATTTCTTGAGCATGTATTTTGTAATCTGTTCTCATGTTCATTGTATAGCTAAGCTTTATTTAGGGATGACTTTGAATCCTTTTATTAATATTAATGATTTGTTCTTCTCTGAGTTTGTGTGAATCTTTGCTTTTGTTCAATCATATTGTGCTTAATGCTCGTGAATGTTTGGCCAACATTTGAGTGATTTGATAAGATCTAATGAACCTAGACATAGGGATTTGGGTTTAAGATCGTATGTATGGTTGATGCATGTTCGATTCTATTCCAATGGCGGGATGAGTTGATTCGCTAATGGGATAGACATATACCTATTAGCCATGCATAGCGTGTTTGAGAATAGACCTTAAAGAGTGGATTTTGTGTTAGCTCTCAAGGACACTTAGAGAGTTGGGCAAATGACACCATGGTTAGATGACCTAGACATAGGCGTTTAGCTAATGTAGATTCTCAAGCTAACATAATCATTGCATTCATATTTATAAGGAGGATTGCTTGTTGTTAGTTGATGTAAAGGGTGAAGAATGATTTCTCTAAACTCTAACCGTTTATCCTTATTGCTTTATGTCTTTACTTTCTTTACTTTTATCCATTTTTATGTTCTTGAATAGAATTAGGTAAGCTATCGGTTAATACTTAGCATAGGAAATAAAATTATCCTCGTGGGAACGATATCTGTACTCATCATTTTATTACTTGTGCGACCCGTGCACTTGCGGTTAGCAAATGGGCAAACACGTTTTGACCCCAACAAGTTTTTGGCGCCGTTGCCGGGGATCGAACCCGGGTCACCCGCGTGACAGGCGGGAATACTCACCACTATACTCCCCGGCAACGGCGCCAAAAACTTGTTGGGGTCAAAACGTGTTTGCCCATTTGCTAACCGCAAGTGCACGGGTCGCACAAGTAATAAAATGATGAGTACAGATATCATTCCCACGAGGATAATTTTATTTCCTATGCTAAGTATTAACCGATAGCTTACCTAATTCTATTCAAGAACATAAAAATGGATAAAAGTAAAGAAAGTAAAGACATAAAGCAATAAGGATAAACGGTTAGAGTTTAGAGAAATCATTCTTCACCCTTTACATCAACTAACAACAAGCAATCCTCCTTATAAATATGAATGCAATGATTATGTTAGCTTGAGAATCTACATTAGCTAAACGCCTATGTCTAGGTCATCTAACCATGGTGTCATTTGCCCAACTCTCTAAGTGTCCTTGAGAGCTAACACAAAATCCACTCTTTAAGGTCTATTCTCAAACACCTGCTATGCATGGCTAATGTATATGTCTATCCCATTAGCGAATCAACTCATCCCGCCATTGGAATAGAATCGAACATGCATCAACCATACATACGATCTTAAACCCAAATCCCTATGTCTAGGTTCATTAGATCTTATCAAATCACTCAAATGTTGGCAAAACATTCACGAGCATTAAGCACAATATGATTGAACAAAAGCAAAGATTCACACAAACTCGTAGAAGAACAAATCATTAATATTAATAAAAGGATTCAAAGTCATCCCTAAATAAAGCTTAGCTATACAATGAACATGAGAACAGATTACAAAATACATGCTCAAGAAATGAGGAAGAGAATAGAGAAAAGAGAGAAGAAGAAAGCTTATGGATTTCGCCATTAAGCTCTGGATCCTCCTCCAAGAGAAAGAGGGCTTCCATCCTTAGCTCCCCAAGCTCCAATCTCCACCTCCAATGGAGGTTTAGCCGTAGCCTCTAACCCGAAAACTAAAAACCTAAAACCTAAAAGAGAGAAACTGAGAGGAGTGAAAGGGTGCGTGAAAAATAGAATAAATAGGCTCGGGCCACGTGGCGCGCGCGCGTGGAAATTCCCACGCCGGCGTGGAGCTCTCTCCCTATCGCATATGGTTGGTGACACAGCCACGCCGCGGCGTGGACATTATTGCGCCGCGGCGTGGAAGACCGGAATGCATCCTTGGCTTCTTTCCTCCAATGCTGGGCCTTGCTTGCATCAATTTGTCTCTTTGAGCCCTTCCTACATTAGAGAAAGTACCAAATTAAATATAATTGCAAATCAACTTAATCAATCAACATATATGCACAAATTGCTCAAAAACATAGAGGAAGGTATCCAAATGACATTTCACAAGTATGAGCACAAAACCTTCCAAATATGCATAAGATCAAGGACTAAGCATGCCATGAAGCATAAGTATGGGGCATAAATAACTACATTTCATGGAGTTATCACACCCCCAAACTTAAGATGTTGCTAGTCCTCGAGCAACACAAAGTATGACTAAGAAAACTCACTTTGATAATTCATGCTCACATGCATTCAACAATGATAAATTCAATTTTTTTTAACCACAACCAATGCACAATGATTATAATGGCCCTCAAAGAATGCGCATGCCTCACAGTTAAGTTCAACCCATACACAATCCTTAACATGCCATCAATCAAGCTTCCAATCATGCACATGACATCTCTCACAAACATGCAAGCTCAACTTATCTTTTTCAAATCATGCTTATCCTGATAAGTTTATGAACCTACACATGGATACAAATCAAGATTCCACAAAATTGTAGCACAACTCTCTCTCCACTAATGTAAATCACACATGATGAGGATCAAGAGGGACTTTAATAGCTTGTAATGTAAGGCCAAGGTGATGAGGTGAAGAACAAAGGGAATGGAAAACATACAAACATTGAGAAACATAACATGATATTTCAAGACTCAGTCACTACAACAAGGGTATACAAAATGAGACAAATAACACTATTCAGAACCACTCGATGCTTTTTCTTTTTTTTTTCTTTCATTTGTTTTTTTCTTTTCTTTTCTTTTTTTTCTTTTTGTATTTTCTTTTTCTTCAACAAAAATAACTTTTTGTGCAACAAACGGTTCCTTCCACCACTTTTGTATTGAGCAACATAAATACCCTAAACCTTGGACTCAAGTGAAGAAATAACATATCATGCACCCAACAAACATAAAGGGAAGGGAAAAAAAATGCAATGCTTTCGCATGCATTAGAATGGTTACAAGGTAGGAAATATGAGGGTGAAAGAAGAACATAGAAGGCCAAACAATTAGAAGGCTTCAAAAGGGACCTAGAGATACAATCATGTGTAAGCTTGAAAGGCTCAACCGGTCCAAACAATGCCCTAATCACTTCTTCAATCATGTGCAATCTAGATTTCGCCTCAAGAGAGTTGCAAAACAATTTCAAGGATAGTAGAAATCATCCACATGCACAATCCATAAACATTCTCTAAATAAACACTCAAATCTTTTCAAAGTTAAACAAGCATCTAAGTGAGAAACACATCATGCATAAAAACAAACAAGATTGCTTAAGCATGCTTCAAGATCGCAAATGGTTTCACAAAAGAATTGAGGACAATTGCAAGCATTTATATCATTGACCAACCATCACACACTAGCAAATGGCATAAAGTCATGCATTCAAAAGATTCATCATTTTCCATTTCAGATGCATAACAATATGCACAAAGTGTTGAAAATCAAACTTTTATCAACAAATTTCCACTAGTAATAGCCAAAACAGGATATACTCATGAAAGCATGATGACCATCACTAGCACATACTTAAAGTATCAAAACATGTGTACACATTAAGCATCAAGGGTAAAAACATGCAAAGATACTCCCCAAACCAAAGTGAATGTGTGTTCTTGGTGTTCATGGTTTATAGTGGTACTTGAGCAAGTCAAAACAACAAGCAAACTAGAACCGAGCACTATTAAATAAAGAAAACAGAGAAAATAATAGAAAAATGCAAAACAGTGGGCCACGCCGCGGCGTGAAAAGTTCACGCCGGCGTGGAGCGCTCTGCGGTGAGTGTTCTGATAGGCGAGACTGGCACGCCGCGCTGCGTGAGAGAGTCATGCCGTCTAGACTTCGCAAAGAAACCGCTGCTGGAACCGTGCTCCATTTTTGCCCCTAGCACCTCCAAAACATGTCTAAAATCTTAAAACATAGTATGTACAACAAAAACTTAACAAAACACAAAATCAAACTACAACTACTTATCTAAACAAACCAAAAACAAAAGCATAAAAACATGAATTAAAACTATTTACAACAACAAAACATAAAACTTGAATTAGAACTAAGCAAACTCATTGTCAATATTAGCAATACGGAAATAATGCCTTATCCCTGCAAGAATCGGCGCCTAAAAACTTGTTGGGGTCAAAACGTGTTTGCCCATTTGCTAACCGCAAGTGCACGGTCGCACAAGTAATAAAATGATGAGTACAGATATCGTTCCCACGAGGATAATTTTATTTCCTATGCTAAGTATTAACCGATAGCTTACCTAATTCTATTCAAGAACATAAAAATGGATAAAAGTAAAGAAAATAAAGACATAAAGCAATAAGGATAAACGGTTAGAGTTTAGAGAAATCATTCTTCACCCTTTACATCAACTAACAACAAGCAATCCTCCTTATAAATATGAATGTAATGATTATGTTAGCTTGAGAATCTACATTAGCTAAACGCCTATGTCTAGGTCATCTAACCATGGTGTCATTTGCCCAACTCTCTAAGTGTCCTTGAGAGCTAACACAAAATCCACTCTTTAAGGTCTATTCTCAAACACCTGCTATGCATGGCTAATAGGTATATGTCTATCCCATTAGCGAATCAACTCATCCCGCCATTGGAATAGAATCGAACATGCATCAACCATACATACGATCTTAAACCCAAATCCCTATGTCTAGGTTCATTAGATCTTATCAAATCACTCAAATGTTGGCCAAACATTCACGAGCATTAAGCACAATATGATTGAACAAAAGCAAAGATTCACACAAACTCAGAGAAGAACAAATCATTAATATTAATAAAAGGATTCAAAGTCATCCCTAAATAAAGCTTAGCTATACAATGAACATGAGAACAGATTACAAAATACATGCTCAAGAAATGAGGAAGAGAAGAGAGAAAAGAGAGAAGGAGAAAGCTTATGGATTTTGCCATTGAAGCTCTGGATCCTCCTCCAAGAGAAAGAGGCTTCCATCCTTAGCTCCCCAAGCTCCAATCTCCACCTCCAATGGAGGTTTAGCCGTAGCCTCAACCCGAAAACTAAAAACCTAAAACCTAAAAGAGAGAAACCGAGAGGAGTGAAAGTGGTGCGTGAAAAATAGAATAAATAGGCTCAGCTCGCCGATTGACGCGCCGCGGCGTGGAAATTCCCACGCCTGGCGTGGAGCTCTCTCGCCCTATCGCATATGGTGGGCCGACACAGCCACGCCGCGGCGTGGACATTCTTGCGCCGCGGCGTGGAAGACCGGAATGCATCCTTGGCTTCTTTCCTCCAATGCTGGGCCTTGGCTTGCATCAATTTGTCTCTTTTGAGCCCTTCCTACATTAGAGAAAGTACTAAATTAAATATAATTGCAAATCAACTTAATCAATCAACATATATGCACAAATTGCTCAAAAACATAGAGGAAGGTATCCAAATGACATTTCACAAGTATGAGCACAAAACCTTCCAAATATGCATAAGATCAAGGACTAAGCATGCCATGAAGCATAAGTATGGGGCATAAATAACTACATTTCATGGAGTTATCAATACCAGCAACCACAATCTTCATCACACCCCCAAGCCAACCCTCTGCCACCACTGGTGTGGTGTGGAATGTGATTAAAAATAAATATAAAAAACAGTTGCCAAGTTCCACCAAAAATATAAAAACCTTGCGACCAGTTGTAGTAAACAAGGGTCGATCCACAAAGAACTAATTCAATTGACACTATCAATCCAATTCCTAAATTAAACTCTGATGAGAAATAAACAGTAAAAGTAAAGAGGGGGTTTTGTTAATTAAATCTAACAAAAGAAATTAAACTTAAACCAAAATAGTAAACACAAATTGAATTATCAAGTTAAAGATATTGGTTAAGAGATAGAATCCACCACTAGATTTATATGATTATGCCAACTTACATACCCTTTATACCAACATGATCAATTATGTTCTTATGTGATTATGAGATAAATCCCGTATTTTCCTTAAGTTTCGCTTAATTCAGCAACCGCTCAAATCAAGCCCTAACCATTAGTTATTTGTAAAGCAACCGCTCTTACACCTACCTAATGATTGCATTAAGAATTAGAAAACCAATCACACTAAGGTCTAATTACACACTGGGATTAAATTACTTAGATCATATGTCTCACTAGTCATACCACCACAACCGCACATAGCAATCCTAGTTTTACCACTTTCGAAGTTTGGCAAGAATATAAAAACCTTTATATTGATTTAAGAATAGAAACATATGAATAAAAACATAATTGTATTGATATAAAGAGATATGCAAGATTCACATAATCAAAACTAGAGTTTCATCCTCCCTTAACCAATCAAGGAGTTTAGCCACACATGGAAAATTCAAAATCAGAAGAAAGATTAAATAAAAACATTATTCAGAACAAAAGAAGAAAAGAAAAAACAAAAGATCAAACTAGTTTCCAAAGCTTGAGGGTGATTGATCTTTGATCGCTCGAATCCGAGTCTCTAATCCTCAATCGAATCCTTCCCCTTCTTGGTCTTTGTGTTTCTCTCAGTTTCCTTCACGGCTCTCTCTGTCCAGACCCCTTTAAAGGCTCTAAGCAACCTTATTTATAGGTTTGGGAACCTAATTTAACATTAAAAAAGAAAATAAACTTCTGAGCCGATGACACGGACCGTGTCATGTGACACGGCCCAACCCGTGTCTGATTTTGGAGACAAATTTCCAGCTATTCCAAGGTCAGAAAGGAACACGGCCCACCCCATGTCAATTGACATGGGCCGTGTTATCGGTCAAGGCTTGAAATTACCCTTCATTGTGAAGTCAGAGGAGTACACGGCCTACCCCGTGTTATTTGACACGGGCCGTGTTGATCAGAACCTTCCAGTCTCCAAAGTCAGAATGATACACGGCCTACCCCGTGTTATTTGACACGGGCCGTGTTAATTACTTTCTTCAAATCCAGCCTTAATTCTTCATGAATGCTCTTCTTCCTTTGCTTCTAGAGGTTGATACTTGATTCCCTTAAGTCTCTTAACTCTCTTCTCAACACTTTCAATACCAATGGACTCCATCACTCATAGATCTCCTGAAAATCACAATACGTTTATGAGTGTCTATAACCACATTTAAGCAAAGTTTCACAATAAACATCCAAAGACAACTCTAAATCAGAAACTTAGCTAAATGTCAACAATTAAACACATTTGGAATCCAATTAGATCAAACAAAGAACATTCAAGAACTGAAATTATTAACAGATCAAATACCCCCACACTTAACCTTTTGCACTCCCGGGCAAAAACATAAAACCAAGCACATACTTTCCAAAAAATAACAAAAGTGCTGAACAATGAGCAAAGATTTACACACATCAGTTCTTTCAAGGAATCTAAGCATTCAAGAATTTCCTCCCTCAACAATCCAAATCAGCAAGCCAAGTCAATCCAATATCAGGGTTAAGTCAACATGATAAATCCTCACAGATGTACTCTCTTTCACTTAAGTATTTTGGGCTTGTATTTACTTTCAACCAACTCATGAAAACATGCCTTACCATAGGCTTGACAAGCCTCTACTTCTCCACCACCTAAATCACATGCACACAAAGATCAAAAGGTCTTTAATCAGGTTGTAATGGGGTCAAGGTCAATGTGAGATATATCTAGGATAAACAAAGTTAGACCATCGGAAATAGAAGAGCCAATGGGAATAAAAATCAAATACTTTTGCACAATTACCCCAATACTTTTCAATCCATCTTCATCTTTTACTTGACTTTCTCCATTCATCAACCAACTTGTCAATTTTTTTTTCAAAACTATCTTCCTTTTCTCTTTTGAGAGCCCCCTTTTTTTTTTAATCAAAAACAGTGTAATCACCCCCACACTTATTCAAACACAATTCCCAACATAATTATCAAGCTCTTCTACTTCCTAAGGTAGGGTAGCAATGGTTTTTCACTATTAGGCTTGTATTGAGCTATAATAAAAAGAAAGGATATAATTCAAGCTCAAAGGGGTGAAACAATGAATCAAAATACAAGGCTAGCTATTTGGCCAATGGTTGAAAGAAAGAAATGCCTTCATCATCTCAAAAATGTGCAGTGATCATTTGGAATTTAAAAGAGAGTCAAATCAAATTCTGAAAAGTATATAATCACAAGTGGAATCACACAACAAAGAACAGAAATGACTTAAGATTAGTCATTCACATCAAGGCCCAAAAACTCACTAGGTCCAATTTTATCATATTCTCAAAACCCTTTCAATTTTCAAAACCTCTCAATGCAAGTTTAGAATCAAGAAAGTTAATTCTTTAATGTTTAAAAACCTGTCAATAAAAATCAATCGCTTGCTCATTGCTCAATATACTCGCAAAACCAGTTAGAAAGACATGCACCAGAAATGTCATTAAGATCAGAATGTGCAATTAAGGTCAAATCCAAACTTCAAACTCCCCCCCCACACTTAAAATAGACAGTGTCCTCAATGTCAAAGCATACATAACAAATAAAAGGAATCCATAGTAAGAAGCAAAGTATATGCGAAGAATTTAGTCTAGCATCAGGAAACTCAAGCTAATACAAAAGATAAACCAATAGTAACTAAGACACTGTTCATTAAGCCAGCAAAATAAAGGACACAGCCTCAAAAGAAAATGAAAATACATCAAGATGGGGGAGGGTTATATGAAAAACGCTAAAGCAGAAGGTCAAGCTTGCCATCAATGGCATCCATTCTCTGATCGCGTGCGACCTCCAAAGCCTGGAAGCGATCCTCTAAGCGTTGGAAGCGAGCAGCATGGTCCAGCTCCAAGCAATCAATATGGGCCAAGATAGCATCATAAGAAGCTGCGCTTGGCTGAGTGGAAGGGCCCGCATCATCAGCAAACTCGGGGGGAGGGTAGACAGCGATATCCTCATGTGGCTCAAGGGTCGAATCAGCCCTAGGCAAGGCAGCTCCATCAGCGCCAAGCAAGACGAGAGCACCATTGAGACGAGTGCAGAGCTTCATAGACACCAAAATGGCCCCATCAATAGCATTGGGACCACTGAACCTGCCTCCTCCACCAAATCCAAATACTCAAAGTGATCGAATGGCAATCACATACCCTCCTATCACAATACGGCCACTAAAGTGGTCTCGACATGATGAAACCGACACGAGCTAATACCCCCATTAACAGGCACTCCTCAAGCATACAATGTAAGAAAAATAACTCAGAACGGCTAATTGTCCCTTGACTTTCCCCCCGACCACACAGAGTATTAGCTAACCATTTCTGAATATAGCGATGGGCAGGGGACCTAAGCTGAGAAGCTTTAGACATCTTAGGATCATAGCTATCAGACCTAGGCATAGTGAGGGCAGACCACACATGATCAGCATTAAAAACACGAGGTAACATATTTTCCCCCTCAGGAAAACCAAAAATAACCCTAAACATATGAATATCAACAGAATGAGAATTACCAAGCAACCTAAAGGTGATTTCACCAGGCCATCTAGTTTGATCAGACAGAGGATAAAGCTTACGATTAAAACTAGAAATAAACTCCCTAGTCAATGCAGCAAAAGTAGGCTTATGTAACAATGCAAAATCAACCCAACCAATTCTACCCAACAGAACAAACACCTCATCATATAACCCTATAGCTCTAAAGGTATCTACGTCTAAAAAGCGAGTGGGAACCACTACCTTTCTGTCGATAGGGTTGACTGGCACCTGAGGGGGGGTGAGGGCTCACGCGGGGTGATGGAGACCGAGCACGCCAGAGCTGTAGAACGATAGGGATGGAGCGAGCAGGGACGCGGCAGCTTGTCTTGACACGCTTTTTAGGACCCATAACTGGAGGAAGCGAAAGAAATGAAGAACAAGAAAAGAAATGGGATGAGACCGTGGAGGATGGAAGGAGGAATAGGGAGAAAATGGTGGAAGGGGAGGAACAATGAGAAATACGTGGTGATTAGGTGGTGGATGGTGAGAAATGCGTATGGGGAGAGGTAATAATGGTGAAAATAGTGAATAAGGGAGGAAAATGGTGGTGAATGGTGGTGGGTAGAAGAGATTGAAGGGAAAGATGGTGGGTACGGCGCAAAGAAAACGAGAGAAGAAGAAGAGGAAAAGGGAAATTGGGGCAAAAATTAGGACAGAAAACCCTAAATGAGGGTTTAAGTGGGACGCTGACACGAGTACACGGGCCGTGTCATATGACACGGCCCACACCGTGTACTCCTCTATCTTTGGGAATTGGTGCGCAAAATAACACGGGTCGTGTCATGTGACACGGCCCACCCCGTGTACCTCTCTGGAAAACAGGGGTTCTGATTATCATGACAACACGGGCCGTGTCAATTGACACGGCCAACCCCGTGTACTTCTCTGGAATCATCACAGACATCCTATCCTCGAAATCACGGGCCGTGTCACATGACACAGCCCACCCCGTGTAGTTTTCTGCAATAATGGGGTTGCTGTTGTGAGGACACGGGCCGTGTCACATGACACGGTCCACCCCGTGTACCTCTCTGGAAAACAAGAAGCACTCTAAACTTTTCCTCAGGATTGCATACCCTTAACAAACCATGAACTCAAGCAATCAAGCTAAAAACTGAGCAAGTTAAAACACAAATATCAGCAAGGAGACAGATATCAAGCAAGAAACACTTAAAAATAGGTTAAACTAAGAAACTAAACAACGTAAAACAGAAAGGAAAAAGAAAGCAAATCTGATTGGGTTGCCTCCCAATAAGCGCTTGGTTTATTATCCTCAACCAGACATTGTGATGCTCCTCAGGATTCTTCATAAGATGGATGGAGAAAATGCATGTCTTCAACTTCTGCATTCTCTGAAAGTTCATGGTACGGCTTGAGACGGTGCCCATTAACCTTAAACGCCTTTCCAGAAGCCTCGTTCATGATTTCCACTGCACCAGAAGGAAAAACAGTAGTTACTACAAATGGGCCAGTCCATTTAGAGCGTAACTTACCTGGAAATAATTTGAGTTTGGATTGGTATAGTAGCACTTTTTGGCCTTGGTGGAAATTTTTCCTAGAGATCATGTGATCATGAAATGCTTTGGTTTTTGCCTTGTAAATGAGGGCACTCTCAAAGGCCTCATTCCTCAATTCTTCCAACTCCTGAATTTGGAGTTTTCTCTGCTTGCCAGCACCTTCCAAGTTCAAGTTAACTTGTTTGATAGCCCAATAAGATCGATGTTCCAGCTCCACTGGCAAGTGACAAGGCTTCCTATAAACCAATCGGAAAGGGGACATACCAATAGGGGTATTGTATGCAGTCCGATAGGCCCACAAGGCATCAGCAAGTCTAGTACTCCAATCCTTGCGCGTGGGATTCACAGTTTTTTCAAGGATAGACTTGATCTCCCTATTGGATACCTCAGTCTGGCCATTCGTCTGGGGATGATAAGGAGTAGAGGTCCGGTGCACCACCCCACATTTCCTCAATAGGGTTTCAAAGATTCTGTTACAAAAATGTGTTCCTTGGTCACTGATAATGGCTCTGGGAGTACCAAACCTGGAAAAAATAAAGGACTTCAAAAAATCCACAACAGTCTTAGAATCATCAGATTTAGTGGCTTTAGCTTCCACCCATTTTGAAACATAATCCACAGCTAAGAGAATATAGGAGTAACCAAAAGAAGGAGGAAATGGTCCCATGAAGTCAATGCCCCAAACATCAAAGATTTCCACAAAAATTATTGGAGTTTGAGGCATTTGATTTCGTGGACCAATATTACCTGTTCTTTGACAGCGGTCACATGACTTACACAAATGATAAGCATCCTTAAAGATGGTAGGCCAGTAAAATCCATTGTCAAGTACTTTAGTAGCTGTCCTCTTCATGCCGAAATGTCCTCCACAGGCATAGGTATGGCAAAAAGAGAACGGTGAGTCTCGAATCCGGATACATCTCCGAATCACTTGATCTGCGCAATGCTTCCAAAGGTAAGGATCATCCCAAATATAGTACTTGCAATCACTCCTCAGCTTATCTCGCTGTGCCTTGTTGAGGCCTGCCAGAAAATCCTTAGTGGCCAAATAATTGGCAATATCAGCATACCACGGAATAGTGGTTGCGATAGTCATTAACTGCTCATCCGGAAAGCTCTCTTGAATAGGTATATCCTCCTCGTCAGTCACCAATCTACTCAAATGGTCTGCCACCAAGTTTTCGCTCCCTTTTTTATCTTTAATCTCCAAGTCAAACTCTTGGAGCAACAGAATCCATCGAGCAATCTTGGCTTCGCCTCCTTCTTTGCCGAGTAGGTACTTCAATGCTTTGCATGATCGTAAAAAATAATTACTTTAGAACCAATTAAATATGATCTAAATTTCTCTAAAGTAAAAACAACAAAGAAGAAGTTCTTTCTCGGTCGTGGAATAATTCAGGTTGAGCATCATTTAGGGTCCTTGATGCATAGTAAATAGCATAAGGAACCCTATCAACTCGTCGTCCTAAGACAAATTTCCCTACCGCAAAGTCACTCGCATCACACATTAATTCGAACGGAAGCTCCCAATTTGGTGGCCTAATGATAGGTGCCTCGACTCATCAACTCCTTAAGTGTAAGGAAAGCCTTCATACACTTCTCATTGAATTGAAACGACATCTTTTTTGGAGAAGTGTGCGGAGGGGGCCGATATCTTGGAGAAATCTTTGATGAAGCGCCGATAGAAACATGCATGACCAAGAAAAGAGCGAATATCCCGCACACTAGTGGGCGGGGGTAATGAACGCACAAGTTCTACCTTAGCTTTATCAACTTCAATGCCCCTAGCAGAGATTACATGACCTAACACAATACCTTCTTCTACCATGAAATGGCACTTTTCCCAATTTAAAATAAGGTTAGTGTCAATGCATCTTTTTAAAACCAAAGTCAAATGTTTCAAGCATTTCTCAAAACCATTCCCAAATACACTAAAATCATCCATGAAGACCTCAATGATGCTTTCTATGTAATCAGAAAAAAGACTCACTATACATCTCTGAAAGGTCCCTGGCGCATTGCAAAGTCCAAAAGGCATTTGCCTATAAGCAAAGGTGCCAAAAGGACAAGTGAAAGTGGTTTTGTCCTGATCTTTTGGAGCGATCGCAATCTGGTTATATCCTGAAAATCCATCTAAGAAACAATAATGAGAATGACCAGCTAACCTCTCTAACATTTGATCAATAAAGGGTAAACGGAAGTGGTCTTTTCTGGTGGCAGCATTCAATTTCCTATAGTCTATACAAACACGCCACTCTGTTTGTAATCTAGTGGGAATAAGCTCATTCTCAGCATTTCTTACCACAGTAATGCCATATTTCTTTGGTACTACTTGGACCGGGCTTACCCACTTGCTGTCAGAAATGGGGTAGATGACCCCCACACTTAAGAGCTTCAGTATCTCCTTCTTCACAACATCCATCATCGGGGGATTCAACCTCCTCTGTGGTTCTCTCACTGGTTTAGCCCCTCCTCCATTAAGATTCGATGCATGCAAATGGAGGGGCTAATACCTTTGATATCTGCAATAGTCCACCCGATGGCTGTTTTGTGTTCTTTCAACACAGAAATCAAGCTCTCCTCTTGCTCTTTGGTGAGAGATTTAGTAATTATTACCGGAAGTGTCTCCTTCTCACCCAAAAAAATATATTTCAAATGGGAGGGCAATTCCTTCAACACCAGCTCTGGTGCCTGCACAACAGAAGGTTTAGGTACATCAGTGGTAAAAGGTAATTCAATATACGATACCTCATGCCCTTCTGAGGTGGAAGAGAGTGTATGCAAGGCTGCCACCACTTCTTTTGAATCCTGAAAATCTAAACTGCGAGTCATAACTGTATCAATGGCATCAAGTTGATCAGACTCAAGAACAGTAGAAATTAGAGATTCAAAAACATCAAAAGAATCAATAACATAAGCAGAGTGCACATCACTCGGGTATCTCATGGCCTCGAAGATGTTGAATCTAATCAACTCTCCATCAAATTCCATAGTCAATGTTCCCGAATGCACATCAATTTTAGTTCGGGCAGTCTTGAGGAAAGGCCTCCCCAACAGAATGGGGGCAGAGTTGGGAGATTTGTCCTCCTCCATGTCCAAGACATAGAAATCATGTTTAAACACCAAGGCTTTCGTTGACTCGCACCAAAACATCCTCAACAACCCCCTTAGGGTATGCATTAGACACATGCCGCTCGCTTGAATGATAACTCCAAGAGGTTCTAAAGGTCCTAGATGTAAAGATGCATAAATAGAAAAGGGCATGACATTAATGGATGCACCTAAATCTAGCATAGCTCTCTCAAACCTGGCATTATCGATAGTGCATGGTATAGTGAATGTGTCAGGATCTTTACATTTAGTTGGGAGTTTCTTATTAAAAACAGCTAAAACATTTGCTCCCACTTAGACCCGTTCATTACCTTTCAACTTCCTTTTGTTAGTGCATAACTCTTTTAAGAATTTAGCATATCTAGGCATTTGCTTTATTGCATCCAACAGAGGAATGTTAACTTCAACTTTCTTGAAAGTCTCTAAGATCTCTTTATCTGCTTCTTCTTTCTTATTTTTAACCAACCTACTCGAGAAATGAGCCTTAGTGACATATTTAGAAAGTGGGTCAGAAACACTTACCTTAGGGGTCTTAGAATTGATCCCCTCCTCATCTACTTTTTTAGGATTTGGAGCTTTGTCTTCAGTGACTTGGGAAGATGCGGGTCCTCCAAGTGTCTTCCCACTTCACAAGGTGACAGCACTAGCATTTTCTCTTGGGTTCACCTCTGGCTGCGAGGGAAGTTTCCCTGAAATCTGACTCTGCACCTTGTTGATCTCAGTAGCCAACTGTCCCACTTGGTTCTGCAAAGTACTGATAGTGGCCCTTGTTTCTTGCTGAAACTGAATATTGCTAGTAGCCATTTGCCTCACTAGATCTTCCAACGAAGGTTCAGGTTGCCTAAGGGCCTGAACTTGTGGTTGCCTTGGAGGAAAGGGTGCTTGCTTTTGCTGAAACCCTGGAGGTCCATAGGCTTGAGGTTGCGCTTGAGCTTGGGGCTGCTTCGCATAGCTAAAGTTAGGGTGATCTCTCCACCCCGGATTATATGTGTTGGAGTAGGGGTTGTAATTCTTAGATGGAGCAGAAAATCCCCCCACTGCCTTGGCCTCTTCATTTGTGTCCTCTTGCAAAGTGGGACACATATCAGTGGGATGTCCTGAAGAGCAACATATCCCACATGCCTGTACTTGGTGCTTTCCCATTATCCATCGCTTCTGCACCATGGCAGTTAACTGAGTCATTTGATGCTGCAAACTAGTAGTGTCAGCCTCTTTAACTGCTCTCACCCCTGTATCATTCCGAGTGAAGAATTGTTGAGTGTTCGCAGCCATTCTAGATATCAAGTTCCTAGCTTCTCGAGGAGTCTTATCAACCAAGGCTCCTCCACTGGCAGCATCAATCATGTTGCGGTCCATCACTAGCAAACCTTCATAAAAGTACTGTATCAGAAGTTGTTCACTAATCTGATGCTGAGGGCAGCTAGCACACAATCTCTTGAATCTCTCCCAGTACTCATGAAGTGATTCCCCATGTCTTTGTTGGATGCCGCAAATTTCTTTTCTGATGGTTGCGGCCTTTGATGCAGGGAAATATCTGTCTAGGAAAGCCCGAGCCATGTCCTGCCATATCTGAATTGATCCGGGTGGCAAGTAGTACAACCACTCCTTTGCAGACTCCTTCAAGGAAAACGGAAAAGCTTTCAGCTTGACTTGCTCCACTGAAATTCCCGCAGGCTTCATGCTAGAACACACAACATGGATTTCCTTCAGATGCTTGTTAGGATCTTCTCCGGCTAGTCCATTAAAAGATGGCAAAAGATGAATGAGACCAGATTTTAACTCAAATGCCTCCTCATTCTCAGGAATTTCTATGCACAGAGGTTGTTGGTCTAGGTCCGGAGCACCCAACATCCTTAGTGTATTTTCTGCCATCACTTCTTCTTCAGGTGGTTCAGATATCTCAGATGCCGCAGAACTGGAAAGATCTATGTGACGGGCAGCTTCAACGTCAGCAGATGTGAAATGCGAGCTGATTAGCTCAAAGTAATGCCTCAAATTCCTCAATTGCTCGTTCACCTCTTCACCGGACATGAACACCCGGCAACGGCGCCAAAATTTGGTGTGGTGTGGAATGTGATTAAAAATAAATATAAAAAACAGTTGCCAAGTTCCACCAAAAATATAAAAACCTTACAACCAGTTGTAGTAAACAAGGGTCGATCCACAGAGAACCAATTCAATTGACACTATCAATCCAATTCCTAAATTAAACTCTGATGAGAAATAAACAGTAAAAGTAAAGAGGGGGTTTTGTTAATTAAATCTAACAAAAGAAATTAAACTTAAACCAAAACAGTAAATACAAATTGAATTATCAAGTTAAAGATATTGGTTAAGATATGGAATCCACCACTAGATTTATATGATTATGCCAACTTACATACCCTTTATACCAACATGATCAATTATGTTCTTATGTGATTATGAGATAAATCCCGTGTTTTCCTTAAGTTTCGCTTAATTCAGCAACCGCTCAAATCAAACCCTAACCATTAGTTATTTGTAAAGCAATCGCTCTTACACCTACCTAATGATTGCATTAAGAATTAGAAAACCAATCACACTAAGGTCTAATCACACACCGGGATTAAATTACTTAGATCATATGTCTCACTAGTCATACCACCGCAAATCACAAGATAGCAATCCTAGTTTTACCACTTTCGAAGTTTGGCAAGAATATAAAAACCTTTATATTGATTTAAGAATAGAAATATATGAATAAAAACATAATTGTATTGATATAAAGAGATATGCAAGATTCACATAATCAAAACTAGAGTTTCATCCTCCCTTAACCAATCAAGGAGTTTAGCCACACATGGCAAATTCAAAATCAGAAGAAAGATTAAATAAAAACATTGTTCAGAACAAAAGAAGAAAAGAAAAAACTAAAAATCAAACTAGTTTTCAAAGCTTGAGGGTGATTGATCTTTGATCGCTCTAATCCGAGTCTCCAATCCTCAATCGAATCCTTCCCCTTCTCGGTCTTTGTGTTTCTCTCAGTTTCCTTCACGGCTCTCTCTGTCCAGACCCCTTTAAAGGCTCTAAGCAACCCTATTTATAGGTTTGGGAACCTAATTTAACATTAAAACACGAAATTAAACTTCTGAGCCGATGACACGGGCCGTGTCATGTGACACGGCCCAACCCGTGTCTGATTCTGGAGACAAATTTCCAGGTATTCCAAGGTCAGAAAGGAACACGGCCCACCCCGTGTCAATTGACACGGGTCGTGTTATCGGTCAAGGCTTGAAATTACCCTTCCTTGTGAAGTCGAGGGAGTACACGGCCTACCCCGTGTTATTTGACACGGCCGTGTTGATCGAACCTTCCGGTCTCCAAAGTCGAATGATACACCTACCCCCCGTGTTATTTGACACGGGCCGTGTTAATTACTTTCTTCAAATTCAGCCTTGATTCTTCATTAATGCTCTTCTTCCTTTGCTTCTAGAGGTTGATACTAATTCCCTTAAGTCTCTTAACTCTCTTCTCAACAGCTCAATACCAATGGACTCCATCACTCATAGATTTCCTGAAAATCACAATACGTTTATGAGTGCCTATAACCACATTTAAGCAAAGTTTCACAATAAACATCCAAAGACAACTCTAAATCAGAAACTTAGCTAAATGTCAACAATTAAACACATTTGGAATCCAATTAGATCAAACAAAGAACATTCAAGAGCTGAAATTATTAACAGATCAACCACCTTCAACCTTCCAAACCCAACTGAGTACACTCAGTAAAAAAATCTCCATCACCCAAACAGCACCGACCGTCGGACCTCACAAAACCAGAACCCCCCGCACCGACCGTCGGATCTCGTAAAACTAGAACTCCCAACCGACTATCGGACCTCACAGAAGCCAGATCCCTCTCCTCACCGACCGTCGGACTTCACAGAAGCCAGATCCCTCTCCTCACCGACCGTCGGACCTCACAGAAGCCTGATTATTCCCTTCACCGACCGTCGAACCTCACAAAATCGGATCCCTCTTCACCGACCATCGGACCTCACGAAAGCCGGATCCTTCCCCTCACCAACCGTCGAACCTCACAGAAGCCATATCCTTCCCCTCACCGACCGTCGAACCTCACAAAATCAGATCCCTCCTCATCGACCGTCGGACCTCACAGAAGCCAGATCCTTCTCCTCATCGATCGTCGGACCTCAGAAACCAGACCCTTCCCAACCGACCGTCGAACATCAACACCAAATTCTTCCCAACCGACCGTCGGACCTCAACACCAGATCCTTCCTAACACGATACCTCTTTTTTTCGTTTTCTCACTTCAGAGGCTGAAAGCCTCTTTGTTTTTTTTCTCTCCTTATCAGAGGTTACGAGCCCCTGTTTTCTGCTTTTAATTTTTTTATTTTTTTATTTTTTTAAAAGTAGCATGTATATTCTGAAAAGGGAATTTATAACAAAAAGTATAACAAAAGAAAAAGGTTCTGTTGGGTTGGGCTTCATGGTTATTTTACTTTTTTTGAGTTCCAAGGCCTTCTTTTGAGTTTGGGCAGTATAGATAAATAACAATAGTTATATTTTTTTCGTGAGCTTTTCTATAAATTTAATACAGCTAAATAGTAATAATAATGACAATTAAAAAAATCATCTTAGGATTTATTTGGATTTCGTCACTTGTTACATTTTCTTTTTCTTTTCTTCGTTAGCTTTGTTTATCATATTTATTATTATTTTTTCTTTCTTTAGCTGTTGTTTTTTTTAGGAAAAATAAAATATTTAAACGTTGTTGAGAAGTTATAAAATCGGATTAGCTGAGCTGTGACAGTTTGCTAATCTCTTTTTTGGAATCATTTAAGTTGTGACAACTCGATGATTCATAAAATCTTTTTTTTTCTTCTTTTAAAATTTTTATTTATCTGTTTTCTTTTAAAATGATAAAACAAATATTTTCAAAGGTTATAAAATTCTGCACAATCAATTTAAGGTACCATTTTAGAATAGATGTGTTAGGGGTGCTGTGGGATTAAGTTTTCGCCCTTCCCTATCCATAACCGACTCCCGAATCCAATCTGGTTCCAAAGACCATTTTCAAAGAAAGGTTTTCCAATTTTTCCTAATTTAAATAAAATTGATGGCGACTTTATTTCTTTTTTCTAATATCACAAAGAGTTGTTATTTTTCACCGCGATCTCGGTCGCGACACACACACATCCTCCACTTGCCGTTGGATTTTTTAACTAAGACAACATTCGAGAGCCAAGTGGTATACGAGATCTACCTAATGAATCTGACGTTTAGGAGCTCTTTTACTTGCTCTTTAATAACCTACTGCCTCTCTGGGCTAACCTTCCTTTTCTTTTGGGAGACCGGCTTCGCATCTCGTTTAATAGATAAACGATGGCATATGAAAGCGGGGTCAATTCCAGGCATATCAGCGGATGTCTAGGCGAAAAGATCCTTATTCTTTTGCAAAAGATTTACTAACTGAGCTTTCTCCTGTTCGTCAAGGTTTGCCTCTATCTTGGTGGTTTGATTAGGCTTATCACCAAGCTGTAATGGAATCAAGTCTCCGTCGGGCTGGGGTCTAGTGCCACAAATTTCCTCATACGCATCCAGTTCGGTCATTAAAATATTGACTTAGTGGTAGGTTGGGGTAGATGTGCGTGCCTTCATTTTTCTAGAAGCCCTATTGATTTTTAAACTTTCGTTATAACATTTGCGGGCTGCAATCTGATCGCCCTTGACCGTGACCACTTTATTATTCCGGTTAAGGAATTTCATGACCTGGTGGGCGGTGGAGACTACAGCGGCAATGTCATTTGTCGCGACCGGAGATCGCGGCGGGAAAATAGCAACTCGAATGGATTTTAGAAAATGAAAAATGAAAAAATGGAGTCGCCACCAATTTTATTTTCAACTTAGGAAAAATTGGAAAACCTTTTATTTGGAAATGGTCATTGGAACCAGATCGGATTCGGGAGTCGATTATGCTTAAGGAAGGGTGGAAACTTAATCCCACTACACCTTAACGCACTGCCCTAAGACTAAGACGGTACCTTGGATTAATTGTGCAAATTCTTAATAATCCTTTGAAATATTTATTTTACCCTTTTTACAAAAGCTTTATAACTATTTACAAAAGTGAAACCACAAAATTATGAAAATTTAATTTGGGCTTGACAGAAATGAAATTCGCTCCTATGTATCCCCTGGTGCAATGGGGAACTCAAAGTTACGTAGTTCTTTAGAAAATATTTGTGAATTGGTTGATTTTATTAAACAAAACTTTAAAAATTTGAATCAACAAGCCGTCCGGCTCAATTATTCAAATTAAGGATTAAATAGGTGAAGCTCGCGTCATCTAGAGACGTCACCCATTGATTATCAAGTTTGTTACAAAACTTTTATTTAAAATTATCAATTAGTGATTTAACTAAAAAATAAAAAAACATGATAATAATTTAAATATAATAATAATAATAATGTAAATTATCAAGTTGCCTTCGCAACTCGATATTTACAAAATATAAGGGTTAGCAAGTCATCGCAACTCGTGGTAACCCATTTTTATTCTTTTTTTAAAAACTTTTTAATTATTTCTTTGTTTATCATTTTTAACTTCTTTACCCTTCTCCTTCTTACCAAAATGCATCATTATGGACAGCTGAGTCCACGCGATTCAACCTCACACACCCAAAAGACAATCACAATTCAATTTAAAGAGATAAAAGTTGGAGACTTTGACAATAATAACAGCACGCACCGGGGGACGTTTGTGGAGGGATTTAGTCTGAGGTTCGACGGTCGGTGCTGGAAGGATCTGGATCCTGAGGTCCTACAGTTGATGCTTGGGGGTCTGGATCCTGAGGCTCGACGGTCGGGGCGACTTCTCTCGATGTTCGACGGTCCTGGAATTGCCTCGACGGTCGAGAACCGGCTGGTTCCGTGGTCCGACGGTCGAGAGCCGGCCTCGAGGTTCGACGGTCGGTGGAAAAATGGATTTATTTGGGTTTGGAAGGTTGAAGGTCGATGAGGGGAGTGGAGCTTACGGTTCGACGGTCGGGTGGAGAATGTAGGTGGTTTTGCTTTTGGGGTCCGACGGTCGGGTGTGATGGAGTTTAGTTGATGGTATGAAGGTTTGGATGGCTTGTCGGTGAGAGGAGTGGAGCTCACGGTTCGACGGTCGCGGTGGAGAATGTAGATGGTCTTGCTTTTGGGGTCCGACGGTCGAATGTGATGAAATTTAGTTGATTGAGTTCGACAAGGGTGTCGGAGAGGGGAAGGATGTGGCTCTTTGGATTTTGACGGTCGATGTATGTGGTGGTGTTTGAAATGTGGTTTGGAGATTTGAGAGGTAGGTGGTCTGGTTTGTGGGATGGTTTCGACGGTCGAGCTAGAGGTGAAGGTGAGCTTTGTGAAGTTGGTCGAAGGTCACAATGGTATGGTTCGACCAGTCGAGTTGGAGGTGAAGATTTGGTTTAAAAGATTACGGCCCGACGGTCGGTTGTCATGTGGTCTTATGGTGGCGAGAAGGTGATGAGAATGGGGTGAAGTTTGGAGGATCTGGGATTCGACGGTCGGTTGGAAGGTGATGGCTTCGTGCGGTCCGACGGTCGGTTGTAGAGGGGTCGCTTTGTGGGGTTGTCAAAATGAGGTGGTGAACGTTTGCGGCTTCACGTGGTGGTGCTACGATTTGGTGGGGTTCATGGTTTTGGGTTGGGGATGGAGTTTGGTTGATGGTGATGGAGATTTGGACGGGTTGTCGGTGAAGGGGTTCTCACTTGTGCATAGGTTGAATGGAAGGTTGGGTGGTTATGTGGTTATTTGTTAATGGTTGATGGGTGGTTGAAGGTGGGTTCACGTAAATGATGGTGATGGAGAGGGATTTGAGAAGGAGTGATTGGAGAAAGGTTTTGGTTTAGAGAAGATGGTTACGGTTGGGAGGTGAGAATGAGGGGTTTTAAGGGTAAGTGGTGGTTCTTTGGGTTTATTTGGTTGAAGAAGGATCTGGAAAGATTTGGATTATCAAGGATCTTGGAAGAAAATGATGGCAGAGCGGCATTTATGGAGGGATCCTTCACATTTTGGAGGAAAGAGTTGTTGTTGATGATGGATGTGATGATTGCTCACCGTATGGGAGGTTGGCATTTTCCTTCAAATTTTCATCTTCTCCCAACAAATCTCCCTAAAATCCTCTCTTTTTGTATCAAAATTTCCTCTTTTTTTTTTTTTCTGACTGACCCTTTCTTCTCTTTTCTTTTTTTGCGTCAATCACTCCCCCCCCCCTTTTTTTTATATTGAGTTCCCCATCCCCCATGAAATCCAAAGTAAAAACGATGATGTATGTGACTATTTTGACTATTTTTTTTATTTTTTTTATTTTATATTTTTTTTTATTTTTTTATTTTTTATTTTTTTTTTATTATTTTATTTTTATTTTTTTACTTTTTTTTTTTTAGTCCGGTCAAAATTGGGTGTTCACAGTGCCCTCTTCTTTACTTGTTTCTTATTAGATAAAAAGAAAAAGCTGTGATTGATTTTTTTATCGTCGTAAGAAACGAGTAAAGATATGAACTCCAATTTTGTCCCAAGAATGCATAAAAGGATAAATGTAAAACAAATGAACAACGATAGAAAGTTGAAATGCAATGAGCGATGCACTCAAAAGTAAATGACAGAAATTGAAATGCATGGAGCCGATGCGCTCAACAGAATTTAAAATGCATGGAGCCGATGCGCTCAAAGAATTGACAAAAATTTAAAATGCATGGAATGCATGGAGCCGATGCGCTCAGGAATTTAAAATACAGGAGCCGATGCGCTCAAAAGGTAAAAGATAGGAATTAAAAGACAGGAGCCGATGCGCTCAAAATTTAAAAGACAGGAATTAAAAGACAGGAGCCGATGCGCTCGAAATTAAAAACAGAAAAAAAAGACAGAATCGATGCGCTCAAAAAGTAAATGACAGAAAATTAAAAGACAAGAGCCGATGCGCTCAAAAAGTAAATGACAGGAGCCGATGCGCTCAAAAAGCAAAAGACAGTAATTTAACAGACAGGAGCCGATGCGCTCAAAATTAAAAGACAAGAATTAAAAGACAGGAGCCGATGCGCTCAAAAAGTAAAAGACATGAGCCGATGCGCTCGAAAAGTAAAAGACAGGAATTAAAAGATAGGGAGCCGATGCGCTCAAAAGTAAAAGACGGAAATTGAAATGCATGGAGTCGATGCGCTCAACAGAATTTAAAATGCATGGAGCCGATGCGCTCAAAGAATTGACAGAAATTTAAAATGCATGGAATGCATGGAGCCGATCGCGCTCAAAAAGAAAAAAAGAAATGCATGGAATGCATGGAGCCGATGCACTCAACAAAAGTGAAATGCATGGAATGCATGGAGCCGATGCGCTCAAATTTAAAATACAGGAGCCGATGCGCTCAAAAGGTAAAAGACATGAAATTAAAAGACAGGAGCCGATGTGCTCAAAAATTTAAAAGACAGAATTAAAAGACAGAGCCGATGCGTTCGAAATTAAAAGACAGAATTAAAAGACAGAGCCGATGCGCTCAAAAAGTAAATGACAGGAATTAAAAGACAAGAGCCGATGCGCTCAAAAAAGTAAATGACAGAGCCGATGTGCTCAAAAAGCAAAAGACAGTAATTTAACAGACAGGAGCCGATGCGCTCAAAATTAAAAGACAGGAATTAAAAGACAGGAGCCGATGCGCTCAAAAAGTAAAAGACATGAGCCGATGCGCTCGAAAAGTAATAGACAGGAATTAAAAGATAGGGAGCCGATGCGCTCAAAAGTAAAAGACAGAAATTGAAATGCATGGAGCCGATGCGCTCAACAGAATTTAAAATGCATGGAGCCGATGCGCTCAAATGAATTGACAGAAATTTAAAATGCATGGAATGCATGGAGCCGATGCGCTCAACAGAAAGTGAAATGCATGGAATGCATGGAGCCGATGCACTCAACAGAAAGTGAAATGCATGGAATGCATGGAGCCGATGCGCTCAAATTTAAAATACAGGAGCCGATGCGCTCAAAAAGGTAAAAGACAAATTAAAAGACAGGGCAGATCAGCGCTCAAAAGTAAAAGACAAAATTGAAATGCATGGAGCCGATGATCAATCTCAACAAAAAAAAAAAAAGACAAAGGGCAACGAGTCCCAAAACTTAAAGGACAATGGGCAATCGAGTCCCGAAATTTAAAAGACAATGGGCAATCGAGTCCCTAATTTAAATGACAATGGGCAATCAGCTGGTCCTAAAATTTAAAAGACATTGGGTAATCGAGTCTCGAATTTAAATGACAATGGGCAATCAAGTCCCGAATTTAAATGACAATGGAATAAGCATCTTGATCAAAAAGATTTTTTTTTTTCTTTTTTTTTTATTTTTCATCATTTTCTTTTCTTTGTTTTTCCTTTTCTTTTCTCTCCTTTTTTCTTTTTTTTTTCTTTTTTTTTCTTTCTCTTTTTCTTCTTTTTTTTTTTTTCTTTCTCATCCCTTTTTTTTTTCTTTTCTTTTTTTTTTTTCTTATTTTCTAAATTTTATTTAAAAACATTTGAACCAAGGATGACTTTGGAAAGCTTTGACCACTCAAACTTTATTCACATGCTTTTCTTCCTTAGACCCTTCGGTTCTTTCCTTCTTCTTCTCCTTTCTTCTTTTTTTCTTTGTTTTTCACTTTTAACTTTCCTTTCAAGGAATGGGATGAACCATTGACCGACTTTCCTTGAGAGAAAATTTTGCCCAGTGTTTAACTTTAACTCTCATTTAGTTGATTCCCCGCAACCGCTTGATAACTCAATCACTTGTCTGCGTTGCTACTTCCTTCAACACAACTTCTCCTTAATCCTTCAAAAATTTTGCCCCAAGTATGGCCAACTAAATGCAAACAAAACTGCCCCGTGTAGTGATCACACGCAATTCAAAATTGCCCCATTTGGGTGCACCCTTCAAGGTGTTTCGTGCCACTTCCTCTGAGATTTTGTCCATCTATTTGCCCTAACTTTTGTTTAGACCGACCTTTCAGGTTTTCAGACTAAAGGCTCTTTTCCTTCTTTTTTTTTTTTAACTTTTGTTTAGGCCGCCCTTTCGGGTTTTCAACCTAACGAGCTTTTTCTTTTCTTTTCTTTTCTTTTTTTTTTTTTTTTTGTTTTTGTTTTTGTTTTTTTTTTTTTCATTTTTTTTTTTTTTGCTCGGGTACCTCCTCTTCCATCAATTGGGATTTCCAAGATCTCTTCGATCTGAATTGGTCAATAAGAAATTACCATTAGCTGGTCAAATCATGGTGTTGTACTTATATTCACTTTACCTGAAACATTACGTCACAGACACTCATGTATTCAAAAAGTACAACAGGAAAGAAGCGAACAACTTTCAGATTGTTCTTAGAAGTTTGACTACAGAAAGGATGTTATTTACAACGGTTAAAGACACAAGAAGTAACATAGCAAGAAAATCAAAAGATTTTTTTTTTTGCTCGAGTCAAGATTCGACAACTGGACATCATTAATTATCAAACACCCCCCCACACTTACTCTTTTGCACGTCCTCGGGCAAAACAGAAAAAACCACAACTAGGGAACAAAGAAAAACAAAACAAACTCAAAAGGTAAAAACTCTAAAAGACTCAATTTCAAATGACATTCAAGAACGAAGAGCAATTAATAATTCAAGTAATTAAAACATTCATGAGGTAACACATCTTCACATCTCAAATCAATAAGCAAGGATACTTCAATTGAAAAACATGAGTAAAGAATGATAGATCCTCACAGAATTTACTCTCAATCTCTCAAGTGTTTAAAAGGTAGGTATTTCACTCAATTCAACCCATGAAAATTGCACTACCATAAGCTTGCTTATCTTCTACTTCTCCACTACTCAAAACACATGCACACACAAATCATGAGGACTTTATTCAAGGTTGTAGTGAGGTCAAGGTAAAGGTGGAAGTAATATGGATATGTCAAGTTAAATACCAAAGAGAATAGAAGAGCATTATGATACGCTTAGAGTGGAGAAGATGTTTGAGAACATTCAGTCTAACTTTCCCAAGATTTTTTAGTTTTTTCTCATACAGACAATGACCAATATCTAACTAATGTTTTGTTAAAGATCAATTGGTAGATTGAATTTCTTTAGGCTTGAACATTCTCCTTCTATTCCTGTTATTTCCAATCATCCACCCTCATTCTAGGTATGAATATATCACATGGTGCATTCTTTTGATTGTAGCAATAATCACTTCTTTTTTTTTTTTTTTTTTTTTATAGAAACATATTTTCTTTTTCTTTTTTTTTTTTTTTTTATAACCAATCTGCACATGCACCCCCACACTTGTTCAAGAACTCATCAAATAACAAAGTCAATGCTCTCTTATTCCTTAAGGTTGGGTTAGAACATGATTTTTCATTTAATGCACGTAATGAGTTAGAAACAAAGAATGGTCAAATAAGCTCAAAGGGGTTAAGTAAAGGAAAATATACAAGGTTGGCAAGAATCAGAAAATTTTCAAGAAGTCAAAAGAGTGCTTGATATCATATTGAAAACAAGGTTGGCTATTTGGTTAAACGGCTAAGAAAAGAAGGCCTCAATCATGTTCATGCATGCAAGTGAAACGTAGCCTCAAAAAGAATCAAAGCAAGTTCTAGAGTGATCATTATCATGAGTGAAAATCACACAAGAAAGAAGAGAATGGCATAAATGTTGAATCCATCCATTAGGCTCAAGATCTCACAAGATATAGTTCTATCATTCTCACCCACCAATTCAACATCCATAAACAAACATATGATTTTTAAGAAAGAAGACAATTTACTCAATCACGCAAATTTTCCTGAATTTCAATTACTACTTCCACACAAACTAGTTATCTACCCCAACTAAAATGCGTCTCAAGAGTAAAATTTACTCCCTACTCTGCCATCCTTAACTGGTTTAGAAAATTACTGACAAACATATAAACATATTAATACATACACACACTTTTTTTGTTTTTTTTTTGTTTTTTTTTGTTTTTTTTTTTTTTTTTTTTTAGGCACACAACGATCCTTCCCCCCAACCAGATCATAACATTGTCCTCAATGTGAAAGAGAGATATAGAAAAGAGCAAAACAACCTGATAAGAAGTGAATCAACGCCAAGCAGAAATGAAGCACACAAATCAGTCTGCATCTGACCGATAAGAAGTGAATCAACGCCAAGCGTAAATGAAGCACACACGAAGTCAGTCGCATCCGACCCAAAAAGAAATCAAATAATAGAACTTTAGTACTTCCACAATTTAATACTAATTAATTACTACCCTAACTACTCCTTACTCTGCCACCAATTAAGATGCGTCTCAAGAGAAAAATTACTCCTTACTCTGCCATCCCTATTTACTTTTGTTGTTAATTGATGACAAACACAACAAACATATTAACAAACACACTTTTTGAATATTTTGGTTTTTTTGTTTTTTTGTTGTTTTTTTTTGTTTTTTTATTTTGTTGTTGTTTTTTTTTTTTTTACACAACCATCCTTCCCCCCAACCAGATCATAACATTGTCCTTAATGTTAAAATATAGATGAGTAAAGGATAGAATAAATTACCTGTTGGAGAAAGCGGACACAAATTTAAACAGAAACAAAGTACAATAAAATCAAACCGATTAAAGAGAAAGTGTCAGATCTGGCTTGCTTTTCTTGTTACTTCCTTCGCTGCTTCCTATTGACCAATCTATCTGAGCCAATACCTTATCAGGTACATACTCAAAAGCTTCCAATTTATCAATGAGCTCATCAATAGTGGAGGCAGAGATAAGAAGTTGTCTTGCCGAAGGAGTGATAAATTTCTGTTCCACAGCTTTGTCAAGAAAAAATAACAAAAGGTCAAAGAAATTATTAACATTCAACAAACCAATGGGTTTATGGTGGATGTTCAATTCAACCTCAAGAGACAATTTGAAAAATTTCTTCCAAAGTACCAAAACCACCGGTAAGACAAGAAATGCATCGGAATTGTCAACCATTATTTTCATGCGTCCATGCATGGATGTTACTCCGAATTTCTTCTCCAACTGTCTTGCCGGTGATGTTATTTTCACTAAAGGTTTAGGAATAACACCTAAAACCCGATGCCTCCTATAAAAGCGTAAAAGTGAAACAGCCCCATTAACCCACGACAACCTCCCCCATATACAAGATGAATATTCCTCGCGACAAGTGATCGACCAAAAGTGCTAGTGCTGCGTTTACAAACTCTAATCCCTTCCCATAACTCGACCCACAAAAAACACAGACATTTTTTAGGTTACGAATAGAAGGCCCCATTCTATACCATTCTTCTCTTTGAGTGTTTCTGAGTTGAAGATGAAGGAGAAAATGGAGTGTTTAAATAAGAAAAAGAATGGAAAGGGAAATAATTGCACCTAGAAGGGTAGGTCGGTATTTGTTGTCGAAAAAGGTTGAATTTAAGAAACATAAAATCTTTTTTTTTGTGTTTTTTTTTTAACTTTTTTTTTTAAGAAAATCATCAGGGTAAAGAAGTCTAGAAACCCCCGAAGGATCCCATCTAAAAGATCGTCTGTCCAAAACCAGAATTCAACAAAATAATAACAAATGATTACATACCTTTATGTACAGGTTTCATGGCAGATCTTTATACTGCGCGTCATGAGTGCAATAATACCAAGACGGCTCAGCCAATCTGGGCATTCTTCTCCCTCCCGCTTGTGGGATATTTTGGATTGAGCTACGACGCCACTAATTAAAGTGCGTAAATCGACAGCTACCACCAACGACCACAGCCCGGTGAGAGGTCGTTGAAGAGCCCATGGCATTAAATCACGGGATTCACTCGAGGCATTGTCACGCGAGAATGCAAACACGGACGCTTCTTTCTCGTCCATCGCCAGCGTAGCCTTTGGTTAAAACACAGGGAATACTTGCGCGGCTCTCTGCAGAGCATGGCACACGAACCTTATTTACCGACCGGCGTGCGAAAGGTCCACCCGAGTCAATGACGGGTCCGACACTCCACCGGCGGGGCTCCTAATCTAATTAAAGACCAAGTACAACCGAAGTTTCGCCCTTTTTTTTTTTTTTTTTTTTTAGTTTTTAGTTTTTTTCTTTTTTTTTTTTTTTTTTTTTCTTTCTTTTTTTTTTTTTTCTTTTTTTTTTTTTTTTTTTTTTTTTTAAATGTACAAGATAATATATACATGTTGTTGTGATTGTGGCTCACATCTTCCTCTCGGTTTCACGTCCGTAAACGCTTAAACGCCTTCTATGAGTCGAGGATAAGCTTCCCATCCAATTTTCTTATAAATTGGCAAACAGGGTCTTTTTGAGTCGATTCCCAAGACTCAACGCTCTTGCTCGTCCTTGAAGAGATTCCACAAACTAAGAAGTTCACGCCGCACAACTCCACAAGAATGCGTCTCAAGAGTCAATAAGATATTATCTAATGACTCCTTACTCGATCCATTCTTAATGAAGAATACTTTATCTTCTCTATTTACGTAAACCATCCCCAAAGAGTGACATCGCGTGTTGCAATTCCATCGTGCACACTTGTAACAAACTTTCATTCTTTTTGCTCTTCTCCTTTTTGAAAATGAACTTTTACCGAGACCAGGCATGTATGGGACAAATGAATCAAGATTCACAACTAAACGAACCTTTGCTTCGATTATCCAACAGTATATCTTCTCGGGATGCCCTTATACATTAACAATCTCAGTCTTTCACACCTAGCTTCATAGACTTTTGTTAGAGCATTTAGAAGGAGAGAAGGAAAATATTTTCTTAGATTTGAGAGAATGACATCCATTTTGAAAGGAGAAGAAATCAGTTATTATGGGAAACTGAAAAACAAACCGACTTGAGAGTCATGGAGTACCGTTATCCGCCATTTAACCGGTAACACAGAGAACTCAACAACTTGATGTTCTCGAAATGGTTGAGTCTTGGTCCATTAACTTTAAGCGCATTACCATTCCTAAGATCCTCAATATCTACGGTCCCACGTGTTTGACAATAAAAGAACCGCGCCTCCTAGATCTCAATTTTCTAAGGAGTAGGTGCGGATGAGAATCTTAAAGCAAAACTTTATTGACCAATTTCCGCAACTTTTGCAAAAGGTGTAACAGACCTTGAATAAAGAAGGCCAATAAAATCCATACTGCAAGATTTTCGCAGTTGTTGTCGCTGAAAAAAATGACCTCCACATGCTTCCGATAAAATTTAATGGCACTACCTACCTCATTGTCGGTACACAAATTTTCTTTTTTTTTTCTTTTTTTTTTTTTTCATAATGCGGATGGAGAAGGTTCATCACCTCCATTTCTGCATTCTCTGGAAGTTCTTGAAACTGTTTGAGGCGGTGTCTTCTTTCCTTAGTCGCGCAACATCATACAAGGAATGTCATGCATAAGATGAGATGAATGAAATGAAAACATTTTCTTTTCAAATGCATGGAATGAAATGCATGATTTATTTTTTTTTTTATATATTTTTTTTAGAATGCTAAAGATGCCATGCATGAAAATTTTTTTATGAAAATGCCTGATTTATTTTTATTTTTATTTTTTTTAAATGCTAAGGATGGCATGAAAATGCATGATTTTTTTTTATTTTTTATTTTTTTAAGAATGCTTGGAGTGTCATGAAAATGCATGATTTTTTTTTTGAATGCTAGGAATACATGATTTTCTTTATGCAATGTCATGAAAATGCAAGTTTTTTTTTTTTTTAGGTTATAAAAATGCAAGATGATGATTTTTTTTTTTTTTAAGAATGTAAGAAAATGTATTTTTTAAGTTTTTTTTTTTTTCAAGAATGGATGGCATGAGGAAAGAAGAAGTACGCTCCCTTTGTGTCCTAATGAGGTTGCCTTAAACTTGGGAATTCTATCCTAAGGATCTAAGAGTCTTTCTGGTTCGTGAGAACTTCCATAGGGTGGCTTTTCTATTTTAAAGGTCTCTAGAGCCAAGTCCTATTTCAGAATGTTGACCACGAAATAGTGGGTAAACCAACTAGGTGTGGGACATTCATGAAAAAGGCGCACTCTAGATGAGGTTTTCGCGATAACCAAACAGGAAGTACATCCAAAATGGCTACCACTACGCAACCTCTACTTAACTTAGGCTTCACTCAGACCCGGGTATAGGGCCCCACTCGAATGTGTGTGCTTTACGTGTAGGTGCAGTGGGTGCTGGGAGCGTACAAACCTTCACAAAAATTTAAAAATAAAAATACCCAAAACCTGCGAAAGCATATATACAATAGCCAGACAGCAATCATCTATCCAAGGGTTTCAAAAATTATGCACAACATATTTACATGTAACAATATACATAAGATAATGTCATCAGATACTTACATGGAACAAAATAAAATAAACTCCAATTACACACAAAGAAAAAAAAACAAGGATAAAAGGGTAAAATAAATAAATAAAAATTATTAACAATTTGCACAACTAACAACAACAGGCTTGACTCTCCAAATTTCCCCAGTGGAGTCGCCATCTGTCGCGACCGAAGATCACGGCGGGAAAATAGCAACTCGAATGGATTTTAGAAAATGAAAAATGGAAAAATGGAGTCGCCACCAATTTTATTTTCAACTTAGGAAAAATTGGAAAACCTTTTATTTGGAAATGGTCATTGGAACCAGATCGGATTCGGGAGTCGGTTATGCTTAGGGAAGGGTGGAAACTTAATCCCACTGCACCCCTAACGCACCCGTCCTAAGACGGTACCTTGGATTAATTGTTCAAATTCTTAATAATCCTTTGAAATATTTATTTTACCCCTTTTTACAAAAGCGTTATAACTATTTACAAAAGTGAAACCACAAAATTATGAAAATTTAATTTGGGCTTGACAGAAATGAAATTCTGCTCCTACGTATCCCCTGGTGCAATGGGGAACTCAAAGTTACGTAGTTCTTTAGAAAATATTTGTGAATTGGTTGATTTATTAAACAAAACTTTAAAAATTTGAATCAACAAGCCGTCGCGGCTCAGTTATTCAAATTAAGGATTAAATAGGTGAAGCTCGCGTCGCGCTAGAGACGTCACCCATTGATTATCAAGTTTGTTACAAAACTTTTATTTAAAATTATCAATTAGCGATTTAACTAAAAAATAAAAAAAACATGATAATAATTTAAATATAATAATATAAATTATCAAGTTGTCATCATGAACTCGATATTTACAAAATATAAGGGTTAGCAAGTTGTCGCAACTCAGGTAACCCATTTTTATTCCTTTTTTAAAAACTTTTTAATTATTTCTTTGTTTATCATTTTTAACTTCTTTACCCTTCTCCCTTCTTACCAAAATGCATCATTATGGACAAGCTGATTCACGCAATTCAACCTCACACACCCAAAAGACAATCACAATTCAATTTAAAGAGATAAAAGTTGGAGACTTTGACAACAATAACAAGACGCACTGAGGGGACGTTTGTGGAGGGATTTAGTCTGAGGTTCGACGGTCGGTGATCGGAAGGATCGGATCCCGAGGTCCTACAGTTGATGCTGGGGGGTCTGGATCCTGAGGCTCGACGGTCGGGGGGCTGACTTCGATGTTCGACGGTCGGGAATTGCCTCTGACGGTCGAGAACCCGAGTTCCCCGTGGTCCGACGGTCGAGAGCGGCCTCGAGGTTCGACGGTCGGTGGAAAAATGGATTTATTTGGGTTTGGAAGGTTGAAGGTCGATGAGGGGAGTGGAGCTTACGGTTTGACTCCGAATTGGAGAATGTAGGTGGTTTTGCTTTTGGGGTCCGACGGTCAAATGTGATGGAGTTTAGTTGATGGTATGAAGGTTTGGATGGCTTGTCGGTGAGAGGAGTGGAGCTCACGGTTCGACGGTCGGGTGGAGAATGTAGATGGTCTTGCTTTTGGGGTCCGACGGTCGAATGTGATGAAATTTAGTTGATTGAGTTCGACGGTCGGAGAAGGGAAGGATGTGGCTCTTTGGATTTCGACGGTCGATGTATGTGATGGTGTTTGAAATGTGGTTTGGAGATTTGAGAGGTAGGTGGTCCGGTTTGTGGGATGGTTTCGACGGTCGAGTTAAAGGTGAAGGTGAGCTTTGTGAAGTTGGTTGAGGGTCACAATGGTATGGTTCGACGGTCGAGTTGGAGGTGAAGATTTGGTTTAAAAGATTACGGCCCGACGGTCGGTTGTCATGTGGTCTTATGGTGGCAGAAGGTGATGAGAATGGGGTGAAGTTTGGAGGATCTGGGATTCGACGGTCGGTTGGAAGTGTGGCGTCCCGGGGCCGACGAGGGCGGGGAGTGATCGCCGGTGCAATGAAGCACGGACAAGGAGCGGCTCCTGGCAGGCTTCTAGGCGGAGGGTCTGCATGAATGAACCGAATACGCACCGGAATGAGAGGGATTCGAGACTGTGCGGGTATGGGACCGCATAGTTGAGGATGGCTTAAAGGAATTGATTTGGTGTAGCCATATCAACAAGTTGCAACTTCTTTTCGGGAGCCTAGAGCATAAGAACTCCATGGTTAGCGTGCTTGACTTGGAGTAATTGTGGGATGGGTGACCTCCCAGGGAAGTTTCTTAGGATGCGTGTGAGTGAGGACAAAGCACGCTAAAAGACCGTGTTGGTTTGTGGAGACACTCATCAATCCCGGGTCCCGGTCGTTACATTAATGGTATCGAGACGGGACCTCTCCCAAGACGGTGGGTTCGGGACGAACCAAGCGGAAGTTGGTGGGCATGTGGCGTCCCGGGCCGACGAGGGCGGGAGTGATCGCCGGTTGAAGCACGGACAAGGAGCGGCTCTGGCGGGCTTCTAGGCGGAGGGTCCGTGAATGAACCGAATACGGTTAAAAAAATGAAAGGGATTCGGAGGCCGTGGGTATGGACCGCATAGTTGAGGATGGCTTAAAGGAATTGATTTAGTGTAGCCATATCAACAAGTTGCAACTTCTTTTCGGGAACCTAGAGCATAAGAACTCCATGGTTAAGCGTGCTTGACCTGGAGTAATTGTGGGATGGGTGACCCAGGGGAAGTTTCTTAGGATGCGTGTGAGTGAGGACAAAGCACGCTAAAAAGACCCGTGTTGGTTTGTGGAGACACTCATCAATCTTGCAGGCAGTCCCGGGTCGTTACAGGAAGGCTGATGGCTTCTGTGCGGTCCGACGGTCGGTTGTAGAGGGGTCTGGCTTTGTGGGGTTGTCAAAATGAGGTGGTGAACGTTTGCTGGCTTCACGTGGTGGCTGCTACGGTTTGGTGGGGTTCATGGTTTTGGGTTGGGGATGGAGTTTGGTTGATGGTGATGGAGATTTGGACGGGTTGTCAGTGAAGGGGTTCTCACTTGTGCATAGGTTGAATGGAAGGTTGGGTGGTTATGTGGTTATTTGTTAATGGTTGATGGGTGGTTGAAGGTGGGTTCACGTAAATGGTGGTGATGGAGAGGATTTGAGAAGGAGTGGTTGGAGAAAGGTTTTGGTTTAGAGAAGATGGTTACGGTTGGGAGGTGAGAATGAGGGGTTTTAAGGGTAAGGGTGGTTGCTGGGTTTATTTGGTTGAAGAAGGATCTGGAAAGATTTGGATTATCAAGGATGCTGGAAGAAAATGATGGCAGCGGCATTTATGGAGGGATCCTTCACATTTTGGAGGAAAGAGTTGTTGTTGATGATGGATGTGATGATTGCTCACCGTATGGGAGGTTGGCATTTTCCTTCAAATTTTCATCTTCTCCCGACAAATCTCCCTAAAATCCTCCTTTTTGTATCAAAATTCTCTCTTTTTTATTTTTTTCTGCTGACCCTTTCTTCTCTTTCTTCTTTTCGTCAATCACTCCCCCCCCTTTTTTATATTGAGTTCCCCATCCCCATGAAATCCAAAGTAAAAAACGTATGTGCGACATGTGACTATTTTTTTTATTTTTTATTTTTTATTTTTTATTTTTTATTTTTTTTTATTATTTTATTTTTATTTTTTTACTTCTTTTCTTTTTTAGTCCGGTCAAAATTGGGTGTTCACATCATTCAACGTAGGATGACCCAAAATAATGTTGTAAGCCGAGGGACAATCCACAACCAAGAATCTCACCTTGACGATTCTGTACGTGCTGTCGTCACCCAAGGTTAGGAATATTTCAAAATATCGTATCGGGGTGACCTTTTCTCTGGAGAAACCAGTAAGTTCACCTTTGTATGGTGTCAATGCAGACAAAAGGAATTCTAGCCTTTCAAAGGCGTCCATGAACATGATATCTGCCGAACTCCCCTGGTCCATAAAGATTTGACGGATTTCGGCATTAGATATTATTCCAAAAATCACTAGTGGGTCATCATGATCTCGGATAATATCATCGTAATCCTTTTCGGAGAAGGAAATGGGTGGTGCATCATTATCTTGGACATATGGTCTTTGTGAGGAACTTGATACGCTTAAGACCGTCGTCCGGAGTGCCTTCTTCCGGGAATTATTTGACAATCCCCCTCCAGCAAACCCTCCAGCGATGGTATGAATTAGTCTGTCTTTCCGGTATCCACCTCCTTGAGCATCCCGGTTCTGACCTTGTCTGTTCTCCCCATCTCGGTGTGTCGGGGTTCGGGATCTTCTGGCGGGACTTCGGATTCTTTCGGCTGGACTCCGGGTTCTTTGACGACGCTGGTTTGGACTCCATCGTGGACTGCGGCTTCGTCTTTGATCCCTTGTCCTTCCGCGGTCTTCATTTTCGAAAACTGCTAATGCACTTCTGCAAACTTCCCTCTTTGATCAGGGACTCGATGACATCTCGAAGCTGATAACAATCTTTAGTTTCATGGCCGTAACTGTTGTGCCACATGCAATGCTTTGAATGATCCCTCTGAGATTATTTTTTAACAGGTGGTGGCCTTTTGATATCCTGGAACTCGGTTTGAAGGATCTCCTTCAAGATTGTCTTTCGAGGGGTGTTCAAAAGAGTATATGGTGTGGTGTGGAATACGATTAAGAATTATATCAAAAATAGTTGTCAAGTTCCACCAAAAATATAAAAACCTTGCAACCAGTTGTAGTAAGCAAGGGTCGATCTACAGAGAACTAATTCAATTGACACTATCAATCTAATTTCTAAATTAAACTCTGATGAAAAATAAACAGTAAAAGTAAAAGGGGGATTTTATTCATCAAGTAACAAAATGAAAATTCGATAGTAATTAGGAATAAATTCAAAACTAGAAACACCAATCCAAGGGCTTCAAATCAAGTGGCAAAGTAAATCATAGTTCAAAGAGAGTAAAATTATTTATGCAATTAACTCTGTTAATTCAAATTCAACTAGATAATCACCTAGAATTTAATCAACTAAAACAGAATCACAATCGCAATTCTTGATTAAGATTGAATTAAACACAATTTCGAATTAATATAGATTATCAATCGATGATCTATTCTCCATTAAATTCATATTAATCAATCCAAATTTATCTTCAATTTTGAAATATAATCATAAATCAATTAAAGAAGGAGAAGAGGAAAGAACAAAATTAGAAATCACAAATAAATAAAAGAACTTAAAACTCTAACCACAATCATTGAATTCCTTGGATTGATTGGATCTTTAGCCTTCCATGGCCATCACCATTAAAAAGATACAGATCAAAGAAGAGATAAAAATGAAATAGAGAAAACGAAAAGAGAGAAAAAAGGTTTCTTGATTCCTATCGTAAAACTCAAAAATCAGGATTCAGAAAGAGGTGTACTTTCGCATTCTGCCTTAACCTATTTGTAACTGAAAATTATTCTGTAATTCATAATCTAACCCTAGCCCAAACTGTAGCCCTCTCAAGAAGCTTTTCAGAGACATATAATTTGTCTTATTTGGGTTTAAATTGAGAGAGTTAAGCCCAAATCAGTGAGGGAAGGTCCAAGCTTTATGATAGCAACAGCGTCTAAACTTTGAGGCTTAATTTTTGCCCTAAATCTAGCTGAATTAGAAAAACTGCATTAGATGTAAAATTGTGTATCTTCGTCTCAGCTTTCAGGGGACACCAAGATCATCTAAATATGACATTTATAGCCCAATATATGGCCTATACAAGACAGAAAGGTCAAAATGAGTTAAAATCTAAAAATTAATGAAGTTTTTACAATTAAGCTCAATGAAGACCAATCATCTAAAACTCATCTACAAACATAATATTGGATACAATTATCATCAATTAGGCCAAATATAAAGCAATAATGAATGCCTCAAAATTGATTGATCAAATTCCCCCACACTTGAACTTTTGCACTCCCGGGCAAAATACAAGAGACCAGAACTAGGGAATAAAGAAAAACAAATGCAAGAAAAGTAAAAACTCATAAACTAAAAACTCTAAAAGACTCAAATTCCAATGACATTCAAGTATGTAAAAAAAGCAAGAAAAGATTCAAGGGATCACAACATTTAAGAGAGAACAATTCTTTATACCTCAAACTAACATGCAAGGTATCTTCAAATTGAAAAGCATGAATTAAGAATGATAGATCCTCACAAGATACACTCTCAATCTCTCAAGTGTTTACAAGGTAAGTATTTCACTCAATTCAACCCATGAAAAATGCACTACCATAAGCTTACTTATCTTCTACTTCTCCACTACTCAAACACATGCACATACAAATCAAGAGGACTTTGTTTAAGGTTGTAATGGGGCCAAGGTAAGGGATGAAAATAATATAGATATGGTGAGATGAGCACCCAAGAGAATAAAAGAACATTGGGGAGGAACTCAATTGATAAACATGAAATTTTTATCCCTTCAAATCTATATAATGCACATTCTCTTTACATATTCCTTTCATTTTTCTTTCTTTTCTTTTACAACCTTTCTTGAATTTTTTTTTCTTTTTCTTCGCAATTTTTTTTCACCAACACCTTGCATATTACACATCAACTTGCACAACCCCCACACTTATCCTATTAACCACTTGCAAGTAAAAGAGCTCCTCCAATGAAAATGAACCAATGCTCTCCCATTTCCTAAGGTAAGGTAAAATCATGATTTTTCACATAAGGCATATAATGAGCTAAGACAAAGAATAGACAAATAGGCTCAAGGGGTTAATTAAAGGGAAATAATGTAAGGTTAACTATTTGGCCAAAGTAGTTAATCACAAAAGAATGACTCAATCATGTTCATGTATGCAAGTGAAAATGTAGCAAAAAAAAAAAAAAAGAATCAAAGCAAGTTCTAGAGTGATTAATATGACATGAGTGAAAATCACACAAGAAAGAAGAGAATGACATAAATGTTAAATCCATCCATTAAAAGGCTCAAAATTTCACCAGGTATACATCTATCAAACTCAATTCATCAATCAAACGTCAAAACCAAGCATGCCAAATTCAAGATGAAAGAAGAAATTTATAAATCATAACCTTGAATTTCAATTACTTCAAACTCATAGACTTCACAAATCTCAAAACATCATTGGAAATCAAATAAAAACACAATTTTTTTTTAAAACTAGAAAACAGAAATAAAATAGAACACAAAATGTCAATTCCTCCCCCACACTTAAATTCTACATTGTCCTCAATGTAAACTTCAACAATAAACAATCATTAATAAATCTAGGATAAGTAAGATAAAAGAGAAGGAAGAAACATCCTTATCAACTGAAGTAACAGAGGAAGATGAAGAGATTTCCACCAGGATCCCATTGACGAAAGCATAATAACCAATTTATGCTTGAAATAACATGAGAGCTTCCACCAGGGTCCCATTGGCTAAAGTATAATGACCAAGTTAAGCTTGAGGCAAGAGGGCTTCCACCGGGGCTTCCACCGGGATCCCATTGGCTGAAGTACAATGACCAAGTTAAGCTTGGGGCATGATGGCTTCCACCGGGATCCCATTGACCTTCCTTAATTTCCTTGGCTTCACCACTGAAAAGTAATACGTGCACTTCATCAACTTCATATGCATTGTTTCTAATGGACCATGGCCCAAAAACGAAATCCACTTCAAGAGTGTCTGTCATTTGGTGTTCTTCTCCTTCACTTGAAAACTCTTCGATAACTGCAATTCTATTTCTCTTTGTATCTTAGATCCTGCAACTGCATCAAAAGCATTATTGATAGATTCTTCAATAATATTAGCTTCTGCACAAATAGAATCATCAGCTCTCAAGAATGCAAAAATTTCAGCACAAACAACATATATCATGCCACCATCACAATCAGTACATGAGTTGTAATGAGTATAATTATTGAAACTAATAAAATCAAGAAATTCATCACACAAGTCATCATATTGTCTCTCCACTACCTTAGGAAGGGGTTCAAGAATACTTACCTTGGGGACCTTAGAGTTTTCCCCCTCCTTACTTACCTCTTCAGGCTCTGTTTCTTTCTTTTCAATGGTTTGTGAAGGAGAGGTGGGTTCATCTAACGTCTTGCCACTGTGCAATGTGACAGCACTAGGATCTTCCTTCACATCCTCTTCTGGTTGTGAAGGAAGTCCTTCAGAAATTTGACTCTGGAACTTGCTGAGATCTGTAGCTAACTAATCCAAAGAGTTTTGCAGATCATTACACTTAGCCTTTGTTTCTTGTTGGAACTGCATGTTATAAGTGATCATTTGTCTTATTAGCTCTTCCAATGAAGGTTCAGGTTACCAAGGATCTTGGACTTGCTGTTGTCCTGGAAGGAAAGGTGTTTGCCAATGTTAAAATTCTGGAAATTCATATGCTGGAGGTTGATTCTGAGGCTGCTGTCCATAACTCAAGTTAGGATAGTCCCATCACTCTGGATAATATGTATTGGAGTAGGGGTTGTAGTTGTCGGAAGGTTCAGAATATCCCCATACTACCTCTATCTCCTCATTTGTGTCCACTAGGAAAGTGGGACACAAATCAGTGATATGTCCAGGTGATAAGCAAATCCCACAAGTATCCATGATCAATGGACATCAACACCTACAAGACACTTAGAAAGAAAGCATCAAAAATTAAAAAATAAAATAAAAATAGAGTAAAAATAGGAAACAAATCAATAGCGCAATTGGAAAATTAGTTCCCCGGTAACGGTGCCAAAATTTGGTGTAGTGTGGAATACGATTAAGAATTATATCAAAAATAGTTGCTAAGTTCTACAAAAAATATAAAAACCTTGCAACCAGTTGTAGTAAGCAATGGTTGATCCATAGAGAACTAATTCAATTGACACTATCAATCTAATTCCTAAATTAAACTCTGATGAAAAATAAACAGTAAAAGTAAAAGGGGGGTTTTATTCATCAAGTAACAAAATGCAAATTCGATAGTAATTAGGAATAAATTCAAAACTAGAAACATCAATCCAAGGGCTTCAAATCAAGTGGCAAAGTAAATCATAGTTCAAAGAGAGTAAAATTATTTATGCAATTAACTCTGTTAATTCGAATTCAACTAGATAATCACCTAGAATTTAATCAACTAAAACAGAATCACAATCGCAATTCTTGATTAAGATTGAATTAAACACAATTTTGAATTAACATAGATTATCAATCGATGATCTATTCTCCATTAGATTTAGATTAATCAATCCAAATCTATCTTCAATTTCTAAATATAATCATAAATCAATTAAAGAAGGAGAAGAGGAAAGAACATAATTAGAAATCACAAATAAACAAAAGAACTCAAAACTCTAACCACAATCATTAAATTCCTTGGATTGATTAGATCTTTAGCCTTCTATGGCCATCATCATTGAAAAGATACAAATCAAAGAAGAGATAAAAATGAAATAGAGAAAATGAAAAGAGAGAAAAAAGGTTTCTTGATTCTTATCGTAAAACTCAAAAATCAGGATTCAGAAAGAGGTGTACTTTCGTATTCTGCCTTAACCTATTTGTAACTAAAAATTATTCTATAATTCCTAATCTAACCCTTGCCCAAACTACAGCCCCCTGAATAAGCTTTTCAGAGACATATAATTTGTCTTATTTGGGTTTAAATTGAGAGAGTTAAGCCCAAATCAGTGAGGGAAGGTCCAAGTTTTATGACATCAACAGCGTCCTAACTTTGAGGCTCAATTTTTGCCCTGAATCCAGCTGAATTAGAAAAACTTCATTAGATTCAAAATTGTGTATCTTCGTCTCAGCTTTCAGGGGACACTAAGATCATCCAAATATGACATTTGTAACCCAATATATGGCCTGTACAAGACAGAAAGGTCAAAATGAGTTAAAATCTGAAAATTAATGAAGTTTTTACATTTAAGCTCAATGAAGACCAATCATCTAAAACTCATCTACAAACATAATATTGGATACAATTATCATCAATTAGGCCAAATATAAAGTAATAATGAATGCCTCAAAATTGATTGATCAGTATACTCAGAATACTTTGGCATATACTGCTCACTTTTGGAGGAATCCCGGGGCTGGTTAGAATTTTGATTTTTTTTTTCTAGTGAACTGGTTCACCTTCCTCTAGGCTCTCTTTGGCCTTGGTAATTTCCTTCAGTTCAAAGTACTTGTCTGCCCGCAAGTGGAACTCATCTAAACTAGCCAACTTCTTTTTAGCTAATAACCGAAAAAAATCTGAATCAGTCTGTAGGTCATTTCTAGCATAATGGAGGTCTATCTTGTCATCGAGGCTTTCTATACCTACACAAGCATGGCTGAACCTCTCGATGTATTTAGGTAGGGATTCGTCACTTCCTTGGCGAATTCCAGAGAGAGAATTAATCGACTTTGGTCATTCTTTGGAAGTAGTATAATGTAATAAGAAACGTTGTGTGAGGTCCCCCCATCCTGTAATTTTCGTTCGTAAAGTAAAGAACCAGCGGAGAGCATCCTTCTTCAGAAAGAGTGGGAAAACGTGGTATAACAATTTCAAAGTATACCCGTAAGGCTGCATTGATTGAGTATAGGCATCCAAGTGCTTTTGGGATCCGTGGTCCCGTCGTAAGGCTCCAAGTTGCTTGGGGGCTTGAAGTTCCTCGGGACCCTGTACGCCATTAAGGCATCGGAGAATTGCTGCTGGCGACCGGGGGTCGGGTCATTGTTTTCTATGATCTCGGCTCCGGCATGATGTGCTGTTCTTTGAATTATGATCCGCTCTCTACCCTCATTGTCAGCTCGCGCAAATCTTTCTAAATTGTCCAAACGATGGCGTTGTTCTTCCAGCTGACGCCATTGGTTGTCTATCAGCGTGGTCTGTTGGCACAGTAGTTCTCGAAGCTCGTTCCTCGCCATTCTAGATTGCGAGTTATCCTCATAATGAGAGTGGTCAGCATCCACATTCGGAATTCCCAGGTGAGCATACGCTGGGATCCTCACTCCTTGATTATTCTCTCCACCAGTTGAGGGAAAGATGAGTCTATCCCAGACAGAGACCCTTCGCGAGGGGACTGGGCTTTCAGTTGATGCTGAAGTTTCGTGTCACTCATTGAGCGTCTCTACCAGAACAAGCCTATTCCTAACGGCGGAGGTTTCCGGTGGTACAACAGAATGAAGGTCGCACTGAGCTGCTGGGCTTGTCCGTGGGCAGGGGCAGCATGCACAACACTTCCTCTCCTTTAGTTTTGCCTTGTACTCACCATGGTTAATGTGGGAATAGTAGTTTATCAAGTTCCCACAGATGACGCCAAATGTTCTGAAATAGATTTAGAGGGATACCCGTAAGAGGTATGATATGTTCTGAAATGGATTCAGAGGGAAACCCGTAAGAGGTATAATGTGGTGGTTTCCTCCTTGCGCAGGAACATTCGAGCGTGGGGATCTGGTGGGGTGGTACCTGCAAAAAGACTCTAACGCTCAAGTCAGACCGTGTGCAAGTTGGGTTTTCGTGTTTAGATTACAGTTACCTTATCAGGTAGATTTAGCCTGGTCTTTATGGAGCATGATTAGAATCATGATATTAAGTACAGGTATTATGAGAATGTAGACGTTACAGTTATTAATTGCGAGGAGAGGTTACAGAGCCTTTAATTTTGTAAGATCCTGATTGGCAGTTGCAGAAGTCTGCGCTGATTCAGTGATCCTCGTCATATGGCCCAATGCTGTAGTCCGGGGTAATACAAACCTTTCTGGGGTATTAATGGAGGAATCTGGTCGAGCGCGCGCCAGGTTGATCCTTCTGGATGGGATCTTGGACCACGGTCCAAAACAGATGGCTATTTTTTTTCCAAGGAACACGACAACATTTGTTATTCTTTTCCATTCTTTCACTGTCTGGTCCTAGTCGAGTTGATTTATCGCTTTAACGCCACGAAAGCTCTTTCCAAAATGAATGTCCTTTTACGCATTTCCCCCCAATCTTTCTCAATACAGCTCAATTCTGTCTGTAAGTATCATTCTTCAATGGTTCAACCTGTATCATGTGTTTTCCTTTTATTTAAATAGGCAAAACGAGTGAGAACCATTGTGTGGCTGCTTTTTAAAATTCACGTTTGTCTGAGTTTGACCTTTTAGTCCAAATTTGGTCTTAATGATGACAAAAATATTGAATATGCTATATGGTTAGATGAGATTGAATAATTACATAATATTGATAGATATGTGGTTTGTGAAGTGATTAAAAAGAGCTACAGCTTGATAACAAGTGATTTAGGATGATTTGATCACAAAAAGATGAGAAATACAAAGATGATTTTTGCAATAGAAAACAGCGCAAGGAGCAACTATTTGAACACCTAAAGAAATAAATAAAAGCACTTATTATGAAATTAACAAGAATCATTAGGGGTAGAAACAAGTCAGATTTTGTTTTAAATAGACTTAACATGTATCCTAATTATAAAGTTTAAGCCTGATCTGTGAGCTTGTAATAAGTCAATTTTTAAGGTCTAACCTGACTTGACCTGAAAGTTTATTTAAAGGCATATTTTATAATGAGACATTTAAATAAGTTAACAAACTTACATTTAAATAAGCCCTTAGACCCTTACATAGCCTAACAAGCTTACTTTTAAATAGGTTAACATGCCTTTACATAAGTTAACAGGTCTACCTTTAAATAGGTCAACATGTTTTTATATGAACTAACAGGCCCAAGCCTTGAAATAAGTCAACGGGTCTACTTAATGCCAATAAGTCTTTGTTATAACTTAACACTCACTTTCTAATTTTATAGATGCTCACAACTTTCTTATTTTAGTCTTTGGTCAATGTGAGACTTGGAGATATACCAAGTTACAAAATTATTAGAGGCATATAGTTGTAAAACATGAAGATTAAGCTTATGCTCCTCTAATTGCAACATGAATACAAGAAAGACTAGAGCTATAATGAATTACATCATGATAATAACTGCATATTCTATAATGAATTGACAAGAAAGATAATATCATAATATCAATAATTGGTGAAGTTAGCATATTACCCAAAGAATTCCACAAACAACTAAATGAGTTAAACATGAAACATAGTCTAATAACTTTGGTAACTTTTCATCAGGTTCCTGCAACTAAAGACAAAATAATTGCACGATTTAACCATAAGGTAGTTAAAATAATAACCTTACATATGTTATTAACAAATATATAAACAAAAATCCAGAAATAAAAATTATTAAATGAACCTACTTGTTTTATATCTCCATAACCAACTTTTCCACTAGTAGAAATAGGGGTCGGAGTCCTTTCAAATGTCGTTATAATTACAGAAGAGATATAATTCAATGTTGTGAAATATTATTGCAATTCATGATCCCCTGTGAGATATAAATAATGTAGGTTATTTCTTCATGTTGTACAACTATATGCATCTAATATTTTTATAACTTGGTATATCTCCAAGTCTCATATCGACCAAAGACCAGAACAAAAAAATGGTAAGTATTTATAAAAAGTAAATGATGAATGTTAACTTATTATTTTCATTCTAATAAATATATTATATTAAATATATTAATAAATATATTATTTTTATTCTAACTTACTAACTTAAGTTTTAGTTACTGACTGTTATTAAAATTTAATAAAAATATATATTAATAAATTACAATAAATTAATAATTATAATTATAATTTATAATTATTATTATAATATATATTATATTATATATAGTTAAACACGTGAGGTCGATCTATTAGATGACCTGAGACCTGACCTTTTTAGTTAAACAGATTTTGAAAAAAACCTTGGTTTAGTCAGGCCTCAGACAGATCAGACCATAGGCCCCTGACAGACAGTTTGACTTATTTCCACACCTAAGAATCATGTAAGTTTGGAAAATTAAAGCGATTCTAAGACATTATGCAAAGTACGGTTCTCAAATGAAGAAAGACAAGGGAAGCAAGAGTTAAAGTGGTCTTACTGCAAAATTCTTCTCAGAATCGCTTGTGCTATCTCAGTATCAAACCAAGATGAATTCTGTTTGCACAACCAGTTACCCTTACCTTTTTAATATTTGAGTATCTCAGTAGTGCTTATAAGCTTTTACGATTCAGCGTGCCTTGTATTGATTTCTATTTTTATACCTATGATTGTAATTTGTAAATTGTGTCATTTGATAGCTAGCACTTTGGTTTGCTATTTGTGCTTGCAGTGAACCTCCTTTTACCATGGTAAGCATATCTTATGTTCATTGATCTACTGCATACTCTTGTAATTTGCATTGAAAATTAGCTTTTGGTTTGAAGGGTGGAAATTAAAAGCATCCCAACTTACCTGCCCTCTTTTGTTACTTTTTCAAATAACATTTTACTACGAGACTTACTAGGAGTCTGTCAAAACACAAGGAAGAAATAGTAAAATATGAGAAAGAGAAAAAGTTCCATCTCCTTCTTTTTGGTAAAGAAAGCAGAAAAATAGATGTACCAAGCAAAGTTTCCAGCAACTCATTTGGTCTTTTGCTAAAATGCTTGAAAAATGGCAGACGTTCCCATGCTAACACCAAATGCCAGAAAGGGCTAACCAATGAAGTTTTATTGATTATTATGATGGTGAAATACATCGAGAGCTTTACCTAAACATGGACCCTATAATCAATATTAGTGAGAATATTAAGTTCGCTAGGCAAACTTGTAGCAAAACAACACTTTAGCCTTCTGTTCATGAATAGTATTAATAGTATAAATGAAATGCTTTCTCTTCATATGTTTGTGTAGAACCATTAATAGTATAAATTGTCTAGACTTAATCAACAGGGTACGCTTATCATGGTGTAATTGTAGGATTCATGTCACTCTCAATTAGTGATGCACTTCAGTGCTAGCTTGCAATAGCTAGAGTGCATGTAAGACAAAGCTTTCCTTTTCATGTAAACTTTTTTCTGTGTGAACCATTTAACCAAAGGTTTAAACCTTTCAAAACTTATCTGAAAACACGTCTTGCTTGATTGGTGGGAGTTTCTTGAAGAAAGATATCTCACAAAGCTAATGAATCATGCATGGATAATATATCTCTGTTAATGTACGTGTATATAAAAACACAAACAGCTCCAATCACTTTGCTGCAATGTCCTTACTAACCTGACTATGGATTGTAGATCCTCTGCTCTTTTGCTTCTCCTCCTTAGCTTTACTTCACTTCTTCTGATATGTCACTCAACTCGCCCAGCTGACCTGAAGGCAAATATATCTTTGTCTTCATCTCTACCTTGCTTTAGTTTGCTATTATGGGCCTTCAACCCTACTATTTTTCTCTTGGTTTTCAAATTCCCATGGTTCATGTTTTTTTATGGCTTTAGCTAAGGAGAAGAGCTTCTTTCTTGTTTTTGATAATTATGTTCTGAGTGCAGACTTACATTGTCTACACTGGCCGCAGCATTGAAGATGAACCTTCTGCTTTGTCCCTTTACACAAGCATGCTACAAGAAGTTGCTGATAGGTAATACCATCCATCAAAATCAGAAACTTTAGTCAGTACAAATTAATCAATTGAGAGTAGGTTCCCTTCCATTTATGGTAGAAGCAACATTGAATGTCACGGCAACAAACTGGCCAAAGAAAATGTCAGACAAAATAGATCCTAAAGAGTCAAAACTCAAAAGTTAAGTTGGAAGTTTAGTGCATACTGAAATTTAAAAGAAAACAACAAAGAAAACCGAACGCGTCATGTTCAAATTTTAATTCTGTAATTATCTTCTAAACAACTTGGCGAATTTATTTAACAAGGTTCTAAGAACTGAAGGAAACCACGTTTTATTATTTGGTCATGGATGCTTGGCCGTTTTATACTGTCACGCGAAACAGAATCCTATATGTTCATTTGATTGCTGTTTTCATTTATAGCACGAGTCTATTGCTGCATCTGTCTCACGACAACAGTAACAACGAAAGCCTTTTTTCATTAGGTAGGTTTAACTAGATGAATCAAATACTATCATTGTATTTTATCATAAATCATGTCTCACAAATTGATAATATCTTCAATAAAGATTACTAATGGAACTGATGGGCTACAATGTACGTGCATTAAACCAACCCAAGTTGGAAAGACTATTTTTCCCAGTAAAGGAAGCTGTGATTGGTAGGTAAAAAGTTTTGGGAAATAACATAATGAGAAAACCAAGGTCTAACTAACCAAACCCACCTATAATTTCCTCCTTGTTTCCTGCATATACAAAAGGAACATGAAAAGTAGCCAATGCTAGTGTCATTATTTGGAGAGAGTGAACTAAAAATGCATCGTTAGCTGCTTTTTCTTGCCTTTTTTTTTTCTTGATTTGTATTCACAATTTCAGCAATGCTGAGCCCAAGTCGGTACTGCACCACTACAAACGTAGTTTCAGTGGCTTTGTTGTGAAGCTAACAGAGGAAGAAGCCGATAGAATGGCTGGTGTGCACAAAAACTATTCTACCCTCTAAAATTTACCTGCCTTTTTTCTCCTTGGATAGTTGGATTTACAAATTCGCTAACCAAGAAAATTCTTAATGCAGGACTTGATGGGGTGGTGTCTGTCTTTCCTAATGAAAAGAAACAACTCCATACAACAAGGTCTTGGGATTTTATTGGCTTTCCACAACAAGTGGAAAGAGCAACAACTGAAAGTAATGTCATCATTGCAGTACTTGACACTGGAATCTGGCCAGAATCTGACAGTTTCAATGATAAAGGATTCGGTCCACCACCTAGTAAATGGAAGGGCACATGTCAAACGTCTAATTTCACTTGCAATAAGTATGTACTATAGTCTAGTACACATGAATAACATTCAAGCTACTCATAGAGGAGGCAGAAAAAAAAAGTACACTATTATAATAGATGTTGCTATGTTCTTGCAGTAAAATCATTGGGGCTAAGTATTATAGAGCTGGTGCTGATGGATCATTCAGCAAAGAAGATCTAAAATCTCCAAGAGATTCATATGGTCATGGGACTCATACAGCATCAACAGCAGCCGGGAATCCAGTTAGCACGGCGAGTGTGTTAGGCCTTGGACAGGGAACAGCAAGAGGAGGCGCTACATCAGCACGCATTGCTGTCTATAAAGTGTGTTGGTTTGATGGATGTTATGATGCAGACATACTTGCTGCATTTGATGATGCAATTGCAGATGGGGTTGACATAATATCAGTTTCGCTTGGAGGGTTCAGTGATCAGAACTATTTTAGAGATGGATTGGCCATTGGAGCATTTCATGCTGTGAGAAATGGAGTATTGACTGCAACTTCAGCAGGGAACTCAGGTCCAGGACTTTCATCTCTATTAAATGTGTCACCGTGGTCAATTTCTGTTGCTGCTAGCACCATAGACAGGAAGTTTGTTACCAAGGTTGAATTAGGTGACAACAGAACTTATGAGGTAAAGTACCTTCTCTATCCTACGCTAGAAATTCCTCATTTCATTTTCTTATCTCTGACTTCTAAATTTATGGTTGCATCATGACCTCATTTGTGGAAGTCAAGCTAAGCTAAATCGCCTATAAATTTTATAAACTATATGAATATTCACTTAGAAGTTCTCATCATATAAAATTATAACGTAAGGAATAATGTCAACTCTTTATTCCATGTTTAGGGAACCTCAGTAAATACATTTGACCTTAAGGGAGAATTGTATCCTATAATCTATGGTGGAGATGCACCAAATACTAAAGGAGGCTTCGATGGATCATCATCCAGGTAACTAGCCCTGATGTCCTTTAACATAACAAAAGATGTAATAACGTAACATTATGACTAAACAAACAAGTATACAAGTACAAATAGTCCTGTGTGTTCCAAAATATCATTGGTCAAAAGCAGAAACGTTCTAAAATAATCTATAATTTGCTAATGAAAATGTTTCCAAACTGCAGGTTTTGCTTTATGGGCACGTTGGATAAAAATTTAGTTAAGGGTAAAATTGTTCTCTGTGACGGCAGAATCGAAGCGACAGGCCCCCTTTTTGCTGGTGCTGTTGGGGCGCTGATACAAGGTCAAACTTTTAGAGATCTTACTCCCTCTCTTCCGTTGCCTGGATCTTACCTTGACTTGCAGGATGGTGCCTATGTATATGACTACATACACTCTACAAGGTATCAACTGAAGATGCCATTTACACTAACAAGAGTCTAGAGAACCACACTTCTCTAACGTGGATTGCTTGAAACAATTTGCAGGACCCCAACTGCAACCATATTCAAGAGTGATGAGTTAAAAGATACTTTGGCCCCTGTTGTGGCCTCTTTCTCATCAAGGGGTCCAAACCATGTTACACCTGAAATTCTCAAGGTACCTTAGCTTTAAAAGATACTTTTGCCAAAATGATGTGCCATGCTTGTTGATTCTTGAATGGATGAGTGGTTCCTACCACTTTATTCCATTCAACAATCACCCTTGTATTCTGTCAAAATTTCAGCTATTTTTTTTGACTGTGTAGCATTACTCCTTAGCTTTTTTATGGATGACTTAAATTTCCTTTATCAGGTGATTATCTCTCTCACAATATTTTTTTTTCCATGTTGTAGCCGGATTTGGTCGCTCCCGGAGTTGCCATTCTAGCTAGTTGGTCTCCAATTTCCCCTCCTTCTGAAATTGAAGGTGACAACAGAACATTACAGTTCAATATTATCTCAGGAACATCAATGTCTTGCCCACATGTTTCTGGGGCGGCAGCATACATTAAATCATTTCATCCAACATGGTCTCCTGCTGCTATTCGTTCAGCTCTAATGACAACAGGTAATATATAGAAATGAGATGAGTAATGACACATCTCAATTCTCAACTAGTACTAGAATTAAACTTCAAGTTTTGCTAACAATAGTCCTTGTTAAAGAATCAAAAATGGAAACTAATGAATGAAAATAAAACTTTTTTGAATTTTGTTATATCTTCCTAAAAGTTACTCTTAATCATTTTCTTAATATTAAATAAAAAAATATTTAATAAAAAAATAAATATATTTAATGTCTTAAAAATATAAAAAATATTTAATAATTTTTTTGTTTAATAATTAAAGAATTAGTAGGAAGATTGTATAGGAGAATTTAGAATTATTCCACTTTTTTAGTTTTCATTCCAATACATTAAATGTCTTACTTTTCATTTAATGCTTTTTATATCTTGATTCCTTAACTAGTGCTCTTGGGTATTCGTTAGACAAACCCTTAAACTTGTAGTTAAACATTCTTCTTCTTTGTACTCCTTGCAGCTAAACAGCTTAGTCCCAAGACTAACCGTGATGTAGAATTCGCATATGGCGCAGGCCAAATTGATCCCTTCAAGGCTGTGAATCCCGGTTTAGTATATGATGCTGGTGAAATAGATTATGTAAGGTTTTTATGTGGACAGGGCTATAGTTCAAGGACTTTACAACTCATCACAGGTGATAACAGTAGCTGCTCTAAAACAACTTATGGAACAGCAAGGGATTTAAACTATCCTTCATTTGCTCTTCATGTCCCACCCTCCAAACCCAGTGTAAGTGGCAGTTTTAACAGAACTGTTACAAATGTTGGGTTATCAAAGTCCACATATAAAGCTATTGTGACTGCTCCTCAAGGACTACAAATTCAAGTGAACCCCAGTGTTCTATCATTCACTAATATTGGCCAAAAGCAAACATTCGTGCTCACTATTGATGGAACAATAGAAGAATCTATAGTGTCAGCTTCTTTGGTTTGGGATGATGGTAAATTCCAAGTGAGGAGCCCTATTATTGTGTTTAATGCACCATAATGGCTAGGTTGATGCATTAAATAAGTTGAAGCAAAAGCATAAAGCATTTGCAGGTTCATATATAGTAATAAACAGCCAAAATGGTTGCTCTCGTTTTCTTGATGATATGTAATCAATATTTTACAGAAATATCAGAAAGTCCTAAGCAATTGAAAGCCTTACAAGTGCTGAGAGTTGAGTGAGGCATATGATAGGGAGTATCACAGATGCTCTGTGGAGACTGGAAAGTAAGCTTATCCATTTTTTTTTCTTTTGAAATAATGAGGTTTATAAGAAAATTTTTGCTACTAGACCTTAAAAAATTAATGAAACTAAGATTTGAACATGTAGCTGTAGACTTAAATCTTTTCTTACTGAAATATGAGTCAAAATAGCACTCCAGGACAGCCTTCAAAAGCCTAGTCCACAACCTTTCCCATCGAAAAAAAATGCTTGTGACTTTTTTTTTTTTGGGTACATATAAAGCTGCTTGTATAAACATTGCCAATGATCCAAAAGACCCACAAGCAGCACAAATTTTTAGGTGGGAATATTTTACCATGTCACCTTTTATATACTTAAATCATTATTTAACGTATATAATTTAATATATGTTAAAATATTTTTAAATATAAGTACATTTTATGATGACTTTTAATTACAATCTTAAATATATTAAATAATAATTTAAGTATTTATATCTCTTTAAAAATTACTTATTCATGAGATTATTCACGAGTGCCAACAAATTAATTACCAAAATATAAAATTCTTATAATCTTTGCGATTTAGTTACTTGGGTGGACAATCCACCAGATTTTCTTCATCATGCATTGAGATTGGATGCTTCTGATGTTTAATAATACTGAAGTTCAGTCAAAAACTTCTTTTGATTCTGCTTTAATTTGCAGCAATATATATTCTTGGTCCTTTACCTTGATTCCTAAATCCCCGTGGCAACTGGCAACTTAACATTTTATTCCTTCTTTCTTTTTCTTATTTGCATGCGGTTCCATCTTACTTAGGTTACGTTCCTTTCTGCTTATGCTATGTTTGGTATTAAGGAGAAAAAAAAAAAAGAAAGGATAGAAAAAATAGAGAAGTTATTACTCTTATTAAATATCATTTAATAAAAAAGAAGAGAGATTTTTTTTTGTTGTTTGGTTTTGTAAAGAAAAAAAAATAAAATGTATGTTAATAATATGAATATGTTTGATACACAACATATAGATGTACATCACTTTACATCCGATATAAATAGTAGAAATATAAATTTACAAAAAAAAATCACCTATAATCAAATGGTAGAAACTGTGAAGCAAGGAAAGAATAAAATATTATAGGACTTACATAAACTTCATATCTCTTTTTCTTTTCTTTTTCATTATTTATAGTACCAAACAAGGAATAACTCAAAATGTCACCATATCTCTTCCTTTCATTTTTCTTCAATATATGTGTATCAAACATACCCTTATTTATTAAAAATTTATGTTGTACTGCAATGATCTGAAAAACATTATTGGAGACGTGATTCATTTTTAATGTATCTCGCTACTAGTATATGAGTCACAATATGTGGCTATTATGTAACTTCTCTTATTTAATCAGTTGTTGTTTCTTCTCTCATGACTTCTCTCTCAAATTTCTCATCTCCATCATGTAATTTCCCAATAAGGCACATTAATAGGTGAAACCAACAGGAAGGAAATTGGAGGGGAGGTGACAATTTTAGACTGCCTAAGGGAATATAGGAGGAGAGAGAGAAGAAAGAAGAAATAACCAGGAAAATGAAAAGAGAGAAGAAACGCATGTTGGAGTCACTCATGTCATATCTGCAGGACCTTGAGAGAAAAAAAATTACATGAAAGAAGTGATAACAATGGTCATCTCATTTTGCAAACATATGGAGATCGATAACATTGATATGTAACAGTAAAGACACAACTCGAACATCAACATCCCATCCTTGTTACAAGAAAGCTAGTAGCTACTATTAATCTGACATATATGACCCGTATGATTAAGATATGCACCGAATACCCCCCCTCCCTTTTACAACATGAATTTACGCTTAAAGATAACAATTGCTTTATTGCAAATCAAATAAATTTTTTCTTTTGTCATAGGATTGACTCATCTAATCAATTTTTCGCTCAAAACAATAGCATGACTTAGAGCTCAAATCTTGAGATCCTTCATTAGTAGATAATATATAATTTTATTATAAATCTTCATTGAATCTAATGATTTGTCCTTTAACTTAGAATGAGAAAAACCTTTCATCACCCTAAACTGTTTATTAATTTTTTAAAATTTAACAACAATAATATATAATTCAATAAACATGGTTATTTTTTGCTTCAAACAAAACTTTCACCGCCATCATGTTTCGCCTTTGATTACTCAAAGTTCGATGACAAATATGCTCCAACATCTCATAATACACAGTACCTTGATGCATATATATCCATTATACTCTCAATGAATTTTAATTGTTGTCATAAAATTCATGTGTATGTTATGAAACACGTTATATATTAGTGAACTTCAGAGGTTTCGCTAGTATCCATCTCAATTTCTTATTCACATTCCTTCATAATTATATTTAAATTTTAAGTCAAATTGTTTTCTTATTATGAAGGTCAAATTTTTATTCACTATTTATTTTCTAATTTGATTCAGATTCTGGATTGAATGGATCCGCTAGCCCTGAGCCCAGTGACGCCTACCCAACCCGAGACTACACACCCAATTAAGTTCGAAATCCCTCAGTATCCCGCCGTCAAACCACTTAACTAGACCTCTTGGAATGGCATGTGATCAGAGATTCTCTCCAGAATCTCCTCTTTGTTACGGAATGCCCCACCTCGAGATCTTTGACACGCAAGTACATGTTCCGATATATTCTTCTATACACATAAATATAATACATTAAATTTATACATAAATAATAAAAAAGTTAGAGAAAAAAATAAAATAAGTCTCACTAAACTCACTCATCACAAAAAATTATATTTTTTATTTAATTTTTTATTTTTTGTATATAAATCTAGTATGATACATTTATGTATATACAAAAATATCTTACATCTTTTTCTCTATTTAAACATTATGCAGGTATCTTATCAAGTATGATGTATGTTCATTCTAAACTTCAAACACCTAACCTACCTACCATGTATTCTTACTAAGAAGCACGGATACATATATACCAGATCATCAATATGGCAATTATTTTAAAGTATCGATACTACATATTTTTTACTAAGTTGATCCTCCGATTGCCCTCACAAGTTTTCCCACTGCCATGACCAGTTGTTCGAATTGCTTACCATGTTCAAGATCGCGGAAGACCATCCCTACTGGAACAGATTCTTTACACATTTAATTAACATCAACCTATTTTTCCACTCTAAAACGTAGTGTGGTAGCGCTTTCTCAGTTGAACAACTATTACATTGTATAGCCCGTGTGTAGCACGGTTTAACAAACTAGTATGTCAACAAAAGTCTACTAGCTAGTAGCAGTCGAATTCAAGACTTTCTCTGGGAGCTTAGCCAACCTTCATTGGCAATGGAAAATTAATCTAAACGGAGACAAGTGCTCATCAAACTCATCCTAGCTTACAAATTGAAAAACATTCAAGGTTTAAAGATATATGTATATATCTTTAAAAATTTGGCTGATCTGTTGTTTTGATTGTAAACTTAGCATCTTCAGCTCTCGTGGTCTTCTAATTAATAATTGCGTAAATCTAGCATCTAGGATATTAAATCTGGAACCGTTTCATGTACTCCATAATTTCTTTGGAGTATTTATCCTCCACAATACATAGACAGTTAGTTGAATACAAAATTTGATCGACGCCTCATATTCTTTACATGTAAACTTTGTTTTATTTCCGGCTATGACCCAACAATTACATGATGACCGGCACGAGGAGGGTGGAGCAAGGACTAGAGATGGGCATTTTCAGTTTCATCCAAAGATTTATCTAATCTCCCCTTTGTCCGAAAAATAAAAATACTGGTTCCAACTTTGTTCTAATCTCTTCCATTATTCCGGAAAACCTCCAATAATGGTTGGTGTGAAATGAGAGGCCGTAAAGCCGATTGGAAGCTGGGCTCTATCTAACATGCATATTTCAACTTTGGTGGAGGACGGGAACTCCAAAATTTGTTTGGATTATGAGAGACGCTTCCATTAAATCTTGATCAACCACAACTGGACACAATAGCACCTCCTAAACTCCAAAATATTTGTAACTGAGATTTTTTAAAACAAAAATGCATTTTAGCTAAATTATTCTTACTTTGTGTATGTGCTAAATTTAAAAGATAGAATTTTTTTATTAAAATATCGTATAAAATAATTCAAATGAGTTAATTTGGTTCTACTTTTGACTGCATATTGTTTTTTTCTTTCTTTAATGTTGGTTGCATTTATCATTGTATAGTTGGAACATGCTTTCACTTGTACATAAATATCTCGTAAACAACTATAAACAAAGTTGTTTATATTATGTAGGTAGCTAACCAAAGTTCTTTACTAATCTATATATAAGGAAAGATAAAGTTACAGTACGCACAGAAAAAAAAAAGAAGATAAAGTCATGGGCTCACGGCCCTTAGAAAGAAAATTTCTGGGCTACAAAAAGTCACAATATTTGTTTTATAAATAACTCTTTTTTGGTTGCCTGATATAATCTATCTAACCTACATACATAAATAGTAATAAGTAATATTTATTTATACATTTGTTATTTTTTTTTTATAATAAACGGGGCTAACATCTGAAAACAAACCAAACTAAACAATCATACGTGGGTGAGTTATACATTTGTTATTTCATACTTCTTTTAACATAACTCTTTTATGGTTAGCATGATTTATAAAAGATACAAATAAATTTAAGTGATATCTAAAAATCAAATACAAGATAAATGTAAAGAGAAGGTAACATACGTAGTGATACATATCAGTACGAGAAAATTTGTGATTAAAAATAATTAAAAAAAGTAAGATAATGTTAACAAAATTAAGAACTTTAATTTAAATTAAGTAAGTAAAATAAAAAGTAGGATAATACTTAACAAAATTAAGAATTTTAATTTACTAATAAGCAAAAATAAAGCTGGGTAATTTCAAATAAAAATAGGATAATTTTAATAAAATTAAGAACTTTAATTTAATAAAGCAGTATTCAGTTGAAATAAGAATACTCATATACGTGAGTTATAAAGTAGGATATATAATGTTATTAAAACAAACAATAAATTATAATAACTCTATATCTATATATAAAGTAGCAATGCCAAAATAATGAAAGTGATGTATGTCAAAATGAGAAATTTAGTAAATAAAAAATAATCAATCAAAGGTAATACTAAGAAAATAAAAAAGTTGAATCTGATAAGAAGAAATAAAAAAATAAAGTAGAATGCTGCTGTTAAAAGGATTCTTATAAATTCTAGAGTTACTAAAAAATAAAGTGATACATGTCGACATCATAATTTAATATTTTAAAAAATAATTAATTAACAACAATGCTAACTTGAAAACTTGAGTTTAATAAGAAGAAATAAAAAATAAAGCAAGTTATCTGACATATGTCAACATAAGAGATTTTGTAAAAAATTAATAATAATAAAAGATAATACTAACAAAATTAAAAATTTGAATTTAATCAGAAGTAATAGGAAATAAAATAGGATAATTCTATTAAAATGATTTCCTATAAATTTAAGTCGTTGAATGAATAAAGAGGTACATGTCATAATGAGAAATTTAATAAATTAAAATATAAATTAAAAATTTGAATTTAATAAAAAAAGTAAAATAACTCTTTTGAAATGATTCCTATAGGATTTGACTAATATTGGGATATTTATATGTGACACATCTTAACACCATAAATTCAGTAAATAAAAATGTTTAACAAAAAAATACTATCAAAATTCAAAACTTTAATTTAATAAGTCTTAAATATGTTTTTATCTCTATAAATATATCAATTTTTGTTTGGTTTCTCAAAAAATTTTGTTATGATTTTTGTCCTTATAATTTTAAAAGTAAGTGAAATTGACTCAATTCAACTCTTTCATATTAAATTTTTCTTAGTTCTTGAAATGATAAAACACTTGATATGAAAGGATTGAATTGAGTTAATTTTACTTATTTTTAAAATAATGATAAAGACTAATTTCACTCACTTTTAAAATTATAGAGACATAAACTATAACAAAAAAATTTGAAGGACCAAAACTAAAATTTGATATATTTAAAGGGGCCAAAAATATATTTTAACCATTTAATAGGAAGAAATAAAAAATAAAGTAGAATAATTCTATTAAAAGAGTTATTATAAATTTAGGAGTCATAAAATGAAAAAAGCAGTACATACTAACAATAAAAATTTAATAAGTAAAAAAAATTGATAATGGATAATAGTAACATATTACAAACTAATTTAATAAGATGAAATTAGAAAAAAGTAGGATGAAAGGATTTTTGTAAATTTAGGATTCAATGGAAATTGAAATACTCATATGTTTGAACTATAAATAAAATAAAATGTGATAGCTCACAACTATGAAGTATAGACATGTTATTTTTGAGGCATATCTGCATGTCGGATACTTGTCTATATCGGATATATGGAGATACTCGTACGACACATGTGTCATGTGTGTCTGAATGTGTCCAATTAAAAAAATTATATTTTTCAGTTTGGACACGTCTCGAACACGCTTAGATACAGCTTGAACACGATCTATTAATATATTTTTTTAAAATATTAGTTTTCATGACTAACGTTTAATTAGTAAGTTCATAACTCACCCAAACTCAATCACATAACTGACGTTTCAAGCTACTATTTTCACATACTAATATTTTAAGTTTTATCTTTTCACACATCACTATTAGACGTTTAAATTTTATCTTTTCACATACCACTATTTTTATCCACTTATTCTACCTCTACTCGTACCAAGTCGTCTACTTTATCGTTACCGAAACTTGTCTCACACCAATATTTCCTCTAGTTAAATTTTTTTTTATGCACATGTACTTATACATGATTAATTCTATTATGAGAAGTTAATTTAGGAAAATTTTTAAAAAATGTCAATAGAAATTATGCTCTATATTTTTAAGATGAACTTACTAGGTAGTAAATATTAACATATATGACATATATTAAGATATTATAAATTTTTAAGTTTATAAAAATAATATTAATGAATTATGATTTTTTTCTTAAATTTTACATATATATATATATATATATATATATATATATATATATATGCGTGTATGTGTCATATCTGTATCCTATAATTTTTTGAATTTAGTATATTTTTTATCTATATTTGTGTCGTAATTCATATTTATGTCCTTATTTATACTTCATAGGCTTACAACATCTTTTATTAGGGAATAGTGCTATAGAAATCTATGAATTTAAGCATTGGAGAAATATCTCAAACGAGCTAGTTGTAAGTAATATACAACTTGGCTTCGTTCTTTTGGTCATTGTCTTCGATTATTGGGTTTAATCTTCACTTTTACATTGACAATCTCAAAATAAATTATATTTTTACATTATTAAAATTTGTTTAACATGTGCTGTGCGATTTTATTTGTTATATATTATTTTGCTTATGTGTATTGAATCTAATTCATAATGATTTATAATGCTCATTTCCCGTAAATATTTTTCATATTTAAGATTAGTCTTAACAAATTAAATTTAATAAAAATAAATAAAAATAAAATAGGATAATACTATTAAAAGAATTCATATAAATTCAAGGTTTGATTGGGATTGAGATAATTAAGAAATAGAAATAAAATATAATTAATAATTAATCAATGTCAATATTACCAAAATTAAAATTAGCTATAAGAACTTACATTTAATAAGAAGCAATAAAAAATAAAGTAGGATTTTTTTTGGTATAAAGTAGGGTTTTATTATTATTATTATTTTTATATATTTTAGATTCAGTTGGGATAAATATACACAAGAAATAAAAATAAAATAAGAAAATAAAATATAAGAGTCTTAAAATCAAGTAAAGAAAATATAATTGAACAATAATAATGACAGTGCTAGAATAAATTAATATTAACATTATGAACTTGAATTTAATAAGAAGAAATAAAAATAATTAAAATATAATAATGTTATTGAAATTATTCGTATAAATTTATAATTTAACTTAGAATGGGACGCTCATATTACTTAACTATAAGTTGAATATAATATGAGAGTTCAAAATCTATAAACGATACAACTGCAGACCCATATATTCAACTGTTCATTTCCTATTCATATACACGTGTTGATTGTTGGAGCATCTACAGAATATTTCTATTATCTGGTGTCTAGGAAATTACATTGTTATCCAAAACTTTTTAGTTTGATGAAATATGATTTGTTAGATCAAGGATATATTGGTCTTTTAATTATATTTTCTTTTTGTTTAATTTTTTTTCTAAGTTATTATACTGCCCTTCACTTTTTCAGATTAAAATATTTATGTTTATTTTATTGGGGATTATTTTGTCTCAAATAAACTTCTCATTCTACCCCTTTTCTCTCCCCTTCGTTTTCACGACACCTTCCCCCCTCCTCCTCCTCCTTTTTTTTTTCTTTTCAATCAAAATTTTAATCTTTTTTTTTTTCATTTTTGGTTTCTCTCTTCACACCACCATGCTTTTGTTTTTGTCTTCACTGCGATGGCTGGCGCAACAGAGGCAGGGAGCAGTGGCTTTGGTTGCCGGCATATCTGATGGCGGTCGACGACGAGGATTCCACCACCACCGATCGCAAGTCCACACCATAAATTTGTTCTGCTTTAGGTGATAAAGAAGATAACTCCTCGGTGGAACTCCCAAACTGGAATACATTCGAATTCGATGCACTGGAACTGTGATATGCTTAAAAGAAGGTCAGATAGATTCTAACATGGTATTTGCAGTTTTTCGCCTTTCATATATGCTCTTGCTTTTGGGTTTCTGTTGAGGGTTTAGGGCTGGCATTCCTTTTTCTTCTCTAAATTTTAAGAAACTACATTTGCATGTGAATATGAGATAAAAAAATTTACCAAAACAGAATTCTCAAAAGGCAAAGTCCTAAATACAAATTTAGGACTTTCTTTATTGATGCTAATTTACTGGTCCAAGCTTTTTTAAATATGATTAAGATTTGTAATTGCCTTGGTGCATGCAGGACTTATGAACCAAAAGAATATTCTAATATTATTAACCATCGATCAATTCTGAACTAAGGAAAGAAATAAACATTGAGGTATATATTTCTTCAATATTGTTATCTTTTAACCTGTCTTCTGCAAATTAGAAAACTAATGGATTGTTGATGCCCTTCTACCTTGGTATGGAAAAATCTCTGGTGTTGTTTGGGAAAGAATTTTGTGTAAGTCAAATTTTATTAGAGAAGTGATTTTTTTTTCATATATTAGTGTTTGCTCTGACATCTAACTGCATGTTTAGATGTGTTAGTGAATGAATGGGGGCTCTGCTAAATTATATGCTCATATTGCATCACACTTCCATTGGAAAGACATGGGTGATAATGTCTGCAATCAAAATTTTATATCAAGAAAGGCAATATCAATATTGAGGTAATTTATTTATATCATTATCCTATTTGGATCTCATGTCTATTTTTTTACTGTTAATGTGTACTTATATAATGCCATCATATTAGTATGGCACTTCATTGCCCCTATTTCCCATTTGTTAAGTCATTTTTCCTCAGCTGACTTATCTTTCTTTTATATATCAACCTCATCTGTGGAGTTACTGCATTGCCATTTCAAAGAAGGCAGCCAAGCTTCCATTGCAAATGAAGTTAGGAGGAAAACATACTTGCATTTTTCTTGAGTGTGCTGACATTGATTTGGTCGCTGCAAATGTTTTAAAGGAGGCTTCTATACACGATACAAATAGGGAAAGTTTATTTCTACTGTGCTTTTACTGTTTAAATACACGTGTTGCATGCCATGTAATGAAGTCCTTTATTTGGTGTGTAATTACCATTTAATTGAAAACTCTTTATTTTGATGAAATGTGATAAGCTAAATCGATGCTAAATTTGTCTCTTTATTATGATTTATTTTAGATTTTTTTTTCTTACTTACACTTTTACCCTTACTTTTTGTTTCCTGATCATATGTCATCCTTAAGATTGAGGGTGATTTGGTCATTTCATGTGTAATTCATTTCTCTTTCATCTTTCTCTCTCCTTTTTCCTTCTTCACTCTGCCGAGACAACATCGAGCTTCTTTATTTTCAAAATTTGAATTGTTCTTCTCCAACTTTCTTTCTCTCTTCTATCTCTCTTAGATTTCATTTCAAATTCATATCGATGGCAGCTTGCGAACGTTGACGTTGTGCCGTGCGCGGTGGGTTGCAATGGAGGGTGCTTGCAGCGATGGGTTCTCGACGGCAACGGCTATCAACTCGGCTGCTTCCTGTGTTCGCGGTGGTTGTAGGTTTTGGTGCGTCTTTGATGGTGGTTGCTGGTGATGGTGGTCACCTGCCATGCCATTTTTTCATTCTTACTTTTCCCCCTCAATTTTCAATTAAATTTTTAAGGTTTTAGCATAAATCTGACACTGATTGATGGTAGGAAATCAAACCTATACCGGTTCGATAAGGAAAGGAGCCAGTGGATGGAGAGGAGCGGGGGCAATCCAAGATCCTCAAGATCTTCACTTATCATCTCACTAAGTGCTCTTTTCCTGTGCATGTTCTTTTGAAAGTTTTGATTTTTTTTCTTTTTTGATAATCAGTATTGTGTTTTTAATTATGACAGTTTTGTTTCGCCTACAATGAGTGTGCAAGAGCATGCTGCGAGCGAGAGCTATTACATTTGGCTTGCCAGGGTCTTTGCTGATGGTGAACTCAAGGTTGAACTTTTCTACATTTGTTTTCCTTCTATTGAAAGTAAGTGTGCATTTCACTTAATTTTGCCTAGATCTGAAAATGCATTAATTTTGCCTAGCTCTGAATATGCATACTTTTCTTTCCTTTTTACTATTTTTACTTCCTTTACTGCAATCCAGTGGCGCATATGTTGTGAGGTGCAAGTTATCCTTCAAGTATCCTCTTTTGAGAACCATCTTCAATCTCTGGTATTTATTTCTATTTTCTCAATGTATATAAAAAGTCAATGTAAATGCTATGACACCCTAATAACATATTACTATCATTTGAAGGTTATAAACGTGTGATTTCATTCCAATGTATATGTTTACTGTTCTGTCCATTTCTGTCAAGTTTATAATCATATTGTTGGAGTGTTAGTATCTGAAATGTGAAACTTAAACATTCTTTCATACTTTTTATCTGTGTGTGGGCATGTGAACATGTGTCCTTTTGTGCCTGTGATTCAAAAATTACCATAAGTGGTCCTTCTCATCTAGTGGTAGAGATAAAAATTGGGGAAAGTTTTTTGTGCAAGGACACTTACGAAACTGTTAAGCAAATAAATAGTAAGGTTGCTATTTATGTTTGAAAAAAGGTTATTATTTGAAAGAAAAAAAGGATTTTTTTAGTTTCTTCAAAGTTAATTGTGCCTCCACGACCTTATGTGCCAAATTTTGTTTTCCAGTGCCTTTTATAGGAACTCTCTCTCCCAACCAAAAGAAGGTTTTAAAAAATGATATGGAAAAAACCATTATAACCATTATAAAAACTGATAGTATTTGGTTTATTGTGGAAAGTTTTGATGGCATCAACATCTAATTTGGGAGAGGGAACCGTCTGAGGTCAGCCTCTCATTTATAAAAGGAGTTTTTGTTCTGTTATTTTCGTTCTACCATACAGAGGTAACAGAGCTACTTTCACTAATCTTTGTTCTTTTAATTTTTAATTATTTATTTATGTACCAAAAACATGTGGGTTTTTTTTTCTATGATACAGGTAAAAAATATTTTTATGTTACATGTAAAATGTTCATCTTTTAATTTTTTTTTCTACCTACCCATGTTGTTTACTTTGTGTTCCAGTGGAATGCCGCAGGGAAATTGGAATTGAAATTGAAATTGTAATTGAAGTGTGATGAATAAGTAAAATTGGAATTGGAATTGCATGATTGTTACTCATTTTGATTCAAATTACATTGGTTACAAGATGTTTAATTTGTTGCCCTGTAAAGAAAGAGAACTTGTGCTTGTGTGGGCACCCCGATAAGTCATGGGAGGTTGCTCTACCAGCAAAGGAAGTAATTCTGCCAAAACTTCTAGAACTGATGCTAGGAATCAATTTTGCTAGAGATGGGATGAATCGTAGAGACTAACTTTCATTGGTTGCTGTGCACAGTGATTGTTGGTTGCTCTCTGTGGTATTCTATTTTGGTGCCAAGCTAAATAGGAATGAGAGGTGTTGATATGTTGTTGATCTTGATGTTTTTCTAATCACAACTTAATTGTGTGGAATCATCTGCTAGCTTCTGAAGGATTTTGTATTGTTGCATTATTATATCTCCTAATTCTGGAAAAAAAAAGTCTTTCGGTGAGTGAGTGCCAAGTTTACGATTGATCTGAAGCACTGCTATGGATTGGGTTTCTTACTTTTTACTCTTAACCATCCCATCTGATACTTAGAATGCTGAACGATGTCATGTGTTTCTATAACAGTTCTGAACAAATTTTGTGTGACATGCATTTAATTACTTTTCATTCATGTAAAAAGTAAGCTTCTATTTTAATTACTAATTAGGTTACAAGCTTCCTACCTACTACTTAACTATTATATAATCTTTCAAGAGACTGTTTAAAATTATTTAGTTTTAATTTTATTAAAATAATTTGCATTAGGAATTGAGATTGGGTTCTAAGTTGTGTTTTTTCATTGATTTGGAATTGAGATTGGGTTCTAAGTTGTTCTTTCCATTTTCATTGAATTGAAAAGGCCAAATTTTATCTTTTTTAAGTTGATATGGTATGTGCATAGGCTTTATATGAATCACAGGGACATTTTTCAGGAAAGATGGAATATTCTCACATGAAAACTCTTTCCGTTTCACACAGTCCCCCAATGGATCATTAATGCTAAGCAATTTCATGACCTAATAGATTATGGTATGATGCAAAATGACTTTTGCAATATGTGAAAATATGTGCTGCTAGCCTATTGCTCTATGCTTTTCATGCTGAATTTTGGCAACCTGTGTTTCTTTTTTATTTTCTTTAAGAGCAATTTTATTTAGACCATTAAGTCAAATTGCTTAGAGTTGTAGGTTTTATTTTATGTTAATTTGAAATGTTCTTGAGCTTTTTGGATATCTGTTAAAAGTATTGTTTTGGTTTTTAAAAGATCCTTCATAATCTATGTTTCTGATGTATCTAAGGTGAGGTTATCAAAGATTCAGAGGGTGTTCTGGTATGCAATACTTTCTATGGCATTTGATTGCTATAAGAGTATTAGAGTATGTGATAATTAAATGAGTCACGTGTTTTAACTTCATAAGTTTTACCATCTTACCTTGTGTTCTCCTAACCCAATTACAATCCAAAGACAAACCCTTCTCTATCATCTTGTGCGAATCTTCTGGGTCGTGGAATCTTGAGTGCAAATGGCGATTCATGGAAGTTTCAATGAAAAATGGCAAGCTTGCAACTTTGGAGTATCATGATTCACCTCTACATGCTAAAGATAGTAATGCTCTACTACATACACCATTATGGTGAAACATCATATGCTTTTTTGAATTTTTATTGTTTTCTCAACCTTTTGTATTCTGTTCAGATTCTTGAAATGTACATAGCCTCTTTGTCTCATCCTGGCAGCACATATCATCCACTAGACTAAATTTCAGGTGTGAAAGAGGTATATCACTCCCTCCTACTTCGTATTAATTTATTATTGATGGATTTATGTTCATTTGTTTTTCTTGGCTTATATGGTTATTGGAACATGATCCAATTGCGTAAGAAAGCTACTGTTGTTTGATGAGATTGCTGCTGAAAAAGTGTTGTTGACATGTAGTATATATCATTGTGGTCGATTGGACTTTTAACTTGACATTTCATTATGGTCTTTTCCTTTATTTCTCTAAAGAGGACCCAAAGAAAAGAAAGTTAGATTGGATTTGCAAATGGATGTTCTTAGTTTATTTATTTTTCATTTCAAGAAGCTAACTTACAATTTATTATATACCTATGCTAACTACATATGATTTATCCTACATATGGAACTACCTTTTTCTGCAATTTTACTTGATCCCTATTTTTATTTTATACCAACTTCTTTTATATGTTTTTGACTGTTTGACTTTTGGTTTTGAGTAGGTAAGGCTCTGTCCTATAATTTTCAAAGCTTTAGTTGGGTTATTTAAGGTAAATGGACAGTTTATCTATTCAAATTTCAGAATTTTTTTCCTCTTTTTCCGGATACTTTCTATGTATTTTTTTTCTAATATGATTTTTCCTTCATTTTCATTTTTTTTTACATCCTAATCAGTGTTTAAACAGTTTGATATACTATTTTGATCCTATTTTTACAGTTGCTATTTTGATCCACTATCATATGCACACAAGGTACAGTTCCTACTTGGTCTTGAACTCATAACTCTCAATATTAAGGTAAATATAACTTGCCTTACATTTTGGATAAAAGCCATGAACCAGTTGTTTTGGGAGTCTGGTGATTCTTTGTTGTTTTGGGACTCTGGTGATTTATGGACTTGACTTTAGAGTTTGCTTTAAATGTTAGATTTGAACCTGTGTACTCAGTTAACTAGATGATTAAATGGATAATGTTGTTTTTCATCACTTTGTGCCCCTCAATAATAGATTTTCAACTCTCAACACTCACCTATATTATATCTCAGTTTCAACACTCCCAACTGTTGGGAAATGATTGTTTACTGAAGCACCTGGAAGTATTAACATGATAAAATAATTTAGTTTTAAACTACTGATACTATGGTCATCAATTACTTTTGTAAAATAAATATTTTGATAGTCATCATCTTGATCTTTTCTTTCCTTAACTTCAAAATTGTTAATGCATCTTTTTATAAGTATTTATATAATTATTTTCATTAGCTCTCCGTGAGCAAGGGCTATTTGATTGATTAGCAATTTAGCACTGAAATGACGGAAAAAAAAAGGGTGCAAAGAAATGCAAGTGGGTGTGCTGGTGCATTAAAATTTCAAATCTGGGTCTTCAAGTCATTTTTGGCATCGTCCATCATGATCTATGATTTGAAATTGATTAAGAAGGTATGCTTTTGGGCGAGAGATTGATTTCGTTTCAAAAAATGTGGTTGCTTAATATGCCATTAAAATTATACCATTTTTATTCTTGGAGAAATTCTCTACTGTTCCTAACACAGGTAAATATAAAGTATCTTTTTTATTTGTACTTATTTTAAAATAGGAATATATTGGTTTCAATTAACTTATATTTCTCATATCTTTGACACAACAATCCTCTTTGATGTTGCTGATTTGCTCTTTGTTGTTTAAAATTCATCTCTACTAATTGGATTTTCAGATTTGATGTTACTAAATGCAATTTAGTCATGACCCCACAATCCTTGAAACATCCATTTTCACATTCATCTTGAATGGGCTGTATAGTTTGATCTCACTTTGTCTTTTATCTGACTAACGTTTCTTAGACCCATACGGAAGAACAACGAGCCAGCAGTCTCTTATGTTGCTTCTGTGACTGAAATGCTATAGTTGTCACAAGGTAACTGAGTCTTAGACCCATACTGATAACTTTAAAAATTGATTTTCTCTCAATAGTAATTTTGACTGCGTATAACATTTAATATTCTGCATGATTTGTTTTCTAATATATCCATTTTTGTAGAATGAGAGTCCTTGAGGCTGCATCTTCCAAATACATCTTAAAGATTTACTCTTTCATATGTAGTTGTAGAATATTGACATATGTTTTAAATGCTTTGATATGTATTAAAGGTTTTAACTATTTTCTAGCTTAAACTTATTAACAGTAAGTATCTACAAATCCTCTTTGTAATGCACACGCCGCTGAGTATACTCCTTACTTGGAAGCAGTAGAAAATGGTTGACATAGTTTATAAGAGGGTTTTAGACAATATTCCTAATAAGTTTTATCTTCGTGTTTTATAATTTTTTATGATTATAGAAGCTAATTTATGAAGCCCATTTTAGATGCTATTTTATGAATAAGCTTATATTGCTACATCAGTTTATTTTACATTGCAGGCAAGTTAAATGCTATTCTGGCAAAATTAATTTTTTTTAGAACGAAGCAGCCTTTAATAGGAAACATTGTAACTTGCATGAGAACTATATATGTAATTTAAGCATTTCTAAACATATTATTTGAAGCAAGTATTCCATGGACTGAAGTCTTGGCTCCTGCTTTGACTATAGGATAGTGAGTACTTATTTCTTTTGCCTGCTATGGAATTTCATGATGGTGAAATGTTCATTTGGGCCTCATAATATGGAAGTCAATTATGGTAATATGTATAAGTAGATAGTTAGAACATGAGTTTGATCTTCTTGACCTGTGCATTAGTTAAGTGAATAAAGAATGAAAAAATATGGATCTTTCATTCTTTCACTCTCAGTTTCAATTATTTATTTTTTAATCCTTATCTTTTTATTCTTCCCTCTTTTTTGTGTGACTCTGCCTATTAGCATTTATGTGTAAATGAGATGGTGAAAATGGAGTCAAAGTGTGATTTAGTCTTTGTACATGACAGTGGGGTTTGCATGATTGCTACCACTGTTGTACTACCTTGCTATGAGCATAGATGTATCTTTTCAGGTTTGTGTCAGTTTGATATCTATAAACTATACAACTACTGAACCTCTTTTTCTATAGTACTGTCTCCTATTCACTTCCACACGTCATCATATAATTAAGTCACTTTTTTTCTAATTTTTCTTATATAATTTTCTACTTTATCTTAATTTACTGTTTGAGCATTTGACTGCATTAAAATTTCACGTGAATATGGTCCATTTTTGAGATTTTGTGTTTAATACATTTTTGTGGTGATATAGAATAGATGTGTAGAAGGGATAAGGAATGCATGCTAGAGAAACCACATGTTCGTTCTATAATAGGGTCATGTAATCACTGTTACGAATATGGGTTAGGTGGTTTGTGAATGTGTGGGAACTGTTTCAGACGTCAATGAATGAGGGTCTCTCTTTCTAGAATGATGACCGGCCCAGAGACGGTGTGCATATCTTTTGAGTGAGTTTCAGAGTTGTTGAGTTAGTAGCTATGTTGAAGAAGCTAAGGTGGGATTTATAAGAGAATTTCATGCTTTTTTGTACTTTCTTAAATCTTCAGTGTCAGATGTGAGTTCTTCTTTATGCAAATGCCAATTGTTGACTTACTTCACTTATTCTTTCATTAGTTTGACTTTATTATTATCAATACTTATTTATATTTTTGAAATCAAATAGGTTTTTCTGCATTGTGATTTAGAAGCTAACAATGTGAATCAAACTACAATTTTTTATATATGGCAATGTAAGTCGGATTTCCTGCATGGCCAATGCAATGGCCAAAGTGGTTGGCACAACATGGTTGACTGACAATCTGCACTTCTTTCTTTACAATATTACTAGCTGCCTATCAATATATAGATATATACTGTGTGTATTTCTATGGACTTTGTTTGGAGCTCAGCTTGCAGTGATAAATAAATGTTTGATTGCATATGTCAAGAAAGTAAAAGGTAGATGCAATTTGTGTGTGGAATGCTTAAATAATTTCAATGGCAAGTAGACACACCAAAGTTCGCCGAGCTAGAACTGCTTCTTATAGATAGGAAATACAGTTTCAAAATGGTGAGTTATTAGAGAATAAATATAGGGATGTCTATATGTTTATACTCATGGTGCTACTATATAATTTAGATAAAGTAGACAGAGTCTCCACTACTAGGGGAAGTTTGGAAAAAGTTTTATATATTGGCAAAATATATTATTTTCAAGTATATGCTAATAAATATTTTTAGTCTTATGTGGTATATATATAGATTAGCCACTAACAATGATTATTGTAAGTTTGTAACTCCTTTAAATGCAGATGATAGGAAGAGTAAAGGGTCTCTTGTGTAAAGCCCAAGGGCATCTAATAATGGAGATGTCTTTGATTTTTGGATATCGGATGTTGTTAGTGGTGTGTTTGTTTCAATCAAGTGCAAGCAAAGCAAGTAATGTATGTGGGTGGTAGTAGCAATTGGGATCTTTGGTGTTTTTGAGAGAAATAGGAGCAGTGGATTCGCTGATGTAGTGCTATTGTCTATTTTGTACGCAATTATATTGCATGTCAGACATACATGTTGGGATGCTAAATGTATTATTAATTTATTGTTATCTCTTATTTATGTTAATGCTTAGCACTCTATTCAGCAAGCACAATAAACAAGTGTCGTACTTATTTTACTGTCTTATATGATTTATTATTTTTATCTTTAAAATAAGATAGTTGTATTTATTAATATTTATGTGAGGTTTCATCAAAACAACACCTCAGTTATTCTTGATACATATAATTATATGGTCCAACAATTTTACATTCAAATGCATATATAGATGCAGATGGTGAGAAGATTCGCAGTCTATTGTATCAAAAGAATGGTCCGTCCGACCTAAGTATATAATGCAATTGAAACTGTTACCTGTGCATTGCACGGGTAAACACACTGGTATCTTACATTAGAGAAAAGATAAATCTCGCAATCGAATATTGGAAAAATATCTCAATTGAACCACAAATTCTTAAAGCAATATATAATTCTATTCATATATGTTGTACTCACAATTATTTGTAATACTCTTTATATGTATATATTCAATTTAAATTAGCTTTAAGAATTTAAATATAATAAAATAATTTAAATATAATAAAAATAATTAATAAAAAATAAAATAAGATATTTCTATTGAAATGATTCATATAAACTCAAGATTTGATTGGAATTAAGGTACTCCATAAATAAATTAAAAATAAAAAAATACGAACAAAAAATTAAGTAAATAATTAATCAAGGATAATGTTAATAAAATTATGATTAACTAATAAGAACTTAAACTTCAAAAATTTTATTTTTCAAGATCCAACCAAATACTATTCAAAGTAGTTATATAACAAAATAAAAATATAAATATTAATAAAAGTAATAAATAACAATACACGAGTTACAAATCAATAAAAATAAGGATAGATATTTACATTAACCTCTTTTGAGATTTAGCAAAATAACACTCACTACTCCTCTTATTTGTATCGCTATACTAACCTCCCCTGAAACATATGGATATAGGAGATAAGTGTAATGACCATATAATCCTCAAGAGAATGTTAGCGAATTGATAATATAAACTTCAAAGGAGATTAATATAATTTCTAAAACAAGAGGGTGTCAAATGTAATTAGACTAAACTTTATGGGAAGTCAGTGTAATTTATCCTAAAAATAAAATATGATAATGCTATTGAAAGGATCCTTATTAATTTAATATTCAATTGAGAGTTATCAAAATTTATGTGTTCAATTATTTCTAAGATCATACTAAATTAGTCAATATGCGCATAAACTGATTTGAACACTACTTAATTGTAATAAAAAAAAAAAAAAAAAGACCCCAGCAAATAATACCCTTCATAATTATATAACAAAATAAAAGATGTTAATATTGACAAAAATAATTTTTTTCTTTTTGTTTTCTCTGTGCAGTGCACGAGTTACAAATCTAGTATTAACTCAATACTCACATATAATTGACCAGCATTATCTTTTAAAAAATTATATTGATCATCATAATATTGATTGATTAGATTTATATATATGATACTTTTTCCAAAATATTTGGAACTCAGATTTTATCGTCAAATCAAATTTATTCTTAATCATGGAATCGGCCGCATAAAAAAATTATATGATAAAGTTTTTAAAAATACTCTTAACTATATTTCGTGTGCATTATTATCTATTATTGTATGATATGGATGAATACTAACATATGTACTTTGAATATTCTTAAATATATGTTAGTTTTAGATTGACATTTGATAGTGCCATATTAACCAGAATTTCTTGGATTCTGGCAACGACTACAAATTGTTGAATGTTAATTATGTTTCATTAATTATTTTATGTCCAAGACAAAAGGAGCTGGTATCAATCTTGATTAAGCCCGTGAGTCTACTTTATTAGAAAAAGCATAGCTTTGCGAAAACATCTCAGCTACGGTCATTATTTATTTTTAAGTTGTGTGGAAAGTACTTCTTTTCAGGTGGCATATATTCAAAGCGTTGAGAAAAGCATTGGCAGCAACAGAGAGCACACCATGACACCAAGTTTAGGACGCAAGACTTGGCTAAGTCTACGGTGCATCCTGCTCAGTTATAGAGCATGAGTGCACCCTATAAGTGACTTGCTATTGTTGGTTTAAAGAGTTAGTAATCGGTAACTTGTGAAATGGAATGGTGGTACTTGCCTGGCCGGCTTGGATAGTGATGCCAGAACGGAGTAGAGGTGCTATGGCGGAAGGCAGAATCAGAGACTTGTTGGTAAAGAGCTAGCCATGGCTTTGACAGCGATTTGGGGGTGCTAGATTGACGGTGGGAAAGCACGGTGGTTCTAGTTTGGTTGAAAATGTCGGAGGATGATTGATTAGGGATAAGTGGCGGCTACTTTGGTAGTTGGCATGGACAGTGTGAAAACATAATGGACGTGGTTTGGTTGAAAATTGCAGAGGAGGCACAGAGGATGTTGATGGTGATAACTCGATGTCTGATGATGGAACTTGTTTCGTCCTCTACTCGAGGGGTGGTCGCCGGAGAGCCTCAGGTCGGTCGTCCGGTAGTTCGTCGGTTAAAGACATGGTGGAATACCCGTAAAGACACTCTGACCAATCACACATAGAGTCAAGACATTGATGAAGACATAAGTAGAAAAAAGTGAACATGTCTGTCCTAGGCTGTCAGACCATTTTATATAGAGATCTAGAGGATTGACTCTCCAGATACCTTTCATTCAGGCCATTTAGGATTTTGAACATTATGTTTGACCATTATGACATAAAGACGTTATGTCTGTCGGTGGGTCGTATTAAACACTTGTTTATTGAGTTGTTATCATTCGGGTATAGGCCAATTGGATCTTGTAGACAAGACATCATCCAAACTTTCATGGATCTGAAGTTCTGAAATGGGCCAAGCTTATGGCCGAATGTCAATTGGGTCAAAACGGTCCAGAACCAATACCTAAACTCCTAGGATCTCTTGCGCACCCACAACAATGGTGTAATTGATTGGTGTTCATCATGTTATAGCCAGAGACGAATGCAGAAAGTATTCAGTGAAGGAGCCGAAAATTGTTAAGAATGTAGTTAGTTATAACTGTTCTGTTAAACAGTTTGTTAATAGCTGTTAGTTTGTTAAGACTCAATTGATTGTGGTTTACTCTTTGTAACAGAATGCTCTATAAAGAGCTATTGCTTTGTCATTAATGATGACACACTTTTACGATTGTATCTTAGCATAACAAATTGGCATCAGAGCTCCATTGGGGCTTGAGAAAGAAAACAAAGAAGAATAGCAATTCTTGCGAAGTTCAACAATGGCGAACATGAATACGAACGATGGAGTGTTTGTGTAACCCGCGATTCCACGTTTTGATGGTCACTATGACCATTGGAGCATGCTAATGGAGAATTTCCTTAGATCTGAGGAATATTGGAGTTTGATCGAGACTGGGTTTACAGATCCAGCAGAAGGAGTGGTGCTAACCGAGGCTCAGCAGAAGAGGCTTGATGAGTTGAAGCTCAAAGATCTAAAGGTGAAGAACTACCTATTTCAAGCCATTGACAGAACGATCTTGGAGACAATCTTGTAGAAAAACACCTCAAATGAGATATGGGAGTCCATGAAGAGAAAGTATCAGGGCAATGCAAGGGTGAAGTTGTAACACCCTCCTTAGGGCATCACATTTCCGACTCCCAACTCATAATCTGAAAAGAAGTTCGCACAAAGTTTGAGTTATAAAAGATGGGTTTCAAAATTTCTTCTTTACTGAAACGTAAATTTACTGAAAATATTAGGTAATATTGAAAATCATATTTCAACTATTCATTATGCAATATTGACACCAATTAATATCACAATTTAAAGAGAAATATAAAATTAACAGACTTATTTTTTTTTAACAGTAGCAAACCCCATGACGGGTCCTACTTAATAACACGGTACAACACTAACGAGAAACTTTAACATACTTATTCCTTTTTCTATCCATCTTGATGCATCAGACTTTACTCCTTGTCTACCTGGCACATCTTCGAACTTGAGATAGCCACTTTTCAATGTTTCCATCAATCTCTGAGTATTTACCACTCGTTATGTCTAAGACAACTCATTCCTTCTACTGTATAATTTTAACAATACGTAAAGCAAAACAATATAACAAAGAGGTGAGATCACCTACACCAATACCAACATGGCGTAACATTTGTAGATAACACAAACAAGAAATATCATACGGATAGATCATACCACAATTATGATCATGCCATCAACATTAATCAACTATCATCATCCAATCATTTATCAATTCAATTATCATAAACAATAATTATGATAATGCCCTCAGCATTATCATCATCATCATCTTCCAAGTATTCAAAACCATTGTCATAACCAATATTCCTCAATTAATATATCACACAGATATAAATCTCAGATTTATGCATATACACAAAGACTCAGTTTATCAAAAACAACTCCATGGAGGTTTTCACAATTTCGAGAAGAATGCTCTGGTTAATTGTCAGCCTTAGCCCAAAGACAATCTCCCAGTCGTTGAAAAGAATCGTGTTCTTGTCGGGTATCATCAATGCGTTGCAACGGACTGCATCGCCAAATGGCACAGGGTACTCGCCAACTGTCCACTGGTCGACCGCCACGCCTCGACGCCCCCAAGATCCATCATAGACCTCACTATCAATTCTCATTCCCTCTTCAATCACAAGGGCCATAATAGCTATTAGCTATATTTTATACAATGCACGAATATATCAGTGCAAGTCCAACCCCAAAGGACCAAATCTTTTCAATTTCATTTGTTCAATGTAATCATATGCTTCAACGCATATTTTTCCAATGCACATATAATGCACCAAATCCAATCACAGACATATCTTTTCAATGCATGTATAATGCACCAAATGTCAATCACAGGCAAAACATGTCATTTTCTCACAATCACGTAAAAATATTCTATCACTTTTAAATCACATAGTGATTTTTCAACAGTAGTTCAAATTACGTAAAATATTTAAACGTAATTCAAATCACTTAAAATATTTCAACGCATCTCCAATCGCGTAGTAATATTTTATTATATTTCAAATCACATAAAAATATTTTACTATATTTCTAAATACTTAGAAATATTTTACTTGTATTTCAAACCACGTGCTTTAAAAATTATATTTTTAAGATACGTAAATAATTTTTTTTCACCACAATTCCATTACGAAAATATTTCTCATTCTTCAAAAATTCCATTTCCACTTTTCTCAAAATAATACGACTTTATACTTTATTTAACACATTTTCTTTACTCAAGAAAATCTTTTTCCAAATTTCTTTACTCAAGAAATCATTTTCTAAAATATAATTCACAAAATCACTTTTCTATTGATATAAATCAACGTTTCAAAACTTAACATTTTCTAACGTACTTCAAAACTCAAAAATAAGTTATACGTTAGTAAATTTTCAAAATACCATTATATTATCCATTTTTCCCAAATCATTTCTCAAGTGCTAAAATACTCTGATTCCCTTTCCAAATTTCTTGTATTAAATTAATTATATTTCCACTTGAAAAATCACTTTGTTTCATCAAAATCAATGCATTACAAGCCTTCGAAAATGTGGACATGACTATTGAAAATTATCAAAACATTTTTCCTTCTAAATTGACATGGTTTTACACAAACAAAACCATTAAAATTTTATTTTTAAAATTGAAATACCGATGGTTATAAAAACCAAACCCATTTGTTCAAATCCTTTTTCACTTTCTTTACAAATCCTTTTTCACTTTCTTTGCAAATGTTTGTTCATTTTCTTTGCAAATCCTTAAAATCAATGTATGCCCCGTTTCATTCAAAACTCATATTTAGAAAAACACTTAGGATCTTTTTACACAAAATAAATCAATAAAAATTCCTCAAAGACCGTATTCTTCTTCTCTTGAAAAACAAACCCTTTGTTTATTTTTCATACTCTTCAAATCATCCATTTTCATTTTTCATGAAAATATTAATTTGTGAACACCTATTTTGAGGTGTCTTGGCTGAAATTCTCATTATTCTAGGGACCCAAAAATCAATTCCCTTGTTCTTGAAAAATTTCAACATGAACCCTAATCAAGGGCATAAAAAACCGAACCCTCTCCTTTGGCTATTGGAGGCAAAAATTGAATTCCTTTTCATCACCACATCATGACATACGCATATATATATTTCATCATAAATACTATAAGCATGTCATATACTTATCATGCATAATATAAGCATATCATCAAAGCCATAAAATCATGCAAAGCATATCAAGCATAAGCAAATAAATCAAAGCTCATAAACACACATAAATTATTACATGACCATGGATTGGAATCCTCATATGGATTCACCATCCATCAAATATAAGACCATCTCTCACCACCATACTTGGTTGGTGAGATGGATCTCCCTCTTACCTCTTGAAGATCCTCAAAAGCTTCTTGATTTGCTTCTTTTTTCAAGTCCTTCACCACCAAAGGCTTTTCAAATACAAAACAAAATACATACAAATTAGTATACTAAGCTTGATTAAGAGGAACCATGGATCAAACATGGTTTAGAACATGAAAAAGAGAGAAGAAATGAAGTTTCCTTACACTTCACCACAAATACCCTATAACTTGGCTCTTGAAGAAAGTCCATGAAGATGAATGATTTAGAGAAAGTCTCCAATATGAAAGTTGCTTAGAATATCATGTAGATTCAAGATCTATGGTTGGATGAAATTAAAAAGTGATGGAAGGTGTTCTTGATGGTCATGCCCGAAACATAGAGTAGAAGAGAAAGGAGAGAAAATTTTCTAAGTTTAGCTTCTTGAAATTAACAAAGAAAAACTAAGAATGAGTAATAATGATGGTCTTCCACTTTGCCATCCTCTTAAGGCACCAAAAACCGTGCCCCCTCCAAACACTCTCCTAAGGATGCAAACAAATCAATAATAATGCATGTTGACCAAGACAAAGTGATAGAAAATGATAGGAATTGATTTGTAATAATTTGCCTCACAAATGGATGCATTGCCGTGGAGAGTGAGTGAGAAATGAGTGAATTATTTGAACAAAAAAATTGGTACTAAGTCATTGAGAGAAAAAGTGATAAAGTGAGATAGCAAATGAATGAAATGATTTTTTTTTTGCCCCCTTTTTCCTTGCATGGCTATAGGAAGCACTTGGAGAAGCCACCAAATTTGACTTAGTCTTACTTTGTTCAATTAAATACATTCTACTATATATCACAAAAATATAATAATTTAGAGCAATTTTGCTCTCCATTGCCGTAGAGATGCAAAGGAAATGAGCCACCAAAATTGACTTACTTTTATTTAGCTTTCTTAAATTATTGTTAGAAGAATGACCAAGTAAAATGAGTAAAGGAATTGGCCCCCTTTAGAGTGCATGGCCGTAGCTTGCATGGAGAGAAAGAAGAAAATATTTTTGCTTTAGGAAAATGACCAATAATTATGTATAATTGATCAAGACATCTAATAATGACATAAAGTTCTTTTTTCTTTAGCTCCAAAATGAAGCTCAAAAACCGTCCACCCCTTCATTCTTGCTTCTTCAAAGTTGTCATCTTTTTCAAGCCATTATTTGAAGCATTTCTAGCCATTGATTAATTCAATGGTTAGAATTTAGGTAGACTTTTGATTAGAAGAATCAATCTAGGCTATTGGATCTTTTTCCTTTAAATCCTAGCCATTAGATGTGTCTCCAAAATAAAGGGTCAAGATTACTCCTTCTTACTTTTAATCCAAGGGTTATAATTAGTCATAACCTTTTTAGAAGACCAAATCTCCACCATTGATTAAATCCAAATCCAATGGTCATAAATGGTCCTTGTTACTTTATAAGACTAAATCTCCACTATAGATTAAATCTAAATCCAATGGTTATAAATGGTCTCTATCACTTTTCAAGACCAATTCTACACCATTGATTAAATCGACGGTTGATATCAAAGCCTTCTTAACCAAGTTTATTCTCACACCATTGATTAAATCAATGGTGATTATCCAATGCTTCTTTATTAAATTTGTTTCTTAACCGTTGATTAAATCAATGGTTAATCTTCAAACTAAGTATTCTCATCCAAGGATACAAATCAAGTCAAGCCCTCTTTGTTGACTACGCAAAGATAATTTTTATTATTTTTATCTCTATAACCCTACAAATAATATTTTTACTTGTATTTTTATCACACCGATAAATAAATACGATAAAAACACAAGATAAAGAAAATTTTAAAAATTGTTTTCGGATTCAGGTTTAGTAAGATCCCCTGTCTCCTTCTAAATAGTACAAATTTTTCTATCCACAGAAATTTTTTTCACTTTGCGGGACACACTTGGGCCCACGTATGGCCACCTGGGCCCACATACAGTAAAAAAATTCATAATCATCCACAAAAATCACAAATATTAAAAAACACATAAATATCAAATTAGATCACATAAAATAATTAAAACCTAATGGTAAAAATTAAATTACGTAAAGTTTTCTCCGATCCAAAAATTTTTATTTTCCTGACACGGAGTAAATCACTCAAAACGATCAAATACGCTGACGGAATAATCAAAATAATTTTACAGCATCCAAAAATTACTAAACAAGAAAAATTCTCGTTAATCAAAATTACTATTTACAAGATAGGAAATTTTGGGGTGTTACATTACTCCCTCTCTAAAAAGAAATTTCGTCCTCGAAATTTAATAATCATGATTTCACACCCTCAAAATAATTATGAACATTACTCATTTATCTTATTTTTCAATTCCCATGAAGTTTCTTCTCTTACATCTTGCTATATCATTCTAACCAACAAAATCTCTTTGCTGATGTTCAACTTCTCCTGATTAAACAGATATCTCAGACTCCTATAATTACTGAAGATGTTGAATGTTACTCCAGAAAGAAAGAATTTCCATATCTCTGATACCAACATAACGACAACCAATCTTCATTCATGCCTAGAATAGTTTTTCTCAGATAACTTCCAACTAATGTAATGTATTACTTAAAATTTCCTTATCCTCGTATCACTACATATTCTAGATTTTTACTTTTAACAGGAAATGTCTCACTAACCGAGTTCTCCTTTCCATAGCACTATACCAAATATTATGACATAGAGTTAAATAGGAATATCATTTCTTATTCGTTCAATTGCAGGAGATGAAAGAAAACATCATGGAAGATTAACAAAATGAATCGAACCTGTTATCGAACATATCCAGCAAAGAATTGGATGTAACCCAATTTTCAAGAATAAATTTTCTTTGGATTACTCACACGCTGTTGAAATAATCTCATTAGATATGGTTGGAAAATAATTAATCCATTTCCAAACATCACGTCTGTTTATGAAATAGATCAAACTAACACAAAGTTTTGATCTATAACAACAATTTGAATAACTTGAATAGCTCGATTAGCTAAGAATAGAAACGGAAGTAAACAAATCAGAGGATAACGAATAACTCTAACATATAATTGATCTACTCAATCATATGTTATAAAGAATAGGTCACTCACAGAAATATTCAGTATGGTTTATAGGATTAACTCCAATGACACAATCTCCATTGTTTAAATCTTCCGCTCAGAACACTCCCGTTCCATTCAGAGTAACAACTTCCCTTACTATCAAAAATTTTACTAACAGAAAACTCTGTTTTCAAAGAGCATAATCTTTGGGAAAATGTGTCCAACTTTTTCTGTAAATTGTTTTCTTGACGTACATTCCTTCATTAAGTATCTTTTTTCACATCACTTACTGCTTTTGGCTTCCTCAACTATTGTAAATACATCTTCCATCGAAATCAATTACTTTCTCAATATCCTAAAAAAAATTACCAGATTCCAAAATTACAAAATTTTATATTCCAAGACCGATTCTCTTCCATCAGATCCTAAACTTCAACTTCCAGTTTCCACTGAACAGCGGTCCTTGGTTCGTGCAGTCATCTTTCCACATTGCTCCCGTAGCTGCAACTGCATTACTAGTAATATGTTCCACTTCCACACAATTATAACTATCCCAAGCCATTCCTTTTTTTTTAAGGCGTGCGGATCGAAATACAATGGATCTAATATCCATTATAAACAACATTATTTCTTTTCAGAAAACAAACACAGAGAACACAACACAAGCAAAATAGACCTAACTACAAACCCCAAAAGACTCAAACCGTGCTCTGATACCAACTAATGTAACACCCTCCTTAGGGCATCACATTTTCGACTCCCGACTCATAATTTGAAAAGAAGTTCGCACAAAGTTTGAGTTATAAAAGATGGGTTTCAAAATTTCTTCTTTACTGAAACGTAAATTTACTGAAAATATTAGGTAATATTGAAAATCATATTTCAACTATTCATTATGCAATATTGACACCAATTAATATCACAATTTAAAGAGAAATATAAAATTAACAGACTTATTTTTTTTAACAGTAGCAAACCCCATGACGGGTCCTACTTAATAACACGGTACAACACTAACGAGAAACTTTAACATACTTATTCCTTTTTCTGTCCATCTTGATGCATCAGACTTTACTCCATGTCTACCCGGCACATCTTCGAACTTGAGATAGCCACTTTTCAATGTTTCCATCAATCTCTGAGTATCTACCACTCGTTATGTCTAAGACAACTCATTCCTTCTATTGTATAATTTTAACAATACAGACAAAGCAAAATAATATAACAAAGAGGTGAGATCACCTACACCAATACCAACATGGCAACACAGAGATAACACAAACAAAGAATATCATACGATAGATCATACCACAATTATGATCATGCCATCAACATTAATCAACTATCATCATCCAATCATTTATCAATTCAATTATCATAAACAATAATTATGATAATGCCCTCAGCATTATCATCATCATCATCTTCCAAGTATTCAAAATCATTGTCATAACTAATATTCCTCAATTAATATATCACACAGATATAAATGCTCAGATTTATGCATATACACAAAGACTCAGTTTATCAAAAATAACTCCATGGAGGTTTTCACAATTTCGAGAAGAATGCTCTGGTTAATTGTCAGCCTTAGCCCAAAGACAATCTCCCAGTCGTTGAAAAGAATCGTGTTCTTGTCGGGTATCGTTAATACGTTGCAACGGACTGCATCGCCAAATGGCACAGGGTACTCGCCAACTGTCCACTGGTCGACCGCCGCGCCTCGACGCCCCCAAGATCCATCATAGACCTCGCTATCAATTCTCATTCCCTCTTCAATTACAAGGGCCATAATAGCTATTAGCTATATTTTATACAATGCATGAATATATCAGTGCAAGTCCAACCCCAAAGGGCCAAATCTTTTCAATTTCATTTGTTCAATGTAATCATATGCTTCAAAGCATATTTTTCCAATGCACGTATAATGCACCAAATCCAATCACAGACATATCTTTCCAATGCATGTATAATGCACCAAATGCCAATCACAGGCAAAACATGTCATTTTCTCACAATCACGTAAAAATATTCTATCACTTTTAAATCACATAGTGATTTTTCAACAGTAGTTCAAATTATGTAAAATATTTAAACGTAATTCAAATCACTTAAAATGTTTCAACGCATCTCCAATCGCGTAGTAATATTTTATCATATTTCAAATTACGTAAAAATATTTTACTGTATTTCCAAATACTTAGAAATATTTTACTGTATTTCAAATCACGTACTTTAAAAATTATGTTTTTAAGATACATAAATAATTTTTTTCACCACAATTCCATTACAGAAAATATTTCTCATTCTTCAAAAATTCCATTTCCACTTTTCTCAAAATAATATGACTTTATACTTTATTTAACATATTTTCTTTACTCAAGAAAATCTTTTTCCAAATTTCTTTACTCAAGAAATCATTTTCCAAAATATAATTCACAAAATCACTTTTCCATTGATATAAATCAACGTTTCAAAACTTAACATTTTCTAACGTACTTCAAAACTCGAAAATAAGTTATACGTTAGTAAATTTTTAAAATACCATTATATTATCCATTTTTCCCAAATCATTTCTCAAGTGCTAAAATACTCTGATTCCCTTTCCAAATTCCTTGTATTAAATTAATTATATTTTCACTTGAAAAATCACTTTGTTTCATCAAAATCAATGCATTACAAGCCTTCGAAAACGTGGACATGATTATTGAAAATTATCAAAACATTTTTCCTTCTAAATTGACATGGTTTTACACAAACAAAACCATTAAAATTTTATTTTCAAAACTGAAATACCGATGGTTATAAAAACCAAACCCATTTGTTCAAATCCTTTTTCACTTTCTTTACAAATCCTTTTTCACTTTCTTTGCAAATCCTTGTTCACTTTCTTTGCAAATCCTTAAAATCAATGTATGCCCTGTTTAATTCAAAACTCATATTTAGAAAAATACTTAGGATCTTTTTACACAAAATAAATTAATAAAAATTCCTCAAAGACCGTATTCTTGTTCTCTTGAAAAACAAACCCTTTGTTTATTTTCCATACTCTTCAAATCATCTATTTTCATTTTTCATGAAAATATTAGTTTGTGAACACCTATTTTGAGGTGTCTTGGATGAAATTCTCATTATTCTAGGGACCCAAAAATCAATTCCCTTGTTCTTGAAAAATTTCAACATGAACCCTAATCAAGGGCATCAAAAACCGAACCCTCTCCTTTGGCTATTGGAGCCAAAAATTGAATTCCTTTTCATCACCACATCATGACATACACATATGTATATTTCATCATAAATACTATAAGCATGCCATATACTTATCATGCATAATATAAGCATATCATCAAAGCCATAAAATCATGCAAAGCATATCAAGCATAAGCAAATAAATCAAAGCTCATAAACACACATAAATTATTACATGACCATGGATTGGAATCCTCACATGGATTCACCATCCATCAAATATAAGACCATCTCTCACCACCATACTTGGTTGGTGAGATGGATCTCCCTCTTACCTCTTGAAGATCCTCAAAAGCTTCTTGATTTGCTTCTTTTTCCAAGTCCTTCACCACCAAAGGCTTTTCAAATACAAAATGAAATGCATAGAAATTAGTATACTAAGCTTGATTAAGAGGAACCATGGATCAAACATGGTTTGGAACATGAAAAGGAGAGAAGAAATAAAGTTTCCTTATACTTCACCACAAATATCCTATAACTTGGCTCTTGAAGAAAGTCCATGAAGATGAATGATTTAGAGAAAGTCTCCAATATGAAAGTTGCTTAGAATATCATGTAGATTCAAGATCTATGGTTGGATGAAATTAAAAAGTGATGGAAGGTGTTCTTGATGGTCATGGCCGAAACATAGAGTAGAAGAGAAAGGAGAGAAAATTTTCTAAGTTTAGCTTCTTGAAATTGACAAAGAAAGACCAAGAATGAGTAATAATGATGGTCTTCCACTTTGCCATCCTCTTAAGGCACCAAAAACCGTGCCCCCTCCAAACACTCTCCTAAGGATGCAAACAAATCAATAATAATGCATGTTGACCAAGACAAAGTGATAGAAAATGATAGGAATTGATTTGTAATAATTTGCCTCACAAATGGATGCATTGCCGTGGAGAGTGAGTGAGAAATGAGTGAATTATTTGAACAAAAAAATTGGTACTAAGTCATTGAGAGAAAAAGTGATAAAGTGATATAGCAAATGAATGAAATGATTTTTTTTTGCCCCCTTTTTCCTTGCATGGCTATAGGAAGCACTTGGAGAAGCCACCAAATTTGATTTAGTCTTACTTTGTTCAATTAAATACATTCTACTATATATCACAAAGATATAATAATTTAGAGCAATTTTGCTCTCTATTGCCGTAGAGATGCAAAGGAAATGAGTCACCAAAATTGACTTACTTTTATTTAGCTTTCTTGAATTATTGTTAGAAGAATGACCAAGTAAAACGAGTAAAGGAATTGGCCCCCTTTAGAGTGCATGGCCGTATCTTGCATGGAGAGAAAGAAGAAAATATTTTTGCTTTAGGAAAATGACCAATAATTATGTATAATTGATCAAGACATCTAATAATGACATAAAGTTTTTTTTTTCTTTAGCTCCAAAATGAAGCTCAAAAATCGTCCCCCCCTTCATTCTTGCTTCTTCAAAGTTATCATCTTTTTCAAGCCATTATTTGAAGCATTTCTAGCCATTGATTAATTCAATGGTTAGGATTTAGGTAGACTTTTGATTAGAAGACTCAATCTAGGTCATTGGATCTTTCTCCTTTAAATCCTAGTCATTAGATGTGTCTCCAAAATAAAGGGTCAAGATTACTCCTTCTTACTTTTAATCCAAGGATTATAATTAGTCATAGCCTTTTTAGAAGACCAAATCTCCACCATTGATTAAATCCAAATCCAATGGTCATAAATGGTCCTTGTTACTTTATAAGACTAAATCTCCACCGTAGATTAAATCTAAATCCAATGGTTATAAATGGTCTCTGTCACTTTTCAAGACCAATTCTACACCGTTGATTAAATCGACGGTTGATATCAAAGCCTTCCTAACCAAGTTTATTCTCACACCATTAATTAAATCAATGATGATTATCCAATGCTTCTTTTTTAAGTTTACTTCTTAACCGTTGATTAAATCAATGGTTAATCTTCAAATTAAGTATTCTCATCTAAGGGTACAAGTCAAGCCCTCTTTGTTGACTACGCAGTATAATTTTTATTATTTTTATCTGCTATAACCCTACAAATAATATTTTTACAATATTTTTATCACCTGATAAATAAATACAGTACAAAATACAGTGAAAGAAAATTTTAAAAACTATTTTCGGATTTAGGTTTAGTAAGATCCCCTATCTCCGTCTAAACAGTACAAATTTTTCTATCCGTAGAAATTTTTTTCACTTTGCGGGACCCACCTGGGCCCACATACTGTAAAAAAATTCATAATCATCCACAAAAATCACAGATATTAGAAAACACACAAATATCAAATCAGATCACGTAAAATAATTAAAACCTAACGGTAAAAATTAAATTACGTAAAGTTTTTCCCGGCCCAAAAATTTTTATTTTCCTGACACAGAGTAAATCACTCAAAACGATCAAATACGCTGATGAAATAATCAAAATAATTTTACAGCATCCAAAAATTACTAAACAGTAAAATTCTATTAACTGTCAAAATTTCTATTTACAAGATAAGAAATTTTGGGGTGTTATAGAAGCGATCAATTCTTCAAGCCTTGAGGAAAGTTTTTGAAACCCTAGAGATGAAAATAGGTGAAACGATTACTGAATACTTCTCTCGGGTTATGAGTGTGGCAAATAAGATGCAAATTCATGGAGAACGAATTCAAGATGTAACCATAGTTGAAAAGATTCTTAGGTCCTTGACTGAGAAATTCAATTATATTGTATACTCAATTGAGGAATCTAAGGATTCTGAGAGGTTGTCGATTGATAAGCTTCAGAGCTCTTTGATTGTGCATGAGCAGAAATTCCATAAGAACTGTGGAGAAGAACAGGCTTTGAAGGTGGTGTCACACGAAAGGATGGATAATGGAGGCCGAGGGAGAGGTAGCTCTAGAGGAAGAGGAAAAGGAAAAGGAAGGCAGAATTGAGCCACCATTGAATGTTTTAAATGCCACAATATTGGGCATTATAGAAATGAATGTCCGGATTGGGATAAGGAGGCCAATTATGCTAAGTTCGATGAAGAAGAGATAATGTTGTTGATGGCTCATGAAGAATCTCAGGTCAAAGGAAAGGGAGATTCTTAGTTCTTGGATTCGGGTTATTCAAACCATATGTGTGGGAGTAGATTCTGGTTCAGTGAATTGGATGAAAGTTTCAAACAATCTGTAAAACTTGGCAATAACTCAAATATGGAAGTGGCTAGAAAGGGAAGTGTCAAGTTGAAGATGAATGGAGTCATTCATCTAGTTTCAGATGTATATTTTGTTCCTGAACTCAAGAATAATCTCTTGAGTATAGGACAATTACAAGAAAAGGGACTAACAGTGATGTTTCAAAGAGGACAATGCAAGCTATACCATCCTGAAAAGAGGTTGATTCTTGAGACAAGCATGGCTCCAAACAGAATGTTTATATTGTTTGCTCAAATCCCTGCTCTGACAGAATCATGTTTCCACACTACTGGTGAAGATTTGTCATATTTGTGGTATTACAGATATGGACATTTTAGTCTCAAAAGGCTGAAGGACTTGGAGAATAAAGAAATGGCTAGGGGGCTTCCTCACTTATCCACTATAATCAAGGTGTGTACAGATTGTATGAAGGGAAAGCAACATGGAGATGTTATACCAAAGAAGAGTCAATGGAGGGCAACAAGGAAGTTGGAGTTGATTCATACAGATCTGTGAGGACCCATCACACCAGTCTCAAATAGTAACAAGAGGTATTTCTTATGCTTTATAGATGATTTCTCTAGAAAGGCATGGATTTATTTTTTGACTAAGAAATCAGAAGCTTTCCATTATTTCAAATGTTTCAAAAATCTGGTTGAGAAGGAAGCTGAGTTAAAAATTAAATGTTTGCGCACTGATAGAGGGGGAGAGTTTACCTTTGCAGAATTCAATCTATTTTGTCAAGAATGTAGGATTAAAAGGCATCTAACTACAGCCTATACCTCTCAACAAAATGAGGTGGCTGAGAGAAAAAATAGAACTATTATGAACATGGTGAGATCACTGTTGTGTGGGAAGGGAATTCTAAAAAGTTTTTGACCTGAAGCAGTTAATTGGACAATCTATGTATTAAATAGATCCCCTACTTTAGCTTTCAAAGATAAAACACCAGAGGAAGTTTGGAGTGGCTGCAAGTCATCAGTGGCACACTTTAGAGTGTTTGGATGTGTTGGACATATGCACATTCCAGATGCTAGGAGATCTAAGTTGGAAAATAAAAGCTGCAAATGCATTTTACTTGGAATGAGTGATGAGTCCAAAGGCTACAGATTATATGATCCAATTGGAAGACAAAATCATTGTGAGTAGGAATGTGATTTTTGAAGAAGATGCACAGTGGAATTGGGACAAGAGCTATAAAGAAGAAATTGCAGTAGAGTTGGATTGGGGTGAGGCTGAAAATACTGCTGAAGGAGGAGAAGATAGTGATGCAAGCAGTGAAACAAGTGTTGAAGAAGAGACTGATCACACAGCAGGAACAGAAACTACTGAAACAGTAGTTGAAGATACTATTGAAGGCAGAAATAAGAGACCCTCAGTGAGACTAAGTGAGTATGTGACTGGAGAAGGTCTTTTAGATGAAAAAGGAATAGCTAATATGGCCAGAATTGATAGTGCAGATCTAGTTTCATTTGAAATAGCAGTGAAAAGTGCAAAGTGGAGACAAGCTATGGATGCAGAAATAGCTTCAATTGTGAAGAATGAAACCTGGGAGTTGACTGACTTACCTGCAGGAGCAAAGAAAATAGGAGTTAAATGGATTTATAAGACAAAACTGAATGAGCTTGGTTAAGTGGATAAATATAAAGCTAGATTGGTTGCTAGAGGTTATTCACAGCAGTATAGAGTTGATTATACAAAGTTATTTGCCCCGGTTAGCAGATTGGATACAGTGAGAATTGTAATAGCTATGGCAGCTCAAAGAGGATGGAGAATATATAAACTTGATGTTAAATCAGCTTTGTTATATGGAACACCGACAGAAAAGATATATGGAACAACTAAAAGGTTATGCGAAGAAAGGGAATGAGAACAAGGTCTATAAACTACGCAAGGCTCTATATGGATTAAAACAAGCTCCAAGGGCTTGGTTTAGCCGTATTGAGTCATACTTCATTTAAGAAGGATTCCAAAGAAGCAAGAGTGAACAAAGTTTGTTTTTGAAGCACAGCAATAAGGGAGGAATTCTGATTGTTAGTGTATATGTAGATGACCTAATATACACTAGCAATGATGATTCATTGATGAGTGAGTTCAGAAATTCTATGAAACAGGAATTTGATATGACAGTGTCGCAACCGGGATCGCGGCGGAAAATAACAACTCTAGGATTTTGAAAAAAAAGAAATAGAGTCGCCACCAATTTTATTTAAGTTAGGAAAAATTAGAAAACCTTTCTTTGAAAATGGTCTTTAGAACCAGATTAGATTTGAGAGTCAATTATGGATAGGGAAGGGCAACTTAATCCCACAGCACCCCTAACACATCCGTTCTAAGATGGTACCTTAAATTGATTGTGCAAAATTTTATAACATTTGAAAATATTTGTTTTATCATTAAAAAAATAGATAAATAAAAAATTAAAAGAAGGGAAAAAAGATTTTTACGAATCATCGAGTTGTCACAACTTAAATGACTCCAAAAAAAAGAGATTAGCAAACTGTCATGTCATTTCATTAATCCGATTTTATAATTTCTCAATAACGTTTAATTATTTTATTTTTTTCTTAAAAAAACCAACAAACTAAAGAAAAAAAAGTAATAATAAATATAATAAACAAAGCTAACGAAAAAGAAAAAAAAATGTAACAAGTTAAACGAAATCCAAATAAATCCTAAGATGATTTTTTTTATGGTCACTATTATCACTATTTAGATGTATTAAGTTTATAGATAAGCTCACAAAAAGAACATAATTATTGTTATTTATCTATACTACCCAAACTCAAAAGAAAGCCTTGGATCACACAAAAAGTAAAATACCCATGAAGCCTAACCCAGCAGAACCATCTTCTTTTATTATACTTTTCGTTATAAATTCCTTTTAAAACATACATGCTATTTTTTTAAAAAGAATAAAATAATGAAAGCATAAAGTAGAAAACAGAGGCTCGTGGCCTCTGATAAGGAAAAAAAGAAAGAGGCTTTCAGCCTCTGAAGTGGGAAAACGAAAAAAGTGAGGTATTGTGTTGGGAAGGATCTGGTGGAGGTCCGATGGTCGATTGGGGGCTCTGGTCTTTGTGATCCAACGATCGGTGCAGGGGGTTCGGGTTTTTGTGATCCGACGGTCGGTGCAGGGGGTTCTAGTTTTGTGATCCGACGGTCGGTGCAGGGGGGATCTGGCTTCTGTTGTCCGACGGTCGGTGCGGAGAGGGATCTGGTTGGGTTCGACGGTCGGTTGAGATGGATTTTGGCTGGGTTCGACGGTCGGTTGAAGGGAGAGATCTGGTATTGGGCTCGACAGTCTGTTGAAGAGAGAGATTTGGGGTTGGGTTCGACGGTCAGTTGGAGGGAGAGATCTGGTGTTGGGCTCGACGGTCGGTTGAAGGGAGAGATTTGGTGTTAAGTTCGACGGTCGGTTGAAGGGAGAGATCTGGTGTTGGGTTCGTCGGTCAGTTGAAGGGAAAGATTTGGTCTTGGGTTCGACAGTCGGTTGGGGGGAGAGATCTGGTGTTGAAGATAGGTGAATGATGCTGTGTTGTTGAGGTTTGAAGGTGGTTTTATGGTTGGTTTATGGTGGTGGCCACAGTTTGGAGGCTTGGAGGGATGGATGAGTGTGCTTGTGAGGGTATGAGAACCAGCATGAGAACAAAAGAAAAAACAATATGGAACAAATCAACAATCCTACCCATTCAGCTGCAGGCAAAAATGACAAAAGTCAAGATGCATAAGGAAAGAGCGAACAATATACCTCTGAGAGTTTCAGAAAAAAAAACTGAGTTTCTTTCTATTCAATTCTTTCTTTTTACAATCTCACTTCTCACTTTTTCTCAATATCCAGTTTTCACCAGTAGCAAACAGTAGCTGCAAGTGAGTTCAAAGTTTCTAACTAGGAAGAAGAAGCGTAAACAAAGAAAATTTCCCCTCTAAAAGAACTGAACCCCTTTTCTTTACATTGTTCCCCTTTATATAGGCACCAAGCAATCCTGGCTTGGCGTACTCGAGAAATAGTACAGTCCCTTTCCTCTGGCTTAGCATGCATGAGAAATAGTGTAGTCTCTTTCCTCTAGCTTGGCATGCATGAGAAATAGTGCAGTCCCTTTCCTCTTCATTTTCTTGGCTTACTACATTTCTCTTTTCTCCTGCAGGGCTGCAACCTCCTATTTCTGTGTTTAGATCTCTGCTCACTTTTTTTTTTGGGTCTCTGCAGCTCTATTCCTCCTTGGTGTATCATTTTGAAAATCACTTGTTTTCTTTTTGGTTATCAGATTCACAAGATGGAGAAATTGCTCCGGTCTCACTCAGATTTCCCCTTTTGTGCTTCATTCCTCTGTTCCACGTCTCTCTTCCTCCCAATATCTGTTGCTTTTCCTTTTTGTTCATTCTCCTGCTGCTGATTTGCGAAGATTGGTGGTCTACGCTGCTACCACCCCCCTTTTTGTCTTTCTTTTTGGCTTTGTTTAATCATTACTGTTACATTGCTTCCTTTTTGTTCCCCTTTTTTTTTTGAAACTTCAAACACAAAGGGCTAAAGTAGTTAAATGGACCTGGACATATATTTTTTTTTCATTGAGTTGGACTTGGCCGGAAACTAAAGGAATGAGAAGGAAAGAAGAAAAATATTTTTCTTTATTTTTTTTTTTGTATCGTCTGTATATATTATTATTATTATTATTATTTTATTTTATTTTATTTTATTTTTTTATGCCTGGTCAAAATTGGGTGTTCACAGACAGATTTGGGAAAAATGAGATATTTTTTAGGAATTAAAGTTATACAAGAAGCAAAAGGAATTTACATCAGTCAGAGAAAATATGCTATTAAAATACTTGAAAGATTTGGTATGATCAATAGTAATCCAATAAAAGTTCCTATGCTCCCTGGATGTAAACTTGACAGAGATGAACAAGGGGAGAAAGTGAATGAGACGAATTACAAGTAATTGGTTAGAAGCCTCATTTATATTATAGCAATAAGGCTGAATATGATGTATGCTGTGAGCATCATTAGTAGATACATCAGTAACCCAACTCAAACACATCTACAAGCTTCCAAAAGAATTCTAAGATACCTTTAAGGAACTGTAAATCTTGGGATTCTATACAAGAAAGGAGGGAATGAAGAATTGTTGGGATACACGGATAGTGATTATGCAGGTGATTTGGAGGATAGGAAGAGTACTTCAGGTTATGTTTTTCTGTTAAGCAATGGTGCTGTGGCATAGTCATCCAAGAAGTAACCCATTGTGACATTATCAACCATCGAGGTTGAGTTTGTAGTAGCTAGTGCAACAGCATGTCAGGCCGTTTGGATAAGAAAAATATTGAAAGAACTAGGATATTCAGAAGGAGGATCTACCACTATGATGTGTGACAACAGTTCAACCATAAAGCTGTCTAAGAATCCAATTCTTCATGGCAGGAGCAAACACATAGACGTGCGATATCATTATCTTAGAAATCTCGTGAAGGATGGAATTATTGAGATGATTCACTGTGGTACAAATGATCAAGTTGCAGATTTGATGACAAAGCCATTGAAGGTGGAAACCTTTTTGAAGCTACGAAATCTACTTGGAGTTTGTGAAGTTCCTAAGATAAACTAATTATTTGTAATACATAATTAGTTTAAGGGAGGGAATGTTAAGAATGTAGTTAGTTGTAACTATTCTGTTAAATAGTTTGTTAATAGCTGTTAGTTTGTTAAGACTCAATTGATTGTGGTTTACCCTTTATAACAGAATGCTCTATAAAGAGCTATTGCTTTGTCATTAATGATGACACGCTTTTACCATTGTATCTTAGCATAACAAAAATCATGAATTATGTTATTAAACATAGAAGAAAAAATTAAATTTAGTAAATAAAGATATATTCACTCTTAAATTATTTAGTAGGTTAAGATCAAAATGCACTTGTTAACACTCAATTTTGACTGGGCTCCAAAAAAAATGAAAGAATAAAAATTTTGAAAAAAAATTCATTAAAGGTCCATATTCTTGACCCTTTTTTTCTCAGCCTAAATGTAAGCCCACTTTAGCAACAAAAAAAAAACACCGATCTCGCTAAAAAAAAAGGGTTAAAAAAAAGGAGTCTTTGTTACGTTTTGCAGCTGGTTCCTTTCTCTTTGGTTGTGATCTCACTATATCAACAAAAATAAGCTCAACCAGTAGTTGAAATGCGACTGAACCCATGTCAACATCCCTTGCTCTTTGCCAATATGTCACGTTATCTGCTGCAAGCCTACAAACTCAAGGCTTAATGCAGCACAAAAATGGTAAATTGGCAGGGATTGAAGCTTGGAGAAGGTCTCAATCACAAATAAAATACATAAGAATGGAAACACCTACATCTGCAATGAGCAACTCTATCTATGGAAGCTATTTTCATTGGGTTTGCAGAAGTTGTTTTCGGCTTACAAGAAAGGGGATTCAATTTGCACATAGAAAAAGACAACCACGACCCCCTGCACCCATCCCCACCAACACTTTCACTTTGCTCTACCAAAAACAATCTTGATCAACCAACCATCTCCACTCACCTTCACCTCACCACCACGACCCACACAAAAATCACTATCTTTAAACCAACCATTAAAATCTCCTCCCACAGCCTCCATCTTCATCATTCTCACCCTTTCACCCATAACAGCAACCTGTTACCAAGTGGCCTCAATACTCAAGAGGGGGGTGAATTGAGTATGTAAGTCAAGTTCGCAAATCTTTCACAATTCGATTGATAAACAATTTTTCGTTGAAGTTATTTGATGAGTGGAACTAATTGGATAAATGGAATAAATACTTTTACTAATAAATGCAACAATCAAGAAGAACAATATTCAAGATATTCAATGAAACAGTGCTTAATGTAAAGAGAAGGGTTTAGAGAGAGCAAACACAATGATTTATCCTGGTTCGATCACCAATCTACTTGTGATCTACGTCCAGTCCCCAAGCAATCAACTTGAGATTTTTCACTATATCTTCAAGTTTCAATGGGTGCTTGATAACCACTACAACCTTGAGCACTCAACACTATGGGATACCTCACCCAAGAGCTTGAGCCTCTATTTTCAAAGGGATACCTCACCCATACAATGTATGAGGGATACCTCACCCTCTCTAAATAGATTGAATAAGATTTAAATGGATGAAACTCTCTCAAGAGCAAGTGTTACAAATTGAAGTACTATGATATTTAGGATTCACACAAACCCAAGCTCAAAACAGAGGATTTAGTAAAATGATGAGAAAAACTTGTTTAAGGCACACAAGGAATTTTGCAGAATGATTCACTCAGTTTTCCTAACCTCTCAACGAAGCCCAACATCCAAATATATAGGTTAGTGCTATTAAATGCCGTTGAAGGTGGTTGTGAGCAATTAATGCTCTGCAATATAGCCGTTACGAGCTTCAGCAAATTTTCCTGAATATAGGCTAACCGGTTAGCCATGTATCCTAACCGGTTAGGGACTCATTTTAGGCTTAAACAAAGTGTTCTGGTTTAATAGCTAACCGGTTAGGAGTAAGTCCTAATCGGTTAGGACTTTACCAACGTGAGTTCTGAGTTATAGAATAACCGGTTAGGCCATCTGCCTAATCGGTTAGGGCAACACATTTTTGGTTTCTGACTTTGTGAATAACCGGTTAGGTCTTCTACCTAATTGGTTAGGCCAACATGATTTTGGCTTCTAACTTACAGAATAACCGGTTAGGCCATCTGCCTAATCGGTTAGGACAAAATAATCTTGGCTTCTGGAGATGAGACTAACCGGTTAGGTCTTCTACCTAATCGGTTAGGACAAATATATTTTGGCCTCTGACTTATAAGATAACCGGTTAGGAGCCTTGCCTAATCGGTTAGGCATTTGAAAGAACACGAGGCAAGCCATTTTCTGAGCAGGCTAACCGGTTAGGAAAAGGTCCTAATCAGTTAGGAGCCTTAGAATTTTGAATCCTAACAGGTATAGAGACAGTTTTGTGCATGTCAAAGGAGTTGGAAGGTTCTAGAAGACTTTGTCTTAAGTTTGACATATGCAGGAGAACATGTTTGATAGAAAATCTAAGATATCAAAGCAATTGTTGCACAAAAACGTTTTTGAACCTTTCATGAAAAACCATTTTGCAAATTCATTTTAGAGAAGTCATTTGAGCTTGAGGTGAATCACTAGAAAACCTTTACACTAGTTCTATAGCCTATTTTCTAAACTTGAGTTCCTTGTGACTTGATCATTGTATTCCCATTGCTTCCTTGTTTGTCGACATCAAAATCATTTGCATCTTGTCCAAGCAATCACACAACCTTCCATACCACCTTCATCTACAACCCCTTCCATCACAAACAACCCAACCACCATACTCTCACTTCCATACCCACCACCATTCCACCATTAAACCCATCCACCCAAACCTCCATTACGTAACCTTCACCACTTCTGGTCCCTTATCTTCACCCAACAACCAAACAACTCACCACTACTTAGCTCACCAGTAACCACTCACCAAAAAAACCATCGTCCTTACCCACACCCACAACCCCCTTGCAACTTGAAAAAAAAATAAAGAAAGGAAAAGCCATGAACCCATTTCCAAGTTCTTCACCACCGCCCTTTGGTCATCCTCTGCCATTCCCAGAACAGTGAGACCACCATGTCCAAGTTCTCCTCCACAGTCATCCTCGAGTTAAATCCACCATGCCAGCAACCAGAGATCCAAATCCATGAAACAAGCGGCACCGTTGTCGTTCTTGGATCTCTGTCACTAGACTGGCAACCACCCCCACGCGCAGCCAGTCCCCGCGACTTGCCAGATCCACAGGAGCCCGGCCGCTCCACACCGGATTCGCGCCACACCACCCACGACACCGTCGACTGCTGGGTAGTCCCCCCCTCCCTCATTCTCTGCTTTGTTAAATCCAGAGACTAAATGTCTCTCTCCCATTTTTAGGTTAAAGCTAACTAAAGCAAGCAAATAGGCTAGCAGCCCAGTCCCTTCTTTTTTTTTTTTAGATCACTTTTCTCCTTTTGGTAAAAAAAAATGAAAATTGTCAAAAAAAGAAAAAAACACAAAATAAAAAAAAATCAGAAAGTAAAAAAAGAATTTAAAAAACCAAAAAAATGTTGAGTTTAATTGGTTATGTTACTTAGGATTATTCCTTGTTTAATAGTGTTTACTTAATTTAATTGTGTGTTTTGTGTTATGTCTTGTGATTAATGGGAAGCCAAAAACAAAAATGAAGCAAATTTAAAAATAAAAATAGAAATGAAAAGAATCTAAAAATTGTTTAAAAATAAAAATAAAATTTGTTTTGAGTTGTTGGTTTGTGATGTTTATATTTAATCTTTTTTTGTATTTATTTGGCTTATGAAAAATGATGTTTACTAGTTTGTCCTTATGCATTCCTTAGAAAAAAATGAAAATGAAAAAAAAAAAGCTTTTAATCCATGCAATGACCAATGATGATAATTGAATAGCGGATGTTATCTTCAATGTTATTTGGATCATAAAGGTTTATTGAGTAGCCCAGTACTAACTTGAATCCTGTGCAAGAATGAATTTGTTTTCAAACAAAATCCTTTCCAAAAATCTTTTTTAATTAAAAACAATCAACCCAAACTTATTTTTTAAAGAACTACGTGACTTTGAGTTCCTCATTACACCCGAAGATACATAGGAGCAGAATTTCATTTCTGTCAAGTCAAAATTAAATTTTCATAATTTTGTGATTTCTTTTTTTATAAATAGTTACAATGTTTTGTAAAAGGGGTAAAATAAATATTTCAAAGGATTGTTAAGAATTTACACAATTAACTTAAAGTACCATTTTAGAATGGGTGTGTTAAGAGTGCTGTGAGATTAAGTTTCTGCTCTTCCCTATCTATAACCGACTTCCAAATCCAATCTGGTTCCAAAGACCATTTTCAAAGAAAGGTTTTCTAATTTTTCCTAAGTTAAAATAAAATTGGTGGCGACTCCATTTTCCATTTACTAAAATCTCGCAAGTCATTATTTCATTTTTCACCGCGATCTCGGTCACGAAAAATGACGACTCAGCTGGGGAGACTTGGAGAGTCAGGCCTGTTGTTGTTAGTTGTGTAAATTATTAATAATCTCTATTTATTTATTTTACCCCTTTTTTGTCCTTGTTTTTGTTTTCCTATTTGTTTGTAAATATATTTTATTTAGTACTTTTATGTAAATATCTGATAGCATTATTCTGTGTTTATTTTAACATGATATACTTGTATATATTTTGTACTTAATTGTTGATTGTTAAAACCCTAGGATAGATGATTGTTAGCTGGCTATTGTACATATGCTTTTGCAGGTTGCGGGTTTAGTCTTTTTAATTTTTTGTACAAATTTGTATGCTCCCTCACACACGTCACTATCACTTACCTCACACACTTTTTGGACTCTATACCTGAGTCTGTGCAAATCCAAGAAATAGGAGAGGTCTTGAATTTTGTTATTGAGGGGCTTTATGCTCACTTGACATTTGTTGAGAAACCACTCAGATTGTTACCAGTATCATGGATTACTCATATTGAGAGGGTTTATCCCTACTTGTGATCAATTTATGAATTGGGTCCTTGTCTTTCGAGATAAGGACAATCATGGAACCATGACTTTTTAGAAGTTTAGACCGTCCTGAAAAATCTTGCACTGATAGATTGAACATAATGACTGTCAAATCTTAGGTTCCAACTGACTAGGGCACAAAAGGGAGCGTACTTCTTCTTCTTTATTTATCTGTTTCTCGTGTCATTCATTTTTACATTCTAAAAAAAAAATCTGCTTAAAAAAAACTATTTCATCTTGCATTATTCATTGCTTGCATTTTCATAGCATTCATAGCATTATAAAAAAAATCATACATTTTCATGACATTTCCAGCGTTTAAAAAAAATTCATTGCTTGCATTTTCATTGCATTCCTAACATTCAAAAAAGATACATTGTCTTGCATTTTCATAGCATTCCTGCATAAAAAAGGCTAAAAAAGCATCTTGCATTTTCATAACATTCTTAGCATTAAAAAAATCATGCATTTTCATAGTGTTCCTAAAAAAAAATCTTATTTTATCTATTCATTTCTCATGTCATTCATTCTTGTATTTTAAAAAAATATACATCATCTTACATTTTCATGATATTCCTAATGTAAAAAAAAAGCATAATCTTACATTTTCATTCCTAGCAAAAAAAAAAATTCTTCTTTACCTATCTATTCCTCATATCATTCTTTTTTGCAAAAAAAAAGAAAAAAGAAAAAGAACCTTCATCTTGCATTACTCATGGCTTATATTTTCATAGCATTCTAAAAAAAACATTCTGCCTTTTCATAGCATTCATAGCTTTTTTAGAAAAAAAGGCTAAAAAAAACATAAAAAAAATTTCATTTTTGCATTTTCATGATATTCCCAACATTAAAAAAAATCTTGCATTTTCATGACATTCATAGCATTTAAAATATATATATATATCATCTTGCATTTTCATAGCATTCCTAACTTAAAAAAAAATATCTTTGCATTTTCATGATATAACATTTTTTTTTAAAAAGGAAGAAAAATGAAAAAAAAGTGTTTTCAAAGTTTATTCATTTCATTCTATGCATCTCATGAATTTCACCTCATTATTTGTTAAATGTTATTTTGTTTTAATAAATCAAACTGATTTGAACCATTGTGCGGCCTAAGAAATAAAACGCCAACCAAACCCGATTTTACAATACAATGGCTCGAGTAAGGCTTGTAGTAATGGCAGATGAGAATGAAAGAAGAAATCTGAGTATGAAAGTAGATGAGATGAAAGAGATGATGATTGAAATGGCAAAATCTCAGAGAAGAATGAAAGAAATGTTGTTGGCCATGAGGGAGACTATCAACTTGATTGGGGCTACTGGAAGTACAGGAGTGACTGGGGCACATCCGCACCTGCCAAATATCACTTCCATAAGGATAAACCCCGGGATCACCACTGAGATTCCTGTTGTGGGAAGGACCTCGAATACTGCACCACTAGTGCTTCCTATCGGAGAAGGGTGTCATTTTTCAGAGGATACTCGAAATGAGGTCCACGGTAATGTCAAATTCATGTGGGAACAACCACCATATAACCCTAACCTTCACTTTCCATACCAAACAGCTACACCTACATTTCCTTATTACCCCTCCCACCAATTTGTTCTAACCATAAATAACACCCCAACTCCACAATTCCAAACCAACAATGGTCCCATACCACTACCACCATATGTACCAACTCGCCCATCCCATATTCGATATCCACCTGTCCCTCCACAAAATTACCCAAACCTCCAACAGCCTCAACTAAACTTCCAAAATCGAGGTCACTTCCATCCTCAAAACCTACCTCCTTTCCCAAGATTATTCATGTCAAACGCAGACTTATTCCAAAGGATGTTTGATGTTCACCTCATGTTGGGAAGTCCCGTACGTCCTTTAGAACCACAATTCCCAGATTGGTATAACCCGAGTTTAACTTACAAATACCACAGGGACATCCCAGGGCACTCAATTAAAGATTGTGAATCTTTCAAGATTGCAGTAAGGAAGCTAATAGCTTATGGGAAGTTTGACATTCAAGAAATAGCTAGACCTAGTGTTGTCAATAACCTAATTCTTGATGAGGTAAATGCACGGGAGATGGAAGGATCACTCATAAGAAAGGTCAGAAGCTTGCGTGCGCCAATGGCTGAAGTAGTCGAGGGGCTGAAGAAAGCAGGTTGTAGTATCACTACACCGACTGCAACTATGAAAGAAGAGGAGAAGTAGGATAAAGAATCAAGTTATGTTGAGAGTTGTTGGGACTTTAAGGTGCCAATCCAAGAATTATTCGCTTCAAGAGTAATACAAGCTAGGTAAGATATAGCTTCCTCTGAAGAGGTCAATGTAGAGTTGGAGGAAATGGTGAGGAGCATAACTCTGGGAAAAGAAAATGATGCAGCACATTCCTCATCTGAAGGAAATACTCCCCGCACCATTCGAGATAATCATCTCTGAAGAAGTCATTCATCCTTCAGTAATTTGAAACCTCTGAACAATGGGAGGTCTGAGGAATTGATTGAAGTAATTGCCATAAAAAAAATTAGTGATGATAGACTTATGTTAACTTCCTTGAAGCATTAATGTAATAAATCTGCATGGATATCTTGTTTCCCTTCGTTTTCGTTACAATGTTTTTCTTGATATTTATTCTCTTTCGTTTCTTCAAAGTGTCTTCTTTGTATTTGGATCTCATGTGACTCTTGACAATTCTCAGTTTAGTGGATGTCCATAAAGTCCATATGTGCAAGTGTCATTTGCAAAAAAAAAAAAAGAACAAAACAAAAAGAAAAATAAAAAGGGGCAAAGAAGTAATCACTTAGTGTGCATGATCCTTTTGTCTCTAAATTAAGATTTTTGAAAATGAACAATCAAGATTTGAAATGAAGATTGACTATCTTTCTCTATCATTCACAAGAATTCATTTTTTCATTACCTCTCGTTGTCCCCTTTTGAGCTTGAAAGTTTTCTCCAATAAACCCTAGATAAGAATTACCCCTACACTAGGGGATGACACAAAACAAAGGATGATTGTCATTATGACTATTTTGAAGCATAATGGAAAAAGAAAGAAAAGGTGAAAATGGTAGAAAGTAAAAAAAATGATGAAGAATAAAATTAAAAAAAAACAAACAAAAGAAGGGAAAGAAAGAAAGAAAATGAAATGAAGTGAGTCATGACAAAAGTGAATAATTGAAATGAAATGAAATGGGGAAGAAATGGAGAACAATAAGAGAAAAGTGTGCTTGAAAGTGCAAAAGCAAAAACGAAGTTTTACTTTGAACAAAGATCCTTGGTCATTTTCAACCCTTAAACACTTGTTTGAGCCTTATATCTTTCCTTTCATAACCCCTAACCTTGGCCACGTTACAAGCTTTAAAAGGTCCATTCCGATCAATGAAGGATTGTTGTCATTTTCATTAACTTTAATTTTGAGATAAATGTTATGCTCATCTAAGTATCTAGTTCATTGCTCCTTAAAAAAAAGAAGGAAAAAAAAAGAAAAAAAAATACACCAGGGCAAGTTTCTACCCTGTTCAAGCTGGTCCTACATTGAGGCATTTTTTTTGTGGTTCAATTTAACCTACACTGGGGCAAATCTTTTGGTCGCTAGGACGAATTCCTGCCTTGTTCAATTCAGTCCTAGATTGGGGCAAATTTCTCTTTGGTTCAATTTGGCCTTACACTAGGATAATTTTATACTCTGCTTGATTTGACCCTAATCCGGGGCATTTTTTTTTCGTTCTCTTGGGTAGCTCCATGACTTACACTAGGGCAATTTTGTTCACAAATAACATACCTTAAGTCAAATTCATTTGATACCCTACATGAGGGCAGATTTTGTAGATACCTGACAAAACAATGGTCATGATGTCTAGTTATCGAGTAAAGATCAATCACGTCCATACTGAAAAAAAACAAAAAAAAAACTTTTGGCTTTCTTGCTATTCTACTTCTTGTGTCTTTATCCTTTGTAAATAATACCCTTTCTGTAGTCAAACTTCCAAGAACAATATGGAAGTTGTTCGCTTCTTCTCTATTGTACTTTTTGAATTCATGAGTGCCTATTACGTAATGCTTCAGGTAAGGTGAACATGAGTACAACACCATGATTTGAACATCTAATGGTAATCTCCTGATGAACAATTCAAATCGAAGAGAACTTGGAATTCCTAATTGATGGAAGAGGAGGTACCCGAGCAAAAAAAAGAGAGAAAAAGCTCGTTAGGTTGAAAACCCAAAAGTGCGACCTAAACAAAAGAAAAAGAAAAAAAAAAGAGTCCGTTAGTCTGAAAACTCGAAAGGGCGATCTAAGCAAAAGTTAAGGCAAATAAATAGGAAAAATCTCAAAGAAAGTTAGTCTGAAATGCCTTGAAGGGCGCACCAAACTAAGGTAATTTTGAATTACGTTTGATCAACTAGACAGGGGCAATTTCGTTTGCATTCAGTTGGCCATACTTGGGTAAAAAATTTTAAGGATTAAGGAGAAGATGTGCTGAAGGAAGTAGTAATAGAAACAACAATTGAATTATCAAGCAGTTGCAGGGAATCAACTAGATGAAGGACAAAGTTAAATATTAGAGCAAAAATTTTCTCTCAAGGAATCATCCAAGCAATGGTTCATCTCATTTCTCAAAAGGAAAGCTGAGAACGAAAAACAAACAAAAAAAAAGAAAGAAAAAAGGAGAAGAAAAAGGAAAGAACTGAAGGGTCTAAGGAAGAAACACACTAGAACAGGAGTTTGATTGGTCAAAGCTTTCCAAAAGTCGTCGTTGGTTCCAAGAGCTTTTAATAAAATTTAAAAAAAACAAAAGAGGAAAAGCAAAAGCAAAAAAAAAAAGCAAACAAAGATCAAACAAAAACAAAAACAGAAACAATGCTTTCAAAAAAAATGTGTTTTCTAATTTTGAGCGCATAAGCTCCGATCATTCATTTCTGACCGTATCAGCTCCTTGCACTGTCATTTAAGTTCGGGACTCAGTTGTCTATTGTCATTTACATTTCGGGACTCAGTTGCTCATTACCATTTAAATTCAGGGACTCAGTTGCCCATTGTCATTTAAATTTCGGGACACAGCTGCCCATTGCCATTTAAATTCAGGGACTCAGTTGCGCATTGTCATTTAAATTCAGGGACTCAGATGCCCATTGCCATTTAAATTTTAGAACTCAGTTGCCCATTGTCATTTAAATTCTGGGACTTAGTTGTCCATTGTCATTTAAATTTCGGGACTCATTTGCCCATTGTCATTTAAATTCAAGGATGCAGTTGCCCATTGTCGTTTAAATTCCAGGATTTAGTTGCCCATTGTCATTTAAATTTTGGGACTCAGTTGTCCATTGTCATTTAAATTCAAGGACGCAGTTGCCCATTGTCATCTAAATTTCGAGACTCAGTTGCCCATTGTCTTTTTAATTCAAGAACTCAGTTGCCCATTGTCTTTTAAATTTCAGGACTCAGTTGCCCATTGTCTTTTAAAATTTGGGACTCAGTTTCTCATTGTCATTTAAATTTCAGGACTGATTGCCCATTGCATTTTACTTTCTATTGAGCGCATTGGCTCTATGCATTTTAATTTCTATTGAGCGCATCGGCTCAATGCATTCCATGCATTTTTAATTCCTATCAATTCTTTTGAGCGCATCTGCTCCATGTATTTCATGCATTTTAAATATCTGTCATTTACTTTTGAGCGCATCAGCTCTGTACATTTTACTGTTCTCGCATTGTTTTGTATTTATCATCTTTTGCTTTACCGGACAAAGTTGGAGTTCATGTCTTTACTCATTTCTTACGACGATAAAATGAAAAAACACAATTTTTCTTTTCATCTAGTAAGAAACAAAACAAGAAGGGTAACTGTGAACACTAAATTTTGACCGAACTCAAAAAAAATGAAAGAATAAAAATTTTGAAAAAAAAATAATTAAAGGAACCCTTTTTTTCTCAGCCCAAATGTAAGCCCACTTTAGCAAAAAAAAAAACACTGATCTCGTTAAAAAAAAAAGGTTAAAAAAAAAGGGGTCTTTATTACGTTTTGCGGCTGGTTCCTTTCTCTTTGGTTGCTGTCTCACTATATCAACAAAAATAAGCTCAACCAGTAGTTGAAATGCAACTGAACCCATGTCAACATCCCTTGCTCTTTACCAATATGTCACGTTATTTGCTGCAATGCTGCAAGCCTACAAACTCAAGGCTCAATGCAGCACAAAAATGGTAAATTGGCAGGGATTTGAAGCTTGGAGAATGTCTCAATCACAAAGAAAATACATGAGAATGAAAATACCTACATCTACAATAAGCAACTCTATCTATGGAAGCTGTTTTCATTGGGTTTGTAGAAGTTGTTTTCGGCTTACAAGAAAGGGGGTTCAATTTGCACATAGAAAAAGACAACCACGACCCCCTGCACCCATCCCCACCAACACTTTCACTTTGCTCCACCAAAAACAATCTTGATCAACCAACCATCTCCACTCGCCTTCACCTCACCACCATGACCCACACAAAAATCACCATCTTCAAATCAACCATTAAAATCTCCTCCCATAACCTCCATCTTCATCATTCTCATCCTTTCACCCATAATAGCAACCTTCCATACCACCTTCATCTACAACCCTTCCATCACAAACAACCCAACCACCATACTCTCACTTCCATACCCACCACCATTAAACCCATCCATCTAAACCTCCATTATGTAACCTTCACCACTTCTACTCCCTTATCTTCACCGAACAACCAAACAACTCACCACTACTCGGCTCACCAAGTAACCACTCACCAAAAAAACCACCGTCCTTACCCACACCCACAACCCCTTGCAACTTGAAAAAAAAAGAAAAAGGAAAAGCCATGAATCCATTTCCAAGTTCTTCACCACCGCCCTTTGGTCATCCTCTACCATTCCCAGAACAGTGAGACCACCATGTCCAAGCTCTCCTCCATAGTCATCCTCAAGCTAGATCCACCGCGCCAGCAACCAGAGATCCAAATCCGTGAAACAAGTGGTACCGTTGTCGTTCTAGGATCTCCATCACTAGACCGGCGACCACCCCCACGCGCAGCCAGTCCCCGCCACGCGCTAGATCCACACTAGCCCGGCCGCTCCACGTCGGATTCGCGCCACACCGCCCATGACACCGTCGACTGCTGGGTAGTCCCCCCTCCCTCATTCTCTGCTTTGTTAAATCCAGAGACTAAATGTCTCTCTCCCCTTTTTAGGTTAAGGCCAACTAAAGCAAGCAAATGGGCTAGCAGCCCACTCCCTTCTTTTTTTTTAGATCTCCTTTTGGTTAAAAAAAATGAAAAATGTCAAAAAAAGAAAAAAAACACAAAATAAAAATAAAAATCAGAAAGTAAAAAAGGAATTAAAAAAACCAAAAAAATATTTTGAGTTTAATTAGTTGTGTTACTTAGGATTATTCCTTGTTTAATAGTGTTTACTTAATTTAATTGTGTGTTTTGTGTTATGTCTTGTTATTAATGGGAAGCCAAAAACAAAAATGAAGCAAATTTAAAAATAAAAATAAAAATGAAAAGAATCTAAAAATTGTTTAAAAATAAAAATAAAAATTGTTTTGAGCCGTTGGTTTGTGATTAGGGATGGCAATAGGCAGCCTACTGTCGAGGGCTTGTGGCTGGCTTTTTTTAGGCCTAACCTACTGACTGTTTAGAAAATGAGTCAGACTCAGGCTTTTTTAAAAGCCTGTTTCATTTAGTAGGCCAAGCCTGACCTCTCAGCAACGCCTGTTAGGCCTATTAGTAGGCATATATATATTTATTTATAAAATTATATTCTATTTTTTTTTTTCAATGGTCTTTCAAGGCTGTTTAAAGGCTTAGCTTTATTGAGGCTATATGAAGGCCTTGACACATTTAGCTATTTAGAAGCCTTAATATAAACCAGAACTAAAAACAGAACTTCAGTCGAGCAAGCTTCTTAAACAGTCGTCGTCAGGCGGACCCAAAAAAAGTCTTTGATAGGTAACAGGCCAGGCTCAGGCCAAATATTTATAACACAAGTCTGGCCTGTTTAGAGTGAAGCCTGGCCTGACCTGGTCTATTTCCATCCCTATTTGTGATGCTTATATTTAATCTTTTTTGTATTTATTTGGCTTATGAAAAATGATGTTTACTAGTTTGTCCTTATGCATTCCTTAGAAAAAAAATGAAAATGAAAAAAAAAAGCTTTTAATTCATGCAATGAACAATGATGATGATTGAATAACGGATGCTATCTTCAATGTTGTTTGGATCATAAGGGTTTATTGAGTAGTCCGGTGTTAACTTGAATCCTGTGCAAGAATGAATTTGTTTTCAAACAAAATCCTTTCCAAAAATCTTTTTTAATTAAAAACAATCAGCCCAAACTTATTTTCTAAAGAATTACGTGATTTTGAGTTCCTCATTGCACCCGAGGATACGTAGGAGCAGAATTTCATTTTTGTCAAGCCAAAATTAAAATTTCATAATTTTGTAATTTCTTTTTTTTTATAAATAGTTACAATGTTTTACAAAATGGGTAAAATAAATATTTCCAAGTATTGCTAAGAATTTACACAATTAACTTAAGGTACCATTTTAGAACGGGTGTGTTAGGAGTGCTGTGGGATTAAGTTTCCACCCTTCCCTATCCATAACCGACTTTCGAATCCAATCTGGTTCCAAAGACCCATTTCAAAGAAAGATTTTCTAATTTTTTCTAAGTTAAAATAAAATTGGTGGCGACTCTATTTTTCATTTATTAAAATCTCGCAAGTCGTTATTTCATTTTTCACTGCGATCTCGATCGCGACAATTATTTTAAATTAAGGGTAAATATACTCTTATTTGTTCATTTTAAAAAAGTATTTTCTTTTCATTATATAAGAAGATTTATGAATAAAGTGAAAAAAATAAAAATAAAATATTTATATTAGATATTAAATACATCACAATAGTAGTTGTCCTTTATATCATGATTTATTGACAAAATAAAGTGTGTGTATATATATGTATATATTAAAAAGGGAAGAAACTGAAGTTAAAAGTGAAAGAAACTAGTAATTTATTATATAAAGATTAAAAATTAATAAAAAATAAATTAAAATTATAATATTAATGTATATAAAATAATAATAAATTATATATCAAATATATATCAAATGTAATTTTTTTAATTTTATTATTTTTATTTTTAATATAATTATACCAATTTATTCTAAGGTTAGTACTTATAATATTATGAGCCTATTGTTACTTCTTAGCCATTTGATATAAAGTGTTTTTGATGATTCCGAACTCCGAACAATACAAGGATTATAATTTTTTTCCAACTATAAATGAAAAATATGGAGATTATTTGAACTATTGAAGAGAAGTTGACAAAAAGTTTATCTAAGCGTTTGGGGGTGGTGATTTGTTTCTTTATTTTTAATTGATACGTTTACATTAATAATAATGAAAATATTACATTATTTTTATTTTATTTCTTATTTTTAAACGGTTGTAAAGTAAATGATAAAAAAAAAAATTCAAAGTGACAGTAATAATTCTTACTTATCCTAAACATGTTTGCGTTAAGTGAAATCTAAAATAAACAAAGCTCATTCTTCCTAACCCTAAACATGTTTGCATTCAGTGAAATCTATAAAATAAACAAAGCGGTAATGGTTAAGATTACTCATAATCTGAAAGTGTCCCACGTTAATTGAACTTTTATTGGATTTTCCATTTCTCAACCCATAACGAAAATCAATTAACTAGCCATCACAGCCCCTTTTGGGCCGGATCGTGACTGGCCGTGCATAGACAACCCTTTTTAATGAGCCATCCCCCCAAGCTTGAGTTTCAGACTCCCAAATTAAGAGAGTACCCTGCAATCCAATTTCCATCAGAACCTCTAAGAATAAGAAGGCCTCCACACCCTGCCAACCCTGAACAACCAGTCTTGCTGAGTAGAGCAACACACACTTACTGTCTATTCGGCCCACTGAGTAAAGACTGCCACCAGTCTATATGACCCTGACGGGATTCGTAGGTCTCTTGAAATTTTCAACAAATCAAATAGGCTTTTGTTTCTCCAGCTCCAAATTACCCAAGTAGGCAGTAGCTACTGCCCATCTCCTACTCCAATTGGGATCAGACTGCATTCCTAAGTTTTCAATCTTTGAGGTTCCAGCTAAAAACTAAAGCCCTTTTTGACGGGCATAGGGCAGTCCCTTATAACGTGGATACTATCCTCCCAAGGATGGCCACAAAATAGACAAGTTGGTTCACCAACCCCCCATCTAGATCTTCTAGCGTTAGTTTTATTTTGGCTATCATGGCCATAAGCCACAAGAAACTCCTTACTCTCCCACGTCCTTTCATTATAGTTAATCAATTTTTTTAAAATTTTATATAATCACTAAAACTTTATAGTTACTTTCGAATATAAATGAATTAGGAAATAATGTCATAAGAGTAATAATAGTAACAACAAATCACGTTAGAAAAAATTTATATTCATCTATTATAGTGTGATATATTAATTTTTAATAGACTAAATATATACATAATATATTATGAATTACTTTTTAAAATATATCATTTTAAATAAATTTACAATAAAATTATATATATATATATAATTTTATTATTATAATAATTTAACAAATATATTACGTATTTAACAAGCCTGCACATTCCACATGTTATCAATCTTGTGACTCTAAAATAGCGAGTTTTATTATTAGGCCTAGCTTTTAGATTACTAATGCCCTGAACAGAAAAAGGAAACTACTTTCAAATTGTTGACCACTTCTTCTAAACTAGAGGGCTTTTTGTAAATATTCACCCAAAAAAAAAACTCTCTGAAAATGTTTTAGATGGAAGTTGTTTTGGACTGAAATCCGTTGTTGTTATGGTAACATAATTCTTATTCAGAGTATTGATAATTGTCAAAGATTTATTAATTACTTATTATCAAAATAAATGTTTAGTTTATTAAATTTGATCGGCAACTAATAAAAAATTAACTAAATAAGATATCAATAGAAAAAAAAATCTTGAGTATTAGAGTAATTCCCATTTTATATACTATTAGACGCACAACAAATCAACCAGAATAAACGGTTTTCAAGCATCTCGTCTCATGTCAATATTAGAAAAATCATATTATTTGTTATATAACGGGAAGATACAAAAGCAAAATAACGGACAATGACGAGGAGCTACACCTACAATACTTAATTACTTCTACTAATCAGCGACTGTACTAAGACCTACCTCCAAAATCTAGATGTATGCGTTTCAGAATCAGTATGCAAAAGTGAGGAATATAAATTGTTAACACTGTCATATTCATTTTCAGTTTGTGCTTGTCAAAGAATAGAGATCTATCTCTCCTGTCTTCCAGGAAAATAAACAGAAATCTGGCAGAAGGTAGCAACTATTCCTCATATCATATGTATTTTCAAATACCAAAAAAAAAAATCTCTGAAAAAATTTGTTTCTTCTCACCTTTTCTACACAGTTAATTCGAGCAACAAGTTCTCTTGTCCATATTACTTGACATATTTGAGACATTTATGGTAGTCCCCTCAGGAAGGCTAGTAGTGGAAGCTGCCTCCTGTGCTGCCAGTGCCTTTTTACTTATAATATGATATATATCAAACAAAATGGTTTGGAAAGCCTTCTCAACATTGAAGGCCTCCAATGCTGAAGTCTCTAGGAATGACAGACCTTCCTTCTCAGCCAAACTTTGAGCATCTTCAAGAGAAACTGCTCTCAGATGATTCAGGTCAGACTTATTTCCAGCCAACATAATAACAATGTTAGAGTCTGCATGGTCCCTTAGTTCACGAAGCCACCTCTGCACATTGTCAAAAGTTTGCCTCTTGGTTATGTCATAGACCAACAAGGCACCAACAGCTCCTCTATAGTATGCACTAGTGATAGCTCGATACCTCTCTTGACCAGCAGTGTCCCATATTTGTGCCTTTACAGTCTTCCCCTCCACCTGTGTCAAACAAACATGTATTGCCAAGGAATCAACTCTTCATGCAGGTGACAACATAAATACTACACACCAACGTTGCATGCATGCTCATAAATATGAGCAATGGCAGTTTAGACGTTCTTTTTTCAAGTAATGCTATACAGCCAAAATTTTGACATAATTTAAGGATGTTATTGAATTGAATAAAGTGATAGGACTACTCATCCATTTAAGAATCAAGAATCATGCCACATTATTCTGACAAAAAAATTCTGACTTTCTAACGTTTTTTGTATCTCTTATCATAGCCATCAAGCTACATGCCTCTGGTTCTTATCATATTGGCAGGGTCATCACCAAAATAACAAAGAGGGAAATAAACAACGATCCCAAGAAGAAAATTACAGAAATTGAATTTTTGAACTACACCCACAATCTCTCATATGGAGATTAAGAGAAACATGACTAAGATTTCACGAAATTTCAGAACCAAAAAAAAAAAAACCAACCTGTAATGTTCTGGTTGCGAATTCAACCCCAATAGTAGACTTGGATTCCAAGCAAAATTCATTTCGGGTAAACCTAGAGAGGATATTGGATTTTCCAACACCAGAGTCCCCAATGAGTACGATCTTGAAGAGATAGTCGTATTCATGGTCCACTTTGTATGCCATGCTTCCAACACCCAACAGTAAGTACACCACCCGAAACCTGACAGATCCAAATTGGAATTCTCAAAAATCAAATACACGTATCAATAATCACGAGAATTGAAACAAAACCCAAAAACGAATATGCAAATTCACTCATGAAACAACGGTAAAGAAGACAAGTTGTTCATTGAACATGACCGTTTTTGGACACTAGCAAAGTGCAATATTACTAATGATGTTTTCATAAGAAAAAGAAAAGAAACCAAAAAAAAAGAAAGGGAATGTGAAGAAGGAGGGAGGGAGGGAGGATACTAACCATAAAAAGATGGTGAAAGCAAAGTGGGGGGTGAAGATGAAGGTTGAACACAGGGATTGAAAATTCAAAGTTGGGAGAGGGAGAGAGAAAGAGAAAAAGAGAGAATAAAAGACATTTTGAAAGGCCAACAATGAGTGGGCACAAACAGAATAAACGGACGACAAGGCACTTTGAACGGCCTTTACCTCGGCATTGTTACTTTTCCACTTCCAAATTAGATTTAGTGCAAACCAAGTTAGTATGTTACATTTATCTATTGTCATATCTCATTAAAAACAACTAGACTTTAATAATAATTTGGATTTAATCGATTTAATTTTGATACTTGTTGATGTAATTTTTTTTTATATTATCATCTAATCATGAATTATTATATTATTAAAAATATTTAATTCTTATAATAATTATTTTAAAAGTTATATATACATACTAATACTTGATTGTTACATTGACCTTCATCAAAATTAATCACGCTCCATATGTTAACATTAATTGATTTTGTTTCAAAATAATAATAATAATAAAACATTAATTGAGTTGGATCTTGCTACTTAGCCCGGAGGCTTATAGCACGCTGCAGCCCAAAAAAGGTTTCAAACAAAAGTTAATCTCACTGGATTCATCAATGTGGGACATGTTTCTGGTCACATTCGGATTAAAATTTATTCGGCTAACATATTGTTTTCTAATTGAGTTATAGTATAAATTAATTTTTTAAAAAAATTTAGTTCAAATTTTTTATATTCTTTCTATTCAGTTATTAAATCAAATAATGACATGTAAATATTTTTTTAATTCAACAATACACACTTAATACTATTAAATAATGGTTAGTTGAAAAAAAAATTACATGTTATTATTTGATTTGAGAACTGAATATAAAAAATATAATAAACTTGATTTACCGTTAAAACATTATTTTTTTAATAACATGTTAACATATAATTGAGTTATAGTATAAGGGGAAAAAACTATATCATAGATCAAAATTATGTAAAATTTTTATAATGAAAGCAAATTAAAATTAACCTCAAATTTTAAAGAGACATTTTCTTACAAATCTTTTTTTGGGGCACTATCAGTTCCTTTTCCTTTTGTGTGAGAGGTTGATCAATTTCAAGGTCCGGTAATTGACCCAACTCTGGTGAATTTGGAAACTATTTAGTATTTAATAAGGTTGCTCAAGCATATTTTTTATGTGATATATTATAATAGAGAGTTTTTCAACTGCCCCAATTTTTGAGGAGGTTGGTCCAAACACAATTCTTTACGCCAAGTCTAATAAATGCACAGAAAAATAAATTCCTTAAAGTGGAACTAATGATCATGAATGTATACATATTGTTTATAAAAAAAAAATGAATGTATACATATTTATTACCGGAATGTAATTTAAGGGTGCTAAAATATCCAATAATTTATAGTTCATTTGGTCCACCCATTCATAAATTTAATTCCATTCACTCAATAATAATAATAATTTTAATGATTAAATTTATTAACTGTTATATTCCATTCACTCAATAATAATAATAATTTTAATGATTAAATTTATTAACTGTTATAAATAATTTTATTAACAATCTAATAGATAGAGGATGAAAAAATTGAATAAATTTGATGCTGCGGGGGGGAGATAACGCCATGAGGAGAGTCCACCACATGCACACATAGGAAGAAGAAACTTGCTTAGGTAGAAGAAATTTAAGATCATGATCCTCTTCGCTTATTGAATAATAGGATTGGTTTTTTGAGAAAGAAAAAACTATAATTTATTTTAAATATAACTAATGGATCTTATAATCTATTATAGTGAGTCTTCACATAATAAATTTATGTCTTTCTCTTACATAATGGTCCTCTATCACAAGAGAAAATCCAAACTCATAAATTTATTTTTTAAACAAATAACACTGGTTTTGCACAAACATTTGAAAAAAAACAAGTCGGGCTGGTTAGGTGGGTTTTAAGGTCAAATGGTTGAAAAACAAATGATATTATTATAACTACAAAAGACTATTTGTTGCAAGTCCAAATCTTACAAAAATAAATAAATCGCATGAAAAGAAAAGGAAATAATGAGTTAATAAGAAGAGTTTGATACAAATAAATGCTAGTGAAGACTTTAGGCTAATGGTCAGTTTGGTATGGAAATTATATTGAAAAATCATTTATGAAATTTTCAACTCTATTTTTATCTTTATGTTATGAAACTCGGACACATCATTTTTGTAGTGTATTCGTATGTTAGATATATATCTGTATTAGATACATGAGAACACTTATACGATACATGTATCTTATGTGTTCGAATATGCATAATTAAAAAGATTATTTTTTTTAGTTCGGACACGTCTTGGACATACTTAGACATGTCTCGGACACGCTTGAACACGTCTAAGATAGCTTGAACACGTTTAGGACACGACTTAAACACACTACTATTAGACTTTTAAGTTTTATCTTTTTACACACCACTATTTTCATTTGTTCCTTCTACCTCTACTCGTCCCAAGCTATCCACTTCGTCATTACCAAAATTTGTCTCATACAAATATTCCTTCTAGTTGATTTTTTTTAGATGCACATATATTTGTACATAATTAGTTCTATTAAAAAAAGTTGATTTAGAAACTTTTTTTGAAAACGTCAATAGAAATTATGCTCTATATTTTTTAAGAGAAGCTTATTAGGTAGCAAATATTGATACATATAACATATATTAAGATATTATAAATCTTCAAACTTATAGAAATAATATTAATGAATTATAAATCTTTTTTTTTAATTTTTTAATTATATATATATACTGTATCTGTGTTCTGTAATTTTTTTAATTTAGTGTGTCCTCGTATCCGTGTCAGTATTGTGTTCCGTATTTGTATCTATGCTTCATAATGTTAAATTGATTCATTGAGAGTTTTTTTAATAGCTATAGTGAGAAAATAAAAGAAAAGAGAGGAACGAAATTGGATTAGGAACATGAATATAAATACGAGACGTGAATACAATACGATACAGATGATACAACAAAATTTTAAAAGATATATAAATAAAAAGTATTTAAAAATATCTAAATATTCAATATAATATGTATTAAATACTAATATGATGACCATTTTGACGTACCAGTGCTATATTCGAAGAATCACCCTCTCTCCGTAGGATGTAGCCGCGTGAAAGGAAGAAAATCAGAAGAAAAGGGGTGGGGGGAAGCAACCTCTCCTGAGTTTTATTTACAGAAGCACCTCCACTTTATTTTATTTTTTTAAAGAATGTCACTTAAGCATATCATATAACAAAATAAATAAATAATATCCCTTTAGTGAAAAAACTACTTCAATAAAATATATTGAATGAGAAATTATTTTTAATAAATAAATTATAATTTGTCAAACTTTTTAAAACAAATTATATTTGAAATGTTATTTACCCTAATTAAAAGAAATTACAAAAATTATTGCTAACTATATATACACATAAAAATAGATAGATATACTGTAAACCTTATTTTTTTCCCCCTATACTTTGGTTGGCGGTTGCTAAGAGTGTGTTTGGATAATGAATTTTAATGAGGTAATGTATTTGTTGAGAGAATTTTAAATGATTTAATGTGAAATACTTCGTTTGGATATTAAACAAGAGAATTTGAAAAATGCTAAGGATTTTTATCAGGTATTTTTTTCAATCCAAAATAATGGATTTGAAATTCCACCTTGTGAGAGTGGATTTTTAAAATCCCTCATCAATCTATGTTATCTCACAAGCTCGATTGAATTTGAACTTTCCACACTTTGCACATAATGTCACCTTCTTCCAAGAACGTTGCCGCCAACAGTGTAGAACCACAAGATCGATAGCGAACAACACTATTGGTGGCTCGACACCATGAATGACGAGATCAAGGGAGGAAGGATAAACACCATTAACATTCATGAGATGCTAGGCATCGAGCAAGTTCATGCACCAGTTCAACAGCTCCACCGCAAGCTTCAGATCTAGCAACCGATTTCGCTCTTCGGTGCCTGAAACCAAAACTTGGTCGATCTTGAAAATTATATTTGTGGTTCTCTATCAAATTAGTCTTGCAGTAGAGCAATGTCGACTTGATGGTCGAAGAGAGGACGCCGATAAAGTTTCTAGCCAAGGAAACGAGTCAGTCGCAGCGAGGTGCCAAAGATTAGCACAGTCTCAGTGCCGATAACCACTGGTGGAGGAGGAATAGAGTTATTTCCTTTTTTTTTTTTTTTATGCATTTAATATATTTATTTTCATTTTTAATTAATTATTTTTAAAATCTGCAGTTTAAAATAATGAGTTTAATTTCAAATTTAATATTTTAAAAATATTAAATATACTTTTAAATTTAAAAAATATTATGATTACCCTCTAAATTTAGATTTAAAAATATATTAAGATTAATATTGTTATTATGATTAATTTTGAATACTCCTAATAATAATACTTATTTTGATAAAATAAAATAAAAAAATTATAAATGAAGGGAATTTAGTTATTTTGCTCAAACAAAAATTTTAAAATGTTATGAAATTTAGTTACTTCATCCAAACAAAAAAAATTACAAATTAAGAGAATTTAAATGAAGCAATCAAATTTCTTAACATTTTAAATTCTCTTGAATTTTGAAATGGTCCAACCAAACACAACCTAAAAGATTTTTGTCATTAATTTAATTATTTAATGATGAAATGTGTCATTACTTTACTTCTCTAAAGATTTTTTATATCAGCTTAATCTATCAATAATATAAAATGTTATCAGTTTAATCGCTCCATATGTTAACATTAATTGATTTTGTTTCAAAATAATACTCTTGCTACTTAGCCCGGAGGCTTATAGCACGCTGCAGCCCAAAAAAGGTTCCGTCAATTATGCAAGATATTATTAAATTTGTCCCGGGTTCTATTAAATTTACTTCTCTTAATCTATCATAGATGGATCAATTTAATAACATTTTATATAACTGAAAAGCTAAATTAATGAAAAAAATAAAAATTAAAATATGACGCTTGTATCTTTGAATTACAAAAGTAGATTTTTTTATCAACACAAAAATAAAATTTACTTGTTATATATATTATTAAATCATCAACTTAAGTGAAATCTTGATTGGGCAAAGAAAATATATTTTAATATGACAGAAGATTCCTCCACGATGAGTGGATGTAACTCATGTAAGAGCAATTTAAAGGTCTTGGCACTACTATTAGACTATGCATTGATTGAGAAATTCTTGGGGTAGTATTTTCCGGTCTAAGCATACAAATTAAGTTTTAACAGATGTACAGTTGTGTTGATAGAGATGTGTATATTTTTAACTAAACTCACACATCTTAATACTGGTCAAAATTTTATTTCCATAACTAGGGGTGTAAGTGGGTGGTTTGGTTTGGTTTTTGAGGGAAAATAAATCCGAACCAATTAAAATCAATTGGTTTGGTTTGGTTCGGTTTTTAAATATAACTAATGTATTTTTTGATAGCCAAATCCGAACTCATAAAATTTTTAAACAAATAACCAAACATCTATGGATTTAGGTTTGGTTCGGTGATCGGGTTGACAAAACTTTTTTAATACAAAAATTAACTAAATAATTAGTTTTTCATAAAAAAATACAAAATAAACTAATGAAAAATTTTCTAGAAATAGAATCAATCTTATTAATTTGAACACTAATAATTATTTCATATTTTAGAATGTGTATTAAAAGGTTCATAAAGAGGAAATAAAGAAACATATTGATATTTGTATTAAGAAATTATATTTGAATAAGTTAAAAAAAATTTCAAAAGAGATTTAACTGGACAAGTTGTATACTACTACTATTTAATTAAGAGAAAGTTGTGAGACTACTAACTTGGAGGTATATATGTAACCAATTAAACCCCTAATGACACGAGTGAAGCTAATAAAGACTTGATTAGTTAAATTTTGAATCAATGCTTATAAATAATCCAAAGTCTCTAACCTTTGCATATTTTCATCCAAGAGAATGTTGTTAGGCTTCAAATCACAATGCACAATAGGAACTTCACTATCATTGTGCGAAATAATCCAAAGCACAAGCGTGAATACAATACGATACATCAATATCTATATTCAAAAATATCTAAATATTCTCTGTATATAAGGTTCAACTCATTTTCATTTGCATGCTTTCTCTTCCCCTTAATCCAATCTTCCAAGCTCCCATTACTTAAGTACTCATAAACTAGAGCTAGAAATTCATTTTTTTTAAAGTCAATACTAGAACATTTAAAGTCAATTCATCGTTTCCAAGCTTTCAAGTTTAGATGATGTTGTTCTTTACTTTCACTTTTTAATGAATTTTAATGAGGTAATGTTTTTTATGTATAGTAGCAAGCAAATTGTTAGACATAATATCATTTGTTACCAAACCAGTGAAAATTCCAGTGGATTTTTAAAATCCATTATGTTACCACTCGTGGCTCAATGATGTAATGTCACGAACATGCCTTCTAACATGGCCATAGGCTCACACAAAAATACAAGCAAATTTTTTTATTACCTTCTAAATGGACAGTAGAAAGCTTTTGGAAAACTCCACCATTAGGAATGGTTCCTTCTAAATCATTATAAGAGAGGTTCAAAAGTTGAATGACATGTAAATTTTAAAGTTCAATAGGAATGGATCCAGAGAGTTAGTTGAAGGAAAGATTCAAAGTTTTCAAGTCTCTCACCTCTCTAAGAGTTTTTAGAATAGCACCTGATAGCATATGCCTGGCCGTAAAATACAAAAAATTATAAATAAAGGGTGAGTAGAACCGAACATTTTGGCAAAGGAGTTTTCTAGTCTTCTATGTTGAACAAAAACGACGTTTTAGGAGTTGAAAGCTGAGAAAGTATTACAAAAAATAAAGAAAAACAAGTAGTAGCCAAAAAATATTGTAGCATAATTTTTTTTAAAAAAAAATAAATATATAAATATATGGTTTGGTTTGGTTCGGGTTAGTTCGGTTTTGAAATTTCAAATCCGAGAACCGAACCAATTAAACTTTAATTGGTTTGGATTTTATCCGAACCAATCAATATCTCCAAACCAAACCGAACCAATTTAATTGGTTCGGTTTGGATTAATCGGGTTGGTTAATTATCCGAACCAATTTACACCCCTATCCATAACTGAGGCGAGAACTTCTCATCCAAAATTTCTGGTATTACAAAGACAATGGATGACTATTTTTTCTCCTAGGAACATTGCAACATTTGTTATTCTTTTTCTTTCACTGTCTGGTCCTAGCCGAGCTGCTTGTCGCTTTAACGCCACCAAAGCTCTTTCCAAAATGAATGTCCTTTTACGCATTTACCCCCAATCTTTCTCAATATAGCTCAATTCTGTCTGTAAGTATAATTCTTCAATGGTTCAACCTGTATCATGTGTTTTCCTTTTATTTAAATAGGCAAAACCGGTGAGAACCATTGTGTGGCTGCATTTTAAAATTCACGTTTGTTTGAGTTTGACCTTTTAGTCCAAATTTGGTTTTAATGATAACAAAAATATTGAATATGCTATATGGTTAGATGAGATTGAATAATTACATAATATTGATAGACATGTGGTTTGTGAAGTGATTAAAAAGAGCTAAAGCTTGATAACAAGTGATTGAGGATGATTTGATCACAAAAAGATGAGAAATACAAAGATGATTTTCGCAATAGAAAACAGCGCAAGGAGCAACTATTTGAACACCTAATGAAATAAATAAAAGCACTTATTGTGAAATTAACAAGAACCATTAGGGCTAGAAACATGTCAAATTTTATCTTAAATAGACTTAACATGTATCTTAATTATAAGGCCTAAGTTTGATCTGTGAACCTGTAATAGGCCGATTTTTAAGGTTTAACCTGGTCTGACCTAAAAGTCTATTTAAAAACTTACTTTGCAATGAAACATTTAAATAGGCTAACAAATCTACCTTTAAATAGGCCAATAGACCCTTACATAGGCTAACAAGCTTACCTTTAAATAGGCTAATATGTCTTTATGTAGGCTAATAAGTCTACCTTTAAATAAGTCAACATGTCTTTACATGAGTTAACAAGTCTAAGTCTTGAAATAAGTCAACGGGCCTACTTAAGGCCGACAAGTCTTTGTTGTAACTTAACACCCACCTTCTAATTTTATAGATGTTCACAATCACAACTTTCTTACTCTAATCTTTGGTCAATGTGAGACTTGAAGATATACCAAGTTACAAAATTATTAACGGCATATAGTTGCAAAACATGAAGATCAAACTTATGCTCCTCTAATTACAACATGAATACAAGAAAGACTAGAGTTATAATGAATTACATCATGATAATAACTGCATGTTCTATAATGAATAAACAAGAAAGATAATATCATAATATCAATAATTGGTGAGGTTAGCATATTATCCAAAGAATTCCACAAACAGTTAAATGATTTAAACATGAAACATAGTCTAATAACTTTAATAACTTTTCATCAGGTTCTGCAGCTAGAGACAAAATAATTGCACGATTTAACCATAAGGAAATTAAAATAATAACCTTACATATGTTATTAACAAATATATAAACAAAAAATTCAGAAATAAAAATTGTTAAATGAACCTACTTGTTTTATATCTCCAGAACCAACTTTTCCATTAGTAGAAATAGGGGTTGGGGTCCTTTTAAATATCGTTACAGTTACAGAAGAGATATAATTCAATGTTGTGAGATATTATTGCAATTCATGGTCCCCTGTAAGATATAAATAACGTAAGTTATATCTGCATGTTTGGCAACTATATGCATCTAATATTTGTGTAACTTGATATATCTCCAAATCTCACATCGACCAAATACTATAACAAAAAAATAATGAGTATCTATAAAAAGTAAGGGATGAATGTTAACTTATTATTTTTATTCTAATAAATGCATTATATTAAATATATTAATAAATATATTATTTTTATTCTAACTTACTAACTTAGGTTTTAGTTAATGATCATTATTAAAATTTAATAAAAATATATATTAATAAATTATAATAAATTAATAATTATAATTATAATTATAATTGTTATAATAATATATATTATATTATATATAGTTAAATACATCGAGTCGATCTGTCAAGTTTAAAAGGCCTATTAAATAGCATGAGACTTGACATTTTTAATTAAATAGACTTTGAAAAAAGTCTTGCCGTAACCAGGCCTCAGGCAGGTCAAGGCATAAGTCTCTAACGAACAATTTGACTTATTTCCACCCCAAATAATCATGTAAGTTTGGAAAATTAAAGCGATTCTAAGACATTATGCAAAGTATGGTTCTCAAATGAAGAAAGACAAGGGAAGCAAGAGTTAAAGTGGTCTTACTGCAAAATTCTTCTCAGAATCGCTTGTGCTATCTTAGTATCAAACCAAGACGAATTCTGTTTGCACTACCATTTACCCTAACCTTTTTAATATTTGAGTATCTCAGTAGTGCTTATAAGCTTTTACGATTCAGCGTGCTTTGTATTGATTTCTATTTTTATACCTATGATTGTAATTTGTAAATTGTGTCATTTGATAGCTAGCACTTTGGTTTGCTATTTGTGCTTGCAGTGAACCTCCTTTTACCATGGTAAGCATATCTTATGATTATTGATCTACTGCATACTCTTGTAATTTGCATTGAAAATTAGCTTTTGGTTTGAAGGGTGGAAATTAAAAGCATCCCAAAAACTTACCTGCCCTCTTTTGTTACTTTTTCAAATAACATTTTACTACTAGACTTACTAGGAGTCTGTGTCAAAACACAAGGAAGAAATAGTAAAATATGAGAAAGGGAAAAAGTTCCATCTCCTTCTTTTTGGTAAAGAAAGCAGAAAAATAGATGTACCAAGCAAAGTTTCCAGCAACTTATTTGGTCTTTTGCTAAAATGCTTGAAAAATGGCAGACATTCCCATGCTAACACCAAATGCCCGAAAGGGCTAACCAATGAAGTTTTATTGATTATTATGTTGGGCCAGGGGGACCCCAAAAGTCAAAGAGATTTTCATCAATGAATTAAATTAAGAATTACATAAATGAGTTTGATACCACATTTTAACCCAAAATATTAAGGCATTAAGTCTATGGGTCTTTTCCACTTATATAACATTTAACTTGTTCATTCTTTATCAATGTGAGACTTCAATACTCACACTTAGATTTCTAACATTCTTCCCCTTAAGTGTGAGTCCTTCACACACGATCACTACGGTCACTTCCCCTTGTTAGGAAGACTGTCAACACAAGGGAAAGGGACCATTTACATGTTCATTCTTTATCAATGTGAGACTTCAACACTCACACTTAGATTTCTAATATTCTCCCTCTCAAGTGTGAGTCCTTCACACACGGTCACCACGGTCACTCCCCATTGTTAAGAAGACTTTTGACACAAGGAAAATGGACCCTTTACATGGATCCACCAACCACCACGATCACTCCCTCTTGTTAGGAAGACTTTCAACACAAGGGAAAGGGACCTTGTTAGAATATCTAAAAAATATCTTAAAATATCTTTATTGTATCTTGAAATATTTTAAGGTATCTCATAGGATCTCTTAGGATTTATTTCCTATTTATTATATTTTCGGATTTGTTTTCTTATTAAATAGGATTAATATCCTAGTATTAGTATAAATAAGACTATTGAGTTTGTCTTTTGTATCACAACATCATCACAGTAATATCAATATAGTCTTCTTATTTTGAGTATTCATTTTCTCTTTTTTCCTCTTTCCTACCTAAAACTTTCCAATTCAACATGATATCAGAGAGGTATCATCCTCCATGACTTATCCCGTCACTTTCGCTGCTGAGTTCCCAAAGATCTTGAACTCCGATTAGCCGCCTCTGGTCGTCAAGTTCTCCTTTTGAGACCTTCTTTTTATATCTTTTTTGGCCAACCATGTTTCCATTTCGGTTTGTCGGCCTTTCTCCCTTACCACGACGTCTTTCTGGCATCTCATCTCCCATCTCCGCTGCATCCGCTATCCAGCCGCCTCTTCGGCCGCCGCTATTCTTTCCTAACTCGTCTCCGCCTCCTTTACACAAATCTGCCCTAAGATCCTTCATTTGACATCTCTATCCCCTTGTTCACTTGCGTTGAGACTTTCAGGTATCTTGTACTTTCTATTTTTGGTCATTATACACTGATCCATGGCTGTTTCACCCTCTTTCTGGGCTCCTCCTCTGTTCGTTTGCCTCACCACATCATCTCAACATATACTTTAATGTCGGTATTTGTCATGGCGTTCTTTTCCCACTAATAAATCATACTAGTGGTGACTTCACTTCCCATCGACGATTATTCCGGTGGTGATTTTTCTCCCACAGATGAATCATGCTAGTGGTGATTTTTCTTCCCATCGACGATCATTCAGATGGTGACTTTTATTGGTTTTGACTCACACCAGCCCCCAGCTTTGCCCCAGATGCACTGGCCCTGTCCGTCTTAGTCCTAGATGCATTGGCCTTGTCTCCATTCCAGATTCAGTTGCCTGCCATTGTGACACTGTTTGGCGCATTATGTTTTTAGTTTATTTTTTTTAAGATGTAATTGTAAAAAGCTTAAAGCTTAGTAAGCTTTAACTTGAGGGGGAGTGTTAGAATATCTGAAAAATATTTTAAAATATCTTTATTGTATCTTAAAATATTTTAGAGTATCTCATAGGATCTCTTAGGATTTATTTCCTATTTATTATATTTTCTGATTTGTTTCCTTATTAATTAGGATTAATATCCTAGTATTAGTATAAATAAGACTATTGGGTTTGTCTTTTGTATCACAACATCATCACAACAATATCAATATAGTCTTCTTATTTTGAATATTCATTTTCTCTCTTTTTCTCTTTCCTACCTAAAACCTTCCAATTCAACAGACCCTACACGGTCATCACGGTCACTCCCCCTTGCTAAGAAGACAGAAGACTTTTGACATAAGGAAAAGGGATCCTTTACATAGATTCACCAACCACCACGATCACTCCCCCTTGCTAGGAAGAGTTTTGACACAAGGGAAAGGGACCCTTTACATGGATCCACCAACCACCGTCCATACCAAACTTATCCAAGCCGAACTATCAGCTCTGATACCACTTGTTGGGTTATAGGAGGAGCCTAAAAGCTGAGGAGATCTCTATCAATGAGTTAAGTGAAGAATCACATAAATGAACTTGAAATCACATCTTAACCCAAAACCTTAAGACATTAAGTCTATGGATCTTTTCTACTTATATAACCTTTAATTTGTTCATTTTTTATCAATGTAGGACTTCAACACTCACACTTAGATTTCCAACATATTATGATGGTGAAATACATCGAGAGTTTTACCTAAACATGGACCCTATAATCAATATTAGTGAGGATATTAAGTTCGCTAGGCAAACTTGTAGCAAAACAACACTTTAGCCTTCTGTTCATGAATAACTTCTGCAATCAGTTCAATTTATCATGCGCTATAGGCCTACATGTTCCAAGCTAACAGTTACGGAAGTTACCTACTGAAAAAATTAAGTAATACTACCCTTGAAATGAAATGGAAGATTTTCATTTGTTTAATCTTTTGCTAAGACATGGATGGATTTATGTGTCTGATATTGATTTCAACCCCACTTGGGCAGCAAGCTGAACATGCCATGTGACTGCAGTCCAAATGAAATGCTTTCCCTTCACATGTTTTTGTAGAACCATTAATAGAATAAATTGTCTAGACTTAATCAACAGGGTACGCTTATCATGGTGTAATTGTAGGATTCATGTCACTCTCAATTAGTGATGCTCTTCAGTGCTAGCTTCCAATAGCTAGAGTGCATGTAAGACAAAGCTTTCCTTTTCATGTAAACTTTTTTCTGAGTGAACCATTTAACCAAAGGTTTAAACCTTTCAAAACTTATCTGAAAACACGTCTTGCTTGATTGGTGGGAATTTCTTGAAGATATCTCATAAAGCTAATGAATCATACATGGATAATATGTCTGTCAATGTACGTGTATATAAAGACACACACAGCTCCTATCACTTTGCTGCAATGTCCTTACTAACCTGACTATGGATATTAGATCCTCTGCTCTTTTGCTTCTCCTCCTTAGCTTTACTTCACTTCTTCTGATATGTCACTCAACTCGCCCAGCCGACCTGAAGGCAAATATATCTTTGTCTTCATCTCTACCTTGCTTTAGTTTGCTATTATGGGCCTTCAACCCTACTGTTTTTCTCTTGGTTTTCAAATTCCCATGGTTCATGTTTTTTTATGGCTTTAGCTAAGGAGAAGGGCATCTTTCTTGTTTTTGATAATCATGTTCTGAATGCAGACTTACATTGTCTACACTGGCTGCAGCATTAAAGATGAACCTTCTGCTGTGTCCCTTTACACAAGCATGCTACAAGAAGTTGCTGATAGGTAATACCATCCATCAAAGTCAGAAACTTTAGTCAGTACAAATTAATCAATTGAGAGTACGTCCCTTTCATTGATGGTAGAAGCAACATTGAATGTCACAGCAACAAACTGGCCAAAGAAAATGTGACACAAAATAGATTCTGAAGAGTCAAAAGTTAAGTTGGAAGTTTAGTGCATACTGAAATTTAAAAGAAAACAACAAAGAAAACCGAACTTGTCATGTTCAAATTTTAATTCTGTAACTATCACCTAAACAACTTGGTGAATTTATTTAACAAGGATCTAAGAACTGAAGGAAACCACATTTTATTATTTGGTCATGGATGCTTGGCTGTTTTTTACTGTCACGTGAAACAGAATCCTATATGTTCATTTGATTGCTGTTTTCATTTATAGCACGAGTCTATTACAACATCTGTCTCACGACAACAGCAACAACCAAAGTTTTTTCTCATTAAGTAGGGTTAATTACATGGATCAAATAATATCATTGTGTTCTATCATAAATCATGTCTCACAAATTGATAATATCTTCAATAAAGATTACTAATGGAACTGATGGGCTACAATGTACGTGCATTAAACCAACCCAAGTTGGAAAGACTATTTTTCCCAGTAAAGGAAGCTGTGTTTGGTAGGAAAAAAGTTTTAGGAAATAACATAATGAGAAAACCAAGGTTTAACTAACCAAACCCACCTATAATTTCCTCCTTGTTTCCTGAGCATGAAAAGTAGCCAATGTTAGTGTCATTATTTGGAGAGAGTGAACTAAAAATGCATCGTTAGCTTCTTTTTCTTGCCTTTTTTTTTTCTTGATTTGTATTCACAATTTCAGCAATGCTGAGCCCAAATCGGTACTGCACCACTACAAACGTAGTTTCAGTGGCTTTGTTGTGAAGCTAACAGAGGAAGAAGCCGATAGAATGGCTGGTGTGCACAAAAACTATTCTACCCTCTAAAATTTACCTGCCTTTTTTCTCCTTGTATAGTTGGATTTACAAATTTGCTAACCAAGAAAATTCTTAATGCAGGACTTGATGGAGTGGTGTCTGTCTTTCCTAATGAAAAGAAACAACTCCATACAACAAGGTCTTGGGATTTTATTGGCTTTCCACAACAAGTGGAAAGAGCAACAACTGAAAGTAATGTCATCATCGCAGTACTTGACTCTGGAATCTGGCCAGAATCTGACAGTTTCAATGATAAAGGATTCGGTCCACCACCTAGTAAATGGAAGGGCACATGTCAAACGTCTAATTTCACTTGCAATAAGTATGTACTATAGTCTAGTACACATGAATAACATTCAAGCTACTCATAGAGGAGGCAGAAAAAAAAAGTACACTATTATAATAGATGTTGCTATGTTCTTGCAGTAAAATCATTGGGGCTAAGTATTATAGAGCTGCTGCTGATGGATCATTCAGCCAAGAAGATCTAAAATCTCCCAGAGATTCAGATGGTCATGGGACTCATACAGCATCAACAGCAGCTGGGAATCCAGTTAGCACGGCGAGTATGTCAGGCCTTGGACAGGGAACTGCAAGAGGTGGCGCTACATCAGCACGCATTGCTGTCTATAAAGTGTGTTGGTCTGATGGATGTTATGTTGCAGACATACTTGCTGCATTTGATGATGCAATTGCTGATGGGGTTGACATAATATCAGTTTCGATTGGAGGGTTCAGTGATCAGAACTATTTTAGAGATGGATTGGCCATTGGAGCATTTCATGCTGTGAGAAATGGAGTATTGACAGCAACTTCAGCAGGGAACTTAGGTCCAAGACTTTCATCTCTATCAAATGTGTCACCGTGGTTAATTTCTGTTGCTGCTAGCACCATAGACAGGAAGTTTGTTACCAAGGTTGAATTAGGTGACAACAGAACTTATGAGGTAAAGTACCTTCTCTATCCTATGCTAGAAATTCCTCATTTCATCTTCTTATCTCTGACTTCTAAATTTATGGTTGCATCATGACCTCATTTGTGGAAGTCAAGCTAAGCTAAATCGCCGATAAATTTTATAAACTATATGAATATTCACTTAGAAGTTCTCATCATATAAAATTATAACGTAAGGAATAATGTCAACTCTTTATTCCATGTTTAGGGAACCTCAGTAAATACATTTGACCTTAAGGGAGAATTGTATCCTATAATCTATGGTGGAGATGCACCAAATACTAAAGGAGGCTTCGATGGATCATCATCCAGGTAACTAGCCCTGATGTCCTTTAACATAACAAAAGATGTAATAACGTAACATTATGACTAAACAAACAAGTATACAAGTACAAATAGTCCTGTGTGTTCCAAAATATCATTGGTCAAAAGCAGAAACGTTCAAAAATAATCTATAATTTGCTAATGAAAATGTTTCCAAACTGCAGGTCTTGCTTTAGCGGCACGTTGGATAAAAATTTAGTTAAGGGTAAAATTGTTCTCTGTGATGGCAGAAGCAAAGCGACAGGCCCCTTTTTTGCTGGTGCTGTTGGGGCGCTGATACAAGGTCAAACTTTTAGAGATCTTACTCCCTCTCTTCCGTTGCCTGGATCTTACCTTGACTTGCAGGATGGTGCCTATGTATATGACTACATACACTCTACAAGGTATCAACTGAAGATGCCATTTACACTAACAAGAGTCTAGAGAACCACACTTCTCTAACGTGGATTGCTTGAAACAATTTGCAGGACCCCAACTGCAACCATATTCAAGAGTGATGAGTTAAAAGATACTTTGGCCCCTGTTGTGGCCTCTTTCTCATCAAGGGGTCCAAACCATGTTACACCTGAAATTCTCAAGGTACCTTAGCTTTAAAAGATGCTTTTGCCAAAATGATGTGTCAAATGCTTGTTGACTCTTGAATGGATGAGTGGTTCCTACCACTTTATTCCATTCAACAATCACCCTTGTATTCTGTCAAAAATTTAGCTGTTTTTTTCTGACTGTATATCATTACTCCTTAGCTTTTTCATGGATGACTTAAATTTCCTTTATCAGGTGATTATCTCTCTTACAATCTTTTTCTTCCATGTCGTAGCCGGATTTGGTCGCTCCTGGAGTTGCCATTCTAGCTAGTTGGTCTCCAATTTCCCCTCCTTCTGAAATTGGAGGTGACAACAGAACATTACAGTTCAATATTATCTCAGGAACATCAATGTCTTGCCCACATGTTTCTGGGGCGGCAGCATACATTAAATCATTTCATCCAACATGGTCTCCTGCTGCTATTCGTTCAGCTCTAATGACAACAGGTAATATATAGAAATGAGATGAGTAATGACACATCTCAATTCTCAACTAGTACTAGTATTAAACTTTAAGTTTTGCTAACAATAGTCCTTGTTAAAGAATCAAAAATGGAAACTAATGAATGAAAATAAAACTTTTTTGAGTTTTGTTATGTTTTCTTAAAAGTTACTCTTAATAATTCTTTTAATATTAAATAAAAAAATATTTAATAAAAAAATAAATATATTTAATATCTTAAAAATATAAAAAATATTTAATAATTTTTTTATTTAATAATTAAAAGAATTAGTAGGAAGATTGTATAGGAGAATTTAGAATTATTCCACTTTTTTAGTTTTCATTCCAATACATTAAATGTCTTACTTTTCATTTAATGCTTTTTATATCTTGATTCCTTAACTAGTGCTCTTGGGTATTCGTTAGACAAACCCTTAAACTTGTAGTTAAACATTCTTCTTCTTTGTACTCCTTGCAGCTAAACAGCTTAGTCCCAAGACTAACCGTGATGTAGAATTCGCATATGGCGCAGGCCAAATTGATCCCTTCAAGGCTGTGAATCCCGGTTTAGTATATGATGCTGGTGAAATAGATTATGTAAGGTTTTTATGTGGACAGGGCTATAGTTCAAGGACTTTAAAACTCATCACAGGTGATAACAGTAGCTGCTCTAAAACAACTTATGGAACAGCAAGGGATTTAAACTATCCTTCATTTGCTCTTCATGTCCCACCCTCCAAACCCAGTGTAAGTGGCAGTTTTAACAGAACTGTTACAAATGTTGGGTTATCAAAGTCCACATATAAAGCTATTGTGACTGCTCCTCAAGGACTACAAATTCAAGTGAACCCCAGTGTTCTATCATTCACTAATATTGGCCAAAAGCAAACATTCGTGCTCACTATTGATGGAACAATAGAAGAATCTATAGTGTCAGCTTCTTTGGTTTGGGATGATGGTAAATTCCAAGTGAGGAGCCCTATTATTGTGTTTAATGCACCATAATGGCTAGGTTGATGCATTAAATAAGTTGAAGCAAAAGCATAAAGCATTTGCAGGTTCATATATAGTAATAAACAGCCAAAATGGTTGCTCTCGTTTTCTTGATGATATGTAATCAATATTTTTACAGAAATATCAGAAAGTCCTAAGCAATTGAAAGCCTTACAAGTGCTGAGAGTTGAGTGAGGCATATGATAGGAAGTATCATAGATGCTCTGTGGAGACTGGAAAGTAAGCTTATCCAAATTTTTTTTCTTTTGAAATAATGAGGTTTATAAGGAAATTTTTGCTACTAGACCTTAAAAAATTAATGAAACTAAGATTTGAACATGTAGCTGTAGACTTAAATCTTTTCTTACTGAAATATGAGTCAAAATAGCACTCCAGGACAGCCTTCAAAAGTCCAGTCCACAACCTTTCCCATCGAAAAAAAAGCGTGTGACTTTTATTTTTTGGGTACATATAAAGCTGCTTGTATAAACGCAGCCAATGATCCAAAAGACCCACAAGTAGCACAAATTTTTAGGTGGAAATATTTTAACCCGTCATCTTTTATATACTTAAATTATTATTTAATATATATAATTTAACATATGTTAAAATATTTTTAAATATAAATACATTTTATGATAACTTTTACAATCTTAAATATATTAAATAATAATTTAAGTATTTATACTTCTTTAAAAATTACTCATATTTATGAGATTATTCACGAGTGCCAACAAATTAATTACCAAAATATAAAATTATTATAATCTTTGCGATTTAGTTACTTGGGTGGACAATCCACCACATTTTCTTCATCATGCATTGAGATTGGATGCTTCTGATGTTTAATAATACTGAAGTTCAGTCAAAAAACTTCTTTTGATTCTGCTTTAATTTGCAGCAATATATATTCTTGGTCCTTTACCTTGATTCCTAAATCCCTGTGGCAACTGGCAACTTAACATTTTATTCCTTCTTTCTTTTTCTTCTTTGCATGCGGTTCCATTTTACTTAGGTTACGTTCCTTTCTGCTTATGCTATGTTTGGTATTAAGGAGAAAAGAAAAGAAAGAATAAATTAGAAAAAAAAAAGGATAGAAAAAATGGAGGAGTTATTACTCTTATTAAATATCATTTAATAAAAAAGGAGAGATTTCTTTTTGTTGTTTGGTTTCGTAAAGAAAAAGAAATAAAACATATGTTAATAATATGAATATGTTTGATACACAACATATAAATGTACATCATCTCACATCCGGTATAAATAATAGAAATATAGATTTATAAAAACAAAAAGTTTACCTATAATCAAATGGTAGAAACTGTGGGACAAGAAAGGAATAAAATATTATAGAATTTACATAAACTTCATATCTCCTTTTCTTTTCCTTTTCCTTATTTATAGTACCAAACAAGGAATAACTCAAAATGCCATCATATCTCTTCCTTTCGTTTTCCTTCAATATATGCGTGCCAAACATACCCTTATTTATTGAAGATTTATGTTGTACTGCAATGATCTGAAAAATATTATTGGGGACGTGATTCATTTTTAATGTATCTCGCTACTAGTATATGAGTCACTATGTGGCTATTATGTAACTTCTTTTATTTAATCAATTGTTGTTTCTTCTCTCATGACTTCTCTCTCAATTTTCACATATCCATCATGTAATTTCCCAACAAGGCACATTAATAGGTGAAACCAACAGGAAGGAAATTGGAGGGGAGGTGACAATTTTAGACTGCCTAAGGGAATATAGGAGGAGAGAGAGAAGAAAGAAGAAATAACCAGGAAAATGAAAAGAGAGAAGAAACGCATGTTGGAGTCACTCATGTCATATCTGCAGGACCTTGAGAGAAAAAAAAAATTACATGAAAGAAGTGATAACAATGGTCATTTCATTTTGCAAACATATGGAGATCGATAACATTGATATGTAACAGTAAAGACACAACTCGAACATCAACATCCCATCCTTGTTACAAGAAAGCTAGTAGCTACTATTAGTCTGACATATATGGCCGGTATGATTAAGATATGCACCGAATACCCCCTCCCTTTTACAACATGAATTAAAGCTTAAAGATAACAATTGCTCTATTGCGAATCAAGTAGGTTTTTTCTTTTGTTGACTCATCTAATCAATTTTTTTGCTCAAAACAATAACATGACTTGAATTCAAATCTTGAGATCTTTCATTAATAGATAATATATAATTCTATTATAAATTTTCATTGAGTTTAATGATTTGTCCATAACTTAGAATGAGAAGAACCTTTCATCACCTTAAACTTTTTATTAATTTTTTTTAATTTAACAACAATAATATATAATTCAATAAACATGATTATTTTTTGCTTCAAACAAAACTTTCACCGCCATCATGTTTCGCATTTGATTACTCTTCGATGACAAATTTCCTCCAACATCTCATAATACACAGTACCTTGATGCATATATATCCATTATACTCTCAATGAATTTTAATTGTTGTCATAAAATTCATGTGTATGTTATGAAACACGTTATATATTAGTGAACTTCAGAGGTTTGGCTATTATCCATCTCAATTTCTTATTCACATTCCTTCGTAATTAAATTTAAATTTTAAGCCAAATTGTTTTCTTATTATGAAGGTCAAATTTTTATTCTCTATTTATTTTCTAATTTGATTCAGATTCTGGACTGAATGGACCTGCTAGCCCTGAGCCCAGTGACGCCTAGACCCCTTGGAATGGCGTGTGATCTGAGATTCTCTCCAGAATCTCCTCTTTGTTACGGACTCCCCCACCTCGAGATCTTTTGACATGCAAGTACATCTTATGCATATAAATGTAACACATTAAATTTATATATAAGAAATAGAAAAGTTAGAGAAAAAAAAAATCTTACAAAATTCATTTATTACAAAAAATTATATTTTTTATTTAATTTTTTATTTTTTATATATAAATTTAATATATTACATTTATATACATACAAAAATATCTTACATCTTCTTCTCTATTTAAACACTATGCAGGTATCTTCTCAAGTCTGATGTATGTTCATTCTAAGCTTCAAACACCTAACCTACCTACCATGTATTCTTACTTAAGAACCACGGATACATATATACCAGATCATCAATATGGCAATTATTTTAAAGTATCAATACTACATATTTTTTACTAAGTTGATCCTCCGATTGCCCTTACAAGTTTTCCCACTACCATGACCAGTTGTTCGAATTGCTTACCAACATGTTCAAGATCGCGGAAGACCATCCCTACTGGAACAGATTCTTTACACATTTAATTAACATCAACCTATTTTTCCACTCTAAAACGTAGTGTGGTAGCTTTTTCTCAGTTGAACGCAATTCGATTCTCTAGAAACAAAGAACTATGACTAAACTAATAATCTCCAAGAACCCCAAGTAAATTTGGTCCATGAAAATTTGGCATTGACTAATTAGGTCCTCCAATGTGTAAAAGTGACCGCACGTTAAGAAGAAATTGTTAGATAAACACTATCTACCATAGACAAAGAACACTATTATGAACCACTTGATAAGTAGTCTACGGATGAATTATCTTTTTTTTATTTGACAATATTTATATATAAATCTGAGTGTATATAAATATTATTAATTAAAATTTATAAATTTTTTTGTATATATAATTATTTATAAAAAAAAATAATTTAACTAAATTTATATGTAAATTTGAGTATTACTAATTAAATCTAATTTTAATTTTTTTATCTCCGTCATTAATTTATTTTATCAATAAATCAATGACTAATCTTTGCACTTAATTCATTCATGGATCATCCCAAGATAATCCATATTAGAATTCTCCACCATAGACATATTATTTAATTTTAAATATGTATAAAGTTATGTAAATTATATTTAAAATATATTTATCTTTAAAAAATATTTTTACATAAATCAAAAGTTTCTCTATATTATTGAATGTTCACCATTTCAATTATGTTGATTATTTCTATATCTTAATTTAATTACATTTTTAATATTTATAAAATAGTATATATTCAATGTTACAGAAATTTATAAAAAAAATGTCGTCATCAAATAATTCATCGTGCTTATCTAATAATTTCTCCACACGTTAGGCCACCCCGTCGCTTGGGCCACTAACGAACGCATAAACTAGAAAAGGCCAAAAATCCTGCATGCAAGATTTCCCTGGTTGGATTTGGGTAGACCAATGCCAAGCTTAGCCAATTGATGTGTTCCTTGGTTACAACTATACGACGATCGAGTACGACTGAAGCAAATAATAAGTCTTCGAAAAAGAGTCGGCAAGTAATTGCAGTCTTCAACAAGCAAACCAAACCAGACACCCCTTCCTCATTTCTAATTACCTCCCCAAGGCCCCAACTTCCATTCTAACAATATTCAGTAGCATCCATATTCAGCTTTTACGAACTAGTCGATGGTAGCTGCCACTATATGTTGTTCTAAGACCACAGTATCATTACTTTGAGCCCCATGACAACTCGCGCTACGTATACCTAATTAATCCCTTAAAATCATATAGAGATTTGTACGCCTTATTTATTGTACAATGGTAAACAATTATAACAGATCTGCTGTATCGTTCGGATTTTATCTTATTTCTATGTTGTTATTTTACAGCTTTTGAAAGCTTGAACAGGCATAATAGAATTTTTTACACTTTTTTTTTTCGGTGAATAGTATCTGTTAAGTTTTATTCGTTAATCACTTAATCCAATTATTCGTGCTTGTAATATAAAACGTCCATTTTTTACTCAGTGACAACAGCTTCTGATATTTGGCCCAAACAGATATGAACTATATAGCCTTTTCACTCTTTTGAGGGTTTTTAATTTTAATATTAATAAATTATTAAAATACACGTATTTTAAAATAATTATTAATAATTTAGTATACAGTCGTGTGTCATCAGTTATACTATACATTGCCTTATAATGTGATACAATTTACGCGAATTACTACAATACAATACACTTAGCGTAGTGCAATATTATAAATTATATAATATTAGGTGGAATACTCATTGTGAAATTTGCTCTTTCAACTGAAGAATCCACGCGACCCAGGCTCCTTCTGTTTCTATCATACTTTCTTTAACAGTACAAACACACGCTTTCTTTTATACATGTTTCTCCTGTCTCTCATTTCTTTCCCTCTAAGTAAGAACCCCTTCTCTGGATTCCACTAGGCTGCAAAATGAGGAATTGTCGTAGAGCAACTCTGATATATAAGGCGGGTGAATCCAGCGCGATTCGCTCTTTAAATTTTGATTAGTAAGTAATACCATAAATTCGTAATAACCTTTTTCTCTTTCTTAATTTGTTTATGAATTTTCATTAATTTTGGATTGTTCATAATTTTTAAAAATATGTGTTCTTCAACCTGAAAAGTTGATTTAGTAATGAACATATATGCTTTATAGGGATAGACAAATAATCATAAATTTAAATTCTATTTTTGCCAACTGCTTAAAAAGTTAAGCTACTAAAAATATTTTTTATGAATTATTTAATCTTTGTGTGGATAGCTTACTTTAGGCCGGATGGGTAAGATGCGTGAATTAATTGAATTGCATGCAATTTGTTCAGACACTACTGATCACAAAAAAATAAAAAATAAAAAATTCTTCTATGATATTTTTTCAAGGAAATTTCTATATACATATTGCTAGGATAGAGTGAACCTCCATAACTGATTAGGTTACTAATCAGTTATGAATTCTTGTATTGGTCGCATCATCCTATTCCACGACTGTCTTCATCATCTTGGAAGTCTGTGTTGATTTCATTTTTCCTTTCTTTACGTTCACAAACAATTTTCAACCATCAACTAAAAAAAAAAAAATCAACCATGCAAACGAGTCATAATATTTTATATATTTCTTTTTTTAATCAGTTTTATACATTTTCGCTTTTTAATTTTCTTTTTTAATGAAAACTTTTTCTTTCATTCTAGTGAAATTGGAGTTTTATCGGCATGAACTAATCAATTCACGTTCATGTTTGATAATTTATCGAGACGTTATAGGTTGAATTGGCAATGAAATCTTATAGGAAATAAAAGAGCAATGAGAAACAAGCAAAATTAGGGTGTTTGATTTGTTTTTTATTTTTTATTTTCATTTTAAATTGTGTTGGTATAAAATAATATTTTTCTATTCAAACAATTTTGAAAATGTATTATAAAGCTTAATATGAACAAAATCTATTAAGTTATGAATTTATACGCATTTTGATTCTATTAGAATCAAAATTATAATGAAACTCAAAGTTATCGAAATAGTAATTTTAATATGTTAAATTAATTTAAAGGGTAATTTCAATTTAGTCTAGAAAACTGAGATTCAAATAGAGTAATTACACTTAAGACTTTTGAAAACTGAAGTAAAAATATGGATCAGAAGATAGTAGTTATTCAAATATTCAAATTTAAATTCAAATAAAATAAAGTTTGAATTTGAAACATAAGTTAATTAATAGTAATTATGAATATAAGATCCAAACCACACAAGGGTTATTGACAAAACTCAAGCAGTTACTTGTAATATGAAAATCGCTGACAAAGGTTGAGTGATTGCTTCATGAGAATTGCTAACAATGATTAAGTAGTTATTTTTATTTTAGATACTTCTTCTAAAAAGAGTAATTACTTGAGATTTCTATAAATACCAAAAAGATGAAAACATTTAAGGAATAGAAATTTTATACTCACAAATACTTGTTGTCGCAGCCGGGATCGCGACGGGACGACCGAAAAATATAAAATCAATGGAGTCGCCACCAATGTTTATTTAAATTGGGAAAACATCAGAAAAACCCTTTAATTAGGAAAACTAATTTTTTTGAAAATGAGTTTTGGATTCGATAGTCGATTACAGGTAGGGAAGGTATTAGCACCCTACACTACCCGTTCCATGAACGGTACCTTAAGTTAGCTGTACAAGTTTTAATAATCTCAAATATATTTATTTTAACCATTTTAAACAAAAGATTTTGTAATTATTTATTATTTTTTATTTTTTATTTTTTTGAAAAGAAATAAAAGAAACAACCAAATTATGAAAATTTATTTTTTTGGCTTGACAGAAATGGATTTCTGCTCCTACGTATCTCCTGGTGCAATAGAGAACTCAAAGTCACGTAGTTCTTTAGAAATGATTGCGGATTGGTTGATTTTAATTAAGAAAGAAATTTAAAAAAAAAAGCTTTTTGCTTGAAAATAAAATCATCGCATAGGATTCAAGGCAGCACAAGGCTACTCAATAAACCCTTATGATTCAACTAACATTGAAGATAACATCCGTTATTCAATCAACATTAGTGGTCATCGCATTAATTTAAAGATTTTTTTAAATATTTTTTGTTTTTTTATTTTTTGTTTTTTGTTTTGTTTTGTTTTAGAAACACACAAAGGCAAACAAATAAACACAAGCAACATATTATCATATTAGGAGCCAAGTAAATATAACAAAAAAACCAAATTTAGCACAACAAACACAAAACAAAAAAAAATTTATCCTTTACCATTTTTCCTTTGAATTTTTATATCCTTTTTCCTAACCTTTGTGAGTTACATAAAGATACATATTTATAAATAAAACCGTAATTAATCCAAAATTATATAACTTAGTTGAAAAGAAATAAAAACTCCCTACCTATCCAAATAACCCAATACAAAGCCCAAAAGAGAAAAAAAAAAGTATCAGATTTCAAATTTTCGTAACAGACCCCCCCTTTTGCTTCAATAAGCCATTTAAATCATTTACAAAAGTAAGACAAAGCAGGTGAGCTCAGAGTGAGAAACAAAAAAAACAGAGAAAAAGGAAGGGAGACTACTATGGAGCCTGTACGGTGGAGATCTGCGGCAGCTGAGAGGAGGACAACGGCGAGGTTCCGGGCGGATCGCGGTGAGTCACGGGTTGGGTCCTGCGCGCGTCGAACGGCTGCTGGTGCGGTGCGCAGTGAGCAGCTCGGACGGAGGCTTCCGAGTTCGTGCGGTGGAGCGGCTCGGACGGAGGCAGGCTTGCGGTGCCGGCGTGCGGATCTGGGCCGAGGCGGTGGGCAGTGGGCGACGCAGACGGAGGCAAGCTGGCGACGCCGGCGTGCGGATCTGGGTGGTGCTCTCGATGGCAGATCTGCGATGCCGTTCGTGGCTCAGTGGGGAGCCTCCACGGTGGTTGCTTGGGTGAGAGTTGGTGAGAGGTGGTGGCTTGGAGGAAGAAGGAGATGAATAGTGAAGGGTGGTTGCTGGGTACGGTTTGGAGGAGATGGTGGGGGGAAGAGGCTTGAGCTCGTGGTGCTGTTATGAGTTTTTTGGTGGGGATCTGATGAAGGGTCGTGGGTTGGAGAAGAAAATTGAAAAAAATCCTCCCCCCTCGTTCTGTTAAGGAGGGCTCTTTTAGGCGTTTTTGATATCTGCCCGTGGGAACTGTGTTGTCTCCCTCAATTTCCATTTTTGTGATTTGCTTCCCTGTCTCACCATCCTCACTCTTCCCCATCTCTGATGCTTTCCTCTTTCATGTCAAGCAGTCCCTTGCTCTGTTACTGCTGCTGAGGCTCCTGTTGCACTGCTGGGGGCGTAGAGGGGATGACAGCTACTACTGTAGCTATCTGATGCAAATTTCCTTCTTTTTTATTTGTTTTCTTTTCTCTTTTCTTTTATTTGTTTTCCTTTTGTATTAAATTAAATTAAGAAAAAGAAAAGAAACATTGCAATTAGGCATCAATTAACACACAAAGTAGTTCCTAATTAGGCAACAAAAATAAAATTTTATGGACAAAATTAGGTATCAACAGCTGTCTCCCTTTACTTTACATTTAACATAAATGGGAAGCAAAAGAATTGATTTAATTTTGTCCATAAAAAATTTCATTTCTTTTTTCCCTTTTTTTCTTTTTTTTTTCTCTTTTTTTGGAAAACAAATTGACGTAAAAGGTAATGGACATTAAACGAGAGAGAAAGTTCGTGGAGTCGGGCATCCGTCGAAACTGGACAAAAGGGTGAAAAGGCACAAAGCTTGCGGAGTCGAGCATCCGCTAAGGCTTGACAGAAAACTTAACGCAAAAAAGATAAAAAGCTTGCGGAGTCGGGTATCCGCTGAAGCTTAACAGAAAAAAAAAAAAAAGCTTACAGAGTCAGGTATCTGCTGAAGCTTAACAGAAAAGAAAAAAAAACTTAAAACAGAAAAGATACAAAGCTTGCGGAGTCGGGTATCCGCTGAAGCTTGACAGAAAAGTTAAAGCAGAAAAGACACAAAGCTTGCGGAGTCGGGTATCCGCTGAAGCTTGACAGAAAAGAAAAAAAGCTTACGGAGTCGGGTATCCATTGAAGCTTGAACAGGAAACTTAAAGCAAGAAAGACACAAAGCTTGCGGAGTCGGGTATCCGCTGAAACTTGACAGAAAAGAAAAAAGCTTAAGGAGTCAGGTATCTGCTGAAGCTTGATAGAAAGGAAAAAAGCTTACGGAGTCGGGTATCCACTGAAGCTTAACAGAAAGGAAAAAAACTTACGGAGTCGGGTATTCGCTGAAACTTAACAGAAAAGAAAAAACTTAAAACAGAAAAGATACAATGCTTGCGGAGTCGGGTATCCGCTGAAGCTTGACAGAAAACTTAAAGCAGAAAAGACACAAAGCTTGCAGAGTCGGGTATCCGCTGAAGCTTAACAGAAAAGAAAAAACTTAAAACAGAAAAGATACAAAGCTTGCGGAGTCGGGTATCCGCTGAAGCTTGACAGAAAACTTAAAGCAGAAAAGACACAAAGCTTGCCGAGTCAGGTATCCGCTGAAACTTGACAGAAAAGAAAAAAACTTATGGAGTCGGGTATCCGCTGAAACTTGACAAAAAAGAAAAAGACAATGGGCACAAGGCCCTAACTTGCTTTGGAAGCGATGGGTACGAGGACCCGAAAACTAAAAAGCAATGGGTGCGGGGACCCAAAAACTAAAAGGCAATGGGTGCGAAAACCCGGAAACTGAAAGACAATGGGTGCGGGGACCCGGGAATTAAAAGACAATGGGTGCGGGGACCCGGGAACTAAAAGACAATGGGTGCGGGGACCCGGGAATTAAAAGACGATGGGCGCGGGGACCCGGAAACTAAAAGACAATGGGTGCGGGGACCCAGGAACTAAAGGACAATGGTTTTGCATGTGATGCCAGAGATGGTGCATGATGCAATGGATACAATGAATGTGATACCAAAGGATAATGCATGTGATGTCAGAGGTAATGCATGTGATGCCAGAAGTGACGCCTGAGAACAATGCATGTAATGCCTAAGATGAAGCATAATGCAATGGATGCCCTACTGTAAAGATTCTTATGAACAAATTGAGTAAGCCAATCTTGTTTTTTTTGCTTTTTTTGTTTTTTTGGTTTTTTTTGTTCTATATTTTTTTTTTACATCGGAGCTTTGATTCCGCAACCCTTAAGGACTTTTTCCCACAGCAGGATCGCGATTGAATAGCAAAATTCGCTGATTGGCCTTATGATTTGTCTGGTCATCCTTTTTTTTCATTAACACTTAAAGGGCCTCGAGCTAGAAAACTTTATGCCATGGGCTTTGAGCCTAAAAACTCATGAAGTGGGCCTTGAGCCCAAGAATTTGTACAATGGGCCATGAGCCAAAGAAGTGAATGTACTTGAGGAACCAAACGTTTCTTGGAAAACTTTGACCAACCAACTCATATTCAAAAGGGATCATTGTTGAATTTCTCTTCATTAAATATGGCTTGTGTAGAAGCATGTGACTTTCTTCCCCCAAAAGTTCCTATTTCCACCGGACATACTTCAATATGAATTAGCCATTGAGGATGTCATTCCCTTCATCGATTGAAACTTTAGAGTTCTTTTGACTTGAGTTGTTCAACAAGAAGCTACCATTAGATGGTTAAATTGTACTATTGTGCTTATGTTCACCAACTTGAAGTATCATGTACCAGATATGCATGGATTCAAAAGTACACCAAGAAAGATATTTACTAACTGAGAAGCTTTTTGACACAAAGGACATCCACAAAGGATAAAGACACAAGAAGTGGAATAGTGTGGAAACCAAGAGGTTTTTTTTTGTTTTTGTTTTTTTTTTTTTTTACTTTTTTGACCCAGTTTGGATGTGATTGATCTTTACTTGACAACTAGACATCATAACCATTGTTTTATCAGGTATCTACAAAAATATGTCCCTGTGTAAGGCATCAAAAAAAAGGAATCTGACTCAAGGTATGCCGTTTAAGAACAAAGATGCCCAATGTAGGCCATTTGACAACAAAATTTGTCCCAGTGGGGAACTTGAGATATTTTTCTCAGTGTAAGGTCGAATAAAACTAGGCAAATTGCCCCAGTTTAAAGCCGAATTGAATAGGGTAGAGACTTGTCCCAATGTAGAGCCAGATTGAGTCAAAAGATTTGCCCCAGTGTAGGCCAAGTCAAGAAGAAAAAAATTTACCTCAGTGTAGGGTCAAATTGAACCAAAAGATAACATACCCCAGTGTAGGGGCAACTTGAACAAGGTAACAACTTGCCCTAATGTAAGTCTTTTTTCTTATCCCTTCTTTTTTTTTTTTTTTAGATCGCCCTTGCGGGTTTTCAGCCTAAAAGTTTTTTTTTTTTTAAGGAGTAAGGATTGCAAATTCAGCAGGACATGAACCTTTTGTCTCAAAATTAAAGTCAATGAAAATGAAAACAAACCTTCATCGATTAGAATGGACTTTTCAAGGCTTGTAATGTGGCCAATGTTAGGGGTTATGAAATGAAAAGTATAAGGCTCAAATACGTGTTTAAAGGTTAAGTGAGACCAAGGATCCTTGTTCAAACTTGAACTTTGTCAATTCCTTTTACTTTCCGCCTCTTTCGCCTTTTCTTCCTTTTCTTTTTATTTATGCTTCAAAATAGTCACCATGGCAAACAACCTTTTGTTTTGTGCCATCCTCTAGTGTAGAGGTGATCCTTATCTAGGGTTTATTGAAGAAAACTTTCAGGCTCAAAATGGGACAACAAAGGATAATAAAAAGATGAATTCTTGTGAAGGATAGAGAAAGATGACCAATCTTCATTTCAAATCTTGATTGCTCATTTTCAAACATTTTAATTTAGAGACAAAAGGACCATACACACCAAATGATTATTTATTTACTCCCTTTATTTTTTCTCCTTTTTGATTTTTTTGTTTTTTTTTATTTTATTTTTTGGGCAAAGAACACCTACACACACGAGTCTCATGACCACAAAAAATTCTCAGAATGAGAGTTCTATGAGATCCAAACCAAAAGAAGGCAAGTAAAGAGAGGAAAATAAAGACAAGAAAGATCTGGCAAGAACAAGAGTGCCAAGAACATAGGAAAAGAAAACAAGGTAAACTGAGATCCACACAAATCCATCACATTAATGCTTCAAGAAAGTTCACATAAGTTCAAAAACCCAAATGACTTTAATCGAGCATAGGGTCAGTACAATTAAACCATCGTTTCATGGTAACAACTTGATAAACAAATCAGAATGCCAATCGCTCAGAAATTCCCCAGTGCTGAAGAACTCTAGGGTATAGTTCATTCTTGATGGTTAGAAAAATGAATCACCACTTTGTCAAACTTTCTAAGGTTACCCCTGATCAACCATTGTAAGCATTCGTTCCTATTGCAGATAGGCATGTGTAGAAACCTCTGACAATACTTGGTGATTTACTATTTAGGTAACCGTTGTAATCCATGAGTTTTTCTGAAGTCCCATTTAACTCATTCGACTTGAAGTCCACCCTCAGTCGGTTCAACATTCTTCATACTTGCCTGTCCGTCATTCATTTGGTGCAGTCTTCCCTTTTTCATTTCCCTTTCAATCATTTCACCAATTACCACGATATCTGAAAAATTCGCTGACACACTTCCAATCACATGATCATAGAATGGCGCGTGCAGTGTGTCAGTGAACATAGCAACCATCTCTTTTTCTGACAAAGGGGGTTCTACTTGTGCAACTATTTCCCTCCACCTCTGAGCATATTCCTTGAAGGTCTTAGCATCCTTCTTAGACATGCTTCGCAGTTGCATTCTATCTGGTGTCATGTCAATGTTGTACTTATACTGCTTTACAAAGGCATAAGCTAAATCCTTGAAACTCCTTATATGGGCATGCTCAAGATGTGTGTACCAATTCAAAGCTGCCCCAGTTAAACTGTCTAGGAAGAAATGGATTAATAGTTTGTCATCGTGAGCTTGTGAAGCCATCTTGCGAATGTACATTGTCAAGTGATTCTTTGAGCAAGTTGTCCCCTTATATTTATCAAAATTTGGGACCTTAAACTTTGAGGGAATGACAACATCAGGGGCAAGACAAAGCTCAATAGCATCCTTAAGACCATAACAACCTGCTCTTTCAATGACCTGTATTCTCTCTTCCAAAGTTTCAAACCTCTTTTTAAACTGAGGATTTTCAACAAAAGAATTCAATGGGTATTGAGGCATGACAGTGGGGACAAAACGTTGTGCTAGTGGGGTTCCACTGGTACCTGGGTAATGGACATATAGTTGGGTTGTGCTCAATGAGTTTGAAGCAGGCATGCCACTGTCAGGGGAATTAGTAACCCATGGTGCTACAAAACTGGAAGGGAAGCCATAAGGTGGGATAAAGAAAAGGAATGGGTGCTGTATTGGTGGGATTTCATTAGCATTCAACCGAGTGACGTAAGTTTGGGTAAAGTTCAACAGGTTTGAATTTGGTGTCACTGTTGGCATGCTATTACCAAGGGGATTGGTGGTCAATGATGGTACATAGCTGGGAGGGAGGCCGTATAGTAGAAAGGGTGGCACCTGGGTTTCCTGAGAACTGGTGACTGAGAGTTGAGTGGTGAGCGGCATCACAACTCCTTGAGGGTTAAAGCATTGGTATTGCACAAGATTTGGAGAGAAACCAGGCAGGTGAAGAGGTGAGGCCGGATGTCCTTCATTTGCCACTGAGGGATTCCCATTTGTACTCCTTCTATTTTCCATGGACTGTAGCATCTCCATCATCTTGGACACTTGTTCTCTGAGCTGATTCACCTCATCCTTCAACTCTTGAATTTGATTTATTTCATCCATGATCCTAGCCTGAGAATGATCCTGCAAGGGTGTCATGGAAGCAATTTTTCGTTATAGTACCCATTTTTTCGCTTGGTGAAACATGATGTGAATATGCAATTATCAACATTGACTGAACAAAATTGGCAACATGCATGCATGCAAAGTATTATGCAAATGAATTTTTTTATTTTTTTTATTTTTAAAAAGAATGCTATGAATGTCATGGTAATGCAAAATGATGTATCTTTTTCTTTCTTTTCCTTTTTTAGAGTCAGGGATGCGATAAAAATGTAAGATGATATTTTTTATGGGGATGTAATGCAAATGCAAGATAATGTATCTCTCTTTTTTTTATGCTAGAAATGCTATGAAAATGCAAGATAATGTATATTTTTCTTTTGTTTTTGAATGCTAAGAATGCTATGAAAATACAGGATGATATTTTTTGTTAGGAATGTTATGAAAATGTAAGATGATGTTTTTTTTTCACTTTTTTGATGCTAGGATTGTCATGAAAATATAAAATGATTTTTTTTCTTCTTTTTTATGAATGCTAAGAATGTAATGAAAATGCAAAATGATATATCTTTTTTTTTAAAGTAAGAATGAATGACATGGGAGATAGATGAAAAATGAAAATGCTATATGATGTATCATTTTTTTTGTTGAATTTTTTTTGCCAAAAAGAATGCGAAGATGAATGACATGGGGAAAAGACAGATAAAAAGAAAAGTATGCTCCATTTGTGTCCTAATCAGGTGTAACCTAAGGAGATGAATGACTCTAATTTTATGTCATTATGTTCAATCTACTAGTGCAAGGCTTTTCAGGACAGATCTATATTCTAAAAAGTCATGGTCCCCAGATTGCCCTCATCTCGAAAGATAAGGATTCAATTCATGAATTAATCACAAGTAGGGATGAACCCTCTCAATATGACTAGTCCATGATACTGGTAACAATCTGAGTGGTGTCTCAACAAATGTCAAGTGAGCACAAGGCTCCTCAATAACAAAAGTCGAGACCCCTCCTACTCCTCGGGTTCGCACAGACTCGGGTATAGAGCCCAAAAAGTGTGTGACGTAAGTGATTAGTGACGTATGTGGAGGAGCATAAAAAACCTGTACAAAAACTTAAAAGACAAAAATACTCCTAACTAGCAAAACATATATACAACAGCCAGCCAGCAATCGTCTACCCTAGAGTTTTAACAATTAAGTACAAAGTATATATACAAGTCACAATATACATGGAATAATGCTATCAGATATTTACACCAAAGTACTAAATAAAATACATTTACAAAAAATAAGAAAAAAAAAACAAAAACAAAGAGGGTAAAATAAATAAATAAAAGATTATTAAAAATTTGTACAACTAACAACAATAGGCCTGACTCTCTGAAAATCCCCAGTGGAGTCGCCAGCTGTCGCAACCGGGATCGCGACAGGACGACCGAAAAATATAAAATCAATGGAGTCGCCACCAATGTTTATTTAAATTAGAAAAACATCAGAAAAACCCTTTAATTAGGAAAACTGGTCTTTTTGAAAATGAGTTTTGGATTCGGGAGTTGATTACAGGTAGAGAATGTATTAGCACCCTACACTGTCCGTTCCATGAACGGTACCTTAAGTTAGTTGTGCAAGTTTTAATAATCTCAAATATATTTATTTTAACCCTTTTAAACAAAAGACTTTGTAATTATTTATTATTTTTCATTTTTTATTTTTTTGAAAAGAAATAAAAGAAACAACCAAATTATGAAAATTTATTATTTTGGCTTAACAGAAATGGATTTCTGCTCCTACGTATCTCCTGGTGCAATGGAGAACTCAAAGTCACGTAGTTCTTTAGAAATGATTGCGGATTGGTTGATTTTAATTAAGAAAGAAATTTAAAAAAAAAATTTTTTTGCTTGAAAATAAAATCATCGCACAGGATTCAATGCAGCACAAGGCTACTCAATAAACCCTTATGATTCAACTAACATTGAAGATAACATCCGTTATTCAATCAACATTAGTGATCATTGCATTAATTTAAAGATTTTTTTTAATATTTTTTGTTTTTTTGTTTTTTGTTTTTTGTTTGTTTTGTTTTAGAAACACACAAAGGCAAACAAATAAACACAAGCAACATATTATCATATTAGGAGCCAAGTAAATATAACAAAAAAACCAAATTTAGCACAACAAACACAAAACAAAAAAAAAATTATCCTTTACCATTTTTCCTTTGAATTTTTATATCCTTTTTCCTAACCTTTGTGAGTTACATAAAGATACATATTTATAAATAAAACCGTAATTAATCCAAAATTATATAACTTAGTTGAAAAGAAATAAAAACTCCTTACCTATCCAAATAACCCAATACAAAGCCCAAAAGAGAAAAAAAAAGTATCAGATTTCAAATTTTCGTAACAGACCCCCCCTTTTGCTTCAATAAGCCATTTAAATCATTTACAAAAGTAAGACAAAGCAGGTGAGCTCAGAGTGAGAAACAAAAAAAATAGAGAAAAAGGAAGGGAGATTACTATAGAGCCTGTACGGAGATCTGCGGCAGTTGAGAGGAGGACAACGGCGAGGTTCTGGGCGGATCGCGGTGAGTCACGAGTTGGGTCCTGCGCGCGTCGAACGGCTGCTGGTGCGGTGCGCAGTGAGCGGCTCGGACGGAGGCTGCCGAGTTCGTGCGGTGGAGCGGCTCGGACGGAGGCGGGCTTGCGGCGCCGGCGTACGGATCTGGGCCGAGGAGGTGCGCAGTGGGCGACGCAGACAGAGGCGGGCTGGCGGCGCCGACGTGCGGATCTGGGTGGTGCTCCCGATGGCAGATCTGCGATGCCGTTCGTGGCTCAGTGGGGAGGCTCCACGGTGGTTGCTTGGGTGAGAGTTGGTGAGAGGTGGTGGCTTGGAGGAAGAAGGAGATGAATAGTGAAGGGTGGTTGCTGGGTACGGTTTGGAGGAGATGGTGGGGGGAAGAGGCTTGAGCTCGTGGTGCTGTTATGAGTTTTTTGGTGGGGATCTGATGAAGGGTCGTGGGTTGGAGAAGAAAACTGAAAAAAATCCTCCCCCCTCGTTCTGTTAAGGAGGGCCATTTTAGGCGTTTTTGATATCTGCCCGTGGGAACTGTGTTGTCTCCCTTAATTTCCATTTTTGTGATTTGCTTCCCTGTCTCACCATCCTCACTCTTCCCCACCCCTGATGCTTTCCTCTTTCATGTCAAGCAGTCCCTTGCTCATTCTTGTCTTCTTGAGGCTCTATTTGCCTTCTTTGAGGCGTAGGGGATGACGCTACTCGTAGCTATCTGATGCAAATTTCCTTCTTTTTTATTTGTTTTCTTTTCTCTTTTCTTTTATTTGTTTTCCTTTTGTATTAAATTAAATTAAGAAAAAGAAAAGAAACATTGCAATTAGGCATCAATTAACACACAAAGTAGTTCCTGATTAGGCAACAAAAATAAAATTTTATGGACAAAATTAGGTATCAACACTTGTAAATACGCTTTCTGTTACTCTGACAATCTCAAGCAAATACAAAAATTTTGTCAAGTATGTTTCCATCCTATTCCTTTTTATATAATTTAAAATTTCAATGTAAAGTTAATTCATTTCCATTTAAACTTCCAGTTGTTTACTTTTTTATAAAAAAATTTCTACTCTTGATCAAATAGTTATTTCAAGATCATTTGAATTCTTTTAATTGCTTTCATTTACTTGTTTTCTTTATTATTTCTGCAAGTTTATGTTTCTGTTCATTTTACTTATCTACACATTTACCTTACTTGCTTTTACACTACTTTCTTTTAATTGCTGACATTTATCATTTTGATCTTTATATTGTCTATCAAGTTTATTATGTTACACTTTACTGTTTTTCTTTACATTTGATGTCATTTAATTTTTTTCTTTTAAACTATTTTTTTTACTTTACTGTAATTTTCAATTTTCAAGTAAGTTATTTTCATTGCACTTTTATTGCTTTACTTGTTTTTTGTATTTTTACTAAGTTTACTACTACTACTTTAATTCTATTTTTGATCTATACATCCTTATATTTTATTCGAAATCATTTATGGTATTCTTAACCAAAAAATAGTTAAGTACTATAGAATCATTCGAGGAAGTGATTCTTTTTTCCGAATTGAGATTTGGAGTCGAATTTGTCTATTAACAAAAGTTTACACAAAACAAGTTCATATATTTTCTTTTATACATGTTTCTTTTATCTCTCATTTCTTTCCCTCTAAGAACCCCTTCTCTGGATTCCAATAGGCTGCAAAATGAGGAATTGTCGTAGAGCAAGTCTGATATATAAGGGGAATGAATCCAGCGCGATTCGCTCTTTAAATTTTGATTAATGAGGAATATCATAAATTCGTAATAACCTTTTTCTCTTTCTTAATTTGTTTACGAATTTTTCATTAATTTTGGATTGTTTATAATTTTTAAAAATAGGTGTTCTTCAACCTGAAAAGTTGATTTAATCAGAGGCGGAACTAGGAGACGTGTATGAGTCGTGGTCCCCTAAACTTTGAATAATTTAATAATTTTTTTATATACACGTGATATTTTTTTTGTTGGTCCCTCTAGTAAAAATAAATAAATGCTTATCCTTTGGTTGATAGATTGCTTCAACTTGTTTTGACTCTTCTTATATCAACAACTACTAAACATACTTTTTTAACTATGAAAATTATTAAACAATGCTACAGAATAAGATGAAAGATGATTTTCTCACAGAATACATAACTGTTTACATTGAAAAGAAAATTACTAAAAAATTTACTACAGATTCGATAGTAAATGATTTTTATTCTACGAAACAGCATTGAGCACAACTTAAAAATTGAAGGTATGTATTTGAAATTGTCTTATATTCAATTGTGTTTACTATGAATGTTTTTATTTTAAAGCATGTTGATTATGAATTGAATTGAATTTATTTTTATGTTTATATTATATGATAATTATATTTTTTTAACTTAAATATTTAGAGACATATATTTAGTCTTTAGTTTCGGTCTCCTAAGATTAAAATCCTGACTCCGTCCCTAAATTTAATTAGACAAACATGTGATGTAGAAATAGACACATGATCATAAATTTGAGTTCTAATTTTGCCAACTACTTGAGAAGTTAGACTGCTAAAAATATCTTTTATGAATTCTTTAGTCTTTGTGCGGATAACTTGCTTTACGTGGGATGAATAAGATGCGAGAATTAATTGAATTGCATGCAATTTGTTTAGATACTATTGATAAAAAAACAAAATAAATTCTTCTATGATATTTTTTCATGGAAATTTATATATACATATGGCTAGGAAAGAATAAACTTCCACAACCGATTAGGTTACTAATCAGTTATGAATTATTGCATTGGTCGCATCTTCATATTCCACGACTGTCTTCATCATCTTGGAAGTCTATGTGTTGATTTCTTTTTTTCTTTCTTTACGTTCACAAACAATTTTCAACCATCAACTAGAAACAAAACAAAAAAATCAACCATGCAAACGAGTCAAAATATTTTATATTTTTTTTCCTTTTTTTAAATCAGTTTTATACTTTCTCGCTCTCTCTTTCTTTTTTTTGAATGAAAACTTTCTCTTTCATTCTGGTGAGATTGGAGATTTATCAGCATGAACTAATCAATTCACGTTCATGTTTGATAATTTATCGAGACGTATAAAATTGGCAATGAAATCTTATAGGAAATAAAAGATCAATGAGAAACAAGCGATATTAGGATGTTTGATTTGTTTTTGTTTTCATTTTAATTTGATATATTTTCATTAATATTTACAAAAATGTCACATTATTTTTTTTTACTATTTTCAAATTTTTATGAATGAATTTGTAAAAATAAAAATAAAATCACTATTTTCTTTACAAAACTTTGAAAACATAAAATAAAGTGAAAATAATATAACATTTTTTAAATTATTAATAAAAACATATTAACTAAAAATGAAATAAAAAAAATCAAACACCCCCTTAATTTTTCAAACATTTGAAAACAATGAACTATGTAATTAAAGCTAGAGTTATTTTACTAAATTCATGAGTTATATACAGAATAATGATGCACAGTCAAGAAAATGTGACAGAATTTAGATGTAATTTGTTAAGATTCAAGAGTGATAGTTAAAAAAGTTGAAGTGGTAGAAATTATTTATAAAAATAATTCTGGCTATTTACTATTTTCCATATATATAATACCAATAGGGGATGGGTTCACCACATAAATTTAATATAAATTTAACTAACTTCAAGGCCTTTTTTCACTTTATTGAGAGTGGATGTTTTGTAACTAAAAAGGAGTCCTTTATTTAAACATCTCTCAAAAAGAGAAAAGAAGATTAAACGCCTATTTTAGTCTAAGTTTTTTTTTTTCAATTTAATCCTCTTTAAATTAATTTTCTCAATTATCGACCTTTTAATTTTAAAAAACATATTTAATATCGTCTTTCCATCTAATAATTACCACTAACTAAAAATGCTAACTTGTATCATTTTATGTAAGCGAGGTGCTAACGTATTCTAACACAGCCACCCGAACCAAGCTTGTGCACCATCGGCGGCAAGCCACACTGCCACCACATAATCACTATGTGTCGTCTGGCCGCAAATCGCCACTGGTGTCACTTTGTTGTGTCCAACGCCAGACGTCTTTCACCTCCGATACTCTTCTTATAGTATAATTAAAACAAAAAATATAATTATTTTGTCAAAACAAAATTTAACTATTTTAAAATTTTTTAAAAGTTTTAAATTTTTTGTTTTTAAAAAATATAAAAATGACACATCATCACCATGTTGGCACAAAATAGAACACGTCAGCGTCTCATTGACAAAAATAAATAATACAAGTCAACATTTTTAATTAATGGTGTTAGTGGTTATTGAATAGAAGGACAACATTGAAAAAAATTTAAACTAAATGTCCTTAATTGAGAAAATGGCACATCATGGTTATGTTAACACTAAGTAGAACACATCGTCTTATTGGCAAAAAAAAAGTATAAGTCAGCATTTTTAGTAAACAGTGTTAGTTATTATTGGATAAAAGAACAACAATGAAAAAAAATAAAACTAAAAGGTCCTTAATTGATAAATTAATCTAAAAGGACCAATTAGAGACAAAAAAACATATGTGAAAAACCAAAATAGGTATTTACTCCAAAAAAAAAAAAAGAACTAGCACCACAAAAAATGGTGTTAATTAAAAAACAAAAAGAGCTAGCCTGGTATATGGGGTATTCAATTAGTAAATTCGGATCAGTTTAGGCATCTTGCAATCAAATTGATTACCTATTAAGTGGGGAGAAACTTTTAAGTTGCTGAAGTTGGAAATGATGTTAAAAGGGGGGGGGGATCTAACCGAGCGTTTTTTAAAATAAAATTAAAGTTTTGGTTTTTTACACTCATTTTTATTTTTTTTTTATTTTTTAAATCAATTTTTATATTAATAAAAGTTTGTAAAATTGTTTATACCATTAACTTTTGTTCTGACACCACTAATTTAGTTATTATTAAATATTTTACATTAAAAAAAACATATAAAAGAACACTTATTAAATAAAAATATCTATTCAGAATAAATAAGCAAATATTAAAATAAATGAGCATTTATTAGACAAAAAATATATCTACTTAAAATAAATAAACATTTATTAGAATAAAAAATATCTATTTGACGTTTTATAGAGAAAATAAATATTTAAATAAATTCATATTAAATAAAAAAATACTTATTTCATTAGTTAACTAACAATATCATAATAACATTATAATAAAAGCTAATAATAAAAATTATTTTAAAAATTTTTATATATGTAAAGACTAGTTTTTAAAGATATATATATATATATATATATATATATAAAATTAAAAATAAGTATAAAAGTGTTGAGATCGAAACTTTTAATTTAATTTTTTTGATTTATAAAATGCTAATCCAATTAATTCAACCCAACCAGGGTAATCTTAGCTCACCAGGTTCATAGGTTATAATATATCTGTTTTAAAAATTAGAAAAAAAAATCAAAAAGCAGACTTAATAGATTGGTTTTCGAAATCTTTCAATGAATTAAAAAAAGTATGGAATAATTTATTTTTAAATTATAAAATTGAGTACTTATACTTAAAAATAATTTATTTTTAGGATACTTTATTTATTTTTAAATTATATTATTTTTTATTTGAGAATAATAAAATATATTTGACTATTTTTCTCGTTAATTACATTAACTTCTTAGTAAAAAAATAATTTTATTTCTTATTTATTAAGCTGTTTTCTCTTTTGTCCCAATATTTCTTTTTTCATATACATAATATTATTATTTCTTATTTTTTTCTCTGTTAATTATTAAGACAATTAATTCTATATTAATTAATTTTCTATTTTTTATTATTTTTCCTAATCATATAAAAAGTTTCCATAAATAATTTTATGAAAAAATTAATATGTAAAACATTTTTATATATAATTGAACTAATATAAAATATTTATCTTTCTATTACTTTAAAATAAAAAATTAACAATTTAAAGAATTAAAATTCATAACATATTATATATATATATATATAAAATGCTAAAATTTAAGTTTCTAAATTATATTATAAATAAAAATCAAAATTTTAAAAATATCCCGTAGGCACGGAGTACTAATTAGTTAATAAATTGATTCAATCAATTGTTTACAAAATACGTGATATTTAAAAATAAAATAAAAATGAATGAATGAATGAAAAGCATTTCTTCAAGCTTGATTACAAAGCGACAAAGCTCTTGGGTTCCTGAGGAAATATTCAACAAAGTGTTCGTCTTCCTCCTTGACTTAGAGTGCGTTTTGTTTGGGATAAATTTGTCAAAAATATATATATATTTTTATTAAAAAATACTTTGTCTACATGCATAATTATTTAGATAAAAATTTTAAAAAAATCTAAAAATAGTTTTTTTCACTCAAAACTTGAAATGAATGGTTTTTTTTAAAAAAAATCAATTTTAAAAAAATATAATAAAAAATAAAATAAAAAATATATTTTATAATTATATTTCAAACATAAAATAATTTTTGCTTTCAATAAAAATTTATTAAAATTTATTTTTTATTCTATCTTAAAATCAATTTGTTTAAAGCTTATCAAAACGCATAAAGACGAGAATTTTTTTAGGAGTATCTATTATTATTTTTTGTGTTTATTATCATTTTTATTTTATTAATTTTTTATTAAATGAGGTAATTTGATTCATTAGATTAAACTAAATTAAAGGTTATTGAATAAAAAGCTAATGAAATATAAGTGAAAATATACATTCATTTTTTTCTTAACTAATGATTCCATTTTTAATTTAATATCGTTATTTAAACATTCAAAATACGATATCTAACTAACGTCTCTCACTTTGAATACATTCATTTTACCTCGAAATATGATATATTTCAATGTCCACATACATTCACATAAACATATAATGTTTATATAAATTGTCGTATAACAGGTGTCAACAAATCATTTTCCTTTTCAATTCTTCTCAAATTGATGGAGAAATTACATGCACCGCGCATGTGCAAAGCACTTAGATTGGGGTAATTTCCACCAAAATTCTCAAGTCTCAAGTCTATATCGTATAACAGTGGAATATTCAACTTCCGATTATTTATCTCATATAGTAGGCATTTTAAACATGGATGAAAATGAAATAGGACTTCTCATTATTTCATTTGGTAAATCTTACGAATTTTCGTTGACATACGTAACATTTTCCTTTTTGTTTCTTCCATGTATTTTGCGTTCAGCTACTTCTTTTAATAAATAGAAAACTTTAAAAACCCTGTGAGAATTCTGAGACGCGAGAAGTCAAAATTCAGTGAGACACAGTTCAGAAAAATAAAACTTAGTTCGATTAAATCCTAAAGTAAATCTTAAGCTTCTCCGAATTGCTCTTTTGCAATATGACTGTGTCTTATTACTTCATAAACATTCTCAAGGATCTGAAAATATTAACGAAACCAATTACTCCATAAACTTGCAATTTTTTTAGGCAATATCATGAAAGTAATTCAAACAGACAAACACACTTTTATTTACATCTAAAATCATATTGAATAGCTAGCAAGTTTCTAACTCAATTCGCTCAAGCGTCTGTAAGACTTAAACGAGTTATAAATGCTGAAAGCTTGATCTTTTATCAAGTTAACGAGTGTCTTTGAGTAATAAATTAAAAAACTAAAAATATTAAATATTAAATTAAAAGTAAAATATTTATTATTTTAAATAGAAAGTACATTTACTACTTAACTTTTTAAGTAATTAAAAGCATTTAATAGAAAATTAAATGCTTCTTGACTAGTGTCATTAGAGTATGTTTGAATTGAATAGAAGGATTTTGAAAAAAATGAGAAGATTATTCTTCATTTTGATTAAGCATTTTCTTTATTTAAGATTTTTAAAATAAAAAAATAAAATGATAAATTATCATGTAAATTTTTAATTATCTATTATTTATTTTTATAAAAAGCTTATAACTTTATCAATTTTTTTAAAAAAATTAGTTTTCCTTTTCTTTTTCCTCTAAAAGCCTTTCCATATCAAACTCATTCGTTTCACAAAAAAAAATAAAATTTAGTTCTATTTTTTATGTTTATTATATTTATTTTATTAATTAAATTATGACATGTATTTATTAATATTCTCTCTTTTATTATTTTTTTAAAAAATATGTATATATCATAATTTAATTGATAAAATAAATATAATTAACATAAAAAATAGAACTAAATTTTATCTCTCGCAAAACTCATGTATAAAAAAAATCATAATGAATAGAACCTGCAACATGTTACATGTACAACTATGAAAAGGACAAATGTAGAAGTCTTAAAACGTGTTTTGGGCGTTTGAACGAGAAGAGGAAATATTGGAAAAGAAAGATTACGTAGAAGAAAATTTATTATTTATTCTAGTAAGTACGTATCTCCAAGCAAGAGATTTCTCATATTTTTAGATCATATAAGAATCTATAATTAAATTCTCTTAAAACATTAGCTCAATAATATTTTTAATTATTTAAACAAACAAAAGACAAAAAAAAATAATTTCATGTCTTATATAATGAGTAATTCTTAAATAAATATAATTTATCATAAACACTCAAATTATTATTTGACATATATAATATGGTAGAGATTATCATAAAATTACATCAATTTTTAATGATATTTATATATATATTAAATAATAATTTAAATATCTAAAAAATAACATAATAAATCATATTCACTTGAAAATTTCCCCTTATATAATATAAATATAAGACTCCCACTTAATTAATAATGTATCGAGAAATTACACACTTAAAACCCGGAGTTTATGCAGTTGAAACTCAAAATTACTCTTCCAAAGTACCTTGCAAGTTGCAAGTAATTGTCAATAAGGAATAAGAAAGTACGTGAAAATTCAAAAGAAGCAAAGCATCTTCGATCAATTTCTGTGTCACCTTCCTTAGAGCGGACCCCAGACGGTAATATTGATGGAAGAAGAAGACCCGTTTCATGCACTCCGTACAACAGCAATCGCGTGGCGCGTTGGCTATCATCAGTTCTAGAAGTTCTTCGCAGTTTCATTCAATGAATATAGGACAAAGGAATCAGAATGTGCATTCACCATTTTATAAAGAGCCCACCTTCAAGTGTTCATTTTGTCCCCAGTTTTCTCCTGCTTCCTTACTCCTTTCGTTTCTACTTGTTACTTACGCTGTGTTTCATTGTTTTGCTCTTTATAGTGTAGTCACTGCTCAGCAAAATTAAATGCTCACCCAAAAGTGCTTTGTGCTCTTCTTTCTTTGTCTCCTAATAATTGCTCCCAACCCAAATGGCGTGGAAGCCAGCCAGGTTCTAACCATCCACAGAAAAGGTAACCATTTTAAAGGTGAATCTCTTTCTATATATGTTTGTTCTCTTGCTTTAATTTTTTTTTTTATTCTTTATGTTTTGCTCCAAAATATATAGAAGCATATATATATAAATATAAAATGCTTGTTGATAAATATAGGGTACTCAAAGCGTCTAGCTTATTCGACTCTGGGGCTTGTGTGCAAGTGCTGTGATGGTAAAGGTGGCGAATGCAGAAGCACTTGGGAAACTTCTTGCTCCAACCTCCGGTGCAGTCCATGGAAATATTAGGGCTAATGCTATATACATTTACGCAGTTTCATATATAAATAATCAGGAATATGCCTGATGGACTAGCTGGAACTAGCTAGGCTCAGCAGAGGTCCTGCACTTCAACTAACTGATTATTATATTAAGCTTTTTATAATGTTGTTATCAATATATATATGTCCTAATAATATAAGGTGAATGTTGGAGTGACTTCATCTAGCAACTTATAATTTTAAATTAATCTTTAACAGAGATAATTAGTTGGTGAATGAATGATTGAAATCTGTCATGTACAGTGGTGATATGTTTTTACGTTTAAATTACAGCTTTACCACAACTAGGTATATTTCCATAATATTTGCTTTAGTCTAGATGCACAATTCTACGTTTGTCATAAATTTCGGTTTGAAATTCAACCAAGTTCTACACATTTCAAACTTATCTTTCAATGTTATGGAATCTAAATCAAAAAGATTCTAAGCCAAAGAAAAAAATCATGAATTAGACAACAAATTATACACATGACACGAAGTCCAACTAGAAGCTTCTGAGATAAGATGAAGACGTATTCTATGCGTGCATTGAATCAATAATGTCGGGGAATGAAATAATAACATCAACAACTGTCTATATTATCTTCTTCTCACGTCCGCGATTTGTTCATCAAATCTTGGAATGAGACATTTGCAATGTTTATTCTTCTTTATACGGACCATATTCCAAATGTCAAGGACGGCTCCGAACGTCAAACGAATCTAAACTTCTGGGCTCTACTATGAAGCGAATCACGTAGAGAAATCATATTATTAGGCTTCTATTTTGAAAGTCTATCCCTGTTCTGGCTGTTCAGCTCCCTAAATTCCCATTTGTTAATAAAATGTTATGCCTCCAATGTTTTTACGACTCTGCTGATCATGGCAGAAAAATTATTAGGTATTATTAGATTCTTAGAGTAAAAAACTCATTTTATAAATATATAACATGTTATACAAATTGAATTTATGCCTTGAGACTAATTCTATAATAAAATTATAATCGTTGAATGTATTACCCTTAAAATTATAAAAGAATTTTGTAGATAAAATAGCTGGTGGTCAAATCTATGTGTAGTAGAAGAAAAGATGAAAACCATAAATATATAACTTTTTGTCCCGTTGTTTAAGATTAAAATAATTTATTAAATTTTTATTTAAAAATGATCAGATTTTGAAAATAGTTTATTCTTGACGTAAAATGAAAGTAATTAGATGAGATTATATATCCTAGTTTTTGTATGAAGGGGATTTTGGAGATAAAATTAAACTTAAAATTCTATTTTAGTCTTTAAAAGATATTTTTTATTAATTTAGCCCTTAATATTTGAAATTAAATTTTTTTATCCATCAATTTATTTGATTTTAACAATATCAACTTGAAAAACTTATTTGTGGTGTTAAAATATGACATGGCATGTCTAATTTAGATAATTAGGTCAATATGCTGTGATTTGGTCAAAATTAATCTAAAAATGTATATAAATATTGTAAAATATAATATTATGTACACACATAAACCTTAATTAATATGTAAAAACTGGCAAAATGTCATTATTTTATTCTAATTGACTGAGTTAGTCATGTCATTTTATCTTATAACGTTGCGGAAAAGTTTATAAAGTTAACAACAATAAATTTAAATAAATTAAGAGATAAAAAATAAAAATAAAAATAAAAATTTTAAATATAAAATTTGTAAAATTTATTTTTCTGAACTAAATTAATAAAGAATATATTTAGTATCAAACAAACTCTAAAATTTAATCTTCAGCAGTAAACATATCAAAGCTGTCATCCCTCGAAGTTTGGTCACAACTCTCGAATCTCGGCATCTTCAACTTCCATCTTCTTTTCTTCTGTAGTTCTATACTTCTATTTGATTTTATTTATTAGGTGTTTGGATTAGATTATTTTTAAAGAAATAATTATTTATTTTTTAAAAAATAATTAATTTTTTATTTTTAAAAAATAATTAATTTTTTATTATAAATTATTTTAAATATAAAATAAATTAATTTTTATTCAAGTTTTTCATGCTTTAAAAAATCACTTTTTCAATAAAATCCAAATGTGACCCCAATTTAAGACATATCCGATAATCATGATCTGGCGTTCATTTACGGTAAATATTTTTTATGTCCTTTCATAGTTTTTCTTTGGGTTCAATAAGTCATTAAGAATGGAACAGTGATGGGAGGTTTGAATAATCTGTGTCGGGCTACAATTTCAAACTTTATGCCACTGTTGTAGCAAAAAAGAAATTGCTACCTTGTCAAAATTTTGAAATTTGGTATTTCAAATAGCTAGGTTCTTTTCTACATATCGTTCTAGCGTGCCATCAAGAAAGATGAAGTGTTATCAAAGATTTATGAGGACTTCCCTCGTCATTTTAATTCATCATAACCACTAATCTAGGTCTATATATTATTATGCAAAGCGATAATAAAAAGTATTTTATAGTATTAGTTACAATTAACAAATACACTTTCGTTATGAAGAAGTGTCTTATTGAGCTATTCTATCAATCAGAATTTCGTTTTCATTCAAGAAGGCAGCATTGAATAGCAATTTTCCTTAATATTCTTTCAAGAAATTGTTTTGTTTCACTACTATCTAAAAATTGGTTGAATGACCAAATTCTTGAATTCAAGCATCTTCTAGTTAGTTAAGTGTACATTCATTTATCTCTATACACACGTTGGATTTATTAATGTATTGACAGAGTCAAACACTTGACTTTTTTGGTTACACAAACACATGAATTTTGAATATTTAAGTTTGTAAATTTTTTTAAAAGAGAAATTAAGAATGTACAAAATTGCATTACATGTATTGAGACGATACTAATGTATATATGCATACATGAGACAATAAAATCTAGGTTTACATTTGAAAATCAAACTCTAAAATTCCTAATAACAAGAGATAATATTAAAAATAAATTTACTAACTTGAATATTTAAAATTGAAGTATTTGATTCTGTCAATACACTAATAGAACTAAGGAAATTCTAATTTTTAAACAACCTTTAATTTATCCATTTGGAAGGGTGGCCAAATGGGAGCTTTCCCTGTTAGCTTGTTTGCAAAGAGAAGCCTCCAGGGCTTTGTGGCATATTCCAAACTCGATAGTATTAACCCCCAACAATATTTGATGCGAAAAAGTAAGCTATAGAATATATTACCTTCCATGAAATTCTCTCATGCATGTCTTTATCCTTAGTTATCCAAAAGGAACCTGTGAGAATGAAGGGAATTCTTTAAGTACACCAATATATACTCTTAATAAAATTCTCCAGCATCCCCTTCCATATGTAAGTTTTTCTATCCACTTTAGACTTTCTTTAAGACCATTCCCCATGTGACCTTCTGCAACCTTTATTTAAGCTAGGATATATTAACTTACAATTGCTACTAATTAACAATAGTACATGGTCTAATCGTTAATTAAGGATATAAAGGTGATCTAATCATGCATATTTTGCTTTTTTCATACCTTCCTTTCCAAACTAACAATCTTGTCAAGTACTCATGCATATCAAGTTCAATGCATTTAAGTAGTTCCTATACATTGAAGATTCTAGACTATGATATCTATTGTCAATTATTCACTAACTAGTGGTATCTAGATCCCACCATATTGATTGACTATTAACATTGGAACTAGGTTGTAATATCATGAGCCCATGAAATATCCATTTAGCATATTAGTATAACAATTGATGCTTCTTCCGTGGCAACTGAGCCATGTGGGTCATTTCAATGCCACAAACTCTTAACACCTGGGCCACAAATCTACCATAGACTAATGGCTTGTTTGTTTTAATTGTGTTACCGCAAATCAGAATTTGATGAAAGTAGATTACCCAAAAAAAAAGGCATTTGATGAAAGTAAACCAGTAGTTTCTTTTGACGAACGTGCATTGGAAGGCATTTTTTTAAAATCATGCATTACCCCTAAGCTTTAACTTATTTTCACTATTTATACATAAATTTTATTTTATAATATTAATCTCTCTAAATTATGATAAAAAGTATATATATATATATATATATATATATATATATATATATATATAATTTAACAATAATAATCGCATATGTTATAGAATTAAGTGTTTAAATATTACATTAAAAAAGATTACGTGTTTCTCACGTATAGAGTCTCAATGTTAAAATTGACAGAAAACATAAATTTATATTATTTTTATCATAATTAAATGAATTTATATGTTATAAAATAAAATTAATATATAAAAAATAAAAATAGATAAAATCTCATAAGAGGTAATGTATTATTTACCCTTTTTTCCTTTATTGTTGCATTGAGAAAAATCTTATCCGACCACGCTATAATTTATTTGACGAATTGTAACCTCTATAAATATAGCTCGCAGACCTTTTTAGTTTTCATTCCAAAAAAATATTATTATATTTTCTTAATAAACTTTGTTACATCATTATAATTATTAAAAGAATTTTGTTAAGAAGTAATTATTCACTTAAAAAATAAAGTGTTAAATATTTTAAAATTTATAAGTGTGAACACCCAATTTTGTCCGGTGTATTTTGTGAATAAAAAAAAAAAAATCTTTCAACCTCATGGATCCATTAACCCATAAACCAATCCGTTAACCCATAACTCATTAATCCACAACTCATCAGTTATCTTCATACTTAAACTTAAGCACTTATCCTAAATAAACCTCATCAGTTATCCTAATCCCTAAGCACTTATCCTAACCATCCCAAACAAATCTATCCTAAACTAACCATAACTCATCCTACCACAAACTTATCATATCATAAACACATCCTAACTCAAACTCATCCTAAACAAACTTATCATCAACCTCCCATCACTTATCCTAAACAAACTCCTAATCACATTCTAACTCAAACACCTTAGCCTAATCCTCTCTTATAAAACACCTAACCCACACACAGAAAAAGGGCAGAACCTATACTCAGATCACTCACTTTTCAGCCTCCACATAAATACATGGGCCATATTTTCTCACTCACGTGACTTCTCCTTAGCTTTGCCATAGTTTTTACTTCATCTCCAATCTCCCTAGCATTACCCTCCATAACCACTCACCTTCTCTCCATCTCTGCCACACATCTTCATTATCTTCACTATCTCACACCATCACCTTCCACCTCCAAACCATAATCCACCAAACAATCATCACCATAACCCCCCTTTGTTTGCACCTTCACCACCATCTCCTACAAGCCATTAACCACCTGTCCTTGCTTCCTCACCACTTCAACCGAGACCATCGTCCTGATCCACGCCACCTACACTGCACCGTGTTCCCACACCATCACGCCGTGCTCAGCAGACCCATCGCAGCAGCTGTTCGCGTGACCCAGCAATAGCCAATCCGACCTGTTTCATCCCGACAGGACGTGCCTCGATCCGGACCTGCACTTGCCGCACCCCTGTTTCGATTAGCCGACTTGCATCGGAACTACATTGGGCTGCGCCGCCCAACTCCGTCATCACCACCGCTCCCAGCTACACCGCGTTGTGCCACCTCGCGTAGCAGCTCCCTCTTCGCGCAAACACCAGAACAAACGTCGTGTTCATCACCTTTGCTTCGCGCCGGTCACCGTGTTCATCACCTTCACGTCGTACCAGACCCGGTTGAACCAGTCCACCGCCGGCCTCCAATTGCTTCTCCGTCCCCTCTGCAACTATCCCAAATAAGAAAACCCCATTTTGGTGCAGTAAGCGTTCTGTTCTGTTTTTAATTTTAATTTTTTTTTTGGGGTTTGGTTAATGGGCTTATTGGGCTAAAAAGGGTAAAAATAAAAAAATAAAAATGAAATAAAAAGAATGATAAGAATAAAATGGTAAATATAAATAATTGAATTTTTTTAAACAAAAAATAATATGGGTTACCTGAGTTGCGACAGCTTGCTAACCCTTATATTTTGTAAACATCTGAGTTCATGCGACAACATTGATGATTTATATTATTATTATTATTATTATTATTATTATTATTATTATTATTATTATTATTATTATTATTATTATTATTTTCAATTTTTTTAAGTTAAATCACTAATTGATAATTTTAAATAAAAATTCTGTAACAAATTTGATAATCAGTGGGTGACGTCTCTAGCGCGACACGAGTTTCACCTATTTAATTCTTAATTTGAATAACTGAGCCGCGACGGCTTGTTAATTCAAAATTTAAAAATTATTTTTAATAAAACCAACCAACCCATAAATATTTTTTAAAGAACTACGTGACTTTGAATTCCTCATTGCACCTGAGGATACGTAGGAGCGGGACTCATATTCCGTCAAGTTAAAAATTAAATTTTCATAATTTATTTGTTTATTTCATATTTTTTACAAAAGGGGTAAAATAAATATTTTCAAGGATTATTAAGAATTTGCATAATTAATTTAAGGTACTGTCCTAGGACGGGTGTGTTAGGGATACTGTGGGATTAAGTTTTCACTCTTCTCTATGCATAATCGATTCTCGAATTCAATCTGATTTCAAAGACTATTTTTCTTAAATTTTCTAATTTTTTTTAATAAAAAAAATAAAATTAATAACGACTCCTAATTAAATATATTTTAGTTTAAGTTACTATTTCACCGTAATTAAAACGGTCACGACAATAAGATATCAAATGTCTTTTCTTTTATATATAAATATATATATATAGGGTAAGGGAGTCCTCTCAATTTCAATTCCCAATACTGGCCAAACCAATTACCAACGAGAATCAGAGAAGGATGAATAGTTAAACCAACTTTATTGGCATTTCTACTTTTTATTTAATAGTTTATATTTTAATTTTATAACCATTGCTGACACACCTTAAATAAGCCCTTATTTAAAAGTATTAAGCTAGTGAGTATTTCGTAGATTGTACAAGTTCATTTAAATTCAACTAAAATTTTCAGTAAAATGTAAATAAAAATAGCATAATTAGTTAAAAAATAATTTAAATTTAAAATTTTTAAAAAAATAAAGTTAAAATAGCACATCATTTTTTGAGAAAAAATAGAATTAAGAATGACACTTTCTTTAAAGGAGAATAGAATAAGAATTTAATTTAATTGCATTGTCAATGTAAAAATTTATACATCATCAATTAATTATATATTATTATATGAACGATTTTTAAAATAATTATTGTGAGAGTTAAATGTTTTTAATGATGTGATATTATATGATTAAATGATATTATAAAAAAGTATACTGATAGTACATTCAAGTTAATTAAATCCATAAAATAATTAAGAGATTAATTTACTTTCAAATAAATATACTATAATTTAATAGATAATGGTAGATGAAAAAGTAAAACCATTAAATATTTTAGGAACCTGAAAGGTATTTAATATTTTTTCAATAATTAATAATATTTATTAAGAAAAATCATTAGGAAGATATATAATTGTCCGTTCTTGTGCCTAATGAGGAATTGAGGATGCCTAATGATGCCAAAAAGCTCCACACCAGTCAACCATGGTGATTCATCAGTCAGAGATAGAGATCGATGGGAGTACCTATAAACACAGCTTCAACACTCAAGTGAATCTTAAAGTGAATTGATAGTGAATTGTGAAGGTAAAGAAGTAAATCTACTTGAAATAATTTTTTAGTGTGCTTAAATAGAGAATAGAGCTCCATAAACTTAAGATAATAGGTCGAGTTTATGTTATTGAGCTTCGACTCAACAAAGACATACAGTTCAAGGTAGTGGGACAATTATTCTTCGAATAATGCACAATTATAACTTGTGGGACTGGTTGAAAAAAAAAATGTGTGCCTAACCTGACTATTTCCATTTGGAGAAGGAAAATGTTGCTTTTTCAGGTTGTGTGTGAATCTATTAATTTCTTATGATATGACCTTACCTTTTCTCAAGAATCTTCATACCATGTTGAGGAACGCCAATTTGTGTTTGCGAATTGAGAATAATAAAATGAGTTTTACTATATCAAGTGTACTTAGAATAATTACTAATGAATTAAAAATAAGATCGACTCCGGTAAGCATAGCTTACTTAGTTGAGAGATTTATTCGCAAGTTTTTAATAGAAAATTCAACTCTTTATGATGAAATATTCTTTACTTATTCTCTTTTTCTCTTTCCCTTTCCTTGAGTTTTTAGTGGGTATTCCTTAAGTGTCACCTTAGAGCCTCCTCTGGGCTGTTTAGTACCCAAAAAAAATTAATAAAGAATGTTAAACAAAAATCTTCGACTGCATCTAACCAGAGACTGATATATCTTGCCCTAAATCACAAATAGATTCTTTTGAAGATTTGAAAGAACATAACTACGGATTTAGGATTTTTTTTAAGTAAGAGAATACACTTTATAAGGAGCAAATGCATAATAATTAATAAAAAAATAGGCTTTTTAATTTATAAATGATTATTAAGTTTTGTTTTTAGAAAAAAAATCAGTTGCCAATTTTTTAAATGTTAATTTAATTCTTACTTTATTCTGTAATAAAAAATTCTCAAAAATTCAAATAAAGTACAAAATATAATATATAAAAAATATGTTGCTAATAGGTGTCTTTAACGTTGGTTAAAGATTCAAAAAATAAAAAAAATAAATGAAAATTGATGCATTTCATATATTAAAAATTCAAAAAAATATTTTTTATTTAAATTTTAGATTTTGTTAACAAGTGTTAAAGAAGTCAAAATAAAAATTTTCAAATAAAAATAAGATTAAAAAATTAATTTTTAATGCTATAATAATTTATTTTTATCTAAAAAATTCTATTTTAATTTTCTTAATAAATATCATAGCACTTATTAGTAAAACTCTTAAATTTTAAATCTTTGATTCTTTAATAAATACCTTACCAAAACCGAAAAAAATGAATGAGAATTGAGAAACATCTAGGGATTTGAATCATTTTATGCTTTTTTTTTATATAGTCAAATGAAGAAGAGAAATAAACATAATGATATTTATTAATAGAATTCAATGATAGTTTTTAAAAATTATTTTATAATTTTTATGTCTATTTTTTTTCACCACTTAATTATATGAAAATAAAATTGACATAAAAAATTCAAATCCAGCGTTTGCATCAGCTGTTTGTAACGAAGGGTCGTATCCGAATAAAAGCCAAACTTGAGCAATTGCCACCTTATCCATAATCTGTTATTTCTCGTTGTGCGTGTGACTATTACGACTTTGCCCTTTGCTTTCAATGTTCAATTCCCCCTTTCTCAACCATTGAGTTATGAAAGTCGTATCGGAATCAAATTGATCAGAAACTCAGAATGTCAATTTGTCTATTTAGAATTTCAGATGAAGAAAATTCAATCAGATAAAAAAGAATTGAATAAAGAAACCGTAAAAATTAGCTGATTTTTAATTTAATAGAAAGCATGTCAAAATTATTTTTTTTCACCTATTCATAAGATTTTGGTTAGTTAACACAATCAACTGGACCAATCAAAACCTTTGTCACCAATTTATTTGTCTAAGCAGCCAAGCTTTCAAGAATATTATGTTGTGTTTGGTGGACATAATAAAAAAAAATTTGATAATATTAACTATTACTATTAGGTTATGTTTGGTACACATGATAGTATAGTATAAAATAAGATGATAAAATAGTATAAAGTATGATAGTATAATTAATAAGATAAGACATAATCTTATCTTTTATTTGATAACAAAAGATAAATTAATTGATCATTGTATAATATTTTTTTAAGACTAAAATATCTTTTAACATAAAAGTTAAAATAATTAAAAATAATAATAAAAAAGCTTTATGGTGGTGGTGGTGGTGGTGGTGGTGGTGGTGGTGGTGATGGTGGTGGTGGTGGTGATGGTGGTGGCGGTGGTGGTGGGGGTGGCGGCGGTGGTGATAGTGGTGGTGGCCTGGTTGTGGCGGCGGCGGTGCATGGTGGTGGTGGTGGTGGTGGTGGTGACGGTGGCGGTGAGTGGTAGTGACAAGGTGGCGGTGGTGGCGGCGGCGGCGGCGATGGTGGTGGCGGTGGTGGTGGAGGTGGTGGTGATGGTGGTGGTGGTGGCCGCGGTGGTGCTTGATGGTGGCGGTGGTGGTGGAGGTGGTAGTGATGGTGGTGGTGGTGGTGGTGATGGTGATGGTGGTGGTAGTGGTGGCGCAAGGGAAAGAAGTGATAAAAATGAAATTAAGGATAAGATTGGAATAGAAATTCTATCATGTCTTATCATGTACTAGAGGAGGGGATAGAGTTATCACCTTAGAATAGGATAAAATGACTTGACCTGATTTCATTATACTATCAGTTGAATGCACTAAACATTGAATAAGACCTGATAGTATTAGCTTATACTATCATGTCTTCTTTATACGATGCACCAAACGTAACCTTAAATTTTATTCAGTGTTTAATAATTTAACTTAATAATATAATTAAATTATGTCAAACTTTTTTATTTTATTATGATCTAATTATTCTATCCTTTTTCTCATCCTCTAATTAGACTTAATAGGAATTTTTTTTCAAATTCTTCCTCAACTTTTCATCTCTCTTCTAAACCTTTCATCTCTTTTCGAAAAAACCACGGTCATCTCTCTCCTCTCCTTCTACCATACTGCCGAACCATCACCGCCATGACCAACCGGTCAGAACTCCAACCACCACCACCACCATAGCCATTCTTTTGGGCCTCCAACCACCACAGCCATGGCCACCAAAACGGTGGCGGCAATTTCTCTTGATGGAGATCATGCAGTGGCTATGAAGACAAGATCTCTTGATGGGGACTGCATACGGTGGCTATGGAAACATCTTCTTCGTGTTGGTGAGGTCTGTTGATGGAGGCTTCATGCGGCAGCTAGTTTATCAACTTCTTTATCCTAATAGACTTTATCCATCTACTTAATACTATTAGGTACAGTAAATATATCCTTAAAATGATAAGTATAGTAAATGAAAATTCTTTTGGCATTCATATTTATCTTTAGAATATAAATATCCTAATTAGCGTGACCAATAACAATTAACGTGTACCAATAACTTTTGAAAATAAATATCATAATAACTCTCCAAAGAGCTCTCCCATAACAAATTAATAACAATTAACCTAATAATCTTCTAATTATTAGATGATAAAAATATTTTTAAAATTTTTAAGATATTAAATATTTTTATATTCCATTCAGTACTTTATGTTTTTGGTTTTCCAAGATTTTTGCACATCCTTTAATTGTAAAACTAATCTTTCGAATATTAAGCTTGGAATGCAGTTCGCATATCATTGCACTTAATTCTTGTGAGTTTTTTTTTCTTTAAACAATTGTTCATGCAATTTCAAGTCAGGATGATAATTAAATAAAATATTTCTCAAAATTAATGATTTCAATATTCAAGCACTTGATATTATAAGTAAAATTCACTTGAGTCACAAATAATTAAGAAGATATTTTTTAGAAGAATATATTATATATTATTAGTGTTTTATTAAATTGCATTTGTTAAGAAATAAAAAAATATTAAATAAAAAATAAAAAATTTAAAATTTTTAATTTATTGAACTTTTTATTTAATACTTATTCTTGTTATATTTTTATTCCTCGATGGTATTTGATAGACAAATCCACTATTTTAACGGGAGGATTATATAATAAAAAAATTCTTCATTGAAGAAAAAGTCAAAGATTGAGGACATTTAGACGTTTGGATTTGGGCATCATGTCCACCTGGGCCCCAACAGCGCACCCATGTGTCAAAAAGAAGAGAGCAAGAGAGGGAAAGGGATGGAAATTGAATGAGAGCACATGGGCGCAGCATATTTTTGGGCTTATAAATAGCCCCTTAACCTTTGATGTTCCAACACATCTGCAATCATCACTTGCTCTCCTCTCCTTCTCCCCTCTGCACCCTTCTGAACCTTTCTGCCTTGTCTTTGTTATCTCTTTTGTTGGCTTTTTCTTTGTAAATCTTATCCAATCTTTGTTCGTTAGGGGATACTAGTAGTTTTGTTCGTTGGTTGACAAAGAAAGCTAGCTCTCCAAAAATTAAAGCTTAGTAGTAGACTAGTAGCAGTAAGTAATACACACCACACCAGACATGGAGAACAACAACAATAAAAAGAAAGTGGGAGAAGGTTCTTCCTCATCACCCACCAATTTTGATCATCTTTTTGGTCCCAAGGACCCCTCCTCTACTTCATCTTCCTCAACCAGCATCTTTGGCTCCATTTTTCCGCCTCCATCCACTGTATGCATGGCCTTCTCCGACTTCTATTGTTACTGCCTTTATTTTGTTTATGTATATATATGCAAGGGTTAATTTGCTCAATATCATATATCATATCATAGATAGCCTGGCCTACATATTTATTTATTTATTTATTTATTCCAGATTGTGATTTAGTAATTGCAATAAGGCATTGTAATTGTTCTCTGACTTGACCTACGGGTCTTTTTCGGGAATATGATAGCTTTATGTGTTTGTAATACCAAAACTAACTTCACTGCTTTAAGTTCATTGAGTGTTCGCTTGAGTCAGTATAAGTAAAGCTAGTGCCTTTACATGATAGCTATTTATCCCATTATGGTCAAAACTGCAAGTCTACAACCTTCTCATTTTATAGCTCTTCTTTTACCATGATATATATTTATTCTGCATAAATTAAATAGAGTACACCTTGTTGAGTGATGAATTTCTAAAATCCTTTTGGTTATGAATATATAGTTTAATTGTATCAGTCTGGCTCTCTCTGATCAAAGTTAACAGTTTTGATCTCTGAGTTGTATATATATATATATAGAGAGAAATGATCAATTTATATTAGTGTAAGTTTTTTTTTCTCTTACACTCATTTTTAATCGTTGATTCTACTTTCATTTAATGATTAAATTTATTTTATTAAAAGTAACTATTAGATGAAAGTAGAATTAATAGTTAAAAATAAGTATAAGAGAAAAAAGACTTACACTGATATAAGTTGATCCTCTATATATATATATTGTTGCAATCTCTGAGTTGTATATAATATATAGCATAAACTTGTTTGTGAATTATAATTGACATATATATCACATATGATATACTTAGCCCTGTTACTTATTTTGTAACTTAAGGTTGGAGGGAGAGATTCAAGAAAGCAAGACGTTGGATGCAGAAATTATGGAGCACCAGGTTCGTTGTACATATACTAGTTTGACTTGAGTACTAGATATGCCCTCTTCAACTCAGTTCATCTCAAATCTTGTCTACGTGCAGGGAACATATATATGGCAGCTTTTTTAATCCACTTTGAATGTCTGGGCTTATTTAGTAATGCTTCAGTTGGATTTGTTTCAGGCAATTACAGTAACAAAGGTGAAAGCAGTGGTGGCATCTCTAACAAGAATACTAGTGCCAATTATCAGAATGAGACAGTGGAGCCCAGCAGCTACTACAGTTCATCAATCTACTATGGTGGTCAAGAAAATTATTCCCCAAGAACCAGGACCACTGAACCCCACCACGTTGTGAGTGCCTTAATTCCCATCCTTTATTTAACATGGTCCACGCTGACGCTGTGTTGGAGATATAATTATTTACTAGCGTATTGATACGCATATCAATTCCCAATTTTTAAATTTTTTTAAGGATAAAAATAATAATAATAGAGAGTGTTTGGAGCAATAAATTATAACTAGATAATAACAAGTTGAGAAATATTTGAAGATAAAGTATTTAAAGAGTAAGAATTATTTATAATTTTATTTTTTATATTTATCTTTAAATCTTTAAATAATTAATAAGATGTATTTTCAGTATTATTTTTTTTAAAAATTATTACAAATGAGTATTAATAATGATAATTTTAGAAAAATAAAAATTAGACAACAAAGTGAAGAATTCCTTTTATAATAGTATATAAATAAATTATTATATTATTATTATAAATAAAATTAACTATACTAATCAATCATAAAAAATATTTTAAAAAATAATAATTCATAAAAAAATTGTTTAAATGAATAACTATTTTATTGTGACCAAAATAAATAAATAATATAGAAATTTAATGAGAAATCATGACAATTTAACTACTTGTAGATTTATAGTTTAATTTTCATTTATATTGAGTCATTAATTATGAATAAAATAGGATATAAACCATACATGCAATGATGCAGAAGCAAATACTTTATAGCTCTTAGTTTATATATGTTGTAATTAAGCATAAAAGACATTTGGCTTCATTTTTGCAGTTCAAAAAAGATAAGGATGATGATGATCCCAATGGTAACGATTCAAACAGCGCTTCAAGAGGGAACTGGTGGCAAGGTAGGACAATCTTGGACCAGTAGCTAAAGCAATTTAAAAATATAAATAAATATTATATATATATATATATATATACACACACACACACAATCTGATATTCTAAGTGAAACACAATTTACTCACTTTATGGCACCTTTATTATTTTCGGTTTCTGCAGGTTCCCTTTATTATTAACGCCACTCTGCCATAGTATGTAAACTCATCATCCTGTAAACCAGGTATTTAAATTTAACTCCTGTATATTTTCCTTCTACTTAAAATTTCCTACATACGTATAATTCAAGAGGTCATGAATCATTGATTCGATAGATACCCCTTTGAGGAAAAAGAAACAGGAAATTCAAACTGAGGCAATGGGAGTAAAATTTAAGTTAGTAATTGACTAGGAAACTATATTCACATAGTTATGTACATAATGCTTCAAGTCCTGCTACAGCTTCACATTTTTTATTTTTTATATTTCTTTAGCGTGCAAGGACAAACATTGCAACTTAGTATTCAAATTCTCATTTACAAACAAATTGAACTAAACTATTGGGCACACTCTGCTGGAATCTAGTATAGAAAAAGCAAATTATTAATGTGTACTTAATAGATTCACTAATTAACCCAGCTTTTAATCATGGACTTTGTTGACAATGTTGCAGGATGATGATCGATCACGTACGCTGTACTATGCAGTAGCAGTACTCTACTCTAATTAACTCTATGGAAATAAGACATGGTAGCGCATACTACAACTCTAGTACTCTTTTGGCAACATATGTTGGGTCCTTTTTGTCCCGTGCAGCTTAGTCAACCCTCAACCAACCAGGTCATACATAAGTTAATTGCAAAGAAGTCAACCCTCAGCAGTAGCTTGAAGCTATAATTACTCCCTGCTGAGTTTGTTGTACAACAGGTTTTATGTGGGTTACTGACCTCTAGACTTTAGTTTTATAATCATGTGATCCTGTTGCATGTACTTTATAGTTTCTGGGTCTATCCCCTGTAGTATATAGCTTACTGTGTCTGTGACTTATAATATCACGTCCTTATACTCTCTTGCCCATGGGAACATTTGTTGTTTTGTGAATGGATTGATTTCATCTCATGGTCATGATGCAAAAGGGTGTGACTGGGGGAGTTGGGATTTTAGAGAGTTTGAGAGAGGAAGGGAAGGTACTTTTTATTTTGAATAAATACTCTTTATATTTGAGATTTTTTAAATAAAAATAATAAATAAAATATGATTATATAATTTTTAAATCATATTTTATTCATTTTTATAAATATTTTATAAATTTCTTAATTTTAAAATAAAAATAAATCTTTTTTTTTCCAAAACCCTCCATCTACTTGTGATTAAAAGATATCCATATACTAAATAATACCTCTTTTTTAAGTCAAACTTATTACACACCTCTTAGTAAACCAAAAATTGAGTGGTTACCCAAAAAGTTGGTCGGATGGCATCGTAAGAGCCGTTTCAACCCCAATTAGCCGGACCGAGTCGATGCAAAAATCACTTTGGGGAGGGTACTAATCGAAAACTCTGATCTTCTGAATGAGATTAGGCCCACCCATAAGGGTTGGGATACTCCTTGTGCAAACCCAAAAAAAATAACAAAAAAAGAGTGGTTTACCTAAAAAATATACTAGGCTTCCAATAAAAGCTACTTGTGATATGAGCCCAGCATCAATTTTTTTTTTCTTTCTTTCTAATTTTTGGTACAACCAGCATCATCCTTTTCATTATTGCCTTAGCCCGTTCATTGCAACTCAGATGAGATGAATCATCAACCTGATATATTGATGAAGGTTTCAGCCGAAAGAAAATTGTTACAAGAAGGTCTAGTTAAAAGTAGCTTTGTTTCCTCCACTGTCATAAATTTGTGGAAGAAAAATCATCACTATCTTTTGAGAGAAAAATAAGACTTTTTAAACAGACTAAACCACGTTAATACAAACCTTCCCTTTTGTAATTCACCACCATGATTTATTTAACCATTGATTTTTTTTTTTGGGGGGGGGGGGGGGGGAATAGAACAATGCTATTTCATAGGAATATTTTTCACGAAAACTTTACAGAAGTGCCTAATAAGTAATAACCAATCAGCGTGAGGTAGAGAACAGGATGATAAGGATAACATACAGTCTTTAATACAACAGCATGCTACGTTGGTTTCATTGAGATCTCGTACGAAATATTTAGCATTATTCAAAAGTTAAAAGTCAACTGAAGAGATTTGATTGAAATAATTAAGATGAAAAAGTTACAATTATAATTTTTTATATAATTAAAAACAGAAGGAGCATTAGATCATTTACTCTTCTAAGTTTTAAAATAAGAATATTGAAGTCTCATAGGACCAACATATTTGCAATTGATCTTGGTCAAAAGGCCAAGAAAACTATATCATCAACAAATTTAATTGTGAAATTAAAGATCAGCATATTCACAAGATTGTTTTGTGCAGCTAGGCTAGCAAGTAGCAACAGATCGATACCATTACCATTTTCTTTACGATATCCCCGTCCAAAAAAAGATTGAATTTCAAAACAACCAAAAGGTTAATTTTAAAAGGACACAGAAGTTATTTATTATATTTAGATAACCAAAGTTATTTATTTATTATATAAGAAAGTTGTTACAATAAAACTTTAATATATGAGCTGCTATAATGAGCTCAAATTATTAACGAAACGATACAACACACAGCACACTGTAGCCCGAACGTTGACCATATGTCAAAACCTCAGGCGCCACAATCTACGTCCCCAGCCTTCAAAGTATATATATAAGCTGCAGAGAATAAATTAGAACAAAAGCAATGAGCATAGGACGCTTTATAGGTAGTAGCCAAATTTGATAATTATATTAAAGGTTTTGTTAATATGTTAATTAAAGACAAATGTTAAAGAATAAAAATAACATCTATTATTCTCTTTCATAATATTTAAAAAAATATTTTTTAAATTTTTAAAGATATTAAATACTTTTAATTTTTATTTTTAATTTATTAGCATGTATCTTAGAATATAAGATAACAAAATCCTTATACTAAATCAATTGTTTACTTTAATATCTTGGTATTTATATGTTGAAGATAGGTACCTGAGTGTGTAGTAGTACTACTAGTGAACGTAATGGCAACGTTGGGGAATGGTGATTGCAACTTCGGGGTTGATGCCTACGTCCTTGAACGCGTCGGAAGAGAAGATAGCATGCAGGCAAGGGATGGAGACCTTTTCCAGCGCTTTGCAGCACTTTGGAGGAACTGGAGCACTCTCGTCTCGCGCAGGTTTTTCACAGTGACGCAGCTTATGCGTTAACATTCTATCTGTGCTAAACTTCCCGCATGCACCATCTTTCTTGCCTTCATGATCGGATTCAGCAACAGCAACAGCCACAGTGATCATCAAAAGCAGCAGGAAACAAATGAACTTGTTCATGGTAACTTCCATTTCCTTTGTTAGCTTCAAGCTAATTAAGCAGGCAATTAACTCACAAACGCTGCTTAGTGTTAAGCTCTATATATAGCCATTTACGAAACAAATAAACAAGCAACGTGTTCTGCAGAGTTGACAAAACTTTGTTCGAAAACATCTGGTTTAGAATCCACAATTTTTTGGGAGAGGGGCTATAGCTGTAGCTGCCTCTGCCCGCAGATTCTTACTGTTGTCCATATTTTAAAAAATTAGGCCGGCTAAAGAAGCACCATGGAACATCTTGAATCAGTAAGCAGCGAATCTTCCTTGATAGTAGGTATAGGTTATTCGGAAGTGGAAATGAGAACAGCTAGCCTGAGTTGCACTGGGGGAGAAAAAGAAAAGATCCATGGAGGCTTTCTCTCATAAAGAATAGAATAACAAATACTGTTTGAACTCTGGTATTTTGCAGCACATCATGTTGGAATTAGACGCTCTACGGTTTATGAATAAGATAAATGTAGTTTCCATATTGTTCCCGTTGATTATCCTAGAAGTCACATTAATTAGTGATAAAGAATAAAAGTACCAGCTGTCATCTAATCTAGTTAACATTTTATATTCTTTAAAGGAAATTGCTAAAAAAAATTTGGTGAACAAGGAAATTGCTAAATTAATTACTAGAGATATGCAAGATCTAAAATCTCTTTTTTATTTACAAACCTACACAAATAAATAAGGGTCTTTTAAATTGAATTTATCTTTAAAATGAGTAAATAAAAGAGTATCCATTATTAAATTTTAGTGAATTAAAATTACAATATACTTTAGATTAGATCAATAGTGAATAAACTCTTACTTTCTCAATTTAGAGAAAATCTTACTTTAAAATAACTTTTTCTTATACAAACTATTCAGGTATATCTTGCTTTTTCTAAGTTTTAATAAGAAAAATGCAAAAACTCTCAACAACCGAATACTTCACACTTGACTTGTGGTTTGGATAGTGTAAAAGCAGCCATAAATTGAAAACTATGTACCGCTTCGAACAAGAAATTAAACACTTACATCGTGTTTTCACGTTATTTTTATCTCAAGCTTGAGAATGGAAGTAAAATTCAAATAATGGCATGCTATTTTCAAATCGTAATTTTTATTATTTTATCAAGTGAGCATGTATTCATTTTTTATATCCCTAATTTTGAATCTTCCCCACTTTCACTCCTACCACTTCCTCATCATTATGTACAAGATTTGTTATTTGAATGAATTTAAATGAGGTCTTTTTTTTTAATAAAAGATAATAGCTATTCTGTTTCCTTGAATATATTTGTGCCCACAGTTGGTGTTTTCCCTTATTAATGAGGATGTGAGTATACATACAGTTATATACATACAATGGACAGTAGGCGAGTGGTCCAAAAGTGGCAAAGCTCGTTAAACGTTATAAGCATTGTACACGGCCCAATGACCCAAAAACAAAACAAATCAAAATATAGTTAGATAAGTGCTTTGTATCCAATTAAACAAGTTTACAAACAACAACCCTTGCTAATTACTATAAGGCGTTCCAGCGGCTCAACCTTGTATGATGCTTACTTTCACACAAGTAAAACTTAGCTACAATACAAATTAATAATTAACTTAAGGCTTGAAGGGCTGACAATAAAAGTAGATAGTAGATTCACAAATTAATCTTTTCAACTCTAGACACACACACACACAAACACACAAAAGCTATTTTAAGAAGCATTCCTAATCTTAGTTTAACTAGGGTGATTACTGATTAGGATACCATCCCAACCATCCACGTTTTTGCCATTGAGTTTCGACTTCTGAGTTTCATGTTTTGTTCTTTTTTCCTTCATTAGCTCTATAAAAATGGAAATGACGATGCTTATCCAATATAGGTGCAACACAAACTCAACGATAGTTAATTACAATTCACATTCTCCAGAAGATTCGCACCATTAATGTTGACATGTCAACGGCCATGACTCCTGGCCCAGGTCTACACCCTTCAAGGCAATGACTAAGCTGCAAACGAAATCATCCTTAGCAGATATTGTAAGGAAACTTGTTTTTTGAAAGGAAAATGTTATTTGGACAGCTTTTTTTTTACACTGAAGTGTTACACCTTCCTTTTTGAAAGAGACTAACTATTGAGAAGTGTGTTTTTCTCTTTTGTTTACCCAAACAAGGTGTAGAGTTTTTGTGTCAAAAAAAGGTGTGCAAATATCAATGTTTTTTTCCGAAATCATCCTTTTCAGATATTATGATGTTGCAAGGCAACTCCAGGAGCTTATCAGATACCACCTGAATCACTATGCACACACCTTAGCGGTTGGCACATAAAAACAGAGGTCCTTCTTTTTAGTTTGTACGAGGAAGGTTATTATTTCAAATAAGGCAGTAAGGCCGAATAAATGAAAGGCAAGATGTTTGTCTATCCAAAGATAACCAAAAACCTGTTAAGCTTAAAAAGGATACAAGGATACTCTATTCTTAGGTTATGAGCATACAAGGATAAGCTAAAAAAAGCTGTTAAAACCTCCAGAAGATCCTCAAGCAAACAAAAAGAAAAACAAAACTTGGAGGGTGAATGTGAAGACATGAAAAGCTGGATCTTACATCTATCATATTCAATTGTTCTTCAACTTACTTGCATCTAGCTCTGCTCAAATTCCAATAGAAGTGAATAATTGAATAATTGTTCTTCAACTTACTTGCATCTAAACTTGGATGTATAATTGATGTTCACCTCTAAAGTGATAGATTAAATTTGACAAAAGAAACACAATCATAGAAAAAACACAATCATAATAAACCCACCGTGTAATTGAAAATAAATTAGTCCACGCATCAAAATACATGCAAATAAATCAAGTTTTGTTATGTGTGTGTAATGTCTCATGTCCATCTTAGTGCTGGTGCTTCTTAGGTATCAAATAAATAGAGTTTGAAAGTTTTTTCTAAACTTTTGACATTATTAAATAAAAAGTTCAGGATGATGATAAGGATTTGAACTCAATCCAATTATGATCTCAGTTTAATGAAGCACGGAAAACAAATCAAATTCAAAAATTGCAAGTTTGTAATCATATCAATTTCTAATGTTCCAACCATCGCTTGAGTTAAGGCAAACAAGGCTATGCTTGGTACAGGTGATAAGAAAAGGATGGTGACCATAACAGCATTATCTTCCTTAAGAATATTTAAACCTTAGGTAAAAGGGGTCATTTCTCCTCTGTAGTCCTCCACCCCTGTCATTATTATTGGCATGCATGACATAAAATAAATTTCCTTCACAACTTAGAAATAGGATACTTGTATTGACAAATATTACAAACGACAATCTCATGATCTAATTCAGAAGTGATACTACCAAAATAACACTTCCATTTGAGAGCATTGCTATTTTATTAGCTGTCATTTACAATCAAAAATCACATTTGAATATGAAAATACCCCAAACCTGATTAAAGAAGGTATGAGTCTCACAATTCAAGTGATACCAAATAAAAACTCCTCATAAGTAGATATTGGTAAGGTTTCAAGATCACTCTAATCCAACTTTCCAAGTGCTCATCATCACCTACAATACCGATCCATTGGTTCCCTCAATTTTGCCTCATTCCAAATCCTCACATATCATATCACACAAACACAGTCAAGTCAGCTCAATTTAACAACCAAAATTTCACCTATAAAATAAACCTTGCAATTACAAATACAATAGACTCATAAATTAGCCACATCACATAGTAATCAAAGACAGAGCACTCCAATAACATAAGGATTTCGTTCCGACACCAAAAGTATATAATACGTACATGTAACCTAGCGAGTAAAAGCGTATAAAACAACAGATACGTATATGAGAAGTGCAATAGGAACCAGAATCAAAAGCGGAACCACAGCAGCATAAGTATGGGAGCTCCCACAGGCGAGCGTGCCTAGCTTGATCTGAGCAACATTGACGAGAGCCAACATCAGGAACCCACACCCGCTGACGGAACCGACGCCGGAAACCAGCATCCCGACGCGGAGGGTGGTGCGGTTGATATGGGCCAAGAGCTCGACGGCGGCGGGGGGGTAGTGAAAGGAGGAATAGGTCCGGGAAAGGCGGATGGCCTGCTTGAGGGCGAGGGCGACGAGGCTGGAGAAGAGGAAGGAGCTGAAGGAGTAGACGTGGAAGGCGACGAGGTTCTCGGCAATGGCGGCGGTGGGGGCGCAGGAAGGGTCGGAGTTGAGGCGATTTTGGGGGTCGTTGGGGTTCCAGGATAAGCCGATGAAGACGGCGAGGGTGAAGAGGGAGTTGACGTTGACGATGGCGTCTAGGGCGGTGATGTGGAGACTCGTAAAGGAAGAAGACATTGCGATGGATGCTCCTCGATCTAGTGATGCCGTGGTGGTGGACTGGTGCGTTGAGAATGGAATTGGAAATGCGTCATCGGAGTTTGTCTTGTGTTTTACCAAAATGTTTTTTTTTTTTAAAGATAATCAAAGGATAAAAAAGAATAATGAAAATGTTCCCTATTATTTTTATAAACTACTTAACAAATGTACAAATATCTTATTAATATTTTTTATATCAAAAAATTAAAAATATATTGTTAATAGATCAACATGTATTGATTGAATCAAAATGATCAGCCTTAAGCATATGATCTTAAGTTCAATATCAAAATTTATGTGTATAAAAATAATATCATTAGAAGGGATTATTCTTATACATATAATTATATCTCGAAAATTAATCTATTACCTATCAAGTGGTGATACTTTAAAAAATAAAAAAATATCTTGTTAATAGATAGATTAAAAAAAAAGTCGATCGTATTCAAAATATTACTTTTCATTTATTAGATAAGAGATATTTTGAGAAATAATTAAAAAATTAAATAGATAAATAACAAAAAATCTTATTAGCAGCGTATATTATGTAATTAACAGAGGTAATAATTGATTACACACTAACCATATAACACTATTAACCAAATAATTATACATTGTTAACCTAGTATAAAAATTAGGGTATAAAAATAATGTTCATGCAGTTGAACTGAAAGAAAAAGTATTGGTTCCTACTTATTAAAAAACTGAGTGAAAATGCAACTTAATCCTAAAATTATTATCCACTCTTTTTTATTATTATTTATTTTGTTAGTTATCTCACACTTTTATAGTGCGAAACTAAACCCTTCATATTTGGAGCCTTATAGATAGACCTTTCTCAAAAATAAAGTTCCATGATTTAAAATTTTGTCTTTGTTTCATAACACAGTTTACTGACCATTCCACTACACCCAACCTTTTGTAAGTAACTTGCATCACCTTGATCTTTTTTATATGTCACCAGAATTCCTAAAAAACACTAACTTGTTGAGTTTTATAAATTTTAAAATTAATATATATATAAATAAATTCGAAAACTAAACTTGATAATCTCAAAAATTAAATTGCCTATACATTAAAAAAAATTACAAAAAATGAATTCAGGTGACAAATATATTTGACCCCAACAATGAATAAGCTTAAGCAATGTCATGAACTAGTGTTGTATATCCGTGTATAAATAAATAAAAATTAAAATAAATGATTAATTTATATATTTTCTGTTAATTTTAATTTTAAATTTTATAATTTTTATTTGAATATTTTTTTATATGTTTATTTATTTAGATATTTTATTATCTAACTATTAAGAGTATACTAAGATAACCTTAAATGTCAAATTATACCATCGAAATAAACTTAGATTGAAAGATATTATAATGACAAATAAAAAAAAAACTTACATCTGGACGAGTTTTACCTCACCCCAACATGCGAGTTGGGTACTCTCGAGTGAGGTGAGATTGCCAAGCCTAAACTATATCTTTTCTATTACATCCTTTTTATCAGTAATCTTGTTAAGGTCAATTTATTATCTTATTTGTCTATAGAAATTATTTCAACTTCTATAAATAATTTTACTCAAAATATCATTTAAACCTTAATGTTATATGATACGGGTTTTACTCAGTCGTATTTAAGTGATCTTAGTAAAGAAAATTTATTATAAATCCATACTTTTCAATCGATTTATCATATTTATTTGTAAAGTTTTTATTTCATAGATATACATATTAATATATTTTTATGTAAAAATTTCAATCTCATTAAATATAAATATAAATATTTAAATATTATATATTATATATTTGAACAAAAATATTTTAAAAACACACTTAATGAATGTTTAGTTTCCTCTAATAAATTACATTTAATTAGTTTTACTATATTTTATGTAAAGTTTTCACTCTCGTACAATGTACATATTATTTTTTTTTACATATTATAGAACAAATATATATCTGAATAAATATAGTAATTAAAAAAATAATTAATTTATTTTTCTAATAATAAATTTTATTTGAATCAATTTTACTATGATTTCTTATAAAATATTCAAACTAATATCAATATTAATATATTTTTATATAAAGTTATTAATTTAGTGCGATATGAATAAAAATTATTTAAATATAAAAATAATAACATCACTTTTAATGAGAAGTTATAATTTATTTATTTAATTGAAAAAATAATTATCATCATGAAATATGAACTCAATAACTTTAATAATACGAAAGGATTAAATTTTTAATAATATATATCTCTTTATATTCTTATGCTTTATTTAATGTCAAAATAATTTAAAATTTTTAACACAATATCAAAATAATCAAGATTTATTTAGAAGATAATCAAGATAAAAAATTCACAAATTTATATTACTCTAAAGTAATAATACAAAAGATATGCGGTATTCATGTAATAAGTTTAACTTTACCATAACTTGATATGATATTTTGACTAAGTTATTTTATTGGACCCGATTTCTATCTGATCTGATAATAATCACACTTACCTAATATATAAATATAATGCATATATTTAAATATTATACATAATTAAATTTTTAACCTGACTATATGTAAAAACAATATTCGCTATCTGAAATGATATTTAGACGAGACCCCGAAAAAAACCCAGATGAGATTGTGGTGGTGTTTTTGTACTGGGTAATTTACTTGTCATGTCGAAGTGCAACTCAGGCCTCAATGAGAAATTATAGCCCAATCTAACTTTTGCCCATTAGAAAGACACTTGAAACAGCAGTGTAGATGAACAGTAAGTTTGGAAACGCATAGGTATAATTGTTATTGATTCAACTGTGCGTAGAAACACTTGTTAGAAGGGATAACTTTCCGTATTCAAATTTATTTAGTCATTACAATTTTAGTTTTAATATTCTTACTATTAATAGAGTAGATATATATTTTTTATACTTTTTTAATATTATTTATCATATTTAATTTTTTCTATCATTTTTTCATTAAATTTAATACCTTAAAAAAAAGTGTAATCGTACATACTCTTAGAGATGTTTGATGATATTTTTCCTTACAATTTAGTCATCAACGTTTCATTTGTTCAAATTACTAGCCTTGTGCAGGATAATATTAATATTTGTGGGAGACGGGGTGGCCAAACCACCCAAAGAAAACAAGCAAACTAAAAGCTACGCTAGAAAGTTACTCTAGCCATATCATCCCAGATGACATCAATAATACACTGGGGAGGAAGCAAAAACCTGTATACCAAAAGTAAGGGAGTGTCCATAGTGTGCAAAGCAATCACCAGCTCTGTTTCCTTCTCGAAAAATATGAGAAAGAGTGACCAAACAGCAGCTCTGAGAAAATTCTGGTTTTATCCACACTAACCTTTTGTCCCGACCTAGCACAAAAAATATCAAGGCAGCTACTAATAACCTCCACTTGGTCCATAGATGCTTCCGCAAAAAGAAATAAATCGTCTGCGAAACATGAATGGGAAAGAGAAGGACCACCACGAAAAACAACAATGGGTTTCCAAATATTACTATCAACCGCAGCAGAGATAAAATGAGATAGTCTCTCCATACAAATTACAAACAAATATGGGGATAGAGGATCACCTTGGCGAATGCCTCTAGAGGGGGAAGAACACTCGTACACTCCCCATTCCAAAGAATGTTCATCGAACTAGTAGAGGACAAACTACACTGACTGGGGGCAATAACATGAGGCATGATCATCTTCAGGCGACTAGTAATGATTTTAGTGACTAACTTATACATCACGCCACAAAGACTGATGGGTCTGAACTGCTTGATATTCTCACGGTGTTCAATCTTCGGAATTAATTAAAGAGATAAAGGTCTGGTTTACCTCTGCTACCTTAGAAGGCCACTCAAAAATATCTTGAATCAGCTTGCAAACTGAATCCCCAACAGTTGACCATTGAGATTGGAAAAATATTGCATGCAAACCATCGGGGCCAGGTGCTTTGAGACCTCCATACCAAAGAGAGCATTTTTAATATCACCTACTGAAATCTGAGCACTAAGCATGGTGAGCTGCTCCTCTGTCAAACTATTGAAACACCCTGTCAAAGGGAAAGGTGACAGCTGATCTTGAGCTTGGTATAAATTAACAAAGAACGTCTTCGCCATACTCTAAATTAGATCCGAGTCATGAGCCCACTCCCCCACCTCGTCTTTCAGAGCAACAATGCGGTTTGTTTTACGACTAGTGACTGTAAAATGTAAATAAATGGAAAAAACGAGTGTTTCGGTCTCCAAAATTTATCCATTTGGTTCTGGATTTTTGAACCCACAAGAGTTCTTCTTCCATAAGCACTCTCATAATCCACCCAAAGCTCTTTATGCAAATTTTCCGAAAAAGGATTTGGCCCAAAACTGAGGCTTCTATGGATTCCATGGATTCTGTTTAAGAGTGTTTTTCTTGCACAAAATATGACCAAACACCTAAATATCCCAGTACTTAGCACTCTCAGTAAAACTAGTAACACGATATATTCTTGTATGCACTGTTTTTCTTCTCTCTCCAACTTTTTGCTCGTTAGCCAAGCAGCTAAGAAGCGGAAAGACTTCGGATCCTAACTGATTTCAATCTAAAAATCAATTAGCATTAAGTAAAATAATTCAATAGATATATAAATTTCATCCGAAAATTTAAGAATGACGATATGAGACTCTTAACAATTAAATCAATCTACACTTGATTTGGTATATAATATGATTTCGACATTGCTCCAAATGCGGAGATAATTTCAATTAGTTGATGAAATATCATTTAAATGTCAACTTGATTTGCAGCAAATTTAAATACAAGAACATGTGTACCAACTGCTTCAGATTTCAGTAAGAAACTGTAATAACTATGAATTTGAATTCTCAACTACCAATAAATATTCGTAAATGATACAAATGGAAAAAATAAAAATAAAAAAACGCAATAAATGTTTACAAGAGTTTGTGCTCCACCGAATCTCCTTCCCCAACTAGTTAAACTGTGTGCCGCATGTACCATGAAAAATGACTGCTGTAAAGAATAACATTGCAAGTCAATTTTGTCATGTTTTACAGGGCACATGATTCCTTCTGACATTCTGGGTGTTCTGTTTTTTTGCTACCTGGGTTTGAACAATTCACCTCAGTTGAATTGCTACATATCTTTGTTTTTGTCTCTACTCCAAGATAATTTGACAATACTCTTCTGACCCCAAAGCCACGACGATGAGGTTTGATGCTGTTGTTATTGTTGTTGAGGAAAGGAGTTCTCTCCCCCCTTGCAGGACTAATTAGTGGCGCAGGTGAAAAGCTAGGTGTGCCAACTGCTGCTTTGTGTGGAGTGCCTGAGATAGACACTGAGAATGGACGTGAAGAAACCTTCTGCTGAGAAACCACGTTAACTGTACTAGGAACCAATGGAAATCTATCTGAATGTTTAGTCAGGTCATCCACATATAGCAAATCATCTATACGAGCTACAATGTTATAAGCCATGCTCTCCAAAACTCTTGAATAGCTCTCCAGTACGGATTTTCCAACATCCTGAAATGTTTGAGTGAAATGTGTCAATGTGAAGGATGAGAGATTCTTGCATAAACCTGAGTATATACTCAAGTAAGGTGCACTATGCCAATAAACTATTGCATTAAACGTGAATACACAACGTTTAAGGCTATGAGAGAAACATTGCGAGTGAATATGTAGATGGATAAATAGGAGATGCATGGAACCTTGTTGCACTGGATCTTGCTGGTATCAAGGGTAGTTTGAGTCAAGCCTGGGAACCGCTGCTTCAAGGAAAGTAGAATGTTTTCAGCTCTTTCAGCTAGCAGTTCTCTCTTATCTCCATCAACCATGAAGTCCTTGACTATCTCCCAGGATGATTTTGTAGTTGAACGGTTGGGACTAGGTGAGGGTCTGGAGTGAGCCCTTCTACGCCATACATAAATTGCAGCTTCCACACGGTTAGCAATCTCTAGTGCAACATGTTCAGAGGAGAGGTCTAAGCAATCAAGCAGGCACTCCGGAGAGAATTGATCTGATGTGATGTAACGGTAAATAAAATCCCCCAGACAAGTTCTTCCGTTCTGAAAGAGAGGCCATGTTGAAATTGCTTTGTGAAAACCCAAATTAAAATTCAAGACATTGTCATAAGTTACAGTGAGAAAGATCCATTAGTAAACTTGCATAGTTTGTACATAATCAAGGATGCCACTTAATAGTGCAAATTGTAATAAATCCCATATAGTCATATACTTGTTAGGCCATTTATCTTGATCATATAATGGCATAAAAAAAAGTCTATTTATGTTAGAATTTAGACCTTAGGAAGGGCTTCCAAATATGACTCTGGAACTTCCATTTCAGCCAAAGCAATGCTGTTGATAGCCATGGCTGCTTTTAGTATTTGGTGTGCACATTCTCGTGAGTGATTCAACTGCTTTCTTGAGTTCTCACTGAGACCAGCAGGGGGAACACGGGGTACGGGGAGCCACCACTTCTCATCTTGCCGCTGAATTGTTTTGCGAAAAGAGGCTGATCCATCTGCATCTGGGGCTACTATTCCTTGGTCAACATACCAAAACTCTGTATCTGTGAAACTATCTAAAATTTCCTGTGATAAAGGAAAATGTACATTAAAACCTCAAATCCTCAATATCATTCAATAATGTCCCTGCCAATTACTACTGTGCCATTAAAGAACAAGGTTCAAATATTCAATACTCACGAGAAGCATGTTGTCAAGTTTGCGAAGAGCTGGGAGGTTGATAAAAATATCTGTCCTTGGCCTGCAAGTCATTACCTGCAGAATGCATCATATTAAAAACATCATTATTTCCATGTTGAATAAAATCAGAGTTGAGCATTGGGCTTAGGAGTTGGGACTCAATCCAATTTTACCTCGAGCTTACTTCCATCAGGAAATGTTTGCCAAGAAGGTATTAATTCAACAATGTGATCACTAACGCTAACAAGCCATTCCATCTCTCTCTGCCACATTGCTTTCTTTTCAGAAGGTAGAGGTTCTAGTCTCCACAATTGCCCAAATACAGTGGCTAGATGTTGCATAAAATTCAAATTCAAATTGAATAAATTATACAATTTAAATTTAAACCAAAAAACAGAAAATTGGAGCATTTGCAAATTTAGACAAACTAAACAGTCTCTCAAGTACAGCATGAGCCTATCTCAGCGGCTACATAATTGACCAAGTACAGTGGGTACATGTTGCATAAAATTCAAATTGAATAAATTATTCGATTTAAATTTATACCAAAACTGAAATTTGAAGCATTTGTCAAAGTAGACAAACTATAACACTTTCTCAGTTACAACATGAGCCTATCTCAGTGTGTGCAAGAGAGAAAGCATACCACACAGATTAGTAATAGCATTTGAGATGGCCAAAGCAGTGCAAACCCCTTTTCCAGAACCTGACATATCTTCACCAAGCAACAATTTTGCAAACCTTTCCTTCATCATATCAATTTCTGTTTCAATTAAAAAGAAATCTAGTAATTAGACAACAACCAAATGGATATTAATGGCTTAACCCACTAAAAGGGGCAATTAACTCCAACTGACTCAACTGAAAAAAGATATATATTACATTGTTAGACTCTGTCTGAATAGTCTCTATTTTTTCCCTGGTTTCCAAAATTGCTGTACGCATCCGTTTTCTAGTTCCTAAACAGAGCATTATCTTAATATATGGGGAAAAAGATTTTTTTTTAAATAAAAGTATAAAACTAACCTGACATTTTTGAACCGATACTGGTAAATTTTGTTACTTCCAAGTGGGATTTATGTTGATTTTCTTTTTCATCAGATTTTGAGCACTTGGAGACTGTAGCCTTCAGAATAGGCCAGCCAAGAGGAGGAGGAGAAGAAGACCCTTTAGCTTTTGCTTCTTCAGTGGAACCTGAGGAGCTCGATCCACTGAAACCTGTTTCTCTAGTCTCTACACTGGAATCGGTGAGGGACTCGTTCTTAGCTCCATCACCACCAGACGAACGAACCCCATCTCTTTTCTTTTGAAAATCTTTGCTCTTCTTAGAAAAAGCATCCATCTTGGACAACTTTTCCACAACAGGAGGAAGGAAAGAAGGTTTTTTAAGTCCCAAAAGGCAAATGGGGTAGTCACCACTCACCCAGATAAGACTTACCAGGTCCCAAGAACATAGCTTCAGACATAACAGTGAAAAACAACTTCGGAAAAAAATAATAATAATAAAGCATGAAATGTGAGGTGGGGTTTAAGGATATATGAAGGGACCGCTAAGGTTGTTCTGGACAGAATCTCATGGAAAAGACGATGGAATGATGAAGACGTGTGGCTTTTTCCGAAAAGGATTGTGATGCTGCACAGAACAAACACTGACACACACACACACTCTCTCTCTCTCTTACAAATTTGATTTCAAAGTTTGAATCTCCAAAGATAAGTGCCAGTTACCACCTGCCATGCCAACGTCTCTCTGGCTTTCGCTCTCAGAGTACCGGCTACGTTCAAAATATATCAATAAAAAAATTTGAACCTTGTAGTTGTGGCTGTAAGCAGAGGGAGCTAAAAGACGCAGACCTATCTTAATTACTTTTTTGGCCTTTACTTAGATTCACATTTAACCTATTAACTATTATTATGAGTACTTTAGTAAGCCAAAAATGGTATTTCGGTGCAAATGGAAGATCATGATTTCAGAAGATTTTGCATGCACGAGCATGAATTACTTACTAATTGAAAAGAGTACTTTATTGCTAATGGAAAATCATGATTTTCTAAAGATTCTGCATACATGAATTTAAGTTGTCGATGGTGTAGGACTTAGCCAAGTTTGTAATACTAATTAAAAAGGATACCTACTTGATAACCGCTCAATCTATGTGGATCCATACGGTTTATACTTTTAAATTATAAAAATTATTTACATTACTCATATAAAATATTTCACAAGCTTTAATTGAAAATGCCCCCAGCCACCATAGGAATGGGATCCCCTAGAGCTTTGAAAACAACTGCACCATCGGTTGCAGTTAATCAGGGTTGAAATTGAAAGAACTATTTTTATCTTTAATATTTTATTATAAAAGAAAAAGTTTTGCTAATAAATATCTTTAGAGTATTTATCAGAAGGGTATTAAAATAAAAAAATTTAAATAAAAAATAATTATTTTTTAATTTTCAATACATTAAATATATTATTTTTATCTAAAAAATTTTATTTTAATATTTTTAGCAAATACACTTGTTAAAAAAAATTATAAAACAAATATTTTTAAAGACTAAGATCTTATGCCGTTTCTGGATCCCAATCCACCCACCATAACAAGGCCATAATTGGTCAAGTCTTGTCTATATCTTCCAACTGCTATTATCAAGGTGATGCCATTTATAACTATTGAATTGTTGTTAGATTGAGGTGCCTAAAAAGAGTAGCATCCTTATTTAACTCCATCCTCAAATTAAAGAGCTATTACATATATAATCATATCACTTATTTTCGGTATGATATCCAGCCAAATTATCTAATAACTTTAGCCTGTCAACTTTTCCGCCCCAAATCCTCACAACTACACTTATCTTTTTTAATTAATTTTCCTTAATATAAACACACTCTTAGTCGTTCTACTAATACGAAATCTTGACCTTATGGTTCATGGAAGGATCCTGGCGTGGAGATATACAGGCTTAACTATCAAACGAGCAATGGCTATCCAGTAATTTAAGGAGTCAGTTTTGGTCATCTTTTAATTAAACTATTACCAAATAATGGCCGTTAAGGAGCAGTTAGACAATGACAGAGGCTGCTTCACACAGCCTTTAACATAATCTTCTTCTTTTATTTATGCTAGTTTTCAGGTTATCAGCCTATACCCAAATAGGATCTTACTTAATTGAGAGGAGTATTTATTGTAAAAGATGAGAGGAGTGAATCTTGACCATTGAATCTTTCATGAATTGTTAAGATTAGAATATAAATACATGTGACTTTTTTAAATGGTCACATGACTTTCAAGTAACTTTTAATCAATCTTGACCGTCCATGTATGATTGTATGGTCAAAATTTACTCCTCTCATCTTCTGATAATAAAAATTCCTCTCACTAGATATATTCTCTACTCATATATATATATGATAAAAGAAATATTTATTATAAGTTAATATATGAGTAAATTTTGACTATTGAATCTTATATGAATGATTAAGATTAAAATATAAATACATATAATTTTTTTAAATGATCATATGATTCAATAATGTCAAAAAAAAAGTTGTAAGAAAGATATGTTTTTTATGTATTTAAATTTTAGACATCACCCAACCTTTATTCATATTTATTTTAAGATAATAATTATTGCACTTATATGTAAGTAAATTTGCATTAGTTTGTCATTGAAAATAATAAAATTTGATAGTAGTATTATATGGTGATTAACATGATAGTATGTGAATAATATATAAGAATTTGCATATATAAATAACATTATTCTTTGTTTTACGAGATATCGGATGAAGTTTGTTGTGTTTTTGTTTAGTAGTGTAATTGCAAGATTTTTAATTTTTTATGCATATTTAAAAGTATAAAATTTACGTTAAAAAAAGAAGATAAAATTTAATAATAGCATTGTTTGTGCAAACAATTTTTTAACGAATTCAGTTCCTCTCCTGTTTATATGAAATAAGAGAATATCTCAACCATCAAAATTTATTTTCCTCTATCATAAAATATCAAGATAAATATGTTTAAAAAAATTGCAATTATTAGATGAAGAACTGCACACCCTACAATTCTTTTTTGAATAGGAGGGGATCCATTCCCACTTTTAACACGCTCTTCACGACTTTTTAACTCAATAGGTGTAGGTAGGAATTAAAATTCTCATTTTGGTGTAAGTTGAGAATTATTTTCCTAGTTGGTATAAAATCTCCGGTAAGTCATAAATATTATCCACGACTGTAGCTCAGAGAAAGGCATTATTTTAATTTTTTTTAATAAAAGTCGTAGCTTGTAGCTACAACTTTAATAAAAAAATATTTTTATAATATTTTATGATGGGAAAAAGTTATAGATAATAAGTTGTGGCCTTGGTGCTTGTGTAGCTCCTTTCCCATATTATGAAAGAATTAGTGTCAGGTATTCACTATTTAAATTTTTTTTTTGGATACATCTGAAGATAAAAAACAAAGAAAATAAAGAAAATAAAACTAAGTTCTAAACAAAGAGATATTCATGGCATCAATAAAAAGTATTGAACTTATCTTTTGAGAAGGCAGTGTCTAAATCTTAAAAATGTCATCATTCTTTTAACTATTCTTAGCAAACTAATCAACACAAAAAGTATCCCCTCAAAGTATGCTCCATCTTCATAGACCAGTCTTTAGAAAAGCAAGAGTTTAATACCTTCAATTATGCAAGCATATTTGTGGAATAAAGAAATTTCATTAGCTATTAAATTAAGAGTCTCTTGAGAATCTGAGTAGCAAACAAGCAATTTACACCTTGATCTCAAGCTAGACAAAGACCTTTAAACATAGCAAATTTGTCGAAATCCCAATAAAGGTCGAGAAACTGTAAACTCAATGTCGCGACTGTGATCACAGTGAAAAATAACAACCCAAAGAATTTTAGAAAATAAAAATGGAGTCGCCACCAATTTTATTTTAACTTAGGAAAAATTGAAAAACCATTCTTTGAAAATGGTCTTTGAGAATCAGATTGGATTCGGGAGTCGGTTATGCTTAGAGAAGGGTGGAAATTTAATCCCACAACATCCCTAACACACCCGTCCTAAGACGGTACCTTAAGTCAATTGTGCAAATTCTTAATAATGCTTGAAAATATTTATTTTACCCCTTTTTACAAAATATTGTAACTATTTATAGAAAGGAAACCACAAAATTATGAAAATTTAACTTTGGCTTGACAAAATTGAAATTCTGCTCCTACGTATCCTCGGGTGCAATGAAGAACTCAAAGTCACATAGTTCTTTATAAAATAAGTTTGGGTTGATTGTTTTTAATAAAAAAAAGGGAAGGAGTTTATTTGAAAACAAATTCAATATTGCACAAGGTTCAAGTTAGCACAAGGCTACTCAATAAACCTCTATGATTCAAATGATATTGAAGATAGCATTCGCTATTCAATCATCATCATTGATCATTGCATTGATTAAAAGATTTTTATATATATATATATATATATATATATATATATATATATATATATATATATATATATATATATATATATATATTTATTCTTTACCCTTCTCCCTTTTTACCAAAATGCATCATTATTGCCTTAATGTGAAATGGACAGCAGCCCACGTGATTCAACCTCAAACCCAAAGAGACAATCAACAATTCAATTTAAAGAAATAAAAGTTTGGAGACTTTGGCAACAATAACAGAGCACACACCAGGGGACGTTTGGGGAGGGATCTGGTTTGAGGTTCGACGGTCGGTTGAAGGTCACGATTTCTGAGGTCCGACGGTCGGTTGAAGGTCACGGTGATGTTGTTTGGTGATGAGGGATTGTTAAAGGTGGAAACTTGATGATGAAATGGGAGTGAATCTGATCTATGGGATGATAGTGATGGAGCAAAATGGTAAGGGCTACGTAATGGTGGAATGGGTCACGATTGATGAAAGTTGGTTATGGTGGAGGTCTTGGGTTTCAGTCATGGAGGCTTGAGTGGATATGTAATATTCATTTCAGGTTGGGTGCAGAGGGATTTAGGGGTTGTGTGCAAGTGAGAAAAGTTAATAGAAACGAGCTACATAACATAGATGAAGAATGTTACCTGTGGAGCTCAAAGGGGAGCAGTTTGAAATGAATGCTATTCCTCAGCAAGGCTCTTGTCTCCTTCTTGTTCTCTTTACTCTGTTTTCCTCAAAAACTTGTTATTGTATTGATTTTTTTTTTTGTGTTCTTGATTCTATATTGGGATGATTGAGTTATGTTTCCCTTGTGATGGCTGTGCTCTTGGAAGTTTATGGTGGTGAAGGGTTGATGAAGATGATGGGGGTCACAGTTGTTGGTGGAGATTTTGTGGCGATATGGAAGTTGGGTCACGATGCTGCAAGGGGTGAAGATGGATGATGGTGGATGGTTGTCCAGAAGAGGTTGCAGATGGCTTGACAAATGGAGTGGAGATGGCAGCAAAAACTCCCTTCTCCCTGTGATCATCCTCTCTAGCAATCTCCCCCTAATCCTGCCAAATACTTAGTTTCCTCCTTTTGTATCATTCCCCGTGTCCAAGTTCCCCATTTTTTCCACTTTGCAGCTGACATTTTCTTCTCTTTTTTTTCGTAAACCACTCCCTCTCTTTCTATACATTGAGCCCATCACCGCTTCATCTAGTAGAACTTTTTTTCTTTCAATCCCTTCAGCCCCTCTTCTTTTTTGCTTGCGCAGCCTTAATGCATTTAATGCATGGTTATTTCATCAATTTTTCTTTTACGTGTGCAGACACCAAACATTAAATGCATTGCCCCATTCTTTTTTTTTTTTTAAAGTAGGCTTACAATTGGGCCTAGAAAAAAAATAAAAATAAATATGGACCTTTAATTAATTCATTTTTTTTTTACTTTTCATTTTTTGTTTTTTTGTTTTTTTGTGTTTGTTTTTTTTTATATTGGGTGCCCGGTCAAAATTGAGTGTTCACAGTTGCCCCTCTTTACTTGTTTCTTACTAGATAATAAGAAAACTGTGGTCTTCATATTATCGTCGCAAGAAACGAGTAAAGATATGAATTTCAATTTTGTCCGGCGATGCATAAGATGTAAAACAAATGCGAGAAATAACATGCAAAGCGCCAATACGCTCAAAAGAATGACAAGAATTTAAAATGCATGGAGCCGATGCGCTCAAAAGAAATTAAAATGCATAGAGCCGATGCGCTCAAAAGAATTGACAGAAAATTAAAATGCACAGAGCCAATGCGCTCAAAAGAAATGACAGAAAATAAAATGCATGGAGCCGATGCGCTCAACAGAAATTAAAATGCATGGAGCCGATGCGCTCAATAGAAATTAAAATGCATGGAGCCGATGCGCTCAACAGCAATGACAGAAATTAAAATGCATGGAGCCGATGCGCTCAACAGAATTTAAAATGCATGGAGCCGATACACTCAAAAGAATTGACAAAAAATTAAAGTGCATGGAGCCGATGCGCTCAACATAAATTAAAATGCATGGAGCCGATGCGCTCAAAAGAATTGACAGAAAATTAAAGTGCATGGAGCCGATGCGCTCAACAGAATTTAAAATGCATGGAATGCATGGAGCCGATGCGCTCAACAGAATTTAAAATGCATGGAGCCGATGCGCTCAAAAGAATTGGCAGAAAATTAAAAAGACAAATGGACAACTGAGTCCCGGAATTTAAAAGACAAGCGGGCTACTGTGCTCCCGAAATACATATATTTAAAAGACAAGGCATCTTGATCCACAAGGATTTTTCTTCTCTTCTTCTTCTTCTTTTTTTCTTCTTCTTCTTTTTTTTTTGTTTTAGTTTTGTTAAAAGACCTTTGAACCAACGGCGACTTTTGGAAAACTTTAACCAATCAAACCCTTGTTCACATGTTTTTGCTCGTTGGACCTGATAACCTCGATCTTTCCTCTCCCTTTTCTTCTTCTTTCTCCCCTTTTTTCTTATATTTTTCTTGATTCCTCTTTTCTCTTTGGCAGCGAAATCGAATACTGCATTGCAATCTGTACTTTGAGCTACTGAGATCTTTTAGTCCAAGTCAATCATTGAAGGATTATGGTAGAATTATCAAATCAAATTGTTAACCATAAATTTATCCTACTTGAGACATAACTTAATAAGTAAGCATGCATTCATGAATGGATAGAAATTCGTTGAATGAACAAACTTCTTTTTATTGCTTTGGTGATCTGATCATACATGAACTTTTAGCAAGGCACATGCTTGAAAGATGAAATCCTAGAAACTAAAGGAAGTTACAAAGGATAAGAAAAATTTGCCCCAGTATTGGTTCCTTGTTCCTCATTCAATTGATTCCTTGCAATGGCCTGATAACTCAACTATTGCCTCTGTGTGGTTACTTCCTTCAACACATCTTCTCCTCGGTCCATCAAAAATAATTGCCCCAGTGTAGCCAATTGAAAGCGAACAAAATTGCCCCAATGTAATCAACCAAATACCGATAAGAATTGCCCCAGTTTGGTGAGCCCTTCTAGGAGTTTCATGCTAACTTTCTTTGAGTTCTTACCTATTTGTTTGCCCTAACTTTTGCTTAGACCGCCCTTTCGGGTTTTCAGCTTAACAGACTTTTTTTTAGGCATAGAATCTCTTGACAACATCAGTGTTTACGGGCCTTGGCAATTCTTCTCCATCCATATTCTGCAAAATTAATGCTCCTCTTGAAAATGTCTGCTTGACTATATATAGGCCTTTATAATTCGGAGCCCATTTTCCTCTGCTATCCTCTTGATTAGGGAAAATCTTCTTCAAAACCAAATCTCCTGAACAAAAATCTCTGGGACGAACTTTCTTGTTAAAGGCTCTGGCCATTCTGCTTTGATATAATTGCCCATGGCAAATAGCTATCAGCCTTTTCTCTTCTATCATATTCAACTGTTCATGTCGAGTCTTCACCCATTTGGATTCTTCCAACTCTGCCTCCATCAAGACCCTTAGAGAAGGAATCTCAATTTCTATAGGAGAGACGAGCTTCATCCCATATACCAAAGAGAAAGGTGTTGCCCCAGTGCTTGATCGTATATTGGTACGATACGCGTGCAAAGCATAGGGCAACATTTCATGCCAGTCTTTGTAATTCACTACCATCTTGGCAATAATTTTCTTGACATTCTTATTTGCTGCTTCAACTGCACCATTCATCTGGGGCCTGTAAGGAGCTGAATTATGATGCTTGACTTTGAAACTCTCACAAAACTTTCGAATCTCAGCACCGTTGAGATTGGTGGCATTATCTGTTATTATCCTTTCTGGAATTTCATATCTGCAGACGATATCCCTTTTAAGGAATCTCAAAAACACCTTTTGAGTGATATTGGCATACGAGAAAGCTTCTACCCACTTGGTGAAATAATCAATCGCCACTAAAATGAAGCGATGACCATTGGAAGCTTTAGGATTAATAGGTCCAATGACATCTATTCCCCACATTGAGAAAAGCCATGGAGATACCAAATTGTGCAAGGGAAATAGAGGTGCATTTACTCTATCTGCATATATCTGGCACTTCTGACACTTTCGTACATATTCCGTGCAGTCTGTTTCCATGGAGGACCAATAATAGCCACTTCTGAGAATTTTCTGTGCCATCATATGACCATTAGCATGAGTTCCACAAATCCTTTCATGGACTTCAGACATGATTATGCGAGCTTCACGAGCATCCACGCATCTAAGCAAAGTGTCATCATAACTTCTCTTGTATAAAACCTCTCCATTCAAGAAAAAGGCCATCGTCATCCGACGAATAGTCTTCTTGTTCACTTCATTTGCCCTAGTTGGGTATTCTCTATGTTGAATATACTGCTTGATATCATGGTACCATGGCTTACCATCTGGCTTATCTTCCACATTAGCACAATACGCAGGCTCATTGTGCGTCTTGACTTGGATAGGTTGAACATTATTGTGAACATCCAATTTGGTCATTACAGCCAAAGTGGCCAAGGCATCTGCAAACTGATTTTTGTCTTGAGTCAAATGGGAGAAGGTCACCTCCTCAAACTTCTCTATCAGCTAGGTCAAATACTTTTGATAAGGCACCAACTTCGGGTCTTTGGTTTGCCATTCACCGTTCACCTGATAAATGATAAGTGTTGAATCTCCAAATACATTTAGCTGTTTGATCCCCAAGTCAATTGCAACTTGTAAACCATTAGCACAGGCCTCATATTCTGCAACATTGTTAGTGCATTCAAAATCAAGCTTGATAGCAACTGGATATTGCTTTCCAGTTGGTGAAACAACCACGGCTCCTATGCCACTACCATGCATGTTAACTGCTCCATCAAAATAGATCTTCCAAATGGGCTCATCCTCACCTTCTTCTTCTCTTTCTACTATCAATATTTCTCCATCAGGAAACTCGGATGTTACTAGTTGTCCACCCTCAAGAGGGTTTTCAGCTAAATGATCAGCAATTGCACTTCCTTTGACGGATTTTCGAGTTATGTACTTGATGTCGAATTCTGATAGTATCACCTGCCATTTTGAAACCCTTAATGAAACATGAGGGCTTTCAAATATATACTTCAGGGGGTCCATTCGGGAGATCAACCAAGTGATGTAATACAACATGTATTGCCTTAACCATTTTGAGGTCCATATCAGAGCACAACAAGTCTTTTCCACAGTCATGTAACGGGCTTCACAGTCATTGAACTTATTACTCAGATAATAAATTGCCTGCCCCCTTTTCTCCGATTCGTCATGCTACCCCAACATTGCTCCCATTGAGGTTGGCAGTACAGTTAAGTACAATATTAGAGGCCAACCAGGTGTAGGTGGTACCAAAACAAGAGGATTCACTAGATAAGCTTTTATCTTGTCAAAAGCTCCTTGATATTCCTCATCCCATTTTCCTGGCTGGTGTTTCTTCAGCAGCTTGAATATAGGCTCACAAGTACTGGTCAAGTTGGCAATGAATCTAGCAATGTAGTTAAGTTTCCTGAGAAAATTTCTCACTTCACGCTCTGTCTTAGGAGCAGGCATCTCCTGTATTGCTTTCACTTTATCCGGATCCACCTTTATTCCTTCTCTACTAACAATGAATTTAAGTAGCTTTCCAGTGGATGCTCCAAAAATACATTTAGCAGGGTTCAACCTCAGCTTGTACTTTCTGAGTCTTTCAAACAGCTTACGCAAAACTGCCGCATGAATTTCTCCTTCTCTAAACTTGGCCACTATATCATCCACGTACACCTCAATCTTCTTGTGCATCATGTCATGAAACAATGCAACCATAGCGCGTTGGTAAGTAGCCCCAACATTCTTTAATCCAAACGGCATCACTGTGTAGCAAAAAGTCCCCCAAGGAGTGATGAAATTAGTTTTTTCTTTGTCATTGACATCCATGGGGATTTGATTGTACCCTGAGTATCCTTCCATGAATGAAAACCTGTGATTCTTAACAGTGTTATCAACCAAAACATCGATATGAGGGAGTGGGAAATTATCCTTCGGACTAGCCTTATTCAGAACCTTGTAGTCTCCACACATTCAGACTTTTCCATCCTTTTTAGGCACAGGCACAATATTGGCTACCCACTCTGGGTGTCTTGACACTTCTACAAATCCTGCTTCTAGCTGCTTAGTCACCTCTTCCTTAATCTTCAGGGACATATCAGGATGCATCCTCATTAACTTCTGCTTCTTTGCTTCAACATCTGGATGTAGTGGGATTTTATGAGATGCTATCTCTGGATCTAATCCAGGCATATCCCGATAAGACCAAGCAAAGACATTCATATACTCTTTAAAGAGTGCAATCATTTCTTCACATTCAGGATTTTTCACCATTTTCAACTCATTTTTCTCTTCCTCTGTCCTCATGTTAATCACCTCGGCTTCCTCGCCATTCAAGTCAAATTCCTTCTCGGAATACTCCAGTAATTTTTCAAAACTTTCAACAACTTCTCCCTCTTCATCAGATCCAGGGTCTTCTTCCTCAAACATCGCATGAGAATCAATTGATGAGCTTGCAAGGTCCCTTTTGTGAGGCAAACTTTCTACGAGACTCAGATCCCTGGAAAGTAATTTGTGTGGAGTTGGAAAAGCAAAATAGAGTAAGAATGATGAAGGAAGAATAAAATATTATATAAAAAGAAAAATTGATAAATGCAAATGGACAAGTCAAAGTGCAACGAGGAGGAATGTTGAATAATCATGCAAATTCATTAAGTTAATATCTCAAATAGCACAAACATAAGCTCAAAACACAGTCAATCTTAAATATCAGCTTAGTACAAATATGACCAGATAATTACTTGGAAACAATCACATCAATCACTGGTTCGGACTGCCAGTTCTTCAGTGGCTCCTCATCAGCAGAGGGACGGATTGCCTTGCTCTTTTCTGGGCCTTCTTCATGCAATGCATTAACAGTGGGATGGCATTGGGAGTGAATGACTTCTCCAGACATGATTATCTCGGCTGGTGCTAGGAATGTTTCCCTCAGGTGAGGAATATGCTTCATCTTACCCTTGTCATTTTTCTTTCTGAGGGTCATGCTCCTTGTTCTTTTTTCCAGAGATGCTTCATACCCTAACCCAAACTTGTCCTACTTTTCTTGGAAGGACACCGGCGACCGAGTACCTTACAATTGTGAGCCCAAGCTTTTTCCTTCTTCGTATCCACTGTTTGCAATAATCCGGGCCATCACCTGATCCACACTTTGCGTCGGAGATTCATCCTTACCAACTCCAGTCTTAACTATTTCAAAACTATGCCACAAATTCTCTTCATCTTTCTCTACACTCTCCACATATGGTACTGAAACTGGTTTTGACAATATAATTTCTTCATCTTCATGTATGGTAATGACTGACCCATTTTCAATGTATTTAACCCTCTGATGCAGGGTAGAGGGAACAGCACCAGCAGCATGGATCTATGGTCTCCCCAAGAGCATTGTGTAACCAGGCTCAATATTCATAACTTGGAATAACACTTGAAAGTTACTTGGGCCAATCTCCAGTGGTAACATCATCTCTCCCAAGATGCCTCTCTTATTTCCATCTCGGGGTGACAATTCATCATTACTTATTAATAATGAAGTCAGAGTCGATATAGGTAGGATGTTCAGTGCAGACCCCCCGACTATCAAAACCTTTGCAACTATATACCCTGCATTTGAGGGTTATATGCAAAGCCCGTGGATTTCTCTTAAATTGAGAAATGATCCCTTCCTCAGTAAAAATGATCATGCTGACACGTTTCACCAGGTCCACCATATTGATGACACTTTCGGGGGTAACATCAGGCTTAACATAGGCTTCGTTCAGAATTCTCAATAATGTCTTCCGGTGTATTTCAGATGTCAAGATGAATGACAAAAGAAATATTCGGGCTGGAGTCTTCTTCAACTGTTCCACCACATCATACTCACTTTGCTTCATTATCTTCAAGAACTCTTCTTCCTCTTCCTTCCTCTTCTCCTCTTCTTTTGAAGTTTCTTCCCTGCTTACTTCTTTGATAATTTTCCCATTTTCTATTTCTCCTGGGCTATAGCATCGCCCACTCCTTGTAATTCCTCCTACCCCGACTATGTTAGTCACTGGGTCTCCCTCCTGATGTACTTCTGCAACTCAGGCATTCGAAGTCCCTTCCCCGACTCCCTTTATTTCTACCCTTGTTTCATAGCTCCAGGGCACTGCGTGGGTGTCATTACAAGAAAATGGTGTTGGCTTCTTGACTGTCAATATTACTTTCCCTGGCACTGAAGCTTGGTTGAGAGGTGGCACCTTAAGTACAAATCGTTCAATCACATTGACCTCTTTAGAGGGAGTTACCCCTGGTCTTGCTTGTATTACTCCCAATGTGAGCAACCTCTGGACTTGAACCTTGAAGTCCCAACAGTTCTCAATATCGTGTCCTGTTTCCCCACAATGGTAAACGCACCTAGACTCTTCATCATGCCTCTCCTCTTCTTTCACCGATGAAGCTGGTGCAGTGATAACATAACCTATTATCTTCAGTCCCTCAAATATTCGAATCATCGGCGTATGTAGGCTCGTGACTTCTTTTATTGGAGGTCCTTCCATCTCCAAGACATTCGCCTCATTCCTTTCACCATGATTAGGGATTGGGTTGTTGACGATACTGGGTCCAGCCTCTTCTTGAATGTCAAGCTTCCCATAAGCAATAAGCTTCCTTACTGTAGTCTTGAAAGCCTCACAATCTTCAATTGAATGTCCTGGGATATCCATGTGGTATTTGCAAGTCAAATTCGGGTTATACCACGTTGGGAACGGTGGTTCTAAGGGATGTATAGGATTTCTCGAAATGAGGTGGGTATCAAACAACATTTGGAATAGGTCCGCATTTGAAATAGATAGTCTTGGGAAATGGGGTAGGTTTTGAGGATGAAAGCGACCTTGATTCTAGAAGTTTGGCCGAGGTTGTGGGTGATTTGGGTAGGTTTGTGGAGGTGCAGGTAGGTATCGGGTATAGGTTGGGCGAGCTGGCATATATGGTTGTGGTGTGGGAACATTATTGATTTGGAATTACGGAGTTGGGGTGATGTTTGTGGTAGGCATAACTTGGTAGGGCGGGTAATAAGGAAGTGTAGGTGTTTGGTATGGAAGGTGAGGGTTAAGGTTATATGGCAGTTGGCGGCTTGAGTTTTGTGGGGAATATCGAGGTCTGAAGTCTGCTGGCATTGGACATAATTCACCTCGGGTTCCTTCTTTTTTGGCTGGAATCCCTTCTTAAAGGCAGTATTCTCCGTATTGCTCACCGACAACTTCCCAGCTTTAGCCAAAATCTCTATCCTTTCTCCTGCCATTATCAAGTCTGCAAAATCCTTATAGGCTGCCCCGACCATTGCCCCGATAAAAGGATTTCCCAAGGTTCCCAGGAAATATGAACACATCTCAGATAGTGTTAATAGGGGCTGAACTTGAGCTGCCAAGGCTCTCTATCTCTGTGCATATTATCTGGAAGGTTCATCATTTCCTTTCTGCATCGAGCTCAATTGTTCCCAGGTCGGAGTTGCGTCCAGATTAAACTTGTATTGGTCCATGAATAGGTCAACCAATTCCGTCCAACGAGAAATCTTAGAGTGGTTTAATTGAAGATACCACTCTAAAGCAGGGCATGTAAGACTCTCGTGGAAAAAGCTAATGAAGAACTTATCATCCTTGGACCAAACAGCCATCTTGGTTCCATAACTGATCAAATGAAACCGAGGGTTGCCACTTCCATCGTACTTGGCAAAATTAGGAATCTTGAAGTCTTTAGGGATTACAACATCTGTGGTAGGACACAGTTCTTCTATTCTCAGAGATCCATAAGCACTGGGGCCCTTGATTGCCTTGATCTGTTCCTCCATTTTCTTCATCCACTCTTCTCCCATCCTATCTTTCTCGCCATGACGTGGCTATTCCCAGAGTGAGGTATTGTTGTTTGCCCTCTAATGGACACATGAGGTTGTTCCCAAGTAGGGCCAGCATAACCAGGAACTTCATTATGAGCACCTTCCAAAGTGTGATACCCCTCCCCAATAGGCATAACAATCGATGTCGTTTGAGGTAGTTGTTCATGGATCCCCACAATGATGCCTGAGGTTATAGTCAGGAATGTCAGGGCAGTCATTGATGGCACATTTACATATGCTTCAACCCCATTTGTACATCTATTTCTGCTGATTAAGTGAAAAGACTCCCTCATATCTTGCAATATTGCTTCCAACCGTACTTGGGCCTCTGACACCTCGTTTATCCTCCTTGTTATTTCATCGACTTCTCTGCTCAAGTTTCTCCCTGCCTTAGGATTATTAGCAGTCATTCTGGTCCGAGATCTAGTATTGTGAACTCGGGTTTAATTAGTATCTTCTTTCCTAGGCCGCGCAATGATTCCTGAATCAAATTGATTTATTAAAACAAAACAACATTAAACAAAGAAAAAAGAAAGAAAAAGTTAGCGCTATTGTGAGGATGCATGGTGATTGTGGAAAGATTTGCACGAACATTCAATGGCAATACAGGATCCCAAATTCTGCACTTCGGGTTCATCATCCCTTAGGCAAGAATATGGTTGACAACGATCCTAAGAGAGTATTCTCTCCTCAATGGGTGCTATCTTCTTGGATATTCATAGGCAATGCAATTATTCTTTCACTGAACACTAGGCTTTCTATACTTTCGCTGAAGGACGAATTGTCTCAGGTCGAGAGCACGATTGACAACCTATTCAAGAGGGCATTCACCCTTCAATGAATAATGTCCAGGTGAAAAATAGTAAAATCAATGTTTGGAACAAAACACTGCAATTGGTCATTCATATTCATTTTAAATTTCAATCAGTACAAGGTCTCAGACTCCTCAAAAGGCAACATAAACAACATTACATTAACAACTTTGTTTGTTTCTTCCTAAGACCTTTAGCAAGACCTCGACAATACTTCATGAACTCGGCTATTTTTTGTGGTAGCCGTAACAATGGATTCAATCGAATCTGAAGGTCTGCCTCTTCAAAATGATTAACCAGTTGCACAGCATGATATTGCATGCTGTCAGACATATTCTCATATTTCTTCTTCCATTCTTCTTTTTCAGCCCTTTGATCTTGTGCTACTGATTGCCACATTTCTGCCCATTCTTCTTTTTGCCTCACTAGTCTTTGGGCTTCGAGTCTCCACTGCTCATGGTCTCGCCCCAACTCTTGAATTTTCAGCTTCAAATGCTCATTCTTTCGGTTTGCTTCCATGAGTACATCGTGATATTGGGTAGCTAATGCTCGTCCTTGGTCAGAGCAGCACTTTGCTTCAGTCAGAGCTTCTTGTAAGGCTTGCATTCTACGATCTTGTACCCTAGCGTTCGCCTCCAACTTTCCTTTCTCTTGCAAAACCAACGCCATTATCTTTTCCTGAGCGCTTATCTTTGCTCGCAATTCACGAACTTCTGTTGTGGTCTTTTCAAATTCCATCTCCTTTCCTTTCCTTGCTCTTTTTACTCGGCTTGGGGTCTCAGCCATATCTGCACATGTATCTTTTAAATATTCAACTTCATCAGCTAGCTTCTGGCATCGACTCTGGTGGATGACTACTTTTAACTCAGCGGCTTCCTTTCCTTGTTCCAAGACTTTCATTTGTGCTTTCAGTCTTTCCATCTCGGTGGCCATTTGAGGTATGATATGAGGATGACCCTTATCATCTGAAACTGTCTGAGGGATACTATTTTGCACCCTTCTTACCTCTCTCCATTGCAAGTATTCAGGGGTACAGACCACCACATGCTTCCCTAATTCCTTTGTTCCTGCCATATGAATATTCTTCTAAGCATCTCTAATCTCTTTTTCTCGCTTAGTAGTGCTTCCATCTTGCTAGTATAAGAAGCTGAACCCTTCAAGTTGCTTGTCGTTGGGCACATATTGAGTCCATCGGAGTTGTCTAAGCACAAGGATTGGCGCATATGATACACCACCTTTAGGGCTCATCCAATGAACATTAGGAAAGTCACCACAGCTGAAAATTATCTCTTCTCCATGATACCACGGGTATACCCATTTAAAAGAATCTGGTCCTATCTTCATGAACTCATTTTTCCATTCATAAGCTTTTTGTTGCTTCACTGGTATGCGACCAAAATTCCTTAACGGGTCAGGTAGGAGTCCCAGGCGATTCTGTACATCCATATGCGTCATGATCCAAATGTACAATATATGTGTACAGCATCGAATCTCTCCACTACCCTTTTGATGACAGATTTCCATTGTCAAGAAAGTATCAGCAAGAATAGCAGGGACTGGATTTGCTTTATACTTCTCAAACTTAAAGAATACATCCATTACTGCTTGATCTACCATATCTGAGGTAAATGGGAACAACACTAACCCAAAGATGGTTAAGGCCAGTGTTTTGTTGAAGAAATCCCACTTTCCTTGTTGTGCTAGATACTGAAGATGTGCTTCGAGGTAGCTTTTCTTCAAGCCTTCTGTTCCTCCCCTTTTTTTCATGTCTAATTGATTTGTTTGAGCCCCTATTAGTTTTGTTATCCTCCCTACTGATACATAATACCCTCCATAAAGATAAACATTTGGGTGCTTGCTCATTGGGAGTCTTAACATGATAGCGTACTCTTCAATGGTCGGTGCAATATCTAGGTCAGGCAACTCAAAACATTTCAGAGAATGGTTCCAAAATTGAGCTAGGCCACTCAAGACAGGCTCTTCAACTGTGATGCATAATAAGTCTAGGATCTGCCCATAACTACTCGAGAACTCTGATCGAGCTTTAGGAGTCATCTGTTGAGTAATGTCTTTCACACGCCTCAGATCACTGCCATTAATTGTAATCTTCATATTCCTCTTGAGGTCAACTGCATTGCTTGTGTTTTGCCAATGACATATTTCTTCCATTCTTTGCTATTGATGAGTACCAATTTTTCCACTTTACCAAGCAAACTCACCCTACAGAATTAAAAAAAAGTAAGCATGCCAGAAAAAGGAAATGTGCATCCTAAGGGTACCTCTTATCGAGGTAACTCTAGAGAATGTATCCTAACAACCTACATGGAGAAACCCTTATAGGGTTGTAAACCCAAAGGATGATGCATGATATGCAAATACACATTTTTTGGCTAAAAGGGTTATGACAATGCAAGATGAGATATCCCCCCCCTTTTTTTAATGCAGTGAATGACATGAGAATGCAAGATATTTTTTTTTTAAATGCTATGAAAATGTAAGCCATGAATAATGCAAGATGAAGTATATATATTTTTTTTGCTGATTTTTTTTAACAAAAATACATGAATGAATGATATGTGGAAACGATAAATAAAGAATTTTTTGCTAAGAATGAAAATGTAAGATGATGTATTTTTTATTATTTTTTTTTGGAAAAAGAAAAAAAAATGCAAGAATGAATCACATAAAGAAGATATAGATAAAGAAGAAGTACGCCCCCTTTGTGCCCTAGTTAGGTGGAACTTAAAGGTTGGATTTCCTTAAGGTCACAACTCTAATTTTGGCAGCCATTACGTTCGATCTATCAGTGCAAGATTTTCGGGACAGGTCTAAACTTCTAAAAGTCATGGTCCTCAGATTGCCCTTATCTATAAAGACAAGGTCCCAATTCATGAATTAATCACAAGTAGAGATAAATCCTCTCAATATGACTAGTCCATGATATTAATAACAATCTGAGTGGTGTCTCAACAAATGTCAAGTGAGCATAAAGCCCCTTAATAACAAAAGTCGAGACCCCTCCTATTCCTCGGCTTCGCACAGACTCGGGTATAGAGCCCAAAAAGTGTGTGAGGTAAGTGATAGTGACGTGTGTGAGGGAGCATACAAACTTGTACAAAAATTTAAAAAGATAAAACTACCTCTAACCTGCAAAAACATATATACAACAACCAGCCAGCAATCATCTATCCTAAGGTTTCAACAATTAGGTACAAAATATATACAGGTAAATCACGTCAAAATAAACACAAAAATAATGCTATCAGATATTTACATAAAAATACTAAATAAAAACTATTTACAAACAAATAAGAAAATAAAAGCGGTAAAATAAATAAATAGAGATTATTAATAATTTGCACAGCTAGCAACAATAGGCCTGACTCTCCAAATGTCCCCAGTGGAGTCGCCATCTGTTGCAACGTTGATCGCGGTGAAAAATAGCAATCCAAAGGATTTTAGAAAATGGAAATGGAGTCGCCACCAATTTTATTTTAACTTAGGAAAAATTAGAAAACCCTTCTTTGAAAATGGTCTTTGAAAATCAGATTGGATTCGGGAGTCGGTTATGCTTAGGGAAGGGTGAAAATTTAATCCCACAACACCCCTAACACACCCGTCCTAAGACGGTACCTTAAGTCAATTGTGCAAATTCTTAATAATCCTTGGAAATATTTATTTTACCTCTTTTTGCAAAACATTGTAACTATTTATAAAAAGGAAACCACAAAATTATGAAAATTTAACTTTGGCTTGACAGAAATGAAATTCTGCTCCTACGTATCCTCGGGTGCAATGAGGAACTCAAAGTCACGTAGTTCTTTATAAAATAAGTTTGGGTTGATTGTTTTTAATAAAAAAAAGGGAAGGAGTTTATTTGAAAACAAATTCAATATTGCACAAGATTCAAGTTAGCACAAGGCTACTCAATAAACCTTTATGATTCAAATGATATTGAAGATAGCATCCACTATTCAATCATTATCATTGATCATTGCATTGATTAAAAGATTTTATATATATATATATTTATTTATTTATTCTTTACCCTTCTCCCTTTTTACCAAAATACATCATTATTGCCTTAATGTGAAATAGATAGCAGCCAACGTGATTCAACCTCAAACCCAAAGAGACAATCAACAATTCAATTTAAAGAAATAAAAGTTTAGAGACTTTGGCAACACTAACGGAGCACACACTAGGGGACGTTTGGGGAGGGATCTGGTTTGAAGTTCGACGGTCGGTTGAAGGTCACGGTTTTTTAGGTCTGACGGTCGGTTGAAGGTCACGGTTTCTGAGGTCCGATGGTCGGTGCGGGGAGGGATCTGGTTTGAGGTTCGACGGTCGGTTGAAGGTCACGGTTTCTGAGGTCTGACGGTCGATGCGTTGAGGGATCTGGTTTGAGGTTCGACGGTCGATTGAAGGTCACAGTTTTTGAGGTCCGACGGTTGGTTGAAGGTCACGGTGGTGTTATTTGGTGATGAGGGATTGTTAAAAGTGGAAACTTGATGATGAAATGAGAGTGAATCTGATCTGTGGGATGATAGTGATAGAGCAAAATGGTAAGGGTTACGTAATGGTGGAATGGGTCACGATTGATGAAAGTTGGTTATGGTGGAGGTCTTGAGTTTCAGTCATGGAGGCTTGAGTGGATATGTAGTATTCATTTCAGGTTGGGTGCAGAGGGATTCAGGGGTTGTGTGCAAGTGAGAAAAGCTAACAGAAATGAGCTACATGACATAGATGAAGAATGTTACCTGTGGAGCTCAAAGGGGAGCAGTTTGAAGTGAATGTTATTCCTCAGCAAGGCTCATGTCTCTTTCTTGTTCTCTTTACTCTGTTTTCCTCAAAAACTTGTTATTGTATTGATTTTTTTTTTGTTGTGTTCTTGATTCTGTATTGGGATGATTGAGTTATGTTTCCCTTGTGATGGCTGTGCTCTTGGAAGTTTATGGTGGTGAAGGGTTGATGAAGATGATGGGGGTCACAGTTGTTGGTGGAGATTTTGTGGCGATATGGAAGTTGGGTCACGATGCTGCAAGGGGTGAAGATGGATGATGGTGGATGGTTGTCCAGAAGATGTTGCAGATGGCTTGACAAATGGAGTGGAGATGGCAGCAAAAACTCCCTTCTCCCTGTGATCCTCCTCTCTAGCAATCTCCCCCCAATCCTGCCAAATACTTAGCTTCCTCCTTTTGTATCATTCCCCGTATCCAAGTTCCCCCTTTTTTCCACTTTACAGCTGACATTTTCTTCTCTTTTTTTTCATAAACCACTCCCTCTCTTTCTACACATTGAGCCCCTCACTGCTTCATCTAGCAGAACTTTTTTTCTTTCAATCCCTTCAGCCCCTCTTCTTTTTTGCTTGCGCAGCCTTAATGCATTTAATGCATGGTCATCAATTTTTCTTTTACGTGTGCAGACACCAAACATTAAATGCATTGCTCCATTCTCTTTTTTTTTTTAAGTAGGCTTACAATTGGGCCTAGAAAAAAAAAATATGGACCTTTAATTAATTCAATTTTTTTTTTACTTTTCATTTTTTGTTTTTTTATTTTTTTGTGTTTGTTTTTTTTATATTGAGTGTCCGGTCAAAATTGAGTGTTCACACTCAATTGTCATCATTGTTCCTGATTAGCCTACTGCAGCCAACCCTCCCAGGATTGCCCTGTGAACTACCATCAACATTAAGTTTAAAGAAATTATGAAGAGGTTTCTCCAAATAAACCAGGTGCATACAACGAGGATGAGAAACCCCAGAAGTAGAAAAAGATGATCACAAGTCCTCCATCATCATAATAATTTTCCTGATAAGCTCATACTCAGTCCAAGAACTAGTAGAAAAGAGTTCGTCGTTTCGGGCTCTCTATTCATGGTGTTTTCTTCATGCCTTTTTTCCACCACTCTTTCAAGCTCCGCACGCGACTAATCCCCATTAGTTATCTGATCAATTCGACTATGAATATCTCTAATGGCCTACATTAGCATTTCAATGGGGTTGGGCTGAGGACTCTCTTTGTGGACTCCATTGTCGACATTGCTTTCATTTGCGGCGATGATTTGTTGGCAAAATTACTTTGGTGAAGGTAAAGTTAGTAAGATAAGTTTGATCAGTTGTGGGGTAGGAAAGTTTTACTTAAGCATCACGGTAGGCACCATATGTTCCGGGTACTAATAGGGTCCTAGGTCGGAAAAGATCGGTAAGCAAAAAGGAAACCTACGCAGGTCAGAAGAATGGTCGTGAAGTATGTTTGGTAGGCTAGTCTGAACGTCTGGGTAAAAAATGAAACATGCCTGATTTAGACTGCCAGGCCGACTTATATAGGAGTCCGAGTATTGACTCCTTTGATATCCTCCGTTAAAGCTATTTAGGGTTTTGGTTGTTTGGAGACGTTATGTCCGGTCTTTATGGTGTGAAGTCGTTTCCGATTATTGGTCATGATGGCGTCGAATGACTTGTGACCATTGTTGGCTCATAAAGCACGTAAGAAGCGAATCTCCTTCCATCCAAGCATAGTACGGTCAAATCATGGGGCAAGATATCGATCAAGTTGACCCGAATTTTCTTGGGTTAGGGATTCGCAAATGAGTTAGCCTAGTATAGAAGCTATGCTTATTCAGTTGGTCCATTGAGGCCTGCTTGGGTCTTAGCAAGCCCAAGTTCATGACGGTTCACAGCCCTCTAACTGAGTCATCAGTAATGATGAGCAGAGCTTATGAGTAGTCGAATGATAATTGGGCTAAAATGGTCTACCTATTTAATAATATTGATAATAAAAATATTATTTTTTGGTTATCAAAATATGAAAATGTACCCAAAAAAAATCAATTAATCTTTAACTATTTTTATGTGTAAATAAAAATATAAAAAAAATCATGTATATATTATCATTAACTTTGCCCCCACTATTAAAATTTTCTCGGTCGGTCATTGAATTTGATTAAGGTCAAACAGTTTGTAAGTGGAAGATCTCAGCCCTCTTAAGTTTGCAGGTTATACGACTTGACGTGATCAGCTTAATTCATTTTCACGGTGTTAATTTGCAGGCTATATTACTTTTCTATTTTAATTCGTTTATTCAAATAAAAATATCTTATTTTTATTTTTTTTTCTTGCGAGGTTTTTCCACTTTATTAGTGCCTATTTGGTTGGCACCTTAAATGCACGTTTCAATTTAAAATAAGAACATTGAACTGTAACTAATGTGCCTAACTACTTTCTTACAAGTAATATTGAGGTTGTCCCTCCTCATAAATAAAAAAATTCTTAGTTATACATAAATATAATATATTATTTTTATATATAAGATATAAAAAGTTAAAAAATATAATTTTTTATGATGAATGAATTTAATAAAATCTATTTTTTTCTCAAATTTTGTGTCTTATGTATAAAAATGATGTGTTATATTTGTGTGTATATAATAATATCTCCATAAATAATTTCTTGCAAGTCAAACAGTTGACCCTGAGCTTAATTAAACTTATTTACTACTTTAATAATTCCTTGAGTGTTATACAAATATCTTTAATTCTTTAGATAGGTTTAGATGGATGAGTTGGAAGGGATAATATTTTAATTTTAAAAAAAATTCCACTCATTTAATAATTTTTTAAATAAAAAATAAAAAATTATCCTGTAATTTTTTAATTATATATATATATATATATATATATAATTGTGATTCTCTTAATTTAAAAATAAAAAATAAACACTCATCTCCTTTTTCTTGTAAACTCCTCTATCCAAAGTCAAGCATACTCTTAAAAGGAATTTTACGGATCACATATAATTGCATGACCACTGGAAAAGAGAGAGAGCAACATTGAATGAGGACTGCTCATTTATATGGTCTAATCTATCTCTCCTAGAATTAGCAAAACGGACCAACCTGCCTTGATCCGCCCCGATCCATGTTAACCTACTAAAATGTGAGGTGGAGTGGGTTGATCTATTTTAAGAAATGAGTTGAAAGAGTCAATTTACTCTGCTTTAAGGTGAGTTAATGAGTTGACAGGTTGGCGGATTAGTGAGTTGGCGAGTCGGTCCGCCTAAAAGATAAAATAAAAAAAAATAGACTAGTTAACGAGTCAACTCGCTAAATTTGCCTAAAAAATAAAAAAAAAAAAATAATTATATAAAAAGTCAAAAAATACTATAAAAAATATAATAAATAATAAATAATAATGATAAAAAATTACAAATCACATATTTAAAAAATAATTTTTAAAATAATCTAATTAAATATTTAAATATAAATTATATAACATCAAATAATTTTTTATTTATAATATTATTTATTATTTAAAAAAAAAATCAATCCGACTGTGCATTATTTCATTTCACCTTACTTAACTTGTGAGTTAAGTAAGGTGGATTATACGAGTTAAAAAAAATATAAATTCAATTCTTAAACTTAATCAATAAAAAAATAATAAATTAACAAATTAACTCAACATGTTAAACCTATTTTGTCACCTCTATCTCTCCGACCGTATCTGAATTTTGGTCTTCGTTGTAAAATTCATGTTACGTGGCAAATATTTGCATCAACGTTTGGTTGTACGAGCATAAAATTTGCCTAACAATCAGGAATTGTTGTAGTCTTCGGTAAAGAGTATGTCTATTTTATTGTATATATAAAAATATTAAGAAGGCGTACTTCTGTCGGCCAAAAAAGTGGAGTATTTAGAGTAGTTGTGAAAATTTAATTATTTTAATAATTATTTATTGTATAATTATAATTAATTATTATTATAATTTATTATAATAGAATTAATTTTATATTTAGATATATTATTTAAAAAATAATTTTAAGTTAATTTATTTTATTTAAATAATATAAAAAATTATTTTTTTATATTAAATTATTAAAATAAATATATAATAATTAAAAAATTATTTAATTTAAAATAAAATAATATTTATATTTTAAAATATAAAAAATAATTTATAATTTAAAATCATAATCTTTACAATATGTTTTTTCATTTTAGTTCAAATTTGCCAATAACATTTTTGTTGAAAAAAAGCTATCAGATGGCATAAAAAAGTCATACAAAACATGCTCTAAATGGCTGCAAACTTGAAGCGGTAAGCCGGTAAGCCATGGGTGGACCCAAAAACAATAAACGCCAGTAAGACATGGGGAGTCACTTATAATTTTCAGGGAAAAAATCATTAATTTATGTACAATATACATCAAAATACATTATTGCCACCATTGTATACATCAAAATATACAATTGATACATTACAACTTTTGCATTTAAAAATTGCAATTGTATAGGAATTTGGGTTTTTTTCTTACAATTTATAAAAAAAACTATCATTTGAAAATTTTGAGAATCTTCTTTTAAGTTGGTAAATCTCACATAAAAATTTTTATTTGAAATGTACTTTTATTTATGGAAAATATTGTATGGAAAAGGTGTTAATTAATTTAATTGATTTTTTTCAAAAAAATACTAATGTTAATTTAAAAATTGATGTTATATTTGGTGTGAAAGAATAGAATGTCATTCTATATTTATTTATGAAATAAGAGAATTCTTGCATTTGTTAATAAAAATAAATATAAAATATCATTCTTATTTCAAATTCTATTGTACAAATTTGTGGAATTTCATTCCTCCAAAAAAATGATTGACTGAAATTTTATATTTTTGTAGAATACGATTTCACAATTTTTTTTACCTAATATACCATTGTTTATTTTATAAATTAACAAAGATTACTTTTTAATAATCTCCTTAAGTCTAACATATTTAACTTTATCTAACCTAAATTTAGCTTTCAAACTTCATGCACCTTATGTCTAAAAGAGAAGATAGAAGCTTCTACTCAAAGACGGATTCAGAAAATATTCAGTGAAGGGGTTGAAAATCATAAATTATATTATTAAATATAGAAAAAAATTAAAGTTAGTAAATAAATATATATTCACCCTTAAATTATTTAGTGAGTTAAGATCAAAATGTACTATTTTAAATTAAAAGTAAATATACTTTTATTTGTTCACTATAGAATAGTATTTTTTTTCATTATATAGGAAGATTTATAAATAAAGTAAAAAATAAAAAAGAATATTGATATTAAATATCAAATGTATCACAATAGTAATTATTTTTTACATCATGATTTATAAGCAAAATTAAGTTCTTCATCATTTTTATCTTTGGTATAATTTTACTTGACCTCTTCTAAGGTCAATACTTATAATATTGATACTCTTTTTGTTTGAGAAAATATTTGTACTTTTCTTACGTTATATTTTCAATGAGACTTTATGTAATGTTTGTACATAAAATAGGAGAGGTATGTATAATTTTGTAAACAAAGAAGGATGTTAGAGTATAATAACAATATATAAAATTAGAAATATGTGTATAATTTTTAAATAAGAGTATCAATATAATAAGTATTAACTTTATAAAAAATAATATAATTATATTTTTATTTTTTAATAAATTTAATTAAATTATTAATACTTAAAAGAAATTAATGAGAAAAGGGAGGCCAAAGCCCATGCTTGCCCCCTTAGATCCATCCCTGCTTCTACTCTTATGTAGGAGAATAAAATAATATTATAAAAGTTGATAAAAAAATATTATCATGATTTTTGTTACAAAAAAAACTAATTTTAAAAATTATTTCAAAAATGAAATATATATATATATATATATGAAAGAAAAAAGTATTTTTTTATTTTTTTATCATTAAGGATAATTTTGTTATTTACATCGTTTTATATTCTATTCCATATTATATTTCACATATCAAACTGTAGAATTGGATTCTATTCCATATTATATTGCCCTGTGTTTGGATGTTTTTTCATTAATAAAATGAAACAGAATTTCATTACCTATGTGTTCCCTCCATTCTACCTCAATTTTGGAGGGAACAAAAGTTAGGCATTTGAGAGAAAGAGAAGAAAAATGATTTTCCATGTGTTCTGTTCCCTTCCTATGTATTTTAAAACTTCAAAATAAGAGAAGCTATTTCTCTTCCCCTCATTCTCTTCCCCTTATTACCTATCATCCAAACATAATGTTATATTGTATTAAACTATAAAATTATCATTAAGGATAATTTTGTTATTTACATCATTTTATATTCTATTCCATATTATATTTCACATATTAAACTGTAGAATTGGGTTCTATCGCATGTTATATTATCCTTTGGATGTTTTTTCATTAATGGAATGAAAAAAAAAGAATTAATGAAACATAATTGTCATTATCTTTATTTGGAAGTTTCATTTAGGGTGTAAATTGGTTCAGATAACCCGATCAATTCAAATCGAACTAATTAAATTAGTTCGGTTTGGTTTGGGTATATTGATTAGTTCGGGTAAAATCCAAACCAATTAAAGCTTAATTGGTTCGGTTCTCAGATTTAAAATTTCAAAATCAAACCCAATCGAATCAAACCAAACCATATATTTATATATTTTATTTTAAAAAAAGTATGCTACAACATTTTTTGGCTACTATTTATTTTTATTTTTTATTTTTACTTTTTGTAATACTTTTTCAGTTTCTAACTCTTAAAACATCGTTTTCGTTCAACACAGAAGGCTAGAAAACTCATTTGCCATAATGTTCGGTTCTGCTCACCGGCACTGCAGTTTTGGCCAGGAATATGGTATTAGGTGCTATTCTAAAAACTCTTGGAGATGTGAGAGGTTTAAAAACTTTGGATCTTTCCTTCAACCAACTCTCTGGATCCATTCCTATTGAACTTCAAAATCTACATGTCCTTCAGCTTTTGAACCTCTCTTAAAATGATTTAGAAGGAACCATTCCTAATGGTGAAGTTTTACAAAATCTCTCTACTGTCTATTTAGAAGGCAATAAAAAACTTTGCTTGTATTTTGCATGTGAGCCTCATGACCATAAAAGAAGGCATGTCAGACATTACATCATCATAGCCACAATGGTAACACTGATACTATTTCTGACAATTTGTTTGCTACTATACATAAAGAACAAAAAAGTGAAAGTAACAGCAACAACATCATCTGAACTTGGAAGCTTAGAAAATGAATTGACTTTAAATGCTCTAGTATTGACTTTAAAAATAATGAATTTCTAACTCTAGTTTATGAGTACTTAAGTAATGGGAACTTGAAAGATTGAATTAAGGGGAATAGAAAGTATGCAAATGAAAATGAGTTGAACCTTATGGAGAGACTGAATATAGATATTGATACTGCTTGTGCATTGGATTACCTACACAATGATAGTGAATTTCTTATTGTGCATTGTGATTTGAAACCCAACAATATTTTCTTAGATGAAAATATGACTGCAAAGGTTGGAGACTTTGGATTCACTAGGTTGTTGATTCAAAGTTCAACTAATCAAGTCTCCATTTGCTCCATTCATGTCTTGAGGAGTTCAATTGTTACATATATACCTCCAGGTTAGTAACCTTACAATTTTCTCTTAATTGAATAGTAGTAGTATACAACTTGTCAAGTTAAATATCTCTTGAAAAAATTTTCAACTTATTCAAATATAATTTCGTAATACAAATATCAATATATTTCTTTGTTTTCTCTTTATGAATCTTTTAATACACATTTTGAAACATGAAATAATTATTAGTATTCAAATCAATAACTTTAATTCTATTTCTAGAAATTTTTTCATAAGTTTATTATGTATTTTTTTTGTTATGAAAAGTTAATTATTTAACTAATTTTTGTATTAAAAAATGATCAACCCGATTACCCGAACCAAATGAATCCATAGATGTTCGGTTCGATTCGATTCGGTTCAGTTCAGATTTGGCTATCAAAAAATATGAAAATCGAACTAAATCAAACCAATTGATTTTGATTGGTTCGGATTTATTTTTCCTCATAAACCAAACCAAACCAAACCACCCACTTACACCCCTAGTTTCATTAATGAAATGAAACAGAACTTAATTACTCATATGTTCTCCTTATTTTTTCTTAATTTTGAAAGAAACAAAAGTTAGACATTTGAGAGAAAGAGAAAAAAAATAGTTTCTCATGTGTTATATTTCCTTCTTATATATTTTAAAACTCTCAAATAAGAGAAATTATTTTTTTTCCCTCATTTCTTTCTCCTTATTATTTATCATTCAAACATAATGTTATATTATATTAAACTATAAAATTAAAATAAATTTTTTATTTTAATTTACCAATTTCTATTTCTATTCCCATTCTTATTATATAAAATTTCATCTTTTACCAAACTTTATATAAAAGAGTTGTTTCATTCTATAATCAACCCTATCCGTTAACATTTTTCGCTCCTCTTTTTGGTCGTACCATGTAGATGGCTTTTATCAGATACTTCAATTCAAATTTCTCCACTTCCTCCCGTTGTAGTCCAACCTCCAAACGAACAAAGGAATCAAGGGCTAAAGGACAAAGTGCTAACAACGGCTCGCACATTGTTTTTGACAATGGATTAGTTAAAAATTCAAAGCAAAGCGAAAAAGCAACTGATTTTATATCCGTTTGTGGAAGCAGAGGCACCGTTAGGCCTTGACTTTTGGTGCCGCTACTTTTTCCAAATCTCTTTTTTTGTGCACCTTGATCCCTCCACCATTGCCATCTCGTTTGCCAACAAATTACCCTTTTCTTTTGTCGAGTTCCATGGATAGATCCGGACAAAATTTTTATAAAAATGTCTCTATTGTATTTATAAATGAGTCCTATTCTAATTAATTGTTATAGTTTGGTCCTTAATCACAAATCAGATTTGGACATCACCACACCCAGCTTCCATTGTCATCTTCCTGCCCTGCGTGCACACCACGCCACTACGATAGATCGAGTCTGTGTCGTCGAGGTGAGTGCGGATGGTTCCAATGTGGATGAGTCTATAGTTGTAACTGGAGACCTATACTCAATGGGCGATCCATACAGAGTCGTTTTCGACGAGAGGCTTTCCAACGCCGGACTGATCGAGTCGACGATGCCGGAGAATGGAGGCGGCGCGGTGCGAAACGCAGGTGGGAGTCGATTTCATTCAAATTTTAAAATTAATTTTTTTTCTTCAGAAATTACGATTATTAAACAATAAAAGAGTACACCCTTTGTTTAGAAGTTGACGTGAATTAGCGTGAAAGGCGGAGTAAAAGCCATGGGGAAAATGGATAAAATGGGAAGTTGCTGTAAAAGGCGTGGGTAAAATGGAAAAGAAAAGCTGACTAGCAAAAGGAGCTCAATCTCACCCTCCCAATCCGTTGCACAAGGAGTGGAAGAAAAAGGGATGAACCCACGGAAACACAATCACCCCAACTGCTTTCCTGTCCCTTGTTAAAATGATACCAAACAAGAGATACATTCCATCCTAAACCAATTTTTTTTCCCACTCAACCCTAAACCCAAACAAAACATAAGTGTGTAATTTGGTGATGGTGAGCATTTCAATACCAAACAAAACATAAGTGTGTAATTTGGTGATGGTGAGCAAATGCAATGTAAGTGCATGCTTGGCAACAGATTAACAATTTTTTTTAAAAAACCTTTTTTATTATTTAATTATATTTGATAAAATTAACTTTAATTTTTACATAAAATTTAATATATTATAATTTTTTATAATATTAAAAATTAAAATTTATAATTTTAAATTATAAATTATTTTTATACTTTGATATGTAAATAATATTTTATTTTCAATTAAATAATTTTTTAAATATTATATATTTATTTTAATAATTTAATATATAAAAATAATTTTTTTATAAAATTCAAATAAAATAGATTAATTTAAAATTATTTTTTAATTAATATATCCAAACATAAAATTAATTTTATTATAATCAATTATATCAATAATCAATTATTAAAATAATTAAAATTTCATAACTATTCCCAAACACCCTCTAAGAATAACCATTATTAACTATCATTTCTTAGTTTTACTTTATGTTTAGATGTGAGGAAAGAAAATGATAGAGGTGGAAAAATTTTAAAATTTGAAATAATGAAAAACTCGAAGTGAAAGTTTTGAATTTTTTTGTTTCAAGAATTTTATTTTTTCTTTCTTCTTCTCTTAAACCAAACAAGCAGAAAAAAAAATTTAAAAATTTTTGTACCTCCCTAATTTTTTTCTCTTAATCAAAATGTAGGGTAAGTGATTAATTAGGAAATGATCTTCTCATATAATATGATAATCATGTTAGAGAGAGATAGACATAATTTTTATCATGTATAAGTTTACTATGATTAATTATATGACTCACTATTTATATAAAAAATAAATCATATTTTTATCTCTTAAACATAACTCTCTCATATTATTTAAAAGTACGAGAGAATCTTAATCCTAATTAATCTTGTTTCCATTTTCCAATGATTACAAATTTACAATCCCAAAAAAATTGCTAAATAGTCAATTACTATAAGCTTTTTTATAGTAGAAAAAAAAAAGAGAGATTCAACTCATTTTAAATTTTGATTAAATTATAATTTTAGTTCCTATAATTTTTATTTATTTTTAATTTAGTTTCTATATTTTTTTCTTTTTAAATCAATTATCATATTTGCAAATGTTTTCAAAGTGAGATAAAATTAATTTAAAATAAAAAATATAAAAACAAAATTAAAAATAAAAAAATTATAAAAAATAAAACTATAATTTAACTTTAAATTTACTTGTGAACTATCAGAGGTTCAGATCTATTCTACGCGGTGAAATTTGAATACTACCTTCCTTTGCACTCCAATGGATTGACTTGCAGTACTTCCAATCCCAAATGGCTTGCGGGTTTGGTAAGCTTCGATTGCTCTTTTAAACCTAAACTTGTCCTTTGAATTTGAACCCAGAACAAATAGTGAACAACACCAAGTTGAAGTCGACATCTACACGCTACGTCTTTTTCAATGGTAGATTTCAAACTGCACCCAAAAAAAATAAAAAATGGTGGATTTCAAATGGAGCCCCAGCACGTGATGTTCTGAGAATTGCAGACCGGTACGATATATCTAGGATTCCACGGCAACACCAAGGCTTATTTCAATCTCCATTAATTCCCCAGTTGTATGTATCTAAAAGTATGGACCACCTCCTATCCATGTATATGTATTATAGGAAAATGATATCTACTTCCTTATCCTTTCTTTATCAGGCTCTATGACTCTATCCTTCATATGATACGAGTACTTCATCGAACCTAAAAAAAATTGAAAAACAAGATTGTGCCATAGATGTGAATTTATTATTTTCATGTGATACCAGTGTTGTTGTGGCCACTTGGAGCTGTTAGCTCAGCGGTGCTCATGCAAGGCAGCAAATTAGGGGTTCAAATTCGGGCTTCCAATCCAGGATGCGTTGATGAAATAATTAATAAGGAAAATAAATTTTGATATCATCAGTTCAAAAAAATTGATATTATAATTTCAATTCTGAAATCAAAATCATAAAATTTAAACTACTTACAAATTCATTTGATTTTGTCATCAGTGTTAATTTTTTTAAATAAACATCGGGACAAAATGCCCAAACTACATAACTACTCTACAAGCAAAAGCAGAAGAGCTTACATCGACAAGCATATTCAATTTAAGAAAAGAAGGAGCAGACTCAAACCTATGCACCCCTAAAGGCAAGGAATGACCATGCTTATTATGAAAGTGTGACATATATATATATATGTGTGTGTGAGTGTGTGTAAAATATTAAATAAGATGAGTAATTTATTATGAAAGTGAGAAAAACAAATTTTGATGAGAGAGGATCAACTTACATCAATGTAAGTCTTTTTTCTCTTATACACATTTTTAACCGTTAGTTTCACTTTCATCTAATGATTACTTTTAATGAAATAATTTCAATCATTAGATAAAAGTAGAATTAATGGTTGAAAATTAGTGTAAGAGAAAAAAAAAAATTATACTAATATAAGCTAATCCCTCATCAATTTTAATTATTAATTTATTCACTTTTAATCTCAACTATACATAAATTATTTAAAAATCAAAATTTATTCATGTAATTCTAATGATAACTTAATATGCTCCATATATATATATATATGTTACTTCTGTTCAATTTCTACTTTCACTTCATTTGCTCTCTGTGTTCAATGTTCTGTTTTCAGTTTTTTTCTTAAAAAATATTTTTTTTAATTCCTATTGAAGTACTGGAGCCGTAATGAACAAAACTTTTGGGACATTGGTCACTAGTGTTTTTTGGCTTCAAGCTCTATCAATTATCACAATGACTTATGTAACTTACCTAAAACCTAAGCAGATAAAAGTGCCAAAGCTATTAAATCTATTTTAGCACATAGGAGAATGAGTAAAGTAAAAGAAAATGGTGTCCATTAGATTGCAAACCTTAAGATCTAATGGTTACAAATTGTTAAGAGTCTCATATCGTCTGTTTTAATCTTTTGGGTGCAGTTTAATTTCACTTAATTTTAAGTTAGAATCTTATATGATATCATAGCAAATATCTCATCTTTGTCGCATACTTCTCTAGGCTTCTTTCGCCTACTTCGCTAGGCTTGTTTCTGCTTATTTTGATAAGGCTCATCTATTTCGTCTAGACATCTGTGGAGGGGGTGGTTAAGAGTCTCACATCGTTTGTCTCAATCTTTCGAAAATGGTTTATATATCTATTAGGTCACTTCACTTAATGTCAATTAATTTTAAGTTAGAATCTCACACAAATGAAAGAATTGTTTAGCACATTAACATTTAATTTTCAGTAAATGGAAGGTAGCAACTATGGTTGCCATCTTCTGGTTCATTACACACTCTACACCATTATCCAAATTTTGTTTTTCATTTCAAGTTTCAATTTTGATCATTCTATGTGTTTCCTTCATCTTTTTCTCCAAATAGGTCTTTAGCAGATATGCTTGTTCCCATTAGAGTCCAAACTCATGGCTATAAGAAATTAAAATTTTTAGCTTTTTTTCTCAATTTTCTTTTGGCTCTATTGTTGTCCACACACCAATCCGTTGGTTAAACCTTGAACAAATGCTCTCAAAGATCAACACATTGGATTCTCAAATGTTGGAATGTCAACTTAGAAGAACAAATACGACGAAAGCAGTGAACATAAAATAATTCTTAATAATTTCTACACAAAACACAAATCATAGTTTCATCTTCTATCTCACATATCTTTTTCAAAAAGAACCAAAAAATTGGACACATTTTCTTGCAGACAAAAAACAAGTAACTAGACTCACAAAAAGAGACAAAATTGGTTATTTTATTCATTGAGTATCATTGGCTAACAAAAGGTAGGAGACATTTACAATGTACTTATAAAATTTTTGAGTATCGATGTTTCAGACAATTTATGCATGGTAATAGGCAAAAATCAATTACTTTTTTTAAAAAAATTTGGTGTAGATCCTATTTCTTCTCCTACCTCTTTACGATTTCACTTTCTCTCTCCAATTTCACATTTTCTCCCTCTACATAGTTCCATTTTCCAAATTGCTCTGCTTAGGGGTGGGCAAAGAATCACTGAAAACTGAATTGAACTGTAAACCAAATTGAATTGCACCAAGAAAAATTGAATTGATTGAACTAGTTTTGACAATTGAACTGCTTTTGATGGATAACAATAGTTTTTGCTTTTGTACTATCTCTCAATTTCCCACAGCAACAAGACACAAAGCAAGAATAAAAAAAAAGAGGGTAGGCGAGGGTGTTTCATCGCAAGGTATGCAACTGGCGCATACAACATGTCCACGATGGACATGATAATGCTAAGGTTTCGTCCCATCACCCCAAAACCCGTAGTCGTCAGTGGCACCGTTTCCAACAGTTCTTCGTCAGAGAGCAGTGACCCCTTCTCCAGATCTAGCAGAGCCAAGAGAAAGTACACAAAAGATAACGATGAAAATAGACAGTGCAACTGGAAGATTCGACAAAGGAAAACCATGCCTTCGCTAGTGGTGACTCTCTCACTACTTCCAGAGACTTCGAATCTGAAGGATCCCCCAATAGCAAAGAGCAGGAACGTGTCGTTGTGGCTGAGTTTCAAGAATCGTGGCTATGCAACGATGGCAATAACGACAAAGAAGAAGGTTGTGGATCTTTATTAGTACGAAGGCACAACAAATCCGACAATAGTGGGGTTTGGGGGATTAGTGGTGATGGTGTAGTGTGTGACTGACACATTAGGAGAGGAATGAAGGAAACGCTAACAATGTCAAAAAAGTAAAATTATGAGAAAAAGAAAGAAGAAATGGGACCAACTTAAAGTTACTTGTAATATAAGTTTTAGGTAAAAAATGAGTTATTAATCAAATTTAATTTTACGCAATATTAATGATGTAAACATATAAAACATCTTTGCTCCAAAAAAATTTAGAAACATTTAAAAATTTACCAAAAAGTAATACTTTCTTATAGTAAGTTATTTAAAAAGTACACCTATGTTCCATAACTGAAAATTATTTAAATGGTGCACTTATGGTCTAATTAAGTAGGATGTAATTGTAGAATCAGCCTCTCGAGTTTAAGTTAAGCCACGCGCACGCCTAACCAGGAGGAGTCAATGAGATTACAGTTGCAAGTCATATCCAAATGAATAATTAAATATCTTATTAAACAATCTTTTTAATAATATTTTTATTTACTAAATATAAAAATATTAATTTTTTCTGTTTTTAAAATATTAAATATATATCTTTTTATTTAATAATTTTATTATTAAATATTAAAATAATTATTTAAGAGTATATAACAAAACTTTACCCAAACACCAAATTGGTCTCACACAATGTGTTTAAAATATCTTGGCTTGTTTTCGAAAAAGAAATTTCTCTTGTAACGTGTCACATTACACGTATTATGTTAATTATAACATTAAAATAAAAAGTATTAAATAAATTTTTTAAAGTTTTTAATATATTAAATATTTTTAAATATTTTTTTTTTTATTTCTAAATAACTGTACACTCGTTATATAATCCAAATTAAAAATATAATTAAAGTAAAAAATAATGATTAAGAAAATAGCTACAAATCTCTAATATTTTGTGTAAAAATAGGCAAATGGACCAATAATTAAGATATTTTTTTTGGAGTGTAAGAAAACAGCTAAAAATCTCTCATGATTAAGAAAACGGCTAATAATCTAACTGAAACGTCTAATGGTGTACTTGGCCACATTTACTGCCACTGAAAAATAGACAAATACTAACGTAATAAATAGTCAATAATAATTTATTAAAAACCTTTCTTAAAAAAGAGGTAATAAGAATATGTTTGGAAATGATTTTTTAGTTTTCTAAAATTTGTTATTTGTTAAAAATAAATTTGTTATAACTGTAATAGTATATGTTTAGTAAATTTAATTTCAATTTTTATAAGACATTTAATGTATTTAAAAAAATTTATAATGTTAAAATTTTAACATAATTTTTATTTTAAATTATTTATTATATTTTGAGATATAAATATTATTTTATTATTAATTAAATAATTTTTTAATTATTTTATATATATTTTAATAATTTAATACATAAAAAAATTTTTTTATACCATTTAAATAAAATAGATTAATTTAAAATTATTTTTTAATTAACATATCTAAATATAAAATTAATTTTATTATAATTGATTATAATAAAAAAATTATATAATAATTAATTATTAAAATAATCAAATTTTAATAACTATATTAAAATATACTCTAAGTCAATAATAATTTATTAAAAAACCTTTCGTAGGAGAGAGAGAGAAGTAGAAGAAGAAAACTTGAGGGGAACAGAGAAGAAAGGGGGCAAAAGCGAAAGGCACAAATAAAAAACTGAAGGAAATGAACAGAAGAAATTGATAAAGGCACCAACCAAATACCTGAACCTGTCCTTCTCCGCCTTGAACACGCGCCTTCTTCGCCGCTCGTCCTTGTATGTATAATGTCGTTCCAATCTCATGTTATTTTGTGATCCTGCTTCCATTTTCAGCTCTCCTCCAACATTTTTGTATTTACTGTTAATAGTTTCTCCGATTATTTCCTATGTTTGATGCTACATCGTGATTTGTTCAAATGAAACTGATTCATTGTTTTTTTTTAATATATTTATCGAATTAGAAGTTGTTATTGGAGCAAACTCGATGAAACCGTTGAAATTTGATCAGCTTTGGACTTGTTTTGATCATTTCTGGTTTTCTCAGCCTCAAATCAATCATTTCGCTGGAAAGAAAAAAATAAAAAAGAGAGGAAAATCTGAATGAGAATTTGTTTTTGCTTTCTCTGGAAAAGTTGGTGATCTTAAATTGAATTTCTAAGTTAATAGGGTGTTGTGTGTAAGTTTGGTGGAGCTACCCTCAACTTACTATCAACTTTCAAAGGCCATCTAAGTTTGATTTTGTGCAATTTGCATTAAACTTGAACAATCCTCATAGCTTAATTAACTCCTATAAGTGATTCTAATTCCGGCCTTCATAGGTGTTGTGGCCTACAATGGATTTACAAATTGGGGCCTCCTAACTAGAAAGAAATTGAAGAATTCTGTGCTTGACTTCTAATAAGTTTTATGTCAAAGCTGCTGCAGGTAGGATATATACTGCAATTCTATCAATTTGGTTGAGAGTCTCAACATACACAGACAAGGACCACCCAATTTCCCTCTTTGGATTCTGTTGATGTCCTGAACCCTTGTTTGAAAGTAAACTTTTTACACACTCGATTTGGTCATTGATGTGGCCCATATACTTGCTATTCAACAAGATCCTTAAGACGGAAGGTGAAAGAGAATTAAAAGGAGATAATTTGATTGCTATAGATCCCTACCTGTTTCAGCAATCATCAAGTAACATAGATTCCCATCTTCCCTCCTTACGCCGCTCACTCTTTGTTGAAGTAAGTGCATGTGATTTCTGGCTGATATCCTTTTCTTTTCATATTATATTGCAAATATTTTTCTGTTGATTATATCTGTGATAAATTTTATCCCAATCATGCTTATAGGTACCACACATAAACCAAATATATACATGGGATTGTGGCCTTGCTTGTGTCACGATGGTTTTGAAAACTATCGGTTTCAATGACTGCAATATTCAAGCACTTGCTGAACTATGCTGCACAACTAGGTCTTTTCCTCTATCAAAGATTAGAACTCATAGTTACTATGTTATATGAAATGCTTGAAGATCCTAGATGATATACACATGACTATGTCTAATGCAACTAACAAGGAAGTAAAGTTCATACTTTTTTAATAGGTTAAGAGAAGTTTAGTGCCTATAATAGGCACACTCACAACTATGTGTGGTACTCACTGTGGGTTCCACACAAAGTTGTGGGAGTGTCCACTTTAGGACTATGCCTATACAAGTATATCTCTAGTCCTCCTCTCCTCCCCTATGTCTTTGTTTAATTGAAAATCATTGACAATCTTAGAATGTTAATCAGGTGGCAGGGTGTCTTAGTATCTTTACATTACCTTTTGGACCAAGGTATCATCATATTTTCTAGACTATATATATATATATTTGCTGCATAGTGATTAATATAATAATATTACATATAACTAGCCTTCCCCTTCATCTTTTATTTGGCACAGAATTGTCACTTGCATTTTAGTATTTTACATCTCAACTCGTCACTTAAAGATAATCAGATTATCCTGCTTTAATTTTGTTTTAGTATATTGTATATTTATATCATTATTTAATAATTCTGTTGTTGTTGTTGTCTTTTGCTGATGAACATACTAAACCAAATTCATTAGAATAAAATCAGCAAAGACTTGATAATGAACTTATGTCAATGAATTGATTATTTCGTTCTCTGTTTGGAGTTTAACAGTCAGAACTATTGTTTGCTTCAGAATTCATATGTTGTCCTTTTTTATCTTATGTATAATAATAAAACCAATCATGAAATGACAGAGACTTCCTTATTATCTCTGATAAAAATTCAGAAACCAACTTGATGTTGGTCATCATGTATTGATGGATTCGCAAATATGAAATTTGAAAATATAGGAACTAGGATAGTCTGGTTCTTCATTTAAGTTATGTCTTTGCTTACACTGGTGAAGATTCAAGTTACAAACCAAAGTGCTTATCAGATTTTTCAAGAAGGGAAAGAAAAAGGGAAAATAAAAAGAATTTTTTTTTTATGGTTGAATATAAACATGATATAAGATCTAATTTTTTTAAACTTTTCAGGATTATGCTGTACAAGATTACGACTTTATTTTTGCCAACAACAGCATTTAATTTATCTTTTGTTCTGAATCAAATACTAAAACAGATGAATATCATGTAAAGGAAAAAAAAAACAGATGAATAAATTAATTCAATATGAAAATATATGACAGACGTCTGACTTGTCTCACTGTTGACTACTGTTTTGCAGCATTTGGACTGTTGATTTGGCGTATTTGTTACAGAGATTTTCTGTTACTTTTTCCTACTTCACTGTGACATTTGGTGCAAACCCAAACTATTGTGTTGAATCATTTTACAAGGTGATTCACTGTCATACTGAAATAGTTACAAGCTCTTCAGTTTTTAGAGTAAACCCCCAATTTGGTCCTCAAGATTTTCAAAACATCAATTCGGTTCTCAAATGATGATTTTTGCTCATCATAAGCAGTAACTTTTGGAGTATTTTGATGTCAAAAAACTATCATTCGAGGACCAAATTGTTCTGAAAATCTTTTGAGGACCAAAATTGGGGTTTAGTCTAATTTTTATGTCTTTGCACACTCATGTCTGTGTAGTTAAACAAATTGAAGATATAAGCTTTTCTTTGGGAGGGGTTGAAATATGGGTTAAGTTATATTGGTATCACAATATTATCCAAGAGGACATTGTGTAGATGTGCACAATTAAATGGCACACAGTTTTGTGATTCACCAGTGTTGACAGAAAAGTGGACTTGTTTTGCCTAAAATGTGTCCATGCTTGGCTTTAGGTATTATTGATAATCATGATTGGGTGGAAAGGTTACTAGTTCATAGGTTATGGCATGTTGGTTTTATACTTGTCACTTTCGATGTTGGTTTATTGGAGATTTATAACAACCTTTGTCGTAGGGATCTTTTTCGGCATGCATTCAATACTTTGTCTATCTATTGCATTAAGTTGATAAGATTTTGTTTTAAATGTTATACAGGAGGAATTGCCTAATGATCTAGTGAGAGTGGATATGCTTTTTCAGAAAGCAATGGAGGCTGGAATTGATATACAGGTATTCTGCACCTTTGTTATTGGATCCCGTCAATATCAATCTGAGAGAAGTTCTGAGATTGTCACCTATTGGAGAAGAATAGAAAAATTTTATATGGTCATTTCTTTCAATTAATGTTTTATTGTTATGTTTATCTTGGTAGGAAATTCTTAAAGGGTATGAAATCAGTTGCAATTTTGCTACATATATTGAGTATTAATGGAGTAGGAAATCAACTTTTTTATAAAGCTTGCTAGCATGGTGTTTACTGGCAGATTTGTTGGAATTGGAAGAAACTGACATGTAGAACTTTATGCTTATTTATCTTTTCTTCTGTCTGGAGACATTATATTTGCTTACAACTTGTTGTTTCTTTATAAGTAGTTAACAAACCTTTCCATCTTTTTACAGTGTAGGTCAATTGGTGGAGAAGAGATTTCTATTCTCATATTGTCTGGGAAATATATTGCTATTGCATTAGTTGACCACAACAAATTGAAGTATAGGTTTCTTCTGATCCCTTCTTTTCTTATTTGGCTTCAACACTTTAATTGACAGTAACTGTACAACATTTACATACTCCTATTGCTTTTACCAACTTTAGATAGCACTTGAGGTAAACCAAGTTCATTCATTGATATCCTCTTTTTTTAAGAAAATTTGCCACCCCACGTGCAATATAAATTCTTTGCTATTTTGTTATCTTCTTCCATGATAATGTCATTTTCTTTGGTGATGGGCAATTCTATCTGCTTCTGAAAAGGTTCTGTTTCAGTCATGTATGGAAAGAAGATGATCATGTCCCTGGTGTCTTTAGCAATAACCCTGGCTACACAGGTGAGCATTGATATCTTAGCTGTAACTTATTTGTATGCATTTTGGATGTAATCTTTCTATATGGAAGTTATTACCATACAACTGTCCTATACATGTAAATAGCATTCCTTTTGATTTATTTAGTAAACGCCTGTGGTATGCATGTTCTAAACGACTTCTTTATATGGGTTTAGACAAATATGTCTACAAATTTTTGTATTTCAATTTTCAATTATGGGAAAGGGCAGCAAACATTTCCGTGGCTTTTCACTGACCTTCCTTCAAGAAGACGAGTTAAATCTGATTTTAATTTTTTTTTTAAAGTTACTCTTATCTAACAGGGATGTGTAAGTAATAGACAATCGTCCACTCCTGTATACCCTTCTATCAGATTCAAGTTGAAGATCCTATATTTCAATTTAACTCAAAAAAATTAATATCCTTTGAGGTATTTTTATTTTATAAGCAAGATAAGTTATTTCAACAAGATAAAGGTGATAGATACCCACCTATTAATAACAGAAAAGGTGTGCTGAGGAACAAGGGATCATCACCCCAATTAGGCATGGATCGTGAGCTCCGACAGCAGCATAACTGCCAGCTGACATGGCAGGAAATAAGTGGGGGGGGGGAAGGAGAGAGAAAGGGAAATCTATTAGGAGGAAAAAGGGGATAAAATGGGAGAAGAAGGGGGAGAAGAGGCATCGGAGAATTAGGAGGAAATTGGGAGGGAGAGACCAGGCCTCTCGAATTGCCTGGATTATCTTTTTTTCTTCTTTCATTTCTTGAGAGTTCTGTTCTGTAAACATTTTCTGTCCCCACTGATTTGATATCACACTGATATTAGTTCAGGAGAGGAGATTTATACCTCTATTTCAGTGCTTGTGTGTGATTTTGAACTAGTTTCTATCAATTGGTATCAGAGCTCCCGATCCTGGGAGCTGTGAATGGTGAATACACGCATGGAAGCCAGAATTGAATCCCTCGAAAGGGCTTTGAAAGATGGCGGAGAGAGGCGCAGGAAGAATGCAAATTATAGGAGGCTCGTTTAAGGAAGTACGAGGAAGCGAGAATGTGGAGAAATGAGGCGGTTTAGGAGGAATTGTTGCGTCTGATCACAGAAATCTCTCGTGGAAATGAACGGAGGCAAGATGGATTTGAATCGAAGGTTGAGGGGAATGGTAAAGGGCCAAGCGATGGGAATTGTAGTGGTTTGTACGAGGATCGAGGACGAAAATTGGAGGTCCCTATTTTTTTGGGCGAGGATGCCTATGGGTGGGTGACTCATGTGGAGCTATATTTCCAGGTGAATGCGATGAACGACGAAGAGAAGATATAGGTGGTAATGGTTGCACTAGAGGGCTGCGCATTGAACTGGTTTCAATGGTGGGAGGTGCGAACCTTGAGCGCAACTTGGGCTGCCTTCCGATTGGCAGTTATCCGGCGGTTCCAACTTCCGTTAGCACAAAACCCAAGAGATGATTCTGAGCGTGAAGCAGACGAGAACGGTGGGGGAGTATAGGGAGGTCTTCGAGATGGCTTCGTGGGATTTTTTTGAATGGCTTACGAGAGGAGGTGAGGGCAGAACTCAGGCTGGATACTCTCTGAGTTAATGGACTAAGCCCAATTAATTGAAGAAAGGGATTGGGCATGGGGGAAAGGAGGAACACCCACAGGTAGGGAAATTGGGCCTCAGCCTAGCATTTACCCAGAGCAGAGTAAAAATACTTTGGTGTCTATTTCTAAGCCTATTTACAGTGCAAATTGACTATAGAGAACAAACCAGTTGAGAATTCAGGTAGCACCAGGGCAGAAATAGGATTTAGGAGATTGTCCAATACTGAATTGCAAGAGAAAATGAAGAAGGGCCTTTGCTTCAGATGTGAGAAAAAATTCAGCCCAGAACATGTGTGCAGATTCAAGCAATTCAACTTGATGATTATGGAAAGTGCCGAAGAAATAGAAAGAATGGGAGGGGAAAGAACCTGGGAAGAAAAGGAGTTGGAAGAAAAGGCCTTCCAATTATCCATCCATAGCATGATGGGTATGACTTCCAATAAGCCCTTGAAGTTCTGGGGAATGATAGGAGAAAAACAAGTTGTTGTACTCATTGATTGTGGAGCATCCAACAACTTCCTTGCAAAAGGAGTACTACAAGAACTGGGGCTCCCTATAACTGAAACACCTAACTATTCTGTGGAGGTGGGGAATGGTCACAGGTTCTGAACCAAAGGGGTGTGCAAGGGTCTTACCTTGCAAGTGCAGGGGGTCCAAATTGAGCATGATTTCTTTCTATTCGAGTTAGGAGGGACAAATGTGATCTTGAGGTTGGATTGGCTGGAAGGGTTAGGGGAGATTAGAGCAAACTTTAGAGATTTGACTCTTAAGGTTGAGATTGCAGGGAAGGAGATACTACTGAAAGGGGAACCTTCTTTATCAACAGCACCAGCGTCACTCAAAACCATGTATAATGACATGTTTGCTCCTAGATGGATGAACACAGAACTAAAGAACACGAAGGAAGAACTATCAGCTCTAAAGGTGAAGAGTGGAGCTAGGAAGACAACATTCATGGTTTTTCTAGCAGGAAGAAAACCAAGTGACTACATTGAAGAGGTGGCTATGGCAGCTCGTGGTGTGGGACTTGGAGAAGGTAACTGGGACCCAGGTGGCAATTCCTATGCCTCGTACATCACTTGGTCCTCCTACTTCAAAGAATGGGACCCTGGTGGCAATTCTTTTAGCAGCTACAACATTTACCCCAACCTTCACCTTGAGGACAAGGTGAATCTTTTGAGGGGAAGTATTGATAGATACCCACCTATTAATAACAGAAAAGGTGTGCTGAGGAACAAGGGATCATCACCTCAATTAGGCATGGATCATGAGCTCCAACAGCAGCATAACTGCCAGCTGACGTGGCAGGAAACAAGTAGGGGGGAGGAGAGAGAAAGTGAAATCTATTAGGAGGAAAAAGGGGATAAAATGGGAGAAGAGGGGGGAGAAGAGGCATCGGAGAATTAGGAGGAAATTGGGAGGGAGAGACCAGGCCTCTCGAATTGCCTGGATTATCTTTTTTCCTTCTTTCATTTCTTGAGAGTTCTGTTCTATAAACATTTTCTGTCCCCACTGATTTGATATCACACTGATATTAGTGTAGGAGAGGAGATTTAGACCTCTATTTCAGTGCTTGTGTGTGATTCTGAACCATTTTCTATCAAAAAGAAAAAAAACTTAAGTTTTTATGGATGAGTAAAATATGGAAATTGCATCAACACTGTTTAGTTTTATGGGTTGGAGATTTGCATCAGTCTGCATGGCTTTTGTACACTTTTAACTGTAATAGGTTATATCCAAAATCCTCTGAACTATATAGGCTTATCTACTTTAATTGACAGTTATTAAACCAGGACTGGACTCACCTATTGGACCAGATGTGCGCTTAAACCCCTCAAACCTGGTAAACTCATTGGTTTATGTGAAACCTGCTTGACCTTGAAAGCCTGATGCGACCTTGGCTGTTTGCTTCATTTCAATTTTTTTTAACTTTTTAATGTTATGTGGGGCCAATGTACTGGCTGCATGTGTGCCATGCGCCTCTGCCCTCATTCAATATCAATCTCTCAAATAAATGGTCAAAAAAGCTTTTACTTTGTGGGACCCTAGCATGTAACTTTAAAGGCTCGTTTGGTGGCCAGGATAGGGGAGGTAGGATAGGATAAGCTATCATATCATACTTTAATCTATAGTTTGGTGAACCAATAGGATTATAGTTATCCCGTCATATCCTTCCTTTATAAAATTTTATCCTAAAGAAGCAAGTAGGATGGATATCAACTTGAAATTAACCCACACCCATTAACCAACCTTCATCACCTTTCCTTCACCCTTTAACCATCTTCCGCGTGAAACCTCATCCAAACCATCACAAACACCACCCATCCACCGTCCCAACCGAGACCACCACGGTCCAACCCTCACCTCCATAACCAACGTTCAACCTCCACTCAAACAAACCTTTACATCTCGGCCACCAAGCCCGAATCACCGAGCGCCACCGAGGCCAGCTCCGACCGCCACTCCGGCCGCCCGCTGCCGTTCCCGTTCCGCCGATCGCGCGGATCCGTCGCGCACCAACACTACTAGCCGCCGTCGGTCGCGCCTCCACGTCGCGGTTCGTTATCCATGCGCCATTCGTGCCACCCGAGACCGCTCCTTCATCTTCAATTGCCTCACTCTAAGTCTTTAGTCACACACAGATAGCCCTATCTCCTTTACCTCTCTGTTTCTTGCTTTCATTTTTATTCTATCTATTTTGTGCAGTTTTTTTATATAATTTTTTATAATTTAAATGTACAAAATGTTAAAAAAAATTGATTTTTTTAAAAAATATATGTAATTCTGATATAAGGGTACATTTGTCATTTGCATATAATTTATATCATATCCTGATAATATCTGGTTTACATCAAACACAAGACAAGGATAACATAATGCTATCCTGTTGGTTATCTGGTAGACATCAAACATCAGATAGGATAACAACTTATCCTGCTCATATCCTATCCTACTCCTATCCTGCTCTCTTATCCTATCCGTTCTTATCCTATCCTGACCACCAAACGAGCCCAGATCAATCATCCATGGCTACCGTGGAGTATGGTGGAAACATTGACTATATATAGGGAGCAAAAAACTCATTTCAGGAAGAAGTTGTGCGTTGTGGGACTTGGGTTCAAACAACATATAGCTTTTTATTGCCCAAAATTAGGCAGCAGTTGGAACCAAAATAAGGAAATATATATTAGAAAAACTAAACTTTTATAACTTGAGTAGGAAAAAAAGCACGGATTTAAATTGCTTTGCTGTAATTATTTTTATATATATCACATTAATTTAATAATAATATTCTATATAATATATTATACATATATAACTTATTGCTTGTAAATAAGTGTGTTTTAAGCAGGGCAGGGCAGCTAATGTATATTTATATCTTACACTGTACTGTAGCTATGTTAAGTGCTTCTGCTAAAAAATGACTTAAAGGACTAATAGCTATTGATCTTCTAAAGTTCTAATTCCTGAACTCCAAGATTGTGCTTGCTTGCAATCATGAATGTGAGCTGATATTTTTCTAATATGTGAAAAACCAGTCAGTATCTTCATGGTGGATTCATACTTCTGTTAGTATTCATTCTAACATTCTGAAATTAATCAATTTATTAAGTCAATTACTAAGTAGAAAAATTCTATTGACAGGTCACTATGTGTTGATATGTGGCTATGATGCTGGAGCAGATATGTTTGAGATTAGAGATCCTGCCAGCTCTAAGTATCCTCTTTTCCCTCTTTCTACTAACTGAAGAATATCTTGTTATTATTTTAAAATTTTCTGCACAATAATATCTTATCCTTATTAAGACCTTTACCATGGTGTTTGGATCATAAACGTTGATATTTGGATTCCTAACTCCTTCAAAATTATCATTAAATGAGTCACCTTTTATTTCTTTCTGAGAAAAAATTTATTCTAAAGCATATAATGCTTACATACAACAACAGCAAGAGCCTTTTTCCCACTAGGTGGGGTAGGTTACATGGATCATTGTGTTTTGTCTTAAATCAAGTCATCAAAAAGGCCATTTAGGTCTAAGTTCTTTTAATGGTTTCACTTAGAGTTTTTCTTAGTCTCTCTTTTACCTCTAACTACTAAGCTATCCTCCATCTAATCCACTTTTCTTACTGAGGCTTCTATTTATCTTCTTCTCACATGACCAAATCACCTTAGGCAAGATTTTACCATTTTTTCCTCAATAGGTACTACTCTTATTTTCTCTTTAATGCATTCATTCCTGTACTTAGGTAAAACTGTAAAAATAATTTTTGTTTCTCTGAAGTACTTCGAGTGTTATTTGTGATAGAAAAATGTCTCTTAAATTTAAAATAAAATTTTACCACAGCTATAAGACCCGCAATGCTTTATGGTACTGAATGTTTAGCGGTAAAAAGTTAATAAGAGCATAAGCTCAGTGTTGCGGAGATGAGGATGTTGCATTGGATGAGTGGACATATAAGACAAGATAGGATTAGGAATAAATGTATTAGAGAGAAAGTAATTCATGTAGCCGATCTCATCTAGTGAGAAAAGGCTTTGTTGCTATTGTTGTTGAATGTCACTATTTTTTCTATTTTAGTAACCAATCCACAGAGGAATTCCATTTTTTAGAATATTTTGTATTGGCAGTTAGGGATTATTGTAATACATGTTCAAAATGTCATTTAACGCTGTGGCTTCTAGTTTTTTGTCTTTTGAAAAAAAGAAAAGAATCTTATTTTATTTTAAGTAAAATCATTGAATGGCATATTCCACTGCACGTGTATATAGACATGTATATGTCTCCTTAGGAGTTTTATAATAACGGAGATGTCTTCTTCTATACTTTTATGAGAATGTTGTACATAAACTTTGCAGTCTTTTTAGGTATAATATGAATCAAACAAGAATTCGTAATATGAAATCTAAAAATTTAGAGAACCTCTGGGAGGAAAAACTTTACATAGTATAGTTTTCTAATGAAAATTGACAAGAATACATATCTTTCACTGGAGGTATTGCAAGTCATAACAACTCATTTTTCAAGGCAACCTAAAAATTCTAGATATAATGTTATGCTACCTGAGTCTTTGAATAGATTTTATTTTCTGCATGATTATTTATTCATTGTTTCTCACATGGGCTGCATCTGCTCTGTTGAGCATTCATATTTTCGTGGTTTCTGAAAGAAAGTTCTTTCCAGTTCCATTGTTTATGAATTTTCGCCAGGCAGTGGATGTTTAATGATACTGATGATGGTTCCATTCTGATTATGTCACTGGTATTGTTTGATAGTCATTTGGTTTTGCTGGATCAACCATTTGTTTCCTTAACTAAGCATGCTAACTTTTTAGAAGGGTCATAGTCCTACTGTCAGTTATGATTGCAATTTCATCTTGTGAAGTTTAAATTATCAAATTTGGATATTCTGCTTTTATGACCATATATTTGATGAAATAACCTGCCAGATCAATTTAGTAGCATAGGCATACAAACTGTCCTTCAATTGCATAAATTTTTAGATCTCTACATGCCTTAGATGAGAAATTCAGAAAAACCATCCATGTGAATATTCTTACTAAATTTTGTGTTCATGGTTCTAACTACTACTATCTCTCTGAGTACATTCATGATAGCTTTATTTCCTTTTCACCGTGGCTGAATTTGTTGAAAAAGCGGGGAACAACAAAACAAAAGACATTGGTCAATTTTTATTTTTTTAAATTTCTATAAACAATTTTCTGGAATATGACAAACATCTGCATATTATTTCAGTGGATAAACTATTGCCTAGTTCTTTTTGTGATTTTGATACTAAAACAAGAGTTGATTGGTCATATTTATAAATTCACAAATTTGAAATTCCTGAAAATTATGCAGGAAACATAAGAGGATCTCTTCAAAGTCTTTAGAAGAAGCTCGCAAAGCCTTTGGTACTGATGAGGATCTTCTCTTGGTAAGCTTCTATCAAAAAAATCTTCTCTTGTTAAGCTAATGCACCATACCATATACCTCAAGTCATCTTCACCAAGCTTAGTTCCTTGTATTCTGACAAAACCTATCTGGTATATGCAGCTAAACTTTGCCTCAAAATAAAGTTTTAGTTCAGGACTCTGTTAAACTTTTTTCCCCCAATTAACCAATATTTTAAAATAAGTTTAATTCTACTTTTTATTTACTTTTGACTAACAAATTGAGGGAATGGGGAGCATCACAAATTGTCGTAGAACCTGTGATGTGCTCAGACTCCTCTGCCTGATGGTTGGGTATTTGACCACTAGAGCAAAGGCTTGCAGTTTTTCTTGGATAAATCTAAGTGCTAGACCCACATTAAATTAAAAATGTGTAGTCATTTAAAATTCTAATTGACAACATTGATATTTTCTTGTGGTCCAAATCTTGAGCAACTGAAAGGCGTTCAGGGAATAGACGCACTTGGGTTTTTTATTTGAGTTCTAGATTCCTGTGTCATTGTTAAAAGTTCTGAACATTTTAGTTCTAATGTTGATAATTTTAGGTTTCTATTAGCAATTGGATGGATGCTGATAAACATATATTCATTCTGTATGTACCTGCATAGATGGTTTCTAGTCTATGAATTAACAACTGAGCCATGGGTTCCCTGTTAACTCCAAGTCGTTGTGTGATTTGTTATCTCAAGTGAAACTTACTTTGTCAAATTAAACTGATTTCTTTTCTGGTGTTAAATGCTTAATAGACTCCTGTAGGTGGTTAGATGTTTTTTAGGTAAGATGGTTGATGGGATCTTAGAACAGTGCAAGTATCATCTTCATTTGGGACTTCGAATGGAAGTTTTGATCATCGTTTGTCCCATTGAGATTGATATAAGCCTGTTTGTATCATAATTTACTCCTATATTCCTACTTCTTACTCAAATAGTTGATAACTTGATAATTATTATTATGTGAAATGATTATTTTTCCTTGGATGGCCTAGTAGATATCTTTGAAGAAGAGCAAGAACCATCATCAACCTTCGCTGCAACTTTCCAACAATGTCAATACCGATTCTTGAATTTCTTTCCCCCTTCTACAATTATTTGCAAATCATGTTGCTTCATTTTATTTTATTTTTTGCATATATTACATATTCCTTGTGCATTTTAGTTGCTACAAGGGAATCATAGCTTCTGATGTATTTATATTCCCAGTAGAAACCTCTTAAAATGGTTTTCTTCTGGACTATATGCATTGTGTAGATACGTAGAATTCATTACTCAAAACTGTATAATAGCAATCAATTCGTTCTAATCTTATGTAAACCATGTATTCTTTCTCAGAAACATGAGACACACAACTGTAATGTTGTAAATGGACTCGGAGCTCAATTGCTTTGCTTTACCTGGACAGAAAAAGTTCCATCATTTTGCCTGCAATAAAAAAAGCAGTTAATTAAATTCTGATTACATGTCTTATTTTTCATTTTTATTCTATTTTCTGCTTCTATTACTCTCCTATCATGTGGCATTGTGATTCTTGATTAATCATTTTATTCTTTTCGTCTTTATGGCCGATTGTTATTCAGCTCATATTTACTTGTAATTTGAAGCAAGTTCAATATGGCCAGTGAATGCAGATGAATACTATTTTGGCAGGTATACATGATTATAGTTATAGTAATAACATTCCTCTTATAGTTATTCTCTATTCAATAAATGTGCATGACGTGACCATTTATTCAGTTAACTTCATATTCATTCATGACTTGGTTCTAAATGCATCATCTCGTGTTTATTCATATTCAGTTGGTTGGCGAACCATTAAATGCATCCTCTCGCATTTAGCCTCTGATAGTTACACCTAACGTTGGAAGAAGCGTGTTGGCTCTAAATGCATGCAAGCATGTATTATATTATAGAGAAAAGAGTATAAAGATTTTTAAACTTCAATTCTTTTGTAAATTATTATCACAAATTTTAAAATTTTTTAATTAAATTTTAAATTTTAATTAATATTTCAATAAATTTTTATGTTTAATTTAAATTTATTAACTTATTAATGATAATATTGTATGATATTATTTTATTTGTATTAATATTAACTAAATATTATTTATTAATTTATTTATTAAAATTTAATTATAAACAGTTTAAAAAATGTTAATATGAATAAGATAGTATATAATATCATTGTTATTGAGTTTATAGATTCAAATTGAACAGAATAATTTATTAGACATTAATTAAAATTTAAAAATTAATTAAAAAATTTAAAATTTGTGATAATAATTTGTAAAAAGGTTAAAGTTTGTATGACCAGATACTTTTTCCTCTATATTATATTACACAATCTTGTGTGCACTCCCACATGGAAGAGAGAAGTGGAATGCGACCCTGGTTTCGGGGCTTTTCACCATTTGACACCGCTTTTGATATTATTATTTCCTTAAAAATTGGATCTAGCTGTGATGCTCCTTTAAAAAATTAAAATAAACAACTAAATTAACTAATATTATGAGCAAGCATGGTTAAGATTCAATAATTGTATTCTTGGTGGCCATGTCATTGCTGTGTTTTTCTCAACAGTTATGATTTTATTATTATTATTTTATATCATTTTTTATATTATTTTTTATACCATTAATTATATTTTTTTTTCATTTAATCATAATTATTTAAAAAAATGTAAAAAGTGGTGTTGGAACAAAAATGGTTTTCTCTGACAATTGTTGTCATTACTGTGATTATTTTTTGTGAATGACGGTGGTGGAGGCATGGTGATGGAAGAAAGAAGTGAGTTGGTCAAAACGGTGATAGATTCTGTAGTGGAACTGGAACTCACTTTTCCAAGAATCTTCTAAGACAGAGTTCCCCGACACACCGTCTCTTTCCCGCAGAACAACGAGACATGTTCGTCCATAACGAGTTTGTATTAAGTTATTAATTATTAAGTAATATTGTAATGTGTTTTCGTATTTTTTTGTGTGAGATTAATTTTTAAACAACGGTACAGGTAGGCCTTTTCTACAAATTGCGTCTACAATATTTAAACCTTTGTCTTCTATTGAGAGTTGAGATTATCTAAAAAACAAAAATTAAAAACAATAGCTTATTTCACTTTGCTTACAATAATTGTATCATTTTCTGGCTGAACCAGACACCACTTGTGTTTGTCACTCTTGCTTCTTCGTTTTTTTATTCATGACTCTTGCTTGTTCTTTGGACATTACTTTCCCGCTGCTGTCCGTAATGTGAGATTGCTGTGCACAGATACATCACAAATATGTTATACATGCATTTTTTTATTATACAAAGCATTAAATAAAAATATATATAACAATTAAGAACAAATTTTCAACTTCAAATTATATTACTACCAAGAAAGACTAGTACAATGCTAAGGGAGTCGCATTCTCAAGAAAAGAATTAAAATTCAAATTCTGAAAAAGACAATTGTTAAGAGAAATTCTTAGTCGTAACAGTATTTGATAGTTAGTCTCATATCAATGTTTACGAAGATTTCTTAACAAAGACTAAAAAAAAACTTCAAATTATATTACTAATAAAGTCATTCATCACTCACAAGAGGTAGTTTTTTTGTCTTTGATTAGATATTTTCACAAATATTACTATAAGACAAACTTTTAAACACTGGCACGACTAAGAGATCTTTCCAACCTATGAGAGATAGTTTAAATGGTAAACAAGTTTAACTCAATAGTTGATAGATCTTTATAATATTGAATATTTGAATCCACAAAAATATATTGATAAGGAAGGAAAGCCTTCAAACATATTAATTTCACACTCAAATAATGTTAAAAAAAACGTTAAAAAAAACTAAGCCATTGATAATTTATGTGTTTGGCTCTCTTCTAATTGAAAAAAAAAATGTTAATTGTACAAAAACTTTCTCCTTGAGTAGGCTGGGCAATGGGATAGGTAGAGGCGAATTTTTGCTTAACTCAATCCCGTCTTACATTTTTAGGATTAAAACTTAAATCCGCTCTACAAGAAAAATAATAAAACTCACACCCTATTTTGTCCTACATTGTCTTGCACTTATTAATATTTTAAATTAAATTTATGCTATAATTAATCACAATCTTAAAATTAATTTATTATCTTATATAAATTAAAAAATATGTTTAACATAAGTATAAAACTAATGCAGATCAATTACTATAATTCACTTTATTAGTAACTAAATTAAGCATCACGTCCAAAACTAAACTAAGTATGATGCTTATTTTGATTAAGGGCGTTTATTTAGATAAGGGGTGCATGGCAAAGTGGGTGAATGAACCCCAAACTGCACTCAACCCGCACCATTGCGAGACAAATTTTAAACCCACTTCATGTAAGTATGGATGGGTTGGGTACTTGTACCGGGACAAAATTGTCAAGCCCATTTTTGAGACCATAACAGAGGGTGCTCGTAGCCTAGCCTAGCACAACCCCAAGCTAATTTGGCCGGGTTGAGCTCTTAAATTTTGACCCAATGTATTTTTTGGATTATATTCGTGTCACATTTCAAATTAGCTCAATTTGATCCGATGTTATATAATACATTGAAACTTAGAATTTTATGAAAATTAATAATAAAATATAAGACTTTTAAGCTTAAATTAATACTTTTTATAAAGAAATAATTTGTTTTAAAATATATATTGTACAATTTTTGTTTCATATTATTAAAATTTTATAATTTAATTATATATAATATTTAAAATTTTATATTTTATTTAAATATTAAGTTGGGTTGATTTTGATTCGATCACTATTGAGTCGCGATTGACTCGAATCTAGATCTAAAAATTAAGCCCAATAAAAATATTGAATTGGGATCGGGTGAAGTTAAATCCTGCCATGAACAGCCCTAACCCTAATCAATTGATGTAAGGATAATGTTTCTTGTACAATTAAAATATGCATATCGTATTTACATCGTAGATTTATATGTGAGAGATGTTAAATCAGACTGTATGTTACTGTAACTTTTCTGTGAGATACAGAATGAGTTTGTGAGAGGGTTAGATGAAAGTTGGAGTATTTTAATTAGACGAATAACGCTGTCGTTGATGTAAAAGGAGAAAAAAATATGAGAAAAATAAAGAGAAAGAAAAGTTAATTGAGATGAAATGCAAATTTTTTTGTGTGAACGTAACTACTGAATTAGAAATCCTGGCAATACCTAATAAATAATAATGGACTGAAGTTGATAATGAAAGTGGAGGCATGTGCAGCATCAATAGGCTTAGGTGCTGCCCATGACTGTAGCACACAAAGGACGACATTTTCATAGAAAATGTAAAAGTGAGACCACAGTAGCCCATGTTATAAAAAGTTCGAGACGAAGACACCTCTCCATCATCCAAACACGAATCATTGTCCTCTTGCTGGAATTGGTTACCCATTTGTTTAAGCTGTGTTCTTTAGAAAGAGTTGGTCCAAATTCAATGAAAAAAACAATAGCAATAATAATATAGAAGATCCAAATAGTTGATATTCTTAAGTCATAACTGCTTCTCTGTTTGTTTGTTTGTTTCTTTGTAACTTTGTACTGTTTTTTTTTTTTTCTCCCAAGTCCTCCATTTTTATATGCCTTAAACTCGAATATGTTTGGGTGGATGAGTAAGAAGCTGAATGTGTGTGTCCTATAAAGCCAAATTCAACGCATCCATTATTCGGCGGATCTCTGAGACTGCTCTGCATGCTATTCTTGTGTCGTATTCGTACCATAACCAAATTGGAATGAAAACGACGGTGAAAAGAATATCTCCCTCTGTTTTTTTTTTTTTCCATTTTTCTTTTGGGTTACAATCAGATAAAAATATGTGTCGTGTTTGAGTAACATATATAAGTTCAACCTTCTTGTGCTACAATTTGATGGCAAAGAAATTGAACTAGTGGACCTTAAGAATGACCATTGATGGCCAACTAATTTAAGTGTATACTTGGGATAGTTGTGACTTAATTATTTTAATAATTGATTTTTGTATAAATTTTTTTATTATAATTAATTATAATAAAATTAATTTTATATTTAGATATGTTAGTTAAAAATAATTTTAAGTTAATTTATTTTATTTGAATGATATAAAAAAATTATTTTTATATATTAAATTATCAAAATAGTATAAATTAATTTAAAAAATTATTTAATTAATTAAAAAAATTATTTGATTGAAAAAAAATATTTATATATCAAAATATAAGAAATAATTTATAATATAAAATTATAAACTAAAATTTTAACATTATAAAAAAATTAAAATACATTAAATTTTGTATAAAAATTAAAATTAAATTTATCAAACATATATAATTATTGTTACAATCACTTTTTTACCAAATAATATATAAAAATAATATATGTTGGGGAACAAAAAATCATTCTCCAACATGCTCTAACTAGTCGAACTTTTACTGACAAATAATTAAATGATTTGAGTTCAAATAAAAAAATTATTATTATAAGTGATTTCTTGTTGTAGTTGATTGTTTAACTTAGTTCATGTTTAATTGGGATTACTTATTAAATCAATAAAAAAAAATTTCAAAAGTTTTTTTATTGTTCATGGTATATTTGAGTAATTTTATAACAATTTTTACATAAAATTTAATATATTATAATATTTTTTTATAAGTTTAAAATTTATAATTCTAAATTATAAATTATTTTAAAAAATTTGAGATATAAATATTATTTTATTTTTAATTAAATAATTTTTTAATTATTATATATTTTTTAATAATTTAATACATAAAAATATTTTTTATATTATTTAAATAAACTAAATTATTTTAAAATTATTTTTTAACTAATATACTTAAATATAAATTTAATTCTATTATAATCAATTTTATATAATTATTAATTATTAAAATAATAAAAAAATTATAACTAAATTAAACACACCTTTAATCTTAAAATAAATAAAATTCTCTTTACATCCTATATTTTTAATTAAAAAGAAACAAAAAGAAATTGACCATCGATCGATTTTTGGGTTCAATAATCTATTAACAACGATCCGTTTCCAATTTGGAATTTTTTGGCTCAGCTCTCTCATCAGATTTTCCTACTTTTGATTTGATGCCGTACTGCAAATCAGATCCTCCAGGAAACAGCTGTAACACTTACTTGGACTGTTGGCCGTATCATATCATATCTTTCACAAATCCGAATGAGTACATCTTTTCATCTAAATTTATATATATATTATCTCATATTTATATAATTTTTCTTATTTAATTATAATTATTTTATTTATTTTTATATATTTATATTTTAACTTTATCAGATATTTACAAATATAGAGTAAAATATTTGATAAAAGCGTGCAAGAAGCATTTTCCTATTTGAATGGAAGAGAGCTTGAGATTCTCCTAGTTTTATCGTAATTCTAAAATTTTCTATTTTTCTGTTTTCATTTATTTTTATACAACAATGCTTAATTCTTATAATTAATTATATATAAATAAAATAATAAAATTGTAAATATCATTATGCAATTTGAACTACTCTACTACTCACGTAAGAATTTATCTTCTTACTCTACAACTTTGAATGTTCAAACACTATAGATCTTTCTCTCTAAGAAATTATTTTCCCCCTCCCCCTTACTGTTATTGACGCTCAACAAATAAAAACATTATAATTCTGAATCTTTCCAAGAAAGGCTGTAAAATTCTTAAAACTCTACTGTTGGTATAACATTTTGTTCCTATTATAAATGCGGATTGACAGGTCCGCCAGTTTTTTTTTTTTTTTTTTTTTCTTGATAGTCTCTTTTCTACTTTTTTATCAAATTATTATTAATGACAAAATTATTTATTAAAATATTATTTTTTAAATTAATTATCAAAATATTATTTTTTAAAAATTATATATCAAATTATTATTTTTTTATTTAACGTATATTTTTTATTAATTTCTAATTCACGTGGATTACGACAAATAAGATGGCGCATCCAATTAGATTAAGCCAACAAGGTTGACATATCCACGTCGATTACGCTATCTTATTTGGCGTCATCCAACTAGATGCGTCATCCTGTTTAGCGTAATCTTAGTAGATGCACTAATATTGTCGGTGTAATTCAACATGGATCATAAATTAGTAAAGGATAGTGAGAGATACTGAAGACTCAATGAAACTGAAATACTTGTGAGTTGTGATCATCGATATTATTTTCTCCATGCCCATAAACCTCGTCATTAAGATTTTCTTTCATTATATCACATTCCTCTTTAGCTTGCATGATCACTATAACATAAAACTCATTTACTTGTCACAACAAAAGTCTTATAAAGTCAAAACAGTTTTTTTATTTTTTATTTTTTTATATTTGTTCCTACATGTTTATTTAAAAAAAATACTCTTTTTTTATATTTATTTGATGAGTACTCTCTCAATTCCAGAAAACCACAATCTCACACTTATTCCATTTATAATTTTTTATCTAACTAATAACGTACATTTATCTTCACTGTTAGAAGTTACCATGAGTAATTAAGGCTTTGGTGGTACAATTGCAAGAAAGACACAAAAACCAGTAAAACCATTCAGCAACACTATCAACTGTCATTTCTCATCTGTCTCTGCCCCTTATTGGCTAGTGCGCGTTCGATGAGGCAAAAAAGATTGTAAAGAAGGTCTCTGCCCCTTCTTTATTAATAGGAGTGGAAATAAGTTAAACCATCGGGGGCTATGGCTGGCCTTACTGAGTCTCGACCGACTATTGTTTACTTAAACAAATTAGGCCAATGCTTTTTTAAAAGCTTGTTTAACTAAAAGGTCGTCTCATCTATCTAATAATAGGCCTTTTAAGCCTAGTAGGCGACTTTACCTATTTAATTATATATAATATAATATATATTATTATAATAATTATAAATTATAATTATAATTAATAATTTATTATAATATATTAATATATTTTTAATTAAATTTTAATAAAAATTAATAATTAAAACTTAAGTTAATAAGTTATAATAGAAATAATATATTTATTAGAATGAAAATAATAAGTTAACACTCACTTCTTATTTTTATAGATGCTCACTATTTTCTTGCTCTGATCTTTGATCGATGTGGGACTTGAAAGATTAGAGTAAGAAAGTGAGCAACTTGGTATATCTCCAAGTCTCACATCGACCAAAGACTAGAGTAAGAAAATAGTGAATATCTATAACACTCACCTCTTACTTTTATAGATACTCACTATTTTCTTACTCTGATCTTTGGTCGATTTGGGACTTGAAAGACTAGAGTAAGAAAGTGAGCAATTTGGTATATCTCCAAGTCCCACATCGACCAAAGACTAGAGTAAGAAAGTAATAAGTATCTATAAAATTAAAAGGTGAGTGTTAAATTATAACAAAGGCTTATTGGCTTTGAGTAGGCCCATTGACTTATTTCAAGGCTTAGGCCTGTTAGCTTACGTAAATGCATATTGACTTATTTAAAGGTAGGTCTGTTAGCCTATGTAAGACATGTTGACCTATTTAAAGGTAGGTCTGTTAATCTATGTAAAGGCCTGTTGGCCTATTTAAAAGTAGGTCTGTTAGCCTATTTAAAGGCCTCATTGCAAAGTAAGTCTTTAAATAGGCTTTCAGGCCAAGCGAAGCTTTTAAAAAGGTCAGGCCAAGCCTTAAAAATCAGCCTATTACAGGCTCATAGGCCAGGCTCAAGCCTTATAATTGGGATACAGGCCAAGCCTGTTTAAGGCAAAGCCTGGCCTGGCCTGACCTGTTTCTACCCCTATTTATTAATTTCTGGTCTACGTAGGATTACGCCAATAAAGTTGACACATCCACTTATATTACACCAAATGGGATGACGTATCCACATCGATTATGCCATTCTGTTTGGCATAATCTAACTGGATATGTCATCCCATTTGACATAATCTAAGTAGATGCATCAACCTTGTTAGCGTAATTCTACGTAAATAAAAAATTATTAAAAAATATCACGTTAAATAAAAAGAAGACAATTTAGGGCAAATCGACCAAAATGCCCTTAGCGGTAAATTTATTTACCAATTTGCCATCCTTTTCAAACTATTTATCAAACTGCCACTATTTTTGCCACGTTGAAATTTTATATTATTTTTTGTTCCATGTGGGATGCGCCAACACGCGTGGCGCTTCCAACAGGGATGCGCCAACATGCGTGGCGCATCCAACTGGGATGCGCCAACACATGTGGCGCATCACACGTGGATGCGCCACGCGTGTTGGCGCATCCCACGTGGAACGAAAAATAATATAAACTTCTCACGTTATATGTGCAGGGTACTTAACCCATTCCACTTGGATCTCTTAAAAAATAGCGCCCAGAGACACATACAATTTACATGTCTACTAAAGAGTGCACCACAATATTGAAGGACATCAGTTTCAATTAGCTTATTTATAAGCTAAGTATTTGCTTCTGATCTGTAAAGTAGTCGATTTGGTACTTTGCTGTTAGCAAGGCAAAGCAACTAAGTAAGGTAACAAAATACATTTGTTCGATGTGGGACTTTGATAGTGGCAAGGTAAAGCAAGTAAGTAAGACAACAAGTAAGTAAGTCCCACATCGAATAAATATGTTTTGTTGTCTTACTTACTTGTTTTACCTTGCCACTATCAAAGTCTCACATCGAGCAAATGTATTTTATTACCTTACTTAGTTGCTTTGCCTTGCTAACAGCAAAGTCCCACATCGACTACTTTACAGATGAGAAGCAAATACTCGGTTTATAAATAAGCTACTTGAAACTGATGTCCCTCAATATTGTGGTGCACTTTTTAGTAGACATGTAAATTGTATGTGTCTCTGGGCGCCATTTTTTAATAGATCCACGTGGAATGGGTTAAGTGCCCTGCACATATAATGTGAAAAGTTTATATTATTTTTTGTTCCACATAAGATGCGCCAATTGAGATGCGCCAACACGCGTGGCGCATCCACGTGGGATGCGCCACATGTGTTGGCGCATCCCAGTTAGATGCGCCACACGTGTTGGCGTATCCCAGTTCGATGTGTCACGCGTGTTAGCGCATCCCACGTGGAACAAAAAATAATATAAAATTCTAACATGGCAAAAAAAGTGACAGTTTGATAAATAGTTTGAAAAGAATGAGAAATTGATAAATAAATTTATCACTAAGGGTATTTTGGTCGATTTGTCAACAATTTAGTATATAGTTCTAAAATAATAATATTTTGATCAATAGTTTAAAAAAATAATATTTTAATAAATAATTTTATTACTTGATGATAATTTGGTAAAAAAAATCGTCTCTTTTCCGGTCTCCACAATCTAAAACAGAGAATAACTTGGACTTTGTTTGTTATCTTTTTAAAGGTAGAAAAGAAAAGAAAGGATTGAGAGAATGATCTACATCCCTTATTTAGTAACACTTCAGTTAATAATGAAAAGAGAAAGATCTAAAAGGATAAACTTTTCATAAACTTCACCATTTTCTCATCCTTTCATTTCTGGATGGAAAAGAATAAGGACAAAACTTAGGTAAAGTTCATTAGGTGCTTGTTTCTAATAGAAACATGACATGTGTATATTTTTCTAAAACTCATTAATGAAAATTTTGAAAATAATAAATAAGTAACTAAAAAATAAAACACATGTCATGTTTCTATTGGAGACAAGCACCACAAGCACCTACCTAAGTCTTGTCCAAAGAATAAAAGGGAAGGGAAATCATTTTTATAAACTCTACTGTATATTTACATAATTGTTTATTTATTTACATATGTTTCCATTTGTTTCTTTAAAGAAAATAAATAAAGGAATGAAAACATCAATTTTTTCTATTAAATAAAATAAAAAAGAGAAGTAATAACTCTTTTACTATTTTTTTCTTTTTTATTATATCCCTTATTTTTCTTTTTCCACCATCATACATTGTGGGAAAGTAAAAGAAAGTAATAAGATAAAAAAAAAAAGAGAAAAAAAGAATAGAGAAGAAGAGGAGTTATACCCCCTTTGCTTGGTACCATTTAATAGAAAAGAAGTTATGTTTCTCTTTCTTTATTTGGTTTATTCAAGAAAAAAAATATGTAAATATATAATGGAATTTATCAAAACACTTTTTTATGCTTCTCTTCATTTCCCTTCCTTTTTTTCTTAGAGATAGAAAGAGAATGAAAATAATGTGAAACTCGTGAAAATGTCATCCTTCCAAATCATTTATTTTCTCTCCACAAATGCATACCAAACAAGGTATAACCTCCTTCCTCTACCATCATTTTTTTCTTTCACTCCTCTAAACTCATACCAAACAAATAGGAAATTAAAAGCAATTTATTTTATGGTACATATTTCTAAAAATATTGAAATGAAGACTTTTATGTAAGAATGTCAACGGGGCGAGGGCGAGGACAGGTAGTGTTTCTCCTACCTCTATCTCATCTTAGTCACAGGTATCTATTTATCTTTATAGGTAAATGCATGCATATTTATGGATATTTGCTAATATTTATGAATTTAAAATGAAATTATAAAAATTACAAAATGAAAACATAAATAAAATAACTTTTACATTACATACAAGCCCTTTTTTCAACAATTTAATTTTTTTTTTACAAAATCTAAAAATTTACAAATAACATTCAAAGTTTAATTATATTTTGTAATATTTAATATACATAAATAATTATTACATGAATAATTTTTCAAAAATTGTTATTATTATAGGTTCTTTCATTAAAAAATAATAATAATATATAAATTTTTATTTCATCTCAAAGTAAAAGAGAAAAAATCATAATATATGTAGTATAATAAATAAAAATATATATTTCGTGAATACCATCGAGGCAAATATTATGATTATTGCCTTCGACTCCATTAACCATCCCTTTTCCTATTGTGGGTAATTTTCACGGATACAAAATTGTTTTATATCCTTACTTTTAAAGAGTGTTCTATCTATTTTGGAATTTTTAACTTTTAATATTTATCTATCTCTTCAATGACATTGTCATGTTAAAAACTCGTGAGAATATCTACTCTCCTATTGCTTTCTGAGTTTATGACTTTTTTACTAAACTGCCACTGTTAGTAAAATTATTTATCAAATTGCCTTTTTTTTTAACTATTTACTAAATTATCATTTTTTAACTATTTACAAAATGTCAAAATTATATACTAAATAACATTTACGTATTTTTAAATATTTAATATACATGCGTGGTGGCGCATAACGTATTGTGCAATTATTACATGAATAATTTTTCAAAAATTGTTATCATTAATAAAATGTTGTAAATGTTTATTAATGAATCATACTAATTACGGAAATAAAATATATGATATAAAATTAAAAAAGTGACAAATTTAATATGTTAAAATATTTAATATTGTTTTAGTTATTATGAAGATTTATTAATTACATAACACATATGTTTTTTTTGTTAATTTTTAAAAATTTATTGTTTCAATTTATTGTTCAATTTAAAAAATTGAGGTATTAATTATTTGCTTTTAATTTTGTCTTTATGTATGATTTTTAATAAATGTAAAAATAATCTAATCAAATGTCATATATCTTGTTATTGAAGTTATTGAATATATTTAATTATTTTTACACAAATATTTTAAAAAACATATCATAAAAATTAAATGGTATATATCTGTAGAAGGAGGCGATACTTATAGGTTATACTTATACTTGGTTAATATAATCCTTAAAAAATCTTCGATGACTTTCCTTTTATTATTAGTCAAATCATAAGAAAAGTTAGTATTGATGATATGAGTATTAAATACTTCCTAAAAAAGCTTATTAGTCCTAAAAAAGTTTTTAAATGATTTTTTTGTGGATTCAGATGATAGTGAGTAGGATTAGATCCCGAGGCAAAGTAATTATTAGAAAAATTTTGACAGTGCCTTGTTGATCTCCATTAACCATCCCTTTTCCTATTGTGGGTAATTTTCACGGATACAAAATTGTTTTATATCCTTACTTTTAAAGAGTGTTCTATCTATTTTGGAATTTTTAACTTTTAATATTTATCTATCTCTTCAATGACATTGGCATGTTAAAAACTCATGAGAATATCTACTCTCCTATTGCTTTGTGAGTTTATGGCTTGTGGAGGTGTTCCAACCTTTTTAAAATTTAAAATTTGCTAGCTTAGATTATATGTATTTGAATTAACTTATTTAACATTTAAAATAATATATAATCAAAATGTTTAAAAGAGCTTTTAAAAAATAATTATTTTTTAAAAAAATAATCAAGACTAAATATACTATAAAAATGAAGTTGAATATTATACTATTATAGAGGAAAGGAAAAATAACGTCCTCAAGAAAGCGTCGGGTATTTGAATTAACATGTAATAAAATTATATGTGTTTGAATTAACTTATTTAATATTTAAAATAACATATAATCAAAATATTTAAAAGAGTTTAAAATAATAATAATTTTCTTAAAAATAATCAAAATCAAACATGCATTAAAAATGAACTTCGAGATTATACTATTATAGAAGAAAGGAAAATTAACGTCCTCAAGAAAACGACGTGTATTAGATTATTGAGTGAGCCTATGTGGGGAGGGATACCATATTACCAAGCAATAACCCCTTAGCTTTGAAATTTAGTAAAGTTAGTAACATTATCTATATAATTGGATGTACGATCACTGCAAAAGTTTTTTATACATTAAAAACTTTGGAAGTAGAGGAGAATAAAGCTAAAAGAGCAATCTGTCATGTGTTTTTTTTTTATTGAGTGACATTAGTCATTTTAATGATATTGATGTATTCCTCTTGACGATTTTTTTTTTTTCGATTTTGAACATATAATATTGTATTAGTTTTTAAACTGTTAGCTTAAGTTTATTTATTACTTGTGAATCAAAATAAAAAAAAGTTTACTTATTACGTAAATTATAAGTCAATATATTTTCTTTCATTTCATTGATTATATTTTATTTAATTCCTTATATTATAAATTAATAAGAGCATTTAATTGATAAATTAAAATCAGTATTTTCAATTGAGAAAATATAAGTACTTCCTAGTCGGTAATAATCTGTCTAAGCCTATAAAAGTCCTTGTTTTAGTTACTTTCTACTTTTTTAATAAAAAAGAAAAAGTACTTGCTATTTTTTCTAATGATAGTATTGGGATATATATATTTCTGTAGAAAATGTTTAAAGAGCTGACTTCTTATAAATTATTTAAACTTTTCACTATTAACCTACTCTAATAGCTTAAATACTTGATAATAGCTACTCAGTATCCTTAATTTAAGGTGTTCAAGACTCGTATTATAACTTAAGTTATAAGTAAGTTTAAATTAAGTAGTTAAAGAGTCTCATATATATATATATATATAACATTTGATAAAAAAATATTTATTATAAAAAATAAGATGAGTAAATTTTAATAATTAAATTTTACATAAATAGTTGATATTAAAATAAAAATATATATAATATTTTTAAGTGATTACATAATTTTTAAATAATTTTTAATTTTAACTATCTATATATAACTATATGATTAAATTTTTTTACACTCTTATAATAAAAATTTATCCCTAAATATGTCCATTATATATTAACTAAATATTTATAATGTTGGAAGTTTGAGTTTTCAAAAAACCATTCTGGATGACAATATCAATGCCTCAAACAAAATAGAAATACCTGCACAAAGAAAATAAAAATGTAAGGTGTACGAGAGTTCGACAATAAAAAATGTTAGCACCTTATACCAAAAAAAAAAAATTGGTACTAAAACACTTGCTACTAAGCTTTGTTGTTATTTAATCATTTTATTTATTATTCGCTCTTCTTATTTAAAAGGATAATACTTCATATGCATATAAGGTTATATTTAGTGCACATGATAGTATAATATAAGATAAGATGATAGGATAGTATAATCTGTATAATAGTATAATTAATAGGATAATACATAATCTTATCTTTTATTTGATAATAAAAAGATAAATTAGTTAATTGTATAATATTTTTTTAAGACCAAAATATATTTTAGCATAAAAATTAAAATAATTAAATAATAATAATAAAAATGTTTTATGGTGGTGGTGGTCGTAATAGCTGGTAAATGGTAGTTGATGATGATGGTAGCTACTCAAGTATCCGGTGGTGATGGTGTTCAAACTCGGTGGTATAGGTGGTGATAAGTGGTGGTTGGTGGCGGCGCAAAGAGTGGTGGTATATATATATATATATATATAATGGTGGTGTTGGTGGCGTAAAAATGGTGGTGTATAAGCGGTGGTGGAGGTGTGAATGGTGATGATGGTAGTTTATGGTGGTTAATATGGCGGCGGCGGTGGTGGTGGTGGTTTTTAAATGATCACATAATGATGGTAATGGTGGCGGTGGTAGTGGTGGTATATAATTATACGATTAAAAATGATTTTATACTGGTTGCTTATAATAAAATTTATCCCTAAATATGTGGTTATATATGGTGATGATGGCGGTGGCGCGGCGGCATGTTGGAAGTTTGAGTTTTTGTGGTGGCGGTGGTGATTCTGGATGACAATGGTGGAAGTGGTGGTGATGGTGATGACAAAATGGTGGTACCTGCCCAAAGAGAGAATAAAAATGAAATTGATGATAATATTGAAATAAAAATCTTATCACCTTATACCAAAAACAAATAAATTATCACTAGAATAAGATAAAATGACTTGATCTATTTCAGCTTATCTTATCAATTGAATGTTAAATATTAAATAAAATTTGATAATATTAACTTATACTCTATATTATTTATAAAGGATAATACTTCATATAATCTAATATAAACACATCCCCTTATAACAGAGTATATAGCAGAATCAGAAAATAAATATATTAAAAATAATATTAAATTATAATTATAAAAATATATACAAATATGTATATATTATGTTATTTTATTTTGGAAAAGCTAAGCAGCTTCTTAAAGGTGATAATGGGCAGCAGCTGCCAAGCAAAGTTAATATATCTGACCGTTGAGTTCAAATTTCGAAAATCTCTTTCGTAAAGACGTTCCTGTAGTGTGTTGTGGTTGCAACTGGCAAAAAAACAACAAAAATATATAAATAAATAAAAAAGAAGATAAATAAATAATGACAACAACAGCAACGAAAAATGCAAGGTATGGTTGTCTTGTCTTATCATAAGTCATCAACAGCTTTAGCTATTTTTTCGGTGATCTCAAAATCTTTAGCTATGACAATGTGGCTATGACCAGCGCCAATACCTTGATAGTGAAGTGATGCCTCAGACGTCAGTCATTGCCCCATTCTCTCTTCTTTTTAGGCGCCAAACTCAAAACATGTTTGGCGGCAATTCTTCCCCCTTTATCTATTTTCTTTTCTTTTCCTTTTAAATCAAAAGATTTTTATTTTTTATTTTTTTTACTAAAATATCTACAAGTAAAAATAAAAATAAGTCAAATTATTCATCAAAAAATTATGACTTAACTTATTTATTAAATAAATTATATCAATATTTTTAAAATAAATATATATAATAAATATAATTATGTCATCAATTTGACATATTTAATTATATATAATATAATATATATTATTATAATAAATATAAATTATAATTATAATTATTAATTTATTATAATATATTAATATATATTTTAATTAAATTTTAATAAAAATCAATAATAAAACTTAAGTTAATAAATTAGAATAGAAATAATATATTTATTAATATATTTAATGTAACATATTTATTAAAATAAAAATAATAAGTTAACACTCATTCCCTACTTTGATAAATATTTACTACTTTTTTACTTTATTTTTTAGTCGATGTGAGACTTGTAGATATATGTCTCTAATAATTTTGTAACTTAGTATATCACCAAGTCCTACATCGACAAAAGATTAGAGTAAGAAAGTGATAAATATTTATAAAATTAGAAGGTGGGTTAGCCTATTTAAATAGGTCCGTTGGCCTATTTCAAGGCTTAGGTCTGTGTGCCTATGTAAAGACATCTTAACCTATTTAAAAGTAGGTTTGTTAATCTATATAAAGACATATTGACATATTTAAAAGATAAGCCTATTTAAAGGCCTCATTACAAAGTAGACATTTAAATAGACTTTCAAGTCAGGTCAGACTTTTAAAAAGAACAGATTTGGTTTTAAAAATTAGTCTATTACAAGCTCACAAACCAAACTCATACCTTATAATTGAGATATAGATCAAGCCTATATAAAACAAAACCTAACATGTTTCCACTCCTCTGTACATGCGTAAGTTGCTAAGAGACTAATAGTAAGTGAATAGATAGACTAGTTTAAGCTTAATTTAATCTAACCTTAATATTTTGATTAGATATTTCTTTAGATTTGGAATGGACTTATTATGGGTTGGCTAATGATTGAATTGATATGATATTTAAATGAAAAATATAAATTTATACATTATCTATAATTAAGTTATAAATTTCTTAGAACTAAAATATTAAAAATAAAGAATGCTTTATAATATATATTTTAAAATAAATTATATTAATATGTATAAAAAAACAAATTATATTAATATAAAGATATTATTTTATTATGCAAAATATATTAATTCAAATCTAAAAGTTTCATAAATCATTAATTGAGGTTCGAATTTTAAATTAAAAAATCTCATAATTTCATCATTATTTTTTTAAATATATATATATATATATATATATATTTTAAGTATTATGTGGCATTGAAATGACTCAAAGTATGATCCAAATTCAATATAAAAGTAGACTAAATAGACTAACCTTTTAGAGCATGGAAGGTTTTGTTTTCTCTGCAAATGGTTTAACCTCGAGACCTCCAATGGGGAAGCTTCCTGATGATGGCGGAGGATTGGTGCAAAAGGATGATTCTGGTAAGCTTGCTATCTCTTTTAGGGACAAGGTTACAGGTAACAAACAGTCTCCACCTCCAAGGGAGAAGATGGATTTGATAAAAAAAAGAATCTAGTACGTATGGAATTTGAAGATGGTAATAGGCTAAAGCCTAAGGCGTTCTTGGACGACCAAGTCTTTCAGGATCTCTGTCAGCCATAGTATGATGCTTTGGTGATTAAGCTTATGGGCAAGAACATTGGTCTTCTTACAATGAGGGACCGAATTAAGGTGTTACGGAAGCTTTCAGGTGGGTTTGAATTGATGGATGTAGGGAATGGATTTTTTATGGTGAAATTTGATTTAGAGGTGGATAGGATAAAGGTCATGGAAGGTGGCCCATGGATGCTCTTTGATCACTATTTGGTTGTGCAGACTTGGACACCTGATTTTGTCTCTCCTACAGCCCAGATTGTTCATACCTTGGTGTGGATTCGTTTTTCAGGAATGAATCTTGTTTTTTATGATGAAAGTTTTTTAATGGCTCTAACTTCAACAGTAGGGGCTCCAATAAAAGTGGACTTGAATACTTTGAATGTTACAAGATTAAGATTTGCTCGTGTTTGACTTGAGGTTGATTTAACTAAACCTATTGTAGGTAAGATCTGGTTGAAAAGGCATTGGTATAAGGTGGAAGATGAGGGTCTTCATTTGATATGTTCATCTTATGGCCACTATGGGCATCTTGGTAGGGATTGTAATGTTGCTAAGGGCCTGTTTGGCATGTCGTATTAGACCTGATAGGATAAGTTAATACAATACATTATGACTCTATCAGTTGTTTGGTGCAAATACTGTATTGTATAAGTTTATCCATCAAACCCATCTTATACATTAAAATAATAGATAACTTAATCAAGCCTTGGGAGGTGGGATTAGGCATGATTGGATTTTGATGGATAAGCTGTTATAAAGATTTTTTCATTATAATTTTAAGCACTTCAATATTTCCAACCATTACGTATTAGGCCTTATACTATCAGGTCTTATACTATCAGACCTTATACTATCAGGTCTTATACTATCAGGCCTTATACTATCATACCTAATATTATCAAGTCTTATCCTATCCTTCATACCAAACGGGCCTTAAGAATAAGGAAACTGTTTATGGTGGTTTAAACAAACAAGTTCAACCAGCATCACTGCTGGCCGGCGAAGGTGACGTTTCAATTTCAGTGCAAGGGGGTGGTTCTTTTCATACCCAGAATAATGGTGTTGTGGCAGAGGACTCTTCGGTTGCTTTGCATGGGGAATGACTTGTTCTTTCCCAGAATAAGCGTAACGGTAGGGAGAAAATTAAAGACAGCTTTCAACAGTATGCTAAATCCAAGGTAAATGATACTGGAGTTACATTTGGTGTTAATGGGGATATTAAAAACAAGTACATGGAAGCACCGACCATTAAGTTTTTGAATGTTAGGCCTTCAAAACAGGGAACTACATGGGACTCCAATCACGTCCAGGAAAAATAGGCCTCGTAAGGAAGCCTCCTTTGTTAATACATCTAGCACCCATCCATTTGGAAAAAAAGTCAGCAGCTGTCACCCATTCTATTTAGAAGAACAGAGGCAAATTCCAAGCGAAATCAACAAGGATGGTTGAGCCTCTTCTCAGTGGAGGGGGTGCAAAGCTCATGAGGAGCTCGTCTTTCGCGACATAGACGTATGTAAACTTGGAGGTACGCTCAACGTCTAAACCCCCGGACCGTGGCAGAATCTCTTCGGTTAGTGTCCCCAATCCTACAGTGGTAAGGATTTCAGAAGAAGCTGATCCTATGGAGGCTGTGGTTGAAACTCCCATGAGAGGTGGAGACGGTACAGGAGGTGCTAGTCATCAAGCCATGGAAATGTTGTTTTCCTAGGCAAGTGTTGCTCTCTTTTTTCCTTCCTTATGATTGAGTTCAATCAGATGTCCATTCTCTCCTGGAATATCAGGGGAGCTGCTAACAGTACTGCCAAGAGGCAGATTCGTGAATTGGTGTTGGAGTTTAAGCCTAGTCTATGTGTTATTTTGGAAACTCATGTTACTTTTGCCAGGGTAGAGCATTTTTTTGCAACATTTGGGTTTTAATCCAATTGTTATTGAGGAGGCTCGTGGTCATGCAGATGGTATATGGATTCTTGTAGCACAGGGTAATTATTCTTATAGTGTCTTTGCAAAGACTACTCAATCAATAACTATGAAAATTAGTTTGACTCAGAGAGAATGGTTTTTTTTTGCCATTTATGCTAGTCCTGTTCTTGCTGCCCGTTGCTTGCTTTGGGACCATCTTGTTCAGCTAAGATATCAAATAAATTTGCCTTGACTCTTAATGGGGGATTTTAATGAAGTTTTATTGCCTTCTAAAATCATGGGTGGGGCTTTTATTTTCTCTCGTGTTGCACAGTTTTCTAAAGTCCTAGAGAAGTGTAATTTAGTTTATTTATGGGCTATTGGGAGCAAATTCACTTAGTCTAGGAACTGTAGGGGCAATATCCGAGTTTCTAAAAGGTTGGATCGTGGTATTGCTGATTGTGACTGGCGCTTTAGTTTCCCAGAGGCTTTTGTGGAGCATTTGTGCAGGGTCTATTATGATCACAATCATATTCTTCTTCGCCGTGGAGGAACTTTTTTACATGTTGGTGAGCGTCCCTTCAGGTTTCTTGCAGCTTGGTCAATGCATCCTGATTATCATAGTTTAGTTGATCATGCTTGGAGAAATACTTATCTTGTTTTTGCTAATAAACTTGAACTACTCAAAGATACTTCCATTAAGTTCAACAATGAGGTTTTTCGGAATATTTTCAGAAAAGAAAACGTCTCTTAGAAGCTAGATTAAGGGGCATTCAGCAGTAACTGGAATACTCCTATTCTTTTGACTTGCTTCTTTTTGAAAGAAATATGCAGAAAGATTATCAAGAGGTTTTAAGACAAGAAGAGTTGTTATGGTACCAAAAATCTCGGGAAAAATGGGTGAAGTTTGGCGATCGTAACACGAAGTTTTTTCATACTCAAACTATTATCTGGAGATGCAATAATCGTATCAGTGGTCTTTTAATTGATGATACTTGGTGTCCTGATGATGAAATTCTTAAAAGGGAGGCTCATGGTTATTTCAAGGCATTTTTTTGCTTGAATGAGAGTTGCTAGCCGAATGCAATGAGGCTTTCTCTTTCTCTGCGTCTTAGTTGTGCTGCTTGTAATGAATTACTGAAGCCTGTTTCTAAAAAGGAGGTCTTTGGTGCTTTATCTGACATGGGCTCTTACAAGGCTCTAGGTTCGTATGGGTTTCAGCCTTTTTTCTTTAAATAGTATTGGGATATGGTGGGGGATGATATTTGGAAAGTGGTCAAGGAAGCTTTTGTTACAATTTTTTTTGACACTAGGCTTGTTGAGACTTTAATTGTTTTAATTCCAAAGGTGGAGCCTCTAACTCGCTTTAAAGAGCTACAATCGATTAGCCTTTCCAATGTGGTGTTCAAGCTAGTAACCAAGGTTTTGGTCAACAGATTGCACCCTTTCTTGGATGAGGTTATTGGTCCCCTCCAGAGTAGTTTCATTCTAGGAAGAGGAACATCTGAGAATGCTATTATTTCCCCAGAAGTCATTCATTACATGCAGCATGCCAGAGATAAGAAAGGTACTCTTCTTTTTAAAATAGACCTTAAAATAGCCTATAATAGAATTAATTAGGACTTTTTTGCACATCACCTTACATGATTTTTGGTTTCCTGATCTTAGTATCAATCTAATCATGCACTGTGTTACTTCATCCTCTTTATCCATGGTGTGGAATGGGTCTAGGCTGCCGGGTTTTTCACCAAATAGAGGGTTACATCAGGGTGACCCCCCTTCCCTTATTTATTTGTCTTGTGTATGAAAAAACTTGCTCTGTTAATTTCTAAGAAAGTTAACTCTGGTGTTTGGCTTCCGGTGAAGATATCTAAAAGGAGTATTGCAATATCTCACCTATTTTTTGCTGATGACTGCTTATTATTTGTTAAAGCTAAAACTTCTCTGGTCCAACTTCTTCCTAATGTTCTTCATGAGTCTTGCCTTGCTTCTGGCCTTAAGGTGAATCTTGATAAATCCAAACCTATGTGTTCCAGGAATGTGTCTAGAAGAAAGTATGATAAATTTACTGCTATCTCGTCTGTCCGTTTTACTACAAATATGGGGAAGTACCTTGGCTTTCCTTTACTATAAAGTAGAGTCAAGAAGCAGGACTTCGCTCATATTGTTGAGAAGTTGCAATCTAGATTGGCGGGCTGGAAGAATATATTATTTAATAAGGCTAGTCGTCTCACTTTGATTAACTCAGTTCTTACTGCAGTGCCTAGTTATCCTATGCAAATTATGTGGATTCCTAGTGACATTTGTGATGCTATTGATGCAACTGTTCGCAGGTTCCTTTGGCAGAAGAATTCAGATCAGGTTCATAGTTTTCCCTTGGTGAAATGGCATATAGGTACTCAACCTAAGAAAATGGGGGGTCTTGGTATTCGAAGAGCTTGGCTTTGTAATCTTGCTCTTTTAGGCAAGCTAGTATGGAACCTTCTTTGCAAGAAAGATAAACTTTGGGCTCAAATCCTCTCTAACAAATATCTCAGAGGCTCTTTCATTTTGTCAGCAGTGGGTAGTATTAGAGATTCTTATACTTGGATATCTATAGCCAATGTTATAGCTGTGTTTAAGGATGGCTACCGGTATAGAGTTGGTCACGGATCCATTTCTTTTTGGTTTGATAGATGGCTCGAGGAGGGCCACTGTGTGATCCAGTTCCTTTTGTTGATATTCAGGATACTAATCTTTTGATTTCTAATGTTTTTGTTAATTAGACTTGGCAGCTACATAAGTTAGCTACTATAATTCCTCATAATCTTCCTCCTTTGATCTAAACAACTCCAATTAATGGCCCATAATTGTTCCATCCAGGATATAATTGTCTGGGCTGCTGAAACTACAGTCATTTATACAGTGCAGTCAGGTTATTCATAGCTCCTTCACCAAGATATTATACTTAATATTGAGCATGAGAATTGGAGTTGGCTTTGGAGGATTCATGCTTGAGAAAAGTTGTGCTTTTTTATTTGGTTAATATGGCATGATGTTCTCCCTACTAGTTCCATGAGAGAGCGAAGGAAGTTTACATTTGATCCATCTTGTGGTCGCTGTGCTTTCCCACTTGAGGATGTGCTACACTATGTGACATCCTGAAAAATATGATAGACTTGTATATGGTTACAGAGGTAGCCTAATACCTGTTTATTATGTCTGTTAAGTTTTGTGAGTTTCTGAGCATGTTTAGTCATATTGTTATAATGTTATGTGTGAAATATAACTATTATTTGCTCCAGAAGTGGCTTAAAATTGCTTAGTTAATGAGAATAAATGTGGAGAATTTGTTTCTAGGTCACAAATGTGTGAACTGTGCTACAGTTAAAATTTGAGGTTAAACAGAGTTAGTTTAGAATTTTTATGCATACTGGTTGTGTGTTTTAATGCTGGATTGACCCCCAGCAGATATGAAAAAATAGAAAAATAGTGAAACAAGACTTTTAATGAATTTTAGAATTTATTTTAAACTTGTTGGAAGTTAGGAAACTTGGTATAGTGAAATTCAAGCGTTCTTAACAGATCAAGTTTTTGTGTAAAAGTCACTTAAGTGACTTTGTGAGACACGGTTCTCACTTTCTGTTTGCCTTGGTCTATTTAAGGCCAAAATAAGATAATTATCTCATTGCTCTCTTCTCTTTCATGGCTGAACAGGAAAGCACAAAGGGAAGGGGAAGCAAAGAGCAAAAAGAGGAGAATCATTAAGCAAAGAGAAGCTGCTTAGTGATTTTAACTTCTGACGTTTGAGGTAGGGGGAAACCTTATTCTTGACTCATTTTCCTATTCTCTTCATCTTGTTCTTGAGTTATGACTTGATGTGGTGATTTAGGTTATGAGTTGTTTTTAGTTGTTTTGACTTGAATCTTGTTGAAAAACTTGAGGATGGTTTGTTTATGAGTTGTTGGGTGCATGGAAATAAATTTTCAGTCTTTGTATACCTTGAATTCCATTTCAGTTTAGTTTTGGGGTTTTAGGTTTTGAAGTGATTGATTTTCCATAATTAATGATTTTGAGTGAAATTAAAGTGGAATAAGAATTGCTATGTGTAGATGAACCTTGTGGAAGGTTAGAAATCACTTGGATGTGAAGTTTGAGTGATTGGATGAGGGGTAAGTTTTAATGGAATAGTACCCAGATCTGCAGAATCCATGTTCTGCAGCTTGCACCGCGACGTGCGAGTGATGAACTTCTAGTATTTGGAACCCAAGAGTTGGGCACCGCGGTGTGGCTGTGTGATTCCGCGGCATGAGAAGGGACAGAGGCCAGGGTTAGAGCTGGCAAAACGGGTTCAACTCGTCGGGTTAACCCGTCAACCCGTCATTTTTTTACGGGTTGGGTTCAAGGATTGAACCCATATTTTTTTCCAACCAGCATAACCCGCCCTACATAACCCGCGGGTTAAGCGGCGAAGGGGTTGGCCACTGCATGGTTAGCTCTCTTTTTTTAAAAAAAATGATAAGTAATACTATAAATGAAAAACTCTTTGATGTTATATAATTTATGTTTGAATATTTAATTAAACTATTTTAAAAATTATATTTTAGATATGTGGTTTGTAATTTTTTACCATTATTATTTATTATTTTTTTATAGTATTTATTAATTTTTATATAATTTTTTTTTATTTTTAGGCGGGTTAAGTCGGTTGACCCGCCAACTCATCTATTTTTTCTCATTTTATCTTTTATGCGGGCCAATGCCAACCCGCCTTAAAGCGGGGTGGGTTAGCTTTTCCAACCCATTTTTAAAATGGGCCAACCCACCCCGCCCCGCATTTTAGCGGGTTAAAGCGGGTCGGGGTGAGTTAGCCTATTTTGCCACCTCTAGCCAGGGTGCTGTGGCGTGTCCATGGTGCGCTGCGGCATAAGCTCCAGTTTTGGACAGAATTTGTTGTCTGATGTAATAGAGCCTGTGAAAGGTGTAGCTGCTCTTCTATGCTTCTTATTGAATGATGAGACTCTAATAGGAGTATTTAATAAAGAGTAAGTGTATTAAATCAAAATTATTTGTATTGCTAATTATGAAAATTTAATTAGACATAATTATATACATGATTATATGTTTTGCCTTTATTGAAAGGTGTGAGCCCTGTAGATGAGGGTAATCTATATTAGGTAAGGTGGATGGTATCCTTCCTATTATAGTGGTGTTAAGGATGGATTTCCTTATGGTATTAAGGATGAATTTCCTTATGGTTTTTGAGGATGGACTTCCTCTGTAATGGTGATGATCTTGTAGTTGATGGACTTCACTACCCGAAGTTATGATTGTTGGATGTGATTTCCAGCACTTGTTCTAGGTTTATGAATGCGACTTCTATGACTTTGTTTAAGACCCATGCATAACATGACATTGTCATGGACTTTGTATCATATCATTATTCATTTCATGCTTAGGATATTGCATAAGCATAAACACTAGACATAATTTGACATAGCATAGTGATTATATGGGCGGTTGCTATCATGACATGAATTCATGACGTTGCAATTGTATGAGCGATTGCGTATATCTGAAATGGAGATGTTGTGTACTTCTGTGATTAAAGTGTTAATTTGATAATTGTGAATTTTATGTGAATGTATATAAATACTAGTATTGTAATACTTCTATTAAGAATTATGATTTCTCACCCCGATTGTGTTGTCATTTAAATTCAAGTGCAAGTTCTTTGAAAAGGAAGAAGAAAATGTATGAGGGCTAGCATAGTATCGATGTTATTTTGGGTTGAGCTTGTATACATTTTATATTTTCTTTGTTTGTTTTGAGTTATATATAACAGTATGCCTTTTGTGGCTGTGATGTATACATAACTTTTGTTATCGTGACTTTTCTTAATTATTTGTATAAATGTTATAAGTTTAGTTGATGTATGTTTTGTAGTAACATGTCTAGTATTTGTTATTCATATATATATATGCCATATATATCAAAATAGAAATATTAGGATGTTACATTATGGTATCAGAGTAGTTCATCATATTGAGTCGGGGTGGATTGACTATGCTTATGCATGTGCACTGTTGGTTGTGCATTTATTATCTCTTACATGAGATTATTTGAGTGAATTTGCATAACTTACTTTTCGTATGTCTATTTTAGCTACTATTGCACAGTTACATAATATTGGGATTAGCTACCTCAATATGGATTATTCTGTGTTTACAGGAAACTATGGCAGCACGAGGGCGACCACGTCGGAGCAAGAATAGGAACCCTGAGAGTGAAGGCCCTGATATGGCCACAACTTTTATGGCAATAGTCAATGTCATGAGGTAGCAAACAAAGCAGTCAGCTGTTACTGCCAACACAATGAGAGAGCAAGCAGCGATAACTGCTAAAGTTCTAGAGAGGTTGGGACCTCAGCAATTAGTACCACCACCGGTACCACCACCAGCATAGGAGGTACCAGTTGGGAGAAGTCAGAATTTTCTGAATATTTCAGAATTCATAAAGATGAATCCTTTGATGTTCAGAGGCGACTACGATCTGGTGAAAGCGAAAAAGCGGTTAACTGGGTTAGAAAAGATTTATGAGGTCATGGTTTGCTCGGAAGAGCAAAGAGTATCCTTCGCATGCTTTATGTTGGGAGGGGAAGCGAAGCAGTGGTGGCAAAGTACTAGGAGACTGCTGAAGGCAGCAAAGACTTTTATTACATAGGAAATATTTAAGGATACTTTTTTGGAGAAATATTTTTCCATAAGCCTATAGGATGAAAAAGAAATGGAGTTTTTTAGTCTTCTGCAAGGGGACATGACAGTTGGGCAATATGAGGCTAAGTTTCATGAGTTGTCCAAATTTTTTTCTCAGTTTAGACTCAACCCGAATGAGAACTAGAAGTGTGTCAGGTTTGAATCCAGACTAAGAGGGAATGTAAAAAGAGCAGTGAGACCTTTGGAAATCAGGGATTTCCCATCCTTGGTAAATAAGTGCAGAATTATGGAATCTAATAATCTCTAACTTCAATCGGAGCGAAAATTGTAAAATCTTCAGAAGAAGAAAAATGTGGAGGGTGGATATGGGAAGGGTGTTCCTAAATCCAACTACCCACAAGAAAAGTATGAGCAAGTCCATAGGGAGGATCAAGTTCTGAGCTGTACTAAGTGTAGCAGAAGCCATGGGAATAAAGTGTGCATTGTGGATCAGATAACATGTTACAAGTGTGATGAGAAGGGACATTACGCCAAGAGTTGTCCTCAAAAGCAAAAGGCTAAGACGGATGCTAGACCATTAACCCAAGGCAAAGTCTACATTCTACAAGGTGAGGAAACAACACAGTCTCCAGGTTCATGAAAAGATGAGTACATGGTTGTACTTGTTGAATAATTTTGTTTTCTTGAGATTTAGTTGTATTCGTGGTTGTATGTGAGTTGTTTGGGGCTTCTTACCATAAATAAATCAAATTTTGGGGACAAAATTTTATAAAAGATGGGAGAAATGTAACACCCTGAAAAATATGATAGACTTGTATATGATTAAAGAGATAGACTAATACCTGTTTATTATACTTGTTAAGTTTTGTGATTTTTTGAGCACGTTTAGTCACATTACTGTAACGCTATATGAGAAATATAGTTGTTATTTGCTCTAGAAGTGGCTTAAACAATTCAGTTAATGGGAATAAATGTGGAGGTTTGTTTCTAGGTCACAAATGTGTGAACTGTGCTACAGTTAAAGTTTGAGGTTAAACGAAATTAGTTTGACATTTTTGGGCATACTGATTGTATTTTAATGTCGGATTGATTCCCCAGCAGATATGAAAAAATAAAGAAATGGTAAAATAATATTTTTGATGAATCTAATGATTTATTTTAAACTTGTTGGAAGTTAGAAAACTTGGTTTGATGAAATCTAAGCGTTCTTAACTGATCAAGTTTTTGTGTAAAGTCACTTAAGTGACTTTGTGAGACATGGTTCTCACTTTCTGTTTGCCTTAATCTATTTAATGTCAAAATGAGATAATTGTTTCATTTCTCTTTTCTCTTTCACGGCTGAAATAGGAAAGCACAAAGGGAAATGGAAGCAAGAAGCAAAAGGAGGATAATCATAAGGCAAAGACGAGCTGCTTAGTGATTTCAACTTCTGAAGTTTGAGGTAGGGGAAACCTTATTCTTGACTCATTTTCCTATTCTTTTCATCTTGTTCTTGAGTTATGACTTGATGTGGTGATTTAGGTTATGAGTTGTTTTTAGTTGTTTTGGCTTTAATTTTGTTAGAGAACTTGATGATGACTTGTTTATGAGTTGTTAGGTGCATGAAAATGGATTTCCAACCCTTGTATATCTTGAATTCCATTTGAGTTTAGTTTTGGGGTTTTAGGTTTTGAAATGATTAATTTTCCATGATTAATTGTTTTGAGTAAAATCAAAGTGGAATAAAAGTTGATATGTGTAGATGAACCTTGTGAAATGTTGGAAATCAATTTGATGTGAAGTTTGAACGATTGGATGAGGGGTAAGTTCCAATGAAACAGTACTCGGATCTGCAGAATTTTGCAGAATCCATGTTATGCAGCTTGTTCCATGGCGCAAGGTGTGGCACGCTGCGGCATGCGAGTGATGAACTTCCAGTATTTGAAACCCGAGAGTTGGTCACCGTGGCGTGGCTGTGTGATGCTGTGGTGTGAGAGGGGGCAGAGGCCAGGGTATCGCAACGTGTCTGTGGTGCGCTACGACATGAGCTTCAGTTTTGGACATAATTTGCTATGTAAAGCAATAGAGCCTGTGAAAGGTGTAATTACTCTTCTATACTTCTTATTGAGTGGTGAGACTCTAATAAGGGTATTTAATGATGAGTGAATGTATTAAATGAAAATGATTTATATTGCTAATTATGAGAATTTAATTAGACATGATTGTATGTTTTACCTTTATTGAAAGATGTGAGCCGCATAGATGACGATAATCTATATTAGGAAATGTGGATGACATCCTTCCTATTATAGTGGTATTAAGGATGGATTTCCTTATGGTATTAAAGATAGATTTCCTTATGATTTTTGACGATGAACTTCCTTTGTGATGGTGATGATCGTGTAGTTGATGGACTTCACTACCCAGAGTTATGACAGTTGTATGTGATTTCCAGTACTTGTTCAATGTTTATGGATGTGACTTCTATGACTTTGTTCAGGACTCATGCATAGCATGACATTGTCATGAACTTGGTATCGTATCATTATTCATTTCATGCTTAGGATATTGCATATGCATAACACTAGACATAATTTGACATAGCATGGTGATTGTATGGGCGGTTGCTATAATGACATGAATTCATGACATTACAATTGTATGGGCAATTGTGTATCTCTTAGATGAAGATGTTGTGTACTTCTGTGATTGAAGTGTTAATTTGATAATTGTGAATTTTATGTGAATGTATATATATATACTAATATTGGAATACTTCTATTAAGAATTGTGATTTCTCACCTCGATTGTGTTGCCATGTAAACTCAGGTGCAAGTTCTTCGAAAGGGAATAAGAAGATGTAAGAGGACTAGCATAGTATAGATGTTGTTTTCGATTGAGCTTGTATATATTTTATATTTGCTTAGTTTGTTTTGAGTTATGTATAATAGTATACCCTTTTGTGGCTGTGATGTATATATATAACTTTTGTTATTGTGATTCTCCATAATTATTTGTATAAATATTATGGGTTTAGTTAATGTATGTTTTAAAGTAGCATGTCTAGTATTTGTTATTCATATATATTTGCCATATATATCGGAATAGAAATATTAGGATGTTACACATTGTCTTCATGATTGTCCTAAAGCCATAAGGATCTGGGATTGGTTAGTTCTTTCTAAAGTTAATTTTTTCTTCTCTTCCAATATACAAGATTGGATTCTTTCCTTTATTCATGGTTCCTTTGCTAGGATTTTTCTTGCTGGTATTTGGTGGATTTGGCGAGTCCGTAACGATGAGCTCTTTTCTACTAGTACATGGTTTGAGTATGAGATTATTAGGAAGATAATTATGATGATGGAGGACCTGCGTACTACTTTTTGTAATTCCGATGTCAATCATCCTCATAGTATGCATATTATTTGTTAGGAAAAACCTCCTTATAATTTCTTTAAGCTGAATGTTGATGGCAGTTCTCTGGGTAACCCAAGTAGAGCTGGTTGTGGTGGGCTGATCAGAAACAGTGATGGTGAATGGATTTGCAGTTTCTCTAGCTTTATTGGAACTATGACAAATCTTCATGATAAACTTCTTACTATCTTTAAAGGTCTCGAACTAGCTTGGGATTAGGAGTTTAGACTACTTGTTTGTCATTCAGATTCTCAAGAGGCTCTTAATTTGATTTCTAATAAAACTTCTTTGTTCCACAAATATGCTTGCATAATCAAGGATATCAAGCTCTTTTTATCTAAGAACTGGTATGTGAGGATGGAGCATACTTTGAGGGAGGGTAATTATTGCGCTGATTGGTTTGCTAAGGATGGTTCTAAAAGTGATGACATCTTCAAGACTAGGACGTTGCCTTCTTGGGAGATAAGTCTTCTGCTCCTTGTTGATGCCATGAGTATTCATTTCATTATACCTTAGCTCTATTTTTTTTTTTTGCTTGTTTATTTTCAGTTGTACAAAAAAAAAAGCCTAAATAGACCCAACCCAATTAATTGTAGTCTAAGACAGGTTATTGTGACAGGACTGAATCTTCTACGTTTACAAAAGGATAAGCATGTTGTGGAGTTATTGATCTAATTACTCATATTTATTAGGTCATATTTCTAATTTGAATTTTGTTAGGGTACTTATTAAGAAAGTCAAAATATAAAGTTTTAGATGAAAACAAAGTAAATAATAAACTTTTTTTAATTTCCAATGCATTGAATGTTTTGTTTTTGTCTAAAACTTTGTATTTTGACTACCTTATTAACAAAACCCTTATAATTTTTATTTTATTATAAGATTTAATATTTTTTATAATTAAGATCTTATGCAGTTCATTTGAAACTACAAATGATTTGCATCTAATAACATGTTTAGATTATAATTTAAAAATTTTAATTTAAAATTTTGGTGTAACAAATTGCTTATGTAATTTCAGATTAGATGTGATGATTAGGTAAAGTTATCTCCAAAGTGACGATTCTAAGATTTGAACTGCTGATATTTCAGATAAAGTTTACTTAGAGTCACAGTTCACTCCCATTGTTAGGTCAATTATAATTTAATTTATAAAAAGTAATTTTTTTACTTTTGTTTACATTATATTGGGGTACAAAATTATATTCAAATATAATCCAATTATGATTTTATTAAATATGTTATTTATGCATATAGATGGCAAATCTGATCGGACCTAATAGATTAACCTATTTAACTAGTAAAAAATGATAGGTTTGGTTGTATTTTACAACTCATTTTCATTTTCTTAAACAGGTTGACCCGTCAAATCAATTTTATTTTTTATTTTTTTCTTTTCAATTTTTTGTGACGAATTAGGTACGAGTTAACTCATCTAACCGTCAAACCTACCATTTTTTATTTTTCTTTTATTTTAAGCGAGTTGATTTACTAATCAACTGTAAAATGAGATAGGTTGACAATCACAATCTATATTCTAAAAGAGAAATGTTTTATGTACACCATAATACGCATACCATATTTACATTGTATGTTAACGTGAGAGAAATATCAAATCATCATATATGCAATTGTAGCATTCCTGTGACATACAGAATAATTTTGTAAGTGAGCTCGATAAAGTTAAACATATTTTACTTAAATGAACAACAATACTAATTTTAGAAATAAATCAACCCATCTTATCCTATTTTTTGCTAACCCACAATTGGTTGGGGCGGATCAATCCTTTTACCTCCTCTATTTATGTATAACAAAAAAAAATGTTATTTATGAATAAAATTTAGTTTACAAATTTAAATTGAAGTTTAAAGTGTATAAATTAAAGAAATAATTACTTTATCTAAAGTTTAAACTTTGATTCTTCTTACAATAGCATAGCTCACTTATCCCTACACTAATCTAAAGATATACTATTGCTAAGGTCCAACAATATTTTAAAAATTGTAAACACCAAAAAAATAAAAGAGTGGGACGGGATTAAGATTCAAGCAAATCTACCCGAAAAAAAAAGTTGTAAGCGGAGTGTGTGTTCAAAAATGATACTAGTTTTATTATTTATTTAATTTTTATATTTTAGTTTTTTTAATTTATTTATAAATTTATTTTATATCTTATAAAATATTACAGTCATATATAATTTAATTTAATATCTATCTTATATAAATATATAATAGATATATATTTATTATATTTGTATTTGACAATAAATATTTTTTAAAAGATAAATAGTAAAATACAAAAAAAAAAGATATATAGCAACGATAAACTGCTATTAGTTCCCGCCATCGCGACGTTGACTAACGGTATTGTCCTTTTCCGCAGGACATTTAGGATTCCGGTTCCCGCCATCATCACACCATATGAAGTCTCGTCGTTTTCTTTTTCCTTTTCTCAAACTCAATTTTTGCGGGAATTGGATTTTATGGAATTGAATATGAATTGGAATCATTTGTACACCCTTGTATTGTATGAAAATGAAATCATTAAAAATGGGATCTCCTAAGGTCACTTATAAAAAGGACAAGAAAAAAATAAACCTAAGAAAATGTGTTGTGTATATTATATTTTCTTTTTATGAAAATATAACATTTTTTAATTTAAATTTTTATTTTTTTGTTTTAGTCTAAATTTTTTAAATATTTTTCATTTTAATGTTTACTATTAATAAATTTCTATTAAGTGTTTATATGACAAATAAAATTATTGACATATAACATTAGTAAGCCAAATTTTTATTTATCATATAAATATTTAATGAAAAAAGTCTAATAATAAGAATTAAAATAAAAAATATTTAAAAAATTTAGATAAAAACAATATATATATATAAAACCTTTATATCTACAAAATCTTAAATCTACTGTTCATCTGCAGGAAACTCCACACGACATCTTCCAAAGTTTTGTCGAACACCTTTTAGCTACGGTCACGTGATATGCACATGGGTTCACTAATTGTTTAGATGGGCTTTTGTTTCGATTCAAGTGATGAGTCTCACCTCTCACGTGTATAGTTCTGGTTATCTTTTTGGAAGTCTTGCCACTAGGAGCTATGGGATTGAACAAAGGTTTTCGTAAGGATGGACATTGGACAGGCACCTATACCGCAGTGATAATTCATGAATTAGCTGCATTTCTGCTTTAAAATATTTTAAATTCTCTTTGATATGTTTATTTTTGTTATTATTTTTATATTATTATAAGCATTTTAATACATTTGATAATGGTAATTAGAAGTGTTCATGGGACAGGTTGAGATAAATTTAACTTTAATAAAATTTAAATATTATATATAATTAAGTTATATAATTATAATTTTATATAAGTAAAAAACTAAAATAATGTTTATTTTATAATATATATTTTAAAATAAATAATATTAATATAAATCTATTATCATATTGTGCAAAAGTTATTAATTTTAATCAAAAGTTTTATTATTTATAATTAATTATAAAAAAAAATAAATTTTAAAATAATGTATGGTATCGGATCAGTTGGGACAGTGCAAGATACAACCTGATCCCAACATCCCAACTTGAAAACACTATGAGTCCAATTTTTTAAACTCCAATCTGTCTCAGTTAGCTTTGAGCGGGGATGAGTTAGTAAGACGGATCGGGTCTTGAACACTCCTAAATTGACAGTGTTGTTATCGTTTCATTCTCAAGATAAATTCACTCTAATTTTAGTAAGATAAGCTATTGACAGTCATTATAATATCAATTAATCTAATATTATTTTGTTGATATAATTTGACATTAAGAGTTAATTTGGTATGCTCTTAATAATGAGGTAATAAAACATCTAAATGAATAAACAAATAAAAGTTGATATTAAAAGAAAAACTATAAAATTTAAAATTGAAATTAACTAAAATTATATTGATTAATTATTTATTTTAACATTTTTTAATTATTTCATACATTATACATGTACAAAATGTTTATATATATATATATATATATATATATATAAATAATATAAAAATAAGGACTTTAAAAAAAGCATTATATTTTCAATAACCAAAAACATATTTAAGCATTTTTTTATCCAACAAAGGTATAACATCCTTATCTCTAGATTAACTTAGTACCTTTATCTGATTGGATAATGTTTTATGTATACTCAAAATACGTACATCGTATTTATATCATATATTTATGTGAGAGAGATATCAAATTAGACTATATATAATTGTAGCATTCCTACATGATACAGAATGAATTTGTGAGAGGGTAATGGGGTCGTATCAGATTTATTAGGAAAGAATAAAATTTTCAAATAAATCTTTTTGCCCTCTCCTTGATCTATTGTACCAAAACTTCTTTTTTCATTCTCACCGTAAAAATTAAACATGGAGAATTTGGGCACAAGTTCCTCGCATTTTAAGTAGTTGGGGGTAGTTCCAAATTGCATAAAGCACTTTGATAGTGTAGATTTAGTTCTTGCAGGAGAAAAACATCTCGACAATATCGTTCTTTGTGGCCGCAAACTCCTCCTACAATTCATCATCTTTAAAGTACACAACCTCGTCGCTGTCGTCGATTGGCATGGATGTGGTTCTTGTCGGAGAAAAACATCTCGATTCTCGACAATATTGTTCTTTGTGGCCGCAAACTCCTCCTACAATTCATCATCTTCAAAGTGCACCTCGTCGTTGTTGTTGGTTGGCAGAGACACCTGAGATGAAGTCACCATGGTTGTCATCATCGGTGAAGTGCATACCTCGGTCACATGGGATGCGTTGTAGTTGAGTGTGATTATGAAAGCATACGACAAACACTGCAAAGGATTCCAACTATGGAGCAGGTGTGATTAAGAGCAAAACATCAATGCCTGAGATAGCCAAATAATCAGATGAAGCGGCACTCTCACCTCAAGGTGGCGCAAACCCTAGAAGAAGAGGTTGAATTACATGTATAACACCATAATTCAAAAACCTACTTATTTCATAGATGAATATGATTCTTTATAACTTTTGTTCTATCATGAATTCTAAGTTAGTGTTGAATTCCTTGAGATGTGAGATCTTTCACTATTAGCTCCATTAAGTATTGGAATAAGAGAGTTGGATACCTATAATGATACTTTAACGCTTAAGTAATCTAAGATTATAGTGGTGAGATAACAAAGAAAATATTTTTATCATAAAAGTACAGTACTTGATTATATGAGGATGAGACACGTAGACACCATCAAATCGAGAGGAATATAGAAGTCATTTTAACTAAGAAAAGGAAATTTTCTAATACTTTCTTAATCAAGAGTTGACTCTCCTAATGTTCTTATGTAGGAGACATTAGTATTGTCTCTTATGAAAGGTCACTATTAACAATGCAAGTAGACTTAACTAATTGAAGCTCAAATCTTAGTGTAGAACAAAATTCTATTTTTGTAAGTGTATTGAATTTGAAAAGCTAGATTCATTAAAGAAGCCACCTTCCAATTTATGCTAAACGGGTTTAGAAGTTTGTTTACAGATTTGCTTAATTCTTGATATGAATCCAGAGCTCTGTTACGGGATCCATGGTTATGGCAGAAACAGTGTCTATGTTATATGGGGTCGGAGTGGACTGTCCACTGCAACACTGAACGAACATTAATAAGTCAGATTCCAGTGCAATCAATGCATGTTCCTGGATGACAGCTGATGCTTCTTTACTCACTCACGGGATTTTTGTTGATACTTGGACAGGTAGAATTTGCTGCATTAAATGCCATATCCCTTTCTTTGTTTTTGTCCTACCAAATCATTTTTCATCTTTCAAGAAAAATAATTTACCGATAAAAATTTATGAAAGTTGCACATTCTTAGTGTACCCTGAGGGCCTGAACTTGGTTCAATAAATATATATATATATATATATATATATATATGAGAAAAGAATTAGTTTATATTAGTAAATTTTTTTTATATTTATTTTTAATTATTAGATCTATTTTTATTTAATAGTTAAAATTATTTTATTAAAGATAATTATTAAATAAAAATAGATTTAATGATTAAAAATAAGTGTAAAAAAAAAGATCTTATAAGTTGATAAGTTGATTCTTCTTTTATATATATATTAAGTACAAGGTCACTGGAGGTCTAATATTTATATTCTTATATTAAATAATATATATATATATTTTTTTTATATTTTATTTAATATTATTTATTATGTATAAATTTTTTATTATTATTTTTACTTAATTATATCTGTTAAAAACAATATCTATAATATTATATCTTTTTTAAGAATGTAAGATGATTATTATTGTCTGGAGGCCGTGTACAGCGATTCTCACTTCTGCGAAGCTGTTTGCGTTTAATTCGGGTGGGAGCCAGTTTTTCTCTTTGAAAAATTATTTTTAATAATGATTTTTTTTCACCACCTTGTGTATCATTAAGCTAACCAGAAAAATTGACTTTTGCTTTAAATTTACACATGTGATAGGTTCACCATCCTTTATACAAAGATTAAATTGACGTAAAATTGATATTGCAAAAAATGTATGTAAATATAAATAATATTCTTTTGGCGTCCTTCCCCATTTCTAATCTCGGAATCTGTACTTGTACTAATAATAATAATAATAATTAAGTTTTTTTTTATTAGGTGGGATTGATTATATAGATTAAATGACGTCATTGTACTCTATCATAAATTAAGTTTTTAGATATGTTATTCAGATCTAAATCTTTTTTAATCGTTTTACCTATAGTCTTTCTTAATCTTCCTCTACTTCTAGTTATTGAGCTATTATCTACTTGATTTACTCTTCTTACATGGGCGTTTAAGGGTCTTCTCTTTATATGTCCAAATCACCTAAGACAAGATTCTCCTATCTTTTACACAATAGGTGCTACTCCTACTTTCTCTCTAATGCATTTATTTCTAATCCTATCTTGTCTTGTATGACCACACATCTAACGTAACATCATCATATCTGTAACACTGATCTTATGCTCTTGTTAACTTTTTACCGCTTAATATTTAGTACCATACAATATCGTGGGACTTATAGCTTTGTGGTAAAATTTACCTTTAAATTTGAGAGATATTTTTTTATCACAAATAACTCCTGAAACACTCTTCCATTTCATCTATTCAACTTGAATCTTATGGTTTACATCTCCTTCTATCTCTCTATCATTTTATATAATAGATTCAAAGTACCTAAATTGAAATTGAAAAATTGAAATTGAGTCATCATTCAACAACTTATGATAAGGAGGATATAGTAGTGATCGGTAACCCTCTTTTGACTTTCACATTATTATAAATCATTTCTGCGATCATGTGTAACTAAGCAAACCAGAAATTATCAAGGAATCAAGCATGCCTTAGCCCTTGAAATGTTTAAGTGTGGAGGGGGGGAAAGAAGAAGAAATGTGCAACGATTATTCCAGTTCCACACCTTTGCGGCGTGTCCTGTGATTGGCATGTTCATAAGCATGCGTTCTACAAAAGTATAGTAAATGTAGTATGGGACGGGAACCTTTATGTTACCACTTATCACCAAGCAAATGAAAATCAACTTATGATTTATGAAGCTTTGCATGTCAGTAAAGGAAAAAAACAAGATTAGGATATTGAAGTTCTTTTGACCATTTCACTATTCCTTGCCAGAGACTAGACAGGAGAAAAGCAAGAAAACAATGCTAATAACGAGTAATAATGCAAACTTATGGGTCAAATGTCGTAATGATTATGTCCTTTGCTTTCATTAAGACGTAGAGTTGGCTAATTAAAGCAACTAATAAAGATCCCAATGCACAGAACCACTAGCAAAACCTCAACAACATGATATTTACATGTGGGTTCCATCTCTGATTTATGTCGCAAAAAGAAAATAATAATACTATAGCCGGACCAGGACGGTCATAAGTCATAACTGATTAAGAGTAACCCAAATGTGTGTTTTTTTCCATGACTCAAGGGGGTCAAAGACACATTTATTTTTTAGAGTAACCCGAATGTTTTAATTATAGTTACAAAAAACGCATTTATTTTCTTATGTTATTTATTTTATTATATGTAACTAATTTTGTGATTCCAAACATATTTAATTCGTTGAGTTATAGGTGCATAGTTCATATGGAAAAATTTGCAGGCTAATCAACATTGGCGAGCGATCTAAATATACTGTGTTCTTTTTCTTTTACATTCATATGAGCACAACATAGCATAGAGTAATCTAGGATGAGAAATATTAGAAAGTAGAGGAAATAATTATACTGAAATAATTTTTGTTTGTTATACTAAAAGTCGGATTTTTTTTTGCTACATTAAAAAAAATATTAAGACGAAACAACTAAATATTACATACTTTGTGTAATTTGTTTAACTCTATATCCAAAATTTCAAGAAGTAACTGGATGACCCACATCTTATCTATACTGAAATTACTAATCCACTTCGTCCTGCAAACTAAACGAAGATTAAAAAATATTGCAATTAATTAAGACTGGCAAATATAGGAGAGAAAAGAAAAGAAGGATACTACAGGAAAGGAAAGAAAAGAAAACCAGGAAAGGGAAATACTACAGGAAAGGAAAGAAAAGAAAATCAGGAAAGGGAAAAGTAGATTAGTTATTAGTTATTATTTATCTTGTTTGGTTTTATTTAACGAAAAATAAAAGATGCTTTTTTTAATTCACAAAATAAAAGAATGAAAATATATATATAAATAAATATCAATTTATTTAATTATCTTTTATTTAATAAAAATTAATTTACATAATTGATGAATAAAGTGAGAAAAAAATGGTAGAACCCACCATAACACATCTTTTCCTTCTCTTTCTTTACATAAGAGAGGGATGTAAAAAATGTGAGGCCATTGAAATTCTTTCCACTCTCTTACTTTCCTTTCCATCTTAATTAATATCAAACAAGAGATCAAAAGCATCCTTCTTCCCCTTTTTTTCCTTTCACTTTTACCCAAATTTTACATATAAAGAATGATATCAAATAAGAGAAGAATAATTCATTTACTTATCCCTTCCTTTTTTTTTTCTTTATTGTTGTTTCATTTCTTTTCCTTTTCTATGTAGAGTTCAAGTTTCAACTGTTCAACAAGTTTGCTTGGTGTGAGCATAATGTTAGTAATAAGTGGAGTATAAATATTATTGCTTTGTAGTTCGTACTATATCTATGTTCATATATCTCTTGTTTGCGTTGATGATAAATCTGTGATACTTATTATTATATGAGGACCCAATTAGCTTGTAGTGTGAGACTTACAAAATACTCAGGGATGAAAGTTTTGTTTAAGGCTGTAAGAAAATGAGTTTGAACACTGCATTATATTCATTTAATTAGTTATGTAAAGTAAGACTATAAAGGGGTGTTTGAAATAATTTCAAAAACAGATATTTAACTACAGTGGAGTTGATTTTTAAATTAATATTGTTTAGTTTTACAAAACATTTAAAAAACAGATTATTATCCGAACTGAATTTGGAATAAAATCCGTTCTTAAGAAAATCAACTTAAAATTGGTTTTTTCTTAATCTAAATCTTTTTTGTGGACTCTTTTTTTCTATTTATTCTCTCTTTCTCTCTCATAATTTGTTTTTACCTAAATATTTAAATTTTAAACTTGGTTATACACAAAAAAATAAAAGTTTAATTTTTTATGATTATAAACTAGTTTAAAACAAACTTTAATCAAATTAAATATAAATTAAAACTAGTTATAAAATAACCTGAATTTTTATGACCAGTTTATCTTAAATAATTCTAAACTAATTTTGAGAGTTATAAATTCATCCTAAATTTAAATTTCAACATGTTTGATTAACAAAATAATAAATGAAAAGTAAAAGTAATATATTAAAATTTCATAGTTAGACTCAGATCCTGTTTTATGTAAATGACTTGAGGTTGATCTTTTCGTTAAATCGGACTCATTTTTTTTAACGAAAAATTTTAGCTTATTTTACTTGTTTATCAAATCATTCAAACACAAGATAATTAAAACTCAACTCTACTCAGCTTGTTTATACTTCTGAATTGGCAATAGCTGAAGACTTGAATTTGATCATGCCCCCATCATGCATTATGGTTAAAAAAAATTAGTATATTTAAATACACAAGGGATAACTTAAATAGTAAGCAAATTTGAGTCACAATCCGAATTCAGAGTTCATGACCGACGTATGACACAAGCAACTCATAGGCTAACCTAAGCCACACAAGTCTCTAGTTTGTAAGTAACTGAGCACAACCAATATGAAGGTCATTAGACACTTCAAACATACAAAGAACCTACCAAAAATTCGGTAAAGTTTACTCTGTATTTTATATTTTCCTCAAATTACAATTAAACTTGCAAACCATGCAGATTTTCAAAAACAATCACAGTAGCCACCATTGGGCATCAAAACACAATTTAATATCAAGTAAGTTATGCTTCCAAATTTTAGAAATAACAAATCCAAACTTGCAATTAAACCAAAACTTAACCAAATCAATTATATTACCTAAAATCCTACTTACAGAAATAATGGAACAACTCTAAGATAAAAAAAATTTATAATATTTCCAACCAAACTTAATAACAAAATAAATAAATTTTCAAATGTGCTCACACGAATAATGTATTTGGCTCACTAATAGTAAATTTGCCAACTCCTTCAATCAAATCGAAGGAGTAAAAATTACGATTTGAGTGAGTTACAAATTTAGTGAATAATTACTACCTATTATAACAGAAATAGGACAAGTAGGACTCGAGTTTTTCTTATCAAATGAAATAATAAATTAAATAAAATATTTCTCAGTAGAATAATTCTAACCAAGCATAAACCGTTAAAATTACAATTCATATGAGAGAATTCATTAAGCATAATCAAAATAGAACGAGCACACAACTTGTGGGTAAACAAATCATCTAATAAGCACAAGGCTTGAATTGATGAGCATTAAACTCGAAACCATTACCAACTCACATGTGTTAGCCTACACACAAAGTCAGCATATACCATCATTGCTAGGGCTTAATCCAATCCTAAGTACACAAAGGCTATAGATACAGTGTTCCAACAATGTCTTCTCCTAGCTAAAACAAGTTTTACAAAAATTGCAATAATATGACTTTAAAAAAATAAACTTTTTTTCTTAAGTGAATAACAATCAAAATCCAATATAATCAAATAAATCAATTTATTTCAAAGAGAGCTCTTTTTTTGGACAATAGAAAACCCACTCAAATAAATTATAATTTCCTTTTCACGAAGATAATCATTGGTTATATCAATTACTATCATTGACCCAAGTTGATGTTCATAACAGTTACTATCATTGACATAGATAATTAAACATAACATTTATTATCTTTGGTTCATAACCAATATTAAAACATTTAAAATAACTAAAAATCAATAATGAGTTTTCTAAAAGTCTTGTTTGTCCCAAGAGTCCCTAAATCTCTACTACATTTGAAAATTTAATAACAAAATCAATTCAAATTTAATAAGTTCAAATAGACCTAACAAATAAAAATCACTCAAAGTATATTTCATTCCCAATTATGTCTTTTCTGAAAAATTTGTATTGTTACACTGCAGGTTACATGTACCATTTTATAGCCACAAAGTATCAACAATGCATTAATAAATTAGATACCATAAAATTTATCTAATTTACTTTCCTAAATTCCAAATAAATCGTAATTATCATTGTCCTAAATTCATCATCCAACTCACAAACTATGAAATTGTATTAATAAAATTGATTACTTAAGTTTTTGGAAAGAGACAAAGAAATTAATTTTAATGATTTGATAACCTCCACTCCTCTTGGATTGAAATTTCGAGCTCAAGAAAAATACCTTGAGTATATGTGTAAGAGGAAAGAAAAATAAAATAACACTTACAAATTTTAATATAAAAGAATGGATAAAAAATATTACTAATTAGAATAGAATGAAGCAAGAATAGAAGAAAGAGGAAGAAGATGAAGAAAGAGAAAGGAAAACGGTGCAAGAGTCGTAAACTTAAAACATGTTTGGGAAAGATTAAATCTTTTTCAAACAGTTGTTTTTAGAAAGATTAAACTATTTTGTGAAATAATTATTATGTTTGGGTAGAAAGATTATTTTTTATAAAAGTTTTTACACGAAATTTAATGTAAAATAAAAGTTTTTTTCAGCTAATAATCATAAGCTAAAGATTGGAACTTATGATTTTAGCTTATAAATTATTTCTTACATTTTGATATGTAAATACTATTTTGCCCTCAATCAAATAATTTTTTTAACCATTCGATATCTATTTTAGTAATTTAATGTATAAAAATGATTCTTTTTATATCATTCAAATAAATCATATTAGTTTAAAATTATTTTACAGATAATGCATCTAAACATAAAAATGAATCGATTATAATCTATAATCGATTATCAACATAATCTATAATTTTTAACTTTTTCAAACAAGCCCTTAATAGAAGAGGATTTGATATAAAAAGGAAAGTAAAATTACATAATTGCCATTAAAAAAAGACCCCAATTCTTTTTTTCTCTCTTTGAAACGGTGTGTTACATTATTAGTTTTATATTTGAGAAAAATTTGTAAATCTAAAAAGGTGTAATTATTATATATTTTATATAAATTGAGATTTATAATTTTTATCTAATTTTTTGGGTGGCATAAACTTGATATCTTTTACAATAAAAAACAATAACAATATGAGTGTGATATGTTGGTAGAAATAAAAATGGGTCCGATTCGTCTTCGTTTCAATCCGCTAAAATGCGGAGCGGGGTGGGTTGGCCGTTTAAAAAATGGGTTAGAAGAAATTAACCCACCCCGCTTTAAAGCGGGTTGGCGGGTGCATAAAAGATAAAATGAAAAAAAATAGATGAGTTGGCGGTCAACCAAACTTAATCCGCCTAAAAAATAAAAAAAAGTTATATAAAAAATTAATAAATATTATAAAAAATAATAAATAATAATAGTTGTCAACCGTCCAAGCCATGAAGGAGGATAGGGCCCGGAGTGTTGAGTCGCCACCAATCGCTTTATCCATTAAATGGAATGGCTCAGAATTGACACCTAAAAGATGGTCTACATTTCGAGTTTGAGGTTCGGGGGTTGATTACGGGTAGGGAAGGTGTTAGCACTTATACTACATCGTCCGTTAAAACGATACCTATTTAATCTAATGTTATTTGCAAAATTAATTTAATTGGTCCTTTATTAATTAAAAGAAAAGAATTTTTTTATTTTTATTTTGACATGTCCCATTTTGTCAAGCATAATATCAAGAATGATAAATGACTAAGACAAGTAATGGGTGGCTAAATAGCTATTATTTTAGAACAAATTCAAAGTCTACAACATATTATATAAAAGTGGTGAATTAAAATTTTATCTTTTTGAAGAAAGTAATTTTCAAAATAAAATGGCCAAATAAAAAAAATAAAAATATTCCAATGAATAATTTTAACTCAAAGAAATTTGTTTAAGGTAAGAAAATAATTTTTAAAGTAAATAGCCAAATAAAATCTCTTTTGTAATCAAGGAGAAAAATATTTTTAGCACAAGGAGATTTTTGCATTAATTTCCAAAAAAATGTCTTCATGAAAAATAAAACTTTAATTCACCACAATCATGATGTTGAATGTATGAAATTGTTCAATTTGAATACTTTATTTTACAAAAAGAAAAGTTTATTTTGGTTTATTTAAAAAAATTATATTTTAATTTACATAATTATTTTAATTTTTATAATTAAAATAAAGAAAATCCAATATAAAGCCTCAAGATTATCGGGAAGAGTGTAATCGATCAAAAACTCAGATCCTCTCTCCAATTTTTCCGTCATCATAGTAGGTCTTAAATTATTTGGTTAATATATTAATTCAAAAATAAATAAATTAAATTAAAACACATTACAAATGCATAATGATATTATTACAAGTGAAGTGATATGAAATAAGATTATTTTATACAAATATGAATGACAACAATGAAAATATAATAAACATGTAAAATTCAAGACATCAATAGAAAGTTAAAGTCTAAAAAGGTAAAAATAAAATTAAAAAAGGTAAAATAAAAAATAAAATAAAAATAGAAACAAACAACAAAAAAAAGAGAGAGAGAAAGAAAGAGCAGACTTACCTAAAGGCGTATAAAAGTCTTATCTTTCAAAGAATTCTACATGAGCCCTTGACGTTCTCTTCAAATTGAACCTTGAAAAACAACTCACTTGCATGGAAAAATTTTTTTACTAAAGTCTCGCTCTTATACTTAGTATTAAGCCCAAGTGTATTTTTTTTTGGATATCCAAACCATTGAGAATCACTCCTTTATATAGGAGGGGGAGGGAGAAGGAGTTTAGTTTCTCGATGTGGAACAACAAACTTTAGTTTTTCAACTTTTTTCCTCTTTTTTCCTTTTTTTTCTTTTTTTTTTGTTTAGATTTTCATTCACTTTTCAAGGTTTAAAAATAAACTTTATGAACAAAATTAAGTGTTCATACCTTGATTAAGTAACAAAAATAAAAAAAATGAATAAAATTGGGTATCAACAATAGTAAAAAATTACAAATCACATATCTAAAATATAATTTTTAAAATAATCTAATTAAATATTCAAACATAAATTATATAACATCAAAAAAATTTTTATTTATAGTATTATTTATTATGTTTTTAGAAAAAAAAAACTCAACTCATGAGTCAACTGCCGCTTCGTCATACTTAACCCACTTGGGTTATGCAGGCGATTATACTGATTTAAAAAAAAATATGAATTCATTCTTTAAACTTAACCTGTAAAAAAATAACGAATTGACGAATTAACCCGACGAGTTGACCCGTTTTAACAGCTCTATATGTTGGTAAGAGGCTAAGAGGTACTGTACTTGTAGAGATTAAATTCTAAATAAAAGATGAGTTCGTGTGAAGACGTAGGAAACACGAAGGAAAGGATAGGAAAGAGCTACTATAGTTGATGGAGACATTTACAATGCTCCTAACCAAGATTTCTCCTCTTCCTTTTGCTTTCACCTTAACCCATCATAGCCACCCACCATCATTCTGCTGGCGATCACCACACTTGCCGGTCTTGCAATGTTTTTTCTTTTCTTTTTTCTATCAGCGTCGTACTCCCACCTCGCATTTCTTGGCGAATCCCACAGTAGTGGAATAGATTGAGGTTGAGAAGGAGTATCAGGCATCACGTGAGACGAGAATACGTCGTCTCAGAGGCATACGACGACTGTCTGTCATCGAAAATCAAGGATGAGTCACCGGTCGAGTCCTTGACCGAGTCGGTGTCGAAGTTGGAGAACGAGTCGAAGCACTGCGACTGGAGCCGAAGATCGTAGCAGGAGAAGCCGTCGTCATCGTTAAACTCCGAATGACATAGAAGAAGAAAAAAAAAGAATTTGAGAGAGAAAAAAAAAAGAATTGAATATAAATCACCTATTAATCAAATTACATATATAACACACAAACTATTAATTTATTTTTTTACAAAATCAATGGTAGAATGCTCACATTCAGACAGGATAAGAAAAAGATCAGTTGTGAGATATATCATATATCGACCATGATGCTCACCAATTGGGCGAATATCCACAATGAGTGACATGTCTGTGTGCTAGTTAGATCTCACTAGCAGCCGCAAGCTATCGGGGACCATCCTCCGCATGAAAACACGTATCTTACTTGGCATCTTCGGGGTACAATAGAATTCCATAAACCACCATTTGTCATATAATAAATTTGTAGGAGCAGGAAAAACCTCAAAAGCCACGCCATAACCAGCCTGTACAGAGTAAGAATGGCTGTTATTGGAGGGATTTGTATCCGATCTTCTTCTTCTTATTATTATTTAAATAGAATTTTGTTTTATGAAAGAAAAGGACAAATTCTGTTTTAGAATTTCACTAAATTATTCATCAGTAACGTACAAATATAATTAGTGTCGTTGCATTTCATATATCACAATATAACAGTGTCATGTTCTATAAAAAAAATGAGCTGACCAAAATCCTTATTGAAATGTCGTATGCTGGCCTATCAAGAAAAAGAGAATAGTAAGCATTGTATAAGCAAACCCATCACTAAATATATTGTGAACAAGCTGCTGGGAATTTCATTGTCCTTCCACCATCAACTAATCAAAGTAATAGAGCTGGAACAAAGCCGCTGCATGTTGCAAAAAGGATATTATGGAGGGATCCAAGAATTTTTTAAAATCTGGACAGAATTGCAATTGCTAATGCCCACCTTTCCATGAAAACCCTGCTCAACCACTTTCCTGCCTTCCTCCAAGATATTGTAATGCTCCAACAAAGAACACGGGGCGTGGGCTTGTACAATGGGTTCGTGCATGTAATGACATACGTGAAGTAAAATGTGCTAGTGAAAGTGGAAGATAGAGATAATGGATGGGTATTTTAACATTTGTACACAATAATATTGATGTCCAAGTGGTGGGAATAGAATATACCAGCTTCCTCTTATGGGAATGAAAATGGGTCAAAACGTGGACATATAACATTTCTTATAATAACTAATTCTTATAGAAATATTTTTTTAAATCTTAAATCAAACATGGGAATATTTGATTCCCACATTGAGATTCCCAAAAATAACTTAATAAAGCTCGAAACAAACGCACCCAAAAAGAGATAATTTAAGTGAAAAAGCATTAAACTGTATTAGGCCTACAAGACAAGGACTAGCATCACCTGGCCAACACCCAAGGCTTGGTGCCCGACCCATATCACCATACCCACCCAGTCTCAAGGCTCGTACCTAACACAACCATCACTATTCGACCCATGTACATGAAACCCACCCGACTGAACCAAGCATAAACACGGTAGGCCATCATTGTCAATTTAACTCTTTTATGTGTTATTGTATCATTGAATAATAATATAAAAAACTTTCTACTAATAGTATATCAAATTAAATGTTATTAGATCTTATTTATATATTATTGTAAAATTACCTTTTTCTGAACTTTTTTTTTTCTTTCGGAAAATAGTCAAAATACATGAGAGTATTGTTGACAATACACTCAATTTGTGCTAAACGTGATGTTACAATATGATGACAGATATGTTTGTGATATGTAATTATGTAAACAATGAATGACCCAACCCAAGAAATCATCCTCATTTTAGTTTTCTACAAAATATGTGAATATAATGGCAGCAAATCTTTTGGCGTGTGCAAACGGGAACGCTTGCTTAGAACATAGAGTGGTGGAAAAAGCGAGACATCGTTGTGGTAGCATTACGGATTGGATATGATTCTTTCTAATATCCTTTGCACTTCAAATAATTAGTAATTTGCCAGTTTTGCAAGCAAATTAAAACAAAAGGTCAAAGGATATGTCACAAACAAAAATATAATCTCATTATACTCGTATCATATCATCATGGAGAATTACCTATTCAAATAGTTACATATTTTTTGGACAAATAATTGGTAGTAGGGAAGATACCCCAAATATCATCGGACAGGATGTTATTAGCATGTTTAGGATTTTAAAAAGCACGTAAAGGCCCTAATATTAAGGCAAGTTACTTTTTTCATTTAAGCTTACTCATTTAGTTTTTGGACATCAGGAGGTTTTTCTAAAGAAAGTTGTCTACTAACATAGAATTTAAATGATGTTAAAGGGACTTACATTCACACCTATATAAAAAAAAATTGTTATATCCTCTTGAATAATTTTTTTAATATATTTTTTAATATTTAATAAAAAATATTAAATAATTTTTTAATCGTCTTAATATTTAATAAATAAAGTTTAAAGTCAAGACATTAACTGCTGGTAATAACCTGAGTTTACATTCAAATAATTAGAATTACACAACACACAGTTTAAGGCCAAGGCATTAACCGCTCGTAATAACCTGTGTTGACATTCATATAATTACAATTACACAACACACAGAAACCATCATCATGAATCATAATAGCAATTTAAAAATTTAACAAAGGTCCAATTTGAATCATATCCATATGCGGATACAGTGTCAGTGTCAGTGAGGGTATCAAGGTGCATCTATATTAGCCGATTTTCATTTGCCAGCAAACAAATACTCCATCTTCATTTAATTCGAATATTGTCCAATCATCATATATAACGACCCCACCGATCTTTTGAATTGACATAAAAACTTAAAATCAAAGCCAGCATCAGCGGTGGATCTAAATCACTATTAAAAAAAAACACTTTGAATAATTTAAATTTTTTAACAAATGTCTTTAGAATATTTGTTAAAAAATTTAATATAAAAATAACTTTTTTTAAATTTTTAATATATTAAATATTTTATTTTTTATAAAAACTTTTTATTTTAAATTTTAATAAATACCTTTAATAAAACACATAATTTAAAACAAGAGTCAGAAGCCTAAAAATGTAAACTGTATAATGAATCTGGCCAAACTCCAGAATTTAATCAATTTACTCAAAATCAAGAGACAAGAAATACGACTGAAGGCCGGAGGATGGGATTGACGTATATGATAATGAAATACTTAATCCCCCATTAGTGCACAGATCTAAAAATTTGGAATTTGATTTCGAAAGATAAAAGGCCTTGCTAAGAAGAAGCATAAGCTTAAAAAATCCCACATTGAATGATATATCATATTTGGTATGATCATATAAATGCAAGAGCAACTGTGGTGCTTAATTAATTTAAGGGATGGAGTGGACAAATGGCAGGTGGGTTGCATACAATAATACAAGGACAAATGTCTCCAACCACTGGGCCCTTGTTCCAGTTGTTTACCTCCCTCTCTCCCATTTTCATTTTAATATATAATTTTTTAATTTTGAACTGCCTCAAAGCTGACCCTGAAACCTTAATAAAAGCAGATTGTCCTCAACATTCTTACTATGCTCGAACTTCCCACTACTAGCTAATACTACACCTTTCTCTTTATCGTTTTTCTCTCCCATCCTCTTCTATTTCCCTTCTCTCTTTGTTGGGTCACTGGGCCTAAAAAAACCCAGCAAACTCAGCCGGGTCTCATCATTCACTCTTTCTCAACCAGCACCTTCTCCTTCGCACAAAAGTCACAACGGTTCCTTAAATCTCTTCGAAGCCCTTCGCATAACATGGCTAAAGACGCGGATGATGCGGGGCTCCGGCTTCACGGCGAGAAGGACAACGACAAGAACAACGGTGTCAACGCCGATTTCGACGCCGCGTTCGGCTTTCCTTCCGAGTTCCCGTATGAGTTTGACTCGTTCGGTGTTTCCTCGCCGGTAGAGTCGATGGCGGGGTCCACCGAAACCGAGAGCAGCGACGAGGAAGAAGACTTCTTCGTAGCCTTGACTCGTCGACTGAGTCAGTCGTCGCTTCACGAATCTCGGAAGCACCAACTCACTGAACCCATCAGCGCTAGGGACAAACTCGAGGTAACTGACATTTTTGGACATTTCTTCCTAGATTCAAAAATCAAACACTTTCTGTGTAGCTTACTCTGCGCGTTTTTTTGGTCTCACAGGGTCACAAGACTCGGGGCTTGGCCGGGTCGCCCCAGTCCACGCTGAGTGGAATCGGGAGCTGGTCGGGTCGCAGCGCCATCTCCGGTGACGGAAGCCCAAATGGGTCGTCGCGGGTTCCGTCACCGTCAACGACGCCGTTTGCTGATAACAACGACCCCTGGGAAGTGATATATGCCGCGGCAGGGCAAGTTGCGAGGTTGAAGATGAATGGTGAAACGGCATCGTTTGGTTTTCAGAATAGAGGGCTACTGGGTCTCCCTCGTGCTACTTTGTTCTCCAACCAGGCCTCTCAGGTGAACTCACTGAGAGAGTTTGTTTAAAGCCATTGATTTTCTTCGTGATACCATGCATTGCATCTGATTTATTGTGTTGTTGTTTGTGTAGGTGAGAGAGGAGCAGGTTCTGAAACAACAGTGTGCTTCTGTTTGGGGAAGGCCAGCCAAGCCTAACTGGTTGGTTCAGCAACAGCTACAGGTTCAGAACAGAGGGCGTGAACTTGGGTATGAGAGTGTGAAATGCACTCGTCCTTTGTCGTTGCCCCAATCTGCATGGCTCCCCTTGCAAGTTCAGCCTCAAAATCAACGGGTGCAATTTGGCGGATCCGGGGCAAGAGCTGGCGTACCCGGTGGATCTGGTGTCAAAAGGGGTTGTGGTGGAACTGGGGTATTTTTGCCTCGTCATTATGGGAACAACCCTACAGAGTCTCGCAAGAAATCTGGTAAATCACTTGCTTTTTTGGGGTGTCACCGAAGGTTCAGGTCTATTTCATTTCAGTGGATTTTTAATTTTTGGTGTCTAACATACAGTGTGTTCTCCTCTGGTCAGGTTGTGCACCCGTTCAAATACCAGCAAAGGTGGTTCATGCTCTGAACCTGAACATTGATGACCTGAATGCAACTAGTCAACTACGCTTCTCGAATGCTTTTGCAACAGACTATGGTAAGTGGGGTCTTTGAAGTTATAAGTAAAGTAGAAAATCTTTAGGAGCCAAGTGAAGTTCTTTGCACGGCTTTTAAACTTATTTGCTACTGTGTTTTGGGGTTTCTTTGCTTGCAGATGCATTGTTAGCCAGGAGAAACGCTCTTCTCATGCAGCAGAGGCTAAGTGCACGGCGGGAAGAGGCATCCAACTATGAAATTCGCCTTCCACAGGAGTGGACCTACTGACTGTTTAATTGTTGAAGCAAAAGAAAATTCAATCTTCTCCATGGAAAACTTCATCGGAGAAGAAACTAGTAAAGGCAGTAGTTTGTGATAGGGAACATGGTGTTTTAGTTTTTCATAAAGATGAAATTCAAGAATGTGTTTGGCTAGTTTAGTTGCAATAAAACATCCAGTTTTTTAGGAAAAAAGATTGCAGCTTTGGGGATCTGGTTTTAGTTAAAGAAAAATAGTGACGGAACAGCAGTTTAGTTAGGGAAGGTTTAATCTTTCTTTTTCTCTTTATATTATTATTATTATTATTAGTTGTAATAAGGTAAGTGGGTCGTTTTCTTCCATGTCATGGTGATGGACGAAGGTTAAGGTATGGTGTAGCATCGGCAAGAAGTTTCAAGTCCAGCAAGCAATAAAGTGTTGGAAGATTTCACCCATACCTTTGTAAAATCCCTTGCTTGTTATATTATAGTGTGTAATAAGTTATACTATGTAATAAAGATAGCTCCTTTATTTAATTCCTGAAGTTACTTACCTTCTTTACTTTTAGTCCAAAGAAAAAATAAAGTTACCTTCTTTACTTTTTCTGTTCTCCCATTGAATCATATATGTTGATTTCTTGTTGTGGATGTGAACCAAATAGTTAGTGGGCTTCCGATGAATGATTTGTGCATCAGAATGGCTTACCAGGGCAACTGTGAACATTCAGAACGGGCAAAGGCTAAGTTAAATGACAAAAGAGGGGAATGTGTACGTGTCTTAGAGTCAAGATTTTTATCCCTCCAATTTTTTAATTTGAATCATGGGAAGGAATACAAAGTAAGAGACTAAAGAGAGGGAGAGTTTGGGGGGGGGGAGGAGGATAGATGTTGATTGTTTTGAATTTGAAGCAGAAGAGTGGTGGGGATATAAACCAGATGGGGATGGGATATGGATTGTGGGGATGAAATTAGACGTACGCGTTGGTTGGATTTTGATGGGTACCTTTGGGCCCCATATCTCAATTCTCAACCCAGTCGGAGGGGCACTTCTCTGTTACTGTGCCTTTTCCATCTGCATCTCCCGCTTTTATTTTTTCCTTAAAGAAGCAACTAACGAAGACATTTTTGAAAGTTGTGATTTGATTTGGTGTTGGAGTCATTTATGATTTTGACTTGGTCAAACTTCTCCATTGTATACTACTACTACTATTTTGTTCTCTTTCTCTCCATTATTAATTTCACGAATATTGTGGAAGGAAAAAAATATATTATGCAAGCATTTTTTACTACTTCAACCAGAATCTTGATTATCATAGGAAAAGCTGAATATTCAAGAATTTAGGTTATAAAACTTGTCCTACAATGAGGCGGGGCGGATGCAGATTTGGGTTTGGGATGCATGTTTGGGGTCAATCTCTCATCTCTCCCGTTATGTCCTGCATCTTATATTTACGTGACTATTATGTTTAGTTTAATTATTAATTATATTAATTAATTTTATTAATAATAATGTTTATTATAAATATATTTTTAATTTATATAAAACAATTAATTAAAATTTAAATAATAATTAATTATTATATAAATTTAATTTAAAATATTCATAAATGTGAGACAAGACAGAATTACAGGTTAGATGCAGGTTCTATGCGAGACGTGATTGAATTAAGCAAAAACCAACTCTTCTTATCACTTCCTTCATACTGAAAATGACTTGTAAAAACTAAATATTGTGATATTTGGAGAATTTCAGTTATGGGCTCGCCACGTCATCGTTCAGGACACTGTTAATAAATTAGTTATTAGTCTGCTTGCTCGTTTGCTGGAAGTTGCCGAACAATTATAAACACAATTGTTTCTTGGATAAAATTTATAATAATAGTAAACAGTATTTGATACTTACGAAATAAGTAATATTGAGTTTGATAAGTTCCTGCACAAATATTAGCATTGCGTGATTTCCTTGATTTATACATCGAAATCTTATTATTATTATATAATAAAAATAATAGATGTCTAATATTTTTGCTATCATCCTTGTGTGGTAGACTGGTAGTGGACTCCAGCTATAAAGTTGTTGACGCAGAGAAGATTAATAAGGCGAATGAGATGGTGCTCGATTAGGGATCGTGTGCATGTGAGTGGTGCGTACGATCCAGCTTCATTCATTTGGTTTATGCAAGCAAACAGATCAGATAGAAGCTCTACCCTATGTCACGTGTGGCTACATCAGACAACGATAACGCCCAATTTAATCATTTTACTTAGCTCCTTGATACAGACATGTTTCACCGTCCACCCTTGGTTTTAATTCTTAGAGGCATGTAGGAGTAGGGTTACTTTCTCGTGCAATAACCATTTGGGAGCCTGATTTGTTTACCACTATTTGATTTTGGCTCAATTTCAGAAAAGAATAACATATTAGCTGGCTTTTCAGGATCGAAGGAAACTTGCCAGCTGCAGAGACAGTTCAAACTCGAGTTTATTTGTACTCTGCTTCGCTTGATTGGCGCTCTTAATTGTTGTCTTAATGGATAAGCTCAATGATACACAATCGTGAGTCACCTAGCTAGGGATTAGGAAACGGTTAATATGAAACAGTGAAAGGACAAATAGGGATTGGTGAGTTAAGTGAATGCCATTAATTCGTTTATTTTGTTTGGCTATTGCCTTGTTAATCAATAGAAATTCTTATACATTCAAGAAACACCAAGTTGAATATATTTGATCAAATACGTTATTAATTAATTAATATTTGTTATACTTAATTAATAATTAATTATCATAACTTAATATAATTAATGATATAATAGGTTAAGTACATCCAATTAATTAAATGTTTTATATTTATGTAAGAACCTCTTGTAAATCAAAGGCAGTAGATGGAATGCTAGATTTGTCCAATTGACTTTATGAAGCAATAGACTCCTGTCTCCATTAAAAAACAATTATTGTTATTTTTAGTTTTTCAGAAGATCCTTTTATTTGATAGATTAGATGAGAGACTAATTTATGAATGTAAGATTAAGTGTTTAAATGAAATTTTTTTTTACCGGTATTTTTTATATATACATAAATTCTAAAATTGAACTCATAATCATATGTTTAACGGCCATAAATTCATTCTACTCTGATCAACACGTTACTATTTAAGTCAATTATTGCTATTTAAGCCAACAGTTTAAGTGTGTGTGTGTATGTTCTTTTTTTTTACGAGCAAGTGTGTTTTCATTATGCTACTATTAATCAAATATATACACGTTTGCATGCCCATATGGGTTGAAGAAGTTCTCCATTTGGCTTTCTTGGTGATGAAGAGCCCTCCTTCAAAGAAAGAAATAAATTGATCAAAGCTTTGGTGAAGTAACATGCAAGATACCAGGCAAAGCCTGCAAAATAATTTAAAGTAACATGCAAGTTTAGATGGGCTGTCAACACGTGGAGGGCCACAATGTGGTTATGATATGAGTAGTAGCACGCACATCATGGGTTAAGAAGTTTTTTTTTTTAAAATTCTCTTTTATATTAGATTTCGATGGGATGGATGGGCTGAGACCTACATTTTTTGTGGCCATATCTAGCCGTTAATCACGTTTCTTATGGATCCATTCTGGATCGAGATCCTATTCCTAGGTCCATTGTATTTTTATACCCTTTTCGTTCTTTCTATATATTACGAACAAGGTAACGACCCGTCCCAACCAATATATATATATATATATACAGAGAGGAAAAATTTACGTACAAATTAATTATACTAGTATACGTTTTGTCATCAAATAATTAACGATGGACAATAATCACGGAGTACGATTTTTTTAAGTTTCGACAACGTACAATTATTCTCTTATTTTAGAATATCAACAAACTAATTTATCTTCATGTAAAAAAAACTAAACAATCATACGTTAACATTTAATATAATATGTGGTGCTACTTTTTAGCAAAACTATGTTTCCTTCCTTCGAACACTTCTCACAAGGCGTTTAATATAAGTAACATAAAGTATGTTTGGTACAGATATTCGTATAAGTTAATCTTATCGAACTTTATCGACGTTTAGTATGTCCACCGATAGGATAATCAATCAGGTCAAAACTTCTTATCCTACTCTAATAAGATAACACTATCCTCCTTATGACTTCGTGATATAACCTTTATAAGATTTTCCTCCCACCACTACCCTCCACTTTTAATATTATTAAATTCGTAATTATTATTATTATTATTAAAATTCGTAATTATTATTATTATTATTATTAAATTCGTAATTATTATTATTATTATTAAATTTGTAATTATTATTATTATTATTAAATTCATAATAATTATTATTATATTCTAATTTTATTATTATTATTATTATTATTATTATTATTAAATTCGTAATTATTATTATTATTATTATTATTATTATTATTATTATTATTATTATTATTATTATTATTATTATTATATTCGAAATTATTATTAATATTATTAAATTCGTAATTATTATTATTATTATTAAATTCGTAAGTATTATTATTATTATTAAATTAATAATTATTATTATAATTATATTCGAAATTATTATTAATATTATTAAATTCGTAATTATTATTATTATGATTATTAAATTCGTAATTATTATTATTATTATTAAATTAGTAATTATTATTATAATTATATTCAAAATTATTAATAATATTATTAAATTCGTAATTATTATTATTATTATTAAATTAGTAATTATTATTATTATTATTAAATTAGTAATTATTATTATAATTATATTCAAAATTATTAATAATATTATTAAATTCTTAATTATTATTATTATTAAATTCGTAATTATTATTATTATTAAATTCGTAATTATTATTATTATTATTATTTCATTAGTAGTTTAACAAGCAAAAGGTGATGGTAAAAAATATTAAGGATAATATAGTCATAGTAAATAATTATATATACTATCAAGTTATTTATACTAAATGTCAAATGCTTGATAGTATAAGTCTTTCATCACTTTGTTTATCTTATCGAACTTATCCTATTCTTTATCTTCATCGCTTTATCTTATCGGGTGTACTGCAAATTGTAGAGTACTTTTGAGTTAAATGGTTGAGTTTTGAAAGTGGAGTCAATTATTTTTTTAAAAACATTTTGAATTTAATATTTAAAAACAATTTTCATGTATTGTTTGTTTGACGTGAAAATAATTTTCATGTATAGTATTTAATAAATATTTTTTTGTTGTGAAGCAGATTTTTTTTTTTTTTACAATTTAATCCGAACAGATACTAAATTGATGTAAAAAATGTTAACAACGTACCGTGCCAAATATCACTCTTACTTGTTTGATGAACTTGATGTCCAATATCTTCCCAGTTACAAAATGAGTGTTTGTCGAACTTAAATTGAAGTTTGTGCATTTTTGGAAAAATTATGTGATATGAGTGTTTGATATTTAAATTTATTTATTTATTTTGTTAATTCAAATAAATAATCATGTGAATTTATTGTTTAGTTTTTTTTTTAAAAACCGAAATGCCCAAATGTATCACCTGCTAAATGCAACCAGAAAGGTATAAAGATATAACATAAAAATCGATTATATATTTGTACTTTGAGTTTAAACTTGAAAGACATCCCAAAATATTCCTTCCTTAGATTACAAACGATTGTAACCAAATATGGTATATATTCATGGGTTATACACTTGAGTAGCAATGAAGACGTTTATTGTAGGTAACTGTACGGATCTTGAAATGTATCTATTATCTTCATCTGTGCTTCATGTGCATGTGGTTTATTACTATAAGATTGCGTTTATTCAATGCATGAACATGCCTCTTCTTTTTCTCCCCAGTTAATGGTTGACCTCACAACGAAGCTCCTTTAATGATTTGATGTTATAGCTAGCTGTTTTATAGTATACTATGTAACTTATTAAAATAGTATATTATTCAGTCAGTTGGTTAGTTAGTTGATGAGAATTTGTTAATTGCAAAGGTGAAAAATCAACTTGTGATAACTCAATGGTAATTGTGTCTAAAACTTGATTTATTGGAGCAGAAGCAAATTGTTTCAATTTTCCTGTTTCATAATTGGAAAGAAAATTATGCAACTTGTAGCAACGATCTTTAGTATGTCTCAAAACACCAAAATGTATGTACAAAAGATGATTATTTTTGCTTCGTTTGCCTTGTGCATCAAGATTTAACCGTGCAAATAAATTCTTGACAACAAAAGCCAATTGAGTACTAGAATTAGAAGAAGCAATTGTACCAAGTTCTAGCTGCTTTTTTTCTTGAACAATAAAAAAAACAGCTTGGCCATTGATGGCAAGGGATCCATCAAGAGAATTATACTCATGATCTGAGAAAAGGTATCATTGAGGCCTATCAGAAAGACCATTACATACTCTATTTGGTGATGCTAAATGAAAGGACTAACACCACCACATGTGCATTTGTTCACTGGACGATATTCATCAAGCTCTTCCCAAAGAGTCTTGAGCCTAGTGTAGCATTTACTCACTGTGAGAGAACCTTGACTAGTATTCATGAGATCTTTCTTGATTTAAAAAATGTAAGGACCATTTTTCTGCTAAAATCAATCCTTGAGATCACTCCAAAGTTCAGTGGGATTGCTGCAGTAAATGAAACTAGCAACAATTTTTTTGGTAAGTGAATTCAAGATCCATGAACAAATAATATCATTGTTTCTTTGCCAATACGAAAACAATCGAAGATCTTCAGTTGGCTGAGGAATGGAACCGTCCATAAAACCATACTTGTTTTTGTCATTGAGTGCCATCTTCATTGCCCGGTGCCAAGAACCATTGTTCTCCCCCGATAATGGTTGAGAAACCAAAACCAATCCAGGGTGATCAGAGGGATGCAGAAAATAAGGATTGAAAGCATCATCAAGAAGATTGGCCATGACTGCAAAGAGCAAGAACAACCAATGAAAGCACACAATATTGGATCAAATGGAAGAAGATAGAGAGCAAAAAATGCAGAGAAAAAGAATATATCTCTGATACCATATTAAGAGAAAAAAATGAAGAACTAAGAGAGAATGAATTCTCATTACTAATTTTATGTGATGAATTTCACATATATACAACTCACAACTCTAACTACTCTGTAACTAACTTTAACTAACAGTAAGTGGGAATTAACAAACTAACTAATTAACAAACTAACTAACTCTCATCAACTAACTAACTGACTGAGTAATATACTCCTTTCATAAGTTACATAGTATACTGTAAAATATATCATTGCTACAAGTTGCATGGTGTTGCTACAAGTTGCATGGTGTTCCTCCCAATTATGGAAAAGGGAAATCGAAATAGTTTGCTTTTGCTTTAGTGAATCAAGTTTCAGACACAGTTGCTACTAAGTTATCACAAGTTGATTCTTCACCTTTGCAATTAACCACTCGCGATATCAGCAATTGATTCAACTTCTTCAAACTTAGATCACTTAGGCTACTTAGCTCATTGTGGATTCTAGTGATTCCAATACATTACGTATTGTCCTATCTTCTAATAGTGTTACCTTTCCAAAATAGTCAAATTCATGGATTTTAGACTTGGGAGCCACTAAGTTATCACAAGTTGATTCTTCACCTTTGCAATTAACCACTCAACGATATCAGCAATTGATTCAACTTCTTCAGACTTAGATCACTCAGGCTACTCAGCCCACTGTGGATTTTAGTGATTCCAATACATTACATATTGTCCTATCTTCTAGTAGTGTTACCTTTCCAAAATAGTCAAATTCATGGATTTTAGACTCGGGAGCCACCAGTCGCATTGCATGCACCTTGTTTAATTTCCTTTATCACAAGTTTTTACATGATTTCTTTATTGTCCTACCTGATGAGTAAAATATTCTAGTGTCTGTAATAGGTTTTGTTCAATTATCAGAGAATCTAATCATATATAATGTTCTGTACATTCCTGTTTTTCATGTCAATCTAATTTCTATTAGTTCCTTATTGAATGATTCCCTTTATTCCATTATTTTCACTTCTAATTCTTTCACCATCCAGGCATTCAATCCATCAAGGATGATTGAGAAGGGTAAAATGATTGGAGGACTGTATATGCTCACACCCAATGTCAGCATCTCACAATGTGATGTAGCTTCTTTAGCACACTCCACTTCTGTTTTACCTGTAAAATGTGATACAATTTTAGTTTCTAATACAGTTGTTCCTAGTTCTAATATTGTTTTTGTTTCTAGTTTGCATTCAACTTCCAATTTTTGTCCTAGTGTTTACAATGTTTCAGTTCAAACATGTCAAAGGCAAGGTCTATGTTTCAGTGGTCAAATTACGTCTTAGCAAGCATACAATTGGATGTTGTTGGATTTATAAAGTTAAATATAAACCGAAAGGTTCTCTGGACAAATACAAGGCCAGGTTAGTAGCCAAAGGCTATACACAACAACTTGGAGTGGATTTTTTATATACATTCTCACCAGTTGCAAAGTTGACTACTGTAAGAGTTTTTCTCACAATTGCTGCAGTTCATAAATGAAGTATGTAGCAATTGGACATTAATAATGCCTTCTTCAATGGTGATTTATTTGAGGAAGTGTACATGAATCTACCATAGGCCTATCCTAGTCAGGGGGAGGATCTTGTGTGCAAGTTAAACAAGTTCATTTATGGGTTTCAAAAATTTTCTTCTACTCTAATAAGTGTAGGGTTCACACGATCCAAATGTGATTATTCCTTATTTTCTCTTGGCATTCGTCTAACTGTGGTTTTTTTGCTGGTTTATGTAGATGACATAATTGTTGCTAGTCATAGTCAACAAATGATCACTCAAGTTCAACATACATTATAAAATTTGTTCAAATTGAAGATTATGGGAGAACTCAAATATTTTCTTAGTTTAGAATTGATACATTTATCCAAAGGGATAATTTTGTCACAAAGAAAATATATTGTCACTCTGCTAGAAGACACTGGCTTCCTAGATTGTAAACCATCTGATTTGCCTATAGATCCTAATGTAAAATTAAATGCATCAGATGGAGATTTATTGTCAGATGCTACTTAATATAGAAGATTAATAAGCAGACTGATGTGCTTGACATCAATTCTGTAGTCAATAAATTGAGTTAATACATGTCAAAGCCAAGGTCTCCACACATGCAGGCTGTTCACCATCTCCTTCGATATCTGAAGAAATCTCTTGGTCAAGGTCTGTTATTTTCAGTTGCAAACACTCTTCACTTGTCTGCATATGCTGATGTTGATTATGGTAGCTGCAATGGTACTAGGAGAGCTACGACAAGATATTTGGTATTCCTAGATGATGGTTTAATTTCTTGGAAATCAAAAAAATAATCAATAGTATCCAGGAGTTCTGCAGAAGCTGAATACTGATCCTTGACAAGTGTATCAAGTGGGCTTACATGAGCTCAGAATTTGTTAAAAGATTTTGGACTCAAGCTGGATTTAGCCAAGGTTTTTTGTGACAACCAGATTGCTATCCACCTTACATTTATTCTAACTTTCCATGAAAGATTAAAGCATATTGAAATTGACTATCACTCTGTTAAAGAAAAGGTTGCTACTAGATTCTTCAAACTCATACATGTCCAATCTCGACACCAATTGGCAAATATCTTAACCAAACTAGTTATCTCCTCTTTTTAACCAATTACTGACCAAGATAGAAATTATAAACATATACTTCCCACTTTGAGGGGAATTTTACAATATACTATATAACTTATGAAAGGAGTATATTATTCAGTTAGTTAGTTAGTTTGTTAATTCCCGCCTATTATTAGTTGAAGTTAGTTACAGAGTAATTAGAATTGTGAGTTTTATATATATGTGAAATTCATCGCATAGAATCTGTAATGAGAATTCATTCTCTCTCAATTCTTCATTCTTCACTCTTTAGCTGCGTACTGTTCAAACCAGTCATCCACGACGGTCCACACTCACGTACATCCATGACCTTGACATATATATGGTTCTTTTTGGTTAGTGCTGTCTATTGTGCATGATGAACTGACCTGATCAGTGACTGGCGTGCACTAAGTTAATCATTTGCAGCTACCAATCTATTAAAAATACAAAAAGTAATCACATTTCTGGCTTTTGTCAATTCTGAAAGATCTAGTGTTTTACCTTTTTATTTTGGATTTTTTATTAAATAAAATGGCTAATGAGTTATGATTAAAGGTGTAGCTAGTTATTTTTTTAAAAATTTTTTTGCCTTTTCTTTTGGTAAACATTGTTGGTTTCTTTTGTGTCCGAGTTATGGTGAACCAGGGAATAAGCATGGCTAAAGAAAAGAAAAACCAGGAAACTAGCTTATATGCTGCACAACTTATGTCGTATTGGACCTTATTTTATTTTATGACCTGCAAAACCCAGATTAGCAGTCTTTTTCTAGGCCAAGGGCCAACAAATTATTAGTCATTAATTTGTTTAAGCATTAAGACTTTTCTTCTTATATATTTTGATATTCAGTTCTCATATTTTTACCATTTGATATTCAATTATGATATTTTTACTATCAATAATACATATTCTTTTTATATTTTTCTCAATATCATTTATCATACTTATTTTTTTATTATATTTTTACTAAATCTAATACTCTTAAAAAAAGTATTAAAATGAGTATATGATGATCTTTTTCTTTTGACAATTATATTTTTTATTAACAAATTATATATTTTTTTTTACACTCTTATCATTTATCATCTATTTTTTTATTATTTTTTTTTCACTCTCGACAAAAATAAGTGTCAATAGTGCATATATATATATCTCTAAAAAGAATGTATCCCTAAAAAGAATGTATGGTAATCGTTTTCCTTTGTTTTTGTTCCGCGAACTGCAGAGACAAGATGAGGCCCATCTTGCTACAACCTTAAGATGCTAGAAAGAAGGTCCTGGAAAAATGCTAATATAGAATGCAACTAGATCATTCTGAGTGTGATGTGATACCTAATCGTGCAATTAAACATAAATTGTTAAGTTATTTTAAAAAAAAAAATAAACGGTATAATGTAATACAGTACATTAGAACTTTTTATAAGGGTATCGAATCCTTTGCATAATGAGAAATTCTTAAGTAATAATTTCTTACTTTAGACATACAAATTAACTTTTAATATATGTAAAAATTATGTAAGTCATGATGTACCAAAAGAAAAAGTTAGTGAGCCATGTTGAAAATGTATACATTTTTATTAATGTAATTTTATATATGTTAAATATTAATTTAATTTGCATTTCTAAGATAAAAAATTCTCACATAAAAATTTCTATGTAGTAGTAGGTCTTAAACACTAACTATCACAGACTCACAGTTTCGACCCATATTGCTGGGAAGATCTGGCCCAATTATATATGTATGGACCTCACTAGTCAATCAATCACGAGTTTAGGTGGCTTAGGATTTACCAAAAACAGAAATTGGCTTGGAAGGCATTGGGCCTAACCTTATCAATGTAGAATGTGCACGTATTTCCCTTTCATGATTATTTTGAGTTTCAACCCCAAATACATTAAAAAAAATTGATTTGACAATTAGGAAAAGAGCACTTCATATATAAATATTAATATTAATTTTGTGATTCGTTTATATAACATTTCTTGGACAACGATTAATCAGAAATTCATGAATCCAGTTGATGTAGAAAGTGAAATAAATGAGCTAATGTGCAACAAATATTCACCCTACACAATATCTCCGAAAAGCTTTACGTTATATAATAATTAATTAATTGTATCCATTATTACTTTGACGTTGTACGTATGTTAACATCAAACTTGAGCTTACCCATCTTGGGCAGACAATCGTTGATTTATTTAAAGAAGAAAGTGAAAAAATAATCACAGTTGATCAGAAGAAACTTAAAATCTCATATCATAAATTCATGGAAAGTTCTTGCATACAGTGACAAGACAAGATGAATACTTGAACACACAGCACAACCACACGACTACGTACTACAGTAGAGTCCATCGAAATCTCACACACAGCTCAAACTCAATTCTACATTTATTTTACGTAACATGCACATCTGATTCAGGACATAAAGGACAACATAAAGGATACTATATGATTAACAGATTGAGATTGAGTTTGTGTTTGTGGCAGCAGCAAATCAACCTGCGATCTCAACAGCCTTCACATCTGGCTTCTTAACCTCTTCCTTTGGAACAGTAACAGTGAGCACACCGTTCTCCAAACTGGCCCTCACCTGCTCCACCTTGGCATTCTCCGGCAGCCTAAAGCGGCGGAGGAAGCGGCCGCTGCTACGCTCGAGGCGGTGCCAGGTGTCGTTCTTCTCCTCCTTCTCCTTGGACCTCTCACCACTGATCTGCAGCACCCGACCCTCCTCCACTTCCACCTTCACCTCCTCCTTCTTCAGCCCTGGAAGGTCTGCCTTAAACACGTGCGCCTCCGGCGTCTCCTTCCAGTCAATGCGGGTGTTGGCCACGGCAGCCGTGTCGGCGGCGAAGCCGGAGCCGGGGCCGGAGAGGGCGGTGGTGGAGAAGGGAAAGTCTTGGAATGGGTCCCATATGTCAAGGGAGAAGGGGTCGAAGACGTTGGTCCTTCGCCCTGTGCCTAACAAGCTTGGAATCAGCGACATTTTTGGTTATCAAATTTGGAGAAAACAGAAGTAGAAGAGCTTGATTTTGTTGAATGCTAAGATAGTTGTGTTTGCTGAGTGAGGAGAAAATGGAGATGTGGAGGTATATATAGGAGAATGCATGAGGAAGAGAAGAAGCGTGTTTTGGTCATTTAGGTGCATGGATCGTTCGTGATGCTTCAGGATCGAGAATCTATTTTAGTTGGGGGAAAGTTTTGGAATTAATGGCAGCATGAAGCTTGTAAACTGTAGTGGAAGATGTGTCCCGAACATTGGAGAAGGGCATAGCCACGTCAACCGGGTGATAGATGGTATATAACTTCAGTTCAGGGGTGAATTAGACTTTTTGAATGTGAAGGGAAAGGGTATCTACGTCTAGAAATGAGAATTCTAGGAGCATCTGGTCATATACTAGGTGGCTGGCTGGCATGATGACATGTCAAACAAGCTGGGAAAAATTTGAAAGCAAACCCAATGATGCATAAGTAGAATTATTATAATAATAATGTTAATAATATATATTTATATACCCAGGGATACAGGTGCATCTTGCTTATTAAAATGTAATGAAAAGAAGAGAGGTGAAAAAGCAAGAAAGTTTAAAGAATATAGAAGACTTGTAGATTACAAATTGAAGAGACTGAGAGTCTCCATAAGAGCTCACAACAAAAAAAAAGCATCTACAAGTTTCTACTTTATTCTAAAATTATGAAATTGTTTTAGTACAATATTATTACATAAAACTAGCATTTTATACTAGTTGATGCACCAGATAATATAAAAGTAAAAATAATGTAAATAGAATAAAATAAAAGATTTAATTTTATATATTATCAATGTAAATTTTTTTACATCATCAATTAATTGTGTATTATTTCAAAAGTTACAAATGTGATAATATATAATTGATTGATTATGTAAAAAATTTTATATTAAAATTAAACTTATAAATAAAACAAAATAAGATTTTGTTTATTTTTTTTATAATTCTGGATTAATTTATGAATTACAAATAAATTATCTACTAAATTCAATTTCAATTATTGATAAAAAACATGTATTGCAAATAATAATAACTTAACTAAATTTATATATCATAACTGAATTGGATGTATATGATTTAAATTTAAATATAAAGTAAAATCAATCTAAAGTATAAAAATGGACCTATAAAAAATAAGGGTAGTGCTAAGCATCTTTGGAGTTACAAAGCCCAAATAAAAGTCTTTATTCGTACTTTCTCTCACCATGCTAGCTTTGTTTTAAAATTAGATGTTCAAGTTTTCAGAATTATATTTTAAATTAAAATTTCATTAGTGTTAATACAAAAAGATAATAAAAAATTGAAATATGAGGACTCATGCGCATCCTTTTGTCACTGTATCAAACATCTTTATTAGGATATGCTTCTAGTTCTCTTCACCTTTGTTGTGTGCACACCTTCAACCAAAAAAAAACACCACATCAACTACCAAATAATTGAAGGATCAATATTTTTTTAAAAATCATTTAATCTTCAACTTTCTTTTTATCATTGACAACTTCTCTTTTTTTTTACTCAACAATTTTATTTGTCGGTTTTTGAGTATTCAAAGTGAATTTCCTCTAGCCTCCATGAAAAATAAAACCTTATCCATGTTCCTGTATGACAAATTACTACAAAATTATAAGTAAAAGAAGAAAGTCATCAATGGGGGTCGCAACAACAGTATTATGTAAAGTCAGCTAACAATTTTCTCTTATTTTCTATGTCAAATTGCAAATATAAGTGCAACTTGCACCAAGGATACATATATAAGTGCATCCAACCAGCCATCAAAGCGTACATAACTTTGTTTATGTAGTTTTTGAACATACAAAATCATACCTTTCATTGCTGCATAAAAAATTTGAATGTTACAAATACTTCTTAAGCACATATCAAGTAGAAGCTAACTAAATTTTCATAGAGGAAAAGAGAGAAGGTGTAGAAATATTGCTTTGAATGAATATTATCATCCAAATGACATGTTCAATAATTAGTTCCAGAATCACACCAACGTCTCTTATAATAAGCAGCATATCAACAATTAGAAATTAGGAACCAAAACTACATGATTTAATCCACTGTAGAATTCAATTTAGAACATAAAAGGAAAGAGAAAATTATATTAAGTAATTAAATCAAAGAGAAATAATGAATCACAAATAACGCATAGTTTGTTAGAATTTATATCTGATTGTATCAATTAACGCAATTATATTTAATTTGTTTAAGATATTCAACGTAATATCAACAACAATTAGAGAACTTATTAGATAGCACATATACTGCCATAATATTATAATAACATATGTGCGTTTTGCCATATTAAAGGTGTTGGATCAATTCAAGCATTTATCAAGAGCATTTTTTATATTAAATTAAATGTCTGAGATTCTTTCAATTTAAAGAACATTATATGAGGTTTATTTAAAAATAAATCAAGGTAGCATACTTTTAATTTCTTATTCAAATATCATCATATCGAGTATTTATTTGTATTTTTCAGCATACTTTAATTAATTATATCAATCTTGAGGAATCTCTTAATTAATATGTTTCTTTCTTATTAATAATGTTATAAGGCATGTTTTTTGGAAACAAAAAGTTATAAGATATATTTAATAGTATATATGAAAGAGAATTCTCTCTACTTTTAAAAGAGATGCATTTTAGGCAATAAGTATTTGGTAATGATTTTTTTATTTGGCATTAAACCCTGTAAAAAATGGCATTAAACTACCAGCGCTAGGAATTTGAATTAATCATTTGCGACAAATAAAAAATAATTATTGAGATAAGTAATTTTTTAAAAAAATTGTATCAACCATCTATTGGATTTTACATTGAGGGATGTTCATGTTGTTTTCAGTGTGAAACCTAATAATCGTACCACATTAGAATTCTTTTAAGTTGTGTTTGGAATAAATTAAACTAAGAAATGATTTGATTTAATTTAATTTAAATTGAATTGATTTAGAAATTAAATTTTATGTGTGAAACTTAAAAAAAGAATTGAATTGATTTAGAAATCAAATTTTATTTGAAATTCATTCAAATGAGAATTAATTTGATTTAATTTTATTATTTTATATTTTAACATTTATGAGAGGTGATTAGAGATAGTTCTTGAGGGTAAAATAGTTTATTCATTTTAAATTAAATCAAATTCTACCAAACCTATTAAATTTGATGAAATTTCTAAAACAAAAAATAGAAATTCATAGGATTTTAAAATTAAATTATTTTTTAATTAATATTTTAAACATAAAATTTAATTAATTTTAATTTATAAATTAAATTATTTCTTATTTTTTTACATTCTAAACACACTCTTAGAGTGTGTTTGGAATGAATAAAAATAAGAAATGATTTGATTTGAATTAATTTGATTTGATTTAGAAATCAAATTTTGTATTTAAAACTTAAAAAAATAAAATTTGAATTAATTTAGAAATCAAATTTTATATTTAGAATTTATTAAAATAAAAATTGATTTGATTTGATTTTATTATTTTATATTTTAATTCTTATGAGAGATTGTTAGAAGTAGTTATTAAGAATAAAATAATTTATTTATTTCAAATCAAATCAAATCTTAACCAATCTTATCAAATTTGATAAAATTTAAAAAATAAAAAAATAATATTCATAAAATTTTAAAAATTAAATTACTTCTTATTTTTAACATTTTAAATATAAAATTAATTAAATTTAATTTATAAATGAAATTATTTTTTATTTTATTGCATTCTAAACACACTCTTATTCTTTGTTTGGATGAAGCAAAAATGAAAAGAGTAGAAAATGGAGAGAGAGAAAATAGGATTTAAAATAAAACAAAAGTAAAATATATTTTCTCTCTTATTATTTGGATGAGATAATAAAAGAAAAAAATGATTTTTAAAAAAATTATAGAAATAATTTTATTCGGGTAATATATAATTAAATATAAATATATTTCAAACCCAATTTTGTCTGGACCAAAAATAATAGTAAAATAAAAAAATATAATTATGAATGACCAAAAAAAAATTCCCTCATCTCTTTTTATAAAAATAAATAAGACATGCAAAAAAAAAAAAAAAGGGAGAAGGGTTTAATCACTCACTTACCCGATCTTGAAGCTCTATCTCACTTTCCAACCCGTGACTTTACTCCACCATTACTTCATTCTCCTTCTCTTCTGTTATCATATCTCAAGTCCTCTGCAAAAGCTTTCCCCTCCTCACGCTGCCTGAACTATGCCTTCACCCTCTTGCTCTCTCTTCTTCTTCCTGTTCTTGTCCAGCAGCATCGTATAGTCTCCACCAGGAGCATTCATCTCCCCCCTGTGATTCGAACATGTCCACAATCGTGTATCACCGTGTGGATTAGATAGATTGACTTCAATTAATGTTTGATTCAGGTGTTGATAATCTGCTTTTACTGGGTTATGGAATATGAAAAAATGGAAGATTTAAAAGATCAAAGTCAAACGAACCAGAAGCAACCGCCATGTGCTGACAGAACTCAAGATTTGAAATTGATTTTTGGAATGTTGGTGATTTTCTTCTAAGCATCCAAATTTCCCTCTCCAGGCTTCTATAAAGGATGAAAATCAGATTTCAATTTTTTGAATAGATTATGTTAATTTAATTTAATATTTACTTTCCAAATAATAGAATATGTATGCAGATCTATTGTTGATTTTGTTGATTCTCAACAATTTGGACATGAAAACCTGAATCTTATATATTTTTCGTTTTGGATTTTCAGTGATTTTTTTTTTCTTTTTGTCTGCTACATTTGGTTGAGGACCTTGAATCAAATGAATTTTTGGTGCTCATTTACGTGGGATGGGGTGCCTGCTCTATAAACATCCTTATCAGTTCTTACTCTGCTTTCAGAGGTGATTTAAAATGCATAAATTTTTTATTTTTCCTTTTGATATTCTAAATTTGTTTTGAAGAGTAATCTTTGTGTGGTTCAGTGATTTGAGTATGTCTAATCATTTAAATGATGTATCTGCATACTTGGCTACAACCTGTTTGAAAAAAGTGAACTTCTGTTTGGTTAAAATGGGTTCTGGTGTTTGTGTTTTAAAGTAGCTTTTCTTTGTTGTGTTTTTGTTGTTGCCGCACATTCATTTGACAGTTTTAGGATTCAAAATCAGTAAAGTTTCAGTCTCTCTTGCATTAACATTTGTATTAGTTGTGACCACTTTCATGCAACCTGCCATGGCTCTCTTTTTGACCTCTTTGATTTTTAAATGCTTAACAATCAATGATTTATGATTATATTAAACTAGGAGCACAAAGAAAATTGTAATATAGTTTTGTCACAGTTAATTAAGTTGTATCTTTCATAATTTGAGCATCCTTAAAGCCATCAAGTTTTGTTTTGTAGCTACTGTACTCTTGCACCTAGTTTCTATCCATTAATTTGAGCCAACTATGCAAGCTCATGGTGTTAGTAAATGTTGTCATAAGGCTGACGTTTGATTTGTTATTGATCAGGATTATGAATTATGGAGTATATACAACTATACTTGCACTTTGCAGATTTAGTTGGTCATGGATATAAATTGCATGGGGCCTTGAATTTCTTCTAATATTCAGTATATGATGGGGCTGAAAGCTAGTTGATATTTGTCCTTTTTTTAGTCATCAAAAGACATCTTAGGACTCATCTCATTAGTTTGCATATATTGTGATTCTTTGTTAGTGGGCAATATGTTTCTTGGATTTTAACTACCATTTTTTTCAGTGATCAGGACCTGCTAAACAATGGGCTTTTGATCTTATGAATGAGGACATTATAGCTGCAGCATTTTATGTGAATGCAAGTATTGACATACAATACTCTCGCTTTCAGGATGCATTCTATCATTGGAAAAAAATGCATGCATTGTCTCAATTGTTGGATTCTCTTTGGAAGGATGTCTCTTTGTAAGGCATGATTTGTGTTGTATGAGCTTTTCCAGTCTTAAAATAATATATAATGGAGAATAATTAATACAATTGAACCTGAAATGTAGTTTCCTTTTTTTTTTTTAAAATTTATATTTTTTTTCATTTTTTATTCATGGAATCAACTGTCTAGAGTTCGAAGAAAAAGAAAATAAATAATAATAATAACTGCTATGACTGTTTTGAACCAAAATAAGTTGCTTACTTTTGCTGGATTTATCTCTTTTGTAGTTAATAAAAAATAAAAAAAATTGTTACTTTTTTCTATTTTTTACCACTTATGCAGGAAGGAACTCCAAGAGCTATTGTTGTATGACTTGCTACAGTTAGCTATGCGCTGGCTTGGGTGTTGCTGATATAAGTGCTAGGTTTCTTTTTGCATGTGCTAGACATTGTAAATGATGCTATACCATATAGATAGGGATAGAGGAGAGAATTGTGAACAAGAGGTAATAAAATTCGCATTATGCTCACCTACCCATTTAGCAAAGAGTCTTTTTTTTTTCTTTTTCGAGTGATGAGATACAAGTATGCACTAATGAATATTTTTTTTTTAAATTATTTGCTTTTTTTCTTGTCCAGTGGTATTATCATAGTAACAAATCTATAGAAACCATAATTCCAAGTATTTGATATAGTTCATCTTTATAATTTTATGAAAATTTTCTAATTTTTCAATTTATTTCATTTTTTATTTGTTTTTATACTTTCCTGTGAATAAAAAACCTATATGATGTTTATTTTTTTCATTCAAATCCCAAATAAATATATAAAAAAAGAATTTTAAAAATGAAGGAAATTGAATTGTTTTATCTAAACAAAAAATTTTAAATTCAAGAAAATTAAATTGCTTTATCCAAACAAAGAATTTTGAAAATATCGACCAAGAAATTTAATTGAAGCAATTAAATTTCTTTGCTTTCAAATTCTTGTTACTTTTAAAATACTTCAACCCCCATCAATCCCTCGCCTTCAACCCCCACCATGGTGGCTAATAAAGCGATAAGATAAGGCACGATGAGAAGTGGGTTATGATGATGGTAAAGAACCGGATCCGTAAGGCTCGACGATAGATAAGCGAGCCGCCGCACGTCATGAATGGTTGGGAATATCGAGAATGTTTAAAATTATAATGAAAAGATAATAGGAGGATATAAGGGTCATTTTATGCCTAATCTCCCAATCTCCCCCATTTTCTTTGCAGTTATCCATCATTTTAACGTGGGTCCCAGACATTTTTTTTTTAAGCTTTCTATAATGCAATATTTTGCACATCCAAACAATTGAGAAAGGAATAATCATCTCATTTTCTCTTCTCCCATTTTCTTTCTACTCATTTTCTCTTGAAACAAACAAATGGTTAGAGTTTGAGAAATACAAGGGAAAAAGCTGTCAACAATACGTAGCCTTTTCTACTCCCAACTTGAAGGCTATTACTATTAGAGATCTGCCATAGCGACTATCGGGTACAATTTCTCATTTATTCCTCTCTCTCTCTTGCAAGGTTGTGAACCTTTCACATTACTCGCAAGTATGGTTCCGATGACGTAAGCCTCATAAAGTCACACGAAAGGAAATCAATCACGACAAATAATAAGAGACAAATCTGTTTTTTTTTTAATTTCAAATTAGTTTATATTTTATTAGTTTTTTTGAGTGTCAACTTGGTCTTTTAAGTTGTTCAAAGAAAAAGTATTTATAGTTTTCAATATGGTCTTTTATTTTGTTGGAAGACATAACATATAGTGAATTTTTTTTATTTTTTTATTTCAATTTTAGGGGTAATTAAGTAATATAGAAAAATATAATTTTCTTTATCCACAAAGAGTAACTGGTGAAATGTGGCATAATCCTCAAAAAGCTAGTTACAACCGCTTATTAATATCATAAATAAATGTATGACACGTGACAAAAAAAAAGGGCTCAACTTGCCCAATGGCAGAATATTAAAAATTAAAGTGTCAGCTAAGATTGTCTGCAAAATTTTAAAACATGTACTTAACTTTTATATTGATTATATATATATATTGTAAAAAAAACCCAATCAAATCTATCTTTCTCAACCCAACTTTATATTTTTGGGTTGGTTCCCCCTCCCTCTAGATTTTCAATCCTCAATGGTTGGTTCGAGTAACGGGTTCACAAATACGAATGAACCAGATCAATTACGTCGATGACCCGATATTAAACACCGTCGAATGTGCCAAACTTCGAATACTTTCATTTTCATTATTCCTCTTCCTTCACTTTTCTCGATTTTCAATTCCTCTTCCACCACACCACATTCCCGAAGAACCCTAAAAGCCCCCTCTTGCCACCTTCTTTTGCTCCACCTCGCCAATTTCAACTTCGACCACCACGTCACCACCTTCCTCCGCCACCATTGCAAACCAACCCATCTTCTCCACCACGGTAGACCAATCCCTTGAGCCATAAGCCATATCCACGCCAACGCCTCGCACACTAACCACCACCCATGGTCACGACCCGCCCACCGCGAGCTTCAACTCAAGCCGCGCCATCATCCACCTCTCGCCTTTCCTCAATCTCCCGATCCCTCTCGTCCACCTCTCGCTTTTTTCGTGACCGGATCTTGCCGCATTTGTAGGATCCGAACGATGTTAGTTTTTGACAACTTGGGTGGCTATAAGGTTTTTGTGGGATCGTGATGGGTGGCTTTGAAGGACTTTGTTAAAAAAATTTAATGCGGGGGATAAGGACCTACATTTTCGAGGATTAAAAGGATGTTGGCGCAAACTATGGAACCGGACCAAGTGACGACGAGTTAATTTAACCATTTTAATATAGTCTTTGGTGATTTTGTTCGAATGGGTGCCAAGACATAGGACAAATATAGTGACTTTTTTTAGGTTATTTTAATTTTAGGCTAATAAGCTAGAAAAATCTAATTTTCTTTATCCACATAAGAGTAACTGGTGAAATGTGGCATACATCTGTGTTAGCTAGTTAGCAACGGTACTATTAATATCATAAATAAATGTATGACACGTGACAAAAAAAAAGGGCTCAACTTGCCCAATGGCAGAATATTAAAAATTTTTTCCTTAAACTCGATCCAACCCAACCATCTCTAATTGTCTGGGATTTTTAAAACATGTACTTAACTTTTATATTGATTATATATATATATATATATTATTACATTTGTTGATAATGCTCATGGTTTGTCGTAATTTTTTATAGATAATTTAATTGTTGGATATATAACTATTATTAAAAAATAATAATAATATTATTATATTTGCCTTTTTTTTTTGTATTCGTTATATTTACTTCACTACCACATTATTTTGCAATACTGAAGACTGAAGTACGGATAGGACTATATCGATATTACATAAAAGGATAGATTGGGCTTGGTGGTAGCCTAGTTGGTGTATCAACGATCATGGGCCAACGTATGGGTTCTTCTTTTTAACGTATGTTCGTCCTCATTGTCCAACCCTTCCCCAAAATGGCCGAAAGGAATATTGTATGAAATAGACCTTTGTGTTTTTGAACCAAAAAGACCTTTGAGTTTGATCAATAGCCACGGTTGGGATTGGAATGGATTCTCTAGTGTGATTTTTTATACAACAAGATCATGTAAATGAGATAAAAAAATACAAAAAAATCTTATTAATGGGTTCAGTCAAAACATAATTTTTTAAAAATGATTTTTGTATTTATTTCTTTTTTTTACATAACCATATCACGTAAAACATTACATAAAAAATCTATTCCCAAATGGGATTGACAGCTTTTTATGAGATCTCACGTCGCGGCTTTTAGAGTTCTCAGTTATGTTCAATTTTTCTTTCTTACTTAAAAAAATATAAAAAAATTAGAGTAAATTATAGTTACTTCTTTTAAGTTTGATGATATTATACTCAACTTTATTTTTTTTTTAAATGACACTCACTTTTATTAATTGATCAAGTTACATAATTATATAAATATTATCAATTAAAATTTATAGATTTTCGGTATTCACGCTATTTATAAAAAATATTTTTTTAAAAAAATTATCAAGATATTCTTTTTAAAAATGAAACTCACTCTCAATTAATTGATCATTGCATAATTGTTTAAATATTATCGCTTAAAATTTATAAAATTTTCAGTATTTATAATTATTTATAAAAATGGTGTATATTAAAAATAAATGTATATACTAAAAATCTTACAGATTTTAATTAATAATATTTATATATAATAATATTTTTTTATAATTTTTTCTATGTGAGTGTATAAAGAGTTTTTTGAAAAAATATATTTTTTAACTAATAATGTTATCAAATTTTAACGATAAAAAAATATTATCAAATTTTAATTGGTAATATTTATACATAATAATATTTTTTAAAAAATATTTTTTTATAAATAATTATAAATACTTTGAAAATTTTATAGATGTTAACGATAATATTTACACAATTATGTAACTTGATTAATTAATGGGATGAGTTTTATTTTTAAAAAAAATGAATTAAGTATAATATCATCAAATTTAAGAGGAAAGTGAGTGTAATTTATTCCAAAAAATATATTACTAGGATAATGAGAAGTAGCATGAAGTCATATTAGATTATTAATAGCGCGATAAGCTAGTTAATTTCGTTGAAGATTCAAATTTTATAAATAAGTACTAAAGTAATGAAAATCCATATTAAAATTTTAACAAAAAAATTATATATTTTATCTTAACAAGTAATATATTTAACCAAAACTTTAGTTATTAAAACTTGAATTGATTATTGACTCAGCCGTAGATTTGTATAAAATAAAATAAATATACAAATATTTAATATAAATAAAAATTATGATATATAACATTATAAAATATATTTATATAAATTGTAGTTATATAATTAAAATATATAAAGAAAAGACAAGACGTGTCTGATTCATCACATGCAATGTTTTTATTTATGTCTTTTTTTTATGCAAATGTTGAGAACTGCGTTGTGGCTTTTTTTATTAAAATAATGCTTTTTCTAACTCCGTTGTTGTAACTTTAATTTCTAAAACATGTTAATTTTGGGTAATATTAAGAAGTTGATTTCTCTTAAATTGACATTTTAACGTGAAAACTTAATTTTATTTTGAAATGGTGTTGACAAGGTGGTTCTGCAAAAACTGACTTCACCATCACAATTTTTTTATTTTATAATCATGTTGAGAAGTCGATTTTTTAATCTATTAATTATTTAAAAATTTATCAACCATTTTATTAATATTTATTTTAATTAATATTAAATAATTTATTTAATTTAATTTATTAAATTTAAATATTATGCAATTTATTTATTTTAATATGAGGATGTAAATAAATAAATTATTTTAAATAATTTAGTTAATTTAGTTTCTTAAAAATAAATACTATAGAATTTATTATCATGATCAAATTATAATATAAATAATCAAATTAAATAATTTTAAGACTAAATACTATGGACTTGGATGAGTTTTTAAAATAATTTTTTTATGTAATTTTTTTAAAAAGTCTTTCAAAAAGGTAAATGCTATTTTATCTTTGAATATAATATTAGAAAAGTGTTTTTTAAATGTTTAAATAATTTTTTTGTGTTATAAAAAAGGTCTTTTTTGAAAAAATTAAAATTCAACTTCTAAAAAATGTATAATTTGTACTTTTTAGTGCTTTTTTAAAAATTCAATTAAATATTTTAAAAATAAACAAAAATATTAATTTAAAAAAAATATTTAAAAAAACACATCTAAACAAATTTTATATTAAAAAAAGAAAAATTAAAAAATAAGAACAAATGTTTTAATAGTAAGTCGAATATATAAAAAAAGGCATGTTGAGAAGTCGATTTCCCAACATGGTTGTAAAAAAAAAAACTGTGATGATATTCGAAAATCTTGCCAAATCAATTTCTCAATTTCATTTAAAAAAATTAAAATTTCATATTGAAAAGTCAATTTAAAAAAAAATTGAATTTTAAACATTACCTAGTATTTTGAAAATTAAAGTTTTAACAATAATAAAAAAAAAATAAAGTTAAAAATATCATTATTTTACTGAAAAAGCCCGGCGTTGTCTCTTCTACAATTTTTACTATATAAATATATTAATTTTTTCTCCATTACAATACGAGGGTTGGCATGGGTCCAATCCAATTTTGCTCTCTCCTCAATCCCATATCCCACTATTCCCCCTCTTTGGCGCCGCTCACGCATTCAGGTTAAAAGTTTATTTTGATGCCGCGTGACGTTAGTCGTACAGACTAACTTATCGAGAAACTACACAAACGAATTATTTTAATGATTTATGAGAGATTTTTTCTTTCTCTCTCGTTCTTAGATAAGCAGTTCAAAGATAAAAAATTGTGTGTGCGCTTTATTTTTTATGGGATACTTTTTTTGTTGTGATTAGAGTTTATTTAAAAAAGAATAATTTTTTTCATTCAACTGTTTTTTTAAAATTATTTTATAAAAAATTAATTATATTTAAGTATCTAGATTAATTTATAAAAAAAATTAATTTTATAAAAAAATTATTTTAACACAAACTCATAGTATAAATTATTTTCATAAAAATTTTTATTTTAGATAAATTTTTTAATAATATTTTAATGAGAGAAATATTTTTTATAATGATCTCAATAATTCTCTAACAAATATTATAAATAAAATAATTTTATATTTTTTTTATAATTTATTATGTAAAAATGATTTTTTTCATATCATCTAAATAAAATAAATTATCTTAAAATTATTTTTTAACAAACATACTCAAATAAAAATAAATTTGATTATAATTAATTTTTATAATAATTAATTTACATATAATTAATTATTAACATAATCTATTTTTTTCAACTTTTTTTAAACACACTCTTAAGGGGTCAAAGTACAAGAAAAAAAAATCTAACGGTCCAAATTATTTTTTTTTTTAATATTTAAAAAAAAACTCAAAACGACTACAGAGTGACTAGGCTAGGCAGGATAAACCCCAGGCTCATATTTTCCTTTGAGCACGTGCACCCATAGCTGTTGATTTTCGGTAAGATCCTGTCATTCTATCTTGGAATGGAGATTACTTATTTTTTTTATATTTAAATTTTGTTAAATGTTTTAAATTTAATTATAATTTTTTAATTTATTTTTTTTATCTAATAAAGTTTAAATAAGAAGACAAAAAAAAGAAGAAGATAATCTTCATCCTCAACCTTGATAAGAAAAGCATTATTCATGACATCTAATTTTTTAAATCCAAAACCAACGTTGCTCTTAGGTTGACAAATGGTGTCCCAGCTAACTCGATGGACCTTGCGATGCTGAGGAGAGCTACCCGAAATAAACTTCTTTTGCTCCTTTTCAATATCAGAACAAACTGTCTTAGAAATTTTGGCATGTTGCATATAGTAGTAAGGGAAAGAATTAATTACCGAGCCAGCTAAAGTCACTATACTAGTCAAAGAGAGACATCGACCCTTCCACCATGCTGATTTCTGATGAACCTTCTCAAGCACATGGTGATAATGAGCTCTGGATGACCTTTCATGAAGCAAGAAAAGCACCCAAGTATCTTATGACTATTACACTTAAAATATTTATATTTTATTTATTCGAGTAAAAGAAGATAATAAAAAAGAATATATTAAAAAATATATTTTTCTCATTTTATTATTAAAAAATATATAAATTTTTTATATAAAAATATTCTTATTTTCACTTACAATTGTCTTAAATCTTAAAAAGTGAATACCCAATTTCCAAAAAAAATTTCGTCTTCATATTAATCCTTAAGAAATAAAAAAATCTATTGAGAATCTAAACAATTGGATCAAATTAGTTTTTGACAAAAACTAAAGTATTTAACAAAAAAAATCTTAGTTGACTCATTTTTTGAAATTCTTATAAATCGGGTTATGTTTTTTCATTTCTTAAAACTAATATGGGTGTTGAAGTTTTACTTCACCAAAGATTGGGTGTTCAGTCAAAGACTTCAAGGCCTAAGACCAACCAACCTACTTAGACACGGTAATGGAGCAAAGAAGGGGCCGAAGGTTGGTACTTATCCCTTTGCCACTGCAAGGGCACATAAACCCAATACTTGAGCTTGCACACATTCTTCACTCAAATGGTTTCTCCATCACCATCGTCCACACAAGTTTCAACTCACCTAACCCTTCAAACTAGCCCCATTTCAACTTTTGTTGGATCCAAGATGGTTTATCTGAAAGCGAAACCTCTGCTTCGGATCTCTTAAATTTTATCATTGCACTCAACATTAGATGTGTAACGCCTTTCCGGGAGTGCTTGGTGAAGATGCTATCTGATATTTCTGAGGAGCCTATTGCTTGCTTGATCTCAGATGCTATGTGTTACTTCACTCAAGCCGTTGCTGACAGCCTTCAGCTCCCAAGGATTGTGTTGAGGACTGGTGGAGTATCTTCCTTTGTTGCTTTTGCAGCTTTTCCAGTTTTAAGAGAAAAAGCTTACTTTAATATACACCTCCGTTTTAAGGGTGTACCGTACACCTTGTTATAATAAGTGTTGATATATCAATAAAATAAGTTAACGGTCAAGATTGATGACCGGTAACTTGGTGAATTAGAGTTTACCCAAACGGTGATTAAGTGAGGGCGAGACCTGGAAGAAAAAATCCTAGTTCCAGATTGTTAGACATGTGATAGACAAAAAAGAATGAAATGAGAATTGCAAGAATGCATTCCATAACTTTCAAGAGTAAATCAATATGTTGTTGGAAGAGGGTTAAGGGATTATTGGGTTGAAATGCAATCCCTAATGAAAGAGATTCACCATCGGATCCAGCGAAACTTGAAATGATTGGGTTAAGATGAAATTTTCTGCGAACGTCGAATGCAGCAAAAGTCGAGGTGCGAGCTCACCGCTGCTGCTCGTCAGTCACCGGCTAACCGTCGCTGCGCGTCAGTGGTGCCCGTCAGTCGAGGTGCGAGTTTGTATGTTGGTTTTGCCAATCTTCTTTGTTCTTGTTTTTGTTGCCGATTACATGGTTGACAGAATGCTTGAACCATTACTCTCTCCAAGATTGCTTCTGCTGATGCTTAAAGCATTATTATTCTGTCTCTCTCTTTCCTCGTTATCATTGTCAATTATTTAGCACGTGCACGTAGTGGTGCACCTTGATAAAGCGAAAAATGTTCTTAAAATGTCGATGTTTTAACATTTTCCTTGTGTGCCTATATATCCACAAACATACACTAGGAATCAGCTCCAATAATGGCTTTATTGGAGTAGGTTGCAAATCACATCACGGAGATTCTGAGATTGTTTATTGTGGGATTGTTTTGGCAGGAATATGCTTTAGCGATTTGAAGCACTTCTGGATATTATTTGTTGTTACATTAGTAAAATTAAATATCACCACTTATTTGTTGCAAACATGAAACCGTTTTTGTGATTCATGAATGCCTGTGATCTTTTTTAAACCATTTTGAATATCTTGCTTTTGGTTAACTTCCTGATTGTGACGGAAACGAAAGTTTAGTCATCTTTTGTGAGGAGAACAAGTGTATATTATGCAAGTATCATATGATATGGGTCGATAAACCACATTCGGGGCATTTTGGTTCATAAATATGGGATGTTAGGGACATGGATCATATGCTTTTGGGATTGAAATTCAGTATTTGAGCACTATTATCTGCATTTGAAACATGCTTTTGTAATGATTGTGATATGTAATGCTCCCATTCTGTTTGACCTTTTCACTGTTCGAATGTACTTGCTTCCCAATAAATTGTCTTGGTCTTGCTTATTGTAGAGTTCTTCATTTGAGCGCTGTAACATGTTCCATTCGTTGAGTGTCATGCTGGAGATTCCAACCAAGTTATGTTAAATTTTGGTCAGTTTTTCTTTTATTTAAATATGTGTGTTTTTGTTGTCTTCTTCTTTTAGCTGAATTTGGATGATAATATGTTTCTTACTTAGCACGTTTTGTTATTATTTCTTTTCATTCGTGGATTTTAAAAATCTAATGTAACTACAAGCTTGTTACTTACATGGTTTATTGTGGATCTTCCGGAGATACTGTCATGCATCAGTTTTGAGATTGAAAATGTGCAAACATGATACCATTTTTGTGATTCATGGCTGCACGTGATTTGTTTTGGGCCAATTTGAAAATGTTGATGTTGATTAACTACTGATGTTGGCGAAAACCAAAGTTGAGTCATGATTGGTGAGGAGAACTTAAAGTGTATATTGTGCAAGTATTATATGGGTCAATAAACCACATTGGAGGGATTTTGATTCAGAAATCCGGGATGTTAGGGAGTAGGATCATATGCTTTTGGGATTTATTTGGATGTTGTTTGACAAAGACATAATGACATCATGTTTGGTGTTATCTGAGGCTGAAATGTGATTTGATGTTAACTTGAGCAACCATACTCATATTGGAGCACTATTTTCTGCATTTGAAAGATGACATGTCAGGCTACCATGCATATAAATTCCAGGTGATGACTATTTTCCCATTACAACCTGATTTTGGTCAAAGCCCCTATCGTTTCTGCATAATCACAGTTTCTGGTAAAACCTGTGCTTTTGGTCATAACTTGAGCTACAAAAACTAGAATTGTTCACTATCAGTACCATTTGAAAGGTAATATATAGGGCTTCAAAATGTGAAATGCATGGTTTTTAATCCTAAGCCACTAAATGCCAGTTTGCATATAAAGCTATACCGTATTTTGCGTACATGAGGGTTTGATTTTGGAAGGATAAGGTATGATGTTTGATGTCTTCCCTATTGCTGGGCAGGGTTTTTGTAGTTGCCGATCACATATATGACATTATTAGTAATGTTCCCATTTAATTTTCATCATTATTGCTTAGCAGTGCTAAATTCCAACATATGGTTGCGGCTTGTAAGAACTTATTGGGCTTGATTTTTTGGATGACAGAGTTGCATTATCTGGACAACTCACTTCAAAAAGTGATGTTTACAGTTTTGGAGTTATACTGCTGGAACTCTGAACTGGGAACAAACTTGTTGATCATACACTATCGTGAGGACATTGTGTCTTTTGTGTCTTGTCCTTTCATTGAATTTTGGATTGTGCACATTGTGATTCTTGTTAATTGGATTTTATCAGGCAACAACAAAGCTTAGTGAAGATTAGGTGAAGCAGTGTGTGGATGCTAGATTAAACGGAGACTACCCTCGAAAGGCAGTAGCAAAGGTAAATAGATTATATTGTCTATGATGGAATATTGTCTTTTAGTTTAATTTTGATATTAAAAAAAATTTGCTCTTCAAAACTTGCATGCAAAATTTTTACTGTATTCTAAAAAAGCTTAAAGGAAAGGAAAATATGTCGTATTGACTTGTGAAAGGAAAATTGTTTTAGTTTTCATGTCATCATATTATTTTTTGTATTTATGTAAAAGATGGCTGCTGTTGCTGCAGTATGTGTAATATGAAGCTGAGTTTCGGCAAATATGAGCATTGAAGTCAAAGCTATACAGCCATTATGCAAAACTAGTTGTGTTCACCCAAAGGAAGCATTGAACCTGTAAAATCGCCATATCCTTCTTCAGCCCTTCTTGCAGATTGCAGATATATGTTCAACGAATTGTCTTTTGCAGCTAGTGTCCATAATTATATACCGTCACCAAGGCATATCAGTTTTAACTGAAAGTATAGTTTGCATTATTATATTTGTAACGCAACTAAGCAATCTACAAATTCAGTGATGCAATTGGTCAGAACCAATATCATAGTTTAAGTTTCTGGTTTTGAATGGTTATTGGAACTTTATGTTTGTTTTTGTTCGGATTCTACAACCCACATATACACTTGTCATGGAGAATGAGAACATGAGTTTAGTTGAATTGCAAGTTTAAAATGAATTTTCTTCTCAACACAAGGGGAGTCTAGAGGCATGCTAATTTTTCCTTACTGATATCATTGACTTTTTGTGTTAAAAGTTGAAACCTTCTCTAATATAGACTATTAAAATTGTATATTAATTTCTGAAATTTTGTGATCATGTACTTTATGTAATTTAATTTTTTATTGTCGAAATCTAATTTATGAAATTTTTGGATCATTTATTGGTTTTTTTATGACATGCCAAATATCACTTTCAAAGGCCAAAGTAAAAAAATATTGCAATTATGTATACTCTGCCTTGGCTCCATATTTTTATTTACATATAATTGAACTATAGGACCAAAGTTAAAAAAATAGACAAGAAGACAGCTTGTGTTGTGACATTTATACAAGCAAATGGATCGTATAAATAGTTAAATAATCCACGAGGGGGACGTGGAGGTATCGGGAAGAAGCCCCTTCTTTTTTCGTATTACATGGCCCCGTGGTAAAATCCACGAGTGGGCCATGGAGGTCTCGGGGAAAAGGTCCCCATCGAAATATTTAATTTGTTGATTACATGGTCCCGTGGGAAAATCCACTGGGGAGGTCGCGGAGGTCTCGGGAAAAAGCTACCCCTTGTTTTTTTATTACCAAAATACACGACTCCGTGGAGAATTTCACGGCAGGGGCCGTGGAGGCCTCGGGAAAAGGCGCCTCTTCAATTTGTTTTTTCTGAATTAAACGGTCCTGTGGAAAAATTCATGGGGGGGGCGTGTCGCTGTCGGGTAAAAACGCTTTCCCCAAATCTTTTTAGACATCCCAATGGAAAACTAATTGGGGTGCCTGTGGATGTGTATGGAATAAACCTTCGTGTTATTCAAAACAAACGTCCTAGTGGAAAAAACAACGAGAAGGCCGTGGTTTAATCTTGAAAAACACCGCAAAACACTATTAATCGTAAGTTAGGCCCGTAAACACATTGCCGGAATATGCACCGGAGCTGTCTTCGGTGGTAGATCATGCTCTGGCACCTCTGTCTTTGACCCTGACGACATGTGGCAGAAAGGAATCTAAGCAACGTGTTTCCACAGACTTCCCTACTTACCCGCTTGCTCGAGGAGATTAACGATCTGAACAAGGTTGTGGAATCTGCTTCCACGGGTTCCAGCACTGTTTCTGCTTCTCATTCTTCTTCTTCGTGGTGCTCTGATCTGGATCTTGCTCTTCACTCTGCGAAGTGCTTGCTTTGGGGTGGTAGAAACTTCCGTTTCAATTGCTATCATGTGAGTTGGCCGATGTGACATTTTTCTGGGTTTTTCGAATTCAAGCTTCCGTTCCAAATTGACCTTCTGTCAATTCACGAAGCTTGTTTGTATCTGATACGTTGTCCTGGTCACTTTCATTTATTAACCGTAGTTGCGTTGCTTTTCCTTCACATTAACTTTTGTTAATGAGTAAAACAATGACCGGCTATCAATTTGAATTACCTTCGATGATAGGTAAAATCAAGGGTGTACTATACACCAAAACTGAACCAGGTGCACCATAGCCTTCGCCGACTTACCTATGCAAGGTCAGTTTCTATTTTTCTGAGTTTTGAAAGGACTTTGGTAGTAAGTTACTAAGCTCGAAGTAAGGAACTTTTATTACTAATTAATTTTATTTTGGTAATTATTACTAATTAATTTAGCCAACAAAAATTTATACAGAAGAATCTAAGTACAATAAATCCGAGTACATGGACTCTACTATATGCATATACCAATCTAAGAAAAATTACATCATTTACATGAAGACTGTTAGATGCTCTTGCTGACTTCAGAAATATAAAATCTTCAGTGAAAATAAAATGCATTTGAGTGTGTGATGCAAGCCTGGGTGATGACATTATTGTGAAAGGAAAATAATGCTTACACATCATTAATTTTGCTTATACTAGTTTTACACAGGTTAACAACGTACAAAAATTTTAGTTAACATGTATCAATTATCATATCGTGGTAATTGATTATTAGCTTGTTAATTAAACGATACACATAGTTAATAAAAAATTCATACATCATTAACTAGTGTAAAAATAGTGTGCAAATTCTAATGTGCAATTGTAAGTGTTGTGAGCTTTGCTTTAAGTTTATTGTGTTTCTCTTTGGTCTAGAAATAAAACCAAAATGAGTTCTGGAGAATACGTTTAAAGGGACAGAATCACGAATCTGACACTTAGCAATTTAATTATCTATTCCGTTTCTATGTGTTGCACTTGGAATCTAAATTGGAGGAGGCTGTAGCAGAGCTACCACCACTCAGAGTGAAAGACTTACCTGTGATTAATACGGAGGAGCCGGATAAATATTATGAATTAATAAGCAGGTTCGTCAAAGAGACCAAGAGCTCATTAGGAGTGATTTGGAACTCCTTTGAAGAGTTGGAATCATCTGCACTGACAACATTGAGCCAAGAATTTTCCATCCCAATGTTCCCAGTAGGCCCCTTTCACAAGTACTTTCCTCAAGACTATACTTCCTCTTCTTCAAGCAGTTTAATATCTCAAGACCAAAGTTGCATCTCCTGGTTAGACAAACACAAACCCAACACTGTGGTCTATGTGAGTTTTGGGAGTGTTGCTGCAATAATTGAGACTGAGTTTTTGGAGATAGCTTGGGGCTTAGCCAACAGTAATCAGCCATTCTTGTGGGTGGTTCGACCAGGTTTGATCCGTGGCTCGGAATGGCTTGAAGCCCTGCCAAGTGGGTTCATGGAGAATTTGGAAAGCTGACGCCAGATTGTGAAATGGGCTCCTCAGCAAGAAGTGCTAGCTCACCCAGCTGTAGGTGCATTTTGGACTCATAGTGGTTGGAATTCAACGTTGGAGAGTATCTGTGAAGGAGTTCCTATGATCTGCATGCCATGTTTTACGGACCAAAAGGTAAATGCAAGGTGCGTGAGCCATGTTTGGAAGGTTGGCTTGCAATTAGAGAAGGGAGTGGAAAGAGGGGAAATAGAGAGGACTATTAGAAAAATGATGGAAGGAAATGCTGAAGGCAAGGAGATTAGATGTAGAGGCTTGAAATTGAAGGAGAAGGCAAAGCTTTGCCTGAAACCAGGTGGTTCCTCTTGCCATTCCTTGGAAGGCTTGGTTAGTCACATTTTGTCATTGGAATCATTCACATTTGAAGCCCGCTGATTCTGCTTCACAGTTTGGATCTCTAACTAACCCCGCAACTGTGAAGTTTCTGTAATGAAGGGGACTTTTGAAAGGTTCTTCACCCCTTCTCTGAAAAAATATGGGACATTTCACAAAATAAAATTATTAAGGCAGGATTGTTTCATTTGCAATTTTTGTATTCTCCCTGCACAGGGTGGTTTTTGTGGCTATTATGCCTTAATATAATTAGACAAAAGATTTGTAACTTGCACTTAAACTCATCATCTAGGGAGCTATCATTGCTGAGATTATAAATTGGATTAATGATAGATTGGGAGGTCAGTTTCACCAATGTTCCGCGTGAAGCAAACTAATGTACTGAGTTTTTTGCCAAGCATAGAGCTCATGGGTGCGATGCTTGCTTTTGTTTTGTATACCCCTTATACAAGTTTGCTTTTTGCTGATGGCATGAGAGTGGCTTTTGTTAGGTACTACATCCTTTTTCTTCTTTGTCTGCTGTACCAACAAAACTCATCCCATCCAAAGAAATTAAACTTCAGTCCATTATATCGGAAAAAGAAAACTTCTAAAATCAGAAGCTTATCCATTGACGCAGCACACACTAGCACAAATAATCGAATGGTGCTCCCATATGTTGATGCCCCGGATTTAAATCCAACTGGTCACTTCCTAAGCTAGCAAATTTATCTATGACAAGAAAAAAAAAAGCTTATCCATTCCCCATATTATTTATCAATTATCATATAAATTTAATTTTGATACAATTTTTAGCGTGAAAAAGTTTTACATTTTCATTCATGAATGACTGTGTAAAATTTTTTTTACACTATCATATTTTATCTTGATTCAAAAAACTTGATATTATAGAGTACAAGATATGCAAGAAATTGAATTTAAAGTCTGATAATTAAATTTGATATTTTTATTGCAGAAAAAAAATCCTTAAAGTTGGTTTTGGTACATTTGAAACCCACTCACGGTGAACATTGCTGGTTCTTACCACCTTATCTCCATGACTCCACCTAATAATAATAATATTCCACTACTAGTGCAGTAGAACTGTGGAAGTACCAGCATCAATGGAGAGACGGACAGGGAGAGGCAACAGATTGTTGTTGATGCCCTTGCCATTCCAAGGCCACATAACACCCTTACTTCAGCTTGCAGACATCCTCTACTCAAAGGGTTTCTCCATCACCATCATCCACACTATCCTCAACTCTCCTAACACTTCTAACTACTCTCACTTCACCTTCCATGCCATCCCAGATGGCTTATCCGAAGCAGAAGCCTCCACATCAGATTCCCTACACCTCACTCATCTCATCAACATAAGATGCGCACACCCTTTGAAAGAATGCTTGGCTACATTGTTATCTGATGATGGTGATGCCTCTCAGTCCCAAGAGCCTATTGCATGCTTCATCGTTGATGCTGCCCTTCCTTTCACTCAAGCTGTTTGCGACGGCTTTCAGCTTCCACGCCTTGTGCTCAGGACTGGTGGGGTCTCCTCCTTCGTCGTTTTTACCTCCTTTCCCCTCCTAAGAGAAAGAGGTTACCTCCCCATTCAAGGTGGGTTCTTGTTCTTGAATAATGAATACTCATACCCTTTTCATCAAAGATGGTAAATTCCAAATTCTAAACTTATATGATATCTGTGTTTCTGAAAAGAAATTTGCAATCTTTGTTGCTGCTTTTATTAATTGACAAACACCGGTTGGGTTCTCACAATTTAAAATTGTTATGTTTTTGTAAGTTTGCTATTATGATTTATATTCTTTTCAAATTTCAATTTGAAGCAACATGCACTTGAGATGAGAGATCATTTCAATAATATCTGTGTTTCTGATTATAAATTTTCCATCTTTGTCGCTTCTTTTATTAATTGACAAAAATCAGCATAAAGGGTTAGTTTCTCTCACAATTTAAAATTGTTTTGTTTTGTTTACTTTCTGTAGTCATGTAATTTTGCTATTGTGATTTATTTTCTTTCCAAATTGCAATTTGAAGCAACATGTACTTGAGATGAGAGATCATTTCCCTGATAAGGCCTAAACATTTCATATTTACTTTTGTTCAAAATCCAGAGTCTCGATTGGATGAACCCGTGGTGGAGCTTCCACCACTCAAAGTGAAAGACCTTCCTAAGTTTGAGACACGCGATCCTGAGTTGTTTTATGAACTAACATGTAGCGTTGTTGATGAATGCAAGGCCTCTTCAGGGGTAATTTGGAACTCCTTTGAAGAGTTGGAATCATCTGCAATAGCAAAACTGAGCCAAGAATTTTCCATACCGATATACCCTATAGGCCCTTTTCACAAACACTTCCCCGCAGGCTCAACTTCTACTAGTTTATTGGCCCCAGACAAAAGCTGCATCTCTTGGTTAGACAGACAAGAACATAACAGTGTTGTTTATGTGAGTTTTGGGAGTATGGCAGCAATAAGTGAGGCTGAATTCTTGGAGATAGCTTGGGGGTTAGCCAACAGCAATCAGCCATTCTTGTGGGTGATTCGACCTGGGTTGATCCGTGGCTCAGAATGGCTTAAACTATTGCCAGGTGGGTTCCTAGAGAATTTGGGAGGAAGAGGCTACATTGTCAAATGGGCTCCTCAAGAGCAAGTGCTAAGCCATCCAGCGGTGGGAGCATTTTGGACTCATAGTGGTTGGAACTCAACGTTAGAGAGCATATGTGAAGGGGTTCCTGTGATTTGTATGCCATGTTTTGGAGACCAAAAGGTCAACGCCAAATATGTAAGTGATGTTTGGAAGGTTGGGGTGCAATTACAGAATAAGCTGGAGAGAGGAGAGATAGAGAAGACCATTAGTAAACTAATGGTTGGGGATGAAGAGATTAGAGAGAGTGTCTTAAACCTCAAGGAAAAGGCAAATCTATGCTTGAAAGAAGGTGGTTCGTCTTACTGTTCCCTGGATGGCTTGGTCAGTGACATCTTGTCGTTGGAGTCATCTACATTCACAGCTCATTGATTCCTCTACTAACTTGACACAATTTTTTGCAAATATTCTGTTTTTTTTTTTTTCTAACATCAAAGATTTGTTTTATGCTTTATAATTATAGTGTGTAAATGAGTGTTCTATTCAGGATGAGTCACTTACTTTTCTTTTTCTGTAATGCTGCAATCTACTCTTTTGAGCCTTTTCCCTCTTTCTTCCATATCCTACCTTCCAATCTTTTACTAGCATTTGTTTCAAAGCAGGATGGTCTTGAGCCATTTTGATGCAAACTCCACCTAGAATGAATATGACTCACTATGTATGCAATTGACTAGTTAGCCAACAGCAAGCATCCATTTTTGTGGGTGCTTCTGTGGCTAGGAATGGCTCGATCCCCCATGTTCATGGAGAATTTGGACGGCAGAGGCAAGATCGTGAAATTGGAACCTCAGCAAAAAGTTCTGGCACACCCAGCTGTAGGTTCTTTCTGGACTCACTGTAAGTTCTGTATAGGCATACCCTGTTTCACAGACCAAAAGGTGAATGCCAGGTATGTGAGCCATGTTCGGAAGGTTGGAATGCAGTTTGAGAACGTACTGGACAGTGGAGAGAGAGAGTGAAAACCATTAGGAAGCTAATGGAAGGGAAAGAAAGGAAGGAAGTTAGAGGCAGAATCTTGAATTTGAAGGGAAAGGCAGAACTTTGCTGGAGACAAGGTGGTTCATCTTACGATTCCCTGGATGGCTTAATTAATTACATCTTGTCATTGAAACCAACTACAATTGCTGCTCTGTGACTCTTCTTTACAATTTGTGTCTTAAAAATCAACAGAGAAAAAATACAAGAAAGAACTGATGAAAGGCACATATATTTTCTGAAGTAACATGTATGACTTTATTGGCTCGCAGACTGCAGTACACTACTTCTGATTAAATGCTCCTACTCTTTATGTAATGTCACAAGATTGGATTTGAATTGTGATTTTTTTTTCTCACTTAGTTAAGTACAGAAGATAGATAAATATAAATATTATAATTTTTTTTATAAATTATAATTGAATTTTATTAATAAATATTTTTATATTTATCTTTTTCTTCTATTTGACCACATAAGAAAAAAAATATAAAGGAATCCAAATCCTAAAAGATTTTCCTTCATCTTTGATACTTGTTCGGCTTATTTAGTACTGTAATGTTATTTGAATTGAATTTTGTTATTCTTACTTTATTAAAATAGAGTGAAAGTTATATACCATTTTGCGCATATCTAATTTCAACACATGAATTCACTATGTGTGATATCTTATGAAAGGAATCAAAGGATCAATTCGCATAAAAAAAAAGTAGATTAAAAGTATAAGGCAGAAGAATATATTAAAAAAAAAACATTTCTCTTTTCCCCTACTATATTATCATTTGTTTGTCTTATAAGTGCTCATTTTTAGTCTTCAGACTTGTTAGGCTGAAGAAAAATAAAATCTTATGTTGTTTTTCTGTATTACACAAATCCAATGAAACTTTTATAGGTATAATGCTTTGTGTCTAACATAAGTGTGTAAATAACACTACTTGGTTTAAAAAATAAAAATTCAAATTAGTCATTCAAAGATGCATGGGATATTAAGTTGGCCATTCAAAAATTTTGATCATCATTTTGGTCGTGCTTTGTGTAAATTAAATATTAATTTGGGGACTAAAATGTTCATTTATTAACGTATGTTAGTCTGAATAGAACATACTCGAGTTCTTTAAACATATGGTCTTGTGTTTAATCTTAGAATTTATGTGTATAAAAATAATATTATTGAAAAAGGTCTCTATTTAAGTGTTTGACTATATCTTGAGAGATTAGTCTCTCATTTATCGGGTAGAGAATATTATGAGAAACTAAAATTGATGTCCAATTTAAACATTAAAGGATTAAATTAATATCTAAAATCTTTGAGTAATAATTTAATGTCCCTTATATCCTTGGAGTACCAATTTGCATATTCACTCCCAAAAAAAATAAATCGATGAATATTATCACATAACAAACAACATCTTTATGAGTGGTAGCGGTACGTTAGGTTAGATTTGAGGTATTTTTGAATTCGACCCACTTATTTAAGCAATGGATTGGGTTAGAGATTTTATTTTTCAACTCAACCCAACTTAGCCAACTTATGAGGGGGATGGATTGAGTTAAACTCCTGAGTTCGATATACATAAAGAAAATTACTTGTTAAAATAAATATCGAAATACGAAATTAAAAATTTATTACACATAATAAGTTTAGCTCAATTGAGAAAGTCCTTTAAAGATAAATGTAAGAACCTATGATCAAATCCCACCTTCACTCTTCTCCCTCCCTTTTGTGTGTATGTAAAACATCACTTATTGGTTGAAATCTTAAGAGTTTCCTAGTCAACTACTACAGAAAAAAAAAAAGAGCTTTAACAACAATTGTAAGACTCAAACATATATAAGTCTCAAACAAACTAAAGACTAAAGTAACATAATAAGCCTTAAATAAACACAAATATCAAATGAACTAATTTAATATAACAAGTCTCAAAAACATGAAATAATAAATCATTTAAGTCAATTAAAGTCAATGTCATTATAAATCGCACATGAATTGTTGTAATTATTGGTTCATTATTAATTTTTTCAAAAAACTTGTCGTTATCCAAATGAGTTGTGAGATTTTCATCACAATGATTATAACATGTTTCATCAATTTTTCATCTCTATTATATTTGGTTACATTCTTAACATAACCACAATACATACACCTCAATTAGTTGGCTGCACTCAAAAGTGAGCATAAAACATCCTAAAATAATAACAACATTTTCATACCAAGTCTTTGCATTAATTTTTTTTTTAGTAAAAGTTAATATGCAAGTTAGGTTGTGTTGTGTTGGATAACTCATCCTATGAACCCAAGCTAACCCATCATTTATGGGTTAAGTCAAAGTATGTGAATTTGTGAGAAGGGACAATCTTAATCTTTATTATTAATTCTCATTCTACAAAATTTTAAAAAGAAATCCATAAATTTGTTTTCACTTTTGCTGGTCAAGCATCAAAGTTTGTATACTATTTTTACACCGATCACCATATAATATAATGACAATGGATTATATTTTCAATCACTATATAGTTCTCACTAATCAAAATTTATTTGTATGGTAATCATGATTGTAAAAGTGATGTAAAATTTAATGTGTGAATAAGCCACTCAAATTAAACTAATAATGAAAAATTAGATAATTTAAAAACAGTTTTAAATTCAAACCTCAATATTATCATTATATAAAAAATAAAAATAAAAATAAAAATTGGTGTGCAAATACTTTTCCAGGTTTTGGTGTGTATTTGACCCAGGGTAAACAGAACAGCATCGACTCACTTCCACAAGTGCAAACAGTAGTAGAATTAGAAGCGTAGTGAATGGAGAAACGGAGAGGGAAAGGGCACAGATTGGTGTTGATGCCATCGCCCTTGCAAGGCCACATAACACCCTTACTCCAACTTGCAGACATCCTCTACTCAAATGGTTTCTCCATCACCATCATCCACACCATCTTCAACTCTCCTCACGCTTCTGCATACCCTCACTTCACCTTCCATGCCATCCCCGACTGCTTATCCGAACCCGAAGCCTCCACTTCGGATCCCATACATCTCACAGATCTCATCAACATCAGATGCGCCCAACCTTTGAAGGAATGCCTGGCTACTTTGTTATCTCAGTCTCAAGAGCCTATTGCATGCTTCATCGCTGATGCTGCCCTTCATTTCACTCAAACTGTTTGCGACGCCTTTCACCTCCCAAGTCTTGTGCTTAGGACTGGTGGGGCTTCCTCCTTCGTCGTTTGCGCCTCCTTTCCCCTCTTAAGAGAAAAAGGTTACCTTCCCATTCAAGGTTGCTTCTTGAATGAATAATATTCATACCCTTTTCATCAAAAGATGGTTAATTCCAAATTCTAAACTTATATGATATGATATCTGTGTTTCTCATAAGAAATTTCCTATCTTTGTTGCTGCTTTTATTGATTGACAAACACCAACATAAAGGGTTGAGTTCTCTCACAATTTAACATTGGTCTGTTTTATTTGCTTTCTCTAGTTACTAGTTATGTAATTTTGCTATTATGATTTATTTTCTTTCAAATTGCTATTTGAAGCAACATGTATTTGAGATGGGAGATCATTTCCGTGATGAGGCCTAAACATTTCATATGTACTTTTGTTGAAAATCCAGAATCTCGATTGGAAGAATCCGTGGTGGAGCTTCCACCGCTCAAAGTGAAAGACCTTCCTAGGATTGAGATGTCCGATCCTGAGGCGTTCTATAAACTAGTTTGTCGCATTGTTGATGAATGCAAGGCCTCTTCAGGGGTTATTTGGAATTCCTTTGAAGAGTTGGAATCATCTGCACTAGCAAAGCTGCGCCAAAAATTTTCTATACCAATATACCCTGTAGGCCCTTTTCACAAACACTTTCCTGCAGGCTCAACTTCTTTTACTAGCTTATTGACTCCAGACAAAAGTTGCATCTCTTGGCTAGACAGACAAGAACATAATAGTGTTGTTTATGTGAGCTTTGGAAGTATTGCAGCAATAAGTGAGACTGAATTCTTGGAGATAGCTTGGGGGTTAGCCAACAGCCACCAACCATTCTTGTGGGTGATTCGACCTGGGTTGATTCGTGGCTCAGAATGGCTTGAACCATTGCCAAGTGGGTTCCTAGAGAATTTGGGAGGGAGTGGCTACATTGTCAAATGGGCTCCTCAAGAACAAGTGCTGAGCCATCCGGCAGTGGGAGCATTTTGGACTCATAATGGTTGGAACTCAACTTTGGAGAGCATATGTGAAGGGGTTCCTATGATTAGTACTCCACGTTTTGCAGACCAAAAGGTCAATGGCAAATATGTAAGTGATGTTTGGAGGGTTGGGGTGCAATTACAGAATAAGCTGGAGAGAGGGGAGATAGAGAAGACCATTAGAGAACTAATGGTTGGGGATGAAGGGAACCGGATTAGAGAGAACATCTTACATCTGAAGGAAAAGGCAAATCTTTGCTTGAAAGAAGGTGGTTCCTCTTACTGTTCCCTTGATGGCTTGGTTAGTGCCATCTTGTCGTTGGAATCATCTACATCTATAACTCATTGAATCCTATATACTAATTCAGGACTCTGTTTATATTCAACCACATGTATTGCGAAAAATAACTCAAAATATATGAAGCAACAAAATAGGATATTTATTTTATTAGGAGGAAATAAGAGTGGCCATCGAATTTCAATTGGATCAAATGCTGATACTTCTTATGAATACAGGCAACCATTACTCTTACCTTGTCTACAATCTAATTTATTTTGCTAATCGTGGAGTGACTCTTCATTTTTCTCAGTTCACATGAATTGTTCTCACAATTTTTTGCATATATTTTGTTAGGTTTATTTTCTAACATCAAAGGTTAAGTTTATACTGTATAATTATACTCTGTAAATTGAGTGTTATATTTTCAGGATGAGCCACTTGTCTTTTTCTGGAACGCTGTAACTCTCACCGTTTATATTGCTATTAAATTTCTATCTACTCTTTGGAACCTCTTCTCTCTTTCTTCTATTTCCGATCTTCCAATCTTTTACTAGCATTTGTTTCAAACCTCGATGGACATGGACTTGAGCGCCCCCCCCCCCCCCCCCCCTTTTTTTTTTAAACCTTTGTGGGAGCACCCTTGGAGCACTATGCTGTGTGTGACTTGAGCCGTTTTGATGCAAACCCCACCTAGAATGAATATGACTCATTATTGTACTACACCGCATCTTCCTAAGATGAATAATATTCATTCCATTTGGTTGGAGGATGAAGAGAAACACATACCGAAAGAGAGGTGAATAATATTCCGGTCCACAAATTTTCCAACTATTTTTCAGTTGAGCCTGATATAATAGATGAATTTTTTTTTTGTGAGTTACATATAATGATATCAATGTCAAGTTCAAAATATTACATCATCTACCATTTGTTTGTCGAAGGAAAACGGCAAATTAAAAGCTATAGTTGTCATAAATTTATTATTTCCCTAGATCAGAACGTCTTAGTTCTTACATTGCCTACCATTTGTTGTTGGTTGAAGGAAAGCGCCAACTGAAAGCTAAATTTTTCATGCTTTTATTATTTCTCTATATCAGAACAATAATTATATACAGAATGAAAGACTACTAGATCCTTCCAGTCCTATGGTACTCAGTTCTCATAGCATCAAATAGCAGCAAGTACAAATTCCTTGTCCACTTTCACAGCTTTCTTCTTTTCTTTCCTTTTTTTCGGGGGACATTTCTGCGGCTAACTTTGCTGACACTTAATTCATGCCCAACTTGTAAATGCATCTTTTTGGCATGACAAAAGCAGTATAGAGAAACTAGCAAAGTAGAACAGAATTAGAGGATGAACCCCAGAGAATTGCATTTGCTAGAAAGAAAAAGGCAAGCGTCTAGTTCTGTTTCCCTTGCCCTTACAAGGCCACATAAACCCTATGCTTCAGCTTGCAAACATTCTTTATTGTAAAGGTTTTTCCGTCAGCATAATTCTCACTGAGTTCAACTCTCCCAACCCTTGAAATTACCCACGGTTCAGTTTCCATTCAATTTCGAATGTCTTGGCAGAAAGCCAAGCTTCCCCGGCAGATCCTATTGCACTTCACACACTACTAAATGCTAACTATTTGATTCCATTCCGTAATGGCTTGCAGAGTTATTAAGTGGAAGTTGTGTAAAGCCTATAGCTTGCATAATTACAGATGCGATGTGGCACTTCTCACAAGCTTTAGAATCCCAAGGCTAGTGTTACGGACAACTAGTGCATGTTCTTTTCTAGCTTGGGATGCCTTCCCGCTCTTGCGTGAAAAGGGTTACCTTCCCCAACAAGGTAAATCTCTCTGACTCTGTCCGCACATAATAGTTGGACCCATTCTACAGTGCTAATAAACTGAAGTTTATGTTAGTAGTTACAACTCCTCTAAATTTAAGTGAAATCCTATGTCCATTAATGCAGAATCAAATTGCGCTTGTTATTGTGTCTCTTTTTCATTGCAACGATCCCATGATTTGTTAACTTATTGCTTATTTTCATTAGCATAGTTTACATATCTTGGTTTAAATTAACTTAGTCATAGGCATGAACTATCCCCCTGATGTAAATCCAAAAATTGATGGAAGAAAAATAATAATTAGAATAGTCATAGATGATTGTCTCTATAATTTAAACCAAGTTGAGTTGAAGAGCTTAACCCAACAACCAAAAATAAATAAAATAAATTAGTATGGTTTGAGTTAGTTTCATATTTTGATTTTGATCGGTCTTGGTGTTTAACTACAGTTTAGTTAAATAGTCTTGCTTATATTCTATTAGACAGAAATCTTCAAATTCTTCTTGATATACCTAAACAAAACCAAGGGATTGTTTCTCTTAACTACAAAGCCAGCTTGAACCAGCCTGCTCAGATTTTCCTCAATACAGTTTCCCCTTCTCTATTGAATGAAGTTAAGCTTGATCCTGCCTTCTTTTCAGAATCTCAGTTAGAAGAGTCAGTGGCAGAGCTTCCAACACTCAAAGTCAAAGACCTTCCTACGATCAAAACGCAAAACACTGATAACTTCTATGATCTACTACTCAACATGTTTAAAGAGACCAAGTCATCTTCAGGACTCATTCTGAACACCTTCCAAGACCTTGAACAATCTGCACTACTCACTTGCCACCGATACCTCCCTATCCCAGTCTTCGCAATAGGCCCATTTCACAAATACTTCCCTGCATGCAACGACCTCCTCTTCAAGTAGCTTACTGAAACAAGACCAGAGTGCCATTTCCTGGCTCAACACTCAAGCACCCAACTCTGTCATCTATGTGAGCTTTGAGAGCATTTCAGCAAAAAGCAAAGCTGAATTTTTGGAGATAGCTTGGGGGCTAGCCGATAGCCACCAACCCTTCTTGTGGGTGGTTCGACCGGGGTCAATATGCGGCTTGGAGTGGAGTGGCTTGAACCATTGCCAAAGGGGTTCCTTGGAAGTTGAAATTTTGGATGGTAAGGGTCACATTGTGAAATGGGCTCCCCAATTGCAGTGGCTGTGTTTTGGACACAACGGTTGGAATTCAACAATGGAGAGCATTTGCGAGAGAATTCCTTTGATTTGTTCTCCTAGTTTTGGAGATCAATTGATCAATGCGAGATACGTGAGCGATGTTTGGAGAGTAGGGGTGCATTTAGAAGGCAAATTGGAGAGAGAAAGAAGAAATAGAGAGAGCTATAAGGAAACTCATGGTCGAGGCACATGGAAAGGAAAAATATGAATTTGAAAGTGAAAGCAAAACAATGTCTAATAAAAGGAAACTCTTCAAATGAATCCCTAGAGACCCTTGTTAATCACATATTATCTTTTTAGTAACCTCTCGCTTGATTCTGTAATTCTATTTTCACTTTCATTAGCTAATTTATTATTCAACACTATATGATGTTTTTTGATCGTCACTTTATGATGTTAAGCATTCATCTCAATAAAGACATATATATATTGGACAGATTAATGGTTTTAGGGAAATTATATAGAACCCAACCATAAGTTTGGGTTCCAAAACCCTTGTATACGTGGACTAATCAGAATTAACTACATGGAATAATGGTGATGACATGTTAAGTGATATTCCTTTAATAATTAATTTTACAAAACAAATCATAAGGAGATGAAATTTGCAAGGTAAACCTTTATCTAATTGTTTTTAGCAAAATGGATTGATTTGAATGTCATATCAAGCATTGCTAAACCGAGAGTGCTTCGAACGTGATATATATGGTTCCTTAGATACCTATGTATCTGTTATCCACAATTGATAAACCTTCAAGTGATATCCGGCCTTGCAAAATCGTAACCATGATTGATTGGAACATGGATATTCACCATGTTTTTAAAGAAGGCATTTTTTTTTTTCAATTTTAAGAAGCTAGTTTATTTTGTTGTTTATGGCGTAAAAACTGATCCGGACATTCACTATGATTGAAACGTATACATAGAAATTCCCTAATTTACAAAGTATTCAGGGCTAACATTCACCATGATTAGAACGTGCACATTCATCTAATTTACATTCACCATCACCATGTTTTCAAAGAAGTCAATTCATCATGATTATTTTTAGTTTAAGATCTCACCCATCATGTTGTTTTAATTTTATCAAGTTCTTCAAAGCAAGAAGATTGCTATATGCTGTCATTTAAGCATTCAGGGCAGAGGTTGTTGACGGTGGGAGAGATGGTGGAAGATTGGAATTTTTTTTCTTGATAAATAAGGCTAAATTGGATCAGTTTTTGGGCTGTAATGTTTTTTTTTGGGTCAAAAGAAATAATTGGCTATAATGGATTAAATTAGACTTTCCAAAATACTTATATAGAAATAAGCTTCGATGGGATTAAATTAGATGGGAGTAATACTAATTTAAAAATGGTTCATAATAAGTTAAATTGCCATGGGCTAATCACTATTAAAATGTGTAGTAATTGATTTAATTGGACAAGACTAAATACTTATACATAAATGTAATGTAAAATATGTATAAAAATTTAAACAAAACACTAGACAACACTAGGCTATATTTAAAATATAAATTTATGTAAAAAATATGTTAATCCTCTCATATAAAAAAATGAAAATGCAAATATATTGATGACCACATAATCGCATATTAACCTGTCAACTTTGATTGGTGTGAATATTTGGTTAAGAAAAATGAATTCTAAAGAGGTGAAAATTAATTTATAATAAAACTATTTCACATAAGTGTGTGTCAATATCTATTTCGCAGACAATCTTCTCCATGTGTTTTTATTTTAGGGATCAAAATAGTTATAATTTGTTAGTGTAAAAATTAAAATAAAAATGACTATTATATAATTTTATTTTTAAAAAAATAAAGCTTGAATCCAATCTTTAATAAAAATTAAATGAAATTAGAGGTCAAAATTAGAATTAAATTTTGTTTTTTTTAAAAGAGTTTATTTATATTTAAATTTATATAATATCTATTAAGAATAACTTAGCCCATTTGGCATTATTTAATTAGATCATGTTAACATGAATTTTGAAACCCATTATTTTACTTGACTTCCATAACAACCTCTTTATGTAATGTTTTAAAAATTGAATTAAAAATTAGATTAATTCAACTAATTAAATTTATAATTATAATTGAATCTAATAATGTTGATAAAAAACTGATTTCGAAGTCAACCGGCGGGGAGTGGTAGGATTTTTAAAACATTCATTTTAAGTTGCGTATCACAATATTGTCATTTTTGAGGTATTTTGTATTTGAGTTAATTGCATTTTTTTCCGCAATTGTTCTTAATTACTGTAATCACAATGCAACCGCATATTATTCGCGTTCCACAAAAAGATTAAGAAAAATAAAATGACAATAGAAAATGTAGCAATCTACCACGTAATTTTTTTGACGTGGAATCTACCACGTAATTGATTACAAACAAAGCATAGATGACCATTCCATTGCATATACACCATCCTGAGAGCACTCACATCACCATTGTTTACATTGATTGAACAAAACAAGACAGATACAAACAAACTAGGGAGGGACTTCGAGGGAGTTTTAACCAGAGATTTGGACGGATCTGACATCAGGTTTGTTGGTCTCTTCCTTGGGGACAGTGACGGTGAGAACTCCGTCCTCCTCCTCCATTGCAGCCTTGACCTCATCCATCTTGCTGAATCGGGCTCTCAGACTATAACTACGAGATTCTCTAGTGAAAGTTTGTTGTGGGAAAGGGCAAGTTATTGTAATTTTATATTGTTATTCTACATGCCAATATCACGTGAATAGTTTAAATTTCTTTAGTTAACATGTTCGTGTATTTTTCACGAAAATGATTTCGTGGGAAATAGCAATGTTCTTTTATTAATGAAGTAGAATGAAATATGTGTGATTTGATTGGAAAGGAAAGAAGATGAATAAAGCATAATTATTATTTTTTTTTAAATTTTTATTAACTAAATGGAATTAAATTTTATTATTTATGTATTTTTTATTTCATCTTAATTTTAAGAAAATAAAAATTAGATATTTGAAAAAAAAAAAAATAATACTCTATATATTTTATTTTTTTTCATATATTTAAACTTTTAAATAAAAAAATTATTATTTTTTTTTTAATTTTTTTCTCTAATTATTTATCTATCATCTAAATATAGTGTTAAAGAGTGTTAGTAACAGAGTGAAGAGTATTCCAGCACGTTCTGGACGGTTACCCATTCCGTTACGTGCAAATATCAGAAACTTCCAGGAATTTCTGGAATATCGAGATATTTTTTTTTCGGTCAACAAATACAGAGATAATTAAAAATCTATGGCCTTGCCCAATATTTTTGTTGTGCTGGGTCGTTCCATGCAAGTCTATTTTTATATTCGCCGAATATAAATCCCCTTCTCTTCGTTTTGCAAGCCAAAATAATCAGGCTCAATTCTCAGATAAATCAAAACCAAAATGCTACCAACAATTCTTGGTGAATATGTTTCATTGAATACTGAACACATTCACAGCTTGAAGCAGTTGTGTTTTGTTATATCTTACTAAAAAAAAATTTAATAATTTTTTTAATATTAAGTAAAAATATATTTAATAAAAAAATAAATATATTTAATATCTTAAAAATATAAAAAATATTAATTAAGAATATTAAGTAGAAAGATTGTATAAAATGATTTATAATTATTCTTGATTTAATATACCAAACTTAGTGTTTTAAATTTTTGCAAAAATTTATCTTGAAAATTGTTCCGTCCTATACACTGTAGCAAGGAAGAGGTCAGAAGTGAAGGAAACTAAGTTAATATTATAGCTCAACTACAAACTTGACCATGTATCGATGGGATGGTATGTTTACAAAAAGGAACATACATATTTCTACAAATCTTCATCGCTCTCACTGGTAAATGAATCATCCGAGTTCACGGCTGCTACTTTGGAAGTACTAATCCTAAAAGAAGCCGAACGAATCTTGTAGGGTAACTTGGCATTATTGCTAGCAACCATCCCACCACACTCTGCTTCCCCTTTCTCTTGCTCCATCTTCAAATCACTAGGAGGTAAGAAGCAATCTATGGACAAACCTTTAATATTAAAATCCACTTCTTCAACTTGCCAAACCTCTTCCATTCGTGTCCTGGAATGGGTCTCAGGGCCCTCACCAAACCTGAACAAGGACACCCAAGTCTTCCCAGCATGTGCTATTTGAATGCCATCTACGGTTCTGTAGTCTTGTATGAGGGACTCCATGTTGGTTTCCCAGTATATGCTGTCGTTTCCGGAGGACTTGAGTTTGAGCAGGTGGGAGTCTTCTAGCTGCACCAAGAGGCCTGTTCTCTGGCTGAAGTAGCCCCACACCGTGTGGCGAACTATCTCTACGTTGCTGTTGCTTCTCTCTCTCAGTGCTGCGGACTCGGCTTCGAGTTTCAATATGAAACAGTCTTCGTTGTGAACTGTTTTCTCTCCAATGCACATAGAGTTGCCGAAGAGATTAGCCGTGGACCTTGGATCAAGACCCTGTTCCAAAAACAATAATTTAAGTATTAGGTCATGATTCATTTGTATAAAATTCATAATCAAAATGTGAATTCCGCTGTAGCACAATTGACTTGTCTGATTTCCATTGCAGTGCTTTGGAATCTAATAAATGAATTAATCAAAATGTGAATATCGTAATGTGTTTGCCTTGTACATAAGGTAGTACTAGTAGTTTAGTTTCATAGCATTGTACTAGAAGAATATAAGTGTCCATGTCAGAAAAAAAAAAAAGAATATAAGTGTCTTCTTTTTTGAAGAATATACCGGGCTACTAAGAGCTAAACTGAATAAACTGACAAAGGTTGACTCGGACATGTGACTATGCGAATCATGTATCATGCAATTGGAGTCTTGACATTATTAGGGTTGGCAAGGATACAATACAAAACCAATACCTATATGAACTTTTTTTTAATCTACCATTCGTATTATATCAGCTATTACATTAAAATTGTAATTAAAGTGAGAGATAATAATAATTTATATAATTAAGGTAACAACTTTTTATTGCTCTAAGAGCATTTTAAAATTTCTCCTGATTTTTATCTCTTACCAATCAGCAAGAAAATCCCAAATTCAATTACTTCAAGACTAAGAGGCTCGAGGCAAAAGAATAAAACAGCTTCTGAATGGATTAAAACAGGTTGTCACACGCGGAGGAAAGATTAAGATATTGTTGACTTGTCTTAATCGCTACTACTAACTTGGAAAAATCCTGGATTTGACTTTAAATTTTAAAAGGAAGGAATTTCCCATCATTCCCCTCTTGGACTATTGACTTTTCTTATTAAAATTTAGACCTTCTGGTTCTGGGAGGGGGCTAAGGGGCAAATTGCAATGGAAAGAAAATCAGCTTTTAGCTATTAATTTCCTTTTGAAAATGGAAAGCACTTTATTACGTGGGCTTCTTTTCTTTCTTGTTGGCTTGTTTGGTTTGGGAGGCTGACAACATCCAACCCCGCTTTTCTTCTCCATGCTATGGAAAACTAGACTATTTGAGGAGTTTAAAAAAAAAAAAAGTGATTGAAGTGGGAAAGCAGCATATATGGGAACATTCAATTCACACCTGAGAAAGAAAGCAAGTTAAGAAAACCCAAGAAAAAAAAAACAGAACGAAAAAACAAAATAGCACTTAAACATGGTTTAGACTTTAGAGGGCCTCTTTGCCCATTCATATTGGTCAGAGAACCGCACTTTACTCACACTTAGGAATAGGAAGCCGAGAGAGGCAATTAGCCAATTACCATGAAAATCAGTGAAAAATGTCCTCAAGTAGAATGAATCATTTTTTACCCTACTCATATACTACAAATCATAATTAAGCATGCTCCATTGTGTCCCATATAAACAAACAATCACAGAACTTACGGCAATCATAATTAAGCATGATACTTTATGTCCCATACAAACAATCTACCCCTTTAAAGGAAGAAAAAAAAAAGGGTTGGGGAATTTTAATTTTGCTTACCTGTAGGAAACGCCTAAGAGGTCTTGGTGGGCCGCGAGATGCATGAGAATGGTGCCAAGGTGTTTGCCTCCATGCTACTTTACCATCACTCCCGGCACTGATCTTGTAGCCAGAAACCACCAGCTCTAAGCACCATAGCTCTGGCCTCTTCTGCCACACCACGAACCCTCCCATCTCTCCCTTCATCTGCAAGTTCTTCACCTTCACCATCTTCTTACTATTCGCACTCCCTTCCCCTGCTGAAAACTCTGAGGTTGCCATTTTCACCTGCCCCATCGCATACATGCTGTCCACCGAATTCAAAGCACGTTCTCCTCCCACAGCCGCTACATACTGTTTCACTATATATTTGGCCATGGACACCTCCTACAGAACCATATACAACACACAAAAACAATTAACAAACATTAAAAAAAAAAGGTTTTTTTTTTCTTTCATTGTTATGATGATTTCTATTCAAAAACAGTGAAAAGAAAAAGAGCTTTTTAAAGCAAATGTTACTGACAAAGTGTTGGTCTTTAATGCTGCGAGTGATGGGTTGGTTGTCAGAGGTGATAGGTGAAGGGATTAATGGCGCTCCCACAACACCTAACAAAAGTTGGATCTCTGTGTTTTTGCCTCCGAAAACTGCTTCCACGGATGCTGCTGATGATCTATTTTCAGCGTTTGGCTTCACCCAAGACTTCATGTTCTGCCAAGCTCTTGTGGTTCCACTCTTGTGGGTGAAAATCTCCTCTGGGATAGGCACCTCAAGCACCGTTTCGAGCCCATCCTCTCGATCAAGATTGGGACAAAGCTTCTTCATAGCAGAGAATTAATCGTATGTATTTTGATGATACTTTGGAGTTAAAAGGATAATGGATGTAGCTAGCTTAAGATATGAGAAAGTAACGAGAGGGGCAAGGAGGGGTCGGAGTCTTGAATAGAAAGAGAACGAAAGCAAGTTATTAATGTAGTATGTGTATTGAGTATGAAACTTTGGAAAAATATTGCCAACCAAAGGGGGGCCCTTTTGTAACGTGGTTCGCTATGTCTATGTCGTGTTTGCACGCCTCTATTATTCACACTTCACACTTAACTTAATAGGGAGCTTAATCTTATGGTTTCCTTCTAATTTAAAATTGTTATTGATGGTGACTTGCATATATAGTTTGATTAATTTCATGTTAATATTTTTTTCTCTTTATTATTTTCCCCAAAAGGGAATATGGTAAGCTAGGCTGTCGATTTTAAAGTGCAAAAGTTACTGTTTCATGACAGATTTTAGATGTACTGTCACTTTCTTTATGCTAATCTTCATTTTTGGTAGAAAATAGGAGATGAAATAAAAGTCCTCGAGTCCATACTTAGTTTGTTAATTTGTTAGTCTTTCACATCAATGTTTCTACTTACCGTGATTTTTCATGTTTTGGGTACAATTTGTGTCTCCAAACAGAGCGAGTCACATCATCTTGTTGAGTAATGGAGATAAGATCAACAATTTTTTTTTTTTGAAGTGGATCAACAATCTTATTCCGGCAGAATAGTATGGTTATCCACTCAATTTTGGAAGCTTTGATAACTTAAGAGTAACGGGGACTTATAGACTTTGAGTGTTGCGAACCTTCATTTCTTAATTACTCCATTGGATGAGCATATCTCCAATCACTTTGTACAAATAGTTAGTGAGTAGTGAGTACGAAATCATTGGAGAAATTTGACTCTTCTTAATATCATAAAAATTAGATACTACTTTTCTTTTTCTAGTCGTGCTTATTGCACTTAGTATCTGTTTAGATAATAAAATTAAAATTAAAATATAAAATTTTAATTTCAATATCAATTTTTTAAAATTAAAATTAGTTTAAAATTTTAAATTTTATATTTAGAGTTATCAAAGAATTAAAATAAAAAATTATAATTTTAAATTTAATTATAATTTTATTATTTAAAAGTATGATCTAAAACATTAAAAAGTTATTTATAAAATTAAAATTAATATAAATATTCATACAATAATATTTTTATAATATAATAGTCATTTTTTCATAAAAAAATTTTCATGAATTTTTTAGAAAAAAATAAGTACCTATTATAATAATTTTTATATAAAATAAAAATAATTTTTACATAAATATATAATCTCAATAAATATGATTGTTCATAAATAAATGTGGAGAGAGAGAGAGTTTAATTTTTAAGTTATAAAATTGATAATTCTTAAGGTATAGATTAAAAATCAAGAAAGATTTAACTTAATTAATTTTTTAATTCTATGAAATTAATTTATGAAATTATAATTTCAATTCTAAATGACATGATAAAGATAAAAATTAGAATTAAAGGTTCAATTTTTAATTTCAAATTCTAATTCTATATTCAATTCTAAGAGACAAATAAACACTTATATATTACTTCAAATCTTCAAACATGCTTGAAAGTTTAATTTGTAACAATGTGGTATCCCATCTTTAATTTTCACATAAATATTGAAATAACTATATACAAATTGACAGTATATTCTGTGATTGTGTAAGAGAGAAAATAACACACTAACTTGGTGTGTCCGCTATATAGCTAATTAAGATACTTCCTCTTTAGACAAACATATACATGCATGTACAAACAATTTATTTTTTAAATAAGCGAGTTTGATTAACATGTAAACAACCTAAACCCACAGTGAAAAACAAAAGGTAAAACGAACTTGGATATGTTGTAAAAAAAGAGAAAGAGATAAAGATAAGTTCCAAAGAGAGTGGATTACCCCACACGTCAAATTTTGCTACCTTATACAATGGCATTATATATTTTTTATAAACAATTTCCCCCAAAATAATCACAAACTAGATAAGATCACGCTTATAACAAAGCGAAAATGCATGTCCCATAACCACATAAGATACGCAAGATGCGACCAACATTCTAATTGTAAATGTAATTGAGAATGGTAGCCCACGGCTTGGCCGCGGCCCGGGGATGAGTTACTGGTTAGGAACAAATGAATCTATCCATGTCTCCAATGTGCAGGGGGCATAGCCATGTGAGCTGTGCCCCGATCCTATTTTGGATCATTGATTCACAGATAGAATAAAGTGGCCCCTACACGAAGCGACACGTATCTGGTGGAGCTGCTGAGGATGTATTAACCGACAAATTAAGTTGTTGTGGTCTCCCATCATGTTGTGCACGTTCTCATCTGTTGGGGGTGGCGACGAGGTAACAATCTTCTTGTCACAACTACATGATTTTTTTTTCCTTTGAGTGCATACAACTACAAGAAATTTATTTGTTAAACAAAATGGTTTCTTTAATTACATTATTTTCTTAAGGTTATCTTGTCCCCTATGAAATCTCCGTAGATTACAAAACAGCTCAATACACGAAGCAAATTATATATATATATATGAGTTTAAAGTTAATTTTAATTATAATATGGAGAAAATGTTCTAATGCCGTAAATATGGTCTTTTTTTTGTAACAAATATGGTCTTGTTTGTATCATTGCATTTTGATATTTTAAAGGTTGAGAAAAAATTAATAATTGATTAAAAAAATATTTCTTGATGCTTGATCAAATGAATAATTAAATTCAGTATTTCTATTAGCACTAGCAATAGTAATAATAATCTATATCTATATTACTATTTTCAATGGGATTTTTGTATTTGGTCACAATTTTGTTTTCTAAAATATACCATTATTATTTAATTAAAATTAAATAAAAAGGACAAAATCTTGTGTGTATATATATATATATATATTATATGCAGTTATAAATACCTTTAAACACTACCTCAACATCTCACAATGTAATTACATTTTTTAAAAACTTACAATTATAATAAACTCTTCATTACTACTTATATTTTTATTATTTAACTAAAATTTAATATAAAAAGCATAAAATTGCCATTAGTCTTTTATGGAAAAAAGAATATCGAAGCTCCTTAAACTTTAAACTTTTTGTAAATTATCTCCATAAACTTTAAAACATTCTTAATTAGTTTTTAAACTTTAATTAATATCTCAATAATAGATCCTTATATTTAATTTTGATCCGTTAATTCACTAACGATAATATCTTGTATGATATCATTTTATTTGTATTAACATTAATTAAGAACTAATTATTAATTTATTTATTAAAATTTAATTTTAAATATATTTTATTCCTTACAAAATAAATAAAAACAAATTTATTTTTTTAAACAAAATTTGTTTTTATTTATTTTTTAATAAAAATATATTTATAATCAAATTTTAATAAATAAATTAATAAATAGTCCACAAAAATTTTAATACTAATAAAAAATTTTATTATACAATATCATTGTTAATGAATTAACATATTCAAATTAAATAAAAAGATCTATTAGGATATTAATTAAAGTTTAAAGACTAATTGAAAATATTTTAAAGTTCGTAATGATAATTTATAAAAAAGTTAAAGTTCAGGGAGAGCTGCATACTTTTTTCCTTCTTTTATTATAAAACTCTATAGTAATAATAGACTCATTGTTATGCGTTTTTTTTTATATTTTCTAAAATACTCTCTCACCTTATGTTTAAGAGACTAATTTCCTGGAATATAGTCAGACACCTAAACAAAGATATCTTTAACAATATTTTTTTATATACATAAATTTTAAAATACCCAAAATCATATGTTTAAAATACTTAAATTTCTTCTACTTAGACCAATACATCTTAATATTACTTATGTATTTTAAATCCAAACTAGAAATAAAATAAAAATTGTAGAGATGCACATAATGGGTCATCAAAACACTAGAACTATTATAAAGTAATTCTCTCACTCTAAGTTTGTTTTTTCATAAATACCATTATTATTATTATTTAATTAAACATATAAATATAAAAAGGGATGGGATGACTCCCTTTTTGGGCCTGAGTTAGAACAATCAGTGTTGCCTTGCTCGCCTCTTCTGCGTCCACCGTCTTTCAAAAAAAGCATAATTAATTGTTATGATTCAAGTTTATGATGGGAGCTCAACTTGAAATATTAGCCTAATGAGTGAAATAATTTTACGACTTAAGTTGTCTCTATCTTTATTTAATGAGCAACATAATATATTAGAGAAATTTTTATCTAAATCCTAAGTACTCAGATAGGTGCATCAGATTAATTAAAACTTAATATTTTCATAAATCTTTGTGTTACATAATTAATTTTATAAAAATTTATAAAAATATTAAGTCTTAATTGGTCTGATGCACCCAACTTGAGTGTCCAAAATTTAAGTAAAAATTTATCTAATATATTATCTCGCTTTTATCTAATTTTATTTTTAAAAATATCATTATTATTAAATCAAACATAAGTATAAAAAGGTAAGGTTATAAATATTCCTTATTTTATAGTTGCAACAATAAGGGTGTTCATATACAAATAGGAAATTCATTAATGACTTGAAGGGATAATAGTGAAACGACACACGAAATCACAAAAACAGTATACCTATGTGTGCGATTTATCTCAGGCGTCTTTGTTTATTTTTTTATATATTTTATTTCACTTTGGACCAGCCTATTTTTAAGTGGGGTCAAGTTGAGCTTAGTATATTTTTAAATTAGCATTTTGTTAACCTATTCTAACATGTTACGGAGTATGGGTTGGGCGGGCTAGTAGTCAACACATTAATTCTTTTATTCTTTTTAAATAATGAATTTAATCTTTAAAAAATTTAAATCAATAAATAATAAGATATTTTGGCTACTTAGTTTAAGACTAATGACCAAAAAATTAGAGATCTAATCCAATTACTAATTGAATTTTAATTTTTTAAACAAAAAAAATGATGGTATACTCTTACATATAATTTGTTAGATTAAAAAATTAATTAAATTTCAAGTGAATGGGTCAGGTCACATCATATTAAATTAAGTTTGAGGTTGAAGTTTGCTGACCCAGTCTGCACTTTTTGTCAACTATTCAAACTATCCCATTTTGACAACTCTAGCCAGAATGGTCATGTGGCTCTTTGCGATGTGAAGCACTCACGAAAATCTTTGTGAGATTTAGCGTTGTTAATACAAATAATTAGTGGTATATAAAACTGAATCAATCCAATCAAAATCGAAAATATCAAGCCAAAATCTGAATAAATTAAAAATCCAAAAAATACAAAATTGAAAAAATTAATTGGATTGGATAGGAAAAATCATTCCAATCCAAATTGATTCGAAAATTTTATATACATGTTTTAAAATAATATTTTATCTAAGAAATTATTATGTAACATATACTTATTTTGAACTTTATTACTATTTTCCAAATTAAACTTAATTATCTCTCTTGAATTTGGATATTTATTGTAGGTTTAACAATTAATTTGGATTTATATTTATAATTTGAATTTATATTTTGATGAATTAATTTAAACTTATATTTATTGTATTTTGATGAATTAGTTTAGACTTAGGGCTTGTTTGCAAAAACTAAAAATTATAGATTATGCTGATAATCGATTATTGTTATAATCGATTATAATCGATTCATTTTTATGTTTGGATGTATTAGTTGTAAAGTAATTTTAAGCTAATATGATTTGTTTGGATGATATAAAAAAGAATCACTTTTATGCATTAAATTACTAAAATAGGTATAGAATGATTAAAAAATTATTTGATTGAGGGCAAAATAGTATTTACATATCAAAATGTAAGAAATAATCTATAAGTTAAAATCATAAGCTCCAATCTTTAGCTTATGATTATTAGCTGAAAAAAGCTTTTATTTTGCATTGAATTTCATGTAAAAGTTTTTTTAAAAAATAATCTTTTTACTCAAACATAATAATTATTTCACAAAATAACTTTATCCTCCAAAAATAACTGTTTGAGAAAGAATTAATATTTCTCAAACATGCTCTTATGCTAGTAAGTAAGTCTGTGCAAAATCACGAGCATACTTAGCTTTTTTTTAAAAAAAATTAAAGGATATTTTGTTTCAATTTTAAAAGTGGCAATAATTTATTTACATTGAAATTAATTACAAAATAAGAAACTTGAAATTTTGAAATTTGATTTAAGATAATTAAGTAGAAAATAATCTTTCTTATTGAAAAAATAATTATTGAATAGATAATTTAGGAGATAAGGAGAAATACTACCTTATTAAAATAAAAAGCACATATGAAAAAAAAGATGAGAGAATGACACGTGGTCATATGAGAAGGAGAGTACAATTAATAGAAAGTTTTACCATTCTTAAGAGAGAGTATTCTAATTTATAATATACAGGTAGATTTGATGTATTTTAATGAAAATTTGAATTTTTATTTTGGATGACTTTACGTATAAAAAAATGATAACAAAAAATTGAAAAATCAATCCAATCCAAATTGATTTAGATTGAATCAGATCAGATTTACATTTTGAATCAAACTAATTAGATAATAAAATAAAAAAATCGATTAAATTAGATCAAATAACATTTTCTTTCAAAATCGATATAATTCAATATGCAAAACACCCTTATAAAAAATACCTTATCCATATGCCTTTTTCCTCCCCTTTAAAGATCGCTATTCATTGAAAAATGAAAGGGTTACAAACAAAACCAGGAAGATTAAAAAACGGGAGAGCCCCAACATCACTTCTAAAAGAAACATAAGAAAACTGGTCACCTCCATAATTAAGCTCATTATGTTACAAACTCATCACAACATTTTAAAGCATGATCAACCCATTCCTCTGGGGACCTATCAAACTATTCTGCACCTCATCCGGTTTCCACATCCTCAATCTAGTAGTATCCATCAACAAGACCAAGAAAGGTTGTGACGGATGAGATTGCGAACCTGCAAGAGATAAGGGCAATGTCCAGCCACGGGAATCCAAAAATTTCCATAGTTGATTGGCTACCTACCATCCATTTAGTTCCTTGCTTTAGTACTTCTCGCCCTTGGAGAAGACTCTGCCAGGCCCACGAAGGATTATTGTGGCTAAGTGGAGCATCCATGAAAGAAGAATGACGAAAATATTTTCCTCTATACACTTTATAGAGCAAGGAATTCCTACATTGTCCATATGCTTATTAGTTATTACTTATTTTTCTTGAATGAATTATGATTGAAAGCATTATTATTTATAAACATCTAACATTGCTCTCAAAGAGTAAGAATATCTTAAGATAATTTTTTTTTGGCGTAATATCTTAAGAAAACTTAAAAAAAAAGAAGATAAATATTTCATTTTTTTTACTGGAAACTATTTCATGATCTTAAGTAACTCATCAAGCATGATTAGAAATTGATAATTACTTAGTTAAAGGGGAAAACATATGTTTAATTACGGTTTTTTTTTCAGGTATATATTGTAAACAAAGCTCTGAAAAACCAAAATAAAAAATTATGGAAATACATAAATAACCAAAAACAAAAGTAAGCTACCTATACAGAAGGCGCCTCCAATATTGCTGTGGATGAATTAATGAATCGAATCTCTTGTTTTTTTTTTTTGAGAAAAATTATTCCCACTAAGTGATGACTCAATCAAATGAGCAATTACCTTTTACTTATTTACTAAAATGATTACAATTTTTTTAAACAAATTGTTAATATGTGGTTTTAAGACACATTTTAAAGAATTAAAAATAAAAAATACATTAATCATCATGATAACACTAAATAATTATATGCCTAAGAAAGAATCAATAAATATTAAAACATTTAAAAAAATGAAGAAGAAAAGAGAGAGCAAGTCAATGTAGAGTCTTGGTGACAAATGGAGTTCAGTGCCATGTGGTTAACATAGATGAAGATTGAAGTCCACAACACATAGACCCACGAGCGCCAATTCCGCCAAGTTAGTGGCAGCAGCACTCACTGACTCAACTTAATTGCCTTCCAACTAATCATTAATCGTGTGATTCTATTTCGGATTCGGTGCTATTAATCATAGGATTCTAATTGCTCACTTCACCCTCAAGTAAAGTACCTTTTTGTCTTACTATAATCTTTTGATGCTATAATATCCTTAAATTTAAAAGGATTTAAAATATTTCTTAGTTAATTTAAATAAATTTAAACAATTATCTATTTTTTTTTTAAAATCTCTTTTTCTTTTATAATTTTTTTTCTCTCTTCTCTAAACTGTAAACACCTTTTAACTTTACATAAGGATTATATTATTGTTCTTTTCCCTCGGATGCCTGCCATTGTTGAATCTCCATAGCGTTTCTCTCCATGTGCCACTGCTGCAACATTCTTTATAGTAACCACCTTCTGGTGCTCCACATAGGACGTAGGTAGTGGTTGCGAGTGTGGTGAGTAACCCCTCATATTGGGTCCATCACCAAACGATGGTGGTGGTCGTATGGAGCCAGCAACAACACCGTCTTGGTTGGGGATGATGGGGAATAGTAACTAGGGCAGTTGTTGTGATACGGTGTGGTGGGGGCAGCAACTGAACCAGTCTGTCACCGCTGCTGTCACGGTGCCTCCGATGGTTGTTAATGCCACTACTTCATATGCTATCCATGGGAAATAGTGAAAATTACAATAAACCTTGATCACTACAAGAAAAGTCAAAATTTGCGAATGATGAATTCGTCACAAATAAGAAAAAATTTGTCTCAAAATTGTCAATTTGTAGTAAATTCGTGATCAACGCAAAAATTTGTAGTATAGTTTATGGAGAATTTGATTTTTGTTGCAAAGTTAGCGGCGAAAAAGGTCTGCCACAAAGCCGTCACAAATATCTCTGGCGATATGCCGACTTCCATTGTCATATTGTGGTGGATTTTTTTGTCGCTAATTTTGTGACAGATTTTTTTACCTAAAATCTGTCGCTAATTTTGTGGCAGATTTTACTCTCTCAATTTTTTTTTCTTATGAATTGAGTATCATAGGCCAAAAGGTAAATTTAAAGCGAACCACATACACTAACTAAACTCATGTCAGGTTCACCAAGTGAACCAAGCAAGCACCACTGAATCAGTCAACCAAGAAAACCAAGAACTCAGAGGAAAGTAAACTAAAACCAAACTCAAGTCAATGCAAGCTGGTTGTGGCCAGAGTAAAATCCCAACATTGTAAGAGTTGAAGAATTGTAGATTTGGAGTCTTCTTTGGCACTAAGCACAACGCCCAAATTTTAGACCACTATCAAAGAAAATTCACCATCGACAAGGCCAAACATAAAAAATTGTATCAGCAATCTTAAAGAACCAGAAACACCACAATAAGATTCACAATCGGAGAAATGCAACACCGAATAGAATAAAAAAGATGCAGTAGAATGAAAAAAAAATCTAAACGAATCACCACTAGTGGCATTGGCCACGAAATGAAGATTAGGCGAAGAACAAGTTGTAAATATGGACCCAAATTGAAAATTAAGAAATCACCAAAATCTAGTAGAAGAGGAGTATTGGCTAGAACATTGGAACATCAAATGCACTAAAGAAAGCCATCACAAATGTGATGCAAAATGCTCGTGATAGAAACTTCAAAAAAAGAAAAAGGAGAATGTTGAAGTTGATCGAGTTTTCGGGTAACTCTAACCCCAGTTTAGGTGATGCGGTGGCATGTGGCGTGAGGTGGGTGACGGATCTACGACGTGCGGCACAATGGATGAGAGGCGCGGTGGAGGAGCAGCGTGGTGGAGCCTTTGGTGGCTGTGACGGGAAGAAATGAGAAACGAGAAATGAAAAAGAGAGAACTATTTCATTAGATGCGTCACTTAAAAAAAAATTTGACAAAATTTTGGTGGTAGATTTTTCCGCCTCAATCTTTTTATTTTATTTTTTAACCTTAAAAATAAATTTGTATTCATTTTAATAATTTTGTGGCGGGCAGACCTCTTTTTTATAAAAAATAAATAAAAATATAATAAATGTGTTATAAAAAAAGTTTCGTGGTGAAAAATTTACCACAAAATCTATCACAATTTATGATGAATTTGAATACACTGCAAAAATGTACTTTCCTTGTAGTGAATTAACCCCAAAAAGATTTTCTTTTAAGTTTTTTTTTGTGAAATAGACACGTATTTAAATTTATTTAAGTTAATTAAAAAGGATTCTAAACTCTTTCAAATTTAAGTATACTAAAGAAATCACCTAATCATTTTTAGTTGGATGCAATTGTTAACAATCAATATATATAGAACTTTACCTAAAAAAATATTTGCGAGATTTTAAACACTTAAATGAAATAAAAAAATAAAAAAAAAGACAAAAAGTTATGTTTAAAAGAATAATTCATATAAAGAAAATATTATTTATCACGAATGAGATTTATGAAAATGGCACACAAATAATTGAAAATCTGCCAATTCTTTTATAATATTTTTTCTTGATAAAAAGAAAGACAAAAAACGTTGCTATTGAGCCGCATGATTCGAAAAGAGTTTTATTATTTATCTAATTAAAATATGTCTAATTTTATTTAACTTATTCATAAAATCATTTTATATATCATAAGAATACTATAATTATATATAAGATGATTTGATATTTTTTACACATTAATATATAATTTAAATATAATATATATATTTTAATATACATAAAACATTTCTCATTCGTAAAATAGGCATGTAAATATCTATATCATATATATATATATATATAAATATAATGGCAACTCCTGTACCCATGTTATTTTCTATTGCAATTTTTTTTGTGACAATATTGTTTTCGTTTTGAGCAATGGCCAATTCTAAAAACAAAATTCAATTTCAAATTCTTACATTTTTTTAAACATTTTTTTGGTACAATTTAAATCCTCACATTTACCTGCCTAAGGTGTTATTTGGATATTTAGTATTGGGTGAAATAGAATAGAATAAAATGAAATTATATAGAATGAAATGTGATAAAATATAACAAAGATTCTATATCATTATTTAGATAACTTATGATGGAATGAAAATAAATTTCTACTCTATTATTTGAAATGACAATAGAATAAAATAGAATGATAAAAATTAATAGAATAAAAATTACATTACATCTCATATCTCTAATTTAGAAGAGAAGAAAAAATAGAATATAAAGTGGAATAAAATGAATTAGATTTTATATAATACTATTTTATTTATCTTCATTTTAAAAATTTAAACAATAAAATAATATATTATTGTATTCCATTATTACATCTTTACCCATCAATAAAAAATAGCCTAAAAGTTTTATTAGCTGAGCTATGTGGCTAAAATTAATATTTAGATGATGGTGTATTAATAAAATAGGACAATTTATGACTTTACGCAGGCAGCATGATGACCGACTTGTCACATGTGATTCGTCCAGATTTATGAAGTATAGACCCTTACAAATATATGGGATATGACACAAATATAGATACGAATATACATTAAAATAAAAAAATTATAAGATACAATTACGTAATATATATATAATTAAAAAAATTTAAAAAAATTATAATTTATAATATAATATATATAAACATTAAGATTTATAATATTTTAATATATATTATATCTGTCATCATTTATTATTTGATAAATCTTTTACTAAAAATATGAAGTATTTTTTTATTAATATTTTTAAAAATTCTTTGAAACTAACTTGTTTTATTAGAACTAATTATATATTAATATATATACAACTAAAAATATTAACTAAAAAAATATCTAAAAATTAATTCTATTTTATTTTTTATTATTAACACGATGGTAGTATAATGATTTAGTCAAAAATGATAGTAGATAGTTAAATAAGAAAGGTGATCTCATAGGTAAAAAATATCGTGATACTTGGTAATTAAATAATTGAGTTTAGATAATAAATAATTGATAATTGAATATATTATTATTTTTTTAATTTTAAATAATAATTAATTTTTAAATTTTAAATTAATTATATGTTGTGATACTTTTTATATATCCAAATTAAAAAATATTTTTTAATTAGAAACTTACACATATATGTTATTGTATATTTAATACGGATACTTGATCAACACACAAATACAACATTAAAATAATATATCCGTACTTCGTAGGTCCAGATAATGTCTTTTACATTTCCTTGTCTTTTCCTCCTCATAAGGTATATCATTAATGTATTCCCCGTTCTCTGGTACAATATTAACACAGATACACACCCTCTCCAATCAGCTACCACGTCTGTTTGGATAAGATAGAATAAATGGAGAAGAAATTGGAGGAAAAAATTAATTGAAAAATATATGAGATTTTTTTTAAGGCTGACAACTATAATTGTCATTACCAGGAATTATTAAGAGGCAAAAACAGCAAGACAAAGCCCCACAATATTCAACCAAAAAAATTCCTACTGAATGTTTGGTATAATTATAAACATGTCTTTTGACCTTTGGTGCTGGTTTAAGGCTAATTCTATTTATTGTCGTCTCTATAATTTCAAATTTTTGTGAATCTTTAACAACTGCGTGAAATAACTTTAGATTATGTATGTTGTTGCATATATATAGGGCCCGTTTGGTTTAAATTTTAATAGAATTACTTTTTAAAAGAATTGATGTTAAGACAATTAGTTTGTGTTTGGGAATGATATTTTAAAAAAGTTTAGAAGAATTTATTTTATTTGGATTTAGATTGCAAAAGTAGAATCACTTTTAAAATGTAATCATAGATATAATTTTAAAAATTTTGTAGGACTCACACCTAAAATGAATTATGTAGAAGCAAGAAATTTTTACTTATCCCAAAAGTCATTCTACAACCCTGAATTAATTTTTCTCAACATGATTTTGTACAACCAAGCATATTACCTTTTCGTGGAAGTGGTGCTCAACGGGAAAAGATGGCCAAACGTTCGTTTGGGTTGCAAACCAAACAAGGTCATAAATATTCTCCAGCACTATGTTGAAGATCCTCTCATACAAAGGATAGAAGTGTCTTTTTCATTTTTTTGAAAAACTCTTTTATCGTTGGTAGCTTTTAATTAAAGTTTTAATTTAGTCTCATTTTTTTTTAGGTTTCAATTGCATCTTATATATTACTAAATTGTTTCAATGACATCTTCCTATTTAACGTCATCCAAATTACTAACCAAGAATGTGGAGTCAACATGAAAAAAAAATTATTTACACAGTATTATAATATATTTGATAAATTTAATTTCAACTTTTACACAAAATTTAATGCATTATAAAAAAATTTTAAGTTAATTTTTATAATATTAAAGATTGAAATTTATGATTTCAAATTTATGATTATTCTTATACTTTGAGATATAAATACTATTTTGTCCTTAATCAAATAATTTTTTTAATCATTCTATACTTATTTTAATAATTTTAATACATAAAAATAATTCTTTTTTATATTATCTAAATAAATCGATTACTTTAAAATTACTTTTCAACTAACGTATCCAAATATAAAAATAAATCGATTATAACAAAAAAAAATTATATAATAACTGATTATTGAACATAATCAAGTTTTCACAATTTTTTCAAACACACACTAAATTAAAATTGTTGTCAAACTTTAGGTACGAAAATAAAGTTTTATTCTTGAATTTATTTAAAATCATACGAATCTTCATCTTCTTCCCTCAAATTTAAGAACTAGAGTTTTCAGTTACATAAACTTAAGCACACTTCAAAATCATTCCCAAAAAATTAAAATACTTAACATCTTTATATCTCATTACTCACCAAAAACACCACACTTCGCTTAAACTCAACACCCACGACAAAAACATTCCCAATAATTGTAAATCATCGAACCTTCAACAAGCCAACACCATTGTCCTCTTTGCCACCGTTTGAGCTACTGATGCCATGAGTCAACACCATCGATCATTGCCTTTCCACCGTGTGTGTCTCTCCATGATCCCTAATTCCAACAACTAAAACAAACCAAGCAACAGAAGTGGATTGAGCATATTATTGAAAGTATATAAAGATGTTGAATATTCTATTTTTTTAAGAATTATTTTGAAGTGTGCTTAAACTTATGCAACTAAAAGGAGATGCATATGGTTTTAAATAAATTTAATGCTAAAATCTAATTTTTGACACTAAAGGTTGATAAGTTTCAATTTAATCCTAAATTAGACACATAAGATCTACATGTGATCTCAATTAATCACATTGACTCCACATCAACACTCTTCATTAGTAATTTGGATAACGTTAAGTAAAAAGATGATATTGAAAAAAATTAGTAACACTTAAGACATAACTAAAAAAAAAATTTGAAACTAAATTAAAACTTGCTTAAACGTTAAGGACAAAAAAATTGTTTTAACTCTTTTTCTTGCCTGATATTCTCACACTTTTTGAGTGAGATTAATTCGTTTGGGATATTGAGCTGCTAACCTGCCTAAAATGATTTGTGAGATTAATCCAACAATATATTATTACACTATATGATAGTAATAAAATTAAGTAAAACAAATTCATTTTACAAAAAAGTCAAAAAAATAACTCATTTTACAAATAAACTAATTCTTTAACCTGACCAACCAAAACTTAACCCATCACCCAACAACAAAAGAGAAAAATAAAAATAAAATTTGGCTCAACAAGCAAACCCATCCTAACCCGCTTATTATATTAGGCCTGGTAAATAATCGGACTCCATAAAACGGATTATAACGTGCAACCTAACCTATTAATTTTGGCAAGTTAAATGAGTCAAACCCATCAAATCATACTTGTTTTGACATCTCTAGGTTCCTTAACAGCTTAAATCAAACTTATTTACTACTTGAACCCTAATCGGTTGGTAGAAGTAGTCTAATTTAAAAAGTATATTTAATTGTTACTTAAAAGAAGTAAGTATAATATAAAAGAAATGACCTATTTTTCTAAATTATTTATTTGTAAAAAAATTAATAAATATAAGATATCAACAATAAAATTTAGTTATTTTTTAATCATAAATATAAAAAAATTCTAACTCCTAAGACTATCCTTATTTGGTATTATGTGAGTGAAGACAATAAAAAGAGATGTCAGGAAGGGTGATGATTAATAATACATTTACGCATGATGGATGTAAATACAATAGCAATTTTTGCTCATTTTTCTTTTTGTTTGTTCTTTGGCTCATTTTTCCTTCATTCTTCCCGTTTTCAGTCACTCCCAGCAAACACTAGCTCTGATGTTATAAGAGATAGGTAAGAAACCAGTTATATAGTTTTGCGCTTCAATTTATCTTGTTTTGTAAGTGACTCATGAAAGTTATTCAATCCATTGTAAATCCATATATTTGCTTCATTTCTTTAATATATATATATACCAAATACAGTCTCAAATACAAAATTTTTTCCACCACATGTCCTGCCTGTCTATCCATTTCACATACAATTTATACATGATGAAGATAACCAAGATGGGAAGACTACAATGAGAGGCACAATAAGGTAAGGAAACAAAAATTATAACCATCCATGGTACCATTCTAGGTTGTGAAAATTAAGATCAACAGTGTTACAGGAAAAATTATACCACAGTCAGCCACACTGGTACTTTACATGAACATCATATATGTAAACAAAAACACAGTTCCAATCAAGTATGAAAACGCAGGTATTGAGTTTGGTACCTGTGTTAAGGGCCATAGGTTTGTCTAATAATAACCCTCAATCATCTTACCTGCAATATCCTGAAGTTACAGGATTTCATGAGGGCACATTGAAGTGAAAAAGCCAGGATATGACAAAGGCAAAGACCATACAGGCTAGCAGGAAATTCAAGAAGCGGTGGCCTTGCCAGAAACTTCGAGTTTCTGCAGGGGGGACGGGTCCAGTTGGTGGTACCACGGAGCTATCATTTGCTTCATTCCACTGTTCTGTCATTTCAACTTCAAGTGCACCAGCTACATTGCGTGCAATTGATCCACAGATTTCACAAGTTCTGTTAATTGTACAAGTAAAATAATAGTTAACACCAAAAAAAATGAAAAATAAGAGCATTACATTTTGTAAGAAAATTAAAAACAGTACAAGTAAACCAACTGGAAGGGTTAATAGAAGATGTATCAACAACCTCAGCTTTTCCAAAAGGAAGGTAATAGATTGAGATACAGCTTATCCATCAAAGTTCCCTCAATGATTCTCACAAGCACTTAACACCTTTTTTTAAAATAAAAAAAAAAAAATCTTCCTTTGGCCTTTACAAATCAAAAGCACATGCAAGAACTGTTCAAAATCATGGTACATGCTTGAAACTACATTAATCATTGATACACAAATAATCTTATAAAAGAAAATTATTGATCTCGACCCATATTTTACCCAAAAACAGGTAATGCCACATGAATCCAACCAACGAGTTTCCAAGAATTTCAGCTAACTGAGATGCTTTTCATACCCAATTCACACGAATAAGTCTAAGTTTAGAATATATAATCTCAGAAACAACAGCATCTGATCATTGATCTGCCAAGCTACTGTCTAGGGAAAAATAATTGAGACACATAGGAGAGTTTATTAATTGACAACTATGTAAAAACTCGTAGTTCTCTTTCAATCTGAAAGCTTGAAAAGACACAAAAGGATTGCAAAATCTTACAAAGAAATTACTTTTTCAATGGTCCAACTTGTATATGATAATTGGCCAGCCTATTAAATAAGCTAATGATCAACTAATAGGAGGCTTGTCCTTCAGGCTTCGTACCACAGATAACAGAAGAGAGTGCATAACTACAAACCAAAATGGCAAATAAAGGTCAGATCAAATCACAACTGTAATAAGTACAATTTGACAACTATTATTGCAATTCTCCGCATGCATCATAAAAGCACCTGCGATAAAGAAAGATATAAATGACTAAACTGTTTCTGCAACTACCCATTAAGGAAAAGTTATAAAATTATATCAAGCATTAGAACTTGAATTGCCATCCCATACCATGGAGAGCCGTGTGTTTAATTTCGTCTTTTTTCCCTTTTTTGGAAACACACCCAAAACTTCAACAATTATAATTTAGTTTATTTTTGAATTTGGAAATAGCCAGTGCCAGTCTCCAACTGTTCAACAGAAGATGAAAAGCAGTTGAAACTATTACTTCTTGAAATGCAGGTATCACAAAAGTCCTATGTGAATGATACACCTATTCACGATTATAAAAATAAAAATTTAAAAAGAAAGAAAGAAAGAAATGAGGATCCAAAAACGACCTAGCCAATACATAAATTAAAGACATGATAGTAACCACCGCGTAAGTTGACTCTAGTCAAAATCCAATTTGTTGAGAAGAAACAGAAAAGAGAGGTAGAGAAAAGAAATCAAACAAATATGGAGAAAAATAATATGTATGCTTGGACCTACAAACCCGATATCTTTAGTTCCTCTTCAATTTTTTTAATTTTTGAAGTATGTCATCTTTAATTAAACCCTTTTTGCAATAACGTAGCTCAATTTAGTCTTAACTTTCTCCTTCTATTTGGACACAGAATTATATTCTAGTTCACTCTTCAATATTAAGGCACTTTATGGCAAGCAGAGTCCTTTAGCCCGCATTACCCCAGAGGCCCTCTTCGTATCACATCCTAACAGTAAGGAGGAAATAGACGAGTTAAAACGCTCCAGAATTTGTTAAAAATAAAAAGAAGACTACGTAAGCCTCAAATTAAAGCATGGTCAGTATATATCCACCCCAAGTGCCTTAAATAGTGGACCCTCACAACAACAACAATCAAGCAATTATTCTGCCACAACCAATCTAAAAAATTCACTACACCAAGATCATGAATATCAACAGTTTGGCCAGACCCCAGAAACATACAAGTTCCTTTCACATTCATAATGCACTTACTTGTTACCCTTGATCCTGAACCAAGCCTCAGCACAGTCTTTGTGGGCAGCAGCCAAATCATCTTTGCAAGAACACCCCAGCTCCATGGGAGTCCCAGATTCATGGTTGTTGGTCATATCCATGCTGAGGTGGCAAATCCTGCAATCTCTCTCCACCTTAGCCAAATGCACCTTGACATCAGCCACCACAGTGTCCAGATCCACCTCCACCGTACACTCGGACACAGAGGATCCCCTCTCCTTTTCAGACACTACTACAATCTCAGCACCACAATCCTCGGAAGACCTTTGCTCCTCCTCCTCCTCCTCTGACCGGTCACTGGTCTCAGAACACCCTTCTCCGCCGACAGAGCTCCGACGACAACCATTGTCAATAATGTCAACAACGTGAGACTTGTCCTCTTGTGCAACCAACATTTTGAATGCCCACCAGATTAAGAATCTTCATGTAATGGCTCCAGGAGGCAGAGATCATTAATGCCAACCAAGATTAGAAGCAAAAAGTCGCAGTTTGTTTTTGTGAGCCTCAACAAAAGGCCATGTGAATTGTGCAAAGTATTGAGCAACACATTCACTCTAGTTGGGTATGTGGTCTCTCTCTTCTGAGTCCCTGTCTGACAGGACCTGAAGGAGAGAGAGAGATAATGAGACAAGGAGAGATATCAATCAAGAATGGGAAAATAAGGAAAAAGAAAATTGTTAATTTTTCTTATTTTTTTTTCATCTATGATTTTCTCACTTTTGGGTGAGTTTGAGTTGTGTTATTTAAGAATATGACATCAAGACTATACTTCATTTATATTTTATACATTACGTTCCTTCTAATTTAATATATGACATACGATAATAGTGAATTAAGTTTACAAGTGACAAGGTATCAAGCGGAGGATTTGGATTTTTTAATTTTTTTTAAGTGATTAATTGTAAAAATAAAAATAAAAAATATATAAAAAAATTACACTAATAATTAAGTATTATTAATAATTTTATTTGTATATTTTTTTTTTATAATTAATTATTTCAGAGAAAAAAAATGAGAGGAAATGATATCCTGACATAGTTATGAGTACGGTGAAATGGTGTTTGGTTGGGAAGAGAGGTAAGAGGAGGGGGGACCTGTGTTTGTGTCTGAGCAACATGTATGATGGCACTGGATGTCAAAAGCATGAGTGCAAGGAAGCAGGAAAATGTAAGAAAGAGGTAAAGGAAAAGTAAAAAGAGTCAGAGATTTTATTCATAGAGGATGCCTATGATTGTTGTAGTGGCCCAAAAAGCTTTTTCTTTTGCCACAGTACACGACAGAGAAAATTGTGAAAAGCATAAAATTCTTTGTCTTCTTCACTGCTTTTTGTTTATTTTTCTTATTTATTTTTAGTTTTTAAATTTTTTTACATAATAATTAGTATAAATTTTTATTTAAATTGGTAAAAGTCTAAATAACGCTTTTAGTTTTATTTTGTGTTTTAAATAATTGAAATTACATACATAATTTAATTAAAAAAATTATTCATTATTCTTCAATAAATTATCTCAATTTCTTAAAAATTAAATATTAATTTTTAAATATTAATATTTTTACTTTTTATTCAATAACTTTTATATCAGTTCCTTAATCAATGGTCTAAAAACACATAATAATAAACCTCTTTGATTATTTTGAAAGTAATTTTAATATACAGGTTTAAATTTTAAAGTAAATCTTATATATAGTAGCACATTTATCATTAGATTTTATAATATACTCACATTTATATTTTTTATAAATTAAGAATTTATTTTTTATTAATTCTAAAAATAAAAACACGATCTCTTAAGAAAAAAGAATATAAAAACGATGAAGTTATTAACATTCTCAATTACTTATTCACATTTTATATATATTGACTAATCACAATTTTAATTTCTTATTTTATAAAATTATAAATAATTAACAAACAGTGTAATTAAACAATTTAAAATGTAAATAGCTTCACCCTTAAAAGAAAAGTATTGCTGTCATTGCAACCTTCGATAGTCACTATCGCTATGAATATGATTATGAAGGGCGCAATTTCAATGTCACAACCAATTATGCCAATAATTACGTTATATTAATGTATTTTTTTTGTGTGAGCACTGAGCATATCAATAATGTATTTATTTAGTTACGATAATGTATTTATTTAACCATATTGCAGCCATGCTTCGTCCTTTCTTCTTTTTAGCCGATGTACAAAAAAAAGATGACATGCTTCTACATTTTTTTGTGCAGCAATCACTTATTATAGTCATAACTAAATTATTGATCATATGTCGTGACAAGGAATAATAGTTGCTATTTACATTATTGCTATACCATGTACTATATAAAAGAAAAAAAATCTACAAGTGGCCCCAGTGCAGTGATCCAAGATTATGGTGCTGTCTTTATACGTTATGTGAGGTAGAACTGCGGGTTGGTCATCGATCACGAACCCAATCTTCCTGAGCTAAATGGGGGCAACCAAACACTACAAATCATAACCATATTAGTGCAAAAACGGTCATTTCAATGATGCAACAAAACGGAGTTCTAATATTGTATTATATATTCCAAATTAATGTCTTTTGACATGGATTCTTGTGAAAGAGGATACCTAGCTCCATCAAGGACGTGTGGCCCATGGTGTCACACCATCGTTATGGAGACTCGTTGTAAGTCCAAATATTCTTAAAGCCCTCTATAGGGGATTTAGGATACTTCTGAACGGAGGAAAAGGGAAAAAAAGGTTTTAATTAATTTTTTTAAAGAATATAATAAAATGAGGAAAAAACAAACGTTTATGATGTGATTGTTTTCAAAAAAATTATTTATAATATTTCAAAAAAATTCGTTTTGAAATATTTTGTAAAATTTTAAACACCCACATATAGCACACAATAGGGGAATTCACAGGAGGAAAAGAAAAAGGATAATACAGCATTGGACATGAGCTTTCCATGAAGTAGGCAGGCATCAACCATCAAGGTTTTTACCTCTTTTTGTCAATGAGACTCCACAATAACAGCCACAAATAGCATATAACATAGTGGATTAATAATAATAATAATAAATTGTAATAATAATAAAATGCATCTATGTCATTCGCCGAACCGATGACGACCGATACAAAATATAAGGGTAAGCAGTATAGTTTGTCATAACCGCCTAATGCTACTTTAGTATTATATCCCCATTATCTTATTCTTATGGCCCGAGGTTTCAAATTATGGGCCGTTAACGGCCATCAAGTTAAAATCCATGACCGTTAATAAAAAAAGTTCTCGACTTGATGACTAACGTTGAACCAAAAAAAGGGCTCATATCATAAAGACCAAACATAATGTAGACCACGTCACGAATGAGAGATTCAAATGTCCTTAAACGGTTGGAATCCGAGAACAGACTCGCGGTATAAGTTAGCTCGATCATCCAGGGGCGAGATGCGGCACGTTCCAATTCTCTTAGCCTTTTACCATATAGACTAAAATCCTCAAACCGATCCGTGGACCGAGAGGCGCGACTTCACCGACATTCCGTTCGGGGAACTTCTCACGGTGGATCTCCTTCTCGACTATCTTGGGTTTCGGTGGTTGAAGATCCGAACATTTGGCGCCCACCGAGGTATGCTAGGTAAAACTTTTCCTACCTCACAAGCAACAACTTCGTTGTCCGAAAAGTTCATTTCTTTGACTAGTTATGGCCACGAATGAAGACCATCCCGTCAATGGCGACAACTCGGGTGACCTTGGAGACGGGGCAATGAGATGCTTATGCAAGCAATAAGGGACATCAGTAAAAATGGATTGACCGGATTGATCGGATGAACAACTCGAAGGTGGAGTAGAACCGAGAGAGGGAGGTTGAAGGGTTACTTAATGAGGACGTGGCGAGAGAATTTCATCAACGTTCCAAAAGTTTGTTTAGCCGAGCCTTGAAGTTCATTTGCGTTTAAATCATAAGAATCAATCCATTCCGGTTTATGATAGATCATCCATTTTCCGATTTTATAATATCGATTAAACTCCTTAGGTTTCCGACTTTGTTTGACGATGGAATTGTACGATGGAACTACCGATCCACAGAGCACCTTACAATGTTTAATTCCATGATGCTTCGAATGGCGGTCGAATCCGATTAAGTGCGTTGGCTTTCCCGACAATATTGAAGAAGTCGGCCTTTACTTTGGTTTTCAAGCCTCGAAGAATTCAATCTATGACTTTTCTCAATTGTCCATTAAATTTCTTAACCATTTTTCTACCAAAACAAAACAATGTAAAGAAGGTTCATCGAAAGACTTCAAAGACAAAGTCCGATCAACTTAAGACAGGGAAGAGACGAGTCTCTTAAAGAATTTATGCGAGAGATTCGGGAGGAATTAAAAAACAGGTCGATTAAAGATTAAAACCCTAGCCGTATCCTTGCATGCGATCATGGCGGGATTACGTCCGGGACCGTTTGCGTATTCCCCGGCCGGAAGCCTCCTTTGGACCTTGATGATCCGCGAGGTAGATCTACAGATACATAAACATGGAGGAGATAGCCTTTGCAAGGAAGCGGTTAAAAAGACAGATGGAGCGGCAATTTTCTCGATCTTGAAACGACAGAAAAGGAGGAGCAACCCTCACATCTCCATCCGCCCGATTTCATTCGAAAAATTTCAAGGGGGGCGATCCAACCAAAGGGGCAAGAACCACTAGACGCACGCAATAACGACCGATCGCAAAGGCTCGGTCGAGGATCGAGGAAACGTTCGGAAGAGTTAGATCTCTCTTTGACTCTATACCCCTTTGAACACTCCACAGGATCGATTTTTTTTCTTTCGAGAAATATACGAACCAGACTTTAGCTTTGATTCAAATTCCTTGACGAATGCTTTTCTTCAAAACAAAGGATCCCTTTCTTGTTGATAAAACCAAAAGATGTGAGTTTCATAAATGTATACGGACATTCAACTTTGAGAGGATTGCATTACACCGAAAGATAGAATCGAGCAACTCATTCGAGAAGGTCATCTCTTAAAGTACATATATCGGCGTAGAAATTCCGTAAATGAACAAACTTCTTTTCATTACTTTGGTAAAAAAGACAAGAGACGGAAATCGATCTAGACTAAGGAGCCCAAACTCGGGAGAAAAAGAAGACTATGGTTCTTGTTCCTCTCAATTGACCCCCGGATCATGTGATCGAGGAGTGATCGACACCATAGCCTTTAATCTTTCGAGGATTTCGGAGGAGGGAATTCGAATTCATCTCGGAAATGACACCTCCGAGTTTCGTCATGTCCTTTGTATGTCATCCTTCTCCTAACTTTTGCTTGTGAAGAGAGTTTCGACCTAATCTCTTTTTCCAAAGTAAAGATTTCACAGGTCTCGATGAAAACTTGGACGACCCAATGGTGATCTCTTCATCGCCGAAAATTTCCAGATTAGGAGGGTCTTGGTCGACAACATGGGGCGGCTCGGCAATATACTCTCCATTTGTCAACTCTCCGTAGATTACAAATTTCGAAACCGAGTTAAAGCCATTTGATGGGTGTCCGGTTTTCTCTAGCAGATTAGGGAGAATCTTCTAAATGTGAATGGGTATATTGAACTCGAACGACTCTCTCGGGACAGGCTACACTTTTGAAAACGATTCTTGTTAAATATCTGGTTATTGATTCGCATACCCCATACAATATTATTCTTAGAAGACATTCTCTTAATTCTTTGGGAGCGGTGGTTTCAACCCCGCATTTAACAATGAAGTTTCCCATTTCCAAAAACGAGATAGGTGTGGTTCATGCAGATCAAAGAGAGGCAAGAATATGTTATAACGAAAGTTTAAAGCCAAAACCAAAAGAGGTGGCCGACCGAGTTGAATCATCAGGCAAACCCTTGCACATTAATATGACGGAATTAGACCCAAGAAGTGATGAGCAGGATCGACCTCAGCCAGTAGAGGATTTGCAGGTCATATCATTGGGCAACTTCGAAATCTCGAATCGTGACTCGCATCGGTTCCAATCTTCCAACCGATGTCGAGAACGAGTTGGAAGAGTCATCTTGAAGCAAAACTCCGATGTGTTCGAGCTGAGCTTCTACCCACTTGGTGAAATAGTCGATTTACCAGAATTGACCCGAGGTAATTACTCATAAACTTTCGAGAAATCAAAAAATAAAACCATTTGTTGCTCGAGGAAAAGTGGAAGCTCGAGTCGAAATCGGGAGGCACTTTCGCATATTCGCAGGAGACCAAAATCACTCCTTAAAATTTTTCGAGGCCGGTTTCATAAGGGAGGTAGAGTATACCACGTGGTTGGCTAACGTGGTCATGATCAAGCTTCCCGAGCATCGGCACATCGAAGTGGAGAATGTACACGTATTTTTCCGACCAACAAAGCTTGTCCGAAGGATTCTTATCCTCTACCTAGCATAGATCGGTTGGTTGATGGTACGTCCGGTTATCAATTCCTTAGCTTCATGGACGCCTCACTCGGGATATAACCGGATCGGGATGCATCGTGGAAACTTAGACGAGGAGAAAACATCTCATGCCTTCATAATCGAGTTCGGGAATTATTGTTCTCACCAACTTGGTTATGGCTTTTGGTCCGAAAAATGCTTTGGGCGACTTTACCGAGGCTCATGAACAAAATATTTGAGGACCAAATCGGAAGAAACATCAAGGTATATGTTGATGATATGGTAGTAAAGACACAGTGCCAACGGTAACCACCGTGCACTCGATCTCTTAGAAATCTTTGCCCACTTAAGAAGGTACAACATGAAATTGAATCCCGAGAAGTGTGCGTTTGGTGTTCAGGGTGGGAAATTCCTCGGCTTCCTCCTAACCAATAGAGGGATAGAGGCCAACCCGGACAAATGTAGAGCTATAATGGACATGAGAAGTCATGTACGATCAATCAAGGAGGTCCAGAGATTAAACCCTTAATGAGAATCGGGCTTTGTCAAGGTTTCTATCAAAATCAGCCAAGTGGTGTAATAGAGCTCTTCCATTTTCCAGTGCCTAAAGAAACCAACTAATTTTCAATGGACCGAGGAATGCGAAAAGGCGTTTGCAGAGTTGAAGCAGTTCTTAACCACACCGCCAATCCTAACAAGACCCGAGCAAGGTGATATTTTATTGCTTTATATTTCTGTCTCTAACCAAGCTCTGAGTTCGGTATTGATTAAAGAAGACGGAAAGGACCAGCGTCCAGTCTATTTTGTAAGTCGAGTGCTGCAGGGACCGGAAGTTAGATATCAAAGGATAGAAAAAATGGCATTGGCCCTTGTAGTGACAGCAAGGCGACTTCGACAATATTTCCAAAGCCATCGAATAATTGTCATGACCGACCAACCTATTAAACAAGTTCTAAGAAAATTTCCGTAGCGTCGTATGATCTCTTGGTAGGTCAAGCTATCCTCAATTTGATATCCATCAGATGAAATATCAACCTAGAGGTAGCCAATCAAGGCACATGTATTATCGATTTCCCGATTGAACTATCCTCACCTTCTTTGTCATCATGACCCGAATAACGACCTCTGGTATCTTTTTGTTGATGGAGCCTCGAATGTAAAAGGAGGCGGGCGAATTATATTGGAAGGGCCTAACGAAGTCCAGGATCGAGCAATCATTAAAGTTCAACTTCCGAACCAAGAATAATCAGGCGAGTATGAAGCCCCTTCTAGCCGGGCTTTCCTCTGTGCATTCTTCTCAACTTCGCCTTTTTGGTTCTACATCCTGATATGGGAGCAACCTAATTGATTGCAAAGTCGACTCCCGTATCTCCGATAGACCATGCGAACACATCGGAATTTCAAACTAAAGATGCTCGATTATCTAACCAAATATTTGTCGAATGTGCAAAATATTATCAAAAAGTTCACGAGTAGTTTGAAATTTTGCACATTCCAAGAGATCTCTTCCTCACGTCTTAGATTTCTTATCCAAGCTAGCCAAGACTAAAAGAGTCCCTGGGAACAATAGATCGGTCATTCGGGAGGTGATAGAAAATCCGAGCATCGATGATAAAGAATCTTTTTTTTTTTAGACAAAGAACCTAATAACTCTTGGATGACCCCGATCGTTAGATATTTGCAAAATGGTGACTTACCGAATTGACTCAAACAAAGGCTCAAAAGCTAAAGAAATCGGCCGATTATTATATCTTGATCGGTGAAGATTTATTTAAAAGGGGATTCACTTTACCCTTTATAAGATAAAACATAGCTAGACATAAATATCATTACATAAAGATCACTAGACTAAAATGCATTGAGCAAGATCGGATTATGTCGATAATGGAGGAAGTTCATGAAGGCGTGTGTGGCAGTCATATTGGAGGACGGTCTTTGGCCGGAAAGGTTTTACGCGCTGGATTATATTGGCCTACTATGAAGTCCGATTGTTTGAAGTACGTTCAGAAATGTGAAAAATACCAAAAGTTTTCAAGTCTGCACAAGGCTCCACCGAGTTCGGAACTTCATAACCTTGATACTCGTGGCCTCTAGTAGATGGGGAATTGATTTGCTCTCGCACTTTCCACATACCTCACCATGACTTCTTCTCCGTGTATAGCGGGGCAAATGAAGTACATTGTGGTGGCAATCGACTACTTTACGAAGTGGATCGAGGCCGAGCCGCTCTCCAGCATAACGTCGAAAAAGGTAAAAAGGTTTGTATGGAAAATTATTATATGTCGGTTTGGTTTACTATTTATTATTGTGTCTGATAATGGAACACAGTTCACTGACAAGAAATTTAGAGAATTTTGTTATAAGAATGGAATTAAGCAGGTTTTTACATCGGTAAAGCACCCACAGACCAATGGTTTGGCCGAACCCGCAAACAAAATCATTTTGACAGGACTCAAGAAGAGGCTAGATCGTGCTAAAGCGGCTCGCCGTAAGAATTACACCGTGTTTTGTGGGCATATCACACTACACCTCAATCCTCGACCCAAGAAACACCGTTCATGACTTCACGTATGGAGTGACGCTATGATCCCTTGAGCTTGGTGCAGCCGAGCTTCGAAGGATGACATTTTCTCTTCTCGATGAGCATAGGAAGAACACCTAGATCCGTTGGAAGAAGAGAGGAGGTCGCCCACATTCGCGAAGAAGCAAAGAAAACAAGGATGGCGAGGAAGTACAATCGCAAGGTCGGGCGAGGAGCTTTCATCGGGGAGACTTGGTTCTCGCAAGGTAGAAGATTGCGGAGAGGAGCCACGGGGTGAAGGGAAGATGTCGCCTAACCTTCAGGGAAGGGCCTTTTCGAGTCGTTGAAGTTGTTGGAGGAGGAGCATACAGGATCGGGGAACTCACCGGAAAAGTTCTGCCTAGGTCCTGGAACTCGGCCTCTTTAAGGAAGTTTTTTAGTTAAAATCTCTTGTATTAAGGATGTTGTACTCTTTTTCCTTACCAGGATTTTTCCCACTGGTTTTGCCTGGAAGGTTTTAACGAGGCACATCCCATGATCCATTTTACTTAATCAAAATTTTACCACATTTTTAAAGTATTTGTTAAAGACTCGACTTTTCTAGGTCCGATGCCGACTTCAAAGTCGATGCCACCAAGGCGATGAATGATTACCACCTTTTCGAAAGACTGCCGACCAAAGTCGATGCCGCCCAAAGTCGATGAATGACTCGGGGTTGTACCATTTCAATGATTTCGACCAAAGTCGATGCCAGCCAAAGCTGATGAAAAATCAAGTTTTCGACGATTTGTCCGACCTAAAATCGTATAATATTATTATACACGTTTATATAAAATTCGGGGTTTTTCGGCGATTTTTCCGACCTAAAATCGTATAATATATTACTATACATGTTTATGTAAGTATACCTCGGAAAGCGTGGGTAAGTATACTTCGGAAAGCATGGGCAAATAAGGAACACCGAATATTTCCAAACGAAGACAGAGCAAATAATGTTTCCAAACATATTCAGGTTACATTAAAAGGCGAAATGTTCATTACTGGAAACAAGATTACAATGATTTTCGGCTAGAACAAAAACAACAGAATACATAAGTAAACTTGAAGTTATTCATCTTCATCTTCGTCTTCTGGTGGATCAACAATTCGGCCTTCCCTTATAATCTTGAATGGACCAAGCTCGCCTAGCCGATCGTCAAATACTCCATCGGGGTTAAGAAGTTTTACTTGCTCAAGACCGGACTCAAAACCGGCGATCCTCTGCTCGGCCGCCTCCTCTTTTAAGCTTGTCAATTCGGTCTTAAGGGTATCTCTTGACTTTAAGGCTTCTATCAGGACTCGGTTGGCCTCCATTTTTTATTTCTCGGATCCTCTTTTTTGAGAATACCTTCTTCAAAACCAAAAGTTCTTCATCGACCTCTTTCTTTTTATTCTCTAAGGAAGCAAGAGAGGTCTCGAGATCGTCGATACGCGAGGTTTTTGCCTTAGGACTTCATTTTCTTTCTTTAAGTTTGAGACTTCTTCCTGATGAGCTCGCTGAGTTTTTTCAAGTTCCGATCGGTATAATAAATTGAAAGAAGATAACTTCTTTTTCGAATCTTCCACTCGTGTTCTACCGACCGATTGCATTATGGCTCTAAGGAGTTGAACTTCGATCCATCGGAAAGGCCGATCCCACCAACCTTATCCTTTCTCTCCTTATCACCCTAAGAAGAGATCTGTGTTTCCAAGAACGACTCGAATGGAAAGGAAGATGCCCAAAGTGAAAGGCCATCTGCATTAGCATCGAAGCCATTCAGTGCCTCAAATGCACTTTGTGTTTCCTCGATTCTCGGAGGAAGAGCCCTCACCTAGTGTTCGGCGCTTCATCTACTTCAAACTTAGGTTCCTACCTTCGGGGTTTCGATCGCCGCCTCATCGGCTTCTTCCCGCTTCTTTTCCGACCAAGGAATCGAACATTGAGTCTCGGAGGAATCGGCAACATGAATTAGGGCCTCGTCATCTTCTCTACATCGAAGCCGTCTTTTTTAAACCACGTCGGTGAAAATGTTCTTTCTTTTTACGAACTTTTTAGAATGCTAAAGATGTCGAAAATGCAAGACATCCCAGGGAGCCATCGATTAAAGGAATGAAAAACGAAAACAAAAAGGTTAAAAGTCGGTTTATGTTAAAAGATGAGTTAGTAAACATCCAATTTAAAACTTACTCATTAGATTTGCAATTTTGTCTGGATAATCCCCAAATTTGACAAACACACTAATGTCCCGAAACAGACGGTCTTCCAAGAAATCGACCTAAAGATCTAAGTCTCGGTTGGTAGGCTTCCATGGGTGACTTTTTCTAAAAGGCTCTCTAGATTCGATACTTAGTATGGATTTCGGCCCGTTCTCCAATAAAGAGGGAATCTCTCTCCCAAGTCGGTTTTCGGCATAGAAAGGTATGTCGCCATGACGGTCTTAACTCGAAAAAATTTACTTTTGAAGTTTTTATATGATGAGTCAAAAGTGAGAAAAGTTTTTTACGGGGGATGGTCATTGAGTGAAACCTTCAACCTCCTAAAGACCCACTTTACACCGAAAAAAAGAAAAAAAAACTTCCAAAAGTGCTAGGAACTTTATCAAGAAAGATCATTAAAACTTCGAAAGCCTTTACAAAGGCCCAACTATTAGGATGGAGTTGGGTAAAACAAACGACATTCAAATGACTAAGTAACTAACTTTTAGCACCGGAAGTCGAAAAAGGTAGCTTTAAATTCGGTCGGTTAAAAAATATATTTCATACATGTACACCCATCTGACTTGGTCATCGCCATACGATGACATGAATACGTACTCATCGTTGCGACATGGAAGACAGATAAACCGACTATCATCACCATCTCGGCTAAGCAGGACACGATGTCATAGCACGGTAATGCTCTCGTAAAATATATGTATTATAAATTGAAGGGAATTTGCTAAGTCCGCCGGGTGAACCTCAGGTCGTAGCTCGGCATCGATTCTTCTCTTGCCGATGTATCTTCCTTTTTATGGTGGACATCCGGTTTGATGCGTAAGGACTAATGTATCTATAGAATTTCTTTTGGGATTTTTTTATCAAAGTATGGATTTGAAAAAATGACTAATTAGAGGAATCTCTCGACAATAACCTTTACTAAAATTGAAGTTCAACATCATCAAGTCAGCCGAACTAGCCTATTTGGTTTGGAGAAGAAGATGAATAAAACACAAATCCTATGTAACGCACCATTCTCTTTCAAAAACGGATACCAAAACAAAAGGAAATTTAAGATTATATTCTAGAGGTTACCTGGATTGTGCGTAAAAGGCTGTGTGAAGAAAAAGAGTTTTCACTTGCACAGAATGAGGAAACCGAATGGATTAAAATGGATGGTGAGTTTCGCCAGCAGCACGCAGAAAATGAGGAGAGGAAGGGTCAAGAAGAAGAATTGGGGAAGTGAAGTGAAACGAATAAATGAAGCATAGTTGGGCAGTTTTTAAATGATAAAACCGCTAACCAAAAAATCTAGGAAAATGAAAAGTTTTAAGCAGGACTGTTGGATGAATCTAATGGCGGAATGTGAAGAACCGTAATGATTAAAGGCCTTGATGGAGTCAGGTATATTAATGGTGAAGTGACATAGTTGACGTCCAATAAATGAAAGCATGACACGTGGCAAGTTATATTTAAATTTCGTGCCTACATAACGAAGCGCCTGGTTAGAAGAGAAATTTTCCATCCTCATCCCATGTTCGAAAAGTAAGCTCGGGTTAGAATCTAAAGATTAATTAAGCCGAGGTGTTTGAGTTAGAATGTGATTAGGAGTTTGTCTTAGGCCCAAATGTAATCGGGGCACCTATGTCCTTGGATGAGTTTGAGTTAGGATGACCTAATGCATGGTAAGTGCCAATAAAGTAAGCTTGTCGAATCTATGATTAACCGAAATGTTGGTTTAGGATAAGTTTGTGGTAGGACCGTTATGGTTAGCCCAAATTGTCATCGGTTAGGCACCTATGTCCTTGGAGTCCGATTTTAGGATAAGACCTAATGCATGGTAGTATTCGGATCCCCATACCCAATGTGACCATGGCCCGAGGTTTCAAATTATGGGGTCAGTTAACGGTCATCGGGTCAAAATCAATGGGTTGAAAGATTATTATTCATAAGTTCTCGACTTGATGACCAACGTTCGATGGCCTGGTTCATATCATAAAGACCAAACATAACGTAGACCACCCGAATGAGAGATTCAAATGTCCTTAAACGGTTGGAATCAGGGAAAAAAAGGTTTTAATATATAAGTTAGCTCGAGTCATCCGTTTATGATGTGACGTTCCAATTCTCTTAGCCTTTTTTGACATATAGACTAAAATCCTCAAACACCCACGGTAGACACAATAGGGACTTCACAGACATTCCGTTCAGCATTGGAACTTTCCATGAAGTAGGATCTCAACCATCAAGGTTTTTACCTCTTTTTTCAATGAGACTCGAATATCAGCCAGCACATAGGAACACAACAGAATGAAGGCCCTTAAGCTCAAACATTAATCATGTTGTTATTATAGACTAAGAAAAAGGAAAAACTAATTCATTCCCAAGATAAGGCAATTGTTTCATGAACACAAAATGTAAAATATGACCAATGTTGTCGAGAATGTCTAAGTAGAAATTGGTCAAGTTGATGTTAATTGTCCCAGCTCCTAATTGATACTGGATATCCAAGCGTAAAACTTTGCCAAACTTACAGTTGCTCCAATAAGAGGGAGAGGACAGATTCTATCACATACTGAAAAACAAGGATAGAAATGTAGGAAGAGATATAGGAGGATCTGTTCTACTAAAGGTCAAAATACCAAAAAATAAGGTATATTAGTGAACTAAGTATTGTCATCACTTGGCCATAAAAAAGTTGTTTATAAAATTCTTCTTTTCCTTTATGCTGCAAGTAAGCTGGTATAATAAGACTCATCTATCTAAGAAGAGTTGATCATTGGTTGATCAAAATAAAGTCTGATCCTAGATATTGTTCTTCAGCAACACAATTAGTTAACCATTTATCAAATTCCAATGCTGATATATAAAATCATGCAGTTGTCAGAAATTTTAACTAAAATTATCATTATACAGGATGTAAAGGGAGATACTAAGGAGCCGACCAAGTATGATATCTAACATGAGATGATAATAAACATACATCAAAGCTAAAACTTGGGGGCAACACTCTGGCAGTTTCTGATATGCTATTTCGACATGTTCTTATTGCATAAGTTGGTTGAAATATGGTTGGGTGAATTTAAATAAAATGCCAAAACAATGAGGAAAAACACAATAGATCAACTTTGACACAAGGAATAACACATCATTTTTTGCTACCACCGTAAAATGCTCTTCTGAGGACTCTTGAAGCTGTAACAAATCTTAAATTAGCTGAAAATAATATATTACAAAATTGACATTGACTCATAACAATGCAAGACATACTAAACATATACTTAATATGAAAAAGCCTGAAAAATCGCGATTCAATTCCAGTCTGATATTAATATTAGTAATCCAAGTATCACATTTGGACTTCTCTGTCCCGCTTCAGATAAACATAGTTATGCAAGTGCAGGAGCTGTGAGCATTCAATTTAAGTGTACCTTCCCAGCAGAGAGGAGTAGCTCAGTAGGCACATGAGATTGTATGAAAACTAGTTATATATAATAGTTTAAAGTACAGAGCTCAGTAGAGAGCCAAGGAATCCTTTTCACTACATTCTATAGAACCACCAAAACAACATAGCTAATACTCATAAATATATATATATATAACGTAGTGTATCCATACAGAACCCAGCAACAATAATATCAACCAAAAGCTAAAAAAGGTATTAGGTATGCAACCCCCTTTGGGACTTGAAGTTGAAAGAAATCGTATTCGCAACACGGTTTTACCCTTTCAGTTACAAACTTGGGATTTTGGGCCTCTTTTGTTGGAGCCCATTTACGATGTCTGTCAAGCTTGGACTCCGTGTTTGGACTTGGATGTTTAGCTCAACACTCCTGGACCTAAAAAGAAATGAGTAAACTCAATGTTTTCCATGAAACAAAAAAAAAAATTCAATGCTTTCCATAATTCAGTTAAATTTTGTTTGGATAGTGTAATTAAAATTAAAATATAAAATTTTAATTTTAATCACAATTTTTTTAGAATTAAAATTAATTTAGAATCTTAAATTTTATATTTAGAGTTATCAAAAAATTATAATAAGAAATTTAATTTTATTTAATTATAATTTAATTATTTAAAAGTATGATTTAAAATATTAAAAAATATTTATAAAATTAAAATTAATAAAAATATTCATATAATAATATTTTTATAATATAATAGTCATATTTTTTCATAAAAAAATTTCTCGTGATTTTTTTTAGAAAATAAAATATGCTATTATAATAATTTTTATATAAATATGAAAATAATTTTTTATATAAATATAGAATTTCAATAAATATTATTGCTCATAAATAAATGTGAAGAGAGAGAGAGTTTAAATTTTAAGATATGAAATTGATAATTCTTAATCTATAGTATAAATTAAGAATTGAGAAAACTTTAGGGAATTTCTATGGTACCATCATAGGTTTGGTACCTAAGGTGAGTTGTTAAATATTTATTGAATGCTGAATTCATAATAAATGTCTAAAAATAATCAATAATTAATTAAATATTTAATAATTCATCATGTGTACCAAATCTTAGAAAAAAAATATGGGTATCATAGAAATCCCTTTCAAGTTAGGTTATTGGGGTCAAGAACCTCTTTTTGTACGCAAAAATTCAAACTCAACATTGCAAATTGTTATATCGCAAAGGGTACATTGATGTGAGTTTTCATAAGCAAAATAAATAAATAAATAATAATAAATAAAATTGGCAATATTATTATCTTTGCCTTTTCACTTTCAACATGTAATATTTTAAAAATCAAATCAAAAATTAAACTGGCAAAGTTTCTGATTCATAGTTCGATTGGTTTAACTAGTTAAATTTATAATTAAATTGTGATCAAACTTTGGTTAAATAAAAAAATAATTAAGCTAAAAAGATAATTAATTCATAATTCAACCGATTCAACCTATCAATTTAGTCCAAGTTTTAAAACATACTCGTCATGTCATTTGATGAGTTAATAACATTACATCTACCAATGGCTTACCACTGGCAGATAAATGGAAATTAGTGTAAAGATGGGCCGTAAATTGATCCATGGGCATTTTTCTTGTACGAGGACTTTATTTATACCATGAAATGAAAATCAATACAAATGCAGGTCAAGCCTACTAAACATTGACAAATATAAATCCGAAGAAGAATTACATTTCATTGAGAAAACGTGCTTTCAAAGGTGTGCAAGGTTTGGCATACTTCTTGTTGAATCATGTTCATGTTGGATGGGTTGAACGTGATTTTGTGCTTCAACTAGAGAAACAACACTACTCCGGTAGAAAATCACGATGAAGTGTCTACTAGGCTTGAGCATCAACCTGTGAACCGACCCATGTCAGGTAATTACGGGTTCTGTTTGGTGAACACATGCAATCGGATATTGTCAGGTTCATTTTTTCTTGAAAAATTGAACTATTGTCGGTTGGTTTGAGTGTAAGAAATTTTCACCCATTTGACTCAATAATCTGGTTCAATCGGTTGAAACTAGTGACTCATTCCCACCTACACATTTTTTAATTCTTTTAAAATTGTTCTTTTATGATCTAATCTAAATGGCCAATAAATCTTACATAAAAGTTTTCCAACAATTCAAATAACTTAATTCACACTAGATATGAAACAGTCATTATCTTCTAACTTAACCATTCTCTTTCTCTTTATAAAAAAAATTAAAAAAAAAACTTCTTCATGTATAACCCCAAAAAGAAAATCATTCTTTTTCTCCATCAATCACCTACTCTCATAATCAAATTCTTGAACTTTTTTTTAATAGAATTAGGTAGTGTCTAAATCAGTTTGAGCACATCTCAACTAATTCACTTTTCGGGTCTAGTCAAATGTAAGTTATCCACACTAAGATTAAGCGATTTATAAGAATATTTCTTACAGTCTGATCCTAAGAAATTAACGTAGTTGAAATTTGAACATGTGACCGTATGCTTACCTACACATCACATGCTCGTCTATTACTTGGTCAATCTATTGGGGTTAATTATTGGACATTAATGTCAATGTTCAAGTTAATTATACACATCAACTTGAACATTGATGTATATAATTAATTTTTCTTAAGACAACATTTATGGCATAATTAATTACATGAGAAGTGTTATAAACACACTTTCTATCACACTTCTTTCAATATATTATCTTCTATTGAGTCACATCATATACTAAAGTACAAACTCAAACTAGACTACATATTAATCGAGATTAAGTGTATGTTTTAGTATGTGACGTGACTTAATAGAAGAAAATATGTTAAAAGGAGTGTAACAAAAATATCTTAATAACATTTCTCTTAATTACATTCACAACCATGTAGCAGATATAGATAGAGTGAGCCATACAAGAAACGTTGTTGATGCAATAATTCTAAAGGTCACATTACTCTTTGATTAATCCATCATCATCATCAGCCTATGAATTATTACCCTCACCCTCTGCTTTTTGGAGTATGGTGAAGTGAGACCCATGAATGAAATGTCGGTGTTGGAACAATCAACTGGTCCACAGAATGGCTTCAAGTTTTAAGTTGGATAATATACTCTTAGCCCGGGTCAGATGTCTCTCTCTAGGTGCTAAGAATTATCTCTTTATATCTAACAGTTGCTGCTCCAAGTTAATTTGATGGTGAAATAACATAGCGACGTTCCCAAAGGGAACAGGAAAAAAAATGCATTGATGCACAAGCACAACGTTCCTTCATCTATACATGTTTTCCGTTATGTTTCTTTTAAAAATAAGCAATCCAATATATTCATATTATTAAAAAAAGCAAGTGTTTGAGCATCAAAATTTTAGGAGCCCCTTTTGTTTGTTTATCAAAACACCTATTTCTATTGAATTGTCTTTGTTATATATTAGATTACATATATAAATTTAATCCAATCACTAAAGTTTAAGAAAGCTTAAATTTACGCACGAAGCGGGATTTTTTCTTCTTAAATGATTTATCAGAATTCTTTTTTTCATGATATATATGTTCTTATGATATTAAGGTTCATTCTTTTGTTTTTTATTTCTACAAAAAAAATCATAAATCTAGAAAAGGAGGGGAAATGGGGGAAAAAAAAAACTCTGGACATCACAGTGATAAAAACTATAGTTAATGCTATATGAGCTATTAGTCCATTGGTCACTATTTCTTTTGCAAAATGACTTGTATGTTTTATTTTCTTGTGCTTGGAAAACACTAACTCGATATAGTGATGAACAAATTGCATTGTCAAAGGAACAGTTTTATGATATCATTTCCTGCTTTTTGATAATGGGAATCAAACCCAGAGATTAAGCACGCACTCAAGTTTCAAGAAACATAAGTGTCCCTCATATATACCTAATAATGGTGGCGTAAAGCATGACACAAAGAAAACAACATCTAGATATACGTACTTGTCACGGATATGCCTTGTGCTGAAAACTCTGGAAAGGGCAAGACAATATTGATACCAAATGGACTTGCACCGGTGAATTTTCCATTTCAGAACTAATTAATGAATTGAAAGGTTTGATTTTCAAGCAACTACTTAAAGATCTAGTGCAATATATTCGATATGCTGAAAAGAACAATAACTACAGACCCAGAATCCAGTTAATGTTTATTCATTTTCTGCATCATGAGTTTTTTTTTCTGTTAATAAGACCACAGGATATTTTTACACATTTTACGCCTTAAAAAAATAAAAATTCAAAGTTCTTTGAGTTTTGATATAGATGGGGTTCAAGGATAAGTATGTGTTCCTTTTAAATATATGTTCCGGATATAAATAGGAATATATGCATTGAATAATTAGGTATTGAAGCTTAAGACGACGAAATGTCATTTTTCTTTCTAGAGTTTTCACTTTCTTATCTCTAAACTTTTCATCTCGAACGGTCCCCCTCTCTCTACCCTATATTGGCATAGCTATATATGGACATGGCCAAACATAACCAGCTCACCAATTAATTTTTTTCTTTCCTTGTATAGCCCTCGTTCTAAACCGACATTGGGTCAGGAATGGCATACTTGGTCAGATGCGGAGAGGGGATTTGCACTAAGAGTATGTGAGGGATTAGAATCACACTTGAGTAGCTAAACTTTATATTTATAGTATGAGTTGGTTACTTGATAAACAATACTATAGAAATATAGTTTCCTTATATCTTAGAATCAAAGTAATTATTATAGAATTATATATCTTTATTTATTGATATTGATAGATTTAGTTTTATTTTTGCCATATTCTAGAAGTTGGTGGAGTTGAAATAATTGCCTCCTTAACTTGAGCTCTTTAGCTGTGGTGACCCCGAACTCGAAACCTTAGTTAAGAATAACCCTAAAATTTTATTTATTTTATTTTCCACTTGTTTTCATCGATCTAAAAGCTAATAAAGAGGATGGCAAAGAAAGAAACTTGCTATGGATCATTACTGTCAATGAAGGAGCAGGAATCAGGATGGCATGCTTTCAAAAACAGATGAGCTTGCTTTGCAACCAATCATAGTGCATGGACCCTAGTGAATTTGCAAAATTGCAACCTCTATAAGGGGACCATTTAAGAAAGTAGGTGCACCAGCTGATAGGGTCTTTCCCTTTTCAACACAAACACAAGTTCCACCCAATTTCATTTTTTATATATTGTGCGTTTGGGGATTGAAATTTGTTGTACAAAACAAGATCTCATTGACGTGACGAGGATTCGCACAATCGTAGGCTAATTGAAACTATTACACGTTCTAATGGCAAGTGCTTGGGGACTGCACATATACTTGATTAACAGCCAGTGCAAAGGATATCCAAAAGCTATTTTATTGTAATTGAAATACATTAGAGACTAGAAATTTAATAAGATTAAAAGTATTAAATTAAGGGGTTAATCGGAGACCCTAGCAGAGGCTATTAAAGGGTTTGATCCAATGTGGGACCATATTCCTTGAGAGCTTTTGTAATTTAGTGTTGAACTTTCGGATTTGTTATTATTAGTTGAGTTTTGACCCCATAATCAAAGAGATTCTCAGACGTCTCAAATTAGATAGATTACGAATCTAATTAAGCCCACCATAATGAAAGAAACTAATAGTAACTTAATTAGTGACACTGCTAGTGCAAGGCTCTCAAATTATGCTGAAAACTTATATATATATATATATATATATATATATATATATAAAATTGGATCTTTGCAGTATGAAACTTTAATGCCTATTTAAGCCGAAAGCATAGCAAAGGAAAGGTTATTGCCCAACTTAAACAAATGTACAAAGGGAGCTACAATGTGATGACCACATAGTCATGTGTAAAATCAATCCATGTTTCGAATTTAGAATAACAAGGAAAAGGAGAGAAAGAAGAAGGAGGAAGAGGAGAAGAAAGAAAATCAAAGAAAATAAGATAAAACACACTTGATATTTCTTAATAATCTGCATGTGAGGGGTCCAAAAACCCTAATTCCCCTGCAGACAGTCCATGCCCCACGTACCAGAGTGATTGAAAGTCGTAGGGTTCGATACCAGACTAAATGTGGTAGGGTATAGAGAGGAAGTGGGTCGGAGCTATAGGAGGTGTCAGCACTAATTGATTTGTCCTTTGTGAAAGACCCTCCTAATTGAGTCCATGTGACATTGAAAATCCGTGTGCTTTGAGGAAATCAACAGGCTTTGTACCTTAGTTTTAACCTCCGTTCTTCCATTTTATTTTTTATTTTTTGTATTTTAAGACATCTTTACATTCTTTGAATGTATGACTAATTTTTTTAGGCATAAAACAATACAATTAGGTTATTCTCACAAATCGTGTCTCCAAGGCTTGACCCTTTGTTATCTCCTAACAGCACATTTGATTAACTTACCATTACGGGCAACCCCTTATGGTTTGATTCTTCCATCATATATAAAGAATTCAACTTCCCTACTCTTCATAATGATTAGAGAGCTCTTATTACTAACCTGTCTGTCTCACCAGCTGGCCTTTTTTTTTACTGTTTCACATTAATGGTAGACAGGCTTAATTTGGGAAATGAAGAATGCAGTATATATTTAAAAAAATAACGTGATTATACCAAGATTAATATGTTTAATTTGTCATTATGATGTCAAATTGGAATCACGGTTTATTACTGCTAACCATTTTTTTTTATATTAATTAGGAGAAATTATATGATCCATATTCTAGACTAATGCACAAGTCTAGTTTCCTATTTCCATTAATTATGTGAAAAAAGTTGCTTTTCCCTTAATTCTCAAACCATAGTTTGCAAAGTATAATCCAGGCTCACTTCAACTGGTTTCTTAATGGTAACTAATTATTCACACTTTGTCTGATTGTTTGCACAAAAACTCCTCATGCAGGACTAACTATTACAAAAGACCAAACTTATTGAAATAAAAGAACAATTTAAAGTTTAATTTAATTATAAGATGTACTTTTTTATTTAGTGAAAGTTATACTGGATTTCATTCTACATTTGAAAGCACCCAGTTCCAGCTAGGAGGAAGTCAATAATCTTGGCACATTCGTCACAGGCAAGACGGATAAAAGTCGGTCTACCTACAATTGTCAATGATAAATGGGAAGGGATCCACTTACTCTTCCAAGAATAAGTACAAAGATTTACTCTCAATGCTAACCATATATTTTTATCAAATCCTATGGCTATGAATAGATCCAAACTTTAAAATAAAAATATCATATATGTGACCTGAGTCACTCTTCTCATTTTCCAGCGGTGGATGGTGAATAGGCAGCAAGTGCTTGTCCAACATGAATCACAAGAAGGATTTCTCGACGCTGCTTTTCCCTGCCAAAATCCCGAACCAAGGCCTGAAGCCCCACATAGAAAGCCGCTGAAATTTCTCCCAGCCAAATGTTATGTCCTCTTCACATATGAGATAAGAAATAAGGTGAAGATTAGGAACAGACATGTATTGAAAATGACATGGAATAAGGAACCCATTAATCTAAGGGGCCTTGTTTCGCATTGGACACTCTTCTCTATGGTTTTTATTTTTTTATGTTAGTTAAATTGTTTCCATTACAAAATCAATTTTAGCCCACGATGATTTCCTTGAAATACCTACTTTGTTAATATTCACCATCGAAGGAACTAAATCCCAGCCTCCACACGAGAAGGATGATAATATGCTTACGTTATTAAAGTGTGGGTTTATTCATAGCCATAGGATCACTTAAAAATTGATGGTTAGGATTGGGAGTAATTCTTTACACATACATACTCTTGGAATAAGTGGTTCCCTTCCCATGATAAATATTGCAGACTGGATTGTTTTTGCTTTTTGTTAATTTCTTTTCATGTACTTTTATTCCCCCCCCCCCCCCGCCACCTAAATCAAAGAAAGATATAGAGCGGCAGTTGTGGTCCATGCATGGCTTCAAAGTTCAAATATTCAGTAAAGATATAGTAGAGCGGGTAGTTAGCCACTGAAGGACCACCAAGCACCAAACAATTTCTTTAAAATGACGTAACTGCTTCCCTTATGAGAGATAAAGCCGATACAGCTGAAAAAAAATGGAAGAATTAAAGAAGATTCATAACCAAAATTATATATATATGAGGTCAATAAACATCCAGTATATTTAGAATTTGATTATTGGAAGTTTAGAAATGGATCAACGTATCTTGACCTCCTTCAATTATAATGGCCACGTTTTTGTAATGTAGAGACACTAAAGTTTTCGAACTTGTCATGACAAATTGGTATGATTATTTATAAAAGAATGATACATACACATTATTATACATATATAACTTTACATTTACATAATTTTTATTATTTAATTATAGTTAAACTTTTTTCATTTTTTAATACTTATATTTTGATTCTGTCACACATTCATAATATGAGAAGATGTACATCCATTCCAAGTGATATATTAGAAGTATTATTCTATTATTCATGACTCACCATTAAAAAAAAGGACAAAACTACATCCATTCCAAGTGATATATTAATAAAAATTTTATTAATTAAGTATTATTCATGACTCACCATTAAAAAAAAATCATGACACAATTAATTAGCCATCATTTTCTTTATACCATTTGAGATTGATTGGTAGGCAAATGATTACAGCCACTATTTGTTGAGGCCATCATTAAATTGCAATAGTGTAAGTAATACGAAAGCAAAATCATATTTAAATCTTGATTAAGCCAGATTTTAAATTGTTGTGATTAATCAATTTAATTTTTTTATTTTTTTTTATGAAGGAGGTTCATTAGCTAATGTAGAAAGATGATGATAGAAAAGCTGAAATTCAATTCTGTGTTAAGTAGTTCCAATTTTATAATAAACTTGATGTCATTTGTGCCATTTGTTGCACTGCTCTGAGCCTTAACAATTCTCTTTTAAATATAATGGAAAAACAACGTTTTGTGACCTCACCTGGAAGTGATAGGTACGTACTATAACCTTGTCACACCCCAATCTAAATTGATCCCTCAAAGTGGAAAGCATACAAAAAGATGCGGGACTGTGAGTGGAAGTTGGCACTGAGCAAAAAATGTTGTATATGAGCGTGGGAAATGGATGGATGGATGGATGGATGGAAAGAACGAAAAAGACACAAGAGCAGAGGCAGCAATGAAAATGGGTGCGTGATTTGATTGAAGGCCCTCTGTGCTCCACTCGATGACTTACAAAGACTGGGTGGAACTAACATTTGTGTCCTTCAGATATAACAGACATATAATGTATTCTCCCTCAGAGGTCACACCTGAACTAAAACTCTACTACTTTCAAATCACATCAGACAGTATCGTCCTAAATTTGTGTGTATATATATATATGCGTGAGATCGAATATATAGAGCATTGTCAAATGTTTATGTTGTGGTAGGGTCTATCAAGCACCATACGTGTTTTGAGCCAATCCACTGTGGTCTCTGGTCATTTTTTGCTTCATTAGTGAAGACAATATCTAACACCATCCATCATAATATTCTGGAGCCGTCAACTGATTATTGATATATATATATGCACAAGATCACTTGTGAGACCGCATGCGTATGGGACAGCAATGAGATTGGTTCTCGTGATTTTGGAGCAGTACTGTCTTCTTCTCCATGCCAGCACTACTGCTAACTAGCAAAGCATCACTTTCTCTCATTCCAGTACTGAATTGTGATTTGCTTTCGATGGAAACTGATTATATTTAGTTATTTACTATTTAGTAGCACGCACATGCAAATGATGCAATGCACAGAGTCTATCAGTACGAGGGGAGACGGATAGCTATCTCCTCTAGTTTCTTTTCTTTTTTATTGTTAAAAATAGCTCCTCTAATTTCTAAGTGAAATTTCTCGTTATATAAAAGGTCATTTAAACATGAGAAATGGAGAAGGTCGAGATCAAATTTTTAACACTGCTTAAAATCGTCAGTCTTATGTTACTATTTGGCTCTAATTGTAATTTAATACCCACTTATTTATTAATAAATTTAATTAAGGCTACTACATAATTTATTAGCCAACTCTACCATTCTATATTCCACTCCTTTCATTATTACTGATCTTACAAAAGCACACAACCTTATATATATCCGGCCATACAAAATCATTCGCAAATCATTGTTCTCGAATTCAGTATATGCCCTAGGCTCAATTTAATGTCATTTCTACCTTTATATGTTGCAGATTTGCATGTCTGCACTCCCCCCACCCCCCAATTTGGAAAACATCAATGAAAGTGATAGTTTCCTGAAGATCACCCAATACGTGAAAATAATAAAATAAAATAAAAATAATATGATATTTTTGTAATTGTTAGTAAAAATATAACAATTGAAAATAAAACAAATAAAAAAAACCAAACTTTTATATTTTCAAACTTTTGTAAAGTTAGAACAAAACAGTTTCATGTGAAGATTTTGATATAAAGTTGAACTCTTTCTTATTTTATTGATTGCACTAATAAAGAAAAAAAATCAGCCCTCATAGTTTTTGAATGAATGTAACGTTTGGCAATAAACATGTATAATATATGTATTGAGAATTCAAGTGTGAGTTTTAAGTATATATGCCGATAAAAGAAGTCGTATATTTTTTAAAGAATGAATACATGAATTTTATAAGTAGATGGACCAATAAATTTATTGTATTAAGATTTTTTATCAAAATGTGGTGTCGGGTTCGTTGTTGTGGTTTCTCTTTAAATCTATTTGTAGCATATTTTAGATTCTTTTCTTTCTAATAAGTGATACGTATTAGAGTCAACTGTAAGACCATAGACACGTTACTCTTCTAGAAGAAGAATGTCGCTGTATGTGTACTCACACTTGAGGAGAAATTTGATCAAAATTCAAGTGTGTATGTGAATAGAAAAAAGTCTCAAATTGTTAAGGAATTGACACAGTAAGGACTTATAAATAGATAGACTCATCGACTATGTCTTAAAATTTTAGATTAAGATATGAGATCTTAAGATTTTAGATTATGATATGTGCTCAAGTCTCTTTTATAGCCGAATGTGATATCACAACTCTCACAGTTTGTTGATCAAATTTATTTTATTATTTTAAAAGGCACTACTATTAGCCATGTGATCATGTGGGAAATATAAAGAAAGTAAAGGAAAGATATGCATGGATCTAGACAGCTAAAATACTCGCTTATTGGTGCCTATCCATGTGCAAATTTACTGGATTGGAAGGAAAAAATTGCTCCTCTCTTTGGTGCCCACTATGCACTTGTCTGCTCATTCAAAGCTTGGAAGTGATCTAAAAAAACATAACTTCTTTTGTTTTTCAAAGACTAATTAAATTATTTGAATTGCTTCTTTAACTATAGTACCCCAATAGTCGCTTAATTTCTTTCCTGCAAAATTAAGTAAATTCACTATTTAGCTTAATTTAAGATTCCCTATGTTAAGATCTCAATAATTGACTTGAAAAAAACCGTTCTATAAACTTAAAGTATCAATGTATATATCAACACCGGTCGAAAATGGTGGCAAGCAAGTCACGCTCCTAAAGATAATATCAAAGTTCAAAACCTAAATATGATAATTGTTTAGAGGCCTCAATAAAACATGAATTTTTTTTTTGTTATTATTTTTTACATTTAAGGTGATTGTGACGATTTGATTTCAAATTGTGAAGATTGGATAATTAACTTTCTCACAAAATGTATCCATAGGTTCAAAGTTTCTATCATATAAATTATATGCATAAAAATTTATTTTATATTAATTCTAAATTATTGTGTACTTTATTATTATGCTTTAAGATTAACTTAATACAATATAATGTCAAAAAAATATAACATAATATAATTAATCCGTAAGTGATGTTAATATGTGCATCTTTGACCAATAAAAACAGGTTGGATTGATTCAAATATCCCCATTATATATATTTAGCTTCTGGTCAGTCATATGATCATTCATATCATTGATAAAGTGTGTATGTGCATATATAATGTGTCATAAATTTTATAATGTGTACCTTGTGAAAGAAGTATTGATAGAATTTGATGTGAGTGGAAACCATAAGCCTTCTTTTAAATAAAGAAGAAAAAAAAAGTCGAAAACAATTGGGAGAATAGAATTACTAGTATATATAATTGCTAGCCAACTAGTAGGGAATTTCCAATAATGGATAGCTGACCCACTACCCGGTGAAATTTCTTTCCGTGTGTTTGAATTGTTAGGGAATGGGGTCTACATCTCAATAAATATCTTAATTTTGTGAAACACATTTTCGAATGATTTTGGCAAATTCAAATTGAGAAGTATAAATAATTTATGGAAATTCGAAATAAAAGATAATGATAATAGAAAGAGTCTTTCTTTGTTGCCAATATAAGTACTAGTTTCTCTCACACTGGAAGCCTCTAACCTCAAAGGCTCAAACTCAAAACCACCCACTTTCCTTCACACAACAACACACAACAACAACAGAGAGAGAAAGAGAGAGAGAGAGGGAGAGAGGGTTCTGAACTCTGAAGAATTAAGAAGGAGAGGTTTGGTTATTCCACTGCAACTGGAGGAGGCATCCAAAGGGATCGCATTGATCCCAAATCTCGGCTTTAAATCTATCTGTACCTCTATTTCCCTTCCCAGTTCCCACAGTATTTGGGATCATGCTATCCCTTTGGATTCCTCCTTTAGTGGCTTAGATCTATAATGATGGCTGATGGGTTCTGGTGGACAACCATCTAATTGCTGCATCAGAAACCCTTGGATACTTTCAGTACCCGGCTCTTCACACTACTACTACATTCTTCAGCTGAAAGAGAATGGCATAATTCATGTAAGCCCTTATTCTTTAACTTGTCATAACCCTCTTGCACTTACCTAGGCAATTTCTTTAATCTTATCTTTTTTTATTCTTTTTTAATCTATGAAATAATTTCGCAGACACAAATTATTTTTTTCCCCATAATCCAATGATATATACTCTTAATTATTGTAAAATTAGGCTTTGTGATTGCCTTATATATTCATGCTTCTGAGCTTGGTTGAATTTACATTTCACATATATGAAATTCCCATACACCCACTTCTTCAGCCCAGGGCGGGGCTGGATCCGACCCTTGAAGCAGAGGGTAATTATTTTTGGAGAAAGTTTTGTCTCATTCTGAGTTCTTTCTGCTTTTTCATCCTATAGCTGCTATATATTTTATCGATGTAGTTTTTCCATGAATGTTAGTTATGTGTCAGTGTATATATATACACAGTACATATACATGTTTCAGACTTCAGAGTGAGGTCACTCTCTGAAACTAGACATCCAATATACTTTAAAATTACAACATGCAAGTTAAATGTCAGCTTTTACTAGGTGAAGTGCATATGGAGAGACCCTTTTGCAGTTTATGTGTGTTACTGTTAAGAGCCATTCGATGTTTCTATTATGCACCTTTGAGTAGTGCGCTATAGATTGAAAAATAACATTGGGCAGATATCTTTTAAGAATATTAAATAACATTTCATCCACTGCAAGTAACTTTCTTGATCTTAATCAATAAAAATGGTATTTTCTTTATGGGTTTATATTAGAATGGAAGAAAGAAAATAACCTTTTGCCAAGTGCTACAGATGCGCATATTCTGGCTTTTACAATTAGAGGATGCCACTGTCGACAAAAAACAAATCATGATTAAGTACAATAACAAAGTGGAAGCAAGCTAGTTAGCAATCAGTGCTACGAATAAAACAGTACCAAATGATTGATGAGAAGGCAATTATTCATTCTATACATTTTTGCTTGGTAAAAATCATATCTACCCATTTTGAAAGCTTTTGATCATTACATATATATCCAGCAAATTGATTTCATTTCACCTTAGTTTGGATAAAGTTTCTTTTTGTATAAACTTAACTAACAACGCGTGGAGAATCATTTCCCTATCTTCTCCTCAAATGTCCAACTTTTTGTTTTCATTGAAAATTATCATTGAAAATTATCATTTTGGGCATATATAACAGCTAACTGGACAAACATGGCACTCATAATTCTGGCCACACTTAAGTTGTTCTGTGTTGACATGATCTTCTGCTGAACCAAACAGTGTTCGCATTGCCATATATGAATGCTGGAATAAGCTTCAAGGTCACGCAGAGAGGCACAGCATAGTGGTGGCCCTGAGTCAATTGTACTCTAAAACCACATGCTTTTATGTACTTTAATTAAAATTTTGAGAAATTTTTATCTAAATTTTAAGTACTTAAATAGATATATTAGATTAATTAAAATTTAATATTTTTTTAAATTTTTATATCACATAATTAATTTTATAAAAATTTATAAAAATATTAAATTTTAATTGATTAATTTGAGTATTCAAAATGTAGATAAAAATTTCTCTAGAATCCAAGGCATTAAAAGTTGTTGTTTAAGCACGTCTTTATAACTCTTTGGGCCTTTCAAAAGGTAATGGAGTCGTACACTGATACATAGGGTTAATTAAAAAAAAAACAGAAAACCGATACATGGGCAAATAAGTTAGGATTTTTCTAAATAGGCATTCCTTATCATTAACGTTGGCTTAAGTCTGATTATTACTTATTATAGACATTTTTCTGGACTTATCAAAGTTTGACTTAACTTAAAAGTATATTTAATAGCTTACATTAAAATAAAATAAAAAACTCAAAATTTGTAGTTTTTAAATTGGTACAAACTTTAATATAATTATTATATCCTGAATAAAATTAATATGTTATATCAATCTATATTTAATAATTATATAATGTACCAACAAATAAATTATATAAATATTATAAATTCTTAATTATATATCTAAATAATAAATAAATAAGCTAATATGATAAGTTAAATAAGTTTTTTTAAAGGCCTAAGTTTTAGTTTATTTAGTTAAATGAAACATTCTAAAAATATAAATCTTACTTGTTTTTTAAATAAATTAAGTCAAAATAAGCACACACACAAAACACAAAAAAGGCCATAAGCTCCGGATAGCATATTCCCACCCCTATTAATACACACATGCGCTGAGAGCCTGAGAATTTAAAATAAAAGTCTTCTAACATGCTATCTATTTTCGAAATAAAGGTTTTTTTTTGTTGTTGTTGTTATCCCTTCTTATTCATAAGACATGACCCCAACAGTACTCTGCCATGCATTCCATATTACCCCTTTAATCACATGGTCCGAACTTTCCCAAATCTGTCTATCACTTCTTTCTTTCTTTTTTTTTTTTTTTTTCCATTTCTGTCAAAGAATGAGCTGTTGAATCTCTTTATCAGTTACCTCGAAATGGCAAAAGAATTCTAGACTAATCTATCTTAATGTAGGAAAAGGCTAGTAACACACCCCCGCACAATGAAGGGCTTTCCAGTTCCCACTTGTTTCATTATCCATTATCTCATAATTTATTTTAAAGATGAAATGCTATTTACATAATTTTAAGGACTTTTATATTTTTATATTAAATAATATATATATTTTTTATATTTTATTTAATATTATTTATTATACATATTTTTTATTTTTTTCACTCAATCACATTTTTTTAAAATAGTGTGAATACTCATACACTCTTAAAAAAGTATATGATTAATATTTTTTCAATTTTTATGTCATAAAATGTGCTCAATTGCAGATGTGAACATATTTGGGTTGGATATATATTAAAAAAAATATTAAGTGAGACTCCTTGAACTTATTAGATGCAGCTACATCAACACTTGTTTATGGTTTGTAAACACCACCCCCCCCCCCCCCAAAAAAAAAAATGTGAAGTTACTCTCTCTTCTAATATTCTCCAACAAAAACCCGCCGGATCACGTTTAACCAAATAATAAAATTGAATAGCCAAATAATTAATCGTGGGCGTTGGCTATTGATAGCCTTTTCCACAAACTAATAGGAGTGTTTGTGGGTCAATTTGAATCAATTTTAAGTTAAAAAGTTAATTGATTTTAATAATATTATTTATTTTGATTTAGATTAGATTGAATTGATTACATTTTCAAAATTAAATCAATTTAAACTAATTTAAAGTGATTTGGATTAAATTGGTTTTATTGATTTTTGACAAAAAAAAACATTGTCTAAAATTTTGGGAATTAAAAGTAATTTAACTTATTAAAAAGAAAAATAAGAAATAAAATGAGACAAAAAAAATATAAATAATTCATTTCACATACTTAATATAATGTTTGATCATATAAAGTGAAAAAAGTATATAAAAAATTAGAGTTATTATAAGTAAAAATATAAATTTAATAACAAATAAATATATTATATGATATTAATCAATTTAAAATAAATTAAATTGGTTTTAAAAATTAAAATAAAAAATAGATCCAATTCAATATTTTCAAAAGATTAAACTAAAAAAGATTTAAACTTATTCAATTTTAATTAAATCTTAATTTTTTAGTTCGATTTTTGATTTAAATTTTGATTAAGATTATATTTGAATACCCCTATAAACTAGGTCTAAGTTCAAACATTGAGACTTTTACTGCAGGGATTGCAAGGCAGTAGCCTAAAAGTAGGCAAAACTAACAAACAATTAAATCATAAATTACAGACAATCACCATAAATAATCAAAAGATTTGATAATAAAAGAAAGGATTTTTCTAACTAGTATCCTTACAAAAATCCTAAAAGAAATTAAATAAAAGAACATCTTAATTAATAAGTTTCTAGATCCGTAAAAACTGAAAAGTTTGGAACAAGACCTCAGCAATTGTTCTAATCTAGTAGCTAGAACATGTGTGGTTTTCCTATTAGCCGTTGCTAAAATTATAGAGGTGCATTTCAGTCAAATTTCTAATGAAATGACATTGAATTGAAATTGTACATGATGGGGTCCTAGGCTGATCGAGGAGGAAGAATTTTTGGACATAAAGAGTGTACAGATTGTCTTCAAATGTGAAATATGTTGTTCAAATGTCTCCCTCTTGGACTACACAAACTTTATGAAGAAGACATAAGCTGCCAAAAGAAAAATCGACTTGATGTTTTTTTCAAGAAAGGAAAAAAAATAGTACTTTTAAGTTTAATAAATATTTTTTCTCAATTTTGTTTTCATATATCATCCTTCACTCTTTCTTTTATGGTGGCATTTATGTTGCACCTAAAACTTTTAAGTGCACCGGTGCACCATGAAAATTATCTAATATAACAGATAAACTGTTCTCCATCGTTGCTGGCTTCAAATTAAATTGAAACAGGACCTCTTCTTGCCCAACTCTAGTGAAGTTGAATTTGCTTTCATCAAGGGGCTGGAGGACCTTATCAACTTGGAACTCAGTTGGCCTCTTCTTGACGTGGCAACTCTTGTTCAGCTGGACAATGAAACCACGCTCACCCTGAATCACCTTGGTTTCATCGGCAATAACATCATGTTATGAGGACACATGATAAAAATGACAACATAGACACTGAGTCAACAAAATCAGATGATCCTGGACACGTTGAAAAGTTGAGTGAATCAGAATCAGTTACAAAAAATGGACAAGTGCCGCATGATCCTAAAATAGTGGGGGTAAGAAAAAGTAATAGGTTGAGGAGGGCAAATGTAAGGTTGAGGGCAATTGAGTAATATGGTGAGTATTAAGGGACGTGGGAATGAGGAAAATGATGTGGAATTGTATGAGCTCATTCTAGTCTCTCTCTCTCTCCTCTTTTCTATGCCTTCTTTCTTCCTTCTGTTAAGCTTTTATTAGCTTGCTTCTTTTTTGTTTGTACTTACTTGTGAATTCCACCTAATTCACTGTGATACTTTCACTATCAATCAATTACAGGAGAATTTTTTAATATTTTGCCTTGTTATATTTGTGCATACTGTTACATTGGTGCTTTCATTTTCACCACGACTGATAATACCCGTATGAAGGAATTACAAGCTGATATGAAGGATCTCAAGCGTATGATAGAAGAACTAGTGAAACGGGAAGTGGGAGACAATGTCAGATTGGAAAAACTGGAGGTTGCAGTGGATACATTGCAACATTCTTCTCATCAAATCCATGGTGATTCGAGCTCAACTTTGAAAAATATAGGTGTTTCCAAACAACCTTTTCAGATGAGAAATGTCAAACTGGAATTTCCTCGTTTTGATGGTACTGACGTCTTACAATGGATCTTCAAGGCCGAACAATTCTTTGACTATTATAAGACACCAGATGAGCATCGTTTAACCATTATTGTTGTGCATTTTGACAAGGAGGTAATTCCTTGGTTCCAAATGATGAAACAAACTCATCCCTTTAAGTCTTGACAAGTTTTTACTACAGCTTTGGAGTTGGAATTTGGGCTTTCTCCTTATGAATGTCCAAGATCCATGCTCTTTAAGCTTACCCAATCCTCCACAATGAGTGATTATTATCTGGAATTTACTGCTCTGTCTAATAAGGTCTATGGTCTGAGTAGCGATGCTCTTCTAGATTGTTTCATCAATGGTTTAAAAATAGACATACGAAGGGAAATTGTTACCCAATCTTCTACTTCTCTGCTTAAGGCAGTGGCTTTGGAGAAGTTGTATGAAGAGAAGTACCCCGATAAACCTAACCCTGCACGCTGGCCTAATACTTAGAGACACCAATCATTCAGCCCAAACACAAACCCACATACCAAGCAAATTATGCCTCCTCCCCTGTTACCTACAACACCAATTAGACCATTCAACCAAAACACCAATAAGATACCTGTTAAAAAAATAAGCCCTGCTGAAATGCAATTGAGAAGAGAAAAGGGATTGTGTTATACATGTGATGAGAAATTCTCTTTTAACTATAAATGTCTTAACAAATAGTTACTCATCCTTCAAACTGCTGAAGATTTTATACTGCCACCTAAACCGAACCCTCCAGATGGTCAGGACCAGCCAGATGTCATAGAGCAATTAGAACATCATTTATTTTTCAATGCCTTAAAAGGGTCTAGTGGTATTGGCACTTTAAAATTTAAAGGCCATGGGCAAGGGATAACAATTCAAATCTTGCTTGATAGTGGCAGTTCTGATAATTTTTTGCAGCTAAGGATAGCTCATTTTCTAAAGTTTTCAATTGAGCTAGCCCCATAATTCCAAGTGCTAGTTGGGATTGGTCACACTATGACAACTAATGGTTTTGTTAAAGATTTGAAGGTGATTGTGTAAGGAAATTCGTTGATAGTTTCAGTCCATTTACTACCTGTTAAAGGAGCAGACATGATCTTGTGGGTAGCCTAGTTAGCCACTCTTGGCCCTCATGTGGCTGACTATAGTGCTTTGACTATTAAATTCTACACCAATAGTCAATTCATTACATTACATGGTGATCACCCTCAATTACCTACTCAGACTACCATCATATTAAAAGACTTCAGCATACTAAAACAATTTTTGAGATGTTTACACTGCAATTATAGCAACCTGTTATGGCTCAGGGCACTTTAATAGATTTCCCTATTGATCTTGCACCAGAACTGGCCTTATTACTGTAGACATATAGCAGAGTTTTTGAATAGCCAAGTGGTCGATCTACCTCCCAAGCAAGAACAAGATCATCATATTCCATTATTGGAAGGATCTAATCCAGTTAAAGTCAGACCATACAGATACCCTCATAGCAAAAAAGAAAAAATTAAGAGAATGGTCCAACAGATGCTGGATGATCAAGGTATAATTCAGCACAGCACTAGTCCTTTCTCTTCTCCTATTTTATTGGTTAAGAAGAAAGATGGAACTTAGAGATTTTGTACGGATTATAGGGCTTTAAATGCATTAACCATAAAGGATTATTTTTCTCTGCCTACTGTTAATGAGTTATTTGATGAACTTTATGGTGCTCAATTTTTCTATAAATTAGATTTGCGGTCTGGCTACTATCAAATTTTAGTGACCCTTACTGATAGGCACAAAACAGCCTTTAAAACTCACCAAAGGCATTATGAATGGTTAGTGATGGCGCCATTTGACTTAGCCAATACACCTCCATTTTTCAATGTTTAATGAATCACATCTTTTAAGGGTTACTCAGAAAGTGTGTACTAATTTTTTTTATGACATCCTTGTATATAGTCCCTCTTGGCATAGTCATCTACAACATTTGGAAACTGTTTTACAGATTTTACAGCAGCATACACTTTTTGCCAAGTTATCAAAATGCTCTTTTGGCATGAATCAAGTAGAGTATTTGGGGCATGTAGTTTCTTGCAAGGGGGTTTCCATGGACAAAACTAGAATCCAAGTTGTACTGGATTGGCCTACACCTTGGGACATTAAACAATTGAGGGGGGTTTTAGGACTCACAAGGTATTATAGAAGATTTATTAGACATTATACTACTTTGGCAAGCTCACTGACTGATTTATTGAAGAATAATGCTTTTTCTTGGAACCTTGTCACAGAGGATGCTTTTCATACACTTAAAATTGTCATTACCACTGCTCCGATCTTAGCTTTGCCTAATTTTACACAACCCTTCATACTAGAAACAGATGCTTCTGGGATTGGTATAAGGGCTATCTTAAGCTAAAATAATCACCCCATAACCTATTTTTCCAAGAAGCTATTCTCTAGAATGTAAAGACAGTCAGCTTATTCCAGAGAACTACAAGCTATTAGTGAGGCTTTAGCAAAATTCAAACATTACTTAGTGGGTCATCACTTTGTTATAAGGACTGATCAAAAGAGCTTGAGGAGTCTAACTGATCAGACTTTACAGACCTCTGAACAGCAAGCTTGGTTGCACAAGTTCCTCAGATATGACTTTAAAATATAGTACAAGCTTGACAGAGAAAATATTGAAGCTGATGCTTTATCAAGGTCCTTCTTCTTGGCCAGGTCAGAGCCTATATCCCAATTTCTACAAGACTTACAGCAAGTTATTGCCACTGATCTTGAACTAAAACACCTTCTACAATTATGTCAAGCTAAAATACAACCAGATCCAAATTGCATTGCTCAAGATCACTTATTATATTGGAAAGGTAGGTTAGTAGTGCCTACACGCAGTTCTTTAATCCAACAGATTCTAAAGGAATTTCATGATTCTCTAATTGGGGTGCATTCTGGTATAGCCAGAACTACATCATGACTTAGTTCTCATTTTTACTGGCCAGCTATGAAAACTGAGATCAAAATATATGTGCAACAGTGTGCAATCTGTCAACAAGCAAAATCAGCAACCACTGTCCCTAATGGACGCCTACAACCTTTACCAATACCTCTTCAAGTGTGGGAAGACATTGTTATGGATTTCATCATTAGTTTTCCTTTATCTTTTGGATATTTTGTTATCTTGGTGGTAATTGATAGGTTGTCTAAATATGGACTTTTTGCTACTTTAAATTCAGATTTACAGCTCAACAGGTGGCTGAGATTTTTATGCATTCTATTGTGAAACTTTATGGCATGCCAAAATCCATTGTCTCTGATCGAGACAAAGTCTTCACCAGCAAATTTTGGCAACACCTATTTCACTTGTAAGGGACCACTTTAGCTATGAGTTCCTTTTATTACCCCCAAACTGATGGTCAGTCCAAGGCTCTCAACAAATGTTTGGAAATGTATTTGAGGTGTTTCACTTTTTAGCACCCCAGATCTTGATTCAAGGCTTTATCCTGGGCAGAATGTTGGTACAACACCTCCTTTCATACCATTGCAGGCATGACCCTTTTTCAAATAGTATATGGCAGGCTTCCACTAACTTTAACTCGCTACAGTCTCAATACTACAAATCCTCCTTCATTACAAGAATCATTGCAGCAAAGAGGTTTGCTTTTGAATCAACTCAAAGTTAATCTACAAAGAGCTTAACATGTTATGAAGATTCAAGCAGATAAAAAGAGGAAAGATCTCAATCTGAATATAGGAGACTTAGTTTTCGTCAACTTACAGCCCTACAGGCAGCATTCTGTAAGTCTCAGAAGGAACCAAAACCTTTGCATGCGATATTTTGGTCCTTTTCCCATTATAGCTAAAATTGACCCAGTAGCATACAAATTACAGCTGCCTGATACTGCCAAGATCCACCATATATTCCATGTATCCCTTTTAAAACCATTTTAGGGTCAATTTAATGCTCTTTATTTCCTTTTACCTCTACATACAACTGATCAAGGTCCACTTCTGCAGCCTACAGCAGTGTTACGCAGCAGATACCTACTCAGAGGAGCTAAACAAATTTCTCAAGTCTTAGTTACATGGGAAGAATTAGACAATTTTGTGACAACTTGGGAGGACATCAGTATCGATCATACAACAATATTATCCCAACTTTAACCTTGAGGGCAAGGTTGATTTTAATGGAGGAGGTAATGTTATGGGGACACATGATAAAAATGACAACATGGACACTGAGTCAGCAAAATTAGGTGATCCTAGACACACTGAAAAGTTGAGGGAATCAGAATCAGTTAGAGAAAATATTGACAAGTGCTGCATGATCCTAAAATAGTGGGGGTTAGAAAAAGTAATAGGCTGAGGAGGGCAAATGTAAGGTTGAGGGTAATTGAGTAATGTGGTGAGTATTAAGGGACGTGGGAGTGAGGAAAAGGGTGTGGAATTGTATGAGCTCATTCTCGTCTCTCTCTCTTTCTCCTCTCTTCTATGCCTTCTTTCTTCCTTCTATTAAGCTTATGTTAGCTTGTTTCTTTTCTACTTGTACTTACCCGTGAATTTCACTGAATTCATTGTGATACTTTCACTATCAATCAATTACAGAGGAATTTTTTAGTATTTTTTCTTGTTATATATGTGCATATTGTTACACATCATAGCGGAAAAGTCCTCTCTACATGCGATCTTCCCACTCCCCAAGAATAAGTGAGTCCAGAAAAGCTACAAGGTGCTCCTTGCTTTCAAGTAGGGGCAAGTCCTTTCTCCCAACCTTGTCTAACTCCTTTAAAAGCATATAATGGGAACTTCACCTCTTGAATGCAACAACTTTTGAGGCAATTTCGACCACAACTACTAACACGGCGTGCAGCCTCTCTTACTGGGGTTGACGATGACGCAGAGGAGAGGCTGCTCAACAGGTTCCGCATAAAGGTCATGAAGCCTGATGTCATCTAACACTGAAAAAGGAAAGTTCAACTAAAAATAAATAAAAGCCCCATAACAAATGCAACAAACACTAAGCCACACAGGAATGGTGACCAATCTTACAGGTCATTCATTATCAATCACGACCATCCATTAACTTTATTACTTAATCAACGATAATGTGATCATTGCGCACTGGTGCACCCAAAAGTTTTAGGTGCAACGTAAGTGTTTCCTTCTTCTATAAGAATCATGTTTTTGGTATGTAGAATGGTGATTCCATTCCAATATTTATTTCATAAAATGGACATTCTCATATTTGTTACTAAAAAATCATGGAATGATGATTCTATTTCATACTTATTTTATAGAATCAAGAATTACCATATTATTTCAAAGAGGTGAGATTGGTGGTTACATATTCCATATCTATTGAATTAGCTAATTTTTTTTCTAATATATCCTTATTTATTTTATAGGATGGCAATTATTATCCTTCATTTAATCTATGCATGTATCTAAATCCCACAAACCTTAACCTATCTTAACCTATCTTGCATGCCTTGTAATTAATTCACGTTAAATTAAACAGAAAAAAATAGTTATGCAAACGTATAAAAAAATTATAATAATATATATAGTGGAACACAATTATTGTCTTAATACCATAAAAAATATTATAAAAATATATGAAGTGTTTTATCTAAAACATTATACACATTTAAAAAAAATCACAAAATAAAACAATGTTACCTCATTCTAATGACGACAATTTTTTGTTATCAAGTAAGAAAAAGAATTAAGTTTGAATGTTATACATGAGAAAAGTTAATTTTATTATTTTTTCACGAGGAGTATTTCATTTAGATCAAATTTCATTTCATTTTGGATTAATTATGTGTACCAAACAATGGAGAGAATTGACCATTTCAAAAACTATCAAATTGTGAATTGAGAATGTTCATCCATTTCAGGTCATTTCATTTTATTTCAATCATATGTTAGATTAATTTTATTAACTTTATTAATTTTTATGTAGATTAACATAAGTCATATTATATTTTATAAAAGCTCTGATTAATTGGATGTTAAAATAATTAGAATATATTATTATAGCTTAAATAGTGATCAGTATTATTATAATTAAGCAATGCTCATAAGTGAAATTTGTTAGTGAATCTTGTGTATGAGTTTATCATGATTGATAGGTTTAACTTATTCTGATGTGAATATATATACAAGGAAATACCTTTATTTTTAATCACCTTAATGCATGCAGTCACCCTATCGAAACTGACGTAAGAACAAATTATTGTGAAATATAAATAGTTTCTCTCCTTCACACCATTCGAGATTAGACTCAAAATCTTAGTTATAGATTTCTCATCGTCTTTTTTTCTATGACTTAACTTGTATTATTTGTATATGTCATAATTTGAACTTAAATTGTTCTAATAATTTAAAAATATTATATTTTAATTTTCATCTATAAATTCAAGCATTCTATTCTTATTACGTGAAATCATCATTTCATATACCAAATATTACATTAGTTCGTTAGACAAAGTTCACACATGATCTCTTGTGCAGAAATATAAATATATATGTGTGTGTGAGTTCACACATGATCTCCTGTGCAGAAATATAAATATATGTGTTGGAGAATGTCTGATTGAATGTGTGCGCCACGGATTGGGATTTGGGGCCCCAAAGTCCTTGACCTGTCTCCAAATTCAAACTCCTTTCCTCAATTTCTTCTCATTCTTTAGTATCATTGCACTTTGTGAACCTTAAAGTTACAGCCATAGGATCTAAAGATTTGATTTCTTTTCCTTATGGGCGGGAGGATTTGATTGAGATGTGTGTATAAAGTTATAAGAGATATGTATTACTTATTTTAACTATTCCCCTCTTTATTTTTCACCCTCTTGAATGTATTAAAAAGTAATTGTAACTCTAGCATAAGAGACCCCAAATACTGTTGTTGACAAGAAATAACATTCGCGCGGTCGACCACAATAATTGCATAGAGAAAAAAAAGTTGTTGTGCCATTAACATTAACATACAGGTACATATTAATTGGTTGTTATTGTTAAAACTGTACAGAGCACTCTTAACTTTAAATATCGCATGAATGATCAGAATAAAGATAAAGGCTAACTTTATTTCTAAATGGTGATATTATTACCTTAATTTATTTAAGTGATCTTTTAGCACAGATATTCATATGCACGATTAAATGGCTACATGATGAGAAAAAAATTGTTTCAAACCTCATATGTAATCATAGGTCAACGACTAATATAGTATAATTACATATATGAATGTGAGAATTCAAGCATAAAACGCGTTTTTTAAAAAGTAGTAATCATGGCCCTTTCATTAAAAATAACTCTAAGCTGCCACTGAGGTATAAAAGGAAAAGTAAAAAAAAAAAAAAAAGGCTATTATTTCTTCTTGAACATATATAGTGTAGATATCAAACAATCTTTAAATGAACTTCTTTTCTTTTTTTTCCTTTTGATTTCCTTTAAATGGACTTCGTTATTCTTGGGCATTATATGATGTGCATTTCGTTATAAGTGGTCCAATGTCAAAGCTATAAACTGTAATGAAAAAAAGTGATAAAATATTGTTTTTAACATTAGAAAAAAAAGTGTGTAGATCATAATGAGATATCGATTAGAAATGTTATTTGTAAATTATGTCCAACGATAATCCTTAATTAGACATGTTTAATTACTCTAATATATAATTAATTATTTGATAAAGAATTATTACAAAGCTATAGCTATCATAGAGAAATACTTCTGCATAATTTCTCAGCCAGCATAACGAAGGACAGTCCATATTAATTGTTGGGAGTTGGAGTTTTTGTAAGTAACCAAACCAAAACCCCTGATTTTATGGGGTCTCAACACCGGTTGCACAGAGCTTAAGGTAACAATGCATGTATTAAAAGCATAAGCGCAAATTTACATGGAGTGCTCTGTAACGCAACAGTGAATTTGACTGAAAGCAGTGCCTCCCCTATATATAAATATATATATATATTTCAAACTCCATCGTTGAGGAGAAGTAGTGACTAGTGACCATCTTGTGGAAGCAAGAGCAATCCAAAATTAATGGTCAAGGCTGCGGAGCCCCACTAAGGTGTATCATCATTCTGAGCAACTCATGCACCCTAGTTTTGGGGCAGAAACAAACAATGAATGCTGCTATGGATTCTCTATCTCGTTATAATTAATTTAAAGGGATATGCATCATCATGTATATGATGCAAATGACTGATCAGACATAATCAGCTAGGTTTCAGTTCCACCATACATATTACAGGTGCATAAAAAAAGGAGAAAAGAGGGGTATAGCTAGCGTATAGGGCTGTGTGCCTATGTTGGATATGGGTAACGGCTTGGTAATGGTAGGTACTAGCTAGCGTGGTGCACCTCCTGTGCCCTGCATGAGTAACCTTGGCAATGCCATCAGTGGGATGGCAGTACTATCAATATTGGCGCTATGTGGTGGTGAAGGAAGGAAGATGGGAGGACCATATATAGTGGATGAAGTACGTCATAATAATTGAACCTCAATTAATTTTATCAAAATAGTCCAGGTTATTGCGTTTTTTTCCCTTTTTTTCTTTTTCTGTTTTTTTTTTCTTTTATTATTATTATTTTTTTTTTGGGTTGTAGGTGGGTAAGGTTAAAGAAATAGGGTTAAAGGGAGTTGAATGAAGCCTTCATTTTAGTCAGAAAGTTTTGAATATTTTCATTTTATAAAGCTGCACTTGCACCACAGCTAATAAGAAACACCCAAAACTACCTGATGAGAGTTGAAAGCATGTAAGAACAAGTTCAGAACATTAAACGCAAAGTTAGCACACCAAAGATACATAATAGCAAGTTAAAAATCAAATAAGAAAGACAATAAACTGAGTAACATCAGGATAAAGTGTAAGCACACACAAGCAGCAAAAAAGTTGGAAAATAAAAATAATAAGATAGTAAAGACACGAGGTAAAAAAAGAGTCACCCACCTTCCACCTATTAAGCATATTAATTAGCTCAACTCGTCTTTACTAAGGGATTCTGGTTATGTGATGAAGCCATGAAGGTTTGATCTCCACATTTTCATTTTTCATTCTCCATATTTAAGTCCAATAGGCCGCCTCCGTAAAAGATAGCCGTGGGTGAATTTTATATTTCCAGTGTGGCTAGAAATATGAGCTATTGAATAACGTGGATGGTCTTGGGCTTGAGTTCGACCCACACAGGCTGCAACGTTAAAGGCTTAAAACGCTAAGAGCGCAAAGCTTGAGTTTAGGTCTAACTCTACAACCCACGTTATTATTGTGCCCAACTCAACTTTGAACTATTGAACTCCCTTAATCTCGTTTCATCATAGTTTGACGGGGAAAGTTATTTTGTTCCTGTTATGTCTTGAATCGACTGAACCCACGTTATATTGTGCCAAACCTACAACCCACATGCTCTTTTTCTTTTTTTTCACTAACTGGACCTCCATGGGGATCCAACTCCCCCTAAGCCATAAGGGCTTTCACTCAATAAGCTAATCTTTGGGACATGCTCTTTTCATAGGCTTAAGTCTAGATATGTCAAAAAGGGGTCTGACTCGATAGGTTATCTATTTAACCTGCAAAAATAGTCTGTTGGGTTAATTTTTTTCTTCTCTTGTTGGGTCAGGGCATGTTAGCTTATTGGGTCCTTTTTTTTTAGTTATTTAGAGATTGGTTGGGCTTGCGTTGGCCAGTTTTTCCCCCTGAAGTTTTAGTTAATTGACCAGTCAATCTACCATAAGTATGATTAGTTGGTTTTTCCAAAATGGCTAATGAGCCCGCTCTCACCCCATTTACACTTCACCCATAATGGCCAATGAGCCCACCCATTTTAACATCTTGAGTCATATCAGTTTGTCAGTTTCCCAAAATGAAAGACATGTAAAGTTAATTTTCAACTGATGACAATTATATTTTTTTTTCAACTAAAAGAGAGCAAAATTTTTCATAATGATAAGGTGCTTTCTCTACAAGTAACTAGAAATTGAAGTCAGTATGATTGTATTAGTGGGGAGTGATATGGGTAGATTGTATAAAATTATTATAGGTTTAAGCCTCATTTTTATCATTGTACCGAAAAAATAACTAGAAATTGAAAATTTAGGATTGAGAATTTAGATCTAAAAATTGGTCTCGACAAATTAATAGAATTGAAACTAATATAAAGTTTAAAAAAATTGTGATTATTTTATCAATAATAGTAAATAATCAAAACTGAAGGCATCTTTCATAATAAATTGAATAAAAATATATTAATCCTACGATTTCACAAACTTCTTATCTCAGTGAATTTGATGACATTAAGTTGATAGATAGCAATAATTGCCCAATGTCTATATATAATCTGTAAGGATTTTATTTTGATGTAATATTATTATAAAATTATTTTATACTATCATCTAATCTTTTATTGTCGATTCACTAAAAAAGTTTGACTATCACAATTATTATTTAAGAAGTTTAATTTTGTTAGTTATGAGTTAATATATCATTAAATGATAATATAAAAAACTTTACATTAATAATACATCAAAATCAAATCATAATCTAAATATTCTAAGTTGTATTTGACAATATATTATCAATTGATCTAGGTTAATTAATGTACCTTTATAAAGATCAAAATATCAGGTTGGTTGAATTCCAAATAATTTTGTATGCATGAACCGTGAAGATGAAAAATCCTGAAAGATGAGACTCTAGAAGGACACATACAGTCATCTCCTTCCTCTTGGAAGATTTTATTTTATTTTATTTTATTTTTTTAGATGATTCCATCCTCTTGGAAGTTACACTTTGATGTGTGTGTGTGTGCTTATGTTATTATTATTATCAGAAAGGACTGCACATAACAAGGATTACATGGTCAATGGTCCATTGATGGATTATTTAGTTATAGTCATTGATCTGAATTAAAAATAGATTAATGGTTAGAAATGAACACAAGTAACTTGTTTAAAAGGTAAATATATAAAGTTTTAATTTGCAAAAATGTCCTTAACTCCCTTTGATCTTGTTGCCACCGTCGACAATGGCTTTGTCAAGCTTTATGACCTCACTCTCCAGTCGGAGAATTGTCACTAGGATCTAATGTGGTGCGTTGTTGGAATTATGTTGCTGGCTAGATGATGTAGTCGAAAATGGGTGTCATAAAGGGTAGAAAACAGGGGCCGAAATCAACAACTCGGATCCGATTTAGATTTGACCCAACGGATGAAGCGAGATTGTATCCCCCTTCCTCACTGATCATCATCCATGGCTGAGCGCACCAACTCCGCTACTCGTCTCCACATTTCTGTTGCACCTACTTTCCAGATATCCAAAGGTTCTCTAAGATTCTCTTCCTTTTCGACTTCATCTAAACCCTAGCTTCTTTGCCTCACTCTCGCTTTTCATTTTCATTGTGCCAACAACTGTTTTGCTTTGGTTTATGATTTTGCACGGCCAAGATAACAATAGGGACACCATGGAGCGATTCGTGCATATTCAACTATCTGAGGCGAAGGCGGAGGCCGGTGTCGCTGGCGAGGTACCCTTGCTGGTACTTTTGATTCATGTTGTGAACCAATCATTAAAAATGACTAAAATATAATTTTAAACGAATCTAAATTTATTTATATTTTTTGATAAATAAATTAATAAATTCACTTATAAAAATCTTAAATTTATTAAATTTAGTGGTTCATAAGTGAAATATTAATTAAATGGTCCACGATAAAATCTACCATAAAAAAGAGTCAAATCTTGCATTAAGGGCATAGATGCAACTTAAAAAAATGGATTACTATAAGATGAGCCAGGTGCTCCTTTGCAAAAGTCACAAGTTCTTGTTTGCACTGCAAATCCTAGTGTGTGTTTGAGAAAATTGTGAAAACTTAATTATGTTTAGTAATCGATTATTGTATAAATTTTTTTTGTTATAATCGATTATAATCGATTCATTTTTATGTTTAGATGCATTAACCGAAAAGTAATTTTAAACTAATTTAATTCATTCAGATGATATAAAAAATTATTTTTATGTATTAAATTACTAAAATAAATATAAAATAATTAAAAAATTTTGATTGAAGATAAAAAATATTTACATCTCAAAGTATAAGACATAATCTATAAGTTAAAATCATAAATTTTAATATTCAACATTATAAAAATTAATTTTAATTTTATTTATTTTACATTAAATTTTATGTAAATATTAAAATTAATTTTATCAAATATAATTAAACATTATTAAAATAACTTTTTTCCCAAAAAAAAACTAATCTAATCATTACCCAACACACGTTTACTTTGGATCAACTAGAAGCCGGCTCTGAATGCAATTATTACAATAAGATTAGGAAAAATATATTCTAAAAGACAAAATTTCCAAAATGCATAAGACCAACCAAGTTTTGCGCTTAGCAGTTAAATGATATTATCAATATATATTTTTTTTGACGGGATATTTTCAAGAGATCCTTATTTTCTTTTAAAAAGCACAATTTTTTTTTATATCATGTCAATAATAGTCTTTTTTTTTTGTCTTTTGATAAATATTCAGATGTGATTATTAGATATTTTTCAATAACTATTTTTTAAGATATTTTTTGTTTTTCTAATAATATAGTTTACTTATCATTACATCTAATACTTTTGGTCAATAACAATCATTTTAACAAAAAAACAAAATTTTCAATAAGAAAGAGAAAATGAAAAACAATGTGGTTTGATCGATTGAGCGGTGGGCATGGCAGCAACACCCACAGACCAAAGTGATAAAAACACGCATAGATTTTGCGCAACAAAAAAAGCAAACATAGCTTTGTTGAAGGAATGAGGATTCAACCCAGAGACACAGTTTTTATTGTCCCATCGAAACGTAACGGTATGGTTGCATTCTCATTCTCCCTCTTCATCATCTTTTGTTCCTTAATCCCCCTCGTACAACCTTCTTCTTCAACCCAATCCCTCACCCTCAGCGTTAACCCCAACTTTGACCCCGACATTGACCTCTTCGGCGATGCCGAGGTTGTCGGCGAAGGTGGTTCCCACGTGAAGCTCACGCGCCCCTTCCCTTCCAGCTCTGGCCTCCTCCTTCGCAGGAACCCCATCACGTTTGCGGGACCCACCTCCCTCTCCACCGAATTCTCTTTCTCCATCTCCCCCGACGCCGGTGACGGCGTCGTTTTAGTTCTGGTGCCCGGTGAACGTGATTTCTCTTCCAGATTCCCGGGAAACGAATCGTTTGGGCTCTTCATAGACGAAAATTATCTGGGTGTTGAATTTGACACCTCCAAGGATGACAATGTCGGTGATCTCAATGCAAATCATGTAGGCATAGATGTTGGAAACCTCGTATCTGTCGCTGTTGCCAACGTTTCATCTGTGAATTTGGTTCTCAATAGTGGAGAAAAGTTGAATGCTTGGGTTGATTATGAGGTTAGTTCTAAGATATTGGAGGTTAGGATGAGCAAAATGGGAGAATCAAGGCCTAACAATCCCATCGTTTCGCATAACATTGATTTGTTTAAGGTTTGGGGTGGTCAAAATGTGTTTTTGGGTATAAGTTCTTCAAATGATGGCAATTCAAAACAGGTTGTTAGTGTCTATTCGTGGAAGCTCAGTTTGAGGAAGGTTTCAAAAACGTTGCATTCTGAACCCGCGGATCCTGATAAACACGTGAAGGTTGACGAGGATTCCATGTCTCAGAAGAGCAGTTTTTGTCCCTTGACGCTTCTTGCTGGGGTGATTTTTGGAACTGTGTGTGTTGCGTTGGTGACGTTTGTGGTGCTGTTTATGTGGGTGATCTTTTTCCAGAGGCATGAAGAAGTGTCTCTTGCTAAAGTACCTCAACACCACCCCGCAGATATCAGGTATGAAAGAATTGATGTGGCTGTTGACAAGAATACCGAAGATGATGATCAAAATTAGAACGTAGGTGATGTGAATTGCCTTGTTAGGTGTTGTTGTGTGTATCTATATTATGTGGAAAATACTTTTGTAGGAGATTCTGATGCTGTAGATTTATTGCAACCAATGTAAAATATTTCCACACCCAGCTTGGGAACCACTTTGATTTTAAATCTTGGTTATGAATGTTTGCACTTCTGAATTTGTAATATATGTGATTCTTGACAGAATATAAAATGGTCATGCTTGCAGTTGCAGTTGTGTTTCTATATATTCCTATGTATTGTTTACTTCTTCTTTGTGGGTTACATAATAGGAAATATCAAATATGTAACCTCTATCTCCTTGAAATCCTATATCCCTCGGTCCCTCCAAACTTCCATGTTCTTGGAGTCATCCCAAGAGACCTAATTAACTTGTATAATTAGCATCTTCAGGTCTGCACCTGCCCCTTATAACAGGACATTGTTTCTTTTTGAATAAAAACGAATTCCTGTTCGGAGGGGCCTTCTGAAACCGAGTTACAGAACCACTTTTCTTCCCTGGTTACATGTGGAGAAAATGGAATTTAATATTTCACAAAAAAAAATATATCCCCAGATTGCAGCATCTGCTTTTATCTGGATGCTTTGATATAGTCGTATAGTAACATGATAGATGACCTCAAACTTAAGGATTGCATCAAGCTGCATCGATGTTCCAGGGCATCAACTAATCTTCCACGAAGATCCTTAAGATCATCCACTTATGTTTGTGTTACTTCACCCTGGCTTATTCCAATTACTTTAATAATGGTTCTAGTGCATTTGTGTGTTCTTATGGTTTTGAGCAAGAAAACAGGATTAAGACGGTTGTATAGCTTGTCTTGACTCTTCCTAGTCTTCTATTACTAGTCGGAGCATAAATCCTCTTTGAACTTACGAACAACACTAGGATTATTTTTTGATGCCAGCCTTGAAACAAGTAAAGAAAACAAATAATTTAGTTAGAGGGTGTATTGAGAAATATGGTTTGCAACTGTTGGGGATTCAAATGTGAGGGAAGTTACACAGAAATAGAGGACCATATAAAGTAAAAGGACCTATATATTTAATATCTTAATGTTTTGTGTCAAAGCCCATTAGTGGCCATCACCAATATCTTATTTACCATCTTGTAATAATTTCAGGTTCAACTGAGTGCCTGCCTGTGTAAGGATCATCCACTATTATGTGATATTTATTTAAATCTTTTTATGTAAAATTAGTCATATTTATAGTTCCTCTTCCACTTCTTTCTTTGAAAGTTTAGTGCTTGTTAATATTGTATTGCTTTTCAAGCAATTGGAATCAGGAGAAATTCTTACATAAACCTTAGACACTCAGATGAGTGCACCAGAGCAATCAAAACTTAATATTTTCATAAATCTTTGTGTCACATAATTAATTTTACAAATATTCATAAAAATATTAAGTCTTGATTGGCCTAATACATCCAACTTGAGTGCTCAATCAGAGTAGGCAGGGGGGAGGGTAAATAAACAGTCTGACTCAATTTAGTGCTTGACCATATTCTTCTTATCGATATTCTTTAGTAACAGCTTACCTAGAATTAACTTTACGAGTTTAAGAAGAAAATTATTTTGATGAAATTGAGGTGAGGGAGACAAAATACAGTTTTTTTTTAATATTATCCCTTTGTCATTTAAAGGTCTTTTTTATCAGGAAAAAGAAACAAAGGAATTCGATTACCTCTTTGTGGGCTTCGGCCCCCTTTAGTACATGAATGAAGACATAATATTTTTCCACTATTTGCAAGTAAGATTTTTTTTCCCCTGGAAGTTTCGTCCATATAGAAAAGGGGGTCTTTTCTTTTGCTTCAGTGTATAAACTAGCTGTTGCGGGAGTTTTCCTCCTTTTCTGGAAATCTGTTTTGTTCCGAAAAAGAAATTATATTTTTCCACTATTTGCATTTGACTTGCCGGGTTTCTTTCTTCCCATAGAGCAGAAAGAAACAATGAACCATGAGAATCAATGAACCTGAAAATCCACTCATGTAAATTCATCGATGGAGAAGAAAGCCGGGTTAGCAATGAAGCTCAGGCGTTGCCAAATGACAGAGGTGGTGCTGCAATCTCTGAGGCAATGGAGGATTGCCTTTGCATGCATGGGACATGCAACGGGAACAAATATCACTGAGAGACAAATTGGCGGACAGCTCAGAGGCAATCTATAGGAACAACATTATGGAGAGTGAGCCAAATTAAAAACTTAATCTTCTCTGGAACGGGAGTTTCCAAATCATAGATAGACCAAGGAAGGTTAGAAACCAGATTTTCTAGTTTGAGGAAGGAGCCAACGGTAACCAGATGAAGAAGTATAACTATGCTGCCAAATGAGACAATCATCAAGGCTGGAATTTGGGACCGTAGGAGTGGCCAAGATCCGATTCCCATCAACTACATACTGCGGAATATTGGTATACAACCGGTTCAGGTTCCATGTGTCATTTTCCCAAACATCTTGAACGCACAACTCAGAATCCGCGATGTGAACATAGTCCACATGCTAACATAGAGGCCAATGACCAAAATGAGGTTTGAGCCATTGCGTAGGCGAACAACAAACCCGTCTTTTAAAGCATGTACGCACGAAATATTGACTTCCAAGTATAAGAATAAGAAGCGTTCATAGAGCCACATAAATACTTGTGGTCAAATAGACGGGCCCATAATCGGCCACTATCATGTAACACTTTCTACACGAGCTTACCCAATGACGAAATATTGGCCAGCCTAGTATGTCTCACCTCAAGCCCGCCATGTCTTCTTGGGGTTGTGACCGTAGCCCAATTAACTTGATGAAGACCCTTATTAGAATCATTCCTAGCCCAAATGAAACGACGAACCATAGCATCCATTGCATCACAAAGACACAAACAGACTGAGGAAGCCGAAAGCTATGCATAAAATAAGTGGATGTTTGGAATAGTTTATAAAAATTTGATTATTTTAATAATTAATTATTGTATAAATTTTTTTTGTTATAATTAATTATAAGAAAAAAAATTTATGTGTGAATATATTAGTTGACAAGTGATTTTAAGTTAATTTATTTTGTTTGAATGATATAAAAAAGAATTACTTTTATATATCAAATTATCAAAATAAATATAAAATAATTAAAAAAATTATTTAATCAAAAATAAAATAATACTTATATCTTACTATTAAAAATAAATTTAACAATATTTTTTAATAATGTTCAAAAAATTACTTCTCCTCCAACAGCTTAAATCTCAAGAAAAAATATGTTTTTTTTCCTCAAAGCGACCCAAACATATTACTTAAATGATAACAGCTTAAAAGCACAAAAAAAAAATTTGTTGAATCAGCTTAAAAGCAGAACTAAACATGCTCTAAATGGTAATTGAAGTGAGGACAGAATTAGCTAGACACAATTTACTAGCTTTATTCAGAAGGTTAGTCTTCCAAGAAGCAAGCCTTTTTGAATCTTCTCAATCACATTATTAAAATCCCTTTTTCAAACTCTTCCTTTCTTTAAAGCGAATCCAAGATATTTTCCTAATTTTGTATTAACGAAATATTTGGGAAAGATTATTTTTAACCCGAACAACTTTTTTTAAAAAAATAAATTATTGTAATAGTTTAATTATATTTGATAAATTCAATTTTTGTTTTTGCATAAAATTTAATTATTTAAAAAAATTTCATAATACTAAAATTTTAACTTATAATTTTATATTATAAATTATTTCTTATATTTTGAGATATAAATACAATTTTATCTTTCAATAAAATAATTTTTTAACCAATTAAATAATTTTTTAATCATTTTATATTTATTTTAATAATTTAATACATAAAAATAATTTTTTATATTATTTAAATAAAATAAATTAATTTAAAATTATTTTTTAATTAATATATTCAAATATAATTTTTTATATAATTAATTATAATAAAAAATTATATAATAATTAATTATTAAAATAATTAAATTTTTATAAATATCTCAATTACGCACTAAATCAAATTGACGTAAAACGGATGAGTTTCTCCTTCTTCCTTCTAGAAACGCAATCAGAGCAAATACCGCTAGATTTATCAACATTTATTTTCACCCCAAATGCTAAGTAAAATTTATTACAAAATAATATTATGGCCTTGGCCACGACTTTAATAAAAATATTATAAAAAGAATAAATTATTATTTTAGTCCCTAAAAAATAAGATTGATATTAATTTGATCTCTGAAATATAATTGGTATCAATTTATTCTTTCAATTATTAAAAATGACATCAAGATAATTTTTTTTACACAAAACACAAGATTGAGAGATTAAATTGATTTAATTTCTTATTATTAAAGGACTAAATTAATGTTAATTTTTTATTATTGATGTATTGAATTAATATTATTTTCTATTATGAATGAATTAAATTAATGTCAATTTTTTTGAGGATTAAATTAATGTCACTTATCTTTTAGTGATTAAATTGATATCAACCTTTTCTAGATATCAAAATGATAAAAAAAAAAATTACCATGACCCAAATAATAATTTACTCTTATAAAAACAATTTTACCTCCAAGTGATATGCCTCGTATACGACTTGGTCTATTCATTTTACATTTTACATTTTACATTATTTTAAAAATTATTTTTTAACTTAGAGCATGTTTAGAAAATCTTTTTTTATTATGCAAACAACTTAAAAAAAATTGTTTTAACAGTATTGTAATATGTTTAACAAAATCAATTTTAACTTTTACATAAAATTCAATGCATTATAAAAAAATTTAAGTTAATTTTTATAATATTAAAGATTAAAATTTATGATTTTAATTTATAAATTATTATTTATATTTTGATATATAAATATTATTTTATTTTTAATTAAATAATTTTTTTAATTATTTTATACTTATTTTAATAATTTAATACATAAAAAAATCTTTTTTTATATTATTTTAAAAAATCAGATTAACTTAAAATTACTTTTAAACTAATTTATCTAAACATAAAAATAAATCTATTATAACAAAAAAATTTATATAATAATTAATTATTAAAATAATCAAATTTTCATAATTTTATAAAATACACACTTACACCAAAATCCGCTTCAAAATACACCTACTGGGTAAAAATGTCACAGTCTATGCCTTTGAATTTTTTTTTTTTTTTTTTTTTTTTGCGTTACAATGCCTTTGAATTTAAAACCAGCACCGGCTAAAGAAATCAGTTTTCCACACGACACTGCGACAGGTTTGTGTCCTTGCAACATAATTGCATTCTTCCGCCTCAGTTTTCGTGGCAAAGAGAAACAGAAACTAATATTTGTGGTTTGTCCAGTGAGCTTGAAAAGCATCTCAAAAGAGTCATTCGACAAAAAGAAAAAGGTTAAGATATACCATGAGGAAGACTGCTGCATGATTGTTATTAATAGATATATACATATATAGGAAAAAGATATTCTTATACCTTTAAAAAAATATATTACTATTTATAATACTTTTAATAGATATAATTGAATAAAAAAAATAATAAAAAATATATATATAATAATAGTATTAGATATAATATGTGAAAAGATATATATGTATTATTTGATGTAAAAATATAAAAATTGATATATATATATATATTTTATATTTATATTTATATTTATAAAATTTTATAATTTGATTGACTAATTATAATCTGTCATATTTCCATTTTAATATATTTACATTATAATTTTGTTGTATATCAGAAATGTAAGCAAATATGTACACATATAATCTACAAGAAAATTCTTCCTTATTAATAAAAGGTTGACAGTTCCACTCCATGCCTATTATCCTTTATAAAAACGTATATATTTTTCTCCCGTAGTATATTAGATTATTTGTATCAAATTAAAGTATGTTGGTCTAGATAAAATAACTTAAATAATTTAAGCATGTGATATTATGTTTGATTTTATAATTTATTTATAAAAAAATATATTATTAAGAAGAATTTTTATTTAAGTGTTTGATTGTATTTTAAAAATTATTCTCTCATATATTAAGTAAGAAAATATTTATAAAAAAACTATTTGCATCAAAAGTTCATAAATCACAGTGCAAATTATATCATTCTGATTCTACCCTCAAATTAATTAATTTTTTATTCCAAATTAACCATTTTCAAGTATATATTTTATAAGAGGGGAACAGAACGAAAGAAATATATGATGTAAAATTTTTCAATTATTGTAATGGTATAAATTTGCATGGACTTGTGGTTTTCAAAAACATTAATTTTGATTTGATGCTCCGCATTTATTACTATTATGCTTTTGAAAATATTGGTTTTCTTAATTTTTAATTAAAATAAAAAGGAGTCAATATGCTTAAAGCTAAAGCAATATAACAATATGGTCAAAATGTTAGCCGACATACACTTCGAATTCGAAATGATATCACTCTCTTAAAAATCTTTGTCCACACCGTCTTTCAAAGTCTTGTCAGATTCTTTTTCACTTTTTTTTTAATTTATTGTTTAGTGAATAATATGTTATTTTCATATAAGGAAAATACAAGAAAAAGAATGCTAAGCGTCAAGAACAAGGCGTCTTTAGTTTCAAGTGATTATCTGTACGAAATTGAAAAATATATCTGATAGTAACTTCAATAATGTCCAATAGGAAGAGTGGGGAGCAATCCTTCATTTTCACCACCACCGCAGCTACACCATAATAGATCAATGAATCACTTAAAAGATAATTTAGTGGATGCTCAATAACGTCTTGTTTTTCAACTAATTCCATTTTCACTTTACGAGTCTAATAATATAAGTTATCATACAAGATTTCTATTAATCATTGATTCGTTTCAATATAGTAAGAAAGAAGCTTAAGCAAAAAGAAAGAAAAAATAATAACAAAAGAAAGAGAATGAAAAATAAAAAGGGGCGAAGAACGATCGTAGTGCTCCATTGGTGCCATCAAAAGCCATACTTGAATTGTTGTTCCACGCACATTTTGTTTGGCAAATGGTTTTCCATCGTACAAATAGTTTGTGCTCCTCAGATTTCTCTACTTTTTCAAGCCAATAAGCATAATAATTTAGGTTGTTTTATTCTAAGCTAATCGCAGGCTAACCATCCGATGTAGTCAAAAAGTACATATTGGAATAAAAATGGGTTCTAACATATCCGAGCTTAGATGAGGGTATTAAGCATATAAACTTACAGTAGTTGTAAAACAAAAATTGTAATATAAAAATAGAATGTGCACATCATAAAATAAGTTGTTATATAACGTGTAAATTATGGGAGTGACCTATTGGATAACTTCTAACGATCAAAAAGGTTAGAAATGTAAGCACGCATTATATTGATAAGTGCATGGATATTTGATTAAAAAAATATTATTCTATACAGCTGTTCGGTACTACTATAGTCGTAAAAGATTATGCGATAAAAAAGTATAACTTTAATTTTTTTATCATTTTTTTATATTATTTTTTATACTATTTTTTATATCATTGATTACATTATTTTTTTATTATTATTTTTAATTAATTATAATCATTAAAAATATGATAAAAAGTTATATGATCAATTTTTTAAAAAAGTAATCTAAAACATGCTATATAAATATTATTTAAATTGAAAATTGTAAAGTTCAAAAGCACTAAGCTAACGTAGTTAGCAAGACTTTTGGTTAATAAGAAGGGAGTTCTTTATGGAGTTTAGTTCAAATATATTATTATCGAACCCTTTTTTCAACCAGAACTTGTAATTAATTAATATAATTTAGGCAAGTTTTAATATATATATATATATATATATATATATATAAGAAATAAAAGTAATGAATTTTAATAATTAGATCTTATATATATGACCAATACTAAAATATAAATATTTATAATTTTTTTAAATGATCATATGATATTTAAATAATTTTTAATTTTAATTATTTATATATAATTATGTGATTAAAATTTATACATCTTACTCTTTCACAATAAAAATTCATCTTATTACACATGTATAGAATAAAAAAAAATTAAATCAAAATATCTATGCACATGTCAATAGGGCGTGCTCACATTTCTAACTTTTTATGGTCGTAAGGAAGTTATCCAAAAGGTCATTCCCATAAATTGCACGTTATAATCGATTAGGTAACCAATCCGAGCAGCTATTTGGATCGGTCTTGAATAAGTACCATTGCGACCCGGTATGACTCAGCTATTTTTTTGTTATTTTAGAAAACCAGTGACCTGGTTAGGTTTCATAAACCGGCTAGGTCATGCATTTTTTTGTTTTAAAAAAACAAAAAAAAAACTATGAGCTCTACTATTTTTGTGTCAACAATTTAAAAAAATTATAATATAATTGTTTTTGAAAAAAAACGAGTGTAGCCTTAAAACCACCAATAACTATGCAATTTTTTTAGATTTTTTTTTGTACTAAAACAATTTGATTCAAGATTTTTCACAATTTGGACATAAAAACACTTTTACCCTCAACCAATAATGTTTTAAAACATTTCATACTTATTTTCATAATTTACTATATAAAAGTATTCTTTATATATTCTAAATAAAACATATTATCTAAAATTATTTCTTAAATTACATATTTAAACATGAAATTGATTTTATTATAATTAATTTTAATTATTAATCCCAATACACACTAACCAATTATTGTTTTATAATACTTTTTTCAATAAATAAGTTAAGTAAATTAACATATATATATTCCGACTAAAATAGATGTTTATTCAAGAATTTGGAATTAAATCTCACTTTTATCACTTTAGCGTCATTTGAGCAAAATGTTCATGCAGGCCCTCCCCTCACTCGATGTAGCATATGTTTACTTTTCTAGGTGAGCATATTGTGTTACCGGTTGAAATATGTTACATATCTATATAGATGTACTATATCTAAAAAAAATAGATATTCATTTTAGTACTTTAAAATATACCCAACGTTATATTAGATTATTTATTTATTGACTATAATAAATTAGTCTTTTAATAACCATTAATGTTATTATTTTATTATTTTAAAGATTAATTAGATAATATTCCAATTACTAATTTAAGAAAAAGTTTAATAAAGTAAGAATTTTTTATATTTTATATTGTTAAATATATACTGCATTGATTATAACATTAAATGGAATAAAATAAAATAATTTTTCTTACGCCAAAATTACTTAAAATTTGTCTAAATCTAATGATAAATTTATTTTAAAATTTTGTTAACATGTGTCTTAAAATATATATTAAGAATAAAAAATAACATTTATTGATGATTATTAATTATTTAAAAAATTATTAAATATACTTTAAATTTTTAAGATAATAAATATATTTTTTTTTATTTAATAATTTTTATTTTTATTTTTTTACATGTGTTCTATCAACACTTTTTTTTAACCTGCAAAAATTAGTTGGTTTCACGTGACAAAATTTTGGTTGGTTGCCTGCCGGGAGTAGCGACATAAATTGATATTAAAGAATCAATTCAATAATGACAAACATTTATATTCTAAAAAATAAAAGTTTGAAACGGTTTTAAGCAGGGACAATGTGGCGTTGTCATCCGTTGTATGCAATTATTATGACTCCAATTTGAAGAAGAGGGGTGACTAAGACGGAGAAATTATTAGAGAGTAATGTTATATTTTTTAAATTTTTTAATTTTTTTAATATTAAATAAAAATATATATATTTGATAACATAAATCATATTTAATATTTTTTATGTAATAATTAAGAAAATTAATAAGAGAATAAAATATTTCTTATTATTATATTTTTTGAAATGTTACTTAAAATTATACTCATATAATTTAAATATTTATATTTTAATATATATTAATAATAGAATCTATTATTAATTTGTATATATAAAATTTATTTAGATCTAATGACAAACTTTTTAAGAATATAAAATTTTGTTAACATGTATATTAAGAATTAAAAATAATATTTATTTATAATTATTAATTACTTAATAAAAAATATTAAATATATTTTAAATTTTAAAATAATAAATATTTGTATTTTTTATTTAATAAATTTTATTTTTAATTCTTTCACATTACTTTTAACAAAAACTTTTTTAACCTGTCAAAATTTGGTTGGTTTCACGTGACAAAATTTTGGTTGGTTGATCTGCCAAGAGTAGTGAGATAAATTGAGAGAAATGATTTATTTTTTTATTTAATTTTTTATTAATTTTTTAATTATTAAATAAAGAAAGTATTAAATATTTTTTATATTTTAAGATATTAAATTAATTTATTTTTTTATTTAATATTATTTTTATTTAATATTAAAAAATTTTAAAAAAACTTGTAAGAAAATATAAATTACTAATAAATTGATATCAAAGAATCAATTCAATAATGACAAACATTTAATGTCAACAAAAAAATTAATGACAGACATTTATATTCTAAAAAATAAAAGTATGAAAGTCGGTTTTAAGCAGGGACAGTGCGGCGTTGTCATCCGTTGTATGAAATTATTATGACTCAAAATTCAAGAAGAGTGACGAGTAAATGGCCAGTAAATTATTATATGTTTCCGAAATGCCTGGTAAGATTGTACTTATATAATTTAAATATTAATTTTTTAATATTAATTGATGATAAAATTTATTATTAATTTGTATATATATATATAGAGGATAAAATTTAAGTTTATTTTTTTATGTTTATTATATTTATTTTATTAATTAAATTATAATATATGTATACTTTTTAAAAAAAATAAGAAAAATAAGATTAATAAATATATATCATAACTTAATTAATAAAATAGATATAATTAATATAAAAAATAAATTTAAATTTTATTCATATGTAAATTAGTGTTAGATTTTATTATTAATAAATATTAAAATATCAACATTTAAATTAACATACAATAATTTCTGGCGGGGCCAGAGAATAGGTGGAAGTTGAAACGGAGGCACACTAACCCTTTGTTTGGATGTAGAGAGAAAATGAGAGGAGAGAAAATGAAAGAAAGAAAATGAAGAGAAGAAAAATTGTATTTTCTCTCATTGTTTGGATCAAGAGAAATAGGAAAAAAGAAAATGAAAAATTATATTTTCTCTTGTTTAATTGTATAGAAAAGGGAGAAGAAAGAAAATGTAAATATTTTAAAAGACTTATATGCTCTTATTATAATATAATAGATATAAGTATTTTTGGATAAATTTATAATGTTAAATAATTTTTCATTCTCTCTCTCATTTTCTCTTCACAAGGGAGAAGAAAATTTTTTGGTAGGCTCCACCACTATTTTTTTCTTTCTTCTCTCTTTTCTCTCTTCATCCAAACAAGAGAAGATGCTAAAATCTTTATATTTTCTCTCTTCCCATTTTCTTTCCACTCATTTTCTCTTGAAACAAACAATGGGTAAATGTGAGTCAAAATTGTTTATCAGTGGTGATTGGTAAATTCATAAGACTGAGCTAGGGGAATAAAAAAGGGTATTGCACGAGGCTTAGTTCTCAATTCAATGATTTATGTTTGCTGAGTTATATTTATTATTTTTTGTTATGGTATAAAATAATTTTAATGGTTGAGATTGTATGTAGTTTTAAAAAAGAATTTTGTTAATAATATTTATTAAGATATTAAAATAAAAAAATTTAAATAAAAAGTAATTTTTTTAATTTTTAATATATTAAATATCTTATTTTTATTTAAAAAATTTATTTCAATATTTTCAACAAATATCTTTAAGACATTTGTTAAAAAATTATAGACGAATCCTATCTCTTATGTGGGAGTGATTACCCGTTCGGTTGGATGATTAGATTGACATTTTATTTAATAGTAATAATAGTTACACATTATTTTTATTATATTATTTTTATAACTTTTTTATTATATAATAAGAAGTACACATATTTTAACTTTTTATTTTATTTTTTCTCAAACAATAAAACTGTGAAATAGATGAAATTATGTGGTGTACAAATAATTAAAGAATTTTGCTAAGAAGTATCTTTAAAAGATTTATTAAACAATAAAAATAATAAGTATTAAATAAAAATAAGAGTTTTTGATTTTTTAATAAATTAAATGTTTTAATTTTTATTTAATATTTCCTATTTTTTAATTAATGTCCATAGAACACATGTTAGATAAATCCATAATTAATTGCTATCAAAATGGCGTTGTTTACATTAAATGATATTAAATTATATCAAAATGATGTGCAAATAATGTGGTTTCAAATAATTATATTCTATCAAAATGGCGTTGCTTGCATTAACTTCTTTTTTAAAAAAGTTTTTATTATTATACTTCGAAATATTAAATTATGTTGATTTGGTTGATTTGAGTTTGATCAAGTTAAAAAAAAATCCAATACTAATTAGATTGAAGTCGATTTAATCCAAGCCAACACAAAATCAACCATTCTCTTCAAGACAATTTATATTTTATAAATTTGTTTGAGTTAGGTTAATTAAGTCATTAAGTTAAAATAGACCCATGATCACCCCTAAACTTAGCAGAGGATGATTATGTTTGTGTTTTTTATGTGTTCTATTTGTGCATATTACGGCTGCATAAAAAATATCACAAATAAAGAATTTATAAAATAAATAAATAAAAATGGATGGAATGAGAAATAGGAAAAAATGATATTTACCGTTTTTAGCAAAAGGATGCTAAAATGGGAAGTGTAATTGACTACATTAAATTAGTCTTTTAATAACAAGTAATATTATTATTCTAATTTTTAAAGATTACTTTGATGATATTTCTAAAGACTAATAAAACTATCAAGATATAGTGTTTTCATTTTCTTTCATATTTTTTAGTGTTTTCACCAATAAAATTATCAAGTTTTTTCAAATATATTATCTTTGAAAAATATATGAAAAGTTTGGTTTTGAATTTCTTATATTTATTTCATGTTATAATATATCTAAGATTTTTACTTTTAGTTTACTAAAGTCAGTCTCATGTTTTGACATTATATAATAGTAAAACTTTCAAATTTCATGAGATAAGGGATGTGATACTCTCTTTATGCGGCAATACATTATGTGTCGGTCTCTTCAGTAAATAATGCGTCGTCATCGATATATTACAAATCAAGAACAAAATTACAGATCATGAGTTAATTTTAAGTGAAATTTGGATTTATTTTTTTCTTAATAAATTTATTAATTTTACTGAAATTATAAGTATCGTTGAGTTTTTATTAAATAAATCTATAGTTTATCGAATTTTTGTAAAAAAAGTTTTAAGAAATTTTGAAGCAATAGACTTTTTTACTTTGTAACATTAAATATAAACTACATCAATCACAACTAGGGATGGATTCAAAAAAAGTTTAATAATAATGTCAAAAATTATAAATCACATTATTAAATAATTAAATATATATCATAGCATATAGCAATAAGAGACTTAGGGTAGTGATATTTATATTTCTCATGCTAGTTCTAATTACCTTGTTCTTTTAACAACAAATTATTTATTTTCTTTTAATCATCAAAGTTTTTTAACAAGTGTATTACATTCAATAAGTATTATTTTATTTTAAGATTAACCTAATGATATAAATTTGATTTATTCTTTTAATATTATATTTGCATCTTGCATGTATTAAAACAGGTGTATCTTAATGTTAACATGAAAAAAATAAAATTTTTAGTTTCATTATATAGGAAGCTTCAAGAAAAGAGCGAAAATAGAATAAAAATAAATATTAGACATTAAAAGTATCATAGTAGTGAGTGTCCTTTTTACATTATAGTTCATTGACAAAATATAAGTCTTTATATATTAAATTTAAAAAAGGAAAAAAGTGAAACTAAAATTAAAAAAAGTTGGTAAGTATATTATATAGATGTTGAAAATTAATAAAAAGAAAAGTTAAAATTGTCACATCAATATATATCAAGTCATAAATCACATATGTATTTATATCAAATATAGAGTTAAAACATTTTCCTATCAAATATATATCAAGTATCATTTTTATCGTATTTGTCTTTCAGTAACTATTTGTACTTAAAAAAAAAAAATAGGATGATGGGGGCTATGGCTCGTGCTTTGCTCCCCTAAGTTCGTCATTGATTACAACATTTAATAGAATAAAGGAAATTCTTCTTGTACAAAAAACAATTTCTTACACTAAAACCACTTAAGAATTTGTCCAAATTTATCCAAATCTATATATCTATATATACATAAGTAAAATTGCCTTGAGAAGTAATAAATAAGATTATTAATTATTAAATATTAAGTCTGATATAAAACTACCCTGAGTGAGAAATAATTAATGACATTATTATTAACTATTAATTATATATATATATATATATATAACTTTGTTTAAAATTTAAAGATAAATGTTGTCAAAATATATTAATATTGAATTAAAAAATTATTAATGAAACTTTAAAATTTGAGAAAAAGATAAAGAGTAAACATTTATATAATTTTATGCCATAAAAATTACTCAACATGTAAAAATAGTTTAAAATAAATTTTTTTATATTTACACAACTTTAATTCATTATGAATTATGTATATCAATTCAGAAGTGCATACAAATATTAACATAAATAAATAAACCATAATTGGGTCATGTTAAAATTGTGAATATGCATTTCTTTATTACTTACTTCGTTATTTTCTATCTAACTTTTAAAGTTGTTGCACAAGAATTTTAAAAAAATTATTAAATAACCTTGATTATAAGTAAAAGTAACATTGATTGAATTACCTTTATATACTTAAATATTATTATCATTCTATCGATATTCCCTCTTGCTTATTAATAACATGGGTAAAATTAGAAAAAAATAATTCATGCTTCAGTGATTTTTTAAAGTGACTGTGAACATCCAATTTTGTCCGAGGTATTTTGTAAAAGAATAAAAAATAAAAAAAATAAAATAAAATAAAAAAGACTCATCTTTCAACCCATTAGCCCATTAATCCCTAAATCAACTCATTGACCCATAATCCATGATCCAACCCATTAACATACAACCCTTAAGCACTTATCCTAAATAAATCTCATCAGTTATCTTAATCCCTAAGCATTTATCCTAACTATCCCAAACAAACCTATCATAAACTAACCATAACTCATCCTACCACAAACTTATCCTAAACCAACATTGGCGCTTATCATCAAACCCATCTTAACATAAACTTATCCTAGCATAAACTCATCCTAAAAACAAAACAAACTTATCTTAAACCCCCCATCACTTATCCTAAACAAACTCCTAATCGCATTTTAACTCAAACTCTTCAACCTAATCTCCTTCTATAAATACCCATCACCCACACACTCAGAAAGGGACTTACTTCAGCCTTTATACACACAGAGTTTTGCCTACACGGTTACCAACATTACAATCATATTTTCTCACTTACATAACCTTCATCTTCCATCTTCAACCAAACTCTTCACCATCCCACCATTACCTCTAACATACGTTCAAACTTCTCACAACACAATAACCACCTCTGCCAAAAATTGTCATTCATGTTAGCCTATCACCAACAATACACCAACTCCTTCATCCCACTAACAGCAAGTCAACGTCGTGACTCACTTCCATCCGAGCCACTACCTACTTGGGTCGCCGTCACCTAATCTGCCTTCATTTTCTTCCTCTGTTCTTTCTACAAACATCAAGAAGAAAATAAACATACCCCTTTTTGTTTTTTTTTTTTCATTCTTTTCGTAAGCCAGTAAGTCACTTCTGTTTTCTTTTACTTATTTTGATTCTGTTATTCTTTTTATTATTTTTTATGCTTTATTTGTTTTCTCCTTTCTTTTTTTATTTATTATTTGCTTTCTTTATTTTTTATTTAGTTTAATTAAAGAGAAGAAAAGAAACAAACTTTTTTCGTAAAGTTGTTAATTTGTCTTTTTTTTTTCTTTTTCCGTAAAGTTGCTAACTTGTCTCTTTTTTTTTTTTCTTTCATAAAGTTACTACATTTTTTTTAAAAGTTATTGTATTTTTTTGTTATATTTTTTTTAGAGAAATGATTTTGAGTAGTGGACTTTAACTTAATGAGCTAAAATACAAAAAAATAAAAAAATAAAAAAAGTTGATAAAAATAAAATATAAAATAAGATAATTAAATATTTTTTTTAAAGAATAACATGGGTTACTTGAGTTGCGACAACTTGTTAACCCTTGTAACATTTGTAATAATCTCAATTACATGACAGTTTGATGATTCAAATTATTATAATTTAAATTATTATTTTATCTTTAAAATTTTATAAAATAAACTGTTAATTGATAAAGTTTAATTTTTTTTTTAAAATAAAAAAAAATAATTTCGTAACAAACTTGATGAGCAATGGGTGACGTCTAGCGTGACGCGAGTTTCACCTATTCAATCCTTAATTTGAATAACTGAGTCGTGACGACTTATTAATTCAAATTTTTAAAATTAATTAAGTTGTTTCTTTTAAAAAAATAAAAATAAAAATAAAAATAAAAATAAAATCAACTAATTTTTTTCCTAGATAAATTTTAAATAAAATTTTTGTAACAAATTTGATAATCAATGGGTGACGTCTCTAGCGTGACGCGAGTTTCACCTATTCAATCCTTAATTTGAATAACTGAGTCGCGACGGCTTGTTAATTCAAATTTTCAAAATTATTTTAATTAAAATCAACCAACCTACAATTATTTTCTAGAGAACTACGTGACTTTGAATTCCTCATTGCACCAGGGGATACATAGGAGTGGGACTCCAATTCCATCAAGTCAAAAATTAAATTTTTATAATTTATTTATTTATTTCATAATTTTTTACAAAATGGGTAAAATAAATATTTTCAATGATTATTAAGAATTTGCATAATTAATTTAAGGTACCGTCTTAGGACGGGTGTGTTAGGGGTGTTATGGGATTAAGTTTCCACCATTCCCTACACATAACCGACTCCCGAATTCAATCTGGTTTCAAAGACTATTCTTTTGGGTTTTCTAATTTTTTATAATAAAAAATAAAATTGGTGGCGACTCCTATTTTTTAATTTAAGTTGCTATTCCGCCGCGATTTTTTGGTCGCGACAGATGGCGACTCCACTGGGGATACTTGAGAGTCAAGCCTATAAAAGTTGGTTATGCAAAATTTTTGGTGATCTTTATGTGTTTGTTTTACTTTTTTTTTCTCTTTTTATTATTTGATTTTTTTATTATTATTTTTAGTGTTAATTGTTTTATTATTTAAACTTTAGGGTAGAAAACTTTTAGAATTTGTTTTGTGTTTGCTTTATTTTGCAGGATATAAGTAGTCCTTAGGATTGTAAAGGTTTATACGCTCCCTACACCCACCGCACCTACACATTATTCACACACATTCGAGTGGGACCCTATACCCAGGTCTGAGTGAAGCCTAAGTTAAGTAGAGGTTGCGTAGTGGTAGCCATTTTGGATGTACTTCCTGTTTGGTTATTGCGAAAACCTCATCTAGAGTGTGTCTTTTTCATGAATGTCCCACACCTAGTGGTTTACCCACTATTTCGTGGTCAACATTCTGAAATAGGACTTGGCTCTAGAGACTTCTAAAATAGAAGAGCCATCCTATGGAAGTTCTCACGAATCAGAAAGACTCTTAGATCCTTAGGATAGAATTCCCAAGTTTAAGGTAACCTCATTAGGACACAAATGGAGCGTACTTCTTCTTTTCTCATGCCATCCATTCTTGCAAAAAAAAAAACTTAAAAAATACATTTTCTTACATTTTCATGGCATTCCTAGCATTTTTTAAAAAAAATCATCTTGCATTTTCATGTCATTCTTAGCATTTTTTTTATGTATTGCATTTTCATGGCATTCCTAACATTCTTCAAAAGAAAAAAAAAACATCATCTTGCATTTTCATGGCATCTTTAGCATTCTAAAAAAAATAAAAAATAAAAAATAAATCATGCATTTTCATTCCATGTATTTAAAAAATATTTTCATTTCATTTTATGCATGACATTAATCTCATTCATTTCATCTCATTCCTTGTATGATGTTACCGTGTTCAGCAACCATTGCGTGACCAAGGAAAGAAGACACCAATCAAACCCGTGTTCACAATACAAGGACTCGAACAAGGTTGCTTGCAGCAATGGCAGCTGAGAACAAAGATAGGAACCTAAGTTTGGAAGTAGATGAAGTGAAAGGAATGGTGAATGAGGTGACGGAGTCTCAAAGAAGAATGGAGAAAATGTTGTTAGCTATGAGGGAGACTCTCTCCTTGATGGGGGCAGCTGGAAGTACAGGAGTAACTGGGACACATTCATACCCACTGAATATTACTTCCATGAGGACAAACCCAGGGGTCACTACTGAGAGACCTTCTGTGGGAGGAACCTCAAACACTGCATCAATAGTAATTCCTATTGGAGAAGGATATCATTCATTGGAAGGTATTCAAAATGAGGTCTATGGTAACACCAGGTTCACATGGGAACCACCACATATGTCCATTCAGATGCCAACTGGATTTCCTGCCGGTAATGGGCACACAAATGTTCAGAATGAGAAGATGAAAGAAGAGTGGATGGAAAATATGGAGGAGCAAATCAAGGCGATCAAGAGTTCTAGCACCTACGGTCCCCTTGGGATAGAAGAATTGTGCCCTACTGCTAACATTATCATCCCCAAAGATTTTAAAATCCCAAAATTTGTCAAGTATGATGGGAGCACCAATCCCTTTTTCCACCTAAAAACTTACATTACTAAAATGTCCATTTGGTCAAGGGATTGGAAGTTCCTCGTTAATTTCTTTCATGAAAGTTTGACTGGGCCTGCTTTAAAGTGGTGTATCCAACAGGACCTTTCGGAAATCTCCTCTTGGGATGACTGAGCGAATTTGTTTATGGGTCAGTATCGGTTTAATCTGCATACAGCCCCAACCCAGGAGCAGTTGGGAACATTACAGAAGAAAAATGAGGAGACATTCAAACAATATGCCCAGAGGTGGAGAGCTCTTGCAGCTCAAGTGCAACCGCCTTTAACTTTGACAGAAATGTGCTCATACTTCTTGAGGACTTTAGGAGCTCCTTATATTGGGACAATGGTAGGTATTGCTTACCAAGACTTTGCTGAATTAATTGCTATCGGAGAAAGGATCGAATTTCTGGTAAAGGATAGCAAATTGCCAATTGGCAATAATGAAGGTAGTTTCAAGAAGTGGTTTCCCACTAAGAAAAATGAGCCAGAAATGAGTTATCTACAAAACTAACAACCTTCACAACCTTGATATTCACCATCCTACCCTGTATACCGACCACCTCCATATAACCCAAACACTTACCCTTCTGCATCGTTCCATCTACCTAGCCTAACTGCCTCTCCCATGAATGCACCTCAAACCCAGCTACTCCAAATCAACAATGTTCCTGTACCTCAACCATACGCTCCAACCCGCCTAACCTATAACCAATATCCATTTGCACCTCCACAAAATTACCCGCAACCTCGGCCAAACTTTCAAAATCAAGGTCGTTTTGGTCCCCAATGCCTACCTCCTTTCCCAAGATTATCCATTTCAATTGCAGAGTTATTCCAAAGGCTCTATGATGCCTATTTAATTTCGGGGAGTCCTGTGCGCCCTATGAAGTCACCATTCCCAAGTTGGCATAACCCAAATTTGACTTGTAAATTTCACATGGACGTTTCTGGGCATTCCATTGAAGACTGTGAAGCTTTTAAGACAGCAATGAGAAAGTTAATTGCTTATGGGAAGCTTGATATCCAAGAGGAGGCTGGACCCGATATTGTTAACAACCCAATTCCTCATCATGGTGGAAGGAATGGGGTAAATGCTTAGAATAGTTGATCAAGGAAACCTCATAAAGTTCAACTTAGTGGTGGTTCATAAACAATACCTTAGAGTCCTCCAATAGTGGGGAATTTCTAAGCGAATGGTATTCTGATTTGTTTATCAAGTAGTTACCGTGAAACGATGGTTTAATTGTATTAACCTTATGCTTGTTCGATCAATAAAATCATTTGGGTTTTGAACTTATGATAACTTTTTTGAAGCATTAGTGTAATGAATTTGCATGGATATCTTGTTTCCTTTCATTTTCATCACGTTGTCTTTCTTGACATTTATTCAGTTTCGTTTCTTCGAAGGGTTTTCCTTGTATTTGGATCCCATTGAACGCCAATTCTTGGCAATTCTCAGTTTGGTATATGTCAGTAAGGTTTGCGCCTGCAAGTGCCTTTTGTAAAAAAGAAAAGAAAAAAAAAAGAAAAAAAAAGAGTAAAGAAGTAATCACTTGGTGTGCACTATCTTTTTGTCTCAAAATTAAAGTTTTGAAAATAAACAATCATAATTTGAAAATGAAGACTGGCCATTTTTCTCTATCTTTTACAAAATTTCATCATTTTTATCCCTCGTTACCCCTTTTGAGCTTGAAAATTTCTTCAATAAACCCTGGATAAGGATCACCCCTACACTAGGGGATAGCACAAAGCAAATGTTGATTGTCATGGTGACTATTTTGAAGCATAATGAAAAAGAAAAGGTGAAAGGGGCAAGAAGTAAAAAAAAAACTAAAAAAAGGAAGAAGAAAAAAATGAAACAAAAAAAAAGAAGAAAAAAAAAAAAGGTCAAATGAAATGAGTCATGACAAAGGGGAATGAAAGAAAATGAAATGCAATGGGAAGAAATTGAGAATAATAAGAGAAAAGTGTGCTTAAAAGTGCAAAGGCAGTTGACAAAATTCAATTTTGAAAGTGAAGAATCCTTAGTCCCATTCAACCCTTAAACACTTGTTTGAGCCTTATATCTTTCCTTTCATAACCCCTCATTTTTACAAGCCTCAAAATTCCATTCGATCAATGAAAGGTTGTTGTCATTTCGTTAACTTTAATTTTGAGACAAATGTTACACTCATCTAAGTATCCGATTGCTCTTTTAAAAAAAAAAAAAGAAAAAAGGAAAAAAAAAAAAGAGACTTTCACCAGGGCAAGTTTCTACCATGTTCGAGCATTTTTTCTTTTCCCTAGTTCAATTTAACCTACACTAAGGCAAATCTTTTGGGCACTAGAGCGAGTTCATATTCTATTCAATTCAATCATAAACTGGGATAAATTTCTCTCTGGTTCAATTTGAGTTTTACACTAGGACAAGTGTCTACCCTGCTCGATTTGACTCTAAACTGAGGCAATTTTTCTTTTCCTTGGTTTGATTGACCAACACTGGGATAAATCTTTTGGTCACTAGAGTGAGTGTTAGCCTTATTCTATTCAATCCTAAACTGGGACAAATTTCTCTTTGGTTCAATTTGACTTGATGTAGATGTTCAGTAAAAGAAAATCCTTGGTCATAATGTCTAGTGAGCAACTAAAGATCGTTTTCATGAGGATCAAACCAATCCATATCAAGGCAACTCTTCTTTGAGTCACATACCATCGTTTGTGTCTTATTCCATATATACCATTTTGTGTTGTCAAACTTCCAAGGCCAATCTAGAAGTTGTTCACTTAGTCAATTCCTCGTTCATTGTACTTTTGAATCCATGTCTATTTGTTACGTAATGCTTCAGGTAAGGTGAACATGATTACAACATTATGATTTGACCATCTAATGGTAATTCCTTGATGAACAATTCAGACTGAAAAGAATTTAGAAGTTCCAATGAAAAGGAAAAATGATATCCTAAGAGATAATCCAGAAACAAGAGGTACCTAAGCAAAAAGGGAAAAGAGTCCGTTAGACTGAAAACTCGAAAGGGCGGTTTAAGCAAAAACTGGGGCAAATAAATAGGAGGATGACCTGAAGCCCCTTGAAAAGTTCACCAAACTGGGGCAATTTTGTTCAATTGGCCATACTGGGACAAAATTTTTGAAGGATTAAAGAGAAGATATGAGTAATCAAGCAGTTGTAGAGAATCAATTGGATGGGAGATAAAGTTAAATACTGGAGTAAAATTTTCTCTCAAGGACTCAGCCAAGCAAGGGTTCATGACAAGAGATGATCATTTCATTTCTCAAAAGGAGAGTTGAGAGTGGATAACAAGGAAAGAGAAAGAAGAAGAAAAAGGAAAGAAAGGATGAGAACCGAAACGGGCTAAAGCACGTGAACGAAGGGTTTGATTGGTCAAAGTTTTCCAAAGTCATCCTTAGTTCAAATGATTTTTTTTATTTAAAAAAAAGGAAAAGAAAAGAGAAAAAAAGAAAAAAAAAAAAAAAAAGAAAAGAGAGAGAAAAAATAATAAAAGAAAAAGAAGATCTTTTCGGGCCGCAGTTGCGCATTGTCATTTAAATTATGGGACTCAGTTGTCCATTGGCTTTTAAATTTCGGGACTCAGTTGCCCATTATCTTTTAAATTCTGGGACTCAGTTGCCCATTGCCTTTTAAATTTCGGAACTCAGTTGCCCATTGTCATTTAAATTTTGGGACTCAATGTTGCCATTGTCTTTTAAATTCTAGGACTCAGTTGCCCATTGTCTGTTAAATTTCGGGACTCAGTTGCCCATTGTCATTTAAATTCCGGGCCTCAGTGTTGCCCATTGTCTTTTAAATTTCAGGACTCAGTTGCCCATTGTCTTTTAAATTTCGGGACTCAGTTGCCCATTACCTTTTAAATTTCGGGACTCAGTTGCCCATTGTCATTTAAATTCCAGGACTCAGTGTTGCCCATTGTCTTTTAAATTTTGGGACTCAGTTGCCCATTGTCTTTTAAATTTCAGGACTCAGTTGCCCATTGTCTTTTAAATTCTAGGACTCAGTTGCCCATTGCCTTTTAAATTTTAGGATTCAGTTGCCCATTATCATTTAAATTCCGGGACTCAGTGTTGCCCATTATCTTTTAAAATTTGGGACTTAGTTGCCAATTGTCTTTTAAATTTCGGGACTCAGTTGCCCATTGTCATTTAAATTTCGGGACTCAGTTGCCCATTGTCATTTAAATTTCGGGACTCAGTTGCCCATTGCCTTTTAAATTTCGGGACTCAGTTACCTATTGTCATTTAAATTTCCTCAGTGTTGCCCATTGCCTTTTAAATTTCCTCGATTGCATTGCCTTTTAAATTTCTGACTCATTGCCCATCCATTTAAATTTTGGGACTCAGTGTTGCCCATTGCCTTTTAAATTTCGGGACTCAGTGTTGCCCATTGTCATTTAAATTCCGGGACTCAGTTGCCTATTGTCATTTAAATTCCGGGACTCAGTTGCCCATTGCATTTTAAATTCTGGGACTCAGTTGCCCATTATCATTTTAAGTTCTGTTGAGCGCATCGGCTCCATGCATTTCATGCATTTTAAATTTCTGTCAATTTCTTTGAGCGCATCGGTTCCATGCATTTTAGGTGCTGTTGAGCGCATCGGCTCCATATATTCCATGCATTTTAAATTCCTGTCTTTTGCTTTTGAGCGCATCAACTCCCTGTCATTTAAGTTTCTATCATTGAGCACATCGCTCTTTGCATTGTTTTGTTTCTTTTCGTTTCCGAACAAAATTCAAGTTCATGTCTTTACCTGTTCCTTACCATGATAAAATGAAAAACTACAGTTATTTTTTTTATCTAGTAAGAAACAAGTAAAGAGGGGAAACTGTGAACACTCAATTTTGTCTGGGGCATTTTGTAAAAAATAAAAATAAAAAAGAAAAAAAGAAAAAAAAAGACTCATCTTTCAACCCATTAGCCCATTAACCCCTAAACCAACTCATTGACCCATAACCCATGATCCAACCCATTAACCTACAACCCTTAAGCACTTATCCTAAATAAACCTCATCAGTTATCCTAATCCTTAAGCACTTATCCTAACTATCCCAAACAAACCTATCATAAACTAACCATAACTCATCTTACCACAAACTTATCCTAAACCAACATTGGCGCTTATCATCAAACCCATCTTAACACAAACTTATCCTAGCATAAACTCATCCTAACTCAAACTCATCCTAAACAAACTTATCTTAAACCCCCATCACTTATCCTAAACAAACTTCTAATCACATTTTAACTCAAACTCTTCAACCTAATCCCCTCCTATAAATACCCATCACCCACACACTCGTAAAGACTTACTTCACCTTCATACACACAGAGTTTTGCCTACACGGTTACCAACATTACAATCATATTTTCTCACTTACATAGCCTTCATCTTCCATCTTCAACCAAACTCCTCACCATCCCACCATTACATCTAGCATACATTCAAACTTCTCACAACACAATAACCACCTCTGCCAAAAATTGCCATTCATGTTAGCCTACACCAACAATACACCAACTCCTTCATCCCACTAACAACTAGCCACCGTCGTGACTCACTTCCATCCGAACCACTACCTACTTGGGTCGCCGTCACCTAATCTGCCTTCATCTTCTTCCTCTGTTCTTTCTACAAACATCAAGAAGAAAAGAAACATACCCTTTTTTTTTTTTTTTATTCTTTTCGTAAGCCAAGAAGTCACTTCGTTTTCTTTTACTTATTTTGATTCTTATTCTTTTTATTCTTTTTTATGCTTTATCTATTTTCTCCTTTCTTTTTTTATTTATTATTTGTTTTCTTTGTTTTTTTTATTTAGTTTAATTAAAGAGAAGAAAAGAAACAGACTTTTTCGTAAAGTTGTTAACTTATCTTTTTTTTTTTCTTTTTTCCGTAAAGTTACTAACTTGTCTTTTTTTTTTTCTTTCATAAAGTTACTACATTTTTTTAAAAGATGTTGTATTTTTTGTTATATTTTTTTTGAGAGAAATAGTTTTGAGTAGTGGACTTTAACTTAATGAGCTAAAATACAAAAAATAAAAAAAAAAAAAAAAATTGATAAAAATAAAATATAAAATAAGATAATTAAATATTTTTTTAAAGAGAATAACATGGGTTACCCGAGTTAAGACAAACTGCTAACCTTGTAACATTTGTAATCATCCGAGTTGCATGACAACTTGATGATTCAAATTATTATAATTTAAATTATTATTTTGTCTTCAAACTTTTATAAAATAAACTGTTAATTGATAAAGGTTCAATTTTTTTTAAAAAATAAAAATAAAATTTTTTGTAACAAACTTGATGAGCAATGAGTGACGTCTAGCGTGACGCGAGTTTCACCTATTCAATCCTTAATTTTAATAACTGAATCGTGACGACTTGTTAAATCAAATTTTTAAAATTAATTAAGTTGTTTCTTTTAAAAAAATAAAATAAAATAAAATAATAATAAAATCAACCAATTTTTTTCCTAAATAAATTTTAAATAAAAATTTTGTAACAAATTTGATAATAAGTGGGTAACGTCTCTAGCGTGACGCGAGTTTCACCTATTCAATTCTTAATTTGAATAATTGAGTCGCGACGGCTTGTTAATTCAAATTTTTAAAATTATTTTAATTAAAATCAACCAACTTATAATTATTTTTTAGAGAACTACGTGACTTTGAGTTCCTCATTACACTAGGGGATACGTAAGAGCGGGACTCCAATTCCATCAAGCCAAAAATTAAATTTTCATAATTTATTTGTTTATTTCATAATTTTTTACAAAAGGGATAAAACAAATATTTTCAAGGATTATTAAGAATTTGCATAATTAATTTAAGGTACCGTCTTAGGACGGGTGTGTTAGGGGTGCTGTGGGATTAAGTTTCTACCATTTTCTACACATAACCGACTCCCGAATTCAATCTGGTTTCAAAGACTATTCTTTTGGATTTTCTAATTTTTCCTAATAAAAAATAAAATTGGTAGCGACTCCTAATTTTTAATTTAAGTTGTTATTCTACCGCAATTTTTCAATCGCGTCAGTGACAAATAAAAATGAACAATATATATATATACACACACACTCCATTCATTTCACAATATTTATTATTTAAGATTTTTTACAAAGATTAAGAAAACTATTAAATATCCTCAAATTTAGATAAATATAACTACATTTGATTAAATTATCATCTCACTCCACTAATGCTCTCTTTCATTCCACTTAGTGCACATAACAAGAGACAAAGATAAAGTTTTAAAAAAATTAATGCATTTTTTGTTCCTAAAATGATAAACAACACGAAACAAAAAAAATTGTCTAAAACGATAGATATTTTGAAAAAAGAAAGAAGTATAAAAGAATAATAGTTTGAATGAGGAAAGTGATATGTGACGGGCACGAAGTTTGGCCTTTGGCAAAATTTTAAGAAACAAAGGATATAATACCATAAAAATATTAAAATTATAAAATTAAGAAATTAAGGTTTCAATTATGAATATTAATTCCGATTAATTAAAGAAATAATATTGTTAAATCAATTTAGCAGTTATTGTCGCACTGTTTCCTAATTTTAGAATATAATACTACAAAAAATATATGATATATATAATAATGTAATTAATAAGATTAAGGCCTTAATGTCTCAATTTTGAATATTATGAATATTTATTAAAATATTGATATAGGATATTAGCCTGTATTTAAATTTAATGAATAAACTCAATTTAGGACATATTAATATATTGTTATATTGTTTTACGATAATTAATTTAAAAATTAAATTTGCATTTTATTAAGATTAGAATGCTATTTGTTTGAGCTATAAATTATCCAAAGCAAAATCACAAAAAACACACAAATACAAACAAATTTTGAGAAGGAAAAGGTGTAATTTTTTATTTAAAAACTTAAATATTTACTAATCATTCCTTAATTAAATCATCATAATCAATTAAGATCTCAATTAAATTCAAATTTATTTTTCAATCTTCATTAATTTTGATCCTATTCAAATCATAAATTAAGTCTCTAAATTGTATTAATTTAGGAAAACCATGACTAATATCCAACATAATTAAGATGAATGTTCCATTAAAGGTTATTAATGTCTCATCACATAGGCAGTTTTATGGTATTTTTTTTTCAGTGTACAGTACCCATCAAACATTTTTTATTGGTCATTCATTATTTTTAGTAGAATTTTAAATATTTATTATGAAATCAGCATTAAATGAATGCTTGACAACTTATACTAACATCATACTTATCAGGACTTAGAGAAATTCCCTCATCACATTAATGGTGAATGCGTTTGTTTTGCTACTATTATAGAAATAGCTATTGATCATAGATGGTCCAATCCCAGTTGTCTAATATACCCTGAGAAAAATGAACTTATAAGATTATTTTTTGTTTGGATAAGTATGAAAAGATTTGTCAAGTTATTCCCAAATAAATTATTTTATTTGAATGCTTAATATGCTTACTTTTTGATAATAACATTTTCAATATGCTATTAATTTAATGTATAAAATCCTTGAGAAAGTTTCCAATAACAGGAATAGTGTCATTTTTGTGATATTTGATCATGGGATAAGCTAACTTCTTCGTATAAAAAGGAAGTCTAAACTTAAAGATGGAAATGAATGTTTTCCTCATTGTAAAAAGCTAAAAATACTAATGAAGATTGATTCTAATGGATTAAAACGAATATAATATTTTGAAAGCAAACAATAAATGCCCCGAGAATGATTTTGATTAATTAGAATTTAAAAAGAATATAATGAAATAAAATAAAGGAATAAATGTTTTTATTAAAAAATATTTATTTCAATATAATAAAAATTAATTTAAAAATAATTTAACTTAAAATTAAATAAGAAAATATTGAATAAACCTATGACTTAAGAAATTAATATCATAAGAAAAATATCATAAACTATTATATTTTGTTGCATTTTTTTCCCAATTATATTGACACTGGAAATTAAGTACAAAAAAAAAAAAATACTTTGACTTTAGCCCCTCTTTGTAATAAAAAAATATAAAATTTAAAAATAATCTAATAAAATTAAGAATTTAATTTTAATACATTATCAATGAAAAATTTTTAAATTATATCCAATAATGTTTTATTACATCATTTAATGAATTTGACATATTATATAGTTGTTAACATAATCAAACTTATTAAATAATATAGCAACACAAAATTAGAAAATGATATAAACAAATTTTACACTAACAATGCATCAAAATTAAATATTAAAATTAATTTAGGATCTATTATAAATAAATTCTCATTAATTTTAGTACAAAAAAATAAATTAAATAGAAAAGAAAAGAAAAATACTATTTGATTAGAAAATTAATCAAGAAAAGAATAAAATAAAATAATAAAATAATATAATAATATAAAAACTAAAGAATAATAAATGTAAAAAAAATAAATAAAAAAACACAAAAAATAGTTGACTGTGAATTCAATCAAGAAAATAATATATTATAATATAATATATTATAATAAAGGACTAATAAATATAAAAAATTAAAAAAATTGGATTTCAACTCCTCTTTGTACCAAAATAAAGTTAATTTAGGATGTACTTTTGGTTTGTTCTTCAATTTATATGGTATTTTGTTACAATGTTTATCAATTATTTGTCATATTAACTAATGAGAAAGCCATACGCAAGAAGTGGGGAGGAGAGTAGTAGTAATTTATTATAGTTTAGACGTGAAGAAAAGATAAGGGCCATCTTATATCAATGTTTCAGACATTCGTTATTTCATTGCATAATTTTATTATATTACATATCATATTTATGATTTTAATTCATAAAACCTTATATCTTTCTTATTACGAACGAGTTAAAGTTGATAATTACTTAAACAAATTAACACAAGTAAAATATTATTAACTTGACATCACTGGAGTTAAAATCTAGTTTTTAGAAAAGACACAAAAAAAGAACAGATAAAATACACACTATAAGATTAAAAGTATATTTGACTTAATTAATTTTATATTAAAAACTTTTTAATCAAACGTTCTTTTTAAAACATTTCGAATATAATTTTTTTAAAAGTCACTTATATATAATAAATTAGGGTACAAACTCTTGATAGTGACATAATCTCTTAGACTATCCATTTAAGAGTGACAAATGTCATTCTTAATTTTTTCTTTTAAATTTTTAATTTAAATTATCTTTTAATTAATTATACATATATTTTTTATAATTTTAAACATTTTTTATTTTAATCTACATATGTAAATTCTATCTAAATTTAAAGAAATACGTGCAATACACATTATATTCACTAATAAATAAGTTGATTTGAACATTTACTACATTTTTTCATTTAAATAAAAAAAATTATATTGTAGTTAAAAATATCAAATTTAGAACAAACGTGCACATCACAGTTACTGTAGCTAGTTTAATGACATAAATTGGTATCGAAGAATCGATTCAATAATGACAAACATTTATTCTGGAAATATAAAAAAGATAAAAGTTTCAAGGTCGGTTTTAAGTTAGGACCAAATTAATGCGGCGTTGTCATCCGTTGTATGAGTATGAAATGATGATGGACGCAAGAAGAGGGATGAGTCAGGTGCTGGAAAGATTCTTCTATACTTTTAAAGTATCACGTTTCTGTAAAATTAATATATATGATCTTTTATAATTTATGCATATGTTTATATTGAAATTTTAATATTTTAAAATTTAAATGGTTATAACTTTGCTTAAAATAATACTCTAATTTTTTTTTTGAATTTTCCAAAGTGATGGGGTTCGGAGAATAAGTTAGAACAAACGCACTTAATAAATGTGAGATAAAATATTTGTTAGTAGTAAATTCAGTGCTCAACATGGAAGACTCAGTTAAGAGTGAATTAGAGTTCTCAATAAGGGGCTCATCACAAGTTATTCTTAAAGTGAGCTGGGTCGGATTGACTCACTTTAATAGAGGGTCAAAAAATGAATAATCTGACTCAACCAATTCAAGTTGATAGGTTAAATGAATTGGCTCACAAAAAATTAAACAAAAAAATGTAAAAAAATTCAAAAAACTATAAAAATAATATCATGTCTAGTGTTTGATGGCCTTTCAAGAACGTTCTATTCTAAACGGACACATGTGAACTCATCGTCATCGTGGCTAGAGAAGGAGAAGGGGGTGGGTGGTGGATTGGTGGTGGTGGTGGTTGGTGAGTTGGATTGGTCATGCTTACCCAATTGAAGATTAGAGGAGGAGAATGGGTGGGCACTGTGACTGGTGTTGGTCATGATTCGTCACTAGTTGTCCTAATCTGGTGGCTGCGACTGGATCGCTAGTGTCCGGTGGTTTTGATGGGATAGTGGTCGGTGAGGACGATAGGTGGTGGATCCATTTTTTAGAGTTTTTAAGTTTGAGTTTTGAGAGATAAGAAAGATGATACATAACTTTATTTGGCTTTTTCTTTTCTTTTTTTCAAACAAATTCTTGCAACTCATGACTTAACCTAGCTCAAATCTGTTTAACCCACAAGTTAAGTGATGAAGGTCAGGTCCACCCGCAATCCTTGTGGGTTGGTTTTGTAATAACCCAACCCACTATTTTGAGAAGTTTAAATAGGTTAACTCACGAGTTGCGACTCACTTCAACACTCACTTTAACAGCTCTAGGAGTGATTAATTACCAATTTAGTTCAGTGATTGATTACGAGTTTAGTTGATTGATTGGATTGACAAATTTTTTCTTTAATTTTATCATAATGGTGTTATTTACATTAATTTTTTAACAACAAATAAAATAATATTTTATTATCTGAACTCAAAAATATTTTTTATTAATATATTTTTAAAAATGTAAAACTAATGTGATCAGGTTTGATTAGGTTAAAAAACAAAATCCAATAATGATTCGATTAAAAGGTGACTAGATCTGATTAGGTTAAAAACAAAATCAAATAATGATTCGATTAAAACGTCAACTTTATTATGTTATCCAATTAAATACATTAACTTTAAAATTTACTAATTAATGACCTAAATTTTATTTTATTTTATTAATTAATGACCTTAACTTTATAACAAATATTTCAATAAATTTTGTCAAGTAAGAAAACATATTTCAATAATATTTCAATGTTTGAATTATGGAATTACTATTTTAGGAAAAGTTTTACCTGACTATCATCCTTAACCTAAAATTAGGTAAGTAATTGGTTAAAGATCAAAAAATTTAAAAAAATAATTTAAGACATATATGTCATATGTCTTATTCATATTATAAATAAATTATATTTATAAAGTTAAATAACTTTGTCTTTTCATAATTTTTATTAACAAAAATATTTTCTAATAAATTTGAGGTCCTTAATTAGTAACAATAAAAGCTCAATCCTTTAATTAATTTATCACAAAAAATTTATGTACTCAACTAATATTTCATTTAGTCAGATTGATTCGGGTTAAAATAAAATTAAGGCTGGAACTATTAGTATTTCAATATACTTATCCACACTCTCAACTTTATAATTTTAATGCTACTTTCTAAATTTACCCTTTTTAAGTTTTCCTTTTTAACAAAATTCAAAATCATTTTCTTTTATATTATAGTTTCCTATGCCTACTCCATAGTAATTATAGCTAATTTTTAGCAAAAACTAGTTATGACTAATGAATAAGTCAGGATTCTCTCTTATTAGTGAAATAACAGGAGAAAATTTTGTTATAGAAAGAAAGACACAATTTCTTTTAAATAAAACTAGTAGATCCTATAACCCAACATAGTAGGTCCTTACATAACAAATTTTATATGTATCTATCTCCCTAATTTATAATCTTTATTAAAGGATTAAAGTTTCAACATTTTTAATTAAAAACTAATCTTTATAACTAATTATCTTATCCCACTATTTGAAAAGGACATTCTCAATAATTAAAGTTTGAAAAATTTCTCTTATGAATTTAATAATAAAATCTTATTGAAAATGGAATAAAATAAAATTTATTAAAAAATATTTTATTATATGATCACTAACTAAAAATAATTAAAAAAAAATCTCCTATTGAACATAGAAACAAACAACCATATTAGATAGCGCAACTTGCAAGAAGTATAGAAATCAATTTGTGGAATGCATACGCTAGGTTCTCCTTTCTCAATAGGTAATGAGGGGGTGAATGCATTTGGGCTTCTCAATATTATAAAGAATTTGTGTGATGGTGATAAAGATTACAAAATCTCTATATATTTAAGGATATTTGTGGGAATTGCTCCATTTGGAGACTTGATTTTGGAGAATTTTTTCTTGTGGAGACAGTGATCGTATCCCTTACCCCGCAGGATCCCCATCCCCAATAAATTATTAAATTATCATTATTAATTATATCATATATATGTATTACTATTATATTCTTTTTAATAATTTTTATCTATATTATTTTTATATTAATTTAAAATTAAAAAAATACCACTTCGTAATAACTTGATATTTTAATTTGTTGATATTATCGACTTAAATTAAAATTATTTACCACTTTATATATATATATTTTTTTTTTTTTTAAAATAATATTAAAGTCCTCGCAGATCCCCATTTTCCCGTGGGGAACGAGGACATGGAGAATTTTTCTTCTGAAGTGAGAATTAAGGGTAAGGACAGGGGAAGATTAGGGAGGCAGGGATGGGGAGCGGGGAAGTACTCTCCGCCCCTGCCTTGCGTAGGTGCCATCCCTAGACGGTGTGTCATGTGCAATATAAATTAAACATGAGCAATGTCTCATTAATGCCTCGTGCGGGTGTCATCTCTAGACGGTGCCATGTGCAAAATAAATTAAGCACGAGTAATTTCTCATTAATTTTATCTTTTTATATTTTAATTTTTTGTTATATTATTAACTAGCTATTTAGTTTTTGGGTAAGACTATTGATACTCTAATATAATTATTCACTGTTTATGATTATTTATCATTTTTTTGGTACAATGATTATGTATCATTTTGTTATTTATGTTATTTGCATGACTACTTATCCATATTTGCAAAAGTAATTTTGCTATTATTTGTCTAATCTATGTTTTTTTAAATCAAATAGAAGGTTTTATATATATTTTAATAAGTTAGTTTTCATTTTTGTTGTTATTTCAAAAAATAATTATGTGTCAAATAAGTTTTTATAATAAAAAGTAAAATTATATGGGATATATAAAAATATATAAAAAAATTATTGGTATTACATTATTAAAATATTGCATATATAATGAAAAAATTATGCGAAGTTTAAAAAAGTAAAAGAAATAAAATATTTGTAAATTTCACTTAAACACAAACTAGATAAATTTAATAAATATTATAAACTAGTTATAACTAATTTGGTGTATGTATATGCAGGGACGGATCAGGTTATAGAGAGTGGAGACTCATGTCTCTACTCAATTTGAAAACTTTTATTTGATTATATATATATATATATATATATATATATTTTTTTTTTTATCTTTTTATATATATATTTTTTGTCTCCATACAAATAAATTAATAAATTTATAGTCATAAAAGTAAAATTTATTTTTTTAATATTATTTTTTAAAATATCACATTGTTCTCATGTAATTTAGAGTCAATAGAGTATCAAAATTTGTCAAAATACTCAGAGCATCAGAGTCCTCTTCCATCTCTTTTTCTTATCATTATTATGCTTTAGTGATACTTTTCAAATTTTCAAGTTCTTTTTTGTCTTTTATTTAACTATTTATTTTTCATCCTATGAATATCATAAAGATTTGACTATACAATCGTATGAGAGATAAATAATTGAATGATTGTTTAGTTTTATATATATATAGAAAAATATTTGATAGTATTGATAATAAAAAAATTATTAAGTATTTTTAAAATATAAAAATAAGAAAAAATAATTATAAATTAATCTTTTATAATTTTATATTAATATATTTTTTATATATAAATATAATTATTAAATTTTTTTTGCTTCTGCATTGATATCATTACTTTTTCTTCCGTACCTACAATTTTTGGGTCCATTACTGTGTATATGTAGCTATATATAAAAGAAAATGATTTTAACTTTTGTAGACAAAATACTTAAATAAAGATAAATTTTAAAAATAACATAAAAATTTAAAAATAAAAAATGTGAAAAATATGTTAAGAGTCTCAATAATCCTACCCTAAAATCAACTCAAATTTGATAAATTTTGAGTCGGTTTGGTTGGTTCATTCAGACCAAATATACCCATGGTTACCTCAGCTCTATACTCAGCACGGGACCAATTGGGTTTAGGTATGTGTCGTGTTCTATCTGTGCGCGCTACGGCCGTAAGAGGAAAACAAAAAACAAAAAAACAAAAAAACAAAAAGGTAACGAAACGCAAAACGAGTGAAATGATAAATGGGAAATGGGGGAATTTTCGTATTTACCTTTTTAGCAAAGGGATGCTATAACGGGAAGAGTGATTGGGTGGTACATGTTGGTTGGTTCTGAACATACCAAAGAGTTATATATAAAGAAGGGGTGTGGAGCCTTCATTCACGCTGGCTGTATGTATGGTTTAATTCATAGCGGTGGAGGTGCAACTTAGCTAGCGTGACGACGCTGCTGTGCGACGGTGCTAAACATCATTAACAACATCAACATCAACATCAAACAAATAAATAAACAAATAAACGGGGATGGGCGAAGCTGAAAATGATTCAACCAATACCAAGGTCTATGCCGACGAGGGTGCCGGGGATGTTGAAGTCCCAGATACCGCACATCAGATTAGCAGCGGTGAGTAACGTATTCATTCCCTTTTCACTATTAGTCTATTACCATTCACATTCTACAATTCACAAAAATCCCATCTTTTGAAGTCCAACGATGAGAATTGAGAAGGAACCAAAAGTTTTAATTCTTTCACCCCAGTTGAAAATATAGTAGAGGACATAGGGAACAACATAATTGAAGCACATGCAGTTTTTTGTTTTTTTGTTTTTTTTGTTTTGTTTTTTTGGTTGAGGGCACCGCCGCACCGCCAAATCTATTTCAAAATGACCCTTTTGAATTTTCCTATTTGTCTGCATATATGAGTCATTATTCTACGACTTGTACTTTGGAATTTGGATTCTTGTCTGAATTTTGACTTTTGTCAACCGTCTCTCATCTAAGTTCAATTCGCTATATCTTTTTATTTTTTTTTCTTTTGATTATAGTTGAATTGTGCTTAATTTGCAATTATATAATAAATATTAGAAATTGAAATTGAAATTGAAATTAAAATTGAAACTGAATAAGTGGCGGCGGCGAATAGGGTAGTATAAATTAAAATTGGAGTTTAGTGAAATGGAAAATGAATGATTTTATGTAGGAATCATCTGCCATTGAATGACACTTTATTGAAAAGAAACACATTTTACCTCCGTAATATCCTTCTTTAATTCATTGACAATTTTTTATGTTCTTGTGGATTTTTTTATTTTTTATTTTTTATTTTATTTTGCAGATTCATGGTTTCAAGTGGCTTTTGTCCTCACCACCGGACTCAACAGCGCTTATGTGCTTGGATATTCCGGGAGCATCATGGTTCCCCTGGGTTGGGTCGGGGGTGTAGTTGGTCTACTTCTTGCTACTGTAATATCACTCTATGCAAATGCTCTTATTGCTATGCTCCATGAATATGGAGGGGTAAGGCACATTAGATATAGAGATCTTGCTGGATATATATACGGTGAGGCCAACAGAAATAAAGGATAACACAAAGTGGAGAAACCACTAGCTAGCTAGTTTCCTCTCCACTTTGTCACGTAATTTTGCAGTGTAAGCTGCTTATGTTCATCTCATTCTCATTGCAGGTAGGAAAGCATATTCTCTCACATGGGCTCTGCAGTATATCAATCTTTTCATGATAAATACTGGCTTCATTATTTTGGCTGGTTCAGCCTTGAAAGTAAGATAAATTTAGGAACCTAGTATATCTTCTCTAGTCATCAACTCAAAATTACATTCTTCTCCTCACTGACTTCTTTCTCAAGTTATATTTCACTCTTCCTTCTTTGCGGAAGACTTTTGAAATCATCTACAAATTATTCTATAGTGATTTCATTTTTCTGTTTTCGCTTTGTGCAATAGTGTAGAATCTGTTTATTCAGATTGTCTGTTTAAGAAATTTTTTCTAAACCATTTTTCTATTCATTGTGGTGCAGGCTTTATATGTTCTATTTAGGGATGATGATCAGATGAAGCTTCCATATTTTATTGCCATAGCTGGATTTGTGTGTGCAATGTTTGCCATTTGTATTCCTCATCTTTCAGCTCTTGGAATTTGGCTGGGATTTTCAACTGTCTTCACCATAATATATATTGTTGTAGCAGTTGTGCTGTCGATTAAAGATGGTAATGTCTCATGTCTGTTATATCTGTGATTGCACACTAATCACACAATAACTTGTTAATAAGTACCACCAGTTCTTTAAATCAATAGCCCTTACTGATCTACTTTTTCTCCGGGGAAGTTATCGAATATGTTATCTGAAATGGACACAAAACTAAAAATTGGCATGCATTATATGAATATGTACTCTATATTTGAAGAAAGTTATGTGCAAGTGATCCAATGCTTGGTTTTCTGTTCCTCCGTGCCCTTCTAATTAAGCATTTCTTTTAATCATGTTCATGCTGTTTTCAATGGTAATTAACTCTAATATCTTAAGTAAAATCAGTCTATAATTTTTTCTAGTACTCGGTAACTAGTATTTAAGCATACAACATCTAATATTACTGTTCAAATCTTACAGTTTCTACACCTGCCATCCCTAATCCGATAATCTCTGCACTTGTTCTGCCTTTTCATTCCTTAGAATCCCATTCTTATATATAGTATTTCATCTGATGTCTTGTATGTGCTTCCTTGATAAAATTTTGAGGGGCTTACATCCCTTATTGTTAATTTATCTTTATAGATTCACTTATTATGTCCAAATGGAAGGGGTAAAGAATTTTTTGAGAACTAGTAGAAGAATATCTATTTTCTCCTTTGTAGTTAATAAACACATAAAAATTTCTCATTTATATACTAGAATACAGTTTGAAGCATATTACAGAATATTTAGTATAAAAATATCATTGGCATCTAGTGCTTTTTTCCACTTCTTGCGACTCCATATCTCTTCTATATACCTTGTTTCGAAGGCACTAATTGGGCTGCAATCATTCCCCCGAATTTTCTAAATGGTTGACGATAATATTTGAGAATCACAGAGGTTTACTTGAGGACAATGGTTTTTCATTATGCTTACTTTGTTAAGTTGAATTTATATTGTTTGGTTTGAGTTAATACATTTCCAGTGTGAATGTGCACTAACCATCAGTATATGATCAGGTATAAAATCACCGCCTCGAGATTACAGTATTCCAGGAGATGGTACAAGTAAAGTATTTACAACAATTGGGGCTTCTGCTAGTCTCGTTTTTGCATTTAATACTGGCATGGTCCCTGAGATACAGGTAATATAGAGCTTACAAATTTTCATGTATTTGAGTTTTATGTTGATACATGATACATAATTCTCTTTCGTTTCGGTATTTGTTCTGGAAATTGAGTTTTATTTGGTTGTATAACTTACAGGCAACGATTAGGCAGCCAGTTGTCAAGAACATGATGAAAGCCCTGTACTTTCAGTTTACCATTGGAGTTGTACCATTTTTCCTGATTATCTTTATAGGATACTGGGCTTATGGATCTTCCACCGGAGCCTATTTGCTGAATAATGTTCACGGTCCAGTCTGGGTGAAGGCCTTGGCCAATATTGCAACCTTTCTTCAAGTGGTCATTGCATTGCATGTAATTACATCTAAACTAGAATTTTTAGTACTCTTAAATGTTTTTCTTAAATTGTTTCGTTGGCCTAATTACCTCTCTTCTGCTTCTATTAGATATTTGCTAGTCCTATGTATGAGTATTTGGATACTAGATTTGGGATCAAAGGAAGCGCATTGAATATTAAGAACTTGTCATTTAGAATCGGGGTAAGAGGTGGCTACCTGGCCTTCAATACATTTGTGTCCGCTCTCCTCCCATTCCTTGGAGATTTCATGAGCCTCACGGGGGCGATCAGCACATTTCCCCTTACGTTTATTCTTGCAAACCATATGTACCTAGTGGCAAAGAAGAACAAACTAACATCTTCACAAAAGCTCTGGCACTGGCTCAACATTTGTTTCTTTAGCATCGCGTCTCTTGCAGCAACAGTTGCTGCCATACGGCTTATTGTTGTAGACTCCAAACATTACCATGTTTTTGCTGATGTGTGATTAAATATATTCTATCGTTTCAACAATTGTAGTGCAAGATGTTTCGTGCTCCAAATGCTTTCATTAATAAAAAATAGAATAGGATTTGCCATCGGAAGATTGTATTAATGTATTTTGCTGAATATTCCTTGCACTCTTGCTCAATATTGGTGACTCGTAGCAGTAAAAACACAGATTTGGCACTAATTAATAAATTGACCATACCGCTCGAGAGAGTTACTCTAGCAGCATCAGTTTGGTCAAGTGCCAACAATGAAGTAGGTAAGAAGCAATTAAAAAAAAAAAGAAGAGAATTTACAGTCAAGAAAAGTGAGATGATAATTAATAATTAATACTTAAAAAATTGAATACAACACCGAACTTAAAAGTCACAATGTCCTCCATTACTACTGCCTATATATGTCGCAGTGGTAAATGAACACGATTTTGCCGCAATAAATACCAATGGATCAATATCCCAAAAAAAGACAAATACTTTGATCAGTTGATGGATATTTCTATAATAGAATTTGGCAAACTTACCTACCTAAGAAGACCATCCTCAAGTCATCAGATGAAAATTCATGAACCTGCAATCATTTAAGAAACAGATATCTGTACCAAAAAGACTTAAGAAACAAATGTGATGTAAATGGCCATGCTATTTTCATTATCCTCTACCTAAGTTAAAAGGTAAAAGTCTATATTCTCTAAACTTCACAAGAGAAATGAAGAGGAGAGACAAAGAGTAGATGCATAGGTTTGCTGACTACTCTAGCTTGACTTCGCCATTGACCTACATGCTTAGTTTAAAGTTATCGATTTTGGCTGAATCCAGTTCAGATACCATGGTTCCAAAACAAACCACATTCCAGCAGTTATTTCATACTGATGTTCAACAATCAGAATGGAGGTAAACTCAGTATCTCATGAACTAAATTCAGCTCATGTACATGTACTAAGTTTTTTTGGTACAATGTATATGTATGAAGTTAATACATAGCATATGACATTATGATACCAGAAAAATAATAGTAAGAATTTGGGGTAAAAATAGGCTAAGCTAAGTTAGACTTTGCTTAAATAAACCTAGTACAGTTTTGTAAAACATCGACCTAACCTATCATAGGCCTTTTTTAGGATTCATCTTGGCCTATTTTTGGAAACATTAAAGCCTAGCTTGGCCCGAAAGTTTATTTAAAAATTTACATTACATGAAAGCCTTCATATAGGCTAAGAAACTTAAACTTTTTAATTTTTAAATAGGTATAACTTTTATTGAAATTATTATGTTATATAAAAATAAACATATTATAGTAATATATAATTAATAAATTATGTAAGCATTTAAATTTATTTAGCCAGTTAGGCTAAATAGGCTTTTTCAAAAGCCCAAGCCTTAACCTACATAGTTAAATAAGTCTTTTTAAAAGCCTACGCCCGACTTGTTTACTAAATAGACTAGGTCTAACTAGGCCGAAAATAGGTTAGGCCATAGGTCATTGATAGGCCGCTTGACCTATTCCCGCTCCTAACCCTAATCAGAACGCCTCATACATCACTTTCAGGAAAATACAGATTTTATCTTAAAAGTCAGCATATAATTTCTTCTTCATGTATTTTCTTTCATTAATCAAACAGATGAAAAGCTCAAGGCACTCCCATAACAACAGATAGTTGTTCTAATTAAATTTAAAAAAAAAAAATTAATACTCAATACTCATATACAAAATTAACAAAATGTTTGAATAAGACATATGCATTGACATCTCACCTTGCTAGGCAGCAGGAATCATCCAGACACCAACTTTACAAAAATGCAGATGGAGTTGAGAAGAATGAGAGGAACTCTGAGGTACTGAGTTGCATAAATGAGACCTATAAGCTGGCCTTTGAACGACTTTGTCCTTCCACCTGAAAAATCTGAGAAGCCCCATCCTCTAGGTGCAAGAAAGCGGTCCTCATTTAGTATTGCTAGTGCATTTGCAAGAAGCAGGAACCCCTCTAGTAATGTCCACAAACCCATTTCCCTGCATTGCAGAGAAATCCAACCCTATGCTATGAGATAACTGATCCAGTAGATAACACTCATTGTAGACATGGACAATATAAGGCAAAGAGGATGCTTCCATTTCCAGGTTGGTGAAAATAAAAATCTCACTTACAATCAGTTGGAGAAACTCAAAATCATAAACCATGAAATTCTAGATTTTTTTAGATTTCAACAAATATGGATGCACCTGCTAAAAACCCATAAATCAACTTTCCAATTAAACTTCAAATAAACAAAAAAACTAAAATTCTAATTCAGTTTTAAGTCTAGCATCTACAAATAAATTAATGGCACTTCTCTTTTGCCTTTTTTTTTTTTGGATGTCTATAACTTTAATGCAAATTAAAGACTTTTCAACTCATTGAAACATAGATTAGAATAACAATGACAACGGAATTCCGAACCAATAACAAAAACATAAAGCTAAACTATAAGATATTAAGATTCAGGCAATGTGACAAAAACAAGGATTGAGAATGGTAGATAAAGGCGCATGAGGTAACCTTATAATGGTGGTGGGTGGCGTCGACGTGGAGGGATGACAATCAGAGAAAGATCATGCTGATGCGTTTCACGTCGATGGAATCACACCACAGTACAAATGAACAACGAGTGTGAGAAAGGAGAACCCGATCTGACCAAAGCGCACCGTTTTGCATTTTTTTTTTTTTTTTTTCCTTTAACGAAGCCTAGTTACCTGGGCCTGGGCCCAGAAGGACACCTCAGAAATATGTTGGATCCCAGAGCCCAATGATAAAAAACGAAAAAAAAAATCCAAAACCAGGATGGAACTCGTCATTTTAATAAAACCCTCGAATTCGATTGCTTCTAGTGGACTGCTTCCGCCGACCGGTCTCTGCCTGGTGTGCATCAAACATAACAAACGAAAATGGTGAAAGGACGACAAGGAGAGCGTGTCAGGTTGGTTGGTTTCTGATATTGTTCCAACTATAATTAATTACCATGACTATGGAGTATGGAACCGTTTTACTGATTTAACATCAATTTTTACCGAAAGCAATATGGCAGATTTTGAATGATGCATGCACATTCATGATGTGGTGTAGAAAGAACTTGTATATATGATTAATAATAATAATAATAGTTTTAGTTCTTATATTTGCTCTGGCTAATGTGTTCAACTGCTTAAGTTACGTGGTGATGGGCATGTTCTTTGTTTGGGGACGGGAGGTGGAATGGAACATCTGATCTCACTCTCTTCCACTCCCCTCTGCCCCATTCCAAGCACTCTGAAAGGGTGTCTGAACTGTGAAGAATCTGATTACGTGGATAATCTTGCGACGGAGGAAAGAACAAGAAGGCCCTATATACTCTTACAGTACTACTCTTAATGGCTGAGATTTTATTTAAATTTTATTAAATAATATGTTAATTTTAATCCAACAGCATGTATTGTTGTGCAGTCCACATGTTATGTTTTTATTAGATTGAGTGTATTACTCTCAGAGTACATAAGAATGTCTCCATGTGTGTTTGCAAATTAACTGATCTTGAGTTTGACTTATGTATGCTCCAGAGCTTGGTTGTTTACGTGTTTAATTACCTAATGCATATGATGTTTTGTGATCTCAATTTGTTCGTCTAATTCTCTTTAATTTTTATTATCAATACCAGCATCCTATTATTCATTTATATAGGAGATTTTGCATAAAATTTGCTAATGTTGTCATTTCCTTTTCTTGTATGTCAGGCTCTATGTCAGGGGTTCAATCCTTGGATACAAGAGGTAAATCTTTTAACTTTGGACTAATTTCACAGATTTTTTTTTTTTGGCTCCCAACTTTATATTTTGTGTTTTGTGGCTGTGAAAACTTCCTGAAGTGTGTCTAAAAACTGTTTTGGGTTTATGTTTATATCTTCATTTCAATTTAATGCATATAATGGATATGGAAACAGATAGTTTGGTTTGATTTGTGCTAATGAAAATGTTAGTGTTGTTCAGGTCCAAGTCAAATCAATACCCAAACACCTCTCTTATCCAGATTGAAGGAGTAAATTCTAAGGAAGAGGTTGCATGGTACCATGGCAAGCGCATGGCATACATTTACAAAGCCAAGGTAAAGAAGAATGGAAGCCACTATCGCTGCATTTGGGGTAAGGTTACCAGGCCTCATGGTAACAGTGGTATTGTCCGTGCCAAGTTCAAGTCAAACCTGCCACCCAGATCGATGGTAATTGCATGGACTTAGGAATCAATAATTTTTTTAGATAACTTTGTTTATGATTTTCTGATTTGAGTTTTGATCTATCTGCAGGGAGCAAGGGTAAGAGTGTTTATGTATCCAAGCAATATATGAGGTAATTATATGCCCTTTTATTGATACTTGTAGACTTTCTCAATGCATTATCTGTTGTTCTCTTACTAGGTTTCTTTAAGAATTGAAGCATGATGTTTTAAATAAATATTCTTTACTGGCCTTAAAATCATGTCTGTTGTGGCATTTGAAGTGATGAGTAAGTCTAGCAGTAATTGTTGTCTACTTTCTTTTTGTTGCATATGTCAGTTGAATAAAATAATTATCTAATTGAAATTTGTTGTGAGTACACCAATTTTTGTGAGCAGAATGTTCACTATTAGTCTATTTGAGAATAACTAATGTCTAATGCCCTTATCATATGCTACGTGATTTATTTGACCTTGAATTTTGCATATGTTTTACGTTATTCTTATTTTGCCTTTAATTTTCATCTTTACAGATTCTCAGGGCCTTTGGGTGCCTCTATAGAGTTTTATGTGACTAGAAGGCAGTTGCGTTCTTCTTTATGAGGTTAAATTTTTATGTCCTTTGTACTCTTAAGCAGAATATTTTACCTGTTTAGGATGGTGAACTGCATGTTTTTAGCCTATGTTCTATCTGCTATTGTTAATGAGATTTGAGTTTCGTTTTAGTAAATGGTTTTTCCTTTCACATTAGTGGCATCGCCTATATTGTATAATTTCTCTCTTAATTTTCCATTTTGCTGGCAAACTTAGCTCTACTCTCGCTGTTTTGTGAATGCCACAATATTTGTCCAGGCGTGTATGATTCGATGCGTACCCTTATATATGGGATGAAAAATGCTGCTGTCTTGATAATGGTAGTCCATTCAAGTCTATGGAGAGTGCTTGGGCTCTTAAAGACCTGTCCGTTAGATCATCTAAGAAGTCTATGTATCTATTATATATGATTTTATATAAACATTTCATTACTTCTTTTGAAAGTTGGACCCTACTGGGGTAGGAAGGGTAGGTTAACTGTCCTGTACACTACACCGTTGCTTACCTGGGGATCCCGTTGAGCTAACCCTTCCACAAGCCCCCAACCCACACGTCCCAAGCCAACCCCAGGATCCCGTCATCGAGCTTGTACATAGCTAGTATAAAAAGACAAGACCCAATATCCCCTTATCAAAACCTAGAACGTTCTCCTCAACTGAATAGGACACTGTTGATCCCTGATATGCCCACTTCTTTTAATATATTTTCTTGCCAAAAGCCACCAAGGCATAACAAACATGAAGGGGGGAACACCCCCCCCCCCCTCCGGGCGCAAGATGGACGTTCATAGCATCTATAAGTAAGGATGACTTCCGCATCCTAAGTGAGCTCACTTTTAGCCTTTACACACCATTTTCGAACCATCACTGTGTCTGAGCTGATCTAAGCAAATCACCCCCTTGGGCCTTATCATTGGGCCCCTTGCCACTTAGGTTAGCCAAACATCACCCAAGGTTTGGCTGATATGAACAAAAGTCATATAATGAATAAGAGGTAGCTTGAGCTTTCCAAATACTGATAATTTTGTTTAATCATTTGAAGCGTCTTATGTAACACTGACCATAATGGCATCATTTATTGGCCCTTCGTAATTGAACACCATCGATAATCAAAATAGTAATTTCAAATTCAGTTATTCCCTTCTTTTTGCAATATTAATATTATAAGTATTTTAACAAAAATAAGGTTAGTGGGTTTTCTAAATAATCTCTTGAAATTTCATTAACTACTTAAAACAACAGTCTAAAAAATGTGGAATTACGTTTAACTATACCAGATTTCATACAATGATCATAATGACCACTCATTTTTCCATTTGCAAACTATATGATCTTTTTCTTTTTCTTTTTTCAAGATAACTCTTTTTTGGATGATATGTTTGAAGATAACTTTTATTAAGAAGGATCCATAATGTCCATAAAAGCCAAATTACAAAAGGGCTGTGACCTGTGGGGCATCCTCAATCCAAATACAATCTGGATTTGTTAGGGCCCATTTTGTCACCTCATGGGCTACACCGTTTCCATTTCTTTAACATGCACAGAAGAATTGTACACCCTCACCCCCCCCCCCCCCAAACAAAAAAGTAAAAAAAAAAAATCCAGAGAAGAAATAACTCTAAAAGATGAGGATAGACAAATACAATTGTCCATCAGTAGCCCAAAGTATGGATCATGCCGTCTTCTTTGCAAAAAACTGGTTAATGACCTCAGCACAATCACCTTCCAAAGCATAAGTCATAGGCCGATTGAAGGCCCAACATGGCTGCATAAGCTTCAGCTGAACTTGGGCTAAGATTATAGGCAAGAGCCCAATTAGCACAGGCCATTATACACCCTTGTGAATCCCGAATAACCTACTCCAGCAGCTGAATTCCCATCCGGTCCAAAGGCTGCATAAAAATCGATCTTAAAAAAATGTACGATGTTTTTGGTGTACAATTCTACCATAGCCTTTATCTTTGTTCCCTTCATATATACTATGTGAGCAATAAGAAACAGTTAGCTTGACAAGGTTTCAGGACGGGATGACCAAATCAATTGTACATGCATGTTCCTTACCTCACAACACAACATGTTCTCCATTAACGAACTCGTGTTATTTTATATGTCCAATGCAATAGTTGAAGATTGTCGACAATAATATAATCTAACAATTTGCACTCAAGTGTAATATATATAGTCTTTGATTTGGTGTGATTGGGGATGCAACACAGCATATTCCCCCTCCTACTGCAGTTCCAAACTTTGACTTTGCGTACACCACTGGTTTTTGTTAAAATACACTACACATTGCTTCACATATAATAGAGGAGAATGTGCAATAAGCACGACTTTAGGTGGTTCTGCACTAGTCTATCGCCTTCAATTCCATGGAGAAAAATGGACCTAATAATGCTTTGACAATTGCACTAGATATGTGTACCAAATATTTTATTCGAAAGTCATGAAATTAAAACATCTCATGGATCAAAATTATAATTCATGAAAATAAAATTTATATAATTATACAGTGCATTGACATTACATGTCGAACATTGTCATGTGAATCAAAAAAGTAAATTTTAGTTTCCCAGAAAAGCAAAAGAAGGAAAATGAAGTCCCGGCAGCTTAAAGCTTCTTATGCATCAGGTGTGCATATATCCGCTTGAATTTAGTGTATGTGACTGGTGGCTTCTAAGGTGGTTAATGGATCATTGGATCACCAGAATGACATGCATTAGCAGCTTTTAGTTATTTACAAAATGCTCCAATGTTATATTTACTAATGAGTCGTGTTTGAATTCATTGTTGCAATTTGGTTTTTATTCCCAAATCAGGCTGAGGTTGCAGGGTGGAGGACGGTGAAGCTTGGGCGTTGATTTCAGGTGGGGGGCATCAAGACATGGTGGTTGGGGTTTGACGCAGCAAGCGGTGAGGTGAGGTGGTGATTCGTGGCCGTCGATGGTGGCTGAGGTCGTGGTTGGATGGTCGTGGGGCTCAAGCAACTTCTGGACGTAGCAGCGGCGGCGTGGGTGGGTGGTGGTCCTGACGGTTGTTGGTGGCCATGGTGGTTATATAGACGATGAAATGCAGGTGAATGAGCCATGGAGAATATGAGTTAAAGAGTGAAAGTGAAAGAGTGTGCTCTGTGATCAGAAAATGCAGAGAACATACTTGGAGTGTTGAGCGCATTGTCATGGTTGAAGGAGGTGGTGGTGGTGGTCTGGTCTCCGGCGAAGATAGGATCATTTTGCAATAATCAATCTACTTGTTACACAAGTTGCAAATATTCATTTGCTGCCACTAATTTATTTTTACATTAGATCAACGACTTAAATTAAATGTTTCATTAATGAACCATTGACCAAATAGTATAACTTAGACGGCACAATGTGTGATTATTGACAAAAATTAAGGAAGTGTATAGAGTATAAGATGATGTATAAAATGATGTGTATAGAGTAATTTTAATTATATATTTTTATTTATACAGGTGTGATGTGTATCTATTTTTTTATTATATATAATTTGTCATCACAACCGTCAATGGGTAAATCGATGCAAGCACAGAACATAGCGTACAAGATTCGAATATCCATCTGCAAAGATGGCCCACTTGAGGGACGTCACGCCACCTCTCGCACTATTATTAGCCAAGTAATTTCCATTTCAATATTCACGAGCCAATCTTAACCTAACAAGTGGATTTTGTGAAAATCTTATTCTCAAAATTGTTACCGCATTTAACATTTGGCCCCACAATGACTATAATCTAATATATCTATTACCCAATTTTATACGTAAAGTTACTTTTATATTCGTAATTTTATGTAATTATATTAATAATGTTGTAATGTAACTTTACTCAAAATAATATCTCTTCATTAATCTTCAGTCTTTTTGACGCTTCCTTTCTGGACTTGTAGCTGCTAATTCATATGTGTTATTTGAACGAGCAAAACCATCGCTTTCATCGTTGAATCTGTACTCAATCAGAGCCCATATTCACTTGCTTGTTCTTTCCCTCTTCTCTTCTCACCCCTGATCTCCTACTTTCCCTCTCTCTCTTCTGTCCAAGCTAGACTCGTGGACTTCCTTCTTCAATGGCTCCAATTGCGCTTATTGCTCCAGCAACTGTCGTAGCTATTACTGGCATGTACAGTTACTATGTTGTCAAACTCACCAACCACCCTTTTTTTTCAACTAACTTTCATCTTTCTCTACCTTTTTCTCTTTTCCTTTGTTTCTCACATGTATTTTCCTAGGAACCAACCAAAATCAAATGATCATAGATGTTTCAATTGTGTCAATCGATGAAGAATTGACCTATTTAGTGGATTAATTTCAGGTAGGGTAAAGCAGCTGAGGGAACTCTCTGCTGCAAACTCAACTGCTGTCAGATATAGAGTATGCTTACCATCACTCCTTCCGAGTCGGAGGATCGAAAGGCTTCCAAGGTTTGCTTCCACAATTTCATCGAATTCACGTGGTGATAGAAGTGCCGTGGTGAAGGTATCTGAAGGAGGAGCTATCTCTCTCACTCATGCTTGGCAAGTTGAAAAGGTTTGGAATCTTGTTCTTATTATTGCCCTAGATTTTTTCCTTTATTTTCTTTATTAACTAATATAATTCATATACATATTATATAACTTAAAAGTATTGAACTCCAGCTGGACAATTTTTTTGACCAAACATTATTTGACACGTATGCTTAAAGACACTCTATATAAAGTTTCATTCAATTAAAAATTTTAAAACTTTATTTAATCATTTGTAAAAAATTTAAATCTTTATTTAATCATTTATATTATACATTAAAAAAAGGCAAGCTCACTGCGTATAACTTGATAATAATTAGTTAGTACATACTTATTAGGAAGTATATACAAGAGTATGTATTTACTAATTATTATCAACTTATACACAGTGAACAGTTGCCTTAAAAAAAAAAAGGTTCTGTTCATTATAAAAAAAAATTCCAGTTATCTTTTTCAATATATAAAGTGCATTACACAATCATAGGTATGAATCCTGCTATGCTGGAAATGAGGGATTGGATTCTCTGTTTCTCCATAATGAATGACATGTGTTTTAAGAACCCAAGGTATCTTTTCACATACTGAATAATCCCAACCCCACTTCATTTAGAATCTTATCCTCCTAAACCTATATTTCTCCAAGTCCTCATCCTGCACCCTGTCAATCCTAGACTTCAAATTCCATAATTGCTCTTCCTACTTAAGAATCAAGGAGTACTAATATTGCATGACTTTTCAAGTCTAAGAAGTAAGAAGGGACTCAGTGGGCTTTAAGCGAGTTTTAGCTTGGTCACCCATGGACACGTTTCTTCTTAAGAAAAATATTTCGAAATACATTTTTGTTCCACCTGAAAACATCGATAGTGAAGTTGTACAAGGCAATTTTAAGAAAAACATTCGAGTTCCAATTTGCAGCAAACATAGCATGCATATCAGGGTCTACAAAACGAGATTGATTCTAGGTATATAGAGGATCCAAACACAACTTGGAACATGAGGCACGACTACATTTACTGGGGCACCCCCTTCCCCTCCATTTTTTTTCTGTTTGATAACTAATCTCATTAAAATCTCCGAAAATCACCTTGGAAAGGCTATTTAAGGTAGCTAAAATTGTTAAAATTTCCCACAGAAGTTAGCAGGATGAGAGGATTAGCATAAATGCATCTTAGCAACCAGCAGATTCAAGTAGAATTTACCTCCACAAGGATTAGCATAAATGCATCTTGGTCAATCTTGTTGAGGAAGCTCTTCTTCTGGCTTCAGGGGACAAGGATTTTCTCTTGGGTTGAAGATACAAAAGTGCCTTAGATTTTTCCATCTTTCCTGGTGGGGTTTGATTTGTATGAGTCTTTAACTTCCACCAAAACCAAAATAAGCAGAAGATGTTAGGTTCCCACAGCAAAGTTGGTTTAGACCTTAGGCCCCACCAAATTCAAGCATGGTCTTTCTGCATGACCCAGTTTCTCTGCAGAAATTGCGCCACCCGGGGCCAGACCCCTTGTGAGTTGTGTTTCTTGTTTCCACAAAAGAACGTAGAAAACAAACAAGGCGGCGTTTGGACCAGCCTTCCTCGCACCTCCATGTGCCCAATCTTATAAGCGCATTACCGTTTGAGCAATAATATACTAGTCCAATTTTGCACCTAAATTGGACTAATTCTGTACTATTTTGTCCAATTTTGCACCTAAATTAGACTAATTCTGTACTACTAATAAATATTCTTCCATTCCATTGCACGTCACTCGTCACGCACACTTCACCGGTCCAGTTGTCCAACATCGTGGGTGGATCATGGATCATACACTCTTTTTTATTCTAGTTCCCAAATGCGATTCACTTCCTTGATTTGTTCTTTACTAAATTATTATTTTTCAATGTGGTATAACAAAAAAGAAATTATTATTTTTCTTTTTATAGAATATTTTTTTTGTTTGATTCTTCCATCTTTTCATTTCATAACACTTACCCTGTCACTGTAGTCTTTAATAGTTTATACCAACATCAACGAGAACCTTTTATAATTTTTCATCAAGCAGTTGACTATACAACAAGTGCCTATTACTTAAATAAAAGAGATTTGATACTTCCCCTCACTATGTGAAATAAATTACAAAAAAGCAGTTATATTATCATCAACTAATATCAAACTTACCATTCCCAAGTTTAACTCCTACTCTTTACACTTTCCTTGTAACCTACATCATACCATAATTACAATAAGAAACGAGTAAGTAAATGAAATTGGAAATACCCAAATCACAATGCCAACTATCAAGAAAAAACGAAAAAAAATAAGTGCAGGGAAATAAGGGTGCTCCTCCTTCTCCCATACGCGTTTACCAAGATAATACCCTCTCTGCTGTGCTGCTTTAAATGCTCTTCCTCTTCCTCATTCTCTGTCTCACTTCCATTGCAGAGGAGGCAGGGCACACAACACTTTTCTCCTCTGTCACCCTAAAAAAATACGACCTTTCTCCATAATTCGACACAGACCGACCCACCACTGCCCTTCAGTTGTTCCTTTCTCTTCCTTAATTTCCCCGAATTCGCTGTTTCTCAAGTGTGCCCCTTTTTTCTGCACAGCTACCCCAATGCCCAGATCCCTCTTCATACGAACCCCATCAACACTCCATCTGCACCCCTAACCCAAATCTTCCTCCTTTTCTAAATCACAGGGTTCAGAAGATCAAATTGAAGGAGACCCAGCTCCAAAAATGAAGGGTTTGAGCCGTTTCTTCACGATCGGGTTGGTGGCAGCGTGGTACTCCTCCAACATTGGGGTACTCCTGTTGAACAAGTACCTGCTCAGCAACTACGGGTTCAAGTACCCCATCTTCCTCACCATGTGCCACATGACCGCGTGCTCTTTGCTCAGCTATGTTGCCATAGCGTGGTTAAAGGTGGTGCCTATGCAGACCATTCGATCCCGGGTCCAGTTCTTCAAGATCTCTGCTCTCAGCCTCGTCTTCTGCGTCTCCGTCGTCTTCGGCAACGTTTCGCTTCGCTACCTCCCTGTGTCGTTTAACCAGGCTATAGGCGCCACCACGCCCTTCTTTACTGCCGTTTTTGCTTACCTTATGACGTTTAAGAGGGAGGCTTGGCTCACTTACCTCACCCTTGTTCCTGTTGTTACTGGGGTCATCATTGCCAGTGGGGTAAGTAACAACAACACACTTGGTCTTTTATTCTTTTCAAATTCAATTATCTAATTTGCATTCAATTCAATTGGTGATTAAATTTATGTTTTGTTGGTGGTGGTGGAAAATGCTCTTCTGCTTTGTTGATGGGAATGGCATGATATAGGGAATGTTTTTGGGTTTTGACTTTCTAATGCTTTATTTTTGTTAGTTCCCTTGTGTAATCATCAAAATTTTATCTAGTTTTGGTTTGTTTCAAATGTGATTTCAGATGCTCGCATGAAATTAAGCACCCTCTAATTAGAAAAAACAGAAACTTGTTTACTTCATCTCGGGAAATGAATTCTCTCATGTGGTTACAATTTTTCACATGACAAGGTCAAGTGGAGAAGAAAGATAGACATAAAGAGATTTTACTAGTAGAACACAATTAAAACTTGTGAAATTTCTGTTATAACCTTTGTGTTTATCTCTCTCCACCAAAGTAATGTGAAAACCACTTGAGAGGATCCATTCCCTTCATCTTTTGTACCATTCTTTGTATTCAGTTGACTTAGTCGGCGTCACCAATTTGATGAGCATTTTTTTTTAATGACGAGTTTTTGAATGAATTTGTATGCTTTAAGGCTATTGCTGACTCATTCATCTTTTGGTGAGAGGCAGTTCATGCTTCGCAAGTTTTTAATATCCAATTAAAGTAGTGGTAGATCTTTTTTCTCTGATGTATTCTTCAAGTGATATTTGATTGGTTAAAAAATTAGAAAACTCTGGCTTCTGATATGTGTTTTCTTCTTCCTCTATTTGTTCATAGGGTGAACCAAGTTTCCACCTATTTGGATTCATAATATGTGTTGCGGCTACAGCTGCAAGGGCCTTAAAGTCAGTGCTACAAGGAATTTTGCTTTCTTCTGAAGGGTAAGGAACTCCAGATTAATTCATTAATCATTAATTATTTCTGTACTTTGTTTGTTTTGAAGTTATATATTCAAATAAGTACTGACATCCTTCTTCTTGTGTATCAGAGAGAAGCTGAATTCTATGAACCTTCTCCTTTACATGGCTCCTATGGCTGTGGTTTTCCTTCTTCCTGCCACACTTATAATGGAAGAAAATGTGGTTGGCATCACGTTGGCTCTTGCCAGAGATGATGTCAAGATCATTTGGTATCTGCTATTTAATTCGGCACTTGCGTATTTTGTCAACCTGACCAATTTTTTGGTCACGAAACATACCAGTGCTCTGACCCTTCAGGTATGTTCCAATTATTCAAATTGGCTTATGTCCCTCTTGTTTTTCTAATTTTATTTTTTACTCCAACAAATATATCTATTGTCTCGTCAGTTGGGAGTTAGAACATCATACTTTGGTGGTTGTCATAAATGAGTCTATTATCAAATCACAAGATATTTATGAGCATAGTCTTGGTCACCTTTATTTTTTATTAGTTCATTTGCAATGTGCATCAGTGCAGTCATTTGTCTCTGGTTGTGGAATATCTTGTTCCCTGACAATTCTTTTTTTACTTCAAGAATGAAATTCTTTGAAAACTAATTAATTACCTGAGGTCGTTTGAATTTTTACATTGCCTAGTAATATGTAATCTAGTTTCTCAAAATTCATAAATACGTAGTTTTCCCAGTTTCTAGTAGAGAGGGGGGGGGGGATTTAGATTCTGTGATTATTAGAGATTTCATAAGTAATTCTAACCTGTTGCAAAATTACTTCAGCGGATGCCACTGAAATTTTCTGCTGGATCTCTAATGCTATAGGGCAGTATTTTCAAACATGGCTATTGATAGTTCATGAGGATCTAAAACGAATGTGGTTGAAATGTTTAGTGAAATTCTGTAAGGTTCAAATATTCAAGTTGTTTATATCAGTTTTTGCTATCAATTATTCAAGATGACTGATTAACCATGATCAGAACTTCCCCATGGTAGGCTGACTATTATAAATGTGATCAAGTTTGCAATGAATTGGTGTATATATGACCTTGGGATGATTAATAGACGTGTTAATTTAAAAAAAAAAATGATAGTTTAGGGTGTTTGCCATGGAAACGTACATTCAAAAATGAAATTCTAAGCGAATTTCAAACTTCTCGTAGGTATTTTTCTCTTCTAAGGGTGTGTTTATCCATATGCTTTTGGATTGATGAAAGGAGTGTGATTCATATAAGGATTTTAATAGACGGATTGGTGGCAAGATGTGCATTTTTCTTGTAGTCCGATATTTGATCTTTGCTTTTAATTCTTTTTTTGTTTTTTGTTCTTTTTCTTTCTTTGGTGATTATGCTTAAAGCGATTTGAATTGATACTTTAACTAATCTAAGAGTTGGCTCATACAGGTACTAGGGAATGCTAAAGGGGCTGTAGCGGTAGTAGTTTCAATTCTAATATTTAGAAACCCAGTGTCAGTCACTGGAATGCTGGGTTACACGCTCACAGTCTTTGGAGTTGTACTTTACAGTGAAGCCAAAAAGCGAAGCAAGTGATACCCATATATCATTCTTGGGAAGTCGGCTTTGAAGTACTCCCTATATTTGTTCTTTTTACTGCACAGACAACCTCAGAGATCCCACGAGGCAAATTTGTTTAGCATGCTATTGATCAGAATCCGGAGTTTACTGACTCTAATATACAATTTTTTTACCCCTACACCTAAAGCATCATTGAACGGTTCCCCATTGTATTAGCAACAATTGTGTAGAGATAGCCCCATAGTAGAAAAGTTGCAATAAGTTACTGATCATTCTCTACTTTACCCATGCTGGATAATCGAGGAATGTCTTTTTGTCATTTATTCTTTGAGGGAAGAGTTGTAGAATTGGATCTTTACTCGTCTGTTGTTAACACTACTTACATTTGGTTACTAATGATAAAATTCATATTTTTGCTCATAGTCGATTCTTTAGTATGGTTTCTGAGATATTCTACATTTTGTAATAACAAATGAACGCACAAAATATATAAAACAAAATTAAGCTTTCCTTCGATATTCATGCTCAGGTAACCAAGATTTCTACTTGTTAATTAATTACATGTACCTCAATGAACTTACAAATTGTGGTAACCATGTAAAGCACTGAAATAACCAGAAATGCATGTCAACTTATCATGTTTGAAGGGGCATCGAACCCTGCTGACGACAATGCTCTGAAGGCATGGTATCAGGGTTGGTATTATCACTTCCACTTAATGAGAGACCAAGAGTGGTCAAGTCAGGATTGGATCGATGCTTGTCCCAAGCTGCTTTAAAATGCAGGCCTTTGCTTCTAGGTGCACAAAAAATATATTGACTAAATGAGGGAATGAATAAATTATTTGTTGAAATCATTCCAAAAATAAAGGCTTACTCTTGAAGCAGGATCAGTATCTGACATATATTTGCTCTAATCTCTTCCCGAGCCCTTCGCAATGCTGCCTCCTTATACACGAGAGCAAGTTCATCTACCAATCTGAAGTCAAATCATGAGCTCCAAAGGAATTAGATCAACAAGGAAAATCCACGATAAGATATAAAGAAATGTTAATTAATATCCACATAGCAAGGATTCAGCTGCATAAGTGGTAAATCAAGATTAATTTCTGTAACTTCAGAATTCTCCAGAAACTGGGTTTTGAAGAAGAGGGATGCAACAGGTTTTAAGTAGAATGTAGTCTAGGATGTCAATGGAAGGTTAAATCATTTAAGAGCGTGAATAAGGAACTAATCAAGGAAAATTAACGTCTAAGGCGACACTTCTCTTGAGGTAGATACCAAGATGATCACCATTGGAAAAATATCAGTACAAATATCATTCCTCAATGGAATAAATATCAAACAGGAATAACACTAAGTAATATGGCCTCATCTTCTTGTGTTCTTTCTTTTACTCTTTTCTATCCTCCCTTTTTGTAAACATCTTAAAATGAACGGGAAGTTACAGAGTTCATATCATAGCATGTGGAAAAAAAATCATCATGAGATAAAAGTCAATGCAATATTTTCATCTGATAGTTATGTAGAGTACCATTGTGATCTTTTTAAAAAAAATAACACAAACAAGTTCATTGACACTTGTAAAGGAGATGCTCAAGTGCTACGACTACCAAAGTTAATTGAGAAGTGATACCCTGTTTCTGAAGCATTTCAATGCCACATTTATCTGAAATAAAAAGTTCATGTAGTGCAATTTTTTCTTTTTTTTGGGTACAAATGTAATTTTTTAATTCACCTTTCAACGTATGGTGAGTTCCTAATCCATGTCAGTCTCAGAACTATGTAAGTACATTTTAGAACCTGCAGAGTAACAAAACATCGAAGAGTTAATCAGAAATTACTATTTTTTTTAAACCAAAAACTAAAAGAATAAAATTACATGTATGTTCATCAATGTCAAAGCCATATAAAGAGCATGGAAAGCCAATGCTGAAACCTCTGCCGAGTTAAAACAATTGCAATTATATTTTGAATTTATATCTATTTCAACATCGCAGGTTGAAGCCAATGATTTTAGTTCAGTATTTGAAAATAAAGTTTAGTCAAAATAGTCAAAATCATAAGACAAACTTTGAAAAGCTTTCTCCAAACTTCAAAGTCATAATCTGGTGAAGTTTTAAAACATTCCCATACATATAAAGATACTCACCAAAATAAGAGTATCATCATCATCAGCATGCATCCACTGAAAAAATAATGGGAAAATGCGCCTGAAATGAGCTAATAACATAAGGCCAACTCCATTAAATAGTAAATCGACAGATTTAAGCCATGCAATGCGGCGCTCTTTGTTCCTGGGCTGGCGCTCCAAGTGACTTAGCATCTCACTTAGCATCCTTTCAAACCTATTCAAGACAACGATAGATTGAAGTCAAGATGAAAGATAAGCCAAAAATTAGTAACATTGAATCCTCATCATTGACCAATAAAAACACATATATGCAATATGCTCAAAGAGTTAAAAGTTAAAACACAATGATAGCCTACTCTTCGCAAACCTGAGATATTGAGGAAAACTTACTGACTTACATGAGTATGGCTGAAGGGGAAAGTTATACAACTTTGTCCAAACTAAATAACACCCACTCAAATGGTAAATAATGTTCTTTACTAGTGACTAATAATGTGTGAAATCTGCCCCAAAGCAGTATATCTATTGACTCAATCAAATTGATGAGATCGAGGGTCACATAATAAAACATAATAACAGTTGATAGAAATGATTTTTTTAAAATGATTTAATCAAAATTTATGCTCCCTTGACCAATTACAAGTCAAAACTTTTCAGAGTTATTTTAAAGAAGGTGTTATTTAGTTTGGTACTTTCTCCTTAATCATCAAGTGAAAAGAATCTGAACTAATGGACTATAACCAACGGGTCCTATAAAGTACCATATTTTTTGAAAACTATGTTTCAAACGCATTTTCTGAATACATAATTTTCTGACATAGACATAGGAATTCACAGTTAAATGATACCCATTTTCCCGCTTATTTAGTTTGCTAATCATTCCAATGCCAAAAAAGTAATCCGAAATTCCAGATGGTATTTAACATGCAACGGTATTAAAAATTTCCTATGAAGCTATAGCATCTAAGAGTAAAAGAAACATAGGATGGAAATGGAAATATACCATGGACTACGTGGATTACTTCTCTGAGTAAGAGTCACAAGAACTACTGATGTCTCAACCACAATGTGCCATATCTCATCACTAGAAGCGATATTCTGGCAGCAAGCATCAAGGATCACATCCTGATACCCACCAAGCTCAGCAGCATCCACATTTTTTCCAATATGAGAGAGACTAACCATGCCCTGTCCCTGAAATTGTACAAAAGAAAAAAGTTACCATCTACTGAGCAATTTTCAAATTTAATCCCTTCCATATATAGTCGTAATTTGTAAATTACAGTACAATCTCAAATCAAACACGAAAACAATTACAGCAGATAGTACCTTCACCTCGGGCGACCAATGATCAACAGCAGTCAGTGCACAAGGAATCAACAATGCACACAACTTGCCCAAATGAGGATAACCAACCTATGATAAAAGCGATTCATACCCCAACATCTCAATAAACCAACAGGAACAATTTACTGAACCAAAGTTCTTTTTTTTTTTTGGGTGTTTTTCTAAATTATTAAAAAAAAAAAAAACTTTACCAGATTACTACCTGAGCAACGAACCATCTAAACTGATAAGCAGCGAGAATGGCAAACCCAACTGGGACTCTGGCTGATGCTGCAGAGAACTCATCACTCTCCTCCGTCTTATCAATTGAGCTCTCTTTGATTCTGTCTTTAAGAAAAGGCAAAACCGCAGGCATCAACTCCAGCATCAATCTCTTGTCTTTAGGAACCGAGTCACAATCCAAACCCAATTCGGCGAGGCTCTTGGAGTTCCTGTCATCGAATACAGTGAGATACGCTTCGGAGAGGTCGAAGAAGGAAGCGGTTGCGAGGGAGGAGAGGTGATTGGGGATCCAGGAGAGGAGAGAGGAATGGTCGAGGGTGAAGGGGTTGAAGGTGGAAGAGGATAGAAGAGCACATGCTAGGGCAAAATCTTTGATGGAGGCGTGGGTGGTGGTGGAATCTGAATGTGGCTGTGGGAGAAGAAGGGGTTCGAGAAAGGCTTTGACGGAGACGTTGGAGGTTTGGTGTGGAGTGTAGGGGATGCTGGCGAGACACTCTGCGATTGGGTGACATAACCTGATGAGATAAATCAAAGGGAAATTTCACTGTGAGAAACGGAAATTGACAAGGTAGAGAGAGTGAGAGAGAGATCTAACCGAACGAGAAGGTCTCGGACTGTGGAAGATGATTGCGACATTTGCGACTGATTAGGGTTTCGCTTCCACTGCAAATACCGTGCTATGCCCCGAACCGGCGGTGTTCTCGTCTTTTATGCCGCCGGCACTGTACATTTCACGCGGACGATGAAAAAGAAACAAATCTGATGGTTACATTACCACGTTAACTTACCACTGTTTATTTTAACATTCTCACCGAGCTGATACGTCAAGTGCCAAAATGGCATCTTATGTAGCCCACGTGACATGTTATGTTTCATGTAGCCACTAAATTAATTTCCAAAAACTCATTTGGCATCATTTTAGTACCTGTAAAAGTTTAATTTCAATTTCAATCTCAACTCATTGTTGCCTCCACCAAACTAGAAAAATTCATTCATAGATTCCACCTCCATCTCCAATCATCCTCACTTTCAACTTGTGCAACACCATTGACCACCCACATCTATCAAGACTCACACCATCAATTTGCCTCCAAATCAAGCACCAAAGATTATGTCAGAACTTAGAATTCAACAACAGGGCTCATTTCCTTCTTCATCAACGAAAACCATAGGCCATCTTCAACTAGAAACAACCACGGATTCATTTCCTTCTTCATCTCAATCATTGATTTTTTATCTAACAACCATAGGATTTCCAGATCTTCAAACTAACCGAATCCAGCAACCACCATCATTAAAACCCCAAATCAAGTCCTCACATCAAACAAACTCATCGTCACCCACTAACCCCAGCAAGAAACCACATTAGACAAGCCACACACCCATGCAACAATCCAAAACTCTTGCCTCTGTAGCCACCAAGTACTACCATTGCACAAACCACCACTTTGAGCAAAACCTAAATAGAGCACCAAATTTCAGTCATTACTCTGCTTTTCATCACAACAACCCCAAATCAAATCACCTCCCTCAAGATAGCAACCCCTAACCAAAATTCATACATTTCCTCGTGCACTTACCATTTTTGGGAAGGTGGAAAGTGAGTGAAATTTGAAAGTTTTTCTAAAACAATTAATGGGGTGTTTGATTTACTTTTTATTTTTATTTTTAAGTGATATATTTTTATAAATAATTATTATTTTCATCATTTTTTTAAAAAATTAAAAATTAAAAATAAAATAAAAATAAGATAATATTTTTTATAATTAGAAATAAATCAACTAAAACTAAAAATAAAAAGCAAATCAATCACACCATAAGTGTACGGATTTAGATGTTAAATAACATTGTTGATGAGATATTGTGCGGACCAGTTACAAATAAAGGAACAAAAAGTAGAAGCACTTTATTCGTAAAAACAATTATTAAATTATATAATGTAATTTATTAAAATTCTTTTAAATGTAATTAAGGGAACGTTCATTCTGAAGAATCAAAGCAACTTGATCATTCTCATTCGATTTCCTTTTCTTCTGCGTAATAGAAAATGGTAGTACATATTCTTTTGCCACAAAATCATTGAAGATGACTTGACACTACAGTTCCATTACCATCACCTCAAAGCTGAGGATTCGGAAACTACGTGGATGGCAAGCATGGCAATTAACAAATGTGAATTCGCTTAAGAAGCATTATTTCATCGCTTAAAGGGATTATGCATTTCATATTTTTGAAAAAATAGTTTATGTAGATTTTATTAAGTTTTTGTCACAAATTTTTTTTACCAGTATAAGATATGGAAGATTTAAGTTATTTAATTGGCATAAGTTAAAGTTTAGATGTAATCAAGTGAATTTTTAAACAAAAAATATATCTTTAAATTATACTGTTTTTTTATTGCAATTAAATGTTCATAAATTATTAAAATATTTTTAGAACAAAACAGTTTGAAATCAACTTCTATATAACAAATTTGAATACTCTTCTTTGAAAATGTAAAATTCTCTAAATGTACTCTTCTTATAAAATATTGATATATATCTCATCTCATGTTTTTCTCTCTTTCAAAATAGATTCTTTACTTCTTTTCCTTCTCCGAATATCTTTAATATCCTTAATTATCGTCTAAATATCTTCTCAATTAAGAGAGATTTCAATCTCCTTAATTTTCTTTTCAATCAAATTTTAAAATTCTTAAAATGATATTTGACAGATAATTACTATTTTTTTATTTTTTTGTTTTTATATTACTTTAAAATAAATTGGTAACAATTTAAATAGTTTAAATTCACAACATATTATATTTGCATAACATGTTAAAAATAAAATCTCTAAAATATATTTTAAACACATTAAAACTTTATAAAAATCCTGTGCACAAACTGCTAACTACCAACTAGTAGTCGACAGGTTCTAATGTTCCATAGTTTTTTTTAGCCTTTCTTTTCTAATAATTATATTAACTTCACATTAAAAATATTTTAAATTATTCTACATTTTTAAAATCAAATTTCACACCCTAACAATACTCTAAAAATACTCTAATAACAATTCATTTTGCTGACGCCCTCAATTATAACATCCAAGAAACCCAATTCAGCAAGATACCGAAACCTTCCAATATTTCTCAATCTTCTAAAATTGTACAAGAATATAAAATAGCATCCGGTATGCAATGAATGGCTGTATATCATCAACTTGGAAAGAAACATCTTGCAAATTACAGTCTCATTACTGAATGTGCATTGGATAAATAACACACAAGATTTGCACGCCACGCATATAAGTAAATATAAGAAAGGATCAAGTCACAATAGAACCCCCCCAAATAAAAGGCACACATACAAACACTTGCTTGACAGACCAAAATTAAAACCAAAAACAAAAAACAAAAAGGAATGCAATATAACATTCAAGATTCTGGAACAGAGGAAGCAGCCCGTTTGATTGATGCAGACTTAATAAGATGACTATAGCTCCCTTTCTCCTTAAAAAGCTGGGAGAAATGGTGCTTGCAATACAAAATGCCCTCAAGGGCTGCATAATTTGATGGCGTTATGGGACAACCACCGTGTGAACACTTAAAACATGATTTGTGATAGGCCTGGCCTTCCACTGTTACCTACATTCAAAATAAGAGATATATTTATAGATAGTAACAAGAAAACTAAGGCATTCTTACTCAGACTAACTGTACAGAACTGCAGATTTATACTAATTAGATTTACTCATATTGACAAATAAATTTACTTGAGGATGGGAATGAGTAGATTCTCCAGTTTGGTTATGTACTAAGAGATGTGCCAACCTATTACAGGAGACAGGAAAAGTGATAACTCGTTTATAGCTTTCAATTAGAATAAATGGTCAATGAGCCTTAGCTAACTTGGATCAGACACCTGTTTTCTAGAGAACTACCCTGAGCTTGAACTCAGGTGGGAGCAAACTCTACTCTCCCCTCCCAGTGACCAAAAAGAAACAAATTAGAATAAATTGATACAAGAATGAAAAACAACATTAAAAGTTGATATTACCACAAACACAAGTTGCCCACATCACTTGCCTAATAACCAAGTACTTCTGATCCTGTATTTGGAAATACTAAGAGGCATACTTCATCTCCAGTTTCAACCAACCCAACAAAACCAGGTCACCAAGTATATGTTACTACCAGCAGGGATTTCATTTTGGGGGAGTTTTATTTTATTATTTGTGGGTGGGGGAAGAAGTTTCAGCGCTATTCATTTTCTTTCTTGTCTTGTAAGGATTATGAACTAAATCAGAATATAGTTTGCCCCCATCTTAGGCACAGAAATAAAATATGAACAGAAAATTTTCTTCTCTAAATATATAATATTCTACAAACACAACTCTCCCAATAAGATAAGGAAGCCATATCAAAGTCAACTTGTGGTCCAAAGGTTGAAAATGAAGTTCTAACTCCTATAATTTTGATAGCATAGCATGATAGTGTAAGAGGTATATAGAACACAAAATAATACATACTGCTTAATTTCACAGTACCATGAGTACCAACCAAAGGCAAAAGGTCAAACTAATACATGTGTTTTCACGCTGGCAATTTAGCCCAAAACTTATCTATTTCCAGAAAAGGAAGTGAAGAGGCACTTTACACCTACCTTCTTTAGGCTCCACTTATCCCTTCACAACTTTCAGAAAGACATATCCATGTTAAATGTTTTGGTCACTCACATATCATACAGCTAGAGAAGGAGGATACTCCAGTAATCTACAGGATATGGACATGAATTACAACAAAGATCCTTGTTCTTAAGGCCTGAACACCCATGTACCCAATTTGTAACAAAGATATTGTCCAGTCAAAAAAGAAGAAGAAGAAGAAGATGATGATATTTGTGACCCTGCAATGAATATCATAAAATAATTTGTTTCTGGGATTTTTGAATCCTACCTTCTCCAATGGATAAGCAGTTTTGCCACATGTAGCGCACTTTTCTTGTGTCCCAGAAAACATGCTAGCAGCTTTACTAGGGGACCTTGTCTGGAACAAACAGAAGATGCCAATAGTTATTCAATAATACCAACGCCATAGACATATTTATAGAAAAGCCCAATCACAATGAAGTTTGGAAAATACAAATTTAACAATTTTACCAGCTCAGGAGTTGTCTTCTCAGCTAGCTTTGCAGCTGCTCAAAATGAAATTATGGCCAATTAAAGAGGCATCTGATTCAAAAATCACAAATATAGCTCTACCCTTGAAGAAGAAGAAGAAGAAGAAGACGTACATGACTGGAAGTTCTTGCTGAACGTGCCTGTCTCCTTGAAGAGCTGCTCATAATGAGGCTTACAGTAAAGAACACCTTCCATTGAGGAATAGTTGCTCAGCTGAAACATAAAGATCACCAATAATAATGCGTGTAAAAGTGAAAACTCAGATACAGAAATGTTAACCCACGAGGTGTTCAACATTACTAATAGGAACCGATCTATGTCATTACAGTAATCAAGTGAGGATTTTACACTCTAAAAATTCTTACTTTCAGTTTGCACACCCCTTTTCTTTTGCAGATGAAATCATGAAGTCATACTTTTTTTATTGATCAACTTAGATCAAATTAAATCCTTATGGGAATTTTATATAGATGGAGCCAGCGTAAAATAAAAGCAAGGATCTGTAGCAAAATTTAACAAATAAAAATAAAGAATCCAAGTTTGAGAGTGCAGAACAATATTCATATGCTATCAAATCGACAATGCAGCTTTAAAAAAATCCCACCTTTAATGTTCCTTTGCAGTGAGAGCACCTGAAGCAAGCTTTATGGTAAGCAGTGCCATCAGCAGATAGCTGATCAACGGGGTAGACCGTTTTCTCACAAGCCTTGCACTTTTGCTGTGTGCCAATAAAAGACATAGCTGTTGCTTTCGGATCTGAATTCACCACCAATTGCCAAATGGATCGGCTTCAGAGACTTTGTTTCTTGTTAAATTTGCCTATGACTATAACTTGAGCTGCTGAATGAACCAAAAACATGAAGGAAAAAACAACCCAGTAGAAAGCAGTTTCAGCAAATGGTCAAAAAAGGGGTCAAAATTGAAACTCGAAAGCTAAAATATCTTTGTATCAATCTGTTTGGTTCCAGAGAAACTTTAAGAAATGGAATGAAAGTGGGTGTAGACAGGAAATGAAATGCTATTAAGTTCTCAAGAGTCAAATGGGTATTACAGTGTAGGAACGCACCTTGTGAAGAGAAAGTGAGAAATGGCGGATCGGTGAGGTCGTGTAAAAAGGTACTGCAGTGATCTAAAGCTTTAAAGCTGAAGATAGAGACAACGAGAGACTTTGAGACCAACTTCACACACAGCCCAAGACTCAGGTGAGTCAGGTTAGGACTTAGGAGGATGAATATCAATGAATAACAAATCATATCATGGTCACCATAATGTAAATAAAAAAATTTATCAGTTCAAAAAAAAATTATTTATTTATTTATTTATTAACGTGGGAAAGAGAGAAAGTGAGGAGATTTTTATGGCAAATAACTATTGGAACAGGATGCAAATATCTTTACTGGCTCCACTAACACTTTTTTTTTAATCGCCACAATACCATGGGCAATAACTCAATTTGAGGTTGAAATTAGTAGACCTGAAATCTTTTATTTTTTAATTATTAACGAATAGTTATTTAGAGACATGTAAGTACTTTTACGGTTGTATTTAGAGGATTCTGCAAGTGGAATGAGTGAATTTAATAATATTTTTAGATTCGATTTATTTCTTATAGATTGAGTTAGATTAAGTTGATAATATTTGTTTTTTCTTGATCCAACTTGGCTTTTATAGCTGATAAAATGGCTTGGTCTCAACCTATTTTGACTGGGCAGCTTGGGCTGAGTATTTTTAGGCTGAATTAAATTGTGTTATGTAAGTTTTGAATTGATATTTTATTAATTTAATTTACGTTTATGTAATGTTAACATGGACAAGGTTGACCTATTTTTGTTAGATTAATTCAGATTATTTTTAATTTTATATTTATTTTTTTTAGTTTAATCCGTCTATTTTTTTAAGCTATTTGGGTTGATCTATCGAGATTGACCTATTTTTACGACTCTATTAATATTCTCAATAGTGAGTTGGTTAGGACACACACACACAAACACACACACACACACATATATATATATATATATATAATATTGAAAAAAAGTTAAAATATAAAATTTAATAAATTAATATTATAAGTCTCAATTTCGACATAATAAGTCTCAATATTATAAATTAACATCATAAATTTTAATATCAAATATAATAAGTTTCAATATAACAAATTAATATCATAAGTCTCATTCAACTTTACTCAAACATAATAGGTCCCAATTTTAAATAAATTAAATATTATAAATCAATGAGTGTGTAACAAATTAATAACTAATAAATCTTAATAAATCTGAAATAAATTAAATAAAACTAGTCATAACTCAAATAACAAATTAATTTAACGAATTAAAGTTAGTGTTATCATACATGTTATATGTATTGACATAGTGATTGATTTTAATATTTATTTTTTTCATATACTTTTTATAGTCTAAATAACTTTTTATTTAAAAAAAAACATGGGTGAGTTTAATTTGTATGGGTTAGACTTGTTCCAACTCTCTATTCAATTCACATACTATAAGTTAAAATATTTTTCAACTTCACTCAATTCGTAAGTCCAATTTAATCCGTATTTTATAAATTAAAATGGATCAAAATTTACAAATTTATAAATTAATCTGACACACTTAACACCCCTAATTCTACCTAAATATAGAATTGCATTAATGGGCAGACGTGGATCATGTTGTTTTGCTGGTTGAATTCGTTGCATAACTAATAACTAGCGGTGCGTATGGTTTTTTTTATTAATTTTAATACGTTTAAATTATATTTTATTAAAAATCTTTTATATATAATTTAATTATGTAGATTTAATTTATAATTAATAAAAAAATAAATAAGATAAAGTGAAAGTAAATAAAAAAATAACATTAAAAAAATTAATATAAAAAAAGATACGTGACATAAAAAAAGAGAATACTAAAAAATATTATTCTCTCGATAAAAAAAAAGTATAATAAAAAGATATCTTAATATTAAGAATGAATACTTTCAATTATAAAATAAAGGTAGATGAGAATGGATTAGGTACGTATATAGGTGAACCATGAATGTAATGTAAAGTTTAAACTTTAAACTATAGCTTTTACAAGTATCCGATGATGAATTTCAGACACGCCATGCGCGTATTATGATGGTTTTCTTTTTTCATATTAAGTAATTTTCAAAGATATACTCATGTCATTTAGATATAAAATTGCCCTATAGTTAAGTTATAAGTGTTTTTTTAAAAGTATTTTTTTGTGAATTTCGATACATTATTATTTGACAGAATTAATACGTAGAGTAATTTAGCAGTTTTATAAAGAAATATTAATAGTTTATTCTGATTTTCTTTTTTGCTCCTAATAGTTAAAGTTAATCCTAAATTGGGTTAAACTTCCAACTTAGGTTATTTAGGTTTGGGCTTCACTCCATCTTTTTGGCAAAGTCCAAAATTCAAACCGTGATTTTAATGGGTTTTGTTTGGGTCGAGAGGTCCAAGCCTAAATAAAAAAAGGGAGTATAGACTTGGTTTATGGAAGTCTTGTATTATGAATCCAAAATATTTGAGTTTATGAATAAATTATATATTTTTTAATTTAACAACATCTATATACAGATTGAATATATAAAAAATTATTAATTAAAATTTATAAGTTTTTTGAATATATAAATTATTTATAATAAAAAAATAATTTAAATAAATTTATGTATAAATTTAAGTATTATTAATTAAAATTTATAGAGCTTTATTCTTTTAATCTCAATCATTAATTTATTTTAATAATAAATTAATGATTAAAAACTCATTGATCCAACTATAAACTTCTTTGCAAACGGTCCATAATAGACAAATCCTGGTCTATTATCATCAAGATCGAAAAAAGAGCAACAAACAGGCGACCACGTTTATCATAAGATTTGTAACAAGCTAGACAAAAAAAATAATAATTTAAGTTAATTCACTAAACAAAATTTTACAAAATGCGTAGGTAGAATTTACAAAACCTGTTTCCTTTTTTAGAAAAACTTACTAGAGAAAATCTCTTACCATATGTTGATATATAAATATATATAGTTATACTATCTTGCTTCTACGTATAGCCTTTACCAAACAGATACCTTACCTCTTGTTTTTGGTTACGAAAAAAATCAAAAAGATTTTGGGCCCCCGTCCAGGGCCGTGAACAGAGCTAGAAAGGGGCTGTTTGTTAGCAGTCATAACAAAACAATGATGGCCCATGAATCAATATCAAAAGAAAAAACTACTTTTTGGAAACAAAAGAGAACTTGACCCAAAAAAGAAAGAAGGTAACCTCGTCCTGATGCTGACGTGCCCATATTTAAGAGAGTTTCAGAACAGAAGCTAAACACAGGAAATAAACATCTGTGAGTTTCCGAAGCTCTTAGGACACAACAATTCATAGTTCACGATTGTTTGTTTAAAATGCAGCATCATCCTTGAAGCTCAGGTATAACACTTCGCTCTCACTTGCTATTAACCCTTATTCTTTTCTTGTTTTCCTCTTATATTGTTGGATTATATACCTCGTCATGTCGAGCAAAGCTAGTAGCAACTCAACGTCTTTTATTAATCTTGCTTTTTTCCCCCCTTTCAATTCGAATCCCATTTTCAGTGAATCTTTCTTTTGCTCAAATTTAATTCCTTTTATCCACGGAACATGCACGTGCATGTAGTAGAATCATAGATTTTATGGCCCTGTGCTTCTGTTTGAGGTTGGAAATCTCTATTTGTCGAATTTTGTATTATAATTATAATTCATTTACAAAAAAATGTTTTGCATCCAATCAGGAGTTATTTTAATTTCTAGTTTCAGTAAGTTTTTTTTCGGTTCATGTGTTATTGTGGTGGCTATGAGTTGATTTTCCCTCAAATATATTCTTTGGGGTGTGCTTGGTAGGGATATAAATGGGAGGTTTGAAAATAAGGATTGAAACTTATTGTATGGAATCAAATTGAAGTGGTCACCATTTGCATTCCTTCTTTTGGTTTATCTTTTTAATCTCCAATTGGAATGAAAATTAAATGAAAGTGCAGTATCTTCTAACCAAAACTATTGTCAGTTATCTCATTTTCCACCCTTTCTACCAAGCATAATCATGCGAAAATCCAAAAATTCCCATTCCCCTCCATTTTCACTCTTTCAGTTGGTCCCATCCTCCACTTCCCTTTTTTTTTCCCTCTCTACTACCAGGCACAACCTTCACACCTAGTTATATTGGGAGATAACAAAAGAAATTTCAGTAGCAACAGCTTTTTTATTTATTTGCTTTTAAAAATATTTGTTCTTCCCAGTGAAGTCAAATGCGTCAAAAGGCATTCCTGTCACTTAGGCAAGGTGCAAGGAGAGGTCAGCGCCTCTTGCTGGTTGAGGCGTTGCCCCTTCAATGAGGTGCATGCCTCTAGCACAGCCCTTCTGGTTCAACCGAGATGCAACTTTAGCGCCTTATTGATAACTGTTAACAACCCAAAATAACTCCAGCCTTATAACTTGTTAACTGTGATGCTAAAAGGGGTAAAATAGTCAGAATGTTAAAAAAAAAAGCTAGTTATTGGTCTTTGGGACTCATAGCAGCAAGCAGCTTAAGCTTTTGTAAATTTGAACATATTAATCTTTTAATTGTACCATGACTATTGTGCTTGAGTAGTTAATTTATATGGAAAATTAATGCAAAATAGTCAAATATTTAACTGTTTTTTTCCCTCCTTTTTCTATTGTTAACGCTTTTGTTCATTGAGGCATGTGCTTTTTGGCACATCTTACTTCAAGTCGTTAAAATCACGTAGCGCCTTAAGGGTGACTTTCACCTTTGACTACCTTGGTTCTTCCCCATCTTTTATATGTACAATCTCATTACGTTAAAGTTGTTCAGGAATTAGCATTCTTTTTTTTGTATTTTTTATTTTTATCTTTTATTATTGATACACATATCTTCTGATATCAATCTTAGCATCAACTTCTACATTGTTTTCTCTCTCAATCCCTCAGTGAGACAGTGACATTTAACGTGGAAGCTTTTTTTTTTTTTAAAAATATAATAAATAGATTTGCAATTATTTGTACTAATTTAGCCCCTGAATCTCATTCTCATCAGAAATCCGAATTGCACAAAGTTGATATAGGCATGTGAGGAATAGATTAGCTGAATCACAATTGCATGAAACAATGTTACAAGTTACAACATATGAAGTTTGACAGGAGAAAGGAAGTAATATTGAACTCAAGCACCTCCCTATCTCTTTGTACCAAGTGGTGCTTATCTCATTCTGTCATAGGCTCTTGTAGCCTTAATTCTGTTTGTCATTATTCATTTCTCATGCTTTTTCTCTTTCTTCAAACTATTTCTGATTATCTTTAGATTTTATTGTTTGGAATTAATATGAACAAGAAAATATAAAATCAATAAATTAAGTCTAATTTGAGGATCATTATAAGTAATAGTATGAACCATGAGCTTCACACCACCCTTCTGTTGTGACAAATTTGGTAAATTAGTTGGTTTGGTTACTAGTTAATAGGCATTGCCTTTCTGTTGTGCTTGTAAAAACTAGCAGAACATTTTCATGGGACAAGGATGTCTATGGCAACTTCAAAAGCCACTTGGACACCTGCATTCCATAAAATATTTGTTGATTTATGCCTCGAAGAAACATTGAAAGTGAATGAGCCTGGGATGCGTATTACCAAGGAGGGTTGGAGGAAAATTGTTGGATCTTTTTATGCAAAGACTGGTGTGAGATATGACAAAAAACAATTTAAGAATCACTATGATTCAACCAGAAAGCTATGGAAAGTCTGGGTTAAGTTGATTGGTGATGGTAGCATGAAATGGGACCCCGAAACCAAAAAGTTTGGTGCTTCTGAGGAAGACTGGCGCAATTATATAAAGGTATGCATAGTAATTATTAATATTTTAATATTCATTCAAGATGGTAAGAGATCTTCTTCATGGTTCCAGACTAATAATAATGAAGCCATTTTGTCACAGGCAATCCCAGAAGCAGCACAATTTCAGTTTAAGGAAATCCAGTTTAAAGACAAATTGGATATCATCTTTGATGGAGGAATACAAACTGGGGAAATGAAAAGTTTAACTAGTCTTAAGTGGCAGAATGATGCTTCAGCTACATCTCCTTTGCGTGGAAAAGAGCAAGAGAAGAAACGTAAGAATATTGATAGGGATTTTGAATTAAATAATGATGTTATGATTAATGCTATGCCAACTTCAAAAGCCACTTGAACACCTGCATACCATAAAATATTTGTTGACTTATGCCTCGAAGAAACTTTGAAGGGGAATAAGCCTGAGACGCATTTTACCAAGGAGGAATGGAGGAATATTGTTGGATCCTTTTATGCAAAGACTGGTGTGAGATATGACAAAAGACAAGTTAAGAATCACTATGATTCAACCAGAAAACAATGGAAAGTCTGGGTTAAGTTGATTGGTAATGGTAGCATGAAATGGAACCCAGAAACCAATAAATTTGGTGCTTCTGAGGAAGACTGGCACAACTGTATAAAGGTATGCATGGTAATTATTAATATTCATTCAATATAGTAAGAAATCTTCTTCATGGTTTCAGACTAATAATAATGATGTCATTTTGTTACAGGAAATTCCAGAGGCTGCACAATTTACGTTTAAGGAAATCCAGTTTTCTGACAAATTGGATATCATCTTTGGTGGAGGTATAAGAACTGGGGAAATGAAAACTTCAACTAGGCTTAAGAGGCAGAATGATGCTTCAGCTACATCTCCTTTGCGTGGAAAAGAGCGAGAGAAGAAACGTAAGAATGTTGGTAGGGATTGTGAATTAAAGAGTGCCATTATGGTTAATGCTACGCCAATCAATACGATTGCAAGTGAGCAAAGCATGTCCAGTTCATCACGTACTAAGGTCAAAGCCACATGGACCCCTCCAGTGCACAAGATCTTTGTTGATCTATGTCTGCAAGAGACATTAAAGGGGAATAAGCCTGGGAGACATTTTACAAAGGAAGGTTGGAAGAATATCATGGAATCATTTTATTCGAAATCTGGTTTGAATTATGATAGATTACAACTTAAGAATCACTGGGATTCTACGAAGGAACAATGGAAAATTTGGTGTAAGCTTATTGGCACTAGTTACATGAAATGGGATCCACCTGACCAGAAATTTGAGGCTAGTGAAGAAGATTGGACCAACTATTTACAGGTATGTTAAATTACTGATTGCACTTAATTTCTATTCATTGCAAGTTTGTGAATCTTAGGGAGGTTCATGTTTTCCTCTATTACTCATAGCATCAGTATGGTTTTGGTACAGGCAAACCCAGAAGCTGCACAATTTCGCTTTAAGGAACTGCAATTCACTGACATATTGGAAACCATCTTTAATGGAACTACTGTTACAGGGGAGACTGAACCTGCTGTGCAACAAAGGAAAAGTGATGATAGCGTTGTTACATTCCCTTTGCATGCAAAAGAACCAGACGCAGCCAAGTTAGATGAGAAAACTGAATGTCTTTGTGATGCTGTTGCATCAAGAAATGGTGTGAGCATTCAAAAGAATGCTATCACAATTTCATCCACTGAAGGCAAACGTAATTATAGTATTGGTGAGTGCATTGAATGCCTTGATAGAACGGAAGAAATAGAGCAAGGAAGTGACCTATACTTGTTTGCTTTAGATGTATTCCTTAAGCAGGAATATAGGGAAATTTTTCTGCAATTGAAAAAGCCTAATCTGAGGGTCTCATGGTTGCAGCGGCTTCAGTCTGTTGGTCCACCTTTACTCTAGGTTTTTGTCATACTTTCTTTTTCATTTTTTTGTTACAGTACTTCATATAATTTGGTGCTTATGCAGTGGTCTGTTCCTTGCATGACGATGATATAAATTTTGAAGGGGTAGTATTACAAATGTGACAATGCTTCTTGGAAGCTTAAAAATGTATATCAATAACACATTAATAACTGATGAATGTTGGTGCCGTAGTGGAGCGTCTCTTCCCTTCCCTTTTTTTACAAATCTCTTAATATTATTTTCATGTTGTTTTGTTGCGACTACGTTCCATTTGTATTTGGTTTTAAATCAGTCAGATAGAGTACTTATTCACAATCTGATTATTTCAAGATCAAATTATGTAGACAGAGTTCTCTTTTTTTTGGTGCTAGTAGACAGGGTTCTTAACTTATTATTTACCAAATCTCTAATGTTAACTGTTTTCTTGTACAAAAATAAAGTCAGCAAAAGAGAATTGCTCTTTTGCACCAAGCACTTTCTACGAAATCTCTGTAAGAATCACCTGGCGTGATTTTCGCCACACCCCCTAATCTTCTTTTATTTTTTAAATTAGTATTTGTCGCACTGATATGCAACAAGGTGTTGCCACATCAATTCGTCATGGTTTTGTACAAATTTCTTTTGTACTGTATAGCAATGCTCTTAGCAAAATGGTGAAACTAAGGGAGCTTAACAGGTTTTGAGTTTATGGACCATTTAAGTCTCATTATCAATATTGTATGTTGCTTATTTTATGATTACTGTTGATTGGGGATTGAATAATTATGAGCCAATAAAATATTCAGGTATTGTCCCATAATTTATGCGTGATTTTTAAGCCGCTAAGCATTCCAAAGGAACATGATTATGAGTATTTGAGCAATTTCCTCAAATTCCAGTAGCTTTTCAATATCTACTGTGGCTATTTTGCACGTTATTATTATTATTATTATTATTTGGTAAAATTTTTGCACGTTGTGTTTGGTATATCTCACATCTGTGTATAATATGCTTCACATGCCCATGCTTGGAACGCTAAAATCATGGGAAAGTTGGATACTAAGAAATCTGAAATCTTTACATTTTTGGAATTTTATGCATATTTTTATTTTTCATATCAAGTATGAAAATCTCAAACATAAAGATTTTTTTAATGACCATGAGGTATCTCTACACTTTTTGGGTCTGGCACTGCCACAAGGTGCTTCAAGTTGGTTTCTGCTTATATGGAACTCAGTTTTCCAACTGTGTCACACCTCAGTGGCTTAAACAAAAAGATATTTGATAACATAGTATCACATACATCGGTATACAAGGATGGATGACTACATACTAGACACACCTCTAGGTCGGAGAGCTATGCTTATGCCTCGAGGTAATGTTAAATTATGTAGTATTGCTGTTAAATGTCTAACAAAGACAAACCTAGTTTCAGAGAATAATAATTATTAATAATTAAAAACAATTCTGTTTCCCTGAAGGATGAATCATGAAACTAATGTCCAGTATCTATGCTCTCTATCTGCTGCTCAAACTTGTCATACATAGGGTCTGGAAGCAAAAAATTTGGTATTCCTGTATCTGGAACTGTCAACGCATCCATATGGCTGCTTATGATACTTTTTATACGGAAGCCCTTCCTCTGTATCACATTCCTTTGCCTAGAAAAGTGCTCATTCCCTTTGGTAGAATCTTCATCTTCTGCTCTGCAAAAATGCAAATTATTGGCAGTATAACATTCAGTTCTTATATATATATGTGTGTTTTTTTTTCGCTGACTAGTTCTTATATTATGTTTTTGGTAAAGCTAAAGCTAAGTTTTGCAAATTTTATTGTGTGCGAGTTTTTTTTTTTTTTTTTTCGGGGGGGGGGGGGGGGGGGGGATGTAGGGGTTATTTGTAAAGCTTGGTCTGAAAAGATCAATTTCAAGGACTAAAATTATTTAGAGGATCCACATGACTTCAAGAATGGAACATCCAGATCTTGTTGAAAGTGAGTGGTAGATATATAAGTTAAAGTCTAAAACATAATAGCACCCCTAAAATATGTTTGTAAACATCAATTCGAGAAGAGCAATTTTAAGCATTGAAATAGACTGTGAACCCAAAAGACTTCGAGAGAAGGCTAGATCTTTTAAAAGTCTAAACAAATAACAGTTAAGATCTTTCCTTAGGCCTTATCTAGGATACATAAAAGGAACATAATCACTATACCTCATCATCAAGGAGGACCAACCTCTAAATCCCGCTGAGACAAGATGATTAATGGTGACATTTCGGTGTGTTCCATGCTCTCTTGATAACAAAATTATAGACCATCCACCTGTTTGAAGGTTCATGTATAATCTTAAAACAAGCATGCGCTTTACATTCTTTGCCTCTTTGATACAGTTGCTAATGCTGTCATTATGAAACCTACACCAAAAGAACCTCCTTGTCAAGTTACTCGTAATAACAAATAAACCAAGATCAGCATCAAGTTGGAAGAACTGCATAAAGGATGCTTAATTAATAATCAACAGAGCTTTGAGTAGCTAGAAATATAAATTGGTAAGGTGATGCAAGTTGGTGTAACAAAAAAAATTTAGACACCACAATACCAGTTGTCTCTTATGTGAGCATTTTTCTATATTTTATATTATACTGTATTAGGGAGCACTAGTGGCAAGAGATTACCTGTGAAACAAATTGGAAGAATGAGGATTCGGAGGAAAAATGTCATCTATGTCCATCAACACCACATCCAAACCATCATGTGAAGGTCTAACACTGTTGAAGTAATCATCAATCATAGACTTGGTTAAATCCAAGTCTCTAGCATATTGACCTCCTTTGATATAATGTATAGCCAGGTCTCCGCAGATGTTAGGAAGATTATATCCTTCTAAGTTATTGAGCTCAGCATGCAGAGAATACACCTTGCAATAACTGTAATAATCATTTATATTCAGAAGCTCAATAACCCCGCTATTTTTACTTTGACAAGATTGCAGCATAATCGCCAATGAAATCAGCAAAGTAATCAATAAAACTCCAACAGTGACTAGTGAAGCAACGAAAATTGTTGCGGTAAAGGATGTCATGAAGAATCCTGATTCTAGCTCATAATGGCTTCCCGTCTCTGTGAACAGGAAAGAAATAAAAAAAACAATTGGAAAGTGCTAAAAAGATTAGGCAGCTGAGAACAAACTCTCTATAATTATCTACCAGCACAAGCATCAGATGATGTGTTTTTATTTAAAGACCCGTTGGGGGGGGGGGGGGGGGGGAGTAAGTCAACCTCAGTAAGGGTTCACAGTACAGTCAGATTATAGATCGCCTACCAAAAGGGATCCCAAGATTCAAATCCAAATTATGTAGTTATCATAAACGGAAGGTCAACCAGGAAGTCAACCCAAGTTGGTACATGCTAATCCATTGATGACAAAGAATCAACATAATTGCATAAAGGTAAGTACAGGGGATACTGAAGTTGAAGCATTTAATTCTAGGTGCTCCAAACATTAATCTATTTACGAGCAGGCACTACTATAGATCATAAATGTTTCTTCTTCATTTAGAGCCAAAGAGTGGCAAAGTTGGCATTACATACCAGAACTATTTGAGAGACTCCTTGCAGAGTACTGTTGCTCCATTTGATGGGCATAAGCAGACATGGCTTCAAGCTATAAGCTAACCAAGAATCCAGTTCAAGTAACACCTCCAGTTGGCTTCCTGGTGTCAAAGGGATAACCTACAATTTAACAGAAGATTTGGTCACCATTAATAACGTCAGTTTCAAAACCATCAACACAATTGTGATAAATAAAACTCAACATCTGGGACAGACTTTCAGGATATATAAGATTCAAACTGGGTCCACCAAACTTTCAGCTGAAGCAGCCATTCAGAACAAGATGAAATAAAAACGGGGTGCCACTGACACAGCACAAAAGTCACCCCCAGTAAGAGAATTAACACAACAACACAAGAAAAAGCAATCATGTTGTGGATATATCATATATGCAGCTAAGTAGCGAAGTTGGTAAACGAGTGAATGAGAAAAGCACCTGAGAAAGACATAACTCTGTACCAAAACTAAGTTTTGAAGAAAACAGAGGTTAAGAAGATAATTGAATTGTACTAGAATGCACGAGGATAGATATTTCGCCATTGTCTCATTATCTGTTGTATGAATCACCTGTCACCCTCCAGAGGAAGCTTCCTTTATTTTTGTATGTTCTTTTCCTTTGTGTTGCACACATGTGAACAGTGAGAAATCATTCATTTTGTCGAATGTCAATAATGTAATCAGGAGTTCTATTATTTAAAAATTCAGAATCTGATATCCAATACCTTATTCACATTTGTATAATTTTACATAAAATCTAGTTCCATCTACATAATTGGGCAGTGTCTCATGTGTATCAACATTATTGAATGTACTTCTTAGCAACTTCTTTCTAATTTTCTCTAAGTTCTATTATTTGAACACATTTAAAGGATATTATATTCATATCTATGTATGATACATTTATTTTAGTTTTATATATGATATATTTATTTTAACTTTATATATGATATACAACAATATTCAATACCACTCATATAAATATATAGTATCTCAAAAGGTGTCAAATTAAAATGTAAAAAACAAAAATTTATTGATTTTCTCTCCGTACGTCAAGGCTCTAGGACTAAACTCTCTTAAAAGTTAAAACAATAGCAATAATTAATTTAATCTTCAAAAATACCTAACCAAAGTAACCAACAAATAAAAGGAGAATAATAGCATGACATTATTAGATTTTATCTATAAATTAAACTAATTAATAAATAATATATTATTATTTTTAATATAAAATAATTGTGTGATAGGTAAATAAGTTTACCTAAAAATTTCTCTTCCCCTTTCTCTTTTTCCCAAGGTCCTCACTGTAGTAGTGGGGCCTAGTACCAAATAAAAAAGGAGAATTGATGGTGAGAATTTTATCATTATAAAATTCATGCTGTAAGAATAAATATTCAAAATGGTTTTTTAATTAAACTGAATATATTGGATCGGAATCATGCATTTGTGTTGCAGTCATGTATTACATCTTCCATCTTTTACAAGCTTTACTAACATTAATAGGTAGTGGTTTGTTTGGATGAGAGGTTAGGAAGAAAAAAATAAAAGTAATGTTATATTCTTTTACAATTTTTTTAATATTAAATGAAAAAAATATTAAATAAAAAATAAATATATTTAATATCTTGAGAATATAAAAAATATTTAATATTTTTTATTTAGTAATTAATAAAATTAGTAAGAGAATTATGTAAGAAAATGAAATATTTATCAAAAAATACAGGTAACCCATACTTTGATTTAAAAGATTTTTAATAAGTGAAATGAAGAGGAAAGAAAGGAGTTCCTTTAAATTATTTCCCTTTAAATTAAGGATAAGGAAGAAAGAAATTTTATTTTAATTAAGGATACAAATGTTGGCGCCTCTCAACGTCTAGATTGAGGATTGTTATAAAATAATGTTACACAATTCAAATACTACAAAACAATAGCTTAAATTGAAAGGTAGGGAAGCAAGCATTTATACCCTCAAGCACCAGGAGAAATTCCTGAATTGACACTACTTATCACCTAATTTTTTATACAATTTTGATATTCTTACTATAAACAATACATATATTTTTTTATATTTTTTGAATATAATTTATTATACTTATTTTTTTCTCACTTAATCACAATTTTTAAAAAAGATGTAAATAATAATACACCTCTTTTTAAAAGTATAAAAATATCATTTTTCTTTCTTATATACTCTATTTAATAATTTATACTTGATATGTATAAATGTATCATTTAGATATTACCTCATTTTTAATATGAACTCACAGCATTATTTATATTTAATATTAAATAGAGTGTCTATAATAATTAATATCTACCCAAGTTAAAAACATCCAAACATAACATTCTAATCTAAAAAAAAAAGATAACAAACAGAATTGATTCAGGTGTTTTATATAAAATTTTGTGGCTCAGTTTCATTTTTTATTATTTTAAGATATACACCGACTCAATTGCCTTGACCGAACCTTTAATAAATTGATGTCCTTTAGTTTTTTTTTGAGGAAAAAGGAATGTTAGAAACATAGAAATAGTGTGACAAGAAATGCTTGGAGAATTTCGGTATTTTTTTTAATTATATCTAAATTTTAATTAATATATATAAGATGATTTTTTATTTATAGGAGATAGAATTTATATAAAAAATATAATTAAATATAATTAAAATAGTATCTCTAATTATGTAAAAATTATATTATTAAAATAACATAAAATCAAGTCTAATTTTATTTTGAGATATGTTCTAGATATTCTAACATTCCTCCTCAAGTTAAAACTATTAAATTTTAACTCGTTACAATTAGACACACGAAAATAAAATAAACTAAAAATATTTTAAAAATATAATGTCGAGATGTTCGAGAAGTCAAGAGATCCAAACTGCATTGGGGATGAAACCATTTGCATTTAGAAAAATTTATAATGGGAACAGAATCAAACTGTATCTGGGATGTAACAAATCTACATTTGACTAAAATAATGGAGACGAAGCCAATCTATCAAATAGAACTGATCGGAGAACCTGAACAAAGATGCATATAGGAGATGCATATCGGAGACTGAAATCTAAAACAATAATCAGAGTCTAGAACGAAGTATGGAATCTAGAACAAAAATAAAAGTCTAGAACGAAGTCTGGAATCCAAGGCAGTAATATGAGTCTGAAACGGAGTCTGGAATCTAGTACGGTGGTTGTGACAATTGAGTTTGGAACGAAGTGACGAAAAAATGGTGACGGTGAGCAGAAGAAATGTCAGAATATCTAGAATACTACATGAGAGGTGACTAATCAAAATTTCAGATTTTCAGGAACTATACAGCGAAATAGTGATGAGACAGGTCACGGAGGATGATACCTCTTTGATAGCATGTTAGAAACAAAGAAATAGTGACACAAGAAAAGTTTAGAGAAGGTTTCTATATATTTTCTTAATTATTTCTGAATTTTAATCAGTGTGTACAAGAGGATTTCTTATTTATAGAAAAATGAGTCTATATAAAAAGAAAATATAATCAAATATAATTAAAATAATATATCTAATTATCTATAAATTAAATCCCTAAAATAACACAAAATTAAACTTAATTTAATTTCAAAATATGTTTTAGATATTCTAATCGGAGAAAAAAAGCTAAAATAGATGGAGAAAATTACTAAGTACGTGTTTGAGATAAGCTGTGAAAATTAGATTATTTTAATAATTAATTATTATATAAAAATTTTTTGTTATAATCGATTATAATAGAATTAGTTTTATGTTTGGATATGTTAATTGAAAAATGATTTTAAACTAATTTGTTTCGTTTGAATAATATAAAAAAATTATTTTTATATATTAAATTATTAAAATAAGTATAAAATGATTAAAAAATTATTTAATTAATTAAAAAATAATTTAATTGAGAATAAAATAATATTTATATTTCAAAGTGAAAAATAATTCCAATAATTTTTATGAAAACAATTCAAAATTTAGTTTTTAGAAAAAAGCTGTTGATGGCCAAATTTTTAGCATCAACAACTTGTTGAGAGACAACCCAAACACGTTGCAAACTTGCAATATGTTTACAACAACTTTTTTTTAAGGTATAACGTATGTTAGGGACGGATTATATGTTCTAACCCCACTGCAACTGGAAGCTCTTGAAAACTGAGACCCTCATCTCTACTCGTGACAAAATTAGCTAACCAGCGAACTACAGCACTAGCTTCATGCCACTTAAGGCTAGAAGTAGGGAATGGTGAATCAAAATCGTCATCTTTTATTTTATTACTTATATTTATTTGTTTTATTTTAAAACCCAAAGAGATAGTTTGTTAAAAAGTCTAGTTACATCTATATCATAAGATGTGATTTATAAATTGAATATCTTCATTTTCTTTAATTATATATTCTAACACAATTGAAAGCAGGGTCCATTGTTTAAGAAAGTTTGGTGAGGATTTCAGCTCTGTCTACACTTCAAAATCCGAAGTGCATTTGATAACTCCCATTTATGGCGCTAACAAGTGAAACCTGAACGGTCACACGTATGCAGAACACAGACAGTTAAGCACACAAAGTCACAAACTAACAAACAGTGGGGCTAGCTGCTCCCCACCATATCTCTTTATATATATAGGACCATAGCACAACCACATAAATACTTGCGATGCTAAATATTTCATACCCAAATGCAGTTTCTTCAGCCTATCTACTCAGCACCTGCCACGTGACACTACATGCATAGTTAGCCACTTATCTACTAATTGCTATCCCCTCCTCTCCCTTCTCAGTCTCAATATTGTCCATGCAATAACACCCTGAACCTTTGAACACAGAAAGCAAGAAGCTTTTCTTGCACATTTTGCAGCCATGGAAACTGGCATAGCATGCTACACCCGCGGGGCTTTCCTGCCTAGTGTTTCTTCCAAGCACTCTCCACCCTCCATTTCTCCTTCTTTCGGCTTCAGGGTATGTAGAATCATATAGTTCCTATTTGAATGATTAAATCCTTCCACTTAAACTTTGGAAGTTCTGTCATAATGTCTACTCTTTTTTTATGTAACTTCTTCTACATGAGATATCATGACATTAAATAGAAGAACAGAAAATGAATGTTTAAAATGAACATATTTGTAATGACAGAGTCTGAAATCAAGCTCTTTATTTGGAGAATCGCTAAGAGTGGCATCCAAATCAACACTAAAGGTTTCAAAGACAAAGGATACTTCACTCGTAACTAGATGTGAAATTGGTGACAGTCTGGTGAGTTACTTACACAGCAGAAAGTTCTCATCTGAGTCTATTGGGCTGAGCACTTCCTGTGTCAAACTCACAGAAATTGTGGTCTACATGCATTTGAAATAAACTGATGTTTGTGTATTGTAGGAAGAATTTCTCACGAAGGCAACACCAGATAAGGGTTTGATCAGGTTGTTGGTGTCCATGGGAGAAGCATTGAGAACAATTTCCTTCAAAGTGAAGACGGCTTCTTGTGGTGGAACACAATGTGTTAATACCTTTGGGGATGAGCAGCTTGCTGTAGATTTGCTGGCTAACAAGCTTCTTTTTGAGGTTAGACCAGTATTATAAGTTTCTACTTTCTACTTAATTAATCAAAAAAATCCTGATATTTGTACATCATATTTCTCTACACTTTCAGTTTAATCCAATTCATGCACATAGATTGGTCCAATTCCTACACTGGGGGCCCATAAGTGTGTGGTTCCTGTGCAGGGTTTTGATGTAAAAATGTGATATAAATGAAAAATGATATGCAAAAATCATTTTCCTTGAATATGAGTAGTAGTTTAGTTGTCAATGTTATTTGTTATGTTGGAATCTGATCTACGAAACTATTTCCATTAAAAATTTGATTTCCCTAAAGTTCATTTATGGAAACCAATTCAAATGGTTAATGTAAGGATACTTGATTTTGTTATGATCAGGTTTATCAATGAGCTCCTTTGATCTTATGTAGAACTGAACTTGTATACAGGACTGAACTCTTGATTTCTTCGTCGATAGTATTAATAAAATGCCATCTTATTTTCAATTTGCAATGAAGCTAACGTCTCCAATGTTCTATGCATAGGCCTTAAATTACTCTCACGTCTGCAAGTATGCTTGCTCAGAAGAAATTCCTGAGCTTCAGGACATGGGAGGTCCAGTTGAAGGTGCAGCATCAGTATATTAAACTGGCAATTAAAATTTGAATCTTTAATACAAAGATGTCATTTTCAAGGTTATGCATTTGTGTGAATATGCAACTAACAGGTGGATTTAGTGTTGCATTTGACCCCCTTGATGGCTCCAGCATTGTGGATACAAATTTCACAGTAGGCACCATCTTTGGCGTGTGGCCTGGAGATAAGTTGACTGGGGTCACTGGAAGAGATCAAGTTGCTGCAGCCATGGGGGTTTTGGGTCCTAGAACCACATATGTGCTTGCCCTTAAGGACTTCCCTGGCACTCATGAATTTCTTCTGCTTGATGAAGGTCAGCTTGATGCCATAAGATTTATGAGAATCTAATAAAGGAGTAGTTACATATTATGATAAGGTCATTTTAAAATTAAACTTCTCAATGACTTCCGAGACCACTCAATTTGAAAACTGTTTATGTTCCTTCAGTGATTGGGCAATAGTGTAAAGCTTCATCACTTGACAAAATTATCTGATTCATATTTCAGGAAAATGGCAGCATGTCAAAGAGACAGCAGAAATTGGTGAAGGAAAAATATTCTCCCCAGGAAATTTGAGAGCCACATTTGACAACCCAGATTATGACAAGGTTTACCTATAGTCCTATATCACAGAAAAGGAGGATTTATGTCTAGTATTATGACATTTATAAATGAATACTTACATCTTTTCTTTGTCTTCCAATAGTTGATCAACTACTATATCAGAGAAAAATACACATTGAGATACACTGGAGGAATGGTGCCGGATGTCAACCAGGTTCTTTTCTTAACTCAATCATACGTGACTTTTCTAACTCGGCCTTGTTTTGAAATTGAGTAATGTTAGTATAAACTTGAGTTCACAGTGAACTCTATGCCTGACAACATATCCATCATTTAAAATAAATTTAAAATTAATAATATGTGCATATTATGAAATTTTATTGTACATATACTGTAATGTATAGGATTTAATGTGAATCCAATTCTTTTCTTCAGCGACAAGTTCTTTGAAGCTCACTTTCAGCCTAGCATAATATGCTATCACAATTTCTTCTTGTTTGCAGATTATTGTAAAAGAAAAAGGCATCTTTACAAACGTGGCATCCCCATCCTCCAAAGCCAAGCTGAGACTGCTGTTTGAGGTAGCTCCTTTAGGTTTCTTGATTGAAAAAGCTGGAGGTTACAGCAGTGATGGTCACCAATCTGTGCTAGACAAGGTCATCACGAACATTGATGACAGAACTCAAGTTGCTTATGGATCCAAGAATGAGATAATCCGGTTTGAAGAGACCCTGTACGGTTCATCCAGGCTCAAGGGCGGTATACCTGTTGGAGCAGCTGCTTAAGCTTAACACCTGCAATTCATTGTCAATTTTTATATATCTGCATTTTGCAAAAGATATATGCTATCTTCAGACAAGTCTGTACAATTTAGTCATAGATTTCCTGTTTACGAATACAACAAACTTAAATTTATGTTGGCATGACACAGATCTAGCCATGAAGTGCTGTGCAATTTAAATTATATATACTAGTAATGTGGTAATATATAGTATATACTAGTAAGAACTAAATAACCACGGAATTAATGTGGTAATTCAATTTAAAAATGAGGTGTGACAGCCGTATGCCCTGCCCACCTTGTTGCTCGAATCAAAACTTTGGTCAACCAAGATTGGCAGGTTATCATTCAGCATACTCTAAAGAAGGGTAACGGTTGTGCTGACCAGCTAGCCAAGCATGGTCATTCTCTTCCTCTTGTTGCTAAGGCAGAGCACAGTAAGTGAAGCTTGTTTCGACCATCACCCAAACTTATGAGGTCATCATGCAATTAAATACAAAGAACAGTTGAAGTCCTTAACAATGTATCGCTTGCCAAATTGGTAAACTACAGGGATACATCTTTAGCAGTGCTAATAAATTAAACTCTTCAATTCCAACTACTTGTTGGAAAGATATATGTGAAGGATTGAGCTTTATACGTACTAAAAAAAAAAGAGTGATTCGGTATGGTTTTTATATAATATCCTCACCAATTAGCTTATAAGGTGATTAAGAATCTGTTGCTTAAATTATTGGTTATAAATTTATAATGTGTGTGAAATGTGAAGGTATTTGGCTCCTATATTGCCATTTAGAAGTACACACTGTTAAAGTATGGCACGAAGATGGTTAAGATTAATGAGAGAAAACGGAAGAGAAGAGGAAGTTGGACAGAGAAAGAACGTTCTGATATATCTCATTAATTTTATTGTTACAGCCCATTTATATACACCAGAAAGAAATAGTAATCTAATAGAAGTTTAATGAGTTGACTATTCTACACTATGTGAAAGGTACACAATAGCACTAATTAAATAAGAAATATAACATTTAGCTACTTCTAACACCCCCTCTCAAACAGTTGTCTGGGTGAAGAACAGACAATCTGTCTGTAATTCTTTGATGTTGAATAGCAGCAAGTCCTTTTGTATAAATGTCTCCAAGTTGTTCTGTAGAGTACACAAATTCTGGAATGATTTCTTTCCTTTCAACCTTCTCACGGATAAAGTGATAGTCAAGTTCAATATACTTGCTTCTAGCATGGAACACTGGATTAGAAGCAAGCCTGAGAGCACTTTGGCTGTTACTACTCCATGAAACTAAGCATCCAGCAAAGAAAATGCAGAAACCAGAAACTGACCTTCTTGTATTCGGATCTCCTTCCCAGTCAGTATCCAAATATGCTATTAGATTGAGTTGTCTACCAATAGCAGGATAGAAGAGACTATCAGCTATGGTTCCTTGACATATCTTAAAATCCTTTTAGTAGCCTTCATTTGTGTTTCTCTAAGATCATGCATAAATTGACAACCTTGATTAACTGAGTAGCTTATGTCAGGTCGTGTGAAAGTGAGATATTGTAGAGCACCAACAAGGCTTCTATAAACGTTTGGATTTCTCAAGGGAACTCCATCTCCTACAGAGAGTTTTCTAGCATTGGTTGCAGGTGTAGGTGCTAGTTTACAGCTGATCATTCCAAATCTTTTGAGAAGGTCACTTACATACTTGTGTTGAGATATTTTCATTCCTTCAAGTGACCGTTCTACCGCAACACCCAAGAAATATTTCAAGTCTCCTAGTTCTTTCATTGCAAACTTATGTTTAAGCATGGATTTCAACCTGTCAATCTCACTTTCAGCATCTCTGTTATAATTATGTCATCAACATAAAATAGAACCATAGATATTTTAGATTTTATTCTCCTAAAGAACAGAGTGATCTAACTTACTCTTAGTGTAACCAAAGGTGAATAGAGCCTTGCAAACGCTATCAAACCAAGCCTGTAGGGCTTGTTTCAGACCATAAATAGCTCTTTTTAATTTACAGACCATCTTAGGATTGGTTGATAAGGAATAACTTGGTAGTTGCTCCATATATACTTCTTCTTGCAATTCTCCATGTAAAAAGGCATTTTTCACATCAAATTGATGTAGTTTCCACCCAAAGTGATTGGCTAAGGCTAATGTCATTCTCACTGTGTCCATCTTCACAACAGAGCTAAAAGTTTCTTCATAATCTAAACCATATTGTTGATTAAACCCCTTTGCAGCCAATTTGGCCTTGAACCCTTCAATAGTTCCATCATATTTATATTTGATTTTGTAGACCCATTTGCAACCTACCACACTTTTATTTTTGGGTCTCGGAACTAGCTCCCATGTTTGGTGTTGAAGGAGAGCTTGTACTTCCTCATTCATGGCTGCAATCCATTTCGGATTTTTGCTTGCTTCATCAGATGAACTTAGTTCTATAGTTTCTTGCATGAGGGAAATAAATGAGACATGTGGAGAGGTAACTTCTGTGCTCAATGCTCAATCTTCTATTGGAAAATATTTTCTTGCTTGAATATTTCTAGTTGAATGACGTTGCTGAATTTGTTGATGATTAGGTTTCAGCATATTGGTGTGTTCACGAGAGTTGCCATCATCACTATTGAGAGCAGAATCTTCTCTTGTTGACATAATGTTACTCCTAATTGAGCTTGTTGGAGAGTTGCACCGTTGAAAGCTATCGTCATCAGAATTTTGATTAGGTTGGCATGGCTTTTCAAATCTGTTGTGAGTAGATTCATTGACATTGTATTCAATCACCACTTGGCTTGAACTAGGAATAAAATTTGGTACCTCTAATGATGCATTGAGAGATTTGGAGCTTTAGTGTTCAAAGAAGAGTTTATTTTCATCAAATGCGACATGCCTTGAGATAAGTATCCTTTTATTTGTTGGTGAGTAACAACGATACCCCTTATGATAGTCACTATATCCAACAAAGACACATTTTTCTGCCTTGGGAGATAATTTCTTTCTTGTAGATTTTGGAATATGAACATAGCAAATACTGCCAAAGGCCCTGAGATTGGAGTAGTCAGGATGATGACATGTAAGCATTTGAAAAGGGGACAATTTTTCTGGATTAGCACTGGTGGCCAATCTATTTATCACATAAACTGTTGTATGAAAGGCTTCTGTCCACAAATAATTAGGCACTCCATTATGAAACATTAGAGACATTCCCAATGCTGTGATATGCCTATGTTTTCTCTCTACAACTCCATTCTGAGCAGATGTATAAGGACATGTGAACTGCTATTTTATTCCTTGTGCACTACAATATTCTTTGAACAAGTAAGATATGAATACTCCACCATTGTCACTTCTCAAGAACTTGATTATTTTTTTATAGTGTTTAAACATGAAGTTGTGAAAGGACTTAACTTGGAAGACATCAGATTTCTGCTTCAAGAAATAAATTCAAGTATATCTTGTATAATCATCAACAAAACTCAAATAATAATGTGAACCTGACAAAGAGGATAATTCAGAATTACCCCACAGCATGAATTAATTCAAGAAAACTAGACGAAGACTTCATTGAATTAGTAAATGGTAATTCATGATGTTTGCCTAATTGGCAACCTTTACACACAAAATTACTTGGTAATTTGTCACACAAAGATATAGCATTACATTTCCACAAAAGTTCAATATTAGCAAAATTTGTGTGAGCTAATCGATGATGCCATAGCTTAATTGATGCTTTAGACTGAGATGTAGTAGTTAGAACACCAGTAAAAAGGGCTTGAATTTCATTGCTTTCCAAAAAATATAGATTTCCTTGCCTACTTCCTCTAGCGAGGAGCTTCCTATATTGGTCCTTCACAAAAGGTGAGTCATGAGTGAAGAGAAAAGAGCATTTGTATTGATCAATGAATTGTGCTACTGAAATAACATTCTTCTTAAAATCAGGTGCAAGTAACACATTCGGTAATTTGATTGCTCCTAACTCAGATGTGATATACGTAGAACCAATATGAGTTATTGGCAAAGAGCATCCATTTCCAATGATTATTTTACTGTCTCCGATATATGGCATGCAACCAGAAAGTTTACCTGGATCATCAGTGACATGATTAGTGGCTCCAGAGTCCACAATCCAGCTTGCTTCAGATGGTACTGCAGAACTAGAAGCAATTGAATCAGTGAAGGCAGTGGTTTTAGTGTGATTCTCTTTTGGAGTGTAGCGATCAAAGCAATCTGGAGCAAGATGATTGTTCCGACCACAAATTTGACATGATTGATGCACAGATTGAGAATGCCATGGACTTGGTAGTGATCCCCTAACGCCATGGCTTCTATTTGACCTATTTGGATTTTGAAATTGTTGACCACCACTCTGAAAATTATGAAACAAATATTCACTTCTATTTTCATTGCCACGACCTCCAACGTTGGAATAATTTTGACTATGAGAGAAGGGACCAACAAAGCCAAATCTCCCACAGCCTCTTCCTCGATAAAAGCTTCTTCCTCTACCTCTAAAGGAGCTGGTAGCAGTATGCAACACATCATGAGTGGCAATGGTTTGACTAGAGTTACTCTCAGCTTCTTTATTTGTTGGTCACGACTTAAACACATATTCATGCTCTAAGAGTAGTGATTTCACAGTTGCATATGATGGGACTGGTGGTTTGGCCAAAACAGAGGTCACAAACATTTTGTATTCATCACCTAGACCATTAAGTACATAACGCACTTTCTCATCATCTACCACAGCATGTTGTACAATGGCTAGTTGATCAAAAATCCCTTTCATCTTAGACAAGTATTCATCGATTGACTTACCATCTCTCTTGCAGTTTTGCAGCTCATTACGCAGATGCATTGCTCGAACTTTAGTTTGTGAAGTGTATGCCTTTTCAAGCTCTAACCACAAGGCATTAGCAGAACTTGCTTGAATCAATTCAAGATTTTCAGCAATTATTTCTAGGGAGAGAGTGGAGTTAAGACAAGCAATGACTGGTCACGAGCATACCACTTTTCATACTCTGGATTTGGAATTTCTTTATCTTTGCCTTCTGCATCTTTCCCTATTTTGGTATTCGAAGGAGCTTCTAGGATTCCATCTAAATAACCCATCATGCCATACCCTTTTGCAGTGGGTAAAATCTGCCCTTTCTCTATTTTGGTCTTCTGTGAGCTTGTTATAGTATTTTCATATTGTAACCATTCCTATAGTTTATTTTCTACCTTTTCACGAAATGCTTCTGGAAGCATAGTAGCTTTAATTTTAATTTTTCTTTTATGTTTTATGTTATGTTTTAGCTGAGCTGGCACAGTAGTGTGCATGAGAGAAGTTTGTAATCGTTGTAACTACTTATTTGAGGATCACACACAGGGGGTGAAATATATCAAAATATTATTCCATTCTCTCTACTCTCAATTTCTCTTTGATCTCATCAAACTCTCTGCACCGGATTTCCTTTCCTTTAACATAAATCCCTGCTCTGAGTTTAGAAAATTCTCAGATTGTTTATCTGAATTTCCAAAACCGTTACAGTTGGTATCAAAGCATCGACCTGGTGCTTTGCTGCAATGGTCGTATCTTCACCGAACCAGACCTCCATCGCTGATTTGGAGAAGAAAGTTGACGATAAACACGAAGAGGTAAGTGCAAGGCTTAAGCAGCTGAATCTCAGTATGAATGCTGGAATGGAAGAGATCCGAAGCATTCTGAGAGCTTAAGCTCAGCTATACGCAGATAATGGGTTCTCCTCCAACAACGAACACAATCGCACTCTGAGAAACAACCAGGGCTCGTATGCGACTCGAATTTCGAAGGTAGATTTCCCTCGATTCGAAGGGAAGAATCTCAAAGAATGGTTGTACAAATGCAACCAATTTTTTGCTCTGGATGGTACCCCAAAAGATGCGAAGGTGCGTCTCGCATTGATTCACCTCGAAGGTGTGGCGCTTCAGTGGCATGTGAACTATATGCGATCCAAGTTTGATATATACCCACCATGGACAGAGTATGTAATGGAGGTGACGTAGCGATTTGGCAAAGTCTTTGAAGACCCACTAGCAGCATTGATCCAGGTGAAACAAACAGGTGGAGTCTAAGAATACATCGATGCTTTTGAACTAGCTTTAACCCAGGTATCCCTTTTCCCTGAACAAGCTTTGAGTATATTTCTAGCTGGTTTGGAGAATACCACGCAGATGCATGTACGCATGTTTCATCCACCCAATATTGCTCATACTGGTCGACTAGCTAAATTCCATGAAGCTTCCAAAATTTCTACCACTACCATGAACCGATTCTCCCCTAAACCAAACATTCCATACACTATACAGAACCCCGGTAGCCCAAACAACCCCAAACCAAACAGTAACCCAAACCCTACCCCAAATTCTTCTCAATTCATGAAGCCATTACTCACTAAAATACCTAGAACCTACTCACCAGCTGAAATGTCCGAGAGAAAGGCCAAAGGACTTTGTATGTTTTGTGATGAGGTTTTCACCCCTGGACATCACTTTAAGCATAAGAGAACTCAGTTTATAGTTATGGAATTAGATGAAGGGGATTCAAACAATGATGAGAATGAAATCCATGAAGAAACAAGTGTGATTAGCATGGATAATCCTCAATTAGACACTGTTCAGTTGTCTCTCCATGCCATGATAGGGCTGCCTTCATACCACATGATGAAAATTTGTGGCTCTCACAACAGGAAATCCTTGCAAGTTCTTCTGGATAGTGGTAGCACACACAATTTCCTAGATTTGGATGTTGCAAAGAGGTTAGGATGTAAGTTGGAAGTAATTAAGCCCATGACTGTTACAGAGGTGGAGGTGGTAAAATACAAGCTCCTTACATTTGCAAAGACTTCACATTCCAACTGTAGCAAACTACATTCTCTGCAGATGTTGTAATACTTCCCTTGGGGTGCTATGATTTGATTTTGGGAATTCCTTTCCTCAAGTCTTTGGGTTTAATTTTATGGGATTTTAACAAACTGATGATAGAGTTCACATTTAAAGGTAAAAGGTTTGTGCTAAGAGGGGCTAAGCAATCAGGTATAAAGCTTATCAGCAATAAAAACTTTAATCAATCAGTACAACAAGGGGCTCAATTATATTTCCTTAGTGTGGAACCCGGGTATAAAACAGCAGCAGAGCATACTTGTTTTGCATTAATTCCTGATGCATCACAGGATCCAATACCTCCAGATATCATTGCACTTCTAGAAGCCTACGCAGATATCTTTGAGAATCCAACTGAATTGCCACCTTCTAGACCAGGATTTGACCATAAAATTCCATTGAAAGAAGGGACCAATCCTTTCAGCTTGAGACCCTATAGGTATTCCACGATCCAGAAAGATATTGTGGATAATTTGGTGGACGAAATGCTTGAGAAAGGCTGGATTCAACACAACAATGGTCCATTTGCTTCTCCAGTGGTGCTGGTCAGAAAAAAAAGGTAGAAAATGGAGATTATGTGTGGATTATAGGAGGCTTAACCAACAAACCATTAAAGATAAATTTCCAATTCCTTTAATTGAGGATTTGATGGATGAATTAGGAGGTTCCACCATCTATTCCAAGCTGGATTTACAATCTGGATATCATCAAATGCGCATAGAACCAGGGAAAGAATACAAAACAGCCTTCAAGACTCATGCAGGCCATTTTGAATATTTGGTAATGCCTTTTGGGTTATCAAACGCCCCTGCATCATTCCAAACTTTGGTGAATCACATATTTCATACTTTCTTGAGAAAGTTTGTCATTATATTCTTTGATGATATATTGGTGTATAGCCCTTTTGTACATGATCATGTTCTCCATTTGGAATTGGTGTTTCAAACACTCAGAAAGTGTAAGCTATATCTCAGGAAAGAGAGATGTTGTTTTGCTACAAACAAGGTAGAGTATCTTGGCCATTTTATTACACAAGACGGAATCTCCACTGACCCTGCAAAGATTTCAGCAGTTGCTTCTTGGCCCAAACCAGTCAACATTAAACAGCTGAGAGGCTTTCTTGGACTTGCTGGTTATTACTGCAGGTTTGTGAAAGATTTTGGGAAAATAGCAAAGTCTTTGACTGATATGTTGTGCAAAGAAGGTTTCCAATGGACCCCTACCTCTACTGCTGCCTTTCACACTTTAAAATCAGCACTTACTTCAGCCCCGGTCTTAGCTTTACCAGATTTTTCTAAGACTTTTACAGTAGAGGCGAATGCTTCTGGCACTGGTATATGTGCTGTCTTAATGCAGGAGAAGCACCCAATTGCTTATACAAGCAAGGCTTTAGGACCCAGGCAGCAAGCTATGTCTATCTATGAGAGGGAGCTCTTAGCTATTGTTTATGCCGTGCATAAATGGGGAACTTATCTAGCTCACAGGCCTTTTTTGATCAAGATTGATCAAAAGAGCATTAAATTCATGCTTGAACAAAAGCTTAACACCCCCTTTCAACAAGTTTGGATATCCAAACTAATGGGGTTTGACTTTGAAATACACTATAAGGAAGAGTCTCAAAATATAGCAGCAGATACTTTATCTAGAAAATCCAGAGCTGAATTACTTCCATTGATGCTTAATAATGCTCAAGAGGGGCTGTTAGAGATAATTAAAAAGTCTTGGACCAATGATGCTACTATGAAATCCATCATTTCTGATTTGGGGCAGAAACCGAATTCTCATCCCAAATTCTCTTGGGTTAGAAGTGAATTAAGGAGAAAAGGAAAGCTTGTGGTAGGCAATGATCCAGAAATTAAACACATTATTCTGCAATGGTTGCACAATTCACCTATAGGGGGTCATTCAGGAAGAGATACTACAGCTGCAAGGATCAAGGCTCTATTCTTTTGGAAGGGTATGAACAGAGATATCCAACAATATGTAAGAGCCTGTGATATTTGTCAAATGTGTAAACCCGATTTAGCTACATTCCCTGGCCTCCTACAACCTCTACCAATTCCCAATCGTATTTGGGAAAACCTGAGCATGGACTTTATTGAAGGACTTCCCCCTTCCTTAGGGAAGCAAGTTGTTCTAGTAGTAGTTAATCGTTTGAGCAAATATGCACATTTTCTAGCCTTGTCACATCTATACACAACTGTTGATGTAGCTCAAATATTCTTGGATCATGTCTTCAAGTTGCATGGGATGCCAACTACTATTACAAGTGACAGAGACCCCATTTTCCTTAGTAAAGTTTGGAGTGAATTTTTCCAACTTCAAGGTGTTTCTCTTAACAAATCTACAGCCTACCATCCTCAATCGGATGGCCAAACTGAGATAGTGAATAAATGTTTGGAGACTTATCTACGTTGCATATGTGCTAATAAACCCTCTTCTTGGTTCAATTGGCTTTCCATGGCTGAGTGGTGGTATAACACCAATTTTCACTCATCTATCCAAACCACCCCTTTTGAAGTAGTTTATGGGCAACCTCCTCCCATCCACTTGCCTTATCTACCAAGCGAAGCTGCCACTGCTGCTGTAGAGAGAACATTAAGTGCCAGAGAAGCTGTAATTCAGCTTTTAAAGTTCCATTTGCTAAGAGCTCAGAACCGGATGATCCAGCAGGCTGATAAGCACCGTAGTGACAGAGTTTTTCAAATTGGAGATACTATTTTTCTGAAGCTGCAACCTTATAAACAACATTCAATTAGCAACTAGCCTTAGCATAAGCTCCTCCTTAAATTCTATGGCCCTTATAGAGTGGTGGATCGCATAGGACAGATTGTATATCAATTGGACTTCCCTCATTCAGCAAACATTCACATTGTCTTCCATGTTTCGCAACTTAAGCGTTGCAATGATCCAAATACTAGTCCATTCCATCCTCTGCCGAATTCTCAAGCTTCTGCTTTTCCAAGAGGGGAACCTGAAGCTATACTTGAGAGAAAAATGGTAAAGCGGGGCCGAATTGCCGCTACCAAAGTCCTTGTTAAATGGAAGGATCTTCTTGCTGATCAAGCCTCGTGGGAGTTTTATTCTGACTTCATCAAACAGTTTCCAGATTTTCATTCTTGAGGACAAGAATGTTGTGAAGGGAGGGGTATTGTTACAGTATTTTCATATTGTAACCATTCCTATAGTTTATTTTCTGCCTTTTCACGAAATGCTTCTAGAAGCATAGTAGCTTTAATTTTAATTTTTCTTTTATGCTTTATGTTATGTTTTAGCTGAGCTGGCACAGTAGTGTGCATGGGGGAATTTTGTAATTGTTGTAACTACTTATTTGAGGATCACACACAGGGGGTGAAATATACCAGAATATTATTCCATTCTCTCTACTCTCAATTTCTCTTTGATCTCATCAAATTCTCTGCATCGAATTTCCTTTCCTTTAACAAAAATCCCTGCTCTGAGTTTAGGAAATTCTCAGATTGTTTCTCTGAATTTCCAAAACTGTTACAGAGCTTCATTGTGACTAAGCTAGGTAAAGAGAGGGATGAAAAGGAGGGATTAGTGTTCTGGATTTGTTCTGCCATTTTGGATGAAGAAGGAAAGAGCAAATTCTATGGAAAAAGTAAGAACTTTGAATCAAAGAGAAAGGAAGGGTGCAGGTTGAAGGATTATTGAGCTCTAATACCATGTTGAAGTTTGGCATGAAGCCATGTTTAAGATCAATGAGAGAAAATGGAAAAGAAGAGGGAGGAAGCTAGACAAAGAAAGAACTTTATGCTCTTATATTGTTACATTAATGTTGTATATACTTTTTTTTTTTGTATTTTATTTAATATCATTTATTATATATATATATTTTATTATTATTATTTTTCATTTAATAACATTTTTAAAAAATAATATAAATAATAATTATACTCACTTTAAAGAGATAAGATGATAATTTTTTTATATCTCATTAATTTCATTGTTAAAATTATTTTTATACACCCAAAAAAAATAATATTTTAGTAAAAATTTAATGAGTTGACTATACTACACAATGTGAAAGGTACATAATGTATTAATTAAATAAAAAATATAACATCTAGCTACTTCTAAGTTCTAGCTCATACCACCTGGGGACTTAAGATGAGACATTCTTGGTAGAAAACGGAAGCGGCCCCAATGACTCCTTCCTCCCACCGCGCAACGACCCTTCCAAAGTGCTAGAGTTACAGATGCATGCAGAAAAAAATGAAACCGAAAAGGCGCGCCAGGTAGGGGTCGAACCTACGACCTTCTGCTTAGGAAACAGACGCTCTATCCACTGAGCTACAAGCGCAACTTGACTTTAATATGTTTTCACTTATATTTATACATACAAAGATGGAGGATGTTACCCCACAAAATTTTGGTCCATTAATTGGGATGGAGATCACTTGTCCCCATTTTCTGTCCCCTTCCCTGTCCCTCCATTTAAATTTTGATAAGTGTAAAATAAATTAAATGAGAAAGGGACATGTAATTAAGTTTAGAACACTTGTCAGAATTTAAGTGGAGAGACAGGGAAGGGGACAGAGAATGAAGACAGGTGATCCTCATCCCCATTAATAGATCATCTCCTTTTTTAATTGGACAATATCTATATATAAATTTAGGTATATAAAATAATTACTAGTTAAAATCTATAAATTACTTATATATACATTTATTTGTAAAAAAAAAAAAATTTAACTAAATTTTTATACAAATCTAAATATTATTAATTAAAATTTATTTTTTAATTTAAGTCATTAATTTACTTTAATAATAAATTAATAACTCAAAGTCATGCTCTATGCATGAACCTCTTTTAAGAATTCCATATTAAAACTCTCCAACAAAATATATCCAAGTCGCTTTAGATGAAACGATGATAAATAATTTTTGCAGCCAAAACATGTTGATAAAGGAAGGAACTTTGTTCTTTTCCATGGCCAACATTTGTTTGGTTCTTCCTGATTAAAATAATTCTATATAAATAATCTTATATATATAATTTCTTAATATTATTAAATTTATTTTCAAATCAACAGAGTGTCGTTATATTATATTTTTTAATTTAAATTAATATTATTTTATTATTTTACATATTAATTATTTTGTGTCAATCTAATAACTTTCTGTGTAATATTTCCATTCAAATTAAGGCTAATAGAGATTGAGTAGTCTGACTGGAGTTATTCTGCTCGTTTGATGTTTCAACTTTCAACTCAACCTAAGTTCCAATACTGCAAGGTTGTTACACTTTTTTCTTTCTTTATTTCTTATTTCTTTTGTTTTTTGTTTAAAAAACCTTATTCGTTTATTTCTTTTTTCTATGTATTATTTCTTTTGTTATTGTCTCGATCAAAATGAAAAACTTCATTTTACGTGTATTCTCCATAGCGTGAGTGTTTATATATATTTTTAGTTCATATTAAGTTTATTTGTACTTTTCATAGCACTTGTTTGTGTAGATATTTAATGGTAACATAGAATAGAATGAAATAAGATAATTTAGATTAAATGTTTCATACCACTATTTAGATAGTTTATAATGAAATAGAAAAAAAAATTCATTCCATTATTTGAAATAATAATAAAATGAAATGGAATGACAATGATTAATAAAGTAAAAATTTATTTCATCTCATACTCCTTCTTCCAATTTGGAGGAAAAGAAAAGGTGGAATATAAAGTGGAATAGGATGAAATGAGTTTCATCCAATATCATTCCATTTTATCCACATTTTTAAAACTTAAACAATAGAATTTACACCATCTCATTACATCTTATTTTATCTTTTATTATCAATTCAAATAAAGCCTAAGGGTTAAGTGCGCTAATTAGCAAGTTGCACTCTTAAGAAAAAACTAAAGTTCAAATCTTAGAGAAGACAATTGTTGAATGAAAAAAATTTTATATTCTGGTTTAAAAAGGTGCCAAATGGATTGGATAAGAGTTATTGTTTATAGATAGAGTTAAATCCCACCAAGTGAGACCCACTTGTTTATAATAAAAGTTGTTATTATGTGATTTATTCATGTAACTCCAAACTTATATAATTAGGTCATGTAATAACCTTAGGACCAAGATCTTCTCTTGTTCTAACAGGAACATGATAAAATCCTATTTCATATCTCACTATTCATTTTTTAAAATTTTCTTTATCTCACCATTAACCATTCATTTGAATGGTGAGATATAAAATAAGATCTCATCTTATTCTTATTGAAACAGGAGAGGATCCTAGTTCCTTGTTGAAAAGGCATCTTATATCCTTGTTAAAGGAGAAAAAAAATCTCATATTAATAAAACTCAAACTTAAAATCTTTACAACATCACAAGTTCACGAATAATTTTCAATTGTTGCATAAATAATATCTATTTAGAGGTCACTCAAATTTATGCATTTAAACAATTAGATCTATTTAATTTCAATTAAAATAATTATAGTTTTTGAAAGTGTTCCTCCCTAATAGATTAATTAAGCCAAACAAACAAAAAATGTCAGCTACATTTCATAGTTTTTCACTTTATAAAATTTAAGATTTATAAGTAGCCTCTAATTGAATATCAGCAGTTAAGTTGCTCTAATTAAAATTAAAGGGAATATAAGACATTAAGAATGGACAATACAATTCACCCTAAAGTAATTCGTTTTTCTTAAAAGGTTTTTGGATTTTTTAATTAATTAAATTAATGTAATTCCTTTTTCTTGAGAAGTTTTTGGATTTTGTAATTGATTAAATGCTTATAAAACAGGACTGAATTTTGTCCCTAGTTCTAGCTGCTAGCAAGTGTTTCACATCCATCCCAAGCCACTTCTCTCTCACATCAACTCCTACCCCTTCTCCCCTTTTGAACAGACGACACAACCAACAAATCCAAATCTAATCCTTCTTTAATTCAATACCCCAATTCCTACTCTCTTTCAGTTGCAGTTTTCACTTCTGTTAGTGTTATATGCATTTGCTTTCATAGTTGCTTCATCACGAAGAAAGGACAAAAGGAAACAGTTTCTCGCTTTTCCTTTCCTGATTGTAAAGAAACTCTCTTTTCTCATTTGGGTCTTCACTTTCTGCACCCTCTTGCATCATCTTGCTCTTGGGCTTTTATAATTATCTCTCTGCTTCTGTTTCCTGGTGTTCAAACTTGTGGGGGGTTTTTTGTGCTGAGAGCTGCTACACTATAATTGGCATTATAAGGTCTCGCTTCTCGGTTCATATATAAGAAACTAATATTTCTATTTTTGAGTTCAAATCATATTTTTAATTCTCTATAATGTTTGTACTCAAGCATCAATATTCTGGTACGTCGTGATTTTTCCAATATTCTCCTTGATTCTAAAAGATAGAACTTTTATAGATTCTTTAGTTTGTGCTCTCAAGGAAAGTAGATTCTTGATTTCACTTGAAAGATTCTGAATTCTACGTCCTTTGAATCAAAGTTAAATAATTTCTTTGTTTTTGTGCATCTCTTTCTAGTTCCTCATTTTCATTCAAGTAGGGAAATTTTGTATGCTGGTGGTTTAAGGTATGGAATTAGAAACTCTGTATCCATCTTGTTTTATGTCAAATTCAAATTGGTTTGTCCAAGAGAGCCACTACACAGAATGGACTAGAGAGGAGAATAAGAAGTTTGAAAGTGCCCTTGCCATATATGATAAGGACACCCCAGACCGATGGCTGAAGGTGGCAGCCATGATCCCTGGGAAGACTGTGTTTGATGTGATCAAGCAGTACAGGGAATTGGAAGAAGATGTCATTGAAATAGAAGCAGGGCGGGTTCCGGTTCCTGGATATCTTGCCTCTTCTTTCACGTTTGAGCTGGTTGACAACCAGAGTTATGATGCATGTAGAAAGAGGCCTGCAACAACTGTCAGGGGTTCTGATCAGGAGAGGAAGAAAGGGGTTCCTTGGACAGAAGAGGAACACAAGTGAGTTTCATAATCTTCGATTACATTTGTCTCTTTTTTGATGTTTTACACCCTTCTCTAGTTGCTGAAAATGGTTTAGAGAAAGAGCAGAATAAGAAATTGTTATTGAGATTCTGATAATGAATCATGATTATATCACACAAGCACCTCAACTTGTCCAAACAATTAGTAAAACTATCATTGTTCCAGCGGTCTGTTATCTGACTATTATGCTATGCTGCTTTGTCAATCTGGCAAACTAACTATACTCTAATTTGGCCGGTGAATTCTATTAGTAAATTAAATTTTTAAACTACATGCATTCCCAAAACTACTGACATGTTAAACATAATTTTAAGTTAGTTTAGGTATTGCCTTGTCCCTGTACTCTTTATTGCCCTTAATCTTTATCTGGTGGGGTATTATTAGTATTTATGCAGTTTCAAAGAAAATAAGTGTTGAGAGGGCCTCCTAGTCGCAGTAGTGCCAGGGGTCAATCTCATAGTAATGCTTATATGGATACCCTAGTCAATATATATATATATATATATATATATATATCTTTCTTTGGCTCCCGTGCTTGACATGGACTTTTGGGTATTGAATTAATATTTATGCAGTTTCAGTATCTTTCTTTCTTTGGCTCCTGTGCTTGACATGGATTTTTGGGTATTGAATTACAGACGTTTTCTAATGGGACTTCTAAAGTATGGGAAAGGGGACTGGAGAAATATCTCTCGTAATTTTGTAGTCACAAAGACTCCCACCCAAGTGGCAAGCCATGCTCAAAAGTACTACATAAGACAAAAGCTCTCTGGAGGGAAAGAGAATAAAAGGAGACCTAGTATCCATGATATCACCATTGTTAATCTTACAGAAACTACCACATCAGATAAGGAAAAGCCCCTTTTATTCAATGAGTCTCACATGCCTTCACCACAGCAGAAGCTAACTAGCATGCCAAAAGTACAACTGGAATGGATTAATCACCACAATGATGAGCCAGTAATGGTTTTCAACCCAAATTGTGACGATATGTTCGTGTCGTCTTCATCTGGTATATCTTCCAAGACCCTGAAATTGCAAGGACAGGATCTCTACGACTGTGCTTTCCATGAGGCTTATGCCAAGCTAAAAGCTTCAGGTTTCAGGACGGCTTCTAGAGACTTCAATGAGGAAGCGATTTTTGGCATTCATGCGCTGTAATGCCAACTCTGATCATGTTATAAGAAACATACCAGTTCTACTACATAGATCATACCTCTGTATGATTAATGTAGATGACCTGAGGCTACTTGGTTTATGAGCCTCTCCAACGATGTTTCATTCCTTCAACTGTAAATTTTGAACGAACTTTTTTCAAGTTTTCCTGTTTCTCTCCTAGTCTGACAGTTAACATGCCTATTTCTTTGTAGACTCAATCTGCATCACATGATGTACCATTCAGCCTCAGGTTTTCTAAGTCTCAAGAGCAACGTGACAAACTTCAGTTATCATAGAATTCCATTAGAACACACGTGATTAATTAAGGTTTTAAAATGTAATTTGCTTTCAATTAGAAGCCTTCATTCTTATCCAATAAGCTACAAATTGAAGCACATAATGATACCAATGTTCTGCCCTCAATATGTGAGGCGAATCTCAAAGCTGATGATGGTTTTCAATTCTAACCTCAGGGTAGGCCCAATTCCCAAAACATAAGAAATAGTAACCTCAAGTCAAAATAATGGACTTATTAGATAGAGTTAATTTCGCACTCCTCATATATTCCTATGTAAGCAATTGGATAATATATTAATATTACTATAACTTTTTTCTGAAGGATCCAAATTGTGTATATACATTACATAGTTTGAGAGTATATTTTCCCTATTAGATACTCCAAATTTGAAGCTACTCATGCTTCTGAAAATGGAATATTAATTATGTGACCACTGCATAAAACCCTTAAGCAGCCAGTTCACTTGCTGATGTGGCTGACTCACTTGAGCACTTCTATTGAAATTTTGGGCAGCATCTGTTATGGTACGCTTTTTGTCTTTGAAACACTTTCTACCATCATTAATCATTTGCCTTCTGAGAGCAACATGGCCAAGTTGACCAGGTTTGATCAGCATCACTTTGGTAGTCGAATCTGAGTTTGCATTCCACTTAATTAGAATCCCATGCTCATTGGGTCAGAATATAGGCAGATTCACGTAGGAATGCCAATGTGGCTCACACTATCACAGTCATCTTTTATTAATTTCGATTTTCAGCCAATCCAGTTCTTCCTTTTCTTTGATATTTCTCCCTCCGCCAATCCACCTTTTTGTGGTGGCAGTACTGTTGCGTCAGCCTTATTGCCTCTTTTACTGGTCTCTGGAAGCATCATGCTTTATTTTGATTCTTTATTTTACTTGAGAACCCAACATCATATTCTAGCCGCATGCACTATGCAGATTCTGTTCATACTAAAACTGATAGTAGGAATAAAGCAGCCAACTTTAGATTACATAGTGCTGATTGAGCTCTTAATACTACTGTTACTTGGCCTGGAATTACTATACTTTCACTAGCCTTTGTGAAGCATATTTCTCTTTACTAGTTTAGATTAGAGTAATGGAATTGCATCCCAATAGAAATTTTTAATTGTATTCTTTTAAGAAATTAACAGTACAAGGTGTTTGTTAATTTTTCAATTTTTGTGAAGAGTGGAAAGATTTTTTATAAGTAGAAAAAGCTTAATTTTAGCCAAAAGAAAAGTGGGGGATGGTTTCTTATGAAAGTTTTGACAAATTATTAATAAACACTACCAAATACAATCTACTTATCTATAAGATTCTATGACTTGCAGGCTTTTCTCAAGGTGGGTACTTGGATTGTCACTATCTCAAAACAAGTCAAAAAACAATAAGCAATGATAACTTGCTGTTGTGTTTCTTGTAGTTGCGTTGTGGATTCTATAACAAAAAATCAATAAAATTATAAAAAGAAACAAGAAAAAAAATATAATATCATAATTTTTCAGAATTTGTCTAGCACAACTTAATCAAAATATAATTGTCAAACACCTACATTTAAATTCTAAAGACTTAAACCACTTAAAACTCAATCTACATCCAAATACAATGTCTAATATAACTACATCAAATATCTTAAAACACTTAAAATCCAACCTACATTCAAATACAATGTCTAATTCTAATATAACTTAGTCCAACATTTTAAAACACTTAAAATCAAAATAGCAACAAGTTTTGTTTGAAGTACATTTCAAATTCCAATAGTTAAATTCATCTCACAACACAAGTTTTGAGAGTAGCCAAGTAAGAGTAAAAATGTGTCACATACTCACATTTTAATTTATATGGTGAAGGTTTTTTGTAATTTTATATGAAAGATATTTTTGTAATTTTACTTACAAGTATTTGTGAGTATGAGAAGAACTATCTTTATCTGCATCTCATTTATTAAATGAGAATAAAAATAAATAGATATTCACACTCATAAAAAAAAATTTCTCTCTTGTATTCATCCTGTTATAAGTATTACCCGTGAGTACTTGTAGGTATTCGCAAAGGTAAATAAAATTATTATCCCTAAATATGAATAGCTTTTTAGTGCTCGTGCTTAGCCTCTCACTACCCACACATTTTATAAACCACACATGACGATTCGCGCATCCAAAGGTCCAACCCAGTGCGACGAATATGATTGTTGTTGCTAACTTCTCTATTGTAAATGAAGCAACTTTCAACTTTAAAATTATATATATAGCTATGTATATCTAGAGAAGCTCAGCCTCAGGCCACTTTTATTCTAAATTTGATCATATCTAGAGAAAGATTAACCGTACAACTTTGCCTCTTTATCCTTCTTTTAATCTCTCAAAAAATTTAGGACAAATCTTCATTTAACAACTTTTTTGGACTAACCTTTACAGCAACGGTGCAATTAGGCTTGCTTAGCTATCACCATGGAAAAAGATTGCTCCTCTACACTTAGTTTGGCCCACATATCCAACGATCCTTATCACACATAATCATTCTGTACAATGTTGGCCGAAAGGACATAGATGTGCATATAACGTTGGTTAAGTTTAATTTGATAAGTGTACAAGATATAAATTTTGGTGAAGATCGCATTCGCATATAAAATTAGTTAATAAGTGACTCTAGTTTTATAGGTCTGAGATGCAAAATTTGCTGTCTATAGTACCTATTATTTGGTATAAAAAGATGAGTAATGTTATATACACCTACCATTAAGCTCGCATTCTTTACATACTATAAGTTGAATACTTTTTTTGCCGTACATTATGATTCTTCACTTTTGATTGTGTGGAGGAAATCTTTTCAAATTAAAAAAATGTGAAAATGTGAAAAAATATTAGTATTTGCATATATCATTTTGCCAAAAAGAAAAAAATATAATGAAAAAATAAAGTAGACTAAATAATAATAGTTCTTTCCAATTTTTGGGGCTTGTTCTAATGGTTGAAAGGGCAAGGTTTGGACTTTGGAGAATAACAATATTATATTATTACTATTATTATTAAAAAAGAGTTTAAGCTGCTGAACTAGAGGCCTACACTATACAGTATACCCATTAATGGAATTGACTTTATTTTCCAGGGATTCATCCGATCCACTGATGCAATTCAACTTTTATATGTGATGACATTTTTTAGAGGGCGCTATTATGGAAGCCTCAAACGAATATGCTTATTCATCAATATGGTTTCTACTATTTTAGTAGTTTTATTTCCCCGTTTCTACGTGGGAAAATAGAAAATTGCAGGGTTAACCCCCGATATTGATAGGCGGTGTTTGGTTTGTCTGTTGGAGAAATTATTACATATTTTTGGAATATAATAAATAGATATTTTAGGATAAATTTAATCATTGATTTTAAATATATTTACATAAATTTTAAACAAAATAATTTAAAGTAATAGTAGAAATTATTCTGAGACATACATTACTTATGTTTTAGGAGCATGTTAAAATTTCTCTTATTTGTTGTTTCCATTTTTCCTTCATATATTTTTACTCGTAATTCAAAAAAAAGGTCATCTTATTTTAATTTTATTTCTTGTTTTAGAGATTTTGTAAAAGAAATGATAAAAATAACAAAATTTTACTTTTATCATTTTCTTAACAAAATCTTGAAAATATGAAACAAAATAAAAATAATGTATTATTTTTGTAACTAATGAAAACATATCAACTGAAAATAAGAAAAAAACAAAACAAACACCACTTAATAATATAGTATTTATTATTGTTTTTCTAATGAGGTTTTGCCACAGTATTTGAATATGTGACTAATCCTTACTTAGGGTATTAAGGCTACCCTTCCATACAAGTAAGGCTGGTAATGTACTAATATCAAATTTGTAACTCAATAAATATAATATTATTTGGTCTTGCTCTCGGTGGTTTGTAACGTACCATCGACCATTTGGCCGATATTAGAATAGAACGGGATTTTAAGCTCCAATAACAAATATTATCAGATAAATTGCACATTTTTTAAAGTTTAACGAGGTAAAGTGCTAGCAAGATAAGGTTCAAGAGAGTAAATTATATAAAAAATTTATCACTAATTTACTTGTAGTAACTGCATCATACTTACAAAAAAGAGATAAAATAAGTGCATTAAATTTATTTCTTAAAATGTTCACTCACCTTGATCATTGATTAAATGCATTACCATATTTACTTTTATTGAGAAAATAATTAGACTACAATTAAATTTTGAGAGTAGAGAAATTCATGATACATTTTAGTTTGATATGATTATTTGAGTGTATTACTCCATTTGGCCTGCAATAAATATTTGGGTTGGGCCATTTTTTCACTAGCTTCTTTTTTTTTAATAAATAAAAGTTTAGATAATAAGAAGATTGTCTCATTTTAAGATTAGAATGTATAAGATAAGATATGAGTTAGCCACAATTTAAAATATAAAGTTAGGAAAAAAAACAGTTTGGTAATAAATTTCATTTCCTTTCATTCCTATATTTGATGTGCCAATTTAGATTAGAATAAAATGAAACATTGCTAAATTCACCAAAAAAAAAAAGAAGAGAGAAGAAGCATTGCTACCCTTGACAAATATATATCAACTATGACAATGGTGATGAGATGAAACTCAGGCCGGTTGTGATAGCAGATAATTTTATGATATTTAAAAAAGAAATGAGTTATAAACCCTAATTCATTAAGAATAATGTTATACATACACACTTGCACTTATTTATAATTTCTATCATTTATCAAAATTTCTGCACACATATACTTTAATAGAAGTGAAACACATGATGTGCAATAAACATTATTCATTAACTAATTTTGAATGATTATTTTTAATTCAAAGCTTCTACTAAACGAATTTTAGCTTCTTTTTTTCCATTCTTATATATTGACCCTAAAATGTTGTATCTGTCTAAGACAATGAACCGAATGATGTAGATCTAATATTTAGTTTCCTATTTGTTTGATAAGGTCTGAGGAAGGGTTCAAATTGGAAAAACATGTATGAAAAACAACTCATACTTTTTATTAACAAAATTGAGCCATCTTCAATAGTTCAAATTGGAAAAACATGTATGAAAAACAACTCATACTTTTTATTAACAAAATTGAGTCATCTTCAATAAGGTTTTGTTTGAATTGGTGGTAAAGAATAGAATGGAATGTAGTGGAATGAAATGGAATGAGGTATTGATTCTATTGTTTGAATTTTTAAAATTAGGATGGAATTGAATGACGTAAGATGACACTCATTCCATCACATTACATCCTAAATCTCACTTTTTCTTCCCCATCAAATTGGGCAGAATGAGATGGAATGAAATGATACAAAAACAAAAACACTTTAATTCTTGTCATTCCATTCTATTCCATTCCATTCCACCTATTATTCCAAACAATGGGATGAAAACTTTCTTCCATTCCATCCTTAAATATCCAAACAATGGTATGGAAGTTTTATACCATTCCACTCCATTCCATCCCATCCCATCTCCTTTCATTATATTCCATTTCATTTCATTCTATTTCATTTCATTCCTTTCCGTTTCACTCACCATAAGTTATCTAAATATAACCTAAAGGAACAAATAACGTTGAGTTGGTAGGAGCGTGAAATGGACCCAAATTACAGAAATCAAATTTAAGAACTAAGAACAATAACACACACATAATCAATTCTGGATAATGCACACGAGACTAGTATTATTGATGTGGATGAATTATTATAAGTGTAAGATAAAAGGCTATCAGTAGAGTGAGATAGCTAGTACAAAGAGGAAGAAGAAGGAAACATATCTGAAGGGAGAAAGTAGAATCTAGAAGAAAGAGAGAATTCAGAAATCATAACTAACTTCACACCTCACTCTCTCACAAATTCCTTTACTTATATCCATCATTGTTCTACACAAATTCTCTCAACTTAGAATTTACCATTCGAGACCTCTGGCTTCTTCTAACTGCCTGATTACATGGATCAGCTGACCTCAGCCTCTTTTCAGCAACTAGCTAATGGTCCATTTGTGTACTTTGCTAGCCCAATTATGTTGTATTATCCATCTTTGAGTCATTTGGGCCTATAAGTTATGTTACATTACCCTCCCCATTTTTCTAAAACCTTGTCCTCAAGGTTTATATTAGGATAATTCTGCCCCATTATGCTTGTGTCTTCCCGTGTTACATCTTTACTATCCAACCATTCCCATTGTACCAAGAGTTGTGGAATCAGTTGATTACCTCTTAGAATTGTTCTATGTTGTAAAATCTAAACTGGTTGTAGAATAGGACCCTGATCATTGGTTAATAATGGCAAGGGAATGTATTATTGAGCAATATCACCTTTAAATGGTTTGAGAAGTGAACAATGAAAAATAGGATGTATTTTTGTAGTAGCAGGCAATAGAAGTTTGCAAGCAACAAGACCATACTTCTCTATGGTTGGAAAAAACCAAAATACTTCATACCTAACTTTTGGTTCTTTCTTAATGCCACTGATTGTTGTCTGTGGGGTTATAATTTCACTAACACCAATTCACCAAATTGAATTTGAATATATTTTCTCTTTCTGTCAGCTTGAGCTTTCATGTGTTGTTATGCTTTCAAAAGATTCACTTTAAGTTAACTCAAAATAGAATCCCTTTATTAAAAGGTGCCATGCCTGTACTATTGTGAAATGCAATGTTACACCAGTACTCAGCCCAAGGCAAAACCTTAAACCAGCTTCTTGGATTATGGTCGATGAAGCATCTGAGATACATTTCCAAGCACCTATTTAAAAGTTTCGGACTACCCATCTGATTAAGGGTGATAAGAAGAACTTATGGCCAAAGTTGTGCCTTGTAGCTTAAATTGATGCTGCCAAAACCTACTTGTGAACACCTTGTCCCTATTTGACACTATGGTTTTTGGCATACCATGAAGTTTCACAATAGTAGTCATAAATTCTTCAGCCACCTGATTACTAGAGTAATCCGTTTTTAATGCAGAGAAGTGTGCATATTTAGACAACTTGTCCACTACCACCATGATTACAGTACATCTATGTGAATTTGGCAATCTTGTAATAAAATTCATTGCCAAATCCTCCCATATTTGATTCAGAATTAGCAATGGTTGTAATAATCCCCCTAGAGAGCAGTTCAGTGACTTAGCTTGCTGACACACAACACATTGCTGCACAAATTCTGTAATGTCTTTTTTCATGTGTGGCCAGTAAAATTGACTTTTAATCCTTGCAATTGTTCTAGCCACTCCTGCATGACCTCCAATTGGGCATGAATGATACTCAAGCAAAACATCTTTAATCAATTCATGTTTAGCAAGTATAATTAACCTCCTTTTCCAGTACAACAACTTATCTTTCAGTGTAAAATTACCATTGGAGTGCTTATTGTGTCTACACAACTCCAACTCGTTAGAGAATTGTGAATCAGTTAGAATTGTTGATATCAATTTATCCAGAGAATCCGCTTTCTGTTCAGACCAAGCTAGTAGGAAAGACCTAGACAAGCCATCTACTGCTACATTCTCCTTGCCAGGCTTATGCTCAATTTTGAAGTCATATCCCAAAAACTTATGTAACCATTTTTGTTGCTTAGGGGTTTGTATAGATTGCTGCGTTAAGTTCTTCAAACTTTTCTGGTTAGTTTTAATAACAAATTGGTGTCCCAAGAGATAATGTCTAAACTTGGCCATAGCCTCTGAAATAGCATATAAATTGCTGATATAAGCTAACTATTTTTGCATCCTAAGCAGTAATCTTTTGAAAAAATAAGCTATTGGATGATTTTTTTGACTGAGAATAGCCCCTATATCAGTCCCTGAAGCATCAATTTCCAATACAAAAGGCTTAGAGAAATCAGGTAAGGCTAATACTGGTGTTTCTGTTACTACTTGTTTTAAGTTATCAAAACCTGCCTTGGCTGTTTTGTCCCAAAGAAAATTTTCCTTCTTGAGAAAATTAGTTAGTGGAGCTGTAATAGAAGCATACCATCTTATGAACTTTTTATAGTATTCTGTCAATCCCAAAAAGCCTCTTAATTGTTTTAATATATTAGGTTCTGGCCAATCGAGAACTACTGCCACTTTATTATTGTCCATAGCCACCCCTTTACCAGATACCAAATGTCCCAAGCACTTAACTTACTGCAGTCCAAATGAGCATTTGGACAATTTTGCAAAGAGTTTGTGATGCTACAGTATGCTCAACATAGTTTCCAAATGATACAAATTTGAGTGTTAATCTTGACTGTATACTAAAATGTCATAAAAGAACACTAAAACAGATTTCTTTAGCTGTTGTTGAAAGACTTTGTTTATGAGGCTTTGGAATGTAGCTGGGGCATTTGTAAGGCCAAATGACATAACTAGCCACTCATAATGGCCTTGATGTGTCCTAAAAGCTGTTTTGCATCTATCTTCTAGTTTCACCAAAATCTGATGATAACCTAATTTGAGATCCAACTTCGAAAAGTATTGTGCTCCATGTAGTTCATCTAATAGCTCATCTATTGTTGGCATTGGAAAGTTGTCCTTCACAGTAATGACATTTAGTGCTCTATAATCTATGCAAAACCTCCAAGTGCCATCTTTCTTCTTAACCAAGAGAATTGGCGAAGAAAATGGGCTATTGCTTAGTTGAATAATTCTCTCATCTAACATCTTTTGTAATATTAGTTCAATTTGGGTCTTTTGGCTGTGATGATACCTATAAGGTTTCACCTTGACTGGATCAGTTCCTTCAAACAGTGGAATCAAATGGTTTTGTTCCTTTTTCTGGTGGTAGTCTTGTGGGCTTATCAAATACCACTCTATAAGAGTGGAATAGTATAGCTAATTATGACTCCAAGTCATCTGGAAGGTCAAACTGTTGGTCCTTAGGATGATCAGGTAGTTGAATCTGTATTGTGAACATCTCAGCTATAGCATGAGTGTTATGCATTCTTCTTAACTGATTGAACTGAGCTGGCATTGGTCCTTCTAGTTTAACCCCATGCAGAGTAATAAAATGACCATTTAGAAAGAATTTAAATGTTAGAGCATTATAGTCAGCTACATGAGGTCCTAGTGTAGCTAACAAAGATGCTTCTAGCACCAAGTCTACTCCTGCTACTAGTGGTAAGTACACAGGTAACTACAAAATGTGACTTTGCACTATAACTTGTAATTGCTTAACTCATCTTTCAGTAGTTAAAGCACTCCCATTACCTACCAGTACTTGAAACTGAGGTGCAGGTTCTATGGGCATTTTAAGAAAGTGTGCAATTCTAGGTTGTAAAAAATTGTCACTACTACCACTGTCCAATAGAATTCGCACATTCATTCCATTGATTTACCCTGTAAACTTCATAGTACATAAACCATTGGCCCCTTTCAATGCATTGTGAGATAGATGATGTTCAGTACCTTGTACAGTTTCTGTGATGTTGGAATCATCAGGTGGATCAGGTTCAATTTGAGGAATGTCATCATCTTCAGTTTGCAATATCAACAAATGCTTATTAGGACATCTATGGGTAGGGGTGAACTTCTCATCACAAGTGTAACAAATACCTTTTTCTCTTCTAACTTGCATTTATGCTACTGACATTTTCTTAATGTTGGAGTTTCTATTTGGTTGAAGGTTAGGTCTATATGGTGGGGTGGGAAGAAGTGGAGGTAAGGTACTGTTTTTGGCTTGTTGGCAAGTGTTTGAGTATGGTTAGGCAGTCTGATATCTTGTAGAGTGAGGAGAATATTATGGTTTAAGCTTATATTGATATTTCTCTTCAAATAATTTGGCTAGAGATATAACTTTTAGCATCGATATAGAACCCTATGCTATCATATCTCTTCGAATATCAAGCTTAAAGCCATTGATGAAACAGTCCAACAAGCCATCAGAGCTTAATACACATACTCTATTAGCAAGAGCAGTAGATTCATGATAAAATTCATTAACAGATCCAATTTGGGTTAATTTGAACAAGGTAAATCTAGGACATTCATAGGGTGATGGGCCAAACTCCAATTCCAAAGATCTAATAAAATTCTGCCAGGTTTGGAAGTTCATCATTTGGAACCAAGGTACTACCTCCTTGTTTAAATGAATTGCAGCAATTTGTAACCTTTGATCATCCAGTGTATTGTAATATTCAAAAAATTGCATAGCATTAAAAATCCCTTGTAAAACCTCTGAGCCATCGAATCTGGGAATTTCCAACTTAATGTTTCTCACCTGAAATAATTGTCTTTCATTTGAATGGGTTTCAGTTCTTGAGCTCGTACCACCATGCAATATAGTTGAATTCTTAATCAAAGTCTGTAGAGCAACCTCAATTCTTTCAAATCTATCATTTGAAGCTGCTTCAACTCAATCAAATCGTGCATTTTGAATTGCCTCACCTCTTTCCAATCGAGCAGCATAATCCTAATCTCTTTATCTATCAGTTCCATCATCATTTTCATCTCAGCCTGCAGATCTCTCATTCTGGTATTGTCAGCCATGGTGGCAATGAAAGCACCAATGAAATGGACCCAAATTACAGAAATCAAATTTAAGAACTAAGAACAGTAACACAATCAATTCTGGATAATGCACTCGAAACTAGTATTATTGATGTGGATGAATTATTATAAGTGTAATATAGAAGGCTATCAGTAGACTGTGATGGCTAGTACAAAGAGGAAGAAGAAGGGAACGGATCTGATGGGAGAAAGTAGAATCTAGAAGAGAGAGAGAATTCAGAAATACAACTAACTTCACACCTCACCCTCTCACAAATTCCTTTACTTATATCCATCTTTGTTCCACACAAATTCTCTCAGCTTAGAATTTACCATCCACGGCCTCTGGCTTCTTCTAACTGCCTGATTGCATGGATCAGCTGACCTCAGCCCCTTTTCAGCAACTAACTGATGGTCCACTTGTGTACTTTGCTGTCCCAATTCTGCCGTATTATCCATCTTTGAGTCATTTGGGCCTATAAGTTCTGTTACAGGGCGTTTCTGAATTACAAATAAAAACACAAGCTTATTACAAGACTATTGTCTAGGAATTGCAAAGAAAAATAAAAACCCTGAACTACAAATACAGCAAAAACTTACAAACAAGATTTGAAAGGGGCAAAAAAGACCTGGAGAGGGATAAAAAAAAAGAAGGTATATACAACTCTACGCGTCAACATATACGGCAGGGTTCAAAGGTACAACAGTATCTGGAAAATCTGATCTTGGCCCAGCAAGAGAGTAATATGCAAGAATATGAGCTGGATGCTCTACAATTACAGGCTCTTCTGGATCATTATTAATAGCCACGCGCCTAGAAGGAATCAACTCGATATTCCAGAAGGGACGAGCCATTGCCATAAGATCACGTCCATATGGAGATGCACCATACCCTTGCACCCATAAGTACCTAAGAGAAGTCAGTTGTGTTGCAGCAACAGCTAGTGCATGCTCACTGAAAAAGGAACAGCCTCTCATTTCAAGTTTCTGAAGACTAGGACAGCCCTTAGAGAACTCCAAAAGCCCAGCATCAGACTCCCCAACGTAACCAAGCAGCATCCATCTCACATTTTGGCTGTATTGCCCGATGTAACCAAGACCAATATCAGTCAAACCCCCGGGTCGGAGATACAGAGCAAATCTTCTAAGCTTGTCACAACCCCTCAGTAAAGCCCTCACTCCGTTATCAAGTGGCAAATCAGTTATTTTCACTTGGTGATCAAGCAAGACAAGGCGAAAATCACAAAGGTTTCTCAGGTGAGTACCGATATGTTCCAGAGATGCATTTGTAATATCAGATACGTAAACAGCCAAATATTCAAGTTCTGGACAGCCCTGTGACAAAGCAATTAATCCTCTCTGGGAAACAACACCTTCTTCATCCTCCATTCCTTGATCGTCATCACCTCTTTCGATCCTAAGCCTTTTTAGCCTCCTACAACAGTGAGCAAGAACTTCTAATCCTCTATCTCCAATTACATTCCTTGTCTGTCCATGAGGAAAAATATCAGTTCACAAAAAATATTTCAAATGCAGTTCTGGTCATTCAAAATAACCTATTATCTCAAAATATCCATATCCATTTCAATTGATTTTATTGTCTTAAAGTTTTCATGTTTCCTTTCGTCTAATCAGAGAAGTTCAAATCAATATATGCAAGCTTGTTTGCAATTGTAGAGTATATATAATAGCATATATACAAATAAAGAGGCAGACAGGCAAATTTGGAAATTTTAATAAGCAGAAGTTCTGGAACTTACCTCAAGGACTTCCAAATTTGGGCACCTTTGGATTAACATACAATGATCCTCTGTATCCAGCATTGCATAGAGGAGATCCAACTTTTTTAATACGGCCGTGAACATGAACACTATTGGCAACTCATTCTTTCCAATATATGTTAAACCCAATCGACATAACTTTGCTGGTAACGATACAGCAGAGTACTTATCTGGTTCCTCATTGTAGACACCTCCACAAAATTCTTCTAGAGCAGATGCATATCGAAAGAAGTTCGCGAGATCTAAGATTTCACAATCAGTAATTTTCAGGGAGACTAAGTTGGGGCAATTTTTGGCTACAAGTTCAAGGTCCTGAATTTTGACATCAGCAATATCCGTCAAGTAAAAATTCAGAGTCTCAAGAACTGTATTATTTAAAGCAAGCTCATGTAGCCATTCACCATCGTGCTCAACAATTGAGCTTTCCTCCAAAAACAAGACCCTCAAATTCCTGCCAGAAAGCAAAATTTATATTCAGAGCCACACTAATTTATAACTGCAGGCATATGTTCCAACTTCCAAGAAACAATGACTCAGATCAATGTACTTGAAAATTCTAATATGTTTGAATTTTTTTCCAGCAAATAAAGTTATTGTCTATCATCGTGTGAAATTTTATCCAAACTCGAGATGCCGGAACACTTATTCAAAAGTTGAAGCATGCTCAAATGCAGTAAAATATCACATTAATTTGAAGTAAATAAGAGGCAATTCATGGAACAGAGGACAATATATGAGGCTTTAAATGAGCAGCAATCTTCTCAAAGTATACAAATTTTATGTTAATTTTACAGCACTGGTAAACTAAGGTGGAGGCACCCAAAAATAAAATCTAATTACAATATTAAGGCCACAGAACATAATCAATATCATAAGAAATAAATAGAGATGACCAACTCACATTATACAAGATAATCTAAAAATAATTAAAAAAAGAGGAAAAAAGGAGAAGATGAAAGGATAAAGTTTATATAGGGTTTTTTTTCCCTTTAATGAAGCATAAAGTATAGGAAAGGTTATATTTAGAGCATAAGGAAGAACACAATGACTTCTGTGTTTATGTTCCTCACAACCATATAGTGCCTTAAAATTTACAAACTGTTCAAATACTTCAGTCCACCAATGATCAATCCCTAAAAAATTCTATCCATTTGAAGGAATGGAAACTCCAGCAGCATGAAACAAGGCAATTCATTGTAAGGTTCGGATCACTTAATTTTTTGGCAAACAAACCGCAATGCTATTTGTTACGAAAGTTGTTGCACGAAAGCAATTACGAATGCCTAATAACTAACCATGGTTGGAAAGAGGAAAAAAAAGGTTTAAAAGTGAAAAGGTAACTGAGAAAACGCAATAACATTCTTTCACTTTTCTCCTTTCGGGAGATTGTTTCGCGAAAACAGATTCGTACCATTTAACATTTCTTTTTTTGGCAAATTATCAGAGAAATTACAAAAAGAATTGGTGGACATTGGGACTAAAACAAAATTAGAAGACCCATAAACAATAGCTAACACAACACAATTTATTACACAAGGGTATAAAAACAGAAAACCTTCCTACCAAAAAATTTGGAACTGCAACATAACAATAAAAGCACAGACAGAAAGGAACAATTAGCAAAACAAAGGACAACACCTGGCGTTGCTAATTAACCTAAGCATTGAGAATTCAGAAAAAAAACAACAGGAATTAAACTACTAGCAGACAAAAAATCCAACTAACTATCCATCCATCCATATCCAAAGTTACCTGCAAAACCGACCAATAGAGTAAAGTCCATCGGTGGAGAAGCCAGAACACTTATCGAGCTTAAGAGCATGGAGCACGTGGCCCCGTGACCGCGCAAGAAGCTCGAGATCTGAATCCCTAACAATCATGCGCCGAAAGTGAAGACTCCTGAGGCAATCGAAGTACTGCGAAATCTCTCTGACCCAAGGGGTGACATGGCCCCCCCAATCCTCCGGTATCAGGTTGAACATCGCCGCCCTGGGCTTCCCTTTGAGCTTGAGAGACTCCAGGTGGGGGAAGCGGCGGCGGAGGCGGTCCGGAGTGGTGGTGTAACAGAGGGCGATGGTGACGTGTTTCCGAGTCAACGAGTCGAGCTCGTGCCACCACCGGCACACCTGGGAGACGGCGTCGCGGTCCTTTGGGTCGTGAATGTATGGAATCACACAGTCGAGGACCACGTCCACCAAACGGCTCCTCCTCACGTTCCGATCCTCCGTCATCGTCGGATTGGATTGGGGGAGGAGGGACGGCTGAGATTGCAAGGTGAGGAATCGGACTGCGATATTGGATTGGATCGGAGTCTGAAATTACTATTATAAGGGTCGAATCAAGGAACCCGAGAAAGGGTATAGAGGTATTGGTTAAGTAGCAAAAGGGGTGGGAAGATGATAATGATAATGAATGTGTGTTGTTGTGACTTGTGAGGGATAGAGAAAATGGTAGGACCTAGGTCACTAGGACTTAGAGGGAAAGAACGACAAAACTTTCTCCAACCTTACCTATGTGTGTGATTGTGATGTGATGCAACACGTCACAGTTGGACCATTTTTCTGTTATACAAGGTTTGAGGGAGACGTTTACAACTTTACATTTTATAAGGAATAATATTACGTAAACATATTTATGTATACATTTGTTTATATTTATTTATATAATTCATAGTGTTTGATTATATGTTGATTTTATATATTTTAATTTTAATTTTATCACATATTCATAACATGAGAAGATATATATATATATATATATATATATATACATGTAAAGTACTATAAATTTTATTCTTTTATAATGCTCTGGATCAATTTAGGAGTTTTTTCTTAGGATAACTACTAAGGAGCTTTGTTTTTATTGAACTAGAAAAGTAAATTAATTAAAGTATACATAAATAGATTCCAACACCACTTAATTTAAAAAAAAATAATTTTAAAGTTTAAGTAATGTTATATTTTTTTACAAGTTTTTTTAATAATTTTTTAATATTAAATAAAAAATAAATACATATAATATTTTGATAATATAAAAAATATTTAATATTTTTTATTTAATAATTAACAAAATTAATAAAAAAATTAAATAAAAGAATAAAACATTTCTCTTAAAATTTTCTATTATCAGTTTAGTGAACGTTTTATAAATTTTGAACATTTATTAAAAATTCCTCATATTATAGGTATTTATTTTTTAAACTTATTTACTTTTTTGTTCTTTTCCAAAACCACACTCTTTTTGAGGAGGAGATCCTCCTCATCATCACTGCCACAAACTTTGACCACAACTACAATAAATACAACAATTATTCTCCTTCTTCCTCCAAGTCCTCCTCCATCCCTGACCCCCACAAAACCACCCCCTTCCTCTCTCTAGCCTCTACCTCACTCGCATTCATCTACCATGCACCACTAAAGAAACCCAATATCGTAAGGCTTTCGTTGGTGTAATTTTGGCTATGCTTGAGACCCAAATTGTAGAGAAATCAACCAACGACGCTTGCATTATTTAGGTCGTGCTTGATTGTTACTACACACAGATTTCATTTGGTACCTTTACAAAATAAAATTTAAAAAAAAATCAAACAATGAAGACCATGGCTGTAAATAAGAATCAACTTCAGTGATGACACTTCCAAATCCAAAGTTTCATTGGCACATTCTTACTATAATTTGGCCGATGAGTGGGGTGTCTTAAAGGGGACGACAATGTTGCTCCAGTCTGGTTTCAAGTGGGGAACATTCATAAATATTTAATAGAAAATGGGTTTATTATTTAATGAAACTTATTCTGCTCTATAACTTGCTGAATAAGTTATAAGTCATTGATTTTGGCTATTGGTGCATTTGTAAACATCATCAACAGCTCATCTAACATGGTATATCCATGCTCCCAAGTTTATTATGAGAATTATAAACATTTCCATACTTGAGATCATATGTAAGTTTATCATAGTTCATAGTAACTTTTGTTGAGAAAGAAAAGAGTATGTATACAGTAGAAGTAACAACATAAAAATGAGTAATAAAATCTTTTTCGGTTGAAAGAATTTGTAAAAAACAAAATATATAGTCAACTAAAATATCAATTAAAAGATGTATTTAAGAATACACAAAAAAATAGACAAAGAGAATGTACACAATTTTAAAGTGAAAAAACATCCTTAATATGAGAAGTAAAAACTACGAGACTTAGTCCAAAAAAATTTCTACTATAACAAATCAATAAGTACAACAAAATATCTCCCAACAAATAATGATATCACAACAGCCCTTCCTCACTACCAATAAAGTGAAAATCAACAATGCTCAAAACACATAAAAGGATACAATCAGCCTAATGAGTAGAGATGAGAAAACAAAATTCTGACCATACAAATAAAAACTCACAGTGCAAAGAGTAACATACTGAAAAATCATTTAGATCAGACCAGAAATGATCACTCAATCTAAACACACAAAATCAACTATTAAAACTTTCTTCTCTTCTGTCAACGACCACACACAACAACTCTTTGGTCTCTCTTCTGATTTATTTCTTTTCTTTTCAACAAATTTTTTAAATTTTGTCATATTTTCAAAAATTTCAAGTAACCATAAACCAGCTATTTCCCACCAGTTTAGTTATTGGTGTCTTGTTGAGAAGCTAGTCATCAATCTCTTTCCAATCCCATTATGAGTAGAAACTTGTAAGTTGAAAGAGAGACTGTAAATACAATTAACAATTACGAAGAAGAAGGCTAAAGGTTTTTTTTATTAATAAAATCTAACAAATACTTTGCGATAATTTGTCTTTTTTTTGTTACCTTTTACATGATAAGAATTTATTGTATATATTTGATGTAACTTATTTAATTTTTAAGAAAAAATTATAATTAAAATGTTTCTAAAAAAGCTTTTTCTGATATTTTTTATAGAATGAAAAAAGTTTATATAAACATACACATGAAAACAAATATTAATAGATTATAGCCAAATCAAGAATCAAAATGGTATGTGATTTTTTATTTGGAGGTAATAATATATAAACTTAATGTTACGAAAAACTTTCCTTTGTTTTCCCCTTATTAGGTCTTCCAATAATGAATAGGGCTGTATATAAGTCAAGTTGAGTTGAATTAGGACTGGTTTAATCTTAGATCAACAAGAAATTGAGTTCATTTTATTGGCTTGAGCTCGGTTTGTCTAAGTTCAGGAGATACTCGTGGTCAATGAGTCAATATTGAGCACACCAAGTAAGCAAGTACTCCTCAGGGAAAGTTCAATTAAAAGTGGAATGGCTAATCCTCTATGGCCTAACAAGATCTTACCTATTTATAATTTCATATAATCAATATAGTATGGTGAAAGTGTAGATATAGCCAAGCGTGTGGTAGGGATGAAATTTTAGAACCTTCTCCACCTAACTTCTAAAATGGAATTTATATGGTATTTATATTTTTTTTTAGGATTTGATTATTAGTGTGAGTTGTCAAGTATTTCATTGATTGTTGATTATTTTTAACATTTATTATTAATTCAGCATTCAATGATGCTTGACAATTCACCTACCAAACTCATCATGGTATCATAGAGTTTTCTCTTTTAAAATAAATATTTAGAAGACATATGAAATATTTTTAATAAATATGTAGGATATTACAAACAGTTTATAAAGATTTTTTTAGATATTAATCGTTATATTCAATGATTTGTACTATTTTTAAACAATTAAACTTGAATTTGTAATTCATATAAATTTTTTATATTTAGTTAATAATAATATAGTTAAAAAATAGAATTAAATATTAATATATATTAAATTAAAATATTATTATTATTATTATTAACTCACAAATTAATAAGTCAAACAACTTAAAAAAACAAGCTCACATCTAATAACGAACTATTCTTTTCCGTGAGGGTGGCGGCTTTCTCAATTTCTACATATCCCAATTCCCAGATATTCACACCCAAATCAAACTTTTCCTTTTTAGGCTAAACTGCGATGATGCAATACCGATGAATACTTGTAAATTGCCATGAAAATGGAAAATGACACCAAAATTCAACAAATTATTCAAGATTGAATAAGCAAGCAAAGGAAATTTGGTTAAAAACCATGATAGACATTCATGAGCAAAGAGCTGCTAGAATGGGGTGGCTTGTATTTGACAGGATTGAAAAAGTACATTTATCGAGATAAACACTGATTCAAACATCACATTACTTTGAAATAAAAAATTATTTATTTAATATGTCTAATTCAATTAGATATATAATCTTATGTATAAAGTAAACAGAGATTAAAAAAAATTACAAAGTATAAAGATGGTGGAAAGATTTTGTTCATAGGTTAGCTCAAATCACTCGTAAGATTTGTTTACTTTAACTGAATAATAACAAATTTGTTTGGATTCATATTCACTCAAATATTTTTTGGTATTATTGTGGTTAAGTAGTATCGAAGTTAATTTGTGCATTTCTCAATTAATTTATCTTTCTAATTTTATTAAAGACATGTCATCCACATTAAAATTAAGAGATTCATGTTAACTCAAATATATGATGACAGTTGTTAAACGAAGTTGAGCCACAAATAATTAGAAAGCTAAGGGTAGCCGTTAACTTGCTATTTATTAGCACAAAATAAAGATTTTAGTATTTGTATTTAACAGAGTTAGTTTTAGTATTTGTATTTAACAGAGTTAGTTCTCGATAGTTAATTATTAGAGTCAATAGTAATTGACAATTAATTAGTCAGTTAGTTGTTGTTAGTTACTGTTAACAAGTTAGTAGTAGCAATGTTAGTTAGTTAGATATAGAACATCACAGCTATAAAGCTATAAATAGCTACTTTCTGTAATTCGTTTTTCTGAATTTTCATTTTTTCAATCAATTGTCAAAAGTTCAAATCTTAATATGGCATCAGTAGGAAACTAATTCCCTGCAAACTGTTCAATCTTCTTCTTTCTTCATCACAAAATTTATTGTTTCTTGCTTGATTATCATGGCATGTTTTCATTCTGCCATTGATAATTCTTCAAATCCCTTCTTCATTCATCCTTCTGATTCTCCTAGCTTGATCTTGGTCTCTCAGCCACTCACTAGAGAGAACTATAATTCATGGAGTAGATCCATGAAAATGGCATTGAATGCCAAGAACAAATTTGGCTTTGTTGATGGCACAATTTCCAAACCTGCTGATGAAGATTTTCAAATTCTTTCTTCCTAGGAACGTAACAACAACATTGTTAGTTCTTGGTTGCTTAATTCAGTATCAAAGGAGCTTGTAGCTAACATTATATATGCTGATTCTGCAGTAGCAATTTGGATGGATTTGAAGGATCGTTTCCAGTAGAAGAATGCTCCAAGGGTTTATCAGTTAAAGAAGATTTAATCAATCTTCAACAAGGATCTTCGTAAATCAGTATTTCACCAAGCTGAAAGGAATTTGGGAGGAACTTAATGATTTTTGCCCAAATTGTAATTGCACGTGTGGTGGTGCTCGGTCTCTACTAGATCATACTCAGCAAGAATATGTTCTAGTTTTCCTCATGGGGTTAAATGATGCTCATGCTCAAGCCCGTAGTCAAATTTTGTTGATGGATCCCTTTGCCATATATTACCAAAATACATTCATTGATGGTTCAAGATGAGAGGCAGCAAGATATTGGAACTGCATTTTCTCAAAATCCTGATTCTTAGGTTGCTTTTGCTGTAAAATCAACAACTTCCAAGAATGCATATTCTAGATCAAAAACTTATAAAAAGGATCATCCTACTTGTACTCATTGTGGCTTGATAGGTCACACAATGGATAAATGTTACTGTATTCATGGTTATCCACCTGGTTGCAAATTCAAGAAGTCCTCAAGTTCTTCAACTACTGTGCATCAAGTCACAGATTCTACAGCATCTTCTCAAGATGTTTCTTCTATGCTAACTATAGCACAATATAAACAATTGATCTCATTGTTGTCATCCCAAATGTCTCAAGCTGTAGGACCACTTGTTGATCCCAATGTTCAAGACAATTCTGAGGGTATGGTACTATTCTCCTTGCCATATTCTTTGTCTGTTGTTTCTGATTTTTTTCAATATTGAATTCTAGATTCTTGGGCAACAAGTCATATAACTTGTTCTCTAAACAATTTCACCAATCATACTACTTTGTCTAATTCATTTGTTACTCTACTTGATAAATCCACTGCCTCTGTACATTCAATAGGATCTGTTAGTCTTAGTCCTAACTTTGTGCTACACAATGTCCTATATATTCCATCTTTTCATGTCAATCTTATTTCTGTTAGTGCTTTACTGGATCATTCCAGCTTGTTAGTTAGTTTTTTCTTAATACTTCTTTTGTCATACATGACAACAGTCTCTCGAAGATGATTGGCAAGGGTGATTTGGTTCAAGGACTATATGTCTACAAGCCTAACCTAACCACACTTCTTGAATCTATTGCTTCTGTTTCTGTTGAAAATAAAGACATTCACAGTTTAGTTTTAATTCCTGTTGTCAATAAAGTACATGCTGATATTTGGCATGCTAGACTAGGACACATTTCTCCTAAATGTTTGCAAATTCTAAACAATAAGTTCAACTTTTCAATACCTAGTTCCTATTCTAGTAATAATTGTGATATATGCCCTTTATCAAAACAGAAAAAATTGTCTTTTATTTCTAATAATCATTTTGTTGTCTTACCTTTTGATTTGGTACAATGTGACATTTAGGGACCTTATTATACTTCAACCTATAATGGGAAGAGGTATTTTCTCACATTAGTAGATGACAACACTAGATTCACTTGGATATATTTGATGAACAACAAATCTGAGGCACTAACTCTAGTTCAATAGTTTTTCGCTCTGGTTGAAACTCAGTTTCACACAGTCATTAAGCAACTCAGATCAGACAATACTAAAGAGTTACAATTAGCTGATTTTTTGGCAACCAAAGGCACACTGCATTAGTTTAGTTGTGTTAAGAGACCTCAACAAAATGTTGTAGTTGAAAGGAAACACCAGTATTTATTGAATGTTGCAAGGGCTTTATATTTTCAATCTAGAGTTCCAATAGTTTTTTAGGGTGACTGTTTATAGGCTGCTTGTTTTTTGGTTAATAGAATTCTAACTCACTGTTACAACAACAAAGTCCATATTAGTTGCTATTAAAAAAAGAGGCAAACTACACAGATTTCAGGGTTTTTGGTTGTTTAGCATTTGCCTCCACTCTTCTATCTACAAGAGACAAATTCACACTAAGAGTCATCCCATCTGTTTTTATAAGCTATCCACTCGGGTACAAAGGTTACAAATTCTACAATATTCAAACCAGAAAAGTTTTTGTGTCCAGGGATGTAGTTTTTCATGAATCTACTTTCCTATTCCACACCTTATCACCACATGCTTCTACAATTGATCCTTTTCTAGATGTAGTTCATCCATTACCAATTCCTGACAAGGTCTCATTTCCTGCACCACATGATCATACAGAACTATCTAGCGTGAATTAGCTATCAAAAGTGAAATTTCTGCTGCTCCTGCAACATCCTCTCATTCTTCTCCACTTATCAGAAAATCTTCTAGATCATCTAGAACACCCTCATACCTTTAATAGTACCACTGCAATGCTATTTCTCCATATCCTATAGTCAATTACATGTCATATGACAGACTTTCAACTAATTACAAACAATTTGTTCTTCAAATTTCAAGTGTTTATGAGCCACAGTTTTACTATCAAGTTGCCAAATACCCTAAATGGCAGAAAGCTATGCAAGAAGAGATTTCTGCTATGGAAGCAAATCATACTTGGGATGTTGTTCCTCTTCCAAAAGGCAAGCATACTATTGCTTACAGATGGATCAACAAGGTTAAAAGGACAGTTGATGGTAGTATTGATAGGCTAAAAGCCAAATTAGTGGCTAAAGGTTACACTCAACAGGCTGGAGTGGATTTTTTGGACACTTTTTCACCAGTGGCAAAATTAACCATTGTCAGGGTGTTGTTAACCTTAGCTGCTGTGAAAGGTTGGCAATTACTCTAACTTGATATCAATAATGCTTTTCTTAATGGTGATTTGTTTGAAGAAGTGTTTATGGAATTGCCACTTGGATACAAGGTTGAGGGGGAGCATATGGCTTACAAACTTAATAGGTCCATTTATGGTCTAAGACTAGCTTCTAGACAGTGGTTCAACAAGTTTTCTTATGCCCTGCTAACTCATGGTTTCAAGAAGTCAAAATTAGATTACTCATTATTTACCACTAGTTCAGGACATTCCTTTGTAGCATTGCTGGTCTATGTAGATGATATAATCATAGCTAGCAAAAATCTAGCTACTATTGATCAAGTTAAGAGTATCTTGCAGTAGCTGTTCAAATTAAAAATTCTTGGAAATCTGAAATATTTCCTAAGATTGGAAATTGCCAAGTCTAAGCAAGATATTTGTTTATCCCAAAGGAATTATACCTTGACACTTCTCGAGGACACAGGATTCCTAGACTACAAACTAGCCTCATTGCCCATGGATCCTAATCTTAAATTGAGTTCTATTGATGGTGATTTGTTACCTAATAACTCTCAATACAAAAGATTAATTGGTAGGCTCTTGTATTTAACCATTTCTAGGCCTGATATATGATATGCTGTAAACAAGCTCAGTCAATTCATAGCTGCCCCTAGAGTTCCTTATTTAAATGCAGTCCATCATTTGTTGAGATATTTGAAATATGCTCCAGGTCAAGGGGTAAGTTTTTCATCAGCTTCTTCTTTACACCTCAAAGCATATGCAGAAGCTGATTGGGGAAATTATATTGACACAAGAAGGTCAACTACTGGCCATTGTATTTTTTTGGGAGATTCCTTGATCTCATGTAAGTCAAAGAAGCAACACACTGTGTCATGATCTTCTGCAGAGGCAGAATATAGAGCCTTGGCAAGTTTCACTAGTGAGGTCACTTGGATTACTTCTCTGCTACACGATTTTGAAATCACCATTGGTCCAACTCTTGTTTTTTGTGACAGTCAAGCTATTATTCATCTTGCTTCCAATCCTTCTTTTCATGAAAGGTCTAAACACATTGAAATTGATTACCATTTTGTTTGTAAGAAAGTAAATGATGGCTTGGTTCGCTTGGTCCATGTAAAATCTGCTCATCAAATTGCAGATATCCTTAATAAACTAGTACCAACACCTTTGTTCAAGTTCTTATTATGCAAGATGGGAATCATTGACATTTACTTCCTAGGAGTTTTAGTATTTGTATTTAACAGAGTTAGTTTTAGTATTTGTATTTAACAAAGTTAGTTCTCCATAGTTAATTATTACAGCCAATGAATTAGTTACTGCTAGTAACTGATAGTTAGTTAGTCAATTAGTTGTTGTTAGTTACTGTTAGCAAGTTAGTAGTAGCAATGTTAGTTAGTTAGATATAGAACATCACAGCTATAAAGCTATAAATGGCTGCTCTCTGTAATTCATTTTTTTGAATTTTCATTTTTTCAATCAATTCTCAAAAGTTCAAATCTCAATAAGAGATCATAATACTATAATATTTTATTGGTCATTTTTCTTATTCTAAGTTTTGACTGCCAAGTGAGTACACAGGGAACGAGCTTTCCATGTATTTAATCTGGGAATCGATGCCATGTAATTGTGCTAACTCTCCAACCATATATAGAGACTTATTTATATAGCCTTTTCCTATTTTTGCTATTTCCATAACTTTTTTAGAATTCTATATCAACTTGTCATGTTTGAAAAGAATAAGGAATAACATCCTATTTGCACCCAAAAAAATAAAAGAATAATATCCTATTGCTGGTGCTTTAATCTTGTTAAAGTAGCATTATTAGTTTTAAACTGTTTCTTATATGTTAATTTGATGTTAATTTTGTGGTTTCTTTTTCCTTTTCTTCTAATGATATTCTCGATTTTATTGAGAAGACATTTACTTTTCTCTCTCATTTTATATTTATCTTTTAAATAATGTTATATATACACACTTATATATATATTATTTAATATTTATATAATTTTTATCATTTAATTATAGTTAAACTCATTATTTAAGCCCATTACTATTGATTACAATATAGCCCTAAAAATCATGACCAAAGACTTTCTTGTAAGTTTCTATTATAGCTTTAAAAAATAATATAAATGTTATATTTTTATTGAACAGCAAACAACACAAATACCTAATTTATTTTTTTATGAGATTCTAAAATTACTAAAACACCTAAAAAATTTAAAGTTTTGTCTTTTTTATTTAATTATGAAGTGTCGATCTCCACAATATTTAGTTTTGGTCATAAATTACTTTTATAGTAAGTTTTGAATCCACAGGTAAATTTCGTTCACATAAAAAAGTTATAATCCCTTTATTCGTCTAACTTTTATATGTTCAACTTTTTTCAACTCACTCACAAACTCATTAGGTATTCCACAAGAATGTTACAGTTGCATACAACATGATTTGACATCTCTCTCACGCGAACTTACGGTGAACATAGGATAGACGTATTTTTGGTGGACACCAAACATTATCCAAAAAGTTAAATATAGTTGGTGGTATATGTCTCAATCGGAAACTTCTTTTTATTAATTTCTAGTTGGGTTTATGCTTATGCTAACTTTAAACACGTGCCTTGTACATGCATTGCATATTAATATTTAGGAAAAATTTATAAAAAAAACTCTCTTATACTATACACGATGTGCATGGTTCTACAAAATGTAACTTGTGTAAAATAGACCTGTTACTTTGTAACTTGTGCATGGTTCTACAAAAATGGTAACAAAAGTTAGTGGATGAAAATGCGCACGTGCAATGCAAGTGCACGTCTTAATTTTTGAGTGCCAAACACGGTCTTCTTCTTCTTCTCACTCAACTCTAAACCCTAGAACTCCATAACTGAAAGGTTGAAAAATTGGGGATAAAAGGTTGAAATTTTGGGAGTGAAAATTTGGGAGTTCCAATTTCTGCTGTCCAATATTAGGATTTAGGGCCTGAAGAATTCCAGTTCTTAGATCGAATAATAATGATTTGATTTAGTTGCAAAAGTTGGGGTTCAAATAGATTTTGCACTGATATATTTTCAAACTAGGGTTTTTGAACCGATAAGAACACATAGAACAGAGGTTTTGATTTTTCAATTATGCTGGATCTACCCTATTTTGGGTTGCTTGAATATTCTGGGTTAAAATCGCGCACAAACCAAGGACAAAAGGGCTAGATCACTACTTAAATGACAGATCTGCCTCTCCTGGGTCACTGCAAATCGCCATGAAAGTGGCAGGTGTTTTCCCTTGAACCATCATGGGCTTCATATGTTCTTGTTGTCGATTCATTTTAGCATGAAATCCGACAAGATTAGTGGTTGTTTCAGCGGCTGCAATCGAAACTTGCAAGGTGTTTCTTCAATGGATGTGTTGTAGCGTTGCGAGGAAGAAGAAGGAGCTCGTCTCTTTGTTTGTGCGCTGTAGATCGCAATGGAGGTTGCGATTAGATCTGCATGTGTTTTTCGATGAGCGCAAAGATGTTGCTCAATGTTGCTCAAACAAATCAGTTATGAAGTTTTAGTGTTTAGAGTTTGGTGAGAAAAAGAAAAAGATCATGTTTGATACTCAAAAATTGAGACGTGCATATGTGTTGCACGTGCACATTTCCATCCAAAAACTAACGTTTGTTACCATTTTATAGCACCGTACACAATTCGCAAAGTAACAGGTTCATTTTACACATTTTTAAATTAACATGACCAAAGTGCACATCATATATAGTACAATGTGTTTTTTTTTTAAGTTTTCACTAGTATTTATAATTATAATTCTTTTTCAACTTAATTTATATTTTTTATAATAATTAATAAGTTAGTTTATAAACCAAAGTGTACATCACATATAGTACAAGAGATTTTTTTGAAGTTTTTCCTAATATTTATACTTATAATTCTTTTTCAACTTAATTTATATTTTTTATATTAATAAGTGCATGCTTATTTTATTTTTTATTTGCTAAAAAATATTTTTTAATTTTATTTATATTTATATTTATTATTATTTTTAAATTTTGTATCTTTAATTGCCTACAGGTTACATATTAATATTTGTATTTAGTTTTTATCAATAGAATTTATAAATGTTTTTGTAATGATATATTAGTTTTATAAATTGAACATACAAACTATATATTTCATTTTTAACTTTGGTAAGATATTATTTTTAAATATATATTTATTTTTTCACAACTGTGTGTTGTTAATTAAATGTTTTGAACTATAATTTTGTTCTATATGTTATCGTACCGTAACTAATTAGAGCACAAATTAAAAGGTAAAATACAACCAAATATAAATTACCAAGTATGGTGAGGGTGATATATTAATAAAAGTGTCATGTGCAGATACCTGCATATTAAAATTTGCACCTAGTTTTTTAGTAAATTTTTTTAATGTTCTTGTAATAATATGTTAGTTTATGAATTGAATACGCATATAATATATTTCAATTTTTAATGAAGTTTTCTTTTACAAGTTATTCATTTTTTACTTTAACTGGTAGAAAATTATTTTTACAATTTATTTGTATTTTTATTTTTCATGTAACCTTAATGGCATCCAAATCAACATATAAATATAAGGTTTTTTAAAAAAAAAAAATAGAAGGTCACATCAATACTACCTCTTATTTAATTAATGAATTTTTTAATTAATTAATTATTTAATTATTATATAGCTCAAATTTCACTTTCTATAATTTCATATTATATTATAATTTTTATTATAATTATAATTTTTTATATTTGATTAAATTTAAATCTTCAATTTACGCAATTCGTAATTGTGTAACTGATGTTTCTTATATATTTGTCATTTCTCTTAGTTTGAAACTATCATTCCATTGTAAGATTTGACACATTATCTCATGTCTCAAACCCACGTGTATATATCATGCTTTTGACACACTAAGACATATATTTTTGTAATTTATCATTATCATGTAATTAACTATTTATTTAATTATTTATATAGTTTAGAATTTTAATTTCTTTTATTTCATATTATATTTTTTATATTTTATATTTTATTAATATTAATTAGTAATTAATTTAATTTAATATATAAATTATTAAATGATTAAATTACATAATTTATCAACCTCTTCACTTAAAATTTTAAAAATTTCATATTACTATTTTTGTTGCAACTTTTTAATTTTAAAATTAACACATAATTTTAATTTATTCTTATAATAAAATAGTATTAGTCTTATACAATATAATATTACTATTCAAATCTTATACAATCATAATATCTATCATCTATTGTACCATCACACAAATACTAATAGATAACAATATATCATATATATAAATATACACATAAATATATATATTCAAAAATAAAAATACCATATGCATACATGCTTACATATACATATTATAAATAAATAAATAAATATAACATTTAAATAAAAAATAAACAAAAATAACATACCAATTCTGCGCCATGCACTCACGTCTCCCATGCACCATGTCCATCTCCATGCCTATGTTCAGAGATGCAATGACTTGGGTGGGCTGATGTAGGCTGCCCATGCACCACCTCGTGGTTTGTGCAATATTGGAGATGTAACTGACAGAGTGACTATGTTGTGGCAGAGGCAACAGTGAAGTAGTGAGTGGTGGTTTGTGCAGCGGAGATGTTGGTGCGGTTAGAATTGGCGAGAATGACGGAGGACTTGTGGAAATTGGTCGAAAATCCTCCTCCAAAGTTGGAGAAATTTTTCAAAAGAAATAATTTGCCAAAAAATCTCGTGAAAAGAAACAGGTTCATTTACCAAGAGATTAGTTGCCAGAAATGAGAAAAAATAGTGCCATTTTTATTTTCCATCCGTTGGAAATTTAATTTAATTTAATTTATTTTGTTTTTTTACTTGATGTTTAGTTTTTTGACGAATTTGTCCACCAGAATTGACTTGTATTACCAACAACCACAAATTCGTAGAAAAAAATTGTCACTAAAATCTGAATTTCTTGTAGTATAAAAATTTCTCTATCAACACTTATATAATATAATGTAGCATTGGAAGGTTTGTGCGAATATATTTTAATATATTGTAATACAAATAGGGATTGAACTTTCTCAATCACATAGGCAACGTATGTTGAAGTTAATATCCAAGTAAGGGACCAAATTAATATATAACTAAAAGCAGTGTTTCCAAAACGGATATTGAAAAACTTCTTAGGCTAAAATACAAATTATTTCCTTCGATTTTATCTCATATGCATTTTCGTTTCTGAGATTTAAAAAGGTGTAATTTATTCTGACAAAAATTTTTTACGGATCCTAGACCTTTTGCCGTTAAACACTGTCCAAATAATTAACTGTGTTTTACAAACCACCAAAACGCCGGTTTTTAGTAAAATTCCCAAAATCCAATCTCAGCCATAAAGTTTACAAATTTCGAACCGAACTCTGAGTCTTCCGAGTCCAACACCCTAAATCTTTTATCCTCGATTCCTTTCTCAAGTCCACTTGGAATATCTCCTCAGTTTTCTGATTTCGATGATGATTGAACGTCGAGTATAGTGTTTGTTGAGTTATTTTCAAAGGCAATACTTGAAAATCTAACATATTTAGACACAACTTGCAGAACAAAAAATATATATTTAGCTATTTGTGCAATTTTTGGGTGTTAATCAACACAAAAACAAGTGTTAATTATGATGAGTTCAACATGAGATTGTTCCTTCAACACCTAAGAATTTATATATCACGAGTTCAACACTTAATTATGAGTGATACTAATAGATTAATTTGTCATACATTACTTTTGCACAAATTTCACCGTATACCACTTGAGCTTAGGTGGTCATACAAGGGGTATCAAATGGATGAATTGGTTTGATTTTGAATCGGATCGTAATGGATGGATTCAAAATAAACCATTAATCCATTTAAGATTCATTACAAAATGTTTAATATTATCCAATCCATCCATGACCCAATTTAATGGATGGATATTCAATCCATCCATTAATCCATTTTAATGGATTGGATGGATGGATATCCAAACCACTCATTTAAAAAAATATTTCTCTCTCTAAAAAAATTTATTCTCTTTCTAAAATATGTTTCTCTCTTTAAAAAAATATAAAATATATTGGATATCCATTGGATTGGTTTTTAATTGGATATCCATTGGATATCTAATACATATTTTGGTTGGATTACTAACCATCCATAACTAAATTTAACCCATTAGATCCAATCTAATAAGATATATCATTTTAATTGGATGGATTTGATTGGTTTTAATATAAATAAATTGAATGAATTAAAAATTAATGAATTTTATTGCCAGGTCACCCTGCCATTGATGCATTATTAAGTTTCTAAAGTTTAACTTAACTCAGACTTAAAATTTACTATCTCTAATTTCTTATGTTTTTAGCGAGGTATTTATCCCTATTTAGTTTATATATATATATATATATATGGAACATATCTAGTGAAATGAATTTTTAATTATGAGAGGGTAAGGGGAATAAATCTTTCATCATACAATCATACATAGATGGTCAAGATTAAAAGTTACTTAAATGTCATGTGACCACTTAAAAAAGTCACATGTATTTTTGTTCTAATTTTGATTATTCATATAAGATCTAATGATCTAGATTCACTCATCTCACCTCTTACAATAAATATTCCTTTCACCAGATACGCTTCATATATATATATATATGGGACATATCTAGTGAGATGAGTTTTTATTGTGAGAGGGTGATAGGAGTAAATATTGACCATACAACTAGGGGTGTCCACGGGTCGGGTTGAACCCATGAACTCGCGGGTTTCGACCCAACCCATGCGGGTTGGGTGGGTTGAGTCGAGTTGAAAAATTCTCGCGGGTTGGGTCGGGTTGAAAAATCTTCGACCCACAGTGTGTGGGTCGGGTAACGGGTTGAAACACTCCCAACCCACACAACCCAACCCAACCCACCGTTTTTTTTTTAAGTGGCCAAGAGACTGACAGAAAAAGTTTTAAAAATATCTTAACTTTGTAATGTAAATATCAGGAGGATGATATAGAGGATGATGTTGATGTCTTTGATATTCTGACATAGTGAAGCCTAAATGTCCATGGTGGCATTTTAGGATATTTTCTCCTCATTTTCGTGTTGTTTCAATCAAGTTTAAGTGTAGGCATTGTAGTGTTACTTTCAAAGTGAACAACGAAAATAAGTTCATAAGACTTTCGGCGCATCTGAGTGACAGTTGTGTTAAAAAACCAATTGATAGCTTAGATGATAAATAATATATGAAAAAATAGAGAGTGAAGTCAATGATTATGTTGTCCATAATTCATGTGACATGCGTGATGATACTGACTCTGATTAATTAGACTAATTTGTTATTTGAGTTATGACTAGCTTTGTTTAATTTATTCAAGATTTAGTAAGACTTATTAGTTGTTAATTTGTTATGCACTTATTGACTTATGACGTTTAGTTTATTTAATATTGAGATTTATGGTATTAATTTGTTAGATTTTGTATTTTGACTTTTTTTTCAAGATTTTTTTTTAAATGTCAGACCCACGGGTTCGACCCAACCCAACCCACTCTTGAGCGGGTTGGGTCGGGTCGGGTCGAGCGAAAAAAATTTCATGATCGGGTCGGGTTGGGTTGGGTCGAGCGAAAATTTTTTTTGAACGGGTCGGGTCCAAAAATGAGCTAAACCTACCCAACCCAACCCACGGACACCCCTACATACAACCATACATGGATGATCAAGATTAAAAGTTACTTGAAGGTCATGTGACCACTTAAAAAAGTCACATGCATTTATGTTCTAATCTTGACCATTCATGAAAGATCCAATGGTCAAGATTCACTCCTCTCACCTCTCACAATAAACACTCATCTCACCTGAATAAGATCATATATATATATAGGGGCCACATCAAGTGAGAGCACTATACTATTGTGAGATATGAGAGGGCTCAACATCAACCGTCAAATCAAAATGAATGACCTAGATTAGAAGTTCATTAAAAAAGTCACGTGAGGTCATTTTTGTGAAAACTCACACACTCACCTCTTTCTTCCTCCTTTTCACTCTCCCTCCAACTTTTCGTTTTCCCATTTACTTTGTTCTTCTGAAAGAGAAATTACTCTTTTAGCGATATCACCAACATAGCAGGCCGTGGATTGAGTTTATACTCTTTGAGCACTGCACCACCATTGTAGGCCACCACCAACAACAATGACGTCACCAACCTCTCCCTAACATCGCTGCCACGTCGCCCTTGGCTAGCTCCAGTTCATCATCTTTAAGCTCAACGCCTCCACCCTTACCCCTGTCCAGGCCATCAAACTCAGACATGGAGGACGTGTCACTCTCTACTTCTCCACTCCAACAACAAGGTTCGCTTCAACACACTATAAATTCCACACTTACAACAGAGCATACTTGAGTTTTCTCATATAGACATTTATTATATATTATTTATTCATGTACATACATATTTCTGTTGATAAGTAGATTCTATTTTTTATTCTAGTGGCTTCCTAAATACTAGTTAGTTAGAAGCTAACTCACACATCTTCTGAGCTTCCTAAATGCTACTGCTAATAATTATTCTGAGCTTCAAGAAAACATATTCCGAAATAATAATTTTGAGTGTGTTGTTCACTTTCTTGTACTTTTGCTAACAATTATTCATTTTCTAGTGATTCTAGGTGTTTTATTCACTTTCTAATTGTACATAACAGATCTCAGTTCTTTATAAATGGAATATAATTGATGGTCAAGCTTGAGTAAAACTTATGTAGTGCAAATGCTCCTTTGACTACTCTCAAATTGATAGGCAGCCATACCACTGATTTTTGCAGACTCAGATACCACTTAAGTGTTATTAATATATTATAGTCATTGTGAAGCAAGTTGGTAACAGATATGGAGAATAATGTTCATAGTTGGTTACTAATTAATATTTGCAAGCAATTCTAACCGAAAGAAGAATTATGTAGATATTTGGTAACCAATGTGAAAAATTTACTAGAACAACAGATATTAAAGGTGAAAAATTTGTCAAATCACACATCCAATTATTTATCAACCTAAAGCAAACAAACAATTTCAAACCAAACTCTTGCTTCATTGACTGAATCTTCATATACCAAATCACAAGCCTCACCTGTTAACATTGTTAGAAAACAAAACGGGATTTCCACTTCACAACTGTACTTTAAGTACATTTATACAAGAGCTATGCTTTAGATATATAGCTTCTCTAGAAAGCATGAGTTAATGTTAAGTATATCTATTTTGTTTTTTTTTAATAATCTTAATAAGAGTAATTGAAATCACCTTAATTCATCATAGAAGTTTACATGGAGCATAACAATAAGCCATCAATTGTATGGTTTAAAGTGATATATACGATCCTTTGAAGCAGTCAATATGTTGACATCTAAAGGTTGTTATGTGGTAGAGTTTTGGTACAAATTATTGACCAGGCACTGCAAATTGTTTTGTATAATTTACAACGATTTGTGATATGGTGTTGTGCACATTCAGATATTCTACTTATCATGGTGTATGGAAGTTACCAACTACTTATCATCTATGAAATGCATAAACTCAGTTGCTTATATTGGTTGAGATGAGTTTTGTACCGTAATGGTTGAAAATATGAGGTCTTGGTAGAAGTTTCTGGGCCTAGTGAGATTAAATGGGGTAGGCATTTAGGATATTTAATATTAAGTGTACTGTGTATCAAAATCTTGATGCTCAAACATGTATCATAAAAAGCCATTTTTTCAAAGGATAGGTTCTATACTTTTGGGGTTCATTAGGAATGCATCTTATGATGTTACTTCAATTACACGTATAACTTTTGTTTTATAATTTTTCCCGCTCTTCTTTGTATAGCTCCTCTGTTTCAATATATAAGCAGATTGCAAAAAATCAAAATGCAGAAATATTTTCTGCCAATACACTCTGTTATTCTTGGGACTAGTCTTCTCACAGCCAGGGTTGGTGTTTGTACCACTGCTTTTCCTTTTATCCTTTCTTTGGGTTTTTGTGCCAAGCTAAGTATATAGTGCATCAAATCAATTATGCCATTATAATGGACATTTTATAAGAATATCAAGGGAGAATGAGATGAGTAAATTGGGAGGTTATTTACATTAATGGTTATTTGATTTGATTTTTATGGGCAAATATCTTGATAGATTATAAGCAATGGATATCCTATTCAATATGTGAGTAATAGATTATAATTCGATGGTTAAAAGCAATTCAGATGTAATGGAAACACCTTCCACTTCCAACTCTAAGACACCAAAATGCATCATTTATCAAAACTCTCTTGTCATAATGATGCGTGTCGCGACCAAGATCGCGGTGAAAAATAGCAACTCATAAAGGTATTAGAAAAAAGGAATAGAGTCGCCACCAATTTATTTAAATTAGGAAAAAAATTAGAAAAATCTTTCTTTGAAAATGGTCTTTGGAACCAGATTAGATTCGGGAGTCGGTTATGGATAGGGAAGGGCGGAAACTTAATCCCACAGCACCCCTAACACATCCATTTTAAAACGGTACCTTAAATTGATTGTGCAGAATTTTATAACATTTGAAAATATTTGTTTTATCATTTTAAAAAAATAGGTAAATAATAAAAAAAAATTAAAAGAAGAAATTTTTTTTTATGAATCATCGAGTTGTCACAACCTAAATGATTCCAAAGAAAACTGCGAGATTAACAAGCTGTCACAGCTCAGCTAATCCCATTTTTCCTATTATTATTATTATTATTTTTATTTTTTTTTTACAAAGTTCAATTATATTTTTTTAATTAATCAAAATGAAAAAAGAGAAAGAAAAAAATAATACTTTTTACAAGGTTCAATCATATATATATATATATATATAAGATTGTAAACTCAACAAAAACGGAGGAAAGAAAAGTCAAACAGCCAAAAATTTTTACAAATGAAATAAACCCGTAAACGGCTTATGCAACGTGAAATGTAATGGTTCAAAAGCTATTGTACATATTTTACCCCACCATTCGAAGGCCCATTATTTAGAAGATTCGTTACCATATGAATTAGTTTCCCTTGGCGTCAGTGCTAACAAAAAAAATGAGCTATTAGTTCAAAGAAACTCATTTGATCCATACAAGAAAACAAAGTCCCTAATTGCTTGTCTGCTTGGTTGTGCTTAAACGCTGCACACTGCACACTTGCATTCAAAATTAAATACCAAAAAAGAAGAAGAAGAAGACCCCCAAAGTAAATACAACTGTAATCTTGGATCCAACCTATCATTACATCCTTATCTCCTAAGGCCAAGATACAAACAAAATATGGTCCTCCATGAATTTGTAACTGATAAGGTTCCTTTACTTGAGGCATCATACTCCCTCACTTTTATCAAGCATCAGTCAATATCTCATAAAGATAAAAACAACACGCTTCACAAATTCATACTTAGGAAGTCAAATATAATCCTAGACATGGTGCAGTTAAAGACCTACCACCCTACAAGAGTCAAATAGGAACCCAAAAATTAATCCTCCACCCATATGACAAACCTCTTGATGAGAGAAGCATGTTCCCAGACTGTGCTCAACTACTTGACTTTATTTTGAACAGAAACAAACTTTTACACTATTATAAACAAATAAAAAAAAGCTTTTTATCCTTGCTTTTAAAAAAACAGGTCATTAGATTTCCAAGCACAAGATAGAACACGAATATTAGTCTCAAAACTCATGCTTCCAATCAAGAAAATGAACTAACCATCTCAAAATCAAAATTATAACCCCTTCATATACATCCAAACTGTGCCTGCATTGTTTGGGCTCAATGACAATTTTTGCATATTAATCAAACAACTTAGCAACTTCCTGTGGAACAGATTTTAACAAGGGGAATGAGACAATCAAAACTGCTACCTCCAAGACCCCAACAGAGCCACATACGAATTCATCGTCCATTATTAAGAGGGAATCATAACTCATTTTTTAAAACCGGTGGTGTGCAGCCAACACTTAACCATTAAAAATCACTGTAAGATTGTCCAAATGGGAATTTAACAAGCTGAACGAATAAACAAATGAGATTAACTTCCTTGTAGAAAGAGACAACATGTTAGGACAACTACCAACATTAGGAAGAACTCAAATCAGCTTAGGCATTTTAACAAATAGGGAGAAGGCAGCACAATGAAAACACTAAATCAAAGGGAAGAGTTTATACAGCAGGCACCAAATTCCCACACGAAATCAGCCCAGCAACAAAAATTCTAATTTATTCAAGATCCTCAATACATTGATAAAAAAAAAGAGCACAAGCAAATAAACCAAACTAAAAATTACCGAATGGGAATCCTTCCAAAATACTGAGAATAGGAGTTATGTTGATCGGTTCTTCCCTTCTCCAATTTTCTTAATACAAATTTTCTCAGACTCTCACCAAAAGAACTTCTCCAACCCCCTTTTTTCTGATTTTTCGTCCTTTATAGAAGCCTAGATGAGGGGAAAATAGAGGTTTCTCGGGTTGCTGAGCCCGAGTTTTCTCACATCTCCAAAAATCGCATCCTCGCGCCTTGAGTTCTGTCAGCACAGGGGTGATGGTTGCTTATGGTTCCCGTGTTGCAGAGCTCCCATCTTCTCAAATCTTCCATTTTTGTGCATATTCACTCTATTCCATGTAAGATCCGATTTCTAAACCCTGTAATCTACCCAAAAATGGCATCCTCGCGCCTTGAGCTCTGTCAGGAGAGGAGTGATGGTTGCTTGCTTTGTGCAGAGGAGTGTAAAGCTCGGAGGTTCGCGGGTTAACGCGAATCCATGGGGGGGAAAGACCGTTTGGTGATTGTTCTTGTCCTTGGGGTCGCTGAATGCTGCTTCCATGGTGCGTTGGAGCTCGTGATGGGGGCTGCACCGACTGGTTGCGTGAGGGGGTGGAGAACGTGCTGCAGCTAGGTTAGGAGAAAGAAGAAAAAATATGGATGGGTAAAAGGGTGGATCCGGGTCATGGGTATACCCGGGTAGATGGGTGGATCTGGGTTAGGGGGTGGATCTGGGTAAGTGAGTGAGCCCAATGGATCCAAGCCCAAACCTCTTTTTTTTTTTTTTTGCATACCTTCTTTTATTTATTTTCATTACTTTTATTATTGATTAATAGAGTTAACCAATTTTAATTTAATTAATTTTTTAAAAAAAATTTTATTGGTCATCCATAACTATTATTTTTATTTATTTAATATTTTTTAGTCCGGACAAAATTGGGTGTTCATTAGCTGTTCCCTCTTTACTTGTTTCTTACTAGATATTAAGAATACCCATAGTTTTCTTTATTATTGTTGTAAGAAAGGAGTAAAGACGTGAACTTAAATTTTGTTCGGTAAAGTATGAGATGATGTAAATGGACAAGGCAAAGACGCTGATTGAACACTAACGAGCTAAAACATGGATTCACGAGTTGTCGCAACATCGTTAATCCTACCAAGGTGAAACTCAGCGTAAAGCTAGAGACGTCACTGCATGGTCAACAAGCTGTCACAGCTCAGTTGACGTTTATTGATTAAAAAAAAGGAGTCTTTTATTTTTTTTTAACGACCTTGGGTGACCTTATGACTAAAAAAGGTAAAAGACAGTGGGCTTGACCCAGAATTCAAAAGATAGTAGGTTTAGCCCGGAATTTAAAAGACAGCGGGCTTGGCCCAAAGTTTAAAACACAGCGGGCTTGGCCCGAATTCAAAAGACGGTGGGCTTGGCCTAGAATTTTAAAAGACAATAGGCTTGACCCATAATTTAAAAGACAGCGGGCTTGGCCCGGAACTTAAAAGACAGTGGACTCGATCTAGAATTTAAAAGACAGTGGGCTTGGCCCAAAATTTAAAAGACAGCGGGCTTGACCCAAAGTTTAAAAGACAGCGGGCTTGGCCCAAAGTTTAAAACACAGTGGGCTTGGCCCAAATTCAAAAGACGGTGGGCTTGGCCCAGAATTTTAAAAGACAATGGGCTTGACCCATAATTTAAAAGACAGCGGGCTTGGCCCAGAACTTAAAAGACAGTGGACTTAATCTAGAATTTAAAAGACAATGGGCTTGGCCCAAAATTTAAAAGACAGCGGGTTTGGCCCAAAGTTTAAAAGACAGCGGGCTTAGCCCAAAGTTTAAAACACAGCGGGCTTGGCCCGAATTCAAAAGACGGTGGGCTTGGCCTAGAATTTTAAAAGACAATGGGCTTGACCTATAATTTAAAAGACAGCGGGCTTGGCCCAGAACTTAAAGACAGTGGATTTGATCCAGAATTTAAAAAATAGTGAGCTTGGCCCAAAATTTAAAAGACAGCGGGCTTGGCCCAAAGTTTAAAAGATAGCGGGCTTGGCCCAAAGTTTAAAACACAGCGGGCTTGGCCCGAATTCAAAAGACGGTGGGCTTGGCCCAGAATTTTAAAAGACAATGGGCTTGACCCATAATTTAAAAGACAGCGGGCTTGGCCCAGAACTTAAAGACAGTGGACTTGATCCCAAAATTTAAAAGACAGTGGGCTTAGCCCAAAATTTAAAAGGACAGTGGGCTTGGCCCGAGAATTAAAAAGACAGCGGGCTTGGCCCAAAATTTAAAAGACAATGGGCTGGGCCCAGAAATTTTAAAAGGATAGTGGGCCTGGCCCCGAAAGATTTTTGTTTCGCTGTTCTTTTACAGTGAAGCTTGGCGCAAAAGCCAGAGACGTCACTTTTCACCCGTTGTTGCAGTTTATGGAAAGATGTTGCAATGTACATTCCTGCAACTCAAAATCATATCAGAAGATTGAAAACATTATGCCAAAACTTTCTCTTGCATACCTGATTCTAATTGCTTCCTCGAAAAATTTTGATCTATCAAACCCAGGCATAGGCTCTCGCAAACTAGGGCTCATCAACTTGTTTCGAGTTCCTTGGGATCCTCGGACACTGGAGTCACTTTACTTCTGAGTTTGCTCATCACAGTTTCCTTCTTAACATTGCCGATTGCATTAGGAGCTTTTCTTCCCTCTTTTGAACCTTCTGATTCATTCTTGATCTAACTTGTTAGTTAAAGGATTGCCATTAAATTGTTAAATCAATGATACTGAATTTATATTCCCTCTTATCGAAGCATTTTGTGATAAACATATGTGACTTCACAAATATAAAAGAAAGGAACATGACAAAGAAATATGAAGAATAAAAAAGAGAAGAAAGGAAAGTATTTTCATTGATTTGGATGTTCACAAGCACGAAAAGGTAAGAAGTACAAAAGGATGATACAAAGGCAAGGTGACAGACAATTGCCCCAGTTAGGATTCCTTTCTTCTCATTAGATAGGTCCTAAATCTCAGATGGATATTACGACCACTTGTGACACGAGCTCTCTTCCATCCACCACCGCTTAAAATTGCCCCAGTTTTGTCTCCTTTTATGCTGTCTGGGTGAGCCCTTCGGGTGACATCTTCTAGGAGAGCCTTTGCCGACTTTAAACTCTTTTTTTTGGCCTAATTTAGATGCCCTAACTTTTGCTTAGGCTGCCTTTGCGGGTTTTCAACTTAACGGGCTATTTTCTTTTCTTTCTTTCTTTCTTTTTTTATTTTAGGCATAGAACTTTTTGACTGCGTCAACATTTGTCAGTCTTGGTAATTCATTTTCGTCCATATCTGTTAAAACTAAGGCTCCTCCAGTGAATGCCTTCTTAACGATATACGGCCCTTCATAACTCTCGGTGCCCATTTTCCTCGAGCGTCCTCTTGGTTTGGAAGTTTTTTCTTTAAAACCAGGTCACCCGCTAGAACTCCCTAGGCGCACTCTCTTGTTGAAAGCTCTTGCCATTCTTCTTTGGTATAGTCCATGACAGATAGCTTTTAGTCGCTTTTCTTCAATTATGTTTAACTGCTCGTACCAAGTCTTTACCCATTCCGCTTCTTCTAACTCGCTTCCATCAACACTCTTAAAGATGGGATTTCGACCTCTATGGGGGGGAGACGCTTCCATACCATAGACCAAGGAGAACGGTGTTGCCCCAGTGCTGGATCGGATATTAGTGCGATAAGCGTGGAGAGCATAGGGGAGCATCTCATGCCATTCTCTGTAGTTGACCACCATTTTGGCTATGATCTTCTTGATGTTCTTATTTGCTGCTTCTACTGCACCATTCATCTGGGTCTGTGAGCGAGCACTTGTGATGCTTGATCCTAAATCTCTCACATAGATTCTTGATTTCTGTGCTATTGAGATTAGGGCCGTTATCTGTGATAATCCTCTCTGGAATTCCATAACGACAAATGATGTTTACCCTTAAAAATTTAAGGACAACCTTTTGAATGACTTTGGCGTAGGAAGCAGCCTCTACCCACTTGGTGAAATAATCGATTGCTACTAGGATGAACCTATGACCATTGGAAGCTTTTGGGTTTATTGGCCCAATAACATCGATTCCCCACATTGAAAAAGGCCAGGGTGCCACCATATTATGCAATGGAACGGGTGGTGCATTAATGCGATCAACGTACGCTTGACATTTATGACACTTTCGAACATATTCTATGCAATCAGCTTCCATAGTGGACCAGTAATAGCCATATCGTAGGATCTGACGGGCCATCATCATACCATTGGCATGCGTTCCACATATTCCCTCATGAACTTCTGTTAAGATGGTGAGAGCCTCCTTAGCTCTTATGCATCTGAGGAGTGTGCCATCATAGTTTCTTTTGTACAGTATTTCCCCGTTCAAAAAGAAAGTCATGGAAAGCCGACGAATGCTCTTTTTGTCCGTCTCATTCGCCCCTGATGGGTATTCTCTGAACTTGATGTACTGCATGATGTCATGGAACCAGGGCTGACCATCTTCTTCTTCCTCAACATTAGAACAATAAACTGGTTCGCTTTCTGCCCTTATTCGGATGGGTTGCACATTAGTATGAATATTCAGATTGGTCATTACAGCCAAAGTTGCCAGAGCATCTGCGAACTGGTTCTTATCCCGAGTCAAGTGCGAAAAGGTGATCCATTCAAACTTCTCGATCAACTGCATCAAATATTTCTGGTATGGAATCAACTTGGGGTCCTTAGTCTGCCATTCCCCGTTCACTTGATAAATTATCAGTGCTGAATCTCCATATACTTGTAGTTCTTTCACTCCCAATTCTATTGCAACCTTTAGCCCTTGAGCACAAGCTTCATATTCTGCTACATTATTGGTGCAATCGAACTCTAACTTGATGGCCACTGGGTATTGCTTCCCACTTGGTGATATGACCACTGCACCTATGTTGTTCCCATACATATTGACTGCTCCATCAAAAAACATCTTCCACACGTCCTCTTTATCTGACTCTTCTTCCTCAACTGCTAAAACATCCTCATCAGGAAAATCAGACACCTCAGGTTGCTCGTAATTGAGTGGGTTCTCAGCTAAGTGATCTGCAATTACGTTCCCTTTGATAGATTTTCGAGTTACATGCTTTATGTCGAACTCAGAAAGAACCACTTGCCATTTGGAGACTCGTGTGGAAACATGAGGGCTTTCGAATATGTACTTTATCGGGTCCATCCTTGAGATAAGCCAAGTAGTATAGTACAACATGTACTGCCTCAACCTTCTAGATGTCCATGCCAGTGCACAACATGTTTTCTCAACTGTCATGTAGCGAGACTCGCACTCATTGAATTTCCTGCTCAAATAGTAGATGGCCTATTCTTTTCTTCTCTTTTCATCATGCTGCCCTAGCATTGCTCCCATGGATGTCTGCAATACCGTGAGGTATAATATCAAAGGACGACCAGGTGTAGGTGGTGCCAAAATAGGAGGACTTTGCAAGTAAGTTTTTATCTTCTCAAAAGCTTCCTGACAGTGTTCATCCCATTCTCCTGATTTTTGTTTCTTTAGTAGCTTGAAGATCGGCTCGCAAGTGCTAGTCAGGTTGGCTATAAACCTAGCGATGTAATTTAGTCTCCTGAGAAAGCTTCTTACCTCCTTTTCAGTCTTGGGAGCAGGCATCTCTTGTATCGCTTTGACTTTATCAGGGTCCACTTTGATTCCTTCCTTGCTAACGACAAAACTGAGCAATTTTCCAGTCGACGCACCAAAAACACATTTTGTCGGGTTTAGCCTCAACTTGTATTTTTCGAGTCTTTCAAACAACTTTTGCAACACTACCACATGGCTTTCCCCTTCTTGGGACTTAGCAACTATGTCATCCACGTACACCTCAATTTCTTTATGCATCATATCGTGGAACAAAGCAACCATGGCACGCTGATAGGTGGCCCCAGCATTCTTTAATCCGAATGGCATGACTGTGTAACAAAAGGTTCCCCATGATGTGACAAATGTGGTCTTCTCTTTATCACTCGCGTCCATAAGAATTTGATTATAACCAGAATAACCATCCATAAAAGAGAATCTATGACCTCTTGCTGCATTATCGACAAGGACATCAATGTGAGGCAATGGGAAATTATCTTTAGGGCTAGCTTTATTCAAATCCCTATAGTACACACACATCCTGACCTTTCCATCTTTCTTCAGAACGGGAACGATATTTGCTACCCATTCTGGGTGCCTTGATACTTCTAAAAATCCTGCCTCCAATTGCTTGGTGACTTCCTCTTTGATCTTTAAAGACATTTTAGGATGCATTCTCCTTAATTTCTGCTTTTTCGCCTCAACATTAGGGTATAGCGGAATCTTGTGGGAAGCTATGCTCGGATCCAGCCCTGGCATATCTCGGTAAGACCATGCAAATACATCCATGTAGTCTCCGAATAACTTGATCATGCTTTCACGTTCCGGGTTATCCACCAACCTCAACTCCTTCTTGTCTTCATCGGTTCCCATATTGATCACCTCTACTTCTTCCTCATCCAGGCTGAAGTCTCTTTCTGACCTTTCTACCTATTTAGCAAACTCCTCAGTGGCGTTCCTTTCTTCATCTGAGTCATAATTATCTATATCCATCATTGAATAGGAATCCATCCTTGAGCTTTCAGGCATCCTTTCCTGGGATAATGCCTCTACCAGACCCAAGTCCCTGGAAAATTTATTTATGCCCGATTGGAAACAGAAAGAAAATATGGTAATTGGACAAGGCTAAGCAAAGATATAAATCAAAGATAGAATAGAACTAAAGCAGTGAATCAACTGAGAAACACACAAGTTCATTGCATTGAAATTTTGATGAAAGATAACATGAGCAGAGAATCATACTGGAAAAACACACAAGTTCATTATATTAAAGCTTTGACAAGAGTTAGCATAAATTCAACATTACAAAAGTCTAAGATAACATCATAACCAAACAATTACTTTATGACAATCACATCCATTAACGCCTCAGATCGCCAATTGTTCAGAGGTTCCAAATCGTCACCAGGTGGATAACATGGCCTTCTCCGGAGTCTTCCTCTACATTGTTAATGATTAGCCGGACACGATGATTGGAGGTTCTATTGATAACCTCGGCAGGGGATGGGGAATGTCTCCTTCAGATGAGGAATCGTCTTTTTCACTTCATTCTCTTTTTTCCTTCATTGAGAACCAAGTCGTGCTTCATCATGTCTTCCAAAGGCGCCTCATATCCCAGACCATATCTCGTTTTTGTTCTCTCAAGGTGGGGTGATCATAGACTTGGTTCCTTGCAGCTGAATTCCTAAACCTTTTCCGGCTTGGTAACCATTATTGGTCATAATGCGAGTCACAACTTGATGAACATCTTTAGAGGACGACTCATCCTTCTTTGTCTCCGATTCCACCAACTGGAAACTGTGCAGGAAGCTTTCCACCTCCAGCTCTGTGTTTTCAACATAAAGCACTGAAGTAGGCTTCATCAATAAGATTTCTTCCTCTCCCCGGATGGTAACCAGACGTCCATTTTCAATGTATTTCAGGCATTGGTGTAGCGTTGAAGGAACAACACCAGCAGCGTGAATCCATGGCCTTCCCAAAAGCATAGTATATGTAGGCTCAATATCCATTACTTGAAACAGCACTTGGAAGCAGCTCGGGCCTATCTCAAGTGGAAGGGTCACTTCTCCCAGAATTCCTCTTTTCCTTCCATCGAAAGCCCGCACTGTCATTTCTTGAGGCCTAAGGTCTTCTACACTCATAGCCAGTTGGGACAAGGTTGTCCTTGGGAGGACATTCAAGGCAGACCCCCCATCAATCAAAACTTTTGCGACTACATACCCCTGACATTTCAATGTGATATGCAAGGCACGTGGGTTATTCCCTACTGAATGTACCATTTCTTCTTCCGAGAAGGGGATCACATTGATGTGCCTTACTGGGTCCACCATGTTCACTAAGCTTTCTGGGGTAACATCCGGCTTCACATAAGCTTCGTTTAACACTCTCTGCAGTGCTTTGCGATGAGGTTCAGAATTCATGATGAGTGACAATAGGGAGATCCGAGCTGGAGTCTTTCTGAGTTGCTCTACCACATCATACTCACTTTGCTTCATGATTTTTAGGAATTCTTCATCATCATCTTCTTTTGTTTCTACGAAGCCTGCTTTTCCTTTCCTGGTCTTATCGTCTTGCCCATAGCACCTGCCGCTTCTTGTGATCCCTCCTACGCCCACAATGCTTGACACTGCTTATGCGGGCTCTGCTATCTGAGCAACAGAGGTTGAAGCAGTTTGTCCTATATTACTTTGTGTTTTTACCTTGACATCGTACTTCTAAGGCACAGCGTGTGTATCACTATAGGGAAAAGGTGTAGGCTTTTTTATCGCTATGACAACTTTTCGGGAATCTAGAACTTCGCTAGTACGCGGGAGTTAGAGGACTAGACGCTCCACAACATCTATCTCTTTTACAAACCCTCTTGCTTGAGTAACCTCTATTACCCCCAAAGCCATGAATCTTTGCACCTGAGCCTTAAACTCCTGACAACCTTCAATATCATGCCCCTTCTCTATATGGTATTCACAGTGAGCTTCAATATTAACATCACCCAAAGCTACTGAGGAACAATAGCCTGCTTGGACAAGACCTTGGAATATTAACTTCATAGGAGTTTTGACATCCTCTACATTTTGAAGTCCCTCATTCTCTTTTTCTAATGCGTTTACAATCCCTTTCCCATGATTTGGAATTGGGTTGCTAGTAATGCTAGGTCCCTTCTCCTCTTCAAAATCCGGCTTTCCGCAGGAAATCAACCTCCTCACTATAGTCTTAAATACCTCGCAATCCTCAATTGAGTGTCCTGGTTATCCATATGGAACTTGCAAGTTACATTGGGATTGTACCAGTGAAATGGGGGCACCATAGGGCGAGAAGGAACGCATGCAACCAAATGTGCATCAAACAACTGTTGAAACAAATCAGCATTGGAGATTGGCAACTTTGGAAAAGGGGGTAGATTCGATGGAGGTCGAGCATACACTTGGTTTCCTGGATTTCGAGGTGCGGGAGGACGATTGGTATAGACGGGACGTGGTGAGGGAACATTGTTAACTTGGTATGAAGTCTGGTAAGCTGGAAAAGCGGGTGAAGGGGCTTGATAAGAAGGGTATGGTTATGGATTACGAGGAAAACTTGAGTTTTGTTGGCGCACATAACTGACTTCTAGCTCTTGCTTCCTTGTTGGTGCTACCTTCTTAGGAAAATTGCTCTCAGTATTCCCAGTAGGTAATTTTCCTGCTTTTGCAAGATTCTCAATCATTTCTCCAGCTGAAATTAGATCAGAAAAATCTCTATAGGCGGCGCCTGCCATCAGCCCAATAAAAGGTGCTCCTAGGGTTCCCATAAAATACGAGCTCATTTCTGATAGAGTCAATGGTGGTTGAACTTGGGCTGCTAACATTCTCCATCTTTGAGCGTATTGCTTGAAAGTTTCGTCCTTCTTTTTGTGCATTGCCCCTAGTTGTTCTCGGGTAGGTGCGGTGTCAATATTGAATCGATATTGTTCCAGGAATAGACTCGTCAAATCATCCCAATAAGAAATCTTTGAATGGTCAAGTTGTATGTATCATTCCAAAGCCGACCCAGTCAGACTCTTATGGAAGAAATTGATTAAGAACTTTTGATCCCGTGACCAAATGGCCATCTTGGTGAGGTAAGTCTTCAGATGGAACTTTGGATTGGTGCTTCCATCATACTTTGAGAAGTCTAGTACTTTGAAGTCCTTGGGAATATTAACTTCAACCTCAGGGAATAGTTCATCGATTCCCACTGAGCCATATGGATTAGGGCTTTGCATGGCTTTAATTTGCTCTTGCATCTTTCTAATCAACTCATCTCTTAATTTTTCTTTTTCCGAGTTGCTGTTTAGGAAGATCTTCACCGGCTGTTCACGAGTTACTTCTACATTATTCTTCTCCCCTTCTTGATTTTCGTTCATGGAATCATCCTCTTCATTCACATTGTTGCTTGTATTTGCATTTACCCTAGTGCCGACAGATGTTCCATTTGTTATTCTAAGGGTCTCAGTTAACTGTCTCAGTAAATCCTTGACCCTTGATTGTCCTTCTGCCATTGTATTGATCCTTTCTCTCATTTCATCCATCTCTTGACTTAAGTTTCTTTTTGAGTTAGACATCTCTTGTAGCCTAGTTTGCGATCTAGTTCTGTAGGCCCGGGTTTGTGTAATCTGCGTTTTCCGAGGACGAGCAATGGTTCAACGTTTTTACCTGAAAATTTTAGAAGATCAGTGATTATGTTCATTATTTGTTAGAGGACCGTTAGTGATTTCGCACCAAGTAAATTTGATAATGAGTATATTTGATATTGTTTGTTGTGACTATTACCCAGAACGTCTCGTTCAAAAGTATTAAGTCTCCAGTGAAATATGGGATAGAAAAAGAAAAGAGTGCCGACACAAGCGTGCTTCATTCATTCAACTGAAAAGATATAACAATACATTGCTTCTTAGATGAATACATCATGACCTAGCCGAAAAAAAACTATTCCTTATCTGAATAGGCCTTAGCCATTCGTTTCATCTGCCCTATGAGGTTCTTACAATACTCAATGAAATCACTGATTTCTACCGGTGTTTCAAAAGGGTTGACCATCTGATCAGCTTTCTTCAAATGATATGGAGTATCCGCAATTGTCGAATTAGCCAAACATGCCAATTTTGAAAAGTGACTCATCCAAAAATGAACTTCCTCCTTCCATCCATCGATGTCCCCCTTTTGTTGTTCCACCTGATCCATCAGTTTTTTCATTTTTTCCTGTCCTTGTTGCAATGCTGCCTCATATTTTGTAAATGTCTCTTTCATGTGCAGCTTCTTATCTTCTATCATGTCTTCATACCGCTTAGATGCCACTCCCATCTGCTGCCTCATTTCTTCTACCACCGCATTGCATTGTTACAGGTTGTTTTGGCACTCTTGAGAGCTCTCCTCACCGTTGGTTTTCACCATGGCCTGTCCTTTTCTTGCTGCGAGCCCTAATTCCTTGTTTGCTTGCCCCCCGAACACTTTGTTTGGTTTTTAGCATGTAATCACGTTACTGCTTTCATCTTTTTATTAACCCTTCAAGAGTGTGGTCCTTTTCAAAGATTTTCTCGCTTCAAGGCCGCACATGCACTGGCGGATCTCTCTCAACTCGGCTTCCATTTGTTTCTTTTCCTCTTCCATTTTCACAAACCTTACTCTCATCTCTTTCATTTCTTCTTTCTCGATCACGACCGAGGCTGAAGGTCCACCAACCGTAGGGGTTGCCGGGATCCTGAATGGCAACTTGATTTCTTGAACTCTGTCCTTAACCCATTGGCGATAATCTTCCTTGGCTGCACAACTTCTGACTCCTAGTTCTTTTCCTTTTCGGATGACCTTGTCCCAAGCACTTCGGACCTCCCGAAGTGATTCAGTGTCTTCCGTATCTATATAGTAACGAACAAAAGAGGTTATTTTGGCTTCTGCAGGTGGCCCCATCATAGGATAACCGAGTTGTCGCTGTGCCAAAGCTGGATTATAATTAATACATCCTCGTGTACCCATGAGTGGTACGTTTGGAAACCTTCCGCACTGGTAGATGACAGTTTCTACATCTTTCCATCGAGGATACCACCTTATCTGCTTTTCTTCCAATTTCGCCAAGTGGTCCGCCCATTCGCGGCTGTTCTTGACCTTCAACTGGTACAGGTTAAAGTCAACGATAGGGCACTCCGCTTTGTATGATCTATTGAAAACATGAGCTGTGAGCCAAACATACAACACCGGTAAGCAACAGAGGACTCTTTTACCATTCCTTTCGTGACAAAAGCTCAGGGTAGAGTAAACATCTGCGAGAATGGCTGGGACAGGGTTGTCGGTGTGGAATTTGCAGGCAAGGAACACATCGATTGCTGCATAATCCACGTAATCATCAATATTAGGGAACAAAACTGTGCCGTAAATGGTGAGGGCTAGCACATCCATGAAAGCCTCCCAATCTCCACTGTTCGCTAAGTGACGCATCTGTCCTTTAAGGTACTCTCTTGAAAATCCTTTGGTTTTGTTCCTATTCTGCTGCACACCTTGGAGGTCTCTTGCATGCACTTTCAAAACATTCGCCACAGTTTGGATGGATGCATAGTGTCTCTTATAAAAGTATAGCCTTTTACCTTCCAATGACAAACCTAGGATTTGCTCGAATTCTTCCAGAGTGGGAGCTAGTTGGAAATCCTGAAAAGTGAAACATCTGAGAGGAGGGTCATAATATTGGGCCACTGCGGTGATCGCTTCCACTTGCATATTCACCTCTAACAGATCCAGAACCTTTCCATACTTTGTTGCAAATGTCAAACGTTGAGTCTTCTTCAACATTCGTCCCATAACCACTAGGCTTTCATTGTGAACTTTATTAGCCTTGAGTCGCAGAGTCTTTTTCAAGCTTGCATCCTTGTGATCTGATCCCATATTCCTTTTATCAAAGATACTCACTGTCAAATCTTGGTTGAATTCTAATGGTTCTCTAACAAATCTGCCTCAGGAAGGACAAAAGATTAGAGTATTGCAAAGAAAACATGGTGCAAGGATGCAAAGTATGATTTCTTTTTTTTTTTTTTGCTTTTATTTATAAAAAATGCAATGACAGATAGATTTAAGGATAACGAAAAGGTACACTCCCTTTGTGCCCTAAAAGATTGCCTTAAATTTGAGGAGTTCTACCCTAAAGATCTATAAGGCTGTCTAATTCGTGAGAACTTTCCTCGGGCGGCTCTACTATTCTAAAGGCCTCTAGAGCTGAGTCCCATATCAGAATGTTGACCACAAATAATGGGTAAACCACTAGGTGCGGGACATTCATGAAAAAAGCACACTCTAGATGAGGTTTTCGCGATAACCAAACAGGATGTACATCCAAAATGGCTACCACTACGTAACCTCTACCTAACTCAAGATTCACTCAGACCCGAGTATAGGGCCCCACTCGAATGCGTGTGATAAGCGTGTAGGTGCAATGTGTGTAGGGAGCATACAAACCTTTATAATCCTAGAGACTATTTACATCCTGCAAAACAACATGAACGCAAAACAAGATTCCCAAAAATCTTCTATCCTAAGATTTGCATAATAAAATAGAATCACAGTTAAGGTGATCAATAAATAATTTAAATAAAATAGAAAAACAAAATAAAAAAAATTAAAAACAAAAGGAGTAAAACAAACATATAAAAGTTACAAAATTTGCACAATTAACTTTCAAAGGCTTGACTCTCAAAAGTCCCCAATGGAGTCGCCATCTGTCGCGACCAAGATCGCGGTGAAAAATAGCAACTCATAAAGGTATTAGAAAAAAGGAATAGAGTCGCCACCAATTTATTTAAATTAGGAAAAAAATTGGAAAAACCTTTCTTTGAAAATGGTCTTTGGAACCAGATTAGATTCGGGAGTCGGTTATGGATAGGGAAGGGCGGAAACTTAATCCCACAGCACCCCTAACACATCCATTTTAAAATGGTACCTTAAATTGATTGTGCAGAATTTTATAACATTTGAAAATATTTGTTTTATCATTTAAAAAAATAGGTAAATAATAAAAAAAATTTAAAAAAAAATTTATGAATCATCGAGTTGTCACAACCTAAATGATTCCAAAGAAAAAGCTCATGAGATTAACAAGTTTGTCACAAATTTCACTAATCCCATTTTTCCTATTATTATTATTATTATTATTATTATTATTATTATTATTATTATTATTATTATTATTATTGTTTTATTTTTTTTTTACAAAGTTCAATTATATTTTTTTAATTAATCAAAACGAAAAAAGAGAAAGAAAAAAAAATAATACTTTTTACAAGGTTCAATCATATATATATATATAAGATTGTAAACTCAACAAAAACGGAGGAAAGAAAAGTCAAACAGCCAAAAATTTTTACAAATGAAATAAACCCGTAAACGACTTATGTAACGTGAAATGTAATGGTTCAAAAGCTATTGTACATATTTTACCCCACCATTCGAAGGCCCATTATTTAGAAGATTCGTTACCATATGAATTAGTTTCCCTTGGCGTCAGTGCTAACAAAAAAAACGAGCTATTAGTTCAAAGAAACTCATTTGATCCATACAAGAAAACAAAGTCCCCAATTCTTGTCTGCTTGGTTGGGCTTAAACGCTGCACACTGCACACTTACATTCAAAATTAAATACCAAAAAAAGAAGAAGAAGAAGACCCCCAAAGTAAATACAGCTGTAATCTTGGATCCAACCTATCATTACATCCTTATCTCCTAAGGCCAAGATACAAACAAAATATGGTCCTCCATGAATTTGCAACTGATAAGGTTCCTTTACTTGAGGCATCATACTCCCTCACTTTTATCAAGCATCAGTCAATATCTCATAAAGATAAAAACAACACGCTTCACAAATTCATACTTAGGAAGTCAAATATAATCCTAGACATGGTGCAGTTAAAGACCTACCACCCTACAAGAGTTAAATAGGAACCCAAAAATTAATCTTCCACCCATATGACAAACCTCTTGATGAGAGAAGCATGTTCACAGACTGTGCTCAACTACTTGACTTTATTTTGAACAGAAACAAACTTTTACACTATCATAAACAAATAATAAAAAAAAAGCTTTTAATCCTTGCTTTTAAAAAAATAGGTCATTAGATTTCCAAGCACAAGACAGAACACGAATATTAGTCTCAAAACTCATGCTTCCAATCAAGAAAATGAACTAACCATCTCAAAATCAAAATTATAACCCCTTCATATACATCCAAACGGTGCCTGCATTGTTTGGGCTCAATGACAATTTTTGCATATTAATCAAACAACTTAGTAACTTCCTGTGGAACAGATTTTAACAAGGGGAATGAGACAATCAAAACTGCTACCTCCAAGACCCCAACAGAGCCACATACGAATTCATCGTCCATTATTAAGAAGGAATCATGACTCATTTTTTAAAACCGGTGGTGTGCAGCCAACACTTAACCATTAAAAATCACTGTAAGATTGTCCAAATGGGAATTTAACAAGCTGAACGAATAAACAAATGAGATTAACTTCCTTGTAGAAAGAGACAACATGTTAGGACAACTACCAACATTAGGAAGAACTCAAATCAGCTTAGGCATTTTAACAAATAGGGAGAAGGCAAGCACAATGAAAACACTAAATCAAAGGGAAGAGTTTATACAGCAGGCACCAAATTCCCACACGAAATCAAATTTCAAAGAACAAAAATTCTAATTTATTCAAGATCCTCAATACATTGATAAAAAAAAGAGCACAAGCAAATAAACCAAACTAAAAATTACCGAATGGGAATCCTTCCAAAATACTGAGAATAGGAGTTATGTTGATCGGTTCTTCCCTTCTCCAATTTTCTTAATACAAATTTTCTCAGACTCTCACCAAAAGAACTTCTCCAACCCCCTTTTTTCTGATTTTTCGTCCTTTATAGAAGCCTAGATGAGGGGAAAATGGAGGTTTCTCGGGTTGCTGAGCCCGAGTCTTCTCACATCTCCAAAAATCGCATCCTCGCGCCTTGAGTTCTGTCAACACAGGGGTGATGGTTGCTTATAGTTCCCGTGTTGCAGAGCTCCCATCTTCTCAAATCTTCCATTTTTGTGCATATTCACTCTATTCCATGTAAGATCCGGTTTCTAAACCCTGCAATCTACCCAAAAATGGCATCCTCGCGCCTTGAGCTCTGTCAGGAGAGGAGTGATGGTTGCTTGCTTTGTGCAGAGGAGTGTAAAGCTCGGAGGTTCGCGGGTTAACGCGAATCCATGGGGGGGAAGGACCGTTTGGTGATTGTTCTTGTCCTTGGGGTCGCTGAATGCTGCTTCCATGGTGCGTTGGAGCTCGTGATGGGGGCTGCACCGACTGGTTGCGTGAGGGGGTGGAGAACGTGCTTCAGCTAGGTTAGGAGAAAGAAGAAAAAATATGGATGGGTAAAAGGGTGGATCCGGGTCATGGGTATACCCGGGTAGATGGGTGGATCTGGGTAAGTGAGTGAGCCCAATGGATCCAAGCCCAAATCTCTTTTTTTTTTTTTTTTTGCATACCTTCTTTTATTTATTTTCATTACTTTTATTATTGATTAATAGAGTTAACCATTTTAATTTAATTAATTTTTAAAAAAAAAAATTTATTAGTCATCCATTACTATTATTTTTATTTATTTAATATTTTTTTGTCCGGACAAAATTAGGTGTTCACAATGCACTTTAAGAACGATAACCTACTAAAAGACATTGGCTACTATAAAGATTATAAATTATGAAAACAATGCAAAAAAGGGGAACAGACGGCTTGGATTTTATTAATCATCAATTCACTATATAGCCTTAAAAGATCTCAAGTAAATTTGCATCTTTTCTCACTGCCTTCAAACTTTCCTTTTCAAGCATAAATATGTGTTTATGAAAAAAAAATAGAGGTTTCTTATATCATCTATAGAAAAAAAGAAAGATGCTGAAAGAGCCACGCTACTGAGATTCATCCATAGGGTCTTGACTGTTACAAGATTGAGATCTTAAATCCTTATCATCTTGCCTGGACTTCTCAGGCTCTAACGACTTGGTAACAGAATCCTCAAGAGCCTAAAAAAAAGACAAAACTGTGAACTTGTCTGCCAAGAAAGAAAAAAGAATCAATAATCTGGAAGTCATCAAGTCAATAACCAGATAATAGTTCCTAGTATCTTTTTTCACTTTTTGTCGCCTTTTCAAAAACACATGAAATACGGAGGTGTATAAGTTTATTGTACATTCCTATAGTTTACACTTCAGCTTATGATGTTCCAGAATGGTTGCTCTAGATGGTTGCAGAAGAAAAGCATTGCTCATCACAATCAGAACTAGAAACTAGAAACTAGAAACTTGAAACAAGATATTCCAATGGGTCAATATATGGAAAATGAAGAAATTTGAAAAACTACCACATATCTAAAAGTTTTGTAAATTATGGTACTAAATAGTAGAAAAAGAGCATCTGAAATTGCTGTGTACTCTATTAGCATATTTTAAGGCAAACAAAAAGCAAATTTCCTTCTTACTGCCTATAGCAAATTTCCAAACATAAAATAAGGTAAAAAGATATCCAATATATTGAGATCTAAAATGAGTCACTATAATCCATCAAAAGTCAAAACCAATTGACAGTATACAAAGACCAAACTAAACTAATAAATTTATATTTTTAAAGATTAAAGTGTGCTTGGTAAGGGTGAAAAATGGATGGAATGAAGAGGAAGAAGTGAAAATTGATAAGATATCATACAAGACACACATCTAGATACATCACTCATCTGCACTCTTCTCATTCTATTCTATTTCTCCTGTTTCCACTTCTACCAAGCACAGTACAAAAGAGATCCATGAGTCACTACAAGCAATCAAATTGCATATTGATCAAATAAGCTAAGCACCATATCAAATATAAGAAGAGGACTCTTAATAACCTCAAATGTTGTGTCTCCAATTACTTCACACCACACAAATATTTTATTCACTATTCCAGCTAACAGCTAATCTTTTTTGACCAATCATATCTAAATAGTTAAAATACAAACTAGAACATGAGCTGCTTGCTGCACAATTGCCGTATACCAATTACAGAACCAAACTTGAGTGACTCTCCAACAACTAACACATGAACTCATCAATTAATAATTAGTGCTACCGAATAATGAAACTGTCAAAATCTAATTCAAAAACAACTTGCTACATTGTAACCCAACAAAACTGCTACATAAGAACATGACTCCATTACAACATAAACCTGTCTTTCATTAATAGCTTAGTGTATATATATTTCCTTAGGTACCCTATATTTTTATGATTGTACTAGTAACCTTATCAATTTTATCCAACTTTCAATCTAAAATGGCCTGAAAGTAAAAGCATGAAATCACTTCGTGAAAGCGTGACTTTAACAAATTCAATACTTTAAAGCACAATTCCAAACACTTCCCCCCAAAAGTGATTTAACAAAATTTCTAAAATTAAAATAATTTAAAATAATTTCCAAAATTAAAATAATTTAAATGCCCTTGGAATAGAGATTAATCAAATTATTTGACATCAAACTTCTTAGAAACCATACGACTAAGAGCTGAATCTCCCTTTTTTATAATTATAATAATTATTATTATCTGCTGTATGTGTGGAATCTATCGTGTGTTGAAGCAAACCTTGTTGTTGGAGTGGAGAAGTAGAGAGTGACACGTCCTCCATTTCTGAGTTTGACGGCCTAGACAGGGGTAGGGGTGGAGGCGTTGAGCTCAAAGATGATGAACTAGAGCTAACCATGGGTGATGTGGCAGCGATGTTAGTGATGTCACTGTTGTTGGTGGTGGCCTGCAATGGAGGTGCAGTGCTCAAAGAGTATAAACTCAATCCACTGCCTGCTATATTGGTGACGTCGCTAAAAGAGTAATTTCCCTTTCAAAAGAACAAAGTAAATAGGAAAATGAAAAGTTGGAGGGAGAGTGAAAAGGAGGAAGAAAGAGGTAAGCGCGTGAGTTTTTACAAAAATCACCTCACGTGACTTTTTTAATGAACTTCTAATCTAGGTCATTCGTTTTGATTCGACGGTTGGTGTTGAGTCCTCTCATTTCTCACAATAATATAGTACTCTTACCTTATATGGCCCCTACTTATATATATATATGATCTTCAAGTAGTAGTTGTTGTATATCTAAGCTAGATTGTGTTTTTGTTATAGTCATTAAATTATATAACTTTGTTATGTGATATAAACCCATTTTCGTAAAAGAGAAACCAAACAAACTTAAAACTTTTTCATGTATGTCAATTTGAAAATTAATGCTCAACTCAGATACCAAACCAAAAGTGATTAATTGTAAAACAACCATCTAGAAGATGATTTTTCTTTTTTTGGGTACTTCTAGAAGATGATATCATCATTTGAAAAGCACGTCATGTTTCCTTCAACTTTAAGAGCATGTCGTTTACAGCCTAATATGAAGCATGGTAGGGCTTTGCAATATTGCAACTCACTCGTCGCACCTAATTAAACTAATCTTATATGAATTCAAACACTAATTTGGAGGTTGTGACCACTAAATTTGACCCCCAAAGGATCTACCACCAGCAATCGATCCTACTTGATCATAATTAAATTGGGAATTTACAAATCAACAATAGAGAATATATTTGTTGTCCAAGAGACATTTCTAAGTCACCTTTTTTTTTGTTAGATATTTCTAAGTCATCTTTTGACATTAGTGAAGTCTAATTTATGTAAACAAAAGTTATTTTTTGATTCTAGATTAAATTATAATCTTTAGTTGCTGTAGTTGCATCTCAGGCCCACCAGAGAACAGAACCCAGCGGTTTATCAGGAAGATCCTTAGGAGCCTAAATTATTGGAATTATTAATCATCATGGGTCCAAATCTTGATAATTTAAATAAGTGCAACATGTTGTTTGACAGCTCATGAGAAAAGCTCAACCTCATGAATTTGTTTTTGTTTCGGTCGTGTAGTTTTTGGTTCTTTTGGTGTTGGTTGGCATCTGTATTTTGCAAGTAGATGCTCTAATTAAGATGCTATCTTCACATTCTGTGTATTTCTTCAAGGTAGTGGTACACATACATCTAAAAAAAATTCCTTTCAGCCATATCACTCAAGCTAAAACAAAGCAGATATTTTCTCTATATTGACATTGCTTTTTAAAATTAATATAAAAACAAAATGATCCAAAAAGATCTCAATTGAGCTTGATGCGTTACATTTTTACTCATGAATTTAAAGATGGAGTTTTAATTTTGCATACCAGTTGCCAAACTCGGGTGGTTTAATAAGTTTTGTGTTGGATTAAATGTCTCATGTGATGAGCATGTGTGATTTATCTTATTAGTTTAATAAGTAATTAAATTAAGTTAATAAGCTAAATTTTTATTGGGTAAAAGGAAAAGAGCACTTTTATAATTATAGTAACTGTTAACTTGATAAAAGTTAACAGTATTTAAGAAACAATTTCTGCGTAAAACTCAAGGTCCTGTTCCTGACCGTAAAAGGATTTTTTCTTCCCTCACCATCACTAAAGTAGAAGAGAAGAGTAAAGAAAGGTAAAGAAATAAAAATTGAGTTTGATATCTCTCTAACACTCTTAGAATACAATTTACTCTTTATTCATGAACAAATATTAGTGTTCTTATACATTTTTATTTGTGAGAATCATGAATTTTAATATCCTTATATTTTAATGGTAATTTTTTATATTAAGATTTTTAAAAAAATTATAAATTAATATGTGATATCAGAATTAGGTTATGAAATTTATGATTCTTCATTGATGATAGTTAATTTTTTCAATTTGTATGAACCCTAATTATAAAAAGTAAGTTTTTATTATGTTATTCTACTACAATGTGTAAATTAATTTTATGACATATTATTGATTCTAAAGTGAGCTGTCAATCCTATTTGTATATTGATCGAAACATCACGTTTCTGCCATCACGTCATTTCTGACATAACATCTTTTCTGGTCACCAAATTGAAACATTACGTCATTTCAATTTGCAATATTTGATTTATTAATATCACGTCACATTGCAACAGTTCAATTTTTATAATATTTGTAATATTATGTTGTTTCAAGTTTCATTGTTTTAAAGAATATACAATATTTAATTTTTATGTATAATGTTATCAATTTGGGATGATATTATATGAGATTTGTTAATTATTAAAGTAGTCAAATCTTTAAGTTGATTTAATTTTAAATCGTATGTAAGTTATTTTTTCAATTACCCAAAAAATGTATGTTGTGAATGATATGATAACTATTTGTATATGAGTAAATTGAAGTTCATTATTATAAGATATTTATGGATTGTCCAAAGGTTGATTAACTACCTTTATAATAAATGAACATAATTGTTGGTAGTGTAAGTACATTATTAATTTTATTTATATATCCAAATATAATAAATATTTCTAGTTAGTGCATATATCATTACCAAATAATGTTAAATTTGTTAGCATCATTATGTTTGTTGTTGTATGTTGATGTATCATCCAAAGGAAAACATTGATATACATTGAATGCTTAAGTGATTTTGCTGTCTGAATCTGTATATATTAATTTATAACTCAAACTATTAATATTAGATATGTGATCATATTGTATCTGTCCTCATTTTTTTAAATTCGCTTGCTTCATCTGTTCCAGTCTTTAATGGGTTGAACTTCTCCAATTAGAGTGAATAAGTCTAATTTCACCTCAGTGTAATGATCTTGATTTGGCACTCCAAGTTGAGAAGTCTGTTGTTATTATTGTAACTAGTAGTAATGAAGAGAAAGCCTATTATAAGGTTTGGGAAAGGTCAAACAAACTGAGCCTGATGTTTATGCGAATGAACATAGCAAACAGCATCAAGTCGACTCTTCCCAAAACTGAAAAAGCTAAAGAATTCATGAGTTTTGTGGAAGAACGCTCTCAAATTGCTAACAAGTCTCTTGCCGAGACATTAATGGTTACTTTAACTACCATGAAATTTGATGGTTCATATACTATGTATAAGCACGTCATTGAAATGACAAATATTGCAGCAAGACTTAAGTCATTGGGAATGGAAATAGATGAGAATTTCCTTGTGCAATTCATTTTAAACTCATTACCGCTTGAGTGTGGTCCATTTCAAATGAACTATAATACCATGAAAGATAAATTGAATGTGCATAAATTGTACAGTATGTTAGTTCAGGAGGAAACCATACTTAAGAATCAAGGAAATCACTTTATCTATTATGTGAACCATCAAGGAGTTGGAAAGAAACATAGAAAGGCAAAATGACCATTAAAGATTGACGAGTCCCCTGTCAAAATCTAGAAGAAAGAGTCAAACAATAATAGATGTCATTTCTTTGGGAAATTTGGACATTTCCAGAAGGATTGCCCAAGGTATAAGGCTTGGTTCAAAAAGAAAGGTAAGTATAATGTTTGTGTATGTTTTAAATTAAATTTAACTAAAATTTCCCATAATACTTGGTAGATTGATTCTAGATGTACAACTCATGTTTCTAATACGATGTGGGGATTCCTTACGATCAAACCATAAGCCCAAATGAGAAGTTCGTGCTCGTGGGAAATAGAGTGAAGGTTCCAGTGGAAGGTATCGAGACTTATCATTTAATCCTAGACACTGAATATCATTAGATTTATTTGAAACTTTTTATGTACCTAGTATTTCTAGGAATTTAGTTTCTTTGTCTAAACTTAATGTTGCTAGATACTCTTTTAGGTTTGGTATTAGATGTTTTAGTTTGTATAGACATACCTATATGATTAGTTTTGATATACTTTGTAATGGTTTATATAAATTGAATCTTGACAATTTATATGCTGAAACTCTTATGACCTTGCATCATAATGTTAGCACTAAACATAGTTTAGTAAATGAACGTTATGCTTACTAGTGGTATAAACGTTCGGGTCACATTTTCAAAGAAAGAATGAAATAGGTGGGTAAAGAATGACATCCTTTCAGATTTGGATTTCACTAACCTTAATATTTGTATGGATTGCATTAAGAGAAAACAAACAAAACACACAAAGAAAAGTGTCACGAGAAGCACTCAGCTTCTTGAAATTGTACACACCGATATATGTGGACCCTTTGATGTCAATTCTTTCGATAAAGAAAAGTACTTTATCACCTTTATTGACAATTATTCACGTTACAAATATATTTATTTACTGCATGAGAAATCTCCAGTAGTGAATGCCTTGAAAATTTATGTAAATGAAGTTGAAAGACAATTGGATAGAAAAGTGGAAATCATAAGGTCAGATAGAGCTAGTGAGTATTATGAAAGATTTGATGAAACTGGACAATACCCAAGTCCATTTGCTAAGTTCCTAGAAAAGCATGACATATGTTTCCAATACACAATGTCAAGTACACCACAACAAAATGGTGTATCAGAAAGGCGTAATCGAACCTTAATGGATATGGTCAGGAGCATGTTAAGTAACACGTCTTTACCTTTGTCATTGTAGATGTATACTTTAAAAATTATCGTGTATTTGTTGAACAAGGTTCCTAGTAAGGCAGTTCTAAAGACACCTTTTGAACTGTGGATAGGTAAGAAACTCAGTTTAAGGTACCTGCAGTTTGGGATGCCAGACAGAAATAAGAATCTATAATCCACATGAAAAGAAATTGGATGCAAGGACAATAAGTGGATATTTTATTAGTTATCCGTAAAAGTCTAAAGGGTATAAATTTTATTGTCCTACCTATAGTACAAGAATTGTTTTGAAATTGGAAATGCTCAATTCATTAAGAATAGTGAGACCAGTGGGAGTAAAGCTTCATGACATGTGGAGATTACGGAAGTTAGAGTACAAGTTCCTTTGGATTGTGCTGCTACTTATGAAATTGTTGTTCCTCATGTTGTTGAACTGCATAACAATCAAGGAGAACAACAAATTAATGACCTTGAGGTTAACAATGAACCTATAATATACAGAACAACAACAAGAAATAACATTAAGAAGATCCCAAAGAGAAAGGAGATCTATTATTCAGAATAACTATGTGGTGTCTCTACAAGAATCAGAAAATGACTCAGAAATTAATGACAATGATCCAGTTTCATTTTCACAAGCCATTAATAATGATAATGTTGATAAATGGTTAGATGCCGTAAAAGATAAGTTTAAATCAATGAAACATAATGGTGTATAGGACCTTGTGGAATTACCTGAAGGGTGCAAGAGAGTTGGGTGTAAATGAGTTTTTAAGACTAAGCGTGACTCTCATGACAATCTTAAATGCTATAAGACCCATCTTGTTGTCAAAAGTTTTACTCTAAAAGATGGCATTGACTATAAGAAAACATCCTCGCCAGTTTCTAAGAAAGATTCTTTCATAATTATTGTAACACCCCAAATTCTGACTATGTCAATAGTAATAGCAGAATTACACTGTTTTATATTTTCTGTGTGTTATAAAAATAATCTGACTGTTCTGAGATCATTTTTGATTATTTTGTGTGATTTGCTTCGAGTCAAGAAAATAATAATATTCTGACCCAAAAAAATCTTATTTTAATTAATTAGAGTTGGGGGATTTTACTAAATCCAATTCTGATTGATATATATATTAATCTTGTAATTTTTAAGATTTAACTGTGTAATAAAATAATTTTATATTATTATAATATTATTTTATTTAACAGTACCTACTGTCTTAAAAACAGTAGAAATCTGCTTAACATAGACCCAAAAAAATTGTGGGGCCCACGTTTAGTGTAGCAGTCAATGATTCTGACTGGACAGAATTTTGAACCAATAAGAATCAGTCAAAATAAATGGCTTGACTATTTTAAACCAATAGGATGTAGTCAAATAAAGAAGCATAGACTTCAATATGGACCCTTGGATAAAAAGCATAATTTAGATGCTTTTGATCATAACTGTTGATACGATCAATGGTATAAAATAAATCCTTGTGAACACCATATTTTGATCGGACCATTTTTTTAATTCATTTCTTAAAAAAAACAAAAACAAAAACAAAAACAAAAAAACAAAAAAAGTAAAAATAATACAAATAAAAAATCAAAGAATTGTTGTCCACTTTCTTGGCCCATTCTTCTAACCCAAAGGTAACCCAAAAAATAAGCCAAAAAAAAAAAAAAAAAGTAAAAATAATAAAAATAAAAAATCAAAGAATTGTTGTCCACTTTCTTGGCCCATTCTTCTAACCCAAAGGTATAAGCCAAAAAAAAAAAAAAGAGAGAGAAACAAAAAAATAATAATAATAAAATATGAAGAAAAAAAAAAAGATTTGCTGCTTTTGTCGTTTCCCCTCTTCGGTAAAGTTAGTATCTTTGTTTCATTCTCTATTTCTGACCATACAGCACACAATGTGTACAGAGGAGACAAGCCTCTTTGCTCCTCACTCATGTAGCTCATGCAGCACACACTGCTGCAGGGGACAAGGCAACTTTATCCCCACTCACCCCCACTTCCACAGTTTCACACAGCACACACTGCTGCATCACGTCCTCACTCACGTAGCTCATGCAGCACACACTGCTGCAGGGGACAAGGCAACTTTATCCCCACTCACTTTCACGACCTCACCTGCACTGCTGCAGCACACACACCCACTCACACACTCACGGCTGCATAGCTGAAAAGAGAGGAGAGAGGAATGGATACAAAGGCATATAAAAATTGCGGAGTTTTGGGGGAGAGGGGTTGGACTTTTTTTTTTTGCTCTCATTCGACCACCCTCTTTCATCTTCCCCAAGACCAACCAAATCCTAACATCTACCCTCCATAATCACCATTACACCGGCAGCTGCTCTACCATCATCAAGGGCATAAGGAGAGGAAAGCTTAACAAAATCAGAGAAGAGCAGAGAAGGTGAAAAGGGGGAAGAGAGTCTCTTCAGCCAAGGAAAGAAGATTGATGATTTTGAGCTGATCTCTCGTGGTAGCTGAAAAAAAAAAGGGTAGAAATACTGGGGAGGCTTCTGGGAACGAAAAGGATTTTTATTTATTTATTTATTTTTTAGTTGAGCTTGCTATTGGTAGCACAGAAGAGGTAAGCCCTTCCTTACCACTATCCTTGCACTGTTGTGAGTAAATATGTAGTGTTCAAATGCATGCTTGGATCCTGGCTGGTTAGTTATGTTGCCCATCTTCTTTTCCTATTTTTTTAAAAAGCCATGAGCACCATATACGCACTGGCATTCCTCCCCTTCTGCATCACATTTCTTAAACCACCAAAGAACTCATCTTCACCTCCAGAAAACCGTAACCACCACCTTCAATATCCACATGAAATCACCCCTCATACCCTCTCCACCGACCGTCGAATTCCCCTAAATCATGAACCAAATCCCATCACATCCTCTCTACCGACCGTCGGCCCCCAAATCAAGTTCCAATCATCCAAACCTCCAAACCGACGCCACAAATCCATCAGCTGTAACCTCCAAACAGCCCTTATACCCTCTCCACCGACTGTCGAATCCCCATATTTCAACCTTCACCATCCCCTCTCACTGTTACTGTGAACCCACACCACCATCCTTCAACCATCCATTACGTGAAATCACCTCTCAAACCCAACCTATACCCGACCGTCGAACCCCAACCGTGACCCAAACTCCTTCACCATCCTTTTCACCGACCGTCGAACCTCAAATCAGATCACTACCCTCTCACCTCCAATACACCCACCATCTTCAAAGCCTCCATAATCCCCATCACCCAAGCAACTTCCATAACCTCTCCAAACACTACCAAACCCAACCAGAACCGACCGTCGACCATAACCCTTCAAACCAAATCCTCTCTCCTCACTCGACCGTCGAATCGTGAACTCTACTCCCCCACCGATGACTCATCTAAACCTTCACCAACTAACTTCATAAACACCATCATACCCCCACCGACCGTCGAATTACACCACTGACCTTCAACCAACCTCACAAACACCATTATATTCTCCCCACCCGATCGTCGAACTACACCACTGACCTTCAACCAATTTCACAAAACACCATCATACCCCCTCTACCGACTGTCGAATCACACCACTGTGACCTTCACCGACCAACTTCACCGACACCTTCACCATCCCCTCACCGACCGTCTACCCTCAAGAATCGATCCCTCCTCCCAACCGACCGTCGGATCCCAAAATAGAACCACCCCATCTTTACCTCCAACCGACTGTCGAACCCCAAAACAGAACCATCCCATCTCCCTAAATCGACCGTCGAACCTCAGGATCCAAATCTTTCCCCAAACGTCCCCTGGTGCGTGCTCTGTTATTGTTACCCAAGTCTCCAAACTCTTTTTCCTTTAAATTGAATTCTTGTTTGTTTTTTTGGGGTTTTGAGTTTGAATCACCTAGACTGCTGCCCATTTAATGTTAAGGCAATAATGATACACTTTTGGCAAAAAAAAAAAAGAAAAAAAAAGAGCAAAAATAAAATAAAAATCTGTTAATCCATGCAATGACCAATGATGATGATTGAATAGCGAATGCTATCTTCATTATCTTTTGGATCATAAGGGTTTATTGAGTAGCCTAGTGCTAACTTGAATCCTGTGCAAGAATGGATTCGCTTTCACATAAAAATCTTTTTTTATTAAAACCAATCAACTCACACTTATTTTATAAAGAACTACGTAACTTTGAGTTCCCCATTGCACCAGGGGATACGTAGGAGCAGAATTTCATTTCTGTCAAGCCAAAATTAAATTTTCATAATTTTGTGGTTTCCTTTTTATAAATAGTTACAATGTTTTGCAAAATGGGTAAAATAAATATTTTCAAGGATTGTTAAGAATTTGCACAATTAACTTAAGGTACCGTTTTAGAACGGGTGTGTTAGGGGTGCTGTGGGATTAAGTTTCCACCCTTCCCTATCCATAACCGACTCCCGAATCCAATCTGGTTCCAAAGACCATTTTCAAATAAAGGTTTTCCAATTTTTCCTAAGTTAAAATAAAATTGGTGGCGACTCCATTTCCCATTTCATATTTCTAAAATCCATTGGGTTGCTATTTTTCACCGCGATCCCGGTCGCGACAGATGGCAACTCCGCTGGGGACATTTGGAGAGTCAGGCCTGTTGTTGTTAGTTGTGCAAATTGTTAATAATTTTTGTTTATTTATTTTACCCTTTTTATCCTTATTTTTGTTTTTCTTTTTGTTTGTAAATGGATTTTATTTATTTTGTTCCATGTAAATATCTGATGGCATTATCTTATGTATATTGTTACCTGTAAATATGTTGTGCATAATTGTTGAAACCCTAGGATGATGATTCTTGGTCATCTTTGTATATATGTTTTTCTCAGTTGGGGTAGTTTTATCTTTTAAATTTTGTACAGGTTTGTATGCTCCCTCACACACATCACTATCACTTACCTCACACACTTTTTGGGCTCTATACTCGAGTCTGTGCGAAGCCGAGGAATAGGAGGAGTCTTGACTTTTGTTATTGAGGGACTTTATGCTTACTTGACATTTGTTGAGACACCACTCAGATTGTTACTAATATCATGAACTAATCATATTGAGAGGGTTTATCCCTACTTGTGATTAATTCATGATTTGGGTCTTTGTCTTTCGAGATAAGGGCAATCTGGGAACCATGACTTTTTAGAAGTTTAGACTTGTCCCGAAAATCTTGCACCGATAGATTGAACATAATGACTGTCAAATCTTAGGTTCCACTTGACTAGGGCACAAAAGGGAGCGTACTTCTTTTTCTTTATTTATCTATTTCTCATATCATTCATTCTTGCATAAAAAAAAAGAAGAAAAAAAGCTATTCATTGCTCGTATTTTCATAACATTCTAAAAAAAAAAATAACTTGCATTTCATGACATTGCATTTCAAAAAAATACCTTGCATTCTCATGGCATTCATTGCATAAGAAAAAAAAGAGGGGATATCTCATCTTGCATTGTCATAACCTTTTTTACAAAAAAAAATGTATTTGCATGTCATGCATTATCCTTTGGGTTTACAACCCTATAAGGGTTCCTCCATGTAGATTGTTAGGATACATTCTCTAGAGTTACCTCGATAAGAGGTACCCTTAGGTTGCACCATTCTTTTTCTGGCATGCTTACACTTTTTCTTTAGTATTGTAGGGTGAGTTTGCTTGGTAAAGTGGAAAGATTGGTACTTATCAATAGCAAAGGATGGAAGAAAGGTGTCATGGGCAAAACACAAGCAATGCAGTTGACCACAAGAGGAACATGAAGATTGCAGTTAATGGCAGTGATCTAAGGCATGTGAGAGATATTACTCAACAGATGACTCCTGAAGCTCGATCAGAGTTTTCGAGTAGTTATGGGCAGATCCTGGATTTATTGCGCATCACAGTTGAAGAGCCTGTCTTGAGTGGCCTAGCTCAATTTTGGAACCATTCTCTAAAATGTTTTGAGTTGCCTGACCTAGATATTGCACCGACCATTGAAGAGTACGCTATCATGTTAAGACTCCCAATGAGCAAGCACCCAAATGTTTATCTTTATGGAGGGTATTATGTGTCAGTAGGGAAGATAGCAGAACTGATAGGGGCTCAAACAAGTCAATTGGGCATGGAAAAAAGGGGAGGAACAGAAGGCTTGAAGAAAAGCTACCTCGAAGCACATCTTCAGTATCTAGCACAACAAGGAAAATGGGATTTCTTCAACAAAACACTGGCCTTAACCATCTTTGGGTTAGTGTTATTCCCATTTACCTCAGACATGGTAGATCAAGCGGCAATGGATGTATTCTTCAAGTTTGAGAAGCATAAAGCAAATCCAGTCCCTGCTATTCTTGCTGATACTTTCTTGACAATGGAAATCTGTCATCAAAAGGGTGGTGGAAAGATTCGATGTTGTACACACATGTTGTACGTTTGGATCATGACACACATGGATGTGCACAATCGTCTGGGACTCCTACCTGACCCGTTAAGGAATTTTGGTCGCATACCAGTGAAGCAACAAAAAGCTTATGAATGGAAAAATGAGTTCATGAGGATGGGGCCAGATGCTTTCAAATGGGTATGCCCGTGGTATCATGGAGAAGAGATAGTTTTCAGCTGTGGTGACTTCCCTAATGTTCCTTTAATGAGCCCTACAGGTGGTGTATCATACGCGCCAATCCTTGTGCTTAGATAACTCCGATGGACTCAATATGTGCCCAACAAAAAGTAACTTGAAGGGTTCAGCTTCTTATACCAGTAAGACGGAAGCACTACTAAGCGAGAAAAAGATATTAGAGATGCTTGGAAGAATATTCATATGGCAGGAACAAAGGAATTTGGAAAGCATGTGGTAGTCTGTACCCCTGAATACTTGCAATGAAGAGAGGTAAGAAGGGTGCAAAATAATATCCCTCAGATAGTTTCAGAGGATAAAGGTCATCCTCAGATCATACCTCAAATGGCCACCGAGATGGAAAGATTGAAAGTACAGATGAAAGTCTTGGAACAAGAAAAGGAAGTCACTGAGTTAAAAGTAGTCATCCACCAGAGTCGATGCCAGAAGCTAGCTGATGAAGTTGAATATTTAAAAGACACATATACTGATATGGCTGAGACCCCAAGCAGAGTAAAAAGGGTAAGGAAAAGAAAGGAGATAGAATTTGAAAAGACCACAACAGAAGTTCGTGAATTGCGAGCAAAGATAAGCGCTCAGGAAGAGACAATGGTGTTGGTTTTGCAAGAGAAAAGAAAGTTGGAGGCGTATGCTAGGGTATAAGATCGTAGAATGCAAGCCTTACAAGAAGCCCTGACTGAAGCAAAGTGTTGCTCTGACCAAGGACAGGCATTAGCTACCAAATATCATGATGCACTCAGGGAAGCAAACTTAGAGAATGAGCATTTGAAGCTGCAAATGCAAGAGTTGGGGCGAGACCATGAGCAGTGGAGACTCGAGGCCCAAAGACTAGTGAGGCAAAAAGAAGAATGGGCAGAAGTGTGGCAATCAGTAGCACAAGATCAAAGGGCTGAAAAAGAAGAATGGAAGAAGAAATATGAGAGCATGTCTGACAGTGTGCAATATCATGCTGTGCAACTGGTTGATCATTTTGAAGAGGCAGACCGTCAGATTCGACTGAATCCATTGTTACGACTACCACAAAAAATAGCCGAGTTCATGAAGTATTGTCGAGGTCTTGCTAAAGGTCTTAGGAAGAAACAAATAAAGTTGTTAATGTAATGTTGTTTATGTTACCTTTTGAGGAGTCTGAGACCTTGTACTGATTGATTTTTGAAATGAATATGAATGATCAATTGCGGTGTTTTGTTCCAAACATTGATTTTATTGTTTTGCACCTGGACATTATTCATTGAAGGGTGAATGCCCTCTTGAATAGGCTGTCAATTGCGCTCTTGACCTGAGACGATTCGTCCTTCAGCGAAAGTATAGGAAGCCTAGTATTCAGTGAAGGGATAACTGCATTGCATGTGAATATCCAAGAAGATAGCACCCATTGAGGAGAGAATACTCCCTTGGGATCGCTGTCAACCATATTCTTGCCTAAGGGATGATGAACCCGAAGTGCAGAATTTGGGATCCTGCATTGCTATTGAATGTCCGTGCAGATCTTTCCACAATCACCAAGCATCCGCACGATAGCACTAACTTCTTCTTTCCCTTTCTTTGTTTAATGTTGTTTTGTTTTAATAAATCAATTTGATTCAGGAATCATTGTGCGGCCTAGGAAGGAAGATACCAATCAAATCCGAGTTCACAATACCAGATCTCGGACCAGAATGACTGCTAATAATCTTGAAGCAGGGAGAAATTTGAGCAGAGAAGTCGATGAAATGACAGGGAAGATAAATGAGGTGTCAGAAGCCCAAGTACGGTTGGAAGCAATATTACAAGACATGAGGGAGTCTCTTCACTTAATCAGCGGGAATAGATGTACAAATGGGGTTGAAGCATATGTAAATGTGCCATCAATGACCGCCCCGACCTTCCCGGCTATTACATCAGGCATCACTGTGGGGATCCATGAGCAACCACCTCAAACGACACCGGTTGTCATGCCTATTGGGGAGGGGTATCGCACTTTGGAAGGTGCCCATAATGAAGTTCCTGGTTATGCTGGCCCTACCTGGGAACAACCTCATGTGTCCATTACAGGGCAAGCAACAATACCTCACTCTGGGAATAGCCACATCATGACTGAGAAAGACAGGATGAGGGAAGAGTGGATGGAGAAAATGGAGGAACAGATCAAGACAATCAAGGGCCCTAGTGCTTATGGGCCTCTGAGAATAGAAGAACTGTGTCCTACCACAGATGTCGTAATCCCTAAAGACTTCAAGATTCTCGATTTTGCCAAGTATGATGGAAGTGGCAACCCTCGGTTTCATTTGATCAGTTATGGAACCAAGATGGCGGTTTGGTCCAAGGATGATAAGTTCCTCATTAACTTTTTCCACGAGAGTCTTACAGGTCCTGCTTTAGAGTGGTATCTTCAATTAGACCACTCTAAGATCTCTCATTGGACAGAATTGGCTGACCTATTCATAGGCCAATACAGGTTTAATCTGGACACAACTTTGACCTGGGAACAATTGAGCTCGATGCAGAAAGGAAGTGATGAACCTTTCAGACAATACGCACAGAGGTGGAGAGCCTTGGCGCCCAGTTCAAATTTCCCCATTAACACTATCTGAGATGTGTTCATATTTCCTGGGAACCTTGGGAAATCCTTTTATCGGGGTAATGGTCAGGGCAGCCTATAAGGATTTTGCAGACTTGATAATGGCAGGAGAAATGATAGAGATTATGGCCAAAGCTGGGAAGTTGCCGGTGAGCAATATGGAGAATGCTGCCTTCAAGAAGGGATTCCAGCTGAAAAAGAAGGAACCCGAGGTGAATTATGTCCAACGCCAGCAGACCTTCAGACCCTGATATTCCCCACAAAACTCAGGCCGCCAACTACCATATAACCTTAACCCTTACCTTCCATACCAAACATCTACACTTCCTTATTACCTGCCCCACCAAGCTATGCCTACCATAAACATTACCCCAACTCCGCAAGTCCAAATCAATAATTCCAAATCAATAATGTTCCCACACCACAACCATATATGTCAACTCGCCCAACCTATACCCGATACCCACCTGCACCTCCACAAACCTACCCAAATCACCCACAACCTCGGCCAAACTTTCAAAATCAAGGTCGCTTTCATCCTCAAAACTTACCCCATTTCACAAGATTGTCCATTTCAAATGCGGATCTATTCCAAAAGTTGTTTGATACCCACCTCATTTCGGGAAATCCTGTACGCCTGTTAGAACCATCATTCCCAGCGTGGTATAACCCGAATTTGACTTGCAAATATCACATGGATATCCCAGGACATTCAATTGAAGATTGCGAGGCTTTCAAGACTGCAGTAAGGAAGCTTATTGCTTATGGGAAGCTTGACATTCAAGAAGAGGCTGGACCCAGTATCGTCAATAACCCAATCCCTAACCATAGTGGAAGGAATGAGGCGAATGTCGTGGACATGGAAGGACCTCCAATAAAAGAAGTCATGAGCCTGCATACGCCGATGATTCGAATATTTGAGGGACTGAAGATAATAGGTTATGTTATCACTTCACCAGCTTCATCGGTGAAAGAAGAAGAGAGGCATGATGAAGAGTCCAGGTGCGTTTACCACTGTGGGGCAACAGGACACGATATTGAGAACTGTTGGGACTTTAAGGATCGAGTCCAGAGGTTGCTCACATTGGGAGTAATACAAGCAAGACCAGGGGTAACTTTCTCTGAAGAGGTCCATGTGATTGAACAATTTTTACTTAAGGTACCACCCCTCAACCAAGCTTCGGCGTCAGGGAAAGTAGTGTTGACGGTCAAGAAGCCAACACCATTTACTTGTAATGACACCCGCGCAGTGCCCTGGAGCTATGAAACAAGGGTGGAGATAAAGGGAGTCGGGGAAGGGACTTTGAATGCCCGAGTGGCAGAAATACATCAAGAGGGAGACCCAATGACTAACATAGTTGGGGTAGGAGGAATAACAAGGAGTGGGCGATGCTATGGCCCAGTAGAGGTAGAGAAGAAAAAGAATGTTAAAGAATGGAGTAAGGAGGAAAATGCAAGAGAAAAGGAGAAAGGGAAAGAAGAGGAAGAAGAATTTTTGAAGATCGTGAAACAAAGTGAGTACGATGTGATGGAACAGTTGAAGAGAACTCCAGCAAGGATATCCCTCCTGTCACTCATTTTGACATCTGAGTTACATCGAAAGGCGTTGCTAAGAGTACTAAATGAGGCTTATGTCAAACCCGATGTTACTCCTAAGAATGTTGTCAACATGGTGGACCCGGTAAAGCACGTCAACATGATCACATTCATGGATGAAGAGATCACCTCTCGGACTGAGAAAAACCCACGGGCCTTACACATAACCCTTAAATACAAAGGGTATATGGTTGCAAAGGTTTTGATTGATGGGGGGTCTACGCTAAATATCCTATCGAAGTCGACTCTAACCTCATTATCAATAAGTAAGGATGAAGTGTTACCTCGAGAAATGGTGGTGCGGGCCTTTGATGGAAATAGGAGAAGCATTTTAGGAGAGGTGATGTTGCCATTAGAGATTGGTCCAAGTAATTTTCAGGTATTGTTCCAAGTTATGAACATTGAGCCTGGTTACACAATGCTCTTGGGGAGACCATGGATCCATACTGCCGGTGCTGTTCCCTCAACCCTGCATCAAAGTGTTAAATATATTGAAAATGGGTCAATCATTACCATACATGGGGAGGAAGAGATCATGTTGTCAAAACCAGTTTCAGTGCCGTATGTGGAAAGTGCAGAGAAAGATGAAGAGAATTTGTGGCATAGTTTTGAAATAGTTGAGACTGGAGTTAGTAAGGATGAATCCCCGACACAAAATGTGGATCAAGTGGTGGCCCGGATTATGGCAAGTAATGGTTACAAGGAAGGAAAAAGCTTGGGCTCACAATTGCAAGGTACTCAGTCGCCGGTGTCCTTCCCGAAAAAATGGGACAAGTTCGAGTTAGGGTATAAAGCATCCCTAGAAGAGAGAACAATGAGCATGACCCTCGGGAAGAAAAAAGACAAGGGCAAGATGAATATTCCCCACCTGAGGGAAACATTCCCAGCACCAGCCGAGGTAATCATGTCTGGAGAAGTCATTCGCTCCCAATACCATCCCACTGTTAATGCGTTGCATGAAGAAGGCACAGAAGAAAGCAAGGCAATCCGTCCCTCTGCTGATGAGGAGCCGCTGAAGAACTGGCAGTCCGAACCAGTGATTGATGTGATTGTGTCCAAGTAATTGTCTGGTCATATTTGTACTAAGCTGATGTTTAAGATTGGTTGTGTTTTGAGCTTATGTTTGTGCTGTTTGAGACATCAACTTAATGAATTTGCATGATTATTCAACATTCCTCCTCGTTGCACTTTAACTTATCTGCTTGCATTTATCATTTTTTTTTCCTTTCGTATAATATTTTATTTTTTTTTCTTCCTTTATTCATTCCCGTTCTATTTTGCTTTTCCAACTCCACGAAAATTACCTTCCAGGGATCTGAGTCTCATAGAAAGTTCGTCTCACGAAAGGGACCTTGAAAACTCATCAATTGTTTCCCATGCAATGTTTGAGGAAGAAGACCCTAGATCTGATGAAGAGGGAGAAGTCGTCGAAAGTTTCGAAAAATTACTGGAGTATTCCGAGAAGGAATTTGACTTGAATGGTGAGGAAGCTGAGGTGATTAACATGGGGACAGAAGAAGAGAAAAAGGAGTTGAAAATGGTGAAAAATCCTGAATGTGAAGAAATGATTGCACTCTTCAAAGAGTATATGGATGCCTTTGCTTGGTCTTATCGGGATATGCCTGGATTAGATCTGGAGATAGCATCCCATAAAATCCCGCTATATCCAGATGTTGAGGTAAAGAAGCAGAAGTTAAGGAGGATGCATCCTGATATGTCCCTGAAGATTAAGGAAGAGGTGACTAAGCAACTAGAAGCAGGATTTGTAGAAGTGTCAAGACACCCATAATGGGTAGCCAATGTTGTGCCTGTGCCTAAGAAGGATGGGAAAGTCCAAATGTGTGTGGACTACAGGGATCTGAATAAGGCTAGTCCGAAGGATAATTTCCCACTCCCTCATATCGATGTGTTGGTTGATAACGCTGCTAAGAACCATATGTTTTCATTCATGGGCGGATACTCAGGGTACAATCAAATCCCCATGGATGTCAATGACAAAGAAAAAACCACTTTCATCACTCCTTGGGGGACATTTTGCTACACAGTGATGCCGTTTGGATTAAAGAATGCTAGGGCTACTTACCAACGCGCTATGGTTGCATTGTTCCACGACATGATGCATAAAGAAATTGAGGTATACGTGGATGATATAGTTGTCAAGTCTAGAGAAGGAGAAAGTCATGTGGCAGTTTTGCGTAAGCTGTTTGAAAGACTCAAAAAGTACAAACTGAGGTTGAACCCTGCTAAATGTGTTTTTGGAGCATCCACGGGAAAGCTACTCGGGTTCATTGTTAGTAGAGAAGGAATAAAGGTGGATCCATATAAAGTGAAAGCAATACAGGAGATGCCTGCTCCTAAGACAGAGCGGGAAGTGAGAAGTTTCCTCGGAAGACTTAATTACATTGCTCGATTCATCACCAACTTGACCAGTACTTGTGAGCCTATATTCAAACTATTGAAGAAACACCAGCCAGGAAAATGGGATGAGGAATGTCAAGGAGCTTTTGACAAATTAAAGGCTTATCTAGTGAATTCTCCTGTTTTGGTACCACCTACCTCTGGTCGGCCTCTGATATTGTACTAAACCGTACTGCCAACCTCAATGGGAGTAATGTTGGGGCAGCATGATGAATCAGAGAAGAGGGAGCAGACAATTTATTATTTGAGTAAGAAATTCAATGAATGTGAAGCCCGTTACATGGCTATTGAAAAGACTTACTGTGCTCTGGTATGGACCTCAAAACTGTTAAGGCAAAACATGTTGTATTACACCACTTGATTGATCTCCCGAATAGACCCCCTGAAGTATATATTTGAAAGCCCTCATGTTTCATTAAGGGTTTCAAAATGGCAGGTGATACTATCAGAATTTGACATCAAGTACATAACTCAGAAATCCGTCAAAGGAAGCACAATTGCTGATCATTTAGCTGAAAACCCTCTTGAGGGTGGACAACTAGTAACATCCGAATTCCCTGATAGAGAAATTTTAACAGTAGAAGGAGAAGAAGAAAGTGAGGATGAGCCCATTTGAAAGATGTATTTTGATGGAGCAGTCAACATGCATGGTAGTGGCATAAGAGCCGTGGTTGTTTCACCAACTGGAAAGCAATATCCAGTCGCTATCAAGCTTGAGTTTGAATGCACCAATAATATTGCAGAATATGAGGCCTGTGCTAATGGTTTACAAGTTGCAATTGACTTTGGGATCAAACGGCTAAATGTATTTGGAGATTCAGCACTCATCATTTATCAGGTGAACGGTGAATGGCAAACCAAAGACCCGAAGTTGGTGCCTTATCAAAAGTATCTGACCCAGCTGATTGAGAAGTTTGAGGAGGTGACTTTCTCCCATTTGACTCGAGATAAAAACCAGTTCGCAGATGACTTGGCCACTTTAGTTGTAATGACCAAATTGGATGTTCACAATAATGTTCAACCTATCTAAGTAAAGATGCACAGTGAGCCTGCATATTGTGCTAATGTGGAGGATGAGCCAGATGGTAAGCCATGGTACCATGATATCAAGCAGTATATTCAACATAGAGAATACCCAACTGGGGCAAGTGAGGTGAATAAGAAGACTATTCATCGTCTGGCGATGACCTTTTTCTTGAATGGAGAGATTTTGTATAAGAGAAGCCATTATGGCACTTTGCTTAGATGCGAGGATGCTTGTGAAGCTCGCATAATCACGTCTGAAGTCCATGAACGGATTTGTGAAACTCACGCTAATGGTCATATGATGGCACGAAAAATTCTCAGAAGTGGCTATTACTGGTCCTCCATGGAAACAGACTGCATGGAATATGCACAAAAGTGTCAGAAGTGCCAGGTATATGCAGATTGAGTAAATGCACCCCCATTTCCCTTGCACAATCTGGTCTCTCCATGGCCTTTCTCAATGTGGGGAATAGATGTCATTGGACCCATTAATCCTAAAGCTTCCAATGGTCATCGCTTCATTTTAGTGGCAATTGATTATTTCACCAAGTGGGTAGAAGCTTCCTCGTATGCCAATATCACTCAAAAGGTGTTTTTGAGATTCCTTAAGAGGGATATCGTTTGCAGATATGGAATTCCAGAAAAGATAATAACAGATAATGGCACCAATCTCAACGGTGCTGAGATTCGAAAGTTTTGTGAGAGTTTCAAAGTCAAGCATCATAATTCACTCCCTTACAGGCCCCAGATGAATGGTGCAGTTGAAGCCGCAAATAAGAATGTCAAGAAAATTATTGCCAAGATGGTAGTGAACTATAAAGACTGGCATGAAATGTTGCCCTATGCTTTGCACGCGTATCGTACCAATATACGATCAAACACCGGGACAACACCTTTTTCTTTGGTATATGGGATGGAGGCTGTCTCTCCTATAGAAATTGAGATTCCTTCTCTAAGGGTTTTGATGGAGGCAGAGTTGGAAGAATCCGAATGGGCGAAGACTCGACATAAGCAGTTGAATATGATAGAAGAGAAAAGACTGACAGCTATTTGCCACGGGCAATTATACCAAAACAGAATGGCCAGAGCCTTTAACAAGAAAATTCGTCCTAGAGAATTTTGTTCGAGAGATTTGGTTTTGAAGAAAATTCTCCCTAATCAAGAGGATGCCAGAGGGAAATGGGCTCCGAACTACGAAGGCCCGTATATAGTCAAGCAGGCATTTTCAGGAGGAGCATTAATCTTACAGAATATGGATTGAGAAGAATTGCTAAGGCCCGTAAATACTGATGTTGTTAAGAGATTCTATGCCTAAAAAAAAAGGGCCCGTTAGGCCGAAAACCCGAAATGGTGGTCTAAGCAAAAGTTAGGGCAAACAAATAGGTAAGAACTCAAAAAAACTTAGCATGAAACTCCTGGAAGGGCTCACCAAACTGGGGCAATTCTTATCGGCATTTGATTGAATTCACTGGGGCAATTTTGGTCACTTTTAATTGGCTACACTAGGGCAATTATTTTTGAAGGAATGAGGAGAAGATGTGTTGAAGGAAGTAACCACACAGAGGCAATAGTTGAGTTATCAGGCCATTGTAGGGAATTAATTGAATGAGGAACAAGGAACCAATACTGGGGCAAATTTTTCTTATCCTTTATAACTTCATTTAGTTTCTAGGATTTCATCTTTCAAGCGTGTGTCTTGTTAAAAGTTCATGTATGATCAGATCACCAAAGCAATAAAAAAGAAGTTTGTTCATTCAACGAATTTCTGTCCATTCATGAATGCATGCTTACTTATTAAGTTATGTCTCAAATAGAATAAATTTATAGTTAACAATTTGATTGGATAATGTTACAACAATCCTTCAATGATTGACTTGGACTAAAAGATCTCAGTAACTCAAAGCACAAATTGCAATGTAGTTTTCGTTTTCGCTGCCAAGAAGAAAAGAGAAATCAAGAAAAATGTATATGAAAAGAGAAAGAAAGAAGAAGAAGAGGGAGAGGAAAGATCGAGGTTATCAGGTCCAACGAACAAAAGCATGTGAACAAGGGTTTTGATTGGCTAAAGTTTTCCAAAAGTCGCCGCTGGTTCAAAGGTCTTTTAATAAAACTAAAAAAGGGGGAAGAAAAGAAACAAAAAGAAAAAAAAAAGAAAAAAAATCCATCTTAAATCTCTGTTTTTGGGAGCACAATAGCCCGCCTGTCCTTATATTCTGGGACTCAGTTGCCCACCATGCATTTTAATTTCTGTCAATTCTTTGAGCGCATCAGCTCCATGCATTTTAAATTCTGTTGAGCGCATTGGCTCCATGCATTTTATTTTCTGTTTCAGCTCCATGCATTTTAATTTCTGTCTTTTCTTTTGAGCGCATCAGCTCATTGCATTTTAAAATTCTTTGAGCCCATTGGCTCCATGCATTTTAATTTCTGCCAATTCTTTGAGCGCATCGGCTCCATGCATTTTAAATTCTTTGAGCGCATCGGCTCCATGCATTTTATTTTCTGTTTCAGCTCCATGCATTTTAATTTCTGTCTTTTCTTTTGAGCGCATCGGCTCCTTGCATTTTAAAATTCTTTGAGCGCATCGGCTCCATGCATTTTAATTTCTGTCAATTCTTTGAGCGCATCGGCTCCATGCATTTTAAATTCTTTGAGCGCATCGGCTCCATGCATTTTAAATTCTGTTGAGCGCATCAGTTCCATGCATTTTAATTTCTGTCTTTTCTTTTGAGCGCATCGGCTCCTTGCATTTTAAATTCTGTTGAGCGCATCGGCTCCATGCATTTTAAATTGTCGTCAATTCTTTGAGCGCATCGACTCCATGCATTTTATTTGAAGCACATCGGCTCTATGCATTTTATTTTCTTTTTGGCCCATGTCATTTTATTTACCCTTGAGCGCATCGACTTTTTTCACATTTCGTTATTCTTGCATTGTTTTGTTTTTTTTTTTGTATCATCGTATGTATTTCCAGACAAAATATGAGTTCATATCTTTACTCATTTCTTATTACGAAAATATGAAAAACTGTGGTTATTCATATTCTCTAATAAGAGACAAGTAAAGAGGGGCAACTCATGAACACCATATTTTGACCGGACTCTTTTTTTAATTCTTTTCTTAAAAAAACAAAAAAAAAAAAAAAAAAAAAAACAAAAAAAAGTAAAAATAATAAAAATAAAAAATCAAAGAATTGTTGTCCACTTTCTTGCCCATTCTTCTAACCCAAAGGTATAAGCAAAAAAAAAAAAAAAAAAAAAAAAAAAAAAAAAAAAAGTAAAAATAATAAAAATAAAAAATCAAAGAATTGTTGTCCACTTTCTTGGCCCATTCTTCTCCCAAAGGTATAAGCCCAAAAAAAAAAAAAAAGAGAAACAAAAAAATAATAATAATAAAATATGAAAAAAAAAATTTTTCAATTTGTCGTTTCCCTCTTCAAGAAAGTTAGTATCTTTGTTTCCTTCTCTATTTCTGACCATACAGCACACAATGTGTACAGAGAGACAAGCCCCTTTGCTCCTCACTCACGTAGCTCATGCAGCACACACTGCTGTAGGGGATAAGGCAACTTTATCCCCACTCACCCCCACTTCCACAGTTTCACACAGCACACACTGCTGCATCACGTCCTCACTCACGTAGCTCATGCAGCACACACTGCTGCAGGGGACAAGGCAACTTTATCCCCACTCACTTTCACGACCTCACCTGCACTACTGCAGCACACACACCTACTCACACACTCAAGGCTGCATAGCTGAAAAGAGAGGAGAGAGGAATGGATACAAAGGCATATAAAAACTGAGGAGTTTTGGGGGAGAGGGGTTGGACTTTTTTTTTTTGCTCTCATTCGACCACCTTCTTTCATCTTCCCCAAGACCAACCAAATCCTAACATCTACCCTCCATAATCACCATTACACCGGCAGCTGCTCTACCATCATCAGGGGCATAAGGAGAGGAAAGCTTAACAAAATCAGAGAAGAGCAGAGAATGTGAAAAAAGGGAAGAGAGTCTTTTCAGCCAAGGAAAGAAGATTGATGATTTTGAGCTGATCTCTGGTGGTAGCTGGAAAAAAAAGGGGCAGAAATACTGGGGGGGCTTCTGGGAATGAAAAGGATTTTTATTTATTTATTTATTTTTGAGTTGAGCTTGCTATTGGTAGCACAGAAGAGGTAAGCCCTTCCTTACCACTATCCTTGCACTGTTGTGAGTAAATATGTAGTGTTCAAATGCATGCTTGGATCCTGGCTGGTTAGTTATGTTGCCCATCTTCTTTTCCTATTTTTTTTAAAAAGCCATGAGCACCATATACACACTGGCATTCCTCCCCTTCTGCATCACATTTCTCAAACCACCAAAGAACTCATCTTCACCTCCAGAAAACCGTAACCACCACCTTCAATATCCACATGAAATCACCCCTCATACCCTCTCCACCGACCATCGAATTCCCCTAAATCATGAACCAAATCCCATCACATCCTCTCTACCGACCGTCGGTCCCCAAATCAAGTTCTAATCATCCAAATCCCCAAACCGATGCCACAAATCCATCAGCTGTAACCTCTAAATAGCCCTTATACCCTCTCCACCGACTGTCGAATCCCCATATTTCAACCTTCACCATCCCCTCTCTCACTTATTCGTGAACCTACACCACCATCCTTCAACCATCCATTACGTGAAATCACCTCTCAAACCCAACCTATACCGACCGTCGAACCCCAACCGTGACCCAAACTCCTTCACCATCCTCTCCACCGACCGTCGAACCTCAAATCGATCACTACCCTCTCACCTCCAATACACCCACCATCTTCAAGCCTCCATAATCCCCATCACCCAAGCAACTTCCATAACCTCTCCAAACACTACCAAACCCAACCAGAACCGACCGTCGTCGACCGCAACCCTTCAAACCAAATCCTCTCCTCACTCGACCGTCGAACCGTGAACTCTACTCCCTCACTCGATGACCCATCTAAACCTTCACATACCAACTTCACAAACACTATCATACCCCCACCGACCGTCGAATTACACCACCGACCTTCAACCAACCTCACAAACACCATCATATTCTCCCCACCCGACCGTCGAACTACATCACCGACCTTCAACTAACTTCACAAAACACCATCATACCCCTCTACCGACCGTCGAATCACACCACTGTGACCTTCACCGACCAACTTCACCGACACCTTCACCATCCCCTCACCGACCGTCTACCCTCAAGAATCAGATCCCTCCTCCCAACCGACCGTCGGACCCCAAAACAGAACCACCCCATCTTCACTTCCAACCGACTGTTGAACCCCAAAACAGAACCATCACATCTCCCTAAATCGACCGTCGAACCTCAGGATCCAAATCCTTCCCCAAACGTCCCCTGGTGCGTGCTCTATTATTGTTACCTAAGTCTCCAAACTCTTTTTCCTTTAAATTGAATTGTTGTTTGTTTTTTTGGGATTTTGAGTTTGAATCACCTAGACTGCTGCCCATTTAATGTTAAGGCAATAATGATACACTTTTGGCAAAAAAAAAGAAAGAAAAAAAGAGCAAAAATAAAATAAAAATCTGTTAATCCATGCAATGACCAATGATGATGATTGAATAGCGAATGCTATCTTCATTATCTTATGAATCATAAGGGTTTATTGAGTAGCCTAGTACTAACTTGAATCCCGTGCAAGAATGAATTCGCTTTCACGTAAAAATCTTTTTTTATTAAAACCAATCAACTCACACTTATTTTATAAAGAACTACGTAACTTTGAATTCCTCATTGCACTAGGGGATATGTAGGAGCAGAATTTTATTTCTGTCAAGCCAAAATTAAATTTTCATAATTTTGTGGCTTCCTTTTTATAAATAGTTACAATGTTTTGCAAAAGGGGTAAAATAAATATTTTCAAAGATTGTTAAGAATTTGCACAATTAACTTAGGTATCGTTTTAGAACGGGTGTGTTAGAGGTGCTGTGGGATTAAGTTTCCACCCTCCCCTATCCATAACCGACTCTCGAATCCAATCTGGTTCCAAAGACCATTTTCAAATAAAGGTTTTCTAATTTTTTCTAAGTTAAAATAAAATTGGTGGCGACTCTATTTCCCATTTCATATTTCTAAAATCCTTTGGGTTGCTATTTTTCGCCGCAATCCCGGTCGCGACAATCCTGATAAAACCACTAAGTAATATCCACCGTAGATGGGATTAATGGATAGGAAACCAAGTTGATTTTCAGTGGCTAAGATGAAGTCAACAATAGTGGCTTGAATTTGATTAGTAACTAATTAAACCTAATTTGGTTAATCTAATGACCTAATTAATAAGTTAAGTAAACTAATATAATTGTTAATTTGTTATAATTTAATTCTTAATTAGATATCCTAATTTTAATTAGAGGTTTTAATATATGTAATAATATATTTAATTAATTAGTTATATAGTTAGAATGTTAATTAAGATTGATTAGAAAATTTAACCTAACTAATTACCTAATTAATTAGCATGTAATTAGGTGTAAATTGAAAATAATTAAATCCCTAAAACCCCAAAGAGTCCCACGATTTTGCAGCAGCTTGGGGAGGCTTCTACATGATTCTTGAACCATCCAAATAGCCATGCAAGTCAAGATAGTGACATAAGCCATGTGAAATTGCATGTGCACTCAAGTGGTGATATTTTGATCCAAGTAAATCCTAATTTTTCCCTACACTCCCACGGCAGCAGCCCTCATAATTTCACTCTCACCATTTCACTTTTCTCTCACATCAAAAAGCATTCATCTTTTTCTCTCAAAAATTCAAGAACACTTAAGCAAACTTCCCTCCCATTTTTCCTCCATAGGTTCGGCCTCCAACACCAAATACACCATCACTCACCTATAATTCTCACTCTCATCATTTCCTAAAGCTAAATAACATTCTAAACACTTTCCATTTAGAAAGTTTTCCAAAAATCACACCCTAGGTGCTTCAAAATCTCACTTCTACCTTACTTCCCTAGAGGTAAACTTTGGTTTTTGTGGTTTAAATTCATGTTTGTGATTTTCTAAACCATGTTTGTTCCATGGTTTGTTATTATTGAGTTTTCTTTTTGATTTTACTAATTGTTTTAGAATTGTTAGGAATTGATTGTGGTTCACACGAAAACAAGGAGAAGGAGAGGAGCTTGAAAAGCTTGTCTTTAAGAGGTAAGAGGGAGATTTAACCTCACCAACCAAGTTATGGTGGTGTGGGGATGGTTTTATACAGTGAAAAATCCATAAGGGTTCTTCACCGATTGTTTGATGCTATTTGATTGTGCTTGTGTTGTGTTTGATTGTGTTTCTATGCTTGTATGTGTGATAAAATGCTTAAAACTTTGATATTATATGTGTATGTATAATTATTGATGCACAATTTTTAGTTGTCGCATTTGCAAACCCAAGTGCAGGTTGTCTCAAGTAATAAATTTCTCGGTGAGTCCGAGGTCGATCCACAGGGAATTGATGAAGATTATTTAAGGTAAGGTTAATATTTTGTTACTACAGTAAAAATTATTTACTTGGGTAAAAATGATCCACTCTTGGTAAATAAAGTAAAAATAAGATTAATTCCTTTTATAACTCAATTAGAATCCTCGCAACATGGAGATTCCAATTGGAAAATATAACGTTAAAAGTCCATTAAAATAATACACATAATTATATTATGTTTCCTAAAAATATTACCACCACTTATAAATGGGTTAAAGTATTCATTGTGCCAATATTTTGTCTACAACAAATCAAGAACTCCTCTTTACAAAGATGATTTCTAAATTATAAGAAACAAATTATAATATGCATAATGGTTATTAGAAAATATAAATCATTTAAGCACAAGAGAAGAATAAATCTAACCTTACTTTATTACCAAGAGCTTCACCCTTTCACCTAAGTAAAATGAAACTTAGTTACTCATAGATAAGAAGAAAGAAAGAAAGAAGAAGAAGAAGAAGAACATGACTTTCATTTAGAACAAAGGAAAATTACTACAAGAAAATCTAGTAACAAAATGGTATCATTTTGGTAACTAACACCTAATACCTTCAATGATCTGCCAAGGCCCCCTTTTATAGAGGATTAGAGATACAAAATGTCAAGGGGGCTGAGTTATTAGTGGTTGAATGATTGGAAAATGAATGGAAAATGCCAAATGACATTAAATGAGTGGGAAATTATGGAGATTCCTTGTCTCCGAAATCATGCAGCTCTGAAGTCATTGCATTCGTCATTTTTGAACCAAGTGGTCTTCATGAAAGTTGTAGGCCTGGATCTTAGCTTTCAAATGGCTTTGGTTTGGGTCCAATATCATTTCTACAACTCCAGATACGTTCAAATTACTACATACTGTCCAGGCCCAGTCACAGCTCCTCTGTTCTAACTTCCAAACCCAATATCACCTTCAAGGAATCCGATTCTGGAAAAGTGTTCAACATGAAAGTTGTAGATATGGGTCTTAACTATTCAGCATCCAAATTTCAGTCCATTTTACAACATCTAGCCCAAAATCTGTGATGAACAGTATACGTAGGTCAAGCTGTCAGGAACAGCACTCTAGTTCTTGTTTCAACCCCAATTTGAGTTATCTACTCGTGTGATTGGGCCTTTGAGGTATTCATGAAAGTTATAGAACTCTCTTATCTTTCAAATGCCACTAGAATCAGCTCCAAAGACCACCTACAGCCCAAGATATGACCCAAATACAGAAACAGTGTAAGATATGAATCATGCTGAAAAATTCAATTAAGTTCAATTTGAGTCCAAACTTACAAAACATAATAAAACTCAATCAATTAAGTATATAAAGAGTGTAAATGACTAAGAATGAAAGCTTATTAATGTATCAAATATGTGATCATCAAACTCCCCCACACTTAGCTTTTTGCACTCTTGAGCAAAACACATAAGATCACTCACAAAAAAAAAAATCGACTCAAAAGCTAAACACTCTAAAAGACTCAATTTCTAATAATATTTAAAAATGAAGAGCAATCATTCAAGTAATCAAAACATTCATGAGGTAACATATCTTCACTTCTCAAATCAACAAGCAAGGTTATTTCAATTGAAAAGCATGAGTCAAGAATGATAGATTTTCACAAGATTCACTCTCAATCCCTCAAGTGTTTAAAAGGTAGGTATTTCACTCAATTCAACCCATGAAAATTGCACTACCATAAGCTTGCTTATCTTCTACTTCTCCACTACTCAGAACACATGCACACACAAATCATGAGGACTTTATTCAAGGTTGTAATGGGGTCAAGGTAAAGGAGGAGGTAATATAGATATGACAAGTTAAACACCAGAGAATAAAAGAACATGAGAGCTGAGTTCAATTAACAAGCATGAAAATTCATCCCAACTCCACCTAATACAAATTCTCTTTACATATTCTTTTCCTTTCCTTTATTACCTTGTTGACCCTCTTCTTTTTACAAATTTTTTTTATTTTTGATTTTTGATTTTTTTTTTGAGAATGTACAAGATAATATATACATGTTGTTATGATTGTGGCTCATATCTTCCTCTGGTTTCACGTCCAGAAACGGCTTAAACACCTTTTATGAGTCGAGGATAAGCTTCCCATCCAATTTTCTTATAAATTGGTAAACAGGGTCTTTTTGAGTCAGATTCCCAAGACTATAACGCTCTTGCTCGTCCTTGAAGAGATTCCACAAACTAAGAAGTTCACGCTGCACAACTCCACAAGAATGCGTCTCAAGAGTCAATAAGATATTATCTAATAACTCCTTACTCAGTCCATTCTTAATGAAGAATATTTTATCTTCTCTGTTTATAGAAACCATCCCCAAAGAGTGACATCGCGTATTGCAATTCCATCGTGCACACTTGTAACAAACTTTCATTCTTTTTGCTCTTCTCCTTTTTGAAAATGAACTTTTACCGAGACCAGGCATGTATGGGACAAATGAATCAAGATTCACCAAACGAACCTTTACTTCGATTATCCAACAGTATATCTTCTCGGGATGCCCTTATACATTAACAATCTCAGTCTTTCACACCTAGCTTCATAGACTTTTGTTAGAGCATTTAGAGGGAGAGAAGGAAAATGTTTTCTTAGATTTGAGAGAATGACATCCATTTTGAAAGGAGAAGAAATCAGTTATTATGGGAAACTGAAAAATAAATCGACTTGAGAGTCACGGAGTACCGTTATCCGCCATTTAATCGGGAACACAAAGAACTGCAAAAAGAAAGAAATAACATTAAAATAAATTCTACTCATAACAAGGATTAGAAAGAGAAATGGATTCTACCTCAACAACTTGATGTTCCAGAAATGGTTTGAGTCTTTGTCCATTAACCTTAAATACAATACCATTCCTAAGATTCTCAATGTCTATGGCCCCATAAGAATACACATGTTTTACAATATAAGGGCCAATCCACCTAGATCTCAATTTTTCAGGGAATAGGTGAAGACGAGAATTATAAAGCAGAACTTTTTGACCAATTTTAAAAGTTTTTCTGAAAATTGATTTGTCATGAAAAGCTTTTATTCTAGCTTTATAAATCTTTGAGTTTTCATATGCATCATTTCTTAATTCCTCAAGTTCATTCAATTGTAATTTGTGTAACTTGGAAGCATCATCAAGACTTAAGTTGAAAGCTTTAATGGCCCAAAATGCTTTATGCTCCAATTCTACAGGCAAATGACAAGGTTTTCCATAAACTAACCGATAAGGAGACATGCCCAAAGATGTTTTAAAAGCAGTACGGTAAGCCCAAAGTGCATCGTTTAGTCTTAAAGACCAATCTTTACGATTTGGGTTAACCATTTTTTCCAAAATTTGTTTAATCTCCCTATTTGCTAATTCAACTTGTCCACTTGTCTGAGGATGATAAGGGGTTACAATTTTGTGGGTAATGCAATATTTCTTCATTAAGGATTCAAATGGTTTATTGCAAAAATATCTTCCCCCATCACTAATGATAGCTCGAGGAATTCCAAATTGACTCAAAACATTTTCTTTTAAAAATTTTAAAACAGTTTTATGATCATTGTGCCAACATGGAATTGCCTCAATCCATTTTGAGACATAATCAACTGCAACCAAAATGTACACAAATCCAAAAGATGATGGAAATGGACCCATGAAATCAATTCCCCAACAATCAAAAATTTTAATGACAAAGATAGGGTTCAAAGGCATCATATTTCTTTTAGAAATAGACCCCAATTTTTGACAACTTTCACAACTTTTGTAAAAAGTATAACTGTCCTTGAATAAAGTGGGCCAATAAAATTCACACTACAAGATTTTTGCAGCTGTTTTCTTTGAAGAAAAATGACCTCCACATGCTTCTGAATGACAAAATTTAATGACACTACTTACCTCATTGTCAGGTACACATCTCCGAAAGATTTGATCAGGACAATATTTAAACAAATATGGGTCATCCCAAAAGAAATTTTTCACCTCAATCAAAAACTTTTTTTGTCTTGGTGTGTCCACCGAGGCGGCATCTTACCTGTTACAAGAAAATTGACAATGTTAGCAAACCAAGGCATAGAATTGATGAAAAAATAAAAATTCATCGGGAAAGAATCATTGATAGGTGTGCTATCAAAAGATGAGCATGTTGTCAGCCTTGACAAATGATCTGCAACAATATTTTCGGCTCCTTTCTTGTCTTTTATTGTGATGTTAAATTCTTGAAGCAACAAGATCCACCGTATCAACCTAGGTTTGGCATCCTGTTTAGACATTAAATATCTAACAAAGAAAGATGATCAATGAAAACAACAAAGGGATGAACTAATTAAATAAGCTCAAAATTTGTCCAATACAAAAATTACAGCAAGTAGTTCTTTTTCAGTAGTGGTGTAATTCATTTGTGCACTATTCAAAGTTCGACTTGCGTAATAAATTACATGAGGCTTACCTTCCTTTCTTTGGCCTAAAATAGCGCCAACAGCAAAATCACTAGCATCACACATTAACTCAAAAGGCAACGCCCAGTCAGGAGATTGCATGATAGGAGCAAAAGTCAAAAGACCGATTAATTTTTCAAAAGATTTCTGATAATCTTGAGTCCAATCAAATGGTGTATCTTTTGTTAGAAGATTATATGAAGGTCTAGATATGGCACTAAAGTCCTTTACAAATCTTCTGTAAAATCCTGCATGTCCTAAAAAGGAACGAACTTCTCTGACTGTTTTTGGGAAAGGTAAATGAGCAATTAATTCAACTTTGGCTTTATTAACTTCAATTCCTTTAGAAGATATCACATGACCTAACACTATTCCTGAGGTAACCATGTAATGACATTTTTCCCAATTTAACACAAATCATTTTTCTTCGCATTTTTTAAGAACTTTTTTCAAATTATCAAGATAATTTTCAAAAGAATTTCCAAAAACTGTCAAATCATCCATGAAAACCTCTAAAAATTGCTCAATCATGTCACTGAAAATACTTAGCATGCATCTTTGAAAAGTTGCCGGAGCATTACAAAGACCAAAAGGCATTCTTCTATATGCAAAAGTGCCAAAGGGACAAGTAAAAGTGGTCTTTTCTTGGTCCTCTAATGCAATTGGTATTTGATTATACCCCGAATAACCATCAAGAAAACAATAGTAGGGATGTCCTGCTACTCTTTCTAGAATCCGATCAAGAAAAGGCAATGGAAAATGGTCTTTCCTAGTGGTCGCATTCAATTTTCTCAAATCAATACACATACGCCAACTAGATGAGACTCGGGTAGGTATTAATTCTCCTTTTTCATTTTCAACCACCGTTATTCCGATTTCTTAGGCACAACTTGTGTAGGGCTTACCCACCGGCTATCGAGATAGGATAGATAATTCCAACATCAAGTAATTTAAGAACTTCACTTTCTAACTACCTCTTTCATGTGTGGATTTAATCTTCTTTGAGGTTGTTGAGATGTTTTAGCATTATCCTCTAAATGTATTCTATGTGTACAAATTAATGGATTAATGCCTTTTATATCCTTTAATGTCCATCCAATTGCACTTTTATGCCTTTTAAGTACTTCTATCAACTTACCTTCTTGTTCTTTGGTCAAGGATGAGGAAATTACCACTTTGGAGAGCTTTGTTCTTCTCCCAAAAATGTGTACTTCAACCCATCGTAATGGCTTCGGTTCCAAAGCAGGGTACTTCTTCATGGGTATCTTCATTCATGGATTTTAGCTCTTCGAACCTTGGCTTCCTTCCTTTGTATTCCATTTCCGTGTATAGTCAAGCAAAGAGCATATTTCAAAACATCATCATCTAATTGTGTAGTGAATCAAATGAATTAATTAAACAGATTTCTAATGGGTCAGAAGAACTCCTGATTTGAAGATGATCATCTATAATGGCCTCAATCCCTTCAATCTCTTCCTTTTCATCATAAACTTCTTGTGGTTGCTTGCACATGTTGAAAACATTAAGCTCCAGTGTCATATTTCCAAAAGTAAGCTTCACCACTCCATTTCTGCAATTTATCAAAGCATTAGATGTTGCTAAAAATAGGCGACCCAAAATAATAGGAACTGACTTAGAACTATCAACCATAGGTTCAGTTTCCAAGACAATAAAATCCACAAGATATATGAATTTATCAACTTGTACCAACACATCTTCTACTATTCTTTTTGGAATTTTAATTGATCTATCAGCAAGTAGAAGAGTTACAGAAGTTAGTTTTAACTCACCAAGGTTGAGTTGCTGATAAACTGAATATGGAAGCAAATTAACACTAGCACCAAGATCAAGTAAAGCTCGTTCAATTTTATGTTCACCAATAATGCATGAAACTAGGGACAACCAGGGTCTTTATATTTCAACTCATTATTGTTTTGAATAATGGAGCTTACCTGTTCAGTCAAAAATGTATTCTTTTTCACATTATGTTTCCTTTTAACAGTGCACAAGTCTTTCAAAAATTTAGCATAACAAGGAATCTGCTTGATAGCATCTAACAGAGGAATATTGACCTTCACTTGTTTAAAGATTTCAAAAATGTCACTGTTATGATTCACTTTACTTGAATTGTTTAATGCTTGAGGAAATAGGGGTGAAGACGAGGGTTTGATCTCCTTTTGGCTAGGTGGCTTATCAACTCCTTCCTCATCTTTGGGAATTGACTCATCATCTTTCTCAAAAAGTTCAGGAATTTGTTTTTCAACAACCTTTCCACTCCTAAGAGTTATCACTGAGTTGACTTGATCTATTTTTTGACTTTCTGAACTACCCTCATTTAGGCTAAACTGACCCTTAGGATTTGGTTAAGGTTGAGAGGGAAACTTTCCTTTCTCATGAATGGCAAGTGCAGAAGAAAGTTTAGCAAGAGTGTCTTTTATGTCAATCATGGCTTGAGTATTTTGACTATTGATGGCCTCTTGTTTTTCCATGAATGCATGCAATGTTCCTTCAAGGTTTTTCCTATATGGTGGGACATAGGGTGCATATCCTTGAGGATTTTGAGTATCTTGCTGTGCCTGAGGAGGTGGTGGTTGCATGAATTGTGGCTGGTTGCTATTCCTCCAACTGAAATTCGAGTGATTTCTCCATCCCGGATTGTATGTATCTGAAAAAGAAGAAGTGAATGGCTTTTTAAAATTATTCATTGCATTTACTTGCTCATGCACAACTTCTTTAAAAACAGGAATTTTTGGACATTCATTTGTTGAGTGTCCTAATTCATCACAAATGCCACAAATTTCTTCACTTTGCACAGATTTGATTTCTTTTACTTTTCCAGATTCCATGGTTTCAACCTTTCTAGCCAGACTAGCAAACCTTGCATTTAGATCCTCTTCTTGACTAAGATGATATTTTTCTTTATTAGCATTTGCAAGGTTAAATCTAATTGAATTTTCAGAAGGATTAGTACCATGCCAAAATTGAGAATTTTCAGCCAAATGGTCTAAAGAGTCTAAAGCATCATCAGGTTCTTTATCAAGAAATTCATCATTGTACATTGTTTCCACAAATTGCTTGGTTTCAGGTGTTAACCCTTCATAAAAGAATCTTAAAGTGCGCCATTTTTCAAAACCATGATGTGGGCAAGAATTCAACAAATCTTTAAAACGTTCCCAACTTTGAAAATATGCTTCATTTGAATTTTGGAAAAAATTTTAGATTTGTCTTTTCAAAGCATTGGTTTTATATGTTGGAAAAAATTTCTTCAAAAACTCACATTGCATTTCTTGCCATGTGCCAATTGATCTTGGTTTCAAAGTGTTAAGCCAAGATTTTGCTTTATCTTTCAAAGAAAAAGGAAACAATTTAAGCTTAACAACCTCTTCAAGGTAAGTTTGATCATGAAAAGCAAGACATACTTCTTCAAATTCTTTTAGATGTAAATATCGACTTTCATTCTAAACCATGGAAATTAGGAAGTAAAGAAATCATACCTGGCTTGAATCTAAAATTGTTGGCATTGAATCGGAAAGATAAAACATGATGGACTAGAATTTCGGATGGTTGCAAATACTCACGCATGGTTCGCAACGTTGATTTTCATGTTCATCATGCACACTTTCGTTGTTTAACACCATTGTGCTTAATGTATGTGATTGTGATTCAAACAAATCAATATGTAAAGTACCTGGATTAACTCTAACCAAACGACCAGAATTTAAATCATGATACCAACTAAGCATAAACAAGTAACTTACAGTATAAAATAAAATGTACAAGATAGCAATATAAATCATTCATTAAATATTAACAAAGGTGTGGTATAAACCAACCATCAAATAAGTTAATACGCAAAAAAGTAAAAAAAGTTAGATTGCTTGATAAAGTAAAAAGTTAAATAGTTAGTAAGAAAGTTAGTAAGTTAGTAAACAAAAAAAATGAGAGAGTAAAATAAATAACAAAAAAATGACAGAAAATAAATACAAAAAATAAAGTACAAAAAAAATAATAATAAAAGGGAGAGTTACCCCCACTAAGTTAAAATGTACAAGAAAATAAAATGGAGAATTACCCCACCGTACAAAAATTAAAATGCAAAAAAAAAAAAATACGGAAAGTAAATTTAAAGAAAAAAATAAGTAAAAGGGAGAGATTCCCCCACCAAGTTAGTACGTAAAATAAAAGGGAGAGGTTCCCTCACTAAGTTAGTATGCACAGAAATTAAAAAGGGAGAGGTTCCCCCACTAGTTAGTATGTTAGTATATATACAAATTATTTTTTTTACACCAGAAAATTCAGTCTTCAAATCAAGTCCCCAAGAACGGCGCCAAAAACTTGATGCACACTTTTTAGTTGTCGCATTTGCAAACCCAAGTGCAGGTTGTCTCAAGTAATAAATTTCTCGGGAGTCCGAGGTCGATCCACAGGAATTGATGAAGATTATTTAAGGTAAGGTTAATATTTTGTTACTATAGTAAAAATTATTTACTTGGGTAAAAATGATCCACTCTTGGTATATAAAGTAAAAGTAAGATTAATTCCTTTTATAACTCAATTAGAATCCTCAACATGGAGGTTCCAATCGGAAAATATAACGTTAAAAGTCCATTAAAATAATACACGTAATTATATTATGTTTCCTAAAAATATTACCACCACTTATAAATGGGTTAAAGCATTCATTGTGCTAATATTTTGTCTACAACAAATCAAGAACTCCTCTTTACAAAGATGATTTCTAAATTATAAGAAACAAATTATAATATGTATAATGGTTACTAGAAAATATAAATCATTTAAGCACAAGAGAAGAATAAATCTAACCTTACTTTATTACCAAGAATTTCACCCTTTCACCCAAGTAAAATGAAACTTAGTTACTCATAGATAAGAAGAAAGAAAGAAAGAAAGAAGAAGAAGAAGAACATGACTTTCATTTAGAACAAAGGAAAATTACTATAAGAAAACCTAGTAACAAAATGGTATCATTTTGGTAACTAACACCTAATACCTTCAATGATCTGCCAAGGCCCCCTTTTATAGAGGATTAGAGATACAAAATGTCAAGGGAGCTGAGTTATTAGTGATTGAATGATTGGAAAATGAGTGAAAAATGCCAAATGACATTAAATGAGTGGGAAATTATGGAGATTCCTTGTCTCCGAAATCATGCAGTTCTGAAGTCATTGCATTTGTCATTTTTGAACCAAGTGGTCTTCATGAAAGTTGTAGGCCTGGATCTTAGATTTCAAATGGCTTTGGTTTGGGTCCAATATCATTTCTACAACTCCAGATACATTCAAATTACTACATACTGTCCAGGCCCAGTCACAGCTCCTCTGTTCTGACTTCCAAACCCAATATCACCTTCAAGGAATCCGATCTTGGAAAAGTATTCAACATGAAAGTTGTAGATATGGGTCTTAACTATTCAGCATCCAAATTTCAGTCCATTTTACAACATCTAGCCCAAAATCTGTGATGAACAATATACGTAGGTCAAGCTGTCAGGAACAGCACTCTAGTTCTTGCTTCAACCCCAATTTGAATTATCTACTCGTGTGAGTGGGCCTTTGAGGTATTCATGAAAGTTATAGAACTCTCTCTTATCTTTTAAATGCCACTAGAATCAGCTCCAAAGACCACCTACAGCCCAAGATATGACCCAAATACAGAAACAGTGTAAGATATGAATCATGCTGAAAAATTCAATTAAGTTCAATTTGAGTCCAAACTTACAAAACATAATAAAACTCAATCAATTAAGTACATAAAGAGTGTAAATGACTAAGAATGAAAGCTTATTAATGTATCAAATATGTGATCATCAATTATGAAAGCATGAGAATGTATGTGTAATTTAGGATGTGAATAACATGATGAATCGATTGTATGAGTGTTCCAAAGAGCACAGAGGCTCATGGCCATACTATGGAAAAGAGGACCAAAGTCCTCAAACTGATGAATTAAAATGAGAACTGAGAGATTTAAATGAATTTGAAAAAAATTTGAGTATAGTAAAGTAAAATGAATTTTTATGTGTAGTAAAGAAAAGAAATAACAATTTTTGAGAAATAATACCATTACTAATTTTTAAAGGGGTTATACCGCAAATTTTCATAAAAGAAGGACTAAATTATAAATATTATGTAAATAAAGGACCATTGTATAAATACTTATTTTTAGAGGGATCATATTATAAATATTAATTTATGAGAGACTATTTCATAAATATTAATTTTTGAAGGACTATTTTATAAATATTAATTTTATGAGGGACTAAATTATAAATATGAATTTTATGAGGGACTAAATCATAAATATTAATTTTGAGAGACTATTTCGTAAATATAAGTTTTTGAGGGACTATTATGCAAATATAGAAAATAAAGTCAATTTTAGTATTAAAATGAGAAAAATAGTATTTTCAATTTAAAACGTATGAAAAATATTTACGCGATTGAAAAACGTTAAAAAATCACTACGCGATTTGAAAAGGCGACAGAATTGAGTCACGATTAAGAAAATGTGAAAATATGACTATGCGATTAAAATACGGTAATAAGACTGTTAGATTATTGTGTGGACCCTGAATATGTGATATAAATTGAAAATGTGAATAGTGCATAGTACATGCATTGGAAAGGTTCGATGGACTGTATGAGGCTAGTTGCCTAGGAGAGACTACACCTCTTGAGTGGGTGTGATATGCATAGTGTAAGTCACTGGTTGACCTTGGGGGCATTGGGGTGCGGGTTGCCTACAATGGGCAGTTGGTAGCTCTTCTGTGCTGTAGGTTAGACCGATGTAACACACCAATGATCCTAATCGAGACACTATCCTTAATCAAGATCTGATAAAGACTGTCGTGTATATGCTAGATGTGCAAGATTGAGCACGTGGTCCGAGGCATATTGGTGCCGATAAATCTTTTCGATCACTCTCTCCGACTTGAGTTGTAGCTCCATGGAGTAGGAAATTGAGTCTGTGTGCATACATATAATGATAGAGGGTATTATCGTAATTTCTGTTTATGATAATTGATTTATTGGTTATTTGATTATTGATAATGACATGATTGTAATTATGGTATATTACATGTTTTATGATGATAATGGTATTAGTGGCATAACTGTAATTATGGTATGATAGCTGTATGAAATATTGTATGTGTTTATCTTCATTGCTACCATACTGGTATTAGCATAGGTGATCTTACCTCTTTGTATGTATGTTTTGTATTATATTTATATTTGTTAAGACGTCGAGCAAGAAGTAGAGCGAGAAGCTGAGGAGGAGCAGATTCCTGCTGAGAACATTGAGTTTTGAAGAGATTGAGATGCCTAGTTTCCTTGGCTACCTGAAGCTGACATTCATTGGAGGAGATGAAGCGTGGACTGTAGATTTAGAGAGAGAGAGTATATACTATATGGGGGACCTAAATATTAGATAGAGTAGGCAACATTTAGGACACCCTTACTTTTCTGTTAATCTTTTTGTACAACTAGAGTTCCCAATATCCATTAGGCAGTATTGGGGAGCTTACTATCGTACTCCCAGTGCGATTAGTATTGTGTCGTCTGCTCGGACACCTGTCCGTAGGACTGCACCTCATGATGGATTCCTATATGCTGAGGAATCTGAGGAGGACTCGTCTGAGGGTTCTGCTGTCTAGTAGGATTTGGGCAGTATAATAGTTTAAGTTAAAGTTTAAAGTTTAAATATTTTGAAAGTCTAGTTTGTACTTATTTAAGTTTGACAATACTAAAGGCTTGTATGTATATATGATGTAAATTATTTGTGATAATGTTGTTATGTTTTTATTTTCTGCTAAGTTTATCTTATTATCATCAAGAAATTTTATAACTCGTATTTATATTACAAGCACAATTTCTAATGAAGGGGTAATTTGGTAATTAAGCAACATAAAGTGTGGCGCCCTAAGGAGGGTGTTACAGTTATCATGACATTAGTAGCTCATTATGATCTACAACTGCATCAAATGGATGTGAAAATTGTCTTTCTAAATGGGAATTTAAAATAAGATATTTATATGGATCAACCAATGGGATTTTCAGTTAAGGGGAAAGAACACATGGTGTGTAAACTTAAGAAATCAATATACGGACTTAAACAAGTTTCCCGACAATGGTATCTCAAGTTCAATTATACTATTATATCCTTCGGATTTAAGGAAAACACTATTGATCAGTGTATATATCTGAAGGTCAATGAGAGTAAGTTTATCTTTCTGATTCTGTATGTTGATGACATCTTGCTTGCAACTAATGATCTTAGTCTATTAAGTGATACTAAGAAGTTTCTCTTTAATAACTTTGAAATGAAATATATGGGAGAGACAAGCTATGTGATTGGAATAGAAATATTTTGTGACAGATCACAAGGATTGTTAAGTTTGTGTCAGAAAGCATATATCGATAAAGCTTTAAAGAGATTTAGAATAAAAAAGGATCACATGCTTACTTATAGAAGATCCGATCATCTTGAGGTGGTTGGATATTCAAATTTAGGCTAAGTAGATCACATAGTTGCATCCACCATGGAAGCTAAATTTTTGACATGCTTTGAGGCCATGGTTCAGGTTAAGTGATTGTAGAACTTTTATTTCAAAACTTGGAGTAATCGACAATATTGCCAGGCTGCTGAAAATTTATTGTGATAATTCTGCAATTGTCTTCTTTTCTAAAAACGACAAGTATTCTAAAGATGTTAAACATATAAAATTGAAATACTTTATCGTTAAAGAAGAAATTCAGAAACATAGAATGTTAATAAAATACATTAGCACTGACTTTATGATTGCTGACCCTTTGACAAAAAGGTTACCGCCCAAAACATTTAGTGGACATGTTGAAAGTATGGACATTGTTGCCAAGTAGACATTATTATATATTATGTTAATGTTTATGTTTCATATACTTTGACACTTTGAGCTCATGAATGAATATATTTATATTTTACTTATTTTTTGAGTTTGTATACATGATTAAATAAGAATGATGATAACAAGTTCTGTTTTTAATAAAGATATTATTGTTAGACCAATTATATGTTTCCCATTTATAGGTCATGTTAAGGAGAAGATTAACTTTGTAGTACATGAAAGGGACTAGGTTGATTAAATGATATACGACCGCCATGACTCATGTTAGTTTTCATTCTTGATCATGATAAATGATGTATCCAATGTAAAGAAAAGTTTGAATATATATATATATATATATAATTCATATTATGTTTTGACAAACTTATCAAACTATAAGGAAAGTAATGTCACATGATCCAAGTGAGAGAATGTTGGATTAAATGTCTTATGTGATGGACATGTGACTTATTTTATTAGTTTAATAAATAATAAAATTAAGTTAATGAGCTAAATTCTTAGTGGGTAAAAGGGAAAGGACAATTTTACAATTATAGTAATTGCTAACTTGATGGAAGTTAGCAGTATTTAAGAAACAGTTTCTACATAAAACTCAAGGTCCTGTTCCTGGTCGTAAAAGGTTTCTTATTCCCTCACCATCACTAAAGTAGAAAAAAAAGTAAAGAAAGATAAAGGAATAGAAAGTGAGTTTTGAGATCTCTCTAACACTCTTAGAATACAATTTGCTCTTTATTCATGGATAAATGTTAGTGTTCTCATACATTCTTATTTATGAGAATCATAAATTCTAATATCCTTATGTTTTAATATTAGTTTTCTATATTAAGATTCTTTTTAAAAAAAACTATAAATTAACATTTTGCACCAATTGTTCAATTGGAATTTTCTATTTTAAGTGTAATCTTAAGTAAAAAAAAAAAAACTATTGAACGCATATAAAAATATTTTTGTACATTTTTTAAAATATTTTGTATAAGATCACATCAAAGTTTTTTTTACACATTCATATAAAATCTAATGACTTTGAAAAATATTATCTTTTTTAGTTCCATATTCTTACACTCATATACTCTATGTCAAACATCATTTCTCTCTCTCACTCACTTTTTTTTTGTATTGTTTTTATAAATTACTCATAGGTGGTTTCTCTGGTGCCCATCAAAATGAAAGGGTTTTGGTGCCCTTCTTACATGGCTCAATCCTGAAGTAGCTGTTGAAAAATTGGCAAGTGCACCGAATCGCAACAAGTAATATAATGATAAGAAAAGAGATATCGTCTCCACAAGGATTGTAATTGTTTTATCAACACAAAAAAAAGGGTGTTTCTACTTGAACTGAAAATAAACTTTTGGTAACTTAGAATGTATTAGTTTAAAACAAGTATAAATGGAATGAATTAAAACAGAACAATTATCAAATTAAAGAATATTTTTGGATTTTTAAGGAGAAGAAAGTCTATTGAGAAAAGCGGCTAGGTCTGAATCCCATTGTTTACCCTCTTATGCTACTGATTTGCCCTCAATACAAGTGATAATCATGCATTTGAAGTTCCAATCAACAAATTAGACTTAGATCAATTCCTTGATTCAAAGCCCCTTTAACCCAAAATACGATTCCCAATTCCTTAGGTAATTGTTAATTCAGATTAAGCATTAATAGCAATGATTTCATGGAACACATAATTACAATGATATATTCCTATATTCAATCATAATCATGCCAACTCAACTCAGTTCCAGCATTACAACTAATTTTCCAATTAGAAAAAATACCCAAATTCAAACCAATAGTGATCAAGTATTGATTAGCGTTAAACAAAGAGTAGAGTGCTCAAATACATGAAATTAACTTGTAAAGAAGTAGTAAAACAGATTACATAAGAGTATTTACAATGTTCATCTAACCCTAGCTCAAAAAGATCTAGCTACTCATGATGGAAGAAGAAGAGATGAGAGAAATCAAACAAATGGAGGAAGAAGAAGCCATTGATCCTTCAAAATCTTGTTCCCAAGCTTGAATAATCAATGGAGATGGAAGAAGATGAAACCCTAGCAGAGCTATGGGTAAAACCCCAATATTTCAGAATTCAGAAAAAGGAACAAAACGGAAGATCATAAAAAGTGTTTAGTCTGGCTATTTAAACTTGGCTGGATAACGGCCATCGCCTCGCGATGGCCCGCGTGTGAAGCAAGATTCAGCAGCTCCAGAGATCCTTCCATCCAGCAGCTCGCCTCGCGATGGATGTTCCTCGCCTCGCGATGGAACGCATTCTCGCCTAGCGATGGAAGACTATCGCCTCGCGATGGCGCGATTAATCCTTTCATTCATCTTCTCGCCTCGCGATGGAGAACTGTCGCCTCGCGATGGAGCGACTAGAAGCTTCGCCTTGCGACACTGATTCATCGCCAGGCGACAAACTGAGTAAGCAACTCTTTTCCTTTCTTCTAAGTTAAATCCAAACCTGTTTCAATCAAAGATTTAAATCTCATTAGCCAGTGAACACAAAAACCTATAATACTCAAAAACAATGAAAACTTATCTAGATTCTACCTAAATTCTTTAATTCTAAAACTAATTTGACCCAAAAACTTACTTGTGCTAGAGATTCAACACAACCCCAAACTTAGAGTTTTGCTTGTCCTCAAGCAAACAACAATTTCAAACAAGGGTCAGAAGATTGAACAATCCACCAAAGTTTCATCAATCATTGCACAATCAATTCACTTACTCTTTTGCATTTGTGTTTCCCAATCATCACAGCTTTAGGTAACCAGAATCATTGATCCACTAAGAGTAACATATCAATCCTCACCACTCCTCTCCAAAAAAAGTGTTTCACTCAACTCAAGTGTTTAGAGGTGTAAATTACACTCAATTTACATCACAAGCAGCACTTTACTATAAGCTTGACAAAATTCTAGAGAAGTAAATGCAATGCAATGCACACACACACACACACAAAAAGAGGTCTTTTTGGGTTGTAATGAAGCTTAGGTAAAGGTAGGAAATTATTTGGACAAGAGGCTTTTTGTACTTGGAATTAGACACAAGTCATTTCATGACACTCTTAAACCATCCTTCAATTTATTCAGTACCAAATTCCCCAAAATAATTCTTCAAAATAAAAGAAATGAAAAACAGAATAAGATGCAAATTTTTTTTCTTTTTTTCTTTTCTTTATATTTTATTTTCTCCTTTTTTTTATCATTCTCATATTTTTTCATTTTTTTTCTATCAAATTTTGTTTTTGTTTTTGTTTTTTTTTCAATTTCAACATTGGACCAGAAAAAGTCCACAACTACCCCAAACTTAAAACATTGCTTGCCCTCAAGCAACCCCAAACTTAAGAATGTGCCAAGACATGCCATGAAATGACCCGTACCTAACTCCAAGTAAGTAGGGACAATGGTTTTCCAGTTTTTTGGCTTGTAATGAGGGTGAAAATCAAAGAAAAAGCTAAAGGCTCAAGGGGGTAGCAAAGGATCAAAGTATGCAGGTGGTTTATTTAGGCTCTAGTGAAGAACAAGAAAAGTGCCTTAGTGTGTTTGAATAAGCAAGCAAAAACAACTAAGAACAAAGTCAAGTTCTGAAAAATGCCACATGCAATGGAAACACACATGAAAAAAATGATAGTGTTTAGGCCCAAATACTCACAAGTGTGTGAGAGAGTGAGGAAAGACATGTCACAATCAATTTCACTTTGAATAAAGTTACAGTGAGCTGCTGAAAAGGTACACACCCAAGCAAAATTTCAGCTCCTTAATTACACAACTCATGCAAAACTAGGTGTCAAGTTCACAATGTGTGCAAGATTTGAAATTTAAGCAAGGAATGAGTTCAATGCAGACACAACATTCAAGAGAATTGAATATGCAATGAGCTTACAATGGGGTGCATAACCATTGTGAATTTTTAACAAACATGTGGTGGGTGAAGTACATAACATGAAATGATTGAATTTAAGAACAAAAATTTCTGTAAATTACCATTCCACAAATCCATAACTTGAACCAAAATCACAAATCCACAATTTATTTCAATCACAAAACACTCTTAAATTCTCTTGTTATCAAGCACAACTCGTGGTCGCAGCATGGTAGCATTAAGGAAAAGAAAGATTTACCATGATCATTAGAGTGAAGATAGAGAGAGAAGACATACCTGAGAATGGATTGCAGATAAATTGAGTGTATAGAAGGGGTTAGAATGAGAGAAATGGCATAAATGAATATTAGGTAAGGGGTTGAGAGAAAAACCCAAGCAGAGCTTTTGGAAGAAGTTCATGCGAAATCACTTCAAATGGGCCAACTGTTTATAAAATGTGACCTATCGCCTGGCGACAACAACATGTCGCTCCGCGACATCATATTCTGGCAAGAAGAAAAGATGGTTCATGATCTGTCGCCTGACGAGTGCTTACCATCGCCTCGCGATGAAAGTCAGTAAGCTCTTGCTGGAAATTCGCCCCGCGATAAAGAAATATCGTGAGGTGATGGGTACCGAAAAAGAAACCTGAATTTACACATCCCATCTAGCCTCGCAAAGGCTTCATCCTCGCCTCGCGATATAGGTCAGTAGCCTTTGGGTAGAAATTCATCGCGCGATGGGAGATCTATCGCGAGGCGATGAGCACTGGGAAGAAAATCTTGAATTTACAACTCACATCTCGCCTCGCGATGAAGAACCATCGCCTCACGATGTAAGTCAGAAGCAAATTAGATGAAATTCGCCTCGCGATGAAAATTTATCACCTGGCGATGGCACGAATGGAGGCACATAGAATCCTTTTATCTTTCACATCGCCTCGCGAGGAAGAACTATCGCCTCGCGATGTCTGATCGTGACACAGCTTCCCTTTTTTTCTTGCATATCACCTCGCGATGATGATCCATCGCCTCGCGATGAAGGCTGAAATACTGATTTCGCTAGGCGAGAAAACACATTCGCCTGGCGAAGAGCTTGACTTCTCCATATTTTGACTCTAGCTCCCAACACTTCATTCCTTGCTTAAAAACAACACAATTACAATATTATCCCTGCAACAACAAGTATTAAATCAGATCAAAACTAGCATTTTATTTTGACAAAAAGAAAACAAAGAAAATCGCTACTCAAAATGAATGCAAAATGATTAAGAAAGAGAAAATGCTTGGGTTGCCTCCCAAGAAGCGCTAGTTTAACGTCGTTAGCTCGACGCCTTATGATTTTTATGGCTCATGCAAAACAAGAGCAACTTTTGCTCTTTCTATCACCCCACCAAGGTAAAGTTCCAGCTTCTGGCCATTGACTTTGAAAATCCTTTTTGAAGTTGGATCCTCCACTTCTACTGCTCCATAGGGTGTCACTTCTTTGACTATGAATGGTCCTGACCATTTAGACTTCAATTTTCTTGGAAACAACTTTAGCCGTGAATTAAACAATAACACCTGTTGTCCCAGATAAAATTTTCTGTGTGAAATGTACTTGTTGTGGTAGACCTTCATCTTTTTAGGAGCAGCCTGAACCGGACTCACCCAAGCACTATTCAAAATATGGTAAATCATTCCGGCTTCAAGGAGTTTCAGCACCTCCTTTTTCACTACTTCTTTCATTGTGGGATTTAATCTTCTTTGTGGCTGAACCACTGGCTTGAATTCCTCCTTAAGTTTGATCTTGTGCATACAGAAAGCTGGACTAATCCCTTTTAAATCAGAGATAGTCAATCCAATTGCAGTTTGATGTTCTTGGAGGACCCTTACAAGCTTCTTTTCTTCAGATTTTGATAAAAAAATTGTTGATTGTCACTGGATTTGCATCTTGATTGCCAAGAAAGGCATATTTTAAGTGAGATGGCAAAGGTTTCAACTCTAGTTTTGCTTTTTCCTCCACCTTGTCATTACTCGGCTCTTCTTTCACCTTGTTAACAGCATTTTCTGTTGGATGTACTTCTAGATATTGCAAACACTCCCCAATGACTTCATCATCCATCTCTTCATGTTCTTTAACTGAATTCACAATCACTCTTTCAAGAGATGCAGTTAGAGTATTTTAATGAAAAGATTCCTCAATAGTAGTATCAATCAAATCCACCCTATAAGAAGTTTCTTTATTATCTGGGTGTTGCATTGCCTCAAAAACATTAAAAGTGACTTTCTCATCCTTCACTCGCAACATTAACTGCCCTTGCTGGACATCAATAAGGGCTCTGCTGGTAGCTAAAAATGGTCTTCCAAGAATCAGAGGTATCTCTGCGTCCTCATCCATGTCCAATATGACAAAATTAGTCGGAAATATAAATTTATCGACCTTTACTAACACATCCTCTATGACTCCATACGGGTGCTTAATTGACCTATCTGCTAGTTGCAAAGCCATTCTTGTTTGCTTGACCTCACCTTCCCCAAGCTTCTTAAGCATAAACAATGGCATCAAATTTATGCTTACTCCCAAGTCACAGAGAGCTTTTCCAATGGTCATGTTGCCAATAGTGCATGGAATTGTAAAACTCCCCGAATCTTTCAATTTTGGGGGAAGCTTCCTTTGAAGTATTGCACTACACTCTTCTGTCAATGCCACCGCTTCATCCTCCTTGAACTTTCTCTTCTTAGTCAATAATTCCTTCATAAATTTAGCATATATAGGCATTTGCTCTAATGCCTCTGCAAAAGGAATATTGATATGGAGATGTTTGAAAATGTCCAAGAACCTTGCAAACTGCTCATCTTTCTCCTTTTTCTTGCTCAAGTGAGGATATGGTAACTTCACATATGGTGGAATCACTTGAGGCTTATCCCCATCTTGCAAAATCTGACGCTTCGTTCTCCTCAAGATGGAGTCTTCATCTACTAAGTTAGAACTCTTTTTATCCTTCTTTTTCTGATTTTCAACCTCCACTTCTTTTTCTTCTTTTTCATTTTCTTCCATGTTCACAATGTCACTCTTTTTATTTAAGTCTTCATCCAACATCTTCCTCACATTTGTCTCAGCAGATCCTGAAACTAATGGCTCCACCACGGCTGGTGTGATATTTTTCCCACTTCTTAAAGTTATGGCTTTGCACGTCTCATTCTTGGGATTATCCACTGTATTTCCAAAAAATTGTCCCCTGGATTGTTCAATAAATTGCTTTGAGAGCTGTCCGATTTGGTTTTCAAGGTTCTTGATGGATGCATCTTGGTTTTTGAAATGAGCCTTTTGATTTTGGAAATTGGTTTGGGTCATATGCATGAATTGAGTTAATGTTTCTTCTAAAGCAGAAAGTTTCTCTTTAGGTTGCTATGGTTGAGGAAGTTTGCTTAATTGAGGAGCTTCATGTTGTTGCTAAGAAAAGTTGGGATGATTCCTCCACCCTGCATTATAGGTGTTAGAATAAGGGTTTCCTCTTTGCCCTTGAAAATTTCCCATATAGTTGGCTTGCTCATTTGAATCACCTTTAGCTTCACAAGCACCATTCTCATGTCCTCCCCCACAAAAATCACACCTCATACACAGCCTTAGGATGATGAGATTGAGAAGAACCTGCTTGTAAGGCTTGAAGTTGTTTGGTGAGAACCTCCAATTGTTGAGAAACCAATTTGTTTTGGGCTAATAGAGTATTATGTGCATCTAGCTCTAAAACACCCCTCCTTGATTGCACTCCTCTATCATGATGAATGAGATACTCAATTGAGACTATCGCTTCCACTAACTCTCTTGCTTCTTCAACTGTCTTGTTATTCATTGTACCCCCTGCTGAAGCATCTAGCATCATCTTTGTATTTGGTCTCAACCCATGGTAAAATGTTTACATTTGTGTCAAGTCATCAAAACCATGGTCGGGACATCTTTTCAAAAGCCCTTTGAACCGCTCCCATGCTTCGTAAAGATTTTCTCCATCTTTTTGCTCAAAACTAGTAATTTCAGCCCTTCTCTTGATGAACTTGGAGGTAGGAAAGAATTGATCCATAAATTTGTCCTCCAACTCATTCCAAGTAGTAATACTCCCTTGAGGAAGTGTTTGCAACCAATCCTTTGCCCTGTCTCTCAAAGTAAAAGGGAACAATCTTATTCTCTTAGCCTCTTCAGAAACACCGTCCAGCTTTAATGTACCACAAATCTCAAAGAAATTCACCAAGTGCTGGTTGGGGTCTTCATTGTCCACTCCAGAAAACTGATTCTGCTTGAGAATATTCAAAAGAGAAGTTCGGATCTCAAATGCATTTGCCTCCACCGATTGATACTCAATAGCTAACCTCTGACGGTTATTCCTCCGGCCAAAATCTCCCAAAGTCCGCCTTGGTGGTGGTTGTGCAGCCATGACTTCTACTGTGAGAGTATTAGAAGAAGAAGTAGATTCTTGTTTTTCTTGAGTTATTTTCTGTTGCTTTGCTTTCTTTGTTTGCTTCCTATTTGCTTTTTCTGTTTTCACAATCTCAAGATCAAGCAAAAATTTAGCTGCCTTTTTCCCTCGCATAAACAAAAAATAAAAGAATAGCAAGTAGCAAATCAACGATAGTTAAGAATGAAGGAAATTAATGCAAGTAAATTGTAAACTAAACACAAAAGAGAATAGAAACAATTGTCCAAAGTAGTAACTCTTTTGCCTTGTTGATAATCAAATCAACAATCCCCGGCAATGGCACCAAAAACTTGTTGAAAAATTGGCAAGTGCACCGAATCGCAACAAGTAATATAATGATGAGAAAAGAGATATCGTCTCCACGGGAATTGTAATTGTTTTATCAACACAAAAGAAAAGGGTGTTTCTACTTGAACTGAAAATAAACTTTTGGTAACATGGAATGTATTGATTTAAAACAAGTATAAATGGAATGAATTAAAACAGAACAATTATCAAATTAAAGAATATTTTTGGATTTTTAAGGAGAAGAAAGTCTATTGAGAAAAGCGGCTAAGGTCTGAATCCCATTGTTTACCCTCTTATGCTACTGATTTACCCTCAATACAAGTGATAATCATGCATTTAAAGTTCTAATCAACAAATAAGACTTAGATTAATTCCTTGATTCAAAGCCCCTTTAACCTAAAATACGATTCCCAATTCCTTAGGTAATTGTTAATTCAGATTAAGCATTAATAGTAATGATTTCATGGAACACATAATTACAATGATATATTCCTATATTCAATCATAATCATACCAACTCAACTCAGTTCCAGCATTACAACTAATTTTTCAATTAGAACCCAAATTCAAACCAATAGTGATCAAGTATTGATTAGCATTAAACAAAGAGTAGAGTACTCAAATACATGAAATTAACTTGTAAAGAAGTAGTAAAACAGATTACATAAGAGTATCTACAATGTTCAAGATCTAGCTACTCATGATGGAAGAAGAAGAGATGAGAGAAATCAAACAAATGGAGGAAGAAGAAGCCATTAATCCTTCAAAATCTTGTTCCCAAGCTTGAATAATCAATGGAGATGGAAGAAGATGAAACCCTAGCAGAGCTATGGGTAAAACCCCAATATTTCAGAATTCAGAAAAAGGAACAAAACGGAAGATCATAAAAAGTGTTTAGTCTGGCTATTTAAACTTGGCTGGATAACGGCCATCGCCTCGCGATGGCCCTTCATCACCTCACGATGGCCCGCGTGTGAAGCAAGATTCAGCAGCTCCAGAGATCCTTCCATCCAGCAGCTCGCCTCGCGATGGATGTTCCTCGTCTTGCGATGGAACGCATTCTCGCCTAGCAATGGAAGACTATCGCCTCGCGATGGTGCGATTAATCCTTTCATTCAACTTCTCGCCTCGCGATGGAGAACTGTCGCCTCGCGATGGAGCGACTAGAAGCTTCGCCTTGCGACACTGATTCATCGTCAGGCGACAAACTGAGTAAGCAACTTTTTTCCTTTCTTCTAAGTTAAATCCAAACCTGTTTCAATCAAAGATTTAAATCTCATTAGCCAGTGAATACAAAAACCTATAATACTCAAAAACAATGAAAACTTATCTAGATTCTACCTAAATTCTTTAATTCTAAAACTAATTTGACCCAAAAACTTACTTGTGCTAGAGATTCAACAGTAGCCAAGAACAGTCTTCCAAGAATCAGAGGAATATCAGCATTCTTAACCATATCTAGAATTATAAAATTAGTTGAGAAAATAAATTTGTCCATATTTACTAATAAATCTTCAACTATACCATATGAATGTTTAATTGACTGATCAGCTAATTGAAGAGACATTATAGTTAGCTTCACTTTATCAATCCCAAGCTTGTGGAGAATTGACAATAGCATTAAATTGATGCTAACTCCTAAGTCACATAGAGCTTTCTCAATGGTCAACTTGTCAATAGTGTAAGGAATGGTGAAACTACCTGTATCTTTTAATTTAGGTGACAGTTTCCTCTGAATTATAGCACTGCACTCTTCAGTAAGTGTCACAGTTTCATTTTCCTTGAGTTTCCTCTTCTTTAAGAGCAAATCTTTCATGAACTTTGCATAAGAGGGCATCTGTTCAAGTGCTTCAGCAAAGGAAATGTTAATCTGCAGCTTTTTAAAGACATCTAAGAACTTTGAGAATTATCTCTCTTAGTTCTCCTTCTTTAACCTTTGAGGAAACAAAAGTCTAGCATATAATGAAGGGTCAATTGCCATATTCTACTCACATTCCTTCTTTTTCCTCTGCCACTTTGGTTGTTCCTCTTTAGCTTCTTCATTACAGCACTCTTGAGTTGAGACATCCGCAACAGGAACATCAATTTTTTCAATTTCTGATGAATCAAATGCTTCTTTAACTTATCCTTCCAAAGTCTTGCCACTTCTCAGTTTAATTGCATGACATTTCTCCTTTGGATTGACTACAGTATCACTTGGAAAGGTGCCTGGAGGTCTCTCTTGAAGCTGTTTCTCTATCTACCCCACTTGATTCTCTAAATTCTGAAAAGTTGCTCCTTGATTCTGAAAAGTTACTTTTGTTTCCTCCATAAAAGTAGAAGTCTATTGCATAAAAGTAGAGGTCTGTATAGAGAATTTCTCAAGTGCAATCTCAAGAGGAGACTTCTTCTTTGGTTGAGGATTCAATGGCACCGTTTGGTTTCTCCAAGAAAAATTTGGATGATTCCTCTATCCTGGATTATATATATTTGAAAATAGAATACCATGAGATTTAGAAGGATTACCTAGATAATTTACCTACTCTTGAGAAATGAAACCAGAATTGCTTGCCTCACATCTACCATTAGCATGGTTACCTCCACAGAAATCACAAATTAACACTTGGTGGTTCATAGAATTTACCTGCATACTCTCAACTCATTTGATGAGGTTGGCTAACTGCTGAGAAATACTTTTATTCTAAGCAAATAAATCATTGAGAATGCCAAGTTCCATAACTCATTGTTTGACTACTACTCTCCCACTAGGCAACTGATATTTATTGGTCGCCATGGTCTCAAATAGTTCTTGAACCTCTTCAAGAGTTTTAGTATTTAAAGATCCACCTGCAGATGCACCTACCATAGCCCTGGTAGGATGATTTAAACCATTATAGAAAATTTGCACCTGCTGCCAAACCTCATATGCATGGTGAGGACATCTCCTTAATAGCTCCTTGAATCTCTCCCAAGATTCATATAATGACTCCCCTTGATTTTGAGTGAAACAAGTTATTTCACTCCTTATTCTAACAAACATTGATGGAGGGAAGTATCGAGTCAAGAATTTGCCAACCAGATCTTCCCAAGTAGAGATGCTCCCTTGTGGCTGGGCTTGTAGCCAGCTCTTCGCTTTGTCTCTTAGAGAAAATAGGAACAACGCGTAATCTAATGGCATCATCAGTTACGCCATTATACTTAATAGTATCACAGAGTTGCAAGAAATTTACAATGTGCAAGTTTGGATCTTTTGCTTGACCTCTCCCAAACTGATTCTGTTGCAACAACTGTAGAAGTGCTGATTTAATCTCAAAGTTATTGGCCTGAATAACATGACGCATTATACTGGTTGAAACATTTTCAACAGATGGAGTAGCATAGTCACCCAACGCGCATCTTCACTCTGCAGTTACAGCTACTTTGGCCATCTTTTCTTCTGCTTCTTCAAGTTTCTTCCTTTCTCTAGCTACTTTCCTGTTTGCTCTAATTGTTCTCTCTATCTCTGGATCATAAAGCAATTCTTCTGACTTCACAGAACCTTGCATAAACAAACAAACAGGCAAACTAGAGTGAAGTAAAGAAAAGAAAAGAAAAAGAAAAAGAAAAAGAAAAATAAACGACTACTAAAAACAAAGAAAGAAAAACAAGAGTGAATAAAAAGAAACAAATTTAAAAAATTAAATAAAAAACAAAATTAAATAAGAAAATTAAGTACCTAAATTAGTATCTCTTCAACTACTATTTAATATTGAAAACAATAATCCACGACAACGGCACTAAAAACTTGTTGTGGATATTGGCAAGTGCACCAAATCGACAAAAGTAATAAAGAGTGAGTAAAGTATCGTTCCCACGAGAATTAAGTTATCAATTACTAAGTTTGCCAAGTTGACACTATTCAAGATATCGAAAAGAGGGTTATTGCAAATTCAATTAAAAATATATATAAGTAAGAAAACAATAAATCAAAGGGTGAAAAAAAATGATGTTAAAGAGTTAAAGTTCAGACTTTACTTGAACTCTTTAAATGCACATTCAAAAATCGATTTAACTATACTCTATTTCAATTATTTATGATCAATCCCAAAATTAATTAATACAAATCCCTTAGTATATTAATCATCTTACACTGTTTAAAATTAACTAATCTCTTAATCTGAACCTAAATAGAAAGGCATTATCAAGAACGAGAAAATTAAAAGAAAAACCACGTAACCCACAACATCTATTCCTAGCGATTACAGAAATTATGGTGTTTATCACATGTTCTAGGTTCATGCAAATTTTTCCAAATCATACATTAACTCAAAAAATTATTCCCAAATTGATCAAGTTTAGAAAAATATTATGAATGGAGATAAACACGTAAATCATGAAATAGAAATATAAATTAAACTCATAAAAGAAGTTACATCATCTAAGAACAGGATTCTTCATCCCCCTAACAAAGGGAAATTAGTTACACATGAAAAAAGAAGAACATAAAGGGAAGAATATGACAAACTCCATTGTAGAAAGGTAGAAATGTTGAAGAAAATTCCTAATCCTCAAGCCTAATTGTGACCACACCACATTAGGGTTTGTGCCTCTTGACGGCTGTTGCATTCTATCCAAGTATGTGTTGAAATTGGCGTAACTTATGTATTTATAATGCAAATAACGTGACAGGTTACGCAGCCAGTGCTCAGGCGCTGTGTTTCCAGCGCCTAGGCGCTGACGTTCTTTCCTGAAATTCTGATATGTAATGTGCGCTCAAGCGTTGCATCTTCAACGCCTAGGCCCTGAACGACCAGAAATAAAATTTCTCCTCTACCTTGACAGCGCCTAAGTGCTGGCTTTCAAGCGTCTAGGCTCTAGACCACCAGAATGCAAATTCAGCTTTGTCTTGTGCAATCGTTCAATCTTCTTCCATGCATAATTACTTATCAAAAACACATAAAAATACACAATTAAAACATAATTTAGAAAACTTAAAAACAAAATAAACTTAAGAACAAACTCAATCAAAAATATTAAAAGAGAAGAAAAACCCAAGACTTTGAATCGAAAAATTTTGAATTTTTAAAGGTTCATCATCCACCGTCATCAAGTTCGTCGGAGAATCGAGGTCAACCATCTCTCTCCAATGAATGATTCATAGGATACGATGGCGAAGCAGACAAACGCCACCATGAGCGATGATAAAGGAGTGTGATGAGGCTGTCAAGTTTGACACTACTTATGTCAGGGCTCACAAGAGGCCTGCTTCAAAGGGTTAAGTTTGGGATTTAAGAACGTTAATTTGATTTTAATTTTTGGATTTCAATGTAATTTTGTTTTAAAAAGGGGTTGAGATTAAGATATTTTTAAAAAAATTTAAATAAGTCTTTGAGGACTATTTAGTAAATAAAATGGTTAACAAACTTCTCATTAATAAATAGATAATGTGAATATATTTATTTATTAACTTGTCTATATGTTTAAATGTAATTGAACCATGTAAGATGGGTACTAAAATCCTCTCATTTTGATGGGCACAAGAGAAACCTCCTTACTCATATTTTATTTTCACTCTTTAATACATGTGGACGTATGGTACTAGAACATAGTCCATACGCCTTACTATGGCCACAATGGTCTGTTGTCTTCGTGGCAGTGGTCCCAGTCCCATAGGTTCATTCCTAGATCGACTTGTTATCTTCTTTTTTTCTTTTTTCTTTATATTTTTTGCGATTGAACCTCAACTAATCCACCCTTTAGGTTGGGTCAACTAGGGGATTTACAACTTTACAATGTTATTCCTTGGGCATACTTCCAAAAAATAATTGGTATAACTAAAATTTAAATATGTAACTGTTTGGCTACTCACGGATCACATCTTGTCATGATATCTTATTGAGCTGACAAGTGATAAACACCAAGTTGCGATGCATAACGAAGAAAAATTTATTTGTATAAAAGCAATTTATCAAAATTTATCAGTTTTTTTATACAGACCAAGGGAAGCAGTTCCTTCACTTTGAAGAACATACATATTATCTCAATTCTACATGCAATGGTAGTTAATAGATTCGATATCCAAATCAAAACTCACGAATACTATACAAAAACCTGACCATTAGTCGCTATAAAAGTAACTTGATTTTCTAGAGGAAACTAAACGATGATGCTCCAATTTTCTCTGTTGCAACTTTATGTGATACAGATACACTTTTGATCACGTGGTCTTTGTTTTGAAAACCATTCATGCCCACAGTTTCAAAACTAGATGCATGTCTTTACTGGGTAACATGGGGGTAGAGGACGATAGGTTTATGCATCACCAACAACTATGTGGGGATTTCACGGGGACAAAGAGCTCACTAGTGAATAAGTGGTCCTCCACCTGGAACCCATTAATTATTTTATACTATATTACAATTGCGTTTTCGTTGCGTTTTAACCAGATTAAGACATCTTAACTTGTACCCGTCTCATATTTTATTCAGATTTCTTATCTAGAAAGCTTACTTGTCCAAATTCTAGTCGAAGACTTTTGGGGAGGGGGGGGGGGGGGGTCTTCTGTTCATTGTCCAATACAAATATATTTTGTGCAGGAACATCATTTGTCGAGGGAAAAAAACAAACAGTGCTATATTGGTTGGGAGCTGAGAGAAAAACAATGATGATGCTTGAGCTTCCCTCATGACCTTGAGTTGTGGCCTTGTGGGTTCTCAGAAATTTCCCAAACAAAATATTAGGGAGCAATATTTCTGGCTGCCTGCTCATGTGCAGAGAGCACCACTAAAAGTGATAAAGGAGATTGATAATGGAGGAAGAAAACTTTGAATAAAACTCATTTGAATTGGATTTTTTGACTTAGTTTAAATAGCACAATTACAAGGGTATTTATAGGTGTACAGTATCCCTCTAGATTTATTCAATACAATGCACTTATTAAGCAGAAGCATCGTGCATACATTAAAACTACAACTTTTTAAAACTTTGAGTCTTAGAAATTACAAGTGCATGAATATCTAGATACATGCATAGTGGGTAATTATCAAGTTTATATTTCCAACACCCTCCTTTAAACTTCGATTCTTCTTGGTGACTTCAATCCATGCTCACATTTCACAAAATCTTCAGACTTCAAAGTCTTGGTGAAAATATCAGCTACTTGATCATAACTTCTCACGTAAGAGAGCTCAACTTCTTTATTTTCAACAAGGTGGCCTTCTTCTAGTTGCTCTTCATCTTCTTTCTCTTTGACAAGATGGGCTTCTTCTTCATTGATGGGAGAATTTTAACATTCACTAACATAATGACCATATTTGAAACAATTATAGCATTCAATCTTAGTATCATACCTTCTTTCCCCTTCTTGTTCTTGTGAACTTACTTACTCTTGTTCTTTGTCTCTCAAAAAGAACTTTGATTGGAGAATCTTCCAAGCTTCCTTGGCCTTTGTTGCACAAGCAACCTTCTCAAACATCGCATTATCCAAGGCTGCATGAATAATATTAAGAACAACTTGATTCAATTTGCAATTTATTTGCAAATTGTTCCTTTGAGCTTGACTCAAATTTCCTTCATTTTCCAGCTCAACATACTCATTTTCAACCATCTCTCATGCTTCTTATGAGCCAAGAATTGCTCTCATACGAAGACACCAATTATCAAAATTCTCTTTTGTGAGTTTAGGAATCGAAACAATAGAATTAAATGTCTTCAACAAATTATGTGACTTTGATACCACTTTAAAGGAAATAAAGGAGATTGATAGAGGAACAAGAATACTTCTAATATAACTCACTTGAACTGAATTTCTTGACTGATTTGAGCAGTACAAGTACAAGGATATTTAAGGTGTAGAGCATGTCTCTAGATTTATCCAATACAATGCACCTATTAAGCACATGTATCATGCATATATTGAAACTATAACTTATTGAAACTTTGAGTCTTAAAAATTACAAGTGCATGAACATCTAGATATATGCATAGTGGGTAATTAATCAATATTACATTTCCAACAACCATAACCTTCACCGCAAAAGCCTTATGAACTAGGTGATTGATCATTGATGTTTTGTCTCCGTAAGTTCTTTTGTGATTCATATGTTACCCCTACGTTTCCCAAAAAAAACAAAGAGAAGATCTCTAAACAAGAATTTATTTATCGTAATACCTATTTTACTTCGGTTAAAGCATTATGGTCTAGAAAGCACGCACACGTGTTTAAATGCTTGTATGACACACAATGACATGTGTCTGTGAAGCATTTTATTTAAAAAATATTTTTGCAACTTCGACACGATTATGATATGGTGAAACATGATTGGACATGACATAGACATGATCATTTAATTTTTTTTATAAAAAAAATAACACCCAGAAGTTAAGTCTATTTTAAACTTTTAATCAATTAATAATAACAAAGAAAAAAATAAGACAGAAGATATATATATATATATATATATATATATATATAACATATTTAGTGATAGGAGATTTTATTATGAGAGAATAAGAGATGACTATACAATCATACATGAATGATCAAGATTAAAAATTATTTAAAAGTTATGTAATCACTTAAAAAAATTACATACATTTATGTTCTAATATTGATCATTTATGTAAAATTAAATAATCAATATTCACTCCTTTCATGTTATTTTTTATTAATAGATTATGGTAAAAGACAGAGTATTCCATACATATCCTGAGCTCAGTTTAACCAATAAAAAATTCTATGCAAAAAGAAAAGGTATAAAATGAAAAAAAAAAAAGTATAGCAAATGTTGATAAATTTAAAAAGTTAAACAATGCCAAATATTTGAGCAAAATGCACGTTACATGAAAGGAAAAAAAACTATAAGCGAAAATTCTTGTATATTTTCAAAATAATATTTCGAATTAATTAGAGTATGAAACGTGGTATAAAATTTGATTTTACGTTTATTAATTTAAAAGTAAAATATGAATAATAAGAATTATTACTCTATAAGATGCAAGCATCTATCTCCACCTTCAACCCTTGAGAGAAGCCTTCACGTAAGGCGTAGAAAGAATGACATCTCAATCGCCCAGACACAGAAAACAAAATCATATAACAACTGCCATAAGCATAATGTTGAGAATGGCCATTAACAATATACTTACCATATAGAAAAAATACAAGGCTTAATAAATAGTAGGAGAAATTCTTGCCAAAACTATAGACACCCAGTTAGGTGCACCAGACTAATTATGATTTAGTATTTTTATAGATAATTGTGTTATATAATTAATTTTACAAAAATCAATAAAAATACTAAATTTTGATTGACTTAGTATACCCAAATATGATGCTCATGTTTAAGTAAGAATTTCTCTAATAACAGTATTGACATATTGCCTACCAATGGAATTGCAAGCAGCAACAGAAATCTCATATTCAAATGACATTTCTAATCAATTAAGAACAATCAAGGCATACTACGTGGATCGAGGCTCAAAAATAAATTCGCACTACATACAATTCAAAAGGCTACAGCCACATATCTACAGTTTCGGGAAAAAGCAAGAGATTGAAACAAAACATCATTCCGTCTACCACTCCTCCAACTTGGAATCCAAAGAAGGCACATCCTCACCATCCGAAAAGGTACCGCCTGAATCACTGGGTTTCTTTACTGCTTGATCTGAAATTCCAAAGTTGCCACATACCTCTGAATCGCTCTCACCCTCTCCCCCGGGTGCCCCAGAAAGTGATACTAATCCCATGGCAGCAATGCTGTTTGCAATAACATCAATGTCTCTGGTTCCAGAATAAAGTCCACGACTGCCAGCAACAAATATATTGTTTTGCTTTTCAGCTGGATTAGTTAAAATTGCTGGCAAAGTATCCATCATCACCTGTTGGTTACCCTGGCTAGAACCACTAATCAGCAGCCGCAGCGTCTCTCTTGCGCCCTTCACCACAGCATCAGATTCAGGAATCAGGGGCTTCACAAGCTTTGGATGCAATGGTGGAATGCTAGTTGACAAAGCAGGGCCAGCACTAACAAGATAGCCCTGACCTAAAGAGCACACATCAATTACTGGGACATGAACAATTGGATCACACATCAATGGTGTGAAGGTGGGAATCTGCTGAGAAGTTGGCAGTGACATCCTCACCAATGGATCAGGCAGAAATGGAGGAAAGTCCATGGACGTACTAAGATTAAGAGGTTGTACTGGTTCCAACAGGCTAGCTGGCAAGGTATCAGATAACAACGAGGCACCCGAGGGAAGAGGAGGTGATTCAACAGATGTGTCGGGAGACTGTGAAATTGCTACTAGAGATGGACAAGTTGAAATCCCAGGAAGGCACCAACAATAGTAGGGAGAAAAAAGGCGTGAAACTACAGGAGGGACTTCTGTTCTTGGGCCAAGGCTCGATGGGACAGTAAGCCTTCCTAATGATCCCAGAAAACTTGAAGGAGAAAAGGCATAATTTTTGGTAACTTCCGGAGTTTTGTTAGAATCAGAATGAATTGATGATAAATCCAAGATATTCCCTGAATCATTTGTCAATTTGTCAACTTCAGACTGATGGCTATCACCATGACGCTTAATCTTCTCCCTGGCAGCGCTCCTGAGGGAAGACAAGTTTCTAGGGTGCGCCTCGTTAAGGCAACTTGATCTTGGACTAAGACTACCCTGGTAACGTGTTGCATTTCCCTTCAGTGCATGACCACCACTATGTTGACATGGGGGAAACTTTGATGTGGATGAAGAGTGTGAATTTTCAAATGCATTATCACAGCTAGCTGTGAAATTAGCAGACAGGGTTGAAGGATGAACTGAACTTTCATGGCTATTGCCCACCATTGACCCCCTAAGAAAAGCACGAAGCTGAGTTGCAAAGCAGTCAAGACGTGACTTGCTAATGCCACTCAACTCAGCAATGGATGGTTTCCTCTCGAGTAAATCCTTCATCTGATTTGCGGGAAAAAAGAGTTTGATGGAAAAAATCATCAATCATAAAATTATAAAATATCTTCAAAACTCGTACTAAAACTAAGAGAAACTAGAAAGAATGCAGAATAAATTTCATATCTAGTCTCATGCCACATGAAAAATTAAACAAACGAGTTCAATCATGTGCACAACACAGTATAAAAGCAGATAAATAACCAAAATTACCCTTGCAAGTAATTCAATTCCCAAAAGCTTTGACTTCTCTGAGCACCAGAAGTAAAAAGTTCTACCATCAGGAGTGCTTACAAGGAAGGATCGGCCAGAACTGTCTGTTGGGATTTCATCAACCACAACAGCAGAGCACTGGGATTTGCTTGTTAGGCTGAATATTCTCTCAGCATTGCCATCATCCCCAATGAATGAGAGGTGAAGATTAGAACTTGGCAGAAGTATGAGGGTCAAGTTACCCCTGTGAGCAAATCAAGATAAAATGATACCTTATTAATCGATAGTAGAGTAGAAACAACATACAAGAAATAAAAAAGACAAAATCTGTAACAAATTTGCACAATGAAATTATGATGCAGAATCTTCAACCTTAGCCCACTAATACTTGAGCCTTATTCCACTTAACTCTATCAATCTGAATTAAAGTTTCAAGCATTCTGAGCCAAACTTTCTGATTTCTAAAACTAGTGCTATTACATCCAACCTCAATGTGAATTTACCAACTCTATTAAGTTTTAGTTATTGCAATTAAACCAAAGATCATATATATGGTATAACTTATAAAATAGAAAAAACACTTCACTCAGTCCCCATAACACAAGTATAAGCCATGTCTAGATCAGTAACAACAGCAGTTATAATTCCCAGTCTTTTTAGGTATCTAGCTAAGTTCAGGAACACACCAAATGAATTCATCAAAGTTATATTTGTCAAAATTACTTTCCCTCCAATATCCATACCAAAAATCAGGGCATAAAAATCCTACTATAAGTTGGAAGACATTGATATTCTTTCAGGACAGAAGTATAATGGCAGAACATCTGACTTTCAGTAATATAAAATTCGAAAAGGACAGAAAATCACTCTAAATCATCTAACCAACAGATTGGAACCTTTCCATCATTATAAATACAGATTAACTACCTCATAGAATCCAAAAATTATTCTTAATCACTTCCTACTACATGTTGATGTGGCTTCAAGTTTAAAACATATAAAAACAGAATCAAATACTAAATGAAGCCCATATTAAAACTGGCTAATTCATATAATTATTAAAAGGGATTCTTTGTATAAGTGATCATATTGATGCTAAATGGGGAGGGGAGGGGGGAGCCCACAAAAATAGCTTAAATAACATTCAGTATCAAATGCACAGCAAAACACAGTATACAGATATGTTCAAATAAACATAATATTACTAAACTGCATGCGACCTCTTATTCAATGTGATTTTTTCCCCAGATAAAGACTTCAAACCTAAAGATCTTAAAATGATAAACAGAAGCAATATATATAATATAGGATCATGAAACTACCTTTACTTCCTCTTAATTCAGAGATCATAATAGAAAACGCCCAGTTACCTACAAGTCAAAAGACATATTTACTTGGAAGAATGAACATATTACCATCAATAAACTAAAGTACAGACTCCTGTAATTACTACTTGTCATCCAACAAACTACACCTTTAAGAAAGCAAGATTACAATTATAATTACTAGAAAATTTAGAAAAATAAACAGCACTTCAATCAATCACAAGAGGATTTTCACATGTTGCTTACAGTTATGCAGAAGTAATGGGAAGCAAAATTGCTACAATAGCCAAACAAGATCCATTAGTATAACAAGTAGAAAAATCCATTACATAGTCACAACTCAGCCAGCTAAAAGCTATAAATGCAATTATACACAACATAAAGAAATATGCACATAAATTAAGCTCAAATGTTAAGGAACAATTCTACAAAAGTTATAAAAATTCTTAATTCTTAAAATGAATAATTTTTTTCAAATAAACTATGAAGTGAAAGTATATTAATGGATGTTGGACCACTGGAGTCCATAATGATAATCATATATGAACTCATCAGGCCCATTTCTTTCCAGAAAATAGGAAATTTCAATTTACAAAAAAAAAAAAAATTGGGTTTTGCTTTCATAAATGTGGAGGCAAAAGGAAAGTGTATGCGTGTTAATCAATTTCTCAAAATCTGATAGCTTTTTTTTTAGAAAAAAAAAAAAGACCACTATCCCAACTTATTGATCACATTTAATTTGTCAAAAGCATTTAACAAAAAGTGGCATAAAACAATGATCCAGAAGGAACACAGAAACACAATCCCGAGACACTAAGGAGTACTTCGTGCATACACAATCTCACACACAGACACACTAACTTACACGTATACTTATATCTGTGACGCACTGCGAAACATCATAACTTTACTAATACAACATATTATTTTAAAAACCGGCAGCCTGCATGGGATACAAAGCATAATTCAAAACACACAATGAATTGCCAGTTGATAGCTGTGGCAATAAGAAAACATATATGGTATCCTGTCAAAAATTTGACCGCCTCCAGACAACAACAGATATATTACTAGAAAAATAATTTACCACAAATTCACAATGACAGACAGAATGAAATAATGTAACACTACAGTGTATTAAAATGTACGATTGGAAAGTTATACATAACATACATACACTACCCTAAAATGCAAAAATATAAGCAAGTTGTGTAAACAAACACCAATTATATCTACTATTCTACTAGAACAAAAGCCAGTGTGATAAAATGAGATTACCTATTATCAGTAGGGCACATGTTAGTGCCTTCCTTGATGATCTTCCCAACGCGAATCGAAACAAGAGGCACAAAGAAGCATCTGGCTAGCATGCCAACCTCCGATGGCTCGAAATGCTGCAAAGTGAAAGAAATAGAGAAAGCCGTTCAGCGAATCACAAAAGATCAAACAAACACGATGCTAATTATTACAAAGGATTTGTCACACGGCGCTAACGGAATTAACAAACAAAAGCCTCGAGAATCTAGCTTACTCACCTGAGTTAACTGAGTAAGCAGGGAATCTTCGCAGGAAGCGTTGATCTTCAGCAAGGGTTTCAACCTCTCGTCTGCGCGACATGCTCCCGTATATTGCATATCAAGAGCCTGCAGCCACTTCAATAACCGCTCTCCATTATTATTGGTCTGCTGAAGCAACAGATCATCGTCACCTTCATCACCGTTCGATGGATCCACGCGTTCGAGGCCATTGATTCTGTCACCATCAAACGAATCTTGTCCTCTACGGTTAGCCATAACGGATTTTTGAGGATTGAAATGAAGATGGAAGATGGAGCCGATAACGATCCAAAGAGAAGCAGTTTAGAGAGAGGAAAACAAAAAATATCTGACAGCTCGAAATGGAAGGTAAGAGAAAAGCCGGTGGTTCATTATTAAATCGTAGCCACCAGCGTAACATTGCGGACTTCAAACCGATTATACAATAAGGTTGCGGAACGGTTTGAGATCCAGGTTGGTGGTGCCGGGTAAAGCTTTGTTGCAACGGACGAAGTTATTTTAAAATTAAATTATTTTTCGATGAATAAATAATTGTATATTTATTATTAATTTAAGTTAAAGTTTATAATTATTTAAATTTATTAAAATTTAATGATGTACATATATTTATTTATTTAATTTAAAGGTAAAATTTATCTTAAAAGAGGTTGAAGAGTCATATCTTGTTACAACATTACTTAAGTACACATTTCTCATATATGAAAATTAGACAAAATCATAATAAAAATGTTTTAAAAAAAGTGATAAAATTAATTATAATTAAATAATAAAAATTATTTAAATATAAAATAATATATACATAAATATACATAAAGACTATATTTGGTACACATAATAATATAGTATAAGATAAGATGATAGGATAAGTATAAAGTATGATAGTATAATAAATAGGATAAGACATAATCCCATATTTTTATTTGATAATAAAAGGATAAATTAATTAATTGTATAATATTTTTTGTTTAAGACCAAAATATCATTTAACATAAAAGTTAAAATAATTAGAAAACAATAATAAAAAAGCCTTATGGTGGTGGTGGTGGTGATGATGATGATGGTGATGGTAGTGGTGGCGGCGGCGGCTGCCAGCATGGTGGTGGCGGTGGTGGAGGTAATGATAGTGGCGGTGGTGGTGGTGGTGGTGATGGTGGTGGTGGCGGCGACGGTCTTGAATGGTGGCATGGTGGTGATGGTGGCGGTGGTGGCGGCGATGGTTGTGGTCGTGATGGCGGCGATCGGTGCGATGGATGATGGTGCGACGCGGTGGTGGTGATGACGGTGGTGGCGGTGGTGGTGGTGGCGGTGGTGGCGGTGGTGATGGTGGCGATGGTGATGGTGGCGGTGGTGATGGTGGTGGCGGGTGGTTGATGGTGGCGGTGGTGATGGTGGCGGTGATGGTGGCGGTGGTGGTGGTGGCGTCGGCGATGTTGATGGTGGCGATGGTGGTGATAGTGATGACGACGTGGCGGTGGTGGAGGTGGTGGTGATGGTGGTGATGGTGGTGGTGGTGGTGGCGCTGAGATGAGTGATAAAAATAAATTGAGAATAAAATTAGAATAAAAAACTTATCATGTCTTATTATGTATTAGGAGAGGGATAGAGTTATTACCTTAAAATAAAATAAAATAACTTAACCAATTTTATTATCTTATCATTGAATATATCAAATATTAAATAAGACCTGATAATATTAACTTATACTATCATATTTTTTTTATACAATTCATCATACTTAGTCAAAAAGTATTATTAGATGGTAGCCATCCCACGTCAGCTCTCAGTGGCTCCCTTCCGTTATTAAAGTGAAAATTATTGTGGTGCCTCTTTATTTGGAATTTGAAGGTGTGTACTATACTATGTGGCATGAAAGGGACTGCTTTTGATGAAAACTCGATCGATAAGTCATTCGTTTATGAGTCCCCCATTTTCAGACATATCTTTTTTGTAGGTCCTGTCACACCTTTTACTCTCGACATGAATCCATTCATTCCTAAATCCTAATTTCCTAATAAATAACAAAAATTTTCCCAATTAAAATAAATAGTGAATGAGGATTGTACCCCATATATATATATATAGATGAGATATATTTAATGAAAAGAATTTTTAGTATAAAAGAGTAAAAAGAATAAATTTTAATTATATAATTAGATATAAATTATTTAAATTAAAAATTACATAAATTATAACATGAGATGTTATATGATAATTATTAAAATCATATATTTATTATATAACATATTTTTAAAATTTTATGTCAAAATAACACATGTAAATATATAAATTTATGTATCTTTTCTATATTGTGCACAATTAATTATTGGTTGCATTTGTAAATTGTTATGAGATTAATAGCTAGATAAAGTCATAAAACTACTAAGATATAATATGTTGTGTCTTTTTTTTTTCTCCTACAACTACAAGGTCTTCTTAGTAATTCAGTAAGATTTAAATTCCTGCACTACAAGTAAAACTCACCCATACAAAGTTCAAATTATCAATTAAGTCACACTTCGTGATTACTTACCGTCTATTGTGTTTGGATTGTCATCTAAGTAAAGCATTACTTGTGTTTAGATTGTCATCTAAGTAGAGCATTACTGGGAACAAGAACAGTCATATTTGTTTATGCTTCTAATTGAAAGTTGGAAGCAATATATAAACTTGTGTATCTTTTTTTTTTAAAAAAGACATTCAAATAAAGAGAATACTATAAGATATTAATTCATTCTCAAGAAAAGTGCTCAGATTTAATATATTAGGGATGGATTTGGGAGTTAAGAAGTATTAAAATGTATATGTCACGATTTAAATAACTAATCACAACATTTAACCAATTATGTACACAAAAATTGCCACCCTGTTGCAGATTACAATATCCATGAATCCCACGATACAAACTACAGCTAGCACGACCCTAATCCTGCTCATCAACTACTGCTGCCGCTCTCTAGTGATCCCAGACAGTATGCAATTGAACTGGAAGCACTACCAGCTCAACAACACATTATATATAGTTAGCAAAATGAGTTAGTTCGATGCGATTAGACTGCTTTAAGCTGAGTTATTTTTAAGTTAGGTTAAATTGACTAAGTTTGTTTTGAGCTAGCAAAGTTCAGTCTAATCCAATGCATTGTAAATTGAGAGTTGACCAAGTTGGTCCATCAGCCCCACAAATTTATTAATTTTTTTAAATAATAAATTTAATTTTTAAAATAATAAATCAATAAAAAATAAAAATTTGATTTACTTAATTTTGAGTTAATAACAAAAAAATTAGATAAACAGTCAATTATCAATTGAATTTTAATTTTTTAATAAAAAATATCATTTTAAATATATCTAATTAAATTAAAAATAAAATAAAATTCGAGTCAATTGACTAACTTGATCCAAAACAAGCCAATCCAATTTTAAGTCAAATCACATTGAGCCAGATTAAATTTAAACTTGAATTTTTCTAACTAAACTAATATTTTATTAAACTATTCAGACTAATTTATTAGTCAACTTTAAACACATAAACTAAGTTATAAAGCAAGTAATTCAATTTTAATCTTTTTTTTATTAGGTTATTCCCACGGCCACCAGCATTACTATGAGACTAAACCCAAACAATTTCGCAATTAGAAAACTTTCTCAATAATTATCTTTTCTGGACCTTGACCTTCTTCCGAGAAGTGTAGCTCGTTTATCAATACATTCAACACTTGTTGGTAATTCAATTTTAATCTAATCTTAAACAGAAAAGTAGGGGGTAAAAAAGAAGGAAGAAGAGATAGACAACCATTAATCTTTTTCAGGAAACTAAATGAAAGTAACGCTCCTCCACCTTTTTCTACAAAATAAACTGACGAAATATGGGAATAAATTGTGTTCTAAAGCTAGTGAAAGCTTGATTCCCTTACATTCTAAATGTCATAAATAAATGTATAGAATTATAAACCATATCCAGACATATGTTTTCTCCCCTCCTGAAAGTGCACTACAGAACTAAAGTCCATGTCTCCACATCACTTGTTCTTCTTTGGTTCTATTGTATATTGATCTATCAATGCCTCGACATCTTTCCAGAGGCGGCCCTCGACCAAGATTCCATCCTCAGAGAACCTGCAATCCAAACAAAAATATACTGATGCATTTTGATCTCCAAAAAGCAGTGTAATAATAATGATTAATGCACTTTGTCCAATGTCATTTAGCGTGCATGCATAAAAGTGAAGGATGATTTTGGTAGGGGAGCCAGAGAGGGAAATACCATTCAGTAACACTTTTGGTCAGATGTACTGGTTCATTTGCAGAAACTGATTTTGGATCTGCACTTGCTATGGTAAGTGTGTACATGTCTGAAAATCTAGGCAATTTCGAGGAAACTACTAAACCGGTAGTGGTGAAGGATCCCTGTATACAAAAAAAAAACAAATTACATCTAAGTTGGAATACACAGAAAAGTCATAATTTAAATTGAGAATGTCTTGGGCTTCTGCTGGAAGGCTAATATCAAAAGCATTACCTGATTTCGTGACAGAGTTCAAAGACAAACTTAAATTAGAATGAAATTTCATTCATTTTTTCTGTGTGCAACATGAATTCCTCTACGCCCTTCTCCCCATATGTAGACAAATATCCAGATGAATTAAGCATAACATACACCAGCCAGTATACAGATAAATACATAAAAGCTGTACACCTTTAGACCATGAACAACCTATATTAATCTGCCAAGCAGCCAGCCAACTAGGTTGCATCATTGCTCATCAAGCAAATACTTCAGTAAAAGATTATATGAATATTATATTAAATAAACATTACTGGCTTACCAAACTGATATTAAGTTCATGAGTTCATCTACTGTAAGCTTGATGCGGCCCGTTCAATACACAAGTGATTTGCTTGGTATTGTGTTTGATGAGTATTGAGTTAAAACAGCCATGTTCAGATTACCCTATCTATCTTAAGGCCTACACAAATATACAATGGCGCAATCCTAACACAACTAACCAGACTGAAGAGACCAAAACAAAACCAAAAAAAAATGGGATGGCAGATTTATACAAGAAGATGAAGGCATGCCTCTCTCTCTCAAACACACACACACACACACACAATGACACAAAGTCACAAACATAAAATTCTTAAAAAATGTTCCTTCTATGTATTGGGAAAATTAATTAAAAATGGATGGAGGAAACAAGAATTTAATTTAATCAATGTACAAAACAGGGGGCTATATCACTTCAGGAATTTTTCCCCCCAATCTGAGTATACATCTAAAGATGAAGAATAAAGCCTCTAATCTATATTAACTGAAATCACAAAACTATCACTTCATCACCACATACTCTAATAGTCCACATTAATCAATAAACATTCAGCAGATGAGTGAGTGATATAGATTATGTGTAGGTATTATACAAAATCCAACACCAGAGGACTGGTATAGGAGGAAGGTAGATGAAGTTTCAACTTTAACAGACTTAGGAAGATCAGTCATTCAGAAAACACGAGTCAAACACAGCATCTATTCTCCATATATAAATGAAAAAGACAAGTACTTTATCAAAGTTATTAGAAACTTACAGCAGGAGGATAAGTGAACAGAATGGCATTTTTCTCCTTAGTGTATATGATCAGCTGCAACAACCCATTGAGGACTATATACGTGCCAGAGTTAAAGATCAAACAGAACTGAAGCAAAATAAATAAAATGCCAATTGATACCCAGAAGCCAATTTTTTATTCAAAATAATAATAATAATAATAATAATAAAGGGGAGAAAAAGAATAGTATTCATAAACAGGAATTCCCCCAGCCATGAGACTATATTGTAGAAAGTTTTATCCTCCCAGTTCAAAATTTATGTTTTAAAAATTATATAGTTCAATCACAATGTGTTCAAGCCTTCAAGGTATAACCAGAAATGAAAAGAGAAACAGCTGCAATCACATTTCCATTTTCACTAAGCAGCAAACTAACTCCTTTAACATAGAAACTAGGGAACTTTAAATTTGACTAATTGTGGCATCCAATATTATTTCAAAAACTTAATTCCAGATGTTTCATTTTCCACTATTGATTATCCCAAGCAGAGCAAAATTAAAAATCCAAGCCAAAAATTTTATTTTAAAGAAAAAATTACAGTGGACTATTCAAACATCCTTCTTTCCTCTATAACAATAAACCCGATTTCTCAAAAATATTTTTCCTATTATTCCTACACTTTTCGAAAAGGATATAAGATGATGCAGGCAATGAGAAAGTCCCTGTTCTCAGGGAACTTCTTCTTGTAAAATTGGGCGAACAGAGCAATGACGATGATGATGGTCCCAATCAACAGCCTCACGTTGTTGAATCTGACGTCTTCCACGTACCCACGACTCGTTACTATCTGTTACGAAAACGAAATTGAAGCACGACCCTCAAACCAAAATCTCAATCAAATATATAAAAACGAAAACTTTTGTAGAATGAATAAGATCTGAAAGAAGGGGGGCTAGGGTTTAACGGACCTCACAAACAGACTCGTCAAGGATGTGTTTGATGGAGTGGTGATCCAACAGATTGCCTTTCTTCGGAGCTTTAGACGCCATTTTATGATTATTATTTTTTGGTTCTCTGTCTCTCTTAGTCTCCGGGTTTTGTGTTTTTGTCCGAGCGAGACTTTGAGCCAAGCAGCTAAGCGTTTCTCAGATTAAACTATCAAAGCCTCCACCACTAGCAATTGCTAACTGTAACAAGTTCCAAACTCATTTTTCATCTCACATAATTTTTTATCATATTTTTTTCATAATTATGATTAAATAAAAAATGATGTGATAAATAATATGAGAAATAATATAAAAAAAGTGGGATTAGAAAATCAAGATTGCAATTAAAATGCCAATAAATATAGAACAGTGACTACCTCCATTTCGATTTAAAAGACCTCTGATGAATAAAATAAATCGGATTCTTTCATTAAATCAAGAAAACAATTTCTCACACACACAAAAAAAAAAACAAAACAAATATTTCATTCTGAAGTTTTGTCTGTGATATACATTTGTCAAAAATATGTGTATTCAGAATATATCTATAGTATTCTATAACACTTATATTCTATGATAATTTTTTTGTAAATTTTTTAATGAATATGTTCAGTAAAATGATTGATTTTTTTTTATAAATATTATACCCTTTCTCTTGTGTCCCAGTTTACGTTTTCTTAATGCCGGTTTGTTTTGGCTTCTTCTCAATGCCATTGGGCGTTTAGGGAAAGGCAGTATTTATTTACTTCTTACGTTTACCCTAATGTAATATGATAGTTGTTTGTTACAACCATTGTAAAAGAATCAAATAATAGTATAATACCTAAAACAGCTTATTTTCTGTTCAGTCAATGTGTTCTCTACTTTACACTAGCAATTTGTACGTTGAATATGCAGGTATAGCAAACTAGCCCATTGACTACTAGTTGGTACGGACTTAGCAATTAACCATTTGGTTTGATCGCACTGCAACTATCAACATTGTCAATGGCTTCGTCTGATAATTGATGAGAATAGTCGATAGTTGGAACATATTATATCCCCAATAAACAAACAATGATGTCTGTCGCACACACATTACTACACATACATTATTTTATATATTATAATTTTCACTATTTGATAATAGCTAATCTTACCTCATTTTCTACATATCTAATTTTCTTACTACCCCTAATGTAAGATGTACAAGAAGTATTATCCGTAAATTAAATGGACCTACATCTGAGCTACCAATGAAATCAGGTGATCAAACACAGAATATTTGTTTCAGGAGCATACTCAGAAGTCAGAACCCAGAACCCTGCTCAATACATGGACTAACAGACCAGTGACTCTAGCATGTAATTTTCGGCATGAATTTCCTCCATTTGGAAACTAGTCTGACGAAAGTAATCAAGATACAGTTAAGGTCATATTTTAATCTCCTGTTTGTTTTTAAGTTACAAACTTTCAAATGTCATAGTCTATCTCCTATCATTTGAATTAATTTGCCAACTGAAGATGGTTCATGAAAGCTCAATATAGGGAAAACTCAAAAGTTAGCGGTCTCCAATCATAGATGCTTAGCATTGGCGGCATCCTTTGCGAGTAAGAAATGAACCCCCTTAACTAGTTCTTCCTTCATCATGAACAAAACAGCAGCAGCCAGCACACTTTGTACAATTTTAGTGTCCATGCCTTTGTAAAATCCATAAAACCCTTCATAGCGGATCATCTTAATAATAGCATCCCATGTGCCTGAATTTAGAGAAGATTACGCAACTTTAGAGAGGAAACAAAGAATAGTGAGAGTAAAAATTTCTAAAACTTCAGACTACATTTTCAATCAAATGGTTTCAGAATGGCTGTGTGCGTGTGTGTGAGACAGACAGAGAGAGAGAGCCAGGGAGGAAGGGAAGCAACAAACAGAAGCGTTTACCACCAGGGTGAACAAGAGCAATAATCACATGTTAACTTCAGCAACACAGTGCTTATAACCTCTCTTCCGGCAAACAAGATCAAAGGGTAGATAAAACCTACTATACAATTGGATCATGACCTGTATTCAAGGTATAAGAAAAGATCGTCACAACTTAAACCTTTATAATGGTGCCTCTTGTCTCCAGTTTTATCCTGTCTAGCTTGAAGCCTTGCCTGTGAGAACAACAATACAACATAACAAGTGAGAAATTGAGAAAAGCACTTTGGATATAGATCCTTTTCTCAGTCCTCCCCATGCATTACTTCTCATGAATAACAGACATCAATGCGACACCGAGGACATGACACCATAACAAATTTAAAAACTAAGACATTGATTATATTATTATAAATCAACTACCACAGTAAAAACGAGTGAACAAAATAATGCAAAAGATACAATTGTCTAATATCCAAATTAAATTAAAAAAATATTGATAACAGATTTTAGTAATGTCAAACACATCCAACCATCTAAAGTTCATTATTTTTAGATACGCATATCATAAACACAAATGATTCGGCATTTAAATTTTCATGTAATGCAACAAAAAATAAATAATCACATCTATCAATACCATATTGACCTCATGGTCCTAGAAAAATACAGAAGTCAACTATATGGCATATTCTAGTATTTTGTGATCCCAAAATTTCTTTTTAGATCTTCAAACTGATCCATACTCCTTTTTGTTTTTTTGAACAGTATAATATATATATATATATAAAAGGCTATGTCCAGCTCAGAATTTTTCTTCTTTATCTTTTACAAGTGAAGTAAGCAAATCTATTTCTGTGATTTTGTAGTTTATACCATTTCTGTGTTTTTGTAGTTTAATTGCTCATCATTAATTTTATTCTGATAAGACTATGGTTCACATTTAGCCAGTTAAAAAACCAACATCTTGAGAAAGCTAGCATGATATACCTTCACAACCAAGAGAGGATAAGTTACAACAGTAGCTCCAAGCTTGGCTAAAGCTCCAAGAAGAAATATCTAGTGTCATAAGGCAATCTTAGTCTGACGATGTTATAAACAATTAAAAGCAACATAAGAGAAAATATAAGTGCAAATAGGATATACTCAAAAAGATTTTACCTAGAGAAGTGAAATGAGATAATTAATACCTCTAAAGCAGTTACCCCGTTGCTACCCTTCTTACTCCAAGCACGTCTTTTTTTTAACTTCATCAACATGGCTTCATACAGCATGAACTGTATGGAAGGATTACTTACCTGAGATCAGGAATAACCAATCAGTAATACTCCCTCAGCATGAAAGAGAATCACTTCCAACGTACCATGATCAATGATGGTAATACACCTTTCCAGAAGCCCCACATTCCAGCTTCATCGTAGACTTCTTGAATCTGCAAATATGTATTAGAATATTACACATACAGAAGGAAACTAGAGGGTTTGAAAAGTCTAAAGCATCATCAGGAGAGCCCAGGGAACAACAGGAGGGACTCTAGTAAAATTCTGCATATGATAAGGGGAGGGGGGGGGGGAACCATGATAATTATGAATTATCAATCAAATTGTTGGAATATTTTCAGAAAATCTCTTCCAATTGGAAATAAAGATCCTTAGCATACTAATCAAGACTAATATAAGCTCAGTTTTCCAAATGTTTTTTCATAGGTGAATAGCGTAGACAGCATAACTTCTCTAAATTGCTAGACAAGTTGATCATGTGAGCTCTATTTATATCATAAAGAGGTTACCAATAAAGATAGACTTTACCTACCACATGGCTAGTTCCATGAGGAAGAGACTCAACTGCAGGAAGAATTGTTTGCTCGGTGGAAACTAACAATCCCTGACCGGTTGGAGCTCTGTTTGACTTTTTTCTATGTGTCTGCACAGCAAAAGTGGTTTTTGAAACAAAATAGAAAAGTTCAGAATGTAAGACTTACTTGGCAGGTCAGGCAGGAAGGAAGCAGAGAAAAAGGGACGGACAGGCAGATTTTGTTTATCATTTACTACTTTGTTCAAATTCAATGTGAACACTGAAATACTAAAATATAAGAGAACAAAATTTTGATAACTTTAAGAAACACAAATAGCAAAAAAGAATCAGTGAGAGACCTGTGTATTATATATCTTATACTGAAATAACTCAAAACCAACAAAATAAGTTTTTGAGACATAATACATAGGCATCATAAACTAGCTGCCAAATCCATGAAACCCCTAAACTTTTTCAAGTCCAAACAAGCATTCAAATCCATGATTCCTTCCCATCCAAGTTTATCAACTTACAAAGTTGAAATACTTCGGGAAATGCTTTGGTTAATAGGAAAGAAAATAAAAATTATCAGTAATAGTCTTTGTAATTTCCTTTTTCTAAATAACCAGATTCTAAAATCAAATCAGGAGAAAGGGAAGTTTTTCCACAGAAGTTAATTGATATTAATTTGTCTCAATTTAATTTTGAGTACACCAAGAAACATGACAAAGAAGGGTTAGGGTGAGCAGGAAGAGGAAGAAAACGACAGCAGGAAAAAAGAGAGAATAGAAATGATTATCATCTAGTTATTTACCTGCATACGGGTAACAACTACCCATATGGGATTTGTCAAGAGCACATTAACACACCTACAAAAAGATTTATAAGCAATTTGAGTCAGACCACATGAAATAAGTACTGAGACTTTACATAATCAATGATTTGTACCAACATAATGGGCAGTTAACAGTTCAAGCTTATAGGAAGGTCAATTCAACAACACTTTTACAAAGCCAAATTTGAGAAATATAGAAATAGAACATTTAAAGCCACATGTATGATTCGAATACAAGAAAATAACTGTTGTAAAGAAAAACTTTTACTCAAGCACTTAAATTTGCAGGGGCAAAACAAATTAGAACCACAGGGGCTCTTTACAGGCAAAGTAAACTACCCAGATAAAGCAGCAACAAGAAGTGAGGAGAGCATCCCAACTGATCCATCACCAATGCCTATCTTTTTCTGTTTTCGTGCAGCTGCTTCAGCTTTGTTCCTGAATATTTGATAGAAATAATAGTAAACACCCTGTACCATAAAATTGTAGTAATTAAAACATGGGAAACCTAAATCAAAACATTGAACAGGTTGCCAGAAAATACGTCATGCAGGAACCATGGCTTGTTGGAAAACTTCCATTCATTTTCAAAGATAAAGAGTAACAACACTACAGAGTACAGACCATCCAATATGAAACAAAGAAAGTCTATTACGTCAATAATTATGTCAGATAGTTCACGAAGTAACTAGTTTTTCCTTGTCCATCCTACCGAGCCTCAAAACAATTAAACTCTGTCAATACTATGGGAAGCAAGTTTGGAGAATAATAACTCCAAAAATATTAATCCTCTGAATCTATAGCAGGCTACCTTGTTGGCTTGCCATTAGATCAACATTTCAAACACTGTTACCAAGTCAAACTTCCATTATATTTAATCCGGGAAAACTGTTAATGTAGAAACAACTGCTTTCATTTTTCTTTTTGTTATTAATCTTGCTCTCAGCAAGGGAAAGAAAAACATAAGAGTTGACAATGACATCCGTAAAAGTCAAAACAGAACCGATATAATCATACAAGCATTCTTAAATTTTAGTTTTTCCACTGATTCAACAATAAAATGAAATATATCAAGAAATAATGAAATTTGACTCGCCGTAAAATAATAAAGTTTAAATATCACCAAACATGAGCTTAAATGAGCTCACCTGAGACGCAGCTGTACCCACTAGCGATGGCATCAAGCCTCCATACAACCGTTCCCACCCCTCGTCTTTTACAACCTTCAATATTTTCGGATAAACATAATCACTAACCACTTTCTTAGTTTCGATAACCAAAACAAACAAACAAACAATTAAGCTAAACAATCATATGAATATATGATCCTCGCTGAAAAACAGAAACCTGGCACATCTGCTCGACGGTTCCTAGATTCCTCTCGCCTTTGTTCGGATCACGCTCGGTTTGTTGACGAGTGTTTACCTGTAGATCACCTTGGAAAAATTAAATCTTTCACATCTTAAAAGAAAACCCACTTGAAAATTATTAAAATAAAAGGAAAAAGAATCAGTTTTTGAAATCATATTCGTACAGTTTGAAGAGGGTATGTGATGAGCTGAGCAATGATCCCTCCTCCAGCTCCAGCCATCCCATTGATCAAAGCGTCCGACATTTTCTTTTTCTCTCGGGGAAATGAAAATCTATTGGAGGTTTTTTTTCTCAGGAAAGCGTGGTAACTAAGGCATGAGGGAGAGCGAAACACAGAGAGAAGTAGAAAAAGTTATCAATCGAAAAAGGAAGGAGGAAATGCACCTACTACCAGTGCACTAGTCTATGCTATAGTAACGGTGATTTCACAGTTGGCACATGAAACATTCTTTTTTAGATATCAATCAAGGAATGAAATCATGAATCCCACAACTTTTTTTTTTCTTATTTTTGGGTGAATGAATATCCGCACGATTTTTTGGCAATTGGTGCGACTAGAAGAAGGATATTATGACTGAAGATATTTGTAAAGTAAGCAATTAAGTACACGTCAATTTTAAAATCTTCCAAAGTGAATCAACTTATGAATGATTAATGTGCGCTTCCATACTCATTTTATACAAAAATTCTCTAGAGAATACTTGTCCATGACTAAGGCTTCGGTTTGGTTGTTGCGTTTGGGAAAAGGAAATGATGTTAACGTTGTTTGTTAAGGACCACTCTACCCTTGGTTAAGCTGCTGCTCTGCTACTCGCCTTGTCTTGCTTAGGAATGGCAATGAGGCGGGGCGGGAGCAGATAGTGCTTCCCCCGCTCCCATCCGTATCTCGTCACAGATATTCATTTATGATTTTTAAAGGTAGATGGGGGCATTTGCAGGTATTCACGGGTAGTTAATAATTTAAAATAAAATCTTAAAAATTATAAAAAAATATAAAGAAAATAAATTTTAACAAAGATATATTATAATTTTGTTCAATAATCTAATATTCTTACAAAATTAAAAGAATATTATAAATAATAAACTAAATTCAATTATATTTTGTAATAATCAATTTATATAAATAACTATTACATAAATAGTATATATATATTTTTAACAAATTTTATCATTATGGAATCATTCAATAAAAAAACCATTTCAAAATAATAAAATATATGTATTTTCATCTCATCTCAAAGTAAAAAAGAAAAAAAAATATATATGATACATATTAGATGAAAAGGTATATTTAACGGGTTTCTGGTGCAGTGAAATGAAGCGAACTATAATCCCCACCTCCGCCTCCATTTATTAAACGGGTACTCATCTCCCGCTCCATCGCGGATAATTCCCTCGGATCCTTACGGGTACGGATAATTTTGTCATCCCTAATCGTGCTTGTGAGTTGTGAATGTAACCCCTTCTTAGGGTGTGTGTTTTTTTAGAGTTTAGACTTCAAAACAGTGTTTCTTCTTCACCGGGATGCTTGATCAAATGCACGTAACGGAGAAATTCTTGATTATATATAATTTATCACATTATTCTTATATATATTTATAAAAAATTAGAGAGAAAAAATATTTTTTTATGATGAGTGAGTTTAAAAGAATCTATTTTTTTCTCTCTAATTTTTTATAAATATATATAAAAATAATGTGACATAATTATGTGTAACCAAGAATTTCTTCTTAACAATGTGTTGACGATGGGAAATACAGAACGCTAGGATTGACGATAAATTTTTATCTATTCTGAAAATAAACATAACACGTAAATAGAATAGATATACATATGTATATATCGTTGAATTAAATTAAAGCATTATATAATAATTTAAATTGTTGAGAATATAAATTTCAGAACATTGAATTTTTTCTAAGATTAAGGATGATAAAAAAGAGTAAATACATGAATTAGTCTTTATAAAATATGCGCGTGTATTTAATTTTTAAAATTATTTATTGTACAATTTAATTTTTGAAAATGTGAAATCACCAACTCGTGCATCTTTCCTTCAGTTGGAATTAATGAGTACTAATGAATATTCTTATTGTGTCACATTAATGAATTGATAGTGAAACATAGGTGGAATGTTAAAATTTTCTTCCTCCAAAACGTTGTCATACTCCTACCCATCACAAACCCACAATTAAATTGCAATTTCAACGTCAATTTGTCATAATCTCCTTGGTGTTCCTTTCTAATCACTCTTTTGTGCTTCTTTATTTCTACTTTTTGCTTCTTCACTTTTACTTTTATTGCAAGCTTTTTTTCATTTATTATTGGAGTGATTGAAAATGATTCATCAATCAATTCAAAAGAATCACATTCTAAGCCTTCTATTTACACAAAAGTACATATTATCAATCAAACATTCAATTTATTATACTTTATGTCAGTCGAGAGCTTACCCCAAAGAACATCATCCGCCTCTATTCTTTCTCTTATTGTATTGAATTATTCTTAACTTTCTCTTACATTTATAAAGGTTCATTGTTGTAATTTTTTTGTCAGAATTGCACTCACTTACTGCATACATCACTGATGTCTTTATTTCAGGACGCTTTGAAAATTTAAAAAATTTAAGTGAATGAGAGAGATTTGACAAATAAGGATTTGAATATCTTGTTTATTCTCATTTCAAACATAATTGTTAGAGAATAAGCTTCAAATAACTATGTTTTAAAAGATTCAGATAAAGAAACAATGTTATTTTGCTGCCATATCATTCTATCACTGTTAACATCCTACCTAACTTCACTAATTCATTAACATGACATATCACAACGCCGTTGTGGTTGTGGTATGAATACAACAAGCAAATGACCGCCTATTACCTGTTTCAAACAGCATTAATAATATTTTAAATAGTATCTGATAACCTTTTTTGTTCATCATTGTCTACATGATTTGTAAATCAATTTGACGTTTTTGTCCTTTGTTATTTAAATCCTTCTATTTAAAGCCAATTGTAGAGATCATCACTGCAGTTTCTTGTTGCACCCTTTAGCTACCAAAAAAGAAATCTCTGGAGTTTGGGTGGCAAAGAGACTATGAGGGAGGGGTTGAAGCATATGCTTGGTGTGGTGGTTGAAGCAGACCTTAGTCTCTGTTTCGTGGATGTTGGTGTTGTGTGTTTGGCTTTTTGCCAGGGCTTGTTGGATCTGCCTCCAGCGATTTGGGATTTTGTGAGTGGTTCTTGTTGGCGATGGTGAGGTGCTGGACGGTGGAGTGTCGGGGTACGGTGAGTGATTCAAAATTAATTCAAAAACATGAACAAACAACATCAGTGGAAACACAGGAAGATGAGAAAATATTTTGTATATTTTCTGAGTATCAATGTACAATGAGGTAATCCTATTTATTGGGTAGGAGAGAATAAAATAAAATCAGAATCAATCCTATACATAAAGTCTAATTAATCCTAATCTGATTACAAAATAATAACAAATAAATCCTAATCTGATTACAAGATAATAACAAATAAATAACAAATCATTTACAATATAACAAATTAATAACAAATCAATCACTATCGTCACAAATCAATAACAAATCAATCATTATCGTAACATCCCCCCTCAAACTCAAGTAGGTGCAACAGTAACCAACTTGAGTTTGGACAGTAAAATGCGAAAGCGACTAGGAGAGTGAGGTTTGGTGAACAAATCAGCTGGCTGATCAAGAGTGCCAATCGAGATAAGATGAAGATCACCACGTAGAAGATGTTGACGAATGAAATGACAATCAATCTCAATATGTTTGGTGCGCTCGTGGAAAACATCGTTGTATGCAATTTGGATAGCACTACGGTTGTCACAATGAAGATCAGTGGAGGAAGACTGAGGTATCTCTAAATCAGCAAGAAGCCAACGGAGCCACAATATTTCAGAAGTAGTATCAGCAAGAGCACGATATTCTGCTTCAGTGTTGGAGCGAGCTTGTCGAGTTTGTTTCTTACTCCACCAAGAAATAAGAGAATCTCCAAGAAAAATGCAAAAGTCAGTGGTGGAGCGACGGTCACTAGGATCACCGCACCCAATCGGCGTCAGAGTAGGCTCGAAGAGTCAAAGGGGATGCAACGGAATAATGAAGACCATAAAACAAGGTACCCTTGATATAGCGAATAATGCGGAGGACAGTAGCATAATGGGTGGTACGAGGGGCAGCCATGAACTGACTAACCAGATGAATAACATAGGAGATATCAGGTCGAGTAACTGCAAGATAGATCAGGCTACCTACTAGCTGACGATAGAGAGTGGCATCATCCAACAAAGTACCATCCTGGGGAGTAAATCGAACGTTGGGTTCAAGGGGAGTGTGTTCGATTTTGCAATCAATGAGGCCTGCTCGAGAGATAAGATCAGAAGCATACTTAGCCTGTGAGAGAAATAAACCATCATTGGAAGATAGAACTTCAAGTCCCAGAAAGTAACTTAAAGGCCCAAGATCTTTCATCTCAAAATGTTGACATAAGAACTGTTTGAGCTCAGTAATGCCAGTAGAATCATTGCCAGTAATAATCATATCATCGACATAAAGAAGTAAGACAACAGTACCATTTTCTATTTTTTGAGTAAAAAGAGCAGAATCATGAGCACTGGAAGAGAACCCCAACTGACTGGTAGTGTTGTGAAATTTAGCAAACCAGGTCCGAGGTGCTTGTTTGAGACCATAAAGAGCCTTACAAAGACGACAAACCTTGTTGGTCGGACAAGTGTATCCCGGAGGAGGACACATATAAGCCTCTTCTTCTAACTCACCATTAAGGAAGACATTTTTAACATCAATTTGTGTAAGTGGCCATTGTTGAGTTACTGCAATGGCAAGAAGAGTTTGAACAGAAGTGATACGTGCAACAAGGGCAAAAATTTCTTCATAATCAATACCATACTCCTGAGTGAACCCTTTTGCCACTAGACGAGCTTTGTACCGCTCAATAGAACCATCAGAAAGAGTCTTGATTTTATAAACCCACTTGCATCCTACAAGAGGCTTACCAGAAGGAGGATCAACAAGGTCCCAGGTGTGAGTATTCTCCAATGCCTGTAATTCCTCCTGCATAGCTTGTTGCCAATGAGGGTTGGTAGAGGCTTCCTTATAGGACTGTGGTTCATGAAGGTGAAGCATAGTAGAAAAACAATGGTAATCACGAAGATAGGTAGGTGGAGTTCTTACCCTATGAGGATGCTCAATGGTGGGAGGTACAGGATCAACGGTCGGAACAACATCATAGGAAACAGAAGGAACATCGGAAGAGGCTGGGAGCTCACGGGAGGTACCTGCATCTGTGTCACTAGGGAAGTAATCAACATCAGGGTTAGTAAAAAGAGGAGTAGAAGTGGACAAAATTGACGTAAACTTGGAGAATGAAGAGAACATTATATGTTCCCAGAAGACAACATGACGGGAAATACAGATACGCTGAGATATCAGATCCCAACAACGGTAACCTTTATGCTCTGTGTCATACCCAAGAAAACAACAAAGACGGGCGCGAGGCTCAAGTTTAGTATATTCATGAGATTGGAGGAGGACAAAACAAGTACAACCAAACACCTTAAGTGAGTTATAATCTGGTATAGTGTGATAGAGACGCTCAAAAGAAGAGACATTACCAAGGACGGAGGAAGGGAGACGATTAATAACATGGACAGCAGTAACAGCAGCTTCACCCCGGGCACGTTCGGGACAAGAGGCTGAGAGAAGCATGGCAGGGACTGAGTCAAGAATGTGATGGTGCTTTCTCTCAGCGCGACCATTCTGTTGAGAGGTATATGGACATGAGAACTCAGACAAGGTACCCTGTGCATTAAGAAAAGATAAGAGTTTAGAATCACGGTATTCCATGGCATTATCTCGGCAAAAAACTTTAATGACTTTAGAGAATTGTGTTTGAATCATATTGGAAAAGTTAATGTAAATTTGAGGAAGTTCATGACGATTTTTCATCAAATATATCCAAGTAAAGCGAGAATAATCATCAATAAATAACACAAAATACCGAGAACCTCCCATAGTAGGTGTGGGAGCAGGGCCCCAAATATCAGAATGCACAATATCAAATGATGAAGTAGAAATAGAAGTACTTTTATGAAAAGATAAAGCTGGTTGCTTAGCAGTTCGACAAGCAGTACAGTTAAGAGACTCATTAGTAACAGATCCTAAAAGACCCCGAGACACAAGAGGACGCAACTTGCCAAGAGAACTATGAGCAAGACGTTGATGCCAAATATGAATGGAAGAGGTGGTGGAAGCAGCGCAAATGTTGGACACTTGGGGAACATACAGTTGAGTGAGCTCAAATAGCCTTCCAATCTTATGTCCAGTCCCTATGAGTTGTCCCGTCCGTGGGTCCTGCACACGACAGCCAGAGGAAGAAAAAGTAAGTTCATAGCCAAGATCACATAATTGACCAACAGAGATAAGATTAAAATTTAGTTTAGGAATAAGATAAGTGTCAGGTAAACTTAGATTGGACAGAGAGATAGAACCCTTATGACTTATATGCATAAGAGATCCATCAGCAGTGTGGATAGAACGAGTAGTGTCATTTTTAGATAAGGATGAAAAGAAGTGAGATGTAGAGGTCATGTGGTTACAACAGGCAGAATCTAAATACCATGTAGGATTACCTGGTGCGGTGGAAAGAGCTGTAGGAGTATTATCATTACCAGAAAAAGAAAGAAGTTGTTTAATGAGAGACTCAAGATCGCTGGCGGAGAAGGCAAACTGAGAAGATTTAGGAGATTCATTGGCAGCAACAGTGATGGCAAAAATAGGCCTAGAAGAACCGAAACAAGATTGATTCATGGTCTGATCTTGTGGGGGAGGACGAGTGGGACTTTGGGCACCAACCAAAAAAAAAATCTCCGGAAGAGAGACAGAGACCTAATCTCTGATACCAAGTGGAAACACAGGAAGATGAGAAAATGTTTTGTATATTTTCTGAGTATCAATGTACAATGAGGTAATCCTATTTATTGGGTAGGAGAGAATAAAATAAAATCAGAATCAATCCTATACATAAAGTCTAATTAATCCTAATCTGATTACAAAGTAATAACAAATAAATCCTAATCTGATTACAAGATAATAACAAATAAATAACAAATCATTTACAATATACCAAATCAATAACAAATCAATCACTATCGTAACAAATCAATAACAAATCAATCATTATCGTAACAACATCAAACAAACTTCTCCCTTAACAAAATCTCATATAACTATAATTTCTTACCAGGGTAAGTTAATTCGTAGCTCAACTACTTTACCTCACCTTCTCCCATGGAGTCCTGCGATTCTCCAGCGCACTTAGCCGACATCCTCAGACATTGGCGGCGCTACAATTGGGTCGCCCGATTCAACACCACCAGCAACAATCCCTGTGTCGCCACATTCAACCCCACCAAGAATAAGGTCACCTGCATTTCTCCTCGTTCAACATCGCCCAAGAATCCATGGATATCGCACAGTCAACAATATCTTCATTTCTTTTTTCTTTCCTTTTTTTATTTCTCTTTAAATATACCTCAAATGAATGTAATTATGTAGTAAAACACAACCGATTTTATGAGTTACACAATGTAAATAATGGCCGTAGATTTAATTTGGCCAGTAATCAATGGTTATTAGGGGGTGTTGCATACAACAACCCCAGCTTGTGGTATTGAAAACACAGCCGTTTAGAATGGGATTGGGGGTAGTATGGTAGATTTTTCCTATAATTTGATTTGCTTTTAATGTATATAATGGATTCATTTTAAGAGATATTTGTTTCTTTACAACATCTTGATTTTCTAGTTTTCTTAGTAGTTGTATTTCTCGAGTTTGTAATGATATGGCAGACGCCGTGGCCATCTATGCTAATTTTAATGGTCACGACGTTTGGCTTGTATATAGGATAGGTTAGAGTGAATCTGGTTGTTTGTCAGTCTGATATATTAACTGGTTGATTTTTTTTTACTTGAACGACCCGACTATAGCTTAATAATAATCGAACTTAAATTGGATCAATTTAATATGTACCCGTAATATATAAAGGAAAATGTTACTCTTACACCCCTAAAAAGGGGTGTAAGCACTGTTCACACCCCTTTTAAGAGGTGTGATTGAGTGAGAGAAAGTGATAGAAAAAAATATGTATAATTAATGGTATTAGATGAGGTGTGAAAAGGAGTGTATACACTGTTTGATGTAAGAATATAAGAGTTGATATATAAATTTAAGTATTATGTATATTTAAATTATAAAAATAAAATAAAAAATTAAAATTAAAATATATTTTATAATATGTATTTTAAAATAAATAATATTAATATAAATATATTATTATATTATACAAAAATTATTAATTTAAGTCAACAAATTTTATTATTTATAATTATTTGTAAAAAAATATAAGTTCTTAAATAACTTAAGTTAATGAACCAAGTTAAGATGATTTAAAATATAACTTGAATCCAACTTAAAAACACATAGAAATTAATTTTCAAAACCCGAATAATTCCCGATTAACTTTAGTAGGGTCGAGTCTTTAACACCCGTAATCTTGTCTCTTACCAACTGAATTCATTGTTCCTTTGTTATCCTTTGATATTAGTTTGGAATGAAATATCTTTTTATCTCAAAAAATAGATAAATAGTATGTAAAATGAATTAAAAGATAGATATAAATGTTAAAGTTCAAAAACAGAGAAAATTATATTTAAAAGAAAGACATGTGACATTTAAACATAAAGAGTAATATAACAAATTAATTCATTCTCAAGGAATAAAATCTGCATTTATATACTATCTACCAATATACTATTATATAAAATTTATCTATATACTATTTAAGGGTATCCTTTAGGTTGGGTCAACTTATAAACTCGAAAGTTTTAATCCAACTTGACGGATTGGGCCTGCGAGATGAGTCGAGTAATGAGTTTGAAAAATGACAACTGACCCAAACCTAAAGCAACTAAGTTTTTTTTTTTAAAGTCATTTAACTGCTGTGACATTTCAGATTGTGTTCTTTTGACTTTTTTATAGTGTCAGTTAAGTTTAAGTATAAATATTATAGTGAGAATGTGACCAATAAAATAAATATGAGAAATTTATGAATCATCTAACGTACTGTTGCGATCGGGATCGCGGCGAAAAATAGCAACTCAAAGGATTTTAGAAAATGAAAATGGAGTCGCCACCAATTTTATTTTAATTAGGAAAAAATTGGAAAACCTTTCTTTGAAAATGGTCTTTGAAACCAGATTGGATTCGGGAGTCGGTTATGGATAGGGAAGGGTGGAAACTTAATCCCACAGTACCCCTAACACACCCGTTCTAAAATGGTACCTTAAGTTAATTGTGCGAATTCTTAACAATCCTTGAAAATATTTATTTTACTCCTTTTTTGCAAAACATTGTAACTTTTTTATTTTTTAAATTTTTTTTAAAGAAAAAATAAAAAAGAAACAACCAAATTATGAAAAATTAATTTTGGCTTGACAGAAATGAAATTCTGCTCCTACGTATCCTCGGGTGCAATGAGGAACTCAAAGTCACGTAGTTCTCTATAAAATAAGTTTTGGGTTAATTGTTTTTAATAAAAAGGAGTTTATTTGAACACAAATTCATTATTGCACAAGGTTCAAGTTAGCACAAGGTTACTCAATAAACCCTTATGATCCAAACGACATTGAAGATAACATTCGTTATTCAATCAACATCATTGGTTATCACATTGATTAAAGATTTTTTATATCCTTTTATTTTTATTTTTATTTTTATTTTTTATTTTAAAAAAGCATATACAAAGACAAACAAAATAATCACATAAACAGCACATTATCATACCATGAACTAAATAAATGCAATAAAAATCACATTAAGCACAACGATACAACAAAAGCCCAAGATAAGAAAAAAAACAGCAGTCCCACAAACTTTTTTTACAGACCCACTAACAGCAGCCCCACTACATGAAACACAGGAAATAACGAGAGGAATAAAAATAGGGCTCAAACCTCTGGTAGTGCAGGGGTGACTCGAAGGAGAGGGGGTGTCGACCGGTTTCTAGATCCGACGGTCGGTGCAAAGGGGATTTAGTTCCTGAGGTCCGACGGTCAGTTGAAGGGAGAGATCTAACTCCCGAGGTCCGACGGTCAGTTGAAGGGAGAGGTCTAACTCTTGAGGTCCTACGGTCGGTGAGATGAGGAATCTGGCTTCTGTGCGGTCCGACAGTCAGTGAGGAGAAGGATCTGGCTTCTGTGCGGTTCGACGATCGGTTGAAGGGAGAGACCTGGAGTTGTGAGATCCAACGGTCTGTGAGAGGGATCTGGTTGGGTTCGACGGTCGGCTGAAAAGGATCTAGTGTTGGGTTCGACTGTCGATTGAAGAGGATCTGGTGTTTGTGAGATCCGACGGTCGGTTGAAAAGGGATCTGGTTGGGTTCGACTGTCGGTTAAAGGGATCTGGTTGGGTTCAAAGGTTGAAAGTCAGTGAAGGTCACAGTGGTGTGGTTCGACGGTCGGTTGGGAAGGTCTAGCTGTGAGATCCGATGGTCGGTGAGGAGATGGTGATTGGTGTTGGTGAAGCTGGTCGGTGAAGGTCACGGTGGTGTGGTTCGACGGTCGGTTGGGAAGGTCTAGCTGTGTGATGGTGGTTTCCGGTGGGTGATAGAGTGTTGGAATGGTGAGGGGACCGGAGAGGAACCCGATGATGAAGTTGGTGGTTTAAAAAAAAAAGTGAAGATAGTGGTGTGAGTTTGTGGGTGGTTATAGAAGATGAATCTGAATAGAAATAGTTTAAGGGGGTCTTGAGTGAAGAGTGTGAGGTTGTTTTTATGATGTGGTAGAGGGGAAATGGTGAGGGTTGGTTTCGGGGGTGTGGTGGTTGGGTAAAGTGTTGCTTGGGTTGATGGTAGGGATGAAGGGTGGAATGGTGGAAGAAGTGGTTCACGGTTTGGAGGTTGATGGTGGAGATGAAGGTGGTGGTGTATATGAAGCTGATGAGAGGTGGTTCACAGTTTTTTGATCAAGGTGTTACGTTGAGCTTCAGAGAGGCTCTTTTCTCCCCCCAAAATCCCAGCTCTCAGGTGGCTTTTTTCAATTTTTTTTCGTTTCTCCAGCAATCCCCTCAAAAAAATTTCAAAACCCCTTCAAATACTTAGCTCCCTCCCTTTTGTATCATTCCTGTATCCAAGTTCCCTCCTTTGTTCCATTTTTTCAGCTGACAGTTTCTTCTCTTTTTTCTTTGCGTCAACCACCCCCCCACATTGAGCCCCTCCATTCTTCATCTATCAGAGCCCCTTTCTTTCTTTCAATCCCCTCAGTCCCTCTTTTTCCTTACCTGCTGACTTAATGCATTTAATGCATTATTATTTTATCATTTTCCTTTTACGTGTGTAGGCATCAAGCATTAAATGCATTGCCAATTTCCTCCCTTTTTTCTTTTAAAAACGAGATCAGCGTTCTCTCCTTTTCCTTTTTTTTTTAAAACGGGCTCATATTTGGGCTAACAAAAAAAACGAGAATATTGACTCTCTTTTTTTGAAAACGGGCTCATATTTGGGCTAACAAAAAAAAACAAAAATATAGATTTTTTTTAGCCCGGTCAAAATTGAGTGTTCACAGTTGCCCCTCTTTACTTGTTTCTTATCAGATAATAAGAAAACTGTGGTTTTCATATTATTGTCGCAAGAAACGAGTAAAGATATGAATTTCAATTTTGTCCGGCGATGCATAAGATGTAAAACAAATGCGAGAAATAAAATGCAGAGCGCCAATGCTCTCAAAAATTAAAATGCATGGAGCCAATGCGCTCAAAAGAATTGACAGAAATTAAAATGCATGAAGCCGATGCGCTTAGCAGAATTTAAAATGCAAGGAGCCGATGCGCTCAACAGAAAATTAAAATGCATGGAGCCGATGCGCTTAGCAGAATTTAAAATGCAAGGAGCCGATGCACTCAACAGAAAATTAAAATGCATGGAGCCGATGCGCTCAACAGAATTTAAAATACATGGAGCCGATACGCTCAACAAAAAATTAAAATGCATGGAGTCGATGCGCTCAACAAAATTTAAAATGCAAGGAGCCGATGCGCTCAACAGAAAATTGAAATGCATGGAGCCGATGCGCTCAAAAGAATTTAAAATGCATGGAGCCGATGCGCTTAACAGAAAATTAAAATGCATGGAGCCGATGCGCTTAGCAGAATTTAAAATGCAAGGAGCCGATGCGCTCAACAGAAAATTAAAATGCATGGAGCTGATGCGCTCTACAGAATTTAAAATGCATGGAGTCAATTTAAAATGCATAGAGCCGATACGCTCAACAGAATTTAAAATGCAAGGAGCCGATGCGCTCAAAAGAATTTTAAAAGACAAAAGGGCAACAGCGAGTCCCAATTTAAAGACAAAGAGACTCTTGTGCTCTGAAAAATAGAGATTTAAAAAGATAAGATAGCTTGATCCAAAAAGATTTTTTTCTTTTTCTCTCTTTTTTGTTCTTTTTCTTCTTCTTTTTTGTTTTAGTTTTATTAAAAGACCTTTGAACTAGCGGTGACTTTTGGAAAACTTTAACCAATCAAAACCCTTGTTCACATGCTTTTGCTCGTTGGACCTGATAACCTCGATCTTTCCTCTCTTGCTTCTTCTTCTTTCTTCTTCTTTTTTTTTTCTTGATTCCTCTTTTCTCCTTGGCAACGAAATCCAATACTGCGTTGCAATTTGTAGTTTGAGCTACTGAGATCTTTTAATCCAAGTCAATCATTGAAGGATTGTTGTAGAATTGTCAAATCAAATTGTTAACCATAAATTTATCCTATTTGAGACATAACTTAATAAGTAAGCATGCATTCATGAATGGATAGAAATTCGTTGAATGAACAAACTTCTTTTTATTGCTTTGGTGATCTGATCATACATGAACTTTTAGTAAGACACATACTTAAAAGATGAAATCCTAGGAATTAAAGGAGGTTACAAAGGATAAGAAAAATTTGCCCCAGTATTAGTTCCTTGTTCCTCATTCAATTGATTCCCTGCAATGGCTTGATAACTCAACTATTGCCTCTGTGTTGTTACTTCCTTCAACACATCTTCTCCTCAGTCCTTCAAAAATAATTGCCCCAGTGTAGCCGATTGAAAGCGAACAAAATTTGCCCTAGTTTGGTGAGCCCTTCCAGGAGTTTCATGCCAACTTTCTCTGAGATTTTGCCCATTTTATTTGCCCTAATTTTTGCTTAGACCGCCTCTTCAGGTTTTCAGACTAACGGGCTCTTTTCCTCTTCTTTCTCTCTCTCTCTCTCTCTCTCTCTTTTTCCCTTTTTCTTTTTTTCTTTTTTTTTGTAGGTACCTCCTCTTCCATCAAATGGGATTTCCAAGATTTATTCAATCTGAATTGTTTATCAGGAGATTATTATTAGATGGTCAAATCATAGTGTTGTACTCATGTTCACCTTACTTGAAGCATTACGTAACAAACACTTATGAATTCAAAAAGTACAACAAAGAAGAAGCGTACAACTTCTAGATTGTTCTTGGAAGTTTGACTACAGAAAGAATATTATTTACAAATGATAAAGACACAAGAAGTAGAATAGCAAGAAAGCCAAAGTGTTTTTTTTTCTCTTTTTTTTTGTCCCAGTATGGACGTGATTGATCTAGACTCGACAACTAGACATTATGACTATTGTTTTATCAGGTATATACAAAAATCTGCCCTCATGTAGGGTATCAAAGGAATTTGGCTCACAGTATGTCACTTGTGAACAAAAATTGCGCCAGTGTGAGTCACGAAGCTACACCAATGTAGGTCAAATTGAACCAAGAGAAACTTACCCCAATCTAAGACTGAATAGGGCAAAAACTCACCTTGGTGACCAAAAGATTTGTCTCAGTGTAAGGCCAACTCGAACAGGGTAGAAACTTACTCTGGTGCAAGTCCCTTTTTTTTTTCTTTTTTTTCTTTTTTTTAGGAGCAATGAATTGGATACTTAAATGAGTGTAACATTTGTCTCAAAATTAAAATTAATGAAAATGACAACAACCTTTCATTGATCAGAATGGACTTTTTGAGGCTTGTAACGTGGCCAAGGCTAGTGGTTATGAAAGGAAAGATATAAGGCTCAAACAATTGTTTAAAGGTTTGAATGGGACCAAGGATCCTTGTTCAAAGTTAAACTTTGTCAATTGCCTTTGTACTTTCAAGCACACTTTTCTTTTACCGCTCTCCATTTTTTTATCATTATTTTTATTTTTCTTTATGATTTTTTCTTCTCTCTTTTTTTTTCATCACGCTTCAAAATAGCCACCATGACAATCAACCTTTGCTTTGTGTCATCCCCTAGTGTAGGAGTGATCCTTGTCCAGGGTTTATTGAAGAAAATTTTCAAGCTCAACAAGGGACATCGATAGATAATGAAAAGATGAATTCTTATAAAGGATAGAGAAACATGGCCAATCTTCATTTCAAATCTTGATTGCTCATTTTCAAAAAATTTAATCCAGAGACAAAAAGGATAATGCACACCAAGTGATTATTTCTTTGCTCCATTTTTTTCTTTTCTTTTTTTTTTTATGACACTTGCACCCGTGGACCTTATGACTACTGACATCTATCAAAGTAAGGATTGTTAAGAATTGGAGTCCCACGGGGTTCAAACAAAAGGAAGACACTTTAAATAAACAAGAGAACAATAAAATGACCAGAAAGACCATGAAAATGACAGGAAACAAGATATGCTTGGATCCATACAAAATCATTATATTAATGCTTCAAAAAAAGTTAACATAAGTTCAGCACTACAAAAGTCTATGATGACAATCACATCAATTAACGCCTCAGATCGCCAATTGTTCAGAGATTTCCAGTTGATAGAGGGCGAACAGTGTAGGCAGGGTAAGATGGTGGGTTTTCAATTTTGGTTTTGCATGTAGCTCACTTTTGATTCCTTTTCTTTGCAGGAAAAACTCATTCTTGAAAATACTTTCATCATTGCCAGTTGGCAATTTACCTGCTTTTACTAAAATTTCAATCCTCTCCCCAGCAGCTATTAACTCAGCAAAGTCTAGATAAACGGCGCCTGCCATTGTCTCAATATAAGGAGCTCCCAGAGTCCCTAGAAAATATGAGCACATTTCTGTCAACGTCAACGGTGGTTGCACTTGTACTGCGAGAGCTCTCCATCTTTGGGCATACTGCTTGAAGGCTTCCTCATCTTCCTTTTGCATTGAGCTCAAATGTTCCCGGGTAGGAGCTGCATCCAGGTTGAACTTGTATTGATCCATGAATAGATCAGCAAATTTCGTCCAGCGAGAAATCTTAAAGCGGTCTAATTGAAGATACCACTCTAAAGCGGGGCCTGTAAGATTCTCGTGGAAAAAGCTAATGAGAAACTTATCATCCTTGGACCAAACAACCATCTTGGTTCCATAACTGATTAAATGAAACTGAGGGTTACCACTCCCGTCATACTTGGTAAAATGAGGAATCTTGAAGTCTTTAGGGATTACGACATCCATGGTAGGACACAGTTCTTCTATTCTAAGCAATCTATAAGCGCTGGGGCCCTTGATTGCTTTGATTTGCTCTTTCATCCTTTCCTTCCATTCTTCTTCCATTTTATCCTTCTGAATTGCCGCATGACCACTCCCAGTAGGAAATCCCGTTGTCACTAGGATGGACATACATCGTTGTTCCCATGTGAATTCAGCATTACCATGAACCTCATTTCGAGTATCCTCTGGAGAACGATACCCTTCTCCGATAGGAATTCCTAGCGGTGCAATATTCGAGGTCCTCCTCTCAACAGGAATCTCAGTGGCGATCCCGGGGCTTGTCCTCATGGAAATGATAGTTGGAAGGTGCGGATGTGCCCTAGTCACTCTTGTGCTTCCAGCCACCCCAATCAAGGTGAGAGTCTCTCTCATGGCCAACAACATTTCCTCTATTCTTCTCATAGACTCTGTTATTTCATCCATCCTCCCTTTAATCTCATCAACTTCTATACTCAAGTTTTTCCCTTCCTCAAGATTATTGGCAACCATTCTGGTATGAGATCTAGGATTGTGAATTTAGATTTAATTGGTCTTTTCTTTCCTAGGCTGCACGATGGTTCAAATCAATTTGATTTATTAAAACAAAATAACATTTAACAAAGAACGAGATGAGATGTATGAGATGCATAAAATGAATGAACTTTGAAAACATTTTTTCATTTTTCTTCCCTTTTTTAAAAAAAATGCTATGTCATGAAAATGCAAGATGTTTTTTTTTTTAATGCTAGGGATGCTATGAAAATGCAAGCAATGAATAACCCCCTTTTTTTAATGCACGAATAAAGGATATGAGAAACAGATAAATAAAGAAAGAAGAAGTACACTCCCTTTAGTGCCCTAGTCAGGTGGAACCTAAGATTTGACAGTCACTATGTTCAATCTATCAGTGCAAGATTTTTCAGGACGGTCTAAACTTCTAAAAGTCATGGTTCCCAGATTGTCCTTATCTCGAAAGACAAGGATCCAATTCATGAATTAATCACAAGTTGGGATAAACCCTCTCAATATGATTCATCCATGATATTAGTAACAATCTGAGTGGTGTCTCAACAAATGTCAAGTGAGCATAAAGCCCCTCAATAACAAAAGTCGAGACCCCTCCTATTCCTCGGCTTCGCACAGACTCGGGTATAGAGCCCAAAAAGTGTGTGACGTAAGTGATAATGATGTGTGTGAGAGAGCATACAGACCTGTACAAAAATTTAAAAAAAGATAAAACCACTCCCAACCTGCAAAAACACATATACAACAACCATTCAGTAATCATCTATCCTAAGGTTTCAACAATTATGCACAATATATTTACAGGTCACAATATACATAAGCATCAGATATTTACATAAAAGTACTAAATAAAATCTATTTACAAACAAAATAAGAAAACAAAAAGGGTAGAATAAATAATTAGAGATCATTAATAATTTGCACAACTAACAACAACAGGTCTGACTCTCTCATCATCCCCAGTGGAGTCGCCATCTGTCGCGACCGGGATCGCGGTGAAAAATAGCAACTCAAAGGATTTTAGAAAATGGAAATGGAGTCGCCACCAATTTTATTTTAATTAGAAAAAATTGAAAAACCTTTCTTTGAAAATGGTCTTTGAAACCAGATTGGATTCGGGAGTCGGTATTGAATAGGAAAGGGTGGAAACTTAATCCCACAGCACCCCTAATACACCCGTTCTAAAACGGTACCTTAAGTTAATTGTGCGAATTCTTAACAATCATTGAAAATATTTATTTTACCCCTTTTTTGCAAAACATTGTAACTTTTTTATTTTTTAAATTTTTTTTAAAGAAAAAATAAAAAAGAAACAACCAAATTATGAAAATTTAATTTTGGCTTGACAGAAATGAAATTCTGCTCCTACGTATCCTCGGGTGCAATGAGGAACTCAAAGTCACGTAGTTCTCTATAAAATAAATGTGAACACCCAATTTTGACCGGGCTAAAAAAAATAAAATAAAATAAAAAAAAAAAGACAAAAACAAAAAAAAAAAAAAAAAAGAAATAAAAAAGAAAAATAAAAAATAAAATAAAAAGGACAAATGTTTTATGCACATACGTTTTTCATGGGGATAGGGGACTCAATATAAAAAAAAAAAAAAAAAGAGTGATTGACGCAAAAAAAAAAAAAAAAAAAAGAAGAAAGGGTCAACACAAAAAATAAAAAAAGGGGGAATTTTGATACAAAAAGGAGGATTTTAGGGAGATTTGTCGGGAGAAGATGAAAATTTAAAGGAAGCTGCCAAACTCCCAGACGGTGAGCAATCATCACACCCACTACCATCCTCTCACCTCCAAAACGTGAAGGATCCCTCCATAAATGCCTCTGTCATCATTTTCTTACGAGGCTGAATCCATTCCTTGAATCTTCAATTTTTCCTTCCATCTTCTGCCACCCTCCTCATCACCATCTCCTAATCATCTTGCACCACCCTCCATAGTCACACGTCCACCTCCACTATACAATCATCACCATAACCCCCTCTGTTTGCACCTTCGCCGCCATCTCCTTCAAGCCATTAACCACTTGTCCTTGCACCACCACGTGAAGCCGTGCCCTCTTCAACCGACCGTCGGACCGCACGTAAAACCAAATCCATCATATTCGACCGTCGAAGCCCCGCAGGTCGATCCTTCCCTTCAACCAACCGACCGTCGAACTCAAAACCCCATCTCCTCTCACCGACGAGCCATCCAAACCTCCATCACCATCAACCAAACTCCATCCCCTCACTCGACCGTCGAATCCATCACCCCTTTTCCAACCGACAGTCGAATCCTCGGGCCATAACCCTTCAAACCAAACCCATCCCCTCATTCGACCAAACTTCTCTAAACCAAAACCTTCCTCCTCACGACCGTCGAACCCTAAATCCATCATATCCGATTGTCGAACCATATCATTGTGACCCTCGACCAAACTTCACAAAGCCCACCTTCACCTCTCACTCGACCATCGAATCCATCCCATCACTCGACTGTCGAACCGCACCAGCTACTACCCTCTCACCGACGAGCCATCCAAACCTTCACACCATTAATTAAACTCCATCACATTCGACCGTCGGACCCCAAAAGCAAAAACACCTACATTCTCCAATTCGACCGTCGAACCGTAAGCTCCACTCCCCTCATCGACCTTCAACCTTCCAAACCCAAATAAATCCATTTTTCCATCGACCGTCGAACCTCAGAGGCCAGCTCTCGACCGTCGGACCACAGGAACCAGTTCTAGACCGTCAGAGGCAATTCCCGACCGTCGAACCTCAGAGGCCAGCTCTCGACCGTCGGACCACAGGAACCAGTTCTCGACCGTCAGAGGCAATTCCCGACCGTCGAACCTCAGAGGCCAGTTCTCGACCGTCGGATCACAGGAACTAGTTCTCGATCTTCAGAGGCAATTCCCGACCGTCGAACATCAGAAGTTAGCCTCCCGACCGTCGAATCTCAGGGTCCAAACCCCTCCCCAAACGTCCCCTGGTGCGTGCTGTTAGTGTTGTCAAATTCTCCAATTTTTTATCTCTTTCAATTAAATTGTGATTGTCTTTTGGGTGTGTGAGGTTGAATCACGTGGACTGCTGTCCATAATGATGCATTTTGATAAGAAGGGAGAAGGGTAAAGAAAAAAAAAAAAAAAGAAATAATTAAAATTTTTAAAAAGGAATAAAAATGGGTTACCTGAGTTGCGACAGCTTGCTAACCCTTATATTTTGTAAACATCTGAGTTGCGACAGCTTGATGATTTACAATCTTAAATAAAAATTTCGTGACAAACTCGATAATCAATGGGTGATGTCTCTAGCGTGACGCGAGCTTCACCTATTTAATCCTTAATTTGGATAACTGAGCCGCGACGGCTTGTTATTTCAAATTTCAAAAATTAATTCAATTAAAATCAACCAAACCACACTTATTTTTTAAAGAACTACGTAACTTTGAGTTCCCCATTGCACCAGGGGATACGTAGGAGCAGAATTTCATTTCTGTCAAGCCAAATTTAAATTTTCACAATTTTGTGGTTTTGCTTTTTTTTTTAATTACGATGTTTGCAAAAAAGGGGTAAAATAAATATTTTCAAGGATTGTTAATAATTTGCACAATTAATCTAAGGTACCGTCTTAGGACGGGTGCGTTAGGGGTGCTGTGGGATTAAGTTTCCACCCTTCCCTAAGCATAACCGACTCCCGAATCCAATCTGGTTCCAAAGACCATTTCCAAATAAAAGGTTTTCCAATTTTTCCTAAGTTTCAAATAAAATTGGTGGCGACTCCATTTTTCCATTTTCATATTTAAAAATCCATTTCGAGTTGCTATTTCCCCGCCGCGATCACCGGTCGCGACAGATGGCGACTCCACTGGGGATTTGTGGAGAGTCAAGCCTGTTGTTGTTAGTTGCGCAAATTGTTAATAATTTTATTTATTTATTTTACCCTTTTTATCTTCGTTTTCGTTTTCTTTTTGTTTGTAAATGGATTTTATTTATTTTTGTTTTATGTAAATATCTGATAGCATTATCTTATGTATATTGTTACTTGTATATAATTTGTACTTAATTGTGCATAATTGTTGAAACCTTAGGATAGATGATTGCTGCCTGGCTATTGTGTATGTGTTTTTGCAGGTTGGGGGGTAGTTTCTTTTTAAATTTTTGTACAGGTTTGTACGCTCCCAGCACCCACTGCACCTACACGTAAAGCACACACAATCGAGTGGGGCCCTATACCCGGGTCTGAGTGAAGCCTAAGATAAGTAGAGGTTGTGTAGTGGTAGCCATTTTGGATGTACTTCCTGTTTGGTTATCGCGAAAACCTCATCTAGAGTGCCCTTTTTTCATGAATGTCCCACACCTAGTTGGTTTACCCACTATTTCGTGGTCAACATTCTGAAATAGGACTTGGCTCTAGAGACCTTTAAAATAGAAAAGCCACCTTATGGAAGTTATCACGAACCAGAAAGACTCTTAGATCCTTAGGATGGAATTCCCAAGTTTAAGGCAACCTCATTAGGACACAAAGGGAGCGTACTTCGTCTTTCCTCATGCCATCCATTCTTGAAAAAAAAAAAAAAAAAACATACATCCATTCTTGAAAAAAAAAATCATCTTGCCATATCTTGTGAGTTGTTCAGTCTTTTAATGTGACAAACCATGCTTGCGTCCCTCTTAAAAATTTCTTTTTCAAAAAAGAGGAGATGAGTCATTATTAAAGGACCAACAACTCACTCATTCATTATTGCATCACTTGTCATCATTCTTCTCATCATGTTTTCTCAAAAAAAAAAAAATAAATAACCATGCATTGACAGTTCTTATGTGTTAAATCCAGGTTTGTTAGGGATTGTTGAAATTAAGTGCCTAAGGATTAACAGTGAGTATCTTTGATTAATAATGGAACGTGTCATGGGATCAGATCACAATGAGGTCATTTTGAAAAAGACTTTGCGACTTAAGGCCAAGGAAGTTGACACCGAAAGCCTGTTGGGTTTGGGCCGAATGTTGAAAAAAATGCAACGCCTGACCTTCACTGCGAGATATGGGAAGATTCTGAATCTGTTAGAGGTTGATGTACAGGTAGAAGCTATTACCGCGCTAGCCCAATTCTACGACCCACCTTTGCGTTGTTTCACGTTTCAAGATTGTCAGTTGGCCCCCACCTTAGAAGAGTTTGAGCAGATCTTGGACTTACCCTTGGAAAAGGAAGAGCCATACCTCTATACAGGCCACCATGCATCCATGCCAACCATAGCAGACATCTTGAAGATTCATGTGAAGGATCTGCAAAAAGCAAAGCAAAATAGAAAAGGAACAGAGGGATTCCCAAGGAAATATTTAGAAGAGCACATGCGCCACCTAGCCAAGGTTGAAGACTGGAATACCTTTATGGATGTGTTAGCCCTCACTATTTATGGCAGCATCCTATTCCCGAGTAATGAAGACTTGATAGATTTTGCAGCAATAGATGTGTTTCTCGCTCGAAGGAATAATGCCGCTAATCCTGTCCCGACCACTTCTTCTGTCGATGTTTATTATACTCTGAATTTCTGCCATGAAAAGAAGGGTAAGCGGATTTTATGTTGTCTACCGATGTTATTCGTATGGCTCATAAGTCACATGTTCAAGAGGGGTTACGAGGATCCATGTCCCATTTCAAGTCTCAAGATACTCCAGTTGAGAACCAAGAATGGCCGCGAATGGGCCGAAGAATTAGTCAAACTTGAGGAAAAGAAAATTGTATGGTACCCACAGCGTAAAGAAGGGCAAACAGTAGTCTATCAGTGTGAAGGCTTTCCTAATGTTCCTCTCATAGGTACTCGGGGATGCATTAACTACAACCCTGCCCTGGCATTGCGACAACTAGGCTATCCCATGATGGAGCCACCATCGGAATTGGAAACCACGCCTTTTGTCTGTGATATGCAAATGGAGTGTACTTGAGACACTTAGGAGGGTGCGAGACGCTTGGAAGAAAGTTATTAGAAAGAGTAAAGAGTGGGAGTCGAAGTCGCGGAGTTAAAGAAAGTTACGAGTAATGGGTCAAGAACGGGGCACGGGAAGTTAAATTACCCTTTAAAATCCCGGTAACCTCTACACAAGAAATCTCGCCTCGGCTTCGATAGAAGATGAAGAAATAGGAAAAAGTTAGTCAAGCCAACAAAGAAAAAAAAAGAAAATTAGAGGCGAATTTGAAAAAGTTCGCCGGGCATGTACGCTTTTAAGGCATGAAAATGTCTTTGAGAAGAACGATGCTCTCGAAAAAGCAAACAAAAGGTAAAGGATAGAGCAATATAATAAGTTAAAAATCAAAAAATGTCTGGAAGCTGCAAATAAGGAACTAAGGCTCCGAGGGCAAGAAAGAGATAAGGCTCTGACAGAAAATCAACAACTCAAGGAGTTGCTCGTAATCGCCAAAGCAGCACAGAACAAGGCTCTTCAAAGAAGCAGATAGTATGAGGCAGCAAATGGAGACAGTGTCAACCAGATATGAAGACATGATCAGAATTGAGAGGTTGCGCACTGTCGAGGAGATTGCAGGGTATGAAGCAGCATTGGGACGGGAACAGGAAGACTTGCAGAAAATGATAGATCATGCAAGACAACAAGACGAGGACATTAATGGATGGAAAGAAGAAGTCCATTTTTGGAGAGACCAATTCTCGAAGTCGGTATGCCTAGCCAACACGGCGATCGCAGACATTCCATATTACTTAAAGGTGGCGGATAAGATGGTCGATCCTCTTAAGACTCCGGCAGAGATCAATGACTTTATTGAATATTGCAAGAATCTTATTGGGCAAATGAAGCAGATAATCAGGGTGCAGTCATTTGACAAGGAGGAATTAGACTAGACAAGGATGTATTTCAAGTAGAGTGGAAATGATGTATTCCTCTTAAATAATGTTGATGATTCTTTTTCAATTGAATAAAGTATGCCTTTTTGTTCTTCTGATCCTATGTTGCACTGAAGATCCATTACTTTTGAACGAGACGTTCTAAGTAATGGTCATGACAAACTTTTGAACGAGATGTTCTAAGAAATAGTCATGACGAGCAAAGATTAAAGATACTCACTCAAATCCGCCCGGCACAAATTAATAATGGTCCTTTAACAAATCAATAAAAATCATGGTTGTTTTAACAAATTTTACTTTGATTGTTCAGAGAAAATTTAAAATCATTGCGCGGCCTAGGAAAGAAGATACCAATCTAACCCGAGTTCACAACACCAGATCTCGGACCAGAATGGCTGCTAATAATCCTGAGGCGGGGAGAAATTTGAGCAGAGAAGTTGATGAAATGACAGGGAGGATAAATGAGGTGTCAGAAGCCCAAGTACGGTTGGAAACAATATTACAAGATATGAGGGAGTCTCTTCACTTAATCAGCGGGAATAGATGTACAAATGAGGCTGAAGCATATGTAAATGTGCCATCAATGACCGCCCCGACCTTCCCTGCTATTACCTCAGGCATCACTGTGGGGATCCATGAGCAACCACCTCAAACGACACCAGTTGTCATGCCCATTGGAGAGGGGTATCGCGCTTTGGAAGGCACTCATAATGAAGTTCCAGGTTATGCTGGCCCTGCCTGGGAACAACCTCATGTGTCCATCATAGGGCAAGCAACAATACCTCACTCTGGGAATAGCCACGTCATGGCTGAGAAAGACAAGATGAAGGAAGAATGGATGGAGAAAATGGAGGAACAGATCAAGGCAATCAAGGGCCCTAGTGCTTATGGGCCTCTGAGAATAGAAGAACTGTGTCCTACCACTGATGTCATAATCCCTAAGGACTTCAAGATTCCTGATTTTGCCAAGTACGATGGAAGTGGCAACCCTCGGTTTCATTTGATCAGTTATGGAACCAAGATGGCTGTTTGGTCCAAGGATGATAAATTCCTGATTAGCTTTTTCCACGAGAGTCTCACAGGTCTTGCTTTGGAGTGGTATCTTTAATTAAACCATTCTAAGATTTCTCGTTGGACAGAGTTAGCCGACCTATTCATGGATCAGTACAAGTTTAATCTGGATGCAACTCCGACCCAGGAACAATTGGGCTCGATGCAGAAGGGAAGTGATGAACCTTTCAGACAATACGCACAGAGGTGAAGAGCCTTGGCAGCTCAGGTTCAGCCCCCATTAACACTAGCTGAGATGTGCTCGTATTTCCTGGGAACCTTGGGAAACCCGTTTATCGGGGCAATGGTCGGGGCAGCCTATAAGGATTTTGCGGACTTGATAATGGCGGGCGAAAGGATAGAAATTATGGCCAAAGCTGGGAAGTTGCCGGTGAGCAATACGGAGAATACTGCCTTCAAGAAGGGATTCCAGCCAAAAAAGAAGGAATCCGAGGTGAATTATGTCCAACGCCAGCAGACATTCAGACCCCGATATTCCCCACAAAACTCAAGCCGTCAACTACCATATAACCTTAACCCTCACTACCCACCCCACCAAGCTATGCCTGCCGCAAATATCACCCCAACTCCGCAATTCCAAATCAATAATGTCCCCACACCCCAACCATATATGCCAGCTCGCCCGACCTATACTCGATACCCACCTGCACCTCCGCAAGCCTACTCAAATCACCCACAACCTCGGCCAAACTTTCAGAATCAAGGTCGCTTTCGTCCTCAAAACCTACCCCCTTTCCCAAGACTGTCCATTTCAAATGCGGATCTGTTCCAAAAGTTATTCGACACCCACCTCATTTCAGGAAATCCTGTACGTCCCTTAGAACCACCGTTCCCAGCGTGGTATAACCCGAATTTGACTTGCAAATACCACATGGATATCTCAGGACACTCAATTGAAGATTGTGAGGCTTTCAAGATGGCAGTAAGGAAGCTTATTGCTTATGGGAAGCTTGACATTCAAGAAGAGGCTGGACCCAGTATCGTCAACAACCCGATCCCTAACCATGGTGGAAGAAGTGAGGCGAATGCTGTGGAGACAGAAGGGCCTCCAATAAAAGAAGTCATGAGCCTGCATACGCCGATGATTCAAATATTTGAGGGACTGAAGATAGCGGGTTATGTTATCACTTCACCAGCTTCAGCGGTGAAAGAAGAAGAGAGGCATGATGAAGAGTCCAGGTGCGTTTACCACTGTGGGGCAACAGGACACGATATCGAGAATTGTTGGGATTTTAAGGATCGAGTCCAGAGGTTGCTCACATTAGGAATAATACAAGCAAGACCAGGGGTAACTTCCTCTGAAGAGGTCCATATGATTGAACGATTTATACTTAAGGTACCATTCCTCAACCAAACTTCAGAGTCAGGGAAAGTGGTATTGACGGTCAAGAAGCCAACACCATTTGCTTGTAATGACACTCGCGCAGTGCCCTGGAGCTATGAAACAAGGGTGGAGATAAAGGGAGTCGGGGAAGGGACTTCGAATGCCCAAGTGGCAGAAATACATCAAGAGGGACACCCAGTGACTAACATAGTCAGGGTAGGAGGAATTACGAGGAGTGGGCGATGTTATAGCCCAGGAGAAACAGAAAAAGGAAAAATGGTCAAAGAAGTGAGTGGGGAAGAAATTACAAAAGAAGAGGAGAAGAGGAAGGAAGAAGAAGAAGAGTTCCTGAAAATAATGAAGCAAAGCGAGTATGATGTGGTGAAGCAGTTGAAGAAGACTCCAGCCCGAATATCCCTTTTGTCACTCGTCTTGACATCTGAAATACACCGGAAGGCGTTACTGAAAATTCTGAACGAAGCCTATGTCAAGCCTGATGTTACCCCCGAAAGTGTTGTCAACATGGTGGACCCTGTAAAGCACGTCAACATGATCATTTTTACTGATGAAGAGATCGCCTCTCGGTCTGAGAAAAACCCACGGGCCTTACATATAACCCTTAAATGCAAAGGGTATATAGTTGCAAAGGTGTTGATAGACGGAGGGTCTGCACTGAACATCATACCTATGTCAACTCTGACTTCATTATCAATAAGTAAGGATGAACTGTCACCCCGAGAAATGGTGGTACGGGCCTTTGATGGGAATAAGAGAGGCATCTTGGGAGAAATGATGTTACCGCTGGAGATTGGTCCAAGTAACTTTCAAGTGTTGTTCCAAGTAATGAATATCGAGCCTGGGTACACAATGCTCTTGGGGAGACCATGGATCCATGCTGCCGGTGCTGTTCCCTCAACCTTGCATCAAAGTGTTAAGTATATTGAAAATGGGTCAATCATTACCATACATGGGGAGGAAGAGATCATGTTGTCAAAACCAGTTTCAGTGCCGTATGTGGAAAGTGCAGAGAAAGATGAAGAGAATTTATGGCATAGTTTTGAAATAGTTGAGACTGGAGTTAGTAAGGATGAATCCTTGACACAAAGTATGGATCAAGTGGTGGCCCGGATTATGGCAAGCAGTGGATATGAAGAAGGAAAGGGTTTGGGCTCACGATTGCAAGGTACTCGGTCGCTGGTGTCCTTTCGAGAAAAGTGGGATAAGTTTGGCTTAGGGTATGAAGCATCCCTGGAAGAGAGAACAAGGAGCGTGACCCTCGGGAAGAAAAATGACAGGAGCAAGGTGATGAATATTCCCCACCTGAGGGAAACATTCCCAGCACCAGCCGAGGTAATCATGTCTGGAGAAGTCATTCGCTCCCAATACCATCCCACTGTCAATGCGTTGCATGAAGAAGGCCCAGAAGAAAGCAAGGCAATCTGTCCCTCTGCTGATGAGAAGCCGCTGAAGAACTGGCAGTCCGAACCAGTGATTGATGTGATTGTGTCCAAGTAATTGTCTGGTCATATTTGTGCTAAGCTGATATTTAAGATTGGCTGTGTTTTAAGCTTATGTTTATGCTGTTTGAGACATCAACTTAATGAATTCGCATGATTATTCAACATTCCTCCTCTTTGCACTTTAACTTGTCCACTTGCATTTATCATTTTTTGTTTTCTCTTTCTTTTGCCTTTCGTATAATATTTTGTTTTGTTTTCCTTTTACCATTCCTGCTCCATTCTGCTTTTCCAACTCCACGAAAATTACCTTCCAGGGATCTGAGTCTCATAGAAAGTTCGCCTCACGAAAGGGACCTTGAAAACTCATCAATTGTTTCCCATGCGATGTTTGAAGAAGAAGATCTTGGATCTGATGAAGAGGGAGAAGTCGTTGAAAGTTTTGAAAAATTATTGGAGTATTCAGAGAAGGAATTTGACTTGAATGGTGAGGAAGCCGAGGTGATTAACATGGGGACAGAAGAAGAAAAAAAAGAGTTGAAAATGGTGAAAAATCCTGAATGTGAAAAAATGATTGCACTCTTCAAAGAGTATATGGATGTCTTTGCTTGGTCTTATCGGGATATGCCTGGATTAGATCCGGAGATAGCATCTCATAAAATCCCATTATATCCAGATGTTGAGGTAAAGAAGCAGAAGTTAAGGAGGATGCATCCTGATATGTCCCTGAAGATTAAGGAAGAGGTGACTAAGCAGCTAGAAGCGGGATTTGTAGAAGTGTCAAGACACCCAGAATGGGTAGCTAATGTTGTGCCTGTGCCTAAGAAGGATGGGAAAGTCCGAATGTGTGTGGACTACAGGGGATCTGAATAAGGCTAGTCCGAAGGATAATTTCCCACTCCTCATATCGATGTGTTGGTTGATAATGCTTTGCTAAGAACCACATGTTTTCATTCATGGACGGTACTCATGGTACAATCAAATCCCCATGGATGTCAATGACAAAGAAAAAACCACTTTCATCACTCCTTGGGGGACATTTTGCTACACAGTGATGCCGTTCAGATTAAAGAATGCTGGGGCTACTTACCAACGCGTTATGGTTGCACTGTTCCATGACATGATGCACAAGGAAATCGAGGTATACGTGGATGATATAGTTGCCAAATCCAGAGAGGGGGAAAGTCATGTGGTAGTTTTGCGTAAGCTGTTTGAAAGACTCAGAAAGTACAAACTGAGGTTGAATCCTGCTAAATGTGTTTTTGGAGCATCCACTGGAAAGCTACTCGGGTTTATTGTTAGTAGAGAAGGAATAAAAGCGGATCCAGACAAAGTAAAAGCAATACAGGAGATGCCTGCTCCTAAGACAGAGCGTGAAGTGAGAAGTTTCCTCGGGAGACTTAACTACATTGCTCGATTCATCGCCAACTTGACCAGCACTTGTGAGCCTATATTCAAGCTGCTGAAGAAACACCAGTCAGGAAGATGGGATGAGGAATGTCAAGGAGCTTTTGACAAAATAAAGGCTTATCTAATGAATTCCCCTATTTTGGTACCACCTACGCCGGGTCGACCTCTGATATTGTACTTAACCGTACTGCCAACCTCCATGGGAGCAATGTTGGGGCAAAGATGACGAATCGGAGAAAAGGGAGCGGGCAATTTATTATCTGAGTAAAAAGTTCAATGAATGTGAAACCCGTTACATAGCTGTTGAAAAGACTTGTTGTGCTCTAGTATGGACCTCAAAACGGTTAAGGCAATACATGTTGTATTACACCACTTGGTTGATCTCCCGAATGGACCCCCTGAAGTATATATTTGAAAGCCCTCATGTTTCATTAAGGGTTTCAAAATGGCAGGTAATACTATCAGAATTCGACATCAAATACATGACTCGGAAATCCGTCAAAGGAAGTGCAATTGCGGATCATTTAGCTGAAAACCCTCTTGAGGGTGGACAACTAATAACATCCGAGTTCCCTGATGGAGAAATTTTGACAGTAGAAGGAGAAGAAGAGAAGGAGGATGAGTCCATTTGGAAGATGTATTTTGATGGAGCAGTCAACATGCATGGTAGTGGCATAGGAGCCGTGGTTGTTTCACCAACTGGACAGCAATATCCAGTCGCTATCAAGCTTGATTTTGAATGTACCAATAATGTTGCAGAATATGAGGCCTGTGCTAATGGTTTACAAGTTACAATTGATTTGGGGATCAAACAGCTAAGCGTATTCGGAGATTCAGCGCTCATCATTTATCAGGTGAACGGTGAATGGCAAACCAAAGACCCGAAGTTGGTGCTGTATCAAAAGTATTTAACCTAGCTGATCGAGAAGTTTGAGGAGGTGACCTTCTCCCATTTGACTCGAGATAAAAACCAGTTCGCCGATGCCTTGGCCACTTTAGCTGTGATGATCAAATTGGAAGTTCACAATAATGTTCAACCTATCCAAGTAAAGATGCACAGTGAGCCTGCATATTGTGCTAATGTAGAGGATGAGCCAGATGGTAAGCCATGGTACCATGACATCAAGCAGTATATTCAACATAGAGAATACCCAGCTGGGGCAAGTGAGGTGAATAAAAAGACTATTCGTCGTCTGGCAATGGCCTTTTTCTTGAATGGAGAGATTTTATACAAAAGAAATCGTGATGGCACTTTGTTGAGATGTGTGGATGCTCGCGAAGCCCGTATAGTCATGACTGAAGTCCATGAAGGAATCTGTGGAACTCATGCTAATGGTCATATGATGGCACGAAAAATTCTAAGGAGTGGTTATTATTGGTCCACCATGGAAACAGACTGCATAGAATACGTACGAAAGTGTCAAAAATGTCAGATATATGCAGATCGAGTTAATGCACCTCCATTTCCCTTGCACAATTTGGTATCTCCATGGCCTTTCTCAATGTGGGGAATAGATGTCATTGGACCCATTAATCCTAAAGCTTCCAATGGTCATCACTTCATTTTAGTGGCGATTGATTATTTCACCAAGTGGGTAGAATCTTCCTCGTATGCCAATGTCACTCAAAAGGTGTTTTTGAGATTCCTTAAAAGGGATATCGTCTGCAGATATGGAATTCCAGAAAGGATAATAACAGATAATGGCACCAATCTCAACAGTGCTGAGATTCGAAAGTTTTGTGAGAGTTTCAAAATTAAGCATCATAATTCAGCTCCTTACAGACCCCAGATGAATGGTGCAGTTGAAGCTGCAAATAAGAATGTCAAGAAAATCATTGCCAAAATGGTAGTGAATTACAAAGACTGGCATGAAATGTTGCCCTATGCTTTGCACGCATATCGTACCAATATACGATCTAGCACTGGGGCAACGCCTTTTTCTTTGGTATATGGGATGGAGGCTGTCTCTCTTATAGAAATTGAGATTCCTTCTCTAAGGGTCTTGATGGAGGCAGAGTTGGAAGAGTCCGAATGGGTGAAGACGCGACATGAGCAGTTGAATATGATAGAAGAGAAAAGACTGACAGCTATTTGCCATGGGCAATTATATCAAAGCGAGAATGGCGAGCCTTCAACAAGAAAGTTCGTCCCAGAGACTTTTGTTCGGGAGATTTGGTTTTGAAAAAATCCTCCCTAATCAAGAGGATGGCGAGAGGAAAATGGGCTCCGAATTATGAAGGCCCATATATAGTCAAACAGCATTTTCGGGAGGAGCATTAATTTTACGAATATATGGATGGAGAAGAATTGCCAAGACCCGCAAACACTGATGTTGTCAAGAGATTCTATGCCTAACAAAAAAAAAACAAACAAAAAAGAAGGACCCGTTAGGCTGAAAACCCGAAAGGGCGGTCTAAGCAAAAGTAAAGGCAAATAAACAGGCAAGATCTCAAAGAAAGTTGGCATGAAACTCTTTGAAGGGCTCACCAAACTGGGGCAATTTTGTTCGCTTTCAATTGGCTACACTGGGGCAATTATTTTTGAAAGACTGAGGAGAAGATGTGTTGAAGGAAGCAACCACACAGAGGCAATAGTTGAGTTATCAGGACATTGTAGGGAATCAATTGAATGAGGAACAAGGAACCAATACTGGGGCAAATTTTTCTTATCCTTTGTAATTTCCTTTATTTTCTAGGATTTCATCTTTCAAGCATATGCCTTACTAAAGTTCATGTATGATCAGATCACCAAAGTAATAAAAAGAAGTTTGTTCTTTCAACGAATTTCTATCCATTCATGAATGCATGCTTATTTATTAAGTTATGTCTCAAATAGGATAAATTTATGGTTAACAATTTGATTTGACAATGCTACAACAATCTTTCAATGATTGACTTGGACTAAAAGATCTCAGTAGCTCAAACTACAGATTGCAACGCAGTATTGGATTTTGTTGCCAAGGAAAAAAGGGGAATTAAAAAGAAGAAAAAAAAAAGAGAAAGAGGGAAAGATTGAGGTTATCGTGTCCAACGAGCAAAAGCACGTGAACGAGGGGTTTGATTGGTCAAAACTTTCCAAAAGTCACTTGTTGGTTCAAAGGTCTTTTAATAAAACTAAAACAAAAAAAAAAGAGACAAAAAAATAAAAAAATTAAAAAGAAGAAAAATCCTGTTTTCTGGGACTCAGTGGCCCATTGTCTTTTAAAATTTCGGGACTCAATTGCCCATTGTCTTTTAAATTTCGGGACTCAGTTGCCCATTGTCTTTTAAAATTCCTAGGGACTCAATGGCCCATTGTCTTTTAAAATTTCTAGGGACTCATTGCCCATTGTTTTTTAAAATTCTAAAAAAAAAAGAAGAAGAAAAAGAAAACAAAAAAAAAAAGAGAAAAAGAGAGAAAAGCAAAGGAAAAACAAAGAAAAAGAAAATATGTTTCAAAAAAAAATAAAAAAATAAAAATCTTTTTGATCAAGATGCTTATTCCATTGTCATTCTGGGACTCAGTTGCCCATTGTCTTCTAAATTTCAGGACTCAGTTGCCCATTGTCTTTTAAATTCGGGACTCAGTTGCCCATTGTCATTTTAAATTCCGGGACTCAGTTGCCCATTGTCCTTTAAGTTTTCGGGACTCAGTTGCCCTTTACTTTTTGAGCGCATCGGCTCCTGTCTTTTACTTTTGAGCGCATCAGCTCCTGTCATTTACTTTTTGAGCGCATCGGCTCCTGTCTTTTAATTTCTGTCTTTTACTTTTTGAGCGCATCGGCTCCTGTCATTTTACTTTTGAGCGCATCGGCTCTTGTCTTTTATTTTTGAGCGCATCGGCTCCTGTCTGTTAAACTCCTGTCATTTTAATTTTGAGCGCATCGGCTCCTGTCTTTTAATTCCTGTCTTTTACTTTTGAGCGCATCGGCTCCTGTCATTTTACTTTTGAGCGCATCGGCTCCTGTCATTTACTTTTTGAGCGCATCGGCTCCTGTCTTTTACTTTTGAGCGCATCGGCTCCTGTCATTTTACTTTTGAGCGCATCGGCTCCTGTCATTTACTTTTTGAGCGCATCGGCTCCTGGCTGTTAAATTCCTGTCTTTTACTTTTTGAGCGCATCGGCTCTTGTCTTTTAATTCCTGAGCGCATCGGCTCCATGCATTACATGCATTTTAATTCCTGTTGAGCGCATCGGCTCCTTGCATTTTACTTTCTGTTGAGCTCATCGGCTCCATGCATTTTAAATTCAGTTGAGCGCATCGGCTCTATGCATTACATGCTTTTTACTTTCTGTGGAGTGCACCCGCTCCATGCATTTCATGCATTTTAAACTCTTGTCAATTTCTGTTGAGCGCATCGGCTCCATGCATTTTACTTTCTTTCGAGCTTTTTATTGAGCGCATTGGCTCCACGCATTCCATGCATTTCTGTCACTTACTTTTGAGCGCACCGGCTCATTGCATTTTAACTTCCATTGTTGTTCCTGCTTTATTTTGCATTTATCCTCTTATGCATTGCTGGATAAAATTGGAGTTCATTTCTTTACTCGCTTCTTATGACGATAAAATGAAAAACTACAATTTTTCCTTTTATCTAATAAGAAACAAGTAAAGAGGGGCAACTGTGAACACCCAATTTTGACCGGGCTAAAAAAAAATAAAATAAAATAAAAAAAGACAAAAACAAAAAAAAAAAAAAATAAAAAAGAAATAAAAAAAGAAAAATAAAAAATAAAATAAAAAAGGACAAATGTCTTTGCACATACGTTTTTCATGGGGATGGGGGACTCAATATAAAAAAAAAAAAAGAAAGGAGTGATTGACGCAAAAGAAAAAAAAAAAAAAAAAAAGAAAGGGTCAACACAAAAAATAAAAAAGGGGGAATTTTGATACAAAAAGGAGGATTTTAGGGAGATTTGTCGGGAGAAGATGAAAATTTGAAGGAAGCTGCCAAACTCCCAGACGGTGAGCAATCATCACACCCACTACCATCCTCTCACCTCCAAAACGTGAAGGATCCCTCCATAAATGCCTCTGTCATCATTTTCTTACGAGGCTGAATCCATTCCTTGAATCTTCAATTTTTCCTTCCATCTTCTGCCACCTTCCTCATCACCATCTCCTAATCATCTTGCAGCCACCCTCCATAGTCACATGTCCACCTCCACCATACAATCATCACCATAACCCCCCCTCTGTTTGCACCTTCGCTGCCATCTCCTTCAAGCCATTAACCACTTGTCCTTGCACCACCACGTGAAGCCAGGCCCCTCTTCAACCGACCGTCGGACCGCACAGAAACCAAATCCATCATATTCGACCGTCGAAGCCCCAGAGGTCAGATCCTTCCCTTCAACCAACCGACCGTCGAACTCAAAACCCCATCTCCTCTCACCGACGAGCCATCCAAACCTCCATCACCATCAACCAAACTCCATCCCCTCACTCGACCGTCGAATCCATCACCCCTTTTCCAACCGACAGTCGAATCCTCGGCCATAACCCTTCAAACCAAACCCATCCCCTCATTCGACCAAACTTCTCTAAACCAAAACCTTCCTCCTCACGACCGTCGAACCCTAAATCCATCATATCCGACTGTCGAACCATATCATTGTGACCCTCGACCAAACTTCACAAAGCCCACCTTCACCTCTCACTCGACCGTCGAATCCATCCCTTCACTCGACCGTCGAACCGCACCAGCTACTACCCTCTCACCGACGAGCCATCCAAACCTTCACACCATCAATTAAACTCCATCGCATTCGACCGTCGGACCCCAAAAGCAAAAACACCTACATTCTCCAATTCGACCGTCGAACCGTAAGCTCCACTCCCCTCATCGACCTTCAACCTTCCAAACCCAAATAAATCCATTTTTCCACCGACCGTCGAACCTCGAGGCCGCTCTCGACCGTCGGACCACAGGAACCAGTCTAGACCGTCAGAGGCAATTCCCGACCGTCGAACCTCAGAGGCCAGCTCTCGACCGTCGGACCACAAGAACCAGTTCTCGACCGTCAGAGGCAATTCCCGACCATCGAACCTCAAAGGCCAGCTCTCGACCGTCGGATCACAGGAACTAGTTCTCGATCTTCAGAGGCAATTCCCGACCGTCGAACATCAGAAGTTAGCCTCCCGACCGTCGAATCTCAGGGTCCAAACCCCTCCCCAAACGTCCCCTGGTGCGTGCTGTTAGTGTTGTCAAATTCTCCAATTTTTTATCTCTTTAAATTGAATTGTGATTGTCTTTTGGGTGTGTGAGGTTGAATCACGTGGACTGCTGTCCATAATGATGCATTTTGATAAGAAGGGAGAAGGGTAAAGAAAAAAAAAAGAAATAATTAAAATTTTTAAAAAGGAATAAAAATGGGTTACCTGAGTTGCGACAGCTTGCTAACCCTTATATTTTGTAAACATCTGAGTTGCGACAGCTTGATGATTTACAATCTTAAATAAAAATTTCGTAACAAACTCGATAATCAATGGGTGATGTCTCTAGCGTGACGCGAGCTTCACCTATTTAATCCTTAATTTCGATAACTGAGCCGCGACGACTTGTTATTTCAAATTTCAAAAATTAATTCAATTAAAATCAACCAAACCACACTTATTTTTTAAAGAACTACGTAACTTTGAGTTCCCCATTGCACCAGGGGATACGTAGGAGCAGAATTTCATTTCTGTCAAGCCAAATTTAAATTTTCACAATTTTGTGGTTTCACTTTTTTTTTTAATTACGATGTTTGCAAAAAAGGGGTAAAATAAATATTTTCAAGGATTGTTAATAATTTGCACAATTAATCTAAGGTACCGTCTTAGGACTAAAAGAATGCGTTAGTCTGTGTGGGATTAAGTTTCCACCCTTCCCTAAGCATAACCGACTCCCGAATCCAATCTGGTTCCAAAGACCATTTCCAAATAAAAGGTTTTCCAATTTTTCCTAAGTTTCAAATAAAATTGGTGGCGACTCCATTTTTCCATTTTCATATTTAAAAATCCATTTCGAGTTGCTATTTCCCCGCCGCGATCACCGGTCGCGACAATAAATTTTGGGTTAATTGTTTTTAATAAAAAGGAGTTTATTTGAACACAAATTCATTATTGTACAAGGTTCAAGTTAGCACAATGCTACTCAATAAACCCTTATGATCCAAACGACATTGAAGATAACATTCGTTATTCAATCAACATCATTGGTCATCGCATTGATTAAAGATTTTTTTTATCCTTTTATTTTTATTTTTTATTTTAAAAAAGCATATACAAAGACAAACAAATAATCACATAAACAGCACATTATCATATCATAAACTAAATAAATGCAATAAAAATCACATTAAGCACAACGATACAACAAAAGCCCAAGATAAGAAAAAAACAGCAGCCCCACAAATTTTTTTTACAGACCCACTAACAATAGCCCCACTACATAAAACACAGGAAATAACGAGAGGGATAAAAATAGGACTCAAACCTCTGGTAGTGCAGGGGTGACTCGAAGGAGAGGGGGTGTCGACCAGTTTCTAGATCCGACGGTCGGTGCAAAGGGGATTTAGTTCCTGAGGTTCGACGGTCAGTTGAAGGGAGAGATCTAACTCTTGAGGTCCGACGGTCGGTTGAAGGGAAAGGTCTAACTCCTGAGGTCTTACGGTCAGTGAGATGAGGAATCTGGCTTCTGTGCGGTCCGACAGTCAGTGAGGAGAAGGATCTGGCTTCTGTGCGGTTCGACGGTCGGTTGAAGGGAGAGACCTGGCATTGTGAGATCCGACGGTCGGTGAGAGGGATCTGGTTGGGTTCGACGGTCGGTTGAAAAGGATCTGGTGTTTGTGAGATCCGACGGTCGGTTAAAAAGGGATCTAGTTGGGTTCGACTGTCGGTTGAAGGGATCTGATTGGGTTCGAAAGGTTGAAGGTCGGTGAAGGTCACGGTGGTGTGGTTCGACGGTCGGTTGGGAAGGTCTAGCCGTGAGATCGACGGTCGGTGAGGGGATGGTGACCGGTGTTGGTGAAGTTCGGTGGGTGAAGGTCACGATGGTGTGGTTCGATGGTCGGTTGGGGGAAGGTCTAGGCCGTGTGATGGTGGTTTCGGTGGGTGATGAAGTGTTGGAATGGTGAGGGACCGGAGAGGAACCCGATGATGAAGTTGGTGGTTTAAAAAAATGAAGATAGTGGGCGTGAGTTTGTGGGTGGTTATGGAAGATGAATCGGAATAGAAAAGGTTTAAGGGGGTCTTGAGTGAAGAAGGTGAGGTTGGTTTTTATGATGTGGTGGAAGGGAAATGGTGAGGGTTGGTTTCTGGGGGGGGTGTGGTGGTTGGGTAAAGTGTTGCTTGGGTTGATGGTAGGGATGAAGGGTGGAATGGTGGAAGAAGTGGTTCACGGTTTGGAGGTTGATGGTGGAGATGAAGGTGGTGGTGTATATGAAGCTGATGAGAGGTGGTTCACAGTTTTTTGATCAAGGTGTTACGTTGAGCTTCAGAGAGGCTTTTTTCTCCCCCCAAAATCCCAGCTCTCAGGTGGTTTTTTTCAATTTTTTTTCGTTTCTCCAGCAATCCCCTCAAAAAAACTTTCAAAACCCCTTCAAATACTTAGCTCCCCCCTTTTGTATCATTCCCATATCCAAGTTCCCCCCTTTGTTCCATTTTTTCACCGACAGCTTTCTTCTCCTTTTTCTTTGCGTCAACCACCCCTCACATTGAGCCCCCCCATTCTTCATCTATCAGAGCCCCTTTCTTTCTTTCAATCCCCTCACTTTCCCTTTTTTCCTTACTGTGACTTAATGCATTTAATGCATTATTATTTTATCATTTTTCTTTTACGTGTGCAGGCATCAGGCATTAAATGCATTGCCAATTTCTCTTTTTTTTTCTTTTAAAAACGAGATCAGCGTTCTCTCCTTTCCCTTTTTTTTTTAAAACGGGCTCATATTTGGGCTAACAAAAAAATGAGAATATAGACTTTTTTTTTAAAACGGGCTCATATTTGGGCTAACAAAAAAAACAAGAATATAGATTTTTTTTTAGCCCGGTCAAAATTGAGTGTTCACACGTACCATTGCAATAAAAATTGAATAGATCATTTAGATTACAAATAGTATCTTGACAAAATTGAAATTGTAACTCTTATGACAGGTGAGTTTGTAATCTACCTTTATATAATAAATTAGAATACATTATTTTAGGAGTAGGATAACCACTTACTCTACTCTCTTTCTAAGAATAGCACATGCCATTCTTAAGCTTTTTCTTCTAAATTTGAGATTTAAATTATATTTTTAATTAATTATGTATATCTCATTTTATAATTTTTTTAAATGAAATATCTCTTTTATAATTTTATATATTTTTTTCTCTTTTAATTTATATCTGTTAAGATTTTATTTGAATAAATTAATTATACATTTTTATAATTTTAAATATTTTATCTTTTATTATATATTTGCTTAAATTCTATCTAAATTTAAAAAAACTCGTGCAATGTGGAGACTACTTACTAGTTTATCTTATTAATGTGTTTCTACACCTTTAATTACTTATTTTAGAAACAATATATTTTTAAATTTTTTTCCCAAAATTAATACATAAGGGTGCATTGGCATCAACTTAATAGTCAATTTTGTTTTGCTTTATATAATTATCGTACACTAACAATATATATATATATATAGGGAGTGTATCTAGTGAGAGAAGTATTTATTGTGAGAGGTGAGAGGAGTGAATCTTGACCATTGGATCTTTCATGAATGATCAAGATTAGAAGATAAATGCATGTGACTTTTTTAAGTGGTCACATCATGACCTTTAAGTAAGTAACTTGTGAGAGGAGTTTTTATTGTGAGAGTGTGAGAATAGTAAATTTTGACCATATAATCATACATGAATGGTCAAGATTAAAAGTTACTTAAAGGTCATGTGACCACTTCAAAAAGTCACATGCATTTATCTTCTAATTTTGATCATTTATGAAAGATCCAATGGTCAAGATTCACTCCTCTTACCTCTCATAATAAACACTCTTCTCAGCAGATACACTATATATATATATATACCATTACTTCCCCTCTCTCTCCTTCATTTTGCCCCGCATAGATAAATTAGAAAAAAATATAAATTTTATTACTTGCATTATTATATATTATTATTTTTATATCTCATTATGGTGATGCTTGTAATTCTATGTAATATTGACTATATAAATAGAGGGTATAAGACATTTGAGTATGATACATAAGAATAAAGAAAATTTCTTATTTTCTCTCTATTTTTTCTCTATCTCTTGAGTTTTTTATGTTTTATTCTTTAATTTCTTCTCTATTTCTCAAATTCTTTATACTTACTTTTATAATATATATTATCAACTAAATATCACTTATTGGTCGCTATTTCTTTTAAAAAAATTGGATTTAAAAATTTATTTAAATTAGTTATGTTTAATTTTTAAGATTTATCCTATCTAGAATTTACAATGCGGGTGTTGTTTTTTTTTAGCGTATCATAATATCTCTACTTGATAGGTGAGAGACTAATATTCCAGTATATGGTCAGGCTCTTAAATGAGGATTCTTTCCAATAATGTTATATATATAAGAAGCGTATCTAGTGAGAGAAGTATTTATTATAAGATATAAGAGGAGTGAATCTTGGTCATTGGATCTTAGATAAATGATCAAGATTATAACATAAATACATGTGACTTTATTAAGTTACCACATGACCTTTAAATAACTTTTAATTTTAACTATCTATCTATAGTTGTATGATCAAGATTTACTCTTCTCACTCTGATAATAAAAATTTCTCTCACTATATATGCTCATATATATATATATAGACACACACACATTTCAAGACTCATTTCAATGAAATCTTAGACACGTGTCACCTTCATAGGCACTATAATTTCCCTATATTTTCCAAACCTTTCTACTATTAGTCAGTTTATTATAAATTTAAATTTTAAGATCACAAATAATTTAAGAAAGTTAACTAAAAAAGAATCAAATAAAAAGAATCAACATTTGACATGCAATAATATCTCTAAATTAAATTACATTAATTTCGTATTATTTTACTATCTATTATAGGTAATATTGTCTGCATTATAAGTTTGCTTTTATTAATTGTGCTTGTAAACACCTAATTTTACCTAGGCCCAAAAAAAAAAAGATAATAAGTAAAGCATTTTTAAAAAATAAAAAAATGAAGAGCAGGTAAAAAAAAAAATTGCTTGATCCATCTTTATTGAGCTTACTCATCCATTCTAGTCTAAGACCCACTAAACTTGAGTCAAAAATTTATAACCCAATACAAACCAAACCCATATGAACATGTTAAACAAAATTCAATTCCAACCACATCATTATCATTTTTTTTTCGTTTGGTTACTCAGTCATGGTTCTCCAAGGAGAAATAGAAAATAAAAAAAATTGAAGCTGTAATGCATCTAATGCACCATAACTGCACAAGAAAAAAAGGAAGAGATGAAAAGATTGAGTTAAAAAAAGGTCTGCTAGTAAAGGAAGTGAGGGGCTCAATGTGTAGAAAAGACAGAGAGAGTGGTTTTCGGAAGAAAAGGTGACTCTTATTCTAATGGCAAGGTAATACAGCAGTGGCAAAAGGCTGCACAAGCCACAGGGGGGACACAGATTTTCTCACATTCACCCTCCTGATTCTTCCATTCTCACAGAGGACACTTGGGCACCATCTTCAACCTTGATCACCATAGACCCATAAACACCAAACCACCCATAATCACCACTTTCCTCCATCTCTGCCACAAATTCTCACTATCCGTAACCACCCAAAACACCTTAAGCTCTCACACCTCCACCCACGCGCAGCCGAACCCATCACCTCCATCCAGCCACCCTCTTTGCAAACCATGACATCCTCCAACCTCCACAGCCCCAACTCGCAACCACTGTGAACAGAGATCCAGGGTAGCCGTGTTACTGCCACCTGGTCATCGTGCCACCACTGTGAAGACCTCGCACCGTCGCACCAGACAACCTTTCCTCCACGTGCATTGTGCGAACCAGCAACCACCATCCAAAAATCATCCAAACTCGTGACCTGCGCAGCCACGCTCCACATTCTGCATAGATCCGAGCTGTTCAGCCTCCACCCAAGGCCACCGTCGCACCACCGTGTCACGACCCAGCCAGCACGCGCCACCACGTCTTCTCCCCTCACCCAAACCTGAATACCTAACCACCTAAAGTTCTCCACCCAGAAACGCCCAGATCTGCAACACTGTGAACGAGCCATCATTGCCCCTATTCTACGCACACTACCACGTAGAACCCCCAAGCCACCGAACCACCGTGCATCGTCCGCCCTAGACGTAGGACTTTGCCGTCGTTCAAGCTCTCCAGTTGTAACATCCTCTTTTTAGCATATTAGATTAGTTTATGGTTACTAATGTAGCATAACACTTATTTAATATGTCTGTTAATTATTGTGACAAATTGAGTTAGTTTATGCACTTTATTACAACTTAGAGTGTGAAAAGTAGTTTAAAATGACTTATATAATAACATAAATGGCTAATTTGAGGGAAATGAATATAGAGAATTTATTTTTAAGTCACAAATAGATGTAAGGAGATATAGTTAAAATTAAAGGATAATCAGAGTTAATTTGATATTTTTAGGCGTACTGGTTATGTATTTAATGCTCGATTAACTAGCAACAGATATGAAAAAATATGATAATGGAGAGACAACATTTTTAATGAATTTTAATATTTTATTTTAAAATTGTTAGAATGTGAAAAACTTTATTTAGGTAAATCTAAGTGTTATTAGCAGATCAAAAGTATCAGTGTCATACTTAAGTGAAACAAGTCACAAACGGGAAAAAACACCTTATATTGACTTTGTTTCTTGATATTTCCTTCACTTTTATCTCATTTCACTCATCTTCTCTCTTGAAAAACAGAAGGCACAATAGCAGCTAAGGGAAACCAAGACAATAAGGAAACTAAATCTAAGGAGGAAGAGGAAGGGAGCAAGAAAGGAAAGACTAAAGCTTGAGATTGATCAACCTCCATCACAAAGAGTTCAAGGTAAGGGATTCTAAACTTCAAACTCATCACTTTCCTCCGTATTTTCTATTGATCAAAGTTAGGTCATTAGATGGAGAAAATAAGACATTTATAGGGAAATTTCACCAAGGAAATGACCGCCTAGCATATAAGAATAAGTTTTAGTTTTTTAAGCTTTTCTAGAGTTAAGAATTGCTTGGAATGAAGTATTAATTAAGAATTGGTTCCTATATCGGTTATAGTGGGGCCTTAGTACAATTATTATAATTAAGGAAGTGAGTTAAACCCATTATCCTTGCAAAATAGTGAATAAAACTCTTTGCTAAGGAGGTAATTGTGAGAGGTAATTGTCAGTACAATATTTTACCTAGGATAAAGCAGTGAGCTAAGCCATTTGTCAAGTAACATGAGGAATATGATCAACATTATGTAGTGTAGTAAAGTGAGTTAAACTCACTAACACGAGCCTTATGAGGAGTTAAGTCCTAAGTTCGGCAATGAGGCGAGATAAGCAATTTATCAAGTTTAGTTGATGTTACATGGTTGTATGGGCGATTGTGTAATATCAAGATTAGATTTATTTACTATACATTATACAGTTGTATGAGCAATTGTATAATGTTATTATATTTTATGTGTATGTGTAATTTATATTAGTAAATGTCATGTGATATATGTTTATTACTAAGAATTTTTATGTTCTCACCCATTTCTATGTTTTTATGATAAAAGCAGGTCCAGACCCTAGTAAGGGGGTAAAGCAGCTAAAGAATAAGCAACAAGACTAGATAGATAGCTTTTAGTTTTTGTTGTTGAACAACTCGGGTATATTGTACTTTGAGTTATAGCTTATTAATAGTTTGTTGTTGTATATATGACACTATGCCTTTGAGGCTTTTGATATATATTTATATATGACTTACTTTTACTGTGGTCTCTATATTTAATTCTTTAATTATATGGAATTAGAATGATAGTAATAGTAGCAGTAACATGTTTAATGTTAAATATCTTTATATAGGTAGTTATATCGAGATATTCGTATTAGGTTGTTACACCAGTCAACCACGAAGTTGCCGCTCAACACTGCTCTTTTGAAATCTAGTCCTCAAAAGCCCCAAGGGAAAGGTCCCTTCTTCATTTCTACGCTGCAATCTTTGGTTTTATTTTTTTGGATTGTTTTTCTGTTTTAATTTTTTCTTTTTTTTTTGGAGCTATTTTGTTTGTGTATTAATTTGGGCTTCTTTAAATTTGTTGCAATTTGAGTTAGGCTTGGGTTGGGATTAACTTATTAGTGAATTACTCTTGTTTTTGGATTAAGGTTAGGGCTTGTTCTTTATTTTATATTTTTTATTTTATATTTTACATGTGAGATAGAAGTTAGAGTGGGTAGTCTTTGTTTTTTATTTTTATTTTTTTGCTTATTTGTGAGTTAATATTTAGTAATGTGTTTAAGAAAATAATGAAGGAAAAGTAACATAAGAAATATTTGGGTGAACAGAAATTAAGAAGTTTTGTTCAAATTAATGAAATGGGTCAAAGATTTTCATTAAAAAAATGAAATTATTTTTTTACAAAAAAATTTAATCAACGCGATGACCAATGATAATGATCAAATAGTAGATGTTATCTTCAATGTCATTTGGATCATAAGAGTTTATTAAGTAATCTGGTGTTAACTTGAACACTGTGCAAGAGTGAATCCTTTTTTTTTCAAATGAAATTCCTTTTCAAAAATCCTTTTCATAATTAAAATCAACTAACCCTCATTTATTTTCTAAAAAAGGACGTGACTTTGAGTTCCTCATTGCACTCGATGATAAGTAGGAGCGGAACTCCTATTTTGTCAAGCCAAAAATTAAATTTTCATAATTTATTGAGTTTATCTTTTAATAAAATGGGTAAAATAAATATTTTCAAGAGTTATAAAAAATTTACACAACTGACTTAAGGTACTATCTCAGGATGGATGTGTTAGGGGTGCTATGAGATTAAGTTTCAACCCTTCTCTATACATAATCGACTCCCGAATCTTATCTGGTTTCAAAGGTTATTTTCTAAGAAAAGTTTTTCAATTTTTTCCTAATTCACATAAAATTAGTGATGACTTCATTCTTTTTAAAAATCTTATAAATTGCTATTTCGTCACGACCACAGTCGCGACAGTGCTTATTTCTTTTCAACAAACAAAAATAGTTTATTTTTCTTCAAAATTTTGTGACTTGCTTTAGTATTTTTTTTCTTTTGATATTACAATTGTAGAAGCAATAGTTTTCATGTTTTGTTCTTACACTTATACTCTTTGTGTTCGTCTAGATCAGCATGATGGAACCAAAGCAAGTATTATTAGTGTTTACTATTTTTAAACAATCAAGGCAAATATATTGTCACAAGATGCTTCCAAATTCTTCATACTTATTTTGCATTTTCCATTTTCACCAAAACTCTATCACATAAGTAAAGGTTTGAGATAGTAGTACCATGGTAACATTGGATGCTTTAAAATATCCTTTTCCTTCAAATTTGACAATTCTTCTATGTAATTTATTCAAATTGATAGGTATGGTGAAGGCTATGGTGCACCCTCTCCACTTTGGGTGTACCGTACACCCTATTTTTTACCTGCTATTGCAGGGTTTTTTTTTGTTACAGGTTTCTTTTCTTTTCTTTCTTTACAGATTATTTTTTTAGCCAACCACCCCTGCCGGCGGTGACACTGTTCACCGCCCACTGTTGGTACTATTCACCGACGGTGACATTCTGTTCACCTGCAGTCGTTGCTACTGTTCACCGGCGACGGTGGTACTATTTATCGGCCATCAGGTACTATTCACCTTGCTGGAAACTGCCAGTCACCTCCTGCTAATTACTGTTTACTTTTTAAAATTACACAACTATATAAATAATACCAGTTAAAATTATATCAGCCTTTATAATTTTTCATAAATAACTGTGCATACTGAAAATTTTTTCCTATAACTATAACTATTGAAAAATTTTATAAATTTTAACTGATAATATTTATACAGTTATACAACCTAAAAAAAATTGGAGTTAGTCAGTTTTTCTAAAACTATAACTGTATTTGTTGAAAAATCTTATAAATTTTAACTGATAATATTTATACAGTTATACAACTTTAAAAAAATTAAAGGTGACCGGCAAATAGCGTACAGTGACCTACCAACCAACGACAATAGTAGTAGTATGTAAAAAAAATATAAAACTAAAAAAACTTGAAAAACAAAAACAAAAAAAAAAGGAAATCAATGGCTTAGATTGGGTGGTGTACCATAAACCCTCTTTTAGAGAGTGTATATTAGACTCACCCTGATAGGTATTTCTATTATCTGGAAGACAAACTAATAACAATCGAGTCCATGCTTGAAAACTTTAGGTAATATGCAATTTTTTTATTAATAGAGCACTTCATATGTAAAATGTTTATTAAATCAATATAATATAAAAAATAAAATACATGGCCTACCTAAAAATCTGTCATATATCTTCTCAGTCATCAACTTAATGCTTTAATTTCTTGATGTTACCAAGTGGCCTCAATACTCAAGAGGGGGGGTGAATTGAGTAGTTAAAAATAAGTTCACAAATCTTTCGTAAATCGTTTGACAATCAATTTTCGTTGAAGCTATTGAATGATGAGAAATAATTAGATAGATGAGATAAACACTATTACTTATAACCGTAACAGCCAAGAAGACAATATCCAAGCAAACCAATGAAACAGTGTACAGAAATAAACAGAGGAGGGTTTAGAGAAAACAAACACAGTCGTTTATCCTGGTTCGATCACCACTCCACTTGTGATCTACGTCCAATTCCCAAGCAACACCTTGAGATTTTCCACTATATCTTCAAGCTTCAATGGGTGCTTGAAAAACCACTACAACCTTGAGCACTCAACAATATGGGATACCTCACCCAAAAGCTTGAGCCTCTATTTTCCAAGGGATACCTCACCCTTACAATACTTGAGGGATACCTCACCCTCACTAATCAGAATGTATAAGATTGAAATAGAAGAAACTCTCTCTAGAGCAAGTGTTTACAAATTGAAGCTCTAATATGCTCTCAAGGATTTTTCACGTTTTTAATCAAAAAACAGAGCAAGAAATGAATTTAAGGATTGATTCACGTTTTGAAGTATGATGATCAGTTTTTGATTCAAGGTCAACCGCAAATAAAGACCCAACTTTGGTATTTATAAGTTTCTCAATTAATAAAGCCGTTGGGCATGCATTTAATGCATTTAATATAGCCGTTGGACGTTGTCATGATGCGTGTAATCGATTACATATCTCAGGTAATCGATTACATTGTTGTTCCAACGTTTTCTGAACTTTCTGGGCTCTGTGTAATCGATTACATTCCTCAGGTAATCGATTACATGGCTTCTGACTTTGATTGTAATCGATTACAATGCTCATGTAATCGATTACATGACTTCTGACTTGCTGTGTAATCGATTACAATATCCATGTAATCGATTACATAACTCGTCGAACGTGTTCTTTGAGTTTCTGGGTTTTGTGTAATCGATTACATTGCCCATGTAATCGATTACATGACTTCTGACTTTGTTTGTAATCGATTACAATATCCATGTAATCGATTACATGACTCGTCGAACGTGTTCTTTGCCTTTCTGGGCTTTGTGTAATCGATTACATATATTGTGTAATCGATTACATGGCCTCTGACTTTCGTGTAATCGATTACATTTATAATGTAATCGATTACATGCCTTCTGTTTGATGTGTAATCGATTACAAACATTATGTAATCGATTACATTGGCCTTTAAACACATTTTTCAAGTTCAATAACGCTTGTAAGTCATTTCCAACACTTCAAGATACTTGATTAAACATAAATCCTTTTAAGAGTGTTAGATTTAAAGTTGAAACTCAAGTTTTATTGAAAGTCATGTTTAACTTTGAAATTTCCCATTTATTTTGAAATCATATATTGAAAAACCATTTGAGAAATCTTGAGAGCATTTAACATTAATATCCTAAGTCTTATAACTAAATAAACCTTCTATCTTCTTTCTTTGATCTTGATTTTTTCTTTTGTGCTTGATCTTCTCTTTTTGCTTTTGTTATCATCAAAAATCTTTTGACATGCCTTAGAGACATAAGCATTCACATTCTCCCCCTTTTTGATGATGACAAACTGATCATAGGAAAAAGAAAGAGTTTTTGCATTTGTATATAATAGTCATTTAGGTACAATGCTGCCCCCGGAGTTTATGCATGATGTTGGGTTAGATTTTGCATATGAAAAGCTTAATAACTTAAAAGATCAATAACTCCCCCGTACTCATGCAACTTTTAATTTCTCATGCAACCATTAATTTCATTTCATTTCATTTTCATTTTTCCTCATTTTCTCCCCCGTTGGCATTATCAAAAAGACATAAGCATTTAAGAAAAAATAGACAAAGATGACTAAATTTCATGATTCCCAAATGTTTGCCATAACAGAAAAGCCACAGAGATTAATCAGTCCAATCAATATTCCAAAAGCCAAACAGTCAAAGTGAAAACAAGTTCATGTATTAATAATCAGTCCAACCAAACATTCATAACCAGTAGGTAATAATCAAAATATAACCATAAAGGTATACCAATTTTTTATATAATCAGAGTTAAAACAAAATAAGTACAGGGTGGTCATCAATACAAAAAAATATCAAGGCAATAGGCCATGATCACTATCAGTGTCCTCGCTGTCACAAAAGACTTCACCCTCTGGATCCGCAGCAGAGTCTCCTAGATCAATGTTATCATCGCTGGGCATAAGATCATCGTCAGAGTCCAGAAGCTCCTCATCATCGCCAGGGAACTCCAGATGGACCAGCGAAGGATAGGGGAACCGGAGGGGCGCAGAGGATGTGGGAGGTGCGACGACAGCCAGCCAGGACACTCGGGAATAGGAGGTCCACTTAGGAGGGATCGAATGGAGCTAAGCTCCCGGTCCGAGTAGTCCATCCTCGGCTCAAGATGGTCAATCTTTTGCTCTATATGATCCATGCGTGTGTTTACATTGGCGCTCGGGTTGCGCATTTCTTGGAGCGAGAAAGATCAAGAGAAGGCGGAGCAGGAGCATAGGCGGTGGCATCGAGCCTCCTCATCATCACTATCCGGATCGTGATGGATATGACCAAACGTGCCATGAGTAATGTAATGCCACCTATCTTCCATCTTATAGAGCTGAAGCTTCTTCAGAGTATGCAACCCAATTTATTGGGGTCCCTTCGAGCTGGTGTCCTTGGACTCTTCACCAAATAAATGCGACAGGACTCGAGGATTGTGGTGACCAACATGGCGAAGGGAGAGCAGAGTTCTTCTTTTTCTTGACGTCCAGCATATGCTCTAAAATGTAGTAACCCCAGTTTATTGGGTGCCCTGTAGTCATTGCCCATAATGCCACAACATCATCCTTGAGGATTTGGGAGTAATTCCCTCCTCTGGGAATCAATCCACGAACCAAGAGGTAGTGGAGAACCCTGTTTTCCATAGTGAGGCCAGTGGCCATTATTCTGCGTTTAGGATCACTGGGGAGGTGGTAGCCAGTCCTAATCAAAGAGAGAAGAGCAGCCTTATGCTCAAACTCATGCCCCCAGACTTTTGCATTTTCACAAAACTGAGCTCCATCAGGAGTGAGCTTTGTAAGCCTATACCACTCTGCCATTGTCAACCTGATTTGTTACTTTTTCACTTCAGAGATTATGCAATTATCCTCAACCTTCAGGTTAGCATAAAAGACTCTGACAAGGTTAGGGTAGATGGCCTTCTCTATGCTCAAGAATCCCAGTAAGCCTAAGTTTTCTATTGTCCTAAAGCTCTCTAAAGGTTCACTCTCGCAGAAGGTGATGGGAAGATACCTGGGAGAGATTATTTTGCGAAGCTGGAAGTTCTTCCGGAACAACTCAGCTTTCTTCACAGTGGAGAAGTGCCTCGTGAGGTCCAGGCCAGATATATTACGTGAGGAGCCACCAGAGGACCCTCCAACAGCAGTCCCTGTTCTTGGGCGCTTCGAGCAATGAGAGGATTCAGCCATTGAGGAGAAGGAGAAGCAAGGGATGAGTGATTAATGATTGGGGATGAGAGAGGGACGAGATTAGGGCAGAGAAATGGAGATGGGGTTCGTGAGAAAAGATGGGGAGATTTGGATGAGGGATGTGAGGAGATTGGAAGAAATGAGTTAAGTGGAGAGGGGTTTTCCGAGATTGAGAGAAGTGAAATGATGGGTTTTGATGGAGATTTGAATGAGAAAAATGAGATTTTGAGATTTGAGGTGCGTGGGAGCAGAAAGAGAGAACGAAGAAGATGAACAGGTTCCAAAAATATGAGCCTTACGCGCGTCAGAAACCTTTTAAAAGACCCTGTGTAATCGATTACATTGAGTGTGTAATCGATTACATGCATTCTGGTGAGTATGTAATCGATTACATTTTTGATGTAATCGATTACATGCTTTCTGGGAACCTTGTAATCGATTACATAGTTGAAGTAATCGATTACCTGAGTTCTGAGTTAGTTGTAATCGATTACAAAGGGTGTGTAATCGATTACATGCGTGACAGAACATGTGTAATCGATTACAAAGACATTGTAATCGATTACCAGCACTCTTTAACTCAGATTTTGCGTTCCAAACAGCATATAATCAATTTTAATCCATCCAAATCAGTTTTAAAGCAACTTAAATCAATTCAAATCATCATTTAAACATATAATCAAATCATGTTATGATTCAATTCATATAATTGATTGAAATTATCATTTTTACCAAGAGTTTCAACAAATTTGTTGAGGATATTAGTTGCTTGGGAGTCTTGGTCACGAGGGAGCACCTGCAAAACAACTTAGGGGAAATCTCCGATGCTCAAGTTAGTATGGGATTCAAATATAATGAAAATTCAAAGATTTTGCAGCAATGTGGCATAATTATGCAGAAAAACGCAAGCTTGGGCATTTGTTTTAGGATTATGCAGCAAATATCTAATTTATGCATGATTGATCTAAGATGCCAAGTTCATTTCTTATATAGAAAAATGCTTCTTTTGCTAGGGGTTTGGTGAAAATATCAGCTAGTTGCTTAGTTGTTTCAACAAATTCAAATATGCAATCACCCCTTTGAACATGATCTCTAATGAAATGATGTCTTATTTCAATATGCTTAGTTCTAGAATGCAAAATGGGATTTTTTGACAAGTTAATTGCACTAGTATTATCACATTTTATGGGAATGTGATCAAGCTCAAGACCATAGTCCAAGAGTTGCTGTTTCATCTAAAGGACTTGAGCACAGTAACTCCCAACTGCAACATATTCAGCTTCAGCTGTGGACAATACCACACTATTTTGTTTCTTGCTGTGCCAAGAAACTAATGAACTTCCAAGCAAGTGGCATGTCCCACTAGTGCTCTTTCGATCCATTTTACATCCAGCAAAATCAGAATCGGAGTACCCAATAAGACTACATGAGGCACCCTTAGGGTACCATAAACCCATTTGTGATGTGCCCATTAGATATTTCATTATTCTCTTAACAGCACTTAGGTGTGATTCCTTAGGATTAGCTTAATATCTAGCACACATGCATACACTAAACATTATATCAGGCCTACTTGCAGTGAGATAAAGGAGTGAGCCAATCATACCTCTATATTTTGTAATTTCTACCGATTTACCTCCTTTATCCTTGTCCAAATAGCAAGAGGTGCCCATAGGAGTAGCCATATGCTTGGCATTGTCCATTCCAAACTTCTTGAGCAGCTCCTTGCAATACTTGGATTGGCTTATAAATGTTCCTTCTCTTATTTGCTTGATTTGTAGACCAAGGAAGAAGTTGAGCTCACCCATCATGGACATCTCAAACTCACTTTGCATAATATTTGAAAATTCTTTACAAAGAGAGTTGTTAGTAGCTCCAAATATAATGTCATCAACATAGATTTGAACTAGAAGAATGTCATGCATTTTGTGTTTTATGAAAAGAGTGGTGTCAACTTTACCTCTAGAAAAGCCTTTTTCTAAAATAAATTTGCTCAACCTTTCATACCAAGCTCTAGGAGCTTGTTTCAAGCCATACAAGGCCTTTTTCAATTTAAAAACATGGTTGGGCATTTCAAAGTCCTCAAAACTAGGAGGTTGTTCTACATACACCTCTTCTTGTATAAAACCATTTAAAAAGCACTTTTGACATCCATTTGATAGAGTTTGAAATCCATGATGCAAGCATATGCAAGTAGCATTCTAATGGCCTCTAACCTAGCTACGGGAGCATAAGTTTCTTCATAGTCTATGCCTTCTTCTTGATTATATCCTTTAGCTACAAGCCTAGCTTTATTTCTTATTATTAGGCCCGTTTCATCAAGTTTGTTCCTAAAGACCCATTTGGTGCCAATTATAGGATGATCATTGGGCCTTGGAACTAATTCCCAAACTTGATTCCTCTCAAATTGGTTTAGTTATTCTTGCATGGCCAAGATCCAATGCTTATCATTAATGGCCTCATTTATGTCTTTAGGTTCAACTTGAGAGACAAAGGCTAGATGATTACATGCGTCTCTAAGTGAGTTTCGAGTGATTACCCCTTTTGATACATCACCTATCACCTTGTCGAGACGATGATATCTTGAAGTCCTCCATTCCTTGGGTAGATCTAAGATTTCTGAATCTTCTTGCCATGTATGATCAAGGAGTCTCTTTTCTTCCTTCTTGGGCTCTTTCTCTTGATTTTCCAAGTGCGTCTTCTCCAAGATTTCTGCAACATCATCAACAAGCTCCTTTCTTGACTCATTTGGGTTAGTTTCATCAAATGCAACATGTATGGACTCTTCTATGGTCATAGTTCGTTTATTATAGACTCTAAAGGCCTTGCTATGAATAGAATAACCAATGAATATTCCCTCATCAGATTTTGCATCAAACTTCCCTAAGTTATCCTTTCCATTATTCAAAACAAAGCATTTACATCCAAAAACATGAAAATATGACACATTAGGTTTCCTTCCTTTGTATAATTCATATGGAGTTTTCTTTAAAATTGGCCTTATTAGGACTCTATTCATAACATAACAAGCGGTGTTAACCGCATCCGCCCAAAAGTACTTAGGAAGGTTAGCCTCATTGAGCATAGTTCTTGCCATTTCTTCTAAAGATCGATTTTTCCTTTCTACAACACCATTTTGTTGTGGTGTTCTAGGGGCAGAAAAATTATGCTCAATGCCATGTTCATCACAAAAATTTTTAAATTCATGATTTTCAAATTCACCACCATGATCACTTCTTATGGATGCAATACAAAAACCTTTTTCGTTTTGGATAACTTTGGCAAGTTTTCTAAATGATTGAAAAGCATCATTTTTGTGGGCCAAGAATAATGTCCATGTAAATTTAGAAAAATCATCCACAATCACTAATGCATAGTAATTCCCACCAAAACTCATAGTTCTAGAGGGTCCAAAAAGATCCATGTGCAAAAGTTGTAAAGGTCTAGAAGTTGAAACTATGTTTTTAGCTTTAAAAGAGACCTTTACTTGTTTTTCCTTTTGACATGCATCACAAAGTTTGTCTTTTTCAAATTTGAGCTTTGGAAGACCAATTACTAGTTCTTTCGAAACTAATTTGTTTAAGTGATCCATGTGAATGTGAGCAATTCTTCTATGCCATAACCATGAATCATTTTCTCTACTCATAAAGTATTTAGCATCATTTGAGGAAATATCATCAAGACTAATCATATATATATTATTGACTCTATGACCAACAAACTTAACTTGCTTATCATCCTTTCCCTCAATTATGTAACAAGAGGAATCAAATATAACTCTATTGCCTTTATCACACAATTGACTAATACTAAGCAAATTATGTTTAAGTCCTTCAACAAGTAAAACATTATCAATAGATGATGAAGGGATCTTACCAACTTTGCCAATTCCAAGAATCTTCCCTTTGTTGTTGTCACCATATGTGACATGACCATGTTTCTTGTGTGTAAGGGAGGAGAACTTAGAGCCATCACCGGTCATGTGCTTGGAGCAACCACTATCAAGATACCAACTTGAGCTCTTGGTCTTCAAGCACACCTACAACACACATTCAAGATTTAACTTTTGGTACCCAAATTGTTTTGGGTCCTTGTGTGTTAGAATTAGGTATGGTGCCTTTAGGGACCCAAACCCTTTTGATTCCAACCTTGGTGTTTATGTTCTTTCTAACATTGCAAATGGATGCACTACGCCCTTTCCTACCACAAAGAAAATATTTAACAAAGGGGCTACTTGAAGTTTTTGAGGAAACAAAGAAGTTCTTATAAGACTTTTGATGGTTGTTTGGATTAAATCCCAAACCGGCTTTTTGGAAAACACATTTTTGTCTCCCTAACAACACATTCAAGTTGTCTCTTCCAAAAGTGAATTTCGCAAGAGTGTTGTTCAAGTCTTCAATTTCTTTTTCAAAAGCTTTGCATGATAAACAAGGTAATGATATGGATGCATTATCATGTGAGGAACAAATCATGCATGATGAATTAGCATCTATGAGTCCTAAAGTCTCATTTTCAATTTTAAGTTCATTTATCTCCTTGGTTAAAGTAGAAACTTTCTTTGTCAATAGGGAGATAGTTTTATTGGAAGACAAAATCATTTTTGTGAGCCTCAAAGATTCATCATGCAATTCTTGAAAGGCATCTTGTAATTCATCATAAGAAGGTGGAGGTTCTAGGTTAGAAGAGGTTACCTCGGTGTCGCTTTCTCCACTTTCTTCTCCTTGAGCCATGAGGCAAAGATGGGCTTCTTCATTTTCTGAATCGTCGGAAGAGCTTAAGTCATTGTCCTTCCAAGCTATATATGCTCTTCTTCCTTTCTTTTCCTTGGAGGGTCTTTTCTCAAACTTCTCCGTCTTCTTGAGATATATAGGACACTCCATTTTTATGTGCCCCGGTTTTCCGCATTCGTAGCATTTTGGAGGAGTAGAGGATCCTTCTCCTTTGTGATATGCTTTCTTTTGAGGAAAGAGTGGTCTTCTTTGAAATCCCTTTTTCTTCAAGAATCTTCTGAATTTTCTCACAAGAAGACTAAGATTCTCCTCACTTAGCTCAATATTTTCACCATCCTCCTCACCATCTTCATCATCATCTTCAAGTATGGAAGAGGTGGCATTGAGTGCAATTCCCTTCTTCTTTTTGTCATATTCTTCATTTTGATTGAGCCTATTTAGTTCCAGCTCATGCTCTTGAAGTTTTCCGAATAGGGTGGCTAGAGACATGGTTGATAAATCTCTTGATTCCACAATCGCCGTTACCTTGGGTTGCCAATTCCTGCTTAGACATCTCAAGACTTTGTTAATAAGATCCTCATTAGGAAATGTCTTTCCCAATGAGATGAGATGATTAACAACATGAGTAAATCTCTTTTGCATATCTTGAATACTCTCACCTTGATTCATTCTAAACAATTCATATTCATGAGTAAGAGTGTTTATTCGAGATCTTTTTACCTCACTAGTACCTTCATGAGTTACTTGTAGGGTATCCCACATTTCTTTTATGGTCTTACAATTTGACACCCTAAAGAATTCATCATACCCCAAAGATGTGGTGATGATGTTCTTGGCTCTCAAATTATATTGAACCTTCTTTTTATCATCATCGGTCCAATCGCTTCTAGGTGTATTAATTGTCACACCATCCTTAGTTTGTGTAAGGACAAAAGCACCATTTTCAATCAAGCGTCCCACACATCTAAGTCAATAGCTTCAATAAAAATTTTCATCCTTTCTTTCCAATAGGCATAACCATCCCCATTGAAATAAGGAGGTCTATTTATAGAAGAACCTTCATTTGAAAAACCATTTGAAGCCATCACTTCTCTTGAAGTCGCTAAGCTCTTTATATAAGAGTCTAGCTTTCGATACCACTTGTTACCAAGTGGCCTCAATACTCAAGAGGGGGTGAATTGAGTAGTTAAAAATAAGTTCACAAATCTTTCGCAAATCGTTTGACAATCAATTTTCGTTGAAGCTATTGAATGATGAGAAATAATTAGATAGATGAGATAAACACTTTTACTTATAACCGTAACAGCCAAGAAGACAATTTCCAAGCAAACCAATGAAACAGTGTACAAAAATAAACAGATGAGGGTTTAGAGAAAACAAACACAGTCGTTTATCCTGGTTCGATCACCACTCCACTTGTGATCTACGTCCAGTCCCCAAGCAACACCTTGAGATTTTCCACTATATCTTCAAGCTTCAATGGGTGCTTGAAAAACCACTACAACCTTGAGCACTCAACAATATGGGATACCTCACCCAAAAGCTTGAGCCTCTATTTTCCAAGGGATACCTCACCCTTACAATACTTGAGGGATACCTCACCCTCACTAATCAATGTATAAGATTGAAATAGAAGAAACTCTCTCTAGAGCAAGTGTTTACAAATTGAAGCTCTAATATGCTCTCAAGGATTTTTCACGTTTTTAATCAGAAAACAGAGCAAGAAATGAATTTAAGGATTGATTCACGTTTTGAAGTATGATGATCAGTTTTTGATTCAAGGTCAACCGCAAATAAAGACCCAACTTTGGTATTTATAAGTTTCTCAATTAATAGAGCCGTTGGAGGTAGTTGGGCATGCATTTAATGCATTTAATATAGCCGTTGGACGTTGTCAGGATGCGTGTAATCGATTACATATCTCAGGTAATCGATTACATTGTTGTTCCAACGTTTTACAACTTTCGGGCTCGTAATCGATTACATTCCTCAGGTAATCGATTACATGGCTTCTGACTTTGATTGTAATCGATTATAATGCTCATGTAATCGATTACATGACTTCGACTTCTTTGTGTAATCGATTACAATATCCATGTAATCGATTACATGACTCGTCGAACGTGTTCTTTGAGTTTCTGGTTTTGTGTAATCGATTACATTGCCCATGTAATCGATTACATGACTTCTGACTTTGTTTGTAATCGATTACAATATCCATGTAATCGATTACATGACTTCGTCAACGTGTTCTTTGCCTTTCTCGGGCTTTGTGTAATCGATTACATATATTGTGTAATCGATTACATGGCCTCGATTTCGTGTAATCGATTACATTTATAATGTAATCGATTACATGCCTTCTTTGATGTGTAATCGATTACAAACATTATGTAATCGATTACATTGGCCTTTAAACACATTTTTCAAGTTCAATAACGCTTGTAAGTCATTTCCAACACTTCAAGATACTTGATTAAACATAAATCCTTTTAAGAGTGTTAGATTTAAAGTTGAAACTCAAGTTTTATTGAAAGCCATGTTTAACTTTGAAATTTCCCATTTATTTTGAAATCATATATTGAAAAACCATTTGAGAAATCTTGAGAGCATTTAACATTAATATCCTAAGTCTTATAACTAAATAAACCTTCTGTCTTCTTTCTTTGATCTTGATTTTTCCTTTTGTGCTTGATCTCCTTTTTTGCTTTTGTTATCATCAAAAACCTTTTGACATGCCTTAGAGACATAAGCATTCACACTTGATATGTGGAATTTATAATAGCTAATTTTTTGTCACATATTATTTGATGTGACAATTTGTTTCCACATGTGATCTGATGTAGCAACTGTCACATGTACCAAAAAACATATAATAAAATTATTAAAAAAATGAAAATGAAAAGAAAAATATTCAAATAGCCAAATAAGTTTAAACAAAATAAATCACAATGGTTTTAATCAACAAAAACTACTTCTTCCATTCTCATTCATCTCTTTATCCGGAGATCTGCTCTTTTTCTTGCTGGAAATTCTATATGTTCCTCATATTTCTCAAATTCCCATGATTGGAAACAACAAAAACATAAATGAAGCACGATGGTGGTGGCCTCGCGATGCACAATGACTAGAGTTGCTGTGTCTAGAGTCATGATGGCTAGGTGCCACCATTAGTTTAATGTATCATAGGCTTTCATGAGGAACACAATGGAGATAGAACTCATTGTCGTTGTGATTGCTCGTGGTGATGACGAAAACAAAATAGGAGGAGTTGTTGCAAAGGAAGAATAGAGTAGCCCATCTTGTACAGAACCCACCAAAAACATCACTGTCGTGTAATAACATGGATTCTCGATCACTAACATAGAATGCTGGTATTCTTTTCAATACAATAAAAAATGAAAATGTATTGATTATGCATTTATATCAAATCAATGGGGGATTGTATTGCATATAATAATAATAATAATAATAATAATAATAATAATAATAATAGTTGAAGCTCATAAGTAATTGAGTACATTAATTTAAAAACTCTTGCATAATTAGTGTATTTATTTGATGTAATAAGCTTTCGAGTCATTTTGCATGAGTTAAAGAATTTTGATATGTTAATTTTATTGTCAATCACGTGAGTAGGATCCAAAAACAATGTCCTAGAGCTTATGCTATGGCCTATTAATTTTTTTATTCATTTTTTTATTTTACATATGTTTTTGTAATTTTATAATTGTAATCAAAATTAATAAATTACATTTTATTTGTATTAAAAGTATTTATGAAATTTTTAAATATAAAATTATTAAAATAATTATTCAAAACCAATTTAATTGACTTTTAAATTATGTATATCATTTTTTATTTTAATTAGTTTTCACACATATAAATTTTGAATTCAAACCCACAACCACATTGGGTTTATACTGTTTCCTTAAAATCTCTCTCTATATATGTGTATATATGAATCTCACATATATTCGAATTGAATTTGGGCCCAAAACGTTTGCTACTTGCTAGTTTTCTTTGGGGAGATTTTGATAATGTTAGAAAGGTTCACCTTGTCAACTGGCACAAAGTTTGTCTTCCCAAGCATTCAGGTGGGTTGGGTTTAAGGCATACTAAAACCATGAATATGGCTTTTATGACCAAAGTTGGGTGGGGATTAGTTCACCAAAAAGATGAGCTCTGGGCGAGGGTCCTTCGTAGCAGATATAACTGTGGTAATGATATGGTTCCGATGGTCCAGAGACGTCACAATGACTCAAATCTCTGGAAAGGTATTTTGCAAAGGCTGGGAGCATGTGGGGAAAAATACCATATGGCGTTTGGGTGATGGCTTATCTACTACATTTTGGCTGTCTTAAGGATCACATCTTGCTTCCTCTTAGTGAGGATGAACTCAATTTTAAGATGGCTCACTTTGTCTCACCTGCTGGTGGTTGGGATTGGCCCCGTATACAGCAGTTCCTTCTTCAGAGCTGATGCTAACTCCCATGCCATCCTGCGCTTAGGACACACAAAGTTAGCTCATATTGCTTTGTCTTGTTGTTTTTTGGGCTGGCCGCAGATCACCCAAAAAAAAAAAGAGTTGTAGTATATATAGCAAAAGGGATTCAATCATTTCAGTTTCAGGGATTAGTGTGGGGATTTGGACTTCGTGGAAACCCGGGGTCTTGTTTTTGTCTTCTTGATAGACTTGGAACTTGTAAGTGTTTTGATCTCTGACAAGTTCGTAAAGGATTTTATCCTAGCAGATTGAGTATAGTGAAATTAGCAAGTTATAAAATAGTGAAACTGTGAGCCAGTTTTGCCTCCTTAGTTCTCCCGTCTCACCTGTCGCCATCGCCCCGGTATCTTTTCTTTGTTCTTTGCTACTCTTCCATTACCAAGTACGAATTTTCAGGTATCCATCGTGCCCCCGCCCCCCCCCCCCCGACCTCTCTACCAAATCTTGATTCCAAATTCCACTATTTTTTATTTTATGTTCTTTTTCGTTTCATTTTGATTTCTTGTATTATCTCCCCCATTCTGCTCTATGAATTTACAATTCTTGTGTCCCTGTCACATTTTTCTCTTCCATTGCGCCAGCAAATCTGATAAAAAACAATTCTATTCTTTCAACTTTTGAATGTAAATTTGGTCAAAATCAAATCCTTTTTCTTCATGAAGGGTGTTTCAATGGAGAACTGTAACGGGGTATCCTTCTGCAAATACACCCCACATGGTGCTGAATCAAGAACCGTAGAGTCAAGAAGCATAGACAATGATCCAAAGAATAAGAGGGTCACCACTAACAATCACCAAATTGGCCTGCATGTCATGATTTTGAAAGCCGTAGGCATTGACAACCCAAACCTTCACCCATTTGTTCTCAAGAGGCATTACAACGTGGTGTACTGGGTTGACCCTGATGAGGAGCTTCGCACTGTGATGACAGAAGGCGTGATCCCTTTGTGGAACGAGAAAGGAATGATCTTTTTGGAGAATCCTGATGACCATGAGTATCTGAACGTGGAGGTTCAGAGGTTCAATTCGACGGTTGATCCCGGAACCTCATGTGGTAGGGTCGTCGTGGGGAGGGCGAGGATCCCATTGCCAAATGAATTCTACCGTGAAAGCAGAGGGTCCTATACACTGGTGAGGACTGAAGGGGAAGAGCACAAGCCTGAAGGATACATTGTACTGGCCATGAGACTCGAGAGGATCAAGATTGACACTCCTTGTATATAGCCACTGATTGCTGACTCATCGGTTTTAGGCAGATACATTAGAATTTACACATTTGTCTGACTCTCCTTAGCTAGAGATAGTTATGACTTGTAAGCAATGAGTCCTTTCTTTTTCTGTTTCTTCTCTTTTTCCTGCTATTCTGTGTGGTTACTGGTTTTTCAATCCAAGCTATTTGGTTGAGTCACATGGGTTACAGAGTATATGATCTGTTGGTTATGTTACTTCCACCAAAGAGAAACTTTTGGGCTAGAATCAATACTTGGAAACATAGGATATATTCAGATTTATAGTTGAAGGGCTCCTGATTGTGCAGGTTTTATAGCAATGCCCTACAAGGTTGAGTGTTTTTTTGTACATCCTACAGGTTTGATTTTCTGTGAACTTTTATCAAGGAATACCAGATTATGGGTCATTTGGATTTTTATTTTTATTTTTATTTTGTTGATTATGGATCAGTATGATATTGTTGATTAAGAAAAAAAGGTGAAGAGTGTTAAATTTGTTTTCTAAACTACTGTGTAATGTGTATGTGATGTTTGCTAGGATACTGGTAAATCAAAACTTCACAAAGCCGTTACCATGGTTTCACCTTAACATAAACCAAGTTTGTCATTGGGATGTGAGGTTGAATCATGTGTTGCATGAAGGGAAGACAATTGCTTATTGTCTTGCCAAGCTGGGCTCTTATCCTTCCATTGCCAAGTTTTGGATCCCAGTTCTAGTTTGTTTGTACCGAAGAAAATAACTTCTCAATTATCTATGCACATAGTGAGGATAACATTACTCATTTGCTGCTAATTAGCCCATAATTTAAGCAGCACCAAGTTTTCTTCATAAGGGTTATTTTAGCCTACTATATATCTCCCCATCGAATCCGACTTCTCTCCGGTTGCTGGACTTCTAGCAGTTAGAATCTTAACTATTTATTTTTCATCCAATGATCCAATTTTTTTTTAATATTAAAAATATTTTTTAATATTAAATTAATATTTTTTAATATTAACCGCTGAATAAAAAATAAATGATCCAGATTACCGTTAGAGGCTACTAGACTTTCAGCAACTAGAGAGAAGCTTGATCGGTGTCCATTACAAGTCTTAGAGGATCTCTATAATAGTAATAAAAAATTACTATATAATCCGCGTATTTTGGGAAAGTGTGATATTTTAAAAAATAATCAGCATATTTCCTATTTTTGAAAAATAATCTTGCAGCTGCGGTAAAAATAATATTTATGATAAGATAAAGCGGATTTTGAAAAAGTGCAAAAAATCAGCATATTATGTTTGATAAATAATCAACATAGTACTTTGGAAAATAATTTTCTAACAGCAGTAAAAAGGGAAACAAAAATCTTTTTGGCAATATTTATATAAAATAGCCGTATTCTCAGTATATACAATTAACTTGACTAGTTAGTGTTTTTTCTTTGCTATTAAGAAAGAAACAGAATCAGATCAGGTCTAGACATTCCCTTAATATAATAGTAATAAATTCCCACATTCTTTTCTTCGCGTAAGCAAACCCTAGTGACCACAATGGCTTCTTCAGGGTCAGCGTCATCACGTCCTCCACCGTCAAAGTCTCTGGATTTGGACCTCACCATCGTCTCCGCCAAGCACCTCAAGAACGTCAACTGGAAGAACGGTCTTCTCAAGCCTTACATCGTCTTCTGGGTGGACCCCGATCGCCGATTCGCCACCAAGTCCGATGACTCCGGCTCCACCGCCCCCGTCTGGAACGAACGCTTCGCCCTTCCCCTCCCCCACCCCTTCCACGACTCCATTCTCACCCTCGAGATCTTCCACTCCAAACCTTCCGACACCCCAAAACCCCTCGTCGCCACCCTCCGCCTCCCCTCCGCGACCTCCCCGACCTCCACGACTCCTCCCGCATCCGCAAATTCCCCTCTCCCGTCCCTCCGGCCGCCCCCACGGCAAGATCCTCCTCAAGCTCGGCCTCCTCGGCGCCACCCCTCCACTGCCGCCAATCCCCGATTACGTCAGCCCTAGCCCCCTTCCCTTCGTAATCCGATACTCCGCTTCACCTTCACCCTCTCCGCCGCCGCCGCCGCCCCCGCCGTACTCTTCCTACAGCTCCTCCTACCCTGATGCCTACACTGGCTACTATCCCGGGTACTATTCCAGTGCCCCTCCCCCGCCTCCGCCGAGGCCGTTTTATGACCGTCCCGCAGTCGGTTATGCCGGGCCCAGCGGGCCTTCCGCCCCGCTTGATTATTCCTCCTCGTACGATCCGAAGCCCAAAGGCGGAAAGATGGGCTTGGGTGCTGGGCTTGCTGTGGGTGCCGTCGCTGGATCTTTGGGCGGGCTTGCTCTGGAAGAAGGGCTCAATTATGAAGAGGAGAAAATCGCAGAGAGGGTTGAGAACGACGTTGCTGCAGGGGATGATTACGGCGATTACCGCCGAGTAGATTATTGATTTTTAACGCTTGTGTTGCTAAAAGGTTTGAGCTTTGATGGCTAATTAACTCTGCTCTGCTGTTATTCCAATATATATATTATGTATATATATATTTATTTCAACTCAGTGTTGGATTCAATGAATCCTCTATGGTGCTTTATTAAAGATTTATCTTGTGATCATTTCATACTGTTTATGCGGATCTTTATATAAAAATGAAATAAAGTTGGTATCTTTATCTCTCGTATTTCGCATTTCAGTGTACGGCTAGTGTATTGCTAGATTATAGTATGTTACTAGTATGAAATGCATGCTCTTTGTTTCAAGCTCAATGTCTTTATTCATAGCTTTTCATTAGTGACTGCATAATGCAGAATTGGTTTGACGCAACAGTTGGGAAACTTGCTTTCTTTTGATTTGTAATAGATCTTCCTCATAGTTGTGTGATTCCTGCTATTTTATCATTATATGCCTAATGGATAGGCTTGCGAAGTGCGAACATTTGATACAGCATTCTTGTGTTGATCACGTTGTGCTGCATTTTCATCATTTAACAAAGCGAAGCAATACACATGTCCAGACCAAACTCAACAATAGAAACCTAATAAAACTTGAGCTTTATAGCATTCTGTGTTGCACAACATGACTGAAACAGGCAACTAGGGGTAGAAAAGGAAATTATCCAACTACATTGTACTTCTGTGTCATTGGTTCTATCATTAGGACGATTTAGTGGTTGTTGGAGAGTAGTTATGTTTATCTTTTGATTTTAAATGGATATGATATTGCTCTTTTCAATACTAAGAACTTAAAACTTTCAAATTATCTCTTTATTTTTTATGAGTGCTGCTCTATTGTGTTTTTGGAGTTTCACCACAACAGAACAATTTAGACTTATTTTGTGACTCGGAATTTTCTTTGTAATGGAAATTATTGCTAAATTACTTAAATGGCTTGAAGCATGCTTAAGCACAGCAGAATGTTCTATGTCGATGGTAGTTTATTTGGTTCAGCTAAGTGGGAAATAATCTATTCTGGCATTTATGCAGAGGTTATACTTTATCTTTCTCTACAGAAAACCTCAGCAGGTAAAACCACTCCCCTCCTCCCTCCTCCCTCCCACCTCCCCCCTCCCCGACCTACAAGCAAAAGAAAACATACGAAGATATGGTGTTCCCTTGATCTCAATCAAGTTGAGTGAAACAGCTTGTAGACCACTGGTTCAAAAATTGTTGCTTGCATTCAAAGCTGGACTTCCAAGTCCATTTATTTTGTTGGAAGGCTTCAATTGAAAAGTTTTGTCTAGTTCAGCATCTTAAAGTAATTGTTTGATATCTTCTTAAGAAAGTTTGTTAAAAATTGGTATTTTGTGGAAGGGGAGAGAATCAAGTTCTTTTGAGGTAGACGAAATTTTGAAGAGACATGTAGTTGCAGATACGGTTAGGCAGTAGGTACTCTACAGGGAATGGCTAAACCTTAGAATACTTTGAACTATCGTTGTAGAGATACATCATACATGACATCAATATGGTTTACAGCATTACGGTACATAAAAGGTTTTGTTTATGTTTCTGCTCTGCCTTGTATAGCAAACCCTACTTGAAAGTAATGATTAGAAGTGGCCTTGTGCTAGATCTTAAGATCATACTTATTTTCTAGTTGCTCTATGTGCTAAAAATCAAATGAAAAATAAGAAAAACTACTACTCTGGAAAGTAGCTAAGTTTTCTGTTCAAAGTGCTTAGGAAGATTAGCACCCCAAAAAAGGTGCTCAGGAAGATCATTAAAAGGAGAAGTTGCAAGATTGATTCTAAGCTTGTTTCATGTTATTGATCGCGCAAGCTTGTTTTATTGAATGATTAGAAATTCCAAATAAGTTGTATACGTGGGTCAGGCAAGTGAATTGAGTTGAACAGTTAATGCAACCCTAGTCCTCTGCACTCGTGGAGGTGGAGCTGAACACAGATATAATGTATCCGTTTTCATGTTCTTAATCTCTCGTGCTATCGAGCACATTCTTCCTTTTATGATGGAAGATTATATTTACTATTGCTACACACGTTGATACACGCTGGTTTATATATAAACAAACAGTACCGCATCTAGGAATTTTATTACTTGTTTGTGAAATCTTCTTGTTTATCTCATCTAGCTGAACTTCTGACAACTTATGTCATCGACCTTTGGTAATGAATTTCTTTCAGTTTGGCCAAAGAAAAAAAAAAAACACAATATCACAATTTGCAACATGAAGACAATGTGCACATATCGGTCAGCTGCACCTGCATGATGCGATGTAAATTTGAGGATCATGGTTCATGGTTGTAGTGGGCATTAAGTGGCGGTTCAAAGTAAGATGACTTTTGCAGGTTAAATGTAGTCCTCTATTTGCAATTGCAAATCGAATTCCTTTCGACGGTCTCTCTTGGCTAATGCTTTGTTGGTTGATTAGATGAGACTTGAAATTATGTTTAGATATAAAAAAGTTAAGGTTAAAGAAATTTGTGGGTTTATATACTTTTTGAGGATTTTCAAGTAGGTTTTTATGGTTTAAAAGTTGTAAATGAATTCTTGTAGTTTCAGAAAATTCCCTAAATGCTGTTCTTGAATTTAGTCTATCATTTTGAGCATCGTAGTTACTCATTTGTAAAAACTATTATAGGCCTATTGGAAAAGGTTTTTGTTGTTGTAAAAATTATTATAGGTTTTTTTTTTGTGTGTGGTTCTTTATAGGGGTTTAATTACAACTTTTAAACTATAAGGATTGGAAAATGTTTGTCTTACACTCCCTTTTTAGGGGTGTAAGACTGTTTACACCTTTTTAAAAAGATGTGATTGAATGAGAGAAAATGATAGAAAAAAATATATATAATAAATGATATTAGATGATGTGTGAAAAGAAGTGTATGCACTGTTTTATGTAAGAATATCATTATTGATAAGGATTAGGAGGTGTATTCAAGACCTGATCTAGCTTGGGGAACCGGTCTGGTCTGACTAGTATGGGATAGGTTTCGATCCGATTTCTTTATAAATGGATCATGATTGGGTCAAAAAATAAGCTTTTAAGTCGGGTCGGGAGTGGAATTGGGTTAACCTTTAGGCCACCCGGCCCGGTGTGGATAAATGGATAAGTATTATTTGTTTTTTATAAGACACCCCAGCCCAAAGGACTGAAACCATGCTTGATTCATTCTTCATGAAAAGTTCAAATAAAAAGGATCATAGCTCATCCCCATTTTTCTGCACATCTGGTCATCTACTAATTGTCTTTATGTTTGTGTTCAACATTTTCTTTAGAGAGCCTTGTTTTATTTGAGTAAAAACGATTGGTTACATTGTAACAAAAAAAATATGATTAACTACTGTAAAAATCATAGGTTGTGTTTGACTGATAGATTTAAATAACTTAATAAAATGTGCAGATTGGATCAATAAAACTAAAGTTTAAATATATTTTTAATTGACTTAGATTGAAATAATTTGGCTTAACTTCAACACAAGTTAGCCCACGTTGGGCTGGATTAGTATGCAAGTTTGAAATATGTAAAAATCAATTACTAGAATTATCAAACTTCTCTTTTTTAAAATTTACCTATCGTAAATGTTATTTTAAAATAAATATCCATCTATTTTAGATAGCAATTAATTTTAAATATTTTAATACAAAATGATTTAACTCTTTTAATACAAGTTAATCAAATAAATTATTAAAATTTAATATTTTCACTTTAATTATATGAATAAGAAAAGTAAATATAGACTTTGAGAGTCTACTTAAATTGGCTACAACCCACATAGAATCGGTCTGGATCAATAATTTACTAACTCAAATTATACTTAGCTCGTACTGCATAGAACTAGCCCAAATAAGTCACGTCAGCCCAAATTGACACCCTTAGCTACAGTGTACCTCTCCTAAAAATGGAAAAAAAAAAAAAAAACTATTGCCCCCCAAAAATGCAAAGAACTCCAGAAAAGAGCATCTTCCCATTTTCGCTATCTCATCTCCTTATGTTGCTTTCGTTTTGTGTGGGTGTTTTGTTCAATGTCTGGAATATTTGGATTGGAAAGGCATTGTTCATCCACAATCTGAATAGACATTTCTGGTTGAGCTGCTTTCATTATATGATTGGATGTTTGATTCCCTGTCGTAAATGTAGAGGTTGGACTACTGTTTTTAAAGTATGAAATTTCTTATTTTATGTTATTAGATATGAACCATTTTAATTATGTAGTTATTATTATTTATTATTTATTATTTTAATTATATTTTTAATATTATAATTAAGATAATAAATAAGAAAAATCTTTTTCTGCAAAAGTACGTCAAACAGGGACGACGCCACATACATGTTATTGGAGGTTGTCGCCTACCCTCCTCCCCATTTTTCTTGTACTCTTGTAATTTTTATTTTTTATTTTACCTCATGTATGGTCTCCCACAACTATCAATTTTTTAGTCTAGTTTCGTCACTATATCAAGGAGAATGAAATTTATATTTTTGTTTTAAATATTTTTATTATTAACAGTGTATATATTTTTTTATATATTTTTAATATTATTTATTATATTTTTTTTTTATTTTTTTTTATTAAATTTGATACTTTTAAAAATGTGTTAATAGTACATATATTCTTAAAAGGGATATATAATGATTTTTTTCTTTTTGTCCCATTATTTTTTAAAATTGTTCAGATTAGTGTATCTTAAAATCTGTGAAGAGTGTTTGAAGATTAGGTTTGACCAATTATCATCTGTCTTCTAAATATTTAGGGACGCATAAGAAGTTTTTTTTTACAAGAAAGAAAATTTGTTATAATTAAAGTTTAATAGCACTTATAAATTGAAAAAGATACATCAAATTTAGAAAAAGAAAAAAGAAAATATAGTTTATCTTCTGAACTAATTAATGATCTGTAAATCTGTTCTTTGTTAAAAAATTATCAATGTCTAAGTATCTTTTACAACAGAGACTAACATGGAAAGTATTGTAACTTAAAAAGTATAATTCGTCTTTTTCTCAAAATAGATTTGGAATTTTATCATATTTGTAAAATTACCAGGATATGATTAATTATAAGGGAACCGACAAAAATTATCTTAACAATTAAAAATTAAAACGCCTATAAAAGAGATAACAAAAACACTTATAAAAGAAACAACAAAATTATAAGATATGCTATTGAAAAAAATAAATCTAGACAACTAAACTAAAGATCTATGAAATCTAAACAAATTATTAAAAAACATACTAACAAAAGAAAATGAAACGATGAGACTACCACTAAATAAAAAGGATGATAATTCTCTATTCCAACACTTTCACATAAAGAGGTTAAGAATAAGAGAGATAAAGAGAAAGGATGCAAGGGACGCATAAGAAGTTGGCTTATGAGCTAATGAACGAAGTGTAATGAATGCATGCATAATCTAAATCTTTTTTTGGCTGCCTTGTATATTAGTTAGCTCAAAATAGCATATCTTTGTTTTGTCCTTTGCACTAAATTATTGAATGAAGAAAAGAGGGAATAGACACTCATTCACGGCTGGAAAACCAAAAAGACAAATATACCAAGGAATAAAACAAATTTGTCGTCAATGCTAAAATAAAAACAACTTGCAGTCTATATATATATATATATATATATATATATATATATATATATATATATATATATATATATATATATATATATATATATATGATTAGATTGTAAATAATTTTTTTAAAAAAATTGTATGACACTGCATAAATTTGAAAATATCACAATGATTGATAAATGGTTCATTAGGATAGATATAGATAAACAACAAACTTCTTACAAACCGAATTTGAATTCTTTCATTTCATTTTTTCTTATATAATTAAGTAGATGAGAGAGATAGACACAAAGATATTAATTATTAGAACCTATTCATAGTTTATAAAATTTATTTTATAATATTTGTGTTCACTTAATCACTTTAGAGAAAAAATAACATAAAAAATTTAAATTCCTTACAAACTTATAAGAAGTTTTCTTCTCATCCGACTTGAAATTATAAAATAATTATGTTTGATGTATATAATATTATTTTTATAGTAACATCCAACGTTCAATATTTATCTACGCAAAAGACAAAATTTAGAATGTAGTTGAGAAAATAATTAAAACAAAAGAATAAGGTCATCTGGAGCATCATATAAGAATTGACAACGTGGAATTCTATCCCCCTGGTCTTATAATGTTATATATATATATATATGATGACATTAACCTTTCTCTTATCGTATTTGGATGCCTATGTTTTAGGCGTATTTGGATGCCTATGTTTTAGGCTCTTCTTTAGCGAATGTACCACCAACATTATTGTTGGAGGTTGCAGGGCAATTGAGGCTGAGACAGAGAAATTCTCTGAGAGAATCACAGGGGAGTGGCAAACACATGGCCTCTGTTCCATTCTATACTCAAATTAATGCTCCGGAAGACTTTATTATTCCCACTACAATCTGAGCGTCGAGAGGGAGTTCATACAATATCCATGTTTGAGAGATTTTTAGTGCTATGCTAGGTTGAGTGGTGAGGAGGGAGAAGGGAAGAAAAAAGATACACATTCATATCATTGTTTGGAAGATTTTTAATAAAGAAAAAAAATAGAATTCCTTCTTCTTTCTCCCTCAAACTCTTCCCCTCAAGCAGGGGATAATGAGAGAGAATAATTTATTTAAAATTAAACAAGGGGAAATGAAAGTTTGTTAGGTTCTAGTCTTTTCTTTCTTTGCTGCTGTACCAAAAAATAGGGGGCAATGAAAGATAATTCTCTCAGCTTCCCTTACCGCTCACTCTATCTCCTTCTTTTACTTCCTTTTCCTTTCATTCCCTTTCTCCTCAAACATACATAATATAAGCACTAATTTCATTCTCATGCTATGCATGGATTTAAAATACAATACTAAAATTTGTTTTTAAAACATATCGTGTTGGAATTTGTTTTAGAAAAATTATTTTCATGTATTATATTTTTCTTAAATCCTCTTAATTGCATTGATATATATTGAGTCATAAAATGATATATCGACATGTGAAAATAACAATAAATTATACTGACTTTTTTTAAAAAAAATAATGTTTTATTACTTAAAATAAGATAACTACACAATTCTCAAAAGAAAATTAAAACGAGATATAACCTAAGATCACTACTATCTAAAGGACAAAACAACTGAAATAAGCGTTTTGCATAGAGAAAAAAAAAACCAAAATATATCAATAACCCTGTAAAATCTTAACAATGAAAACTAAAGGCAAGTAAAAGATATGAATGAGTTAAGATACATGAGTCTTTTTCATTAAGATTATGATATATTGATTTTGCTCTAAACACAATTTCTTTTTTGCTCCAATTCCTTGATTTTCCTATCACACGTCTTTAGGTTCACCTTGCAAGCGATAAAAAGTAGATTGAAAAAACTCAAAGTCAACTTCTTTAAATTTTTACAAAAATCACAAATCTAAAAAATATATGATAAAATTGTTAAAAAAATTGTAAAAATAAAATATGTAAGAAATAAAATAAAAAGTACTGCTGCCAAATGATCTAAGTGCCAGCTCCCTGTAAATGAAATGCCCAACAAAGAGACCAAAATATCACAAAAGATGAGCTAACAACATAAAGGGAGAGAAGTAGCGCTGTCTCGATTTAAGTGGGACTATGACTATCTAATCATACTAGATTTATAACCCAAGTATTGCTCAGAGAAAGAAAAAAAAAATATGACTTCTAATAAATTATACTTACTCACATTCACAGCAAGAATGAACCATTAATGAAACCCACAACATAATTCATGATAATTTTATCTCGATAACTCGATCTAAGTAAATGAAGTAGATATCTACTTATTGTATTGCATAACGGACAGCATTTTTTTAATTTAATGTTCAATGTACATGTCTTGAAGTCATGAAATTGATTTTTGACTACTTAAGCGTGGTCATTATAATGGCACTTATTGAAATTAAGGTTCCTATGAATTGAGTTATCGTTCAATGTACTTTCTTTTTTGTTTTGACTTTATCGTTCAATGTACTTATATTTAAATTATAAAGAGATAAAAATATATTAATTGAATTTTATTATATATGCACAGATTCTTAAATATTCATCAATGATATTAAAATCATTTATTGATTTCAACTTAATTGTACTATATATAACGTAAAAGCTAGTTATCATTTACCAACAAGAAATGGGCGTGGTAATAAGCGTGCTACTTTCTAATTGGGATACCTGTAGGGATATCGTGGTAAAAAAAAATTTACCACTTCACTATGATACACGGGTTTATACATGTATTATTTTTATTTCTATAACATTATTTAATTTTTTTTGTAATTTTTAATATAAAGATTATTAATTATATTTATTAAACTCAAGTTTCATATAAACTAGTGTTAAATATACCTATCATAAAAGAGTGATGCTATATAGTCAGAAATAAGTTTGATGGAATTCACTCAGAATTTGCGAAGATGCAATTGCGATTGTCGAATAAGTTAAAAGTAGTGAATTAAGACTTCTCATTTATGTAAGTGTATCAATAACAATGTCAGCTCATTCTGACTAAAATTCTAGCAAGAAAGTTCTTACTGTTTATTATTTTCTATCATAAAATATTGAGGAGAATAAAATACTAACTTAAATTTTAAACTACTTAAATAATTATTAGCAATTATTGGGGAAGATCTCCTGATTATTAACCAATCACAACAATATCCAAGAGATTAATTGAGTTTTTATTGTGAGAGAGTAAAAAAAAAATTTTGACAATACAATTATATATATATGATCAAGATTAAAAATTACTTACAAATCATTTACTACTTAAAAAGTCACATGCATTGTTCTAATTCTTGAATATTCATACAATACCCAAAGGTTAAGATTCACTCTTTTTACCTTTTATAATAAATACTTTTTTTGTTATATATATATAGGGGACATATCTAGTGAGAAAAGTTTTTATTGTGAGACGGTGAGAGAAGTAAATATTGACCATACAATCATACATAGATGATTAAGATTAAAAGTTATTTGAAGGTCATGTGACCACTTAAAAAAGTCATATGCATTTATGTTTTAATCTTAACCATTTATAAAAGATCCAATGGTCAAAATTCACTTTTCTCACCTTTTACAATAAACACTATCTCATAAACACTATATATATATATATATATATATATATATATATATATATATATATATATATATATATATATATATACACACACACAAAAATATGTGAAGAAGTTGTTATGATACTCAGCTTTTTTTTTTTTTCATTTTATAATTAGTTGTCAAACACTTTATTAATTATTGATTTTTATAATAAATATTTAAAATTCACTAAATATGACTAATAAGCTAGTAATAAAATGGTAAACAACTAATAAATTTTTTTTAAAGAAAAACTTGAATGCCGAATAATCTATGTGAATATATATAGTTATATACTATCAATACTACTATATTATTCTCACTTACTTTACCTGCCACTTAATCTCATCTCACTGTATCTATGAGTAAATATATTATATTTCACAATCTAGTATATTTATATTTTTATTCCTTTTTATTAGGGTTTAATTTGAGAATATATCAATAAATGATTTGTTAATATATAGTATTTTTTTTTACTAATAGTAAATTAATTTAAAGTCTTTTAGTATATGTCAATACATATATACAATGCTTTAGGTTGCAATTTTTGAAGATTTAAATTTGATCCATTGTTAATATAATTTTTTTTCTATTATCATATTCAATGAAGTATTAACATACCGTTAAAATGTCAAATTTTTTAAGTAGTTGTTGTGATACTATAATAGTTAATTTTTTTTTAATAATTTGATGATATAAAATTAGATAATAATATAAAAAAAGTTTTACATTCATAATATATCAAAATTATTATTTCAAAAAATTATCTAAATTATGTTAATGATTTAATTTTTAAAGTAGCTTAATGTAGTGACTAATTATTGCCATTGAAAAATAAAGGTTGAGTTGATCACGAAGGACAAAATCGCTGTCCTTGACATCCTTCCAAAAGTCTACAAGAAAAACAGAGATTATTTATTTGTAAAAAGTGCCAATTATGCATTATTTTTATTTTCACATTTCTTATTTTATTTAAGTAATAAAATTAAAATATAAATATATAAAAAATGAAATGAATCTAATTATAATTAAATAATAAAAGATTAGAAAAATATAAAATTATATATATATATATTGTTTATTTGTTAAGCTTGTCATAAACTTATATTCCTGTCAAATCAAGAATAAAACAAACTAATGTCACAATCATTAAGCTGATAATAACAACCACAAGCTAATTTTTTTCCCCCCATTAGGCAAAGATCCCCTGCAGCAGTTGTATTCCTGTCAAATCAATAATAAAACAAACTAATGTCACAATCATTAAGCTGATAATAACAACCACAAACTAATTTTTTTCCCCCATTAGGCAAAGATCCCCCGCAGCAGTTGTATTCCTGTCAAATCAAGAATAAAACAAACTAATGTCACAATCATTAAGCTGATAATAACAACCACAAACTAATTTTTTTTCCCCATTAGGCAAAGATCCCCCGCAGCAGTTGGTGGGATGTGAACAAAAACGACCAGGTTCAAGCCACACACATTCATCAGCATCGGCATGCATGAACAATGAAAATGGCCATGGCGTTATGTTAATTAATGTGTACTACGTACCTCACATGCAGTATTTTAATCCATCTTTGCTTCTCAATTACGACATAAACATTGTCCTTACACCAGCCATTTTAGTTGCACAATTTTATCATTCCTTTAGCTAATTATATCTTATTTTAAAATAACTAAAATGAAAGCAAAATTCATAATTTAATATATAATATTATCTTTTTAACATGTTAAATTAGTTTATAATTACAAAAGTAGCATATCACTTATTTAATATATCTATTAATTTTTATGATAAATTGAGTTAATTTATATACTTTATTATAATTTAGAGTGTAAAACTTAATTTAAAATGACTTAGATAATAACATAAATGGGTAATTTAAGGAAGATGAATCTAGAAAAATTGTTTCTAAGTCACAATTATGCATAAGAGGATATAGTTAAAATTTGAGAATAACTAGAGTTAGTTTGATATTTTTAAACATATTAATTATACATTTAATGACCAATTGACTAGTAAGAGATATGAAAAAATATGATAATGGTGAAACAACATTTTTAATAAATCTTAGTATTTATTTTAAAGTTGTTAGAAGTTAAAAAACTTGATTTAACTAAATTTAAGTATTTTTAACAGACTAGAAAGTATCAGTGAAATATCATAGGGTTATAAGTCATTCACGATTACAGCTTCTTTTGTTGACTTTTAATACTTGATATTTCAAGTCTTTCACCCTCATTTCACTCACTTTCTCATGGTTGAACATAGCAACCACAACAAAGGGAGAAAATACAGAAAGGAATGAGGAGGAAGAAGAGGGAATCAAAGGGGAAAGCTAAGGTTGCACAACCACCATCACCAAGAACTTGAGGTAGGGGTTCTAACCTTCAAAACTCATTCTTTTCCTTCATCTATTTCATTGTATGGAGTTAGATTACATGGATGGAAAAATTGGTTTGAGAAGTCAAAAATCTATTTTCTTATTAGTTCTTGCTTTCAGTGATTGGAATGAATTAATTTATGGTAATTGGATGCAAGATGGATGAGATTGTCTTTGAAAAACACCAATGAGTCCCTAGAGTGAAAATTTAAGCAAAGAGGAAATGAGTATGTGATTTTGATCATTAATTCAAGTTTAAGTGAACCAATAGCTTGTAAAAGTGTTACAACATTTTTAGAGGGTGTTGGTGAAGTTATAAATCACCTAGGAGCCAATTTTGGATGATTGGAAGCTACTTTGTTCCAATGGAATAGTAGCAGTAATTCTACAGAATTCTATAGAATTGCTGATATACAACCAGCGCTTGAGCGCTGGAAGCTTAGCGCCCAGGCACGCGCAGCCCAGTTGTTGATCCACGTAGCAAGGCAATGGGCGCCCAGGCGCCAGTTGCTGAGCACTCAAGCGCCCAACAATAGAATAGAACAGAGCATTGCTTTGTTCACCCCACGCTTAGGCACTGGAGAGAGGGCTCCTAAGCACTAGTTCTAGAGATGGAAAACTCCATTTTTTGGACACTTTGAGTTTGCTATATTAATGAGATTATTAGTATATGCTTTCTTTAATGTGTCAAGACACTTTTAGGAAATTTTCACAAAGGAAATAACCACCTAGCATATAAGAATAAATTTGAGTTTTTAAGCTTTTCTAGAGTTAAGAATTGCTTGAAATTGAGTATTAGTTAATAGTTGATTCCTTTATTAGTTAGAGTTGAACCATAGTATAGTTATCCTAATAAAGAGAGTGAGATAAACCCCTTAACCTTACAAGGTAGCGAGTAAAGCTCTTTGTTAATGAGGTAATTGTGAGAGGAAAGTGTATCTACAACACTTTACCTAGGACAAAATGGTGAGTCAAGCTATTCTTAACACTTTACCTAGAGTTAAGAATTGCTTGAAATTGAGTATTAGTTAATAGTTGATTCCTTTATTAGTTAGAGTTGAACCATAGTATAGTTATCCTAATAAAGAGAGTGAGATAAACCCCTTAACCTTACAAGGTAGCGAGTAAAGATAATTGTGAGAGGAAAGTGTATCTACAACACTTTATCTAGGACAAAATGGTGAGCCAAGTTATTTGTCAAGTAACATGAAGAATATGATCGACCCTTATGTAAGTGTAGTAAAGTGAGATAAATTTATTAACACGAGCCTTAGGATGAGTTAAGTCCTAAATTAGGCAATGAAGCGAGCTAAGCAATTTGCTAAGTATAGTTGGTGTTACACAGTTGTATGGGTGATTGTGTAATATCGAGATAGATTAGATTTCTATACATTATACAGTTGTATGGACGATTGTATAATGTTGTTATCGATTATGTTTATATGCAATTATATTAATGAATGCCATGAGATACATTTATATCACTGTGAATTTTTATGTTCTCACCCATTTCTATACTTCCATGATAAAAGCAGGTCTAAACCCTAATAAATGGGTAAAACAGCTGAAGAAGGAGTAACGAGACTAGATAGTTTTTAGTTATTGTTGTATGGACAACTCTTGTATATTTTACTTTGAGTTGTAATTCTGTTGTTATATATATAACATTTTGCCCTTTGAGACTTCTGATGTATATATGTATGACCTACTTTTATCGTGACTCTCCATATTTAATTATTTAATTATATGATATTAGTATGATAGTAAGAATAGAAGTGACACGCTTAATGCTTTATGTCTTTGTTTATAAGGTTTATCAAGATAATTGTATTAGGGTGTTACATAATATATATAACCAAAAGAAATAAGATAAAAACTAAATTATGTAATAATGTTTATTTAGACCACATCGCCCAATTTTTGGTTTTGGCTTTAAATAAATGGATCATATATGTATAATGTATTTAGATAGATTTTTTTGGGTTAAAAAGAAGTTTAAGGGGAGAAAAAGTTATTTCATTAATTTTAAAGTTAAGACATGTCATTAATCTCAATAAAAAATGATAGTAATACATATAAATAACCAACCAATAAAGGATATTACATATTTATATATATATATATATAACATATCTAGTGAGAGGAGTTTTATTGTGAGAAGAGATAACCATACATTGATGGTTAAGATTAAAAATTATGTGACCATTTTAAAAAGTCACATGCATTTATGTTTCAACTTGACCATTCATGTAAGATCTAATAAATATTTACTTATACAATAAACACTTAATAATATATATATATATATATGGAAACTTACATCCATGATTTTTATTTACACATTAATAGTTTATTAAAAAATGTGATTTTTATCGATCCAACCGTTAAATTATAACTATCTAACACTTTGATCATTTGTGTCAAATTTTAAAATAATTAAACATCAATAAAAATGTAATCAAGTGGTTCTTATTTTCATATATTTTAAAAGTATATATTACGTTAATCTTAACATGTATGTCAATGAAATACTAAATAATTTTGAATTAATGTAAAATTTTAAAGATATGATTTATATGATAAAACTTTCAATCTAATGATAAATTTTATGAGAAATAAAAATTATTTAATAATGTAAGAGTTATTTTGATTTATATCGGTAAATTGATTACTCTCTATATATATATATTATAAACTCCAATAAAAGATTACTAATAAAAACAAAAAGCTAAGTAATGTATTTGAATTAAACACTTGAATTCAAATAATATCATATACGGTTTTGATCTAGTAGTCTAATCAAAACCTGACAAAACCATAATATAACAAAGTTCTTAATCAACACAGGGGAGTGCACTAAGTAAGGGGTGGTCCATTGGTAGATTAGTGTCTAATATGTGGTAGGCATAAGGTTGTGGGTTTAGATTTCAATTATTTCAATTTTTTATGATCAAATTGTAAAAAATATTTTTTAGAGTTTCATATTATCTGTGTGAATGGTTTGCCTTTGATCATACTGTAGAGATAGATTATATGAAAGTGCATTTCAAATTACACATTTTCTACATATACAATTATATCAAATTTAATTTAAAAATGCATCAACTCATAGCGCGAGTTTGCCCACAACCAATAACTGTAATAAAAGAGAGATGTTATTTTAACGAATTGGTTTTAATGGGAAAAAAAAAGCACAAAGCTCAACGACCAATCAAGTTAGGAAGAAAAATAAAGGGATAAATATATACATATTTCCTAAATTTCACCTTGTTTTGAAATAGTAACCACGAACTTTTAATTTGGGATGAAAGACCAAGTTTTCCAAACTTGTGAACATATCTTTCCATACATAAGTTTAACAAGAACCATTTATCATATGACTTGAATGTATTAATTAATGCTCATAATAATATCTAATGTATTCATATTATTTTAAAAAAATTAAAAAATTATCCTCCATTAGTTTAATTTTTTAAATTATTCTATATTTTCTATTTTATGAAATGAAAATTAATAAAAGAATAATAACTTAATTTTTTTTAAAAAATAATATATACCTATACTATAAAATAATTTTTTTATACCATAGAATAAAATTTTTGTTTGATTAATATTAAGTTATAATAAATTTTATTTATTTGTATACCACTTACAAATAATCCACATAAAAAAATATTAATAAAGTGCCTATGATTAAAATTGTAATACTAATGTGTATATATGAGTATCTCTATTTGTCTTAAGATTGCCAAATTTTAATCTCATTTATCACGTGAAGTCTTCATAGTGACAATTTGGACTCCATATGGGAAGTGGAAGGACGGGTACAATACTTCAAAATTTTGGATTCCATGTGGGTCCACTGTTAGGTTGTATTTGGAATGAATAAAAATGAGAAATGATTTGATTTAATTTTAATTGATTTAGAAATTAAATTTTATATTTGAAACATTAAAATAAAAATAAGAATTGAATTGATTTAAAAATCAAATTTTGTGTTTGAAATTCATTAAAATGAAAATTGATTTAATTTAATTTTATTATTTTATATTTTAACCCTTATTAGATGTGGTTAGAGGTAGTTACAAAAGGTAAAATAGTCTATTTATTTCCAAATCAAATCCTACCAAATCCTATCAAATTTAATAGTTTTTAAAATAAAAAGAAATTAATGCAAATCATTTTTTATTTTTTAACATTTCAAATAAAGATCTAATTAAATTTGATTTACAAATCAAATAATTTCTTATTTTTTTACATTCGAAACACACTCTTAAAGATTGCACTACACAATAACTGCCTAGCATAATATTTTTATAAAGCTTGAAATAGACGCTCCCTCAAATATAAGAATTAAAGTGATATGCATGATTAATGTAAATAATTTTATATTGACATTTATTAATATTTTAATATTTTTTATTTTAATTAAGGTTATGCTATAAAACAATCAAATGTTTAGACACTCAATTTTATTCTTCACATTTTATTTAACTTTTTTGTGCTACATTTTATTTAATTTTTTATTAACTTAAACTCCTACATATATCAAGAGTTTTAGTTGATCTAATGGTTAAATAGGTCAAGCACATGACCACTCAAACTTTTATTAGCAGTATCATTTTAATTATTAAAAGAGATATAATAATAAATATTAATTTATTAAAATATTAATAGATATCCATATAAAATTATTTACACCGGAAGTAGATACCAATTAAATTCTAATGATAATCCTTTATGTGAGTATAAGTCTGTCCGTCTAAAATCTGGAACATTACTATTGACACCATCACTTGACAGTTAGAACAAAAAATCAAATCTTTTTTTTTTCATAATAAAAGGCTATAGGATCTTAGAACTTGGACACACGCAGTCACGCCACGCACCACAGTCCATAGTGGCAAAAGATATTATTTTATTAATTTATTGTTATTTAAGACTCAATAATTATTTCTATAAGATATATACTGACGCAAACCAACAAATTAAAATTGGCGGCTGTGGATGGGTTTCAACCGACCAATAATATTATTTGTTTCATGTCATTTTAGAATACTTCGGGTTAGAGTAAAAATAAGTAACAAAATCAGAATGTATTAGTACATAAAATAATGTAGAATCAATTATAATTAAATAATTAAAATTTTATAGATATGACGAAATGTGATATTCTTTTTTAAATGAGATGATCTAAAACCTAAGTCACAGTATTCATTCAAATTTAAATAAGAAAAACAATGTAAAAACATAAAATAAGGTTCAAGTTGCCTAATAACAATTTAAAAAAATAAATAAATAGGAAGGAGACAATTCAGAATTACCTTTCACAGTTAAGATTCAATGGGACCAACCTTGTTGGGATTTTCGGAATGGACACAGCCCACATTCAGAACGCACATACATAGATTATCATCAGCCCACTTGTTTTTCTTTCTATTATTCTATATAAATAATATTTTTAACATTTAATTTATCGGTAAAAATAATAATTTATAGTTAATAATTTGCAAGAAGGGAAATTTCAATCAGATTGATCTATTAAGCAATATTATAATAAGAAGGGAAATTTCAATCAGATTTCTCTATTAAGCAATATTATAAGAAGGCAAATTTCAATCAGATTTCCCTATTAGGCAATATACTTATCTAGCTAGCTAGTACCTACAAGCTACCCAACGATATACAAATTCCATTCGTAAAATCATAATTAACACTCTTTAGGTTTTATATGTTAATGGGGCTCCATTATGTTGTTAACGGTTTCAGAAAATCAATTGAATAATATTTAAGAAGGTGATTTTTTTTAATGCACAATGATTACGATAGTGGTATAAAAGATGTATACTTATAAAAGATATTCTGACGCTCAAGTTAGACTGTGTACAAGGTGATAATATTTGAAATTAAATACATATATTTATTATTTTATATAATATTTATAAGAGTATTTTTATTAATAAAAATCATATTTAAATTTACATTAAATGTTATTAAATAGAATAAAAATTCAATAAAATTATTATTTTTTATAACTGTCTCCTTTATTTATGATAGATATAATTGATTTATCTATTTTTATGAGAGATTTTGTTATAAATTTACTCATTATAAATGTGTATATTTACTTATCTAATAGCGCTTATAAATATTTAGAATCTAACTCTAACAGGATAAATTACTCTTAAACCGTTAATCCAAAACTCGATCTAAATCAAATTCATTTTCTTTCTTTTTTTCTTTAGACTAATAATATAAGACAACCTTCATTTGCTATCACATATTCATCAGTAAAATATTTTATAAACTTTTCTTAATCACTTATCTTATGATATAGTTTATGCTTTAACCAAATGTCAGAAACTTGAGAGGAACACTAATAACTTTGCACGTTAATTCAGATTAAAAAAAAAACTTTGCACGTTAATTCAGATTAAAAAAAAACTTTGCACGTTAATAGTGTCATTTGTCAGAATTTCACAAATTAAGATTTTCTCTTTATATACATATTAAATTATATTATATTAATTTTAATTACATCTTTATTTGAATAAATTTATATATTTATTTATTTTTATATTATCATTCAATTATATTCTTAACCATTAATGTCGCAACCGATCGCGACGAGACGACGAAAAAGATTATTCTTTTTGAAAATCAATTGAGTCGTCACCAATGTTTATTTAAATTGGGAAAACATTAAAAAAACCTTTAATCGACAAACCTGGTCTTTTGAAAATGAGTTTGAATTCGGAGTCGATTACGTTAAAAAGGTGTTAGCACTTACACCTACCGTTCAAAATCGAACGATAACTTATATTAGTTGTGCAAAATTTAATAATCTCAAATATATTTATTTTTACCATTTTTTTAGAAAAAATACTTTATAACTAATTTTTTTATTTTTATTTTAAAAGAAAGAAAATGAATAATCAAATTGTGAAATTTTTTTTTTGGCTTGACAGAAATGAATTTCTGTTCCTACGTGTCCCCTGGTGCAATGAGGAACTCAAAGTCACGTAATTCTTTAGAAAATGATTGTGGGTTGACTGATTTTAATTAGGAAAGAAATTTTTGAAAAGGAATTTTGTTTGAAAACAAATACAATCTTGCACGAGGTTCAAGTTAGCACCAGACTACTCAATAAACTCTTATGATCCAAATGATATTGAAGATAGCATTCATCATTCAATCATCATCATTAGTCATTGTATGAATTAAAAGATTTTTATTTTATTTTTTATTTTAAAGCATGCATAAGGACAACTAAGTAGCTACACAAACAACACATTATCATACCATGAGTCAAGTAAATACAATAAAATAACATAAAAACCAAATTAAATACAATAACGAAAAAAAAAATTATTATTTTTTTTATCCTTTAACATTTTTTTCATTATTTTATTTATTTTTAAAATTTTCTCTTTTTTATATATTTTTAGATTTTTTCTTAAAAGGCCTAATTACAAATTTCAAAAAAAATTTCTTAAAAAAAAGGAAATATCTCAAGCCCAAGCAAGCAAAAATAAAAAGGCCCAAATTTATTTTTTACTTAAACCCGATGAAAGATAAAAATAAAATAAAAAAGGTAAAATAAATAAAAAATAAAAATAAAAAATACAAACAAACCAAAAAACTAAAAACAAAAAACAAAAAAAGAAAGAGAGAAAACTTACCTTCAAATAGAATGGCAAAATGGGCCAACCCGCCTTGGATTCGCTTCAACTGCTAAAATGCGGAGCGGGGTGAGTTAGCCCATTTTAAAAATGGGTTGGAAGAGCTAACCCACCCCGCTTTAATGTCGGTTGGCGGGTTGGCCCGCATAAAAGATAAAATGAGAAAAAATAGATGAGTTGGCTCATGGTCAACCTAGGCTTAATCCGCATAAAAAATAAAAAAAATTATATAAAAAATCAATAAATACTATAAAAAAAATAATAAATAATAATGATAAAAAATTACAAACCACATATCTAAAATATAATTTTTAAAATAGTCTAATTAAATATTCAAACATAAATTATATAACATTTAAAGAGTTTTTCATTTATAGTATTACTTATCATTTTTTTTTTTAAAAGAGTCAACTTTGAGACATGTACAACCGCGCCTTAGCTTAACCATGCGGGTTATGCGGGCGGGTTATCGGAGTTGGAAAAAAAATATGGGTTCAATCTTTGAACCTAACCCGCAAAAAAATGGCGGGTTGGCAGGTTAACCCGACGGGTTGAACTCGTTTTGCCAGCTCTACCTCCAAGGCGTATAAAATTGCTATGCTCAAAGAATTCTGCACAAAACCTCACGCGTTCTCTTCAAATCGAACCTTGAAAAGCAACCCACTTGCATGGAAGAAAATTAATTTTACTAAAATCTCGGGCTCTTATACTTAGTATTAAGTCCAAGTAAAAAAAAATACTAAAGTTCTCGGGCTCTATACTTAGTATTAAGTCAAAGTGTAAAAATTTTTGGATGTCCAAACCATTGAGAAGCACCCCTTTATATAGGGGGAGGGGAGGGAGAAGGAGCTTGACTTCTCCAATGTGGGACTTAAACACTTTAGTTTTTTCAATTTTTTTTCCTTTTTTTTCATTTTTTCATTTTTGTTTTTTTTAGATTTTCATTCATTTTTCAAGGTTTAGAAATTAACTTTATGGACAAAATTGAGTGTTCATACCTTGATTAAGTAATAAAAAAAATAAAAATTTATGGACAAAATTGGGTATCAACAGCTGCCCCCCTTTGCTTTACATTTAAACTAAATGAAAAACAAAGGAATTGATTCAATTTTGTCCATAAAAATTTTGATTTTCTTCTTCTTCTTTTTTTTTGAAATGTGTAGATTGATGCAAAATGTATCAGATATTAAACCAAGGTAAACCTTGGGTACGGGGACCCGGAAAGTTTGTGGAGTCGGGTATCCATTAAAGCTGACAGAAAACTTAACAGAAAAGATACAAAGCTTGCTGAGTCGGGCATCCTCCGAAACTTGACAGAAACTTGAAAGAAAAGGAAAAGCTTACTGAGTCCTGTATTCGCCGCTTTGATTGAAAAACTTAAAAAGAAAGACACAAAGCTTGCGGTCGAGTTGCATCCGCCGAAACTTGACAGAAAGGTAAAAGCTTTGGTCGGTTATCTATAAAAACTTGACAGAAAAGGTAAAAAGCTTAAGGAGTCGGGTATCTGCCGAAACTTGACAGAAAACTTAAAAAGTTTGCGGAGTCGGGTATCCGCTGAAGCTTGACAGAAAACTTAAAAAGAAAGACACAAAACTTGTGGAGTCGGGTATCCGCCGAAGCTTGACAGAAAAGGAAAAAAGTTTACGGAGTTGGGTATCCGCCAAAGCTCGACAGGAAAGGTAAAAAGCTTGCAAAGTTGAATATCCGTCGAAACTTGACAGGAAACTTAAAGCAATGGGTGCGGGGATCCGGAAACTATACACAGTGGGTGCGGGACCCAGAAACTAAAACACAATGGGTGCTAATTTTGCAAATGCATGTGATTCTTGAGACGATGCATAATGCAATGGATGCATGATGATGCAATGGATGTGATGCTTGAGGACAATGCATGTGATGCCAGAAATGATACATGATGCAATGAATGCCCTACTGTAGGAATTCTCATGAACAAATTGAGTAAGCAAATTTTTAATTTTTTTGCACTTCAGAGCTTTGATTGAGTCACTCTTAGTTCCACAACCCTTAAGGACTTTTCCCACAGTAGGATCGAAATTAAACAGTAACATTCGTTGATTGGCCTTATAATTTGCCTGGTGATTCTTCTTTTCTAATCAATACTCTTAAAGAGCCTTGAGTCAGAAAACTTTATGCAGTGGGCCTTTACCAAAGTTTTGAACCAAACGCTTCTTGGAAAACTTTGACCAACCAAACCCATATTCAAAAGGGATCATTGTTGAATTTCTCTTCATTAAATATGGCTTGTGTAGAAGCTTGTGACTTTCTTCCCCCAAAAGTTCCTATTTCCACTGGACATACTTCAATATGAATTAGCCATTGAGGATGTCATTCCCTTCATCGATTGAAACTCTAGAGCTCCTTTGGCTTGAGTTGTTCAACAAGAGGCTACCATTAGATGGTTAAATTATACTATTGTACTCATGTTCACCCAACCTGAAGCATCATGTACCAAATAAGCATGGATTCAAAAGTACAACAAGAAAGATTTACCAACTGAGTAACCTTTTGACTGATTTTGGGAATATGACTACACAAAGCACATTTACAAAGGATAGAGACACAAGAAGTGGAATAGTACGAAAGCCAAGAGTTTTTTTTTTGCCCCAATGTAACGCCAAATAAAACAAAACAAATTGCCCCAGTTTAGAGCCGAATTGAAAAGGGTAGAGATTTACCCCAACGTAGAGCCAACTTGAACCAAAAGATTTGCCCTACTGTAAGGCCGAATTGAATAGGATAGAGACTTGCCCTAATGTAGAGCTAAGTTGAACTAAAAGATTTGTCTCAGTGTAGGGCCAGCTTGAATAGGGTAACAATTTGCCCTAATGTAAATCTCCCCTTTTTTTTCTTATCCCTTTTTTTTAAACCACCCTTACGGGTTTTCAGCCTAATAATTTTGTTGTTTTTTTCATTTTTTTTAAAAGAGCAAGGATTACAAATTCAGCAGTGCATGAACTTTTTGTCTCAAAATTAAAGTTGATGAAAAAGAAAACAACCCTTCATTAATCAGAATAGACTTTTTAAGGCTTGTAATGTGGCCAAGGTTAGGGGTTATGAAAGGAAAGATATAAGGTTCAAACAAGTATTTAAAGGGTTAAGTAGGACCAAGGATCTTTGTTCAAACTTAAACTTTGTCAATTGCTTTTGCGCTTTCAAGCACACTTTTCTCTTATTGTTCTCCATTTTTTTCCTTGTTCAAACTTAAACTTTGTCAAAAAAAATTTGCTTTTACTTTCCGCCCCTTTCACCTTTTCTTCTTTTTTTCCTTTTTATGCTTCAAAATAGTCACCATGACAATCAACCTTTGTTTTGTGTTTTCCCCTATTGTAAGAGTGATCCTTGTCTAGGATTTATTGAAGAAAACTTTCAAGCTCAAAATAGGACAATGAGAGATAATGAAAAGCTGAATTCTTATGTAGGATAGAGAAAGATGGTCATTCTTCATTTCAAATCCTGATTGCTCATTTTCAAAAATTTTAATTTAAAGACAAAAGGATGATACATACCAAGTGATTATTTATTTGCTCTCTTTATTTTTTATTTTTTATTTTTTGCAAAGAACACCTACACACATGGGCCTATGACCACAAAAATTTCCAGAATGAAAGCCCTATGGGATCAGAGCCAAAAGAAAGCAAGTAAAGGGAAGAAAAGAATGACAAGAAAGATTTGACAATAACATGAGTGCCAAGAACGTAGGAAAAAAAGAAATAAGATATGCTGAGATCCATATAAATCCATTACATTAATGCTTCAAGAAAGTTTACATAGGTTCAAAAACCCGAATGGTTTTAATGGGGGTCAACACAATTAAACCATCATTTCATGGTAACAACTTGATAAACAAATCAGAATACCAGTCGCTCAAAATTTCCCAGTGCTGGAGGACTCCAAGGTATGATTCATTCTCAATTGTTAGAAAAATGAATCACCACCTTATTGAACTTTCTAAGATTGACCCTGATCGACCATTGTAAGTATTCACCCTTATTGCAGATGGGCATGTGTAGAAATCTCTGACACTGCCTGGTGGATCACTATTTAGATAACTGTTGTCATCCATGAATTTTCTTGAAACCCCATTTAACTCATCCGACCTGAAGTCCACCCTTAGTCGGTTCAACATTTGTCCATACTTTCTTGCCTGTCATTCATTTGATGTAATCCTCCCTTTTTCATTTCGCTTTCAATCCTTTCACCAATTATCAAGATATCTGAAAAATTCGCTAACACACATCCAATCATATGATCATAGAATGGCGCATACAGTGTATCAGTGAACATAGCAACCATCTCTTTCTCTGACAAAGGGGGTTCTACTTGTGCAGCTATTTCCCTCCACCTCTGAGCATATTCCTTGAAGGTCTCAGCATCCTCCTTAGATATGCTTTGTAGTTACATTCTATCCGGTGCCATGTCAATGTTGTATTTATACTGCTTTACAAAGGCATCAGCTAAATCCTTGAAACTCCTTATGGGGGCACGCTCAAGATGTGTATACCAATTCGAAGCTGCCCCAGTTAAACTATCTTGGAAGAATGGATTAACAGCTTGTTGTCGTGAGCTTGTGAAGCCATCTTGCGAATGTACATTGTCAAGTGATTCCTTGGGCAAGTAATCCCCTTATATTTATCAAAATCAGGGACCTTAAACTTTGAGGGAATGATAACATCAGGGACAAGACAAAGCTCAGTAGTATCCTTGAGGCCATAACAATCAACTCTTTCAATGACCCGTAATCTCTCTTCCAAAGTTTCCCATCTCTCTTTGAACTGAGGATTTTCAACAAAAGAACTCAATGGGTATTGAGCCATGAAAGTGGGGACAAAATGTTGCACTAGTGAGGTTTTACTGGTACCTGGGTAATGGACATATGGTTGGGTTGTGCTCAATGAGTTTGAAGTAGGCATGCCACAGTTAGGGGAATTGGCAACCCGTAGTGGTACAAAGCTGAAAGGGAAGCCATATGGTGGGATAAAAGGGAGAAATGGGTGTTGTATTGGCGGGGTTTCATTGACATTCAGCCGAGTGACTTGAGATTGGGTATTGTTCAACAAGTTTGACTTTGGTGTCACTGCTGGCATGCTATTACCAGGGAGATTGGTGGTTAATGATGATACATAGCTGGGAGGGAAGCCATATGGTGGAAAAGGTGACACTTGGATTTCCTGAGAACTGGTGACCGAGGGTTGAGTGGTGAGCGGCATCACAACTCCTTGAGGACAAAAGCCTTGGTATTGCAGAAGATTTGGAGAGAAACCAGGCAGGTGAAGAGGTGTGGCCGGATGTCCTTCGTTTGCCACTGAGGGATTCTCATTTGTATTCCTTTTATTTTTCATGGCCTGTAACATCTCCATCATCTTGGACATTTGCTTTTTGAGCTGTTTCACCTCATCCTTCGACTCTTGAGTTTGTTCTATTTCATCCATGATCCTGACCTGGGAATGAGTCCTATAAGGGTGTCACGGAAGCTGCCTTTTTGCTATAGTGTCCACTTTTCTACTCGAGAAAACATGATATGAATATGCAATTATCAGTGTTGACTAAACAAAATTGGCAACATGCATGTATGCGAAGCATTAACTACTTATGCAGATGAGTTTTTTTTTTTAATGCTATGAATGTCATGGTAATGCAAGATGATGCATCACATATTTTGGAATGCTAAGAATGCCATGAAAATGTAAAATAATGTATCTTTTTTTTTTAGGAATGCCATGAAAATACAAGATGGTGTATACCTTCTTTTCCTTCTTTTTTATTTTATTTTTTAAAAAGCTTGGAATAACATGAAATGCAAGAGGATGTATTTTTTTATTTTTTATATTTTTTAAAAAAAATACAATGATGAATGACATGAGAAATAGACAGATAAAGAAAAAGTACGCTCCCTTTGTGTCCTGATCAGGTGTAACCTAAGAAGCTGAATGACTCTAATTTTGGAAGCCATTATGCTCAATCTATTAGTGCAAGGTTTTTTAGGACAAATCTAAACTTCTAAAAAGTCATGGTCCCCAGATTGCCCCATCTCGAAAGACAAAGACCCAATTCATGAATTAATCATAAGTAGGGATGAACCCTCTCAATATGACTAGTCCATGATACTGGTAACAATCTGAGTGGTATCTCAACAAGTGTCAAGTGAGCATAAAGCTCCTCAATAACAAAAGTCGAGACCCCTCCTACTCCTCAAGTTCACACAGACTCGGGTATAGAGCCCAAAAAGTGTGTGAGGTAAGTGATAGTGATGTATGTGAAGGAGCATACAAACCTGTACAAAAACTTAAAAGACAAAAAAAAACCTTAACTTGCAAAAACATACATACAACAGCCAGCAAGCAATCATCTATCCTAGGGTTTCAACAATTTAAGTACAAAATAGTAAACAACAAAATATATACAAGGAAATTATGTCAAAATAGATGCAGAATAATGCTATCAGATATTTACATGAAAGTATTAGATAAAATCTATTTACAAACAAATAAGAAAACAAAGACAAGGATAAAACAAATAAATAGAAATTATTAATAATTTGCACAACTAATAATAATAGGCTTGACTCTCTAATGGTCCCCAGTGGAGTCGCCAGCTGTCGCAACCGGGATTGCGACGGGACGACCAAAAATACTCGATTTTAAAAATCAATGGAGTCACCACCAATGTTTATTTAAATTGGAAAAACATTAGAAAAAAACCATTTAATCAGGTAAACTGGTCTTTTGAAAATGAGTTTGGATTCGGAGTCGACATGGTAGTAGGAAGGTGTTAGCACTTACACCGCTTGCTCCAGAACGGTATCTTATGTTAGTTGTGTAAAATTTAATAATCTCAAATATATTTATTTTTACCCTTTTTAGAAAAAACACTTTATAACTAATTTTTTTTATTTTTATTTTAAAAAAATAAAATGAATAACCAAATTGTAAAAAAAAATTTTTGGCTTGACAGAAATGAATTTCTGCTCCTACGTATCCCCTGGTGTAATAGGGAATTCAAAGTCACGTAGTTCTTTAGAAAATGATTGTGGGTTGATTGATTTTAATTAGGAAATAAATTTTTGAAAAGGGATTTTGTTTGAAAACAAATCCAATCTTGCACGAGGTTCAAGTTAGCACCAGGCTACTCAATAAACATTTATGATCCAAATGATATTGAAGATAGCATCCATCATTCAATCATCATCATTGGTCATTGTATAGATTAAAAGATTTTTATTTTATTTTTTCTTTTAAGGCATGCATAAGGACAACTAAGTAGCTACACAAACAACACATTATCATACCATGAGTCAAGTAAATACAATAAAATAACATAAAAACCAAATTAAACATAATAATGAAAAAAATTTATTATTATTTTTATCCTTTAACATTTTTTTCATTATTTTATTTATTTTTAAATTTTTCTCTTTTTTATATATTTTTAGATTTTTCTTAAAAGGCCTAATTACAAATTTCAAAAATTTCTTTTTCTTAAAAAAAAAAGGAAATATCTCAAGCCTAAACAAGCAAAAATAAAAAGGCCCAAATTTATTTTTTACTTAAACCCAGAGGAAAGATAAAAATAAAATTAAAAAGGTAAAAATAAATAAAAAATAAAAATAAAAATACAAACAAACCAAAAAACTAAAAACAAAACACAAAAAAAGAAAGAGAGAGCAAACTTACCTTCAAGTCGTATAAAATTGCTATGCTCAAAGAATTCTGCACAAAGTCTCACGCGTTCTTTTCAAATCGAATCTTGAAAAGCAACCCACTTGCATGGAAGAAAATTTTTTTTACTAAAATTTCGAGCTCTTATACTTAGTATTAAGTCTAAGTAAAAAAAAATACTAAAGTTCTCGGACTCTATACTTAGTATTAAACCCAAGTGTAAAATTTTTTGGATATCCAAACCATTGAGAAGCACCCCTTTATATAGGAGGAGGGGAGGGAGAAGGAGTTTGTCTTCTACAATGTGGGACTTAAACACTTTAGTTTTTTCAACTTTTTTTCGTTTTTTTTTCATTTTTTCATTTTTGTTTTTTTTAGATTTTCATTTATTTTTCAAGGTTTAGAAATAAATTTTATGGACAAAATTGAGTATTCATACCTTGATTAAGTAACAAAAAAAATTAAAAATTTATAGATAAAATTGAGTATCAACAATTAAAAATTATTTTTTTAAGATAATTATATGACAGTTAAAGTTTTCAATATTGTAATAATGTATGTTTAGATGATCATGTAAAAACATTCGCGAGCAATTAAAGATTATACTCTTATATCCTCGTTAAAAAAAAAGAAGATTATACTGTTATCAAAATGCATAATTTGTATCTTATTAAGCAGTATTTTTGCACATCAGGGTTATTCTCGTTATCACATCGCTGCAGTGCTGATGAGGATTTTCCTTTTAAGTATTTTTTTTTTGTTAAAAAAAATTGGGTACAGTATAGACATGGATTGATATGTATATGATATATGTTCGACTGGCGAAAAAGAGATGCGCAATAAGGAGACAAATCGGATCGGCCATTGCATTGTGTCATTCAATTCAGATTGCAGACCACAGGGCGTGCGACTAAGGATGCTCCTGTGATTGATTTTGAGAATAAAAAAAAAATCTCAGAGGTTCTTAGTAATCTCATCACATATTATTTATTTATTATCATTATTATTATTTGAGTTTGAATACAATTTTTAGGTTTTTACATAACATCTATCCCGTAAGTGCCTACAGCTTAATTTTCATCCATCCTTCGGATAAGTATCACATAAGGAGAAATTTTTAGGTAGACACGATCTATCACGTTATTTTTTAAATATTTAAATTATTATTTGATATGTATAAAAATATTATTAAAAATTAGTACAATTTTATAATAATCCTCACCATATTACACATATTAAATAATAATTTAAATGCCTATAATAAACCATACCTACTTAAGAATTACTCTCACATAAGAGATGGCTCCACATGCTTCTTCATTTTCCTGATCAATTGGGTGTGAAAATGGACCGGTCGTTATTCTAATAAAACAGACAGATTATATAAAAAAAAATTGATGTAAAAATGAAATTTATCCTTATTAGACCGGCCTGCATTGTATTGGGCTAGACTAATATGTAAGTTTGATGTTTAATTTTTAATTAGGGTATTATCATATAATTTATATAATATAATTTTTTTCATATTTTCTTTAATATAAATTAATATTTTATCATAAAAATAACTTTATTTGATGTTTGATGTAATTTAAACTATTAAAAATGTATTAAAACATAAAAATATTTCTTTTTAAGTATTGATAAATTAAGAAAAAAAATGATACAGGCCGGTAGCCAGCCCAACCCAACTAGCAACTTGTATAGGGTTGGACTAGGCTAGTAATTTACTAGTCCGCAACATTTATGGTCTTGCCTAAAATGTTGTTAGCCCGATGTGAGGCAGTCTTTTTTGACAACCCTACTGGCCAGGCATCACTCTGTCCTCTACCTGCTAGAAAATTTTTTGAGTAGATCTTGCATTATACATACTCCACCATATGAAATTTATAAGTGTGTTTTGAATGTAAGAAAATAAGAAATGATTTGATTTGCAAATCAAATCTTATGTTCAAAATGTTTTGAGATATTAAAAAATAAAAAATAATTTAACTTTTAAAATCTCATTAATTTCATTTATTTTGATTTAGAAATTTTATTAAATTTGATAAGATTTGATTTTAAATAAATAAATTATTTTATCTTTATTAGTTACCTCTAATTACTTCTCATAAAGATAAAAATATAAAACAATAAAATCAAACTAAATAAATTCTCATTTTAATGAATTTTAAATATAAAAAATTAATTTCTAAATAAATTTAAATTCATTTTTTAAAATAAATTCTAAATATAAAATTTAATTTCTAAATTAATTTAAATATATTTAAATTAAATCAAATTAAATAATTTTTAATTTTAATTAATTCAAAATACAACCTGTAAGAATTTCATATGATCTCACGTATTAGCTGAAATCAAGGGTGGAGCTGAGGGAGGCTAGTGGCGGGCACAGTCCGAAGGGTCAAAACTTTCTTTGAATATATCTTAAAGGTATTTTTTTTTAAAATATATAACTTAATAATTGCCTACACTAAAAGATAAAATTAGTATTTAATTTTCAATATAAAATTTAAGCCACACTTATCAATCATTTAACTATAATTGACATGCGTAAAAGTAATGATACATATTTTTTAATTTTCAATAAAGTCATATAGGAAAAATAATGAAGAGAGAGAATAAACTAATAGCCAAACAAAATAAAAAATTGTTTTAAAAAATTCCTATAGACTCGAAGATATTAGATAAAATAAAGTGTTGTCTATTATACTACTTTTTAAATACTCCATTCATTAATTAATGTATATGAATATATTATTTAGATATTAGTGTATTCTTAACTTGAGTCTCATAATTTTAATATACATATTTAATATTAAATAAAATATATGTGATAACTTATGCTTAACTAAAAAATTACTCATGGACAAACCCATCAAATCATCGAAGAGTGAACCACCTTATTATCACTCCTCCTAACATGCTGGAAAAGAGATTTGCCTAAAGCCCAAAGCTAGCTGTTTACAATCGTGAATCAGCATGCCCCAGTACAATGAAGACTAGAAAGAACTTGGTTATGCCATTTATGCACTCTAGGCTGTCGGATTCCACCACCACATCTCTGAAGCTTGTCTCTGCCGGTAGAACCAAGCCTTAGCGAATTCCAGCCGCCTCTGTCATTGGTGTGGGAATAGATCATTTTATGTGTACTGTTCATATACTAAGATTATATAAAAAGTGATATAAACACAGATTTTAAATGGATAGGCCCTCTCAAAAGGATCATATTTATAGTATTTATGTCTATCTCTTTCTTTACATGATTTTATCATGTTAAAAACATACATGAGATGATCAATTCCATGTAGGAGTATCCAGCTTTTCTTCAAGTTTCCATGTTTTAGTCTAGGAAAAACATTTATGTAAATTTTATCTACACAAGTTATATAAATTAAACTAATCAATAAATAATATATTATCACTTTTTAATATAAAAATAATTGTGTGATACAAATATTTATATAATTATTCAAATGTTAATTAAATTAATCTATATAATTGTGTAAATAAACACTATAAGAAAATCAAGATTTAGCTATGGACAAATCCATCTCTAATTTAGCAATGGAAATGAGTTCATCACTAAATTTAGCAATGAATTATTTTCTCGCAAATCTGTCACTAAATTTGTATCACATCAGCACACACGATTGATATAGAGAAACTAGATGAATTTAGTTATGTTTTTAGTTCAAAGCTTGTGTATTTATTTATATTTGCTTTGAGGAAGTAAAAAGTTGTATATATAATACTTATATGTATGACTTTTAGATATGATTCTCTATAATTATTTGTTTAAATGTTATGGATTAGTTAAAGATTAAGTTAGAAGAAGCATGACTGATACTGTTTACTCAGGTATATGTTAGATATACTAGAATATATGTATTAGGATGTTACAAGCAATGTAATATGCTTTCTTTTAGTGATTTATTATTGAATTAGTATAACATATATACCACCAGAATAGAAGGCTAGAAGGAAGCTGCTACCTTGAGCACCATATGATTAAGGCGTGATGGATAGGAAAATCATACATCATCTAGTTCCACTTCTTCATCTTGATCATTACAGTAATAGACATTTAGTGTCATTTCTCATTTTATGAGATCACTTATCTTATATAGAAACATTTTAAACAAAAAAGGGTATATTTAATTTATGAAAATGATTCTGAAATTCACATTATATAATGGAGAGAGTGGAAGAAATGCTTATGACTTTTGTACTCTCACCCTGTGTTAGGGTTTCACCCTAGTTTCACTTCTCTATAACACTAAGGAAAGAGGGGGCTATCTAGAAGCATCTAAATATTGCAAAATCTTTTTCATAATGAGTCGTTAACCATTTTTTTCATCTACAATGCAGGCTTTGAGTGCAGAATTAGGACTCTAGAAAGTCTTTAGTACAAGAATCCAAAAGTTGAGTCCCTTGGTCCACACATCCTACACTAGGTGTGTTCTAGGATAGTGTAGATGCTACATTAAGGCCTCGATAAAAGAGTCCAACAACTTTCTATATCACCAAGCAGATAAGATTAAAAGTTGCAAAGGCAAAGCAATAAATTTACACACAAGCACATAGATCAAAATATAAATGACTAACTCACAACTTGCTTAAGTCCAAGCTTAAGTGTCTCATCAACTTTCTCAGAGTAGCATGTTATTTCATAATCCTCTTGGACAGAAGATCTTACGGTTCTTATAGCACCAAAGGATTCCTAAGCAACACACACAAAATTAATATCAATTTAAATATATTTTCTTTTGATATCTATTTAATGGGAAAGACATACCTCAGCAATTGAAGCAGCTATACTGTAGCCGCAGCTTGAGTTTTATGAGAAAGTTCATGCAGGAAATGGAAATTGAAATGAGATAAACATATTCTCAAAAGAAATGCTGATAAGACCATTATACAAATTAAAATGAGATTCCTAATCTAGATCAAAAAAGACAAAAGAATAGTAGAGGATTATATTTTTTCTAATATTAAGCAGACATTACATTAACAAATTATGATTTTTTTCAGATTACAAATATGGGCCCTCCATTCTTAAAGCTAATCTTGACTTTGAAAAACTTTGGCAATTTATGCAGGGATTAAATCTTACTCTGAGGCTTGCTTGGTTGCAAATTATCCTCCATTTAAGTTTTGAAAACATTGATTATCGAGTTACAAGCTTTTTTTTTAGTAGGAGAAGACAAAGTCCCACTTACAGCATCAATAACCATCAAAATTTACTCCCATCACATACTGAAGCCTCCAAAATCAAAGCCAGTGAACCTCACCTCAAGTAACTACACATCCTCCCCTACCCTCACATATACCCCAAACACCATACAACCTAAATACATAAACCTCTATCACAATACCCTAAACCTACATAACATTGAGGTTCAACTCTTTCCTAATGGCAACCTCAACTTTTACCCGAAATTCCCCTTGAACCAAAACAGAATAGCAACTAAATGATAGAAATCAGTAAAGATAGAAAATCCAATAATACAGACCAACAACCCCAAATAGAAAAATAATCAAGCCAAATAAGAAACCCAACCCTTATGAAAGCCAGAAAGAGAGAGAGAGAGAGAGAGAAACCTAATGAGAGTTGCGTATGAGCTGCGTGAGTAAAAGAACAAGCTGGAGAGAATGACGAGGGTGAATGGAGGGGTGAAGATGGGGTGAGTGAGAGATACGATTTGGAGAGAAATTTGGTGAGTGAGAGAGCGACGAGGGTGAATGAGTCGTGAGTGAAGGGAGTTGGGGGATGAAATTTGGGATGGGAGAGAGAGAGCACCATTGGGAGAGGATGTATGAAATTTTTATTTTAAAAATATTTATAATTTATAATTTACTTTTAACATTCACAAAATTTATAAAAAAATGCAAAAAAAGGAATAAAATAGTGTGAAATTTTAATGCACCAAAATAGTTTGCAACGTATTAACGAGGGTTACACCCTCACAAAATTTTAGCTACGAACCAAGTCGTCGCTAATTCATTGCTAAAAGAAGAAAATTTTACACTCGCGATGAAGAACTTTTTTCTCGCAAATTCCATCGCTAAATCATGATATTAGCTACGGATATGATATTCGTCGCTAAATCTAATGCTAAATTATAATTTTCTTGTAGTGAAAGTTTACATAAGTATTTAAATCTCTCCAGTCCAGCCACAGACAATTACCCCCTTTTCATTTTCTTTATATGTAATTATTTGAATTATTTGATAATTAAGACTAGATTTGATCTCCACATTTCTTTAACTTTAATAGGGTCTCCTTAAAAAAAGGAAAAAGAAAAAGAAAGAAAAAAGCCACCTCCATGTGAAAGTAACTTTTATCATTATTTTATCTATAGTAGTAAAAATGACTACGTGGAAACCTTTTCAAACCATATGTTAGACTTTTTACTAATCATGTGCATTTTTAAGTGAATTTTATCATTTTGGTGTAATTGAAAATTTAGTTTTAAAAAAAGTGCATAATCAATAATACATGGACCAAGTCATTGACATGGCATATGACTTAGGGGTAATATTTTTCTCTTACAACATTTTTATAAAAGTCATGGTCAGAGGCCATGGCTTAGGATACGTCATCTTTTTTAATAATATTTATTAAAGACATGGCTAAAAGTTATCACCTAATAATTCTATATCATCAAATCTAAATCCACCACCATCATCCAGCTCATCCAGCTCAACTTCACATTCTGATATTACATGAATAATAGTTTCAACTATTAACTATTTTTCGTTACAATAGTTAGTTGTTGGTTTTTTGTTATTTATCAGTTAGTTGAGTTACGGTTAGTTTAGCAGTTAGTTAACATTAGTTACTTGAGTTATTGTTAACTACTTTCAAGTTAGTTAATAAATGTATATATAAACACAACTTGCAGTTGTAATTAGTAGACTTTGATTCAATTTTTTCATAGCAAAGTTTTCATTAAGCTTCTATCAATTTTTCAACTTTCCTTTGATTCTTCTAATTTTTGTTATAGTATCAAAGCTCTCAATTTGAGGGCTCTACTGCACATACTCAGTTCTTTGTTTCTTTTCTTCTCTTCGTTCTTTGATACTTCAACAATGACAAATTTTGTCATTGATTCTACATATCCCTTTTCTTGCATCCCAATGAGAGCCCTTCGTTGTTGTTGGTTTCTTCTCCATTGACAAGAGTTAATTACCATACTTAGAGCAGAGCCATAAACATGGCACTCATCTCCAAAAATGAGATGAAGTTTCTTGACGACACAATTCCAGTTCCTAAAGTTTCAGATCCAATGTATTAAGCATGGAAGCGCTGCAATACAATGTTAGTTTCCTACTTGATTCACGCGGTTACACCAGAAATTGCTCAAAGTGTGTTGTGGATTGATCATGCAATTGACATTTAGACAGAACTTAAGGAAAGATTTTCACAAGGTGATGTTTTCAGTATATCTGAGCTTATTGGTGAAATCCATTATTTTAAACAAGGTGATCTTTTTGTCACATCATATTTCACTTAACTTAAGATTTTGTGGGATTATTTTGAAAATTTCAAACTTATTCCCAATTGCACATGTGGTGAATCTTACAATTGTAATGCTTTTCTTGCAATGAAGAAATATAGGCTGAATGATTATGTCATTTGTTTCCTAAAAGGATCAGGGGATCAATTTCAACATGTTAAATATCAAATTATGCTTATGGATCCACTTCCTTCAATAAATAAAGTTTTTCACTTGTTCATCAAGAAAGACAGCTTCTTCATATTGATGCACCAAGAATTTTCTTGAATTCTGCTGATAGAAATTCTAGTGTACAAGGTGTTAGTCAATTTCCTAAAGGATCTAAAAGGAATAGAAATGTTTGCACCTATTATGGGAAAAAAGGGACATATAATCGATGTATGCTATAAAAAAGCATGGATATCCACCAGGTTACAAGCCAAAATACCCTCGATCTTTTGTTAGTGCTGTTAGCATAGATTCTGATCAAGTTAACACTAATGAGGATGATTCTAAGGTGGTTCAACAAAATTCAGGATCCTTCTTTGCTTTAGAACAATGTCAGGGTTTATTGGCCATGCTCCAGCACTCACAATAATTCGTTAATCATGTGTCAAACCAAGTCAATATCACTGTTGGTGCCATAGCACCAACTACTTCAAATTCCTTTTCTCTTTTAAACTCTGGTAATGTTATGTCCTGCTCTTCTCAATCAGGTAAATGGATCATAGATACAAGTACTACTTATCACATTTCTCATAATCTTAATCTTTTTAGCTCATATAAAGCTATTAATCCCATCTCAGTTAAATTACCAAATGGTAATCATGTCAATGCTTATCATTTAGGCACCATCCATTTTTCTTCAAATTTCTATCTTGTAGATGTTTTAAACATTCCACAGTTTGCTTTCAACTAGATTTCTATTGCAAAGTTATTGTCTCTCTTGCCTGCACATTAACTTTTTCCTCCTCTAGTTGTCTTATACAAGATCTGAGTACCTCGAAGAGGATTAGTTTAGCTGAAAGCAAAAAAAGATTGTATTACCTCACAAGTTCTACATTTCACTCTAATAAAATGTTGAAGTCTCAATATTGTAATTTTGTTCAGCTTCTAACTTTGATATCTTGGCACTTTAGATTAGGTAATTTATCCAATGAATGACTTATAGTGTTTCATTCACAGTTTTCTTTCATTCAATGTACAAAGTTAAATGCATGTGATATTTGACATTTGACTAAACAAAGAAAATTGTCATTTCCTATTAGTGTTTCTAAATCTGTCAAAGTGTTTGAGCTTATAAATGCTGATATTTGAGGACCCCATAGTGTTTCATCCATACAAGAACACAAATATTTTTTAACTATAATGGATGACAACTCAAGGTATACATGGGTATATAACCAAGAGTAAAACTCAGAAATACATTCATTTTTTCTTCAACATGGTTGAAACTTAGTTCCATACCAAAATTCAAAAAGTGAGAACTAATAATGGTTTTGAGTTTGCACTATATATCATATATGATAAAAAATATGTCATTCATCAAAAGTCATGTGTTGAGACTCCACAACAAAATGCTATTGACATCAACACATATTAAATGTAGCAAAGGCACTTTTATTTCAGTCTCATTTACCAATATATTTTTTATTTTTTGTTGTGACTCATTATGTTCATCTCATCAATAGAATTCTCACTCCTCTGTTGAAAAACAAAAGCCTTTATCATCCATTAAATAATCAAGATTCTGAATTTTCTTAGTTGAAGGTATTTGGTTCACTATGTTTTTGCCTCTACTCTATGTGCTCATAAACTTAAATTTGATCCTAGGTCTCGAAAATGTATTTTTCTAGGTTTCAGGTTAGGGACTAAAGGCTTTATTCTCTACGACTTGAGGCCTAGAGAAACTTTTATATCTAAGAATGTCATCCTTTATGAATCTATTTTTCTATATTCATGATGTTTGTGAAACAACATCATGTTTTGTTCTTGTTTTACATGCATTCTTGAACATTTTAGGCATTTTAGTTTCCCTTTTTAGTTAGTTTTTCCCTTAGTTCGGATAACTGCGGTGTTTTTGGTGTTCCTGTGCAGGATTGGTGCTAAGTTGGCCTTGGAATGGATGGAAAGCTTGCATGTTTAAAGCTGGAGCTTAATGGATAGCAATAAAGGTGTAAAAAGGCCATTCCAGAGGGATCCACGGCCTGCCCGTGGATCAAACCACGACCATGGATCGAGGGGTAACTTAAAGAAGGAAAAAGAGAATTCCAGAGAGTTCCACGGCCTGGCCGTGGAACTATCCACGGCCGTGGAACTCAAAGGACCAGAAATTAGCCTGTTGACAGAGACATCCACGGCCGTGGATCGCAGCGCGCAGCAGAATTTTAGTTTTTATTTTTATTTCTTTTGGGGCCTTTTAGCCAATGAAAACCCTAGGCTATAAATAGATGTTCTGAATAGAATGAGGGAGATCTAATTTGGTTTTGGAGGAGGCACATTAGAGGCTTGGCTTCTTGATCTTTCTTCCCTCTTCTCTCTTGGATTACGGATTTGGATGTTTAAGAACATGTTTTCTGATTTCTTCTTCTCTATGTCTGAGTAGTTTCTTTTGTTTCTAGGATTGGGCAATGCCCTTTGATACATTGATAATGATTAATTGACGTTGTTTTTCCTTTTATTGATCTTGAATATTCTTTGATTGAATTCTTATTACTTTTATTCATGTGAATTTGCTGGCCACTTATTTGCATCTCATAGGCATTTAGGGACGTACTGAGAGGTGAACCTAGGTGTTGGAACTATAAGAATTGAACTTAAGGTCTAAATTACGAGAATAGTTTTAGCCTTTCGAGGATTCAATGAATTACCACAAAGCGTAATGGGTTCAATTTAAATTCAATTACCACGAGAGTAGGAATTGGTTTAATTGGGCACGGATCTTGTATCTTGAGAAAGAACATTAACTAATTTAGGGTAATTCACCTTCAATTGAATTTCAGATTTAATAAAAGGGTTGTCAATTAGGATTTATCTTGTATTATTATGGTATCCCAATTTTGGAAGCTTTCTTGAATCTAAATACCTTTCTTGATAACTTGCTATTTTTGTCTAAATTCTGCACTTTGATTTTTATTTAATTGCTTTGTTACTACGTTCTTCTTAATCAACAATCATATTCCCTTTTGTTTAATTTAATTGAATTAATTAATTAATTGGTATTCATAGACACAGTCCCTGTGGATTCGATCTTTTTATTACTTGACGATGAAACCGTACACTTATGGATTTCACGCATCAAGTTTTTGGCGCCGCTGTTCTTAGGGACCGTGTTTTTCTTGAATATCAATTTAATTTTTAATTTAATTATTTTAAACCTTTTTATTTTTACCATATTATTACGTTCTTGTTTTCTCTTTGACTCTCTCGCAGTAATTTCTCTGGTTTATGCAAAGTACTAGACGTTTCGGGACTCTTATTGAAGCTGATCCTGAAATTGAAAGAACTTTACGTAGAAGGAGAAGACAACAAAGGCAAAGAGTGAGAGAAATATTGGAGCCGATACACATCATGGCTGAACCTGAGGACAATAAACCGTTAAAAGAGTATGCAGCTCCTAACGCTTGGGGTTTGCGATCTGGAATTGCTCAGCCAGACATTGAAGCCAGGCACTTCACCATATCTCCTGCCCTACTTTCTATGATAAGGCAGAACCAGTTTGGAGGATTGCCGTCAGAGGATCCTAATGATCATGTGGACATGTTCTTGGAGTTCTATGAGACTTTCAAGATCGAAGGCGCCTCTGTTGATACTATTCGTCTCCGCTTGTTTCCTCTATCATTGAGAGATAAAGCTAGAGCTTGGCTGAAGTCTGTTCCTGCTGAGACGATAACTACTTGGGACCAATTGGAGCAAGCCTTTTTGAATAAATTTTTTCCACCTTCCAAGACTGCTCACCTAAGGACCCAAATCACAAGCTTTGTTCAGAAAGATGGCGAGTCATTGTCAGAAGCTTGGGATAGATATAAGGCTTTGCTGGAAGCCTGCCCACACCACGGGTTAGAGAAGTGGTTGATCGTCCACACCTTCTACAATGGTTTAGAATATTCTTCAAAGGTGTCTCTTGACTCCGCAGCTGGTGGAGCTCTGATGAATAGAAGGCTCACAGAGGCTTATGAGATAATTGAGAGTGTAGCTTCAAATCATCACCAATGGGCCAATGAAAGAGGGCATAACCCGAGAAAGCTCTCGGGAGGTAAGTTTAAGGTAGATGATGTTGATTTAATTATGTCAAAGTTTGATTCTTTGAATAAATATTTTGACATGATTGAGAAAGCTCATGTTAATGCCATAGATGCCTCTAACAATTTTTGTGAGATTTGCGGAGCACAGGGATATATTAGTGCTGAATGCCAAGTTGGAATGGGTTCTTCACATGGTGCATCGGTGGAGCAAGTGGAATCATGCCACAATTTTCATGACTTCAACCAAAAGGGGAGGAATGATCCGTATTCCTAAACTTACAACCCCGGTTAGAGGTCACATCCTAACTTCTCTTACCGGAATAGTCAATATCAAGCTGGGCAAGGTAGTGCTCAACCCTCTTCTGGATCTCAATAGGTACAAAAATCTAGACTTGAGTCTCTTCTTGAGAATTTTGTTGAGAGCCAGTCTAAGCAGAATGAGGAGTTTAGGCACCATGGGCAAGTTGTTTCTGAGGCCATTAGAGAGTTGTCAGTTAAGGTTGACAATTTAGATATTCATAATAAGATGTTGGAAACCCAGATTGCCCAACAAGCGAGCACTTCACATAGGCAACAAGATAAGTTTCCTAGTCAATCAGAAATAAACTCATGGAATGAACATTGTAAAGCTGTGAGTTTGAGGAGTGGAAAGAAATTAGAGGATTCCAAAGGTAAGGGGGAGAATGACAAAGATGAGGAGACTGAGGAAAAAGATACCAAGACACAACCCTTAGAGGAGAAGGAAACTAGTGAGAAAGTGTCTAAGTATGTACCCCTTGAACCTTACCAACCCCCAGTGCCCTTTCCTCAAAGATTAGCTAAGGCCAAGTTAGATAGGCAGTTTGGGAAGTTCTTAGAGGTTCTTAAGAAATTGTATATTAATGTACCCTTCACTGAGGCGTTAAAACAAATGCCTACCTATGCTAAGTTTCTTAAGGACATTTTATCTAATAAGAGGAAGCTTGAGGAATTTGAGACAGTAGCTTTAACTGAGAAGTATAGTGCCTTAATTCAGAATAAATTGCCTCCTAAGCTAAAAGATCCAGGTAGCTTCTCTATTCCCTGCTTGATTGGTAACACTAGTTTTGACAAAGCTCTGTGTGATTTAGGGGCTAGTGTTAGTCTTATACCCCTTTCCGTGTGTAAGGAATTGGAGGTGGGTGAGCTAAAACCCACAACAATCTCACTTCAATTGGCGGATCGGTCTGTCAAGTACCCCATAGGCATCTTGGAGGATGTTCCCATTAAGGTTGGTAAGTTTTACATGCCGGTGGATTTTGTTGTGCTTGACATGGAAGCTGATGCTACAATGCCGATCATACTTGGGTGTCCATTCCTTGCCACTGGAATGGCGATCATTGATGTCCATGAAGGAAAATTGACTTTGCGATTGAATGATGAGGAAGTAGTTTTTGATGTTTTTAAATCTAAAAATAATTCTAATTCCTTAAATTCATGTAATCGCATTGATGCTACTAAAGTTGTGGATAGTGTTGTGCTTTCAGGTATACAGGAATCAGTGACTGATGCTATGCCCTGCAAGAAAGGACTTAAGAAGCAGAATGAGAAGTGTGTCGAGAAGCGTGAATTTAAACTCGGGGATAAAGTTCTTGTCAATAACTCGCTTCTACGTTTCTGTCCTAGTAAGTTATGGTCAAATGGTCTGGACCATATGAGATTGTTCGAGTTTTATCCTACGGTGTGCTTGAGGTGCAGAAAGAAGGTCATAGGCCTTTCATGTTAAATAGCCAGAGAGTGAAACACTTTGAAGGAGTGGGGACTGAGCACTACTCCATTGACATCACCTGAGCACAAAAACCAGACTAAAGTCAAGCTAATGACTTTAAACAAGCGCTTCTTGGGAGGCAACCCAAGTTTCTTTGTTTTTATTTTTCCTTTTAATTTCTTCTTTTTATTTTGATTTTGTGTGTTATTTTTTGGTTTGATCTTTATCTTATGGATTTTGTCTAGGTTTGACCCCTTTTGAAGCTAAATTTAGAAAGCGAGTGAAGTGTGAAGTCGAAAGTTCCACACTCACCATGGATTGAACACTAGAAGTTTTTCCACCACCGCAAATGAGTTCTTTTCTTTTATCCATTCTCTTGTTTTAGATTTTTACATTGGGGACAATGTAAGTTCTAAGCTTGGGGGGTATTTTTGTATTTTCATATTTTTATTTTCATTAGTTTCATGCATTTTCATGTCTTGTTTTGCATTATATTTTCATATCATCATATCTCTTGGGTTTTTGGTTGAACTTGTGCCCCTCTCTTTTGAGGATTTTGAGATGGTATTGATTTGGAACTCAATGGCTTGATTCTTGTGATTGGCTACAGGCATTGTTTTAATTGATAGTAGAGGTGATCTTTTGATAGTTGATAATTAGCATATGTTCTCGGAATTTATGCTTCTCATTGAATTTTTAAACCTCTAAATATAAGTTTTGAGCTTATATGGGACTTATGCACTGTATGATTTTTGTTCCCATTCTTTGTGTTGAGTGATATTCCTCATTGATCTTGTGCTCTAGAACTTGATTTGAAACCATTTTGAGGCGAAATTTTTGGTTGCATGCTTGAATATGATTAAGGCATCTTAGGTATTTTTCTGGCCTTCTGAAATTGTTACACTTTCATCCACTAGTTGCCCATTTTGAGCCTATTGCATACTTGTTTTCTTGATACCTATGCTGAAACATTATTGGTAATCATTTAGAATATTAAATGGAGCGAATTGGGTTTGAAAGTTGTGAAGTTGTGTTGGGAATCATATGTTTTTGACCTTTCCCTTTCTCAAGTGAAAAAAAAAGAGAAAATCATGAGATAAAAGGTTGAAAAGGATTAAGAGAAAGAAAGGAAAGAAAAGTAAAGAAAAAAAATTGTTTGGAATTGTGGAGTTATGTTTTTGAATGAAAACAAAAATGAATTACCTTTGCTCCATTTATGTTCTATTGTATTTCTGGTGCTTATTGAAAATTTGGTTAGCCATTGTCATACCTTCCTTTCTCTACCTTACCTATCATCATTCCCATGGCCCCATTACAACTCTTGAAAGACCTTTTGATTCTTGCATGCATGCTAATTATTAGTAGAAATTTGGTTTCTTATCAAGCATATAGAAGTGCATTTTCTTTGATGGATTTTAAGCGTATGGTTTTCACCCTTAAACACTTTAAGTGTGGTTAGTGGAGTGAACTTAATTCAATCAGTGAGGATGCATGATTTCTGAGAACTTAACCTCTAATTGGACTTGATTTTGATTACCTCTCAGATACTTGGTTTGCCTTAGCCTATTGCTTGGATATTGTTTTCTCGGGTTCCTTATTCATTATTGTCTCCTGATTTCATATCTTGGTTTGACATTAATTATTGCTTGGGGACAAGCAAAGTCTTAAGCTTGGGGGGATTTGATGTGTGTGAAATAACATCATGTTTTGTTCTTATTTTACATGCATTCTTGAGCATTTTAGGCATTTTAGTTTCTCTTTTTAGTTAGTTTTTCCCTTAGTTCGGATAACTGCGGTGTTTTTGGTGTTCCTGTGCAGGATTGGTGCTAAGTTGGCCTTAGAATGGATGGAAAGCTTGCATGTTTGAAGCTGGAGCTTAATGGATAGCAATAAAGGTGCAAAAAGGTCATTCCAAAGGGATCCACGGCCTGCCCGTGGATCAAACCACGGCCATGGATCGAGGGGTAACTTAAAGAAGGAAAAAGGGAATTCCAGAGAGTTCCACGGCCTGGCCGTGGAACCATCTACGACCGTGGAACTCAAAGGACCAGAAATTAGCCTGTTGACAGAGACATCCACGGCCTGGCCGTGGAATGATCCCGGCCGTGGATCGCAGCGCGCAGCAGAATTTTAGTTTTTATTTTTATTTCTTTTGGGGCCTTTTAGCCAATGAAAACCCTAGGCTATAAATAGATGTTCTGAATAGAATGAGGGGGTTCTAATTTGGTTTTGGAGGAGGCACATTGGAGGCTTGGCTTCTTGATCTTTCTTCCCTCTTCTCTCTTGGATTATGGGTTTGGATGTTTAAGAACATGTTTTCTGATTTCTTCTTCTCTATGTCTGAGTAGTTTCTTTTGTTTTTAGGATTGGGCAATGCCCTTTGATACATTGATAATGATTAATTGACGTTGTTTCTCCTTTTATTGATCTTGAATATTCTTTGATTCAATTCTTATTACTTTTATTCATGTGAATTTGCTGGCCACTTATTTGCATCTCATAGGCATTTAGGGACGTACTGAGAGGTGAACCTAGGTGTTGGAACTATAAGAATTGAACTTAAGGTCTAAATCACGAGAGTAGTTTTAGCCTTTCGAGGATTCAATGAATTACCACAAAGTGTAATGGGTTCAATTTAAATTCAATTACCACGAAAGTAGGAATTAGTTTAATTGGGCACGGATCTTGTATCTTGAGAAAGAACATTAACTAATTTAGGGTAATTCACCTTCAATTGAATTTCAAATTTAATAAAAGGGTTATTGATGCACACTTTTTAATTGTTGCATTTACAAACCCAAGTGCAAGTTGTCTCAAGTAATAAATTTCTCGGTGAGTCCGAGGTCGATCCACAGGAAATTGATGAAGATTAAGGTGAAGTAAATATTTTATTACTACGGTAAAAATTATTTACTTGGGTAAAAAGATTCACTCTTGGTAAATAAAATAAAAGTAAGATTAATTCCTTTTATAACTCAATTAGAATCCTCGCAACATGGAGGTTCCAATCGAAAAATACAACGTTAAAAGTTCATTAAAATAATATACGTAATTATATTATATTTCCTTTAATCATCCATTAATATCATCACTCATAAATGGGATCAAGCATTCACTGTGCCAATATTTTGTCTACAATAAATCAAGATCTCCACATTACAATGAGAGTTTCTAACACCAACACTTGTAAATGGGTTAAAGTATTCATTGTGTCAATCTCTTGTCTACAACAAATCAAGAACTTTTATTTACAAGGGTAATTTCTAAATTATCAGAAACAAAATATAACGCGCATAATAACTACTTAAAAATATAAATCATTAAAGCACAAGAGAGGAATAAATTTAACCTTATTTTATTACCAAGAGCTTCACACTTTGACCCAAGTAGACTAAAACTTAATTACACATAAACTAGAAAAGAGAAAAAGAGAAAAAGAGAGAGAAAAGAAATTGGAGGGAGGAGGAGAAGCGGTGGCACCGCCCAAAAGCCTCTCTCCTCTTCGTCTTCCTCACTCAGTTGTGCCTTCAACGTCTCCCCTTCCCCTCTATTTATAGAAAAACATTTGAGGTTACTGTGCATTGCACAGTAACCTGCATGATTACTTTCAAAACGTCATCCATGACGTTCTTTCATTTGCTTTTTCCTTTTTTTTTCTTTTTTTTAAAATAATAATTGAGTAAATACACAGCCGTGCGTCCAGTCATCTTTTCATTTTTGAGAGAAGTGGTCTTCATGAAAGTTGTAGGCCTGAATATTTGCTTTAAAATGGCTTTGGTTTCAGTCCAAAGTCATGCCTAGAACTCAAGATATGGTCCAATTACTGCAGAGTGTTTAGATCCGGTTTCAGCTCATCTATTTTGACTTCAAAGCCCAATATCACCTCCAAGGAGTCTGATTCTGGAAAAATGTTCAACATGAAAGTTGTAAGGAATTGTCTTAGCTTTCCTACAAGACAAAAATCACATCAATCAGATATTTGTAACTCAAGTTATAGCCAGATTACTAAACATTGCCAAAGAGATAATTACGATTAATTTATGCAATAATTTATTTAATTGTCCAATTCGGCTCAAAATCATAAAATGTGTCAAAACTAACTTAATTAAGCCTAATTGAACCTTAAGAAGCCTAGTGAGATGATTATAAAATGTATAAAATACAGTGTTATCAAATTTCCTCACACTTAACTTTTGCACTCCTGGGCAAAACACAAAAGACAAAAACCAAAGAAAAAATGACATAGACTCAAAAATTAAAAACTCTAAAGGATTCAATGACTCAAGAAGAGCAACTAGACAATCAAGGGATCAAAACAGTCATGTGGTAACATTTCTTCGCATCTCAAACCAACAAGCAAGGAAACTTCAGTTGAAAAGAATGAATCAAGAATGATAGATCTTCACAAGATTCACTCTCAATCCCTCAAGTGTTTAAAAGGTAAGTATTTCACTCAATTCAACCCATGAAAATTATACTACCATAAACTTGCTTGTCTTCTATTTCTCCACTACTCAAAACACATGCACATACAAATCACGAGGACTTTATTCAAGGTTGTAATGGGGTCAAGGTAAAGGAGGAGGTAATATGGATATGACAAGTTAAATACCAGAGAATAAAAGAACATGAGAACTGAGTTCAATTAACAAGTATGAAAGTTCATCCCAACTCTACCTAATACAAATTCCATTTACATATTCTTTTCTTTTCCTTTATTACATTGTTAACCTTTTTTTTTTTCTTTTTACATTTCTTTTTTTTTTTTTTTATTTTTTTTTTTTATTTTTTTGATTTTTTTTTTTTACAAAAAGAACATCATATATACATTTTTTTTTACCATTCGGCACACACACCCCTACACTTGTTCAAGAACTCATCGAATGACAAAATTAATGTTCTCTTATTCCCTAAGGCTAAGTAAGAACATGGTTTTTCATTTAAGGCACATAATGAGTTCGAAACAAAGAATAGTCAAATAAGCTCAAAGGGGTTAAGTAACGGAAAATATACAAGGTTGGCTATTTGGCTAAAGTAGCTATTTTAAAAAAAAATGCCTCAATTATATTCATGTATGCATATGAAAATGTAGTCTCAAAAAGAATCAAAGTAAGTTCTAGAGTAACAATTCCATGAGTGAAATTCACACAAGAAAGAAGAGAATGATACAAATATTCAATCCATTTATCAATAGGCTCAAAATCTCACAAAGCATAATTCTATCATTCTCAGTCCACCAATTCAACATCCATAACCAAGCATGTGAATTTTAAGAAAGAAGACAATTTACTCAATCATGCAAATTTTCCTTGAATCAATTTGCTACTTCCATACAAACTAGTTGTCTACCCCAACTAAGATGCGTCTCAAGAGTAAAATTTACTCATTACTCTACCATCCTTAACTGGTTTAGTAGTTATTGACAAACATATAAACACAACAAATATATTAATACACACACTTCCTAAATTTTTTTTTTGGATTTTTTTTTTACACAACTCTACATACGACAAACATACTACACACGACAAATATAAACACACTTATTATTTTTTTTTACACAACTATCCTTCCCCCCAACTAGATCACAACATTGTTCTCAATGTTAAAAAATAGAAAGGAAAAAGATAGAAGATAGTACCTGTTACCGCAATTACTGAAAAGAGCAACCTCACACAAATATAAACATAAACAAAGTACGACCAAAGATTGAAATTATTTATACAGATGGAGTGTCTTGACTGGCTTGTTTTTCTTACTACTTCACACAACATTTCTTTCGGACCACTTCTAGTAGTCAATACATCGGATCGTGTCATGCTCATAAGAAGAAGATATACAAGAAAATATATACATGTAGTTGTGATTGTGGCTCACATCTTCCTCTGATTTTACGTCCAATAACGGCTTAAACGCCTTCTATGAGTCGAGGATAGGCTTTCCATCCAATTTTCTTATAAATTGACAAACAGGGGTCTTTTTTGAGTCGATTCCCAAGATCAACACGCTTACCGCGCTTTGAAGAGATTCCACAAATTAATAAATTCACACTGCACAAATTCATAAGAATGCGTCTCAAGAGTCAAAAAGATTTCATCTAATGACTCCTTACTCAGGCCATTCTTTAATGAAAAATATTTTTTTTATTTGCGAAAATCATCCATAAAGAACAAGTTCGCTTGTTACAAGAAAAATTGATAATTTTAACAAATCAAACCATAAAATTGAAAATTAAAAATTCATTAGGAAAATGATCATTAATAGGTGTGATTTCAAAAGGTGAGCCTATTGTAAGTATGGATAAATCAACAACAAAATTTTAGGCTCATTTTGAATTCTTGAAGTAACAAAATCCACTGTATCAACCTAGATTTACAAAAACTTGTTGAGAAAATCGACACGTGACCAAATTGTCAAAATAAAGTTGACACTTAAAAGGAAAATAAAAAACAAACACTAAGGCACACGAAATTAGAAGAAAAAGAGAAAACAAAGTTTTTTTTTTATTTTTTTTAAATGAAAACACATGAAATTAGAATACTAGGGATCAGACTTCACTTGATTCAATAATCTATCATAGACAATGGAGTAGTTTGGGACCTTCCTTCTAATCAATTTCTAATCATTCAATTGATGGGGAGAATAAGTAATTTAAAAACATTTAAAGGCATGACTTTTACTCTATGGATTCTCATGGAAAAATACCACAGTTCTCCCACACAACCTATAACCTTCATTCCTAGATGATCATAAATCATGGCACTTTATTATTTATGATCTAGGTCATATGCAAATCTTTCGGGTTACACATATACCCACTAGATCAATTTATAAGTGGCCAATTCATAAAAGCATTATGAACCATAATAAACACTCAAATTGAGTAGAAAAGAAATTGATTAAAAATCAATCTTAATACACGTCAATTGAATCAAGTTACGTCTTTACCCTAAAAACACACAAATTTAATTATACATAACAAAATAGAAGAAGAAATAGAAAAATAATAAAAATATATACAAAGGTGTGATATAAATTAGCCACCAAATAAATATTTACAAAGGTGTGGAATAAACCAACCACTAAATAAATAAAAAAAGAATAACAAGGTGGGGTAATAAACCAACCACCAAATAAAAAATTAAAAATGGTGTAGTAGAAACCAACCACCAAATAAAAATAACAAAGGTGGGGTAATAAACCAACCTCCAAATAAAAAAAGAAAGAAAAAAATATATAAATAAAGGTGTGGTATGAACCAACCACCAAATAAAAATAACAAATGTGGGGTAATAAACTAACCACCAAATAAAAATTAAAAATGGTGTGGTAGAAACCAACCACCAAATAAATTAATAAGCAAAAATAAATAAAAAGTTAGTATGCGAGATAAATTAAAATGTTAGAAGCGGGTAAAGTAAAAAGTTAGATGATTAGTAAGAAAGTTAGTAAGTTAGTAAATAAAAATAAATGACAAAAAAAACAAAAATAAATAAATAACAAAAATAAATGACAGACTAAAAATAAATTAAAAAAATAAATTACGAAAAGTAAAAAGGAGAGGTTCTCCCACTTTGTTAGTATGTGCAAAAAATAAAAATAAATAAAAGGAGAGATTTTCCCACGGAGTTAGGATGCACAAAAAAAATAAAAAAGGGAGAATTTCCCCACTAATTAGTAAGGACAAAAAAATAAATAAATAAAAATAAAAAGAGAGAATCTCCCCACTTGTTAATATTTACAAAAATTAAAAGGAGAATTACTCTCTACTTAGTATATATATAAAAAATAAAAGGAGAATTACCCCACTAAATTAATATGTACAAGAATTAAAAGGGAGAGATTTCTAAGGACAAAAAAAAATAAATAAAAATAAAAGGATAGAATCCCCCATGTTAGTATGTTAGTATGTACATAAAATAAAAAGAATTATCTCACTAAGTTAATATGTACAAAAAAATAAAAGGCTTAACTTTTTTTAATATATAATTTTTTTTTACTTTTTACTTTTTTTTTACTTTTTTACTATTCACACTATTCACAAATCTTTTTTTTTAATTTTATTATTATTTTTTATATTGTTAAAATAAATTTTTTTACTTTTTTACTATTTATACTATTCACATATTATTTACCCAATTCACACTATTCACATTATTCACACAAATTTTTTTTATTTTTTTATTTTTTTTACTATTCACACTATTCACGCACTATTCACACACGATTCACACACTATTCACGCACTATTCACGCACTATTCACATGCTAGTCACTTTTTACTATGTACAAAAATATTTACACCAAAAATTTATTCTTCAAAAAAAAATTGTATCTAAAAACTCGATGCTACACTTTTTACTTGTTGCATTTACAAACCCAAGTGCAAGTTATCTCAAGTAATAAATTTCTCGGTGAGTCTGAGGTCGATCCACAGGGAATTGATAAAAATTAAGGTGAAGTAAATATTTTGTTACTACGGTAAAAATTATTTACTTGGGTAAAAAGATTCACTCTTGGTAAATAAAATAAAAGCAAGATTAATTCCTTTTATAACTCAATTAGAATCCTCGCAACATGGAGGTTCCAATCGGAAAATACAACGTTAAAAGTTCATTAAAATAATATACGTAATTATATTATGTTTCCTTTAATCATCCATTAATATCATCACTCATAAATGGGATCAAGCATTCATTGTGCCAATATTTTGTCTACAATAAATCAAGATCTCCACATTACAATGAGAGTTTCTAACACCAACACTTGTAAATGGGTTAAAGCATTCATTGTGTCAATCTCTTGTCTACAACAAATCAAGAACTTTTATTTACAAGGGTAATTTCTAAATTATCAAAAACAAAATATAACACGTATAATAACTACTTAAAAATATAAATCATTAAAGCACAAGAGAGGAATAAATCTAACATTATTTTATTAAAGACACACTTTCACCCAAGTAGAAAAACTTATTTACACATAAACTAAAAAAGAGAAAAAGAGAAAAAGAGAGAAAAAAAAAATTAGAGGGAGACTGAGGAGAGAAGCAGGGCACTGCCCAAAAGCCTCTCTCCCTCTTCGTCTTCCCTCACTCAGTTGTGCCTCCGAACGTCTCCCCCTTCCCCTCTATTTATAGAAAAACATTTGAGGTTACACAGTAACCTGCATGATTACTTTCAAAACGTCATCCATGACGTTCTTTCATTTGCTTTTTCCTTTTTTTTTCTTTTTTTTTAAATAATAATTGAGTAAATACAAAAAGTGCGTCATTCAAATCTTTTCATTTTTGAGAGAAGTGGTCTTCATGAAAGTTGTAGGCCTGAATATTTGCTTTAAAATGGCTTTAGTTTCAGTCCAAAATCATGCCTAGAACTCAAGATATGGTCCAATTACTGCAGAGTGTTTAGACCCGATTTCAGCTCCTCTATTTTGACTTCAAAGCCCACTATCACCTCCAAGGAGTCTGATTCTGGAAAAGTGTTCAACATGAAAGTTGTAGGGAATTGTCTTAGCTTTCCTACAAGACCAATATCACATCAATCAGATATTTGTAACTCAAGTTATAGTCAGTTTACTAAACATATCCAAAGAGATAATTACGATTAATTTATGCAATAATTTATTTAATTGTCCAATTCGGCTCAAAATCATAAAATGTGTGAAAATCAACTTAATTAAACCTAATTGAACCTTAAGAAGCCTAGTGAGAGGATTATAAAATGTATAAAATATAGTGTTATCAGTTGTCAATTAGGATTTATCTTGTATTATTGTGGTATCCCAATCTTGAAAGCTTTCTTGAATCTGAATACCTTTTTTGATAACTTGCTATTTTTATTCTAAATTCTGCACTTTGATTTTTATTTAATTGCTTTGTTACTACGTTCTTCTTAATCAACAATCATATTCCCTTTTGTTTAATTGAATTGAATTAATTAATTAATTGGTATTCATAGACACAGTCCCTGTGGATTCGATCTTTTTATTACTTGACGACGAAATCGTACACTTGCAAATTTCACGCATCAATTCACAAACAGATGCCACATCTGTGAGGGTTCCACAAAATCCTAAAGTCAGTATTCCACATATTCCTCTTCCACAGTGTATTCCTACTTTTCTTGATTACATTGATTTGTTTCACTCAAATCTTGCTGTTCGTGAGTCCTTTGATGCTCCTGCTAGTCAGTTTGCAGATCAAACTACTACTGAAGATCACAGTCATACCATACCTATAAGACAGTCATTGAGATAGAAACATAAGCCAAGATACTTACAGGATTATCACTGTAATATTTCTCTAGCTCAACAGCAGCCAAATCCTTTTCAGGTATTTTGTATCATTTATCCTCAGTCCTTTCCTATAATTAGTTGTCTCCAAATTACAAAAAAATAATTCTTTCAATTTCTACAAACTTTGAACCCAAAACATATCATCAAGCAGCTCAACATGAGTGTTAGAGACAAATTATGCAATCAAAATTGTCTGCACTGGATAAGAATAAAACTTCGGTTCTCGCTGACTTACCCTATGAAAAATCAATTATTGGCTGTAAATGGGTGTTCAGAATAAAGTACAAAGTTGATGACAATATAGAAAGGTACAAGGTCAGGCTTGTAGCCAAAGGCTACACGCAAACTTAAGGGGTAGACTACTTAGATACCTTTTCACCAGTGGCAAAAATGACCACTGTTAGAGTCCTTTTGTCCATTGCTGTAGCATCTAACTAGCATCTTCATTAATTAGATGTCAATACTGTGTTTCTTCACGGTGGTCTTCAAGAAGAAGTATATATGACTGCCACCTGGTCTTACTCCTTCTAGTCCTAATAAAGTTTGCAAATTCACCAAGTCTCTTTATGGACTCATGCAAGCCAATAGGCAATGGTATGCTAAATTGTTTGCTGCTTTACTTGCCTCTGGATAGAGTCTTTCAACTGTGAATCATTCATTGTTCATCAGGAATCACAATGGCTCTTTCACTACACTCTTAGTGTATGTAGATGATATCTTGTTGATAGGAAATGATTTACCAGAAATTATAAGAGTCAACCAACATTTGGATTCTAAATTTATAATAAATGATCTTGGTCATTTAAAATATTTCATAGGTCTTGAAGTAGCTAGATCCTCCAAAGGAATAAGTGCCTGCCAAAGAAAATATGCTTTGAAAATCGTCTCAAACACTGATCTTTTGGCCAGCAAACCAGCTAAGACACCTACAGAGCATTCTCTCAAATTACAGCAAAATCAAGGTTTAGTTCTGAGTGATGCCTTTGCTTACAGAAAGTTAGTTGGTCAATTGCTTTATTTGACTACTACAAGACCCGATATTTCTTATTCAGTTCAGCAACTAAGTTAATTTGTTGCTCATCCAACATCTGTTTATCATCAAGTAGCTATGAGAGTGCTCAAATATATCAAAGGTTCTCCAGGAAAAAGGCTTATTTTCCCATCCAAGTCAGATCTTAACCTCAAGTGTTTTTCAAATTCAGATTAGGCAGGTTATAGAGATACCAGAAGATCAATTACTGGTTATTGTATATTTTTGGAGCATTCCTTGATATGCTGGAAATCAAAGAAGCAGACAATAGTTTATAAGTCTTTTTCAGAGGTAGAGTATAAGGCATTGGCCATAACTACATGTGAAGTCCAATGACTCAAGTATCTACTATCTAATTTGCATATCCTAAATCCAAATCCAGCCATCATCTACTGTGATAATAACTCTGCCCTTCAAATAGCAATCAATCAAACTTTCCATGAAAGAACTAAATATATTGAAATTGATTGTCATATAGTTCAAGAAAAGGTTCATTATGGCCTTATTCATTTGTTGTCTCTTTCTACACTTAACCAAACTGCTGACATGTTTACTAAATCACTCCTACCTAAGTCATTTTCTACTAACCTTCTCAAACTAAGAATGATTGATATATGTGCATTCTCTAGTTTGTGGGAGGGGGGGGTTATCACCTAATAATTCTATATCATGAAATCCAAATCCACCACCATCATCTAGCTCAACTTCACATTCTAATATTACGTGAATAACATTTTCAACTATTAACTATTTTTTGTTATAATAGTTAATTGTTAGTTTTCTATTATTTATCAGTTAGTTGAGTTACAGTTAGTTAATATCAGTTAGTTAAGTTACTGTTAACTACTATCAAGTTAGTTACTGAATGTATAGATAAACACAGCTTGTAGTTGTAATTAGTAGACTTTGATTCAATTTTTTCATAACGAAATTTTCATTTAGCTTCTATCAGTTTTCCAACTTTCCTTTAATTCTTCTAATTTTTGTTAAAAGTCACAACTTAGTGCATGATATATTTTTTTAATATTGTATTGAAACTGTGGCTATAAGTCACGACTTCACTAAAATATTATTAAAATGGTCAAATTGCAAATTACTGTTTCAACTTTAGATCTTTTACAAATTACCCTCTGAAATTTGAATCTTGACAATTTACCTACTTGAACTTTAAACATTTAGCAATTCACTATTTCTATCAATCTCTCTTAAAATTCCTAATCCCAAACATGTGCATGTGTTTATATGTTATTTACCTAACCAAATACTTCCTAGCACAAGTTGTATTATACTAGGTTTTTTTATTTAAGTCAAAATTCAAATCTCAAACTTAAACAAAGAAAGGGGCTACCACAATGTTTAAAGGTTAAAAAAATGTAAACAATTCTAATTTTTGGGGCAAGAAAAGGTCTAAATTTAAATCAGGTAAATTGTAAAAATTAAAACTTTAGGAAGCAATGTGCTAAAGGTCTAAAGGTTGAAGTGAATAGCTTCTTATGTTTGTTTGGGCCTTGAGTCCCGATTGTAACAAAAAAAAAAAATTAAAACTTATCCTAAATCGTGGTCAAAGGTCGTAACTTCCATATAAGCATTATAAAAAACAAAATATTAATAACACATTTTTTAATTAAATAATTTTTTAACACATATTTTATTATTAATTTAAAAATAAACATTATTAATATTTTTTCTAATAATTCTTTTAAATATATAAAATAAATTAATAATAAAATAAATATTAAAAAATATCTAAAAATATATATTACTAACATTTGTCAAAGAAAAACTTACCCTTACATCGTATATGATGCAACAATTTGGTCTCTTCACTATTTTAAAAATTAAATTTTAACTTACATCAAAGTGGTAAATTCCACTTGAAAATGTACTAGATGAGTAAAAAGTCCACATGTTGCTAATAGACAACCTCAAAGTTAATAATATCCATCTCGCCTATCACACATTTATCATATGTTATTTTATTTGTTATTTTCTGTTTTTTTTTTTAGTTTTTAGTAAACTTATTTAACATGACAAATCAAACGTCATGATATTTAGCACCAAAAAACATCAATGATATTAATAATTTATTTAAATGGTTTCATATATATATATATATATATATATATATATTGAATTTAATAATTACTATTGATTGTTTATAAAATATACTAAAATTGACTTTAGTTTGAAAAATGCATTAATGACTTAAATTTAATAAATATAATTATTAATTGTTCAAGTAATCAATATATACACATAAAAAAAAAGCAATCAATATATATATACAAATATACTTGAATTTAATAAATTTTATTGATGATATTTAAATAGTGCTTTTAAATTATCTAATTTAAAAAAATAATAAGAACAAAGAAAGAGAGAGAATAAACCACATTCAAGCCAACACATATAAGCATACTCAATTATCTATCCTCACAATTATATTTAGGTAAAAAATATTTAAATCTATTAATTGCTAATAATTTCATTTTTTAGTTGTCAATCCTTTTACTCAGTATTTAATTGGGGGCAAGAAAAGGAGAAAGAAATTTTAATTCTATTTCTATAAGAACATACAATCTTTTTATATATATGATGCTCAATCTAAATAAAATGAGAAAGAATATTAATAAAGTAACAATATTTTAAATGTTTCAATAAAAATAATTTAAAATGTAGCTATTTTTTTTATAATTAAAACTATTTAATAGATTTCTGAATCCACCCTATACTATAAAATTAAGTACTCATATTTGAGGATAAGCACTTCATCTTTATTTATATATATATATATATATATATATATATATATATATATATTCATATATTTGAGAATTAATTCATATATATTGAATTAATAAGCACTTCATCATAAGCACATTTTTTATAACCTTCAACATTTTTTATAAATTCATCATAAGCCTATATTATAAAATATATGCACTTCATATATATATATTTTTAAGTGCCTATATTATAAAATTTTGATTTTCCTGTGATACGGGAAGAAGTGCTTATTAAATAGGGTGGATTCAATATATATATGAGTATTAATTCAATATCACCCAAAGATGAAGTGCTTATACTAATATTTGAGTATTAATTCAATATTTGAGAATACACGCAGTTAATGAGCAATTAATTCAATATGCATCAGCTATTAATTATATATAGAAAGACACTGATAAGAGAAATATTTATTGGAAGAATTGAGAAAAATAAATTTTAATAATTAGATTTTATATGAATAATTAAAATTAAAATATAAATATATATAATTTTTTAAAATAATTACATAATATTTAAATAAATTTTAATTTTAATTATTCATATATAATTGTTGGATAAAAAGTTATTCTTCTTAATGTCTCACCCATCCATATATATAACAAGCAATTATAATATATCTTACAAAATGTCCAATGAATGATGAGTCTACCAGATTCGTCACCACCTGGGCATTATTATCAGCAAACTTTGAAGTGCATGAATCAACACCCCGTTCCCTGGCTTATATAAACAGGAGAAAACCAACCATGTCACTTGCAAGTAACGCACAGAGCAAAGTGATAGATAACTTGTATTGAGTCCCGAACCCCTCTCAGTGTCACCCATTTACTCCCAAAACCCATAAGAGGCATACTATTACGTATAAAAATGCCTTCTTCTTCTAGTGCACCCGCACTCACTATCCTCTCAAAATGCACCGTCTTCCCTCACCAGAAATCCACTCTCGGAGACCTTAAGCTCTCAATCTCAGACCTCAACATGATCTGCTGCCACTACATCCAAAAGGGTTGCCTCTTCACCACCCCTTCTCTCCCCTCCCAAACCCTTATCCCTCACCTCACCTCCGCACTCTCTCGCACCCTCTCCCTCTTCCCCCCACTCGCCGGCCGCTTCAAAACCGATTCCCATGGTTACATCTACATCACATGTAACGATTCCGGCGTCGATTTCATCCACGCCGCCGCCACCGAACTTCGCATCACTGACCTCTTGTCCCCGACCGATGTGCCTCATTTCTTCAAGGAACTCTTCCCCTATCACAGGAAAATCAACTACGCTGCACATTTTTCTCCGATCATGGCCGTTCAGCTCACCGAGCTCGCCGACGGCGTCTTCATCGGCTGCGCCGTCAGCCACGCCGCTGTCGATGGCACCTCCTTGTGGAACTTCTTCAACACTTTCGCCCAAGTTTCCAGAGGAGCCACTAACGTCTCCAGGGTCCCGGACTTCCGCCGGGAATCCATTCTGGTCTCGAAAGCCGTTCTCCGTTTGCCGGAAGGTGAAATCAAGGTGACGTTCAACGCCGACGAGCCGTTGCGCGAGAGGATTTTCAGTTTCAGCTACGTAGCAATTCAAAAATTGAAAGCCAGAGTGAACCACAGGACATGGCCGGAGAACAATGATGGCGACGTTGACGCCGTTGAGTTGACGGGGAAGCAGAGCAACGATCCTTACCAGAAAACGGTTACTGGAAACGAAACGGTTGAGATTTCGTCGTTTCAGTCGCTGAGCGCGCTGATGTGGCGTGCCGTGACGCGTGCGAGGAAGCTTCCAGAATCGAAAACGACGACGTTCAGAATGGCGGTGAACATTCGCCAACGAATGGAGCCGAAGTTGGAGAACTACTACTTTGGAAACGCGATACAGGGCATAGTGACGCGCGCTGCCGCGGGGGACGTGGTGTCGAGGGACCTGCGGTGGTGCGCGAAGGAGCTGAACAAGAACGTGAGGGCGTACGATAGCGCTACGGTGAGGCGGGAACTAGAGGAATGGGAGCGTGACCCCAAGTGCTTCGCGCTGGGGAACCCCGACGGTGCAAGTCTGCAGATGGGAAGCTCGCCGAGATTCCCGATGTACGACAATGATTTCGGTTGGGGAAGGCCGGTGGCGGTGCGGAGCGGCGGAGCGAACAAGTTTGACGGGAAGATGTCGGCGTTTCCTGGGAGGGGAGGCGGTGGCGGCGTCGATTTGGAGGTGGTTTTGGCACCCGACACCATGGCGCTGCTCGAGAATGACGCTGAGTTCATGCTTTACGCGGCATCTGGTTGATTGATTGATACGTGTCTGAATTTTGAAGAGCGTAACTGGTTGATTGTTTTTAGTGTTATAATAATGCTCACGTTTTTACGGTTTCATCATGTTTAATTTAAGTGTAACTCTTGAATAACGGCACTCTTTGAATGGTGCTGATTTCATATGGGATGCACCATTTGCTACCCCTTTGAGACATAATGGTTATTTATTTGATAGTGTTTCCATTGAAAGCCTGATATCAATTTCGGTTTCAATAATTTTAAACATTATTGCTCGTCAAACTCAAGAGTATTTAATAGCATGGGAGTCAATTATTGTTATATATTTTTAAAATTAAGAGTATTTAATTTAATAAATAATTTTTTTAATGAGTGGCTTAAGGACACTTATTAAGGAATTAATTAAAAATAAGAAGTTTTATATAAAAAGTAATTTTTTTAAAAAAAATTCAATGCATTACTTTTTATGAAAATATTTCCTTTTTGAATCCTTAATAAGTATCTTTAGGATATTTTTTAGAAAAAAATTAATAAAATTTTTAATCAATACAAAAATTTTAAATGATAATATAAATCCTTAAACGATAAATAGTATTTTAAAACAGAGATAGTATCAAATTAATTCCTAATAGGATAAAATTAATGACATTTAATTATTTAAAAGATCAATTTAATGTTTTCAATAAATTTAGGTATCTACTGGATTAAAACTTAGAGAATGTATCTGCTATAGAAAAAATGAAAAATAATTTGAAAACAAACTTAGCTCAATTCAAGGGCTAGTTTTACTATACACTATGAAATTTTGTTTATAGATACACCATTATATTTCTGCCATTATTTCTTAGTGTAGACATTTGCATGGTCAGTAGGTCAGGATTACTTCAGTCAAATAATAAATATTAATTTAATTTTTATTCAGTCTTTTTAACTTAATAAAACTATGTCCCATTATTAATTATTAACATAATAATAATAAAGTAAAATTGCCGTAGTCGTTCATCCTTATTCAGAGCAACGTTTGATAACCCTTGACATACCTTGCTTTTTGATATAAACTTGTAGGAGGTTATATAGGTCAATTCTAGTGAGTGTGTGGAAGATTTGAGATTGAAAGACTACAGCATCGATACTCTCTAGTCTCTACCTTCGAATATGATACCCATCAAAGAGTTTGACAATGGTGCAAAAAAATTTATATTTCATGCCTTGTATTCACAGTATCTCCCTCTTTTTACGAATGATTTTGCTGGTATTTCTCTCTTGAAAGATGATTGGTTAATAATCCTTGCGTGTTCTTTGATGACACTGGAGAGAAGAATGATGGCAAGGAGAAAGAGTCATTTTAATTTTCTTTAAATCGTTGCTACTGGAGTCTTTAGTGAAGATGGAGTTGAATTTTAATTTATTCTTAATTTAGGGGTTGAGTGTAATAATTTAAGTTAAAAGAAGAAGGAATAAAGACATAAAATAGTCTTCTTCTTCTTTATTAGAATGAAATAATCCTCACTATACATATATTTACACAAAATCAATGAAACTTAATACATAAATAAAGATTATACACTTATTTTAATTTAGTCTTTTAAAATACACGTGGCATTAATTTAAGTTTTTTTAAAAAGAAAACTGACTTTAACTTAGTTACACAATTATAAACATTGACACCAAATTCATCTTTATGGACGGAGCATTTTTTTTTTTTTTGAGACCAATGTGTATGGATCATGACAATATTGTCAATGGAGACTTTGATTGTCATATATATTGGAGATATTATTATTTTTCTTTTTTCTGAATATGCGGGATTAGAGATTAGATTCTATATATGGATATTTTTGTATACATATATATAAATATATCTTACATATATTTACATGACTCACGTCATATGAATGTATGTAAAATTATCACTCAATGTAAATGTATGTAAGATATATTTATATGTATAAAAAAATTTTTTACATATAGTGTTTATGTGTGTCTAAAATATTTTGATATCTTAAGAATATGTTTGAAATTTGAAGTTCTTGAGAATTTTGAAGAAAAAAAGAAAGTATGAATTTATTTTTTATTTTGAATAAACATTCTCTATATTTAATTTTTTTTTTAAAATAAAAAATAATCATATATATAACTTTTTAATCATCTTTTATTTATTTTTATAAATATTATATAATTCCCTTAATTTAAAAATAAAAAATTCCTTTTCCTTCCCCCTAAAAAACCTTTCATCCAATTGTAACCCTAAATATCTGGATTCATATATAAGCCTGCGCATCAGAAATAAAAAAATTCAAAATAAGGATGAACCTTGCTACATGCTTTCCTGATACTCTATATATCCACTCCAAATATAAGTCCCATTGACCATTACTGGTGCATTGCCCACTGCATGCGACGCAGAGATGCACATTTGCACTCACTATCAGCCCCATAACGTTCTCTGGCTCTGCGGAAACTAATAGGATTCTCATCCTATGGACTACTGGTACAAATACAATGAACCGCATGGGTTTATGGAATAGAAATGGTGCATGGCAAACAAAATACGACTAATACCAAATTGATTGGCGCGCATTGGCTACAAATGGTCCTATCATGAAATATATATCTAAAACGTGTCTGCAAACAACTTAGCACATAAGCCTCAGTCAACTGCAATGAATCTCATGTACAACAGATGCACGGTGCACCGGCCAGCCCATGCTCAGGTAATTAAAAAACTATACTTATCTGTCAGTTGACAATATTTTATGAGAAATATTTTATCTTCTTACTAATTCTCTTAACTATTAAATAAAAAATATTAAATATTTTTTATGTTCTCAAGACATTAAATATATTTATTTTTTTATTTAATATTAAAAAAAAACTTGTAAAAAGATATAACATTATTCATATTTTATTGAAAAACAAGAATAAAACAAAAAGTTTATCATTGTAACTTCAGACCATTTACTACAATACGAAACAAGTTGTGATTTTAATTTATTTTTTTAAATGTGATGATTCTGTTCATGAGGAAATCAACTGTTCTAGGTGACCCTTATAATTATTAGAATTGGTGATTTGAGTGGAAGTAAGAAGCACGGATATATTGTTATTGAGACGTGTCTATGTTGGGTCGGATACGTATTCGTGTTTGATACATAAGAACGCACGAATGATACATGTGTTCTGTGTATTTGAATGTATCTAATTAAAAAGATTATTTTTTCGGCTTGGACATGGCTTATACACGATTTGGACACGGTTAGATATGTCTAGGACACAACTTGGATACAACCTATTAATATTTTTTTTAAAAATATTAGTTTTCATAACTAATGTCTAATTAGTAAGCTCGTAACTCATCTAAACTCAATCACATGATTAACGTCTCAAGCCACTATTTTTACATACCAATATTTTAAGTTTTATATTTTCACATACCATTATTAGGTTGTTAAATTTTATCTTTTCACACACTACTATTTCATCTGCTTCTTCTACATCTGTTCATACCAAGCCGTCTACTTCGTCGTCATTGAAACTTGCCTCACACTACTATTCTCTCTAGTTAATTTTTTTAAATATACATGTATTTGTATATGATTAGTTCTATTAGGAGAAATTAGTTTAATTATGAGATTTGTTTTTAAAATGTCAATAGAAATTATATTCTGTATTTTTTGATAGGAGTTTATTGGGTAGTAAATATTAATACATATGACATATATTAAAATATTATAAATCTTTAAGCTTATAAAAATGATATTAATAAATTATAATTTTTTTAATTTTTTTATAATTATATAAAACAAGTTCTTTAATTTATATATATATATATATATATATATGTAATCTATGTCATATAATTTTTTAAATTTAGTGTGTTCCTGTATCTTTGTCCGTGTCGTGTCCTATGTCCGTGTCTATGTTTCATAAGAGTAGAATGAATACGGAGAAGAAAAAAAGAGAAAAAAAAATATTTTACTCTCTTAAGACACAAACAGAAAATTAGAAGAATGATTTTGGAGAGAAAATTCATTAATTTAGCTTAAAAAATCATTAGAGTGAAAGTGAAAGAAATTGAGCATGAATTATTATTTATTATTTACAAATTATATTTGTAAGTTTTTTTTTGTCTTATACTATGGTGGGCTGGGCCTTGTTTTTGTCTTATAATTTATATATTTGTAAGTTAAGCATTGCCAGAAAACAAGCCCCAACCTAAGTCGTAAATTGCAATGTATTGACTATTGAGGAGGAGAGCATTAGGCCCGTGTCCATGGGAGCTTAGGGGCCTATTGCAAGGCCTTTAATCCTTAAGATTGGGCCTACGAGCATAAAGAGTTCAATCATTTTTGTATCACTAACTTGTGGGGTAACCAACCAAGCCAATGGCACATAAACGTAGTTGTTTGTACACTATAATTCTGATAATGTATTTTACATTTGTACTACACTATTAGTCCAAATTAAAAATTTTGGAATTGAACGCGAAGCACATCATCGTATAGCTTATAGCTAAATTCCAAGTTCCGAGTTGCAGGAAAGGAGGAGAAGAGCTACTGTTTCTCTGGCAATCAGGTGCCCTTTTGCACACTCAGTGGGTTTCACTTCATATCACAAAGAAACTAACGGGTTTCAAGGAATCTCTTGGTTCTGAACATGCATACATTGTCTACTGTTGGTGATTTCTTAGTGACTTCAGATTTGGAAGCAGTGGTTGATCTTAACAAAGTTTTGAGTCTTTGCTAGTTGAAGCTCAGATTTTGCGTTTTGTTGTTCGTTAATTGGAAAGTTGAGAAATTTTTTTGAGGATAGAATCCTAGGACTAGGAGGATACTGAGTTGATCAAATAAAATGAATAGGAGGACACTTGAAGTATCCAATTGCTCATGTAAGCATGCTGTCTTTTGATTGTGATTGTTGATGTTCGCAAGCTTCCGGAAGTGTCAGGTTAGGCAAGTTTGGGGAAATTCTGGTTGAAATGTTGCCTCAAGATCTTGCTTTTTCTGTTTTTGCTCCTTGGCAGGAAGCTTTCAAGCGTGATGATTCATTTAGGCTTGTGGATGAATGATAGCTTCAAACCAGAGAAGTTCAATGATATATATGCAATAATCACTCGTATATTAGGATTCTCAGCTGTCCCACGTGCACTTTCTTCGGATAATAATGTGCCATTTGGTGAGCTTGTGTCCTATGATTCATTATCTGGGTTTCAATTATACATCTCAAAAGACATATATGGAATGCTGGTTGTTAACAGGATTCGATCAGAAATAGTAGATATTAGAAAGAGGAAGATTGTTGTCCATGTTATGGACGGGGTTATTATGGATGCTTATTTTGGGCTGTCGGTTCTATCCGATGATAGAGACGAGGATTGACTGTATTCTATCAGGTTTTGCTCTTTGATATTGGCTCCATATTTTGTTGTATTCGAGATTCAAATGAGGCTAGTCTCCACTCCTTATAGTTTATAATATATACATGTAACAATGTATGCATCATTTCTTCTTTATTTTTTTCTTTTAATATCTAAAGAAAATGAAAAAAAAAGTTTATTTATCTATTGCAAAAAAAACGTTGAAAGACATGTACCTTTATATATTTACTTAATATATAGTTGGTAATATTTCGTAGAAGAGAAAAATGAGTTGGATGAACTCATAAATTCATAGGTTTTGACTTAACTCGATTCATAAATAGTGGATTGAATTAAGACTATAAATTGAGTTGAGTTAAGTTAAGTTAAAATATACTCAATTCACAAATAATAAATTAGATTGACATTATAAATTGAGTTGAGTTGAGATAAAAAATACTCAACTCATAAAATGAGTGGAGTTGTTGGTTAAAATTTTCCCTTCATCACACTTAGTCTAGATCAAGAGAGGTAGAGAGTCCATTTCACCCACCCACTAAGACGAGACATGCACGCTGCCATTACAAGAGGAAGGGTGAACATGCCATTGCTATGGCAAATCACCTTTTTTGAGGTTTGACTATAACACACACTCAAGATCAAGAGGCCCTATTTCACCCGCATCCATGGAACACCCATTTATTTTAATTTAAATTTTTGTAATTATATTTATTTTATTTGAGACCTATTATGTTTATTTTATTCAAAACTTATTACATGTAATGATTTTTATTTTATTTTCACAAGTGAATTTATATATATATATCAAAGCCACATATTCAACCCAACTCACTAATGTTGGTTTGAGTCAAAGAATTTTTCTTTTTTCAAAACTAACTCAACTCAACCTAACCCATTATTGTCATGAGTGAGTTAGGTAAGAAACACCTCAAAACTGACTCGATCCACTTCATGCCTACCTCTAATGTTTCAAATCCAATTCAATCTTTTATTTTTTTTAATGAACATCAAAATTTTGAATTTTAAATTTGTAATGCTCTTATATAGTTTTTTTTTTAATAAAAGTCTAGAAAAAGATGAGAGTGCCCCACTTGAAGTTCAAGGCATGTTACATGCTTCAACTAGGACTTACTGTGATACTTACAAATAACCTATCAATGAATTGCCATTAAGGCTGTGTTTGCTGTACTGTATAACGAAAATATAATAGCATAAGATAACATTATCAACTCTTCAAATGTTTGGTGCAACCACGTGATATTATAGTGAAATCAGATCAAGTTATTTTATCACGTTATAAGTTGAAAACTTTATACCTTCTATTACAGGATAAGATTTGATAGGATTTATACTCTAAGGTCTCTCCCTTTGCCTAGAGGTGGGTAACGAGCCAAGTCGATCTACACCGGCCCAGACTGGGTTAGCCCGCAGACCCACCACCTACTTTTTTCACTTTCTATTATTATTTTTAGTTTTTTTTTATCTTTTCTTTTATAATTATTTAGAGTTTTGGGCAGTGTTAAGAAAATTGGACACCAGTTCATTGATTTTACTAGTAAATCGGTCACATGTCTAGTCTAATTGACCCATAGAACCAGCTTTTGAAAGAACCGATCAAGCTAGTAGTAAACCGGTTCAAACCGATTTTATTAAAAAAAATTATACTCTTTTTTTCTTAACTCATTCAAAAATAATTTTTGAACCAAATAAATACTCACTGTCAAGTTACAAAGGCCCACATATATGGTACAAAAAAGGTATAAGAATATTTGTCTCCCTGTTAACTTTTATATAAGTTGTATGTTTAGATGTTCTACTCACTACTCTATGCAGTACTTATAAATGTGACATCATCTTAACTTTTATATATATTATATGCTTAGATATTTTTTTATTGTATAATGTGAGACTTTAAAATACTAAATAACATAATATGAAATATTAATATGTTAATTTATTATTTAATATATTATATAATATTAAAAATATATTTAATTATCAGCGATTTGACTACTGTTCAACTATGGTTGAACCGTGATCAAATTGCTAATAATGAACTGTAAATCAGCGATCATCAACTCAATGACTAGTCTAATTTTAAAACATTAGTTTTGGACCCTATTTGAACACTTGAGCTAATGAAGTCACGAAGTCATTTGGACTTGAGAGGTTATTAGGTAAGAGAACTAATTGGGGAAAAAGTGTCAAAATAGTTTTCTTTTTAATAAATAAATCCTAAGTGGGCAGGTTAGTAGGCCACAACCCACTTAACTCGGTGGTTAAATGGATTGGGCAAATAAGCCTGCGTTTAAATGGACTTATAAAATGCTTGGTCCTAACCTACAACGGTTGTGGGTTAAACGAGAACTCGAGAGCGGCAACACGTTTACCTTAGCTCTACCTTATCCACTGTAACTTCAACTGGACCCCCGCCAAGCCATCACCAAACCACCTCCAAGCCACTATCGAATCGTCGTTGAGCTGTCACCGGACCACTGCCGGCCGAGCCGTCACCGGACCACCGCCGAGCCATTACTGGACCATAGCTGGACCACCACTGACAGCGAGAGGCATTATGTCGTCCTTACCTCGATTCTGATAGAGAACGTAGATGGAGGCAACATCTTGGTTTGGGGAATCAGAGGGAGTATTGTGGGATATTCAACAGCAGAAGACTGCCTCTGCTAGAGAACGTAGATGGAAGGCTACAGATCCCAATCTGGGTTGAAACAGAATCCCTTCCCCTTCCATTTGGGTTGTGTACGTTCTCTAGATGGAAGGCCACATATCCCACTGCATGGTTGGATACGTTCTCCAGCAGATGGAAGACCAGGCCTACCTCCCTCGATGCTCGTCGATGGCCAGAGAACATTTTGTCTTCATTGACGAAGGCTTGACGATTGGAGATCTTCCGTTTACATATTATCCTTTTTTTTTAATGTTAAAATGGCAATAAAGTCCTGAAAAATAATTTCTTATACAATCATTTTATTTACGCAATAATCACCAAACATTTAATAATCACCAAACCTTATATTATCAGGTTTTGCACTATCAAGTGCACTCAATTGGGCCTAAAGTACCATCAACAGCATTCAATCTTATTATCTTTTTGTAATGCTCTTAGTAGTCAGTACAGCTAAATGCCTGCTTATATAACGAGGGTGATGTTTTCAATCTTGTTCATCCTCCCGGTAGATGCTTTGTTCTCTACAGATGTAAATATTAGTAGCTCAATCATGCGTCCTTACTAATGAAGCAAATGCTACATCATCATTTTTACCAACATCAATGATCAACAACACTTAAATATTTTACATACCAGATGTTTATGCATACACTTGGTAATCTACTTAAATATACACTTGGTGTGTACAGACGGTGACAAAATCATTTCTCAACAAGGATTTGGCAACATAAAAAATCACTGGAATTCAGGTATCATATTATTTATTATTACCATCAAAAGATATACACGTAAGTAGAGTAAGGATACTTATTTATATTCTTTGCAAGCCATATTTTAACTTTTCTGAATAGTTCAATCTTATCATTCTTATGCACCAACCTCGGTCATAATTATACAATGGCATGTACATGTACATTTAACTAATCTAAACTGTTATTGGGTGCGCATATGAGAATCAGCAAAAAATACCGAACAAAGATCCATTTCTGAAATCGTGAATCCTGGTCAATTTGTTTATGATAATGAATATTACTCTTGAAGTTGTTAACAAGCTACCAAACAAAGAAACTGAGCAGAGTATTGAAGGGTAAAATACATGAATAAAGCACGGGAAAAGTGTAAAAGGATCATTATGCCATGTTACATGTATTTCCCTAACCCTAGCAGAAATGCTCAAGAAGATTGACAAAAGTGATGTAGAAGGTGTAATAATCTTGGTACGTGTATTCAGTAACAGTGCCCTTAGAGCTCCTAGCAGCACAACCCTTCAAACCTTAACTTGCACCCGCACTAGGTACTGCCACTGATTTTGAGTCTTCTGCCCTTTCATGTTCTTTGTTGAGCATCTGAAATTACATTTCCAATATTAAAAGACATGAATCACAGTGAATCAGAAATGCATACAGTAAGCAGAGGATGAGTATGTATAAAAGTGCCTAGCAAACTAAACTTGAATATTAGAAACCATATTACTTGAAGCTCAAGAAACAAAGCTTTGTGAAACATTAAAGGAGGAGTAGATTTTCTTTTCTCCAACCTTGCCAAAATTGTTATTTTCATAATATAGTAACAAACCCAGAAATATAAAGCCAAAATCAGCAAACATCAATAATAAATACTTGCAGCAAGATTGAGGATAGTGTATCTCACCTTGTTGTTAATCAAGTTGTGGAGTGCAATTACACTTCTAATGAGAGACGACAGGTATATTACCAGCATCATATCATTGGTTTTCACTACACATGTAGGACAGGGATCAACAATTTAGAAAGGACATTACAGAAAAATATGACATTCACACTTAACAGGAATAAACAATCTTAACCTGCAAAAGCCTTGATCAGATCAGCAACATTAAGATTTGGTAGCAGGTTGAACACGTCCTAACAAATTGCAATGGCACATGAAATGGTGAAAAACTATAAAATGGAGCAAGTCCACCAAAAAAATAAATGTAACTCAAGAAATTTAAAATCAGATTATTCCAAGCAATTATTTTTTCCAGCCATAATGTCATATGGTTGATTAGTTATGTGTTGTTAAAATTTGGTTCTAATTTAAACTAAGAGATGGGATCAGCAGAAAATACTTCGATCCAAATTCATGAAAAAATTAATAACAAAGGCAAAGGATCTGCATTTACAAAGCAAGGACATGAGAAACAAACCTGCAGATGGTACAGGATCTCATGGTTTAAAGGAAGTTTTCCATCAATAACAAGATCAAGGTAACTCCTTATCTCTTTAAGTCTTGCATCCAAGCCCTTCAAGGCTGTGAGTTTTGCGCTCACCTATGTAACAAACTACATTGTCAGCATTCATTCTTTTTGTCAAAAAGAACCATCTAACATACTCAAAAGTATGACAGGGAAAAACATATAAAAAAGAAAAAAGAAAACAAAGAGAAAAAATAATAATAAATAAATAAAGACAAGAATAAACAAAAACACCTCTGTTGCAAGGGTGCTAATGGTTGTATCCTTCACATCCCTAAGCAAGTGTTCCACTCCTGCACAAGGGCAAGAAGAATTAAAAATAACAGGAGAAATTGTTTAGACAACTACGTGGATAAAATTAAAAGGCTTCAGTATTAAAATAAAAATAAAAAACAAACAATATTAAAATGAACCACAGAAAAATTGCAACAGTTTTGCATTCCATGGCATACCTATTTCCTCAACTTCATGAGCAGCAATCTCTGATGGCACATGCACAAAGACCTTTTGGCTTTTCTGAGTGGCATTCTGTATTCAGAATAAACTATGTATCAGTTCCTATGTCTAATGATTAAGTGTTAAGCAAACACTAGCTCCCACCACCATATAAAGCATAATTATTTTTGCAAAAAATCAAAAAAATATTTTTATCCAAGGTATAAAGGATTTAAGTTCTACCTCTTTAACCTCTTCAACTGCATAGTAAGCTTTCGTTGGAATTCCCAGCTCCTTAGGTTCAACATCAATTATAACCAAAACAGGATTTGGTACATAGCTGCAACAATGTTAAGCTTGATCACTTTGGATAAAGCAACACATAGAATATGTCTTAGATAAAGTTTCAATCAGATCATGACAAATATATTCATATGATCGCAGACTCAAAAGGGGTAAAAAAGGGAAAAGACTTTGCCAAGCCATTAAAATGAAAAATTGGGATATATGAGCACTCAAAGGAAGTAAAAACACAGTATAAAAATAGCACTCTACTCAGGATTTCACTATTTTGGCATAATAACCATACTCATTAAATAATCCATGAATGTCGAGGTCATTTTCACGCAGTTTTGGACCAGTGCTATACCACCCCACGACATGCTCCTTTGCTGTAAAAAAAATATTTTCCATGTTGGATTAAATCAGATATACAATTGAGCGAAAATAGAAGAAAAGGAAATATTTATCAACACATACCGTTTATTCTCTTAAACATGGAAAACATTGATTCGTGATAATTGTGGTCAAGAAACCAGATGCTAGGATCCTTGTCATCTTCTTCAAAGGGCACTGTTGAATGTTGATTAGAGAAGCAATTAGTGAGGCATACACAATTCACTTATCCTTACAGCTGTTGATATTTCAAAATCATGCAAAGAATCACTTGAACAAAATTTATGTTGGAACCAATGATCTTATTCTTATACATTCAATTGGATATCCAACATATCAAAGATACCAATGGAGTAACTAATGTCAAGGGAAACTTCAACATTACCTTTTATACATAGTGAATAAGAAACATGTTCATTAAATAAGAAGTTACAACTTCGAAAAGCTGTCTTTCGACCATCATATATTAAAATTCCTCTGGAAAACTTTATAAAGTTTAAAATTCTTTGTGAACTACCAACTAAAACAAGTGGGTCATGCTAATGCACACTGCTAATTCATGCCTAATAGAAATTTCATATCAGTATGCGCATTAGAAGGAATAGAGAACATGTGCAAAATATAACGATATAAACAGGGAATAGACAAGAATATGTTAAATTTGAATAGATAAGCTCTTATTAGTTCTAAGAAACTCTTATCAGCTCTTAGTATAGATCAGCTAAATGTGAAACAACATAATTAAACTCTACTTTGCCTTATTTTAGGGCACAAATCCTCACGACATAGCATTGCAATATGCAACTAAGCGGAACAAAAAAAAAACTTAAATAATCAATCTGCTATAGATCCAGAAAGAGAAGAATTCGGGGAGAGAGAGAGAGACCGGCGTAGCTGTTGGTGACGTCGACGGTGCCCTTGAAAGTGGAGCCAAGCAAGACGCCGACGACGCGTTTTCGGGTGTCCTTGGCGACTCTGTTGTAGTTGTCGACTATGCTCAGCAACACCAGCGGGTGAACTATCACCTTCTCGATTGGTCGAGACGAGATTTGCTGCGTCTTTATCACGTCCATTGCTCTCCAACTCCAACGATCTTTTCCCTCTTTCTCACTCCTGCAATATCAAATTTTTCTTTTCCCCTTTTCTTCTTCGATTTTCTTTCTCAATTCTATTTCTCCTCTTCACCTGCTTTTCTTTTCGTTTTCGGCCGTCGTGTTGGACACGAGAGCCGCACTTGCATCGTGTAGGCCTTGGCTGGTTATTTCTTTGTGGCCCAAATTAGTGTCCAATAACCCTGTCATTCTGCCCAGATAACATTGGGCCTAGTGACCAAAAAACATTGGGCCCGTAGCCCTCTATTCAAATTGAAATTTCTAATTCAAGTTTGCCTGCCTTATTCACTCTTCTAGTTCTTTTTTTTTTTTTTTGGGAAGAATGTGTTAAAGATACTAAGAATCATTTCTAAATATTTCTAATTTTTCACCTCATAAGTTTTTTTGGTTAATTTATTTCTTGATAAAATGGGTATTAATTTTAGCGGCTATATACCACAAATATGGTTTGTCATGAATGTTTGAAAAAGATATTTACCCAATTACGCAGTTTAAGCTTTAAAGCGTTTAGTCAATATTTATTAAATGCACTTTCGATGCGAAAAAGACTAAAATGCTGTAAATCACTAAATACTAAATACACATGTAAAAGGGAGAAAAATACAAGAGACGTATTTTTCAATGGCATTTTATTATATTGGAAAATATATTCTTTTTCTTCAGTATTTTATCTGAGAATTAAACGCCAAATATTTTTTGAAAGGATAGATCCTTCAACTTGTTTCTAACAGCACTTCATTCAAAGTTAATGGGATTGATTTGCCCAGTCAATCTTTCACTTATAATAATAGCATGATTTGAATTGGTCAATATTTCATTTGAATTGGTCAATATTTCTCTTATAATAATAGTATGACTTAGATTTGAAGTTCCTCTATTAATGAGTTATATGTAATTTTATTATAAATTTTCACTAAGGTTAATATCTTTTTCTAACTTTAGAACAAGGAGAGTCTCTTCTCTTCTTCAACTTTTTTTTAATAAAAAAAAAAAGAAGGGGAGGGGAGGGAGAGAGAACACTTCATTCAAAGTTGTAGCTGTTTTTAACAACTAGTTTTCGATGAATTTATCAGATTCTTCGGAAGTAACCCATTAAAAACAAAACAAAACTTAGCCTCCAATTAGAGTTATTAGTTGCAATTCTAGGGCACAACAATGATCTAACACAACCCAACCATAGATATAAATATATCCCAACTACAACCTTATTTACCTTATATTTCAAGGTTGGGCATATATAAACCTAGGACGTTTATAGTGATTCTACCTCGATTTTACCCCGTTCCTGCCACAGAAATTATGGTCAAGTGATTTTTCATTTGTTTTGCGCTTGCACGTGACTAGCAAGCTTCCTTACATACGAATCAGAGTGAGACGGAGACCACTGTTCTTCACAAATTATCCAAGTCCATCTTTCTCTCTTAAACAATAATTTGGATTAATTTTAGAGAATAACGATGAATGACATTCCCAACTTGTTGAGATACCGTATCATATATTTAAACTACATATATTATTTTGTGTGTGTATATGGTTCATGATATTCAAAGATGGGAGCAGACCCGAGGTATGACTCATTTGTAATCGTATAGTAAAAGTATTTATGTTATCCGTTTTGCATTCCAAGGTGACATCTCTCATGAGAGGGTGCGAATTAGAATCCCAAGCATTCATAATATCCAAGTATAATCCAAACAGAGTATACTCAGAGAGAAGAAACCAAGTTGAACGAGCATGCAGAGGAGAATGTCCAGGCATTTCCAATATTTTAGAAGTACCTAAAACTTATCAGTGATCACTAGGTAAATATTAATTGTTTTTTTGGTACATATTAATTTTAAGATACATAATTTTTTTGGTACAACTTAATATCAGTAGGTAAATATTAATTTGAAGATACATATTTTTTTAAAAAAACTTTCCATCATACAGCCCTAAATGTTTTCTTTTTATGCTAAACCTAACAACAATGAATTTATTAAAGCAACATCTCTCCACCCCCTTTCCAACCACCATCACCACCACTCCCAAAAAGGTTCATGTTTATAGAAAACTCAAGCGAAGATCTAGTGGCGGGTGATCCATTTGCTCTCCCATTGTGTATGAAAACATTGTATTATCCCTGCATTCATTTGCATGCACCCTCAGCTTCTCTGATTCTGATTCACCAAAGGAGTTCAAGGGGAAGAGTTGAAGAGTCTCAATCACCCTCTCGGGCTCTGAAACCTGATACAGCTGTGCAAAATCTGTCAAAAGAAACAAATTGAAAGAAAAGAGTGTCAAACATATTAGACCATCCAAGCTAGTTATGTTATGTTTGGTGGTTGAAAAAGATGGTGAATGATGATGATAATAATAATAATAATAATAAATAAAGACCTTTATATTAGTACATATATAGATCTGATATGGTAGTAGTACATACTTTGTGTAGAAGAATTCATGGAGTTTTCTCGACGAATCACATTCTTATCATCAAAGGAGACCTTGCGACGCTTCTGTCTTTCCCTAGCCTTATGGTTCTGAAACCAGTAGAACACATTCTTGCTCTCAATCTTACCATAAAAACTCAGCTGAGTGGAGATCTTTTGAATCTGATCAGTGCTTGGGGTACGGAGTCCAGAACTGAACAGTTCAGTCAGAAGCTTAACCTGTTCAGTAGTGGGGTTCCAACGCCCACACTTAGTGCCAGTACTGCCACTGTTACCACGAACACTTCCAGCTCTAATACAAAAGCCTGACATGCCCTCGTCCATATTTCACTTCCAGATTATGCCCCCTCAATGATTCTGTGCCTCTGAACTGAAAACTTTAGCTCTGAGCTTCTGAACCATAAAGATCTGAGTCCGTGTGCATTTATAGTACCATAACTGAATAATCTAATGCCAAAACCTTTGTCTTTTTCCTCTTCTTTTTGTATTGCTTTTTTGGCCATCACAGATCAGCCTATTATATTTATAATTCACCTTCTGTCTCTTCTTTGAATTTAGGGAATGTGAGATTGAACTATATATGCGGATTTGATCGGTTTGATTTAGCCTGGTTTTTTGTGCTAATAAAGAAATAGAAAGATAAAGACATGCGTAAAAGCAGCCACTGTTCAACGTTTTGGTCTTAGAGCAGACAACATGTAAGTTTCACTAATAGTGGTTAAAGTTAAACTATATATATAAGTTTTTTATTTCCTCGAGTTCATCTGCTTATACACAACACAATGTGTTTTTCAGTAAAGTGTGCACTTGCTGCTAAATCGTATACTATTAATCTATTATACATTATATTATATATAAAGCGGCCTTTATGTATCTTTGTGTAAATTTTAATGCCTTATGCTTTATGCTTCATCAACATACTTATCAGATACATCCAGTTCCATCAAGACATGTGAGTTAAGCCAAATTTTGTTTTTAAAAGAAGTGGTTGTCTGCTAAAGCTCTTAAAGAATAGTTCAAAATTGTTATATATTTAAGTCTGAGGAAGTGGCAGGGGAAATGAAAGTCAAACTTGCACATTGTTTGATCGTTATTGGACGGTTGTGATCGCAATAGAGACTGACAGAGATACTGAGTTAGGTTGACTAGGTTTCATGAAAATCTTCTTTTTAAGATGTGGAAACATGAACTAAGAGACAACAAAGCCACCCAATTGAGAGATTTGGAGGGGCAACTCATGACCATCAAAAAGGGGAGCAACTCGGCTTTTCTTATGCCACTTTCTCCTGTCTTTGGTAATTGTCCTTCGAATAGGGGCTCAAACCTCCCCTTCTTCCACTTCTTTTTAGCTTTTGGTGTAGTTTAATTGGCTATAATATGTTAGTATTTCAGATTTATGTTCTGGGGATGAGGGAAACACGTGGCGCAGATTGAAATATTCTGAGATTTGTGCTAGAAATGTCCTTCTATGAGACCTGCGATTTGAATCAAGTCTTCAAGAAGGTTAAGACATTGCAATGCAATATTAGACACTAACACAAGGGCGTCAGGAAATTCCATCTAGCTGCTATTGCATGTGAAAGAAATAAATTAACCTAAGGAAATTAGAAAAAGGATATATGAACTTAATTTAAGTTTGATAGCTGTAAGTAATATATGTTTTTTAAACATGAATACGATTAAGACCTTCTAAGTGATTATTCATGAGTTTTAAATCATTAGCATAGACATAGAAAAAAAAGAGGCATGATGCTCCACACCACTTTTCTTACACCATTTCTATACCGATTAATAATATATAAATTTTAACATGTATTATTTGATTATCAAACTAATAATCAATTACAGATTATTGTTATCAATTATTAGTTTATTAATTAAATAATATATGATGTTAATTAAAAATTTATATATCATTAATTAGTATAAAAATATATAAAAAACTGGTGTATTAGTGTTAAAAATTAAGACATATCTCCGATTTTATGATAATAATTAATATCATATAATAAATAAATGATAAGAAAAAGTATTTATACTTAAAGAAAAATAATTGATACATATCTTTATAATCACATTATCTTATATTTATATGAGGTGCCAAAATCAAAATTTGTTTGTGTCAAAAATAAAATAAGATTAATTATAATTAAATAATAAAAATTATATAAATATATAAGATAATATGAATATAAGTATTTATATTTTACGTTATTTGATGATTGGATCCTTAATATATTACTAATCCAGCGACACTAGTTTGCTAGTCAATAAAGGACAGAGGCCACTTTCTTCTGTGCACTCACTTCCTACAATTCCCGAGAATGTTCTACTATTCACGAGTCTCATTTTGTCTGTTCATACTTGGCACTAGGGGTTTGCCTGCTCTAACTTCTAGGCGTTTTGGACTGAAGCTGTTAACCCATGTTTACATGTTAGGCAGCTAGTCATTAGTCATGCACATACATGCCTTATCGAGCAGCTAAGGAGTCTTTCCGCAAGTCAGCCACACAGCAATTAGGAAGGTGACATTTGGTAAATAACTAAATTCTGGTGTTAAACTCACAGCTGTCTGATGCTTTCATGAAGAAAATATGGTGCAGAATATAATTTGAATCAACATACAAAAATGAAAATGAGCATAAATTTGCACTGTAATGATAATGAAGGGAGTGAGGCAGCCCAACTTGGAAATCAACAGAATCAATCAAACAACCAGTTCACAATAACGTACGCATTTTTTGAATTTTGAATCAAACACTATATAAGGTATGGGTAGGAAGAATTTGAAAGGTAAAATTAAGATCGGTAAAAGAGCCTTTATTTAACTACAGCTTGCTCTGTCTTCTTCTAATTGTCCAAACAATCATTACTCCTTAATTAGGTGGTCAAATTTCCTGTATTGTTGAGCTCTCGAGTTTTGAGTTGAATAATAATAAAGGTTGCATACATATGTGAGGAGAATATAAAATTCGAATTGTTAAGAAATTTTACCTTTTGTATATATATATAATCAAACATATATAAAAATATGAAAGGAATAGGTAAGATAATTTAGGAATATTTGTCTGACTATTTAAGACTCTTACACAACTTAAATATCTAAGTATTGAAGTCATCAGTTTTAAATATGTTATTCTGAATTTCTTAAAATACTCTTTCTCAGGTTTTTTTAGCTGCTTTCTCAGTTTTTTTTTTATATAGAACTACTAATTAATTATTTATATTATAACATGTAATTTATAAGTTTCTAATAAACAATAATAAATATGATTATTTACTGACAAAGTATTATTAATTAATAAGGGGATAAAATTAATAAAGATAACTGAGCATTTATAAAAATTAAATTAAATTTATGGGAAGATAAATTTAAATACATATAAAATAGTCAAGTCTCATGCTTAGACAAATACAATTATGCCCTCACACGATGGCCATCTTAATTAAGTAGTGAACATCCTAGATGTTCATGATCATTGCATGCTCATGTGCCAGACATGATATCTTACTTAGACATCCAAGATACTTATGATGAGATATTTGCTTACCAAATACAATTTTATAGTATATTAATCTTGAATGTTCTGATTTGAAGAGAAACTCACTGAAAAAACTTTTTTAAGTACATAAATATAATATAATAACAATAATAGACTAAATAATCATTTTAAATCACACAGTACACTTGATCAAAGGGTCTCCCACAAAGATGGAAGATCCAAATTCGAATCCTAATGTCCCTTACGTACTTCAGTTGGCAAAAATGCTAGTGAGCGGCTCTTATACCTCAGTTTAAAAAAAAAAAAAAAGATAATCATTCTAACTTGCTATTCAATTTTTAAATGCAACTAAACTGTGACCGTAAAAAATATAACTAATCCGAGTATTAAACTTAAGTAATTATTTGATCATATTATAATTACGTTACTAAAATATTCCCTTTTTGTGAGTCTCTCAGAAGTCCAAGGCTAAGACTAGGAATTAGGGCAGGCGTGAAATGTTAATTTAGGACGCGCAGGCGTGAAATGTTAATTTAGGACGCCGCCTCCCCTCTCCCTCCGTATCAGCCGTGTCTTTTATACTTTCTTGTCTCCACCACCTTTGTCTCTGCTTTTCTGGGAACCACTACCTACCATTCAATCAAAAACATTGGCACTTGCCATCGCAATCACAATTACATTTTTGCGTTGCACCATTCCTTCTTAAATAAAAAAAAATTAAAAAAAAAGTGTAACTGCAATTTTCTATTTTTGTTACATACAAATACAATAAGATAATTCATAAGACATGAATATACTTTTGTCAAAAAAAAAAAAAAGACATGAATATACTTAAGAGTGCAAGGGATCTTCTTGTATGTATTTTTTATATAATAAGATAGAGAAAAATAAATACAAAAACCTTATATAAGAGCTTACAAATCTTGAATGGCCCCACTAGTAAGTCCTCTTGAGAAATTTTTTATCTTTCTCTATTCACATAATCTTATCATATGAAAAACATTTGAAAAGATTTATTCCCGTCATGTCAGACATACAGCAGCAAACAACAGTAGGCAAAACATTCTGATTCCGTCAAAAAGAGTGCATGAGTAAGTCAATCAATCATATTCATGTTCACATTCTCAGCAACACTGCCAAGCTGTAAAATTTAGATCGGAAAGGATTAGAAATCAAGAAATCAGAATATGAATGTAGACACACAAATACTTATAGCATAATTGTTTTGACAACTTGTTCTTAATGAAAGAGATCTATCATTTAAATCTTCATTTTTATTCATTTATCAACATTAACCAAACAATTATGGAGTTATTGTTTTGGAAGAGAATGCAGACACTTCCCAAGAATCAATAAAGAAAGAAAATAGTTGCAACCATGCATGTGAATAGTGCTGACTCCCTTTAAAAGCTGTGGACAAATCCAAGTGAGTGCTGAGTATGTAGTCCTACAAATCCTGGAAGGGAAACAGAAACTAAATGCCCTCACTCCCATGCTTGCATTTTACCGACCAAATAATTGTGAAAAGGGCGTGAATTGAAAATAAAAAATTATAACCATGGATTCTCCAATCTATATAACTGTTAAAAGACAGCGACACCAAGCTACCTGTTAACTCTGTTTTGTTTTTTAATCAGATGCATCGAGATTTTACTCGTTTTGTTTCGAAGGGAATAAAAGACAATAGAAACGATTATGAGGGCGAGACATCGGCCGATATTGATTCAAAATCACTGTTTCGCAAAAACAAATGATTAATTGCACCGAAACGAAACCAGGCCAAGTATAAAGATTGACTTTTTAACTTCTGTCAGGTCATTTTAATTGGATGAAAGGAAATAAAATGATATTTAATATTTTGCTTAATTTTAAGTTTTTTTTTGTTTGATGGAAAAAGTTTAAAATCAGTATATTTCAATAAAAGCCATTTTCATTTTCCTTGTTTTAAGTCCGAATTGAAAAGGAACAAGTTTTTTTATTAAAAAATGCGTTATTTCATTCATATAATAAACCATGGTCAAAGATTTAGATCTTTTCACATCTAAGACATGGTTTCTGTTCCCACAAGCAATAAGTACTGCCATGTCGCCTTTTTATTTCACATTCAAAGCGAAATGAAGACTTGCTAAGGAGATTGACTCACCTAACGAAACTTCCGTTCATGACAATTACACAACTTAGACTTGAATCCCGAGTTCCCTTAGTAGAAAATCAATAATCTTACTAAAATCTTCATTTAGTTTGGTGATTCGTCTGGTCTTGAAATAAGGAAAACCTTCTCTCATCTTAAATTTTCACGCAACCAAAAATAATAATAATAATAATAAGACTTGCTGAGACATGTCTAGACCACCATTAAAACATATTCCACAATTGATTGAGTTATAAAAGCACATTAAACGTGATTGATTCAATCGCTAACAAATACAAAGGTATTGGAGGAAAGGATTTCGCTCATTTTCTTTCAAATATAACAGATTGCATGACAATTGACAAGTGAACGCTACGCAACAACCTTAGAGAAGATAGAAATAACCTACCTATTCAATGTCAAGCCCAATATATTAAAAAAAATAAAGAAAAAGAAAAATTGTAAAATGCTGATATTCCACGTTTTTGGAAACTATGACAAGAAAGCAAAATTGCATCAGCAAAAAATGCACTTGCTCATAGACAAAAGAATCACAGAATCTGAGCAGCTGTGTTCAATTTTTCGGCCAAGCTAAGCTGTGTCCTTGTGATGCTAGATAAATATAGCAAGAGCAAGTGATCCTGAAATTGATGAAACACCCTTGTCAGCCCAACAAAACTATGAAGTATGAACACCAAGCTGAGAAGACATGTTCTTAAACCAAGAACTTAACAAACAAACATCTGTTTAATCATGTCACAATTGTTGGCAAAAATATAAAATCCCACATGTATTTAGCGACCATTAAAACACCATAACACAACAAATGCTTACCTGCAAGCTGTCATTCACAAGCTTATCAAAAGCTGAGGGAGGCAATTTGGGAAGGGAACCTACAGCATCTGATATAAATCTCCCAATTTTGTTGTCTGGTGCAACACGCCCTTCCTGAGATGAAAAAATAATTAATACAATCTCAGAACACAAGGTGAGTGATTAGAGAAGACAGCACCATCATACCACAACATCATCAACATATTTGTAGATGTCGTCAATCAAGGCAAGTAGATGTTCCATTGATGCTTCCATCCCTTCTAAATCAGATGGAATTTTGTCAACAGTGGTTGCCTTCAGGGTATCAACTGCCATTACCAGAATAAGCATGCAATCAGCTTCAATAATTCAAAATAAAGAACATTCTTGGTTCCATTATAGGTATCTCAAAGATAAGCTAATAAACTACATATAATAGAAGATATTCACCCACAAAAAAGAAGAAATAAAAGCAAACTATAAACCAAAAATCGTATTGATAACACATTGCATGGTAGAGAAGTGAGAATGAGAAAAACCTCACATAAAAATAAAAAGTCAAAGAACTTTCTTCTACACTATAAGCAAATGAACTGCTTAACAAAACTATAAACTTCTGTCCTTCAGTCCATGTGAAACTCCAACAAGTCTTTGAACAAAGGGGCGTAAAAACACCCCACACTTCATACATACGTAAGAAACAAAGAAAACTGAGTGTAAATATATCATTCATGAAGAGAACCCAGGGAGAAGGGGAGGTTAGAGAGTGCTCACTTTCAAGACTTAACGAAGTACACCAACAACCAACAACCACACCTTTTCCCACTAGATGGGGTCGGCTACATGGATCAAACGACGCCACTGTACCCTATCATAAACCAAGTATTCAGAGATGCCATTCAAATCTAAATCTTTTTTAATCGTTTCACCTATAATCTTTTTTTATCTTCCTTTACTTCTAACTATTGGACTATTATCTATCTGATCTACTCTTCTTATAGGAGCTTCTAAGGGTCTTCTCCTTCTATGTCCAAACCACCTAAAGCGAGATTCTCCTATCTTTTTCACAATAGGTGCTATCCCTACTTTCTCTCTAATGCATTCAATCCTAATCCTATCTTACCTTGTATAGCCACACATCCAACGCAACATCCTCATATCCACGACACTGATCTTATGCTCTTATTGACTTTTTAACGCCCAATATTCAGTACCATACAACATCGCAGGCCTTATAGATGTGCGGTAAAATTTATCCTTAAGCTTGAGATGCACTTTTCTATCACAAATAACTCCTGAAGCACTCCTCCATTTTATCCATCCAACTTGAATCCTATAGTTTACATCTCCTTCTATCTCTCCATCATTTTGTATGATAGATCCAAGGTACCTAAACTGTGTGACTTGTGATATGGTATGATCTCCAATTTTCACCGCTAAGTTAGCATTAACACGCCTCTCACTGAACTTACATTCCATATACTCCGTCTTACTCCTGCTTAGACGAAAGCTATGTTCTTCCAAAGCTCGTCTCCATAGCTCTAACTTCCCATTTGTTTCTTCTCTCGACTATCCAACTAAAACTATATCATCTACGAAAAGCATGCATTGTGACATCGGCTCTTGGATATGCGCAGTAAGCACAACCAAGACCAAGGTAAAAAGATATGGACTCAAAGTTGACCCTTAGTGCAGTCCTATAATTATAGGAAAATCTTCTGTGACCCCACCCTGTGTTCTCACACTAGTTTTAACCCCATTAGAGAACAAATTACATTAGTAGAAATTGGCAAAGGATCAATGTTTGACATAAACCTCAGACAAACTAGTCTATCTTGTGGTACTTTATATTCTGAAAGTTAGGTCAAATAGAGCATTTCTAATTAAGGAAGATAAAACTGTGTCACTGATATGTTACTGTGTGAACACAACAGAAGTATTTCAAATTTCAAATACATTTCACATAAATACTGCTATAAACTCTAAAAAAAGCCCATAGAACTAACTACCTCTTGATTCATTCTCTCAATGAAAGTCAACAACTCAACTTCTAACAGAAAGTTTACATATTCATTCATTATATGTAGGTATTGTCATAAAAATGACTTGAGTAAGAACTCAAAAAAAAGATAAAGCACAAGAGAGTTTGGACTCGGTCCTTTAAGCAACATTCAAGGGATAACTCTATTTAATTAGAAGCTAAAATCATTTCAAAATACTTCATATCAGGCAAGATCTTCTTTAAAATACAACTTAGAGAAATACCAGCTATTGATTAAGTAAACGAAAATTTAAAACACTACTCTCTGCAGATGGATCCATGAAAGCAAGCACATAAGCTTTTGCAAATATATTATATGAGAAGGAAAACCAGCTTTATAAAAAAAATAGAGAATGATAATAAAGATTAAGTTCAGTCAATATTTACATCCAATTCTCTCAGCTTCAACCATACGAAGATCCAAAGGAATTTCTTGAAACTGTGCAGCAATTTGCCGGTCTCCAAGAGATAAATTGTTTGACACATACGCTTTTATGGTACCCTCACCATTGGTGAATCCTGTATCAACAGTCAAATGTATGGGATTGGGCACTTCTCGAGAATAAAATTCATGGATTAATGCACTACCACCAGTTACTCCAAGACCAGTTGAATACCTGCATGAATTAATCAAAGTCAACATAGCTTTTTCTCCCTGAAAAGGAGATACAAACACAGGGGATAAGTCTAAGTCATCATCCAAAGACCATAAAAGTGGGAGAAAAAACAGAAGAAACAATTTAGCACAAAACAGCTCTCCAGTCCCTTCTCATAGCAATCAGAGAACCTCCCTAAAAGAACCTATTTGCTTTAATCCACTAGAATGCAACAAAACCTGCTCCATCCCATAAAAGTTTACAGGTAAAACAAATATTGAAACAAAAGCTTGCATTTCATTCCACACAAATGCACAATACTTAACAAACTCTAGACACCAAAATAAACATTTTTAACCTTCAACCCTATGGATTTCAAAGCTTTATTGGCACACACACTTCATTGAGAATGCTATTATTATGTAGCACTTGAGTAATAACTTCCAAAAAAATATAGGATTTTAAAAGAACTGGGCTTACCATCCAACTATGATTTCCTTTGGATTCACTTTTTGGTGGGATATTAACATATTGTGGTGATACTCAATATCCAAAGCAACCTGAAAATGAAAAAGTGAAAAATTAGAACAATTCTTTTTTGAATATTAGAACAGAAAATAATTTAATTTAGCTGATGGTTAGAAGAAATAGACGCCACAACCAGAGGAGAAATCATTGAAAAGGCGACACTGTGAAAAGGTCAATGATAACGTCAAAAGCAAATTTCAACTATACAACTTTTTTTTCTTGTCTTTAAATAATAGTGTCAAGTCAACTATACAGGTTACCTGTATATGTATTATCCACATTTTCATTTAAAACTACTTTTTAAACACGAACTTCATCACTTTCATTAAGAAATGTATACAGTTGAGTCATCCTAATGGCTTCACAAAGTTATCAATCCCACCCACAAGGACAAAAACAAATCACCTCAAAAGGAGAAGAGATGAAGGAAGGCCAGAGCTGAATAAGAAGTTCCTCTAGTTAGAGATGAAGTTCAGGAAAGGTAGTTCTAGGACTTATAAGAATTAAACCAAACTCGAAGAGGCTTAAGCCAACTTTCTATTTAGTGATGTTTCTTTCTCTAACTTCCTTCCAGTTTTAGTTTCAAAATATGAATGGAACTTCGAGAAAAATGTGGGACAAGTAAACTCAATAGCTCAGTTTTGGTTGCATTGATATTTTGACCATTATAATTAAAACCAGGCTACTTAGTCCCTGAAATTATTCTTCACTTGCAGTTTAGTCCCTGAATTTATGAAACTTGACCAACTCAGTCCTTTTTGTTTCTCACTTTAGTCCATAAAAAAGACTAAGTATATATGAGTTTTCTAAATTCAAGAACTAACTCGTACACATAATTAAATTCAAATTCAGGAACTAAATTGCAAGTGAAGAATAATTACAAGGACTAAGTTGCTAATTTACTTGATAATTTACTATATGAAGACACAACAAGTGCTAGGCACACACACTGCACAGTTATAAATTACACGCATGAAGCAAAAATTAACAATAATAGATAGCATAGTAATAACTATCATACAAATAATGAAATCTTATATAATCATTCATCATATTTAAAGGCTACTGAAATAGAAAAAATGGCTATGAGAAATATATAACGCATTCTCTAGCATATGCATGAAATATATTGGAACATACATACATAGACCTAAACATAAAGCCAAATGCTACAAATCAAAACATGGACTGAAATTCATTAAACTCAAAAATGAAAAAATAAATAATAATAATAAAAAGCTTGTCTCAGATCCAAAATAAATGAAGAATATGGATGGAGGAGAGTAAAGAACCTGGTCGACGGACTCGTTGTGAGGAACGGCATAGGAATTACGGATATCGACGGTTCCGTCGGCGAGGACGGAGCCGAGGAGTGTTCCGATGACGCGCTCGGCTTGGTCAGGGCGTCGAACGTAGCAGTCGCAGATGTTGAAGATAACCAGAGGGTGAACCTTCGCGGACAAGGTCGGCGAAGAAGAAGAAGAAGAAGAAGAAGAGAACTGCAACACTGTGCGATCGCTCCCCGCCATGTTCTGAATCGGAGCTCTGATTCACCCACCTTCACTTCTTCACTGCACCAAACAAGGCGTGCGAGGAAAGATAACACAAGAACTCTATTACTAGGGTTTTAGATATGGGCTGATCCACAATTACAGTTTCTTCTTTTTTTCTCCCTAAATTTTGAGTTCACTTAGCAGGTGCAATAGGCCCAAACAAGCAGTCTCATTTATTGACACAAAAAAATAAAAAATTCTAATACTGCTACTTATGCACACACTTTTTTTTTCCAGACCAAAAAAAAAATACACACATTTTTGGAAAAAAAAACTAGTGGACGCCATTTTTTATTTTTTGTTTAATTTATGTAAAATAATTCCTATCATATTATTACAAAATAAATAATATATACTATAATCATTTCAAAAAAATGTACCAATAAGAAGAAATGAAAGTTGTTTCAAAAAAATAACAGCAGCAGTCAATTAAGAGATGATGAAGATGACAAAGCTTATTGTTATGAACCGTGATCTAGGATCTAGCCTCATGGGTCAACCTAGCATACATCCAGCTGAAGTCTACTGTTGACCCCTAGTGAGAGTTCACCTGAAATACACTGTTGAGTTCCCAACACAATACATACTAGATCACGACATTGGGTAACAGTAACATTATCGCGAGATTTACGCAGTTGATGAATCTCATGATTATCCATAATTGCCAATCACAATCTTGTGTAATAATAATGTTCATGCCGCCTTTGACCACTCATAACTGTAGTATCAACATTCTGATTTAATAGTGATCCTCTTCTATAATCAAGGGAACGCGCTTTCCTAATCATTCTCTATAAATATCAGGCTTTATTATCTTTAACAGGTATCTATTACTCTTTTACTTAAACTCTAATTGTGCACAACCTTACTTGAGCATTGGAGTGTCATTGCAAGTACCAATCACCCTCATTTCAACACGTTCTACTGCTGCTCAAGGAGGAAAACACCAGTTCGTGCCTTCTCAGGTACATTTCAGTATCCACTACTGAAAATTAGCGTCGTTTGTGGGAAGAGATAAAAACTCTCCTACTCCGCAAATCTTGTGGTGATGTCCTCGGTCAAAAAACAACTCAAAAAGTTACAGTATTTCTTTAGTTTTTCTCGTCTATCAAAGATACTTTTTGGGGCCCACACAGTTTGAAATACAACTCAGCCATGCCCATCAAAGCTTTGGTACTTGATTCTAGGATCTAGCATATAGCTACCCGAGAAAACTGCAAAAGTCTAGAACTTTCCACAAAATCAGCTAAATCTGAAACTAGGACACTCTTGTTGTGACCCAAAGTGTGAATCTTTTTGGTGTAGTTGAATCACTGCATTGGATTGTCTTCCTGGGGCTCATTATTTGGGCCAATGTTCTTTTGAAGAAAGCATTCGCAGCCACTTTGATTGAGTTGTCGAGCGCCTTGTTTGGGATGTTCTTTATCTTTTTGGTTATGCTTGATTGTGCTCTACCATTTGCAAGTGCGACCTTGTTGAATTTCTCTGGCCTTGTTAACCTGATTTCTCTGGCCGATCGGGGTCCATTTCTAGACTGGCATGTTTTTCATGACCTTGTCCTTAAAGCTGGGATCCGAAGGTGTCTAAGATTTGGTGCTCCTTGATTGGGAAGGAGTGAAGGTCGATCTGTCGCCACAGGTCATGGTCTGAACCATAGCTTCAACCAAAACCATTACAAACTAGCAGTGCCTGAGATATGAACCCCTACAAAGGCCAATACTGCAGCCATTAATCCAAGCAAAGCACTAGAGAGTTTGGAACCTTTTCAATACAACATCGGTCCGTAGAAAACAACCGCCATCCAGCATTCTACAACCAGCACGAATAGAGATCTGTACAACCCAAAACCAAGCCGCCCCTAAATGCTAGCAACACGCGTCACTAATCGTGCCACAATGGCTAAATCTCTACCTGAGACAATGAGCACAAGTTAGTGTTGGCATTTCACAAACCAGAACTTTACTCTACTACCATGTCACAATTGACACCATCCCTGCAAACAATGATCCTTTCTGCCATTAATGACAACTTGAAGTTTTGGGTTATTATGGAGCTTTGGCAACTGCCATTAAAATGGTAGATCGAGTTTTTAGGCTGCTCCAAACTCGCTGGAATAGTAGTTTCTTCCTCAAACCACCATGAGTTTCGTGGATTCTTGTGGCTAAAGTGATTTCATATGGAAATCAGTGCGTGGAGACGACTAGTTCTGTTATCTTGATTAAGACCCACATGGTCTTTCATGGATACCACCATCTAGCATTTTTAGCCATTGCTCAGGTGATGACCACCGCGAGATCCGTGATCCATCACCACCACCCATCATGCTTGGATAGTTGGACTACTATGTCTTTAATAGTCCTCACGATGGACCTCCAGGCCCCTGTTTGATGATTCCCCATTAACCATTCACCATCTTTTCCGACGATCTCGGTGTGCAGCTGTAGATCAGGTTTGATAGAGGCCGCTGGTGTGGTTTCTTAGATTGGGTCCTCCATCTTCTCCAATGTCTTTTTTTTTTCCAGAGAGATGATTGTTGGGCTCATAAAAACATTGTTAATTGATGAGATATCAATGGGCCTTGATAACTTTGCAATATATAAGATCGTGAAATGCTTGCAACAGATTGTACACCTCACTAAAGGAACCATATTAATGTCCCTTCTCCAACCTGCTCTTAAGACATTTAATCTCTTTGATGATATCATTCTCATATTAGAGGGCCAGATTGTGTACCAGGGTCCATGTGAGCACATTATTGAATTCTTTGAATCCTTGTAGATTTGGCTGCCCTGAAAGAAAGGAAACCATTGATTTTTGATGTATTACAGCGACTGAGTTTGCAAACAAATCCAAATAGTCTTATGTTGGAATGCAGCTTGAGAACTAGTTCACAGTCCTATTTGACAAGTCAATGGCACACAAAACAACTCTTGTTTACAAGAAAAACTCAATGCCCATAATGGATCTTTTTAAAGCATGTTGGGACAAGGAACGACTGCTGATCAAGAAGAACTTCTTTGTCTACATTCTCAAGACAGACCAAATTTGCCTCATTGCCATTGTAGCCACGACTTTGTTTTTAAGGACCAAAATGCACCGAGATAATGAAGATGATACGACACTTTACGTTAGTGCAACATTGAACCCCGTTTTAAGAATGAATACAGAACCCGTTCCTTATGGGATCCAGGGTTAGCTTGAAGACTCTCAAGCCGGATCCCGTCTTGAGAATGTCTATAGAGCCCGTTCCTTATGGGATCCGAGGTTAGCTTTAAGACCCTTAAGCAGAACCACACCTTGAGAATGTCTACAGAGTCCGTTCTATATAGAATTCAGGGTTAGCTTTAAGACCCGATCCAGGGTTAGCTTTAAAAGTCTCAAGCTAAATCACACCTTGAGAAATGTCTATATGACTTGTTCCTTATGGGATCCGAGGTTAGCTTTAAGATCCTCAAGTCGGACTCCGTCTTGAGAATGTCTATATAGCCCGTTCCTTATAGGATTCGGGGTTAGCTTTAAAACCCTCAAGCCGAACCACTCCTTCATAATGTTTACAGAGCTCGTTCCTTATGGGATTCGAGTTTCTTTTTAAAGTTAAGACCCTCAGGTCAGACCACACCATGAGAATGCCTATAGAGCCTGTTCCTTATAAAATCTGGGGCCTCTTAGAATCTAGGTTAAGAGGAATGACACGCAAAACAGACTTCTGTGCTTTTGATGAGTGTTATGGGTCTTTACCCAAATCCTCAACACTTTGCCATAATCATTTTGTGGTTATGCGTAATTAATTAGTAACACAGGTTACGACATCATAAGTATTAAACTATGGATGTTTTATGTTTAAATGGTTCTAAATTTAGAAATTCCTAAGTATTAGTAAGTTTTCTAAATTAGACCGTTAACATTAAAGATCCTGATTATTGTTAACTTTTTATTTTGCCTAAGTCCTCAAAGGCGTTCTGCGTGCTCAAAAGTTTAGGCGTTGGACCCTAGACCATGGTTTCACTTGACTATAATTCTCCTAAGTCCATAAATGGCTACCAAATGCACATTAATGATAGGTGTTAGACTCAGTACGGACCATGGAAAAAGAAGTAAACACGATAACAATTATAATTCATTCTACGAACCCCAATTGCACGCTAGAATGTCCACCTCAAATCATCTGATGCGTGGACCATGGTCGGATCACGGCGCGTCCACGAGTGTCAAGTAACTATCATGTTATCGTCTCAAAATTAAAGTTCTTAATCCTTTGGGAGCATTACTGACTCTAGTTTTGTGTAACGTTTGGATCCCATAACCTGAGGGCATTAAGACTTACTTTTGATACTTAGCTATGCTAGCTAAGTATCAAGTTGGAGGCAACTGTTCTAGACCATGATTCGAAATCTAGCCCCATTGGTCAACCCAGCACGTATCCAACTGGAGTCTACTGTTAATCCCCAACGGGTGTTCACCCGAGGTACATTGTTAAGATCTCGACACAATACATATCGGACCACGACATTAGATAGCAGCAACATTATCACGAGATTTACACGATGGATAAATCCCGTGATTATTTCGTAACTACCAATCACAATCTTGCATAATAATAGCGTTCATAACTGCCTTTGACCACTCATAACTATAGTATCAAGACTATAGTATCAAGGGAACATGTTTAATAGGGATCTTCTGCTACAATCAAGGAAACGTGTTTCCCTAATCATTCTTTATAAATATCTGACTATATTATTTTTAATAGGTATCTATTACTTTTTTGTTTAAATCCTAATTGCGCACAATCTAATTTGGATATTGAAATGTCTTTACAAGTACTAACTACTACCATTTCAACACACTCTATTGCTATTTTAGAGAGAAAATACCAATTGGTATCTTCTCAAATACATTTTAATATCTACTAGTGAACACATATTTTTACCTAAGTTTGAAAAGCGACAAAAATCAAAAGGGAAACGAAATGAGCCTCCGAGGTATGTGACATCGTGTGGGGAGGTTGAAGCTGTTGAGCGGGTGTAGAATAGAACGTGAGTGATGTGGGATATCAACAAACTCAACACTCAATAACAATTAAGTTTTTAATTTTACCGTTTTATGAATTTGTTATGAAATAAATGCAATGGCATTTTTGGAAATTAAATTTTGGACACCAACAATGGTCATCCTCATTATATTAATTATAGAATTATAAATTATAGATATAGATTATAGATTATATAGAAGCTCACGGTCCTAACGCAGGCTTATCTTTCTTACATCCATCTATTTTTTATGAATAATAATATAATACAATTATTAAAAAATTATCATTGTAGTTTAAAATATGGGATTTGCTGTACCAAAAAAAATATGGGATTTGCTGGTAAAAGCTCGAGCTTATATACACTTGAAGCTTTTACCTGTTAAATTAGCAAAAGTTTTGGAGATGGATGGAATTTAAATTTAGAAAAGTAAAAAAAAAAAAAAAAAAGCTTAAAACAATACAGGATGGGTCGAGTGCTCATAACATCATCCTTAAAATATATATATTTTTATTTTTTAAAATTTTTTATATTAAAATTAAAAACATTATTAAATAATTTTAAATTAACATAATTAAATTATCCTCTCACACTCCATTAAATATTTTCTTTTTTCTCAACTCACCACTTCTATTTATTCATTAATATGACATGATATTGAAATTCTCTCTCTATCCGAAACGAGGAATTGCATTGAAAAGTCAAGTGTGAAGATTTCTAATCAAGAAAAAAGGCAACAAGGAGTTGCAGATTTCTCTCCATTAACCTGCTCTCTACTTCTCCACTAAGCTTTGCTTGAAACTTATCTTCCCTCTTTAAATCTTTAACTCTGTCCATCTTTTTTCTTTTTGCAGATACACTACATCTAATGCCATGTATATTTAGTGCTACACCCATTAATATATTGCGGGAAACGAAGGGAGATGGACGGTTATGCTGCTTCATACTCATCTACTACCTACTTTTCACTCTTTGATTTGATAATTGGTTTGTACTTTACTCCGGTAAAACCAATCTACGCTACCTTGCCTAGTTATTGAAAAGAGAAAAAAAAAATGATCAGTCTGGAGAGAAAGGATTTAAGAGATTCTATAAATTAATTATTATGTGTAGTTATTAAATTTAGAGGAAAATAAATGGTAAGATAAAATTAGAACAATTTAATTAATGTATCTTTAAAATTATTAGATTTGAATTATCTCATGTTATTTTTTTTTATTGGTCAAGTGGAGTAGATAAATAAATATAAAAATATTTATTAGTAAGATCTAATTATGATTTGTGAAATTTCTTTTATAACATTTGTGTTTATCTTTTTCCTTCACTTGACTACATGAAAAAAAAAATAACATGAAAAGATCTAAATCTAAAATTATCAAATGATAGATAAATTAAGATAAAACCTGAAATATTAAAAGATAGATAAAGTGGAATAGAGTAATTACTTTTTTTATGAAGGATGAAATCTTCTCCTTTTTGACATTACCAATGACGAATTTTTTATGATGGAATATTAATCAAAAGAAATGAAATTAGTATTTGAAATTAATTAAAATTAGAAATAATTTGATTTAATTTGAATTGAATTCATTTTATTTGACTTAGAAATTAAATTTTGTATTTGAAATTTATTAAAAAATATATTTAAATTAATTTAAAAATTAAATTTTATGTTTGAAATTCATTAAAATAGGAATTGATTTGATTTTATTATTTTATATTTTTACCTTTATGATAAGTCTTTATAAGTAGTTATTAAAGATAAAATAATATATTTATTTTAAATTAAATTAAATCCTATCAAATTTAACAAAATTTACAAATTAAAAAGAATGAAATCAATAAAAATTTTAGAAATCAAACATTTCTTATTTCTTAATATTTCAAACACTATATTTGATTTACAAATTAATTTATTTTTTATTTTTTATAATTCAAACACACTTGAAATGGTTGATAATGTTTAAATAATAATAATGTATAGAAAATAAGTAGGATTTAGATTAAAGAATTGACTAGTCTTTAATAGTGGGTAATGTTTATATTTCCAACAGTATCAACAGCCAAATGTATGGGATTGGGTACTTCTCGAGAATAAAATTCATGGATTAATGCACTACCATCATGTACATCAAGACCAGTTGAATACCTGCATGAATTAACCAAAGCTAACATAGCTTTTTCTCCCTGAAAAGAAGATACAAATACAGGGGATAAGTCATCCTCCAAAGACCATAAAAGTGGGGAAAAAACAGAAGAAGAAACAATTTAGCACAAAACAGTTCTCCAGTTCCTTCGCATATGAATCAGTGAAGCTCCCTTAAAGAATCCGTTTGCTTTAATCCACTAGGATGCAACAAAACCAACTCCATCCCAAAAAAGTTTACAGGTAAAACAAAGATTAAGAGAAAATCTTGCATTCTACTCCACACAAATGCACAATACTTAACAAACAAAACGCACTTCCACACAAATCTCATTATTCTCACGCCCTATGCACATGGTAGCTATTCTGTTGTAACTTTCAAAGTCAACTGCCTATGCAAAGTCATCTACTGAATTGCAGTTGTAGACTTGTAGTCACGAGCCAATGCTGAAGCTCCTTTTATCCTTTTGAGTCTTTCCTTCAGTTTCAAACTTTCAATAGCTTTCTGCCTTTCTCCATCTCATTCGTATATAATAAAAAAAAAAAAAACTTGTGTACTACTATGTATTAAAAAAAAAACTTGACTACTACTTCTTTTAGAAATTATTGTGCTTAATTGTTGAGGTGATTTGAATTAGATAATGCATGTGAATTGTAATCATAAAAAAAATCAAAAATCAAAAATCGAAACTTATATAAGTTGCATACTTGCATTACTTCATTAACTTTTACAATTTGTAAAAATCACAAAATGGTTATGATATATGTGTACTATCTTTTTTTAAGAGTCGCTATATCACACTCATAAGTAGGAGTGTAAGTGGGTGGTTTGGTTTGATTTTTGAGGGAAAATAAATCCGAACCAATTAAAATCAATTGGTTTGATTTGGTTCGATTTTTGTATTTTTTGATAGCTAAATTCGAATCAAACCGAACCGAACATCTATGGATTGGTTTAGTTTGGGTGATCGGATTGACCTTTTTTTAATACAAAAATTAACTAAATAATTAACTTTTCATAAAAAAAATACAAAATAAACTAATAAAAAAATTTCTAGAAATAGAATCAATCTTATTAATTTGAACACTAATAATTTTCATGTTTTAAAATGTGCATTAAAAGGTTCATAAAGAGGGAACAAAGAAACATATTGATATTTGTATTAAGAAATTATATTTGAATAAGTTAAAAAATTATTCAAGATAAATTTAACTTAGCAAGTTGTATACTACTACTATTCAATTAAGAGAAAGTTGTGAGGCTACTAACCTGGAGGTATATATGTAACCAATTGAATCCCTAATGACATGAGTAAAGCTAATGAAGACTTGATTAATTGAACTTTGAATCAGCAACCTAGCGAATCCAAAGTCTCCAACCTTTGCAGTCATATTTTCATCCAAGAGAATGTTGTTAGGTTTCAAATCACAATGCACAATAGGAACTTCACTATCATTGTGCAGGTAATCCAATGCACAAGCAGTATCAAAATCTATATTCAGTCTCTCCATAAGGTTCAACTCATTTTCATTTGTATGCTTTCTCTTTCTCTTAATCTAATCTTCCAAGGTCCCATTACTTAAGTACTCATAAACTAGAGTTAGAAATTCATTTTTTTTAAAGTCAATACTAGAGCATTTAAACTCAATTCATCATTTCTAAGCTTCTAAATTTAGATGATGTTGTTGTTGTTACTTTCAATTTTCTGTTCTTTATGTATAGTAGCAAGCAAATTGTTAGACATAGTATCAGTGTTACCATTGTGGCTATGATGATATAATGCTTGACATGCCTTCTTCAATGGCCATGAGGCTCACATGCAAAATACAAGCAAAGTTTTTTATTGCCTTCTAAATAGACAGCAAAAAGATTTTGGAATACTCCACCATTAGGAATAGTTCCTTCTAAATCATTATAAGAGAAGTTCAAAAGTTGAATGACATGTAGATTTTGAAATTCAATAGGAATGGATCCAGAGAGTTGTTTAAAGGAAAGATCCAAAGTTTTCAAGCCTCTCATTTTTCCAAGAGTTTTTAGAATAGCACTTGATAGCATATGCTTGGCCAGAACTACAGTGCCGGTGAGCAGAACTGAACATTTTGGCAGAGAAATTTTCTAGTCTTCTGTGTTGACGAAAACGACGTTTTAGAAGTTGAAAGTTCGAGAAAATATTACAAAAAATAAAAAAAATAAGTAGTAATCAAAAATATTGTAGCATAATTTTTTTAAAAAATATAAATATATGATTTGGTTTGGTTCGGGTTGGTTGGTTTTGAAATTTCAAATCCGATAACCGAACCAATTAAATTTTAATTGGTTTGGATTTTATCCGAACCAATCAATATACCCAAACCGAACCAAACCAATTTAATTGATTCGATTTGAATTAATCGGGTTGGTCAATTATCCGAACCAATTTACACTCCTACTCATAAGTCATAAATTATAATATTCCTTGGGCAGTTGTGTATTTATACTTCTTACTTAATGATAAAAAACAGAAATAATGAATAAAATTTCATACCACATAAATTTTGAGTTTTATTTAAATTTCCATTTATCCAAGTAAATAACTAGCAATAGGACAGTTTGAATTATCCATGTTATAATTGTATTCCTTTTTCCTTTTCTTATCCCTATTTAGATTTATATATTTAGACAAAACTATAAATGATTAGGTTGTTTCACCTGCATTCTCTACTATTCTCTCCAACCAAACAATTCTTTTGAGAAAGACACTGGTTTTAATTTTGTGTTTGTTACTTTGTCTTTACTAACTAAAATATGCATGAATTAAAAGAGTTGTCCACACAACATATAATTTATGTCAGTTATTCAAATAAAAAAAATTATGTCAATTACTATATTTTTGCAATGTGCCAAAAAAAAAAACTAATCCTCTAGTAAAAAGGTGATGCAAGCAGTTGATTGGGTCGCCTTGTAAATAACATTATCCACATGTACTTCGCGATGCAAATAGGACTTAAACCAATTGCTGTTTGATTACTCACACTTATCCTTATTTTAAAAAAACTAGTGTGTTTTATGTAAGATTGTAAACAAATCAATATTAATTCGTGAACTGCAAGTGCATTATTGACGAAGGACGTGGGCGCAAGTTAGGTAACATCACCCAACCACACCAAACGTCACTCCCGGGATTCAAGAACACAATTGTGCTTGCAAGCCGTAGCATATACACTGGGGTAGAAGCCAAAGATTATATTAAGGACAGGACGGGCTCAATAGTCAACAAAATACATAAGGTGTTAATTTCGATTTGATAAACTACACAATCACAGCCATATATCACACGTAAGCTGGGCCATCTTCCAACTTAAAAGTAGAGGAAAAGTGGCCCATCACGCAAGGTATGCACCACCCAATCATAACATTGGGAATTTAGGTTACATTCTTTACATACAAAATAGAAGGTTTAACAAAAAGATAAAAAGGAAAAACTGATAACCATGAAATGAAACTCATGAACTTGTGCTTGGTTTGGGTTTTCAACCAAAACTTGATTGATGATGGACATTAACGATTACGAAACGTAGGATCCAATCACTTGGATTTGAAGGGAATGGCTCTGATTACGACTTGGTGATAGAGAGCCGCAAGAGCAGCTCCAATGAATGGTCCCACCCAGAAAATCCACTGCACATCAAATATCATAAGGTTGTGGTTCATTCAGTGCTCTAGAAAATTCTAAAACTTGATAAAATTTTTTTTTAAAAGAACAAAAAAAAAAAAGATAGATAGATAGAGGAATGAACATACGTGGTCATCCCAGCCAAGGTCTTTGTTGTAGATGATGGCAGCACCGAGACTACGAGCAGGGTTGATACCGGTTCCAGTGATTGGGATGGTGGCCAAGTGCACCAAGAACACAGCGAACCCAATTGGCAAGGGTGCCAAAATCTGTATAAATATAATTAATTTAGTTTTCATCTTGAGAAGAAGAGAAGAGATGAGGTGAGATGAAGGAAGGAGCGATGAGGCACATACAGGGACGTGAGAGTCTCTGGCACTACGCTTGGCATCGGTGGCTGAGAAGACGGTGTAGACAAGAACGAAGGTGCCAACAATCTCAGCACCAAGGCCGTCCCCTTTGGTGTAACCAGGGTTGACAAAATTGGCACCACCCTTGAATTGGCCGTACCTGGTTTTTCCCTCGAAACCCTTCACCACACCAGCGCCACAGATAGCACCCAGCACCTGCATCACCATGTAGAACAGCGCCCTAGTCAAGGACAACTTCCTCGCCAAAAACAGCCCGAATGTCACAGCCGGGTTTATGTGACCCCCTGCATAATCACAAATGAACTTTGAGTTTCTATTTTTTTTTTCTCATAGAAATATAAAAGAGTGTCGTCGACAACAATGAATTATTCTAAAAGCTTAATTAAGGTGATAAGTGAAGGTTGATGAACCTGAGATGCCAGCGGTGCAGTAGACAAGGGCGAAGATCATGCCACCAAAAGCCCAAGCAATGCCTTGAATACCAACGGATTGGCACTTGGAGCTGGATCTCTGGACGCCCATGACAGTCAAGACGGTGATGTAGAGGAAGAGGAAAGTGGCCACGAACTCTGCTATCCCAGCTCTGTAGAAGGACCAGGATGTGAGCTCGGAGGGCTCAAACAGCGGCGCCGGGGGTGGCTCCTTGTAGTCCTTGCCATCGTCTTGGCTCTGGGCCGCAGTCCCAATGGGCTGCCTCTCAGGGAACTTGTTAGCTCCCAAAGATACATCTTCCTCCTTCCCCTCCATCTTGGGTTTCTTCTCTTGGAGTGAAGTTGAAAGCTGAAGCTGATGATGGTGGGATTGTATTGTATTGATGTGATGATGAGAGTGGGGAAAAAGGTTAAGGTGCGGATTTATAAGCAGACTCAGTTCAAATTATGACAATGGGAGTGAGGAGTTGGGTATAGGTGGTGGGTCCCTTTCGGCGTAACATTCAATTGAATTGAATTTGTTTTCTTATCTTTTTGGCCGTCCAATCGTGTTCCGGCTTATTCATGAATCCAGTGACCCAGTTGGAGGGATATGATTGGCCCAACAAACAATGGTACCGTCCTTGCTACTCTGACCATTCATTGACAGGCGCACCATGTTCTGCGTAGCACACGAACATAAACACATTGGCATTCGCAAGTATTTCAAGTGTAAAATTCCATATGTTCGAGTGAGTTCCATGGGTGTGGATTAGGTGAGTTGTGGGAGACTCCTTGACTACTGGGTGGTGCTGATTGTCATAATATAAGTTACGGCGGGTGCTACTATACACCCCATTAAGTTGGGGTGTATACTAAAATCACGTTGAACTTTTTTTTTTGAGCCTCTTTTTTTTTCAAAATCATATGACACGTTCTCCTCTAGAAAATTCTTCGTTATCTCGCAAAATTCATTGCGTAAAACACTGTGTCATGCCGGAAAAAGAATCTTTTTATATATTTTAAAATTACACAACTCAAATAATACTGCAATCAGGAAATAATTACTAAAATTTTTTTTTAAAATTATTACTGTTGAAAAAATTTATAAATTTTAACTAATGATATATATACAGCTTATACAATTTAAAAATATTAGAGTGATCGAGTTTTCTAAAATTATAATCAACACGCAACTAATATTTATACGTATATCATTTGAAAAAATTACTACAGCATGCTTATATAAAAAAAATATAATACTAAAAAATTGAAAAAATTAAAAAAAAAAAAAAAAGGAAACCAATTTCCTAGAATTAATCCAAGCCATTGATTTATTTTATGAATAAATCAATGGCTTGTGTTTTAAGGTGTATGATACACCCTCCAAAGGAGGGTGTATATTAGACGTTGCCTATAAGTTACTACTAAAATCACGTTGAACTCGAGCCTCTAACTTGACACGTCTCCTCTAGAAACTGCGTTATGCATTTATTGCGTTGTGTCATTTTGTGCGGATTCTGGAATTACAAACCAACACGCAACTCAAGTACTGCTACAGCATGCTTGCCAATGAATTGAGGAGTATGCCGATTATTTCTCATTTCGTTTCATGTCACAAAACGAATTTAGTTTAAGGCTTTAAGCATAGCTTGAAGTTTGTCTATTAAACCAAATGAGCTTGCTAGTAGACAGATTACAAATAACATAAATGACATAAATGTAAAATCCATACTTATTATGTTTATACATTTTACCTTACGTAAAAACATACGTAATAATTAAAAAGATATTTTAGTTCATTGAATGTAATGATTAAACTTGTTATCCTTTCGTGTATATTTGAATGTAATCAATGAACAATTTTTATTAGTACATTTCCATGTACAAGGACATGTAATAATATTTGATTATATCATACTTAGGCTTCCATATTAAAAATGACCTAGCAGAAATAGAAAATTTTTGAAAACAAATATTTAAAATATTTTATTCAATTCTTAGATACTAATTAGATTTATAATTTGATACAAAATCCTAAATAAGGATTAGATTGAAAATTGGATAAGGATTTCTAAAGAAATTAGATTTAGAGTAAAATTTGAATTCTTGCACTATCTTAATCATGTTTTAATAATTAGACCATATCTTGAGTTATAGAAATTGGATTAAAGCGTCATTAGATGCATTGAAAAGTTAACAAAAAATCTTACAATTTTTTTGTTAAGATCGATGACAAATTCTGTCATCTAGAAGGTGGTAACAACCATGCAAGTTAAATATGAAAATGTATCAACTTTTTTATAAAAAGTATAAAAATAAGTTTAGCAAATGAGCTCTATTTTGGTTCAAAAAATACATAAAAATTACAGAATTTTAGAAGCTCAAAGGTAGCAAGGGGACAAGCGGTAGGAGAGACAGATGAGTCATCATGGAGCTCTCATGAAGTTGGAGATTGAATCATCATTGGAAGCGCTTTGGTTTTTTCTCTACAGTTCTATCATGATGAATTCTCTTTCCTCTTCTTTTCTTTTTTTCTTTTTTGTCATGAGTAACTAAATTCGTGTGTTGATAATGTGAAGATGTAACTTAATTTCATTGACATGTATTAAGATTAAATTTTTAATTAATTTTTTTTCTATTTAATTTAAGTGCTTATTATGGTTCTTAATGCTTTTATGAATTGGTCACTCATAAATTGATCTAATGAGATATGTGTAGAATCAGAAAGTTTGCATATGACTTAGACCATAAATAATAAATGTCATGATTTATAATTATATAAGAATAAAGGTTATAGGTTATGTGAGAAAATTGTGCTATATATTTTCTATGAGAATCCATAGAGTGAAGGTCATGCCTTTAATAGTTGGGGCTTAGATTAAAGAATTGACTAGCCTTTGATAATTAAAGAGAATTAATCCGCGAAGGAATTAAATTTTAATTAATTAAGAGATTCTTTCAATCACTTGAATAACTATAAATTAGTTAAAATGAAAGTCCCAAAGCTACTCTATTAGTTATGATAGATTATTGAATTAAATGAAGTCAGATCTTTAACATCTTTATCATTACTTGTTTACACCTTAATTTGTTATCGTGCTCTCTTACTATTTTTAATTTATATGTTTTTACTTTGTTTTGCTTTTTCTTCAATTATTTGGTTTTCTTTGAACTCTTTTTAATCTCAATTTTCTATAGCTTAAATAGTGTTGATTTGGTGAATTTAGTACTTGACAATGTAATCTCTTTAGGACGATACTTACTCATTATTATATTACTTTTACGATTTGGTATATTTGTCAATTGAGTGTGATACACGTAACATACATTAAGAGTAAGTGCACTCTATCGTATAGTAATATAAGATTTGAGTCCAGTTGTCGATTCCATGAGAAATAAAAGGTAATTATTAGATTTGCTAAACCCTTGGTTATTTAAACAATCGTAGGTGTAAAAAGAAATTTAAAATAAAATCAACAACAAATAAATAAGAAAAATGGAATATTACTCAATGTAGAGATAAAATCACTTAGAGGGAAACTAGGACGCAATGTTCACTTAATCCAATTAACCAGATTTTCACTCATTTATCATGTAAGGTAATTTTCTTGCCAAAGTCTCTTAATTGCTATTGATTCTCAATGGATATGGATAATCAATATTCTGTTCCCAATTAATCACCTATTTGGTTAATTAGTTGAATTAATAAGAAATGCATTAAGCTTCAATTCAAGAGATGAACTAACCTAATTGGCAATTCAATTGGTAGAATAAATTGTTGTTTGATCATTCACCAACCTAATCCTAAGTTTATTATATAAGTTCACTCATTGGTTGTGGATGACCACCGTTCAAACTATGAATTAAAGCATGCCAAAATTGATCAAGTCTTGACAAGAATTCAAAAAGTAATACAATAAACTCAATGAAATTACCTTAATCAGATTCGAATTGAAAATCAATTAATTAGGAAAACAAGATTCCCTATAGCCCTAGTTATGAGATTAGCTATTCATGTTCAACAACAAACCTAAATCATAATACAAATTCATGGAAGGAAAAACCTAAAGAAAAGGAAAAAAATTAGAGGGAAGAGAAATCAAAACTCATTTAATGGAGATTGTGATCTTCAAGCCTTCAAGAATTACGTCCTTTTTTCGTGGCTGTCTTCTAAAGATTCCTAATTGTCTTCTCTTGTGATTTGTCTCCCAAAAGTCTGCTGCCACAAAAGTGTTCTTTAATTTAGGGATTCGCTTTTATTTATATTAGTTAGGGGCAAAACTATATGTTTTCACGCGCAGGAGATCTCACGTGGCCGTGTCTAAGCTCGACATAGTCGTGTGACCAGGAAATCAACGTAACTTCAGCGTCAGGGTGACACGGGCGTGTCTCCCAGTGACACGGGCATGTAGTCAGAGACGTTCTTAAAGTTAGACAGGGTCGTGTCTAACTCAGGAATCGCTTCTGAGTTGACACAATGTCCTGTCTAAGCCAATATAATCTTCTTTTGCTCTAAAAACACGATGTCTTCGTCTACTTTCACTCAAAATGTAATAAATCTCTTTCAATCTGTAAAAACAAAATACAATGATAATGATCAATTTAAAATTCACCAATAAATACAAACAAATCACCATAATTTATATAATTTAAAATTATAAAAGTACTACAAAAGTTTCAGATCATTACTACTTTCTCAATTAACCATCAAAACTCAATTCTAAACACTTTTGAAATTTAGCTGAATAGTTATTGATATCGTAATTGTCATTGTTAACATGAAATAGACCTTAATCCTACTGAAAATAGTCTAAAGACAAAAAAAAAAAAAATTGTCAGGTTCTTCTCTTCTGTCCATTATTATCCACGAACATTTCTTTCTTTTCATTTTGTAAATCATTTAGCAAACATGGTTGGCACATGGCTGTCCAGCAATTACCTTATCTCACGTCCGCACATAAAATGTTAACTATCAATTAGAATAACTCACCCTGTTCTCTTCTTAAACTAAGTATACTCACCTTTTTTTAGTTTGTTTCCATCTGCGTGGATGAGACGATGATTACGTCTACATACCGTTAAGCGCCATTACTAAATATAATAGCAACTTTCTTTAGATTATACGTCGACATACAAAAGTTGTTAGCATATAAAACAATTGGAATATTCTTGGAGATTGATTATTTTAATAATGTTACCTAATATGCATTAATTTAGTTTCTTGATTAGTCTCAATGAATTGTCCGGATAACATTAATAAAAACAAATGGTTTATGATAATTTTGAATCGTGAACCACAATTTTTGGGAATCTTGAGTTTTTCTTCATCATTCTGCTCTGGCAAATTAGGCCACTGGTTGGAGGCATCACTCACGTCCAGGTCGAAGTAGGGTGGAATGAACCTCCTTGCTTCTTTATATCTCTGTTTCTGTGGTTTTAACTTTTAAATAAAGAAAATGATCAGGACAACTTTTGGTTATTCGTGTTATGCTTTCCCTGAGAAGGATGGAACAACAATTCCACTCAGATAGTTTAAGTTGCTTAACAAATTGCTTATTTCCCCATATAAGTCTATGACCTCTTTTCACTGAAAATAGATACTTTCGAGACATTTTATTTGTATAGGAAATAAAAAATAGGAAATAAAATGTCGCCTTTTTATTTCCTATACAAATATAATGAAGTCTAGATTTTTTTTAAAAAAAGGCAATTTCCATATCCTATTTTACCTTATAATCTTCATTTCCTTATTATCATTTAAATAAATAATATAATCATCTTTTTTTTCCCCTAAGTTATTCCCATACTATTTGAGTGTACAACTAATTTCTTAGAATAAGATGGATATGATTAAATCCTTCCCTCAAGTGATATTTTTAGAGTTCGAATTAATGCTTGTCAATAAGTCTTTACTAATTCCAAGAGACGAGGCTGCAGGTGATGCTATATATTAAACTTGATATAAATTTGAAATTTCTCTTGTTTGACGGCTGTAGCATGATGTCACTAAAATATGTAGTGTTAAAAAAATAATAATGGTTTTCTAAGGACTACGGTTGCTGATAGCTGTCTCTTTCATTTTAGAGCAGCATGTACCTTAGATTTGAATGAATGAATAGATAAAACTTTAGAAAGTGGGTGATCATTTCTCGCCTGCCATATATTTTACTAATAACATACTCAAAGTTCGCAAACTTGTGACAGAAAACTACGTTAAATTACGTGATAATTTTCACTAAAGACCGTCTAATAAATTTGGGCCACAAGTTTTTGTTGATGTGTCACATCCTCACATGCCATGCCCTTACCTAGTTATAATAAGCTTCATGACTATTTTGCTTTTCAAATTTTTAAAGAACAAAACTTATGTTAAATTCTTTAGGAATATATGGTATTTTTTTAATAAAAATATGATATATATTTTATTTTTTAATAAAAATATAATATATATTTTAATTTTTAGTCAATTAATTATTATTTTTAAAATTTTTATTAATAAATTATAAAAAAATATATACATATTATATTTTTATTAAAAAAAAATACTACAAACACTTAAGAAATTTTACTTAAATTTTGTCCTTTTTCAAAACCTTAATCTTTGCGACGAAATTAAACAACACCTGCTTCCAGGTTATACAAGTTATGAAGTTAAGTGCGGTGTGAATTTAAGTCTTTTGTGATCTCATTTCTTGTCTTCTAGACTGTATCTCCAATAAAAAATCATAATTGTTTAGAATTGAATTCTGAAGGTTATCTGATAAGGTAGTATACGGTGAATTCCCCTGAAACGTAGTAATGACCGCTAGTGGAGCGAAGGGATGGGTACTTGTAAAAGACACTTTGATGCTCAAGTCAATAACTACACAAGAAGGATAGTGCGTAATTGAATTCAGGCGTACCTTGTCTCCACTGCTTACTATATTTATATGAATATTTTAGGGTATGTGGTGTCTAAACATTCAGTGCGTGCCGAATGCTGCTACCTGGAGGACAAGATCGTAGAGATAGTGTCGTGGAGGCCGTTATCCCTTTGTCCTTATTCGTCCACATGTACGCGGTACGATCATGATTTGTTATTGTCATTATGCCTGATTGTTACACCGTGGTGGCTCCTTAAGGGTCCGTCATTCGGGTTAGGCGTTTTGGAAAGCCACGCGTCGCTTCAATTTCGAATGTTTTGTGCCTTGTCCTTTCGGATACTTTTGTTTAGAAATGGTGCGCCACGCGGCTGAGGAAGAGTGGAGGTCACCGTTTAGGGTTCGTAACGTCATGATTAGTCGTTTTTGAGTTTCAAGACTAAAATGGCATCGTGATGAGGCACTTCAAACGGAAAGACGTATTTGCCCCCATCGACAACAGTGATTAGAGATGACTTTTCATGCTTATAAATAAGGGTGAGGTTTGACCATTCCCACTCTTCGCCCATTCCTGCACTCCATATTTATTTCTCTCCTTACTTAGGAGATTTTTAGCACCTTGGTGGCTGTCGTTGGCAATTCAAGGCTTTCTCAGTGAGGCATTTCCAGCATTTCCTTCACCTTTTGGAGACTACTTCCAACTAACACTCAAGGTACTCCTTGCTTCACCCTTTCCATTTTTTGTTCTTTCCTTCGAATTATTTAGTGGGGAAAAATATCTGGGAGTAAAGAGACGGTGTAGAATAGTGGCTCGTCAATGGAGGTCTTAAGTCCTTCTTCATCTTCATCACCTCAATCACGGTGGGAGCTTCAAGCCCACGGTAAGGATTCTGGTGAAGGTCTGAATCCCTTGACTAGGGTGAGGATCTTGGAGGCACTCCAAAGGGCGGACCAAGACAGAGAACTGACGAGGTGTAGGTCAGCTCGTCTGCTATCCGAACTAAAGATGGCGATGAAGGACATAAGCGATTCTTCTATAGGTGATTCTTTTTAATTTGACTCGGGTGCATCCTCTGTAGGTATGGACTCAACCAGGAGGGCTACGCTTGTGAAGAGGGGGAGGGCTATAGTCACGTAGCAAAAGAAGTACGTCCTCCTCTGAAATGTTGACGGATACCGGTGGGTGGACCGGGAGGTTCTGGGCACTCCTTCTGACATTAGGACCGTGGACGATGCTTTAGAGAAGCAATAATATTTGCAGCTAACTGTGGAGGGGCTCAGAGATCCAGAGTTTGCAATCTGACACCTATCAGAGGAAGAGAAGGTGTGTTCGACCCGTACAGAGGGCGAACACTTCATGTACATGTACGATACTCTCTTTACCCGGATTGGGGTGTGGCTGCCGTTCATGGCTTTCAAAATGGGCATTCTTAATCACCTGCAGGTGGCACTCACTCAACTTCGTCTGAATGCTTGGGGATTTGTTTGGGTATTCGAGCTGGTATGTCGAGTCTTTGAGTGATCGTACTCGATCAAGTCTTTCTTTTTCCTTTTATCTTGGTTGACGACCTATGGGAGCAGCCAAACCAAATGATAGGTTATGCTGTGTGCGCAGAGCGGGCGCATAGTCTTTAAGCCCTACCAATAATCCTTTAAGAAGTTTATGAAGAACTTCTTTAAGGTAGAAGGGGCATTGATAAAGTAGATGCAATGTCGCGACCATAAAATCGCGGTGGAATAGCAACTTAAATTAAAATAATTTAATTTTAGGAGTCGTTACCAATTTTATTTTTATTAGGAAAAATTGAAAAACCTAAGAAAAATAGTCTTTGAAAATCAAATCAGATTCGGGAGTCGGTTATGCTTAGGAAAGGGTGGAAAGTTAATCCCACAGCACCCTTAACACACCCGTTCTAAGACGGTACCTTAAGTCAATTGTGCAAATTCTTGATAATCTCAAAATATTTGTTTTATCCCTTTGTAAAAAATGAAATAAACAAATAAATTATGAAAAATTAATTTTTGACTTGACAAAATAAAGATTCTGCTCCTACGTATCCTCAGGTGCAATAAGGAACTCAAAGTCACGTAATTCTCTTAAATAATTGTAGGTTGGTGGATTTTGATTAAATAATAATAAATTTTTTAAAATTTTGAATTAACGAGTCGTCGCAACTCAGTTAATCAAATTATGGATAGGCGAAGCTCACGTCACGCTAAAGATATCACCCACTGATTATTAAGTTTGTTGCAAAAAAATTTATCTTAAAAGAAAAGTTTTAGATCTTTGTCAATTAGTGATTTATTTAAAAAAAGACAAAATAGTAATTAATAATAATAATAATAATAATAATAATAATAATAATAATAATAATAATAATAATAATAATAATAATAATAATAATAATAATAATTTGAACCATCAAGTTCGTCACAATTCAGATGATTACAAAAGTATAGGATCAACAAGTCACCGCAACTCAATTAATTCTTTTTATTTTTTTAAATTAAAAATATTTAAATTATTATATATATACATATTTTTTATATTTTTATTCCTATCATTTTTTTACTTGTATTTTTTTTACTTTTTGAAAATGTATTTCCATCATTTTCGTCACTTTTAGAAGTGGGCTTTCTTATTAGATAAGACTATTGGGCTCATCCACAAATCTAAAATGACTTAACACACAACACATACTTATCAAAAATACAAAACAAAGTTAAAACTAAGTTAAGCATATAAAATAATAATAATGATAAAAGAAGGTGAAAACAGATAGAAAGTGAAAAGTATTATCATTTTCTTTTCAGAACCAGTACACAAAAGTATAGTCACAAAGACAACTACCGTGGAGACTCGTGGACTTGTAACGGAGTGGAGGCAGCTTGATGGTGGTTCCGGTATGTGAGTGTTCGTGGATGGTGGATTCGTGGAGGGTCGTGGTGGCTGCTGGTTTGGATGGGAGTCTCGGGTTGAAGGTGGTCTTCATAGTGGAGGCATGGCTAAAAGTACGGTAGGATAGGGTTTTGGTGAGGGTGGTGGCTCACGGTTTGGAGGGTGAGGCTTTCCGGTGGGTGTGGGTGTGTGGCCGTGAAGGATGATGGAGATGTTGTTAGATGGTGGAAAGAGATGATGAAGATGAGGTGGATGGGGTAGGGAACGTTATGAGATGAAGATGGGTTCACGTGAATAGTGAAGGGTTGAGGAAGAAGATGGTGAAGATGGTAGAGATGGTTGAAGGGTGGTGAAGTGTGGAAGATGGTGAAAGTTGAGGGTGGTTCACGGTGGTGTTGGTATGTGACGTGGTGGTTATGGTGGCTTGGGTGAGTCAACTCGGTGGCTATTCGAAAAAATGAACGTGGGAGACATCTAAGGTGCTTCTCACAATTTAGAGGGATGAAGAATAATGGTGTTTCATGGTTTGGAGGGTCTCAGTTGGAAGGTGGTGTTGAGATGGGAGTTAAGTTGGGTTGTGTGGAGGAAGATGAGGGGAAGTATGATGGCAGCAAGGTGGTTGGGTGGTTGTTATGGGTGAAGGAAGAATGAGAATGGTGATGGGTTGACAGGGGGGTGTTTCACGTGGGTAGTCATGTTGATGGGAGGTTGAAGGAAGGTGAAAGATGATGAAGAGTTTTGGTAGAAGATGATAAGGTTGCATATTGTGAAGATGGTACAAAGACACGGGGCGGTGGAGGAAGAAGGTTGCATGCCTGGCTCGTGGATGAGCTTGGAAGAGGGGTTAAAGATGAGTCCGGATTGGTTGGGTGTGGGGGATGAGAAGAAAATGGCTTCTGGTTTGGAAGATGGAGATGTTGTTATGATGGAGGAAGATGAAGTTTTTGTGTTGTCTTGTGAATGAAGATGGAAGAATGAGAATGGTCCTCCACGTGAGAGCTCCTCCAATGAAGCCAAAAATGCTCATTTGTCCTAGTATGGGCAACATGGAAGTCCCATTATAGAGTGTGTGTGTGTCGTGTGGCTGATGCTGTCTCCTCTTTGAGTGAGTTTTGTAATAGTATGGGTGATAATGGAGTGAGTGTGAACTGTGTGCAACTGGTGCTGTCTCCTCCTCGAGTGGGTTCTGTAATGGCATGGGTGATAATGGAGTGAGTGTGAGCTGTGTGCAACTGGTGCTGTCTCCTCCTCGAGTGAGTGGGGAGCACAAGTGAGGGAGTAAGTGAATTAGTGAGGGAATGAGTCTTTTATTATTATTTTTTATTTATTTATTTTTTAAATATTTTTTTGTTTGTTTTGTTTTGTTTTTATTTTTGTTTTTTTTAACTTGGTTAAAATTGGGTGTTCACATGCAATGAACAAGTTATAGTTGTGTGTAAAGAAAATAATATTAGAGAACTTAAAAGTCATAAATTAATAGATTGAATAAAACAAGAAATGTAAAGAGTCATATATTGTTAGGAATTTAATCAATTCATATTATTCAAGTTACTAAGTGCATATTTCGTGATGCTAATTGTTTTTTCAATTAAATAAATAAAATACAATTCTTCATTAAAAGTGATGTTATTATTTTATATTTAAATATTTTTTATTCATGTCATACTAAATTAATAACTTTACATAAAAATATATTAATTTTTAGATGAGTTTGAATAATTTATAAGAAACTATAGCAAAATTGATTCAAATAAAATCCATTATTAGAAAACTAAATTTATATATATTCATATATATTTATTCTATATTATTTTAAAAACTTCAATATATATATATCGCATGGGAGTAAAAGTTTTACATGAAGATATAGTAAAATTAATTAAATATAATTTATTATGAGAAAACTAAGAAATTATTAAGTATTTTTTTAAAATATTTGTTCATATATATAATATATAATATTTAAATATTTATATTTATATTTATGGGATTGAAAACTTTACATGAAAATATATCAATATTTACATTTATGAAAATAAAAACTTAACAATAAAATATGATAAAACCAATTAAAATACTCATATTTATAATAAAATTTATGTAGTAAGATCATTGAAATGTAATTGAAAACCCGTATATATAACATCGATGTTTTATTGATATTTTGAGTAAAATTATTTGTATGAGTTAAGATAGTTTTTGTTGATAAATAAGGCAAGAAAATTGACATCGACGGAAGTATTGATGAAACATATGTAATTGATAAGTTATAATTGTGTGTCACATTGAAATAAATTAATTGTATTTATGAAAGAAAACAATATTAAAGAACCTAAGAAATTATATGTCAATTGATTGATTTAACTAATGTGTTATTTTGTTTAGTTTACTTAAATTGTGTAAACTAAATGTATATATTACAAAATGTTAAGATATTTGAATGTATTGAGTATCATTGGGTTATATTGTTATCGACTATTTCAATTTTTAGTAGGTTTTTTTTTTTTGTCATTGTAATATCTATCTATTTTAAATTATTTTGTTAGTATAATTTAGCATTAGGGATCAACTTGGTATACTCTTAATAATAAGTTAATAAAATATTCAAATGAATAAACACATAAAAATCAATATTAAAAAAATTATAGAATCAAAATTGAAATTAGCAGAAACTATATAAACTAATTATTTATTTGGAAGTCATATAAAAAAATATTTATTGAGAGTAGCTACATAATCCAATTATTATATCACGGGAAGGGCCGATTAATAAAAACAACAAAATGATTTTGATTTGGTCTCACTGTAGACTCCATTAATTATAACTAAATCAAATTTATCCGAACCATCTGAGATGTTATATATCTGAGCTAAGTTTTTTTTTAATTTATCTCGTGCACGAGTATAAAACGCTAGTTATGTGTAGAGTATAAATATTTACTTTTGATTTTGCAAACACATGTAAAAATAGGGTGGCTTTTTTATGGTAGACCCTTTAGCTTTAGGTCCATCCATGCACCCTAAAAAAACCTACAGTAACAGGTATTGGGTATTTACAAAATGATCCTTTTGTTTATTTACACTTCGGTCCTACAATAAATAATTTTTTATTTTATTCCTTTACAACTTTCTCTCTTCTGTTTGTCTTCTCTTCTTGTTTACCTCCGACAGATAGCTTATTTGGAGGACCAAGCTGCAATTCTTCCATTTTTCTAGTTACCTGTTACTCAAGTTATAAGTATTTGATCTCAACTCTTCATCTAAATTTTCAGTGATCCAAGTTATAGGTTTTGTCCTTCCAAGTTTGCATCTTCCATCTTCATTGACAGTTTGAGGTTTGCACTTTGCAGGGAGAGAAGCGGGCTAATGATACTGTGCGGCGGAGGTGCAGGGAATTGACAAACGTAAATGAATGAATGAATTTTGGTTTGTTATGAATGAAGGGTTTGAATGAGTCTTTTGGGTTTTTTTTTCTTAGGGTGAAATTGAGTTTTGTTCTGTTTTGGTTGGCGGTGTTTTTTGCATTTGAAGGTCCGAAAGGTGAAGCAATGTTTGTTTTAGCGTCGTTGTTCATATTTTCGTTCTCAGATTAGATATAGGATTCAATTCCGTTGGTTGGGCGCAGCATTGCATGTGTCACAGATGCACTTAAGTCTCAGCTGTTGTGCCACGTGGTCTCTTTATCAACCGTTCATTCAGAATAATATGATATGATCTGCCATAAAAGAAAAGGGCAATTCTAAGTTGAACAAAACTTATGTCCATTTTCTTATATCAATTTCACTAATTAAGGTATGACATATATACATTTAAAAAAATAAGAAAAAGAATATTAATAAACACATATCATAACTTAATTGGTGAAATAAATGTAATGGATATAAAGAAATTGACATAAGTTTAATCCAACTTAGAATTCCCTTTTTCTTTTATGGCAAATCAGATCATATTATTCTGAATGAACGGTTGATAAAGAGACCACGTGGCATAGCTGCTGAGACTTAGGTGCATCTGCGACACATGCAATGCTGCGCCCAACCAACGGAACCGAATCCCGTATCTGATCTGAGAGCGAAAACATGAACAACGACGCTACAACAAACATTGCTTCACCTTTCAGACCCTCAAGTGCAAAAAACACCGCCAACCAAAACAAAGCAAAACTCAATTTCATCCCCTGACAAAAAAAACCAAAAGACTCATTCAAACCCTTCATTCATAACAAACAGAAATTCATTCATTCATTTATGTTTGTCAATTCCCTGCACCTCCGCCGCACCGTATCATTAGCCCGCTTCCCTCCCAGCAAAGTGCAAACCTCAAACCGTCAAGCCGGTGTTCGAAGCTTCGGCACCGATCCATGGAGACCGCGTCGACTCGCTGTTGAAACGGACTCGCCCCGACTCGGCTTCGGCGGCGAGTTCTGTTCCGAGTTCTTGAGGCGATGAGAGGGAGCTGCTGGTGCTTGAACCATCGTGCAGAGCAGAGGTTCCGGCAACTCGCGATCTCCACTGTTAAATCGGCGAGGATCAGTCCTCTCCTCTGCTGTTGCATTGCGTTAACGCTGATCGTCCTCGCCACCACCGCTTCCACCGTTGCCGTATGGAGCAATCAAACTCCTTCTCTGCCTCGCTTCCCTGTTTCAAGGTTCGTTACGGGCTTACGGCTTTTCATTTCAATTTTCGGTTTAATCCGTTAATTTGTTGTAGTTTAGTTTCTATTTTAATTTATTCCTTCTCTCTGTCGATTACTATTTGTATTTATATGAGTTAATTGTAGAGAGAAAATAGGGGAAAATGAAAATGGTTCCTATATAGCTAGCATCTATCGTTTTGTAAACAATCTGTTCAGTTACTGTTTAGACACCTGAACAAATTCTTGGTGCCAGGAATTTTGGAAAATTTTGATTGGGAATTTGAATTTCTGATCTCACTATTATTCATATTGATATGCTGGGGACATTACTTGGATTTTAGATTTTCTTTTAGTTCTGTTGTGGTTGTCTGTTGCTCATGTACCAGAATTGGGGTATATAATTAGGTATCTGATGAATTATTTAATGTTATGGCGTGTGAGATTCATCACTTCTTGATGAGATTTCTAAGTATTCTTAGTTCTTACCTTCTGACATTTAAAAAAAAAAAACCCATCGTAGTTTGGGGTTTAGCTGGTTTATATTATTAACCTTGTTCATGCCTTTGAGTGTAGTGCAGTGGGATTGATCATTGCACTTTGAGTTGACGGCACCTTTGAACATTTTGATTTTATCCAGAGTCCTTTGTTTAAAGAATAATGATACTCTTACACCCATAAAAATAGGTGTATCACTATTCACACTCTTTTTAAGAGTTGTGATTAAGTGAGAGAAAATGATAAAAAAAAGTAAGTATAATGAATGGTATCGAGGAAGGTGTGAAAAGAGGTGTATGTACTGTTTGTGGTAAGAATATAAGAGTTGTTGTTTAAATAAAGTCCTTCAGTTGTAGCATTTGTAGGTTCTCAACAACTTTCTCTGCGCTGTGCTTGCTTGCTTGCATATTGCCGGAGAAAAATCATTCTAGGTAGAGATTATCCATTCGACCATTAAGGAGGCCCTCCGCCCCTCCCCCTCCCTTTTTTATGTCTTTTGTTTCGAAAAAGAGTGGAATAAAGGTAAGCCTTTTCATTGAAAATTTAATTTTCTTTAGGATTGTTGAGCGTATTTTTCTTGTAAAATCAGAGAACTCATTTCATTTTATATTTTGTTCCTCAGGGAAGGATACTCTATTGTAATGAACACATGGAAGAGATATGATCTCCTAAAGCAGTCCATCATGCATTATTCATCATGTCCTCGACTTGAATCAGTACACATTGTGTGGAGTGAACCCGATCCTCCTTCAGATTTTCTTTCTAAATTTCTACACCACGTAATAAAGTCCAAGTCTACAGATGGGCGACATGTCAAATTGAAGTTTGATATCAACAAGGAAGACAGTTTGAATAATAGATTTAAAGAAATTAGGGATTTGGAGACAGATGCTGTCTTTTCTATTGATGATGACGTCATATTTCCTTGCTCTTCAGTGGAATTTGCATTTGATGTTTGGCAAAGTGCACCAGATACAATGGTGGGATTTGTTCCTCGTATCCATTGGGTGGATTCACTGGTATGGCTTTATCTATTTTTTTACCAGATTATTGTTCATCATCCCAGATAATATTGTTCACATAATATTTCTGTTGGGCCTTGCTTTTCAAGCTCCAACATGAGAGAAAGTATATGACTAATTCAGCTTGGAAAAAGTCAATCCTTCCTGATTTGAATTTTCATGCATTATTTCTTGTTTTTTTTTTTGAGCTGCAAAATTTTGATATAGAAATAGAAGTTATGGACTCCAACTGGCTTGATATCTACTAGTATTCACCATTGAAGATGCAGTTTTGCAAAACATGGAATTCAAACTTTTGTGGAACATATGGATTGGAGATCCATTTCAAATTTGAGCATGATGCGACCGAAACAAAATAAATAAATAAATAAATAAAATGAAATAAAAAATAGCAAACCTTTATCATAATTTGAGGACCTGTCATATCTTTCTTGGCGAGGATCTAATTTTAAAGGAAAAGAAAGCTGAACTTCTGTCATAGAAGAAAAGAATTTAATCTCTTAATGTGTTGATCCAACCTTCAAGAAATTTCTAGTTCTGTTTGGTTCATATATAAATCTTGATGTGAACTTTCTAAGCTTAGTCCTTGGCATGAAGAATATCTCAAATTTCTAGTGCTAATCTTTCAAGTTATTCAATGTTCTTGCAGGAAGGTAACGGCAACAGATTTAGATATGGGGGATGGTGGTCTGTGTGGTGGACGGGTACATATAGCATGGTGCTTTCCAAGGCAGCGTTCTTCCATAGAAAGTATTTCAGTCTCTACACAAATGAGATGGCGGCATCAATTAGAGAATATGTAACCAAGAATAGGTTTTTCTCTCAACTAACTAATCACTCACTGGCTTCCTGTTTATCATACTTTAACCTTCCAAACTATGTAATTTCAAATTTTTTTGTTATTTTGCTCAATAATTCAATTGATTTACCAGGAATTGTGAGGATATTGCAATGTCTTTCCTTGTTGCAAATGTAACTGATGCACCCCCAATATGGGTTAAAGGTAATTGATACATCAGAAACTGATTGCATAATTTTCTGAGTTTTTTGGTTTCTGTGCACTGATGAACTCAACAATTTTAACATTGCCACAGCTTATAACAATTTCATAGGAGTTGCATTTTTTTTTAAAGTTTGTTGAGTAAATAAATTCCGTCATTTTACTAACTCAAAATGACTATAAAATATCCTTTGCTTTCAAGTGAATTGCGATGCTCGTAAGATTGATTTTGTTGTTGGAGAGCCAATAATTGATCTACGGAAATGTTTAGTATTTCAAAACAAACATGAGAGAAATGCAGATATGTACTTCCTATTGATTGATTGCTAGAGCTAGTTGTAGTCATTTTCATTCCTCCCGCCCCAGGTTTCGGCTGCCTAGGTATGCAGTTCAACAAAGTATGTTCAATTGTCTGTAATTGCTTTTGATAATCATTGGAACAATTTCATAATTGCTTTTTATATCCCAGGAGCAAAGCTGGTATTTTGTGAAATTGTAGTATAATAATCAATCCAGTCAGTCCTAATGCTCAAGTAACCAATACAGTGATAAATTGCTGTTTATGGAGTTAATTTTTACAATTAGCTGATAGTGAAGTTCCAAACTTCCATGGTATTGCTTGATTTAATATTGTCCATTTATCGTTAATGCATATTGCACATTAACTTTGTTTTTTCGTTTCAAAAGACTTACACCACCAAATTGATATATGCCACTTCTACATACATGCATGTGTCAACTTCTTTGATTCTTTCATTGTTACAGCTAAAATATTTGAGATTGGATCTACTGGAATCAGCAGCTTGAGAGGTCATAGTGAAAGAAGAACAGAGTGCGTCAACAGATTTACTGCTGTATATGGGCGGATGCCCTTGGTATGTACTTCAGTGAAGGCTATTGATAGCCGCAACATGTGGTTTTGGTGACTGCTGGATTTTGATTTTCTCCGCAGTTTTAGAAATTCCACTATCTTCGATTAGCTAGTTGAGTTACCCGATTCTTATTAGTTACAGAGCTGTATGATATTGAAATCTCATACACAATTCATGCATTTTGGCGGGGAGAGCTAATTTAGCACATTTCTTAGATTGATTTCTTGTATTCTTAACATGTGATACTAGGCTGCGTCCTGGGGTTATTTTTTGTCTCACATATAGAATTTGATTGTATAATTAAGGAACATTACACCCTCAGTTAAGAAACTCCATGTATGATACTGATATGTGAGCAGCTCAGTCTAGAAAATTATGGCAGTAATTCCCCAGTAACACAATATTTAAAAAATAATAATTGTTAAAAATTTGTGCATTGATTTGAAAAAACTTCAGTTGACAAATTAAAAAAAAATCCCTGAACAAAATGATAACTAATTATTTTTCCTGGAACACTCGAGCAGAGCTGGCAACTCATGCTTCCTTCAACAACTTGATTTTTTAAACTATATCATTTCACTGTAGAGTGTAGACATCCTGACATGCACATGTAAACATAAATCATTGTTTTATAGATTACTAACTGGAGTAACAACTACCCTAGAAAAACCCGAAAAGGTCAAGGAATACAACATTCAGGCAAGTGGGATGTCAAAGTTGGTCATGTCATGCTAGAGCTACCAAGAAGTCCTATCTCATCTCTGATGGATGATCTCACAAGGACAATGTTATAGTTGTAAGTTATCGGAGGATTCAAGAGGAAAGCAAGTATCTTTTCCACCGGTGCTCCAGAGGAAACTGGCGTACTTCGATGCATAATAAGTGTTGCCAGGATCTGCTTCCAATACTTGCTGATATCTCAGTTCTGCTGCCCAAAGATCCTTTCTTACCAACCACAGGAAGTCAGCATATCGACTGAGTGCCTCAGCATCTGGTGGCTCCACCAGCACCGATCGTTTGAAGTACTCTTCTGCCCTGCAAAGGGGTAAAAGAAGAACCTTGAGGGATTCATTACATGCTTTCACCCAAGAAGTTTACCCGTACCCATGAAGAGCACAAAACTTTCAGTACTACTATCAACATTGCATAATGTCAATTCCCTCCACTCAAAGTGACTCAATTGAGCTTGGAAAAACAAATCAAAAACTGATTAGGCCTTCAGCGCATAAAGAATAAGCATAACATAGACCATGAGACCTGTCTTCCAGAAAACCTGTTGGAAGAGCCAAACAAACGAAGCATCCAATTCTCTTCGCAACTTAGCCATGACACCTTGCAAGTCTTCACAGCACAGACTCCCTCGTTTGCAAGGCATAACTTTGAAGCTGGTGGATGATAAACAACATGGAGGAAAATGTATTCTTCACAGAACAATTATGAGTCAATTCACTTGTTGCCTCTTTAAAACCATTGTGCCATTGTAGCTTCTTCTTGATCATCCTAATGGACAAAGGAAGTTCCACACTGTTCACTCTCCGCTCAAAGCCCAGTCTCAAAATTTCATCCCTTTCAGCCCAACTCGGTGGCTCGGGCTGAATACCAAGTAAAGAAGGCTCCAAAAGATCAGGCTTCACTGTCCAAAACTGCTCTGAGGAACCTCTGCCAGATAGTGCATAAGCAATTTCCTTGGCATTTCCATCTTCCTCCTCTTCAGCTTGGTCCAATTTCTTCGCCATTACCTGAACCAGATTCATATTTTCTTCATGGTGGAAATCATCAAAAAGTGCAAAGCAAGCTCGCTTTTTTACTCTATGCATCCTCAAATTCCTGGAGCCAAAATGGGTACAACGATAGACCAACCAACATGGCATGTCACTGTTAGTAACAGTGCCATTTCTGAGTGGCAAAGAAGGAATTGCACGAGGTGATTTGTGGGAGTGATAAAGAGAGTAAGGGGTTCTTAAATGCCAAAACTTGGGATTTGGAGAGACTCTTGATCCCATGTCTGATCACCAAGTTCTTCAAGGAATCACAGAAACTATGGATTACACAGCTTACACTAACTAACAAGAACTCATGGTTAAACCCCAATATAAATTAGTCAAAATCCCAGGAAACCCGTGCCAAGGAAAAAAAAAAGGTGTTACAAAAAGTCTTGCTGGCATCAAGAATCCAATCAGATCTCTACAGCTGTTCATCAACACGGAATATAAATTGAAATAGGAAAGGAAAAGCGAACTTTTTTAGTCAAAAAGGTATAAAAATCATAAATTTAAAAATGTTGTGTGTGGAAGTAGCTAGAAGATATCCAACGGTCCATGGGCATTAATAGAAGGCACTACAAAGTACAAACCAAAGCACATGTTGTTTTGCGCTATGATATGTTTTCCGTGTACAGAAAGGTTGGCGGCAGAGAGTTAACGAAGCTCCTTCAGGTCAGGATGAATAAAGTATAATGGGAAATGATTTTTATATATTAAAATATACATATCATATTTATATCATATCTTAATATAAAATAAATATTAAATTATTTTATAAATAATTATAATATTTTTATGACATATAAAATAATTTTATGAATAAATTAAATAAAATTAGACACGAATTTGAAACTAAAACAGAAACAATCTGTCTTTCATTAATCAGAATTCAAGTATTGCTGTTGTATAGAGTGAAAAGGAAAAAGGTTTTATTGTATAGAGTGAAAAAAAAAAGGTTTTATAAAAAAAAAAAAAAGGTGAGCATAGTGGATCACACATGGGCCTGAATGCGGAATGCGTGAAGCCTGATAAATCTTTTGATTTCTAATATTTAAAATTTTAAATTCGTTTAGATATTATAAAAAAAGTTTTAAAGTATAATTGCAAAAACAGCTTTGAAAATTAATAAATTACACTTTTCCAAATTAATTTTATAACATTAATTATTAAATATCACCTGAAAATATTTTTTTCATCCAAAAATGCCCCCCTAAATGACTACCATAGAATTCAATTCCAAAAATATCAACCAAAGAAGTATAGTTTGTATTTTTTCGTAAATAAAGTAGTATAGTTTATCTGGAATGTGCTGAAGATCAACTACAAAGAAATTTGTTGACCTGTTGTAACCGGTCTCTTTCCAGCTGGATTTTTTTTTGGGTGCTAGATTTGCTTGAATGTGTTAGACAAAATAGGAATTTGAATTTAATAATGTATAAAAAAATTCTTTAATTATTTGTGGTGCTACATATTATTTTGTAAAAATATAAATACTTTAAAAAAATAAGTCGTGTTCATGTAAAATTTGTGCAGCAATATGAATGCTTCTTAATATTATTTTTCTCTATCTGTATTTTGAAAAAAAAAAAAGGACTCGTTGTTATCCAACTTGTTCGTTTTATTTTTCTAATGGCTAGTTTTCTATTAGATATTATTTTGTCCGTAGAAACTCTTTTCTAGTGGAACATAAAATATTATTTACTGCCATATTTGACTAGTTTCGAAAGATTCTTCCAGCATTCCACCAGAACCAAATTCTGGCTTACTTTCCTACATTTTTCTTCGGTGGGTGGGTATGTCTGTAATTCATGTTTTTTTGGCGGTCTAGTTGGCCACGAGTAATCCAATCATAATATCTTGATTATTCGTTTTTCATCAAAGATAAAATCTTGTTGCACCAAGAATAAATTTTAGACGGAAAGAATAGAGTGGAAAACTCAATGATTATGTACTAGGCAGGCAGAAAAATATGTAACCAGTGCAAACTAAACATGCTTAGTTTACTAGCCAAGAACTTTTAATAGACTAGACAGAATCCAACAGTTAATAATCATCTTTCATGATCAATTCCTATTGTAATAATACATCTATTGGTTCGTGAAAGAAACAGAAATACAATCCCAAAACTCGCTGGACTAAATAGTTTAGTATTGGAGATCAACGTTTCAACTAGAAGCTGAAGTCCGTAGGTATATGTAAACAAGAATTTTCACCAACTTGTTTGAATATATTTGGATTAGTTTATTTTATATTTAAAATAATTTAATTATTTTTTAAAAAAGTAAGCAATTATTTCTTTAAAAATAATCTTTTCCAAACACGAAGCAACACTATAAAAGATAATTAGTTTCTAATTTTATGGAACTTGCACACATTCAAGCCCTGGATATCACACAGTATTTCCATTTTAAAGCATTGTACTGTTATTGGTCATAACTCGTTCTTATATTTTATTCAAAGAAATTAACAGGAAGCGGTAAAAAAATTGTCAAAATATTTTCCTTTTAAAAATATTGGTACAACTCGTCATTACAAAATTTAATCCATAATAATAATGTATTTTTTTTAACATGTATCACAATCAATAATTAAATATGAAGTGAATTACTCTGTAAAATAAATCCCCAGTGTCACCACCTTCTTCAAATCTTGTTCTAGATTTGTAGCACCGAATCCGTAAATCAATCACACCCATTTCCATTCCCCAACGACACCATTACGATTATCGTTATCCCAAAAGTACCCAAGGAACGTCTTGGCAGCATCCAAGCTAGGAAAATACGTAGGTTCCAAGAATATCTGACTCAACGAGTCACCCCCCTCGTAACTCACCCCAACTCGGCTCCCACTCCCCATGACCATCACCAACACCTGTTTATACGCATAGTAGAACCTCTTCATCGCCGCCTCAATCGCCTGCAACGCCTGCAACACGTGAACCTTCTCGAACCCACTCTCCTTCTCCACGTACACCTTCATCGCCCCCTCCATGATCCCGGGCCCACCTTTTGGGTCCACCTTCACCCCCAATATCTCCGGCACCCTCTCCTTCAAATCCCTGCACATCTTGGTGATCTCCACCAGCCCCTTTGACCGGAAGCAAAACGCCGCCGCTTCACCAACCGACACAGACAACTGCTTCTTCAGCCTTAGGAAATCGTCCGGGTCCATCAACACGTGCACGTCCTCCACCTCCGCCATAACCTTCCAGATCCGCTCCACCGCGTAGCAATCCCTCGCTGCCTTCTCCAAATTTCTCCTCTCCACCGCCTTGCCGATCCTTTCTACAAGCTTCCGCGACGCCTGCACCCATGACTCCAAGATCTGGTGCGTCGCGTGTACCGTAAGGTTCTCGTGGTTCTCATCGTATGACTTTAGGGCGTGAAGGTGAACCTCGTTCGGCTTGCACACGGCGTCGTATAGGAGACTGGGCTTCATAGTGAGGTTGGGTTCCCCCAAGCCCAGCGTGTAGGGACACCTCATCATCGCGCATTCAACGGAGAGAAGGATCCTCTGCGCTGCGTGTTTTGATTTGCGCCACGTGGCGAGCCATGGAAGCAAGCTAGATTCGCTGTAACTTCTGCTCTGGTTCTGGCTCTCGGTGAGGTTGGCTGTTGGGGCGGTACCACGTGTCTCGGGGTTGTGTTCCTCGTCCTCGCAGAGCATGGCGATTATCTCGATCTGTGACGTGGCAAGGGACTCGACCCTGCGGTTCAATTCTCTGCGGTTCGCGTAGGGTCTGGGGTCGGAGAAAACGGTGGAGAGGAAACGGAACGTGATCTCGAGAGCTTGCAAAGCGGGTTTTAGGATTGGCTCGTTGTTCCAGTTGGGGAAGTCCCTTGAGGTCCAAAGCTTTCTAAATTCAGGGAGGCGGAGATAGTGGTCGTAGGCGGTGCATAGCGGAGGCGATGTGGTGGAGATATCGGTGGTGCGGAAAGGTAGTTGTAAAGAGGGTAGTGAGGGCTTATCGGAGATAGAGAGTTTGGGGGATTTGGTAGACATGTCGGAGTTTGCCATATTTGATTTCCAATGTAAATCAACCATTTTCGGAGAAAAAAATGATTATTATTATTTTTTAATATGAGACAAGTGAATTGAATTGGAGTTCTGTTGTGGAATTCAAATGGGCAAGTGAAGAGAGACGGGTATTTATATGATGAAATAAGAGAGAGGTAGTGGTTTGTGACATTTGAAGGAAAGGTCAAAAAAGACGCGTGTGGACTGGGGAGCAATAGGGGCATGAAGAACGAGGAATTTGAAAGTCGCGGCGGTGTGGAAAATAATTTTAATATTTTGAAAAAAATAAAGAAATGAAAAAGATTAAGAGGTCAATTTGGGCATGTACATTTATTAAGGAAAGTAGGAAAGCGAATATTATATTTATTTTATGATAAAATAAATAGGATGGAAAGGGTGAGGAAAGGAATGAATGGAGGAGCGGCACATGAAGATTGAAGCTTATCCGTAACACCTAACATGGAAGGAAGGGTAAGGAAAGCTGTCTGTCTGTTTACGTTGAACTTTGAAAGAGAATAATGCTTACTTTGTTTGGAATTTAAAATTAATAAATGAGAAGGAGGGGAGTGGGATCGTTGAAGTTAGACCTTTGGTACGCGTTGGAAGCCACTCAGGTGTTAAAGCTTGGTCTTTCGGCTTTTGGCACCATCTGTTTCCCATTTCACTTGGAATCCACCCTAAAAATATCCATTCCAACTGCACCAGCCGCCTGTGTGAAAAATGATATTTGTATATAAAATTTTTATATCACTTTTATATATTTTATTTGTTTAGATTTAAAAAAATAGAGAGAGAATATGTAATATGTTGAAGTATATGTTTTAGTTGTTTTATTACTTAAGAAAAAAAGACATAAGAATGATACAAAAATTATAATGTGCAAATAATAAGTCATTACTATTTTAGGCATTTATAAATATAATAACGACCCAATTACTTACTTTCTTATGCCAAATTATCCAAATGCTTAATATGTAATTTTATACATATATATCGAAAACAAAATATTTTACTTTTAACCAATGAATTATAATTTAAATGATATTTTTTAATCCCATTAAAAATGGAGGGTTTGAGGTCAGATTCTCATTTAAACGAATATGATAGAGCCAATCCCCCCTATCTCATAAAAAATATATTTCACTTTAAAAAGGGTGGCTGTACAGATAAAGATGTAAGCAACAATATGGAGGATATTGTTCATCTCCCTAAGCAAGAAGAGAGAAATCTTGAGAGTAGGCTAGATGCGTAGAATAATGCTTCTTGGTTGTTCGTATGAGTTCATTCCCGAATTCCAAGTCCCGTGGCATTAGGTGACAGTTTAGGGTGGGCGAATAAAGCCGTAATTAGGGATATTGGTATCATTAGTCGGCCAAAGTTGATAGACTCGGAATTTTGCCGCGCTTTGTGGGATAATTGACTGCACCCCTATCCACATCCACTGATTCTCATTTGTTGCTTTTTTTCTAAACCCAGCAGCAAGCCAGTAACAACCTTTTTCCTCAGGACTCAAACTTACTGCCATGACGCCATTAATGTCTTTTTTATTTATTTAAAAAATATATTTCATAATATTATGAATAAATAAAAAATGTATCCGTAGAATTCGCTTCCCTTTTCCCGGGTCAAATATTGCAACTGAAGCCAACTTTCTGATGTTTTAGAAGAGCACTGTTGTCTATGTCAGAGATTCGCGAAATGATTAGGAAGGCATTGAGACGAATATAGGTTGAGTAAGAAATGTAACTGTTTTTATTTTTTTTTAATGCAAATTTTTATCTCTCTCTTCGTGAACGCTTTGCAAAATGTTGTTTGTATGAAATAACATTTTCTTTTTTAGAATATAAAAAAGTAATCCATTTACAAGAAAATAATTGTTTAATTTAAATAACGCCAGTTAAAATTCCCAGGCCCCGCAAAACATCAGGGTAATTTTATGTTAAATTTTTTTGACAAGTGTCTTAAAGACACTTATTAAGAAATTAAAAGTAAAAAATTTAAATAATTTTTTAATAAATATTCTTATGACATTTATTAAAAAAACACTTCTATGTTTACTATCATAAAAGATCATAGTAATCCAAACAGGTTAACACAATCATTTTCTTGAAAAATTTGAAAAATGTTAATTTTTAACTCAGTTTAATTTCTCAATTAATCTTAAAATCAGCTCAATTCACGATGCTGCTACTCCAACTAGAGATTTATAGATTTAAATTTAACAATAATTTATTTATATTTTTCAAATTACTTTTTTTTAAAATAAGTACACTAATTTAATTAAGCCATCAATTACCAAAAGCTACTAGGTAAAAGCAAAATTTTCTCTTTATTTTTGGGTTTTTTTTTACTTTATCAATTTATGTATTTAATCATACCTACTTACCTAGTGTGTAATGATATGCAACGAGGAAATATTGAAATAGAAGGCCCTTACACAATCCACTTTGCACATAAAAGTTAATATATTTTTATCTTTATTAAGTGGCTAATGTATCCTTAAAAACAAAAAAAAAGTTATATAGAGAAGAGAAAATATTATACAGAGATAAATTTTTTTATATAAATATACAAGAAATATTAACAATTATATATATATTATTTATCTCTCATGAGGTATAAATTCATTCACTCGAACATCGAATAACACACATGTGACCCTGACCAAAATGTTACTAGTGGAATTCAAATCCTTTTCAATAATTTATAAATATTTTAAAAATAATGAACCATTGCAATTATTGAACGAGCGGTAGTAAGCAAGCCTTTAAACTTAACCAGCAAGAAAATATTTAGAAAAATCAAGTTTCTACAAATTAGAAAGAAAAATAAATTAAGTAATGATCTGGAATTTTGGAAAGTATTGTTTGTTAAACAGGATTTGGTCATGAATTAACCTCAATATCCATGTTTTGTCTTTTTTTTATACTAAATTTTACACTCGTGCAATACATGGTTAAATTAAGTTTTTAAATAATAAAAAATATAATTTAAATATAATTAATTTTATTAAATAAAATATATATAATAATTCATAAAAAAATATTTAAAAATTTAGTTTAAAAATACATAATATTTCCATGAAAATATTTAACTCTAATATAAATACTAAAAAATTTAAATATAAAACATTATAAAACAACCTATATACCTAAAAAAATTATAATATAAACAAAAATTGTTGTCTTTTAAATGCATAATTTAATCCAATAGTTTTATGAAATAATTATTTTAAAATATCAACTTTACTAAAAATTACATATAAATTAATTCAATTTATATTCATGTAACTTAAAAGTAGTAAGTAAAGTGATAAGTAGTTTAGAATTCAATAAAAAATGTACTTGTAGAAAAGGAAAGCTCGTGTATTCTAAGCAAATATAGTTTTAAAGCTAAAATGTGTGACAAAATCTTATAAAACCAAAAAAAAATATTCATGTAAATTTTCATTTTCTATTAGTTTAATTTTTTAACTTTTTTTCATTCCATTTGTATTTTTTATTCTTTCTTTACCTTTGGAATTTTTAATATTATTTTTCACTTTTTAAAGAGTTTACATTAATATTCTAACTTATTAGATTTTTGTTTGAATATGCATGTCATTCATGTGTACAAACTATATTGCCAAAAAAAATACATGACATGCAAATAAAAAAATTATTTCACACATGATAGAAAATTAGAATATGTCTTACCAGTTAAAAGTGACACATGACAAAATTTTCTAGGCTATTATTTTTCTTTCATATATTATTATATTATATTGATAGATTAATTTTGAAGTTACACTTATTTAAAATTTTAAGTATATTTTTTATCTCAATTTAATCATGTTATTATTATTATTATTATTATTATTATTTAAATTACTTGAATGATAATATTATTCATAGAAGATAATGAATAATTAATATATTAATATATTAATTGATTGAGACAATTAATTAATTAAATATACATAAATGATATTCAATTAGGAAGAAAATTCAAATTTTATTTTTTTTATTTTATTATTTGAGTTATTTATTTGAATGTAAATTTTATTAGTGAAAGATAGTGAAAAATTAACAAATTAATTAGTTTAAGTAACAAATTAATTATATATAAATTATTTAATAATAAATCAATGACATTCATTAAAGGTGAGTTTCGAAATTTAAAAGTTTTAATTATATTATTATTTAAATTACTTGAATTTGAATAGTAATATTATTCATTATTTATAGAAGATAATTTTGATAGAAATTTATAAAAGATGGTGAATAATAATTAATATATAAATTAGTTGAAGTAATTACTTAGGTAACTATATATACATATCATTAAATTAAGAGAGAAATTCGAATTTGAATTATACTCATTGATATTCTTCTTCTCCTTCTTCTTCCTATTCTTTTTGGCATCATGGTGAAATCTCTCTGCAGCACATAAATTTGACAACGATTATGGCGAAACCCTAATAACAACTTCACATCCTCCTCTTTGTCCAAGCCATTAGATCTCGAGCTTATTATCATCGTCTTTTATGTTGATCCAAATAGTCACCTGCAATCTCAACGGTCATTGTCGTTAAGCATTGATTCACAATACATATATGTCTAGACCAAAAGTATAATTGCATTGATTCTCAACACATTTATTTTCTAAAAAAATGTAATTGTTTTTTTTCTTTTTCATTTGTTTTTTTTTGTGTATTATATTTATTTAATTTATTTATTAAATAATTTTTGTATGTCTGTCATTTTTTTTTACATGTCTCATATTATCACATATCAAATAAGTGAAACATTTATTTGTTAAGAACATGTTTGTGAACGATATTTTCATTCCTCAACATATATTATTTGGTAAAAAAATAGTTGTAACAATAATAGTGTATGTTTGGTAAATTCATTTTAATTTTTATACGAAATTCAATGTATTTTTTTATAATATTGAAATTTTAACTTATGATTTTAGATTATAAATTATTCCTTAAACTTTAAAATGTAAATACCATTTTGTCATTAATCAAATAACTTTTTTAATCAATTAAATAATTTTTTAATTATTTTATATCTATTTTAATAATTTAATGCATAAAATTAATTCTTTTTTATACCATCTAAATGAAACATGTTAGTTTAAAATTATTTTTCAGTTAATATATCTAAACATAAAATTAATTATATTATAATCAATTATAACAAAAAGTTTTTATATAATAATCGATTATTGAAATAATTAAATTTTTATAACTATCTCAAATACGTATTAAAAAAGAAGATATATGTCAATTTTTTAAAATATGTATATATTTTTTATATTATATTGATTAATTGATGATTGATTGATTCTTATTTTAACTCACCAAATTGTAATACTTTCATCGTTAGAAAAAAAATAGGAAAGATATAAAGAAATTTGGCCCTTTTGCTGTTGTAAACATTTTCCTTTTTCGGAAAGCATCTATAATGTAATCCATTCATGTCGTAATAAATTGATTTAGGACTCTTCAAAAAGAACGCAACACAACCTATAAAAAAGAAAATAATAACAGAATAACATGAGACGATGCTTTGAAGTTATATTTACCCTCTGTTTGTTTTAAGAGAAAATGAGTGGAAAGAAAATGGGAGAAGAGAAAATGAGAAGATTATTCCATTTTCTCCAGTTTGGATGTGCAGAGAAAACAGGCAAGAAAGAAAAAAATATTGTGGGACCCACGTGAAAAGTTTTCTCCCCTCCGGTGCGAAGAAAATGGGGAAGATTGAGAGATTGACCCTTATACCCCCACCATCTTCTTCCATCGCGTCCCTGCCGTCACGCGGATTACTTTCGCCACTCGCTGGCCGACACGGTTCGCGGCCTCGTCGCGCGCTCGTCTCGACACGGTTCGCAGCATAGTCGCGCGCGCTCGCGATCCTGATCCCATTTGAGCCACAACAGATCCGCTCCTGCATCGCACTGTGGCGTTCCACGCGGCCCGCTGGAACGAAGTGCGTGGAGTGGTTGGTTTTGGGGGAGAGGGCGCTGGTTGATGGGTGGGGAATGAATATGAGGGGGGAGAGATGAGGATGAAGAAAGAAAGGAGGAGGGGGAGAGATGAGGATGAAGAAAGAAAGGGGGAAGGGGGCGCGTCTGGACGGTTGGTGGGGAAATGAATGAGGGGAAGAGATGAGGACGAAGAAAAGAAGGGGAGGGGAAGAAATGTCTGGAGAGTGGGTCGGTGGGTGGGGGGAGAATGTATAGGAAAAATGGGAAATAAAAAATTTGGGAAAATGAATTTTTTAATAAAAAGTTATTCTATATTTAATTTATAATTTAAATTTAATAATTATTTTTTAAATTAATATTTTTTATAAAATATATTTATTTACTTAATATAATTTTAAAAATATTTAATTTAAAAATATAAAATAATATATTTATATTCAATTATATATTTAATAAGAATAAATATGTCATTTCATATAATTATATATTATATTCTTTTTTTTTTCAACTCTCGTTTTCTTTCTCTCCTTTTTCTCTTCATCCAAACAATAAGAGAGAAAATATATTTTTCTCTTTATTTTCTCTTCTCTCTATTTTCTCTCTTTCCATTTTCTCTCTTTCCATTTTCTCTTCACATCCAAACAGAGCATTAACTTCATGAGCCTAGGAAAAACACAATCAAATATGTAATTAGTTAGTAGTCTGTTCGGGAATTTATTTTAAAGTTTGAATGTGTGTTTAGAATACTTAATATATATATATATATATATATATATATATATATATATAAATTTTTAAATTTTAAATATTTTATTTTGAAGTAAAAAATATTTAAAAAGACTATGTATAAAAATAAAGTATATATTAATTGTTGATTTTCAGAAATAAATAATTAAAATTTTATTATGATTTGGAAATAAGATGATTATAGCATTTAATAGTCAAATAAATGATAATAGACTTTATCTTAAATTTTATTTTGAAAGGAAAAAATTCAACAAATAAAAAAAATTAAAAAAGTGCATGGTATATTTTTATATTGATAATAATATAGATGTAGAGAACCCTAAAATAAACGTGATACCCAATATCCGCAAAGAATTATCTATATAAATTTTTGATTTGATTAAGCAGATAAAAAAGAAATTGATTAGACAAAAGTAAAAATGAAATTAATTAAAGAAATTATATTTATAACTTGTAACTAATAAGGAAAAGAAATTAAGAGGAAAAGACAATTGTAGTGAAGAAATACATGTGTTTAAAAGAAAAAAAGTACAAAAAATGATTATTTTATTATCAAAATAGTTCACTCTATTTTATATATAGAGCTGGATTGGTAATTGAAACCCACGATCTGAATGGCTACAATGCATATATTTTAGGATAAAATCTTTCAAATTTGGGTTGCATTGCCATGAAACACACATAAAATAGAATACATATTTTTTTAAAAGCTTACATATATATATATATATATTATATCTATAATCATATCTATGTATTTTTTGGATTAACATTAATATTATTTTAATATAAATTCGTATACCATTTAGAATGTGTTTGAGAAAGTTAAAAAAAATAGATTATCTTTGATAATTGATTATTGTTATAATCGAATATAATCGAATCATTTTTATGTTTAGATACATTAATTGTAAAATAATTTTAAGTTAATATGATTCGTTTAGATGATATAAAAAAATTACTTTTATATATTAAATTATTAAAATAGGTATAAAATGATTAAAAAATTATTTGATTAAAGATAAAATAGTATTTATATATCAAAGTGTAAGAAATAATTTATAAACTAAAATCATAAACTTTAATTTTCAGCTTATGATTATTAGTTTTAAATTTTTTTTATTTTGCATTAAATTTTGTATAAAACCTTTTTAAAATATAATTTTTTTATCAAAACATAATAATTATTTCACAAAATAACTTAATCCTCTAAAAACAGCTGAATAGGAAATAATCCAATTTTCCCAATCAAGCTCTTAATTATTTGGTGGTGTCTATCACTTTTTATTTATGAATTTAAACATATTTCATTCTGTTTTGAGGCTAAGTTTCTTAACTTTTGTTATTTCTACTTCTTTAAGTTTTAACCCGCTCATCTCGTCTCCATCCACATCCATTACGGCACTCCACTGCTATAGCAAGTTGCCTAGCCCTCAAAAAATCTAAATTAAACAGCTATAGAGAATTGATCAAACCTATTTATTATTCAACAAAAAATGAGAAGTAAATGAAAGCAGTGTAGAAGATTGAACTTCTGGAGCAGCAGACATTTTCATTCATCCATATCGATCTCTTTGTACCATAAACTTGTGAGAAGAATGACTTATCTTTCTTTTTTGTTCTTCTGAAAATGACGGTTCCGTTGGAATTCCAATTTGATAATTGATCCTCTCTTTTGCCTTTTGCTGTTATATACTGGTTTGATCCATTACCATTTTTGCATTTTTTTTTTTAATTTTGCGCGAGTGGAGTATTGGTATTTTTAATTACTCATTTATAAATTTTATTACTTTTGATTTTTAATATTTTTTAAATTAGTAATTTTTTTAAAAATAAATTTTAATTAAATATACATATGCTTATATATTCAAATTAATTAAAATAATATAAAATTACATAATTAATGTAAATAAATAACCAATAATCAACGACAATAATTTCACACCAATTGCCACTCACGCTGTCGGCGAAAGGTGGACAGATCAGGTTGCCCTGGCGGTGCCCAACTGCACCATAGGATGATTCCCACGTGGCACGGTGATTGTTGTTTGGCGTATACGTCTACGTCCAGGTTCTTGTGTAGTAAATAGCAAGTATTCCTTGATTCTTTTTTATCTGGTGTTTTTTAAAAAAATAATTTGTTTTAATTTAATTGTTATTTAAAAATTTTAAGATTGTATTAATTAAATTTTTTAATTTAATTTTATTATTTAGTGTTTTTATTAAATTTAATAATTATGCATATTAATTAATTTTTTTAATTTTTATATATATTTAATAGAGTGAAAAAATATAATTTAATAATGTCAATTTATATTTTATTTAATTTAAAATTATTTAATAATATCTTTAAATTCTATAAAAATCTTAAAAAACAGACAAAAAGAGAGTATTAAGAAGATGTTATTATCAAATATTATTTATTACTTTTCATTATGAAATTAAAGTTTATTAAATATTAAAAACAACTCATAAATACTTAACTACTATTGTAAAAAATAAGAGTAAAATCCTCCTATTATTTGTTTTATTGTGATGTTGAAGAGGATAAATTGGGAGAGAAAGAGGAAAAGGGCAAAGATGATGGATGATGGATGTTTGTTTGACTTGGAAGGCAGTCAAAGCGTGCGTGTTGATAGGAGTCAGTACAGTGGGTAGGTATGCTGGTAAACAAGCATGTTTTGTGGCGGACTACATGGAAATAGGAATCAATCAAAGGAATGGATATACATGAAAAATGATATTCTTATATCATTTTCTTATGTATATCATTTTTACTATATTTTTTATTATTATAATTAAGTAAAAAAAGTGATAAAAAAGTGATGTAATAAAAATAATATGAAAAATAATGTAAAAAATAGTAAAAACATTATTATTAAATAGATTATGTAGGGTAGCCGCCAAGTCATGTCAAATGTGAAATAATATGATCCTTTTATATAAAATAAATCCTTTTTTTCTATCACCAAAAAATATGTTCTTTTTTGTTTTTAACTTGTTTCTATAATATTGATATTAAGATTTCAACCTATAATTTCAATTACTTACATCCTTTATCACTAGTACTAACCACTATTAGAGTCTTTTTTCTCAAGTAATGTTTTTCTTTTAGATTAAAAAGGTTTAGATGAAGAGGATTCTCTTCATTTTAAGGTTAAGATGAATAATCAACTAATTCAACCAAAATTTATAATGAAATTACAAATTATCTATTAATAAAACATTTTAAAAATTCAAATTCAAAACATGTTGTTTTCATAAGTAAAAGGTTGACTAGATAAGTCAACCTCTATTACCATAATGTACAACTTACATGCTTCTTATTTTAACCGATTTTATTATCTTTTATTAAATATTTAAAATATTATTAATTTATTAATAATTTATCTCATTTTATTTAGTTGGAGTATTAAGAGATAACATAAAATCTTAAAATAATAAAATACTTTCTTAATTTTCTAAAATTATATATAAATTGAAACAAAATATTTTTTTTTCAGTTCAACATATATTTTAAAACGGACAGAGTAACTTATATAAGAGATTGTGTATCATTGATATTGACGAATAAAAGATAGACAGGAAAAAAATGAATGGTGATGATAAAAATTAAGTGAATTATATGAGAAAATTTTTATATGTAAGTAACATTATCGATTTTCTCACTCTCCTTGTTTTTTTAATTTTTAAAATAAAAAAATAAAAAAAAAGTGTGGGCCAGATTAAAATGCACGAGGGATATGAAACTTGGCCCTGTCACCCGTAAGTTAAAGTGCAGGATAATATTTATCCCCGTCACCCGTAAGTTAAAGTGGAGGACAATATATTTATCCCTGTCACAGATAGGGATAGTACATAATCAGACACACATTCTATTTATCTAAACACATTATTTTATATTTGTATAATTTTTATCATTTAATTATAATTAATCACACTTTATTTTATACATATTTACATTAATTTTGCTGCATACTTTTAAATGTAAGAGTGATGTATTTTATAAAAATGTGCAAGTAATAATTTTCTATTAAAAAAAAGGGATAGATAGAGATAGGATTATAGATAGGGTAGAATCTGAGGTTCGGGTAATCGGGTAGGAGATGCGTTCTATATTTGGGGTTCAAAAGAATACCAAAAGTGGGGTGAAAACAAGCGAACGTCCAAGAAAAGAAAAGAAGATAGAGGCGTGCAGTTGCACTTAAGCTTGAGGTTTGGTATCTAGTCTTCTAGATGATTTATTCGATATTGGATGGTATGGTACCCCAAATGTTGGGTCATCTGTCCTTTGACTATTTCATTACTCAAACGTCCTCCATCTATAATTTCATATCAGATGGCTTCATAAGTCAACTGTAGCCAAGGATAACAATCATTTTAAGCACTGACATCTTGAGAAAAATGTGGTCCACGGATGCGAAGGCATTGCGTCTCTCATTTTCAATCCTTTTCTTCTACCCAATGGGGCAATAGAGGACGGATGTTAGTAGCTCCACCTTAGGAACTGAGTCTAAGAATGTTTCATTGTATCAGACTATCAGTTGTTTCAACAAATAAATCTTTCGCAGTAGACACAATAATTCTATCCTCTTGTATGTTACCCATAATAATAGAGATCTCTCAGGTAAAAATTTTTAGAATTCTAACACCTTTTATCACTTATTCAAGTTGGCGGGTGTCCCTAAATTAGGCGTAAAAGTGGGAAGTCGTTAAAACTGTCTTCTTATTCATTTCAAGACTTTACCCGGATTATTGGCTACAAAACAAAAATCCTTACTTATCACCGTAGTAAAGACTGGTATTTTTTGCTTTCCTGCCAAACCTTGGCAATAGAATGATACTGGCAAATGCATACTGGTATTTTTTGACTTGGTTTTAACAGACGTGCAGATTTGTTTTGTTCGTCGATGGAATAAATTATTACTCATAAAAAGGGTAATATTGACTTTTTCTATTTCTAATAATATTAAATCTGACTTTAAGATTCCAATAACATAAGAAAAAAAAGTGTATACTAAGTTTTGTTCCTCTAATATTTTGGTGAAACCATTCAGATCTAAACAAAGCACTGCCAGAGACGAGAGCACGACGGCTGCCACGGCAGATCAACGTTCCTACACTCACTATTTGTTGGAACAGAACTTGCTCTAACTCTGGTTAGAGTAAGTTCCTCTAATTCTCATCTAATATATTATCAAGTATTTATTATTCATTTAATTTATTAACACGTATTGATTAATTTAATTAAATAAGATTGACAATAGATTAGATAGGATTTACAGGAACTCCTTCAAATTAGAGTTGAGCCAAGTTCTGTCCCTATTTATTTGTTTGGTCCTAATTCTAAATAAAAATGAAAATCTAAATGGGGAAGTCTCTCATGCATATTGGGAGGCAACAATTACAGAACGAGAGGACCCCACTCCAGAATGAATTTAAGATTGCAGTTACAGTAGGCCATTAGAGCAGTGGGGGAAGAGATTGAACTTTTTTTGGGGGGGGGGTTTGTTCAGATTCTGATGACTGAACATGGCAACGCAAACAAATTAACGTTCAAGCATGCATTTACTAAAAGAGTATTGTAATATCTCACGATTATTTTCTACGAATATTATTCGACTTATATCAATGAAAATTAAAGATAAAAATATAATTTTATGATTAGACATAAATTATAGATAAATAATTTAACAAAATGTATAAAAATAATAAATAAATTAACATTTTGTTGATCCTTTTACGATTATAAATTCGTGAGAAAAATTATTACCAAATTGCTAGACCAAAGAAAACTTACTCCACAATTAATTATAGCAGAGTAATTAAAAATAGTGTCAAAAGGGGAAAGTATAAAACAACACGTCAACGCCTAAAATAAGGAAATATCTACTTCATCAAATCTGACAGCAAAACTTAAAACTTAAACCAGACTCGAAAACCATGGACAAATTAATCAAACAAACTGAAACCCATGTCGTCATCAGATTCTTCTGCTGGCTCATCTTTCTTTTCCTCTTCCTTGGCAGCAGCAGCTGGAGTAGTGCCAGAATGAGTAGCAGGTGCAGCAACAGCAGCTACAGCAAATTTACTAGGATCCTGCGATTAGCATGACAAAGGTAAGTAAGTCAGAAAGATGGAAATAATAAATATGTGAGTGCCACATAGAATCTAACTATTGGAGTTGGGAGAAAATACCTTCAGGTACTCCTTAACCTTCTCTGCCTGGGGGAAAGAATATTCAGTTGCAAGTGCAACAGCCAGGACGTTCTTATAGGCATTGGCAAACATATGTGGTGCAGCAGCAATTGTTGGGTATGAGATGGCCAATGAAAGTGAAGTGACCATCGAGACACCAACAGCAAACTTCACAGCCATGTCATCCTCAGTCAGATCAAGAACCTCCGGGCTAAGCACTGAACCGTTATCATAAACAGAAAGGACAACAAGCCCATATGAGAAGGGCCTTATCCCAAGCTTTGAAAGCAAAGCAGCTTCAGAAGAGCCAACCTTCTCTCCCTTCTTAATGAGTTCAACAGGGGTGATGATTTCCACAGTACCCTTATTAATCTTGGTAGGGATGTTAAGCACCTGAAATGTGTAGGTTAAATATAACCACCGTATCATCAACAAGGAAAGTCAACTTCTTTCAAGAACAAGATTGCAAAAACCTGGAAGAAAGAGGTCTGAGAGGGGTCCAGTCCTGTGTTGCCTGGAGGAACAACAACATCAATGGGAGCAACCAAACCAACACGAGCAGGAGCTCCCACCTGTTCAGATTAAAGACAATTATTAATGGATAAACATTTCAATAACATGAAAAGTGACTATATAGCAGCTCAAAGCTATATTTTTCACGCAAAATCGAACAGAATCCAGACATAGGATATTAAATATTCAATAATGATATCAAATTTAATCACCAAAAAGAAATATTGCAATTTAAATGTATAATTCTACGAAGAATAAACACCAATACAGACAAGGATACGACATGGACATAAACATACACACATTAAAATCAAAAAATTATAGGATACGGACACATCTCATATAGATATATATATAATTAAAAATTTAATGAAAAAATTTATAATTTATAATATGATATATATAAATTTTAAGATTTATAATTTTTTAATATATATCATATATATTATTATTTATTACTTGATAAGTTTTTCATAAAAAATATGAAGTATAATTTTTATTAATATTTTTTAAAAATTCTTTGAAATTAATTTATCTTAATAGAATTAGTTATATACAAGTACATGTAAAAAATAAATAAATAAAGAGAATATTTAAAGATTAATTTTATTTTGTTCTTCATTATTGACACGATAATAACCTGACAATAACTTAGTCGTAGATGAAAGTAGATAATTATATGGGAAGAGTGGTCTCACAGTGAAAAGTATCGTGATCTGATTATGATAAGTAGTACTAGTAACTAAATAATTAGACTTAAGTAATGAATAATTAATAATTGAGTACATTACTATTTTTTAAATTTTTTATTTTGAACTATAATTAAGTTTTTTTTATAATTTTAAATTAATCGTATCTTTAATGTTTTTGATATATTCAAATAAAAAAATATTTTTTTAATCTAACACTTACGGACACATAAGACGTGTGTCATTAAATGTATCGGTGCTTCATATAAGTATAATTAACAAAGATCGGTGCTAAACAAAAACAAGTCACTTGATAAATAAGGCAACAGCAACATATCCAAAACAAGGCCAAGGAACTGAACTCACTCCAACGTACAATTTTTCAAAAGTAAATCAGTCTTTCAATTTGCTTTGCTGTATATTCATGACCCAAAAAACACAAAAGGTGCTGGCTACTCCTACTTGCAGTGATGCATCGCATTACATATAGGTAGAAAATATATTTGGATATTTAGTAATTCATTTAATAGAATAGAATGAGATGAGATGGAATGAAATAAAATGAAATGTGATAAATGTTTTATTTTATTATTTGAATATTTCAAAATAGAATAGAATAAAGTTATCATTTTATTATTTAAGAAGTAAATAGAATAGTAAGAGTTATAATTTTATATTTTTTAAATTATTCTTATTACAAATTTATCAATTTTAAAGTATGAGGTTAATGTAGTAAAATATTAATTATAATAATAATAAAAAATAATTTCATCTCATATTTTTCAAATTAAAGAAAAAAAAATTGATGATTTTTGATAAAATAAATGAGATTCATCATACTCACTTCTATCTCATTCTATCATTTTTTAACATAACTAAATAATAAAATTTATCTCTTTTTTATTTAATTCTACCCATTCCAATCAATCTCACCAATCCAAATATAATTTAAAGATGGTAAACAAAACACAGCAACGTAGTCATGATTTTTTTTAAAGAAAATTACTTTTTAATAAAAAAGTACTTTTAAAATATTTTTAATTTTAATTATTTGGATAAAATTATTAAAATAAATAGAATTTCAAAATAATCAATTTTTTGTTTTTTATAATCACATTTGTTTGTACTTTTTTTACCAAAAAGTACATTTTTTAATAAAAAAAACACATGTTAAGTATTTTTAATTATTTAGATTAGATTATTATAATAAATAGAATCTAAAAGCAATCAATTTTTTTATAAAAAATAACATTAACTGCTAAAAAAATAAAAATAGCAAAAAAAAGAAAAAAATATTTTTTATCTTAAAATTTATTTTTTTTAGAGTTGAATGTACCCTAAATGTCAATATGAATAAATGGAAAAAAAAAATTGTGAAACAGCTACTCTACCTTGTATTTGGCAACCTCTTCGCTGACCTCCTTCAAGTCACCTTTTGTGAAAATCAACCCAACATTACCCTGGTCCAATCAAACAATACATTAGAGACACCTTTCCCAAAAACTAAAATATTTTTATTAAAAAAAAGTGCTCTCATTGTACTAATTAAACTAGGCATTTAAGATTTATCATCTAATGACGCAATTGTTTCCATGATTTAAAAGTTGGAAGCTTTATCACACACAAGCGAAAACAGGACTACCCATGCAAAGCCACTAATAATCTGGCGCAAGGTTAAATATTGAAGCACTCACAACAAGAAGGGGAATGAGGTTGAGGAAGGCTTTGTTGCCGGTAGCCTCTGAATGGAGCCTGACAGAGCGCTTCATCATCGTGTTCTTTCCCATGAGCACTATGGAGTCTCCACGTAGACCCTTTCGAATGTTTTGAAGCTGGTTCGATCCCACGTTGTCTGCACCCGCCACGAGGATCTGGGTGTAATCCTCTAGAAGCTGGCATAGCTTCGCGTCATACGCGGTCTTCTTCTGTGCCTTCGTGAGTTTCACAGCCATTGATGAATATGATGATGTCTGGGACCAGGTGTTCGAGTTTCAGAGAACTGAAAGAAAGAAAGAAACAAAGAAAATAAATTGAAGTGAAAAAAAATAGTGGAACGGCGCCGTCTCTTTAACCTCCTATTTTGTTGGGCACGGTTGAGAGTCTAGCGGAGAATCAGAAAGGAGAGAGAGAAAAAGGGAAAACTGGAATAGTAGAATATACTGGAGTTACGCTATGATTTACTTTTCCTTCTAATTTAAGAGTAATTTAAGTAATAAGTTTTAATTGAATTATATTACATTGTAATTACAATCCAAACAACTAAATCTATAATTGTTATTTATCATTTTGTGAATATTTAAATAAATTTATAAACATTTAAAATCAATTTATTTCTACTCGCATGTAAAATTAATTTAAAAACAATTTATTTATCCAAAAAATAATACCTCCAGATAAAAATCAAAACAAGCAATTAAATCAATTTAAAATTAAGTGAGTAATATAAAATTTATTTATTCTTCCAAATAATTAATTTTCTAAATTTTTTATCATTTTGAGAGCATTTAAAATTATTGTTAAAATATTTACTTTTGCGAGTCAATAAAATGAAAACAAGCAATTAACTTAATTTTAACTTAAGTGAATAATATAAAATCAATTTATTCTTTCAAGCAAATAAATACCTAATTTTTTATATAATTTTATGAGCATTTAAAATCAACTTGACATCAAGTTAAAATCAATTTATTAAAATTTTTTATTGAAACGTGTGAGTAAAATAAAAAAAAAACAACTAAATCAATTTAAAATCAAGTGAATAATATAAAATTAATTTATTCTTCCAAGTAACTAAATTTCTAATTTTATCTAACATTTTATGAGCATTTAAAATCAAGTTAAAATCAATTTATTAAAAAATTGTAGTGCTACATGTGAGTAAAATGAAAACAATCAACTTAAATAATTTAAAATCAATTGAGTAATATGAAATTAACTTATTCTTCCAAGCAACTAAATCTCTAATTTCATCTATCATTTTATGTGCATTTAAAATAAATTTATGAGCATCAAATATCTTCCAAAGTTAAAAAATTTAAATCACCCATCAAATATTTTTTATAAATCATACATGCCTTTATTGTTACCTTTGTCTAAAAACAATTTAGAATCAATTTATTAAAAAAGTTAACAATACGTGTGTCCAAAATCTAAACAATCAACTAAATTAATTTAAAATCAAGTGAGTAATATAAAATCATTTTTTTTCTTTCAAGCAGCTAAATCCTTAATTTTACCTATCATTTTATGAGCATTTAAAATCAAGTTCAATTCAATTTATTAAAAATTTGTAGTTCTAAATGTGAGTAAATGAAAAAAATTAACTGAAACAATTTAAAATCAATTGAGTAATATGAAACCAATTTATTTTTTCAAGCAACTAAATTCCAAAATTTGTCTATCATTTTGACATGCCAACTACATTTACATTATAAAACATTACTCATATTTAATTGTATTCATTGTGACTCTATGTTACATATAATATATACATATACTAAACATGACCACAACCGATACATAATTTTTTTACAAAAAAATAATGCACAATTTAATTAAAAATTTTATCATCAATAATTATAATTATATATAGAGACACACACACACACTGGAGGGAGCAAAGCCCCTAAAAAAGAAAATATTAAATAGGCAAAACTATATGAAGTAAGACAGTTGCAAATAAATCATTAAAAATTAATCTAGATAAGTCTCTTAGATGATCTAACACCTCATAAAATTCAAATTCTTGAGTTATTCCTTAGTTGGCCAACCAGTCACCACAACATTCCTAGCATGTTAGATATATATTTTTTATGAGACTATTAGGTATCCGCACAGGGTCAATTCATTTGAATCGTTCATATAATTAATTCTCATTTGACCATAAGAGCACAATGATTATGCGATCTTTTTACAATTTTTTCTTTGGTACCTAGGCTCCACAAGTCTAGAGGGAGACCCCACCACAGAGGTGAGGCCAAGGAATACCCCACAAGGGGCCCTAGGGGAGGGGGAGGGGAGAAAAGAAAGTGTTATCTTAGGGGAATCGATCACTCCCCCTTAGCACATAAGGCAGCAACTGGTGCCATTTGAGCTGAGGCTCATTCACCTTTCTACAAGAGTTACTTTCTTGTAATTTGAACTCTTGTTCTCATTTCAAGATATCGATGTTACTTACCACATTAACCCACCATTTGTGGCTTCATCCATGTCTCTCTCTCTCTATATATATATTTAACAAAGTTAATAAATAAAGACATCTTAAAACTTAACAATATAAACAACGTTAAACCAAATTACAGATCTTTGTGTTTTTTTTTTTTGAAAAATTTTAAATAAATTTTTATAGTTTTAAAATTATAAATAAGTCTTTATAATTTATAAAATGATTTTAATTGTGTTAATGTAGGAACCTCGTTATAGATTGGCTTCAGAAACGTTATTGAATTTTTTAAAAAATTATATGACTCATTTATAGTTTTAAAATTATAACAACTTATTTAATTTTTTTAAAAAAGGTATAAGAACATACAAATTAATTTAACCTATAAATAATAAGTGACAAAAGTAACTCAAAAGCACCCTTGAGACACGGATCATGATTTTTTCAATTTTTTTTCTCTCAAGTGATCAATTGTAAGAGAGAGAAAGATACCAAGTTATAAAAGAAATTTCATAAATTTCAACTGTATCAAATTGTCAATATCTTAATCCCTTGAGACACTATTGCAATTCGGACACTTACTACCTCCATCTAATTTTTGTTGGAGCTATTCTCTTTATTTGCAATGTCACATATCGTTTTGTAAAGTAAACTTTTTCTTAGTTTGAACCTTAATAATGTTACCTATTATCTATCTTTTAGTTTTTTAATTTTTGAAATTTATTAATATTTTTTAATGTGAGTCCTTTTTATAATGGATTATAAAAAATATTATATATAATAAAAAAGACAAAAAATATTTATTTAGAATATTTATAATATGTGCATAAAAAATAAAATAATATATAAAACATATTATAACTAAAATTTACACATTACCAAGCCTAACCTAGATCTGAAGGATGAGGTGTAACTGTGGAAGGTGATGGGCCTGCTCTAATTCTCAGTCCGCAGTTGATATTTTGACCAAATTGGCCGGCCCAATTTTCAGTCCAAATTGAAGGCTCCCTGAAGATTGCAAGGCTTGCTCAATGTAACCCCATCTCCTATAAAGCTGTCAAAGTGAGTTAACCCAAAATTGTCAAAGTTAGCCAACTTGGCTCATTCAGGTTGGCTCAGGTTTGCTCACTTTTTTGGTGAGCCAAAATTTGACCAATCTAAGTGGATTGGTGGATTATATGGGTTAATTCACTTAATTTTTTTTAAAAAGAAAATATCAAAAAAGTATAAAAAAATATCAAAAAATATTTCAACACTTATTAGTGGGCTTGTTGGGCTTTGTGAATTGTGGGTGGTTGCAACTCGTGAGTTAGGCTTTTGGGGTGGCGGCTGGTTGGTGGGTCAGTGGGCTGTGCGTAGGGGTGCACAAATACTCAATCCGACCCGACGACCCGACCCGACTTAATTGGTTCGGGTTGGTTCGGGTAATCGGATCCGTTCGAGTAAAAACCGACCAATCCGTCCATTAATTAGTTCGGGTGACGGGTTCAAAGAGTCGACCCGATGACCCGACCCGATGACCCGATTAAAACGACGTCGTTTTGCCTAACCCAACCACTTAAGGTGCACAAACCGACCAACCCAATTACCCAACCCGCGAACCCGATTACCCAACCCGCGAACCCGACCAACCTGAACCAACCCGATTCTAACCGGGTTGGTTCGGTTCGGGTTACTTGAAAAAAATTCACAACCCGACCCGACTTCATTTAGTTGGTTTGGATTTTTTCACCCCCAAACCCGACCCAACCCGACCCGTGATCACCCCTAGTTGTGGGTGGCGCTGTAGTGGATTCGTGGTGGCGAGACTCTTCACTTGTCTTTGTACGCCATCACGCAATGGCAAATTCATCTTCGCGACTTGCTTACTCTTCTAGTGCGCCATACGCAAGGGTTGCGGTGGTCGATGGGTGGCGGTGGCACTGTAGTCGGCAGCCCTAGAGAGAGAGACAAAGAATAAGGTTTTCAAATGAAAAAGTTTCTTTTACATTTGATTTTAAATTCAAAATAGTGAAAGTGAAGATCGTGGGTTGGGTGGGTTCATGGGTCAAGGTTGGGGACGGGCAGGTTAGACTTGGGTGGTTGGGTTGCATTTTGTTGGTAAATATATATTTTTTAATTAATAATATGTGAGTCAACTGAGCTCGAACCCGTTTAATTTGCAGGTTAAGTGAGGCTGGTTAAATTAACTCGGAATCCTTGTGAATCATTTTTTTTACAACCTAATCTACCATTTTGAGTGAATTAAATGGATTGGCTCAGGGGTTGCGGTTTACTTAAACGGCTCCAATATCCTATACTGCTCAAAGTTTCGAATTTGATGATTGTTGTTATGTTGTACTGATTCTAAGTTTTCTCTTGATGTGCACGTGAGCTTGCAACGGCACAGAAGTCATCAATTTTTATCTTTTAACGACCCCATTGTGGAAATACATGTATTTGTTGCTTTGATTAAGAATGACATTAAGCTGATGGGGAATTACTCAGAGGATAGAACTGTTCATTCAAGTGCTGTTTGTGATTATTTGAAATGTAAGCTTACGGGGGCAACCAAACAGCTTGACTTTCAACTTTGATACTTCTCTTAACTACATGAGTAGTAAACCGTCTAATAGTCATCTAAGAGAAGCATCAAAAAATTCATTTTTTGATAGGATATTGTTCCGTCTTGGCTCATGTTAGTCTTCTTCAGGTATTAGGTACGGAATAGTGTGTGTGTGGAGAGTAACCCCTAATGGTAGCCATGGGTTGCCTTTAATAGAGAGATTCCATGATTTCAACTAATGATTACTAATGATTTTATGTTACAAGAAGCCAATGAAGATATGTTATGTGTCCTCTTTTATCCTATTTTATGACTAACTAGAAGATATTTCTTGGGCCTATTTAGTGACATGGGGGGTCTTTTCTCTAAGGCTGGAGGTCATGGGTTATGGAACTTGCAGTCCAGGTACAGTCCACAGCCCTAAGCCGGAGTGATAAAGAAGATTGAGCGAACGAGCTAATATTTTATGATGTGAGTGATCCAAGTTGGGCTTATGCCAACTTGGTTAGGCCTTGATACCAGGGGTAAGACCTCTGGGCCAGGTACGGTCCAGTTATCTTGCTGGAAAATTTTGAATCTTAGACCTGAAAATGATTCCTCGAGTGTGAATAGAAGATCTAAGTTTACTATTTCTGATGAAGTCTTTCTATTTGAACATGCAACATAATTACTTAAATCTGAACTTCACTTCAAACTGCTTGAGGAGAATTATATTTTTTATGTTGAAAGTGATAAGCATCTGAAAGTTTAATTGCTGTAAAATGACTTATATGTATCTATATCCTTCAAGCTGATTACCGTCAAATGGAGTTCTAGTTGGCAATCAACTAATGTAGGCTTTAATTTTCTTTTAAAGCAAAGATCAAATTGGCCCTTTTACATTTCTATATAGCATGTTAATTGTTTTATTTTGTCATACTCCATATTTGTTTTAGTTCTATGGTTTGGTTTGAATTGTTTTTCAGTACTTAGTAACTCAAGTCCTTCCTCACATGGCAAAAAAAAAGTGGCACCTAGTGACATCTTTAAAGGGTGGAGGGTTTCACATTCACTCTCAAGAACTCCCTTCATCAACCTTCACCATACCCCAACGTCAAAACACCTTGATCCACCTTCATCATTCTCAATCCTTCAATACTGTTTCATATGTCCAAACTCGTTTCATCTTGCAAAAAAAACTCCACTTTGTAGGTTTCCCACTGCGTTAATTTTTCCTCCACAAGCCCCAAGTTTTCCAATGTGCTATAATCCCAACTGTAGTTTTTACCAGAACCGAACCGACCGTGAAAAACCGGAACCGACCGTTGACCGTCGAACTTCCAATCCCCTAAACCGACCGTCCCTCACCAATACCACATCATCCTCTCACCGACATCCTCCGCACCGACCGACGAACCAATAACCATCATACCTTCACCGACCGTTCCCCATATATCAACCTTCACCATCCCCTCTCAATTATGCCTCCAACCATCCATTACGCGAAATCACCTCCAAAAAAACCAACTTATACCCGAGTGGCCTCCATAATCCATATTACCCAAGCAATTTCCATTTCCAGATTGCCACCTCACCGAACCTCGATCGAGTTATCCATCATAATCCAAAACCCAATCTCCCTAAACCGTGAACCTCACCAACACCCGTCATCATGAGTTGTTGAGCATGAAACCCAAAATTCCAGATCCTTCTCCGTTATTTACCGTCGAACTTTCAAGCTTCCTCCGCATGCTATGGTGAACTTTCCTTTTCCGCACTCGACCGTTAACCTCCAGCACTCTCCGTAATCGACCGTCGAATTCGATTTCGAAACTAAATTCTTCCAAACCGTTTTTTCCAGATTTTTCCGCACTCGACCGATCGAACCTCCAACTCCCTCTTCAGCACTCGATCGGATCTCACCAGATCTTTCTGCATCCGACCGTCGATTCGTTTCGAAACTAAATTCTTCCATACCGAATTAATTATATAAAACATAAAAAAATAAAAAATAAAATGTAATAAGTAAGATCATTTTAAAAAGAACTACGTGACTTTGAGTTCCCCATTTTTTTCATTTCAAAAAATTAAATTTTCACAATTTGATTGCTTCTTTTTTATATGAAAATAAATGTAAGAAAAATGAAAAAAATAAAAAATTAGTTACAAAGTCTTTTCTTGAAAAAGGGTAAAAATAAATATATTTGAGATTATTAAAATTTGCACAACTAACATAAGGTACCGTTCTTGAGACGGGCAGTGTAGGGTGCTAACACCTTCCCTACCTGTAATCGACTCCCGAATCCAAACTCATTTTTTTTCAAAAGATCAGTTTCCTAATTAAAGGGTTTTTTTTTCTAATGTTTTCCCAATTTAAATAAACATTGGTGGCGACTCCATTGACTCTTTTATATTTTTCGGTCGTCCCGTCGCGATCCCGGTTGTGACAATACTCCATATTTGTTTTAGTTCTATGGTTTGGTTTGAATTGTTTTTCAGTACTTAGTAACTCAAGTCCGAAAAAAAAAGTACCTAGTGACAAAAAGGGTTTTATTTCTCATTCCGATTGATTATAATTTGGATATGTATCTTGCCAGGTTTCCCACTGCGTTAATTTCACAGAAGTTTTTTGCTAGAATCCCACTGTAGTTTTTATGAAAATTGGATTGGCCTTGAACATCTTGACATTTACATTTCTTTTATTTATAATTTGCCTGCATACTTGAGTGGGGAATTATCAGATTGCCACAGAAGATAGTTATTTAATGTGGTCAATGAGTTGTTGAGCATGTTACAACTTCGTTATTTACCTAAAACCTAAGCAAGCTTTTGAATGCTATGGTGAATTTTTATGCTTAATGTTAATGTAATTAATTATAATTGAAATTATGATTGGTCACGATTGATTTTAAAAATGATTGTAATTAATTTAGTACAAAATTATATTTTTTTATTTTTCTTTTCAGTACAACAACCTTCTTTTATAAATAAAAGCTAATCCTCCTGTATACACTTATTCAGATATATATACAAATTTATCAATATTTGTCTCCTTATTTCTATTTCTAATACGGTACCAGAGCCATGGTATCCACCTTAAAGAAAATTTATTTTTTTTGTTATGTAAAGTTCGTAGAATTTGTTAAAATCGTTATTCATGACCTTCAAACCCAGATTTAATTTTGTTGTTCTCTTCATTTTTGTCCTCTGCGGTCCAATCTTTCCGCTGCGCTCCTCTGTTGCGCTCTTCAGACTCCGTCTTAGATTCCAGACTTTGTTCTAATGACTGGACTCCGTTCTGCTGGCTGGACTCCGTTTTGGACTCGGTTCTAGATTCTAGACTTCGTTCTGATGACAGGATTCCGTTTTAAACTTCATTCCCATTGTAAATTATAGACTTCGATCTAGACTCCAGATTCTAGACTCAATCATCTTCCTGACCGACTTCACTCAAGTTGATTTCTTCAATACTCACTTGAATTTGAGGGTGGATGTTAGCGTGATTAATTATAATTGAGATTATGATTAATCGCGATTGATCATTTTAATGATAATTGTAATTGATTTAATACTGAATTATATTTTATTATTTTTATTTTCTATATAATAGTCTTTTTCTATAAATAGAAATTAATCTTTCTGTATACACTTATTCATATATATACACAAATTATCATTACATGTTTCTATATTTTTAACACTTAGGTTTTTGAGATGTGTTGCATTTGAGTATGGATTGCTTAAATTTCTAGGTACGCTTACTATATGCTCATGTTTTCTAACTTAAATAGCAACTTGTAGTAAATTTGCGAATAAAGACGAAGGTTAGCTGTGGAACACGCTCTATTCTAGCAAACTCTATTCTAGCAAATGGAAATGTCTATGGTACAGCAGGTTGTTCCACGGCATGAAAATGTCAATCAAAGTCGGGAAATTACTATCACAGAACTTAGTTGGATCTTCTCGCATTTGAGTACATGTGGGTTGAAGGGGGATTCTTCTCGTGTATTGCCTTATTATTTCAAATTGTAATGATCATGTAGTCTTTACTCCATATGGACTACTAATAATATATTCAGGATGAGTGTGTTTTGCTTTACATAGATGAGGATGCAGCCAAACAAATAAAGCTGATTAATTATGTAAATTTCGGGTGGAATCCACTAAGTTAGCTATTGCTAAGAATCTCCTTTTTCTTACCCCGATTGCTTTAGTGGATTTCACTAGTTCTGTTACCATAATCTCTCTGACTTTGACTAAGATATTACTAGATAAAGAAGATATAGGCAATTAAGGATGTGAAAGGGAAGCCAGATTGAGGTCATGAGTCCTGACTGTTAATGTTCTAACAAATTTTATTTTTATTCAGCCTCTGAATCCCATTCAGCATCCTCCAGTTATAGAAAGCATGCAAAAGGCATAATCGGAGTCAATCTGACCAAGCCCAAGTTAATCTGATGTGAATGTGGGAGATATATAATGAGAATATATTTCTCTTTGTTAGGTTTATTATGAGTTCATGCCCTTTTGAATTCCATTTAATTTGGATCAGAAAAGGACAGTTTTCTCTTAATAGGAAGATGATCATCCTCAAAGCTTTAGCAAAGCACACTGTGCTTGCTCCGGGCCAAAAGGAGGAGCATTTTGCACATCAAGTTCAAGACAGTGGATTTAAAGGTTAAAGTAGAGGGCACGTGTTAAAGATTAAAAAAAAAAAAGAAAAGAAAAGAAGTGACCACACAATATTTTTCGTTTTGCGTCGGTACGTTCCATCCATAATTTGCAACAAGATTAGATTAAGAATCTTCACTTTAAAAGGAATTGCATAGGTTCAAGGTATACGGTTTTGAGGCTTTCTTTTAACATGTAAAAGCATGTTCTATTCATTTCAACCCACGTGACTTTTTCCCTTCAAATCCAATAAAGCTGAATAAAAATCTAGTACTGTTATGCTATTAAATTGGAGAATTCTACGGTGAATGAAATTAGTGGTAACTTGTATACTTGTCAGTAGGAGTGTAAGTGAGTGATTTGGTTTGAGTTTTAAAGAAAAATAAATTTGAACTACTCAAAATTAATTAGTTCGATTTGGTTTAATTTTTTTTATTTTTTGATAGCCAAATTCAAACCGAATCGAACCAAACATTTATGGTTTGATTTAGTTCGGGTGATCAGGTTGATTATTATTTTTTTAACACAAAAATTAGTTAAATAACTATACATGTAATACAGAAAAATGCACATAATGTATCTAAAATTTCAAATAATATTAGAACATAGACTAACCTTTACTCTTCTATCAGACAATAAACATTCAATTTTAAATTGAGTCACACGATCATTGGTCTTTGAGATTTCCTGTTTATATCAAATCCAAAATGCTAAAATAGTGAAAAAAGAAAACTTCCTAGTAGACGATAGAAAAATAGAATGTAGTGAGCAGAACAGCTAAAGATAATGGAACCAGAAATAAGATAACAATTATCAAATATCACACCCCGACCAAATAAGATAATGTAGTCTGCCCTTCTTAAGTCAATCAAGCGTCTCCTGCCCAACAGCTGTGAACAATAAACATAGTACAAGAGATCAAAATACCTTCACAGCAACAATGGAACAACATAATCAACACATCAATCAAAAGTTCCTGCTCATACAAATTACATTTTTTTCCACAAAGGAAAGTATTGAAGGGCTAAGCTGTATTGCACGGAATTGGGCATTCTTAGACATTTCAGATACAGAACAGACTCTTTTTTCTTCTCTTCTTTACTTCCTGAAATTAACTTAGGGCATCAAAGGGAAGAAGTCCTCAAGGTACTCATGTAAACCATAAAAAGCATCACATTCGAGATAGACAACAAGCAACCGAGTTATTGGTGTGCCACAGGCAAACAATACAGAAAACTAGTCAGCATTTGAACTTTAAACAGAAAACATAAATGTTCAAGTAAAGAAATTATCTGCGTTAGAAAATGACTAAGAGGATAGCCAAAGGAAAACTACTAGCCATATGATATACAATACATGACTTTTATCCAATATCAGTATATAGCCAGTACAAACATAATAATGGGCATCACCCAAAGTTAATTTAAACTCAGTCAAAACTCAATCCAAACATAAAAAAAATAAAATGATTCATTAAACATGATTCATCAAATCGAATTTATCTTTCAACTTCATCTACATCCTGCAATAAAGATAAACAAAATATTAGAATTTGTGTATACTAGATTTTAACAATCAATCATAATTCATGTACTTATAAATGTTACTTTAAAAGCTTGTCAAAGACTTATTAAAGCCCAACTTCAAGATTTGAAGATAATCCTGATAACTCTAAAAATTCAAACATAAACATAAAAGGTAAACAAGATTAATTAGTAACAATAGTAAGTATAACAACAAATAAAAAATTTGAGAATTAAAATTGAGTTTCCATCCCTGATTCAACCTTATCCATTTCTTCTATTTCATAACATAGTTCAAGATTCTTTTTAGGAGTCTTAATCCAGTTCTGAGTACAAATCAATGCCTCAACAGTGGTAGGATGCAAGGAACTATGAAATGGGTCAAGAACTCGACCTCCAGTGCTGAATGCAGACTCAGATGATACAGTAGACACTGGAATAGCCAAGATATCCCTAGCCATACGAGAAAGAACATAATATTTCATTGATTTCCCTTTCCACTATTTCAAAACGTCAAATCCAGGAGTGTTGTCCTCAACATCATCCTCTTTGTATTTTTCTAACTCATTCCTTTTCACCTCACCTTGCTTGCTCCTCGCTTTCAATCTAAACTCATCTTCCCAACCCTCATCATCATCACCTAAACCATCATTACTAGCATGAGATTGTGAGGTAACATTTGACGCCAACCTACTAGAATCACCAATATTCAGGGGAATGTGATGCATTGACTGATAATGCTCAAATAACTTATCAATCAGACCCTTCAATCTTTCCACCATCTCCTTGTACTTATCTGAACCATCACCATACATCTTATTAAAACTAAACTCAACATATTCAAACTTATAACGTGGATCAAGAAACATAACCACAAACAAAAGAAAGTTTATACTCCCACTATTTTTCCAATATTTGTCAAACTTGACTTTTATGTTTGTTGCCATTCTTTGTAGTCTTACATCATTGTTTTTCCTCCATTTACTCAGGGTCTTTTGAATGTCACATAACTTGTGAAAAAAATATTAGATGTAATATACAATGACCCCGAAAAAGAAAGAGTTGCATCATAGAATATTCTTAAAAGCTTAACAAAAACACGTGCACGACTCCAATCATCCCTATTAGGAGGTCCTCCTACATTGTCAAGGGCTAACAAAAATGCATTATCTGTATCTTCAAGGCGATAAAATGCATTTTCATACTTTTCAGCAACATCTAACATGAAATAAGTGGAGTTCCACCTGGTTGGCACATCAAGAGTTAACATTGCCTTACTAGTTATACTAGCCTCTTTGACACACGTCTTAAAAGTAGACAATCTAGCCGAAAATGACCTAACAAACTTGCATGCAGCCTTTATCCTTTCAATTGAAACATCAATTTCCTTCAAGCCATCACTAACAATTAAGTTAAAGATGTGAGCACAACATCTCATATGCATGAACTCTCCATTTAGTAAAGAAGTACCATTCCAATCACTCATTCTTCTAAGCAAATATGCAATAGCAGTATTGTTAGCACTAGCATTATCAACAGTCACACAACAAATCTTTGAAATCCCTCATTCTTTCATGCATTTCTCTAAGGCATTTCCTATGGTTTCACCTTTGTGGTCAGCTATCAAACCAAAACTTAATATTTTCTTGTTTAATTCCCACCCATCATCAATGTAGTGACCAGTTACACACATATAATTCAAGTTTTGGATTGAAATCCAAGTATCAGTGGTAAGTGAAACCATTTGGTGATTTGTAGACAATATGCACTTCAACCTCTCTTTCTCCATTTGAAACAATTATATACAATCTTTAGCAAGAGTGACACGAGAAGGGATTTTAAATCTCGGTTAAGCTTCACTCATCAAATCTCTAAATCCTTGGTTTTCAATAAATTTAAAATGAAGCTCATCAACAATTATCATCCTTGCAAGTGCATATCGGGTTACCTCTTGATTAAATTCAACAAGTTTCATGCTAACACTATCAGGATCATCCTCACATTGCTTTCTAATAGAAATTATTTTTTGTCTTTTATCAAATACTCTATGTGGATTTTTCACACAAATCTTCAAATGCTTTAACATGTTTGAGGTCCCATGACTAGTAGTATTGCATGCATATTATTTATTACAATAGTTACAAGTAGCCTTATCGTTTACTCTCTTGAAATGAGACCAAGCATTAGAAGAGGGTCTACTAGATTTTCTTTTCAATACCTCCTGTTGTGATGAGGGGCATCTTGTCCATGTGATGACGTTTCTTGTCCTTATGTTAGAAGTACCTCTCCTAGTTACATGTTACTGGTTGTTGTTGGAGTGGTAGCACTCCCAACTTGAGTTCCACTATCACCAGTGCTTGGAGTCCCACTAGTTCCAAATGGATCACTTGCCATTTGTTGGTGTCAAGTAACCTGCAAAAAAGTTATACAAAGCCATCAGATAATATAGAATCAAATAATGGTTCGTGATGGGCTCCCGACCATATAATTCTGCTAAACAACCCTCAAGACTATCAAAGAAAGCACGGAACCTGATCAACCTACAACTCTATTGTTGGAACAGAAATATAGAATCAAGAGCAAACAACATGGAATAAGCCTTAACAACTAAGCAGAGCACTTCTAGTAACAACAAAGAAACTGAAAAGTTTCCAGATGGTTCTAAAATGTTAATATCCAAGAATATATATAGTGTGGGAAAACATTACATTCAAAGAATAAATTAAAAACCAAAAGGTCATCAAACATATCTTTTGACATAAAATTTCAACCTGAATATATTTTTGGATGCAAAGTCCCACCAAATTACATGGATGAGCTACTAATTAATCAGAAGCACAAACAGCTAAAAGTGGAGAAAAATGATGAGATAACACTTTTAGATATTGTAATTGTTTGCCATATCTTACTTTTAGATAACATTGACTTTAGAAAAAAATATACATAAATGAGAATCAAAACAGAAGCAGCTACGTATACAAAAACAGAAAAATATACATATACACTGACTTTTAGTAGCTACGTTTTTGCAAGTTCCTTGGCTAACTTTGACTCTTCTATAGTAAGTGCAGGTGACAATCAACTTGAATGTTAATCGTGTTTGTGAGCAGAGGATTTGTAAATGAGGGAGGAGGAAAAGGAGCTATTAGGGGTAAATGAGCTACTGGGGGTACAAATGTTAATCGCCACCCTCGTCGATATGTAAACTCAGCAACATCATTATTGTCTTGGATGTCAACTGTGTTTGTGAGCAGAGGATTTCAAAACAAAACAGAAAGACATGAACAGAAGCAGAAATCAAAACAGAAGCAGAGGATTTCAACTGGGTAAGACATGAAGTTGAAAGAGATCAAACCTTTGGGCTTCTTAGATGAATAGAGGTAGAAAGCACCAACACCAACAGCTACAAGAGCCACGGCCACACCTACAAGTGGTGCGTGGTCGAGAGAGAAAGATGGTTCCAATTACACAAAGACTTCCGGTGAGCTGAGCAGCGTTAGCGCGCGAGGGGTGACGACGATCAGAGTAGCGTCAATAGCGATGGGCGATGGCGAACCTAGCAGCGTCAGCGACAAGCGGCGGCGAGTAAGGTAGAGGGTGAGTTTAGGTTGGGTTAGGGACTTAGGGTTCAGATTTGGAGAAATTGGAAAAGGCACGGACGCACAGTTTTGGCCTTCACATTTTATCAAATAGCAATTAACTGATTAAGTGTGTACTGTTTAGATTGGTTTGGGTGGTTCTCGGGTTTAAAATTCTAAATCTGAGAACCGAACCAATTAAGTTCTTAAATCCGAACCAATTAAAATACTCAAACCAAACAAAACCAACTTAATTGGTTCGGTTCGGGTTGGTTGGTTTGGTCGGGTTGTTGGAACCAATTTTCACCCCTACTTGCTAGTACATATCCAGAAAATATTTAGTGGATGGATAAAAATATATAAATTATATTATCAAATTATATATATTATAGCATTTACTAATAAAAAAATTAGAAAGTACAAATTAATAATAGGCGCAATAAATATAGATAAAAAAATTAATAATATAAGATATGAGATTAACTTAAATCAATAAAAAGAAATTAAAAGCAAAAATAAAAGCTAATTAGCAAAACACCAAATCAAAAAAGAAGAATTAAAACACAAGAATACTCAAGACATAATTTTAATAAAATATTAGATAAATGAAGATATTAAGAAATAAGAGATAATGACTTACAATAAAGTTAGGAAGACGATATATTTTTTGTGCCTGGGACTCAACTTCCTCAAATTAAACTTGCTGAGTTGGTGAGTTTCTACTGTACAAGTATGACCTCTTTGCTCACGGCTCACCCACTCGCTTTGAGGTCATAAATGGATGACAATAAATTTGATTAAGAGAAATATAGAGAATGAATGAAAAGTTATGTCTTAATCCTTATGCGCCTGTGCTGTGTGGGAGCCTGGAAGGCAGTAAGACAAATTGAGGTTGGTGAGCCTCACTTATCTTCTTATATAAGTAAGGCAATATTTTTATATAATTTAAAAATATTTTCTTATAGTTGTAGAATTTTAATTACTAAGTATTAGCAACTTACTTATCTTCTTTTAAGCTTTTTAGCAAAATAATTTTTTGATATTAACGCCTGTCATCGTATAGATTAAACTTTGACTTTTGTTTTACATTTCATATATATATATATATATATATTGGGGAGCCGTGACCTATACATGCCCTCCTTCAATCTGTTCTTATCCAATTGATTGTGTTATTGTAGGTTCATTGATGAGACATTTATAATGTTGTTAAAAACTTAGAAAATATTCATATTTTAAGCCTTAACAACCTTGGATTATGTACAAAAATAAATTAAAGGTATAGACTTATAACTTGTTACTTGTTTGAAAGGTAATGTTATCAATATTTTTATTTATATAATTGCCCCTTAACTCTTATTATTTGCATTTAGTTCATCTTTCAATTCTCTCTCTTCTCTCTCAACCTTTCCCTCATGAGTTTTTTGGCGAACTCGATTCTTTAATGAATCTATTATGAATCAATTTTTTCGGCGAACTCTTGCCGTCAAATGCAAGAAGTTAAAATCCAAAACTTAAACTATTTTGTTTCCATCAACTTCACTGCTGTAGCGCGTGACGCTACCGCTACCGTCATCGTAGACTCTGTGTCTGTCATTCCTCTAGTCTCCAATAACATTCTTCTGAGAGAGCCATGTGAGCAAAGGTGAAGCTCTGTCTGAGTTCGTTTGGGAAGTGAACGGCGACAATGTTATGTTATCATTCGTGAATACTTCACAAGTTTCGGCCTTCAGATTTGCATTCTAATATTTAATACTGTGACAACAATCTTGCTGGCCGGACGGAGGACTTTCTCTCTCCTCAACACTGCGACATTCATATATGCATTTGGAGAAAGAATTTTTTTTTTTAAAAGGAAAAAGCATCATCATTAGTTTTCATAAATGACAAACTCGACATCACTTATCATATTTCTATTGGAATTATTTTTTTTGTGGTAAAAAACAAATTATTTTGAAGATTGCACAATTGTTTTCTGCTTTGGTATTCTTAGGATTTTTTTTCAAGTATTATACATTCTCTCTCCTCTATAACGAGAATCGACAAGTGAGAAGAGAGAGAGGACGGAAAAGAGGACCAACGAGTAATAAATGAAAGTATTAGGGTTAAAAACTAAATAAGAAAAAAAATGAGACTAACCTATATATTAAAATCAATGGTGCATTCATACTCCTAAATTATATTTAGGAGCATATTAAACGTTTTCATTGAATGAATGATGAATCTAACATAATACGGTTGTTGTTCATTGTACTCATCAAGAAGAATTTTGTTATATTCTTTTAATAATCTTTCTAATACTAAATAAAAAAAAAAATATTTAATAAAAAAATAAATATATTTAATATCTAAAAAATATAAAATATATTTAATATTTTTTTATTTAGTAATTCAAAAGATTAGTAAGATGATTATATAAGAAAATTTAAAATTATTTCATCAAGAAAACTATACACATCTCATTTCCTTTACTTATTCCCTGTCTCTTGTCTTGTGAGGGAAGCGAAGCTATGTGACTTACCATAGATTTTATGGTCTCTGGATAGTCAACAAAATTGTGTTAGGATAAATTATATTTGAGTTTAAATTTAATGTACGTATTTTTGGTGTATAAATTTTGTATATTATTCAATAAAGTTAAACTTTCTAAATAACATTGTGACAATTAATTTTTTTAATAATTTGATAATATAAAATTAAATGATAATGCACAAAAAATTTATTTGATACAACAGTAACAATAAGATTTAAATCTAAAACTTCATGTAAATTGCTTAAACTCCTCACTAATAATCCAAAGATAGTTCAAAAATTTTACACAATGAAATAAGACTCCCACCATTATATTTAAGCGAAGCATATGATCCAATTTCGAAGAAGTTTTACCGTAGTTCCCGAAAAAGAATTTTCTTCTTTCCTGAAATATTCCAACCACTCATTTTTTTTTTACTCTCAACCTCTCTCCTTTTCTTTTTCAAAATCAAGGTTTAAAAATATAAAGTTCCACAATGTTTATCCTTCGTGGGTCACACCATTCCACGTCAATGGGAGCTACAACATTTCAAGGGTAGTTGTACCATAAAGTATTTTAGACACCACTTTTCGTATAAAAGATTCCCTTGTATACATCCAAGTGGGTTTGGTCTAACAGAAACAAACTAAGCTTGCAAGTGGAGCAAATATTGTTGAGATTCTTCTAGTAATGAGATTTTAAGTTGAAATCTTAACTTATGAAAAGCACCCATTGAAAAGGGGCCATACCCCAAGTTGTTTCCGGTCTTAGAGTGGTAGCTCACTCAGCTACCATTTTTTTAATCAAAAAAAGATTCCCTTATATTCCTACAACATTAAATTTATTTTTAAAATATATACAATTTGATATTAAAACTTTCTTTTATCTAAATTAACATATAATTTGATAATTTTAAACATGAATTATTTTTTATCTTTATTTTATATATAACATTTCCATTACCTCGATCATTTCAAGCTCAGCTTAATTTGTTTGTAATCCTTCATTGTCACTTTAAGCAATTTTAGCTTTAAGTGGCGGCTAAAATTTACTAAATAGAACACAAACAAAAAAGAAGAGCCTAAAGATTCCAATTCCAAATCTGGTGAGAGTGAGACAGCCCTTGAGTGCTTGAGCCAGATGGTAACAAGCAGTGACTAACGGCAATCACAACATCAAAATTCAAGTTTTCATCCTCATGATGGATGGCTTTGTTAGCTTCTGAAGGGTGGCCATCAATCAGCCGAATGCTGATTCTGTGGAATCTTCCACTAGGACCTAGGGAGCCATACCCTTCGACAAAGCCTGAAAATGATGCCTCTACTATCCTCCATTATAAAGCAGAGCAGCAGACATGAGATTAGAGCAACTTAACCTTTCAAGTATTATTATTATTATTATTATTATTATTATTATTATTGTGGAGAATTGGTTAAGGCAGAAAAGATTGCTATATGCATATGAATCACAGGGGGAGGATAGAATCTTACTGATTGTGGTGGGATTTCAATTTTTCAAGTGGGAAATGAGGGTGTACTTGCAATGCTATGACTATATTATTTGATGGTCTTTGCCTGCTTTGTTTTTTACATGCATATCAAATTTGATGTAACCTTTCCTTGATTTTGGTGCTACGATACAATAATGTCACACCAAGAAAAATGACTAGAATGTGCACTGTACGGCAATTAGAAAGGCCAGCGTTTATGAAAAATGTTTTTTTTCATTTAAAATATAATAAATGTATATTTATTGTATTTTAATGTGAGATAAATATTAAATTAAAATATATGTGATTATAATATTTTTATGATATATAAAACAAATTTATGAATAAATTAAAAAAAGTATAAAAATTAAATAAATAACAGAGTTTAGCGTTTATTCCATGGTTTAAACTTTAAACCTTAACGTGCAGTTGAACAGTGACTATGTTCCCTTGACAATTGCTGAAGGGATAATAGTCATGAATCATGATGATAATCGTATCCTCAAGAGACGTTATGGTGAACCCGGAGCGACTGATTTCACTCATGACCTAAAATGCTAAACCAATACCATAAGTCCGTACATATTGAACTATACATATATATAATATTTTCAAATATAGAAAATTTATTATTGAAAATAAAAAAATAAATAACGCCTTAAATACAATAGTAACTTGCACTTACCTAAAAGTTTCAATAAATCTGAAAGTATAGTAAAATTACATTTTAGATGCAACCAAAATCATTTAGATAATTATTTGAATAATGTCGATATTCTTATCACAAACAGTGCCACATCAATCTTTACATCATATGTTTGCTGACGTTACTATACGAAATACATACTCACCATTTGTCTATGAATGTCTCCCTTTCTCTCTCTCTACCTTTTTATTTCCCTCTCATTCTCCTTTTCTCCATCCCTTTCTCCCTCTCAAATTTTCTCTTATTCTCTTCATATTTTTTCCTCCATCTGTTATGCTCTTCGTTCCCTGTTTCCTAAATTTTTGAACCCCGGAGTTGTCCTTCTGTCCCCATCCCTCTCATTTGGCATTATCACTTTCCCGTCGCACCAAACTGAGTTGGAGACCACTGACCACTGTCTATCAAAGACCACGCAGGCGCACTTCCAGTTGGCGTGCGAGGTTGCAGTTGGCACTGCTAGTTGGCGATTGCAACGGTGAGTTGTTTCGTGAGTCCACTCCGTCACTCTGCCGCGCTGCCTGTGTTGTTGCCTTCATTGTTGTAATCCTTGTGGTACCATTCTCTATCTCTCTGTACATGAAAGAATTAAGAAAACACTATAATAAACCCATTTTTATTACTGTTTAGGATTACAGTTACTGTTTCTTACAAATTCAAAAGAATATACATGCTTACTCAAAAGAGCCATACATTTTGGTTGGTTTGAAACCATAGTTACTGTTTCCAGAGGCTTTAGATGATAAAGTAGCTATAATTCATGGTCATTGGTCACCTTTTTCGTGTCACTACACACGTATAGGTAAATTGGTTGGGTTATAATGCAACTCCATATTTGAATGAGTAATATAAATTAAGCATGGATACGTTTGCAATGGTATCAAGAAAAAAATAGATATTGAGATAACAATTCATCTCAAATAATTTGGTTGTAAGTTGTTATTACTTATTTGTAAGAATTTGGACCAGCATAAATGTTGTTGCCATGTAAAACTTTCTAGCTAGTCATGTTCCCTGAAATGAGAGAATGATGAAGCCAAATGGGAAGAAGATTAAAAATTATCTATCATTTGTGCATGACCTATTTCTTGAGTTAGTCTTATGAATTTGCTGCTATATGGACTAGATTGAAGTTAGTCTTCTGGGATGAACTAATTAAAGAAAGCATTAAGTGATTGTCTAAGCTGAATATTGTATAATAGGCTGGCTTGAGAATGGACAATGGGCCTTTTATAACAGAGGTCGTTAGTTTAGTTATGATATATTATACGATTATATGAGTTTATATTTTATTAATATAAATATATAATTACATTTTAATCTCTGAATTTGCCAGCATTAACAAGCTTGTATCTTGTGAATATTGCATTTTGTGCAGGTGATAATGACTAAGCTGAGTCCTTTTCAACCTTTAACAGTGTAAAACTGGTCTGGTTGCTTTAGCATTTCTAGGGTCAAGGTATTTCTTAATTCTATTTATGTTATGCTTTAGTCATTAGTAAGAACTTGTTGTTTGGTAATTGTACATGATGTTTGCTCTTTTGTATTAGTTCTGGTTCAGGTATTTTGCTGTAGATTTAGCCTTGGTTCATTCTGCATTTATTTTAAATTTATTAGGTCCATGGAGTCAGTTGTGGTGCATCTTATGGATGGGCTTAGATCCGGTGTGGTCCTGGTTTGGTCAAGGTATATCTTCACATGCAATTTTCAGTTTCTCTGCCTGTAAAGCCATAACTAAAAGCCCTTTCAGTTCTATTTTCTTTCTTTACCTACATTATTCAATTTTGGTAATGTATTGGTTTGGTAAGGATAAGGTTTAGGTTTATGGTGCTGTTTAGTGGTCTAAATCAATCCTATGGTGCTACCATTCATTAATTATTTATGTGTCACTTTTCTTTCTTTAATTTATATGTCACTTTTTACATTGTCATATATGAGCAATGAAGATATAAGAAAATAAGATTAATTAAGAATGAAATAATTAGTAATGGAGAGGTTCTTATAAACAAATATATAGCTACTAGAGGAGCAATGGAGGACATATATTCTCTTGACTAGAATAAATAGTAATACAGAACTAATGGGCTCATGATCTTATTGTTTCTACTTAAGGACTCATTTAGCTGATCTAGACCTTTAGGAGCACGGATTTTCATTATTATTGTCACATCACACATACACGAACTTGCTTTCAGGATAGATAATATGACCTATAACATGACTTACAATCACTATAGAAAATCTTTCAACCATTGATATCTAAAATGTTTTTCATCATTTTGTAAGTGTTATTGTTTCATTTATAAAGTGTGTTACCTAAATTAAAAATTGGAGCATGGCACCATCAAGAAGGAAGGAGGGGTAAACAAGTTCAAACAAGCAAAATGTATAGAACACATGAACTGCTTTTAGTATTTGCATGACTGCTATTTATTTATTACTAACATGAGCATTATTGTTACACTTTTCAGTTATGTTTGAGACATGCCTGCATACCCAATTTGTTAGTTGACATTAGCAACAATTTATTTACTGCGCAAAGAACCCGAATTGAGGCCACTCCATTCAAAGCACTTGTAAATATGCCATAAAATTTGTAAATCTCTGGCATACTACTGTGGGAATTGGCTTGTCGATGGGATGACCAAAGTATGGGGTTCACAGTTAGAAGTCGAGTGGTCGATTTTAATCCCATCGATGTATGTTTTGCGCTTGGACTACGCATCGGAGGTGAACGTGTCTAAGTTGAAGATTGAAGGGAATGTCAAACATTGTCTTTGTTTGGGGGTGAAGCTATCACTAATGATAAAATTGTCCAACTGCTTTATACGTATCGAGGTGACCATCAGGTGGATGATTTTTGTAGACTGTACATACTCATTGCATTTGGCGTGTTCTATTTTCCAAGAACAGGCAGATGTGTGTACGGTGGCATGATTAAAATGTTAGATGACTTGGGTGCTCTTGGTAATTACTACTGGGGTTTAGCAGTATATGATTTATTAGTTGATAGTTTAAGCGTAACTGCTTCTATTATGAAAATGGGTGAGAATTCAAGCCAAAGATACATAACAGGATATACAGCTATCCTTCAAGTATATATTTATAATATTTGTATAATCGTAGAATTTTTTTACCATACCTAAATTTTATAGGCATATATCTATATTAACCTTCCTAGTAAAAGTATGTACTTAAATCTAACAATTGTTTGATGTAGATTTGGGCTTTAGATCACCTGTCCATATGGGACAATAACCCCCCGAATGTTTCCTTTTTCACGATTTCTGAATTGGAAAAACGTAGGGAGCAGCAAGGACAAGATTGATCGGGCATTTCGACACAATTTGGTAAGCATGATTGAATTAGTTTTCTAGTAACATGTTTGGCAAGAAACAAAATTTTGAATACTAGTATTCCATCAACATTTGATATTTGTGCATATGGTGTGTTTTGTGTATTAGCAGATAATCGAGGATATGGCTGCAACAACTGAAGAAATGCGGTTTGAAATACTCAGAGAAGCATTGGAGGATGCACAACCCCAGTTTGGGCATGATCGAGCAAGGTCTTTTGATATGGAGGACCATGCTAGTGAACATCGTCGGCTGGTGGCGGAGAATAGACTGTTTGAGGAGAGGATTTCCTTTCTCGAGCAAGAACTGAGTGTGTTGAAACAAATAGTGCTTCAGCGTCCAGCGGTGGTGTCGTCAACTTCAGCTGCTGCCACGCTTCATCCTGAAAATATACATCGACAAAATGATGTATTTGTGACATCTTTCCATGGTGACAATGAATGGTATGAAGCCGGTTCTCAGCAAAGGCCTGGTCGTGCATCACCCTTGATAGTGGGAAGCCCACGACTTCACAATCATACTACTGTTCGGAATGACGGTGAGGAATGTTTGATTAATGTTAGAATTGCGTGGTTATTACGTTAGTTTTTCTCCATTGCTTGAATTATCATACGCCTTTTTATAGTAACCTTTAATTGAGATTACAGAGGACTTAATGTATACAAATTTTATGTTGACTTGTGCTTTTCTTATATATGCTATTATGACTACAAGAAAGGTTTAAGTGCAAGAAAGATTTTAGAAAATTAAATTGCTATCTATTATATAGTGGAATAGGGAAGTAAGTAATTTTAGATGATACAAATACAATAATGGTAAATTTTGGAAGGGTACATTCACCATATCTCTATTTTGTGGGAATTTTTAAAAATCGACATTCCTTTTCAGGTGAATCATTGGTAAGCCTGTCTCAAGAGAATGATGCAGGTAATTATGCAAACCATTTGTCCACTTCCTCAATTGCCTTATATATACATAATTGTTTAACATCTAACCTAAGGTTAGTTGTTACACAGATGGAAATAATCTCCGGACTGAAGTTGATGTTGAGGCTGTTACCATCGATAAGCCACCATCGAACATTGCCACACGAGCATAACTCCAACCGAGGAGGCGTGTGGAAAGTGTGTCCACTCGAACTCCATATGTATATTAGCTAAGGAAGAGAAAGAACACTCAGATGTAACAGGTTGACTGATGGTTAATAGATATTAGGATGTGAACTTTGTAATGTTATTATAGGCTGATCTCATATATTTGTGTGTAGAATGTTTAATTTTTTGGGTGGATGTGGCTCCTTTGAGGAGTTTCAAAGAGTTGATGCTTTTTTAATTGATGTCGTGAACTTGACAATATTGAATTTGGTTTTTACACTAGTATTGGATTTGGGTTTTCATGTAATAATGAAAAATGAAACTGAAAAATATATGGTTGTGGTTGAAAAATGAAACTAAAAAATAATCATTCTCACTTTTTTCTTACGCTTGTAAAAATATCTAGTTAATGAAGAACAAAAAAGTGGTTAATGACTTAGAGAATTTGGTTAATGAGGTAAAGGCTGGAAGGGCTACCTTTGTGCATGCCCATTAACCAACTTCTATAGGTCATTAACCACTTTTTTGTTCTTGATTAACTAACTTTGTTTCTACACTTGTGAAAAAAGTTGGTTAATGAAGAATAAAAAAGTGGATAATGACTTATAGAAGTTGGTTAATAGGGTAAAGGCTGGAAGGATTGCATTTTGTACATGCCCATTAACCAACTTCTGTAGGTCATTAACCAATTTTGTTTCTACGCTTGTGAAAAAAATTAGTTAATGAAGAACAAAAAAGTGATTAATGACCTACAGAAGTTGGTTAACAGGGTAAAGACTGGAAGTGTTGCATATTTGTGCATGCATATTAACCAATTTCTATAGGTCATTAATCACTTTTTTGTTATTCATTAACCAACTTTGTTTACACGCTTACAAAAAAAGTTGGTTAATGCAGAACAAAAATGTGGGTAATGACCTATATAAGTTAGTTAATGAGTATGTACAAATATTTAACCTCCAATCTTTACCCTGTTAACCAACTTCTGTAGGTCATCAACCACTTTTTTGTTCTTTATTAACTAACTTTTTCACAAGCGTGGAAACAAAGTTGGTTAATCAAAAACAAAAAAATAGTTAATGACCTATAGAAGTTGGTTAATTGTCTACAGAGGATAGGTAATGGGCTCATGACCAAGCCAAATCTTTATATACTTGTCCTCGGTATTGATGGCATATGTAATCAACATTGAACTGATCCTAGAATGGGTAATATTCATTTAAAAATCAAAATAGCATTACGAATCAAACAAAAATAATCAAACAAATGCATTCACATAACATATACCACAAGATATTATTGTGTTTCATACATGTACAATTTTCATTGAATACCTTATAAACCTGTACCAAAAAAATAATTCTACCTGACCATTTACATAACCTTATATGATTATGTACACATTATAAGTACTATGTCATTTACTAAACTACACAAACAACCTATTCCAAAAAAAAATACCTAGGTAAGTTGCTTCACTTACAACAAAATAAATGTTTGAAATAATAAATAGATTTAACATATTGTTATGTCATCACAGTTCACACTTTGCCACCACCATGTTTCTCATCAGAAGTTGCCAAAAAATATTGATTTCTACTAGCACTAATCTTTGAACCTATTACAGGTAAATCGACAGTTGCCCCATAAACCTGCAACACCAAAGTCAATTGCCTTAGTCTTTCAAACTAAATACTAACCCAAATAAAAACTGTTAAAATTATAGTTAATTGAAAGAGTTCAGTACAATGTTAGTGTCCCTCGACTCATGTTTCTTCAAATTGTTTGGAATAATTACTCATGGCAAAATTCATGTATGGAATCTCACTACTAGCATCCTGAAAAAAAACATTTAAATAAGTCAACTACAATCCCTTATAGAACCAAAATTTAGCATATGTTTCATATGTCTTTGGCCCACTAGTGACATCATGTTGAAAATCTTCAAGTAATGATAGCACACTTTGTGCTGAACTTTTTGCTAGCTGCGAAGTCCAACAACTATCTTTATAAACATCAACATTTGTGTTGTGGTCAACAGCTGTTGACTATAAGAGAAGAATATAACCAAAGTTAAATTATAAATTCTTATAAAAGTTTACACATAAGAATGACTCCATTAATACTATCCTGAAACATAACAACCACTTCAACACTAATTACAATTTAAATTTAGTTTTCATGCATACACACACCATGGTACAGTCATCATCTCGTTCTCTAGGAGTCATAATTTCCATATATGAGCATACATGTAACTTGTTTTCATTGATTTGACTCATGTTTCCCTCAATACAATCCTACATAAACTAACAGAAATAAGTTAAAAACACATTTAAGAATATATGCGCTTTTTCCAAAAGAGGTAACATTACACAGTTGGTCCATACACAAATAAAATATATCCAAATGCACTCACATCAATTGTGAACATGTATGGATTTTGATGTGTTGTCTTTCTCTTTTTCTTCACAATTTGGTCAACTTTTGATACTTTCCTATTTGATCAAGGGCGGCCTTTACGTGTTACACATTAAGGACTATGAATCTCACTCGATGACTCATGGTTTGACTGTTGCCAGTGGTAATTACATTGCCTGTTTTGTTTTGACCTTTATGACATGTGTCATTATTGTGGTTCGATGTAGCAATCGACTGCACATTGCCTTTACATGCACACAATGTTTGGAGAAAAAAATCACTAGCATCGTCACACTCCATAGCAACTTTGGCAACCTCGTAAAACTCTTTCAATAAATTATCAAATCTTTGCATTTGAGTCTGCAACTGTTTCACATCATAACTGCTTTTGATGTATACATGTTTCCTTCTTATATTTTTGCTCCATCTTTGCAAAATATATTTCAAATGCACTTTATTCACCTTTTTTTGCGCAAGAACGACAAGGGAATGTCTACAAACAATACCTTTAAACTCAAACAATAAGCATTTACATATAACATCATGATTATCGCGATTAAATACTACCTTAGCTGTTCTTTCCTTCGGACTTCCAACTACTACCATCTCCTCTAACACATCATAAGTACAAATTTCATTCTCAACGCACTTAATACAAATAGAACAATTCATTTTACCCTTAAATTCAACTTGAACCTCGTTAAACTTTGCATGAATGTACTTACATTGGAATTGCTTCTCAATCATAGAATTCGACCCATATGCAATAATGTTGTTAAATGATCGACAATTTACCTCATATTCCTTTTTTGCCTTATCGTGGAGAGCATTATCATACTGTCTTACAAATTGCTGCCGAGTTGTTGTTGAATTTATATACTCATCAAAAAATGCGTTAATGCTCTCGCTCCTCTGAGTCGTTGACATTCCAGCCTAAAAATCTTTCTTAAAAAATATTGGGACCCATTTATACTACTCATTATACAACCCACTCAACCATTCATTGTCTTGTAGGTCATATTGTTGAACGAAAGTAACCCATTTTCCTTCAAATTCAACCTCTGTCAAGGAATCATAAACTACATGTTTCATTGCATTCTTCATACTGTTATATTCACCATAACTTTTCAACTTCTCTGGGATTTTTTTCATGATATGCCATAAGCACCATCGATGGAGAGTAGTAGGAAACACTATTTGGATTGTATTTTTTATGGCCTTGCATTGATCAGTGATAATACCGTTTGGAGCTTTTCTTGACATACAATTAAGCCAAGATTCGAACAACCACAGAAATGAATCAGTGTCTTCGGTAGATAGTAAACCATATGCTAGCAAAATTGATTGCCCATGATGATTCACATGAACGAATGGAGCAAATGACATGTCATACCTATTTGTTAAATAAGTTGTGTCAAACGTCACAACGTCTCCAAACGATTCATATGCACCTCTACTTCTGCATCAGTCCAAAAAGTGTTCTTCACATGAAATTCATCATCTAAATCTATAAAATAGAAGAAATTACTATTCTGTTGTTGCATCCATGAAAAATAACTCCTTAGAGCCTTACCATCGCCCTCTTTCCCAATTGCACATATTTCCTTCCCAACATAGTTTCTCACGTCTTGTTCAACAAATGGTAAATTATCATACCCTTCTACATCTTGAACAACAGAACAGAAGGTCTTGTTTAGCCTCACATTTATTTCATTGTTGATCTATATTCTTCTCTTCACGTGCATGCTGATATTTTTATTTTCGTGGAACATCCTTGCCTTTGCAGGGCTAAGATCATGAGAGTAGTCAAGTACAACTTTCTTTATGTACCAAAGTTCATTTTTGTTCAAACCAATAGTTATCTTCGCATGACAGTTATTCTTGATTGTTAGATATGTATTTAAATCATTTGGTACTGTTGACACACAATTCCCTCCTCGTGAACATATTAGAATGAAGTATTTTAACTCTCCATCATTTCCTTTTCTTGCATTTCTAATGATGAAATCGAATTCCTTTGCATTAACATACTGTCGATAGAATGACTTAATGGTAACCACCGAAGGAAATATAATGTCTGCTGCAAGTTCATAAGGTTCAGATTGCTCGGTGAAGTTGTCACTCATAATTAACTCAGCTTCATTTGCTTCTTCAATGCATTCAGCATTGCCACCAACATCATCTAACAACCCACCACCATTGACAATTTTTTCATCCTCCATGGAAGCACCTATTTCCAAATCCATTAACCTGTATATGCAAAACTCATGTTACCGTCTAAAAATTCAGCAAGTGGAAAGCATTTTAGCTATCAATGGTCAACAGATTTTTCAGAGTGGTTGTAAGATATGGTCTTTCATATTATGTATGAGTTAGAGTTATAGTAAAGTAAAGAGAAAGGACTGGAAGTGTTAAGGCTTAGATTAGAAAAAAGGATAAAATATGACTATTGTTTTACTGCATTTTTTACTCTTGGTTAATCAGGTAGAAATTTGTGGTTAATAACGTGTATATGTTGGTTACTGGGTAGATTCGTGCTCAGTGGTTAAGTCATTAACCATCCAATACACGTCATTAACCTTAAATTTATACCTTGTTAACTAAGAGTTAAAAATGATGGTAAAAAAGTGACATGATAAGCAACAGAATCAACAAACACAAGCATAAAGTGCAAAAATGTTCAAAAATAACTTAAGCAACTTTAATGTCAGTTTGGCATTAGCAGACATATAGATCTTACATTTGACTGAAGTTGCAAGGAGTAAAAGGACCTCTTTGTTGGCTTGACCTTGATCAAATAAATTTCTAAAGTCAAATATCAAAGGAATGAAATGGTAGTACTGTTAACTAATAACAGCTGCAAGGTTGGAGATAGCTCTCACAATTAAAAGATCACAAGGCACCATCTTTTACAAACAAAATTTCTTTTTAAAATGTAAAACCAAAATAGTTTTCATACTTCACACTTTGGATTCATTTAGATTATTTGCTTCATCGTTTAATATAGAGGAATTCAAACGGCAACTGAAGGATTCACTAACATTTGAGTAAATCACATTATTATAGTTCATAATAAAAAATCATGGTACCTCTTATTTCAACTTTTAACAAGTTAGATCATTAGATTCATATTTTCAAATGTACATATGCAATGCTCTTGAAGGTACATTGTCTTGCATCTAAATTACTCTTCTACTTGTGTTCTAAATAGAGATAGGGAAAAAAAAATACCAGAACCACCACAATTCCTTCATGTTCAGGAGGGAAAAAAAATAAAGATAGACATGCATTCATGCAACAACAACTACAATTCATATGAGAGACTGAACATAAATCACCAAAACAAACATTATAGGGACAAAAAAACCCACCAGAATAGAAACACCCAATGAGAGGCTGAACTTCACAACCAAAACCTAATACATTGAGCTAATGGAGAATGAAATCTGGGGGTTTATAAGTTTAACCTAATGTTGAAAATACCTTGCCGAAGTGAAAGAGGCCAGCGGAGGCAGGGGATACAAAGGCAACGGTATTGGCAGAGCTTTGTGCGCGGACGGACCTCATTGGCCAAAGGGACGTGGGCGACGAAAAAGTGAAAGAAGTCAAAGATGGAGAAATTAGAGGGAGAGAGGGTAACGAGAGGGAGAAATGAAAGGGGATAGAAATGAAAAGTCAAATCTCAAATTCTTCATTTTTAAAATAAAATATTCTAATGTGGTAAAAGGTGTTAAAATAGATGCACGTACTATACATGGTAAGAACATCATTTTTCTTACTTGAAAAACACATTTCCTATCCTATCTTCTTCATTAATAGAGTTTTTATTCTTTTATTTTATTTATTTGAAAAAGTTTAAGGGCCTCAATTCTCTGCTTAAATTACCGGCAATGTTTTATAAATTGTTCATATAAAAAATTTATTTATATTTTCGTATTATTATATTTGTTTTTACTTTTAAAATATTCTGTAAAGTGACGTGTTAATTTTTGTTGACATAAATCCACATTCAATTCAATGATTCATTATCATTATTATCTCTTTTATCTTCGTTAAATAGTATTTGTATAGCATTTTCTTAAATAATTATCTTCTCCGCCTCAATTTCACTCTCATATACAATTGCGTAGATTTGTACCCCTAAAAGTTGCACAACCAGTATTTTTCCTAGACCGTGAAGTGTGGGAGATTAGGACCTTAACTAGCAACATATAGCGGCTTACTAATTTGTGTAAGCTTGACAATGGGGCAAGTGTTTACTCAACCCAACCTTGGCCTGCATTCTTAAGATTAAAATTTGTACCCATCACCCCGTCACACCTATATATATTCATGAATATTTTACATTTAGTCTATATAATATTTAATCATAATATTAAAATTAATCATTTATCTTACATAAACTAAAATATATGTTCAAGATAAGTGTTAAAATAATAAAAATTAGTTCATATAATTAGTTTGACTAGTAACTAAGTTAAATAATATCTATTAATATATGAGGTGTGGAACGAGGTGTCCTACTTCATAGTGAAGTGAGTTTTAAACTTGTCTCATGCGGGTTAGGGAGAGTTAAATACTTGCAAAGTGGATATAAATTGTCAAACCTAAATTTGTGGAGATATTTCTCCCGTATTAATTCCTTCGTATTGATAAAGGTATGTTACACAAATAGTATATGTATTGCCATTCTTTTTAATAATGCACCTAACAAATCCTAATAATTAAACCAATTATAGAAATGATGAATGGGTCCAACCCCAGAATTTTTGTGAAACCTACATCGTAGGATGGATCGAATTCAAATCAGTAGCTTAGGAAAAAGAAGAAAAGAAAGAGGGAATCCAAATCAGTAAAGTGATTACTTGGCAGTCATGCTACTGCAATAAAAATGATAGCCAATGGCACATTAAAATAATGAAAGAGATAAGTTTGTATAGCATGGTGTTTCCTAAACTCAGCCACCTAGCCTATATACAGTATACAGATAATTAATAAGAAGGCCAGGTCATTTTGTCACTTTGAATTGCATCCCAACTAGGGGCTAGAACCAATCATATTGTTGCCCCGGCATTCATATACCTGCACTCGCTATTGCTGTAATGATAAATCAGAAATGGAGATTGATCACTTTATAGAATGCTAAGTCGCTATGGAATTGAGAATGGTCATACATAATAGAAGTTCCGTGCCCAGCATTCATAATTCTTGGTCCTACATTCATAATTATATCCCACTGCAAGTTTCGAGTTTAGCCGTAAAAGAGTGAGGCAATTTAAATTTTATGAAAACAAAACATATATATTTTATGAATTAGGATTAATGTATATAATAGACAAACTTCTTCTTTCCAATTAATTAGATGTATGATTGAACCCTTCAATAAATTTAATTGTGGGGACTAATTAAAGACCATGAGCCCGCATGTCTTAGGATGCTTGTTTCTGATCCTAATAAAGTTGATCCCAAAGACGGAAAGGTGAGAGAAAATACAGAGGTTTAGCCATAAAAAGCAAAGTTTGCACCATACAAATGTTTTTAAGGGATAAATTTCAAAAGAAGCTTTTAGAGATTAGGAAAAGCCAAATAAATCCAATATTATGTATTTTTCTCTTTGTGGGTATCCCAAAAATTGCTTCTAATAATCATCATTTTCAGCTAGAATCCTCCGGTTTATGGATGGCTCTTACTTTGCTATACAAACACAACCCACAGTGGCATACAGCATATATACAAAGTATCAAAAACTGTCATATTGATATGAAACGGTCCAAATGTAGAGGACATATATAGAAGATTTGATAAGTGCTAATAACCGAAGAAAAGGGGCAAAAGAAAAATCAGATAACAGTGAAAACTCCAACTTGCGTGTTGACGAGATGCTTACCAAACACGTGTACTAATGTGAATTATCTCGATCTCTATAGCTTGGAACTTTGCGGAAACTATACACAAGGTTGAAGTTTTTTTACCTTCTGAAATCTGAATGCATTGCATTATACCTAACGTGCTTCATAATTGTCACTGATAAGTGATCAAGTATTCAAATAGGCGCATATATAATAATTCGTATTTCATCCACCAAACATTTGTGGATGTGGATGATATAATCTTCCCTTCTATGTTAGTTTAGGGCCTTTTCTTGTTCACAAAATAAAAAAGGAAGAATAAGAAGAAACCTTTTGAGCATTTGGTACATATATAAGTGTTAATATAGTTTCGAGTGATGATAAATCGTATACGTGATAACATATTTATTATTGAATTTCATAATATACCTATATTTATAATTTAAAATTATGTTTTAAATAGTGAATATGCTATCAAATATAGAGTTATTCATGAATTCGAGTATATATTAACACTACTCATATAATAATACTATGGAGCATGTACTCTGTTAATCTTTCTCCATATAAGTTATTATTATTCAACATTAGGTATGGTTGGGAAAATACTATAGCACTTGAGTAAAATACAATGGGTGAGACTTAAGTGGTGTATAACCTCATGATCTGATCAGATTCTCTTTAGTAAAAGGTCTTTGGAATTGCCTAGAGATGCACAAATTGTCCTCCGTTAGGTGGATTTGATAGGCTCAACAGAAAATAGGAATAGGATAATGCTCAATTATATTAAAAAGAACTAGTTGGGTTGGGTAGCCATGCAAATTAATTACCTTACTGAAGCAAATTATGAGTCAAGAGTAAGAGAAAAAGGGAGACAAGGAGCATATTATGGAAAAGTTAGAAACCGAGTGAACGAGGAGGGGGAGGTCCCCCCACCCAGGCATCCACTAATAAGCATGTTAATTTAGCTCACTGATAAGGAAAGCTAATGGTGATATTATTGATAGAGATCAACCACAAAAGATCGAATGCTCCTTTCTTTTTGACGACAAAGGGGTAGTAGTTCACCAAATTAGTTTCCAACAAACGCTTTAGTCAAAGGTATTTTCTTTTTTTAAGAAACAAAAACATTTTTATTTGCTGCTACGAATATATTGATGTCTGTAGACGTAAAGGCCCAGTTAGAATTTAGTAGAATGTCTAAAGATAACTGTGTAAGGATTTTTAAGAGAATTATCATTTTTCAAGATTAAAAACATAAATATTATAATAAATACATTTTTAAAATGTATATTATAATTTAAAAAATTTAAAAGAGGTCATGACCTCTTCACTGCACAATGAAGAGCCGCCTCTAAGACTAATATATAAGGGGAAAATAAATAAATAACTTTAATTATTGGAGAATTAGGTTTAGGGTTAAAGAGTAAGAAAAAGAGAGAGGTGATTATAAATTAAAAATATTATTGAAAGATGTGATGTGATACAAAAAATAAAATAATAACTCTTATTTATACTAGACTTTACCTTTAATCAAATAAAGAAATAAATATGTCAATATAACAAGATAAAAAAATAACTCGTAAGATTACTTCTTTAATTAGATGATTAATTGATTCTATAATATATTCTAACACTTTTTTTCAAATTAAAGCTTGTTACAATTAGACAAAAAAAATTAAAAATAATCTAAACAGAAGAAGTACAATAGAAGGGTTGTGGGTTGTAAAGGCGCGCAATAGAGGGAGCATCGTTGCAAGGTGTGCAGCAGGAGAGACTTTATTGCAAGAGTGCATAATGGAAACAGAAGAGGTGCAAGAGAAGGGTCAAACTACAGTTGGGATGGAACCAAACTGTATTTGAAACGGAACCAATTTTTCAGATTGGAACAGAGCTAATATTTCATGTTAGATTAGGCAAAACTGATCAGAGATACTAGATTAAGCAAAACAGATGTTGGATCAAGCGGAACTAATCAAGAGCGCAATAGAGCCAAGATGATGCAGACCGTATTAACCCTTTGGGAACTAGTTGGCTGCAATGTTATTCTTCGTCTTTTCTTCTAGTTGAATAGGTCTTGAACACTGATGGTTCAGTTATTAACAACCAACAAGCTGCATGTGGTGATTTAGTGAGGGATGCTTCGGGTACTTTTGTTGGATGTTTTTCAGCTAATCTAGGTGTTACTTCCATCACTATTGCAGAGTAGTGGGGAGTATTGCACGGTTTGGAAATGAAGTGGGAGCTAGGTTATTGTAAAATCCAAGTTCAACTAGATTCTCAGAGTGCCATTCTTCTTATTAACAATGCGTGTGATAAATCTCATCTAGCATTCACCATTATTCACCGGATAAGAGGGACTATTTGTCTAAGGATTGGACCATTAGAATATCTCATATCTGCACAGAATCGAATAGAGCTGCTAACACTCTTGCTTTTCTTGGCCACTCCCTTAGGTTGGGAATGCTGCATTTTATGGATCCTCCCCAATGTCTTGTTTCAGTTCTTCAACAAGATGCTGCTGGTGTTGCATACCAGCGTGGTATGGGTTAGTTTCTTTCCTTTTGTTTTTGGGTGGTCTTCACCCCAATGTATACAAAAAAAAATTTAAATATTTAAATGATGAATTAATAATGGTATTTTTGAAAAAATAAAAATTGAACAACAAAGTAGGAATCCCCTAATAGTATAGATAAATTTATATATACATGTTGGAAATTTCATTTATATTAACAATAATGAATAATGATAACAACCTTCAATTATAGTATTTAGTGTAATAAATTAAATCTTCAGAATCAGTGGTGAAATCTTCAATTATATTATAGTACAACTATATTACCTAATTATATTATAGTACCAACAATTATATTCTCAACAAACCAAAATTATTATCCAAGCAAAACAAATATAATAAGTGTAAAAGTAAAATTAACATGATATTCTTTGGCACTGGAAGCTTCTTCCTTCATCAAGACAATCGATAACATGCTGGTCTATATTTTATTTATAATTACAAAGTGAAAGTACAACTAAATTAACTCTAACCCACAAAATCATGTTTGTGGCAAATGTGAATTTTGATCCTCTATCCACCATCTTTACTCTAACCGCTGGTGAGAGTATGTTTGTTTTAACATTAGGAGACTCATAAATCATGTTTGTGGAAAATGTGTATCGAACACGATACCTGTCATGTTTGGTATATCGCACCGGGTACAATCATGATTATGCTCAAACATGATTATGTCATTCAGTCATATTATTTATCTAATTTTTATACCTTAAATTTTTTTAATTTATTTATAAATTCATTTTATAACGCACAATAATATTATAATTACATATAAATTAATTTAATTTTTTTATATTAACATATAATATAAATATAATATATATATAAAAATTATACACAAAATATTTTCTTATATTCATTAATATATTAATATTAATTTTAATAATATTTAAATTAACTCAATAAAAAAATTTAAACTTAAAACTTTAATTAAGAAGAATAAGTATTAAATTACTTAAACTAATCGAACGATGTTAATAAAGAACGTGGTAATTAGTGTCTCGGATGATGTATTGATCTGCTTCCTTAACTGTAAATTCTTTTTTATTTTTAATTTTATTATTTACTTAAAATACTAAGGACTCGTTTGGTGGTCAGGATAAGATAAGAACGGATAGGATAAGAGAGTAGGATAGGAGTAGGATAGAATATGAGCAGGATAAGTTGTTATCCTATCTGATGTTTGATGTCCACCAGATAACCAACAAGATAACATTATGTTATCTTATCTTGTATTTGATGTAAATCGGATATTATCGTGATATGATATAAATTATATATAAATGATAAATGTACCCTTATATCGTAATTACATATTTTTTAAAAAAATTAACTTTTTTTGTACATTTTGTACATTTAAATTATAAAAATTTATATAAAAAACTACACAAAATAGATAGAATAAAAATAAAAGTAAGAAATAGAGAGGTAAATGAGATAAGGCTATCGTGTGTGACTAAAGACTTGGAGGGAGGCATGGTGTTTGGGGTGCTACTATTGTAATTTAAGAGGCGTGAGAGGTGGGCGATTCGCGGTGAATGAATGCGCTCAAAAGTGGCACAAATGGCGCATGGATAATGATGGTGGCCTCAGATCTGCGACGTGGAGGCGCGACCTGACGGCGGCTCGTGGTGTTGGTGCGCGACGTGGACGGATCTGCGATTCCATCACTATTGCGATAGCGGGAACAACGGTTTGCGAAGTGCTGGGTGATTCGGGTTTGGTGGGCTCGAGATGTAGAGGTTTGTTTGAGTGGAGGTTGAACGTTGGTTATGGAGGTGAGGGTTGGACCGTGGTGGTCTCGGCTGGGACGGTGGATGAGTAGTGTTTGTGATGGTTTGGATGAGGTTTCACGTGGAAGATGGTTAAAGGGTGAAGGATGAAGGTTGGTTAATGGGTGTGGGTTAATTGAGGACTGGAGTGGAAAAAGAAAAATGATATCCTATCCTACTTAACATGCTTCTAACCCACTCTCCCAGGATAAAATTTTAACTGCTAGAGAATGGATAGGATAGATGTTCAAATGTGTCTGATGGATAACCATATCCTATCCTATTAATTCACCAAACTATAGATTAAAGTAGGATATGATAGCTTATCCTATCCTACCTCCCTTATCCTGGCCACCAAACGAACCCTAAAGGTTGACCGTTACATATACTCAGGCAAATCCAAGTTTTGCAAGCTGGACCTCTAGCATTACTCAATTTTTATTAATTATATATTTAAAAGTTATTTTTATTAATAATATCAATAGAATATTAATTATACCAAATTGCTTTCTAGACAAAAATTTTCTAAACATAAATAACTTTCTTACAAATTCACTTATCAATTTTACAAAATTAAGTTTAGGAGATATAATATAAACACACACTAAAAACTAATTATTTTACTTATGCATTACACGAGTTATTTTATATTTTATATTTATAACTATGAACATTTAATTTAGTCTACAAATTTTTAATACATATTTAAGTTAGTTTATTTTGTTTTTCTTTTAAGTTAACTTTTGTCATAATTGAGATTAAGTAGTTAGTCAGGCCAAGATGATATGGAGGCCCACCTCTCACAGCGTCCTAATACATGTATAGGTAATATTTCTAATTTAACATAGTACAATTTTTTTTTATTTGATAAATATTTGTATATTACATAAATTTGCATGTATTATTTGTTATGAAATAAATATTTTATTTCTATTACCCTTCTCAGAAAGATTTCTGTTTCACAAATTTCTCAAAATTATTATACGGACACCAACCATTTTAAAAGGCTTAACAGCCAAAACCAAAGAGCACACAAAACACAGAAATAAAAAGGCAATGAAAGAGAGAGGAGGACAAGTACACACTATATAATAAGAGAAAGCCAAACCAACATCTCTGTGACTGTGAGTGTCAAGAATAAACCGAAGAGAATTTATTTTTATATGCAGTTGAAACAGATTTCTTCTTTTGCCAATTTCCATTGGTTTCTTTATTAAGAGAAGAGTTGCAGTTGCAGGTGCAGTTGCATTTGCAGGTAGCTGAGCTGCAAGAGTTTACCCTCTCAGTCTCAGGTGTACCCTGTACATTTTTTTCAGATCTCGATTCTCTAAGTCCAAGAATCGAGCTCAACCCTCCATCAAAGGACTCAACTTTGGTCTTTTCTAAGCTTCCCAACCGAACTTTTTCCCTATTATTTAATACGAAGCACTATATAGTAACTGTTTCTTGCTTGCTGGGTTTCCACAGTACTAGTACCCTAGATGTATTGAAATTGCCTGCTTCTGCCAATTTAAGAGGTTAACTGAAAAGTGCATACATTAAATATATTTAAGGCTCTGCCAATTGGAGCAGCGCTTGTGAGAGAGAGAGAGAGAAAGAGAGAGAGGAATTTAAAACCAACCTTGCAATTATTATGAACCTCCCCTGACCCTGAGTAAAGCCGCAAGAGCTGCCCCATAAGGTGGCGCTGTTATCTTATCTTTTTCCTGATTTCACAAGCGAAACGAGATAAGCACGCACTCTGTTTGTTTTGGAAGAAGTTACAAGGAAGCTAGCTACTCTCTTTGTTGCCAGTCACACACACCTGTCACTATAAAGGTCTCTGCTTTCCTCTGTTTCTCAGTTATAAAATCCAGAAGACAGACCTTTCACCACAAAGCAACATTCCTCAAGATTAAGCAACTTTCATTTTTCCTTTGTATTACTACATAATTTGGTATAGTAAATTTCTCTGAGCTTCATCTGGGTATAGTAAAGTTCCTAACTCAGTGTGTGCTTGTGTGTATGTGTTTCCAGATCTTTGTAATAAAACAATGTTACCCCAGAAGCAAGCCGAAGAAGCCATGATGCCAAGCCTCAGCATTAGCAACACAGTTGAGCGTGATGAAGGAGAGGAAGAGAAGGTGGATAGTTCACATTTCAGCTTGAAAACTCTTCTCTGGCATGGTGGGTCTGCCTATGATGCCTGGTTCAGCTGTGCCTCAAATCAGGTAACATAACAAGATATGAATCCAGAAATGCCAGCCTCATATAAATTCTGAATGTTTTGGTATCTTCTGAGTATAAGAAAGTATGATTCTTTTCTGGTTTTGTGCTGTGCAGGTTGCCCAGGTTCTCTTAACACTGCCATACTCTTTCTCTCAGCTGGGAATGCTTTCAGGCATCATATTCCAAGTGTTCTATGGCTTGCTTGGTAGTTGGACCGCTTATTTAATTAGCATTCTATACATCGAGTACAGAAGCCGAAAAGAAAAAGAGAATGTCAGCTTCAAAAACCATGTCATTCAGGTTACACATTCAAGGAACCAAGAATATATCTGAATTTATATCTATATGGAACAAGTACCATTTTTACAGTGAATATATCTATATGGAACAAGTTTCATGGTTTAAGTTCAATCTTTTGCAGTGGTTCGAAGTGTTGGAAGGCTTACTGGGTCCATACTGGAAAGCTGTTGGATTGGCCTTCAACTGCACTTTTCTCCTCTTTGGATCTGTTATTCAGCTTATAGCTTGTGCAAGGTCTCTCCATTTTCTTTGATTATGACCCGTATTTGATTAGATAATTGAAAGAGTGGGTCTGTTTGCTTAATCGCTTTGATTTGGGGGTGTTTTGCAGTAATATATACTACATAAATGACAAATTGGACAAGAGGACTTGGACTTATATTTTCGGAGCATGCTGTGCCACCACAGTGTTCATACCTTCATTCCACAACTACAGGATTTGGTCCTTCCTTGGCCTTGGCATGACCACCTACACTGCTTGGTATTTGACCATTGCATCCCTTGTTCATGGCCAGGTAAGCAACACCAATGGTCTTGATTTATTCGGTGAGGTTTCTCTCGTTTGAAATTGGAGAACTTCTTAAGTATTCCTGCTAAGTAATTTCTTAGACACTTCATTTAATAATAAACATGTATAGAAGTATTATTTTATTATATATTGATGTATTATTCACATATATCCTGCAACCTTGCACATATTTTGTGAGAAAGAAGGACCTTAAAATATCAAAAAGATTTGAAACAATAAAATTATAGAGGAAAACAAAATATTTGTGTTGTTGCTTCCGCACATCCCTTTTTTCAATATATTTAATATTAAATGGAGTTCCTACCATAAACTTCTAACCAAGAATTACTCTTGAAATTGTTTGATCTGAACTTGGTTTAAAAATGTTTTTTTTTTTTTCTTGCAGGTTGAAAATGTGACACACTCGGGTCCAAACAAGCTGGTTTTATATTTCACAGGCGCCACCAACATACTTTACACTTTCGGCGGGCACGCCGTCACAGTGTAAGCGCTTTTTAAATAATTTTCTTATTAAGTTAGACAAAACAATCATGATATTGTTCTTTATTGTCTAGCACAGACGTCTAAGGGAGTAGGAGAATTTCATCTGCACGGTCCCTTTTCTTCAATTGCAGCTTTTGCCTGCATTCTAATGGGACTTGGAAATAAGACAAACAGTAAATCTGGCACTTTTGAACAACCATTACATTATGGTGTCTTGGCTTACAGATATACTCTGTCATTAGCAATAAAAAATTTCAAACCCCAGTTGTACTTTTTTTTTTATTTAATGTGAAGTTCTGTGTCTTGTGTTCAGATTTTGCTTTTTCCCCCCAAGACACCGTCAATATGGTAGATTTATTTTCTATAAAATAATTGTAGTAGTGACATTTTGCCGCATGATATGTCCTAGTTATTTATTTTACTACCCTCAAGTAAAAGGAAAGGTAATGAGAGACATACAAACAAAAAGTTTGAAAACAAATGCACACTTCAATTGTGTTTTTTTTGTCTATCTAAAAGTTGGCTTTAGCATGATCTACAAGGAAATGTTTGATGGTCCAACGAGATAAATGGTGCCATGTATTTAAAAGCGTGTGTTTAGCATTAAAATGCACAACTCTTGATATGACTTAGAAATTCTCCAATGGACCCCTTCTTTCTTTCTGATATAACTCATTCTTCGTGTCTAAACAATGCATTGATCAGAAAAACAAAGGAAAGTCAGCTGAAAACAGTTCTATCACATTTGTATGTAGGATTTTTTTAACAAGTGCCCTTAAAGAATTCAAATTAGGAAATTTTGTATAAAAAATAGAGTTTTTCAATTTTCAATATATTGAATATTTGATTTTTCATAAAAAAAAAGGTATTATTTTGAATTCTTAATAAGTGTTTTAGGATACTATTTAGCAAAATCCTCGGACATATAATAGGACTGACAAGCTCATTTTTTTTTTATAATGAAGTAGTTGTAGATTTTGAGAGTGGAAACTGGAAAGTGGAGTATATGTATGGGTCATTTGTGGATTTAAGTTGCAGTACACACTAAGATGGACTATATGATATGACTATGGCAGGGAAATTATGCATGCAATGTGGAAGCCTCAGAAGTTCAAATATATCTATCTTTATGCTACTCTTTATGTGTTCACCCTCACCCTACCATCTGCTACTGCCGTTTACTGGGCCTTTGGTGACCAACTCCTGGATCACTCCAATGCCTTCTCGCTCCTTCCCCACTCTGGCTGGCGTGACGCCGGTGTCATCCTAATGCTCATTCATCAGGTCCATATATAGTTTCCCTCCCCTTACATGCTTGACAATTACTAATTTGTAAATGATTCTTGTACATCAAGATTTTTATACTATCTTTATATCAGTTAATTAATAATGTCTCAATTATTAGTTAACAAGTTATATAGATTGGTTAACGGATTAATATTCAAAAAGCTTGTAACTTGTCATCAAAAGTTGGAAATCTGTCAACCAATTTATACACCTTGTTAACTAACAATGGAGTCATTATTAACAGGTATAAAAATAGTGTAAAAATTTTGATGATCAAATATTACTAAATAATTAACAAATACCAGACCAAATGAAAAAAATACGAAGGTTTTAGCAACCAAGTGTATCTGTATTCTGTAGGTAGAGGTTGTTACTAAATGATGTATTTCTATGTAATTGACAGTTCATCACCTTTGGGTTTGCTTGTACGCCATTGTATTTTGTGTGGGAGAAAGTGATAGGAATGCATGACACAAAGAGCATATGTTTGAGGGCTATAGCTCGGTTACCTGTGGTGATACCAATATGGTTTTTGGCTATTATTTTCCCTTTCTTTGGGCCTATTAACTCAGCTGTGGGGGCTCTTTTGGTCACCTTCACAGTCTACATCATCCCTGCTTCTGCCCATATGCTCACTTTCAGGTCTGCCTCCGCAAGACAGGTAAATGGTCCAATCTCTCCACATCTTATCTTAATCTCTTTGTTTCTAGTTTCTACCTAATGTGCGTCTCTCATCTAACTAGATTTACTGTGTCCTGCGTGAATTTCTCTTTTCTATCTGTATTCTCCTTTCAGGCATGTTCTTCTTGGTTTCCAATTGCCTATAATGTTACCCACTGAGTTATTTAATTAAACATAGTCAAATTTTGGCCTCAACCTCACATTGAGCATACATGGACCATTAAGATCATATAATAGTATTGTCCCAAAGAAAAAAAAAATTCCTATACTAGTACAATAAATTTAAGTCCTGTGTTTTCTGCCATACCAGTAAAACCTTTAAAACAAAAAACTTGCAATGAGGAGGGCTACATTGGGAATCTAGGACTGTCCATTTTTGAGACCAGATATAAGCATCTAAAGGGTTTCAGTTTCTTACAACTCTTTTTGTGATGTGGTGTACATGTTTGAGGATATGATTCCCAGCTTCATGATTTAACCTGGAAGTGACTTCCTATGTCCCAGGCGATATTAGTCCCAGTCCCACTAGTTCTATTTCTATTAATTAATCGAATTTGAAGATTTATGAGACAAGATATGGTTGGTTTCATTTCTTTGTCATTTAGTTATATGCTATAGTCATACTACCACTGATACAGTGCTAACGCTAACAATTTCAAAGCTTATTGTTTACTTGATTATTATCTATTTTGGTATTGTGAACAGAATGCCGCAGATAAATTGCCCTTCTTCATCCCTAACTGGACGGTCATGTATGTGGTGAATGCATTTGTGGTGGTGTGGGTTCTGGTGGTGGGCTTTGGATTTGGAGGGTGGGCTAGCATGACAAACTTCATCAAGCAGGTTGACACATTCGGACTATTTGCCAAGTGCTACCAGTGTCCGTCAAAAGTCCCGGCCTCCAACCACACCCAGCATCACTGAAAACTCTGTTGGTTCATTTGTATGATACATATTAATTACATAAGGTGGTATCAGCATCTCCCCCTTGTGTGGTGTGTGCTGTATTATCCCTATCTTTTGGTTTAATCTCCATATAGATACATTATTGTGAATGCCTATGTTCTCTCTCGTGTAGCAAGGCACTATCTTTATTAAAATCATTTTGGTTAATCATAAACATCACTAAAGCTAGCATAGGGATTGATGTTTGGCATAAAGCGACATCAAGTAAAGCCTGCAAGTTTCTAATAATATATCCAATTCTTAATAAGAAGACCATGCATGTAATCATTTTTCGCCTAATCATATCCATCATTATAGCTAACATTAGGTGATAGTGTTCTGCATGATATTAAGTGGACCCTGACTCGTGCTATATCTAATTTCAACAAAATGGACTAATTCCATTTACGTGATAAACAAGATCCAATAGGGGCATTGTAGTGTGGATTCTGCATCACATGTGATCTCATGAATTCATAACGGTATTGTCATGATTAACAAGCTAAACAGAAATAGTGAAACTCTTGACTAGCGCCTTTTTTTTTTAATATATGCTTGATTTATAACTCCCTCGTTCACATGAAGCCACTATCAATATGACCTTGGTTGGTTAGTTTCAGTTCCATTATATGATTGACTAGTCAAATTGGAAGAATTGGATCCAGCTAAAGGGTATCGGGGTATTTATGACTTGGAAAGGTTCAGAATTTGGTGGGCTAATAATTTAGAGTTTAGGATATGGAGGACTTGTAAAGGCTTCTTTAAGTTTGGCGTTTGTAGCTTTCACCTTTATCCCTATTCCCTGAATATTAGCATTGCTGATCAGAACCTCTTCAGTTAAACATCTTTTATAGTCTTGAGTCTTGTGTAGATATATAAAATCCTAAGATGTACTTATATTAATAGCATGTTTGGTAACATTTATTTTTTTAAGAAGTTATTATTATTTTTTTAAAGTTTTCTAAAAAAAAATTTAATTATAAATTATTTTAAATACAAAATAAACTAATTTGAACATATACTAAATTAAAACAGCAAGAATAATGTTACACACATTATTTTACATTTATATTTATATAATTTTCACAATCTACTTATAATTAGTCTCATATAATTTATTACACATTCTCATTATATCATCTCACACATATATGAGATAATATGCTTGGTGCAGTTATTACTAATGTACACCCATCATTATTCAAATAGCAAAATGCATCAATTGTTTGATAATGACTTATATATATATTCCTCACAGAGAATAATATTAGCAAACGAACTTTCCTATATATGTATTTGACATTATTGGCCTCTTAAACATCAAACCGAAGCATAAAATACACAGCCTAAAACTAAAAGCCAGATATCGAATGTGTTTGTAGGCTTACAAACACAGAACGAAGAGAAGTATGCTACAAATGACTTTTAACTACGAGTCTCATCATCTTTATCTACCTCGCTGTATCTAAATTCAATCTGTTATAATTATTTGCAAATAAATACACACACTTATATGGAAAGTGGCAGTATGTATTTGTTATATTACTGTTATCATAGCCCTAGATATATTTAATTTTCTATCCTAAACTTTATATCCTTTGAGGATGCTAATGAACTGATTATAAATTTTAAAAAAAGTATATTAGTACATGTTTGGATTTGCTTAGTTTTTAAGAAAAAATCATTTTTTAAAAAGTTTTCTTAATATGATTTTGATTGTTAGTTATTTCAAATTAAAATAAACTAATTCAAGTACACATTTATTCATATGATTTTTTTCTTTTCGGTGTGATGTCATGTGAATTTGAAAGAGGTTGTTTGTGGCTTTGTGCGCACTTATACTTATTTTAATTTAAAATATATTTAGGTGAATCACCTTCTTGAAATTTAATTATAAAAATTAATTTTTAAATATGAATGAATAATTATAAATCCTTCAATCAATTTCTATAATAATTCTTCTAATTACTAAAAAAGTATTAAATATATTTTATGTTCTCAATATATCAAATGCGTCTATTTCTTATTTATTATTTTCTTTATTTAATATTAATAGAAATATTAAGAAGAAGTTGAAGGGGATATATAACAAAACTCAAATATCAATATTTATTTAATGCAGAGAAGTGCTGTTGTTCTTGAGTAATAATCACTGTTCAAAATGGATCCATTCCAGTGGGGCTTTGGTTCCCACGTGAGTCAAGTCGGGGTATCTTTTTTTTTTCAAGGAAGTCTCTGTTGGACTTAAACTTGGGTCGAAGAGTGGATCTATTTACATTTGTGCTCGAGTTCGAAGACCACTCTCAAAATGACATTGACAAAAACAAGTCCCAAAAGGCTATGTTTTGGTATAACAAACCCACCTATTTGTAAACAATGGTAAATAAGAGACCTAGACAGGAGAAATTCTTCTATACTTTTATATGGGTATATATAACTATAGAGACCGTTGAATTAAAAACAAAAATATTATTAAATTATATTTAGATAATTATTATATTATTGACAAAATAAATGTTAAAAAATGAATTGATAATCTTTTTTTATTGTTACATACAAGTTTTGGGGGAGTTGTTACGGAACTTTTATAAGTATGGTAATTTTTTTTAATGATATTATAAGTATTTATTAATTGTTATTAATTAATAAAATGTTTGATAACTTTTTTTATATAAAATACTTAACAATTAACTATGAGTAGCAAACCCTATAAAAAAATATGAGTACTGCATATGCAAGAAACACATTATTTCACATTTGAAGGTATGTGATAAAATTTGATTTTGGCAATATTTTAAAAATTGGACTGAACCAGTTAATTGAAGCAGTTGAATCATAAATCTATCATGTCTTTGAGTCGAATGTTTTTTGATTCAATTACAATTTAATCATGGTTCAATAACAAAATTAATCGATTGAACCATGACCTAGAAACCTCGTCGATTCAATTTTTGATTTGATTTTTAAAATATTGAATTTTAGGACTTTAGAAAATAAGGTGAGACTAGCTATAATCGAGTTATAAAAATTGTATAGATGTGAGATGATATGTATCTTTATTAATTAAATTTTGATGTACTGTTATGATAAAAGTTTTTTATATTATCATTCAATCATACATTGTCATATCATTAAAAGAAATTTAACTTTAATTAACAACTTAAGTTACACTAATGATATGACAATGTAGGGCATTACTCTAGTACCAATTATTTCTTAGGGTTTGATGGCTAATGTGAGTTAACTGCTAGTGTGAGTTAATAAACATTTTATTAACTGCTACTTATATTTAATATATTTTTAAATATTCATTATAAAATTAATAATTAATAATTGCTTAACAATCCACTTTAAATATCATTATCATAAAAGGTGCCATAACAATTCCTCACAATTATGGTTGAGTGATACAAATTCATTCATATATTATAAGTGAAAATACTATCTTTTAAAAATATAATATTAATTTATCTTACTCTCTTTTTCTTTAGGAGTATTATTTTTTTTTTATCCTACTCTCTTTCTCCTTAAGAGCATAATTTTTTATAATATATATTTTTTTCAATTGTCATATGTTATTTTTTTTATCTTAATTTTCTTTTTAATTTTATTATCTCTATTCACTCATATTTTTCATATTTCACTTCTTAAAAATTACAAATCAGTATTCTTAATAAATTCTCAAATTTACTTAATCAATTTTATATCGAATCCTTATATTTCTTAATCAAATATCAAATTTTTATGAATAAATCTTAAATCTAAATACTTTTAAATTTATTTTCTTTAAAAAACTCTTTTAATCTAAATATCATGCACTTTTTTAATTTTAAACATTATTTTAAATTTGAAATTTTAAAATTCTACCTGAATTAAAAGAAAATCATATATACTAGTTGTGTTTAAAAAATGTCGAGTACAGAGAACAACAAAATGGGACATTCAAAATACCGCAGTTCATGATAGATAAATCCAATCTGATACCACTTAAACTTTTCAATTCATTTGTACAGATAATGAAAACTACTATTAGTCAAACATTAACACCAAATGGCTTGACGACTAAATTGGCTATTAAACCATCATATTTTGGTAAAAAAAATTTCCATTTGATCAATCTCATGATTCTCATCTAGTAGTCGCACCATGTTCATTCCTTCCCTTTCAGCCCTCTGCTTCAAACTCAAAATCACACTCTCAAAAGCATGCTTCTTCTCGTTCTATGAATCCCAGCCTTGTTTTTCAAGGTCACAATCTCCAACTTCGACTGCTTCAACTCAATCATCACTTCGGCCATCTCCACCAACCTTCTTCTGATTGGAACCACGTTGTACCCCATGCCCTGCAAGTCTTCCATTGTCTTCCACAGCTTGCTGGCATTAACCCAGAAATCCTTGGTTTTCGGATCGTGGAGCTACCAATTTCTCTCGCGTTAACTCAGAGTACATTCTTAGCTTAAACAATGAGGAATCTGAGGTATACCCTTCAGAATTCGCCTAATGGGTATCAATGGCAAAGGCGCATTTGATGGTGCATCAAAATTTTCTTCGAGTTTTTCCTTTGTTTTCATCTGAACAGGATCAGGAAAAATGGTACCTGTTTGAAGAGATAGAGCATTGTCATTCTTTGTCGTTTGCGGCTTAGACTCAGTAACATTTTCCAAATCCTCTGCTTTACCAGAGCTCTCAACTTGTACCATCTTTTCTACATTGAGAATAGGAACTTGTTATTTGCACACCAATAATGATACGCCATCTCCATCTTCACATTTTTTATTAAAAAAAATAGATAAAAAAGTGTATTAGAATGCCTGTGTTTCTTTATTTTATTATTTTAAAAGAAAAGTTATGTAAAAAACGTATAATAAAAAAGGTATACACATAGTATTATTGTTATTATGCTTTTAATACAAAATGAAAGGAAGACTTAGAAAGTGATTCTCCATAAGTCTCACATGTAAGAACGTTGTTATAATAGAAGGAAAGAAAAAGTTTACCAGAGCCAGGCAACATTGCATTAGGATTTGCAGCCAAATTTGGGAATTGGAATGTTTTGTCTGTAACTATAATACTCGAAGAAGAGTTACTGGCGGCACCTCTCCTCTTGTTTAATTTTCTTCTTCGGGTGGAAGAGGAGGCAGAGGTAGTTGAGGAAGATGATTGGAAAACAAAGCTTTGTAGGTCTCGCATTGCTTGTGGCATTTGATTTCTCCAAAATGAACTATCAGGTTCAGGTTCTAGTTTTATTTCTATGCTCCCTGCCTGATTCATTTTTGGGAATGAGAGCAACCTGTGCGCCCGCATTGGCTCATAATGAATAAATTCGTATCTTGAAAAGAGTGTAAAGCGCTTTGAATCCTGGGATATTAATGGGAAAGCAGAGGGACAATGGAACAGTATAGTGGCCTTGGCCATCCGTCAGTTTCAAAGTATCTTCAAGCAATTATATTTTCAAAGAAATGAGTTATCTTCTTACTAAATTTTTTTATTAATTTTTTAATTATTAAATAAAATAAATATTAAATATTTATTATGTTTTTAAAATATTAGATGTATTTATTTTTATATTTAATTTTCTTATTTAATATTAAAAAAATTATTAAGAATAACTTATAAAAATATATAAAATTACTCTTTTTTAATGATTCCAAATATGCAATACAATATAAAAATATTTTAGATTTGCTCGAGATTGATATGAATTTCAATCTTGATAGTTATACAGTTAGAAATTTTATACTCAACTCGTTTGATACGAAAAATAAAATAAAATTTAATAATATTAAATTTAATAATATAAGATTTGATAAAATTTGATAATTAAATTTTAATAGTATAAGACTTAATATATAAAATTGAGAATATTAAGATATTTAAAATTATAATAAAATAATCTTTATAAAAATTTATATATTAAAATCTAATTAGATCTAATTACATTCTCTTAAAACTTAATTAAGTTATTTATTATTTTAATGTATAAAATAAATTTAATGTATAAATTTATACAATATAATATTTATATCAAATAACTAATAAAATTATAATATATTATATTAACTTATTCTATCAAATTTAATATAACATGTTAAATAAATTATCTACTTACATTTCTCTCACATTAATATAGATACATTTATTTTATCTTAAAATATAACATGTTCTATTATTCACATACACTCACGTCAACCTACTATATATATACAAAATATCTATTTTCCTCTGAATCTACATTGATAGATGCCCATGGATGTTGAATCCTCTACCATCTAACAACTAATCAACGACGGCAATGAACTAAAACATAATCACAAATTGAAACAATTCAAAGTAGATGGACTAGATGAATTTTCATTGAAACAGGAGGGATTTAAAAAAGTTAAACAAATGAATTAATTAGTTAAATTATTGTTTCGTACTAGGATTTCTAGTCTCGGCCAATTGCAGCCAAGGAGCCTAAGCCCATCTTGTGGTTATCTTGGCCCCCAAGGTAGTTAAAAGGATATTAAATATCTTTAAATACGGTTGAGCCTTCTTCATAATCTCTTTATCTTTTCTTAAGAGTGCAATTAGTTTGCCACTATATTTAATCTTTGGTAAATTATAAAATATAATCAATTGAGTAATTATTATAAAGAATTAAAACAATTTTATTTTACACATAGGGCTATTAACTTCTTTTTAATCTTTGATTAAAATATCTATATATATATATATATATAATTTTGAGATTAATTTTTTAAGTATTATCATCATTAAAAGATTTTTTCAACAATAGCAACACTAACATATAATATTGATATTTAAGCTAAAAGTTAAAACACAATCAAGTTTATACTTGAAATGTCACCATTAAACCAAAATTAATGGTTTACATTTCTTTATTTTTTGTTTCGCAAACTGCATATACACATTTATTAAGAGAAAAATAATGATTTCATAATATATTTTTATATTTTTTTTTACATTATTTTTTAATAATATAATTAAATAAAAAATATTACCATATAAATATTTATTTTAATAATATAAAAATATAAAAAATAATATAAAAAAGTACGATGAAAAAACCAAAATTGTTATCAAGATTCCAATTGAAAATCATGAGGGCGGACATGTACACATGTCACATGGGAAGAAATAAATTTGACATGTACCCAAAATAAAAAGAAAAAGAATTGACTAAACCATCAGGAATGGAATGTCTCGTCAGTTGAGACCTGGGGTTTTGAGTAGCTAGCTAGCAACTGGGAAATGCCTCAGAATTCATGATGAAATAATTTCTTTCTCATTCGTTAAGGAAAAATTTTGCCCTCACTTGTGCTCTTTCCTTTAAGTAAATTTTAAATTAAAATATTTAATTTTCATATTTTTCCAGAATTCATCTTTTAATACTAAAACTTTCGCTAACGCATCATTAGAGCAATGCCTAATGTACAGGTGAGTGTCAAATGTATGAGCAATGTACGACATAATAATAATTGATAAATAATTAATTTTTATATAATAAATTAGAGTATACCTTTTAGAAATAATTTATTTTCTTATTCTATTTTTTTAGATGATGACACATGTTATTTTTTTTTAAAAAAATTATTTAAAATCTATTTTTAATTAATTATGAATATTTTTCTTATTGTTTTAAAATATTATTTCTTTCAATTTTATTTTTTTAGATTTTATCTAAATAAGTTAATTATGTATATTTTTTATAATTTTAAATTCATTTTTATAAAATTTTATTTGAATTTAAAAAATAATACAATTTAGGGAATACATTTTTTTCTCAAACAAAAAAGCAAAATGAGATCTCAAACCGTCACACTTCGTTTGGAACGAGAGAAAATGAGAAGAAAGAAAAGAGATGAAGAGAAAAGAGGAAGAATATTTAGTTTTCTCTCGTTTGGACGAGATAAGAAAACTGGCCAGAAAGAAAAAAAAGACGTAGGACCCACTAAAAAACTTTTCTTCACTAAACGGTGAAGAAAATGAAGAGAAACAACAAAGCAGTCTCTGCTTTCTTTTTGGGAGATTTGCAGAGAAGCAACGTAACGTTTGACGCACTAATTGCGGTTTGAGCAAGAAAGACATGCAGCTCGAGCGAACGACAGCTGGGTGGCTGGGTTCGTCGGGTTGCTGGGCGTCGTGCGGCTGACCTGATCTGAGCAGGAACAGCGACTGATGGCGCGGTTCTGGTTCAAGCGGCTTCACAGATATCGACAGCGACAGACGATGCGAGTTTTGGTTCAAGCGGATTTGGGCTTGCGGATCTGGTTGTTGGGTGGCGCAACTCACGATTCGATGAACACGGTCGACGGGAGCTTGGATCCAGGCGGTGCGACTTCCATCAGCGTCGAGCGGCACGCGTCCTTTCCTCTCGGTTGGATAAAGGGATGGGGGAAGGGGTGAGTGAGGAAGAAAGGGGAGGAGGTGCATGTGGGTGATAGAGGAAATGCATGGAGAATGAAAAAAACAAACAAAAAGAAAATGACAGAGGGAACGAGTGGAGAATTAAAGAAAAGCAAAAAGGGAGTGGAGTGGGGTGGGGGAATCCGGATTCTCTCTAGCGGGCTACCGTCCAGCACCCTCCTCCAGCAAAATCTCAACTATTTATTTTTCATCCAATGGTCAATATTAAAAAGTATTAATTTAATATTAAAATATATTTTTAATATTAAAAATAAAAAAATTCTGACCATTGGATAAAAAATAAATGATTGAAATTTTACTGGAGAAGGGTGCTAGACGGCACTTGATGGAGAGAATACGAATTCGAGGTGGGGTGGGGACGCAGCAGGGGTGGGGTTTGATAGGATGAATTAAAATATGTATAAAAAAATTATTTTTTTTTTCATTTTTGATTTTTATAAAAAAAATTCTTTTAATCTTTTATATGTTTTCTTTCTTCTCATTTTTTCTTCATCCAAACAACTAAAATTTTTCTTTACTTTTCTATCTATTTTCTTTCTTGCCATTTTTTCTCTCTCTCATTTTCTCTCTTCTTATTTTCTCTCCTCATCCAAACGTTAACCAGGAGTGGATTATTTGATGTGCAGCATAGAAAAATAAAAAGTAACGTTATATTTTCGCATAATTTTTTTTTTATAATTTTTTTAATATTAAATAAAGACAATAAATATATTTAATGTTTTAAAATATAAAAAATGTTTAATTTTTTTTATTTAATAATTAAAAGAATTAATAAAAAAATAAGTAAGAAGATAAAATATTTCACAAAAACAAAAGTCAAAAAGGTTAAGAAGATGCAGTACGTAGCGCACTGGGCATGGGACACGTCATAATCCAAGTGAGTTATGTCTTCGTTGGTGATGGGGACGGGTAATCATGTTAATTTGTCCTGTTGTGACTGTGATGATATCTAATCTAAGTCGGTTTCTTCTTTGCTAAGTCGTTGCCTTGCTGATTTTTTATTTTTATTATATATTTTAATAATTATAAAGAAAATAAAGAAAAAAAATATGTCATCAATTATTTAAAGAGTATTATAAAAGTGGTATAAGAAATAAGAGAAGTTTTTACCTAAATTTAAAATATCTAATTAAGTACATTAAATTAATTAAAATTTAATATTTTTATAAATTTTTGTAATTATAATTAATTTTTAAAAAATTTAAAAAATATTAAATTTTAATTAATTTGTCACCTAATTGTAAAGTACTAAGTTTAGTATTGAATTTCTCAGAAAAATAAATGATGTAAGAAAATTTATTTTCTTTAATACATTTTCTCATTCCTTGATTACTTACTTGTGTGCGTCGAAGAGATAGAAACCAACCATGAAAGCAAATAGCCCCAGGCTTCTGTACTTCTATCAAGTATCAACCGTGAGGAATTAAAGCGATGGCCCCAAGATCAAAAAAGGTTTTACATTCTCTCTCTTTCTCCCCTTATTTTCTCCCTAACTCAACTTTCTTTTTCACATTTCCTGAAACTTTTCTCATCCTTTCTGGCTTTTTCCAATAGGGTTATGTGTTCTGTTTAATTTCTCTCTGTTTTTTCCAAAGTTTTTTTTCCTACTCTTATTTTATTTGCAAAGTTTCAAAATTTTTTTAATGTGTTTCTTAATTTTCCCTTGTTTTTCCTCGTCAAACTCACAGTATATTAGGCAACTTTCTTACATTTTCACTTCCTTAAATGGTATTTTCTTTTGAATGCAGAACAAGATGGTAGGTGATACACGAATGGATGCTGCTCTCGACGCAATGAGTCCATTTGGATTTGAAGAACAACTAGTTCGGGAAACAGTAGAGGGGCTTTTAGATGTTAGTCTTCTCTTCTCAGCTTCTCCAAGTAATTTTTTGTTTAAAAAAAAATTGCTGGTATTTTATAATTTTGATTTACTCATAATCTATGGGTTTTGGTGGCTGGGTGGGTGGGGGTTTCTCCAGGTTTATGAAGGAAAACAAGGATGGCCCTTTATTGAAGATGCCTCTTACAAGCTGCTAATTGAGACCTTACTTAGCAGCCAACCAAGTTCTGTAGAAGAGAAGGTAAAAATTTTAGCTATTGAAATAAATTTGTTTCCATTTTACACTAGATATTACTTTCTTTTTGGTTATGTAACTTTCAATCTTCACTTTATATAATTCTTCTGTTAAATACGATGCAAATTAAATGAATATTGTGAAAGATTTAACCTTCTTGAACAGCATATTAGACACTGATTCAGCCTTGATTGTTCCATTCATGTTACCTTTAATGGTTATTTATAGGCTAATCTGTACATTTTTTTCATTCAAAAAAGAAAAGGGAGGATTTTTTGCAGTTGCAGGATGTTGCTAGAACGGATGGACATACTGAAGCATCATCAACTGCCCCCACAACTGGGATTAAGGAATCTTTATTGCAGGGTAGTGATGATTCGGGCTCTGCTTCTCAAATCAACGATCAAGACTGTGCATCACTTGGTAATCTAGAAACTGGTAACTAAAGTTTCATCCTTTATCACTTCATCTCTTATTTGAATTATATTCACGTTACTCCACTCTTGGCAAGAGTAGCAGCTTCCTGAACTTTAGTTCCTAAAACAAGGCAGGAATTCCTGTAAAAATTGACATAATCCATAAATCTATCTTCATTAAACGTAGGCATGATTGATGACTTACAAGCTAGTTTTTGATTCGTTAAACTGAACCAATCAATATACATGCTAAAATTTCTTCTGGAATTCCAGTAAATGGTTTAGTAATAAGCTGCAAAGAGAGCCTCAGTCCTCTTTAAATTGCAGAAACAAGATATAGTTGCTGCTGAATTCATCACATTGAGAAAAGGCTTTCTAATTTCCCATAAGAGCAATGAAACATTTACTCTAATTATTCCTTTGAAAGAGTTAGTTTGGTACACCCGACTCTCACAAGCAAGGACTAACTTTCTTAAACGCATAAGCTATTAGGTAAAGGCTCGGGAATGTCTTTATATTTCTAGCATGCCCTCTCACGCCAGAGTAAGCATGGACAATACCCAGTCCTAGTTTACCTTATATTGAAATTCAACTTTATTTAGAATATCTGAGGCAGTAATTATCAAATTCATGACCACTTGGGGCTCTAATCCTTTATCAATTACTAATTTTCCTACAAGTTTAAGGAAATAGGTGGAGACTGATTACGGTGTCCTTTTTGTTTCCAGATATTAAGGATTTGGCTATGGCGGCTGAAAGAGATGGAGGACATGGAAAGGGTATGAGAGTGGAGTCTAAAAATGAGCTAAATCCTGCAGCTAATATCATTGGAAGCAATTATAGCACAGTTTTCAAGAATCTTGAGAGCACCTTTGTCAGGCCTCCTGTGACTCAATCGTTAAAACCACTTGAGAATCTTCCATTACGCAAGCGTAAACCTTGCTATGGATGGATTAGTAGTGATGAGGATGAAGATGAAGATAGTATTCATCTTCCACAGCCACAACTAGAGAAGTTGCTTGGCCAGAGTGCACCTCCCCAAAGTGGAGCACGGCAAAGGTGCAAGAGTAGATTGGATGAGAAGCCAGATGATACGTGAACCTCTTCTGCATTCTTTCTCGCTTTGTATATAAGCCAGAGTGGGGAGGGGGCAAATTCTGTTCTCGAGACTTTGAAGACGACTTGTAGCTTATTTTTCTTCAGTAGTTTAAGATGAAGCAGAAAACAAAACAATTAAGATACTAATGGAATGTGTTGCCATTGTTGTGCCTCATATTCAAATAGAATCCGAATCTCAACAAGGGGACACTGTTATTATAGGTTAAATTTGGAATATAAATAACAAAGGCCAGTAGGACTTTCACTATAAAGCAATGTTTATAAAAATCGAATTGAACCAAATTAGTCAGACCATGAGCAGGTCTGTTTGAACATTTGTAAGTTTAATTATGGTTTAATTATAATTTAATCATAAATATAACTAATTGAATTAATCGAATTACAATACGAAAGTTTTGTCAGTTTATATTTTTAGTTCAAATTTTGAAACATTAGTATAAAACATTTAGATGAATTGCATGGGTGATATTTGTCCGGAATGAACTGGATTTATTGGTGTCAACTGTCAAAACTCATATGGATCCCTGGCGAGCAATACTAGCCAATTTTGCTGTTGACATGTACTATTTCTGAGTTCTAACATCTTGCTACAAGCCTACAAGAAGAAACAGAAATTCTGATGAGTAATTGGTATTAGGTGGGAGATAGGCTCTTTTTGGTGCTATTACACAGATAAGAAACGTAGTGTCTAATCGTGATTATCTGCTCCAGGTTGCATATGCTGGACCATTAGCTGGGTTTTCCTTGGGTCTTGGGCTTCTCCTTTTGGCATTTTAAGTTGTGTCTTACGTCCCAGTAAATCAGTGATGGTATTGTTGTTGTTGGTGATGCTTGTGTATTTGATGAGTCATTTCTTGCTGGCGGTGTTGGTAAGCTCTACCGTGTGTTTACATGAAATTGTGCATACATTAATTTATGGGTTAATTCATTTCAAATGAAATGATCAATTTTTTTTGTAGTTATCTATATTAACAAATTAAATTTATTCCCATAAATGCCTGATATTGCAGAGAACATTTTTATTGGTTGCTTCTGTAACGTAGAAAATCAATATGTAGTTTATCAAACTATAAGATATATATTATTTTTGTATAATTTAAGATATGATGCACCCGAACAATTAGCTGAGGTTAATAGGAAAGAGAGAGAGAGAGAGAGAAAGTGAGAGAGTTTGTTAAATTTAAATCAAGGAGTTTAATTCACCCTTAAAATTGTCTGGAAGAAAATTTATTCTTCATTCACACAAAAGTTAATATTTTTTTGGTACAAAGGCAAAAAGAAAAACAAAGACGACTCTAACAAAAACAGAGCCAAATTTATCAGCACCCAACAGAGAATCAAGCTCAGCTAGAAGCACCAAACACACTTCCAGATGGACCTGTCCCGCCACACCCTGCTTTGCCATAAAGTCTACGCAAGCATTAGCCTCTCTGAACACATGAACAATTTGCACTACCCAATTTCTACTGATCAAATCTTTAATATCAGCAATAACACTTCTAAAGAGATGAAAACTATCCAGCTCCTTATGGACCAACCGAACCGCTTCTAGACAGTCACTTTCACATGTCACATGTCTATAACCATGCTGCCAGCATATTGCAAGGCCCTATTGAATGCCTTTGAGCTCAACCAATAGATTGCAAGAAATACTAATCGAACCCTTGAATCCCAAAATCCAAGATCCAGTAGCATCACGCAAAACACCACTGAAGCCAGCCAGACCAGGGTTGCCAAAAGAGCTACCATCTACATTAAGTTTAACCGCACCCATAGGAGGAAACGTCCAACACATCAACACTGTATTCGTTGCTCCAACGTGTTCCATATCAAACACAGTTTTGCAGTCCTCCATTGTTTGATGAATATGCTTGAAGACTTCATAATCTGATATAATTTCATTACTCAGCACAACTTTGTTACGTCTGATCCAAAGCCACCAGATTGTTGCAAGGAACAGGCTGCCACCCTCTTTCTTAGTAAAACAGCGAATCGAATGGCAAGGGTTATCCTTAAAGAAACCCATTTTTTGAACAAACCCAAGCCCAAACCAGATCCGTAACGAACTATTACAATCACATAAACAGTGCAGGATGGTTTCATTCAAAGCATGACATCCTGCACAAGTAGAATGATAAGCCAATCTCCTACCAAACCGCAGCACATTCGTGGGAAGTGCTTCATGACAAATAAGCCAAACAAGAAATCTACCCTTCTCAGTAATAGGGAGTTTCCAAATCCAATGCCAAGTTTCATAAGAATCCCTATGCCCATGCATATTCAAAAGCCATGCATACCCGGATTTAGCTTCATATTTACCAGATAACTGGGCACTCTAAATTACGCAGTCTTTAAACTGTTCATTGATATCCAGAACCTTGCCTTGAATCTTTTGCACAACCTGAACTGGGATGGGAATAAATAAATCTTGAAGGCGTCAGCTACCATATCTCTAAACATCTTTAACTCAAAGCTCTATATCCGAGATATGAACATAGTCGACCATATTACAAAGACGACTTTCATCTAACCACTTTTCAAACCAGAAAGACACATCTCCATTGCCAAGCCTAACAGTATAACCATCTGCAAGATGAGACATGGCTTTAACAATAGATCGCCATATGAAGGACGCACCATCGGGGGCAGAGTGCTCCAACAAATTACCCTCAGGAATATACTTGGCCAACAACAACCTTGTCCAGAGTTTATCTCTCTCATGTAAAAGGCTCCAAACAAGTTTCCCCAGTAAAGCTATATTAGTAAGTCGAGTTTCCCTTATTCCGATCCCCCCTTGCGATTTGGGGCGGGTGATAATATTCTAATTCAACAAATGGAGCCCTTTTCCACTTTCACCTGAGCCCCAAACAAACTGCCGAACAATCTTATCCAAACCATTACAAATAAATGTAGGGATCCACATAGTCTGCATGTAGTGGATAGGAATAGATGTCAACACCGAGCTAGCCAAAGCAACACGGCTAGCCTTATTTAAGAGCTTCCTCTTCCAAGAAACAAGCCGAGACTGCAACTTCTCTATCAGGAAATGAAAGTCGGATCTCTTTACTCTACCTTGAACCATAGGATAGCCCAGATACTTACCTAGATCAGTAGTAAAGCGAATAGAAGAATTATTATATAGATGTATCCTTCTACTTCTAGAATTTTAGCCGAACAAAGAGCCTTCGACTTCTCAAAATTAACTTCGAGACCCGAAGCCGCCGAAAAAGAATGCAAAATCTCCATAACAAGTCTGGTTTGGGAAGGCTTGACATTGGTAACCAGAAGCACGTCGTCAGCAAAAAAGGAGATGGGATAGATAAACTCAGTTTCTCCATGCACAAGACAAATAGATAGGGCGAAATTGGATCACCTTGCCGAAGACCACGGGTTGGGGTAAAGCTATCTAATTTGTTACCATTCCACAAGATAGACAGGGATGTCGAAGTCACTGAAAACATGATGAGTTGAACAATGGAAGCAGGGAAACCAAACTCATGGAGAGTCCTCCAGAGATAATCCCAATTCACATTATCATACGCTTTCTCTAGATCAACTTTAAAAGCCATAGTCCCTACTTTACTTTTGGAACAATGTATGTAATGAAGAATCTCCTGAGCGACAATAGCATTATCTGATGTGCCCTTACCCGGGATGAAGCTACTCTGGAGAGGACTCACTAAATCCGAGAGGAAACGACGTAGCCGGTTCACTAGCACTTTAGTAATCAGCTTATACACAACATTGCATAAACTGATTGGTCTCAAATGATTAAACGTCGTAGGCTGGTCCACTTTAGGAATAAGAACTATGAGCATTTCTGTTAACCTTCTATCAAAACACCCTTCCTCAAAAGCGAACTTGACGAGCTTCCATATGTCATCACCTAAAATATCCCAATAGGTCTTGAAGAAAAAGGGTTGAAAACCATTCGGACCAGGAGATTTATAAGGTTTCATGGATCTCAAAGCCAAGAATACCTCCTCTTTGGTAACTGGAGCTATCAACGACTGCACCCCATCAGCACTAAGAATAGGGACAGTGTTCAAAATAAGGGGCTGATATTGCTGATTTCTAGAAGGAGCAAACAAATTCTTAAAGTAGTTCTGAGCTTCCATTTGAAGAACATCTCCATCAAGACACCAACTACCATCCGGCAAGCGCAGACCCTCTATTCTATTCCTCTTCCTTTGCACTATTGTTTGAGTATGGAAAAAACTAGTATTTTTATCTCCAAACCTCACCCATTGCTCCCTGGATTTCTGGTACCATAAAATCTCTTCCTGGTGAAGAACCATATTATATTCACGCTGAAGCTCTTTCTCAAGGATACAAAGCTGGGCAGAATCTATATCCTCAAGGCACCGTTGGACCCCCTTTATACAAGATTCCAGTTTACGTTTACGCCGAAAGATGTTCCCAAAGACTTCCTCATTAAACTGCAAAGCATCATTTTTAACTCCATCTAAACTGACAAGAACATCATGGTTCCCCCTGGTCCAAGCCGCACAGACCACATTTCTAAAGTCATGATGAGAACTCCAGGCCGCCTCAAAGCGAAAAGGCCGATTCCCATAACTAAACGGTAGCCCCCCACAACGAAGAAGCATTGGGTGATGATCAGAGTGCATCCTGCAAAGATTCTCCACAAATGCCTCAGGAAAAACACTGCCAATTACAATCAGCTATCACTCGATCAAGTCTTTTTGACATGCTACGAATCCCATCATTATTACGATGCCAGGTGAATTTATTTCCAGAGGCTCCTAAGTCAACCAAGTTGCATTTTTCCAAAACATCCACAAACTGAGAAGCACGAGACACACAGAAAAAACCACCACGAACCTCAGAAGGGAGGAGAACTTCATTAAAATCCCTTATGAGCATCCAAGGAAGAGATATAGTGTCACTAAGAGTCCCTAAATAATTCCATAACAAAGCACAAATACTGGGGATTGGGCTAGCATAAACCAAGGAACAAACCCAAGATCTATCTCCCATTGTCAGCTTCAGAGTAATAACCTGGTTAGTTGAATCAATGATAGTGCTTGTAATATCCCTATTAGCAGACAACACCCAAATACCTCCCGTATGCCCATTTGCTTCCTCAATAGCCATAGGTTCATAACCCAGCTTCTTCCAAAATACTTGAGCGCCCCCAAACTAAGAATGAGTTTCAAACAGAATAAACAGAGAAGGCTTATGCTTTCGAGCTAACTTTCTTGTATGTCTTCTACCCCTTGTGCTAACAGCACCTCTAACGTTCCAAGCCAACACTGAAAATTTTGAGAACTTTATCATGGGAAACTAAAAAAAAAAATGGACCAGACAGAAACAAGGCTAAACCACACCCCCCGAGTCCACCTGCATACTCCCTACATCCTTCCCTTGATCAGCACTCATGCACACCTCCATGTTTAAACATGCGTTCTTAGGCCCTTCCTCAAGCCCACCAGGATTATGTGGCCCTTTATGACTACCATTCTCGCCTGGGTCGGGCTATAGAAGAATCTCATCTTCCACTATTTGGATAGATGTGACTGGGGAGGAGTCAGTAGATGTTTTACTAATAGGGACCACAGTAGAAACATGACCCACCTTGGCATTATTCTCAGCCTTACTAGAACTCGCCCCATTCTGATTGGGCTTTAAAATTCGAATTTGCTTCTCCTCTTTGTCGGGAACTAAAGTCTTCACTTGGGCTTTGATATTCGGAGAAGGCCCACCAGTGTCCCTTCTAGGCCTCTTTTTGGTCCAGACCTTATTCTTTTGTTGTTTAGCATCCATACGTGGGGTATCTTTAAATTTCTCATTAAGATTGGAAGAATCACCTGTCGTATCCAAATCCAAGATTTCAAACCCATTAACTTGCCCCTGATTCGGCAATCCCTTATTTTTAGCCACAGCAGTAGATACAGCCTTATTTTGCCTTTTTTTACGTGTAATCATTAACCACTCTTCATGCAAAATCTCCTTAGTGATCCCTTCCTTATTCGGCGCAACTTGTTTTGCAAAAATAGGAATAACAGTAGTCGAATTTTCTCTAGCCTGAGATAGTTGTTGTTGGCTCTCAGCACCTGCGATTGTCACCTCCGGGAGCTTTTGTTTGGTCATGCAATCCTTCATCAAATGGCCATAGCATCCACATTGCGCACAAATAATATGAAGCCCTTCATATTGGATGTAATACCACTGACCTCATAAACCCTCTTTTCCAATCACAGGTTGATTAAGATCAATTTCAACACATACTCTCGCAAAATGTCCACGAGCCACGTTTAAAGTATACATGTCTACCTTCACCGGGCGACTAATAGCTGAAGCCATTACAAGTAAAAAACTTTCATCACAAAACAGCAAATTCAAGCTCGGAATACAAAACCAGGCCAAAGTTCTATCTATCGTTGCATGATCAGCATTAAAGTCTCATGACCACAAACGAATTGAGAGACAGTGGTCAAAAATCATCCATGGTCCACCATTGATGACCTTACTTCTGTCTTCCTCCAAGTCAAACTTAGCCATAAAGAAACCGTTCCCCACATCCATGATCTCAAAATCGCCCATCAGTTTCCATGTCAATGATAATTTGGCCTTCATGACATTAAACCCTATATTTTTCCCTAGCAGTTTGATTACTAGGGCACCCTGCCACGGGATGCTCAATTCCTCCAAAACCTTTTCCTCCATATGCACCACTGGCATTAGCCTATTTTCATTCAGATACTCCACCTGAACCATTTTATTTGCAATCAAGTCAACCTTCTCCCTTTGCGGCACTGGTTGAACACCCATAGCTTTATCTCTAAAGGATACACCTTGGATAACCTCCATTCCAGGGGACTTAGTGTGTGTTTGGTTTGCACTTAACAAATTGAAACACACTTTTGGAGTTTTCAAAAAACGTGAAATCATGTTGACATTTTTGTTTTTCACTTGAGTTCAACGAAAAATGCTTTTAAAAGTGCATTGAAGTGAAAGTAAGAATTTCTTACTTTTTCACTGGGCAAAAGTTCGTTGGAGAATATTTTCCTCTTCAATCTTACTTCAAAAGTGATTTTAATCTTTCATCCAAACATCATTCATTTTATCAAACTCACTTTTGAGACAAAAATTCTCAAACATAAATCATGTTACTACAAACTTACTTTTAACCAAACTAAAGTTTACAAACACACTTTTAACTAAACTTAAGTTTACCAACTGTAAACCAAACACACACTTAGACATTTGCCCGACAAAAGTTAATATAAAGATATATTTATCGTACAAATAATATTACTTTAAAGGAAATAATAGGAGTAAAAAAATGACTTTTTTTACCTAGATGTAACTACTTTACTTTTTGTTTCTCATTCAACTGCTATCTCAATATTATTTATCAAAATATGCTTATTTTAACGAACGTTAAAAAATTGATTTTTTTTAAATCGACTTCTTAAACGTGAGAATTTATAATTTTTTTAATATAATATTGAGAATCAATATGGGAAAAATTGACTTCTCAAAATCACAAAATCAATTTTTTTTTATTCCTTGTTGGGAAGCCAATTCCTTAGAAACCAACTTCTCAACAAGGTCTTTTTTATTTTTTTTCTATTTACTATAATTTTATTTTTAAAAACTTTCGTTAATTTTTTTGTTAACATTTTCTTCTTATTGTTTTATTACTAACATATTATCATATTATGTAAAAATTATTAATTGATGTCTAAAATTTGTATAATTTATTACTAATTTTAAAAAACATATAAGTTTTTAAAGCATTATGTTATACTAAATTAACTTGGAGTATGACTTGAACCTGACCCAAAAACAAAGCAGGTCAAAATTTAAGAACTCAAACTCAACCCAACTAATTTTTGATTGAGATAGATAGTCGAATCGAGTTAGGTCAGTACATAAACAATCCTTAAAAGAATATTAACAAAAATAAACTCTAAAATAAACGCCAAAATAAAAAAAAATTGATATGAAAAAAAGTTCCCAACTATGTTTAGGAAAAAAAATTATTTCGTTGAAAAGATGATTTTTTTCAAATCGACTTCCCAACATATAATAAAAAAAAATTATAACTACATGTTAGAAAGTTAGTTTGAAAATCGGTTTAAGCAAAACCCACTTCTCAACATTGCAAAGAAAGATGATATTTTGAAGAAAAAAAAATTAAAATTGTAATAATGTGAGAAATAAAGATAAAAGTTGTATTATTTAAATAAAAAAACTAAAAAAGTAAAAGAAACAAAAATAAAATCAGTGGCTCTGTGCTATGCGATATGACAATGACTAAATAGCGTTGTTATTGTTTTTTAGCTTTTGAGAAATGTTCATAAAATATTTTTTTTCTTTCACACTTCTCTCATTAGTATAAGTTTCAAAATCTGATTTTGTATAAAAAATAAAATAAATTTAATTATAATAAAGTGATATTTATATAAAAATGTGTGAGTAGTATAAATATTTGCTATTATTGAACAAAGTAATGAAAAGCGAACGACGATGAGGTGCTGATTGCATGTCTTGCACTCGGAATAAGTCTTTTCAACGTGAAAACAAAAACGCGCCCAGTACCTTCCTTTATACTTCGTTTGGATAAAAAGAGAGAAAATGAACAAAAAGGTGTATTATATATCTACATATGTCTAGGTGAAGAAAATGAGAATCGTGTTAAAAGGAAAGAAAAAATATGATTATATAAAATGACATATATATGTTTAGATTAAATATTTTTTATGAATTAATATAAATAAAGCCATTTTATAATAAAAATTAATAATTAAGATATTAAAATTTAAATTAAAAAAAATCCCCCCTTCTCTTCTTCTCCCTGGGCCCTAGCCCACAGGCCCATGCTCCCCCTCTCAACAGTCACCAACCCTATTGAAGTTGGTATTTAGAGCAGGCTTTGGGGGCTCAGACCGAATGTGGTAAAGGGTATGTGCTGGGTCTCTCACTAATCACTGTCAACCAGCATGGGCGAAGAATCACAAAGCCCTTACCCTCATTTTTTCTACTCCCACGCCCCATCCCCAACCACAAACAAAGAGGCAGCTACATTCTGATTGGGTATTTCAAGAGCGGGAAGTGAGTCTCTATTCCTTTCATATACAGACAGGATTGAGGTAAGTCCGTGGTCACTTGATTTGATATTCGCATATTTATCTCGCTTTTCTTCACTAGAATGCATAAAGTTGGAAATCATGGGTGCTGTTAATTGATATTTGATAGTTACATTGGAACGAACATGTTCGCTAGCTGTTGATACATGAAAAAATGAATATGTTTGTTTTCCTGGGTCCAGAACCATTTGATAACGTCCAATTCATTTTCATTAAAAAGTATACACAGTCACAAGCCTCCTGCAACCCCAAAGTACGTAGCCACTAGCCACCAAATTAATTCCATTAAATATAATTAATTGAATTAATCGATTTATAATACAAAAGTTGTCAGTTTAATTTTTAGTTTAATTTTTGAAACGTTAATATAAAACATGTAGATGAATTGCATGGGTGATATTTGTTGGGAATGAACTGGATTTATTGGTGTCAACTGTCAAAATTCATATGGATCCCTGTCGAGCAATACTAGCCAATTTTGCAGTTGACATGTACTATTTCTGAGTTCTAACATCTTGCTACAAGCCTACAAGAAGAAACAGAAATTCTGATGAGTAATTGGTATTTGGTGGGAGATAGGCCCTTTTTGGTGCTATTACACAGATAAGAAACGTAGTGTCTAATCGTGATTATCTGCTCCAGGTTGCATATGCTGGACCATTAGCTGGGTTTTCCTTGGGTCTTGGGCTTCTGCTTTTGGCATTTTATTTTTTTGTCTTACGTCCCAGTAAATCAGTGATGGTATTGCTGTTGTTGGTGATGCTTGTGTATTTGATGAGTCATTTCTTGCTGGCGGTGTTGATATGCTCTACCGTGTGTTTACATGAAATTGTGCATACATTAATTGATGGGTTAAGTCATATCAAATGAAATGATCAATTTTTTTTGTAGTTATCTATATTAACAAATTAAATTTATTCCCATAAATGCCTGATACTGCAGAGAACATTTTTATTGGTTGCTTCTGTAACGTAGAAAATCAAAATTTTTATTAATGAGTTATAGAAAAATGTATACATGTCATATTTATATTAGAGACAAACACCACAAACACCTAAAGAACTTTACTTAAGTTTTGTTCTATCAAAGAAAAAAACTTAAGTAAAATTCCTAGGTGCTTGTGGTGCTTGTCTCCAATAAAAATATGACATATATTTTATTTTTTAGTTACTTAATTATTATTTTCAAAATTTTTATTAATGAGTTATAGAAAAATATACACATGTCATATTTTTATTGGAGAAAAGTACCACAAGCACCTAAAATTTTTTACCTAAGTTTTATCCTTTATCAAACTAAAAGATATATATTATTTTTGTATAATTTAAGATATGATGCATCCGAACAATTAGCTGAGGTTAATAGGAGAAAGTGAGAGTTTGTTAAATTTAAATCAAGGAGTTCAATTCACCCTTAAAATTGTTTGGAAGAAAATTTAATCTTAATTCACACAAAATTTAATATAAAAATATATTTATCGTACAAATAATCTTACTTTAAAAGAAATAATAGGAGTAAAAAAATGACTTTTTTTTACCTTGTAACTACTTTACTTTTTGTTTCTCATTCAACTACTCTTTCAATATTATTTATCAAAATATGCTTATTTTAAATAACGTTAAAAAGTTGATTTTTTTTTTTTAAATCGACTTCTTAACGTGGAAATTTATAATTTTTTTAATATGATATTGAGAAATCGATTTAGGAGAAATTGACTTCTCAAAATCATAAAATCTATTTTTTTTATCCCTTGTCCTTAGAAACCAACTTCTCAATAAGGTCTTTTTATTTTTTTCTATTTACTATAATTTTATTTTAGAAACTCTCCTCAAATTTTTTGTTAACATTTTCTTCTTATTGTTTTATTATTAACATATTATCATATTATGTAAAAAGTATTAATTTATGTCTAAAAATTTTATAATTTATCACTAATTTTAAAAAAAAACATATAAATTTTTAAAGCATTATGTTATACCGAACTAATTTAGAGTATGACTTGAACTTAACCCGAAAACAAATTGGGTCAAAAATTAAGAACTCAAACTCAACTCAAATAATTTATACTTTGGATAGATAGTCGAGTCGAGTCAAGTGTGGACATGAACACTCCTTAAAAAAATATTAACAAAAAGTAAATCTTAAAGTAAATCCCAAAATAAAAAAAAAATTGATATGAAAAAAAATTTCCAACTATGTTTGAAAAAAAAACCTAGTTCGTTGAGAAGATGATTTTTTTCAAATCGACTTCTCAACATAGTAAAAAGAAAATTATAATTTCATGTTAAAAAGTTGATTTGAATGTCAGTTTAAGCTAAACCGACTTTTCAACATTGCAAAGAAAGATTATATTTTGAAAAATAAAGTTAAAATTGTAATAATGTAAGAAATAAAGATAAAAGTTGTATTATTTAAATAAAAAAAGTGAAAGAAACAAAAATAAAATCAGTGGCTCTGTGCTGTGTGATATGACAATGACTAAATAGCATTGTTATTGTTTTTTTGGTTTTGAGAAATGTTCATAAAATATTTATTTTCTTTCACACTTCTCACATTAGTATATGTTTCAAAATCTGATTTTGTATAAAAAATAAATAAATTTAATTATAATAAAGTGATATTTATATAAAAATGTGTGAGTAGTATAAATATTTGCTATTATTGAACAAAGTAATGAAAAGTGAACGACGATGAGGTGCTCATTGCACGTCTTGCACTCGGAATAAGTCTTTTCAACGTGAAAACAAAAACGCGCCCAATACCTTCCTTTATACTTCGTTTGGATAAAAAGAGAGAAAATGAAAAGAATAGAAAATGAACAAAAAGGTGTATTATATATCTACATATGTCTAGGTGAAGAAAATGAGAATGGTGTTAAAAGGAAAGAAAAAATATGATTATATAAAATGACATGTATATGTTTAAATTAAATATTTTTTATGAATTAATATAAATAAAGTCATTTTATAATAAAAATTAATAATTAAGATATTAAAATTTAAATTAAAAAAATCCCCCTTATCTTCTTCTCTCTAGCCGGCACGGCCCATTGCTCCCCCTCTCACCAGTCACCAAACCTATTGAAGTTGGTATTTAGAGCAGGCTTTGGGGGCTCAGACCGAATGTGGTATACGGCATGTGCTAGGTCTCTCAGTAATCACTGTCACCCAGCATGGGCGAAGAATCACAAAGCCCTTACTCTCATTTTTTCTACTCCCACGTAAGGATGGTAATTTTACCCGTCCTCGTGGGTACTCGCGAGTAATATCCATGACGAGAGTGAGTAATACCCGTTAAATTTTTTTTGCGTATATAAATACTCGTTTAGTATTATCCCCGTTTAATAAATGGAACGAAGACGAGTGGTTATCCCGCAAAATCTGCATGAAATCTTAAAAAAAAATTTATATAAATATTTTATATAAAATTATTAAAAAACTTAATTATATAAATTAAAAATTGTAAAGTTATATAAATCAAGAGTATTTTAGGTGTTTGACATTAATTTTAGATTAAGTTGTATTGGATAAATTTTAAAAAATTATAGTATTATATTTTTTTTATTTTTTATTTTTTTATTTTTTTGATTTTTTTAAAATTTTTTACAATTTATTGAGACTGCAGATATCCGTTTACCTACGAAAAAATGATAAATGAATATCCGTACAGATATAGAGACAAATATGGAAGCAGATATTATTCGCAGGAACAGGAGGCTACTACCCGTTCCCGTCCCGCCCGGTTGCCATCCCTACTCCCACGCCCCATCCCCAACCACAAACAAAGAGGCAGCTACATTCTGATTGGCTATTTCAAGAGCGGGAAGTGAGTCTCTATTCCTTTCATATACAGACAGGATAGAGGTAAGTCCGTGGTCACTTGATTTGATATTCGCATATTTATCTCGCTTTTCTTCACTAGAATGCATTAAGTTGGAAATCATGGGTACTGTTAATTGATATTTGATAGTTACGTACATTGGAACGAACATGTTCGCTAGCTGTTGATACATGAAAAAATGAATATGTTTGTTTTCCTGTGTCCAGAACCATTTGATAACGTCCAATTCATTTTCATTAAAAAGTATACATAGTCACAAGCCTCCTGCAACCCCAAAGTACGTAGCCACTAGCCACCAAATTAATTTCATTGCACGGTGCACACATTTAAGTACCTACCTCTACACCGTTTCAGCACCTCACCCACTCTTCACAGTCCACACACAAACAGCAGCTAGCACCTCTGCACTCACACGCTCAATTTTCACGCCCCACACACCTCAATCGCAGAGTTCCCCCCCCCCCCCCCCCCCCCCCCCCCTTTTTCTTTAGGTTTTATCGTTTCGTTAATGGGATAACTCTCTCTTTTTGTCTTTTTTAAGGCTCTCTACTTGTTTTGTTTGTTATTTTGGCCTTGGTTTGTTTTGATATGTGCCTATTGGCTGTTGCCATTTGATATATATATTATATGGGCACTTGTAGATCTTGTGTTTGGGTTCATGTGCAATATTTTTTTTTCCTCTTTAAGTCAGGTTATATGTTTCTCTTGGTTTTTTATTTCTTCTTTTAGTTATTTATTATTGGGCTTTTTTTTTGGGTTAGAGTTTATTTCTGTTCCAAGTCCATATCAGTTTAACTTATAGAATCAGAAATAAAAATAAAAATAAAAATAAAAATAAAAATAAAAATATTGATTATCAGTCCTGTTGTTGATTTTATTTTATTTTGTTTTATTGTGATTTGTTAACTATATGACCCCTTTTTCTTGTTATTTTTCCAAATTAATGATGAATGAAAAAAATTATTTTCACAATTTTTTTTTCTTTTCACAGTGAGCATTTTTTACTTGTTTTTGTGAATATTTGATCATATTTGTTTGAGGGGTAAAATAAATAATTTTAGATTATTAATAATTAATAATTCACACAATTAACATAAAGTAACCATTTTAAGATGAGTGTATTAAAAATGTTGATTGACTTCCAAACCTAACATAATTTCAAATATCTTTTTTTTTCTTTTAAAATTCTTATAGTTTTGCCACCCATTTTTCCTGTCAAAATAAAAGATTAGTAACAACTCTATTTATCTTTAAAAAAAGCCATTTGTTGTGACCCGGTCACGACATCTTGTTTCATAACTTTTTTATATTCAATATAATCTCATATTTCATCTAACTTAGGTATAATCAAAATCAAATGATGAGATTTGTAATCTTATAATATAAGTAACATTACTTTTTTATATATTTTCTGAGCATTAAAAATCTTAATAAAGGCATATTTTAAAATAAAAATTAAAGTTTAATGTCTTTTAGATAAGGACAGTACAAGAACAATAAATTTATAATTTTCATTTCATACATTTTCACAAGTAGTGTTTGAAATAAATTAAAATTGAAATAATTTTATTTAAATTAGATTGATTTGATTTGATTTATAAATCAAGTATTGTATTTGATTAAAATAAGAATTGATTGATTTAATTTTATTATTTTACTTTTTATCTTTATGAGAAGTAGTAAGAGGAAATTATTAATGATAAAATAGACTATTTATTTTAAATTAAATTAAATCATAATAAATTCTATTAATTTGATGAAATCTTTAAATAAAAAAATAAAATTCATAAAATTTTAAAAATTAAATCATTTATTATTTTACAACATTCTAAAATATTTTAAACACAATATTTAATTTACAAACTAAATCATTTCTCCCTTTTTAACATTCCAAACAAACTCTAAAACTTATAAACAATGAAACGGAGACTTTCATCCATTCCTTTTTGAAACATCCAAACTATAATATAAAAACTTTATTTCATTACATTTTTTTCAGCTCCATTATATTCCATTTCATCCACTATAAAATATCTAAATAAAGATTAAAACATAATATTATATTCTTCTAACAAATCTTCATAATTTCTTTCTGATTATTTTAAATATAAAATTAAAAATTAAAAATTAAAAAGCATTTAATACTTAAAATTTGAAAAGAATTTAATATTTTTCTATAAATAATTAGGAAGCGTTGTACCTGTCAAAAAAAATAAAAATTAAGAAGCATTGTATATCCCCTTATTATCTCTAACGACTTGTAGAGCAAAGGTGATTTTCTAGATTAAATTTTTTAAAGAACTTAACAAAGATATATTGAATATTATTTTTTTAATGTATTTCAAAAGCATGAAATATTAACAACCTTACTTGTTTAATAACTGCACAATATTTAAATTATGGTTTTTAGCCTTTTTGTCTTAATTTTAAAATGTGTGTATCTGGAGTTGTTGAAATGTTTTATTTACTCTGATTTTTTTTTCGAAAGGTTTTCTCTTTCTCTTCGAATAATGAAAATTCTTACAAACCCATAATTATTGAAAAAGTCTCTAGGTTGCGACATCGAAAAATTAGTCTAATATCTTTAAAGATATCCTTCAATTAAAAACTACAAAAAAAGCTTCATATATAAGTTTGATTTGCCTAATATTTTTTCCTCTTATGTGCATCATATAATAATAATATATAAAAAGAAAGCACATACTTTTATATTATGACATGTATCATTCTGATATGAAAAAATATGTTATAAAATCTACATAATCTTACTAACTGTCTTATTTCATCCAATATTATAATTTAAAAGTAAAGTGTACATTTATCGTCAAATTTAAATTAAATTTATTGTCACATATACATATATAAAAATTTATAATCACATATTAATTATCTTAATATATATACTTTTACATATTAATTAATATTCATATTCAAAAAAATTCAAAAAATTATTACATATCTTTAATTGACCATATTATTAATTGTTTTCATTAGTGATCAATCTTAAAATTTCAAAAATTTTGTAGGTGCTTAATATCATCTTTGTTATATATGTGTTGTCACCCTAAATTAATTAAATATATTTTAAATTATTATATTTGTTCTCTATTATTTAGAAAACTTCAATATATATATCACACGGGACTAAAAATTTTACATAAAAATATAGTAAAATTAATTAAATATAATTTATTATGAAAAAACTAAGAAATTATTAAGTGTTTTGTTCATATATATAATATATAATATATAATATATAATATATAAATATTTTATATTTATGTATTCTAACATTAAAATCTTTAAATGAAAATATATTAATATTTACATATATGAAATGAAAACTTTACAATAAGACATGATAAAATCAATTAAAAAATTCAGATTTATAATAAAGTTTGTTTAGTAAGATCATTTAAATACAATTGAAAACTCGGACCATATAACATTAAGGTTTCATTGATGTTTTAAGTAAATTTATTTACAGGAGTTGAAATAGTTTTGTGAACAAATAATGGAATAAATTAACATCAACAATAGCATTGGTGAAACATATGTAATAGGCAAATTATAGTTCTGTATCATATTAAAATAGATTAAATTTGTGAAAGAAAATAAGATTAAAGAACCTAAGAAGTCATATGTCAATTGATTGATTTAACTAATGTGTTATTTTATATAGTCTACTTAAATTGTTTAAACTAAATGTATAGGTTATAAAATATTAAGGTATTTGAATGCATTAAGTATCATTTGATTATATTGTTATTAATCATTTCAATTTTTAGTAGTTTTTTTATATTTATCATTGTAATATCTATCCATCTAAGATTATTTTATTAGTATAATTTTACATTAAAGGCCAATTTGGTATACTCTTAATAATAAGTTAATAAAACATTCAAATAAATAAGCACATGAAAATTAATATTAAAAGAAAAAAATTTATAGAATCAAAAATTGAAATTATTTAAAATTATATAAATTAATTATTTATTGTGTGGACATATAAAAAAAAATTTATTGAGATGAGTTACATAGTCTAGTTATCATAGTATAGGAAGAACATGTTAACGAAAACAAAAAAAAAAGTTGAGTGGGTCTCACTATAGACACCACTAATTATAACTTATTTAAATTTATCTAAATCATCAAAAAAGTCATATATCTAGGTTAAGTATATTTTTTATTATTTATTTTAATAATTTTTAATTTATTCCATACATTGCACGGTACAAAATACTACTATAATATAGAAAATGAAAATAAATAGTTTAAAAAACTGCTATGTATTATTCCTGTCAACAATTACATGTTTTAATTTCCTAACATATGACATATAAATAGTTAATTTTCTATCACATGTCATCTAATGTATCAATTTTTTGCCATATATGATTTGATGTGATACATGTACAAAAACCAAATAATAATATTTAAAAAACAATATTACTAGAAAATAAGATAAAAAACAAAAGTGAAAAAGAAAATTAAGATAAGAAATAAAATAATGACTTTATGGGTCCCCAAGAAACTTCTCTTGTGATAATCATTATTCTCTTTCTGGAAGAACTTCTTTCATGAAATACGCAGGATTGTGTTTGTCTTCGGGTTTGGCGTTAATGTACTTTCATTTCCATTCTTGTCTTTCACGGTCTGGCTATGAAGAATTGTTTTTCTTTGTTCTTAGTAGAAATGTCTAATGCTCCTCACATTTCATCGGAGAAGGAACCAACAATTGAACAAATTCCGACAGCGGCACAGGGGCACAAGGATGGTAGACTATCCTACTTAACCCCTTAGAACCCCTTTGTTCGAAACGCCTATGCAGCATCCCATTGTCTCATTAGGTGACATCGGAGGAGACCACCCCTATGATTCCTATTGTCGTTGGAGCACCAAGCCATGGAAGCATTCAAATTCGACCACCAAAAGACAAGTGCTATGTGTTGTGGGGATAAAACCGTTAAAGATTGAAACTTTGCTACGGGGAATGATAGGTGATATCTGCTGCATTAGACCAGATCTGGGTTTTGGAGGATTTGGAGAAAAATGGGTGTTCTGTGCAAGTGTCAAGATGTAAGCAAAGGCAATGACAGGGAAGACTAGATCAAGGAGTGAAATAAGGTCATTTAGTGATAAAACCAATATGAAGACCACAAGTTAAAGTTCTATCACACGAAGGGAACTCATCATGCCACCAACAGGTCCCTATTCTTGTGGTTTTTCTACTTAGTGCTTGCAGGTGGAGGCACGTTTGGTCGGTCTGATGAAAGTGATGCTGTTACGGACTATCGGTGACAACACGATTGAAGAAGTTTTTTCTTGTGGTTTTTTTTTCTTATAATTGGTAAGTATCTGTAATTCATGTATACTTCTTATCATAATTATATTTATATGGTAACACTTATTTGAATTGACATATAATTGATTATGTTATAATCATAAATCATTACAATTAACTTTATTTTATCCAAGTTTGATTTGAAATTAATTTTGGTTGATATATTGGAAATTTATTTTGGATGATATGGTCAACTATGTAAATCAAAGAAAATCTCTAATTAAATTTAAATTAGAATTGATGGTGGAGGTAGTGAGAAGTAACTACTTTTCTATATAAAGACTAGTATTTTTCTTATTCTTATAATTTAGTTCACACTCTTATTTTTAAAAATATAAAATAATTCAATTAAATAGATTTAAAAAATAAAAAAAAATATGGAATATAAAAAATATTTTAATAAAAAATATAAAATGACACTCTAATAATCGATGAAACAGACCGAATTTTCTTACTCTCCTTTGGATACCAAACAACCCCAATATTAATATGTGATTATGAAAAAGCAAAGTAATCAATGCTACAAAATTTATTTTTAAATTTTATCTAATTGTCATGAATTTGCACTACGATAATAAAAAGATATTATTGTTGATTAATAATTTAATAAATTTTAATTTGGCATTATTATTATTGATTTAGTCAATTAATTTGACTAATACTAAATCACTTTATTTAAAAATTATACTAAATATTTTTCTATTTATATAATCATGCTAAACTTCTTGTTATATTTAAAGGTTTTTATCTAGCTTGAAATCAGGGGTGTAGGTTACTTGCTTGCCACTCATATTCTTAAGAGATTTTTAATTTAATAGTTAATGAAACTTCTTTGTTCTACATATATATTTACATAATTGAGGATATTAAACTCTTGTTTTATAAGGATTGATCTGTGAAGATGGAATATATTTTGAGAAATGGTAATTTTTGTGTTGATTGATTAGCTAAGGATGATTAAGAAAATGATGACATTTTCAAGATTTGAGCGCTGCCTTCTTGAGAGATAAATCTAATATTTTTTTGTTGATGTCATGAGTATCTTTTTCATGATAACTTAGTTCTGATTTTTCTTTCTTTTCTTTGTTTTTTATATTCAGATGTACCAAAAAAAGAAACTTCATATTTTGAATTTATTAATAAAATCTTTCTTTTTTTAGCTTCAAATCTTTCTTTGTTTAACAAAAAATAGATTCTTTGTTTGTAAAAAATAAATTATAGTTTTTGTAACGCGGTAGATTTTAAATAAGTTTCTTTCTCAATATAAAAGACTTGTTTATATTTAAAATATTTAAAGAAGATTTTTTTAATAAAACTCTTATATTATTACATCAAATAGTATATACATCTTTTTTTATATTTTATTTAATACTATTTATTATATATATTTTATTATTATTTTTACTTAATTACATCCCTTAAAAAATATAAATAGTACTTATACTATTTTTTAAAAGTATAAAATGATAATTTTCTTTCTCAATATATGACTTTTTAAAATATTTAAATTAATGTACCCGCAAAAATATTTAAATTAATTATTTTATAATTATAGTATAAAGTGAATTTGGCATCTCATAAAAATAGAGGTAAAAATAAATTCTTTCCCAGCATGACTGCTTGTGCATTCGGACAGCAAAGTTTACCAAGGGCAGCAATGGTCATCCCTCACCAATCTCAGTATTTCCTTTTGCTCCTTATTGTTTAATTAAAATATATTTAATTTTATTCAATTTATTTATTAAATTATTTTATATGTCATAAAAATATTATAATCATATATAAAATAATTTAATATATTTCTCTTATTAATATATAATATAAATATAATATATTTATTCTCGTATACATAAAATATTTTTCTTTCTTTTTTGGACTGAATTAAAACTCGACTATTACCAAAAATAAAAACTTGCCTTATTTAATTATTTATTTATTTGGCATAGCAGGAAGATGGAATTGGAAAAAATTTATTTTAAAGTCAATTTATTTTAAAATAAATAATTAAGAGTGTATATCTCTTTAATTTAATTTAAAATATATTAAATTTTAATTTATTAAAATTTAATAATAAATATATTTTTATTTATTCTTTTTAAAAATAAATTTATTTTATATTAATGTTTTCCATAAAATGACACTCACACGGCCACGACATCACGAGATTCAACAAATGAAAATAAAATAAACAAAATGAGATATGGAAATGATTTTATGCATCCTTTATTCAGTCAAGATTTCTCAAAAAAAAAAAAAAAGAAACGCATATCCAAAAAATTATATTTTATATATTTTTTTCCCGTTCATGTCATGGGTTACCAGAACTCCACAAGTGCATACATCATCATTCATCAGTCAAAGAACACGAAAGTTCAATGCATAGGAAAATCTACATAACTGACAGTTTTTAATGTTGCATTGGAAATGTAGGAACTTGTAGCAATGACAGAGAATGAATAATACTCCCTCCTAGCACTCACTACCAGCAACTGAACTCATTCACAAACATGCTCTCTGCTAAGCTCCCCATGTCCCTCTCTTCTGCCATGTCTGCAGATGCCTCCACAATGCAAGCCCTAGGTTTCTCTCACCGCCTGGTTCCTCCCGGCCGCCGGCTCTCTCTGGCGAGATTCACCGGCGTCTCAATGGGTGGCTCAATCTCAGTTACTCCTTTCACATTGAGGTGCTCTTCACTCTCAAACTCATCCTCTGGTAAGTGAGTTTTTGCTAGTGTTCATTTTGGTTTTGGCGGTTCTGTTTTTTTTTTTGTCCTTTGGACCCTCACATGAATTTATGGGCAGAATGAAAAATGGGTAGGTGAGTTGATCTTAAAGTTTTAATCTTTGGTCCGTGTTTAAGTAAGTTCTTATGTTATCCTGTGGTAACTGAATATCTGTAAGTGTTCTTTTGATTTAAATGATGACATGGAAATGGATGCTGTAAACTCTGGAGGCAAGAGAACTTTCCAGTTGAAAATTAATAAAAATAAGAACAATCATCTGATTAATTTTGGATAACCGAAGGAGTCCCCAGCAAATTTGAGATTTAAGGGTCTTGGTTTGCTCATTTGGTGCATCAGTTCTTCAGCATTTGCTTTATTGCATTTGTGTTCTTATTAATTTCAGCCTTCGTTTTTTAAAAAAAAAATCTTTTGACTAGGCATGTGCTACTTTTGCAGTTGATGAAGCAAGAAAGTTTGTGGAAGCTTCAAAAACTGGAAACTTGATTCCTCTATATCAGTGCATATTCTCTGACCAACTTACTCCTGTTCTTGCTTACCGGTGTTTGGTTAAGGAAGATGACCGCGACGCTCCAAGCTTTCTTTTTGAGTCTGCAGAGCCTAATCTTCAATTTTCAAATCTCGTGAGCGTGCTTTGGTAGCTTCATGATTTTTGAATTTACGAGTTGATTGTCTATTTATTGAAATTTAGGATCGGATTGATTGCAGGGGCGCTATAGTGTTGTAGGAGCTCAACCAACAATGGAAATTGTGGCAAAAGAAAATAAAGTTACAATAATGGACCATGAATTTGGGCATTTAACTGTGGAAATTGTGGATGATCCTATGGTGATTCCCAGAAGAATTTCAGAGGGTTGGAAACCCTATCTTACTGATGAACTTCCAGATGCATTCTGTGGTAAGAGTTCTATGTTCATAACACCTGTGTACCAAGATAGGATATTGTCAATTATGGTTCTATCATTTATTTATAAAGCATGGATGCTGATGTATGACGCATGACGGCTGCAATTACAAACAACTTACTTTGAGATAACGGAAAATCATAACGGTTAGGATATGATAATTTGAAAATGCACGAATGGAACATATATTAATTATATTTCAACTTTATTGATCCTTTAAAAACCACTACCTTCTTTTCAGTTTCAGTAAGCACAACTATATTTCTTGAAAAAAAAAAGGAGAACATTATATCAGCATGTCTTTTCTGCATATTTTGTAAGACCATAGTATTTGAAGTTGAAATCTCGTGGTTTTATAGACCTAAGATTTTGTCCTCCGAATGTTGACACTCTGCAGTATTTGTCCTTATGTGACTTCTTCTTAGCTATACTTAATTATGTGAGAGTTGTATTGTTGACATATTTTTTTCCTCATCTAATCATATTATCTACAGAACTTTAATTAGTTTAAGCTGCTCTTCTAGGTGGTTGGGCCGGTTATTTCTCATATGACACAGTTCGTTATGTGGAAAAGAAAAAGCTACCATTTTCAAGTGCTCCAGAGGATGACAGGAACCTTGCAGACATACATCTGGGCCTCTATGATAATGTGATTGTGTTTGATCATGTGGAGAAGGTATCTGTTTTTTGTGTGCTTCACAAATACTGTATCAACTAGTAGTGTCTTGCTTGCGATGATGGCATGTGTAGTATTGTATGTCTAATTTGCAGTATAGGTTCTTATAATTTTAAGAAAAACTCAATACAGATGCTTTATCAACAAAATGATTACTTTTAATTTCTTTACTTTCTTATTTTTTTTATTGGATTTTTGTTCATTTAATGAGGAAAGGAAAAAGTTTAGTTCAGTGTTCTTGTAAATGCCTTTGTTTACATCTTTGGACATATAATGAATCTTTGCATAAGGGATAGAAACCATGAAATGACTATTACTGTGATGAAATAAATACTGAACACTGATATGGAATCCATGGGGCATTTTCAACCGGCATTTTTATGGTTCAAGATTATCCAATTATTATTTAATTGCATTAATATCTATGATATTTTGGACTAGGTTTTCAAATACTGATTCATTACTTCATTACTTCATTTTTAGTTTAATTTCTTAATTGTATTATGCCCAACAGAAAGCATATGTGATTCTTTGGGTGAGGATTGATCGATACTCTTCGCCTGAGAATGCTTACAAGGATGGAATGGATCGATTAGGAAAATTAGTGGCCAAATTACAAGATAGCAAACCGTAAGTTATCAGTTCCTTTTTTAATGATGTAGTTGTTATGGTTGAATCAAAATTAATTGAAAATGTGCATTTGCTAGCCCAAGGCTGTCTCCAGGATCTGTGGATTTGCATACTCGCCATTTTGGTCCTCCTTTAAAGAAGTCAAACATGACATGTGAAGCATACAAGGAGGCAGTCCTTCGGGCAAAAGAACATATTAAAGCAGGGGATATTTTCCAGATTGTATTAAGTCAGAGATTTGAACGAAGAACATTTGCGGATCCATTTGAAATTTATAGAGCATTAAGAGTTGTGAATCCAAGTCCACATATGGCTTATTTGCAGGTTTATTTCTGTGGAATGTCCTTAAATTGCTTCATTCAGGAAAGTTTTGTGGTGAAGCTCTTTCATATTCTGATGATTATATATTTCCCAAACAGGCTAGGGGTTGTATTCTGGTTGCTTCAAGTCCGGAGATTCTTACGCGTATAAAGAAGGTAGGTTTTCGTACATAGTTAAACGAATTTCATTTGTTTTAGATTTTTAAATTAAATGCTACTTCTTTCTTGGTCATTAAGATGTTTATAATAAATCTTAATTCGAAGAAAAAAAAATTTCATATTAGGTTTATTTAATTACTCTATTATTTATTTTAAAGTGGATATTTATTATGATCTTGTCATGAACAGAAGAAGATTTTGAATCGTCCATTGGCTGGAACAATTAGAAGGGGGCAGACACAAGAAGAAGATGAAAAGTTTGAAGCGAAGCTCCTGAGAGATGAAAAGCAATGTGCAGAGCATGTCATGCTGGTTGATTTAGGACGCAATGATGTTGGAAAGGTTTGTTATAAATAATTAAATATTCGCTTTAGTTATGGATACTCCTGTATTGTTAACTGCTATATATAGTGTGGATTTGCAGTGATAAAGTATTCTTCCTTTCTTTGAAACAAGTATGATAATAAGATTTATAATTTTAAACTTTTCTTTAACTTTATTCTCTTTTATATCATGATGCAGAAAAAAGTTGTTTGTGTGATTATATTCCTGAAGAAAGCAATCTATTCTGACTTCTTGAAAAGACATAGTTTGTATTTTGTACTTTATGTTGTGATGGTTCTGATAATATAAATTCTGTTTGTAGGTCTCAAAACATGGTTCTGTGAAAGTGGAAAAGCTTATGGATGTTGAACGATATTCCCATGTCATGCACATAAGCTCAACGGTAAGAACCTTCTCTTGTTATCTAATGTTTGTTGATGTTCTAAAATAGTTTATTAGAGTTTCTTCTGCAAAAAGCAACTGTGGTGGGGATGGCCTTCCAGGATGTGGCTTGCACCACCCCCACTATTCTCGTACTTAACTAGCACAACAGATAACAAAAAATAAAGTGGAAGCATTTCTTGATATGAGATATACATTTCCTATATTAACTGGTATTACTACTGGTAATTTGCTTTTGGATAGATTGAATGGTTTTATTGAGGAAAATGTCTAGTTGTAAACAATCTTGATAAAACATGATATGTCAGATGAATAAGTGAGATTACCTGCAAAACATTTAGCATAATTTTCAGCCAAAAGGCAATTATTGTTCTGCTTAATCCTCAATTTTGCTTGATTTTCCCATTTTAGTTGAATTAATACATGTGATTCTTCTTGGAAACATCAGATGGTAACATTGTAGATGTCTGTGTTTCTTGAAAAATAATTGATATTTTGTATTATCCATCACATTATGAATCTATGGGCTTTAAATTGTTATGAATATCATTCTCTACTATGTTTGACAAAAATTTTCTTGTAATTATGGTTGCCAGAACTGTATCCTATATTATATAGATGCTGCCCCCCTCCCAAAAAAAACAGTTTGTTTTTTCAATTAAGTCAGGATACTAGATAATATTTGATTGCGTCTTGCAGTTTCAACAAATAGTATTCATCATGTAATGCATTATTTATTATATTTAAAGGTTACGGGAGAGTTGCAAGACCATTTGACTAGCTGGGATGCCCTACGTGCTGCATTGCCTGTTGGAACTGTCAGTGGAGCGCCAAAGGTTCGTAATTTTCTTGACTCCTTTTAGTCAACTTACAATTTCTTCCAAATTCTAAAAGGAGGTACTATTTATGGGACTTGCAATTATGTCCTGCCATGACCAAATGACAGAATTGTATCATCTCCTTCTTCTCCTGTTGTATGGTTTCCTTTCCATTATATGTTTGTCATTGTTAAGATAAGCTAAAGCAAAGCTATTAGCTAGGGTATGCATTATAGTTGGTTTCTCCTCCTTACTTGTTATCTGAGATTTCCATTACATGTTTGGCTGCCAGGGCTCTCCCCAGGTTGAGGTCATTTATTTGTGATAATAATGTCAAATTTGTTTTCCACTTGCTGTGACCAGTGATACATATGATCCTTGTCAATTTCAATCTTCAGCTTCATTCTTACTTGATGGCTGGTGGATGTAGGTGAAGGCCATGGAGTTAATTGATGAGTTGGAGATGACAAGGCGTGGACCTTATAGTGGTGGATTTGGATATATCTCTTTCTCTGACGAAATGGACATTGCTCTAGCTCTCAGGACAATGGTATTTCCAACAGGAACTAGGTACGACACAATGTACTCATACAAAGACCTAAACCAACGCCGCGAGTGGATTGCTTACCTTCAAGCTGGTGCTGGTATAGTTGCTGACAGTGACCCTGATGATGAGCACCAAGAGTGTCAAAACAAAGCTGCTGGTCTTGCTCGCTCCATTGACTTGGCTGAGTCAGCATTTGTTGATAAATGAACAGTTGCTTGGGTTGAGGGGAAAAGTCAATACATAGAATATAAGAATACACAGTGAAGCTCCTGATGTGAATACACAGTGAAGCTCCTGATGTGTCCCGGTTTATGTAGCCATCTTAAATAACAGCACTTTTGTTTGTCCGTCTATGCAAGTCAGATGTAGCTTCAAGTTTGTACTTCAAATAGATATGTTTCTTTAAATTCCGTTAGTGGAATGAATTTAGTTTCTTGTTTAATTATATCTGAAGATCATTGCCTTGCATATTAACATTACATGATTTCAATCCAACATCATATTCTCTTCTTTTTAAAACTTGTTAACAATTCTCTTTACAAAAATGGATTTGGATTTTTTTTTTTTGAAGGGGGGCGGGGCAGGGGGGTTAATTTTCTTCAAGAATATGACAATCTCGTGTCATTAGAGAGTGATTTCAAACCTTGGCGCAAATTGTAGTATTTTGCTTGCTTTGAGGGACGAGATTACTGATGGGGACGGTGAACCTTTCATCTACTCTGAATTTTATGTGATGATGCCTAAAACAAATTATGTTTTCTGCCAAACAGAATTTGAAGGTAACGACTCCAAAGACTCTCAGATAACCAGCAAATTAGGTGGTTGAATAATTAATTGGAAGACTCTACTACGTGTGGCATTTCTTCTGTCAGAGTCTCAATGCCAAGTTCATGCATGCTGATGTTAAACTTGGATGACATTCATCGTGGACAAGGATTTTCTAAAGTGAGGATTATTATAAAGTGAACAAATAAGTCCATATCATAGATAAGTTCACTAATAAATCAATAGTTGATGTAAGTTTACTTGTTCACTTTAAAATGATTCTCACGTTATCTTCACTTTAGATGATCCTTATTTATTCATCACAAAACAAATTTTATCTTGCTCTAGTTGAGTCAAAAGATTTCCAACAGGTTTAGGATGATGTGATTTGTTCGAATGTGACAACATATCATTATCATGTATCATCCAGACAATAAGAATATCAGTTGATGAAACCTTCACATTAAGAAAGATGTCTCTAATAAATTCTCATTTAAGCCTGTCATATTGCATTCTCCAAATTAATTTTAATAGTCGTAAAACATGTATTTCCCTTCATAGTTCTCATGGAGTGAATAACTTATTAGGCAATAAGAATATTATTTGAACTATGTCTCCCAGAAACAAAGCCGCACTAAGAATGGGTCATCAGTTTAGACATCACACCTTTCAACCTCGAGGCAATAATTTTAGTAATTTACTTGTAGTTAACATTATACAAGTTTATTGGCTGAAACTACATATGAGACTCAAGGCTGTCTACTTTAGGAATTAAAGAAATTAGAGTCTTATTTGCATCTTTAATAAGGGAAGGATTAAGAAAAATATTATTCACCCCACTTACACAATGATTTTTGCACAAAATCCCTTTGAGAATGATAGAACACTGCATGAATACTCTTGTACCCAGGAGATTTCAATCACCCAATAGAAAAACTAGCTTTTTTAATTTTAATAGAAGAGACATTTTTACTCAATATGGTAATCTCATTCTAAGAGAGAGAAGGGAAGAAACCCTACACCACAAACTTAGTATACACATTATCATCTTCATAGAGCTTGGAAAAAAATTCCACCCCCAATTTTTTAAGCTCCAAGGGAACTTCAATCCAATCAGAATTACTGGCTTTTAAAGCATGAATATGATTTTTGCGTCTTCTAACCATAATAACGCCGTGAAAATATTTTGTATTTTTATCACCATAATTTATTCATTTACAACTGGATCTTTGTTTCTACACTATTTCCTATTAAATAAGAAGGGTCTCATATTCTCTCCAAATTCTTTATGTAAATTTTCAAGGAATTTATTTTCAGAAAAAGAAAGATGCTTAGAAGTTAGAAGTACCTTTAAACCTAGCCAAGATACGTCGTTTTTTTTCTAAAAATATCACCAAACACCTCCTTATTCCAAATTTAAACATGATAAGAGAAAGAAGAAATATTTTCCAAAAGATCAGCAGATGGGAGCCAAGAAGATTTAACCACATCACCAAACCCCTCGTGCTCCATCAGCCAAGGTGCTAGGAAACGAAAAGGCTTGCTGCCATGAGAATACAAATTGCCAGTAGAAAATTTCGGTAAAATTGAAATGTGATCAGATTTTAGTTTGGGAAGATGCTGCACAACCGCTTCACCAAACCGAGTTATGCAATGAAGCGATGAAGTGACGTTGGCAAGTAAAAGCCCAAACCCAGGTCATGCAAGCCACAGTTAAAAAGACAAGAGCTAAATCAGGTAGAATCAGAAGATCCCGTCACCTCACCACCATAGTCCAGATTATTAATAGTTAAGTTAAATTAATCCTCTCCCATGCACCATTGCCCCCTGCAATATTCTCCAAATAATTCTTGACGATGTCCTATTCCTATCTGAGGGCTCGAATTATCTGTAAGGTAGTTTAGAACCCATCAACCTTTAAATGCTGCCATGCTAATGCTAGCTAGCTTCAATCAAGTTATACTAGGGGTATCTCCTTGTGGCCAAGATTGTTTTTCACCCAACTGATTGCCGAAACATCAAGTGGACAAACCTTCTATCACTTTTGGTTCAGACTCACGGGGTCTAAAGAGAACCAGACGCTTTATGCTTTGTTAATATTGGGTATGTTATTGTTTGGTTTGAATTTTGGTAGAATTGATTTTAAAAAAAATTACGTTGAAAGAGTGATTTTATTTGAATTGTGTAAAGTAAAATCACTTTTAAATATAAAATTACTAAAAAGGAAATGATATTTTCATGTAAAAAATATATCACATTATAACTATACAAGATAATTGTTTATATTTTTTGGTACAAATAATTATCTATATTTAATTAATTTCTACTATAACTATTTATAAAATTTATTAAATTCATATTTGATGAAAAAGTACAACAGTGTAACGGAAAAGCTATTAAAAGTTGCTGGAGCTGGAATTGGTTTTTTTTTTTTGGTTACAGAGCTGGAATTGGTTTTACTCAACGCAACTACACGTCTATTTTCCGTAAAAAGTTGCCAAACACATCAAGCTACTGTTGAACTCAATTTTATGAAACGCCAACCAGCGTTTGAAGTGTCCAAAATCTAAAACAAACAAACATTAATCGTTCAATTAGCTCATAATCTTCCATCAGTGAACACTTGGCCTCCCCTCCTACTTTCTCTTTTATTTGTCATGCTCTATGGGCTTATAAACCTGTCAAAAAGAAGGAGGTTAAGCCTTATAGAATCTCAGCGAATTTGCCAAGCGTTTAATTCATGTTAGGTTTTGATTAATTTTGGAAGAAAAATCACTCCTTTTTTTTTAAAGCTCTCAATTTGATTTTGATTATAAACTATTTTAAACACAAAATAAGTTAATCCAAACACACATGCACCGACATAGGATAAATATAGCTTATAATTTCTGGATAATCAGCTCAATTTTCATAATATAGAGGATAAAGTTCGGCTTGTTTCAAAAAATGAGTATTACCGCTACAACATATAACTGATCTACCTAAAATCACAGATGCCTTCCATTACATGAGGTTACATCACTTCCAATAAGCTTTACATCAGTAAAAGCATGGTTAGCTCCATATGCAAATCCGCCATGGCTGAAACTCAGGATAAGAACGTTGGTGCTATTTAAATATATGCAGAGTTCCATAAAGTGTGAACAGTTTACCTGCCCCGTACACTGGCAGGAGATTGACCACATCTTTCACTGCCAATATCATCATCTACTTCGCTACTATCTAAACAAAGACCATTTTGGTTTACACTCACTTCAGAACTAGCATTACTGCTCGTGGCATGAGGAGAGCCCGAAACACTAACTGTTCGGCTACGCTGAGGCCCTGACCGCACGCTATACATAGAAGATGCTGGAATATTTGTCATCAATGGCCGTAAATTGCCTGGAATGGTTCTCCTTATATCCTATTCAAAGAGAAACAAGCAAGATGACGGGAAAAGAATCATAAAATATAATCAGTTCTAATCCATCAAAGTTAATCATTTCAATAATTAATAAAAATCATGAAGTTAGATGAAGGTAATAAATGAGAAACTCAAATCTTTAAATCTTGAAACAGCATGCATCCATGAAGAATATTAGCGGCTATAACATTCCATAATTTTTTATATAAGAATAGTGATTTAGAACCTTAGATGCAGGTATGCCATTACAAGCTTATTTTAGTCTGGTAGAACAATAAATAGAATGTAGAGAAGATGCACACCATATGCCTAATAGCCATATCCAAGGACTTCTTTGAGAGTGTTCTTCCAAAACCTGAGCTATCTGGAGATGAAGATGACTTGCCAGAGAGATTATTATGGGGAGAGTTTTTGTCATCCATCATTGGAGGTGCTAGTTTTCGCATATTTATTACCCTCTCGACCATTTTGGTGCCAATTACAACAGGACTGACATTGTCATTCACTTTGGATTGTCCACGGCTAACTGCCGGCATTGAGTTTCCACTGATATGAGCAATGCCATTAGAAGACCGTCCTCTTGAAGGAGAGCATGATTGCCGCCTGGGTCTTCCACTAGAAGAAGGCTCAACAGATGAGGACCGAGAAGTGGGTGCTCCAGGCCTGCCCCTAGTTGCTGACAGTGGCCTTTCAGGTAGCGTTGTCCTCAAATTGGGCGGAGCATCAAGTGAAAAACCAGGCATCTCAGATGGCTTCCATGGCCTTGATCTCACTGTTGGTGAAGTGCCACGTGATGGTACTGGCTGCCTTGAAGTCACAGGAGCTGGCTGCCTTGAAGTCACAGGAGCTGGCTGCCTTGACATCACAGGAGCTTGTTGCCTTGATGTCACAGGAGCTGGCTTGGGGTTTGAAGAAACCTTAACTGAAGGAGCAGATATACTGGGTTCACTTGATGGTGCAGACGGTCGCCGAGTTGGAGTAGATGATCTTGATGTGGACCTGGAAGGAGGTAAAGTAGGCCTGCTAGTTGGTGTGGAAGATCTTGCAGTAGATCTTGACAAAGGTGTAGAGGATCTTGATGGAATTGTGGGTTTAGCTGCAGGGACTGTGGTCTTAGTGGCAGAAACCATGGGCTTGGTTGTGGAAATCGTGGTCTTGGATGTAGCTACCATGGTCCTAGTTGAAGGTAAGGTAGCCCTAGTCGGTGTTGAAGATCTTGATGATTTTGAAGCTGAGGTCAATGTAGGGCGTCCAGTAGGAGTTGAAGGCCGTGATCCTGGACCCCCTGATGATGAGGGCCTCCTAGTTGCACCACCTGAAGAGCTCAACCCAGGGGAGGAAGCTGGTTGTTTAGATACTAAGTTAGTCCTCACAGCAGGCTCTGACTGAGGATTTGCCAACTATAACCACAAGGAAACCATCACAAGAAAAATAAATTTCTGACACTACAACAATCAAGCCTTATCCCAATAGGTGGAGTCAGTTACATGGATCAATCAATGCCATCGGCTCTATCAAAAATCAAATTTTTAGTAAAGCACCAAGGGCTCCTTACTTTGAAAATCTTTAAAAAGATAGAGAGCATCATCATTTTTATCACCATAAAAAGTGAAAAAACCAAGAATTATCAATTACTCACTGATACCTACGTATCTCAATACATATTTGATGTAACATGATACCCAAAGCAAGGGTCATTTAATAAACAAATAAATCAATTAAAGCGTGTAATGGCAAATCTGTAAAACATGCTATACGATAATAAGCTAATTTCATGTAGTCCAAGGTAACATTGTTTTGAGGGACAGTGTATACTAACAAGTCATTTATATTCCGGCATCAGTAGCTGAAAATATACAATAATAACTGACACAATCTATCGGTCACTTGTTAAGCAAACCAATATTTCTGCTTAAAGTCAAGTTCATCATGCATACTGCATAATAATGATATTTCTCACAAAAGAAGTTTTCTCAAAACCAGGAACTTACAAGGTAAAGTACAATTTCATTAGTGACTTGAACCAGTCACAAAAGATCTACATCTGCCAATTAATACAAAATAATAGACATGATCTGAAAGCTTTATTGAAAATGCTTACTCTGGATTTTAATGCTGTGGGACGTGTGGTTGAAGTACCAAGGTGACTCATAACAGTCTTTCGTGTTTCCATCTCCAAAGAAGGAAAAAGAGGAGTACCAGGAGGAGTTAGAAGCCTGAAAAGACAATAACCATGCTAAGTGCCAATTTGAACAACAATAATTTGCACTGGCCTTACATCACTTAGAAACATTAACAAGGCCATGACAGTCACATACATGGCAGGTGGACAAAAAGTTACTAAATTATCTGCAATAATGAAACCAATGTGATGCAGGAGCAGTACAAAATGCAGGCTTCAATATTGGAAATATAACATGCGATGCAGGAGCAGACGAGCAGTTGAAAAGGAAATATTTAGTAGCATGGTTATTTTTTGTAATTTTCAAATATTTTAATTAATTTTCGCAGCTTCTGGTTATGGGTAGAATTTTAGGTCAGATTTCTGTTAATTAAGAGTTCTAGGGTCCGTTTGGCACGAAAGAGAGGACAAGGTCTGATAGTATTAGACCTGATAGTATAAAGTCTGATAGTATTAGACCTGATAGTATAATATGAAAAGGTTGAGGATATCAAGGTGTTTAGAGTTGTAATGAAAAAGTTTTCATAGGAGCTTATACATCAAAACCCAATCATGCCTAATCTCACCCCCCAATGCTTGATTAAGTTATCCATCATTTTAATGTATAAGAGAAGTTTGATGGATAAACTTATACAATATAATGTTTGCACCAAACAACTGATAAGACCATAATGTATTGTATTAACTTTTATCCCTATCAGGCCTAATACGACATACCAATCAGGCCCCTAGTGTCTTATTTGTAAGGCCCAAGGATTCCTAGTGGGCTTGGGTTAATAGTAAGTGTCAAGGATTACATTTTGAGAGTTGTTTTCTTTTAACTTGCTTTCTAGTAAGTTGTGCCTAGGAATTTGTAGTTTAATAATTGTAATTTGAAATTCCTAAGAGATGTAGGCTTGAAGGTCATGTAATCTAAAAGGTCTTAGGTTGCATTATAAAAGCTAAACCTTAGCCTTTGTATGGAGACCTTTTTCTTGAATCTTAAATCCAGAACTATTAAGAATAACTTTTTTCTTTCCTGGTTTGTTACACCAAAAGAACCAGCTCATTGGCTATGTTTGACTCATTCTTCTCTCAATCCTTCTCTATTTCATGGTAGAACCCTATCTAGACTCTTTGTCCTACTCCAGTGTCTAAGTGTTCATTAATTTATTTCTCATTAGTTCACACACCTAGGTCTTGATGATTTTGTCAATACTTTGAAACAATTAACTGTATGTCTCTTAAATTTTCTTTTTTGCATTATATTGTGAGAGAAGAGGGTAACAAGCACAGATCATAGAGGCCACAGTACCAAATGTATGTTGTATTCACAGTGTTTCTAACGCTCTTTCCATCAATTCATTTTTCCAAGGTTCTTTCTAATTTATGGGAAGGGGAGAATAATAAAAGAGGGGTTGCAAAAATATTAGATTAAGGATGTCTTCATAATTATATCATCTTAAAAAGTGGTTATGCAATTGAAAACAAAGTGCTTAGTCCAATATAAAAGCAAATGTGACCTCATCCTTCCAACTTACAACTCATTCTTAACAGTTTTCCCTATTATTTTTATTTTCTTTCTTCCATTAATCTAATTTAATTCTCTATTTATTGTTTGGGAATTGCAAAGGAAGAAAGTGATAAGAACTCTTCTTCATCTTCTTTCGAACAAGGTTGCATAACTTGTTACAGCTTTGAAGTTGAATTAATATTATTCCAATTTCCAAAGCTTCAGTAATTATCATTTTCTCAAATAACAAAAGTGTATGCATGCCTTCCTATGAGTCGGAATACTATCAGATGACCGGTATGACAATAGTGCTTATCTATGAAATATGCAGTCGGAATACTAGCAATAATACTGTTTTATATTGAAAAAGTCTGAAGGGGTAAAGGGCCAAAACAAGAAAAGGGAATTTATTTCATATGACAACTTTAAGTGTTCAACAAATATGTACTACTATCAACTGCAAAAAAAAATGCACTTTTTTAGTAAGCCTGTTCTCTGTGAACTACATCCTACAATTATTTATCCAACAAAAAGCTGAAAAGAAACTAAAACTCCATTATTGCACTAATTGTAATAAACACAATAGCAATATACATATGATGAAGAAAATATATGGAAAATGTAAATAGAAAGGTACCACATACATACCATTCATAGTCATTTTTATCATTCTCCGAATTGAGAAAATCATCAGCACCAGTATTACGCACAGGAGCCGGCGTAGATGATGAAATATTAAATATGGGAGAAGTGCCCGGATTAGAGCCTGCAAACATGGAAGGCACCATATTCATTTCATAAACTTTACTGTCCAAACAACACAACCATTTTGCGGGTTCTTCATCAAACTTAAAACCACGATAGAGAATCATGAAAAATTAACAAAACCACTAAACAAGAAACAATGCAAAAAAGCAAAATCTCAAAACCCTCAGCACAAAAAGAAGAAGAAGAAGAAGAAGAAGCATTTTAGCATAAATCTTATACCCAAAGCTGCATCGAGCTCCTCCGAGCTGTGAAGAAGAAGATCATTGCGCTCCTTCTCGCGCTTCTTCATCTCGAGGAACAATGCGAGCTCCTCCTCCTTCTCCTTCACAAATTGCTGCTGCCTCTTCTTGAACGCAGCTTGCATTTGCGATTCCTGAGCCCTGAAACTGCGATTCATCCCCAAAACCCAAACGGCACCAAACCCTCAGTGCGGAATCGACACTTAGGGATCGAAGAAAAACCCACAAAACCCCCAACCCCAACCAAAACCGAAAGAACCTAACTTAGTTTCTCGTTAACCTCACCAAACGCAGGTTCCTAACACTCGAATGCAAAGTGAACTCTCCGAAACCAAAAACAAAGCACTGAGTCTCTCACAAAGGTTCTAATCTATGCGGAGAAAACAAAATGCTCCCAGCTCGAACCAAACGGCATTGTCACAAAAAAAACAAACAAAAAAAAGCGAAACGTATTCTAGAAGAGAGAGAGGAATTGGTGGAGCAGAAACCGCCATTGTCACGTGGCGAAGGTGAGAGTGAGAGGCGCGTGGGGAAAAGGAGAGAGAGAGAGAGAGAGATCGGGAACGGAGAGTTTGAGTTTGACGGTGGAGAGAGAGAAGAGTGAGAAAAGAAGAGAGAGTGGCATTAAGTGGTAAAATAAGTGATTGGTGAAGTCCAAAATGGGGAATATGAAAGGAAGAGACGCAGTATACAGCTGTTGCTGTTCCTTTAGTTTCATGCCACGTTTTCGTGGTTTGATTGGAATCACGATAATGCCCTCCTTTTTGTGTTCGTCTTTTTGAATTTTTGCAACGGGTGGCTTTGCAACCATGCACCCCTCCCCCTACTTTGTTGTATTTTTTGTTCATGCCCGCGGGAGCACATTTTGATAATTTTTTGATTAAAGGATCATAACACATAAAATGGAGCAAATTTTTATAATAACTAAATTGTCAAAAAAGTAATGTAAATAATTTACTTAAGCCTATATTTGGGAAGATGACAATAAAAGAAATATAATAGAATAAAATAATAAAATTTAATAAAAATGTGTTTAAAAATTATTTTAAAAGACAAAATAAAATAATAAAAGAGAGATTGTAAAATAACAAGGAGGATTGGAGAGTCCTTCTCTTGTCATTATAAGCCTGCATTTTTTATTCTTTTAATTTGAGATTAAGAAAGGAATAATTTGAGTAATTTATTATTTTTTTATTAAATTCATTAAACAACTAAATAATAAAATTATATATTCTATTCTATTTTACTTTCTATCTTTTTATTTTATTTTATTATGACTCACTCATTTATATTTTTTAGAAAAACTCGTAAAGATAACCTAGTGTCTTAGTCTGTAAAATTTGTCTCATGTATATCGTTATCAATGACAATTACTATTTTAAAAGAACTCATAAAATTAAAAGATAAATAAGAAGATTAAAGTTTTAAATAATTTAAAAAAAAAAGGTATTTGGCATCTAAATAAAGAGAGTATCATAATAAATTACTTTACTCTAAAAGAATTAATCAAATTTAATATGTAGAAGTGAATTAAAAAAAACTTAATTTTAATATATTATTATTGTACATTGACATATATTTAGCATGTTATGTTTTGTAACAACTTCTACATAAACTGCATATTTGAAAAACAATTTTTGTATGAAGCTAGTTTATAAAAACATTTCAACTTTTTTTTTATTGTTCTATGTTTTTAAAGTAAAAACTGTGTTAAAATTCGTAATTTTCACTTTCTAAGATATTTTAGAAAATTGAATAAATACAAATAAATTAAAGAAATGTGAATTATTTTGTGCATGTCTCTAAAACTCAACTAATTAATTAAAAGAAAAAACTTAGGTAAAGTTTCTTAAGTGTTTGTAATGCTGTTCTCCAAACATATTTTATTTTCTAATAAAAGTATAACATGTGTCTTATGTTTTAGTCACTTAATCATCATTTTTTAAATTTTCATTAATAAGTTATAAAAAAAGTACACATGTCATATTTTTATTGGAGAACAATACCACAAGCACCTAAAGAACTTTATTTAAGTTTTGTCCTTAATTAAATTGCAACAGTTAGCATCCACTATTTTCATACGTGATTGTATGCTTGTCTTCCAAACCTGTGCATTTGCATCACCTTAATCCTAGTTAATCCAAGTCGTTCTTGTTATTGATGTCACCTATGTTCTATAATGAATTATTGGTTTGTGTTTCAAAATACTCTTCCTCTTTTTGACCTTCCCTCTGGCTCTGCCTAGTTTACCCTATAGGTCGCACATATACCAGTTATTGACTTCTCATGAAATATAATCGTTGAAATTGTGCATTTGTGTGTGAGATTTCACCCTTGTTACATATTTTAACTGATATCAAAGTTAGATAACTTATGAATGAAAGTTACTTAGAAGTTTGATGGTGTTAGTTGGATGCTATTGATTGATGCTATTAGTGTTATGTTTGGTTGACATCCTTAAAACATCCTTGGTTTCTTTTTTATTGCACAAAGAAATCAGAAAAAAAAAATGAAGTTTGTGAGAGAAAATTGATAAGGTGATGACGTAATTAAAAAAACAAATAATTTGAATTCAGAAAAGAGTTTTCTAGGGTTTGATCTGCTACCACAATTCGTTGTAATTGGTTGAAATTCGTAAGTTTTGAAGGTGTACAAAATACAATTTTAAGCAATTTTTTTAGTTTAAACGAAGAGATAAAATATATTGTTAGGAAGAGGGAGGATAAGCTATATACTACCTGAGGCATATTTGAATACAATGAATAAAAATTATAATGCAAAACATATTTGAATATAACACAATATATTTTAATACAAGTTGGAATCAAGACACTAATACAAGTAAAAAGAAAACGGTATTTGAAAAAAATGGTGTATTTGAATATTGATTTGGCATTTAAAAAACAAACCTCCACATATTCCAATACAAAAAAACATATTCAAATGAAATATTTAAAAAATTAGAAATTATAGAAATAAAGACAAAACAAACAGATGTCTTGCTTTGCTAAGTGAACTTTTAATATACCAAGCATTTCAATAGGACTTTAATCAGTGTAAAGAATTGTCCATTTTTTTATTGTTAGCTGAAGTGGTCATTTTTAATTACTTTAAATTAAAAAATTATTATTATTATTAAATAAAACTAAATATGGCTTAATTAAATAAAAAAAGGAAGGAACTTATTAGTTACCTATATTTTTCTTTTTTTCAATTTAATATTCAAGGTGGATTGTTAAGTAATTGATAATTACTTATATTTAATAGTATTTTAAGTATTTATTGTAAGATTATTAATTAAAAAATATTTAACAACTTAACTTAACTCAGATACCAAATTTATAAATGTATCATAGCAATTCTTGTACTAAATTGATGAATATCACAATAATATGTTGGTTAATATCACATTATCATGTAAAATAAAAAAATTATATAATTAATATTGACAATTAAACGAGAAGCAAGGCTAGGAAGCCCTGCATCCAAAGCCGAGACTTCCCAATGCATGTGTAATAAGCACTATATTTTATTTTAAATACTAAATAAAATAAAATTCTTAAAGTGCACACAAATCACCGCTATATGAATTCATTCGGGCAAGGCCGTATCATTATCGTCTAATGTCGTCTAGGACATGTTTCATTTTCCAAAAAACAATATCAAATCAAACTATAGAAAATAATTTGTTTCTTTAATAATTTTAAATGTAATTATTTTGAATAAGAGTGTTTATAATTTGAATTGAGTAGAAGATATTTATAAATTTGATATACTCATCAAATAAATGAGTTAGTTGAGTTTTTTTTTTATAAAAAAAAATCTAACACAACTTAACTTGACTTATTCATAAGTGAATTAAGTTGAATTAAACTCATAAATTTGACTTATATAAAAAATCACTTGTTAAAATAAATACTAAAAACATAAAATTAAAAATTCATAACACATAACAAGTGTTAAGTTCAAAATGAACTTTGAAGTAACACAATAATTCTTAAGTAAATACATAAATCTCAAACAAATTCGAGACTAAAATATCATAACAAGTCTTTAGTAAATATAAGTCTCAGATGAATTAAGATAATATAATTAATCTCAAAAGTCATGACCAATAAGTTATACAAAATCAATTGAAGTCGTTTTCATCATAAATACTAAATGAATTGTTGAAAATTTAAGAATGAAATGGAGGCAAATTACATTTTTTTATAAAAAAAAAAATTATTGTGAGTTGGGTTCAGATGTGTAAATTAGAAAAATCTCAACTTACAACATGACCCATTCATTGCATATTAAGTATTTTAAATCTAGCTTAATCTACAAACTCAACAAACCCACCATTTATAGATTAGATTGGGTTAAAACTAATAAATTCGTAAATTGATGTAACGTGACAAACATTTAATTTCAAATTAATGATTAATTATAATGTAAAATAGTTCATCCGTTGACAAATTTTATTCAAATACTAACGTTAAATATAACATTGCAAAATAACTAATAGATATTCGAGAGTTCACATATATATGTTCTTTTTTAAATTAGACAACTTATTTGACTTAATACTTCTCCTTAAATCATTATTTTTTATTACATTGATTGATTTTTTATTTTTTTAACTGTTAATGTTTCATTGATTGGTTGATCTATACTTTATTATTCTTTTACAATATTACTTTATTGATAGACCATTTTTATCAATTTTAAAGACACAAATTTTTTTATTCCTACAAAATAAAAACTCATTAATTCTAATTTTAAATAACTTATTTGAAATTCATAATCTATTTAATATTTACAACTTACGGATTTGAAAATTTGATATGAAATTATATTAATATATACAATCACTAGAATGAAAACTTTACCAAAAAAACTTAATAAATTAAATGAAATGTAATTTATTAGCATAAATCTAAATTAAATAATCATTTATACTTAAAATAATTATTTTTATTTAGAAAATAGTTTTACAATATATATTATACACTAAAATTGTTTATGTGACTGTTATGTTTACTTTTTTTATATATGTTTTACTCTTATTATTGATATTAATGTCTTTTAATTTTAAAAATAATTTTTAATCATATTTTAAATAATTGCATTAATAAAAATTTTATTAATTGTTCAGTGCACAAATAATTTTTTAAAAATAATTGCAGATATAAAATGCTAGTATTTTTTATATATTAAATTTGACCACTATTTCTTGATATATAAATATATTAGGAAAATATTCATTTAAAATGAACAAGTAAAATGTATATATTCTTAGATTATTTAGTGAGTTGAGATTTTTATATATTTTATAAAATTAAGAGTAAATACATATTTATTTATTAATTTTAAAAAATAAATTTATTTTAAAAAATCTTATCTTATTCTATTAATATCTTATTATATTTTTTTATTTGACTTATTGTAATTGATTTAATTTAGCATAATTTAGATTAATCATTTTTTTTAAAAATAGAACAATGTTATATAAATAATAATTTATAGAACAAGTCTTATCTAAAATGAGTTTATCTCTTAAATAAGAATGTTAAAATCCTCCCTTGTCTTTGCATTATTATGATTGTTGGATTAGATTGATTATTGATTAAGAACCGAAAAAATAAAATTTGTATGAGAGTTATTGCGGTCTCACGTTGACAGGTTCTTTGCCAAATTGCGTAATTATTTAAAAATTAAACCATAAAATAAAGAAACGAAATCGTAGTTGGTGAGTGTTTGCAGTGTTAGTGACGATCGAAGACGAAGAAGCCTCTGACTCTGATTTCGATTGATTACATCTACTGGAGAAGAAAACCAAGGGCGATATTCTTACGTACGTCGTCGTTTTGCCCCAAAACCCCTGAATAAATTCAGCTGAACCTGAAGCCGAAGAAGAAGAAGAAGAAATGGCGGGGACGATGAGGAACGACGCTAGCAGCAGCAGCAACACCCGAAACGAAAGCGTCGTTGTCGATTGTGGAAGGAGTCGAAGCTCTTGCGGCTATTGTAGATCCCCTCATCGCACCAGCATCTTGCACGGTTCCTTACTTTCTTCCAATTCTTTCAATCGCTTCATCAATTCTCGTTTTTTTCTTAACTGGGTTTTCGTTCAAAATTGGGTTTAGTGCCCTTCTCACTCAATTCGCTTTCTCTATCAATTTCTTGTGTTTTTCAATTCTAACAGGTCAACCCCACAATTCAAAATCTAATCTTGCTACATATGCACACCATGGTTGTTTAACTCTTCTTCTAGGAAACAAAAAGTTCAGATTTTAATTAAAACGCACACACAACGGTTGAAAACTGGGGTCAATTTTTGAACTTTTAAAAAGTTAGACATAAAATTCGCACTGTAGACCTATCAATTTCACTTGTAGTTGGTCGATTATGATGACTATATGAGCTTAGACTACGGTTTTTTTCAGTGCTTCATATTGTTCAAAGTTTCTGTTTGTGTGTGTGTTAATGTCTACGTGGCTGTTTAATTTCCATTTTGGAAAATCATGCCACTACAATTTTGATGACAGTTGACAAATATGATTGATATCGTTTTTCTCTGTTTTTCTTGCCTTCTCCAGACTTCCATTAATGTAATGTATCAAATTTTCTGATTAGTTCTTTCTTTTATTTTTCTCTTGTCACAGGCATGTGGGCACATAGTCTTACAGTGGATGACTACCAAGGTTCGTGTAGTTTGTACTTTGTTTGTGGTTGACATAGTCTTCTGTCAGTTCTATACTGCTGATTTTTTGCATCATATAATTTCCGATTATGAGTAAGAAAATGTCAAGGCTTAGATTAACAAGCCTGATTTTTGCGTTGTAAGATGGCTTAGCTATGTGACATGGTTTGGAACTTTATATATTCGTTATTGCAAATCAAAATTGATGCAAGTGTGTACAATATTTTCCTCTTCAAAGTGTTGACTAAAGTGTGCTATGCTGTGTTTTTAATATTGAAGTGATGTTCTCTGCATCATGGTTCAGTTTTTTCTTTTTAATTTCTTCTTTCTTGGCCTTCGCATTACATTATGTTCCAAATTTGCTTCTGCTTTTTGGATAGATGTCTAGCTTTCCTCATTTAGCTGATGATTAAAAAAGAAGAAACCTTGATTTGATACTCTAAATTGATTTGCTGGTATGACTTTGTTCAGATTAATTCAATTATTCTCTTTTGCTAGCTCTTCTTGATCAGGGCTGGAGAAGATCTGGATGTTTTCTTTATAGAGCAGAGATGGAAAGGACGTGCTGCCCTTCTTATACAATTCGCTTGAAAGCAAGTGACTTTGTTCCTTCTAAGGAGCAACTTCGTGTATCTCGACAAATGCAAAGGTATGCTTGTTTCATTTGATATTTCTTGAGGCACTTACTTTTAAATTGATGATATTGAAATTAGATACTATCATTGTTTTTTATTTGGTTTTAAGTTCAAATATTTTTTAAGCATGTTTATAGACATGACACTAAAAAAGATACTCCTTGAAAATTCTAAAAAAGATACTAAAAAGGCGGTGAGTGAGGCGAAAACTAAAGCATTCAACGAGTTATATCAATCGTTGGGCACCAAAGACGGAGAAAAGAATATCTACATGCTTGCTAAAAGTACGGAAAGGAAGACAAGAGACTTGGATCAAGTGAAATGCATTAAGGATGAAGATGATAAAGTCTTGGTTACAGAACAAGACATCAAGGATCGATGGAAGAGTTATTTTCACAAGTTATTTAATGAGGAACATGGGACATTAGGGGACTCAAACATTCTAAACATTAGAGAGGAGGATCAAAATAAAACCTTTTATCATAGAATTTGAGAGTTTGAGGTAAAAGAAGCATTGAAGAGGATGAATAATGGAGATCGGATAATATACCTATTGAGGTATGGAAGTGCCTAGGAGAGAAAGGTATAAGCTGGCTCACAAAGTTGTTTAACGAGATAATGAGGTCTAAGAAATTGTCAAATGAATGGAGGAGAAACACTTTAATCCTTACTTATAAGAATATACAAAACTGTGCAAATTCCAAAAGGATTAAGCTCATGAGTCATACCATGAAGTTATGGGAAAGAGTAATTGAACGGAGATTAAGACAGGAGACTCATATTTCAGAGAATCAATTTGATTTTATGCCTGAGAGGTCAACCATGGAAGCAATTTATCTTCTATGAAGATTAATGGAGAGGTATCGGAGGAAGCAAAAAGACCTACACATGATTTTCATTGATCTAGAAAAAGCCTACGATTAGGTACCGATAGAGGTCTTGTGGAAGGCTTTGGAGAAAAAAGGAGTTCATATCGCCTATATTCGAGTAGTCCAAGATATGTGTGATGGGTCTAAAACTAGTTTGTGAACACAGGGTGGGGTCACAGAAGATTTTCTTATAACTATAGGACTGCACCAAGGGTTAACTTTGAGTTCATATCTTTTTACCTTGGTCTTGGATGTGCTTACTGTGCATATCCAAGAGCCGGTGCCACAATGCATGCTTTTTGCAGATGATATAGTCTTAGTTGGAAAGTCAAGAGAAGAAACAAATGGAAAGCTAGAGCTATGAAGATGGGCATTGGAAGAACATGACTTTCGTCTAAGCAGGAGTAAGACGGAGTATATGGAATGTAAGTTTAGTAAGAGGCGTGTTAATGCTAGCTTAGCGATGAAAATTAGAGATCATATTATACCACAAGTCACACAATTTAGGTATCTTGGATCTATCATACAAAATGATGAAGAGATAGAGGGAGATGTAAACCATAGGATTCAAGCTGGATGGATGAAATGGAGGAGTGCTTTCAGGAGTTATTTGTGATAGAAAAGTGCATCTCAAGTTTAATGATAAATTTTACCGCACAGCTATAAGGCCCGCGATGTTGTGTGGTATTGAATGTTGGGTGGTAAAAAATCAACAAGAGTATAAGATCAGTGTCGCGGAGGTGAGGATGTTGTGCTGGATGTGTGACCATACAAGACAAGATAAGATTAGGAATGAATGCATTAGAGAGAAAGTAAGGGTAGCACCTCTTATGGAAAAGGTGATAGAATCTCGCCTTAGGTGGTTTAGACATGTAAGGAGATGACCCTTAGAAACTCCTGTAAGAAGAGTAGATCAGGTGGAGAATAGCCCAATAGCTAGAAGTAAAGGAAGACCAAGAAAGATTACAGGTGAAACGATTAAAAAAGATTTAGATTTGAATGACATTTCTGAAAACTTAGTTTATGATAGAGCACAATGGCGTCGTTTGATCTATGTAGCCGACCCCACCTAATGGAAAAAGGCTTGGTTGTTGTTGTTGTTGTTGTTTATAGACATGACACGGGTTTATTAGACAAGTAACTTGAATTCCAACCCATTATTTTTACAGAAGTATTTTTTTTTTTTAACTTTATTCTCTTTTCTTTGGGGTGGAGGTGGGTGGAATTTTGAATGCATCAATATATTACCTTAAGATGCTGCTAATCCTTTTCTTTCCTTCCCTTATTCAATTGGGAGTTTTCAAGGAGGTTGAGTACATTGGATATTGTATTTTTCTAGCACAAGTAATTCACTTCATTTGATATTTGTAGCCCATAAACATGTTATGTCACATTCACATTTTATTTGTTCTACCTTTTTCACTAACAATTCTATCTGCCTAGGTTTTTAGATGGAACCTTGGATGTTAAAGGAGTTAATGTCTTGGAGGACCCAAATACTTCAAATAAATCAGAAAGCTTTGTCCATCATAAGTTGTCAAACCCCACGTCAGAAGAATCCCTATCTGCTAGCAATGAAGAGCAGAATGAGGTTGAAAAATCTTTGCATGATTTATCAGATCAAATAGATAAGGTAGTACACATGTTCACTGAAAAGGGGGAATTTCCCTCTGGTATTCAATTACCAAAAGCTTCAGTCAGAAAGGTTTCACAGGGAAAAAAAAAGTTACTAGTCAATGGATCAGAAGATCTCTTATATAGTAGCAATATAGCCTTTCAAATTGCAGCCTCTAAAAAACAAGCACAATCAGGTGACAAGGATGGCAATGATTCCAAACCATCAAGAGATTGTGAAAAAGAGAATGGATCATCTCCTAAAATTATTGCAGAAAAGCTGGTAGCATCTTTAGATCCAACGGTGAAAAATTCTGGTCTGTCTATCAGGGCTTGCAATGGGCATATCAATTTTTATGCTTCTACTAAGCAAGTTTCCCTGAGTGGAAGTGTTCAAAATGCTGCAGTACCTAAAAAATCTGAAAAGAAGCGTGATATTGGAGGAAATTGTTTGATTAGTCCTCAACATTGTCAGGTAAAAAGGCAAAAGCTTGAGATCCGTTTGAGCAGATCCAGTTTTGATCCAGAAGAATTTGCTTTGTATAGACGATATCAGCTCAAAGTACATAATGATAATCCATACTGTGTCACAGAGAACTCATATCGTAGGTTTCTGGTTGATACTCCATTATTACATGTTTCTCCTACTGGTGATAGCACAGTTCCTCCTTGTGGTTTTGGCTCTTTCCATCAGCAATATTTAATAGACGGCCAGTTAGTGGCAGTTGGTGTCATAGATATCCTTCCCAATTGTTTGTCAAGTAAATATTTGTTCTGGGATCCAGACTTTGCCTTTCTATCACTAGGCAAGTACTCTGCACTTCAAGAAATAGGTTGGGTGAAAGAAAACCAGGTTTATTGTCCTAGTCTTCAGTACTATTATCTTGGCTACTATATTCACTCTTGCAGCAAGATGAGATACAAAGCTGCATATCGCCCATCAGAGCTATTATGTCCTCTTCGTTATCAGTGAGTTATTCCATTTCAGCATGCAAATGAAACCACTTTTTCATAATGCTGGCAGTTTATTCATGAATTTGTAGAGCATTTACTTTGTCTCAAACTCTTGTGGCTTGCTTTCTAATATTTTTCTTCACCTCACTTTGATGACAATTCTTGGTGCTATTGTATGCCTTTGGAATAGATAATGTAAAATGATCAAATTGCACCATCATACTCTTCCAGTATATAAATATGTTACATAGGTCATTGTCTGAATTTTAGTGAATTTTGATCACTTTTTTGCCTGCCCCCTTTATTATGTAAGATATGGCTGACAGCAATGCATGATCTTCAGGTGGGTTCCATTTGACATTGCAAGACCTCTGCTTGACAGAAAGCCTTATGTTGTCTTATCTGATTCTTCCATTTTACAAAATGGAGAGTCATCCCTACCTCAAGTTACTGAAGATGTAATGGAAAGGCAGCTTGATGACATTGATCAAGAAGATGCAAATGATGTTCCAATGGATGAAGATGAAGAAACGGTTTAGTCTGAATTGGAAAGCTCTGATGATGATGATGCTGGCCTAGAAACTACTTCATATGGTGAACTAGAAAATGGTGATGTCAGCAAAATTTTGCTAGGGTTAAACGGATCTCATGTGAGATACAAGGTATGATTACTTAAAGTCTTTGGTGTATAAATACTCTGACTACTTCCTGAGCTTTCTGGCACCCAATCGTCCGTAAAAATATTAGCTATGAAAAATTGAAGAAAATGCAGTAATTACCAATTAATATGTTTCAAACTGATCAATCTCGGGTGTGATGTTTTCACAAAAAAAGACTGTTCTTGTTCCAATATAAAGTTAGGCTCAAATACTCTATCTCCCTCCTTGTTTCCAATCCTGTCTCCCCTATAAAATACTACCAACAAAGAGAGAAGTGTAATATTCTTTTTCCTTAGTTTGCAGTATTTTATTTGAGGAAGGGGATAGCGAGGAGAAAGAGAATTTAAATCCTATAATGTAGGGAACAACTAATATTCCGAGGGGATACTATTCATATTGCTCTTTTCGGTTGACCTTTATTTATGTTTAACAATAGCAACTACGGCATGGTTTGTCCCTTTCTGGTCCTAACTTCCTCTTTGCCTAGTCCTAAATTCCTAGCGGGCTTGGGTTAGTAGTAAGTGTCAAGGATTACATTTTGGGAGTTGTTTTCTTTTAACTTGCTTTCTAGGAAGCTGTGCCTAGGAATTCGCAGTTTAATAATTGTAATTTGAAATTCCTAAGAGATGTAGGCTTGAAGGTCATGTAATCTAAAAGGTCTTAGGTTGCATTATAAAAGCTAAACCTTAGCCTTTGTACGGAGACCTTTTTCTTGAATCTTAAATCCAGAACTATTAAGAACTTTTTTCTTTCCTGGTTTGTTACACCAGAAGAACCAGCTCATTGGCTATATTTGACTCATTCTTCTCTCAATCCTTCTCTATTTCTATGGTAGAACCCTATCTTGACTTTCTGTCCTACTCCACAGTGTAAGTGTTCATTAATTTATTTCTCATTAGTTCACACACCTAGGTCTTGATGATTTTGCAATACTTTGAAACAATTAACTGTATGTGGCTTAAATTTTCTTTTTGCATTATATTGTGAGAGGAGAGAGTAACAAGCACAGATCACAGAGGCCACAGTACCAAATGTATGTTGTATTCACAGTGTTTCTAACGCTCTTTCCATCAATTCCATTTTTCCAAGGTTCTTTTTAATTTATGGGAAGGGGAGAATAATTAAAGAGGGGTTGCAAAAATATTAGATTAAGGATGTCTTCATAATTATATCATCTTAAAAAGTGGTTATGCAATTGAAAACAAAGTGCTTAGTCCAATATAAAAGCAAATGTGACCTCATCCTTCCAACTTAACTCATTCTTAACAGTGTTCCTTATTATTTTTATTTTCTTTCTTCCATTAATCTAATTTAATTCGCTATTTATTGTTTGGGAATTGCAAAGGAAGAAAGTGATAAGAACTCTCCTTCATCTTCTTTCGGACAAGGTTGCATAACTTGTTACAGCTTTGATGTTGAATTAATATTATTCCAATTTCCAAAGCTTTAGTTATTATCATTTTCTCAAATAACAAAAGCGTAGGCATGCCTTTCTAGGCTTTTTTACAAAATTATCATTAGTGACAAAATTATTTATCAAATTGTCATACTTGTGAAGTTATATACCAAATTGTTAAATTTTTTGTCTATGTAGATTATTTTATTATATATAATTACGTCAACACGTATGACGTAATTATGTAGAAAATGCCAACATAGATGATATCCACGTAATAGCATCAGTGCTGCTGGCATTTTTCACGTAATTACGTCATACATATTGGTGTTTTCCACGTAATAATGTCACACACATTGGTGTTACCAGTGAATAACGCCACACGTGTTGGCGTTACACGTGAAGCTCTCATTTCCTTCTTTTTCAGAGGACAATGATGATATTTACATGCAGTAGTGTGCATGAGCATATATACTTAAATTGACTGAATGTTTGTTATTTCCTGATTATTCTGGTAAATATGTGCACATGATGTTTCTTCTCTTATTGGAAGACTTTATCATTGCTAGAACATACAGTTGGAGATATACGGTCTTAGCGTATTTGTATAGGGAGCTTTACAAAGCCACAAACTACACCATGCACAAGATTAGAGGTGCTTGCATCTTATTGCAGCATTTCAGTAAGTTTCCTATACAATATTGTAGTGACTACGTAATAACGCTAATTCGTTAGGCGTTATTGCCTAGATAACATCAACATGTATGACGTAATTACGTGAAAAACGTCAGTAACGCTGAAGCTATTACGTGGATAGCCTCATCTCTGTATATTTGCCCGTGCACATTGTTGCATGTAAATATCATTATCGTTAGCTGAAAGAGAAGGAAAGGAGAGCTTCACGGGTAATGCAGCATTATTCACTGGTAACGCCAACACGTATGATGTTATTACGTGAAAAACGCCAACACGTATGACGTAATTACATGCGCTTTTACATAAATAGTGTCATCTTTGCTAGTGTTTTTCACGTAATTACGTTATACGTGTTAGCGTAATTGTAAATAATAAAATAATTCACATAGATAAAAAATGTGATAATTTGATATATAATTTTAAAAATGTGATAATTTAATAAATAATTTTGCTACTAATAATAGATGGGTAAAAAATTATACCTTTCTATGAGTTGGAATACTATGAGAATGATCGGGATGACAATCAGTTCTATTATTCATTTAATTTTTATATTTTAATTTTTTTTAACTCACTTATAAATTTATTTTGTATTTTGTGATATATTTTTAGTTACATACAACTTGATTTGATATTTGTCTCATGTCAAAATATAGTGATCATACGTCTATCGTAGTTTAGTTGGACATAAAACATTTCTAATATGACAATAGTGCCTATCTATGAAATATGCGGTTGGAATACTAGCAATAATACTGTTTTATATTGAAAAAGTCTTAAGGGGTAAAGGGTCGTACTATCAACTGCTAAAAAAAATGTCCTTTTTTTAATAAGACTGTTCTCTATCAACTACATCCTACAATTATTTATCCAACTAAAAGCTGAAAAGAAACTCAAACTCCATTATTGCACTAATTGTAATAAACACAATAGCAATATACATATAATAAAGAAAATATATGGAAAATGTAAATAGGAAGGTACCACATACATACCAGTCATAGTCATTTTTATCATTCTCCGAATTGAGAAAATCATCACCACCAGTCTTACGCACAGGAGTTGGCGTAGATGATGAAATATTAAATATGGGAGAAGTGCCAGGATTAGAGCCTGCAAACATGGAAGGCACCATATTCATTTCATAAACTTCATTGTCCAAACAAAACCATTTTGCGGGTTCTTTGTCATACTTAAAACCACGATAGAGAATCATGAAAAATTAACAAAACCACTAAACAAGAAACAATGCAAAGAAGCAAAATTTCAAAACTCTCAGCACAAAAAAGAAGAAGAAGAAGAAGAAGAAGAAGCAGCAGCTTTTTGAGCATAAATCTTATACCCAAAGCTGCATCGAGCTCCTCCAGGCTGTGAAGAAGATCATTGCGCTCTTTCTCGCGCTTCTTCATCTCGAGGAACTATGCGAGCTCCTCCTCCTCCTCCTTCACAAATTGCTGCTGCCTTTGCTTGAACGCAGCTTGCATTTGCAATTCCTGAGCCCTAAAACTGCGATTCATCCCCAAAACCCAACCGACACTAAACCCTCTGCGAAATCGAAACTTAGGGATCGAAGAAAAACCCATAAAACCCCCAATCTCAACCAAAACCGAAAGAACCTAACTTAGTTTCTTGTTAACCTCACCAAACATAGGTTCCTAACACTCGAATGTAAAGTGAACTCTTCGAAACCAAAAACAAAGCACTGAGTCTCTCACAAAGGTTCTAATCTATGCAAAGAAATCAAAATGCTCCCAGCTCGAACCAAACGACATTGTCACAAAAAAAAAACAAAACGTATTCTAGAAGAGAGAGAGAGAGAGGAATTGGTGGAGCAGAAACTGCCTTTGTCGCATGGCGAAGGTGAGAGTGAGAGGCGCGTGGGGAAAATGAGAGAGAGAGAGAGATCGGGAACAGAGATTTTGAGTTTGAGGCTGGAGAGAGAGTAGAGTGAGAAAAGAAGAGAGAATGACATTAAGTGGTAATATAAGTGATTGGTGAAGTCCAAAATGGGGAATATGAAAGGAAGATACCTAGGATGCACAGACACGATTACACTGAGATACACTAAATTTAAAAATTATAAGACATATTACCTACATATATATATATATATATATATATAATTAAAAAATTTAAGTAAAAATTCATAATTCATTAATATCATTTCTATAAGTTTAAAGATTTATAATATTTTAATATATGTCATATATGCTAATATTTGTTCCTAAGTAAGTCCTTCCTAAAAAATATGGAATATAATTTATATTGATATATTCTAAAAAATCTCCTAAACCAATTTATCTTAATAGAACTAATCATGTACGAGTACATATGTATAAAAAAAATTAACTAGAGGGAATATTGGTATGAAGCATGCTTCGGTAATGACGAAGTGGACGATTTGGTACGAGTAAAGGTAGAAGAAGCAGGTGAAAATAGTAGTGTATGAAAAGATAAAACTTAAAAGTCTAATAGTGATGTGTGAAAAGATAAAATTTAAAATACTGGTATGTGAAAATAGTAACTTGAGACGTTAGTTATGTGATTGAGCTTTGGTGAGTTACAAGCTTACTAATTGAACGTTAATCATGAAAATTATTTTTTTAAAAAGAAATATATTAATGGGTCGTGTCCAAGACGTGTCCAAACGTGTCCGAGACATATCCAAGTGTGTCTGAGATGTGTTCAAATTGAAAAAATAATTTTTTAATCAAACATATTCTGACACACAGGACACGTGTATCGTACAGGTGTCTCCATGTGTCTGACACAGACACGTGTCCGACACGTAGACATGGCTTCATAGGAAAAGACACAGTATACAGCTATTGTTGTTCCTTTAGTTTCATGCCATGTTTTTGTGGTTTGATTATAATCACGATACTGCCCTCTTATTTGTGTTCGTCTTTTTGAATTTTTGCAATGGTGGCTTTGCAACCATGCACACCCCCCCACTTTGTTGTATTTTATGTTCATGCCCGCGGGTAGGGGTGCACAACCCGACCTGCGAACCCGACCGACCCGACCTAACCAAATATATCTGGGTTGGTTCGGGTAATCCGGTCTAGTCAGGTCAAACTCGATAAAATCGTCTGAATATTGGTTTAGGTAACGGGTTTAGTGAACCAACCCGATGACCCGACCCGATGACCAAAAGATCTGAGAAAACGACGTTGTTTTGCCTAAATTCAAGCCTGTATTTCATTCTTTCTACACAACCTGATCCGGTGACCCAACCAACCCGACCAAGCTGACCAACCCGATTGTAATCGGGTTGGTTTGGTTCGGATTATTCAATTTTTCCCCAAAAACTGACCTGACCCGACCCAACCTCACCTAATTAGTTTGAATTTTCTCCCCTAAACCCGACCCGTGATCACCCCTACATGTGAGAGCACATTTTAATAATTTTTTGATTAAATAATCATAAGACATAAAATGGAGCAAATTTTTATAATAACTAAATTGTATACAAAGTAATGTAAATAATTTATTTTAAGGCTATATTTGGGAGGATGATAATAGAGGATATAACATAAAATAAAATGATAAAACTTAATAAAAATGTATTTAAAAATTATTTTAAAAGAAAAAGTAAAATGATAAAAGAGGGATTGTAGAATGGCAAGGAGGGTTGAAGAGTCCCTCATTTTTCATTAAAAGTCTACATTTTTTGTTATTCTGATTTGGGGTTAAGAAAAGAATAGTTTGAGTAATTTATTTTCATTCTTTATTAAATTTATTAAACATCCAAACAATAAAGTTACATATTTTATTCTATTTTATTTTTTATCTTTTCATTTCATTTCATTATGACCTCTTTTACATTTTTTTAAAGACTCTTAAAGATAGGCTAATGTTTTAGTCTATAAAATTTTGTCTGATGTATATCGATATCAATGACAATTGATAATCACATATTTTATATATTAATAAACTCTCATATTTAGTCATTTACACTCTCCGTGTACTTAATTGATTGAGCTTGGTTCTATTTTGTAAGTTTGAACTCAAATTAGATTTAATTGATTTTTTCTAGCAAGATTTACGTCTTATACTATTTCTGTATTTTGGCCATATCTTGAGTTATAAATGACTAATAATTATTTATTTTACCTTGTAGGAAATATAAGAGAGAGCTCTACAACTTTCATGAAGAGCTCTAGATCAAAATCAGACATCCAGTGGAACTAATTGAGCTTGGAAGTCAGAATACGAGTTTTGTGATTAGAACCTGAACAGTGTACAATAATCAGAGTATAACTCGGGCTGTAAAAACTTAATTGGGCTAAAATTTTGGTACCTACAAGTTAAGACCTATATCTATAACTTTTATGAAAAACATAAAACTCATTTCGGATTGCTTAGAGGTTATATTGGGCTTCCAAATTAGAACAGAGGAACTGTAGTTAGGCCTGAGTAGTGTGCAGTAATCAGACCATACTCGAGTTGTAGGAATGCTTTTGGGCTCAAACCAATGGCATTTGAAAGTTAATATCCAGGCCTACAACTTTCATGAAGACCATTTTTCAATTCTCTGATGCATTCAATGAGTTCAGCACTGAATGATTTCAGAGACAAAGAATCTCAATAATTTTTCACTTATCAAAAGTCATTTGACATTTTTCACTCATTTTTTACTCATCCACTCACTTATGAATCAACCTCCTTATCATTTTATATCATTAATCCTCTATAAAAGGAAGTCTTGGCTGATCATTTGAAGGATCTTGGTCTTAGAGATCAAAATCATGCTATTGTATTGTTTGTTTATCTTATTGTAGTTTTCCTTTGTTCTAAATTGAAGTTATGTTCTTCTTTTTTTTCTCTCTTCCTTTCTTCTTGTCTATGAGTAATTAATTTTCATTTTACTTGGGTAAAAGAGTGAAGCTCTTGGTAATGAAATAAGGTTAGATTAATATCTTTCTTGTACTTAAATAATATATTATCAAGTAGTCATTATATGTGTTATATTTTGTTTCCATTCAATTTTGAAACCTTCCTTGTAAAGTGGAGATCTTGATTTATTGTAGACATGATATTGACACAATGAATGTTTGAGCTCATTTATAAGTGGTGGTGTTAATAGATAATTAAAGTAATCATAATATAATTACGTATATAATCTTAAATGAACTTTGAATATTATATTTTTCGATTGGAACCTCCATTATGTGTAGATTCTAATTGAGTTATAAAAAGAATTAATCTTGTCCTTATTTTACTTACCAAGAATGGATCTCCTAATTCAAGTAATTTTTTTTTTTGTGATAAAGTTTTATCACTTTTCTTGTTATGACAATATTTACCATACGTCAAAGAATTTTTCTTCATCAATTCCCTATGGATCGACCTTGAACTCCCGAGAATTTATTACTTGAAACAATCTGCACTTGTGTTTGCAACTTATAATTCGCATCAAGTTTTTGGCGCCGTTGTCGGAGACTTGATTTGAAGAAAAAATTTATTTTGTATATATTTTGTATATTTTTTTTATCTCTATAGATCTTGTGTGTGTGTGTGTGTATATATATATATGTATTCTGCTTTTTTTTATTTTTTTGTACATACTAACGTACTAATTTAGTGAGAGAAACTCTTATTTCTCCCTGTTGATACCCAATTTTATCCATTTTTTTATTTTTGTTACTTAATCAAGGTATGAACACGTAATTTTGTTCATAAAGTTTATTTTTAAACCTTAAAAAGTGAATGAAAATTTAAACAAAAAAAAAGAAAAAAAAGGAAAAAAAAGGAAAAAAGTTGAAAAAATTAAAGTGTCTAAGTCCCACATTGGAGAAACCAAACTCCTTCTCCCTCCCCCCTCCTATATAAAGGAGTGATTCTCAATGGTTTGGATATAAAAAAAAAAAATACACTTGGGCTTAATACTAAGTATAAGAGCCTAGACTTTAGTAAAAAATTTCTCCATGCAAGTGGGTTGCTTTTCAAGGTTCGATTTGAAGAGAACGTGTGGGGCTTCTGTGTAGAATTCTTTGAGCATAGCAGACTTTTATACGCCTTGAGGTAAGTCCGCTTTTTTTTTTTTTGTTGTTGTTTGTTTCTATTTTTATTTTATTTTTTATTTTACCTTTTTTAATTTTATTTTTACCTTTCATTTAGGCTTTAACTTTCTATTGATGTCTTGAATTTTACTGCATGTTTATTATATTTTCATTGTTGTCATTCATATTTGTATAAAATAATCTTATTTCATATCACTTCACTTGTAATAATATCATTATGCATTTGTACTTGTGTTTTAATTTAATTTATTTATTTTTGAATTAATATATTAACCAAATAATTTAAGATGGCCTATGACGAAAAATTGGGAGAGGATCGGAGCGCCGATCGATTACACTCTTCCCGATAATCTTGAGGCTTTATATTGGATTTTGCTTGAGAAGCGTGAAGTCTAATCCCCACATAAAAATTAAAATAATTATGTAAATTAAAATACATTTTTTAATAAACCCAAATAAAACTTTTCTTTTTTGTAAAATAAATATTCAAATAAAAGTGAACAATTTCATACAGTTCAACATCATGATTGTGGTGAATTAAAGTTCTATTTTTTATGAAGACGTTTTTTTTTAAAATTACTACAAAAATCTTATTGTGCCTAAAAATATTTTTCTTGATTACGAATGAGATTTATTTGGTCATTTACTTTAAAAATCATTTTCTTACCTTAAACAAATTTCTTTGAGTTAAAATTATTCATTGAAATATTTTTTTTTATTTGGCCATTTTATTTTGAAAATTACTTCTCTTCAAAAAGATAAAATTTTAATTCACCACTTTTATATAATATGTTGTAGACTTTGAATTTGTTCTAAAATAATAGCTATTTAGCCACCCATTGCTTGTCTAAGTCATTTATCATTCTTGATATTATACTTGACAAAATGGGACATGTCAAAATAAAAAAAATAAAAAAATTCTTTTCTTTTAATTAATAAAGGACCAATTAAATTAATCTTGCAAATAACATTAGATTAAATAGGTAATTTTAGAACGGACGGTGTAAGTGCTAACACCTTCCCTACCCGTAATCAACCCCCGAACCTCAAACTCTGAAACATAGAATCATCTTTTAGGTGTCAATTGCGCCATTCCATTTAATGGATAAAGCGATTGGTGGCGACTCCCAACACCCAGAGGTCCCATCCTCATTGTTCTTTTCATTTTCGCGGCGCCTTCGGATACTATTGGGACATTAGAGGTTAAACCTTTTTTTAATCTCATGTTATTTGCTCTTTAATTATATTGGTCCATTTATTTTTGTTTTTTTATTTGTTATTTGTTTCATATTATTGTACATTTTGTTTATATTATATGTATTATATTTACTTAAATAAGTTCTCTGTGTACACTTCCACACACAAGCTCTCTACCCGAGCTCGGACCTTGTAGGCTTAGACGAGAGGGTGAAGTAGTGTTGCTTTGTGGGGCCGTTGGTCTCCGTTTAGGCACATGAAAACCCTAAAATTGAACTCTTTCCGCTTGTAACCTATCATGGGTGAGGATGGAGGACCTTGCTAGCCAAAGTGTTGGTGACAATGAAGGGACAATTTGGGGACCTTTTGTCCGATAGAGTCTAGAACCAAAGCCATCACTTACTTTGGAACATAGAACCCATCTTTTAGGACAGGTACCAAGCTTAGGACCATGTATAGTTTTATTCTTGTTTTAGTGTTTGCATTTTTTTATCATATTCATAATAATACAAAAAAAAGCGTCTCTACGACACCCATATAGGACTCGTATTCAATCAAAGTCATGGATGAACTGGGACAGTCACAAGAAGAGTTGAGAAGTGAAGTAAACCAGCTAAAGGAACAAATGGCCAAGGTCTTGGAAGTTCTGCAAGCTTTAGAAAGAACGAAGAACACAAAAGGGACTCCTTCAAGGGCAAATGATGATCCTTCACCATGCTCGCTCACTGCCGCTTTATTTACGCCAATTCCTTGGCGGTATCCTTGTCACCTCTCGAGGGGCCATGATGCCACTCACAATCTACTCAAATAATCTTGAAACACATGCATCTCTATTCCCACCATATGGCCTTTCACCTGGTTATGTGCTACCATTAGCCACCAATACTCTTGAGGCGGTGCAAAAATCACAACAACTTCAAACCCTCCAAACACTACCCAAGGATCTCGGCCAAATACCGGTGTGATTCCTCGGTACCTACTTTTCCATTCCACCTTATGGCTTTCCCCCGATTTTATGCCGTCACAAATTACCAACTCTCTTGAGAGCGGCTCATCATTTGTAATACCTACTTCAGGGCCACAAAGCTCGACTCAGGCCCAACCTCATTTTTACATGCCACAGTCTTTCCCTCATAAGATCGCTAGTACTTCTCTGCTAAGCCCTTCAACTGAAGGTCTTCAATCCAAGGAAAAATTAAAAGTTCTTGAAGAAAGACTTCGAGCCGTAGAGGGAGCTAGTGGCTATGGTCTTATGGATGCTTCGAACTTTGCCTTGTCCCGAATGTTGTCATTCCCCCAAAGTTTAAGGTCCCGTATTTTGACAAATATAAGGGGACTACTTGCCCAAAGAATCACTTGATAATGTACATTCGCAAGATGGCTTCACAAGCTCATGATGACAAGCTGTTAATCCATTTCTTCCAAGACAGTTTAAGCTGGGCAGCTTTGAATTGGTACACACATCTTGAGCGTGCTCGTATAAGGAGTTTCAAGGATTTAGTGATGCTTTTGTAAAGCAAGTATAAGTTCAACATTGACATGGCACCGGATAGAATGCAACTACAAAGTATGTCTAAGAAGGATCTTGAGACCTTCAAGGAATATGCTCAGAGGTGGAGAGAAATGGTACCACAGGTGGAACCCCCTTTGTCAGAAAAAGAGATGATTGCTATGTTCATTGATACACTACACGCACCATTCTATGGTCATATAATTGGAAGTGTGTCATCAAGTTTTTCAGATATTGTGATAATTGGTGAAAGGATTGAAAATGAAATGAAAAAGGGAAGATTGCATCAAATGAATGATGAACAGGAAAGTATGGAAAATGTTGAACCAACTAAAGGTGAACTTCAGGTTGAATGAGTTAAATGAGGTTTCAAGAAAACTATGGATGACAACGGTTACCTAATTCACTTGACATTCGAAGGTTTCTACACATGCCCATCTACAATAGGAGCGATCTTACAATGGTCGATCAGGGGCAACCTTAGAAAGTTCGATCAAGTGGTGATTCATTTTTCTAACCGCAAGAATGAACCATACTTTGGAGTCCTCCAAAGATCTTTGGGAAGTTTCTGAAGACTAGTATTCGATTTGTTTACTAAGTTGTTACCATGAAATGATGGTTTAATTGTACTTGATCCCATGCTTGTTCAATCATTAAAATCATTTGGTTTTTGAACTTATGTGAACTTTCTTGAAGCATTAATGTGATGGATTTGCATGGATCTCAAAGATACCTTATTTCTTTTTCCTATGTTCTTGGCACTCGTGTTCTTGTCAAATCTTTCTTGTTATTATTTTCTTCCCTTTACTTGCTTTCTTTTGGTTTGGATCCTATAGGACTTTCATTCTGAAAAAAATTGTGGTCATGAGGCCCATGTGTGCAGTGTTCTTCATCCCAAAAAAAAAAAGAAAAAAAAAAAAAATAAAGGGAGCAAATAAATAATCACTCAGTGTGTATTATTCTTTTATCTCTAAATTAAATTTTTTGAAAATGAGCAATCAAAACTTGAAATGAAGATTGGCCATTTTTCTTTATCTTTCACAAGAACTCATTATCCCTTGTTGTCCCATTTTGAGCTTGAAAGTTTTTTTCAATAAACACTTTGGACAAGGATCACCTCTACATTAGAGGATAACACAAAAAAAGGGTTAGTTGCCATGATGACTATTTTGAAATATAATGAAAAAAGAAAAGAAAGAAAAGGTGAAAGGGCGGAAAAAGTAAAAAAAAAGCGACAAAGTTTAAGTTTGAACAAGGATCCTTGGTCCCACTTAACCTTTAAACATTTGTTTGAGCCTTATACCATTCTTTTCATAACCCCTAACCTTGGCCACATTACAAGCGTTAAAAAGTCCATTCTGATCAATGAATGGTTGTTTTCATTTTCATTGACTTTAATTTTGAGACAAAAGGTTCATACCTTACTGAATTTGCAATCCTTGCTCCTTAAAAAAAAAAAGGTTTACATTAGGGCAAGTTGTTATCCTGTTCAAGTTGCCCCTGCACTGGGGCATGTTTTCTTTTGGTTCAATCTGACCCTACATTGGAGTAAATCTTTTGGTTCAGCTTAGTTCTACATTGGGGCAAGTCTCTACCCTTTTCAATTCGGCTTCAAGGGCAGTTGCTTTGTTTTATTTGGCCTTACACTGGGGCAAAAATTTTATTCTCAAGTTCCCTACTGGGACATTTTTTGTTGTCAAATGGCCTACACTAGGGCATCTTTGTTCTCAAATGACATACTCTGAGTCAAATTCATTTGATATCATACATGAGGGTAGATTTTTGTGGATACCTAATAAAGCAATGGTCATGATGTCCAGTTGTCAAGTAAAGATCAATCACATCCAAACCCAAAGAAAAAAAAAAGAAAAATTCTTGGCTTTTGTACTATTCCACTTCTTGTGTTTTTTTCTTTGTAAATGTCCTTGTGTAGTCATACTCCCAAAATCAATCAAAAAGGTTTCTCGGTTGGTAAATCTCTTTCATATTCATGCATATCGGTACATGATGCTTCAAGTTAGTGAACATGAGTACAATAGTACAATTTAACCATCTAATGGTAATCTCTTATTAAATAACTCAAGCCAAAGGAGCTCTAGAGTTTCAATCGATGAAGGGAATGACATTCTCAATTGATAATTGATTGAAGGGTGTCCGGTAGAAAATGGAATCTCTGGAAAAGGAAGTCACAAGCTTCGCATCAGCCATATCTAATGAAGAGAAATTTGAACAAGACAAGATTGGCAATGATCCCATTTGAATATGGGTTTGGTTGGTCAAAGAAAAGTTTGGTTCAAAACTTTGCTAAAAGATGTTTTTCTCAAGTACGTTCGCTTCTTTGGCTCATGGCTAATCGTGCAAAGTTTTCCGCTCATAGCTAATCAGTGCGTAAAGTTTTCTCGAGTCAAGGCTCACCGCATAAAGCTTTCGGCTCAAGGCTTTTTAAGAGTATTGATAAAAGAAGACAACCAGGTCACCTCGAGGGTCGTCTAAAGGATTTTTTCCATTGCTCTTTTGTGTCACATTTAATGCACACCTCAAGGGTCATTCTTTTCAACCATCTACCGAATAGACAAATGAAAGGATGCCATTAAATCCTATTCCAATTCATCTTTGAAAATGATTGCAATCATGTCCTCAAGGGTCGTGGAGACAAAAAATAAAAAAACAAAAAAAACAAACAAAAAAAGAAAAAAAAAGAAATTTTTTCATACTCTCATACATTTGAAGCATGCATTGCATAAGTGCATTTGTTCTCATTTTGCTAGCCTTGACCTACAAAGGTCCAAGTTGTTGTTTACCTTTTTGGGTCCCTGCACCCATTGTATTCTCATTTTTGGGCCCCGCGCCCATTGTGTTTTTCTTTCCTGGGCCCTGCGCCCGTTGTGTTTTCCTTTCAGGGTTCTACACCCTTGTTTTCCTTTCTACCCCCGCGCCATTGTCTTTAGTTTTTGGGTTCCTACACCCATTGTTTTCTCGTTTAGGGCCCTCGCGCCCATCGTTTTTCCTTTCTCGGGCCCCCGCGCCCATTGTCTTTAGTTTTTGGATTCCTACACCCATTGTTTTCTCGTTTTGGGCTCCCGCGCCCATTGTGTTTTTCTTCTTTTCGCCTCGCGCCCATCGTCTTTTCCTTTTTGGGCCCCCGCGCCCATTGTCTTTAGTTTTTGGGTCACTTGCACCCATTGTTTTTATGTTCTTGGGTCCCCGTACCCATTGCCTTTAAGTTTTCTCATTAAGCTTCAACGGATACCCGACCAGTAAGCTTCTTGCTTTTAAGTTTTCTGTTAGCTTCATGGATACCGACTCAGTAAGCTTTTTACCTTTTGGGTCTTCGTACCCATTGTTTTTTTTGGGTCCCCGTACCCATTGCTTCTTTGTTTTTGTTAAGCTTCAACGGATACCCGACTCAGTAAGCTTTACCTAGTTTTCGTTAAGCTTCAACGATACTAAGCTTTTACCTTGTTTCGTAAAGCTTTTGCGGATACGACTCATGCAAGCTTTTTACCTTTTTTCGGGTGCCCGTACCAGAAGCTTTGGGTCCTTGTACCCATTGTTTATGTTATCGGTCCTCGTACCCATTGCCTTTTGTTTTTGTTAAGCTTCAACGGATAATTCGACCAGTAAGCTTAACACGTTGTTTTTGTTAAGTTTCAATGATATGATTCCAAGCTTTTTACCTTTTGGGTCCTCGTGCACCGTTGTTTTTGGGTCCTCGTACCCTTGTTTCTTTGTTTTGTTAAGCTTCAACGGATACCCGACCCGTAAGCTTCTTACCTTATTTTTGTTAAGCTTCAACGGATACCCGACTTTCAGTAAGCTTCTTACGTTGTTTTGTTAAGTTTCAAATGAGATACCGATTCCGCAAGCTTTTACCTTTTGGGTCCTCGTACCGTTGTTTTGGGTCCTCCCTTTACTTCTTTTTTTTTTGTTAAGCTTCAACGGATACTCACTCAGTAGCTTCTTACCTTGTTTTTGTTAAGCTTCAACGGATTTTAAGCTTCTTACCTTGTTTTTGTTAAGTTTCAACGGATACAGATTCAGTAAGCTTCTTACCTTGTTTTTGGTTAAACTTCAAATGGACACCTAAATCCGCAAGTTTTTACCTTTTCATGGATAAAATTGAATCAATTCCTTTGTTTTTCATTTATCCTAAATGTAAAACAAAGGGGGGCAGCTTGTTGATACCCAATTTTATCCATTTTTTTATTTTTGTTACTTAATCAAGGTATGAACACGTAATTTTGTTCATAAAGTTTATTTTTAAACCTTAAAAAGTGAATGAAAATTTAAACAAAAAAAGAAAAAAAAAAAGGAAAAAAAAGGAAAAAGTTGAAAAAATTAAAGTGTCTAAGTCCCACATTGGAGAAACCAAACTCCTTCTCCTCCCCCTCCTATATAAAGGAGTGATTCTCAATGGTTTGGATATCAAAAAAAAAAAAAAAATACACTTGGGCTTAATACTAAGTATAAGAGCTGAGACTTTAGTAAAAATTTCTCCATGCAAGTGGGTTGCTTTTCAAGGTTCGATTTGAAGAGAACGTGTGGGGCTCATGTAGAATTCTTTGAGCATAGCACTTTTATACGCCTTGGAGGTAAGTCCGCTTTTTTTTTTTTTTTTTGTTGTTTGTTTCTATTTTTATTTTATTTTTTATTTTACCTTTTTTAATTTTATTTTTACCTTTCATTTAGGCTTTAACTTTCTATTGATGTCTTGAATTTTACATGTTTATTATATTTTCATTGTTGTCATTCATATTTGTATAAAATAATCTTATTTCATATCACTTCACTTGTAATAATATCATTATGCATTTGTACTTGTGTTTTAATTTAATTTATTTATTTTTGAATTAATATATTAACCAAATAATTTAAGACTTTCCTATGACGAAAAATTGGGAGAGGATCGGGCCCTGATCGATTACACTCTTCCCGATAATCTTGAGGCTTTATATTGGATTTTGCCAGGGAGCGCCACGTGAAGTCTAATCCCCACATAAAAATTAAAATAATTATGTAAATTAAAATACATTTTTTAATAAACCCAAATAAAACTTTTCTTTTTTGTAAAATAAATATTCAAATAAAAGTGAACAATTTCATACGATTCAACATCATGATTGTGGTGAATTAAAGTTCTATTTTTATGAAGACGTTTTTTTTAAAATTACTACAAAAATCTTATTGTGCCTAAAAATATTTTTCTTGATTACGAATGAGATTTATTTGGTCATTTACTTTAAAAATCATTTTCTTACCTTAAACAAATTTCTTTGAGTTAAAATTATTCATTGAAATATTTTTTTTTATTTGGCCATTTTATTTTGAAAATTACTTCTCTTCAAAAAGATAAAATTTTAATTCACCACTTTTATATAATATGTTGTAGACTTTGAATTTGTTCTAAAATAATAGCTATTTAGCCACCCATTGCTTGTCTAAGTCATTTATCATTCTTGATATTATACTTGACAAAATGGGACATGTCAAAATAAAAAAAATAAAAAAATTCTTTTCTTTTAATTAATAAAGGACCAATTAAATTAATCTTGCAAATAACATTAGATTAAATAGGTAACCGTTTTAGAACGGACGGTTAGGTGCTAACACCTTCCCTACCCGTAATCAACCCCGAAACCTCAAACTCAAACATAGACCATCTTTTAGGTGTCCAATTACCATTCCATTTAATGGATAAAGCGATTGGTGGCGACTCTAACACCCCGAGGTCCTATCCTCATTGTTCTTTTCATTTTCATGTGCCTTCGGGCGGTTGCGACACTCCTCTATAATCTTTAATCATTATTGAAATAATCTTTCTTCTTCTCTTCTCTTGCAAAAAAAAAAAAAATTTGACTTGCTGGATATCTGATTTTTACTTTATATTCTAATAATATCTTAATCTTGACTCTTCTCTTCTTCCTCCTTATTTCTGGTGGGGCTCTGTCTCTTTCCGCTTTTCATATTTTAAATTTACTTTCTGTACTTTATTTTTTGTAATTTATTTTTTGTACTTTATTTTTTGTATTTTATTTTCTCGTATTTTATTTCTAACTTTCTAACTTACTAACCTACCAACCTTTTAATTTTCTTGCTTACTAACTTACTAACTATCTAACTCTCTTACTAACTTTCTAATTTTCTAACTTTTTAATTTACTTGTTTCTAACATTTTAATTTACTTGTTTCTAACATTTTAATTTATCAACTTATTAACTTATCTGTTGGCTGGTTTACAGTTATACCACACACGTGTTAATATATATTTGGTGGTTAGTTTATACCACATCCTTGTTAATTTTTTTTTATCATGACAGGTTTATCGCTTACTTGTTAATATATTTTTTTACTATAGTAGGTTCACTACCTACTTGTTTATATTATTATTTTTTACCATGACAGGTTTACCGCCTACTTGTTAATATTTTTTTTATGGAATGTTAAGCTCTGTATATATTATTCTTCCTATTTTTTCTTTTTTTTGTCATGTGTAGTTAAATTTATGTGTTTCTAGGGTGAAGATGTAACTTGATTCAATCGATATGTATTAAAACTGAAATTTTAAGTAATTTCTTTTTTATTCAATTTGAGTGCTTATTATGATTCTTAATTTTTTTATGAATTGACCACTCATAAATTGATCTAGTGAGGTGTATGTAGAATCGGAAGGTTTGCATATAACTTAGTCCATAAATAATAAGTGTCATGATTTATAATCATCTAGGAATAGATGTTATAGGTTGTGTAGGATAATTGTGGTATTTTCTATAAGAATCCATATAGTAAATGTCATGTCTTTAAGAGTTAGGGTTTTGACTAAGGAATTGAGTTTTAATTAATTAATGGATTCTCCACATCAATTGAATGGTTAGAAATTAATTAGAATGAAGGTCCCAAAGTTACTCAATTGTCCATGATAGATTGTTAAATTAAGTGAAGTCAGATCCCTAATGTTTTAATTTCATGTGTTTACATTCTTAATGTATTTTGCATTCATGTGCTTTGTTATTTTTTTCCTCTTAATTTTGTGCGTTTTAGTGTGTTTTTCCCTCTTAATCGTCAATTTTATTACTTTGACAATTCGGTGCACTTGTCAATTTTTTCAACAAGTTTTTACAAGCCTAAGTTGATACAGTGAATTTTGTTACTTCAAGAATTCAACATCACAATAAAAAGATAAGAAAGAAGCCAAAATTGTTATTGCAGATCATTTGTCCATACTTACAACAGGCTCATCTTTTGATATCATGCCTATCAATGATTTTTTTTTGATGAATTTTTATTTTCTGTTAATTTCAAGCCTTGGTTTACTAATATAATTAATTTTCTTACAATATAAAAGATTTTACCTCAATTATCCTGATCAAATCATTCGGAGATGTGTGCCTAACAGTGAGGTAGGTAATGTCATTAAATTTTGTCAATCAGAAGTATGTGGAGGTTACTTTTCTTCAAAGAAAACAACTGCGAAAATCTTACAGTATGGATTTTATTGGCCCACTTTATTTAAAGACAACTATATATTTTGAAAAAATTGTGAAAACTATCAAAAATAGGGTTCCATTTTTAAGCGAAACAAGATGCCTCTGAACCTTATCATTATCATTGAAAGTTTTTATTGTTGAGAAATTAAGAAACGATGCATATGAAAATATAAAGATTTATAAAGTTAGAGTGAAAACTTTTCATGACAAATCAATTTTGAGAAAAAAATTTGAAACTAGTCAAAAAGTTCTGCTTTATAATTCTCGTATTCACCTATTCACTGAAAAATTAAGATTTAGGTGGTGTGACCCTTTTATTGTCAAACATGTGTATCCTTATGGGGCCACAGACATTAAGAATCCTAAGAATGATAGTGTATTTAAGGTCAATGAATAAAGACTTGAACTATTTCTGAAAAATTAAGTTGTTGAGTTCTTTGTGACCTCGGTTAAGTGGCGGATAACGGTACTCCATGGCTCTCAAGTCGATTTGTTTTTTAGTTTCCCATAATAACTGATTCCTTCTCCTTTAAAATGGATATCATTCTCTCAAATCTAAGAAAGTATTTCCCTTCTTTTCCTCAAAATGCTCTAACAAAAATCTATAAAGTTAGGTGTGAAACATTGAGACTGTTAATGCACATGAGCATCTCAGAAGATATACACTGGATAATCAAAGCAAAGGTTCGTTTAGCTGGTGAATCTTTAGTTTCATTTGTCCCATATATGCAGGGTCTTGGTAGAAGTTCGTATTAAAAAAAAGAGCAAAAAGAATGCAAGTTTGTCACAAGTGTGCGCGATGGAATTATAACACGCGATTTCGTTCTTTGGGAATAGTTTCCGTAAACCGAGAAGATAAATATTCTTCATTAAGAATGGACTGAATAAGGAGTCATTAGATGATATCTTATTGACTCTTGAGACGCATTCTTGTGGAGTTGTGAATCGTGAACTTCTTAATTTGTCATGTATATATTATCATGGGCTTTTTTACCAAACTGCCACTGTTGGCAAAACTATTTATCGAAATGCCATTTTTTAAACTATTTATCAAATTACTATTTTTTAAAACTATTTACCAAAATATCACTCTTTGAAAATTATATACCAAACTGTCATTTTTTTGTCTTACATGATATTTTTTAATACTATCTGGCCAGCTAGGATGCGCCAAGTAGGATGGCGCATCCACGTAGGTTTCGCCAACATGGTTGACGCAACCTACGTGGATGCGCCATCTTACTTGGCGCATCGCTGCTGGCCTGGACACTGAAAATACTAACAAAGATGGCGTAACCAAGCTACCTGCGCCAACAAGGGTGGCGTAACCAGGACACAGCTGTGTCAAAATACACACAGCCATGTCTTCTTCCAGAAATCAGACAGAAGCTTTGTTGTTGTTAGACACGGCCTTGTCTAACTCCATAATCACTTACAGGTCCCCGTAAGTGCCAAAATGATTATCTTTTGCATGAAAATGATAGGTCTTTCCAATTTGTCACCTTTAATGTGATAAATATCATTAAATTTAGAAAAAATGAAGACAATGATAGAGATATATGTTTAAAAAACACATTATGATTGAAGTTTATTTTTCTTTTTGTTGTGCATGTTACTACACGTTTATTTGAGTTAAGAAAATAACATTGTTTGAAACGTTTATTTAGGGATATATGTTTAAAAAACATTATGCTTGAAGTTTATTATTATTATTTTTTGTATGTTACTACACGTTTATTTGAGTAAAAGAAATAGCATTGTTTGGAACGTTTATTTAGTGAGTAGAATCCCAATCATTTCCTTCTCAATTTGCAATCATTCAAATTGGAGTGAAAATTTTGACAGAGTTTTCCCTAAATGTTAGACCTCCCCAAAAGCACATGATCCTATTTAATTCACTAGTTACCAAGATCTTTAAAAAAAGCTAAAACTGAGCGGCAAACATATTTAATTCAATAAGGGTACCAAAATTACAATAATCTATTATCAATAGTATTTTACACAAAATCACTGAATATAACATTATCAAATACACTAATAACATATAATTATATGTCAATGAGATGGACCCGCATCAGAATGTGGTGGCCTGTGAGATGGATCGGAAGAAGGACTTGGCTGTGATGGGTATAGTGGGTAACCTGGTGGCGGGTAAGGATATGGTGGGTAACGATACGAGGGGTAACCCGGTAGCGGGTAAGGATACGGTGGGTAAGGGTATGGTGGGTATGGTGGGTGATATGTAGGTGGTAGCTGAGTGGGGGGTATATAGCAGTGGTAGGAGGCTGAGTCATGTGCTGACTGGTAGAGCCGGAGTCCTCGGGATGTCGAAGTCGTGTCCGAGTGCTCGCTAATCCTGTCCTCCATCTACGCTGCGTTCCCTGTTGATTGGACTCCTCGGGCGGCCCTGAAATGTCATCTGCTGCTGGAGTTGGACGCAGATGTTCCATTGTAATGCGGTTATGCTTCCGCAATGAGTGTAGGATTTGTGTAGCAGCTTCTCGAGCGGCAGTGTCAGTAGTTGAACTGAACAAATACTCTGCAATGTCCGCCTAAGAAACAGATATAATTTATGTCATTATGCTGAATACAAAATACATATAGTCACTAGCAAATCGGTAAAGAGTTTACCGCATTCCCAATAGATGCACTAGTGGGAGCAATCCAGTGTCTGGTAATTATTTTATACCAACACATGTACTCAGAACGCGAACCGAGGGGTGCGAGCAATATGATTCCCCTAACAAGCTTCTCCATTCGACTATCTCAGGTAGCTATGTAAACAACATGTGTAGTTGGCCAATCCTCATTATGCCTACCTGCCAGTGTAACTGAGTGCAAACTGTCAAGTTAGAGCGGTCTCTGTGGTATGGGCTGGTCAATACCAAACTGGCGCATCACGCGATTTGGCTGGTGCTACTCAACAATGTGGAAACATATGAGAGGGACCACTGCCAGTGCTATGTCCCTACTAGCCATACAAAAGGGTGGCAGTGTTGCCACCTTCTCATCCGTGTATGGTTGCCATATAATCTACAAAAATGAGATGCACACAATATTAAGACGATATATACATAAGTAAATAATTCAAACGAATGTAAAACATGACATACCTCATTATTCTTCAACTGATTAAAGAACTAGCGATACTATGCAAGGACGCCAATCACAGTATCACTCAAGAATTTATGCTTGTGCCACCTATTTGGTAAATGAAAGTATTATAAATGTAAGTTATAAATATTAACAAAGTATGTCAACAGAGTAATTTAAAAAATTGATATGAAATAGAAACTTACTCCCATTCTAAGGGACGTAATTGACCACGATCAGCACCATAAAACACATCAGGTTCAACATGGTCAGCTAGTGTAGGGGCAAGCCGGGGGAATCTATACCATACTGAATACTACAATAAGATGCATGCCCCTCCGATCTCGCGTGCGTTGTAGTCCGTAGCTTTACAAAGCTCTTTATACACGTACGCAAAGACTGCAGACCCCCAGTTATATGTCTCGGCAACAGCAAAGTCCTCCAACAATGGAAGATACATCAAATGCACAAACTTACCAGAATAATCGGGGCTTAAAAAACCCCCAAGCAACTGAAGTATGTAATGTTGCACACGCTGTTGCACATACTCATCATCATCATCCTCAGTGATTGCAGCAACACTCAGCTGCCACAGGTATGTCATGTCAATGCGTGCCCCAGCTATGAGCGAGGGAGTCTCATTAATCCCTAACAACACACAGACTGAGCCAATCAGTCCTATGGGTAAGGCCAGTGACTGTAGCGCCATCAATAGGAAGACCTGATATTATACCGATATCCTCCAACGTAATGGTGCACTCTCCGGTAGGCATGTGAAATGCATGCATCTCTGGGCGCCATCTCTCAACCAACGCAGAGATCAAGGAGTGATTAATGCTGCAATAGCCCCATATGGGCATCCCCCCAGAAAGCCAGCCTGCTGTAGATATGGAAGAATCGACGCAGGGGGTCCATATGTTTCATCTTTTGAGCATGTCTAACACGCAGGTGCCAGTCCTCATGTCCCTACCATACATGCTAAGAAACATGGTACTCCTGCAACTCTAATGAAAACATTAATGTATAATTAGACAATGAAAATATTAATGTATAATTAATACTAACATAATATATAATAACATTAATTTATAATTAACACTAACATAATAAAAAATCAATTAACAAATAATAAATAAAATATTTAAACATTGAAAGAGATACTTACATATAAGAATACGATCTGAATTTGATCACAGATAGAGATCCAGACACCACTTCTGGTAAGAATTGAGATCGTTTAGAGAGTTCAGAGCGTTTAGAGAGAAGAAATTTGTAGAGAGATAGTGAAAATTTAGAAAATGGAAGCAATGTCACGGATAGAGGAGGGGGAAGCCAATATATATACATGTTGTGCCAAAACGGTTGGCGCAGGTGCCTTGGTTACGCCACCCTTGTTGGCGTTTTTAATGTCCAGGTTAGGTTGGCGTAACCTACGTGGATGCGCCATCCTACTTGGCGCATTCTAGCTGGTCAGATAATATTAAAAAATGCTACGTAGGACAAAAGGGTGGCAGTTTGGTATATAGTTTCAAAAAAGTGATATTTTGGTAAATAGTTTAAAAAATAGAAATTTGATAAATAGTTTAAAAAAAGACATTTTGATAAATAATTTTACTAACAGTGACAGTTTGGTAAAAAAACCTACTATCTTGTACATCTTCAAAAGAAAAAAAAAAAAAAAAAAAAAAAAAAAAAAAGAAAAAGAGAGAGAAAAAAGGGCAAAACTTTGGTTGTACTTGGTTTTTAATTAGATTAGAAGCTCCTGTCAGTGGCAGACCCGTCATTGACTCGGGTGGACCTTCGCACGCCAGTTCATAAATAAGGTTCATGTGTCATGCTTTGTAAAGAGCCGCACAAGCATTTCGAGGTTTTAACCGTAGGTTCTGCTTGCTAATGGACAAATAAAAGTGTCTCGTGTTTGCATTCTCACGTGACAATGCCTCTGAGCTCAATTCCTGGTATTGATTTATTGGGTTCCTGAGCGTAGCTCCACTGGCTGTAGTCACTGGTCGTCGTATTTAGATTTTCTCTTTTTAACTAGAGGGACGATGCATAGGTTGGGATATCCCACAAGCGGGAGGAGTGCCTTAAGTTTAAAATTTCTTAAGGGAATTCGATGTCTCTTTTAAGGGGCAGTAAGATTGTGAAGGCTACTGCACTCATAACGCGCAGTATAAAAATACACCATGAAAACTGTACATAAATGTATGCCATTATTTATTCTTATAATTTTTTCTTTGTATGATTTTGTTGTATTTTGGTTTTAGATAGACGATCCTTTGAGCGGGGTCCTTTAGAAGTTTTTAGTCTTCTTTACCTTGATAGTTTTCTTGAAGTCAAAAAAAATAAAATAAAAATAAAAATAAAAACAAAAAAATTGTGTTTCTTAATTTCAAACTTTTTTGACAACAACCAACCTACCCATATAGGTGCTATCATTACCTTTTTCTATTCTCTTCTCTATTTAAGCACTCAATTTTCTTCACTTTCCTCTAACTCATAATCATTTAAAGGGAGTGTGAATGTAGAAATGGAGGGGTCTTCTTCTTCGGTTCGTAGATTTACCAGTATTTGTGTATTTTGTAAGACAAGTTATGGGAAATATTTGGAGTTTGTAAACGTAATAAGCACTATTGGTAGAACACTTGCTGCGAGGAACATTCGTGTAGTATATGGGGGAGGTAGCATTGGGTTAATGGGAGTTGTATCACTTTCTGCACATCAAAGAGGTAGTCAAGTTTTAGGTGTTATTCCTGAACTTTTAACTCGAATGAACATCATTGGAAAGACAATTGGGCTGAAACTTCAAGTATTATCTATGCATGGACGAATGAGGACAATGCTTGAAAACTCTGATGCATTCATTGCCTTATCGGGTGGTTTTGGTACTTTGGAAGAACTTTTTCAAATTATCTCTTGGGTCCAATTGAACATTCACCATAAACTCATAGGTTTGTTAAATGTTAATAATTTCTTTAATAATTTATTATCTTTTGTTGACTATGCTATGGAACAGAACTTTATCACGCATTCAGCAAGATGATTTCTTATCTCTACTTCTACTGTTGATGAATTAATTGATAAATTATAAACTTTTGTTTATGAATCTGAATCAGTTATAGCTCAGATAGATTGGTCAGAAGGCAGCAGCAATGGAGGCAGTAAAGAACAAGAGTGTGATCTAAAACTTCATCTATAATTTTCCTTTATCTTTGGCTTTATTCATCGTACTTTGTTTCTATTTAAATTTGTGTAAAATTTCTCTTTTTAGTAATTGTAACAATAGGTAATATCTTCTATCCTTTTCCTATTTATATTTTGACATTGAGGACAATGTTGTGATCTGGTTAGGAGGGAGGATAGTTGAAGTGAAAAAAAAAACAAAACAAAAAAAACTAAAAAAATCAAAATATCAAAAAATTAAAAAAAAATTTAAGAAGTGTGTTTATTAACATGTTTGTCGTGTTTATATGTTTGTTAGCAACTTACTAATAGCAAAACTAATTAAGGATCACAGAGTAAGGAGTAAATTATTTACTCTTGAGATGCATCAAAATTGGTGACAGACTAAGGAGTAATTAGGTAGATAACTATGTTGTGTGAAAGTAACAAGTCAAATTCAGGGAAATTTGCATGATTAAATAAATTATCTTTTTTCTTAAAAATCACATGCTTGGTTATGAATGTTGAATTGGTGGACTAAGAATGATAGAATTATGCCTTGTGAGATTTTGAGCCTATTGATGAATGGATTGAACATTTGTACCATTCTCTTCTTTCTTATGTGAATTTCACTCATGGAATTATTACTCTAGAACTTGCTTTAATTCTTTTTTAGACTATATTTTCATATGCATACATAAATATGATTGAGGTATTTTTCTTAAAATAGCTACTTTAACCAAATAGCCAATAATGACTGGCGCACAAATAGGCAACCTTGCTTAGCAGCATATTGTCTCAATATGATATCAAGCATTATTATGACTTCTTGGAAGTTCTCTGATTCCTAATATGATATCAAGCACTCTTATGGCTTCTTGGAAATTCTCTGATTCCTGCTAACGTAAGGCATTGGAAATGACTTATTGCCCCTTACTTAACTCTTTTGAACTTATTTGACCATTCTTTATTTCAAACGCATTATGTGCTTTAAATGAAAAATCATGTTCTTACTCGGCCTTAGGGAATAAGAGAACATTAACTTTGTCATTGGATGAGTTCTTGAACAAGTGTGAGGGTGTGTGTGCAGAATGGTTAAAAAAATTATTTAATTAAAAAATGTATATATTATGTTCATCTTGTAAAACAAAAAAAAAACAAATGTGTAAAGAAGGGCCAACAGGGCAATAAAGGAAAAGAAAAGAAAATGTAAAGGAAATTTGTATTAGGTGGAGTTGGAATAAACTTTTATGCTTGTTAATTGAACTCAACTCCCACGCTCTTTTATTTTCTTTGGTATTTAACTTGTCATATCCATATTATATTCTCCTTTACCTTGACCCCCATTACAACCTTGAATAAAGTCCCCATGATTTGTATGTGCATGTGTTCTAAGTAGTGGATAAGTAGATGAGCAAGCTTATGGTAGTGTAATTTTCATGGGTTGAATTAAGTGAAATACTTACCTTTTAAACACTTGAGAGATTGAGAGTGAATCTTGTGAAGATCTATCATTCTTGACTCATGCTTTTCAATTAAAGTTTCCTTACTTGTTGGTTTGAGATGTGAAGAAACGTTACCTCATAAATGTTTTGATCCCTCAAATGATTGGTTGCTCTTTATTCTTAAATATTATTAGAAATTGAGTATTTTAGAATTTCTAACTTTTAAGTTTGTGTTGTTTTTTCATGTTCCCTAATTTTGATCTTATGTGTTTTGCCCACTAGTGCAAAAAGCTAAGTGTGAGAGAATTTGATAATCACATATTTTATACATTAATAAATCCTCATATTTAGTCATTTACACTCTCCATGTACTTAATTGATTAAGTTTGGTTATGTTTTGTAAGTTTGAACTCAAATTGGATTTAGTTGATTTTTTCTAGCAAGATTTACGTTTTACACTATTTCTGTATTTTGGTCATATCTTGAGTTATAAATGTCTAATAATTATGTATTTTACATTGTAGGAAAGATAAGAGAGCTCTACAACTTTCATAAAGAGCTCTAGGTCAAAATCAGACATCTAGTGGAACTAATTGGGCTTGGAAGTCAGAATACGAGTTTTGTGATTAGAACCTGAATAGTGTACAGTAATCAGAGCATAACTCGGGCTGTAAAAACTTAATTGGGCTGAAATTTTGGTACCTACAAGTTAAGACCTATATCTACAACTTTTATGAAGAACACAAGACTCGTTTCGGATTGCGTAGAGTTCATATTGGGCTTCCAAATCAGAACAGAGAAACTGTAGCTGGGCCTGAGTAGTGTAGAATAATTAGACCATACTCGAGTTGTAGGAATGATTTTGGCCTCAAACTAATGGCATTTGAAAGCTAAGATCCAGGCCTACAACTTTTATGAATACCATTTTTCAATTCTCTGACGCATTCAATGAGTTCAACACTGAATGATTTCAGAGACAAAAAATCTCAATAAATTTTCACTCATCAAAAGTCATTTGGCATTTTTCACTCATTTTTCACTCATCCACTCACTTATGAATCATTTCCTTTATCATTTTGTATCCCTAATCCGCTATAAAAGGAAGCATTGACTGATCATTTGAAGGATCTTGGTCTTAGAGATCAAGATCAGCTATTGTGTTGTTTGTTTATCTTATTGTAGTTTTCTTTTGTTCTAAATTGAAGTTATGTTCTTCTTCTTTTTCTTTTTCTTCTTCTTCTTCTCTCTTACTTTGTTCTTGTCTGTGACTAATTAATTTTTATTTTACTTAGGTGAAAGGGTGAAGTTCTTGGTAATGAAATAAGGTTAGATTACTCTCTTTCTTGTGCTTAAATGATATATTATCAAGTAGCCATTATATGTGTTATATTTTATTTCCAATCAATTTAGAAACCCTCCTTGTAAAGTGAAGATCTTGATTTGTTGTAGACAATATATTGGCACAATGAATGCTTGAGCCCATTTATAAGTAGTAGTGTTAATAGATGATTAAAAGAATCATAATATAATTATGTATATAATCTTAAATGAACTTTGAATGTTGTATTTTTTATTGGAACCTCCACTATGTGTAGATTTTAATTGAGTTATAAAAAGAATTAATCTTATCCTTATTTTACTTACCAAGAGTGGATCTCCTAACCTAAGTAAATCGTTTTTATTTGTGATCAAGTTTTATCATTTTTATTGTTGTGACAAAATATTTACCTTACGTCAAAGAATTTTTCTTCATCAATTCCCTATGGATCGACCTCGGACTCTTGAGAATTTATTACTTGAAATAACCTACACTTGAGTTTGTAACTTATAATTCGCATCAACAATCACTATTCTAAAAGAGTTCAAAATATTAAAAAATAAATAAGAAGATTAAAGTTTTAAATAATATTTTTAAAAAAGGTATTTGGCATCTAAATAAAGAGAGTATCATAATAAATTACTTTACTCTAAAAAAATTACTCAAATTTAATATATGGAAGTGAATTAAAAAAACTTAATTTTAATATATTATTATTGTACATTGACATATATTTAGCTTGTTATGTTTTGTAATAACTTCTACATAACTGCATATTTGAAAAACAATTTTTGTATGAAGCTAGTTTATAAAAACATTTCAACTTTTTTTTTATTGTTCTATGTTTTTAAAGTAAAAACTGTGTTAAAATTCGTAATTTTTACTTTCTAAGATATTTGAGAAAATTGAATAAATACAAATAAATTAAAAAAATATGAACTACTTTCTGCATGTCTCTAAAACTTAACTAATTAATTAAATTACGACAATTAGCACGGTTGATTAGTAGCATCCACCATTTTCATATGTGATTGTAAGCTTGTCTTCCAAACCTGTGCATTTGTATCACCTTAACCCTAGTTAATTCAAGTTATTCTTGTTCTTGATGTCACCTATGTTTTATCATGAATTATTGGTTTGTGTTTCAATAGACTATCCCTCTTTTTGACCCTCCTTCTCGCTCTACCTCTAAGTTTTCTTTATAGGTTGCACATATACGAGTTATTGGCTTCTCATGAAACATATTCCTTGAAATTGTGCATTTGTGTGTGAGATGTCACCCTTATTACATATTTTAACTGATATCAAAGTTAGATAACTCTAGAATGGAAGCTACTTACAAAACTTGATGGTGTTAGTTGGATGCTATTGGTGTTATGTTTTGTTAACATCCTTAAAACATCCTTGGTTTCTTTTTTACTGCACAAAGAAATAAAAAAAAATTTGAAGTTTGTGAAAGAAAATTGACAAGGTGATGATGTAATAAAGAAAAACAAATAATTTGAATTCAGAAGAGTTTTCTAGGATTTGATCAACTACCACAATTCGTTGTAATTGGTTAAAGTTTGGAAGTTTTGAAGGATGTTCTGAACTGGATTTAGAGCATTACCTAAAAAGGTGGTTGAAGGTGGACTCCTCTGTGACATGGCTACTCCAGCGGTGGTGCGAGGGGATGGGTACTTGTAAAAGGCACTTCGATGCTCAAGTTAGACCGTGCACAAGGAAGGTTGTCTGTATATCAGATGATATACATACCTTTGAGACCTTGCATGACATTTATAAGAGCATTTTAGAATGGAATGTAATTTGTATTAAATGCAGTTATTTAGTATTAGAATCAGTTAGAGATTGTGATATCTTTTAACGGAATTTCCTATTTATGTGGGATATAATTAGCTTTCATATCCATCAAGGATACTTTGAGAGATCTGCTGTGAGATATCAGCAAGTGCACCGAATCGACAAAAGTAATAAAAAGTGAGTAGAGTATCGTCCCACGAGGATTAAGTTATTAATTATAAAATTAACTGAAAATAATACTATTTAAGCTAACAAAAAGAGAGTTGGTAAAAATTAAATAAAAAAAAATAAAAATCAGCAAACAATAAATCAAAGGGGTGAAAAATAATAATGTTAAAGCGTTAGGGTTCAGATTTCACTTGAACTCGTTAGATGCACACTCAAATATTAGTTTAACTATGTTCTATTTCAATGATTTATGGTCAATTTCCAAAATTAATTAATACCCAATCTCTTGGTATATTAATCCTCTTACGCTGATTGAAATTAACTAATCCCTTAGTTTAACTCCAATTAGAAAGACATTATCAAGAACGAGGGAATTAAAAGAAAGACCACATAACCCACAACGTCTTTTCCTACCGATTACAGAAGTTATGGTGTTTATCACAAGTTCTAGGTTCATACAAATTTTTCCAAATCATACATAAACCCAAAAGATCATTCCCAAATTGGCCAGATTTAGAAAAGCATTAAGAATAGAGATAAACACGTAAATCATGAAATAGAAACATAAATTAAACCCATAAAAGAAAATTACATCATCCAAGAACAAGATTCATCATCTCCCTAATAATGGAAAATTAGTTACACATGGAAAAAGAAGAACACAAAGGGAAGAATATGATAAACTCCATTGTAGAAAGGTGAAAAAGTTGAAGAAAATCTCTAATCTTCAATCCTAATTGCGCCCACACCATATTAGGGTTTGTGTCTCTTATCGTCTACTGCCTTCTCTCCAAGTGTCTAAGAGTATGTAAAAAGAAAAGTGTGAAAAAAGATTGGCAAGACTTTCTTTTTTATAAGAAATTCACGCTGCTATTACGCATTCAGCGCTCAGGCGCTCATCTTTCAGCACTTAGGCACTGGACCACTAATCAGGCGCGCTCAAGCGGCAATGGCCCAGCGCTTTGTGCGCTGGGCTTCTGAATTATTTTTTTTATTCTTTTCTGCTCCTCAAATGCCCAGTCTTTTTCCATATGCAATTACCTAAAAAAAATACATAAAAATGCGTAATAAGAACACAATCAAAATAATAAAAAATATAATAAAATTTGAGAACAGAATTAAATCAAAAAGATTAAAAGATGATGAAAAGCCAATATTTTGAACTGTAAAATATGAATTTTTGCAGGTTCATTACTCCCCCAAACTTAAGCTTTTGCTTGTCCTCAAGTAAAAGAAAAACAAAACAAAATAAAACAATCTAAAACGCAAAACAGACTCAAACATGGCAATACTGGGTAGTGAATATCATACATATCCTCAGAAACTGCTTCACAATCTAATTTCAAAGTGTCACACATGAACAATCCAATTATCACATCGTCTCTCACATGCAACTCTTATACACAAATAACTTCCCAAAAACATGAATGAAAGACACAATATCTTCATAAAGTACAAACCCAGATAGGTTCATAAAACTGCAAGTGCACATCAAACTCAAATCCATAAAGTTATTTTTCACCTCTCTCTTCACTAATGTAAACAACACACAACCAATGATCAAAATGGATTTTACAAAGCTTGTAATGAAAGGCCAAAGGTATGAGTTAAGAAAGAAGTGGTAGGAAAATGAAAACAAAAGTTGAGATACAAAATCATGCAAAATTTAAAATTCAAGCCTCAAAATATAAGACAAGTGCAAAAAGGAGCAAAAGAATCAACACAACATTTACTTACTTTCTTTCTTTCTTTTTCTTTTTCTTTTTCTTTTTCAAGAACCTCCACCCCCAAACTTATTTCTTTGCAATACTCTGGGTAGACTTTCTTGTTTGTTTTTTCTTTTCTTTTCTTTTTCCTTCTTTTTTCTTTGAAATTTTTCAGCTCCACAAAACTTCATGCACAAAAATAATGAAGACTTGAATAATAAAATAATACAAAATATGCACTCAACAGAGGTTATGTAAGAGAGAATTTTTTTTTATATGGGTATGGGAAAAGGAAAATGTGGGTAAAAGAAAAAAATAGAGGTCAAACAATAATAAAGCTGCAAAAGGGACCTAGGGATAAACTGTATATACAGGTTGACTTGAAAGGCTCAAACGGTCCAAAGAAGGCACTTATCATTTCCTTAATCATGCACTGTCTAGGATTTCGCCTCAAGAGAGAATCAAACAACTTCTAGATGCAAATCATCCACACACATGCAATCCCATAAACTTTCTCTAAGCTTGACATGCATGTATAATCCAAGGTCTATCAATCATAAAGATGAGAAGAACATCCATACACAATTAACAATAGAGATAAATACAACTCATAAATTCTCATGTGCTATCCCAAGAAATCAAATTAATCCACAATTCAAACAATTATTGGATATTCAATTCAACACATCAGAATGCAAAAAATGACTCAAAACACAAAAAGGATGATGATGACAAAATAAAAAAATAAATAATAAAATGAATTAAATGCAAGAAAGGAAAAGAAAAACTCTTTTTGGCGGCCGACAACTATATACATCCCCCTACAAAGGCTCCGAACTCAGGGAGGCACTTAAGCCGACTCAACGCTACCTTCAAAACAAAAATAGAAAAATGTTAATCAACAAAATAAGAAATAACAAAATAAAAACAAAAATAAAAGAGAAAAAGAGAAAAAATTTGGGTTGCCTCCCAAAAAGCGCTTGTTTAACGTCATTAGCTCGACATTGTCTTTTCAACTAGTCAAGGTGGCTTGAAGCAAGAGAAGTAGGATGACATTTTTCTATTATCAGCTCGTTACCTCCATACTCTGTCACTGCCTTTAGAATCAATCTGCAATATATTAACGGAAGCTGGAGTTGTACTTACTTGTCCAGAAGATACCTTAGCATTTGAAATCTCATCAGGCCATAGAGGTCTCAATTTTTCAACAGATAAAGGATTAGCTTGCAGTGAATCATGGATAATGGGAGGACCTTTCTCTGTACTAGTAATCTTAAAGGTAGAAGGAACTTTCTCCTTTTCATCAACATTATTTGGAGTGAGAAAATCAACATTAATGGACAAAGAAGAGTTCTTACCATTCAACCCCTTTTGAAATGTACTTTGAATGCAATTAACAATGGCATAAAGATCTGATGTTGGGGCAGACTTATTAAAAATATTTATAGTCACTTGATCTCCATCTACCCTCAAAATAAGCTCTCATCTGGGGACTTCAATCAATGCTCCTGATGTTGCTAGGAATGGCTTCCCCAGAATTAATGGGATATCAGCATCTTCGTCTATATCCAAAACTACAAAGTCAACAGGAAAAATAAATTTATCAACCTTCACTAGCAAATCTTCCACAATACCATACGGATGTCTGACTGATCGATCTGCTAATTGAAGAGAAATCATTGTAGGCTTAACTTTATCAATTTTTAGCTTGCGCAAGATAGACAATGACATCAAATTAATACTAGCCCCTAAGTCACATAGAGCTTTCTCAACAGTCAGCTTTTCAATGGTGTAAGGAATAGTGAAACTACCTGGATCTTTCAATTTAAGTGGTAGTTTCCTCTGAATAATAGCACTGCACTCCTCAAAAAGCGCCACAGTCTCATCTTCTTTCAACTTCATTTTCTTTGACAGCAAATCTTTCATGAACCTTGCATAAAAGGGCATCTGCTCAAGTACTTCAGCAAAAGAAATGTTTATCTGCAACTTTTTGAAAACTTCTAAGAACTTGGAAAACTGCTTTTCTTGAATCTCCTTCCTGAATCTTTGAGGGTACGGAAGTTTAGCATAAAGTGAATGATCAACTATTTTTTGCTCACATTCCTTCTTCTTCTTCTGCCACTTTGGGTGCTCCTCTTTAACTTCAACCTTTTTACCATTATCCTGAGACAAAACATCTTCAATCGGAACCTCAATACCTTCACTCTGATTTTCTGCAGAACCAGATGCTTCATTCTTGTCTTCCAAAGTCTTGCCACTTCTCAAAGTGATTGCATGACATTGCTCATTTGGATTGACTACAGTATCACTTGGAAAAGTGCCTAGAGGTCTCTCTTGAAGCTGTTTCATTATTTGCCTCACTTAATTCTCAAGACTTCTAATAGCAGCCTCATGATTCTTAAAATTTACCCTTGTTTCCTCCATAAAAGCTGAAGTCTATTGCACAAAACCAGATGTCTGTATAGAGAGTTTCTCAAGTGCAATCTCAAGAGGAGACTTCTTTTCTAGTTGAGGATTCAATGGCATTGTTTGATTGCTCCAAGAAAAATTAGGATGATTCCTCCACCCTGGATTATATGTATTTGAAAATGAAGTACCTTGAGGTCTGGAAGGATTACCTATATAATTGACTTGTTCTTGAGAATTGAAACCAGAATTACTTGCCTCACATCCACCATTTGCATGGTTACCTCCACAGAAGTCACAAATTAACCTTTGATGGTTCACAGAATTTACCTGCATACTCTCAACTTGCTTAGTCAGGTTAGCCAACTGCTGAAAAATACTTTTGTTTTGAGCAAGTAAGGCATCAAAAGTACCAAGCTCCATCACTCTTTGTCTGACGACTGCTCTCCCACTAGACAACTGACATTCATTAGTGGCCATAATTTCAAACAATTCTTGAGCTTCTTCAGGAGTCTTAGTATTCAGAGATCCGCCTGCAGATGCATCTACCATAGCCCTGGTAAGATGATTCAAACCATTATAGAAAATCTGCACCTACTGCCAAACTTCAAATGCATGATGAGGACATCTCCTTAATAGCTCCTTGAATCTCTCCCATGATTCATAAAGAGATTCTCCTTGATTTTGAGTGAAACAAGCAATCTCACCCCTCATCTTCACAAACACTGATGGAGGAAAGTATCGAGTTAAAAATTTGCTAACCAGATCCTCCCAAGTAGATATGCTCCCTTGTGGCTGGACTTGTAGCCAGCTCTTTGTCTCTAAGAGAAAATGGGAATAGTTGTAATCTAATGGCATCATCAGTAACGTCATTATACTTAAAAGTATCGTAGAACTGCAAGAAATTGGCAATGCAAGTTTGGATCTTCTGCATGGCCTCCCCAAACGATTTTCTTTGCACCACCGTAGAAGTCTTTGGTTTAATCTCAAAATTATTGGCCTTGAATAGCAGGACGTATAATACTGGTAGAAATATTTTCAGCAGATGGAGTAGCATAGTCAGCCAATATGCGTCTTCGCTCTGTAGTTACAACTCTTTTTGTCATCTTTGCTTCTACTTCTTCAAGCCTCTTCCTCTCTCTAACTATTTTCCTGTTTGCTCTAGCTGTTCTCTCTATCTCTGGATCAAAAAGTAATTCTTCTTACTCTAGAGAACCTTGCATAAACAAACAAACAAACAAACAAACTAGAGGGAAGTAAAAAAAAATTAAAAATAAAAATAAATGACTACTAAAAATAAACAAAGAAAACAAAAATAAAAGAAACAAATTAAAAATAAAATTAAATGAAGAAAAATGAAATTAAATAAGAAAAACAATTATCTAAAATAAAAGAAAATTTAAAGAAAAAAATTAAATTAAAATTAAAAATAAACAATTAAAAATAAAATTAAACAATTAAAAAATACTTAAATTAGTGTATTTTCAACTACTATTTAATATTAATAACAATAATCCACAACAATGGCGCCAAAAACTTGGTGTGAGATATCGCAGAAGTGCACCGAATCGACAAAAAAAGTAATAAAAAATGAATAGAGTATTGTCCCACGAGAATTAAGTTATTAATTACTAAATTAACTGAAAATAATACTATTTAAGCTAACAAAAAGAGAGTTGGTAAAAATTAAATAAAAAATAAAAATAAAAATCAGCAAACAATAAATCAAAGGGGTTAAAAATAATAATGTTAAAGCGTTAGGGTTCAGATTTCACTTGAACTCTTTAGATGCACACTCAAATATTGGTTTAACTATATTCTATTTCAATTATTTATGGTTAATTCCCAAAATTAATTAATACCCAATCCCTTAGTATATTAATCCTCTTACGCTGATTGAAATTAACTAATCCCTTAGTCTAACTTCAATTAGAAAGACATTATCAAAAACGAGGGAATTAAAAGAAAGATCACATAACCCACAACGTCTATTCCATGCAAATTTTCCCAAATCATACATAAACCCAAAAGATCATTCCCAAATTGGCCAGATTTAGAAAAGTATTAAGAATAGAGATAAACACGTAAATCATGAAATAAAAATATAAATTAAACCCATAAAAGAAAATTACATCATCCAAGAACAAGATTCATCATCCCCCTAACAATGGAAAATTAGTTACACATGGAAAAAGAAGAACACAAAGGGAAGAATATGACAAACTCCATTGTAGAAATGTGAAAAGGTTGAAGAAAATCTCTAATCTTCAATCCTAATTGCGCCCACACCATATTAGGGTTTGTGCCTTTTATCGTCTACTGCCTTCTCTCAAAGTGTCTAAGAGTATGTAAAAAGAAAAGTGTGAAAAAAGATTGGCAAGACTTTCTTTTTTATAAGAAATTCACGCTACTATTACGCGTTCAGCGCTCAGGCGCTCATTTTTCAGCGCTTTGGCGCTGGCCCACTAATCAGGAAATGCGCGCTCAAGCAGCAATGGCCCAGCGCTCAAGCGCTGGGCTTCTGAATTATTTTTCTTATTCTTTTCTGCTCCTCAAATGCCCAGTCTTTTCCTATATGCAATTACCTACAAAAAAAAATACATAAAAACACGTAATAAGAACACAATTAAAATAATAAAACATATAATAAAATTTGAGAACAGAATTAAATCAAAAAAATTAAAAGAATATGAAAACCCAATATTTTGAACCGTAAAAATATGAATTTTTGCAAGTTCATCAATATCTATGCCTAATAAATAAGTAAATATACTTATCAAGATAGCGCGTAATAATATATGAGTATTATTCTAGTGGACCGAGTTACTCCTAAACTACTAACCTAAAACCTGATCCAGAATAGTTGCTCTCAACTTGGCGCTTATATGAGACAGTTAAGTGTCAAGGTACCCATGACATATAATGAACAAAGAGATCCAAGTCAGAGTTAACGTCAGATCTCACAATATTTTCTAAAGGGTCGAGGTTCGTGATATATCATAGTATGCCTTCGAGGTTGACGTGTAAGGCCGGGATCCTAGTCAAATTGCTCTGCTTACGTTGTCATTCCGTCATCCGAGGCATATCATATGTTGCCCCCATGTGTAGTTCAAGGGATCTCAACTGCACACCATGAGTGAATTCCCGTTAGGGTGTCAACGCCGGACTCTGACTGGATGTGTGTCGAGTTGACCCATGGGACAGGATCTCGGATCACGGTCCATAACAGTTACCTCCAGCTTGACGCTTGGCCAATATAGTGAAGTAGCAAGTCTGAATGCCCCCAAATGATGGAATCTATGCTTTACTTGAAGCTGTTGTCTATGTTATTCCATAGGGTTATGAGCTCTAATCTGGAGGCATTTATGATCATGACACTCATGGACGTGCCGTAGTCCAAACAAGGTGCACGCGTCAGTTGATTTGAGGTGGACATTCTAGTGTGCAACCAAAGTCCGTAGAATGAACTAGAATTGTTGCCTTGTTTACTTCTTTTTCCATGGTCCATATTGGGTACAACGCCCAAATTTTTGAGCACTTGGAATTCCACTTAAGACTTAGAAAAAATTTAAGGTGAGACATAATCGGGGTCTTTAATGTTTACGGTCCAGCGCAAAAAACCGCTTAATACTTATGAATTTTTGACTTCGGAACCAGTTTAACATGAGACATTTACGGTAGGTACCTAATGGCAGAGAATAGATGTCATAATCTGTGTTGCCAATTAATTTCATAACTATAAAATGGTTATGGCTAAGTGTTGATGATTTGGGTATGGACCCATAACTTACGACCAAAACACACAAATGAGTTTTGAGGGTTATTCCTCTAAGAGACCTCAGATCCCATAGGGAACGAGCTCAAGACATTCTCAAGGCATTTTTTGGCTTGAGGGTATTTGAATCGTCAAAAGAAATTCTAGATCCTATAAGGAATAGGCTCTGTTGACATTCTCAAGCTAGAGTCTGACTTGAAGGCCTGTTAGACTTTTAAGGAATTCTCAAATCCCATAAGGAACGGGTTTAGTAGACATTCTCAAGCCGGAGTCTGACTTGAGAGTCCTTTGAGTCTTTGAAAGATTCTAAATCACATAAGGAATATGCTCAATAAATATACTCAAGGCATAATCCCGCTTTAGGGTCCTTTGAGTCTTTGAAAGATTCTAGATCCCATAAGGAATGAACTCAATAGACATTCTAAAGGTAAAGTCTAGCTTGAGGGTCCTTTGAGTCTTTGAAAGATTCCAGATCCCATAAGGAACATGCTCAATAGAAATTTTCAAGACAGAGTTCGACTTGAGGGTCCTTTGAGTCTTTGAAAGATTCCATATCCCATAAGGAATGTACTCAGTAGATATTCTCAAGGCGGAGTCCAGTTTGAGGGTCCTTTGAGACTTTAAGCATAAAGTATAAGAATACGCTTAACTTCTACAAATCTGGTTGGTTTATGGGTTAAGGTCAGACTCATAAGGGTAGGGGTGAAAACCATTAAATGCGCTCCTTGACCTTGGACAATAGTCAAGTGGATTCTCCTGTCTGACCATCATATATGGATATTGTTCAGTTGATCCTCTTCAAACCTTGTATTCCTTGAACCTCGCCAATGTGTGGTAATATTGTGGGTTATGACAGGTCAAAGTACTCGTGAACTCGACGTCACGACCAAGGTACTGGCTCAAATGATGCCAAGTCAAAGTACTCATAGGCTCGAGGTCACAGCTGAGGTACTGGCTTTTAGATGAACATCACTCTGAGACACTAATTGTGGCAATGGAGATGGTGAACGGGCATCTTCCTAGTCTTAATGGTGATGGATGATAAAGTTTGACTCATCTATTTAATGTTGATTGAGAGTATTCCTCCACTTATACTTCTAGCCTTTATATTTATCATTATTCCCAACAGCATAAAAAACTAAAGCTATTAGTCTTTGATCATGGTGTGGTGTGGAATGTGATTAAAAATAAATATCAAAAACAGTTGTCAAGTTCCACCAAAAATATAAAAACCTTGCAACTAGTTGTAGTGAGCAAGGGTCGATCCACAGAGAACCAATTCAATTAACACTATTAATCCAATTCCTAAATTAAACTCTGATGAACAATAAAATAGTAAAAAGTAAAATGGGGGTTTTGTTAATTAAAACTAACAAAAGAAATTAAACTTAAACCAAAACAGTAAACACAAATTGAATTATCAAGTTAAAGATATTGGTTAAGAGATGGAATCCACCACTAGATTTATATGATTGTGTTAACTTTCATACTCTTTATACCAACATGATCAATTATGTTCTTATGTGATTGTGAGATAAATCCATTGTTTTCCTTAAGTGTTGGCCAATTTAGCAACCGCTCAAATCAACTCCTAATCATTGATTAGTTATAAAGCAACCGCTCTTACAACTATCCAACAATTGTATTAAGATTTAGAAAACTAAACACACTAAGATCTAATCACACACCGGGATTAAATTACTTAGAACATATATTTCACTAGATCTATTACCGCAACCGCGCATAATATCTCCAGATCTACCACTTTTATAATTGGTAAATAGCATAAAGATAATTATACCCACATGAACATCATACATTTTGCTAGATTTATTACCGCAACCGCGCATAATAAACCCAGATCTACCACTTTGAAAGCGGGAACAAGTATAAAAACCTTCATACCAACAATAGATTCAGAAATATATGAATAAAAACATAACTGTATTGATATAAAGAAATATGCAAGATTCACATAATCAAAACTAGGATTTCATCTTCCCTTAACCAAATAAGAAAACTAGCCACACATGACAAATTCAAAAACAGAAGAAAAACAGAAGAAAAACATAGTTCAGAATGAAAGTGCAAAATAAAATTGAAGATCAAACTAGTTTCCAAGGATCAAGGTTGATTGATCTCCAATTGCTCGAACCCGAGACTCTAATCTTTGATCGAATCTTCCTCTTTCTTGTTCTTTGAATCCTCTTCAGCCCCTTGGCTGCTCCCAGCCCAGACCTCCTTTAGGGACTCTAAGCAACCCTTTTTATAGGTTTGGGAACCTAATTTAGCATTAAAACACGAAATTAAACTTCTGAGTCGATGACACGGGCTGTGTCATATTACACGGCCCAACCCGTGTTCAATTCTGATAACAGATTCTTAGCTATTCCAAAGTCAGAGAAGAACACCGCCCACCCCGTGTCACTTGACACGGGCCGTGTTCTCGGTCAAGGCTTGAAATTGACTCTTCCTCGTGAAGTCAAAGAAGTACACGGCCTACCCCGTGTCATTTGACACGGCCGTGTTCTTCAAAACCTTCCAGTCTTCAAAGTCAAAATAATACACGGCCTACCCCGTGTCATTTGACACGGCCGTGTTGATCATTTTCTTCTAATCCAGCCTTGATTCTTCATGAATGCCTTTCTTCCTTTGCTTCTGAGGGTAAAACTGATCTTCTTAAGTATTCATCTCTCTCCTCAAATGGCCATCAAGCTTGGTTTGATGCTAATGGACTTAAACACTCAAAGATATCCTGAAAAACATAATTCATTTTTGAGTGTTTATAACCGCATTTAGCATAGTTTCACAATAAACATCCAAAGACAACTCTAAATCAGAAACTTAGCTAAATGTCAACAATTGAGCACATATGGAGTCCAATTAAATCAATCATAAGGCATTTAAAGTATGAAAATAATCGACAGATCAGATCAACAACCTCATTCATAAGCCCAAACTTCTTTGCCTCTTCAAGAGTCATAAAATAATCTTTATTTATATTCTTTTGAATAACCTCAATGGTTTGAATTAGAACTGCTTCGTATGAATGACAATATACTTTGCTTATCCACTATAACCATCCGAAGGTTGATGAATCATGATCGTGGCATTTGGAATAGCACACCTTTGACCCTTGGCACTCGCGGCCAATAGTAGGAAAGCCATAGATGCATCTTGACCCAAATAGATTGTATTGACCAGAGATGATACACTCCTTAAGAAATTTTAGGATGGATGCACTAGTTAAATACTCATGAGGCACAGTTGACTCAGTAGTTACATTGTCTTCATAGAGAACTAAATGTTGCTACTGCTGTTCGTTCCCAAGGATCTGTTAGTATTGACCCTAACCTTCTTGTGGCATGAGAACAGAATTGAGATACTTTTCTACAGAACCTTGCTATTGTGGTAGAAGGCAGGGATAATATTCTGGTGTCTCACCTTGCCCTTCTGCAAAGAAGCTATAACTGGCTATTATCGGTCAGCAATGCTGACCACTTTCCTCTTTCTCACTAAAGCAGCGTCGTGCAATAGCAGCCATGGGAGAAGACTCATTGCTAGGTTTTTTTTTGTGTAGTGGCTCCAATAGCCACTTTATCGCCTGATCTCCATAAAAAAACAAGTTGGCAACTTTGTGAAAAAGGGGAACTCCTTATTCTTCCTCTCACAGCGACGAGAAAACCCAAGCCACACCAGAAACAACCTCTGTTATCACCGGATGTCCACGCGAGTGGCAGAGTAAACCAGAGACAAGGTTGGTCTCGTCTTCTTCCTTCAATGCTACGTTGTGAGTAGTTTCCATGGCTGCTGCAATTGGTCGCATGCAGCCATGGCTGTCGTTTATCTTCTTCCTCACGGTGAGCATCTATGTGAGCAGCCATAGGGTCATCCAAGCTCGATTTGCCACTTTCGCGTGACTCGCAGAGGGACCCTAGCATCTTGATCCACCATTAATGCCAGTTTGAGGTTTTCCTTGGGTCATCGTTAACCACTGCTATCTTCTCTGTTTGGGCCGCACCGCCTGGCGTCACCGCTGGCTTACTGCATCACATCAGAGGGGTGATGGAGGAGCAGAAGGTGTAGCAGAGGAGGCACGATGCGGAGGACCTTGAGAAGCATGCCATGATGCGGGTCTTGTACTATATGGGTCGAATCCACAAGATTGGTGAGGTGAGGGACAAGAACGCATTTGGGTTAGGGCCTAGTTTCTCGTTATGCAAGTGGGACCAATGATTCTTGAAAGTGGAGAGAGGCAGCGCTTTGGTTCTTGGTGGTGGGCGACTGTGGCTCGGGTTTGAGGAGAGTGCAGTCATTGCCCATTGGGTTTTGTCGTATACTGAGTGCGCCTATGGTGCCAACTGTACTTCACAGTGTTCACGGTAGGATAAGGTGGTTGACTTGTGATTTGTCTGAAGATTTGAGCTTTTGGATCCTCAAGTGAACCAAATCGTGAGTCGCGATGTTAGCCATTGGAAAATGGTAGTTTTGCCTGGATAATGACTATGATGATAATGATGAGAATCGAAGTTTATCGTCCCCACACACGGCGTCAATATTCTGAACTAGATTCAGAGCGTTACCTGAAAATGTGGTTGAAGGTAGACTCCTCCGTGGTACGACTGCTCCAGCAATGGTGCGAGTGGGTGGATAGCTGTAAAAGACACTTCGACGCTCAAGTTAAACCATGCACAAGGAAGACAGTCTGTACATCAAATGAGATGCATATTTTTAAGACCTTACATGATATTTATAAGAGCGTTTAGAATTAAATACAATATGTATTAAATACAGTTATTTATTATTAGAATTCGTTAGAGATTGTGATATCTTTTAACTAATTTTTTTATTTATGTGAGATATAATTAATTTTCATATCCATTAATAATATTTTGAGAGATTTATGCCTAATAAATAGGTAGATATGTTTATCAAGATTATGCATAATAATGTCTGAATATCATTCTAGTAGGCTAAATTGTTTCTGAACTACTAACTCAAAACTCAGTTCAGAATAATATATAAAATAAAATTTTAGACAATTTTTTTAGTTTAATCGAAGAGATAAATTATATTCTTAGAGAGAGAAGATAAGCTATACTTCATGAGAAAGGAGGCATATTTGAATACAATGATTAAAAATTATAATGCAAAACATATTTAAATATAACACAATATATTTTAATACAAGATGGAATCAAGTCACTAATACAAGTAAAAAGAAAATGGTATATTTGAATATTGATTTTGCATTTCAAAAACAAACCTCCACATATTCCAATACAAAGAACCATATTCAAATGAAATATTAAAAAAAATAAGAAATTATAGAAATAAGGACAAAACAAACAGATGTCTTGCTTTGGTAAGTGAACCAAGCATTTCAAGAGCACTTCAATCAGTGGAAAGAATTGTTTATTTTTTTTTATTGTTAGCTGAATTCGTCATTTTTAATTACTTTAAATTAAAAAAATTATTATTATTATTTAAAAAAAACTTAATATGGCTCAATTAAATAAATAAAAAACTAAGGAACTTATTAATTACTTATATTTTTCTTTTTTTTATATTTTATATTTAAGATGAATTGTTAAATAATTAATAATTACTTATATCTAATAGTATTTTAAACATTTATTATAAAATTATTAATTAATAAATACTTAACAACTTATCTTAACTCAGATACCAAATTTATAAAGGTATCATAGCAATTCTTGAACTAAATTGATGAATATCTCAATAATATGTTGGTTAATATCACATTATCATTTAAAATAATATATATATAAAATTAAAATTGACATTAAAATAAGAAGTAATGTTAGGGAGCCCACCATCCATAGCTGGGACTTCCCGATGCTTGTGTAATAAGCACTATGTTTTATTTTAAATACTAAATAAAATAAAATTCTTAAAGTACACGCAAATCACAGCTGTATGAATGGCAAGGCCGTATTATTATCGTCTAGGAGACTAGGACACGTTTCATTTCCCAAAAAGCAATATCAAATCAAACTATAGTAAATAATTTGTTTCTTTAATAATTTTAAATGTAATTATTTTAAATAAAAATGTTCATAGGTTAAGTAGAGTTGAGAATATTTGTGGATTTGATATGTTTATCAAATCAATAAGTTAGATTGAGTTTTTTTTATAAAAAAAATAAATCTAGCACAACTTAACTTAATATTCTCATAAGTGGTGAATTAAGTTAGGTTAAACTCATGAGTTGAACATACATTAAAAAACCACTTGTTAAAATAAGTACTAAAACATGAAATCAAAAATTCATAATACATAAAAAGTGTAAAGTTCAAAATGTAACTTTAAAGTAACAATTCTTAAGCAAATACATAATTCTCAAACAAACTCAATATTAAAATAACTTAATAAGTATTTAGTAAATAGAAGTCTCAAATAAACTAAGGTAATATAATGATCTCAAAAGTCATGATTAATAAGTCATACAAAACCAATTGAAGTCGTTTTCATCATAAATAGAATATGAATTGCTGAAAATTTGAGAATGAAATGGAGGTAAATTGTATTTTTCTTTAAAAAAATAACTAATTATGGGATTATAATTCTCTTAATTTTTCTCTCTCAAATGGTCAATTATAAAAAAAATACAAAAAAATTATTAATAAAACTCAATTGAAACTTGTGAATTTTTTTTATAATTTTATATATTTTTCTTTCTTACAATTGACTACTTAAAAAAAAAAAATTAATAAAATCTTGATCCCTTATTGTGAGTTAGACTCAAATCCGTAATTTGAAAAAAATCCCAACTTGCAACATGACCCCTTCATTGCATATTAAGTATTTTAAATCTAACCTAATCTACAAACTCAACCAACCCACTATTTATAGATTGGATTGGGTTAAAACTAATAAATTCATAAATTAACCTAACATGACAAACATCCTAATTTCAAATTAATGATTAATTATAATGTAAAATAGTCTATTTATTAAAAAAATTTATTCAAATATTAACGTTAAATATAACAGGAGAATAACTAATAGATGTTCTAGAGCTCACATATATATATTCTTTTTAAATTAGACAACATATTTGACCTAATACTCCTCCGTAAATCATTATTTCTCTAATACATTGATTGATTTTTTAATTTTTTTTACTGTTAATGTTTCATTCATTGGTTGATCTATACTTTATTATTATTTTATAAGATTACTTTATTGAGAGACCATTTTTATCAGTTTTAAAGACAATTTTTTTATTCCTAAAAAATAAAAACTCATTAATTCTAATTTTAAATAAATTATTTGAAAATCATAATCTATTTAATATTTACAACTTACGGGTTTGAAAACTTAATATGAAATTATATTAATATATACAATAACGAGAATGAAAACTTTACCAAAAATCTTAATAAAATTAAATGAAATGTAATTTATTAACATAAATCTAAATTAAATAATTATTTATACTTAAAATAATTATTTTAATTTAAAAATTAGTTTTACAATATATATTATACACTAAAATTGTTTATGTGACAGTTATGTTTACTTTTTTTTTATATGTTTTACTCTTATTATTGATATTAATGTCTTATAAATTAAAAAAAATAACCATATTTTAAATAATTGCATTAATAAAATTTTTATTAATTGTTTCGTGCACAAATAATTTTTTTAAAATAATTTCTGGTATAAAATGCTAGTATTCTTATATATTAAATTATAACACTATTTCTTGATATATAAATATATTAGAAAAATATTCCTTTTAAAATGAATAAATAATGATGTATCTACTCTTAGATTATTGAATTTAGATCTTCTCATATTATTTTTCTCTCACGTGATTAAGTGTAGGAAAGAAAAAGACACAAATGTATTTATTAGTAGGACTCAGTTATGATTTGTGAAAGATTTGAATCATCTCATGTCATTTTTCTCGCATGTGATCAAGTGAAAGAAAGAGATAAATACAAATGTATTTATTAATAGGATTTAGTCACGATTTATGAAATTTATTGTATAACTTTTATGTCTATCTCTCTCTTCTACTTGATCACATGAAAGAAAAAATAACATGAAGGGATTCAAATCCTTTGTAAAATTTCTTTTATACCTTTTATGTTTATCTTTCTCATTCACTTGACTATACGAGAGAAAAAATGACATGAAATGATCTAAATATTAGATTATTTAATAAATTGAGATCTCTATACATTTTATAAAATTAAAAATAAATACATATTTATTTATTTACTTTAAAAATAAATTTATTTTAAATAAATCTTATCTTTCTCTACTAATATCTTATTGTACTTTATTTTTTTAGCTGACTTATTGTACTTGATTTGATTTGGCATGGTTTAGATTAATCGTTTTTTTTAATAGAACAATGATTTAAAAATAATAATTTATAGGACAAATCTTATTATCTATTAAATAAGAATGTTAAAATCCTCCCTTGTCTTTGTATTATTGTGATTGTTAGATTAGATTGATTATTGATTAAGCACCGATTTTTTTTTATTGTATGAGAGTTTTTGCGGTCTCACGTGGACAGGTTCTTTGCCAAATTGCGTAATTATTTAAAATTTAAACTATAAAATAAAAGAAACGAAATCCTAGTTGGTGTGTTTTTTTAGTGTTAGTGACGATCAACGACCAAGAAGCATCTGACTCTACAATCACAATAATAATAATCAAATCTTCTCTTATAAGAATAGGTCGATTATATATATTAAACAACGGTATTGTATTTTATTATAAACTAATCCTTAAGAAGAAGCCTTTGATTCTAATTTTGTGGAAGATATTATTTAAAAATATTTTAAAAAAATCATTGACTAATAAATTTAAAAATTATGTATTGAGTCATAAATTAGGTCATTATTTTTTAAGATAATTTGTAATTTTATTTCTTTGTGTGTAAGTAATGTATTAGTAACATTATTCTTAAAATAAAATAATCTAAAAACTCTTTCTATATCAATATTTTTAAACAAAAAATACTGTTTAAATTTATAATATATTCTTTATCTTTTTCTCAAATAAATAGATAGTCTTTTAAATCAAGCTTTTATGATTTTATAAGAAAAAATAAAAAGAATGTTGAGTTTGTTTGTTTTAAAAAAGAGAGACATTACTTTTATTGGTGGAAAAAAAAAAAAAAAGTAATTTATGAAAAAAATAATGATCAAATCAAGGAACAAATTTTGTTATTGACCATGTTTAACATAATGATACAAATTTTATTATTAATCAAGTCCAACATAAGCATTATGTAATTAACTAAATCCAACGTAAATAATAAATAAATGTAATCAAATTCATCTTCATTTAAATATATAATAAAACACCAACATATTTCGATTGATTACATATACAGGAGAAGAAAACCAAGGGCGATATTCTTACGTACGTCGTTGTTTTGCCCCAAAACCTCTGAACAAATTCAGCTGAACCTGAAGCCGAAGAAGAAGAAGAAGAAGAAATGGCGGGGACGATGAGGAACGACGCTAGCAGCAGCAACACCCGAAACGAAAGCGTCATTGTCGATTGTGGAAGGCGTCGAAGCTCCTGCGGCTATTGTAGATCCCCTCATCGCACCAGCATTTCTCACGGTTCCTTACTTTCTTCCAATTCTTTCAATCGCTTCATCAATTCTCGTTTTTTTCTTAACTGGGTTTTCGATTCAAAATTGGGTTTGGTGCCCTTCTCACTCAATTCGCTTTCTCTATCAATTTCTTGTGTTTTCCAATTCTAACAGGTTAACCCCACAATTCAAAATCTAATCTTGTTACATATGCACACCATGGTTGTTTAACTCTTCCTCTAGGAAACAAAAAGTTCGGATTTTAATTAAAACGCACACACAACGTTTGAAAACTGGGGTTAATTTTTGAACTTTTAAAAAGTTAGACATAAAATTCGCACTGCAGACCTATCGATTTCACTTGTAGTTGGTCGATTATGATGACTATATGAGCTTAGACTATGGTTTTTTTCAGTGCTTCATATTGTTCAAAGTTTCTGTTTGTGTGTGTGTTAATGTCTACGTGGCTGTTTAATTTCCATTTTGGAAAATCATGCCACTACAATTTTGATGACAGTTGACAAATAAGATTGATATCATTTTTCTCTGTTTTTCTTGCCTTCTATCCATTAATGTAATGTATCAATTTTTCTGATTAGTTCTTTCTTTTATTTTTCTCGTCACAGGCATGTGGGCAGATAGCCTTACAGTGGATGACTACCAAGGTACGTGTAGTTTGTACTTTCTTTGTGCTTGACATAGTCTTCTGTCAGTTCTATACTGCTGATTTTTGGCATCATATATTTTCTGATTATGAGTAAGAAAATGTCAAGGCTTAGGTTAACAAGCCTGATTTTTGCGTTGTGAGATGGTTTAGCTATGTGACATGGTTTGTGTTGGAGAGTATCTCCTATTTAGGAAGAATAACTGGGAGTATTTCATCTATTTAGGAGCTGTATATTTTCTGATTTGATTTGTATATCTGTCCTATTATTTAGTTTCCTAATCTTAGTGATTGTAAATCTTGTATATAATTAGTGGTGCTGAGGCTATTTTCCTCAAGCAATTTAGTAAACAGTTTGTCTATCTTAAGATGGTACCAGAGCTATTGTTCTGGGCCTGAACCCTAATAGCAGTTCATCACCTTAGTCGCCGTCAAGGCTAGGCTTCCGACCAACAATCTCCAACCGACCAACTAGTGGCACATCTCTGGGTTCCAGAAACCGTCGATCAACCAGCCTAGAAAGTGCCGTCATCGGAAGTCCCATCCACGCGCCGCCACACGCACTCATTGTGACGGCGCGTGCAGTTCATGCGCCACTCTCCAAACTTCTATTCATCAAACCACCGGTCTAGTTCTGGTCGACTGAGCCTCCTCGTGCTTTTCGTCACATTTCCAGTCACGTCCCAGTCGCCGGAGCTGCCTCAAAACCCATTTTTCAGTGCTGTCCTATTTCTTCACTGCTGCCCAACTTGAAATCTAGTCTTTTGGTGCTATTCTATCTCTTCACAGCCGCTCAATGTCATCTACAGCTGATTCTGAACGCGAGGACCCTCCTCCTGCTGTCAAAACTTCATCTCATGGCATTCCTATTACTTATGCATTCTCAAGTACACCTACACTTATCTCATAGAAGTTGAATGGTAAGAATTACTTAGCTTGGTCAGCCTTTGTTGAACTCTGGTTTTTAGGACAGGGTCTTTCTGATCACCTTGAGAAATAAGCACTTGATATTCCCTTAGAAAATCGAAGTCAGTGGGAGAGGTTCGATTATTAGTTGTGTACTTTGCTATGGCAATCTGTGAAACTCACTATTTTAGTCAATTTAGAACTTTTAAGACATGTTTCGCTTTTTGGAACAAGGCATGTAACTTGTTTGCTAATTATATCCAACGCTTGTATGACTTAGCTCAAAAATTGGCATCTCCCAAACAAGTAGATCGTGACATGACTACCTTTGTTGCTCAGGCACAGGCTGCAGTGGAAGAACTGAAAATGTTTTTGCACGGTAATAATCTTCAGGGCTTATTAAATAAATTGGAAAACTTGTATGTGGTACTAGTTTTGCGTGCTATGCATTCTGATTTCGACCATATTCGAGACCAAATTCTGACTACTCAGGAAGTTCTTACCATGGAGAACCTCATACCTCGTCTTCTGAGAATTCCTTCACCTAAAGCTCTGGATTCTCACTCCAACTACTGACACATCAGCCATGGTGTCTACCTCAGGATTCCGTGGTGGACGTGGCAGTTGTGGAGGCAGAGGAGGTCAAGGGGGCCGCGGAGGAAGTCGTCTCCAATGTATTCATTGCAAACAATCACAGGCCATACTCAGGAGACATGTTATTCTCTTCATGGGTTCTTCGAGAAATCTATTAATCTTACTCAGTCTACATCTAGTCTGGAAGAAGAAAAGAGATCTGAAGCTCTGACAGGAAAACAACCTATTTCTCTTTCTGAAACCGAATTCCAAGAATATCTACAATTAAAGGCAGCCAAATAGACTCAGTCGGCTACTACCAATGTTGCACATAAAGGTAATCTTACAGTTTGTATATCTCATATTGGTAATAATCCAACTTCTTGGATTCTTGATTCTGGTGCCTCCAACCATGTGTCTGGTAATCAGTCACTTTTCTCTTCTCTCTCTTTACCTGCTTTTTCTCGCTCTGTCACTCTTGCTAATGGCTCTAAAGTACCTGTTCTAGGCATAGGTCATGCATCTCCCACTACATCTGTGTCATTAAAATCTGTCTTATTTGTACTTGGATGTCTTTTTAACTTAATTTCCTTGAGTCAACTTACTCGTTCCCTTAACTAATCAGTAACCTTTAATTTTGATTCTTTTGTCATACAAGATCGTGGTACGGGAAAGACGATTGGCATTGGACATGAATCACATGAATTTTACTATTTACAGACAACGTCTTCCGTGGTCTGGATTGCTACTGAGTCTTCCAGCCTCCTTCATCAGCGTCTCGGCCATCCCAGTTTGCAAAAGCTTCAGCAAATGGTTCCAAGTCTTGCAAAATTAGAGTCTTTGAATTGTGAGTCGTGTCAACTTGGGAAGCATGTTCGTACTTCCTTTTCTAGTCAGGTTCAGCATCAAATATAGTCTTCTTTTGTTATCATTCATTCTGATATATGGGGTCCAAGCCGTATCTCTACTTTATCAGGTTTTAAGTATTTTGTTACCTTTATTGATGACTTTTCTCGATGTACTTGGTTATTCTTAATGAAAGAACATTCCAAGTTGTTTTTCATATTCAAGTCTTTCTATTCTGAAATTCAAAATCAATTTGGCAAATCAATTAAGATCTTGAGAAGTGACAATGCAAAAGAATATTTTTCCCATGACTTCTCATCATTTATGTCGTCTCATGGTATCTTGCATCAATCAACATGTCCCCACACACCCCAACAAAATGGGGTGGTTGAAAGAAAAAATCGGCATCTTGTTGAAACTGCTCGTACTTTGTTGTTGTAAGCAAACATGCCTTTGCATTTTTGGGGAGATGCTATGTTAACAGCTTGCTATTTAATCAATCGTATGCCTTCTTCTGCTACTAATTCAAGTCCCTCATGAGTTATTAGTCCCTAAAGGTCCCTTATATCATGTTCCTCCTCGTGTGTTTGGTTGTACTTGTTTTGTTCAGTTCATGATCTTTCTCCTCGTCAATATAAGTTGTCTCCTCGTGCCATTAAAGGTGTCTTTTTTGGTTATTCCTGGGTACAAAAGGGATATCTTTGTTATTCACTTGTCACTTACCATTGGTATACTTCTGCAGATGTCACCTTTTTTGAAGAAACACCGTACTTCCCTTCGTCCGTTGATCCTTGTATCATCTCTGAGGTTTTACCTGTTTCATATTTTGGCCCGCCTTTGTCTCCTTTGTAGGTCTAATATGGAGAGGCTCAATTAACTCCACCTCAGCGCCCCTTTCTCACTTATCAGTGCTGTCCACGAGAGGCCACTCCAGCAACTACAGAGATTGACGAGCATCCTAGTGCATCATGTCCGACTCCACCGGCTTCCCCTACCACGGACTTGTCCGAGTCTCCTAAGTCTGTTGGTCTTCCTATTGCTCTTCGAAAAGGTACTCGGTCCACTAAAAATCCTCATCCCATTTACAACTTCCTGAGTTTTCATCGTTTATCATCATCCTATTATGCTTTTGTGTCTTCCTTGTCTTCTGTCCAACTTCCTAAAACCTTTAGTGAAGCCCTTTCCCATCCAGGCTGGAGGCAGGCCATGATTGATGAGATGATTGCTCTTGAGCACAGTGGCACGTGAGACATAGTTCCTCTTCCTTCAGGGAAAACAATTGTTGGTTGCCGATGGGTATATGCTGTGAAGGTTGACTCCGATGGTCAAATTGATCGTCTTAAAGTTCGCCTAGTTGCAAAGGGGTACACTCAAACATATGGTCTTGATTATGGTGATACATTATCTCCGGTAGCTAAGATGGCTTCAGTTCGGATCTTTCTAGCCATGGCAGCTATTGGGCATTGGCCGTTATATCAGCTAGACATTAAAAATGCCTTCCTTCATGGTGATCTTGACGAAGAGATATATATGGAATAACCACCTGGGTTTGTTGCTTTGAGGAAGTCAGGCTTAGTTTGCAAGTTGAAACGATCTCTTTATGGTTTAAAACAATCACCTCGAGCTTGGTTCGGTAAGTTTAGTACCATTGTGCAGGAATTTGGTATGACTCGGAGCGAAGCAGACCATTCAGTTTTCTATCGACATTTTTCAGTTGGCAGATGTATTTATTTGGTAGTCTATGTGGATAATATAGTTGTTACACGTAATGATTATGAGGGAATATCTCAATTGAAGAAACATTTGTTCAGTCACTTTCAAACCAAAGACTTAGGAAAGTTGAAATTCTTCCTTGGTCTTGAGGTAGCTCGGTCAAAGAATGGTATTGTGATTTCACATAAGAAATATGCTTTAGATATACTGGAGGAAACTGGCATGATAGACTGTAAACTTGTTGATACTCTAATGGATCTGAACAACAAATTATTACCAGATCAAGGGGAGCCTTATTCAAATCCAGGCATGTACAGAAAGTTAGTTGGAAAGCTAAACTATCTCACAATAACCAGACCAGATATCTCCTTTGTCGTCAGTGTGGTAAGTCAATTCATGCAATCACCATGTGTTGATCATTGGAATGCAGTGGTTCGAATTTTACGATACACTAAGAATGCTCCAGGTCAAGGGTTGTTATATGAAGATGAAGGAAACACTCATGTTGTAGGTTATTTAGATGCAGATTGGGCTGGTTCACTTGTTGATAGGAGGTCTACTTTAGGATACTATGTCTTCATTGGTGGTAATCTTGTATCCTGGAAAAGTAAAAAGCAGAATGTGGTTGCTTGGTCAAGTGCAGAAGCTCAATATCGGGCTATGACAATTGTTACTTGTGAACTTATATGGGTAAAACTAGGGGTGGCAATAAAATTCATTAATTTTTAATCCATCCAATCCATTTATATTAAAACCAATCCAGTCCATCCAATTAAAATGATATATCTTATTGGATTGGATCTAATGGATTAAATTTAATTATGGATGGTTAATAATCCAACCAAAACATGTATTGGAACTCCGATGGATATCCAATTAAAACCAATCCAATGGATATCTAATATATTTTATGTTTTTTTAGAGAGAGAAACATATTTTAGAGAGAGAATAAAATGTTTTTAGAGAGAGAAACATTTTTTTTTAAATGAGTGGTTTGGATATCCATCCATCCAATCCATTAAAATGGATTAATGGATGGATTGAATATCCATCCATAAAATTAGGTCATGGATGGATTGAATAATATTAAACATTTTATAATGGATCTTAAATGGATTAATGGTTTATTTTGAATCCATCCATTACAATCCGATCCAAAATCAAACCAATCCATTCATTTGACACCCCTAGGTAAAACATTTACTTCGTGAGTTGAAGTTTAGAAGTGTTTATCAGATGAAATTATACTGTGATAATCAAGCTGCGCTACACATTACGTCAAACCCGGTCTTTCATGAAAGAACTAAACATATAGAAATTGATTATCACTTTATCCGAGAGAAAGTTCTCTCTAAGGAAATTACTATTGAGTTTGTCAACTCTAATGATCAGCTTGCGGATATCCTTACAAAGTCTCTTCAAGGGCCTCAGATTTAGTTCATTTGTAACAAGCTGGGTGCATATGATTTGTATGCTCCAGTTTGAGGGAGAGTGTTGGAGAGTATCTCCTATTTAGGAAGAATATCAGGGATTATTTCATCTATTTAGGAGCTATATATTTTCTGATTTGATTTATATATCTGTCCTATTATTTAGTTTCCTTATTTACATAGTTTCATAATATTAGTGATTGTAAATCTTGTATATAATTAGTGGTGCTGAGGCTATTTTCCTCAGTCAATTCAGTAAACAGTTTGTCCATCTTAAGAGTTTGGAACTATATATATTCGTTATTGCAAATCAAAATTGATGCAAGTGTGTACAATATTTTCCTCTTCAAAGTGTTGACTAAAGTGTGCTATGCTGTGTTTTTAATATTGAAGTGATGATCTCTGCATCGTGGTTCAGTTTTTTTTTTTTTTTAATTTCTTCTTTCTTGACCTTCGCATTACATTATGTTCCAAATTTACTTCTGCTTTTTGGATAGATGTCTAGCTTTTCTCATTTAGCTGATGATTAAAAAAAAAAAAACCTTGATTTGATACTCTAAATTGATTTGCTGGTATAACTTTGTTCAGATTAATTCAATTATACTCTAAATTATTCTCTTTTGTTAGCTCTTCTTGATCGGGGCTGGAGAAGATCTGGATGTTTTCTTTATAAACCAGAGATGGAATGGACGTGCTGCCCTTCTTATACAATTCGCTTAAAAGCAAGTGAATTTGTTCCTTCTAAGGAGCAATTTCGTGTATCTAGACGAATGCAAAGGTATGCTTGTTTCATTTGATATTTCTTGAGGCACATACTTTTAAATTGATGGTATTGAAATTAGATACTATCATTGTTTTTTATTTGTTTTTAAGTTCAAATATTTTTTAAGCATGTTTATAGACATGACACATGGGGTTTATTAGACAAGTAACTTGAATTCCAACCCATTATTTTTACAAAAGTAATTGTTTATTTTTTTTAAACTTTGTTCTCTTTTCTTTGGGGTGGAGGTGGGTGGAATTTTGAATGCATCAATATATTACTTTAAGATGCTGCTAATCCTTTTCTTTCCTTCCTTTATTCAATTGGGAGTTTTCAAGGAGGTTGAGTACATTGGATATTGTATTTTTCTAGCGCAAGTAATTCACTTCATTTGATATTTGTAGCCCATAAACATGTTTTGTCACATTCACATTTTATTTGTTCTACCTTTTTCACTAACAATTCTATCTGCCTAGGTTTTTAGATGGAACCTTGGATGTTAAAGGAGTTAATGTCTTGGAGGACCCAAACACTTCAAAGAAATCAGAAAGCTTTGTCCATCATAAGTTGTCAAACCCCACGTCAGAAGAATGCCTATCTGCTAGCAATGAAGAGCAGAATGAGGTTGAAAAATCTTTGCATGATTTATCAGATCAAATAGATAAGGTAGTACACATGTTCACTGAGAAGAGGGAATTTCCCTCTGGTATTCAATTACCAAAAGCTTCAGTCAGAAAGGTTTCACAGGGAAAAAAAAAGTTACTAGTCAATGGATCAGAAGATCTCTTATATAGTAGCAATATAGCCTTTCAAATTGCAGCCTCTATAAAACGAGCACAATCAGGTGACAAGGATGGCAATGAATCCAAACCTTCAAGAGATTGTGAAAAAGAGAATGGATCATCTCCTAAAATTATTGCAGAAAAGCTGGTAGCATCTTTAGATCCAACGGTGAAAATTTCTGGTCTGTCTATCAGGGCTTGCAACGGGCATATCAATTTTTATGCTTCTAGTAAGCAAGTTTCCCTGAGTGGAAGTGTTCAAAATGCTGCAGTACCTAAAAAATATGGAAAGAAGCGTGATATCGGAGGAAATTGTTTGATTAGTCCTCAAAATTGTCAGGTAAAAAGGCAAAAGCTTGAGATCCGTTTGAGCAGATCCAGTTTTGATCCAGAAGAATTTGCTTTGTATAGACGATATCAGCTCAAAGTACATAATGATAAGCCAGACCATGTCACAGAGAACTCATATCGTAGGTTTCTGGTTGATACTCCATTATTGCATGTTTCTCCTACTGGTGATAGCACAGTTCCTCCTTGTGGTTTTGGCTCTTTCCATCAGCAATATTTAATAGACGGCCAGTTAGTGGCAGTTGGTGTTATAGATATCCTTCCCAATTGTTTGTCAAGTAAATATTTGTTCTGGGATCCAGACTTTGCCTTTCTATCACTAGGCAAGTACTCTACACTTCAAGAAATAGGTTGGGTGAAAGAAAACCAGGTTTATTGTCCTAGTCTTCAGTACTATTATCTTGGCTACTATATTCACTCTTGCAGCAAGATGAGATACAAAGCTGCATATCGCCCATCAGAGCTATTATGTCCTCTTCGTTATCAGTGAGTTATTCCATTTCAGCGTGCAAATGAAACCACTTTTTCATAATGCTGGCAATTTATTCATGAATTTGTAGAGCATTTACTTTGTCTCAAACTCTTGTGGTTTGCTTTTTAATATATTTCTTCACCTCACTTTGATAACGATTCTTGGTGCTATTGTATGCCTTTGGAATAGATGATGTAAAATGATCGAATTGCACCATCATACTCCTCCAATATATAAATATGTTACGTAGGTCATTGTCTGAATTTTTGTGAATTTTGATCACTTTTTTGCCTGCCCCCTTTATTTTGTGAGACATGGCTGACAGCAATGCATGATCTTCAGGTGGGTTCCATTTGTCATTGCAAGGCCTCTGCTTGACAGAAAGCCTTATGTTGTCTTATCTGATTTTTCCATTTTACAAAATGGAGAGTCATCCGTACCTCAAGTTACTGAAGATGTAATGGAAAGGCAGCTTGATGACATTGGTCAAGAAGATGCAAATGATGTTCCAATGGATGAAAAGGAAGAAACGGTTGAGTCTGAATTGGAAAGCTCTGATGATGATGATGCTGGCCTAGAAACTACTTCATATGGTGAACCAGAAAATCATGATGTCAGTAAAATTTTGCTAGGGTTAAATGGATCTCATGTGAGATACGAGGTATGATTACTTAAAAGTCTTTGTTGTAAAAACACTCTGACTACTTCCTGCGCTTTCTGGCACCCAATCGTCCGTAAAAATATTACTATGAAAAATTGAAGAAAAATGCAGTAATTACCAATTAATTAATATGTTTCAAACTGATAAATCTCGGGTGTGATGTTTTCACAAAATAAGACTGTTCTTGTTCCAATATAAAGTTAGGCTCAAATACTCTATCCCTGAACTCCTAACATTTCCAATCCTGTTTCCCCAATAAAATACTACCAACTAAGAGAGAAGTGTAATATTTTTTTTCCTTAATTTTCAGTATTTTATTTGGGGAAGGGGATAGGGAGGGGAAAGAGAATTTAAATCTTATAATTTAGGGAACAACTAATATTCCAAGGGGATACTATTCATATTACTCGTTTAGTTTCATCTTTATTTGTTTAACAATAGCAACTACTGCATGGTTTGTCCCTTTATGGTCCTAACTTGGTCTTTGCCTACTTGTTACTCTGTATATACCGCGCACCTTTCATATCTGAAGGATCTGCGAAGTCCCTTTGGTCCACAGCAGCGGAGTTACTTGGAGTCTCAGTTGCAGAAATACATGAGGGTTGTGGGTCCCGAGATATCTGAGCGAATGGTCTATTATCTTGGATAATTTAAATCTTAGCACATGAACTTAATAAAGATGCTACTGCTAGTATTCCAAGGGAAGAAAAATTCCTCTACAAATAAGATCCGTGTATTTTGCAGTTGGAGCTGAATTTGGTCCATGATTGTCTCTAGGAATGATATTGGAAACAAAAATTAACAATTGTGGGAACCCTTAATATTGTGGTTAATGGATTGTTTTATTTAGCATTTGTTGTTTGATAATCTAATTTCTCTCGCATTTGCTTATTTGCTTTGCATTATTCAATGGTATTTCTTTGCCAACATTAGTTGTTATATGTTGAAAGGCAAAGCAAGGGATGTTTTGATTTGAGTTCCTAGTGCCTTTAGTTGGAGCACTAATTTAGTAACTTCCACATTTCAGCAAGTTTCAAGTTCCCTCAATCAGTTGTCCTTTATGCAGAGGTATAGGATTTACCCATGATCATTAGATCAGGGTATATGAATATGAATAATTTATGAATTTATCCAATTAGTGAAACCAATTAATTCAAGTTTCCAGGATGCTCTATAGGTTCCTTTCGTGAGAATCGGTAAAGAATCCAAAAGGAATGTTAGATCTCTGAAATGAAGACAGCATTCTCATGTTATTGGATCTTTTCTGCCGGCATGCTGATATTAACCATAAAAAATATAACTTATTCCAGATTAAAAGTATATGCTGTCATAGGAAAATAGCTTTCTTTAAAAAAAAAAACCAAAATCTGTTGTACTTTATTTTTGGAACTGATTTATGATATTTAGTTATTATTTTTGGATGTTTATTGCAATAGTTAGTAGAAATTCTGTTAAATGAAAAATAACTCTTCTACCAATAATAGCTAGAAGAATTTTTTTTATTTAAGAAAATAATATATCTTTCCATTTGTGAACAAGTTTTCAGTCTAAAATAATTTCCAAAAAATACTGTTGATAATAGTGTTTTGTTAAAACTACTATCCAAAATGTTTCCATAAATCCTACTATTTCTGATATTTATTTATTTTTTGGGTTGGGATCATTTAACACATTTACGAATCTATTATTTTATTACTAATTGAACTACTAATTACCACGTGACAATCTCTAATTGAAATTCATTAAAATGTTTCTCGTTTAGAATATTTTTTCTTCCACCATTTCACATGCGCAGGATTTCTGCTGGCGCTTGTGCTTAATATATATATATATATATATATATATATATATATATATATATGCTATTAATACCAAAATGAATATATATATATATATTCATTTTGTTAATATGCTATTAATACCACATGTAGTTTTTGTTGCCCATTGGCCTCTGCCTTCACGGTTGATTTGTTCCAATTTTTGAAACTTCCTTTTTGGCAATTTGCACTCTTTAAGCTGTTTTATTTTTTTCGTACATTATTTTTTATTTCATTTAATGAATTTATTGGTTCTTTTGATTTTTATTTATACTCTTTTCAATTTAGCTGAGCATAAAATTAAAGTTAAATAAAAATTAGATTTCACTTGTGCGAGATGGCAGGAGAACTACAAGGCACAGGAATAAAAAATTTGAGCGAGAATAAGTTTACTTTACTTGAAATAAGACAGCAACTTGTGGCAGAGAGACAGCTAGTCCAATTAGTAACAGATAAGACATAAGAATTATGCGTTAATAGTAACACGTGTCTTCAATATAAAGTTATAAACAAAGAAAACGTCAGATGATAAGTTTAAGTGAGAAAAATGAAAACTTAATAGTGTAGACCCCAAAGCAAAAATTAACTTTATATCCATAATGTGTAGATAAATCTCATAAGACAAATAATAATAAATTAAAAGGGAAGACTTTTATAGTCTCACTAAACTTATTGGATTAACCTATCAACTCGTCCTTTTTTGGTAGATTAGACTTAAGAATTGAATTCATTTTTTGTTGTCTTCTTATTTTTATTGGTATTATACTAATTTTAGTTTTTTTATTTTATTTTTGTAGTTTCTACAAATTGTAATCTTTCTATTTTATTATTATTATGATTTTTTATACTTTTTTTGTTTTTTAGGCAAGTTAGATGGATTGACTTGTCAATACACTTACTTTCTCTCATTTTCTCCTATAGGTAGGTCAAATCGTCAACTCACCAACTCATCTTAAAACGGAGTGAGTTAACTCTTTTAATCTATCTTAAAACAGACCAACTCACTCATCTCGTATTTTGATAGGTTGAGAGTGGGACAGATTGACCCGTTCTACCACCTCTACATCTCATGATCTCACCTCACTGCTTTCTCTCTTTATTTTTGGTTTCTGTTTCAATTTTGATATTCTTACCACAAACAGTACATATATTTCTTTTCACACCTCATCTAATACCATTCATTATACTTACTTTTTTTTATCACTTTTTCTCTTTCAATTATACACTCTTAAAAAAAATGTGTACAATAACTACACTTTTAAAAGAGGTATAAAATCACCTTTTTCTTTTTCTGTTTAGTAATGCTCTGTCTATGTGTTGGGCTTTGCTTGTAAACCCTATTTGTGAAACTTCTTAATGCCACTTTGCTTTTAGCTTATTTTGATTTTTCATTTTTCTAAACTCTTTGTTTTTTTGCAAATTTCGTTAACTGTTTTCAATTGAGACAAAAAAAAAACGTGATTTTATATGCCTTTTCTTATTTTGATTTTTTTTTCTTAAAGAAATTTTTGAGTTTAACATATCAAAAAATTAAAATTATATTTAGCACATGCATATAGCTAAAAGATAAGAGATAAAAAGAGGTTAAAATTAATAGGATTTTGTTAATCTATTATTTCTTGCATTCTTTTTTTTTAAATACATTTTTTTTACTAAATCTGAAATTGACTAATAATTAATTAACGGTGACTTGATATTTTATTAATATTTTCAGTTATGTAATATTTCTTAATCATTTTTAAATATTTTATTTACTTAAGCTGCTTTTAACCAAAAGCATTATGTTTTATTCAAATCAAAACAATTTTTTAATCTAATTATCTACTAAAAATATAATTATATAAAAATACACAAAAAAAAAAAAAAAAGTCAAAAACATTCGTGAAACTTATGGATGGGTATACTAGTTAAGACTAGCTGCATTACTTAATAACTTGTCAAATTTATTCTTGGATTTTTTATTTTTTATTTTTTTTGTACAATAGCAGTGTAGAAATTTGAACTATAGCCTCTTGTAAGCTATCCAAAGTCAAACGCACTCACCATTAACAAATTTACCCTTGGATTAAAATCTTTTTAATTGGATCCAGAACCTAAACTGCGATCATGCTATATGTAAATTGATTGTCAAATTAAAAGTTTTTGGATTTGGTCCTAATAATTTTAGGCCCAATTATTGAGCTTGAGCTCAAAGCCTCAAACAAGTTGACCTTGTTAACCGGACTAGGCCGACGAAACTCCTAGGTGGGTCGACCTAACTTATAAATGGGCGTAATTATCATTTCATGGTGAGATAGATATTCATCTAACATCACTGTGTTATATCTTGCATGTTACAAACCAATTTAACCGTATTGCATGCGTCATATAAGTTGCTTTTTCATTCCATCTAACTTCCAAATGCAGTGTAGTATAGCATACTTCTCGAATTCCCCTATTGAATTTTCTTTGATAAGTTAACTCATATATATTCATTCTATCTATTCAAAACTAGGTTCTGAGAATTACCTGAGAAGGTAAATAATGGTAGACTCCTCCGTAACATAGTTGAAACAGTGTGAGAAACGAAAAGATGAGTACTTATAAAAAGTATTCTAATGCTCAAGTTAGTAGCTGCTTAAGGATGATAGCGTGTAATTGAGTTAATACGTACATTTGTCCTCTTGTTTTGTCTTCATATAGAGACGTATGAATGTATAAAAAGTGTTGAGGGTCTGAGTCATTCAATGCGTATCATGCACTATTCTCTCGTGGAGCAAAAAAATGTTATTTCGTACTGTCTGTCCTCTCTATCCGAGTGAAGTAATGTCCCCTCTTTTCTATTGGGAAAGGGACAAGCTTAGTGGATGAGTGATTCCTTACACATTGCACGTTCGAGGACCAACTTGACGAGTTGAGTTGCTCTAGTTTTATGGATATATACCCTAACCAGAACATTACCAAAAGAGAGTTTACATACCCTTGAAGAGAAGAAAAGAATTTGAGAGTTCAAGATTATCCGCAAATAATGGCAAAGATGTGGTTTGGTGTTTTGTTGACAATTATGATACATTTTGATTAACCATTCTTAGGACTTGTTTGGTATGAAAGATAGAATAAGACTTGATAGTATCAGACTTAATAATATAAAACCTAATACGTAATGATTAAAAATATCAAGGTATTTAAAATTATAATTTTTTTTATAAGAACTTATACATCAAAACACAATCAAACCTAATTTCACTCCCAAGACTTGATTAAGTTATTCATTATTTTAATTTATAAAAAAAATTGATGGATAAACTTATACAATACAATATTTATATAAAATAACTGATAAAACCAAAATGTATTATACTAACTTATCTTATCAGAACTTATACAACATTCTAAACAGACCTTTATTGAACAATAGATTTCTTTGCAACTTCAGTTCAATCAAACCTAATTAGCCTATAGCGGCTTCACATCAATAGGAAAGCTAATTACCATTCTTATTTTTATCTATCAATAATCCTTATACCATAACTAGAAGGAAAGACATGGAAAATATTAATGCTACCAATAATAGCTAGTAGATCTAAAATAGGGAAAAACCATAATATCTATCTGATGAATGGGAAAAATAATCTCCCAACCTATTATATCCAACCCATTCATTCCTGCATTAAGACAAGAATTCTAATCTTCGCATCTCAATCCAGTTGTGTCAGTGTTTCACATTCAAGCAGGGTTATATATAAGGCATCAGAACTGATAAAAATTCATTTCAAGAAGCTAAAGAAACTAACGTAAACTCAACCAACGAAAGTTTTGGTTATAATACATCTTTTCCAGCAGTCTTTTATTTCAATACATTCCATTTACTTGACAGAGACAGAGACAACGCACTTGGAAGGCTTTGTTCATCAGCCTATGGTGCTACACATTGAAAAACAGGATCAATTAGAAGTTCGAATATCAGCTTTTTTTTTTTAGGGGGGGTGGGGGGCGAACATTAGAATCAACAATCAGAGTTACTTAAATTGCGTTATGACAGGGTTTGGCAATATGCTGATTTTGAAAAATTGCCTGTATAAATCCACATTCATTTAACAACGTAGGGTTAAGGAATGTACAATTGGAAATGGCAGGATGACTAAGCATCATCTGCATCACTTCCTCCAACATGTGCTTCATGAGTGATCCAATAATTGCTTCCATCAGGACCTGAAACCTTGAACCTGCCCAATAATAAAACTCATCTAAACCACTATATTTAACGCTCAAGATAACTCCACATTGATTAGATTAGCAATGTTTTTTCACACAACATTTCTACTGACCGTTCAAGCACAGATTTTCCTTCCTTGTACTTCTGGTTTTTTTCATGAGCAGTCTCCTGAAAGAAACCATTTGAGTAACTTAAAGCTACATAAAAACAGGCAAAACCACGATGTTTGAAGCACTGCCTCATAATCTTACATATTTCCAACCCACAATCGATCCACAACCCACACAGAAAATGTCGGCCACAGTATGCAACCCAGTTATCATCATTCTCTCCTCTTTTTCTCCAACAGAAACATTCACACTGTCAAAGAATAAAAGGTTTCAACTATATCCGTAAACAGAACCAACTGCAAAATATAATGCGGCAGTAGAGGTCCAAGAGGCAAGAGGCCATGAATTACAAACTTAACTGTTTTGGTCAACACATTGGTTACTCAAGCTATAAGATCCACAATCACCTCAACATTTGATAAGAGTGATAGCAATTATGCAGTGGTCTTGTTATGCAGTTGTGATTCACATATGATTTGCAATTTGATTGGCACGTCCTAAATGCAAGCATAAGAGGATTTACCAGTGGACATGCATAAAACAGGGACAGTGATAGCAATGTGTAATGTATATCTTCAAACAAGTTCTAGGACAAACAAAATATCAATTATATTTTCTTTTTCTTTTTCCTTCTCTTCTTTAAAACAATATAAGTGGCACAGTACATTACCAAGCTTTAGTGCTGATGGCCTAGATACAACAAGGGAGTGTTTATTTCAGTTTTCTTAGTAATCACATAATGATGAGGTGCCCAAAATCAAGGAGTTATAACTTACACCTTGTTGAAGAGATAAGCTTTCCCATGTCTGCAGTGGAAAGCCTGAATAAAACAAGACAGGAAAAAAAATGATAGTCAGACTGTTTGCTCTTACGAAAAGCCCATTTAAGAAATGGGGAGTCCCAGCAATAAAAATTACCAAAAAAATTCAAGAAAAGAAATGAAAAGACAAAATTTTGGAAAACCTTAACAGTATCAACATATATTTCCTTTGAAAGATAAGATCCTCCATATGAGTATCCATTAGGTAGCCTAGATAAGATACACTTAGAAATTGATCCAAATAGATTTCTATCGGGTATTACTTGTAAGTAATAACAGAATCCAAAGATGCATCTATGCAACCAAAGTGTGTCTAAATATAACATGCGCCAGAAGTAACTAGTTCCGACACTTGAAGATGCAAATTGAAGCCAATGATGTAACTGATACTTGATCAATTAACTTACTACTCTCCAGTCAAAAAAAAGAAAAAAAAACTTACTAGTTACTACTCAACACAATCAATTTTCTCCAACCAAGATAATAAATACGGTGCAAATTCTACCAGAGAAGAACAACAATGTTACTTGTAGGAGCACTCTTCCGCATGTAAAGAGGCAAGAAGGCCTAAACTTCGCTACTTTACTTGCAGATCTTATATTCACAAAAGTATGAAAAAATCAAATTCAGAATAGCATGGATATCCACAGTTTCTCTGTGAAATACGTTGAACCATAACTACATACGCAATTCATTCCATCTACCACTAGAAATGATAAACAAGAATAAACACATACTCACGAAAAACAAGATCTTCATGGCTTGTGGAGTATAAGTAGGCAAATAAAACGTTTGACACCGCGAAAAGCATGCTACAAGAAGCAACAAGCATTTTTAAGCTTCTAAAGAAAAGCACACATGTTCTAAGCTGAGCACATTAAGCAACCACGAAGCAATTTTGGAAAAGAAGCACAAAATCCTCATCTCCTTCAAGTAACCAACTCTGATCAAATTGGAATCACGTAAGTGTAACAGCCAACAACATCCATCCTTAATAACAGAACTCCGTATGAATATCAAAGACTGTGAATGTTTCTACCTATAACAGAGATTACATTGGCTACTCACATCACATTACATAGCACAAAATCATGTATAACAGATGAATTAACAACACGGGGATAAAAATCTACCAAATATGTTAGAGACCCAGAAAAGTTATTGAGTCGACAAAAGCGGGTAAGGGATAAAAATGGAACCTTGGAGACGATGTCTTCGCAGAGCGCTAGATGGGTGCGGCAGTGTTTGCAGCTGTAGATCTTCCCCTCTAGATTCACCACAAACAACCTCCCCATGACTTTACAAAATAACTGAAGATCAAGGACGATTGAGATAAAGGTAGAAAAAAGAAGAAGAACAAGAAGAAAATGGTTGCTGAAGATTTGTTTACCTGCGTTTAGGATTTGGTAACAGTGCAGTAGCAAGAAATGCGTAATGTAATGAAATGATATTAGTTATTATTATTTGGATATTTTAAATTAGGATGGAATTCATTTCATTTCATCTTATTATTATTTTTTTTCATTCTGATTTATTTTGTATTTAGATATTTTTTATTAATAAAATAAAATAAAATAAATGATGATAAAGTGAAAAAAAAAATAAAAGAATTAAATATAATTTTTATTTTTTTGTTTAAAATTTTATTGATAAAATAAAATAAAATTTTATTACTTCATATATTCTTCTTATTTTATCTCATTTTAAGAAGAGTAAAAAAGATGAGTTTAAAGAAAAAGATAAGAAAAATAATTTTTTATGTGTTTTATTTTTTTATATATTTTAAAAAAATTACTTAAATAAAAAATTTATTTTCATTCTCTTCATTCATTTTTTCTATTCTTTCGTTACTTATCATTCAAACGTAACTTTAAAAACATGAAATAAAATTAATTTTTTGTTTTCTAATATATTTATTAATTTATTCTTTTTGTCCTTAATATATTAAACTAAGTTAAGAAGCTTGTTCAATCACTCATGCTGTTTTATTCTTCATCTTTTATCTTTAAATTTGAATTTAAGTTTTAACATTCGCTTCAAGAAGTGTTTTTTTTTTTAAGAAAGAAAACTAAAACAAAATCTTTTTCGTTTTTTGATTTTTTGGATGCAGCATCATAGGATGAGTTTTATAATAAGTTGGTGGGAGTCAACTTGTTATATAATCACTATACTCAAATTTTATAATAATATTTTTATTTTTTTTTGTTGATTTTGGTTTAAGAGGATAAAATTTTATTAGACATAAACACTGATTTTTTTTTTAAATTTCATTCTATCTCAAACTCTTATTTTTTAACAATTTAAAAATTAAAATAATATTTGTGAATGAAGATACTAAATAATTTTTTTATTCAAACATTATCCTACTTTAAACTCTTTACCTATCATGAGATGATAAATCTTTTAAAAATAAAATGACATACCTTGATTTTTTGTTATTTTTTATTTTTATTTTAAATTTTAAAATATATATAGATGTTTTATCAAATAAACCTGACAAATGGTGAAGAGAAAAAAATAAAGAAAAAAAAAGAGAGCAAGAGAATTACAATGTAACCATCAATAAAAAAATTATATGTTGCATAATCATTACGTAATATGTAAAGAATAATTAAAATATTCTTTAATTAAAAATTATTAAATTTTATTGTATTTGAGATAAAGGTAGTATGAGAATATAAAACTTATAATTCTTATTATTCTACTCTCTTTCACTAAAATTTTCAAACAAAATAGTAAAACTTTTGTCTATTTTATTATTAAGTATTCAAACAATAGTATAAAATCTTTATTATATTTCATCTTATTCAATTATTTCGTTTTATCTCATTTTATTTTATTTCATCAATCATTAAATATCCTAATATAGTCTAAAATTATCATATTTATTGTGAAAATTATAAAATATGTGTAAAAATACGAAAAAGAAAAATGTTAACAATATATTCTTTAAATATTTTTTAATACTTATTTTACTATTAATTCATTTTATATATTTAAAATAATTATTAAAAAATATTAATAATACATATTTTTAAATCAACAGTAAAATAAGTATTAAAAATACTCTACAACCCATAAAGGGGCCCCTATGGATCACTGCTTGTCTTAATGTATGGTTGGTCTCACAACTTTTTTAATTGTATTTAAATAAATATATTACACTCTTTCGTGTTGCGTGTGTGTTTTTTTTCAGGAGTAATATTAATATAAATTTAAATTTATGATAAACCTAATACATAATAATATATTTATTATTTAAAATTATATATATATTATAAAATTTAATAATAAATATATTATCATATATAAAATTTATTGTAAATTTAAGTTTATATTATCATTAATTTTATAAAACTTTTTGTTCAATCATTTATGCATAATAATGGTTACTTTGCTTGCATAACGAAACTTTTTTTTTTTCCAATTATATGAGAGATTATTTACTTATATTTAAAACTAGATACATTTTTTGCTTCATATAAGGGGACACGTAAATAAAGTATGTAAAGAAATTTGGGAAATGTATTTTCTACTTTGTATTGCATTGATGCAAGGCATATATACAGAGTCATATACAGCTCGCATCAAAACAAAATTAACAACCCATACTAACAACCGTAACTAACTTCCTAATTGTCAGTAACTAATTATCATAAACAGGATTACATTAATCATGCTTAGTATCAGTATTATCATCTAATACCCCCTGCAAGCTGGAGGGTGAATGTTAAGTACTCCCAACTTGGAGAGGAGGCGATGAAACGGTAAGGGGTCTAAAGGTTCCGTCAGAATGTCCTCTAGTTGATCAGTGGTAGGCACAGGGAGCAAATGAAATAGCTGAGCCTAGAGCTTTTCGTGCACTAAATGACAATCGATTTCAATATACTTAGTGCGTTCGTGAAAGTTGGAGTGTGCAGCAATGTGGCAAGCAAATTTACTATCACAATATAGGAGAGCAGGGGTCTGAAATGGAACTTTGAGATCATGCAGCAAGTATGTAAGCCACTGCAGTTCACAAACAGTGGCAGCAAGGGCTGATACTCAGCCTTTGAAGAGGATCGAGAGACTGTTTGCTGCTTCTTCGAACACCAAGATATCAATGCTTCTCCAAGGAATACACAAAACCCTGTCACTGATCTACGAGTGTCAAGGCAGCTGGCCCAGTCAGAGTCACTGAAGACCTTAAGCTGCAAGGAGGAGTTCGCAGGGAAGAACAGACCCTGACCCGGAGAACCTTTGACATAGCGAAGGATCCTGATGGCAGCACTGTGATGAGATATGCAGGGAGCAGACATATACTGACTATGTTGTTGCACAACATAGGATAATTCTGGTCTGGTGGTGGTAAGATATAGCAAACGCCCAATTAAACGTCGATAAGCAGCAAGATCAGGGAAGGAATCACTGTCATAAGCTTGGAGCTTGTTGGTCTTAACCATGGGGGTAGGGGAAGGCTTGGCAGCAAGGAGACCAACATCAGAGAGAATATAAAGAGCGTATTTTCATTAGCTGATGGTGATGCCAAGATTAGAATGTGTCACTTCCAATCCCAAAAAGTATTTAAGGCAGCCAAGGTCCTTAATGTGAAAAGAGCTATCCAAATGCCTCTTAATGGCAGTGATCTCATCAATATCATTTCCAGCGAGCATTAAATCATCAACATAGATTAAGAGCACAGTGAAAGAATTACTGCGAGACTTAGTAAAGAGAGAGTGATCAGCCTGCGACTGAGAGTATCCTTTAGAAACGAGGGATGTGGATAGCTTTGCAAACCACTGCCTACTGGCCTGTTTGAGGCCATATAGGGACTTAGTGAGTCTGCATACCTGATTCGGATGTACAACAGTAACACCAGGGGGCACCTGCATGTAAACCTCTTCGTCTAAATCACCGTGAAGAAATGCGTTATTGACATCCAGCTGGTGCAAATGCCAATTCTGAGAGGCTGCAATGACAAGATCAAGGCGCACGGTAGTCATCTTAGCAACCTGACTGAATGTATCAAGGTAATCAATACCTTCCACTTGGGTATATCCTTTGGCTACAAGTCTAGACTTATAACGCTCAATGGTGCCATCAGCATGAAATTTGATTTTGTATATCGATTTACACCCAATGGGAACTTTACCGGGTGGAAGATTAGTAAGAATCTAAGTATGATTGGCTTCCAGGGCATCCAATTCAGCCTTCATGGCTTTGAGCCAACATTCGGACAGTGACGCTTGAGCATAGGTACTTGGCTCAACATGGGATGAAATAGACATAACAAAATACTGATGACAAGGAGAAAGTTTGTGATAAGAAATAACAGAAGAAAGGGGATAGGGGATACCTACAGATGAGCTGGGCAGTGCTGAAGTCATGGTATTAAAATAAAAATCAGCAAGGTAAGAAGGCAGATTAGTTTGTCTTTGTGACCTACGAAGTAGTGGGGGAGGAGCAGGAGAAATATGGGATGTTTGAGAACAGGGTGATAAGGTTGAGGGGAGAAATGGAGGAGAAGAATTGGTGGAAACACGTTGAGGATTCAAATTAGGCAATAGAAAGTTGTAATTAAACATATCTTGATTAGGGACATCATAGGGTGTGGCAGGTTCAGAAGAATAGTGAAAAGGAAAGCATTGTTCATAGAAGACAACATTTCTGAAAATAAAAATTTCTCTTGATGTGAGGTCAATGAGAATATATCCCTTAGTACCATGTTTATATCCAAGGAAGGCACATTTGCGGGCTCTAGGATCTAATTTGGATCGATTATGAGATAAAGTGGATGCATAACATAGGTTGCTAGAAACTTTTAATTCAAGTAGAGTTGGGGGTTTTTGATACAGCAACTCAAAAGGATATTTGAATTGAAGAATTGGAGAAGGTAAATGGTTGATGAGATACACAACATGGCTGACTGCTTAACACCACAAATGTCTGGGTATGTGGGATTGAAAGAGGAGGGATCGGGTGACATTAAGGATATGTTTATGTTTTCTTTTCACAACTGAGTTTTGTTAGGGTGTTTCTACACAAGAGGTTTGGTGTAATATACCATGGTCATCATAGAATGAAGGAATGTGGAATTCTGGCCCATTATCAGATCTAATTATTTTAACCTTGCAATTAAATTGGGTAGCAGCCATATGCACAAAACTTTTGGACTAATGATCTAGCTTCAGGTTTGGTTTTCATAAGGAAAAGTCAAGTATGTTTGCTGTAATCATCCACAACAGTGAGAAAATAACGGTGTCCATGAATGGAGAGAATGGAAAGGGGGCCCCATATATCTATGTGTATCAAATCAAAAATTTCAGAAGATGTAATAATGCTTGAGGGAAAAGGTAGTTTAGACTATTTGGCCATATGACAATAGTTACAAGCTTTATTATGATCAAATTTTACATATGAAAAATGTACAACAACATTTTTTAACACATTATGAGAAGGATGGCCTAGGCGAAAATGCCATAAATCAAAGAAAGGTACAGTGGATGTATTTGTAAGGACAAAATTTGCAATAATAGGAAAAGGAAGAATAGGGCCAGCATGCTTGGCCATTATGTAAAGACCATTGTGAACTTCAGCACACCCAATCATCCTCGAACTGTGGGGGTCCTAGATAGAGCAAGAAAATTTATAAAAAATTAGATTGCAATTAAAGGACTCAGAAAGTTTATAAACAGAAATCAGGTTGAAATGAAATTCTGGAATGCAGAGAACATTATAAAGATGTAGTGCACCAGAAAGAGATATGGTCCATGCAAATTTGGCCACAGTACTAGCACCATTTGGTAGTTTAACATGGACAGGATTTATGCTATGATAGCTAACAAAACAAGATAGGGAATTGCACACGTGGTCCATAGCACCAGTGTCTAAAATCCAGTTATGTGAGGAGAATTGAGAGATACCTGAAGAGTTTGCAAACGCAGAAAGTTAGTGAATTGAAGACTCACCAACTGAACTGTTGACAGAATGAGATCCTTGCTCTTGCATCACAGCCTTCGAATTTTGGAGCAAACCCATGAGTTATTGATATTGTTTTTGAGTGAGGGTGACACCACCATTATCCTTAGCATTTGATGGTGTATCTTCAGCATCTTCTTGCTTCCTCACTTATAATATTATTTGCAATGGAACCAAATCATATCTCAGAACCATTGCTTCTGAACTTGAAGCTAGAGGGGAAACCATGTTTGTAATAACAAGTATCCACAGTATGCCTGCTCCTCCCACAAAAAGTGCATACCTTCATTGAGTTGGAACCTCTCCCGTTGGACTTGCCACGACCCTTTCCATTGCCAGTGCTGTTGAAAAAGGTCTCTCTTCCTTGTGAAGAAGAAGGCTTCCAGGCATTGGAAGATGAATTATCAGTGGCATTAAATAGAATCTTTGGTTCCCCTAAAATGCTACTAGCTTGCTGCCCTTCTTGCTGCAGAACCAGATTGAAAACCTTGCTCACAGGGGGGAGAGGGTCCATCAATAGAATCTGTGTCTTTACAGTAGAAAATTGGTCATTGAGACCTTTAAGAAAGCATATCACATACTCATAATATTTGTATTTCTTGATGCTCTTAACCAAGTCACAAGAACACTGAACAACACATGTACAAGATGGAGTGGGTCGAAGAGACTCCAATTCTTCCCACAAGATTTTCAAATCGGTGTAATAGCCAGAAACATACTTTTCTCCCTGCCTAATCGAATGGACTTCTTGAAGCAAATCGGAAGTTCTGAAATGATTACCTTTGGTGAAGCGATCTTTCAAGTCATTCCAGAGATCTACCGCATTATCCATATAAATTGTGCTCTGAGCAATCTGCTAAGATAGGGTTCTTGTAATCCATGAAACGATCATCACATTACATCGCTGCGAAGCCTTGACATTTGAATCACCTTCACGCAGAACTGGAATGGCTCCGTCAATGAAATCCAATTTGTTCTTCGACATTAGCGTTCTCTTCATTGCTCTACTCCATTGATGGTAATTTGTGCCATCCAATGGAGGAGCTACAAGAATTGCACCAATACTTTATCCTGGATGAATATAGTAGGGATTATGAGTAGGATCAGAGGCCATCGATTCTGAAGCCAATGGTTCTCTCTGATTGTTTGGCGATGAATCAACCATTGAAGAACTGAGGAAGAAGAAAGAGACGAATGCGCAGCAGAGCTCCCCTAAGAGAGCTCTAATACCATAAAGGAATTTGAGAAATGCATTTTCTGCTTTGTATTGCATTGATGTAAGGTATATATACAGAGTCATGTACAGCTCGCATCAAAACAGAATTAACAACCAATACTAACAAGATGAATGAGTAACTAACTATTATAAATAGGGTTAAATAATATTTCTTCAGTATTATCATCTAATAGTATGGAACTTTAAAAAAAAATTAGTTTAAAAAATTAATTAAAAAGAAAAAATATTTCTTCCACATATGTAAAAAAGATATCACCTTTCATGTAAAATTAATTATAATTAAATGATAAAAATTATATAAATATAAAGTAATTTATAAATATTCTAAAATGAAAAATCGTCAGATTTTCCCCCTATAATAAGATTTTGAAAATGCTCATGTGCAGAATGTCCCTATTGGATATGGTGGATTATTATACGTTATCGAATTCATTTTAGAGTTTCTTCTTTTAATTATTATTTATTTTATTGAATCTTTTTTGAGAAAATCACTTTTGTTTTTTAAACATTCCAGTAATCAGCTGCAATTAATTATTTGAGAGGATCTGTTTGTCAACCATGAGGATAGGATAACAAGAATATGATGCTAAAAAGAGTATTTGAAATTTAACAATAACTCTGTGTTTGGTTTGAGAGAAAATGAGAGGAAAGAAAATGGGCGAATCTTGGCATTTTCTCCCGTTCGGATACGGAGAGAAAAGAGTGAAGAAAGAAAGAAAGAGAAAAAAGTGTATGACTCGCATAAATATTTTCTTGGCTGAAGTGTGAAGAAAACTGGAGAGAACCATCCTGCCTAGTGCAAAATTACAATTTTATGATGGTGGAGAGGAGTCGCCGGCGGTAGTGGTGCGGTCGCCGGCGTTGGCTATAACAGCTATTGGTTTGTTGTTTACTAGTCCATAAAGCCACCCTTCTTTCATCTCAATCATTGATTTTTTTATTAATAAATCAAAGGTTTAAAATTAATGTTGCTTGACGCACCACAAAGTCTAATGGTGCATAATAGCCGAATCTTCCAAACAATGTGCAACTGAAATGAAGAATCGTCTTGGTGAATCAAAGTACAGGGAGTTCTCTTATCATCTCACTCGTATATGAGGGGGTTTCTTGAATTTTAACTCAGTAACAGTACTATGTCTGAACTTTTGCTATGGAATTTGCTTGCCATTTTTTTTTCCATGTTTGATATTCTAAAGAATAAAGATTTAGTTTTGATTTATAATAAACTAAAAAGTAATAAATTATATAGTGTCACATCTTTAAAAATTTAATTTATTACTGAAATAAAAAATTAAATACTGTTAAAACTCTAAAAACAAAATATATGTACCAATAAGACCATAGTACCTATCACATCTTCAGTCCCTCTTAATTCTTGTATAGTATCATTTCAAGTCTAAATACGCACGATAGTCTGAATTAAAAGTTGTTACAAATTATTTGATCTGTTTTAAATTTATATTTCTGGCTAGGCCAATAATTGTTTCTCTTTTTTTTTTCATTAAAAAAGATGGTGGGTTGCACACTTGCACCAAAGATGCAACACATTATTATACAAAAGCATACAATAGAGTACATACATACATATGTGATACATAGCAGTTTTCAGGGAAAATAATAATAATAAAATTGGAGTACAGGGTGAGTGACTTAATAGAGGAGAATGAGGTAAAGAAGTTTCATTTGTAAAGTTATGTCACTTGTTGAAGGTAGCAATAAAACTGATAGGGCCTTTTCCTGTTACAGCAGCTTGAATAGCAAAGATGAGGAAGACCACCATAGCTAAGCGGGAATGCTTGATCTCTGCCAGTTGAAGTCTGGCCTTTTCTGCAGGGTCTTTGGCCAAGCCCAGGGGATCAAAGAACTTGCCCCCTGGGTATAACCTTTTCTCTGGGTCAAGCTCTGCATTTCTTTGGAATTCAATGTAGCCTATCAATATTACCTCAATCCAGATCAATGTGGTCAATGAGAATGGAAGAGGAAGTCCCAGGTAGGATGACCCTTCCACCAGCTCTACCTGAAAATTGCAGTTAAAAAAACAAAACAATTTGAATAGGCTTATATGTCCTATTGATTAGAAAATTTTAAAATTATGGACCTACTTTTTGTGTCTCTCTCTTACTGCATCTCATGCTTACCGGAGAGGATCCGGATTCAAAAGATTAATCTGACTTTAATCTTGAGTGGTTAAGTACAAAATCCATTCTACCGGCAAGGTTCTTTGAATTAATCAATTTTAGGACATTTAGTAACAAGAATTGGTTCAACTGCTAGTTTGGAGAGGAGGGAACAAAATATATATTAAAAAAAAGGCATTACATGCAACAAATCAAATAATAATGCAAACTTTTGTCTTCATCGTTGTTGGCCACAGAAGTCATCATCATCCACCATAAAATCACACAATATGCTAGTGGATAACAATAAGACGCCCAACAAAATGCTGTACAAGGTATAATACGGTCAAATAACATGGGGTGGACCGTATTACATTGTCAGTAGCTCATACATACAATACAATACAACAACCCCATCACTCTACAAAATAAAATATAAAAATCAACATCTCCATGCAAATCCTATTGTCTTGTTACAAAGTTTCAGCATTCAAGTTTCCACAAACACACATTTCTGATTGCTATGTTGTTGATGAAAGACGAATTAAAGAACTTAAATCCAAAAAAAAAAAAAATTTGTAGACTGATCAGAACCACCAAGTGTTTGATTAAATGCCTACTGGAAAAAATGCTGGATTTCCCAAAAATAGCGAAACCCAAATGAAACCGGGAAAAAGGGTAACCAAGTTCGGCATCAAAATGGTACCTTTCCAGCATCTTGCCATGCAACACCAGTAAGAGCCTCAACGGCCAAGGCACCGAGAGCACCCAACATGGCCCACCTTCCATGAATGAGCTCGCACTCGCGGAACCGCTGCAATCCGAACACCTCCGTGTAGGGCTGAAACGGCGTCGGTTTGACCTCCGTGGCCTCCACCCTGGTCCCGATCACGTCGCCGGCCTCGTTCTTCGCGAGGTTCTGGTCCAAAGAGTCCAGTTCGAACTGCAGGTACTCTGCCGGTTTTGCAAACCCGAACGGGTCGAACCCGCGGTCCCCGATCATGGACCCATCGAGCCACTCGGGTGGTTGGGCACCCGGCAACCACACGAGCCGGTCCGAATCGGGTTTGACCTTTACCTCCTTTTTCTTCTGTGGAGGTGGAGGTGGAGGTGCCCTCTTCTTGGTGCCAAGGTTGAAGATGGCGTGGAATCTTCCGGAATTTGAGGTGAAGTTGCTGAGACGAGTGCCGAAAAAATATGACGTGGCGGCAGCGGTGGTGGCCATGGTTGCGTTTGGTGGAGGTCTCTCTGACTGGACTCAGTGGAAAAGGAAAATCAGTATATAAATTTATTTTATGTGTTTTAGTGTGGAGAGTGTTGTGATGGAGTGTGATAAAGACAAAGTGAGTGTGTGAGTATAAGAAAGGGGCTTATCTATCTGCCTTATCTGCATGGGTGTGCTTGGATGGTTGGTTGATGGCAGCTTCACATTTATTCTGTGGACCTAAAATGGGAAAACAATTTTTTTGACATTTTCACATTTTTCTTGGTTTCCCTTGGTTGTTTATGCTTGGAAATTATTTATTTGGTTTATACTCTGCCAAAATAAAAATGAAGAAAAAAAAAGTTTAAGTGTTATAGCATGATCATGATCCATGTACACAGTACCACTGTATTCAGAAACATAACATCAAGTTCTTAAGTACCCAAAATCGAAGTTGATAGTAATAATAATAAATAAATAAAAGGTAACCAAAATCCAAATTTTGAAACATAAGGGAGCAGTGGCCAAAAAGAGTATATAATTTAACAATGTGGTACAGTCTTATGGCCAGAAAGGTATTGCAACATAGTTGCTTTACTACCACCTGAATTATACGACCCGAATAGTGTGTGAGATGGGATTTAGTATCAAGTTTTTATGGTGGATTATCAGGAAAAATCTGTTATTTATTGTTGGTGGTAAGTTTCTGATGTTGCATTTCACTGCAATGCAATTTATGTTAATGCATCAAGTATGAACAGCAGACATTGTTTGAACACCGAGGGAAAGAAACAAATTAGTGAATACTTTGTTATAAATTATGACAACGCTGCATTGGTGATGAGTATTGGTTCTTAGAAATTACAATCTTCATAAAGTAAGAGTAATAGCTTCTTCAGTTAACTTCTCTTGCATTCAGATTTTTAATGATTTTGAGTACTTAAACATCGTCTAACCTATAGCAACCGACTAGGTTTAGTCTCTTGTCATGCTTTCTGTGTTAAAAGGCCTTTCTTGGGGGATGCTGAGTAGTAATTCTTTCCTGATGGTATTGTGGTATGCAAATACTCATGTGCCTGCCTAATGGTATTGTGGTATGTAAAATAGCGTCGTAATTGTGAAAGAACACAACTTTTGTTCCTTCAAATTTCACTTCTTCCAACCAAGGGAAGCGAGATCCATTTTCAGTCATCTACTTTTCACCTTTCACCTTTCACCTTTGCTAACGTGAAGTAATTTATGAAATAAAAGAGGAAAAAATAACTTTTTTTCATTGAATTTTTAATCGTCTCCTCTAATTTTTCTTGGAAATTATTTAAATAAGTATTTTGCAATTGCTGCAGACAAGTATTCAGAATGACATTAAAAACAATATTGAAGTAGAGTGGTAAACTTTTATCAACTAAAGAATGACTCACAAACAAGAGCTCCCTAGTGTAAAAGTAGTGGTTTTTCTACCTCACGTTATTACTCCACTCATCTATTATGTTTTCTTTTACTGTGTGTAAACTGTAAAGTTCCAATTTGCTGGCTGTCAGTGGGGTGATCTCGCCCAAGGTGGGAACTGAGAAGAGTTGAGGTTGCAGTTACTCATTGTTAAACGCCAATTTCGTCTACCTATTTGAAATTGTTAAGTCACTTGGTCAGTGGTAATGTAAGGCAAGTCAATGCCTTGTGAGTTATGATTCTAGACCAGTAAAGATATCTGTTATCTCTGAAAGTAACTGGAAGATGAAAACGGGCAGAATGATGGATTGCAAAACATGAACCAGTTGATTGATATGCTGGCTGGAATTATAGTTCTAGTAAATGCATAGTTAACTATTAACAGATTAACTTGTACTTCGAAGGGTTTACTTGAATTAGAATACCCTTTTTGTTATTCTCCTAAATATGGCTTAAGCAGAAGCTCTAAAATTCCTCAATTTTGTTCTCAGTCAGGATTTGGTTTTGACAAGAAAAAGTACCAAATCAAACTAAGGCAGAAATGAGGGAGATAGAGATAATAGTACGCTGCTTCTTCAATTAGTCTATTTTTAGACAAATTTGAAATAAATAAGGTACAGATGATGATGATTTATAAAAATTAAGATACTCCCATAGTTTGAATTTTTTTTTTAAATATTAATAACAACAACAACAATAACAACAACAATAACAACAACAAAAGTCTAGTACGCTGCTCAAGTCTTCATAGATCTTATTCAGATCTAAATATTTTTTAATCATTTCACCTTTATAGTATTTTTCTAGATTGGCTATTATCAAATCTACTTTTTCTCCTTACACGTGTCAAATCAAATAAGGCAAATAATCTTTTCCACAATAGGTCTTCTACTTTTTTCTCAATGCGATTCCTAATCCTATCTTGTCTTGTATGATCCAACGCATATCCTCATCTCCGCAACACTGATCTTATCTTTGTTGATTTTCTAGCCCAAATTCAAGATAGCAGCCTTATAGTTGTTTGATAAAATTTACCCTTAAGTTTGAGAGACACTTTTCTATCACAAATAACTCCTGAAGCACTCTTCCATTTCATCCATCCAGCTTGAATCCTATGGTTTACGTCTCCCTCTATCTCTCCATCATTTTAAAATATTAACATGATTGAAATAAGATTCGGAAGATAAGTTATAATTCTCTGCATTATGGACTACATAGAATGCGCATAGAAGTGGTTTTTCTCAGTAAGGATACGGCACTGTCTTCTCCACATAGAGCTTGGATTCCAATTACCTCACCTGAGCTTTTGTCTCAGTTAAATATATAAGATTCTGTTTATTACGAATATTATAACTAAGTAGTCTGACTGTAAACCATTCCTAGTCTAAAAAAAATTAGTAGTTAAATGATTTCTGTACAATAGAGAATTAGTCATTTTCCTCTGTTATGTTGTGTTTGTCCTCATATACCTGGTCATATCATAACATTCATTTTACGTCTGCAGTTTTTCTTACTCTTTTTTCCCCCTTGTTTTCTAATAATAACATTTCATTCAAGAGAACAGCATAAAGGGCATCACCATGTTAAAGCTGTACATACACCAGGAAAAAGAATTGCTACAAGAAGTGGAAACAGGCCCATAAAGTTTTGGGGATTGCCTTGCTCCTTGCCCTGTGTTGGATCAGGGCACAACTCAACTATACTACTTGTTAGATCAAGTGCTTGCCACTAAGCCAAAAGCTAGAACTTTTAGTCACAACACAACTCTTTCAACCTAAGCCTATCAGCAAGTACCACGGTTGGATTTGACTCCGACCTTACTTAAACCTTACCAAGGCAGGATGCTTGCCCACAACCAACACCATGGATTGCCTAAATCCCTTGATTTTTCAAAAGATTAGTTCATTGATCAGGGATCACCATCATTGCTGGGAGGAAGAAGACCTCTTGAAATTGTTGACTTTCTTCTTGTTACTATTGTATTGTTGTTTGTATGGTAATGTTAGCACATGATGATGATAGTACTATGGTTTTCCAGTTAAAAGTTTCCTGTCTGGCCCTAGTGCATCCTACCAACATAAACATTAAAGGAGCAATTCACTGCGTGCCTCTGATCTCCCGTCAAATTGCATACATTGTCATTCTTTTTCCATACAGTTGTTTGAATGGGTCTGACATTTATGCACATTTTCACACATGAATGCAGACAGGTAGGGATGACTGAAACTTTGGAGTCTCGTATTTAGCCATTTAGATGAAGGGGAAATAGATTTGCATATAACTTTCTGCACACAAATGATGTGTAAATTTTGGGTCGTACCAAAAGTTTAAGTGAATCAACTGAGTGAGTTAAATTTATACGTAATAATGTGTACAGGTTTAGAATAGTGTTCACTAAGCGATGTTCCAAGTTGTGTGGGAACACGATTACACTTACATCTATGGACAAAGTTGTATAGCTAATTGCCTTTACGTTAAAGAACAAAATTTGGCTTCAGCCCTTTCTCTTTAATCCCTTTAATTACTTTTTATGTGTCTATTAATTTAATTTAGTGGAGTTGGAAATAACAAAAGGAAGGTGATTAAAGGAGTTGGAGGAAAGGGTTAGAAAAAAAGAGTTGGGAGACAAATTTTGTTCTTATGTTAATACAGAAAAGATTCAACTCTTGATGCTGTTATATATATGGAAGTTACCTTGATTTTAATTTTGCATATGCATTCCCTGTTACCTCTAAAGGCAGGTCCTTTTTTCACTTTTTCCTCCCACGTTGGTGCAACACAGTAACAGACCAGGAAAGCTTGAATATGAGTTGAGACCAGAATCATTAAAGTTTACAGATGTGAGCTTTTTTTCAGACAGTTTTCAGAGGTGAGTTTTCAGAAGGGTGTGACAATATGAGTCTCTGGACATTATATCTGTGTTGTCTAGTTATCTGGTTATTCCAATAATAAGATTCTCCGCATTGACAATGGTCCATGAAGCCCATTTGTCAGAAGTTAAATTCTTTGACAAACCAGGCCCATGAAGTTGAGAATCTGTGCATGTCCACCAAAAAAAGGGCAAATAGAAACTTAACTCGATTTGCACATGCCCAACTTTTTACTATAGATGGCACCAATGTCAAAAGGAATGGTCATGCTTAAACAGAAAAATGCAGTTACAATGTGATGTCAATGAGCCCTTCCTTTTCTCACATACTCACATACAGTAGTGCTAGTACCATAACTCTGACATGTCTTCTGCATTGTTATAGCTCAGTAATATATGTGTAAACCGTGGATGGATCATGGGCTACCATAAAAGTGGATCTTAAGTTAATTATTAAAGGTAAACCACTTTGTTAACCCATTATAGCACTCTTTTGTTAACAGGGCACAATCACCTAATAGGCTGTAAAGAGAGCAAGATGAGTGGGATCAAAGATGGCTTAAATTGCATCTCATTAAATTTTTCATGTGGGAACGGAGTGAGAAATGCCATCATTGACACGTGTTGATGTCGGAGTATGTCACTGGAAAGTCAAGAATGTTGATGGCCTCAAGGTTGCAAGGGACATGCCCAAGTGGACACATGGGCCATTACCATCAAGCAAAAGGCAAAAGTTAATAGGAAAAATCCTCCCACGATGCCTACACATTCACCACTCTCATTTTCCAGGTGTGTTTGTGTGCTGCTAATCATGATTTTACCTATAATTTAATCTTGTGTCAAATCCCATAGTCCCTGACATTAATCATTCCCAATGTCAGTTCCAACTATTACTAAACCTCCATCATTAGTGTTCATCTTTCTGAGCACTTGGCCATGTCGGGGTTTTGTCGTCGTGATTTGCACGTGTGATGGGGTCTGGAATTCTTTGCATCGGTTGCTTAGTTCACACTGGAGTAATTAATCTCAAATGCTATCATAATAGGAAATAAAATTAAATCTCCTATCTAGTTCACGATGAGATTCCAAATTTTCGATTTGTCATTAACCAATGTGAGGGGCATTGATCTTTTCTTACATCAGTGCTGAATAGCTCCTATCTTCGTAGTGAGTTTTTTCTTAGTTAACAACAAGAAAAGAATAAGAAAAAAAACAAATAAAGAGATAAAAAAAAACAAGTATAGTTAGAAAAAGTCATCTAGAAAGGATGCCAGTACTATACTATTAGTTTATTAGATACTGATGAAAATTTAATTGGAAGTTTCAAGTATATACATAAATTTCACATTATTTAAGAATAAATAAAATGATATAATTAAATAGGTTCATAAAATTAATATCTTAAATTTTTGAATTAAAACGTAATATCTGGCTCGTTATTATTATTCCTTTCAAAGTTTATCATTTCAAATCTCCATAATATTTTGAATTCCATTCTTACAAGTATATTAGAAAAAAAATTAAGATATCTAACTCGCATTTTATTACTTTTCTTTAAGTTTATTGTTTATAGATCTCTTTAGTATTTTTATCTCTTATCTTTCTGACAAATAGATAGACAAAAATTGTTTGATGTATATTTTGAATTCTCCTCTTTCTGACACATAGATAGACTGAAATTGATGTGAATGGCATAACAGGATACTATTACACGATAATTTAGGGGGGAAAGCGAAAAGAGCATGCCGACCATGGATGATTCCTTGTGAACCATACTGTGTACAATTTTGTTGCTTTTGTCTCCCCATTTATTTTAGGCACTCTACAAGTCAGAAGATGACTAGTAAAACTGTAACCACGTCGGACTTTAGCCTTTTCAACTTTTCAATCACTTTCTGTCAAGAAGGGCATAAAAATGTATAGGGAAAATTGATGAGCAATTTGATTGGTTCAGGCTTAAGAATAATAGAGAGTCGATTAAAGAATCATTAGAGTGGGAGAATAAAATTTCAATGCTTGTAATGTTGGATCAAAGGATTAGACAGAAAAGGACCAGAAGCGGGAATTTTGAGCTAGGGGATTATGTCTAAGTGAACATGATTAGTTGGAGACAAAAAAACAACCACAGCCTAAAAGATTTAATAGGAATTTAGCCCGCAATTAATGTCAATCAAAGTAATCGAAATATCACTAGTTTACCAAGTCTCCGAATAATTATTGGTATTTAAGTGCACAAGCGCTGGTATTTTTCCAATGTCGTGTCCAATCAGAATTCCTCCAATGCCTTTTGCTACCTAAAATGTAGTATAGAGAAGGTTGCCAAGAGGGGATGTTTTTCTTTCATTCCCTCTTTCTCTGTATGTGCTTGCTTTTTACGTAAACTCTCAAGATCTTTACTTTCAATAAATTTTTTACACAGGATTAAATTGATTAGTTTTGGAGACATAATGGTTTGAAAGGTAACTCTCGGTAAAGTGATTAAAGGACGTCCCAAGTGGTAAAATGATTTTTGTTTGAAAAAAAAAAAAGCGTACTCTTTTCTTGATTCTCTTAATTACTATTGTATAACCATATTTTCTGCAACAACTCTTTCTTTTCATGGCGTGGAGCCCATAATAGCTGGGGGAAAAAATATCCGAAAATGTTCAGCCAAGTTAATTCAAGCATTAAGGACTAAGTGTGTGTTTACAAAAGTTGTAAAAATTTGATTATATTTAGTAATTAATTATTATATATTTTTTTTTGTTATAATCGATTATAATCAAATTATTTTTATGTTTGAATACATTAATTAAAAAATTATTTTAAGTTAATCTAATTTATTTGGATGGTATAAAAATTTATTTTTATGCATTAAATTATTAAAATAAGTATATAATAATTAAAAAAATTATTTAATTGAAAACAAAATAATATTTATATATAAAAATGTAAAGAATAATTTATAAACTGAAATCAAAAGTTTTAATTTTTAGCATTATAAAAATTAATTTTAAAAATTTTTATTTTACATTGAATTTCTTGTAAAAGTTAAAGCTAATTTTGACAAACATGATTAAACACTATTTGAAATAATTTTTTTCTAAAAAAAAACTAATCTAATCCTAACCAAACACACACTAAATTGTTAGGGTCCTACAAAGACGTTTTAAAGACAAATTTACAGTCAGAAATCAATTTAATAATTTTATTATAGTTAGAAGCTAAATGATTATTTTAAATTTTATCCACTAATTATTTCTTCTATGACTATAATAAACGTCCTAGTTAATATAAACTCGTCCATTTTAAACACTTTCTTCGGGCATCTTGGTTAAGTGCTAATAGGCCAATGCATCTCATAGAAGGTGTCAACCAAAAAAATTAAAAATAAATCAATAATACAACATAACAAAATGATAGTTTATACTAATGCTCAGTAGGTTAGGTCAATCTGTAAACTCGCGAATTTTGACATAACTTAACTCATAAAATATAGGTTAAGTTGGATTCACATGTTGGATTAAGTTGAAAAATATTTCAACCCAGAGCATGTGAGTCGAGTAACGAGTTAGAATACGTTCAATCCGCACAAACCCGACCCACCAACACTTTTTTTATAGTAAAAAGTTATTTATATGATAAAGAGTATATGAAAAAAAAATATAGAATGAAGTCAATAATTATGTCAATACATATAACATGCGTGTTGACACTGACTTCAATTAGTTAGACTAATTTATTTTTTGAGTTATGACTAGTTTTGTTTAATTTTTTTCAGACTTAATAAGACTTGTTAGTTGTTAATTTGTTATGCACTTATTGACTTATGATGTTTAGTTTATTTGAGATTAAGACATATTATGTTTGAGTAAGGTTAGGTGAAACTTATGGTATAAATTTGTTAGATTGTGACTTATTATATTTGAGATTGAGACTTTTGGTATTAATTTGTTAGATTTTATATAAAAAAACATATTAGACTTATGAATTTGACTTAACTCAACTCACTCTTAAGCGGGTTGGGTTCAATACACTACTAAACTCACCCAAAGGACACTCCTAATAGTTTATATATGTATAAAATATTAAGTAAAAACTTATTTACTTACAGAAAAAAAAACTTTTAAATAGGTGGTTTCGATTCCTCATTAGTATTACAACTCTTTATATCGTCAATAAATTAGAATCAAATTCCAACCATAAACTACATCACAAAGAGTGACGTTTATTTTTTCCTTATTATAAATTTGTTTGCTACATTTTTCATATTATAATTTAAACATATTTATAATTATTATCCTAGAAAAAAAATGTTAAGATTAATTTTAGAAAGTAGAACCTAAAATAGCCTGGTAGGTTTTTCCCGTGGCCATTAATATTAATTTCCACACGATAAAAGAATTTAGCAAGCTTGGCAAGAGATACGTCTATAATAAGATATAACAATTAATCATGTTTTTATCTAGCTATAATGTAGTTTTTCAATGTAGAAGTTCAAAACTTCCCTCTTAGTAATTACAATATTTCTTCTACGTCCCAGCAAAGTCTTCCATAGCCATTACAGACAATACAATGTATTCTCTAATGCCCAGAATTTATGGACTGCCATGTGCCACATGTTACATCATCAACTGATCGTTCTGCTAAATGTTTACCAAATTTTGGATCAAATTACTACTTAGTGAGATTTGAAAAGGAGGAATCACATCTCTCCATTTCCTCAGGCTTGGATATGTTCTTAGATACCAAGTTATATACCGTGAGATTTATGAGGTAAATATTCAATATCTCAATCTAAACAAGCCTTGATGGATATATTGTTCATATATTTTCAATTTTTAATTTGACATTCTAGTTGTATGGTGTGTGTGTGTATATATAATAAACAAATACAAATGTGAAAGATGAGTGTGTGTATATATATATATATATATATATGCTAACAAGAAAAAGGCTTGGATATGTCTAAACAAGGCAATAGTACTGATAAAACAAGACGAGCAACGGTATGTAAATTAATCGATGTAAATGAAACGAAAAACAACAGAAGTTCAAACTTACAATTTATTTGTTTAGTACTGATTACAACAATAACCAAGGAAAAAAGATAAAACAAGATGAGCAACCGTATGTAAATTAATCGATGTAAATGAAACGAAAAACAACAGAAGTTCAAACTCACAATTTATTACGTACACAGGCAGGCAGAGGGTGGTGGAAACAATGCAGTGACAAAGAATTGAAAGAAGCTGAAAAATGGATGCTTTGTGGAAGAAACAACAGAAGGAAAACGTCAAAAACCAATGAATGATTAATGACAGAAACACAACCTATTCGGCCCCTAGCCAAATGTGGTGTAACTAAGCCCTAAGCTAATTGCATGTGAACCTGCTTACAGCTCCTCCCCACCATTTTATAAGCTCATAGGCATGGACATGGACGTGTATAAGATTATTATTAATTTATTATTCATCAACCACAAGAACCACCCAAAAATCAAATAAATTGAAAAAAAACAATAGGGGCACACGTGCGAAGACTGACACAGCCATTCGTGGGGGAAGGAAAGCATAAATTAAGGGGCACAAGGCAGACATGGGAAAGTGCAGGATCAGAGGACACGTGTGGTGCAGACCTCGTGTCTTGTTGCTGACCACTGACTACTTTTGTGTTGAATTGTGACGTCATTGTCTCATGGGACTGATCGATGCCTGTGGACTGCTCAGGGGAAATTAATTGGGAAGGGAAAGGGGGATGACATATTATAAATTAAATTTTCAGAATGTGTGTCTTGAATGAAAATATTAAAAAATGATAGGTATACGCATTTAATATTTTAAAAATTTAAAATATAATTAATATTTTTTAAAATATTTTAAATAGTAATAAATGTTATTTAAATTTTAAAATATTTTATAAATTTATAATATATTTTCTCCTATATATTATTCTGATATTGAATTTTTTTAGTATCAAAGCTTTAATTAATTGTTAAACACTAATTAATATTTAATTATATTTGTTAGACTTTGAACATGATCAGAGATTTATAAGTATATGTATACTCGATGTAAAATAATTCTTTGAAATATATTCACGTTAATTAGTATTATTTGTTATTATCCATACATTATCAATTATTAGCATTACACAAAAAAACAAATTTTATAATTAAAGATAATGTTAAGTTACTTTTATTATTTGAATATTAACTTACATATCAATATGACACATACTCAACCAATGAAAGATGACTTACCTAATTTACTTTCCGCTTATGATTATTAAAATAGAGAAAGTCTCTCTTCAACTTAAATTTTATATATATATATATATATAATATATTTAATGAAAAAAATTTATTATAAGAAAATAAAAAAATAAATAAATTTTGATCATATAATTAAATATAATTAGTCAAGATTAAAAATTATTTAAAAATCATATGATCACTTAAAAAAATTATATATATTTATGTTCTAATCTTAATCATTCATGTAAGATTTAATAGTCAAAATTTATTCATCTCACTTCTTACAACAAACACTCTTTTTATAATATATATATATATATATATATATATATGCACGTAATTATCTCTTTTAAATATTTTAAGTTTTGCTATAAATATTTGAGAATTTTTTAAATGAGTTCGTCTAAGTGAGTAAAGAAAAACCTATTTATCCTTAATTTAATTTAAAATATATTAAAATTTTAACTCATTAAAATTTAATAATAAATAAATTATTACTCACTAATTTTAAAAATAAATTCATTTTAAAATTACTTTATCCAAATATTTTAGGGCCTCACCCATAAAATTCAAGGATGCTTATGTAAATAAATTAAAGAGAATCTTGCCTTTTACAAAAAAAAAAAAAAAAAGAAAAAGAAAAAAAGAGAGGGAGGCTCGCCTGCTAAAACGATTACAATGCTTTGAATATCTATTACATTATAAGCACTCATTTGATAAATATTTAACAACTTATTTAAATATTATAATCAGTTTAAATATATATATATATATATATATGAAGAGGGATCAGCTTATCTAATGTAAGTTTTTTTTTTTTTACATCCATTTTTAACCGTTAGTTCTATTTTATCTAATGATTTAATTATTTCATTAAAGATAACTATTAGATGAAAATAGATCTAATAATTAAAAATAAATATAAAAAAAATTTATATTAAGATATAAGTTGATCATTTCCTCTACATATATATATATATATAGTAAGTTCGTAACTAAAGAAACGAAGTAGCAAATTAAAAAAAAAAAGAAAAAGTAGCATTACCAAGTGTGTTGCTCGGAGTAAAAAAATTCAAATCTTTTGAGTATATGATATTAAATCTGATTTTAAGATTAATGTATAAAAATAATATTATTAAGATAAATTTTTATTTAAGAACTTAATTATATATTAAAAAATTAATCTTTCATTTATTAAATAGAGTTTTAAGAAAGAAACAAAATAGCAACTGCTACGACTCCCAGCTACCCAAAAGCAGAAGTTACCTGTGGTAACTATTTTAGTATTTAGTTTTCAGTTTTCCGTCAATAACAGAGCAGGCAAAGCAATTCACTTCATCTGTAACTTTGTCTAATTACTTAGAGGGGACCCCGCTGGAGTTAAGGTGAACCATTTTCGGTGAGTAAATGGGTTCCTCAAAGTCAGGAACGAACGCAAATTTGTTAGAAATATTAAACTACAGAAATTTAAAAGTTGTATTTTTATTATGTTTTAAAAACATTTCAACGAATCTCTCCAAGAAAAAAATTTATAGAAGTTTAACCTTTAATCATATCATAGGCGTACAAAAAATTCTTATGACTAGATGATAAAAATATTTTTATGAATCTTATAATATTTTAATATAGATGATATGTTTTTAACTAAATCGAATGATGTAATAATTGTAGTGTGTGTAAATTGAGATCAAACCACCTTGTTGTAATTGAAAAAAAAAATCACAGAATTACTCATACACATAACACATAAGGTAACCTAAAATTAAAAAATAAAATCTTTGAATATTTATATTTTTATTAGGGGTGATCAACCTGAATCGATGATCCGCGGACCCGACCTAATCCAACCCGATTACAAATATTCGAGTTGGTTTGGGTCAATTTAGATCGATCCGATTAAACTTGACCTCTCATTAGTTCGAATTACGGGTTTTGGACGACCGACCCGATGACCAGTGAAACGACGTTATTTTGCCTAAATTTAACCATTATTTTATTCAATTTTCATAACCCGACCCAGTGACTTGACTAACCCGACTAATCCGATTAACTAACCTGAACCAACCCGATTACAATCGGGTTGGTTCGGTTTGAGTTACTCGAAAAAAAAACTCAAACTCGACCAGAACCGACCCGACCTTACTTAATTAGTTTAGATTTTTTCTCTCCAAACCCGACCCGACCCGTGATCACCCCTAATTTTTAGTAAATTCTCAAAACAAATAAATCAGCCCATTTTGAGAATTTTATAATATATATAGAGGATCTTACTCAGATGAGAGGAATGTTTATTATGAGAGATAAGATAAGTGAATCTTAATCATTAGATCTTTCATGAATGGTCAATATTAGAACATAAATGTATGTAATTTTTTTAAATAGTCACATGACCTTCAAGTAACTTTTAATTTTAATTATCTATATATGATTGTATGATCAATATTTACCCCTCACCCTCTTACAATAAAAACTCTTTCACTACATATATATATATATATATATATATATATAATTAATTAATTAAGTAGTAGTTAACGTTTTTCTTTTGAATTTAATTTTAAAACATTATTAATATAATTTTTTTATATTATCAATTAATCATACATTATCACATGTGTTATTTTTAATATATTTTTTATAAAAATTAAATATTTTTAATAATATAATAATATATAATTAATTAAAAATATAAAATTATACTGATAATATATCATAATTAAATAATTTTCTTTTAGCTAAATTTCTCTAATTTGATCGCCATGTATACGTATGTATGTTTGTGATTTAAGAGGCATAAATAAAGTGATTTCAAAATTTTTTGGTTGGATTCCGAAATGAAATTACATGCATGTTGATAGTCTTTTTATATGTATATATCTCTTTATCCTTTTGTGCTACTGTGTCAGCGATGGATAATGTGGTTACTATATGGTGAATATTTGAGTGGTGGTGGTGGTGCCCGGCTGCACATAATTGATATGGGCCCTTGGAATATTACGCTTCAATCCGTCGATCAATTGATAATTGCTCCACAGCCAAGCAGTGTCACCTCACACGTGGATCGGTGGACGGGGTGCTTATGCTCTCCACTGTACAGTACTCGATTGTGACTTGTATGGATTGGAATTTAGTTAGTATTTGTTTTCTTAGATATTTTTACTCTTTAAAAATTTCAATTTTTTCTTGCATTGTATCAATTAAAATCATTTAATTTTGTGAATCTCGACATGTATGGTAAAGACTCCATTTCATTAAATGTCTGTGACCCTTTTAATTAGAAGAAGCAAAAATAATACTTCTTCCCAAATAAAGCAAGAGTTTTCCTTTTCTGTTATACTGATTTATATAATGTGTTTAATAATACATGTGGATAATAAAGTATTGCCTCTGTAATGTCCAAGAAAAAAGTATAGGTTCCGTACGGCTTAGCCCTTTATACTTATTCTAATTGCATCTAAAAAAAAAAACCTAAAATACTTAAATATGTTTTTAGTCTTTTATAATATTATGATTTTCTCATTTTATCTCTTATTTTTTAAAAGTTTTCATCAAATTTGTCAAACTTTTTTTCTTATGATCCCTCTGTTAGCTTACCATTTAACAGAACCGTTAAATGTATACATGACATCTTACGTGATGGCTAAGGTCTCTACTTATTTAATAATATGACACTCGTCATTCCAACTGTGTAAATGAACTACACATGTAGAATTTTGGCAGGGGAAACTAAGATTGTTCCTGTGTGAGAAGCCCTAATGTTAGGGTTTTGGTCTTCCCACAACCTAACTAAAACTCATTCCCCCATTCTAAAACTCATTCCCCCATTCTCTCTTCAACATTCACCATAACTAAACCCCATTCCCCCTTTCCCACAACCTAACTAATGTTAGGGTTTAGGTCAAAATCAACATGCTACTGCTACACTAGATCAATCAACCAATGTAAGCAACATGATCTTCAATTTTTTACTTAGCATTAACCATAACTTATTATGTGTACTACTATCTTGCTTAATTTGTTCCATGCAGGTATGAGGGGAGGGAAGAGGAGGAAAGGGTCAAGGAAGGAGTGGCAGAACAGGGAGGGATAAAGGAGGCAAGGGCAGAGGCAACACAAGCCATGTAACTAGTACAAATGAAGCCATACCTGACATTGTGCCACTTATTGCAGTTCAACCAAGTTTTGACATTGGCCATACAACTCAAGACAGTGGGAACCCAGTGCAAGAAAGTGTTACCTATTCACAACAATAACCTATAATTGAAATCAATCCAAACTTGGATGGGGTAGACCAAGTTCATATACAAACCAATGTAGTGGGGCCAATTGATATTCAAAGCAGTGCAAATGCAATCATAAGAGGCAACAATAAGTTAATTGAAGCCACAAGCACAAACGCAACAATTCAACCAAGTTTAATAAGAAAATGTATCATAAAAAGAAGGTTTGGAAAGAAGGTGATTTATATGGGAGGGATGTCATGGGCTTGGAATGGTAACCAAATCATAACTCAGAACCAATTGCTTGCTAAAAGAAATGCAGTGGTTTACAACAATAAGAATACAGTAGAATGAGGGAGTCAACCATCTGCTGATCCCTCAAGTAAATGAGAATGTAGTCTTTTTTTCACTTTTTTGGATAAGTTGTTTGATGCCAACAAACTGAATTGTAATCAAATTTTTTTTTTTAGATGACATGTAAGCTTGTAAATTTTGGAGATGACATGTAACCAAAGTTTTTTTTTTTTTTGAGTTGAAGGAACCATGTTATGTAATCAACTTTAATATTTTGGAATGCAAGTTCATTTTGGCTATGTTCCTTCTTATTTTTGATATGGTTGCCAATTTCTCATTTTGCTTCTTAGGTTGAATGACACTTCTTATTTCCTTATATTCCTTATTAACAGGTTCTTATTTCCTTCTAATTTGAATACAATCAAGTATTCATACATAAGTTCTTTGTTATTGATGTTATGTTCTTCTCCATCTAGCAGGTTATAGTTGCAAATTATTATTTCCTTCTTATTTTTGCCTTGTTCCTTTTATTTAATTATTATTTCTCATTACAGGTTATAAGTCTATTCTCATTGTTGTTGTGTCCCTTTTCAACTTGCTATAAGTTAGATTTCAAATAATATATGCAAATCATTTTCATTTATCTCAAATGACATCCTTTTATTAGGTTTCAAAGGACAGGTACATTAGGTCTCAAATTACCATCACCACAACTAGAATCATTACATAACCATGCAAGCCAGCTACAATAGTTGCTACACAAATACAACTAGTCACTATTTCACATTGCCTACTAAACCACCATACATATCACCTATCATACTGAAAATCCTATAAACATTATCTCCCAACTAATAATGGATAATGCCCATGACAAAAAAGTACACCACATCAATCTTGAGCTCTTTCTTTTATGGATATATATCTTCCTTTCAAGCTTTGAGACTCGTATCCTTGGAGCTCTCAACAACTCTCTAGCAGCATCAAATTCTCTTCCTCATCTATCCACTCAAAATACTCACACTTGTCTTCCTTTCGAAAAAATAAAAAAAGTAAATAAGGAAAGAAATATCAATCATGGGAAAGAGCTTCCAAAGTGACAACAACACCAAAGATAAGAAGAATATTACCTTCTTCTTCCACCAGTTGGTACAATGCCAAAACTTTCTTTCCAGATTGTCCTCCATCACGAGGTAAGCTTCACTGTCCTTTTACCACAACCATACATTATTCGATTCAGGTCGACTGTTGTTGCTGATAAACCAATCACACTTGACATTGTTGGTGAAGAGGGAATTTTGATATTGCTTTCCTTATGTTAGGTTAGGGTTTGTTCAATACAAATTTGAGAATTTTGTTAAAAAATATGGTTTTCTTTAGCTCACGTAATCAGACAATAACAATTATTTTATTTCATATAAGTCTCCATGTAGGATGTCATGTATGCATTTAATGACTCTGTTAAATGGTAAGTTAACAAAGGGATCATATAAGAATGGAAAAAAATTTGGAAAACTTGATGGAAACTTTTTAAAAATAAGGGAATAAACAAAAAAAAATTGTGATATTTTAGGAGACTAAAAATATATTTTAAGCCTAAATAAAATGAATGAACTAAGTGCACACAGCACACTTGGTCCAATGGTATCCCACAAAGGTAGAAGACTATGTTTGAATTTTGCTCTCATACATCAGTTATGTAAAAAGAATGAATAAAATGTTTTTTTTATTTACTTATTACGTAAACCTCCTACTATACAAATTCATTAGATTTATAAAGGATTATAAGCTATTTTTAAAATATTCCTTAATCAAGCCATTAATTTATAAATATTTAATTGTCTTTTATCTTCATTCAACCTTAAAAAAGGGGAAAACACATGAATAATAACTAAGTTTTTGGTAAATTGTGATAATAAGATATGAACTTATAACCTCATATAAATTACCTTAATTTATCACTACTAGCCAAATCTTAGTGGATTATTAATAATAATTAAGTTGAATATTTATTTTAATATATAACCATTTGAACTTTTAATTTAGTTATACAAATAAATATTTTCTTATTTTTTTCAGCATATAAAATTGAACAAAAATATAATTATCATTTGACAACAAAATATTCATAACTTAATGGTTTAACTAACGGATTTGTTTCTTGTCACCATGGTGACACCAACACTTGAGTGAAAATTAATATCACACTCAAAGGGTGTAGTAAAGCACCTGCTAAGAAAAAACAAAGCCTAACGAATTTGTTAATTACAAGTTAAATTCGTTTGTAATGTTTTCAAAATGAAAGAAATTTTTGTGAGAGTTTCATGGCGGAAGAAAATTTGTATAAAAAAATAAATTAAAATGGAGATGAAAGTAATTTACTAAGAAAATTGAAATAAAATAATGCTGTTTAGCAACTTCGTTTCAGTCCCTCTAATTAATATTATAATATATTTATATACGAGGTAATATTAATTAAAGACAAAATGATAAAATTGGTCTTCCAAAAATACATGCAATAATATAAGTTGGGTTTCAAAAGATTTTAAATATCAATTAAGTCGTTTTATCTTTGAAAGAGAAATCAATTTAGCTCCATAATGTATATTTAGACATTAATTTAATTTTTAAATTATTATTATATTACGAATTTAATCTTAATATACTGTAAATATAAAAATAGTTTTATACTTACAAGATGTATTATTACATTATTTAATAAATTTGACATTTTATATAATTATTAATACAATAAAACTCATTAAATACAGTGTCAACATAAAATTGAATGATAATTTAAAAAAATTACATTAGTAATGTATTAAAATTAACTTTTAATTTATAGAATTTTACTAATAAGTGTCTTAAAGTACTTGTTAAAAATACAAAAATAGTAGTAACTAATAAATGAAAAATATTTTTTAAAGTTTTTAATATACTAAATGTTTTACATTTTATTTAATACTTATTATTATTTTTATTCTTTAATCAATACCTTTAAGGTACTAATACTCATTAGACAAAATCCTAATTTTTATATTATGAAATTATGATTCTTTGAAAGTTGAATTTAATTTCACGTATCTTTTGAGAAACAATTTAAATATGATTTATTTAACGAGTGTTTTAAAGGTATTGATTAAAAAATAATAAGTATTAAATAAAAAATAAAATATTTAATCCATTAATAATTTTTTTAAAATTATTTTTATTTTATACTTATTATTATTTTCCTTAATAAATCTGTAAAACACTTCTGTGTAAAACTATTTAAATATTTACACTTTTTTTTATCTGAATATTTACACCTAATTAGGGAGTCAGCGTTAAAAAAAAAAGAAAGAACAACACTCCCAAAGTCCCAAGTCCCAATTTAATGACCAGGATTCCTATATGGCGGCAGCATCGATTTGAGAGAACATCAAATCCATATTCTGAAACTCAAAAACAAAATGGGTTTTTGTCAAAATCCCGCAAATCGTGGCTCTTACTCTGTCTCTAAACTACTAACCTGCCTATATTCTAATCCTGCCAATATGCAATAGTACGTGACACACATCCATCCACTTATTATAATCAGTGCTTTTATTAGTTTATATATATAATAATATCATAGTAGATTTTTTATATCGTGAGTAGTGGTGATCAGGTTAACATGTGTGTACTTTAATTGGTCTATCATTTTAATTTAATCAAAAGCTAATTATTTATATTGATATTAAGAAATTTATAAAAATATTTTTTATAATTTAATTTTAAAAAATTGACAATTAAAATTTAAATATATAATTATATACTTATTTACATATCACATATTCATTTACTAATAAACCAAACCCTTGAATATATATAGTGGATTGTGCCAATAAGGAGTTATTCTTCCATTAAATTAAAACAACCAACATTCCCTTGTGAATATTTTTATACATTATTTGGCACCCAATAATGTCATTCAAATATCAAATAAAGAAAATAGATTAAATTAAAGATTTGATCTCTATAATTTATACTTATTTTTAATTTAATTTTTATAAACTTTTTTAAATTAATCTTCATATTTACAAAAATTTTCAAAATAGTTTATGCTATTAACTTTCACTTAACACTATTAATTTAGTCTATATTAAACATTTTATAAAAAAAATCCAAAAAAATTTATTGAACAAAAAAGATAAAATAAGCAAGCATATACTAAAATAAAAGAACATCTTATTTGATATTTTATAGAAAAAATAAGTATTTAAATAAGTTTTTATTAGTTAAAAAACACTTATTTTATTAATTAATTGATAATATTATAATAGTATTATAATAAAAATTAATAATATAAACTATTTTAATTTCTTTTATAAATATGAGGATTTATTTAAAAAATTATAAAAATTGAATTAAAAATAAATATAAACTATGAAGGTTAAAACTTTAATAATAATAATAATTATAATCTTGTTATTCGTCTAACTTTTATACTCTAATTTTTTTAATATATTCACAAATTCATTCTGTATATCACAAAAATGCTACAATCATATACAATTTAATTTAATATCAGTCTCATATGAATATATAGTAGACATACATTCATTACATTTGAGTTGGACAAAAAATATTTTCCTAATAATAATAATGTCATTCAAATATGTTTGTGTGAATGCGCGATACAGTTTTCTGTACAGCCTGAAATGGGAGAAGCAAAGGTGTATTTCAATTGGTAAAATAGTGTTGTGAAACGTATATTTTTAAAAGAATAAGTCACACATTGATTGGAAGCAAGTTTTTTGAAGAGTTTATATTTCAACTTGTATTTTGAGTTTTGTAAAAAACAAATAAAGTGATGGGCTCGCGCACACAAGATTGGGCTGAAAAACTCATGGCCAGTGCAAATCCTCGATTTGCTTCCCCTGCGCGTGATATCATAAAACTCAGATCTTTTATCAAATATTTAATTAATTTTTTGAACTTATCAGGAAAATGAGGTTTTTGAAGAAGTCAAATTTGACTTGGTCTTCTCAATGGACAAATCTGTTTTAAACGTTCCAATTATCTAACGTTCTAATTAGTTTTCAACAAACAGATAATTAGTTTCTAAACGGCTATTTAGTTTTCAACAACCAGATTCGTTTTCCAACGTTACTTTACCAACAATCATATTTTCTAAATGACTCTTTTTACTTTTTATAAATTCTGATTACAGACTGTGATTCTAGTGACCCCGTTTTCTGCTTCTCTCTTCTACTCTTTTACACTTTCTCCTCCTCTTCGTATGGGTTACTCACTATTAATAGTCTCTTGCAGTTCTTTGATCCCTGTTAAACAGAAAGAATCTGTTGTACCTTGAGAGATTTTCGTCTATACCAAAATAATCTTTGAAGACAATGCTTGGCACGCTACAGACTTCACGAGTTTGCTGTTTCTTTTCAGGTTCAATTACTCAACAAATAGTACATAAATTTCATTTGAAATCAATATTTTGCATTCAACAAAAATTCTAGAAAAAGAAATATTTTTGCTTTGCATAACTCCCATTAATTAAAATAAAAGAAAACCATAAACCCATTTCGCACATGGTATATCTTACTATCTAATCTAATTAATCAGAAAGCTCCTTAGGGATCATCATTTTCATGGGTTTGTCTAGTGGGTAAAGGACTTCATGTTCCTTTATGGGGGTCCATGCGTTTTATTTTTGTTTTTGGTCACATGGGGACAATGTGATTGAAGTAACATGTTATCATCACCTCGTATAACTGCCATTGTGCACTTCATTATACACTAGTTTATCCTTTTAATTAACTAATGGCAATAATCTATAAAGTATGGCTGACAACGAAAAGTGAAGGTTTCAGTGATTTTCATGTCACTCCTAGCAAATACCAAAACTATTATGAAGGGAAACCAGCCTTTCCTGTTTCGATCAACGGGTTTACCATTTGGAATTGGGTGGGACAATTAGCAGGTATAATTAAGGACATTATCTGCATTAGAGATTGATTTAAAAATAATACGCTTTCTGATTTATTCTAAATTTACACCTGTATGTACAGCAAGTTGCTAATTAACAAACCAAATCAAGGTTCAATAGCGAACATTGTTTTCTATGTTAAAAAGGGTTTTTGAATTTTAGGCTTCTTTGGATGATAAACAAGATGGTACACCACATGCAATTCATGGCCACCACACCAAAAAGGGTTAAAAAATTAGCTAAGTCTACTCTAAGAAACAATAAATTTTTGGCCACCGGAAAAGTTACATTCTCGTTTTCTAAACTGTGGGCCAAATAATATACATGCATATCACTTGAAAGAATTGAGAGGCAAAGTGTAAAAGTGAATAGGAAAGACAGTACGTGGTTACATACTTTTCTTTCTTCCCTCTCTTCAAGTTGTATGCTAGTTGGTATCAATGGGCTACATGCATCATAGTCTCCAATAAATTGCCCACTAATTTTGACTGCTACATCACATGAAGTTATGGGCTAAATGATTAGTTGCTTCTAAGTAGAAAATAATGTCCCATCTTCCCTAATTAAATACAAATACAACGAATTGGGTTATGATGAAACACATATCAATGTGTGTTTGTTCGAATAGAATGAATTTGAGTTCTTTAAGTGTATAGTTCTGAGTTCGATCATTAAATTTATATATATAAAAATAACATCATTGAAAAAAGTTTCTACTTAGGTGTTTGATCATATTCTGAAAAATTAGTCTTTCACTTATTAGATGAAAGAATACTTTGAAAAACTAAAAAAGATATATCAACTTTAGTAATTTCCTTTCAATGTATTAGTTATTAAACATGTTGAAGTAAGATAATATGTCCATTATGCACAATCAGAAGAATAGGTCATCCTTTGTGTTTCTTGTCTTACAAAATAAAAAAGAAAGAAAAAGATATGCAAATAGGTTACTTCACATATCTATTACGGAGCATAAGTCTCACATTAACTCACGAAAAACTCACTTTATTTATATAAATTAAATAAACGAACAATTTAGTGATTGAGTATTGAATACATGGAACCATTGGAAGTAGAATTACGATACAATTTCGCTAGTGTGAGCTCTGCTAGGTTTGGCGGCTGCCCTTATGAAGATGTGGTGCCCTTCCTTGTGCAACCTATTTTTATAGTTGACTTCTTCTTCTTTGAGGTACTTTTCTAAATCGTCAAGATGCTAGCTTCTCATCATAGATCAATTTTGGTCTCTTCCCCCCTCTGCTACTTCTGTTCAAATAACTCTTTCTTATGTTTTAAGTCCATGACGACCCATAACCGCTGCCTTCGTTGTTAGTGTTGGTACCAATTGTGACTTGCATACCATCACTGTTGGTCTATGTTGGTGTTCTGATTCGAATCTGCTACACTCCCTGTGGCTATGGCGACCACATTTCAAGCGATCTCGTCGGCTGAGGACAATGATGGTGGCGGTGGTTGCAACAACGATGATGATAGTGGTGGGGTAGACAACAATAACAATGACGGTGGTGATGGCAATGACAACGACGACAAGGTCGTGTACTTTAAAAAGGAAACTTTACTGGAAGAACTCGAGGCAACAAAAATTAGCCTTGATGAGACGCTCTGCACTAATAAGAGTCAGATCCACGCTATCATAATATAATGCGATATGTAATTTGAAAATTTTGTCCTAAAAATTGTGCTATCCTAATAATTCTATTAAAGGTAGTGAGTTGTTTTAGAAACTAAGAGTTTGTTCTTGAGACAAAACAAAAAGAGAAAAAATGTATTTTGTTGATTATGTGCACAACACATTTTTTTTTATTAGAGATGTACCAGATGCACCTTAAACTGCATTTCTAGGTCTATTGATTGGAAATAATTTGAATATTTATCCGTATCCTTGTATTTTAAAACTTATTTTTCATTTCATTTTTAGTAATAAATTTCTCTAACTTTGACATAAAAAAAAAAAGAAGATATTCTCTAATGTGAGGAAGAACCATAAATTACAATCAAAACCATAAGAGTTTTATTAGAATTAACAACCCAAGTCAATGTAATTTGTCCAACCAAAGGCCGTGTATGTAGCATCTAAGTCCGTGTTTTGGGGCCATATATATTTGCCCGAAATCCCATATAATTGTTTGGGTTAAGATAAAAATCTTCTTTTGGTCCATAACATTTGTTTTTATTTTCACTTTGGTTCTTGATATTTTTTTTTCTTTTTACTTTAGTCCATAATATTTATGAACTCATTTTAATTTAATTTCTCCATCTATATATTTATTATCTAATAAATGAAAATGTTGATGTGTTATTGTTAGAAATAATATGTCACTGTTATTTGCTGATGTGGGAATTTGACGAAAGATAATTGGATGAATATATATAAAATTACTTCATTTTATTATTCAATTATCATTAAAAAAACTCATCTTATGATTGAAATGACAAGTGAATAATGAAATAATGTTGTTTTAGATATATTCATCTAATTATTTTCTATCTAATTGCTACAATAGCAGATAATGATGTCATGTCATCTTTAATTGTGATACATCAACATATCTATTTATTAGATAACAGGCATATAACAAAGTGACTAAAGTAAAATGAATTTATAAGTGTTAATGACTAAAATGAAAAAAATAAAATGTCAGAGACTAAAATAAAAACAAAAACAAATGTCAGGGAAAAAATAGAATTTTAGTCTTTCGGCAAATGATTGAGATTTATTCAATTTCCTTTCTTTATTAGGCTGAATATTTATATCTTTCTTTTCAAAATTTAAAGTTTTAATAGAGAGACAAATAGACAACTTTTCTCTAAAGTTTTAAGAGTTTGTCTATTAAGTGTCCGAAGGGTATTTATTAAGGATTAAAAAAATTGTAAATTTTAAATGAAAAGTGGGACATTTAATGCATTCGAACTTAAAAAATTTATTTTTTAAAATTTTTACTAAAAACACTTATTAAGAAAGTCAAAATATAAAATTTTAAATAAAAATAAAGTATTTAATGCATTAAAAATTAAAAAAGTTTTATCATTTACCTTGTTTACATCTAAAAATTTATATTTTAACTTCTTTAACAAGGTCTTTAGTATATTTGTTAGTAAGACTTTTTTTAGTACTTTATTTTAAATACTCAAGTTTTAATTGGGGAGACAAATATAAAATTTTTTATTTAATAGTAGTTTCTATTTTTTATTCTTTAATATATGCACTAAAGACACACATTAACAAAATTCTTCAAATTCTTCTGTAATTAACAACTTAATGAATCAAATTAATAAATATTTATTTCTCCTACTAACCACCATCATAATAAATTCATCTCTCTCTTTTAATAACTACCAACTACATTTTTATCTCTCCTAATATCTACTAAGTCTATAATTTTTATCAATTAAAAGTATTTAATTTTATTTAATTAATAATTCAATATTTATTTTAAAAATAGTTGTAATATAAAATTACAAGCCATTAATTTTGCATGCATGACTTTCCATACACTTTTTTAAAGTAAAGCATTGTATTATTAATTTTTAATGATAGAGAAATGAATTATTGTATTATTAATATAAAAAAATATTTTGATGTTTTTCTCTGATTTTTTAAAGCCAATTACTATATCATTGATTTTTATAAGATTTGTATTTATTAGAAGTGAGAAAATTTTATGCAGTCAATTATTAGTATTTTTAATTATAAAAATAACCCTTGTCATTTAAGTTAATTAAGTAAGAAGAGATAAAAGTATTTTTTTCCAACAAAAATGTGAAAAATGCTAATCTATACATGAAGGAGTATAGATTAAATAAAAAATACAAGTATTTATTATATTAATTTTTTTAAAAAATATTTAATACTTTTTTAAATAATTAAGATGAATAATAAATGCTTTTTTAAAGTACACATTAACAAAATCCCCTTTTTAAGGGTTTATCTAAGGAATCAAGAGATAGAAATTATTAATTAAAAAATAAAACATTTCTTGCATTGAAAATTTAAAAAGTTTTACTTTTTATTTAATAGTTTCCATTTTTTATTTCTTAACAAGTTTCACATAATTTTTTTTAGTTATTCAACAAAAATGTATAAAGTGTTAACATATATATATATATATAGAGAGAGAGAGAGAGAGAGTTTACAAAAAAGTAATATTTGAAAATCTTTCTTGTAGTTCTAAACTTAATGTGAAGAGTAGTATAAAAATTTAACACATCATGCATTTGTTAAAAAACCTTTTATAGAGAGTCATTATCCACTATTAAGGAGTTGAGTTGTTGAAATGTGAATAAAAATGTATATCTTACTTAAAATACTTCTATACCTACTAATTAATTAACTATATGAAATCCAGAAAATTAGTAAATATATTCACTGTTTACTTTTGACCATCTAATATTTCTCTTTTCATTTTAAAGTTAAAAAAGAAAAACAAAAAGGAAAAAAAGAAAAGACTTACTTTCACACCTAGTCTTATCTTCTTAGACCTAAAAGGGAAAGAAAGGATTAATTATATGAGGAAAAGGGAAAAGCCTAAAACACATTTATTAAGAGTCATACTTTTCTATATTTATTGAGGCGATTGAATTATAATATAGATACATAAAAAATAAAATAAAATAAAATATTAAAAATAATATAAAATATAAATATAAGATAATATTTATATAAGTGTGTAAGTAATATTGTACCAAGAAAAAGAGTGTGAGATTCTAAAAAATCCCACATTTATTTCTTCCCCACATACTTTTCTTCTCCTTCTAGACCCTTAGCACTTAGCAGGTATATCCCCACCCCCTCGTGTGCTACTTCCCCCCTCCATTAATGTCCCCTTCCTTCAAACTTGAAACTTCGAAACATCACCACAACCACCCCTCTCTCTCTTTCTCTCTCTACGTAGATAGCTCTATATATTCACACACATATACACCACTTATTATTATTGGTGGCTTTTATCTTCTTCTCTACATTCCCATGGCTTCTTTCCCAGCACTACTCTTCTTCATCACCATCTTTGCCGTCTCTCTCTTCCTCCTCCGGAAGTCCCGGTACGGGCGGCTCAGGCTGCCGCCGGGGAGCCTGGGGTTGCCCTTCATCGGCGAAACCCTCCAACTGATATCCGCATACAAGAGCGACAACCCTGAGCCTTTCATCGACCAGCGAGTGAACCGGTACGGTCCAATCTTCACCACCCACGTGTTCGGCGAGCCGACCGTGTTCTCGGCCGACCCGGAGACGAACCGGTTCATCCTCCTGAACGAAGGGAAGCTCTTCGACTGCAGCTACCCCGGTTCGATATCCAACCTGCTCGGGAAGCACTCCTTGCTCCTCATGAAGGGTGCTCTCCACAAGAGAATGCATTCACTCACCATGAGTTTTGCCAACTCCTCCATCATCAAGGATCATCTCCTCGTTGACATAGACCGGCTCATCCGGCTCAACTTGAATTCCTGGACCGACCGGATTTTTCTCATGGAGGAGGCCAAGAAGGTTAGGTACCCCTACTCCCTTTGTATGTATATGTATCGTGGATTAATGTTGATCCATCATTCCACTCAATTAGCTTTCTTAAAAATGAAATACAATTCATGCATGTTTGGATTTTAGTATTTTTTAGTAAATAATCATTTTTTTATTTTTTTTTCAAAAATTAATTTAATGAGATTTTAATTATAAATTATTTTAAATATAAAATAAGTTAATCCAACACTCTCCAAAATTTTGTTAACTTTACCAAATCAAAGCGCCAAGCAGCATGTGTATATACTTAGTCTAGCTGCTCACTTGCCATCATCATATCCTATGGGGTGTGTGTGTGGGAGGTGGTGGACCAGGAACAGCTTTCTGCACCTCATAATTTTATCATCCAGATCTTGTTTTGTTTATTTACTTATTTACTTCAAAGTGTCTAACTAGCACTTGAAAGTTTAAAAGCTTCTCTCTCTGTGTCCGAGTATCTTTTTTCTTTTCATTTTATATTTTATTCAATTTTGGGTTGATTAGCGAAACGTCTAATTAATTAATTAATATATTAGCATGTGATTGTGATGTACGTGATGGAAATGGGGATGGTGACTCAGATTCCATGGTTCAGTACAATGTGTCCAATTCCCTTGCATACAAATCCTTATATCACACGTTAAGTTGACTGAAAAGGTCTTTCGGCTGCGAAGGATATATAATCATTCTGCATATAAAACATTAAGTCATCATCATATAGGGCGAGCATGCACATATATGAATATGTTGAATATATGACATGCTTATCTCACTCCTGTTCCCCCCCAAAAAAAGGGAGGTTCCTTTTCATTTCCTTCTCTAATACTACTACTCTTTAGTTATTCCCCTAATTGCTAATAAAAATGTTTGTATAATGATGATGAAAATGATTATATATGGATATTAATTTGTTTTGACAATATTTTTGCTTCTTTTTGGGTTACTTGCAGATAACATTTGAGTTGACAGTGAAGCAATTGATGAGCTTTGATCCAGATGAATGGACTGAGAGCCTAAGGAAAGAGTACGTTCTTGTGATTGAAGGATTCTTCACCCTCCCCTTACCTCTCTTCTCCACCACCTACCGTAGAGCCATCAAGGTGCATGCACCTTAATTTCTCCTTTTTTTTTAATTTTAATTTTCCCTCTCATTAGATATTCTTTAATTAATTAATTTACTAAATTATATAATAATATGCGGCTTAATAGCATATATAAGTGAATTGATTTTGTAGGCAAGGACGAAGGTGGCAGAGGCACTAACATTGATAGTGAGGCAGAGGAGAAAAGAGAGTGAAAGCAGAGAGAAAAAGAAGGACATGTTGGGGGCATTGTTGGCCTCCGGCGACCACTTCTCAGACGAGGAAATAGTGGATTTTATGTTGGCTTTGCTCGTCGCTGGCTATGAAACCACCTCTACCATAATGACTCTTGCAATCAAGTTCCTCACTGAGACTCCTCTAGCCTTGGCACAGCTCAAGGTACGTAAAACACAACTTATCTCTTTATTTTTAATTTTTTTAACGAGTGCTTATAGATATTTGTTAAATAATTATTAAATAAAAATTATTAGATAAAAAATAAAATATTTAATTCATTAACAATTTAAAAACTTATATTTTTTATTTTTAAACTCTTAACAAGTGACTTTAATAAAATGTTATTTCTTATAAGATTACAATGTAAGCCAAATGTGCGGGTGCCTCCAAGTTATACAAAAACTTATCTTGTTCACATATATCTAGTTTGCTTCTTCTTTTTTTCCTTAGGATTTTTTAATTAGTATAAGCCTAATTTATTTTTGAGTTTTGTTATACTTTCTTAAAAGTTTATCTTAATAATTTTTTTAACATTAAATAAAAATTATTTAATATCTTAAAAATACAAAAAATATTTAATATTTTTTATTTAATAATTAAAAATATTAATAAAATATTTAGTGGACCGTATGGTTGTGGCTGCTAGAAACCCCACCACCCTGCCCATGTCCATGGCCACCGTGTGGTGCTGCTTCTTTGCAACCTCATTTTCGTTATCTGATCCTCTTTACTCCACCCCAATCCGGGACATTGACTTTTGTGTGTGTGTTTGATAAGATATAATATAACTGATATATGACTCATCTTTTAAAACATTAATTAATTAAAATTTCATGAGTAACTAATAAAATAAATAAATTAATAACTATAATATAAAAGTGTAAAAGTATAAAGTGATTTGAGATGTCTGGTTTTGTCGTTTTGTGCACGTTAAATAAATTCGATTCAATTGAATTCAAAACTTGTAGTGAAAGCCTGTCTCCTTAATCTTTTCACCGCAGTTAATACGGTTGAAAACTTGAAACTCGTGCTAGAAATTTTAATCACATGTTTTTAATCATATCACTTCACATTTATATAACTTTTAATATTAATTTTATCTCATTTTTTATAAAATTTGATTTTAATTTTATCATATAAATAAATATAAGATACATATCTCTTTAATGTATCTGGCATTTTTTCAACTCATGCATTGGCTTTACTGAGCAACCATAAAAAGGGGGTATTAGGTTCGGTGGTCACTACTCACTAGGTCAGGTTGAGGTGGGTGATCTTGGTCATTTCACCATTGACTCCATAAGTCTTTTTTTTTTTTGATCTGACATAAGTCCATATTTTCAATTCATCTGATTATGATTATTCTTGTTCACCGTTTTATGGCACGATCAATTACCATTTACCTTCATCACAACATTTGAGATCCATAAGACAGGAAATTTCTTCAAGTTTTATTGAGAGTGAATTGAGCAAAATTTATGAAATAAATATATTTATCAAAATTAATAATACTTTTGGTCAGTTCATGATTAAAAAGGGTCGATTTTTTGTAAGTTACATATCTTTCCAATTTCAGAAAAGAAATATCAAATATTAATACAAAAAAGGTATGGTTAGAGCTTTGTTAGAACCCCCAAAGGTGCTGAGAAAGTAATAAACTAATATTTTATGTTCCATTACCTTGAGATCGGCTATTTGAATTTTTTTTTTGTCATTGGCTATTTGAACTCTAATGGGATACTTTTTTATGGGATACTTTTTTGCAAAAAACTTACAAAAATTTCAAGTTATTTTTTAAGCCCAAGTCCTTGAGTAAAGCTCAATGATTGAGATTGCGGTGATTACCCTTATGTAAATAGAGACTAAATTATTGTATTTTCTCTTCATTATATAAATTTGTTTATATCAAAACATTATTTTCAAGTCTAGATTTTATTTATTAGGGGAAAAAAAAAGAGCATTGAGGTATAAAAACATGGTAGAAAAGTACACATGGACAAAGTCACAAGTGGAGAGACAAGGGTCAAAGCAAGGGGCAAAATTATTACATCCAAAGCGCACGCTTGGTATTGGTCGTTTGACCGAATCGTCCGTCCGCGTGGTGAAAGACGAAAACACCCTTGCCACCCTCTCAGGGGTGTATGTGTCCGTCATGCATCTCTGCATAGAGTACTTTGTGCACAACTTGTTCTGCTGCAGAGTTTTCTCCTTGGAGTTGGACGCCTTTGGTCCCATGGCATGGGAAATCGTGTGGCTCTGATTTCAATGACTATTTATGATCACACGGTGCTAAGTAAGTGAAAGCTGACGATATCATATTAGCACAGCTGCAGCAGCATGCTTCAGAAAGATATCTACAAATATTTTTATGAATTTTGTTATATTCTTTTAAATAATAATTTAATTTTTTTAAATATTAAATAAAAAATATTTAATAAAAAAATAAATATATTTAATATCTTAAAAACATAAAAAATATTTAATATTTTTTTATAAAAATTATGTAAAAAAATTTAAAATTATTTTATTTTTATTTATTCGCTTTACAAACTTATTCACATTAGTGGAGTGTTATCGAATTAATGTTTATAGGAGTATACAATACTTTCCCGCGTAGCAGACCGCAGAGCAGCGTATCCTCAATTGCTTCCTACTTTCTTAGTGCGACTTCACGTGCCCAAAAGACATGGAGGCATATGGCTATTTCCTATTGGCTTCAAAATTTATATTTCATAACCTCAACCCAGTAGTTTTAATTAGCGGTTCAGTTTGTTATTTGATGTAAATAAGAATTTGACTAATTGAGGATTGCATTGCATGTTCAATTATTTTGGTGTGCCATATGAGATTTTGGTCTTTGATTGTGTTGTTTTGTAGGAAGAACATGACCAGATCAGAGCAAGAAGTGACCCAGAGGCTGCACTGGAATGGACCGATTACAAGTCAATGGCATTTACTCAATGCGTAAGTTTATGTAAATCCCGTGTGTGTAAATAACAGTACGGATACAAAAAGCGGCAACAGCTTCTATTAATTTATTATTCAGTGTTACTAATCTTGTCCCTTTTATTTTTGTCGTTTGTGCTATACAGGTTGTGAATGAGACCTTAAGGGTGGCAAATATAATTGGTGGGATATTTAGGAGAGCAATGACAGACATTGACATAAAAGGTAATCACCGAAAAAAAAAGTGTATGGACTATTGCCAATTATATAATAGATAAAGCACATTTCAATTTTTACAACATAGTTTCAATGCCTCACTTGTAATAGGTTACACTATTCCTAAGGGATGGAAGGTCTTTGCATCATTTCGTGCTGTACATCTGAATCCTGACCATTTCAAAGACGCCCGCACCTTCAATCCATGGAGATGGCAGGTACTCACTCTCTCTTTTGCTCTTTATTATTTGATCATTTGATCCAATTTTCAGTTACACTTGGATGTCTATTCTTCAGTTGCTTACTTGTGATCAAAATTGAACAGAGTAACTCAGAAGCAATGAACCCTGGGAATGTATATACACCGTTTGGAGGAGGGCCAAGGCTGTGCCCTGGCTATGAGCTAGCTAGAGTAGTGCTTTCTGTTTTCCTTCACCGCATCGTCACCCGCTTCAGGTACAACATTTTGCATATATTTATGCATGTTAAGGTGCACGTATTAGTGGTTAATAATCAATCAAACAAGCAAGCATTGGTTTCTTCTATCACTTATGTTGTGCTTTCAACTCAATGGCAGTTGGGTTCCTGCTGAGGAAGATAAGTTGGTGTTTTTTCCCACCACTAGGACGCAGAAGAGGTATCCTATCATAGTGAAGCGTAGAGAGGAGTCCAGACCATGTACAGCACCATGAGACCAAAACAGATAGAGAAGGGCAAACAAGAATAAAGCTGAGAGTAGATCAGTTTAACCAGTTAATGCCCATTATAATTATAATAATTAATAAAAATTATATCTACTAGTTTAGTAGTTCATATATATCTTAATTAATTCTTTCAAATCCTGAAATCCTTTAACGTATGATAATAATAAATCATCTTAAACAAACCTCGAACTTGTTGCTGCCATAGCACAAATCAAACAAAAGAAAAATTTCACGGTTTGGCCTGCTTTTGGATTATGTATTGCAACGTTGACGTAATAGTATTGGACCTGCACGAGCCTGAAGACCAACCAAGCGATCATGAACACGATGTTTCCAATTTTGCTTTCCTTTTAAGTGTGTTTGAATGTAAAAAAATAAAAATAATTTAATTTATAAATTAAATCTAATTAAATCTTATATTTGAAAAATTAAAAAATAAAAAATAATTTAATTTTTAAAATATTATATATTTCATTTTTTTATTTTAAATTTTTTATCAAATTTAATAAAATTTATTAAAATTTTAATTTGATTTAAAGTAAATAGATTATTTTATCCTTAATAATTATTTCTAATCATCTTTCATAAAAGTAAAATTATAAAATAATAAAATAATAAAATAAATTAATTTTTATTTTAATAAATGTTATACACAAATTAATTTTTAAATCAATTTAAATCTCAATTTTTTAAATAAATTTTAAATATAAAATTTAATTTTTAAATCAAATTAATTCAAATCAAATTATTTTTAATTTTAATTAATATTTTAATTGATTCCAAATACTACTTGAAATCAAAACAACTATGCAAAAATTCTGGGTATTTTGTGAGGGACTACACCTGGCCCAATAATGAAACCTTCAATGGCTGCTCAGATTGAAAAAGACACTGCATTCTTAAGCGAAAAAGAGAAAAAGAAAAAGAAAATATTCTGCATTTCTCTTCCTAACTGATATAGATACCATCAATTATAACTTTAGAATTGCCCGTCTGTTTCAATCTCTGAGAATGTTACAGTAGGGTAGATCAATTAGTAGTTTCAGCTAGTGCTGATGATAATGATTTTGATCAGCAAGATGGCAACTCTGATTATACAAAGATATTTCGCTTATGCTATATATAGCAATAAGTTGGAAGGAAGGGAAAGTTCACCTCTTTATAGACCCATTTGCAGCACAAACCCTGAACAAATCCAAGTACATCGATTTTGGCATTTGTAGCGTCCGAGAAGGAAATTGAAAAGCTTGTCTCATGTTCCATTTAAAAAAAAAATAACAAATACCAATGTATCCTGGCATTTCTTCTCTGATGCTGCAATATTGAAAAGGGAGTTAGGTGCAACATACAAATTTTGCTACTTCTTTTTCCTTTTGACACTGGCATATGAAGCTAGTTTGTGATGTAAATATGTAACCTGTACTCCCAACTTATCTTTCTATGAAATTCCCAAATTTTGGTGAGGGACATGTTAGGGTGACTAAAATGGAGGGAGTACAAACAATAGGAGCTTAATTCAGAACCACATCAGCCCTGCTACAGAAACTAAATACTATAGACAGTTTTAAAGCAAAGGCAGGCTTGAATCCCTGCTGCTTCTTTCTTTGTTTTTCAATGTAGACTCGACAAGCTTAACTTTCTTTGAATTTTCACTATTTATAAGTGAGAGTTTTTCAAGCGATGATTTGAGCATGGATATCTGGTCATCTCCAGCACAAATTTTCTTCCCTGATATTTTCTGTTGGTGACTAGCTTTCGATGCTTGCATGTGCCTTCTCAGCCTTGCACTTAGTGCGTCAACAGAAGAATGCAAAGCACCCAACTCAACTTCCCTGAAGTGGTCTGGAAAAAATACAGGTGTGATTAAGTACTTCCAAATAATTTTTAGTAGATAGACATAACAACAGATAATGCAGAGGGGGAGGGTGCATAGGCTAGGGAAAAGAGAGGCTGAACATATCAAGATCCCGGAGGAGATCAAGTGAAAAGCATATGATTAATGCAAACCATTAAATGTGAAAGTTTAAGAAAAGGTATTCACAATTTCATTGACAGTCAGATACTAAAAATTAAGGGATCTAACATCCATTACCAAGCTCAGACATAAACTGTCGCTCTGCTCTGGACAGTGGTTTTTTGTGAGCACAAGGTAAGCTCCTTAATTGTTGCAAGCGCTCTTCCAAAGAATTGTGCATTTGAATTGCACGATCTATCCTTTTCTGTAATATAGACTGTTTCTCCTCAACTTTCAAAAGTTTCAGCTGTGCATCACCTAAACGAGAATGTTGGTCATTAATGATTTTCTTCAACTGAGGTGCGTGATGCTTGAGCTCCAGGTACACCTAGTAGGACAGAAATTCAACGAAAGAGAGCCAACTGTTATTCTCTAAAAGCATAACTGTATTCAAATTATGCTTGTACAGTGCCATTTAGATTACACTCCATATAGATTATAGAACTATGAATTAACTTTAGAAGTAAGGAACTACCTCAATTTACATAATTTGTTAATAATATACCAGCTCTAATATTCTAAAGGGAACTTCTCAAGCAAAGATATTGCACAAGTGATCATCAATAACTCTTTTCTTCATCTGAAGGAATTTATGGTCTATTATGTAAACTAAAATCATCTTTCTATGGAGATTTCAATGATTCTTGGCCTAAGATTATTACTTCAGTTTGAGCCAAATCTTATTAGAGAACACTATGAAATAGCACATAACAGCATATTCATGCCATAACAAATAAAATATGATAGCGACTATGAGATAAATATGCAAGGTCAGAATAAGGAATGAAGGAGACAGAGGTAAACCGACATTAAAAGGCTGGGACATTATGACACTCCTACCTTATGTGCATACTCCACATAAGTTTCATGAAACAGCTTGAAATACTGATGTAATGTTGATCGGCCTTCAATTGAATCAGCTGCAGCAGAACGCAAACTTGGAGAAGCCTGAGGAATAAGTACCTCCTTTGGCCCAGTAAGTAGTTCTTTGCTAATTATAGTTGATATGTCTCTCTCTTTTGATTCCCCCTCTGATTGAATGGGTTTCTTCTCTGTATCAATGCTCACTGGAAGCAAGAGGTTCCAAGTTTTCATCTCAAGCACCACACACTCCTGAGAAAGAGTAACAGCCACAATCCACGAATATCCAAATGAATCTGACAATGACACGAAACCACAAAGTGAAGGCTCTGAGGTGCATCCACTCTGGCAAGTATTTAGAACAGGATGCACAGAAGGTGTTCTCATTGCATCATCCTTGCCATTTGTCTGACTTGTAAATGGAAGAAAATGCAACACTATTGAATCAATCCCTCCATCATGAAGGGAATATATTCTTTCTGGCATAAGGGTATCAATGAACAAGGAAATATTATAACCACTTTCTGCTCTTCGTGGCAGAGCCAAATCAACAATAGCCAGTCTCAGCAGAGGGGGTGGATTACCCAACCAGGCATTATGATCAAGTTCCTCCAGACGGCCGCTGGCAATTGACTCACAAATCATAGCAAGGCCAAGAATTTGGTCATGGGAATCAACACGAAGATGAGGTGGACTACCAACAATCCATACAGGTTGGATCTCATCGGCTAGAGCATCTATCTGTAATTGCCCACCACTCCAGGCAGTCACCAAAATAGAGTCCTTGCCGACTAAATTGTAGAGGAAACTAACTGCACGACCTTCACATTCTGCACTACGACCAACTGAATCTTCATTTCCACCCTGACCAACTCTTCGCAGAGGTCCCTAGAAAATCAAAGCATAAAAAAGTCTGGTCATATTATGTACACATTGCTACTGATGGACCATACTGTAAAAGGCAATTTTCGATCTGTTGATAATACAACTGACAAAAGTCTAAATTAGAATATATGTATACCTGCAAGACAACAGATGCATCAAATAAAGCATAAGCATGAGCTCTTAGCAAAGACAGACTGTCTCCTTCAGTTTCTTGGTTTGGTAACTCAGGAAATGTTGCTTCTAACCAGGAGATTGCTAACTTTGAATTACTAGCCGCTACAGAGTTGGCTGATTTTAGCCCAAATGTATGAGCATCATTGTATATTTCTAATAAGGACTCACATTTGAAGAGACTGTGGATAAGCAGAGAAAATGGTCACAAATGTAGAAGCATCAATGAGTAACATATAAGAAATTTAAAGAAAATAACTGCATCTAACATGAACCCAATGAGCATTACAAATGGCCAAGACATAGATGTAGAAAAAAATCTTTTGTCAAATGATCCAGGACATATTGGTGATATCTGATCATTACAAGAAGAAGACAGATAGCTAAAATATGAGCAGTATAATACCTTCCAAATGGAACAAGAGGGCAGAGTACATAGATAGCCCCATCACTGAACGAAATAAAAACCTGTTCAATAGCACAAAAAATAAAATGCTTAAAAATAAAAAGTAAAGTCACTAGACTGACTAGAGATTGAAATATAGTACAAGAATACCTATTGATAACAAAGTCAGCAACCTCAAAGGTCAATGAATCTTTTGATAATAAAGTTTTCAACATGAAGATTATTAATATACAAAAAATTCTAAGAAAATATTAAGTCGTAAATCAAAGAAAACACCTACACTTGTTCACCAAAGTCAAAATCTGAACAATATTACATAAAATAAGGACAATAAACCATAATGTAGGTATAACATAAAGCAATTACCAACAATCACACAGTATGTTCTATAATAAAATAATTTTCATAATATGGCACCCAAATGTTCAACGATGCAAGGTGATAATCTCTTGGACAAAGCTAAAGCAAATGACGATGAATGACATGACATGACCAAGACAAACCAGACAGATTACCACCATCATGGATTTTGAAGGGAAAAAAAGGACTAAGAAGAGTATCCACAAATTTAAGTTAATCAGAATATCAGCAGAACTTACACTAAACCTGTCCCATAAGTGGTCGCCCCCAAAAGAAAAATCAACTGGACACACTGATGAGGCATTCCTGGATCTACCTGGCTCCATAGGCTGTAAATAATATTCTTGCTCTGGTTGCAAGGGATCCACAGCCAGATTGAAAAGCCTGCAAAGACGAGTTTGCAATAAAAGGGAAACGTGACAACATAAGTCCCAGTTAAATAACTTATTATTCAACCAAGAAAGAATAGATATAAACAAAATAAGAGGCATCTGTATGAAATGTTGGGGTTTAAACATTATTTTTTTAAGGTTTAGGCACACTATGTATGTGAAAAAAATCAGTCAAAATCTAAGAAAAGAAAATTAAAGACGTTATGTTAAGATTTAACAAGTAAATATAAGGATAAAAGAACCTTTAGCAGTCAGATATAGAAACTAATGGCCGGATGGAATTTTCTTCACGGAGACAAATAATTGGGAGAGCATATCTGCTAGGCTTGTTATCCTCTTACATTAATGTAGATAACACTTAAACACTTCAAATAAAGTGTAGGGCGTTTTGTTATGAATATTTTGTCATAATAGTGTTATGAATACATTAGAGAGAAAGTAGAGGTAGCACCTATTGTGAAAAAGATGGGATAATCTTGCCTTAGGTGATTTGGACATGTAAGAAAAAGACCTTTAGAAGTCTCTGTAATAATAGTAGATCAGGTGAAGAATAACCTAATAGCTAGAAGTAGAAGGAGATCAAGAAAGACTATAGGTGAAACAATTAAAAAAGATTTAGATTTGTATGACTGTTCTGAAGACTTGATTTATGAGAAGACACAATGACGTCGTTTGATCCGTGTAACCGACCCCACCTAGTGGGAAAAAGCTTGATTGTTGTTGTTGTTGTTGTTGTTGTATTTTGTCACATATTATAATATCAAACTGACATTTGCTTCGTTATAAAGCATGGTCACTCAAGTTTTAAATTTCAGCCCATCTTAACTCCCTCTTGCTTTTGACACAATTCCAATATCTTTCCTGGTCTAGCATAAACCAAGATGACCCATTGAACAATCAATATTCACACTTCACACCACAGCCACACAGTATTACCATAATTATAGTTAATAGATTGGTTAGCCTAGTTAGAAATTTGTTAGATTAGTTTGCCAAGTCATCAGGTTAGTTACTTCTCTTGTTCTATAGTATATACAAGCCGTCAGCAAATTAATGTAACTATCTTCTAACTAAGCTAACCAATACCTAACTATGGTAATACACAGTAAATAACGTTCTCCGCCGATATATGTATATATTATAAAAAATAATAATAATACCGGAAAACAGAGTCAGAGGAAAGGATTCCCAAATGAGTATCACTGTAGGGGTGCCATAACGCTTGTAACAGACGAATGTCATTGCTGCCGTTGGAATATGTATTTGAACCAACAGCAATAGTCCTGGAATAGCACAAGTCATGGCATAGTTTAACTACAATACAAATAGCAAGCACAATGGATGAGAAGAGAAATCCCTAGTTTGTGTGTGAATTTGCAATTCGTACCTGCAAATCAAATTGACGTCGTTTTTGGAAGTGCGTCCATAGAGGTACATAACGCAGAGTCTTTGAGAACCGACAAGAAGCATTGCGGTTCCGTTCCTGTTGATGGAGATTTTCTGGATATCAAAGTTGAGTACCGCATCCGCTTGCAAAACCTAATGTAATGAAATGAAGCAGTTCAAATTAACGCAGAGAGAGAGAGAGAGAGGGAGAAAGAAGGGACCTTAGAGGGGGAAGCGGCGAGGACAGAAGTGGGATCGGGGTCGCCAAGGCGGAGAGAGAGGCGGTGGAGGAAGTTGTTGTTGGAGTCCCAGAAATAGAGGCGAGAGGCTCCGTCCCAGGCCAAAAGGTTTCTGGCGCCGGAACCGCCACCTGAGGTGGCGGTGAAGAGAGGGTGTTGGGGAAGTGGGACCCATTCGAGTTGGTCTTTGGGAGTTAGAGGAGAGCGTCTTGGCTCCGAGTCCGAGTGAGTCTCCAATGTGATCCTCATCGCCCCTTCACATACACTAACCTCTCAGTCTCACGGAGCTCAACCCTCCCTCCCTGGTTTTATTTTCCGAGGGTTCCTCCTCGGTGCGAAAGAACGACGTCGTAAGCTCTTTTATTTCTTCCTGGGTTTTTGCATTTTTTGTTTCCTATGCTTCTATGTGCATTTCTGGATTTTTCATATAAAATCTATCTTTGAAATTACCATTTTTAAGAGGACATGAATGCGTATATTTGGTATTCCCTTCAAAATCAAATTAAATACAAATAATTTGACAATATTTTTTTTAGCTGAGTTTGACTATAATTCTATATTATGTTTTTTGTGCAAACTTAATCTATAAATAACTGTATCTCTCCTAAGGATGTTAAAATGAGTCAAATTTAATGGATCAATTTAATAATTCGACAAAATAGATGAGTTGAGTTAATAAAATATCACTCTAAAATTTATATGGTTTAAATGGATTAAACACAAATGACTCAGATTAGTCCATTTTTAACATTACATAATATTAAATGAGTTAAACTGAATTAGTAAAATATTAACTAAAAATTTATATGACCTGAATAGATCGACCTAAAAATGACTTGACCCCAAATAAGCCAATCAGAATGGGCCGACCCAGCCCATTTTAACACCCATTCTCTTGTTTGATGGCATATTAAAGTGGTCCTAATAAAATATCTCTAATGAATTGGATTTGAATTATTGAAGTTATCATATTTATTCGTGCGTAAAATCGACCCATCGGCCTACGTCACCCAAACCAATGAATCTAGGGCTACCCGTAATATTTGGGTTATTTTGGTCTGCATATCATTTGGGTTCAAGTCCACATTAATCAGTCTTAAACAATTTGGGGACCAAGTCTGGGCATAACCCAACCCAGCCCAAAAGCCTGACTGACAATCAATGATTCAATGTATACAAATACAATTTTCTTTACAGACAAAAAAAAAAACAATTCTATTTTTTAGAAAAAATAATTCAATGAGTTATGATATGAGATGATAGAATAAAAGCAGCATGCAGGATTTGCTAATCTAATCATTAGATACTATTCACATCATTCATTAATGGATATACTGCATTTTAGGAATAACTCATCTCATATGAGATTTTTAAAAAGAGATATAGATATAAAGATTCAAAGCAAATAAGTCTCATCAAAATTTGTGAAATTCTATTCAAAGTCTATGAGTTTATCTCTGCTCACATAATATTATCATGTAAAAATTTTGAAAAAAAATTTAAAAGTGAATTTATTTTTAAAATAAATAAGTAAATATTTATTTAACATTAATTTAATTTAAAGTACATCTTAATTTTTATTCACTAAAATTTAATAATAAATACACTTTTACTTTTATACATTAGAGACAAATTTATTTTCAAAAATTTTTTCTAAAAGTTTCATATAAAGAAATTCATTAAATTATATAAGTTCTCTCTGATGTGATTGAATTTTATTATTATGAATAGTGCATAATTTATTTTGATAGCATTAAACTATTGTGATAAAATTGTAATTTTAGTATTCTCAAGATTAAATAAAAATTAGTCTCATGTAGTTCAAATAGATTAAATTTATAGATATACCTTATGGTAAAAAAAAATTGTATTATAAACACTATGTAAGGGTATACTTTTAACTTTAAGATTGTTTGGAAAGGGAGAAAGTCTCAATTAACATAAAAAACTGAGACGAGAATACCTTATCAGGACAATAAGTAGGATGCATTCTTAAGAATATCCAGGGGAAAAAAATCAATTCACGTGAATGTTAGTCCAAAAATACCCTTATTATACCCCCAAAAAATATCAATAATTCTAATGCAAGAAATTGACGACTTTCTATGGTACATTAGGAAAGGAAAATACATAACTAACTCGTGACAAGACACCCATGAAATCAGCAACTTAGGTGAAACTTGAATTTTTAATATTTTTAATTTTCTATATTAAAATAAAAATTAAATCCTTTAGTATTTATTTTATCCTTATTTGATTATTATTTCAACTATCAAGAAGTTATTTCAAAATTATATATTTTAAAATGTGGGAATAACTATGAAGTTTTAGACAAGCTAAGCATTTATAAAACGCCAATTTATAAACTATCAAGATATAAATCCCTTGAAGACTAAAACACTTTACAATGTGGAAATAACTGTGAAGTTTTATACAAGCTAAGCACTTATAAAATGCTAATTTATAACTATCAAGATATAAATCCCTTGAAGGCTAAAACACTGTTAGTGCAACAATTAATTAATTAATTAATTAAATTCAAACTTTTCAATAGGCTGTTGACCAGTATTTATAATCCATTCACTTGTATATATATATACAAGAAGAAGATATACACGACAAAAAGGGAGAAAGAAACTAAAAAAATAGAAAACACAAAAATAAATGTTACATAAATCGTCGAAGATGAAGCTCTATCAGACATATAACAAAACACCATTCAATAATTTTATATATCCTGGTAGCTGTAAAATGTAAACTATACTCTATTTGTGTTAGGTGTCAAGATTACTGGCATCCTTCGGATAAACCTGTAACAAGAGGAAAAGAGTGACTATTAAGATTTGGTTTCATAAATCAATATTTCAGTTTGCAACAAAAACGGTTTATCTTTCATCTTTAAAGGATAATTACCTTAGCATCCCTTGACGCACATAAGAACTTAATATGATAGCTGAAGCTGTTAATTAGCTGAAAATCTGTACGTTGGATTGATATTTTCTCTAATTTGTTGTGCCACAGTGGATTCATTTGATTCTTTCTTCTTGAAGAATCTTCGGATACCTCGGATACCCATTTTTGCAAGCCGAAATCTGCACAGATATCAAAAGTAGAACATGGTCAATGTCTTCATCACTTTTTATTTGTTTGGATAAACATGTAAATATGGCATGTGAAGCAGGTGGGAATAATTTGTTCATATCTTCTGACTAGACAAGATAAACCTATAATTAATTGTTGCTAGTTGGAGGGTGCCAATTGGGATGACAATATTGAAGGCAATGATCTTTTAAGGCTAGAAAAAATTTAACTTCAAACGAAGTTAACATATCTCTGCATATGGCACATGATCAAATAGATACCTATATATTTGTAAATTATATTATATACATGGTCGGCTTTGGTCATCAATTATGAGCGGCTAGTTCCCATTTTATGCAGATACTTTGAACACAAAGCTGAATGCGATTTTAATTCCTCCCCCCCCCCCCCCCCCAAGAAAAAAAATAAAAAAATTCACGATTTACATGTGAGAGTGAGACCAAGTCTTATTTCTTTTCACAATCAGCATGCTTCTAGACAAAAATAGTTTTTATCAAAATTATAAATAAGTATGATTAAAAATTGCAGGTTTAGACTTTCGACCGTTTGGAAAAGTAAATTTAATGGGAAGTGAACATTTAGACGATTTGACGAGGAGTCCAACATTCCCCATATGGCCATACTCCCTACTCAATCTCCAACCACCTCAATTTCGCTGGCTGTATTGAAAAGTCAGCAAACTGATGTATGTTGCCAAAGCTGAATATAAATGGCCAAATTGAATTTTACGTTCAAGCATTCAAGAGGAAATGGTGGTTCTCCACAACCACAAGCGATGCAAACATTGTCATCAAAATATTGACCTTCCAGAAGAGAACGAAATTCAACCCTATTATACTAATGCCAATAAGTAAGGCCCCCTAATGAAGTTTCTTTTATCTTCAATGATGATTATGAGGGACCTCATTACCTCACGGAAACTCCCATTATTTCCCACCGTGTCTGTTATCTACCCTAGCTTGCAAAATAATAAGAGTTTTATTTTAACAAGTGTATTTAAGAATTTAAAATAAAAAATTCTATATAAAAAATAATGTTTTTAAAATTTTCATACATTAAATATTTTATTTTTCAATAAAAATTTCTTATTTCAAATCATTGACAAATTATTAAAACACTTATTAGCAAAACTTAAATAATAATAAAAAGAACAATTATTTTAATTTTTCATTAGAACCTACTAATTTCCAAAATTGTGTCATTTCCCAAATTTATCATCTTCACCAAAGCATACAGTTATTTTAAAATTAATTATTTTTTGGGAAGGAAAATGGAATGAAAACCGTTAATGAATTTTTAAACTAACTTATTTTATTTTTAAATTAATTTATAATTTTAAAATTTTCCTGAAAGAACATTAAAAAGAAAAAAATTTACCTAAAAATTAAGGAAATTCAAACGTGCACTTACAGCTTCAATGTCAATTTTGTAGACCAAAAGTTTTCTTCTTTCTCTGCAACTTGTTCTGTAGGCCACAACGACATGTCCCACAGCCAACGCACAAGAGCACAAGAACAGAGCTATTTCGGAGGCTCTAGCATACCCACTTCGATCAGCACCCGAGAGGCTGAATATGTAAACAGCTTTGAACGACACAAACATCAGAGACAAAACAGAGCACACCGTCGTAATCCCCAAATAGGGTCCCCGTGAAAGCCTTGGTCCATCACACAAACTATAAACACCTACACAAAAATAAAGGAAGCATATATTATTGTTTAGAATTCTAAAGGGTCCTTGAAAATCACTAAAAAATTGTAACTTTTTCTTTGTATGTATAATACGTGTGTGTACTTACAGAATATGATGAAGGATCTTATGATGGACACGAGGGGTATATCAATGAGAGAGTATCTAAAATCGTAGTTATGGAAATGGGAAGAGATAGTTTCGAGGGAAAGAGTAGAGAGCAGAGCAGAAGGAACAAGTGCATCGGCAATAACAAGGAGAACCGGGGCGTAGAAAAGAAGAAGCGATAGAATCATGGTGATTAAGAAGAACAGAGTCTTGACGCCCCTCAATATCCTCTTGGATTTCTCTTCCTTTGAGAAAAAACCCATATCGGATCCTATGATTTCCTTCCTTCCAATTCTGGCTCTGCTTGTGTAGCTTACAAAAACTATGTAAGTCTTGTATGTTGTTGTATCTACAAAGAGTGGGAAACACAACACGAGACAGTTCACAAGCCAATCGAGGGAGAAGCCTTAAGAGGGTGAAGAAGAATTAGAGAGAGAGAGAGAGAGAGGAAGGAAGGTGCAGCAATTTTGACCGGGCATGTGCACTGTCTAGTGATGACTAATGCGTGGGACTTCACCCGCAGACCCTTAAATCGGTCACATAGAGGAGCCCCGAGATGAGCCCCAAGAGTTGATTCTCTCTCTCTCTCTCTAACCCAACGGCAATACCTAAAAGCTTAAACCACAATTAACAATATCCATGTTTTAAGGTTATTTTATTGGGAGAGGGTGATTCCCTGTGAAGCTACCATCCAACTGACTTCTAGATCTTTGACACGTGTCTCACGTGCTTATTCCAACAGGATCTTTCACCGCTTAAAAGATTTTTTTTTTCTTATATTACACCACTTAAAGATAAGAGATCATCAATTTACAATTGAATTTAGGGTCAGGTTCAGAGAGCGGGTGATTACAATATTTCTGCCCATCAAGCGGGTATGATGGAACCGAAAGAATGTTACCATGTGATCACATGCTGCATTTTTGTCTTTACAAGTCATATACGTTTTTTCAAATTAATCTTTATGCAATGATTTTTGTTTTTTGTTTTGAGCTAACAATGATTTTTATTTTCTTCTGTAAATTATTGCAAATGAGTATAGATACTAAAACTATTTGTAACTGTAAGATGATGATGATGTGATACTGTTATTGGATTCCTTCTGCCTAATTGAATACACCAACATTTGTATCGAGCTCTCAATCAATCAATTTAGCATGTATTAATGTCCTTATTGGTGCGCATGGAATTCTTTCATCTAACGAATAGCCTTATAAATTTTAGTAAATTAAACATAACCTCTAGTAAATAGGAAAAAACTCTTGTAAAGTAAATTTATATTTAAAATAATTAAATAAAAGTATATTTTTAATTAATTTAATCTAAAATATACTGTAATTTTAACTTATTAAATAATTTAAACATGTATATATTTTTACCTGTTTAATTTAAAGACAAACTTAATTAAGAGAACCTTTTTTCTTGATAATTTTGTCTTTGTTTAATTAATTATTTACAAGTTTTTTTCCCAGCATGTCAACTCCCTCAACTTTCATTGAAGCTGAAAATATTAACTTTATAGTTAACTTTAGCGTTGGTTTAATACTTTTTCAACCTATCTTCTAAAGTTTATTTTTTGTTACCAAACCCCCATATAATTTGGTCATTGCTAAAAATGTGGTCTTACATGGTAATAACACATCATGTCTCTTAATCATTTACAAACATCAAAGTTATTATAAGATAGTTTGTGCCTACGCCTTTTTATTCATTATATTGTATTTTATTTGCGAGTAGTACATAATAACAAAAGTTTTTACGGGACAATGATAATAGATCCTATGCTGATCAATGATAATAGATCTTGTGTCTTTATTATTTACATGTATCATAACTATTGTATTTGTGTTGTATATTCACACATTTACGTTTACTATATTGTACTTTATCTATAGATGAGTGACATCATATAAGTGTTATATGTCTACAGTTCTACAAGGAAGTTTAGTGATTAAAAGTAAACTTTAGAGAAGTAGGATAAGAAATTGTTAAACTATAGGGGGATAATGTATAAAATAAACAATAACCAACGTTAAAGTGAACTAAAAATTTAACGTTTTCAACATCAACCAAGGTTAATGGGGTTAAATGATTAAAAAGCTTGGGAAGAGTTAGTTGAGAAATGATGATACTATATAGGATTATGTGTAATTCACCAAATAAATTATGATTTGCAATAGAGGAAGTGAATAGTATGAATGAAAAATGTGTTTGAAAAACTTGGACTGTAAAAAAAAAATAGTTTAAATTTATGGGTTTTACTAAGAAGCAAAAGTAAAAAAAATCTAAATGAAAAATAAGCATTTAAAATATTGAGAATTTAAAAAAAATTACTTTTTATTTAAAACTTGTTATTTTTGAATTTTTTAACAAGTGGCCGAGCACTTAGTAACAAAATCTTAAATTTAATGCAACCCATCATGAGCTAATTCATAGAATTAGGTAGTTGGGTTGATTATAGTTCAACACCTCAATCACTTCTGGTATTGGATTTTGCTTCTCCCAACTCAATCAAACTCAAATCAACGCAATAATCTTTATTTTATATTTTTAAAAATATTTTAAGATAGAACAATATTGTTTTAATTATTGAAAAATAGTATAAAAAGATACCATTCTGGTTGAATTTTTTTAAGGAAAAAAAATTGACAGCCGAATCATTCAATCTGAACAAACCCAACTATGATCAGATTAGGTTGGTTCTAGTTAGTTAAAGGTTTCTCTTAGCCCAACCTGACTAAACTTGATCATTTTCATTTTTGGCCCAAAATCAACCTAACTCAACTTGTAATCGCCTTATGCCGCTGTCTCCAAAGGTATCATCATTATCATTATCAAGCTTAAACCCGGCCTTCTTTAAGGAGACCATTCCACAGGGTACTATTACTTCTTTGAGGCTTCTTTTTTCTTTCGTTCAATCTATGCAATTGATTGCATGTTTATGTTAAATATACTTGTGGAGCTTACACTTCCTTTAAGAAGGATCCGTGCTTCAACATGTAATTTGCTCTGAAATAAATGCAATAAATAATATGCGGTCTTGGAAATTACAATTCCCATTACGGGCTTTGCCTTGATTTTGAGGCTCTTGCGTACATCTTATTAAGTATGAATGAATGAAAATACAGTAAGAATAATTTTAAATCTTTTTATACAATCTATTTATTAATTTTTTTAATTATTAAATTAAAAAATATTAAATATTTTTATATTTTTAAAATATTAAATATATTTATTTTTTTATTAAATACTTTTTTATTTAATATTAAAATAATTATTAAAAAATTTTTTAAGAAGATATAACAAAACTTATACAGTAATATTACATTCACAAATCTTTTTTCTCACATTAATTACATAAATATGAAAATGTGTGGTTAAAAAAAATTTCAACCATTATTTTCATTTACATTACAAATAATTTCAGTCACTCATTATTATTTCTGTGAAGAATTTGTGCACTTTCGGTTGGTGCAAGTATCTTTATCCATATATGTTGCAACCGCAGGTATCTAACCCATCTTATGATTCTGCACAAGTTTCATTCTAAGGTAATATTTGTGCTAACAGATTTATCCCTGATTTCATCAACCCATATAATATAATATTTTATTATAGAAGACAATACGCAAATCTCATTTCGAGCCACACCACAGCAAGGTTCATTATGGCTTTGTTAGCAAATTACAATTTCTGAATTTTCAAGCTTCGTTAAATTACATTTAAATTTCAAGCAATTATTCAGAATTTTCTTCAATTCTAATCTAGTTTTTATTTGTAAGGATACCTAATAACTTTCCTCTACCTAAGACTTAAAGCAGAATGTATAGTGATGTCGTTTCTTTCAAAGACGCTACAATAATCTTCCTTTATCTTCATTCGAAATGGAATAATCTATATCAAGGAAACTTCTAAAATGTTACCCACATTCTTTTTCTTTTTCACAATTCTCTCTAGAGTAAATAAGTAGTAAATATGAAACTCTCAAGAAATGAGAAGAACAAAGGTTCTGCAAAGAAGATTCAGTTCTTCAATAATTCTCTACAATTATCTTGTTTGATTCTTAAAGAATATCTTGCTTTTGTAACAAATGTGTCCTTCTTAAATTTTGCCGTTGGAGTGATATGAGCCCATAGAATAAGTCTTTAGGGATTTATATATAAATCACTTGTAAATTTTTATAGTTGCTCTTTTCTTTCCCACTTTGAATTTCAAAAATAACTTCTTATTAACGATGGAGCCTAATAATAATGAGGTAAAGACGATTACTTTAATTATCTAAATCAATCAACTTTATTAATATACTAATCAATAGGGTAAAGTCAATCAATTTAATAAATGAAATTTCAGCACATGTGAATTTGAAGAGTTTTTTCAAGTATAGAATCACACATAATAAACTACAATCTTACCAATCAATCAATCATATAATAACATTAGGCACATGTTGAAATTGTTGACAACTCAATCAATAGAAAATATTTGTAATCACTTGAGCACGATTAACATAATTTAAAACATGCTCAAACAACTTAATCTTTCTTCATCAAAACTAAATATCCAATACTTTCACTTTTCTTTTGAGAAATCAATACTGGTATTTTATTAATTCTTTTACATAACACAGAATAACTATAATATTTTTTTATTATTTCTATGACATAGAGTCTTTAATAACTTCTCAAAAAAAAAAAATCTATAATAAAATAAAATATTTTTCTATAAAACAATTTATTGTTATTATATTGTGAACAGTGGTTATTTGAAGGAACTTTAAAATAAAAAATATACAATACTATATCAGAATAGATATCAAAGGATATTAAAAAAATGATCAATTCATTATTTTTTTGTTATAAGTTTTATTTGTTTATGAAAGATGGATGGATGGATGGGTATAAAATGTAGAAAAGGAGTCAAGGAGGAACTATTTTACTTTAAGAAAGGTTTTAGCGAGACATGGTTAATAGATAAAAAGATATATTAAATATACTGAACAGTTGAATTATATATTTTTTCTCTTGCGCGGATATTCTCACCCATTTAGACGTGAGACTAAAACTGTTAAGAGGCACTAAGGCAGTTCCTTTGAGTAGTGAATTTGCGGGTTGAATCGTATGTAAATCTAAACAAAGTAATGATTTAACTAAATAAAAACTTAAAGAAATTTAATTACACAAAAAAATTGTATTTTAAATTTTTTCATACGTTGCATTACTCTTACTTTTAAGTCAACATGTGGAAAAAAATGTCATTAAAAAATAATTCTATCATTTATACACTTAAAATTTGATATTGAATTTATACTTCTCTCATATTAATATATGATACATTTATTTTCTTTCAAAATATAATATACTTTGATATTTATCTATACTCACATTAACGTATAATCACTATACAAAATATAATTTAAACAGTATAAAAAACATTTTCCCTAAAAAAAACCCTCACATGCACAACGGTAGTGTCTTTTCACTTTTCTCTAGCATCCTTACTTGAACGCATTGCTTTGCTACACTTGTATTGATGGATGAGACTTTTCTATGAAAAAAATAAAAATAAACAAAGAAAAAACTTGCAGGAACTCAAGAGACTCATTGTGCGACACATGATCAACACGGATGGATATAAGTGTCCCAGTTTTTATATAATTTTTCATGATACATGTAATATTAACATGTTTTTTTTTAAAAAAAGGTATTGTTTCTTTTTTGTATTGACTCAGTAAGTGATTAAAATAATTTTAAAAGAGTTATTGAATTTGTTCATTCTTAGTTAAAAAAATAATACTTTAATTCCTAAAAAAGATAAATGTGATGGAGTTTTAAAACTTTCAAGATTAAAGTGTGTAAATTTTTTTTGTAAAGATTAAATTGTTATATCACAAAATATTCAAAAACTAAAGTGACTATTTACTCTAAATTTTAAAATAAGACAAAAAGAAGTTTTAGCTTATCTAATACGTATCCAACAAAAAAACTTTTTCAATATGCTTTTATAGTAGTTTACAATAACATTAAAGGCATTTTCACAGCTACTTCAATATCCTTCCTAATTTTTTTTAAAGAAATTAAGAAAAGTGAAAAATTAACATTAATACTTTAAATGTTAGAGAAAAAAGCCACATAAATTAAAGACAAAAAATAATTTTATGATTGTCTAAAATTTGATTTTTACCTTTTATAATTTTAGAACCCCTCGATAGTTGATTTTATATCTGTCCCCGATGATCAATATTATAACTTCAAGGTATAACGCAAATATGCAATAAGAAATGTTATGGAGGTTGTCCATAGGTCATCATGTCATGAACCTAACAAAATTTATGTTGCCTTCTTTGGATGCAACACGGCAGAGATATACCTCATTATGCCTCGCCAGCCACAGCAGACCACATATGAATGATGGTATAGATCATGACTTTGGATTCATTTTGCCAAGTTTCTCTGGAGGAACACCATAAGAATATAATTAGCACACACTTAACAATTCAATGTCTCATTCTATATGGCCACTTTGTTGCACATTTCTTTCCACATATCCTGCACAATTCCAAAAGTTAAAATGACTAATTAAGCTTTGGAAAAGAAAGAAAAAAGAAAACAGACTAATATATTGGTAGAAAATAATGGGTCTAAAGCAAATTGGCTCATTTTTCCTCCCTGGAATTCAAGCCATTTCTGTCCAAGAACTCTGTGGTATACTGGTATGTGCCTGGCCCACATGAGAAGGTCATTAGAGTCTCACATGAGAGGAAGAAAGCCAAATATAGCCACAGGATGTCTTGCCGGGAAAACCCAGCTAATGATACTTAGCTTATATAGGCTAGCTAGCTTTGTAGCAAATTAATGCCGGCAAGTCATCCTTGGCTCCATTCCACTTTCTACCTCTGCATGAAAGACTCTTAGACCAGAAACTTATAAATTGCCTCATAGTTGTTTTCCCTTCACATATACATTTGGATCTATTGCTCATCCCATGCTCTCTATCTTGCCATATATAGGTAATAGGTTGGTTCCATTTTATAGCCAGAGAGGCAGGGCTTAGTGGCAAATAGTAATGCTCTCATGCAATCTCCAATATTCTCATTTTGACTTACTATTCACTATCCTTTCGAGGCAAGTGATAGTTATTCCTCTGAAAGGGCAATCCACATTCTATGATAAAAGCATCCATTTGTGAGGTATTTGGATTTCTTCTGAAAGCTTCCTTCAACATTTGTGTTGGCCACTTTAGCTGGCACAGACAAGATTTCTGGGGTCATGCCTTCCTTTCAATCAATTAGCCTCAGTGATAAATTCCCTTTCTGTGGGAATAGAATCTTTCACCCAAAAAAAGGAGGCGTGGAATGAGGATTTGTGCTAAGGAATGGCCAACCTTTTTTGGTTATGGGCATGTCAAAGGCTCAGGGGACTTAGGTCGTGGCTTAGGCTGTGTGGTGGTAAGAGTGCACTGCTACTTGCTAAAACTTTTTTCTTTTTTTAATATTCATTTGCAAATGCAATGGATATGATTTACCTTCAAATGACTAAACATGAACTGTCCATGATATTTTTTAATTGATATCGTACCAAGGAATAAATATAACAACTCTGATATTCTTATCATAAACAGTACATACATCTCTTTTTTAATTCTTTCAATATTATTAATTACATTATTTTTTCTTATCATTTTTTCTCACTTAATCACCACTATCCACAAAAGATGTAAATAGTAATATTTTTGAAAAAATGATTTATGAGCATCATTTTCCTAAATATAATTCAAACTAGCCATGGAAAAGGGGTAGAAAAAGGGTAAGGAGTAAGGAGAGCTGGGAAACCTTTTTCTAGTGAGATTTTCCAATTAAGAATGAGATACTGTAATAGAATAACCTCAGCCAATAATCAAATGTGCGCTGACTATTTGCTAAGGATGGTTCCATTTTCAAACACCAGGTTAGTAATTTTTTTAGGAGTAAATTACCAAATTTGTCTACCAAAGATTTGCTCGAAGTAGTTCTTAAAAGATTAAAATTAATTTTATAGTTGTAAACCCAAACAAAAAAAAAAAAAAACACTCTGTAGTCCATGAAATTTCAATCCATCAATCAGGTTGATCACATCATCAACTCTGTTATGGTTATGTTAATGAAGGTGATGACATGAGACATTAATCGCCTAATTGATAACCTTCTCTGTCCATGTGACATATTATGTGCCACATAGGTATCAAATTAGTCTATAAAATATTTGCATATCATCATATTAATTAAAGTCGTCAAAATAAATCAAATTTAATGAGTTAATTTGAATAATCTAATAAAATAGATAGATTAAATTAATAAATATTAATTTAAAATTAAAAATAATTCAAATAAATTGACCCGAATAAATTACATTAAAAAGTAACAAATTAAACTAACAAAATGATAGTTTAAAACTTAAATAACCTAATCTAATCTAATTTAAAAATGACCCGACTTGAATTAGGCCGGTCCATTTCGTTTTAACTACTCTAATGTTAGTCTCTATATTTTTTTCAATTGCAATGCAAGCGTATCATCTAGCTATACCTTTGGTTGAATGGTGCTTGAATAAAGCTAAGTAGCCTGCTATTGCATACGTAGACTGGATGTGTGCAACAAAATGTGTGTCATTCCTAGATTCCACCAAAGAGGTATTACTCAATTACTTTTTTTTATAAATATCCGTGCCATACAGGACTTGTAATATCTGGGCTCTGTAGTAATGCCCATGAAACTTAAGTCCCTCACCAATGACCTAGTCCGTTTAGGAGAATTAATTAACTTTTCTAAGCTAAATGCTAGTCCAAAATTCGAACAGAAATCATTAATGGAGGGAGCACACCTCCTTAACTACTAAGCCTCTCTTGGATTAAGCATCTAGTTAGTATGGTTTTAATTTTCAAACAACCAATCATTCTATTTAATCTTATCATATTTTACATTGTTTACTACCTTTGCCAATATTAATATATGCATATTTAGGAGTGGTATTAGAAACTCACAAATGCAATAATAAACGAATTATCTTTTTAGGAGAGGATAAAGATTTAAGCTTTGAATACATTATTTATGAGAATAACTAAACTGTATCACTCTATACTTAAGAAGAAATTAGTCTTACACTTTTTAAGTGTTAGAATACCCTAAAATAATAATAAAAAGTGGTATTAGAATAATATGCAACATCTCATCTAATTCAAACAATTAATTGTTTTTGCATCATGAAAAACAAAAAACAAATTTTTGTTTTTATTAGAACTGTGCTTATTTAAGGTTTTCAATACACTTATCATTTATCAATGATCAATATACAGCAGCACATGAATGAATGTTCACGTTGACAGAGTAGATGAGTCGCTTGATTTTGAATGGGATGTATACCGTGCAAGATCTCCGATGCTATAGGTTGCACATCAATGCTAAGTTTAGGGCTACACACGGGTCAGGTTGGGTCAGGTTCAAGGAAAAATAAAATCTAAACCAATCAATCAAGTTCGGGTTGGGTTGAGTCAGTTTCTTGAATTTTTTTAGGTAGCTCGAACTGAACCAACCCGACTTATAGATGGGTTGGATTGTGATGGGTCATCAGGTTGATTTATTTTAAAAAGATTAACAAAAATTTGTCCAACATGAACACCACTCCTCACAACCCAAACCACCGCCACACTTAGACCAAAACCACCGCCTTTAGTCGTTGTCCTCTACTAAAGATAAACCATCTCAGTCACATCCAAGGACCACCTCTGCCCAGAACTTCTAGATCACGAGCCACCATGCCGCATCGGAACTGTCATTCTTAGACCCAGATTCGCGCGGACCAGCTCCCCTATGTCGTTGTCTTCCACTGTGAGCTGCACCACTAGATCCACGAGCCACCATGTCATGCTAGAGCCGTCGTCCTCCGTCACTCCCCTCCATCCACGCCGAGCCACCAACGCAGAGCCACCCGCCACGATCCTGCAGATCTACTCAGTTGTCGTGCACCAGTACACCAGATGCCCCAAGTCATCAAAGATCTGCTTAAATATGTTTAGATCCCGTAGATCTCGTGTTGTGGTGCTGTGTGAGCAAAGGTGGTGGCTGGGACTAAATGAGAGTAGCACCAACAACGGTGGTGGTTGGGCTTGGGACGAAACGAGAAGACAGGTGGTCTGGTCATGAACTCGTCGTTAGTGGTGGCTGGACTGAGAAGAGAGGAAGAATTCTAGTGAGAGAGGGCTGAGATTGAGCAGCATTGGTGCTTAGGGTTAGGGGGAGGGTTTCCAATTTAGGAATTCGCAAAAAGAATGGAGAGAAATATATGATAAATGGAGGAGGATACGCTCGGGTAAGAAAGAAGAAAAGAAAGTATTAGTGTATATGCCCAAAATGACGTCGTTTTACTCGGGTAGTCGGGTGGTTGAGTCAGGTCATCAGGTTTATTTCTTAAACTTGTCGCCCTAACCAATAAGTGGACAAATTCTACCTAAACTAACCTGATGACCCTAACTGACTTAAATATTTTATATTGGATTAAATCAGGTTGATCGAGTCATCGGGTCAACCGAATCTGTATACAACCCTAGCTAAGTTAGTCTTAATATGAGAAAATAAAAGGAAAATAAGAGCGCATGTATTATGTAAGGAGTTTCCTTATTTGAGAAGATTTCTTAAACTAAATTAATAAAAGATGTGTAGATTAAGTTAATAAATAATTTACACATGATTATTTTATATTAAATAGTAATTTAATTTTTTTTCACATAATTATTTAATATTTACAAAGGATGAGGTATTAGTTAATTATTGAGTTAATCTAGGTAGAGGGGTATGACCCCTATATATAGGCAAAAGTAAGATCTTTTTGGTGGGTTTTGGCCTTATTAGCTGCATTATAGAATGGGATCAGATCAAATTTACCATTTTAACTAACAGCCTAGAGTCAGAAAAAAAAATTAAGATCCTAGATAAGAACATCAGTTCTATACCGTGTTCTTTACTTTGTAAAGTTTAGAGTGATAGAAAGTTTTTTTTATTCTAATGTCAGGTAAATCACTATCACCTATTAATAAGGGATTTCAAGATTCAAACTCAAATCATGTTATTTTCAAGAGTGAAAGGTGACCAAGTTAGTCAACCTCCATTAGGTTGAAAAGTAGCTAAATAAGTGCCTCTTGTTGCCCATTTGCTAACCGCAAGTGCATGAATCGCTCAAGTAATATAGATACAGAGTAAAAATTCGTTCCCACGAGGATAAATGGTTATAAAGCTAAGTACCAACCAATAGCTTAATTACTTCTATTCAAGGACATAAAAATAAGAAAGTAATAAACTAAACTAAATCTAATCTACAAAAGTAATAAAGATAAATGGTTAGGTTTCAGGAAATCCTTCTTCACCCCTACATCTACCAACAACATGCAATCCTCCTCATTAACATAAATGCACTGATTAGGTTAGCTTGAGAATCTTCATTAGCTAAAAGCCTATGTCTAGGTCAATCAACCATAGTTTCATTCACCTAACTCCTTAGTTAGAACCAAAATCCACTCATGAACGATCTATTCTCAATCACACACTATGCATGACTAAAATGTATACTTCTATCCAGTTAGCGAATCAACTCATCCAAGTTAATTGAACTCGTCGAACATGCATCAATTATACCATATCTATATCAACAAATTCTTATGTCTAGTTCATTTGTAATATTAGGATCATGCAATTGATGGCCAACCAATAGCAAGTATTAAGCATAGATTATGATTGAACAATAACCAAACATCCATACAAACTCAGAGAAGAATATATCATTAATATATATAAAAGGATCCAAAGTATCCCTAATACAGCTCAGCTATACAATGAACATGAAAATAAGAGTAAAATCATATCCAAGGAAGATAAGAAAGAGAAGAGAGAAAGGGAAAAGAGAAAGGGAAAAGAGAAAGGAAGCTCATTGATTTGTCTCTAAAGCTTGAATCCTCATTCATCCTTGTTCCTAGCCTCCAATCCACCATCAATGGAGATCTAGCAAAAGCTTTCTAACCTAAAACTAATTAAAACTAAGAAAACCTAAAATGGAAATGGCTCAAACGGCCAAGACCTTAAGAAAAATGACCTAGACTACCTAGACTCTGAGAAAAACATGAAAAAAAATCCTATTTATAAACTCAGCTTGCCGCACTGCACCGCGCCCCCCACATATGCGCGCCGCGGCGCCCACAGGGTCAGTCTACTTACGCCGTGGCACCCACTTCTTTTGGGCCGCGGCCCTCTCGCCTCAGGTTGAAGTATGGCATGGCTAAGATGCCTCTCTGCGCCGCGGCGCTCACAAACTTGCGCCGCGGCGTTGACTGCTGAAATGCTAATTTGGCTTCCTCTTGGCTTTTTAGCTCACATGCTCTATATTTGACCTTGTTTGGAGCCCTTCCTAACATAGAGAAAATACCAAATCAGTAACATATACAAATCTACTTAATCATTAATAATTAAAGCTCATTTTTGCACAATACACATAGAAAGGCATTAAAATCAGAATATGCCAAATATAAGCACAAAACTCTCCAAATATGCATTATTAACATTGACTAAGTATTCATTCTAGCACAGAAATAAGACACAAATAATTACATTTTATGGAGTTATCACACCCCCAAACTTACATTTTACTAGTTCTCGAGCAAAACAAAATAAAACTAAGTAAATCACTTAAACAATTCAAACAAACTTTTATTCAGCAATGATCATTTCAATCTTTCTTTTCTTATAATTAAACCAAAACTAGTGTGTAATGACTGCATCAATCCTCAAAAAGTGCAAATGCCCTATAAATAATTCCACACATATACAATCCTTAACATGCTATCAATCCAAACAACTCTTCATGCAATTTACATTTTCACAAACATGCAAGATAAACTTCTCCTGATCAAGTCATACACATCCAGATAAAATTATAAACATACATGTATATGATTCATAGAATCCACAAGATTGTAAATCAACTCTCTCTCCACTAATGTAAATCACACAAGATTGAGGATCAAAATGGTCTTTATTAGCTTATAATGTGGCCAATGGTATGGGTGAAAGAAATGAACGGGAAAGGATACAATACAAACATTGAGAAACATAAACATAATATTCCAAGAAATGAGTCACTACTTGATATTAGCAGGGTATTCAACAGTGAGATCAGAAAACTTGCCAGAACCATTTTAATGCTTTTTGAACTTTACTTTTCACTTAAGCTTTGCTTTTCTTTTTGATTTTTTCTTTTTCTTTCTTTTCTATTTTTGCTAAGCAATGCTTTTTTCTTTGACTGCATCTAGTTCCTTCAGGCTCATTTTATAATGAATCATTAATACCCCTAATCAATAGACTCATCTCAAGAAATAGCATACCATGTACTCAACAAATAATGATGGTAGGAAGAAAAATGCGATGTTTTCACATGCATTAGAATGGTTAACAGGTTAACAAACATAATGGCTATGAAAAACAAATAAGGCCAAACAGTATAAGGCTTCAAAAAGGGACCTACGAATATCATCATATCAGGATAAGCTTTTTAAGGCTCAATCGGTCCAAATAATGCCCTAATCATTTCCTCAATCATGCACAACCTAGAATTTTGCCTCAAGAGAGTTCAAAAATAATTTCCAGGATAATCAAAACTCTAAATGTACATCCATAAACATTCTCAAGATATGCACTCTTATCATTTTCAAAGTTACACTTGCATCTAAGTGAGATGTAAATCATGCATCAAAAGTGACTAAATTGTTTCACATGCTTCAAGATCACATAAGGTTTTACTGAAAAGGGGGCAAATAGCAACCTTTCACATCATGGACAACCAAAACAACACCAGCATTTTTGCAACATGTCATGCATTCAAATAGATTCAACTTTCTTAATTCAAGCATGCATAATATCATTTGCATAATGTTAAAATTGAAAACCTTATCAATTGCACATCAGTGATAGTCAAAACAAGATATAATCATGAGAATATGATGACTAACAACACTGCATACTCAAAATACCAATACATGTTAACATTTAAGCCTAAAAGAAATAAAACATGTAAAGATACTCCCCCAAATCAAAATGAAATGTATCTTTTAATGAATATGGTCTATAGGGAACCTGAGATTCTCAAAATAGCAGCCGAACTAGTACTGAGCATTACTAAATACACAAAAATAGAAAAATAGAGGAAATAAATAGAAAATAAAAAAACATGGTTCTTCTGGCCATGGCCAAGCACTCCATACCTGCTGCAGTGACAAAAAGCTGCAGAATTCTACAGAAAACGAGCACTGATGGCATGGCAAGGTAACACCTTGCGCCGCACATGACAACCTAAATCATAAATTTAGCAAAGAAAACCAAAGAAACACGGTTTTTCTTCATGGAATCGGCTCATATGGGTCTCTAGTCAAAAGAAAACTTGTTCAAAAAGTTAAATTACAAAATGTACAACACAAACATAATAAAACACAAAATCAACATATTAACCTATTTAATACCCTAAACAAACTTAAAACTTAAAAACAAACAAAATCATTGAACTAACATACTTAACACACACATATATATATATACTAACATATTAACAAAAACATATTTACAAAAACATATTAACACAACTAACAAAACACAACATACAAATATGCTAACATATTTAACATAAACATATTAACATACTACCTATTTTTGTACAAATAAAGACAATAAATAAACATAAACATGGGGTTCTCTCCCACGAAGGGCCTGAGTTATAGTCCCAACAGGACTTTGTCACCAAAATTGAATTGCTGCGGATGAGTAGTCCTCAAGAACTTGATTCAAGGGTTATCCTTTTCAGGAGTCGCGAATTCCCTCAAGGGCCTCGTATGATTGAAATCATCCAGTTTCTTTATTGAAACTAAAACAAAACATAAAAGAACTTAGATTATATACAACTTGAATTAGAACTAACCAAACTCATTGTCAATATTAGCAATATAGAAATCTTATCCCCGGCAACGGCGCCAAAAACTTGACAGGGTCAAAACATGTTGCCCATTTACTAACCGCAAGTGCACGGATCGCTCAAGTAATACAGATACAGAGTAAAAGTTCGTTCCCACGAGGATAAATAATTATAAAGTTAAGTACCAACCAATAGCTTAATTGCTTCTATTCAAGGACATAAAAATAAGAAAGTAATAAACTAAACTAAATCTAATCTACAAAAACAATAAAGATAAACGGTTAGGTTTCAGGAAATCCTTCTTCACCCCTACATCTATCAACAATATGCAATCCTCCTCATTAATATAAATACACTAATTAGGTTAGCTTGAGAATCTTCATTTTCTAAAAGCCTATGTCTAGGTCAATCAACCATAGTTTCATTCACCTAACTCCTTAGTTAGAATCAAAATTCACTCATGAACGATCTATTGTCAATCACACACTATGCATGACTAAAAAGTATACTTCTATCCAGTTAGCGAATCAACTCATCCAAGCCAATTGAACTCATCGAACATGCATCAACCATACCATATCCATATCAACAAATCCCTATGTCTAGTTCATTTGCAATATTAGGGTCATGTAATTGATGGCCAACCAACAGCAAGCATTAAGCATAGATTATGATTGAACAATAACCAAACATCTATATAAACTCAGAGAAGAACACATCATTAATATATATAAAAGGATCCAAAGTATCCCTAATACAACTCAACTATACAATGAACATGAAAACAAGAGTAAAATCATATCCAAGGAAGATAAGGAAGAGAAGAGAGAAAGGGAAAAGAGAAAGGAAGCTCATTGATTTGTCTCTGAAACTTGAATCCTCCTTCATCCTTATTCCTAGCCTCCAATCCACCATTAATGGAGATCTAGCCAAAGCTTTCTAACTTAAAACTAAGTAAAACTAAGAAAACCTAAAATGGAAATGGCTCAAACGGCCAAGACCTTAAGAAAAATGACCTAGACTACCTAAACTCTAAGAAAAACATGAAAAAATCCTATTTAGAAGCTCAGCTTGCCGCACTGCGCCGTGGCCCCCACATATGTGCGCCGCGGCTCCTACAGGGTCGGTCTACTTACGTCGCGGCGTTGACTGCTAAAATGCTAATTTGGCTTCCTCTTGGCTTTTTAGCTCACATGCTCCATATTTGACCTTGTTTGGAGCCCTTCCTAACATAGAGAAAATACCAAATCAGTAACATATACAAATCTACTTAATCATTAACAATTAAAGCTCAATTTTGCACAATACACATAGAAAGGCATTAAAATCAGAATATGCCAAATATAAGCACAAAACCCTCTAAATATGCATTATTGGCAAGGACTAAACATTCATTCTAACACAGAAATAAGGCACAAATAACTACATTTTATGAAATTATCACCTCTTAAAAGGTAAACTGAAAGTAGATGAAAGATTTATAACCTCATTACATTAATTAGAGGTATCAAACCTCATTGCATTAATTAGAGGTATCAAAAAAGGTTTTGGGCTTCATGGGTCAGTCCATTTGACAGTGTAAATGATGTAGTTGGGCTATAATTTTAAAACTCTTTTAATATGTGGATCAGGATCACCTCCTGTTCCTAAGGAACAGGAGGCTGTGCTGTTCCATATCCACTCCATCCATTGCTTGTTTTTTTTTTTTTTTACCTTCCATGCATCCCACGGTTTTCATTCCAACAACATACCCTCTTGTTCCTTAGGAACAGGAGGTGATCCTGATCCTTAATATGTACCGTTTCTTATACTAAATCTATGACTATGGCTATGAAGCACCATTTCATATAGACTACTGGACTAGGGGTTAAGATGGGTAAGAGCCCGTCCATTTTGATACCTCTAATCTTTATTATGGCCTTGGTGTATTTTTTTCATTTCAGTTATTACAATGTTATTCTCACCAAATATATAAGTTTTACCCATCTGAAAAATATTCACATTCTACTGCAAAGTAGAAATTATAGTTGCATTCTCTATTGATTGTTTTGTGATTGACTATCTACCTACATTTTACATTCTTGATTGATTATTTTGTGATTGACTATCTAATATAATGACTTTCGATTGGTTGTGGACTTTAGATGAATAAGAGCATGAGATTTTTGGACTTACATATAAAAAATGGAGGCAAAATGTTTCTTCAAAGACTAGGAAGCTCAATGTGAAAAAACATAATAAAGTAAAAAAAATAATGACTTGTATGTTTGCTTTAAATTGATTGAGGGATGTTTGCTTTTTTTTTTTTTATCAAGGTATTCTCACAGACATTGCTATAAGACTTACTTTCGAGTCGAGGATAGTTATTAGTTAAAACATTTCTTAAAGTGACGACTTTAGGATTTGAATTCTTGACATTGCAAGTAAAGTTCACTTAGGATCATAATCCACTTTCATTATAACCAACCACTTTTGTGTAAGGGATGTTTGCTTTTTGAGTGATTGTTATATTATTAATAATAATCATTGTATTCTTATATTACAATAAAAGTTTTCTTTTCAATTCTAACTTTTAATATTTGGTTGGCTAGCTATTTGACCTTCCCTAGCTCATATCTCATATAGAGATGGGTTAGGACAAGATTGTTTGAGATTATGTCATGTCATCTATTATTTCTTTTTTCAAGTGTGAAAGAAACAAATGGCAATATGACATTTAGGCGCAACACAAATTTTTCAACAACCAAGCGTTCAGATGGGAAAACGCTGATGATCAAATCTACAAAACTTGTCAATAATGAAGATTGATCTGATTGCGGTGTAAGCTGGTACACCTGTCTTCAAATATTTTCTTAATGCTATACATGTGTAAATTGATATGAGCTTAGACTTGTCCATGTTACTTTCAAAATTTGTATATAGACATATCCCATCTATGAACCGTGTAGCTCAGATGCAAGCCAGACACAGAACTCGGTAAAACTCATATGTCTAAATACATTTTAGACTGATATATCATATAAACCGTGGATTTGTTTCATCCAATAATGTTCCCGCAACATGCATCAGAGCAGTGCATGGAAAGTGATAAAGACCTTTTTTGTTTCATGTTCAACATTCCAGATGTTGATCTATTGCTTTGTCCTTATGTCGGGGGCAAGTTTATAATCCCTTGAGAGTAGAAATGACAAGTAGTATTAAACAAGGACATGCATATAGCATAAGTAAATCATTCAATATATATGTACCAAAAAAAAATCATTCAATATATAGGTGGAATGAACAATCTCTTTTAGAGTCTCATATGAGAAGAAGGGGAGCAAACATGAGCCAAGGGTAACTACCAGCAACATCCAAAGATGGAATCTAGCTTTACAGCAGATGCCGGCAAGTCATCCTTGGCTCACATCTACTCTCTACCCCTTCATGCAAGGCGCTTGAGAGCAAACAATATTGAGCTTCCAGCATGTTTTCATAAGCTCTTATATTTCAGTTCACTGCATTCACCTGAGCATTATTTTAGTGTGTTTATAGGAAGAGAAGGTCAATGAGTGGAATCTCACACTTCCCAATTTAGACAACTGATAAGGGAAATTCCCTAACACATGAATGATGGCCCCACATTATCTGTGAACTCCAACTCCAACATACTGCTTCTTATCGGAGACCATCTTTGTTTTGGAATCAATTTCCGTGTTTGTACGCGTAAAAGGATTGGGAACAAGTAGAAGTTGACTTAGCCCATTTTCCTTCCAAACGGTTAGTTTATTGTGTAATACATATCTTTCTGCCACTGAAACATGCAGTTGTCTTTAGATTTTCCAGTTAAGGATTTTATTCTGTAATTATTATCTTCTTCTTTCGTTGGACTGGACAGAAGGAAATTCCCTAGTTATGCATGGCTATCAAAGGCATCAAAGGGAAGACAAACAAATTAAGAGAATGAGCACAAAGGTAGGCACGTAGACTTCCCATTTGAAGTTACCCTTTCTATGGAGCATGCGGCACAAGATGAATCCAACATGTCCATTATCTATTAGTTTGCGCATACTTGAAGCTGTAAAAGTTTGGAGCTTCCTTATCTTCTTCTTCTTCTTGTTTTTTTTAAAATAAAATTTGGGTGACATGGCTTCCAACTGGCTTGCTATTATTGAGCAATATTCTTAGTTGCACAGCATTCTCTATCGACTCGAAGAGACAATTGAGACATGTACTGGCTACATCTCCACAAACTTCTCAAAGCCACCTATTAGCTGCTTTTCAATTAGTTGTATTTAGTACTTATTAGTATGACTGAACTTCAAACGAATCATTGTGTATAAAACTATCAAGAAAAAAGTTATGTATGATTAGCATTTTTCACAACCTTCAATGTTATAGTATGTCTCAAATGTTGAGAACTGGCAGCCAAGGCAGAATCTTGCATAAGTCAAATTGAAACTAATTTTGTTTCATATTTTTTAGTCTTTGTTTTGACCAATATGACTATTAATATTTAGTTCGCAACCCAACTGTCACAACTCACAAGACAACACTATGAACAGGGCAATTTATCACATGGTCTAAAATTTTTAACCAGTTTTCCTTATAAGCAACTCTCTCACTTGATATATACAACTATTCATTCCCCTGTATACCTAACGTGAATTAAAGGTTTGGGGTATAACTGTTATTAAATTTCTTAAGTTTGCATAGTTATCTGTTTCTCTAAACTCCTCAATACATTCAACAGAAGTTATTTATGGGACATGAGAAGAAAAAAAGAACAAAATGCAACCTTCTTTTCAATAGAAAAGTTTGTTTTTCTCAAGACCAGAAGCTCTTCCCCTTCTCTGTTTTTTTTTTTTTAATTTTCACATCAGAATCCTCCCCCCGGTCCCAAAAGAACTCCATCTTGTTAATTATAGGCATATGAGAAATTAAAGACTCCAAATGGTTGAGATGAGTATGGTCAAAAAATGATGAGGATATGGAAGTTGTCCTTCTTTGCTTGCATTCATCATCTTCCTCCTCTCTTAGTTACTTGCATGCTTGCTACTTGGTTTGGAAGAAAGCAATTAGTTGGTACTCCATTGGATTCTAACTAGAGGCTGGAGAAATTAGGTGGTTGAAATTTTGTGGATTAGGCCACGAATTTAATTGATGGGCTATAGGGTCATGGGGTAAGATTAATTATCTTTAGAAATTTTTTTTTCTATTTTTGTCATAATTAATAATTTAAAAAATAAAACAAAAACTTATTTAATATGTAGTATTATTTTTTGTGATCCGTCAAAATTGAGTGCTGTCAGACGTTTTAACATGCAGTAAGATGGTTGAACTCTTGGAATTCTCTTTGTTTCTAATAACTCACATGTTGTGCCTTTGTGAAGAATTAACTTTGGAGATGTTAAGGACCAAGTCAAGTAAGAAAATTAATTTGGAAAATATATAATTTTATAGTTTTATATAAAGAATGATAGCCTGAACCAAGAAAGCAGTATATGTCGTCAAAAGAAATTAAGTAAAAAAAAAAAGAAAATAAGAAAAAATAAAATTAATAAAAAATCAAGGAAATAAATTTTTATTAATTTAATATTGAATCAATTTAGAAATGATTGATACTTTTAAAAATTTGAATGAGGAATGCGACATGTGTCCGTACAAGAAAATAAGTAAAAAAAAAATCAACCAATAAAAGAATATAATATAATAAAATAAATGAATAAATGTCTCCATTAATTAAAATTGATTTTAATTGATTAAAAAATAATTTGAGATTTAATTTGGAACAAAAGAGATCTGAATGAACCATTGACAATTAAGAATTAATACTACAAGAAAAATATAATTAAATAAAATTAATTTGTGACATAGTATTTGCATTTTATAGCCTGAATAAAAAATGCAACACATGTACATGGGAAATAAAGTAAAATAAGAAAAAAAAAAATACAAAACATTAAAAATAAAACCTAGAAAAAGAATAATCTAATAAAATCAAGGAATTAAACTCCCATTAATTTAAGATTGAATAAATTTAAGAAATATTGATAATGATTCATTAGAAAGTTTGATTGAGGAATGCGACATGTGTTGGCATGGAAAACTAAATAAAAAATACTAATTGATTGAAAAATTATTCAAGAAAAAATATAAGATATAATAAAATCAAGGAATAAATGTCCTTATTAATAAATATTGATTTTAATTGACTAAAAATTAATTTATTAAGAGAACCATATGCAAAAAAAAAAAAAAAAAACAGGAGAGAAGGAAAGCGGGGTAGCAACGATTACTGAGAATTAAAAAATGTTAGAGATATTTCACATCCATGTTTTAAGTATTTATTATTTCATTACATAATTTATTATATTACAATTCACATCCATACTTTTAATTTATATAATTTTATTTCTTTTTTGTCACGAAGAAGATGAAGTTAATAATTAATTAAAAATTAAATATTATTAGACAAAATCTAGTAAGGTAATTATTAATAATTGGTACAGGATTCTGTGCTTTGCACAGAGGAGGAAGTGCCTGCATTTGCTATAATCATGGGATACCATCTTCTATTTTACGTTTGAAGTATAGGTTTGTTGTTAAATCACACTTGCTAATAATAAAAGAGAAATAATTTTGTAAATATGGAACATTTATATTGAGATTGTGCAATATTTAAGGAGAACGATGTCGTGATGCACACAATGTATGACTTTTTTACTAAACTGTCACTATTAGTAAAATTATTTATCAATTTGTCATTTTTTTTAACTATTTATCAAATTGTCATTTTTTATAATTATTTATTAAAATGCCACTCTTTTGAAACTATATACTAAACTGCCACTCTTTTGGCTTACGTGGCATTATTTAATATTTTCTGGCCAACTAGGATGCGAGACAAATCCACATAGGTTGCGCCAAAATGCTTGGCGCAACCTACGTGGATGTGCCACCTACGTGGCGCATCCCGATTGGCCTTGACATTGAAGCGCCATGCCTTGTTGGCGCAAGCAACGAGCAAGCCTACAAGGGTGGCGTAACCCTAGTATATATCCTCACACCCCTCCCCTGTTATCGTGCCATCCTAAGCATTTCCTAAATTCTCACTATCTCTCTACAAATTTCTTCTCTCTAAACACTCTGAACTCTCTCAATTGGCTTTTTTACTAAACTGCCACTGTTAGTAAAACTATTTATCAAATTGCCATTTTTTTTAACTATTTACCAAATTGCCATTTTTAACTATTTACCAAAATGTCACTCTTTTGAAACTATATACCAAACTGCCACCCTTTTGGTTTACGTGACATTGTTTAATATTTTCTGGCCAATTAGGATGCACGTCAGCTGATTGGCTTGACTATCGTCACCATTGTTGGCGCAAGCAGCGAATAAGCCTGAAGGGTGGCGTAATCCTAGTATATATCCCCACACCCTCCCCCCGTTCGTGCCATCCTAAGCATTTCCTAAATTCTCATTATCTCTCTACAAATTTCTTCTCTCTAAACACTCAACTCTCTCAATTCTTACGAGAAGTGGTGTCAGGATCATTATTTGTGATCAACTTTAGATTGTATTCCTTCACACTGTAAGTATCTCTTTCAATAGTTAAATAGTTTATTTATTATTTGTTGATTACTTTTTTAGTAGGTTAGTGTTAATTGTAATTTAATATTATTATACTTTAATATTTTTATTGACTAATGAATAATGAAGTTGTATGATATGTAGTGTAAATTATATGGATAATTATTTTATAGGTAATCGAGTAGGATATATATCTTTGACATGACTTACATTAGTAAATGTAGCTTAATTCAAAATATTTGACTTTAGAATTTTTTTTTACATAAATAATCGTATTGAATATTATAGTTGATTGTTAATATATTGAATAAATATATGTAATACATTATTATACATCGTTATAAATATTTTTACCCTAGTATATATGTCCGATAAATATTGTAATTGATGTTTAATATATTAAATAAATGTGTTGAATTGTTATTGTTCAGAATTGGAGTTAACATGACAAAATCGCTAAATGTGCACATTTACTTCAATGGGACAATGTATGATAGTGAAGAGGGTGTCATGTATCGAGGTTCTCCTCCTAGGCCTATTGTGATCACAGCCGACATGACTTTGGATGGGTTGAAAATTAAGATCCATTTAAAGTTGAGGCTTCAAGCAAACCAACATGTGTCAAAAGTTGTCTATCGGTGTCCGCAATGCTTCAATTCGTGGAGATGGGTAGGGCTTCCAATAGAAGACGATGATGATGTAAAGTACATGATAGATCCTTTCTGTCAAACTCCGAACATGGCGTCTATGGAGTTGTATGTGGAGGTAGAAACAAGTGGGCAAGAAGAGCATTCTTTGAAGCTCTGGTGAAATTGAAGGTCAAGTTGGTTCGTCTAATCAAGTTGAGTCATGCAATATGATCGTTATTGGTGGTGCAATGGTTGAACATAACCCACTTGTCAGAGATGCAGTATGGGAGTCAAGTGAAGACGAAGAACAAGTAGCCGAGGGCGACGATTCGGACACAACGACATAGAGGCAGAAAACTTTGATGCCGAAGAAAATTTACAGGTTTCATTGGCGATTGCTCCTCAATCCATATTTATGCCTCGGAGACCTGAATCCGTGTTTGTGCCACCATGCCCTCAGTTTTCTCAAATTAACTGGGATGCATTGAATAATCCTGATAACTTGCCTGAGTTAGACACTCGTGGGACTTGGAGCATGGGTGATGAATTCTATGTTGGGTTGCAATTTCCATCAAAAGATTCAGTGAAGTTAGCTCTCAAATAATATTCCATTCACAGGTATCAAGAGTACAAGATTGAAGACTCTGATTCACGAAGACTAACTGTCAAATGCCCTAATTTTGACGAAGGTTGTAGTTGGAGACTTAGAGCCATACAAAGTAGGAGGTCGAATACGTGGCAGATTACAAAATATAATGGACCTCATAGTTGCGTAAACCCATCTATGACATTAGATCACCAGAAGTTGGACTCTCATTTGATCTGCTCTTGCATATTGGAGTTAGTCAGAACAAAACCCGATGCACCCGTATCTTTAATTATTGAACGGATTCGAAGTCAATTTGGTTACCAAGTTTCATATCGAAAGGCTTGGAAGGCAAAACAAATGGCTATTGTGAATGTTTTTGGAGATTGGGACAAATCTTATGAGGTGTTGCCCAGATGGCTAGCAGCCATCAAGAGAGACATGGAAGGCACAGTGGTGGAGTTGCAAGACGAGAAATGTTTTGTGAATAACCGACTCGATCGTTCAAAAAGAGTCTTTTGTCGATTATTCTGGACATTTAGACCATGTGTGGCTGGCTTCCGATATTGTAAGCCCATCATTCAGATTGATGTCACTCATTTGTATGGCAAGTATCGTCATAAGTTGTTGATTGCAACAACTCAAGATGGAGACAGAAAACCTCTGCCTATTGCATTTGCCATTGTGGAAGGGGAGACCAAGGATGCTTGGAGTTGGTTCTTAGCCCACCTGAGATTGCATGTAACCCAACAAGAGGGCTTGTGTTTGATCTCTGATCGACATCGAGGCATCTTACAATCAGTGGCAAATGAAAATCTTGGATGGCAGCCTCCGAATGCATATCATGTCTTTTGCATATGGCATATTGGTTCCAATTTTAACTCCAAATTTCAGAACAAGGAGTTGAAAAGATTTTTGATTAACACAGGTACTTTATATTTTCTACTTATATTCTAATTTTGTCGCTAATACTAGTTAGGTTGTAATACTAACCCAAGTTATTCGATGTATCAGGATATGAACCAATCGCAATAAAGTTTGATGCTAGGCTAGAGAAGCTTAAAGTTACAAAGGAGATGGCAAATTGGATTAACGGAATTCCAAAAGAAAAATGGAGTTTGGCGTATGATGGTGGTCGCAGATTCGGTCATATGACTACCAATTTGTCAGAGTGCATTAACGGAGTGTTGAAGGGTAGTAGAAATCTACCTATAACTACATTGGTTCAATTGACATATACGAAGTTAGTAGAATACTTCGTCAATCGAAAGGACGAGGCAAATTCGAAATTGACGACATTGAATCAGGTTTGATATTGTTTTACAATATTAAGTACAACCACAAACAAATTGTTGTTCACATTAAATGCTTACAGATTTGCTTAGTACTATCCGTTAATTAAATGCACACGTGCATCTATTTATGGTTTGATATTGTTGTTCCCATTAATTTAACCAGATCTGGAGTGATGACTTATTGAAGCACTGGAGAGTAAACTTGGCAAAGGTCAGTTCACACCAAGTTCGTCGGTAAATAAGAGAACACAAGATTCATGGTTGAAGAGGCTTTTAATCCCGTAACACAACAGGGGTGGACTTTCTTATACTTTGAACCTGGAAGAAAGGCAAGTGTGAAAGTGTTTCAAGCATTGCATTATCCTTACTCACATGCGCTTCTTCGCGTGTGCTTCGATGTGGTTGACCCATTCCAACTTGTTCATAGGGTTTACAGGATGGAAAGCATTTATAGGGCCTATGAGTTTGACTTTGAACCGGTCCGGTCGAACCATGGTGGCTGCAGCTCCCGACGCCACTTTGGTGCCACCACGTGTATTGCTTAGATCCAAAGGTCGACCAAAATCAACCCGACTCAGGAATGAGATGGATTGGCGCGAAGCAGGGCCAGGACAGACGTGTACAAGATGCCATCAACGTGGACATAATTCTCGTACTTGCCGTGTCAGTGGATCGAGTTCCTTGGGGGATGATGGAGCGGGGCCATCGATTGCGCCCATCTAGTTGATCCCGGACCTATTTTAATTTTTCAGAATCTTGTATTAGTAATGATGTGTAAACCCCGGACCAGAGGACGACTTAATTTTGGAGTTGCAAGAGTATCATGTTTCCCAGCATATATGGCAGGGACATGAGGACCGACACCTGCGTGTTAGACGTGCTCAAAAGATGAAAAATATGGACCCCCTGCTCCGATTATTCCTTATCTTCAGCAGGCTGGTTTCTTGGGAGTTGCCCACATGAGTTATTGCAGTATTGATCACTCCCTGATCTCTGCGTTGGTTGAGAGATGGCGCCCAGAGACGCATACATTTCACATGCTTACCGGGGAGTGCACCATTACGTTAGAGGATATCAGAATCATATCGGGTCTTCCCATTGATGGCGCTGCAGTCACTGGCGTTACGCATAGGGATGATTGGCTCAGTTTGTGTGCTCAGTTGTTAGGGATTGATGACACTCCCTCGCTCGTAGCTGGGGCACGCATTGACATGACATACCTGTGGCAGCGGAGTATTACTGCAGTCCTTGAGGATGATGATGATGAGTACGTGCAACAGCGTGCACGACATTACATACTTCGCTTGCTTGGGGGTTTCTTATGCCTCGATCATTCGGGTAAGCTCGTGTACTTGATGTTCCTCCCATTATTGGAGGACTTTCTTGTTCTTTGAGACGTATAGGCAGGGGGGTCCAGGTTTTGGCGTACCTGTATAGAGAGCTGTGTAAAGCTACGGACTATGACGCACGCGAGATCGGAGGTGCATGCATCTTATTGCAGTACTGGGCATGGTACAGATTCCCCCGGCTTGCCCCTTCACTAGCTGACCATGATGAGCCTGATGTGTTTTACGATGCTGGTCGTGGTCAATTACGTCCCTTAGGATGGAAGTAAGTTTCTATTTCATTTCATATTTTTACATTACTTCCATGACATACTTTGTTAATATTTTTACTTACGTTTGCAATACTTTCATTTACCAAATAGGTGGCACAAACATAAAGTATTGAGTGATACTATAATTGGCGTCCTTACATATTATCGTCAGTTCTTCGATCAGTTGAAAAACGATGAGGTATGTCTTCGTTTACATTCCTTTAAGATATTTACTTATGCATATGCTGTGTTAATGTTTTGTGCATATCTTTTTTTCAGTTTATATGGCAACCATACACGGATGAGCATGTGGCAACATTGCCACCTTTTTGTGTGGTCAGGGACATTGCACTGACAAGTGGTCCCTCTCATATGTTTCCACATTGTTGAGTGGCACCAGCCAGACCGCGTCATGCGCCAGTTTGGTCTTGACCAGCCCATTCCACGAAGACCGCTCCAGTTAGACAGATTACACTCGGTTACATTGGCAGGTAGGCATGATGAGGATTGGCCAGCTACACATGCTGTTTATATAGCCATCTGGGATAGTCATAGGGAGAAGGTTGTTAGGGGAATCCCATTGGTCGCACCCCTCAGTTCGTGTTCTGAGTACATGCGTTGGTATAAAAGAATTACCAGACGCTGGATTGCTCCCACAAGCGCATCTATTGGGAATGCGGTAAGCTCTTTACTAATTCGTTAGTGACTATATGCATTTTGTATTCAATATAATGACATAAATTATATATGTTTATTAGGCGGACATTGTAGAGTATTTGCTCAGTTCAACTACCGACACTGTCGCTCGAGAGGCTGCTACACAAATCCTACACTCATTGCGGGAGCATGACCGCATTACGATGGAACAGTTGCATCCAGCTCCACCAGCAGACAACATTTCAGGGCCGCCCGAGGAGTCGAGCCAACAAGGAACGCGGCGTAGACGGAGGAGAGGATTGGCGAGCACTCGGACACGACTTCGACATCTCGAGGAGTCCAGCTCTACTACCCAAAGATACGACTCGGCCGCCACCACGCACTCTGGCTTCTACATACCCCCCACTCGGCCTCCTCCCACTGCTACGTACCCTCTACTCGGCCCACCACCCGCATATTACCCACCATACCCTTACTCACCGTATCCATACCCGCCACCGAGTTACCCCTCATATCCTTACCCACCATATCCTTACCCACCACCAGGTTACCCACCACCAGGTTACCCACCACCAGGTTACCCACCATACCCATCACAGCCAGGTCCCTCTTCCGAACCATCTCATAGGCCACCGCATTCTGATGCGGACCCATCTCATTGACATTCAGTGATTATATTTAGTGATTTTGTGTAAAATACTATTGAGAATTTCTTATTGTGAGTTTGGTACCCTAATTAGATTACACTATATATGCTTTTCGCACTGTTTTAGATTTTATTAAAGATTGTGGTAACTGGTTGCATTAAATAGGATCATTGACTTTTGGGGAGATCCAACATTTAGGGGAAACTTTGTCGAAATTTTTACTAATTCGAATTACTAAAAATTTGGGAGGGGGATTATTGGGATCGGAATCCTACTCACTATCATCTGAATCCTACTCAAAAAAATTCATTTAAAAACTTTTTTAGGACTAATAAGCTTTTTTAGGAAGTATTTAATACCCATATCATCAATATTAACTTTTCTTATGATTTAACTAGTAATAAAAGGAAAGTCATCGAAGATTGTTTTAAGGATTATATTAACCAAGAATAAGTATAACTATAAGTGATATCGCTCTTCTAAGTAATATACCATTTAATTTTTATGATATGTTGTTTAAAATATTTGTGTAAAAATAATTCAATATATTCAATAACTTCAATAATAAGATATGTACGTACATTTGATTAGATTATTTTTACATTTATTAAAAATCATACATAAAGACAAAATTAAAAGCAAATAATTAATACCTCAATCGTTTTTAAATTGAACAATAAATTGAAACAATAAATTTTTAAAAATTAACAAAAAAACATATGTGTTATGTAATTAATAAATCTTCATAATAACTAAAACAATATTAAATATTACCAACATATTAAATTTGTCACTTTTTTAATTTTATATTATATATTTTATTTCCGTAATTAGTATGAATTCATTAATAAATGTTTACAAAATTTTATTAAGTAATTTAAATAATTTATATAAATTTAAAGGCTTGTGCCAATAAGGATGGAGTTTTTACGTAAAAGCCAATCAGGATACTGTATGTAAATCCGCATAAAAGTGTTTTAACGTGGATGCGCCACTTCATTTACATCTTGTATGAATTTAAAATATTAAAAAATATCACATAAGTCAAAAGAATGACAGTTTGATATATAATTTTAAAAGAATGATATTTTAATAAATAATTAAAAAAATAATAATTTAATAAATAATTAAAAATAATAATAATTTAATAAATAATTTTACTAATAATGATAATTTAATAAAAAAGTCAGAAACAAAAGAGAAAACCCTAAGCCCCTAATTCAAACTAATCTCCCTCTCAAGTAAGTAAAAGAAGGTGGTCTAAATGCCTTGCACTGGATACTTGTTCATTGAAATAATAGTTTACTTGGGCGTAAAAGCAATCTGACCTTTTGTCTGTTGCTTTACTCAGTCGGCTTTTCAGCATCAGCAATCGCTGACAAATCTCTCTCCTGCAACTTATTTAATAAGACAAATTACAATGATTTTTCTTAAAATTTAGCAAAATTATATCAATTATTTTCTTTATTTGTAATTTTACATTGATTTTTCCTTAATTAGATAAATAAAAAAGATAAATGTAACGATAATATAAATTTAAAAAAATTAATATAATAACAATATAAACCTAAAAAAAATTAGTATAATAATAATATAAATTTAAAAAAAATTAATTTTAATTTCTTAAATAAAAGAATATCATATATAATTAAGTCAAACATAAAAAAAGATAAGCGGAATTTACCCTACTTAATGACATTTAGCATGCACAGCCTATATCCTTAAATTTTGAACAGCACAACCTAAATTCTTAAATTTTGAATAACATAATAGCATATAGCATTTTTTAATTTTAATTAATCTAATTCTATTATTAAATAAACTTATTCTAAAGGTTTGTGACTTAATGGTGATTGTTGCATCGCAACTGTAGACCAAAAGAAATAGATTACTCATAACCATAACTCAGTTGCAGACCAAAATGTGTCGTTTTTTTTTTCTTTAGTCATGAATAACTTTTAAGCTCCAAATTCCTATTGAACAAATGTTTTCTATTTTGATTCTGATGTTAACAAATTATATTAAAAATATTAAATTATTATTCTAACATTCTTGAGTGGATTAATGTATTTTTGTGAAGTTTTTTTTCTAAATTCTTCATGTGCAAAACTCAAAGATTATCAATGAAAAAGATCTTTTGAAAGTTACAGGATTACTGAAATAATTTGGGAAAGTTCTTTGAAGACTTCATAAAGTTATCCAAATACTCAAAAAGTTCACATCAAACTACATGAAGTCTGAAGAATTCATATAGAAAAGATTTGAAAAATAAAAGATGTTAAAAGAGTATGTTTTCTTACATACAATGTAAAGCTCAAATCAATTAAATGAGAAGAAATTAATCTAAAATTGGAGAAATTGAGAAAGTTAATTAAGTTGAAAATTTTGACTTCAGAAAATTCAGGAGAATGTACATTCTTAATTCAGGGTATGTGCTAGAGAGGGGGGTGATTACAATATTTCTGCCCATCAAGCGGGTATGGTGGAACCGAAAGATTGTTAGCATGTGATCACATGCAGCATTTTTGTCTTTACGAGTCATATACTTTTTTTTTTCTATTAATCTATATAAATGATTTTTGTTTTCTTCTGTAAAATATTTGAAATTAGTATAGAAACTATACTACTTATAACTGTTATTGGGTTCCTGCTGCCTAATTGAATTCACCAACATTTGTAGCGAGCTCTTAATCAGTCAATTTAGCATGTGTTGATGTCCTTATTGGTGGGCATGGGAATCTCTTATCCAATAGCCTTATAAATTTGGGTAAATTACACAACCTTTTGTAATTTCGCCCTTTAGCTATTTCTTCTCAATTTTTTTTTATCATTTAATTTTCTCAACTTTGGTTGAAGTTGAAAATGTTAACTTTAGTGGCAACACTTTTTCAACTTATACCTTAAAAGTTTTTCTTTTGTTACCGATCTCCACTATAGTTTGGTTAATGTTAATAACGTGGTCTTTCTTAGTAATAATAGATCTTGTGTTTTCGTCATTTACATGCATTAAAGTTGCAACATTTTTCAACTTATACCTTAAAGTTTGTTTTTCTTTTGTTACCGAACTCCACTATAGTTTGGTTAATGTTAAAAACATGGTCTTTCTTAATAATAATAGATCTTGTGTTTTTATCATTTATATGCATCAAAATTACTACACAGGGATTAGTGATAATAAATCCTTTATAAGTCAATGATAATATATATTATCTTTTTATTTACGTGCTTCACACTTACTGCCAAAGTATTGTGTTTGCATTTACTATATTGTACTTTGTTTACGGGTTAATGATGACAGATTATCATATTCTGTATCTTTATAATTTACATGCATTATAGTTATTGTATAAGTGTTGTGTGTCCACAACTCTACAAAAGGGTTTGGTAATAAAAAATAAAATTTGGGAAGATAAGTTTAAAAAGTGTTATATTACAAGAGGTAATGTGTAAATTAAACAATAACTGTCGATAAAGTTAACAAAAAAATTAACGTTTTTAACTATAACCAAAATTTAAGAGGATTAAGTGATTAAAAATAACTGTTTGGAGGTTTGGTTGAGTTCGTTTGTGCAGTTGTAAGGGTTAACAAACCCATTCAACACACATAACGCCTATGGTAATGATAAAAGGGCCACGCTATATAGCGTTTGAGCACGCGCTTATGCACCTCACTTATTTATTTATTTTACGTGGCACCCACTTATTTATTGGTCATTCATCAAAATATATCAACATTTAACATTTTATAACTAAAAATCATAGATATGTAATTAATAACCAGGTTAGAACTTGAGAGCATGTACACTTGAGCGGTGAGGTGACTGGTAAGCAACAAATTCCATAATAAAATATCAATTCTAAATTTTAGATGGGGAGACTTGTCTTGCTTCCTTCGACTAAATACTTCGAAATCAAAATATAATAATTCTAAAAAATTCTGTGATCAAGTTGATTTTAAATTATGCAATACACAAATAATATATATTAAGTCATAAGATTATCTAAAAAAGATGATGATGAGACGTTTATAATTAAGATCTTGAATGTGATCTTGAATAGTATGAAAGAGAGAAACTATATATTCTTATCCCATAGTATAATTTGCTCTTATATCAGTATTAATAGGGTTGCACGCACAAGAGTAGTTAGGAATAAAGATCTCTTTTTTGTATATATATTTACATTAAAATTGACTAAACTTACTCATCATAGTAAGTCATACATAAGACCCAATAACAAAACTCATTCATGTAATGCTTAATTATAACAATAATGATCACTATTTATGCTACAATAATATGTTTTAATTATTTTGACATCTAAATAATTTGAATTTTATAAAATATAATGTGACTTATATTAATCTATAAAAATTATTATAATATTATCTAACTTAGATTACATAAGTTATATTATTTTAATTATTTTAATAAGTAAATTAATTTTCCTAATTAATTAAATAACATGTTGCTACAACAAGATATCAAAATAGAGCTAGCATTCTTAGCCAAAATGTCCAAGATGGATCTATAAGCATCCCAACAATGCAAAAAAATTATACTTGATAAGAGTACTGATATCATACATGTAAGATACTCATATTTCGATGACTCAACAAATATGATATATGAATAACAGAAAAACACAACAAAATTGAATGTCAACATGTGATCAAATTGTATTTTTTAACAAAATGGCTCAAGTATCGACCAAAGATGCTTTATGAAATTTAACAATATTATCTTAGCACAATAATTAAACTAAACTAAGTTCAAAATATTTTCATAATATGTCATAACATAAATAATACTGTGCAGAATAATAATAATAATAATAATAATAATAATGTATAGTAACAACAACGATAGTAATATAACCATTCAAAATCTCGAGACACAACAAATATGAGGTCACAATAAATCAAAAACTAGACTCTCACTAATTCATAACATTAAAAGACCTCATTTTGTAGCTTGCTAATGAATCATACCAAATTTACTCAAATATCTTCCAAATACACTAACAACAAAGATTATATTAAAATGTGTATAAATTTAAACGTACATGACGATGCTAATAACAAAAGCAAAAGCATATCCATTTTAACAGAATAATTGTAAAAAGTAACAAGTCAAGGTTAAATAAAACTATGAGAAATTATATTCAAAATGGAATGACAAAAATAGTCCAAATACATATATTTAAAAGCAGCTAACTCTAATCATAATTTGCACTTAAAATGAAAATTAATAAAAAAAATAAGGTAAAAAAATATAAAAGTGATCCGAAACAAGTCAAAACAGTGATTTTTGGGTAAAAAACGACATCAATCGAGTAGATCCCAGTTATCATGAAAATGAGACCTTATAAATAAATATGCCAAAAATTCCTCTAAAATTAAAAGTTATACTCAATTAAAATTAAAGTTTTAACTTTTCGCGATTAATCTGCTCCAAAAATTTTGCTACTAGGTGTTCCACATCAATACCTTTTGGGCATTTGTTAACTCCGATCCTGATCATTGAGGCTCTTGCTTGATGCTCTATGCTGATTTTGATTGGTGTTCAAATTAAAGTACGCATCCATGAATTCCTATGGTTTGTCATATTTGGTTTGGTATATGCTATTATTTAGGGGATGCTGTTATGTTCAGTCTTATCATTTCTGTGAAGGAGTTCTATAGTAGGTTTGTCCATATCATTTTTGATTTTTTGTTATGTTGAGTTCCTTGTTGGTTAATAAGGACTTTCTTTTTGGATAAAAAATTTATTAGAGATATAAAAGACCCTCCTTAGAAAAAGAAAAGACAAACAAGCTCAGGTTTCCACTCCCTAGATGAATTTACATGCATACTTGGAGGAATAATATGGAATAATATATATATTAACGTTGGTAGTGAGTGAGATTGAAGAAATTAGGGGTTTCAAACGGTGGGTTGAAGATATTAGGGATAATATCGCCTAATTTGATACATTTTAGAGTAGCAATGTTGGTAATATGGAATGTTAGATTCTTGAGCGTTAGATGGTTGATTACAATCTAATGGACACAAAGTCAATTCGTACGTGGCAAACACATTTTTACAACTTTTACATTATTTTCTTATTTATTGGCCCAACCAGTTACCAGTAAATATCTTCAATCATTGATCAATTTTTTATCAAATCCAAGGGCTCATATGCAGGGAACATTCATGCTCCCTAATGACCAAGGAGCAGAATAGACAAAGCCATAAAAGTGGTCGTATATCTCAACAAATCTAAAGATTTGGGAAGAATTCGAAAGAAGTCTTGACCCATTGGGGAACAAAAAGAAAGTCCTGACCCATTGTTTTGCACCACATAATAACCAAGATGAATCATATCCCAACGTGTTCCACTCCTTCAGGCCTCAATAAAACCATGAACCTGGAAGATGAAAGTTCATGTAAGTACATAACAAGTTCTTGATGATCATAATAAGTTTTTATCAAAATAAGATAAAAAAATTAACTCATTTCTTGTTATACAAAATAGAAAGCCTACAAACAATTCTTCATAACTACTACAGCTAGTGCAACAAACATTTTTTTTTTTGAGTCTAGGTACTGAGACTACTAACAATGATTGTCAAGTAATAAAAGCTTCGCTGTCCAAAAACAAAAAAAAAAGTAATAAAAGCTTCAAAGACATAATACAAGAGTACCTACCCCCTGCATTGCCCATATTTATCAACACAATTCATAGCTTTCCAGAGAAGTGTGAGTGGGAGCCAATAAGGTGGATATTTGAAACCTGCCACATCCAAAACAAGTGCCATGTCTCTTCCCCTGTGATAAGCGCCAATAGGCGAAAAATGACCCGCTCCCGTCTGTGATAAAAAAAATTAAATCAATAATATTCTCACCAGTTTTTCAATGACAAAGCAACTTATGTCAAACCTATAGGAATTACTTGATTCAGAGCAGGTCTGTAAAAATTTGAGATCACTCGGCAGTCATCACCAGTTGAACAGTTCATGACATATTTTCGAAAATCATCAATGGTGCTTTCATTTGTCCGAAAGGCTTCAACATTTGCTCCAGCACATTTAGCCAAATTTGCAAGATTTCGAAAGGATATGCCTTGGTTTTTGACCTCTTCCAAAGATTCATAGCAGTTAAATGTAGCTTCATCAAATAATTTGCCACATCCTGAAAAACAAATTACTCAATGACAAACAAATTTGATGATGGTGACAGATATATGAATGCATCAAATTTAGTAAAGAATAAGAATAAAAAACACTATTAATATATAAATGAAATTTTATCGCAATTTGCAAATAATTATATATATATATATATATATATATATATATATATATATGTACACTATAAAATAAAAAAATTAAGTATCAAAGTCGAAACATTTTACTAACCAAAAAAAAAAAAAAAACTATACTGAACAGCTTAAAGGTAAATTTTGGGAAAAAATATCCCTGAATGGAGTTCATTAACTAGAATGATCTTACAAAGAAATTGAGATTTAAGAGTTGACAAAAATAGTGAGATGCAAAATTTGTATGTGATAAACCCCGTTAAGGCTATTGAATATTTAAAAAACAAAAACTGAAAAGGAGCAAAGAGCCATGCCGTGCAATGGATTAAAATCTAATTATAATTATAATTATATTATAATATTAATTAGGCTAATGTGCATTAGCATTTATCAAAATCTACCAATATATATGATAAGTTTAGATCTAACCTCCGCAATTTTCTCCAGGTGCAATACCAAGAGAATTCAAGACCATGGCCAGACTGGTTAATCCACAAGTGCACTTCAATTGCGTTCGAAAATGATTGATTAAACTATGGAAGCCTTCCATTTTTCCATTATGAATTTCTCCAAGAAATTTCTGAAATTAAGTAAAGATGAATCAAAAGCGAACTCCTAGAAGATTATTAATTAATACGGAAATTAAAAAGTCCCCAATTCTAAAAAATGCACATAATATTATGAACAACCATTTTGCAAACATTAAAAACCAAATGGCAAAAATGTTTTTCCAACATTTGATGCGAGTCCATAATTTTATGGTGTTGGCCTTGCACATGCACCAAATACTAGCTTCGATGAGCTTGATAAACTTCTTGGTATTGAGCATAGCAAGTAAAATATCGTTCCTCCACCCAACAAAATGAATTTACAGCAAACCCTATATGCATTTGAATATTCAGCTGAGTTGAAGAACAAAATCTGAAAAAACTAGCCAGCAAGAATCACTGGATAAAAAAATTCATTTTGCATTTTGGTTTGCTATATCATGCATGCTAATGGATATTGATCACCTTGTTTGAAAACAGCAGGTAATCTTAGCCACAAAAATTAGTTTGTGATATGAAATATAAATACAAAATATAATTCAAAAAGCTTAAGCCAATCAAATGAGGAATTGCATCTGTGCCTGCTGCATCCCTTGCTAATACCTGCACTGTAATTGAAGAGTACTCAATTAACCTACTAGTATCGGTTATTCTGTCCAACCAAAGTATCTTTTTACTGCAAAATTTCAAAAGTTAAATACAAAATGCACCAATACATCTGATAATTTAATAAAGGAAAAGGCAACATCGTCGAAGTGGCCTCAGCCTACACCAAGTCATGGGAGTGTCCAGACTCGATCGTTGGATGGACTATTTAGTGGACAGACTTAAGCTGAGTACTCTGTGGGGTTGAAGTTATCCTCACTCCTCTTTGGAGATAGGGTTGATGAGCTATAAACTCAGACACCTGTCAGGATAACGCTATTGACGACTAGGTGGGAGATTTACTGCTACCGTGTAGGCTATCACTCTACAATCTCATTTTTTTTAAGTATATGTTTAACTATTGGAATTCAAGAATTAAAATTTGAAATTAAAATTAGATTTTTTAATTTTAATTTTTATATTTAAAATATTATTTATAATTAAAATCATAATTTCATAAATTAATTTTATAGAATTAAAAAATAATTAAATTAAATTTTCTTAATTCTTAATTTATATTTTAAGAATTATTAATTTTATAACTTAAAAATTAAATTTCTCACTTTTCATATTTATTTATGAATAATCATATTTATTGATATTTTATATTTATATAAAAATTATTTTTATATTTATATAAAAAATATTATAATAGTTACTTACTTTTTTCTAAAAAAATTTCATGAATTTTTTTTAATAAAAAATATGACTATTATATTATAAAAATATTATTATATGAATATTTTTATTAATTTTAATTTTATAAATAATTTTTTAACATTTTAAATCATATTTTTAAATAATAAAATTATAATTGAATTTAAAATTACAAGTTCTTATCTTAATTTTTTAATAACTTCAAATATAAAATTTAAAATTTTAAACTAATTTTAATTATAAAAAATTAAAATTAAAATTAAAATTAAAATTTTATATTTTAATCTTAATTTCGTTATCTAAACATATCCTTAAAAAAAAAAACGACAAAATAACTTTAGCTAACCTGGCCTTCAGAAGAATGCAAATTGACAAGAGGTGGAGATAGCACTAGCCGCTTGCACAACCCAGCTACCGCCATATATTCTTATTAACCGACACTTGATCACTGTAAATTTCACCCAAAAAAAAAAGTCAAAATGCTGCTGTCGGAATAAAAATTTTATGGCTCGAAAAAGTAGTTATGATCATTTATGGTCAAGACTGATATCTCTGCTTGTGAACAACAAGTGACAATAAATAAAATGCTGAGTTTACACAAATTTAATGATTTTCCCTGTCATTTTGATAACATACTGGTAATTCTAGGTCAACTTTTAAGGAGAAGAAGACAACACCTTCAACATAATTTCAGTAGCTTTAATTCCTTAAATGTAAGGTATGATCCAATATTGAGGCATAAAACCAATTTTAGCTGTTAAAATGTAATCAATTTTTTTTTATCAAAGAGAGAAAAATTAATCAAGATCAAAACTAAGATGGATATACTATATCCCAGTTAGTAAAAACAAAAATATATAAATCCAGTACGTGACCAATGAATTCTGGGATCTCTTCACCCGTAAAAACAGCTAAAATTCATTGCTCCTAACCAAAAATTAGAGTGGAGAAACAAAAAAGAAATACACTATTTGTTTGCCTTATCCCATATATAGAATCTAGATGCAGCAAATACCACCATGCACAAGAATTCCATCCCTATATCATCAAGGATAGACAGAAGTTTCAACATGATCGATGCAATTAACTAGTGTAAAAAGAACAGACGAACTACCCACTACCTAGAAAGAAAAAAAAAAGAAAGCCAGAGCGTCAAAACTCTTGAGAACAGAATCATGTTCTGATAAATTCATAGAAATATATAAAATATCCACTATTCTGCATACATCAATTATCAAATGCTCAAAAGTTTTGATAATCATGATCTAGAATCTTTTGCACATAATAGATTTGATCAAGCATTTAATTTAAACAATTCTCCTTCCTACCAATAGAAATCTATACCAGCATTCCATCATATCATACTGCGCCATCCCCATAGAAATAGGATGCAAACCCGGCATCCTATCATATTGATCATACACAAAAACTCTTCAAGGTGAAGTCAGGTTTTTCACCTTTTGGTTAGGAAGGGTTTGACAAAAACTCTGCTAAAATAACCAGGGGCTTTCATGATTAAGGTCAACGGATCTATTTTTTTCCCCACCAAATACAGAGATACTTATTCCACATTTCCACAAATGGCAATCAGTATATTATGACATGAACTACTTAGCTTATATACGTACTCATCCTAGAAGATGTTTGCTGCTGCTTAGTTAGAAGATGCTAAGACAAACTAGAAAGGATCGGACATCTGACACGCCATTATGTGACCTCCACGAAATAAATAAATAACAATATTTTCATTGTGTAAACAGCAAAAATATTGTTATGGGGGACCGTCCAGCACATCTGGCAAGGATCAAGGGGGATCTCGTTGTTGCATAGCTCAGGTCGGAGCAACGCGCCATCGGACGTTCAAGAGGCAGTCGCACGATCGGGCATGAGTGTCCGGAAGTTGTCATTGTATACTCCCGCGGGTCGGAAGGCGGCGGGGGAAGGAGGAGGACACTGGGCGGGATCTATCAACAGTGAATTCCCCATACAGATAGAGGGGCCTATCAAAAAGATATACTCTGAGGCTTCGCGATTGAGGTCTCATTAGTCAAAGAAGACCCTGGCCAATCCACATGGTTTGCTTGACGAATGTCAACAACAGAGACATCATAAATTGGTCTGCGGGCATCGCGTTTAGTCTTCTATCCTACTATAGGTGCCGCAACAACCTTTACCCAGTCCGAACAATTGTCGACCACCAGACCCGTTGGTTTTCTATATTTACCGTAGCCGAAAAGCACAAATTCTCAGCGTGGAATATAATTCGGAAGTACTCCAAAGACTCAAATATAGTAAATCAAGAAGGCGATATGGTTAATTAGCCTAACCAATCAGCTTGTTGACGTCCACGGATCTGATTCCGAGACTCAATAAGTTAAAACCAAGAATGGATTTCAAAGGGGAAGGCTCAGAAGACAGATTTAATTCCTTTCTTACAACGAGAGCCCTTCCATCGGTCAAATAGGCTTCATCTTAGATGGTGTGAACTTTCAGGTCAGATCCCAAGTAATTCCTTGTAGCAAAGGAATACTAGAGATAGACAAAACATACCTTTGCAGTAATTCTTTAAATAAGTCACAAGAATTTCGCAACATCGGTAGCCAAGGCCTTCATATTAGAAGGGGGAGTAGAGATAGAAGAGAAAGTTTTTTGCTATAGTAAAGAAAGATAAAATACTACTATATCTGCTCGATCATCACGCATACGAATCACCTTACGATAAAACAGGGGAATGATTGTAACACCCAAAATTCTGACTATGTTAATAGTAATAGCAGAATAACACTGTTTTACATTTTCTGTGTGTTATAAAAAATAATTTGACTGTTCTGAGATCATTTTTGATCATTTTGTGTGATTTGCTTCGAGTCAAGAAAATAATAATTTTCTTGACCGAAAAAATCTTATTTTAATTAATTGGAGCTGTGGGATCTTACTAAACTCAATTTCGATTGATATATATATTAATTTTTTAATTTTTAGGATTTAACTATACAATAAAATAATTTTATATTATTATAATATTATTTTATTCAACAAGATATCTTGTCTTAAAAATAATAAAAATCTGCTTCAAAATGATCGTGGACCCGAAAAAAATCGTGGGACCCACGTTTAGAGTAGCAATCAACGATTCTGACTGGACCAAATTCTAAACCAATATGAACAAGTCAAAATAGGTGGCTTGAAAATTTTAACCAATAGGAAGTAGTCAAATAAAGAAGCATAGACTTCAATATGGATCCTTGGATAAAAAGCATAATTTAGATGCTTTTGATCATAACTGTTGATCCGATCAATGGTGTAAAACGAATCCTGATAAAATCACTAAGTAATATCCACCGTAGATGAGATCAATGGATAGGAAACCAAGTTGATTTCAATGGCTAAGATGAAGTCAATAATAGTGGCTTGACTTTGATTAGTAACTAATTAAACTTAATTTGGTTAATCTAATAGCCTAATTAATAAGTTAAGTAAACTAACTTAATTATTAATTAGTTATAATTTAATTCTTAATTAGATATCCTAATTTTAATTAGAGGTTATAATATATGTAATTATATGTCTAATTAATTAGTTATGTAATTGGATAATTAATTAAGATTGATTAGGAAACTAAACCTAATTAATTAGCTATTTGATTAGCAAGTAATTAGACTTAAATTGAACATAAATTAAACCCCTAAACACCCTTGAACCACACGGCCAGCCAACAGCCTTGGGGAGGCTTCTCCATGATTCTTGAGCCATCCAAATAGCCATGCAAGTCAAGTTGATGACATAAGCCATGTGCACATGCATGTGCACTAAATTGGTGATATTTTGAGTTAAGTATATCACTTAAATTCCCTATACCCACACGGTAGCAGCACCTCACAAATTCACTCTCACAAATTCACTTTTCTCTCACATCAAAAAGCTTTCATTATTCCTCTCAAAATTTCCCAAGAACCCAAGCATACTTTCCTTCCATTTTCTCTCCATAGGTTCGGCCCCAACACCTATATTCACCATCCATCATCTATAATTTTCACTCTCATCATTTCCTAAAGCTAGACAACATTCTAAACACTTTTCATTTAGGAAGTTTTACCAAAATCACACTCTAAGTGCTTCAAAATCCAAGTTCAACCTTACTTCTCAAGAGGTAAACTTTGATTTTCATGGTTTAAATTCATGTTTGTGATTTTCTAAACCATGTTTGTTTCATGGTTTGTCATTATTAAGCTTTGTTTGTGATTTTACTAATTATTTTAGAATTGTTAGGAATTGATTGTGAGTTGTACGAAATCAAGGAGAAGGAGAGGAGCTTGAAAGACTTGTCTTCAAGAGGTCAGAGGGAGATTTTACCTCACCAACCAAGTTTTGGTGGTGTGGGGATGGTTTTGTTAGGTGAAAAACCCATAAAGATTTATTCACCTATTATTTGGTGTGCTTTGATTGTGTTTGTGATGTGTATGATATTTGTTTCTATGCTTGCATGTGTGATAAAATACTTAAAGTTTTGATATTATGTGTGTATGTATAATTATGAAAGCATGAGAATGTATGTATAATTTAGGATGTGAATAACATGATGAATCGATTGTATGAGTGCTCCAAAGAGCACTGAGGCTCACGACCATACTATGGAAAAGAGGACCAAAGTCCTCAAATTGATGAATTAAAATGAGAACTAAGCGATTTAAATGAATTCGAAAAAGTTTGAGTGTAGCAAAGTAAAATGATTTTTATGTGAAGTAAATAAACGAAATAACAATTTTTGGGAAACAATACAATTACTGATTTTTAGAGGGGTTATACCATAAATTTTTATAAAAGAGGGACTAAATTATAAATATTATTTAAATGAAGGGCCATTGTATAAATACTTATTTTTAGAGGGTCATATTATAAATATTATTTTTAGAGGGGTCATATTGTAAATATTTTATAAAAGAGAGACTATTTTGTAAATATTAATTTGTGAGGGACTATTTTGTAAATATTAATTTGTGATGGACTATTTCGTAAATATTAATTTTTGAGGACTATTTTGTAAATATGAGTTTTTGAGGAACTATTATGCAAATATAGAAAATAAAGTGAATTTTTAGTATTAAATGAGAAAAATAACATTTTTGAATTTAAAACGTATGAAAAATATTTACGCAATTGGAAAATGTTGGAAAATCGCTATGCGATTTTGAAAAGGCGACAAAATTGAGTCGCGATTGAGAAAATACGAAAATATGATTACGCGATTAAAATACAGTAATAATACTGTTAGATTATTGTATGGACCCGAATATGTAATATAAATTAGAAATGTGATTAGTGCATAGTACATGCATTAGAAAGATCTGATGGACTGTATGAGACTAGTTGCCTAGGAGAGACTACACCTCTTGAGTGGGTGCGATATGCATAGTATAAGTCACTAGTTGACCTTGGGGGTATTGGGGTGCGGATTGCCTACAATTGGCAGTTGGTAGCTCTTCTGTGCCGTAGGTTAGACCGACGCAACACACCAATGATCCTAACCGAGACACTATCTTTAATCAAGATCTGATAAAGACTGTCGTGTATATGCTAGATGTGCAAGATTGAGCACGTGGTTCGAGGCATATTGGTACCGACAAATCTTTTCGACCACTCTCTTCGACCTGAGTTGTAGCTCCATGGAGTAGGAAATTGAGTCTGTGTGCATACATGTAACTATTGAGGGTATTATTGAAATTATGTTTATGATAATTGATTTATTGGATATTTGATTATTGTTAGTGACATGATTGTAAATATTGCTTACTTCACGAATTTTATTGATAAATGATATTGATGGTATAACTGTAATTATGATATGATAGTTGTGTGAGATATTGTATGTGTTTATCTTCATTGCTACCATATTGGTATTGGCGTAAGTGTTCTCACATCTTTGTATGCATGTTCTGTATTATATTTATATTTGTTAAGACGTCGAGCAAGAAGTGGAGCGAGAAGCTGAGGAGGAGCAGATTCCTGCTGAGGACGTTGAGTTTTGAAGAGATGGAGATGCCTAGTTTCCTTGGCTACTTGAAGCTGACATTCATTGGAGGAGATGAGGCGTGAACTGTTGATTTCGAGAGAGAGAGTATTTACTATATGGGAGACCTAAATATTAGATTGAGTAGGCAACATTTAGGACACCCTTAATTTTTTGTTAATCTTTTTGTACAACTAAAGTTCCCAATATCTATTAGACAGTATTGGGGAGCATACTATCGTACTCCCAGTGCGATTAGTATTGTGTCGTCTGCTCAGACACCTGTCCGTAGGACTGCACATCATGATGGATTCCTATATGCTGAGGAATCGAGGAGGACCGTCTGAGGTTCTGCATGCTAAGAGTAGGACTTGGACAATATAATAGTTTAAATTAAAAAAGTTTAAAGTTTAAATATTTTGAAAGTCTAGTTTGTACTTATTTAAGTTTGACAATACTAAAGGCTTGTATGTATATATGATGTAAATTATTTGTGACAATGTTGTTATGTTTTTATTTTCTGCTAAGTTTATCTTATTATCATTAAGAAATTTTATAACTCGTATTTATTTTACAAGCACAATTGTTAATGAAGGGGTAATATGGTAATTAAGCAACACCAAGTATGGCGCACTGAGGGTGTTACAATGATCCTTAGGAGTCCCACCCTTGAGAGATGGGAACAAATAGTTCGGTCAACCTCTGAGGGTGAGTAGAAAAAGAATAGTGCATCAAGCATGTTGATGCTTGTTTACATTAAAGTGCAATATATGACTACCCTGATCGACGACTTAACTTTACTACCTATTTAACCAGGTGATGAACATCAAGAACCCATTGGTTAAGTTGGGGCAGGAATAGCTAGATTCTTCCCATCTACTCAAGTCAGTGTGAGAGTCGAGTTCAGAGGAGCATCAGCCCACCAGCCCAAACAAAAAGGCCTTCTATGGCTAATTCCTCGCTTGGCGGATCTTCCTCTCCTATTAGCTTACCTTGGCTTCGAGTTACCCTGGTCCTATCGAACCAGCTACTTCATGGATGGTGGCAAATCCTCAAAGAGAATTGATTAAGAGAACCTTCGCTGGATAAGAACTTTGAGTCAATGAATTAACGCCATTCTCCCTTTTTAGTCAGAAAGCTAGTGGCATGCTTACCTTGCCTGGCATCCACTCCCGATTGATTGGATCACTGTAAGAACACACAAAGACATTAGTAAGAAAGATTGCCGACTTGTTACCTGCTGCCAAGTTCCGGAGATTGGGCCTAGTGGCATTAGTGAAAGACAGGATTGCACGTGTTACAGGATTGACCGAGCAAGGAAATGAGTCACTGCCAAGTCAGTAAACTGCTGAGAATGGTGGTGATCTTCCTTCTGCTGTCAAAGGCTTGGATACCAGCGGATCGGATCTAGCCTGAAGAGTGACTGTCCGGAAAACTAGACCCGATGTCGGAGTAGGATTCCCATCTACCAGTAGCTAACCTATCACTGCTAATTCAATCAAGTAAAAGAACATGACAAGCCAGAAAGAAAGGAAAGGTGGTTGCTGTGAGAAAGAAGATCACTGTGAAACTGAGCCAGTACCAACCGCCTTGAATGTTAGGGATGGGATAGCTAGCTGATTGAATAGACTAGCTACCTCCCAATCAGGTAGACCAGACAGGCAAAGAGCCGCCTCCTTTGAGCCTACCGTCCTACCGCCCCTTCTCCTATACCTGGCTGCTTCTCGCTCACCAAAGCATACTTCGTTCGTTTCCCGGGACGAGCGGCTCCTTCTTTCTTCCTTCTAATTGATAAGAAAGCGGTTTTTCTTTTCCCTATCTTCCCTGACCTTAGATGGAGAAAGAAATGCTTAAGGAAAAGGCGCCCTAGAAGCTGACGCGTCAGTCCGCTCTTATTGCCCTTATGTGATTTGAACCGGCGTAAGGAGGTTCAGTCAAGTATAGTCTCATGCTTATTCGTGAATCAGAAGGTTGGTTCAGATGCGGGTCAGAAGAGGCGATGGATGATAAATGGTTCCATAATGATCTTCTATCTGTTACCAGGCATTTAGCGTAAACAATAGATATGTATGCCACTGGATCGTCCACTCTATCCAGAGCACAAGTAAGAGATTGAGATTTACACCATACATGTAAGCTGAAAAGAGTTCTTCCAAAACATGCAATTTGCTAAAAGTAGTCTCGTGTACACTGTAAGACACTTGAATCCCTGACCAATGCCTATTGGTCAAAGATTCAAGCTACACATTCAAAAGCCTCAGGCACAAACACGACAAATACAACTTTTTGAAGAGATTAAAGGAATAAATGCAAATGCCAGGCATAGCCAAAACTCTTTTGTAGGCTGCTCTCGAGGCAGTGGCTTGAAACTAATCTCCCGCAGTCACCCACTATGATCGAAGCTGAGATTCTTCATAGCTTGGTTAGGTTAATATCTTTACCATTGTTTTTATTTGATGTAATATAGTATAGAGATCGGCTGAAGGTGAATAGGGTGAGATCAATTAAAGTAAATGCAGCTTCTCTGATTTACTTCCCGGGACTGAAAGCTGAGGAAATAGCATTTGCTAGAGGATGTGACTCTTTGAGGAGTAGAGTATTTTGATTGCTGATCTAAACTCAGAAAGGAGAGAAGGTGAGAATGACTATCACTCTACAACCTTTATCCACTATGACGATCCGTCCTTGCCTAACACCAACAACTGCTCTTCCAACGCTACCATGAAATCCTAGCTCAGGAACACAAGACCTAACCACTCTATTTCTAGCTTCGCGAGACAGTTCCATCCCAAGTCAAACATTAGAAGAAAGGAAATGAGAGAACTGTTAGCAGCTGCATCAGCAGTTTGTGTTAACTGCCCTTAACATAATTTGATAAATAAGAAGAATGTTGACATGACTAACAATAAATCTTGTGAAAAACACGATCACTTGCCAGTGGAAGGCTTTATGCGTTCAGCAATTTACGTAGAGTGAATCGGTCATTAAGGAAGCCTCGAAAGGGTTGTCGTCCGATGGGTACACGAAACCCATAAAAAGTATTCATGAATTATATAATTATAAATTAAACAAATATTAAAAAATATCTGTGAAGTTCTCATAAACATATACTAGTGACTGACTACTAAAACAAGAAACCCATATAGACTGCAGTTTGATTTGTATACGATAAAGGCCACACATACGCTCGCAGCAACAAAAACAAAATCCATCAATTATATTATAATTATAATTATAATAATAGCAATAGCAATAGCAATAAAAAATAGCATAATTAACAAAAACCAAGAATGAATTAATTCTTAAAAACGACTCTACATGAGGCAAAACAAAAACTGAATTGAGAGAGACGAAGATAGGACTCACCGGGGGTTTTGGCTACAGAGATGTCGACAAAGCAAATAGAGAGAAGAGCTTGGTCTGTTTGGGATACATGGCTGAAAAGCAGTGTTTCCTTTTATAGATTATAGACAGAGAGATGCCACAATCTCCTCTCCTGACTGCTGATAGCTGGCCAAATTATTGGGCAATGAAATCACCCAAATCTCCTCTGATTCTGTGTGATTATTTCCACGATTTGCACATGCCAAAACAATTTTAATTATTTCCTTTTTTCACTTATTTTTATTTTTATATCTATCAATCTTTATATCTCTATCTCTATATCTATATCTATATATATATATTTTATATTGATATTATTGATATTTATATCTATAATTTATTCATTGATTTATAAACAAGAATAATTTGAATTAGGGTAATAATCATATAATATATAAAGAATGTATATATTTTTAAATCATAAGATATGTCACTTTGACATGATAGTATATGTATAAAAACGTTGTCATGTGATAAATACGTGCTCTCAATAACTGTCATGTGGTATATTATGTTAAAATTTAAATAAAAAGTACAAATGTGTCGCTACATTAGAAAAATCATGTTATGCTGAAATTTTTTTTTGAAGACTATAAAATAAATGAAAATTTGAAATGAAAAAGATGAATTTTTTTTTAAAAAAAGAGCTAAAAAAATAGAAACATGAAATAGCAACGATGAATTGCTTCCTTTTTATTTTATCTATTATTTATTATAATATATAAAGTGATTGCTTCATTATGTGAATTATCTCATATTCTAATTTCATTACATATTAATTTTCTCATATTATTTGTTATCCATAGAATTGTACAATATAAAGTGTAGTTATTGTTTGTTATTGTATTTTTACTGTAATTATAATTATAATTATAAATTTATATAATTATAATGCATATATTTTATTTAATATTTTTATTTTTATTTTATTTATATTTATTTTTTATTTAATTCATTGTGCACGGATGCAAAATCTAGTATGTATCAACATGAGGTTCAATTATAGGAAAAAACTATATTTTAATAAAAATAATTAAATAATGTAAAAAATATAATATTACAAAATTAACGAATTAATCTCAAGTTAATGAAAATTGATTCTAGTTGATAAAAAATATTAACATAAAATATTAGCCAGCAAATATATGATAGTATAAATTAGGAAAGGGATATGTGTTAGGGTAAAAAATTAAGTAAATATTTTCCAATAAATATAATAAAACCAGAATCAATGAATTAATGTCGCATTAATTCATAGTAAAAGTTTGACAAAAAAATAATATTTATTCAATTTAGGATCACATGTGCAATCCTTATTAGATAATCAATGTAGGATTTGATTAGGGTTAGGATACTCATATGCTTTGTTTATCAATTGCTTGAAGTAAGAAAGTTCATATTATTATTATCTATTTAAAAATTTAGAAAAATTATAGAGACCTATTTGACAAACAATACAATTAAATAAATCCCTATAGTCTGTCTGAGTTTTCATATAGTTCATTGTAGTTTAACAAAGGTTACTGACTATTATTAAGTGGGGACATATTTAAAGATTTTTAGAAATATTGGAACCTGTTAAAAGTTTTTAAATTATAGGCATTGATTTGAAAATTCAGTTAAACTGTAAGAGCTTATAGAGCAATTTAACTTAATATAATTGTGAGGTTTTATACAAAAATTGATAGCTTGAACGAGGAAAGTGGGACATATCAGCATAAAAAATTATGTAAAAAAATAAAAAAAATGAAATCAAAGAATAAAACTCCTATTATTAAGGCTATTATCTATATCTATATATATACTACTATATAATGAGAATTACCTCATTTGGTGACCAGCTTTTTATTACCCAAAATTTCATTAAAATATTTAAAAATCGTTTCATCTCAAGGTTTTAACTGATGGATTTTTGGAGATATTTATCCCAGTTAGTTAGTTTCACTCCCATAAAAAAAAAATATGTGCATTCTCCTCAAAACTGCCAAAGTGGAGTCTTCTTTCAACCACCCTCGGTTTTTTGAAATCTTCTATCAACATCCAAATACAGTTTAGAACACTCCTTTGCCAATATTTAATTTTCTATGTGGTTACTTTTATCATCCACATCCAGTTTACAAACTCCTTCAAAATTGATTCAAAAATAAAAATGCGGACTTATAGGCATGTTAGTGCATGTGAATCCGCTAATCACTTATAATGGGAATTCTTGTAATTTGGTCTCTATATTTATTTTGTCAAAATTATCATTCTAAATTATTTTCTTACAATTTTTTATCATTTAACTTTCAAATAAAAGAAAGAATAAATTTGTAAATAATAATTCATCCTCCAAAGCAGTTATAATCAGTAGCAGTTACCACGTTTTAAGAAGTCATGCAGATTGACTAAGTAGTTACAACCATTAGCAGGCACAGGCATGTAGTGCCTGCAATCCCCTAGTTAAGATTGTAACTGATTAAGAACATGTTTGGAATGTAAAAAATAAAAAAATATACGAGATACAATTGGCAGTTGGGGCCAGAAGTGCGTTTGGCTGATCATATTAACCCAATTCCTGAAGGAGCTGAGAATTGAAGGAAGGCCAGTTTAGTAGATATTAAAGGGGATCGAGAATGAAAGTGTGAGATTGGCGGTTCCTTTTTGCCCGGTTTGTAAGACCAGGTAAAAAAGTGGTTATTCATGTTCTGCTGCGACTGGCTGTAATGGATACCTGGAATAGGTTGATTTGATTCAACCACAGGACAGGTCTTTGTTCTATATATGTTGGGGAACTGAGGTATTGGGCTACTAGCAACTTGTCCCCAAATCGTTGGGGAGCAATCCCTGATGATAACTGGAGTTGTATTTGGTGCACCACCGGGTGGATCAAGTTGTTTAGTAGTAAGGACTAAGGAGGCTTTTGTACTCATCTAATGGTGATGCTGTTGTTCCTAAGGCCTCATAGTCATACCAGATGGATTTCGCCTTTGGATATGAGTGGGTGGAAATTGACTCAAGGAGCATGTGAACAGGAGAACAATATTTTGATGCGCAATGTATCACTTGCTCAATTACCTAACGCTCCAAATTGAATATTTTCTAGAAAATGGATTTTATTCAAGTTAATGTGTGTGAATGATTCTCTACATTCTTCAAGTGTAATGAAAATAAGGAGTTAAAATATTAAAGTTTCACAGATGGATCAATGGCCATTTTGGATTACATTTTTCCTACATAAGTATTACTTTTTTCCGGTAGGGAAAAATGGAAAATGATGTTATTACGTCAATTTTTATCTTACATAATTTTTTATCACAAAAATCATTGGAAAAAAATAATTACTTTTAGATCAGTTCAATTTTTTTTTTAAAAAGAAAGAAACAAATGATTTGTTTGAATGAGTTTCTAAAATAATATTATATATATATATATATATTTTAAAATTTTAAAAAAGTAAAACTATTTTATATTTGGATGTAATATTAAAAAATATTTTTTAATGTTTGAAGAACTTTTTTATATTATAAAAAAGTATATTTTAAGAAACACCAAAATTCATCTTTAAAAAACACAATATATATATATATTTTTTAAAAAGTTCATCCAAATATGATAAAAACAAACAAAAGTATTTATCTTTTTAAAAAAAATCTTTTTTATATAAAATAACACATCCATACGAGCTTAATTTTTTTTTAAACTTTTCTCAGATGTAAAACTCTTTAGCTTTTGGTAATAGTATTTTTTTTTTTCAAAAAGAAAAGAAAAATTTACGACAATGTGTTTGATTTAATGATTTCTACAGGAATAACACTGCTCTGTGCTCATGATTTCCCAATGATCTTACTCACATTGATAAGGCAAGACAGCAATTAGTAGAGCGCATTACGAAGTGGAAAATACCTATCCTCCAACGCAGTATATGTAGAAGGAACAAAATGAGAAAAACACAAAAATAATTTAGTTTTAGAACCAGGTTTGTAGAATTGAATGCTAGGAGTCAGAAGTGACAAGTCTTAACCCATTGTTTTGCACTGTTAAACCCATCCATATGAATCATACCCCATTGTGCTCCACTCCTTGAGGTCTTGATAAGAGCATGAACCTGGGAAAAGGAAAGTTTACAAATAAGAACATAACAAGTTCTTGATGATATTAAACTTTTTCAAAAATAAGATTAAAACCTTACAATATCTAAATCCAATATCATGAGTCGCAACTCTAAAATTCTAACAATGCCTCTACAGTATATATAAACGATAACTCATTTCTTGTTATACAAAATAGAAAGCCTACAAACAATTCTTAATAACTACTCTAAAAGTGGATTAGCTAGCTCAACTAACATCAATTGTCAAGTAATAAAAGCTTCAAAAACATAATTCAAGAATACCTACCCCATGCATTGTCCAGCAGAATCAACATAATTCATAGCTTCCCAGAGATGCGTGAGTGAGACCCAATAAGGTGGATACTTAAAACGTGCCACATCCAAAATAAGGACCATGTCTCTTCCCATATGATAACCCCCAACAGGCGAAAAATGACCCTTTCCCGTCTGTGGTAAAAATTGAAATGAATTAAAATTCTAACTAGTTTTTCAATGATAAAGCAATAAGAATTAGCATTAATCATCAATGGGAAAATTTTATACACAACATAGATTGCGTAGATAATGATCAATTCAGTGCAATAAATGATATATGATCAAACATGTAATTTTTTTTCCCACTCTCATATCAATTTTGTAGGACGTACTTGATTCAGAGCAGGTCTATAAAAATTTATAATCATGTGCCAACCAGAACCAGTTGAACAATTCATGACATGCTTTCGGAAAGCATCTATTGTGCTTTCATTTGATTGGAAAGCTTGAACATCAGCACCATTGTTTTGAGCCAAGTATACAAGTTTAGAAAACGTAATTTCTTCTTCTTGGCCAGAATATAAGACGGTTTCATCAAACCATCTCCAAGGATCTGTTAAGCAACGATAGAATAACAATCGTGGTTAATTGCCTTATCATAAAAAAAATTCCGAGTGTAATTAAACGGAAATGAGATTAGAATATATATATAAATATATTTTATCATGATTTGCTATAAGTTTATGCAATAGGCAAGGAATTGTAAACATGCAAGTTGCCTAAAGAAGTTCAATGGATCTACTTGAAATTAAAATAGCAAAAAATCACAAACAACTAAAGAAATGAATAGCAGGAGGAACTGCTGGTTCGTTCTTTGGCAAGAGTGTAACTTTAATTTCATACATTTCAATAACACACAAAAAACTAATCAACCAGACTTACCAAAAAACTCTAATAAGTCATAGAATTTTTTTGTCTTGTAGTTGAAAAAATAAGACAAGTAATTAGCATAAATAGAGTTAAACATATTCTTGGCTAAACTTTTCTAATCAAACACTTCAACTTATAAATATACTTTGTAAAAAGAAAAAAAGAAAAGAAAAAGCATTGAAGACCTCAATTTTTTTCTTCTATTCCAAGAAATGATGATAATAATTTAAAGAATGAAAAGAACACAATAGTGTATATATATATATTAGAAAAAAATACCTTTCCACTTCCTTCCAGGATCAATGGATAGAGTATTTAGAACCATCACTAAAGTGGCCAGTCCACTATAAGCAGGTTTAGATTGAGTTTGGAAATATTGAATTAACTCAAAGAATGCTTCCATGGTTCCCTGTCCAAGCACTTCACGAAAAAGACTCTGTGCATGTCATAAGACCAAATATATTAGGCCAACAAATAATCAGTTTCAAACTAAGATAGTTTAGAGTTAAAATATTCACCTTTCCTTCAAAAGAAGTTAACTCAATAACTGGGGGAACTGGTAACAATATGCGGAAGAGACGAGTGATAACCGAACTCACTGCTATTGTCACTAATGAGATTTGGATAACTTCATAAGTTAAACTATAAAACTTGCACATCAGAAGCAAGGAAGAAAATCCAAACAACAATGTAATTTCTCTTGATAGAAGAAATATAGCTAAGAATATATAAAGCATACCATGGTCAATGTGAGGCCTTGATATGAGCATAAACCTAGAGACGGACCAAAGATATAAGTATATATATTCATCAAGGACAAATAGCACAAGAGAGAAAAGTAAGGAGAGACAGGGAAGAATCTAGAGAGAGCAAGTAGGAGAGTGGAGAACAAATGATTTTTGTTTCCAGAAAGATGTGTAGTATCCAGATTTAATTCTTAAAAAGAATTAGTCTCAAATACTACAAAAAGATCCACTTTATAGTCCCTGGAGTATACTTGGATAAGGACTTTTATTAACCATTGTTTTGGTAAATTTAGGGACTATCTCAAGACAAAATTCTTTCAATGAACAGAACCCAAATAACATGTATAATTTTAAAACTACACTTTAGTCTAATATAAAATTTAATGATATTAGACTTTGAGAACATCAAATATATACATAAACAAGAAAGGGAATTAGATAAAAAATCTAAAGTTAACACCAAAGCAATCCCATATAATTTAAATCAAGATGTTACGGCAAAACAAGGATCCGCTTCTCGTTCTCCTCTTTGTATGTTGGATAATTTGCCGACTGCTCTTCTTATGTTGTTACTTGATAATGCTCGACATGTCATAATTTCTAGTAGTTAGTTTTTTTTTTTTTTTGTTCTCTTTGTAAAGAAAAAAACAACATATATCATTTAATGATATTAGACTTTGAGAACTTCAAATATATACGTAAATTAGGAAATGAAATAAAATAGAAAATCTAAATCAATATCAAAGCAATCCCATGTTAAATAAAATCCAGAACTTAGTTGAACTCCGGCCTAATTAACTTAGTTACTGATTGGTAACTTAAGTGTAATAATTCTCAAACCATTTATTATGGTATAATTCATCCAAGTACTATATTATATTATAAATATTCGGACATTAATTCCTATTCTATACTATAAAAAAGATCCTATTTATAGTCCATGGAGTATACTCAAGGACATTTTTATCTGTCTTTTGGTAAATTTAGGGACTATTTCAATACTAATCTCTCAATGACTACCCAAAAAACATGTCTAATTTAAAAACAATACTTTAGTCTACTTAACATACATAATTTAATGATATTAGAGTTTGAGAACTTTAAATATATGAAACAGGAAAGGGAGTTAGATAGAAAATCTAAATCAACATCGAAGCAATCCCATGTTAAATTAAATCTACAATTTAGTAGAACTCCTAATTAACTAAGTCACTATTGGTAACTTGAGCGTAATAATTATCAAACCATTTATTATGGTATAATTCATCCAAGTAACTAAGTCACTAATTCATCCAAGTAACTAGATATATTATAAATATTCTTATATTCCTTTTCCATACATCAATGCATATAAACTTACCCCCTAAGCAAGCCCGTAGTATCATCTTGCCGGGTCATGCCCTCCCATAGAAGGGCTAGTGGAACCCAGTGGGGAGGGTATTTATACCTTGCAACATCCAAAATTAGAACCATGTCCTTCTCAGCGTGGTAAGCACCAATAGAAGTATAATGACCCACTCCTGACTGTAGTCAGATTTTAAATAACATTGTCTATGAGTTAACATTTATGCATACTTGTACTTTGAAAAAAAATCTATTATACATCAATATCATAAGTTAAATACTAATTTTCAATTTTAAACTCTTACTTGCTGCAAGGCTTGTCTATGATATGAAGAGATAATAAAACAATCATCAGAAGATGAATGTTTCATTACAAATTTTCTAAAAACATTGATTTCCGTTTGATTTGTGTAAAAAGCCTTGGTTGTTGCTCCCACATAATTAGCTAATTTAACTAAGTTTGTGAAGGAGATGCCATTTGCTTTGACATGTAGATGAGGTACATACATTTCGAGCAGGTAATCGGACCATCCTTCTTTTCCTGTACAAATAAAATTATTATCACATTGTTATATTATAAAAGACCAATTAGATTGATTGAAAGGCTCACGCACCTTTCCATTCTCCTTTTGGGATAATACCCAAAACATTAAGTGTCATGGCCAAGGTTGAAAGCCCACAAAATGTTGGTTCTGATTGTGTCTCATAAAAGCACATGAGTTTGTAAAAACTCTCAGCTGTTCCAGCACTGTCTGCCTCACAAAATAATTTCTAAAAATTTTTTAATGGGTAAAAATAAAAAAAAGTCCCTTTTAACTATACTTAAAGTATGAGTTACCCTTTTAGTTTAAAAATGATGTATAATAATATCCCTTGAAGTTTATACATTGTGCAAATAATATTCAAAGTTTATCATCTGTTTAAATTGTTAACGGCACGTAGTGATACACAAAACGCACTTTCTCCCTCTTTGAGCCTTGACTCCCTTGACTCAGTGCCAGATTCAACAGATGCACTGCTCATCCGGCCAGAAAACATAGCTACGGAGAAGAGGATCCAATTTCGATAGTAAACATGGTGTTGCTTAGTTGTCCCACGGAAGAACACACAGTTTTCATCAAATCAACAACAAAAAGGAAGTGTTTCAGAGGCCTAGGTGAAGCGAAAAACATTGACGTTTGAACAGCTTGAAGCCAACAGACTCAAACTAGACACAAACTGAAATGAACAAGAGTAACCACTAAAACACAGGCTGACGTAGCACATAAATGAAGAACACATAGACTCTAGAAAAAACAGACCAGAACGCAACATTAAAACTCAAAAAGAGAGGCAGTCCCTCTAAATACTCAGAGTTTCAGAATACTATCAAACTTCATAAAATTGTTACTGCAATGTTATTCCTTCATCTTCCATTGTCTTGGAAACATAAATTTATGTCAAAACATTTATTAAATAATCTCCATCATCAAAACACAAGAACAAACCAAAGAAGAGTTCCTTAATCTGTGCCTAGTGAGACTATTGAAAGTTAAAAGTAATTCCTAGCGACTAAGCGAGACACATGACTGTAATTTATAAAACAAGCAAATAATTTTTACCATAAGGACCTTAGAAATAACTTTTGATTTCCCTCAGCTATCTCTATTTACGAGTAACTCCAAAACTCGGTACTAATTATAGACATTTATAATTTGGATATATTTTCAAATTTAACATCTAGTCATCAAATGCAGCACTAAGAAGGAAACGAGACCCGAGTAATTACTTATAAACTACCTTTTGACTGGAGTGGTCTTGGCATGCAAGACATTCTGAGGTGGAAAATTTATGGAGAGCCAAAACATTTGAATCTTTTTTTTTTTTTTTCTGTTTCTGTATATTCTTATTCTGTCCCCTAAGTTATAATCTGGTTCTGGTATATACAAATTAAATGCTTACTATGTTATATATCTTCTACATCTTGATTCCTCATTTGGTTCATTTTCTCCCATCCCATGCAGAAGACCAAAAGAATAGAGACATCCAGAAAAGAAACAGCTGTGAAGATCCGTGACCGTACTCTATCTTTAATTTTGAACAAAGATGCGGCAAGACCTGCTCCTTAAAAATATCCAAAAATCCTATCAGTACCAAAACCTGCACCTTGCTTATAGAAGCAGAAACGCAAAATCAAAACATGAATTACGACAGTGCGGTTGAACCAAAGTTTAGACAAGTGGTTGAGGTTAAGACTAGTGAGTTCAAACCAAGAGTGATAGGGCAGTTATTGGCACGGTAAATGCGGTCCGCAATTTAAAACTATGGGGCAGAGGAACAATGGCAGCAAACATGAGAATAGTGGCAGCTTTGCAAGAGTAGCCATAGCCTAACTTCACCTTACCATTACTGAGCAGTGTTTTGGTATGATATGCACCGTTAACAATCTGTGTGTTATTTGCACAATATGAAAACTTCTCTTAGGGTATTTTACACCATTTTTAAACTCAAGGGCTAGCTCATACCTTGAAGATAGTTGAAAGAGGTTTTTTGAATTTTTCCCAAACATATATGAGAGTAGAAGTTAGAACAAAACAGTAGTAAGGAAATGGTGGCAAATGAACATAAGAACCAAAAAAGAAAAAAACGAGAAACCTTGGATTCAAAAGAACTAAAGGCTAGAGCAGGTGGAGAAGGAAGGATGCGCTTATATGTGCTCTCTTCAGAAGTAGTTCCAAACTTCATGAAAGAAGCTTGACTCCACCTCTCTTGAGACCAACTTCCAAACTTCATGAGAGAAGCTTGACCTCTATGGAGAGCTTTGAACAAGCACCCAAAAGTTCTCATTGTACAGAGATGAGAAAGCAAGTCTTCAAAGTAACAGTAACCCTAAGAAGCAACAGGGAAGATGATGTGCATATGGGGCTCTATGGGAGGACGTCTCTCATGTTTATAGCTTTTTAAAAGGTTTCTTAAAGTTACAAGAAGGTGAGGGAAAGCTCCTTCCTGTCAAGCGGTAAATAAAGATACCAATCTCTACTATACCTAGACCAAAGGGATGTATCATTAGCTAGTGCCTAGTGGCTGCAGGTTGCAGCACTCAGAAAGAAGCAGTAAAAGTTAAATTTGCAATTAAAAAAAGACAGATTTAGAGGCTTTGCATGATGGTAACAAAATGAATTTTTTATAAAAAAAAAAGAGAGAAATAATTGGTAAACAAGATCATCTAAATTTAATTTATCCAAAAAACAAAAAACACGATCACTTAACTTACTCATTTTTTAAATCTGGTATATATATATATATATATATATATATATATATATATATATAAATTGTATTAAAACTTCAAATTTTATTACAAGAGGAACAGCACGTCAGGAAATTGGAAAATGTATTCCAATAGCATTTTAGCATTACTATATTGGGGTTATCACTGTTGAGCGCCTGAGTTCCTCTGTTTGCCAATACATTTTTCACTCAAGTTGGTTTCGTTTCCCCTATAATTATGTTATGTGACTTAATTCCAGGCAATTTCCTCAAAATCAATTAGCCTTCCTTAGATCCAGCTGGTAGATGTGTATTTAATTTGTATGAGGATATTCTGAATTAGGAAGAGATTATCTAAAACCAATTTTAATATTATCAACAGATCATCATCAATATGTAGTACTCTATCGATTTCATAATATTTGTCGTTTAAGGTTTTTCACAAAGATTAAAAAATTTATTAAATATCTTTAATTTTAGGAAAATATAAGTATATTTGACTAAATTACTCTCTTAATCTATTAATGTTCTTTTATTATATTTAGTAGAGATATCAAGAGACAATGATAAAATTAAAAAAAGATTAATACCTTCTTAATTTTCTAAATTAACAAATAAAATCAAACAAATTTTTTTCTTTAAAATGACAAATATTATGAAACATAGGGAGGAATGTTCTTGTCCGGTGCCAGTTGGAGTTGGATGCTTCATGCATGCTAGTTTTGGGTACAAATTGTTAGATGCCTAGATTTAGGGTTGATCATGACTCTGGTTTGATTTAATAACTCAACTAACTTGACTCGAATCAATTCATAAAATATGAATTGAGTTAGATAATTGAATTGTTTTTTATTCAACCTGAATCAACCCTATCTTAATCAGTTCGAGTATTGAGTTTTATTTTCTTTAACTCAATCAAATCCAAACCAATCCAATTACTTTAATTTTATATTTTAAAAAGTAATATAAAGCATGCAAGCTTTAATATATTAAACCAAAAAAAAAAAAAAGAGTTAACCGAATCATACCCGAGCTTGCCTAACTATGATCAAGTTGGGTTGGTTCATGTTGATAAAAATATTTTGTCAACTCAACTAAGCTTAATCCGTTTAATTTTTATTTTGTCTAAAATCGACTTAACCTAATCTGTACTCAGCTCTACCTAAATTCCTTCATCTCTAAAGAAAAATGATTATTATATATCATTTTTCTTATACCAATTTTATACCACTTAATGATATATATATATATATATATATATATATATATATATATATATATATATATATATATATATATATATATATGGTTAATAACATGTATTATTTAGTCAATATATTATAATTGATTATTATAATATTAACTATTAGTCCGTTAACTAAACAATACGTTGTCAACTAAAAAATTGTATAACCAATAACTAGCATAAAATTAGTGTAAGAAAAATGGTATATGAATATTATTGTTGATGTACAAAGGCATCATCATTATCATTATCAAGCTTAAACCCGGCCTTCTTTTAAAGGAGACCATTTCTTAGTGCACTACCACTTCCTGAGGCTTCTTTGTTCTTAATTTCATTCAAAGTATGCATTTGACTGCACGTTTATGGTTAAATATTTTACTTGTCGAGCTTACACTTTCTTTTAAGAAGGATCCGTGGTTCTGCATGTATTTTTCTCTTAAATAGATGGGGAAAAAAGTAAATATGGTAAACATCTACAAGCAATGCAAGAATATGCGGTCTTTAGGAACTACAATTCCCATTACGGGCTTTGCCTTGCCTTTGATATTTCTGCTCTTGAGCGACGGAATACCTGCTTAACAGGTTCTTGATCCATATTCCCTTCTCTCTGCCATCATCCCTGCCGGGGTTGATGACTCCTGCGTTCGTTGTTAGGGACCATGATTAAAAAAGAAAGAGAGAGAAGCAAATTTCCAATTATAGGGGAATTCCATGACCATGATTAGAGAGAGTGTATCCCCATAAGAGAGAAAGCAGCTCAAGCCGTTGAAAGTTGAAAAATGAACAAAGGAACAGATTGTTCCTCAATCGAACAATCGCCAGGCTTGTCGGGAAAGGGCTGACAGACACTGCACCAATAGCCGGCCTTGTCGGGAAAGAGCTGACATGCACTGCGCCGTGTCAGACTTTATGTAGGTCCAAATCCTTCACATCTGGCTCTGCTGATTCTCTAATTTACTCATTTACCTTAACCCCTCGCCCCTTTTTTTTAAGGTGCTTTACCTTAATCCCTTAGTTATTATATACAGCAATAATATTCTTACTGTAAATAATATATATATATATATTTATTATTTTTAATATTATTTATCATATTTTTTTTTATTTTTTTTTTCACTTAATCACATTCATTTAAAAAAATATAAAAAATAGTGTTAAAGCAAAAATGATATAAGAACATTATTTTTATATTATATATGATGATTGATTCATGATATCATAGTCATGCAGGGCAAAATTGTAATGATAATTTATTTATTATAATCAACTAATTAATTTTTTATATGAAATTTATTTATTTGTATAATCAACTCATTTTTAGAATGACATTATTTAATTTGTATGATTATTGTTGTTATTCAAGGTGTTCGATTCGTATTTCTCTTCTAAGATTTTTGTTTATTTGATGGTATAAAGAAATTAGAGGACAGAAGAGCATGGAAAATAAGGTAAACGCTTTGTCCCACAAAGATTTTCACAACCCATTGTGTTTTATTTTTAATGGGTTCCAAATTCTTTCTTTTATCAAGAATAGGAAAATTTAGGGTATTCAAAAAGTATTACTACTTTAATGAAAATTGGGCGAAATGGTATAAAGAAATCAGAGGACAGAAGCGTATGAAAAATAAGGTAAACGCTCCAAGTCTAGCCTTGACAGTTGTCCCACAAAGATTTTCACAACCCACTGTGTTTTACTTTTATGAGTTCCAAATTCTTGCTTTTATCAAGAATAGGAGAATTTAGGTTGAGGGTATTCAAAAAGTAATACTATTTTAATGAAAAATGGGTGAAATGGGATAAATAAATTAGAGGACAGAAGCATATGAAAAATTAGGTAAACGCTTCAAGTCTAGCCTTCAGTTGTTCCACAAAGATTTTCACAACCCATTGTGTTTTACTTCTATGGGTTCCAAATTCTTAACGCCATATGAAAAAAAATGGTCTCATCTCACTTTTCTCTCGAATTTTTATGTAATCCACAAGATGACCCTTTCCAATGTGCGATTTATTCTGGACCATAGTCTGAGGTCCCATAAGATAAGGCCAACTCGACACGTGAATCACAGGACTCCGCCGTGATCATCCCGGTTAGGTCATCAGGATCCGGTTGTATCCCATAGCCGCACTCCTTAGGTCTGCGTAGGTCTTGACACCTGCCACTTATGATTCCTAGGGTGTGGAGACCATAGCTGTCTGTTACAGCAGGTGACCATTAACGCGACATTTCTAAACTTTAGAGATATGTCTGAACGATCGTGGGAGGGAGGCACCCACTGTCAGGGCTCTGTCTAAACGATCGTGGAACAGAGCACATCTTCATCAGGCTACGATCTCAACGTACCTGTATCTCTCTCAGATCATGAAGGGACTATGCGTATGCTCTATAAGTATCAGACTAAGTTATTCGATCTGAGAATCTTGAATTTTATGGTGAAAACTCTAATAGGATACTGCCTAACTTGAACGTTGAGGTTCCTTTGCAAGTACTCAACCCTCCTGTACCGCTGGACAATAACTGCAGAAGGAGGAAATTATCATACACGTGTCTTCTCAGGCACTCCCAGTTTCTACATCAGAACACGATCCCATTTTATCATTATATACTAATAAATATTAGTATGGACAGATGTGTGTATATATATATATAGAATTCTCATTTGATATATAATGGTCCCCCAAACTCTCATTTTTGTCCCTTATTAATTCAAACAAGCCTGTCTTTGCGGCTTTTCCGTGTATTAGACGATTTTTGGAAGATGAAAGTCCCACAATCCACAGATCACTAATAGTTCAGGCCAAGTATATATGTGGCCATCTCATAAACCATGAATATCTGGTCTTACCTTAGCTACAATCTAAATATATATGTAGGCAATTATTTTACCAATGTCCTTTAGCAAATAGGTTATTCATACATGTATTATATACTTATCAAGATTATATATATCTTGGACAATTAAACTTTTAAGTCAAACGCTATTGTCGCTGTACAAAAAAAAAATGGCAAAAACAAAAACAAAAAGAAAAGAAAAAAGAAAATGCTATTGTCGCTAAATGGAAGCTAATCTGATTAACCCATGTGGCATACAAACTTTTAATGCCCATAAGGTGTGAATTTTTTAGAATTGAAATACATGTTAAGTGATACATTAGTAGAGCTGTCAAAGTAAATCGGGTCAGCTTGATTTATTTTAGTGGTGAGTCAAAATTTAGTCAACTCGACTCAATTTGGGTGAATGAGTGGGTTAAACAACTTGACTTACCTAAATTTTTTTTAAAAAAGGAGAAAATAATAGAGAAAAATTCTAAAAAATAAAGAAAATTTTACATTACAGCTTCATTGTTCAAATGTAAGCTAAATGGGAACATAATTTGCACTTGCCTTCATCGAAGGCTCCTAAGGGGCTTTTGATATTGTGGCGTCGTACGTTGTAGGAACTTGGAGTCTTGATCTTGGGCTGTGGTTGGTGAAGATTGATGAGAATGTTTGGATCGGCGAGAGGAGTGTGATACAAATGATATTAGCATAACAATGATTTTTATTATTATAAATTTTCTATTATTTTAGATTGAGATTTTAATTAGGGATCTTATCTATTTTAGGATTTTATTTTTAATAGGATTCTATCTAAATCTTAAATCTTATCGTTAGTTAATTATATTAGGATTTTGCATTAAAATAGGATTAACTTATTATCTATTTTAGTTATGATTAATTTTTTTTGTAAGAAGGTTGTCTATAAATACCTTCATATCAGATTTTAGAATACGATTGATTATTATTGATTATTCAATTTAGTTGGATTATATTCCTACTTTGAGACCGAGTCTCTTGGCACCGAGTATCTTTAGAACTCCGAAGGTTCTTTGTCTCATTTTCTCCATTGGTCTTATACCAATTTGGTATTAGAGCATTGTTAACCCCCACGCTTTGAGTTGTTTAAAAGCAAAAAAAAAATCATAGCTAAGATTATTCTGTTGCCTACTACTCATCAAATCTCTGCATAACTCGCCTCAAACAATTAGAAAGTTGTCAGAATCTGTGATTGTCTTGTCCCAATTTCAAAACTCCATCTCCTCTCGCTTCTGCACTTGTTCTTCCTTTTTCTATTCACTGTTTGTTCTTTGATCAATGGCTCGTACAAAGCAAACTGTTCGCAAGCCCACCAGTGGAAAGGCTCCTAATTAGAAACAACTCGCCACCAAGGTGGCAAGAAAATTTGCTTCATTCCGCCATTATCTTGTGAAGTGGAAGAATCAACATACTAGTGATGTTACTTGGATTTCCAATGATGATCTCTGCCTCCATAATCTTGTTCTTTCGGAGGATTACCATATTTTTAATTACCTCTTCGGAGGATAGTTCTTCTAGAGGGGGATAATGATATAAATGATATTAGGATAATAACGATTTTTATTATTATGAATTTTTTGTTATTTTAGATTGAGATTCTAATTAGGAATCTTATCTATTTTAGGATTTCAGTTTTAATGAGATTTTATCTAAATCCCAAATCTTATAATTATTTAGTTATATTAGGATTTTGAATTAAAATATGATTAGTCTATTATCTGTTTTAGTTATGATTAAGTTCTTTTGTAAAAAGGCTATAAATACTCTCCTATCATATTTTAGAAGACGGTTGATTATTATTGATTATTGAATTCAATTAGATTATATTTTTACTTTCAGACCGAGTTTCTTAGCACTGAGTACCTTTGAAACTCTGAGGGTTCTTTGTTTCTTTTCTCCATTGGTCTTACATCAAAGTGTTTTCAATGTCAAGTTTGGGGGTTTTATGGTTTGAAGAAGAAGCGGGTTTGCAATTGGAAGAGATTGATGTGGTAAAAAAGTTTCTGATGGAGGAGGAAGATATGCTTCTCAAGATACCAACCTCTACATTGTTGCTTTGCCTCATGGTTTTTGACTGAGCGTGCAAAATGAGAGTGCTACAATGGAACAAAAAGAAAAAAAGTTTGGATTCAAATGTGGATGAGAGAGGGAGGATGAAAAAGAAGAATGTTTGTAGTTAACAGAAAGAAGTATCTTGCGTCGTCATTTCACATTTTCACCTTGCATTTTTATTTTTATTTTATATTCAAACTTGTGAGCCAACCCAGCTCAACTCGACTTGAACCTGTTAAACCACGGGTTAAGTGAGCGGGGTCAAGTCAACCTGGGGTCATTATGGGTTAGCTTTTTAGCAACCCAACCTATCATTTTGTACGAGTTACATAAGTTGGCTCACGAGTTGCAACCCACTTCGACAACTTTATACATTAGTTAGATGAAGTTGATGGCTACAAGCTTGAAGAGGAGTAGTATGCATTAATTCACATGTAAAGTCTCCTCCTACTACCCCAAAGGATTAACCTAGTAGTAGATGAACATGTGATGTATCAGTAGACATTTGGTCACATATTCGAATTATAACTATGTTAATTTCTTGGAGTCATGCTGTAAGGAATATCTTGTGAATCCTATAGTACTGGCGTAGATAGTTTGCCTTTAACCAGATCGAAAAGGTGGATTAGTCGAGGTGCATGCAAACTGACTCGAACACCACTTAATCACAATAATAATAATAATAAAAAGTCTCCTTACTAATAGCAATGATAGATTAACATGTTTTCACTATTTAATTCGTATAATTCTCAATGTAACGTTATGTTCTTACTGTTTAATTTGTATTGTTTTGATTGTATGTTACAGGTTGAAGAAAGTAGAGGATTAGTTAAGTTAGAAGGTATAAACACATTAGTACAGGATTAGTCGAGGGGATTAATTCTTACTATCATTTTTGAGTTAATTATTCTTTAGCTTTCTAATTTTTTTTTATATATAATGCTAATATTTTTGTTGTATTTTAGTCAGAGCTTCTATTACTTTTTTTTTTTTTTTACATGAGAGCTTCTATTACTTTACTATTGAGTAATTGAGTAAAATTTGTGTAAATGAGTAAAATAAGGCCTAGGCTGAGTGTCGTGGCCTTATCTAATGTTTGGATTTTAAAATGAAACTTTTAATGAGATAACGGCAGTTTGAAATCCAGCCATATGAGAATGAAGATGCATGTAAATTAATTTGTTGTATTTTTTTTTTAGAATGTTCTCAGCAAGCAAGATAACTACTTCTTCCATCCAAATTTCTTTCTATGCCTGCAATGGTCCGGATTGCGTATGTAATTACACTTTATTATTTATGCTATGTTTTTATGTAATTATAGATTGGTTTGAGATATTATGTGTGTGTGTTTAACTTTGGTTTTTTATTTTATAGAATATATGCTGAGGTTGATAAAGAATTTGTGAAGATATATGGAAATGATCTTAATCCAGTTTTGTGCCTTATTGATCCTAATGGCAATGAAAAAGAGGTTGGTTTTCATAATTAATCACAAAATTAAACATAATTAGTAATTTAAATTTGTAAAATAGCTCTAAAATTTAACAAAAATAACTATAAGTTATACAAACCCTAACATAAATAAACCCTAACAATAATTTATGGTTAAATTAAAATTTTGATCCCTACATTTTTCACTTATTTTTAATTTAATTCGTATAATTTTTTTCTTTTTAAATCAATCCTTACACTTACAAACGTTTTTAAAATAGTTCATATTATTAATTTCTGTTATAACACTATCATAACATTGTCAATTAACTAATTTAATAAGTATTCATTTGTCTAATAAGTTTTTTTTAAATGCTCATTTTTTTCTATAAAATGTTTAAGAAGTGCTCTTATATTTATATAAGTGTTTGTATAAGTGCTCATTTATTTTGAATAAGTTTTCATTTATTAAGTAGGTACTTATTTAGTTGTTTATTTTATCTCTATAAAATATTTAATAGTGATTGAATTTTCAGTATTATAATGGAAATTGACAGTATAAATTACTTTAAAATTATTTATAAGTATAAGGACTTATTTAAAAAGAAAAAAATTAAAATGGCTAAATTGAAAATAAATAAAAATTATAGGGACTAAAATTTTAACTTAACCATAATTTATAAAATTGAACACATGCCCTAAATTTATAAAAAGATTTGTTTCAAATTACTAAATTTAGAATTGGAGCTAATCTCAAATCCTCACACCACTAATAACAACCCTAGCCATTACTTTTCTCTATCTATATATATATGTTAATAGACAAAATCATAACTCGATTAACAAATCCTAACCTAATTCATAAAAATTTTAATTCCTAATTACTAAATTTGAAATTGGAACTAATTAACCTCAAATCCTAGCACCACTAAAATGAATCCTAAACACTAACTCGTAGAACCCTAAAATGATAGATCCATATCAACATATGCAGAGAGAAAGAGAGAAACTCACCACTGATCTAAACTGCCAGATAATGGCTAGAGATTTGCTGACAGCGAGAGAGAACGAGAGAGAGGGCCGCTCACGAAATGGGGAAGAAAATTATGTTCGAAAATAAGCTTTAGATTTACCGACGAATTACCGATTGCCAATCCATTGACAAGTCATTTTTTAATGAAATGTGCGTTTCATTTAATAAACAATATTAACGGGATATTAACATTACTGATAGTGCATTCCGTCTGTAATTTAACCCTTTTAGTTAGCTCTTTGACTTTTCGTCTACTTCATTAATATTCCGTCGATATGTAATTTTTAATTTCTCACCCACCGTTACCGACGGAACCACTGACGACATAAAAAATTTATTTAAAAAATAAATAAATATTTCATTTTTGAAATGCACGACAAACTTACCGATGGATGATCTTTAGGACAGAAGTTGTTGTCAGGGAGTCCATAAATATATTTTGTGAGAAATGTTTTATCTTCCTTAATAATTTTTTTTATTAATTCTTTAAATTATTAAATAAAAAATATTGAATATTTTTTATATTTTTAAAATATTAAATATATTATTTTTTATTTAATATTTTTATTTAATATTAAAAAAATATTAAAAAACTTATAAAAAATATAATATTATTTATATTTTAACGCTAAGCCTTGCTGTTCCATAGGTAATTAAGTTTTCTCATTGATATCCATGACTACTAATTTTTGTTCATTGATAAATTTTGTTGATATTCCGCGTATGTTTAGTAGTGATACTAACCAACCATATTATTTGTCAAATTTTTATATTTTAATTTTTTAATTTATTCATAAATTTATTCTGTATCTTCTAAAAAATTATAATCATATATAATTTAATTTGATATTTTTTCATATAAATATATAATATAATTACGATGTACATATTTTTAATCTACATAAAATATTTCTGAATACTAAATCAGAATAGATGTCAAAAGATACTTAAAAGTGTTCTTGTACCAAAATAATTGTTATATTCATTATTTTTTTGTTATAATTTTCATTTGCTCATGAAGATGGATGGATGGGTATAAAAAGTAAAAGGAATTTGGGGAGGGACTCTTTAAAAAATTATGGGGAGACAAGGTAAATAGATAGAAAGATATGTTAAATATACCGAACATTTAAATTGTATGTAAATCTAAACAAAGAATATTGATTTAACTAAATAAAAATTAGAAGAAATTTAATTATAAAAAAATTGTATTTTAAGTTTTTATATGCGTTGCATTACTCATTTACTTTTAAGTCAACATGTAAAAAATATCACTTAACAAACCCTCACATCATGCACAAAGGTAATGTGTTTTAACATAAAGGAATTGACTTAATGGTAAATATGCATGTAACGTGCGGGTAGATATACAGTTATGAGTTCAATTCCCACCTATTTCATAGGAATAAGTTGTAAAAAATATGTGAATCTCCTAATCTTAGCATATATGACTTGCTATAAGATCAGGGAGATAGATTAGTTGAAATCTGTGTAAGTTTATTTGAATTTGGATACCATCTTATCCCAATAATAAAAAAAGATAATTTGTTTTCTTTAGGATCCTTACCTGAACACTTTGCTTTGCTACACTTGTATTGCTGCATGAGATATTTCTTTGAAAAAAGTAAAATAATTAAACAGAGAAAAAAATTGCTGGAACTCAGGAGTCTTGATCATGCATGGTCTATATTATAAGTTTATAACTCTTCTACGTATTGCAAATATGCAATAAAAAATGTTAGTATCCATTTTGCTCATAGAATTGAACATGAAACTAAAGTTTGAAATTGAAATTAGATTTCTTAATTCTAATTTTTATGTTTATAATATCATTTAAAATTAAAATTATAATTTAATAAACTAATTCAATGAAATTAAAAAATAACTAAATTAATTCTTGCTCAATTTTTAATATATACTTTAAGAATTACTAATTTCATATCTTAAAAATTAAATTCTCTCTCTCTACATTTATTTATGAATAATTATATTTATTGAAATTCTATATTTTTATAAAAAAATGTTTTTATATTTATATAAAAATTATTATAATAGCTATTTATTTTTTTAAAGAAATTTATTTTTTTTAAAAATTTAAGAAATTTTTTTATAAAAAATATGACTATTATATTATAAAAATATTATTGTATGAATATTTTTATTAATTTTAATTTTATAAATAATTTTTTAATATTTTAGATCATACTTTTAAATAATAAAATTATAATTAAATTTAGAATTATAATTTCTTATCCTAATTTTTTGATAACTCCAAACATAAAATTTAAAATTTTGAATTAATTCTAATTCTAAAATAACTAAGATTGAAATTAAAATTTTATATTTCAGTTTCAATTCTAATTTCTTATACCTCATTATGCCTCGCCAGCCACAGCAGACCACACATGAATGATGGGATACATCATGACTTTGGATACACTTTGCCAAGTTTCTCTGCAGGAACACCATAAGAATATAATTAGCACACACTTAACAATTCAATGTCTCATTCTATATGGCCACTTTGTTGCACATTTCTTTCCACATATCCTGCACATTTCCAAAAGTTAAAATGATTAATTAAGCTTTGAAAAAAAATTAATAAAACAAACTAATATATTGGTAGAAAATAATGGGTCTAAAACAAATTGGTTCATTTTGCCTCCATGGAATTCAAGCCATTTCTGTCCAAGAACTATGTGGTACACTGGAATGTGCCTAGCCCATACGAGAAGGTCATTAGAGTCTCACATGAGAGGAAGAAAGCCAAATATAGCCACAGGATGTCTTGTCAGATGTTAAGAGTCTTATATCGTCTGTTTCAATATTTTAGATACGGTTTATATATATATTAGATCATTTCACTTAATGTTAATTAGTTATAAGTTGAAATCTAGCATATTGAAAACCCAGCTAATGAAACTTAGCTTATATAGGCTAGCTAGCTTTGTAGCAAATTAATGCCGGCAAGTCATCCTTGGCTCCGTTCCACTTTCTACCTCTGCATGAAAGACTCTTAGACCAGAAACTTATAAATTGCCTCATAGTTGTTTTCCCTTCACATATACATTTGGAATCTCACACCCAGAAAACCCAGCTAATGAAACTTAGCTTATATAGGCTAGCTAGCTTTGTAGCAAATTAATGCCGGCAAGTCATCCTTGGCTCCATTCCACTTTCTATCTCTGCATGAAAGACTCATAGACCAGAACTTATAAATTGATTCATAATTGTTTTCCCTTCACGTATACATTCGGATCTATTGCTCATCCCATGCTCTCTATCTTGCCATATATAGGTAAAAGGTTGCTGCCATTTTATAGCCAAAGAGGCATGGCTTAGTGGCAAATGGTGATGCTCTCATGCAATCTCCAATATTCTCATTTTAAATCACTATTCACAATCTTTTAGAGGCAAGTGATAGTTATTCCTCTGAAAGGGCAATCCCACATTCTATGATAAAAGCATCCATTTGTGAGGTATTTGGATTTCTTCTGAAAACTTCCTTCAACATTTGGGTTGGCCACTTTAGCTGGCATAGACAAGATTTCTGGGGTCATGACCTTCCTTAATTTCAATCAATTAGCCTCAATGATTAATTACCTTTATGTGGGAATAGAATCTTTCACCCAAAAAAAGGGGGCGTGGAATGAGGATTTGTGCCAAGGAAGGGCCAACCTTTTTTGGTTATGGGCATGTCAAAGGTTCAGGGGACTTGGGTCATGGCTTAGGCTGTGTGGTGGTAAGAGTGCACTGCTACTTGCTAAGACTTTTTCTTTTTTTAATATTCATTTGCAAATGGCAATGGATATGATTTACCTTCAAATGACTAAACATGAACTGTCCATGATATCTTTAATTGATATGTTGCCAAGGAATAATATAATTCAAAAGGGGAGAAAAAGCGTAAGGAGAGCTGGAAAATCTTTTTCTACTGAGATTTTCCAATTAAGAATGAGATACTGTAATTGAATAACCTCAGCCAATAATCAATTTCAACAAAAAGAAAAACAGGAATTGAATAAAATTGCAAGCTAATGAATGTCATACAGAAGCTAATCTTATAGAAAAATTTGGAAATTTTTTGGTAAAAAGAAAGATATAATATGCGCTGACTATTTGCCAAGAATGGTTCCATTTTAAAACATCAGGTTAGTAATTTTTTAATGAGTAAACCAAATGTAAATGTAAGTTAACTGGTAAAATTTCTCCAAACCTATAATACTAGTAATCCAGCTTCTCTCCAATTGTTAGAGGTTCAGCATTAATCTGGATCTTTTATTTTTCATCTAATGGTCTAGTATTTTTTTTTAATATTAAAAGTATTTTTTAATATTAAATTAATATTTTTTAATATTGATTATTCGATAAAAATGAATGATTCAAATTACTACTGGACCTCCGGCAGCTGGAGAGAAGGCAGATCGATAATACTAGTTAAACTCAAGGTGCACTGATGCACCACTTTTCCAAAAGGTGCATGGGAGCCTTCTGTCTTCAAATATTTTCTTATTGCTATACATGTGTTAAACGATATGAGCTTAGACTTGTCCATGTTACTTTCAAATATGTATGTAGATATATGGCATCTATGAACCGTGTAGTTCAGACGCAAGCCATACATAGAACTCGGTAAAACTCATATATATGTCTGAATATATTTTAGACTGATATATCATATAAACCATGGATTTGTTTCATTTCATCCAATAATGTCCCCACAACATGCATCAGAGCAGTGTATGGAAAGTGATAACTGATAAAATACATTTTTTGTTTCATGTTCAACAGATTCAAGGTGTTGACCTATTGCATTGTCCTTAAGTGGGGGGCAAGTTTATAATCCCTCGAGAGTAGAAATGACAAGTATTATTAAATTTCTCCCAAATCTCTAAATAAAAGATATCACTTCCATGTATAATCTTAACTGGTTGAAGAATCTAGAGGAGTACTAATGGCCGCTGCAGAAATGAAGTATATAGAATTTGTTCAGAAATGTGTTTTGAGAGTTACCTGTATAAGTATAAAATGATGAGTTTCTTCGTAACGCAGCCTCAACAGCGACACGCGAGGGAGTAGGTAACTGCAAAAGAAGGATAGGTAACTGCAAAAGACACTTTAACGCTCAAGTCAGTAAGTGTACAAAGAGAATATAATGAGATTTTGGAAATTAGTTCATACCTTGCCCTTCTTGCTTACTATATTTATATGAACATTTTAGGATACGTGGTGTCTGAGCATTCAGTGTATGTCAAATGTTGTTACCTGAGATCGTGGCGACATGATCGTGGAGACAAAGTCGTGGAAACTACTACTCATTTGTCCTTATTTGCCTACTTGTACGAGATACAATCAAGATTTGTTCTTATCGTTATGCCTAGCATTTAGACTGCTTCATGCACACCGTACACTTGGGTGCCAGCCTGACGGATCGGGTTGTTCCAATTCTTTAGGCTTGTAATCCGGTCCAGAAGAGAATTCATTCAAGAAAATGGTTTGTCCTAACAAGTAGTATTACATTTCTAACGAATTCCTCTCTAAAATAGTATGATACTCACAAATTTAACAGTGAAACATGAAATAGATATAGGGGCAGGGAAGATAAAGAAAAACTATTTTTTTTCGCTGGAGGTTTTTAGCTCATAATTTGTGTAGTACTCTATTACCTCGCTGTCACAAATTATATTGTACATAATTAAACAAGGACATGCATATAGCATGAGTAAATCATTCAATATATATGTACCAAAAAATAATCATTCAATAAATAGGTGGAATGAACAAGCTCTTTTAGAGTCTCATATGAGAAGAAAGGGAGCAAACGTGAGCCAAGGGCAACTACCAGCAGCATCCAAAGATGGAATCTAGCTTTATAGCAGCCGGCAAGTCATCCTTGGCTCACATCTACTCTCTACCCCTTCATGCAAGGCGCTTAAGAGCAAACAATATTGAGCTTCCACCATGTTTTCATATGCTCTTATATTTCAGTTCACTGCATTCACCTGAGCATTATTTTTAGTGTATTTATAGGAAGAGAAGGTCAATGAGTGGAATCTCACACTTCATAATTTAGACAACTGATAACGGAAATTCCCTAACACATGGCCGATGGCCCCACATTATCTGTGAACTCCAACTCCAACATACTGCTTCTTATCCGAGACCATCTTTGTTTTGGAATCAATTTCCGTGTTCGTACGCGTAAAAGGATATTTGGGAACCAGTAGAAGTTGACTTAGCCCATTGTCCTTCCAAACGGTTATTTTATTGTGTGATACATATCTTTCTGCCACTGAAACATGCAGTTGTCTTTAGATTTTCCAGTTAAGGATTTTATTCTGTAATTATTATCTTCTTCTTTAGTTGGACTGGACAGAAGGAAATTCCCTTGTTATGCATGGCTATCGAAGGCATCAAAGGGGAGACAAACAAATTAAGACAATGAGCACAAAGGTAGGCACGTAGACTTCCCATTTGAAGTTATCGTTTCTATGGAGCATGCGGCACAAGATGAATCCAACATGTCCATTATCTGTTAGTTTGCGCATATTTGAAGCTGTAAAAATTTGGAGCTTCCTTATCTTCTTTTTTTTCTATTTTTATTTTTTTAATTTTTGGTGACATGGCTTCCAACTGGCTTGCTATTATTGAGCAATATTCTTAGTTGCACAGCATTCTCTATCGACTCGAAGAGACAATTGAGACACCTACTGGCTACAGCTCCACAATCTTCTAAAAGCCACCTATTAGCTGCTTTTCAATTAGTTGTATTCAGTACTTATTAGTATGACTGAACTTCAAACGACAAATCATTGTGTATAAAACTATCAAGAAAAAAGTTATGTATATTAACATTGTTCACAACCTTCAATGTTATAGTATGTCTCAAATGTTGAGAACTGGCATCCAAGGCAGAATCTTGCATAAGTCAAATTGAAACTAATTATGTTTCATATTTTTTTAGCCTTTGTTTTAATCAATATGACTATTAATATTTAGTTCTCAATCCAACTGTCACAACTCATAAGACAACATTATGAGTAGGGCAATTTATCACTATTGGTATAAAAATAAAAACTTTTCAATTCAAACGATTTTGAAGTGTATACGAAAGTTTAGTATGAATGATATTCACTAAATTATTATGAATTACATTTGTATACTTCAATAAACACAAAATACTCTGATTCGTTTAGAATCGAAATTGTTGTGAAATTTGAGGAAGTTACCAAAGTAGTAATTTCGATTTGGTCTCAAAAGTTGAGATCCAAAACACAAGTAACTACACTTAGGAGTTTTTTAAGACATAAGTGAAATTTTCAATAAGAAGATAGTAGCTGCTTAAAGATTCAAAATTTAAATTTAGATAAGATGTAGTTTGAATTTAAATCAAAAGTTAGCAGCAGTTATAAGTGTAAGATCCAGACAATATGAGGATTGCTGATAATGATTAGACAATTACTTTGGTTTTAGACACTTGTCAAAGTCTTGTAAAAATAATAGTTACTTAGATTGTCTATAAATACTAAGAGAATTGAAACATTTAGGTGTTGAAATTCATTTACTTGCACACATTCTCTCACTACTCCTATCAAGTCTATCACAGATGCAAAAGGATAACAAAAATGAATTAGTCAAGTATGTTTTCATCATGCTTTCTTTATGTAAACTTTACAGTTTCAATGCAAGTTTAATTCAAGTCATTTATTTCTCAAGTCATTTACATTTCTGCCTTCTACTCCCAATCGAGTAATCTTTTAAGATCATTTGATTTCTTTTACTTGCTTTTATTTACCATTCTGCAATTTATTCTTCCGTCAAGTTTATATTACATTACTTTATTTTTCCTGCACTTTATTTTTCATGTTATTTACTTTGATTGCTTTTATATGTTTTCTTTACTTTTGATTACATTTATTTACATATATACTTCACTGCTACAAATTCGTTATGTTTTTATTCGATATTCATTCGATATTCAAAATTCATTATGACATTCTGCATAAAAAAAACAACCAGCAAGTACTTTAAAATTCCTTGAGGAGGAGATTCCCTTCTCAAATTGAAAACTAGAATCTAATTTGTCTTTGACAAAAATCAAACTAAACAAATTGGTACACCCGGTGGAACCAAGTCGAGAGACTGGTTCATAAAAGAATCCATTTAATTGTGTATGTAATTAAAAAGTGGAAAATATTGTCAAGAATGTCAAACAATACATCAATCAATGCTCAAAGCCCTTAAGCAAGGAACAATGGAGCAAATGGCAATAAAGACACTATAGTGTCTGGAACTTTGCCACAATCTCAAGATCCTGTGGTGAGTGAAATCATATCAGCTATAGGAATTCCTGTTTCCAACTTAGAAAATAGGAGTCTTGGAGTGAATCAAACAACACCTTTATATGGGTTGTCTCCTGGATTCACACCCCAAAATATTACACAAAATGTAGGAACTGCCTAAGCTACATATACAAGTACAATACCAAATGTTTCACCAAGAAACCAAGTAGTAGGTACCAATGGTTAGGGATCAGGAACAAGTGTAATTAGAATTGATAGGCTAAATATGAGAACAACACCTATCTTCCCAAATTTGCCAAGGGATATATGTCTTTGATCCCTTCTGGGAACATGAATACAACTCTTAATCACATTAGACAACAAATAGATGAGAGTAACCATGAAATGGTCAATATGCTAACTCAGCGGATGACAACTGTCATTACCCCACTTATTAAGTCAACAAATAATACCTACACAACGTTGTCTGGACAAATGAGTATGATTGCTGATGTGTTTAGGAATCTAGACGAATCTACTGGAAATAGAGGAGGAAATGCTCAGCCAACATATCAAGGCAATAATCAATTGATGAATAATCAAATTGTTAATAACTAACTTGATGATAATTAGCCAAGAGAAAACCAACTTGTCCAAAATACAGGTCTTCAATTAGTTAATCGAAATCATAATGCTGACAACCTCCTAGAGAGAATTAGATAAAACAATCTTGGGGTGCATCAAAATATCAATAAGGTGGTTGAGCAAGTGTTAAACAAGTATGGTTTTAATATAGGTTATGCAAACCAAGCCTATTTCATGTCAGCATTACTAGAATTTATCCAACAGGTAGAATTACCTAAGGGATGGAAAGCCCCAAAAAATTTCAACTAAGTTTGCTGGCAAAAGTGGAGAGTTAACTGTCGAACACATTGCTCGATACACAATTGAAGTAGGGGATATAACTATTAATGAATATTTAAAAATGAAATATTTCCCTAGTTCCTTAACCATGAATGCTTTTACTTGGTTTACAATTCTCCCACCTAATTCAATCCACTCTTGGAATCAACTTGAAAGAAGCTTTCACGAACAGTCCTTTAGAAGATAAACTAAGGTAAGTCTTGTGGATCTATTTAACATTAAAAGAAACAATGCAGAATCCATAGATGACTACTTAGAGATTTTTAGACAAATGAAGGCTGGGTGTTTCACAGTGATTCCAAAATCTGAAGTTATGAAAATGGCTGTTGGTGGGTTGGATTATTCTATTAGGAAGAAACTTATAAACCAGCACTTATTAGATATGTCTCAACTTGCTGATAAGGTGAGACAAATTGAGCAGTTAAAGCTCGAAAAAGAAAAGGTAAAAAAACATTTCAGGAAAGAGAAAATAGCTTATGTTGAAACAAATGACATACCAAAAAAATGTTTAACACAATCAAAAGATGATAAAGTTGCCTATGTCGAAATAAATGAAGCTAAAGATGTTGATGAGGAGGAGAATGAAGTTAATATTACAGAATTAAAATCTAGTCCTCCTTATGTCTGCCCATCTTTAAAGCCTGTTCGAGCTAAGAATAAAATGACATTCTCAAACATGCAATCCTATGCTTTCGATATAACTAAGGCTGATCAAATTTTCGATGTGTTGTTAAAAGATAACAAAATTAAACTTCTTGATGATCATAAAATTCCTTCTTTGGAAGAGATAAAAAGTCAAAAATATTGTAAATACCATTATAAGTATAGTCATTTGACTAATAACTATGTTTGTTTTAGGAATTTGATCCAAAAAGGAATCAAAGAAGGTAAATTAAAATTTGAATAAAGGAAAAAAGAGATGAAGGAAGATATTGACCCTTCAATGTGAATGCAAGCTATATCGAGTTTGTCAACTTCGTGTAGGTCAATATGGTCAATGTGGCTGAAGAGACCATCCATGAGGTCAATACTAAGGTAGACCTCAAAGTGTTTGAGGCCAATAAAGAAAAGGTATATCCCAAGGCAGGAGAGATTTTGGTAGAGTTCTTGATTAGAAAGAAAGAAGAGGAAAGAGAGGTTTCCCTATGCTCAAGATGCAGTGCAGTTTTTGACAAATTGACTGCTAAGTCTTTTAAAACTGTCAGGAAGCAAAAGTTAAAGCCTCCTATAATAAACTCTGACAAGATCGAAATACATAATCAACCAATTAATTAGAAGTCAGTGGTGATGGTTTATTCAACGGAGAACTTCAGGAAGGGAAATATTATGGTGCCACCTACAAACGTGGCTACTAATAAGTGGGTAAGGATCAACCCAAACTTCCATAACACTTCTTAGAGCTACAAGCCCAATTGGCACAAGTTCGAGCTTGGGATGCAATATCCTATGGATGGAAATAATGGAAAGGCAAATACTTTGTATCAAAATGCACGATCAACTTCAAACCAAGGGAAAGGCCCTTACATGTCAAAATCCTAATGAAGAAAAGCCCAGAAAGTGAGACATCATCAATAGGCTATGGCTCAATAGGCCATGCCTTATGTTGAGGTGGTGAAAAGATCACCTCTGAATCTAGAAATGAGAGGTAAGTAATCAAGTCTTATGAACAAGGAAAGGAAATGGTGGTGATTCATTTCATTCTGTGACATGTAATCTTCTACCGTAAACGTACGACGACTACCTTGATTAGGTTAGCTTCATCTAAAACCTATGTCTGAGTCAGATCAATATGGTTTTGATGACGAATTGGAGGCCATCTTTGAAGTAAATGTGGTGCTCGTGTTGCTTTCTGATTTTGCGGCAACAACTAATGAAAAGGACATAGACACAGAGGAGGACTTCGAGGATAAATCTGATGATGTAGACAAAGGTTGGTGTTTCATTGAGAAGGACATTGTTAAGGTCAAAGAGAATTCTGCAATCTTTGATGTACCTACACGATAGATGAAAGACCATCTTCGTCCTCTTTTTGTTAAAGCAATGGTAAATGGAAAATTGGCAGGCAAAGTCTCGATAGATGGTGGTGGTGCAATTAATCTAATACCCAAGAGTCAGTTGAAGAAATTCGACAAGACTGAGGCAAATCTGCTGCCTAATAACATGGTGGTAATTAATTTTAATGGGAAGTCTCTGGCTTCAGAAAGAGCAATGGCTCTCGATGTCAGGGTTACATCTGTGACGAGATCCACTTTTTTCATCGTGATACCTTCGAAGGCAAGTTGTTACAAATCTGCTGTCAATTCATTTATAGACTATAAAACATAGAAAGGCATTGGAAGCAATATGCTTTTAGGGAAAGAGTGGATCCATGCAAAATAGATTCATTCGAATATGGTTTGATGACGAATGGGAGCAATACATCTAATGAAGAGGACATAGACACGGAGAGGAGGACTTTCACAACAATTTATCAGAAGATGTTTTTATGAAATGAAGAAGGAAAACTAGAGATGGTTGACACAGATGACAGCTTATGTTACGTGCAACAGAACCATGCAGACTTCAAGATGTATGTCCCTGGGGTGAAACCCTTCAACATTTGGGACTCGAGCTTTCAATAGTAGGACCGTTGAGATGGTAACTCTAAGCCCTACTGACTTTACTACGATACCTAAGGCTGATTTAATTCGACCTGGACAAATTTGTAATTATGACTCTTGAGAGCCATTTGGCTAGATTGTCAACCTATACGGATGACAAACACACCCCTGAAGGTGCAATTACTGGTCAATTGACTCGTATATCAACCTATATGACTGAGAAATTTGGCACTATAGGTGGTTTCAACTTAGACTATATTTATGATGACTCTTTTTTGGAGTTCAAACAGGCCCCTTTATCTCAAGGAATTAAAAATATAGAGGTACAAGACCCCCTAGAAGAGATTAATTTAGAAAATTATGTAAATAAAAAACCTACTTATATTAGTAGTTTATTAGCATATAGCTTCAAGTTGGAGTTGGTCAAGTTGCTCGAAGAGCTCAATGACTATTTTGCATGGGATTATGAAGAAATGTCTGGACTCAGTCAAAATCTAATAGAATACAAACTATCAATTCGAGAAGGACAAAGGCTAGTTAAGCAGGCCCTAAGAAGGTTTGCACCAAATGTGGTTCTTAAGATTAAAGAAAAAATCGAAAGGCTTTTAAAAGCTAAGTTTATTCGAACCGAAAGGTATGTAAATTAGATTTTTAGTGTTGTTCTTGTTAAGAAAAAGAATGGTAAGTTAAGAGTATGCATTGATTTTCTATATTTAAATTTTGTTACTCCTAAAGATGAATATCTCATGCCAATTGTTAATATGCTAGTTGACTTAGTGTTAGACCATGAAATTTTAAGTTTTATGAATGACTATTCTGAGTACAACCAAATTTATATTACTGAAGAAGACGTATCAAAAACTACTTTTTGATGTCCAAGGGCAATTGGCACATACGAATGGATAGTCATGCCTTTTGGCTTAAAAAATGTTTGAGTCATATATCAAAGAGCCATGAATACTATCTTTCATGATATAATTGGTAAATTCATAGAAGTTTATATTGATGATGTTGTGGTTAAATCAAAATTAGAGAAGGAATATTTAACATACTTGAGACAGTGATTCGAAAGAATAAGAAAACATGAATTAAAAATAAATCCTATTAAATGTGCTTTTGGTGTTTCTGGAAGAAATTTTCTTAGATTCTTGGCCCAAAAAAAAGAAGTTGAGGTTAATCAAAACAAGGCTAAAGCCATACTTGAAGCATCATATCCTTCGAATAAGAAGCAACTCCAGTTTTTATTAGGAAAGATAAACTTCCTAAAAAGGTTCATTTTGAACCTATCTAGAAAGACCAAGGTCTTCTCTCCGCTTTTGAAACTCAAAGCTGAAGAGGAATTTCGATGGGAGAAAGAACACCGAGTGGCATTTGATCATATCAAGAGTAACTTGACTAATCCTCTAATAATGACTCCTTCAACTCAAGGACGTCCCTTGAAGTTATATATTTCAGCATCAGATGAAACTATTAGGAGCATGTTGGTCAAAAAGATGAGAATGGAATTTGAAAAGTCATTTATTATCTTAGTAAAGTTTTAATTGATACTGAAACTAGGTATAGTATAGTAGAAGGACCATGTTTAGTTTTGTATTTCTCCAGTACTAAGTTAAAATATTATATAAAGCCCTATGATGTACTTGTAATTTCAAAAATTGACATAATAAAGTACATGTTTTCAAAATCTATCTTGTATGATAGAATAGCGAAATGAGCTCTTACTCTAACTGAATTTTCTTTAAAATATGTGTCATTGAAGGCAATGAAAAGCCAAGTGTTGACGTCGAAAAAAATAATATTAACTATGTGGGATTAAAGTCATGAAAGTTATATTTCGATAGATCGAAATACAGTGGAGGTGTTGGTATGAGAGTTCTTATTATTTCACCTAATGGAATCCTAACCAAGTTTATGTTCAAATTAAGACATAAATGTTCGAATAATAAGACAAAATATGAAGTCTTGATAGCTAGTTTGGAAATATTAATTTTACTTAAAGCTTAAAGTGTCAAAGTAATAAGTGATTCCTAATTAGTCATTAACAATTGACTTGAGAGTATAAATACATTAACCAAAATCTAATTAGATACTTTGTTTTTGCAGCAAAGTTATTATATGAATTCAATGAGGTTACAATGCAACATATCCCAAGAGTGAAAAATCATGAAGCTAATAGCTTCAAGATATAAGATTTCGAGTGAAACTTTATCTAAGTTAATCGAGATTAAGGAGAAATTGTTTCCATTTAAGAACTTAAAAATATGTTCAATCGAAAATTTGGATAACTCTAATAGGAGAAAGTCAATTGTTGATTATCTAAGAAATCCAAGTTCACTAGTCGAAAGGAAAACAAAATATAGAGCCCTACACTATGTCATAATGGGTGATTCGCTTTATAAGAAGTTAGTAGATGAAAATTTATTGATGCGTTTAAGTGAGAATGAAGCATATACAACCTTGGTAGAAGTATATGAAGGAATGTGTGGTGCTCATCAAGCTGGTGAAAAAATGAAATGAGTTTTACATAGACAAAGGGTATATTGGCCTACAATAACTAAGGATTGTAATTCCTATGCTAAGTCATGTGAAGAATGTCAAAATTATGAAAACATTTAGCATGTCTCAGCTAGTGAATTACATTCGATTATTAAAATTTAGCTATTTCAAGGATAGACACTCAATCTAATAGGACAAATTCATCTCTTATCCTCCAAAGGGCATAAGTATATATTAGTCGTTGTTGATTATTTTATAAAATGGATCAAAGTCATCCCTTTGAAGGATGTTACCCAATAGGACATAATAAATTTCATTGAAAAAAATATCATATATAAATTTGGTATTCCTTAAACCTTGACAATTGATCAAGGGACTATTTTTACGGGTCAAAATATTACACAAATTATTGAATCAAGGAATATTAAATTAATCACTTCGACTCTTTATTATGTCCAGGCTAATGGTCAGGTTAAAGCAGCTAATAAAATCCTAATCAGAATAATAAAAAAGCATAGTCGAAAACCAAGAAGTTGACATGAAACATTAAATTAAGTTTTGTGGGCATATCAAAATTCTACTAAGGGAGCAATTGATACTACACCTTACCAATTTGTATATTGTCACGAAGCAGTATTATCAATCGAAATTAACCTTCAATCAGTTAGATTACAACACCAAGATGAAATTTCAACAAAAGATTATTGAAATTTGATGTTTGATGAATTAAATCACTCGGACAAAGAAATATTAATTGCTCTTAAAAACTTAATTTAACAAAAAGAGAAAATTGTAAAATTCTATGATTTTCAAGTCAACAAAAAAGAGTTTAAATTAAATGATTTAATGTGAAAAGTTATCTTGCATATGGAGAAAAAATCGAAGTTATATGAAAAGTGACCTCCAAATTAGGATGGACCATTAAATCGAAAATATATTTTTTGAAAATATTTATTCGATTATAAATATAAATTTTGACGAAAGAATTGCTTCAATTAATGGCAAGTATCTAAAGCAATACAAACCTACAATACATGAAATAAATATTTCGTATTGAAAAGTAGTTCGATGTATAATTAATATAAGTTATAGCTTCGATCTACATATAAAAATAAAAATGTGAAATGTTTCAAAATTAAAGATGATTAAAGAAAAACTGAAGGGACCTTAGATTTTCTTCTGCTTTCTTCCTTTCAGTTGAAGCCTTCTCAAAAGCAGGTGTTGAGGTTTCAATGGCCAGCATCACATCTTTACTTTCGACAACCCAATTAGAGCAATCGCTTTTCAATTGTCGCTCCTGGGTTGTGAATTTATCAACTGCTGCTCGAAGATTCTCCTGCTGTTCTTCAATCTCTTGAAGTTGGGCTTTCAGTTCAACAATTTTTGCTTCATTTTGATTTAGCCTCTCCTGGGCAGTTGACAAAGCAGTATGGAGCTTTGAACGCCTCCCTTTGGCCTTAGTCACATCATTTATTAATTTGGCCCTAGCATCCAAAAGCAGTTGATGATCAGTAATGGCTTGTTGAAAATCGTAAAAATTAGACATTAAATATTCGAATAAGCCTCTAAGCTTCTGAAGTGCTTGTCGAACATCTGGGTTAAGAAGTTGATTATGTTGTCCAAGTTGTTTGAGCAGAGTGATCATTTTGTGCTTATTTTCTTCAGAAGCCATTAACTGATCCAACCCTGAGTTAAGTAAAATGGCAAGCTCCTGCAGTAGTTGAGTAGTGGAGATGCTTTGGACTTCAGCCTCCGAGTGAGCAGTCGAATGATGAGACTTGGAGAATATTGAAGTTTTCCTAAAAAGTATGTCTTCGATTAGTTTTAGTGGGTCGTCTTCATCATCATCATCTTCATTTAGACTTCCAATGTTTTCATCATCCCCACCATCGTCATCAACTGTTTCGATTACTTCAGGGGGACAAGCAGGAGTCTCAGCAGCAGCAGGTTGATCAGCTTCGAGCTGATCTTGTCCTGGTTGATGGGAAGAATGTTCCTATACCAACGAAAATTAAAATATGAAAACAAGCTTATACATAATTCGAGTTTGAATAAATAACTTAAAGGAATCTATCAAACCTGAACAACAGCTTGAGTGTCTTCAGGATGAGTGGCATCTCGAGAAGTTTCAATGCACGTATCTCTTTCTGGAAAATCAAAATTGACAGGTTAAACTTTAGGTTCAAAATGCCCTTCGAATCGAGCACTCGGAGCTTGTGAGATTTCTTCAGCAATAGGTGTTTGTATACCTTGAGAAGGAATCGAGTCCCTTTGTGGAGAAGGAGGAGATGGAGTCCTTGACCTTCTCGAAGTCACAGGTGAGTCATGGATAAATGAGAGTTTTTCAAGCGATGATTTGAACATGGATATCTGGTCATCTCCAGTACAAATTTTCTTCCCTGATATTTTCTGTTGGTGACTAGCTTTCGATGCTTGCATGTGCCTTCTCAGCCTTGCACTTAGCGCGTCAACAGAAGAATGCAAAGCATCCAACTCAACTTCCCTGAAGTGGTCTGGAAAAAAATACAGGTGTGATTAAGTACTTCCAAATAATTTTTGGTAGATAGATATAACATTAAATAATGCAGAGAGGGGGAGGTTGCATAGGCTAGGGAAAAGAGAGGCTGAACATATCAAGATCCAGGAGGAGATCAAGTGAAAAGCATATGATTAATGCAAACCATTAAATGTGAAAGTTTTAGAAAAGGTATTCACAATTTCATTGACAGTCAGATACTAAAAATTAAGTGATCTAACATCCATTACCAAGCTCAGACTTAAACTGTCGCTCTGCTCTGGACAGTGGTCTTTTGTGAGCACAAGGTAAGTTCCTTAATCGTTGCAAGCGCTTTTCCAAAGAATTGTGCATTTGAATTGCACGATCTATCCTTTTCTGTAATATAGACTGTTTCTCCTCAACTTTCAAAAGTTTTTGCTGTGCATCACCTAAACAAGAATGTTGGTAATTAATGATTTTCTTCAACTGAGGTGCGTGATGCTTGAGCTCCAGGTACACCTAGTAGGACAGAAATTCAATGAAAGAGAGCCGACTGTTATCTCTAAAAGCATAACTGTATTCAAATTATGCTTGTACAGGGCCATTTAGATTACACTCCATATAGATTATAGAACTATGAATTAACTTTAGAAGTAAGGAACTGCCTCAATTTACATAATCTGTTAATAAATACCAGCTCTAATATTCTAAAGGGATCTTTTCATGGAAAGATATTGCACAAGTGATCATCAATAACTCTTTCCTTCATCTGAAGGAATTTATGGTCAATTATGTAAACTAAAATCATCCTTCTGTGGAGATTTCAATGATTCTTGGCCTAAGATTATTAGTTCAGTTTGGGCCAAATCTTATTAGAGAACACTATGAAATAGCACATAACAGCATATTCACACCATAACAAATAAAATAAGATAGCAACTATGAGATAAATATGCAAGGTCAGAATAAGGAATGAAGGAAACAGAGGTAAACCAACATCAAAAAAGGTTGGGACATTATGGCAGTCCAACCTTATGTGCATACTCCACATAAGTTTCATGAAATAGCTTGAAATACTGATGTAATGTTGATCGGCCTTCAATTGAATCAGCTGCAACAGAACGCAAACTTGGAGAAGCCTGAGGAATAAGTACCTCCTTTGGCCCACTAAGTAGTTCTTTGCTAATTATAGTTGATATGTCTGTCTCTTTTGATTCCCCCTCTGATTGAATGGGTTTCTTCTCTGTATCAATGCTCACTGGAAGCAAGAGGTTCCAAGTTTTCATCTCAAGCACCACACACTCCTGAGAAAGAGTAACAGCCACAATCCACGAATATCCAAATGAATCTGACAATGACACAAAACCACAAAGTGAAGGCTCTGAGGTGCATCCACTCTGGCAAGTATTTAGAACAGGATGCACAAAAGGTGTTCTCATTGCATCATCCTTGCCATTTGTCTGACTTGTAAATGGAAGAAAATGCAACACCATTGAATCAACCCCTCCATCATTAAGGGAATATATTCTTTCTGGCATAAGGGTATCAATGCACAAGGAAATATTATAACCACTTTCTGCTCTTCGTGGCAGAGCCAAATCAACAATAGCCAGTCTCAGTAGAGGGGGTGGATTGCCCAACCAGGCATTATGATCAAGTTCCTCCAAACGGCCGCTGGCAATCGACTCACAAATCATAGTAAGGCCAACAATTTGGTCATGGGAATCAACACGAAGACGAGGTGGACTACCAACACTCCATACAGGTTGGATCTCATCAGCTAGAGCATCTATCTGTAATTGCCCACCACTCCAGGCAGTCACCAAAATAGAGTCCTTGCTGACTAAATTGTAGAGGAAACTAACTGCACGACCTTCACATTCTGCACTACGACCAACTGAATCTTCATTTCCACCCTGACCAACTCTTTGCAGAGGTCCCTAGAAAATCAAAGCATAAAGAAGTTTGGTCATATTATGTACACATTGCTACTGATGGACCATACTGTCAAAGGCAATTTTCGATCTGTTGATAATACAACTGTCAAAAGTCTAAATTAGAATATATGTATACCTGCAAGACAAGAGATGCATCAAATAAAGCATAAGCATGAGCTCTTAGCAAATACAGACTGTCTCCTTCAGTTTCTTGGTTTGGTAACTCAGGAAATGTTGCTTCTAACCAGGAGATTGCTAACTTTGAATTACTAGCCGCTACAGAGTTGGCTGATTCTAGCCCAAATGTATGGGCATCATTGTATATTTCTAATAAGGACTCACATTTGAAGAGACTGTGGATAAGCAGAGAAAATAGTCGCAAATGTAGAAGTATCAATGAGTAACATATAAGAAATTTAAAGAAAATAACTGCATCTAACATGAACCCAATGAGCTTTACAAATGGCCAAGACATAGATGTAGAAAAAATCTTTTGTCAAATAATCCAGGACATATTGGTGATATCTGATCATTACAAGAAGAAGACAGATAGCTAAAATATGAGCAGTATAATACCTTCCAAATGGAACAAGTGGGCAAAGTACATAGATAGCCCCATCACTGAACGAAATAAAAACCTGTTCAATAGCACAAAAAATAAAATGCTTAAAAATAAAAAGTAAAGTCACTAGACTGACTAGAGATTGAAATATAGTACAAGAATACCTATTGATAACAAAGTCAGTAACCTCAAAGGTCAATGAATCTTTTGATAACAAAGTTTTCAACATAATGATTATTAATATACAAAAAATTATAAGAAAATACTAAGTCATAAATCAAGGAAAACACCTACACTTGTTCACCAAAGTCAAAAACTGAACAATATTACGTAAAATAAGGACAATCAACCATAATGTAGGTATAACATAAAGCAATTACCAACAATCACATAGTATGTTCTATAATAAAATAATTTTCATAATATGGCACCCAAATGTTCAGCGATGCAAGATGATAATCTCTTGGACAAAGATAAAGCAAATGAAAATGAATGACATGACAGGACCAAGACAAACCAGACAGATTACCACCATCATGGATTTTGAAGGGAAAAAATGGACTAAGAAGAGTACCCACAAATTTAAGTTAATCAGAATATCAGCAGAACTTACACTAAACCTGTCCCATAAGTGGTCGCCCCCAAAAGAAAAATCAACTGGGCACACTGATGAGGCATTCCTGGATCTACCTGGCTCCACAAGCTGTAAATAATATTCTTGCTCTGGTTGCAAGGGATCCACAGCCAGATTGAAAAGCCTGCAAAAACGAGTTTGCAATAAAAGGGAAATGTGACAACATAAGTCCCAGTTAAATAACTTGTTATCCAACCAAGAAAGAATAGATATAAACAAAACACAACAAAACAAGAGGCATCTGTATGAAATGTTGGGGCTGAAACATTATTTTTTTAGGGTTCAGGCACACTTTATGTATGTGAAAAAAATCAGTCAAAATCTAAGAAAAGAAAATTAAAAACGTTGTGTTAAGATTTAACTAGTAAATATAAGGATAAAAGAATCTTTAGCAGTCGGACATAGAAGCTAATGGCTGGATGGAATTTTCTTCACGGAGACAAGTAATTGGGAGAGCATATCAGCTAGGCTAGTTATCCTCTTACATTAATGTAGATAACACTTAAACACTTCAAATAATAGTGTAGGGCGTTTGTTATGAATATTTTATCACATATTATAATATCAAACTGACATTTGCTTCGTTATAAAGCATGGCCTCTCAAGTTTTAAATTTCAGCACATCTTAACTCCCTCTTGCTTTTGACACTATTCCAATATCTTTCCTGGTCTAGCATAAACCAAGATGACCCATTAAACAATCAATATTCACACTTCACACCACAGCCACAGTGTTACCATAATTATAGTTAGATTGGTAAGCCTAGTTAGAAGTTAGTTAGATTAGTTTGCCAAGCCACCAGGTTAGTTATTAGTTAGTTACTTCTCTTGTTCTATAGTATATACAAGCCGTCAGCAAACTAATCTAACTAACTTCTAACTAAGCTAACCAATACCTAACTATGGTAATACACAGTAAATAACGTTCTCTGCCGATATATGTATATATTAAAAAAAAATACCGGAAAACAGAGTCAGAGGAAAGGATTCCCAAATGAGTATCACTGTAGGGGTGCCATAACGCTTGTAACAGACGAATATCATTGCTGCCGTTGGAATATGTATTTGAACCAACAGTATTAGTCCTACAATAGCACAAGTCATAGCATAGGTTAACTACAATACAAATAGCAAGCACAATGGATGAGAAAAGAAATCCCTAGTTTGTGTGTGAATTTGCAATTCGTACCTGCAAATCAAATTGACGTCGTTTTTGGAAGTGCATCCATAGAGGTACATAACGCAGAGTCTTTGAGAACCGAAAAGAAGCATTGCGGTTCCGTTCCTGTTGATGGAGATTTTCTGGATATCGAAGTTGATTACCGCATCCGCTTGCAAAACCTAATGTAATGAAATGAAGCAGTTCAAATTAACGCAGAGAGAGAGAGAGAGAGAGAGAGAGAAGGGACCTTAGAGGAGGTAGCGGCGAGGACAGAAGTGGGATCGGGGTCGCCAAGGCGGAGAGAGAGGCGGTGGAGGAAGTTGTTGTTGGAGTCCCAGAAATAGAGGCGAGAGGCTCCGTCCCAGGCCAAAAGGTTTCTGGCGCCGGAACCGCCGCCTGAGGTGGCGGTGAAGAGAGGGTGTTGGGGAAGTGGGACCCATTCGAGTTGGTCTTTGGGAGTTAGAGGAGAGCGTCTTGGCTCCGAGTCCGAGTGAGTCTCCAATGTGATCCCCATCGCCCCTTCACATACACTAACCGCTTAGTCTCACGGAGCTCACCCTCCCTGGTTTTCTTTTCCGGGGGCTCGTCGGTGCGAAAGAACGACGTCGTAAGCTCTTTTTTTTCTTCGTGGGTAAGCATTTGTTGTTTCCTATGCTGCTATGTGCATTTCTGGATTTTTCATATAAAATCTATGAAATTACCATTTTTATGAGGAAATGAATGAGTGCATTTGGTATTTAATGATAATGTTAAAACACATTTTTATTATTTTTTAAATATATTTTTTATTGAGTTATATTATATATTAAAATAATATTTAATTTTAATTAACTTATAATTAATTTGATTAATATGTAATTAATTTTAAATAATGTGTAATTAAATTTAAATATTATTTTAGTGTATAATGTGATTTAATAAAAAAAAAAGTTAAAATGAGTGTAATAAAAAATATGTTATTAACACTTTTTTTCTTCAAAATTAAATTAGATATAAATAATTTTACAATTTTTTTTTGAGTTAAATTTGACAATAATTTTATACTAAGTGTCAATTGGTTGAGGGGTCATACTATAAGTTAGTTTCCTTCATATTAAAGTCTCACATTAAATAAAAGTATTTTATTGTTTTACTTAGTTATTTTATCTTGTCAACACTAAAATCTCACATCGAATAAAGATATCTTATTACCTTATTTAATTATTTTGCCTTGTCAATACTAAACTCTCACATCGACTACTTTACGAATCAAAAACAAACACTTGACCTATAAATAAGTTAATTGATATTGATGTCTTCCAACGTTATGGTACACTCTTTAGTGAACATGTGAAATGTATGTACCTTTAGGAGAAGTGCAAGATACACGTAAAATGAGTTAAGTGTCCTGGAAGCACACGCAACAAGATATTTTTTTTATATTTTTTGTTCATGTAAAAAATGTTAAATATGTTGGTATTTTTAATTAAAAAAAGTCCTCATACATAATGTATTCAAGTAAAAAATGTCATATAAAATGACATGTCTACTTAGGATACGTCAAATAGAATGGCGCATCCGCGTGAATTATACCTACTTTATTAGTGTAATTCACCTAAATGTACCACCTTATTTGATGCATCTTATATAATTCAAAAATTACTAAAAAATATCACATTAAATAAAAAAGTAATAATTTAATATATAATTTTAAAAATATTTTAATAAATAATTTTTAAAAAAATTATTTTAATAAATAATTTATTCACCAACAATAATTTGGTAAAAAAGCTTAAGGGTGTATTTTTAACTTTAAGATTGTTTGGAAAGGTACAAAGTAAAGCTGACACGAGAATGCCTCATCATACCCTTATTTTAGTAGGATGCACTCTAAAGAATATCCAGGGGAAAAAAATCAATTTACGTGAATGTTAGTCCAAAAATACCCTTATTTTATCCTTATTTGATTATTATTTTAACTATCAAGTAGTTATTTCAAAATTATAAATTTTAAAATGTGGGGATAATTATGAAGTTTTAGACAAGCTAAGTATTTATAAAACGCCAAATCATAACTGTCAAGATATAAACCCCTGAAGACTAAAACACTTTAAAATGTGGGAATAACTACGAAGTTTTATACAAGCTATGCATTTATAAAATGCCAATTTATAACTAGCAAGATATAAACCTTTTGAAGGCTAAAACACTGTTAGTGCAACAATTAATTAGTTAATTAAAACATTGTTAGTGCAACAATTAATTAATTAATTAAATTCAAACTTTTCAATAGGCCTTTGACCAGTACTTACAATCCATTTACTTGTATATATATACAAGAAGAAGATATACTCGAAACAAAGGGAGAAAGAAATTTAAAAAATGGGAAACACAAAAAATAAATGTTACATAAATTGCCAAAGTTGAAGCTCTACTGGACATATACAACGAAACATCATTCAACAATTTTATGTATCCTGGTAGCTGTGAAGTGTAAGCAATACTTTATTCAGTGTTAGGTGTCAAGGTTATTGGCATCCTTTATGTTAAGAGTCTCATATCGTTTGTCTCAATCTTTTGAATGCGATTTATATATCTATTGGGATACTCCACTTAATGCTAATTAATTTTAGGTTAGAATCTCACATAGTATTAGAGTCAAGATCTCATCTTTGTTGTCTACTCCGTTAGGCTTCTTCAGCCTATTTCGTTGGACTCGTCTGTTCCGTCTAGACATTTGTGGAGGGAAGTGTTAAGAGTCTCACATCATATGACTCAATCTTTCGAATGCGATTTATATATATATTGGGTCATTCCACTTAATATCAATTGATTTAGATTGAAATCTCTCATTTCAGATAAACCTGTAACAAGAGAAAAAGAGTGGCAATTAGGATTTTGTTTCATAAATCACTATTTCAATTTGCAACAAAAACATTTTATCTTTTGAACCGTTCACACCCAATAAACTCGAATAAGTCTAAACATTGCTTATATAAGCTCGGGTTATCATCACTGATTGCCCAAGCTAGGGGGTGTGGATAGTCTAGGCTCAATGAACGTAGGTAAGTCCAGTTGGCCTTATCTCAATTGATTAGCTTACATAGACCCAATAAACTCAGTAAGCCCAATTGGTACCCGAGACTCCTATTTAAGCACATCTAACAGCAAAAGTTAAACATGTTCACCTCTACTTATGCCTTCATCACTATCTTGATTCTAAGACAGATTGATCAGAGTGCCTTTGTGGGGTATTTCATCCCGTCTCCAACCAACGAACTGTCAGACGACCGACCTGAGCCTATCCGGCGACCACCCCTCAAGTAGAGGACGGAACAATATTCATTTGCAATATTTTACAGAACAAAACAAAAATCATTGTCAGCTAAAACAAAAAACATTGCATAAAGATTAATTAGAAAAAACGTATAATGATATAAAAAACCAAGATTAATGTTTATATTAATTATAAAATTATATTAAAACCTATATAAATTTATAATTTGCCTTTTATAATTTTATACCAAGAATTTATTGGTATAACGGTATGTGCTTATAACTTCAAGGTATAACGCAAATATGCAATAAGAAATGTTATGGAGGTTGTCCATAGGTCATCATGTCATGAACCTAACAAAATATATGTTGCCTTCTTTGGATGCAACACAACAGAGATATACCTCATTATGCCTCGCCAGCCACAGCAGACCACATATGAATGATGGGATAGATCATGACTTTGGATTCATTTTGCCAAGTTTCTCCGCAGGAACACCATAAGAATATAATTAGCACACACTTATCAATTCAATGTCTCATTCTATATGGCCACTTTGTTGCACATTTCTTTCCACATATGCTGCACATTTCCAAAAGTTAAAATGATTAATTAAGCTTTGGATTTTTTTTTTAATAAAACACTAATGGCTCATTTTGCCTCCCTGGAATTCAAGCCATTTCTGTCCAAGAACTCTGGTATACTGGTATGTGCCTAGCCCATATGAGAAGGTCATTAGAGTCTCACATGAGAGGAAGAAAGCCAAATATAGCCACAGGATGTCTTGCAGGGAAAACCCAGCTAATGAAACTTAGCTTATATAGGCTAGCTAGCTTTGTAGCAAATTAATGCCGGCAAGTCATACTTGGCTCCATTCCACTTTCTACCTCTGCATGAAAGACTCTTGGACCAGAAACTTATAAATTGCCTCATAGTTGTTTTCCCTTCACATATACATTTGGATCTATTGCTCATCCCGTGCTCTCTATCTTGCCATATACAGGTAATAGGTTGCTGCCATTTTATAGCCAGAGAGGCAGGGCTTAGTGGCAAATGGTGATGCTCTCATGCAATCTCCAATATTCTCATTTTGAATCACTATTCACAATCTTTTAGAGGCAAATGATAGTTATTCCTCTGAAAGGGCAATCCCACATTCTATGATAAAAGATTAAAAGCATCCATTTGTGAGGTATTTGGATTTCTTCTGAAAGCTTCCTTCAACATTTGGGTTGGCCACTTTAGCTGGCACAGACAATATTTCAGGGGTCATGACCTTCCTTTCAATCAATTAGCCTCAATGATAAATTACCTTTTTGTGGGAATAGAATCTTTCACCCAAAAAAGGGGGCGTGGAATGAGGATTTGTGCTAAGGAATGGCCAACCTTTTCTGGTTATGGGCATGTCAAAGGCTCAGGGGACTTAGGTCATGGCTTAGGCTGTGTGGTGGTAAGAGTGCACTGCTACTTGCTAGGACTTTTTCTTTTTTTAATATTCATTTGCAAATGGCAATGGATACGATTTACCTTCAAATGACTAAACATGAACTGTCCATGATATCTTTAATTGATATGGTGCCAAGGAATAATATAATTCAAACAAGCCGTGGAAAAGGGCAGAAAAGGGGTAAGGAGAGCTGGAAAATCTTTTCCTACTGAGATTTTCCAATTAAGAATGAGATATTGTAATTGAATAACCTCAGCCAATAATCAATTTCAACAAAAAGAAAAACAGGAATTGAATAAAATTGCAAGCAAATGAATGTCATACAGAAGCCAATCTTATAGAATAATTTGGAAATTTTTTGGTCAAAAGAAAGGTATAATATGCGCTGACTATTTGCTAAGAATGGTTCCATTTTAAAACATCAGGTTAGTAATTTTTTAATGAGTAAATTACCAAATGTAAATGTAAGTTAACTGGTAAAATTTCTCCAAACCTATAATTCTAGGTAAACTCAAGGTGCACTGATGCACCACTCTTCCAGAAGGTGCATGGCAGCCTTCTGTCTTCAAATATTTTCTTATTGCTATACATGTGTTAAACGATATGAGCTTAGACTTGTCCATGATACTTTCAAATTTGTATGTAGATATATGGCATCTATGAACCGTCTAGTTCAGACGCAAGCCATACATAGAACTCGGTAAAACTCATATATATGTCTGAATACATTTTAGACTGATATATAAACCGTGGATTTGTTTCATTTCATCCAATAATGTCCCCGCAACATGCATCAGAGCAGTGTATGGAAAGTGATAACTGAGAAAATACATTTTTTCATGTTCAACAGATTCAAGGTGTTGACCTGTTGCTTTGTCTGTAAATGGGGGGCAAGTTTATAATCCCTCGAGAGTACAAATGACAAGTATTATTAAATTTCTCCCTAATCTCTAAATAAAGGATATCACTTCCATGTATAATCTTAACTGGTTGGAGAATCTAAAGGAGCACTAATGGCTGCTTCAGAAATGAAGGATATAGAATTTGTTCAGAAATGTGTTTTGAGGGTTACCTGTATAGGTATAAAACGATGAGTTTCTTCGTAGCGCAGTCTCAACAGCGACAAGCGAGGGGGCAGGTAACTGCAAAAGACACTCCGATACTCAAGTCAATAGGTGTGCAAAGAGAGTATAGTGAGATTTTAGAAATTAGCTCATACCTTACTCTTGCTTACTATATTTACGTGAGCATTTTAGCGTATGTAGTGTCTGAGCATTCAGTGTATATCAAATGTTATTACCTGAGATCGTGGCGACACAATTGTGGAGGTTGTGGAGACCACTATTCCTTTGTCTTTATTTGTATGCTTGTACGAGATACGATCAGGATTTGTTCTTATCGTCATGCTTGGATGCTTGGTGTTTAGACTGCTTCATGCACACCGTGCGTTTGAGTGCCAGTTTGACGGGTCGAGTTGTTCAAGTTCTTTAGGCTTGTAATTCGGTCCAGAACAGAATTCATTCAAGAAAATGGTCTGTCCTAACAAGTAGTATTACATTTCTATCTAATTCCACTCTAAAATAGTATGATAAATTTAGCAGTGAAACATGAAATAGATATAGGGGCAGGGAAGATAAAGAAAAACTATTTTTTTCTCAGGAGGTTTTTAGCTCATAATTTGTGTAGTACTCTATTACCTCTCTGTCACAAATTATATTGTACATAATTAAACAAGGACATGCATATAGCATGAGTAAATCATTCAATATATATGTACCAAAAAATAATCATTCAATATATAGGTGGAATGAACAAGCTTTTTTAGAGTCTCATATGAGAAGAAAGGGAGCAAACGTGAGCCAAGGGTAACTACCAGCAACATCCAAAGATGGAATCTAGCTTTACAGCAGATGCCGGCAAGTCATCCTTGGCTCACATCTACTCTCTACCCCTTCATGCAAGGCGCTTAAGAGCAAACAATATTGAGCTTCCACCATGTTTTCATATGCTCTTATATTTCAGTTCACTGCATTCACCTGAGCATTATTTTTAGTGTATTTATAGGAAGAGAAGGTCAATGAGTGGAATCTCACACTTCATAATTTAGACAACTGATAAGGGAAATTCCCTAACACATGGCCGATGGCCCCACATTATCTGTGAACTCCAACTCCAACATACTGCTTCTTATCCGAGACCATCTTTGTTTTGGAATCAATTTCCGTGTTCGTACGCGTAAAAGGATATTTGGGAACAAGTAGAAGTTGACTTAGCCCATTTTCCTTCCAAACGGTTAGTTTATTGTGTGATACATATCTTTCTGCCACTGAAACATGCAGTTGTCTTTAGATTTTCCAGTTAAGGATTTTATTCTGTAATTGTTATCTTCTTCTGTAGTTGGACTGGACAGAAGGAAATTCCCTTGTTATGCATGGCTATCAAAGGCATCAAAGGGAAGACAAACAGATTAAGAGAATGAGCACAAAGGTAGGCACGTAGACTTCCCATTTGAAGTTATCCTTTCTATGGAGCATGCGGCACAAGATGAATCCAACGTATCCATTATCTATTAGTTTGCGCATATTTGAAGCTGTAAAAATTTGGAGCTTCCTTATCTTCTTCTTTTTTCTATTTTTATTTTTTTTAATTTTGGGTGACATGGCTTCCAACTGGCTTGCTCTTATTGAGCAATATTCTTAGTTGCACAGAATTCTCTATCGACTCGAAGAGACAATTAAGACACCTACTGGCTACAGCTCCACAATCTTCTCAAAGCCACCTATTAGCTGCTTTTCAATTAGTTGTATTCACTATTCAGTACTTATTAGTATGACTGAACTTCAAACGACAAATCATTGTGTATAAAATTATCACGAAAAAAGTTATGTATGATTGACATTGTTCACAACCTTCGATGTTATAGTATGTCTCAAATGTTGAGAACTGGCATCCAAGGCAGAATCTTGCGTAAGTCAACTTGAAACTAATTATGTTTCATATTTCTTTGGCCTTTGTTTTAACCAATAATTAATATTTAGTTCCCAACCCAACTTTCACAACTCACAAGACAACATTATGAATAGGGCAATTTATCACATGGTCTAAAATTTTTAGCCAGTTATCCTTATATACAACTCTCTCACTTGATATATACAACTATTCAGTCCCCTGCATACCTAGCGTGAATTAAGGTTTGGGGTATAACTGTTATTAAATTTCTTAAGTTTGCATAATTTTCTGTTTCTTTAAGCTCCTCAATACATTCAATAGAAGTTATTTATGGGGCATGAGAATTGTATAATTGCGCAAAAGATGGATTTTAATATGTTACTGAATGGGATCAGCTGAAATAGATGATTGAAATTCAATTTTTTGGAGCTACAGTTTTAATCTCTTAATAAATCACTATCGGTTCTATTAAATTAACAACCTTTTGTCATTGCAAAGTTACTAGTGCAGTGCACCTGAGTTTCTGTTTCCATATCACCCCCTCCCAATAAAAGTACAAAATGGATTTACAGCAGTACTGCATCAACAATACAATCCAACAGCAAAGATTGGTTTCACACAATGAAATCTTATAATCCCTAGGCAAAATCATTAGAGGGATGTTTTGTGCCAGGATGTACCAGGGTCCTTTTCATAAAATATTTAGCTCAGAAAACAAGATAAATTCAAAGATAAAACCTTGCCATTTGTATATTACTTTGTCTTCCTTTTTCTTTCTCATATTATATATTTCCTACAACATATGTTAGAGATAGACTTCATTTTGGGCTTCCTTTACAGCACACATAAAGCATAATATATGCATTCAAGTAGGCACAATTAACAAGCACTTTCTGTGTCTCATATGAGAGGAAAGGGGGCGAACTTGAGCCAAGGATAACTACCAGCAATAGCCAGAGATAAGGAATCTTGCTTTTAAGCTGATGCCGGCAAGTCATCCTTGACTCAAATCCACTCTCCACCTCTTCATGCAAGGGACTTTGAGCAAAAAATGAGCTTCAGCCGTATTTTTTCATAAGCTCTCAAATTTCAATTCCTTGTATACACTTGAGCATTTTGCCTTGTATTTATAAGCTGAGAAGAGTAATGGATGGAATCTCATATCTCGTAATGCACACATTTGAAAAAGTAATTCCCTAAAAACTTTTCAAAAGTAAGCACGGTTGTACTTAGCATTATAGCAATGGATTTCGTCATACTTCTTTATACCCAAATCCAACCTTATATAAAATCATTTTCCTTTTGCAATGTTTACTTTAAGAATTAGGAACAGATAGAAGTTCACCATTTCCTTCTAGATTGGTAATTGTTTGACTGAAATTTTGGCGTTAAAATATGTAGTTCATTGTTTCCTCTGTAAATTTTGACATCATGCATTGAAATAACTTTAGTTAGAAAACAAATTTAGCAAAGCTTATAGATAGAGCTAGCTGGTAGTTGAAGATGCAAAGCAATGCATGTTTACAGAAAACAAACATAATAGGAAGGGAATTCAATTTTAAAAGTAGGCTACATTGTGTACCCAAAAAAAAGGTAGGCTACAACGTATCGAATGTGATAAAAAAAAAAGGTTCTACTCAACAAATAAATCTATGATTCTATAGTATGGTTATACTACTTCAAACGGCAATTTATTCTGGTCAATGTTATCATGTCAAAACTCAACTACAATTAATATAGGTACAACCTTTGTAGTTACTTCTATCTTGGATATTTAGAAGCAGCATCCAAGCCTTAATATATGCCGAATCTGACATAATTTGAACTGAAACTATACTGTCAACGAATTAGCATTTACAGAATTCTTTAACTATTTTAAGTTTTCAATACATTAATTTACAGTGTACAGTATGTTATAGTCTCTAAGAATTTAATAGTGGTGAACGGAATCATTTTATCTTGAATGTGATAAGTAATCAGGGATGAGTTGGAGAATGTGATATTAAGATTTGTTGGTTGAGAGACAACATCCTACTTAGCAAGGCTCGAGTAGGGTCGGAATCAAATAGAAGCACTTACTAATGGACTTAAGTAAAAAAGTGATGTCTTAACTAATAGTTATAACAATTTTGGCATAGTGATAAGAGCCTCGATCCAACAAGATTTAATACCTTAACAGATTATCAACTACCGAAATAGCATGAATATTCAGGAACATAGGTTCTTAATTATCAATAAGTTGTAAGCAGTCTTCTTTCTTTGCATATTAGCTTCTTCAGTACAGCTTTGAGACTTAATACTTGAAAGAGTGATAAGCAAGATACTTTGTCATTTACTTCGAGGTACCTTGATTCTTGAATCTGATATTGATGTCATTGTCCAATACTTACTGAACACTTTTAAGACATAATTATAATAATATGTAAGTTTTATACGCAGGAAATTCTACATTTGTGTAATTATACAATTTATCAGAGTGAGACACACACACATATATGTATATATAATGTCCTTTTGTTCTAGATTACGTCGCTGTGTCAATCACAACCAAACCGCGACGGTTAACTTATCATTAATGAAATCTTGTTAGCCCTGAGCAAGTTTGGACTTTGGAGTGTGGACACTTCATAATCATTTGCACTTAAGAGAGTTTGAAACCCCCCAAAACAGTACAAACTTATGGCTTTCTGGCTCTGGGGCTGATTGCATGTAACTTCGTTAAAATCTAAAATGAAGCAGGCATGACATTGAATGGTAATCTATGTATAATACCTCTACTCCTCCGCCTGAGACACTACTTGAAATAAAAAGATTGATCTGATTGCATTGTAAGCTGGAAATAGGAAAATCTATCTTCAAAGTTATTCTCTTAGTATTACCAATAATTATGATTTGCCACGTCTTATGCACGTTTCTTTTCCCTTTATTAACAGGTATGAAGGAACAGAAGTGGCGGTAATAACCTAAAATATATTGGTCTTGTTTGACAAATTTAATCAATATGTTGATCTGTTTCTTCCTTATTAGGAGGGGGCACAGTAGAGTTATAAAATTGTCTTGTATTCTGAGACCATTCCAAGTTCATATTCTACACTTTGGACTTGGGAGATGACTCTCAATTTTTAGACGGAAATGGGAGAAACATGAAGCATTACATGTCTTCCTAGTAGCCCATGTGAAACCTTGGGTGCAACTATAGAACTGCAAAATCTCGAGTTCAGCAATGAGAGCAACATGAGTAACCTTGTCAGCATATGGATGAACATCACCGATCCTTTTTTCTTGTTTTCTTCTTTATTTTTTCACTTAAATTTTGTTATGGTAAAAAATAAATTAAAATAAAAAAATAAGCAATATAATTAAATTTAAAATAATTAACACAATTTAAATAAAAAATAAAAAAAGAGACAAATAATCCCCGTTCGTCAAGTTATATGCTGATTTTGAAATGATTCCTCTGCTTCTCGAACCCGTAAAAATGGCAGGTGTATTTACCAGATGGATAAAGTTGTTTCAGGTCTGTCTGCACACATCTCCTTCCACATGGAGGACGGAGTACATAAAATGTGGTAGGATATAAGATGATAACAATTACATATGAAATTGATTATTATGATAATATTTATTATTTTTACACTATTTTAAACTATAATTAAATTAAAGTTTTATTCTCTATAATTTATATTTATTTTTACTTAAATTTTTATAAATTTTTTAAGTTAATTTCTATACTTACAAAAATTTTAAAATAATTTTTGTTAATATTTTATATTATTACATTATTATAATATTGTCAAGTTAATAAAGTATATGTTTATTTATTCGATATAAGTTTCTTTACATATTTTTTTTGTAAAATATCAAATAAATTATTTATTTATTATAATATATGTTTATTTCTTTTCATTATACGGTTTTTTGATCTAATAAATACTTTTTTAAATTTTTTCTATAAGATGTTTAATAAGGATTAAATTAATAATGTTAAAACAAAAATTAACAGCAAGATTATTTTAAAAATATTTGTAAGTGTGAAGACTAATTTAAAAAAATATTATAAAAATTTAATTAAAAATGAGTATAAGTTATAAATATCAAATCTTTAATTTAACCTTAAACTATTTATGAAATTGATTCTTATGTTCAACCTCGTCAGGAAACTGTTAATCTATCGGTTCTTAATTAATGAATCTCTACTTTTTCTTTAATAAGAACTAATAAATCAATTAAAAATAATATGCATAATTAGTTTTTTAAATCTGAATTTGCATATATAGCTTTATAACTTAAGCCCATTATTAATACTGAGTGAAATTAAGTCTCCTCCCTTTCTGATGAACAAATAAACTCTCCGATTTTATTTAATTTAAAACATTAGCTTAATTTTTAAACAAATGTCCAATTTATTCAAATACAAAATTATTGAAATTAATGACTACTCTATTTTCGCTTTTAATACTTTTTGCCAGTTTATGGCTCACAAACACAAAGATGGTCTCGCAACCATGAGAAAAGCTATGCACATTTCTTTCTACTAACTTCGTACTGATTCATTACTCATTACTAACGCATATTTTCATAATTGCATTTAAATCTTTCAACACTGTTATTCACAAACTAATATCATTCTTACATTACTTATCTTTTGAGTAAAAAAAACAATTTTCACTATACTCTTTTTTTTTTCTCAAATAAGAAAATGTAACAAAAGGTAAAGGTACCAGCTAATTTAATTTAGCTAATAAAGTTCTTTGCTGATAAATGTAAATACTTAGTATATAAATAGTGTTCAATAATCATTTCCTTAAATCCTGTTTCTTATTTCCTACACTGTTTTCCCTTTTAATTGATAATAAATTCTCTCTTACTTGTTAGTATTTTTTTATAATATTTTTCTAAGTTATTAATGTGAGAAAGAGATTTAATTTTTTTAAAAATCTCTTACCATTTGAAAGTCGCATTAAATTTCAACTAATCTAGAGTTGAGTCAAGTCGTATCATAAATATGTAAAGTTTTTACAGCGTTAATTTTTTTTCATTCATAAAACTCAAACTTAATATTTTACTTAAGAGAAATGAGTGTGGAACTATTTGAATTAATTAGATGTTAGTGAAGATTTAAATTTTAATTCCCCCGTAAAGTTGTTTTAATAAAGACTCATCCGTTTAAACTTTGAAGTAAGCAGTTTGAAATATATAAATAATAAGGAAAATGTTTGTCTTATAAAAAAGGAGTGAGTGTCAAATTAAAAGATGTGATTAAATGAATTAAAATAATTACTTTAATAAATAATATTAATGATTTTAATATATACCCCGTAAGAATATCATTTTGAAATAATAAAGACTTCATCCGTTGACCAAAGGATTATGCTTTGAAGTAAGCAGTTTGAAATATATAAATAATAAATACGGCTTTCGCCTCTATCGTAATAAGTTGACCAAAGGATTATGCATCCTTAAAAAAGAATTTAAAAAAGGAAGAGAAAGTGGATCCTCCAAAAACAGGTGGAAGAAAAACAGAAAAAGGGTCACCTGAACCAACCAAACTAGATTAATGCCAAGAACCAAACCTTCCAGTTACGTGTTAGCTTTGCTTCGCTCTCAAATTGAATCGTTCATGCTTGCCACATTCGTATTGCAAACATGATACATTTCAACAAGGCACAATGAACATCAAGTTTTCAAGCTCTTACCCAAGTCTCATATGAGAGGAAAGGGAGCAAAAGTGAGCCCGGAATGCCTGCCAGCAACACCCTTGGAGGGGATCAATATGCCGGCAAGTCATCCTTGGCTCAAATGTACTCTCTCTACCTCTTCATGCAAGACATTTGAGCAAATAACATATATTATTGAACTTCAAAATCACACTCTTTGAAACTCAACATTTCACATTTCATCTTGTATGCTCTTTCCTCATCATTAGCCTATGTATTTATAAGCATAGAAGGTCAAAGGGGTGGGGGGGGGGGGGGGAACTCCTAGACACATCTCAGATGGTGACTTATCCAATACCTATGAAACCTTTCCATGCTGCTCCTTGTCTAATACCGTTCTTGTGTTGTCTGGAATCAACTTTCATTTTGCTACGTGTAGAATTAAGAATTAGTTTAGCTAGGATAGGAGCAAGCAAAAGTTGACTTGGCCCATTTTCTTCCCAAAACTGTTTGTTGATTGATTAATATTACTGTTGTTGTGGGAATAGAATATATAAGAAGGGAAGGCAGCCAGAGACTAGTAGTGGTTAGTGGTCACCCATGTTTCTGTTTATGCCATTGTCTATGAGAATTTGTTCTCAGATATTTAGCTGATCATAAGAGAGGATCTGATAATTTTACTTCGTTGGGTTCCATATGTAGCAATATGGGCAGAGAGGCTAAAAATTTCTTTGTTCCTAGATATCCTTGTGTACGTGTCATTCCCAGTACACTGTATCAGTCTAGAAAGTTAGCATACAGATTCCCAACCCGGCCTCTATTCTTCTTATCTTTTAGCCTTTACGTGAAGAATTTGCTTTTCCTTCTTCTGTTGTCTTTGCACATGTAACATTCTGTGAATTGTGATCGATGTTCCATGGCCATATAGGAAATTTTGATTCACTCAGCTGATATGATATATATAATATATATATATTAGGAATACAGTTGGATTCCCTTTTACCCTCTTGAAGTCTCACCACAGTCAATCGACTTGTCCTTGTCCATTGAGAATCCATCTTTGCATTTCAAAGAGTAACCTCTCTTTTTTTAAAAGAAAAAAAGTCAAAGAAAAAAGTTATCTTTATTTAACTCGAATAATTTTTTCTAATGACTGGATTAGACAGCATTCTCTGACAACAACAATTTGCTTCTTTTAGTATGACAGAGAACCTTTCTTTTGCGTACATAATTAAAAAGGAACCTCAAATTATAAATCTTGGAGGAAAAAAAGAAGATACAATTGTTTACACTTTCACTTTTCAACCATTAATAGATTAATTTTGTAAAATAATATAGTTTGAACTGCACCAATAAATTTTTCTGTCAATTTTTAACTAATTATTACAAATAGATTCATTTCATGTGAAATTATTAGAGTGACATTACTATTTCAAATCTTATATTATTGCTTTCTTTTTTTACAACCAAATCTTATATTATTGCTAATTTAACCCACCTAAGATTTATTTGTCTTCTCATTCGACCAATCATCATGGGAAAGTTACATGTGGTACTTTTTAAAGTGTAAGTACGGTCAGAATAAAAAAAGGTACAAAATACCAAAATTCAAAAGAAGTGTGAGTTAAATGTAATTTATCTTAATATTTTATCTGACTAATAATGAACCAAGAAATATAGTACTTGTTCGTTAAACTTTGTCATTGTCATCCCCAAAACAAGTAGAAGGAAAATATTAAACTAAAAGTAAAAGCTTTAAAACATTCTTATATAATTTTAAAATATGTGTTACTATAGATAAATTAGGGACGAAGGTATAAATAACTAAACTTCAAGAAACTTCTTCCAAATATTAGCCATGTGTAGAAAACTTTCTATGCTATGAAATTCACTGAAACAATTTTTTAAACTTATCAAAACGTACATATTAGTATATATTAATTCTTTTGTTTGTGGAAAAAATCCCTTACATAAAGTTTATATGTACAGATTTGTGAATACATAGAATCGTATTAGTAAGTTTCAAAGTACATAAGGGATTTTTCACTTGTCCCAAAATTATAGAGAATTTTTTTTTTAATTTTAGCCTATATATATAATGATGGGTTGGGGGCTGTCTACTCCTTTTAAATTAAAAATATTCCCCATATGTTAGTTGAATTGTATATGAAAACAAAATTTGTGAACACATTTATCTAAAGAAACTCTCTGACATCTATTCTTTTGTTATTATGGTTAAGTGATGTTTAAGTTAATTTACTCATACATCGACTAATTTAATGATATTATTAATTGTTTCTAATAATTTTGTGAATCATAGGATAATGATTAAACGGAAAATGAGGTCATTTGTTGAGCCTAAGGGTGGCATATGGTATACTCCAAACCCTATGTTGGATGTGCAAGAAGTTGGGTTAGCTAGAGTTTAGACAATAAATTAAAGAATATGAAGAGTTGTGTGAAGCATTGGTATACCTGCACTCTTTTTATGCATCAATACATAAATTTAAGATTTTTTCTGTAGATTCAACGATTTATTAAATGGATGAACTATTTCACATTTTGCCTTTTAACTTATAGTCCCCTACTATTGTTCTGTATTGGGATTTTTATTTTTTTTTGGGTTACATTAGAGGGCCTACGCCCAGATGGAAATTCTGTAATGGGTTTAATTATTGGTAAAATTGTTTCATTTCTTCATATATATGAGATGGGCACTGGCTTCTCTCTTGATTTTTCTTCTTTACTTCGTTTACTCAGACATTATTAATAAAACTATCTATCTACCTTTGATTGAAAGAAAAAGTTTGAACAAAAGTGAGGAGCCAAATTTAACATACGAACTTCGTCAAGTGAGTTGTTCTCTCTTGGACTTTTATTTTGGATATATATACCATTACATTAATTGTTACATTTTTCTTTACATTAGTAACTGGAAAATTATATATTTGTCACATAAACTACCGGCTCAGTTATATTTCTCCAATCTATCAAAAAGTGACAAATATTACATCATGCAAATGATATTTATGTCACTTTTGAGTGGAACACTAATAAAAACTTAAATGGGATACTAATTTCCATTCTTTAGGTGGGCGAATTGTCACAAGATGTCAAGATGCATCTAAAGTTTAACCGTGATGGCAGTTTGAATGGCTGCATAATAATTGTCGCAATATTAATTTTTTTTTGATAAAAAATTGTCGCAATATTAATAAGTTAGGGTATTATGAGTTTTTTTTTAAATTCAAATAATTTTCTTTGACAAGAATGTATTTTCTCCAAATAACTTGTGATATATCTTTGTAAAATTTCAGTTATTGGAGACAGAAACTGAAGAAGTTATTTGTAATTACTATCAGCAAACGAATATAATTCTAATCACCAAAATTTATTTTCGAATCGATCGATGAAATTGATCATATATATATCATATATATATACACAATACTAACCAGGATTGTTCTACAAATTATTCTATATTGCACAAGATGTACAGAAGAATGTGCCATTTTGTTCAATTGCCGGTGGAATTTCTTTTGCATATTTCTCTCTTCTTCAAGTACCTGCAACAAACAAAAGTTTAAGATAAACTTCAGCAGCCAAAAGATTTATTAATCAGATCAATTTCGATACAAGAGGTTAATTGTTTTCTTCATTGAGTGCGATTGAGTGGGTTAATGATTGAACAAGCAATGTAGCAGAGGGGAAGTGTGTGAAGAAATGGAAAAATGTCCAAAGGTTTTGCATGACAGTAAGAATAGTGAATTAGAGTCAAGTAAGACTTAGCCGGGTGCTGTAACACAACCGGCAAGTCATCCTTGGCTCACATTCACTCTTCCACTCTTTCATGCAAACCAACTCGGACAATCAAATAGCACAGCAATGCTCTCTCTCTCTCTCTCATATTTGCTCCCACACCATACTACATAACTATGACTGGTTCACATATTTATAGACTTCGTAGAGTATGCATTGATATCATAGTTAGGCTTAAACCTTTTCCCCTTCAAGTCAACTAATGGAATTATTGAACTCAAGGATGGAATGGTTTGGTTTGTGGGTATAGAACATGCGAGATTGATTCTGTGTCATGTGCAAAAGATATAATTATATCAACTGGAATTTATTCAAAGTATTATAAGGGTGTCGCGTGTTAAAAGCTTGTTATCCCTAACAGCAATGGCTATGTACTTTTTTTTTTGGTTCTTTTTTTGTGTGTGTTGATTTCTTTGCGTATTGTTTAAGTGGAATTTTGGTCGAAAGGGCAAAAGAAATTCCAACAAACAAATAATTTATTTATTAAACGAAAATGGATTCAGAATTATGTGGTAATCTCGTAGGTTTTGAAATTTAACTTGAAATAAACAAGAATTTGTAAAAGGAAAGTTTAAAAAAGTAAGTTTTAAAGAATTAAAAGAAAATAAATAGACTGAAGCAGAAAATTAAAGTGCAGAAAGTTTAAGAAAAGCAGTAAAAGAAAGCATTGTAAATAAAGCAACAAAATGTAAATAAATTTAAAGAACAAGACTAAAAAGTAAAGGAAATTGAGAGAACATTTGCATTAATTTAAATGACTGGAAATGAAAAGGGAATGCATATTTGGATCAAAATTCGTTAATCTGCTCGGGTGAGATTTTAGGATTATGTATCAGCAAATAACCTCCCTTTGACATTGTGAATGCTGATATTTATAGATAAATTACAAAAATAACTGACATCCTAGAACTTTGACACGTACATGGCAGTTATGCCACTAAAACCTCCCTAATTTCTCGACAAAACTAACTTCTGACCATTTTGGCGTTCTTCGTCGGTTTAATCTCTTGGAAAATACAATCCTTCTGTCAGATCAAACTACTTGTCCAACATTAATATTCAGCGACTTTATTGAGTTTTCCAACCATTTGGCTCTTCTGTCGGCTCAACACTTAGAAAATTTTTCCAACATCATCGTCCAGCCGTCGAATAACCAATTTATTTATTTTCACTCCCAACAGATGCCTCCCAAAATTTTTCTTTCAACACTAGCAGGAGGAAGATAAATTTTAATTCAATTTTGACTGTAACTCTTTTTTTCTTTTCTTTTTTTAAAAAAAATCCAGTAAAATCCTTCCGTAAATATCTGGACAGTCACAGCTATACTTATCATTGCAGACATTAAATAGCTGTTCCTAATAAATAGGGATCATAATTACCCCTTTTTTCACAGAAAATAGCTTTTCAAAATCACACGTCTTTTCACTGTTCATTGTCTTTCACATTTCTTACTATTCACCACCTTCAACCTTTCTTCTGCATATTCTCTGCAAATTTCTACCTTCTTCCATGATTTCCAACTCTCAATCTCCTAGCGCATCAACAATAGATTTAGGAAATCACATCATTGTTCAAGACCCAACTCTGCAGAAATCTGAGCTTTGGCACCTCTCAAAGGTAATTCTTCTCATTAACGATTCTTCACTTTCTTTGGATCTTCTGGCTGCTTTCTTGGGTCCAGTTTTGCCCAAGGAGTTCATTACTGATGAAATACACTCATTCTTTCCTTGTAAGAGTTCTCAATAAGCTATCTTGGTTTCCCTTCCTTCCATCCCCATCAGCTATTTCAGTAAGTCTGAAAGGCTCTTCAGAACTCCCCCTACCCATATTAATGGGTATCTTGAATGGCTTGATAGAGTTCAAGCTTCTAAAGAAAGTTTATGGAGGGAAATAGGTATCTTTGATTGTATCTAACTTTCTCGTTATCCCATAAAGATGGATTCTTGCATGTTGGGTGCTTCGTTTTTCTTCTGGAACAAAACCACCAACTCCTTCCAATTCCCCTATGGCATGATGGGTCCTACACTTTTCGACGTAGCTACCATAACTGGTCTTCGACCAGATGGGGAGATCATCACACCCATCCTTCAACCTTCAAATACTATTGATATCTACTCGAAAGCTCTAACTTCTTTTTCAGGCTTCATCAGCTTCTTCCTTCCTGAAGCTAGTCCTATGTCCGACGAAGAACACGTAGCTTTCCTTCTTCTTTGGTTTTCAGCTTATGCTGTAGGGTCTAGGTCGGTCCAGGTATCCAAATCTTTTCTTCAACTTGCTAACCTCCTTCATGAAGGTCGACAATTAGCTCTTAGTCAATTTCTCTTTACCATTCTCTATCTGAGCATAGATGAAATTGTCCAAAGCATTAGATCTCAAGTGAAGAAAATCAATTCAGGTGGCCCAATGTGGCTACTCCAGCTTTAGTTAAATGCCATATTGGGAGATTATTTGGTCGACACTTCTCCCCCGACAGTTTCTCTTGCTACCTATGGCATAAAGCTTTGTCATGTAAAACATGAGAAAATCCACAAACAGAGCTTAGAAAATTTCATGCACTTTTTCAGTATTTCTCATTCCATCTCTTTTAGCACTGAAGACATATATTTTGCTCCCTTTGCCGACCGTTCCCTTGGTCCAGAATGGTTTACCCGACCAATTCTTTCCAATGACCCTTCTACTCAAGCCGACAATATTTCTATTTGGTCCAACTTTCTTTGTCGACAAATGCTAGTTGCTGGTCTTCCTGGTACGACAGACAAATCCTTAGAGTTATGTTTACCAAATATGGTAGCTCGACAGCTAAGATTTTGTCAGGCTATTCCAGCACCATTTTCTCATAAAGCCAAGGAACATCTCATCAACGGCCATCTACAAAACATGTTGGACCTTGTTCGAGTGGCCTCAAGGAACGAGAGGCACAAACAACATTTTCAGTTTTCTGCATTTACTCCTTATAGAGGAGTCTCCAAGGATTTTGTCGAATGGTGGACTAAATACTATAGTCCTTACCATGTCGATATTGAAATTTGTCGAAGCTGCATCACTGAAACTTTGATTCCTATGCAGGGTTAGGATCCTCCGACAAAGACCAAAGGTAAGCATATTCAAGACATCAAAGCTTTTGAAAAATACTACAAAATCAAATGGGATTTCAGGTTTCCTAGCTTAATTGTTTGACACTGTGAGGAAGTCGTGGCCAAATTGAAACAAGCATACAACGATAAATGCTCCACTAACTTTCTTTCAGTTTCCATAAAAAATCCTTTAGCACGGCTTGAACCTTTTCAAATTTCTTTTCCAAAACCAGTGCTTCTTCTTTGTGCTCATTTTGGTTTAGCCGACGAATTCTCAGGTAAACCTACAAGGGCTGGTAATTTTTCTATTTCAGATAGGATTTATTCTGCGAGTAATATCTTTCTTACAAGAACTCCAAAAGTCAAATTTACTCGTCGGTTTGCCTTATCGTACGAACAATTTGCCAGGAATACCCAGGTCATCACAAAAATACCTGAAGGTATATTTTGTGTTTATATTCTGATATTTTGATTCTTTATCCCATTTACTAAATATATTTTATTTCTTGCAGCACTCCCATTGAAAAGACCCTTGGAGTACAAGCAGCCTCAAGAAGATGAAGAGGAGGAAGAAGAGGAAGTCATTTCTTCAAAAAAGAAGAAAAGTAAAAAGACTCAAAATCCTCTCATTCCTAAGGCTCCAAAGGCCAAATCGACTGCACCAGTTTCTACAAAAAACTCCTCGAAACATGGTATTGCTGCAAAACCTCCAAAACCAAAAACCTTAAAGGTATTCATACTTTTCGACCAAACCTCAAAACTTGGTTTCTGAATTTGCTCAAGTTTAATTTGATGTCGAATACAGATTGGTGAATCTACACCTATCATTTCTTCTGCACTTGTCGAGTCTTTAATCACATCTCCTGAACAACCTCTAAAGGTATGTCTTACGCTATTATATTTTCTCCATCACTAGGTTAAATTTCACCTTGACTGTAGCTTTGCAGAAGAAAAAGAAGAAGACTCAATCTACAAGTTCCACTTTAAAGCCTATTGTCGAATTGGAGACAGAAACCATTTCTCTTTCATCAAAGGTAATATTTTAATCAACATAATTCTTTCTCTCAAATCTCAACTCTTATTATTCATCCAATATCTATTCCTATCAAATTCAGGATCTGGAGGCTGAACAATCCGCTGATCATCCTCTAGAGCCTGTTGTTGAACCAGGAGTTGAAGAACCAATTCGATAATCTCCCGAGGTAATGTATCTTACCAAACTCAACTATTTTCAAAATGTTATTTATTCTGAAATCTCCTCTGTTTATCTTTAGGATTCAGCAAACTTGGCTATATCTAATAGCCCACAAAGGCTAGGAACCAAGAATCCTCCAGAATCCCTTGCAACACCTACTGTTTCGTTATCACTTCCGACAGAAACCCAGACTGTCAAAGTCTTAGAAAAAACCCCAATCCCCCCAGGCATTGAGAGTTCTTCTCATTCAGACAAGGCCAATTCTGTCCAAATTCTCTCAAAAGAATTCGACATGGATACTTTGGTGGCAGAATTCGCCCCAATTGATCCACTTCCATCTCCACCAGCCAACTTAATTGTTTCTGTGCCAAAAGATACTGAAGACATGGAGGCAGATTTGGACAAATTGATAACAATGTTGTCGGGTGTAACACCCTCCTTAGGGCATCACATTTTCGACTTCCGACTTCCAACTTCCGACTCATAATCTGAAAAGAAGTTCACACAAAGTTTCAGTTATAAAAGATGGGTTTCAAATTTTTTTCTTTACTGAAACAAAAATTTACTGAAAATATTAAGTAATATTGAAAATCATATTTCAACTATTCAAGAGAAAAATAAAATTAACAGACTTATTTTTTTTTTACAGTAGCAAACCCCATGACGGGTTTTACTTAATAGCACGGTACAACACTAACATTAAATCTTAACATACTCGTTCCTTCTCTTGTATCAACTTGATGTATCAGAACTTTACTCCTTGTCTACCCGGCACATCTTTGAACTTGAGACAGCCACTTTTCAATGTTTCCATCAATCTCTGAGTATCTACCACTCGTTATGTCTAAGACAACTCATTCCTTCTACTGTATAATTTTAACAATACAGACAAAGCCAAACAATATAACAAAGAGGTGAGATCACCTACACTAATACCAACATGGCAGCACAGAGATAACACAAACAACAATATCAAACAGATAGATCATACCACAATTATGATTATGTCATCAACATTAATCAACTATCATCATCCAATCATTTATCAATTCAATTATCATAAACAATAATTATGATAATGCCCTCAAAGATTATCATCATCATCATCATCCAAGTATTCAAAACAATAGTCATAACCAATATTCCTCAATTAATATATCATACAAATATAAATGCTCGATTTATGCATATGCACAAAGACTCAGTTTATCAAAAACAACTCCATGAAGGTTTTCACAATTTCGAGAAGAATGCTCGTTAATTGTCGACCTTAGCCCAAAGACAATTTCTCGGTCGTTGAAAAGAATCGTGTTCTTGTCGGGTATCGTCAATGCGTTAAACGAATCGCATTGCCAAGTGGCACAAGGTACTCGCTAACCGTCCCACGGTCGACCGCTACCTCGACGCCCCAAGATCCATCATAGACCTCACTATCAATTCTCATTCCCTCTTCAACCACAAGGGCCATAATAGCTATTAGCTATATTTTATACAATGCACGAATATATCAATGCAAGTCCAACCCCAAATGGTCAAATCTTTTCAATTTCATTTGTTCAATGTAATCATATGCTTCAACGCATATTTTTCTAATGCACGTATAATGCACCAAATCCAATCACGACATATCTTTCCAATGTATGTATAATGCACCAAATGCCAATCACAGGAAAACATGTCATTTTCTCACACAAAGATCCATTTACTAGTTCTATAGTATTTATACTGTATTTTCAACAGGAAAATCATATTATCACATTTTCATAGTTATAAAACTCTTTCGCCGTGTTTTCACAAAATTGCGCAACATTTCCATTTCATTTTCACAATTCCAAAATGTTTCTGTTACGTTTTCACAATACTGCAACTCTTCTATTGCACCTTTAAATCACGTATGAAATTTTTTTTTAATATTTTTCTCAATCGCATAAAAATATATGTTTCTCAAATCGCGTAATGATTTTTCATCGTTTTCAAAATCGCATAACTTAAAAATCATTCTTTTAAGTCGCATAAAACATTTTCCATCATTCTCAAAATATTTAAAACACTTTCCAAATCACATAGTGATTTTCTGTCATTTTCACAATCACGTAAAAATATTTTATCACTTTTAAATCATATAGTGATTTTTCAACAGTAGTTCAAATTACGTAAAATATTTAAACCTAATTCAAATCACTTAAAATGTTTCAACGCATCTCCAATCGCGTAGTAATATTTTATCATATTTCAAATCGCGTGAAAATATTTTACTATATTTCCAAATACTTAGAAATATTTTATCTTGTATTTCAAAACATGTACTTTAAAAATTACATTTTTAAGATATGTAAATAATTTTTTTTTCACCATAATTCTATTATAGAAAATATTTCTCATTTCTTCAAAAATTCCATTTCCACTTTTCTCAAAATAATATGACTTTATACTTTATTTAACACATTTTCTTTACTCAAGAAAATCTTTTTCACATTTCTTTACTCAAGAAATCCTTTTCCAAAATATAATTCACAAAATCACTTTTCCATTGATATAAATCAACGTTTCAAAACTTAACATTTTCTAACGTATTCAAAACTCAAAAATAAGTTATACGTTAGTAAATTTTTAAAATATCATTATATTCTCCATTTTTCCCAAATCATTTCCAAATCAACCTTACTCAAAATAATATAACTTTATACTTCATTTAATATATCTTCTTATTCAAGAAAATTCTTTTTCATAGTATATTTCACAAATTCACAATTCCATTGAATTAAATCAATGTTTCTAACTTTAAAAATTTCTAACACTTTCCAAAATCCAACGGGATTTTAACAAAAAAATAAATTTTTTTAAAACAAATTGAGGCTCACTTGCAACCTCTCTTTTTCATTTACATAAAAATTCATTTCTCAAGTGCTAAAATACTCTGATTCCTTTTTCAAATTCCTTGTATTAAATTAATTATATTTCCACTTGGAGAATCACTTTGTTTCATCAAAATCAATGCATTACAAGCCTTCGAAAACGTGGACATGACTATTGAAACCATCAAATATTTTTCCTTCTAAATTGATATGGTTTTACACAAACAAAACCATTAAAAATTTTGTTTTCAAAATCGCAAGACTTATGGTTATAAAACCAAACTCATTTGTTCAAATTCATTTTTATTTTCTTTGCAAATCTTTTTTTTTTCACTTTCTTTGCAAATTCTTAAAATCATCATTGCTATTTTCATTTAAATCTCATGTTTTGTAAAACACTTAAAAACTTTTTACACAAAATAAATCAATAAAAATTCCTCAAAAATCATGTTCTTGTACTCTTTGAAATATAAATTCTTTGTTTATTTTCCTTATTTTTCTAAACATCCATTTTCATTATTCATGAAAATATTCATTTATGAACACCTATCTTGAGGTGTCTTAACCGATATTCACCATATTTCTAGGGACCAAAAATTAATTCCCTTGTTCTTGAAAAATTTTAATATGAACCCTAATCAAGGGCATCAAAACCGTAGTCCTTCTTTGGCCATTGGGACCAAAATTAATTTTCTTTCCATCACCAAATCATGGCATACACATACATACACATCATATATATATATCAAAAGCATGCCATATTATCATCATGCATAGTATAAGCATACCATCAAAATCATAAACTCATGCAAAGTATATATTAAGCATAGGCAATTAATCAAAGCTCATAAACACATATAAATTATTACATGACCATGGATATGAATCCTCACATGGATTCACCATCCATCAAATATAAGACCATCTCTCACCACCATGCTTGGTTGGTGAGATGGATCTCCCTCTTACCTCTTGAAGATCCTCAAAAACTCCTTGTTTTACTTCTTTTTTCCAAGTCCTTCACTACCAAGGGCTTCTCAAATACAAAACAAAATATATAGAAATTAGTATACTAAGCTTGATTAAGAGGAACCATGGATCAAACAAAGTTTAGATCATGAAAAAGAAGAGAAGAAATGAAGTCTTCTTATACTTCACCTCAAAAACCCAATAACTTTGATCTTGAAGAAAATCCATGAAGATGAATGATTTAGAGAAAATCTCCAACATGAAAGTTGCTTAGAATATCTTGTAGATTCAAGATCTATGGTTGGATGAAATTAAAAGAGATTGGAGAGTGGTTTTAGGTGTCTTGACCGAATGGTTTCTCTTGAAGCACAAAGATGGAATTTTTTTGATTTTTGATAGAAACTTGAAGCTTGGATTTGAAGCTCAAGATGAATGATTTTGGAAAAACTCATAACTAGAGATGTTCTTAGAATGGTGTTTAGGTTTAGGAAATGTGTTTAGATGAAATTTTAGAAGCTTGGAGACATGGTTTCTAGGTGTTGACCGAATGGTATTTCTTGGAGAAGAAAATAGAGTTTTTTTTTTTTGTATTTTGCTTTGGAGAAGATGATGAATAGAAAGCAATTATGATACAAATGATAGAAACTAAAAATTTTGGTCTTCTTTGGAGTGCATGGCCGTAGCTCATATGGAGAGAAAGAAGAGAATATATTTTGCTAAGTCTTGCTTTTGGAAAATCAATGAATGATGAAGATTGATCAAGTTAGGAAATTAATGGTCTTCAAACTTTTTCTTTGGCCTAAAAAGGCTACTCAAAATTGTCTCCTCCTTCCTATGCATTCTCCAAAATCGTCCCCCCTCTTCCTAAAGCATTCATGAAGTTGTCATCATTATTAGTCACCATCTAGAGCATTTCTAGCCATTGATTAATTCAATGGTTAGGATTTAGGTAGACTTTTGATTTAGAAGACTTAATCTAGGCCATTAGATCTTTTTCCTTTAAATTCTAACCATTAGATGTGTCTCCAAAATGAAGGGTCAAGATTAATCCTTCTTACTTTTAATCCAATGGTCATAATTAGTCTTTACTACTTTTTAAGACCAAATCTCCACCCTTGATTAATTCTTCATCCAATGGTCGTAAATGGTCTTTTTCACTTTTTAAGACTAAATCTCCACCCTTGATTTAATCTAAATCCAATGGTTATAAATGGTCCTTATTACTTTACAAGACCAATTCTACACCGTTGATTAAATCTACGGTTGATATTGAAGCCTTTCTTATTAAGCTTGTCTAGATTAAATCTCTACCATTGATTAGATCAATGGTTAACATCCAATGTTTCTTCATTAAATTTATTTCTCAACTGTTGATTAAATCAAGATCAAGTCTCCATCGTTAATTAAATCAATGGTGGATATCCAAACCACCAATGTTGACTTAAGCAATATAATTTCTATTTTTATCTACTAAAAACCTCACGAAAGAATATATTTACTGTATTTTTATCGCCCGATAATTAAATACAGTACCAAACACAATACAAGAAAATTTCTAAAACTATTTTCGGATTCAGGTTTAGTAAGATCACCTGTCTCCGTCTAAACAGTACAAATTTTTCTATGCGTAAAATTTTTTTTACTTTGCGGGATCCACCTGGGCCCACGTAAGGTCACCCGGGCCCACATAGGACCACCTGGGCCCACATACAGAAAAAAATTTATAATCATTTACAAAAATCACAAATATTAGAAAACGTATGAAAATCAAGTCAGATTGTTAAAAATAATTAATAGTCAAGAGAAATAAATACAGAAAGATTTTTCCCGGCCCGAAAATTATTATTTTCCTGATATGGAGTAAATCACTCAAAACAATCAAATACGCTGATGGAATAATCAAAATAATTTTACAGTATCTAGAAATTACTAAATAGTAAAATTCTGTTAACTATCAAAATTACTGTTTACAAGATAGGAAATTTTGGGGTGTTACATCGGGTGGCCACAGAAGTTCTCCTCAATCAGCTCGTTCTTCGACACAACTTGGAGAAGACTCTAGTGATTCTCATATCACTGGACTCTTAACCGAATTGAAGAACGCATTCACCTATTCTTTCGAGCACTTAATTTCTGACCAACCTCTCCAAGAAAGAATGGTGGCAATTGTAACTGACCTTGAGCTTCTTGCTAAGCAATTATCAATAATCAGTCGAGCTCTTCCTACGACTATTAAAGATTTTCTTCAAAGCTTAACGGCAAAAATGTCTGTCATTCGTTGAGTCATTCCTGCTTATACAAAAGAGATTCAAGAAAAGTCTAAAATTTTGAAGCAGTTAACCGATGCAAAAAGTGAAAATGCCACTTTGAAGGAAAATCTAGTAAAAGGAAAAGCCAAAGAGGCAGAGCTCGACAAGGAGATTGAAGATTTAGAGAAGAAACTTGAAGCAGCCCGTCGTCGTAAACAAAAACTTCAAACAACATTGCAACAAAGGGCCGCTAGGCAGCAAAGTATTCCAATAATACCAAACAATGGGCTGTCGAAGCCAAGGCTGTGTTGGCAAAAATAAATTCTCTTGAAGCGGAATATCAAACTGTCTGTTCCAACAAGCAATCTTTAGAAGATTCCTGGGGGGTTCTTCAAAAATTCTAAGTAGCTTTTTTTTCATTTCTAGATAATTGTCGATTAATTATTTTGTAAAGTTTTGGCAATATCAAGTTGTAACATCTGTTTAGCATTTTTATTTTGACAATGTAACTTGCATTCACCAAACATATTAATAAAGACTTCATTTTTTGTCAATTTTAACTTCACACATTATCGGTTTATATGGCTTTAAATATTTCCATTAATTGACTTAATTCTTAAATCAGAATTAATTTCGACAAGCGCATAAGCATTTCCTGAGAACTCTTGAGTCACTTTAAATGGTCCTTCCCACTTTGGGGACCATTTTTCATATTCTCGACAATTTCTATCCATGGGCAAAATTACCTTCCAAACCAAATCATTGACCTTAAAAGATTTGTATTTAATCTGACTTTCATAAAATTTAGCAATTCTTTCTTTTTGTCGAATCAAATTTTTCAAAGCAATTAATCTTTCATCACTCAATTCATTTAATTCATCAAACATTAAGTCCTAGTAATATTCAACTGATAACTCATCTTATTTTTGAATACGAACTGATTGAAGATTAATTTCGATGGACAAAACTGCATCATGACCATATACCAATTTGTATGGTGATGTGCCCGTCGCTTCTCTAGGTGAATTTCTATATGTCCATAGAACTTGATTAAGAGTATTATGTCAATTCCTAGGTTGTCGACCAATATGCTTTTTAATCAGGCTTATGATTATTTTATTCATGACCTCTACCTGGCCATTTGCCTGGGCATAATATGGCGTCAACGTGAGCATTTTAATTTTCTTTGAACCGGTATATTCGATAACTTTCTTTCCGATGAATACTGATCCTTGGTCGGTTGTCAAAGTTTGCGGTATTCCAAACCGACAAACTATATTATCTTCAATAAAGTTAATCACATCCTGCTGGGTTACATCCTTCAAGGCTACAGTCTCAACCTATTTGGTGAAGTAATCAACTCCTATTATAATATATTTATGTCCCTTCGACGAGACAGGACGAATTTGGCCAATTAAATCCAAAGCCCACCCTCTGAAAGGCCAATGTTTAACTATAACATGTAACTCACTAGCTGGAATATTTTGTATATTGTCATGTCTTTGACATTCTTCACAAGACTTGGCAAACATTATACAATCCTTAATCAGTATAGGCCAATAATACCTTTGACATCAAAGGACTCATTTCATTTTTTCTCCGGCCTGATGAGCCCCACAAATTCCTTCGTGGACTTCTGCCAAGGCAATATAAGCCTTTGCTTCACTCAGGCAAACCTCTAAATTTCCATCGATAGACTTTCTATACAAGGCTCCCCCTAATATTACAAATTTCGACGCTCTATACTTGAGCTTTCTATCCACATCTTGACTTGGATTTTCCAAATAACTTAGTATTGGTTGTCTCCAGTCATTAATTGTCGAAATATCATTTTGTAGTATATCTCTTTCCTCTAATGGATATAAAAGTTCCCTTATTTCCATTAAATTTGTAAGAACCTTGGATGAAATTCTATACCCAAAGGCTACTTGTGCTAATTCATTAGCCTCTTCATTTAAACCTCTAGAAATGTGTTCGACAGTTACTTCGTCGAATTGCTTCATTAACTTACTCTCCACAATATAATATATTATTAGATTTTCACTAACACATTTATATTCTTGAGCAAGCTGTTTAACGACCAACTGTGAATCACCAAAAACGTGCACACTACGTGTTTTCATTTCTACTAATATTTCTAACCCGACAATTAAGGCTTCATATTCAGCCTCATTATTGGAACAGGTATACTTAAGTTCAAACATGAACTTAGTTGGAGTACCTTGAGGAGAAACAACTAAAATCCCCACTCCAATTCCTTTCTGATGCCTTGATCCATCAAAATATAAACACCAAGGTTTCAAACCGATAACATTTATGTTATCCATATCCAAACAAGGGTGGTCAGCCAAGAAGTCAGCAATTGCTTAGCCTTTCACTGCTCTCATTGGAACATATTGTAAAGAAAATTCTGACAAAGCAATAGTCCATTTTCCAATACGTCCATTTAACACTGGTTTTAATAACATATATTTTATTACATCAGTTTTTGACATAACCAGTACATTACAAGGCATCATATAATATTTAAGTTTAGTGCATGAGAAGTACAATGCTAAACAAAGTTTCTCTATTGCACTATATCTTCTCTCAGCATCATTCAAAACTCGACTAAGATAATACACAGCTCTTTCGACGTTATTTTCATCTTCTTGAGCCAGCATACTTCCTATGGTTTCTTCTGATGCTGATATATATAACTTCAACGGTCGTCGAGGCACTAGAGGCATCATGATCGGTGGATTTGTCAAATACTGCTTTATCTGGTCGAAGGCTTCTTGGTGGCAAGGTTCCCACACAAAATCTTGTTCAGCCTTCAACTTGATCAATGAAGCAAATACTCTAGTTCTTCCTGACAAATTGGATATGAATCTTCTCAGGAAATTAACTTTTCCTAAAAAAGACTGCAATTCCTTTTTGTTTATCGGTGGTGCAGCCTCCAAAACTGCCTTGACTTTATTCTTATCCACTTCAATACCTTTTTCATGGACTAAAAAACCCAGGAATTTAGCAGTCGACACTCCAAAATCATATTTTTTTAGATTCATCTTAAGGTTGTGCTTCCTCATTCTGTCGAATGCCTACCTCAAGTTTGTCAAATGGCTTTCCTTTGTTTCCGACTTAACAATGACATCATCGATGTAAACTTCCATAAATTTTCTAATGACATCATGGAAAATTATGTTCATTGCCCCCTGATAAATGGCCCCTGCATTCTTTAAACCGAAAGGCATGACTGCCCATTCATATGTCTTAATTGCTCCAGGACATTGATGTTCACATATTTGATGCATTAATAAGCCTTCATTTTTAGTAATTTACACTCTCCATGCACTTAATAAATTAAGTTTGGTTATGTTTTGTATGTTTTGAACTCAAAATGGATTTAATTGAATTTTTCAGCATGATTTACGTTTTACACTAATCCTGTATTTGGGTCATATCTTGGGCTGTAGGTGGATGTTTAAGGTGAATCTTATGTCATTTTAAAGATAATAGAGAGCTCTACAATCTTCATAAAGACATCAAAGACTCAATCACACGTTTGGATGGCTCAAATTGGCATTGAATCAAGAACTAAAGTGTTGCTCCTGGCAGAATGACCTTTGTGTATTGTTCATTACACTGATCGTAGTGAAAGTTGTAGAATAGGCTGAAATTTTGATAGTTGATAGTTAAGACTCAAATCTACAACTTTCATGTTGAACACTCTTCCCGGTTTAGACTCCTTAGAGGTGATATTGGGCTTGGAAGTCAGAAAAGAAGAGCTGCGACTGGGCCTGAGTAGTGTGCAGTAATTTGAACATATCTGGAGCTATAGAAATGATATTAAACTCAAACCAAAGCCATTTGAAAGCTAAGATCCAGACCTAAAATCTTCATGAAGACCACTTGGCTCAAAAATGACGAATGCAATGACTTCAGAGCTGCATGATTTGGGAGACAAAGAATCTCCAGAATTTTCTACTCACCAAAAGTCATTCAACATTTTCCACTACTCCACCTACTCCACCTACTCCACCAACCACCATGACTCAGCCCCCTTTGACATTTTGTACCTCTAACTCTTTATAAAAGGGAGGCTATGCAGATCATTGTAATATGTAGAGCTTCTATGTAGAAGTATTGTTATAATTAAAGTGTTAGTTTTTGATTTTGAAGATTTCTCTTCTTCTTTTTCTCTTCTTCTCTCTCTTTGTTATTTTTCATGGTTCTTGAAGGTTCTCCAATGGTGATGGCTATGGAGAACTAAACTTCTTTAATCAATCCAAGAAATTGACAGTCTTGATGATTAATCTTGAGATTTTGTTTTAATTATTTTATATTCATCTATTAATCAAGTTTCTCTTTCTCTTCTTCTCTTGTTTAAATTCTGATTTAATGCTTAATTTGATTGGAATTTGCATATATTAATTGTGTAATTGTCATATGCCAAGAGATGAATTCAGAGGTTAAATAATTTATTAAAGGTGTTTGATGAAATATTTAGCTTGGTTGGATCTTGATTTTTAAGTTAATTTGGGTTTTGGATGGATGTTTAATTTGTCTAACCTTAATTAATTGAATTCTAGAAGCATTTCTAGTAGAAGATTCATAGATCATTGATAGGCGTCTTAATGTGATCTAAGACCAAGGATTTGGTTGATAGTTGAATAGATCTATAAAAATCAAGGATGGATTAAAATCAAGATTGGTTAATTCTCTTGGATTGGTTATTTTCCTAATTTTGTTTACTCATTTTAATTGCTCTTTGTTGTTTAATCTTGCAAAATTTCCCCCCCTTGTTCATTAATCTCTTAATCTGACTTCATAATTAGAATGATCTATGGGCTCGAATTCTGTTACCTTATGCTACAAGTAGTTTTGGTAAATCGGTTATAAATTGATTTAAATTTGATAATCTCGACAAGTGTCAAATTTTTGGCGCCGTTGTCGGGGATCATTCTGATTTTGTTCAATCTTATTAAGAGTTTATTTAACTACTAATCTCTCATTAACCTTTATTTTGATGTGTTTTGGTGGATTTCAGGCGAAAACGGGTGATTACGGGTCATTTTACAAGAATTTCGTATTAACAGAAAATGTGCTCAGAATGAGCTGAAACTTGGTCAGTTGAAGGAAAACATCCTAATAAATAAGACTCACAATTAATTGTGAGGTCACCCTTGGTTTTTCCAAAATCCATCGTTTAGACTAGTTTTTTAATTTTTTAATATTTTTTATTGCATTTTTTAGTTTCATTTTTGTGTAGTTTTCATATTGTACAAGTCCTATATTTTTTAAAAATCATTTCATTAGTCAATTAGATTTATTTTGGTATATTTTTAGAGTTGTCTAGTGTATTTTACTTGTTTACTTATTTTATTTTATTTTATTTTTGTGTTTTGATTAATGCATGACTAGGTCTAATCCTGATATCTTGCTTGAATTTGATCCTGAGATTGATAGAACATTGCATAGGTTAATTAGAACTCGTAGGCTAAGTGAAAGAATTGAGTCTGAATTTAGTTGTGACATTGAATCTGAAAGTACACTTGAGATCTTAAGTGATTCTAAAATCATGGCTGATAACAGGCAAAATAGGACCCTTAAAGAACTTGCTGCTCCTGATGTAACTTACCAGTCTTTGTGCATTCAATATCCTAATCTTGATGCTGACTTCGAGTTAAAATCTAGATTGATACACTTATTGCCCAAGTTTCATGGTCTTACAGGTGAAGATCCCCATAAGCACTTAAAGGAGTTCCATGTGGTCTGTTCAACCATGAAGCCACATGGAATCTCTGAGGAGCATATCAAGTTGAGGGTATTCCCTTTCTCTCTTGTCGATGTAGCCAAGGATTGGGCTGTTCTACCTTTCACCAGGTTCTCACGAGTTGGGATGATATGAAGAAATTATTCTTGGAGAGGTTCTTCCCTCGCATCCAGAGCAAATTGCCATTAGAAAAGACATTTGTGGTATAAGGCAAATGACTGGTGAGACCTTGCATGAGTATTGGGAGAGATTCAAAAAGTCAGTGTTTGAGTTGTCCCCACCATCAAATTAGTGATCGCTCTTGATTCAATATTTCTATGAGGGCTTGATGCCGATGGATAGAAGTATGGTGGATGCCGCATCGGAGGTGCATTGGTGGATAAAACCCCTACTGCAACAAGAGAGATTTGATAGCAAATATGGCGACCAATGCTCAACAATTTGGCACAAGAGTCCTTACCTCAACCAGAGGAGTTGATGAAGTTCAATCGTCTCATGTAGATCAACAGAGAATGGAACATAGACTTGATGAATTGACTTCTTTGGTGAGGCAATTAGCAGTAGGACAACATGTACCAGGTTCTGTACAGAAGCCTGCAAGGGTGTGTGGCATTTGCTCTTGCTCATCTCATCTTACTGATGCATGTCCCACACTTCAGGATGGTGGTTCCGCGTTTCCGAGCAGTCGGTTCTGCAGAATGGGCATTTTTCCTAGTAGACCTCAATATCGCGGTCCCAATGACCAAGATATGATCCATTTTCTAATACTTATAACCCTGGTTGGAGGGACCATCCTAACTTGAGATATGGGAATTCTGGTCAGCAACAATAATCCCAACAGCAGCACCAATTTAGATACCAAGCTGTAGGTCCTAGCAACAAATACCAACCACCTACATTCAGATAGCAACAAACTGTACAGCCACCTGTGCAGCAGCCCCTCATATTGCCAAGTCCAGCAATCACTCCATCCGAGCTATCATTAGAAGATTTGATGAAACAGATGGCTACAAATAATGTTCAGTTCCAACAAAATGTCAATGCCACCATTCAGAACCTGCAAACTCGATTGGGCGGTGCCACCACCGTGAGTGAATTGAAAAGCCAAGGATCAAGCCAATTGCCTTCACAAACAGTTAGTAACCCAAGAGGCAATGTAAGTGCCATTACCTTGAGAAGTGGCAAAGAAATTGATGGTTCTAGTCTGCCACAACCAGAGCTCCCATTGCAGCAGCCAGAGATTGATCAGACACAACAAAATTCGCATGAACTAGATGCCCCAGCCCAGAAGAAATGTGCAGAGAATTCAGACTTGAACATTCCACTACCCTTCCCAAACAGAGTGACACAATCCAAGCGAGATAGCGCAAGCGAAAATGGAAAAGGAAGTCATGGAGACATTCGGGAAGGTGGAAATCAATATTCCCTCCTAGATGCAATCAAGCAAATTCCCAAGTATGCCAAATTCCTCAAGGAGTTGTGTACTCATAAGAGAAGACTTAAGGGTACTGAGAAGGTCAGTATGGGCAGAAATGTTTCTGCGATGATTCAGCCAAGCATGCCAAAGAAATGCAAAGATCCTGGAACTTTCACAATCCCTTGCACTATAGGCAATTCTAGATTTGGCCATGCAATGCTAGATTTGGGTGCTTCTATCAATGTCATGCCTATGTCAGTGTATAAGTATTTGAACATTGGCACCTTACAACCCACTGGTATAGTGATTCAGTTGGCAAACAAGACCACTGCTCATCCTGCAGGAGTGCTGGAAGATGTGTTAGTACGGGTGAATGAGCTGATTTTCCCAGCGGACTTCTACATTCTGGAAATAGAAGATGAGTCTTCAACAAATCATGCTCCATTGATTCTAGGAAGACCATTCCTCAAGACAGCCAAAACCAAGATAGATGTGCATGCTGGCACCCTTTCTATGGAATTTGGTGAAGATGTGGTACAGTTTAACATTTTTGATGCCATGAGACATCCCTTTGAGGAGCATTCAGTTTTTCATGTTGATGTGATTGAAATGCTGGTTGATGATACTTATGCTGATATGAGTGCTGAATTCCCTGATATTGCTGACTTTCTGGATTCTGTCACTTGTGATATATGTGTTAGCTGTGATACTGAACCATGTCTTGCGTATGTGTCTTGAGATTTATGCAGTTATGAGTGATGATGCAGGTGCTTATTTGACTAATGCAGCATATGAAAATATGAGTCAAAATTATGTCGAATTTAATGCTGCTGAGTTGCTTATTTCAAATAGTTTACTGCCTTCTATTGTGCATCCCCCATCCGTAGAGCTAAAGACTTTGCCAGACCACCTTAAATATACATATTTGGAAGATGGTGAGAAGCTGCCAGTGATTGTCGCTAAGAATCTACAACCTGAACAAGAAGAAAAATTGCTACAGGTTTTGAGGCAGCATAAGCGGGCCATCGGATGGACACTTGCAGACATTCCTGGTATTAGTCCCTCCACATGTATGCATAGGATTTTATTGGAGGAAGGTACCAAGCCAGTGAGGCGACCCAAAGGAGACTAAATCCCCCGATTCTGGATGTGGTGAAGAAGGAAGTGACCAAGTCTGCAAGTCGGCATTATTTATCCCATATCCGACGGTAAATGGGTGAGCCCAAGACAAGTGGTTCCAAAGAAATGCGAGTCACAAGAATTGCAAATCGAACAATGAGCTCCTTCCCATAAGAATCCAGAACAGTTGGCGAGTGTGCATTGACTATAGGCGGCTTAACCAGGCCACTAGGAAAGATCATTTTCCATTGCCTTTCATTGATCAGATGTTGGAGAGACTGGCTGGCAAGTCGCATTACTGTTTCTTGGATGGATATTCGGGCTATTTTCAGATTCATATAGCCCCAGAAGACCAAAAGAAGACCACTTTCACCTGTCCATTTGGAACATTTGCATACAAGAGAATGCCCTTTGGTCTGTGCAACGCTCCGAGAACCTTTCAAAGGTGTATGGTCAGTATCTTCTCTGAATTTTTAGAGAGTTGCATGGATGTGTTTATGGATGATTTTACTGTCTATGGCTCTTCCTTTGATGCATGTTTGGATAGTTTGGATCGGGTTTTGCATAAGTGCATTGAAACTAACCTTGTCCTGAATTATGAGAAATGTCATTTCATGGTAGAACAATGTATAGTTTTAGGGCATGTAATATCTAGCAAGGGTATTGAGGTAGATCCTGCAAAAATAGATATCATTTCATGTCTATCTTACCCTACATGCGTGCGGGAGGTTCGTTCTTTTCTTGGTCATGCAGGTTTCTATCGTCGGTTCATAAAGGATTTTAGCAAAATTGCCCTTCCACTGTCCAACTTGCTACAAAAGGATGTAGAGTTTCACTTTGACCAGAGATGCAAGGATGCCTTCAATCACTTAACGCAAGCATTGACGGTGCACCTATCATCCAAATCACCGATTGGACACTCCCATTTGAACTCATGTGTGATGCCTCTAATTATGCATTGGGAGCTGTCCTTGCACAGAGAGTCGGCAAAGTACCTCATGTCATTTCCTATGCTTCGAGGACTTTAGATGCTGCACAAGCCAACTACACTACAACCGAAAAGGAACTTTTAGCAATTATTTTTACTTTAGATAAATTTTGATCATATTTGCTTGGTTCTAGAGTGGTTGTATTTTCAGATCATGCAGCTTTAAAGTTTCTCCTGAAAAAGCCCAATGCAAAGCCTCGACTGATTAGATGGATGTTGCTTTTACAAGAGTTTGATATTGATATCAGAGATGTCGCAACCGGGATCGCGACGGGACGACCGAAAAATATAAAAACAAATGGAGTCGCCACCAATGTTTATTTGAATTGGGAAAACATTAGAAAAACCTTTCTTTGAAAACGGTCTTTGAAACCAGATTGGATTCGGGAGTCGGTTATGGATAGGGAAGGGCGGAAACTTAATCCCACAGCACCCCTAACACACCCGTCCTAAAACGGTACCTTAAGTTAATTGTGCAAATTCTTAACAATCTTTGGAAATATTTATTTTACCCCTTTTGCAAAAAATGTAACTAAAAAGGAAACCACAAAATTATGAAAATTTAATTTTGGCTTGACAAAAATGAAATTCTGCTCCTACGTATCCCCTGGTGCAATGGGGAACTCAAAGTTACGTAGTTCTCTAGAAAATGATTATGGGTTGGTTGATTTTAATTAAGAAATAGATTTTTTGAAAGAGGGATTTTGTTTGAAAATAAATTCATTCTTGCACGAGGTTCAAGTTAGCACCAGGCTACTCAATAAACCTTTATGATTCAAATGACATTGAAGATAGCATCCGTTATTCAATCACCATCATTGATCATTGCATGAATTAAAAGATTTTTATTTTATTTTAAGGCATGCACAAGGACAACTAAATAGTCATACAAACAACACATTATCATACCATGAGTTAAGTAAATACAAAACCAAGATTAAATATAAGCATCACAAACCAAACAACTTTAAACAAATTTTATTTTGTTTTCGGGTTTTTCTCTATTTTTTTATTTTTCAATTATTTATTAGTCACAAAGCACAATATAAAACATACCAATAGATAAAGTAAACAATGTCAAATAAGAATTGATCCTAAATATATATATATATATATATTATTCTGATTTTTTTTAATTTTTTTTTTACATTTTCCCTTTTTTTTTATATATGTTTCACATTTTTTGACACACCAAAAGCAATTGAAGTTTTTTTTGTTTTTAATATAACCAATGTGAACCTTGCCCGATTTCTGAAAATGACTAAGCCCACATTACCCAACAGCCCAAAACACCAGCAGCCATGTCCTCTTTTATTTTCGTTTTGTTCTATTCTTCAAGCAGCAAACAAAAATAATAAATGAGACATTTTACTTTGGCTGAAGCACAATGACACTCACACAGGGGAGGGGAAATTGAGCTCGGTGGTGGAGGTTGGCGTGATACGCAGCAAGGGAAGCGCGGAGGGTCGTGGGTCGGACGAGGCCGGGTCGCGGTGAGGAACTTGACGGTGACCCGAACTCTGGTTCAAGCAGAGAAGCGGTGGCGCGACGGAGCAGAGGACGACGCGGGTGGTGGCTAGCGAAGACGAACGATTCGGACCGGGAATGTGGCAATGACGCGACGGAACGCGGGGTGGACGACCCGGATCTGGTTGATTCCGATCTGGGTCCGATGGTGACCTCCGATCTGGTCCGAGCGGCGCAGAGAAAGGGGGATCTGAGTTGGGAGTTCTCCGGCGACTGGGTTACGGTGATGGATTTTCTGGAAGTTCAAGGAAGGATGGGTGGTTACGTGAAGATGGGTGAGAGAGAGGTCACGGTTTTGAAATGGAAGGGAAGGAGAAGAAGAGGTTTGTGGGTGAAGGGTGGTGGTGGAGCTTGATTTGAGGATGATGAAGTTGGCGGCAAGGTGGTAATGTGGGAGATGAAGGGAGAGCTTCACATGTGCATGGGTTGATGGTTTGGAGAATATTGGGTTTGAAAGAAAAATGGTGAAGTTATGGGCGTAGATAGGTGTTCTGTTTTGGAGTGGTGAGGGGAGGTTGGGTTCTTGCGCTTCACGTGAATGAAGAGGGAGATGGAGTTGATGTGGTGGGCGGTTAAGGTTTTGAGGTTTTTCGGTGGTGGTTGAGGAATGAGGGTGAAGGTGGTTGTTGGTTGTTTGAGGTTGGGTCACGGTGGTGGGCGAGGGCGAAAAGGTGTTTGGGTTTATGTGGAGATGATGGTGGCCGGTTGAAGGTGGAGCTTGAAGATGATGAAGTTGTGAAAGATGGTGGCACCGTGGAAGAGTGGAGTTTGAAGATTGAAGATTATGGAGGTTGGGTTGAATATGAGAAAGATGAGGAGAGGTGTGATAGCGACAAGGTGTTTGGGTGGTTGTTACAGGTGAAGGAAGAATGAGAATAGGGAAGGTGAAGATTCAGGAGTGAAATCTCAAGCCCCTGTGAAGATGGACGAAGTTGATTATTCACTGAGTTGACTCAGTTGTGGATGGAAGGTGAAATGGGTGTTCTGATGTGAGGATGAAAGTAGCGAATGTCAATATTCGATCAAGTCTCCATTCGGTGAAGTTTTCCCCCCTTGTAAAGATGGATGAAGCTGATTATTTAACAGTGGGTGTGTGTGGGTTTCCCATGTGTGGCAGGAGTGGGTGTGTGTGTGCTGCCATGTGAGGAAGGAGTGGGTGTGTGCTGCTGCCATGTGAGGAAGGAGTGGGGTGTGTGCTGTGAGTGAGGAAGGAGTGGGGTGTGTGCTGTGAGTGAGAGTGAATGGGGAACAAAAGCTGCACGTAAGGTGCAGTGTGCAGTGTATGGCAAGAGAATAAAATGTAGAGTAAGGAAGAAGATGGAAAATCAAGCATGCTCCGCATTTTGTTGTATTTTTTTTATTTTTTATGTTTTATATATTTTATTTTTTATTTTATTTTTCATAAAAAAGGTACAAAGTAAAGCAATTAAACATCAATTAACAAACATAAAAAGAAAATTCATGGACAAAATTGGGTATCAACAGCTGCCCCCCTTTGCTTTACGTTTAGGATAAACGGAAAGTAAAGGAGTTGATTCAATTTTGTCCATGAAGCTTGAAGAAAAAGTAAAAAGCTTGCAGAGTCGGGTATCCGTCGAAGCATGACCAAAAACTTAAAAAGAAAGACACAAAGCTTGCGGAGTCGGGTATCCGCCGAAGCATGACCAAAAACTTAAAAAGAAAGACACAAAGCTTGCGGAGTCGGGTATCCGCCGAAGCTTGACAACAGAAAGGTAAAAGCTTGCGGGGTCTGGTATCCGCTGAAACTTGACAGAAGACTTAAAATAGAAAAAACACAAAGCTTGCGTAGTCGGGTATCCGCTGAAGCTTGACAGAAAACGTACAAAGCTTGCGGAGTCGGGTATCCGCTGAAACTTGACAGAAAACTTAAAATAGAAAAGACACAAAGCTTGCGGAGTCGGGTATCCGCTGAAGCTTGACAGAAAACGTACAAAGCTTGTGGAGTCGGGTATCCGCTGAAGCTTGACTTAAAACAGAAAAGACATAAAGCTTGCGGAGTCGGGTATCCTGCTGAAGCTTGACGACATAAAAGTAAAAGCAAACAGTTTGTGGGGTAGGGTGCCCATCGAAGCTTGACAGAAAGGTAAACAACAAAACAGCTTGTGGGATAGGGTGCCCATCGAAGCCTGACAGAAAGGTAAACAACAAAAACAGCTTGTGGGGTAGGGTGCCCATCGAAGCTTGACGAAAAGGTAAACATCAAAAACAGCTTGTGGGGTAGGGTGCCCATCGAAGCTTGATGAAAAGGTAAATAACAAACAGCTTGTGGGGTAGGGTGCCCATCGAAGCCAGACGGAAAGGTAAAACAAACAAACAGCTTGTGGGGTAGGGTGCCCATCGAAGCTGAACAGAAAGGCAAAAGGCAATGGGCACAAGGTCCTGACTTGTCCCGGAAGCAAAGAGGACCTAGAAACTAAAGCACATTGTAAGGAGCCGAAAACAAAAAGGACAATAGGTGCGGGGACCCAGAAACTAAAAGACAATGGGTGCGGGGACCCAAAGGCAGACAATCTTCGTTTTTTTTATTTTATTTTTTGTCTGATCTGTGTTTGCTTTTTTTTTCTTTTCTTTTTTTTTTAAAAAAAATTCAACCTCTCTTTCTTCTCTCTTTTCCTTTTCCTTTTCCTTTTCCTTTTCCTTTTCCTCTTTTTTTTGAATTTTATTAAAAGTCCTTTGAACCAACGACAACCCGCGAAAAGGCCATGGGTGCGGGGACCCGGACACTAAAAGACAATGGGTGCGGGGACCCAGAAATTAAAGACAATGGGTGCGGGGACCCGGAAATGAAAAGACAATGGGTGCGGGGACCCGAAAACTTAAAGACAATGGGTGCGGGGACCCGGAAACTTAAAGACAATGGGTGCGGGGACCCTAAAATTTAAAGACGATGGGTGCGGGGACCCGGAAATGAAAAGACAATGGGTGCGGGGACCCAGAAACTTAAAGACAAAGGGTGCGGGGACCCGAAAAACTTAAAGGCAAAGGGTGCGGGGACCCAGAGAACTTAAAGACAATGGGTGCGGGGACCCGGAAATGAAAAGACAATGGGTGCGGGGACCGAAACTAAAAGACGATGGGTGCGGGGATCCGGAAACTAAAAGACGATGGGTGCGGGGACCCGGAAAACTTAAAGGCAAAGGGTGCGGGGACCCAGAGAACTTAAAGGCAAAGGGTGCGGGGACCCGGAAATGAAAAGACAATAGGTGCGGGGACCCGGAAACTAAAAGACAAAGGGTGCGGGGACCCGGAAACTAAAAGACAAAGGGTGCGGGGACCCGGACACTAAAAGACGATGGGTGCGGGGACCCGGAAACTAAAAGACGATGGGTGCGGGGACCCGGAAACTAAAAGACGATGGGTGCGGGGACCCGGAAACTAAAAGACGATGGGTGCGGGGACCCGGAAACTAAAAGACAAAGGGTGCGGGGACCCGGAAACTAAAAGACGATGGTTTTGTAAATGCATGCGATGCCAGAGATGGTGCATGATGCAATGGATGATGATGCAATGGATGTGATGCTTGAGTATAATGCATGTGATGCCTGAGGACAATGCATGTGATGCTAGAAATGATGCATGATGCAATGAATGCCCTACTGTAGGGATTCTCATGAGCAAATCTTGTTTTTTTGTTTTTTTTTTCACATCGGAGCTTTGATCGAGTCGCTCTTAATTCCACAACCCTTAAGGACTTTTCCCACAGTAGAACAGTAACATTCGTTGATTGGCCTTATGATTTGCCTGATGATTCTTACTTTTCTCATCAACACTCTTGTCAGGATTTCATTGTGTTTCCCATGACCTTTTGAAATTGTTAAAGCGAATCTAAATGCCTTTGCCATATTGTCACATGTTTCACATCTCAATATAAAATTATCATAAGAAATGCATATTAAATCGACAATGGATAGCAACAAAAAGGGATTATCATCATAGACAAGAAAAGTACAGGGAGGGCAGTACAAATGGAACTCGAATTGAAAAGGTTTACAAAAGAAATATGGGAGCGAAATTTTCCAGCTCTTCCAGTGATGCTCTCTTGAATGAACAGTACTAATTTCCCATGTGCGCAACCTTGAACGTCCCCTTGTCTATTTCAGAATATGATTCGACCCAGCTTTTACATATTGGGAGTGTCTCCTGACAAAGCTTCGTATATTCAAACTGCCCCGGTTCGGCCCAGATACTCTCAAACTGCCCCAGTTTGTGACTTGAGGTATGTTCACTTCTCCGGATGTGTCAAGTACCATTTTTAACCCTAAATTTTGCCTAGGTCGCTCTTTCGAGTTTTCAACCTAGCGGGTCGCTCTAACTTTTGCCTAGGTCGCCTTTTCAGGTTTTCAGCCTAGCGAGCCATTTTTCTTTTCCTTTTTTTTTTAAGCATAGTACATTTTGACTGCATCTGAATTTATGGGAAGTGGTAGATCTTCGCCATCCATGTTTGTGAGAATCAAAGCTCCTCCTGAGAAGGCCTTTTTTACGACATAAGGTCCCTCATAGTTTGGAGTCCATTTTCCTCGAAAATCCTTTTGAATAGGAAGGATCTTTTTGAGTACCAAGTCTCCTTCTTGAAACTGTCGAGGACGCACCTTTTTTGCATAGGCCTTCATCATTCTCTTCTGGTAAAGCTGACCATGACATAGTGCAGTTAATCTCTTCCCTTCAATGAGGTTCAACTGATCAAGTCGAGTCTGGACCCATTCGGCCTCTTCTAGTCCTGCCTCCATTAGCACTTTTAATGATGGGATTTCTACTTCAATAGGGAGTACCGCTTCCATTCCATAAACCAAAGAGAAAGGGGTTGCCCCAGTTGAAGTACGAACGGACGTGCGATAACCATGCAGTGCAAATGGTAGCATTTTGTGCCAGTCTTTGTATGTTACAACCATTTTTTGGATGATCTTCTTGATATTCTTGTTTGCTGCCTCAACTGCCCCATTCATCTTCGGGCGATAGGGTGAGGAATTGTGGTGCTCAATTTTAAAATTCTCACACATCTCTTTCATCATCTTATTATTCAGATTAGTGGCATTATCTGTAATAATCTTTCCTGGCAAACCATAATGACAAATCAGCTCTCTTTTGACAAACCTGACCACTACATTCCTGGTGACATTGGCATAAGAAGCGGCTTCGACCCATTTTGTGAAGTAATCAATTGCAACAAGAATGAAGCGATGTCCATTTGAGGCCCTTGGCTCAATGGGTCCTATGACATCCATTCCCCACATCGAGAATGGCCAAGGTGCCGTTAAAACATTCAAAGGTGCTGGTGGCATATGAACCTTATCAGCGTATGTCTGGTATTTATGACACTTTTTCACATAGTTGAAACAATCAGTCTCCATTGTTAACCAATAGTATCCCGCTCTTAGTATCTTTCTTGCCATTGCATGCCCATTTGCATGAGTTCCAAAAGAACCTTCATGAACATCTTTGATGATCTTCTCTGCCTCTGCTGCATCAACGCATCTTAGCAGCACCATATCATGGTTCCTCTTGTAAAGCACTTCCTCATTTAGAAAGAAACCCATTGCAAGTCTTCTGAGGGTCCTTTTGTCATTTTCTGAAGCATGTGGAGGGTACTCTCTGCTCTTGATAAAGCATTTGATGTCATGATACCACGGTTTCCCATCTGGTTCCACTTCTATCATTTGACAATATGCCGGTTGGTCACGACTTTCCATTTTTATAAGTGGTAAGTCCCTATCTTGACTTGCTTTGAACATTGACGACAACGTGGTTAGGGCATCAGCCAACTGATTATCTTCTCGAGGGATATGATGGAATGTAACTTCGTCAAGTTGTTCAATCAACTCCTTGATGTAAGCATGATAAGGGATTAATTTGGCATCTCGAGTTTCCCATTCTCCCTTTAGCTGATGGACGACCAAAGCAGAGTCCCCATATACCTCCAGAACTTTTGCCTTTGAGTCTACTGCTACTTGGATTCCCATGGCACACGCTTCATACTCAGCTATGTTATTTGTACAGTCGAAACACAACCTAGCAGTGATTGGGATGAAATTATTTTCAGGGGAAATCAGTATGGCCCCAATTCCATGTTTTAGTGAATTGGAGGCTCCATCGAACAACAAAGTCCATTTTTCTTGTTCCGAGGGTTTTTCTTCTTTAAACAAAGCCATTACATCTTCATCAGGGAACTCACACTGCATAGACCCATAATCCTCCACTGGTTGACTAGCCAAGAAATCTGCCAAAGCGCTGCCTTTGACTGCTTTTTGCGTGACGTAGACAATGTCATATTCTGATAGCAAAACTTGCCAGCGTGCAATCCTCCTGGTGAGAGCAGGTTTTTCAAAGATGTACTTGATCGGGTCCATTTTGGACACTAACCAAGTGGTGTAACACAACATGTACTGCCTTAACCGGTGGGCTGCCCATGCCAAGGCGCAGCATGTGCGTTCCAATAATGAGTATTTTGCCTCATAGTTGGTGAACTTCTTATTCAAGTAATAGATGGCCTGCTCCTTTTTTTCAGTTTCATCATGCTGTCCCAGTACACAACCCATGGATTCATTTAACACAGTCAAGTACATGATGAGAGGCCTTCCTGGTATTGGAGGTACCAAAACTGGGGGTTCTTGCAGATACTACTTGATCTTCTCAAATGCCACCTGACAATCCTCATTCCACTCTACTGTCTATTTTTTGCACAATAACTTGAAGATTGGCTCACATGTTGCAGTCAACTGGGATATAAACCTAGCAATATAGTTCAGCCTTCCCAAAAACCCATGGACTTCTTTTTCAGTGCGAGGAGCTAGCATCTCTATGATTGCTCGAACTTTGCCTGGATCAACTTCTATCCCTTTCTCGCTAACAACAAACCCCAAGAGCTTGCCTGATTTTACCCCAAAAGTGCACTTAGTAGGATTCAGTCTGAGCCTGAACTTTCTCAACCGTTCAAAGAGCTTTTGCAGATCGGTTATGTGATCTTCTTCTGTTTTTGACTTTGCAATCATGTCATCCACATAAACTTCTATTTCTTTGTGCATCATGTCATGGAACAATGCCAACATCGCTCTTTGATAAGTTGCTCCGGCGTTCTTCAATCCAAATGGCATCACCTTATAGCAAAAAGTTCCCCACAGAGTGATGAATGTGGTTTTCTCCATATCTTCAGGCGCCATCTTGATTTGGTTGTATCCCGAGAAACCATCCACGAAGGAGAAGAATGCATGTTGAGCAGTGTTGTCCACCAAAACATCAATGTGAGGTAGAGGGAAGTTGTTTTTAGGGCTGGCCCTATTCAAATCTCTATAGTCAAGGCACATTCGCACCTTCCCATCTTTCTTTGGGACAGGGACGATGTTAGCAACCCATTGAGGGTACTTTGCAACAGCGAGGAAACCTGCATCAAACTGCTTTTTAACTTCTTCTCTGATTTTTAGTGACATCTCTGGCTTCATCCGTCTCAACTTTTGCTTGACCGGAGGGCATTCTGGTTTCAAGGGCAATTTGTGCTCAACTATGTTGGTATCTAGGCCAGGCATATCTTGGTACGACCAGGCAAAGACATCACAATAATCAGATAAGAGCTTAATCAACTTGCTTCGCTCATTTTCTTTCATGGTAGTGCCAATTTTAACTTCTTTTTTATCATCATCTGTCCCCAAATTAATTAGTTCAGTTGGCTCTTCATGGGGCTGAATATCCTTGGCCTCTTGTTCTATTAATCTCATTAGCTAAGGAGATGGTTCCCAATTGTCATCATTATCCTCATCAACATGATTAACGGGATGGTCAAAATCGCATAATGGGGTCATAGCACTATCATTTTCAATAGAGTCACTTTCAGATCTGCATTTATTGGTGTTAACACAAGTAAAAAAAAAAGGTAATGAATAAAAATTAATGAAATGGTTGAGCAAAAAGCTAAAAAGAAGAATGAAATAGTAAGATAGTCTAAAAATGCATTTATTGATAGTAAATATTAAAATGGAAACTTGTGAGCCCACTTTCACAACACATTATCCTAAAGCCTTGGGCAGAGCTAAAGGATTAGCATTACAAAATTACTTTGAATCAATTTCATAAGTCATGGGAAAATCAACGCTCTCCCAATTGTTGAGTTCTGCATCTGGGGAGCAAGGGTACACCAAGTTAACACCATGATTGATGGATTGATCATCCTCGATAGCGGTCACTTGGTTCAGAAACACCAATCCTGCACTTCGGAAGCTTCGGCGAATGTCACAGATGGGGATCCCCTCAGCTTTAGGCTCCCGATTTTCTAACCTAGCCAACCTCCTCTCCCTTTTCTCTTCTAGGACCCTTCTTTTGTCTGCTTTGGTGGGTTTATATCCTAACCCAAATCTGTCTTTGTTTTCGCAGGGCGCCCAGAATTTCACGATGCCTTGTCCATTCATTCCTAGTCCTCTTCCATATTGGTATCCTTTTCCAAGCATTACCTTAGCCATCATCAGGGATGCATTAGATGGTCGGGGCTTCAGACTTTGAACTCCTTCTTCCACATAGGTGGCACTGACAATCTCCAGCGCTTGGAATGCGGTTTCAAGAGCTTCTTCTGCAGCTTCAATATAAGGAGTGTCCAATGGCTTACTCACCAGCAGGTCCTCTTCACCAAAGACAGTAATCATCTTATTATCAACTATGAATTTTACTTTTTGGTGCAAGGTAGAAGGCACAGCTCCAGCAGAATGAATCCATGGTCGTCCTAAGAGACAACTGTAGGATGGCGTAATGTCCATCACTTGGAAGAGTATATTGAAAGTGCAGGGACCAATTTGAACTGGTATTTCCATCTCCTCCATGACCTCTCTTCTGGTGCCATCGAATGCCCTTACTATCATCGTACTTGGTTTCATGCAAGTTCCATCAAAAGGCAGCTTGGAAAGGGTTGATTTCGGTAACACGTTCAAGGAAGAATCATTGTCAATGAGCACTCTAGCCATTATATGCTTTTGACATTTGACAGAAATGTGTAGTGCTTTGTTGTGCCCCATTCCTTCCGCTGGTATCTCATCATCAGTGAAAGTGACATAATTATCAGCAGTAATATTGCCAATAATGCCACCTAACTTGTCAACTGTAATGTCGTGAGAAATATGAGCCTGATTCAGTATTTTCATCAATACTTTTCTGTGCGATTCGGAGTTCATCAATAAGGACAAAAGCGATATCCTTGCAGGGGTATGATTCAGCTGATCTACCACTCTATATTCACTTTGCTTGATAAACTTCAAGAACTCACAAGCTTCTTCCTCCGATACCTCTTTTTTGTACTCCTTCGCTTTTTCCGGCCTTTCTTTTTCTTTTGCTTCGTTCCCAATGGAAGTCTCCCCTATCTTGCCTTTGCCTTTACGGTTCCCCTTTTCTTCTTCTTCTTGGTCCTTTCGCAGCTCCTCAGGAGTGTAGATGCGGCCACTTCGGGTTACTCCCCCAATCCCTGATATATTGGTAACAATAGAAGTCGAACCAGACGTAACCTCCGACTGATCATTCATGGAATTGCTTCTAAGGACTTGGACATCATAATTCCATGGCACGGCTCGAGTGTCCTTGAAGGGAAAAGGACTGGGAACTTGAATGGTGATAGGTTTCGGGCCACAAGGGGACGGCGCATATGCAGCTTCAGTATAATAGATAACCAACGGTTTGATAGCCGGATTCGCAATGGAAGGGACCAGAGAGTTTACGGCTTCCTGATCTTCTTGCAATTGTGGAATAGCGCACTTATCCATCATGTTTATGCCACTATTGTCCCATAGATGACCTATTTGCACTAAATGCATATCCATTAGATCTTGGAGGATTTGTCTGAACTCACCACATTCCTCAATAGAATGCCCCACATTCCCATGGAGATTGCACATTATTTCACCTTCGTTGCCCCCTTTCTCTTCAATGTGAGCTTCCATCATCCCAGATTTGCACAGCTCTTTAAAGATGACCCTCATGGGGGTCTTGACATCTGTCGCTTGTCTTATGAGCTGCTGGGCAGAACACTCCTCTATAGCATTTACTGTGGGATTCCCATGGTTTGGTAAAGGATTGTGACTCATACTTGGAGTATTTGCCTTGAAATTCAACCACTTAGCATCTATTAGGTCTTGCACCTTAAACTTCAGCGTTCTGCAATTCTTTGTGGAATGGCCTGCAGCCCCCGCATGGTAGTCGCACTTGGCATTTGGGTCAAATCCTTTAGGGTATGGGGGCTCCACTGGCTTCATCGGGCAAGGAGCTAAGAGAGAGTTACGGATGAGCTGGGGTAACAGCTCGGTATAAGTCATAGGGATTGGGTCAAGATGTTTCCTTTCTTGGCTATATGGTGGCCTTCTTTGGTTTGTGTTTGGGTTTTGGGTCCATGGTTGAGCTTGTTGAGGTGGTAATGTAGGAGGTGTCTGGTATTGATTAGGATATGGTGTTTGGTGAGGCCTCATTGGGTGGTGAGGTTGAGGATGAGGAATATGTGAAGCGTTGGCGACATGGGGGTGATACGGCTAGGGATATGGAATCGGTGGAGTAGTGGGAAAGTACGGGTGGTAAGGTGTGAAAGGAGTCTGGAAGGATGGTTGATGGTTCACAGGTGTTTGGCTATATCTCTCTCGGGTGAAGTTTCTCTGGTCAAAGGAAACAGCATGGGTTTCTCCCTCTCTTTTCTTTCCCATCGGGGGCCTCTTGGCATTGAATGTTCCTGTTGAACTTTCAACAATCTTCCCACTTCTCATTCCTCCCTCAACTCTTTCTCCAATGATGACCATGTCTGAGAAATTTGATGACACACTCCCTATCATTTTGTCATAAAAGGGTGATTGCAGAGTGTCAATGAATGTAGCCACCATTTCTCTTTCCGTCAATGGGGGCTCTACTTGAGCAGCCATTTCTCTCCACCTCTGAGCATATTCCTTAAAGGTCTCAGCATCCTTCTTAGCCATATTTTGCAATTGTAATCTGTCTGGTGTCATATCAATGTTATACTTATACTGTTTCAAGAAAGCGTCAGTCAAGTCTTTGAAACATCGTATATGGGCACGCTCAAGATGCGTGTACCAATTCGAAGCTGCCCCAGTTAGGCTGTCTTGAAAGAAGTGGATTAACAGCTTGTCATTGTGAGCATGCGAAGCCATCTTGCGAATGTACATGGTTAGGTGATTCTTTGGACAAGTAGTTCCCCTGTACTTATCGAAATCTGGGACTTTAAACTTAGGAGGAATCACCACATTCGGGACAAGACAGAGCTCTGAGGCATCCAAAAGACCATAGCCACTTGCCCCTTCAACGACTCGTAGTCTTTCTTCAAGAATTTCCCACTTCTCCCTGGACTGGGGGTTTTCCACAGAGGAATTCAATGGGTATTGCGGCATGATGGTGGGCACAGAATGTTGCCCCAGTGGGGTTCCACTGGTATGTGGTTGAGCTGCACTTAAGGAGTTTGAAGCGGCATCTTTCTTGTCCCGGAGGATTAGCAGTTGTGGTGGTACGAATCGGGATGGAGACCATATGGCGGGATGAAGAAAGGGTATGGGTGTTGTGTTGGCGGGGCTCGTTGACATTTGGTGAGTAGCTTGATTTTGGGTAGGGTTTGAGGGATTTGAAGTTGGGGACACTTTGTTGGCATGTCATTATTGGGGGAACTAGTGGCTAATAGTGGTATATAACCCGGAGGAGGCCATACGGGGGAAAGACGCCCTTGGTTTCCACAATGAACCGCGACCGAAGGTTGAGTGGTGCCATTTGGGCAAATGGTGAGTGGCATCGTAATCCCTTGAGGATTAAAGCCTTGGTATTGCAGGGGGACCGCAGCGAAACCAGGCGGGCAAAGGGGTGTGGCCGGATGTCCTTCATTTGTTACTGAGGGATTCCCATCTGTGCTCTTTCTACTCTCCATAGACTGTAACATTTCCATCATTTTGGACATTTGCTCCCTGAGCTGGTTCACTTCATCCCTCAAATCTTGAGCCTGCTCTATCTCATCCATGATCTTTGCTTGGGAACGAGTCCTGTAAGGGTGTCGTGGAAACTGTTTTCCTGCTATAGTGTCTACTTTTCTGCTCGAGGAAACATGATGTGATTATTAGTATTGACTAAACCAAAATGACACAATGTATGCAAAGTATCATGCAAATGAAATTTTTTATTTTTTTTATTTTTTTAAAAAGAATGCTATGAATGTCATGGTAATGCACAATGATGTATCTTTTTCTTTCCTTTCCTCTTTTAGAGTTAGAAACGTGATGAAAATGGAAGATGATATCTTTTATAGGGATGTAATGCAAATGCAAGATAATGTATCTCTCTCCTTTTTTTTTATGCTAAGAATGCTATGGAAATGCAAGATAATGCTTTTTTTTTTTTTTAGGAATGTTATGAAAATGAAGATGATATTTTTGCTTTTTTGATGCTAGAATTTGTCATGAAAATATACAATGATGTTTTTCTTTTTTATGAATGCTAAGAATGTAATGAAAATGCAAAATGATATATCCCTTTTTAAAAAAAAAAAGAAATGAATGACATGAGAGATAAGTGAATAAAAAGAGTTAAGAATGAAAATGCTACATAAAGTATTTGTCTTTTTTGAATTTTTTTTTTTATACGAGATGGTGCATGGATGAATGACATAAGTGATAGAGATGAGGAAGTTTTTTTTTTTATCTTAAAAAAATAAAAGAAAGAAGAAGAGAAGAAGAAAAAAAAATGCTAGAAATGATAATGCAAGATGATGTATTATATGCTGGAAATGTCATGAAATGTATGATTTTTTTTTATAATGCTAAGAATGTTATGAAGATGCAAGCAATGAATGACCTTTTTTCTTCATTTGATTTTTTAATACAAGAATGAATGATATGAGAAACAGATAAATAAAGAAGAAGTATGCTCCCTTTGTGTCCTAATGGGGTTGCCTTAAACTTGGGAATTCTATCCTAAGGATCTAAGAGTCTTTTTTATTCGTGAGAACTTCCATAAGGTGGCTTTTCTATTTTAAAGGTCTCTAGAGCCAAGTCCTATTTCAGAATGTTGACCACGAAATAGTGGGTAAACCACTAGGTGTGGGGACATTCATAAAAAAGGCGCACTCTAGATGAGATTTTCGCGATAACCAAACAGGATGTACATCCAAAATGGCTACCACTACGCAACCTCTACCTATCCTAGGATTCACTCAGACCTGGGTATAGGGCCCCACTCAAGCGTGTGTGATAAACGTGTAGGTGCCGTGGGTGCTGGGAGCGTACAAACTTATACAAAAATACCAAAATTACCCCTAATCTACAAAGACATATATACAATAGCCAGTCAGCAATCCTCTACCCTAGGGTTTCAACAATTTAGCACAAGGTATATATACAGGTCACAATATATATGAAATAATGCTATCCAATATTTACATAGAAATACTAAATAAAAACATTTACAAACAAATAAGAAAATGAAAACAAAGACAAAGAGGGTAAAATAAATAAATAAAAGATTATTAAAAATTTGCACTGACTAACAAGCAGATGGGCGACTCTCTAAGTATCCTCGGTGGAGTCGCCACTGCATGAACAACCGGATCGCGACGGACGACCGAAAAATATAAAAACAAATGGAGTCGCCACCAATGTTTATTTGAATTGGGAAAACATTAGAAAAACCTTTCTTTGAAAACGGTCTTTGAAACCAGATTGGATTCGGGAGTCGGTTATGGATAGGGAAGGGCGGAAACTTAATCCCACAGCACCCCTAACACACCCGTCCTAAAACGGTACCTTAAGTTAATTGTGCAAATTCTTAACAATCTTTGGAAATATTTATTTTACCCCTTTTGCAAAAAATGTAACTAAAAAGGAAACCACAAAATTATGAAAATTTAATTTTGGCTTGACAGAAATGAAATTCTGCTCCTACGTATCCCCTGGTGCAATGGGGAACTCAAAGTTACGTAGTTCTCTAGAAAATGATTGTGGGTTGGTTGATTTTAATTAAGAAAGAGATTTTTTGAAAGAGGGATTTTGTTTGAAAATAAATCCATTCTTGCACGAGGTTCAAGTTAGCATCAGGCTACTCAATAAACCTTTATGATTCAAATGACATTGAAGATAGCATCCGTTATTCAATCACCATCATTGATCATTGCATGAATTAAAAGATTTTTATTTTATTTTAAGGCATGCACAAGGACAACTAAATAGTCATACAAACAACACATTATCATACCATGAGTTAAGTAAATACAAAACCAAGATTAAATATAAGCATCACAAACCAAACAACTTTAAACAAATTTTATTTTGTTTTCAGGTTTTTCTCTATTTTTTTATTTTTCAATTATTTATTAGTCACAAAGCACAATATAAAACATACCAATAGATAAAGTAAACAATGTCAAATAAGAATTGATCCTAAATATATATATATATATATATATTATTACGATTTTTTTAATTTTTTTTTTACATTTTCCTTTTTTTTTTATATATGTTTCACATTTTTTGACACACCAAAAGCAATTGAAGTTTTTTTTGTTTTTAATATAACCAATGTGAACCTTGCCCGATTTCTGAAAATGACTAAGCCCACATTACCCAATGACCCAAAACACACCGCGACCATGTCCTCTTTTATTTTCGTTTTGTTCTATTCTTCAAGCAAAGAACAAAAATAACAAATGAGACATTTTACTTTGGTTTGAAGCACAATGACACTCACACGGGGAGGGGAAATGAGCTCGGTGGTGGAGGTTGGCGTGATACGCAGCAAGGGAAGCGCGGAGGGCCGTGGGTCGGACGAGGCCGGGTCGCGGTGAGGAACTTGACGGTGACCCGAACTCTGGTTCGAGCAGAGAAGCGGTGGCGCGACGGAGCAGAGGACGACGCGGGTGGTGGCTAGCGAAGACGAACGATTCAGACCGGGAAGGTGGCAACGACGCGACGGAATGCGGGGTGGACGACCCGGATCTGGTTGATTCCGATCTGGGTCCGATGGTGAGCTCCGATCTGGTCCGAGCGGCGCAGAGAAATGGGGATCTGAGTTGGGAGTTCTCCGGCGATTGGGTTACGGTGATGGATTTTCTGGAGGTTCAAGGAAGGATGGGTGGTTACGTGAAGATAGGTGAGAGAGAGGTCACGGTTTTGAAATGGAAGGGAAGGAGAAGAAAAGGTTTGTGGGTGAAGGGTGGTGGTGGAGCTTGATTTGAGGATGATGAAGTTGGCGACAAGGTGGTAATGTGGGAGATGAAGGGAGAGCTTCACATGTGCATGGGTTGATGGTTTGGAGAATATTGGGTTTGAAAGAAAAATGGTGAAGTTATGGGCGTAGATAGGTGTTCTGTTTTGGAGTGGTGAGGGGAGGTTGGGTTCTTGGCTTCACGTGAATGAAGAGGAGATGGAGTTGATATGGTGGTGGTTAAGGTTTTGAGGTTTTTCGGTGGTGGTTGAGGAATGGGGGTGAAGGTGGTTGTTGGTTGTTTGAGGTTGGGTCACGGTGGTGGGCGAGGCGACAAGGTGTTTGGGTTTATGTGGAGATGATGGTGGTGGTTGAAGGTGGAGCTTGAAGATGATGAAGTTGTGAAAGATGGTGGCGGCCGTGGAAGAGTGGAGTTTGAAGATTGAAGATTATGGAGGTTGGGTTGAATGTGAGAAAGATGAGGAGAGGTGTGATAGCGACAAGGTGTTTAGGTGGTTGTTACAGGTGAAGAAAGAATGAGAATAGGGAAGGTGAAGATTCAGGAGTGAAATCTCAAGCCCCTGTGAAGATGGACGAAGTTGATTATTCACTGAGTTGACTCAGTTGTGGATGGAAGGTGAAATAGGTGTTCTGATGTGAGGATGAAAGTAGCGAATGTCAATATTCGATCAAGTCTCCATTCGGTGAAGTTTTCCCCCCTTGTAAAGATGGATGAAGCTGATTATTTAACAGTGGGTGTGTGTGGGTTTCCCATGTGTGGCAGGAGTGGGTGTGTGTGTGCTTTGCCATGTGAGGAAGGAGTGGGTGTGTCTTTCTTTGCCATGTGAGGAAGGAGTGGGGTGTGTCTTTGTGAGTGAGGAAGGAGTGGGGTGTGTCTTGTGAGTGAGAGTGAATGGGGAACAAAAGGCGCACCTAAGGTGCGATGTGCGATGTATGGCAAGAGAATAAAATGTAGAGTAAGGAAGAGGGTGGAAAATCAAGCATGCTCCGCATTTTGTTGTATTTTTTATTTTTTATGTTTTATATATTTTATTTTTTATTTTATTTTTCATAAAAAAGGTACAAAGCAAAGCAATTAAACATCAATTAACAAACATAAAAAGAAAATTCACGGACAAAATTGGGTATCAACAAGAGATAAGAGTGGAGTAGAGAACCTGGTGGTAGATCACTTGAGTCGGATTGAGAGAGAGGCAGATTATTCTCCTATCCATGATGTCTTCCCTGATGAGCAGCTTTTCAAGATGCAAGGTAACATCCTTTGGTTTGCAGATTTGGTTAATTTCTTGGTTGCTAGAGCACTACCTGCACATTTCACTAAGGCACAGATTGACAAATTGAAAAGTGAGTCAAAATATTATGTGTGGGATGACCATTATTTGTGGAGATTTTGTAGTGACTAAGTCATTAGGAGATGTATTCCTGATCATGAGTTTGATTCTGTTCTTAGTTTTTGTCATGCACTTGCCTGTAGGGGACATTTTGGACCTACTCGTACAGCTAGGAAAGTTTTGGACTCTGGATTATATTGGCCCACTCTATTTCGTGATGCATATTTATTTTGTAAATCTTGTGAACAATACCAGAGAACAGGGAATATTTCTCGTAGGAATGAGATGCCCCAACAACCTTTGTTGTTCTGTGAAATATTTGATGTTTGGGGTATTGATTTTATGGGTCTTTTTCTGTGTCATTTGGTTTTGTTTACATTCTGCTTCTTTGTGGGATTATGTATCTAAATAGGTGGAGGCAAAAGCCACTCGGACTGATGATTCCAAGGTTGTTGTGGATTTTGTTAGATCACATATTTTCTGCAGGTTTGGAGTCCCTAAAGCCATCATTAGTGATCAGGGTTCGCATTTCTGTAATCGAAGCATGGAAGCCTTGATGAAAAAGTATGGAGTCTTGCATAGAGTTTCTACACCTTACCATCCCCAGACTAATGGGCAAGCCGAAGTCTCCAACAGAGAGATCAAGTAGATACTTCAGAAAATAGTTCAACCTAACAGAAAGGACTGGAGCAAAAGGCTTGAGGATGCTTTATGGGCTTATAGGACCGCTTTATAAGACCCGATTGGGATGTCTCCTTATCGGATTGTTTTTGGCAAAGCATGCCACTTGCCGGTGGAAATTGAGCATCGTGCATTTTGGGCGATAAAAGGTGTAACTTGGACCTAAATCAAGTAGGCATGGAGCAGAAACTGCAGTTGCAGGAATTGGAGGAGATCCGCTTGGAGGCTTATGAGAGTTCCAAACTTTATAAAGAGAAGACTAAAGCCTTCCATGATAAGAAGATCATGAGAAAAACATTTAAGATTGGTCAAAAAGTTCTCCTTTATAACTCCCGCCTCAAACTCATGCCCGGAAAGCTCAGATCTAGGTGGCTTGGTCCATTTGTTGTTACTAAGATTTTTCCTTGTGGTGCTGTGCAAGTTACAAGTGAGACTACTACAAAAGCTTTCACAGTCAATAGATATCGCCTCAAACCATTTTATGAGGGAGCTCAAGAGGATATTTTAGAGGAGGTCCACTTGCAAGAAGTCGTCTACCCCACTTGATAAGTAAGATGCCGCCTCAATAGACAAAAAAAAAAAGTTTTTGATTGAGGTAAAAAAAAAAATTTTATTGTGATGACCCATATTTGTTCAATTATTGTTCTGATCAAATTTTTTGGAGATTTGTACCCGACAATGAGGAAAGTAGTGTCATTGAATTTTGTCACTCGGACGCATGTGGAGGTCATTTTTCTTCTTCAACGACAACAACTGCGAAAATCTTGCAGTATGGATTTTATTAGCCTACTTTATGCAAGGTTTGTTACACTTTTTGCAAAAGCTGCGAAAATTGGTCAAAAAAAGTTCTGCTTTGAGATTATCATTTGCACCTACTCCTTGGAAAATTGAGATCTAGGTGGCGCGGTTCTTTGGTTGTCAAACACGTGAGGCCGTAGATATTGAGGATCCTAGGAATGGTAATGCGCTTAAAGTTAATGGCCAAAGACTCAACCATTCCTGGAAAACCAAGTTCTTGAGTTCTTTGTGTTACCGGTTAAGTGGCGGATACGGTACTCCGTGGCTCTCAAGTCAGTTTATTTTTCAGTTTCCCAAAATAACCGAACCCTTCTTCTCCTTCAAAATGGATGTCATTCTTTCAAACCTGAGCAAATATTTTCCTTCTCTTCCTCAAAATGCTCTGAGAAAAATCTACAAAGTTCGATGTGAAAGATTGAGACTGTTAATGCACAAAGGTATGCCAAAAGATGTTCGCTGGATAATTGAAGCAAAGGTCCGATTAGCAGGTGAGTCCTCAATTTCATTTGACTCATTTATGCCCGGTCTTGGAAGAAGTTCATATTCTAAAAGGAGAAGAGCAAAAAGGTTACAAGTCTGTCACAAATGTGGACGATGGACCTGTAACAAGTGATGTCGTACTTTGGGGATGGTTTCCGCAAATAGAGAAGATAAAATTTTCTTCATTAAGAATGGACTGAGTAAGGAGTCATTAGATGATATCTTATTGACTCTTGAGACGCATTCTTGTGGATTGGTGCATCGTGAAATTCTTAAATTGTGGAATCTCTTCAAGGATGAAAAAAAACGCTACAGTCTTGGGAATCTGACTCTAAAAGACCCTGTTTGTCAATTTATAAGAAAATTGGATGGGAAGCTTATCCTCGACTCATAGAAGACGTTTAAGTCGTTACTGGACGTTAAACCAGAGGCAGATGTGAGCCATATCCACAAACAATCTGTACGTATCATCCTCTTCTTCTTCTTCATGTCATCTTACAAAAAAAATAACAAAAAAACAAAAACAAAATAAAAAAACAAAAAAAGATTCTGTGTTTCTTCAATTCAACCTTTTCTGACAATCGTCAACCTACCCTTATAGGTGCATTTATTCCCCTTTCCATTCTTTTTCTTATATTTTCTCCATTTTCCTTCAACTCAGAAACACTCAAAGAGAGGAAGAGTATAGAATGGGGCCTTCTATTCGTAACCTCAAAAATGTCTGTGTTTTTTGTGGGTCGCGTTATGGGAAGGGATTAGAGTTTGTAAACGCAGCTAGCACTCTTGGTCGATCACTTGCTTTGCGAGGAATATTCATCTTGTATATGAGGGCGGTTGTCGTGGGTTAATGGGGGCTGTCTCACTTTCTGCTTTTATAGGAGGCAGTCAGGTTTTAGGTGTTATTCCTAAACCTTTAGCTGAAAATAACATCACTGGAAAGACAATTGGAGAAGAAATTCAGGTAACATCCATGCATGGACGAATGAAAACAATGGTTGACAATTCTGATGCCTTTCTTGTCTTACCAGGTGATTTTGGTACTTTAGAAGAAATTTTTCAAATTGTCTCTTGGGCTGAACTGAACATCCACCATAAACTCATTGGTTTGTTGAATGTTAATAATTTCTTTGATCTTTTGTTATTTTTTCTTGACAAAGCTGTGGAACAAAAATTTATCACTCCTTCGGCAAGACAACTTCTTATCTCTGCCTCCACTATTGATGAGCTCATTGATAAATTGGAAGCTTTTGAGTATGTACCTGATAAGGTATTAACTCAGATAGATTGGTCAACAGGAAGCAGCGAAGGAAGTAACAAGAAAAGCAAGCCAAATCTGACATTTTCTCTTTAATCGGTTTGATTTTATTGTACTTTGTTTCTGTTTAAATTTGTGTCTGCTTTCTCAAACAGGTAATATCTTCTATCTTTTACTTATCTATATTTTAACATTGAGGACAATGTTGCGATCTAGTTGGGAGGGAAGGATAGTTGACCCAAAAAAAAAAATTTGTTGTTTTGTTTGGAAAGTATGATATGATTGTCATGGACTTATTAAACCAATTTTGATGGCAGAGTAAGGAGTAATTTTACTCTTGAGACGCATCTTAATTAGTGGCAGAGTAAGGAGTGTTTTTAGGTAGTAATTAATTAGTATTAAATTGTGGAAGTACTTAAGTTTTATTATTTGATTTCTTTTTAGGGTCTGATGTGGCACTGACAGTGTGCTTCTTTTCCTGCTTGGCGTTGATTCACTTCTTATCAGGTTGTGTTGCTCTTTTCTATCTCTCTCTTTCACATTAAGGACAATGTTATATTAAGTGTGGGGAAGAGATTTTAGCATTTTTTTATTTTGTTTTGTTGTTAAAAAAAACAAAAAATAAAAAAAAGGGTTCATTGCATGATTGAATAACTTTTCTTCCTTCTTGAACTGATATGCTTGGTGATGGATGATTGAATTGATGAATTGAGTTTGATGGATGCATACCTTGTGAGATTTTGAGCCTAATGGATGGATTCAACATTTATGTCATTCTCTTCTTTCTTGTGTGATTTTCACTCATGTTAATGATCATTCTAGAACTTGCTTTGATTCTTTTTGAAGGTACATTTCACTTGCATGCATGAACATGATTGAGGCCCTCTTTCTTAATTAGCTAGTTTAACCAAACAGCCAACGTTGCATATTTCCCCTTGCTTAACCCCTTTGAGCCTATTTGATTATTCTTTGTCTCGAACTCATTATGTTTCTTAAATGAAAAAAACCATGTTCTTAATTAGTCTTAGGGAATAAGAGAACATTAGCTTTGTCATTGGATGAGTTCATGAACAAGTGTGGGGGTGTGTATGCAGAATGGTTGAAAAATGTATATATGATGTTCTTTTTGTAAATATATATATATATATATATATATATATATATATATTCAAAAATATATATATATATGTAAAAAAAAAAAAGGGTCAACAAGGCAATAAAGGAATGAAAAATAATATGTAAAGGGAATTTGTATTAGATGAAGTTGGGATGAACTTTCATGATCGATAATTGAACTCAGCTTTCATGTTCTTTTATTCTCTTTGGTGTTTAACTTGTCATATCCATATTACCTTCTCCTTTACCTTGACCCCATTATAACCTTGAATAAAGTCCTCATGATTTGTGTGTGCATGTGTTCTGAGTAATGGAGAAGTAGAAGATAAGCAAGCTTATGGTAGTGCAATTTTCATGAGTTGAATTGAGTGTAATACCTACCTTTTAAACACTTGAGAGATTGAGAGTGAATTCTGTGAGGATCTATCATTCTTTACTCATGCTTTTCAATTGAAGTATCCTTGCTTGTTGATTTAAGATGTGAAGATGTGTTACCTCATAAATGTTTTGATCACTTGAATTATTAATTGCTCTTCATTCTTAAATATTATTAGAAATTGAGTCTTTTCGAATGTTTAACTTTTGAGTCTGTTTCATTTTGTTTTTTTGTGTTTTGCCCAGGAGTGCAAAAAAGCTAAGTGTGGGGAATTTGATGTTCACATATTTGATGCATTAATAAGCCTTCATTTTTAGTTATTTACACTCTCCATGCACTTAATAAATTAAGTTTGGTTATGTTTTGTATGTTTTGAACTCAAAATGGATTTAATTGAATTTTTCAGCATGATTTACGTTTTACACTAATCCTGTATTTGGGTCATATCTTGGGCTGTAGGTGGATGTTTAAGGTGAATCTTATGTCATTTTAAAGATAATAGAGAGCTCTACAATCTTCATAAAGACATCAAAGACTCAATCACACGTTTGGATGGCTCAAATTGGCATTGAATCAAGAACTAAAGTGTTGCTCCTGGCAGAATGACCTTTGTGTATTGTTCATTACACTGCTCGTAGTGAAAGTTGTAGAATAGGCTAAAATTTTGATAGTTGATATTTAAGACTCAAATCTACAACTTTCATGTTGAACACTCTTCTTGGTTCAGACTCCTTGGAGGTGATATTGGGCTTGGAAGTCAGAAAAGAGGAGCTGCGACTGGGCCTGAGTAGCGTGCAGTAATTTGAACATATCTGGAGCTATAGAAATGATATTAGACTCAAATCAAAGCCATTTGAAAGCTAAGATCCAGACCTAAAATCTTCATGAAGACCACTTGGCTCAAAAATGATGAATGCAATGACTTCAGAGCTGTATGATTTCGGAGACAAAGAATCTCCAGAATTTTCTACTCACCAAAAGTCATTCAACATTTTCCACTACTCCACCTACTCCACCAACCACCATGACTCAGCCCCCTTTGACATTTTGTACCTCTAACTCTTTATAAAAGGGAGGCTATGCAGATCATTGTAATATGTAGAGCTTCTATGTAGAAGTATTGTTATAATTAAAGTGTTAGTTTTTGATTTTGAAGATTTCTCTTCTTCTTTTTCTCTCCTTCTCTCTCTTTGTTATTTTTCATGGTTCTTGAAGGTTCTCCAATGGTGATGGCTATGGAGAACTAAACTTCTTTAATCAATCCAAGAGATTGACAGTCTTGATGATTAATCTTGAGATTTTGTTTTAATTGTTATATATTCATCTATTAATCAAGTTTCTCTTTCTCTTCTTCTCTTGTTTAAATTCTGATTTAATGCTTAATTTGATTGGAATTTGTATATATTAATTGCGTAATTGTCATATACCAAGAGATGAATTCAGAGGTTAAATAATTCATTAAAGGTGTTTGATGAAATATTTAACTTGGTTGGATCTTGATTTTTAAGTTAATTTGGGTTTTGGATAGATGCTTAATTTGTCTAACCTTAATTAATTGAATTCTAGAAGCATTTCTAGTAGAAGATTCATAGATCATTGATAGGCGTCTTAATGTGATCTAAGACCAAGGATTTGGTTGATAGTTGAATAGATCTATAAAGATCAAGGATGGATTAAAATCAAGATTGGTTAATTCTCTTGGATTGGTTATTTTCCTAATTTTGTTTACTCATTTTAATTGCTCTTTGTTGTTTAATCTTGCAAAATTTCCCCCCCCCTGTTCATTAATCTCTTAATCTGACTTCATAATTAGAATGATCTATGGGCTCGACCCGGTGTTACCTTATGCTACAAGTAGTTTTGGTAAATCAGTTATAAATTGATTTAAATTTGATAATCTCGACAAGTGTCAGACATCTGAAGGCAGTTTTCAATACGTCCTCCTCGGCTATAAAAATTTGATTATAACCTGCATAGTCATCCATAAAGGTTAATAATTCATGTCCAGATGCGGCATCAACTAACATGTCCGCAATTGGCATAGGATACTCATCTTTAGGTGTGACAGTATTCAAATTTCTAAAATCTACACATATTCTTAACTTGCCATTTTTCTTGACTACAGGAACAATATTAGAAAGCCATTCTACTTTCCTGGTTATTCTGATGAATTTAGCTTTGAGCAATCTTTTGACTTCTTCTTTTATCTTTAAGATTACCTCAGGTGCAAATCTCCTGTTGGCTTACTTGATAGGTCTGCATCCTTCTTTTAGAGACAATCTGTGCTCGACAAGATCTCTACTCAATCCAGGTATTTCATCATAATCCCAGGCAAAACAATCTTTATATTTCATAATTAATTCGACAAGCTTTTCTTTGAACTCCTCTGGCAGAAATGAACTCACAAATATAGGCCTCTTGTCTGTTTCACTGCCCAAGTTTATTTCTTCCAAATGATCCTCTACTTCCACATTTTGCTTTTCATCAAGCCCTTTTTCAAATCCTAAAAGACCATCATCAATTACACAATCTGACAGTATACTTTCAGAAGTGTATACTGCTTTGTCAGCCAAATAGGTCGACAGTCTTTCTGATAGATCTTTAACACTCATAACTGGTGCCTGGTCGATCTCCTTCGGCCTTCTTCACCAGTCGAATGCCAAATTGGTTTATCAAACAAACTTCAAGTACCTCTTTGTTAATAACCCCATCACTAGCTGAAATTGGCTTGACGTTTGGAGCATATATTTTAAAATCGATATGAAGTTGTTATAGATAACAGAGACTATCATCTGCCTCTATTATTTCTACTTGATCATCTTCATTCCAAAGAATAAGTTTTTGATGAACCGTCGATGGTATCGCCCCAACAACATGTATCCAGTCTCTCCCTAGCAAAAGATTATAACTTGACTTCATCGGAATAACCACGAACAATGTCGGCCTTGCAATAGATCCGACTTGTACCTTCAACATCACAACTCTGTCGATGGGGAGGTTTTACCACTGAAATCAGTGACAATCATGTTGGTCGACATCAAATCGGACTCATCTTTCCCCAGTTTCTTGAGCATCGCCCTTGGGATCAAATTAATAGCTGCCCCTCCCCCCCTCGCGTCTATCAAAACTCTATTAGTGGGTTTTCCTTCTAATAGAGCCTTGACATATAATGGTCATAAATAAGCCTTCTGCTCTTCTGTCAGTTTCTCAAGCTGTGTTGTGTTATCAAATATTGTTACCATGTTATCTTGAAAAAGAATCCAGTGATCATCTAAGTCATCCAGATATTCTTCGTTTTCCCTAGAGTATTCAATCTCGTGATATCCTTCAAATTTTGTAGGGAACACTAAAATTAAATTTACATTCATTGACTTCAAGAATTCTTCCTTATCAGACAGCTCTTCATCACTTCTATATCTTCCAATTCTGAAGTAATCCTCTGACGGCAAGTTAGTATCCATAGCCGTTAGAATGTCTTCTAAATTATCATCCAAGTTAATGTCCATGTCGAATTGCTCATTATCACCAAGGCCTAAGGGATCGTCTGGATCATTTAAGGCCTCAATAACTTCATCAGTCATTAAATCCATATCTTGGTAATCAGGTTTTGCCAATCTTTCTCTTTCTTTATTTACGTCGAGCACTTTCTTCCTCCATTCAACATTTTAATCAGGATCTTCTAAGACTTTCTTGATTTCTTCTTTTGACTTAACCATTTCCCTCTCTTTCTTAACTGGTACATTATTCTTCCTTGCCTCTTCTTCTGCCGCTATCAATCCAATCGGCCATTTTTTCTTGGTTTTGTTTAGAATAAGCCTTTGGACTTGCTTACCCTTTCTTATCTCTTCCAACTTTTTGTGTCGAAGCTTATCATCCATGTCAAATCGACTAACTGCATTTGTTATCGGCTCCTTTGGAAGTGACTTCCCTGTATTTATGAATTCTTTTGTAACAATACTTTTCAGCTTTGTACCATCTTCATTCTGATTCTGATTTGGCACTGGCTTGTTTTCGACCACAAGGCAACCTGTTTCTGTGGGCTGTTCCTTGATTACAAAACCTTCAGCCATGTCCTTCTTCTTTTGTGCTTGTCTTAATCTCTGCAATCTCCTTTTCTTACTTTTCGACATTGGAAGAGATTTTGATGGCCCTGCTACGTCCTGGCCAGTCATAATTTTACCTCGATCAATTCTACCATTTCTGTAATTTTCATTCTAAAATGGTCGATCTCTTTGAAATTGATTCTTCTTGGCAGCCACGTTCTGTCAGAAAAACATGTGACTTGTCATTACAGAATTTTTTACCCACCTGTCCATAGCAACATTGGCAGGTGGCACTCTGGTCTTAACTGGCCCAACATAACCTCTGCTTCCCACAGGCTCATGTGGTTCCACTAACCAGCCATTCATGTTAGACCTAGGCGTATAAACTGGCCTTGGCCTTAGAGCATAAAAAGGCTTTTGTGGTCTCCTGGTTTGCTTGTCGAAAACCTTCTTCTTACCTTGTGGAATACTCAAGTGTTCTTCAGCAGCTTCCTTTATAGCGATTTCATCATAAACTGCATTACACCTTGAGCATAATCTTACCTTGCCTTTTTCTTTCTACCTCTCAAGAAATGATTCAAGAGATTCTTCTAGTTTCGAATAGATGTCAAGTGCATCCTTTGTGTTGACGTCGAACCCTTGCAAATCCGTTATGTTGAGCATCCCAACATTCAAAGGAACTTGCTGATCAACACAAGATACTCCAGCCTGAAACGGATCTGAATCAATCTTCATATCCACTTTAGGCTTGTCAGCAAACTTCAAACGCCCATCCATTATTGCTTTCTGAATTATGTCTCTGAAACGAACACATTCATTAGTAACGTGACCGAAATTATTATGAAACTCATAATACTTTCGGTCTTTTATTTCATCAAATTTTAATAACCTATGACCTTCCGATAACTTAATTTGTTTATCTTTTAGTAGCAAATCAAAGATTTTGTCGACTTTTTTTACGTCGAATGTATAAGTTTTTCTGTTGACATAACTCATTTTCTCTTTATTTCTTGTAGGCTGTAGAGCCTGACAAATATAAGGTGGACTATTCTGAAGTTCAGCAATGTTAACTTCACATTCATCATTGCTAGCTTCAGTTTCATTGTCGGATTCATCTAATCCAACAAATGCCACCTTCTCTCTTTTAAGAAATTTTTTTTGTTTTTGAATCTTCTCAACTTTCAATTGCTCTATTTGCTTAACCTTCTCACTTAATTGGGCAAGATCAACTAAATGTTGATTTACTACATTTTTTCTTATGTAATAATCTAAGCCTCCTACAGCTATCTTTACTATTTCGACCTCAGGTATAGGAGTAAAACACCTACTCCTCATTTGTCGAAACCTAGCAAGATAATCGTCCACAGTTTCATTGTACATTCTTTTGATATTAAAGAGATCTGTAAGTCCCACCTTCAAATCTCCTCTAAAAAATTGATCATGAAAACACCTTTCTAACTGAGCCCAGGAATGGACTGAGTTTGGTCTCAACGTCGAGAACCAAGAAAAAGCATTTTTTGTAAGGGAACTTGGGAAGAATCTCATTTTAAGGCCTTCAATAGTGGTCAACTCCCTCATTTCTATTGTATACCATGCAATATGTTCGACGGTCGATTCCCCACTCTCTCCTGCAAACTTAGAAAGTTTGGAAATTTTAATTCCCTTAGGCAATTCTACTTGTTGCACCCATTCAGGAAATGCTAAAACAAAATAAGGTTGGTTAGCATATCCAACATTAAACCTAAACCTATTCAGCACTTGTTCCACTACTTGATTTACATTTCATTTAGCTACTTGGTGCCCCCCAAGATTCTGTCAAAACAATCTCATGGCTACATTATTTCGAGCCATTTGATCCTCATCATCTCGACGAAGCATTTGGACATTACCATATTCCAAACGTGGCTGATCATTTTGCCTAAGTTAATTTAAGTTTTGTTGATTCTGCCCCACATTTGCCTGAAGTGTAACCATTTCTCTATTTACCTCAGGCTGGGTTCCTTGAGCATTTTCATTGGCCAATTTGCTTATTCCTAAGGCTTGGTTTAGCCTAGCCATTTGCTGAGCCAATGCGCTGCAAACATTATTTGTATTTTTCATGATTGGCATAATCACAGCACCCATTTGCTGAATAAACATATGCATTATGTCATGGTTGCTTTCATCCATTTGTTGTCGAAAGCTGGCCAAAGAATTCATAGTTGGCTCTGTTATACTTTGGGGATTATCTCTCGACATATTTGGGAAGACTGGTCCCAAACTCAATCTCTCTTGTCGAAAGAGAGTTGGATTGCTTGTACCTGCAACCCCTACTCCTTGGCTACCAAAACTTGCCAAGGCCGAACTCATCTGTGGTTGGCCTTGTGAAGCTACTGATTGGCCGACTGTATTGGCCAAAGTGGAGCCAAGTCTCATTTGTGCCATCATAGGGGAAACATAATTGGGTGGCAACCCATATTGGGGCACAAACCTTGAATTTGAATTTATTATGCTTTGGTTACTTAGCTGACTCGGCGATGGCTGAGTCATTCCAGGCAACACCTGTTCTACTACTGGGTTACTCCGGAGAGCACCCGTTGTTATAGCATCATCCACTAGACCAGTACTAGCAACGATCGAGGGTGGCACAGTAACGACTGTCGAAGGTATATCCAATGTCTGACTACTTACATTACTCATGATTTGCGTATTTTGAGAAGAGTAGATAAATCTTCCACTTCTTAAACGCATAAAACCATTTCTTGTGACACTACGAGTTACTCTGAACTCGTCCCACCGGGCGTGCCAATTTGTTTAAGTGGGATTTTGGTCGAAAGGGCAAAAGAAATTCCAACAAATAAATATTTATTTATCAAACGAAAATGGGCTCAGAGTTATGTGGTAATCTCGCAGGTTTTGAAATTTAACTTGAAATAAACAAGAATTTGTAAAAGGAAAGTTTAGAAAAGCAAGTTTTAAAGAATTAAAAGAAAATAAAGAGACTGAAGCAGAAAATTAAAGTACAGAAAGTTTAAGAAAAGCAGTAAAAGAAAGCATTGTAAATAAAGTAACAAAATGTAAATAAATTTAAAGAACAAGACTAAAAAATAAAGAAAATTGAGAGAACATTTGCATTAATTTAAATGACTGAAAATGAAAATGGAATGCATACTTGGATCAAAATCCGTTAATCTGCTCGAGGTGAGATTTTAGGATTATGTATCAGCAAATAACCTCCCTTTTTACATTGTGAATGCTGATATTTATAGATAAATTACAAAAATAACTGACATCTTAGAACTTTGACACGTACATGGCAGTTATGCCACTAAAACCTCCCTAATTTCCCGACAGAACCAACTTCTGACCATTTTGGCATTTTTCATCGGTTCAATCTCTTGGAAAATACAACCTTTCTGTCAGATCAAACTACTTGTCCAACATTAATATTCAGCGACTTTATTGAGTTTTCCAACCATTTGGCTCTTCCGTCGGCTCAACACTTAAAAAAAAATTTCAACATCATCGTCCAGTCGTCGAATAGTCAATTTATTTATTTTCACTCCCAACACGTATCCTTTGTGATGTTATGGTCGCTATTTTAGTAATTTATTCGACTAGCTAGATCGGTGGAATTGGTTGAACCATCATCCAAATTTTATGATAGTTTAAATTTGGTCTTATCAGGCTATCTTTACAAATATTGTTATAACATTTAATTTTTAAATATTGTCGATTAGTAAATCTTTTCAATAATTACTTTCTCTAGATGAGACCAGTTTAGATTAAACCTTGAAATATTCAATGTTTAAAAGTTAATTTAACCACATATCAAAACTGGAGAATTGAGCCATTTTTGAAAATCAACTGGTTCTTAACGAAGTTCAAATTGACTTAATATAGTAGTTTAACTCTATTCTCTCATCTACCCATGATATGACATAATAAAAAACTAGATGATAAGAAAAATTTGGCTTTCTTCTTGTTTTTGTCCTGTCGAACAGGTTTTCCGAGTTTTGATCTGTTGGTCACAAACAAGGGGTAACTGCAACTTTAACGCTTAAGTTAGTAAAGAAATGGTTTTATGGTCTTTTGAGGCTCAAGAATGTCATTTCTTTCGGAGGCTCAAAGGTCGCATACAAATACAGAATGTTTGGGTGAAATCGACCATTCTTCCTTGTGTGGCTTAGTGACAATTGGTGTCATGTTTGATATGAAATGATGATTACAGGATGAATTACGAAGTGATTTAGGCTAGAAAACACTGAATCCTAAACTATAGGTAGAGATTATCTTGGGAAGGGAAATGTAGGTAGTATGGCTCAATAGGAGGCAGGCAAATAAAAAAAAGGGAAGATTGGGCTAGATTGTATGAGGGATGAGTAGTAGGCCAATTAGTTAAATAGTATTTTACCCATTCCACGATGATGAGTATTTTATTGGGCCAGAGAACCCTTATCCCAAATACTTCTGTAATCTAACCCTTATCCCAACTACTATCACCAACATCACTACCATATAAGGGCGGAGTGAAGGTTGGCATGGGCTATATGCCCTCGCCCTAATCCCCAGCCCTTCCCAAGGCTCAAAACATTCATAATGTAATGAAAAAATTGTAACCCTTGAACTTATGAGTGGTTTAATGAATCAGTTTCTTTCTCATACTACAGGATGAGAAGTGTTAATCAAATAAATAAGAAATAAGATGGGTTGAATTTTAAAGATTTTCAACCTTTTAATCTAACAATGCTGGCTAATAAAGGGAATGAAGCTAATGAGATCTTAATCCTTCATTCTTGTCATGATACTCTTAAAGCTTTGGTGTCTATATTTTAAAACTATAATTTTATGCAGTTTATTCATCTGGCTATCAAATATGGAAAGCTAAGCTCATATTCCTGACTCTAAATAAATAAATGAATAACATACTTTTTTTAAGGAAAATAAATAACATTCTTATTTGGCCCCAATATGCAATTTCTGGCTCTGTCCCCAGCCACTACCATCACTAGCTTAATTTGTGGGAGCTAGTTGGCCATTATTAATGTCCAATATCATCAACGTAAGTGTTAGCATCACTTTTTCTCACCCCACGGAGCTTGTACGATCTGTTTTCTTCATTTAAATCATCATATTCAATTATTCATTTATTTGGAAAGGGACATTGGATCGATCCTCTCTCTCTCTCTCTCTCTAAGATCAGGAAAGCCATTGTTTTGTGATAATGGTGCAATAATTGACATGTGGAATTTAAATTGGGTTGACCATGATCAAGGTTCGTATTTATGCAGAGAAGGAATATTTTAGTACTGTCATCACCAAAAGATTATTTGCCTTAACCAAGGGTAGTGCTAATGAAAACTTATTCCATGAAATAATCAGTAATGGAGGACAAAGTACAAAGCTCAAATCAGAAACAATGTCCTTTAAAGATCTCTGTATATGTGAACGAATTCGAATGTGTTGTCTTTTTTTTAAAAACGTTAATTTCTCTCAGCAGAATGAGATTAGGACTTGTAAAAGGAAGGTTACTTCAAGAGAACTTTAGTGCCTACCGTGTTTATCTAAAATTTCTCATTTATGAAATTATCAATTATGAATTGATTATTTACGATGTTATTGTAATTTTTGAAATTGTAAAAGAGAGGCAACTACAATTTCATCAAATGAAAAGAACAGATGAAAAGGTATTATTGTAATTTTAAAATTAGAGGGAATGTCAATGTAATTTCATCAAACTTAGCGGAGATCAATATAATCTACTACTCTAAAAAATACTTTAATTTTAGTCTAGCAATAGAGTAAAGAGTTTGACATTATTAATAAAAGATATGAAGACATATGTTTTAAAAATTACTTAAAGTACTCATTAGGAGTACAAAATTTAATTTTGAGTTACTATAATGATGTGATACGTACTATTACTAAAGAGTTGTACACTGATAATAAATTAATTTTAAACTAAAAAACACTATGCAGTCAAATTGTTATTCTCATTAACTCTGTGAAACCCTCTTTTCATGCACTCACATTCACAAGTACTTTTTATAAGAATCCTTTTAAATAAAATTCTAAAAGTAATGGATTTTATCAATTATTATTAAATTTTGCAATACACACACATACATATATACTAAACATTTAATTGATATAATGAGACTATGATGATATATATTGTTTTCTTGGAGATAGTAAGTAGTTATTAATATTTAATGTCCAATGCCATATGTGTACATAATAAGTACATCACCTTGTCCCATCTGTTTCTTTCCTTTCAAATTAATAGTGGGGCAATCTACCCAATTTATTCCGGTTACGCTGCCTACATCATCATATTCATATATCACTACAACAAAATCATCTTTTAGTGGCAATTCCCTCCAATGATATGGTAAACTAGTGGTTTGTGATTATGTGATTATGGTGCAATAATTGACATATGAGATTTCAATTGGGCTGACCATGTCGAGTTGGTACGTACTTATATGTACAGCATGCAGGAATAGTGTAGTATACTGTCATCAGCACATCAGCGCAAAAGATTATGTGCCTTATTAAGGACAAAGCTAATGGAGACTTATTCCATAAATAATGATCAGTAATGGTGGTGGATAAAGTCCAAAGCACAAATCCGAAACAAATTCCTAGATTTCAAGATCTGCATATATATGCACGAATTCGATTGTGTTGATTTTTTATTTATTTCAACAACAGTAAACTACACCATTGTAGTCTTTAAAAGATTAGGATTATATTAATTTGGTATTTGAAAAATATGTGGTATCAATTTAATCTTTAAAAAATAGACAATAACATTAATTTAGTTCCTCAATTATAGATAATTAACATCAATTTAATCTCATAATAATAAAAAATGATATTAATTTAATCTCTTAATCTTATAGTTTGTGCACACAAAAATAATTTTAATATCACTTTTCATAATTAAAGAATTAATTTGATATCACATATCTTTCAAGGATAAAATTGAAGTGAATACAATCTTTCAAGAGTCAAAATAGCATTTGACTCTTTCAACAACGCTTATTTCTATCAGTAGAATGAGAGTAACCCGTAATATATAGGATAATTATTTCAGTATTAGATATGTTGTTTTAACTTTAACCAGAAACAAAAACAAAAACAAAACAAAAAAAACAAAAAAAAAACCAAAACAAATTGACTTATATTACCAAATGAGTGACTTCTAGACCAAAGACATGATGGCTTATATATAATTGATTAACTCCAGCTAATAAAATTATTAAAGGCCACTTTTCTTTCAACAAGTGCATATACAAATCTCATAAACATCTTTCTGTCTCTTCATGTTTTCCAGAATCTGATTTAAAGATGTGTCTTTGGTCAATTAACCTTAAAAAGAGAAAATAACCGGAATTTATATATTGTAAATAACCTAAGACACAAATAAAAAATTATATTAAAAATAATTATTTCATCCAACAACTTAAACATTATAGATAATAATGTCAAAAGTTTGAATCTTGAAATCACTACTTTAGAGAGAGTTTTATCTAATTATTACACCTGACTCAAAATTATGTGAGAAATTAATAAAAAACCAAAAAATGGTTATAGATATATAAAAGAGAGCATAGAAGAATAATCCCACATACTGATTGGAACGCAATGAGGGGTAGGGGATGTATGATTTTTGAAAAAGAAATGACATATAAATTATTAAGCTCTTTCAGAATCATATTCACTTTAACCATACATCACAAGAAAATTGACATTCTAAAGTTGAATTCGAAATGCTTGAAGCTTTAATCCTTTAAACTTCAAGACCTTTCGGCTAAGTCGTTGTTATTATTTGTGGTATATATATGCCATACCCATGTTTTATTTACGGCCGGTCAAGTCAGGGGGCAAGGTTTGAATTAAAATTCCCTTTTATTTTAATAGAAAAATGAGGGGACAAAAGTCAATGAAGAAGGGGGAAGGCAAATCATACAATTTTAGTATTCACAGTAGTTGATGGTGCGTTCTCATGCAACTCGGCCGTTATACATCTTGATTTATGATTGATGATTAATTTTAATATACATACAAATAAATTCCTCAATTATTAAAAATTTACAATCTTTTATATTTAGTTTTCAATGGTTCAAATTCTACCATTGTCGCTAGTTTTTATTTTGTATTTTTTTTAGGCAGAGTTAATTTGTATGTTTGAACAACTATATATCATTTTTCTTTCTTTATCTTATGCACTATAACTGTAAGGGTCTCTTTAGGAAAGTTGTGGGCCGTTATTGTGGAAAGAATCAAAGTCTTTCCCTTTATTTTTTCCAGAATCGAAGTGGTTTGAAATGGAGACAGAGACAGATTTTTTTATTGATCTAGAACTTAACTTTTTAAATATTAAATCAATTGATATGGCAATCTTTCAATTAATAAAAGGGTTCCATCAGGTAAGGATCGAAGCACTTTATTTAAAAAACTTATGCTTGATTCACGTTGTAGGTGACTTGTAAGTACGGAGCTTATTATTATAAACTCGTTATATTTGAATTTATAGATTTTTTTATTTAACATTATTTATATATAAATTTAGGTGTATGTAAATATTATTAATTAAAATTTATAAGTTTTTATATATAAGTTATTCATAAAAAGAGTGATTTAATTAAATTTATATACAAATTTAAATTTTATTAATTAAAATTTATAAAATTTTAAGTAATCAATCTTAATTATTGATCTTTTTATTAATAAATTAATAATTTATTATTATTAGTTCATCAATAAACCATATATTTTGATCTCTATATTAGACAAACTCTATCTTGTAAGTACTAGTGGAAATCCTATTTAAAGTCTCTTCTCCCCAAAAATTCTTCCTTACCCATACAAACAAAAAGAGGTTATCAAATGAAAATATAAAATTTAAATATGAAATATAATTACTTCCCTATCTTTTAATAAAATTATCTTTTAAAATTTTTGTATAAAGATTAAATACAAAATTAAATAGCTCCAAATATAAATAAATATGTTGTAATATGATTAAACTACCCTTTTTCTTACTCTATTAATTTTCTTTATTAATCTCATATGATAGAATAATTTTTTTATCCATTAAGATGGATAAAATTGAAAAAAATTAATTAATATTTTTTTAATATTATCAAATAACAAATAATTTGATATAAATCAAAACTTTTAAAAAGATAATTGTTAAGGTACGAAGAGAGTACAATTACGACAATTTAATTACTTAGAGAGAGGACTTACCAACTTTTTTGTAACTATGAAATTAATGTTTGATCTTTAGCTGACAATAGCTATTTGGCAAGGCAGAACTAGACCATTTTATTTAGGATACTAAAGAGAAAGAAATCATTGTAGTTATATAATCTTGATTAGAAGTTGACCTGGTTAAAAGGTTGAGTAAACGGATCAATAGTCTGACTACGCATTAAGCAGATGAATTGAAAAAGTTTGATAAAGAAGATTTAAAAAAAATTATATAAAAAATATTTTATATAAAAAATACATTATATAAAAAAAAGTACTAATGATGTGAACAAACTAGTAGTAATAATTATTCAACTTCAATTTTCTAAATTTGAATTGGTTAAATAATAATATAAATTAAAAAATCTAGAATATTAAAAAATAGGAGCATGTGATTTAATAACAAAATGAATTTCATCCCAATAACCTTTTAGGTACTATGTTCAAATTTTATAATTTAATTTTTTAAAATTTAAATTAAAAAAAAAAAAGAAATCCAAGTTTGATTAGGTCAGTGAATAGATTCATTCTAACCAAAGATCGGATGGTCGAGAGCTCAAGTCACTGCTAGAAGTAAAAAAAAAACACTTGCATGTAAGATAAAAAAAATAAAATGGGAGGCCATGGTACAAGCCGTCGGTCCATTTTAAAGGCAGGGCATATCAGTGTCTTGAGCTTAGTAAAAAATTTACAATAATACTTACAGACTTAGTAATAAAAAATTTCAATAGGAATTAAACTCAAAAGCTTTAAGTTAACCCAACTCAATGACACCAATTGAATGAATTCTGATTGCCAATAAAATTACCCGCCCCTCCCCTCCCCCCCCCCCCCCTTCCCCAACATAAAGTTTGGCCCATTGTCTTGGTGTTTGGGAGGAGTGACACAATTAATGCCGTAAAATCAACACAAGTGGAGGATGGAGATGAGTTACAAAGATCGAATAAACTTGTTTTTCTATTTCTTGTGCTTAATTATCATATAGCTTTAATGGTACTGAGGATTTGAAAGCTTACTTTGGGCAATTATCTCAAACGCATCGGTTTACAAAGCCTCACATGAGAAGAAGAGAGCCAAATGTAGCCAAGAAACAACTTGCCGGGTACACACATACATACATGTTTACGTTACATGCAAAGCTACATAATATTAACCGTAGAAGAAGCCGGCAAATCATTCTTGGCTGCATCTTCACTCTCTACCTCTTCGTGTAAGACTCTAAAACCCAAAATCAACAATGCATGCATGTAGAGATCCACAATTTAAATGATAATGCAAACTGCGTAGTTTGAGTTTTGAGGTGAGGCGCATATCATTCAGTAATGACTACTTATATAGGCAGAATTCAAAAATGATAGAACCAAATAGAAGGTGTGGGCCGCGGGGTGCAAGCGTAATATATATTCTCTCATCTGCTTTAGAAAAAGAGAAAAAAAGTGATGATTGCATGGTGGCTCACACCCTTAAAACCCAAGCATTGTTTTCCGTTTATGGTTAAACCTAATTAGGGATATTATCCCATTGTTTTTGGTCCTGCATTGAAGAATAAAATATGCCTTTTAGCTTTACTTTTAATTTATGAACGATTCCATTTTCAATTTAGAATATAATCTCATATCGGTGGTGACTGCAAGTGTGTATTATCCAATGGACGGGGACATGATCATTATGTCTCACTTTATTTTGAAGACCGCTAAACGATTTTACCTAGGTTACCAAGTTGGATTTTGTACTACGTAGAGTTTCTTAACTTCCTACCTTTTGCTTTCATCAAAATTAATTTTTTTTAATTAGGCTAAAAGGAGGATGAATTAGGCATTGCAAATTAACAACAAAAAGTTATCAAACTCACTCTTATTTTTAAGAATATTTTAATGTTATAATTTTAAAAAATTTACATTCAATGTCTAAATTTGGAAAGTTATCACGTTTTGAATAAATTTTACATGAAAATATTGTATGTCATTCAATTATATATATATTGTTACATATTTTGATGAATTAAAATTTATATGAATTGTCAAACTTATTAAATGATGTGGCAACACATCATTAAATGAAAATATAAAACTTTTTTAACACTAAACAGTGCGTTAAAATTAAATTTAAATTGATAGGTGCATCTTTTATATTTATAGATACATATATTTTATATTTAGCTTTAAGTAATAATCCAGTGCTCTAGGATAGTTACAATTTCGCAGCCAATGTAATAAATACAAAGAAATTTGTTTCAAAACTCAAGATATAATTAATTAGATAGTAGAAAAAACAAGATAAAATTATATTCTGCATAGCATTCTGTGGGGCTTAATCTTTATGATGAACTATGCTGTGTAGTGGATTTTTAGATAGGAAGACTGTGGAAGACTTCAGAAAATCTCTAGTGAGCAAGTTGTTATGGAGCCTATTTGGATAAACACTTTTAATAAGCATTTATATAAAAAAAAATTCTGATAAAAGTTCTTATGTCAAAAGTAATTTTTAAATAAGTTATTTTGTGTTTGAATGCACACTTGTAAAAGTGTTTATCTAAATGATAAATGACTTTTAAGTGTAACTTCATAAGTGTTTTTATTTGATTAAAATTACTAAAAAGGGCATACATTTGTGTAAAAAAAATCTTTAAAAAAACTAATTAATTTAAACCTTAAATATTTAAATACTAATAAGAATTAACAATAAAAAAAATTATTGATTCTGTGATAATGGAGAAGATAAGGCAAAAGCAATTTCGGCTAAACCATCTACATAGGAGTATACTATTATTCACCCAACTTAAAAAGAGGTGTTCATTGGATTTTTTTTCTTTTTTAAACAAAGGAAATAGACAAGAAAATCCTTGTTAAATTTTAGTCATTGTGGAAACTAAGTGAAATGAAAAACATCCGATTTCCAATCAACTTTGAGTCAAAGAGAAGCACATGATGTTTGGAAGCCTTAATGTTTTATTTAGGGGTGTTCAAAACCGAACTAATCCAATTAAAATTTAAAAAAAAACTAAAAATTAAAAAATTGAATAAATTGAAAAATTAAAAAATAAAAATTTGAAAAAAAATTAATTAGATTAGATCAAATTTTAAATTTAAATTTAAAAATTGATCTAATCCAAATCGAATAAAAAATTTATATATATTTTTTTAAAATAATATTTTACCTAAAAATTATTAAATAACCTATACTTATTTTAAACTTTTTTTATTATTCCTCAAATCAAACTTAATAATCTTTCTTGAATTTAGACATTTATTATATAATTAACAATTAATTTAGACTTGTATATTTGTAATTTGATTTTATATTTTGGTGAATTAGATTGAATTTATATTTGTTGTATTTCGATGAATTAACTTAGACTTATATTTGATGTATTTTAATGAATTTAAATTTTTATATTTGTTGAATTTGATGAATTTATGTATAAAAAATTATAACAAAAAATCAAAATATTAATCTAATTCAAATTAATTTAAATTGAATTAGATTACATTTACATTTTAAATCAAATCGATCGAATGATAAAATAATTAAAAAGCCGATTAGATTGGATAAAATGATTTTTTTTCTTAAAACTGATCCAATCACATCTAGAAACACCCAAAATTCCATCAATTCCTCCTCTCATTCAAGACCTTTGCTTAAAAAAAGAGAGAATAAAAGAATGGGGAAAGCATATGAAATAGAATGGGCTCCACTAATTTCAAAACCTTGAAAAAGGTTGTTTAGGCAAAAGTACTTCCGTCGACAAGAAAAGAAAGAAAAATAATTAAAGAGAAATAGTTTGTGTATAATTTTTATATGAAAATTATATTTACACCATATGTTAATGTAAAAAGATATTAAATTAACCTATATATAATTGTAGCATTCATGCGAGATATAAAATAAATTTATGAGTGAATTGAAAAAAATTAAACATATAAAAGTCACATAAATAACAGAACTGATAATTAAAAGTAAAATCAAAAATCATGTTCACAACGCCTCACCTTGACCATATTTTAAATCTAAAATAAATTCTTTTTGAGTTGGTGCTTGCATCAAAGAGAGGATTCATTATAAGATCTTTCACATTCTCTTGTAAAAGAAAAGAAGGAGGAAAAATAAAAGAAAAAAAATAAAAGGAAGATTAGCTTGCTGGGATGAGTTCTTTCAAGACCATTTTGGTTAGGTAATTGATTCACTCTAATCCATAGTTACGTTATTATTGAGGGACATTCTCGGATAGGCTGACTCCACACAGTCCAGATTGTATCAGCATACCCACATGGGTCTCATGTCCAGAAACCAGAATGCAACCAGACCACATTGTACATTGATCAATGCATCTAACCAAGAGTTTTGCTATTATTGTAAGCAAATCATACTTCAGTAAAAATCTGAATTCATCAATTGGTTACTGAATATCAACTTTTTTTCTTACCCCTTCTACTCATATCATATATTGTTGCATTTTATAGAGAGAGACACAACGGTTTTAGTTCTGTCAGTCATGGGCGGAAGAAATTAATCTAAGTTGAATATAAGAGTTTATTGCATGTACGAGCAAGAATATTAAAAAAGGCAGTGAATGCCGCTAGTGATATTTCACTTGAAAATAAGTTTATATGTTTGTAGAAAAAAAATTGAGCTAATGATGTTAATGTGAAAGAAGTTGCAAATGGAATTGGAAGTTTATTCATAAATATATCAAGAGTCTTGTATGAGAGGAAAGAGAGTAAATTAGAGTCAGATCGACTTCGCCGGAGACTTAAAAATTTTCGGTAAGTCATTCTTGGCTCAAATCCACCCTCTCTCTCTCCATGCGAGACATCTCGATAGAAAGATTGCATCATATACATTTATCAGAGAACAACGTTCATGTCTCTACGCACAAGCTAGAACCGTTTCAGATATCTATATATAAGCTACAAAGTGTACCGAGTGGCCATTGAATGATACACGGGCTTATATAGTAACCAGATATGTTTCATCCCACTTCTCTACCAATGGAATTAAGGCAGTGGAAATGGAAGGACTGCATTGGTTTTGTGGGACTGCATTTGTCTGTGTCAACGGGAATTTGTTTTTTGAATTATGAGAGTCGAGAGAGGAAGAGAGAAATTGGTTCATGCAAGAATCAGGTTTGACCAAACAGTTTAATATACTAACAAAGGTTGAGTGGGGATGCTCAAGGGTTAATCTCATAAATACATGAAAAAAGAGACCCAAAAAAATGTTCATATATTGACACCTCATATCAATCAATCAAATAATCAATAATCAATAATCAATAATTATATACATTTGAGAAGTGATATTTTTTCAATAAAAGTGTTTTTTTTATAAATTAAATACAAATAAATGCACTCTTAAATAAATGCACCCCATATCTCTATTCATTAAAATTAGGAGTAATTATCTTGATTTCTCATTATGTAAGTATTTATTACATTTGACACTCCTTTTAGTTGAGAAATTATATTCACCTCCCTTATTTTGTTATTTTTTTAAAAAATGTATAAATATATACTTTTAGCCATGGTTTTGAGCTGATTAATTAATCAGGATAACCGTGACTTTTCAAGATTTTTTTTAGTGAAAAATCGGTTTCTATACATAAAAGTAAGGAATATATAGATGTAATTTCTCAAACGTAAAAAATTATTGGATGTATACATAAAAAGATTGTTGGGCATAATAAGCACTAACATAGAAGGCGACCAGTCTAATTACCTTCTAAATTTTTAAGGAGCAGATTTGTAAATTCTAGCACAGAGAAAGATGGAAAGTAATGATAAATGACTAGAAGGGATAAATGGCTTGGTTTGTTGTTACTTGTCCATATCTATCTACATTATAAAATTAGCTCAATTCTTTTTTTTTTTTACAATAAATATAGATTATTTATATTAATAATTTAATCTTGTAAAATAAAGAGTATTTATGAACTACATTGAGAGCAAAATATAACTAGTTGTAATAATTATTATTACAATTAGAATATTTAAATAACATTATTTCATCTAGATTTATGATCTTATCTAGGGTTCGTTGTTGGTAAATTACTTATAAGTACATCTTTAAATGCTTGTTCATCCTGAGACTATCCTGACTCTGGATAGAGCAACATCTCCTGAACTTTATAATTTTTTTTTCATAAAAAAAAGTTACATAATACATGTTCGTAACTCATGATCATATATTATTAATCTCTTAAAATAATTTTTATATAAATAATTACATATCCAATTTACTTGAAATATTTTAAAGATTAAATTTTTCATTTTCATAATTTTCATTTTGTTTCTAATATATACGTTTTTTCTTCTTGATCAGCTGACACAAAACCTCAATATAATTTTTTTTTTGGGATTTAATAAAGTTTAGGGGAAAGGGATGTTCTAAGGTGAGCTAACCCTCAATTGAGCCATACCCTCATTAGCATATTTAGTTCTTTAATATCATTACTTTCTGTTAGTATTATTCTTTAATGTAGTCAATTAATTTTCTTTTGTAGATATATTCAAATTTGACTTTAAAAACTTGAACAACTTATTTGTCCATAAATGTTTCTTAAGAGTTAAGACGATATTATCTTTGAAGAGGCTTTTGTATATTCTGAAAGTATTGCATCAGTCCAATAAAAGTGTAATACGTATATAGCATTTATAATCATATATGTTAGATTAAAAATAAAGTATTATTAAATTTAAATTGAAACAGTTATAAAACTTTTTAGAATAATATTTTAAAAATATTTTAGAATCTTTATTATTGTTGTTATGTTTCTATATGCAGTACACTAACAACAATATTCTTTTTTTTTTGGTAAGTAACAATATTCTAACGAAGTTGAAGACGCAACTTGTGACACTTTGAACCCAAAGAAAAGAAGGGGAAAAAAAAAGTAACAGCCCTATGCCTTAAGAGACATGATAGTACATGACCATACTGAGTCCACAAATATTGAATGTTAAAATTATAAAATGTTCTGCACCGAAAAAAAAAATACAAAATGTTCTCAAGTTTGAGTTTGGGATTAATTCAACACCTCATCTCTAACAAGCTATAATCGCCCTCTCCCGTCCCAATATACGATTTATTTCTTTACCCACTTGATAAAACTAAAATATTGGTACAAATAAATGGTTTCACCAACATATAACTGAATGAGTAACTTTTAGATAATTATGATTTATCATAAAAATTTAAATTATTATTTAATAATATAATAAAAATTATCATAAAATTATGTTAATTTTTAATAATATTTATATATATATTAAATAATAATTTAAATATCTAAAAAATAACATGATAAATCATGTCCACTAAAAAAATTCTAATAGCTGATATGATAAGCCAGGCATGGCAAGGGATTGCGGCTACCCAATTGGCCATGTCTAGAAACTTCAGCAAAGTGAATCACAAAAGTAGACATATTCTGTACAGTTTATATTCCAGAAGGCTGAGAAAATAAACAGCGAATAAGTTCCAAACATCGATTGACAGATCACTTAATTGCAGAGAATATATCATCATTGATTTTAGAACCATAATTTGATCACACATTGCTTATCAATCCAATCTCTGCTCTTTGAACTTGTGCATGGTGGATGATCATGGCCAACGACAAATTGACACCCACTGGGGTCATTCTCTCCAAAGGCATAATTTATATTCCTTAATTATTCTTAATTACGACCATGTACTTGAACTATTTCTAAAGTCCAAACTATATGTACAAGTAGCCATCATACCATGGAATCTTATAGCAGTGCGTTTCCTTTCATTCTTTTATCGTACTCGTTGATTCTCGTATCATCTATAGCTCTTTATCCTTGCCACCCATTGTTAAAGCAAAATTGTTATATATTTATGTGTATAGATATATATACTAGGACAATGATATTTAGACACCATAAATTTTACACTACTTTTATACTTTTCTGGGTTGAGGGAAAAAAAATAGAAAAAATGTGTTAAAATGCATATTTTTCTTATTTTATTATCTGAAAGAAGAAAGAGAGAGAGGTTAAGATCGAAGGTGATTGTGACTGATAATGGCATGAAGACAGGTTTTTTCTTAAAAATAATATTTGTCGTATAATTAAAATATGTATATCATATTTATATTATAAATTTAAATAAAAAATACATTAAATTAGACTATATATTACTATAATTTTTTCATGAAATACAAAATAAATTTATAAATAAATTAAATAAAAATTAAAGTATTTTAACTAGACAAATAATACTACTATTTTCTTAAATGCTCACTTAAAGTTTGTGAACATCCATGGTATGATATATATGATATGTCCACAGTAGCTCGCTGTCAACTAGCACCACAGTAGCTCAACCTACCAGATCTATGATATGCCCAGTCTGTTTCAACGGTCAACTTTACCTCTACGTCCGGCTATCTCTACACCGCCAAGCTCACTCCAATCTCGTTTCATTAGTATTGCCTCGAAGGATAGATAACATTTTTAACCACACCTTTGTGGTCAGAATCACTTTAGAAGAAGGAGAACTACCTTGCAATTTTAAAGAGTTCAATATAATATGATATAAGGGGTATTGCAGGTTGTACCCGGTCAACTGCATCGACCATGCATGCTCACTTAACCCAAGTGAGCACTGAAGAATCCTCCATCCAGATATCATGTGCATGGGAGAGGATCTAAGCAAATTAATATTCAAAACAAGAAAATTAAGTATTTAAAGTTTATACAAGCAAAGATAACAAAATAAAATCCCTGCAAAACCAGTAAGCAACAGATTACTGCCTCATAATATAATTGTTACCTTTCTCTTTTTTCATACCACGAGGTATTTCATAGGTTTGGTTTATTTGAATTGTCCATATCTATAGAACTAATTCCCGTTCGACCACGAGAGCATGAAGATTATGTGGTCTCTCATAAGAGTTGTTTTCCTTAAATTTAAACTTATGTTCTCGTCGAAGAGGATCGAGTTCGACTCACTTTTGTAGGTTGTTACCTTTCTTGCTGATATATATGTAAGCCGTTCAACATAGACTGTACCCTACAAAAACATGGGTTTATAGAGCCTCACAGGAGAAGAAGAGAGCCAAGTGTAGCTTAGAACAACTTGCCGGGGTTATAAACAAACATATGTTGGTATCTAAAGCATGCATTATTCCGGCAAGTCATTCCTGGCTGCAATCCACTCTTTTCCTCTTCATGTAAGCACTCTAAAACCAAACCCCGGGAAATGGCTAAGGCATGCATGCCCATATTTTCTGTATGAAGTGATTCTCGTTTCCAAAACTTCTGTGGTTCAAAATGAGGCTTTATTGTTAGCTTATATAGAGGGAAATGATTAAGGCATGGATAATGGGAGCAATTATTCCCGCTGAGTGGTGCATTATATTTTATATATTCTCTTATTATCTTATATATTTTTCTATCTGGCAAGCCAACTTTCCCGAAAAGTGAAGTGTTTGCATGCAACCAAGAGAAACATGACACATGATCCCCTTCACAGCCATCCAAGTTCTCCACTGCAACTAAAACCCTCTGATTACGGCCGGTCGTTACAACTTGTTTTTGATAGCTCACTATAGAATAAAGATGGCGACAAATTGATTTATTTTTATTTATAATAAATTAGAATAGAATCTTCATTTGTCTGAGAGAGAGAGAGAGAGTGGAAAGAAATGCTTCAATTTACATAATTCCGACATTTGACTAAGACAAGGAGATGAGAAACGGTGATAGTGCAAGCATACCAGATTCTTAGAAAGTGGTTGCAACAATTTTGATGGTTCCATGCAGTTGATAGATATGGTGAATAACCATATTTATGCTTGTATTAAGAATAATACTTTAACGGCATTTTGCTAATTTTTTTAGTTCACAATAATCATACAATTTAAAACTTTGGAGATAAAAATTACAATAAATCCTGGAAATGTACGATTCCCAGAACATAGAAGCAAAATCTTCCAACTTTTACCAACTCACTCAAGAATGCTAAAGATAGAATTCAAGGAAATGAATGAACCATACATATATAGTCAGAACAAAATTTGAAATTGCAGTTGTTTTTTCACAGTTGAATATCTAGGGATTCGATCCTTGAGGAATTAGCTCAGCGAGAGATGGGTGGTATGGTATACCTTGTCCAAAGCTTAAGTCGAATTCTGCTTACAATTCACTAACGTGATAGTATATTTAATTATTACTTACATTTCTACACCAAATAGCAATAAGTCCCATAAGCATTCAGGGTAAAAAAGAAAGGTGCAATTTTTCTACTGAAAGTAGTGGTGCAGTTTAATTGACTTCTTTTTTTAACAAAAAAAGAAATGGTTTAGAAAACGATTAACGACTATGCTAAACAAAATTACAGTTAATGTTCTAAACAACAATTCAGAATTATACAAAAGTAAGAATAATAAGAAATGTTGAGGAGCAGAGATTTTTGAATGGTTTCGTTGCGCACTTTAAGAAAGAATAACATTCCTTAAAAATTCTCAGCATCTAATTAATAAAGTGGGAAAATGCTATTCAGACAACTTGAAAAGGACATGCCTGAAAGGTATTGCTGTATGCAGAGCATGTTTCATTCTGGCTACATGCAGCAGCATGTGAAATAATGGTGTACGCAGCAGTAAGTATAACTGCATGTGGGATAGGATTAACCGGTGTAAGTGGTAGGGAGTTGATATAGAATAAACCTCTCATTCTCATACAGGATTCCAAAGCAGCTGCATTACGCATTACTATCGAACTGCTCCTGATGTATATATCCCAGTTGTCTTTAATTCTTTCAAAAGTATATAAAGTAAGATGGCTGAATTATGAAAATTGGATCTTCAATGAATGACAAAAAGATCAAGTTATGACAATAGTCACATGTAAGACTTGTATATTTTTATCATTAAATAATTTTTTATAAAATGTGAATTTTACTAATTCAAAACCATTAAATTATGTGAATTGTGACGATTGTGCATATCAAATTTAATATAAATCATACATTATAAGTATCTAATATGATAGCAGACATTAACTTCAATTTTGACAACATATAATACACTAAAATAAAGTAGTTCAATGAAGTACCCATTAATTTCAAAATCTTATAAGGTTTTATTGGTTTCATCTTTTCTTTTTTCTCTCTCACGAGGTCTTTTTATACTCAGTATGAAACTAATCTCCGCTCAAGAGTTTGATGACGTGGCACTAACCACAAGGTTTCAATGGGATTTGAACCCATGCACAAGTAATTAGGTTCGTCCACATCAAGCATAGGTTGCTAATTGTGTCACACCTATCTTTTGTCTTGGGAAAACTTATTTCAATCCAAAAATATTCTCACCGTACAAGGAAAAAAAATCAAAGTTGAATAAAACATATTTATGTGGTCTAAAATTTATAAGTCAAGTAACACTGAGTATATTTGAAATTCGGACAATTTGATATTGAGGAGGAATTTACTCTCAATATTTTTCTACACCCTTTAAGTATGTGACTAATCATCGCTTGAACTTCTAACATTACAAAAGTTCTTCAACTAATAAATTTAAACTTACTTATCACTTGAGTTACTCCTTGTAGGTGCTTACAAATTATTTTACATGCATTTTAACTTATCTTATAAATATAGAAAAGTTAATAACTATATGTTAAGACACTATGCATATATATGCTCTTTCTTTTGAGTATCTGAGATAGGGTCTTTTCGGCCCTAAGTAGCACATGCAACACAAAGCCCAGGGAAGCTCACCCAGTATCATCTCTATAAATGGTAAACAGCTGAGTAGGCGTTGAAAGAAGAAAAAACAGTCCAAGATCATAATCATGACCCTAATCAGCACATGTATCTTCAATAAGCCCTTGATCTTGATACAACTACTTCTACATTACGGATATTTTAGCTTGGGCTTGACCCAGTCCTAAAAAGTCCACCTCAGCCCAACCAATTATCGGCATGGGCAATCTCAGCCACTAAGGAGCACTCCTTAGAGAAGACCTTTCCAAGAACAAAAATGCTTAATGCTACGAAATTTTATTTCGTACAACGACATAATATTTTGGTAAAGGTAACGCAACTGTGTTGCATTTTATCAACCGATTTTTCCATGTATTTTTATCTCTCCTACTATATTTGGTCAGTTTATTTTGTTGTGTGGTTTTGCCGTTTTTGTGTGAAACAGCTTGTACAAAATAGCAATTCTCTTCCAAGAATCGCACTTCATACAGAGGCAATCGGGAAGATCTTCATTCTAATCACTAGACTACGAACAACTCAAAAAGGATCATCTGCTTATAAGGATCTCTGCTAGTCTTACTATCACTAAGGATCTCTCCCCCACCAAGTCTATAAATAGAGGCCTATACCTCCAAGTATGAACACATAATCTCACTCAGCCCTTCTAAATTATATCTCCTCAATCATACAGGAACAGTGGCGCTCAGTCATCATATTAAACAGAAAATAATGTACATACATTTGAAAATAGAATGAAGATATTATTTACGTTCAAATTTAGTTTAGAAATAAAAGTTTGTGTAGTGTGTTAATGTAGCAAGGTGATGAGGCGACTCACTGGTGAGGCTAGTTTGATTGAAGTTCCCGTAATACAAATATTTTCTCGATGAATGATGATACTCCAATGCAACTGGATCGACAAAGAGTCCGCAGAGAGCACATCACAGGAGAAGAAGAAAGCGAAATGTAGCCAAGGGAAACTTGCCGGCAGGGAAGAAGAGGAAGTAAATCAAACATGTAACTCATTGGATCAATATCTATGAATTAAGCGCCGGCAAATCACCCTTGGCTGCACTCCACTTTCTGCCTCTTGGTGTGAGCTGAGAGGACCATATAACATAAACCAAGACCCAAACACCATATGATGTAGATTAATGGGAAACTCCATCCTGAACTAGTTTTGTGCTCTTGTGCAGAGCCACACAAGTGCACAACCATTCAACATCTACTATTATATAACCAAGGGAGAGACAGTAGTGCCTTATACCTCATTCCTATAATATTCTCTTGCAAGTTGCATTTGTCCTCACACTCTTGACGCTGACTCTCCTAATTTCCAAAACAGGATGGTGGGTGGTAACAATACGGAAAGTGCCACGCGCAACGCTTTGCGGCTGTCCATGTTCTCTGATTCATTTTATAATGTACAGAGAGTTCAAGTTTGATCATGAACCATATATTTGTAGTTGTACAGAATTATAAAATGCAGAGCAATAGTAGAAATACTCCGGTGATTTTTTTTGGTGGTGTCCGGCCAAGCTTGTATGCACCTTGCTTGATTAATTCATTTATTCAGTTCAGTCAAAATCAGGTGATTCACACTGAAAATAAGATATTCACAAGAGTATTATTTACAAATAGACCCCAAGTAATTGGCATTGTTAAGAATACATTAGTAATGTTTGCTAAATGCCTTTTTGTATATTACTCTTTATACCTTCTGTACATAACACTTACTACCAAATTAAGTCTTCCACACAAAAAAAAGAGAGAGAGAGAGAGAGAGATCATGGACAATTAATATATAAAATTATAAATTTAACAACAGCAAGAACCATTAACTAAAAGTAGAATATGTATAAAACCACCTCAAACAAAATATAACTGAACTTTCTTTTTGTTCACAATCATATTTCTTCAATAAAATCTTTTTTTTTTTGGGAAATATTCTTCAATAAAATCTTGTCAATTAAAAACAAATACTACAGAGAATTTGGATACAACTCAACTTGGCTTACCAGACTACAATACTATACCCGGAATAAAATATGCTAAAAAATTATGAAAAAAGCCATAGAAGTCGCGTGGAATTACTCAATAAAAATTTGAAATATACAAGGTGAAGCATACTAGAATACATGGCAATAGTTCTTTTAGCTCTCATATCATATGTTTCCTATACAGTGTAAAGTCGTACCAGTGCAAAATTTTCTATAAAAAAAAAAAAATTGAAACGGAGAAAACTACAGAAAACATGATTCGTTTGATATAGTTTATTAATAAAATGAAATTTTGTCCATATTATGGACCAAAAATCAAGTATGAAACTAACTGACAAATTGGCATTTTTAGTCTAATTCATAGAAAATTTTCAAAGGATGCCATGTAGACTTGGAAGTGACCGAAGGAAAAGGAGACAGGGCAAGAATTGAACCCATGACATCAAGCTCATCCTGGTATGATGGTAAAGACCATGACTGGTGCCATCTACGCTATAGCTCTTTCGCAGATCTAAAGAATTTAACACTGCAATCAAAAGTTCAAACAGGAAAGGGGTCTTTTAAATACTACAAATGAAATAAAGATTCAAAAACTTGTTACACAAAGTAACAAGCACAGAGGAATGTGCTTCAAGCTCCCCGAATAAATTATCAAGAAACAAGGAAATGGTAAGATAAGATGACAATTTGGCCAAAAATCATCAATGCAGGAGACATGTATGTAAATGCTACTAACTGCCAGCCAGAATTACTCTTCCAGACCAGAGCTAGAGCATTAGCAACCAAGCATACATTATAGAAGGCATTTTTAGTACCATTTAAAATGAAAACCTCAAAAAAAAAGAAGAAAAAAAAAGAATGAAAGTCCACTACGAAAATTATATAGTAACTCGTGAAGTCTTGATTTAGAATAATTTTATCACACTATAAAACAATGAGATGAGAGTAGAAAAGAAATAAGGATAAAAAAGCAAAGGGAGGGTACAAATTGTTTGCTTACACTCCTGTCATCGCACAGTAGCAAATCAACTTTTTATCAACATTCTCTATCGAATCTGCAATCATAGCCGAGGAAAAACCTTTATTCCATCTGATCCGTAAAATAATTCTTGTTGCAATACTACATTAACCTAACTAAACCTCCATTGGTGAATATCAAATTCAAACATAGAGTATCAAAATTTTGAAGCACTCTTCAATGTCTTGTTGATCTGATATATTAAAAAACTACAGTTGCTTCCCAAAAAGTGAGATCAGTTGCCAGATCCCATTGGCCACAACTCTTTGCCTCATCAATACAAAATCTTATTCTTCTAAAGAAGTAAAATCTGTCGCCAGATTTTCTCCCAAATCAACAATGTGAAAAGCTCCTCTAATAGACGGATTTACCAAAGGTTCAAGAAAGTGTCAAAAGGGGAGTAGAAATGCCTATTGAGTATGGATACTCCGAAAGACAGTGGCACATATTTCATAATCATTTCCTTTTCATTTTTATATGACATTTGAGCTGATGTTAAGGCCAGAGGTTCGTCCTCCTTAAATTATCTAAATCCAAGCTTTAAGTATAAAAGAATACAAGCATTAACTTTTAATATTGATATGTACCATCAAATCACACTAACCTGACAAAACCAATCCAACAAACATGGATAGCTGAGCTGAGACAGCTGAGTGCCTTGTTTGTAGTCGAAATTTCCCCACTTCAGTAACTTCCAATAAAACAACTCTTCAGCTCCTCATGCAACTATTCAACAATTTTTGGGACATACCCTTCCCTTTCTAGCTCCTCATGAAGCAAATCAATTATGTCATATATATCTATAGAACCAAGGCGTAAGCCATCACCAGCACGAAATTCATGCAAGTGATTCTCAATTTCAATCCAGCTACAACCAGGAGTTTTAATGACACCCTTCTGTCTCATCAACACTCTCATCCTTGCTGAATCATCCCACATATTCAAATTTGCATATATTTTTGATGAGATAATATAGTTCCCAGAATTTGAAGGATCTACCTCCAGAAGCAGCTGCATAACCCGTTCACCTATTTCTACATTTTTTTGCCTTCGACAGGCACCATGTAAAGCACCCAATGTAACCTTATCTGGTTTTTCAGGCATTTTCTCAATGAGATCCCAAGCTTCATATAGATGACCAGCACGTGCCAAAAGATCAACCATACAAGAGTAGTGCTCAATTTTTGGTACCAATCCAAACAATGTGCCCATCATATCAAACAATCTGTAGCCCTCAGCAACCAGGCCTACATGCACACAAGCAGAAAGCAACCCTACAAATGTTATATCGTTAGGACGGGCACCACCACCCTCATCTGACATGCGCTGAAACAGTGATAGGGCTTCCTTGGCTTTGCCATGAGAAGCAAGTGCAGAGATCATTGCATTCCAAGAAGCTTCATTTTTTTGGGGCATGTCTTTGAAAACTCTCTGTGCACTGTCCAAACTCCCACACTTAGCATACATATCAATCAACGCGGTAGCCACAAAAATATCATGTTGAAATCCTTTTTGTGATGCATACTCATCAATCTGTTTCCCCAAATCCAGAGCCCCAATGGAGGCGCACGCAGACAGCACTGCAGTGAAGGTAATTTTATTTGGATTAACACACTCCTCCTTCATGCCATGGAATAAAGATATTGCTTCATCTGCCATTCCATTTTGAGCATATCTGTCATGTATAAGTCACAGAATAAATCAAAAGAAAATTGAGATTGTAGGAAAACCAATTTAAGATAGACTCACAAATGGAGAAGTGATTGGAACATGAATAAGGCATTCTAAAATCTACTATCTAAATCCAATATGCATATCCATATAAAATACACCATATAATTTTAGGTGGTTAAAAGTTTAGGGTGTGTGGAGGCTCTCCCCATTCTAAGGTAAGGGCAAACCACCAACCTCAATGAGGATTACAGTAGAATTGCAGATCACCTACCAACAAGGATTCCTAAATTCAAACCCAAATCATGCACTTGTCACCGTTGACTATAAAAGACAATATATCACGATGCCCATGCACGTTACTATTATTATTATTATTATTTATCAAGAGCCATAAGATAGAACCAATTAACTTAGCTAATCTGTGGAAAGAATTTTAACAATTTACTTACCCTGATATAACAGCATTCCATGTGATAACATCTCTGTTTGCCATGCTGTCAAAAATCCTTCTAGCCGATACCAAATCACCACATTTTGCATACATACTAATCAAAGCAGAACCTATATACGAGTTGAGGGTCATGTTGTGTTCCTGAACAAACCCCTCCACCCATCTCCCCAAATCCAAATTCCCCAGTTCACCACAGGCCCCAAGAACACTCACCAGACTCATTTCATCAGGCTCAAACCCAGCACCCCTCAACTCCCCAAACATATCCACCGCCTCCCTAGCATAACCCATCTTCGAGTACCCAGAGATCAACGAGTTCCATGACACCAAGTCCTTCTCAGCAATTTCATCAAACACCTTGCGGGCACAACCCAATTCACCACACCTCGCGTACATGGTGATCAAAGAATGACTAGTATGAGAATCAATATCTAACCCAAGTTTCATCACGCTAGAATGACCCAAACGGCCATGTTGAATCTCAACAAGGTTGGCACAAGCGAGGAACAAGAAAGGGTAGGTGAAGTTGTCAGGCCTAATGCCCAGGAACTTCATTTGGTAGTACAGTTGAAGGGTAAGAGGGTAGCGGTGCCACGTGGTGGTGAGGGCGCGGATCATGATGTTGAAGGCGTAGTCGTTGGGGTTGTGAGGAAGGATGACGTGGGAGAAGAGAAGGGAAGCGTAGGTGAAGTTTTTGAGGTGTATGGTTTTGGAGAGGAGGTGGTTGGGCTTGTGGATGGAGTTGACGACCATTTGGGTGTGAACCTGTTGGAGGGTCTTGGTGGATGAACATTGTCTCATAAGGGATACAAGAATTTCAGCTGTGTAGTGGTTGCCATTGGCAACTACATTTTCAAACGTCAGGTGCCGGGAAATCAGCATGTGTGAGTGAAGGAGTTCTTTGTTTTGTTGAGTTGACAAAGACAAGTCCTTTGGGTTCAGGAATCACAATATGTATGTATTATAAAAATTAAATTAAAAATAGCCTTTCTGTCTTGTTACTAATGATGGTCTTGGTCTTGCTATTTGGTTGCTTGCTCCATTGTTTTTTTGTCAGCCCAAATTCTCCAACAGACAACTTCTTGATAAGCCCAATATTCCCACAAAATAAGTTGGCATGAAATGTATTACTATAATCCAAATAGATTGAGTTTAATTTTTATCCATTTTTAGTGTATGTTTGAGAAAATTTATTTTAAGGAAAATAATCGTTTATTTTTTAAAATTTTTATCAAAGAGTTTTATATTATAAGTTATTTTAAATATAAAATAAGCTAATCTAAACATTAATTGTGAAATAAAGATTATTTCATTAATCGATTAGTTGTATAATCAATTTTCCTTATAATCGATTATGATAAAATTAATTTTATGTTTTGATTGTTAGAAATAACAATTTAAGGTGGCCCATATATTAAATTGTGAAGCAGCAGTTACAAAAGGTAATTATTGACTCTTAATGGAGGACAGTTACAAAAGGTAATTATTGGCTCTTAATAGAGGAGCTAATGAAGGAGGAGCAGTTACAATTCTGCAATCATGAGAGGGTCCCTAGCCTTGCCTATAAAAGTCTGTGATGCTCCATTGGTTCACACATTACAGAAAAGACAAAGGCCAGAATATTTCTCTTTTCTCTGAAACCGATTGCTAGTTCGTGAAGGTGTTTGTTAGATTACTTGAGAGGAAGAGTGTTTAATAACAACGGCTACTAGTGGAGGTAGGCTTCTTCTTTAATCATATATGTATGATAGTGCTTTATATCATGGACCAATGACAATCATATGAATATATTGAATATTCAACATTGAGGTCCAACAATTGGTATCAGAGTCATCACTGTAGCCTTGTTATTCAGCTTTTTTGCTATGTTCTTTAGTATTATTTTTTGTTTTGGATTGGATCAATGGTTATTTTTATTGTATGAATTGCTTTAAAATTCAAGTTTTAAAATTCAGTAATGCATTCATACACTATTTCATTTTATGCGTATTGTGTCCATCATATAATAGTTAAAAATTAAAAATTCAATTGTATTCCAACTTGTCATTTTATTATAGCAAAGCTGACACCATACCTGCACCCTACATGCTATAATCTTGAAGTATTTTTTTTTAGCATATGGCCCCTTACACAATAATGATCTCAACTTTGAACAACTTGGATGGTCACAAAATCTCTTCAATACTAAAGAATTGCTTTCTGGTCATGTGAATTTTTGTAGACATATAAAAGTGAATGGTGCAAAAGTGCAAAACCACTAGTTAATTTGCATGAGATATGCAGATTAACTATTGATGACAGAGTAAATGGCAAGCTATATAGGCCACAGGTGCACTTCTTAAAAAAAAAAAAAGATGCTTTCTGCTATCCATAAGGCAATGTTTTTAAAATTAAAGAACCTTTAAAGGTGCATTCATGCTGCCATAATCTGGGCATTAAATGTGCAGTTATGGAATTGTGAAATAATCTAAAAGTGCCTTTTTTTGTGTATCAATAATTTTTGTATGTCATATGAGTTAAATATTCTGGATTATTGTTTGGATTACATTGTATGATTACATGTTTGGGAATAGCCATAGCATCCTAGGCATTGTAATAAAAGAATTATTACTTGGCCCCATAGGGAGGTAATAGTTAATCAAGATTATAAAATGGACTAAAGATCATAATAAAATATTTATAAGCCCACAGGTATGATTTATTTTATTATGATGTTTAATTATGTCCATAAATAAAGTTTGTAAATTCTATGCATGATTTGCACCTCTGCCCATAGGAAGGTTTGAATTTTCTTGTTAATTTTTATTCGTAGCATTAATATTGGTAATCCTTATATTGCAGTTGTTCCTACTAATACCTTTCTTGTGTCTCGAATTCCTTTGTTGATTGGTGATAATTATGCTAATTGGAAAGAACAAATTCTCTTGACATTGGGGTGTCTGGAATTGGACTTGGCACTACATGTGGATGAACCACCCATTCCCGCGGAAGGGAGTGCTCAAGTTGAAAAGGCTAACTATGAACGGTGGGAGCGATCTAATCACTTAAGTTTGATGTTTGTTAAGTCTCATATAAGCAAGAGCATTAGGGGATTTATTCTCGAATGTGATAAAGTAAAAGCTTATATGAAGGCTATTGAGGAGCAGTTTGTTAGCTTTGATAAGTCGCTGGCCAGCACCTTAATGAAGAAGCTTTCAAGCATGAAGCATGATAAAATTCAGGGTGTGCGTGAGCACATAATGAAAATGAGGGATACTGCTGCTAAACTTAAGTCCCTGGAAGTGGAAAGTTCTAAATCATTTCTTGTGCATTTCATACTCAATTCTCTTCCTGCGGAATATGGTCCTTTCAAAATATCCTACAACACACATAAAAATAAATGGTCAATCAATGAACTTCTGATCATGTGTGTTCAAGAGGAGGAGAGATTGAAGCATGAGACACCTGAAAGTGCTTACATGGTGACTCATGATAAAGGAAATGGGAGAAGAGGCAATAGTGTTCCTAGAATCCGCAAAACTTCTCACATGAAGCGGAATGGGAAGAAGGGAAATTACTTTTCTACAAAAAGGCTGGACATATGAAGAGAGATTGTCCTAAATACAAGAAATGGCTCGAAAAGAAAGGTAATTTTGCCTTAACTTGTTTTGAATCAAATTTCATTGAAGTTCCTAGCAATCCTTGGTGGATTGATTCAGGTTCTAGAATTCACATTGCTAATAATGTGCAGGGCTTTCTAAACCTGCGGAAACCAGTGGGAAGTGAACAAAGCATCTATACGGGAAATCAGATGAGTTCACATGTGGAGGCTATTAGGACTTATAAACTTGTTTTGAATTCTGGATTTTGTTTGCTCTTGGAAAACACTTTTTATGTTCCGTCATTTTCTAGAAACTTGGTTTCTGTTTCTAAACTTACTCGTACTGGTTATCAGTTTTATTTTCGTGATGTTTCTTTTGAACTATTGCATCATAATAAAGTTGTTGGTTCTGGAATTTTGGTTGAAAATTTATTTAAGTTTGAATTAGATCCTATTTTTGAAACAAGTCTCATAGCCTTACATACCACCAATGTTGGTGCTAAGCGAAGTATTGTAAATGAGGATTCCTCTATGCTTTGGCATAAGAGGTTGGGGCACATTTCTTTTGAAAGACTTAAGAGATTAGTAAATGAAAGAATTCTTAAGAATCTTGACTTTACTGATTTTAGTACTTGTGTGGAATGCATAAAGGGAAAGCAAACCAACAAGACCACTAAAGGTGCCAAAAGAAGTAGTGAGCTTCTTAAAATTATTTATACAGATATCTGTGGTCTGTTTCCCTCGCCTTGTTTAAATGGTCAGAGATATTTTATCTCTTTCATTGATGACCATTCTAGATTCATGTATCTTTATCTTCTGTTTGAAAAATCAGAAGCACTTGATGCTTTTAAAGTTTTCAAAGCGGAAGTAGAGAAACAAAAGGATAAGAAAATAAAAATCATAAGATCAGATAGAGGTGAGGAATATTATGGAAGATACACAGGGAAGGGACAACAACCTGATCCATTTGCTAAGTTCCTTATAGAAGAGGGTATTGTTGTCCAATATACTATGGCTGGTACACCACAACAAAATGATGTCGCTGAAAGAAGGAACCGCACACTTATGGACATGGTTAGAAGCATGATTAGCAGTTCAAAGGTATTACCTATGTCCTTATGGAGTGAAGCCTTGAAAACTGCTGTATATGTATTAAATAGGGTGCCATCTAAGGCTGTTCCAAAGACACCTTTTGAAATTTGGAATGGATGGAAACCTAGTTTAAAACATTTACATGTATGGGGTTGTCCAGTTGAAGTAAGGATTTACAATACAAACATTGGGAAATTGGACTCAAGAACCACCAGTGGCTATTTTATTGGTTACCCAACCAACTCTAAAGGATATAAGTTTTATTGTCCTTCACACACTCCTAAAATAGTTGAAGTTAGAAATGCAAAATTTTTTTAAGATCATGAAGTTAGTGGGAGCGGAAATTCTCAACAAATGGAATTTGAGAAAATAAGGGAATCACCTATGATACCTCAAAAAGCAATAGAGTTAGTTAGTGTTCAACTTAATCAATCCGATACGGTTGAACATCAGCCAACTCATCAAGAACCACTTGTTGAGAATATACCACATGAGGAACCTACTAATATAGAACCTATTGATCAAGAGCCAATAGCATTAAGGAGATCTACAAGAGATAGAAAATCGGCAATTTTTAGTGTCTATATAGTGTACCTTCAAGAGTCTGACTATGATGTTGGACCTAAGGATGGTCCTACTACATTTTCACAAGCCATGAGTAGAGAAGACTCTAAATTGTGGTATGATGCCATGAAAGATGAAAAGGAGTCTATGGCTAAAAATCAAGTTTGGGATCTAGTAGAATTACCAAAAGGAGTTTCTTCTGTTAGTTGTAAATGGGTTTTTAAAACCAAAAGAGATTCAACTGGTAATGTCGAAAGATATAAAGTAAGACTTGTAGCCAAGGGCTTTACTCAAAAAGAAGGTATTGATTATCATGAAACATTCTCTCCAGTTTCTAAGAAGGATTCATTTAGAATAATCATGGCCTTAGTAGCTCATTTTGATCTAGAGTTACATCAAATGGATGTGAAAACAGATTTTCTCAATGGGGATCTTGAGAAAGAAGTGTACATGTCACAACCTATGGGCTTTGAAAGTGACAAAGGTAATCACTTAGTTTGCAAGTTTAGAAGATCTATATATGGGCTAAAACAAGCATCCCGCCAATGGTATATAAAGTTTCATAATGTCATTTTCAAATATGGATTTGAGGAAAATGTGGTAGACCAATGCATATACCTCAAGGTCAGTCGGAGTAAATTTATCTTTTTAGTCCTATATGTAGATGACATTTTACTTGCAAGCAGTGATTTAGGTCTCTTGCATGATACAAAACTTTTCCTATCACAAAACTTTGATATGAAGGATATGGGTGAAGCCTCCTATGTCATTGGCATAGAGATTCATAGGGATAGATCTCTAAGGACATTGGGATTATCTCAAAAGGCCTACATTGAAAAAGTTTTGAAAAGGTTTAATATGCAGAATTGTTCATCAATTGCTGCACCTATAGTTAAAGGGGAAAAGTTCAATCTTAATCAATGTCCCCAAACAACATTGGAACAAGAGGAGATGAAAGGCATTCCTTATGCTTCAGCAGTAGGAAGTCTCATGTATGCTCAGGTCAGTACTAGGCCTGATATTGCATTCGCGGTAGGAATGTTGGGAAGATATCAAAGTAACCCAGGCAAGGAACATTGGAAGGCAGCAAAAAGGTTTATGAGATATCTTTAAGGAACTAAGGATTACAAGTTGATATACAAGCACTCTGATGCTTTAGAAATAATAGGATATTCAGATTCGGATTTTGCTGGATGCACGGACTCTAAGAAGTCCACTACGGGCTATATTTTCTTTTTAGCAGAAGATGCTATCTCTTGGAGAAGTAAAAAGCAAACAATTGTTGCGTCATCCACTATGGAAGCAGAATTCATTGGTTGCTATGAAGCCACATCACAGGCTAAATGGTTGAAGAATTTTGTTTATGGTCTTCAAGTTTTCAATTCAATTGAAAGACCAATAAAGATCTTATGTGATAATTCGGCTGCAGTATTCTTTTCAAAGAATAATAAAAGTGGAAGCCGAAGTAAGCATATTGATATTAAATTTTTGGTAGTAAGAGAAGACATCAAAAGGGAGTTAGTCCTCATAGAATATATAGACACGAAATCCATGATTGTTGATCCATTAACTAAAAGATTGTCGGCTAAAGTGTTTCAGGATCATGTGATTCATATGGGTCTCATTTAGTTAATCTTGATATTTATGTCTTTTCATATGACTTTGTGCGCATTAAGTTTGTCATATAAAGTTATGGTTCGTTTGGATCAATAAAGTTTGGACCCTATTTTACTCACTTGGAAAGAATTATGCATTGTAATACATGGAAGGAAATGTTTGTCTTAAAACATAACCGTCGTGATTCATGTATGGTAATTTCTAGGTGATTATCAAGTACATTAAGCTTAAGTTGACAATTATTTTTGTGGCCATATTTAATTGTCAAAATAAGGATTATCGCTGATAATATATGGCCAAGTGAGAGAATGTTAGAAATAACAATTTAATGTGGCCCATATATTAAATTGTGAAGCAGCAGTTACAAAAGGTAAGTATTGACTCTTAATGGAGGGCAGTTACAAAAGGTAATTATTGGCTCTTAATGGAGGAGCTAATGAAAGAGGAGCAGTTACAATTCTGCAATCATGAGAGGGTCCCTAGCCTTGCCTATAAAAGTCTGTGGTACTACATTGGTTCACACACTACAGAAAAGACAAAGGCCAGAAGATTTCTCTCCTTTCTCTGAAACTGATTGCTGGTTCGTGAAGGTGTTTATTAGATTGCTTGAGGGGAAGAGTGTTTGATAACAATGGCTATTAGTAGAGGTAGGCTTCCGCATTCTTCTTTAATCATATATGTATGATAGTGTTTTATATCATGAACCAATGACAATCATATGAATATATTGAATATTCAACATTGAGGTCCAACATTGATATGTTAATTGAAAAATGATTTTAAAATAATTTATTTTGTTTGAATTGTATAAAAAATTATTTTTATGTATTAAATTACTAAAAAAATATATAAAATGATTTATTTATATTATATAATATTTGATGTTTTAGGGTTACTTTGATAAAACCATAACATAATCAATTTTTGAAAAAAATAATAGTCAACTTTTTATCATAATGTCCAAAATCAAGCTTAAGATAATAATAAAAGCTTTTATATGGTGCAAAAAGTTTTTTTTTACTATAAATCAATTTTACCTAAACAATGCTAAAATAGTGGAAAAAACTTTTATCTCAAAAGAAAACATTTTAGCCAAAATTTAATCTCTACCAAATACACACTTAATGTAAAACTTATTTTGTGAAATGGAATGAGGGAACCCTTAAGATCGTGCAACAGGGACTTAGTCTTACTTGACGTATCTTATTTGACGCAAAAGTTAGCATGAGGATACATTTTACATAATGTTTTCAACTATTATTTTCATCATTAATTAAGGTAGTTGATTGAGCTCAGAAAACATGACCCATGATAGGCTAATAGCAAAGTGTTTAATATGTATAAGTCCATTTGTTTGTGCTCACAAAAATATGAAAAATGTTTTATGTACATAAAAATACATATATTATATTTATATCGTATATTAATATGAAAATATATCAAATTATTTTATATGTGATTATAATATTTTTGTAATATATAAAATAATTTTATGAATAAATTAAATAAAATTAAATATATTTTAATTGAACAAATAACGAGAAAATATTAACACGACACAGTTTAACAAGTGAGACACGTAGACTGGACTTATATGAATCTGACATTAGATCTACATGCATGTTTACATTATAGTATTATACAATTCATTCTAACAATAGAATTATAGCCGGTGCAATGTAAGGAACAAAATGGCTAATATTGGTGTTTTATTTTTTATCTTTTAATCTGCTTCATGTTGGTCTACATGTTTGTCCAAATGAAACAACTTTGTTCGTTGCTGTCCTTTGTTTTATGCGCGAGTCAGCGTCCCTTTTTTTCATCAATACAAGGGTTCATACAGTAGATATTTTCTTGTCCTCAAACTCTACTGCCAGCTCAGTGGTTCTTAATAACCATTCATATTAAATGTCTAATACACTAATATTGCGATATCTCTCTTTATAGATATATAGCTTAGATTTTTTTTTCTTCTTATTAATCACTTATATTTGACATTATTTACTCTTCGTTAGTGATATATATACCTTCTATATTTTCTTCACTTGCATGAGTGACAGGATCATGAGAGGGATTTCAAACAAACACCTTACCTAGCTACCATCATTTTGATATATGAAATCTTTTTTTGTTTTTAGTCATAAGGATTACTAAAACATGGGGTGTATATCCTAAATATGAGTATTGAAATTTATTAGAGACTATATCCTGCATCCGGTATTTTTCCAAAAAGTTGGGTTTTAATATACTACATTAATATTGTTAACTTTTGCTTTCAATTTTTGCTTAATGAGGAGGAAAAAAGCAAAAGAATTGATAAAAGTACAATTCATCTTATTTTGCTCTTTAACTTTTTGGACATGAAACACTATAGTTAATACAATTGGTATATTTCATACGAGTTTAAAAATAAAATATTATCGGAGAAATTAAACTTCACATCAATATTGAAAAATGTTTGTGATCGTGTTAATTAATTATTAATAACTATATTAATTTTTTTTTCATGTCCTTGCTTTTGGCACATGAATATCAACGTCGTAGTTTGTGAGGCAGCAAATGCTATTTGTAGTTTGTCATGAACTTTACCAGAGATAGAAACAAGAAAAGAACGAAGCCAAAAGGAAAAACAAAAGCAAACAAAGCGCATTAAAAGTGATAACAACAGAATTAAAGACGAAGTAAAGATTGTACCCAAAAAAAGAGAAAGTAAAGAAAGACACATATATAATCACATGTATGATGGATCAAAATGAATGGATCTACTCCAGCTAGTACAAGAAGACAACATAAGTTGAATTCCAATAGGACAGGCCACAGATTAAGTAAGGAGAATGGAGAATATATAATAAGACAAATTAACTAGCACTTCAGTGCTAGCTAGCTTTTTAGTTAATTTTAACATTGATCTTTCATATTTGATGGTATTGCAGCCTAAAGTAATAATTAAACCAGAAGTGTGAAACTGCCTTTTAACCCTACTTTACTTAGCAAGGAAGAAAATTGAAAAGGGGCACGGTCACCTTTTCATATTTTATTTTATTAACATAAATATTACAGATAATTTATATATTTTATTAACTTTCAATCTCTTCAGATGTATATATATTACACCCAACTAAGATAAGAGAAAATAGAGTTTATTCTCCTAGTATTACTTATTTCATTTTAATTATTATTCTATTTTTGTTCTTTTAATTAAAATATTAATTCCTGAGCATAACATGATCAAATTAAACTGATCAAGTGCTGCTACTTGTTAGTTGTTATTCAAATACTGACAGTTTGAGGCTTTCTCTATCTTTGTTGTTGATGAGACGCAGAAAACACCCATTAAACCTTACCCTTAATAAAAATATGCTGTCTGAACAAAAGAGCAATTTCAAATGACGAAAAGAGCAAATGCAAAAGGCTATGCGTGTGAGAGATGGCGCATAGCTCAAGGTCTTGCCACTTTGCCACATGCAGTTGCTGCTGCTACCTTTGACCAAAGATGTATGCTGTTTCTACCATCGTAGAGTTTTTGGTCACCAATGTGTTTGAAAGTTACGACATCCCAGTCAACCTGTTCCTTTCATAGTCGTCAATAACTTAATACATATTCTAGTAATGATCAAGTTTCCCACCTCTTCTACCCCCCCCCCGCCTTTTTTACCCCGATAAATTTTTCATACTTTAGGGAAATGCTGGATTAATAAAAAACAATACTAAAAAAATTTATTTCATTCTCTCAGAAAATCAAAGTTACACTTTTATTTTATAACTCGATGTAAAAAACATCGTGTTCACTGATTTTGTGACTTCTATACCTAATCTTTATCTCACTCTTATAACTTAATTATGTCTAGGTGATAATCCTGCGACTTATCTATTTTTACTTATGTTTTTTTGATTGATTTTAACCATTTGCATCTAGCTTTTAACTTTGTTTTACCTCATTTAAATCTTATTTTGACCATGATGGCATAAGATGATCACTTTGATGAATTCCATGGAGTTTGGTTGTATTTTGAAACGTTTTGGATCTCATTTGTGTTATCTTATTTATAGTGAAGGTTAAAGGAGGATGAAGGTCGGAACTATGAAGAATGGGGTCAAATGGAACAGCTTGCAATGTCATTGAATTACAATACATGCAATTTGGACCCCAGTAGTTCAAAAAAGCAAAGGAAAAGGAAGATGCAGAAAAAGTCAAGCCGCCGGGCGGCCAATTGGCCGTTGGGCGGTGGGAAGTCAGAATGCCACTAAACAAGCAAGAACCAAGCCGCCAGGCGGCCAAATGGCCGCTGGGCGATGAGTGTGACGCAGACCCATTTATCTTTTGGTCCAATTCACGTCAGGAGGGCATTTTTAGCTGAGGGAAGAGGTCTTTGGAGAGGCAGACGAAGGTGGATGAAAAACTAGACCTAATTTGGAAAACTTGGAGGTGGACTTGAAGGGAAGAAGAGTGGGAGTTTAGATTTTCTTCAATCTTCAATGGAGTTTTACTTCTTCTTCTCTATTGTTTTAATTTCTGTTTTTGTTTCTATGTCTAGCTAAACTCTCCCTTGTTGGGATTGAGTGGATTTTGATGGATTTTACTTGTATTTAACTTGGGTTTCAGTTATGCTTAATGAATACTTCTGTTTTGAGTTTATAATCTCTATTCTTAAAGCTTTCTAGGGTTTGATCATCCTTAGAATGATTTTTAGGTTTATGCATTGGATGAAAATTTGATGTATGAACTTTGTTTGAGATTATGAACCCTGTGATTCGTTGTGCTAGGAATAGTCGATGAATGTTTGTTATCTTGTTGGATTCTTAATCTTAATATTTTTTCCCTTTCAGAATCACCCAAGGAATTAGGGATTTTAACTAGGATTTAAGGTTCTTGTGCCTAAGGAATTAGGACTTTGATATATTGGAGAATCCGATAACAAAATAGAAGTAGAAATTTGTTTTAACTCCAAGTTAATTTGCAGCAAATGAAATCAAATGAAAATTGATCTCAACTCTTTCTTATCTCTGAATTCCTATCTCTTTTGTGTTCTAAGTGTTTGTTAATTTGTCAAAATCAAAATACCAAAAAGAATCTTTTACTTTAATTTAATTTCTTTCATACTTAATTGTTTACAATTGAACTCCCTTTGAACCAAAGTTCTGTTTGAATAGTAGCTAAATTCATGAATTGGTAATTGGTTATTGATCCCTGAGAACGATATCCGATTTTCTCACCATTTTTATTACTTGACGATCCGGTAGTGTATTAAATTTACAATAATGTTATTTCTACATCTCATTCCCTACATTCATACTCTACGCCTTCTTTTTTATTAAAAAAAAAAGAAAGAGAAAAAAAATGAAATTCTCTCTCCTCTTTTTTTTTCATAAAATAGATGGGTAAAATGTAAGTGTTAAAAATGAAGAATAAGAATAACATTATTATTATTAAATTTATAACCAAGAGAAATAAAAGGACCGATTAATATCTCATCATGCATCAATTAATATTCACTAATGATGTTTACAGAAAATGATAACCCTTTTTGTAATTATCTATAAGTGATGAATATTTCTTGTGCAAAGAATAATTATGGAAATGTGTAACAAAAAATAATACATTCAGATTGTCAGAAAAAAAAAATCAGTGGCAGATCTTCAAATGGGTAAAATGATGAGTTGTATAAAATTAAAGTTGTAGATAAGAAGTTTAAATAATGGATGATAACGTTGTCTTTTTATTTACTAGGTTTTTCTTAATATATTAAAGATTCGTTAATATTTTCATTTTAATAAGCATGTGGTATTTTTTTATAGGATATTTTAATTTTAATTATAGATATTTTTAGCCAGAGTAGAAATTTGAAGTATTTTATATATATATATATATATATATATATATATATATATATATATAGACACACACACATGTAATGTAATGAAATTTTGTGCAAATGTGTTCTGGAGTTTCCTTCTTTTAACATATAATAATCGTGTTACTAATCTTTCTTCTAATCTTTTTCACTGTAAAAAAAGTTAAATCAAATATAAATTAGGCCAAATTTAAATGCAGCCAATATTTAGATTAAAAAATTAAATAGAATTAAAGTGATGTGTACTGATTGTGTAAAGAGTTTTATACATACATCTACTAATATTTTGACACATGTACTTTTATTTAAATTACTAAAAAGAAAAACAAAAATTACTTATTTGTTAAGATATTATTTCATTCAATTTATTTTAAGTGTCACTTCAATGACAGGAACAAAAATTAAGAAATATTATTTTTATTAAATTATATTTATTTATTTCAATTAATTACTTTATTTTATTATATTTATCTAATTTTTATTAATAGTTGAGACTATTAAAATATAATTGTAGAGATAAAAAAACAAAAAATAATGTTTTATTAATATGCAAAAATATCATTTATAATGAATCAAATTTTTTTCATCAAAATGACACTTAAAATAAATTGAAAAGAACAATACACTATAAGAATTTTGATAGAAAAAGCTACGGAAAATTTCCTTACTAATCCTGGTTAATCTCTAAAAATACTAATCCTAATTTTTTTTTAATAATAAAGTTCTTAATGTATCTAACTGAAGAAAACAATGGCAAAACATATATAATCAACTTCATAAATGTTTCAAACCTCAAACACTAAAATCCTAAAAATCCAGTAGGCCATTCCATTTTCAAAGGCCTACATAGTAGAGTCTGAGTCGTTGATCTACCATGTTGTACTGCCCCATTTTGGAGATAAAACGTGCATAACCCAGTAATTGGTCAAATCAGTTTTAGAATTAAGATGCCTCTGCAGTGTGTGAACCATACTCTAAAATACTTCAAAAATTAATGTTTAATCAATTCTGATCTGTACAAATCAAACACGATATTGTGAACGAAATGACAAAAACAAAAGTAATACCCTGCAATCAATTCTCAACCCCATATTCCGTTCAAATCAATTCTGATCAACAACAAATCAAACAAATATTGAAGACAACAACAGATCAAACTGGGGATGAAATATATGCAAATAATAACAAACTGGCAACAATCAAGGGTTTTTACCTTCAGCTTGATTTCGGGATCCTAGTGCACCTTCAGATTCACCTCTCTCCTTCAATTTTCACAAAAGCAGGAGAACATTTAAATGGCTTTTTTATTAAACTGTTACTCTTCACAAAATTATTTATTAAAATATTATTTTTTAAATTATTTATTAAATTATCATTTTTTAATTATTTATCAAAATATCACTATTTTAAAATTATATATCAAAGTATTATCTTTTTATCCTACGTAATATATTTTAATTTTTTTGACCACATAAGATATGCCAAATAGGATGGCGCATCCATGAAGGTTACGCCAACACGCTTTGGCGTAATCTTCATGAATGTGTCATTCTGTTTTGCGCATCTTACGTAGATTTTGTACTAAATACGCCAACAAACTTGGAGTAACCAAACTAAATATACCAATACGTTTGGCGTAACATAGATATATATTTAGCCCCCCTCCTCATCCGTGCCATTCACTACATTTTTTGAATTCTCACTCTCTCTATCTGTAAATTTCTTCTTTCTAAACGCTCACAACTCTCTATCACGTAGTTAATTTGACAGTTGCTACTAGAGGTGGTGTCTAGATCTCCATATGTGATCATATTCAGATAATATTCCTTATATGTAAATATTTATTATAATGTTTGAATTTTTTTTATTTGTTGACTATTTTTTATTATATTAATGTTAATTATACATTTATGTTATTTTATACGTATTTAGAGGTTTACAATTTTTTTCTTGACTAATTAATAATGTGATTAATAGGATACGTAGTGTGAATTGTATGAATTATTTATACATAAAATAATAGTATGAATTTTTTTCTTGAGTACTTGACATGGGTTAAATAACTAAATATAGTTTAATTCAAATTAGTAGGGTTTAAGAAATTATTTGTACGTAAAATAATAATAATATAAATTCATTGTTAGATGTGCAATTTTGTTGTAATTGACACGTGTATATTGATTTCATATGTGTTGAATTATTATTGTTCAGAAGTGGAATTAACATGGCAAAATCCCATAATGTGCACATTTACTTCAATGAGACAATGTATGATGGTAAAGAGGGTCTCATGTATCAATGTCCTCTTCCTAGGCCTATTGTGATCACAGCTAATGTGACTTTGGATGCCTTGAAAAATAAGATTCATTCAAAGTTGAGGCTCCAAACAAATGTATATGTGTCAAATGTTGTCTATCGATATCCACAATGCTACAGTCCATGGAGATGGATAAGTTTTCCATTAGAAGACGATGAAGATATAAAATACATGATAGATTCCTTCTGTCAAACTTTGAACATGGTCTCGATGGAGTTGTATGTTGAGGTAGAAGCAAGTAAGCAGAAAGAACATGTTGAAGCTCCTAGTGAAACTGAATCTCAAGTTGGTCCTTCTAATCCAGTTAAGCCATGCAGTATAATTATTATTGGTGATGCAATGGTTGAAGCTGATAATCCACTTGTCAGAGATGCAGTATGGGACACAAGTGAAGATGAAGAATAGTTAGCTGAGGCTGATGATTCAAACACTGACATAGAGGCAGAAAACTTTGATGCCAAAGAAAATTTACAAGTTCTATTGTCGGTTGCTCCTAAATCCATGTTTATGCCTCGAGTCGTCCCTGAATATGTGTTTGTGTTACCATGCTCTCAGTTTTCTCAGATCAATTGGGATGCATTGAGTAATCTTGATAACTTGTTTGAATTAGATAGTCGTGGGACTTGGAGCATCAATGATGAATTTTATGTTGGCTTGCAATTTCCATCAAAAGATGTCGTAAAGTTGACCCTCAAACATTATTCGATTCGCAAGCATTAATAGTACAAGATTGAAGATTTTGATTCACGAAGACTAACTGCTAAGTGTCCTAGTTTTGACAAAGGTTGTAATTGGATAGTTAGGGCCATACAAAGCAATAGGTCGAATACGTGACAGATTACAAAATATAGTGGACCTCACAGCTGCATCAACCCAGTTGTGTCATTAGATCACTGCAAGTTGGACTCTCGTATGATTTGTTCTTACATTTTAGAGATGGTTAGAACAAAATCCAATGCACCTGTATGCTTAATTGTTGAAATGATTCGAAGTCAATTCGGTTACTAAGTTTCATATCAAAAAGCTTGGAAAGCAAAACAATTAGTCATTGTGAATGTTTTTGGGAATTGAGACAAATCTTACGAGGTATTGCCTAGATGGCTAGCGGCCATGAGAAGAGACATGGAAGGCACAGTGGCGGAGTTGCAAGACGAGGAATGTTTTGTGCATAACCGACTTGATCTTTCGAAAAAAGTGTTTTATCGATTATTCTGGACATTTAGACCATGTGTTCCTGACTTCTGATATTGCAAGCCCATTGTTTAGATTGACATCATTCATTTGTATGGCAAATACCGTCATAAGTTATTGATTGCAATAACCCAAGATGGAGATATAAAACCTCTGTCAATTGTCTTTGCCATTGTGGAAGGAAAGACAAAGGATGCTTGGAGTTGGTTCTTAGTCCACCTAAGGTTGCATGTCACACAACAAGAATGCTTGTGCTTGATCTTTGATTGACATCGAGGCTGTGAACATCCAATTTTGTCCGAACCAAAAATAATAAATAAATAAAAAATAATAGTTATGGATGACCAATAAAAAAAATAATAATAAAAATTAATTAAATTAAAATTGGTTAACTCTATTAATCAATAATAAAAGTAATGAAAATAAATAAAAGAAGGTATGTAAAAAAAAAAAAAAAAAAAGAGGTTTGAGGCTTGGATCCATTGGGCTCACTCGCCTACCCGGATCCAACCCATGACCCGGATCCAACCCGTGACCCGAATTCACCCATGACCCAGATACATTACTCTTCTTCCTCCAAAACCTAGCAGCCCCCCTCCCCCTACCTACAACTGCTTTCTCCCTCTCTAGCCTCATGGTCTGCAACCTCTCCACGCCCTAGCCTGTGCAGCACACAGATTAGCCCACGAGATTTCCATATGCGGTAGACTAGCAAGATTGAGAGAGAGAAGCTGTGCGGAGCAGTGGGAGTATACACGAAAAGGAAAGACCCAAGCTTGTCCAGTCTCTGCCACGCACAAGGCTCGACGTCCTGCTCGCCTCTCTGCATTTTTGGGCGAACCACATGACACAAGAAGGAAAGGCAGTCGAGCTGGGAGGAAGAAACACATGGATCAGAGAGATGAAACACGAAAGGGGAAATCAAAATGAGACCCAAGCTTCGTCAACTCCTGCAACATGAGGCAAGTCCTGCGTTTGAAGCTACGGGACGACCCGAGGAAAGCCCTCCTGCAGAAGGAAATTTTTTTTTTCTCTATAAATACAAAGAACGAAAATCAGAGAAGGGGTTGGTTGGGGAGAAGTTCTTTTGGTGAGAGTCTTAGAAAACTTGTAATAGGGAATTTGAGAGAGGTAGAACTGATCAGAATAACTCCTATTCTCAACAATTTGGAAGGATTCCCATTCGGTAATTTTATTTTTTTTATTTTCATTTTTTTTTACTATTATTGTATTGAAGATCTTGAATAACATAGAAATCCTCTTGTTTTGGTTCTTGACTGATTCTGCGTGGAGCCTAATTTTGGTGATTGATGTATAAATTCTTTCCTTTAATTTAGTTTCCATTTTTGTTGCTCTCTATCTGTTTGTTAAAATGACTAGGCCAACTTGTTAAAAAATGAGTCTTGATTTCCTCTTAATAATGGGTGATGAATTCGTATATGGTCTTGCCATGGTTCTAGGGGTAACAATTCTATTTTCCCTTTGTCAGAATTCATTTCACAGGAAGTGGCTGAGTTGTTTGACTAATATGCCTGCCTAGTCATAGTTTCTTTTAGTAATGATGGTGAACCTGATGCTATCTGCTTGTGATGCTATCTGCTTGACAATGTGTGCTGTGCATTTATTTTCAGTAAATTGATATGAAGCATATGTCTGCGAACGTTTGTTTCAAATCCCTTACTATGGTTTCTCTCATTCTGTTTCCTTTTAGTTGGATCTTCACCCTTGTACTTTGTTCAAAAGAGTAACTCTAGGTTGATACAAAAGGAAGTTGTTTTAGCCTGTTATGTGAGTAATGCATCACAGAATTGAAGCTTATAGCTTGCTGGTGTAAAACATTCAGAAACTGACTTGGGTTAAAATCTTTGTCTTATTTTAATGGCACAATAATCATTGCACGAAATTGCAATCTTAGGGGTTGGGCTAGTAAGATGAGTTGCTGGTTGTGCACTACCCAATTAATGAAAATTTTCTGCTTGATAATGAACTCGGATTCATTGAAGTCTCGTCAAAGCTGATCCTCTGTCTTATCCTTTTTTCTATATATATATATATATATATATATATATATATATATATATATATATATATATATATATATATATATATATATTTGGGATGCTTTAGATCTTCTCCGGTCAATGTTAATTGGTAGTTGGTTTTTTTTTGAAATACCCATGCTCTACATGTGTACCCGATGAGTTGATCAAGAATTCTGCAGATATGAATCATAGCATTGTTACATGATCTAACCCCTCATTTTCTATTATTAACTTGTTAGTGTAGGATTTCTCGTTGTTTCCATCAACAAGCCTTTTTTTACTTACCCATATATATACATGTATATACGCACACGTCAATTCGCGTTGGTTTTTTATCATTAGCCTTTTTGTCTTGACCATCAGCAAGCATTTTTTACTTGCCTATATATATATATATATATATATATATATATATGCACACGTTTTTTTGTCCTGACCATCAGCAAGCCTGACTTTCACCTACTTATATATATATATATATATATATGCGTCAATTCACGTTTTTTTGTCATGGACCTTTTTTTTGTTCATTTATCTATTGAATTTTTTTTTTTTTACTTTATGAACATTTAATTTTGTTCGAGTCTTTTTTATTCCAAATAAAATGAGATTAGCTGAACTGTGACAGTTTGTTAATCTTATAATTTTTTTTCTAAATCATTTAAGTTGTGACAACTCGATGATTTTTTTTTATTTTTTATTTATAATTCATCTACTTTTTTTTTATGAAAGTGATAAAACAAATATTTTTTAAAAGTTATGAAATTTTGCGCAATCAATTTAAGGTACCGTTTTATAAACGGGTGTGTTGGGGGTGTTGTGGGATTAAGTTTCCACCCTTCCCCATTCATAACCGACTCCCGAATCCAATCTGGTTCCAAAGACCGTTTTCAAAGGAAGGTTTTTCCATTTTTTTCCTAATTTAAATAAAATTGGTGGCGACTCCCTTTTTCTTTTTTTAAAAATCACTCGAGTTGCTATCATCCGCCGCGATCTTGGTTGCGACAGATGGCGACTCCACTGGGGACATTTGAGAGTCAAGCCTTTGAAAGTTGATTGTGCAAATTTTGTAACTTTTATATGTTTGTTTTATTCCTTTTGTTTTGCTTTATTTTTGTTTTTCTATTATATTTAAATTGTTTATTGATCACCTTAACTGTGGTTCTATTTTATCATGCAAACCTTAGGATAGAAGATTTTTGGGAATCTTGTTTTGTGTTCATGTTGTTTTGCAGGATGTAAATAGTCTCTAGGATTATGAAGGTTTGTATGCTCCCTACACACACTGCACCTACACGTTTATCACACACATTCGAGTGGGGCCCTATACCCGGGTCTGAGTGAATCTTAAGTTAGGTAGAGGTTGCGTAGTGGTAGCCATTTTGGATGTACATCCTGTTTGGTTATTGCGAAAACCTCATCTAGAGCGTACCTTTTTCATGAATGTCCCGCACCTGGTGGTTTACCCACTATTTGTGGTCAACATTCTGATATGGGACTTAGCTCTAGAGGCCTTTAGAATAGTAGAGCCACCCAAGGAAAGTTCTCACGAATTAGACAGCCTTATAGATCTTTAAGGTAGAACTCCACAAATTTAAGGCAGTCCTTTAGGGCACAAAGGGAGCGTACCTTTTCGTTGTCTTTGATTTTATTTGGCATTGCATTAAAAAAAAAAATCATACTTTGCATCTTTGCACCATGTTTCTTTGCAATACCCTAATCTTTTGTCTTTCCTGAGACAGTTTTGTTAGAGAACCGTTAGAACTCAACCAAGATTTGAAAGTGAGTATCTTTGATAAAAGAAATATGGGATCAGATCAGAAGGATGCAAGCTTGAAGAAGACTCTGCGACTCAAGGCTAATAAAGTTCACACTGAAAGCCTAGTGGTTATGGGACGAATGTTGAAGAAGACTCAACGTTTGACATTTGCAGCAAAGTATGGGAAGGTTCTGGATCTGTTAGAGGTGAATGTGCAAGTGGAAGCGATCACTGCAGTGGCCCAATACTATGATCCTCCTCTCAGATGTTTCACTTTTCAGGATTTCCAACTAGCTCCCACTCTCGAAGAATTCGAGCAAATCCTAGGTTTGTCATTGGAAGGTAAAAGGCCATACTTTTATAAAGGACACTATGCATCCATCCAAACTGTGGCGAACATTTTGAAAGTGCACGCAAGAGACCTTCAAGATGTGCAGCAGAATAGGAACGGAACCAAAGGGTTTTCAAGGGAATACCTTGAAGGACAGATGCGTCACTTAGCAAAAAGTGAAGATTGGGAGTCTTTCATGGACGTGCTAGCCCTCACCATCTACGGCACAGTCTTGTTCCCTAATATTGATGATTACGTGGATTATGCAGCAATCGATGTGTTCCTTGCCTGCAAATCCCACACAGACAACCCTGTCCCAGCCGTTCTCGCAGATGTTTACTTTACCCTGAGCTTTTGTCACGAAAGGAATGGTAAAAGAGTCCTCTGTTGCTTACCGGTGTTGTATGTTTGGCTCACAGCTCATGTTTTCAATAGATCATACAAAGCGGAGTGCCCTATCACTGACTTTAACCTGTACCAATTGAAGGTTAAGAACATTTGCGAAATGGGCGGACCACTTGGCGAGATTGGAAGAAAAGCAAATAAGATGGTATCCTCGATGGAAAGATGTAGAAGCTATCATCTACCAGTGCGGAAGGTTTCCAAACGTACCCCTCATGGGTACACGAGGATGTATTAATTACAATCCAGGCCTTGGCACAATGGCGACAACTCGGTTATCCTATGATGGGGCCACTGCGAAGCCCAAATAACCTCTTTTGTTCTTTACTATATAGATACGGAAGACACCGATTCGCTTCGGGAGGTCCGAAGTGCTTGGGACAAGGTCATCCGAAAAGGAAAAGAACTGGGAGTCGAAGTTGTGCGACCAAGGAAGATTATCGCCAATGGGTTAAGGACGAGTTCAAGAAATCAAATTGCCATTCAGATCCCTAGACCCCTATGGTTGGTGAACCTTCAGCCTCGGTTGTGATCGAGAATGAAGAAATGAAAGAAATGAGACCAAGGTTTGTGAAAATGGAAGAGGAAAAGAGAAAAATGGAAGCCGAGTTGAGAGAGATTCGCCAGGCATGTGCGGCCTTGAAGCGAGAAAATGCTGAAAAGGACCACACTATTGAAGAGGCTAATAAAAAGATGAAGGCTGAACGTGATTACATGCTAAAAACCAAACAGTGTCTGGGGGCAGCAAACAAGGAATTAGGGCTCCGCAGACAAGAAAGGGACAGGGCCATGGCTGAAAATCAACAGCTGAGGGAGCAGCTCAAGAGTGCCAAAACAACCCAGAATAATGCAATGCGCCTAGTAGAAGAAATGAAGCAGCAGATGGAAGTGGCATCTAAGCGATATGAAGATATGATAAAAGATAAGAAGCTACACATGAAAGAGACAGTTGCAAAATATGAGGTAGCATTGCAACAAGGACAGGAAAATATGAAAAAACTGATGGATCAGGTGGAACAACAAAAAGGGGACATCGATGGATGGAAGGAGGAAGTTCATTTTTGGATGAGTCGCTTTTCAAAATTGGCATGTTTGGCTAATGCGGCGATTGCGGATACTCCATATCATTTGAAGAAAGCTGATCAGATGGTTAACCCTTTTGAAACACCGGTAGAAATCAGTGGTTTCATTGAGTATTGTAAGAATCTTGTAGGGCAGATGAAACGAATGGCTAAGGCCTATTCAGATAAAGAATAGTTTCTTTCGCCTAGGTCATGATGTATTCATCTAAGAAGCAATGTATTGTTATATCTCTTCAGTTAAATGAATGAAGTGCGCTTGTGTCGGCACTCTTTTTTCTATCCCATATTTCACTGGAGACTTAATACTTTTGAACGAGACGTTCTGGGTAATAGTCACAACAAACAATATCAAAGATACTCATTTCAAATTTATTTGGCGCAAATTCACTAACGGTCCTCTAACAAATAATGAACATAATCACTGATCTTCTAAATTTTTCAGGTAAAAACTTTGAATCATTGCTCGTCCTCGGAAAACGCAGATTGCACAAACCCGGGCCTACGTAACTAGATCGCAAACTAGGCTACAAGAGATGTCGAACTCGAGAAAGAAACTTAAGTCAAGAGATGGATGAAATGAGAGAAAGGATCAATACAATGGCGGAAAGGGCAATCAAGGGTCGAGGATTTATCGAGACAGTTAACCGAGACCCTTAGAGCAACAAATGGAACATCTGTCGGCACTAGGGTAAACGCAAATGCAAGCAACAATGTAAATGAAGAAAATGATTCCATGAACGAAAATCAGGAAGAGGAGAAGAATAATGTAGAAGTAACTCGTGAACAGCAGGTGAAGATATTCTGAACATGAATTCGGAAAAAGAAAAACTAAGAGATGAGTTGATTGGAAAGATGCAAGAACAAATTAAAGCCATGCAAGGCCCTAACCCATATGGCTCGGTGGGAATCGATGAACTGTTCCCTGAGGTTGAAGTTAATATTCCCAAGGACTTCAAAATACCAGACTTTTCAAAGTATGATGGGAGCACCAATCCAAAATTCCATCTGAAGACTTACCTCACCAAAATGGCCATTTGGTCACGGGATCAAAAGTTCTTGATCAATTTCTTCCATGAAAGTCTGACTGGGTCGGCTTTAGAATGGTACATGCAACTTGACCATTCAAAGGTTTCTTCTTGGGATGATTTGACGAGTCTATTCTTGGAGCAATATCGATTCAATATCGATACCGCACCTACCCGAGAACAGCTTAGGGTCAATGCGAGAAAAGGAATGACGAAGCTTTCAAGCAATACGCTCAAAGATGGAGAATGTTAGCGGCCCAAGTCCAACCACCATTGACTCCATCGAAATGAGCTCGTACTTTATGGGAACCCTAGGAGCACCTTTTATTGGGCTGATGGAAGGCGCCGCCTACAGAGATTTTTCTGATCTAATTTCGGCTGGAGAAAGGATCGAGAACCTTGCAAAAGCAGGGAAGTTACCTGCGGAAATATAGAGAACAATTTTCCTAAGAAGGTGGCACCAACAAGGAAGAAAGAGCCAGAAGTCAGTTATGTGCGTCAGCCAAAGCCCGAGTTTTCCTCGTAATCCACAACCATACCCTTCTTATCAAGCCCCTTCACCCGCTTTACCGCTTATCAGACTTCATACCAAGTTAACAATGTTCCCTCACCACGTCCCGTCTATACCAATCGTCTTCCCGCACCTCGAAATCCAGGAAACCAAGGGTATGCTCGACCCCCGTCAAATCTACCCCCTTTTCCAAAGTTGCCAATCTCCAATGCTGATTTGTTTCAACAGTTGTTTGATGCACATTTGGTTGCATGCGTTCCTTCTCGCCCTATGGTGCCCCCATTCCCAGCCTGGTACAATCCCAATGTAACTTGCAGGTTCCACATGGATAATCCAGGACATTCAATTGAAGATTGCGAGGTATTTAAGAACATAGTGAGGAGGTTGATTTCTTGCGGAAAGCTGGACTTCGAAGAGGAGAAGGGACCTAGCATCACTAGCAACCCAATTCCAAATCATGGGAAAGGGATTGTAAACGCATTAGAAAAGGAGAGTGAGGGACTTCAAAATGTAGAGGATGTCAAAACTCCTATGAAGTTAATATTCCAAGGCCTTGTCCGAGCAGTGCTATTGTTCCTCCGTAGCCTTGGGTGATGTTAATATTGAAGCTCACTGTGAATACCACATAGAAAAGGGACACGATATTGAAAGTTGTCAGGAGTTCAAGGCTCAGGTGCAAAGGTTCATGGCTTTGGGGGTAATAGATGTTACCCAAGCAAGAGGGTTCGCAAAAGAGGTAGATGTTGTGGAACGTCTAGTCCTCAAACTCCCGCGTACTAGTCAAGTTCCAGATTCCCAGAAAGTTGTCATAGCAATAAAGAAGCCTACACCTTTTCCCTATAGTGATACACATGCTGTACCTTGGAAGTATGATGTCAAGGTAAAGACGCAAAATAATATAGGACAAACTGCTTCAACCTCTATTGCCCAGACCGCAGAGCCCGCACAAGCAGTGTCGAGCGTCGTGGGCATAGGAGGGATCACAAGAAGTGGCAGGTGTTATGGGCAAGAAGATAAGACCGGGAAAGGAAAAGCAGGCTTTGTAGAAACAAAAGAAGATGATGATGAAGAATTCCTAAAAATCATGAAGCAAAGTGAGTATGATGTGGTAGAACAACTCAAAAAAACTCCAGCTCGGATCTCTCTATTGTCACTCATCTTGAGTTCCGAACCTCATCGCAAAGCACTGCAGAGAGTGTTAAATGAAGCTTATGTGAAGCCGGATGTTACCCCAGAAAGCTTAGTGAACATGGTAGACCCAGTAAGGCACACCAATGTGATCCCCTTCTCGGAGGAAGAAGTGGTACATTCGATAGGGAATAACCCACGTGCTTTGCATATCACTTTGAAATGTCAGGGGTATGTAGTCGCAAAAGTTCTGATTGATGGGGGTTCGGCCTTGAACGTCCTCCCAAAGACAACCTTGTCCCAGCTGGCTATGAGTGTAGAAGACCTTAAGCCTCAAGAAATGACAGTGCGAGCCTTCGATGGAAGGAAAAGAGGAATTCTGGGAGAGGTGACCCTTCCACTTGAGATAGGCCCGAGCTGCTTCCAAGTGCTTTTTCAAGTAATGGATATTGAGCCTACATATACTATGCTTTTGGGAAGGCCATGGATTCACGCTGCTGGTGTCGTTCCCTCAACCTTGCACCAATGCCTGAAATACATTGAAAATGGATGTCTGGTTACCATCCGGGGAGAGGAAGAAATCTTACTGATGAAGCCTACTTCAGTGCCTTATGTTGAAAACACAGAGCTGGAGGTGGAAAACTTCCTACACAGTTTCCAGTTGGTGGAATCAAAAGCAGAGAAGGATGAGCCAACTTCTAAAGATGTTCATCAAGTTGTGACTCGCATTATGACCAATAATGGTTACCAAGCCGGAAAAGGTTTAGGGATTCAGCTACAAGGAACCAAGTCTATGATCACCTTGCCAGAGAACAAAAACAGATATGGTCTGGGATACGAGGCACCGTTGGAAGACATGATGAAGCACAACTTGGTTCTCAATGAAGGAAAAAAGGTGAATGAAGTGAAAAAGATGATTCCTCATCTGAAGGAGACATTCCCCATCCCTGCCGAGGTTATCAATGGAACCTCCAATCATCATCCGGCTAATCATTAACAATGTGGATGAAGACTCCGGAGAGGACCATGTTATCCAGCTTGCTGTCAATTTGGAACCTCTGAACAATTGGCGATCTGAGGCGTTAATGGATGTGATTGTCATAAAGTAATTGTTTGGTCATGATGTTATCTTAGACTTTTGTAATGTTGAATTTATGCTAACTCTTGTCGAAGCTTTAAAGTGATGAACTTGTGTGTTTTCCAAAGATAATTCTCTCGCTCATGTTATCCTTCATCAAAGTTTCAATGCAATGAACTTGTGTGTTTCTCAGTTGACTCACTTTGTTTTAATTCTTTTCTATCTTTGATTTACGTCTTTGCTTAGTCTTGTCCAATTACCATATTTTCTTTCTGTTTCCAATCGGGCACAAATAAATCTTCCAGGATTTGGGTCGGTAGAGGCATTGCCCCATGAAGGGATACCTGAAAGCTCAAGGATGGATTCCTATTCAATGATAGATATAGATAACTGTGACTCAGATGAAGACAGAAACGCCACTGAGGAGTTTGCCAAATTGGTAGAAAGGTCGGAAAGAGACTTCAGCCTGGATGAGGAAGAAGTAGAGGTGATCAATATGGGAACCAATGAAGACAAGAAGGAGTTGAGGTTGGTGGATAACCCGGAACGTGAAAGCATGATCAAGTTATTCGGAGACTACATGGATGTATTTGCTTGGTCTTACCGAGATATGCCAGGGCTAGATCCAAGCATAGCTTCCCACAAGATTCCGCTATACCCCAATGTTGAGGCGAAAAAGCAGAAATTGAGGAGAATGCACCCTGAAATGTCCTTAAAGATCAAAGAGGAAGTCACCAAGCAATTGGAGGCAGGTTTTTTAGAAGTTTCAAGGCACCCAGAATGGGTAGCAAATATCGTCCCTGTTCCGAAGAAAGATGGAAAAGTCAGGATGTGTGTGGACTATAGGGATTTGAATAAAGCTAGCCCTAAAGATAATTTCCCTTACCTCACATTGATGTCCTCTGTCGATAATGCAAAGCAAGAGGTCATAGATTCTCTTTCATGGATGGTTATTCTCGTTACAATCAAATTCTTATGGACACAAGTGATAAAGAGAAGACCACATTTGTCACATCATGGGGAACCTTTTGTTATACAATCATGCCATTCGGATTGAAGAATGCTTTGGGCCACCTATCAGCGTGCCATGGTTGCTTTGTTCCACGATATGATGCACAAAGAAATTGAGGTGTACGTGGATGACATAGTTGCTAAGTCCCAAGAAGGGGAAAGCCATGTGGTAGTGTTACAAAAGTTGTTTGAAAGACTCGAAAAATACAAGTTGAGGCTAAACCCGAGCAAAATGTGTTTTTGGTGCGTCGACGGAAAATTGCTTGGTTTTGTTGTTAGCAAGGAAGGAATCAAAGTGGACCCGATAAAGTCAAAGCCATACAAGAGATGCTTGCTCCCAAACCGAAAAGGAAGTAAGAGGTTTTCTCGGGAGATCGAATTACATCGCTAGGTTCATAGCCAACTGACCAAAGACTTGTGAGCCAATCTTCAAGCTACTCTTGAGAAACAACAACCAGGAGAATAGGATGAACAGTGTCAGGAAGCTTTTGAGAAGATAAAAACTTACTTACAAAGTCCTCCTATTTTGGTGCCACCTACACCTGGTCGTCCTTTGATATTATACCTCACGGTATTGCAGACATCCATGGGAGCAATGCTAGGGCAAAGATGATGAAACGAGAAAAAAAGAACAGGCCATCTACTATTTGAGCAAGAAGTTCAATGAGTGCGAGTCTCGCTACATGGCAGTTGAGAAAACATGTTGTGCACTGGCATGGACATCTAGAAGGCTGAGGCAGTACATGTTGTACTATACTACTTGGCTTATCTCAAGGATGGACCCGATAAAGTACATATTCGAAAGCCCTCATGTTTCCACACGAGTCTCCAAATGGCAAGTGGTCCTTTCTGAGTTCGACATAAAGCATGTAACTCGAAAATCTATCAAAGGGAGCATAATTGCAGATCACTTAGCTGAGAATCCACTCAATTACAAGCAACCTGTGACGTCTGATTTTCCTGATGAGGATGTTTTAGCATTGAAGAAGAAGAGTCAGATAAAGAGGACGTGTGGAAGATGTTTTTTGATGGAGCAGTCAATATGTATGGGAACGGCATAGGTGCAGTGGTCATATCACCAAGTGGGAAGCAATACCCAGTGGCCATCAAGTTAGAGTTCGATTGCACCAATAATGTAGCTGAGTATGAAGCTTGTGCTCAAGGGCTAAATGTTGCAATAGAATTGGGAGTGAAAGAACTACAAGTATATGGAGATTCAGCGCTGATAATCTATCAAGTGAACGGGGAATGGCAGACTAAAGACCCCAAGTTGATTCCATACCAGAAATATTTGATGCAGTTGATCGAGAAGTTTGAATGGATCACCTTCTCGCATCTGACTCGGGATAAGAACCAGTTCGCGAGATGCTTTGGCCACTTTGGTCAGTAATGACCAATCTGAATATTCATGCTAATGTGCAACCCATCCGAATAAGGGCGTAAAAGTGAACCGATTCTCATTGTTCTAATGTTGAAGAAGAAGAAGATGGGCAGCCTTGGTTCCATGATATCATGCAAGTACATCAAGTTCGTAGAGTACCCATCGAGGGCAAATGAGACAGAACAAAAAGAGCATCCGTCGGCTTTCCATGGCTTTCTTTTTGAATGGGGAAATCTTGTACAAAAGGAACTATGATGGCACACTCCTCGGATGTATAGCGAGCTAAGGAGGCTCTCACCATCTTAACGAAGTTCATGAGGGAATATGCGGAACACATGCCAATGGTATCATGATGGCTCGTCGATCTGCGATATGGTTATTACTTGGTCCACTATGGAAGCGATTGCATAGAATATGTTCGAAAGTGTCATAAATGCCAAGTGTACGCCGATCGCATCAATGCACCACCCGTCCCATTGCATAATATGGTGGCACCTGGCCTTTTTCAATGTGGGGAATCGATGTTATTGGGCCAATAAACCCGAAAGCTTCTAATGGCCACAGGTTTATCCTGGTAGCAATTGATTATTTCACTAAGTGGGTAGAGGCTGCTTCCTACGCCAAAGTCACTCAAAAGGTTGTCCTTAAATTTTTAAGGGTAAACATCATTTGTCGGTATGGGATTCCAGAGAGGATTATCACAGATAATGGCCCTAATCTCAATAGCACAGAAATCAAGAATTTATGTGAGAGATTTAGGATCAAGCATCACAATTCTGCTCCTTACAGACCCCAGATGAATGGTGCAGTAGAAGCAGCAAATAAGAACATCAAGAAGATAGTAGCCAAAATGGTGGTCAACTACAGAGAATGGCATGAGATGCTCCCCTATGCTCTCCACGCTTATCGCACTAATATCCGATCCAGCACTGGGGCAACACCGTTCTCCTTGGTCTATGGTATGGAAGCAGTCTCCCCCGTAGAGGTTGAAATCCCATCTTTAAGGGTGTTGATGGAAGTTGAGTTAGAAGAAGCAGAATGGGTAAAACTCGGTACGAGCGCTAAACATGATTGAAGAAAAGCGATTGAAAGCTATTTGTCATGGACAACTATACCAAAGGAGAATGGCGAGAGCCTTCAACAAGAAAGTGCGCCTAGGGAGTTCCAAGCGGGTGACCTGGTTTTAAAGAAAAAACTTCCAAACCAAGAGGACGCTCGAGGAAAATGGGCACCGAGTTATGAAGGGCCGTACATCGTTAAGAAGGCATTCTCTGGTGGGCCTTAGTTTTAACGGATATGGACGGAAATGAGTTGCCAAGACCGACAAATGCTTGATGCAAATCAAAAAGTTCTATGCCTAAAACAAAAAAAAAAAAAAAAAAAAAAGAAAATAACCCGTTAGGTTGAAAACCCGCAAGGGCGGCCTAAGCAAAAGTTAGGGCATCTACAAAAAAAAAAAAAAATTGGGGCAATTTTAAGTGGTGATGGAAGACAAAACTGGGGCAATTTTAAGCAGTGGTGGATGGAAGAGAGCTCGTGTTACAAGTGGTTGTAATATCCATCTGAGAATTAGGACCTATCTAATGAGAAGAAAGGAATCCTAACTGGGGCAATTGTCTGCCACCTTACCTTTGTATCATCCTTTTGTACTATTTGCCTTTTCGTGCTTGCGAACATCCAAATCAATGAAAATACTTTCCTTTCTTTTTATTGTCCATCTTTCTTTTGTCATGTTCCTTTCTTTTTTATATTTGTGAAGTCACACGTGTTTATCACAAAATGCTTCGATAAGAGGGAATATAAATTCAATATCATTGATCTAACAATTTAATGGCAGCCCTCTAACTAACGAGTTTAGATCAAGAATGAATCAGAATATTCAAATAAGGTAAGAAAAGCTCCCAATGCGATTCACAATGTTGAGAGAGGAACTATGTGCCTGATGAGCCAACTCAGAAGTAAAGTGACTCCAGTGTCCGAGGATCCCAACGAACTCGAAACAAGTTGATGAGCCCTAGTTTGCGAGCCTACGCCCGGTTTGATAGATCAAAATTTTTCGAGGAAGCAATCGACCTCAGAATCGGGTATGCAAGTGAAAGGTTTTGGCATAATGTTTTCAGTCTTTTGATATGATTTTGAGTTGCAGGAAAGTACGTTGCAACATCCCTCCATGAGCTGCAATTTGTGAAAAGTGACGTCTTCGCTTTTGCGCCAAGCTTCACCGTAAAAAAAAAAAAAAATAGCAAAAAAAAAAAATTTTCGGGCCAAGCCCATTGTCTTTTAAATTAGGGCCAAGCCCACTGTCTTTAAATTTCTGGGCCAAGCCCACTGTCTTTTAAATTCCGGGCCAAGCCCACTGTCTTTTAAATTTGGGCCAAGCCCATTGTCTTTTAAATTTGGGCCAAGCCCATTGTCTTTTAAATTTCGGGCCAAGCCCACTGTCTTTTAAATTTCGGGCCAAGCCCACTGTCTTTAAATTCCGGGCCAAGCCCATTGTCTTTTAAATTTCGCCAAGCCCATTGTCTTTTAAATTAGGGCCAAGCCCATTGTCTTTTAAATTTGGGCCAAGCCCATTGTCTTTTAAATTTGGGCCAAGCCCATTGTCTTTTAAATGTCGGGCCAAGCCCATTGTCTTTCTTTTAAATTCCGGGTCAAGCCCATTGTCTTTTAAATTTCGGCCAAGCCCACTGTCTTTTAAATTTCGGGTCAAGCCCACTGTCTTTTAAATTTCTCGGGCCAAGCCCACTTGTCTTTTAAATTCAAGCTCAAGCCCATGTCTTTTAAATTTTGGGCCAAGCCCATTTTTAAATTTCGGGCCAAACCCATTGTCTTTTAAATTTGGGCCAAGCCCATTGTCTTTTAAATTTCGCCAAGCCCATTTTCTTTTAAAATTTCGGGCCAAGCCCATCGTCTTTTTAAATCTTGGGCCAAGCCCATTGTCTTAAATTTGGCTAAGCCCACTGTCTCTTACCATTTCCATAAAGTCACCCAAGGTCATTAAAAAAAAAAAAAAAAACTTTTTTTTTAATCAATCAACGCCAACGTCGAGTCATGTGACAGACTTGTTGACCATGCAAAGATGGCGTCTCGGCTTTACTGTTGAGTTTCACCTTGGTAGGATTAACGATGTTGCGACAACTCGTAAATCCATGTTTTAGCTCGCTTGGTGTTCAATCGGCGTCTTTGTCTTGTCCATTCACATCATCTCATACTTTACCGAACAAAATTTAAGTTCAAGTCTTTACTCGTTTCTTACAACAATAATAAGGAAAACTATGGGTATTCTTAGTATTTAGTAAGAAACAAGTAAAGAGGGGCAACTGTGAACATCCAATTTTGTCCGACCAAAAATAATAAATAAATAAAAAATAATAGTTATGGATGACCAATAAAAAAAATAATAATAAAAATTAATTAAATTAAAATTGTAACTCTATTAATCAATAATAAAAGTAATGAAAATAAATAAAAGAAGGTATGTAAAAAAAAAAAAAAAGAGGTTTGGGCTTGGATCCATTGGGCTCACTCGCCTACCCGGATCCAACCCATGACCCGGATCCAACCCGTGACCCGAATTCACCCATGACCCAGATACATTACTCTTCTTCCTCCAAAACCTAGCAGCCCCCTCCCCTACCTACAACTGCTTTCTCCCTCTCTAGCCTCATGGTCTGCAACCTCTCCACGCCCTAGCACATGCGGCAAAGACACGATTAGCCCACGAGATTTCCATATGCGGTAGACTAGCAAGATTGAGAGAGAGAAGGCATGGAGCAAGCGATGGAGTATACACGAAAAGGGAAAGACCCAAGCTTGTCCAGCTACTCGCCACGCACAAGGCTCGACGTCCCGCTCGCCTCTCTCGCATTTTTGGGCGAACCACATGACACAAGAAGGAAAGGCGGTCGAGGCGGGAGGAAGAAACAACACATGGATTAGAGAGATGAAACACGAAAGGGAAATCAAGATGAGACCCAAGCTTCGTCAACTCCTGCAACATGAGGCAAGTCCTGCGTTTGAAGCTACGGACGACCCGAGGAAAGCCCTCCTGCAGAAGGAAATTTTTTTTTTCTCTATAAATACAAAGAACGAAAATCAGAGAAGGGGTTGGTTGGGGAGAAGTTCTTTTGGTGAGAGTCTTAGAAAACTTGTAATAGGGAATTTGAGAGAGGTAGAACTGATCAGAATAACTCCTATTCTCAACAATTTGGAAGGATTCCCATTCGGTAATTTTATTTTTTTATTTTCATTTTTTTTACTATTATTGTATTGAAGATCTTGAATAACATAGAAATCCTCTTGTTTTGGTTCTTGACTGATTCTGCGTGGAGCCTAATTTTGGTGATTGATGTATAAATTCTTTCCTTTAATTTAGTTTCCATTTTTGTTGCTCTCTATCTGTTTGTTAAAATGACTAGGCCAACTTGTTAAAAAATGAGTCTTGATTTCCTCTTAATAATGGGTGATGAATTCGTATATGGTCTTGCCATGGTTCTAGGGGTAACAATTCTATTTTCCCTTTGTCAGAATTCATTTCACAGGAAGTGGCTGAGTTGTTTGACTAATATGCCTGCCTAGTCATAGTTTCTTTTAGTAATGATGGTGAACCTGATGCTATCTGCTTGTGATGCTATCTGCTTGACAATGTGTGCTGTGCATTTATTTTCAGTAAATTGATATGAAGCATATGTCTGCGAACGTTTGTTTCAAATCTCTTACTATGGTTTCTCTCATTCTGTTTCCTTTTAGTTGGATCTTCACCCTTGTACTTTGTTCAAAAGAGTAACTCTAGGTTGATACAAAAGGAAGTTGTTTTAGCCTGTTATGTGAGTAATGCATCACAGAATTGAAGCTTATAGCTTGCTGGTGTAAAACATTCAGAAACTGACTTGGGTTAAAATCTTTGTCTTATTTTAATGGCACAATAATCATTGCACGAAATTGCAATCTTAGGGGTTGGGCTAGTAAGATGAGTTGCTGGTTGTGCACTACCCAATTAATGAAAATTTTCTGCTTGATAATGTGCTCAGATTCATTGAAGTCTCGTCAAAGCTGATCCTCTGTCTTATTCTTTTTCCTATATATATATATATATTTGGGATGCTTTAGATCTTCTCCGGTCAATGTTAATTGGTAGTTGGTTTTTTTTTGAAATACCCATGCTCTACATGTGTACCCGATGAGTTGATCAAGAATTCTGCAGATATGAATCATAGCATTGTTACATGATCTAACCCCTCATTTTCTATTATTAACTTGTTAGTGTAGGATTTCTCGTTGTTTCCATCAACAAGCCTTTTTTTACTTACCCATATATATACATGTATATACGCACACGTCAATTCGCGTTGGTTTTTTATCATTAGCCTTTTTGTCTTGACCATCAGCAAGCATTTTTTACTTGCCTATATATATATATATATACATATGCACACGTTTTTTTGTCCTGACCATCAGCAAGACTGACTTTCACCTACTTATATATATATATATATATATATATATATATATATATATATATGCGTCAATTCACGTTTTTTTGTCATGGACCTTTTTTTTGTTCATTTATCTATTGAAATTTTTTTTTTTTACTTTATGAACATTTAATTTTGTTCGAGTCTTTTTTATTCCAAATAAAATGAGATTAGCTGAACTGTGACAGTTTGTTAATCTTATAATTTTTTTTCTAAATCATTTAAGTTGTGACAACTCGATGATTTTTTTTATTTTTTATTTATAATTCATCTACTTATTTTTTTTTATGAAAGTGATAAAACAAATATTTTTTAAAAGTTATGAAATTTTGCGCAATCAATTTAAGGTACCGTTTTATAAACGGGTGTGTTGGGGGTGTTGTGGGATTAAGTTTCCACCCTTCCCCATTCATAACCGACTCCCGAATCCAATCTGGTTCCAAAGACCGTTTTCAAAGGAAGGTTTTTTCCATTTTTTTCCTAATTTAAATAAAATTGGTGGCGACTCCCTTTTTCTTTTTTTAAAAATCACTCGAGTTGCTATCATCCGCCGCGATCTTGGTTGCGACAGAGGCATCTTACAATCAGTAACAAATGAAAGTCTTAGATGACAGTCACCGAATGCGTATCATGTTTTCTGCATACGGCACATTGGTTCTAATTTTAACTCCAAATTCTAGAATAAAGAGTTGAAAAGATTTTTGATTAACACAGGTATTTAAAATTTTCAACTTGTATTCTAATTTATTATACTAACAGTTAGTTTCCAATACCAACTCAATCCATTTGTTGTATCAGGGATTGCAATCAAGTTTGATGCTAAGCTAGAGAAGTTGACAACTACTATCGATATGGCAAATTAGATTAATGCGATTCCAAAAGAAAAATGGAGTTTGACATATGATGGTGGCTGCAGATGCGGTCATATGACTACCAATTAATCAAAGTGCATCAATGGAGTGTTGAAGGGTAGCAGAAATCTACCTATAACTACATTAGTTCAGTTGACATATACGAAATTGGTAGAATACTTTGTCAGCCGAAAAGATGAGACGAATACGAAAATGATGACAAATGGGCAGGAATAGAGTGATGACTTATTAAAGCACTGGAGAATCAACATGCCAAAGGCGAGCTCACACCAAGTTCGTCGGTACAATAAAGAGAATACAAAATTCATGGTTGAAGAGGCTTTTAACCCTGTAATTCAACAGGGTGGAGTTTCTTATACTTTAAACTTGGAAGAAGGCTGGTGTGACTGTGAGGTATTTCAAGCATTACATTTTCCATGCTTTCATGCGATTGCTGCGTGTGCTTTTGTGGCAATCGACCCATTCTGATATGTGCATAGGATTTACAGGATGGAGATCATTTACAGAACTTACGAGTTTGAATTTGAACCAGTGCGGGCTAAACCATGGTGGCCTACAGGTCCTGACATAACTTTGGTGTATGATTGTGCATTGCTTAGATCTAAAGGTCGACCAAAATCAACCAGACTTAGGAATGACATGGATTGGCGCGAATCAGGACTAGGACAAACGTGTACAAGGATGCCATCAACTTGGACATAATTCCCGCACATGTCGTGCTGGTGAATCGAGTTCCTTGAAGGATGATGGAGTGAGGTCATCTAGTTGATTTAGGACATTTTTTCATTGTCAGACTCTTGTATTAGCCAACCATCAATGTGTATTTTGGAGTCATATTGTTGTGTATTACTCCACTATGATCTTGGTAACTGGTTGAATTAAACAGGTTTATGTGCTTTTAGGGAGGTCCAATATTTAGGAAAAATGCTGCCAAAATTTTCATAAAATTCTAATGATTGAACTTGGTTGAATTATGTCAAACAAGTTTATACCCTTCTGCATTAACCAAAAATATATAAAAAAAATGTCATTTTTCAAAATTAGGAGGGTCATGATTGAGATAGTACTCACCAAATAAACATTTAAAAAATGATTTTTTTTCTCAAATAAACATGCAGGAACTGAGGAACATACATAAAAAAAGAAAAAAAGAAAAAACTTTTTTAACTTTAAAGACTCTTTGTTGTGACAAGCAAATGAGTATGAGTTTGATATTATAGTTAACCTATATTACGTTTTATAAATCTATATTTTATAGTCTTAAACTAGATGAATTATGGTGATTTGCTTATGTTTATTACAAATTTTACATAGATCCTTATCATTGTCTTCATTTTTGTAAATTGAATGAGATTTATCATATTTGAAGTGAAAGTATGCAAAGACATCACGTTTTTGAAGCGAAATAAAATCATTTTAGCTCTTATAAGACCTTGTGAGTGATTGAGGTGTTACACACGGCCATGTGTAACTCACAAAACGCTTCTGTCTGATTTTTTTTAAGATACATGACTGTATCTAACTTGAAAAACGCTTTTGTTTGATTTTTTTAACAAGACACGACCGTGTGTGGATTGCGCCAAACGAAATGGTGTATTTGCCTTAGTTACATCAACAAGCTTGGCGTATTCTATGTAAATACACCATCACATATGACAGATCCACATAGAATGCGCTAAACAGGATGTCGCATCCATAAAAGTTACACTAAGCATGTTGGCATAACATTCATGGATATATCATCCTATTTGACACATCCTACGTGACTAAAAAATATTTAAAAAGTCACGTAGGACAAAAAAGTGATAATTTAATATATAATTTCAAAAGAGTAATATTTTAATAAATATGTTTAAAAAAATTGACAGTTTGATAAATAATTTTAAAAGAATAACATTTTGATAAATAATTTACTAATAGTGACAGTTTGGTAAAGAAATCCATTGAAATAGATCTTGAGAACTTCCTCAACACAGAAAACAAAGAAGTTAGGAGAAGCGATAAATAGAAGCATCAATCAGGGAAGTGCTTACCGATCACTCTACCAGTGGGTCACTTGCCGACGAGTCACTTATCGGCGGTGGTGGCCAATGAAAAATGGGTGGAGGTCTAGAGCAAATTGGTTAGGGCACGATTTGGATGAGTCTGAACCAAAAGGAATGAATGAAAAAATTAATTAAAACTTTGTTAGACGTATTAAAAAGAATTGAAAGGAATTAAAAAATTTAGCCGGAGATTAGCAAGTCAATTCCCTCACTCTATTCCTAGCAAAACGGGTTTACTACTAATAATATTATTTTAACTAGAGAAAATTCCCTCACAAATTTGTTCAGCTATAGAATTGATATAGCTACCAAAATTTTCGTAATTATTTTATAGCTATTTCTTAGTTATATGCACCCAAAATTTCTCATTTTGTTCTGGAAATAAAATAAGGGAATTTGATTCCCTTGATAACGAGAAATTAGTGTTGAAACATTTTGTAACTAAATTCCTTATTTAATTCGTGAGAATCTTGTAATGGTAAATATTAATGTAATTTTTTTTTACTAATAGTGTATACTAATTAAACTCAATAGAAAAATACTCTTAATTTAGTTCGGTTTGTTTGGCATACAATATATAATTGAAGAGGGAAAATAAAATCATCATAGCATTATTGGAGTAAAATCTATAAGAAGGAAATACAGTAATCAAAATCATGTCTTCTGTAACTTGATGATAAGCCAATTATGTCCTCATGTGAATTGAAGTCATGATCGCGTGGGATCCATCGAATCATGTGTGATGTTATAGAATCTTTGTCCTTATGTTAGCATTGACTCATATTGATAAGCAAATTCAAACAAGGTAACTATATTGTATTTGTGAAAAAAAAAATTGCATGACGTTGTCTTGTGGATAGCAGGGGTAAACACAAAAATTTTATTAACAGAGTTTAGTTAAAATTTGTAAAAAAAAATTTATAACTTTTATATTTATCTTTCTTTTACACATAATATTACCATATAAAAACTACATAACAAAATCCATTCCCATTTTATTTCTATGTTACAATCTTCATCATCCTTCTTTTGTAGTTGCTGCCAAAAGTATCCAATAATTTTTAGTGAACATTTTTATGTAAAAATAAAGACTTATAAATTACAATTCTCTTTTTGTATTATTATTAAAATAGGAATTCATTCTTTATTGGATTAAATTTAGTTTTTTTACCATGTGATTTTATCTAATTTTACGTAAATATGTAATTTTAACTTTATCACTTTGTTTTCTGAAATTTATTCCGTTTATCATGTGGCTATACTACATATCTTTTCGTCCTTTATTTAACAAAAAAATGTGCGTAATAAACGTATTTAACACGTTATTTGTAGACATTTCAAGAGCTATATATCATTGTTCAAGTATATATTTTTTACATGTCATTTCTTGTTAAAAGTATAAATATACATGATAATAAAACAAATTATAAAATGTACACAATACTATAACAAATTGTAATTTGCTCTTGGAGCAGCTCAAGTGATAAACAACTTTAAACTCAATAGTTGAGAGATAATATTAAGAGTTCGAGTTTGCAAGAAAACACTTATTAAAAAGGACATTCTTAATTAGTAACTCAAGCGAAAATTAGTCTCATATTCAAAAATTAACAAGCAAAACATTAATCCAACCTGTAAGTCTTGTGACACGACTCGTTCTCAATGAATTAAAAAATTTTACTTGTTTCTTAAATGAGCCAAATTTTGGCTTATAGCTAGCTTGTGGGCTGGATATATAATAATAATAATAATAATAATAATAATAATAATAATAATAATAACAACGTTTTAATTTAATATATGTTAGCATTTCATTAATTTTTTTGTCTAACTACATTATATTTTAACTAAATATATGTAAAAACAAGAAATTTTATTGAGTTACAAATTTGAAGTTTGAAACTAACTAGATGAACCTAAAATACTTAATTAATTCAAGTAGTCACAGACCCACATATTGTTGAAAATATGCACAAGCACCCATTATGACATAATAGAATATTAGTATTTATCATGTTCTTAAGATACAATACAAGTATCTAAAGGTGTTTGATGATCTAATATGAGTATGTATATCCAACATAGGTAGAACATACCTTTTGAAGTATTTGCATTTTTTAGACCATGAGAGTTCAAGAATATTATATATCGTTGAACAGAGCAATTAGGCTCTTAAGGAACCTATGAGGACCAATTATAAATATCCCTTATATTGTCTAGAGATATTTTATAAACACTATAAATATTTAGATTTTTTTTGTTGAAAGTAAATATTTAGATAATTTAGAAGTTAAGTATGAAAAAGTTTAAAAATCTTATCTCACACACATTTGTTTACATCTTCACCTTTCACCACCTTCCATTGAGGAGGTGGAACAACTATAAAAATGTGATCAAGTCCTTCTATGACAAATCATAGAGAATTTCACACTCAATTTTTTATTAAATATAATGTTCGATATTGACTTATTGAACTCGAGTAGTTCGTAAAGTTGAAATGAATTAAGATCAGACAAATTTTTTTTCCTTATTTAGTCAAGTCAAATGATTCATTTTCAACCCTAGCTAAGGATAATGACAAAGTTCAATTATCTCTTTAGACCCAACATACTGTTAACATTTCAACATGAATACTTGAAATGTTTGGATATGTAGTGTTTGAATAAAATATAATGTAAACTGATCATAAAAATCTAAAATATCTATTAGCATTTAAGTATGATTTTAATATGATTGTTTTGTTGTGATGTAACTAGTAGCTATGTAATTAGGTAAGTTTTGAATGGTGAATGGACTAAAGTCTCAATTTTCGACAATGAGTAAGATCACTTATAAAGAAGAGAAGATAAGGAGAGGAACAGATAGAGTTAAGGAGAGTCCAAGAAGTCAAAGAAATCTACATTCAACCAAGAATCAAATAAATTGGGTAAGCACCTTGATCATTCAAGATGTGACTTCAACGAGTGTCACATAAGTGGGCTGCATCCAACAAAAATGGTGTCACACTTGAATTTCTAAGAGGAACGTGTCTGCTTCAACGATCAAGTTAATAAAATCGAATAATTCGAAACATATAAGCTAAGTGAATATAGTTGTGAAAAGTTAAATATAGTGAGAATTCCTATTTATATTCATGTGAAACGTCATCTATTACAACTACTTGTGTTGACTTCTTGTTATAACTGTTGATATTATATTATTATTAGACATAGACTTAAAGATTCTGACAGTATAAACACAAACTCTTGTCATAATAAAAAAAAAAAGTGTAGCTTCATTCAAATACAATGTAAAAAATGATATATACATCGTGAGGATAAAGATTTGGTAATGTTTATAACAAATTAATCTTTTTTATTGACTATTTTTTTTATTCACATCTCATTAAAAAAAACGAAAAGAAAAAAAGAAAGGAAAACCCAACATATATGTTACCCTAAAATTTCTATTCTCAATTAACATAGTATAAAAACTAGAAATGCACATCCACACTCTATATATATACATGGTAGATCAATATCAAGACAATATGGTGTAGTGGACCAGTGGTGTAGCATTGGTTAAATTTCTAAAGCTAAAATTCGAAAATGGATTTGAACTTTCATCTCAAAGGGATAGGATTGGTGGTGAGTGCATTCTGGGCCCGGTGGAGGAAAGACAGAAAACGCTAAGAAGAGCATTTTTTTGATACATAGTAAGTTACCAAGGCATCCACGGTTCTCACTTTTCCTTTATTGCCGACTTACTTTTTTGCTTTGTTAAATTCTTCACTTATTTTCCTGTAAAAAAAAATTCATCAAATATAATTTTTTTCTTTTACTACTTTATACTAGACTTATTTTAATAAAAAATATAAATTAAAAATTATATTTATTTTATTTTATTATTTAAAAAATAATAATTTAAGAATAATATAATATAAATGATATATGAAAATGAGGACACAAAAAATGATCTTCACTTATTTTACTTTCCTCATCTTTCAGCCTTAAAAGCTAAAAACTTGGGGATGATGAAAGTACAAAGTCCTCCTTGTCTTCGTTACAAATTACAAATGAGGCCACAGTCAGCTAGTGCGTTACAAAAGTAAGAAGAGTGTGACCCCACGAATTGTGGGGTCCCCTAACAATCACCCATATTATCCGGACACAAGCCATCAAAGAGTTGTGACTCGTGAGGTACTCTCTGTTTCACCTGGTGGAGTGTGTGTGAGGTGGGGTGTCTTTGTTTATCTTTATTGATGCCACGTGGTTTAAGTCATCTTCATGTAACTTGTATGCTTTCAGTTAGGAACTCTTAGCAGGATCACGATGCAACTGACATCTCTCTTTTGGCTACCTTCTTTAGAAATAATGCTATTTACATAATCTTTTTATGTTTATTAAAATTTACACGCTGTATGTTTCAATTTAATACAAAATAGTTTAAATTATGTTAATAGAATATAAAAAAATATAATGTGTAAATTTGTTTTACATAACTAAAAGATGAGAAATGCCTAATAGTTTTGAAATTACTATACACTTTTATAAGGAGAAAGATCTTTTAAAATAATTTATGAGCAAGTAAGTATCTATTAATTATTGATTGATGAGTTTATTTATTAATTAATAATTGATAAATATTTACTTATTCATAAATTACTTTAAATGATTCAATTTTCACTTTTAATATGGGTTAAAAATATAATTTCACTTAAAAAAAGTAAATTAGAGCCCGTTTGCTGCAAACTAATGCCATCCGGCACTTGATAAAAAGAATAATAAAGTTTCTTTTACTTAACGTTTATTGGAAAGTGTAATTTTAGAATATTTATTCGGAAAATGCTCAATAGCACGAAAGCTTTTCGTAAAAAATCACACAAATAAATGTTACTAGTTGTATCTCGTTTTAGTTTTAGTTTTTTATAATTATTTATTAGTTATACTTTTTTATTGAGAGATAGTCTTGCTAAGCCACGTGTATACGCGACTGTTTTGTGAAAAAATAATTCGTTATATATAACATTGTTTTTTTTTTTTTAAACTTAACGTTTACGGTCCATAGAATCTCAAGCAAATGGGCTGTTAGACTTTCAGGCATTGCAAACGGTGTTTGATTAAAGTAAAAAATAAAAATAAAAATCGTTGTTATGTATAAATGTGATTTGAGAAGTTGATATTTGTGAATTAAGTTGAATTAGCTCTTAACAATAATTAACTTTCACAGCTCTATAACAAAGAGGGGCTATGGTACCTATAAAGGTATTATATCTAAAATAAATTATTAAATATTTATTAATTGTTAGTTTATTATAAATGTTAGAAACTTCATTATATGTAATCATTAATAAATAATAAATGTTTCATGACTTGAATAACAGTACCCTTGAAAGAATTAAGTATTGGATTAATAATATTTTTAATATTTTTATCATTAATAGTATATATATTTTTTATATTTTTTAATATTATTTATTATATTTATTTTTTTATTATTATTTTTTCACTTAATCAATATATTTAAAAAATATTAATAATCTTACACTCTTAAAAAAATTGTTAAAAATTATCTTTATTCGATTAATAACCTATCTCTATAACATTATTTGCCCTATGATAATCTGGCCCCAATAATCACATATTTTGACCAGTCGTTTTCAGGAAAATTTTCCAAGCATAAAACAAAAACAAAAAATCATTAAAAAAATGATGGAGCTAAAAAGGAAGTTGTGGCAGTCTAGAAATTTGGTACTACATGAAGGGCAGTCATATTCTCACCTCTATGTTCTTCCTTTATTAGCTGCACAATCTGAAACTGAAACTTTTATTTTTGTCTTCTTTTTTTTTTATCTTTATTTTTAATATATGTTGTTTCTTCCTCCTCTTGTTTTGACCGTTGCTTTTTTCTCAACGTCTTTCCCTGTACACACACACTCTCTCTCTATCTCACTTATTCCCTCTCCATGATCATAGCTCCTTCTTGTTCCTGCACCCTTTTATCAGGTATGGCTCTCCATTCTAAGCTTCCCTGTTCATGGTTATTCTTAACCAAACCCAACATCAACATGTGCTTATCATTTTTATTTCTTTCCAGCATTTTCTGCTCTTTTCTTCTCCTACCATCACCAATATATATATACTTTGATTAGCTCTTAAAAGCAAGAAATTGAATAAGGGTGTGTTGGACATGGAGATTTTTGTCTTCCTGGAAATGGTATTCTGTTTTTATGTTTATCAGCTCTCATTTTTTTTTTTGTATTCCTTAATTTGTTGCTTTATGTATTTTCATATATATAATTGGTCACGGTTTTAGTGTCTTCCTTTTACTGTTTTTACTTTGAAAATGGTTTTTCTTGGAGACTTTGCCTTTTTTTTTTTTAACCTTAGCAAAAAGGAAAATTCCCAAATGAAAAGTTTTATGCTTTCTTCGTGTATTCTGGTAGAGCATAGTTTGATTTTCTGGAAATCGTAGAGGGAAGGCTTTGAAGGATCTCCATTACTTGCTTCTGCTAAGCATTTCTGAATTTTCATTACCCTTCTTCTGGCTTGGAAATAAAGAAATCATCCAACTTCATTAACATTTAGTTCAAATATAATATTGATATTTTTTCTCTCTTTTTTTTAATTTTCTTTGTTTACTCATGTTTGATGGAATTTCAGTATATGTTGAAGTTGAAGTTGTCTGTTTCTGCTGACAGATTTATGATTATGATTTCTTTATGAATTTGATGACATATAAAGAAAGATACTCCTTTGATTTCCATTTCAATGCAAGCCTGAGATATTCATAGGGGAGTAAGAAGGGATGGGATGTTCTCAATCAAGGCTAGATGATGAAGAGGCAGTTCAGCTTTGTAAAGACAGAACGAGATTCATCAAACAAGCTGTCGAGCAGAGAACTCGCTTTGCCACCGGACATATAGCTTACATCCAATCTCTGAAAAGAGTTTCAGCAGCGCTACGTGATTACATTGAAGGCGATGAGCCTCGCGAGTTCTCATTAGAACCAGTCATCACTCCACCTTTCACACCTGTGAAGAAAACTAGCCCTGCTTTCATTCCCATATCATCTAAATCCTTCATACCAACAACAACAATTGAGTTTGGTGTTGGACCCAATTCTACATTGAAAGTGAATTACCTAAGGCCAGGTGGTAATCCAGCAATTTCAGTTGAGGAAAGGCCTCAATCTCCAGAAACAGTCCGGGTTGAAACATATTCTCCAATGCACCAGTTTGGCATGGATGGGTTTTTTGCTATGCAATCTTCACCTATGAATCCCTCAATTTTTTCCTACTCTCCCAATAATAGGCCCAGTATCCCTCCTCCCCCTTCACCTCAAACTTCTCAATGGGATTTCTTTTGGAACCCATTTTCATCATTGGACTACTATGGTTATCCCACCCGAAGTAGCCTTGACCAGACTGTTATGGATGATGAATACCGAGGATTGAGGCAGGTTCGAGAAGAGGAGGGAATACCAGACCTGGAAGAAGATGATACTGAACAAGAAGATTATGTTGGAAAGAGAAATGTAGCAGAAGAAAGAACTAGCACTGATATAAATTCCTCCAAAGAAAAAGTCATAGTTGAAGATGTTGATGATGATGATGAGGAGGAGGAGGAGGAAGAAGAGGAGGAGGAGGGAACAGACACTGAAACTGAAACTGAAACTGAAACTGAGCATGATGCCAAAGACTCACAAGCCCATGGTTGTGCAAGTTTTGAAGTATCCAGAGCTCAAAATACGGGTCATATTGAATCCAGCCATCGGGAAATGGCAATTGGTAATCAAGAAGCTAAGGAAGAAACACCAGGTTTTACTGTTATTGTAAACCGAAGGCCAACAAGCATGGCAGAAGTGATCAATGATCTCGAAGCTCAATTCACAGTTGTCTGCAATGCAGCCAATGATGTCTCAGCATTGTTAGAGGCCAAGAAAGCTCAGTATTTATTGACATCTAATGAACTCTCAGGTTTGATGGAAATATACAATATATTTTTTCATTTTGTTGTATGTGTCCTTTCATGTTCATGCATTTCATATTAGTCAGAATTGTGAGTTTAACTCCTCATGAGTGGAAAAGAATGAATTAGCAACCTCAAGTTTGAGGATAGATTTCCATTCTAAAAATTATTATTTATGGAGGAGACCACACTATAGAAAATGTGCTTATAATATTTTGTAAATAACCTTTCTTGGTCCCAATTCCTCATTTGATTCTATTAAATCTTTTTTTCTTTCAATCATATCTATCTGCAAATTTTCAGGAATATAAATTGAATTATACTTCTTTTGCAGCATCAAAATTGTTGAACCCAGTAGCTCTGTTCCGCTCAGCTTCTTCACGCTCTTCCTCATCAAGATTTTTAATGAATTGTTCAAGCACTAGAGATGAAGGTTATGAGGGCACTAAGGATCTCTCAGAGGAACATTGTATGTTATCCGGTAGTCATCAGTCAACATTAGACAAGTTAAATGCATGGGAGAAGAAGCTCTATGAGGAAGTCAAGGTATATTACTGAACTTCTACCGTGAGGGAGTCAAGGCTTTCTAAAATGATTTCAGTAAACTCCTCTCTGGTGACATGCTTAGGTACACATCTTTGACATAATGTGAAAAATCAGAATGCCTCTAACTAATGAGTATAAACCTTTCTATTAGATGTGTAACAGGATTAGGAAAAAAATCACAGCCAGAGGCCAACTTCATCCTTTTAAATTATATTCAGCGATTTTTCTTTTGGTCTCTCACTTTTTTTAAATTTTATTATATTATTATTGTTAAAGGTCATCATGCTTATGATTACATACAATTTTAATATTGGGAAACTTATTACTATGTCCACTTTCTTTTTCAACAGTCTGGAGAACGTGTTCGAATTGCATATGAGAAGAAATGTAAGCAACTAAAGAACCAAGATGTAAAATTTGAGGACTCCTCTAATGCGGATAAAACAAGAGCAGCTGTTAGAGATCTAGATACCCAGATAACGGTTTCAATACACTCAGTTGAAGCTATTTCCAGGAGAATTGAAACTCTAAGGGATGAAGAGTTGCATCCCCAACTTCTTGAATTGGTGCATGGGTATGTATGAAAATCATTATTCCCATACATCTTTGTTCTCTAGATGAACTATAAACCTTTTTTGTTTGGCCAAAATTTGAAGTACTTTCAGTCTTGAAACATACTGCTAATATTTCATTCTGTCCTGTAAGGCCCCTCTTACAAACTAATTTTCTCTAAGGAAAACTGGGACTGCTAGACTTTGTTTGGTACTAATACAAAAATACAGATAAAGTCATTCTAATTTACATAGTTGAATTGCTTAACTGTATCATTACTTTCAGCAGTACTAATGTTAGTATTAGAATTTTCCTTTGCTGGATGTATGCCATCAAAATGCTGAGTAAAACCTAGTGGAGTGTGGAGCCATCAAATTTACCTAGCTTTGTCTAGGTTTCTAGGACCTCCATAGTATTTGATATCTATTTTGGTGTGAAACTATTCATATGATAAAGAATCATGCTTTTCTTGCCTTGACAAACTACACATTCAGTCTACATGGGCAACATTGTATGTTCTTAAAGAAAACAGTCTACATCCACCATATCAAATGCAGATATATCACACTAGCAATGCATGTAATCACATAAAATATTATGCCTGCTGATTCTTCAATTATACAAGTTACAGGCTGGCAAGGATGTGGAAAGTGATGGCAGAATGTCATCAGACACAGAAGAGAACCTTAGATGAAGCTAAGATTCTTCTAGCTGGCACTCCTAAATTACATGCCAGAAAACAGTCTTCCATGTCAATGACTGACCCGTATAGGCTTGCCCGTTCGGCCTCTAATCTTGAAACTGAGTTAAGGAATTGGCGAAACACCTTTGAGTCATGGATCACTTCTCAAAGATCCTATATTCATGCACTAACCGGATGGCTTCTCCGATGTGTGAGATCTGAGCCTGATGTATCGAAGTTACCATTGTCTCCTTGTCGGTCTAGTGGCACTCACCCATTATTTGGACTTTGTGTTCAGTGGTCAAGGCGTCTAGATGCCATACGTGAAACAGCAGTATTTGATGGCTTAGACTTTTTTGCAGCTGGTATGGGGTCCCTCTATGCACAACAGTTAAGAGAAGATTCTCGGCGAAATTCATTTGGATCAAAACAAGCCAGTGGGACTATGGAAATGGTGGAAGTTGGTCAGGTAGAAGAGGTAATGACTCCAGAGAAACTAGCTGAAGTTGGTATTAAGGTACTTTGTGCTGGATTGTCTGTTGCTATCAGCTCACTGGCAGAGTATGCTTTTGATTCTGCTGAGGGATACAATGAAGTTGTTAAGCAATGGGAGAATGTGAAGTGTCAGCATACTTCCAGTGAGACTGGAACATAGATGTCTCACATTTTGTGGGCTTGGTTAATTAGTTTAGGCTGTTTAGCAATGGGTGTCAGTCAATGTAATTATGTATTTAAGTAATCAATACAAGGTAGAATAGCAAGGGCCCATTTTCAGTTTTTCCATTGCACCCTTTAGAACGAAGGGTCCAAATATATATTTTTTTTAGTAAGCATAAGTTTAGAACGAAGGGAGGCTAGTGCATTTCAAGGCAAAAAAGATATTAATTTAATTATACCAGAAAACTACACCCTGATAAAATTGTTCTCCCACCTCTTTTCAAGCTAGAAGCTTCCTTCTTAGGGTCATTGGCACCATTGGCAATGAGTGCTGAAGGAAAATTCCCACTCAAGAGCAAGAGAACAAGGCAGTAGCCATAATTGCAAAGTAAATAAATTGTTGTAATTCACCATCAAGGCCCTAGTAATTTGTTAGCCATTGCCTACAAAAGCTTTTTCCTTTGTCCATTAGGAATCAAAGTTAATATATCTATACTCAACGGCTCACCTACCTCACCTAACTAAATTACTGAAGCTAAATCTAGCCTTAATTATTTTAAGCAATGATAATGTGGTATATGGATGTAGACTAATGTCCTTCAATCCTGTCTCTAATGTAAACTAGATTTTGACGTGTGTAATGCATAGAGTTGCATTATGCAGCACAATACAAATTGAATTACAACATCCATACAAAAGCTTTTTCCTTTGTCCATTAGGAATCAAAGTTAATATATCTATACTCAACGGCTCACCTACCTCACCTAACTAAATTACTGAAGCTAAATCTAGCCTTAATTATTTTAAGCAATGAGAATGTGGATATGGATGTTGACTAATGTCCTTCAGTCCTGTTTCCAATGTAAACTAGATTTTGACGTGTGTAATGCATAGAGTTGCATTATGTAGCACAATACAAATTGAATTACAACATTAGATTTCTTATGAGTGAATTTCCAACCATTTTAATCGTAGCATATCGGTGGTTTGTTTTGCGTGACCCCAATTTTTTTTTTTTAAAAAAAAACCCATAGCATATCGGTAGAGATTAAAATCAAGCGAAAGGATAATCACACAAAAGCTTTTATTACTCATATATTTATCGAAATATATCTGTTCCAGACATATGTTCCATTTGTGCCATTCTTTTCTACCACTATAGATAGATATATCCACATAGCACTTGCAAGTTGCAATTATTTACTTATTTTTTAAAATGTAAATATCATTTTAAATAAACTAAAATCTTTATAGGTTTATTCATAGGCTTATTCTTATCTTTATTATAAAAGGGCTGAAATCTTTTGCCGTCTCACGTTATGCACAAGATCATAAAAATTTCCTCCCAAAACTAACACATGTCTAAAGCTAACAAATCCAAAGATCCTCTCAAGTCATGGTTCATTTCCCACAACTCAGTAAACTGCACCATATTCCAATGAAGTATAGCCACTACTCTGAGACAATGATCAACCTACTGAAATCAACTCATGTACAGAAAAATGGATCCTATAATTGGTAATTTGGTATGAATAGTAATTTTCCATACTTTTCAATTTGCATCATACAATAGAAAAAAAAAAAGGCACATCTTCAACAGGCAGTCAGCCTAGGCTGTTATTGAGAGGAAGATGAACAAATGAATGCATTTTCATTCATCGTAATCATAGCCTGCATCGGCATCATCTACCTCCACTTCAGCATTACCATATCCAGACATGATACTGAGGAAAAGAACAACTGCAACCAGCTGTGCTACCACAAAATATTTGGCCCTTCTTCTAAAGGTTTTCTCCTCCTTTGTTTTCTCTCTTTTGGGTTTGCTCTTGGGCTTTGAACCTAATAGAAAAAATGACATCAAACTTCATCAAGAACAACAGAATATAAGAGCTTAATATAGCAAATAAAATATTTTTTACATAATTAATATATCCTAATAGTAGATAAAGTGGAGGATAGTCCAAGAATTAGAACGGGAGACAAAAATTATAGGAGAAACTATTAAAAAAAAAACTTAGATTAAATGGCCTTTCTGACGACCTTTTTTGACAAAACACAATAGCGTCGTTTGATACATGTAGTCGATCCCACCTAATAGGAAAATGCTTTGTTGTTGTTGTTGTAGTAGTAGTAGTAGTAGTATATCCTAACAGTATATATAACAAATAGTTTTTTATCCAAAAAAACTATAGAAGTACCATAAATAGAAACTACTTCATAATGAAGCATTCTAACCTGAAATCTCACATACTTTCCTATATTTTTTATTGCTCATGATCAGAAGTCAGAAGGTTTTATGGTTCTATTATCTACAGAACAAAGCTTGCAAGGCATGTCAAAGCATAGAAGGCAACTACTATGAGCACTTATTTTTAGTTTTATGAGACAAAGCATATGACCGAAGAACAAGATCACAAATCTAAGCTAAGGAATCATTAATCAAGTTCACAGCTCAATCATTCCACAAGTATACCAACTAAATTTATGAAATTCCACATCAAGAAATGTTGAAAGATTAACTTTAATTCATGGATTGTATTAAACCTGTCCCCATAACACTCAGCTATGGGAAACCTTACACACTTCACTATTTCAGAATATTCCAGTCCATAACTGAAAAAGTCATATGACTGGTACTATCCTATTAACACCATCTCAAGCCAGTATATTTCAAGCCACTGTTTTTAAATAACATTATTACTACAACCAACTCAAACCAAAACAGAAAGAGACGGGTTCTGTGGTAGTTATCTAAAGTAAAAAGAAAAGGAAAAAGAAAGAAGCACTGGTTATACTTATTAAGGAAATCCCATCAAATAAAATCGACAGATTAGAAAAGTATGCATTTACAAAATCCTGAAAATATCTTACTCGAAGTTGAACGACCTCTGGAAGCCGACGATGATGCATCTGCATGAAAATACGGGTCATTGGAGGGAGATGTACCAGCTTCTATAAGTTCTGTCTTACGTTGTTGAACATATCTCACCAAATTAGCATGTTCCAAAAACTTGATCTGCAGCAATGATGATTCCTAATAGTACGTAAATGCAGGAAACAAAGTTAAAACTTTTCCTCAAAATAATAATTCTCAGCGCTTCTAGTAAGCAATAGCTGCTACACAAACAAAACACATTTAGCTCAGGAGCAAAAATAACAAAAAGTAAAACCGACAATCTATGAAATTCATTAAGGGGAGAAGCCAGGAATCTCAAAGGTAAAGGAATGCAAAAACAACTAAAGTGCAGAGGATTACAACACTTCTGTGCCAGAGTTTCCTCATTCAAAAGTATTGCCCAATGTCAGGTTATGCTTCAAGGATAACATTTCTCAACAAGAAGAAAACAAGGAATCGCCAATCATCAATCTCCCATTTGCTTATCATCTCATCACCAGAAGTCGCTTATCATCTCATCAATAGAAGTCTTGCAATTTTTCCATCCAGTGCCCCTTGTTTAAAATTTTACTTTTTCTAGTGACACTTTCGAAGGGGAGCCTTGGTGGCACAAATGCAATGATTGGAGTTGTCGCCATGTGACTTAGAGGGTCACAAATTTGAATTGTGGAATCAGCCTCTTGCAACCCACATAGTGGATCCGAGCCTTCCTTGGACCCCGCACATAGTGGGAGCTTTATAGCGCTGCCCCTTTTTCTATTTCTAGTGACACTTTCATGCATTCTCATATATTTTTTATACCAAAGTATTCAAGTGCAAAAGACCTCCAAATGGAGCTGATGACAGCCCAAATTATATATCATGGCTCTAGTCTAACATGTATAATTATAGCACCAAGCAAAGGATGGTGAAATTGAGGCTGGCAGACAGATTGACAGTTTATTGCCCAGTCTTGAACTGCTTTTCCAGCATTAGTGTTTTTTCTTTAGATAAAAACTTTTAAACATTAACTTTAATTCCTTCAGAATAACTTTAATCAATTGTCCTTCATTATATGTCAAAATTTGGCAGCCAAACTCATGGGAGCACATTTCATAATTCACATATAGATATTCTCTAGATGGATTCCTTACCATAACCTCCTTTCTGTATTTGGATCTTTCTTTCATCTAATTAATGGCTAATGGCATTTTCTTTCACCCCAAAAAGTATGGCTCTTTCTCAAAATTGACAGTCTATTATCTTATAATATCATATCAATTCAATCAATAAATATTCTTTCTGAAATCTAACTTTCTGATTTAAGATTAAGGCAATAATCCAGGCTTTATGATAAATACCCTTCCAAATATATACACAACAGCAGCATCTAGTTTTAGTCCTGCTAGCTTGATATTTAAGCCAATTCCTGTCTTTTTGGATGTAAAAGCTTAGGTAACATTAAAAGCAAAGTGTCAGTGTTATTAAGTAAATGGAGAGAACTTTTCACCCAAGCAATAGCATAAGATACCACATATCTAAGCAGTACATACACCTTATGAGGGTATTAATTTGATCTAGAAAAAGCGTATGATAGGGTGCAACGAGAAGTCATGTGGAAGACTATAGAAGAAAGGAGTTCATATAGTACATATTAGAGCTATAAAGAATATGTATGATGGGGCAACAACTATTGTGCAAATGCATGGAAGGGCAAAAATTTTCCTATAACAATAGGTTTGCACCAAGGATTGACTTTTAGTCCATATCTTTTTTACCTTAGCAATGGACATACTTACTGGGCACATCCAAGAGCAAGTTCCTCAACGCATGCTTTTTGGCAAAAGATATAGTCCTGTTTGATGAGTTGAGAGAAGGAGCAAATTCTAAACTTGAGTTGTGGAGAGAAGCTTTGAAATTAAAGGGTTTTCGATAAAGTAGGACAGTAGGAATAAGAAGGAGCATATGGAATACAAATTCAACAAGAAGCAGGTTAGCAATGTGTTGTAGGCAAAATTTGGGGAGCACATCATTAAATAAGTTGCATGGTTGAAGTATCTTGGATCTATCTTAGAGGAGGATGTAACACACAGGATGCAAGGTGAGTGGATGAAATGAAGAAATGCTTTAGGCATAATTTGTGATCGCAGGGTTCCTATCAAACTCAAAGGAAGATTCTATCATACTAGCATCACCAATGGTTTATGGTAGTAAATACTGGGTAGTAAAAGTGCCAACAAGGCACCAGTGAGAAAAAAGATAGTTCGAGTAAAAGGGAGAGAGGAAGACCAAAGAAAACTTTAGGAGAACCACTGAAAATTACCTTACTCTAAATGGATTTATTGAAAATTTGGTTTTTGATAGAGTCTAATGACGTTGTTTAATCCATGTAATCAACCCCACCTAATAGTATAAGATTTGGTTGTTGTTCTTATTGTTGTTGGAAAGCATCTGTTACTAAATAACATAACAGCTGTTTGCTACATGTGCTAAAGAGAAAGATAACCAAAGAAATACCACCAACTTCTACAATTTTCTTCCATTATCATCAAATAAATTCTACTAGTGTGATTTTCTGCTTCAGTCAATAGGCAGCCAAAAACAACATTACTTCATATTCTACGAATCAAACCGACTTGATGATAGTTCCTAGGGTGTAAAATTCAAAAGTTTCCTGAGTCATAATTCAAAAGTCATAAAGTTCAACAGCTAGAATATATCATGTACTTAAACAGTAATGCAATCAGATTTCACTAGAACTTGTACACTTGTCACTCCAATTACACTCTGTGGCTGTGCAAACCATCAAATTTACAAAACCACAACAAATCTTGGGTTTGGTCCCTATCACCTTCCAACTCTAGATGGTTGTTCATCTTTCAGCACACTCAACTTTGCCGTAAGTTTGCTCAACCATGAATTACTTTACTCAGTTCTGTTATGAGATTTGGGCTCAACAATTCCATGATCCTGACTCTCGAGCATACCAATTTTAGGTTTTTAAAAAAATAGAAAATGAAATATTATTAGATGAGAAGAGAAGAATACAAACAAAGAGGATAAGACATCCTCACACACAAACAAAAAAGAAACAAGAAAAGCCTATGAGATTGACTCATGCAACAAATCATGCCAACCTCTCTGCATGACTAACAAAGAAATACCCCTAAAGAGATCATGAGCAGAGCATCAAAGGGAGATAGATCCAAGAAGAAGAATATTGTGATGGACCATGAGCAGAACACCAAAGTGATGGATCTATCTTCTTCTTGTTCTTTAGCTAATTATCAATCTTCCCAGCATTACAGCAAATTATCAGTCAAATAAAAGCTAGCACTTATAAGTTCCTTTTGACTCTCATATTTATTGACTAGTGACCACTATAACCCAAGTGGCCATTAGTCATTTGGGTATCCATAGTTATTGTAAAACAAATATTAGAATCATGGTATAATTGATAATATAACTCACAGGTAAAGCTTGAAGAACGACTAACGCATGCGCAAGAAAAATAGCATCCAAGCTTGACGGTCTGCATAAACAAAATAAAGCATCTAAATACATTACCAGGAGGTCAAAGTCAAAACTTGCTCTCAAAAAGAAAAATAAACCAAAATGTTCAAACATATTGCTCTAACAAAAGATAATTTCACGCATAACAAAGCCAGTGGAGTCACCTGTTTCCAAATAAGTAGTTTCCTTCCCCTAACCAAGTTGACAGAGCATCATATGCAGAGTTTGCTCTCCCATAAATCTGTTGATAGAAAATAGCTATATATAAATACCAAATCAAAGAAAAAAATCCATTTACAGCATTGAAACTATTATGCAGAGAACTTTTCATAGTCTCAAGTGTCCTCAGAGCAAGTATCAAGAGAAACCAACCTCTTCTTCCTTTGCTTCAATATTGTTTTTAGTTATTTCATGCTTCTGTTTTACCCAGTGAGCTTTCTTCCAAAACAGGACCTTTCCAATAGGCCAAGGAAGATCAGAATAATAGATGTTATAGGCAGAGGAACCGTCACACCCTACCCACAGTTCATACTCAAGTGCATCAGCAAGCCAAGTTGTGAGCATCACTTTGGTTGGTATCCACTCAGGGAGTGAAGAAACCCCAGCATCTAAATCACCTACTCTTTCATCCTTTTTCAAGCACTCAATGATCCCCTCCTTCTCATTGTTATATGCCACACAATCACCAGCCTCAAAGTAAGGAATTTGTTCTAAACACCATAATCCACACAATCATTAAAAAAAATCAAATACCCATATGCAAAAAAAAGAACCCAAAAAATAAAAAAACTAGAAACTTTATCATATGGTATGAATGTAAGATAACTCAGAAGCCTCAAACACAATCAAGTGGTTAAAAGGCCAAAACTTTGGGGGAAGAAGATAAAGGGGTTATTGTAGATGATAACAATTTTCTTTTTTTTAGCATAAAAGGGATGAACTTACCAGAATCAGGGTAGTTGAGGTGGAAGTGCAAGTGGAAGGGAAGTTGAGAGAGCTTGAGATAGATGTAAGCAGACAGGCATTGAGGGCAACCAGTTGGGAGGCCAAAGCATGGCTTCCTGACCACAAGGGTAAGGGTGTTCCTTGTGCTCTCATTCGCTTCCGTTGCCATGCAGAAAGAAAGAAGAAGAACACTGTGATGTGATTTATTGGGTGAACACTGAAAACTGAACAAAATAAGAAGAAGGTTTCTTCTTTGTCACAAGACACAACACATTGGAAATTTGGAATGAAGGTATGGGAATGCGAAATGGAATTGCTCGCAGTCGCAGCAGACAAGAAGACGGAGAACGAAGGTTCCTTGGTTCCTTGGTTCCTTGGTTGTGTTTGTGAATGGATCCGAGACTATTCATCCGGGTCTGAGCCAATCCAGAACATTATTTCTTATGGAGACTGTTACAGGCTTAACCCGTCTTACTAGGTCATCTTAACCAGTCTTACTCACTCATCTTGTTATAAAGTTAATTGAAATTAGTTGGAGTTTTGAAAATTAAATCTAATATATTTTTGAATTAAGTTTAAATTATACTTCAAGTTATTTTAATTTAGTGTGTGTTTAAGATAATTATAAAAAATTAATTATTTTAATAATTAATTATTGTATTTTTACTATAATATATTATAATATAATCAATTTTATATTTAGATATGTTAGTTAAAAAATAATTTTAAAATAATTTATTTTATTTGGATAAAATAAAAAAAATTATTTTTATGTATTAAATTATTAAAATAGATATAAAATGATTTAAAAAATTATTTAATTGATAACAAATTACTATATATATCTCAAAATGTAAGAAATAATCTAAAATCTAAAATCTAAAATCATAAGTTAGAATTTAAGCATTATGAAAAAAATTTCAAATGCATTGAATTTAATATAAAAATTAAAACTGAATTTACCAAACATGCACGATTACTATTACAAAGTTTTTTTTACCAAATAACATATGTTGGGAGTGAGAATAATCTTTTCCCAAACACTCCTTTAATCTAGTTTCATGCATTATTTTAAAATTATATTTTTAATTAATTATAAATAATAAATTTTTTAAACTTAAATTAATAATTTTTTTATAATATGATAATATATTTATATTGATATTATTTGTTTTATAATATATATATATTGTAAAATATATTTTAGTTTTAATTTCTTATTTTTATAATTTTATGATTATTTATGCATAATGTTAAATTTTATACGTTATATTTACATGTCGAGTTGTAAAATTTATACATTATATATACATATCGAGTTGACCGATTTTGACATGATCATTATTGGGCCACGATCGAGTTAGGTTCGAGTCCCAAAAAATGACCCAACTAATATATCTAGTAAGGTTCGAGTCAAGTCAAATTCGTCTCAATTCATCCATTGTACACCCCTACTCATGGGCCTTATTAAGTAAGTATTTTTTAAAAAAATATTTAATATACTTTTTAAAATTCTCTAAATTATTTAAAGAAAAAAATATTAAATATTTTTTAGACTTAAATATATTTTTGGTATATCAATTTGTAGTTTTAGTCCATAAAAAAAATTGTTATGATTTGTGTCCCTTTTATTTCAAAAGTGAATGAAATTGACGTAATTTAACTTCTCTCATATTAAAATTTTCTTTGCTTTTAAAAAGAGAAATGTTTAATATAAGAAGGTTAAATTGAGATAATTTCACTCACTTATAAAATGAGGATAAAGATAATTTTACTCATTTTTTACAAAAAAAATTAAGGACAAAAAAGTATTTAAACTTATTTTTTATTTTTTAAAAGATATTAAGTATTTCTAACTTTAATTTAAAAAATTATTTTAATTCTTTAACCAATGTACGTAGGATTTCATTAGTACATTTAGTTGAAATTTTTTTTTTTTATCATTGATAAGGTATCTCAATAAACATTATTATAAGACTAATCATCAGAAACTGTCATAACTAAAAGTCATCTCAATAATTATATTTTTCAAAGTTTAAATATTTGGTCTTCTTCCTATAAGTGCAACTCGCTTACTACTATGCTTAACTCTTGTTGATTCATTGAAATTTTTATATTTCTTATACAATAAGAGCTTTAAATGTAAATCGCTGGTAATATATTAATTTTATAACATTTTAATAAGAAAAATTAATGGTAAGGACCATTGAGAAATAATATTTAATTTAAAGAGATAAAAAAATTATTAAGAATGACTATTTAAGTTTTAATTAAAAATAAATACTATCTTATTTTATCTAATGGTCAAAATTACATTTAATAGAAAGTAATGATAATTTTATTTAAAATTGTTGTTATTTAGTGGTAATAAATGACTACTTAATATAAATCAATAACTTCTCACAAATTTTTTTTTAATTTCATAAAACTTTACACATAGAAATTAAAATCGTCAGATGCTCAATAGTAACAAATAATCATTTTTTAGAAAGCAAGGATTATTCACAAATTTTTTCTTAATTTTATAAAACTTTACACGTGAAACTTTATTTAAAATTATTAGTCACTCAATGTTAACAAATGACTATTCAATAGAAAGCAATGACTACTCATAAATTTTTTCTTAATTTTATGTAACTTTACACATGGAACTTCAATTAAAATTATTAGACACTCAGTGTTAATAAATGATCATTCAATAAAAAATAATCATCACTCATAAATTTTTTCTTAATTTCATAAAACTTTACACATAAAACTTCATTTAAAATTATTAGCCTTTAACAATAACAAATAACTATTGAATAAAAAATAGAGTCATTCACAAATTTTTTTCTTAATTTTATAAAAATTTATACATAAAATTTTATTTAAAATTATTAACGATTCAAGATATTAACAAATGATCATTTAATAAAAATAATTATTATTTATAAATTTTTTTTTAATTTCATGAAACTTCATTTAAAATTATTAACTACTTAGTGTTAACAAGTTATCATTTATTAAAAAATAACGACTACCTACAAATTTATTTTTTATTTTATAAAATTTTATACATAAAATTTCATTTAAAATCATTAACAGCGTTCTGTGTTGCATAAATTAACCACACGTGTTGTAGGAATAGATGCTTGTTGAGATTAATATAAAATTATCATTTATTAAAAAATAATGACTAGCTACAAATTTATTTTTTACAAATTAACCACACGTGATGTAGGGAGAGATGCTTGTTGAGATTAATATAAAATTATCATTTATTAAAAAATAATGACTACCTACAAAATTATTTTTTATTTTATACTTTTATACATAAAATTTCATTTAAAATCGTTAACAGCGTTCTGTGTTGCATAAATTAACCACACGTGCTGTAGGGAGAGATGCTTGTTGAGATTAATATATGCAATGCAATACAATTGTGCATGAAATTGAGTATTCTTATTGTATGCGCTTTATTATATTTGGCCACTTTCCACCTTTGTCCCATTCTGCCTCACATCACACAGGCCACACACCAAAGGACCACCGTAAAGTTAAGAAAAGTAATGTTAATAATATATTTTTTAATATTTATTTTATTATTAATTTAAAAATATATAATAATTTAATAATTGTTTAAATGTATTAAATAAATTAATAGTAAAATAAATATTCAAAAAATTGTTTAAAAAAATTATTATTAGTATCATTCACTTAAAAATGAGCTAAAAAACCGTGTCCGGAATTAGCACTTTTATTTTATTTTCTTTTTCTTTTATCCATTTATAGACGCAGCTTTTAAAAAAATCCTCTGCTTCTTTCTGCACACTGCACCACTTGACCCCAAAACCAAAGACACTTGCACATCAACTTCAGAGTCACTCAACATCATCCTCTCTCTCTCTCTCTCTTTCTCCTATTTTTCTCTCTCTACAAAATTTATCCTTTGCAAATAATCTAGGGTTTTGGAACAGTGAATCTTCACCGTCACACTAGAATCTCCACTGCTTTCAGCTCCACCTGAGCTTTTCCAAAGCAAGGTTGTGTCTTTTTCTTCGTGCTTCAACTACTTTCTCTGTTCTGATTATCATGTTTCTCTCTCTCTCTCTCTCTCTCTCTCTTATCTATCTATGTGCATGCATGAAATATTCTTGGGTTTGGTTGCTTTCATAGGTATTGATACCTTGAAAAGTGGTTTTTTTTTCTGTTTTTTTTCTGTATATACGAATTGGCGTATATGGGGTGCTTCATGCTTTGTTGATGATTATGCTTGTTTATGATCGTGTAACTGAGGGCAAGTTCGAGTCTATTCCCCTGTTTGGTCAATGAGAAAGATGACAGGGAAGAAATATGATTTTGACCAGTGAAGTAAGCTTGTTTGTTAGTGTATTTTTGTAAGAGGAATTTATTTCTGTTGTGTTATAAATGTCTCTTTTCTTTTTCTTTTTCTTTTTCCTCTGAAAAGAAAAAAAGACATTCTTTGGGGATGCCTGATAAAGGGTTTGAATTCTACACATACTGCTGGTGAGAGTCTTCAATTTTGCAAGGTTTGACTACCTTGGTATTTTCTAAAAGCACGCTTAGCTCTTTTTTTTTTTTTGGTGCTGAATGTGGTTTTGTGAGTTTTTTTTCCCCATTTATTTACCCTTTTGGATATTTATGATACTGTAGTTTTCCCATTTTCATCTTATATTGTCTATGTGTTCAATTGAAATATGGGTGGGTGGGGTTACTATTGATATTTTTAAGTGACTATCTGAGTTATATATTTGTATATTTTATAATTACTTGAAAGTTGGAATGGTTGTTGTGCATGAAAGGTGGGCATGGATGCCTAACATCACATTCAAAGCTCCAGTTCAGTATGACGTCAATGCCTTCAAATTTCCTTTGAATTGTTACTATGAATTTAAGGAACATGACATTATCATCATTTAACTTTATGTAAGTTGGTATATGGCTTCAGCAAAATTGAATTTTTACATAATACCTCTGCATATTCATGTAATGTGTTCATTTAAATACCTTTTGTCACTACTCGCTGTATTAATTGATTGGAGTTATTTTTTCTTGTACTGTGCTAGTTTACTTTTTTAGCATAATATAGTAATACTAATAAGTTTATTTCTCATTAGAAATTTATACTGATCCAACAATTTTGGGTGCACTTTAGGAGACAATATGATATTTCTCACTTCTATTACAAAAGAAAGGGCAAACTAATCTTCCAGTAGCATGGCAACTGAGAGTCCAATTAGAATCTCAGAAGCTGGAGGTAAATGGCCCTCTCTGAAGGAAGCTGCAACTTTTGGTTCACCATCTCGTAACATGGCGACAGAGGATTTGGGTATACTTTTGAAGGGCCATAGGTTCCATGGCAGTGGAAAGGATGTGGCACCCAATCGCAGTGGCAGTGCACCTCCCAGCATGGAAGGCTCATTTCTGGCCATAGAGAACCTATTATCCCAGCAGAACACCACCCAGAATGCAAGCCTTGCAACTCTAAACAGAGCTATACAAAAATGTGAGTCTGAAGAACAATTACGAGCTGATCCAGCTTATTTGGCATTTTACAGTTCCAATGTCAACCTAAACCCTAGACTTCCTCACTCACTTATCTCATGGGAAAATCGTCATCTGGAACGTCATATTGGTAGTTTAAGTAATAATTGGGTATTGTCTTCTGCAGATGATAGCAGTAAAAGTTCTTTACATTTATCACAATGGACTCTTGCAACACATAAGGAGGAGTCCGAGGATGATTCACCCCAACAGCCATATGATAACGAGTTAGTTAAGACAAGTGGAATATGGCGTAGACCAGATGCAGCTTCATTGGCATCTCAGCACAAAAATGTGGTTGATTTAATTCAGGTGATTATTGTGATATCAACTTCTCAATTTTTTGAAATCTATTCAGTTTTCTGCATATAAAATATAGATTTAGTTCCCTTTCTTATATTTTCTTACATTTGAATAGTTTATTTATCATATTTTACTATATTGTCCATTTATTTTCTTTAGTTTCTTTTTGCCTTTTGCTTGCTGCAATGGGTTGTAATTCCATGATTATGGTATTTTTTTTTCTTTCTTTTGCCTTTTTTGTAAGTGGGTAAGTACTTGACTCTTTATTGCCTCCTCCAGAGTAAAGCCGTGATTGTGAATGCATAATTTTTTTGTTCAAAATTACAACTTTCAGGAAGATTTTCCCCGTACCATGTCACCTGTATATAATAAGTCTCTTTGCATTAGTCATGGACTGGTGGATGAACCAATTGACTTAGATGCCGGTTCCAGTTCTTCTCATGACACCCCTGTCACTACAGCAGAGGCTGCTAAACCTACTGTAGGTGCAGATGATATAAGGGTGTCATCAACTGTTGATACCCATGCCCCTTTTGCAAGCTCATCTTCTCTTGAATTCACAGGCAGCATGGGTTTTAGTGACGTAGATGTTACAACTGTTGACTCTCAACTAAAGGCTCTTAGTGTATCTAATCTACCAAATTCAGAAAGCCTGAGTTATGAGGAAAAATGGAAGACCAGCTACCAGAATGATTTGATGCATCGCCAGATATACCAGCAACAAAACAGTCCAGGTGAAGTTCCTAGTGCCAATTCTCAAAGTGTAAATTCTGCATACATTGGTAGGGAGCAGTTTCCTCATAATTCCAGCAGGTTCTCTGATGTCCAGCCAGTACTCCAGTCATCTGGGTTTACACCTCCACTATATGCCACAGCAGCTTATATGACCTCTACAAATCCATTTTACACTAATTTGCAGGCCTCAGGCATATATACTCCACAATATGTTGGTGGATACACTTTAAATCCCACAGCTATTCCTCCATATATTACTGCATATCCACCTCATGGTGCTGTACCACTTGTTGTTGATGGGGCTACTAGTTCCAGTTATACTCCGCTGCCACCAGGGGTTTCAACTGGGGGAAGCATTTCGCATGGAGCTGAAATGGTAAATGCAAACAAGTTCCCTGGGCAATTTGGATTTCCTCTGCAGCCTTCTTTTGGTGATCCTATTTACATGCAATATCACCAGCAACCTTTTGTGGAGGGATATGGTATTTCTGGTCATTTTGATCCGCTGACACCTAGAGCAAGTGGTGGTAGCCAAATTAGTCCTTTTGATTCACAAAAAAGGCCCAGTGGTGGTGCTTATTTGGATGATAAAAAATTGCATGATCAGAGAACTGGTGCTAATATGAACTCAAGAAGAGGTGGATTATTGATTCCTAGTTATTTTGGACACCCGCCAAACATGGGTTTTGTAATGCAGTATCCAAGTTCACCACTTCCTAGTCCGGTCTTGTCAGGATACCCGGAAGGAAGTCCTGGCCTTCCAGGAGGAAGGAATGAAATGAAACTTTCCCCAGCTTCTGGTAGAAATGGAGGCATATTATCTGGATGGCAAGGTCAGAGATCCTTTGACAGTGCTCATGACCCCAAAATTGTTAATTTTCTTGAAGAGTTAAAATCTGGCAAAGGTCGCAGATTTGAGCTATCTGATATTATTGGACATATTGTTGAATTTAGGCAAGTAGTCTTTTCAGTTCTCTCTCCACCTATCTTATCTAATTGATCAATTTCTTGGTTTTGAAAATTAAGTTAACTGTCGTTTTTAACTCCAGCGCTGATCAGCATGGGAGTCGATTTATACAGCAGAAGTTGGAAAGTTGTGGTGTTGAAGAGAAGGCATTGGTGTTCAAAGAAGTTCTTCCACATGCTTCTAAGTTAATGACTGATGTATTTGGTAACTATGTAATACAGAAGGTGTGTTTTTAAAGTGACGTACATCATCGTTAAAGTTAAATTTAAGAGTAACTTGTGGTTGTCTGGAATCTGTTCTGGTCTAATTTGTTCTTGTCTCCTGTGCATAGTTTTTTGAGTATGGAAGCCCTGAGCAGAGGAGGGAACTTGCAAATCGACTGGCTGGTCAGATACTGCCTTTAAGTATGCAGATGTATGGCTGTCGTGTAATCCAAAAGGTATGTAATTCATATTGATTCATGTAGCTTTATGACATTAGCATACATTTATTTCAGTGGCATGTCTTGACAGGCCACAGCTATTGCAATCTGGTTAGATGTTTTGAGTATGGATTTTTGGTCCATATGACTTTGTTTCTGTCGTTGAGTCATAGAATCTATAATTGAGATTTATTAATGTTCTGCATATATCCAGATCCTAGTTAGGCATTGGCTTGAGCTTCAGGTTTTTACAAATTGCATTCTTAAAATGGATTGTCTAACCTGGGGGAAGGAGTTTATGAAATCTGTTTTGCATTTAGTAACATGTTGCTTATCTTGTAAATTTATTTTTTCTTCCATAGCCAAGATGTAGTTTCCAAGTAATAACAAAATTAGCGTGTTTAGATAGAGTGGGGTTTGTGCTTGTATAGTAGGCATGTTATACTGCTCAATTATCTCAAGTTATGGGAAGCTTCATTATTCAACTGTGTGCTCAAGAATGTTTACTTGGTTGTTCTTGGTACTCAGTTTTATTTATCGTACAGATGCGCAAGAAGTTTGAAACATATCCGTTACCTCCAAGCTTGGAACATGTTTTTAAGCTATTATTTATTCTACATTAGAGATAATGTTATCATATTTATTTTAATTTATGTCCATGCAGGCACTTGAGGTTATTGAGCTTGAACAGAAAGCTCAGCTTGTTCGTGAGCTAGATGGAAATGTTATGAGATGCGTCCGTGACCAAAATGGGAATCATGTAATACAGAAGTGCATTGAATCTATTCCAACAAAAAAAATTGGCTTTATAATATCTGCATTTCGCGGTCAAGTTGCTATTCTATCAATGCATCCTTATGGTTGCCGAGTCATACAGGTAAGGTTATTGCATTCCCTTTCCCTAAAAGAAATTGCTTTTCGTTTGATCATGAATTTAGTCCTATGGTAATGTTTCTTGTAGAGAGTTCTAGAGCATTGTACGGAGGAGGTTCAATGTCAGTTTATTGTGGATGAGATATTGGAGTCAGTTTGTGCTCTTGCTAAGGACCAGTATGGTAATTATGTTACCCAGGTTAGTCACTATATCTCCTTCTGTATCATAATCTTGATTATTAGCTTCTGGTGTTTATGGTGCATAATAGAAAGAAACTGTGTCAAAGTTGGAGGTAGTTATATGCATGTCCCTTCTATCATGTGTACAATTATAAATTACAGCATTTGCACAGTGGCTGCATTGCAGATTTAGCCAGGGTTGTGGCTACAAGCCACCATAAACTATGAATACATCTATAACAGTCTTGCTGTGGCTGTAAAATAGCATGATTTGTAACAGTCTCAGCAGGTGTTACTCTACATTGATATTTCACTTTCTAAAGTTTTCTTTTTTACTTTCTTTCTATTCTATTTTCCATTTACTTTTGTTCCCAAGTCCTCTTGAATATTTCTATTTGCTAAACCACTTTCTAAGACCTTTGTTCCCAAATTTAATCATTAGGCTTCCATATTCCTTTTCTAGTTTGATGATTTTTTTTATGTTGTTTTTACGTCTTTTATAATTTTTAGATCATATTCTCTTGTAAATTATCTGAAGTTTAGTTTGAGAATTATGGTTGTTGCGGGTGCAGGAGGTGGGGGTCATAATGGAATTAAACAATGTAATTTAGAATGGGATCATTGAAAGGTTTGGGTATATATGTTGAATTAGATTTGTTGAATTAGATTCAGTATCTTAAAAACTATTGTGGTATTTATTTTTTTATTTTTTTGGGTACATAACTCCCGTGGTATTTTAAGTAGCCATCCAGTAGATAGAAGTATATTGTATGTCATTACGATCTATGTGAGGGCATATGATGAGTTTGAGGTTTGAGAGAATACATTTTGGCATATGAATTTGTGGGATGACCTTTGTATCATTGCTCCAAATTATTGTCTTTCAAAATATTATTATGAAGTGGACTCAGCTATTTGTTGTACTTTATTTAGACAATACATTTGGTAATCAAAGAGTAGCATTATATAAAGCAAATTTCACGTGAAAAATTTTACCCAAAAAAAAAAAAACTGAGGTTTTTGTTTTTGTTCAGAGATTGTTATATTAACATTTAACATTTGAATTCTCTTAAAGTCATTGCTGTCATGTATGATTCCTTTTATGCAATTTCCTCTTGCATTTGGAATTGTGTTCATGCATATAAATTTGAGTAATGATACTTAAACATACTTAAATACACATACTCATTTTTGAGACATTAGATGACACTCTGGGCCCTTTTAAAACTTTTTTCTGCACAGTCTAGTTTGCGCACATACATCACATGGTATGCAAAACTATCATTTTCCTAAATTTATAGGCAAAACATTTTATATAGTTCAAAGTGCAAAGAACATTGCGTTTGGGATTGGGAAGCAAGAAATTTATTTATTTTTATGCATGCTATAATAATTTCAGCTGGTAATGATTGTCTATTGTGAACATAGTACATTATATGTGAGATAGGGCAATACGGAACATCTGGGCGTTAATAGAAATGTGCAAAAGGTCTTTCTAGACAAATGCCTTCAAATTTAATTGTAACAGAATTTCTGTTTGTGTGTACAAATCATTTGTCCATGTCATAAAGATTCGACAAAGTTTTATTACGTTGACTGACAGCCTAAAATAACCCTCCTCTTTTATCCTAGCTTGGGACAGACTATGTAAAGATTGGCAACAAAGCTTCCTTACAGTTATGTTGATGGATTGGGAAGCTTTACTTCATTGATGTTTTCTTTGTTTTCTATTGGTTGTTTTTTCTTTTTAAGGAGGATGTTCTATTTATGATTCAGAATGTTTTTTCCGATAGCTTTATAGTGTATATTACTATACTTGAATTGATGTAGATTAATTCTGGGGTTCACTTGGCTAATGTTAACTATTTTCGACTCTGGATATTGTTATGGTTTGCTGCCCTTTCATATCTCAATTTTATTTGATTTCTTAAGCTAGAATGCTTTCCTTATGTCATTACAGCATGTGTTGGAGAGAGGAAAGCCTCAGGAAAGGAGTCAAATTATTAGCAAGCTGTCAGGACTTATTGTTCAATTAAGCCAGCATAAATTTGCTTCGAATGTTGTCGAGAAATGTTTGGAGTATGGTGATGCCACTGAACGGGAGTTGTTAATTGCGGAGATTATTGGTCATAACGAACAAAATGATAATTTATTGGTAAGTCTAAACTTAGCAAGGGTAACCACACGCTAATTGTTCTTCAGATCAGAATTTCCGCTTGTTCCATACTAGAAAAAAACTCTTCATTCACTGGCTTTTTAGGTGTTGATGGAGATTGTCTGTAAGCCTTGAAATATGTTTTAATAATAAATTTAGTAGGATTGAGAAGAATGTTTAATACTTGTAAGGTCTTTCTTGGCGGTGAAAAATCACATTTACTAGTAATAAAACGTTCATATATTGTTGTACATAGAGGGTTAAATTTCTAGAACTGACATAGAAGAAAATTTGCTATCTATATAGTTATTTGTGATAGTTGTTATATTAGAGTTTTTCTTATTTTATTTTATTGATAAAAGAAGATATTATCAGAATAAACAAATGTGAAGAAACAGGGAAATCAAAGTCATTCCCATAGTATAACAGAATCTTAAATCCAGGGTTTTTTGCAATTTAGTTTTGATAAATTTGTGTTATCAATTTATTATTTCTTGCGGCAGTTATAGTTTTTTCCTCCCCCTAGAAAAAATAGATAAACCTACGTACTAAATCTAGAAGGTGAGTGGTCTATAACACTGCCCCTCACACACAAGGTCTATACATCAAGTTGGAATAAAAGAATTGAGGTGCCTAAGGTCTAATTTTAAGCTTTCTCAGAGAGGCTTTTATACCTGATCTAAAAGTCAAAAACAACTTCACCTAAAACCTTATCCTATTAGGTGGGAGCTGAAAATTGTCTCTTAATCTGTAACTATAGCTAGTCCATTGAGGTGTAGGTTGAATATTATCTGTTATTCTCTAACCTTATGTCCTGCACAAATCATGGTTATTTCATTGTACAGAAGAAATATCTCAGCCCCATAGTCTGTGGGGGTAAACTATTGAACTTTATTATTTAGTAAATATGTCAAATTACACTCGATTAAGTCAGTCTTTTGCCATTGCCTGGATGCTTTGAATTGGCTATATAATTGTAGTTGCTGAATCCTTTGCTATTCGGCCTTGTCAATATATGTATCTCAACTTAACATGCTGGAAAAGTGCAAATATCTCCCTTGAGATTGCAACCTACAAAATTTGAGTCTCCTATTATTTTTTTCTCTTTCTCCATTCCTTTACCTTTTGCAAGCAGACCATCTTAGTCTACTTCTCGTATTTTCTATGAAGTTTAACCGTATCTTTTGGCAGTATTATCATCCAATGACACCTTAATGGATAGCATTTAACCGATACATAATCAGTGTGAGATCTTTAATTCTTTTTTTTTTTTTAAATAGCTGCTGTTTTTTAAATGTGTTTCCACATCCTGTAAGAGTTAGGGATTAAAAAAGGGGCTTGTGTTTCCATCACCATTTTGCTGTTGTATCTAGAACTGGTAGTCTAACCATGTCAGGAACCTTTTATGGCTTATTTTACTGTTTTATTACACTATTATGTTGGTATTGTTGATCCTTGCCTGCTTGATGATTATTCTACCTTATTATTATTGTGGTGTTCTAAATCATTACATGGGTCAAAACTTGAGCATTAAATGTAATGTGAATAATGTTAACCAATAGGATCATTTTATAACTGGTGTGATGCATACAGTTTGGGGTTTGTACTCTTGCTTACTAGATCGTATTTTATTTTCATTGTAGACAATGATGAAAGACCAATTTGCAAATTATGTGGTCCAGAAGGTTATTGATATCTGTTCTGAAAATCAGCGAGCAATGTTGCTTTCTCACATAAGAGTTCATGCTCATGCTTTGAAGAAATACACTTACGGAAAACACATTGTGGCTCGGTTGGAACAGCAATTTGGAGAAGGTGTGTACACCTAGTACTTCAGTTGACAATACAAAAATCCTGATTCTTTTAGATGAAGCACATTAGAATTCTTCTTGTGGTATATATAATTGGGCAGGTAGGATGTACCTGCTAAAATATTCTGTTTTTTATATCTTGAGAAATTGAATCGTGGTCTCATCTTCTCATGTTATGCTAACTATGCCATACCATGTAATCAGTGGTATGGTTGGAGAAAAGAGTTAAGGAGGGTGGAGGAGACTGACAGTCTGTTAGACCCATAACCACTAGAGTATATTCTAGGAGACGCAAAAAGGGGATTTTGGTGTATAGCAGGAAAGTCAGAATGCGGAGTAAAAAGGTGAGGCCCATTTCAGGTAATGGGGCAAAAGGGGAGTTAGTTGAGGGGCAGAAAAGTGATGCTGAGCTGGAGTAGAGAAAAGGGGAGAATCCTAACAGAATAGAGCAGCAAATGATTAGCAATGATAAGAGGGCATGCAGAGCACGTAAAGGGGTAGGAAAGTTTGTGTAGAGAGTGGTTTGGGTGGGGTTGGCCGTTCCTAAGGCTGGGATTCTTTCTCTTGGAATCTCTCTGTTCTGTATTTCTTTTCTTTTCTGGTTTGTTTGTATTCCAAGAATTCCAGAACTTATTCTGGTGTAAGGAGCTAGTCTCCAAATTATCCTATCAGTAAATTCAGTATCTGTCACAGTTTTATTCTTTCTTGCTGTTTTAAGGTTGTCAATTACCCTTTCAACTGAATGAGATTATGCTGATAATGATTTAGTGTTAGAAGTTGGAGTCATCTTCACAAGTTGAATTAGAGTTAGAGAAAATCAGAAGATTCTTACCCTAGTGGCTTTGACTCTTTCTGGTATGTATTGAAGAGAGTTTGATTAAATTGTGGTATAAAAAAAATTTATAAGTAGAAGCACTATTGAGCTTTTGGATTAAATCTGTTACATTGATGTAAAACGAAAGTACATCTTCAAAGCCTTTTGGGGGACAAATGACAGTTAAATTTCACTCTATTGCCAAGAAACTAGTATTCATCGCACTTTGAGCATGGCCACTTGGTGTTTTTATTTGCTTCAACTTAAGATAATGGCAGGATTAACAATATATGCTGCTACATGAATACCCTAAAATCTAATTACTGAAGGGCGTGCTTGATTGATTAGGTGGAAAGTAAGGAGGAAATTTTGAATGAAAACTACTTCACAGTTGTTTAGGACAACAAAAATATGAGGTGGTGGAAAATAAAATATAGTTCATTTTTACCCTTGGTTAAAAATCATTTTCAGCCTGTTCTCTATTTTCCACCTTCTCACTTTCACCCGACTCAACCAATCACACCCTAAATGTTCTTACTGAACAATTAGGTTTCATGCCTTCCATATTGCCTTTTTCTTTTTTGATAAATTATGTTTGATATTACCTCTTCGATTAATTTTATGGGAATGAGATTTTTCGTGAAAGCTAATATAATCAGACAACTGCTTATATTTGTGGACTGAGGAGAAACTTGGTGTGCCTGAACTCATCAATCCCATCTCCAAAAGAAAAATAAAATAAAAAAGAATGGTGTATGTAGCAAGAGAATCAAACACCTGGTACCTGGATCGTGATGGTTTCCTATCCTATACTTGTTTTTTGGCTTCTTTTATGCCTTCTTATCCTATACTTGATTTTTACATGCAGAGAATCGAACACCCGGATCGTGATGGCAATACAGAGGAAACACACAGGTCTCCAGCAGTGCTGCTGTGGCACGCAATCCCCGCAGCACATATGTTCTGCTGCTGTTCACAGGAAATAGCCGAGACATTGATCTTTGGGCCTGCTAATGAATAAACCATTCTTATTACTCCTGTGACTTCATATCTGCACCTTGATAGCTTCCACATTGATGGCTTCAGAAGACAACTAGTGTATGTACATCTATACTGTGAAACTTAATGTAATTATGTCATTCGAATAATTGGTTCGAAATATTGTTTGAGTATAATTATTTGGAGGGAAACCCTTCCTGATGTAAAATTTACTGGATCTTGTCTGCCTAGTGTGTGGTTTTCTTGGAGATATGGGCAGTCAAGTATTCTTGAAATCAGTTCCTCCATGTAACCTGAATACCTCCTCCCTAGTCTTTGTGGTTGCTTCTTGTTTAAATTGAACATGATTAAGTTAAATGGTTGGGTTTTGCTTTCTCCCTCTACTCCATTTGGTATTTGTTTTGGTATTTGTAGCATGTGGTTGCCTGACACCAGAGATTGGATTGCAGACAAGTTGAGCTGATTACTGCTAAAGCTTATGCTCGATTCAATTATCTGTGGAAGAATGTATAGAATTTGTCTTTTCAATATAACCTCACTTTGTTTTGTACCAAAGAAAATGTTTAAAAGGAAAAGTACTTGTTTTCGGACAACAAAGAATATATATATATGGGCACAGAATGAAGAATATTAACTTAAAGCCAAGACTGTATTTTAAGCGTGAAGAGTTCGATTCTGAGCTCCAGCTCAGAATTTTGGAGATGTCAACCTTTTGACTTGTTATATAGAAACCAAGTCCTTGTAAAATCCACATTCAGGAATTGTTAAGCTAGGATTGGTTGGAAGGGGGAAAATAGGTAAGAAAGCAAATAAAATGAGAAAAGAGGGCCATTCGATTGTCATAATGCTTGCACGCTTCAGCATGAAATGAAATCTAACAATCTGAAACAGTTTTAATGTTCATATAATACCTTAGTAGCGCTGAGGCGTTCGGATCCATGAGCCTGAAATAAGATCTGACAATCTGGGAAAGTATTTAACACATAACACTGATATAATGCCTCAAGTGGATTTGTGAGGTGTGCTCGAGTGTCCCTCAACTATAGCACTTGCACCGTGTTATAACTGCACCTTAGCAAATTCTTACTTGAAGCCCCTAATTTTAAATAATAGAATATTTATTCGAACTCTATTCGCCAAAGAAATTCGATGTATTCTCTTAAATTGGCTCAATAAGATTTCATATTCTCACATTCTTTGACGTTAAGATGTAAACTTAAAATTTGAGTTTTCATCTGAAACTATTCACACACATTGTATATACATCTAAAACTATTCTTATTTTCACACATTGTATATTTTTTTTATCAGCTTTCTCTCTCTCTCTCTCTTTTTCTTGTACATAAGCTCCTCTCTCTCTCTCTCATCCTTGTTTTAAACCTCCTCAAAACCCTCACTTGTTTGGTTTGACCATTGGAATCTTTGAACTAGAGATCAATTGCCAATCCAATTGTTTAATTTTATTTATTTACCATGAGTCATTTTTCTTTAAAAAATTCAAGCAAATTATTAGGGGGCAATTGAACATCTCAATGTTTGCGCTTAATAATATGAAATAACATTTAATAATTTAAAATAATTTTTAATACTCATAATATTTCAAGTGAATTTTTTAAGTACGCTCAAGCACTAAGTCACTCATATCTATCAACTTCGAATAAGATCTGATGATTTAAATAAATATTTAACACTTTAAACTAATTTTTTAAGGGATATTTTGAAAGGCACTCGAATATAGTCATATATGTTCAACAACCTAAAATAAAATATGATCTAAAAAAGTATTTAATACTCTCAATACCTCAAGTAGATTTTTTGAGAGGCACTCGAATGCCTCCGCTCATGCCCCTGACGTGAAATAATGAGACAATTTGAAAAAATATTTAATTCTCATAAAATGGCACAAGTGAATTTCTTGAGATGTGCTCGAACACCCATCAACCATTGCACCTTGCATCATGCAATGACTCAAGGGCATGAGCACTAAAACGCACAAGCGTGCCTTGAGCTCTATTCTCAACATAAGTTGGAGGTATTCTCTTAAATTGGCTCAAAAAGACTTTAGATTCTCACATTCTTTCTGCCTAAAATATAAACCTAAAATCAGAACTTCCATTTAAAACTATCCATACACTGATACACATCATATATACACTCTTCTCTCTCATCTTTCTTTTGAACTTTCTCAAAACCCTCAACTAATGATGACGATAGTGAGAAAAAACAATATGCCCACGGTGTGTACAGGTAAAATTATTAATTTCTACTAATTTGTAATGAATTAACGACCCAAAATTTTTTATTTTTACTGTCATCTGAAAAATTTGAGTAGGAGAGGAGAGACTACAATTAATTTATTTTTTTCTGCTAACCATTAAATTTATTTTTAGTTCTGTATAATCTTTCTAATGAAAGCTGACTATATTTAAATTAAGCATTCCAATAAATCTTCTTTTTCAGTAAACAAGAAATTGAAGAGAAGAGAGATTATCCCATTTCAATATCCTCCACACCAAATTCTAAACAAATCATTGAGATGTTTCTTATTATTCTCTTCTATTTTTGGTGAAATACTTTTTTTATTAGATCTAATATTTTTTAAAGCTACCAATTCATGTGGGTTTTGCTTGTTGCCCTATCAAATAAAAAGAAAAACCTATGACTATCAATTCATGTCACTCATTACAATAAATAATAAAATACTAACAATTAACCTTCTGCACCAAGCTAACGTACATATTTTGTCATCCAACACCCCGTGTGTATCAAGCTTTTAATGCATTTAGCATGACTCACAATAATTAACAAAAAAAAAACATTCTCAGAGTTGACGCAGGCAATTCTAAGGTTCTGAAACTATGTTTACATGTTTGCTATATGTAGTCACAATTCTATCATTAGACTAAGGTGAATAAACCGGGGGTAAAAAATTTGGGACTAGTACAGAACCAACCCAACGGAAAAAATTTTCCTCCACGATTTTTGTTCTGCACAGATGCAGTCTCTTCAACCATCCTCATAAACCTTTTTGCCTTCATCTCCTCGTCAAAGTCATTTTCAAGAGCCTCTTGACATCAAAGGCATATAAATCCATGACACCACCACAGACTCAAGCCCATTAAAACATTGCAAGGTAACAGCCATGGAGTACAGTAGAATGCTAATGGCAAAACACAAAAACACCTTTTTCTGCAGCTACCATCCTTTTCGTTGGAGTAGTTCCAACTATTCTTTCCAGCTGAAATGTGATCCCAAATCGAAAGGAGTACATAATATAGTTAAAATCATGCTGTTTTAATTAAATGCAACTCCAGAGGGGAGGAAAGCAACAGGAAAATAAAATTACAGGACTAGCAGTATATATTACTAACGAATACTTCAAAATACTACTATCCAGCAGAAAACAAAATACACGAGATGTCACTGCTACCACCACCACTGCCACCACACCACCTCTTTAGGCCTTTCGTCAAAGAATACTACACTCATGATAATTTTTAATTTACCACAAAGAATTTGTCAATCATTGAGAAAGCCAATTAACATTTTCTCATTCACATTAAGACAACCATCAATTTAATAAAACTAACAACAGAATTATGTCACCATAATAATAATTCTCTTTCCCTGTTCCATAGGCCTACATATTAAAAACTCCATGTGCCACCTACCATACCATCAACAATACAACCCATAGGCACGTTACATATGAGAGAAAATATCGAGATGGTCCTAGCAATTATACAAGTTGAAGAAAAAATCAGCAGAGCTTGTCGATGAGAAGTTTAAAAAAGTTGGATAGCTTTAGATAGACAAAGTCAGTAGAGCTGTGGCAGTGAAAAAGCCTATATACAGGCATACTCATGTCAACAAAGTAGCAGCAAGAAAAGAAATCGGGAAGCAATAAAATACCAAGCCATTAAACCCCAAGCTTTCCCTTTATACTCTAGCATCAATCACCTTTCCATCCAAATACTACTATAAACCCACACACTCTACATTCCAACGAGTAGCATAATAATAAAAGGGACATCAAAGAAAGTAATGTATTACCCGAAGCTTGTCAAGGTAAGAAAAAAGAACAGTGCATGTCATATTCTCAGACCCATCAAGCATATTCACAATCTGCAACAAGAAAAGAGGGGAAACAAAGAAAAAGAAAAGATTTAAGATTCTAGATCATGTTTTCACTCATAACGACAACATGAGAATAACATCTGATGCAAATTTATATCAACATATTAGAGTAAGTGATATTGTGATAAGTTTTAGTTGGTGTTAGTTAGATTAGTTAGTTAGTCATTACAGAATATTCTGACAGTTAGTCAGAATACTCTAGAGAGGTTGTAGCTTAGTTTCTGACAGCTGTATAAATAACAGCTTTGTACATTCAGTTAGTGCAGTTATCATTTTTCTGATTCCAGGACTCTCACTTTCTCTCTCTCTCTCTCTCTCTCTGCACATACTTTCTCACACTTTCTCAGTTTCTCTCACTTTCTTAGCTTACAAGAATTCTCAAATGGTATCAAAGAGCTAGTCGATCCAAACATCATGTCTTCACCGATTGATCCACCGGTGAATGATACTCCAGTCTTGGGATCTTTGTGATCTGCGATTCCACCACCAAATCTTGCTACTTTCTCCCATTCGATTTCAGTGAAGTTCGATGCGAACAACTTCCTTGTTTGGAAACAGCAGATCGAAGCTGCAATCAAAGGTTATAGGTTGCAGCGATTTGTTGTAGATCCTGATATTCCACCACATTTTCTGTCCGATGCTGATTGGAGTGTTGGCCGGATCAATGATGAGTACCTGGATTGGGAACAGCAAGACCTGTTTCTGTTCTCCTGGTTGTTGTCCTTGCTATCGGAGAATCTGCGCACACGTGTAGTTGGCTGTGTTTATTCATGGCAGCATTGGGAGGAGGTACATGCTTACTTTCGTTCTCAAAATCATGCTAAGGTGAATCATTTTCGAACAGAATTGCAGAACATGAAGAAAGGATCAAGATCCATCTCCGAATATCTGCTGCAAACCAAGGCTCTTGTTGACTCACTTATCTCTATTGGACACCCAATCTCCACAAAAGAACACATTGACGAGACTCTTGAGGGACTTCTGGATGAATACGATGCATTTGCTACTTTGGGTGCAAGTCGTTTGGATCCCTACACTCTTGGGGATATTGAATCGATTCTGTTATCTCACGAGGCTCGTATTGAGAAGAATCGTCCTACGATTTCTGATGCTTTCTCAATTAATGTAGCACAGGCCAAAGATCCTCCACCTAGTTCATCTACTCAGCCAATTGCTCCTTCTCCTCAGTCTTTCAGTTCTATGAATCAGCCACCTCCAAATTTGGGGGAGTCTTTCAAGTCAGGTTCAACCTCCACCAGGTTTTGTTTCCAATCAGTATCTTCAGGGTTTCCAGCAAGGTTTTCAGTCAGGTTTTACTTCTGATTTTGGTCCTAGCAGTCTATTTGGTACTCATACATATCAGCAAAACTCTAACCGAGGAGGTAGAGGTGGTAGGTTTGGCATTGGCAATAGAGGTGGTAGAGGCCGTGGAAATGGTCGTTTTGGGTCAAATTACAGAGGCTCTGTAGTTTGTCAAGTATGTGACCAACCTGGTCATTCAGCCTCAGTCTGCTACTATAGGTTTGATCATAACTATGGTCAAGGTTTTCAACAAGGATTAGGTTATCAGCAGCAAGGACAGAGTTATCAGCAGCAAGGGCAGGGTTTTCAGTCAGGTTTTCAATCACAAATGCCTCTGCAGCAACAATAAACGTCACTGCAACCTTATTCAGCTCAGTTGGCTCACTCACAGTTGCTGCAACCTTCTCCTAGATCTTCATTTTATCCATCAAGGTTCCAGTCTCAAGTTTCATTGCAACAGTCCTTGCATCCTAATATTGGTTCTTATCAGTATTCTACTCAACCTGTTAGTCCTATGCCAATGGTGGTTTGCAATGATCCTTTTCTAGCTACACAGCACAGCAGCTGAATCCTATGGCCATGATAGCCTCATCTACTCATGTTCCTAATCAAGCTTGGCATCCTGATTCAGGTGCTACTCACCATATTATTGCAGACCCTGCAAATTTGCTGCAAAGACAAGAATTTTCAGGATTAGACCAAATTTTAATGGGTAACGGTCAAGACCTTCAAATTTAGTCTATTGGTTCATCCAAAATTGTGTCTCCTTTAAATTCTAATGTCTCTTTGTCCCTAAATGACTTACTTCTTGTCCCTTCTATTACCAAGAACTTAGTTTGCTCAAGATAATTGTGTTTATTTTGAGTTTCACCCCTTTCATTGTTTTGTGAAATCTCAGGCCAGAAATGAGACACTGTTGGAGGGTTCTCTTGGACCTGATGGTTTGTATACCTTCCACAGTTTCTCCTTGCCACGTGTGCCTTCACAAACTGCAGCTGCAGCATCTTCATCTTCGGCTTCAAGTTGTTCTTCATCTGCTCCTACTGTTAATGCTGTTTCAATAGGATCCTTAGCTTTTCAGCCTGTTGTAAATAAGAGCATAGTGGTTTCCCAGATTCCTGCTCAGGATCAGACAGCAGATTTACTTACAAAAGCCTTGTCTAATCTCAGGTTTTGTACTTTGAGGGACAAAGTCAGCGTGTTTGACCAGTTTTCTCTGCAACACCCACCCAGAGTTTGAGGGGGAAGTATTAGAGTATGTGATATTGTGATGAGTTTTAGTTGGTGTTAGTTGTGTTAGTTAGATTAGTTAGTTATTACAGAATATTCTAGAAAGATTGTAGCTTAGTTTCCGACAGCTGTATAAATAACAGCTTTGTACATTCAGTTAGTGCAGTTATCATTTTTCCGACTCCAGAACTCTCTCTTTCTCTCTCTCTCTCTCTCTCTCTGCACATACTTTTTCACACTTTCTCTCAGTTTCTCTCACTTTCTTAGCTTACAATAATTCTCAAACAACATAAAAAAGAAGCCATGAACTAAAAAAGTTCTGAAATGCATAGGCTATAGAAACAGAATAGAAAGAATAATAAATTAATAAGGTGCTTTTTGGTTATGCTCTTTTTGTAAGAGTCTGTTAAATTTGACTGGAGCATAATTCCAAAACTTTTAGCCATAAATTTCTTCCTCTACACCTTTTATGGGACAGCTTGTTTTCTTAGCTTCCTTGTTGGTTTTTGCACAATGGTATTTTCAGGTTTTCTAGGTTGGACGTTCAAAGGGACTAGATTATTCTTTTGAGCTTATGTATTTTTTTTCCCTCTGTAATTTCTTCGTAGCCTTAGGAGGATTCCTACTCTGTTTTATACTCTTTCCATTCTTAGTGAATTGTTTGAGATAAGAGATGAGAAAAACATCCTACTTTACAAGCATGCTCACCTCAGGGTAAAACTCCTTCCTCTCTGGGAGCGAATAAATGATTAAATTCTGAACCCCACGAATCTGCCATCAAGAAATAGCTAAATTTGTCAATATTGTGTATCAATAATAATAGGATAGAGAAGGGTAATAACACCCCATATCAGTCATAACTTCAGTCCTTACAACATAAACTACGCTTACACAAATTTCGGCCATGACATTTCAAACTAGAGTATACATAGTCCTAAAAATTCTACTAATTGTCATTGTTTATTTTGTTTAATATAATTCCCATTCTAATTGGCATCAATTTCAACATTTATGGTAGTGCATGTCATAGCTTGACAAACAACCAGCAGGCAGCAGGTCTTCGCATATTTTAGTTTTCAAAACTAACAAAACATACAGCTTTTACATCCCAGAGAAAATAACAAAAGGAAACGGGGAAAAAAACCTATTTCAGTGTATACAACCTTATATCTGTGGTAAAAATGAGATCTCTCTGTGTAAAGCATAATTTTCCTTCTTCCTTCGTAGAACCAAAGTCGCGCACGAGAAATATCACTTTGGGTCGTATACCTAAATTAACAAGAAAGACTACTCATAAATCACAATGCAACATGAGAGCTACATTGTAAGAATTTACAAAATTCACTACGAAGTTATGATCTATAAAATAAAACTAATAAAATATGAACAATAATGGCATAATAATGGAAATGACTCCTTACTCCCCAAGAAGACAAAAGGAGGCATTCTGTGACTTTAAAAAATTTCGGATTCGAATAAATTCAAAGTAAGAACTGATAAATAGCATGATCCCTCCCTGCATCAAATATTTCATAAAAGTAAAACAAAATTATTAGTATATAAATTTAAATTATCACAAACATACACACTAGAAAAAAAATTAAAGTTTTTTTAAAAATTAACCTGATCAGAATCTTTGATTCTTGGGAAAACCTGCAAGACAAGAATGATTGACATCATGTCTAAATATGACTCAGAAAGTATCATAAATTTGTAATAACAAGCACATAATCATAAATATCTTTTGAACCATTCTAAGGAATTTATTTAAAGAAATTGAATAAAAGTATTTTGCTTACAATTTCTAAGCAGATTAACTCAGCAAGAGGATACATACAATAGACAAGACTTTCTCACATCGACCAAGGTGAGCTTGAGTAATTGACAAGGATGTGTAATTAAAAACAAATAAGAACAGTTGAGAGGCAGGGCAAAAATTATAGATAAAAACAAATTTATTCTCTAAAATGTCACCAACTACATCCTTAAAAACAACTGTATGACGACAAATTTAATAAGCCAATAAAAAACATAATTGCTCATTAGTGACATTACTACTGTTAAGGATTCATCTAAGTTAGTGTACTTATTTTCACTACAAATCAAAATTGTATTTTATTTACAATGATGTCATACAATATAAAATCCTTTTGTTAGATGGTAATAATTTCTCCAATAAGAAGACATCAAAGCATACCAGCGCTAAGCAAGGAGAATGAGTGAACTTGGTATCATTCAACAAGAGAAAGAAAGCAATAGTCCCCTAATGTTAGTTATTAAATGGACATCACAACGGACATTCTGTGTCCCAATATATAATGTCTAACCCCATTCCGTTGATAATTTTTGCCAATTGCCATGTATTTTTTCTGTGTAGTCCTCTTGTGTGATCCTGTTTAGTCTCAAAGGTTTAAAAGAAAATGAACAATTTCAATTAAAAAAAAAACCAAAAAACTTTCACCATTTTCTTTATATCTTTTTTAATTACTTGACTTTTACAACTGCAGTTTTTACTCTGCCAAGAGTAAAAGACAATTAGCGACTTGAGTTAAAAGATGGGGAGATGCTATTCCTCACTTCATTTTTCTTGCTCTAATCTATTATGGCTAAATTCACAATTACTACTACAAGAAGACATGAATTCTCATTTAAAGATAAAATCACATCACTGCCATAGTGGCCTATTAGGAAACCTCAGATTGAGTGAAAAAATTCCAGATTATATAAATTCGTATGGCTCATAAAAGTAATGGTAGAAAAAAGGATGTGTTTGGGTTGAATCGAATTAGAATGTGAGTCATGTGAGTGTGACTAAATGAAAAGGGCATGTGGCAAAAATTATTCATTGGACAGGGAGACAGGATTTTGTTAAAGTGTCTCAGCATACCATCAGAAATTATGCAAAAATGACCCCCACACACTTTCAGTATCATGGATATCCAGGTGAAAGTTCGCCATCCAAGCTGACTATAGGTTTAAGGAATGATTTTCAGTCTTAAAGGTCATATGTTTATTTGACATCTGACTTGAGCCAAATTACTCAGCAAAGACTAGCAATGACTGCAAATTACTAGGAAGAATGGACAAGTTCTTCAAAAATACTTCAACTCAACATATAAAATTAAATTTTCAAACCAAAATTCCAAAATACATACCTTCTTAACAAAATAATCAAATCGGGCATCATCGGCATCTACTATTGAGTCTACATTAAATCGTTCATAAATCTACAGGATTCAAGATTTAGAGAAAGTATTAGCACATACCTACCTATAAATCTGAATAATATTTGATAACTCAGAAGACAGAAAATTGAATCGCCTGACCTCAATAATAAAGAAAAAATAATAATCAAGGACCATTAGTATATCAAACGAACTAATCATGACAAGAATGAATATTTGAGCCAACACATCATAACCACATAAAACACAGTTTAACAAATCATTTTCAACCATATGCCTGGTTTAGCTACAACAACACTCCAACTAATCTCCCCCGGGCTCATAAAGACCTTCTTTCCGAACAGAATACAGATAAAACATGCATGTTATAAACAATAAACAATAAAACTAAAAGTGATATGTGTAATTTATCAAAATGAATTTTTGCTCTTACGTTAAGGAGGATTCCTTATCCTCCAAATTCATTGTAGTTACTTCTCTGTCTTAATGAATTTCTTCTTTTATTAAAAAAATTATCAGATAAATTGCTTTCCACATTATTGGACATGCATGAAAATATGCTAATTTATCAAACATCCATATTACACAATCATCCCTACCTACTAATTTGCCGACTAAGAAAGCCCATCCTGAAAAATACTATATCTTTTCTACTTACAAGCAGAAAATCTAGAGTAACAATAAACTATATAGCAAGGTAGGTCAATATCATTAATAAGTCATTTTTTCCACGTACTGTCAAGTAATAATATAACAATGACTATCATTTTACATATCACATAAGAGATCCAATGAAACTTAAGTGCAATAATATTGCCAATTAGACAATCAGAATGCACCTAGTCCAATGAATATCAGAAAATATGCTAATTTATCAACCATCCATATTACACAATCATCCCTACCTGCAAATTTACAGACTAAGAAAACCCATCCTGAAAAATATTATATCTTTTCTACTTACAAGCAGAAAATCTAGAGTAACAATAAACTATATAGCAAGGTAGGTCAATATCATTAATAAGTCATTTTTTCCATGTACTGTCAAGTAATAATACAACAATGAATATCATTTTACATATCACATAAGAGATCCAATGAAACTTAAGTGCAATAATATTGCCAATTAGACTATCAGAATGCACCTAGTCCCAATTGGTTTCCTTCCCATCCGAAACACTATGCATCAACTAGAGCTTAACTGCATCACAATAGTTTAAAAGGACCAAATGCAGCAGATTACTTATTCAAGTAGCCAGCAAAATTGAGAAAGCATACTTGTCGTATTTGGGGTAGCACTTTGTGTAGAACACCTTTATATTCACAGATCAGCTTCACCTGCAGATATTAATTAAAAAGACTGATGAGTGATGACATAAGAATTAAAAAATTAGAATCATAATTATTTTGAATGATGTAACCACGTAAGCAACAGAAAAAATAAAATAATTTGCAGTTTTCATTTCATAACAGGGCATATCAATAATGCCCTTGTGTTAAGTTTTATAAACAAGAGTAAAAGACTATATAAAAGAGTAGGGAAAAATTGAGAGATTTTGATGTAGTGAGAACACTTCAGCCATGATGCATCTCTAAGCCCTCCATTATTGAAGGTGCGCACAAACCTTGAACCCATGAAAAAACATAGAAAGTGCAACCAGACATGTTACATACCTTCCCTTCGTAATTAAAACACTGATGATTGAATGAAGCATTTATATCTGCAACAAGGAAATGATAGATTATAATATACCAGCTGTGTTTCAATAATGTGAATAAAAGGGACTTAATAGCAAACTCTAGTTATAAGTCAGCACCCATATACTTTTTCTATCCAATAAATAAATAAAACTCAGCACCCATATAAGTAGGTGAAATGGACCATAGGTTAACCAACCATCCTCCTTCAAAAAAGGCAAATTCAAAAACTAAAATTTCAACCACATTCTATAATGGGAAACAGATTATCACGACAATTGTTAATGTAAATTATAATTGGAAACAGATTATCATGATGATTGTTAATGTAAATTTGAATGGATAAAAACTTTCTCACAAAAGGCAGGATGAATCACCATGGGAAGCAAAGAAATATTAATTCTAACAGCAAACTAACATGTGCCTCATTTATCAAACAGAATAAAAGGAAGACGAATGCAGAGGCAAATGTTCATACAGATAACATCTGGTCTTTTCTAAAGAAGGTAAAGACAAAAGATTCATGCAAAATTGTTCTCAAAATTCTTGGCTACAAGAAGGAAGGTTCATTACCTGGACTTGAATAAAAACCCAGAATTATAGTTTGCCTGTAAAATCTGGCATAATCATCAAGATACCTAAACAAGAAATACAAACTTAAATATTTCAAAATTCTTACGTAGAAAAACCAGAAACACATATCTTATTTCTGACACCTTTGGCTCTAATAATCTGAGTGTAACATGCAGTTCAAGCAACAAATAAATAATGAATTATATACACAAAGCAGGGCAGTCCCTTCTGCAACATCCAGTCTAATAGAAATGATAGAGAGAATACAGATAGCAGGCATAAGAACATACATGTAGACAAACCCATCTTCAGCTTAAAAGTGAAGTTTTCCACTTAATATTCAATTGCATCCTTTTGACTCATAGTGGCATTAATGCAAACTTGTAGTTTCCAAGGGTGTCTAGCGGGTTGGGTCAACCCAGGAGTTCGGGTTTTGACCCAACCCACAAAATGCGGGTTTGATTGGGTCTGTGGGTTGGGTTGGGTTAAAAAACACTCTGACCCACAAGGTATGGGTCGGGTAACAGGTTTGGAAAATGTCAACCAGCACAAACCCAACCCACCCAAGTAACCTTTTTTTTTTTTAATAGAAGTCATTTAACCATTGTGACATTTCAAGTTGCTTTCCTCTGACTCTTCTATAGTGCCAATTAAGTTTAGGTGTAGGCATTATGGTCACATTAAGAGTGTGACCAAGAAAATATTAATGAGAAACTCATGAAACATCTAACATACCATTGCGATGAAAATCTAATGGATCGCTTAGATGACAGATTATGTTGGGAAAATTGAGAATAAAGTAAATAACTATGTCAATTCATATACTATATGTGATAACATTGACATCAGTTGGCTAATATGGTTTATTGTTTATGGCTTTCTGGACTTGTTAGCTTACTTTTATTTATTTTAGACTTATGTTAACTTAAAGACTTATTATTTTTATTTATCTTATTTGAGACTTATTATGCAAGATTGGTCATGTGACTTTTTAGTTTATTTAGGACATATATAGTTTTTAATTAAGATGTGTTATGTGTAACGAATTTTTGATTTCATATTTCGACAATTATTTTAGCATGAGAATTTTTTTTTTTAATGTATATCGGATCCATGAGTTTGACCCTATCCAACCCACTCTTGAGCGGGTCGGGTTGGGTCAAGTTAAAGGGAAAATTTTTCTCAACCCAACCCAACCCAAGTCACTGATTTGATGAGCGGGTTGGGTCTAAAAATGCCGCAAAACCCACCAACCCACCCATCGGACACCCCTAGTTTCCATGTTCAGAGACCTCAGTTTAACTCGATGTACTGATTTTTCTGACTTGCATATACTTACATGAGTGCCTCCGTGCATGTCTTTGTCTCTCACAGGAAGAGAACATATTGAGATATCAGACAAATACTGGAAAAACTTGCTATTACCAATTGAAATGTGAAAACAATGCTACTGTACAGTGCTTTAAAGCAATAGTAGTCAATTTAAGCAATTGTTATAAGGAAAAGTCACAAAGCAATCTTCATGTGATCGTAGTAGCATCTTCATGGAATGACATCACAATGGAAAGAGTTGCAAATTTCTTATAGGTACTTAATTGATATAAAACCATTCAGTGCACACTCTTTTTAAAGGAGTTTTCATGCAGATTTGTCGTATTTTTTAGCCTCTTAAGCTTACTGTTTTCTTTTAGTTTCTCTGTTTAGAAGTATATCTTATCCTACTTCCTCATTTTAACTTTCCTCTATAATAAAATTTATTTTGTTATCCAAAAAAAAAAACAAAATGACCACAAATTATTTTTAGTTAAGTGACAACAATTTTTGCCATATGCTAAATTAAAAGACATGAAAACACAGATGGAAGAAAAGCATGCAGATTTTATATTGGTCTAGACTTCATTGCAAAAAAGCTAATATAGAATGTACCATGGTCTAATGCGCATAACATTTGTTCCGGGCTGCTTAGACGGTAAGCGGTTTAAGTGTTCAACAACTGTATGCACGTGAGACCAATTCTGGCAAGTTTCAACAATAATGAGAAACAACATTCATATTGTAGTCCAAATCATGGGGACCTTCAATTTGTTGCAACAATTTAAAGAAATATCACTACAAACCTGCATTGCTATTACATCTGCATGATCAATAATCAGAACCTGCTCAGAATAAATAATATACACTTTGTCAACTTCATGCCATATGATCAATATATAGGGTAAAAACATATCCAGATAGAATTATATAGTATAGTCCAACAAGAAGTACGGCAAATTACCTCTATGGATGAAAGAAAATCTACGTCTTTTTCCTTATTACTCCCAGCCTCTTCAATTTTCTAACATTTAGAACAATCTGATGTTATTGGCATATATAAGCAATATATTCAAAAAAACAAGTTCAACAATATTTCATAAACTTGAGAGGATTATTAATAAATATAAACAGTTTACATTCATATAAGGGAACAAAATATACTGCAAAGTTATAAAATTTTAAAAACATATATATATTTTGATAAAAAAGAAATATTATTAGATGAAAGAAGAGAGTACAAAGAAAGAGGATAAGGAATCCTCACGAAAAACAAAAAACAAAAAAAAACAACTAAAATTTATGTGGGAAAATAATGCAACAAGTCATGCCAATCCCTTTGCATGTCTACCAAAGAAACACCACTAAAAAGACCATGAGTAGAACACCAAAGGGATGCCAAAAGAGTAACCCTATCCCAAATCAAGTCTAGAGTCAAAAAAGAGTCCTTGAAGATTCTAGCATTTCTTTCCAACCAAATACACCAAAGAAAAGCATAAATAGAGCACTGCCACAAGATCTTTGCATCTTTACGAGCACCAAAACCTCTGAAGTTGGTAAGGAGAAAAAGATGCAAATCCATCAGGCAAACCCAAGACTCTCCAAAGATCCCAAATAGTCTATTCCAAAGATAATTAGCCGCAGAACAATGCAAAAAGAGATGAGCCCCGAATTTCAAATCAGAACCACACATAATACATATATTTGGAGACAAAGCAGTGAGAGGCCTGCGTTTTTGAAGCATGCCATTAGTGTTAATCCTGTTAACAACAGCAGTCCAGACAAAAGCTTTGACCTTTGAGGGAACTTCGGATTTCTAGATGGGTTTATCCAAGAGAAATCTATCCCTGTTATGAGATTGAGTCAAGAATTGAAAATAAGATTTATAAGATAAAACTCCTGATGATTCAAAGGTGCAAATTCTTGAATTAGGCACAAAAGAAAGATGAATAGAATCAATTAAAATCAGGAGGGACTCTAACTCACTAACCTCTCTATCATGCAAGTTTCTAAAAACAAACATATATATATATAGAGAGAGAGAGAGAGATTATGCTTTACTAGAAGAGGCACATGCGATGAGAATGTAAAGAAAAATCCAATCCAATTTATAGGATAGGTTGCACATTGCCACAAAAATTTAGCCTCTTTACTTCTACCAAAGCCATGAAAGCTAATCATCAAATTGATCCAAGAATCTAGGACACACCCAAAATTCACCAAAAATGCTGAATAAGGATTTCATAAAGAAAAAAAAGTGAAAGTTGGATGAAAAAACAGAATCTTAAACGCTACAAAAATTATGTGTAGGAGAATTGTTCAAGGAAGAAAGACGATAAAGACGTGTTAAGGCATAACTAAGCATTTTGGATTTGATTATTTTAGGAGAAATAATTGCTTTTTTTCATAAGCTCTCTCAGTAAGATTTTGATTATAAGTTGTTTTGAATAAACAATATGCTAATCCAAACACACACTAAAAGGGAAATCTCCTACCCAATGTCCCACCTAAAAGTTGACATGAGAACTGTTACCCACCTTTAAGGAAAGCAAAGACTTAAAGGTAGCGTAATATGAGATAAATTTCCATGGACTAAACTGAGTAGCTCGGATGCCTATGTAAGCATCCAACTCATTTTGATCTAAACCATACTTAGTTCAGTCGGATAATCTGATACCAAGGGAATGAGGTTCTAGAGGGAAACGCCAAAGCCAATTACCAGCCAGAGCAATGTTCTTAGAAACCAAATTACCAAGACCCAACCCCATTCCTCCTTACGATGAAACACACCTCCCAACTCACTAGATGACCATGTCTCAGATCCGAAACACACCTCCCAGCCACTAAATGACCACTTTTGGACAGATTTACTCTCAACCCAGAAGCAAACTCGAAAAGCTGAAACAAAGAGAGGGCATTGCAAAAGCTTTCAATATCCTCCTCGTCTATGAACAAGATGGCATCATCCACAAATTGCAAATGAGAGACTACAACACCCTTCAAACCCACTTTAAGTCCTTTTTAAGACCATTTGCAACTGCTCTAGAAATTAAACAACTAACTGACTAAGTACATCCACCACAAAGGTGAACAAAAAATGAGACAAAGTGTCTCCTTGCCTCATGCCCCTTGACCTTGAAACCAAGCCTTAGGCTCACAATTAATAATCAATTAATCACAGAAAAAGTGCTAGTTGAGAGACAACCTGAAATCCAACCCCTCCACCTAGAGTCGAAACCCTTTTTCTCTAAAACCTTATCCAAAAAAACCCCATCTGACCCGATTGTAAGCTTTCTCAAAATCCAACTTAAGTACTAGACTGTGTCTTTTCCTTATTCTCACATTGTCTACCAGTTCATTCACCACCAAAGGAGCATCCAAAATATGTCTACCTGCAACAAAAGGACACTGACTTTCTGAAACTGTCTCCCAACGCCTCATTCAGACAAAAGGAAAGTACCTTTGTGATGATTTTATAGAAACTGATACAAGACTGATGGGACAGTAATCTTCAACAACAGTCTTTCTTGGGAGCCAAAGAGATAAAAGTAGAGTTGATATTAACCCCAATTTTTCTATTATTATGAGCATTAAATGAAAAAATTGTACTATAACAGCAAAGGCTAACTGAGACTTACAAGAGAGAAGTTATTTATGGTTTAGGGTTTCTCACTAGAGAGACAACAGAAGTCATTTGTGCTTGTATATGGGAAAATTCTGGGGTCTGTTTCCCACATAAAGATAATTTCATATTCATATACAATTTTTTTCAATAAACAACTCAGATACTTATTGATCCAAACCTAATCTTAGTCAAAAAATGTAAATATATATTAGAGATTTTCCTTACCCTAACAGTATTAGGATGCCCAACACCTTTTCCTTATCCTAGAAGGATTAGGACCTTACTGATAAACATGAAGGTCGAACAAAGCCCAAAACTGAATAAAATTAATTCCCCAAAATAAAACCCAACCCTAGTCTCTGCACATGAAAACCACTTATTTGGATCTAAAAGACTTGTTTGACATTGTCACTTTCCATCAATGTACCTTCTACCTTACTAAAAAAATTTCATCCATTTTATTCATCCACCGTCACCTTACCAGGTGATAAGCATCCGATTTTGTTGGCATAAGAAGTGTTGATGATGACATACTGACATGGCAATGGCTTCAGCACAAGAGCACAATGCTCCAAGAAGAAATGACACAAGAAGTAGCAATTAGCAATTTTTTATGGAAAAAGGCATTAATAGAATATATAGCAGATTCAGATTTTATGCTTATGGCATATAATATGCTCCTCTCCTCCTTGCTTTGTTCATGAGACTCTCTACTTTTGGTGTTTTATTCTCTTGTTTCCATTAAGACCTAAGAGGCTGTCTTATCCTATGCCTTTGTACTTGCCTAATGTATTAATAAAATTTCTTCCCTAAAAACAAATAAATAAATAAAATAACTGTCCAACCAAAATATAAGGGAAACTTGTATGGACTATTCACAAGACTCTAAATCTAATCTAAAGCGAGCAAAAAGAAGACTCTAGTGTCAAATATGAATAGAAGAAACTATGAATAAATGGGGGGAAAAAAAAAGAAAAAAGAAACAGCTTACATTAACCAAGCAAAGCGCTGAAGCAACAATAATGTCTGAGGTATGGAAATCACTGAACAACTTGATCGTCTTCCTGCCCAGAACGAAGCATATAACTTATATTAGAAATGAGAAAATCAATTCATATTGCAGTATGTTCCAAAAATACAAAGTTTGAGAAAAGCAACATCCCATGGGTTGAGATAGTACAGTAATATGGCACAGAGCAGAGTATTAATACAGGAAATGGAAAAACAACAAACAATGCTAATCACTATAGGAATGTAATCTGTTACCTAGTAAATTTGATGCCAATCATAAAGTGATCCTCATTATTGCCACCAAAAAGTAATTGGAAGTCAGATGGTTTGGATGACTTCTGAGGTTTTGCATTTTCAGACTCCTGGCCATTTTCCTTGTGGCCTTCATGTTCTTCACTTTCAAATTTAGTGGAAAAACGATCCATATGCTCAACATTGACCTGAGAAAACAAACACATAAATATCACAAAGGACCTTCAGAATTGTTTATCTTGCTCAAGGAAAATGCAATAAAATAAGATGGATAATATTAATAAGCAACAACACTTGCAACAATGAGTCAATGACCACAAACTTGAGCAAAAAGTTACATTTACCCGCAATCATAGAAGTCAAGGAAAAGTATTTTGTGTGATTGTATCCCAAGAGAGATTCACAAGTAAGGAAATCTGACTGAATTTTACAGCATTACACTTTAACAGTATGGCTATGCCCTTGTTCATTAACAACCATGTTATGCAAAAAGATCAATTCAAATGCCCAGCTTAAGAATTGAGGCAACACTTCAGAGTCCAGAAAATGCATTGATATTATGTAATGTTCAAGAGTCAAGACCATGGTTAGATAGATCAATTGACTGTTCGTCAAAAAAATCAATTAAAAAAAAACAGAAAACTAAAATACCTTGTAAGCTGAAGGTGTAAGCTGTATAAGCCTCTTTACAACACGATACAAAATGCTTGCTAATGGCAATAAAATTAAAACCTGCAGCACAAAACAGAAGAAAATAAAAATAAAATAAATCTTACTTTTTGTTTAAAACATCGCAAACTAACATTGAGAAGATCAGTTAATTATGCTTAGCACTGCTAAGATAGAAGTTTGCTTCTAAATTAAAGTGCATTTCAAGGGAATAACAAGTTTATCAATTAAACAGAAAAAAAAGAGCCAAAAGTATTGTGAAATCCACAATGAAGTGTGTATTTCAAGGAATACCAAATCTACCAATTAATTTAAAAAATAAGAGGTGGTTGCACAATGTCTCTCCATAAGTCAAATATTTCATAGGACTATAGAACTACTACTATTAAAGATACCCAAGTGGAAAGTGCAATTAGAATCAGAAATCCATCATAAGGTAACAATTAAGAGTCGTTTACCTTTGGGCGAGTAAAACCTTGATCTCGTAATCTATCATTATCAGCAGTCTCTCCAAGCCTGGTTAGTTTGGCATCATTCTTTTTCACACAGTCTCTTGTTCTGAAGACATGATTGAGCTGTGCATAATAGTCACTAAGTCAAAGATGTTCACAAACTCCATAATTTTATATAGAATGACAGGAAAATTTGCTCACAGAATGCATTATGTATGCATCCATGATGCTTGTGTCTTCAAGGCCTTTGAGATAGAATGGTCTCTTGTTACAGTAAAGTATATCCCGGTAGCTGCTGCCTGGAGCCAAGTCAACATGATGTGAAGGCCCATAAAATGATAAAAAATATCGAAGCTGAAAATATATCATACACTCATGTGCAACCCAATGTAAATTTACCCACACATCCCCTAAAACAGTAGACAACCAAAAAAAACTAATAAAACACACAAAAAAACATCCACACAACTTAATGAATCTTGCTGAAACAACAAGGAACGCTATACAGATACCATCTCAATGATTTCATTAGTCATAAATACAAATAAAGAGTTTAGTAAAAACGTGTAAAGTAGCATTTAAAAGTATGCATTTTGTGAAAAGTATTTGTATCCAGTTTTTCAATCAATTTGGTTGAATGTAACTAAGAAGCAAATATAGGTAATAGGCTTGTTGATCTTGAAAAAATATCATACATAATTTAGAACATTTTAAAATTAGGAATTCGAGATAACTAGAAGATGTTTTAAAATACACTCCTAAAGGTGTTTGACTGAAGAATGAGCAACATATTTTTTGTCAATTATTAGACAAAACAACAAATGTCCCATTTTGTTTTAGAGTATGTTGTACTATATCAGCTGTTATCAGTTGTTAGTCTGGAAAGTACTAGAGTTTCTAGAACATCAAGTTACTTAGAATAATATCTTATAGAATAGGTTAGTTACAAAATTAGTTAGAGTTAGTTATAGAGTTGTTTAGAGCAGTTATGTTTCTGCTAGCTGTATAAATATACAACTGTGTACTCTCTGTTAACTGGTTAATTAAGTTTTCAGTTTTCAGTTTCTGGATTCTTCTCTCTCTCTCTTCTCTCATTCTCTCTCTCTTGCGCTATCTCTTCACTCAAACACTTTCTCAAGTTTTCTCGAGCTTTCTCTCATTTTCTCACTGATAAGAATACTCAAATTTTGAAACTTGTGTGCATCCGAAGCTGTTATTTAGTCTTAAATGCAAGAAAGAAGTTACAATCTACAGCCATATCTGCACAAGCGACAGTGTACCACATCAATTTTCCTGTGAGACTATAACAGTTACAAGGCTTTTACATTATTAATTTCTTCTTTTTTTTTTACAAGAAATGGCAAATTTCATTTGCTTCTTCTTCGTTTGGCTTTTTGCTATTTCCTTATATCACCAATACAATCCCTTATCAGTCCAGAAATTAAAAAATTTTCTGAAAATTAGAAGAAACTGTGTCTTAGAAACATCCTTAGTGAAGCAAACGTTCAGGATAAAAATCTAGGGAAACTAATGGGGAAGATGTAGGCATTTAATGATTATGACTACATGCAAATGAATGTAGCTAGGAACGTAATTGATCCATTATGATTTCAGATGAACTTACAAAGGGAGAAAAACATCTTTTGTTTAGGTGAATTAATATCCTTGCCTCCAGATGACTTGTAGACATCCATCCAGTGCTCATACAACTTTGCCTTCAGACCATCACAGGAATTGATATTCAAATCCTAAAAGAGAAAGCAAGAGAGAAAAATGTAATATGTACCTAAGCAAATTGGAGAATGAACATATCTTTTACAAGCCAATGTAAGATTACGATTTTTTTTTCTTTTTGGGTATAAAGATTATGATTTTACAGAATATAAAATTACAACACAGCCAAGACATGGATGGTGTCAATGACAAGGGGGGGAAATATTCTTTGTCGAAGGATGCTGATTCCATTTGAAAAGAACCACTGCATATTTATTTTTTACTACAAGGACAACTAATCAAAGTCTCCAAGAAGACACCCATCATTGGCTCAATTTACTATTATCAACTCAAAAAGAAACCTTACCAACAAAATGATTGGGATGCAAACAAAACGTCAACAACTAGTCCTACTTACTTCAAAACCTATAAGGGTAAAGTGCATGAAAGTTGACCACACTCTTGCAATATCTAATTAATTTTTCCCACCTAACAGATAGCATTATCTACTTGAGGGCAAGAAATAAACAGAAAGAAGATGGAAAAAAAAAATCATTGTAATGAACAAAAAACAGTTGCATTGCCATGGCCAAGCCACGAAGGCCAACCATTCCCTATTCCTTCATGGCTATTGATCGACATGTGGCCACAAAATTGTACTAAATTTTTCACTTTCACAAAGAAGCCACTAAAACATGGAATCTTGGATATACCAAAAGAACATAATAACATGAAATACCTCCAAAATATTCTCTCCAGTTCCTATCCAATTGCAATTTGACATACCAATAGCTGGTATCTCCCAGTTAAATTTCCAGCTCCTTTGGTTGTCAATTTCTTCTTTTGATAAATTATGTTGCAAATGTAAATCAAAAGAGCTGCACGGAGAAAACAACGTCAGATTAAAGGATTACAAAGCATGCAAAAAAAATAGAAAATTAATTTGAGCTATGTATTTTGACCAAGTAATACAATAAAAAAGCACTGTCTAGTAAGTAGTAAATAGTTAGTAGTTATCAGTTTCATCGCAAAACATGCAAGAGAGGTCAAGATTATAAATGGTAAAATTATAAAAATATTTAACATAGAAATCAGTTATGAAAAATTAAAAGAAAATGTATAAACAAAATTAGAGGAGTTTCCATTGCTAATTGGCTTAGAGATTGGAGAGTTTTGGTGCATCTTTTAGCCACATAGCTCTTTATATATATATCGCTCTGTTTCCAAGGATACCTTATCCTTCCCCCCTAGTTTTAGTTTTTCCTCTTCTCTCTAATGAAATTTCTTCTACAAAAAAAAAAAAAGATATTTAATGTTAACAAACCTCAAATGTAATGAATCCTCAGAAGTTGATCGACCATTGATTCTGATATCCTCTTCATCTGAATGAGAAAACTCAACATTGTCTTCAGTTTCAGAACCTTCTGTCAATCCGGAATCATTATCATCAGGATGTTGACTTTCCACAACTTTGCTTCTTGGAGACACATTGTCAAACCCTAAGAAAGTAAAAAGTATGAACATCAGAAAAAAGATAACCCACAATTATATAATTATCTTATGCTACTGAAAATGAGGGGAGATTGCAGAAAACAAATAAACAGTCAGAGAGAGTAGCAAAGCATATGCAACAAGGAACCAATGATTAAATTCATATAACGATGTTCTATTAAAAAAAAAATCATATAACCATGGCCTAACGAAAGGATTTTACTTGGACTTCATAAAATAAAATAAAATTATAGTACAACATCTAATTAAAGACCCATAAGTAATAAGAAAAAAATTATGAACATGAACAGAAACCCGTAATAAAGCCTTACAGAACAGAAATGAAAATGATTAAAGCCTAAGAAGTAAAACTTTGCTACACATATCAAAGTTCTTTCCTTCGACGTAACTATGTAATTCTAAAATATGTTTAATAATTATCAAACCTTCTTCATCATCATGGTCATCCTTCAGCATGCTATGAGATTTAGGGACGTCAGCATCTTTCCTTCTTATGTCACTTTTATCTTGTTTCCTTTTTTTCTCACTTTTGCCTTCTTTCCTTTTCCTGAAAAATGGGCGGAGCAACGCAAAATTTTTATTTTTGACAATAATAATAATAATAGCATGATTTAATCATTTAAACAAGGCAGAAAGTTATCATGGACCAGTGTAACTCAAAGTTGACAAACACAGACAAAGAGAATATTATATTAATAGCATGAATTTTAAAAATAAAAATAAAAAATTAAAGAAAAGAAAAGAATTATACTAAATGAAACTGAAATCAAAGAAAAAGCCACAGCCCAGCCACAAGGCTGCAGAATCAAATGGGAGTGAGAGGTTTTGATTTTCATTGTGAGGTGGTTGGTAGAGCGATAAAAATAGAGAAGGTGGAAACTATAATAACCACTTTAACCATGAATATACGAAAAAGGAGGAGGAGGTGCTATTGTAATTTCTCAAATAAGAGAAAGCATGAATCACAGTAGTCAAGTACGATTAACAATCAATCAAAATTGGTGTCCAACTACAACTAGCTGCAACAGAAATAGATAAAAGCAAAGCATTATTTATTGATTACTACCTTTTCAAGTTAGAAGCAGTAGCAGCGGTGCACGATTGTAGCGTCGTCTTCATATTGTTAGGGCTTTGTTTGGATGATTTTACAATTCGCTGCATAGGATAGGATAGAAAGGAAGGCAATAAGCAACAAAACAATCAATCAACCCAACAACTACTACCAGAGAGAGAGAAAGCATTGCCGTTGCTATTATTGCTGAATGCTGAGTGAAATTAAAATAAATAAATGGGGAACAAGAAGTCAAGAATTCAAATGGCACCAGCCATACTATACTATTGTCTGGGTTTTGAGTTGTTGCCGCAAACAAACACAGAGAGAAGGCGGCGAGTGCTTCTAGTCGTTTGAACTTTGAAGAGGCGCTGACGACGGTGGTCGAGCCTTCAAGTCTTGGTCTCTTTGCTTAGTTTTTTTTTTTTTTTCAAATTTCAATTTTGGGTTGAATCATTTGCATTTTGGGCTGATATATTGGGCTGGAGACTGGAGTGTTTTCTTGGAAGCAGTCCAGCAGCTGGGGGGGAAAAAAGGCTAGGCCTTAAGAGTTTTTATTTTTTTCTTTTTTATAAGGTCATAACAGACAAAGTTTCGTCTGCCTGCAGATCGAATAAACCTGATAAGCCAAATAAGTATAAATAGTTCAAGAAAATTAATATTGGGCAATAAAAAACTTAAATTTTTAAAATTTTTAAATAGGCATAAGTTTTAAATAAATTATTATATTTTATATAAAATAAATATATTATATTTATATTAATATATGATTAATTTAATAAATTTTGCATGTCAAACAAAATTTATTAAATTTTATAAGTATTATAAATTTTTAATTATATATATAAATAAATAATAGATAAATAAATAAATAAGTTAATCTAATAAGTCAAAAAAAAAAAAAATTCAAAATTTTAAGTCTTAACTTACATAATTAATAAGACGTTTTTAAAAGCTTAAGTTAACTTTATTTATTAAATAAGTTAAGCTTATATAAACTATAATAAGTAAGATGGTAAGCCCCTAATATATTACCTAACCTCCACCTCTAATTATTAATACGCATTTGAGTGTGTTTAGAATTATTATTATTATTATTATTATTATTATTATTATTATTATTATTATTAACAAAATGAAATTGATTTGAATTTAATTGATTTTTATGTTTAGATATTTATTTTAAAAATATATATATGATTTAATTTGATTTTTAAAATCATTTTTTATATTTACAACAAATCAAATCCAATTTAATCATATTTAAATATGTTCCGCTTACCAAAAACCTATATTTGTTCCCGTTTATTTATTTGCTCACCAAATATATATTCTTTTGTAACAAATCAAATCCAATCATAGTGTTTCTGTTACCTTTGAATATGTTTCTAACGTAAATAATTAAAATCATACAAAATTATCAAATCAATTCTTATTTTTAAAAGTTTGCAAACCAAACAAAAAAACTATAAATCTAATCTAATCAAATTCATTTCTAAATTTTATGATTTTTTTTGAAGTCTTTGACCAAAATATTTACACAACATTGCTATCAAACTAACTCTTCTATCATTATTATGATTAAGAGGCTCTCTCAACAATTTTTCTAAAATTTGGTCACGATTCTAACTGTACTCTTCAATTTTTTTTCTTTTAAACTATGATGATGAATTTATTTGATTTTTAAATCAACATTTTATATGTAGAACAAAACAAATCCAATCATATTTGAATATGGTTCACTCACAAAAAAAAAAATTGAATATGTTTCTACTATAAATAATTCACTTTTATCTTATAAATGAAAGTATTCATTATTAAGAGTAAGATATATTTTTTTTGTATTATATTTTCTCTGATAATAGAATCATATAATCATATATCATCATCATATAATATATAAAGAGAATATATATATCTTCATATTCTAACTTGTCATTCGATATAAAACAACATGTTTAAAAATCTATTATGTGATAAATACATGATCTTAATAACTAATATGTGACATTCCCATGTTGCAATTTAAAAAGAATGTTATATGTGTCATCAGGTTTAAATTAAATTTATTATTCACACATATAAATATAAAAAGTTATAATTACATATTAATTATTTTAACATATATACTTTTGCATATTAATTCATATTCAAAAAAATTTAAAAAATTCTCATATATCTTTAATTGACCACATTATTAATTATTTTTATTAGTAATTGATCTTAAAATTTCAAAATTTTGTAGGTGTTTGACATCATTTTGTTATATATGTACTATCACCATAAATTAATTAATTATATTTTTAAATTACTATATTTATTCATATATAATTATTATATGTTATTTACAAAAATTTTAGTATATACATCATATAAGAGTGAATGTTTTGCATGAAAATATAGGAAAATTAATTAAATGTAATTTATTAGGAAGAAACTAATAATTTATTAAGTGTTTTTTAAACTAAGAAAATATAAAAAAAATTATATATTCTTAATAATAAGTTGATAAAATATTCAATTAAATAAACACATAAAAATCATATAATAATAATAATAATAATAATAATAATAATATATAATCATATATATAATATATAAAGAGAATGTACATGTTTTATATTCGACATATAACAACATGTTTAAAAATCTGTCTTATAATAAATACATGATTTCAATAAGCGATATGTGACATCTCATGTTATTCTGATTTAAAAAAATGTGTATATGTGTCGTTAGGTTTAAATTACATTTAATACTCACACATATAAATATAAAAATTTATAATCGCATACTAATTATCTAAACATATATATCTTTGCATATTAATTCATATTCAAAAAAATTCTTACATATATTTAGTTAACTACATTATTAATTATTTTAATTGGTGATTGGTTTTAAAATTCAAAAATTTTGTGAGTGTCTAATATTATTTCTTTTATATATGTACTATCATCATAAATTAGTTAATTATATTTTTAAATTACTATATTTATTCATATATAATTAATCTATATTATTTACAAAACTTCAATATATACATCACACAATAATGAAAATTTTGCATAAAAATATAATAAAATTAATTGAATAAAATTTATTTTGAGGAAACTAATAATTTATTAAGTGTTTTTAAAACTAAGAAAATATAGTATTTTTTTTTGTATACTCTTAATAATAAGTTAATAAAATATCCAAATAAATAAATACATAAAATTTATATAATCATCATATAATAATAATAATAATATAATAATAATAATAATATAAAGAGAAGGTATGACCTTCATATTATGACATGCAATAACATGTTTAAAAATTTGTTATATGATAAATACATAATTTTAATAATTGTCATGTGACATCTCATGTTGCAATGTAAAAGGAAGATGTACATGTCTCATCAGGTCTAAATTAAATTTAATACTCACGTATACAAATATAGAAATGTATACTCACGTATTAATTGCATTGGCAAATATACTTTTACATATTAATTCATATTCAAAAAAATTTCACATATCTTTAGTTAACCTTGTTATTAATTACTTTTTTTGGTAATTGATCTTAAAATTCTAAAATTTTCATAAGTTTCTAATATCATCTCTGCTTCTATATATATATATTGTCACCCTAAATTAATTAATTAAATTTTTAAATTATTATATTTATTCATATATAGTTATTTTATATTATTTGCAAAAGTTCAATATATGCATCACACGAGAAAAAAATTTGGATAAAAATATAGTAAAATCAATTAAATGTAATTTATTATAAAGAAACTAAGAGTTTATTAAGTATTTTTTAAAATTAAAAAAAGTAATTTTTTTTGTATAATCTTAATAATAAGTTGATAAAACATCCAAATAAATAAACACATAAAAATTAATATTAAAAGAAAAAACTATAGAATCAACAATTGAAATTATCTGAAATTAAATAAACTAATTATTTATTGGGAGGTTATATAAAAGAAAAATTTATTAAGATGAGCTACATAACCTAATTATTATAGTACCAGGAAGAGCTGGTTAACGAAAATAAAAAAGGAGGAAAACTTCAAAAAAAAAACCTTATACTATACGTGATGTGCACTTTGATCATGTTACTTTAAAAATGTGTAAAATGGACATGTTACTTTGTGATTTGTGCAGAGTACTACAAAATGATAACAGACGTTAGTTTTTAGATGGAAATGTGCACGTGCAACACATGTGCACGTCTCAATTGCATTTTGTCAAACGCTGTCCAATTTCTGATGAGGGTAATTTAGGGATGATTCTTCTTCTTTATGAATTTCTCAATTCCCTTTACCTTAATATCACCCCCAAACCTTACCCTAATTTCCCAATTCCCTCTTTTCCTCATTTCTGCAAATTATTTCAGGATTTAGGGCTTGAAATTTTAGGATTTTTTATTCGGTTGCAAAAGTTGGAGTTCAAATGAATTTCACACCATTGTAGAGCTTGGTCATCTGCCATTAAATGGCATATCTGCCTCTCCCGGGTCATTGCAAATCGTAATGAAAGTGGCATGTTTTTCCCTCAAACTATCGTGGGCTTCCTCTGTTCTTGTTGCCTATTCATTTTTGCATGAAATCCGACAAGATTGGTGGTTGTTTCAGCAACTACAATCGAAATCTACCAGGTCTTTCCTCCATGGCTACGTTGCAGTGGTGCGAGGAAGAAAAAGGAACTCGCTCTCCTTGCTTATGGGTTGTAGATCGCAATAGAAGTGTCGATCAAATCTACACATGTTTTCTGGTGAGGACGATGATGATGCTCAATGTTGCTCAAGCAATTTAGTTATGGAATTCTAGAATTTAGAATTGGGTGATAGGAAAAGAAGATCGCATTTGGCACTCAAAGCTTGAGATGCGCACGTGCGTTGCACATGCGCATTTCCATCCAAAAACTAACATTGGTTACCATTTTTTGGTGCTCTGCACAAATCACAAAGTAATGAGTCCATTTTACATATTTTTAAAGTGACATGACCAAAGTGTACATTGTAACATCCTACTCTAATTTTTATTATTTTTCTTATTGTAATATTATAGTATTTAACTTTAATAGAGTAACACGTTACTAATAATTTTTAATATTATTATTAGCTTGTATAAATAGTAAAATTACATAGTTTTAAGGGTTACACCCTTAATTAAAACATACAAATAGTTTTAATTTAAGCGCATATTTTATAAATATTGAGGCTGATAATTAAAGTGCCACTATTTACAACTAATAACATAAACTCCAACTTCTAGCATATAAACTTGCTCAATACAAAAATCTATCAGAACATCTTCAATCGGCTTAATCTGAAATATTAAACCACAAAAGGAGTGAGATACAAATTTCAATAGGAATATGCAAAAACATGTATATATTTACCATCCACTCTTTACTATTCTCTGTTTCTAAAACCATATCTAAGAATCCAATAAATTTTAAATAAACCAGTCAATGATTGTAAGATACATTTGAATAAAAATTAATATTTCAAAAATATTTCAAGATAAAAAAAATAACTCAATAATGCTTGAGTAAATATCAAAAAGAAAAAGGAAATATCTGAATAAAGGAATAAGAAATATCGTAAAATAGTAAATAAATTATCTCTTTTAAAAAGTAAAATAAATAAATTCCATATAAAAAATATAATTAACTTTTCATCATCTCTTTTTAAATCATAATCACTATCTCTTTAAAAACATCGTTTCTTTAAAAATCACCATCATCATAAAAAAAATATCTATTTATCATCCCATTTCAATACTCTTAACTAATTGGGTCTCTTTCTCTTCATCAGGGAGTCCTATAATACTCTAATCATGATCACAATAATTTGATTAAGGCTTCCCTTAATCCTCTAATCATGACCACAATAATTTTGATTAAGACATCACTTAATCTTCTAATCATGATCACAATAATAATTTAACTAAGGCATCCAATGATCCTCTAATCATGTTCACAATAAATTGACCAAGGTGTCCCTTGATCCTCCAATCGTGGTTACAATAAATTGATCAAGGCGTCCCTTAATTATCTAATCATGATCACAATAATAATCTCTAATTGATTAAGGCTTTCTTTAATCCTCTCATCACTAGCCGTAATAATTCTCTTTTGCACATTTATTCATTTTTATCCATGGGACGATATTTCAAAAATATTTCCTCCATAGAACAATATTAACCATAAAATTAAGCTTGTATTAACATAGGTATCATTATAATAACAATACTGATAAAGAACGTTAATAATAATCAATAATTAATGTATTTAATATAAAGAATAGCATTAAAAAATAGCTCATAATAAAATTAAATAATAAAAAAATTGATAAAAATAGTTTAAAAAATAGTTTATAATAAATTAATTATATTTAAAATCTCATTTTTAAAGCTTTTCTACCAAAATCGTTATCAGAATAACACAATAATTATCAGAATAAAAAAATTCATTATCAGAATAATAAAAATGTTATCAGAATAACAGAAGTGTTATCAGAATAACAATCTTACTGTTATAGTGTTATTCGAATAACAAAAGTGTTATTTGAATAACAGCTTTTAAAAAATAGCTTTTGAAGTGTTTTAACAGGTTTTATTTGAATAACACAAGTGTTATTCGAATAACACATGTGTTATTCGAATAAACTGGTCAAAAATCACTTTCCAGACTTACGTAAAGTCATTTTATTCGAATAATATCAGTGTTATTCAAATAAAAGGGTCAAAAATCACATTTTGCATAAACTAAAATATCACTGTTACATTATTATCAAAACAGAGCAACGTGAATGATTGAAAAAGAATGGACTAGGAGGTATGGGTGATAGAAATAAAGAGTAAAGAATGATATTTTTGACATTTCCTATCTCTAAAACAGAGTTCAGATCAGATTTGAAGTAGAGGTTGGAGGTGGGAAGTATGGTTGCAGAAAATAAGGGCTGAGTATGTATGGCTTGGTTGGAGGTGTTATGCTGAGTTTGAGAAGCTGCAGGGGTATTTATAAGGCCCTTTTTATGCTTATCTTACGTTAGTTGATGAGGTAATGGGTGAGGTGAGGTGCTGTGTTGTCAAAAGCTGGAAGCAACTCCATCCCATCTTGTTTCAGATTTTTCTGGAACTTGAAACGTGCATGGTTTATCAAGTTGCCTTCTATGTATTCATTTACTGGTTGAGCTTCTCCTAATGGCACTTAATTCCTTTCCATTAAATGATCATACACTTGTTTATGTTTGGGTTTGCTTGGCTTCCTATGTTGCCCTCTGTTACCCTTATTTTTATAACACATGTCCAAAATGATCATTGTCAATCGTTGCTTCCCAATTCCAGCTTAACATGTGTCCATACTAGTCATTATTTCTTTAATCAGATTGACACTGGCTATTTCATTAATATCATTTTGTTAATCTAGTTCCATTAGAACTAGTCTAACTGAGAAATGAAGAAAGAAAGTAACTGGATAAAAACCAAATTTGATTTCTGGTTTCCAATTGCATTTCATTCATTTCTCTAATATTTTGATTACTTTATTCGAATAACATTCTTGTTATTCGGATAAAGTGTCATATGTTAGCAACGTAACTCCTTCTTTAGTTTCACATAACAGGGTCTTTATGGGTTATTCGAATAAGTGAGCTCTTCTTTAAAAATTTATTTATAAAGCTTTGTTTCTCTAAGGCTTATTATTATTATTATTATCATTAGGATTGTTACACACATCACATATATTACAAGGAATATTTGTTAATTTATTTCATGCATTGCATGGGTACAAAACATTAGTATTTTTTATGGTATTCTCTTTCTCTTTATGTCACATGTCATTTCCTATACATTAATTATTCTTTTATGTTAATTTTCTTTATTTTATCTATTTACTCTCATTTACCATATTTCTTTTCCATATCAATTTTAAATCAAATCTACTAAATTAGTTTTCAAATTTACATAATTGATTCTCAATTTCTAAATTTGCTTAATGAAATCTATAGACATTGAAACTTTTAATGAAATATAATTTAAAGGCATTAAAATTCATATAAATAAAAAACCTAGCTTTGCATTGACTACTTGCTAGTTAAAATCATAAAAGATTTATCAAATCAATTCTTATTTTTATAATTTTCCAAACAAAGAAGATTTTATTTTATAAATCAAATCAAATCAAATTAATTTCTAACATTTATAATTTATAATTCTAAACAAACTCTTCAATTTTTATATTTATAAGAGATCAAATCCAATCCAATAATATTTGACTATTTGACTATGTTTTTAAAGTACATAATTAAATTAAAATTGAAATTAAAATCATAACCATAGATTTGTAATTAAATCAAATCTTACTTTTACAGCTTTCCAAACAAAAATATTTTACTTTTATAAATTAAATCAAATCAAATTAAATCAATTCTTAAAATTTATGATTCTAAATGCACTCTTATGGTATAAAAGAAGCCAAGCCATCATTGAGTACATAGATAATCAACAGCCTCCTCCTACAAAGGAATCATATCATATTGTAACTAATCAACAAGCATGGCCAAACTCTACGCATTATATGCCACTCTCCTTCTCCTGTTTATATCAGGTATTATTATCCTTTACAGGTAGTGCTTATGAGTTATAAAATTGTGCTTGAAGGTATAGAACCAAGTGAGACTAACTAGTTTACTTTTAATTCTAACTTTTCATGTATGATGGTTGTCATAGGTGCTCTGACGGGTATAGTGGCTGGTAACAAGTGCCGAGAAAATATTGGGGTTGGGATTTGCGATTTTGGATGTAGGTCGAGGTGCAGAGCCCTTCATCGAGGTGGTCTGGGGATTTGCCAACCCCAACTTGTTCGTGGTGGTGGCCAACGTCTGTTGGTGTTTCTATGAATGCAATCCCGATATAGGATTTTATAATTGTGGTGACTAGTAACTGGAGGGCCATTAGGACCTCCAATCTATGATAGTTGTCGTTGTAAGTACTTCTCCTAGCTAGTTTTTGCCTTGGAAAAAAGGCAATGTTCTAGGGATTTTATTTGAATGATGACAATCAAATGCGGATTATATAATAAAATTCTAGACAAAGTTTATTAATAAGGTTTTGAGATGTGTCGTATTTGGCGAGCATAATTTTTTTTTCTCACCTTCTTCTCTCATTTGCAAGATAAATATATTCCAAGTCCAAGCTTTCAAGGATCCTCATAAACCAAAACTCAGCCTGAACAAAAAAAAAAGGCCAAAATCAAAAGATTGCGTCAAGATACCTAAATCAAAAGAGAATACTTTGTGTTCTAAAAGGAAAATGTTAAAAACAAAAATGAATGCAATCCCGATATAGGATTTTTGTGTTCTATCATTAAGAAAAATGTTAAAAACAAAGAACTTTTCTATAGAATTATGCAAGTAATTGTGGTGACTAGTAATAAAATTCTTTGGAGGGCCATTTAGGACCTCCTTCAATCTATGATAGTTGTCGATGGTAGTAAGGGAGAGGTACTTCTCCAAACACTAGCCTTGTAAACTACAAATTTTTCTAAACCTTGGAAAAACTTTCGGCAATGTTCTTGAAAAGTTCATCAAAGATTTTTATTTGAATGATGACAATCAAATTAAAAGCCATAACAAAACCAAAGAAGCAACATGATTATATAATAAAATTCTAGACAAAGTTTATTAATAATACCCAAAACCGTTTAGTTTTACCATAACAAAGAGATGAACAAAAAATTTCACCATTCTCAAAAACTAAAACAAAAAAGGGAATAAAACAACATGATTCACAAAATAATGAATGTAACTAAAAAATGATACACGATAGCTAGTAATTTTTTTTTCTTATACACCTTTTTTCTCTTTGTAGTTATCATTTTGCAAGATAAATATATTCCAAGTCCAAGCTTTCAAGGATCCTCAAAAATAAAAAATAACCAAAACTCTCGGGATGGCCTGAAAGAATCCTCTCTAATCAAAAAAATGGTCACGCTCAATGCGTATGAGCCTCATTTCCAAGAACAAACTTGCCAAAATCAAAAGATTGCTCAAAGCGTCAAGATACCTAAATCAAAAGAGAATACTTTGTGTTCTAAAAGGAAAATGTTAAAAACAAAAATGCCACAGAACTTTTCTATAGAATTATGTAAGGTGCACATATTCAATGTTGTACAATGGCGTTACACATCATCTTATAAATGAATTTTTTAATAAATTTTTTAATACAATAAGAATAAATGTTCGGTGAATAGCATTAGAATTTTTTAAATAAAATTGGCTTTGTGGTAACAAGCACTAACTCATCATTAAGAAAAAAGGAATGGTTACAAAGTTTAGGGGCCAACCTCGTGACATTTGCATCTTTAAGGGATATGATTAAGGAATTATTTTTGGCTCCTTTCAAGATCACAAATTTCAACTAGTCTTCACATTTCCAATCAAGTTATTGTTGGCTCTAACACTTCATCCGCAGATACTCCTTACAATGGTAAAACTTCTTTTCTTACCACTTCTTGGGTATTAGACAGTGGCGCAACCGATCATATATGCTTTTCTTTATCATGATTTTCCTCTTATCATCGTATAAAACCCATACCTATAAAATTGGAAGTTTCAATCAAATCTGCACATGTTTTCCAGTGTGGACAATGATGCTGCTCAATGTTGCTCAAGCAGTTCAGTTATGGAGTTCTAGAGTTTAAAATTGGATAACAGGAAAAAGAAGATCGCATTTGGCACTCAAAGCTTGAGACGTGCACGTGTGTTGTACATGCGCATTTCTATCCAAAAACTAACGTTGATTACCATTTTGTGGTGCTCTGCACAAATCGCAAAGTAATGAGTCCATTTTGTACATTTTTAAAATAACATGACCAAAGTACACATTATAAATAAAAAATGATTTTGAGTGAATTTCAACGTAGATTCCACTAATTATAATTAATCAAATTTATCTAAACCATCTGAGATGTCATATATTACTAAGTATATTTTTCTTTATTTATTGTAATTTTTTTAATTTATCTCGTATATTACATGGATACAAAATATTAGTATTTTTTATGGTAATATATCACAAATTTTCTTTTACATTAATTATTCTTTTATGTTAATTTTCTTTATTTTATCTATTTACTATCATTTACCATATTTATTTTCCATATTAATTTTAAATCAAATCTACTTAATTAATTTTCAAATATACATAATTGATTCTCAATTTCTAAATTTGCATAATCAAATTTATAGACATTGAAATTTTTAATGGAATATAATTTAAAGACATTAAAATTCATATAAATAAAAAAACCTAGCATTGCATTGACTACTTGCTAGTTAAAATCATAAAAGATTTATCAAATCAATTCTTATTTTTATAATTTTCCAAACAAAGAAGATTTTATTTCATAAATCAAATCAAATCAAATTAATTTCTAATATTTATAATTTATAATTTATAATTCTAAACAAACTCTTCAATTTTTATATTTAGAATAGATCAAATCCAATCTAATCATATTTGACTATGTTTTTAAAGTACATAATTAAATTAAAATTAAAATTAAAATCATAACCATAGATTTGTAATTAAATCAATTCTTACTTTTACAGCTTTCCAAACAAAAATATTTTAATCTTATAAATTAAATCAAATCAAATCAAATTAATTCTTAAAATTTATGATTCTAAATGCACTCTTATGGTATAAAAGAAGCCAAGCCATCATTGAGTACATAGATAATCAACAGCCTCCTCCTACAAAGGAATCATATCATATTGTAACTAATCAATAAGCATGGCCAAACTCTACGCATTATATGCCACTCTCCTTCTCCTGTCTATATCAGGTATTATTATCCTTTAAAGGTAGTGCTTATGAGTTATAAAATTGTGCTTGAAGGTATAGAACCAGGTGAGACTAACTAGTTTACTTTTAATTCTAACTTTTCATGTATGATGGTTGTCATAGGTGCTCTGACGGGTATAGTGGCTGGTAACAAGTGCCGAGAAAATATTGGGGTTGGGATTTGCGATTTTGGATGTAGGTCGAGGTGCAGAGCCCTTCATCGAGGTGGTCTGGGGATTTGCCAACCCCCCACTGTTGGTGGCCAACGGGTCTGTTGGTGTTTCTATGAATGCAATCCCGATATAGGATTTTGCGGTCGTAATTGTGGTGACTAGTAACTGGAGGGCCATTAGGACCTCCAATCTATGATAGTTGTCGTTGTAAGTACTTCTCCTAGCTAGTTTTTGCCTTGGAAAAAAGGCAATGTTCTAGGGATTTATTTGAATGATGACAATCAAATGCGGATTATATAATAAAATTCTAGACAAAGTTTATTAATAAGGTTTTGAGATGTGTCGTATTTGGCGAGCATAATTTTTTTTTTCTCACCTTCTTCTCTCATTTGCAAGATAAATATATTCCAAGTCCAAGCTTTCAAGGATCCTCATAAACCAAAACTCAGCCTGAACAAAAAAAAAAGGCCAAAATCAAAAGATTGCGTCAAGATACCTAAATCAAAAGAGAATACTTTGTGTTCTAAAAGGAAAATGTTAAAAACAAAAATGCCACAGAACTTTTCTATAGAATTATGTAAGGTGCACATATTCAATGTTGTACAATGGCGTTACACATCATCTTATAAATGAATTTTTTAATAAATTTTTTTGGTATAGCCGAATAGCATTAGAATTTTTTAATAAAATTCTTTGTTAACTCATCATTAAGAAAAACCAAAGAAACGTGACATTTGCACTTTATATGATTAAGAATTATTTTATAGTCTTATAATATTGTTGAAAAAGATAGAGTATAATGACGTCGTTTAATCTATATAGTTGATCTCATTTAGTGAAAAAAGATTTAGTTGTTATTGTTATAATATTATTAAAAAGGATTACATTATACTCTATAAAATTAATTTATCACTTATCAAATAAAAGAATATTATAAAAAAAATTAAGTTGTCTCTCTATTGAGTACAATTGAATTTAATATAAGTCATTTCAAAAAATAATTTGGAATATATGTTGTTTACAACTTTACATACTGGAAGCATGAAGAATCAATCGTAATTTCGTCGGGTGTTTTGCCTGTGATTAGTGGTAGACCTAGCTACACGCTAGAAGGATATGCCTAGGGATGGAAACAGGTCAGGTCAGGCCAAGCTTCACCTTAAACAGGCCAGACATGTGTTACAAATATTTGATCTGAGTCTGGCTTGTTACTTGTCAAATGCCTTTTTTTGGGTCTGGCCTGACCTGTTTAAGAAGTCTGACCTGGCCTGAAGCCTGTTTAAAAACCTGGTTTATATTAAGGTCTCTAAATAGACCAGCAGGTTAAGGTTTTTATATAGGCCTTAAATAGGCCTAAGCCTTTAAACAGGCTTTGAAAGGCCATTGAAAAAAATATATAATTTTATAAATAAATATAAATAGGCCGGCCTAATAGGCATAACAGACTTTGCTGAGAGGTCAAGTCTGACCTACTAAATGAAACAGACTTTTAAAAAGATCTGAGCATAATTCATTTTCTAAATAGGTCGGTCAGTACTTAAACAGTAAACTGTTCTGACAGTGACGACTTATTTCCATCCCTAGATATGTCTCCCAAAAAGTCGTATAAACTTATTACCGACTATAAAGTGAGGCATAATGTGACGAAAGCCTGCCCCAAATATATAATGACTATTATTATTATTATTATTATCATTAACGTTAATGGTCAAAATTGTCACTTTGGGTCAGATAAAAAAAAATTTGTCACTTCGAGAAAAACGATAATTTTGAGAATTCTGTTTCATTTCACACAGTGAAAGACTGAAACTCTATAATTAGGAAAAAGAAAATAGGAACCAATGTACATAGAAGAAGCTTGACATGATTTTCTGGTGTGAAACATGAATGAGGAGGAAGAAGCTGAATTAGGAGTGGCACCCACACCACCACCAGCAGCAATTGCCCTGATTACTTGGTGGAATTGAAGAAAATGGTGATTGGTGAGTATATATATGGAGTGGGAAAATTTGTTTTTATTTTTTATTTTTGATCACGGGCAAATGCAGAAGGGTTCCAATGCATGCTGGGGTCAGAAAAAAACAACACCAAATGATGCCAAAATTGACTCCTTTCTAGTTTATTGTACTACAAAACAAGAAAAAGTGAGACAATCTTGTGTTCAAGAGATATATATAAATTAGTGTACTTTCCCGATATATCTCTACAATTTTAGTTCATTTAAAATTTTTATGGGACTTCTTAAGAAAAAAAAGTTATTTATTACCTTGACTCATCCTTTATGGAAAAATCTGTACCTTCTTATAATATAAACATTAACCCCATTTGCTAATTGCCACTCATTTTAATCTCTGGTTTTCGTTTGTACCCCTGCTCAAAGATTCCAAACCTTGGTACAGGCCTCATATTTTTCCTTTGTTGTTAATTTAGTCTTAGAAAAAAAAAATGGATAGTAATTCAATTCATATATTGAATTAATAAAAATCGATTGAACTTCACACTTTTTAAAATTTAATTCTCACTTATTGACGTTAGTCAAATTAATAATTTATTCTTATCAGTTTAGTGCATAAAATAAACTATATTATGTAATATATAAAAATCTTTTCTAAGCTTATGAGTGTTGCCAACACTCGCAACTCCTACCAGAATTAAAATTATAAATCATAACAAAAAAAATACATAAATCATTATTGCAATTAAAATTGACAAAATAATACGTGCAACTTTAATGCTTTGTTTGGATGAGGAGAGAAAATGGGAAGAGAGAAAATAGAGAAGATAGAAAATAGAGAGAAAATTGTATTTTCTCTCCTATTGTTTGGATTAAGAGAAAATAGAAAGAAAGAAAATAAAAACTTTTCTTTCTTTTGTTTGGTTGAGAAGAAAAGTGAGAAGAAAGAAAACAGAATTATATAAAATGACTAATATACCCTTCATATTGAGGAAGAAGAAGAAGGGGGTTTGGGTAGAGATAAAATGGTCATTTCACTAAATTATCACATTCTCTCTTCTGTTTTCTGCGCATCTAAGGAGAGAAAACTGAAAACGTGGGTCCCACCACCACATTTTCTCTCTTCTCTATTTTCTCTCATCAAAACAAACAGGAGAAAATGGAATATTCTTGCCATTTTCTCTCCTCTCATTTTCTCCTTCCATTTTCTCTTGAAACAAACAAAGGGTAAGAGTAGCACGTTGGTATGACGCAAGAAGAAGAAGATCGGTGGCCCGATATCTGGATCAGGATTTTCTTAATTTTTTTTCTCAAGTGATCAATTATAGGAGAGAAAAAATATACAAAAAAGTTATTAGTAGAACCCAGTTGAAACTTGTGAAATTTTTTTTTATAATCTTATGTCTTTATCTCTCTTATAATTGATCATTTGAGAAAGAAAAAAAATTAAGAAGATCCTAATTCTCCGATGTTCCGATGCCTTTCATCTTACTTTTTGATTTTTTCAGTATCAACAGTTTTTTTTTTTTGTATTTTAAGCTGTTACTATTTAAGCAACGTGTTTCGGTCTGTTGGAAGAAAAATAATTTCTTGAGCATTATTGAAAAAAGTTATTGAGATTATTCTTAATAGTGAGATATAGATATTATTTTATCCTCAATTAAATATTTTTTAATTATTGTATATTTATTTTAATAATATGATACATAAAAGTAAATTTTTTATATTATCTAAATAAAACAAATAATTTAAAATCACTTTTTAGCTAACATATCAAACATACAACAATTTTCTTATAATTGATTATAACAAAAAAAAATTATACAATAATTAATTATTAAAATAATCAAATTTTTATAGTATCCCAAACACGCATTTACTTAACAGATAACCAATGGAAATGTGTCTTTCCAATTTAAATTATAATTTTGTACTTAATGAAATCAATTTGTTTGATCATATTTTATAAATTATACATGACAATTTTTTATCTAGAGTTTGTTTGTTAATGATTATTTTTATGCCAATTTTTTTTTTTCTTGGGTTGAAAAGTTTTTTATGGATTAAAGTAACATTTGAGTAAAATTACTTAAAGTGATAAAAAAATATGGGTTAAAAAGTTTTTCTTTATAATTTCTAATTTTGAGCATTATTGGAAAAAAATTCTTTCAAAAACTAATTATGTTATGTTTTTACTAAAGTAATCCTTAATCATAAAATATATATAATATAAATATATTATTTTATATCATTTTTTAGTAATTTATTATACAAAAGTGTTTTTTTCATATAATTCAAATAAAATAAATTATTTTAAAATTACTTTTTAACTAACATATCTAAATATAAACTTAATTTTATTATTATCAATCATATATAATTGATTATTAAAATAATTTTTTATAGCTAATCCAAATACATCATTATTGTTGTAGGTGTATCTAAATGAAGGTTATTTTATTTGAATTTTTTAGAGTAACTACACCTGAACCTGAGAGATATTATTTGGATTTACCAATGAGAGTTAAGTTGTATGCAGTGATAAGTGAACTTCATTTTTATAGAAATGACCAAATTTTAAATTTAAAAAAATAATTATTAAAAAAGTCTCTTAATAATGACAGTACTCAAAGATTAATCTCTCTATATTAAAGTTAGAAAATATATTATTTGGGTTTGCGTTGTTGGCGTGCAGAGTGCAGACAGGGTGTGTTAGTGACAGTGAGGCGTTGGGATCTTCTAAGGAGACGTTTGTTTGGTGGTTTCGAATTACATTCCCTAAATCATATTTTGAAGAATGCTATGACTAGAGAAATGTTATGGTTAGGTATTTTGAAAAATCTATTTGTTTAGCATTTAAAATTCCCGAGAATTATTTTGAAATTCTTGAAAATAACTTAAAAGTTTGTTTGATTCATAATGCATATTCTTAAGAATATATGTAATCATTTTCAAAATACTCCCAATACATAAAATATTATTTAAATATAATTTTTCAGTGCAATTGATAAAAAATGGAGTAAAAAAACAAATCAAGATGATTATTATAACTTTACTATAAAATAAATATTTTAATATTTTTTATTTATACAAATTATTATATTTTTTTCTTTCATATATTGTACTTATATTATAAAACAAATATTTTAAATAGGGTTCGCGTTTTAAATATGCCAATAAAATGCCAACCGGATCAGCCTGTCAATTTTTTCTTTTTTTTTTAATTTTTAATTGCTAAATCAGCCTGAGTAGTGAGCACTGGTCAAAAAACGAACACAGCACTGATCAAAATTTTGTAGACGTACCACCACAGAGCAGTAATCACAAAAATTGTACTAAAATTTGCACTTTCACAAAGAGGCCACTGAACCATGGAATCTTGGATATACCAAAAGAATATAATAACATGTAATACCTCCAAAAAATTCTCTCCAGTTCTGCAATCTGACATACCAATAGGTGGTATCTCCCAGTTAAATTTCCAGTTTCTTTGGTTGTCAATTTATTCTTTTGATAAATTATGTTGCTAATGTAAATCAAAAGAGCTGCATGGAGAAAACAATGTCAGATTAAAGGATGACATATCATGCAAAAAAATAGAAAAATTCATATGAGTTATGTATAATGACCAAGTAATACAAAAAACAACACTACTTAGTGCGTGTTTAGAATAGTTGTAAAAATTTAATTATTTTAATAATTAATTATTGTATAAATTTTTTTTGTTAAAATCAATTATAAGAAAAAAAATTATATTTTATTATAAGAAAAAAAATTATGTTTAGATATGTTAGTTGAAAGTGATTTTAAATTAATCTGTTTTATTTAAATGATATAAAAAATTATTTTTATATATCAAATTATTAAAATAAGTATATAATAATAAAAAAATTATTTAATTGATTAAAAAAGATTTGATTAAATAATATTTATATCTTATTATTAGAAATAATCCTAACAATATTTTGAAATAATACTCAAATTTGAGCTTCTCATCCAACAGGTTTTTTCTCAAGAAAAAAGCTGTTGATTTTGGGAAGCCAACTTACCAAACACGTTCATGCTCTCCTTCAATAGTTTAAAAAAAAAAACAAAACTATTGGTTCAGCTTAAACATTGTCCTAGTAAGAGTGTATTTGGGAAAGCTATAAAAAAATAGATTATGCTTATTATAATTGATTATAATCAATTATTGTTATAATTAATTATAATTGATTTATTTTTATATTTAGATGCATTAATTATAAAGTAATTTTAAGTTAATATGATTCATTTAGATGATATAAAAAAATCACTTTTATATATTAAATTACTAAAATAGGTATAGAATAATTAAAAAAATTATTTAATTGAGGACAAAATAGTATTTACATATCAAAATGTAAGAAATAATCTATAAGTTAAAATCATAAGTTTCAATCTTCACCATTATGATTATTAACTTTAAAAATTTTTTATTTTGCATTGAATTTCGTGTAAAAGCTTTTTTAAAAAATAATCTTTTTACCTAAACATAATAATTATTTCACAAAGCAACTTAATTTTTAAAAAAATAACTGAATGGAAAAAAATTAATCCCAAACAAGCTCTAAGTAGTAAATAGTTAGTAGTAATCAGATTCATTGCAAAACATATCACAAACCATGGAGGAGAGAAAAAGAAATTTAACATGAAAATCAGTTATGATTTTTTTTTTAAATTGCATGAACAAAATTTGAGGAGTTTCCATTTCTAATTAGCATAGAGAATAGAAATTGGAGAGTTTTGGTGGTTGGTATATAATATATTGACATATATATAAGCTTCAAGATTTATAATATTTTGATATATATTATATGTATCAATATTCGTTACTTTGTAAAGTCCTTCAAAAAATATAAAACATTATTTCTATTAACATTTTTAAAAAAATTTCTAAAATTAACTTGTTCTAATAAAATTAGTCATGTACAAATATATATACAATTAAGAAAATTAACTAAAGTGAGTATTTAAAAATTAACTTTATTTTACCCTCTACCATCACTAAGATGGCAGCATGATGACTTAATAACATATGATGGTAGATGGCTAGATGGGAGATGACTTCATAATAAAAAACATCATGATCTGATTAAGATAAGTGGTTTTGATATTTAAATAATTGACTTTCAGTAATAAATAATAAATAATTATATATATCATTATTTTTTATTTTAAATAATAATTAATTTTTTTAAATTTTAAATTAGTCATGCCCTACAATGTCCTCGACATGTTTGAGTTAAAAAAATATTTTTTTAATCATAACACTTACAAACTTACAAACACGTGTGTCATTGTGTGTTCATACTTCGTGGACCTAATCATAAACCCGTAATAAAGCCTTTACATAACATAAACGAATGATGAAAAGCCTAAGAAGTAAAACTTTGCTCCTGCACATATCAAAGTTCTTTCCTTCCACGTAAATATGTAATTCTAAAATATGTTTAATCAAACCTTCTTCATCATCATGGTCATCCTTCAGCATGCTATAAAGATATAGGGACGTCAGCACCTTTCCTCTTTTTTCTCACTTTTACCTTGTGTTCTTGCCAAAATTCTGGATGATCAGTGAACAAATTGCTAGGTTCAGGTTGAGTGTGGATTTAATTAATGGAGTAGGGATATGTGCAAAGAAACTTCAGTACTCAAATAAAAAAGAGTAGTATATAAATATACGAAAATAGGCTAGATGAACATACTGGTTGGGTTTGATCCCTGCTCTTTCATATGTGATAGAGATCGGATCGTTAGAGCCTATTAAAATCGAGGCGAGGTGATGGTTTTAAGCTTTAAAGGTCATTAATGAGAGCCAGGATCTTCTCCATTAGTGTTTTTTTTACATGTAAAAATTATATATATATTTTATTATATATTATTTTATTTATAATATATATTTTATTATATTTTATTTTATTTATAACATACATCTAAATCCAGTACTGGACCCTACTGAGAGGATCCGGACTCCATTAATGAGGCATGAAACTCTAGTTAGCGCAAACGGTCAGCAGTTACCTGGTTGAATTATTCATGTGGGTGAAGGTGAAACATCCAACAGATGGGCTTATGAGTACTGATCCAATTACTTTGGGCCGATCAGTCGATGTGGGTTTATGTCAGTACACCTTGTTTCCTTTTTATCTCACTTATGCCTTCTTTCTTTCTTTTTTTTGAAAAGTGGGCAGAGCAATGCAAATTTTTAATTTTTGACAAATAATAAAAAAAAAGTTTTATATCAGCATAATAAAACACTAAATAATTTAAACAAGGCAGAAAATTATCACGCACCCGTGTAACTCAAATTTGACACACACACATAAAGAGAATTAATGGCATGATTTTGTTTTTCGTTTTTAAAAGAGAATTATCATATGTGAAACTGAAGAAAAAGCCATTGCCACAGAGAGAGTGTTGGCGAGACGAGTGTGTTTGAATACGCAAAGCTCAAACGGCACCGCTCTGGTTCAAAGCATAGAGAATGCCCAATATGATTTGATTTGGGCTCCTATCCTAAGTCCTAATACCTGCAGGAAAAAAAAAAAAACTGTCTAGTTTCTGAAAACCGCTTCCTGTTCGGTTTGGACAGTTTTAAAAGCAGTTTTTTTTTCCCCCAAAAGATAAGAAGCTGATTCTATTCTTATCAGTTTAAAAGCAATCAGTTACATGGGACTGACTAGTGATTTTTTTAAGGTTAATCTAAATGTAGACATGACATGTTTTTGATTTAATTGGTTGAACCAATTGGTTCAATTCAATATTTATAACTTTTATTTGGACAGTAAAATCTTTTTTTTTTTTTATAAACTTCGGGGTCACATGCTAAGGAGGATTAAAAAACTATATTTAAAAAAAAAGAAATGACATTTGCATTAGCAAACAAAGCAAAAGAAAGAAAATGAGACAACCTCAAAAGGGTACTCCCCGAGAGTAAGAAAATGACCATGTTTGAAAAGTAAATTAGTATAATTGTTTCCTTCCCTATACGTATGCTTAAGCTTGACTTGTCAGTTATGTCTGAGGAGCTGTCTAATTTTGGACACATCAATCGCATAAGGATGCCAAGAGCGGAGCTCAGAGTTGATGAGACTCAAAGCACAACGAGAATCCGTTTCAATAATTAATATCAAAATACTCTTCTGAAAAGTCAATGACAGACTGGAGAGGATACCATTTAACACAACCTAAGTAATAGAACATTGACCAAGATTTTGAGCAAAGCCAAAGAGAAAACCCCCCCATCTCATTCCTAGCAAGACCACCACAGGAAACATTTTGTTGGTTGGATAAAAAGGAATTGTCTACATTTATCTTCACCCAACTAGGCACTGGAGGACTCCACGCCACGGACTTAAGTTGAACAGGAACTTTAGAAGTACAAACATTCTTTGCCAAGAGGGCACTTTGATATTCTGAGGATAGGGCACAAATCCTAGGAATCCAGGTTACAGTAGCATCCATAGGACCATTAAAAAGAGCTTTATTTCTTTAACCCCAAAAGAAGTGACAGGCCTCACAAACATTAAGACTCATTCAATATTAGAAGGCCTACCAAAAGAGCCAAATAGATTAGAACAAAGCCATTCCTTAAGATCCAAGCTGAAGAAAATCGAGAGCTTGTGAGGAGCCATAAGCAGTAACCAAGTATGCCTCACAGCGGGGCAATCACTCACAACATGCAACATGGATTCCTCCGCATTCCCACAAGCACCACACAGAGCACTATCTGAAATATGTCTGGTAAATCTAAATAAGTTGGTATGAAGGGCATTATTATCGCATATCCAAAGAAAGGAACAAATCCTCTGGGGAACTCTTGCCTTCAAAATAAGATTAAAAATAGAGTCATCCTGACCATGTAGAGAACCAGCACAGACCACATAAATCATTTTAAAGGAAAACTTACCATCCTGAGAGGGAAGCCACATAATAGAATCATTTGGAGCATCCAGCATGAGGCGAGAAAGAAGTGATAATATTACAAAAATTCTCGGGAAGAATACTTCTCAGCTTATCCAAATCCCAACCATGACCATTAACAAAGTCATCCACCACCACTTTCTCATCTAAGTAATCCCTGTTAGATAAAGCAAAATCTGCTAGCTTATTAATACTGGGAAGCCATTGATCAAACCAAAAACTAGTTTCTCTGCCATTTCCTATCCGCCAAACAATATTTTGTTTAAAACCAGTAAGAAACAATCCCTTTCCAAGCCTGGGAAGAGCTAGGTCTCCTTTTAATATAGGGGATTAAGTTATTACCTGCCCCATACTTGGCTCTGAAAACCTTAATCCATAAAGCATCTTGGCAATGAATGAGGTCCCAATTCAGCTTCATCATATAAGTTGAGTTTAGACTTCGAGAATGCCTAAAGCCCAGCCCACTGTGCCTCTTAGTTCTACACAATTTGTTCCAGCTGACTAAATGAATTTTCTTTTCATTTTCTGAAGCTCCCCACACAAAATTTCTCACAGCTTTTTTCACCTGATTACAAGCACTAACTGGAAGTAAAAGATGTCTACATGGTGTAAGAGGGGATTGTAGTAACTGCACTTTGAGAAAGAGTAACTCTTCCAGCAAGAGAGAAGGTATTAGCCCACTAACCATTAAACCTAGAATTCACCATATCAATAATGCTTTTATAAGTATTCCTTGTGACTCGCTAATGCAACAAAGGGACACCAAGATAACGACCAAGATCATTAGTAAGTCATAACCAAAGGCCTAGCTCATTTCTTGTTTTCTAAACCCATGAATGTTTTTTGAAAAGAATATACAAGATTTATCATAGTTTACCTTCTGCCCAAAACTATTACAAAATAACTTTAGCACACCCTATAGAACTTCAACCTGATCCATGGAGGCTTTAGCAAAAAGGATAATGTCATTTGTGAAAAATAGATGAGAAAGGCGAGGCCCTCCTCTAGACAAAGAAATCGACTCCTAAATATTATTCTCCACTGCTAAATTAATGAGGTGAGATAACCTCCCCAAGCATAAGACAAAAAAATAAGGAGAGAGAAGGTCTCCTTGCCTTAAGTCTGTAGAAGGATCAAAAGTAGAAGTACACTCCTCATTCCATAAGAGCTGCATCGACGAAGAAGAGATACAGACCCAAACAACATTCACCAAATTAATAGGGATCCTAATATCAATTAGAGTATCTCTGACAAAAGCCCACTTCATCTTGTCATAAGCTTTCTCAAGATCAATTTTGATTGCCATGAATCCAACCTAGCCTTTCTTATTCCACATAGAATGAATAACTTCTTGAGTGACCAGAATATTATCTGGGCTTTGCCTCCCAAGAACAAAGCTACTTTAGGTAGGAGCAAAAAGATGACCTATAATAGTCTTGAACCTGGGGGCAATCAGTTTAGTGACTAACTTATAGCACACATTACACAGGCTGATAGGGCGAAACATCTTAATATGATCCGGATGCTCCACCTTAGGAATAAGAGAAATAAGAGTGCAATTGGCATCCTTGATCAACTCCGGATGCCTAAAAACATATTTAACCTAGCGCAACAGAGCATTCTTAACCATATCCCATTGAGACTGGAAGAAAACCACATGCAACCCATTTGGACTCGGGGCCTTCAACCCACCCATACCAAACAAAGTATTTTTAACCTCCTTCATGGACACCTCACCATCAAGAATAGCAAGTTCAGAAGCTAAGAGATTTGAAAATCTGCCCATCATAGCAAACTCCTCATAGTTACCATTATATGTATAAAGATTCTGATAATAATCCACTCCTAAACCTTTCAACTTCTCAACATCCGAAACCAGATCACCATTATCATTTTTCAAACATAATATATGGTTCCTACGCTTACGAGCTGTAGCAAGCCATGAAAATACCTTGTGTTTTTTATCACCATGCTAGATCCATTTATAACATGACCTTTGTTTCCATTGCAGCTCCTCCTGACAAAGAATGCCTTCATAATCCTTCCACTATTGACGTTGTAGCTTCTCAAGAAAAGGATTGCCCTGTAAGGTAAGCTTCCTAGAGATTCCTTCCAATCTTAGCAAAACTTTATTTTTTCTCCTATATATGTCACTAAAAACCTCCTTATTCCAACTCTTAACTCTTGAAACAAAGTTACTAATATTTTCCAAAAGAAACTGATCCTCACCCCAAGAATCTCTCACCACAATAGGAAAATTATCATGCAATAACCAAGAAGCGAGAAATTGGAAAGGCATCTGACGCTAATTACGAGAACTATCACTAGAAAGATGGAGGAAGAAAGGAACGTGATCCGATTTCAACTTCGGCAAATAATAGACATACCCAAAGTCAAACCTATTATTCCAAGCAATATTGGCCACAAACTTGTCCAACCTTTTACGAGTTAACCCTCTCTGCCAAGTGAAGTTTTGACCTAAAAAATCCAAATCAAAAAGCCTACAAGACAGTAGACAATATTGGAATTTGGAAGCATCAGCACTACCGTTACTTTAATCATTTGAATCATTGGCCTCTAACGTGGAGTTAAAATCCCCATCAACAATTCAAGCACCATTTATAGTTTCTGCTAATTCCCTTAACTTTATCCAGAGTTCTCTCCTTGGACTTGTTTGAGGACTACCATAAACTGCAGTAAGTGACCATGACTCTTCATTGTTTCTAGCTACCCTCATGTGAACCAACTGGTGATGGGACGACATAATCTGAATAGACCATGTACTCTTGTGCCACAAACACCAAATACCCCCTGTCTGGCCAACAACATGCTCAAGATGAATGTCATTAAAGCCTAACTGGTGAATCACATGATCCGCCCGACTCCCACTAATGTGCATTACCAACAGTACAAACAAATGAGCTTGATATCTAATTATCATGTCTCTAACTAGACCAACAAAGCTTTGCCCTGAAACACCCCTTCAATTCCAGATGACAGCATTCATGATGAAACCATAGAAGACCACGATGTAGAGACCCACCATCACGAGGTGACAAGGGGCAGCTCCCCTTCCACTGCTATACGACTATTCTCTTAAGGACCAGCAACCTCATCCACACCTGAACCAGAACCTTTAAGATTATTCCTCCCTTTATTTGGTGGTTCCTTCAGCTCCCTGCTACCATGTCCATCATCATCTAAAGAGGGAGGAAAGGATGAGCCATGATAGAGAGGGGATAGGTCTTGCAACCTATAATTAACAACCACAAACTCACCATTCGTATGACTTTTCCAAGCATCCGCTTGTGCATGCCTCATTAGACTCCATATCATTTTATCTTCGTGGGTACCCTTCTCTTTCTCTTTAGGTTCAGATTCTACCTTGTAATTCAACATAACAACAACTTTATCCTTATGTCCTATGATAACAGTAGCCTTACCTTTATTTTGATATGTGGACATCGTGTGCTTCATAGGCTTCTTAATATTATGCAGTTTCTAGACCCCCAAAGACGTTTTGGGCTTGTCATTTTTCTTCAAAGAATTATTCTTAAGTTGAGTGATCTGAGTTGCAATCATTGGGCCCGTCTCGTCATGCTTCACTTCATCTTTTAAAAGGTTGAAAGTAAGGGGCTCATACGTCACGTGCTGCTCATCTTCATATGCATTTAAAGTAGCATATCGTCTTTTATTTTTTGCATAGGCTGCATGCAGAATTCTCTCTCTAGGCTGGTATCGCACCTGATCTTGACCATATTTGCGCTGAGTATGCCTCTTAACTACCATCTAGGGGCCAAAATGTGATTCTGGATTAGTTTCCGTATTTGCCTTCAAAGAATCCAGATTCAAAACCATCTTCCTCTGGCTCTCTGAGATATCCACAATTTGTGTACCGTGATTGGCATCTCCCCTTCGATCCTGCACCTCCATGCCCCCATGTCTACACTACCATGAGAGCAAGGCACGAATACTTCCACAATTCGATTCTCAAGCTTTTTGTCTTCCCTATCAGCCTGCACATCCATGTTCACCACGTCTGACCCACCATGCTGCCTAGGCTCCAATTGTTGCTGATCAACCGGGGTGTAGAAATTAACACACATATCTTGTTTATGGCCATACCTACCACACCTAAAGCAAATGAGGTGCAACCCTTCATACTCCACCTTGAAGTTTTGGCCAAGTGCAGTGAAACTCAGAACCAATTGTTTACGTAGATCTACCTCCACACAGATCCTAGCAAATTGTCCTCGAGAATGAATCAATGTCCTTTCATCGATTTTAAGCATGCTTCCTAACTTAGCCCCTACTCTCCATAGAAACTTACTATTATACAACTCCACCGGAAGGCCTGGGATTCGCACCCACATTACTACTTTCCTTACTTCCTTATCCAACGATTTAAACATTGGTCTCCATCGCTAAACAAGTTGATAATGATCAGCAACGAGCCAAGGACCCTCAAAGAGGGCATGGCGATAATCTACTTCATCTTCAAAACGAACGATGAAAAAATTCTCCTCCAGATCAAGAACTCTGACACTACCTTTCCTTGACCAAGTTCTCTGCACCCAGTTATTGAAAGCTCAGATTGCTAATCTCTTCCCCAAAAGTTTGACAATCAAGGTTTGTTTCCAGTCCCTACACCAGTCTTCGTATTCCTCCAGGGACACCTATATGCTTGGATTGGCTTCAAAGCAAGAATCTCTCTTGTCTACGTCCTCATCAACCAAATCTTTAGTCGCATACTCTTCCACCACTGCATTAGCTATATCTTCAGGATCTAGATTAATAACTTCATATTTGCTAAGAACTGCTCCTTTGTAAGAAAGAAAGGAAGGTGCTTCTATCCATCCATTCCTGATGAAACCTCATCCATCTTGACTTCCTTGGTGCTTCTATCCATTAACGCCTCCTCCTCCTTCGATCTCTCACTGATAGAACTCTCAGACGCTTTTACCATGTTTTTTTTTCCTAATGCTCTTTATCATTATAATTTTATTCTTTTTATGCTTCTTTTTTTTGTAAAATCAATTTGACCCAAAGCCTTTTCCATTTGGCATAGGTCTCGAAATAAATTTTATGTGGTGTTGATCTAGAGTTATGCTAGGTATCTTGCGATTAGAAAGCCCATAGGAGCCCGACTTTTGTTGGCTGTGCTATTAGTAAAATAAAAAAAATTAAAATTAAAAAGTTAGTTACCAAACGATGGCTACCTGGCCTAGGAAAAGGCCGGGACATGCAACATTTTCCTATGACTTAACTATTAGTTTCTCTTTTTTTTTTTTATAAATTATACATTACTCTTTAAGGTTTATTCAATTTTTATTTTTCATACATGAATTTATTTTTTAACACATAATTTTTCTAAATTATAATAAAAAGTGTAATTATGTATACTTTTTTATCGATTTTAATAGTGAGAATCTACACATAAAAAGTACATGATATTTTTAAACATAATACTCAAACAAATAAACACTCAACTTCTAAACACCTCATCGATAAAGTTCATGGAAAATAAAGCTACACTTTTTTTCATAATTTAGGGAATTATGTATTACAAAATAAAGTTCATATATAAAAAGTGAAAATAGATCAAACCTCATGGGAGAAATGCATAATTTACCCTTTTTTTCCTTTTTATTTTATGTTTTGAAGAATAATTTTTCTTTTTCTACTAATACATTGATCACTTGTTAATTGAAAAATATTTATTATTGTTGATTATATTAGTGAAATCATGAATACTTAGTGTAGAAAACATTAATTGATAAAGACCAATACTAAAGGGCGCTATTTAGATTACACGACTCATTAATAACCATTAACCAGATTTTTTTTATATATATATTGATCTATGCATGTCTTCTTTTATTAACCTAGCAAGATTCTCAATCTCTATACTAGCCAACATCTGCTATGTCATCCAGGGGGCATGGCATCACCTGCGCAATTGTCACCCACGCTCTATATCATTTTCCATTAATAAATATTTAATAACTAAGTTATTGCCAGGTTATCTCAACATTTTTAATTAAAAGACTAATCCTACTCGGAGAATTAAGATTATCCTTCTGAGTAGGGCATTCCTTATAAATCATTCACTTAATTTAAGTTTACTTATTACTTGAATCACAATCTATTAGTAATAACTTAGTAAGCTACCTAGTACCAATATATATATATATATGGGTACCTAGCTAACATTCAGGAATATCAAAATAAGCAAGTCCAATTCGTTTCAAGTTAACCTAAAATGAGTAGGTTAACATGTTTTAGTTTAGTGAGTTGAAAAAGCTATCCGACTCTACTTAAGGTGATTGGCAGGATCTAGAATTTGAAAGAAAAGAAAAGTAAACAAATTTAAACACAAAAATGCAAGTAAGATAGAAATACGACCATATTGACAAACTGTGGATAGTTGTCCCACGAAAAGTTTGTAATTTCAGTTATGATATTTTTATTATTAATAATGTATATATATTTTTTTATATTTCTTCTAATATCATTTATTATATTTATTTTTTTTATTATTTTCTCTCACTAAATCTAACACATTTAAAAAAATATCAATAGTACATATATTCTTAAAAGAGATATATAATAATCTTTTTCCTTGTAATTTAGCCTCTATGAACATGTTGTATCCACCTTAATGAATAAATCATTTTCCAGCAAAGAAAAGAATATAAATACAAGATAAACTTTTTTTTTTTTTGATAAACACAAGATAAACATTAAACACCCATATAAAACAAGTAAATAACCAACCATGTACATAAGAAGAGTAAGGTCCATTCGTAACTTAAATTATAATAAAATTAAAAATATAGCATGCGTTAGCACACTCATTCTCCTGTCTATATCATGTGTTAGCCTTTAATGAACTAAGACTAACTAACTATTCATGCATGATGGTTGTCATAGGTGTTGAAATTTTTTTATATGGGCTACAATTAAATGTTATATTTTGTTTGCAAAAATTAGGTTGATAATTAATATGATCTGAAATATAGATAAATATTGTAAGTCTAATATTAATATTGATCCATATTAAGGATTGTGCATACTTATTATTGAGTGTGATTAGGCGATAATAGTGTAGACTTAATTAATCATTAATTCATTAAAGTTTATTCTTAACAATATTTCTTGATACGAGAGTCTCTTAGGGTTATAATTATGTGTTTAGGCTCCCTCCTTATTATTATCATATGTTATCTAATTTACCCTATTGATAACGGTTTGTTACCAGAAGTAAATAGGAAAAATGATCTAGTTAGATAAATAATACTTATCAATACCTCAATTGATCTTACACGACCAACTCATGCACGCTTCTTATTTTGTATTAATTGTCATCCCTATTTAGAAATATAGATAAATATTGAAAATATTAATATTGATTCATTATCATTGTTGTGCATACTTATTATATATATAGTACAATAGGTAGACTTAATTAATCATTAACTCATTAAAATTTATTCTTAACAATATTTCTTGATACGAGAGTCTCTTATGGGTTATAAATATGTGTTTAGGCCCCCTTCCTATTATTATCATACGTTATCTAATTTATCTTAATGATAACAAACAACAAAAGTAAACTAACTCTAACATATCCTCCCTTAAGAAATAATATTTTCAACAAGTAATCAATCTTACACGACCAACTCAAACAACTTTATCATCCCCAAATCTAATTAATAGGCTGTATAAATATGGATTCCAACTTCAAAGGCTTTGTCATAATATCGATAATGTTCTTGAGAACCGCAATGAACCAATTTGATAACTTCATCTTTGAATGAGGTCTCAAAATGGGCGAGAAAATGAAATCTCACATCAATGTGTTTGCTCCTACCAAAATGAACACAAAATTTAACCCGACATGGACTTTAATGGTGAACTATTATCACAAAATACAATTGTAGGCTCCAATGGGTTGAGGATGGCCAAGTGTTCCAAAATTCTCATTAGCCAAACCCCTTGACAAAATGCACGTGGCGAATGGGCCACCGCTATAAACTCGCCTACGTCTAGGTTGACAAAGTCACCACGGGAGTGAAGCACATCTTGAGAAGACCAGACATTCGCACCTCGATCCAAGCACAAAGACATACCCCGAAGTATTTTCCTAATCATTTACATCTTTTGCATAGTCACTATCTGAATAAGCTATCTAGAACCTTCCTTTCTCTTTGTACATGATCCCAAAATTCAATTGTACCTTCTTTTACCTAAAAATCCTCTTCATTTTTATGCAATCTTTCTGCATTGGTTCATCGTTAGGTTTCTCCATATATCTCGCCGACCAAGCATCTTTATGGCGAACATCAAGTCCGGGTGGAGGTTCGGTTCTTGATCCATCATCAAACTTCCTACCATTTGCTTGTAGAGGGATGGATCCTTCGCCTTCCCATCTTCATTCTTTGAAAGTTTGCATCCTCAAAGTACTATAGGATTTGTCACACAGTTTGAATTCTCCATGCCAAATCGTTCCAAAGACCTCTCTCCCGCTTATATTTCTTTAGATGTAATGAAAATCCCTCTTCATTTTGAGTTACTTAGCTATGCCTAGAAAATACTTCATCTTGCCAAGATCCGTTTTTCAAACTCCTCCTTCATTGACCGCTTGAATTGCAACAAGAAATCTCTTCATCATTCCCGAATTTTTAGATCAAATCATCCACATATAGACTCACAGTTAGCAACTTGCCTTCCTTTCCATCCGTCTTAACAAACAAGGTGTGTTCATAAGAACACTCGACAAATTTCTCACGTTTGCTAAATGTAGGATTCAATCTTGTTGATGGATCCATTACCAAATTTGAATAGAATATTTTCTTGGTAATCCATATGAGAGCCTTTTTCAACTTGTAAACCTTATCTTCTTCACCCCTTTTCTCGGTATCCCAAAGGTTGATCAATATAGGAACTAATAGTAAATTGTGACTCAGCTTTGCTCCATGCAAGAAATGCACTCTTCACATCAAGTTGGAACACATTCCAACCTTTGACTAATAATGCAAAGAACAGAAACTTACGAGCATAAGGAGAGTGAATGGTTCTAATTGTATCCCATCTTTAGCCACTGGTGCAAAGACCTCATTATAATCAATTCCATGTTGTTGTGTATAACCCTTTGCTACAAGCCTAGCTTTGTGCTTTTCAACCTTTCCATCTTCATTGCATTTAGTTTTGTAGATCCATTTCACTCCTATTGTCTTAGCTTTAGAGGAAGATCAGCCAGTTCCCAAGTATTATTCCTCTCCATGCTTTCTATCTCAAGGTCCATAGCTTTCCTCCGGATCATTATGTTGCATTGCTTTTCTCATAAGTACTTGGATCTTCATTTCTCTATAGCTAATATAGCAAAGTTGTGCGTTTTCATCGGATTCTTCACAAATAATCTTCTCCCAACTTATTGTTGTCTCCTATCCTCCTTGCATTGTGCAGATTTGATGCAAATGTTTGATACTGAGACTTAAAACCAATAGGATTTTGATCTTCGATTCTCTTTGAGGATCAGATCATATGATCTTGATTATTATGTGTTCAAGTGCTCGATTCAACTCTCTATTTTTCCCTTATGGCATTTTAGACTTTCATTATCATCTTTACATTCATGCTAGATTCCTTTTTCCTTCGTTTCTTCCCTTGTTCCACTTCATTTTGCTAGTCTAAAAGATATCACATCCCTACTAACAATGACTTTCTTTGTAGTAGGATCATATGAACTTTACGCTTTGATATATGACTCCTCATTTCACTTCCAAGTGCATGGTCACACTTGATACTTTTGTCGATCATAATTTCTTCCTTATGTAAAATCAAAGGAACATGAAAATATGTGCAAATTTTATTTTAATGATAGAACCAAAGACTCAAAAGTGCTTGTTAGAACAGATGGCTTGATGTCACTCCATGCCTCCATCAAAGGGTGACATTTTTCACCAAACTAGTTGGTGGACTTCTATTGAGCACAAAATTGTCCATTTCAAAGAAAGCACCAACATTTGCTAAATATAGGAACTTCTTTTTCGGACAACATACTTCTAAAACAATATTCATGATAGTTCTATTTTTCCTCTCGCCTACGCCATTTTAATCGTGTCCCTACACTGTCTTGAAAAATAAAGCTGCCTTTTAATACCATTTTGTATGGGAACACACCGACTTATTTTAAACTCCTCTATGAATTAAATTCTCCACCTTACATTCTCATCTTAAACAACAAATCGAGAGCAAGAAAATCTTTTTCAACCATAATCTTGAACTTGTTGTTTTGATATCAAATAATAGAGAAGTTTTTATCAAGAAATAAACCCAAGATTTCCTACTATACTACCTCATAAAGGTAATGAAATACCTTTTATTCCACTTGGATTCGGATTAATCAGGTCCATTCATTCTCAAAATGAAACCGAGTTCCAATCTTTGTTTTGCTCTCCAAGAACTCTCCTTTGGAATTGCTTCTCCTCGTTTAGAAGATCAACCATGCAGAACACTCGGAAGACTCTTTAAGTTTTGCAGACCTCTCAACCATCTCAATCTCCTCGTAAAGGATTTTCAGTTACCTTGATCTCACAGATGACCATATCTTTTTTAAATGCCATAGATATGTACTTCCCTTGTCTCCATTTGAAAGCAAAAGAGCCACAATCATATGAGAAAGCCAATGGCAAACATGACTGCTTGATGCAATGAAAGCATTTTGCTAGAAATAATAAGATGGATTCTTTCATCTTCCTAAAGACCTGTACACATGTCTTGCTTATAAATTAAAACATAAAGTGAGATTCTTCCAGGTTGGTGGCCAAAGGTTGACAATGAAATAGAGAAGATTATTTTTCAACTTTCTCCCGGGATGTAAAACACATCTCGTAACTACCCGAGTCATCTTGCTTCAATTTTCAATTTGATACTTGCACCAACTTAACTTCCATCCTCGAATTTTCACATGGAGATTTGAATGAAGATTCTTTGAATTTATCATCAAAATCAAAGAACCAATCTTTAAAATCCACACATGTGGTTTTTGCACCCTGAATCAAGAAACCACACTCACTTCTTGATCAATGGATTTTGTTTCTTGTGAAGGACATGAGTAACATTTCTTCCTCATCATCAAAAAGGCATAGCTTGGCATTCTCCTCCCAATTAGGACATTCATATTGGAAATGTCCCAATTAAATGATGACATTTGAAGCATTCCAAATGTTCTTTGTTAATTCAAAACAAGGCATATCTCTTTGTCAAAGAAAATATTGTCTCTTCCAGCCTCACTTGCTCGACCCCTTAAAACCCTAGATCCACCTGTTCTTCCAACATTAGTGATCTTCAAGACATGCTCCTCCTCTTTATGCCCTCTCATTCTTTGTTCATGAACCATGAGACTACTTTGAAGTTCATCAATAGTCATAGTAGTCACATTGTTGGATTCCTCAATTGAGCACACCACATAATCAAAGCATGCGGGGTGATTAAGGATCTTAGAATCTTTTCAACAATTGTAAGTCGCTCCCAAGAAATTCAACCTTTTCACCATGTGATTTCATCTTGTTCACAATGGCCAAGGTTCTTGCAAAATATTCATCTCTGATTCTCCTTTTTTCATTCTTTAATTTCAAATTCCCTCCGAAGCAAAATAATTGTCAAGATCTTTTTTGACCTTTGTAGAACCATTTCTACACTACATGGAGTCCCAAATCTCCTTGCGTATTCTTGTTCAATATTGTCTCCATAATACTTCTATCTATGGCTTGAAATAGATAGTTTTTGGCCTTCAAGTCCTTCAACCCCGTGCTATCCTGAGAGCACTCTTCGAGATTGTTCCACTTTATCGGCAAGATGGAACTCGAGGCTGCCGCTTTGATCCCAATTTCCACTTTACCAAGCATTGCCCCTATTTCCTTCGATCTCCAAGGAGGTTTTCCATTAACATTGCCCAATGATCATAATGACCATCAAACCTGGTTAATCGCGGGTTGAACGTAGTTTCCATTTAATTCATGACTAATCTCAACTTAAATTCTTCTTTCTCACTCTAACAAGAAATGGTCACATTTCTTGTAGTCGAAGACACATGTCATATGGGAGTCGATACCAATTGTTGAGTATTTAGAAAATTCTCATTCTATCGATAAGAAATTGGTTAAAGAAAATATTCTCTACGATTCATTTATCATTGTCTGTGCCTCATCTATATATATATATAGTCTCATTTGTACAGAGAATCATCAATGAATATACAAATAACTTGATCAATTCTTTTCCCTATTAGTTATTCTAATTCATGTCTTCTTAACAAACAACAAAACAGAAACTAACTCTAACATTAATTATTATTAATATCTTGGATTTATATGACTCCATAAATTTTGCAATAGGTACTTAATTCAAGATATATTATTGCATTATCTTCCCCACGGGATAAAATTACAATACTTTTAATTATATGAGATATTGTTATTTTGTTTCCCCATTATATGAGATATGTATGGCCATTCTAGGCTATTACGCTGATTGATGTTTGTCTAAAATAATTTCCTACAGTACTGAAAAAGCCATATGCAGGGAGGCAAGGGGAAGTGAGGCAGCAGATATCTGTTGTGGAAGAAAAGTAAAAAAAGGTAAGAAGTATGTCACATCCATATTTCAAGTTTTTGTTATTTCATAACATGATTTTATTATATCCCATCATCTCACATATATAATTTTAATTTATATGGTTTAATTTTTTTGAAGTTGATAATTAATTAAAAATAAATACAAATAAGATATTATTAACTCAACATCGCTGAGTTCAATATCTAGTAACGTATAAAGGAAAGTTACATGTGACACTTTCAATTTATGGTAACAAAGCTTTAATAAAATCTTGACAAGTGGCATAATACTTTTGTGACATGTGTCATGCATAATAAATAAAATAGTAAATAATTTAAATTTTGAATCTTCATTACTTATATTAAATTATTAAATTTAAGAAATTAATTAAATTGTATTGAATTATGATTTTCATAATTATTTCATTAATTCAAAAAAATCATTTTAGTGTATTAATGTTATAAACGTACACATGTGCATTAATTTTAAAAGGAAATTGAATATATGAAATTAATTTGATTACAACAATAAAAGAAGAAAAATTATAATCTCTTTACAAATCTTAAGAAAATAGTTATTATAAATAAACTTGATAAATACTTATAATTTGCATTAATGTCTAGAATAATTATGTATAAATTTAGCTAATTTTACAATTATAGGCAAATTTAATAAATAGTTATTATTATTATTATTATTATTATTATTATTATTATTATCAAATTATTTATATACTTTTTTTACTAGAGGTAGTAGATATAAGAAACTCATAGGTTTCAACAAGTAATTGACTCACACATATCAACACAATACACTCATCTTGGAACAAATATACAAAAAAAGAAATTTTTTATTACACATAAATGTAACACATCATCTTTACACACACTTACAAAAAATTAAAGAAAAATGATGATTTTTTGTGATAAATGAGTTTAGTGGAATCCATTTTTTTCTCTCTAACTTTTTGTCTCTTGTATGTAAAGGTGACGTGTTACATATGTGTGCACACAAGAATATCTCGCTATGAGAAATTCTCAGGTGGGCACGATCTACCACGTCATTTCTTATGCACTCAAATCAATATTTAACATATGTAAAAATATTATTAAACATTGATATAATTTTATGATGGTCCTCACCATCTTACACATGTCAACTAATGATTTGAGTATCTATAGTAAACCATGCCTACATAAGAATTACTCAAAGAGCTAGTAGGCCATTGTCAATATCATATTATTAGTTATATATACGTGCATCATTAAAGAATAAGCATCACTAAAATATATCACAAGGTCGTATTACATAACATATAAACTACAGCCCTTCAAAAAGGTGATGTTTTTAGTTAGTTAGGCAAGTTAGCCATAATGTTTACTCAAAAGTAAAAATACATATATATCTAATAACTCTAATATACCTTCCCTCCTCGGGGATCAAAATATTCATGTGTAATCAGTCTAGATGATAATCCTGATGCATCTTGTACTAGTATGGAATCACCATGAAAAGAGTAAGAACTTAAAGTTCTCAGTAGAACGTGAGCATAAAATTAATAAAAATATTCATACAATAATATTTTTATAATATAATAGTCATTTTTTTCATAAATAAAATTTTCATGAATTTTTTAAAAAAATAAATAGTTATTATAATAATTTTTATATAAATATAAAAATAATTTTTATATAAATATAAAATCTCAATAAATATGATTGTTCATAAATAAATGTGGAGAGAGAGAGAAAATTTAATTTTTAAGTTATGAAATTAATAATTCTTAAGGTATAAGTTAAGACTTGAAAAAGCTTAATTTAGTTGTTTTTCAATTCCATAGAATTGGTTTATGAAATTATAATTCCAATTCTAAATGACATTCTAAACATAAAAATTAGAAAAAAGAAATTAAAAAATTCAATTCTAATTTCAAACTCTAATTCCATACTCAATTCTAAGAGCCAAATAGACACTTATATTAATCAACGTTATCAATGCAATTACTTTAAATCAAGGTAAGTATTTGAATATTGGTAAATGATATTTCAACTTGAGCATAATTAATCCCCAAATCAACAAGAATATCATTTTATATTAAACCCATTCTAATAATTTAAATTTCTATCATAATAATTATAGTATTTTAATATTAATTAGTCCCCAAATCAATTCTAAAGATATTGACATTTACTCTAAATATGATAGTGAAAATTTGATTAAAATACGAGTTTAAATTTATGAAACAATATTTTTTTTGAATCATCATTAAATTTATTAATTAAATACATTAAACCAATCCTTAAAACAATGAATTTTAAGATTTTATTAAATACGGTGTCATATTTTATTCTCAAAATCAATGGTGCAAGGGTTAAAAGGCATTAGTCCATATATGATGCTATCCACAAGTAACTAATTTATATCTTATTTTAAATGAACATTATTAACTAATATGTATTGGTCCAAGTGAAAGGGATTCAGGTCCCTTAAGTATGTGATATTGAATTTAAATTTAAAATTTGATATATATAGAAATAATAACGTTAGAAGAATCTCTACTTAGGTATTTGATCGTATTTTAGGAGATTAATCTTTTTACCTATCAGGTAGAGAGATATTATGAATAATAAAAAAATGACCATTATTGCTTTTTGTATCAATTTTTTTGTTGGGGTTTTTGGTTGGTCCATATTCTTTGGGATTTTTATTTATTTTAGCTAATAGATTATCATTGAACACAGGATTAATAATTTAATGATATTAAATTTGATTACTATAGAAGTTATCTGATCATTCATCTTATTGGCATAAAAAATATCGTTAATAATTTAATGACATTTATCAAGTGTCAATAATGCTTTTAGGCAGGTATTATTAGAAATCATCTATTAATACACATGTTAAAAATATTGTACACATTACTTTTCAAAAAAAAAAATTGTACAAATGATAATAATAGATGCCACATGATAAGAATATAAGGGTAGTAGGTGCCATATATATGACAAAATTGCATGATATGTGGGAGAAATTATTGCATGTTCTTAAAGCATCATATAGGATTGTGTTTATATAATTCAAATCTAAACATTTGGGCATTTATTAATTATAGAATCAATCACTAACTTGCATATTTATTATCCTAACATTGTTTTTTATTTTTTAAAAATAAAACATAATAAATATATAAGTTAGTGATAGACTCCATCATTAATAAAGATTGAAATGTCAAAATATGAGTAATATGGACACAATCTTATACGGTGCTTCAAAAACATGCAATAATTTTTTGAGATATTCTTACTTATACATAATTGTATCACATCATTCTTACACATATTCATAAAAAATTAGAGAGAGAAAAAAATGGGTTCTTTTAAATCTACTCATCATAAAAAATTATTTTATTTCTTCAATTTTTTATGAGTGTGTAAGGATGACGTGATGCAATTGTATATAATCAATAATTTCTCTAATTTTTTCTCTGATATGTAATGAAAATCAAAGATATCACATAGCAAAAAAGAAAACATATATCTTTCTTTTTATATATTATTATTATTATTATTATTATTATTATTATTATTTACCGTGCGATGCTAGTTATTTAAAAAATGAAATTGAATTGATTGATTTAATTCAGAGAATAATTTATATGTTTAGAAATCATAAAAAAAGACATAATTTAATTTGATTTATAAATCATTTTTTATATTTAGAATAGATCAAATCCAATCATATTTGAGTATATATCTGACGTATATAATTAAAATCATTATTAAGACTTTATAATCAAATCAATTCTTATTATATATTATATTATCATTATTATTTACCGTGGTGCTAGTTAATTAAAAAATGAAATTGAATTGATTGATTATCAGAGAACAATTTATATGTTTAGAATTTATTTATTAAAAAACATTATTTGATTTGATTTTTAAATCACTTTTTATATTTTTGGAATAGATCAAATCCAATGATATCATATATTTGAGTATATTTCTAACGTATATAATCAAATCAAATCTTATCTTATATTTATAATAACTATCCAAATAAAACGTGTTTATTTTATAAATAAAAACAAATGAATTTGATTCTTAAAATTAATGACTTTAAACACACTCTTATGGTATAAAAGAAGCCGCCATTGAGTATTTGAGTACATATATATTACAGAAGAACTATATTATAACTAATCAGCAAGCATGGCCAAGCTGTATGCTACTCTCCTTCTCCTGTCTATATCAGGTACACATTATCGTTTAAGGGTAGTGCTTATGAGTTATAATATTGTGCTTGAATATACAGAATCAGCTGAGACTAACTAGTTTAAATTCTAACTTATCATCATGATGGTTGTCATAGGTGTTCTTATGGCTATGGTGGCTGGTGACTTGTGCGAGGAAAAAATTGGAGGGGCTTGCAATGCTGAGTGTAACTCGAGGTGTTTAGTCCTTCATGAAGGTGGTAAAGGGCTTTGCAAGCCGCCGATTGGTGGTGGCCAAGAGTCCTGTTGGTGTTCCTATGATTGCCCTCCGAAGAAAACATGTGAAATAGGTTTGTTTCCTACGGGAAGCTGTGATGACAAAAAATGTGATTCTGATTGTGCTGCCATGTACCCGAGCCAGGGAGCTCATGGATTTTGTTATAGCCTAGGACCTTCAATCTATGAATATTGTCTTTGTAAGTACTTCTGCTAGCTGGTTTTCGCCTTGGAAAAAAGGCAACATTTTGGAGAAGTATTTGGTTGATGATGTTCAAATGCAGATCAGATAATATATAAAATTTTAGACAAAGTTTACTAATAAGGTTTTGAGATGTACCATATTTGACGAGCCAAAGTGTTTTTTTTTTTGGTCGTCTCTTCTCCTCTCGTTTGCATGACAAACATAGTCCAAGCCTTCAGTTGATCCTGAAAAGCCCAAATTCAGCCCAAAAAGGGCGGAAAAGTAAAGAGACCAAAGAAAGGTCCAAAGTGACGAAAAAAATATATAGAAAGGTCCAAAGTCCAGAAGGGTACACCAAAAGCAATGTTGTAAGATACCAAAATCAATATCAATAGTGAATACTACACGTGCTAAAAGGAAAATGTCAGGCACAAAATTTTAACAGAGCTTTTCTATAGAATGATGTAAGTCTTACATTGCACTAATGATGCAAGGTGAACATATTCAGTGTTGTACAATGGCGTTACACATCTTTCTATGAATGAATCTTGTAATAAAAATATTAGCAATAGCATTAGACATTACTCTTATATATAAGATAAATTGTCAACTCACTATGAAAAATCAAAACGTGCTATTTGCACTTTATGTAATTAAGAAGTATTTTATAGCATATTAACTATGTTTTCCCTCCATTGATCGAGAACTATTGAATTTGATAATAAGTCCTTTTTGAATAACTTTTTATGTTGTTAACATACTGAAAGTTTAAAGAATTAATTGTAATTTCGTGGAATGTTCAACATGCATTTTCTTTGCCTGTGTTAGTGGTGGACCTAGCTATACGTTAGCAGGATATGCCCCCCCATAAGTCATATAAACCTATTACAGACTATAAAGTGAGGCAAAAATTTGTGATAAAAGACCTGCCCCAAATAACGACTATTATTATTATTATTATTATTATTATCATTAACGTTAATGGTCAAAATTGTCACTTCGAGAAAAGGAGAGTTTGAGGATCCTGTTTCCTTTCACACAGTGAAAGACTGAAACTTTATAATTAGGAAAAAGAAAATAAAAACCAATGTGCGTGGAAGAAGCTTGACATGATTTTATGATGTGAAACATGGAGGAGGAAGAAGCTGAGTTAGGAGTGGCACCCACACCAGCAACAGCAGCAGCAACTGCTATGATTTACTTGAAGAAATTGAAAAAGACGGTGGTGAATATATATATATTAGTTCTGATATTTTTATTATTGTGCATATATCTCTTTTTATATTCTTCTTAATATCATTTATTATATTTATTTTTTTATCACATTCTTTCATTAAATTTGACATTCTTAAAAATGATGTTAAGAATGTATACACTTCTAAAAGAAGTATATAATCATCATTTTTTTATATATATTTATGGGATGGGAGAAATTTTTTTATTTTTGGTCACAGTAAATGCAACAGGTCTCCAAATTAAGCATGTCGGGTTCAGAAAAAACAACACCAAATGATGCCAAAATTGACTCCATTCTGGTTTCTTGAACTACAAAACAAGAAACAGTCAAGACAATCTTGTGTGCAAGAGATATATTAATCCGTCTACTTCCTTGTACTATGAACATTAACCCCCATTTGCCAATTGCCACTCATTTTTATTCTCTCCGTTTTCTTTTGTACCCTGCTCAAAGATTCCAAATCTTTGCTACAAGCTTCATGTTTTCCCTTTGTTTTTAATCTAGTTTTAGGATTTTTTTTGGATGTATAGTAATTCAATTTATATATGGAATTGATTAAAATCGATTAAAACTTCACATTTTTTAAAATTTAAATCTCACTTATTAACTTTAGTTAAATTCGATTAATAATTCCTTCTTGTCAGTTTAGTGCATAAAATAATCTATATTATGTATACATAAAAATATCTTCTAAGCTTATAAGTGTTGCCAACACTGAACTCTTACCAAAATTAAAACTTATAAATCACTATTGCAAATAAAAATGACGAAATGATACGTGCAACTTTAAGAGCGGCACGTTGGTATGACCCAATACTTTGGTCAATCTTGTATTAAAATAAGAAAATAAAGAATTCATATCACTTTTTTTATATTACATCATTTTATAATAATTGTGATTAAATGAAAGAAAGTATTAATTTTAATGTGGTAAAAATTAATATAAAAAGTGACTTAAAAAATGTGATGAGAAAATTGGAATTGAGTAAAATATAGTGTATATAAATTTCCTCTAACACATCATTGTCTGGAAGAAGAAGAAGAAGAAATCAACTTGCGTAATAGCTCCGATGACTGCGCTTGGCGGTGGGCCGGTGCCTGTCATACTTTACAGATAACCAATGGAAATAATGTATGTCTTTCCAATTTAAATTATAACTTGTACTTAATGAAATCAACTTATTTGACGTTATATTATAGACTATACTGGACACCCCCCCTTTTTATTGTTGTAGGTGCATCTAAAAATACACCCGAACCTTTGTGAGATTTATCTCATCTACCCTTAAATTAAAAGTAATATATTTGTTTCATATTCAATGAATTGACATTGATTATGATCTTTATCATAATATATTACAGGTTTACCTTTTATCCTACTCCTTTTTTCGTTTTCTATGTAACTTAAAGAATTGATCACGTCAAAAAAAGAAAAAAAAAGATAAAAAATTATGAAAATAAATGTAATTTAAATAAAACTCAAAGGACACTAGAAACAAGGGTAATTAGCCAGTGGAAGCATACCAGTACCGATCACACGAGAAAATTTATATATCCGCAAGAAAGGAAATAGACAGTGTTATCCCACGGTGTTAAATATAGTAGAGTTCATATTTACAGCATCTTTTGCCAATATGTTGCTGTAGATGTAGATAAGTCCTTTTTTCTCTAAATATATGTGATATATGGTTGACAATTATGGAACTATTAAACTCAATGCTGTTTTTTTGGTGTACGTATTAAATTCAATGCTGTAAACCCCAATTTAAGTATTGAATAAAAATCAATTCCGTTAGATCGATTTGATTAATTAAATTGTGAATAAGTCATCTCATTAATTTTAATTCATAAAAAATAAAATAAATAAATAGTTGAACTGTTAAAAATTAATAAAATTTAAGAAAATTAATAAAAACCAATGAATTGACTGATTGAATTAGTTGATTTTAATATTTTTAATTGATTTTTTTAAAAAAATTATATAATTATAATATTAATAATTTATTTAATAAATCAATTAAATCAATTAAATCATGAATCACAATTTTATCGATTTTAAAAAATATTATTTTTAATATTTTACTTATCCGAGCCCATGTTAATGCAAGTTTCAAACCAAATCTCATGTTTCATTTTTTTTTTGGGTTAAACTAAAGTTTAAGGAAGGAAGCTATGTCGTTATGTTATGTTTCAAGGAAAACGTATCGTATTATTTAAAAATTACTGATTAAAAAAATTACTAACTAAAATTAAACTTTCTAAAACGAAATATTTTTATCTTTATTTCCTGAAGCAATTTCGTTTGATGACCATGTTTTTAGCTTTTTCTCTTTTATGGTACAACTATGTTTGAACTTTAAATAAGAAGCTACATACCCATCCACCAACGAAATAAGAAATTCTAACTTGTTTTTTTCCTAAAGATAGAAAAGAGGGGGAAAAGTGTGAATGGGGGGCTTGATGCTTTTTCTCTACTAAAGTTATTAGCAAGCAGCCCCACACACAATAGGCTTTATGCCAATTTACATGAATAATAATAGCATTTAGCCGGTGACCGTCCTTTCCCAGTTTCTCTCTTTTTGGCATCCAATCCTCGTAATGCGTAGGTCACCTGACTCTGTAGCCAACCTTCGAGTCCCTCTCGGACCACCCCTTTTGCCTTTTCTCTCATCTCTTCTCTTCAAATCAGATAACACACAAGAAAATGCATTTCACCAAAAAAAATCCCTCTAGTCAAATACAAAACCAAATTTTAGAAATATAAATTGAACAATAATAATAATAACAAATAAAGCTTGTTTACATGCATATTCCTCAGTGTTTAGTTACCAACCAGAAAAAAAAAACAATGGAAGAAAAAAACAATGAACTTTTTTTATTTTTTCTTCTGTAGTTGATTGGTAAAAAGGTACTTCATGTTAATTGTTTCACTTCACTTTTTCCATGGCTTTTGGTTTTTTTTTTTACTGTGTTTGATTAAGTGCCACCTTTCAAGTTTCAAACTTTCAATCCATCCAAAACTCTAAACCCATATCTACTCAATTGCATTTAATTAATTAAATCTTCAATTACAATTGTAGCTTTTGATGGTAGTACCACTTACTACTTAAAACATTAAATTGAAGACTCAGAAAAAATGAAACAAAACGGCACCTGAAACAGACTCTGAAGAGGGAGCACAGCAGAGAGACTTTCTCAAATCTCAAATACCACTTGGGATTTTTACCATTGCTGGCTCACCCTCCAGAAATGAATTCAACTACAATTGGCATGTGTGATGAGTCATGAGTCAAAAAAAAAAATCAATTCCCTCCAAAAAAAAATCAACATTAAGAAAATAATATTAAAATGGAGATTTACAGTTCATGTGTGTGCTGTGCTGTTGGGTGGGCTTTAGTTGCCGTTAGTGATAAGCACGCCTGGCATTCATCATTCCCTCCCTTTCTCTTACATCAGCTCACCACTTCACTTCACTTCACTTTTCTCTCTCTAAATTCTAATATTCCCTTCTCTTTCTCTCTCTAAAATTCTTAATTCTTCTTCTTCTTCTTCAGTCCCCACTTTCCTCTTCTTTCTTTCTCCTACTTTCCGCGTTCTTCTTTTTCCTTCCATTTTCTGCTTCACCAAAAACCCTGCAATTTTGTTCCTCTGATTGGATCTGCTGCTACCTACTCATTTCGATTCCTTTGAACTTCGATTCTGGTTTTCTCAGCTCGGGGTCGTTGTTTTTTTTTTTGTGCCGATTCCGATAAAGACAAAATCGATTGCTACTGTCTCTGCTTATTTCCCAGGTACGTGTCCTTGAATCCGTTTTCGTTGTGTTTTTTTTTTGAGTGATTTTTTTTTAAAGTTGCATAAAGGTTGATGGGTTTTGCTTGAATTTTGATCCGTTTCCCGATTGGTGGTTGAATTTGATTGACCCGAATCAAATAATGCATTTTCTTGGTTTTCGATGTTGAAATTTAGTAATTTTTTAAACTAGAGTTAGAGGATGTGTTGAAGTTCGGAACTTTGGAAAATGGAACATCCTTAGCAAGTGTTTGAGCGTTTTAGAATGTTGGGTTCTCGAGATCAGCTCAAGTGTTGTGGCATATCATGTGTATGCGTGCATACATATCATTTGTTACTCTGAAGCAGCTTTAGCCTTGGATCAATCAATGAAGGAATAGACCCTATATGATGTTTTATATTTTCAAATATATAAATTTTTTATTTGATATTATTAGACAATTTTCTTAGGATAGTAGAATTGCTATTGCTAGGCTTCCTTTCCAATGGTAACTCCCCTAGGCTCGTAGCATAAGTGATATTCTGCACAGTGCAGTGCAAAGCCTTTGTTGCATGCACCTGTGCGGATGTGTGTGTGTGTGTATGTTTTCTTCATGTAATAGTATCACAGTTTAAACTTAATGTCAAACAAATGGTGGCTACCAAAATATTTAGCTCTAGTAGGTAAGCAAAACAGACAGGTTGACAAAAGATGCAATTTTCTTTTGGGTTCTTGTCATGTTTTATGTTATTTTAAGTAAGACAACTTAAATGACAAGGCATGTATGCTTACTGAAAACGCAATTTATTTTGTGTATTCGATGTTTGTGAAGCAACGAGTAAGAATGTAGTTGTTGGCAATGATATGCTTAAGAATGTGTTCCTATTCTTTGTTACCGCTTGTGATACATATATCTTAACTTATGGAACATGGATATAGGTAAATAAGTTCTTTAAATTTTGTACTTGGAAAGTTGGAATTCCTAATGCTAGATGAGAGAAGTTATTTCTGAAAGCGAAGAGGTTATATGAGTGCTGGTGAATGATGTTCAACCCTTGCTTCAGTATATGTGACAGTTAACATCAGCTGGAGATGTATACTGAAGATTGTCACTATATTGAAGAACTGACCATGTTATAATCCTGGTAGAAATTTAAGTCCATAGTTATTTTTACTGTATCTCAGGGAACTTGAGTTCATTTACTTAGAGCATAAAAACAACCACAACTTGGCTAGGCTTCCTTTGTCTTTTTTGGGCCAGTCCCTGGCAAATTTACCAATCCATTAATGATGTTAACATGCTATATCATCTATCCCATCTCTTGATCAATTTCTCTACTCTCCAAATAAAGTTTTTTTCTGAGCCAGAATTTCCTAGTTGAAACAGTTAGTGAAGCATTTGCATTTCCTTTTTCACCAACTATTATGTCAGCTTCAGCAATTTAACACTTTGATCTTACTTTTGTACACTCATTATATCATCTATGGTTGCCTTTCATGATATTTTTTTGCTACATTTAAGTTAGGTTGTGGAAGACAAAATAGCAGAAGAATAATATGGCCGTTTCCATGAGAGATTTGGATGCAGCTTTCCAGGGAGCTGGACAAAAGGCGTATCCTGCATCTAGTTAACATATTGTGCTGTTTACAATTTATCAGATTTTCATTTTTACAAGATTCATTCGAGGTTACTGCTTCATTTGGTTCTGTTCTATGCTTAATTTAACTTCTTGCTTTGATCTGTTCCCAGTGCTTCTGCACTATTCTCCTTAACCATATATAGTGGACTTGAAATATGGCGTATTGAGAATTTTAATCCAGTTCCTGTCCCTAAGTCCTCTTATGGGAAGTTTTTCACTGGGGACTCCTATGTGATCTTAAAGGTAAGCTATTTTTTCCGAGTGATTATTCATTCATAGAATGCTAGCCTCATATTGGTATCTGCTATTGCAGGAAGCTTTTATTTCTGTTTATTATTGTATTACATGTAATTTTAAAATCCTGACTGTCCCCAGAATGACAAAAATCACAATATTGGTATGTAGTGACATGTGAGATCAATTTTGTTCTTGTTCATTTTTCTATGGAAAATGTTTATTATTGAACTTCTATATATTTAAGACCTGCAGATGTACAAACCATGCCTAAGTTCATTTAAATAATTAAATCAACTAGTTTTGTTTCTTATGATAAATGTGTTTCAAGCCCTCTTGCTTTAAGAATGCTCCCTGATAAGGTGGGGAGTAACTTTAAATCATTATTATTAGATTCATACTTTGGCGTTTCACACTGTAGAACCTCTGTACCTTAGCATAAACATGAAGGGATTGGTGTTACCTTTAGAAATAATACAGGAATCAATTTGCTCAAATAACATGTGAGCATGTATATGCTTGCCATCGTTTTCTTCATCTTGAGATTGTCAACATTATTCCAATTGTAGCTAGTAGGACTGGCACATATTTAAGATGGCAGAACATGAAGCTTAGATATTGACACAATCAAAAGTATTTTGTTTATCCTTTTGTATTAAGAAATGCAGCAATACAAGAAAGGGGGAACTGTGTCTGTGTTGTAAAGTAATTCATGTAAGAAATCTGGGCCAGCTGTACCTATAATGCTAACTTCTATTCCCTTTGGTTTTGGTTCAGAATGTGCCCTCAGGTTTTAAGAATGATGTTTGTGTTTATAAAATATATTATTTTCTCTTAATCATATATGAGCTTTGTTTTCCTCTTGCTAAGAAAGATTGTTTATGAGGTCTTTGGTTGAAATCTCAATATATTTGTCAATAGCACTTATTTTGGCTAGAGTTACATTATTCTCTTGTTTTCTATTGATTTTTGGCCACAATTGCTAATCCAGTACTTTTAAATTTTTATTAAGTTGCTTGTGCATACTGCATCATATATGAAGCAATGTCTTTCATTAGCATCAATATTTTCTTATTTCTTATTTTTTCCGTGCAGACAACTGCATCAAAAAGTGGTGCTCTGCGCCATGATATCCATTACTGGCTTGGTAAAGACACCAGTCAGGTAAGTTTTTTTTTTTTTGAGGTTATATACACATATATTAAATTTATTTTACTCACTTTTCCGGTTTTACATTAGTTGTATTAGCTGTATACTTGCTACCTAATGACTGTGACTTTAAAACAGGATGAAGCTGGTGCTGCAGCCATCAAGACAGTTGAGTTGGATGCAGCCCTAGGAGGACGTGCTGTACAGTATCGTGAAGTACAGGGCCATGAAACTGAAAAGTTCCTGTCTTATTTCAAACCATGTATTATACCCCAAGATGGTGGAGTTACTTCTGGTTTTAAACATGCTGAGTCTGAAGAACATAAGACACGGTTGTTTGTATGCAGAGGGAAACATGTTGTACATGTCAAAGAGGCAAGTTTGACATTATTCCTCTGTCATTGAGGTTTGAGTCTTGTATATCATTATTGTGCACACTGGATACAGACACACATATAATAGAAACATTGTTTTCTATTTGTTGAGTAGCCTTTTGTATTGGTTATAGGTTCCTTTTGCTCGATCTTCACTCAACCATGATGATATTTTTGTTCTCGATACTGAGTCAAAAATCTTCCAATTTAATGGTTCCAATTCATCTATTCAAGAAAGGGCTAAAGCTTTGGAAGTTGTACAGTATATTAAGGATACCTACCATGAGGGGAAATGTGAGGTAGCTGCTATTGGTAAGTGGACTAGTATATTTTGAAGTTTTAAAGGTGATTACTGAGTATTACAAATTTAATGTCTATACTTGAACTTCCATGCAGAGGATGGAAAGTTGATGGCTGATCCTGAAACTGGAGAATTCTGGGGTTTCTTTGGGGGCTTTGCTCCTCTTCCACGAAAAACAGCCAGTGATGATGATAAGCCTGCTGATTCTGGCCCTCCAAAGCTGCTTTGGTAATATGTAACTTCAGTTTTCCCTCTGGCATTTTCGTTTGTGTTTGCACTGCCAGTATATTCCATTCTTTTTTAGTAAAGTGATATTTGGATGAAATTCATTAATATTTAAATGTTTTGTCATCTTCCTCTTTCACCTATTGTTTTTAGGGTAAAATTGCTACTTACACCCTTTAACTTTGGGCCATGTGTGGATTATATCTTAGGGTTTGAAAGGTGCAAATGACCCCCTTAAACTTCACACTTTGAGCACAAAGCCCTTTATTTCAAGCAAACTATTAAAAAGTTAGTGGAAGTGTCACGTGACTTGCAGGGGATACCATTAAAACATGTTTTAACCTCCAATAATGCAATAATTAAGTGGAAAAAAAATCAAATTTAAGTGAAAAAGTAACATAGTTAAGGGGAAAAACCTGGGTAGTTTTCACTTAACATGGCAGTATCGGAGGTTAAAAATGGTGTCACATGTAAGTCAGATAATATTTCCTGTAGTTTTTTAATGTTTTGCTTGATGAAAGGGGTTTTCGGCACAAAGTGTGTATATATATATATTTTGGGGGTTGGGGCCTTCATTCGCACCTTTCAATTTTTAAGGTTCAATCTGCTCATGGTGTAAACTACAATTTAATATTGCTTTTTATTTCCCTTTGTCTGTCAAACTTACGGTGTTTATCAATGTGAAGACTGTTAAAAATTTTCTATACTTTTAGCCTAAAGTTGTATTAGTTGACAATAGTGCAAATTTAAAAGTAATATGAATTATTTTGACAACTCATTGATGAAATTCATTTGTCATATTAAAATGCTGGATTCTATAATGCTCTAGTTATAATGAAATTATCAATTTTGCAGTGTTGAAAAGGGACAACCAGAACCTGTTGAGACTGATTCTTTGAAAAGGGAATTACTAGACACGAATAAATGCTATATTCTTGATTGTGGGTTGGAAGTGTTTGTCTGGATGGGAAGAAACACCTCTCTTGATGAAAGAAAAGTTGCAAGTGGAGCTGCAGATGTAACATCTCATTTCTTTTCAGTATAGTCAAGCATTTTTCTATAAGTTTTAATGACTTTTTAATTGCTGTTGACCAACAAGCAGGAGTTAGTCAGTGGCACTGATCAACTGAAACCCCAAATAATTCGTGTTATTGAAGGATTTGAGACAGTGATGCTCAAGTCCAAGTTTGATTCTTGGCCACAGACCACTGATGTAACAGTATCTGAAGATGGTCGTGGCAAGGTAGCAGGTAAGTGTTTAATTATTTTACAGTTTTAATTGTGGCCTGAATAGATTTTTCTAAGAATAAATTTTTGTCATCTGCATCATTGACCAGATTGTCATTATATCATCCCAATTTTGTTTCATGTGTATGATTTTGTAGCACTTCTAAAACGTCAAGGAGTGAATGTCAAGGGTCTGTTGAAAGCTGATCCAATAAAGGAAGAACCTCAACCCTACATTGATTGCACAGGACATTTGCAGGTACTTTGCTAGTTTCACAGCAAATCATCCATCAAAATCAATATTTCTTGATATAACTTTTCTTGGTTTCACTTTTTTTTTATTGGTTTTATATCCCCTGTGTAATTGATTTCTTCTAATGACAGAATCTTTTAGAATTATAATCTCTAGACCCTTAAAACTCCTTCTGTCTCCCATCTTTAAGATGGTCATCAGAATGAGAAGCAGAATCCATAGTCTTGTAGTACGTAAGAGCTGTATTCTATCATATATTTGGGATATGTCAAACTTTGACTTCTTTATATTCATTTTGAACAAATTGAGTTGCTGCTTAATATCCTCTGTAAGAAATAAATTCAGAATTAGGCAGGAATTATAAATATGAAACACTTGATTTTCATTCTGATTATCTTCTAATTAATAGGCTTTGACCAGTTTATTGTGTATTTGTTTTATTCAATTAAGAGTTACTGGATTGTAAAGTGATCTATTTTTGTCCAGCAGGACAAGGCTTTTCGCTTATCTTTTTTTTCTTCTCCCACTGGTATTAGGGTTTGAATCATGCCTATAAATTGTAATCTATTATGACCTTATATCAGACTTAATAAAATATTTTGGATATTTTCCTTTTGCTTTGGTGTGCCCAAGAAATTTCCCACTTTCCACTATGTTAGGAATTAGGATTTCAAGATTCAATGGAAAACATGTCTTAATTTTCATTGAAGTCATAGTTGAGGCTTGAGACATGAGAGTCAAATAGGTTTCTCACTGTGGAGTTTTATGCATAGTTGCAGTTGATATGTTAGCCATTGTTTTGTATTGCTTTGTGGGCATTTGATAACTAATATCCCGTGAGAATTTAAAAACACGCTCTATACTTCTCCTATTTGGGTGGAGTGGTTGTGATTTGGTGTTGTACTGTTCAATTCCAGCATTGCTCTTTTGCTTCTGTTGATAACAATAAATTTACCCTAACTGCAGGTTTGGCGCGTGAATGGTCAGAAAAAGATTCTTCTTCCGGCTTCTAATCACTCAAAATTTTATAGTGGAGATTGCTACATCTTTCAGTATACATATCCTGGAGAAGATAAGGAAGATTATCTTATTGGAACATGGATCGGAAAGAATAGTGTTGAGGTGAAAGATTTGGTGTTTAATTGTACATCTAAAATAAACAAATAATCTGGCTGCAAAATGTTCACCTGCAGCGGAAAAATATATTAGCTGTTAAATTAATCTGCAAGTCCTTGGTTTTTTTGGGAATTTTTAAATAGGTTCCTATAGTTTAAAAACTATTAATGGGTCCCTATTGTTTTATTTTATTTTATTTTTTTCAATTGGGTCCTTGTAGGGAGCTAACAATAGACTGAATTTAGGGAACCTATCGAAAAAGGTTTTGAAACAATAGGGACCTATTTAAAAATCTCAAAATGTAGGGACCTGCAGATTAATTTAACCTATATTAGCCAATCATAGTCTTATGTATATAATTACACTAATACACAGCACTGGTAACTGTTTTGAGACCAGAAAGTGTTAAATAAATGCATAACAGAACTTATTTCAGTCTTGCTATAAATTTGCCTTCGGAGTATTGTGAATCTATTGTCTGCATTGTTTACAAGCTCTTTTAGTTGAAAATAGGAAGAAAGAGCTTCAGCTAATTCACTGGCAAGCAAAATGGTTGAGTCCATGAAGTTTCAGGCTTCCCAGGTAGTTTTTCTTCAATTTTTTTTGTTTCTTGTTTCTTGTTTTTGTTTTTTTCTTCCCACTTTGTTGAGATATTATTTGTGCTCATTTCATTTCTCCTTACTGATATTATGCATGTGTAATTGATTGTAGGCTCGTATATATGAAGGCATTGAACCAATTCAATTTCATTCTATCCTCCAAACGTTTATTGTTTTTAAGGTTTGTGGGATTCTGATATTGTGGGAACTAAAAAAAAAACTAGTTATTATAAATTAATTAATTATTTTCTTTAATACTGACCAGTTAACTTTATTATTATTATTATTATTATTATCAGGGTGGACTTAGTGATGCATACAAGACTTTCATTGCGGAAAAGGAAATTCCAGATGAGACATACAATGAGGATGGTGTTGCATTATTCCGCATCCAGGGCTCTGGACCAGACAGTATGCAAGCTATACAAGTTGAACCAGTATGTTATATTTTCTCTTTATAGTGGCCATTTCTCTATTCACTCATTTTGTATTGGGCAAGACACACTTTTGAATATACTGATTCTATTTATGTAATCACATTTTTTCTTTTCATATTCTTTTGTCAACCAGGTTGCTTCCTCCTTGAATTCCTCTTATTGTTACATACTTCATAATGGGCCTGCTGTCTTTACATGGTCTGGAAGCTCTACAACCGCAGATGACCAGGAACTTGTTGAGAGGATGCTGGATCTGATAAAGGTCTGATATGTGCTTGAGATAAACGTAGTGAGAAAATTTTATTGAGTTAGCTTTTTTTTTTGGGTCAAATTATTTGTATTGGACAAGCTGCTAAATGTGGGTGAAATTTTATATGCTTTCATGTTGAAAATGGTTAAATATATGGTTATTGCCATTTGGGCTATGGCCCAGTGGCACTAGGATTGCCTGTCACGGGTTCTGGGTTCAGTGGTGTTTCCCCCAATCCCCATTTCCTAGCCATGAAATTGTACTAATCAACAGCAACAACAACTAAGCCTTTTTCTACTAGGTGGGGTTGGCTACATGGATCAAATGACGTCATTGTGCCCTATCATAAACCAAGTCTTCAGAAATGTTATTCAAATCTAAATTTTTTTTAATCATTTCACCTATAGTCTTTCTTGGTCTTCCTCTACTTCTAGCTATTGGGCTATTCTTCACCTGATCTACTCTTCTTACAAGGGCTTCTAAGGGTCTTCTCCTTATATGTCCAAATCACTTAAGGCGAGATTCTCCTATCTTTTCCACAATAGGTGCTACTCCTAGTTTCTCTCTAATGCATTCATTCCTAATTCTATCTTGTCTTGTATGGCCACACATCCAGCGCAACATCCTCATCTCTGCAACACGGATCTTATGCTCTTGTTGGCTTTTTACTGTCCAACATTCAGTACCATATAACATCGCGGGTCTTATAGCTGTGTAGTAAAATTTACCCTTAAGCTTGAGAGACACTTTTCTATCACTAATAACTCCTAAAGCACTCCTCCCTTTCATCCATCCAACTTGAATCCTATGGTTTACATCTCCTTCTATCTCTCCGTCATTTTATATGATAGATCCAAGATACCTAAATTATGTGACTTGTGGTATGGTATGATCTTTAATTTTCACCGCTAAGCTAGCATTAACATACCTCTTACTGAACGTACATTCCATATACTCCGTCTTACTCCGGCTTAGACAAAAGTCATGTTCTTCCAAAGCTCGTCTCCATAGCTCTAGCTTCCTATTTGTTTCCTCTCTCGACTCTCCAACTAAGACTATATCATCTTCAAAAAGCATACATTGTACCACTGGCTCTTGGATATGCGCAATAAGCACATCCAAGACCAAGGTAAAAAGATATGGATTCAAAGTTGACCATTGGTGCAGTCCTATAGTTATAAGGAAATCTTCTATGACCCCACCCTGTGTTCTCACACTAGTTTTAGCCCCATCATACATATCTTGGATTGCTCAAATATAGGTGATACGAACTCTCTTCTTCTTCAAAGCCTTCCACAAGACCTCTCTCGGTACCCTATCGTAGGCTTTTTCCAGATCAATGAAAATCATGTGCAGGTCTTTTTGCTTCCTTTGATACCTCTCCATTAATCTTCGTAGAAGATAGATTGCTTCCATGATTGACTTCCCAGACATAAAACCAAATTGATTTTCTGAAATATGAGTCTCTTGTCTTAATCTCCGTTCAATTACTCTTTCCCATAACTTCATGGTATGACTCATGAGCTTAATCCCTCTGTAATTTGTACAGTTTTGTATATTTTCCTTGTTCTTATAAATAGGGATTAAAGTGCTTCTCCTCCATTCATTTGACATTTTCTTATACCTGATTACGTTAAACAGCTTTGTGAGCTAACTTATACCTTTCTCTCCTAGATACTTCCATACCTCAATAGGTATATTATTTGGTTCGACCGCTTTTCTATTATCCATCCTCTTCAATGCTTCTTTTACCTCAAATTCCCGAATTCTACGATAAAAGGTTTTATTTTGGTCCTCCTCTCTAGTGTTTAGAATGTCCGAGTCCCCTAATGTCCCATGTTCCTTATTAAATAACTTGTGAAAATAACTCTTCCATCGATCCTTGATGTCTTGTTCCGTAACCAAGACTTTGCCCTCTTTATCCTTAATGCATTTCACTTGATCCAAGTCTCTTGTTTTCCTTTCCCTACTTTTAGCAAGCTTGTAGATGTTTCTTTCTCCGTCTTTGGTGCCCAACAATTGATATAATCCGTTGAACGTTTTAGCTTTCCCCTCGCTCACCGCCTTCTTAGTATCTTTTTTAGCTGCCTTATATTTTTTTTCAATTTTTATCATTTTTCCACACGTGCAAGGAAATTGTACTGATATGAAAAAAATGTATCTCATTATATTAATCAATGCGCAAAATTCATACTTAAAGTGTGTCAGAATAAAACAATTGAGTTTTAAAACTTTTAAATGTTTCAAGAGATTATTATTAAATATATTTGTTATCTTTGTTTAGTCAGGTTTCCCTGTTTATCTGGTTCTCATATGCTTGACAATTTTCTGCAGCCAAATTTACAATCCAAACCACAAAGGGAAGGTACAGAGTCTGAACAATTTTGGGATTTGTTAGGAGGAAAATCAGAATATCCCAGTCAAAAGATTATTAGGGAGGCTGAAAGTGATTCTCACCTATTTTCTTGCAACTTCTCAAATGGTAAGGATTATTTTCTTGCTTGCCGGAAAGATTTATCTAATCCCGCTCTCCCTTTTGAAGACAAGCAGCTGACTTGTTTGTGATGGTTTTCTTCCTCTGCCTGACTGAACAATGTGCAGGAAATTTAAAGGTGAGTACACCCATTGATCTATCATCTTTAATCACCACCATATACTTGATTTTGAAATTTATGGAGATGCAATGGCATGAAAGCATATTAAAGTACTCCTTGCCATCAAAATATTTCATTTATGATTGCCATCAAAATATTTCATTTATGATGTGTTAAGTTGCTTGTCATATAAAGAAAAGCTTAATGATGCAATCCATTTTAAGCACAAGTGGTAGGTGATTAATAAGATTGATATACAAGCTAATTTGATCAACCCGATAATGTTGGAAAAACATAAACCCTAGTACTCAAGAATGCTGGGCAATGGAAAGCTACTAAACAGGGATGAAATACAGTTTTGGAACACATCCAACATCAGTTGTACCGTAGATTAAATCTGAGGCTGGAAAGGCACATTCTCAGGTGTTGATTAAGTTCTTTATAATGGCATTCAGTATGAGCTAATATAGTCAGATTACTCAATTAGATGTTCTGTCATATATTTATTGAAACGGTTACTGACACGGACAGAAAAGGTTATTCAGAGGAAAATGTTAATCTTACCGCGCACAGTACCCACACCGTTTTTAACACCCGGTACTGTTCATGGGACCCACCCATGAACAGTACCAAATCAGCTTCCTGTTTTTTTTTTTTTTGGTATACGTCGTCTATTAACCAACTTCTCTACGTCGTTAACCACTTTTTTGTTCTTCGTTAACCAACTTTTTCCACGAACATAGAAATCATGTGATAAAATCTTGTATCATTAACCAACTTCATGCGTAATTAACCACTTTTTGTTCTTCATTAACCAACTTTATTTCTATAAAAGTTGGTTAATGAAGAACAAAAAAAAGTGGTTAATTAATGCGGTTGGTTAATGATACAGATGTTCGTGAAAAAAGTTAGTTAACGAAGAACAAAAAAGTGGTCAGAATGGACGACGTATACAAAAAAAAAAAAAGAGAGACGGAAAGCATGATTTGTATAACCCGTGAACAGTTGGTATATCGATATTCAGAGTCAAACTTGTATAACTAGTTGGTATAATGAGCAGCAAAATAGAACCAAATACAGTTAACCTGATCAATGTAATGCAAGCTGGTTATGGCCATCATGGCATCCTATAAAGACTGACTTTGACTCTGAGTGAAGAATGCTGACAGAAAGTCTGGTCAATGTGCTATGGACTTTTTGAAACCTCAATTCATACTAAAAGCCCATTTAAGAAATATTAAAGGTGAATTTACTCCTGCTTTGTGCTATCCTGCTTATGAAGATGCAATCACATGGATTTATTTTTGCAGCAATGCATTAATCTGAAGCAATATTTTCAGGTGACACAGGTATACAACTTTTCCCAGGATGATTTGATGACAGAAGACATTTTCATCATGGATTGTCACTCAGAAATCTTTGTCTGGGTTGGCCAGCTGGTTGACCCCAAGAGTAGAATGCAGGCTCTAACAATTGGTGAGGTATAACTGTTTTTGCTGTGGTTGGAAGCCACAAACATACTTGTATAATTTAGTGGCTAGTATTTTGAAGACTTCATTATGTCTTTTTAGTTCTTTTAGGTTTAAAGCAGTTCTTAGTCCTTATACTTGTTCCCTATTTTGGTTTTGATCCTAAGGTCCTTATATTTAAAAAATTTTGGTTTTGGTCCCTAGAGTTTCCTACCATTAAGGTTTTGGTCCCTCAGGGACCAACACGTTAATAAGTTAAACTATAAGGACCAATTCTTCTTGGAGAATAGGGACCATTCACTTTTGATGAATAGAAACTATAAGGATTAAAACCCAAATAAGTAAAAAATATAGGGATCGATACTCAACGGTAGGGACCCAAAACTAATTAAATGGAAATATAGGGACTCAAACCTAAAAATATATATTATAGGGACCAAAACCTAAATTAATGACAACTGTAGGGACTAAAATCTACTTTAAACCGTTATTTTAATAATGATTTAAGTTCTATGACATCCCTATATCATTAGAAAACCGTGATATTTTAACTTAAGCATTTTCATTGTCTTTTTACATGATGGATTTTAAATCTATTAGAATTTCTAAAGTCAGCTGTGGATTTATTAACTCATTCTTTTGAATTGAACAGAAATTTCTTGAGCATGATTTTCTTCTAGAAAAATTATCTCGTGTGGCTCCAATATATGTTGTCAATGAAGGGAGTGAGCCACCTTTCTTCACTCGCTTCTTTAAATGGGAGTCTGCAAAATCTGCAGTAAGTTTCTCAATGTAATGGCATAATGGTATGACTCCAAATCATTTTAAAATCCTGATTATTGACAATTCCCTTTTTACTTTGCAGATGCTGGGAAACTCATTTCAAAGGAAGCTTACAATTGTGAAAAATGGGGGTACTCTACTTTTGGATGTAAGGCATCTTGTTTTTCTTTGCTTACAACCAATAATGAAATGTTCCTTTTCCTGTGTTATAGTCAATCAAGCTCATTTTTCAATTCCATTTTTCAATGTTCTTTTATTGTTAGCAGGTTAATGAATGAAATGCTGCTAACACTTAAACGGATTTTTCTTAATTTTTTTTAATGTAAATTATTGTAGGTACAATAACATAAAATTTTAAAGTAAAGGATTCATAATAACTGCAACTAATTTAGGCTTTGTGGATAAATGTTTAACAAACTAAAGTAGTAATTGAGTTGTGCATATTTAGTGCCTATTATATGAATAAACTAAATACTGAAGTGTGGCATAAACGTTTGTAATGGCTCCACTGAAAATCAAAACAGAAAATAATTGATATAATGGAAATAAGCTGCTTCTTTTCTGCATTTAATCAATCATTCCTAATCTCATATTATAGCTTCAAGAAACTTGTAAACATGCTTTCCAAATGTTACATTTAATAAATGTAGGTTAGTTGGAAAGTAAAATAGATGGGTTAATTGAAGAGAATATATATACATTGGAGGTGCAAGCACCTGGGTAGGGGGAGAAAGGTGGCTTGGTGGAGGATCGAACCTCCAACATCTACATCACACCCAAGTTTTGAAGACTTGGGCTAGTGCCAATTGAGCTACAAGCTCATTGGTGAAGAGAATATTATATTACTATTGAATTCAAAAATGTGTTCTTGCTGCTGATCCTTGATAGAGGGTGGATATGGGCCTGAATGGGTGTTAGATCAAATTACATGATCTAGATGTAACCCTTACTTGTTTGGACTTAACTGACATTTGTCTGAGATCATTTTAATGTAATTCATCTTTTAATTTGCTCCACCATACTACTTTGGAGGGAAAATACTTTATTCTTCATATATTTTGTTTATATTTGCACTTATTCTGTTTGGTTGTTGAATGCCTGATACATTATAAGAAACCCAAACGGAGAGCACCTGCATCTTATGGGGGAAGGTCTAGTAGTGTGCCAGATAAATCCCAGCGTTCCTCCCGCAGCATGTCTGTTAGTCCTGATCGTGTTCGTGTGCGGGGCAGGTCTCCAGCCTTTAATGCACTAGCAGCTAATTTTGAGAACCCTAATGCGAGGAACCTTTCAACTCCGCCTCCAGTAATTAGAAAGCTGTATCCAAAATCTGTGACGCCTGATTCTGCAAAAGCGGCACCCAAATCTGCAGCCATAGCTGCACTTAGCTCTAGTTTTGAACAACCACCTTCAGCACGAGAAAGTATGATACCTCGGTCACTTAAAGGTAAACAATAGATGAAATAATTGAACGTCCCCCCTCCCGTTCTTTGATTATCAGAATTTGCTTTAATGCAAAATGCTTTCTGTTCTCTGGGTTGTTATGATGTGAAGTGAGTCCAGTTACCCCCAAATCAAACCCTGAGACAAATGACAAGGAGAATTCTGTGAGCAGCAGAGTGGAATCTCTTACCATACAGGAAGATGTGAAAGAGGGTGAAGCTGAAGATGAGGAAGGTCTCCTGATTTACCCATATGAACGCATTAAAATAACATCTACAGATCCTGTAACAGACATTGATGTGACTAAACGAGAGGTATAATGGACTATCTAGAAATAGCATCATCCTCTCTTCTCTACTTCTCATCTTTTTGTTGTTTTTCCGCCGTTATTTGTAAATTGCAGCTTATAATTAGGCTTTCTTTCATTTTAGTTTTGATTTGTTTGAGCTTGATGCTTACAGACTTATCTATCATCTGTGGAGTTCAAAGAGAAATTTGGGATGACAAAGGATGCTTTTTACAAGTTACCCAAATGGAAACAGAACAAACTCAAAATGGCTATTCAGTTATTCTGATTCTTAGAAGTATACTCTGCCTTCTGTAAGCTCCCGGCAGTTCAGGTTGCAGGTAAAACGAATTTTGATTATTAAAGTTTACATATTTTTTTCTTGACACTTTTATATTTACTTGTAGTGCCTCTTTTTAAAGTTCAGGGAGCTTCTCTATTTTGCAGTGAAGAACTGAACATATGGAAGTGAAAGGGACAGCATCAGTGTTTTTTTTTTAGCATAGCTGCTTCTGCTCCCAAGAAACTTTTTATGAAGAGAAACTAGAGATTTTCCACCTCTCCCCTTCTCTTTTCAGTGATTTGAGTGTTTAGGTTTATTTCTTTGTTGAGTTAGCTGCTTGGTATTAATTTTATAGGGCACAGGTTGTTTGTGAGCTTGCCTTTTTTTTGGGGTTTCATGTTAGTCTTCATTTTATTTTTTAATTTAAAATTGTTTTGGTAAAGCAATTGGGCTTGCAAATGCGGTCTACTTAGGTTGTATTGATATTGAGGATGAAGTGTGTACAGCAGAGTGTAAAAACCAGTCAACTCGTTATTTGTTTTGGAAATAAAGTGTGATTCTTTCTTCTTCCTCTTTGCAATTTCCAAGCACGCCACTGAAAGGAACAAGAGGGTCAGCCAAACATGGTGTCCTTGTGAAACAGGTTAAGGACCATTTAATATTTGAAGTCTGTGCATTGAACTGAATGCGAAGGAGGCTCAGACGAAACCTGAACTAATTCAAAAAACCTTGCTGTCTTTACTCTTTATAGGAAGTCTTTTGTAAGCATAAGCTTTCCATGATTCTCCAGTTACTTCATTAGAAACAACTGCATTGGTTTTAATACTGCAGTTATACAAGTCAACCTCAACATCTCATAAATCTTCAAGCCACCAGTCTTCTGGCACGAGATGAGTTCTCGCTCCATGCAGTTTGGATAAATCATTTTCCTCTGCGAGTTTTACCAGTTATATGTGTAGGACCAGTCAACTTTAGATACACCAGCACACGCCTTATTTGCTATGGATTCAAATGCGAGTGTCTACCTTTAGGTTTTCCGTTAAGGGTAATAAGGACTTTGAAGTATGCACAACGATGATGGATCCTTTCAAACGCAAAATGATGTAGCTGAAGTCTTAGATTCCTTCATAATTGTGGTGATCACCTTCTGTGAGAGAGCACAATTCAGTATAAGAGGAAACCAAGTAGGAGGATTTTTGATTTATGATCAACATAATACCCAATAACTTTCATGCCCAAAAAAAAAAAAATCCAAAGAAAGAAATGAGACTTCCCTCAAGCTCAGCAATGTGTTTCTTTTTTTTTTTTGGGGGGGGGGGTCTGAAATGCCTCATTCATTATTAATAGTTGGAGCTAGAAAGCCCAAAACAGTGAGTACATCAGAAAGAACAAAAGAAATATACAATCTGCCTTAATGCTACAATCTAATACTAGATTCAGAACTTCATATGGACTTCTCAGCCTTAACCACTTCAGCCACCAACAATGGAGGGTTCACAATCCAGTCCGAGGGGAGGCAAAAGACACATACATACAAGGGAATGTCTAGAATGGACCACTTTGTATACAAGGAAATGTCTAATATGGACCACTTACAAAGTGGTCTATGAATGGATCAATAGGTTTTTAGTCATTAATTTATTGTTAAAATAAATCAGTGATTGAGATTAAAAGGTTAGATTCAATTAGGGTTGGGAAATGTCAGCATAATTTCTTTCTTCTGTGAACTCAAAAATAGGCACTATGCGAAAGTATAAAACAAGTGTAATAACAACACCAGAAATTTTTAGCGTGAAAAACTTTCTCAATGTGAGTAAGGAAAAAACTACAGGACCCGTAGGTCACTTAAACTTCTACTATATAAAATAATGAGAATACAAAAAATACAATAATATTGTATCTTCAATTTTGTGGATAGAATTCTCACAAATTGACTCACTATTTTTCTCTCTTTAGAAACTCTCTATGAGGCTCTCTCTATTTTTCCCTCACTATTTTTCCCTCTGTGAGAAGAATGTATTGTTTACTTGCTGCTTCTACTTGTATTTTGAATGGTAGAATTGTTCTCTATTTATAGAGAACCAATGCATGCATTATTATAAATGCAGCACCTTCCAACTTCCAATAATTACGGTAAAACATCAAAATTCTGTAAACATTTCTTCTTCCCTTTTTTACTTTAAGCCACTGAAAGGAAAGGCTACAATTGTTAACAAAACAATTGCTACTTTTCTACCGAAATGGTTGCAGCAATTGTTGACAAACCAATTGCCTCTAAAGCAACCATGAAATGGTTGAATAGTTGGATCCCACAATTAGTAACACTCAGATTCATACAAAATTTAGTCAAATCTCTTTCTTTTTTTATAAATAACTATATATGCAAGAAATTTACATATTTCAATTGATAGCCTTCTCCTACATACAATGTGTTTCAAATTTCTAATTTTTCAACTAACAAGTAGCACTGTCAAAATAGTTCAAAAATTTGTTTAACCCAAATTTTAAGATGGGTCCAATCACTATTTGAAAGGCCGTCAAAATACAAGTCTAAACCGGCACATTCATGGGCTTCGTGGGATGTTACAGGCCCAGTTGAAAACAAGTTGAAATTTTTTTAAAAATAATTCAATGTATTGTTCTTTTGTGTGTGCTTATTTTGAGATTTTAAAAAAAATTATGGTTTTGTAATGTGCATATTATGACTTATTTTTGTCACATGGATAAGGTAATTTAATCAATAAGATTTGTTTTAGTTTCTAAAATATTTTTAATAAAATAGCCTGATTTGTTAATTTGCTTGTAGGGGTGTTCATCGATTTAACTAAACTAATTAAATTTATTCGGTTTAGTTCAATTAATTGGGTCTATTTGAGTAAAATTTGATCAAATCCAAAGATGATTAATTCGATTCTTGGGTTTCAAGATTTAGAACCTGAGACCTGACCAACCCGAACCGAAACAAATTCTTCTGTCATTTAGTGTGCGTTTAACCCTTCAGATTCTATTTCTATTTCACTTCATTTACTTCCTATTTTCCCCTTAATTTCTCCATATAGCAACCCACTACAACTCCAACCCCAGCATCGCCACTTGCCTCACCAGTCACCAACCCACCACGACTTCGACAATGCACAAGGTGAGTTCTGATGCTGCAACAGTGCAACCCATCACAAGGTTTCACCTACATTTGCAACACATGCACGCTCGATGTTCACTTTGGCGATGCACCCTCCTTCATCTCTCCAACATTGCTCCATTGGTGAGTTTCGACGCTACTCCATAGGATTTCACCTATGGCCACTAGCAACCCCTTTGAAGTGGTGATTGGCGAGGACGAGATTTGAAGACTAAAGCAGTGATCTGGTGCATTGAGGTTGCAATTTGGTGTGGCGAGGTTGTGATCTGAAGCGATGAGGATGAGATTTGAAGTGGTGACTAGTGAGGATGAGATTTAGAATCACCAAAGGCCCTGATGAACAACTCGTTCTCTACCTTTTTTTTAGAAAAAAATTGGTGTTAAGATTTGAGATTGTGCTATCTTCATATTGTTTGAGTTTGATTTGATCTTAATATGTTCATTGTTCAGAGTTGAGTTTGTGACTTTGTTTTGCAAATTGAAATCTTTCAGCGTCCACAACCATTTTTGTTAACAAGTGAAGAACTCAATTATTCGAACCGAACCAAGTTACTCTTGTTCTATTTGGTTTTGTTCGGATTTAACAAAAAAAAAATTGAATCAATTAATTTTGGTAAGTTGAAATTTTTTTTCTTTAAAAATCAAACCAAATCGACTCATTACACTACTATTTGCTTGGCCTACCTAATATATTTATATGACAAAAATTTTATTTTTCATTTCTTAATCTTATCATTTTTCTAAAGGATTATATGTTTACAACTATGATATTTTTATTCATTTTTTTCACATAATTTTTTACATTTTTTTAATATTATTTATTATATATATTTATTTATTACTTTTATTTACTAAATCATATACTTTTAAAAAAGATGTTAATAGTATACACTTTTAAAAAGAGTGTATGATTAACTTTTCATATGTTTAATATTTGTGTATTTGTGTATGTTATTATATTTATGTTAAGTGTTTTTTGTTTTTTTTGATAAACAAAAAAATAAAAAAGAAGAAAAAACAAAAGGTTGGAGATGCAGCTGCTGTTGCAGATCCGAGAGAAATGAAATAGGGATGTGGCGGTGAAGTTGAGGAAAGAGAGGAGGGAAGAGAGAGAGAGAGTAACTCACACTCACAAGTAGCTACCTACCAGCTATGAGTACTAGCGAAAAGGAGAAGACTCCTCCATCAGCTTCTTCGCTTCCACCTTCTACTCCACCACTACCACCACCACCACCACCTTCCGTTGAGTTCTGCAAGGGCATCAATGGCCTCGACAAGGTCCTTCTTCGCGAGGCTCGTGGTTCCTCCGCCGAGGTCTTCATTTCCTCATACCTTTCATTTCAATTCTTTTCTCTATGTATATCTTAATCCATGTGTGCATGTGCATCTCTTCATTTTGTTGCTTGATCCGTTTACAGATTTTGCAATCTACCTTTTCTCGATTCGCATTTACCATTTTAGATTCTGAGTTTCGGATTTTTTCTGGTTTTGGTTTGGGGAGTGCGGAGTGCTGATCTCGTGAGAGTTTGTTTGGATCCAGATTTGTTATCCACGATAACCGTTTTGCGGTTAGTTAGTGGAGGATGCTCGATCTAACTTCTACAATGATTTTTAGTGAAATAAATCAATAAAATTTAAAAAATCTGCATACTGATACTTTCTTGTTGTTCGATTTTACTGTTTTTGCTTGAATTTTGAAGTGCCAAAAAATCACTTGTATTGTATTGTTGGCTCTGTACTCTGATGATGATGACATTTCATTTCTTTTTGTGTGTTGTTGTGATTTTCATTTCAGGTGTACCTATACGGTGGTCATGTGACTTCTTGGAAGAATGACCATAGCGAGGAATTGCTTTTTCTCAGTAATAAGGTGTGTGTGCTATCAAACATGTTTGTATTTCATCTCTCACTGCATTAAATCATTTATTTAGTTTGCTGATATCCTTTCTTATGCCACAAGGTTTAATTTTGATAATTTTTCTTCCATTGTATGTTGTCAAGACGTATATATATATATAGGAGCATATCTAGTGAGGAGAATTTTTATATAAGGAGCGTATCTGGTGAGAGAAGTGTTTATTGTAAGAGGTGAAAGGAGTAAATGTTGACTATTGGATCTTATATGAATGGTCAAGATTAGAACATAAATGCATGTGGCATTTTTAAGTGGTCACATGACCTTTAAGTAACTTTTAATCTTGACTATCCATGTATAATTGTATAGGGGACATATCTAGTGAGAGGGTGAGAGGAGTAAATCTTGATCACTTAAAAAAGTCACGTGTATTTATGTTCTAATATTGACCATTCATGTAAGATCCAATGGTTAATATTCACTTCTCTCACCTCTTACAATAGACACTCTTTTTACCAGATACGCTCTCTCTCTCTCTCTCTATATATATATATATATATATATATATATATATATATATATATCAGTTTGCAAAATCTCAGTTTGCTCTGAATACATTCAAACATTAAGTGATCTAAAGAAGAGCAGTTCTTACTTGGGCACAAACCCAAACATATCATCCTTAGACACAACCAATAAAATGTTTGAGACACAGCTTGAGAGAAACTTGACTAAAGAAGAGAAACAACTTGACTTCTAACAGCTGTAGGGTCTCTCGGTAGTTCGAGATCTTAATTTGCTTTTGTAAAAAATGTTAATATCAAACTTTATTTTCTGATTGGAGAGGATCGAACCCAGGGATATTAATGTCTAAAAAAATTGGCTTGGAAATACATGAGTTTCTATCATGCTTATAATTTAATGTATAAAATGTTTGAATCCCTTATATTAATCATTTAATCTTTGCTTCAATAGCAGTAAATCCTGTCCACTCTGTATTCTTCTCTTTATCTTAATATGTCCTCCTTTCTCTTTGTATTCTCCTTCTCTTTGTCTTAATAAATTTCTTCTTTTATAATAATAGTAATAATAATAATAATAATAATAATAATATGGTCTGTCCATATGACTATAGTTTTGAAAATTTTCAGCTCCAGCGATCATGTCAATAAACTGTGATTCATCTTGTTTTATTAATATCTTGTTCCTTGTGCAGGCTACATTTAAGCCTCCAAAGGCAATTCGTGGAGGGATTCCAATATGCTTTCCACAAGTATGTACTACTTCTTAACAATTTCTGTTTTCATTGATTGCTTTCATCATGATAATAATGCTGTTTTGGAAGAAGAGGTAGAAAGGGGAGAAGAAGGGTGAAAAGCTGAAAAGAGATGAAAGGGGAAAGTGTTAATAGCTCGTGTACTTAACTTAAGCTCCAACATTCTTAAAATGACACCATTCTAAAGATAAATCCTAGATTATCACATTCCTGCCGGAAAAATGTAAACATAATATCACATCTGAACTGATCATATTACAAAATGAATGTTCATTAGGGGTATATCAAGGAGGGTGATTTGCAGGCAGTAGGATGGGGTTCAGGACTAGTTTAATGGCTGTTTGGGTTCTGTGAACAGTACAATTGGGTTTTGGGTGTGATGGGTTTTAGACCAAATTCAAGAAAGGAACAATTAGGTTTTGAATGGGATTAGTTTTTAATGCTTTCTGCCAAAGAGAATGGGTCGGGCAGTGTGGAAAACTAACCGAAACATAAGTTGAGAAGACAAAAGAAATGAACCTAATCATCATGCTAGGTTTGATTGCATTGCACAACCAGGAAGAGAGCAACTTGCTGCCATATTTCATAAAATCAATCTTCTCTTTCTGATAGCTGGGCACATACCGTAACATCACTTAGACTAGTCAAAAGTTGGGGAAGTAGTCAACAATTTAAGGCCCATGTCAAATAACCAGCCTCTAATAAGAATAATTGACAGTCCAAATAACTGAAACAAATTAAAGAAAATTCCATATGTAGACACAATTAATACCCAACCTCAAACCCCAAACAGCAAAGTACAAAATACCCTTTGAACTGAGAATATAATATATGCTAAAGTACAACTTACTTAGCTGGTCATCCTAAACAATTATGATCTTGTATGACCTTAGATTATTAACATCAATCCCGTAATTAAAAGAAAACCAAAATAATTACATTTTTTTTTATTCTTTAAGCATTTTCCTTCTAGATACTGCTGTCTTCGTCACACTAAATACTTGGGATCTTAAGTAACAATTAAACCAATTAAATTCATGTAATGAAAATTTTTTTGATCTATTCTGATCTGAGTATCATTGCAATTTATAAATGGCCTTCCACGAATTGCTTTGTTATTATCATCAGATTCCAGATGACATGGTCAAGGAAATTTGCTCTCTATTTGCAGTTTGGAAGTCATGGTACCCTTGACCAGCATGGATTTGCTAGAAACCGATTCTGGACTGTTGACGATGACCCTCCTCCTTTTCCAACAAATACTTTGAACAAAGCCTTTGTTGATCTGATTCTCAAGCCCTCAGAAGAAGACATGAAGATTTGGCCTCACAGGTATTTATAGGAGACATTCAACATTTTGTTACCTGTGTGTACCTTATTGTTTTTACTACCTTATTTAACAAACATTTTCTTCCATAGTTTGAATTATTTATATTATATTTCTTTCTGATACTATGTGCCTTTCTGTTTGTATATAGTTTTGAGTTCCGTCTTAGGGTAGCTCTAGGACCTGGAGGAGATCTGATGTTGACATCTCGGATTAGGAACACAAACAGTGAGGGGAAGCCATTTTCGTTCACCTTTGCTTATCATACATATTTTTCTGTGTCAGACATTAGGTAAGTGCTTGAAACCTGTTTGTCTCCCACTTCAATATCATGGTTTTGTATTGATGTGCTTGATTTTATTTATAAATTGACTCTGTTGTCATATTTAGCAACTTGCTGTCTCTTTGCTTGCAACCTTGGTTTGTCTCCTTCAGTGATGACAGTTGATTGATTTTGTAATGAAAATTCAAAATTAGTATACTATTAATTGGTGTTCAAGGTTGTAATGTTTGGTTGTTATAGTTGTCTGAAATGCAGATCCAAATGCTCTTTTCTTGATACGCTTCATTGCAACATGTGAATTTATGTAGAAAGGGATGTTAAATAATTATTGTAGGAGCTTTTAATTTTGGGGCGGAGGGCGGGAGGGGAGGTGGGTGTATAACTTTGGATGCTTGGTTGGAAGGGGTAGAGGTCCTAGAGGAAGACATAAGAAAATTATAGGAGAAAATTTAAAAAAGACCTTGCTTTAAATTGTTTTACTGGAAATTTGGTTTTTGATAGAGCCCAAAGCCCACCCTACCTAGTGAGATGAGGCCTTGTGTGTGGTGAAATATTCAAATTTTGTTAAATTTCTCAACTTTCATTTGGTTCCGTTAGAACCATTGTGTTGTATCTATTCACATATCTTTCATATTTCATTATTTTATATATTAATTTAACTTTCTATTTCTAATTGCACATTATTTTGGCTTACTTTCTTTATATCGATTTATTTTATTTTCATTGTAGATAGATAGAGCATCTTACTAGTTTATTTACATCTATTCAGTGAAGTTCGGGTAGAGGGATTAGAGACCCTGGATTATCTTGACAACTTGCAGAACAAGGAACGCTTTACTGAACAGGGGGATGCTTTAACGTTTGAATCAGAGGTAAGTTTGTTTTTGTTTTTCCCTTTATATTTTGTTTTAGGATGCACAGATGCTGGTATTAAATCTAGGATGTGGATTTATTACAGTAAAATTAATTGAAGGGTGAGACTATCGGCACTCCCTTTTGTCTATTCACACTTCCTTATAACAACTTTTAACTTCTATTTCCTTTACTACCCTTAAGTAATTTCACTCTAAGAGTTAAACTTTTTATTCACACTTTTTATGTTATTATCTATCTATATTCTCGATTATTTTTACCTATTTTAAACTTCATAGCTTTTCATTTTTTGGGTGCTATAGTTTTTCTTTTAGATTAAGACTAACATTTTTTTTTAAAAAATTAGTACAAGTTACAAATGATCTCTTAATAATCATTATTTTACAGATAATAGCTAATATTTATAATTACAATAAAATTTTAATTTTTAATTTTTATGAAATAATTAAAACTATGATTAAAAAAAAATATTTATTCATCATAAATTACATATTCGTAGTTATAATGGACATTATTATAGTTCTAAAAATCAGACAACTATTTTTCTGATTATTGCAATAAAATACTATTTAAAGAATTTCTTAATTTTTATACTATGAAATTAAAAATTCTCTAAAAATGCTTTAAGAGAATGTATTTTAAAATCATCAAATTTCAATATTATCAATATTTAGTGTTTATAGCGTTTCTTTAGTAAAAAAAAAAGTTGTATCTAATGAAGTATATTATTTTAAATATTACAAAACAATTTTTATGCTATTATGCTAATTTATTGATAAAGTTGAGGTCCCATATGTTACCATGTGTATTTAAAATTAAATAGTATTAAAATAAATTATTTTTGAACTAGTACTAAAATTATTAAATTAATTATTAATAATTTTGTGTCAATGAATATTAGATAGCTCAAATACTAGATTTATAAACTTTTTCTAATTAGTGCGATTGAAGCATAATAGATTAATCAAAATTCAAATTCGTCCCGTTGTGCAACAATGTGGGTTTTAAACTTGTCCTACCTCGCAGTGGAGCGAGTTTTTGGGGGTGGGTTAGGTACCCATAGGGCGGATGTGATTGCTAGGCCTGTGGTGTTACAACTGTTTTAAAATAAAAATAAGACTAAACTGTTAATAAGGAACTTTTTTGTAAAGTAGTATATTTTTTTGTGTAACGAGTAATATCATATTTTATTAATATGTTATAGTTAAAATATATTGAAGTGATTGTTGTACCAAAAAAAATATATTAAAGTGATTAGAAAAAAACTTAAAGCTAATAGTTAGAGTGAAAACAAATGGAGTATAATAATAAACTTGATGAACACAAAAAAAAAGTTTGATAATTAAAAAATAAGACTATTTAGTTAAGGGTAGTTCAGGAAATCAAATTTAGAAATAATTAAAGAGGAGTGTAGATAGACAAAAGAGAGTATTAATAGCCTTGCCCGTAATTGAAATAAACAAAATATGTTTCTATACTTCATATAAATAAATGGGTGTTGCTAGTAGCACTCAAAATTGCCTATCTACAGTCCTCATTAGCCACTCATAATTTTTTAAAAAGAAAAACGAAAATTGTGATTTGTTAGTAGGGAGTGTGAATAGGCAATTGAGAGTGTCAATAACCTCACCCTAAATAAATACTTCGAAATTAAAATCACACAGTCATTTTTTTCAATTAACAAAAGAGAAAAGTCATAAGCCTGGACCGCTTGGTTATATAGAACATGGAACCAATTTATAGTTCCTGAAGATACTTTTCATTTTTTAAGTTTTTATAAATTTTAAATTATTGTTGCTACTTGCTAGTGTTGAATTAAATGAATGTTTTCCATTTGAAAGCTTCTATCTCTCTCTGTCTATATATATAGATAAGGGATCCACTTACTCCAAGAATAAGTCTTGGCACACTTTATTGAATATCTTTTTATCAACATTGAATTTCATCAATCCAACCATTGGGTTGAAAGTTCTCGAGGTAGATCAAGTCCGTAAAATTCCACACAATTTTAAGAGCTAGTTGATACTTCATCGCACCACTTTATTTTAACTTATAATATGTTTTTCAAAATATAAGTAAATGTCGACTATTAGATTACATACCTATCATTGTCGGATTTATCTAAAATTTGGCATGCATGATTTTCAAGATTATCACATGATTCGTAGGTTGGATTGGTTAAATTCACAATTTGAAACAGGTTATTCAATGGTGTAAGTATACAAGGACTTACTCTTGAAGTAAGTGGATCCCTTCCCATATATATATATATATCATGGAAGGCTGAAGAGATCTAAAAGTGTTTGCTGTTTAATATTCTTCATTCACAGAAACAATTAAACAGTTGCTTATTCCCCATCCCCACCCTCATCCTTTTTGTTATTCCCTTGCCTTTTCTTTCTTTCATTTCTTATCTTTTGTTTTTCATCCTTTCTCTTTCTTTACCTTTGCCGTAATAAGGGTGGCCATAGCCCAGGATGTGCTGGTTGATGCCATGCCACCAATTCAATATCTGGGTATTTGTGGGATTAACCCATATCTGAAACATATTTTCATTAAAAATCAAAGTAAAAAAAGGGAAAGAACAAAAGAAAGAAAAACATGTACCTTGTTTGTATATTGCTGTACCTGGTTTGTAATAATACCTGACTCTTTCTAGGTACATATATGTAGCCAATAATGTACTGATGTTTCATAGGTTTTGGTGAGTTCAAACTGATGCTTCTTTTTTTCTTGATACGATAGGTTGACAAGATATATCTTAGCACTCCTACAAAGATTGCAATTATTGATCATGAGAAAAAGAGAACATTTGTTTTGCGCAAAGATGGCCTTCCTGATGCTGGTAAGTATTATCAAGCTCATCTTATATACTAAGTTTGTGGTACTCATAAAGTGTACTGGTCGGGACTTCTGTTATTTGAAGCTTTATGATTTAAAAATATGCAAGTGTGCTTCATAGATGTGTAAATATACAAGAGTGAAAGGTCAAGTTTCCCAGTAGAGCATAGCTTAATGTACTTATCTGTTTTCATTTCGCTGTCTAAAATCTTCCTGTAAGTTTGTAAGTTATACCAAGTAACAATACGGTCAGTGGTCACAGTGACTACTTTTGGAGCACCTCTGGTTTAAGCTAGCAATGGCATTTTCCAAATCCAAACTAAAATACCTTTCCATGTCTTGATTTGTGATGTTTAAGCTTGGGTTATGATCTAGTAGTAATGTAGGTTTTTTAAAGGCAGTAGTAATGAACTTTGGAAGAATCAAAAGGATGAAATTGATAGCTTCATCCGACACAACTTAACAACTCTGAACCAAGTAGAGTATTATTACATATAACATTATAATTGAGTTGTAACTTCTAAGTTCCCAAGTTTAAGTGACTGTGATTCTAACTTCTTTTTTTAATATTTATTATTTATCTTTCTAGTGGTGTGGAATCCTTGGGATAAGAAAGCAAAGGCTATGGCTGATTTTGGTGACGATGAGTATAAGCATATGCTTTGTGTAGAGGCTGCTGCTATTGAAAAGCCTATCACTTTGAAACCTGGAGAAGAATGGAAAGGAAGACTAGAGCTTTCAGCTGTCCCTTCTAGTTATTGTAGTGGGCAGCTTGATCCCCAGAGAGTTCTTCAGGGCAGCTGAAAAATTGTTCGTTCTGTGTCCTGTACAGGTAATAACTGAAGATTGATATTTTTCAACTGTTTTTTAACATTACCATAAAAAAGAATCGCATAAGCCTTGACATACATTGTTCTACCTTGAAATTTTTGAATACTATAGAGTTGAGGATAAATTATCTCCATTTTTGTAGTGTGACATGTTTCTTTGTTTTGTACCATGAAACTGTAAAGCAGGATTAAGAAATAGAGTTCTATAATGCCTGTGTATTTTCATGTAAGTTTTGAATTGAGTAGTTTTTTTTACAAGACGAAGCATATTATTGCTCAAAATGATGGATATCTACCCATAGCTCTTGACTCTGAAATTTGGCTATCTTATTAGACAACGGCGTGCTCTTCAAGTTTGATTCCTGTGCTTTGATACTTGAAAAGATCTGATGGGTCAGTGATTGATGTGTCTTTCTTTAGTTCTTCTGGTCTTAATCAGAGTGCTCTGTTGTCCTTTGAGTTACATATACGTGTTGATCCATTTAAATGTTTCACTAATCTTTTAGTAAAGATTTATCTGCAGGTAGCTTGTTGCAACAGTAATGGATGATGAAAGGAAAGTGTCTCAGTAATTTTCCCCTTCATGTTCCATTTAAATCTGTGTTGGACGGATGAACTCATGTTGGATAGGATTTTGTTATACTATTTTTTTCCTGTAATGGATGACTAGTTTGGTCATAACAAACTGAACAAAGCATGTAAGTAGAACAGTCCACAGTTGTTGCCGTGGAAGATCGAAATTAAAGCCTACAATTCAACAGATTTTCACGTTGGGTTGAATGGTCCAGACTGGGAGGGATTACTTTTGAATCCACATAGTTTTTTGGGTTCTTGAATCCCTATAAATTGTTTATTTCTAAATGTTGTAGGCTACTGAATACATCCTTGAAGAATATCTTGTAATACTAAAGGAATGTACAACGGAAGAACGGTTGACAGGTTATATGAAATATTTCTGGGTTATTGTTATATGATCTTATTTTGCTTCCTTTTTCTACCTTTATACTATGAACACATTCATCAGCTAATGCTGTACATGTTTATGGATGGATTAATGTTCTATATCTGATAAGATTAGGAGAGACTTATTTGATATAACTTTTAATCAAACTGTCAATATTTTTCTTTTCTTTTCCTTTTTGTTTTTTGAGGGGTGGAGGGAGGGAGTCGGGGAGATAAAATTGTTCGTATGTTAGACCTGCCAATTTAAAGGGAGAAGCTAGAAACTGGGGTTTTCAGTGAGGGAAAAATGATAACTGAACATTTAGTCTCAAACATGAAAGCAAATATTTACTTTAAAATCTCAACGGGATGCTTTTTGATCCAATTCACATTATTGGAAGTTTCCATGCCTTGCCTTCTGGTCTGCTCGGCCGGTTCAAATTTTAATTTGAAATTAATCATATTCATGTCCCATCTGGTTCCATTTCATTGAGTTCGAGAACGCACTGGTAGTACTGCAGCAACATCTTGATTTACAGTTGTACCTGTTAATTATGATGCCAATTAGTCAACTAATTCGTTTGCTAGTAATTAGTCCTTTGTACCAACAATGGTGGAGTGCATTAGTAAGCGAGATCCATTTTTAGAATAAAGATTAAAGTTCACATTTAGTGGAAACAATTGTTGGGAGGATTTTTTAATCGCGAGAGCGTCTAAATGTTAGTTTTACAGTAATATTTATAAGCAGTCAAAGACAAGAAAAAAAAAAAAGTAATAAGTCCCTTGTACCTTGATTATCCATTTAACTTACGATAATGATAAGGGATTACAATATTCTCATTTGGCCAAGGGATTTGGATTTAGTTTCTACCTCTTGTTTTCTTCTCCTCCGTCGTTGTGAGGGATGGACTTGCACTGCCTGCTGCAGGTCTATGAAGGCGTACTTTTCTCTCTTTAACCAATTGATTTTTTCCCTTATAATTTCACTGGGTGACAAATCGATGAATTTATTTGATTTTAAATTGAATAATAATGAATAGATTCAAAATAAACAACTAATTTATTTAAGATCTATTATAAAATACTTAATATTATATAATTTATCAATGATTTAATTTAATGGATAAATATTCAATCTATCTATTAATTCATTTTAATAGATTGGATGAATGATATTTAACTCACTTATTTTAAAAAAAAAAATCTATCTTTAAAAAAATTTTCATTTTCTCTTTAAAAAATATTTTCTCTCTAAAAATTCTCATTCTCTTACTAAAAAATGTTTCTCTTTCTCTCTCTAAAAATCTTATTTCTCTCTAAAAAATTTTATTCTCTCTAAAAAATATTTCTTTCTCTAAAAATTTCTTTTTCTTTAAAAATTTTTATTCTCTCTCTAACAAATGTCATTCTCTCTCTAAAAGAATTATCTCCAAAAATTTTGAAACTAAATGCTTTGTGTTATGAACTTTTAGACTTTAGTGAAAGTGAAAGTGTTGAACTAAAAAAAAAAATTAAAATATATTAGATATTCATTGGATTGGTTTTTAATTAGATATCTAATGAATGTTTTAGTTGAATTACTAATTATCTATAATTAAATTTAATTCATTAAATTTAATCTAATAAAATATATTATTTTAATTGAATAGACTAAACTAGTTTTAATATGGATGGATTTGATGAATTAGAAATTAATGAATTTTTTTCTAACCCTTTTCACATATAAAAACTCAAACCTTGTAGGACTTCGGTATGAGTTTCACCCAACATGGTGAGCCATGCAATTTTAGTTGAAGTGGGCACTGGCAGGGCATAATAAGACAATAAATCGTTGACACAAAACTGTGAACTGCATTCCTAAACTGCAGTAAAATGAAGCCTGGTGTCAAGGTCGAATTGCGATGATAATTGCGAGCTATGGTGTCCAATGCATTACATTGAAGTAGCATAATTCTCCATTATCAAAATGCTATAGTAAGATACATTTGGCATATTTGTTGTTCGCTTAGACTTGAATTAAAGGTGGTGGAGTAGCGTGTAATATTGTTGCCTTGCGCTGTCTTGATCCAAATACGCTTGCTTGCGGGCTCATTAACTTCTAATAATATCTCATTATCATTATTGCAAAAATAGTTTCCCTAACTAATCTCTGGTCATCAGATAGTGAACCCAATGTATTATTTTAGTAATAATCTAGCTGTATACACATAGTACTAACTAATTGTTCAAATTAAGATGCAATTTAGAAACCATAAATTAAATTGCTTCTAGAGAAATCAAGATCTGAAAGTCATCCGAAAATTAATAATAGTTGACAACAAGAAGAATTGGCCTCATTTGCTACATTATACCTCCAACATGTGAAGTTTTAAAAGTGATATTCGTGCGTTGATCTAGGAAATCGATCGCTTCAAATTAGTTGCTTCTACCGCGAAACGTGTATTGACAATAATATGATAGTAGCTAATATATAGAAGAGAGAAAGGGGAAGAAAACTACATAATACATGCATTATGTTCTAAGCCATTGCATCCTTGTTGCAAAAGTATTCTCTTAAATCCAAGTCCAAGCCATGATTATGCCAATCATCTTTTTGTTTCTTTCCCCTTAGCACTGAAAAGTAATACTGTAATAGCACAATTATTCGCTGCTCATCTGTACAATAAATAAATATAAAACTCAATACAACTTCAACATAATTACTTGAATCTCGCAAGCAAATATGGAGGCATTTGAATCTTTGACCAAGAATTTGATCCTCTCAAAATGCCACATGATATGATTTCGTGTATGCACAGAAAATTAATATTAGGTTTCATGTGATGTTGATAACATAAATGCACCATTTTTCTTTGGTACAAAAATAAAATAAAAATAAATGTAGTTTATGTCATAGGTCATAAATAATAGTTATTGAAACTTGAAAGAGTCATTTGGAAAATAAAAAGCATATGTTAAAGATTAAAAAACTTGAATATCATATTTAATTTGACCTAAATCATTATCCATTAGTTATCCTAATAGAATTTAGTGGTTAAAAGATTTGAAAAGGCGATTTCTATTTTATTAGATAGGAGAAGAAGGGATTTCTGAAGAAGGCTATAGGGGAGTAGTTGGGAGATGGTAACATGCAATTGCGTTGACAATCTCATAAAGAACTAAAGTAAGTACAAATTACCAAGCTTGACATTCTGTAACTATATATATGAAAATTTATAATTTGCCTCTGAAAATGATAGAGAGAGAGAGATCATATGTCTCTTTCTTTGATCGTCGGCTAATAAATTTAATTTCCTTAGTACATGCTTACCCGTGATCCTACAGTCCTAGGATTCAACATGTTTTTAGTATTTTCATATAATATATGGTGGTAAACTTTGGGGCCGCCCAGTCACTCCTCAACACGTTCTCAATGCAGCTTGGATGCTTCACGTAACTTTGATAACAATAACAAACTACCAGTGTGCTCTAGCTAGACTAGAACATGAATTTTTAAAGCTATCTAAGCTTCAATCACGCCTCCTGAACCTCTATCAAATAACATACTTATGTCAGTGGCCAGACTGTCTATGAAACAAACCTTTGTTCTTATTCTCATCAATCATTCTCCAATTAGTAAGTAGTAACCTTCTTCAATTTCAACCCACTTTTTGTTATTAAATGTAAGCTCTCTCTCTCTCTCTATATATATATAGATTATAGACCTTACAATTTATAGCATTGGAAACAGTTCATAGCAGCAAAACAAAACAACTGGTCATGGAAGCTCCTAGTTTCGTTGTGGTCTTATCATCCTTGCTTCTTCTCCTAATTAGTACACAAACAAGCTCAGCTCAACTTACTCGCGGTTTCTACAGCAATACATGCCCCAATGTGGAACAGTTGGTTCGCTCTGCTGTGGTGCAGAAGTTCCAGCAGACCTTTGTGACTGCTCCTGCTACTCTACGACTCTTCTTCCATGATTGCTTTGTGCGGGTGTGTAAGCTTCTTTTTCATGACTTCATGGTTTTGTTTTGAATAATGTTTAATTGGATAGGAAAATGATTATTGCACAAACCATTAAGTTAGTGCTGACTGAGTTCAAATAACTCATGACTTGCACAATTTTGCTTTCACCAATCTCCACAAAATATATAGGTTGGTGTAAGTTTGAAAATGTATGATTATTCAAAACATTTTTTTGTATTAAACTCAAAGGAGCATTTATATATTTTGTGAATGATTGTTTAAGTATCAGTCATTATTGAATGATTTTAATTTATTAGGCTTTTGAAAAGGTTATTGATTTTGTTTTTTGTTTATTTCTGCACAGGGTTGTGATGCTTCGATTTTGGTTGCTTCTCCAACTAATCAGGCAGAGAAAGATCATCCTGCTGACATTTCACTAGCTGGGGACGGCTATGACACGGTGATTAAAGCCAAGGCAGCTGTTGATAGTGATCCTCAGTGCAGAAACAAAGTCTCTTGTGCTGATATTCTTGCTCTGGCTACTAGGGATGTCGTAAATTTGGTATAATTTCACTTTCTTTACATTACTTTGTTCTGCTACGTAAGTTATTGATAAAAACAAAAAAACAAAAGTTCTGTAGTTTACCTCTAATGCGAATTCTGAGTCAATCCCAACAATGCACATTAAGCATTATTACTCTTGATAGAACAAAGTTTACCTCCTAATCTTATCAATAAACAACTAAGCTCTGATATTTTACAATGCTTTCTAAGTCCAAGCTCAGGAATAGAAACTATTGGGTGGTGGGACAACGATGTATACATGCTATAAACATTTTACACTATGCTAACTCTGATCATAGTATACTGTTTGGCATTAAATTAACTAATAATGCTATAATTGCATAATGTAGGCTGGAGGACCATACTACGAAGTTGAATTGGGAAGGCGTGACGGGACAATATCTACTATTGCAAGTGTTCAACACCATCTTCCTCAACCTTATTTCAATTTGGATCAGCTCAATTCCATTTTTAGCTTTAATGGCCTCGACCAGACAGATATGATTGCTTTATCAGGTAACTTCACAAACAGAAAGTGGAAAGGTTCTGTCATTTCATTAATTAATCATGCTACTTTGCACCAAATGATTAAACTATAGTTTTTAGTTTTTTTTAAGAAGCCTGAAAATGATGTGTTTTTGTGTTAGGTGCACATACTATTGGATTCTCTCACTGCAGCCGCTTCTCAAAACGAATCTACAACTACAACTCCAAAAATAGAATTGACCCAACACTAAATTTACAATATGCCTTACAACTTAGACAGGCGTGCCCTCTACAAGTTGATCCTAGAATAGCCATAGACATGGACCCTGTCACACCTCAAAAGTTTGATAATCAATACTTCAAGAATCTGCAGCAAGGAATGGGTCTCTTCACTTCTGATCAGGTGCTCGCTACAGATGCAAGGTCAAAGGACACACTCAACTTATTTGCATCAAATGAACAAGCTTTTGAGAGTGCTTTTGTTGCTGCTATTACTAAGATGGGAAGTATAGGTGTTAAAACTGGAAATCAAGGTGAAATAAGGTTTGATTGCACCAGGGTGAACTAGGAAAGTACAAAATGATGCTATCATCCGTCTTTCTTTATTTTTTGTTATATATACGAGTTTTGTATATCTGATAATTCATAGTTGTATTAATAATTGATGGAGTTCTTTGGGCTCTACTCATAGCTTCCAGTTCCTAGATCACTCTGGAGTCTGGAATGAATGCAAAATGTTCTTACAAACAAAGAAAGAGACAATAAATTCTTCTTTTGCTAGTAAAATTGAAGCATTCATAACTGATTTCATATGTTGCTTTCAAAGGGATTAAAAGCCCCCCCAAAAAATGTGACTAATATGCAGTGTACTTTGTGGGCCCAATAAAGTACCTTGAGAGAGAATTTATTTCTCTCACATCTATTTACGTAACAAAATCAGAGTATAGGTATGCATAAAATGAGGTAGGTTTAGATATAATCTGATGGTGAAAACTATAGAGATGTGAAGTGATGTGAATGTAAATGTGTGTAAGTAGCATTGTTGAAAATTTATATAAAGAAAATATTGTACTTGTAATATTTTATCTTCATAATCTTCTAACAGGTAACAGTATATCAACAACAAATCAAATATCAATTTTACAATTGTTGAGAAACCCTAACCTTCCTTTCTCTCTATCTCTTTCTTGTTCTAAACCTCCCTTTTCTAAGAGTTTGGAGCGAGAACCTACCATTCTCTTTCTTTGGTGGTAGTCCCACTATTTCTTTTTCTTTTGTTTGTGTATTTTTTCAATAATTTATTCAAATTTGATAGATCTTAAACTTAATTGTCCATATTTGTTTTTCTCATCAATTATAGATCTTGTGTCTTTGTTATCCCTTTTTATGGGTGTTTCTATTGTCCTTTCTACGAATGTTTTGATTTTCATTTTTTAGGATACCTTTTGTTAGTCTTTTTGTGTTGATCTTATACTGAAAGATGTTTAGATATTAATAATCTCGGGCAAAGAGCATATCTACAAATGTTGGTTAGTTCAGATAATAGACTGTATTTATTTTTTTCTCTTACTAGATCTCATGTATCTTTTTCAATTTATAAGTGTCATTAGATTTCGATCATAATGAATTTTCTTTTTCATAAAAAAAAACCAAATTTCCAAAATAATTGAAAAATGGAGACTGGATAATGGTTATCAGGTACCAATATTCAAATTATCCAATTTTTATAAATAAATTAAATGTCATGTGTACATAGGCTATCAAAATTAGTTAGGCTAGCTCATTTACTCACTAAAATTAGGTGAGTTAGACTCTAAAATTATTGACCCATTTAAATTAATGTATTTTTAACTCGACTTGTTTAGCTCACGACTTAAATGGACCAAAGTCGTTTCCCTACAAGTTGGTTTGTTAACTCATTTTTTTATTAATTTATTTTTAATTACCAATAATATGAAGTTAAAAATTGATTTTATGGATTTGATATGTTTTTTTTTTGTTACATTGAAAAAACAAAAACAACTAATTACAAAAAAATAAAACTAGCATCAAGTCCAGTTAGCAATAAAGATGATAAGCTTAGAGGAGACGAGTTTCAAATCTAGAGACAAACTTTATTAGATACACCGAGCTTAGTAAGGTGGTCAACACAATTATTACTCTCACGAATAATGTGTAATAAATGGATTTTTCAACTTCTCCATAACAAATCCTGAATATCATTGATGAGGACGAAGTAAGGATGAAGAGAAGGAATTTACTTTATCACTAAGTGCAAGACATTCATAAAGTCTGATTCATAAAGAAGCAGCTTATAGTCATTATTTCAGGCAATACGTAACCCTTGCTTCAATGCAAACCCCATCAACCAGTGGTCATTCTCATCACGTAGAAGCACACCATAACCTGCGTTATTGGAGTTGCCCAAAGAGTAGTCAATGTTACAAAACCCAATTGGAGGAAGGGACAAAGAAACTAAACGCTTAAGTGTAGGAGATATTCTTGTATGCACATAAATGTAACACATCAGAATTATACACAAGAAACAAAAAGTTGGAGAGAGAAGAAATATATCGAAGTGCAGATCTGTCTCTGACATCTATCAAGCACCAAAATGAATTGTACGTGTAGAATAATTTTCATATAAGCTCGTCCAAAGGAGTTTGCCTTCCCTTAAACACGACTATATTTCTGTTATACTATATTTCTTACAATGTCACCAGAAAGAAATTATCTTGGGAAAAGTAAAATTTTATATTTTTATTTTATTTTAACTTTGTGATTTTAATTTTATACAAGGATATATTAATTTTAAAATTAAAAAATTCTTTTAAAAAAAGCAGGACAGCCAGTTTAGGCTCACTAGTCCGCCTTTATATCGGTCGCGCTATTTGTCCATCTAAAAGACGTCCAACTATTGTTCACCGTATGCCAATATTTATTAACCAGTTAATTTGGCTTTCACCAATTAATGAGATTCATTACACATTATGTAAAAATGGTTAATCACTATAAGTTTCTGGTAAATATCATTAATTGGTGAATCCAAATTAACTAGTTAATACATTAGAAATAAGTGGTTAATCTATATCAGTTTCTGGTGAATCCAAGAAAGAGTTCTTAATAATAAATAATTGGTTAATACATTACGTAAAAGTGGTTAATCACTATAGGTTTCTGGTGAATCTCATTAATTGATGAATCCAAATTAACTGGTTAATACATTAGAAATAAGTGGTTAATCTATATCAGTTTCTGGTGAATCCAAGAAAGAGTTCTTAATAATGAATAATTGGTTAATACATTACGTAAAAGTGGTTAATCACTATAGGTTTCTGGTGAATCTCATTAATTGGTGAATCCAAATTAACTGGTTAATACATTAGAAATAAGTGGTTAATCTATATCAGTTTCTGGTGAATCCAAGAAAGAATTTCCAATAATGAATAACTGGTTAATACATTAAGTAAAAGTGGTTAATCACTATAGGTTTCTGGTGAATCTCATTAATTGGTGAATCCAAATTAACTGGTTAATACATTATAAATAAGTGGTTAATCTATATCAGTTTCTGGTGAATCCAAGAAAGAGTTCTCAATAATGAATAACTGATTAATACATTACGTAAAAGTGGTTAATTACTATAAGTTTATGGTGAATCTCATTAATTAGTGAAGTTAAATTAACTAGTTAATACATTAGAAATAAGTGATTAATTTATATCAGTTTCTGGTGAATCCAAGAACCGAAAAATGAGAAGTAGGAAATTAACTGGTTAATATATTATAAATAAGTGATTAATCTATATTAATTCTGGTGAATCCAATAAGCAGAAAATGAGAAGTGAGAAATTAACTAGTTAATACATTAAAAATAAGTGATTAATCTATATTAATTTTTGATAAATTTAAAAAATAAAAATAAAAAATTTAAAATAAAAATATTTACATATAAAAAAGTCAACAAATATAAGTATGAAAATATACGAATTACAAAAGTTGGAGTATTTAGATATACGAGAAACGTTTTCCGCCCTTATATAGGTCGAGCTAGTAATATTAACCCCATTTAAATCAACATATTTTTCGCCCTTCAACCCTTGACTTAAACAAGCCAGCTGGCCCGTGTGAACATCCCTGTACATCATATGGCATGTTGTTGCTGCCTGAAGTGCACTTCTTAACACCCCGTCCCACAAAAATAAAAAACGAAAGAAAGAAAAAAAAACTTCAACAGCACTTAAGAATGTACGAAGGAAACAATAGTGGTAGATGGCTTTTTTTGTGGGGGGTACAAATAGTGGTAGATGGCTTTAACTGGCTGAAATTGGATAAAGCTGATTGCCTAATCAATGTTCAAGCCACATTAGTATTTCCAGGTTGTTGTGTAATGAGTCTTATCAAGGAGAAAAGGTCTAGAAGACAATAAATTGCCTTACATAATCTCGTGTCTTAAGGTCCCATCCATTAGCAAGTGTTCAAAATCTTTGGCTCAGAAAGGAGTTTAATATTCAGCTCAAACAAATTGAGACTCTGGAAATGAGTCCGAAACAAGAACCCCGTTATGATACAAGCTCTGGGCAGACAATGGTGAATTCACCTGCATATTGTGACAATTCAGTTTGCAAGAGACACAATCTGGAAAGCAATGATGTTGATATCCATTTATGAGATGTTCCCATGTGATGCTCTTATCCTAGTTAGTGGTGGTGTTTTTTTTTTTTTTTTTTTCAAAATAAGGTTCAGAATAACGTCATTTTCAAAATAAGAATTTGGTCCAAATAGGAATAATAAGCTTTTTGATGTTATATAGTCTTTTGAGAATGGACTTTCCTAGTGTACTTAAATTCACATAAAGCACCTAGAACTACTAGTTTCTGCTTTTACAATAGCATTTAGCTTTGAAAATAACATGTTGGACATGAAAAGTAATTTAAGAAGCACTGCAAATTAACTCTACCTATTTACAGAAAGGGCACTCAGAAGTGAGTGTGTAAGTTATCCATTTATTGGAATAAAGTAAAAACTAATCTAGGAATCTGAATACATGAACCATATAAATTCATTGGCCCATGTAGAGTTGAGAGGAATGATACAATCAAACAAGTTAAACTCCTATTTGAGCTTTAAACCTTGAGAAAGCCATTGTGGCCCTTTTCTTTCTTGATCAAATGTCACACTGGAGCTGCTCATAGGGGTGGTGGGGTCACTGCAATCTCCTATTCTATCTGATTGGAAAGAGACAGATGAATTGAGCGCCCTAGTTTTCCCATGGAGTGAGCTTGAGCATCCTAATGGAAGAAGATAAGATTTCTTCTTCTTCTCCTGTCTACCTCCTATACTTAATGTCAAATCCACTTCCATGTCTTCATCAGATCCATCAGTGCTTATTTTACAACTCTGAAATGCAGTATAGGAGCTAGGTCCTGCCTCACCTTCATCACAGCCACGTGCTCTAGCAAAAATGTCTCCCTCAGCAGGCCTTTCAAGATCAAAACCCCTTTGCCTTTTGATGGTCTCTCCAGAACAGCTTCCACTCCTTTCCTTTGAGTAGAGATCCTCTCTCAAACTTTGAACATGCAAATCAGGTCCATATGAAATTTGTGTTGTTTGTTGTTGTTGTTGAATGAAATGAGGATGGCTTATGCCTATGCTGTTCATGGGGGTCCAAAATTTCTTTTGTCTGATTTCCTTTTTGAGCTCATCCATCAGCAACTTTTGCACACTGTATACCCGGTGTAGTTCCCTTACCTACAAATTCCAAATACTCATTATTGCTAACTAGTAACAGCTTCAAATTCTTGCATATCATAATGTCCTTCTCAGACAACAAATAAAAATCTTATTGGGATATGGCAAGAGGTTTCAAAAGAATTGACAAAAATAATTTCACATATAGTGGCTGCTAGGAATTGTAAACAAATAATTAACGAAGCTTATATAGAAAGATTAAATTATGGCCATGGATACAGATGTCACAGAATGAAGGAATTCTTGCACTGTTTTTGACATCAGTATGATCCGTGTCAAAGCATTATGATTGCACATTAATAGCAATTTATAGTACAGTAGCCTCCAATGATAAATAAAAGGTCTCTGAAATTTAAAGCCTCTCATTCAATCCGGAATGATCATGAATTTACAGCCAAAGAAGCCTAATAAGACATTTAATCCACCCTATGACTGTAATTTTTTCATGCAGTGTAACATTTCTGGCACAAATTGAATGGCAACTTGAATTTTGTATTTTTAAGATGAGAAGATAAAGCATACAACATCGTCGTGATACCTGGTGTTTGAAGATGTCCTCATGCATCTGCATTGTCTGTTTGATGGATTCTATATTGTTTTTGTCAAGCATCCTATCCATGGGATCTTGCAATTTGTTGACTCCAATACTGTAATGGTTGTTAGTCAGTCCTTTGTTCTGATAATGCTCCCAGACATCCACACCACCCACAGTGAAGTTGCTGCTGTCTATTGAGGTTGCTAGAGGATTTATGGAATATTCAATTTTTGTTCCCATGCCTAAAAAAGAAAATTAAAACTTCTAAGTTTTTCCTCACTATCATCAGACTTCCAACTTCTGCACCTAGTGAGTGTTGAGTAATGCATCAGCAATTGGAAAAATGCCTTTTCTTGTGTTTATGCTCGGGAGAAATAATCAATGAAACATGTTATTTCTTTATCTGTTTTTAATGCTAATTAAGAGAATTATAACCTCTCAGCAACAATGTGAAGGTGGGGATATAATTCAGTGGACAATGGTTTGAAATTTTGTTTTGTACTTGGGGTTCAAATTCGAACCAGGAAGAGGTGAAACACTAACTTATTACCACGTGGGTGACCACTAGGCCTAAATTGAGAATTTGACTTATAATATCTAAACACCAAATATTAATGAAAACTGAAAACTCAGATTTTAAGAATGTTTTGACCTGAACTAATAAGTATCCATACCATAATCAATTCCATTGCAAGAGAAGAAACTAAAGTACTCACATATAGAATATCGAAATCCCAAAGGACCAGTCATAATAAGCTGCATCATATGCTAACATTATCTTGCAAGATTTTGTTTCTGCCCTTTTTGGTGCATAGATTCAGGCCATATATAGCAACTGTACTAGTTTGTTTTTTGAGTAATTTTGTCTAAGCAGGGGAAACTTTACTAACCAAAAGTAGAGAGAGAGGGGACAGAGAATTTGCATTGAAAGGATCAAAAAGTGTAACCAAACATTGCCGGCACATTGAAGAAGCATGAAATAATGAACATTAGATGTAGGCATGCCGTTTATGTGGGTCTGTCTGTGTGGAATGAAAGCATCACTAGCCATAAGGCCAGGCCCATAACAGTGGTCTTCATCTGCGACTCCTAGAAACTAGCCTCAGAATCAGAAAAATGCCATTTCTCCTTGTTCCTTATAAAGCTAGGCTCAGTAAAAAGAAAAGGAAAATAAAGATTGGCTTTTTTTGCTATTCTAAAGACAACACCTAAACTTTATATCTGATGAAGCTCAAATAGAGACACAAAAGAGTTCAAGAAAATTAAAAGATTACACACTTCACACAGACACGAGGAGTTCACATGTCAAGGACATGAACAAGTCAACACAAATTTTCTTTTTATGTTATTCTTGAAACTTTTTGATGCATCACCATGGATGGATATGAAAATCACTTCCAGAGCAATCAAAGTCAAAACTATCAGAGATGGCCTTCAACTTTCTCAGTTGATGAAATATTTAAGAAGCATTAAATCTCAGAACTGCAACACCTTCACACGTTATATGTTTCGAGACTCCTCATCAAGGATAAAAATGAAAAAACAGTTATCATTAGGAGTTGACGCCTGCTTTAAAAAGTTATGTAAAAGATCACCTGTTGCTCTAATACCTGTAGTAAGAAGTACCAAAATTGCAGCTTTCTCTGATGAAGTTCATTGAACATCTTCCTCCCTCATGCCAGCATTTTTATCCATAGGTCAGTCTTACTAATAAAACCAATACTAATATAGCAAATGGCCAATTCTATCATGGTTCTCCTTGAATTATTGTTGAAGCATAGGACGGATCAATCCAAGCAGTGCACCACCTGGGAAAATTTGGAGAAAGCTCAGACAGCAGCAAACCTCTTATTGGCAGTTCAACCCTTTACTTAGAAACAACAAAGCAACCAGCTCAAATTTTAAAACTGTAATCATGGGGTTAATAATTCAGGCTTGACAGGCTGTGAGGGAAGGAGGCAAGGGAAAAGCTGGAGCAGCAATGTGTCTGTATATGTGTGAATGCCTGTGTGATATTGAGAGAGAGAGAGAGATGTTCACATTATAATATGAATATTTTGTATTTGTAACATATACTTTAGTTTATTGTATTTTGTATATTTGTGCTTCAGTGTAATGTTGGAAAGGATAGGAGAGAGGGGACCACAAAGTTGCATAATAAAAACAAATGACACTCCTAAACATGAGCCAATGTAGGCCAGTGAACAAGATATTCCAGACAAAGTCTTGCAGGACTTAATCAAGATATGAACAATGAAAGTTAGTGCTTCTTTCCTATAGGACTACAATCTCTTTCTTTCTCTCTCTCTTTAAATTTTCTTGTTTTTGGATATTCAACGATTGAGATTTGATTATTCTTTCCGTACATGCCAATATCTAGTCATCTGTTGTGTTTGAGATTTCACTAGAGTACCAATTTCAGGTGTTTATTGGGATTCCATACAATGAATTTCTCTTGGCTGCAGTAAATTCCATGGGGCTTGGGATTTGAAATTTGACGATGACTGCTACCATCCTCATACACTGGAGGGCCATACACATACTCAAGTTTTGTTGAGAGGATCAAGGACCATGCATATGCTTCTTCTCTAAGCTGTGGAAAAAGAAATGGCAAGAATTTTCAACAAAATTTTTTCCCTTTACTTCAGATGAAAGGATCTGTTTCATTGTCTCATATAATAAAAATAAAAGGAAAAAAAGATGGACCTTTATATATATTCTGATGTATATAAAACCTGAGTTTTTTGTTGGTTGTTATTAACTGCAAGAAATTCAAATGCAGTCTCCTGTAAAAAAGCAGAATTTTTTTTATTATAAATTTTTTCCATATCAACCTTATATAAAATTATGAATTCCAACCCATTATTTTTTATTTACTCTAGAGGAATAAGGCATATAAAATAATACTTTAATTGAAAATGGAAAAGGCTTTGATAACTTTCATGTATCTACTCAGGGAAAGAATGTATATGTCTGAACTAGAAAAAGAAAGCATGGTCCCTGGTGCATCCAATGGATGTTCCCACTTCAGCTGTGCCCCATATTCATTCTTTTGGTGCTTCCTTCCTTCCCTTTTCCTTACATATATTTTTTCTTGTTTAAAAATATTGGGGAGGATGCCATGTAACTTATTAGATAATTATCAAAGTGAATAGAAAATAGAAGTTTTTGTCAATGAGTTGTCAGTAATAATTGAAAAAAACATAAAAGTTAAGATAGAAGAGAAACTTCCCACCTCATCCATCATTCTCCCCCAAGAGCTCAAGGGCGAGAAATACCTCTATGGGAACCTAAAACTAAAAACAAATACAAAAGCATCCAAGATTCCAAAATTCTGATCCGGAAAAATCAGAGCCACACATATCCATCTGTGCTTCTGATCATTAAGCTATGCATAGATTTTGCTATTTAAACATTTCCTTTCATCAATCATACATGTGGACATGCCAGTCTGTCTTTACTTGTTTAGTTCCTATCCAAATCCCCTTGGTACCTTTGCCCTCTAGTTTTATATAGGCGCCTTGATGCTACAATTGGTTCTGCAAATTACACACAAAACAATGCACACGCGTGATATAATACATTTGAGATATTTTTATATGAATTTATTACGTTAAATTTACATAAAAAAATATAAGAAAAAAAAATAATTTTTTATAATAAATAAATTTTGTGAAATTTTTTTTTTTCAACTTTTTATCTCTTGTATATAAATTTAACATGATAAGTCAATTTACATAAAAAATATCTCCATTTCTTTTGGCTGTTGATCTTCCTGAACTTGTTGAAGCAAAATTGATGGCCTAATTATTCCTTTCAACGTAACTAAGCCCTGTTTATTTTGATTCAATAACAAGCAGATCATAAATTGCCTTATTTTATTTAAGAAATGAATCAACACCTTCAAAAGGATGACATTCCATCCAAGTTTTGATGGAGTTGTCTAAAAGCCAGCAAATAAATATAGGGTCGGTTGAAATGATAATTGCACAATATAAAGCATATGATTCTTTGAACTTGATCATTTGATTCATCTTATACGTTATGTCAAACCTTTATTCACTTTTTTTTATGGGATTAACGAATATATTGCCTGAGATTGCCTCATGAAATTAAGATTATAGTATTAAGAACTTTAGGTGTTTGGGTTGGCCACGTGAACCATCCACATGGGAAATGAACCTAACAATCAGCAACTCCTAAACAGCAAAGAGATTCAATCATACCCTTGTTGCAACAAACAACACCTAAACTAAAAATATCTAAGAAAGATATCACTATCCATTTTTCCTGGAGGATGATGTTATTACCTATGTGATTATATTGTCGTTTTATAGGAAAATTGGGTAATACGAGAGAGAGAGAGAGAGAGAGAGAGAAATCTGTGTACAAATCACCAACTGCTTGGAGGGAGTCAAAGTTGTCAAAATCGAAGTTGAGATTTATCCAGCTTGACTTAAAAAGTCTCTGCTGTCATGAGTTGCTCTCAGTATGACGGTCATAAATCCAAGCTCTCATAGACAACAATTATTTTAGTAGTTTGGTTAGATCCTTTATGGGTTATGGTTTGCTTCATTTTTGTGGTGATCCACCAATGTGTGTGAGAAACACCAAACCCTCCCTATTGCTGAACATTATTCCTACACGGAAATTCTCTTGTTCTGCACTTTAGAAAGACTGCTTTCCTTGAAATCATGAACTACCCATAAATAACCTGAACCATCTTTTTCATGTTTCTTTTACAAGCAAACCCATTTGGTGTAGGAAGATAAACTCAGGAGTGAGAGAAAGGGAGAGAGAGACAGAAAGGGAAAAAAAAGTAATGATACACTCATACATTTCTCAAATACTCTCATGTAAGTTATTGGATGACACTCTTGTGTCTCTTTATAACTTTTTTGAATGGCGTATATCTCACATAATTTGAATATAGTTTTCACAAGTCTCACATAATTTGTATATAGTTTTTTTTTTTTGGTGCATTGTATATAGTTTTTACAAGTATAATTTCTTGTGGGTCAAATATACTGAGGACATGCATGCTTAAAGACTAGTCCTAGACTTCAGCTTGCAGTAGCTTCTTCAATTGGGTCGGAGAAGCCACGCGTTGTACCCTAGCAAAGGCACAAGCGGTAAGAAAGTAGACCCACTCACCACCATCATCCTTTGTTTTCTTTATATATATATATATATATAACGGAAGTTGTCTTGTTACAATTTTCTTTCGTAAAATTCTTTATTTTTAATACGATTTCTTTTAAAAAAATAAATATTTTAATTTGGCCCCTCTTACAATAATATTTTTTTTCTTTGACCTTGCTACTCGCTAGCTAATTCAATCTACCACTTTTAATTCAACCTACCTCTTTTTTTAAAAAAGACATTATGACATACCACAAATTTTAGCGAATATTTACAATGATAATGATCTAGAATAAAAGAACAACAACAAAAACCTAATACAAAATCTTTTAATCGACACTATCAGATCCTATAAATTGAGCCAATCCCCATTCCTCCTCTATTGCTTTTAATTTCAATTCAAGTTCCTATCCTCACTGTCTACACTGTAGTAATAGTAGTAATACCGACATTCATTTTATTTATCAAAAAATTATCTTCATCAATTATATGATCATCCGAAAACAAACAAAACAGATTCTTTTCCCATAATAAATCCAAATAACTGTATAATTACTTGTCACATAAACTTTCTCATCCCCTAATTGCTGTTTTGTTCTCTTGCCTTCTTCACTTGGCTTCTACCTGTGTTAGTTCATGATTCATAATTGCTTCAAGTTTTGGCAGTTTCTAGAAATAACACTTAATTACGGACCAATATGGTATTTAGAATGGTCCTTGTCAGTCTTGTATTTGGCCCACCCTTTCTCAATTATAAGAATAAGGTTAGGTTAAAAAAACCCAATTTACTAATCAAAAGGGCCACACAATCAAATAATAAAATCCCATGACAATAAATCTTCAATTGGATGTCAATCTTACGCATATTTTTATCTTCAACGGGCATCCTTGGTAGGCCCTACTGTATAAAAAAATTACTTTGTATATGATTGGCACCTTCAAATTAGTTGTTTAAAATTTCAACAAACGGGTGCCACATTAAGAGCCGTCAAGATCCACATATTCATATGAAGGTCACACTCAATCACATGGATGGTTTGTTGATAAGGTATGACCAGAAAATATTGTGTCATGTGGGGTCGAAAATTTGTGGAGGTGACACTTGTCACTCACCCAACCATGCAAATTGTTCATAGTACTACTCTTATCATATAATATTGTTGCCGAGTTCCAACCAGAGTGCAGAAAATCTAATGTTCACTTTGTGATTTGACATGTTTTGGGATCAGTTGTTGATTAGTTAAGATTTTTTTTTTTTCATGTGGCTTCACTGATAGGCCTCTCTAGCTGATTGATTAAAGAAGCAATTGACTCTCGATTGAGCTTTTTGCTTAAGCATGCTAAGTTAAAGCCTACTTTTCTTTTCATTGATCAAGGCCAAAGGAGCACAGTGCTTCTGATAAAGGGATCCCATGAGCATTATGCCTACTTTATATTATATCATATCATATAACAGTAATTTAAATGACGCCAACCTGTCATGCAAGCAAAATTGTACATTAAATTAAACTGTGAGCGTTATCATCCTTGAAATTAGTATCCACATACCACAAATTAAAATTTACCTGCATGTAGAGGCATACAATAATGTCGTCCAAACACTTGAGGTATAAGGACTTCTAGTCAGATCTATAATTCAAAAATATCATAATTACTCTTTCATCCTTCAAATGTTTGATGAACACTAGGCCCCTTCTAATTATAATTTTTTTATATTTAATAAAATTAAACTTTTGAAAATTAAGTAGCATATAAGTTGGTCAAGAATCAAGATATCATGTGACTCGATCTTTTTAAAATCAAATTAGAGATTAAATTGATAATGTCTCTAAATTATAATTTGACTGATTCAATTGATTAAATTTATAATTAAATAAAAAAATTTAAATTAAAAACATAATTAATTCATGATTCAATCGATTGATTTAGTCTGATTTTTAAAATATTGATATTACTATAATCGAAAAAAAATGTATGTCAATTTAGTATGCTATTAGAATAGGCTGTTATCTTCAGATTTATCATTAGATTAAACATTAAAAGAAATGAAAGAAGTTTTATCATTGGAAATTCAATTCTATACGTAAATTCAATAGCCTCACGGGCTCACACATTAGATATTTTAAGTTCTCCACAAATTTAAAGCTTTGGAAAAGTTAATAACTGGTCAAATAAATGAATAATAGCACACTGCCACTTCGTTATCGAAATATCAAAAACGAATAAATGAACAATACACCTAAATAATTAGAATCAATGATAATTTCAATGAAAATTATAGATTTATTACTCGATATACTAAAACAAATTATAGGTGAGAATCTATATCTATATATATTAGTATTATTATTATTATATTTAGTAAAATTGACTAAAAATTAATTAATGATATTAATTATTAAATATTAATAATTATTTATCAAACGTAAAGAAGAAATTAATGTCACTATATATTATTAATTATTGATTATATAATTTAAAAAGTTAAGAAATTGTTAATACAAATTCAAGTTCGTGTAAAATAATATTTTTTAATAATTAATATAATTAATTGTTTTCATATTTTTTTACTAATATATATATATATATATATATATATATATAATTTTCTTAATAAAAATGTTATTTTACACAAATTTAAATTCGTAAAACGATCTATGAATTAACATCCACCAATATTGTTGTACTTGCATTTAATATACTAGAGGAGTGTTTTATTTTTTTTAATTTTTTTATTTCATTTGCTTGTACGTTTTGAGTGACTAGATAGTTGTCCACTTCATTCGTGAACTTTTCACAAAAACAATTTCGTCCAATATCGCATTGTTTATTATTAAATATTAACTATTATTTATCAAATTTCATAAAACATTATTATTTATCAATCATAGAGAACCAATTCATGACATTATATTTTATTAACTATTGATTATATAATTAAAATTAATTTATAAAATTATTAATAAATTTGTAAAATAAAAAATTTATTTATATATTTCTTATATTAGTAAAATTACCTTGAGAGCAATTAATAATACTAACTATTAAATATTAAGTAATATTTTTTAAATTTAAAGAAGTAATTAATTAATTCCACTATATATTATTAAATATTGACTATGTAATTAAAATCGATTTAAACAATTATTAATAAATTTATAAAATAAAAAAGACTAAAAATTATATTAGTTTTTCGTGTTATGAAAAAAGTAATTTAATATGTCAAAAATAAATCAAAACATTTTGTTTATTCTATTTACACAACTTACATATAAATACTAAATTATGTATATAAACACATTAGAAGTTCATCAAAATATTATCACCAACAAACAAAAAAAATCGAATTATATAATTACTAAATGTTGAATAGGAGTATTTGTATTACACTTTAAAAGATTATAGGTATCTTTTGGAACAGAGATTAGAAGTATTTTTTAATTATTTTAAATTTAAAAAACATTTTAGTTTAGAAATCCTTTTGAAATATGTTGATTAAATTTTAAAATAAAAACAAACTAATTTAAGCATGTAAAAAATATGTGTCTATTAAATAAGAAAAAAATTAATTATAAAATTGAAATTAAAAAAACTGTACAATGTAAAAAAAAAAAAATAACTACTACAATAAATATGTAAATCCAGTTAAATATCTGCAAAAACCTTGATATTAATTATTTAAAATTTAGTTTTGATAACCGAGCTATACTAATGTCTAAGCGGAAGCAAAATATTTTCCTCTCATCTTTCCACAATGTAATAATAGGATTAGCACTACATATTAATCCAAAATTTGAAGACATTATATTCATGTATTATTTCATTTATATGTTTATCAGATATGAGACTTCTTTACATGCTTAAATTTCTAACAATGTGATATTAAAGTTTAGAACACCCCTCAAATTTGTACAAGGAAAGTCTAAATATTATGGATTTTGTGATGTCGAAAATCTCTATGACAAAGAAAAGCAAAGTAATTTTTGGTTTTCTTTGTGCTAATATAATGTGACATATAGTTCATAGCAATACAGAGCCACCTAAAAAATGATATTTTTAGTAAAAATAAATAATAAAATAGAGAGAGAGAGAGGGAATGGGAATCCCACAGGTTGGTTCATCAATCATCTATGAACACAAATAAAAATAAGCATGATTCTTAAAAATAGAAGAGGGGAAGAAAAGTTTGCATCCAATTCAGCTCTCACATTCAATGCATCAGATTCGGAGTATGACTTCCCCACCAACAAAGATTAAAATAAGAACATAAAAATGGATATTTAAAGGACAAAAGGAATCTCTCCGTTTTGGGGCGAAGGCTTATCTTCTCTGGATCCAATACCCTCTCTTCATTTATAACAATATCCTCATCCCCACGTTATTCTGGTGCTTACATTGATATTATTCTTCTCTCTTCCTTAATCTTTTTTAAGCCCTCCTCAATTATTGTTGTCAAAATTATTCTATACAATAATTATATCTTTCCTTTTCATTGTTCATTGTGTCATTAAATATCAAATCGGGTACAAAGTGGTTGTATATGTTACAAGGGCACTCTTTCTTTTAAGACTGGCTCTGACATTTTCTTACTTTTAAAAAAAAAAAATTATTGGCTCTTTGATCATTTGATTTAGATTCTACTAGAAAATTCCATGGGAAAAGTTTAGTGCATGCCCTGAAGCCTTGCCAAGCCTGAAGCTGCCCATCTTGCATATATATATATATATATTGCATTAGAAATAGTAGACATTTTTTTTATTTGGGTTGGGGAGGGGCAGGGGATGAAGTAATGTTTGTTAGAATTTTTATTTTTGAGTAATTCTCTTATTGGATTTGGACCGCCAAAGATCCACAAAAATTGTTGTTGTTTTAGCATCACATGGAGGAAGCATTGAGTTAGGAATGGATTGTGATTTAGAAATAAGGAAATAACAGACAAGAATCTGAAAGTTTGATTGCATTGTTCTTTTGCTCCTAGGAGGAATCTGTTCAGTTCAGAGGTAAGAAAATAAAATATCTCGAAACAATCTGTCCATGTGTTTGGTGGATAGACCTCATGTTCTTATGATCCAAATGAGTTTAGGAGGGCGAGGAATGTTAGGCTGCTCTCCTGATGTAAATAGAAGTAAAACATTTCTCTTTTTGGAATTAATTTCATTGGTAATCGAAGTTTGATGATTGGATTTGATTATAAGATTTATGTGTATGAAAATAATACCGTTAAAATAAATTTGTATAGAAATATCACCGTCAGTAGAGATCTCTGCTTAGAATCCTAACAATATCTAGAGAGATTAGTCTCTTACCTATCAAGTTGAAAAATATTATGAGAAACGAAAAAAAAAAGTTAACTACATGAAAAAAAAATTACATGTACACATACATGCAACAATCTAGATCATGCCACATAAAATTTTGAAAATTTTAACAATTGAAATTTTTACAGGAACTGATAGGAGAAATGAAGAAAGACAATTAGGGAGACAAACAAAAGAAAAATCTCAATATTGTTGTCTCGTCATGCCTTCCCATTTATTCCACCATGCAATATCAAAGACTAATGACATTAGAAAAAAAATGGTGATGCGTTACATTATTGATTTACAAAACTAAGAAGAAAAGGCGGGGGGGGGGGGGATTTCTCTTTTGGTCGGATAGGATAAGGGATGCTTTTTTCTTGGTCAAAAAGATATATTGCATACCAAAAAAAAAATTTATATATATATATGCTAGAAGTTTTGTTGCATGATTAAGATTATCCTTACAATCAAGAGTAGAGAGTGGGCCTGTAATTGTGCTTCAGAGGAAATGCATTATTTGGTTGCATGTCACTCACTTCACTTGTTGGTTGGTTGGTTGGTTGTGGCAAACCCGAGTGCCAGAGCAAATGAAGATTACTGAGTGGCTACCTGGAAATGACCTTGTGGCTAAGTGCTCCACAGCCACAGGTCGTCCACACACACAACAGGCACAAAAAAGCAGAATGGCATCTGTGACTTCTGCATATAACTCATTCTAACTAATCCATTTTCGTGTTGGCTCCCATCTGTGTCCTTCAAACTTCAAAGCAGATATGCATTAATCATTGGACTTTAATTGATGTACAATTATTGTTGGGTCGCATTACCCTACCCTTAGGGTATACATGCGTTATTAATTAATTGTCGAACTGAATTAACCAGTTATTTATATATTTTTAATTGCAAATTCATTAACTATTTATCTAACTTATTTAATCATTTAAAGAAAATAATGTAATTAATTATTTATCTAACTAAATTAATCACACTTTATATCACATCAAAAACCCCTTAAGGATAAGTTAGAATGCCCTTATTATTGAGGTTATTTTTATCATTATCATTTATTAGTTTGTAGTGTGCTAAAAGTAAGTTTCAGTTGAACTGTGTTATTTACATAAACAAATTGTTTATAGGAATCTTACAGAGCCTTATGTGGCAAAATATCTACTGAGAAGATGTCATGTGGAGCCATTAATAAAAACCATCGAATGGCTCAAAAGAACTGTTTGTAAAATTGTGAGATACATTGTCTGTGAATATATCATTTTCCGTATGAGTTTCATTCATCAGACAAGATTTTTCACCATAATGGCCATTTTTCTCGTCAAAAAATTTAATAGTAATATTTTGTAAAGCACAAAAGAGAGCACAAAATTAGGCTTAAAGACAAATGACCCAAGGAAATTTTCATGGGCCTAATGTACTCCTTCCAAAACCAGAGCATCTTCTATGTTTTGGTCTTTTCTACAAAACAGAGCTCAACCTTGCAACTAATACATTGACACCCCAAAAGGTGCATTCAATGGGCTCGTACAGAAAAGGGATAAGAGTAACTGGTTCAATAGGATTGATTTCTATTTTGTACCTAGGCCCAAAACCCATCTATAATCCAATTTAACTATCACACAGGGTTACCTTCCATTGTGGCTTGTGTGTTTTGAGTTCTATCCACAAACTAGGGGACTCTATTTTATTATCTTTATTATCATCATAAATAAATAATCAACCTCAGCCAATCAAGAAACGCATGCTATCAGCATCTGCAGGCCACCATTCCTTCCTGCTGCAAATATCAGAATTGAACTTCATCCTGAAACAAAAAATGAGACAATATTTTTTATAACCAAAATTTCAGTCTCACTTGTTGCCCATTCTTATGGTAGCTTTCTGCAACTGGGTTTACCACTCACACTCAGATGTTGGGTGGTGCATTCTCAACCCCAACAACTCAAAGCATCAAGGCTACAAGAACAGTTGCAATGCTTTATCCAACTCATAGATTATTGTCTACCCAATTTTGTTCCGTTATGGTACTTTCTACTTTGTTGTTCCTGTTGTTCCATATATATATATATATATATTGTTAATTCTTTTGAATCCTTATGTGACTCAGATTTTTGCACTTTTTTTCCCTAGAAACCAGTATCAAATACCAGAGGATTTTCATCAAAAGAGAATTGTTTTCTCAGAGGTCATCAAATTAACATCAAGCAAATTTTTGGGCTTATCTCAAGGCGTTCTCCGCGAAACAAAGCAGGTGCTACTGTGCTGTCAATGCACTCTTCAAGAGCTCATCAAATTGAATATAATTGTATTGATTATTAATTTATTACACCAACATCATGCCTCGTATTTTCTTGGATGAAAATGAGTATTAGCATATTACATCAATGTTTTCCTCCAAAGTTATAATATTATGTGTCATTTGCAAATCTTATGTTGATTAGTGTGAGTTATTGAAATGAAAGTTGAAATGGCCAAAAGATGGAAGAAATAGAAGTTGAAAATGTGAGAAATATTATTTCATAATGGGACTTCATCATATTTCCAATCATATATCAAAGAAGCTTGCAAAGGATATGAGAAAATAGTTGATTGCAGCACTCACATTCCAATGTTGCAGGAGGAGTTGTTTCACCAAGCTGTGTCCTGCCACTGACAGAAGAGAATGTGGAGAAGGTTTTGGATGAGGTAAGGCCTGGCTTGATGGCTGATGGAGGGAATGTGGCTTTACATGAGATAGACGGCCTTATTGTTGTCCTCAAGCTACAAGGAGCATGTGGGTCATGTCCTAGCTCAACTATGACATTGAAGATGGGAATTGAAACTCGCCTTCGGGATAAGATTCCAGAAATCATGGCAGTGGAGCAGATACTGGACGCCGAGACTGGTCTTGAGTTAACTGGGGAAAATGTTGAAAGTGTATGAAACTTTATGCATCATTTCTATTCTAGCATTTCCATAATCCTTATTGGTATTATGAATCATCACAGTCTCTTGGATTATAAACTAAAGAGTAAAAGCTAAATGATCTGCTAGACAATTGCTCTGTAGCATATAGATGGAATGATTACAAAATGTAATTATTTGATCATGGGACTATAACTTCTGATTAAAATGTTTTTCTTGAAGTTTCATGTATCATACTTACCAACTTGACAACGAGTGACTAGTGTATTATGCAAAACCATGATGGGTATTCTTTGCTTAATGAGGCCAGAAAGCTTCTCTCATTTCTTCAATCATTCAAATGGCAGCATAAACATTTGTACCTAACATAGAATATAAATGCTCAAAATGTATCTTCCATGCCAACTATTTCTAGTGGCTTGTATATTTTGCAGAAATTCTCTCTACCACAAATATATACATGTATCTATAATAAGCTGTAGGATTGATGTTACTAGTGACAGCTTGCCGTTGCTTCATGGACACATTGTAAATCTTATATTATTTATTTTTCAGGTTCTTTCTGAAATTAGACCATACCTTGTTGGCACTGGGGGAGGAATATTAGAGCTTGTTCAGATCAATGATTATGTTGTCAAAGTTCGGCTTAGTGGACCAGCAGCTGGGGTTATGACAGTTCGTGTTGCCCTAACCCAAAAGTTGAGGGACAAGATACCTTCCATTGCGGCTGTGCAGCTAATAGACTGATGTAACATACAAAATTCTTGTATATTTTGACATTTCTGTTCCAATATGAAATGGTACCAATTGATAGAAATAACATGTAAACTTCTGTCCAGGAAAAAAAAAATTCAATGTCAGTCATATAGGATTTAATGTTTTCCTCCTCCCTTTACTTCAGAAGATTTTATTCTAGCAGGTAACACATGGAGTATTAACATTCCTTATATCACTCTCAGCAGTTCATTGTAAACCCCTACCATTTTTCATGGCTTTAACAGAGTCATGGGAAGTTGTTTTCTGCATTGGCCTTATGGCAGCAGTTTGAACTCTGGGGTGCTCATCTACCTGCTGATGGATCTGATGCTCCATAAATTAACATTTTCAGGCTGCATCTTGGGAGTTTGATTAGTGTGGTAAATCCACAGAAAAACAAGAAGAAAAACACCGCAACAAATCTGCAGGATACAGGAGATAGAGCCATAAAGAGAAGGCAAACGATGACTTTAAATACAACTTACTTTTATTTCTAATTGGCATCGGTTGGGATGGCTGAAACAACCATTAAGAAGTTGAAAGGTTGTGAATTTGATGTTAGAATTTTTCTATGCTTGGACGCCATTGATTGATTCATTTGTTTGCCAAAACTGGTTGAAGAGTTGCTTAATATTACCTAGAATCTATATTTTTATATTGTGATCAAACAGGTTGGAAAATTATGTGTATTGAGTTTTGGGTTTGGACCCAATATGTTAAGCGTGTTGGATCATATGTAGGATTCGGTTGCTTGGGTCCATGATAAATGGAACCAAGACAACCATTTATAAAAGGTCAGGTTCCCTCTCCTCTCCTCTCCTATGTATATATATGAGTATTAACACATATATGACTATTCATTTTCTGTCCCAACCTGTTCGTGAGTGCACACGTGCATAATCATTTTAGGGGATTCTTGGAGTGCATTCATGATATAATCAAGATATCTTCAAAAGGTACAACTGTTGTTTATAGATTGATGTTCAAATATCATGTATCCATGATTTAGGACAAAGTAGGATATGTGTTTTATCCTACATTTGATTGAATGAAATCTTCTGTTTTCTTTTGTTCTTTTTAGTTTGCATAATAAGCCATGTGTATGCTGTAGTCCTTAATCGGTTTTGTTGTCAAAGAAGTTAAGAGCCGGTTATGTAACATATACAAAACTAAAATTGGTGGAAATGACAACTTGCGCTGGAGTGAACATGATTTTTTATTTTCCCTATTGCTTTATTTCTGTTACAACCATCTAAACCAGAAACTAAAAAGCACAATTGCTTCTCTTTCAAGCATAATTCAATACATCCAATTCTTATTGAATCACAATGTTTACTCAGCTACTCGATCCCTGTATCATTCTCCCCAAGCATTGAGAAGCTATTTGTAGTGCTAGTTGTCATTTCTTGAGATGAAGCACTTCCTCACAAGTGCAGCAACAGCACCAACAAATATAAACAGGCGTATAGCCTTAATTCCAGCGCCAATGCCTGCAGCTACACAGGGACCTGGTCCAAACAATGAAAATGGAGTTCAGGCCCAGCTACCATAGAACGGCATATCAATACCATAGCCATAGCCACCAACTAGCGGAGGCTCCACTGGAGGATTGACAGTGAAATGTGTCCTGCTAATTGACGTAAGTTTCAGAAATAAGATTTCCCAAAATGATATACAGGTGAAATATTACATATTCACATGGTCATACAAGTAATGTGATATGGATTTTACTGAACAAAGTTCCATTCAAGTATTATATAAACAAGATTAATTGATCCTCTAATGATATGAACAAGATAGCTAGCTGCAAAACACTTAATGTGCCCTCTTAAAAACTTATCGTGACTTCTTGATTACTATTGGTTTGATGCGACGAACTGATGACCTGAAGAACTGGCCACCAACCCTACCACCAGTTCTGGCTGCTGATGCACCATCAGCTGGCCCGAGTGTCAACGCCACAGCAGCCAGTGCAACCATGAAAAATTCTTGCATGCACATAAATACACCATGCACACACTCACATGGAGTGGACCCCACTCTCTAATGGATCTCACTCCATGTGAGTGTGTGTATAGTACATTTGTGTATATGCAAGAATATCTCGTGTAACCATTGCCACCATTCCCAACTCGTTCTCATTCTTGCTATGAACACAACACCCCAAAACAATCATTAACTCAAGAAGTTAAAGCATAATAATAGGAAACAGTTGAAAGAAAGAAATAAAAAATTGAAGAGCTCCCAATACAAGGAACCAAAACACCAAATTTTTTTTTGTTAAATTAAAATTTTGGTCCTATAATTTTAATTTATTTTTAATTTAGTTCTTATAGTTTTTTTAAAATAATCATCACATTTATAAAAAATTTTAAAATAATATTTATTAACAATTCTTGTTATTACATTGTCAATTTTGTCCATACTAAATGTTTTGTCAAAAAAGAGAGCATATAAAGGAATACCTACAACTGAGTAAACTAACGATGCCCCACGACCTACGAGTTATCCCATTTATGTTAACCCTCAATCAGTGCAAATTAAGACGAGGTATTTTACAGATCAATTTAAATGTGGGTATACGAGTGACTCGCTAATCCACTAAATATTTATTAAAAAATGCACTATTTAAACATTTTTTTCAATAAATTCTCTTGCCCAATAATAATAATAATAATAAGCCTCTTTTAAGTCCAATTGACTTCAATTGGACTTCAATGGTCCAAAATGCACAAATAGAGTCCAAAACACTAAATAATTTAAAAAGAAAAAAGAAACCTCTAAAAAAAAGCAAAAAAAAAAAAGAGTAATGGGTTTATATGCTAGCCCACGATTTCTCCGTAACTTTTTTTAATCGATTTGGTCTCATCTTCGTAATGATTCATTCACTCACAGTAATGAAAGTGATGACACATGTTATTAATGACACATGATTAAGACATGAAGATAATGTGACTATGATATAGTAATGACATGATCATTACCAATTAGTGATATATCATTATTTCTATTAGTGAAGTGACAGAATTGTTATGAAGGACTTTATTGGTTAATGATTATGAACTTAAAACACTAAATTGACAAAAAAAAAAATGAGATAAAAAATGAACAAAGAAATAAAGATAGGGGACAATTTTTTTTCCCCATACAGAAATGAGTGAAAATAGAATAAATCAATGATTATGAACAGCCAAGTGAAGTAATATAACAAGACTTTGATAGTGTTGATACCTTGCATATTGTTGCTGGTCATCTAGTGAGTAACTGCAAGAGATGGTTTTACCATAACTGACATTAGCAGCCCTAAACTTGGGCGTATGGGTTAGTTGAATGACAGAGTTAGTGAGGAAGCTTTTTTGTGATAAGGCTATGCTTACGAACGACATTTCTGCAACTAGCAAATTTCGCTGTCTGAAATTTGATAATGGTTTTCTCTGTGATTCCAATTAACCTCTTTCTCTAGTGCCCTTCTGTTTTATACTGATATATACTAACTTATATGGCAATCCCTTTCTTGTTACTCAAGTTGCTACCTGGCACGATAATCAACTATGTTTTATTATTTGTTCTGGACCATGATCTGGAATTCCGCTCCATGGGATCAACCCGGCATGTACACTACCGGACTCCTCCTAGCTGGTGTTGAGAAAGACTCACGACATGTTTCGGACCACGGATTACGGCCCTTGAGCGGTGTTAGTATATGACATCGTGGCTGATAGATTCACGCAGAGAATGAATCCCTAAATATCTGCAACTACCAATTATCAACTTACGATATTATAGGATTTATAGATATCTTTGATGGTTAGATACTTTCCATATCTTAATCCCAAATTTACAGGGACGTATCCTATAATAATGGAAAGATGATCCCCATCATGATACTAATCCTAAATTACCTGCATTCAGTAAGGATCCTATTAGGATTCTGTATATGCTTTATAAATACATAGTTGAGCCATCCTAAGAAGGTAACTTGAACCCAATCTCTTAAACCTTCTTGTGCACTGCCTGACTTGAGCGTTGGAGTCCCTTTGCAGGTACCCACCCCCCCTGTGCTACACGCTCAGCTGCTGCTCAAAGGAGGAATCACCGTTACGTGCCTATTCCAAGTACTCTCTGAACCCGATTCAGAACATTGGCGCCGTCTGTGGGGACCCATAAAATTCTAATTCCACCCAATCATGGTGAATACGAGGCAAAACTCAAGAAAAGACGCTGCACAAACCTCTGTCAACCAGAGACAGGACCTTGACATGCAACGTCCACCACCACCACTGCCTCCACTTATGGCTCAAACCTCCGCTGTGAGAAATCAGGCACCCGGATCAGGAAGCCGACGTGATGGGCACTCTACCTCCTTTTCTGAGGAGTCCCCTAACCCATCACGCAGGATTTCTGTCAGGGAAAGACTTGAATTCCCAGCCCAGAGAGGTGACCAGAGCCTTCAAGAGCGCAGGATCCCGGTACACCAACGCTTGGGAATCCCGAACAACGAGTTCGATGATCGTGCTTCCCGCTCAGAAAGCACACATCAATCTCGGGGTTCCCAACGCCAATTTCAAGAAATGTTGCAACAACATATGGATTTGCTCAATGACCAATTCAAGAGGCTGGAAGACATGCAGCGCGCCATGCATGAAAACATACCAAAGCCGCGCCGGCGTGATAGACGGACCGACGTGGAAAATAATAAAAAGAGGGCCCACGACGATGAGGGAATTCCCAATACTGGGGATAATAACCGGAATCGCGGAACTATGGAACAACCTTTCTCCGATCAACTCATGGAGTTCCGGGTTCCGAGAAATTTCAAGTTTCCTCCAAACCTGGAAATTTACGACGGAACCATGGACCCCCAGAAGCACATAAATGCCTACGAGCAGTCCCTATGTTTCTATGGCGGATCCATGGAATTGTTGTGCCGAGCTTTCCCTCTCTCCCTCAAAAAGGGAACCCTCAAATGGTTTACCAGTCAACCACGGGGGACCATCGTGGATTGGTCGGACTTTAAATAGTATTTTCTGCTGCAATACACCACGAGTAAGGAACAACCCAAATCCATCAAATCTCTGGCTAAGATCCGCCAAGGAAAGGATGAGAGCCTCCGGGATTACGTTAGGCGCTTTATGGCTGCCTGCACCAATGTAGAAAATTTTGAAGACAGAATAGTCTTGCATTATGCCAGAAGCGGTCTCCGGATAGGATCCGAATTCTTCAAGTCCTTGGCAAAAAAGAAACCAGACAATTTGACCGACTTCCAGAAACGATTTGAGAAGTACGTCTACTTGGAGGAGGCAACAGAAGACCACAGGAGGTGGGACAAAGGCGAGCCCTCTCACCAAAAGCCTAACCAAAATTCCTCAAGGTCGCGACTCCCAAAGGGTAGCCCACCACGGAGAAACTATTTCGACTACACTCCTTTGAACACGCCTCGAGAAATAATCTTGAGGGAAATGATGAACACGGAGTTTCAGAATATCCGGAGACCGCCCCCTATCAAGAAACACAAGTAGAAGGATCACTCCAAACATTGCACATGGCATAAGGCCTATGGCCACGATATAGAAGATTGCTATCATTTGCGCGATGCCATTGAATTTTTAATCAAGGCCGGACACTTGCAACAATATATCCTTCGTGTACAAAATAACGAAGGGGACAATAGACGTAGAGACAGCAGACGTACCCCACGTCGAAGTCCATCCCCTCCGTGCAGAAGAAGGACAAGAAGCCCTAGGAGAAGATCTCAGACTCCGCCTCGACGAGATAACAGCGATCGACAGGGTCGGGCCAGGAACACTCCCCTCGTTGATAATGATGACCACCGCGCCGAGCCCAACAGGACGATCCATACCATTGCCGGTGGCTTTGCCGGAGGGGGGTCTTCCAATGGAGCTCGAAAGAAAGCCCTTAGAATGACAGTTTTTAGCGTGGTCTACTCAGAACTAAGAACATAAGCAGAGAATAGAAAAACGCCTCTCATCACCTTCTCAGACAAAGACTACGGCGGAATAATCCCCGATCACGACGACTCTCTCGTCATCTCCGGGGTAATTTCCAATGCTGAGGTCCACCGAATTTTCGTCGATCAAGGGAGTTCTGCCGATATTATGTTCCTAGATCTCTATTAGAAGTTGGAGCTCCCGCAATCCGACTTGACTCCCCACGTAGGAGAATTGACGGGTTTCATAGGTGAGAAGATCACCCCGGTCGGGTATTACGAAACCCACCTGACCCTCGGATCATCTAAACTCTTCAGGACTGTCAAGGTAAAGTTCCTGGTTATGGACTGCCCCCCGGCTTATAACATTATCCTAGGTCGTCCTTCTCTCAACGTCCTTGGAGCAGTGGTATCCACCACTCACCTCGTGATGAAGTTCCTCAATAAAAACAATGACATCGTCACTGTAAAAGGCGACCAAGTTGCTGCCAGAAAATGTTATAATGAGAGCTTAAAGATTTGTAAAGTGCCCCCGAGGTTGATCCCCGCCGTCTCCACCCCGGCTATCGATCAGGTTAATATTTTAATGACAGAGTCGGACGTCAGAGAAGAAATCCGGGGTACTCAACCCTAGCCCGAAGGCGAACTGGAGTCTCTTCAACTTGGGACCAACCTTGAACAGGTCACCAAGATCGGAGCTCGTCTGGGTGAAAAAGAAAAACAACAACTCTCGGAACTCTTGTTGAGAAACAAGGACCTTTTCGCTTGGACTTCCTCTGACATGCCCGGACTCGACCCCAGCTTTATTTGCCACAGATTGTCAATTAAAGAAGGTACCAGGTCGGTCGCACAAAAGAAGAGGAAGGTCGGACCCGAGAGGCAACAAGTCGTCGAAGACCAAGTTAAAGAGCTACTGAATGACAACTTCATCAGAGAAATTTCCTATACCACATGGCTTTCCAACGTGGTTCTGGTAAAAAAATCCAATGGAAAATGGAGGATGTGCGTAGACTATATCAACATGAATAAAGCCTGTCCCAAGGACCCATACCCACTCCTCAATGTGGACAAATTAGTGGATGGCTCCTCGGGGTTTAGATGACTCTCGTTCATGGATGCATATTCCAGGTACAACCAGATTCCCATGTACGCCGGGGATGAAGATAAAACCACTTTCATTACCGACAGGGTGAGCTACTGCTACAAGGTCATGCCTTTCAGCCTAAAGAATGCAGGAGCCACCTACTAGAGGATGATGAACAAGGTTTTTGAAAACCAAGTGGGAAAGATACTAGAAGTCTATATAGATAACATGATAGTAAAGACCCCACAAAGCGGATCGCACATGGCGGACCTCGAGGAAGTATTTGCACAACTCCGAAAGTACAACATGAGGTTGAACCCGGAGAAGTGCGTTTTCGGGGTCCAGACCGGTAAATTTTTGGGGTTCATGCTAACTCATAGAGGAATCGAAGCCAATCCGGATAAATGTCAGGCCGTCCTCAACATGAGAAGTCCCCGGAACGTCAAAGAAGTACAACAGCTTACGGGGCGCATAGCGGCCCTCACAAGATTCTTAGCTAAAGCCGCTCACAAGTCTCTCCCCCTGTTCAAATTACTCAAGAAGGAAAAAAGTTTTGAATGGACCCAAGAGTGTGAGGATGCCTTCACATCATTAAAAAACCTCTTGTCCTCCCCTCCTATCTTGACGAGGCCAGACACCAGGGAAACACTCTACTTGTACCTATCCGTCCACGATGAGGCCGTAAGCTCAGTCTTGATCCAGGAAACAGACGAGGATAGAAGCCTATCTACTTCGTAAGCAAGGTCCTTCAGGGCCCTGAGTTTCGATACTAAAAGGTTGAGAAAGTTGCCTTTGCGCTCATTATCACCGCAAGAAGACTTCGATAATACTTCCAATGCCACCCAGTGGTGGTAAGAACAGACCAACCTATCCGACAGGTGCTACACAAACCAGATCTGACCGGGCGAATGATTGCATGATCGATTGAACTCTCAGAGTTTGGAATCACATACGAACCACGACTTGCAATAAAAGCCTAAGCGTTGTCCGACTTCCTAACGGAACTCACAACAGACAACGACGACCCTAAGAAAGCCTTCTGGACCAATTTTGTCGACGGATCATCGAACCCCAAAGGAAGCGGGGCCAGAGTGATTTTGGAAAATTCGGAGGGTTTGACCTTGGAGCACTCCCTAAAGTTTAAATTCTTAACCTCAAATAATCAGGCCGAGTATGAGGCCTGCATTGCTGATTTGCTAATGGCAAAGGATATGGAGGCAACGCGGATCACACTTTGCAGTGATTCCCAACTAGTAACCTCTCAAATCCGAGGTGACTATCAAGCTAAAGAACCCTTTCTGCAGAAATACTTGAGCAAGGTCCAGGAACTTTTGAGAGGTTTTGAAGAGGTCAAGATAGAGCACATCCCAAGAGAACAGAACTCTAGAGCAGACCTTCTGTCTAAACTGGCCAGCACGAAGAGCCCCGACAACAACCGGTCTGTAATCCAAGAAACTCTCTCCCAACCCTCCATTACGGATCATAGCGTATATCAAGTGGAGGATCATCAGCCATCTTGGATCACCTCTATACTGGGCTATTTGTAGCATGGAAACTTACCATTGGACCCGAAAGAGGCTTCCAGATTGGTAAAAACCGCGGTCAGGTACACCATTTACAACGGTCGCCTATACCGACGTGGTTTCTCCTCCCCCCTTCTAAAGTGCTTAACCCCAAAAGAAGCAGAATACGCCCTAACTGAAGTTCATGAAGGAAACTGTGGTCACCATTTAGGAGCCAAAGCCCTAGCCCAAAAAGTATTAAGGGCAGGATTCTATTAGCCGACAATGGAAGCTGACTCTTAAGCACATGTTCAAGTTTGTGACAAGTGTCAGCGCCATGTAGATCATTTTTAAGCCCCTTCTGAAGAACTATTCACGACATCGGTTCCTTGGTCCTTTTGCAGGAAGGGTATGGACATTTTGGGTCCGTTCCCCCAGGCCCCAAGGCAGTTTAAATACTTGGTGGTAGCGGTAAACTATTTTACTAAATGGATCGAGGCCGCACCTTTGATCACTATCACCTCGGCGCGAATTCAGAAGTTTACTTGGTGCCATATTATCACCAGGTTCGGCATATCGAAATCTATCGTCACAGATAACGGTACCCAGTTCAAAGATAAAACTTTTGAAGAGCTACTAGCCGGACTGAAAATAAAGCACCACTGCAGCTCCGTCGAGAACCCCAGGACAAATGGACAAGCCGAGGCCGCCAATAGAATCATCGTGCGAGGCTTAAGAAGGAGGTTAAATGAAGCCAAAGGGAACTGGGTCGAGCAACTTGACCATGTTCTCTGGGCATACCGGACCACTCCCCATTCCACGACGGGAGAGACCCCTTTCAAATTGACTTATGGCTGCGAGGCCATGATCCCGGTGGAGATAGAGGAGCCCAGCTAGCGCTACCAACAATTCTCATCTGACAGCAACCCTAGTCTAATCAGAGAGGACCTGGACTTGTTCGAAGAAAGAAGAAACGTAGCTCACATACGGGATGCCGCCCTCAAGTAGAAGACAGCGGCCAGGTACAATGAGAAAGTGGTCCCAAGAAAATTCCAGCTGGGCGACCTAGTGCTCAGGAGAGCCGACATAGGAGGGAAAAATGTCTCCCAAGGGAAACTAGCCCCTAACTGGGAAAGCCTCTACCGTATCGTTACCAGTACGGGTAAGGGAGCTTACACCTTGGAAACGTTATCTGGAATCCCGGTCAAGAATTACTAGAATGCGGATAAACTAAGAGAATATTATAGCTAAATGCCCGTAGTGGCTTAGCCCTCTAGTAGAATTATCTTTGATCCGTTCTTGTTTTGAATAAATACGCTATGTACGGACTCTCGTCCTCCCAATATCATCAATAAAGTAGTTATTCAGGTACCAAGGTTGGTCCAACGCGCTGCTCTAACTGCTAAAATGTCAAATCGATAGGAGGCAGTACGGATCGTATGTACACACTCCTTCTTTATACCTAAGCCAAGAAGGGGTCCCAAAATCTATATGATTATTAGGGTACCTACCCCGGGCAAGGTCAAATAATGTTGATGCCTTAGGTAAAATGGTTTTCGCGTAAAATACCCTAAGCCAGGGCGTTACTCTTACCTATATCTGCAATTCCAAACACTTCCCATAGCAAGCACTAGAATATGGATTAAGGTTTTACTTTGCCTAAGTCTAAAAGTTCTTGACGTTTGATTATTATAAACGTTAGATTACAGATCAAGGCATTATTCCCACCTAAGTCAAGTGGAATGTCACTCACTCGACGGTATGAATGAAGGATCCCGGACCATGGTTTTCTACGACAAATAGTTTTCTAAGTCCATTAGAATGACTATAAAAATGGGCATTGGACGTAAGTCGGATCATGAAAAATAAGAATGACTAGTTAAACAAAGTAATTAATTATAAAACCCCAATCACGGGACAATTATCCATACAAGTAACAAAACCCCACGCAGGGGGCAGAAAACAGGAAATGAAAAAAGCAAGAAAAGCTTAAACGTCGGCCTCTTCTCCTTCCAAGATTTGAATAACCTCTGGGTTGCCACCAGGACCTTTTGCGGCTAACTCTTCTGCAGCTATAAGTTGGCTGTTATGAAAGATTTTATCCGGGGTAACACCCTCTAAAACAAGGGCGACCCCGGGATTGAAATGCTGGATTTGCTCCATGGCATTCTAGAACTGCTCTCCCCCGACCTTTCCAGCTACCTCGTCTAGCTCCTCCACCTCCTTTTCGAGCTCTATCACCTCGGCCCTCAGTGCGCCAATGCTTCGGTCGGCTTCAAGCTTCTCGGTCTTCCTGGCAGGCTCAGAGTCCGCCAACGCCTTTTCCAGTTTAATGACCCTTTTTTTCCAGTTTGACGGCCCTCGCCCTACTATCCTCGTTGGCTTTTAAGGACGCGATCAACTTCTGGTTGATTTCCTCCTTTTCTTTCTTCAAAGTCTTCAGCTTTTCCGACGCCTGCCGATCAGCATTCTCGATAGTCTCCTTGATAACACAGATCTCGGCCGCCGCCCGAAGAGCTTGCCTCTGAAGTGCAGCTAAGGTTTGGGCCAGACCTTGCTCGGTAATATGCTGCCTCACCTCGCCACTCAAAAATCGCCTATATATGAAGGGGCCGGGATCAGAGTGCCCCGTGATGATTGGCAAGAAATTCGCCCTTTCCCTTTCGTCGCCCTCCGATGACCTTCCATCGTGCTCAGAAGGCCCTTCGACAGCCTGCCTTTTTCTCCCTTTAAAATTGTGGGTAAGGGATCCCGGCTGATCTTGTTCTCCGATGACAACACCCTGGTCGGAGGAGGCCGGAACGGCTGCGGAGGAAGAAGCCGCCGTCTTCTTCCCCTTCCTCCGGTTCCTTGAAGAATGCAGGGTAACCATGGAAGACCCATAAGTCATCTTGCTAACTGAAAGAAAACAGAAACAAGTACAGTCAGCACATCACGAAACATTGATACATGAAGACAGAGCAAATACCTAGGGATACTACGGGTAAAAACGCCCTAATTCCTACCTAATAAAGCGTAAAGAAGATCATCACCAGGGATACAAAGAACATCTCTAATATTGATGTTCCCATGCTTCTCGGCATATCGGGTTATGAATCTGGCAGTCCTAAGCTCCTCAGGGTCGAGATCTTCCTCCTCTTTTTCAATTAAGTCGATTGGCACATCCCAGCAGCTTTGCGTCCAGTAAAGCAGAAATTCTGGCTCCCCGTCCGGTTTGAGGAAGAATGGTTGACATCCCTCCTTGGCTTTCACCTTGAAGAACGCAGTCTTAAACCCTTTGAAGCTTTCTTCGAAAACATCAAAGGACTTACGACCAAACCGTGACTGGATGACAAGCCAACTTGTTTGCTTTATCGTCCCCTGGGTGTTTATTCTTGTATAAAAATAAAAAAAAGGTGTTCATTGAGCACTTAAGGCTCATTAACCGGTAAAACCTCTCGAACGAGATGATGTAACCCCAACCGTTAGGATGGATCTGCGAAGGGGCCACATGGAGAGTACGGAGGACGGCCATTTGGAAGTCAGAAAACGGCATCCTAAGCCCCAACTTGAGTAAAAGTGGCTCATACAGGAACATGAAATATGAACCAGCTTCTCGACAGGAGCACACACTCTCATTCCATCTTGGACAGACAACTTCGAATTCGTCGTCTCGAGCTTTGTTCACAGTTAACTCCAAGGCAAATAAGGATTCTCGGAGTACGGCTTCGCTCGAAAACTTGGACTGACGATCCCATATGTCGTCCACCACCCAGGGGCATACCAGCCCGGGACCCCGCCGAACTCGAATCAGCTCATCCTCTGCTGAGTCACGGACGTCGTGGAGTGGGAGCTAGACTCTAACCTTTTTCCTTTGGCCATGGAAACCCTAAGAACATCCAAAGAAGTCGGTAAGCAACTGTCAGAATCAATAGTCTCATAGATTCAGACACAGGGAGAGCGAAGTAATCCAAACCTCCCCTACCAACCTCCTGTCCCACCAGAAGCAAAGCATTCAGGGGAACTCCTCCGCCGCGCATGGTGCGAAGAAGATGGTGTTTCAGGGAGGCGACAAAATCTACCTAAATCACTAAGCTCTATTTGAAGAAAATCAAAACCAGAAATGCGAAGCTACTCTACTCTTTAAAAAGTTATTAACATACTGAAAGCACAAATAACAAGAAGGTTAAAAGAAAGCTACTTACTATGTAAAGGCAGAATACTTGAATAGTGGAGAAGTTGTGCCAGAACAATGGAGAAGCCGCGAGTGGTTGGAAAGCACCCAAAAGAAGCAAAAGCTTTCGCTGCACGGTATTTTCAGTGAAGGAGGCCAGAAACGGTAAAGTGAGGAAGACGAACCTTTGACTCTTATTTATAAAGGGTTGAACGGTTAAGGGACATTTCTGTCCTCTCTGACGCAAGTTCAAAAGGTGCTCATCATGGCTCGCGGAGCTCTAGGCACGTCCTTCCGATGAAATCGCAACACGTGGCCCACACAGCTGTAACAATAGTTGAAAGGACAGTTACCCAGTAATCCAAAGCGTCGTACGAATGTTAAATGAGAACCCGAGTTTGTACCGTGGATTCCAGCTTTAACTGACTATTAACATCACGGACTACGTGCTAACGCCGAGGTGCAATTGTTGTGGTGATTATGCCAAGTTGGCATTGGACCTATCCCGACAATGTCTTTACAGGGTTATACCGGGATAAGCGTTGGACTTATCCCGGCAGCGTTATCTAGGTGGAAAAAATATATAATGAAAGTCCAGAACAAATACAGAGAAGGTAAAGCCTATTGAATCATCTTCATTCCATACATCGTCATACAACCGAAAAGAAGGAAAAAGAAAATATTGAGACATGGAATGTATAAAGATATCCCGAGAAAGGGGGCAAACATCTCTGGCTGCCTGGATCATACCCCATCCACATCTCCAAACCTCGGTCTTTTGAAAAAGTGGGTTGGCTTTGAAGAACATTGGCAAATCGGGATCATAACCCCGGAGAAAATACCAAAGTTCCTTGCACTGCTTCTCCGCGACGCAACTAAAGACCGAAATCTTCTCTCGCTTGTTGGTAGGGGTACGACCTCTCTAGCTGAAGAATCCTCCACCGGCATCAATCATTCCAAGTTGCCTCAAGTTACGGAGTAGCTACATCGGCCTTTCCACCCCGGAACAGAGTGAAGCCACTCCGGAGTAGAAATCCTCCGCTCATCCGTTCTTCTCCCACCTTCTCGATGCATAACGGCAGAAGCGGATACCCGCTGCTTCCTTGAAAGCAAGTCAAAGAAAGCAGACCACCCCAGGTTACTCCAAGGGGACCCTCACTTCCTTCGACCCGGCATCCTTGCATATCCAGCCGTTACTATGAAGAAGACCGGCCAGGTGCTTTCAAATAGCCCACCAAGAAGATGGAAAGAGGAACGGTGTGCTCTGTCGGGTCCCCATGCAATAGTAGACAAAGACATTGTCTCATCCTGGCAACACGTTGGATCAGACATCGTCGTGTACGCCAGGAGAAAAAGGCTTCCGCATCTCTAAATGTATAGCAACCAAGTTTTACGCCAAGAAAGAAAGGCCCCTGTCGAAAGGAAAAAATGCTCGGGGAAGATCAAACCTCTTCAAGAACTTTAGAAAAAATAAAAGTATAATCTCTGCAAATGATGAAGCTCTCTTCACAAAAATGGGAAGTGAAAAAAGAACTATACCCACTCTCTTGAAGGGAATCATCTCTAGATGAGAATGAAAAAGAAGGGAATGCTAGCTCACGAAGAAGTATTCTCTACTTATAACATGCATGAGGGATTCCGATTGGTCCCGCAAAAGGTGACCTGATCCCATGAAGTCAGCCAAAATAAATGCTTCTTGTAACGCCCCTTTTCTGGAGGGAACGTCACATTGTCAAATAAAATAAAATGCGGAAATTAAATAATTAATCACTTAAGACCCGGTTTAAATAATTAAAGGTTGAATTACCTGATACTTTAATATGTAAAAATAGCAGTATTTTTTTTTTTTTATAATAATGATGACAATGCGGAATGTTAATTACCATAAAATAAAGCAATAAATGAAATTTCACCGAATAACATACATACATATACTTAAATATAACGGTGTTTTAGTTACAAGCACGGAATCAATCCAAAAGCAAAACTATACCTGCTATGGATTTACATATCAACACTACTCCAGAATAACAAAATATACAACCCATAAGACAAAAATACCATCAGGCCCCCAAAATAAAAGACTGGCAGCCATCAATAGCTACCAATGGTGTCAATCCCTCATGTGAGGAGGAATCGTGTCAGGATCCTCTTCAGGGTCCTCTTCGGGGTCGTCCTCAGGGACTTCCTCGGGATCTTCCTCAGGATCTTCCTCATCATCGGGAAATCACCATAGGAATAGCGAGAGACACGGGACGGGGCCCGAGCCGTAGAATCAAATGAGTCTTCACGCGGGTTGTGGAAACGAGAACCCCACATCTCGCGAATGGGTAGATAGAACTCCAGACGTAGTCGAATATGGCGGTGAGAACCGGCATCTCGTGTCGCCTCCAGGCTAGAGCAATAGACACGTCGCCGAGGTACACACAGCGATCGGAGCTGAGGTTGATGTGCCAGCATTCGCCCTCCCAAAAGGTCAGACGCACGTCGCCCAGTCCGTGCATGCGCGCCTCCATCTCCAAGCAAATGCTAGTTGAGGTACGGCCACCCGCTCGAAGGTTCGGTAGCACCGACCTCCTTGCCGTCGTCTTCGACAAATATAAAGTATATACAAATAATGCACAATAGCAATACGAGAAAAGAGGTAAGATATCCTACCATCAATACCAATATAGCAACCCGGAAATGAGCGGTGCATAGCACCCACGTAGCATGTAAAGGCAATAAATAAATTTCTAAACAGATAACCCAAATCGGCCGGTCATCGACAGGGGAATATGAATAAGTCATAATATCTAGACAGCAGTTAAATCCAGCGATTAAATCCAGACAGCTTAAATCCAAGCGGTTAAATCCGTGCGGTTAAATCCAGAGTAGTCCATAATAATAAGAGTAGTCAACCATTCATATTATACAAAACAAAGATCAATAAATAAATGTATAATAATGTGATGCATATGCATGGACGCCTTGAATACCCTACTCCATGGAGATGAATCCAAAGTACATCCGACTCAATCGTCAACCGATGTTTTCATAGTATATCCGACTCAATCGTCAACCAGATATTTCCATAGTATATCCGACTCAATCGTCAACCAGATATTTCCATAGTATATCCGACTCAATCGTCAACCAGATATTTCCATAGTATATCCGACTCAATCGTCAACCAGATATTTCCATAGTATAATTCAACGGCCCAATGTCACCATAACGATGCGTATTTAAATGCATATGGGTTCAATGCATGACTAAATCATGCTTCTCATATCAACTAGGTCAATCCTACTTCAAATGCATGTCATAACATTTAGCAACAAGGTTTAATCCCATCCACGGATCCACATCAAGCCAATAACACATTTCAAGGATAATCACAATATCATTCATTAATACGTATGATTCACAATTTCATACAATTCCATAATATGCCGCAATTGGCCAATATAAGCATCAATATACAAATGGTCACTCACATGGACCCATATCATCGAAATACAAGGATCAAGTCAATTGATGCGTCATTAGGTTCATTATGAATCCTAACTTAGTATTTGTTTCCGTTTTCAAGGTTCATGTTCAAAATCAATTCTTAAAATCAATTTAACATTCCAAGGCCATTCAATTTCTCAAAACTTGTAATTTATTTAAGCTCTTAGGCCTCACACTCTCATGTTCTTCACTCATTTAGAATTACCTTAAATTTTATGATGCTTTCACTCTTAGTCCTTTAAGATTTATGAAGTCTTGATTTTATTAAATCCTTCCAACTCATTAATTATCCATTTCATTAAATAGGTTCCTAATTTCTTAATTCCTTATGATTCCAATTTATCAAAATCCAATACTTACACTCAAAAATACCTTAGAGGTTGTGGCCTCACAATGGCTCAAATCTCAAATCCATTCAAGTCATCAACTACATGTCATTCCTCTAATTTATTTAAGTTATTCACTTGTTAAATTAACTCACCAAGAACCCTAATTTCTTGACTTAACTTTAAATTGAAACTGGGAATATACTACATGGGGGAAAATTCTAAAATTTTTATCACATGAAGCCTCACGTCTTAGATTTCAAATGGCACCGGTTTCATGTCCATACGACATCGGATCAAGAAATTATGCAATTATGTTTACTGACTGCCAGAATACATTTTTCGGCAGAATCTGTCGTGGGTTCAAACAGAAACTGGTATTGATTGGCTTGCTCAAGAATTCTGAAATTTTTACTACATGAAGCCTTATGTCTTAGCTTTCAAATGGCTCTAGAATCAGGTCATTCCGATATCGGTAGCTCGAGTTATGCAGCAAACATCGCTGACTGCTCACTGGATTCTGCTGAATCCGAAAATGGTTCTTTTGAAACAATTCTCAATTTCAATCACTCAAGATCATTTTCTATGTGATTTTAAGTTCTTAACTAGTTCATTAACCCTTAGAAAACATTAATCACTAACTTAAACCTCTTGATTTGAATCAAACCCAAAAATCACTCTCTTAGTTGTTCATGACCTAGGTTCAAACTCAAGGACCAACTAGTTCTAAAACCGTGGCACTCACTAAGGTCCAACAACCAGAATTTTGTCCACTTGGATCAACCTTAACTACTTGATTTAATTAGCCTTGCATTGATAAAAATTTAAGCATCATTTCCTTCATTTTCCAGCCCAAAACAGCCCCAAAACCGTGACACATTCGGGGGTCCAGCAGACAGAATTTTTCTCCACTTAAATCAACATTAAACACTTGATTAAATTAAGCATGCATTGACCAAAAATTAAGCATCATTCACCATGCAATTTCCAAGCAAAAACAGCCCCAAAACCGTGGCCTTCTCATAGTGTCCAGCAACCAGAAAATTCAGCAATCAAACATGGATTCTAATCACAAACATACATGATTAAACAACCATTCAATCCATTTCTCAAAGCTAAACTAAGATAGCAATCAAGTAGGCAAATTTACAAGCATATTCAAGAATAACCACTATGTGGTTTTTCTTCCAAAAATTAAATACAAGGTCCCTAGTTGCTAAAGAGGTTGAGGGGATTAATCTTCCTCTTACCAAGAAGAAGAACCAAGAACACTCCAAGAACCCCTTTGATTTTCGGATTTTTGGCTCCAAAACCCTAGAAAATGCAACATGAATTAGAACAAGGAAATGGTGTGAAAATGAAGAAGAGAATAGCCATAAAATCAAGATGAAAATGAAAAACGAAAATGGAATTAAATTGAGAATTTTCAACCATGGAAGCTCACCTTCAAGGCTTGAAAAGAGGTTGAAGATGGAAGCTTTCTTGAAAACTCCAAGCACAAAAGATGATGAGAAGGAGTAGGAGATTAAGAAAGTATGATCAAGTATTGTTTTTGTGATGGTTGGGGAATTGGGAGAGTGGGTCAGCCGTGAGTGAGTGGGAGAAAAAGAAAGAAATGTTGAAGAAGGAAATGGAAGAGGGAGAACGTAAAAGTGAAGAAGGAAATAAGCTTTTGGGTGATAAATGCTATAATGCAATATTTGGTTAGTTAAAACCGATCCTTCCCCTTTTCCAAACAGCAGCCGACGTGAAAGAGGGAGAGAGAGTGATCAAATTTTGGCTTCCAAAGGAAGCCAATTGGTTGGTCAAAGCTTGGGTCAAAGCTTGTCATGGAAGCTTAGAATAAAATACTATTAAATTTGAATTAAAGTGAATGGATTGGACATAAAATAGATTGCATTAGGATAATGTGATAGGATTTCTAATGCATGTTATTATCCAATGGATAATAGTTACAATCGACAAGTCGGTATTAATTTATCGACGATGAAATTTACACATATTAATTTAATTTATCTGTCAAGGTTTCTCGAAAAATGGTGCGAACCTCAGTAAAACGTGTCAAGTCTCGGGTTTTGTAAGATCCCCGTCGACTTATCCATAGTCCAAGATTCACAGAGAAAATGTCGCATTATCTCGATTCACAGTAAGATAAGCACGCAAAACGAGGAATATAGTAAAATATTCGACGTTTCCTAAAATTCCCATAAAATTCTCAAAAATCACAAATATTAGGAAATGACTATTGGTGATGAAATAATCAATTTCTGAAGTGTTACACTGGTCTCAGAAATTCTCAGCCCAGTGTGCACGCAAAACGAGGAATATATTAAAATATTCAACGTTTCCGTAAAATTCTAGAAAAATTCCTAAAAATCAAGAATATTATAAAAGGATATTTTATAAATGAATGAACAGTTTTCGGGATGTTACAATACTCCCCAACTAAAAAGAAATTTCGTCCTCGAAATTTACATACCTCAAAACAATTCAGGATGTTGCTCCTTCATCTTATCTTCTAATTCCCAAGTAGCATCACCAGTTGCTTCATTCCAGATCACCTTCACTAATGGGATTTCCTTGCCTCGAAGTTGCTTTATCCGTCGATCCTCGATTCTCACGGGAGGTGTCTCATAGGTTAAGTTCTCTTTCAACTGTCATGTGTCCGGTGCTATCACATGACTTGGATCGAAAAATACTTACGAATCGTGACACATGGAAAACATTGTGTATGTTTGAAAGAATGGGAGGTAAGGCTATTTGGTAAGCTACTTGGACCTACGCGGCGAAGAATTTGGTAAGGTCCAAGGAATTTTGGAGTGAGTTTTCTAGATTTCAAAGCCCGGCCGACCCCAGTCGTGGGTGTGACTTTCAAGAATACGTGCTCACCTTCTTCGAACTCAAGAGGTTTCCTTCTCTTATCGGCATAACTCTTTTGCCGGCTCTGAGCAGTCTTCATCTTTTCTTGAATCATCTTAACTTTCTCAGTCGTTTGTTGAATGATATCTGGCCCAATCGTAAGACGCTCTCCGTCTTGGTACCAACACAATGGTGTTCGACACCGTCTTCCATATAGAGCTTCATAGGGTGCCATCCCTATACTTTGGAATAATGCTTGTTATTATAAGTGAACTCTATTAATGGTAAGATCTGATCCCAACCTCCACTGTTCAATGGTACAAGCTCTAAGCAAATCTTCTAGAGATTGGATCGTTCTTTCCGATTGACCATCGGTTTGCGGATGATACGCCGAGCTTAGGCGCAATTTCGTTCCCAATGATGCTTGCAAACTCTGCCACAACTTTGAAGGTAGTCCATGAAGATAGCAGGTGCATTCGTCACGCCAAACGGCATCACAAGATACTCGTAATGACTGTATCGGGTACGGAAAGCAGTCTTGGGTACATCCTCCGTTTTCACTCTTATCTGATGATACCCGGATCTCAAATCGATCTTCGAAAACACCGCTGCTCCCTTCAGTTGGTCCATCAAATCGTCAATTCTCGGGAGAGGATACTTGTTCTTGATCGTCAACTTGTTCAATTGCCTGTAGTCCACGCACAGTCTTGAAGTACCGTCCTTTTTCCGAACCAATAATACAGGCGCTCCCCAAGGTGATACACTTGGTCGGACGAACTGTTTCTCCAAAAGCTCTTCCAGCTGTTTCTTAAGTTCTGCCAGTTCCGTTGGTGACATTCGATAGGGTGCTATAGACACAGGACCAGCTCCCGGTACCAGATCAATAGCAAACTCTATCTCACGAGTCGGTGGTAATCCAGGCACTTCTTCTGGAAAGACTTCAGAGAATTCCCTCACTACAGGAATAGTGCTCAAGTCGGCCTCAATCTCGATTCTCAAAGAAGATAGCAGCATGTATCCCTGAGCTCCTTCTTTCAAGAGAGCTCGCGCTTGGTTGGCCGTCAAGTATCTAGAATTCTCATCCACAGGAAAGACTATGGTTTTTCTGGAACAGTCTAACAGAACATGGTTAGAAGACAACCAGTCCATTCCTAAGATTATATCCAACTGTGACAAAGGTAGACAGATTAGATCAACAGGAAAGACGCGACCTTCAACAATCAGAGGACATTTTAGACAGAATTTGGTAGTAACTACAGGTTTATCAGTAGGGGTTGAAACAGGTCAACTCAAAAGGTAGTTCGGACACGTATAAGCCAAGTCGTAGCACACAAATCATAAGATATGAAAGAATGGGTTGCCCCGAGTCATACAAGTACTTTTAAAAGATTACCTTCTATGGTGCCTTCCCTTGAATCAAGTCTTCGGATTCGAAGCTTCGGCTCCGCTCATAGTGTAAACTCGACCTCCGGCTTGCGGTTTCTTGGCTCGAGTCGCATTGACCGATGGTTCACCTTCGTTTGATTGCGGTCTCTAGATATGTGACCTGGTTTGCCACATCGGAAACGGATGACTCCTTTGATGGTGCACTCCCTCGTAGGATGATCTTTTCCGCACTTCAAGCACTTAGAAGAACGTGTCATATTCGACCGGGTCGGTTCCCGGTAGAACCTCCACCAAATTGTTGGCTTTGATTTCCCGTCGGTCGGAATAAGGTTTCTTCCGAAAGCGGTTTGAACCACGCCTCCACCTCTTTGGAACCTAGTAGGTCCGAAGTTCTTGTTTCTCGAGTCTTTAGCTCGTTCCAAGGCTTCAACTTCACAAAGACGTGTCCAAGCAATTACGAGAATACCTTCATCTTCGTAGTGATGACGGCTTTCTTCACCTCATATCTCGATCCTTCGGTGAATTTCCAACACTTCCAGACTTCATCGGTTTGGTGTTGGTAGTGTGTAGAAAATTGCTCCAAGCTCTCAAATTTAGTCAAGCATACTGGCCGACGGTCATACCTCCTTGCCGCAAGTTGAGGAATTCCACTCCTTTGCATGTCTCGCGTTTTCGGGAAAATACTTGTCCAAAAACTTGTCCTTGAACATTTCCCGGTGATATCGGTTCCTGCGCGCTTCCAATGCTTTCTCGAGCTCCGTTCCACCGATTTCGGCATTACCCGTAAGCATGAAAGTAGCATAATTCACCTTCTTATCTTCGGCACAGCTTCATGCCACGGAAGACCTTTTTCCACTCCTTGATCCATAGACTAGCTTTGTCGGGATCAAATTCTCCCTTAAATTGCGGAGGGTTGTGACGACGAAATTACGCTAAATTCTCTGCGCGTCGGCCAGCCGCCTCATGTTGTTGAGCGGATTGTTCTTGTTGTTGAACAAAGACGCTCATTTTGTTGCGCAATAAGTTCGCCATCCGTGCATCGCTTCTCTGCAGCAATGCGATATCTCCACTTCTCGCCATTTCACTTTCTCTTAAGTTATGTAAGTTTGAAACATATAGAGAGAGTTAAATGTATTCATTCGAATACCAATCACAGAGATTTCACACAAAGACAAACAAGACAGACTCACACACAAAACCCAAAGAAAACATAAACCGGGGCTCTGATACCAACTTAATGTAACGCCCCTTTTCTGGAGGGAACGTCACATTGTCAAATAAAATAAAATGCGGAAATTAAATAATTAATCACTTAAGACCCTATTTAAATAATTAAAGGTTGAATTACCGATACTTTAATATGTAAAAATAGCAGTATTTTTTTTTTTTTTATAATAATGATGACAATGCGGAATGTTAATTACCATAAAATAAAGCAATAAATGAAATTTCACCGAATAACATACATACATATACTTAAATATAACGGTGTTTTAGTTACAAGCCTGGAATCAATCCAAAAGCAAAACTATACCGCCTTTGTGGATTTACATATCAACACTACTCCGAATAACAAAATATACAACCCATAAGACAAAAATACCATCGTGGCCCCCAAAATAAAAGACGCGGCCATCAATAGCTACCAATGGTGTCAATCCCTCATGTGAGGAGGAATCGTGTCGGGATCCTCTTCGTGGTCCTCTTCGGGTCGTCCTCGGGACTTCCTCGGGATCTTCCTCGGGATCTTCCTCATCATCGGAGAAATCACCATAGGAATAGCGAGACACGGGACGGGGCCCGAGCCGTAGAATCAAATGAGTCTTCACGCGGGTTGTGGAAACGAGAACCCCACATCTCGCGAACGGGTAGATAGAACTCCGGACGTAGTCGAATATGGCGGTGAGAACCGGCATCTCGTGTCGCCTCCAGGCTAGAGCAATAGACACGTCGCCGAGGTACACACGGCCGATCGGAGCCGAGGTTGATGTGCCGACTCGCCCTCCCAAAAGGTCGACGCACGTCGCCCGTAAGTCCGTGCATGCGCGCCTCCATCTCCAAGCAAATGCTAGTTGAGGTACGGCCACCCGCTCGAAGGTTCAAGAGCACCGACCTCCTTGCCGTCGTCTTCGACAAATATAAAGTATATACAAATAATGCACAATAGCAATACGTAGAAAGAGGTAAGATATCCTACCATCAATACCAATATAGCAACCTGTAATGTAATCCAAGGTGCATAGCACCCACGTAGCATGTAAAGGCAATAAATAAATTTCTAAACAGATAACCACCAGTAGTCATCGACGGGGAATATGAATAAGTCATAATATCTAGACAGTTAAATCCAGGCAGTTAAATCCAGACAGTTAAATCCAAGCAGTTAAATCCAGGCAGTTAAATCCAGGCAGTCCATAATAATAAGAGTAGTCAACCATTCATATTATACAAAACAGCATCAATAAATAAATGTATAATAATGTGATGCATATGCATGGACGCCCAATACCCTACTCCATGGAGATGAATCCAAAGTACATCCGACTCAATCGTCAACCAGATGTTTTCATAGTATATCCGACTCAATCGTCAACCAGATATTTCCATAGTATATCCGACTCAATCGTCAACCAGATATTTCCATAGTATATCCGACTCAATCGTCAACCAGATATTTCCATAGTATATCCGACTCAATCGTCAACCAGATATTTCCATAGTATAATTCAACGGCCCAATGTCACCATAACGATGCGTATTTAAATGCATATGGGTTCAATGCATGACTAAATCATGCTTCTCATATCAACTAGGTCAATCCTGCTTCAAATGCATGTCATAACATTTAGCAACAAGGTTTAATCCCATCCACGGATCCACATCAAGCCAATAACACATTTCAAGGATAATCACAATATCATTCATTAATACGTATGATTCACAATTTCATACAATTCCATAATATGCCGCAATTGGCCAATATAAGCATCAATATACAAATGGTCACTCACATGGACCCATATCATCGAATACAAGGATCAAGTCAATTGATGCGTCATTAGGTTCATTATGAATCCTAACTTAGTATTTGTTTCCCGTTTTCAAGGTTCATGTTCAAAATCAATTCTTAAAATCAATTTAACATTCCAAGGCCATTCAATTTCTCAAAACTTGTAATTTATTTAAGCTCTTAGGCCTCACACTCTCATGTTCTTCACTCATTTAGAATTACCTTAAATTTTATGATGCTTTCACTCTTAGTCCTTTAAGATTTATGAAGTCTTGATTTTATTAAATCCTTCCAACTCATTAATTATCCATTTCATTAAATAGGTTCCTAATTTCTTAATTCCTTATGATTCCAATTTATCAAAATCCAATACTTACACTCAAAAATACCTTAGAGGTTGTGGCCTCACAATGGCTCAAATCTCAAATCCATTCAAGTCATCAACTACATGTCATTCCTCTAATTTATTTAAGTTATTCACTTGTTAAATTAACTCACCAAGAACCCTAATTTCTTGACTTAACTTTAAATTGAAACTGGGAATATACTACATGGGGGAAAATTCTAAAATTTTTATCACATGAAGCCTCACGTCTTAGATTTCAAATGGCACCGGTTTCATGTCCATACGACATCGGATCAAGAAATTATGCAATTATGTTTACTGACTGCCAGAATACATTTTTCGGCAGAATCTGTCGTGGGTTCAAACAGAAACTGGTATTGATTGGCTTGCTCAAGAATTCTGAAATTTTTACTACATGAAGCCTTATGTCTTAGCTTTCAAATGGCTCTAGAATCAGGTCATTCCGATATCGGTAGCTCGAGTTATGCAGCAAACATCGCTGACTGCTCACTGGATTCTGCTGAATCCGAAAATGGTTCTTTTGAAACAATTCTCAATTTCAATCACTCAAGATCATTTTCTATGTGATTTTAAGTTCTTAACTAGTTCATTAACCCTTAGAAAACATTAATCACTAACTTAAACCTCTTGATTTGAATCAAACCCAAAAATCACTCTCTTAGTTGTTCATGACCTAGGTTCAAACTCAAGGACCAACTAGTTCTAAAACCGTGGCACTCACTAAGGTCCAACAACCAGAATTTTGTCCACTTGGATCAACCTTAACTACTTGATTTAATTAGCCTTGCATTGATAAAAATTTAAGCATCATTTCCCTTCATTTTCCAGCCCAAAACAGCCCCAAAACCGTGACACATTCAGGGGTCCAGCAGCCAGAATTTTTCTCCACTTAAATCAACATTAAACACTTGATTAAATTAAGCATGCATTGACCAAAAATTAAGCATCATTCACCATGCAATTTCCAAGCAAAAACAGCCCCAAAACCGTGGCCTTCTCATAGTGTCCAAGCAACCAGAAAATTCAGCAATCAAACATGGATTCTAATCACAAACATACATGATTAAACAACCATTCAATCCATTTCTCAAAGCTAAACTAAGATAGCAATCAAGTAGGCAAATTTACAAGCATATTCAAGAATAACCACTATGTGGTTTTTCTTCCAAAAATTAAATACAAGGTCCCTAGTTGCTAAAGAGGTTGAGGGGGATTAATCTTCCTCTTACCAAGAAGAAGAACCAAGAACACTCCAAGAACCCCTTTGATTTTCGGATTTTTGGCTCCAAAAACCCTAGAAAATGCAACATGAATTAGAACAAGGAAATGGTGTGAAAATGAAGAAGAGAATAGCCATAAAATCAAGATGAAAATGAAAAACGAAAATGGAATTAAATTCTGAGAATTTTCAGCCATGGAAGCTCACCTTCAAGGCTTGAAAAGAGGTTGAAGATGGAAGCTTTCTTGAAAACTCCAAGCACAAAAGATGATGAGAAGGAGTAGGAGATTAAGAAAGTATGATCAAGTATTGTTTTTGTGATGGTTGGGGAATTGGGAGAGTGGGCTGCCGTGAATGAGTGGGAGAGAAAAGAAAGAAATGTTGAAGAAGGAAATGGAAGAGGGAGAACGTAAAAGTGAAGAAGGAAATAAGCTTTTGGGTGATAAATGCTATAATGCAATATTTGGTTAGTTAAAACCGATCCTTCCCCTTTTCCAAACAGCAGCTGACGTGAAAGAGGGAGAGAGAGTGATCAAATTTTGGCTTCCAAAGGAAGCCAATTGGTTGGTCAAAGCTTGGGTCAAAGCTTGTCATGGAAGCTTAGAATAAAATACTATTAAATTTGAATTAAAGTGAATGGATTGGACATAAAATAGATTGCATTAGGATAATGTGATAGGATTTCTAATGCATGTTATTATCCAATGGATAATAGTTACAGTCGACAGAAGTCAGTATTAATTTATCTGACAGATGAAATTTACACAGTATTAATTTAATTTATCTGTCAAGGTTTCTCGAAAAATGGTGCGAACCTCGTAAACTGTGTCAAGTCTCGGGTTTAGTAAGATCCCCCGTCGACTTATCCATAGTCCAAGATTCACAGAGAAAATGTCGCATTATCTCAGTTCCGCGCAGTAAGCACGCAAAACGAGGAATATAGTAAAATATTCGACGTTTCCGGAAAATTCCCATAAAATTCTCAAAAATCACAAATATTAGGAAATGACTATTGGTGATGAAATAATCAATTTCTGAAGTGTTACACTGGTCTCAGAAATTCTCAGCCCAGTGTGCACGCAAAACGAGGAATATATTAAAATATTCAACGTTTCCGTAAAATTCTAGAAAAATTCCTAAAAATCAAGAATATTATAAAAGGACATTTTATAAATGAATGAACAGTTTTCGGGATGTTACACTTCTAATCTCTGATTAGTCACAGAGATAGGGAGCAGTTGAGAAAATCCGTATGAAACTGACGTTTTCTTTAAAGAATCACTACTTCCCAATAAAGTTCAAGCATCAGTTTCCCAGAGAATCGCAGACTGTTACCACCAGAGATCACGATCGGGATTTACGTTGAATATGTCTCCAGGAATCTCTAGTACTCATACTTGGGGGCAGTGATCTTTACTCATAACTGAATAGGACGAGGACGTCGGTAATAACCCGGGGTTTAACACCTATTCGTTGAATTACCATGTTAGCCATGTGATGGTTGATCCGTTCTAAACTTGACTCTGGTCCGTCTCATCCAAGAGCCAAGCTGGGGGCAACTGTTCTGGACCGTGATCCGGGATCCAGCTCCATGGGATCAACCTGGCATGCACACTACCGGACTCTTCCTAGCTGGCGTTGAGGAAGACTCACGACGTGTTCCAGACCATGGATTACGGCCCTTGAGCGGTGTTAGTATATGACATCGTGGCTGATAGATTCACGCAGAGGATGAATCCCTAAATATCCGCAACTGTCAATCATCAACTTACGATATTATAGGATTTATAGATATATTTGATGGTTAGATATTTTTCATATCTTAATCCCAGATTTGCAGGGACGTATCCTATAATAATGAAAAGATGATCCTCATCATGAAACTAATCCTAAATTACCTGCATTTAGTAAGGATCTTATTAGGATTTTGTATACGCTCTATAAATACATGGTTGAGCCATCCTAAGAAGGTAACTTGAACCCAATCTCTTAAACCTTCTTGTGCACTGCCTGACTTGAGCGTTGGAGTTCCTTTGCAGGTACTCACCTCCCTGTGCTACACGCTCAGCTGTTGCTCAAAGGAGAAATCACCGTTACGTGCCTATCCCAAGTACTCTCTGAACCCGATTCAGAACATTATTTTTAAAATAACAATATTAAGTATGTAAATTCTTATATAACATTTATCTATACGATTTATAATATTTCCTCTTATTGAAAAATCGGATAAAAATTATTAATATTAGTTTTGTTTGGTTTGGTTTTCTTTTTATGACAACTTATTGTTTTTGTTTGGTTTTTGGTTTCAAATTATGAAACTAAACCAAATTGAATCAAATCGAATTTGTACAATTACATAAATACTTTTTATTTTACATATTTATAGATAATTAGATTTCAATTTGTTGTTGGGTCTAAAAAATGTTTAGGCCGACTTGTTGCAAATTTAGTCACGAAAAGATACTATTAGAAATACGTGGAACATTCACTGGATTTGTCGAAGAACAAAATATCATCGCTAATAGCCACGGAATTACCGACGAAATTGAGGTTTTTGTTTGCCAAGTAAAATACTAGTGGAAATTGACGTCGATATGGTCTGTTGTTGGTGATTCTATTCTATCGATAAAGTTAGCGTTAACATTTAACAATGCAACAGGACATCAGTAAATCCACCGGTAACTTCATTATAAAAAATAAAAAATCATTTTTTCTTTTAAAATATAATATTCTGTCATCAAGTCCGTCCTTGTTGTTGAGTGAGAATATTAAATTCGAATATCAATTAAAGCAAAATTTTTGCATACACACACATATATATATATATATATATATATATATATATATATATATATACACTTATATAAAATGGGTTCTACTTCATATCGAGATTTTTTTTATGTGAATGTATCTATCTCATGTAAATGTATAAAACATACATACATATATGTCCAAGAATTTTTCATAATGAAATACCAACGGAGAAGTCGTAAAGTCTCGAAACAAAAAGGTTGCCATTGCCGACGGCAATATCAGTTGACAATGAAGAGAATTCGCCGGCAATAGAAGTTTAATGTAATGTGCATTTCATTAAACATGACATGCTGACGAGCATGCCACCAGTAATCCGTCAGTGACTTTTGCATAAATAAGCGCACAGTGCCTTCCTCCCCATTTAGCATTTGTCGTTCTCACTCACTCTTTCTTGCATTATGGTGTCGTAGCAAATAAGTTCCTCTCCTTCACTTTGCGTGTGCGTGTTGTAAAGAAGATAATTGTGCATAATGTAGCGGTCTGTATTTATTAATCAAATAAAACTGTATATATAGAGATTACAAACTAAAACGATAGGAATAAATTAAAGACTAAATAAACTAATGACTAGATAACTATCAGATACAACAAACTAATTTAAATATATAACAAACTAGTTGTAACAACTAGATAAGAAGAACTAGCGTAATATCCTGTAACAGTCCACCTCAAGATGGCGTGTGTAAATTTGAAACACCCATCTTGGTCTTTAACTGGACAAACTGATCTTTGCCAAGGGATTTGGTAAACAAATCTGCTATTTGAGCTACTGAACTGACTTTCATAGTTTTAATGAGTCCGGAAATAATTTTTTCACGAACAACATGACAATCAATTTCTATATGTTTAGTGCGCTCATAATAACCGGATTGGAAGCAATATGAAGAGCAGATTGATTGTCACAATACAAAAGAGTTGGTGTAGATAAGGGAAGACCAATGTCAGCCAAAAGATATGAGAGCCAAGTGATTTCACAAGTTGCATTTGCCATCGCTCTATACTCAGCTTCAGCAGATGATCGGGAAACTACATTTTTTTTCTTTGTTTTCCATGAGACGATGCTAGGACCAAAAAAAAATACAATAACCAGATGTGAAGCATTTAGCCCAATCAGAATTACAATAAGCACGAAGGGATAAATCTGAACTAGATGGGAAAAAAAGACCTTGTCCAGGTGTAGCCTTTAGGTAACAAACAAGACGAATTGCAGCATCCATGTGAGGTTGGCAAGGAGCATGCATAAACTGACTTAATATGTTGACAGAGTGAGTAATATCCGAACGCGTAACTGTGAGGTAAATTAAGCGACCCACAAGGTGACGATATGGGGAAGGATCAGATAATATAGTACCTTGTGATGGGGATAGTTTCAAATGTTGCTCCATGGGAAAATTTACTGTTTCGAACCAGTAAGACCACTGTCAGAGATTATATCAAGAGTATATTGTCGTTGGGAAAGAAATAAGCCCTTCTTAGAAGTGGCAACTTCGATGCCCAGAAAGTGCTTCAAACACCCTAAGTCTTTAATTTTGAATTTTTTGTGTAAGAGATCCTTAACAAGATTAATAAGATGAGGATCTGATCCTGTAAAGACGATGTCGTCGACATAAAGGAGGAGAAAAATAGATCCAGAATTACGGTGTAAGCAAAATAGTGAATTATCAGCAGTACTATGAGTAAATCCAAAATCAATAAGAACCTTAGAGAATTTTGAATGCCAGTTTCGTGAAGCTTGTTTAAGACCATATAAAGATTTTTGTAGCTTGCAAACACGAGTCTCTCCTTGACAACGAAAACCAAGAGGCAATTGCATAAATATGTCCTCATGTAAATCTCCATGTAGGAAAGCATTATAAACATCTAACTGATGCAGGGGCCATTGTTTAGCAGCAGTAATAGAGAGGAGAACTCGAACTGTGACAAGTTTGACAACCAGAGCAAATGTTTCAAAAAAATCAACCCTTTTAATATGAGTATAACCCTTTGCAACAAGTCTCGCTTTATACCGTTCAATACTACCATTTGAATTTCGTTTAATTTTATATACCCATCGACAACCAATTGGCTTTTTTTTGTTGTAGCGTTACTAAGGACTAAGTTTTATTCGCATACAAGGCGTCAATCTCAGATTGCATTGCATTGCGCTATTCCGAAAATTTCTTGGCCTTCGAACATGACTTTGGTTCAGTATCAACAGCCAAGGAAGAAAGAAAAGAGTGATGGGAAGAATAAAATTTATGATATGATAAGATAAAAAATTAGAAAGAGGGTAAAGTGTACCTGAACCATTGTTAGAAGAAGAAGACTGCGATGAGATGAGAGAACACAAGTAATCATCAAGATAACGGGGTCGATGTCTCGTATGTGAAGAACGGTGTGGAATATGTGGTGGAGGAACAGCGATAGCAGCTGGCGATGTAGGCTATGTGGTGGGTGATGATGGTTGTGTAGGTTCCTCTGCAACAGGGAAGGGCAAGACAAGATTGTGGGCTGATTGCGTAGGTTCCTTTGCAACAGGGAAGGGCACGATGGGCTTGCTGAGCATTAGTGGGATTTTGGGCTTGCTGAGCATTAGTGGGATTTTGGGCTTGCTGAGCATTAGTGGGAAAATGATCTATAAGAATTGGACGAAGAATGGGTGAGGAAATAGTCATATCTGTTGGTGGCAGAGGTAAAACTAATTTTGAATTCTGAGCATTAAGTACATGATATGGAAATATATGTTCATGAAAAATAGCATTTCTTGTGACATAAAATTTTTTTTGAAGATAAATCAAGTATTTTATAACCTTTTTGACCATGAATGTATCCTAAAAAAATTCCAAGAGATGTCCGATTAGAAAATTTGTGAGTGATGTTTGTGTTTCGACCATAAACCAAACAACCAAAAACTTGTAGGTGTGAAAATTTTGATTTTTTGTTAAAAAGAATTTCATAAGGCGTGCGACCTTGTAGTGTTCCCGTAGGTAAACGATTAATTAGATAGGCAGCAGTTAACACAAAACCACCCCAAAAATCCAATGGCAAGTTGGACTGAAAGTGTAAAGCACGTGCAATGTTTAGTAAATGTCTGTGTTTACGCTCTACAACACCATTCTGTTGTGGAGTATAAACACAACTTGATTGATGAAGTACTCCCAAATTTTGAAAGAAAAGAGTTGTTTGAGAATTGAAGAATTCAAGCACATTATCATATTGAATTTTTTGAATTTTTGTGTAAAATTGATTCTTAACCATTAAAAAAAAGGGAATAATAAAGTTTACTTCACTTTTGTGTTGCACCAGAAATACCCAAGTACTTATAGAAAAATCATCAACCACAGTCAAGAAGAATTTGGCACCAGAAGAGTGATTTTTATTATATGGTCCCCAAATATCAAAATAGACTAATTCAAAACACTTGCTAGTAGATATGCAACTCAAAGGAAATTTTAAACGAGATTGTTTGGCCAAAGGACAAACAGTATAAGTACATTTATTAGAAAATTTAATGCTAGAATCTAAATTATTAAATTGTGGAGATAAAGTGATAGCTGGGTGTTCAAGGCGCCAATGCCATAAATCAAAATGAGAACCCAAAGATGCAGTAGAGAGAAAAGCGGTAGAGGAATTATCGATCCATGGTGTAGAGACCTCCATGTTGCTCACCCATCATAGTAATCTTCTTCGTCCTCTGGTCCTGTACAAAACAAGTAGTAGGAGTAAAAATAATCCAAGAGTTAGTGTCTTGAGAAAGCTTACTAATGGACAAGAGATTAAATTGAAAAGAAGGAACATGTAGAACATTTGAGATTAAAAAACCCGATTTTAAGAAAATAGAACCAATGTGATGAACTGGAACAAACTGATTATCAGGTAATTTAACAGATGTAGATACTTTTGTGTATGAGTGAAAAAGAGAGAGATTAGATACTATATGAATTGTGGCATTAGAATCTAAAATCCAAATGATAGGATAAGATTTAAAAAAGACAAAACAACGGAAAGAAGTACCCGCAAAATTTGCAACAGGTTGTTCATTTCCAGTATTAAGAAGAGAAAGAAGTTGTTGAATCTGAGTTGGAGTCAAATTATTCAAAGGAGTAGAATCCGAAGACGAGACAACAATAGCAACATTAGAATGAGCTGGTAGAGAAGAAGATAGAATCCGAAGATGAGGCAACAACAGCAACATTAGAATGAGCTGGTAGAGAAGAAGATCCTGAGTCACGACTATTCCGAGTTGTAGAGCCACAACGAGATTTTTGAGATCCAAGATTATGTTTCCATCAGGAAGGATATCCAATTTTGGAGTAACAACGACTGTCAGAGTGACCATCAACATTGCAAATGGAACAATGATATTGTGACTTAAGATTGGCATTGCGTGATGTATGAGATTGTTGAACAAACATTGCCGACTGATCCAGTGAGACAAATTGAGAATCTGATAAAGAACGTTGACGTTCTTCCTGTAAAAAAAGAGAGTACGCCGTTGGCATTGAGGGAAGAGGATCCATAAGGAGAATTTGGCTTCTAACAGAAGCATATGAATCATTTAAACCCTGAAGAAAATCCATGAGATAATCAGTATCATAAATAGCATTAAAATTGGGCACAATACCGCAGGCACAAGCTGGAAGTGTGCGATAAGATTCAAGTTCATCACGATAAGCCTTCAACATTGTATAGTAAGCAGAGATGGAGTTGGTGCCTTGAGAGAGATTAGAAATTGCTTTACGAATTTCAAAGATTCGTGGTGCATTTTTTTTATTGAATCAAGCAAAAAGATCAAGCCAAATGTCACGTGCACTCTTAATCCAAAGAATGGAATTGGCAATGGTTGAAGTTGTTGAATGGACAATCCAAGATTGAACCATACTGTTGCAACGGACCCAAGAAAGAGATTTGGACTGTTAGGTTCAGGATTGGGAATACTGCCATCAATAAAACCAAGTTTGTTTTTGGCCTCTAATGCCATAATGACAGCACGACTCCAAGTGGGGTAATTGTCACCATTAAGAAGTTGTGTGACAAGTGGTTGACAAGGTTGATATGAGGAGTGAAGGTAGTATGCAGATGAAGGATCAGCAGCCATGATGAAAAAAAATATAGATACAATATTAGGCTGATACCATGTAAAGAAGATAATTATGTATAGAATGTAGCAGTTTGTATTTATTAATCAAATAAAACTATATATATAGAGATTACAAACTAAAACGATAGGAACAAACTAAAGACTAGATAAACTAATGACTAGATAACTATCAGATACAACAAACTAATTTAAATATATAACAAACTAGCTGTAACAACTAGATAAGAAGAACTAGCGTAATATCCTGTAACACGTGTGTCTATATATATATATATATATAATTTCTAGTTAAAGCAATATACAATTTTGTTAACACCCAAAGTTAAGGCTAACCATGACATTATTGTGGGGTTTGATAGAAAATTATAAAAAGTAAATAATCAAAATTAAAGGAAGTAGCGTATAAAGCATGAGAAGTTTAAATTCTTTATTGTAAAAAAAAATTATAACAGAAAAAAAAAGTATGCACTCTTTTAAACTATAAAAAGGTACACCAACATTAGTGTTTCAAAATACAACAGAGAGGACGAACAAAGTAACATAAATAAAAAGTGAAACACCTATTTAATTTATTGATGTCTTAGTGGTGATAATGATAATGACATTCCGTTAATATTTATTTGTTGGTTGTAGTTATGGACCTAAAAACTTGTTATAATTGATTTGGATGATGGTGAGAATGAGGAAAAACATTAAGTGGTGGGAAGCAATTCGGGATTTGATTGTGATGAATATATTTTGTCTTCTATTTGTCGTGACGATGATGAATTTAGTTATAATATTTCTAAATGGATTGTGTGATAGAAAGTTTGAGTAGTAAAGACGGTTTCATCTTTTATGATCGTGTGGAGGAGAAAGAATGAGGAAGATGTTGCAAAAGGAAGAAGAAATGCAATGCGCTATAGACCAAGTAATTTGCACATTTTGATACGATAACCTTTCTGACGGAGAGAAAGCTCATGGTGGAGGAGCAAGGGAGAAAGGTGGAGACCGAAAGTAGTAGAATGCATATAAAGAATGAGAGCAACAACAATAATGTTAGTGTGTAGGAGTTTTATGAAGAGGAAAATACTACTCAAACTATGAGCTCAACATCCTTGGGATTAGGAGAGTTGAGAAGGCAGTCCTAATTCCACTGGCCTTCCCGGTGACATTAGAAGCATATTGTCTGCTCATATTTGTCCAACAAGTTTTGGAAAGTAACAGAAGGAAATTTCATTTCAAAGTAATTTGGATGGATTTGAGATGGTGTTGTCAATGATGATGATGGTGGGTGGGAGATATATTTATTTTTGTTATTACTTGTAAAAAAAATAGGACCTTAAAGGACGATTTTTCACAATGAATCAATATACAGGAAGTGTTAGTATAAAAGTAGCCATTTTTCTTTTGTACTTTTCAATCAATTGCACTTATATTAAAAGATTTTTCCAGCTAGACTACTTGATGAATTAGGATACTCATTTTTTGCAACAACTCGAGAAGTAAACTTTTTTCTATGTAATGTTCCTTTTGAAGTAGGGATCAGGATCATCTTTTTTTTTTTTTTCTATTTAAATTTTAACAAATATTTTAAATTTAATTATATGTCTCTTTTTTATTTAATTTATTTTATATTTATCAGAATTTTAATAGAAAAACAGAAAAAGAAACAAAAAATGATGAGAGAAGATCTCCAACACTCAAGTAAACTCATCATCATAAATGCCATCAACTGTTATAGGAACGATTTTTCTTGGTTTGTTGAGACTTCTCTTTATATCCGATTTTTCTTCTTCATCTTGTCATATCTCCATATCTCCAATTCTAATCCTTTGTCATTCTTACTATCAAAAAAAGTCTTCACTACTCCGGCTTTTTATATCAAGCCTTCATCATTAAACTTTTCATCGTCACTGTCAGTGAATACAAAAAGATAATTATTAGAGTCATATATGAAATTACTTGTAGCTATTCGAGGTTCTTCCTCACTCTTACTCTCCATCCAAGTGCAATAATCAGTAACAAATTACAGACGGATAGTATGTAAGTAAACACCAAAAATCTGTCAGAGTAAAAAGTGTCAGATGAAGTTTTCTTTTTCTTTCTCCTAATGTCATTTTTAATGGAATATTTGACATTAATGGCGGTATGTGCTGTTGGTAGGATACGTATGGCGTTATGTACTCAAATTGGATATGCCATTACATATTATATGATTATGATTAATTAAAACTCCTATGCTTTCTAGTCCTGGTGTGGTCCTTTATTGGTGGATCATCTGTAAGTAAATTCTTGCTAAAGCTTGTAACATATGCACCTTGGAATGGGACAATCTCTCATTTTCTAAACTTTTTTGTAAGAAAAAAAAAGAAGAAAAACTCCTATGCTTTTTTCTGATTGAAGGTTGGTACTATTTAACTAATTTGAAGTCCAAAACGTTAGTGGTAACTTGAGTCGAGCGAATGTTAGATTCCCCTCCTGTCTTACACTATGTTTGGATGATAGGTAATAAGAGAAACAAAAATAAAATGAAGGAAACGGAAATGACTTCCTTTGTTTGGAAGTTTTAAAATGCATAAGAACAGAATGGAACACATAAAAAATCAATTTTCTCATCTTCCCCTCAAATGCTTAACTTTTGTTTCCCTCAAATTGAGGTGGAATGAGAGGAACACATGGGTAATTCCGTTTCATTAATAAAATTTATAAATAAAGAGAATAGAAATTATATTTCATTTCATTCCTTTCCTTTACGTTCTATTCTCACCTATTTCGTTCCATTTCTTTAATGAAAAAACATCCGAATATAAGATTAACGAAGCATGACTTTCTCATGTTTTGCTGGTCCCAAAAAGACAAATTGTAGATCTATGAGGATTTCCAAAATAGTAAAAAACACAAGCTTTACTTTATACCTAACGAGTGTCTAAGTACCCAAATTTGGTTGCTTAAGCACCCACGACCTAGAAACAAGGATCGCTCTCTGTCTATTAAGCGCATAAACGCTCAATTTTAAGGGCTTAAATCTAGTAAACATCTGGAAGCAAGCGCCTAATCGCTTAAATTTGAGCGCTTGAGCACACAGTGCATGAACAAGAAAATGTCCTCTCTAGACTTTTAGCACTTGAGTATCCAAAAACCACCACTTAAGTAGTGATGTGTAAATCAAAACTGTGTAGGTTTTGGGTGACGCACGCTTAAGCAACAAAAAATGAGCGCTTAAGCACTCAAGACACCGATTAGAATTCTCTAAAATAATGCATATATTTTTGTTCAAATGAAAAGGCATGAAAAATAGTTATGCAAGAATGGTTGTAACCCTTACGAAGAGATCTCTCAACATCTGTATAAGAATATGATCCATCAACAAAATAATCACTTTCATCTCAGATTTTTTTTTAATGCGTAGGAAGTTCATTTGAGTATTATTATCTTATAAAACACTATTAGTTTGATTGTGTTTGTATAAAACAAATTAAGTATTTTTTATTGTATCCTAATAGAAATTCGCTGTAATCCATTTGGATCCAGTATAATTTTCTGGTTTTTACAAGGTTAGAAGAAGATTCTCGAATAGTAGAATGCGCAAACAAGGCCAATATAGCAAGTGTCGGATAGGTGGTAGTGGGAAAAGAAAGGGAAAGATTGAACGCAATATCCCTTTTGTGTTAACTCATTAACTTGTATATATAATAATACAACCGAAAAATATGAAGTTACCTGCAGTTAGTTTAACTGACAAATATTTGCTGGTCTAAATTTCATTTCTAAACTACACTAAAATAAATACTCAAATTAAACTGCATTATCCTCCATCTTATACACGGCATACACACTTTAGGAGAAAATTAAAAACTAAAATCTCTTTATTGCATTGGAGATAATTGGAGAACCTTTAGTTACTTCCTTCTAGCTTTCCTTTTCCTTTGTTCCCTTCTCCCCTAAACAGGTTTATAGAAATATATATAAAACCATATTGAAATTACAATAGTACAATATACTATAGTTGCTTTGACAATTGACAATATATCTTAAGATTTCACATAGATAATGGTTTTGTGGAAAAGCAAGACATATAAATCAACGTGTCTCTGCGAGGCATTGAAGAATATTCACCTGCATTTGCAAACAGCTTATATAGCTCTCTAGTTCTGCAACCATTTGTTCATTACACATCTTTTCTCCTCCAGGTATCAACCTTCTTAGGCTCCTCATCTGATTGTTGATGGCCTCATCTTCATTATCTTCTCCTTCTAAATCCTTTTTCATTTCTGGCATGTCCTTGTACTTAGACTTGTTCACTAAAATCTTAGCCTCATGAGACTTTGAACTAGGGTTTGAAGAGAAATATAGTGGAACCATTTCATTTTGGTCATAAACCCTTGATGAACCTTCATCACCAGCCTCATTTTCAACAAAGCTAGTGCTACTATCTATATTGACACGATCCCTTTGAAGCTTGACTTTCAGAGCATTACTCCATGTAAAACCTTGGGTTGAGAAAACCATTGCCATGTCCACTTCATGCTTAACAATATTCTGAAAATCACAATGTCTGTTGTGTTCAGCAGAACTCCTTTCCTTGATCTTCATCAAAGCTGGAACTAAATAGTTCACATAATTTCTAGTAAACACTGCTTGTACTACTTTGTTGGGTTCAAGTGAGTAAACACGTCTGCGTTTAGCTGATTGGCCTTCCATATAATCCAGAAAAAGAACCTACGTAAACAGTGAAAGGATATTGAAGAAGAGGAAGAAGAAGAATTGTTTGTGATAGTGGAAGAAGTTGTAGGATAAAGGGTAAAAAACAAAGTAAAGTAACAGGATATACTAAAGTAAGGGAGAGAGTAGAGACACAAAGTTGGTGCTTGCTTTGTCAGCTTTGCAAAGCAGAATGAGGCAAAAACAAGCTTTTATAGGGAATGGTGGTTGTGGCGAGGTTACTCTTGAAGACAGTTCAAGTTATAGGCTTCAGGAAACTGAAGTGCACCAAACAAAGTTTCCTTGACATGAGGAGGCCAGCCCACAAAATAATTGGAGTGAATAAGAAAATGAATAATGCGTGTAATACATCACTCGGTTTCATATCTCCTCACATTTTTATGAAATTGTAAAATTAGGATATAAATGTGTAAAAAATAAAATAAATGTTATATAATATACATATAAAAAGAATTTTTATAATATTTTAATAAATTTAATATTTAAAATAAATTATTAAATATTTATTAAATATTAAATTTATAATAAATATTTATAAATAACCAATAATCAATCAACATCTAATCTTGAAAAAAAAATTGAGTCTGGTAAAATTCCTCGTATATAAATATTAGTAAGTAAAGAAATTCAATAATGATTAGTACTCGAACCAAGTATGCACGCACACGCACAAAAAGTTGACCTCAGACCTACAAACTGAGTCCCTGTGGGAGAGTGATTATAGGGAGTCAGTGCACACAGGCACACGGCACAAAGATATGTGTGCAAAATAGTGGGAGTGGTCTATTTAGAATGGCACATGGCCTCACATGCTTCTTGCTTTTCACAACTACCCACAGAACGGACTTTCTCCCATGTGCACTAGAAGACAAAGACACCAAAACCCCACTATAAATGCTCTCACATGACTCTCCACCTCTTTAAAAGTGGTACTCTTTCTCTTTGAACTTCCAGGTCTCCCCCCACTTACAAGTTTTTCCCTTCATTTCAAATCAACCAGCACATCCTACTCCTACTCCTTTTACCCTCTCTACGGTTTTCTTTTTCGCCTTTTCAATTTGTAGTTTTCCGTTGGATATATATATATATATATAATACTAATTGCTATGAACTCCCATAGACACACCACCATATATACGGAAATTTCACAATTAGTGACCCCAATACAAGGTAAACCTATCAACACCCCTTCCGCAAGCTTTTCCCTCTACATAGATGCACAAGATGTTGTATATTTTGATGAGATGTATGTGACAGTTAATTAATCTCATAAATTACACAAATTAAAAAAGTTAGTTTATATGTATCCAAACCTAATTGGCCCTATCCTAGTGGGATGGTTACAAAAACAACTATGATAAACCTTGTAGTTGTGTAAGTAAAGTCAAAATCTTGTCGACATTGAGAAAAAGTGAAAACAAAAACGGTTCATCATCAGGCAGCCTTGATAACTTAATCAAATCTTGACCTTCATGCCTGCTAATATAATCACTTATCCTATGGGAGCCCCACCCGATTTAAAATTGTTTACTCCAAAGAGGAAACTAAAATAATGAACAACTAATAAACATGAGTAAAGAAGAAGATCGTGAAGAAAGTTAGCTCAGAGTCCTTTTGCTTTCAGAGGATCCTGGACCTGGTGGTTTCCAAGTCCGAGGCAGAACTAAATGCCAACCACCCCTTAGACATTTGTGGGACAAGTATGCATGTGCAGAGAGTCTCAGAATTCAGACTCAGATTAGTATAAAGTACACTTCTCATACTCACAGTTAATAATTATTAATAGTGGTATTATTCTACCTGATGCAGAAACAGCAAGGCTAAGAATTATATATGAATATATATTGTCAAGTGTAGTATTACATCTCATATATAGGGATGACATAATCAATAGTATTTTTTGTCGGGTAGGGCCTATTGCCATGTCAAAGTTCAAAAGCAAGACTGCAATTAGCCTTGACAGGAAAGAAATCAGGTATTAACATTAATTGAATGTTGGAAATAGTACTAGAGGAGCATTGACGAGTCACACACAATTAATGGCTTAGTGAAATTTGTCAGGGAGGGTGATTGAGTGGTCTATGGTGGCTGCTTTGTGAGGATGCACGAAATAGACCACACGATGCATGATGGTGCCTTGTAATAAAATCATATATACATTATCGGGAAAAAAAATAAGAATCTCAAATAAAAGACTGACAAAAAGACATATATGGAGAAGCTTGATCGTTTAAATTCCCTCATATAAAATAGAATTGTAATAGAAACGTGATACAGGTATTTTCTCAAACGGCATCTAAGCTTTGATTTCATCTTAATTTATTAGGTCTTCACGATGAAGACGGATATATTGTTGTTGAGATATATTTGTATGTTAAATATATATTTATATTAGATATATTAAGATATTTATATGATACATATGTTTTTATGTTAAAATATGTTTAATTATTTTTTTTTAATTTAAATACATATTATTAGATATATTTAGATACATTTTGAATATATTTAAATATATTTGAGACACATTTAAATATGTCTAAAACATGATTTAGACATGATTTATTAATATTTTTTAAAATAATTTTTATGATTAACGTTTAATTAGTAAGCTCGTAACCTACTTAAACTCAATCACATAACTAATGTCTCAAGTTACTATTTTTACACATCAATATTTTAAGTTTTATCTTTTCATACAGTATTATTAGATTTTTAAATTTTATTCTTTTACATACTACTATTTTTATCTGTTCATTCTATCTTTACTCGTATCAAAATGTCTACTTCGTCATTATCCTAAACTTATTTCATACTAATATTCTCTTTAATTAATATTTTTTATACACATATATTCATTTATGATTAGTTCTATTAAAACAAATTGATTTAAGAGATTTTTAATATATCAATAGAAATTATGTTCTATATTTTTTAAAAAAGACTTATTAAATAATAAATATTGATATATATAACATATATTAAGATATTATAAATCTTTAAATTTATAAAAATGATATTAATAATTTATAAATCTTTTTACTTAAATTTTATAATTATATATACGTCGTATTTATATTTTTTAAATTTTAAATTTGATGTGTTTTCGTATTTGTGTCGATGTTTTATCCCATGTCTATGTTTATATCTGTGTTTTGTACGGTCTTCATGCCTATTCAATTTATTTTAGGTACCAATTGTGAGGGTAGCAAAGATTGAATTTTTAACCAATTGATCTTATAAGTTTTGATATTATGTCATAAATTAATTTTTTTAAAAATCTAAATTGTTAAATAAAGAAATATGATTAATTTTATATCTAACAGGATCACCTCTAATTAATCTCTAATACTAGTGCACTATTTATAGGAAACAAAATTTAGTAATCCGATTACTTAAAATCTTTTTCTTCCTCCATTCCATGAATTATATAATTAATAACCCACCATTTAAGCTCAATCTTACAAGTAAATAATTACCTCTAAAAACCAGAGGGGAAATATATTACATAGACTTATATCTAATCGGCAAGGAATGAATATGCAACTAGGTTATTTTTCCACTATATATGTATCCAGCCGCTACTAATATAAGTGATATAAATAAATGGATTTACGGTTGGATTTTGAGGGACAACACATGGGGACTTTACTCACGAAGTTGGGTTTTGTACTTTAGCCTAATTTGGGAGTATTGTTCAACAGTGACATCACGTGCAAACTCTACAGGTTGACATCTTTAGTGGGAACAGTTCCAGCAAATTCAAGCTCAACTCAAACTCATGCTGCCCTAATAGCTCTCTCAAACGATAGGCATAGATTGCTCCACGGCATCCAATTTTGGATCACAAAGCTGTCCGTACGGACTCAACCTTTTTTTGGGTGGAGGAAATTGAGAACGACAAGGCCATACTTTGTCACTAGCTGATGTGAGTGGCCAGAAAACTAGGAGAGGTGATATTGCTCTCCTCACTTTGATTTGCTAATGACTTCACATGCAGCTGGTTTGAGTGGCACATGTGCACCAGCACCGCCTCTCCTTCGAATATATCTCAAATTTTGATAATTGTCATGGTGGAAAATTCTTGAATGCTCCTGGTTACTTACTCTAGGAGAATTCTTCTGACCATTAGATGCTATTTAAAGTGGGGTCCCATTGAGAGACTTAACAGATCCAAGGGTGGTTAGGTTCGTGGAGCAAGAATTTCTTGCTTAGGAGGAGTACGGAAGAGCTTCTCTTCTCATGGCTGTACTAGTCAGCTAGTTAACTCAATTGATCAGATCATAACTGGTTGCGTGATTGGCGAAAACTGAAGTCCACTCCTCTATATTTTACCAGTCAGTGTACGTACCTGCTTTACTTTCAATGGGTATATATGTTGGTTAAAAATTGCTCTTGCCTTTATTAGTGTTAATTTTTTATTAGGAAATGTTTTATGTAAATTAAAATATATATATCATATTTATATTATATTTTAATATAAAAAATTAAATTATTTTATATATAATTATATTATTTTTATGATATATAAAGTAATTTTATAAATAAAATAAATAAAATTAAATATATTTTAATTAGATTAATAACGTGATATTTTTATTTTTCTATTTCCGATAGGATAAGGGGTTTGTTTTTAGGTGTAGATCAAAGATTCAAACTGGAGTAGTTTAGGTAAATAACACGCAAGACGCATCCTTAAACGTACAATGCCAACTCCTTATGGGATCCCAATTCTCTAGCACCTCCCCGTCCATTTTAGAAGCCTCCTCCAAAGGTGATCTGTCGCACCCTTCATTTCATCCAATGACCAAGAATATCAATGTATTTAACATTAAAAAATAGATTTAATATTAAAAAGTAAAAAAATAACTATATCAGAATCCCTAATGGATCCCCTTCACACCCTTCACCACTCATCATCGCTCCTTGCCCACCACTGGCCACCGAACGCCACCGTGGCCGCCGCCTCCATCTTCCCTTACGTCTCCGTCACCCTCTTGCTGTCCATCTTCCCTCCTGCGGCAAAGACGTGTTCCCCCCTTCTCCTTCGTTTGTCTCCAACTTCTGAAGGCGCCTCCTCCCTTTTCTGCAAGATCCGTATTCATCGGCCGCTTGAGCTCGACGCCATCAAACTCCTGAGCTCTGGCCGCATTACGCTTAATTTTATCCTCCCCTTCTCCCCTATTCTTGTTTCCTGTTGCCTTGAAACTTCATTCATGTTTCATCCAAAAAATGACACAGATTGGATTTTATGAAACTTTAGACATGGTCCTTCCCATTTATTCAGATGAACCACAATGTTGACTTGTAGAAAGGTAATGTTTGGCTTAACAGTTGATGAATGACAATGAATCATGCATGTATATGGATTGCGGTTTAGCACATGTGTTGAAACTTCATTGAATTCTGCTAGGCTCTGATGTGTGTGATTCCACATCACATTTTGCATATGTTCTACATGTATTTTTATAGTCTTTTATGCATATTTGTTTATTCAATCATTCGTTTTTCTTTAGAACTCCCACAAAACTTCGTATAATCGCGGTTTGGCATGTGTTGCAATGCCAAAATGAGGCAAAATTTTCTAGGTTTAAAAGAACTGGAATAGAGTATAGTGCCACTGATATTAAATTAGGGGTAAAATGCACTAAAAAGCGGACAAACAGACCCAACCATGGCTTGGGGGTGGTTGCCATCACGGCCATGGTTCGAGGGAATTAAGAAAATGAGGAAGACTGAAACAGACTCAACCACGGCCTGGCCGTGGTGTCCACCACAGCCGTGGTTTGAAGCTAGCAAGGAAACTACCAACTCAGAATCAACCACGGCCTGGCCGTGGTTGCCACCACGATCGTGGTTCGCACCACGTGCAGTTTTTAAGTGCATTATTTTCCCTGGAACAGAAAAAAATCTGAGTTGTCCTAGGCTGGACTTCCATTGAAGCACGAAGTGGGGGGTCTGAAAAGGGGTCTATGGAGGTTATAATAATGGATTTTGGGCTTGATTTGAGAGAGATTGGGGAGGTTCTTGGAGAGTAGGACAGCTGAAGAAGACAAGGGTTCTTCACCAGAGTTCTTTTTCTCTTCTTCTCTTACATCTCTATTTCGTTTTTCTGAATGTATTTCTTCATTCCTATGGATTGTATTTTGATAAACATGTTTGAGTAGTTCCTTATTCTAGGATTTGGTAGTAACCCAATGGATTATTGATAGTGTTTGGTGTATGGATTTCTTACCTCTTTAATGCTAAGTTTCTCTTGATTCAGTTTTTAGCACACCAATTGTTTGTAAATATGCTTGGCCACATGTTTGCATGATTTTTGACATTAAGGGAAGAACTGAAAGGTGACTCTTGATTTCTGAACTCTAAAAACTGAACTTGAGCTTTTGAATCACGAAAGTAGATTAATTCTCTTGAGGATTCTTTTGAATTATTTGTTCTTATTGGGTCCTTTCTAATTTAATTGTTGTGAAAATAGGAATTGGATTAGTTATTAACATTTTACAATGTGTCCATCTTGATTCCCTGTTTGTTTTTCCTTTTACTCTATCTATTACTCTTTTATATTCATCAATTATGATCATATTGTATCTCCTACCTTCAAATTTGCAGATAGTAAGCTGGAGAACTAATTTAAAATTTCCAGAAGAAGCTAAACTATCTGCAAAGGCAAAAGATCTTATTAGTAGACTTCTATGTAATGTGGACCAGAGGCTTGGAACCAAAGGGGCTGATGAAATAAAGGTGTTGTGGTGTGGAGAACAAAATTGGACTTATGTATCTGCATTTGTCATGTCTTTGGCACAAGTGTGAAGAACATTTTGTCAAGTGTGAAGAACTTATGTATCATACTTATGTATCTATTGTCATGTACCATTGAATTTCAATAGTTCTAAAATAATGTAACAAAAGTTTTGATTGCAATAAAATGATATTTGAATTCTGCCAGTGAACATTTCTTGTATGTAATTTGAAGCAAAATCACATGTGTACCCCAATATATATGCTAAACCTATACCCAAAAACATATCCAATAGACTAGTCAAAATGTCAATCCACCACTTTACAACATATACCCCAAAATTCCTATACGGTTCCCAATAACCTATACCCAAAAAAATTCTACTAAAAGAAGTATTGCATGCTATTAACCCAAAAAAGAAATCTCAATTTCTACAAAACATTTACTTCAAGACTTCATGGGTATTGTCTCATCCTCGTCATGTTCCGCCTATAATTTCAAATACACAAATTAATATTTCAAATATAGATATGAAATGAATTGGCATAATATGAAACTTACCATCAATAAACTAGTAAAACTAGTGACACCAAATTAGCGTAAAGTGTTATTGATCTCCTACACAAAAGGGAAAACCGTTTAATTACTAAACAAATTTCAATTCATTAACAAACTCAAGATGCTATTAGCTTACCATGGATGGTTGATTCAAAATATCATTGAGCCATGAAGGGTTTGGCTGAAGCACTTGAGCCACCATAGTAGGTTTTTGACTTTGTGAAGTACTTGAGCCATCATTTTTATTTCTTTTGGTAAGTTGGCGCTTTACCCAACCTTTGATACGTTTTGAACCCTTTTTGCCTTCTTTTTTCTTGAAACCCTTTACTTGTGTTGAACCATCATTGATGCTTGCAATCTCTTTAAGGAACCCATTTTTCTTGAGCACTACTTACTTGTTTATTTTGAAACTCTAGTATTTGCCTATCCAATTCATCGGTGACTTTGCTAAGGAACATGAATGTTTCTTGACTTCTACATGCTTCTGTGGCTATCCTTATAAGGCGAGGACAAATCTCCTTATAGCGCTGCATTGGGGACAAATCAACATCTTCAACTCCATGACTAACATCAATATTAAGTAAAGCACCACTTCTTGCTAACTTTGTCCACCTCTTCAAGATATATTGCTCAGGAACTGATTTAACATCTATATGAATAAAGACTCTTATACAATGACAACAAAGTATGTCATAACTCTCAAACTTAAGACAAGAGCAACAAATTGACCTCTTATCCAAATCAAAAGACACATGCCACTCTCCCAAATCCCTTGCCATGGCAATAACAAAATCAAGTGTTGATGTTTGATTGTTCACACTCTTCACAGAATATGCTTCAAATAAGTTGTACTCTTGTTGGAATAGATCAAAAATAGTGGGAGTATAAAGCTGTGACACTTGTTGCAAGATATCAGAATATGGGTTCTTGAGTCTTGGAATTTTTTGGCGTGCTTCATATTCACACTTCAATTCATTATATCGCTTTTCTTCTACCACGTCTTCAAAACGCTTAAAAAACTTGACAATATCCAAGTCTACTTTCATAAAACTTTTAATATCTGCATTCACACTTTCACTAAGTTGGGTGCTTCGCATTCCTAATGTGAATGCCTTCTTCATGTAACAAGATGCCCATTTCTCCTTCAGAGTGTATACTCTTTGCAACCAAGTGTTTTCCTTAACATCATACTTTTCAAGGAGGGTTCTCCAACCTTCTTCAAATTGCTCTTCATCCTCATAGCCATACATACACTTCTTAAAGTCACTGAGAAAATGAGAGTCACCTTTCATTAAGTTGCCTAAGTGTTTGATGCCATTTTGCATCAAATGCCACGTGTACAAAGGCCATGGTAAGTTTCGGGCATAACTTCAACTAGTCCTCTTGCCATCGCTATCTTGATCAAAAAACCGTAGAGGCATTTTTTGCTTATGTGCCTCTAGAAATGTTTCAAAAAGCCACTTGTATGACTCTATTGTTTCGTCATACAATAATGCATCCAAAGACCACTTTGCTTTTTCGATGATGGTTAAATCCTGAAAACACTGCTAGCGGCCTATGCGAACTATTTGTGCAATATGTTGAATCAAGAGAAACCACATCACCAAAATACTCATAATCAATGAGCATCCTAGCATCTGCCCAGAATACATTGGTGATTTGATCTTCTGCATCTATTTGATAGGCATGGTAGAAATTTGGATTTTCAACCAACTTTCTCTGAAAGTATTGCATTACATAACCAGCTTCCCCATTTGCCAAACTCCTTTGTCTTCTTTTGCAAAGATAATTATTTTGATCTTCACGAGTATATCCCAAATTCGCTTTACCTCCCACTTCTTTACTCATCAAATCAAATAACTTATTTTGTTGTAGGCCAGCATCATCGGCTAGATCAATTTGATAACATTGAACTTCTGAAAGTTTTCTTTGAGATGACAACAAATGAGTTGTTTCTGGTAGTTGTAAAATATGGTTATGTTCCTCCACAAATTCATGCACTGTCAATTTTCCACCCATATCCTTCAGTCCTAACCTTGCTTGACAATCAGTTTTCGTCTCCGATTTTGGATTGATTATTTTAAAATCCCGCTTGTCTGCCTTTCGTAAGCCTTCTTTACAGCAAACAAACCTGCAAGAAGAAGTTGAACCATCTTTTCTCCTGTGCCTATATTCTTTCCTCGCTCCAAACTCAACTCTTTCACTATAATCAAGCCAGAACCTCCAAGCATCATCATAACTATCAAAAGTCATGCCAACTTTTGGCTTCGAATCTTCCTGCATCTTCTTGCTTCCAATTAGGGGTGTTCTTGGATCGGTTTGGATCGGTTTTGAGGCAAAAAATCATCCGATCTAAACAAGGTAAGTATCATCGGTTCGGTTTGGATTGGATAAATTCCAATAGTCAAACCGATCCAATCCGAACCAATTTTAATCGGTTTGGATTGGATTGGATGGTTCAGTTTTTGTCCAATAACATAATAAAAATGCAATTTATAATAAGAATAATACACAACAACAATATAATTCAAATTCTAAGCTACAAACTATTCATAAAGTCATACAAATCATATAAACAAATAAAATTCAAGACTAATTTCAAAGTTCAATTTAAACAAATAAAATTAAAATAACAATTTAGCAATTGTAATCTTTCTCGGAATTGAGTTAGCAATTACAACATACTAATATAATCAATAAGGGGAAGTGAAGTGTGTCTTTGTTCTCACACTCACGTGTGTGCCCATGGTGGGGGGGGGGGAATAGGCCATCTAGGCCAATGGGGGATAGGTTTAGTTAGGGATATTTAGGTAATTTTAAGTGTAAAATCGGTTTGGATTGGTTTTATAAAATTGAACCGAAAATCATCCAAACCGATCGATTTTTCAAAAACTTCATCCAAATTAATCCAATCTATTTCGATTTTCATCGGTTTTTGATTTTTTTGGATCGGTTTTTTTTTTTTGGATCGGTTTTTTTTTTTTTTTTTGGATTAATTTGGATGTGAATACCCCTACTTCCAATCCTAATAAAGGGCAACAAAGAAGCAATTACATACATATAGAAGTGGATTTTATAAGTTTTATATATATATATAAAAGCACCTATTCTTATCTTGTCTATGCTTTTACACTAGTCTCCAACTACTAGTTTAGTTTATTCAATGTGTGTTGAAATTAAAAGCACTGTTTATATATATATATATATATATATATATATATATAAGCAACAATTCTCAACTCTGCATATATGTTGAGTGATGTCTTTCCAGTTTACTATAGTTCATAGTCATTTACAAGCCATAATATGGCAAATATATTTATTGTGCTAATGTTGCAGATTGCTTGAACCTATTTATCAGATTGCATTGCATGAATGACACTAACGAACCACTTTCCCAAGACTTTTGCTACTTGTTCTGAAAATTCATGTCAGCTCCACACTTGTATATTCTATCCCCTTCTCTTATTTCTAATTATTTCCAATGAAGCAAATAAGTAAGCATAGTCACTTGTTATTTAAAAAAGGGATTTTCGATTACATATAAGTTTACAGAAGGCGGAGTAGACGGTGGCGAATGTTTGAAAGAATGACAATGAGCAAGTATTAGTGTGGCCGGGGTAGCAGCGTCGACCCAGAAAGGAAGAAGAGGAGACCAATGCGCCTTCGCCGCCGTGTGGAGGGAAGATGGAAGGCAGGAAGGTGATGACAGATATGCCGCGGGCGTTCGGTGGCAATCTGGGCAAGGAGCTTGATGAGTGGTGTAGGGTGTGAAGGGGATCCATTAGGGATTCTTTATAGTTGTTTTTTACTTTTTAATATTAAAAATATTTTTTAATATTAAATTGATGTTGCCATTGGATGAAATGAAGGATGTAGATCCTCTATTTGGAGGAGGCTTTTGATAGTGAGAGTCTTAAGAGAATTGGGATCCACTCCTTATGTTATTAGGGCTCCTTTTTAGAATTATATAAATCTATTTTAGAAGTATTCAAGGGATGTGTCGTTGTTTGTTATAGTACTTCATATCATTAAAACTTAAGAATATACTAGTATTTTAATCTTTGAAACAAACAGCATAGTATTAGAATATAAACAAGTTAAAAAAAAAGAGTATTGATATCGTTATATTGAATTAAATTATGTTTCTATACTAACAATCCGTGCAAACTCTGCCTGTATATCTTTAAGATGAAGAATCTTGACATGATATATTTTGACTAGAGGTGTTCAATACATGATATTAGATGATATCGGAGTGACAGATTTTTAAGTATAAAGAAGGATTTTTTTTCAAGATAAAGTATTCATTAATAATGAAGGTGAGCAATAAAAATTAAAAGGGTAGCATTAAAAAATTAATTTTATAATAAAATCTACTCTATTATTTACCATTTTAACGTACAAATAAAGGAGATGAGCTCTCCTCTATTTCTTTATTAAAACTTCTAAATAATAAAGTGATATTCTTTATTCCATTTTCACTCTATAATTCTATTCTAAATCACTTTATAATAAACCACTCAAATTCATCTCTTTAAAAACTCTCAAACATAGTAGGAATTTCCACTAATATGACTAGTATATATATCTTCACCTCTGATCTTTTCAAGTTAGATTACAACATCAATAAGCAATGTTTTCGCTCCAAGAACTCCCACAAAACTTCCCCTTGTTTTGACGTCCAAAAACATATAATTTTCTATTCCAAAGCATATCCAAGATTGTATAGTGCCACTCTATTCCTTTGCTAGTTAATTACTCTTGATATAATTATATTTTTTGTTTAATCTCGAGATCAAATCAACTAACTCCCCCCTGGTTAGATATGCAAATGAGAGCACAAGTCAAAAGTACGAAGAACTATTGTTGCAAGATTGTCTCTGACTTGATGCTTGGATAAGCCAGTTGTTCAAACTGAACCATTATATCACTCCTGCTGACATGCTGCAATAATTCTAGAGTGGATGCTTATGTGCCTGCCAGTTTTCTTGTATGTGGAAAATTCTTGTATACACTCACATGAGATGAGATTCACTCCATGTGAGTGTATATATCTTACATACGTATTTATGCAAGAATTCTTCCTTATATGTTACATATAATCTGTCTGCTTGCGTGCCTGCTCTTTTTCCAAGCTATTTGTCTCTAGCTTGTGTTTTTCTCTTTCAAATATCTCAAAATGTTCCCAAAACACATTCAAACTTAATGTTAATGTGTTAAGCTCCTGTTCAAACCTATTTATCATGAATTTAATGAACCTCAACCTAAAAGATTGAGTACAATTCTTTTAATTATGTGCTAAAACATAACTAAATAATAATGTAAAAATCTTATACACGAACAATATATCAAAAATTATATTTTATTAATGAGACATAACTAAGAATAGACAATGTTATATAATCAGAAAAGCTTAACACATCAAAATCCCTGTTTTCTTGTTATTGAAATCTTCATATCGAACTCAGCATATATAGTCCAGAAAGTTGTTTCTCTATTTCAACATAGAAATATCCCATTTATAAATAGAGCCAACTCCACCTCACCACCTTCAACAACCCCGAGAGAGAATTTCAAAGTACAATGAAACTTGAAGTGTCTGATCAATAGATCGAGAATGTTTAGGGTTAGAGAGATTCGAGATGAGAGGAGTTTCCATTTTTTAGGGTCCAAGCCCTGTTTTCAAGCCAACGGTATCAAGGAATAGAAAGAGGGAAGACAATTTTACGGGGTACATGAAGAAAGTGATAGCAGAATCCATCATTTTCTTTTTCACAAACTTTTCATATTCTTTTGAGGCGAAATATATGTGGTTTGTGTTTTGAAAATGGGGAAGGGTTGAAGATGTTTTTATTCCAAAAAAAATGTATAAATATTGGCGTAGATTTGGATTCGTGAGATTCAAAGCAGTAAGAGGTGAGGATTATCTTATGAGGCAACTTCAGAAGGTTTGCATTGGAGACTCCATACTTCAAGTAAATAAACCAAGGTATGAAAGACAAAATAAGATACTACAGAGAGGAGAAGTTTATGCAAGTTCAAGACAAGAAAAAAGGAGTGCACGTATCTGGAATCATAAGGGTGAGCAACATGTCAAATATCCTCATTGAAAATTTTCTAAAAGTATGACTTACGTTCAAGCAGTGAAACAAGGAACAGAACAAGCAAAGCAAAAGGAGGATAGAAAAACGCAAGAATGGAACTTAATACATGCTAACAAGAATGCCATGGTTGAAGAGGAGGAAAATTCTTATGAAAAGTGGAACGACAGATCTTTTAATGTTGGAGAGGAGGAAATGGCCAAATTCAGAGGATGTTACGTGGGGAAAGTGAGAAATCCAGAGGGATGTTTTCAGTTACAGGAGAAATTCAATATGGAAGGTTATTTCTCAGTAAAAGTTACTCCAATGGGAGTTGATTTGGTTTTGCTTTAGGCAGAAGATCCATAAGAAATTCCATCGTTGGTAAATGATGCAAAAGACTGGTTATTAACATGATTTGGGGAAATTCATCCTTGGCAAGAAGATGACGTAGCTGCAGATTGTTTAACGTGGATTAAATGTTTTGGAGTGCCAATTCATCCATGGAAGGATGATTTGTTTAGTCTTGTCTCATATGGGTTAGGATCCTTTTTGAAAGTTGATGAATGTACTAGATGTTGTTGAAGATTTGATGTCACTAGAGTTCTTTTAAGAACTTCGATTCAGGATTCCATTAATAAAGTTGTTAGAGTCAGAATTAATAATAGAATTTTTAGTATTAGATTGGTTGAAGAAGTATTTGGAGATAATGTTTTTAGAATAGGAGCAGGGCAGCCCAGTAACCAGAATGTGCATAATTGGTGTGATTCAGATTCAACCTCTATGTCCACAGCTTCGGAATGGTTCTCAAAGTCTTTGGAGTTAGAAACAGGGGAGAGGTGGAATGAGGAAGGGCATTTTGAAGATCAGCAGGAGAAAGAGAATCTTACGAAAAATGACTTAATTGAGATGTTTTCCAAGGATGTAATTCCCTAATCATTGGGCAGGGGAAAGGGCACAGATAACTCTTGTGGTAATCAATGTGGATTGATTACAAACCAAATGGAAAGTATGCAAACTTTAAATAAGTTTGATTGTCTCCAGGACCCAGAAATTGGTAACGTTGAAGTTGAGGAAACAAATGGGCCACAAGCATTAGAAGTCCAAGCCCAAATGAGGCCAGCTGAGTTGATTAGAGAAGAATCTCGGGATGGTATTGGTGTAGACCAGATCCAGCAGCGGGTACCCAAATCGCAATATGAGAATTATCAGACTTTGGGCCAGCCTTCACATCTTAATGGTCCAAGCTTGACTAACACAGATCTCATTCCCATAAAACTTCCCATTTCTTCAGATGCGCTTGTGAGATCCATCCTGGACGCAAATGCAAGTTTTAATGAAGTTTTGAATTTTACAACAGGTTTTCAGAACCCTATGAATATGCATGTGGGAGTGTTTGCAAAGGATACATTTGTCCATTTGGATTCTACAATTCAAAGAGACTCCAGCGAATCATCCGCATCAGTAAAATCATGCCATCATCCTTGAATTACAATTAGAAAGAAAAGAAACTATCTTAAGAAACGAAGCCAACTGAGGAGTGTAGTATTGAAGGAGCCACGCGTTTTGGAGGAAGGTCGTGAGATTGCAACTCAGAAGTCTCAAGGTTCTGACATCTTTGACTCTCAAATTAGAAATTATAATTCTAGAATATGTCATTCGACTGCCACGAAGGTCTGGGAGATAGGAAAAGAGTTGGGGGTCACTCATTCTGGAAATGAAGTTTTGGTGGTTGAAAAATTAGATGAAATGGAAAATAGAGATAAGAAGGCAGTACAAGTAGATGGGGACAGCAAGGTGCAAATATGAAGATCATAAGCATCAACGTCAGAGGCCTTGGGGGTAGGCCCAAAAGGAGGAAAATAACCTCTATGGTGGTGGCTGAGAAAGTGGATATAGTAGCTTTACAAGAAACTAAGCTAGAACTAGTTGATCACCATTTATGCAACCAAATCAGGGGGGTTCAGACTGCGATTGGGCATTTAGTCCAGCAAGAGGGAGATCGGAAGGTGTATTAACAATATGGAATAATACACTATATAAAGTAGTGTTTTCCTTTTCTGGATCTAGTTATTTTGGTGTATGTTTGAAGTGGGGTCATACTGATAATATTTGTTTTGTTGTTAATGTATATGCCCCGTGTAATAAGGAAGGTAAACGAAGGCTGTGGGAGGAGCTAAGGATGTCTAGGAAGGGTTTTGCGGGAGGCTTATGGTGTGTTGTTAGGGATTTTAATGCTGTCAGGAGGCCTGAGGAGAGGAAAAGAGTTTATGACTATTTGGTAGAACAGCTAGATTTTAATTCGTTCATTACAGATATGGAACTCATTGAACCTCCTTCACTTGGTAGGAGTTTTACATGGTATAAGTCAGATGGTAGTGCCATGAGTAAGTTGGATAGGTTCTTAATTTCTGAATTGGTGTGGAAGAATCCAACTCAATGGATTCTTAATAGGGTCTTTTCAGATCATTGTCCTATCATTTTGAGATATAATAATGAAAATTGGGGTCCAAAACCTTTCAGGTTTAATAACTGCTGGCTGCAACATAAAGGGTTGGAAAAAGTTGTTATGGAACGCTAGGGTAGCTCAACAAATTCAAGGTGGAAGGTTGTAGGGTTAAAGGATAAGTTGAAAGCATTAAAAGAGTGTCTAAAGAAGAATGCTGAGGTTTTTGGTTATTTAGACAGGTCACTTAAAAATCTGGAAATGGAAGTGCAAGCTATTGACTTAAAAGGAGAGGAAGTTCCTTTGTCAAAAGAAGAGGTGGTAGCCAGAAGGGTTGCAGTTGCCAACTTATGAAAGGTGGCCCATTTGAAGGAGAGTTTGATTTATCAGAAATCTAAATCCAAGTGGTTGGCCTAAGGAGATGCAAACACAAGATTCTTTCATGCAAGTCTTCTAGCTAGAAGAAGAATGAATCAAATTACTGCAGTCTTATACCAAGGCAGTTGGATTGAAGGGGTTGCAGAAGTTAAAAAAGCAATTGTGTCGCATTTTCGACAACAATTTCAAGAAGAAGTATGGCAAATACCAGTCTTGGATGGGGTTTTTTTTTCAACAATTGATAAATCAAGACAGTCTTAGTTTATCAGCACCGTTCTCATTAGAAGAAATTAGAGAAGCTGTTTGGAGTTGCGACAGTAATAAAAGCCTAGGGCCTGATGGTTTCAATTTCTCCTTCATTAAGAAATTTTGGAATATTATGCAAAGTGAGGTATATGAAATGTTCAATGAATTTTATGAAAATGCTAGATTGCCTAGTGGCATCACTTCATCTTTTATTGCTCTCATCCCGAAAAAGACCAATCCTCAAAAGATTTCTGATTATAGACTAATTTCATTAATAGGCTGTTTGTATAAGATAATTGCAAAGGTCTTAGTCAATAGATTGAAAATGGTAATCAGTTCTCTCATTTCTCCATACCAGTTTGCTTTTATAGCCCATAGGCAAATTCTAGATGGGGTGGTTACTGTAAATGAGATTGTAGATAAAGAGAGGAAATCAAATAATGATTGTCTAATTTTGAAGGTAGATTTTGAAAAGGCCTTTGATTCAGTAAATTGAGAATTTTTAGACTATATGATGATAAGAATGGGCTTTAATGTTAAGTGGAGGTCATGGATTGGAGCATGTGTTTTTCAAGGGTTTGTGTCTGTTCTTGTAAATGGCAGCCTTATTGTTGATTTTAATATTTATAGGGGCTTAAGACAAGGTGATCATTTAGCACTTTTCTTGTTTCTGATTGTAGCTGAAGGTTTGAGTGGCTTAATAAAAAAATCTATAGCCTGCGAAATTTTTTCAGGATAAAAAATAGGATTAGATGACTTTGCTGTTTCTCACTTTCAGTATGCAGACGATGCTGTGACGGTTTGTCAAGCAAATATGTCAAATTTATGGGCAATGAAAGCAATTGTTAGAAATTTTGAACTGATGTCTGGTCTTAAAGTTAATTTTCATAAAAGTTGTCTCTTTGGATTGAATGTGGATGAAGACTTCTTGAAAGCTGCTGCTGATTTTTTGTGTTGCACAATAGGTAAATTCCCTTTTTGTTTACTTAGGCGTACCTGTGGGTGCAAACCCAAGAAGATGTGCAACTTGGAGGCCAGTGATTGAAAAAATTAGGAAGAGGCTTGGGTCGTGGAAACATAAACACATTTCTTTGGGTGGGAGAATTGTCCTCTTGAATTCAGTATTATTGGCAAATCTTCCCATTTACTTTCTGTCTTGTTTCAAGGCTCCCAAGAAGATGATAAGGACCATTATTCAATTACAAAGGAATTTTTTATGGGGTGGTTCTCTGGATAAAAGAAAGATTGCTTGGGTTAAGTGGGATCAAGTGTGTAATCCAAAGAAAGTAGGCGGATTAGGAGTAAAAAACATTGAATGGTTTAACTTGGCGTTGCTTGGCAAATGGAGGTGGAGAATGCTAATTGGGGAAGATGCTTTGTGGTTGCAAATTTTGAAGGCAAAATATGAGGTTGATACGTTATTACAATGTGACGTAAAGAATGTAAAATTATGGAAAGGGAGCTCTCAGTGGTGGAAAGATATTTGGAAGATAGATAGTGGGAATACTACTTTGTCAAATTGGTTCACAAATAGTGTTAAAAAAAGGATTGGTAATGGAGAGACCATAAAGTTTTGGCATGATAAATGGATAGGAAATGATTCTTTGAGGTCTTGTTTCAATAGGCTATATCAAATTTTAGAGGATAAAAATTCTTTTATTGCGGATTTGGGTCAGTGGGTGGACGAGGAATGGAGGTGGAGCCTTAGTTGAAGGAGGGGTTTCTTTTCGTGGGAGAGGGAGTTGTTGCAAGAATTAGAGTGCTTACTCGCTGGAGTAGTTATTAATTTTGGGAGTGATGACTCTTAGAGATGGTTAAATGATTCTTCAGGCTCTTATTCTTGCAAGTCAGCTTATGAGACTATTCAGAACATGGGGAATGTTCAGCTACAGCATAATGCAGTGAATACAAGCTTTGCTTTTGATTTATTCTGGAAAGACTGTGCCCCACCAAAAATAGTTTCTTTCTCATGGCAGGTGGTGTTAGATAGATTGCCAACAAAGGTAAATTTATTTAATCGAAAGGTGCTTTTTCAGAACCAGTGTGTGTGTAGCTTTTGCAAGGTCAGTTTGGAGAATGTAGATCATCTTTTTGATTTATTCTGGAAAGACTGTGCCCCACCAAAAATAGTTTCTTTCTCATGGCAAGTGGTGTTAGATAGATTGCCAACAAAGGTAAATTTATTTAATCGAAAGGTGCTTTTTCAGAACCAATGTGTGTGTAGCTTTTGCAAGGTCAGTTTGGAGAATGTAGATCATCTTTTTGTTAGTTGCAGTTACGCAAAATCAGTTTGGTATAATGTTTTTGGCTGGATTGGTTTTCAAACACCAATTCCATGTTCTATTAGGCAGTTTTATATTCAGTTTAGAAGTTTGGTTAAGAAAAAGAAACTAAAGTGCTATTGGATGATAATTTGGCATTCCGTTGTTTGGAGTATTTAGACTGCAAGGAATAACTTGATATTTAAATCTAATGTTGCTGATGCTGATTTTTTATGTGTAATGGAGCAAATCAAAATGAAATCTGTTTGGCTTCAGGCAAAGCTAGAAGGTGCTTCTTTTTCTTTTTCTAATTGGTGTTTGACACCTTATCAATGTATTAGCTCTATCTCTATATAGTCTTTGAACTATTTGTGTAAAAGGGTTGAAGTACCCCTTGTACTTCCCTAATATATTTTTATCTTATAAAAAAAAAAAGAAATATCCCATTTATAACAATTTTTAATTTAAATGATAGAGTACAATGACGTCGTTTGATCTATGTAACCGACCTCACCTAATGAGAAAAGACTGTTGTTGTTGTAATGTTGTATTCAATTTAAATGAATATTTAATTTGTATTAAATCTCAAAATTCATTATTAAGTCGTTGGCAACATTAATTTGAGCTTGTGACATTTAATTAAATCTCCATTCATTCCAACTACCTGCCGTATGCATTCAAGTGACTCCAAACCTTAAATAAGTCTGAATATATAATTATATGTGATAGAAAAGGAGGAAATGGATTTGCCATCAGAACATAGCATGACGCTCCCATACTTCAGAGTAAAGACAGCAGAAAAGTAATTAACATAGAAGCCGCAAGGCCATGCAGATATTTTTAAGATTTTGCAAATTAGACTGGTCCCGAGAAGCCTTGTGTAGACGTAAAGATAGATTATCAAACACCAATAACTTGAAGAGAATTATCTTTCACGATGAGAAAATGAAGGTGTACATACATCTGGAAATCGCGCGGTGAAACAAGTATAAGAGATACAAAAGCAATAATGAAATGGGAAGGAAACAAAGTTGATGGACTAAATAATTTCAAATATTGGCCAATAATAGAATAGGACACAATGAATATTGTCATAGTGAAGCATCATCGATCTATATCACAGTTGTCTTAATGATCCCCATAGACGTTGACAATAAGTCGATTAGACTTAGAGGTCAAGCATATCCTATTCGTTTGAGTTAAGGAGCATGAAATTATGCAAATAAAGTGAAGACAAATCGTTCACCAATAATGCATGTTGAGTTTGATTTACTAGGAAAAACTCAACCAAATATGTTGAATTTCATTTTAATGATTGGCTCTGATGTGTTCAGTTCAACAACTAATTAAAGGTCTGAATGGGATCGTACATATTTGGAATGAGGGGATTAGTTGGTGTAACCGAGTTGCTAATTTATAAGTTTTGCAAAATTTTAGTTTGGTATTTATTTTTTATTTTTGGCTAAAATACAGTAACTTCCTTTAATTATTAGTCATTTTTAAAAGATTCCATGTGATTTAAAATTCTAAAACTCTTTAAATTTATCAAAATGAATATATTGACTCTAAAAGAAGGTTTTCTGCATATACATAAGAGAATAAATTTACACTACTTTGCATAATTTTGTAAAGTTTATGGAGTTGAATTATTGAATTTTGAATTACATTAAAATTTTCTAAAAATGACTTATAGTTGAAAGAGATACCCTTACATTTTAATTATTATTTTTTTCTGGTAGAAAGAGTTTGGGAAAAAGAAGTTGTATCCTATTTCCATGTTCAGGAGATGCTATTTTTGGAGGAATCGACGGTAAAGTATTATTTGAGGAGGTAGTTAAGGTATTATTTATTAAGGAAAATACTAAACGGCCCGAAGGATTAAATCCCGGCATTGCCCGAATATTGTTAGAATTGTGAGAAAAATTAAATTGTCACGTGAGCCCCTTCTATTAGATTTTGTTGCTGCAGCATTTAGTATGTTTATCCGGGCTCAACTCGGCTAGAGCCCTCCGGACTTTCAAGCACTGCTCATTTATGTAAAGAAGTAATTAATGCTATTATATATTATTAAATATTAATTATATAATTAAAATTAAGTTACAAATTATTAATAAAATTGAAAATAAAAAAATCTAATAATATGTATTCATTTATATTTATATCTATATATATTAATAAAATTGCCTTGAAAGCCATTAATGATATTAATTATTAAATATTAACTATTATTTATCAAAAGAAAAGAAGTAATTCATGTCTCTATTTATTATTAAATATTGATTATAACTAAAATTAATTTAGAGAATTTTTAATAAAATTTTAAAATAAAATAATTGTCTATATATATTTATATTAGTAATTAGTAAAATTACTTTGAGATCTCTGTATTTTATATTATTATATTAGTAAAATTGCCATGAAATTAATTAATGATATCAATTATTACCTATTAAATAATATTTATCAAAATTTGTGTTAAAAGAAATTAATGATAACAATTATTAAATATTAACTATTATTTAGCAAATATAAAGAAGCAATTAATGTTACTATAAATTATTAAATATTGATTATATTATTAAAATTAAGTTAATTATTAATAAATTGTAAATAAGAAAAATCTATCTATATATATTTATCTATACCCATATCCATCCATATATATTAGTGAAATTGCCTTGAAAATAATTAATGATATTAATTATTAAATATTAAATATTATTTATCAAAGGAAAAGAAGCAATTAATGTCATTATAAATTATTAAATATTGATTATATAATTTAAAATAATTTTAAAAATATTAATAAAATCGTAAAACAAAAAACTATCTACATATATTTATATATTAATTAGTAATTAGTGAAATTGCTTTGAGAGCTGTATATTTTATACTATTATATTAGTAAAATTTCCTTGAAATAAATTAATGATATTAATTATTAAAAATTAATTATCATTTAGCAAAAAAATTTATTGCAAGAAATTAATGATAATAATTATATATTAGATATTAACTATTATTAATCAAATATAAAGAAGTAATTAATGTCAATATATATTATTAAATATTTATTATAAAATTGAAATTAAGTTATAAAATTATTAATAAATTGTAAATAAGAAAGATCTATCAATATATATTTATTTATGTCAATATCTATATATATTAGTGAAATTGCCATTTTTAAGGTGGTAGTTAATGTATTATTTATTAAATATAAAAAAGCAATTAATGTCATTATATATTATGAAATATTAATTATATAATTAAAATTATGTTAAAAATTATTAATAAAATTGTAAATAAAAAATATAATTATATGTATTTATTTATAACTATATCTATATATATTAACAAAATTGCCTTGAATGTAATTAATGATATTAATTATTAAATATTAACTTTTATTTATCAAAAAAAGTAACTAATGTCACTATATATTATTAAATAGATTATATAACTAAAATTAATTTAGAAAATTATTAGTAAAATTGTAAAATAAAATTTTTTCTATGTATTTATATTAGTAATTAGTAAAATTTCTTTAAGAGCTCTATATTTTATATTATTATGTTAGTGAAATTGCCTTGAGATTAATTAATGATATTAATTATTACCTATTGAATATTATTTATAAAAAAACTGTCTTGAAAGCAATTAAGGATAATAATTATGAAATATTAACTGTTATTTATCAAATATAAAGAAGCAATCAATGTCACTATAAATTATTAAATATTGATTATATAATTGAAATTAAGTTAATTATAAACTTATCAATAAATTGTAAATAAGCAAAATCTATCTATATATATTTATCTATACCCATATCCATATATATCAGTGAAATTGCCTTGATAACAATTAATGATATTAATTAATAATTAATAATTAATAATTAATAAATATTATTAATTTAAATTATTAAATATTTTTATATTAATTATTAAATATAAACGATCATTTATCAAATATAAAGAAGCAATTAATGTCAATATATATTGTTAAATATTGATTATATGATTAAAATTAAGTTAGAAAGTTATTAATAAATTGTAAATAAGAAAAATCTATCCATGTATATTTACTTATATCAATATCTATATATATTACTGAAATTGCCTTAAAAAATTAATAATATTAAATATTAAATATTAAATATTAAATATTCAATATTATTTATCAAATGAAAGGATTCAATTAATATCACTATATATTGTTAAATATTGATTATATAATTAAAATTAAGTTAGAAATTTATTAATAAAATTGTAAAATAAGAAATATATATGTATTTATATTAGTAAAATTGCATTGAAAGCTCTATATTATATATTCTTATATTAATAAAATTTACTTGAAAGCAATCAATGATATTAATTATTACATATTAAATATTATTTATCATATATAAAGGAGCAATCAATATTACAATATATTATTAAATATTGATTATATAATTAAAATTAAGTTAGAATATTATTAATATAACTGTAAAATAAAAAATATATATATATATATATATATATATATATATATATTCATATTAGTAAAATTGTCTTGAGAGCAGTTAACAATACCAACTATTAAATATTATGTTATTCTTTACCAAAAAAAAATTATATTATTATCAAATGTAAAGAAGCATTTAATTAATGCCAATATATATATATATATATATATTGGTAAACTGTCATATATTATTAAATATTAACTATACAATTAAAATTGAGTTAGAGAATTATTAAAAAAATTGTAAAATAAAAAATAAAGCGTAGATAGATTAAGAGAGATTTTTTTTTCCTATTTTGGGGGTTTGCTAAGAAAAATGTATAGGGCTCCTCTTTGCTAAGAAAAACAGAGTGTTGTTTTTCGGCTTCCTTGAGCGTCGTGATTGCGGTATGACGTATTGTATTTTTTCATGTTGGCAGGCGTGATTGCGGTATGGCTTATTGTATTTTTTTATGAACAAAACTTAGTTTCAATCTTAAAAAAAAAAATTTCTCTAATCTCATTTAATATATTGTTATGAGTTATTTTTAATTTTATTTAAGTTAATAAACACATGACAATAGATTAAATAAGATTAGAAGAAGTTTCCTCCTCTTAAAATTGAAGCTAAGTTTTGTTGTTATTATTATTATTATTATTATTATTATTATTATTTGTGATAGATTGTATTGCTCATCTTAAGTTTAGAATATTAAGAATGGTCCAAGATTATTCGTTAATTTTTATATTTTAATTTTTTTAACTCACTCATAAACTTATATTGTATCTCATAAAAATATTATAATTGTATATAATTTAATTTGATATTTCTCTCACACAAAAATATGATAAATGGAAGTTAAAAGATATTTAGTTAGATGAAAAATATTTTTCTACTAAGAATGTGTTTGGTTTGTAGTTAGAAGTCCCAAACGTTCGTTGGGCTTCCTCAAATAGTGATAAAATGTTAATTGAGTATTTTTCATTTGTATTATCTCAACACAATTCAAGCTTTTAACTACAGTTTTAGAAAAAACAAGATTTTCTTACTTTTTCGTTAGGCAAAACTAAGTTAGAGACATTGACGAGTATTTTTTATTTCAATTTTGTTTTAAAAAATGATTTTAATTTTTTATTTAAATAATATTTATTGTATGCAATTAGAACTAAAACTAACCCCTGAGGATTAAAAGTTGAAAACAAAAATGTTTGTCACACCATCATATAAGTTATTAAATTTAATTTTAAGATAAAATTTTTTAAATATAAATAATATTAATATAAATTTACTTTCAACTAATTTTAAATTTATAAAAGTAAATTGACTCAAATTTAAATTTATAAACCCTGATCAAAACACACATTAAATACACATCTTCTAACTTTTAGGCAATTAGTAGAAATGTAAATGGAGCAGAGTGGGATGGGGCAGGGCAGGTACAACGTTCCTCACCTCCCCCATTTTCATTATTGTCGTGAGTATTACGACTTACGAGTAGATGAATATTTGCATGTATTTAATAATTCAAAATAAAGTTTTAAAAATCTTTAAAAAATATATAAATAAAATAAATTTTAATATTATATGTCATAATTTTGTTCTACAATTTAACATTTCTATAAAATTAAAGAATATCATAAATAATATATAAATTTATTTATATTTTATAATAATTAATCTACATAAAAAATTATTATATGAATGTTATATACTTTTTTCAAAATATGATCATTATGAGTTCATTCACTAAAACTATTTATTGTAAAATAATAAAATAAATAAAATTTTATTTCATCTCAAGTAAAAAAAAAAAAAATCATAATATATGTATTGTATTAAATAAAAAAATATATATATTTGCAGACTTGTGCGCACCCTCAATCCCCTACACGATTAGTTACAAACGCTTTTTGACAAGCATTTGCCGCAACAGGACGTGTGAACCAAAAACCTATTAATAAATAAGAACACATTCCAACCAATTCCCAAAAAATATAAATTTGTATCAAATTAGAACTAGTAACTAATCCCAACATTGAAGTATTAAAAAAACTCATATAAGCAAAAAATCTCAAATATCCTTGATCACGATACATATAATTATCATGAGACATATGATCCTAAAAACAATATTCTTGAATAAGCACGAGTAATCAAATGAAATAAAGCGGCTCAATAAGAGTCCATACCTAGAGCTAACATCATATAACCCAATCGGGACATTATTTTAGAATAGGCCAAATTTTTCTTAATATCTTTTTGAGCAAGAGCTAAAGTAGTTCCTAATAATACTGTTATTATACCTATGGAAGCTATTTCATTCACTATGGAGGGTATAACTATGAAAAGAGAAAGCAGTCGAGCTATAAAAAAAATTTTCACTGCTACTATAGTAGTAGCATGTATAAGAGCGAAAATAGCAGTAGGTCTCATAGCATCCGATAACTGTACATGAAAGGAAAATTGGACAGATTTAGCAATTGAATAGCAAAATAACAAGAGAGCACACAAAGTAACAAAAAAAAATATTAACTTCATTATTATAAATCAAGTTCTTGAATATTTGAAACAAATCCCGAAATTCCAAACTATCTGTTATCCAATAAATACCTAAAATTCCTAATAATAAACCAAAATCCCCTACACGATTAGTTACAAACGCTTTTTGACAAGCATTTGCCGCAACAGGACGTGTGAACCAAAAACCTATTAATAAATAAGAACACATTCCAAAGAGTTTTGAGTGTGAAATTATCATTTGACAACTTACAAAAGTTACCAATTCCCAAAAAATGTAAATTTGTATCAAATTAGAACTAGTAACTAATCCCAACATTGAAGTATTAAAAAAACTCATATAAACAAAAAAAAAAAAAAACTCAAATATCATTGATCATAATACCTATAATTATCACTATAAATAAGAACAACTAGTCCTTGTGGATTTTGGTATTATGATCTCTACCTACGTTCCCATTTATTAAAAAGGTATTCATTTCCTATCTTGTCATAAGTAATCCTTATAGATCCTCACAAAAACGGGGATAAAATAGCAGTTATATGCAATATATATTAAGTACATTAATAAACTTAATAGAACAAATGAAAAAATACATATAAAATAATTAAAACTTGTTAAAAATACATTTATATACATATAAAATAATTAAAACTTGTTAAAATAAAATACATTTAATTTTTTATATCTTAATTCAAATTCAAATAACAAAAATAAACTAATATGTATAATAGAATTTTAATTCAAGCATATCTTTTAATATTTTTTATACTATCTTATTTTTTTTTTGGTTCTTTTTTCTTTTTTCTTATAAAATGTAACAACTTTCTCATTATTCCATAATTGTATAACTTAGACCAAAAATCAATTTTGTCAAAAGGTTGGCCATTGGATTAGCGATTCGACCACAAGTCAATTGGTGGAATCGAAAAATCTAGATATAGAGCATGTTTGGAAAAGATGGATTCTTTCCCAAATAGTTATTTTTAGATGATTAAGCTGTTTTGTGAAATAATTATTATATTTGGGTAAAATGATTATTTTGTAAAAAGTTTTTACACGAAATTTAATGTAAAATAAAAACTTTTTTCAACAAATAATCACAAGCTAAAAATTGAAACTTATGATTTTAGCTTATAAATTATTTCTTACATTTTGATATGTAATTACTATTTTGTCCTCAATCAAATAATTTTTTTAATCATTCTATATTCATTTTAGTAATTTAATGCATAAAAATGATTCTTTTTTATATCATCCAAACGAATCATATTAGTTTAAAATCGCTTAACAGAACAAATGATAAAAATATATATAAAATAAATAAAACCATTAAAATATAAAATATAAATTATGATTATAATCGATTATATTTTTTATACCATCTTATAATCGAACAACTTTCTCATTATTCCATAATCTATAATTTTCAACTTTCAAAAGGTTGGCTTAAATTAAGCTCATAGAATAGAAGAAAATATTTTTTTTTTTAAAAAATATATTATATAAAAAAATTACTTCATATAAAAATATTATATTAAAAAATATTAGTGGTGATAATAATATAAATAATAAAACTAAAAATAATACTTAACAAGAATATATGATTTAATGATAGAGTGTATTTCATTACAATTAGAGTCTTTTAGGTATTGAGTTCAAATTTCTAACAAATTATAAAACTTGTTAAGAGCATGAATTAGACCGATTCATTGGTTAAAAAAATATATATATTAAAAAATTAAAAAATATGATAAAAAATATATTTTTAAGACTCGTCATCCAAAAAATAATATGCACGTATCATTCCTCTTCTCTTTTAGTCAAGTTTAAGTTTTTCGTCCACTCCATTCACAGCCGATTGGATTTTTTATCTTTTCGCATCGCTTTTACTCTTCTTAGTTTTCTATCGCTTCCCCTTCTTTTTCCATTCTATGCGTCTCGTCTTCCTCTCCCTTCCTCAATTCATTGTGCTTCCCCTTATCTGTTTATCCTTTTCTTCTTGATCTTTGAGACGGGAAGCCGTGGCTACTTGCAAATAAGTTGTAGTTGTAGGCATTAAGATTAAACCTATGGTCAATTACCGTGCAATGGATTGGCTACTTACTACTATGATAACAAAATTGACGATTTGTTTTATCTCGGCTGTGTGGTCTAATGATTATGTACCATGAGCAAGTTGCAAATTTCTAAAATTCTGAGGAATTTTGAAGGGAAAAGATAGCAGAAATTTTTTTCATTTTAAGTAAATATTTTTATTATTTAAAATTTTTCTAAAATAAAAGAAAAAAATTGAGATATTAACATTAAAACTTTTTAATCATTTTTTATAAATATTTTATAATTTTCACAATTTAAAAACAAAAATTTATCCTTTTCCTTCTCAAGCTCTGCAAACTCCTTTATCCATACATACCCTATAAGTTCTTCATCTAGAATATATTTAGCTTTTTATGCTTGCAATATTCTCTCTTAGAGAGCCATGCTTTGGGATCACCTTCCCTGATCCATGGACTTTCACTGGCAACTTTATTAATGAAATTATTTTTCCTTCGCAAGAGAGGTAACTTCTATACTCATAGGGCTAATGGTTTTGATTGTTGCTTAAAAGATTGTTCTTTATTATATTAAATTATTATCTTTCATATTTGCCAATTACTTAGAATTAGACTTCAAGAAATATACTTAGAAATTTTTTAATCTTAATGTGGATGACCTACTTTCGATCAAACTAGAGAAATAAATTAGTATATGTATGCTCTAGTTGGCTCAAACACAATATGACTGCAATACCAAAAAAAGAAAAATCTATCATACTTTCCAAATTTATTTTTCCTTCGTATGTTATGTGATTATAATTTTGTTGGTTTTCTTTGGTCTTCAGGTGTATCCCCATGTTAATGGTTATGCAATGTATGTCAATTTTTCAAAGAAACTGAGCAACTATCTTAGATTCAGCAGATCTTAGCTAAATGGTAATTGGTTTATGCAGGTATTTCTCTTGGTTGCTGAATCGAAGCCCGTCTAATTCTAACTGGACATTCAGCATTTACTGTACACAGGGCATTCTATTTATTCATCAGGTGTGGTGACTTCATTGGATGCCCTCCACACAACAACAACGAGTAAACACAACCTCCCTAGTTATTTTTTTTTTGGTATAAACATTTACAAATTTGCAATACCTTATTTCATTCCCTCGAACTGGATCTTTTCTGGTGGTAGTGTTTCCTCAAGGCAGGCAAATAACATAAAAATTAGATTGAGACCAATTCCAAGTTTCAAATTTTGCATGATGCCGTAAGAACTTCCATAAACTCCTATTCTCCCACCACAAAAATCCCAATATATAGTTCATTATCTAATCACTGCCACTTTTAAAGTGGTATTCAATAAACATGAAGAACACAGGATAAGGAAGGACCCAAAAGCATTTAAAAGCAAGGGAAAAGCAAGGATTGAAACTAACACTAACTTTTCCCCTAGCATCAAAACAAAAAGAAAGCTAAGACATCCCTTTCGCCGGAACTGGAAATACATGAAAAAGAAAAACAGAATGGGAGAGATATATCACAGGCTTCCTCTCCCTACTTAGTATACATTTAAGTAGTTAGGCCTTCTCTTTGTCTCTTCCTCTTTCAGGTATGCCGTTGAATTTTGTCCCTTTTGCTATCTACAACGTTTGAGTGCTGTTTATCACACAGTGTAATGCTGCTGGATTGTATCAATGTCTAGACCTTTCAGCTTCACCACAGACTCAACATGTCCCTTAAGTGTGTGAAGCTCACGAAGCCTGTAAGGGTAGGTGGAAAATAGAGAAATTTTCATGTATTAGTTCCACTAAAAGACTTTCTCTGAATATAACAAACAATGAAACATGGAATAAATATTTATATAGTAACTATTATGATAATCTCAGAAGCTAAGCATGAGGTTGCTTACCTTGCAACTTCAGCACGTCTCTTGGCCTGCTCAGCAATCTCAGACAGTTCTCTGAAACTGCTCTTTTCGTTGAAAATATTAGAAGTTTCTGGTGGTTGAAGACCATGCAGGGTCCTCTGAGCAAGAGCCCATTGAGCTTCCCTCTCCTCTTTACCATAGTCTTTCTTGGTGGTGAAGGCAGTCTGTCATGCATTTTGAAACAAAAGTTCTAATCTATTCATAAAAAATTCAACCTTCCAGAATGAGTAAAAGTTATTTTTGAAAAATAAATACCTTGTTTTCTAGCAGATTTAGCCAAGCTTTGCCACTCAAGATGTAGCGGATGGCAAACTTCATGAAGTCAAGTGGAACATAGAAGACAACACTGTAGAGCCAGATGACTCCTGCCCAACCCCAACCAATTCCTTTGATCTTTGCAAAGCCCCAGTTGGCATATACTGCTATTAATGTAGCAACCTGCAAGACCATAAGCTCAAAATATCACTCCACCCTTCTCTCATAGGAGTTGATAGAAAGAAACAAGTAACATCCTATTGTGACCACATTTCAGTTGCACGCCTACACTCTGGCAGATAAAATGGAGCATCATCCTTACCAGCTGAGCAATAACAAAAGCACACATTAATAGCAATCCAGGGCGTTCAACATAGGACCAGCTGCGTGAACGGGTTACAAATATCAGAGCCTGGCTAACTATACTGACTTGTAGATACAAAGCAGCCGTCATTTCATCTGGGCTTTTATGCAGGGATCTAACTTTAAATTTGTCCTGCAATGATAATCAAGGGTGTTACACATTTAAGCCAAAACAAGAACATTAAAAAGGGTACTATAAGGCACTTGAGGAATATATGCCAGGTAAATATTCTTACAGAGAAGAATGTAGTTTCTTTCATTGCCCAGAAGAATATAACAGTCATCAGAGCCAAGTAACCTCCAAGCACTATCCCAGTAGCAAATATTTCTTTCAGTTTCCAGCTATCAGGCAAGGGCGATGGCTTAACCCTGTCCTTTGAAATTGTCATGATTGTTCCTAATAGTATGACAATTATTGTTTCAGATCACCATTGTCATTCAGCATAGCCATAAAGAGATTTCAAGCATATTTCAAAGAAATATCTTAAGAACTTTACCATCATTTAGAATGGCAATAATCAAAACCATGAAAGGAGAGAAGTCGAATTTCCAGATCAGTGCAATAAACATGAAGCCAAACTGCATTCAGAAATAGAAAATCCAAACTGATCAGTATTCACTCCTTGTCATAATAAAAAATTACATATATAATCACAACAATACTATCTACTTACCACTATACGGATAGTGATAGATACTGCATAGATCTGAAATACAAAGAAAATATGTTAAAGTGCTAATTTACAATATGGAGAGTGGAACTGAGGAAGAGAACATGTTTATCAAGAAAGCAGAAAGCAGCAAACCGTGTAGTTCTTCATTCTTTGGAAAATAGCTCTGCTAGTTAAGACTGCACTAATAATAACACTCAATCCAGGTTCTGTCAAGACAATATCAGAAGCACTTCTTGCAGCATCAGTGGCATCAGCAACAGCAATTCCAATATCAGCCTTCTTCAAAGCAGGAGCATCGTTGACACCATCTCCAGTCATTCCACAAATGTGCTTCCTCTCTTGCAACTTCTTTACAATTTCATATTTGTGCTCTGTAGGATAAAAAGAGGAGATAATAACGAAACAATTAGCAACTATACCTTTTCAAAGAACATGAGAGGCCAAAAAAAGTTTCATAGTAGTGAGCTGGTAATGAGTGTGAACCTGGAAAAACTCCAGCAAATCCATCTGCTTTCTCAATCAGCTCTTCTACAGGAAGTGTAGCAATATTTTCATCTTTGTGTTGACCAAGCAAGGAAGCAGATGGGTACATATTTGTTCCCATACCAAGTCTCCGACCTGTCTCCTTAGCTATGGCAAGTTGATCACCTAGAGAGAATATAAATCAAGATATTAACTTGAGGATGTTTGATAATTAATGCTTTTGCTTTGTTTAAAGAAAGGAGTGAGGGCGATTAGTTACCAGTAATCATCTTAACATTGACACCAAGATTAAGAGCTCTACGAATGGTTTCAGCACTATCATGCCTAGGGGGGTCAAACAGTGACAACAAACCAACAAACTGCCATGGACCACCAGCACTTTCTTTTGTTTTCTCAGGAACTTCCTGCAGTAGTAGCGGAGAAGAACCAGGAGGGCTTAAGCTTGTGAAGGGAAATGCAAATTTTCAATACAAACTTCAAGCATGACGACTAGCTATAAAAACCTGTCTAGCTACAGCAAGTGAACGAAGCCCTCTTTCTGCAAACTTGTCAATAATTGCATGGACCTTCTTCTTAGCATCTTCCCTGAGACCACTCAGGTTCATGATCTATTCACCAAAGTAAATATATAAGCATCAATGGAGTAACCAGAAATCTCACAAATTATGAACAAACTGAACAAGGTTACCTGCTCAGGAGCACCTTTGCTTGCCCTGTGCCAATTTCCATCAGCATCAATGTAAGTCAAAGCAGTTCTCTTGTCAACAGGATTGAATGGTAAGAAGTGAACCTCTCTTATCCCAGCCCTTGCCTGCACAAGGCATAGATATGTTCAATATTTCAACCAGCATCTTTCTAATAATGAACTCAAGGACAGAAAATGGGGATATTGAAGAGAAGTTAACCTCTTTTGGGTCAGCAAGCATTCCAACAATGGCAGCATCTATGGCATCCTGGTTTTCAGTCCTGGAAGCTCTTGCGGCAAGAAGCATCACATGATCCTTGTCCACACCCTTTACAAAGACCTCAATCAAATTCTTGTCAACACTCAGTTTGTTAAGGGTGAGTGTTCCTGTCTTGTCACTGCAAAGGACATCCATACCAGCCAATTCTTCAATGGCAGTCATTCGCTTGGTGATGGCACCTTGCTGAGAGAGCCTGTGAGAACCAATGGCCATTGTAACAGACAACACAGTGGGCATAGCAATGGGAATTCCTCCAATCAAGAGGACCAATAGGTTGTCAATTCCGTCTCTGTACTTGCGGTGCTGAATTGGGTACATCACTATGATCTCAGTCAACATACCAACAGCAATGGAACAAATACAAAAGTTCCCAATTGCTGTAAGAACCTTCTGGAAATGTCCAACTTGGTTGGTGCTATCGACCAGGTGAGCTGCCTTCCCAAAGAATGTGTGGACACCAGTTGCAATGACAACAGCTTCAATTTCACCTTGTTTGCAAGTTGAGCCAGAGAAAATTTCATCCCCAGGATTCTTTGTCACTGGAAGTGACTCTCCAGTCAGAGCTGATTGATCAATCTTTAATGGATCACCCTCAAGAAGACGAGCATCAGCAGGTATGATGTCACCTAGTTTGATGCTTATGATGTCTCCAGGGACTAGAATTGCAGCTTCTTCCTCACTCCATTTACCATCTCTAAGAACCTGCAAAGGCGTGATAATTTTGTGTCATGAAAACTAGCTTAAACTTGTCACTTCTTAATGCTCAAAGCTCAAACTGTTCTATAGTTTTAGTATGTAATATATCCTTGCAAATAAACAATGCCTGTGTGTCATGAAAACAAGCTTAAATGTGTCACTTCTTAATGCTCAAAGCTCAAACTGTTCTATAGTATATAATATATCCTTGTAAATAAACAATGACTTTAGAGTTAACCATTTAGTCTCATTTTGATACAAATGAGATGAAAGACCTCTCATTGTTCTCATTAGTTGATGGCAAGCCTCTCTCTAGGCCTCATTAACCAAACATATATTTTGCATTAGATGCATCCACAATTACTTGATGCAGGACATAGACACAAACTTTAATTTGTTACCTTTGTTTTAGGAGCAAGACCAGCCATAAGAGCAGCAGCAGCATTTCCAGCATTATTTTCTTCAATGAAACTGATGGTGGAGTTGATCAGCAACAAGCAAACAATACCCACAAAATCTTGCCAATCTGGGGGCTTCCCATCACCATTTGCAAGAGCAATTGCCATTATAGCTGCAGATTCCATGACCCATGACAGAGGATTCCACATGAACCCAAGAAACTTGAGAAATTTGCTTTCCTGTATTATTAAAATATTATCAATCAGCAATTGCATTTAGTTATTTTATCTTTGAAATACATTAGACACCAAATCATAAAGGAAGGAACCTTCTTCTCTTCTAGCTTGTTTGGTCCAAATATTTGAAGCCGGTTGGCTCCTTCCTCCGTGGTCAAACCTTCCCTGGTACATTTCAATTGCTCGAACACTTCCTCAATTGGAATACGTTCCTATAAACAAGTGATGTTAGAAAACATGATTCCTTAACACATTCCATACATACTACCACTAGATTTATCACCTCAATAAAGAATGCTGCAAATAGAGTCACTTCTTGATCAACAATCTATTGTGTTTTGCTTTTAAAGCTTTTTGATGATGCAATTGTTTCTTCCTTTTTTTCCCCCCTTTGTATGTGATTATTGTTCAAAACTTAGAAAGACCTTTGAAGTTTTTTCTTTTGTCCATTTTTATGCAGATTATTATGAATCAACCGGATACATATTTGAGATTATTTGTGTATGTGGCCGAAGAATCACGTATGTTGGGGTTTAGATGCATTTTTGCTTTTTTGGCTGTAGTTAAGTTGCGTTTCGAACTTTTATGTTTCCGACACCAAGTTACCAGTCCTCCATCTACCGACAAGAATAATGTCAAAAAAATAAAAACACATAAGAATACAATAATATAAAAATCATAATAATAAGAGATATATAGAGTTATACAAAAAAAAAAAGAGATATAAAGAGGGATGAAGGTGGGAGTGTGTCGGACTATTTTAGTAATTTTTTGATAAAAATATATTAAATTTAATTATTATTAATTATTATTTACGTCATTTGAAATTCTCTATAAGTTATTTTTTATTATTTTTTTACACTAACGTCTAATTATATTTTATTTTATCATTAAAGAAGTTTACCTTATAATATATTTTTTCAACTATTATTCAATTATATATTATCATATTTGACATCACACATAGCGAAATCATGCCACATATCTCAACATAAGAAGTGCTACTATGTAGCCTGAAAATTTGTCGCACGAAAAAAACCCAAAAAGTGGGTTCCACTTTTAGGTGGATCCACCAGAATAAGACCCATCATATTACAAGCATCTGGTCAGCTCGGCAATACAGTATTTTTCCATCGGACGTGAATTACACGGGTATTAACCAACCCCTTTGACAAGAAATCTAAAATCCTAATCTTAACCCATTCACTCCAAAAAGGCAATTTTTATGATAAGAAGAATTGTGAAGCATTTATTGAATATTGATTTTATAATAAATATTTTATTTAAAAAAAAACTAAAAACCAATATAATACTCAATAAATATCATATTCTAAAATAATAATAATAATAATAATGGCATAGAATTGCCTGTCAACATGTAGGGGTATGTAAATCTCAAGATGAGTGTGTAGCCAAACCGGCCTTGGGACAGCAGCTAGGCAGCGAACCAATCAGGAAAGCGTTGACTGGGGCGCTTTCGCTTGGCACCATCTAAAAAGTGCTAATCAGTGTCAGACGGGACAGCACAACTCTCTCTCCAAGTGATTGGCGCGCGTTAACAGCTTTCACTCCTTCCACAACTCGGACAACTTGGGAGGACCCGTTTGGTCCTATTTCAATTAATAATACTCTTTTCTTGTTTATTTATTCTAGTGGAAAATTAACAGGAACAAGAACAAGATGAAACTTGCAAAAGAGAATGAGGGCAAATTGGGAATATCAAATTACAGAACCATTGATGAATCTAAACAACTGTGAACCTTCCTAGTGTCAGGACCGTTGAATGTGAGACTTACCATAAAAACCGTTAATCACGGGGGCCAAGATTCACAGAAAATTTATTGAAAAATGCAAAAGTACCACGGAAAAGTACGTAAAATTCCATCCCACCAAACAAGGCGCAGACAGAGAGAGACACACATGATGGACATTTGAAAAAAAATTAATACTCACCCTGAATAAATGGCAAATAATTTGAGGCGTGTTGAACTCTATGTCTTACCTGTCTTTCACATGTTTAGATCCACTAGAAAGGCTAGTAGAGATTATTCTGTTTGGTCGCTGAGAAAGTGAAGGAATTTTATTTTATTTTTTTTGAAAAATGGCATCCTATGGTTATAGAGTCCGGATCCTCTCCAGTATTAGAGGGTCTAATATTTTTTCTACATGTAAAAATTATACATATATTTTATTATATTATATTATATTTATAATATATATTTTATTATATTATATTTTATTTATAACATACATATAAAAAAAGCACAGGATCCTCCAGTACTGGAGAGGATCCTGGCTCATGGTTATAGATTTATATCCCTCTGCATGCATGTTACCTTGCCCAAAACTGCCCTCTAACCAGTTCGATTCGTTAATTTTCTCGGCAATATTAAAACGTTTAGGTAGGGAAAATTATATTATATATACAGAAAAGAAAGTTTTTCTGAAACCTCTTTTATGCAGACCAATCCTAGAGGGGAAAATAGTCAACTGAGCAGGTGAGAGTTATAAGAAAGTAAGAAACCTCAACTTCTTTCTGGTTAAAAGCATAAGGGGAAGGTAAGTTTGAAGCCAATCAAAATCAAAGAGCCATGCAATGAAAGGTAATAAAAACAAAAACAAAAAAAAAAACTTTTTCTAAGATTTTGCTGTAAGAGTAAGAACACCTAAACACGGAGTAGACACAGAAATTCATGAGAAAATAAAGGGGATTGAAGGGCATATATGTACCAAATCAACAGTCTCGTTCTTGATCTCCTCCAGGGTGATTCCCTTGTCACCCGCCATGTTTGTTCACCTTCTGCAGACAAGCCCAGATAGCCAATAAAAAAAACAGCAAAGAGCACTCTACAATATTCAGAAGTAGAAGGCTTTTATTGAAAGGAATAGAAAGATCAAAGGGTCATTGAATGAGAATTCAGTATCCCAAGAAAATGAATGGTGGCAGTGAAGAAGGGGTATGAGCTCACCTCTATGCCTCTGTTTATATACCGCCTTGAAAAGGAAGAGCTCACCTCACAATTAAGACTGGTGAATGCTACCTCCCTCTGGCCCTCTCTATAGTTTCTCTCTCTTATTACCAGTGTCTTGTCGTTTCCTGGTGCTGATGTTTATGATGATGATGCCTTGGGGTTCAAAATTTTCTTCCAATTAGAGCTCCCAGTCCCATGCACTATGGACACTTGAGGTTTCAATAATAACTCTCTCAACCCTACTTCACACTGGACATTATTATTATTTTAGTGGTCACCATTCTAATTTATCATTTATCTCCTAGTTTTGTTGCTACTTAAAGTTAAGTATAAATTAATAATAGTTTTATTTTTTTATATGAATAATAGTTTTTATTTTTTGTTTTGTTTTTAGCATGACAATTATGAGACGTTAAGTTCTGTTTTAGTGAGATTTAATTTGTTCAGATAAAAAAAAGAGAGATCTTTAATTTGTGAATTAAGCAATCATTATATATAATATATAAAGAGAATGTATATATCTTAAAAAATTGTCATGTGTCATCTTTATCAATACATACATGATTTGATTTGATGACATGTGACAAATAACATAACTAAATTTTTTTTATGTGTTATCTGAAGTGATCTTTTCTTCATATGTAAAGTGATGTGGCCAATGTCACATTTACATATATATACATATAATAAATTAATAAAAAATTAAATAAATCCAAATTAAAATCACGTTTCAACTTTCTGATTTCATCTTTCTCAGTTAGTTTTCTGGTAATAGAAAAAGAAATTCTACTTCTTTGAATGAAATACAAAAATATGATAAAATCTAAAAAGACTCATTAATTCTTTGGATGAAATAGAAGAACATTTTAAAACTCATAATTTCTAATAAAATAGAATACTATGTTGAAACTCCAAAATACATATCGATCTTTTTATTTGTCGTGGTTACTTGATCTTCTTCTCATGAGTACAATATTGCAAGTCTTATGAATTGTACTAGTGAACGATCGATGTAAGAGACTCATAACCTTGCGAACAAATAAAAGTTATGCAAAAATAGAGATAGAGAGGGGAGTTGAAAAAGAAGAATAAGAACATAGGAGAAATAATACTTGGGAGTGACAGCTGCTAAAGCGGACAAGCGGTGACTGGTGGCGGTGGACCTCCAACAACCTTCTAGAATTTTAGATTCAAACCAAGTAAAAGTCATCTAATTAATTACCATCATTGTCATTACCATCACAAAAGGAATTTTTTGACATTAATATACATGTTTCTTACATTCAAAATCAATTATATAATGTAAATTCAAATAAAAAATTAATTAACATAAATTAGGAAAATTTAGTGCTTTCATAATTTACACATTTCATGCATTCGTAATCAATTTTATATCAAAGTAATAATTATAATAATTACATTAATATGACAAATTCAAACATATTTAATAATTAATAATCACCAATATTATAATTAATAATTAATAATAGTATAAATTTTAAAATTTATAGTCAACATTTTAAAATTAATAACATATCTTGTCAATCCTAATAATTTGCTTAATTATCATTATCTACATAATGGGGGTGGACTCTTTATAAAGAAAATAATGAAATTAATAAAGATATGTTACATACATTATTTATAATTTAATAATATATTTATGACAAAATTATTGGAGGATTGACCGTTGTTCAAGGTAATATTTTAAATAAACATTTCAAAAAAATGACAAATAAGATTATTAGCCTAATTAAAATAATATTTCAAAACAAGTAATTATTAGCCTAATTATTCATCAGACTTAAATTTGTATGTTTTGTCTAAATTTCGAATTGGTCTCATTAAATGGGCCATGACTTGGTCCGAAACATATGACTTTCAATTTTGTCATGTATCATCCCAGTCAACAAGTAATTACATTACTTTCTTGACATGTGGCAAGTAGATTAACACATATTCAAATACTAAAAGCTCAATAAGTTAGAATGTTGATGTAAACTCCTTAAAAAAAGAATAATTATATTAAAATTACATAGGTAAAAAAAGATAAAAAAGATAAAAATTAAACTAACAGAAAATAAAAATTTACATGAGTATTTTTTTATTTTATATGATTTCGTCACACATTTTAATTATACTTACTTGTGGTACAAGAACTTCTCTAACCAGATGCATTTTCATCACACATTTCGTCACACATTTTATAAATATTTTTTTAAACATAGAAGTTAATATTATATATTTAAATTCTTTGGTCTTTATATTAGAATGAAATCCTTTCATGAAAATATTTTGTCTTTTAAAACTAAATTTATAAATGTTTTTTATTTATAAATTGTTACATGTATTTCATTTAATAAAATTATTTTTAATTAAACTATATTTATTTTTATCATTTAATTTTTAAATTTACTCATGTATCACACAAGTGCAAAATCTAGTTCTCACAAAAACTTGTTGTCAGGGCACTTCAGCTTATATACATGCTTGGATCTTAATTTTATTAGTTTTTTTTAGATAGATTATAATAGCATATACGATTTGTTATTAAGCCAATTGGGAAAGTAAATTAACGAGAGTAATTTTTTTTAGATGAATGGCAATAAAAAAGTTAAAATTATAACAATAACATTATAAGGAAGGGTCTTTATTTAAGCATTTAACTATATTTTAAAATATTAATTTATCACTTATTAAATGAGAAAATACTTTAAAAATATATATATAACAATAGAGCTAAGATTATTTATCTGGTACAATGCATCTGTTAAAAAAACAATTTGATTATCCATTTAGCTAAATGAGACGCTTTTGAATCTTAACAAGCTAACTGGTAAGGAAACTCGACTCGAGCCTAAAGCACGTGATAGGGTCGCTCGCTGCTTATATTTTCATTTTTCATAGAAACAATAAAAATATTAAAATTAGTGCACATAAAAAGAATTTAAAATTAGTGTCTTATGTAAAAAATAAAAAATGTTTGTTAAACATCTTTAAGAAATTCATTATATTGATTTGAAATATGTAATAGAACGAGAGCATAGATATACAAAAAATAATATAAAATTAATTATAATCAAATTGTGAAAATTATATAAATATACAATAATGTATATATAAGTATGTAAGTGGTGTACTCATAAAAAATGTATTTTTAAATTATTTGTTTAAAATGTTATAACTACGTAAAAATAAAATTATTTAATATTTGAGAATAAAATGGAATTTAATATTTTTTATTAAGTAATTAAGATTTTTTTTAATACATTTTACCATTTTAGAAAATTTTATATTGATTATTTAAAAGGATTTAGAACTACTTTTATATATAAAATGAGGGATTGACTTTAAATGGGGGGGGGGGGGGGTGGTCCTAGAATAATAGAAAGTCGTCTCACACACACCTTGGCAACCCAATTCAGGTATTTCTATGAACAATAATGGAGGGTATGTGGGCCCCCACCCTCCCTCTGAATTATCATCAAATCAATTTTTTTATGGTAATGGCCAATAGGATAAAGCCTTCAATTTCCGAATCCGAAATGCTGTTGCAAATTTGCAAGGAACTTCTTAATCAGTATTGCAAGTTACTGGTTAAGAAATATTTAATATTTAATATTTGATATTAAATATCAAATAATTTATTTTTTTCTTATTCATGAATCAGTGCCTTAAAGCATTGTAGCAAATTTTAATTTAAAACACAACAAAACATGTCTTATATCTATGTTCTCTTCAGATGTGGTCAAACCCATTGTAAGTCGCCACCTTTGGGCGCTTCAACATTTTTCATGTGTCACATTTTTATTAAAATAATATAATATTCTCATATTACATAAGAATTTTTCTTCTATTTGGGTGGTTCCATGAGCTGATCAAATTCTGACTTATTTTTTTAGTATTAGGAAAATGATGAAAGGAAACTAGATTTTAAATTTTCTTGCCCCAATAGGAAAGGAAATTTAGGAATAGAAATAGAAATGGTGCGCCCCTTTGTCTCAGACTTAAAACAATTTTTTTTTTGTTTTTATGACTTAGAATCACTTTCAGTTAGTTTTGTTTTACTGTATATATTTTATCAAACTCCTTTGGGTGTCTGCGTTTCTTCTTCATTTTTTTTTATTTCGGGAATTTTGGGTGTGGTTTCTGCATTGGTAGAATGGAAGAAAAACCATTATTTCAAACTTCAATATGCACGTTGACAAATATATTGAAAAAAGAAAAATCTATCATTTGGACAATTCCTATGGTTATAGCTGCGTTGGTTCAAACCTAACCCTAAAAAAAATTCTAAATTTTTAAACGTGAACGTTTTTAAAATGGGGGTTTCTCCAATATCTCCATATTTTTAAGGGTACTGGTACCCTTGAATTATATTCAAATAATAATTCATCACCTATAAGGGTTTAATGAATGAATTTTTAGTGTCAATTAATCATTTTTTATTTTAATTATCTTTAATGTAAAACCTCATTTCAAACTTTTAAGATTTATAAACGTGCATCTATATGAGTTGTGCAACTAATTACTCACTTAACAAAGACATTATTGAAATTTAACAATTAATAACAAGGGTGTGTGACAAACAATTTTTGTTCATTTCAAATCATTCGTACCAAGTAGTATTGAGCTGGCGACTCTTACTATTAAGAATATATATTACAAATTGATCAATAAAAAATTGTCACTTAAATAGGGTATTGGCACCTTTATAAAATATGGGTACCGAAGGAAGTTTCTTTAAAATAATACAATTTTTTAAGGCTATTTTTTTCATCTGTATACAACTTTTGAAGTTATTTATCAAGATAAGGCAAAAATATATATTTTCTCTCTTAATTTTACTTTAAGTTTTGTTTTTATTCTATAACCATATTTTTATTTCATTTTCATTTTCATTTTTTTTTAAAAAACTCATCAAATTCATCCTGATCCTAACACGGTAAAACCATTAGAAAAAAAAAAAACACATTAACACCATAAAAAATATTAGGGAAAAGAACATGTAACTCACTAAAACTTTGACTATTTTACAAATCACTACCATAAACTTTAAAATCTTTTTAATTAGTTCATAAATTTTAATTAATGTCATAATATATCATTTTATTTAATTTGAATTCATTAATTCACTAATGATGATGATACTGTATAACAATATATTATTCGTATTAACATTAATTCTGAATTATTTATTAATTTATTTATTAAAATTTGTTTATAAATACATTTTATTATTAAAAAATAAATAATTTTTTTTGTTTAAACATAAATTTTAACATATCAAAATTAAACAAAAAGATTTATTTTGACATTAATTAATTAAAGTTCAGAGAATAATTGTGAAAGTTTTAAAGTTCATAATAGTGATTTGTAAAAGAATCAAAGTTTAAGGGTCTATATATTCTTTTTCCAAAATATTAATTTAAACTTATACTCAAGATAACTATTCAAAATGCAACTACTTATATATGACAAGTTTGACGTTTTGTTTTCATCAATCCTCAATAATAATAATAATATAATTATTTTGCCTTTTGTAACTAATAAATAAGAGTTTAATTAATATGTATTGTACTAACATTTATTAATATTTTGAAATTAGTATTTATTGTCATATTTTTTATTAATTAAAATAAAAATAAAAATGTTAAATATCAGTATAAAATTTTACATATCACTTTAATTTAAAATAAAAATATATATATTATTATGAGGAAAAACATTTCAGTCATATCAACATATGTTCGAAAGAGAAAAAGAAGAAAGAAAAAAAAGGGAGAATGATTGATATATATATGTTCGTCATGTGCAACTACAACTGATTCTTTTCTTTTCTTCTTTTTTAAATCTGCAACTACAACTATAATTCTTAATAATAAAAAAAGCTACAACTAATTCTTGAAAAAAGAAATTCCGCTAAAGAAAATCGTGAAATTTTGGTGCAGACGGTTAGTTTTTTATTTATTTTTCCCAATTGTGCCGGTTTCATTTCTGCCAGTTGCTTGTATCGCAATTCATAATAAAATATGTTCCCAAGTCAACATATATCTAAATCCAAATATTATACAGTTTGTTGTCAAGGTAAGAAATAATTACATAATCTAATATATAAATGAATTTTTTATTTGTATTTTTTAGTTTGCTTCCAAAGGGTGTCATGTGTAAGAGGAAGCAGGGCAATCATGCACATTTTTAGTCTTCATGATTCATGAATCATGACTAATGGAGTTTTGGGGGAAACTTGTTAAATTATACATCAATAAGACAGTGTGGTGTCTTCTAAATGACACCACTGATGAGCCATGAATCATATATTTAGCTATATATGAACTCATCCATCAATAGAATAGATTATTTATATTATAAACTTAAGACTTTCAGTATAATATAATCTATATAAGATTATTTAAGAATTAATTCTTATTGAGATTAGTGATTTATCTTATTTTCGCTTTAAGCCTTTTTTATTTAAAAAAAAGTCAGATGGGCAATGTTCTTTTTAGGGGGTACAGGGTAAAGTTTTAATGAGTTATAAGTTCTTACTAGAAAAAATGATAAATTTTGGAAGAACAACTGCTACACGCATGTTAGTTTCTCAGATAACCCTGCCAAGTTGCCAACTGATGCTTTCATATATTATTTGTTTTTTGTGGTGATTATTTCCGTAATCTATTTAGTTTATGGTCTTAAAATATTATAATATATCATTCGTGTCAAATGATAGCAAACCTGCATTTGACAAAATTGCTAATTGCTATGTATGATATACGTACTAGTTAGCAATAATTAGGTAGCTCTTAAGGTGACAATCAGTGAAAACAGTGGCCGAGGAAGGGGGCAAAAGGTGAAGGTAAGGTTTTCGCAAGACTTCAAATTTATTTTCTTAGTATGTGTGATAATTTTATAGGTAATGATATTCGTTCATTATATTTTATTTTTATGTCTTTTCTTTTTGTCCATTTTTTTGTCTTTTTTAATATTAGTACAAGATTGTCATAAAATGAGGCGATTTCAGTATAGACGAGTGAGTCATGCATAGGAGCAAATTCCGCGTTAGAAAATGACGTAAAACAATAATGCAGGCATCCATGTATCCATTTAACGTTGACCAGTAATTTTAATAAATTTTCATGAAAGAAAAAAGAAATGCTAAAGATGTATTCAAGATGAAGCACGCATTATACGTATTTATGATGCACGCCTCATCCCTTCAGTCGACAGGGAAAAAAAAATGCAAGCCTCAATAAAACATAAAAGTATGCATGCATGCTAGGAAGAGATTCTTAAATTAACTGAATCAGTACTTTTTTTATATCTGAACTGAATTTGTACTTTGTACGTAATTGCTTGTTTGTAGTTTTTCATGTTAAAAAAAGTTGTTCTTTTCCTCCAAACTTACTATAAATAACACATTTAGAAATATCCAACTACTTATACATAAAGAATTAATTTTAAAATAAAAAATACACTAAGTTACTTATGTTATTTAAGTATTTTGAACTCTTAATTTGCAAATCCATATGAAAAGGGAGAGATTTATTAATTTGTGAAGAGGCAACGTCCCTAAGGTCTCCTCAGTCAAAACCTTAGTGCCTTTATCATCTTATTGATTTTTGGATCTTTCAAGAACACCTAAATTGGGTTGAGGGAATTGTTAGAAATTAACTAGTAATTTTTTTGTGTGCATGAACTACTTTTCATAAAACAAGATGATACACCAATAAATTTGCTATCTAAATCTAAATTTACATAAAAATGCATCAATGCACTTGATACTTAAAACTAAATAAGGTGTTAGTCGTCAAATTTTAAAATAGGAGATTAATTACTATGGTACCTATGCTTTCTTTTTCACTGATACCTTAATTGTCAACAGAGCTCAAAGTCATGAATTCCAATCAATTGGAATTAGCACAGAATCAACCTGGATGAGTTGGTTAGTTGCAGACAGACGAGTTCGTTAGTTTCAGGCAAATGAGTTGGTTAGTTGTAGACAAATGAGCTGGAGTTAGTTGCAGACAGTTAGAATAGTTTGTTAGTCAATCAATTAGAGTTAGGTATAGAGGTTCTAATTACTGTAATTAGCAACTGATAAGTTAGTAATTAGCTTGATTAAATGATGTATATAAGCTACATGAGCTACACTCTTAGATTCATATTGATTCATTCAAAAAATCATATCATTGTTCTTCTCTTTTGATATGATATCAGATGGAGCTTTGCTATGTCTACTCTGATTGAATTAATCGGAAACCAATAATTGTGTGTTTCTCAGCTTTGCAAAGTGACACAATTACTGTGTTGTTCTATGGCAAATCCAATGTCAAATATGATTTTGGATCCATCAAGTCCCTATTTCATTCATCTGAATGAAAATCCTAGAGTCTCCATTGTTTATTTTGTGTTGGTTGGGAAGAACTACCACACATAGTCACGCGAGATGAAGATGACACTCCATATGAAGAATAAAGATCAATTTGTGGATGGATCAATTCTGAAACCTTCAGTTGCAGATCCTTTGTATGGTGCTTGGGATCGCTGCAACACATTGGTTCTTTCTTTGATCACACGTTCATTAAATCTTTCCATTGTTCATATTGTTCTTTGGATGAACGCTGCTCTTGAAGTTTGGAATAATATTAAAGAACGGTATCATTAAGGTGATTCATTTAGAATTTCAACTTTATTGGAATAATTTTATGGTTTTAAACAAGGAGATGCTACAGTAGCTAATTACTTTACTCAGATGAATAGTGTTTGGGAAGAGTTAGAAAAGTTTTGCCCAATTCCTTCATGTTCTTATCAGATTCCATGTAGTTGTAATTTGATCCCTATCATTAAAGGTTATAGGGAGAAGGAATATTTATAATCAAATTTCTAAAAGGGCTTAATGAGCAACATTCTTCTGTAAGGTGCCAGATTATGTTAATGGATCATCTCCCCACTATAAATAAGGTTTTTTTCTATGCTTGTCCAGCAAGAAAGAGAGTTAGTAATGGAATTTGATGAACCAAAAATTTCGGCTCACTCGACAGAAGGTTATGCACCTAGAGGAAGAGCTAAAGGAAGAAGAGGATTTTAGGGTCAATTCCCAAATTCTGGAAGAAGTTTTGCAGGAATGGGAAATTCTTTAAAAATGTGTAGCTTTTGTGATAAGGCTAGTCATATAGTTGATATATGCTACAAAAAACATGGTTCTCCCCCCCCAAATACTAAACCTAAAAGGAGTGAGGTAAACAATCTCACCACAGAAGAGTTCTATGATGAAAACGATGGTTCCTATTCTCAAAAGGAAATTCAAGAAGAGCCAAGTATGTTACTTAAATTGGAAGAACAGCAGAAAGCCATATTGGCTTTACTTCAACAAACTGATTCACAACCTACTACTCATTCAGCTAATCAGATTACCTCATCTTCTTCCAAACATGTTGTTTCCAATCAGCAACATACATAAGGTATATCGTATGTTTTCTCTTGTAGTGTCAAGCCAAAATACTGGATTCTTGATACTGGAACTATAGACCATGTCTGCTACTCCTTATCAGAATTCACATGTTACAAGCAAATTAGGCCAATCTCAATAAACTTGTCAGATGGAAGTCAAGTAGTTAGTACAATTACTGGCATAGTAACCTTTTCTAGTATATTTTATCTGCTAGATGTTCTTTATATACCCTATTTTGCCTTAAATCTTGTTTCAGTTTCTAAGTTAGTGTCTTCTTTAAACTGCAAGTTAGTTTTCTCACATACTACTAGTGAAATTCAGGATCTGAGTTCCTCGAAGATGATTAGTGTAGCTAGCCTCAAAGATGGTCTCTATGGTTTAGTGTTTCCTAGTTCTAGTCAACAATCTTCATTTGTACCAAAACCAGTTTGTTCAACTCATTCTGTAAATACTTCACTTTCTTCTTCAGACTTGTGGCATTTAAGATTAAGCTATCCATTTTATGAGAAAATGTATTCTTTACACAAGTCATGTCCTGATATCTCTTGTACAAATTTAAAAAAGGATTATGATGTTTGTCACTTAGCAAAATAGAAAAAAAATTGCATTTTGCTGACAGTTTTACCACTTTTTTGTATCCTTTTGATATCATTCATGTAAGTATCTGGGGTCCACTTTCAGTGCCTTCTATGTTTAGTCTTAAATAATTGTAGATGACAAGAGTATACATACATGAGTTTATTTTATGAAGTTAAAAGTCTGAAACCTCTAGTTTAATTCAATCTTTTGTAGACTTGTTCATACTCAATTTGTTAAAAAAATCAAGGTAATCAAGTCAGACAATGGTCCTGAGTTTACCTTGACTTCTTTTTATGCCAATAAAGGCATTTTACATTAGTTGACATGTGTTGAAACTTCCTAGCAAAATGAGGTAGTTAAAAGGAAGCATTAACACATATTGAGTATGGTTAGAGTTTTGTTTTCAATCTTATTTGCCAAAAGTATTTTGGACTTTTGTAGTGGCACATGCAGTTTTTTTTATTAATAGATTACCTAGTCCTTACTTGGGTCACAAGAGTCCTCATGAGTTACTTCTTGGAAATTGTCCTAATAATTCAATTTTAAAAGTATTTGGATCATTGTGTTATGCTACTACTCTGGTAGCATATAGAAAGAAATTGGATCCAAGAGTTAGAAGGTGTATCTTTTTTTGGCTTCAAGTCAGGAACTAAAGGCTACTTGTTGTTTGATTTAAAATCCAAAGAGGTATTTACTTCTAGACATGTTGTTTTCCATGAAACATTGTTTCCATATTCCATTGAGTCTTCTGCTCCTCAAGTCACTTTTGCTTCACAACCTCCACCTCCTGCATTCTTTCTAGATCCATTTGTTGTTTCTTTCCCTGAGTCACTTGTTCTAAATCCAATCCAGTGACTGATACTGTTACAAACTTGTCTGACACAGTTTTAGTTCCTACTTCAGTTCCTGTCAGTAATTCATATACTTCAAAGTTGTTTTCTGATCTAGGATCTTCTCATCTAAGGCATTCTACTAGAGTAAGGAAAACACCAAGTTATTTGCAGGATTACCATTATTCCTTAGCTTTTCTAGGGGGCTGTACCATATCTACTTAGCAGTATCCAATATCAAATTTTGTCTCATATACTCATCTTTCTCCTTAGCTTAGCCATTTTTCTTTGACCATATCCACTATTGTTGAACCTAGTTCTTAGCAAGAGGTTGTGCTTCATAAGTGTTGGAGAACTGCTATGCTTGATGAATTAAAAGCACTAGAATAGAATAATACTTGGATTCTAACTGAGTTTTCACCTAGGAAGAAAGTTATTGGTTGTAAATGGGTTTTTGATGAACCATCAATATCTCATATTTTTATGGTTCAATTCTTTGATTTTTCATGTTCTTTTTATATTTTTTATTGAACTTTGTTCGTAAGTTTTGTTATATTTTTAGTATTATTTAATTACATTTTTATTATGTGTTTTATTTGTTTTTGTTAGGGATTGCACATGGAGAAGACTAGACATTCAAAGAAATAAGGAAAAGAGAAATTTTTCATCAGCGTTCAGTGCTTGAGCGCTGAGGAGTGGAGCACTTGAGTGCCCATGAGCTAGCACTTAAGCGCTGGTTGTAACATCCTAATACTAATATCTCAGTATTAACATTAAACAAGAGATATGTAGCATTACAATGTCACTACGTACATTCTAATGATATATATTTATATCCATAATGTTCGTTGGAAACATTATAGAGAGCCATATGAAATGCTGAAATATAATAATTATATAATAATGCATCAAATACATATACATTACTAGCCTTAGCAAAGACTTTAAGTGTCTCATACCTTAAACATTTCAAAGTATACTAATAAGTACACAAACTGAAACATTATATAAAACCTAGTCTAATCTTTATCTTCGTTCTTCTTTTTATCCTTGGAAGAAGATTCACCTGGAATTACATGATACACAGCGGGGTGAGAAACTACATTCTCAGTATGAGTAATCAAAACCAGTCATACATAACATATATAAACATAATTTCAATATCAACAATTGAAACATGTTTAAAACATATACAAGGTCTATCCGTAACTTTTAAATCAACCAAGATATCTTTCATTACATATCTACGTCTAGTTCAACTTAAAACTATTACGTAGAAGTCATAGGAATACTGGTTTAATATGTTGTTTTGTGATATTTAGTGGTATTTTCCCACAATAACATATATCCTGGCTCGTTGAAAAGTTTGGTCTAAATCCTGATTCCGAAGAACTTTAAGGATCCCTACTTATCTCTCATGGCCTTGGTACTATTGAAATATCAAGGTTAAGTCCTTACTTAAAAGAGTCTTTCAGACACCCTTTAATTTCCCTTGGCCTTCAAGAATAACATCCAAGGATATTCACAATACAACATTACCATTTTCTTTCACACATAATAGGTATAATTCTTTACTTGGAAACTATCCCTATTGGTGCCTTAACATTCTTTAGGAAACATATTAGAACTTCAAAACATCAAAAATGACACTTTTGGAGTTCCAGAGCTCCGCGCCTCGGCCCTCAACTTATGCGCCACGACCCTCTACTCCCTGGATTTTCTACTGGTGCTGGCATCGAACGAGTGCCTCGGTCCCCATTACGAGCGCCTCGGCCCGCGTTGAGCGCCACAGCCCCCGTTACTGAGCGCCTAGGCCCCGGACACAGAACCCAAATTTTGCAGAATTCTGTAAAACAGTTCACTGTTCCAATGGATCAAAACTCGATTTTTGGCCAATCCAAACTAGTTTCTAGGTATTCTAAGATCCCAAACAAGTTTACAAACATGAGGGAAACATAAAACACCAATTAATTTCATTAAAAATGGATCAAAACACAAATCACTCATCCAAATCCCTAAAATCACCTCTTTGAGTAATTTAGGTCCAAAATGAGTATTTTCAGTTTCTAATCCCAAATCTTACATGAACAAGTCCTAAACATCATTTAAAACTCATTCAAGCAAGAAAAACACTTAAAATACATCCATAACTCAATTTGACATATTAGGTTTCAAATAGCCTAAATATGTAAAAATGAGAAAAGATGAAGTTTAAGCTCAAAAACCCCTACCTTTGGAGCTGTGTTGATGAATCAAGCTTGCTTAGATCCTTAAGCCTTATCTTTACGCTTAGCTTTCCTCTTTCTCTCTTCCTCTTCCTTTTGCTTTTCCTTTCTTTCCTCTTCTTTCTCTTTTCTTCTCACGTTTTCTGTTTCTGATTTTTTTGTAACAAAATAGCTATGAGTGAGGCTTATCAATGAGGAAATTATGACTCTTTTAGCCTTTAGGCCATAACTGATAAAATTTGATCTGCTAAAAATACTCAGATTTAGCTAAATCTAGATTTCAGCTTCCAACAACTTTAAAATAAATACTAATATTCATATAAAAAGTCGTTTCAACATTATATGATATTTTCATATCTGCTACTAGTTAAACCAGCTATAATTAGACAATCAATATGTCTAAAAATGTCGAACTAACTCAGTTTACCTTGAAACTTTAACTGTAACTATATCTATATATTTATGACTTAGAAATAAATTATTCATATTTATTTCTCTCTCCTAAGTAATTAAATCTGAGTCATTTTAAGCTACTATTCACAGTTCAGTTTGCAACTAAGTACTTAAATGAACTCAGATTGTCACAAAATTATACATACATACTAAACAAGTCATATGCTACATTTTGAACACATAAACAAGTCTAGCATATCATTCAGGGTATTACATTTCTCCCCTTCTTTTTAAAAAGTTTGACCCCAAAATTGCTCACCTGAAAGGAAAAAATCTGGGTAGTCCTGCTGCATGTGGGACTCTAACTCCCAAGTAGGCTCCTCGAAGTCATTACCACCCCAAATAACCTTCACCAGAGGAATCTATTTACCTCTAAGCTCTTTGACCCCTCTGTCCACGATCCTGACCGGATGTATACCATAAGACAAATCATCTCTTAACTGTACAGATTCATGTTCTATGATATGCAATGGATCTGGATTATACTTTCTCAACTGAGATACATAAAAAACATTATGAAGGTTAGACAAACTGGGAGGAAGGACTATCTGGTAAGTTACAGGTCCAACTTTCTTTAAAATTTGGTAGGGACCAAGAAAACGAGGATTCAACTTTCGAGTTTTTAATGCTCTACCAATCCCTATTGTAGGAGTAACTCTTAAGAATACATGATCTCCCTCACTAAACTCAAGAGGTCTCCTTCTTTTATCAGCATAACTCTTTTGCCAACTTTGAGCAGTAACTAACCTATCCTTAATCATCTTGATTTGTTCTGTGGTATGCTGGACTAACTCTGGATCTAGGATGGTTCTCTCATCTACTTCATAGCAACATAAAGGTGATCTGCATTTTCTTCCATATAAAGCCTCATAAGGTGCCATACCTATGCTAGAATGATAACTATTGTTATAAGTAAATTCTGCTAATGGTTGGTACTGATCCCAACTACCCTGTTGCTCTAACACACATGCTCTAAGCATATCTTCCAGAGTTTGGATAGTCCTCTCTGTTTGCCCGTCTATTTGTAGGTGATAAGCTATACTAAGGCTTAACTTAGTCCCAAAGGCCTCCTGCAAGGCTCCCTAGAATCTAGATGTAAATCTAGGATCTCTATCTGAAATTATACTTACGGGGACTCCGTGCAACTTGACTATCTCCTTCAAATAAAGCTGAGTTAATTTATCTAGAGAATAGCTAGCTTTCATTAGCAAAAAGTGGGCAGATTTGGTTAATCTATCCACTATAACCCAAACAACATCATAACCTTGTTGAGTCTTGGGTAAACCCATTACAAAATCCATTGAAATCTTCTCCTATTTCCACTCTGGGATTCCTAAAGTTTGTAAAGGTCCTGCTGGCTTCTGATGTTCAATTTTCACTCTTTGACAAACTAAACACCTTGCGATATACTCTGCTATATCTTTTTTCATTCCAGTCCACCAAAACATTTTCTTCAGATCTTGGTACATCTTAGTGGTTCCGGGATGGATAGTATACTTACTACTATGAGCTTCTTCTAGAATCCTATCTTTGACTTCTGACTCTCTTAGAACACAAAGTCTATCTCTAAACTTTATCATCCCATCATCAGTCATATCAAAATCCTCTGAGGTTCCTAAAAAGATCTGCTCACGAATATCCATTAGAGTTTCATCATCCTTCTTTTGAGCTTCTAAAGTTTGAGCCCTTAGGTCATTTACTATGTCCACTCTACTCACAAAGGGGCTCTGTGGCATCACAGTCACCGCTAAACTCAAATCTCTGAAACTCTCGAGAAGTCCACTTTCTTGGATCATTATTCGAGACACATGTAGAGATTTCCTACTTAGTGCATCAGCCACGACGTTGGCTTTACCTGGATGATACTTTAATTCAAACTCATAGTCCTTTAAGAACTCCATCCATCTTCTCTGTCTCATGTTCAGTTCTTTCTGATCAAATAAGTATTTTAAACTCTTATGATCATTGAACACCTCAAACTGGATTCCATAGAGATAATGCCTCCAAATCTTTAAGGCAAATACTACAGCTGCTAACTCTAAATCATGCGTAGGGTAGTTTTCCTCGTGCGGCCTTAACTGCCTTGATGCACAGGCAACCACTCTCCTATTCTGCATCAGAACACACCCTAGTCTCATCTTTGAAGCGTTACAAAAGACCTCAAAGTTTTCATGGGGATCTGGAATTACCAACACTGGTGTAGTAGTGAACCTTTTCTTTAACTCTTGGAAACTATTTTCACACTCCTGAGTCTATTCAAAAGCACTACCCTTTCTAGTCAACCTAGTCAAAGGCAGCGCTAACTGAGAAAAACCCTTAATGAACCTTCTATAGTACCCGCTTAGGCCTATAAAACTCCTGATCTCGGTCACAGTGGTGGGTCTCTTCCACTACAACACTGCTTCTACCTTGTTAGGGTCTACTACAATTCCTCCATTAGAAATAACATGGCCCAAAAACTGAACTTTCGTTAGCCAAAACTCACATTTGGACAATTTGACATACAGTTTATTCTCCTTTAGAATATCTAAAACAATTCTTACATATTGCTCATGGTCTTCCCTTGTCTTTGAATAGATAAGGATGTCATCAATAAACACTACCACAAACTGATCTAGGTAAGGTCTAAAAACTTTGTTTATGTAATCCATAAACACTGCTAGAGCATTCATTAACCCAAAGGACATCACAAGATACTCATAATGTCCATACCTAGTTCTAAAAGCAATCTTAGGGATATCCTCTCCCCTAACTCTGATTTGATGATATCCAGATCTTAGATCAATCTTGGAAAACACTGAAGCTCCTCTTAATTGATCCATCAAATCATTTATTCTAGGCAAATGATACTTATTCTTAATGGTCACCTTGTTCAACTGTCTGTAATCAACACATAATCGCATGGTACCATCTTTCTTCTTTACTAGCAACACTGGTGCTCCCCAAGGAGAAACACTTAGTCTAATGAATTATTTATTCAATAACTCTTCTAGCTGCTTCTTGAGTTTTGCCAACTCTAATGGTGCCATCCTATAGGGTGTTATAGATATAGGTCCTGTACCTGGAACTAAATCTATAGTAAACTCTATTTCTCTCTCCAGTGACAACTCAACTATGTCACTTGGAAACACCTCAGGGTATTCCTTCACTACAGATATACTGTCTAGGCTCTGCTCAACCTCTACAGATAATGAAGAAAGAAGAACATATCCTAGAGCTCCATCTACCAAACAGTGATTGACTTGATTAGCATTGAGAAAAGCAAACTCGAAAAAAACTACTTTGGTAGGAATATCAGACAGAAAAACTAAAATTTTATCTTAACAGTTCAAAACCACATGATTGGATGATAACTAATCCATACCAAGAATGACATCTATATCCACCAAAGGTAAACAAATAAGGTTTACAAGAAAAACTCTATCCTCGATTCTTATACAACAGTCAAGACACACTTTCGAAGTTATGACTGGCTTACCGGTGGGTGTGAAAACAGATAAATCATATGGTAACTCTGACATAGGTAAATCCAACATCCTTACACAATCATAAGAAACAAAGGAGTGGGATGCTCCTGAATCATACATGATATTTAAAAGATGATTACAAATTATGCCTTTACCTTGGATCAGATCAGAAGACTTGGCCACATCTGTTCCGCCTAGAGTATAAACTCGTCCCTTAGCTAGTGGCTTTGGGATAGGTGCATCTTCTTTCTTTTGAGGACAAGCTCTAGAGAAATGTCATGACTGTCCACATGTAAAACACATAGACTAACCCATATAACATTTGCCTCCATGTGACTTCCCACACTCGGGACATGGTGGTGCCTTAGACCACTTCTTACTCTTTCCTTTAGGGTTGCTTTCCTTAGAAGCACCCTGTTTGTTCCTATTGTCCTCTCTCTTTCTTTTTGGAGCTTCTTACACCCTTCCCACAGATAAGGAGCGGTTAACATCTGACTCCACAATCCTACATTTGTTAACCAACGAAAGAAAGTCTCTGATCTCCATCGGTCTCACCATACTTCTGATTTCATCTCTCAGACCAGCTTCAAATTTCAAACATCTCCATTTCTCATCTGGGTGAAAACGGAAATGAGAAGAGAATTTTGATAGTTCTTCATACTTGGCCACATACTGACCTATAGTCATATCCTCTTGTTTAAGCTGCATAAACTCTATTTCCTTATCATTATGTAGAATCTGTGGGAAAAACTTCTCTAGGAAAGCTACTTTGAAAACTTCCTATGACATCGGGCTATTAGTTGTCCCTAATGCCCTTGTGGTACTCTTCCACCAATGCTCTGCCTCATCTTTCAGCATATATGAAGCAAAGATCACCTTTTGCTCCTCCGAGCAAACCATAGCATAAAAAATCTTCTCTATCTCACTGAGCCACTCCTCAGCCTTAGTAGGATCATACTCGCCTCTATATGATGGAGGATTCATCTGATGAAAAACTGTCAAGTCCAAGAAAGTCTAACTCTTTCCAGCTTGATTTGCTTCTTGCGAATGGCGATCAGGTGGTGCAGGATGCTGAGATGAATTTAATTCTATTCTCTCAAGCATTCTATTCATAATACTGGCCATAGCCATAACGGCTTCAGCCATATCTGGACCTGGTGAGGTCGAGCTCTCTGCTTCTCTAGGTCGCCTATTTGGTTCCATAGTTTCCTGTACACACATAAACAATAAATATTGAGCTGCAGTCTCGATACCATGTAACTGTGTAACAGAATCTAATAATAACCAATCCGAGGCAAATCATGCAATTCTATCATCACATTTAACATATGAAACAAGAAAAGCACAATTTTCTAAGAATGAACTCCTATATGCCTAAGCATAGTCAGTCCATACACTGGCTCAATAGGATGAACTGCTCTGATACCATAATGTAACATCCTAATACCAATATCTCAGTATTAACATTAAATAAGAGATATGTAGCATTATAATGTCACTACGTACATTCTAATGATATATATTTATATCCATAATGTTCATTGAAAACACTATAGAGAGCCATATGAAATGCTGAAATATAATAATTATACAATAATGCATCAAATACATATACATCACTAGCCTTAGCAAAGGCTTTAAGTGTCTCATACCTTAAACATTTCAAAGTATACTAACAAGTACACAAACTGAAACATTATATAAAACCTAGTCTAATCTTTATCTTTGTTCTTCTTCTTATCCTTGGAAGAAGATTCACCTGGAATTACATGATACACAGCGGGGTGAGAAACTACATTCTCAGTATGCGTAATCAAAACCAGTCATACATAACATATATAAACATAATTTCAATATCAACTAATGAAACATGTTTAAAACATATACAATGTCTATCTGTAACTTTTAAATCAACCAAGATATCTTACATTACATATTTATATCTAGTTCAACTTAAAACTATTATGTAGAAGTCATAGGAATAATGGTTTAATATGTTGTTTTGTGATATTTAGTGGTATCTTTCCACAATAACATATATCCTGACTCGTTGAGAAGTTCGGTCTAAATCCTGATTCCGAAGAACTTTAAGGATCCCTACTTATCTCTCATGGCCTTGGTACTATTGAAATATCAAGGTTAAATCCTTACTCAAAAGAGTCTTTCAGACACCCTTCAATTTCCCTCGGCCTTCAAGAATAACATCAAAGAATATTCATAATACAACATTACCATTTTCTTTCACACATAATAGGTATAATTTTTTACTTGGAAACTATCCCTATTAGTGCCTTAACACTCTTTAGGAAACATATTAGAACTTCAAAACATCAAAAATGACACTTTTGGAGTTCCAGAGCTCCACGCCTCGGCCTCTAACTTATGTGCCGCAGCCTTCTGCTCCCTGGATTTTCTACTGGTGCTGGCATCGAACGAGCGCCTCGGCCCGCATTACGAGCGCCTCGGCCCGTGTTGAGCGTCGCGGCCCCCGTTACCGAGCGCTAGGCCCCGGACACAGAACCCATATTCTGCAGAATTCTGCAGAATGGTTCACTGTTCTAATGGATCAAAACTCAATTTTTGGCCAATCCAAACTAGTTTCTAGGTATTCTAAGATCCCAAACAAGTTTACAAATATGAGGGAAACATAAAACACTAATTAATTTCATTAAAAATGGATCAAAACACAAATCACTCATCCAAACCCCTAAAATCACCTATTTGAGTAATTTAGGTCCAAAATGAGTATTTTCAGTTTCTAATCCCAAATCTTAGCATGAACAAGTCCTAAATATCATTTAAAACTCATTCAAGCAAGAAAAACACTTAAAATACATCCAGAACTCAATTTGACATATTAGGTTTCAAATAGCCTAAATATGTAGAAATGAGAAAATATTAAGTTTAAGCTCAAAAACCCTACCTTTGGAGCTGTGTTGATGAATCAAGCTTGCTTAGATCCTTAAGCCTTATCTTTACCCTTACCTTTCCTCTTTCTCTCTTCCTCTTCCTTTTACTTTTCCTTTCTTTCCTCTTCTTTCTCTTTTCTTATCACGTTTTCTGTTTTTGATTTTTTTGTAACAAAACAGCTGTAAGTGAGGCTTATCAATGAGGAAATTATGACTCTTTTAGCCCTTAGGTCATAACTGATAGAATCTAATTTACTAAAACACTCAGATTTAGCTAAATCTAGATTTTTCAGTTTCCAACAACTTTAAAATAAATACTAAGATTCATATAAAAATTCGTTTCAATATTATATGATATTTTCATATCTGTTACTAGTTAAACCAGCTATAATTAGATAACCAATATGTCTAAAAATGTCAACCTAACTCAATTTACCTTGAAACTTTAACTGTAACTATATCTATATATTTGTGACTTAGAAATAAATTATCCATATTTATTTCTCTCTCCTAAGTAATTAATGCTATTATCTGAGTCATTTTAAGCTATTATTCACAGTTCAGTTTGTAACTAAGTACCTAAATAAACTCAGATTGTCACAAAATTATACATATACTAAACAAGTCATATGCTACCTTTTGAACACATAAACAAGTCTAGCATACCATTCAGGGTATTACACTGGTCGAGTAATAGCAGCTGTGATTTTCTTTAAATAGGAAAAGTTATGCAAAATTCAACACACTTTTGCATATCATGCAAAAAATCCCTAATCCTTATAGAGTAGTTTCGCCGCAGCAGGATTTGGAGGATAACTTCGAATGAATGATTTGATTCTTGAATGCTAGAAGATCATAATCACTGTAAAAGAGGTTTTAATTTCTCTTTCCTTCTAGTTTTTCCTTTTCTTTGGGTTTTCTTTCCATGAGCTTATATTTTGATATGAATTTGTTTGTATTGAACATGAGTAGCTAAACCCATAACTAGGGCTATGGGGGATCTTATTTTCTTAATTATTTAGATTTGATTTCTAATTTGATTAAGGTAATTTTTTTTAGGGTTTGTTATATTGCTTGCATTCTTGTGATAACTTAACCACTTTTAGCATGTGTTAATTCATTGTTTGACCGGTGACTATTCACATTCAATGAGTGGATCTATATGATAAACTTAGGATTAGATTGGTGAATGACCAAACATCAATTTTTTTCTACTAATGGAATTAATAGGTATGTTAGTTCATCTATTGAATTAAAGTTTAGTGCATTCCTAATTAGTTTAACTAAATAACCAAATAGGTGATTTAATTTAGGACTAAAATATTGTTTCATCCATGACCAGTGAGATTCAATAGCAAGTAAGAAAATATTGGCAAAAGAAATATCTTACATCATAAATGAAAGAAAATTTGAATAATTAGATTCAAGTGAACCTTGTGCCGTAGTTTCTCTCTCATTGATTATCTATTCTTTACTTGATTGTTCATATTTCTTCTTTATTAATTTGTTTTCTATTTTTAGTTTGAATTTCTCTTATCTTATGATTGTCTAAATAACAAAGGGTTTTATGAATCTAGTAATTACCACTTATTCCTCGTGGAATCGATAATTGGGACTCAAGTCCTATATTACTTAGTGATAGAGTGCACTTGCTTGTAGTGTATTTTACACGTATCAGTTTTTAAAGTTAAACATAAGGCAAATGAATCAGTTGAGATGCATAAAGCACGTTTAGTAGCAAAAAGGATATACTCAAACTGCAGGTATTGATTATCTTGAGACTTTCAGCCCTGTTGCAAAGATGACAACCATAAGGACTTTGTTAGCATTAGCTGCAGCCAAGAATTGGCACTTACAATAGCTAGATATTAACATAACTTTTCTTCATGGTGATCTATATGAGGAAGTATACATGGTGTTACCACCTGGTCTAACTCCAAATTCCCAAAATCAGGTTTATCAACTTAAAAAATCACTATATGAGTTAAAATAGGCTAGTAGGCAGTGAGACTCCAAACTTTCTGTTGCTCTGTTAGAGTCAGGGTATAGCCAGTCAAAAGCTAACTATTCCTTATTTGTTAAGGATCAATCTACTGGATTTACTGCAATCTTGGTATATGTAGATGATTTGCTTTTGGCTGGGACTAATTTTGCAGAGATCAACCATGTCAAGGCTTTGTTGGATGACAAATTCAAAATTAAAGATCTAGGAGATTTAAAGTTTTTTTTTGGAGTGGAAGTTACAAGGAGTACATAGGGCATTGCTTTGTATCAAATGAAGTATGCTCTAGAGTTGTTATAGGATACAGGTCTTTTATGATCAAAATTTGTAAATACTCCAACAGATTATTCTATGAAGTTTCAAAGGGACACAAGTTCTCCTTTTTCAGACATTATAGCTTACAGGATATTAATTGATAGATTGCTCTATCTAACTACAATAAGACCAAATTTGTCTTTTGTAGTAAGTTCTCTCAGTCAATACTTGGATAAACTTATGCTTCAACATTACCAGGAAGCACTCAGAGTCTTGAAGTATATCAAATCTTCACCTACTAAAGGCTTATTTTTTCCAGCTGATACTGATATCAGACTCACTGGATTCAATGACTTTGATTGGGGGCATGTCTTGATACTTGAAGATCATTAACTAGTTTTTGCTTTTTCCTAGGGTCTTCTTTGATTTCTTGGAAAAGTAAAAAATAACCTACAGTGGCAAGGTCATCTTCTTTGATTGAGTATAGAGCCTTAGCTACAGCTATTTGTGAAGCTCAGTGGTTGGTTTACTTATTACAAGATTTGCAGGTTTTTAACTTTACTCCAATAACAATTTTCTGTGATAACAGATCAACAATTTATATTGTAACAAATTCAATGTTTTATGAGAGAACAAAACACATAGAGATAGATTGTCACATAGTGAGAGAGAAAATACAGTTAGGGTTAGTGCACTTGTTGCCTATTTCTTCTAAAGCACAAGTAGTAGACATCTTGACCAAAGGATTAGCTCTTGGTCCATTTTAACATTTGCTAAGAAAGCTTAGTCAGATTGATCTATACGATCCAGCTTGTGAGGGGATGTCAATAAAGCCCAAAGACATGAATTCCAACCAATTGGAATTAGCTCAAAATCAACCTGGATGATGAGTTGGTTAATTGCAGACAGACGAGTTAGTTAGTTGTAGATAAATGAGTTAGAGTTAGTTGCAGACAGTTAGACTAGTTTGTTAGTCAAATAGTTGAAAGTTAGTTATAGAGGTGTAACTAATTACTATAATTAGCAACTGATTAGTTAGTAATTAGCTTAATTAAATTATGTATATAAGCTACATGAGCTACACTCTTAGGTTCAGATTGATTCATTCAGAAAATCATATCATTGTTCTTCTGTTTTGATATTAATCAAGGGTACCGGTACTTAGAGAGTAGAAAAAGAATACTACGGTATCATAGAAACACCCTTAAAATGAGGCACTATATAAATTAGGTTTTAATAATTTTAATGGTTCTCTAATTAATATTTTTCAGTTATAATCTTGTCCTCGAATCAAAATAGAAAAATGAGAAATAAATACATATTTAGTAATTGACAATAATATTTTTCTTAGTTGCTATTTTTTCTTATTTGGCAACTTTCAATGGGAAAATTGGATTATAGACACAAAAAATGGAATAGAATATTTGATCTGTATAATAATACATTATATAATTATATAGTAGTTCTCTAATTAATATTTTTCATTAACAATATATATTCTAGGGAGTTCATAAGAGCACTATATAAGGAGGCGTTGCATAAGTTGCAAAATATAACCAAAAAAAACATTTTTTGAATATTAGAATATTTTTTCGATACCCGTGTTCACATCTTGCTTAATGTCAATAATATGATGTTTTGGGTATAACTCTACAATTTCTAACAGAAGTCCCCCCCAAATCCTTTTATGAATATGATTGGAGAAAAGTTGGTAATTTTGGCTACGAAAATGATAACCGGGTGCCACCTAATATTCATACCGCATGTAAATCTTTGACGAGTTGTGTGATTCATAAAAAGACATACATCAGATCATCTAATCATGCTATTGAAAATTTAAATGTGAGTATAATATAAGTGCAAGTAAAGTCTCAGATGAGATGAGAATAGATATATGGTGATGACCTATATAATGGAATAACTCATAAACTTAATGTCTTAAGATTTTGAATTGAAACATTGTATCAGATTCACTGGTGTATTTACTTGTTACGTCCATTGAAATAAATCTCTCCAATATTTTGGGCTCTCCTTAGACTTAACACATCCTGAAACTCCATAGGACCAAGGTGGGATTGATCTTATTCAACTGGGGCATGCTTTTTCATCGTGAAGTTTGTGCTACTGAAGGATTACAGCATGGTTATGTTTGAATGGACATCGGGTAGTCCTCGATAATTATATAATTGTCTAGACATAGTCTCCATAGTTTATTCCTTCTACCCCCACCTTCAATTCGACCATAGCATCGATAGTTTCCAGAACTGAACTTTGTTTATTATGACAATAATGTTTTGATGGCTATTGCTTTTACCATTAGGTGACCTATTAAAATTGATACTAATTCAAAAGTGGAGTGCATCTCAATATTATATATATATATGTATATATAATTAATGAGGGTGTTTAATTTGCTGGGTTATGTGTTCATTTGGATATCATTTGGTGAGCCATTTTTGGCTTTATAGGATCACTGGCATAATGCTAATACACATTCTTTGCCGGGCATGAAAATGCAGTCTTGTAATATGCTTAGCGTTCAAATAACTGAACATTCTTGCTAGAAGAATATAATTAAACATGTTCTAAATAAACATCAATCTTCGGAAAAAATAGAGAAATTGTATGAGTTGAACTTTTGGATGAAAAGATTACATGCATGTTTGGCTGCTATGTTTTTTACTAGCTAATTGTTGCAAAGTTGGTAAGTATACCAAGTCACATAAGTAATAAAATAAGTGAGAGAGCAACGTCCACGGGAATTATGCTACCAAGTACCAATTTTGCAAGTTAAATTACTATCTAAACTTCCAATTTGAAGAAGAAATGTATAAATTGCATGAAAATCACAAAACAAATGAAAAACAATATTTTTGGAATTTCAAAGAGATAAAAGGTGTAGTAAAAAGCAAGTGGGTAGAAGCGCTAGGGATTTGACTTCACTTAACCTTTACTTGATTTCATTGAACACACTACAAGAAATTTACAATTTAGCGAGGGAAGTTTGCGAGGGAAAATTTCCCTCGCAATTCGCTCTCTAATTAGCGAGGGAATTGCGAGAGATCAGCGAGGGAATCTTCTCCCTCGCTAAATTTGAAAAATAAATTCTACGAGAAAATAACGAAGTAATAGCGAAGAAATTGCGAGGGAATTGCGAGAGATTTTTTTCCTCTCTGATATTAGCGAGGAATTGCAGGATAATATCCCACGCTAAAAGTAGAGAGGAATTGCGAGGAATAATTTTCCTAGTGAGAGCACGTGTAAACTTAGTCTAGTTAGCGAGGGAATTGCGAGGTATTTTTTCCTCGCTAACTGATAAAATTTAGCGAGGGAAACTTTCATCGCAAATCCGTCGCAAATCCGTCGCAAAACCTACTTCAACCTAATTACAGAATTCTAAATCCCTCTTTCCCTCTCACTCTCACCCTCTGTTTCTCCTGCTCTCCCGCCCACTCTACCTCCCCCTCGCCCTCTCTCTCTCTCTCGTTCTCTCACTCTCACCCTCTTTCCCTCTCACTCTCACCCTCTCTCTCCCGTGCTCTCCCGCCCCCGTGCCTCTCACCCTCACCCTCTCTCTCTTGTGCTCTCCCGCCCCCTTTTCCTCTCACCCTCACAGCCGTAGGACCTTCCCCTCCACTACTCAGATCTCATTACCACTGCGCCACTGTCGCTCTGATTGCGCCCCCACCTCCCCACCTCGCCACTGCCGCTCTGACCGCGCCCCCACCCCGCCACCGCGCTAGTGTAACACTCTTCCCCTTTCCTTCAATTTCATTTGAGAGGTAGCTACTTCAATTTCATTTGTATCCCATCAGTTTTAACTTTATGCTGATTGTTTTGTTGAGGTATGATATGAATGTCAATGACTACTTGCTCATGATGTATAATGTGAACCTGCTTCTATGATTTTGTGATGTTTTGCTTCTTTAATTGGGTTTAACTAATTCCTTGCTCTGGACTGGAATTATCTTCTTTCATATTATTATTAACGTATGAGTTCTTTTCTTTTTTGCAGTCATGCAATTCTTATCTATCTTGCTTCGCCTTTTCCGGGAGTTGCAAACCATTGGTTAGTATTGTATTGCCCTCTTCACTAATTAAATTGCAATCTTCTGTATGAATTCAAGATATGTGAATTAACAGAGTGTAACATTATCAGGTTGTGCATGTATTTCATTAGCTAAATGTTGTATCTTAACAAAGCAACCTCAGTCAATGGAATTTTTTGGCTACTAGATAATTTAGATGTGCATCATACAATAATTTAGATGGGACAAAGGATAATTCAACCCTCAAGAGCATTCATTAATTGTCCTCACTCCTTAGAAGAAGAGAGAACTTGAAAACTGGGGAAGATAGATAACTTGAAATTGGGTTTGGATTGGTTTTGGTTATGAGGCATGAAAGCAGGAATATCAAGGAGTGTGTCTGGGAAGTGGGAGTGAAGCAGCCCCACTTTGCCATTTGAAAAGCAAATGGTCATCCTTTATTTTGGGGAGAATGATGTGCTTTTTCTCGTGAAGAAACTGCCGCCATTTTGGTGTTATTCTAGGTCAAGCTTCGTCTCTTTGCAGGGTGGCGTAGTACCACAAAAGTTAGAGACTTGGTAAATGAGCTTGAATGAATAATTTATCAGCAAAATTACATTTAGTGCTGAATAATCACATTTCTACAGATCTTAGCATTTTGTAAATTACTTCAATTGAATTAATCAGTAGCAGATGAGACTAGGCTATATCTAGGCATCCATGACAATAATGTTCACTTGGCAATCTCTATTAATATATGATGATAGGCTTCGGTAGAGGACAATACATGAAGCCATTAGGTCATTGGTCGTCAAGAAAATAATCTTAGATATGCATTTTAGTACGGTAGTAGATATGTTATAAAGTTAGTGCCCCTTCCTTCCAGATGATCACATCCCTCTTTCTTTGACTTTCGAAGCTACAGTTAGTTTAATAACTTTAATAATGTCTTAAGCATGGAATATATTTCTTTTTAATAAAGGAGAAAAGCCAAGTGGAACTATAAATTATTATTAAGTGCTTATAGACCATCTAATTCCACCTTAAATAAATTACACTGAATCCCCTCCGATTGAGAAGTTTGAGGTGTATCTACTACAATATGAAAGTGCTTTTAAAATAACAAACATTGCATGAGAGACAGCTTTACCTTATCTGACTTTTCTTTTAAATTTTTTATTCTATTGACCCTTGGGTTCCCTTATGCTGTTCATGTATTATAAAACTAGTTATTTTAATAGATGCAATGCATGTTAGAACCTAAGAGTTTACTATAAAAGGAAGAGATGCAGACCCAAAGATCATTAATAAACTACTAATTTTATAAATTCTGAAATTTTATGGGCAATCCACCCTCCTTACTAATAATCTACATATTTAAGGAAGAAAGAACAATTAGTATTTTTCCCCCTTATTAATATTTCCTCAAAGCAAAACATTATCAGCTATTCTTTCTTATTTACGGTCTTGTTGCTCATAAAAGAAGCAGACCAATTTTTTTTCGTATGAAGAATTTTGGTTGATATTCAATGTGAGCCACCATACATATGGACAAGCGTACCTCTCAAAATACTATCAAATATATTTTCTTATTCTTTTTTTTATTCAACATATAAAAAACCAATGCCCATGAAAATGAAAATATTTCCCACATCATAACTAGATCATTTGTCTGACATAATGCAAAAGGAGCGGATGATGTCCATACCTTAGACTCCCCAGTCTGTTTCAACTTGTCAGCATGCTTTGTTACACTTTGTAAGAAAAGCATATGCTTGATGGTCCTTTCCAGAAGTGCATCTATGCTACACTGTTGAATCATTATAAGAGATTAAAGAAAAAAAAATTCAGCACCTGAATATGATATTTAAAAAAGAAATTGGATTGAGATATAAGAGAGCACAAGAAAGGCTATACTTTTGCTCCATTTGGCACAATTTCCCGCAACTCTTTCACGCGATCTTGAATCATTTGGCAATCTTTAGGTCGAGGCCTGGGATTCTCTCCAGGTTTAAGCCTTTTACGATTTGATTTGCAAGCTTCATCTGGCCGCTTAGAGTATCCAGTTGAAACACTATTTTCATGCTTCACAAGTGCTAACATTCTCAACCCATGAACTAAGTTGAGACCCGTATATGGAAGTAGTTTGAGAGAAGTTTCCAAGCATCATCCTTGCTACACCCAGACCTAAGAGAACAAGTTTCAAAGAAGACTGTTTTACCTCCCTTGGGTCTGCATGAACAGTGCCAACTTGAACATTTCCAACTGAGTGCACAACTGCACCAAACCCGTTAAGCATCACATTAGCATCATCGCTGGTCTGCTCTTGAAAGGCATAAAGAATACCATTAATCAGAAGATCTTTTAATCAGGCATCTATATCAGATGCTCCCAAGTTAGTGACCACCTTCTCAATAGTTTCCATAACCATTCGTGTAAAGGTTCACTCTCATCTTTAATATCCTCAACAATTCTCCCGAAAATATCGGCAACGACAACTTTGTTTGCCTTCTCTACAGTAGTCTCCACAAGTTGCTTATAGTTTCTTCGATCCAAAGTCATCCTCCTAACCCGAGACGTTCAAAAAATCGGGAGAATATCATTTCTAATATAATAACTATGCACACCCTCAAGTAATTACACACTGCTTCACCATATTCAGAACAATTTTCTTCATTTCTTCCTCAGGCGACTGAAATTCACGAATCAAAATAATCATAACTTCCTTAGCATAGTAACTAGCATATAGGGCTTCCATCAACGGATTTGTAAAACCAATTGCCTTTAAGAAACGCTTTTGTCTCCTATCCCAGTACATTTAGGACTATCTAAATATGACATAAATTTTGGATGTTGAAAATAAAAGTCACGAATTTCTAGCGAATTATGTGTTAAGAATATTGGTTTGATTTAATTTTCCATGATTGTGCTTTAACATATGCTTAAAGTTTTATTTTCTTATTCGAGTAAAAGTTTAATTAAACCCTTAGTTTTCCGTTTGAGATTCTATATTAATGAGTACGCATACCTTTTCAAGGTACTGCTCATTGTATTGAATATTGAATTGTCCAAGTGGGACAGTTTGGTAAGAAATTTTGTCTTCGCTCGGTTAATAGTTTTTCTTTAAATCTCATATGTTATATTTGTTGAAATTTCGGTCTGCAATATTTCTTTTTGTTCTCTGGGTGTATACTTAAATGCAGTAGATCTCACTGCGTTCAAGTCATGCACTTGGAGACCAATGGGAAATGCTGTCGAAATAGATTCCTGACAGATGTGGAACTTCAGATTGCTGAGACATATGTGCTTGTAAATTGTGGAGAAGTAGAACCTTATCTCCAGTAAGTTTACTCTCTATCTAATGAATATGTTACTAATGTGCTTAATTTATAGTTCCATATTAATTAATGTATTGATTAGACAATTCGAAGATTCGTTAAGGGAAACAGATCCCAATATCACTGATGATCAAATATTGGAAGCTCGAGATAAGGACTTTAGTAGGTGGCTAAAACATCTAGTGAGTCCTTTTATCCATAATTGTGATCTACCATATTAAATTCAATGTTCATTATGCATGATGTTACAAAATTTCTACCGTCTATGTAATGATACAGGTTAATATAGGCCAAGTCGAGGATCAAATGATACGAGAGATAAGTTATGGTCCATCTAAGTCCGTGACTTCTTATTGTGGCTTAATAGTTAATGGGTACAAATTCCATACTAAGGTGTACGGACAAAATAAAGCTACCATGAATAGTGGTGTATGTGTTAGAGGTAGTATATATGGTAAGAATGACTTCGACTATTACGGCATCCTTGAAGATATATTGGAATTGTCATATGTAGGAAATCAGAACAGAGTATTTCTGATCAAATGTCATTGGTTTGACCCGATAAATGGAGTCAATGTTGATGAGAGATATGGGTTGGTTGACATCAGGCATAAATCAAGACTTCACTCAAATAAGCCATTCGTCTTAGCCGAACAAGCACAACAAGTGTACTATACAAGATATCCACAAAGCGGGAATAGAGCTAATGGTGAATGGTGGGCAGCTTGCAAGGTCAGAGCAAAACTCTTCGTGGCTGAGACATTGAATGACGAAGGTGATGAATTGAATGACTTAACTGCTACTGATTATTACCAAGATGATGGATCCCTTGGAACACACAATCCTGTCGTAGATGATGAAGCAGTCTCATTGTTTGATGCACATGCCCAAATGGAAGAAGTGAACATACGTGATATACATTATCCAACAGACGTTCTATTTGATGACGAGTTCATTGATGACAATGAAAATAATGAAATTAATGAATTCTCAGATGAAGATGATGAATCTTTTGCTTTAGACTCAAGTAGTTAAAATTGAAGTTTGTTCAATAAATTTCGTTCATGGTATTTACACTGGAATATCATTATTCTCCAACGTCTATTTTTATTGACATATAGTTTCTTAACTCCTCATGTTTCATTATGTTTCCTTATGCAGATATTCATCATGACCATTCGAGGTAGAGGTGCTGGACGCGGTCGTGGGCGAGGCTGTAATGTTTCATCTGCTCATGATTCTCCACCACTACAAAGATTCTCACCTTTCTCTCCGGTATATACCGTAGGATGTTTCATTTTAATTATTGTTAACTCGTGGTTTATATAAATGTAATATACATGTATTTTGTTGTTTATGTATAATTATGTTAGGTGCAACTTCGCTATTGGCCCATCGACCGGTGCGAGCCTACCAAATGCGTCTAGTCCATTGACCATTGGAGGCGCATCAGCTTCTATCCCACCCTTTATTGACCCAGCTGATTTCTATGCCACCTCCTGCTGACCCACCCACTAGCGGCCCGAATGTGGTGCCTTCATGTGGAGAATCCAATGTAGAAACAGATAGCAGGGAACTTATATATGTGACGCCTGTCCCTGAACCGTAAGTAATAGTGATATCTCACCTTTTATTACATATATTTACTTTTAGATTACCAACATTACCTTCTTGTACTTACAGGAGGAGGTTTCTCCCGTCGAGGGTGACACGTGACATTATGTACAATGTCATGACACGGATGCCCTGTTCCTAGCTAGTACGTGGCGAGGTTATCCAGCTGAGATGAAGGAAATACTATTTACCGACTTTATGGTAAGTAATTGTGTTTATAGAATTATATATTATACGCTTATTGAAAAATTAATATACACTGATATCATTTGTGTAGGCTAAGCATCGGTTCACATCTGATGCTGATCGCGGCATGGCGAGAACTGTCTGGGAACAAACTATCTTGGACCGTTATCCAGACCATTTGAACAAAGCACGAGATAAGGCCTTTGAGAAGGCAAATTCAGACAACTTGGCTGATGTTAAGGGCCATGGGCCCAGAGGAATGAGGACGGAAGTGTGGGATGGCCTGTCGACATTTGGGCTGACAGATAAATGGATGACAAGGTCTGCACTGCCTGAGGAGAACAGAGCGCACCATGCCTGATGCCTTGAAGCATACCGGCGGGTCGATAAGTTTTGGTGAACACAAGAGCAAGATGGTAATATAACTTCCTCATTTAAAATTTTAATGATAAGTATTTGTGTATTAACATGTTGTAATTACTTAAGTTATTTGTCTATCTTGAGTATGACATAGTATTTTAGAGGGATTGCCTTACTTTTGATATGTATTTATTATATAATATTCTTCCATATGGGATTACAGGAGGCAGAGTTAAAGCATCCTAGGTTTCTTACAGAGATCTGTATGCTAAAGTTCATAAGAAGAAAGACGGAAACTATGTTTCGAGCGCCGAGGAATTTCATTGTAGGTGTCTTGTTCTTATTCAAAAGTCATATATATTTTAGTTTATTTTTTTTGTTAATATTTTTCTTGTTTTGTTATTTTCAGGAGTCATATGACACCGCAATGACAAAAATATGGAGAAAACTCTTCCTCTCACCCTATGGTTGACCCGGATGTCTGGTTGAATGCGGCGGGTCCCAACAAGAAGGGACGTGTGCATGGCATAGGTAACAGCTTGCACATTGGTAATAATACTATGCAAGCTTCATCCTCCTCAGTTGGAGGTCCTTCCCGCTCTACACCATTGACACAGGGACATATCCGAAGTCAGTAAATACGAAGCGGGCAGCGATGATGGCTTCGTTTGTCCAGAGTCAACTTGTCCCTATGTTGGCGCCCTTCCAATCATTCCTATCTACGATCGGATCAACAAATGTTGTTCCACAACCACCATCGCAAGGTTTAGGTAGGGAGGGTCGAGAGGAAGAGGAAGAGGAAGAGGAAGACGATGACTTAGACTGATTACTAATGTCCTTATTGTCTACTTTGTATAACTTTCAACTAAATTGATTGATTCTTTGTATAATAACTTTTCACTATATTATTACATTATTTGTACAAGTTTTTTTTACCGTAGTTTACAATTATTTGATTGTTTGGTGTTGGATTTCTGTTTGCTGTGGTTTGAAATGCAGGTTTTGGGAAAGTAATAATACAAATAAGTTATTAAAAAAATAAACTAATTAGCGAGGGATTAGCGAAGCGTGCAATAGCGACGAGTAAGAATTAGCGAGGGAATAGCGAGCAATTAGCGAGGGAAATTTACCACTATGATATATACAATTAGAGAGGTATTAGCGAGGGTTTGGCGAGGGAAATTAGCGACTAAATAGAGAGGAAATAGAGAGGGAAATTTAGAGAGGGAATAGCGAGGGAACAGAGATGGAAATTTACGAATATGGTATATCAGTTTAGAGAGGTAGTAGCGAGGGTTTAGCGAGGGATATTAGCGAGGTAACAGCGAGCAAATAGAGAGGGAAATTTTTGAGAGGGAATAGCGAGGGACAATAACAGCGAGGCATTTGCGAAGGAACTTCCCTCGCAGAATAGCGACGGAATAATGTAGTAAATTAGCGAGGGATTAGAGAGCGGTTAGCGATGGAAATGAATTATCTTAAGACAGATTAGAGAGGGAATCCTTTCCCTCGCTAATTAACGACGAAAAAAAGCGACTAACTTATCCCTCGCTAATCCCTCTCTAATCCCTCGCTAATTTAATTAGCGAGGGATTAGAGAGGGATTAGCGAGGGAAATTTCCCTCTCTAATTTCCTGTTTTCTTGTAGTGACATGCTAATATAGTTTGAAACCCTTAATTGATGGTGAGAAAACACTTAGTTGGTTAAAACTCAATTCCTTGGTGAGATAATTCTCCCTTACTTACCCAAATTACTAATTCCTTAATTGATTCATGCAATTAGAAGGATAAAGCATAGGAATCTCAAGAAAATCATACAATCAACAAAACACATTCATTGGTCTTGTTAGATCATAACATCAATCACAAGAAGCAAGCAGTAAAAAGGGATTTTCCTAATCCACCCAATACCCAACAATTCAATTTATGGATGATCAAGTTATAGAAGCATTAGGTACAAAGATTGCTCAATTAAGAAGAAACAAACATAGAATAACATCAAAATCCAATTATATCAAGTTTGGGTCAAGCTACATCTCTCCCTAGCATGGAGAGATTTAGCTACTCATGGAAGAAAATAAAGAGAAAAACGAAAGAGAAAAACGAAAGAGAAGAAGAGTAAACCTATAGATCCATGATGATGATGGTGATCTTCACTTGAATCCTTGGGTTAAAGTTCCACTCTCTCCAAAAATGGTTGAAAATCATAGAGAACGGGAAGAAGAGAGAGAAACTAGATCTAGAAAATGAAAAAGTATAAATATTGTCTCAGCAAATCTATTTATAATGCAATTACATGGGAGTCACGTGAAGCCAATGCATCCATATAAAAAATCCACGTACACGTGTAAGAGCCTCTGATTCCATGCAATTATCAATTGCAATCCCCCACGTATAGATGTAAAACTTCCACGTATGTTCTCTGGTCCTTGTGCACTTCTCAATTGCACTTGCCAAGCATATATGTAGACTTTTACATCTATACGTGAACTTCTCTGCTCCTTGGTGCATCTTGTATTTGCACTTCTACGCACCTATGTGGAATTCCTACATATGTACATAGGCTTCTTTGCCATGAAGCATTGTCCAAGTGCATTCACCACGCCTAAATGTAACTTCTCAAGCACAAGCGTGGTCTTTTGGCCATGAAACATCATGGCTCCACGCCCCTACGTAGACTTCCCAAGCACCTCCATGGGAATGGTTGACCCAAAATGGAAGATTTTGCATCAATGTTAGAGCTGGCAAAACGGGTTCAATCCGTCAGGTTAACCCGCCAACTCGTCATTTTTTTGCGGGTTGGGTTCAAAGATTGAACCCATATTTTTTTTTTTCAACCCGCATAACCCGTGGGTTAAGCGGGACAGAGGCGGGTTGGCCCTGTGAGTTAGCTCTCTTTTTTAAAAAAAAATGATAAGTAATACTATAAATGAAAAACTCTTTGATGTTATATAATTTATGTTTGAATATTTAATTAGACTATTTTAAAAATTATATTTTAGATATGTGGTTTGTAATTTTTTACCATTATTATTTATTTTTTTATAGTATTTATTGATTTTTTATATAATTTTTTTTATTTTTTAGGCGAGTTAAGCCGGTTGACCCGCTAACTCATCTATTTTTTCTCATTTTATCTTTTATGCGGGCCAACCTGCCTTAAAGTGGCCAACCCGCCTTAAAGCGGGATGGGTTAGCTCTTCCAACCCATTTTTTAAAATGGACAAACCCACCCCGCCCCGCATTTTAACTGGTTGAAGCGGGTTGGGGCGGGTCGGAGCGAGTTAGCCCATTTTGCCACCTCTAATCAATGTAACCATGCAATGTTTAGTTCCTCTCTTCTTTCCTCATAGCTCGTCTCATAATTCATCTGTCTCATTAAAACTTACAAATTCATATCACTTCATGAGTCTTAGAATGAAGTGTCAAAATAAATCAATTAATTTCATGAAACACACTTAAACAAAGTGAAATTGGCTATTAACTGAGTATGACCAAAGTTTACAAAAAAATCACTTCTTATAAACTAGGGAGAATTTTAGACTTAGTAATCACTTTTCTATTCAATTAAGGGCTAGAATAACTTCATTTTATGGAGTTATCACTAATATCATACTGAGATTTCATAGAAGCTTAAAGATTGTAGTATCATTTTGATAATTCCAATGCTAAGAAGTATATGGAATTAAAATTATAGTTTGTGTTACCAGTATATTTACTGTGGTTAGTCAAGTTAGAATTTAGAAATTAGTTATATTAGTTCCCAGAATCAGCATAGTTAGTTACTAATTTGTTATTTTCTCTCTTTTGTATAAGCCACATCATTTGCTTTATATCATACTTTTCCATTCAATCTAATTTAGAGTTTACTTTCTCACTTTCTCTTAATCTATTAGACAAAGAGGAATTCAAGTGTGAGTTCCAAGCCTCACATTGTTTAGGAATGAGTAAAGTGAGGACTTTATAAGTGGTTGGACTTATAAACTTAATACCTTAAGGTTTTGTGTTAAGAAATGGTGTTCTACCTAATGTTGTTTTACCTCTTTAAGTCCGTTTGTTTTAGATCTCCTTAGTATTTTTGAGCTCCCCTCTTTCAAACAAGTTGTTTGGTTTAGGTAAGTATCAACTCGCACTTAAGGAGCATATTGTTAGGAATTCAAGTATGAGTTCCAAGCCTTACATTGTTTAGAAATGGACAAAGTGAAAACTTTATAATGGTTGGGCTCATAAATTTGATATTTTAAAGTTTTAAGTTAAGATATGGTGTCCAATGTTGTTGTTTCTCTTTTAAGTCCATCGTTTCAGATCTCCTCAATATATTGGACACCCCTCTTTCTAACACAATATTCTTTTTTTCTCTATTCTAATTTTCAACATGATATTAGAGCTACTATGATACCTACCCTGATGAGATTTTCTCTTTTCAAACATGAGTTCCAGTGAAACAAAATGTAATTTTTCCCCTCATTTTCTTTTTATTTTTCCTTAAAAAATCACCATTTTCTCCTAGACTCTTTTACTTTTTTTTCATTCCTGAATTTCAAATCAAGCTCTCTGCATTCATAACTGGATTTCTTTCACATATGCATCTATGCATTCATTTGATCAAATGATTTCTCACGACTCCTCCCCCATGACGATTCTGGTGATAGCTATGGAATGTGAACCCATAAGCAGCTTTCTTGAGTCAGTCACTCAACCAACAACTAGAAAGAAGTATTGGGTTTCAATTTTTTTTAAATGTGTGTTATTATATATCGTTTTGCTACACATTGCGGCGAGAAACTTTAATCTTTGTTATCAACGATGGAGGTCTTGAACAGTGGTTTTTTGGAGTTAAGGATGGGGAGTTTTATGGTGTCATTCCAGAGGTTTTTGATTTGGCAAAAGGAGCTTTCCCATAGTCAGATTGTAGAAGTTTTTGAATTTTGGATTTTGCATTTGGTCCTGTTGGCATCAATCCTCTCTCGCAAGAACTAGCAACTAGTGCCATAAGTATGGGTTCTGCATGGCCATGGTTGTCGGTGCAGTCATATTGTTCCTTGTTTTGGGTCATCCTTCATTGTTTCTGTGTGTGATTTTATTCAATTGTGTCTGAAAATGTCTTGTCGTGGAGGTGACTATTAGTACTATGGTTTGAGCACCTTCTTCTAATTTAGTGCATATGTTGGGAGTTTGATTCTTGGTTTGGAGTGGTTCCCCATCTATGGTCTTTGTCAATGGTTCTAGAGTGGTTCTGCCATTTGATTTTGGTGCGATGAGCATGGATTTGATGGCTCGAATCGGGAGCCATGTCACAACCCAATAGCAGGGAATGTAATTTGCGAGGGATTAGGCATTTCTAACCCCGATAGTATCACATGTAAAACTCATATCACTTAAACATAACCATATAAATATCTTAAGTAAAGTCTTCCTAAAGAAAGATTAGAGACTTTCCATTATTGAACTTAACATCTAAGCGCTTAACAATAACTTAAACATGTAAGAGTACTTCAAGTTCCATCACAATACTTAATTATAGACACCACATATGTTGATCTTTATGCAAGATGAATGGACTCAATCCTACGACTACAAATCTAGATGTCCATGTCTACAAGTCATCTATAAAGAATAAACCTATCTTACTTTAGAAGTAAATAATTATTTTCATATCACCAAATATTTTTACCCAGACATCATATATATATGGGCGAAAATATTTATATATATCGTAATCACACTCATTATTCGATCATTCATCAATCCATGTATACCAATGACTCTTCCTAGTACTCTTAATATTCCAAAATATATTGTCAATTTCATCATAGTTTTTGTATTTCATCATCAAAGAGAATGCTTAAAATTATAAAATTTGACAGAAATGACTATAGTACTGAAGATCATAATCAAGGTTCGGATCAAGATACCAAGATTTATACAATAAGTTATAGAGGGCTATATAATAAATATACATAATAAAACAAGATAGAAGTTAGAAACTCTATGTTAGGACAAGATTGGATATTGGTTGGGATTTTATCGAGTGAAAATGTCAATAATGATAGAATCTAGATTCATAATCCTTGATCAAAGCTTTAAGAAGCCTAATATGATCAAATAAAAATAATTTAACCCTTACAAACTAGATTTATCAAAGCTTCACTAGAACATAAAACAAAGATTTTATTTTCAGACAGAAGGCTACCAAGAAGTGAAGCTAAAATATTAGTTACGTATGGCAGTTATGCAAAGGTTATATTCCAAAAGCAAGTTTGAACTTCGTCCATTTTCAATAAATGAGACTACCAATCTCCATCTAAAATTATCCTACATGTATCAATCAAAGCCATCAAATCATGCTTCTAACAAGGCGATGATACATAAAAGCATGCTAATTTTTTATTTTTTATTTTTTGTTATAGAAAGTTTAGGATGAGAGGAGGCTCTCCTTATTTTTCAAGGTTAGGACAAATTACTAATCTCAGCAAAAATTTACAATAAGATTACAGATTATCTACTGACGAGAGATTCCTGAATTTGAACTCAAATCATGTTATTATTATGTGTGAAAGGTTTATCAAGTGAGCCAACCCTTGTTGGCTGCCAGGATTTATTTACTTGCACATGAAATTAGTCTAGCCTTCCATAAAGGCTCCTACAACCATAATGGATCTTTGTACATTTTCACTATTCTTCCTTCTGCTAAAGAAAAAGAAAAAATGGGATATCACAAGCCAAATCCATCACTATACGTTTTCCTCTTTTTTCATTACTGCTTCTGGTCTTTGACCACCTCATTTTTTTCTTTTTTCTTTTTTTTTTGTTTTGTTTCCAGTGGCAGGGAAATGATGGTGAAGTCTCTCTGTTATGGACATGCAGTATCTCTTTTTACTGGTCCTTTCCTTGATGTACTCTTAGATTTCATAAGTCACAAGAAGATTTCTATTTTCATCTTCTTGTTTGATTTCAAGCTAAGTTGGTTGCGATGAAATTCTAGTTATACGGTTTTTGGTTCAACTTTGATCTGCTGAAGGATCCTTTCTAACAGTTTCGGTTTACTGAACGATCGCTTTGATTCAACTTTGGTCTACTAAAGAATATTTTCTCGTTTATTTTCTTCTCTGCCCAATTTTGATTTGATTGGTGATCATTATTCCCCCATTTAGGATTGTTTAGCATCATATTGTAGTACTGATTGGTAGCCTATGTAGTCCCAATTTGCTAGTGAATTGTGACTGGCGATAACTCCGACAATAGATCCAGCGATAACTCTAATGAATAAACTCATTTCAAATTCAGTCTTTCAGCTTCATTTTTATTGGTGCTAATTTCGGCTTGATTCACCATTTTTGTTGTTTGAAATGGACCGCATTGTTAATACCAAGCTAGGAATTCTAATTACGCATTCTCTAGCTTGTAGGGGGTGTGACTAGTATAGTTATTGTGGATAGCTTAGTTAGAGATTAGTTGGACTTGTTTGCTTGGTTAACATAGTTAATTACTAGTTTGTTACTTTCCCTCTTCTATATAAGCCATATTATTCACTTTGTATCTCATACTTTTCTGTTCAATTTAATTCAGGGTTTTTCTTTCTTATTTTATCTCAATATTTTCCATGTCTTTCTAAAAAAATTATTCAAAAAGTAATATTCGAAATCAATGACCAAAAACATTTATATTTTAATGTTGAATATCATAAATTATTGATTATGTTAGTCCATTGATTCCCTTCATGGCATGCTTATTGTTTCATTTTTTATATTGTGGTCAGGTGATGTTTAGGTTAATTTGTATATGTATCTCAACTAAATACCTCTCTAATCCGATCAAAGGCAAACCATCAATATCAAGACTAGAGGATTAAGGTATCTACCAGGATATTCCTTGCGATCTGTCTCCAAGAATTTAACATAGCTAAAATTTGAACTTATGACCGTACACTTATTCATATATCATATCTACCACTAGGCCAATCCCTTGGAGTTACATGTTTCATGTTCGAATAATGCTTCTTACACATTACTTTGAGCACACATCTCTTACATTAAGAGTATGTGACATAATTAGAGTGTATGTGTGTAAAAAATGAAATGAAACCAACTATAATCAGATGATAAAAACTGTGAAGATATAAAGTGGTGTATGCAAGTTGTGAACACCCAATTTTGTCCGGGGCGTTTTGTAAATAAAAAAAAAGATAAAAAATAATAATCTTTCAACCCATTGGCCTATTAACCCATTAACCCGTAACTCATAAACTAACCCGTTAACCCATAACCCGTTAACCCACAACCCATCAGTTATCCTCACACTTAAACTCATCACTTATCCTAAACCAACCTATCCTAAACTAACCATTACTCATCCTACCACAAACTTATCCTAAACCAACCTATCCTAAACTAACTCAAACTCATCCTACCACAAACTTATCCTAACATAAACCCATCCTATCTCAAACCCATCCTAAACAAACTTATCCTAAACCTCCCATCACTTATCCTAAACAAACTCCTAATCACATTCTAACTCAAACACCTCACCTAATCCTCTCCTATAAAACACCTAACCCATACATCGAACATATACTAAGAACCTAACATACTCTCACCCTAGCCTCACTTACACACTTCGCCTTCGCCTCACATAGCCATATTATTCTCTCCATAGCAAATTTTTGCAAAGCAATTAGCAAAACACCCTCTCGCCACGAAGTCATCACCTTCCTCTCGCCAAATACCCTCTCGTCACGAAACCACCACCAAATCCTCCATTAAACCAAGCCTCCATCATTCCACAACCAACGCCCCTTCACCGTCGAACCACACCGCCCAACCACGATCCGGTGACCATCAAAGCCCAAGACCACCGCACGCCGCTCGTTGCGCGAATCACCGTGAAAAGGCGAACCCGCGCCGCACGGCCGTCCCACGCACAGATCCAAGCCCGTCGAACTCCGGCGCGCCACCGTTAGGGTCGTCGAAGCGCTCTCTCCCTCCTCTCTGGTGCTCCTCCCCGTGACCAGCCGCATCTCTGTTCTCTCTGTAAAAAAAAAAAACATTCCAAAGCAAAAAGAAAACCCCCCCTCTTCGTTTTGCTTTTCGTAAGGCCCCAATTTTTTTTTTCTGATCAGTTTTTTTTCTTTTTTAAGTAGTAGGGTCATTGGGCTAAAAAAATGGTAAAAGTAAAAATAAAACAAAAATAATTGATTTCTTTAAAAAAAATAATAATAATAATATGGGTTATCTGAGTTGCGACAGCTTGCTAACCCTTGTATTTTGTAAACGTCTGAGTTGCGACAGCTTGATGGTTTACATTATTATTATTATTATTATTATTATTATTATTATTATTATTATTTTTTCAAAATACGACTTTGTATAACCCAAATTTAACTTGCAAATACCACAGGGGACATCCCAGGGCACTCAATTGAAGATTGTGAATCCTTCAAGATTTTAGTAAGGAAGCTAATTGCTTATGGGAAGCTTGACATTGAAGAAGTAAATTTGGACCCGATCGTCAATAACTCTTGAAGTGATTGTCATAAAGTAATCAGTGATATTGAACTTATGTTAACTTTCTTGAAGCATTAATGTAATAAATTTGCATGGGTACATTGTTTCTTTTCTTTTCTTGTTTCTTTTCTTTTCTATCACATTATCTTTCTTGACATTTATGATATTTCATTTCTGCAAAGTGTCTTCCTTTTATCCAACTCTTGGCAATCCCCGGTTTGGTAGACGTCAATAAAGTCCTCGAGTGCAAGTGTCTTTTGAAAAAGAAAAAAAAAGAAAAAAGAAAAAAAGAATCAAAAAGGAAAAAGGGAGCAAAGAAGTAATCACTTGGTGCGCACTATCTTTTTTGTCTCAAAATTAAAGTTTTGAAAATAAACAATCATGATTTGAAAATGAAGACCGCCATTTTTCTCTATCTTTTACAAAATTTCATCATTTTTATCCTCGTTACCCTTTTGAGCTTGAAAATTTCTTTAATAAACCCTGGATAAGGATCGCCCCTACACTAGGGGACAACACAAAGTAAAGGTTGATTGTCATGGTGACTATTTTGAAGCATAATGAAAAAAGAAAAGGTGAAAGGGTAAGAAGTAAAAAAAAAAACTAAAAAAAGGAAGAAGAAAAAAAAAAAGAGAAGGAAAGAAAAAAGAAAGAAAATGAAATGAAATGGGTCATGACAAAGGGAATGAAAGAAAATGAAATGAAATGAGGAGAAATTGAGAGCAATAAGAGAAAAATGTGTTTAAAAGTGCAAAAGCAGTTGACAAAGTTCAATTTTGAAAGTGTAAGGATTCTTAATCTTATTCAACCCTTAAACACTTGTTTGAGCTTTATATCTTTCCTTTCATAACCCCTAGCCTTGACCACGTTACAAGCCTCAAAAAGTCCATTCGATCAATGAAGGGTTGTTGTCATTTCGTTAACTTTAATTTTGAGACAAATGTTACACTCATCTAAGTGTCTAGTTCATGCTCTTAAAAAAAAAGAAAAAAAAAAAAAAAAGGGACTTTCACTAGGGCAAGTTTCTCGCCATGTTCGAGTGACCCTACATCAAGGCATTCTTTTTCCTAGTTCAATTTAACCTACACTAGGACAAGTGTCTACCCCGCTTTCGATTTGACTCTAAACTGGGCAATTTTTCTTTTCCTTGGTTCGGTTGACCAACACCGGGATAAATCTTTCTGTCACTAGAGTGAGTGTTAGCCTTATTCTATCCTAAACTGGGACAAATTTTTCTTGGTTCAATTTGACTTGATGTAGATGTTCAGTAGAAGAAAATCCTTAGTCATAATGTCTAGTGAGCAACTAAAGATTGTTTTCATGAGGATCAAACCAATCCATATCAAGGCAACTCTTCTTTGAGTCACATACCATCATTTGTGTCTTTTTCCATATATACCCTTTGGTGTAGTCAAACTTCCAAGGTCAATCTAGAAGTCGTTCACTTAGTCAATTCCTGTTCTGTTGTACTTTTAATCCATGTCTATCTTTACATAATGCTTGTAAGGTGAACATGAGTACAAAGATTATGATTTGACCATCTAATGGCAATTGCAAGAAGTTCCAATTAAAGGGAAAAATGATATCCCATGGGATAATCCGAAAACAAGAGGTACCTAAGCAAAAAGGGAAAAGAGCCCGTTAGGCCTAAAACTCGAAAGGGCGGTTTAACCAAAAATTGGGGCAATTTTGTTCAATTGGCCATCTTGGGGCAAAATTTTTGAAGTATTAAAGAGAAGATATGAGTAATCAAGCGTTTCATGAAAAATCAATTAGATGAGAGACAAAGTTAAATCGGAGTAAAATTTTCTCTCAAGGATTCAAATTTTTCATGACAAGAGATGATCATTTCATTCCTCAAAAGGAGAGTTGAGAGTGGCAAACAAGGAAATAGAAAGAAGAAGAAAAAGGAAAGAAAGGATGAGGATTAAGTTATCGAGTCCAATGGGCTAAAGCACGTGAACGAGGGGTTTGATTGGTCAAAGCTTTCTAAAGTCGTCCTTGGTTCAAATGATTTTTTTAAATAAAATTTTAAAAAATAAGAAAAAAAATAAAAAAAAAGGGAAAGAAAAAAAGGGAAAGAAAAAGAAAGAAAAAGGGAAAGAAAAATAAAAAAAGAAGAAAAAAGAGAAAAGAGAAAGGAAAAATAAAAAAGAAAAAAAAAAAAAAAAAAAGAAAAGAAAAAAGAAAAAGAAAAGAGAAAAAAATATAAAAGAAGGAGATCTTTTTGGGTCAAGATGCTCATTGTCTTTAAAATTTGTCTTTTGGGACTCTGTTACCCATTGTTTTTTAAATTTTGGGACTCTGTTGCCCATTGTCATTTAAATTTTGGGACTCTGTTGCCCATTGTCGTTAAAGCAGTTGCAGAAAATCAATTAGATGAGAGACAAAGTTAAATACTGGAGTAAAATTTTCTCTCAAGGATTCAGCCAAGCAAGGGTTCATGACAAGAGATGATCATTTCATTCCTCAAAAGGAGAGTTGAGAGTGGCAAACAAGGAAATAGAAAGAAGAAGAAAAAGGAAAGAAAGGATGAGGACCAAGTTATCGGTCCAATGGGCTAAAGCACGTGAGCGAGGGGTTTGATTGGTCAAAGCTTTCTAAAGTCGTCCTTGGTTCAAATGATTTTTTTTAAATAAAATTTTAAAAAATAAGAAAAAAATAAAAAAAAAGGGAAAGAAAAAAGGGGAAAGAAAAAGAAAGAAAAAGGGAAAGAAAAATAAAAAAAGAAGAAAAAAGAGAAAAGAGAAAGGAAAAATAAAAAAAAAAAAAAAAAAAAAAAAGGAAAGAAAAAGAAAAAAAGAAAAGAGAAAAAAATAAAAAGAAGGAGATCTTTTTGGGTCAAGATGCTCATTGTCTTTAAAATTTGTCTTTTGGGACTCTGTTACCCATTGTTTTTTAAATTTTGGGACTCATGTTGCCCATTGTCATTTAAATTTGGGACTCTGTTGCCCATTGTCGTTATAATTTCGGGACTCTATTGCCCATTGTCTTTTAAATTTTGGGACTCTGTTGCCCATTGTCATTTAAATTTCGGGACTCTGTTGCCCATTGTCTTTTTCATTTTGGGACTCTGTTGCCCATTGTTTTTTAAATTTTGGGACTCTGTTGCCCATTGTCATTTAAATTTTGGGACTCTGTTGCCCATTGTCGTTATAATTTCGGGACTCATGTTGCCCATTGTCTTTTAAATTTTGGGACTCGTTGCCCATTGTCATTTAAATTTCGGGACTCTGTTGCCCATTGTCTTTTAAATTTCGGGACTCATTGCCCATTGTCTTTTTAATTTTGGGACTCTGTTGCCCATTGTCATCTTAAATTAGGACTCTGTTGCCCATTGTCTTTTTAATTTTGGGACTCTATTGCCCATTGTCTTTTAAATTATGGGACTCTGTTGCCTATTGTCATTTAAATTATGGGACTCTGTTACCCATTGTCATTTAAATTGGGACTCTGTTGCCTATTGTCTTTTAAATTCTGGGACTCTGTTGCCCATTGCCTTTTTAATTTCGGGACTCTGTTGCCCATTGTCACTTAAATTCTGGGACTCTGTTGCCCATTGTCTTTTTTAATTTCGGGACTTTGTTGCCCATTGTCATTTAAATTTTGGGACTCTGTTGCCCATTGTCTTTTAAATTTTGGGACTCTGTTGCCCATTGTCATTTAAATTTCGGGTCACAGTTGCCCATTGTCTTTTAAATTCTGGGACTCAGTTGCCCATTGTCATTTTAAGTTCTGTTGAGCGCATCGGCTCCATGCATTTCATGCATTTTAAATTTTCATTTTTTACTTTTGAGTGCATCGGCTCCTGTCTTTTACTTTTGAGCGCATCAGCTCCTGTTTTTTGCTCTTGAGGGCAATCAGCTCCCTGTCTTTTGCTTTTGAGCGCATTGGCTCCTGTCTTTTAAGTTTCTATCATTGAGCGCATCGCTCTTTGCATTGTTTTGTTTCTTTTCGCTCCCGAACAAAATTCGAGTTCATGTCTTTACTCGTTCCTTACCATGATAAAATGAAAAACTATGGTTATTCTTTTTATCTAGTTAGAAACAAGTAAAGAGGGGCAACTGTGAACACCCAATTTTGTCCGGGGCGTTTTGTAAATAAAAAAAAAGATAAAAAATAATAATCTTTCAACCCATTGGCCTATTAACCCATTAACCCGTAACTCATAAACTAACCCGTTAACCCATAACCCGTTAACCCACAACCCATCAGTTATCCTCACACTTAAACTCATCACTTATCCTAAACCAACCTATCCTAAACTAACCATTACTCATCCTACCACAAACTTATCCTAAACCAACCTATCCTAAACTAACTCAAACTCATCCTACCACAAACTTATCCTAACATAAACCCATCCTATCTCAAACCCATCCTAAACAAACTTATCCTAAACCTCCCATCACTTATCCTAAACAAACTCCTAATCATATTCTAACTCAAACACCTCACCTAATCCTCTCCTATAAAACACCTAACCCATACATCGAACATATACTAAGAACCTAACATACTCTCAGCCTAGCCTCACTTACACACTTCGCCTACATAGCCATATTATTCTCTCCATAGCAAATTTTTGTAGCAATTAGCAAAACACCCTCCGCCACGAAGTCATCACCTTCCTCTCGCAAATACCCTCTGTCACGAAACCACCACCAAATCCTCCATTAAACCAAGCCTCCATCATTCCACAACCAACTGCCCCTTCACCGTCGAACCACACCGCCCAACCACGATCGGTGACCATCAAAGCCAAAGACACCACCGCACGCCGCTCGTTGCGCGAATCACCGTGAAAAGGCGAACTGCCGCGCAGCACCGGCCGTCCCACGCACGGGATCCAAGCCCGTCGAACTCCAGTAGCGCCACCGTTAGGGTCGTCGAGCCGCTCCTCCCTCTCTCTCTGTGCTCCTCCCGTGACCACCCGCATCTCTGTTCTCTCTGTAAAGAAAAACATTCCAAAGCAAAAAGAAAACCCCCTCTTCGTTTTGCTTTTCGTAAAACCCCAATTTTTTTTTCGATCGCTTTTTTTCTTTTTAAGTAGTAGGGTCATTGGGCTAAAAAATGGTAAAAGTAAAAATAAAACAAAAATAATTGATTTCTTTAAAAAAAATAATAATAATAATATGGGTTATCAGTTAAGGACAACTTGCTAACCCTTGTATTTTGTAAACGTCTGAGTTACATGACTTGATGGTTTACATTATTATTATTATTATTATTATTATTATTATTATTATTATTATTATTGTTACTATTATTATTATTTATATTATATTTAAATTATTATCATGTTTTCAATTTTTTAAGTTAAATCGCTAATTGATAATCTTAAATAAAAATTTAACAGTAACAAACTTGATGAATAATGGGTGACGTCTCTAGCGTGGTGCGAGCTTCACCTATTCAATCCTTAATTTGATTAATCGAGTCGCGACGACTTGTTAAATCAAATTTTTTAAATAATTAAAAATAAAATCAGCCATTAATTGATAATTTTAAATAAAAATTTTGTAACAAACTTGATAATCAATGGGTGACGTCTCTAGCGTGGACGCGAAGCTTCACCTATTTAATTCTTAATTTGAATAACTGAGAATCATGCGACGACTTGTTGATTCAAATTTTTAAAGTTATTTTTTATAAAAAAATCAACCAACCCAGAAATATTTTTAAAGAACTACGTGACTTTGAATTCCTCATTGCACTGAGGATACGTAGGAGCGGGACTCAATTCTGTCAAGCCAAAAATTAAATTTTCATAATTTATTTGTTTATTTTATATTTTTTACAAAAGGGTAAAACAAATATTTTCAAGAATTATTAAGAATTTGCATAATTAATTTAAGATGCATACCGTCTTGGGATGGGTGTGTTAGAAGTCTTTGTGGAATTAAGTTTCCATCCTTCCTACGCATAACCGACTCCGAATTCAATCTGGTTTCAAAGACTAATTTCTATTAAAGGTTTTCTAATTTTTCCTAATTAAAATAAAATTGGTGGCGACTCCTAATTAAATAATGTTTTTATTTAAGTTACTATTTCACCGCGATTAAATCGGTCGCGACACAAGTGTATGTATGTAACATTATTTTTCTTGTCCCATGCATACATGATGCATGTGCTTTCAGTATAACGGTACAAACAACAAGAGGATTCATCAAGTTTTTTTATTGTACTCTGCACAGAACTCCTCGCAGATTTAGCATTCCTTTTCATCAAAGTATGCTCTTATACATATTATCCCACCATAAAACAATAATCAATTCATACCCTCGTAAAGAAAAAGTGATTGAATTTAAACAAAAAGCATTGTTCTTTGTCTCCTACTTACATAAAATCTGGTTCAAATGCGGGGGATAAGGAGATATATTGCGGAGTACATAAGAATAGAAGAGGGGTAACTATTAAAAATTCTTCAAAATTAGAAATCTCATAGACACCAAATCATGTTTAGCAATTAAAAGAAAGCCACATACATTAATCTGTTAAAAACCGTTTTGGTCGAATTAATGTTCACTATCCCTTGTGAATTTAATTAAGTAATAATATGATAGCTTCTTTGCAACGGTAAACGATATGCCCTCTGTATGTTTGATTTATTTATTTTAAAATTATATCAACAGATAATAGATTAAGTGAAATTACTTCAGCCGTACGTCTGTGGTACGAACCATTTTATTAGATAACAAAAAAAGTAATTGAAGTGATCTCTGTATGCATGCAGACATCAATAATGTCCTATCTATTGGCCTTGCTATGAATTCTTGTGCTCTTGATTTCCAAATATAAATGTAGGGTATAGTTCTTAAGCAGCGCATGGCTCTACTTTATGATTCTACATTCAAATCTCAATTTGTTTCTATCCTTCAATTCTTCCTTAATTTTACATTGAAACTTCATTTAAAAAAAGGAAAAAAAAACCCGGAATCTATATTTAGTTCTAGTAACTTCAGTATCTTGTTAATTATTAACTTATATCAAGAGTTATATTACACTTATATTCTTAAATCATTAATTTCTTACATTATTTTTTTGTCAACTACTAGTATATTCATTTATATTTAGAGTAATGCTACACAACATAAACAATTAGTTAGAATTTTGACAGAATTTAATTAAATTCAAGAGTGATTGTTAGATCAAATAAAGAGGTAAAAACCATTTATTTATCTAAACTCTAAAGTAAAAAGAAAAAAAAAAAACCTACCTCATTCTATCAAAAATTCTGACTAAAAAATTTTTGACCATCTAACATATTTCTTATATTTACTTTCAACTATCTAAATGAGCGGTCTTGTTATTCGTCTAATTTTTATATTTTAAATTTTTTTTAATTTACTCATAAATTCATACTGTATCATACAAAAATATTATAGTCACATATATTTTGATTTGACACATTTTTCACACAAAAATACAATAGAGGGAAGTTGAAAGGTATTTGATTGGATGAAAAACATTTTTTCCTAAATGAGTCACATTTTGTACAGTAAATTGTGCATCAATCATTTTCAGTTAAATACCACGTATGCTCTTTTATTTAATATCAACATGAAATTTCTTTGTCAATGAATCATAGTCCACGCATGGATGATGGAACCTCAAAGAAGTACTACTGCACTAGTAAACGGGGCAGATAGTTTAATTTCTAAAAGAGGCCTCTTAGGGTAACCTTATGTCATATTTCATATTCACTTCAATTGTCAACTTTGAACGCAAACTATCCGTAGTGCTATTGTTAATAAAAAGGACAAACACTTATGAGATTTGTATATTTAGAAATCTATAAATTAAATCAGACAATAAACAAAAGAGCATACCTGATGACTTGAATCACCAGGCACGCTTATATTTTCTTAATCTATTGCCAAATAATTGGATATTTTTCATTCATGAATTCTCAATCAAGCCACGAGTACTTCAACTTTTCAACTTGTAGTAGTTGGTTTTGACAATTGATAAATGTTTGAGGTCTCTCTAGGCGTCTGCTTGATTATGGCAATTTATATGATGATAGCGCTTATGCAGAGTTTATCGCAATTTGGTTTATTTAATTGGTTGTTGTGTTGCCCATATTTTTTGCAAAAAGGTCAATATGATGATGCTCTCCTGGACAACTTCCATATATATTTAAATTCATTTTCGATTTTTCACCTACCCATTTGTATACAACTTTCTCTTTGCTATTAATTAGTTACCAACTAAACTTCAGCTTACTTGTGCGATCTAAAATACCGGATTTCAATAACTTTTTTTTTATCATGAGGTACTCTCATAGATTCACCTATTTGAATTGTTTATGAGATTAATTTTATTTTGACCATAAGAATACAAGAGTTATATGATTTTTTAAATTACTTTTTTAATATTTAAATTCGCATCTTCATGTCATATATTAAAGTTGCTTGACCCACTCTTCGTAAGTGGATTTCAATGACTTTCAGAAATTATAAGTTCGGTGGCAAAACTAAGATAGAAAAAATCATTGGCAAGGGAGAGGCCATCTTAAAGGAAATAAAAATAATAATAAAATCTCATTATCAGCCTTTGGAAAACTTGAGCTGGAGGGGACTCAAGCCTCCCACAGCCTCAACAAGGCATCACCCTTGTATAAGTTTGAACTAACTATTTGTTAGAAGAAAAAAAAATAATCTTTCATAGCGACGAAGATCGAGAAGATTCCCCCTCCAAAGCAGATAGAGGAGAGGAGAGGATCCATTATTAGTTCTAACATGGCTGCTGCTCATCAAGTATGACAAAGTATAACAAAAGGTCAGAATTTGACTCCAACCCTAGTTGAAGGTAGTCTCTCTAATTCTCATCTAATCAATTGTTACGTATTTATTACTCATTTAATCTGTTGTCATCTGTCAATTAACTTAATTAAATAAGATTGAAAGTAACACATAATAACATATTAAATAAGTAATAAACACATGACAACAGATTAAATAGAAATTAGAATAATTCCCTCAAATCAAGGTTAGAATCAATTTCTGTCCATAACAAAATTAGCCACCTTTTTAGTGGCTCAAATTAATGTAATCATAGAGGCCCTTCTGTATATATAATATCTCTGTCAAACTCAAGCTTATTATAAGTTTTATTTGGTCGGCTATTGTGACCACGAAGAGGAATCATGGCCAACTATGAAACTGAGGAAGGCCACTCAAGTCAGTGCTATATCATGTCCATTCTTGAACCATGATTCTTGTGAACATGATTATTTCGAAGCTAAATTTGGCACACAAAATATTTTCTATAAGATGAAAATTGAGAACTTGCACGTAAATTTAATTTGTGTGCGTCTGTGAGCAGATAAAATGCGTCTTGCTATCTCTCTGAACGTCACGCATGTCGATACGCTCCAATAGCAGCACAAATTGTTAAACTATTTGGACTGCTCCACGCACTAACATGGAAGCATGTGGGGGAGATATTTGACATTGAATCATTTGATGAATGCTGGGTATCTCACAAGAAGTTCATTACTATTTCACAGGTACACTTGCCGGGGTATTTTATTTTAAGGTTTTGTTAATGTATATTATTAGACATATGTTAAGGAATTAAAATAATATTTATTATTTTTTATAAATTACTTTAAAAAAGTATTAAATACTTTTAAATTTTGAAGATATTAAATATATTTTTTTATTTAATAATTTTTATTTATAATTCCTTAACATATGAGCACATGTTAATAAATTTCTTTATTTTATTATTTAGTGGCAGGATTCATGTAAGAGCTTCCATTATTTCATGGGCTATACAGCCAATAGGGTAGGTATATGTATCAGATAAATGATCTGGTGTGGAATATGATTAAAATTAAATATCAAAAACAATTGTCAAGTCCACCAAAAATATAAAAACCTTGCAACTAGTTGTAGTTAACAAGGGTCGATCCACAGAGAACCAATTCAATTAACACTATCAATCTAATTCCTAAATTAATCTCTGATGAAAAGTAAATAGTAAAAGTAAAAAGGAGGGTTTTGTTAATTAAAACTAACAAAAGAAATTAAACTTAAACCAAAACAGTAAATACAAATTGAATTATCAAGTAAAGAAATTGGTTAAGAGATGGAATCCACCACTAAATTTATATGATTATGCCAACTTACATACCCTTTATACCAACATGATCAATTATGTTCTTATGTGATTGTGAGATAAATCTCATGTCTTCCTTAAGTTTCGCTTAATTCAGCAACCGCTCAAATCAAACCCTAACCATTAGTTATTTGTAAAGCAACCGCTCTTACATCTATCTAATGATTGCATTAAAAATTAGAAAACCAATCACACTAAGGTCTAATCACACACCGGGATTAAATTGCTTAGATCATATGTCTCACTAGTCATACCACTGCAACCGCGCATAGCAATCCTAGTTTTACCACTCTCGAAATTTGGCAAGAATATAAAAACCTTTATATCGATTTAAGAACAGAAACATATGAATAAAAACAAAATTGTATTGATATAAAGAAATATGTAAGATTCACATAATCAAAACTAAAGTTTCATCCTCCTTTAACCAATCAAGAAGTTTAGCCACACATGGCAAATTCAAAATCACAAGAAAAATTAAAGAAAAACATTGTTCAGAACAAAAGAAGAAAAGAAAAACTAAAGATCAAACTAGTTTCCAAAGCTTGAGGGTGATTGATCTTTGATCGCTCGAATCCGAGTCTCCAATCCTCAACCGAATCCTTCCCCTTCTTGGTCTTTATGTTTCTCTCAGTTTTCTTGACGGCTCTCTTTGTCCAGATCTCCTTTAGGGACTTTAGGCAACCCTATTTATAGGTTTTGGGAACCTAATTTAGCATTAAAACACGAAATTAAACTTCAGGACCGATGACACGGGCCGTGTCATATTACACGGCCCAACCCGTGTATGATTCTGATGACAAATTTCCAGCTATTCCAAAGTCAGAGAAGAACACGGCCCACACCGTGTCATTTGACACGGGCCGTGTTCTCGGTCAAGGCTTGAAATTGACTCTTCCTTGTGAAGTCAGAGAAGTACACGGCCTACCCCGTGTCATTTGACACGGGCCGTGTTGTCCAAAATCTTCCAGTCTTCAAAGTCAGAAGAGTACACGGCCTACCCCGTGTACTTTGACACGGGCCGTGTTGTTCACTTTCTTCAAATCCAACCTTGATTCTTCATGAATGCTTGTCTTCCTTTGCTTCTAGGGATTGATACTGATTCCCTTAAGTCTTTTAACTCTCTTCTCAATGTTTCAATACCAGTGGACTCCATCACTCATAAATCTCCTGAAAATCACAATACGTTTATGAGTGTTTATAACCACATTTAAGCATAGTTTCACAATAAACATCCAAAGACAACTCTAAATCAGAAACTTAGTTAAATGTCAACAATTAAGCACATATGGAATTCAATTAGATCAAACAAAGAACATTCAAGAGCTGAAATTATTAACAGATCAATAAATTTTCAGTACAATTGTCTCTCCTATCTTATTGCTTGACCTAATTTTAATAGCAAATAAAAGGAGAATCAAATAAAGTTTAGAAAAAATTATTTTATAATTGATTACCAGATTTGTTTATGGACAAGGATCCTTGTTCTTTGTTTATTAGGATAGTTACGAAGCTAAGAGGGCTGTTTAGTTAAAATTTATTTAACAGATAGTTAGTTAGAAGTTAGCTATGTCTGTTATTGATTAGTTAGTTAAGTCTATTAGCACGTGTATAAATACTTACACTGTATTTGATTGAAACAAGTTAATACATTCAATTCTTCATTACTTTGTTTCATTCGTTTTGCTCTAAAGCTTTCTATTCTATTATGGTATCAGATTTTCTTTGCTGCTACGCTCTGCTTCTGGTTCTGTTCTTAGTTCTTTTTCTTCTTTTCTCTCCAAATCATGGAGAATCATGTTAATCCATTGTTAGATCCAACTAGTCCTGACTTCTTACATCCAAATGAGAACCTTGCGAGTATGTTGGTTTCAATTCCTCTTTCAGGTACCAATTACCATTCTTGGTCATACTAGATGAAAATGGCTCTTCAAGCCAAAAACAAATTAAAATTTGTGGATGGCTTACTCCCAATTCCTAAAGAAACTAATCCATTATATCTGTCTTGGGAAAGATGTAACACAATGGTAATTTCTTGACTTATTCGATCTTGTCGCAACCGTCTCGAAGGGCGCTGCAAAAATAAAAATAAAAAGAGGAGAAGACCTCGGAGTGTTAGGAGTCGCCACCATTCGCTTTATCCATTAAATGGAATGGTGCAATTGGACACCTAAAAGATGGTCTACGTTTCAGAGTTTATGGTTCGGGGTTTGATTACGAGTAGGGAAGGTGTTAGCACCCTACACCGTCCGTTCTAAGAACGGTTACCTATTTAATCTAATGTTATTTGCAAGATTAATTAAATTAGTCTTTTATAAAAAAAACTATTTTTATTTTTATTTTGATATATCCCATTTTGTCAAGCATAATATTAAGAATGATAAATGACTAAGACCATAAATGAGTGGCCAAATAACCATTATTTTAGAATAAATTCTAAGTCTACAACATATTATATAAAAGTGGTGAATCCAAATTTTATTTTTTGAAGAGAAGTAATTTTCAAAATAAATGACCAAATAAAATATTATTTCAATGAATAAATTTTAATTCAAAGAAATTTGTTTGAGGTAAGAGAATGTTTTTTAAGTAAATGGCCAAATAAAATCTCATTTATAATCAAGAAAAAAAAATTTAGGCACAATTAGATTTTTGTAGTAATTTCTAAAAAAATGTCTTCATGAAAAATAAAACTTTAATCCACCACTATCATGATGTTGAAATTGTATGAAATTGCTCACTTTTATTTGAATATTTTATTTTTATAAAAAGAAAATTATCTTAGTTTATAAAAAAAGGTTGTATTTTAATTTACATAATTATTTTAATTTTTATGTAGGGGATTAGACCTCGCTAGTGCTCCTGACAAAATCCAATATAAAGCCTCAAGATTATCGGAAAGAGTGTATTTGATCGGTGCTCCGATTCTCTCCCAATTTTTTCGTCATCTGCCAGTTTTAAAATGTTTAATGTATAAAAAAAAGATTAAATTAAAGTCACATGTCAACCAGTACAATAATCTAAGCAACAAATAAGATAATTAGTTAAAAAACAAAGATAAACTATAATCAAATCAAATCCACCCACTTTTATGACTTATTATTATTATTTTTTATTATTTTTATTATTTTTTACTTTTTTATTTTATTTTTAACCCTCTAACCTATTGATAACATTTAAAAAAAAATTGGCCGTAAGAATCAAAATAAACCCAAACAACAACACTTAAAAAAATGAAATGAATAAAAAAAAAGAACAAAGAGACATTTTAGTCTCTAGAAGAAACAGAATAGAGAAAGAATGGGGAAAAAAGGGGAGCTCACGGATGGTGGACGCGGAGAGCAGCAGCTTGTATGGTAGGGAAGGAACGCCGGCGCCGGTACCGGATCTGGTAAGATCGAGTTCGGCAGCGATGGGTCTGGGTCCTGGAGAGCGACGACAAGCTCGGCTAAGTGCTGATTCGCGACGCTGGCACTGGTTCAGTGGAGCACGCCGCAGAGGCGCGATGGCTCTGGGTCAGTGACTAGTTGCGGGTCACGGTGGAGCTCGCGAAGGAGGCGCGCACAGGCTGTTTGAGGCTGCCGGTCTGGATTCGACGGCAGCGCGAGGTTTTGCGTGAAACAGGAAAGATCTGGCGGTTCGATCTGGGCTACAGGCAGCGGGATCGCAGGTTGCAGGTGCGTCGGATCTGGTGGTTCAGGTCGCGAATTGTTGTTGTTGCTGCGAACAGTGTAGGTGCGGTGGCTCACGAGGTTGCTGCGACATTTGGCTGGTCGTCTGAGGCAACGAACGGCTTGGGGCACGGTGGTGATGGTCGAGCGTGCGGTGGCTGGGCTGCGCATGGCTACTGGTTGGGCATTAGAGATAGAGACAGAATAGAGGGGTTGGGGCTTAGCGGTAGTGAAAAGTTATGGCGATTGTTGGATTCTAGCTTGGAGGAGGACGACTATGGCAGAGAGAAGTGGAGCTGTGTTTTGTAGTGCGTTACAGGGGTTGGGTCGTTTGGGTACTGCAATGGGGGGCTTGTGGTTCACAGAGGGTGGTTGAAAATGGTTTCGGTTGTGTATGGAGGTGGTTTGATTGTTGAAGATGAAGATGAATAGTGGTTTGTGGCTTTGTGTAAAGGTTGAGAGTTTCTTCGTATCCATGTGTTGTCTGTCTGTCTATGATTCATCCCCCTCCTCTGAATTTTATTTTCCTTTTATTCTACCTGAGATGCCATTACCATTCGATGTCACAACTTTTCATTTCACGTTTTATGTTTTGGAAGGCAAAGGATCAAAAACCAACTGAACATGATTGGAAGGCAATGAAAAATGAAAAAGAAAACTGACAACAATGTTTAATTTAGTTTAATGCAGCTGTATGTGGAGGCTAGGGTTACAGCAGGAAAGAAGAAGTTGGGTTATGGGTTGAGATGGAAAATGAGTCATGGGTTGACCCGTAACAACAAAATTAGTGATTTTTCTTTTTTTTTTTTTTCTTTTTATTTTTTTAAAGAAATTAAATTAAATAAATAAATAAAATAAAAATAAAAATAAAAGAAAATAGACAAAATTGGGTATCAACAGCTGCTCCCCTTTGTTTTACATTTAGAATAAATGAAAAACAAAGGAATTGATTCAATTTTGTCCATGAAAAGGTAAGAAACTTGCGGATTCAGGTGTCCACTGAAGCTTAAAGCAGAAAAGGTAAAAAACTTATGGAGTCGGGTATCTGCTAAAGCTTAACTAAAAACTTGAAGCAGAAAAGGCAAAAAACTTGCGGATTCAGGTGTCCGCTGAAGCTTAACTAAAAACTTGAAGCAGAAAAGGTAAAAAGCTTGCGGAGTCAAGTGTCCGCTGAAGCTTAACAAAAACTTAATGGCAATGGGTACTGAGACCCAGAAACATAAAATAATGGTTACGAAGACCCAAAAGGTAAAAAACTTGTGGAGTCAGGTATCCGCCGAAACTTAACAAAAACAAGGTAAAAAGCTTACGGAGTCGGATATCTGTTGAAGCTTAACAAAAAAGGTAAGAAAACTTACGGAGCCGGGTATCCACTAAAGCATGAAGATAAAAAGCTTGAGGAGTAGGGTATCCGCCGGAACTTAACAAGAAACTTAAAAGCAATGGGTACGGGGACCCGAAAAGGTAAAAAGTTTGCGGAGTCAAGTATCTATTGAAGCTTAACAAAAAAAACTCAAAGGCAATGGGTATGGGGACCCGAAAATATAAAACAATGGGTACGGGGACCTAGAAAGGAAAAGGTAAAAAAGCTTGCGAAGTCAAATATCCGCTGAAGCTTAACAGAAAACTTAAAAACAATGGGCACAGGGACCCAAAAACATAAAACAATGGGTATGAGGACCCAAAAAGGTAAAAAAAAAGAAGCGATGGGTGTGGGTACCCATAAAAGGCAAGAAACTTGCAGAGTCGGGTATCCGCTGAACCTTAACAAACAAAAAAAAACTTAAAAGCAATGAGTACGGGGACCCGAAAACATAAAACAATGGGTGCGGGGACCCAAAAACATAAAACAAGGGGTATAGAGACCCAAAAAGGTAAAAAGCTTGCGGAGTCAGGTATCCGCTGAAGCTTAACAAAAAACTTAAAAGCAATGGGTACGGGGACCCAGAAAATATAAAACAATGGGTATGGAGACCCAAAAAGGTAAAAAGCTTGTGGAGTCAGGTATCCGCTGAAGCTTAACAAAAAAACTTAAAAGCAATGGGTACGGGGACTCAAAAACATAAAACAATGGGTACGAGGACCCAAAAGGTAAAAAAGCTTACGAAGTCAGGTATCCGTTGAAACTTAACAAAAAACTTAAAAGCAATAGGTACGGGGACCCGAAAACATAAAATAATAGGTACGAGGACCCAAAAGGTAAAAAGCTTGCGAAATCAGGTATCTGTCAAAGCTTAACAAAAAATAGCGTAAGAAGCTTACGGAGTCGGGTATCCGTTGAAGTTTAACAAAAAACTTAAAGGCAATGGGTACTGGGACCCAAAAACATAAAAACAATGAGTACAATGACCCAAAAGGTAAAAAGCTTGCAGAGTCAGGTATCCACTGAAGCTTAACAAAAACTTAAAAATAATGGGTACGGGAACCTGATAACATTAAAGGCAATGGGCATGTCACCCTGATTTGACTGAAAACAGCAAGTTGGACCTTTGTAGGTCAAGGCTAGCAAAATGAAATAGTGCACTATGCATGCTTCAAATGTATGACAGTACAAAAAACTCTTTTTTTTGCTTTTTTTCTTTTTTTTCTTTTTTTGTTTTTATTTTTTTGTCTCCATGATCCCTGAGGACATGATTGCAATCATTTTCAAAGATGAACTGGAATGGGATTTATTGGTATCCTTTCATTTGTCTATTCAGCCGATGGTTGAAATGTCCAACCTGGATGACCCTTGAGGTGTGCATTAGATGTGATAGATGACCTGACTATCCTTTCTTTTCTCATCAACACTCTTATCAGGAATTCATTGTGTTTCCCATGACCTTTCAAGCAAATCTAAATATTTTTACAATATTATCATATGTTTCACATCTTAATATAAATCTATCATGAGAAATGCATCAACAATAGGTTGCAGCGAAAAGGGGTTATCATTATGGAAAGGAAAATTATAGGAAAAGCAATTCAAAAGGGATTAGAATTGAAAGGTTTACAAGAGAAATGTTTAGGTGGAGTTTTCTAACTCTTCTAGTAATGCTCTTTAGGATGATTAGTGCTAATTCCCATTATGCAACCTTGAACACCCCATTGTCTGTTTCCAAGAATATGATTTGACCTAGTTTTCACGCATTAGGAGTTTTTCATAACAAGACTTCATATATTCAAACTGCCCCAATTCGACCCAAGTCTTCGTGTATCGAAGCATTTGATGACAAATTCAGACTGCCCCAATTTGTGACTTGAGGCAACTCCACTTCTTCGGATGTGTCAGATACCATTTTTGACCTTGACTTTTGCCTAGGTCACTTTTTTTGAGTTTTTAACCTAGCGGGTCGCCTTAACTTTTGCCTAGGTCACCTTTTCAGGTTTTCAACCTAGCGAGCCACTTTTTTTTTCTTTTTTTTTTAAATAGGAGCAAGGAATTGAAAACTCAGAAGAGCGTGAACCTTTTGTCTTGGAATTAAAGTTAACGAAAATGAAAACAACCCTTTATTGATCAGAATGAACTTTTTGAGGCTTGTAACGTGGCCAAGGTTAAGGGTTATGAAAGAAAGGATATAAGGCTCAAACAAGTATTTAAGGGTTGAATGAGACTAAGGATCTTTAGCAAACTTTGTCAATTGCTTTTGGCATTGTCAAGAACACTAAAACTTTTCATTTACTTTTCCTTTTTTATTTCATCATTTGCCTATCTTCTTTTTTCTTTTCTTTTTCTTTTTTTTTTTTTCTTTTTGTTAAATCCTAGTGTAGGGGTGATCCTTGTCTGAGGTTCTTTATAAAAAGTTTTCAAGCTCAAAAGGGGGTAACAAGGGATATTACAGATTGTGAAGGATAGAGAAAGATGGCCAATCTTCATTTTTAAATCATGAATATTTATTTTCAAAACTTTAACTTTGAGACCAAAAGTTAATGCACAAGTGATTACTTATTTGCTCCTTTTCAAAAGTCATGCTTCCAATTGCTTGGGTGACTTTTTCTTTTTATTTCAAGGTACATTCTCCTCAATTTCTGCTTCTTCGCCTTAACATTAGGGTATAACAGACTTTTGTGGGAAGCTATGCTCGGATCCAGCCCTGGCATATCTTAGTACGACTATGCAAAAATGTCGCAATGATTAGATCAGAACTCAACCAACTTGCTTCACTCAACTTCTTTCATGGAAGTGCAAATTTTAACTTTTTCTTTTTCATCCTCTGTCCCCAAATTAATCACTTCAATAAACTCTTCATGGGGTTAACTTTCTTTAGCCTTTTTGTTCCATTAATCTCATTAGCTCAAGAGAAGGTTCCCAATTGTCACAATTATCTTTTTTAATGGGATGGTCAAAATCATATAATGGGGTCATAACACTATCATTTTCAAGAGAATCACTTTTAGATCCACATATGTAAAAAGGTAATGAATGAATATTGTTGAAATGGTTAGACAGAAACTAAAAAGATGACAAGAAAATATATTTATTGATAGTAAATATTGAAAAGGAAACATGTGAGCTTATTTTCTCAAAATATCTTCCTAGAGCCTTGGGCAGAGCTATAGGATTATAAAATTACTTTGCATCAATCTCAAAGGTCATGGAAAAATCAATGATCTCTCAATTGCTGAGCTCTGCATCTGGGGAACAAGGGCACACCAGATCGACACCATAATTGATGGGTTGATCATCCTCGATAGCGGTCACTGCACTTCAAAAGCTTTGTCGAATGTCACAGATGGGGATCCCCTTAGCTTTAGGTTCTCGATTTTCTAATCGGGTCAGCCACTTCTTTTTTTTCTCTTCCATTATCCTCTTTTGTCGGCCTTGGTGGGTTTGTATTTGGGTTTTAGGTCCATGGTTGGGCTAGTTGAGACGGTATGGTAGCGAGTGTTTGGTTTGGGATGGGAGATGGTGCACGATAAGGGATCATTGGGTGATAAGGTTGAGGGTATGGAGTTTGGGAGGCATTAGCAATGTATGGGTTGTAAGGCATGTAGGGAGGTTGGAAGGATGGCTGAGGGTTAATAGGTGTTTGGTTATGTCTCCCTTGGGCAGAACTCCTCTGATCAAAAGTCACAGCATGGGTTTCCCCTTCTCTTTTCTTCCCTGTTGGGGGCCTTTTGGCACTAATCATCTCTATTGAATTTTCAGCGATCTTCCCACTTCTTATTCCTCCCTAAACTTTTTCTCCAATGATGACCATGTCCGAGAAATTTGATGACACATTCCCTATCATCTTATTATAGAAGGGAGATTAGAAAGTATCGATGAATGTAGCCATCATTTCTTTTTCTGTCAATGGGGGTTCAACCTGAGCAGCTATCTTTCTCCACCGCTGAGTATATTCCTTAAAGGTTTCAGCTTCTTCCTTATCGATGTTGTATTTATATTGCTTCAAGAAAGCATCGGTCAAGTCCTTGAAACATCCAATATGAGTATGTTCAAGGTGTGTATACCAGCTAGACGCTACCCCAGTTAAGGTATCTTGGAAGAAATGGATCAACAGCTTGTCATCATGAGCATGCGAAGCCATCTTGCGGATGTACATAGTTAGATGGTTCTTTGGGCAAGTGGTCCCCTTATATTTTTCAAAATCTGGGACCTTAAATTTTGGAGGAATCACCACATTCGAGACAAGACAGAGTTCTGAGGCATTTAGAAGACCATAGTTACTTGCTCCTTCTATAGCTCGTAGTCTCTCTTCAAGAACTTCTAGTTTTTCCTTGGATTGAAAGCCTTCAGTTGAAGGATTCAACTGAGAAGTACCAGCAATCTTATGAGGGAAAAACTGTGACATGTAAAAATGAGGTTGGACTGGAGTCGAGCTTTGTGGCTTTGAAGTAGGTATTATCAATGATGAGCCGCTCTCAGGAAGGTTAATAATTTGTGACGACACGAAACCTGGGGGAAGACCATAAGGTGGAATGGAAACAGGGTACTGAAGAATCTTGTTGGCATTTGGCTGAGATCCTTGGGGAGGGTTTGAAGTTGTTGTGACTGTCAGTGCACTGCCCTCAAAAGTGTTGGTGGATAACAGTGGCACATAACCAGGTGGAAAGCCATATGGTGGGAATGACGATGCATGTGTTTCGGGATTATTTGAGTAGATGGTGAGTGGCATCATGGCCCCATGAGAGGTGACGCTAGGATATTGCCAAGGAATTGGCGTAAAGCCAGGTGGGTGAGCAGGCGTGGCTGAATGATCATCATTTGCCCTTGAAGGAGTCTCTTCTGTGTTCTTCGTTCTTTCCAGAATTTCCAAGATCTTGGCCATTTGTTCCTTTAGCTGGCTTACTTCACTTTTCAACTCTTCTAGTGACTGACCCAGTTCATCCATGACTTTTAATTGGGAGCGAGCTCCTATATGAGTGTCGTAGAGACAATTTTTTTTGGGTATTATTATGAATATGATTAAAAAAATGCAAACATAAGCATACTAATATAAGAGTAAAATTATGTATGCGGAGACATGGTCCTAAGCTTGGTACTTATCCTAAAAGATGGGTTCTATGTACCAGTAAGTGATAGTTTTGGTTCTAGACCCCTATCGGACAAAAGGTCCCCAAATTGCCCTTTGCTGTCACCAACACTTTGGCTAGCAAGAGTCCTCCATCCTCACCCATGATAGGTTACAAGCGGAAAGAGTTCAATTTGAGTGAGGAGTTTTCATGTGCCTAACCAGAGACCAAAGGTCTCACAAAGCAACACTACTTCGCCCTCTATCTAAACCTACAAGGTACTGAGCTCGGGTGTAGAGCTTGTATGTGCAAGTGTACATGAGAGAACATGCAAGCAAATTTATTCACAATGCAAAAATACAATGCATGTAATGCAAACAAAATGTACAACAATATGAAACAAATAAACAAACGAAACAAAAATAGACCAATATAATTAAAGAGCAAATAACATGAGATTAAAATAAGGTTTAACCCTCTAATTTCCCCAGTGGAGTTGCTAGCTGTCGCAACCGTCCCGAAGGGCGCCGCAAAAATAAAAAGAAAAGAGGAGGAGAAGACCTCGGAGTGTTAGGAGTCGCCACCAATCGTTTTATCCATTAAATGGAATGATGCAATTGAACACCTAAAAGATGGTCTGCGTTTCAGAGTTCGTGGTTCGGGGGTTGATTACGGGTAGGGAAGGTGTTAGCACCCTACACCGTCCGTTCTAAAAATGGTTACCTATTTAATCTAATGTTATTTGCAAGATTAATTAAATTAGTCCTTTATAAAAAAAAACTATTTTTGTTTTTATTTTGATATGTCCCATTTTGTCAAGCATAATATCAAGAATAATAAATGACTAAGGTCAGAAATGGGTGGCCAAATAACCATTATTTTAGAATAAATTCTAAGTCTACAACATATTATATAAAAGTGGTGAATCCAAATTTTATTTTTTGAAGAGAAGTAATTTTCAAAATAAATGGCCAAATAAAATATTATTTCAATGAATAAATTTTAATTCAAAGAAATTTGTTTGAGGTAAGAGAATGTTTTTTAAGTAAATGGCCAAATAAAATCTCATTTATAATCAAGAAAAAAAAATTTAGGCACAATTAGATTTTTGTAGTAATTTCTAAAAAAATGTCTTCATGAAAAATAAAACTTTAATTCACCACTATTTTTTTATTTTAATTTACATAATTATTTTAATTTTTATGTAGGGGATTAGACCTCGCCAGCGCTCCTGAAAAAATCCAATATAAAGCCTCAAGATTATCGGAAAGAGTGTATTTGATCGGCGCTCCGATCCTCTCCCAATTTTTCTGTCATCGGCCAGTTTTAAAATGTTTAATGTATACAAAAAAAAGAAGATTAAATTAAAGTCACATGTCAATCAGTACAATAATCATAGCAACAAATAAGATAATCAGTTAAAAAACAAAGATAAACTATAATCAAATCAAATCCACCCACTTTTATCACTTATTATTATTATTATTTTTTATTATTTTTATTATTTTTTACTTTTTTATTTTATTTTTAACCCTCTAACCTATTGATAACATTTAAAAAAAAGGGCCGTAAGAATCAAAATAAACCTAAACAATAACACTTAAAAAATGAAATGAATATATAAAAAAAAGGACAAAGAGACTTTTTAGTCTCTGGAAGAAGCAGAATAGAGAAAGAAAGGGGAAAAGAGGGGAGCTCACGGATGGTGGACGCGGAGAGCAGCGGCTTGTATGATAGGGAAGGAACGCCTGGCTCCGGTACCGGATCTGGTAAGATCGAGTTCGGCAGCGACGGCTCTGGGTCTTGGAGAGCGACGGCAAGCTCGACTTAGTGCTGATTCGCGACGCCAGCACTGGTTCAGTGGAGCACGCCGCAGAGGCGCGATGGCTCTGGGTCAGTGACTGGTTGCGGGTCACGGTGGAGCTCACGAATGAGGCGCGCACAGGCTGTTCGAGGCTGCCGGTCTGGATTCGACGGCGGTGCGAGGTTTCGCGTGAAACAGGGAAGATCTGGCGGTTCGATCTGGGCTACGGGCAGCGGGATCGCGGGTTGCAGGTGCGTCGGATCTGGTGGTTCAGGTCCCGAATCGTTGTTGTTGCTGCGAACGGTGTTGGTACGGTGGCTCACGAGGTTGCTGCGACATTTGGCTAGTCGTCCGAGGCAACGAACAACTTAGGGCACGGTGGTGATGGTCGCGCGTGCGGTGGCTGGGCTGCGCACGGTTACTAGTTGGGCATTAGAGATAGAGACAGAACAGAGGGGTTGGGGCTTAGCGATGGTGAAAAGTTATGGTGATTGTTGGATTCTGGCTTGGAGGAGGACGACTATGGTAGGGGGAAGTGGAGCTGTGTTTTGTGGTGCATTACGGGGGTTGGGTCATTTGGGTACTACAAAGGGGGGCTTGTGGTTTGCAGAGGGTGGTTGAAAATGGTTTCGGTTGTGTATGAAGGTGGTTTGATTGTTGAAGATGAAGATGAATAGTAGTTTGTGGCTTTATGTAGAGGTTGAGAGTTTCTTCGTATTTGTGTGTTGTCTGTTTGTCTATGATTCATCCCCCTCCTCTGAATTTTCTTTTCTTTTTATTTTGCCTGAGATGCCATTACCATTCAATATCACAACTTTTCATTTCATGTTTTACGTTTTGGAAGGCAAAGGATCAAAAACCAACTGAACATGATTGGAAGGCAATGAAAAATGAAAAAGAAAACTGACAACAGTGTTTAATTCAGTTTAATGCAGCTGTATGTGAAAGCTAGGGTTACAGCAGGAAGGAAGAAGTTGGGTTATGGGTTGAAATGGAAAATGAGTCATGGGTTGAGATGAAAAATGGGTCATGGGTTGACCCGTAACAACACAATTAGTGATTTTTCTTTTTTTTCTTTTTTTTCTTTTTATTTTTTTTAAAGAAATTAAATTAAATAAATAAATAAAATAAAAATGAAAATAAAAGAAAATGAACAAAATTGGGTATCAACAGATCTTTATCTCAAGATATTGTAAACAGTGTTATGTGGATGAACACTACAATTGAGATTTGGTCTAATCTCAAGACTAGTTTTTCACAAGGTGACAAGATGAGGATTGCAAATTTATAGGAGGAATTATATGCAATCAATCAAGGTGATCTTACCATCAGTCAGTATTACACTCGTTTGAAATCTTTATGGGAGGATCTGGAAAACTTTAGGCCAATTCCAAATTGCAAATGTCACCATCCTTGCACCTGTGATTTGGTTCCTATTGTTCGTTCCTGTAGACAGCAAGATCATGTCATGAGATTTCTAAAAGGTTTGAATGATTCTTATTCTGCTGTAAAATCTCAAATCTTGATGATCAATCCTTTACTTGAAATTAGCAAAGTATTTTCTCTCATAATTCAACAAGAAAGTCAGTATCATAGTGAATTACATGAAGATTCTAAGGTTCTTGCAACCATGAGTACTGCTGTTAATTCTAGTTCAAACAAATTTGTGAAAGGAAAACCACCAATGGGTAGAGGTGCTGTTCCTTCCAAGTATTGTACATACTGCCACAAAAATGGTCATACTGTAGAGGTATGTTACCAAAAACATGGCTTTCCACCAGGTTATGGAAGAGGTCGTAAAGTCGGTACAATGACCAATAATATCAATTCTATAAGTCTTGGAGAAACTGATTCTGCAGAAACTTCACAAGAGAATTCAGTCAATTTAATGACCAATTCTAGTTTCATATCTGCTCAAATTCAAACTCTCATAGACCTTATTCAGCAATGTCATCAACAATATTTAGCCAATCATATTACCACCCATCCAAAACCTAGTTATGATCACAATACCAAATCAGGTAGTCCTCGTTTAGTTTTTAATTGTCATTCCAAAATCAAAAACTGGATATTAGACACAGGTGCAACAGATCATATCTATTGTTCACTGGATCTAAATTCATCTTATAAACAGATAAAACCCATTTTAGTTAGGCTTTCAGATGACAATCCTGTTCTTGCAAACATTTCTGGTACTGTCATGTTTTCTAATCAGCTCTACCTCAATGATGTTTTATATTTGCCTCAATTTACATTCAATCTTGTTTCAGTTTCAAAACTTACCTTATCTTTCCATTGTGAATTCAATTTTAATTCCTCTTCTTGTTCCATTCAGGATCACAATTCTTTGAGGAAGATTGGATTAACTGAAGCCATCAATGGCTTATATGTACTGCAAGCTCCTTGCATGATAAATTCTACAAATACTGAAGTCAGTCCCGTAGGCAATTGTGTCAAGGATATTTGGCATTTTAGACTTGGTCACCCATCTGGTGCCAAGATAGATGCATTACATCAATTGTTTCCTTTTATCACTTGTAATTCTTCCAGTGTATGTGATATTTGTCCTATGGCAAAATTTAAAAGATTGCCATATCCTGATAGTAATACAAAATCTACTTGCATTTTTTATTTGTTACATATGGATATCTGGGATCCTTGCTCTCTTCCTTCATTCCAAGGTTATAAATATTTTTTAACTGTTATGGATGATTATCCAAGGCATACTTGGTTATTTTTTATGCAACAAAAGTCAGAAACTGCATCTCGCATAAAGCATTTTGTTTCCTTAGTTGAAACTCAGATTTCCACTAAAGTCAAAATTCTTAGATCAGATAATGGTCTAGAATTCCTTTGTTTGTCTCAGTTTTATAAAGATAATGGCATAATTCATCATAGATCATGTGTTGAATTACCACAACAAAATGGTGTTGTTGAAAGGAAATATCAACACATTTTGACTGTGGCTAGAGCTCTTATGTTTTAGTCAAGTCTTCCAAAATCTTTTTGGACCTTTGCTATCTCTCATGCAGTGTTTCTTATAAATAGAATTCCTTCTAATTCTATTCAAAATCAGTGTCCTCACACTGTCCTATATGGTAAACCTCCTATTTTTGTTGATCTCAAAATTTTTGGTTGTTTGTATTTTGCAGCTACACTTGTTGCTCATAGAAATAAATTTGACTCTAGAGCAACAAAGTGCATTTTCTTAGGTTTCAGAACTGGAGTCAAAGGTTACTTACTTTTGATATAAACTCAAAATCCATTTTTGTTTCCAGAAATGTTGTCTTTCATGAAACTGTTTTTCCCTATCAGTCTTCAATTTCTTCTCCTATCATTGAGTCTGATAATCACAATCAAATATCAATTGAATTTTTATATCCTGATTATGATGTCCTTTTTCTTAATCCACCTACACAGCCAATACAAAATGTTCATAATCCACTTCCTAGAGAGTCAGTTAGATCTAGACGGCCACCAACATATTTACAAGATTACCATTGCAGTCTTCATGCTTCAGCATAGATCCAAAATTCTTCAAGTAATTTGTATCCATTGTCTAGTTATGTTTGTTATGAAAATTTGTCACCTCACCATAAAACCTTGACATTAAATATCACTACTATTCCTGAACCCAAAACTTATCATCAATCTATTAAACATGACTGTTGGAGAAAAGCTATGGTATTTGAAATCCAGGCCTTGGAATAGAACCAGACTTGGACATTAGTTGATTTATCCCCTAGCAAACAGCAAATTGGCTGTAAATAGGTGTACAGGGTGAAATACAAATCTGATGGGAGCATAGAAAGACATAAAGCAAGGTTAAGGGCTACACACAAACTAAAAGCTTGGATTTTCATGAACCATTCTCACCAATAGCCAAAACGACTATAGTGAGACTGCTACTAGCTCTTGTATCTACTCAACAATGGTATTTACATCAACTTGATGTAAACAATGCTTTTTACATGGAGATTTAGATGAAGATGTATACATGACTCTACCTCCTAGTTTTCACTCTTCAAAGGCTAATCAGGTATGCAAATTGCTCAAGTTAATTTATGGATTGCGACAGGCTAGCAGGTAATGGTTTTCAAAACTATCTAGTTCTTTAAATAGTTCTGGTTACACTTCAAGCAAGGCATATTACTCTTTATTCATTAAAAGAAATAGTTCTTCATTTACTGCTCTATTAGTTTATGTTGATGATATCATTTTGGCTAGGAATGACATGGATGAAATCAACTCAGTGAAGCACCATTTGGATACCTCTTTTAAAATAAAAGACCTGGGAATTCTCAAGTATTTTTTGGGTCTTGAAATAGCCTAAAACAGTACTAGCATTTCCGTATGTGAAAGAAAATATACACTTGAGCTTATACAAGATGCAGGCTTATTAGCATGTAAACCTATTTCAACTCATATGCTATCTGATGTAAAAATACACAAAGATGATGGGCAGCCTTATGAAGATATTCCTGCTTATAGATGATTGATTGGCAGGCTTCTATACTTAACTAAAACTCGGCCAGATATCACTTATGCAGTGTGTAACATCCCAATATTTGCTATCCAGATATATCATCATATAAAAGAATAACACAACACTGGCCATGCTACTTCTAACATATACAACTAAACCCATAACATTTATACAAATAATTATGGAGAGTCACGATAACAAAAGTTATATACATACATCATTGCCTCAATGGCATATTGTAATACATTAACTTTTACAACAAGATCTAGCATAATATACAAGCTTTATCAACAAAAAGCCTAAAATTACACTAATCTTCACACATCTTCTTCTTTCATTTTGAGGAACTCGCACCTGGATTTACATGGCAACACAATCGGAGTGAGAAAACATATCTCAGTAGAAGTATTCCACTACCAGTATATATACATATTCATTCAGATAATTATTCATAATTATGGAAATTAACACTTCAATCGCAAAAGCAACAACATCTCCATCTCAGAGATATAAACCCAACATCTCCATCTCAGAGATACAAACACAAATCTCCATCTCAGAGATACGCATCTGCCCATACAATTGCAATGTCATGGTTTTATGTCATGATAGCAACCACTCATACAATTGTCATGCTATGCCAAGTTATGTATAGTGTTTAGGCCTATGCAATATCCTAAGCATGAAAATGAATAATGTATGATACCATATCCAGGAACCTCCAGTTCTATGGTAATGTCATGAATGCACGAAAATAGAACAAAGTAATAGAAGTCACAATCATAACCTTGAATAAGCACTGGAATTCCATCCAGCAAAGATCATTATCACAGAAGAAATCCATCCCCCCCCCGAGTAGTGAAGTCCATCAACTACGCAGTTATCGATAATGAACAAGGAAATTCATCCTTATCAACTCTATATTAGGAAGGATATAATCCACCTTACCTAATATAGATCACCCACATCTACGGGGCTTACACATTTCAAAAAGGCAAAACATACATCAGGTATATTATCAGGTATAAAACATCATTATCACAGAGGAAATCCATCCCTTCCCCCGGGTAGTGAAGTTCATCAACTACACAGTTATCGATAATGAACAAGAAAATCCGTCATTATCAACTCTATATTAGGAAAGATACAATCCACCTTTCCTAATATAGATCACCCACATCTATGGGGTTCACACATTTTAAAAAGGCAACTCATACAATCAAGTATATCATCATGACTAATTAAACTATCATAATTAGCATTTCAAATCAATATGATTCAAAAATCACATAGAGAGAATATTACGTACCTCAATATGCTCCACAAACATCTCATACAAAACAATTACTAATTACTTCTTATAACTAGTTTCACAATTGGTTTATATGCATTACAAGTTCATTTCCTAATTTCATCACAATACACAATATTTGTGTATAAACATGACTAATTATCCCACATAATTAGCACTACGATTCCATTTGATTCAACAAATTCACACTTTAAATTAGGAATACTCACATACTCATGCTATGTGTCATTCTCATCACATCACAACATCACAAAAGATGCTAAAACAACCCCATATATGGGTCAAATCCTAAGTGTCCTATGACATTTCACCATATTATGGATGCCTAAGATATTCCAACACATTATCCCTTGATAATCCACCTCAATATGGTTATCTAAGGTCCCTCTAAGGCTCCTAGCCTTATAAAATGCCAAAACATCATGCATTTTTTAACCAAAAACGCATCTTGCTCAATCTCAACCTTGACCTTTGCATAGTAAAATGATTATAACTTGAGTTACAGAGGTCGAAACGAGGTGATTCTAGTGGCATTGGAAAGCTAAGAGAAAAAGCTACAACTTTCATGAAGACCACAAAAGTTGATTCTCATTATAGAGTGAGACACGGCCCGTGTCTTTAGACACCCCCTCCCCCCCGTGTTTTGCTCTGTGAGCACTGTTCATGAATCTTCAACTAGCAGAGAGGAACAGGGCCCCCACGTGTCTTCGGACACGGGTCGTGTTTTTAGGCTAGAAACTCTACAACTAGCTTTGCAATATCGTGGCACTGTTCCCATGGTCAAAATTTTGGATTTTGGACACTCTAACTCGGTTTCTAGGTGATCTAAGGTCCTTAATAAGTTTACTAACACAAATGAATCATTAATCACCAACAAAAACCTCCAATTTAGATTCTATGATTAAAACCACAAATCAAATCTTAGAACCCCAAATCTTAACTCAAAGGGAATTTAAGGCATACAAGGGCTAGAAATCCATTTCCATACACCCAACAACTCATAAACAAGTCATCCTCAAGTTATCTAACAAGATTCAAGCTAAAAACACCAAAATAACTCAAATCCTAAAACCAAACATCAAGCCATAACTCAAGAACAAGATGGAGAGAGTAGGAAAATGAGTTAAGAAAAAGGTTTTCCCCTACCTCAAGGTCAAGAAGATGAAGCCAAGGATAGGTCTAAGCTCCAATTGATTCCTCTTCCTTCTTCCTCTTCTTCTCTTTCTCTTTTTTCTCTTTTCTTTTCTTTCTCTATTTTTTGTTTCTTCTTTCTCCCAACCGTGGGATATTTTAGGAAGAGAAGTCTCATTTGGTTTCTCTCAGATAAGTATTAAAACTCTGATCTGCTAATAACACTTAGATTTCACCAAATCTAGATTTCTAGTTTCCAACAAGTTTAAAATAAATCCTGAAATTCATTAAAAATCTTGTTTCACCATTATCATATTTTTCCATATCTGTGACTAGTCAATCCGGTGTCAAAACACACACTCAGTATGCTTAAAAATATCAAATTAACTCCGATTATCCTCATATTTTAATTGTAGCATAGTTAACACATTTGTGACCTAGAAACAAACTCTCCACATTTATTTCTACTAACTTAGCAGTTTAAGACACTTCCTGAGTAAATAACAATTATATTTCACACATAGTGTTATAACAAAGTGACTAAACATGCTCTAACAGTCACAAAACTTGACAGGCATGATAAACAAGTATTAAGCTACCTTCGTAATCATATACAAGTCTATTATGTTTTCTAGGGTGTTACACAGTGCATCTTCTTAGCCAGTTCTTGTCCAAGCCTATGACTGTCCACTACAATGCTGCTCTGAGAATTCTAAAATACATCAAAGCTTCACCAGGAAAGGGTCTATTCTTTCCTAGATCCTCTTCTCTCCAGCTCAAAGGTTTCTCAGATTCTGATTGGGCAGCATGTCCTGACAACTGCAAATCAGTAATAGGATATTGTGTTTTTGTTGGAGACTCTCTTATCTCCTGGAAATCTAATAAACAAGTCACAGTTTCTAAATCATCTTCTGAGGCAAAATATCATGTCTTGGCCACAACCACTACTGAATTACAGTGGCTCACTTATCTCTTGCAAGACTTTTAGGTTCCCTTCTTTCAACCTTCCTTGATCTATTGTGACAACCGATCAGCCCTACACATAGTTGCCAACCCCATATTCCATGAAAGAACTAAGCATATTGAAATAGATTGTTATCTTATCCAAGATAAAGTTCAAAAAAGGGTTGTGCACCTTCTACCGATTTCATTAGTATCACAAATTGTTGATCTTTATATTAAGGCTGTTCCTCCTAAAATTTTTTATTTCCTTAGTTCCAAGCTAGAAATGTTGAATATACGCTCCCCAGCTTGAGGAGGGCTGTTGAGTTAAAATTTATTTAACAGATAATTAGTTAGAAGTTAATTGTGTCTGTTATTGATTAGTTAGTTCAGTCTGTTAGCAAGTGTATAAATACTTACACTGTATTCTGATTGAAGCAAGTTAATACATTCAATTCTTCATTTCTGTGCTTCATTCGTTCTGCTCTAAAGCTTCCTGTTCTGTTAAAGGCAAGTACTTTTTCTCGAGGCATCTTTTAAGGTTTCATTTTGTGAACTTAAATATATGTATGTTCAACCAGATATTCAACAATTTTGGCACTGAAAATTATAAACTCTTTTGTTATACAATCTAGATGTTGGATTGTTCAGAACCCTTAATCTTTTATAGATGATAATATTGGCTAATTGGGTTAATTAACCAAAAAATTGTTGATTGCAAAAAGGACACAAAAAGATGGTTGTTTCCCTACATTGATTTGTACTTAATTTATTGCAAATCTAGGAATCTTTCTTAATCTTTCTTGCAAAAAATCACTACAGAACACCAGATGGCCAGGAGATTGAATTGAACAAAACAGACATATAAAACACCAACACAAACAAAAGAACAAACAACTTTGAACTTCAAAATAAAAGGACTGACCAACTATAAAAGGACACATAGGAATTTTAAAGATCAGGGCTGGGAAGTCACAAGTGGGATACCTGTGACCTAATCCAAGGACTTTTTTGCCTACATAGTTTTGAGACAGAAGACAGACACATACCAAATAAACATAATTAAAACGAATAGTTTCTATAATTAATAAAAATTCAGTTTAAGTTATCTCTTCAGCTTCTTTTAACAATTTTCTTTTATAGTTTCTCTTTTTAATAACAATTTATAATAAAACAAAATGTTATTATTCGATAATTACAATTTATCATTAAAATAATTATTTGAAAGAATAAAAGTAAAGAAATTAAAAAAAAAACTTAGGTCGGATTCTCATAAGAACTATAAGAGTATTGAGATCGTTTTTTTTTTCTCTTTTCCATTTTGGGTACTGATAAAAAGCAGATGATAAAGTAATATTTTTCCTTTTGGGCTGAGCAAAAGGCAACATTTATTTAGTCCAATCAAGGGGCCCTCATGAATGAACCTAAGGGGTGTGTTTCTTGGTCTGCCCTTAATCCCAATATTCACATTTTTCTCAACTCAGGCAATTAGCAAATTACCTCGTGGGTACATAAAAGGGCACACTTCACACCCAAGGGTAGCCCCTATTGCTGATACGCAAATTGTATGTTTTCTTGTAGCATGTAGCATTCGGATTCGTCTATGATGCACAATTAGACTTTGGGGTGGATCATGTACCATTAATTTTAAACTCTTAATTTATTAATAAAAAAATTAATGATTGAGATGAAAGAAGGGCAACCTTCTAGGTTGGTAAACAACAAATCAATAGCTGCCATAACCACCGCACCACCAACGTCAGCGACCCTTCTCCACCACAACCCCCATCTCCCCCACCACCATCTGCACCTGAAACAGCCGCCGGCTCGAACTTTTTGTCCTTCTTGTCGTCGTCGTCAGGTTTTCAGTCACCTCGAAGACCTTGCCAGTTCAAACCGCTCAGTGTTTCTTGACCCATGCTTTGGAAATAGCAGTAGCTTGTGGGTGGTGAATGACAAGGGTGAGAGAGGCGGAGGGGTTGGAGGTGGTGGATGGGGAGGGGAGGTTGGTGGCAGAGAAGATAGATGTGTCAAAAAAACATAAAACTTAAATAAAAAAAATCGGATAGCTGATTATCATAGGTAAAAATCTTGGTGCATGGATGCACCAAAACTTGTGATAGTGCATCATAACATTCTCCTATTACATTCATTCCTAATTTCATGACCTTCACTCTTTCAAGTTTTGCTCTTGCACTAGGTGAATTCACCCAACTCTAACTGTCCATATACTTGGTGGTATTTTTTTATCTTTGTCGGAAAAAATTCTTCGTTGCTCTAGGAAGTAGGACATTTTTTTTCTATCATTAAACATGTATCAATTCTGTTATAATATTAAAAATTAAAAATGTTATTAAAATAGAAGACAATGATAGTCTATATAATTAAGGTAATACACATTGTATGATATAAAAAAAAATCTAGTTATTGAGAAATTCTTAAATATTTCGGAAAGAAGAGATCTTTCTTATTATTTATTATGGACTGTGTATTACCTCAACTCTTTAAGTTATCACTGTTCCCACTTAAATATATTTTTAATACTATATCTAAAGTGATATTCATTTAACAATACAAAGTAGAAAAAAAAAATCTTATTTTAAAGAACCTAAAAATCTCTCTAGGTACACCAAAAAATTTCTGCCTTTTTCGAACCTACCTAGTCTACTTGTCTCTGACATTGCATACTTTGCTTAGGCTAGCTATGATCCAATCAACAACGAAGAATGGCATAAAAAGGAAGCTACAGGCAATTATTGCCTCTAAAAGGCCAAGCACCTCCTATGGGAAATTTCAGGTGATTGTGTGCCCACTCATTTGTGTCTACCTCTGCTCTTTTGGCCTCATCTTTCATTACTCTTTTTTCATTTTGGAATATTCTTACATTTGGGTATGGAACTATATAACGATATAGTTTAGTATATAGAAAAAGAAATTGAGGCTAAAAGCGAATGAAGTTGACGAAGTTCATTGGTCTTCTACTAACTATAGGGTGCGCCATCTTGCAGGCATCTTTATCATTGTTGGAAACTTTGAATGAAATACGACCTTGAATTTTTTGGGAATGTGGAAAGCACATAGCATCCACTTTCCCGAGTGGCCTTTTTCTTTTTTCTTGCCAGTCATTGCCATTTAGATATTCCACTACCACAACCCCCTTTCTTTTTGTGTTCTCTCAATTCATCATTTGAAACCTAACCCATGATCTATGATCTACATATGTTGGGCTACACAAGATTATATATATATATATATGAGAAATAGAGAGAAAGAGAAGAGGGAGTGGCTATAAATAGTTTTAGGATAAAGTAACTGCATCAACTCACAAGTCCCAAATGAAAATATATAACACAATATGCAATCAGAAAAAAAAAATACAAAATATAAGCTAGACCACTTTATTTATTTATTTATTTATTATTTTGTCATAAAGACCGCTTTATTTTATATTTGTTGTGTCTCGCTGTAGCAAAATGACAAGGTCTATTTTAAGCCCCCTATACCAAAACAAAAACAAGGCTTATGTCCACAGACCGGGCTGGAGTTACTCATACGGGCTTTAGTTCATGGTAAGTCTATTTATCTTCGTGACAGACGGAGACCAAGCGAAGAAACTGTAACAAATCAAAACAACTTGAGAAGAGATAAAATGAATATAATAGCGCAGAATTAATGATTGTTATGTGTGAAAATCCTATCGCTTAGGAAGTTAAGGAGAATATGATCAGATGGCTACAATAAAATTAGAAGGTAAGCGTCTTGGACTAAACTAATTGTAAGAGTCAAATGAACATATATGTACACCAAAAAATAAAAAGTCAAACGAACAAGTAGCTCACTTGAAGTCTGAAGTCTGACCAATGTAATCTAAAACAACTGCGGTACTGGTACGGGGTTCCGGTTTTTAATACATGATTTGCTTGTGTTTTTTATTCACCTAAAATATTTTTGTTTGGTTTGATTCAAGTAAAACCATGTGAACTGTTAGACGACATCGTTCAGACTTGAAACAAACCAGCATCCAATTGTTTCCCCGCCTGTGTACTTCCCTTCTCAGATAAGGTTAACGTAATATTTATACTATCTCAAATATATAATAAATAAGCTGGTATGACATAAGTCAATCCAATCACCAAAAGATAAAATATAGAATCGCAACCCTTCCAACTGCCCATAAAAGGATAGATCAATAAGTATAGATGATGAATGAGCAGTCCATGGCAAGTTTACTAGTCAAATAAACAAATCAAAACTGACTTCCCATCTTAATCATCTTGAATTTCTCTTGCTCCTGTAGAGGAAAAAAGAAAACTAACCTCATAAGCTCTCCCCCCGAAAACAAAAAAACGATTATAACACGAAAACCAACATGAACAACATATCTGAAAAATGCACGTATCAAACACAAATTAATGGCAACCGGAAGCATTTATACAGTAATAGTTAGGAAATTAACTCACAAAAACTCTTCCTGGATATGTGAATCAAATAATAACAATTTTTCTACACCCTTATTTTCATTGAAAAAGACAAAAGTATGTATTGGCCTACTGGCTGCAGTACCCCGCCCATACTTTCCTAGGACAAATAACAGGTAGTCAGTCATGTAGAGTACGCATGCTGAATGGCTTGAAGCATAATATACCTATCAAGGATGCTTTTAATGGGATGAAATGAGAACACAAAGCTTTGGTTGAAAGTTCAATCTTGAGGCTTCATGGCAGGGAAAAGAAGAACCTCCTGTCACCAAAAGGACAGAAGACGACTGTAAGAAATTGTAAAAACAAGTGAGCATGCATAGACAGAAAGAGCAAGAACCTTAATATTCTGTGAATCAGTCAACAACATGGTCAACCGATCAATACCCAAACCCCAACCACCAGTTGGCGGCAAACCATACTCCAGAGCTGTACAAAATGTTTCATCTAAGGCCATTGCTTCATCATCACCTGATTGCCGATCCTGACATGTAAAACACATAACAAACTGTTACTACTATTATAATTTTATAGAAAATATAATATAACAATTTGAGCAAAATCAGTTTAGTATATCACAGCTGTTGTATCATATCCCATTACCTTGAGTTGTTCAGCAAATCTCTGTCGTTGTACTACAGGGTCGTTCAATTCAGTATACGCATTGCAAAGCTGAAAATTAAAAGAAACAGTGATCAGAACTCAAAAGCATGAATCCATTAGATATTTTTTTAATAATAATCATCTAAAACTATTATCTTACTTCATGTTTATTAACAAACAATTCAAAACGTTCAGTCAGGCCTGGTTTTGATCTATGCCACTTTGCCAAAGGACTCATTATCTCAGGATGGTTTATGATGAATGTAGGATTTACACAAGTTTCCTCCAAAAAGTGCCCCACAAGCTGCAATACAAAAAGAATAGAATCATATATCCTGAATACACCTTATACAGAGGCTCAAAATAAGGAACAAACATCGATATGAACAAAGTGTAGCAATTAGAATTGCTTGCATTTAAAACTAAACTGACACCTATTATTAAGTACCAAAAGAGTAACTACAAGTGACAATAAACCTGCAGCCACATTATTCTCAAAGAAATTAATGTTACAATTTCTTCTTTAGAATCGCCAGAGCTCTTTACTGGAAATCACAGTTATATTACTGGAATGGCTAGCTGTTGTTTTACAAAGACTAGAATGTCTAAAGTTTTATCCCTCTCCCTCCCATTCCTATCTATATCATTCTCCCAACCATAACACAGAAAACCAGACAGTATTTTATCCAACATCTCAACTCTTATCATGGTCTTATCTGTTAATCATCTTAAATCAGACCTGAAACTCCACAATACATATGACATAGAAAATACTACTGAAACAGTGCCATTAAAAAATTTGCTCCATTCCTACAAGAAAGAAAGTACAATCTGCTTTTACATAAAAGCAAACACTAAAAATAAAAATTATACTTCAAAAAGGGAAAAAATAAAGGAGATTACTTTATCCAACAAACGAGCAGTTGTTTCAGGAGGAGGGCATTTGATCTCATACTTCAAGCATGCATCCTTCAGATATTGATTAGATTCATCACTCGACAAGTCTTTGGGAATACTGAGGCCTGCCATCTTCTCTAATTCCTCAATCATGTCAATCCTTCTGTAATAATAAAAAATCCAAATCAATCATTCAAAAATAGAATAGAATCATAACCACCATTATTGACCAGCAAATTTACACTACGCACCTGAAAGGTGGAGTAAAGTCAATTTCAATAGGATTCTTATCAATCCCATCAGCATGATACTTGATTTTATAGCTGCCTTTTGTAAGTTCCTTAACCATACCTATTTAAAGGTTTCCACATTACAATATTAAGCAGGTGACTTGAAGATAAGATATGCGAAAGAGAATCAATATGACAATCAAGAGACCTTGTAAATTCTTACCACTCAGCATTTGCTCTGTTATCTCCATCAAGTCGTTGTAGTCCTTATAAGCCATATAGAACTCACAGGTAGTGAACTCAGGATTATGAGTCAAATCTATACCCTCGTTTCTAAATTGTTTACCAATTTCATAAACACGATCTAGCCCACCAACAACCAGCTCCTTAAGATAGAGTTCAGGAGCAATTCGCATGAATAACCTCATGTTAAGTTCGTTGTGATGAGTTACAAATGGACGGGCTGCTGCTCCACCAGCAATCATGTTCATCATAGGTGTTTCAACCTGAAAGTGGTGGAAAAAGTAGGTGAATGGAAGGAAAGAATACATAGGCAACAGGCATCAGAATACTCAGACTGAGAACCAACCTCCAAGAAATCAAGGTCATCAAGGAACCTCCGAATGTAAGAAATGATTTTAGACCTAGTCTTAAATATTTCTCGAACCTCTGGATTAAGCATCAAATCCAAATGGCGTAACCGATATCTTGTTTCCTTAAAAAAAAAGATAATTGAATAAAACACTTTATTGTCAGTACATGAATAATATATTTGATAGAAAGATGAAGAAAACAGGAGATAATGTAAATGAAAACTTTCTGTTTAGCTTCTACAGAAGTTATCAAAGCATCTTTATTATACCAACTACCAAGCTGAAAATATTGAAGAAAACTTCCATTTTAACTTTCAGTACATGAATGATATAGATGACAGAATGTAAAAATAAAGACACAAGCTTCAAATTTGCAATTTACTGTGTCCTTGCACAATCACACAGGCCTAAGCCAAAGGACTGAAATTTCTATTAAGTCATGTGCTATCGATTAGTTATTCATTTAACAATATGATTCACTTTACTCTCTTGGGTGCAAAAAATAGGAAATTTTGGTCTGATTTCAAGTTGAAATCAATGTGCTAACTGTATGAAAAAGAAAAATTTAGAATAATATTTTAAAACTGTGACTTATTTTTAACAAGAAACATCAAATGAAGTTTTCACTTTTGCAAGAAAGTTAGAAAATTGCGTGCCAATTAATGTTGCCACACAAATCAAGAAATCATTCCATTTCACTGAGGGCCCTGCTACCAAGTTAATTCATAAAAGAGAACCATAAAAAAGAGAGAAAAAAATGCCCATTTATTAGAAAGAATCAAAGAAATACATAAAATACTTAACAGCAACAACTACACATTTCAAAAAGAAAAAACACAAACACACACACTGTACACAAGTGTGAATAATGATGACAAGCATCCATCCATCTCAATTAATTCCCTATCCTTACCCCTAACCACAAAGAAGGAAGGTAAACTGTATTCCAACACTTTCTTAATTACAGAAGTGTATCCACCTAATTACCATCCTCTCATAAATAGTTCCTAAAACATGACAGTATGTGGCACGAAAGTTTTTTAAAAATTGAGAACAATGAAAGTATTCATCAAAGTGCATTTCATGCCAATAATACCTGATCCTTCAAAATGTATGTTTCAGGATTCCTGGTACTTCCTGGTACCCATGGATTTTTCTGCATATCATTAAAGAAGTAACAAGCTCATTTTATATGATCTTCAAACAGCATCAAACACATAGAAATTGAGCTGACCTTCAAATTTGCATTATCAGCAGCAGCAGCAGATTTTTGCCTTGGCATCATATGCAGACAATGAGACAGCAGTACAAAAGTCTTGGGGAAAATACTAAGCTCTCCCTTCTTACTTTTTCCTGGACAATTAAAGAAGGGAAAACTGAAAAAAACTGTTGTTTATAAAGTGATAAATTTATAATTCAGAATATAATACTGTAGAATGCATCTAACTACGGAACATCAAAATAGAAAAATAAATGCCCGATTAGCATAATTTAGCCCTTTATAATGAATATAAGCACAACAGATATGGCTTCAAAACTTTGGCAATTAGATAATATTTTCAGAGTGATTCTTGTGCTTAAAATGGTTCTTTATTCCTATTTACCAAGGCTTAATTCATTTATAAAAAAAACTTGCTCGCTCTCCTTATTGCAAGTATTTATTGTCAAAGTCATAGAATTAGAGAATAAGGGAGACAGATCTTATGTGGAAGAAAGACAAAGTCAAGAAAAAGAAGATTAGAGAAAAATAAAAGTTTGTAGCATCCCAAACCTGGAAAACCAGTGACACCAACAATATCACCACACTTCACATTAGAATGGAATTTAGAAAACTCAGCCTCATCCAAGTCCGATTTACTGCATTGCAGAGATATCAGTTGTTTTTTGTTCTATTAAAATCAAATGGATAAAAAGAAAAGAAAATATAGGATCTAAAGTAAGAAAAAGACACCATTAAGAAAGGATTAAAAAAACTAAAAACATATTCATCAACTGAAAAACCATACAGCCATCTAAGTTAGTCAAACACCAAGGTAACAAGGAATACCACAGAACATAACAGTAAAATGTAACCTCTTAAAAGTTACATTTGCCATATTTGAATTATAAATATTTATCCTATAACTCTAGCACAGCAGCACCTAAACAAAGATGTGTAAAGAAAAGTAAGTAAAATCGATGGCACCAAATTAAGAGACTTTCCTTCATTCTGTCAACTTGTTTACATTAGACTATGGTCTCTGTGTAATAAAATTATAAAAGACCGAAAAAGATAATGCAGATTATTCTAAAGAGTGTAAAAATAATTGTATGACCAGACTTCTATGAGATATTATTTCAGATAATTCATCTAATTTTATCATTTAACGAAAAGTTCAATAGTGGCTAATAGGCTTTTTCACATGGTTCAACAACATTAAGCAGCTGAAAAGTACTCTGCTCTGTCACAACTCACAATCAATATAACACAATTTGAAATTAAATTCCACTAGATATTAGATAACCACATAGAAAAGAAAGTATAATAATCGATCAATATTAATTTGATACATCGTAGCACCATCATCTCTACATGTGCAATGAAAACAAGTGTTCATTACACACTCTTTTTCACTTCTACTATCTTTAGAAAAGTCAAAGATAAAAACGTTGGGTACCTTGCATCAGCCATAACCTGGACCTTGAAACCACCGCCATGCAGGTCATAGAAGACAAGCTTTGCACCAGAGGCACGTTTGTGCATGATTCGGCCTGAAATGCAGAAAGATAATCATAAAATCAACATATATAGCAACACAAGCAACCAAACATTAACATAAAAACAGCTGACTACCAGCCAAAGACACAGAGACATCCTCAAGGTGCTCCCCATCGCTTAACCCTCCATATTTCTTGATGTATTGATCAATAGACAGAGAGACAAAGAACTTGTGTGGATATGGGTTATTCCCTTCTGCTTTCTGAGCTGCAAGATACTTTAGCCTATTCTCATGATATTGCTGCGGTAAAAAAACACAACAAAAAAGGTTCATCAAATATTCTATTGCTGAAATAACCACTTGGAAACATTGCGGTGACAAGAGCTCAGCTATACCGTTGGGTCCATATCATCATCATCAACAGCAGAAGCAGATTTGCTGTTATCTTTAGCACGTTGCATTTCAGCAGCCTAGAAAAGAAAAACTATAATTATAAACGAAATCCTATATATGATCAGAAATTCAAATTCAATGCCAAATAAGAAAATCACACAAAATCTTACTGAAATATGCAAGAATTCAAAAATATTAATAAAAAAAAATAGTTATAGCATCAATTCATCATTGTTCTATGGGGTTCCGGAACATGGAAATGAAAATTGAAAAGTACCTTTTTGGCCTTCTCCTCCTCCTTGCGCTTCCTTTCCTCTTCTCTCTGCTTGTTCTTGAGTTCCCGCTTCAATGCACTGTAAACAAAGCCACACAAAAAAAAAATCCAAAAACAAGAAACAGCAAATCAATTGAATGATGATACTGAACTCAATTTTGCGTTAAAGATAAAGCTTTTTGAACACTGACTTCTTGCTTATGGATTCGCCGGTGACGGTAGCCGCCGGCTCCAAAGGAGCTTCCATCGTCAGAGAAAGAGAGTCGCCGGAAGGGCTTCAGTGAGAAAAGCGAATGAGAGTGACACGGTAACAGAGAGAGCACTGGAACTAGGGTTTTAAGAAACGGCGCCTATCTGCGTTATATATTGGTTGTCGTTTTGATTCTAACTTGTAACCATTAACCAATAATAATAATAATAAATAGTATTTCTACCGTGCATTGCACTTTAAATACATATTCCGTTCATAATCATAAAGATTTTATTTAAATTGCTCAGTATTTGTTGGTAATAATTCGTGGATTGATCATTATTGTATTTAGCCTGTATATATTAAATATATCATATAATCATTATGAATACAATAATAAAAAATATTGAACTTTTATAATATAAGATGCACTAAGTATATTAAAAATGTAAATTTGATAAAGTAATAAAATAACAATTAAATTTTGTAGCGAAATAATATCATCCAAAATCGTATAAAATAAATAATATTACTAATTATTAAAATAATTTTAAAGGTTATTTGTTGTTTAATTTATTTTATTTCTACCTCATAAACATAACCAACTTAAAAAATGAATTATTATAACAAAATGTATTAATACATATTGAATATATTTCATTAAGATCTTATAAAGTGAATTAAATAAATACATGAGAAAATATTATAAACATAATTAATTATGAAAATTCCAAATTAAACTTATAAACAAATTTGGGGAAAAAATTGCTTCAGTAAAAATAATCCATACATGGAAAACAAAATTAATGTAAAGAAATGTGCATATGCTGTGAATAAAAAATTTAACTATCAATTAAAAAAAAATTCCTACTTCATTGCTTGCATCTGAGACTGATAAAGTTAATTCCTACCCTTAGATTTATAGAATTAGAAACAATAATAATGATATGAAAATAGGATATGCTTCAATCTATAAAATAAGCTTTCATACACTATTTTTTTTTACTTGTTCTTGGATTTTAAAAATATGAACCTTAGACCTCCAAAACATATGGGTACATAATAAGAAAGAGGACCAAAGGACTTCTTATCCATGAGAGAATATATCTGTCTCATAGATAGCAATCATATTTTTTTTCGAGTCTTGCAAAGTAATTGTCATTCTTTTCTCCGCCCATCTAAAAAAGCAACAATATTCTTTCAATAATCCAATAAGACATAAGCAAAATAATAATAAAATAATTATTGTTTGTTGTTGTCATCCAAGTCAAAGAACCAAAGATTACCTTCAAATGGACCACACACTTCTGCAACACCCCTGTTGCTCCAATAGCAAAATCATCAGCACTTCCCCTAAACTCTCATCAGTTTTCCAGTTCTCAAATCAATACCAAAGATTACCTTCAAATGGACCACACACTTCTGCTTGGTTCATGACTACTATAAGTTATCAAATTAATACTTCTCACCAGGTGAAAAATCAATAAATTTAAGCAGCGGTTGATATATTTTCAATGCTAAGTAATGAGAATATAGTACATATCAAACTATGCACAATCAAAAGCCAAACTTGGGAGACAACCTATCTATGTGATGAGTAAGAATTGGTAGAAAGAGGAAATAAATAAAAGGTACAAAAAAATTTATAAAAAAATAGGAGATGGAGGGTATCCATGAAGAGGAAAATAATTAGAAAGATAAAAGAAAAAAATGAAAGGAATATAAGAAAGAGGAGAGAGATGAATTGTCAATAATATCTAATATCTGATTAGACCTTTGAGTGGTGAGGGAAGGATTATCAAAGGCAATTAAGAGCAATTCAAAGGAAATAAAATGCAATTAATATTTGACTAGTGGGGAAGTAAAATTAATGAATATTACTTAAATATATCTTCAATTTATGAGAGAAAGTAAAACCTTAGGGTAAATGCAGAGTTAACTATTTTTATATATAAAATATTTGGATAGTAAAATTAGAATTTGGTAGAATTAATTATCAAGAGGGTGAAAATTAAAAACAAATCACTACGGTTGTGTTTGATGCATATGATAGTATAGTATAAGATAAAATAATAGGATAATATAAAATATGATAGTATAATTAATAGAATAAGATATAATCCTATCTTTTATTTGATAACAAAAGATAAATTAGTTTATTGTATAATATTTTTTTTAAGACCAAAATATCATTTAGCATAAAAATTAAAATAATTAAAAAATAATAATAAAAAAGCCTTATGGTGGTGGTGGTGGTGGGGGGGGGACGCGGTGGTGATGGGGGTGGTGGTGGCGGCGGCGGTGGTGGTGGTGGCGGCGGTGGTGGTGGTGGTAGTGGTGGTGGCGGTGGCGGTGGCGGCGGTGGGCTGCAGGTGGTGGTGGTGGTGGCGGCGGTGGTAGTGGTGGTGGCGGTGGTGACAATGGTGGTGGTGGTGGTGGTGGTGACAATGCGGCGGTGGTGGTGGTGTGGGTGGTGGTGGTGGTGGGAGTGGCGGCGGTGGTAGTGGTAGTGGTGGTGGTGGCACAAGGAAGATAAGTGATAAAAATGAAATTGAAGATAATATTGAAATAAAAATTCTATCATGTCTTACCATGTACTAGAGGAGGGAATAGAGTTATCAGCTTAGAATAGGATAAAATGACTTGACCTAATTTTATTATACTATCAGTTGAATGCACCAAACATTAAATAAGACCTGATAGTATTAGCTTATACTATCATGTTTTCTTTATATGATGCACCAAACGTAGCATAAAGTGATTACATATAAGAAATGAGAGTCAATTAAATGCAATTATGTTAGTGGAAAAGGAATTGTAAAAATTTAATGACAAAGAAAATGGTAACAAAAAGTAATTAAATTGTAGAAAGTTTCAAAATTATTGACACATTTTTAATTTAATTACTTTACTTTAATTTATTATCCACTTTACAATTTTTGAACGCTTTAAATTTCCTAAGAAATTATCTTAATTAATTTGATACTTTCTAAGCCTAAAATACCTTCAATTTAAGAGGAAAAATAAACCTTAAGGCTGTGTTTGGGAGTTTGGAGGGAAAGGAAGGAAAAGAGTTTAAAGGGGAAGGAAGGGAAGGAAAATGAGAAGTTTATCCTCTCTTTCTTTGGAAGTATGAAATATACGAGGGAAAGGAAATAGAGGGTTTAAAATATATTTTTATCATTTTACCCTTTATTCAAAAATTAACATAATTAACATTTTATAAAAAAAATTAAAACAAAACTGAAGCACCGTTCGTAGCTTCTTCTCCACTTTTCTTCTCCAATTGTCCTTTCCCAATAGATTTTTCTGTCAAATTTCTTCTTCCCCAGTTTCTTCCTCTGTCGCGAACCGGGTTGAGAGGCACGAATCTTGATGGATCTGGTACGGCGCGCGTGGTTAGGTCGAAGCAGGTAGGCGGCACAGCGGTTTGCGGGTGCGGGTTGGTGCGGTTCAGTCTAGGCAAAGGTCGTGTGATGCGGTGGAGCTCCGAGGTGCTGGCCAGTGTAGATCGGTAGATCTGACGCAGAGCGGGTCCGGTCGTGAATGGCAGCTCCATGCGACGCGACGGTGGCTACTGGGAGGAGGAGTGGTGGTGCGGTTTGGGTTGATGGGCGCAGTGGACAGCGCATGGTGGTCTGGCGTGGTGGACGGCGCATGGTGGTCTGGCGCGGTGGACGACGCATGGTGGTCTGGTCACGGTGGTGCTGCGTTTGGTGTGGGGTGGGTTGGGAATTTGGAAAGAAGGATAAATGGGTAATTTTGTACAAAAATCCCTCAAATTGGGGGAACTGAAATGGAAGACTTTGGAGGGCATCTGAAAATCCCATTTTCCTTTCCCTAAACTCCCAAACAAGGGTTTCTCACCTCTAAACCCCTCCTTTCCTTCCTTTTCCCTTCTAATTCTCACTCCCAAACAAACCCTAAAGTAACACCAATATTCGTCTATTATAATGTGTGTGTATTTGATAGCTTCACAATTAGAAAAATTAGATGACATCATTTTCAGCTTTACTTGGATATCAAGCTTGTCATCCACGAATAATGCTTGATGTACAACTTGGTGCACCCCACCTACTACCACAATGAGGTAAAAGAATAAGGATATATCTATACAGAAAATAAGGTAAAATTAACTACAGTAAAATGATAAAAAATTATAAAGATATAAAGTGTGTATATAGGCATTATTTCATCTTAATAGCACTGAACGGAAAATTTACTTATTCACTGTACAAGAACATCATTTTGGTCAAAGATTGTCATAGATGTTTGGCATAACATTCTCCCTAACCTATAGTTTTAATTTGGTTATAGAATTGCTATAATACAAATTAAAATAGTGGAATGACATATAACAGTTTTAGTTTGTGTAAAACACTTAAATATCTTAAGAGATATTATATTTTTAAAGTTACCCCAAAGTTAAAGATATATTAATTGATTCTTCTTTTCTTTCACCGTTTTTGACTTGTGCATATATATCTTCATTTTCTCTCTTTTCACATGGCTGTTATAAGCAGAAACGATAAGAAAAGTAAGAAATAGAAACAAAAAGAGAAAACATAGAAGAAAGAAAGGAAACAGAAAAGAGAAAGTTGAATCAGAGGAAAAAGAACTAAGTGCAAAATAAGCAACAGAATCGAACTTCAATTCATAATAAACTGAGATAGGGGTTGTTGTGCTTGTTTTCTGTGTTTATCATTCTTTGTTTAGTGAGATCTAACAAAGAGTGAATAGAACCGAGTTCTTCATGATACTCGAAGAAAAATCATGATTGAGTGTAATAAGAGTTTTCTTGTAATAGTTGAACATATATTTGCATAGATATGTATTTATATGAGAACAACTACCAGAGCTTATTGTTGATGATTTTTCAATACTTTTCTACGTGAGTTATGGTATCATTAGATACTTGTAGAGTAAAGGATTTGGTATAGTAGTGAAGTGAACAAGAAAGGTTATTCTGAGGTCTTCAAATTGTCTTTTTGCAGTGTTTTATATTCGAATAGAATGTCTTTCTGCAGTATTCTTTTTGAATAAGGCCAAAGTGACAATTCGAATAGAATATTACAAATTGTTCTAGATTTTGATGTCAGCTATTCAAATTTGCATGATTTCAATGATAAACTAAGTCGTTTAATGGAGCAATTCGAATGGTATGATTCTAAGGCTAATTGAAATAGATTAAGAGAGCTATTTGATCGGCATAGTTTAGAAGAACATCACTAGTGTTAATCGGGTAGACTAAGTGTCCTATTCAATTAAGTGTGATTTTGATATTAATCAAAATATTATGTTACATTTTCGAGCAGCAGTTCAAAATGACATACTTTCGATAGTAATCAAAGAGACTGAGAGCTATTCGAATAGACTATTTCAGAATGGTAAGTCATACTAATTGAGTAAATTAAGAGAGCTATTTGATTGGCAAGAGTTGAGACTAATCGAATATACTACAGTAGTTATTCGACTAACAAGTTTTTTATTATGATCGAAAGAGACATAGTGAATAGACAGTTATTCTACATGCGTAATTTTGAGAATAATTGAAACAAACTTAAGAGTTATTCGACCAACATATATTTCGATTTGGATCAAATATGCAAAGTAAGGTATATTTTCAATTATGATAGGAAAAAAAACAAGTGAGATATTTTAATAGTAAAACCCAAAGTGGTGTTTTTAGAACCATTCAAAAAGGCCAGAGATACTACTCGAATATCTGAGTTCATATTTGCATTAACATATCATAAACATTATTGCATAGCTATAGAGTGGTCAGCACTCAGGCAAGTCAAAGGAGTAAGAAAAACCCTTTGTGAGATCGCTAGAGGAGTAAGAAAAACTCTCAGTCAGATAAGAGGAATAAGAAAAACCATCAACTAGGTCAAAGGAGCAAGAAAATCCTTTTGTGAGATTCATGACATTGCATAGGCCTCATCATAATTCATTTCATCATCATTAACATTTATCATTTCAATGAGCATCCATACATAATTTTATTTGAATTATTGCTTTGTGTATTTATTATAGAATTGTATATTGAATGATTGTTTGATAGTATGCTACTAAGAATTTTTGAATTTTCACCCCTTTGTTTGTTGTATGTTTATTTACAGATCGAAAACAAGATCATTTCAAAGAAGGGAAATGAAGTTGTAGTAGTTTCAACTAAAGTAGTTTTCTTCAATTTATTTATGATGTATATAGGCCATGAATGCTCAGTTTGTACTTGAACAAAGTACTTATGTGCAAATTATGTAAATACAATATTTCAGTAAATCAAAAATTTTAGATGTGTTTATGTATAGACTTCGATTACTCTATTGCGATTACTTCTTTTTGAGACTCTAATTTCGATAAATCGTATAATTTCAAAATGCATTACAAATGATTTATTATTTTAAAAATTTAATAATAACAACCTAATCATATTTATGTAGGTATATTTTCGAATGTATTATAATAAATCGAATTATGATGTTACATTTGGTACTAAGTGGTGTTAATTGCACAATCTAATCCCTTACAAAAATCACATAGTTGCAAAATTATATGGTTTCATGGAAATTTACTTACTTGCAGTGCAACAACAATCTTTTGATCCATGACTGATATATATGTTTGGTATTTAGTGGCGTTAGTTGCACAACCTCACCCCTTACAAAAATCACACAATTGCAAATTTTTAAGGTTTCATGAGAGTACTTTTCTTTTTCTTTCTTCCTTAATTATCACATTCAAATATAAAATATAAGTTATATGTTATTTCTATGTTTTTTATGTGTGTAAGTAGCATGGTTTTCAGAGGTTAAACTGAGAAAATCGAGAATCGGTCTTCTGATTGGTCCAATCAACCATAAAAAATCATATTTTCAAAAACTAGTTTAAAAATCAAAAATTGGTTTTGAACTGGTCAACTCGTTTAAACTGATCATGGTTCACACAGTTGAGTCGATCCTTTTTTAATTTTTTTAAATCTATTTTTTTAAATATATATATAAAACTTTTCAATACATTAATTATTTGGTTCCTAATTAATTTATAACAAAGACTCATTATTTAAAACTCTTAATTTGTCCATTGTGGGACAAATAAAAGCTTGTAATATAATAAGAGTTTGGTTTCAATTTATAATGAGAAGTTTCACATTTACCCTTTTACTTATTCAATTTGAAACTAGTATATGTTAAAAAAATTATGCTAGCATTAGTATAATACTTTTAACATATGTATATTATATTTTTTATATATTGTTATATGTTTATATTATATATATATATAACCCTGATTGAAGTTCAAAACGTTGATCCTCTTTCTTTTCTGGTTCAATGACTGATCTGATTCTAAAAACATTAGATAAAACAATCAGGGTGTATGTATGTAAAAAATAAAATAAAATCAACTATAATTAAATAATAAAAACTATAAAGATATAAGGTGTGTAAATAGCATTATTTCATCTTGATAACACTTTTACTTACTCATATTACAAGAACAATATTTTAGTCCAAGACTATTATATATGTTTGGTATTAAGTGGTGTTAGTTACACAACCTAATCCCTTAATGCTTTGTTGGAGCGAGAGAAAATGGAAGGAAATAAAAGGGATGGAAAGAAAAGGATTGATTGGTATTCAAAGTAAACAATGACATGGGACTCACTAAAAAACTTTTCTTCGCTAGACAACAAAGAAAATGAAGAGAAACAAAGGAGCAACACAATGAATGGCCATAAAAAGTAGGAAAAAGTAGGGATGGGGGAAGGGGTGGGTGAGGAAGAAATGGGAGGGGGTGTGGCTGAGTGATGGAGGGAATGTGTGGGGGAAGAAAGGAAAGTTGAAAAGGGATGAGGTTGAGGTTGTACAAAAAATATTTTTATTTTATTTTTTAATAATATTTCTTAGTTTTCTTTCTTCTCTTTTCTCTCCATCGAAACAACTAATTTTCTCTCAACTTTTCTATCTATTTTGTTTCTTTTCATTTTATTTCCTTTCATTTTCTCTTCTCATCCAAATAATAACTTACAAAGATAATTTTTTTAGTTTCATGAGAGTACTTTTCTCTTTCTTTCTTCCTTAATTATCACATTTAAATATAAAATATAAGGTATATGTTATTTCTATTGGGGGTGTTCTTGGATCAGTTTTGAAACAAAAAACTATCTGATCCAAACAAAGTAGGTATTATCAGTTCGGTTTGAATTGAATGAATTTCAATAACCAGATCGATCCAATCCAAACCGATTTTAATTGGTTTGATTTGGATTGGATGACTCATTTTTTAACAACATGAATGACAAAATAATTCAAAGCTAATCAAAATTAGCACCAGAATCGTCTTCATTTGGTTGTGGGATTGTACCTCGGACATGGTGGTGCTTGTGGATCATGGGTATATAGAGGATATAGAGGCAGACCTTCTAGATCTAGGTTCTGGTGGCCAGAGTTGCTGGTTGACGATGGCTTGCGGTGGAGACTCAGGTGCTAGTGGCTTGCGGTGGAGGCTCAAAGTGCTGGTGACTCGCGATGGAGGCGCGCGATGGAGCCAAATTTGCTGGTGGCTCGCGGTGGAGACGCACGTTGGAGCCAGATCTACAGCTCGCGGTGGAGGCCGAAGTGGGGAGGATGGGGCCGAAGTAGGAGGGGGGAGGGGAGATGATGCTGAAAGGAGTTTCAAAGTTTGATTCAAAAGTCAAAATAGATGTTGAAAAAAAGAGGAAGGGATAGCAGAGCAGGTAAAGGAAAGGAGAAGTGTTCTTATAATTTTGAGTGACATTATGGGTATTTAAATAATTTTAAGTGTATATTTAGTATAATAATCAATTCGATTTGGATCGGTTTCATAAAATGGAACCGAAAACCAAACCAAACCGATCGATTCTTCAAAATTTTCATCTAAAATAATTCAATCCATTTCAATTTTTGTTGGTTTTTGATTTTTTTAGATCGATTTTTAAATTTTTTTTGAATTAATTTGAATCTGAACACCCCTAATTTCTATGTTTGTTTTTCGCTTGTAAGTACTAGGTAGTGTAGTACATCAGTTAGCCCAGTTAGCTCTCTTAGGCCTAGATCAGGTTTGGATTAAGGATTCTACTAGTCATATTTGTAATTTAGTTTTTTAAGACATGAGTTAGTACAGTTGAATGAGTGAATACCTTTATGTATATATATATACACACACACACGCAAGTAAACCTTGCAATTCAAATGTTTTTTAAAAATATTTTAATATGTGTTAAAATTATATTTTGAAAATTAATTTTACAAATAAATAAGTTAATTTACTTTTAAAAATTTTATTATTAAAGTAACATGAACAGAATTAATTTTTAAATAATATTGATTAAAATATCTTTTATCTATTTAATTTTTTAATTAAATATTACCATTTTATTTTATTTTATTATTTTAAGGTAATCTCATAATTATGTTAGAACAATTATATTGAAAAATAGATAAGTGAAAGACCATATATATTTAGGAGAAAATTTTAAGAATTATTTGAGATTAAATTTCAAATAATATTGAGTAAAGAAAAGATTTAAATTGTAAAGGATACATGTCACCTATTCAAGAAACACATGTGGTCATCAGATAAAAAGAGTACTCTTGGCAATAACTCTACTCTCAAGAAGATGTAATCAAGTTTTATATATATTAGTTGATATTCAAATTATGAAATAAAAATTTGGGCAAATTATAATTTACACCTCTTAGCTTTTTCACGTACATAAGAAAATGTGTAAATAATTTATTGAGTTTTATATTTTTTTGTCAAAAAATATCATTCATTTAAAAATTCATTAAATATATGACATAATTTTTATGTGACAAAAAATAATAGAAAAATTAAAAAGTTAAGTTTAATTAAATATTATTGGAGTTTAAAAACCAAAATAATCTTAGCTATGTTAACTATTTGTGGGTTAAGCTGTAAGAAATATTTTTGTGAATCTTTTAATTTTACGTGGATTGCTTGCCTTTCATCTGATCAGAGAGATAAATTAGTTAAAGTGCATACAAGTTGACTTAGACACCACCTGCTCATAATAATAATAAAAAACAAAAGAGTATGGTACTTTAAATTAAGACATTACTTGTAATCTTCTCACTTATTTTTAAGTGTTTCATGCAATTTATGTGACAGTTCCGCTAAATATTTAAGAATTTATTAATAAGTTTTTGTTTTCAACACAAAGTGTGAAGGTTCAGGAAATTATTTGTACATTTTACATATTGGCCAAAAATAATGGTTCTAAACAACAATTTACTTAATACTTTTATTTCATGCATTAGTTTTATTTATCAATGTTTTTAAAATCGAACAAGTTATTGAATTAGTGAAGATACTGATTTATAGTTTATTGGTTTGACTATGGTTGAATCGGTAATAATTAAATATTTTTTAATATTATATAATATATTAAGTAATAAACTAATATTTTATATTATGTTGCTTAGTGTTTCAAAATATCACATTATACAATAAGAGAAGCATCCAAACATACAACATATATAAAAGTTAAGGTGAAATCACACTTACAAGTCTCGTATATAGAATAATGAGTAAAACATTCAAGCATACAACCTTATGTCTTTTTTAGGCTTTATATATAAGTTTTTGTAACTTAGTATTGGGTTTTTATTTAGATTAAAAATTATTTTTAAATGAGTTAAAAATTTGTTGATAAAAATGAATTTATATATATATATATATATATATATATATATATATATATATATATATATATATATATATATATATATATTTATTTAAAAATCAGTTCAAACTAGTTTACTATCAATTTTATCAATTTTTTATCAGTTCTTCTTGATCACAACCATTTCTTGATCGTTTCACCGATTTTTCGGTCGAACCGATCAATCTGATCTAATTTTTTCAATGGTGCTATTTATCAAATTTTTAAATTTAGTGTATGGAATAAGTATATGGAGATCTATTTGTATATTCTAAAGCGAGTGGTGCACTTTAGAAAATAAATCAAGATATTGTAATTATTGATAAGAATATCAAAGATATAAATATTATTACATATATATGATATGTTATGCAAGTATTTGTATTTTATAAAATTCTAAACACTTGATTTTCTCTTCAATAGTTACAATCCCTCAGTTTAACTTTTAAATTGCACTTTTCACTTTAAAAGATGCAAATTCATGAGAGAGAGTTATGAGTGTGTCTAACAAAAATAAATAACTTGTTATTGAACATTGTTATTGCAAATTTGATATTTTAAGAAAGGAATGTAATTGGTTTGTTATGTATAATCAGTATTACTTTTATGATAAAAGTCTTAGTCCATTTTTTAAAGAGAAGTGTTACCAGCAGATATATTGGTTTTACATAAATGTTGCAAGTGCAGTTCTTTGGAGTTGTTTTCACTCTCTCTCCTTTCTCTCCACGCGGGTTTATTCCTCTTTTTAAAATATTTGTTCTCAGTCGCAATAGGCAATACAAAGGTAGAAGCAAGTTTGTTTCCTATGGGAAAAAAGCAGAGAAACTTTGCACTAGCCGATGTAACATGGGCACACCAAGTGTGTAGTGCAATTCTTTGTAGGGGTGGTCGTGATCCCGCGCCTGACCTAATCTGATAATTTGGTTTGGTCTAAAATTAATTGGGTTAAGTTTATATTTTGAAAATTAGTCTTCTTGTATTTTTGAATTGGGCTCAAACTACATTTTGGATGACACGCTTGGATCAATATTATATAATATTTTAAGACTTACAAATTTTTAAAAAATTATGAATAAATTATAAAACATCTTGACTTGAATTAATATTTTATATATAACATGAAAATAATTTTATATTAATATAACTTGTTTGGAAATTAGTGTTTTAGTTTGCTATTTTCTAAAATTGTTTAAATTACTTTTTTGATCCCCGTAGTTTAATTGAATTTTAAATAAGTATCCATAGTTTAAAAGTTTTTAATAGAGTTCTATACTTATAAAAAGTTTTAAATAAGCCCCTATTAGCTAATGGCTGTTAAACTCTATTAATAGATATTTACAAGAATTATTTGCAAGCTGTTCTGTGTTGCTGTTATAAGTTTAAGAGACTTAATTATTATAATTAATGAGGATCTAATAAAAAATTTATTTAAAAAATAGGAACCTATTTAAAGATTTTTAAAATTATAGGGATCTCATTAAAATATTTTAAATTATAAAGACCTATTTAAAAATCCAGTTAAACTATAGAAATCAAAAGTGCTACCCTGTTTTACTAAGTAGAGAAAAAAAAATTAGGTTACCTTTTTGTTAATGGCAATGGTGTAATTTTATTCCTAACTTACACCTTATGTTTAAGCCATCCTCCAGAGGTCATAGACTTATGTTCGCTAGCTGCCTCCCTCTTTATTTTTCTTTCTTCAATTCATGTTCTATTCTTTTACAATTGTTAGTATATTTTTATTCATATCATTTTTGAGATTTTGTTAAAATCTTTAAGTGTTATTTTTTTTCCTTTCTCCTGCACATTTTTTTGGGGTGATTTTCTTGGATTAGGGGTTGCGATTGAGAAAAGTGGTAGTTACCTACTTGTTGGAATTCGCTTATTTATCTCTTTAAGGTAAACTTATGATTCAAAAACTTGAGTAATTAATTTTATTAATATAATTTCACAGTAAGTAGGTTGGATAGCGAATTTAGAGTGATGCTAATTAGGATTTATTTGAAATTTAGGAAAGTAAATTAAGCAAATTATAACATGTAACTGATTAACATGTTGTTGGTATTTTTTTATGGCTATAGAACTATACAGATAATCTCTAGTTTAATTGTGCAAATTTTTGGGGAAAAGATCCAATTTGGAAATCAACATGTACTGTGAATGATTCTTACCTACTTTATCCTATATGTCTATTTATATTTTATCAATTTTAAATTGATTTTGTTATTAGATTTTGATTATAGTAGAGTTTTAGGGACTTTTACGATAAGCACAATTCTAGAAAATTCACTATCAACTTTGTACATTAGTATGAGTTAATAATTTTGATTATCTTAAAATGTTTTAATATTGGTTTTAAATCAAAAATGGTAAATGTTATGTGTAATGATTTGTGCCAATTATGACAATTGTTATGAACATTGGCTTAGGCCGATAGTGGTAATTTATATAGAAAGTGACTAAGCTCATGAAAAAGAAATTTAAATTATTTGAGTGAGGTTTTTAATGTCAGAATATACTCTCATTGAAATAGATTGATTTGCTTTATTTGTGTAATATTTTAATTTTTGATCATTGGAAATTTATTTTTCTTGAAAGGCGTATTATTGCATATTATTTTAGAAACTTGATCTTTATTTTATTCCATTAGAAATTTATTTTTATGAAAGGCTTATTGTTGCATATACCTTTTTATAAATTATATTTTTGGGAGAAAACTTTGTCAAAATAATGTATCTAATAGCAGTAAATATTAGTCTTGGTGTACTTAAAAATGGATTAGGCTCTAGCTAGCAAGGTATTTGATGATCTTGTGTGTAAGCCAACACATGTGGGTTGGTTATAATTTTGAGCTAAATGCTTGTCAGTTCAAGTCTTGCGCTTGTCAGATGATTAGTTTACTCATGAGCTATGTGTTTGTTCTATTTAGTGAATTCTCCCACGTAAACTATGATTTTATCGAGTTATACCTTTTGTTATATAATTGGAATTTGTTATCACTTAACCGTTATATATATTTTTTTTTTCAGAATGAAGTTTTAAGAATTCGATTGGAATTATTCTACTGAAAAAAATATTTTATTTAATTTATATTTTACTTGATAAGGAAAACTTGTGCCACGCTTGTCCTATTTCTATTATAGTAGGTGGTAGTTATACACTGAGTTTACAACTCGTAATTATATATTTTTAAGATAAATGAAATGAGATAGCTTTCAATTCCACTCCTTCCATTTGATCAAGGGAGTTTGACAAAGTTACTATTAATGAGCCCAACAAATTATTCATGTGGACAAATTTTGAGAATTTATTTATTTATTTATTTTGTTTTGAAACATTATGGATTGTTGATCTTAGAGTTCCTCCATCATTTCCACATGCAAAATTTTAGATAGATAGTAGAGTTTTAATTGATATTTTGATAAATTACAACCATTGGTTATGGTTATTTAAGAATGTTGATAGCATAAGATACTGATATTAAATTGCCTTTTTAGGCACAGTGGTGGCTACTGTGGTTCTTTTAAGAATTTGGGTGGTTTACAGTTTAGAAGCTTGTATGGTAACTAACTTATGGGTTGTCTGTGTCATGCACAGGTCGTGGATTCTGAGTTTGTCGCGACAAAAAGAGTAATTTAATCTCTAAAATTTTATAATTTAATTATCTATAATATCTAAATTTGTACATTTTGTCTTAATTTTAGATTAGTTCATTCTTGTCTTAGTTTAGAGTTGAGTCATGACTAGATCGAGTTTGGGTTTATAAAAGAATGGTCTGATCAAAATATCAATCAAGATCCGAATATGTTAAACTTAGCTCAACCTTACCGATGAAAACCTCATTAGAGGAAAAAGTAATGGATGTCAACTATTGTTAATAAAATCAAGAAATAAATTATAATAAATCCATAATTAGTTATGCATGTGCATCTATTTTATCATAATATCAACTCTTAATTTTTCAACCACATCAAATCTTTAGAAAGCATTGAATACACCAAACTGATGGCAAAAAGTATTAAAACAAAACATAGTCTCAACATAAATAAATCTTCATTTTCATTTGTCGATTTAAACTAATAGTACAAACTTAATGCTGGCATGTGACAAATGCAACACCATTTCTTAAGTTAACAATGCGACTGCATCTTCATCTAAATAAAGGTATGAGGAAGTACTCTGCGTAAAGTAGCTGCAACAAGAACAATGCCATCAGAAACGAGATAAAGTGCCCAGCGCTATAGCTTTGGACAGTGTTTAATTTTTCACAAGATAAAAATTGATCAATGTTATGACTAAGTCCACCTGTTTTTCTTTTATCTTTAATGATCAACATACTAAGAGCAATAGCTCACTAGCATAATAATTTTCCTTTAGGTAGTAACTCCCAAAAATTTGTGAAGGAAATTAATTGGCTTGAGCAGGTTCATTCCTAAGAAAGCACCACCACCTCCCCCTCCTTTTCTCCTTTGGCCATTTAAGCAGCATGATCCCTAGACTTCAACCCTTAGAAGCTAGGCACCAATGAACTCCAAGAAGTGGAGGTTGGGTAAGGGAGTTGTCCCTTCCAGCTATATAGCAAACCAGTGACCTGGGTTGGTCGCTGCCAACTTAACTACATGCTTATGAGAAAAATAGCATGTTTTGTAAATTAGATTATAACGTAATAATTCTTCGTAGAAATTAATTTTTCTCAAAATGAATTTCATTGTAGCTAATGTACTCCGATGTTTTCGATTGGAAGTCGTTAGAAATCAAACAATATTATTTCTCAAAACAAAGTAAAGGTAATCAGATAGCTATTTCTTTTGAATAATCATTTTATTGTATAACGTTCATTATTAAGAAAAATATATATTAACCTTGAAAATTAATTTTTCAAATGCTAAACAGTTTATAAAGTTGGTGATTACCTTCCAGATAAACATATAGAAGGATTGTAACGCAGCTTGGCTCTTCATATCCACAGATTTGGCATGATTCCAGAGGACTAAAGCTAGAATGGCATGTCCTAGACCCTAACACATTGAAAGTGAGAATAAATTTCAAACTTTGCTGAAATGATCAAACAAATCCGCATTCACTTGATATTTAATCTGTATAATGATAGAAGCAGTAATTTGAACATTTATGGAGCAGCCTGCGCTTTCTCCTGAAATAATGCCTTCTTGAAAGAGCCATTTACCTTTGACACTAATATCAAGAGCATACATATATAAAGTCAAGATAGTCTAATGTAACAGAGATATTGCTTTCATAGGAAGACATTTTCTTATTTTAGTACAGACATCTGCTATATTACAAGCTGATAATATTAATCAAAATTGGAGTTTGCTAAACGTGCATTAGTGATGTAGTACCCTAATTCAGAACTTCAGAAGATATGAGGGAAAAACAAACAATTGCCAATTTTGATAATACCAAGTTAGCAACCACTATACAATAAAGATGCATGAGAAGGAAGGGGAGTATATATAGGATTATAGATAAACTCTTATTGGAAACTCAGTATTCCACAAACTGTGTTAATTAAAATAACACTCCTATCCCATTGTTACTCACAATTCAAAATTTGAAACTTCAAATAAATAGGAAACTAACAATAATTATCAACTCGAAATTTAGATTAAACCCAACAGTTAGCACTTAACACTGTATTTATGATTATTTAGATTCATTCATGTATATAGCATGTATATATAAGCTCTTCTGTACACACATTAAATCTAACGTGATTCATTTTCTCAAAATCCAACTCTGAGAATTACCATGAAAATTTTGCTCCAGAGGAAAGAAGATGTTGCTCCCACCAAAATGGCAACTCCAAAAGCCATTTCAAGAAGTGAAATACAGATCCAGAATACCTAGCAAAGATTAATTAGGGACAACCATGAATACATGAGAGCACAACTAAGTCTGCTGAGATATTGAATGAGAGGAACATACCCGCTCTGGACCCAAATGTACTGACAAAGATTGGACACCATATTTTTTATCTCCTTCAATGTCAGGTATATCCTAAATAAAATCCAACAAAAGGTTTTACATCAGGTACACATATCAAACCAAAATTTGATATCGAAAAATAAATGCTTATTTTAAGAAACTAGAAATTTTTACCTTGAACAATGCTATAACTACACAAAAAATACTCTTGATTGCCATAAAAAAAATCAGTTGTCTTGGAAAAGTAGCTGGCCTCTTGAACACATTCGTCTGTGACATTTTGACGTGTATTAGTAAACAGAAACCATCAGACTTCCTCGGAAGGTGGATTTGCAATATAGGAAATTAAGACGTACTTGTCAGACACCATGCATGTTACCAACACAACAACACTACTATTGTTAGCTAAAAATGCCCCATGCTTCTTTTTGTTTTTTTTTATTTCCTTCCTTTTGATTCTTTTAAATTATAATATTGTAAACAGGTGGTTTCAAATTTTGATTCCTTTTGAAAATAGACCTACCTACGAATAGATGGTAGTTTCAAATAGTTTATCATGAATTCAACTAAGTCAACCCATAAACGTGGGATAAAGATTTGTTGTTGCTGTTATGTGAACAAAAGCTATAATGCATGCACATCCAACGATGGGAGATTTTTGGGTGGGAACTTCTTATTTAAGACATACAAATAAAATTCGTAATAGAGATATGTATATTTTAATGGAGATTCTTGCATGCTTAATATAGGAAGTTATCCCGTATGAAATTTCCCCACAACAATACGTCTTTAAAGAGCACAATTCAGTGTGACAAAACCTGCATGTGAAGAAAATATCCAATTGGAGTTGCTGCTGCCTGATGAATTAAAATGTTCGTTGTTGTAAGCACTGGAGATTTCTTCCATCTCAACAAGGGCAACTGAATATTTTCAGAGACAATGAAGTTATAAAAACAGTCAGCAATGTAGTCACCATCAAATAAATTTCCAAATATGGGAATTTCTAAAAGTATGAGCGAGTGTCTTTAAATCCACAGACAATGTTTGTTTGGCCACAGGCTCATACAAGGGTTGAGTAAAATCTATCAGATAGCACATGTGGATATAATTCCACAAGCGGTCAACAACCAGCAAAAAACAAATTAAATTTTTATCAGAAAAAAATCAATATCAGATATCACATCTATTGTTTTATTAATTTATAATAATTTACTACTTGAATTAATTGATATTTCTAAAATCCAAATCTCACGTTATAATAAACATGCTAGTGTCACATAATGGCAAATCAGCCTTAAATACAAATAACAAGTTATTTTATCCCTAGCATTACACATGTTATTTTAAATTTTATATATCACTCTAAGTTTTTAATTTAATAGACAAATATCAAGTACATATAAGTTCAAATTAATTTATTGTGATTTTTAAAAATTTATAGTTGATATATTCCCAAAAAAAAAAAAGATTTTAACAAAAGGTTTTGCTAACTTATGCGATTCATCAAAGGGTTGATGAAATGAACCTACTGGATGATAAGTCAACTTCCGATGATTTGCTTCCTTTAGATGTTATGCAAAGAAGGCAACTCTCCGTAGATTTGTGGCACCAACTTAATCTTAAAAAGAGCCTTGTTTTTTAGAAAGCTAGAGTTAGATGGTTAAAGGAAGGGGATGCAAACACAAGTTTCTTTCACTTGTGTCTTCGTTCTCAACGGAATGTTAATCGGATTGTGGCTCTTAAGACAGGGGATCAGTGGATTGAGGGGGTTGAAGAGATAAAAGTAAAGGTTGCAGATCACTTTCAGAGGGTTTACTCAGATCATGATATGAATCGCCCTGTGCTGGATGAGATTATTTTCAAGAAGATATCTTATGTAGATAATAATGTTTTTTCTTCTCCCTTTTCTGTTGATGAGATCGAAGAGGCTATGTAGAGCTGTGATGGCAACAAGAGTCATAGGCTAGATGGTTTTAATTTCAACTTTTTCAAAAATTGTTGGGACATCATAAAGGTGGAAGTATGTGAAATGGTTGAGGAATTCTATTTTAATGCTAAGCTACCTAAGGGTGTAACTTCTTCGTTTATTGCTTTGGTGCCTAAGATTGAAAATCCTCATCGCTTGCCCGAGTTTAGACCCATCTCTCTCATTGGTAGTATCTATAAAATTATCTCGAAATTGTTGGCTTTGAGACTAAAAAAAGTATTAGGGGTTGTTATTTCTACATGTCAGATTGCTTTTCTCCCAAAAAGACAAATTTTAGATGAAGTGCTAGTTTTAAATGAGTTGATTGATTTGGCAAAGAGATCTAAGCAATAGTGCATTATATTAAAGGTCGATTTTGAAAAGGCCTATGATTCAGTGAGTTAGTGTTTTCTAGACTATATGATGGGTAGAATGAGTTTCTGTGCTAAATGGAGGGAGTGGATTAGAGCGTGTATTTTTTCAGGTTTAGTGTCTGTGTTAGTGAATGGTAGCGCGTCCCATGAAGTTCCTTTGAATAAAGGTCTACGACAAGGAGATCTGCTTGCACCTTTTCTCTTTCTTATAGTATCTGAAGGGTTATGTGGTTTAATGGGAAGGGCGGTTGAGTTAGAAAAATTCTCAAGTTTTCAGTCTGGAGAAAAGGCCAATATTTCTTTATTGCAGTATGCTGATGATACAGTTTTGGTGGGAAAGGCCACTTGGGAGAATTTGTGGATGCTAAAAACTGTTCTTAGAAGCTTCGAATTAGCATCAGGCTTAAAGGTCAATTTTCATAAGAGTAACTTATTTGGTATTAATGTGGAGTATAGCTTCTTGTCAACAGCCTCAAATGTTCTCCACTGTCTTACTGGAAGCTTTCCTTTTAAGTTTCTTGGTTTGCTAATTGGTGCTAATCCGAGAAAAGCTACTACTTGGCTCTCAGTTATTGACTCCATGAAGAGGAGATTGGCTTCATGGAAGGGTAAGCAGTTATCTATGGGTGGTCGAATCGTTCTGGTAAATTCTGTTTTATCAAGCCTGCCTTTGTATTTTCTGTCTTTTTTCAAAGTTCCAAAGAAAGTCTTAAATACATTGATTGGGATTCAAACAGCCTTCTTGTGGTCTGGTACCGATGACTCTCAGAAAATAGCTTGGGTGAATTGGGATAAAGTGTGTCAACCAAAGAATTGTGGGGGGTTAGGGATTAAAAATCTAGAATTATTTAACCTTAGCCTTTTGGCTAAGTAGAAGTAGTGATTTTTGGTGGATTCTAATGCTGTTTGGTATAAACTTTTGTCTCATAAATATGACTCTCTGGAGCAGGTAACTGTGAGCTCTAGGGGACACCGAAATACTATTTCTATTTGGTGGAGGGATCTTTGCTCTATTAAAGGAGTTTCTTGTGCTCCTCCCCTTTGGTTTTCCTCTACGGTGGCTAGAAAGGTTAAAAATGGGGAACACATAAGATTCTGGTATGACTCTTGGATTGGCAACTCTAGTCTTAAGGATACTTTTCCAAGATTATATCAAATCTCCTTTGATAAGAATGCATGCGTCGCTCATATGGGTGAGTGGTTTTATGAGGCGTGGTGTTGGAAATGGAGGTGGAGGCAGAATTTGTTTTTGTGGGAAGAAGACCTTTTATCTGAATTATCTTTTTTGTTAAATTCAATAAGTTTATGCAAGGAGGAGGAAGATCAGTGGATTTGGAAGGAAGGCAACTCTAGGATCTCTTCCGTCAAATCCGCTTATTCTTTTCTATAAATCCAGTTGAATCTTGGGGCTTCTAATAGTTTGGATGTTGCCGTGTTTAAGCGTTTCTGGAAATGTCATATTCCCTTGAAGGTGTTAGCCTTTTCATGGCGTGTACTGATTGACTGACTGCCTACCTGCCTAAACTTACTTCAGAGAGGGGTCATAAATGAGCAACAAGGGGTTTCTTGTGTCTTCTGTTTCCTGCAGGTTGAAGACTCAGATCATTTGATCTTTTCCTACCCGTCGTCTTATCAGGTTTGGTCTAATATTTATGCTTGGTTGGATTTCTCTGCTATCTTACAATATGGTGGTCAAGCTCATTCTTTTCAACATGTTAGCTGTTTAAGAGGTAAGCGATTTAGAAACTTTTGTCATATTTTCTGACATGCTATTACGTGGTCTATCTGGTTGATGCACAATAAGATTTTGTTTAAAGGGGTTTTTTTTTATTTGATTGGTGTCTTGGACCTTGTTAAAGTTAGATCTTGGTCCTGGTTTATGACAAGGGTGGGGGTTTTTGATGTACTTTCTCAGATTAGTGTATGTCTCCTATTGACTGTATTAGGACTTGCTATTAGTTCTATTATTAGTTGGACTTTTATATACGGGTTAGAGTACCCCTTGTAATCTTCTTAATATATATTTGCTTATTAAAAAAGAGTTTTGCTAACAATTGTATTAAAGACTTGTTAAAAATTAAAAAAAATAAAATATTTAATACATTCAAAACTAAAAAAATATTATTATTTTCTTCTATAAGTAATTAGAAACATTTATAAGGTATTAAATGCTCCTTAACCAGTTCACTTAGAGTTCTTGCAAAACAAAAAAGTTTTTTATGAGCAAAATAAATAATATGAATATAATTATAATCTTATAAAGTGGAATGAAGAGACTCATTCAAAATTTTATAATTTTGAGTTGATTTTGTTTGGTTTCTTTGTTGTAATATTTGTGTGCACTTCTGATTTAGGTTTATATACATAATTTTGATACTTACATGTAAGTTGTGTAAATAGAGTACAAATGTAATAAAAAATGATTTTAATTTATTTTATAATGTTATGAGTCTGTTTTTATATGACATGAACAACCTATATAATATTTACACTTCATTGTTTTATTTTATTATTTTATTAATAATTTTAACTAAATTTTAATTATATTTTGATAACTTTTTTTAAGTTTTAAACAAAGTTCTCTTAAAATTATTGGTACACGGAAGCCACGTATAAATCACTTTAAATAAATATATTGAAACTTTGATGACTAACTAAAATTAATGTACTATGCATTTTAATTATATAAGAAGTTTTATATTTGATAGTTAATATTTAATAATATATACTGTCATTAATTATTTTTCAAAGTAATTTTCTCAAGCAATGTTAATAATTAACAATGTCATTTTCTGACGGCAATGTTGTGTAAATAGAGTTTAAAAAAAGAAAAAATATATTTTAATTTAGTTTCTCATGTTATAATAGTGTTTTTTGTAACATGAAAAATCTATATAATTTTTACTCTTTAATTTTGTTGTTTTACAATTATATTGAAAGTTTTAACTCAATCTTAATTATATTTTGATTATTTTTTAAAAGTTTTAAATAAAGCTCTTTTAACATTATAGATACACATTGTAAATTAATATCTTAAAACTTTGATACTTAAATAAAATTAATGTATGATGCGTTTTAATTATATTAGAAGTTTTATATCTGTTTGTTAATTTTTAATACTATAGTCATTAATTATTTTTCGAAGTGATTTTTTCTCAAGCAATGGTAATAATTAAAATGTCATTATTAATGCTTCTCCAAATAATAATAATAATAATAATAATAATAATAATAATAATAATAATAATAATAATAATAATAATTCATGACTGCAATGTATAATACAAATGAACACTATATATATATATTAGTTTTGCGGTTTGTTAGTGTTAGTGTCTGGGACAGTTTATGCATATCTCAACTAATCTATCACCCTGATATAGTCAAAGGCAAACTATCAACACTAAAACTAGGAGATTCATAAGAATATTCTTTGTAGCTTGACCTTAGAAGTTGCCATAGTAAGGATTTGAACCTGTGATTGTGCAATTACATACACATCACATGTTCGCCTACTGCTAAGTCAACCCCTTAGTTTTAAACACTATACATCAATGTTCATTACATAAATTTTCCCAAAATAATACAAGGGTAAAAAGGAATGTTTTTTAGTCACCAAAATATTTCGCAGGCATTATTTTTAAGGGTTTTTTTTTAAGGCACTCATTAAAGAAGCCAAAGTAAAATATTTTTAATGAAAAAGTGAAGCATTTTTAATTTTCAAGACATTAAATGTTTTGTTTTTATTAAAAAAATTATACTTTAGTTTATTTAACAAGTGCCTTTAGGGTATTCGTTAAAAAAATCTTATTTTTAAACTACCCTTAAGAGGATAGGTCCTTATCGCCAAACCTAACCTTTGTTGATGGTAAAAAGGAAGTTTAAATCAGTGGCAAAGCCACGTTTTAGCAAGGGGGTGCTCCCCTTGAATCTTTTTTTCTAAAAGTTTGTACTATATTGGTAGAAAAATCCTTAAAGAACTTATTGTCCTTAAAATGGATTATCTTATTCCCTCATATTGTTGATTAAACCTAATATATTGGCATGATTTTTCCATCTCTCTATTGATTCAAATTGGCAACACCATCACAAGAGTGAAGACCCTTCTTCCCTACTTCCATTTTTTGTTGACAACAATTCAGCTCTTCTTTCATTGATCACATGTATGCAATACTTTTTTCATTTTCATTATAATATTTTTTTGGCATAGATTTATTATGTAGTTGATGTCATTTTGTTTTGTTACTATTGCCTTTTTGTTTTAGATAGCATATTTATTATTTTTTCTTTTAATTTTACGGTTTTCCCTCTATAATCTATTTCATGGGTTTTATATTTAAAATTAACTTGTATAATATAGTTTTATTAAAAATTTTAAGTATTATAATTATAATTATTCAGATAAAAAAATTAATGCTAATGTTTTAATAGGATATACCAGTATAGATTTATTTCCTAAATAAAAAATAATTTTTTAGGATGATATTATTAATATATTTATATCATAAATTTTTATAATTATTAGTGCTCCCTATCTTATGGGGTCTAGCGCCACCAGAAATCTAAATGCAATCCAAATGAACTCACATTGACTGAATAAGCAACCGCAAGCATAGCACTGACGAAAAGAGTCCAAAACAATGGCCATGAACGTAGAATCCACGCAAGCCAGAAACACTGTACAAGAGAATAAATCAAAATAAGAATGAAATAAAGCTTATCTTGAAATAAAGCACACCACAAAAAGCGAAGTTACTGCTATCATACTGTCATAAATACTCAGCATTCAGAAAGTCAGATAGTGTTGCATTAGTTTATTTTCCAGGATATTGGAGGCATGTACAACCATACAATAACGTAAACAGTCCATCCTAAGCTTTGAATGGATAAGAACAATATTTTATTGATCAAATGTTTCGCAGTCAAAATTATGGAGAAAAGATGGAAGATCGCTTGAAATATTGATAACCATTAGAAAGACCTAAAAGATCATAGATTTTCCTTAAGATCAAATTTGAGTCTCAACATGAAGAAAACAAAATTGATGGCTAGACAAAAGGCAAGGTCATAGACAAGAGGATATAAACAAAGAAAAATGTTAAAAAGGATAACGTTTTAATTGAACGTAGAACATAGTATGTAACAATCTCTGGCTAGAGGAAATCAAGTATCACCAACGTGTATCGACTATAGAGAAAGCGGCAGGACTTTTTTTTTTATCATAAAGTTTCAAATTTTCATACTAGTACAGATATTAAGAGAATAAAACAAATAAAATGTAAATAAATATTTATATGTCCAAATTTACACTAAGTAATTGACCAATAACCAAGGTAATGGGTTCCTCAAAACTAATAGAATCAAATTTTATATTAATCACTGGAGAAAAATCAAGCAGGAGACATTATGTGTATCCAAGTAGCCAAAAATGATAATTCTATATATAGTACCAGAATCAAAGATGATGCAGTAATAATGACACCAGTTCCGAAAGAATATTCCCCAGATGCCAATGGAAGATATGGCTTGTTTATCTGCAATAAAACATTTAGCATATGTCAATAATAGGGCAATCCATCAGCAAAGTGAGTAAGCTGTAAATTGTTTCATGTTTTCTTGACGAGCAGTACTGCTATTCTTTATGAATGGTTCCTACGAAACCATTCACAAAGGTCAAAATATAAAAGGCTTTAGCTTGACAGCTAATATGTAATAACGTAAATTAAACCAAAAAGGATAAAACGACAAAGATTTGTTTCTTATTTTTTATTTCGTGTACCGTTTCATGAATTTGCATTCGTGAGAAATAGTATTATCCTTTCTTGACATTAATATCACAGACTACAATAATTGATGAGGACGCTTGATAAATTAATCCAGAAGTCCAAAAGACCCAAAAGAAAATGACAAAATAATGTATTACCTATCCAGGTTGTTTGTTTCTATTAGTAAGTTTCTTACCTTGTCTATTTCAACATCAAACAATTGATTCAAGCCACAATGAAAAATATGCATACAGAAGGCAGCTACCAGAGCCTGAAATAGAAAACTCAAAAGTATTAATAAAGTTACATAAAATAGTACTAAACATTTTAAAGGGTAAAATGCACTTCAAAATAGCAATTAGGCATTTTAAAGGGGGAAAAGACTTTTTTTTGTTTGGTAATAAGAAAACAACGAAATAATTTAATTTTAATGCACTTACACTTATATCTAATGATATGTCATTATATTATGTAATGAGTTTGATATCTCATATAGTTATCGATATAGTCAAACTCAATAAATGAATTGTCAATACAAGATTAAATAATAATGTTAAAAGTTTTATTAATAATGTATCAAAATCAAACTTAGAAAAAAAAAACATGACCCAGTACCTAAAGTGAATACCATATGATACAATATTAAACAAAGTGTAAAAGACATTTAAAATAGCAGTTAGGCATTTTGAACGGCTAAAGTGATATTAAATAGAAACATTACTGTGTAAAGTGTCTTTCCTTAAATTTTAGAACAACCAACATATTTGAGACCTCACCTGCAACCAGCCAATAAAAAATACTGGAGATAAATCTGATAATTTCTCCACTGCAAGGAGAGACACAGAAGTTGTGACAAAAGCCTGCCCAGATATAAACAAAGTAAGCCCTTTTAAAATATTTAAAAGGTTACATTTATCTAAAAATAGAGGTTCAGACAAATGAATTAGATTAACAATAACAGTCGAGCGTTAGTTATCAGATTTATGCTAGAAAAGCTTTAACTTAACTGCGGCAATTACTGCGTATGGCCTGCTAAACCTGTAGAAAGCATCCAAGGCATGTTTGACAGAGTCCCAAATGCTTTTTGGATCTTGAGCTTGGGGTGCATATTCAAATGATTGTCCAGAGGTTACATTCGCAACATATTTTCTCTCACGTTCTTGACATGTTGATCCTCCCTTACTGCCTTTGTAATGATGCTTCAAAATATGCTGTGGAGATGTCATGACACAATATTCTTTTTGGATTTTCCCAGTTTTGTGCCATAAAGAAGTTGTTGCATAAGAATCTGGAATACGAAAAGTTGCATGTTAGTAGCATTGACCTTAAAAATTGAAAAATTATTTTAGTTTTTTAATCCTATTTGTATCTTTTTTTAAATATAAATTATATTCATATTAAATTATAAAACAAATAAATATTTTGGTTTTTTAAAATTTTTTTTACTTGATAAATGAAAAATTAATTTTTCATAATATGCTCAGATATTTAAACAAAGACTGACATTGTATTTTTATACATATAAATCATAAAATTAAATTTAAAATTATATGTTTAATTAAGAAATTTAAGTCTCTTCTATTACAATCAACACATGTTAATTAAAACAAATAAAATTTGATAAATAAAAATATTAAATAAATATATTAAAAAAATTATCTTTAATTATTTATACATTTATAATATATACATGAAAAAAATTAATAATATATTTTTAAAATATAATATAATTAAGATTTCTTAAAATACTTTACTTGGCTAACTCGTTAACTCACTTGTACGGAATAAAGGAAAACATTAATTTAACCATCGTGGATTGACAAATGATGAAAGAATGAGGAATAATGCATGGGTGGCACGCAGTAGTAGCAGTACATTGCATTGGCCGGGCGGCTTTGTACTAATAATCACTTTTGGATAAGATTTTTTTTAATTTTTTTAATATTTTTAACCTACATCTTTTAAATACTTTTTAAGTTTTTATATTAGTACAAGTAGGATATCATAATAATTATGTTTATAATAATATTTTATTATGTATATAATAACTGAAATTAATTTTTGAAATATTTACGTATTTATTTTAGAGAAAAATGTATGTAGTCTTTTGAACTTTAATATTTTTGTAAATCATCTTTATGAATATTAATTTTTTTAATTAATCTCTAAATTTTAATTAATACATTAATAGATCATTCTGTTTAATTTAAATTTATTAATTTATTAATAATAATATTATATAATAATATTTTATCCATATTAATATTTTTTGAATTGTTCATAAATTAAATTTTAATAAATAAATTAATAAATAATTCTTAATTAATGTTAATACAAATAAAATGATAATGTAGTATTATCGTTAGTGAATTAACATATTCAAATTAAATATAAAGATATATTGATACGTTAATTAAAATTTAAGGATTAATTAAAAAAATTTAAAATTCATAATGATAATTTATAAAAAATCAAAATTTAAAGAGTTTTTATATTATTTTCTCTTTATTTTAATTTAAATTTTTTATTAATATTATATTTTATATTTTATATTTTATATTTTAATTATGTCATATCTTATAATTTTTAAAATTTACATATCAGGGTCATATTATATATGTGCTTCATAACTTTCACCCCCTCTGCAAGTCTTTCCCAAACTTTGATATGTATTCTTTTTTTTTTTTCTAAAAGATTCCCCCACAAATTATTATTTTCTAGTAGTCTACCTCCACCATTCTTGTTGGGTATATATAAATTACCTTACATTTTTATAATTTTTATAATTTAATTATAATTAAACTCACCAAAAATTCTGCAAACTAATACAATAATTTTCCAATTTTATACAAATGTGAAGTGACATATACTATGAAGATGTGTAAAAAAACATTATTCAAGATTGAGATGCTCTATTATAAAGAAAAACCAAAAAAGTGAAAGAGAAAAGGAATATATTAGACATACTTGCATAGTATTTTTTGGCGCATTTTTTACTCCTCCAGCAACTTCCACCTGCCAATGGCTCCTCGTGTTATTAGGCAAATATTAAGAAACATTTAACAAATACCCAAGAATTTCAGATATATTACATGGAGTAAATATTTAAAATATATATGCCTATAAACATGCTAAGTTGGAATTTAATAAATTATTTTGTAAAAAAAAATTAAAAAGGTCCAATGTTTTTTTATTATTATTAAAAACAGGTTCAATGTTAAAATGTTGTTCTATATTTTCATCTCAATCTTCGCAAAACTATAGAAACACAGAGAGAATTTTGTAATTATAACAATAACTGTTTAGATTCTTGTACCGAAAAAAATGATTAGATACACACATTAAAGAAAACAACAGTGAAATTTTATAGAATAGCAATTAATTGATTCTAACAAAGTTTAATTTAACACTATATCATTATTTATAAAAAGAGATATAACATGTTATAAAAACTCATAATTATGGGCAAAATCTTCACACTATTTTCACTAAAAAGAAAGAATGGATATATATATATATATATATATATATATATATATATATATATATATATATATATATATATATAGTGAGAAGAATTTTTATTTTAAAAGAGTGAGAAAAATAAATTTTGATCATATAATTATATATAGATGGTTAATATTATAAGTTACTTAAAAATCATGTAATTACTTAAAAATTACATATATTTATATTTTAATTCTAATCATTTATATATAATTCAATAGTCAAAATTCACTTTAATCCCTTCTTGTATAAAACCCTATTCTTTCATCTCTTACAATATATATATATATATATATATATATATATATATATATATATATATATATATATATAGTAAGAGGAGTTTTTATTGTGAGAGAGGTGAGAGGAGTAAATCTTTATCATACAACCATACATAAATGATCAAGATTAAAAGTTATTTGAAGATCATGTGACCGCTTAAAAAAGTCACATGTATTTATATTCTGATCTTGACCATTCATAAAAGATTCAATGATCAAGATTCACTCCTCTCACTTCTCACAATAAATATTCTACTCATGTAAGTAAGATCCTATATATATATACAGACCGAGTTAGACGAACTAATGAGTTAAATCTAAACGTATGTTAAAATGGGTGGATTTGGATATTTTCTCTCGTTTGGATGATGAGAGAAAAGTTAAGTCACAAAAAAAATGGTAGTGGGGCCACTTGAAAGTTTTCTTCACTCGTGCAAAGAAAATGAAGAGATTAAACACACTGTAAAGTTCCAACTCTGCTCATCTTCTTATCCACCAAGAACTCACCAACAGTCACAGGCAATTACATAATCCTATTGGCAGAGCTTTCACCTAACAGGTTCATATAAGAAGTTGAGTCCCATAAATGAAATTGATTTTCCAACACAAATTAATCATCTTAGTGTAGATCAACGCAACTCCTTTTGAACATATATTCAATTCTTGAAATCAGATCCAGTAATCAGAAGAAAAAAACTTGTATTTTTTACCCTAAAAACTGCAAAAGAGTCATAAGGAGAGAAATGGTACCACCGCTTTTGCTGCCATACGAGTTAGTGTGTATTTAAATTATAGTTGTTAAACTTAAGTTTGGTGAAAAATATGTTTGTAAACTTAAGTTTAGTTTAAAATAAATTTATAGTAATGTAATTTATATTTAAGAATTTTTATCTCAAAAATAAATTTTAATTAAACTTTTATCAGACAATTCAACACAAAAGCAAGATTTTATTGCTTTTGTGTGAACGTCTGTTTGAGCTCAAACTTGATTTGCAGCAAACGTAAATAAATTTTGCCAAACAAAAGATGTATCATTTTTAGGCAATTATAAATGTACGTTTGATGGGTTAGGCGTTTCACCTTGAAAAAAGAGATGAATTGTTGAATGTAAAAGAATAAATTCAACTAACTCAACCTAAAAAATTAGTTCAAAGAAAGGGTTGTCCAAATTATAATAAAGGATTATTTTTTCACACATTTGTTTAATATAGGTCTTAACACATCTCTTTTTAAGCTTAGGATTGAATATTTGGATCATAAAATTTTATAAAACTAGACATATGCAAATAGTTTAACATCAAGATTGAATTAAGTTATGATGTTATATTAAAATAATTAAACTTAATTTTATCCAAAATCTAACTTAAAGAAGATGATTGTCCAAATAAAGGTGTAATGGGATGAACGGATTGGTTAAAAAAAAAATTTACGTTGGGTGAGAATTGGGTGCGTTGGGCACGGGAATAGATGAAAAATATAGAGGATATAATCTTTATTTTTTTATCACATTTTTTATATTATTTTTTACATTATTTTTCATATAATTAAGATTAACATTTAATATTTTTTTACTTAATTATAATTATTAAAAATTAATATAAAAATGATATAAAAAAATGTTGAGAACATCATTTTTGATACAGAGGATGGACCAAATAATGGGATGGGTGTGGAGAAGTCAGAGGAGACCTTTTGTGATACGAAGAGATAATTTTATATTAAAATAATAATGATATTTTTATTATAAATAGTGTATATATTTTTTATGTTTCTTTTAATATCATTTATTATATTTATTTTTTTATCATTTTCTCTCACTTAATTACACTTATTTAAAATAAGTGAAAAAGAGTGTGAGATAGAAAATGATGTATAAACATTATTTTTATATTAAAAATTGAGATTTGATATTTCAGTGGTTTATATATATATTATAATATTTTAAATTCAATTTATATGCTAAAAATATTTTTTATAATAAAAATATTTAATTATAAATAACTCCTTTTACTTAATAAATAAGTTCAAATCAAATTTTACAATTTAGATGATAAGTTATACTTTGTAATTAATATTTTATTTATTATATAACATTATTTATTTATGTAGTTTTTAAAAATGTTTAGAAATTAAATAAAAAAATAGTATATATTTATATTTCATTATAACAAGGACATATAAATCATTTTACATAATTACAATCTTTTCTTTCTCACTTTTTATCTAACTATCATTTTCTTTTTATTCATTTTTGGTTTATCCAAAAAAATAAGAGAAAATACACTTTTATCTCTATTTTCTCTTTTCTCTATTCTCTTTCTTTCCATTTTCTTTCGTCTCATTTTTTTACTCATCCAAACAAAAGCCAAAAGTTCAAACTTAGCTTATTTATTGAATGAAACAAAATTTTAAACTTAAGCTCAACTCATAAATTCATAAACCGAACTTGTTGATCTGTTAATAAATCGAGCGTTGACAATTCACAAGCCAACTTAGTCATTGTTGGCCCTAGTTTTGATGTAAGAGCTTGTTTGAATGAATTTTTATAGATAAAAAATATTTTAGAAAAAAAAAACACTTTTACTCATTCTAAATATATTTGGATGAACTTTTTTAAAAAATAAAAAATAACAAAAAAGTATAAATTATATTAATTTTAAAGATAAATTTTGCTGTTTTTTAGAAAAAGATATTTTTATAACTTAAAAAAATTAAACTAATATTTCTTTAATATTACATCTAAATATAAAATATATTTTTTAACTTTTTTTATAAAATTACATAAAAATCATATTTTAATACTCATTTAGACAAAAAAAAATACTAATAACATTTATTTTTAAATTAATAATAAAATAAATAATAAAAAATTTTAAAAAGTGTTACTGAGTTAAACAAGTGCTAAAAGCAGACACACGCACCAGTGGAAATGGTAGAAGCTACGGGAAAAGACGCAGGAAGCACAGAACCCATCCAGATGAGTAACTTTTCAGGGGGCTTCAGTTTCCGTCAGTTCTGCACGGTTATGAAACCAAACAAACCCGCTCTTATTTGAACCCATAGAGGACAGGCTTATAAAAGCATGCAATTGTGACTTGGATCCAGGACAAGATCGTCCTTTGCCCTTTGCTGAAAACGTTTAGCTGTCAAGTCGTAAGTCATACATCACCCCTTTATTGTTTGTCCTCAAGTGCATTACTACAGTGGCGGCAGAACCGGCAAAACCAGTGAATCGGTAACTGTAAAGTCAAAGGATTCTTTTCCATTACTCAATTCGTTTCAATTTAAAACGCTTTTCTTTTTATTGAGATCTGAGGAAATTATTATATAATACTCTAGAAAGGCAAGATTATTTTAAAATAAATTTATTTTTAAAATAAATAAATAAAAATATATTTATTATTAAATTTTATTTAATTAATATTTTAATTTATTTCAAATTAAATTATAGATATATAAAAATTTATGTATTTATTTTAAAGACAATTTTATTTTAAAAATTTTTTTGCTCTTAAAATAATAATAAATACATATTTATAAATAATTTTTATTATAGATTTAAGTTATATCTACATAATTTTTATATAAAATAATTTAAATTAAGAATTTTTTAATAAATATCATAGAAAAATTAAAACAAAAAGATTTAAATTAAAATAAGATAAATATTAATTTTTTATATTTTAATATATTAAATATTTTATTTTCAACTAAATATTTCTAATTTCATTTTCTTAACAAGTACACGTTACCTGTTAACAAAATTCCTTAAATTAATAAATGAGAACTTTCCATCCAGCACGTAAACCTTTGGAAGTCTGAATCTAATTCCCAATCTCAATGCTAACCCTGAGTCTGAATCTAATTCCCACTCCCAATGCTTTTACACGACACGTGATCTGAACTTTGACTTTGAATCTCGAGGAGCTTTGTGAACTGAACTTTGACTTAGAATCTCGTAAAATTATTAGAAAAATGATTACATCTCATTATTTTTTCATCACATTATTATTTACATTATTTTTTAATAATTATAATTAAATAAAAAAATGATAAAAAAAGCAATGTAATAAATATTATAAGAAACAATGTAAAAAATAATGTAAAAAATTAATCTAAAAAATCATAGTTAAAATTATTTCATGCTATTACCTATTAAATCAATACTCTTTCCTTCTTTTTTATTATCTTTTTAAAAAATTATATTATTTTAATTTATTTATATTTTAAAAAATTAAAATATATTAACTAATTTTTTTAATTTCATTTAATCATTTATTATCTTCATTAAATTTAACTACTACCCATATTAATTAACTATTATAATTTTCTAAAAGAGAAAGTAATATAATCATATAAACTTATATTTTACTTAATTTAGTATTATTTAATGATATTCTTAATTTTTATACAAAATATTTAAAGATAAATAAAAAAGAACTGAAAGAATAATAAATGTGTGTTCATAAATTTTAAATAGTATTTATTAAATTTTAAAATAGTAATGTGTTTGGATAAATTATGAAAATTTTAATTATTTCAATAATTAAGTATTATACAACTAATTATTGTATAATTAATTATAATAAAATTAACTTTATGTTTGGATATAATAATTAAAAAATAATTTTTAAATAATTTATTTCTTTTATATGGTATTAAAAAATTATTTTTATGTATTAAATTATAAAAAAATATAAAATAATTAAAAAATATTTGATTGAAAAAATACATATTTACATATCAAACTTTTTAAATAATTTATAATTTAAAATCATAAATTTCATGTTTCAAACTTATAAAAAAATATTTTACTATATTAAATTTCATGTAAAAATTAAAACAGAAATTATTAAACATGTGATAATAGTAAAAATAAAACTTTTTTAAAAAAATAAAGCTAATGGCAGAGTGATTTAACCTATGCCAAATATGCTTTTAGATAAAAAAAAATAGACATTTAATGCATTAAAAATTATAAAAATAATATTTATCTTATTTTCATCTAAATCTTTTTATTTTTTCTTCCTTAACTAATAAAGCCCTTAATTTAAAACAATTTTTCATAAAGTAAATTTGAATATTTCTTATGCTTTACCGTTAGAATAGAGAAAAACACAAAGAGATTTATAGAAATTAAATTCTTATGTAAACTTAAAGCACTAAAATTAAGTGTACTAATTTAATTATATTATTAACTATAATAATAATTTATTAATTAATAATATAATTGACATAATATATTCAACTTGAATGTTTTAAGTTTATATAATTATTTCTTTTCATAAAATACCCAAATAAAAGAAACAAAAATCACCAAAAAGGGACAAACAAAAAGGCTATAAAATTAAAATCTAAATTTAAGCAAATTATTAAAAAAAATGATAAATGCTGCTATCTGAAGAGAAAGAGGAAAATTCTATCAGAAAAAAGGGCAGCTAGAGCTTATAGAACTCAATAACCCGATCTAGTTATACGCACTTATCTAACATTAGGTGAGTTAAATTTAACAAGGCAAATATAGTGGTTGAATTGCATCCAAACCGCGAACGATAAGAAATAATAGAAAAGTTAAATATAGAAGGTTAAATAATCTCCTTATTGTATATGAAATCAGATAAATATAAAACTTCATCAAACATTTTATAAACCTAATGTATCTAACATTATATTGAACTTTATCATAAAAATACACATTATTATTCTGTAATAAATCTAAAATCTGGATTCTCTGAAAATGTAGTGTATAATAATTATTTTTTTCAAATAATTAATCACATAATTTTAAATTAAAAATAATATTTAAACAAAATTCTATCTCAAAATAACAATTTCAAGATTCAAATCTCGACATTGTGAGTAAAATTCAAAAGATTATTAAAAAAAAAAGATTTTAAAAAAATATAACAAAATTCATAAAATAAAACAATATACTCAATGTTAGCATAAATAATAATTTTTCAGTTGCAATTGTCAATTCAAACCTATGAAGGACAGACACGAACATGAACACGGGACATGATACAGACAAAGATACAGAGATACATTAAATTTAAAAATTATAAGATATGAATAAGGTATATATATATATAATATTACAAAATTTAAGTAAAAAATTCATAATTTATTAATATTATTTTTATAAGTTTGAAAATTTATAATATCTTAATATATGCCATATGTATTAATATTTGTTACTTAATAAGTCCTTCCTAAAAAATATAGAGCATAATTTCTATTGATATATTTTAAAAAATATCTTAAACTAACTTCTGCTAATAGAACTAACCATAAAATGAGTACATCTATATAAAAATATTAACTAGAGGGAATATTGGTATGAAACAAGTTTCAATGACAACGAAGTAAACAATTTGATACGAACAAAGGTAAAAGAACAGATAAAAATAGTAGTATGTAAAAAAATAAAACTTAAAAATCTAATAGTGATGTATGAAAAGATAAAACTTAAAATACTGATGTGTAAAAATAGTAACTTAAAACGTTAATTATGTGATTGGACTTAGGTGAGTTACAGACTTACTAATTGAACGTTAATCATAGAAATTATTTTTAAAAAAAATATTGTTGATACCCAATTTTATCCCTTTTCTTTTATTTTCGTTTTTATTCAATTTAATTTCTTTTTTTTAAAGAAATTTAAAAAAAAAACTTTGTACGGGTCATCCCATGACCCAATTCTCTTCTCAACCCATAACCCAACTTCTTCCTTCTTGCTGCAACCCTCAAACCCTAGACTCCACAAGCAGCATTAAAATGGCAGTTTCTGTGTTTTAATTGCTTTTGAATTTCCTAACAGTTTTGGTTCTGTTTTAATTGAGTTTTGAATGTTCAAACGGTTTAATCCTTCTGCCTTCCAAACGTAAAAAGAAAAATTAAGGCATTTGAATGAGAATCTGCACAATAAAAGGAAAAGAAAAATTCAAAAAAGGGAGAATTTGGAAGCTTTTATCATTTTTCAGCATTCACCCCACACTTCGTCCTTCACCATCAACTTCCATCACTACACCTTCTTCCCCAATCACTCTCACACACCACCGACCAAAGCGCCCATTAACTATCACCTCACCTTCATCAACCTTTATCACACACCACCAACCAAAGCCACAATTAACCATCAAGCAACTCAACCGTGAGTCAACTCGATTAACTAAGCACTCTCCATTCTCATCCCCAAGCTTCACCTTGACCACCATCTTCAACCTTCATCATTTTTTTTCCACCATTAACAAATATCAACAACCACCCACGATTTCCCTCACCCAAAAACAGAGCCACACCATTTTTACAACTCTAAACGGCTCCTCCATCCCACAATAACCATCATCATCATCATACTCAACCACCCACAAACTCAACAACCCAACCAGATCCCGCCGGCTCCCTCCCCATCGCCGCTCAAATCCGGACCTCCACTGCCGCCACACGAACCGGAAAGTGCCAGATCGCGCCAGCTCGCGACCTCCGTCCAGCCGATCAAGGCCGGCGTTCACCCAGCTCCCCGTGTAACACCGCAGCCAACTCGCGATCCTCCACCCAAAAACACCGCACCGCGCGAACTCGTCGCCTTCTGCTGGAGCCACCGCAAGCACAGCGAGCCACCTCCCCTGTCTCGTGAGCTCCACCCTCAAGCCCCTTTCCTTTTTTTCCTATTTCCTTCCTCTGTTTTGTTTTCTAGCTTTCAGAGACTATAAGTCTCATTGCACTTAATTTGCTGTTTTGGTTTTGTCTCTTTTTTTTTTAATGTTATTATTTATTTAGTTGTTTATTCTTTTAGATCAATACGTATGTCTTTGATTTGGGGTTTCTATATTGATTTTATTTTTTTTTCTTTCTTTCTTTTCTCTTTCTTTTATTATTATCTATTCATTTGTTTTTGGATTTATTTGTATTTTAATTTAATACACTTTTTTTTATTAATTATTTTGTTTTTTATGAGGTTGATATGTAACTTTAATTTAATTATTATAAATTAAATAATTTAAAACTCGTAGATGACGGAAAAATTGAGAGAGGATATGAGCGTCGATCAAGTACACTCTTCCCGATAATCTTGAGGCTTTATTTTGCATTTTGTTAGGAGCGCTGGCGAGGTCTAATTCTCACACTAAATTAAAATATTTTTGCTAAATAAAATACAATTTTTTTTAAATTAAAGTGAATAATTTCATATAGTTTCAACATCATGATTGTGGTGAATTAAAACTTTTATTTTTATGAAGACTTTTTTTGAAAATTACTACAAAAATCTCTTTATGCTTAAAAATATTTTTTTCTTGATTATAAATGAGATTTTATTTGGCCATTTACTTTAAAAAAAACTTTCTCTTACCTCAAACAAATTTCTTTGAATTAAAATTTATTCATTGAAATAATGTTTTATTTGGCCATTTATTTTGAAAATTACTTCTCTTCAAAAAAAAAATTTTTGATTCACCACTTTTATATAATATGTTGTAGACTTAGAATTTGTTCCAAAATAATGGCTATTTAGCCACCCATTGCTTGTCTTAGTCATTTATCATTCTTGATATTATGCTTGACAAAATGGGACATGTCAAAATAAAAGATAAAAAAATTCTTTTCTTTTAATTAATAAAGGACCAATTTAATTAATATTACAAATAACATTAGATTAAATAGGTAATCGTTCTTAGAACGGACGGTGTAGGGTGCTAACACCTTCCCTACCCGTAATCAACCCCCGAACCTCAAACTCTGAAAGTAGACCATCTTTTAGGTGTCTAATTGCGCCATTCCATTTAATGGATAAAGCGATTGGTGGCGACTCCCAACACCCCGAGGTCCTATCCTCCTCTTTCTTTTTATTTTCGCGGCGCCCTTCGGGATGGTTGCGACAGCTGGCGACTCCACTGGGAATATAGAGGGTTAAACCTTGTTTTAATATCATGTTATTTGCTCTTTAATTATATTGGTCTATTTTTGTTTTATTTTTTTATTTGGTATTTGTTTCATATTATTGTACATTTTGTTTGCATTATATGTATTATATTTCTGCTTTGTAAATAAGTTCTCTCATATACACCTGCATACACAAGCTCTCTACCCGAGCTCAGTACCTTGTAAGCTTAGATAGAGGGTGAAGTAATGTTGCTTTGTGAGACCGTTGGTCTCCGTTTAGGCACATGAAAACCCCTCGCTCAAATTGAACTCTTTCTGCTTGTAACCTATCATGGGTGAGGATGGAGGACTCTTGCTAGCCAAAGAGTTGGTGACAATAAGGGACAATTTAGGGACCTTTTGTCCGATAGGGGTCTAGAACCAAAGCTCTCACTTGTAGATATAATCTTAGAGCTACCATCGTCCATAGAACTTATCCTGCTGAACGGGTACCAAGATTAGGTACCCCTTTTCCTCTAACATATGAGAAATTTCTGTTTGTCTTTTATTTTGTAGTTGTTAACTTTTCTTTTATCTTGCATTTGCATATGTGGTCCAATCCTATGAAGATATCGATAAACCTCAAGCATGAATAAAGGAAAGATGACTCTAATGTCTGAGGTGGCAGAGAGTATCAAGGCTGTCGGTGAAGAGTCTGCAAGAATTCAAGCCAAGGAAGGAAATAGTTTGCATCGTGAGGATGTTCCTTTACCTCTCTTAAAGGGGAGCCATGACTTTGAGCAAAATGACTTAAGGAGGCTCCGTAATGTGTGGTGTAGCATGAGAAGACAAGAAGAGTTCAATGACAAGTATAGAGATATTGCAGCTCTCATGTTCATCACCCCTGACCTCCAAATGTTGAAAGCTATGCTCTATTTTTGGGACCCCTCATATCGGTGTTATACTTTCCGACAATTTGACTTGGTGCCAACGATTGAGGAGTATGCTAGGCTTCTTAATAGAGACGACATGCCAAAGGACAAAGTGTACTCACATGACCCTAAGAAGACGCCAAGAAGGATGCTGTCCAAATTGATAGGGATTCATGCCAATGAATTGGACAAGTACATGGTGGATGAAGGACGAAGTCTAGATTCGGAGTTCTTGCTTAGGATGGTTGAAGCTCAAGTTGATCAAAGGTTTGGTTTGGTAGCACTATCCCTTGCTATTTATGGGTTAGTAATTTTTCCGAGATGGAAAAATCAAATAGATGGACATGTGATCAATTTGTTCGAGTAGATCAAGCATGGGGTACACCCAGCCCCACCAATTTTAGCCAAGACAATTCGATCCCTGAATTATTATCGAGTCCATCAGAAAGGAAGATTTTGGGGATGTGCACCATTACTTGCAGTATAGATGCTTAGTCATATGCCAACCTTGAAGTGCTTTAACCATCCAGAAATTGATCTAAAACAGTATGTCATACCTAAGCACCCGCTCTCTCTATATGGTCGTGACAATTGGCCTCCCCGAACTCCAACGATGAGGCAATGGATCAGTTTTTTCATGAAAATAAAAGAAGTGGTCTGGAGGGCCAAATGGTTTCCCCGCACTTATACCATATATAAATGTGGAAGCAAACCTTGGGTTCCACTTATTGGCCTATGGGGAGTAGTGGGCTATGCTCCAGCTATGGTCCGAAGACAAATGGCATCTCTGCAATTTATTTCGATGACTCATGGACTGTCCAAATTTGAATTCTCGTACGGCGATGAAGGAACCAGTCATAAAATAAAAGAAGTATTGAAGATTGGAAGGACACAAGAAGTGTGAAGCCCGGTCTCCCATCGTCTGAAACGACACCGAAATACTTAATTTGGCAGGCTAGTAGGAGGAAGGGGTTTCTTGCTCCCAAGGTACAGGATCCAGAGTTACCAATGCACCAATTTAATGAACCCAATGACTACTATGCTGAAGCAGAGGGGCGGTACGAAATCATTTATCGGGAGTGGACCACTGAAAGAAGGTCCTTGAAAGATCAACTTAGCACTGCAAGAAGAAAAATCCAAAGTTAAGAACATGAGACAGCTTCTAAAGATATTGAAATAGAGAGGTTAAGGAAAACATGTCAAGCCCTCGAAACAATCATTCAGGGGAAGGATGGTCAACTTCAAGAATTCAAGAATGAAGTTAAAATCTTGAATCAACATTTGGAAAAGCATGTTGAATGGTCTACTTTCTTAGAAAGTAAAAAGAATCGGTTGGAGGATGATGTTCTTTTCCTGACTAATAAAAAGAATTTCTATCTTAATGCAAGCCAAGAAATGGAGCGGAAAGCTGAAATGGTTATTGATAATATGGGGGAAATCTCCAACCATTCAAGAAAGAGGGCGAGAGAAATCATCAAAGTGGAAGCCAAGCTAGCACCAGGAGAAAACCAAGATATTCTGACTCGGGTTAGAAAGGACCTTGACTTCCTAGGAAAATTTCACTGAAATTAGTCTCTTGTTCTAGGAATGCTGATGTAATTTAGAGTCTTGTCTTATAAAGCTAACTCCTCCATTTGACTTGAGGAGTAGCAAGAATCAACATGTGTAAAACTCTCTATGACCATAGAGCTTTTCCCTTTAAATGAATGAGGTTTATCGATATCGCTTGCTACTTTGGATCATGTCTCTACATGCATAGTTTTATTTTTGTTTGCATTTTATTTTCCTTTTTTATGTTTTCTAATAAAAAATAAATAATGAATACAGAAAGGAAAACTGTTTCTACGACACCCATATAGGACTCGCTCTCAATCAAGAGTCATGGATGAACTGGGTCAGTCATAAGAAGAGTTAAGAAGTGAAGTAAGCCAGCTAAAAGAACAAATGGCCAAGATCTTGGAAATTCTGGAAAAAACAAGGAACACAGAGAGGACTCCTTCGAAGGCAAATGATGAGCCTTCTACCACGCCTGCTCACCCGCCCGGCTTTACGCCAGTTCCTTGGCAATATCCTAGTCTCACCTCTCAAGGGGCCATGATGTCACTCACCATTTACTCAAATAATCCTGAAGCACAGGCATCTTTGTTCTCACCATATGGCCTTCCACCTGGTTATGTGTCACCATTATCCACCAACATTCCTGAGGGCAGTGCATCGACAGTCCCAATGACTTCAAACCCTCCCCAAGGATCTCAACCAAATACCAGTGAGATTCCTCAGTACCCTGTTTCTATTCCACCTTATGGCATTTCCCCTGGTTTTATGCCGTCCCAAATTACCAACCCTCTTGAGAGCGGCTCATCATTGGTAATACCTACTTAAGGGCCACAAGGCTCGACTCAGGCCCAACCTCCTTTCTACATGCCACGCTTTTTCCCCATAAGGTTCTTTGGAACTTCTCTGCCGAACCCTTCAACTGAAGGCATTCAATCCAAGGAAAAATTAGAAGTTCTTGAACAAAGATTGCGAGCCATAGAAGGAGCAAGTAGCTATGGTCTTCTGGATGCCGCAGAGCTATGTCTTATCCCAAATGTGGTGATTCCTCCAAAGTTTAAGGTCCCAGATTTTGAAAAATATAAGGGAACCACTTGCCCAAAGAACCATCTGACCATGTACATCTGCAAGATGGCATCACACACTCATGATGACAAGCTGTTGATTCATTTCTTCCAGGACAGTTTAGTTGGGGCAGCTTCTAATTGGTACACACACCTGGAACGTGCCCATATACGATGTTTCAAGAACTTGGCTGATGCTTTCTTGAAGCAATATAAGTACAACATCGATATGGCACCAGATAGGCTACAGTTACAAAATATGGCTAAGAAAGGAGCTGAAACCTTTAAAGAATATGCTCAGCGGTGGAGAGAGATAGCTACTCAGGTTGAACCCCCATTGACAGAAAGAGAAATGGTGGCCACATTCATTGACACTCTCCAGTCACCCTTCTATGACAAGATGATAAGAAGTGTGTCATCGAATTTCTCTGACATGGTTATCATCGGGGAAAGAATTGAAGGAGGAATGAGAAGTGGAAAGATTACTGAAAGTTTAACGGGGACATTTAGTGCCAAAAAGCCCCCAGCAGGGAAGAAAAGAGAAGGGGAAGCTCATGCTGTGACTTTCGATCAAATGAGTTTTGCCCAAGAGAGACATAACCAAGTGCCTATCAACCCTCAACCATCCTTCCAACCTCCCTACATGCCTTACTATCCATACATTGCTAATGCCTCTCAAGCTCCATACCCTCAACCTTATCACCCAATGATCCTTTATCGTGCACCATCTCCTATCCCAAACCAAACACTCCCTACTATGCCATATCAACCAACTCAACCATGGGCCCAAAATCCAAATACCAACCAAAGAAGGCCACCAGCTAACCAAGAAAAGAAACCTGGCCAATTTGACCCAATTTCCATGACCTATACTGAACTGCTACCACAACTCTTCCGAAATTCCTTATTAGTTTCTTGCCCAATGAAGCCAGTGGAACCCCCCTACCCAAAAGGATTTGACCAGAATGCTAAATGTGAGTACCATGCTGGGGCTGTAGGTCACTCAACAGAAAATTACAGAGCCTTGAAGTTCAAAGTGCAAGACTTGATTAATGCCAAATGGTTAAACTTTAAGGAAAAAACTCCTAATGTAGGCCGCAATCCCTTGCCTGATCATGGAGGTCCTGTAGTTAATGCCATAGAGAAGTCTTTTGGATGATGCCTTATAAGTCGGGTAGCTGATGTGAAAACTCCCATGAGAGTAATTTTTCAAGAGCTTTGCAAATTTGGGTTGATACAAAACCAAGCTGAGATCAAAAAGGTCAATGAAGATGAAACTGTGTGCAAGATCCATGGGGAAGTCGGGCATTCTATTGAGGAATGTGATGAGTTCAAGCAGATCCTCCAAAGTTTAATGGACAGTCACCTAGTACAAATAAACAATCAGTATGATAATGGTGATGTCTATATGGTTAAAGAAGTTACACCTCCACCAGTTCAAGAGGCTGCTAATACATATTCAACGCTAGAGCAAGCTCCAGGTATACCAAGGCCATTGACGATTCATTATAGTAAAGAGGTGTCTCTGCAAGTCTCTCTTGGTCGGAATCCTATCACCATCCAAGTGCCGACTCTTTTTCCTTATAAGGACACCAGAGCTGTGCCTCGGAAATATGATGTGCAAGTCGTTGTAAATGATCTCCAGGACAATCAAGTAAAAATTCTATCGGCTATCTCTAGCATATCTGGGATCGGTGGAATGACTCGGAGTGGTCGTATTTATACACCTGAGTATTTGCGTAAAGACCAAGTGGAGGAAGTGGAAAGAATTCAGAAAGGGAAAGGCAAGATGGGGGAAACTTCTACTGAAAAAGCCTTGAAAGAAAAGGAAGAACCAAAGGCAACACAGCAAGAGGTCTATAAGAAAGAAGTGAATGAGGAAGAAGCTTATGAGTTCTAAAATTCATAAAGCAAAGTGAATACAGGGTGGTGGATCAACTGAACCGCACCCCTCCAAGAATATCACTCTTATCCTTATTACTGAACTCTGAGCCACACAGGAAGGTGCTAATGAAAGTGCTTAATCAAGCTCATGTTTCTCATGACATCACGGTTGACAAGTTGAATGGCGTTATCAGCAACATCACAGCAGATAATTATATCAATTTCACTGATGATGAAATACCCACTGAGGGAAAAAGACATAATAAAGCACTTCATATCTCAGTAAAATGTCAAGACCATATCATGGCTAGAGTACTGATGGACAATGGCTCTTCCTTGAATGTGATGCCAAAGTCGACACTCTCCAAATTACCTTTTGATGGGTCACATATGAAATCAAGTGCGATGATAGTAAGGGCATTTGATGGCACAAGGAGAGAAGTCATAGGAGAAATCGAAATACCAATTCAAATTGGTCCTTGCACTTTCAACATACTTTTCCAAGTGATGGACATTGCACCATCATACAGTTGTCTCTTAGGACGACCATGAATTCATTCTGTTGGAGCTGTGCCTTCCACCTTGCACCAAAAAGTCAAATTCATAGTTGATAACAAGATGATTACTGTCTTTGGTGAAGAAGACCTACTGGTGAGCAAGCCGCTAGACACCCCTTATATTGAAGCTACAGAAGAGGCTTTGGAGACTGCCTTTCAAGCACTCGAGGTTGTCAATACCATTTATATAAAGGAAGGAGCTCCAATTACTAAACCACAGCTGTCTGCTGCATCTGTAATGATGGCTGGGGGTTATCAGCATGGAGAGGGGCTAAGTAAGAAACAACAAGGTGCCACAGGACTTTTTCAACCATTGGAAAACAAAGATAGATTTGGGTTGGGGTACAAACCCACCAAGGCCGATAAGAAGAGGATAATGGAAGAGAAAAAAAGAGAAAAGGCTGGCTCACTTGAAAAATCGAGAACCTAAAGTGAAGGGAGTCCCCATCTGTGACATACAACAAAGCTTCCGGAGCCCAGCAGTTATGTTCGTAGACCAAGTGACTACAGTTGAAGATGATGATTTTGTCAGTCATACGGACCTGGTGTATGCATATTCTTCAGATGCAAGGCTCAACAATTGGAAGATCTCCGAGTTTCCCATAACCTTAGAGTCTCTTTCAAAGTAATTCTGTAGTGCTTTTCCTTTAGTTCTGCCCAAGGCTTTAGGATTTTCATTTCTAATGGGCTCACATGTTTCCTTTCCAATAACTGTTATTAATAAAATGCATTTTTGAGTTCTCTCATTTTTCATTCCATTAGCTTTCATCCTACCATTATCATGACCTTCTATTCATTTCATTTTTCTTGTGTCAACATCACTTATTGCAGATCTGAAAATGACTCTCTTGAAAGTGACAGTGTTAATATCTCATCATATAATTTTGAACACCCTGTTAATCATACTGATGAGGATAATGAGGATGATTGGGAAACTTCACCTGAGTTAATGAGATTACTTGAACAAGAAGCTAAAGAAATCCAACCCCATGAGGAACCAATTGAAGTAATTAACTTGGGGACTGAAAATGATAAGAAAGAAATTAAAATTGGTACCTCGATGAAAGAAGATGAGCGTAACATGTTGATTAAACTTTTGTTTTATTATAATGATGTCTTTGCATGGTCATACCAAGATATGCCTGGGCTAGACACTGACATAGTTGAGCACAAATTGCCACTAAAACCTGGATACCCTCCGGTTAAGCAAAAGTTGAGACGAATGAAAGCTGAGATGTCCCTAAAAATTAGAGATGAAGTAAAAAGACAGTTTAATGCTGGATTTCTTGCAGTTACAAAATACCCACAATGGGTTGCCAACATTGTTCCTGTCCCAAAGAAAGACGAAAAAGTCCGAATGTGTGTGGATTATCGAGACTTAAATAGGGTCAGCCCTAAAGACGACTTCCCGTTACCTCACATTGATGTTTTGGTGGATAACACTGCTCAACATTCATTTTTTTCCTTTATGGATGGTTTCTTGGGATACAATCAGATTAAGATGACACCAGAAGACATGGAGAAGACCACATTCATCACTTTATGGGGAACCTTTTACTACAAAGTGATGCCTTTTGGTTTAAAAAATGCTGGGGCAACGTATCAAAGAGCTATGGTGACATTGTTCCATGACATGATGCACAAAGAAATAGAAGTTTATGTGGATGATATGATTGCAAAGTCAAAAACAGAAAAAGATCATATAGTTAATCTACAAAAGCTTTTTGAGCGATTGAGGAAGTTCAAACTTCGAATGAATCCTACAAAATGCACTTTTGGTGTCAGATCAGGCAAACTATTAGGGTTTGTGGTGAGCCAGAAAGGAATAGAAGTTGATCCTGACAAGGTCCGAGCAATACTGGACATGCCAGTCCCTCACACTGAAAAGGAAGTTCGGGGATTTTTGGGAAAGTTGAATTACATCGCTCGATTCATATTCCAGCTCACAGCAACATGCGAGCCGCTCTTCAAGTTATTACGCAAAAATCAGCCAGTTAAGTGGAATGAAGATTGTCAAAGAGCCTTTGAAAAAATCAAGCAGTATTTACAAGAACCCCCAGTTTTGGTGCTCCAGTGCCAGGGAGACCTCTCATTATGTATTTGGCGGTGCTTAATGAGTCTATGGGTTGCATACTGGGGTAGCAAGATGAATCCGGTAGGAAAGAACGCGTCATCTATTACTTAAGTAAAAAGTTCACTGATTATGAGGCAAAGTACTCATTGTTAGAGTGAACTTGTTGCGCCTTGGCATGGGCTGCCCATCGATTGAGGCAATGCATGTTGTGTTACACTACTTAGTTGGTGTCCAAATGGATCCTATCAAGTATATCTTTAAGAAACCCGCTCTCACTGGGAGAATCGCGCGATGACAAGTTTTATTATCGGAGTATGAAATTGTTTATGTTACCCAAAAGGTAATTAAGGGAAGTGCCCTTGCAGATTATCTGCCTAACCGACCTATAGAAGATTATGGGTCGATGCAATGTGAGTTCCCTGATGAAGATATAATGGCTCTGTTTAAAAATGAGGAATCCTCTGAAAAAGAAAAATGGACTATGTGGTTTGATGGAGCCTCTAATGCACTGGGGCACGACATTGGAGCCATTTTGATCTCCCCTGAAGATAAATATATCCCAATCACAGCAAGGTTGTGTTTTGACTGTACTAACAATGTAGCAGAATACGAAGCATGTGCTTTGAGTATTCAGGCAGTAATAGAATCAAAAGCAAAGATCTTGGAAGTATATGGGGACTCTGCCTTGGTCATTCATCAACTGAAAGGAGAATGGGAGACCCGTGATGCTAAACTGATCCCATACCATGTTTATATCAAAGAATTGATCAAGCAATTTGATGAAGTCACTTTTCATCATGTTCCTCGAGAAGAGAACCAGTTGGCTGATGCTTTGGCCACATTATCATCAATATTCCAAGTATGTCATGAAAGGGACCTACCACTTATAAAAATGGAAAGTCGTGACTATCCTGTATATTGTCAAGTGGTTGAAGTTGAGCTTGATGGGAAGCCATGGTACCATGACATCAAATGTTTCATCAAGAATAGGGAGTACCCTGCAGGCGCTTCAGAAAATGATAAGAGGACCCTGAGGAGGCTCGCGATGGGTTACTTTCTGAATGGGGAAATACTTTACAAAAGAAACCATGATATGGTGCTTCTAAGATGTGTTGATGCAATGGAAGCAGAAAAGATTATCGAAAAAGTACATGAAGGTTCCTTTGGAACTCATTCCAATGGACATGCAATGGCAAGAAAAATTCTAAGATCTGGTTATTATTAGTTAACCATGGAAACCGACTGCTTCAATCATGTAAGGAAGTGCCACAAGTGCCAAACATATGCTGATAAGATCAATGCGCCGCCAGTCCCTTTGAATGTCCTAGCAGCACCCTGGCCATTCTCCATGTGGGGTATGGATGTCATAGGTCCTATTGAACCTAAGGCCTCAAATGGGCATCGCTTTATCCTTGTCGCGATAAACTACTTCACCAAATGGGTTGAAGCTGCTTCTTATGCCAATGTGACCAGGAATATGGTAATCAAGTTCATCAAAAGAGAGTTGATATGTCGTTATGGTCTACCAAATAAGATCATCACTGACAATGCAACTAACTTGAATAACAAAATGATGAAGGAAATGTGCGAGAATTTCAAGATCCAACATCATAACTCCTCGCCATACCGCCCAAAGATGAATGGGGCTGTTGAGGCAGCAAACAAAAACATCAAGAAGATCATCCAAAAAATGGTTGTGACATGCAAAGATTGGCATGAGATGCTTCCTTTTGCTTTGCATGGTTATCGCACGTCTGTCCATACCTCAACTGGGGCAACACCTTTCTCTTTAGTTTACGGAATGGAAGCCGTACTCCCTATTGAGGTAGATATCCCCTCATTAAGAGTACTGATGGAGACAAAATTGGAAGAGGCCGAATGGGTCCAAGCCCGACTAGATCAGTTGAATCTTATTGAAAGTAAAAGGTTAACTGCACTGTGTCATGGCCAGTTATATCAAAGGAGGCTTATGAAAGCCTATGCAAAAAAATGCGCCCTCGACAATTCCAAGAAGGAGACTTAGTACTCAAAAAGATCCTGCCAATTCAAAAAGATCACTGTGAAAAATGGACTCCAAATTATGAAGGACCTTATGTCGTGAAGAAGGTTTTCTCTGGAGGGTCCTTGATTCTTGCAAAAATGGACGGTGAAGATCTACCACTTCCTGTAAATTTAGACGCAGTCAAGAAATATTATGCGTAAAAGCACTACTTGTCAAAAAAAAAAAAAGAAAAGGGAAAAGCATGGCTCGCTAGGTGGAAAACCTGAAAAGGCTACCTAGGCAAAAGTTAGAGCGACTTGGTAGGTTGAAAACTCGAAAGAGCGACCTAGGCAAAAGTTAAGGTCCGAAATAAAATGACAATAGTGCTTGATATGACAAAGGAAGTGAGACCTGAGCGGTTGAGTCTCCATGCTAGGGAGGAACAAATATCTACTTTTGAGCAAACTAAGTTTTCCATGTTGGGGCAGGCCAAATGATCCCAACTGGGGCAGTCAAAGTCTTCATAGGCTGGTTAATAGGTGTTCAAAATCGGGTATGCAGAGGATTGACGCTGATTACGATAAAGGGTTTCACTGGAAGAACTGAAGACCTTTACCCTTATCATCCCTCTGTAAATTTTATGATTAATGAGCATAATATTACTTTCTTTTCACCATTCCCATTTCAATACAATATCATCATGTTTTTACCTTTGCCTCTTCTTTGACTCAATATGCATTTTTCTAATAATCATATATTGGAATGTGAAATGTGTGACATTGCTGTCCGAGCATTGAGAATTGCTATTGACTTGAAAGGTATGGGAAACACAATGATTCCTGATAAGAATGTCGATAAAAAGAAAGGACAACCAGGTCACCTCAAGGGTCATCTAAAGAGTTTTCCTATTGCTCTTGTGTGTCACATCTAAATGCACACCTTAAAGGTCATTCCGGCTGGACATTTCAACCATCGGCTGAATAGACAAATGAAAGGATGTCAATAAATCCCATTCCAGTTCATCTTTGAAAATGATTGCAACCATGTCCTCAAGGGTCATGGAGACAAAAAAAAAGACAAAAAAAGAGAAAAAAGCAAAAAAAAAGAAGAAGTTTTCATACTCTCATACATCTGAAGCATGCATTGCATAGTGCATTTTTCATTTTGCTAGCCTTGACCTACAAAGGTCCAACTTGCTGTTTTCAGTCAAATCAGAGCCTTATGTCCATTACTTCTCCTTTTGGGTCCTCATACCCATTGTTCTATGTTTTTGGGTCCCTGTGCCCACTGCCTTTAAGTTTACTGGTAAGCTTCAACGGATACCCGACTCCGTAAGCTTCTTACCTTATTTTTGTTAAGTTTCAACGAATACCTGACTCTGTAAACTTTTTACCTTTTTGGGTCCCCGCACCCATTGTTCATTGTTTTCGGGTCTCCGTACCCATTGCTCCACAAGCTTATTTACCTTTTCTGCCTTAAGTTTTTAAGTTTCAGTGGATACCTGACTCCGTAAGCTTTTTACCTTTTTGGGTCCTCGTACCCATTGTTTTACCTTTTCTGGGTCCCCGTACCCATTACCTTTAAGTTTTTGTTAAGCTTCAGCGGATACCTGACTCCGCAAACTTTTTACCTTTTCGGGTCCCCGCACCTTTTGCTTTTAAGTTTTTGTTAAGTTTCAGCAGATACCTGACTCCGCAAGTTTTTTACCTTTTCGAGTCCCTGCACCCATTGTTTTATGTTTTCGGGTCCCCGTACCCATTGTTTTTAAGTTTTTGTTAAGCTTCAACGGATACCCGACTCCGTAAGCTTCTTACCTTATTTTTGTTAAGCTTCAGCGGACACCTGTCTCCGCAAGTTTTTTTTACTTTTTTTTTTCGAGTCCCTACACCCCTTGTTTTATGTTTTTGGGTCCTTGTACCCATTGCCTCTTTGTTTTTGTTAAGCTTCAACAGATACCCGACTCCATAAGCTTCTTACCTTGTTTTTGTTAAGCTTTAGCGGATACCTGATTCCGTAAGCTTATTACCTTTCTGGGTCCCCGTACCCGTTGTTTTTGGGTCCTTGTACCCATTGCCTCTTTGTTTTTGTTAAGCTTCAACGGATACCCGACTCCGTAAGCTTCTTACCTTGTTTTTATTAAGCTTTAGCGGATACCTGATTCCGTAAGCTTATTACCTTTCTGGGTCCCCGTACCCGTTGTTTTTGGGTCCTTGTACCCATTGCCTCTTTGTTTTTGTTAAGTTTCAACGGATACCCGACTCCGTAAGTTTCTTACCTTGCTTTTTGTTAAGCTTCACGTGGATACGACTCATGAAGCTTTTACCTTTTCTCGGGTCCCGTGCATTGTTTTTTGGGTCCCGTACCCATTTACCTTTAAGTTTTCTATTAAGCTTTAACGGATACAGACGACTCCATAAGCTTCTTACCTTATTTTTGTTAAGTTTCAGCAGAAACTTGTCTCCGCAAGTTTTTTTTACTTTTTTTTTTCAGGTCCCTACACCCCTTGTTTTATGTTTTCGGGTCCCCGTACTCATTGCCTTTAAGTTTTTGTAAACTTCAATGGATACCTGACTTCGTAAGTTTCTTACCTTGTTTTGGTTAAACTTCAGCGGACACCTGAATCCGTAAGTTTTTACCTTTTCATGGATAAAATTGAATCAATTCCTTTGTTTTTCATTTATTCTAAATGTAAAACAAAGGGGGACAGCTGTTGATACCCAATTTTATCCCTTTTCTTTTATTTTTGTTTTTATTCAATTTAATTTCCTTTTTTTTAAAGAAATTAAAAAAAAAAGCTTTGTACCGGTCAACCCATGACCCAATTCTCTTCTCAACCCATAACCCAACTTCTTCCTTCTTGTTGCAACCCTCAAACCCTAGCCTCCACAAGCAGCATTAAAATGGCGCTTTGTTTTAATTGCTTTTGAATTTCCTAACAGTTTTGGTTCTGTTTTAATTGAGTTTTGAATGTTCAAATGGTTTAATCCTTCTGCCTTCCAAACGTAAAAAGAAAAATTAAGTCATTTGAATGAGAATCTGGCACAATAAAAGGAAAAGAAAAATTCAAAAAAAGGGAGAATTTGGAAGCTTTCATCATTTTTCAAGCATTCACCCCACACTTCGTCCTTCACCATCAACTTCCATCACTACACCTTCTTCCCCAATCACTCTCACACACCACCGACCAAAGCTGCCATTAACTATCACCTCACCTTCATCAACCTTTATCACACACCACCAACCAAAGCCACAATCAACCATCGAAGAACTCAACCGAGTCAACTCGCTTAACTAAGAACTCTCATTCTCATCCCCAAGCTTCACCTTGACCACCATCTTCAACCTTCATCATTTTTTTTCCACCATTAACAAATATCAACAACCACCCACGATTTCCCCTCACCCAAAAACAGAGCCACACCATTTTTACAACTCCAAACAGCTCCTCCATCCCACCATAACCATCATCATCATCATACTCAACCACCCACAAACTCAACAACCCAACCAGATCCCGCCGGCTCCCTCCCCATCGCCGCTCAAATCCGAACCTCCAATGCCGCCACACGAACCGAAAAGTGCCAGATCGCGCCAGCTCGCGACCTCCGCCCAGCCGATCAAGGCCGGCGTTCACCCAGCTCCCCGTGTAACACTGCAGCCAACTCGCGATCCTCCACCCAAACGCCGCACCACGCGAACTCGTCGCCTTCGCTGGAGCCACCGCAAGCACGGCGAGCCACCTCCCCCCGTCTCGTGAGCTCCACCCTCAAGCCCCTTTCCTTTTTTCCTATTTCCTTCCTCTGTTTTGTTTTCTAGCTTTCGAGAGACTATAAGTCTCATTGCACTTAATTTGCTTGTTTTGGTTTTGTTTCTTTTTTTTTTTAAATGTTATTACTTATTTAGTTGTTTATTCTTTTAGATCAATACGTATTTGCTTTGATTTGGGATTTGTATATTGATTGTATTTTTTTTCTTTCTTTTTTTCTTTCTTTTATTATTATCTATTCATTTGTTTTTTGGATTTATTTGTATTTTAATTTAATACACTTTTTTTATTAATTATTTTATTTTTTATGAGGTTGATATGTAACTTTAATTTAATTATTGTAAATTAAATAATTTAAAACTAGTACCGATGACGAAAAAATTGGGTGAGGATCGGAGCGCCGATCAAGTATACTCTTTCCGATAATCTTGAGACTTTATTTTGGATTTTGCCAGGAGCGCTGGCGAGGTCTAATTCTCACACTAAATTAAAATATTTTTGCTAAATAAAATACAATTTTTTAAATTAAAGTGAAAAATTTCATATAGTTTCAACATCATGATTGTGGTGAATTAAAACTTTTATTTTTTCTGAAGACTTTTTTTTTTTTTGAAAATTACTACAAAAATCTCTTTATGCTTAAAAATATTTTTTTTCTTAATTATAAATGAGATTTTATTTGGCCATTTACTTTAAAAAAAAACTTTCTCTTACCTCAAACAAATTTCTTTGAATTAAAATTTATTCATTGAAATAATGTTTTATTTGGTCATTTATTTTAAAAATTATTTCTCTTCAAAAAAAATAAAATTTTGATTCACCACTTTTATATAATATGTTGTAGACTTAGAATTTGTTCCAAAATAATGACTATTTAGCCACTCATTGCTTGCCTTAGTCATTTATCATTCTTGATATTATGCTTGACAAAATGGGACATGTCAAAATGAAAAATAAAAAAATTCTTTTCTTTTAATTAATAAAGGACCAATTTAATTAATCTTACAAATAACATTAGATTAAATAGGTAACCGTTCTTAGAACGGACGGTGTAAGGTGCTAATACCTTTTCTACCTGTAATCAACACCCGAACCTCAAACTCTGAAACGTAGACCATCTTTTAGGTGTCCAATTGCGCCATTCTATTTAATGAATAAAGCGATTAGTGGCGACTCCCAACACCCCGAGGTCCTATCCTCCTATTTCTTTTTATTTTCGCGGTGCCCTTCGGGACGGTTGCGACAAATATTAATAGATCATGTCCAAGTCATGTCCTAAACGTATCCAAACGTATTCGAGACGTATCTAAATGTATCAAAGAAGTATCTAAACGTGTCTGAGACTTGTCTAAATTTATTTGAGATGTGTCTAAATTAAAAATAATAATCTTTTTAATTAAATACATTCTAATACATAAAACACATATATTATATAAATATCCTTATATATTTAACACAAATATATATTTAACACACAAATATATCTTAACAATAACATTTCCGTACCTCATAGATTCAAACTAATATTACAGACTCGAGGCTGGCATGTGACAACTGTACCCAAAAACAAAAAAAAACAAAGTGAGAAAGCCAGCACAATTTCTTAAGTCAACTGTGCAACTCATCCTCATCTAACTCAAAATAAAATAAAACGACGTACTATCTCAACATAAATAATAATTTTTCAGTGACAATTGTCAATTCAAACTAATATTACATACTCAAGGCTGGCATGTGCCAATTGACAAGGGTTGTTTTAATATGAACCAGTTAATCAAAGGTCTATTCATGGACCTTTTGACTTTACCTGTTCCTATAAGTTTTTACATATTACAGAAATAAAAATTACACTTTTAATCCTTAATCCTTCAAGTGTTTGTAATTTTAGATAAATCCTTTTCCTACCTCTGCTACCGCAGCTTCACATTCCCACCTCTAGCGCTCCATTTTTAATGCTCTTTCACTTGTGCTCTTGTCAAGCGTAGCCATGGCCGTTTGACCATGTAGCTTGTGATGATGTAGTTTGGATTTATTCATATAGTGAATTTGTGATGATTGTTGATTTCTTTAGATTAATCATCATGTTACTTACTAATTGTTATGTTTCAGGATTTAGTTTTTATATTTTTTTATCATTTTTGAAAAGTTGAAGGACTAGCTCTGTTAATTTGTGATTATTGTAGAGTTAAGTTCCAACCCGAAGTTGCCAGTTAGTTCTTATGGAGCTCCTAAATCTCGTGCTGCTATCAACCCTCCATACCTTTCTTTGCGGCAGTGTGGCATCCACCTTCACCTTCGCACCAAGCACAGTTCAAGAAGGGTATGAAATCATCAGAACAGAGGAATAGGTGTTCTTTTTCTTATTTTCTAACATGAGAGAGAATGAGTGTTTTTTGCAAAAATTTGGCAAATCAATTTCATTTCTGTTAAGCATCATTCTGAAGTTTCACTTTTTCCTCTTTAACTGGTAATCAGTGATAACAAATAACCGTTGATTTCATTTTCAACGCATCAAACGATCCATATAACAAGGTCCATTCATGGACCGTTGATTGGCTGGTCCATGTTAAAACGAACCCAAGGACAAAAAAACAAAGTGACAAACCCAGCAATATTTCTCAAGTCGACAATGCAACTGCATCCTCATCTAACTCTTAAAATAAAACAATATATACTCGATTTTCAGTTACAATTGTCAATACAACTATGAAGTACATATACGAGACATAATATATATATATGGAGTTATGGTCATATAGACATATTAAATTTAAAAAATTATAAATTACATACACAACACATATATATATATAAATTAATATTAAAATAAATTAAAAAACTTAATTTATGTACTTATATAATTATAAAATTTTAAAAAATTATAATTCATTATATAATTTTTATAAATTTAAAAATTTATATTATCTTAATATATGTCATATGTATCAATATTTATTATCAAGAAATCCTTTTAAAAAAAATATGAAGCATAATTTCTATGAATATTTTTTAAAAAATTTCTTAAACTAACTTCTCCTAATAGAATTAATCATGTATAAGTACATATACATAAAAAAGAATTAACTAAAGAAAATAGTAGTGTGAAGTAAATTTCGGTAACGACGAAATTGATGACTTGATATGAGCAAAAATAAAAGGAACAGATAAAAATAGTAGTATGTGAAAAGATAAAACTTAAAAACTTAATAGTAGCGTGTGAAAAAATAAAATTTAAAATATTAGTATGAAAAAATAATGACTTAGGACGTCAGTCATGTGATTGAATTTGAGTGAATTATGAGCTTACTAATTGGACATTAGTCAAGAAAATTATTTTTTTTTAAAAAATATTAATAAGTCATGTTCAAGTCATATTTTAGATATGTTCAAATGTGTTTGAGATATGTTAAGCGTATTTAAGATGTATTTAAGTGTGTTTGAGACATATCTAAGATGAAAAAAAATATTTTTAATTAGATATATTTAAATATATAAAATATGTGTGTCATACGTACATTTTAATATATTGGATATGAATATATATCTAATATATAGACACACCTAAAAAATAATAAAATGATATATTCATACTTCATAGATATGATCTAATATTATAGACTCAAGGTTGGCATGTGCCAATTGACAAAGGCTGGTATGTGACAACCTATGAAGCACGGAAACAGACACGGATACGGGACACGACACGAACATAGGGACACACCAAATTCAAAAATTTTAGGACACGAACACAGCACGGACACTGCATATATATATATATATATATTATAAACATTCTAAACACAACTCTTCAATGACAATACAAGCATATTCATTTAAAACTAGAAAAGATATGAACAATAATTAAAAATTGAACCACCCAATCAGAGTGAAACTCACTTGAAACTTGAACCATTAGCACACAGTGAACACAATGTATTACGGAATAATAAAAGATTTTTCTTGAGGGTGGATCGGGTGATATTAGGCTTATAGGTCGTGATATTAGTACACTGCCACTCAGTAATTTTTTTTTAAATTTTAATAGGATGTGTTTAATATGTGTCTGCGATGTGTCCTGAACGTGTCCGAGCCAAAAAAATAATTTTTTAATTAGACATACTTAGACACGTGAGACATGCGTATCGTGTGCCCATCGTTGTGTATCAATATCGGACACGTATCCGACACATAGACACGCCAATAAAATAGCGTGTCTGTACTTTTTATGTGACAATTATACCCAAAAACATAAAAAAACCAAAAACAAACAGTAGTACACACTCAAGGCTGACATGTGACAAAGGCTGCACCATTTCATTTCTTAAGTCGACAATGCCGCTGCATACTCATCTAAGGTATGAAGGAGTATTTGTTACGTAAATTTGACGATATATTTTGACTCATAATTTCAAAGTAATAAATTTATGAATTTTTTCACTTAGTGTGTATTTAGTTCAAATTATATGAGCCATCCAACAAATTTTTTGCTTAAAAAAAACTATTGAGTACTATTAAATCATGTTTAGGATGCAGGATAAAAAAAATCAACAACATGTTTTCTTTGTAAAAACCTATTAGAGCAAAAGTAAATCGGTGAGCATTTTGCAAAAAAATTGTTAACATTATTATACATTTTGAGATGTAAATTTTATTTTATTTTTAATTAAATAACTTTTTAATTAATTAAATAATTTTTTTAATAATTTTATATCTATTTTAATAATTTAATGTATAAAAATAATTTTTTATACTATTCAAATAAAATAAATTAGCTTAAAATCATTTTTTAGTTAATATATCCAAACATAAAATTGATTTTATTATAATAAATTATAACAAAAAGCTTTTATATAATAATCGATTATTAAAATAATCAAGTTTTCACAACTATCCCAAGCACGTACTTATATATTTTTCACTTAACTTATTCTTTACCAATGTGAGACTTCAATAATCACACTTGAATTTTTAACATTCTCTTCCTCAAGTGTGAGTCCCAACATTAGTATGCTCTCCCTTAAGTAGAAATGATTCTGAATATTCACAGGGTTACCAACCAAGACTTAAGTCTTGTTAATGTGCTCCACAACATGAGTTTGGGCTGAATCCAAGCACCAACGACCGTCTCCAAATACTCGACTCAGACGAACCATCGACTTTGATACCATTTGTTAGGCCATAAGAGGAGCGCAAAAATAGGGAAGATCTCTATTAATAGGCTAAGCAAAAAATTATAATAGTGAATTTGACGTCACATCTTGACCTAAAATCTTAAGGTAATTAATCTATCAATCTTTTCACTTATATACTCTTTACTTAATCCATTTTTTACCAATATAATACTTCAACACTAACACTTGAATTATTCACATTATTCTGTAAAACAAAGAAACAATTGAAACAATACATCAGCAACAAATAGCTGAAAGCAAGCAAGCTCCACTTTATATGTGAGAGAAGGTGATTTAGTGCAAACAAAAATATTTGAAAACAATATGAGGAGGTTAGTACACAAATTAATAAGTTACAATTCATTAGTATACATATTAATTGGTTACAATTCATGTCCAAGTATGTCCAACGCTCTGGACAGTGTTGAATTATTCACAAGATAAAAATAGATCAATATATGACTAAGCTCACAAGCTTTTCTTTTATCTTTAATGATCAAAATACTAAGAGCAACTGCTCACTAGCATAATAATATTTCTCTTAGGCAGTAGCTCCCAATTTGTGAAGAATTGGCTTGAGCAGGTTCCAAAGAGGTTGTGTAAGAGAGATCAGTGAGCTCTAAGAAGTAGAGGTTGTGCAAGGGAACTGAGTTGATCCCTTCCAGCTATATAGCAATCAATGAAACCTATAAACATGCTTATGGGAAAATAACATGTATATTGTACAATAGATTATGAAGTAATAATTCTTCATAGAAATTCATTGTTTGTCAAAATGAATTTTATTGTAGCTAATGCACGTTAATGTTTAGATATTAAACAATTAATATTTATGAACACTACTAATCTTAGCTAAAAGCCTAAAAATACAGCCCAACCTTTTGTTCTTTTGTCTTCTTTTCATTGTCTTTTTCAGTGTAATATTGTAAAAGGGTTTTTAGTGATAGTGAATATAGGCCTACCTACGACTAGATGGTAAAAATGAATTAATCCAAGCATAGGCTGATTTATGATAGTTTATCATGAATTCAACTAAATCAAACCTAAAAACTTGGGATAAAGATTTGTTGCCGCTGTTAAGTCTACGAAAGCTAATGCATGCACATCCAAACATATGGTAGGCAAAAAAAGTTTAGGTTCTCGTCAAATGGTGTCTAATTGCACCCAAATAAGCTTCCTAAAATCCAATCAATAATACTTCGAGTGCTTGTAGAATGATTCATTGCTCAGGATTTTTCTCAAACATATGGCAGGCAAAATACGAAGTACATAAATTCATAGAAATCATTACAACTTTGTGTCATTGGGTTGTAAATAGCAATCAGCTTTAACATAAAAATCAGATTACCAATAGTATGCAGTTACATTTTCAATTCACACCCATTGAAAACATAAACAGAAAAAAATGAAAAAAAAAATGGAAGGGTTACACGCAAATTCGCTAAATAAATAGAACATGGCATTCTTTAAGCGTGGCTTCAGCACTTCAAACCTTTGCTCGACCTTGACTCGCTTTATAGAGCTTGAACCCACACATACCCTGCTGCTAATCTCTCCAAATCCCACAATACCCTCGATCTTGAAATGTGATTGAGATTTGAGGATTGGTGTATGGTTAGAAAAGGAAAGAATCTCGATTCCTAAGCGTGACTTCGATTTGGGGTGGCTGCTTGAGCGCGAAATGGGAGCATGGTGAGAAAGGTTGCATGTGGCTAGAGTTTCAGGTGGAGGTGGGAGTCTGGGAGAGGTGGATCTGGGTCATGATCCGAGTATGGTAATGGGTCACGGGTCATGGACTTTGGGTTGCTGCAAGCCCATAATTGATAGCTTAAGGAAATTGGGTCAAGTTTTTGTATTTTAAGCGAGTTGAGCCATTTTCGTTTTTTCCTTCTTTATTTTTCATATTTTTATTCTATTTTTCAAATTTTAAATATTTTAGTTCTTTTTTTAAATCTCAAAATGATAATAATAATAATAATAATAATAATAATAATGAAACTGACATAGTTAAAATAGGGTGTAATGATGTGTGTCAATTATGACAATTGTTATGTGCTTAGGCCAATGGTGATAATTTATATAGAAAATGATTAAGCTCACGGAAAAAAAATTTAAATTATTTGAGTGAGTTTTTTAATGTCAGAATATACTTTCCTTGAAATAGATTGATTTGCTTGATTTGTGTCAGATTTCAATTTTTTATCATTGTAAATTTATTTTTCTTGAAAGGTGTATTATTGTATATTATTTTAGAAACTTGATTTTTATTTTATTCCATTAAAAGTTTATTTTTATGAAAGGCTTATTGTTACATATATTTTTTTATAAATTATATTTTTAGGAGAAAACCTTGTTGGAGTACTATAATATTTAATAGCAGTAAATGTTAGCTTTAGTGCACCTAAGTTTGGATTAGGCCCTAGCTAGCACAATATATGATGATTGATAGTAATATATTTTATTCATTTTTATAATGCTTTCATTGGGTTTCTTAAGGTTCAATTAGGTCTAATTAAGTTAGCTTTATTACATTTTATGATATTGAACTTAATTGAATCATTGAAGGAATTATTACGTGAATTGACTTTAATTTGTCTATTTGGGAACGTTTAGTAAACTGGCTATAATTTGAGTTTCAAATATTTGGTTGATGTGATTCTGATCTTGTAGGAAACCTAAGACAATTCTCTACAACTTTCATAAGACCTTAAGAGTTAAATCACACATTTTGATAATTTAAATTGGAGTTGAAGCAAGATCCAAAGTGTCGATCTTGACAGTTTGATCTCTGCGCACTCATCAGCCCATATCTTAAGCTGTAGGAGTGAAATTAGGGTAAAACTAGTGGCATTAAAATGTTAAGACCAAAATCTACAACTTTCATGAGAATACAATAGCTAATTCGGATAACTTGGAAGTCAAAACAGATGAGTTGTAGCTGGGCCTGAATAGTGTGCAAAGATTGGGCCATATCTTGAGCTGTAGGAGTGATATTGGGCTAAAGCTAGTGACATTAGAAAGCTAAGATAAAAGCCTACAACTTTCATGAAGACCACTTTTCCAAATTCTGACGATAGCCATAAGTTCAGCGTCAAATAATTTGGGAGACAAGTATCTCAATAATTTTTTACTCATTCACAATTATCAAACAACTCCCTTGGCATTTTTCACTCATTATTGTTGATACCCAATTTTGTCCATAAAAATTTTTATACTTAATTACAATATTTTAAAAAGAAAATTTGAAAAAGGGGGCATTGCATTTAATATCTTATGCCTGCACACGTAAAGGAGAAGGCATTAAATGCATTGAGGCAGCAAAGGAAAAAAGAAGGAAATGTCAGGGGTTAAAAGGATGGAAAGGAAAGAAAAGGTTCTGATAAAGGAGGATGGGGGGCTCAACGTAGGGAGGTTCACGCAAAGGAAAAAAAGAAGGAAATGTCAGGGGAGAAATAATGAAAGGGTGGAAGTATTTAAAAGAGAAGAGCAATCAGAACAAGGGGATCTTTTTCTTTCACACATTTTTCACCTTCAGGAACCAGAAAAACACCTTCCATTTTCACCACCCTCATCACCAAAAACAGCACCTTCACCCATTCTCCACTGTGACCAACGTCTTTATCAATCCTTCATCAACCTTCACCATCACCCCAACGTCAAAACACCTTGCCTCTCCACAACCACACATCCATCTTCATCAATCTCATCCTTCAATACTCGTCTTCAACCACCCTTTTTCAACCTCCCATCTTCACATCCATATCTTAAACATCTCAACCTCCAAACTCAGTTCACAAAACTATCACTATTCCCCCACTTAAACCAAAAAAACTCCACTGTAAACCCAGCAGCGTCCTCACTTCCATAACGTTCATCTTCGTTCACGACCCTTCACCACACTCCATTCTTCATCCCCAAAACTGTCATCACCCTTCACCTCTACCCCACGGTCCCTTCACCATTTTTTCCTCCAAGTTCCAAGCCCCAACCGTGACCCACCCTCACTAGCCAAAATCCAATAAAGGTCCCTCCCAACCTCAAACAACCAAAGAACCACCTTCACCCCCATTCCTCAACCACCACCGAAAAAATATAAAAACCTTAACCACCACCACATCAACTCCATCTCCCTCTTCATTCACGTGAAGCCAACGAACCATCGACCGACCGTCGGACTTCACAAAGCCGTGCCCCTCTTCAACCGACCGTCGGACTGCGCAGGAGCCATCGGCCTTCCAACCGACCGTCGACCCCACAAACCGGACCACCTACCTCTCAAATCTCCAAACCACATTTCAAACACCATCACACACATCGACCGTCGAAACCCAAGAAGCCAGATCCTTCCCCTCAACCAACCGACCGTCGGACCCCCAAACTCCATCATATCCGACGGTCGAACCATCCAATCTCCCTAAGCCGACCGTCGAACTCAAAACACCGATACATCATACCCCCAACCGACCGTCGAAACCCAAGAAGCCGGATCCTTCCCTCAACCAACCGACCGTCGGACCCCAAACTCCATCATATCCGACGGTCGAACCATCCAATCTCCCTAAGCCGACCGTCGAACTCAAAACACCGGATACATCATACCCCCAACCGACCGTCGAAACCCAAGAAGCCGATCCTTCCCTCAACCAACCGACCGTCGGACCCCCAAACTCCATCATATCCGACGGTCGAACCATCCAATCTCCCTAAACCGACCGTCGAACTTCACCAACACCGGCTTACCATCATCTCACCGACCAACTTCACCGACACCCTCACCGTCGAACCACACCAGTGACCTTCACCGACCAACACCAGTCACATCCTCTCACCGACACCCTCACCGACCGTCGAACTTCCAGCTCCTTCTCCGCACCCGACCGTCGAACTTCCAGCTCCCTCTCCACACTCGACCGTCGAACTTCTAGATCCCTCTCCACACTCGACCGTCAAACTTCCAGCTCCCTCTCCACACTCGACCGTCGAACTTCCAGATCCCTCTCCGCACTCGACCATCGGATCTCACCAGATCTTTCTCTGCATCCGACCGTCCAATTTCAGAAACTAAATTCTTCCACACCGACCGTCGAATCTCAGGGTCCAAACCCCTCCCCAAACGTCCTCTGGTATGTGCTCTGATATTGTTACCCAAGTTTTCAAGCTCTCTTTCCTTTAAATTGAATTGTTGACTGCCTATTGAGTTTGAATTTGATTCACGTGGGCTGCTGTCCATTTCATATTAAGGCAAAAATGATACACTGTTTGGTAAAAAAAAGAGAGAAGGGTAAAAAAAAAAATAAATAAATAAAAATCTTTTGATCCATGCAATGACCAATGATGATGATTGAGTAGTGAATACTACCTTCAATGTCATTTGGATCATAAGGGTTTATTGAGTAGCCTAGTGCTAACTTGAATCCTGTGCAAAAAATGGATTCGCTTTCAAATAAAATCTTTTTTTAAATAAAATCAACCAACCCATACTTATTTTATAAAGAACTACGTGACTTTGAGTTCTCCATTGCAACAGGAGATACGTAGGAGCAGAAACCCATTTCTGTCAAGCCAAAAAATAAATTTTCATAATTTGGTTGTTTCTTTTATTTCTTTTCAAAAATAAAAAATGAAAAAATAATAAATAATTACAAAGTCTTTGTTTAGAGGGTTAAAATAAATATATTTGATATTATTAAAATTTGCACAACTAACATAAGGTACCGTTCTTGGAACGGGCAGTATAGGGTGCTAACACCTTCCCTATCTGTAATCGACTCCCGGACTCAAACTCATTTTCAAAAGACCAGTTTTCCTGATAAAAGGGTTTTTCTAATGTTTTCCCAATTTAAATAAACATTGGTGGCGACTCCATTGATTTTTTATATTTTTCGGTCGTCCCGTCGCGATCCCGGTTGCGACAATTATCAAGCAACTCCATTGTCATTTTGTTTTCCTCAAGCTCTATAAAAGGGAACATTGACTGCTCATTTTTGGCAGCTTGACTTAGAGATCAAGATCATGCTATTGTATTATTTGTTTCTCTTATGGTAGTTTTCTTTTGTTCTAAATAGAAGTTATGTTCATCTTTTTCTTCTTTTCTCTTTCTTTCTTTTTGTTCATGAGTAAATAATTATCATTTTGCTTGGATGAAAGGGTGAAGCTTTTGGTAATAAATTAAGGTTAGATTAATTTCTTTCTTGTACTTGAATGATTTATTATCAAGTGGTCATTATATATGTTGTATTTTGTTTCCAATTAATTTAGAAACCCTCCCTGTAAAGTGGAGATATTGATTCATTATAGACAAGAGGTTGATACAATGAATGCTTGAGTCCATTTACAAGTGTTGGCGTTAGTGAATAATTAAAGGAATCATAATATAATTACATATATAATCCTAATTGAATTTTGAATATTGTATTTTTCGATTGGAACCTTCGTTATGTTGTATTTTCCTTGTAAAGTAGAGATCTTGATTTATTGTAGACAAGAGGTTGACACAATGAATGCTTAAGCACATTTACAAGTATTTGTGTTAGTGAATAATTAAAGGAACCATAATATAATTACATATATAATTTTAATTGAACTTTAAATGTTGTATTTTTCGATTGGAACTTCCGTTATATGTAGATTTCAATTGAGTTATAAAAAAAATTGTCTTTAATTTATTACCAATAGTGGATCTTCTAACCCAAACAAATTCTTTTTCATTTGTGAACAACTTTTATCACCTTTATTATTGTGACAAATTTTTTCCTTACCTCAAAGAATATTTCTTCATCAATTCCCTGTAGATTGACCTTAGAATCCTGAGAATTTATTACTTAAAATAACTTGCACTTGAGTTTGCAACTTATAGTTCTCATCAATGATCCTGTGTGTAAGTCAACACACGTGGGTTGGTTATGGTTTTGAGCTAGACGCTTGTCAATTCAAGCCTTGGGCTTGTCAGATGATTAGTTTACCCATGAGTTATGTGTTTGTTCTGTTTTAGTTCTGCCTAGTGAATTCTCCTATGTAAATAATGATTTTATCGAGTTATACTTTTTGTTATATAATTGGAATTTGTTCAAAATGAAGCTTTAATGATTTGATTAGAATTATTCTACTAAAAATATTTTTTAATTAGTATTTTACTTGATAAAGAAAACTTGTGTGCCTCGCTTGTCCTATTTATGTTATATTAGGTGGTAATTATTCACTGAGTTTACAACTCATCCAAATTGTAATTATATGTTTTTAAGATAAAGGAAATGAGATAGCTTTCAATTCCACTCCTCCGATTTGATTAAGGGAGTTTGACGAAGTTATTATTGGTGAGCCCAACACATTGTTCATGTGGACAGATTTTGAGAATTTATTTATTTTATTATTAATGTTTTTGTTTTGAAACATTATAAATTATTAATTTTAGAGTTCCTCCATTATTTCTACAAGCAAGATTTTAGATAGATAATAGAGTTTTAATTAATATTTTGATAAATTACAACTATTTGGTTATAGTTATTTAAGAATGTTGATAGCATAAGATATTGAAATTAAATTGCCTTTTTAGGCCCAGTATGGCTACTGTAGTTCTTTTAAGAATCTAGGTGATTTACTGTTTAGAGGCTTGTGTGGTAGCTAACTTATGGGTTGCCTGTTTAGTACACCTGTCATGGACCCTAAGTTTGTTGTGATAGAAAGAGTAATTTAACTTTTAAAATTTGATAATTTAATTGCATATAGTGTCTAAATTTATACATTTACCTTAATTTTAGGTTGGCTCATTCTTGTCTTAATTTAAAGTTAAGCCATAATCAAGTCGAGTTTTGGTCTATAAAAAAAATGACTTGATCAAAATATCAATCAAGATTTGATCATGTTAAACTTAGCTCAACCTTATCCATAAAAGCCTCATTAGAAGAAAAAATAAGGGATGTCAACTAATGTTAATAAAATCAAGGAAGCAAATTATAACAAATCCATAATTAGTTGTGCATGTGCATCTATTTTATCATAATATCAACCCTTAATTTTTTCAACCATATCAAATCTTTAGAAAGCATTGAATACACCAAACTGATTAGCAAAAAGTATTAAAACAGAACTTAGTCACAACATAAATAAATCTTCATTTTCATTTGTCGATTTAAACTAATAGTACAAACTTAATGCTGGCATGTGACAAAGGCAACATCATTTCTTAAGTCAACAATGCAACTGCATCTTCATCTAAATAAAGGTATGAGGAAGTACTCTGCGTAAAGTAGCTGCAACAAGAACAATGCCATAAAAAACAAGATAAAGTGCCCAGCGCTAGCTTTGGACAGTGTTTAATTTTTCACACGATAAAAATAGATCAATGTTATGACTAAGTCCACCTGCTTTTCTTTTATATTTAATGATCAACATACTAAGAGCAATAGCTCACTAGCATAATAATTTTCTTTTAGGTAGTAAGTCCCAAAAATTTGTGAATGAAATTAATTGGCTTGAGCAGGTTTATTCCTATGAAAGCACCACCACCTCCCCCTCCTTTTCTCCTTTGACCATTGATCCCTAGACTTCAACCCTTAGAAGCTAGGCACCAATGAACTCCAAGAAGTGGAGGTTGGGTAAAGGAGTTGATCCCTTCCAGCTAAATAGCAAACCAATGACCTGAGTTGGTCCCTGCCAACTTAACTATATGCTTATGAGAAAAATAGCATGTTTTGTAAATTAGATTATGACGAAATAATTCTTCGTAGAAATTAATTTTTCTCAAAATGAATTTCATTGTAGCCAATATGTATTCCAATGTTTTCGATTGGAAGTCGTTAGAAATCAAACAATATTATTTCTCAAAACAAAGTAAAGGTAATCAGATAACTATTTCTTTTGAATAATCATTTTATTGTATAACGTTCATTATTAAGCAAAATATATATTAACCTTGAAAATTAATTTTTCAAATGATAAACAGTTTATAAAGTTGGGGATTACCTTCCAGATAAACATATAGAAGGATTGTAACGCAGCTTGGCTCTTCAGATCCACAGATTTGGCATGATTCCAGAGGACTAAAGCTAGAATGGCATGTCCTAGACCCTAACACATTGAAAGTGAGAATAAATTTCAAACTTTGCTGAAATGATCAAACAAATCCGCATTCACTTGATATTAATCTGTATAATGATAGAAGCAGTGATTTGAACATTTATGGAGCAGCCTGCGCTTTCTCCTGAAATAATGCCTTCTTGAAAGAGCCATTTACCTTTGACACTAATATCAAGAGCATACATATATAAAGTTAAGATAGTCTAATGTAACAGAGATGTTGCTTTCATAAGAAGACATTTTCTTATTTTAGTACAGACATCTGCTATATTACAAGCTGATAATATTAATCAAAATTGGAGTTTGCTAAACGTGAGTGATGTAGTACCCTAATTCAGAACTTCAGAAGATATGAGGGAAAAACAAACAATTGCCAAATTTGATAATACCAAGTTAGCAACCACTATACAATAAATATGCATGAGAAGGAAGGAGAGTATATATAGGATTATAGATCAACTCCTATCGGAAACTCAGTATTCCACAATTAAAATCACACTCCTATCCCATCGTTACTCACAATTCAAAATTTGAAACTTCAAATAAATAGGAAACTAACAATAATTATCAACTCGGAATTTAGATTAAACCCAACAGTTAGCACTTAACACTGTATTTATGATTATTTTGATTCATTCATGTATATAGCTTGTTTATATAAGCTCTTCTGTACACATTAAATCTAACGTGATTCATTTTCTCAAAATCCAACTCTTAGAATTACCATGAAAATTTTGCTCCAGAGGAGAGGAGATGTTGCTCCCACCAAAATGGCAACTCCAAAAGCCATTTCAAGAAGTGAAATACAAATGCAGAATACCTGACAAAGATTAATTAGGGACAACCATGGGTACATGAGAGCACAACCAAGTCTGCTAAGATATTGAATGAGAGGAACATACTCGCTTCGGACCTAAATGTACTGACAAAGATTGGACACCATATTTTTTATCTCCTTCAATGTCAGGTATATCCTAAATAAAATCCAGCAAAAGGTTTTACATCAGGTACACATATCAAACCAAAATTTGATGTTGAAAAATAAATGCTTATTTTAAGAAACTAAAAGTTTTTACCTTGAACAATGCTATAACTACACAAAAAATACTCTTGATTGCCATAAAAAAAATCAATTGTCTTGGAAAAGTAGCCGGTCTCTTGAACACATTCGTCTGTGACATTTTGACATGTATTACTAAACAGAAACCATCAGACTTCCTCGGAAGGTAGATTTGCAAGATAGGAAATTAAGACGTACTTGTCAGACACCATGCATGTTACCAACATAATAACACTACTATTGTTAGCTAAAAATGCCCCATTCTTCTTTTTGTTTTTTCTTTTTTTATTTCCTTCATTTTGATTCTTTCAAATTATAATATTGTAAACAGGTGGTTTCAAATTTTGATTCCTTTTGAAAATAGACATACCCACGAATAGATGGTGGTTTCAAATAGTTTATCATGAATTCAACTAAGTCAACCTATCAACGTGGGATAAAGATTTGTTGTTGCTGTTATGTGTACAAAAGCTATAATGCATGCACATCCAAGAATGGGAGATTTTTGGGTGGGAACTTCTTATTTAAGACATACAAATAAAATTCGTAATAGAGATATGTATATTTTAATGGAGATTCTTGCATGCTTAATATAGGAAGTTATCCCCTATAACATTTTCCCACAACAATACGTCTTTAAAGAGCACAATTCAGTGTGATAAAACCTGCATGTGAAGAAAATATCCAATTGGAGTTGCTGCTGCCTGATGAATTAAAATGTTCGTTGTTGCAAGCACTGAAGATTTCTTCCATCTCAACAAGGGCAACTGAATATTTTCAGAGACAATGAAGTTATAAAAACAGTCAGCAATGTAGTCACCATCAAATAAATTTCCAAATATGAGAATTTCTAAAAGTATGAGCGAGTGTCTTTAAATCTCACATACAATGTTTGTTTGGCCACAGGCTCATACAAGGGTTGAGTAAAATCTATCAGATAGCACATGTGGATATAATTCGACAAGTGGTCCACAACCAGCAAAAAACAAATTAATTTTTTATCAGAAGAAAATCAATATCAGATATCACATCTATTGTTTTATTAATTTATAATAATTTACTACTTGAATTAATTGATATTTCTAAAATCCAAATCTTACGTTATAATAACAATGCTAGTGTCACATAATGGCAAATCAGCCTTAAATACAAATAACAAGTTATTTTATCCCTAGCATTACACACGTTATTTTAAATTTCATATATCACTCTAAGTTTTTAATTTAATAGACAAATATCAAGTACATATAAGTTCAAATTAATTTATTATGATTTTTAAAATTTTATAGTCAAAATATTCCAAAAAAAAAAAAGCTTTTAACAAAGGGTTTTGCTAACAACTGTATTAAAGACTTGTTAAGAAATAAAAAAAAATAAAAAATATTAAATAAAAAATAAAATATTTAATACATTCAAAACTAAAAATATATTTATTATTTTCTTCTTTAAGTAATTAGAAACATTTAGTATAAGGTATTAAATGCTCCTTAACCAGTTCAGTTACAGTTCTTGCAAAACGAAAAAGTTTTTTATGAGCAAAATAAATAATATGAATATAATTATAATCTTATAAAGTGGAATGAAGAGACTCATTCAAAATTTTATAATTTTGAGTTGATTTTGTTTGGTTTCTTTGTTGTAATATTTGTGTGCACTTCTGATTTAGGTTTATATACATAATTTTGATACTTACATGTAAGTTGTGTAAATAGAGTACAGACAGATTGCACTCGGTTACACTAACAGGTAAGTATGATGAGGATTGGCCAGCTATACATGCTGTTTATATAGCCACTTGGGATAGTCGTAGGGAGAAGCTTATTAGGGGAGTCCCATTGGTCGCACCCCTTAGTTCGCTTTCTGAGTACATGCATTGGTATAAAACAATTATCAGATGCTGGATTGCTCCCACTAACACATCTATTAGGAATGCGGTAAGCTCTTTACCAATTTGTTAGCGATTATATGTATTTTTTATTCCGTATAATGACATAAATTATATCTGTTTATTAGGCAGACATTGCAGAGTATTTGCTCAGTTCAACAACTAACACTGCCGCTCGAGAGGCTGCTACACAGATCCTACACTTATTGCGGGAACATGACCACATTACGATGGAACAGTTGCGTCCAGCTTCAGCAGCAGATGACATTACAGGGCCGCCCGAGGAATCTAGTCAACAGGGAACACGGCGTAGAAGGAGGAGAGGATTAGCGAGCACTCGGACACGACTTCGACATCTCGAGGACTCCAGCTCTACCAATCAGCATATGACTCAGTCTCCTACCACTGCTACATACCCCCCACTCAGCCACCACCTGCATATTACCCACCATACCCTTACACATCGTATCCATACCCGCCACCAGGTTACCCTTCATATCCTTACCCACCACATGATTACCCACCATATCCTTACCCACCACCAGGTTACCTACTATACCCATCACAGTCAGGTCCCTCTTCCGAACCATCTCACAGGCCACCGCATTCTGATGCGGGCTCATCTCATTGACATTGACATGTAATTATATTTAGTGATTTTGTATAAAAAATTATTGATAATATTTTCTTGTGAGTTTGGTACCCTTATTAGATTAGATTGAGATTATATATGTTTTCCGCTCAGTTTTAATTTTTATTAAAGATCTTGGTTACTGGTTGAATTAAACAGGATCATGTGCTTTTGAAGAGGTCCAACATTTAGGGAAAACTCTGTCAAAATTTTCACTAATTCGAATTACTAAAAATTTGGGAGGGTGATTATTGGGATCCGAATCCTACTAACTAAATAAACGTTTCAAACAATATTATTTTTTTACTAACATAAACGTCTAGTAACATACCAATTATCTGATACGATACGTATTGAATATTAATATAACTATTATTTTAAAATATCAATACTTCTTAAATAGTAAATACTTTTCATTAACAATTTTATGTAATAGATAAATTCTCTCAATTACTTAAAAACTATAAAATATTTTTAAAATTTTTAATATATTAAATATTTCATTTATTTATTTGAATTAATGTAAGAATAATTCAATTAATATGACCAATAATAAAAATGAGTGTTATTAATCCAAGATTGATTAGGAAGCATTTAATACCCATATTATCAATACTCACTTTCCTTATGATTTGACTAATAATAAAAGGAAAGTCATTGAAGTTTGTTTTAAGGATATATTAACCAAATACAATTTATAAGTGATACGCCTCTTCTAAAGGATATACCATTTATTTCTTTGTCAATTTTTTAATTTTATATTTTATATTTTAATTCCGTAATTAGTATGGACTCATTAATAAATACTTACAAAATTTTATTAAGCAATTTAAATCATTTACAAAAATGTAAATTCAAATTTTTAGTATTTTTTTAAATTTGTACTAAATAAAGGGTTACGCTAACAAGGGTGGAGTTTTCTTGCAAATGACCAATTGCAGGGATGCGCGCTAAGTAGGATGACGATCCACGTGAGTTGCGCTTTAGCGTGTTGGTGCAACACGAACCACGCGATGCATCTCATCCTACTTTGCGCAGATCCTGATTAACCGAGATAATAATATAAAAGTTACGTAAAGACAAAAGAGCGCTTTAATATATAGTTTTGAAAAGAAATGGTATTTTGATAAATAATTTTAAAAAATAGTAATTTGATAAATAATTTAAAAAAAATAACAATTTGATAAATAATTTTACCAACAGTGATAATTTGGTAAAAAAAGCCCCGTTTCATGAATTTGCATTCCTGAGAATTAGTATTATCCTTTCTTGACATTATCACAGGCTACAATAATTGATGAGGACGCTTGATAAATTAATCCAGAAGTCCAAAAGACACAAAAGAAAATGACAAAATCATGTTTTACCTATCCAGGTTGTTTGTTTCTATTAGTAAGTTTCTTACCTTGTCTATTTCAACATCAAACAATTGATTCAAGCCACAATGAAAAGTATGCATACAGAAGGCAGCTACCAGAGCCTGAAATAGAAAACTCAAAAGTATTAATAAAGTTACACAAAATAATACTAAACATTTTAAAGGGTAAAATGCGCTTCAAAATAGCAATTAGGCATTTTAAAGGGGGAAAAGACATTTTTGTTGGTAATAAAAAAACAAACAAATAATTTAATTTTAATGCACTATCTATATAATAATATTTTATACTAATATTTAGTGATATATCGTTATATTATGTATAGCCAAACTCAATCAATGAATTGTTAATACAAAATTAAATAATAGTATTAAAAGTTTTCACTAACAATGTATTAAAATCAAACTTAGAAAAAAAAAACATTACCCAGTATCCTAAAGTGAATACCATATGATACAATATTAAACAAAGTGTAAAAAACATTTTAAAATAACAGTTAGGTATTTTAAACGGCTAAAGTGATATTAAATAGAAACATTACTGGGTAAAGTGTCTTTTCCTTAAATTTTAGAACGACCAACATATTTGAGACCTCACCTGCAACCAGGCAATAAAAAATGCTGGAGATAAATCTAATAATTTCTCCACTGCAAGGAGAGACACAGAAGTTGTGACAAAAGCCTGCCCAGATATAAACAAAGTAAGCCCTTTTAAAAGATTTAAAAGGTTACATTTATCTAAAAAAGAATTAGATTAACAATAACAGTCGAGCGTTAGTTATCAGATTTATGCTAGAAAAGCTTTAACCTAACTGCGGCAATTACTGCGTATGGCCTGCTAAACCTGTAGAAAGCATCCAAGGCATGTTTGACAAAGTCCGAAATGCTTTTTGGATCTTGAGCTTGGGGTGCATATTCAAATGATTGTCCAGAGGTTACATTCGCAACATATTTTCTCTCACATTCTTGACATGTAAATCCTCGCTTACTGCCTTTGTAATGATGCTTCAAGATATGCTGTGGAGATGTCATGACACAATATTCTTTTTGGATTTTCCTAGTTTTGTGCCATAAAGAAGTTGTTGCATAAGAACCTGGAATACGAAAAGTTGCATGTTAGTAGCATTGACCTTAAAAATTGAAAAATTATTTTAGTTTTTTATTCCTATTTGTATTTTTAAATATAAATTATATTCATATTAAATTATAAAACAAATAAATATTTTGATTTCTAAGAATATTTTTTTACTAGATAAATGAAAAATTAATTTTTCATAATATTCTCAGGTATTTAAACAAAGATTATCGTTGTATTTTTATACATATAAATTATAAAATTGAATTTAAAATTATATGTTTAATTAAGAAATTTGAGTCTCTTCTATTACAATCAACACATGTCAATTAAAACAAATAAAATTTGATAAATAAATATTAAAAAAAATTATCTTTAATTATTTATACATTTATAATATATACATGAAAAAAATTAATAATATATTTTTAAAATATAATATAATTAAGATTTCTTAAAATACTTTGGTTGGCTAACTCGTTAACTCACTTGTACGGAATAAAGGAAAAACATTAATTTAACCATCGTGGACTGACAAATGATGAAAGAATGAGGAATAATGCATGGGTGGCACGCAGTAGTAGCAGTACATTGCATTGGCCGGGCGGCTTTGTACTAATAATCACTTTTGGATAAGATTTTTTTTAATTTTTTTAAATATTTTTAACCTACATCTTTTAAATACTTTTTAGGTTTTTATATTAGTACAAGTAGGATATCATAATAATTATGTTTATAATAATACTTTATTATGTATATAATAACTGAAACTAATTTTTGAAACATTTACGTATTTATTTTAGAGAAAAAATGTATGTAGTCTTTTGAACTTTAATTTTTTTAAAATTATCTTTATGAACATTAAATTTTTTAATTAATCTTTAAATTTTAATTAATGTCTTAATAGATCATTCTATTTAATTTAAATTTATTAATTCATTAATAATAATATTGTGTAATAATATTTTATTCATATTAATATTTTTTGAATTATTTATAAATTAAATTTTAATAAATAATTTAATAAATAATTCTTAATTAATGTTAGTATAAATAAAATAATCATGTAATATTATCATTAGTGAATTAACAGATTCAAATTAAATATAAAGATCTATTGATACATTAATTAAAATTTAAGAATTAATTTAAAAAATTTTAAAATTCGTAGTAATAATTTTTAAAAAAGTCAAAGTTCAAAGAGTTTTTATACTATTTTCTCTTTATTTTAATTTAAAATGTTTGTTTTTTATTAATATTATATTAATTTTATATTTTATATTTTAATTATGTCATATCTTATAATTTTTAAAAATTACATATCATGGTCATATTATATATGTGCTTCATAACTTTCACTCCCTCTCCAAGTCTTTCCCAAACTTTGATATGTATTCTTTTTTCTAAAAGATTCCCCCGCAAATTATTATTTTCAAGTAGTCTAACTCCACCATTCTTGTTGGGTATATATAAACTACCTTACATTTTTATAATTTTTATTATTTAATTATAATTAAACTCACCAAAAATTCTGCAAACTAATACAATAATTTTCCAATTTTATACAAATGTGAAGTGACATATACTATGAAGATGTGTAAAAAACATAATTCAAGATCGAGATGCTCTATTATAAAGAAAAACCAAAAAAGTGAAAGAGAAGAGGAATATATTAGACATACTTGTTATCAGCAACAAATCACCAAACAAATCAATCAGGATTATCTTTATTTATTGCTGATCTGATTCTATTATTATTATTAAGATATGATTCTATTCATTGATATTGATAGAATTTTATTATTGTATATTTCCTTTTTAGATTAGCTTTATTTCAGTCTTTTATTTCTCCTTTATAATTCTATTTAATCAACTTCTGTAAATCAATTGGATACATAACATTATTCTACCAAATCATTCTCCTTTGCGTTTCTTTACATGGTATTAGCCTAAAATCGATCCTTCATCCTTTGAGCTTTCATGACTGCCATTAATCCTCCCAACCTCACGTGATGGAAATAATTACCCCACTTGGAGCTGAGCCATCACCATGGCACTAGCAGCAAAACACAAGCTTGGATTCATTGATGGCACCATTCTTAAGCCTGAACCACATACTCCTGATTTCTCTAATTGGGTTCGTTGCAATAGTATGGTTCAATCTTGGCTTGTTCATTCTACTATTTTGACCATTGCAAATTCCATCCTCTTGATCAACGGTGCGCGTGACATCTGGTTTGATCTCCTTACTCAATTCAATCAAAACATGCACCTCATATTTTTGAAATTCTACTATTCTGACTCTTTTAAAATTTCCATTCAGTAGCATTTCTACTGTTCAATGTTTTTAATTAGTTTATTTTGATGTTTGGGGACCCTACAATAAACCTCATTCCTCTAATGCAAAATTCTTTCTTACTGTGCTTGATGATTTTTCTAGACGTACATGAGTTTTTCTCATACAACACAAAAGTGAAGTCAATACCATCATTTCTCATTTTTTTAAAATGGTTGAAAACCATTTTCAAACACATATTCAAAAAGTGCAAACTAACAATGCACGTGAATTTTTCAACTCCCAAACTACTCTGTTTTTTCAAGTCTTGGGGGTCTTACAACAATCAAATTGCCTCAAATTTTTCTCCTTCTATACCAATACTATTGTTTTGTGACAACCAGTCTGTGCTTCATATTGCCTCAAATCTGGTATATCACGAACGCACTAAACACATACAGATCGATTGTCACGTTGTTCATGAAAAAATTTATTCTGGCCTGATTAATACTGTGAAGGTCAGTTCTACAAATCAAATTGTTGATTTGCTCACCACGTCCTTGGGTAAAGATCAATTCCTACGGCTAAAGAGCAAGATGGGGTTATCCACCTTACACACCCCATCTTGAAGGGGAGTGTTATCAGCAACAAATCACCAAACAAATCAATCAGGATTATCTTTATTTGTTACTGATCTGATTCTATTATTATTATTAGGATATGATTCTATTTATTGATGTTGATAGGATTTCATTATTGTATATTCTCTTTTTAAATTAGTTTTATTTCAGTCTTTTATTTCTCTTTTGTAATTCTATTTAATCAGCTTCTGTAAATCAATTGGATACATAACATTATTCTATCAAATCATTCTCCTTTGTGTTTCTTTACAATACTTGCATAGTATTTTTTGGCGCATTTTTTACTCCTCCAGCAACTTCCACCTGCCAATGGCTCCTCGTGTTATTAGGCAAATATTAAGAAACATTTAACAAATACCCAAGAATTTCAGATATATTACATGGAGTAAATATTTAAAATATATATACCTATAAACATGCTAAGTTGGAATTTAATAAATTATTTTGTAAAAAAAATAAAAAAAGGTCCAATGTTTTTTTTTATTATTATTAAAAACAGGTTCAATGTTAAAATGTTGCTCTTCTATATTTTCATCTCAATCTTCGCAAAACAATAGAAACACAGAGAGAATTTTGTAATTATAACAATAACTGTTTAGATTCTTGTACCGAAAAAAATGATTAGATACACACATTAAAGAAAACAACAGTGAAATTTTATAGAATAGCAATTAATTGATTCTAACAAAGTTTAATTTAACACTATATCATTATTTATAAAAAGTGATATAACATATTATAAAAAAACTCTTCACACTATTTTCACTAAAAAGAAAGAATGGATATATAAATATATTGTGAGAATAATTTTTATTTTAAGAGATTGAGAAGAATAAATCTTGATCATATAATTATATATGAATGATTAATATTATAAATTACTTAAAAATTATATAATTACTTAAAAATTACATATATTTATATTTTAAATTTAATCATTTATATGTGATTCAATAGTCAAAATTCACTTTAACTCCTTCTCATAACGAGAATGTATAAAATTCTATTCAAAATTCACTTTAATCATTTATAAATAATTTTTATTATAGATTTAAGTTATATTTACATAATTTTTATATAAAATAATTTAAATTAAGAGTTTTTTAAAAAATATCTTAGAAAATTTAAAACAAAAAGATTTAAATAAAAATAAGATAAATATTAAATTTTTTATATTTTAATATATTACATTTTTTATTTTCAACTAAATATTTCTAATTTCATTTTCTCAACAAGTACACGTTACCTGTTGACAAAATTCCTTAAATTAATAAATGAGAACTTTCCATCCAGCAGGTAAACCTTTTGGAAGTCTGAATCTAATTCCCAATCTCAATGCCAACCCTTGGGAGTCTGAATCTAATTCCCAATCTCAATGCTAACCCTTGGGAGTCTGAATCTAATTCCCACTCCCAATGCTTTTACACGACACGTGATCTGAACTTTGACTTTGATTCGAGAAGCTTGTGAACTGAAATTTGCTTAGGATATCGTAAAATTATTAGAAAAATAATTATATCATATCACATTATTATTTACATTATTTTTTAATAATTATAATTAAGTAAAACATAATAAAAAATGATATAATAAATATTATAAAAAATAATATAAAAATGATATAAAAAAATAATTAAAAAAATCATAATTAAAATTATTTCATGCTATTACCTATTAGATCAATACTCCTCCCTTCTTTTTTATTATCTGTTTAATAAATTTATTTTATTTTAATTTATTTATCATTTAAAAAAATTTAAAATATATTAATTAATTTTTTAATTTCATTTAATCATTTATTATCTTCATTAAATTTAACTACTACCCATGTTCATTAACTTTTATAATTTTCTAAAAGAGAAAGTAATATAATCATATAAACTTATATTTTACTTAATTTAATATTATTTAATGATATTCTTAATTTTTATACAAAATTTTTTAAAGATAAATAAAAAAGAACTGAAAGAATAATAAATGTGTGTTCATAAAATTTAAATAGTATTTATTAAATTTTAAAATAGTAATGTGTTTGGATTAATTATAAAATTTTAATTATTTCAATAAATAAGTATTGTACAACTAATTATTGTATAATTAATTATAATAGAATTAATTTTATTTTTGGATATAATAATTAAAAAATAATTTTTAAATAATTTGTTTCTTTTAAATGGTATTAAAAAAATCACTTTTATATATTAAATTATCAAAAAAGATATAAAATAATTAAAATATATTTGATTGAAAAAATATATATTTACATATCAAAGTTTTTAGATAATTTATAATTTAAAATCATAAATTTCATGTTTCAAACTTATAAAAAAATATTTTAATATATTAAATTTCATGTAAAAATTAAAACAAAAATTATCAAACATGTAATAATAATAAAAATAAAACTTTTTTTAAAAAATAAAGCTAATGGCAGAGTGATTTAACCTATGCCAAATATGCTTTTAGATAATAAAAAATAGACATTTAATGCATTAAAAATTTAAAAAATGATATTTATCTTATTTTCATCTAAATCTTTTTATTTTGACTTCCTTAACTAATAAAACCCTTAATTTAAAACAATTTTTCATAAAGTAAATTTGAATATTTCTTATGTTTTACCGTTAGAATAGAGAAAAATACAAAGAGATTCATAGAAATTAAATTATTATGTAAACTTAAAACACTAGAGTTAAGTGTACTAATTTAATTATATTATTAATTATAATAATTATTTATTAATTAATAATATAATTGATATAATACATTCAACTTGAATGTTTTAGGTTTATATAATTATTTCTTTTCATAAAATACCCAAATAAAAGAAACAAAAATCACCAAAAAGGGACAAACAAAAAGGCTATAAAATTAAAATCTAGATTTAAGCAAATTATTAAAAAAAATGATAAATGCTGCTATCTGAAGAGAAAGAGGAAAATTCTATCACTTAGAAAAAAGGGCAGCTAGAGCTTATAGAACTCAATAACCCGATCTAGTGATACACACTTATCTAACATTAAGTGAGTTAAATTTAACAAGGCAAATATAGTGGTTGAATTGCATCCAAACCGCGAACGATAAGAAATAATAGAAAAGTTAAATATAGAAGGTTAAATAGTCTCCTTATTGTATATGAAATCAGATAAATATAAAACTTCATCAAACATTTTATAAACCTAATGTATCCAACATTATATTGAACTTTATCATAAAAATACACATTATTATTCTGTAATAAATCTAAAATCTGGATTCTCTGAAAATGTAGTATATAATTATTATTATTATTTTTCAAATAATTAATCACATAATTTTAAATTAAAAATGATAATTAAAGAAAATTCTATCTCAAAATAACAATTTCAAGATTTAAATCTCGACATTGTGAGTAAAATTTAAAAGATTATTATTTCTTTATTAACTAATAAAAAGATTATTAAAAAATTATTTTAAAAAATATAACAAAATTCATAAAATAAAACAATATACTCGATGTTAACATAAATAATAATTTTTCGGTTACAATTGCCAATTCAAACCTACTGACACGAACACGGGACACGATACGATACAAATAGAGACACACCAAATTTAAAAATTATAAGATACTGACACGACATATATATATATATATAATATTATAAAATTTAAGTAAAAAAATTTATAATTCATTAATATTATTTCTATAAATTTGAAGATTTATAAAGCATCTTAATATATGTCATATGTATTAATATTTGTTACATAATAAGTCTCTTTTAAAAAATATAGAGCATAATTTCTATTGATATATTTTAAAAAATCTTCTAATATAACTTCTCTTAATAGAACTAATCATGAATGAGTACATGTGCATAAAAAAATTAAGTAAAAAGAATATTAGTATGAAACAAGTTTCAGTGACAACGAAATGAACAATTTGATACGAGCAAAGATAGAAGGAGCTGATAAAAATAGTAGTGTAAAAAAATAAAACTTACAAGTTTAATAGTAATGTATGAAAAGATAAAATTTAAAATACTGATGCGTAAAAATAGTAACTTAGGACGTTAGTTATATGATTGAACTTGAGTGAGTTACGGGCTTACTAAGTAAATGTTAATAATGAAAACTATTTAAAAAAAATATCAATAGATTGTGTCTAAATCGTGTCTTAGATATGTCCAAATGTACTTGAGACGTATTCAAACGAATCCGAAACGTGTCTAAATGTGTCTAAAATTTATCTAAATTTATCTAAGATGTATCTAAATTAAAAAAATAATCTTTTTAATTAAACATATTCTGATATACAAGATATATATATCATACAAATATCTTTATATATTTAACATGAACATATATTAAACACACAAATATATCTTAATAATGACATTTCCATATTTCATAGATTCAAACTAATATTACAGACTCGAGGCTAGCATGTGACAACTGTACCCAAAACCAAAAAACAAAGTGACAAAGCCAGCAAAATTTCTTAAGTCGACTGTGCAACTCATCCTCATCTAAGTCATAAAATAAAATAAAACAACGTACTCGATCTCAACATAAATAATAATTTTTCAGTTACAATTGTCAATTCAAACTAATATTACATACTCAAGGCTGGCATGTGCCAATTGACAAAGGTACCCAAGGACAAAAAAACAAAGTGACAAAGCCAGCAACATTTCTTAAGTCGACAATGCAACTGCATCCTCATCTAACTCTTAAAATAAAACAATATATACTCGATTTTCAGTTACAAATGTCAATACAACGATGAAGTACATATACGAGACATAACATATATATGGACATATACACATATTAAATGTTAAAAAATTATAGATCACAGGCACAACACATATATATATAAATTAATATTAAAATAAATTAAAGAATTTAATTTATGTACATATATAATTATAAAATTTTAAAAAATTCATAATTCATTATATAATTTTATAAATTTAAAAATTTATAATATCTTAATATATATCATATGTGTCAATATTTATTATCGAAAGTTATCTTAAAAAATATAGAACATAATTTTTATAGATATTTTTTAAAAATTTTCTTAAATTAACTTCTCCTAATAGAATTAATCATACACAAATACATATGCATAAAAAAAGAATTAATTAGAGAAAATAGTAGTGTGAAATAAATTTTGGTAATGACAAAGTTGATGACTTGATATGAGTAGAAGTAGAAGGATCAAATGAAAATAGTAATGTGTGAAAAAGATAAAACTTAAAAGTTTAATAGTAATGTGTAAAAAGATAAAACATAAAATATTAGTATGAGAAAATAATGACTTGAGACGTTAATCATGTGATTGAGTTTGAATGAGTTATGAATTTACTAATTGAACATTAATCATGAAATTAATTTTTTTTAAAAATATTAATGAATCATATTCAAGTTATATTTTAGACATATTTAAGTATATTTGAGATATGTTAAAGCGTATTTGAGATGTATCTAAATGTATTTAAGATGTATTTAAAATAAAAAAAAATTTTTAATTAAATATATTTAAATACATAAATACATGTGTTATATATATATTCTAATGTGTTTGATATGAATATATGTCTAATACAAAGACATATCTAAAAAATAATATATCCGTACTTCGTAGATACGATCTAATATTACAGGCTCAAGGCTGGCATGTGCCAATTGACAAAGGCTGGTATATGACAACCATACCGAAAAACAGAAAAAACGAAAAACAAACAATAGTACACACTCAAGGCTGACATGTGACAAAGGCTGCACCATTTCATTTCTTAAGTCGACAATACCACTGCATACTAAGGTATGAAGAAGTATTCGTTACGTCATATAGGAAGAGTACAAAAGTAAGAATATTTTTTATCAACGAGCGAAGCAAAAAATATAATAATAAGTTTCACAATATATTTTAACTCATAACTTTAAAGTAATAAATTTATGAATTTTTTCACTTAGTGTGTATTTGGTTCAAATTATATGAGCCATCCAACAGATTTTTTGTTTAAAAAAAACTATTGGGTACTGTTGAATCATGTTTAGGATGCAGGATAAAAAAAATTAAACAACAATTTTTCTTTGTAAAAACCTATTAGAGCAAAAGCAAATTGGTGAGCATTTTGCAAAAAAATTGTTGACATTATTATACACTTTGAGATGTAAATTTTATTTTGTTATTAATTAAATAAATTTTTAATTAATTAAATAACTTTTTAATAATTTTATATTTATTTTAGTAATTTAATACATAAAATAATTTTTATACTATTTAAATGAAACAAATTAACTTAAAATCATTTTTTAGCTAACATATCTAAATATAAAACTGATTCTATTATAATAAATTATAACAAAAATTTTTATATAATAATCGATTATTCAAATAATCAAGTTTTCACAGATATCCTAAGCACGTACTTATATACTTTTCACTTAACTTATTTTTTACTAATGTGAGATTTCAACAATTATACTTGAATTTTCAACATTCTCTCCCTCAAGTGTGAATCCCAATATTAGTATGTTCTCCCTCAAGAGGAAGTGATTCTGAATATTCACGGGGTTATCAACCAAGACTTAAGTCTTGTTAATGTGCTCCACAACATGGGTTTGGACTAAATTCAAGTACCAACGACCGTCTCCAAATACTCGGCCTAGATGAACTATCGACTCTGATACCATTTGTTAGGCCATAGGAGGAGCACAAAAGTAGGGAAGATCTCTATCAATAGGCTAAGCAAGAAATCAGAATAGTGAATTTGACGTCACATCTTGACCTAAAACCTTAAGACAATGAATCTATCAATCTTTTCACTTATATACTCTTTACTTAATCCATTTTTTATCAATATGATACTTCAACACTCACACTTAAATTATTAACATTACTCTATAAAACAAAGAAACAATTGAAACAAGACATCAGCAACAAATAGCTGAAAGCAAGCAAGCTCCACTTTATATGTGAGAGAAGATGATTTAGTGCAAACAAAAATATTTGAAAACAATATGAGGAGGTTAGTACACAAATTAATTAGTTACAATTCATTAGTATACATATTAATTGGTTACAATTCATGTCCAAGTATGTCCAACGCTCTGGACAGTGTTGAATTATTCACAAGATAAAAATAGATCAATATATGACTAAGCTCACAAGCTTTTCTTTTATCTTTAATGATCAAAATACTAAGAGCAACTGCTCACTAGCATAATAATATTTCTCTTAGGCAGTAGCTCCCAATTTGTGAAGGAATTGGCTTGAGCAGGTTCCAAAGAGGTTGTGTAAGAGATCAATGGGCTCTAAGAAGTGGAGGTTGTGCAAGGGAACTGAGTTGATCCCTTCCAGCTATATAGCAATCAATGAAACCTATAAACATGCTTATGGGAAAATAACATGTATATTGTACAATAGATTATGAAGTAATAATTCTTCATAGAAATTCATTTTTTGTCAAAATGAATTTTATTGTAGCTAATGCACGTTAATGTTTAGATATTAAACAATTAATATTTATGAACACTACTAATGTTAGCTAAAAGCCTAAAAATACAGCCCAACCTTTTGTTCTTTTGTCTTCTTTTCATTGTCTTTTTCAATGTAATATTGTAAAAGGGTTTTTAGTGAGAGTGAATATAGGCCTACCTACGACTAGATGGTAAAAATGAATTAATCCAAGCATAGGCTGATTTATGATAGTTTATCATGAATTCAACTAAATCAAACCTAAAACCTTGGGATAAAGATTTGCTGCCGCTGTTAAGTCTACGAAAGCTAATGCATGCACATCCAAACATATGGTAGGCAAAAAAAGTTTAGGTTCTCGTCAAATCGTGTCTAATCGCACACAAATAAGCTTCCTAAAATCCAATCAATAATACTTTGAGTGCTTGTAGAATGATTCATTGCTCAGTGACAGAATCAAGAGGGGGTGAATTGGTTCTATATGGTTTAATAACAGAAAATTTAAATCATTAAACAATAATTATTTATATAAAGACAAGTAAAATTGAAAGTAAAGAGGAAATGGTTAAGAAAAATGTATAAACGATTTTTATACTGGTTCGGCCACAACCCGCGACCTACATCCAGTCCCCAAGCATAAGCTCGAGATTTTCTTCACTTGTCGAATTTTCTCTTACAAGGACTCCGACGAACCTTTCTCTACCTTAACATCAAGGCAGAGTTACAATGGTTTCTTTCACCAAGGATACCACCAAACCTCCCTCTACTTCTACCCGAAGAAAAGAACAATAGTTTCTTTCACCTTTATGCTCTTATAAAATGAGCTACAATGGATTCCAAAAGTAAACTCTCTCTATAGAGTGGATACACATGTGTAGAACTAACTAGGAAAAGGAAGATAGATATAACAAACTTTCAACAATTCCTTACTTTTGATTTGAGCAAGTGGTTGTGCCTTTTGATCATTTCCAAGGCCTTCTATATATAGTAGAGGGCTTCCCTTAACATTTGCTAGCCGTTTGAGGTTGCAAAAAATCAGCTAAGAGACTTTAAAACCCATGGGATATGCAGCTCGTACGTTTTTAAGTAGTTACTGTTTTAACTCCCAGTAGTTGCTAGTTTGCCCAGTACGTGCTGTTTTAATTGCTAATCTTCTCTAGTTTGAGTATGACTTGCACTTTGCAATCTTTTAGCCATTGGAACCAAATAACATTCCTAAAAAATTGCTTGACCGTTGGAGATGAGTATGTAAAGCCATTTAATCCTAATAAAAACCAATCAACTCATCAAATCACTGTATATATAAATATATAATTTTGAGAGAGATATTTGCTTTTTTTAAATAAAAAGTTTTGACTTATAATCAATCACATATTAATAAATTAATAGAGGGAGAATCAAATCATCTAAAAGACTCACATGCTCAAAACCTTAAATGCATCATCAAAACTTAAAATTCAACACTCAGGATTTTTCTCAAACATATGGCAGGCAAAATACGAAGTACATAAATTCATAGAAATCATTACAACTTTGTGTCATTGGGTCGTAAATAGCAATCAACTTTAACATAAAAATCAGATTACCAATAATATGCAGTTACATTTTCAATTCACGCCCATTGAAAACATAAACAGAAAAAAATGAAAAAAAATGAAAGGGTTACCCACAAATTCGCTAAACAAATAGAACATGGGATCCTTTAAGCGTGGCTTCAGCACTTCAAACCTTTGCTCGACCTTGACTCGTTTTATAGAGCTTGAACCCGCACATACCCCGTTGCTAATCTCTCCAAATCCCACAATACCCTTGATCCTGAAATGTGATTGAGATTTGAGGATTGGTGTATGGTTAAAAAAGGAAAGAATCTCGGTTCCTAAGCGTGACTTTGATTCGGGGTGGCTGCTTGAGCGCGAAATTGGAGCATGGTGAGAAAGGTTGCATGTGGCTAGGGTTTCAAGTGGAGGTGGGAGTCTGGGAGAGATGGATCTGGGTTATGATCCGAGTATGGTAATGGGTCACGGGTCATGGACTTTGGGTTGTTGTAAGCCCATAATTGGTAGCTTAAGGAAATTGGGTCAAGTTTGTGTATTTTAAGCGAGTTGAGCCATTTTCATTTTTTTTTTTCTTTATTTTTCATATTTTTATTCTATTTTTCAAATTTTAAAATATTTTAGTTATTTTTTTAAATCTCAAAATGATAATAATAATAGTAATAAAAATGAAACTGACATAGTTAAAATAAGGTGGAATGATGTGCGTCAATTATGACAATTGTTATGTGCTTAGGCCAATGGTGATAATTTATAGAAAATGATTAAGCTCATGGAAAAGAAATTTAAATTATTTAAGTGAGTTTTTTAATGTCAGAATATACTTTTCTTGAAATAGATTGATTTGCTTGATTTGTGTCAGATTTCAATTTTTTATCATTGTAAATTTATTTTTCTTGAAAGGTGTATTATTGTATATTATTTTAGAAACTTGATTTTTATTTTGTTCCATTAAAAATTTATTTTTATGAAAGGCTTATTGTTACATATACTTTTTTTATAAATTATATTTTTGGGAGAAAGCCTTGTTGGAATACTATATTTAATAGCAGTAAATGTTAGCTTTAGTGCACCTACGTTTGGATTAGGCCCTAGCTAGCACAATATATGATAATTGATAACAATATATTTTATTCATTTTTATAATACTTTCACTGGGCTTCTTAAGGTTCAATTAGGCCTAATTAAGTTAGTTTTGTTATATTTTATGATATTGAACTTAATTGGATCATTAAAAGAATTATTACTTGAATTGACTTTAATTTATCTATTTGGCAACGTTCAGTAAACTGATTATAATTTGAGTTGTAAATATATGATTGATGTGATTTTGATCTTGTAGGAAACCTAAGACAATTCTCTACAACTTGCATAAGACCTTAAGAGCTAAATCACACGTTTGGATAATTTAAATTGGAGTTGAAGCAAGATCTAGTCAATCCTGATAGCTTGACCTCTACACACTCATCAGCTCATATATTAAGCTGTAGGAGTGATATTAGGGTGAAACTAGCGGCATTGGAAAGTTAAGACCCAAATCTACAACTTTCATGAATAATACAAGAGTAATTTTGGATAGCTTGGAAGTCAGATTGGACTTGGAAGTCAAAATAGAGGAGTTGTAGCTAAGTCTGAATAGTGTGTAAAGATTGGGCTATATCTTGAGCTGTAGGAGTGATATTGGACTGAAACTAGTGACATTGAAAAGCTAAGACAAAAGTCTACAACTTTCATGGAGGCCACTTTTCCAAATTCTGATGACAGCCATGAGTTCAGCACCAAATTATTTGAGAGATAAGTATCTCAATAATTTTTCACTCACTCACAATTATCAAACAACTCCCTTGACATTTCTCACTCATTATCAAGCAACTCCATTGTCATTTTATTTTCCTCAAGCTCTATAAAATGGAGCATTGACTGCTTATTTTTGGCATCTTGGCGTAGAGATCAAGATCATGTTATTGTATTATTTGTTTCTCTTATAGTAGTTTTCTTTTGTTCTAAATAGAAGTTATGTTCATCTTTTTCTTCTTTTCTCTTTCTTTCTTCTTGTTCATGAGTAAATAATTATCATTTTACTTGGATGAAAGGGTGAAGCTTTTGGTAATAAATTAATGTTAGATTAATTTCTTTCTTGTGCTTGAATGATGTATTATCAAGTAGTCATTATATTTGTTGTATTTTGTTTCCAATCAATTTAGAAACTCTCCTTGTAAAGTGGAGATATTGATTCATTATAGACAAGAGGTTGACATAATGAATCATTGAGCCCATTTACAAGTGTTGGCGTTAGTGAATAATTAAAGGAACCATAATATAATTACATATATAATCTTAATTAAACTTTGAATATTGTATTTTCCGATTGGAACCTCCGTTATGTTGTATTTTCCTTGTAAAGTGGAGGTCTTAATTCATTGTAGATAAGAGGTTGACACAATGAATGCTTAAGCTCATTTACAAGTGTTGGCGTTAATGAATAATTAAAGGAACCATAATATAATTACATATATAATCTTAATTGAACTTTGAATGTTGTATTTTTTGATTGGAACCTCTGTTATATGTAGATTTCAATTGAGTTATAAAAAAAAATAGTCTTTAATACCAATAGTGGATCTTCTAACTCAAACAAATCCTTTTTCATTTGTGAACAACTTTTTTCACCTTTATTGTTGAGACAAATCTTTTCCTTATCTCAAATAATATTTCTTCATCAATTCCCTGTGGATCGATTTCAGACTCCCGAGAATTTATTACTTAAAATAACCTGCACTTGAGTTTGCAACTTATAGTTTGTATCAATGATCCTGTGTGTAAGTCAACACACGTGGGTTGGTTATGATTGAGTTAGACGTTTGTCAATTCAAGCCTTGGGCTTGTCAGATGATTAATTTACTCATGAACTGTGTGTTTGTTCTGTTTTAGTTCTGCCTTGTAAATTCTCCTATGTAAATAGTGATTTTATCGAGTTATACTTTTTGTTATATAATTGAAATTTGTTCAAAATGAAGCTTTAATGATTTGATTGGAATTATTCTACTAAAAAAATATGTTTTAATTAATATTTTACTTGATAAAGAAAACTTGTGCCTCGCTTGTCTTATTTATGTTATATTAGGTGGTAATTATTCACTGAGTTTACAACTCTTCCAAATTGCAATTATATGTTTTTAAGATAAAGGAAATGGGATAGCTTTCAAATGGGATATCTTTCAATTCCACTCCTCTGATTTGATTAAGGGAGTTTGACAAAGTAATTATTGGTAAGCCCAACACATTGTTCATGTGGACAAATTTTGAGAATTTATTTATTTTGTTATTAATATTTTTGTTTTGAAACATTATAGATTATTAATTTTAGAGGTCCTCCATTATTTCTACAAGCAAGATTTTAGATAGATAATAGAGTTTTAATTAATATTTTGATAAATTACAACTATTTGGCTATGTTATTTAAGAATGTTGATAGCATAAGATATTGAAATTAAATTGCCTTTTTAGGCCCAGTATGGCTACTGTAGTTCTTTTAAGAATCTAGGTGATGTACTGTTTAGAGGCTTGTGTGGTAGCTAACTTATGGGTTGCCTATTTAGTACACCTGTCATGGACCCCAAGTTTGTTGTGACAAAAAGAGTAATTTAACTTTTAAAATTTGATAATTTAATTATGTATAGTGTTTAAATTTATACATTTTACCTTAATTTTAGGTTGACTCCTTCTTCTCTCAATTTAAAGTTTAAGCCATAATCAAGTCGAGCTTTGGTCTATAAAAAAAATGACTTGATCAAAATATCAATCAAGATTTGATCATGTTAAACTTAGCTTAACCTTATCCATAAAAACCTCATTAGAAGAAAAAGTAAGAGATGTCAACTAATGTTAATAAAATCAAGGAAGCAAATTATAACAAATCCATAATTAGTTGTGCATGTGCATCTATTTTATCATAATATCAACCCTTAATTTTTTCAACCATATCAAATCTTTAGAAAGGATTGAATACACCAAACTGATTTGCAAAAAGTATTAAAACAGAACTTATTGAATACACCAAACTGATTTGCAAAAAGTATTAAAACAGAACTTAGTCACAACATAAATAAATCTTCATTTTCATTTGTCGATTTAAACTAATAGTACAAACTTAATGCTGGCATGTGACAAAGGCAACATCATTTCTTAAGTCAACAATGCGACTGCATCTTCATCTAAATAAAGGTATGAGGAAGTACTCTGCGTAAAGTAGCTGCAACAAGAACAATGCCATAAAAAACAAGATAAAGTGCCCAGCGCTAGCTTTGGACAGTGTTTAATTTTTCACAAGATAAAAATAGGTCAATGTTATGACTAAGTCCACCTGCTTTTCTTTTATATTTAATGATCAACATACTAAGAGCAATAGCTCACTAGCATAATAAATTTCTTTTAGGTAGTAAGTCCCAAAAATTTGTGAAGGAAATTAATTGGCTTGAGCAGGTTTATTCCTAAGAAAGCACCACCACCTCTCCCCTCCTTTTCTCCTTTGACCATTGATCCCTAGACTTCAACCCTTAGAAGCTAGGCACCAATGAACTCCAAGAAGTGGAGGTTGGGTAAAGGAGTTGATCCTTTCCAGCTATATAGCAAACCAATGACCTGAGTTGGTCCCTGCCAACTTAACTACATGCTTATGAGAAAAATAGCATGTTTTGTAAATTAGATTATGAAGTAATAATTCTTCGTAGAAATTAATTTTTCTCAAAATGAATTTCATTGTAGCTAATGTACGCCAATGTTTTCGATTGGAAGTCGTTAGAAATCAAACAATATTATTTCTCAAAACAAAGTAAAGGTAATCAGATAGCTATTTCTTTTGAATAATCATTTTATTGTATAACGTTCATTATTAAGAAAAATATATATTAACCTTGAAAATTAATTTTTCAAATGCTAAACAGTTTATAAAGTTGGTGATTACCTTCCAGATAAACATATAGAAGGATTGTAACTCAGCTTGGCTCTTCAGATCCACAGATTTGGCATGATTCCAGAGGACTAAAGCTAGAATGGCATGTCCTAGACCCTAACACATTGAAAGTGAGAATAAATTTCAAACTTTGCTGAAAAGATCAAACAAATCCGCATTCACTTGATATTAATCTGTATAATGATAGAAGCAGTAATTTGAACATTTATGGAGCAGCCTGCGCTTTCTCCTGAAATAATGCCTTCTTGAAAGAGCCATTTACCTTTGACACTAATATCAAGAGCACACATATATAAAGTCAAGATAGTCTAATGTAACAGAGATATTGCTTTCATAGGAAGACATTTTCTTATTTTAGTACAGACATCTGCTATATTACAAGCTGACAATATTAATCAAAATTAGAGTTTGCTAAACGTGCATCAGTGATGTAGTACCCTAATTCAGAACTTCAGAAGATATGAGGGAAAAACAAACAATTGCCAAATTTGATAATACCAAGTTAGCAACCACTATACAATAAAGATGCAGCATGAGAAGGAAGGGGAGTATATATAGGATTATAGATCAACTCTTATTGGAAACTCAATATTCCACAATCTGTGTTAATTAAAATCACACTCCTATCCCATCGTTACTCACAATTCAAAATTTGAAACTTCAAATAAATAGGAAACTAACAATAATTATCAACTCGGAATTTAGATTAAACCCAACAGTTAGCACTTAACACTGTATTTATGATTATTTAGATTCATTCATGTATATAGCTTGTATATATAAGCTCTTCTGTACACACATTAAATCTAACATGATTCATTTTCTCAAAATCCAACTCTGAGAATTACCATGAAAATTTTGCTCCAGAGGAAAGGAGATGTTGCTCCCACCAAAATGGCAACTCCAAAAGCCATTTCAAGAAGTGAAATACAGATCCAGAATACCTGGCAAAGATTAATTAGGGACAACCATGGATACATGAGAGCACAACTAAGTTTGCTGAGATATTGAATGAGAGGAACATACCCGCTTCGGACCCAAATGTACTGACAAAGATTGGACACCATGTTTTTTATCTCCTTCAATGTCAGGTATATCCTAAATAAAATCCAACAAAAGGTTTTACATCAGGTACACATATCGAACCAAAATTTGATGTCGAAAAATAAATGCTTATTTTAAGAAATTAGAAGTTTTTACCTTGAACAATGCTATAACTACACAAAAAATACTCTTGATTGCCATAAAAAAAATCAGTTGTCTTGGAAAAGTAGCTGGCCTCTTGAACACATTCGTCTGTGACATTTTGGCATGTATTAGTAAACAGAAACCATCAGACTTCCTTGAAAGGTAGATTTGAGAGATAGGAACTTAAGACGTACTTGTCAGACACCATACATGTTATCAACACAATAACACTACTATTGTCAGCTAAAAATGCCCCGTGCTTCTTTTTCTTTTCTTTTTTTATTTCCTTCCTTTTGATTCTTTCAAATTATAATATTGTAAACAGGTGGTTTCAAATTTTGATTCCTTTTGAATATAGACCTACCTACGAATAGATGGTGGTTTCAAATAGTTTATCATGAATTCAACTAAGTAAACCTATAAACGTGGGATAAAGATTTGTTGTTGCTGTTATGTGTACAAAAGCTATAATGCATGCACATCCAACAATGAGAGATTTTTGGGCGGGAACTTCTTATTTTAGACATACAAATAAAATTTTGACATAAGTAAAATTGTGTTAATTCTTAATAGAGATATGTATATTTTAATAGAGATTCTTGCATGCTTAATATAGGAAGTTATCCCCTAAGAATATTTCCCGCAACAATACGTCTTTAAAGAGCACAATTCAGTGTGACAAAACCTGCATGTGAAGAAAATATCCAATTGGAGTTGCTGCTGCCTGATGAATTAAAATGTTCGTTGTTGCAAGCACTGGAGATTTCTTCCATCTCAACAAGGGCAACTGAATATTTTCAGAGACAATGAAGTTATAAAAACAGTCAACAATGTAGTCACCATCAAATAAATTTCCAAATATGAGAATTTCTAAAAGTATGAGCGAGTATCTTTAAATCCACATACAATGTTTGTTTGGCCACAGGCTCATACAAGGGTTGAGTAAAATCTATCAGATAGCACATGTGGATATAATTCGACAAGTGGTCAACAACCAGCAAAAAACAAATTAAATTTTTATCAGAAGAAAATCAATATCAGATATCACATCTATTGTTTTATTAATATATAATAATTTACTACTTGAATTAATTAATATTTCTAAAATCCAAATCTCACGTTATAATAAACATGCTAGTGTCACATAAGTCCAACTCTTGAATCCCACCTCCATCGTACATAGTTTTCCTCCTAAAAGGAAAATTACGAGAAGTACATAATAATGGCAAATCAGCCTTAAATACAAATAACAAGTTATTTTATCCCTAGCATTACACATGTTATTTTAAATTTCATATATCACTCTAAGTTTTTAATTTAATAGACAAATATCAAGTACATATAAGTTCAAATTAACTTATTTTCATTTTAAAAAAATTATAGTCAAAATATTCCAAAAAAAAAAAAACTTTTAACAAAGGGTTTTGCTAACAATTATATTAAAGACTTGTTATGAAATAAAAAATAAAAAGTAATAAATAAAAATTAAAATATTTAATACATTCAAAACTAAAACATATATATTATTTTCTTCTTTAAGTAAGGAGAAAACTTAAGTAAAGTTCTTTAGATATTTATGGTGCTTGTCTACACTTAGAGTTCTTGCAAAACAAAAAATGTTTTTTATGAGCAAAATAAATAATACGAATATACTTATAATCTTATAAAGTGTAATGAAGAGACTCATTCAAAATTTAGTAGTTTTGAGTTTATTTTGTTTGGTTTCTTTGTTGTAATATTTGTGTGCACTTTTGATTTGGGTTTATATACATAATTTTGATACTTACATGTAAGTTGCGTAAATAGAGTACAAATGTAATAAAAAATGATTTTAATTTATTTTGTAATGTTATTAGTGTGTTTTTATATGACATGAACAACCTATATAATTTTTACACTTTATTGTTTTATTTTAAAATTTTATTAGTAATTTTAACTAAATTTAATTATATTTTGATAACTTTTGTTAAGTTTTAAACAAAGTTCTCTTAAAATTATTGATACACTGAAGCCACGTATAAATCACTTTAAATAAATATATTGAAACTTGATGACTAACTAAAATTAATGTACTATGAATTTTAATTATATAAGAAGTTTTATATTTGATAGTTAGTATTTAATAATATATAGTGTTATTAATTGATTTTCAAAGTAATTTTCTCAAGCAATGTTAATAATTAACAATGTCAATTTCTCATGGCAACGTTGTGTAAATAGAGTAAAAAAAAGAAAAAAAAATATTTTAATTTAGTTTCTCATGTTATGATGGTTTTTTTATGACATGAAAAATCTATATAGTTTTTACTCTTTAAATTTTGTTGTTTTACAATTTTATTGAAAGTTTTAACTCAATCTTAATTATATTTTGATTATTTTTTAAAGTTTTAAATAAAGCTCTTTTAAAATTATAGATACACTCAGGCCATGTATAAATCATTGTAAATTAATATCATAAAATTATAATTAAATAAAATTAATGTATGGTGCATTTTAATTATATTAGAAGTTTTATATTTGATAGTTAATTTTTAATACTATAGTCATTAATTATTTTTCGAAGTGATTTTTTCCCTTAGGCAATGGTAATAATTAACAATGTCATTATTAATGCTTCTCCAGAAAATTTTAACAACAACAACAACAACAACAATAATAATAATAATAATAATAATAATAATAATACATGAATGCAATGTATAATATAAATGATACACACACACACACACACACACACACACACACACACATATATATATATATTAGTTTTGAGGTCTGTTATTGTCCGGGATAACTTATGTATATCTCAACTAATCTATTATCCTGATATAGTCAAAGACAGATCATCAGACCATCTACACTGAGACTAAAGGATCCACAAGAATATTTTTTACAATTTGACCTAAGAAGTTGGCATAGTAAAGATTTGAACTTGCGATTGTGCAACTATCTATACATCACATGTTCGTCTATTGTTATGTCAACTCCTTAGGTTTAAGCACTATATATCAATGACCATTACATAATTATTCCCTAAATAATGAAGGGTAAAAAGGAATTTTTTCTAGTCACGAAAATATTTCGTAGGCATTATTTTCAAGGTTTTTCTAATGCACTCGTTAAAGAAGCCAAAAGTAGAAGGTTTTTAATGAAAAAATGAAGTATTTTTAATTTCCAATATATTGAATACTTTATTTTCATTAAAAAAATTTACTTTAATTTTCTTAACAAGTGTCCTTAGAGTATTCGTTAAAAAAATTCTATTTTTAAACTACTCTTTAGAGGATAGGTTACTTATCACTGCACTTAACCTTTGTTGATGGTAAAAATCGTGGGCTTGTGGCTCAGGCTTTGTTTTAAGCTGCAAATGCAGTGCAAGTTTAAATCAGTCGCAAAAGCCCATTTAGTAGGTCGCTTTTAGCAAGAGGGTGACCTTCCCTATATGAATTTTTTTCTTAATATAAATCAGAAGTTAGTACTATTGGTAAAAAAAAACCTTAAAGAACTTATTGTCCTTAAAATAGATGATGTTATTCCCTCATATTGTTGATTAAACCTAATATATTGGCATGCTTTTTCCATCTCTCTATTGATGCAAATTGGCAACATCACAAGAGTGAAGACCTTCTTCCCCACTTCCATTTTTTGTTGACAACAATTCAGCTCTTCTTTTTCTTGACCATACGTATTCAATACTTTTTTCACTCTCAATATAAGGTTTTTTAGGCATAGATTTATTATGTAATTGATGTTCATTTTTGTTTGTCACTATTGCTTTTTTCTATTTTAGATAGCATATTTATTATTTTTTCTTTTAATTTTACGGTTTTCCCTATATAATCTATTTCATGGGTTTGATATTTAAAATTAACTTGTATAATGTCATTTTATTAAAAAAAATTAAGTATTATAATTATAATAATTTAGATAAAAAATTAATGCTAATGTTTTAATAGAATATACCAGTATAGATATATTTTCTAAATAAAAAATAAATTTTCAGAATAATGTTGTTAATATATGTATATTATAAATTTTTATAATTATTAGTGATGCCTATCATATGAGGTCTATAAGTCTAAATGCAATCCAAATGAACTTACATCGACTGAATAAGCAACCGCAAGCATAGAACTGATGAAAAGAGTCCAAAACAATGGCCATGAACCCACAATCCACGCAAGCCAGAAACACTGTACAAGAGAATAAAAGAAAATAAGAATGAAATAAAGCTTATCTTGAATAATATATATCATTGGAAAAAGCACACCACAAAAAAGCGAAGTTACTGCCATCATACTGTCATAAATACTCGGCATTCAGAAAGTCCGATAGTGTTGCATTAGTTTATTTTCCAGGATATTGGAGGCTTGTACAACCATACAATAACGTAAACATTCCATCCTAAGCTTTGAATGGATAAGAACATTATTTTATTGATCAAATGTTTCGCAGTCAAAATTATAGAGAAAAGATGGAAGATCGCGTGAAATTTTGATAACCATTAGAAAGACCAAAAGGATTATAGATTTTCCTTAAGATCAAATTTGAGTCTCAGCATGAAGAAAACAAACTTGATTGCTAGACAAAAGGCAAGGTCATAGATAAGAGGATATAAACAAAGAAAAATGTTAAAAAGGATAACGTTTTTAATTGAACGTAGAACATAGTATGTAAAAATCTCTGGCTAGAGGAAATCAAGTATCACCAACGTGTATAGACTATAGAGAAAGCGGCAGGACTTTTTTTTTATTCATAAAGTTTTAAATTTTCGTACTACTACAGATATTAAGAGAATAAAACAAATAAAATGTAAAAAAATATTTATATGTCCAAATTTACACTAAGTAATTGACCAATAACCAAGGTAATAGGTTCCTTAAAACTAATAGAAACAAATTTTATATTAATCACTGGAGAAAAATCAAGCAGGAGACATTATGTGTATCCAAGTAGCCAAAAGTGATAATTCTATATATATTACCAGAATCAAAGATGATATAGTAATAATGACACCAGTTCTGAAAGAATATTCCCCAGATGCCAATGGAAGATATGGCTTGTTTATCTGCAATAAAACATTAGCACATGTCATTAATAAGACAATCCATCAGCAAAGTGAGTAAGCTGTAAAAGGTTTCATGTTTTCTTGACGAGCACTGCTATTCTTTATGAATGGTTCCTACGAAACCATCCACAAAGGTCAAAATATAAAAGGCTTTAGCTTTACAGCTACTGTGTAAGGAAAATGATGCTCATACATCATTTTTTTAAAAAATATCACTATTTACATCTTTTATGGACGGTGGTGATTAAGTGAGAGAAAGTGATAAAAAAAGTGATGTAATCAATGATATTGAGAGAGGTGTAAAAAGAGGTGTATGTGTATGTATTGTTTGTGATAAGAATATAATTGTTGAATATATAATAAAGTAAATTAAACCAAAAAGGATAAAACGACAAAGATTTGTTTCTTATTTTTTGATTCGTATACCGTTTCATGAATTTGCATTCGTGAGAAATAGTATTATCCTTTCTTGACATTATCACAGGCTACAATAATTGATGAGGACGCTTGATAAATTAATCCAGAAGACCAAAAGAAAAAGACAAAATCTTGTATTACCTATCCAGGTTGTTTGTTTCTATTAGTAAGTGTCTTACCTTGTCTATTTCAACATCAAACAATTGATTCAAGCCACAATGAAAAATATGCATACAGAAGGCAGCTACCAGAGCCTGAAATAGAAAACTCAAAAGTATTAATAAAGTTAAAATAGTAGTAAACATTTTAAAAGTTAAAATAGTACTAAACATTTTAAAGGGTAAAATGCACTTCAAAATAGCAATTAGGCATTTTAAAGGGGGAAAATACCTTTTTTTTTGGTAATAAGAAAACAAAGAAATAATTTAATTTTAATACACTTACACTTATATCTAATGATATGTCATTATATTATGTAATGAGTTTGATATTTCATATAGTTATTGATATAGTGAAACTCAATAAATGAATTGTCAATACAAATTAAATAACAGTATTAAAAGTTTTATTAATAATGAATCAAAATCAAACTTAGAAAAAAAAAAACATTACCCAGTATCCTAAAGTGAATACCATATGATACAATATTAAACAAAGTGTAAAAGACATTTTAAAATAACAGTTAGGCATTTTCAAAGGCTAAAGTGATATTAAATAGAAACATTACTGGGTAAAGTGTCTTTCCTTAAATTTTAGAACAACCAACATATTTGAGACCTCACCTGCAACCAGGCAATAAAAAATACTGGAGATAAATCTGATAATTTCTCCACTGCAAGGAGAGACACAGAAGTAGTGACAAAAGCCTGCCCAGATATAAACAAAGTAAGCCCTTTTAAAAGATTTAGAAGTTTACATTTATCTTAAAATAGAGGTTAAGACAAATGAATTAGATTAACAATTACAGTCTAGCGTTAGTTATCATATTTATGCTAGAAAAGCTTTAACTTAACTGCGGCAATTACTGCGTATGCCCTGCTAAACCTGTAGAAAGCATCCAAGGCATGTTTGACACGGTCCCAAATGCTTTCTGGATCTTGAGCTTGGGGTGCATATTCAAATGATTGTCCAGAGGTTACATTCGCAACATATTTTCTCTCACATTCTTGACATGTAGATCCTTCCCCAATGCCTTTGTAATGATGCTTCAAATTATGATGTGGAGACGTCATGACACAATATTCTTTTTGGATTTTCCCAGTTTTGTGCCATAAAGAAGTTGTTGCATAAGAACCTGGAATACGAAAAGTTGCATGTTAGTAGCATTGACTTTAAAAATTGAAAAATAGAAATTATATCTTCATTTAGAATTAAATAAATGCTCGAACAGTAGTGCTATTTCCGGAATTTTTTTTTCGGACAAGCTATGAATGATGTACCACGGTTTATTTTGGCATCACGTTCAACCTTTTTTATGGGATCCACTAGAATCATTTTCTCTTTTATATAATTGCTTCATGTCATTTATAACACATTTTACTGAAAAGCTTTTCATGACATTTAGCATTTTCATGTTGGAATATAGCTATAATTTAATTTGATCAATCTATGCTATTCAGTTCATTATAAGGTTAGAGAGCAAATCAATCTTAAAATGATATAAGTAATGAGGAAATTTTCTGGGCCCGAGTTAACCAAGGAATTCCACTTTTAAGAGAATAAGAGCTAAAATAAGAACATAAAAATGATGATATCTTATCCTTATTAATTTGATACTAGGTAAGATGTTACACGCATTTTCGATCCAACTGACCTCACAAGATTTTCCACAGCAACAAAATTACTAACAGAAAGATTTTTCAACAATGATACTCCTTATACATTATAACACCGGGTGAAGAATCAAATTATGAAGCAGTCTAATAACTAGTTAGTAGTCCGTGCATCTCACATAATTTTTTAAAATTTTAATGTGTTTAGAATATATTTTTGAGACTTAATTTTTAGAATGTTATACATATGTAGAATATAATAAATTTGAACTTTTTAAATTGTTAATATTTCATTTTAAAGTAATAAAATAAATAAATAAATAAATAAAATTCTATCATAATTTAGAATAAAAAAATATAGTATGAAAGAAGATAATTAAGAAAAATAAAAAGAATATTGACAGATTTAAAAGATAATATTGAAAAGATAATTAAGGAAAAATAATTTCTTCCTCAAATGAAAGCATTTGTAAGAGGAAAGGTGGCTTAAGTAATAAGACGTGACAGTCATATAAAAAATAATTATGTCAACATGAAAGAGAAAATACAATTCAAATTTTATCACTCTAAATAAAAAGTACTTTCATTTATACTGTAGCGGTGAATTATTGTCCAAAAGTAACAAAGGGTAACTCGATTCGAAAATTTTGTAAGTTTTCTTATGGCAATAATTTTCTAAATAATATTACATAAGATTTGTTGTGTCAACATAGAAGCTACTATCTAGAACGAGGCAGACTGGCATTGGTGAACACCATACATGTGTTTATATATCCACTCATGTAAAAAAAAATTCAATACTCTTTTTCGAGAGTAGTTTAATTTATTATATTACTTTTTTATTTAAATGGAATATGTCTCTTTTTTAAATACAATTTTTTTACAAGTTAGTTTGTTATGTTATTCTTTTTTATTTGAATGTCATATATCTTTTCTTTAATTAATAAAAGTACCTCTCTTTTTCTATCTATCTTTTAGTTTTTTAATCTTAGATATATCTTTTTTAATATAAATCTTATTCTTATTAAATTATAAAACAAATGAAATTTGAAAAAGAAAAAGATTAAATTTTTAAAATAATTTTTTAAAATATTTATGCATTTGTAATTTGTGATTTTTTGTTAATTTTATATTAATTTTATATTTTAGTTATGTCATGTCTTATAATTTTTAAAATTTATTGTATCCACATATAATGTTGTATTGTTTCCATATGTAGTATGAAAAATGATGTTTATATTTCATTTTTTTATATAGACCACTCTTTACATTATTTTTTAATAATTATAATTAAATAAAATTAATAATAAAAATAATATAATTAATAGTATAAAAATAATATAAAAAAATCAGAGTTGATCTAATATCTATATATGTGCTTCTAGCTTTCCCCTCTCCCCCAAGTCTTCCAAAGACTTGATATGTTATTTTTTTAATAAATTTTAGGTTAAATTAATGTGTAGATCCCTATAATTTCATCAAGTTTTTAATTAGGTCCTTATAGTTAATTTTTTTTTAACAAAGTCCTTATAACTATAAAACTTTGTAACAGAGTCTTAAAAAATTAACACCGTTTAACTTCCGTTAAATATGTTTAAACTACACAAATTTAATTAAAATCTTGATGAAATTATAAAGACTTACAGATTAATTTAACCTCATTATTATTATTATTATTATTATTATTATTATTATTATTGAGTCATCATTTTTATTTATGAATTTATATTTATTCTAAAAAAAATCTTTAACTATAAGGACTTATAATTATAAGGACTTTGTTAAAAAAAATTAACTATAAGGACTTAATTAAAATTTTGATGAAATTACAGGGAATTATAAATTAATTTAGCCTTAATTAAATTCTTATAGTTTAAACATATTTAACAGAAGTTAAACGGTGTTAGTTTTCGAGGATTCAGTTACAAAGTTTTATAATTATAAAGACTTTGTTAAAAGCTTTTTAACTATAGGGACCTAATTAAAAATTTAATGAAACTACAAGGACCTACAGATTAATTTAACCTAATTTTTATAAAAGATTCCCCTCCCCCCTCCCTCCCGGCCCCCCCAAACTCAAAATCATGTTTTTCAAGTAGTCTAGCTTTGCCATTGATATGAGGTGATGTGTATAATGAAGATGTGTAAAAACACATTATTCAAGATTAAGATAATCATCTAATTAATACAAAAAAAATGATCATCTGGTTATTATAAAGAAAAAGTGAAAATAAAAATAAAATAAAAAAGTAAAAGAGAAGAAGAATATATCAGACGTACTTGTATAATAATTCTTGGCGCATTTTTTAGTCCTCCAGCGACTTCCACCTGCCAAAAATTAATGGCTCGTCGTGTTACTAAGCAAATATTAAGAAATATTTAACAAATGCCCAAGAATTTTAGATATATTACATGGAGCAATTTTTTTCTTTAATAAAAAAATATACCTACATGCATGCTTAGTTGGAATTTAATAAAATATTTTCACAAAGGTTAAATTAAAACTTTAGTCTTTATAATTTTAACTCATTTTTAATTTAGTGTCTGTAATTTTTTTTAAATTAGTCTTTAGATTTATAAACATTTTTAATGTAGTCCCTACTATCAATTTCTAATATAATATCGCCAATCTAATTACTACTAAACATTTTACAAAGATAAAAATAACATATAAATGAGCACATACTTAACAAATGAACACCTACTTAAAAGAAATGAATGCCTACAATAACACTTACTGAAATGTAAAAGTACTTATTAGATGTTTTATAGAAAAGTGAGTCTCTAAAGAAGCATTTACTAGACAAATCGAACATTTTCTAGGTTATTGAATTGACAGTAGAACGAGTTATAACAAAAATTAATGATAAAGACTATTTTAAAAATATTTATAAGTGTAAAAATTAATTTGAAAATTAAAAAATATAAAGTCTAAATTAAAAATTAGTAAAAAGTATGGGGACCAAAATTTAAATTTAATCTTTTGTAAAAAAAAATTTTAAAAAAGTACTTACTTAAAAGAAATAAGTACTATACTAAAATGAAGGAGTGCCTATTAGATCGACAAAGAAATAATTACTCAGAAGAAATAAGTATCTACTAGAATGAAAAAATATTTATTTGATATTTTACAAAAAATAGTATTTAAAGGAGTTCCTATCGAATAAATAAACACTTAATTTGCTAGCTAATTGATAATATTATAACGGCGTTATAACAAAAGTTGATGATAGAAATTATTTTGAAAACTTTTATAAGTATAAGAATTGATTTGAAAAGAAAAATTATAGGGACTAAATTGAAAATAAATGTAAAATATAGAAACCAAAATTTAAATTAGCCTTATAACAATAATTGTTTAGATTCTAGTAAAAAAATAAATAAAAGGCTTGGATTCATAGATAAAATGATATAAATTAAAGAAAAAAGTTGACTCAATATTTGACTCAAATCATTGCCTCTAATCCCATCTAATCTTTTTTCATGTGACTATTAACTCAATTAAATAAGATTAGAAGTAACAAATGAAGAGAAATTGAAATGAGATTGGAGATAAGGGTTAAAATCAAATATTAGAATTAAATTTTGTTCTAAATTAAAAGATTTCTTTTACAAGCATCCAATAATTTCTTATTATTTTGAGTAATGTAATTCTTACACTAAGAAGACACCCCTTTTCGTTGTCTTTCAATTACAGTGGAAGTTAGGGGTGTTTATTGATCACAATGAGTCAGGTTTAACCTAACTTAAATTGACTTAATATTTTTATTGAGTTAAATTTTAAGATTTAAATTCGATTCGATTGTAGTCTAATTTGTGACTAAATTAGGATGGGATCAACTTGACATTTTTTTAAAATTTACAAATTTGATAATTATATATACTTAAATCATAAAATTTTAAAAATATGAAACAAAAATTATGAAATATTTTATAATATATATTTAAAATAAATTATATCAATATAAAAAATATTAATTTAAGTCAATAAATTTTATAATTTATTACTAATTTTTATAAATTTAATATAATAAATAACATTAAATTAAAATAAATAAATTCAAAATGTGAACCAAACGTAAGTCAAAAATTACATCAGGTCTAATTTTAATAACCCAACTCAACCAAATTAATTGCTCATGAAGACCCGTAAGTACAACTAGTGAATTGCTGGATATCAGCATATTGATTCACAAGAAGCAGAAACAAATCGGAGAGTTCTGAAGTAAAAGCAGACAAACCAGTGGTAATGGAAGGAGCACCAGGAAAAGACGCAAGGAGCACGGAAGCCATCCAGATCAGTAACTTTTCAGTGGAGCTTCAGTTCCCGTCAGTTCTGCAGTTTTCTTATCTTTGTTCTCAGTTGCAACACAGTGGCTTTAAACCCTTCTGATGGGAGGGGGGGAGAAACTATGGCTGATGTAATGTGCGCACACAGTGTAGTTCAATTCTAGGGATTTTTTGCGCTTTTACTCCATTTTAAATTTGTTATTCAAACCCATTTATTGACTTTCAAATACCACTTGCCATGAACAATCGAACCCAATACTCTGCTTTTTGATTCTATCAGAGATAAGTTAACCTTTATTTGTCCAATAACTCTTGATTTTCTCAATTTCATAATTATCTTACTATTATCCTTACATTTCATCAAATCTTGTGAGATTTTTAGGCTATCTCACAAAAGTATACTTATCTCTTATCACTCAAATTTTTTCTCAATAAAAGTATTTATAATTCACAATATTTTTCTTATGAACCAATCATTCTCAATCCTCCGTGTTGTATAAGAATATATTATATATTTCTTACAATAAAATAATCACCTTATAAAATCAATTCAATTCGAAATAAAAATTACTAATGGTTATTAAACTAAAAATTTGAGTCAAATCTAACAAATGGTAAAAGTTGCCTCCTCTAATTCCCTCTAAATTCTCCATAAGATTGTGCTATCCGTAGTTTTCAGAATTGCAGCGAAAAAACTTGGGTACCCTTAAAAGTCATATTTTCAAAATTTGGTTAAAAATATTGGAAATCGGTCTAAATCAGTTCCGGTTTACATTGTTGAATCGGTTTTAAAAAAAATCTAATTTAAAAAAAAAGATATTTAAAACTTTTCAAAGTATTAATTATTTGATTTTCAGTTTATAACTAAAACTTATCATTTCTCTTGTAAATTTGTCCAATGTGAGATAAATAAGAATTTGTAATGTAATAAAAAATTATTTTTTATTTATAATGAAAAGTTTTACCTATTATTTTTTTTTTGCTTATTCGATGTCGAGTAATATATGTTAAAAAATTATGTTAATATTACTTTTAGTTTAATATTTATTTATATGATAAATAAATTTAATTATATCATAAATACATTTAATATTTTTTAGTATTACTTATACAATTAACGTATATATATATTATATTTTTCTTACGTATTGTATTTATAGAATATATGTATGTATATAAAATACCGATTCGCCTCAATTGGACCTCAAAACCTTGATGTTTTATCTTTTCCAGGTTAATAACCAGTCCAGTTCTTTAAACATTGAATTGCTAGCATAGACATGTCCGTGTTGAATGAACTTGTTTTACACAAAAAAAGGCAAAAATATATATTTTTTCCCTTAACTTTAAGTTTCATTTTTATCCTACAACTATATTTTGTTTAATTTTTTTCTTTGATCGATCGATCTTTCTTAAACCCACCAATAAATTGTTTATGGCCACTGTTATTGCCTATATTTGGTCTCCTAAGAAAGGGATGTGATTGTGTATGTAAAATCAATATTATTTTTATGATAAGTCTTATTCCAATTTTTTTGAATATTTGCTCTCAGTTGCAATAAAGAGGCAGAAGCCGCAGTTTGTTAATTGTTAGCCACCAAGGTTGAATGCATAGCAAAGAAAAAGCCACCAAGGTTGAATGCATAGCAAAGAAAAAGCTACCAAGGTTGAAACCCTTCTGACGGGAAAACAAAAACAGATGGCAAAACTTTCCACTAGCTGATGCAACGTGGGCACACAGAGTGTGTTGTTCAAATCTTGGGAATGCTTATTGCGTTTTCACTCCATTTTAAATTCGTTCTTCAAATCCCACTTATTAATTTTCAGGAAAAAAAAGGATAAAAATGGATTTGAATTAAGAAATGGGAAAAGAATAAAAATAAGTTTTCTAAGAGGCTGTTTGCTTCCAAAGGGAAACTCAAAAGTTACGCTTGGGATGAAAGTGAGGAAAATAATGATTTTATAGGATGAAAGTCGAATGAAAATGTTTGAAATGAAATGGCCATTCTCAATCTATAGTTTAATTTAGTACAAAAAACTAATATGAAATAAAATAAAAGTTAATTTAAAAGGCATAAATGATTTTCATAAGGAAAAAAATTATAACTTTTTGTTATATATCATATATATGTTATGTAATCTACCCTTTTATAATAAATTAGAGTACATTATCTTGAGAATAGTTTAATCTCTTAAGTTACCTTCTCTTTCTAATAATAACACATATCATTATTATTATTATTTTAAATTTTAAATTCAAATTATCTTTTTAATTTATTATTTATATCTCCATTTTTTATTTTAATTTATATTTTTTAGATTTTATTTAAATTAATTAATTATACATATTTTCTTTATAATTTTAAATATTTTTCTATTTTAATCTATATTTATTTAAATTCTATCTGAACTTAAAAAAATCCAAACAATACATGAGATATTTGTTAATTACTATGACTGTATATTCTTGAAACAATGTTTAAGTTTATTTTTTTACACCTTGATAACAAAAATGTTATCAATTGAAGGAAAAAAAACTAAAGTTGTTTTATACTTGAGAAGAAAAATTAAGTCATTTAAAACACAGTTACAATATTGTCAATAAACTTTTAATCAAGATTCCTTAATTTAAATATTATAAATTCTAATAATCACCTTTTTTTATTAATTATGGGATTTAAGTGTTGGTTTTATTTTATCAGTGTCTCCGCTTAATATTTGAGCCCATTAATGCCTATAATAAGTATAACCCCTTAATGCTTAATGCGATTCTAAAAAACTTTAAGAAAATAAAATTACATATTTGATCATCACTGTCTTCCTTAGAATTTGTGAACTTGACATACCTACCCGGTGTCCATAATAGGTACAATCACTTAAGGAAAATGATTAATCTTTTTAATTCATCATTTTAATAATTCTTCTAATTACTAAATAAAGAAAGTGTTGAATATTTTTTATGTTCTCAAGATATTAATTATATTTAATTTTTTATTTAATATTTTTTTATTAGGTAGTAAGAGAATTATTAAGAGAGTATTTTAGGAGGATGTAGCAAAACTTACCACTTAATACTTGATGTAATTTTCTTAAAGTACTTGATCCAACATTAAGTGGGTTAAATTTTAACAACCGTAACATCGTGGTTGCATTGCATCCAAACGGTCAACTGTAAGATATAATAGAGAAGTTAAATATGGATGGTTAAAAAATCATTCCTTTTTATTGTATATGAAATCAAAACAAAACAAATATCTTCTGAAGTCTGAGATTTTTTTTAGTAGAAACACTCCTCGAAATGTCCGTGCAAATATCTCATCTTTTTTCGGGATCATAGAATATGTATTGGAACTGGGAAATATCTTGGCCTTCCCTCCATGATTGGGCGTAGAAAAAAGGCTCTTTTCAATTATTTGAAGGATAGAATCTGGAAGAAAATTCACCGTTGGTCAGGAAAGCATCTTTCAAAAGGTGGTAGAGAGGTTCTCATTAAATCAGCAGCTCAGGCAATACCAACCTACTGTATGAGTACTTTTCTCCTTCCTACTTCTCTTGGAGATGAAATTCAAAAAATGATGAATTCTTTCTGGTGGAGTTCTAATAGACAAGATGGTAAAGGAATACAGTGGCTTAGTTGGGATCGTCTCTCTATGAAAAAAGAATATGGAGGTATGGGTTTTCGTAATCTCTATGCTTTTAGTTTGGCCATGCTACGGAAGCAGGGATGGAAGTTTATGACTGACCATGATGCTATAGTTACTCAAGTCTTCAAAGCTAAATACTTTCCGAATAGTGATTTCTTGGGGGGCCTCTTTAGGCCATAACCCAAGCTATGTTTGGCGTAGCATCTTCGCTTCACGGGTAGTGGTCAAAGGAGGTATGAGATGGAAATTGGGCAATGGTAAAAGCATTCTTGCATGGCGAGACCCTTGGCTTAGAAATATTGACAACCCTTATGTTACTAGCACTCAAATTGTGGGTTTGGAGGAAATGCATGTTTCTAACTTGTTAGACTCTAACACTAGCTCTTGGAAAAGCGACATTATCACTTCCATTTTTAACAACCATGATGCTGGACAAATTCTTTCTATGCCAATTTTCTTTGCTAACCAAAATGATGAGATTATTTGGAATCTTAGCAAAGATGGTAGATACACTGTTAAATCCTCATATCATTTTATTATGGAGAATTTGGTTGACAGTACAAGTCTTCGTGTTCCTGGATAGTGGTCAACTTTGTGGCATCTTCAAGTTCCGCAGAAATACAAAATCCTACTTTGGCGCATGGCTCGCGACTGCCTGCCAACAAGGCAAAGGTTAGTTGAAAAACGAATTCAATGCTCATGTAATTGTCCTTTTTGTGAGACCTCCTTGGAATCAACTTGGCACATCTTCTTCGAATGTTCACAATCGCAAGTTGTCTGGATGGTTGCTGGGCTTTGGAATTTAATTCTGCCAATTGTACAAAGTGCAGATTCTTTTACTGAAGCATTTTTTAAGCTGCTGGATATATTTTCTCATGAGCAAAAACAGGAAATGGCAGTTTTTTTGGTGCCTTTGGAGAAGAAGGAATGAAAAAGTGTGGGAAGGCATTCAGAAGGATCCCCAGGTTTCTGTTATCTTGGCCAGACAAGCTTTCGTTGAGTGGAAATCCATTCGCATGGCAGTATCCTTACCTCATGCAGCTGGTCATGCTCGTCAAATGCAGCACTGCTGGACAAAGCCACCGCACGGTTTTGTGAAGTGCAACATCGACGCAGCAATGTTCCAAGACACCTGCTCTTTTGGAATTAGTCTGTGCTTAAGGGACTCTACTGGATCTTTTATTATGGCTAAAACAATTCTGCACCAAGGAATGCCCCAAGTTCATGAAGCGGAAGCCATGGGTCTCCTTGATGCTGTTGAGTGGTTGAAGGAGTAGCAGTACCATAACATTATCTTGGAGCTTGACTGCAAGCATGTAGTTGACAACATCAAGTCAGCTAATAGCAACTTCTCTGAATTCGATTCTATTATTATTAGATGTAAAGAGGGTTTGAGTTTTTACAAAACCATATAGTTGGTTTCTCTCGGAGGCAAGCTAATCATATGGCTCATACTCTTGCTAGAGCATCACGATCTTACGCTAGTCACCATGTTTTCAATTTGATTCCCACTTGTATTAAGACTATTCTTCTTAATGAAATGATTTAATCTTTTTCTGTTAAAAAATAAATCCAAACAAATATAAAACTTGACGAAACATTTTATAAACCTAACTTACACAACATTAGTTTTAAATGAGTTTAATTTAGATATACTATCAGTGTAAAACACCGTCAATTAATTATACATTATTATATATGTAACTTTTGAGATAGTTATTATAGAAGTTAAATATTTTTAATGATGTATCAATACATGATTGAATAATAGTATAATTTTTTTTACATTAATAGTATACTCAAATTAAATCCATTTAACATTATCTTAAAATCATTATTGTGTAATAAATCATTATTGTGTAAATAAAATAAGGGAAGGGATCTATTTACACCTAGTGTAAGTAAAAAGACTTACACTCAATCTCTTACCATTAAATTCATTTTAATCTAATGGTTCTAAATCATCTAATTAAATGATGAGAGAGAATAATAAATATTCACATTAAAAAAGAGAGAGAATAATGAAATATGATTTTAATAAAGAAATAAATTTTAGTTATTAAGTCAATTTATTAACTTAAAAAGTTATATAATATTGAATATAATTTATAATATTTTGTTTTATATAATGTATTAATTTATTATATTTTAAAATTAGTAAATAAAAATTAACTATCAACTTTTATACTAAATAAAAATATTTAATAAACACTGCATACGATATGTTTAAATGGAAATTAAAATGATTTGAAAGGATTGGATTAAATATGGTAAGTAATATACGGTTTATGATTACTTGGAGACCATTTAAAAATTTAAGAAGAACTTGATGATCTTTTTCTTGGTTGATCATGAAGGGATCCATGACGAATTACCTGATACTTTCAATGGTGATATGTTCAACCCAAGTCTTTCAGTTAGAACTGAAAGCAAAACATATTATTTGAAAGTGTATTTATTTTAACAAATTAAAAAATAAAGAATTTTAGTAAATAAAATGATTCAAACTAATTTACCCGGAAAGCATTATATTCTTTTTTTTCCTTGATCATGAACAAATGATAAAGAATTAACTTTTTTACTAAATATTATGTTCAACTCAGATCTTTCACTAACACTTAAAAGTAAAACAAATTACGTCTCTTATATTTTTTATTAGAAAAATATAAAAATGACCAAATTAAAAAAGAGAGGCATCCAAACCATTTGTTATTGGTGACAACGGAGTTCTGTAAGTGATGGATGAGTTTAGATATGTACTTATAAAATTATTTAGCATATTAATATAAGAAAGTAATAACTCCAAATATTCTTAAAATATAATTTTTAAAAATTAGTTATACTTTATTAACTTATAACTAAATAAAAACAAAATATTATAAATTATATTAAATAATTAACTATTAATTATATTTTTGTTTTTACATAATCTATTAATTTATTATATTTTAAAATAAGTTAATAAAAATTAACTATCACCTTTTTATACTAAATAAAAATAACTTATACTAAATAAAAAAAAAATATTATAAATTATATTCAATATTATATTATTTTTTAAGTTAATAAATAGACTTAATAATTAAAATTTATTTATTTTATTAAAATTACATTTCTTTATTCTCTCTCTTTTTTAATTTGAGTGTTTATTATTCTCTCTCATCATTTAATTAGAAGATTTAAAACCATTATATTAAAATTAATTTAATAATAAGAGATTGAATGTAAATCTTTATACTTACACTAAGTGTAAATGAATCTGTTCCCATAAAATAAAACCATTATTGTGTAATAAATCTCAAATTTAGATTCAGTAAAAATGTAGTATATAATTTAGAAGGTAAAATATAATCTATAATTGATGGTTATTAACTCCACACTTTATTCTCTTAAATTTTTCAACCAGATCATATCTTTAAAAAAAGCATTGAATACACCAAACTAATGGCAAAAAAGTAATAAAACAAAAATCAATATCAATGGATTTAGATCCTTTCATGTCATTTTTTTCTCATATGATTAAGTGAAAAAGAGAGATAAATACAAAGATATTTATTAATAGGATTTAGTCATGATTTGTGAAAAAAATTTATAACTTTTGTGTCTATATCTCTCCTCTACTTGATCACATAAAAAAAATGACATTAGAGGATCCAAATCTCAGTGTCAATATAAATAAGAGATTAATTTTGAAATAATATCAATGTAAAATTCATTATACTATAAGTTAATTATATATTATTATATATGTGACTTTTAAAGTAATTAATATGATAATTAAATATTTTTAATTATATAGCAATAGCAATACATAATAAGTTGATAATATTAAATTTTTTTATACTAACAGTATACAAAAATTAAATCCTATAAATAATTTTTCATTTACAATTTCCAATCTATCTATTTATTTTATATTTTATTTTATAATATATAAAATCTAAAATGGGGTTGTGGGAAAACTCTCTTCAGTTGCCATGTCACCATATTGCTGATGTTGTTAGCTTTTCTGTGAATTCCTTTTGTCCCCATCCACGACGCCAAATTCTAAGTGCATTCGGCATAGCCTTTTTTCCTTTGCCTTTTAAAAAAAAAAAAAAAAGAAATTTGTGAGTGAAAATTTTCTATCTTTTAAGTATACAAATTAAGGAGACAAATTTTAGTGCGGATGCTCGTGCTAAACGAGGACATTCTTACTCCTTAGGTTACCATTAATTTGAGGTTTTACCTCCATTATGGTTGGACTTAATGCCACGTTGTTCACAAAAAAATAAAGTATACAAATTAGTTTTTGAAATATGCAAAATTGTATAAATAAAAATGTATGGATTTTTAATATAATCCATACAACTTTATACATATCAAAAGTTGATTTATATGACTAGGATACGAAGTTCTTATCTAAGAATTTATTTGAGTCATATTGCACTTGCTTCAAGTTCAGTTTCATGTTTTTGAGTAAATAAAATCAATGAGTTTTAAATTCTCAAAATCGGTTACATTTCCTTGAGGCTATCTTAACTGTTTTGAGTTATTTAACTCCTTCGACATTTCAGCCTAGTTCCACCACCAAGAAGAACGGCAGAGCAAGCATCAAGAGAGAAAATCCAAATGGGTGTCGTCGACGTATCTCCGTCCATCATCACCGCTGTTGCTAGCCCCAAGACTCTTTGTTCATTACTCTTTAGAATTAATCAGCAATATATCACCTTAAATACATAGATTCTCCTTCCTTCTTTGGAAGAAACATATGTTCTGAGAGTTCATCCAATGTAGCAACGCCCAAATGATGGGGCCACAATTCATTTGGCTGTATGTGCAAGCAAGAAACCGCTGTCTGCAAAATGCTTGCATAGTGGATAAAAACTGGTGGAAGAGCTTCTTTATTATATTTTAGAGTTTTTTTTTTGTTTTTAACCATACATCTTCTATAGCTCTATAGTACATAATAAAGGGGTTGCCCCTCTACTTGGTCATAATTTTTTACCTATTTTATCCTTGTCATGTATTTATATTTATTTGTTGATCAAATCACAATTCACCGACGTGCGTCGATAGTACACTCTGCCCAGTTATGGAGCATAGGTGCATCTTAGACTTTACCTCCTATTAGAGGTAAAGGGTTTTTTCTCTTCTACCGGAATAGCTATTGGGGGTCGTTTTAATATGGACCTTGCAATTTAGGGTCCATTTATGGTCCTTGTTATAGTACACATTGGATGCATAAAAATTAAAATGAACGGTTAAGATTGAGTATTGGTTACCAACTTATAATTATTTATTTGTTAGTCCCTCTAATTTAAAAACACTTTTTTCCCTCTCCTCTCTTCGTTGGATTATAGAAGCAACTGGATATACGACCGCTGAAACCATATCCCGTGCCGGTAGCCATAAGGTTGTGCAGTTGTGGTTCGTTGGGCGGTGACATGACTCCTAGGGGCTTGCCTCACAATTTTGAGATCCTCTTTGTCTCTTCAGCTAGCGAGATCTGGGACGATCATCAGGGCGTGGTGGTTCGGTTGGGTGGTTCTGTTCTGGGTTTGACTCACGAGTCGCAGTGAGCGGCGGCGGAGTGGCGCGGATGGAGGCGTTGGTGGCTGGGCTCGCAGATTTGGGCCAAAGAGAGGCGATGGTTGGCTGCAAGTTGGTACTGGGTGGCTGCGATGGTGACTCGGCGCGATGCATCCGGTGGTCGCGGTGGTTGGGATGTGGTGGTTTTGGGTTTGGGCAGTGGCTAGACAATGGTTGTGTTTGGGGTTGAGTGGCACAGCTGCGCAGTTGGTGCTGGGTGGTGGTGCAAAAGTAAGTATTTCAATTGTTATTATCATTTCATTTTTTATTACTCCATCTCGGTTAAACATTCACATATCATTTACAGGTGATAGAGTTTTACGGAGTTTGTCATGTATTGGGAAATTTATGTGCTTATGGATGTTGGCAATGGATTGGATTTTGTTCATGATTCTGGCAGTTGCAGCAGTCCTTTAGGACTCATCTTCAACAAATATATAATTTAAAAATGAAAAAAGGGTACAACATCTAAACATAAGATGGATAAAACCATCATATCCCCGAAACTAGAAGAAAACCAACGGTTAAAATGGAAGAGAAAAAACTTAGAGAGTCAAAAAGAAAGTAACTGGCAACAGCTTACCCAAGCTCTCAATATTTCTTGTTTCTCAATTTTTCCAAAATTAAAGAGTATGCAGAATAGCGTATAACAGGAATTTGTCTGGAATTTCTATCTAGAAGATGAAGCTAGTAAACAAGCAAAATATTATATCCACATGTGTGGAGTAAAATATTTGTAATTTCACGATTGAATAATGCAAAATATCATCAATCCCATATTTGAGGGAGTGAATAATAATATCAATAACAACACAAACCAAAACTTTGATGATGATTGACCTTCCAGCAACAGGATGAGCAAAAGTGGCAACAAGAGTGGAGGTGGAGGTTGCAGTAATAGCAAGAAAAGTGAATCACCACTTTGCAGATGCAAATGCAGACTTCAGATAGGAGCTCTGAAGTTGCTACAAACAGTAACAATAAAATAAGTAACAAACTAAGGTTATCGGATTCAAGTTATTATGATCAGCCCTCGTCAGTGTTCGGCTGTAAGCAAATGAGATTACAGTTATAAAAACCAAACAACTTACAAAAACCAACCAGAACTTATGTATAAGTATAATTAATTGAAGGATGAAAAAGCAATACAAAAATTTACCCATAGTCATGGATAAAGTCAAAGGTCTTATCATGGAACTTTGACTGAGAGGTTCATATTAAACCCACCCAGCTATTGGATCTTGTTGGAATATTCGTTTCTCCACAACCACCACTGAGAACCAAAATAGATGATGAAGATTTCATTGAAAAATCCAAGACCGTTCAGAACTCGCTTGAACCACCCACCGGAAATTCTCATCTCTTACGAGCAATCGAGTTCATCTCCTCCTTGCTCTACCTCTTCTCACTCGATCAAAGTCATTGTCGTAAAATGATAACTCATTCGGACTAAGCTCGAGGAGCTCTACTCCAGACCTCTGCAACCATCAATCCACCATACTTGCGCGGATTCCTCAGTGCCTAAGCACAACCAGCTCCTGTCGCCCATGGAGCCACCGCGAATTGTACCACGAACCAACAGTCAACAAGCCTTCTCTAGTTCTCTAGTCTCTCAGGTCTCAAATTTGTGTTTTAAGGGGGGGGGGGGAAACTAAAGTTGCGAGTTAGGATGAATCTGTAGCTTGATGCTGGGTTTGGGTCTCAGTGGTTTAGTTTTGGGTGGCAAAGAGGAAGGGACAACGATGGAGGGTGGTGCAATTTGGACGGCGGCGTGGTCCACTGGAGGATTAATGGAGGCTTCTGGGCGTTGCTGGTTCTGGCAATGCGGGTTGGCTAGTTCTGGCGATGCCAGTTGGCTGGTTCTAGTGGTGTTGGGTTCGATGGGTGGTCAAATTTGAGTAGCCATACATTGCATGTTCAATGGGTTGTGAGGGGTCAAGGTGGTGGCTTGTGGGTGTTAAGGCCACTGGTGGTGGTGGGGAAGGCGAAGGGCAATGTATGCCTAGAACAACTCTACCGAATGAACAGGTTATGGGTTAATAAATCCAGTAGTTGATGTAATTTTGACCTAAATCTACGGCTCCAATTGAAGGAACTTCGATGCTCCACCATGACCAGGGAGCATTGTAGATGTTGCCTTTAACCATCCCACCATATTTTCTTTTCTGTAACTGCTGCTGTACTCAAACTTTCTTTTAGAACTCACAACTCTCAAACCTCAGTAGCCCCGCATTCTACTCCATGCTAAGTAGTTTCCCAACTGCTATCCTTTTTCACTATCAAGAATCTTTGCACCCACTCATGCACGTTCTAGGCAATTTCCCTATCTCACCCCATCATTTTCTCCTCCTTTTTCTTTCATAATTAATTTCAACCATCCTTCCCTCTTCCTTTCTTCCATCGAACCTTAGCCCCAAATCGTAGAACTAGCAACGAGATGGCGAGCAAGCAAAGATGTACCAAGACAAAGGTTAGCGTCTTCTTTTCTCTTCTTTCTCACAAACGTTTCAATTACTTTTTCCATTACTGAATCATAGGTTTTATTTGAAGAAGAAGAACTTGACAAATAAGAACAAGACATGTTTGAACCTCTTACCGGTGATGGAGTTAGCCCCGGGTAACTTTCCATATTCTATTCCTCTCACACCCTTTTTTTTCTTTTTTTCTTTTTTTGTTTATTTTATTACTAAATTCTGTTTGGCTTTGGACAAAAATGCAAGTGAAGTGTTTGTTGAAAGTTCTACTCAAAGATTTGAAGTCTTTGACCATTTGCTATAGCCATTGAACGACATATTTTGCTAACAGCGTACATGAACAACAGGATGATTTGCAAAATACAATTGGGGAACATGGAGTGATGAAGAATTTGCATTTGAATCTTGATTGTTGCACCAGTTTTGGCTAAGTGATAGATGCGGTCACAACTGCGATCGTAAAGCGGTTACAGAGATCAGCCAATAGGATGATTTGCAAAATACCATTGGTGAACATGGAGTGATGAAGAATCTGCATTTGAATCTTGATCGTTGCATTAGTTTTGTCTAAGTGATAGATGCGGTCATAATTGTGGTCACAATGTGGCAGCAGAGATCAACTAAACTGCAAAATCAATTTAGAAAGGAAAATATATATTACCTTCTAACAAGATCAATTTAGAAGCATATATATATTTTACCTTTTGTAGTATTAGCACATCAAAATACATGTAACAAGGAAATAATAATCATTACCCGATTGCCTGATTGTAAGAATTAGGAAAAATTTTAATTTACTCCCCTAAACTTTAGGTTATGTTTACTTTAGTCCTCAAATTTAAAAAGGTGCAAACCGATCCCATAGGTTTTTAAAATCCTACTATTAGTTTTTCTGTCACTCTTTAATAGAAATGATCCCGTGCAAAGCACATGACAAGAATTGTGTCAAATTTGCCCTTAAGTTAAAAAAAAAGCTTGATTAACCCCCTTGAACTTCGGGTTTTGTGCGCTTTAGTCCTTAAGTATTAAAAAGGTGCAACACAATCCTTAAGGTTTTTAAAATGCACATTTTGGTTAGACAATTTAAAATCACCACAAACACAGAGGCCCCAATCCACTTACCCTAATAAACTTCACCCTAAACTCAATGAAACTCAGCCAAGGCGCACCACCCTCTGCCCAGTGGCACAAAATGCTTACCACCATAGAGCTATTCTTTCATTAAACCATCAAATAGATCGTGCATGCCCATCACGATCCAAAGACGCACTAAGCTTTATCCAGCACCATCAATAAGACGTCATATAGCACAAACAAAGTACATTATACACTGCAACACCATCTCAAATTCACCATGGAATTGCAATAACCAGCAATTCCTACTTGCAAACCTCCATCATTGTTGTACCAACTCCCACCTTATCTTTTCAGTTATTCATTTCAATAGGTCCTCTTGTGAGTTTGTCCAACATGGGTTGTTTCGTTATCAAAATTAATTAAAAAAATGGTCTTATTGATTGGTTTAGGAAGTTCTCAACAAATTATGTGATAAGGTATGCTTTCTCGTTTGATATTGGGTTTGATAAAGATAAAGATAGGGGGAATTGTATTAGAGTTTCAATAAAATTGGGAAGGAATTGAAGGGTATTAGGGTAAGTGGAAGGGGCCCTCATGTTTTTGTCACATGATTTTAAGTTGTTTGACCAAAGTGTAAATTTAAGAAACATCAGGGATTGAGTCACACTTTTTTAAAGTTTAAGAATTAAAATGCACATGATCTAAAGTTCAGGAGGGATAAATTGAACTTTTCCTTTTTTTTTAACTTAAGGGCAAATTTGGTACAAATTCGGTCATGTGCTTTGCACGTGACTATTTCCATCAGAAAGTGACAGAAAAACTAATAAAAAGACTAAAATACACATTTTAGAAATCTTAAGGATTAAATTATACCTTTTTAAAGTTTAAAGACTAAAGTGTATATGACTTAAAGTTTAGGGAGTAAATTAGACTTTTTTCATTTAAAAAATGATGATAATTGATTATTTTTTAATAATTATTAACTCCACATTTTACTCTAAATAACTTTTCAACCAGATCAAATATTTAGAAAAGCATTGAATATACCAAAGTGATGGCAGAAAGTAACAAAATAAAACTCAATCCCAACATAAAATAATTCTTCATTTACAATTGTCAATTTAAACTATTAATATTGAGTATAGACTTAAGGCTGGCATGTGACAAAGGCAGCACCGTTTTTTAAGTTAGCAATGCCACTGCATCGTCATCTAAATAAAGGTATAAGGAGATACTCCGCACAAAGTAGCTGCAACAAGAAAATAACCATCAGCAAGAAGATAACCCCACAATCATTCATGTCCAAGTATACCCTAGTGCTAGCTTTGAACAGTGTTGAATTTTTCACAAGATAAAATTAGATCAATAAATGACTAAGCTCACCAGCTTTTCTTTATCTTTTTTTTTTTTGGTATAGACGGGGCCAACAGTCCAAGACAACAAATTACAGATGGTATCCTCTAGGAGTTAAAACTCCCATAGCATCACGTAATAACAAACCCTGTGCTCCTATAGGGGGTTCCTCCCAAACAAGTCAGTTCCCAACCCCATACTCATGTTGAGCATAAAATCTGTTACAAAATTTCCCTCTCGCAGTGTGTGTGTAATCCGAATATGCTAATCCCGCTTCATAATTTGTTTGATGCACCCAATACTTTGCCTCAGATTAGTAGAAGAATGATCCTGCTGTGATAGGATATGAACCACAGTAGCAGAATCCGGCTCAAGCAGTACATGTCTAAAACCTCTAGCCCAAGCTAGTTTAAGTCTTTCCAAAGCTCCCCAAACCTCAGCCATAAAGGCAGTGGTGTCCCCCAAATTGCATATGTATCCAATGATCCATTGGCCCAGGGAGTCCTTGATTAGTCCCCCACAACCCGTAACACCTTGCTCCTTTTTAAAGGTCCCGTCAGAATTTATTTTTATCCACCCTTCCTCTGGGGGCACCCAACCAACTAGACAGCCCAAACTAGGACACAAAAGGCTTCCCTGCTACCCATCAACCTCCTTCTGGCTGGAGATTTTGACCCAATGAAAGATAACAACCAAGGGTTTAGCTGATTTGACAAAATGATCATCAAATAAGCTCCTATTCCTCAATTGCCATGAGAGCTGACAAGTTGTACTCCAGATGCAAACCTAATTCACATGGTCTCCTTCCCAAGGTGGCCCTTCAAGGTTGGTAGTTATCCATTCTCGAAGCCCTTTCGCTATAAAACAGTACCAGATCCTGAGGCTTTAAGAGACTATTCCAAACATACATAGCCTCTGGACAGTCTCTAATCACATGAATAACTGATTCCAAGCTCGTTTGGCATACTAGACAAAAAGCACTCACATTACTTTACTGGCTACACTTAAGGAATGTATTGAGTCCCTCATGGTAAACAAGCCAAAATGAAACACCTTACTCTCTTAGGACCTTCCATCTTCCAAATTCTGGTCCAAGTGTGATCAGTAGGAGTGCCATCCAACCCAGAGATAAGACCATACGCACTCCTAACTGAATAATCTCCAGAGGATTCCCCTTCCTACATGAGTTTATCCAGGGAGTGAAGATGATGCGGTAGAAGGATAGCATGAAGCTTACTACTAATGTGCTCAGGCAACAAGTTACACAAACGGTCCAATTTCCACTCTCCAGAGGGCATAACTAAGTCCTATACTGTCCAGTTTCTGCATTTGATGAGGGATGGAGGTTATGTAGTCCTTCAGTTGTATATTCTTCCCCACCCAAACATTAGTCCAAGCACGAATTTTGTCTCCCGTCCCCACATCCCACCAACTATTCTCTTCAATATGATGCCAAACTCTCCCAATGCCTTTCCATATAGCAGAGTCAGTAGGTTTAACTATGATGTCATGATTCAGGTAAACTCGTCTACTATATTTACTTTTCAACAGTCTAGCCCATAGGTTCTCATTACCTGCCTTTAGTTTCCAACCTATCTTTGCAATACAAGCATCATTCATGGTGGCAAGGTTCTTCACACCCAACCCCTTTCTCGTTTGCTTCTGCACAGGGTCCTCCAGTTCACAGAGTGGCTTTTCCTTTGATCTTCACTATGACCCTAGATGAAACTTCTCTGAATCTTATCAATTTCATGAAGCACCCTTTTGGGAATAGGGGTAGTCATCATTACAAATTGGAATTGCACCAATGACCGCCTTAGCTGACGTGATTCTACTGCCATAGACAAATGTGTAATCTTCCACCCCGCCAACCTTTTCCTTACCTTATCAATAACATACTGAAAGTGGTGTCTCTTTGGGGCTCCAGCCAACAGGGGAACCCCTAAGTAGGTGCCAAGATTATTAGCTTCCATAAATCCTTCTAATTGGGTGATCTGCTACCTCAACTCATTATTTATGTTCGGAGAGAAGTAAATATGAGTCTTGCTCCTACTTACCATTTGGCCAGAGAATTCACAGAAGTTGTCTAGGCAAGTTAACATACAATCTCATTTGCTCCACATAAGCCTTCCCAAATAGTAGCAGGTCATCAGCAAACATTAAATGGGAAATAGCAGGCACACGCTTCCCCACTCGTAAAGGCTGCCACACAAATCCGACTTCTCTCTAGCTGCGAGTTACTAGAACAATTATTTGGATTATTTATTTTTTATTTAATAATCAGTATTAAAAATATTAATTTAATATTAAAAAATATTTTTAATATTAAATTAATATTTTTTAATACTGATCATTAAATAAAGAATAAATAATTCAGATTACTGATGGAGGAGCTGCAGCAAGAGGGAAACCGGATCCTCTGCCACACCTTCTCAACCGCCATAGAGATTATATGAGATAGCTTCTCCATACATAGCACAAAGATATAAGGGAACAAAGGGTCCATTTGCCGTATCCCTCTGGAAGGAGAGAAAGCTTCTATACACGACCCGTTCCATACTTCCATAGAATACTAGTACCCACCGAAGTGATACACTCCATGACCAAACTGATAAACATTTGGGGGAGACCAATTTCGTGGAGAATGCTGTGAATAAAATTCCAATTGAGATTATCATAAGCCTTAGCCAACTCAACCTTGACTGTAAAAAAATCCCACTTTCCTTCTCATTCTCTTCAAAGTATGATATAGCTCCAGAGCAACTACAATATTATCATGAATACAACTTTAGGGGACAAAGCTCGTTTGGTAAGGGGATACCAGATCAGGGAGGAGCGGCTTAAGTCTATTTACAAGGATTTTAATAACAACCTTATAAATGACATTACAAAGAGAAATGAGCCTAAATTGGTTAATAAACTCTGGTTTCTCAGATTTTGGAATCAAAACCACGAGTTTGATTAGCTTTCCGAAAAGCAGACTGAAAATCCCAAACTTTCTTGACAAAGTCTCGAACACCACCCCCCACGATGTGCCAAGCATTTTGGGAGAAAAAAAGACATGGAAAGCCATCGGGCCCGGGGTCCTTTAACGACCCAATTTGGAGCATAGCCTATTCAATTTTCTGATCAGTCACCCTCTATGCACAGACAGACACAGATACAGAATAAGACACAGATACAGGATATGACACAGATACAGACACAGAGACATATTAAATTTAAAAATTATAAGACACAGACACGACATATATATATATAATTACAAAATTTAAGTGAAAAGATTTATAATTCATTCATATTATTTCTATAAACTTAAAGATTTATAATATGTTAATATATATCATATATATCAATATTTGTTACTTAATAAGCCCCACCTAAAAAATATGGAGCATAATTTCTATTGATATATTTTAAAAAATCTTTTAAACTAACTTCTCCTAGTAGAACCAACCATGAATGAGTACATGTGCATAAAAAAATTAACTAGAGGGAATATTGGTATAAAACAAGTTTCAGTGACGATGAAGTGGACGATTTGGTACGAGCAAAGGTAAAAGGAACATATGAAAATAGTGGTGTGTGAAAAGATAAAACTTAAAAAGTCTAATAGTGATGTATGAAAAGATAAAACTTAAAATACTGATGTGTGAAAATAGTGACTTGTGATATTAGTTATGTGATTGAGCTTAGGTGAGTTACGGACTTACTAATTGAACGTTAATCATGAAAACTATTTAAAAAAATATTAATGGATCATGTCCAGGTTGTATCCTAAACATGTCCAAACATGTCCGAGACGTGTCCAAGCGTGTCCGAGACGTGTCCAAGCGTGTCCAAGACGTGTCCAAATTAAAAAATAATAATCTTTTTAATCGGACACATTCTGACACATAAGACATGTGAGTCGTACAAGTGTCCTCATGTGTCTGACACGGACACATGTCCGACAAGCGGATATGCCTCAAGAACGGCGTGTCTGTGCTTCATAGGTCACCATGCAGCCCAACTCTCTCTTTTGGCTATCCCCCACCGCAGGAAAGGTAAGTCAGAGTAAGGCAAGCCTCTAATTGGTCTATCCTTTGCCAAATCTTAATAGAATTCCCTAACCTTTTGTGCCAGAACATCTTGCTTATCTTCCCAAATCCTTTCCTCATTTCACAACACGAGGATCTTGTTCTTCCTTCTTCTGGTAACAATCTTTACATGGTAATACTTGGTGTTTCGATCACCATCCTTAACCCACTGAGTTCTGGCCTTTTGTTGCCACAAACACTCCTCTTGTTTTAGAACTTGATCTAGTTCACTCTGAAGATTCCCTTCCAGTCTAGTAAGATAAGGATTGCACCTGATGAGTTGACTTTGCTTCCTTTGTATCCCCCCAATTCTAGCCAGCAAACGCTTCTTCCTTAGTCGAATATGACCAAACACTATATGGTTCCACTCCTTCAGGACACCTGTCATATATGCTAGAGGTTAGCAATAATAGTTCCTTAGGAATTCCAAGCACTACTAATCATATCCCAATACTTATCAGTTGAAAAGTGGGGCATCAAACAACCCAAAAGCAGATTTGCAAAATCGAACACATCTGCAGCGGTGGTGGCGAGAAGGCGACATGGTGGTGGTGGTGGTAGCACGGACTGGCGACGCTGACTTGTGCTTGCGATTGTGGATGGGAGGATAGTCGCAACCTGTGCCGTGCGCCCCTACCTCTCAGAAATTGAGAAAATGAGAACAAAATATTAGGGAGGAGTTTAATGCGATGCTTAACGGATCAATATAGTCTCAATTTTTTCTCACTCATAGTCAAATGTCAATTGTAAAAGAGATAAAAATAAAAATAATAATAAAACAATTAAAACTTGTAAAAAAAAATTTATAAAATTTTTTCATTGTGTTTTTTTATAAGGTTTTTCATTATTTTTGAAATCGTTATGGACCTTCTATTGGCCTATCTGGCAAGTATGTAGAGCTGGGTTCATTTTTGTTATTGGACAACAGCCATGAATCAAATTTTGGTTTAAAAAGTTTAATTTTTTTAAAAAATAAAGTTATAGCGGGTTGCGACTTAGCCTATAGGTTATCGGGTTTTAACTTATTTAATCAAGTTAGACAGATTGGTCTTGTAGACTCGTATTTAAATGAGCTTGTAAAATGCTTGGTCTTAACTTACACGAGTTGTAACGTCTAAGTATAAGGCTATTTCTAATATACACCCTCTAAATGAGGGTGTATGATACACCATGTCATTCAAGTAATTGATTTAATCATAAAAATAATTATATTTTTTTTTTTTTTTTTTAGGTTTTTTTTTATGGTTTCTAGCCACCGTTTATCGTCGGCCAACCACTGTCCACTGTCGTCGACCACCAGCAGTCCCCACCACTTTTTTTTAATGTTATACTATTTATTTTTTAAAGTTGCACAACTGTATAAATATTACCGTTTAAAATAATACTAGTTAAAACTGTACTAATCTTTTATTTTTTTAATAAATAACTGTGTATACTGAAAATCTTACAGATTTTAACTGGTAATATTTTACACATACTGTAAGATTTTTAATATGTACAATTATTTATGAAAAAAAATAAAAGGTTGGTATAATTTTAACTGGTATTATCTACATAATTATGCAACTTTTAAAAAATGAATAGTATTAGTGGCAGTGTAAAAAGAAGAAACACCACCGTAAGGTGAACAAGACTCTCGACGTGAATGATTTTTTCAATGATGAATGTTTTTTTGACATAAGCAATATTTTTTCTGACGTAAACAGTATTTTTTTGGCATGAACAGTGTTTCCGACATGAACAGTGTCTCCGACATGAACAGTGTCTCCAGCCCCCTCCTCCGACGTGAACAGTGCATGGTCTGGAAAAAAAAAAGCAACCTGCCCAAAAAAAAAAAACCTGTTGTTACAGGTAAATGTCAAAGGTGTACTATACACCATAACTTGACCAGGTGTATAGTAGCAATGCCCCTAAGTGTAATTACCTCACTACTTCTCATGACTTAAGTTGAAACAATTAATCCAGACAGGTTACATATTTCTACAACCAAACTAAAAGTGGACTTTTTTTTTAATACATACATATGGTTGACTCTACTCATGATAAAAGTATACTTTCTAAGAAGCATCGTGAAGGATTATTTTACCTATACTGCTTAGACAAGGCTGATTGTTATTCTAATTATCAAGTTCACTTTTAAGATTACCAACCATCATTAATTCCATTTTAATACTCATGAGTCCTCTTTGGAGAACTCTATTGGGTATTGTCTTGAAATTGAAAACTAATAGTGTAGCTCAAATCAAATAGCTAAACATCATAAACACTAAATAACATGTGCATATATATATGGTATATCTAGTGAGAGAAGTTTTTATTGTGAGAGGGTGAGAGGAGTAAATCTTGACCATACAATCATACATGGATGATCAAGATTAAAAGTTACTTGAATGTCATGTGACCACTTAAAAAAGTCATATGCATTTATATTCTAATCTTGACCATTCATGAAAGATTCAATGATTAAGATTCACTCTTCTCACCCCTCACAATAAACACTCCTCTCACCTGAGTAAGATCCTATATATATGTATATATATATATGGTATATTTAGTGAGAGAAGTTTTTATTGTGAGAGTGAGAGGAGTAAATCTTGACCATACAACCATACATGGATGATCAAGATTAAAAGTGACAACTTAAAAAAGTCACGTGCATTTATGTTCTAATCTTGATCATTCATGTAAGATCCAATGGTCAAGATTCACTCATCTCACCTCTTACAATAAACATTCTTCTCACCAGATACGCTCCATATATATATATATATATATATATATATATATATATATATACAGGGACAGATCCAAAAAATTCAAGAAAGAGTCGATTGAAAATCATGAATCATATTATTAAATATAAAAAAATTATTTAAAGTTAGCAAATAAATATGTATTCACCCTTAAATTATTTAATGAGTTAAGATCAAAATATATTATTTTAAATTAAGGGTAAATATACCTTTATTTACTCATTTTAAAAGAGTATTTTTCTTTCGTTATATAGGAAGATTTATAAATAAAGTGAAAAAATTAAAAAAAATATTTATATTAGATATTAAATGCATCACAATAGTAGTTGTCATTTACATCATGATTTATAAGCAAAATAAAGTTTTTATATATATAGTTTTTTAAAAGAATAGAGAGTAAAGCTAAAAGTAAGAGGAGTTAATATGTTTATTATATAAAGATTAAAATTAATAGAAAGATGAATTTAAATTGTAATATCAACAGTATATAAAATAATCATAAATCACATATTAAATACATATCATGTATAAATTCTTTTAACTTCATTATTTTTATCTTTGGTATGATTATACTGATCTCCTCTGAGGTTAATGCTTATAATATTGACACCCTTTTTGTTTGAGAAATTACTCATATTTTTCTTACTTTGTATTTTCAATGAGACTTTGTGTAATATTTGTACATAAAGTAGAGGAGATACATATAATTTTGTAAACAAAAAAAAGATGTTGGAGTGTAATAACAATATATAAAATTAGGAATGTAGGTATAATTTTTAAATAAGAGTGTCAATATAATAAGTATTAACTTTATTAAAGATCAATATAATTATTTTTTTATTTTTAATAAATTAAATTAAATTATTAATACCTAAAAAGAATTAGTGAGAAAGGGGGGCCAAGGCCCATGCTCGTCCCCATTGGATCCATCCTTGTGTGTGTATATATATATATGGAGCATATCTAGTGAAAAAAGTTTTGATTGTGAGAGGGTGAGAGAAGTAAATCTTAACCATACGACTATACATAGATGGTTGAGATTAAAAGTTACTTAAAGGTTATGTGACCACTTAAAAAAGTCACATGCATTTATATTCTAATATTTACCAATCATGTAAGATCCAATGGTCAAGATTTACTCTTCTCACCTTTTATAATAAACATTCATCTTACCAGATACACTATATATATAGGATCTTACTCTGGTGAGAGGAGTGTTTATTGTAAGAGGTGAAAGGAGTGAATCTTGATCATTGGATCTTACATGAATGGTCAAGATTAGAACATAAATGCATGTGATTTTTTTAAGTGGTCACACGACCTTCAAGTAACTTTTAATATTGACCATCCATATATGATTGTATGGTTAAGATTTACTCCTCTCACCCTCTCACAATAAAAACTCATTTCACTAGATATGTCCCCCCCCCACACACACTATTCAGGCATCAGTACCTACACCTAGTCTATCATCAATTGGCCTCTAGCCGCATAAACAAAAGTCAAGTACCAACACTACTAACTATGGGGTTCAGTACCCAATACAATAGAACTATAGTCATCCAAAAGAAAAAGTATCTATGTTAGCCATATAAAAAATATCTTGATAGGCATATACAACTACCATACATATATATAATGTGCTACACTATACACAACATCCAAAAACACCACATCACATGTGCAACCTATCTCAAAAAGTCAATCTTCTAGTTGTAGTGTCAAATATATATATATATACACACACACACATTGTTCAGGAACCAATACCTACACTTAGTCTATCATCAGTTGGTCTCTAGCCACATAAACAAAAGTCAGGTATCAATACTACTAACTATGGGCATTAGTACCCAATACAGTCGAACTATAGTCATCCAAAAGAAAAAGTATCTATGTTAGCTATATAAAAAGTATCCTGGCAGGCATACACAACTATCATACATATATGTAGTGTGCTACACTATACATAACATCCAAAAACACCACATCACAGGTGCTGTCTATCTCAAAAAGTCAATCCTTTAGCAGTAGTGTCAAATAGGCAGGAATAGGATGATGACCCTAGGCAAGTAACTCATATATAGCCTCACATTCAAGTAGGCTATATAGGAGTTAGTCGATGAGTCATTCACCCACCAGTACTTCATCGACTCCCAGTAGATGGATAATAGCAACATGTTCAATATGTAGCAGAAGAGTATGGAATACTATGGAAACACAAACGGGGTAAGAATTCTTAAAAATATGTAACGTGCGTGATCTCATTCATGCCATGGTGCTAGAATGTTAATGCAACATATTAAGGCATATAACAATTATGGCATATAAGTCATCTCATTCATGTCATAAGTAATCTCATATAATATCTCATTAGAATATCAACAATATTCACATAAGATATCTCATCTCGCACATAAGTTAGCTCATTTCGGTTTCTAGCCAACTTAGCTAAATTATAAAGATTCATCAGCTTAGCATCCTAGGCTTAGTTAACCTAGTCAAATGACTTTACCTTAACTTGTATTCATCCTACTTAATCATTTTTATTAGTAACTAAATTGTTATTAATTAAATTCAATTATTAACTTACCCAAGGTGTTGTACCAACCTTTTAAGCTTACCATGCATCAACTAAAAATCCAATTAATTTCTAATCATTATCTGAAAGTCAAATTAAGTCTAATTGATCACCATTTGATTCCAAATCAAATCCTAAACAATCTAACTCTGTTTGGCCGAGACCTATGAGGGTCAAAACTCATCAAATTAATTTTCATGCATAATGTCTAAATTTGTACATTTTGCCTTAATCTTGAGTTGGTTTGGTCTTGTTCCAGTTTATAGTCGGGTCATGATTGGGCTAGGTTTGGATTAAAAAAAAAAAAGACTTGATCAAAATATTAATCAAGATCGGATCATGTTAAACCCAACTTAACTTGAACATCTCATTAGAGGAAAAAGTGAGGGATGTCTATTATTAAGACAATCAAGAAATTGAATTATAACAAATCCACAATTTATTATGTATGTGGATATATTTTATCATAATATCAATTTTTGATTTTTTATCAAGAGTTAAGATCCCTAATTTTCCCTTTGAAGTAAGAGTTCACTTTAGAGTCGTCAACTGCGGAAAGTTATATATTGAATGTTAAATAATTATTGCTCTTTCTTATTGTATAAGAAATCAAACATCTATAAACCTTAACCAAATATTTTATAAAATCTAACGTTTACAACGTTAGATTTAATATTATCTAAAAAAACATATTATTCTGTACTAAATCTCAAATCTGGATTCAATAAAAATTTAGTATATAATTTAAAATGAAAAATATGAAAAATAATAGATAATTTGTTTAATAATTAATAACTCCACACTTTACTCAATTTTTCAACCACATCAAATCCTTAGAAAGCATTGAATACACCAAACAAATGGCAGAAAGTAATAAAACAAAACTCAATCTCAACATAAACAAATCTTCATTTTCAATTGTCGATTTAAACTATTAGTACAGACTTAACGCTGGCATGTGGCAAAGGCAGCACCATTTCGTAAGTTAACAATGTGACTGCATCCTCATCTAAATAAAGGTATGAGGAAGTACTCTGCCCACAGTAGCTGCAACAAGAAAAATGACATCAGCAATAAGATAAACTGGCAATCATTCATGTCCAAGAGTATGCTCGGTGCTAGCTTTGGACATTGTTGAATTTTTCACAAGATAAAAATAGATCAATATATGACTAAATCCACCAGCTTTTCTTTTATCTTTAATGAACAAAATACTAAGAGCAACAGCTCATTAACATAATAATTTTCTTGTAGGTAGTAGCTCCCAAAAATTTGTGAAGGAAATTAATTGGTTTCAGCAGGTTCATTTTCTAAGTGGGCACCACCACCTCCCCATCCTTTTTTTTTTTTTTTTTGCCATTTAAGCAGCATGATGCCTAGACTTCAACCCTTGTATGTTTGGAATTTAGATAGAGGGATTCTGGAGTAAAAGATAAGGGTCCGTTTGGTGGTCAAGATAGGGGAGATAGGATAGGATAAACTATCATATCCTACTTTAATTTATAGTTTGGTGAACCAATAGGATAGGATATAGTTATCCTGTCGGCTTATCCTATCCTACTCACTAGTTAAAATTTTATCCTAGGGGTGAGACTGGGTTAGAAGCAAGTAGGATAGGATATCATTTTTCTTTTCTACTCCAGCCCTCCATTACGAACAAAAACGTCACCTCCCCCTCAACCTTCTATCTCCATCAACCCACACCCATTAACCAACCTTCATCACCTTCATCCTTCACCCTTTAACCGTCTTTCACATGAAACCTCATCTAAACCATCACAAATACCACCCATCCATTGTCCCAACCGAGACCACCACAGTCCAACCACTCACCTCCATAACCAACGTTCAACTTCCACCCAAACAAACCTCTACATCTCAGCCACTAAGCCCGGAATTACCGATCACCACTGCTATTCCCGCTACCGCTGTCGCAGATCTGTCCACGTCGCGCACCAACACCGCGAGTCACCGTAGCATCGCGCCTCCACGTCACAAATCCGAGGCCACCATCGTTATCCATGCGCCATTCGTGCCACCTGAGACCGCTCCTTCACCGCGAATCAGCCACCTCTTCACGCAGCAGCCGTAGCAACCCAAGCACTATGCCTCCCTCCAAATAGATAGCTCTATCTCCTTTACCTCTTTATTTCTTGCTTTCGTTTTTATTCTATCTATTTTGTGCAGTTTTTTAATATAATTTTTTATAATTTAAATGTACAAAATGTAAAAAAAAAAGTTATTTTTTAAAAAATATGTAATTCTGATATAAAGGTAAATTTGTCATTTGCATATAATTTATATCATATCTTGATAATATCTGATTTACATCAAACACAAGACATCATAACATAATGTTATCCTGTTAGTTATCTGTAGATATCAAACATCAGATAGGATAACAGCTTATCCTGCTAATATCCTATCCTACTCCTATCCTGCTCTCTTATCCTATTCGTTCTTATCTTATCATGACCACCAAACGAGCCCTAATAGAGGACTTATTCTTCATTTTGAGTAAATATTTTTTAATTTAAAAACTTTTAAAATAAAAAATAAAATGAAAAATTATCATTTAACTTTTCAATTATCTCTTATTTTATTTTTATAAACATTTTATCACTCACTCAATTTAGAAATGAAAAATTAACTTTTCCTTTCTTTTTTCTCCACCACCTCCATCCAAACATAGGCACCAATTGAACTCTAAAAAGTGGAGGTTATTGTAAGGGGACTAAGTTGGTGCCTTCCAGCTATATAGAAACCAATGAAAACTATAAACACACTTTATGAGAAAAATAGCATGTTTTGAAGTTTGTAACTTAGACCACAACTTAATAATAATTATCCATGCAAATTGATTTTTGTCAAAATGAATTTCATTGTTGCTAATGTACTCCAATGTTTTCGATTGGAAGTCATTAGAAATCAAACAACTTTTTCTTTTCTAAAACAAAGGAAAAGCAATCAGATATAGCTGTCCCTTTGGAATAATAATTTTATTGTATAAAGTTCATTATTAAGCAAAATGTATTAATCTTGAAAATCAATTCCTCAAATGATAAATACTTTATAAAGTTAGTGATTACCTTCCAAATAAACACATAGAAGGATTGTAAGGCAGCTGTGCTCTTCAGATCTACAGATTTAGCATGATACCAGAGGATTGAAGCTAGAATTGCATGTCCAAAACCCTAACACATTGAAAGTGAGATTTCAAACTTAGCTGAAATGATGAAACAAGTCCACATTTACTTGATATCAATTTGTATAATATAGAAGCAGTAATTTGAACATTTATAGAGCTGCCTAAGCTTTCTTCTAAAATAATGCCTCCTTGAAAGAGCCATTAATCTTTGACACTAATATCAAGAGCATACAAATATAAAGTCAGGATAGTCTAATGTAAGAGAGAAATTGCTTTCATAGGAAGACATTTCCTTATTTTAGTACAGACATCTGCTATATTACAAGCTAATAATATTAATTAAAATTGGAGTCTGCTGAACGTGCATCAGAGATGTAGCACCCTAGTTCAGAACTTCAGAAGATATGAGGGAAAAACAAACAATTGCCAAATTTGATAGTACCAAGTTACCAACCACTATACAGTAAATATGCAGCATGAGAAAGAAGGGGAGTATATATAGGATTATAGATCAATTCTCATTAGAAACTCACTATTCAACAAACCGTGTTAATTAAAATCACACTCCTATCCTAATAATACTCATAATTCAAATTTTGAAGCTTCAAATAAATAAGAAACTAACAATAATTATCAACTTGGAATTTTGATTAAACCCAACAGTTAACACTTAACAATGTATTTATGATTATATAGATTCATTCATGTATATATCTTGCATTATAGATCAACTTTAATTTTATTGGAAACTCACTATTCCACAAACTATGTTAATTAAAATCACACTCCAATCCATGTTCCAACAGGAAAATCACACTCTAGTCCCTTGGCACAAAAAATTATAACTACTTAAGAGGAAGAAGGATAGAGCCCACACATAATTGTAACCTTTACAAGTAAATAGCAAATTACCGTGAAAATTTTGCTCCAAAGGAAAGGAGATGTTGCACCCACCAAAATGGTAACTCCATAAGCCATTTCAAGAAGTGAAACACAAATCCAAAATACCTGACAAATATTAATTAAGTACATGATGAGAGTACAACTACTAAGATATTGAATGAGAGGAACATACCCGCTTCTGACCCAAACGTACTGACAAAGATTGGACGCCAAATTTTTTATCTCCTTCAATGTCAGGTATATCCTATATAAAATCCAGCAAAATGTTTTACATCAAGTACACATATTGAACCAAAAGTTTGATGTCGAAAAACAAATGCTTATTTTAAAAAACTAGAAGTTTTTACCTTGGAAAATGCTACAACTATGAAGAAAAGACTCACGATTGCAGTACAAAAAATCACTTGTCTTGGAAAAATAGCTGGCCTCTTGAACACATAGGTCTGTGACATTTTGACATGCATTAGTAACCAAAAAACATCAAACTTCCTTGAAAGGTAAATTTGCTAGATAGGAAACTAAGACGTACTTGTCAGACACCATACATGTTATCAGCACAACAACACTAAAATTATTAGCTAAAAATGCCGCATGCTTCTTTTTCTTTTTTGTTTCTTCCTTTTGACTATTTCTATATTGTAAGCAGGAAATTAGTGAATATAGACCTACCTATGAATAGATGGTGGTTTCAAATAGTTTATCATGAATTCAACTAAGTCAAACTAAACACGTGGGATAAAGATTTATTGTTGCTGTTATGTGTACAAAAGCTAATGCATGCACATACACAACAATACGCCTTTAAAGAGCACAATTAAGCATGACAAAACCTGCATGTGAAGAAAATATCCAAGTGGAATTGATGCCTGAGTAGCTAAAAGGTTCATCGCTGCAAGCACTGGATTTTTCTTCCATCTCAAGAAGGGCAACTGAAAATTTTCAGGGACAATGAGGTTATAAAAACAGTCAGCAACGTAGTCACCATCAAATAAATTTGTAAATATGAGAATTTTAGAAAGTATGAGCGAGTATCTTTAAATCCACATACTATGTTTTGCCACACAGGCTCATACAATGGCCAAGTAAAATCTATCATATAGCACATGTGGATATAATTTGACAAGTGGTTGATAGAGAGTATACACACACTCATGCTTATGCTCAGCTGGAAGGTAGCTGGTATGACTTCTAAGCCTTTAGTTAGATTAGTTAGTTTGTTAGAGATTTGGTTATCACTACAGTTAGGGCTATGATTATCTACAGTTCCTCTTGTACATTTAGCTAGAGTATATAAAGTGCATATTGTACAGAATACAATCATAACTTCACTTTCTCTGTTTTCATCAATACAATTCCTTCTCAAAGTTTCTCTCAGATTTTCTCTTCCTTTCTCACATTTTCTTTCTTCTTCACACATCACAGAAACTTCAACATCGTAACCAGAGCTGAAAATTGATCCCTCCCACGGGGTTGCCAACATCACTATCAGTGGTTCAAATCCACGCTCAGATTCTTTGCAATCTTCTGCAATCGCCACCAATCTTGTTACTTTTGATCACTCCCTCTCAGTGAAGCTTGATGATTGCAACTACATGCTAGGGAAGCAGCAAATCGATGCTATTGTCAAAAGTCTCAAACTGCAATAGTTTCTTGCTAAAGATTCTGATATTCCTCCTCCGTTCATTCAATCAGGTCGTTCAGATTCATCCACACCTCATCCTATGGGATCGGCAGGATCAGCTGCTGCTATCTTGGTTATTATCTTCCATGTCCGAATCTATCCTCACCAGAGTAGTTGGATGCACAACATGCTCGTAGGTCTGGGAGAAAATTGAGGTTTATTTTGCATCACAAACTCATGCAAAGATTCAACAATTAAAAGCTGAATTGCTAGCACCACAAAAGGATCTCGAACAGTTTCAAAATGCTTGCTTAGGATTAAAGCAATCATTAATTCTTCTGCTTCCTTTGGTCACTCTACGTCTGATCAGAAGCATATAGATTATCATTATCATTCTTCAGGTTTTGCCCTGCCAATATGATGCATTCGTTCAATTGCCTCACGCCTTGATCCATGTAGTGTGGATGAAATAGAAGCTTTACTGTTAGCTCAGGAAGCTAGAATTGAAAAATCCATCACAACCTCTACAGAAAATCTCACAGTTAATTTGGCTCACCTGCCTCCAAAGGATAAATCTGGTTCTTCACCACATATCAACAAGAACTCATACTCTTCTGGCTTTCAACAATTTCATGGTAGATCTAGAAGGTTGAATCAAGGCAGGTCCAATTCTTTTGAGAGGCAAATCCTCTATCTTTTGTCTAGTGTGCAATAGGCATGCTCATTCTGCTGCAGTGTGCTTCCATCGATTTGATCATTCCTTCACCCCACCTCAGAACCCATACTACCAAAATCCATCACAGTCATCTCCTAGACATCAAGCAAACATGCCAGTCCTCATGGCCACACCTGAAACCGTGTCTGATATTTGCTTGATATCCAGACTTGGGTGCATCAGCACATGTCACACCTGATCCCTTTAACTTGATGCAGAAGTCACCTTATGGTGGTGGAACTGACAGTGTTCACATTGGCAATGGCACAGGTTTGATTATTAGGTCATTCTACTGTTTCCTCTCCATTTAATTTTGCTGTTTCACTTTCTTTGAATAATCTACTGCATGTTCCCTCCATAACAAAAAATTTGGCTAGTGTTAGTCAATTTGCTAGAGACAACTGTGTTTATTTTGAATTTCATCCTAACAAATGCTTTGTAAAATCTTTTGGCCACTGATGAGGTTCTACTTGAAGGAACTACCACCAGTGAAGGCCTTTACTATTTCAAGGCTTTTCCTCTTCAATATTTATCTCCCACTGCAACCTCCACAAGTTGTCTCCAAGCGTTCATCTCTCCTCTACACAAGTCACTGTGTTGGCTTTATTTGGTCAGCGTCTCCCTTAAGATTTGATGGGCTTAACATCATGATGGCTCATAGCACCTGTAATGGGTGCAAGTGTAGCCCTACAAGCTAGATGCGGTTATGAGAAACTTTAAGTAAATAAAGTTGTACCCTTGCTATCAACTATAGTTTTTAGTCTAGCGGTAAGCGTTTGATCCAACAAATGGTATGAGAGCATCGTCATGGGTTTGAATCTCCCAATTGGCATTGGGAGGGGGGAGATTGTTGGCTTTATTTGGTCAACATCTCCCTTAGGATTCAATAGGCTTAACATACTAGCCCATGGCACCTGTAATGGGTGTAGCCCCTCAAGCTAGATGCGGTTCTAAGAAACTTTAAGGAAATAAGTTGCACCCTTGTTATTAGCTATAGCTTTGCTTTTAGCCTAGTGGTAAGCGCTTGATCCAACAAGTGATATCAGAGCGAAGTCATGGATTTGAATCCCCTAGTGACATTGGGAGTGGGGAGATTGTTGACTTTATTTAGCATCTCCCTTAGGATTTGATGGGCTTGGCCCATGGCATCTAGAATGGTTGCAACCCCTTAAGCTAGATACGGTTCTTAAAAACTTTAAGGAAATAAAGTTATACTCTTACCATCAGTTATATAACTTTTAGCTTAGTGGTATTGTTGGCTTTATTTGGTCAGCATCTCCCTTAAGATTCTATGAGCTTAACATCTCGGCTCATGGCGCCTGTAATGGGTGTGGCCCCTCAAGCTAGATACAGTTTGAGAAACTTTAAGGAAATAAAGTTGCACCCTTGCAATCAATTATAACTTTTAGGTTAGTGGTAAGCGCTTGATCCAGCATACTGTATCTTCTTCCATTGTACCACACTTATGTAATGTATATACTGTTGATCTAGGACATATTAATAGTTCTGTTTCTTATGTCTCTTCTGTTGTACATACATACCACCCATCCACATTATAAGGTGCACTCTGACTCTGCCTTATGGCACTGCAGATTAGGACACCCTGATACCATTGTACTTCATCTTGTTCTCAAACTTTGTAATGTTCATATTCCTAATAAAATTGCTGATGATTTCAGCACTGCTTGTTCTCTTGGTAAAGCTCATAAACTACCATCTCAACCCTCTTTTACCATTTATACTCAACCCTTCCAACTACTGTATGCGGATCTTTGGGGCCCCTCCCCAATTCCATCTTCCACTAGTTACAACTACTATTGAGTATTGTAGATGCCTTAATACATGTGGTGTCTTTACTGAGTTTAAACTCAAGGCAAAAAAATCAATTTAACAGCAAAATCCAAGCACTTCAAACAGACTGGTGGTGAGTTTCTGTCTTTCTCCATTTTTCTTAAGTCTCACGGCATTCAACATTGGCTAATTTGTCCTCACACTCACCATCAGAATGGTAGAGTTTAGAGGAAGCATCGCCAAATCACTGAGACTGGTCTTACTTTACTGGCCAAAGCCTCTTTGCCTTTAAGTTTTTCGGACCATTCTTTCCAAGCTGCAACTTATCTCATTAACCTCTTACCCTCTATTGTAAGTCAAGATCAAATTCCATTTGAAAAGCTTTACAATATAACCCCTAATTACAATCACTAGAGAGTCTTCGGGTGTCAATGCTTCCCCAATACTAGACCTTATAATTCTAACAAGTTGTAATTTAGATCAGTGCGTTGCACATTCCTTGACTATAGTTTATCCCACAGAGGCTGTAAGTGTCTTGCACCTAATGGTGGAAGTGGAATGTACATTTCCCGTGATGTTGTCTTTAATGAACCCTATGTTCCATTCGCCAGCGATTGTCATTCTTCTTCTGTACCCTCTCCCTCGTCAATTTACCCCCGTCGACATCTACTTTCCCTCCCCTTGGTCAATGTCATGATCAATATGTTGCTAATTCATCTAACTTTGATTGCTTATTTGCCTCTAACAGCACTCAGTCTCAGGTTTCTGCATCTTGTCCTTCCACTACCATACCCGTAGCTAACCTCTTCTCAGCCTACAGACCTTGTAACTCCCCTCAACTCCAACCATGTACCATCTAACCCTCCTTCATTTCACCCTATGACCACAAGGTCCAAATCTAGTGTCTTCAAGTCTGAGGTTTTACTTGCTCACTCCATCCCTTCCTCGGTTAAAGCTACCCTCTCTGAGCCCAACTGGTTAGCTGCTAGGTAGAGTGAATATGATGCACTAATTAAAAGCAAAACATGGCATTCAGTCCCTCTACCTCAAGACAAACCCCAATTGGCTGTATATGGGTCTTTCAAGTGAAGGAAAATCCAAAAATACAGGGCCCGACTCGTAGCTAAGGAATTTCATCAATAAGAAGGCTTTGACTTCACCTAAACCTTTTCACCCGTGGTCAAACCTTCCACTATTCTTGTTATTCTCAACTTAGCTCTCTCTCATGGCTGGACATCAAGGCAATTAGATGTCAATAAAGTGCTCTTGAATGACAAGTCTCTTGTTTGCGAATTGGACAAATTGCTATATGTTTTGAAGCAAGCTCCTCTTGAGAAGTTAGCCCACACTCTCCACCTCTTCAGTCTCACTTCAAGTAAGCAAATCCATCCCTATTTTATCTTTATATCCCTACCACTACCACCTATATTTAGGTGTAAGTGGATGATATCTTGATCACTGGTACATCAGCACGATTTATTCAAATACTGACCTCTCGGTTAGATGATCAATTGGCTTTGAAAGATCTTGGTTCCTTACACTACTTTTTGGGTATTGAAGTCCATTCTCTATCTGATGGTTCCTATCACCTCACTCAAACAAAGTACATCGAAGACCTTCTTGTTAAGGAAAACATGCACTAGGCCAAGCCTATGACTTCTCCTATGCCCTCTACTGCTCGCTTGTCTAAAGTTGGTGGCAACTATATGGATGACCACCATTTGTATTGCTTCGTTGTTGGTGCTCTTAAGTACGCCATTATCACATAACCTGAGCTAGCTTTTAGTGTAAACCGGGTTTGGCAGTTCATGCAACAACCCCTGGAAGAACACTGGAAGGCTGACAAGCGTATTCTCCACTACCTCAGTGGTACCATCCATCATGGTCTCACTTTTACACGGTGCGCTAATCTCAAGCTCAGTGCTTTCTGTAATGCAGATTGGGCTACTAATTGTGATGACTGAAACTCCACCACCTCAAGCTATTGCATCTTCCTTGGCCCCAATCTAATCTCTTGGAGCTCCAAAAAGCAGCCTACAATAGCGAGATCCAGCACTGAGCCTGAATTCCGAAGCTTGGCCAACACAGTTGCTGAATTGTCCTGGATTGAATCTCTCTTAACTGAGTTGGTGTTCCCATTGCTCCACCTGTGGTATATTGTGACAATCTTAGCACAATTCTTCTCTGCCGCAATCCAATTCTCCATAACAGAACCAAGCATATGGAGCACGACCTGTTCTTTGTTCGTGAAAGGGTGTGCAGAAGCAGCTTCATGTATATCATATCCCCTCTATTGATCAGCTTGCTGATCTCCTCACTAAGCCTCTGTCTACACTACACTTCACTATACTCAAGGACATACTCAAGATTCAGGATCGCTTCAATCACACCTCTCCCTCATCCTGAGTTTGAGGGGCCATGATAGTACACACACTCATTCTCATGCTTACCTGGAAGCTAAGCGGGTATGACTTCTATTCCTTCAGTTAGATTTGCTAGTTTGTTAAGAGATTCGGTTATTACTACATTTTGAGCTATGATTATCTACAGTTCCTCTTGTACAAATATCTAGAGTATATAAAGTGCATATTGTACAGAATACAATCATAACTTCACTCTCTCTGTTTTCATTAATACAATTTTGTCTTAAACTTTCTCCCAAATTTTTTCTACCTTCCGCACATTTCCTTTCTTCTTCACACATCCCAGAAACTTCAACATTGGTCAACAACTAGTAAGAACTAAATTAAATTTTTACCAGAAAAAATCAATATCAGATATCAAGTCTATTGTTTTATTAAATTATTAGTAATTTTCTACTACTACAACAACAACCAAGTCTTTTTCCATTATGTGAAATCGACTACATGAATCAAACAACGTCATTGTGCCTTATCATAAACAAAATATTCAGAAATGTCATTCAAATCCAAATCTTTTTTTATCGTTTCACCTATAATTTTTTTTTATCTCCCTCTACCTCTAGCTACCTGATCTACTCTCCTTACAGGAGCTTTTAAGGGTCTTTTCCTTACATGTCCAAACCACCTAAGGTGGGATTCTATCATATTTTTCACAATAAGTGTTACCCCTACTTTCTCTCTAATACATTCATTTCTAATCCTATCTTGTCTTGTATGGCTACACATCCATCGCAACATCCTCATCTCCGTGACACTGATCTTATGCTCTTACTGACTTTTTATCGCCCAACATTCAATATCATACAACAGCGCGGGCCTTATAGCTGTGCGATAAAGTTTACTCTTAAACTTAAGAGACATTTTTCTATTACAAATAACTTGTGAAGTACTCCTTCATTTCATGCATCCAGCTTGAATCCTATGGTTTACATCTCTCTCTATCTCTCTGTCATTTTATATGATAGATCCAAGATACCTAAACCTTATAACTTGTGGTATGGTATGGTCTCCAATTTTCACCGCTAAGCTAGCATTAATACGCTTCTTACTGAACTTACATTTCATATACACCGTCTTACTCCTGCTTAGACGGAAGTCATGTTCTTCCAAAGCTCGTCTCCATAATTCTAGCTTCCCATTTATTTCCTCTCTCGACTCTCCAATTAAGACTATATCATCTGCAAAAAGCATGCATTGTAGCACTGGTTATTGGATATGCGCAATAAGCATATCCAAGACCAAGGTAAAAGGATATGGACTCAAAGTTGACCCTTGGTGCAGTCCTATAGTTATAGGAAAATCTTGTATGATCCTACCATGCGTTCTCACACTAGTTTTAGCCACATCATTACATATTTTGGATTGCTCGAATATAAGCGATACGAACTCTTTTCTTCTCCAAAGCCTTCCACAAGACCTCTCTCGATACCTTATCGTAGGCTTTTTCCAGATCAATGAAAATCATGTGTAGGTCTTTTTGCTTCCTCCGATACCTCTCCATCAATCTTCGTAGAAGATAGATTGCTTCCATAGTTGACCTCCTAGGCCTAAAACCAAATTAATTCTCTGAAATATGAGTCTTTTGTCTTAATCTCCATTTAATTATTATTTCCCATAACTTCATGGTATGACTCATGAGCTTAATCTCTCTGTAATTTGCACAGTTTTGTATATCTCCCTTGTTCTTATAAATAGGGATTAAAGTATTTCTCCTCCATTCATTTAGCATTTTCTTAGATCTCGTTATCTCGTTAAATAACTTTGTGAGCCAGCTTATACATTTCTCTCCTAGGAACTTCCATACCTCAATGGGTATATTATCTGGTCCGACCGCTTTTTCATTATTCATCCTCTTCAATGCTTCTTTTATCTCAAACTCCCGAATTCTACGATAAAATATTTTATTTTGATCATCTTCTCTAATGTTTAGAACGTCCGAATCTCCTAAAGTCTCATGTCACTCATTAAATAACTTGTGAAAATAACCCTTCCATCGATCCTTAATGTCTTGTTCCGTAACTAAGACTTTACCCTCTTCATCATCAATGCATTTTACTTTATCCAAGTCTCTTGTCTTCCTTTCTCTACTTTTAGTAAGCTTGTAAATATTCCTTTCTTCGTCTTTGGTGCTCAAAGATTGATATAACTCGTCGAACGCTTTAACTTTCGCCTCGCTCACCGCCTTCTTAGTATTTTTTTTTTGTTACCTTATATTTTTCTCATTTTTCACTATTTTTACACACGTGTCAAGCTTTATAATATTCCCTTTTAACCTTAATCTTATCTTGTACACTTGCATCTCACCACCAAAATTCTTTATCCTTGGGTCCAAAGCCTCTTAATTCACCGAGTGTCTCTTTTGCTACCTTCTTAATCCATTTGGCTATCTCGTCTCACATATCATTAGCACTCTCTTGTACCTCCCAAATCTCTTCTTCCATAATTCTCCTTTGAAAGAACATTTGTTTTCCTCTCTTTAGTTACCACCATTTGACCCTTGGGACTCTGTATCAATAATTTCTCCTTAAACTCTTATCTTAACCCATATATCCATAACCAAAATCCTATGTTGAGTAGTCAAGCTCTCTCCAGGGATGACTTTACAATCCATGTAAAACTTTTTATCATATTTCTTTATTAGAAAAAAATTAATTTGAGAGCAAGAACCCCTGTTTCCGTATGTGATAAGATATTCTTCCCGTTTCCTAAAACAAGTGTTAACTATTATAAAATCAAACGTTACCGAAAAATCTAGAATCGCTTTACCCTCTACATTAGCTATTCCTAGACCATAACCCTCATACAAACCCTTATACCCCCTAGATTCGCTTCCCACATGACCATTTAAGTCCCTTCATAGAAAAGTCTTCTCTCTTAATAGTATTCCCTGGACTAAGCCTTCTAAATCCTTCCAAAATATTGTCTTGTAGTGCTCGTCTAACTTTACTTGGGGTGCATATATACTGATAATATTAAAAGTTTCATATTCCACTTATTAGTAATTTACTACTTGAATTAATTGATATTTCTAAAATTGAATCTCACGTTATAATAAATACACTATCGTCACATAATTCCAACTCTTGAATCCCACCTCCAATGAACATGGTTTTCCTCCTAAAAGGAAAATTAGGAGAAGTACATATTAATGGCAAATGAGCCCTAAATACAAATAACAAGTTATCTTATCGCTAGCATTACACGGTTGTTATAAATTTCATATATCACTCTAAGTTTTTAAATTAATAAACAAATATCTATTGCATGCAAGTTCAAAGGAAAATGTTACTTTAAAGCGAATTTATGTAAAGTGAGTAAATAAGAGTGTATTCATCCTTAATTTTAAAATACATTATAATCATAACTCTTTAAGTAATTTAAGGGTAAATATATCCTTACTTACTCATCAAAATTTAAAGATTTAAATTTATAATGATCTATACATGACCTGGTTATATCTATAATTTTAGAAGAGCTTTGTTTAAAACTTAAAAAAATGTTACTAAAATATAACTAAGATTGAGTTGAAATTCTCAATAAAATTATAAAATGAAAAACAAAGAGTATAAACTTTTTCATGTCATAAAAAACACTATCATAACATGCGAAGCTAAATTAAAATGATTTTTTTCTTTTATTTTTATTCTATTTACACAACATTCCCTTGAGAAGCTTTAATAATGACATCGTTAATTATTAACATTGCTTGAGAAAAATTACTTTTAAAAATAATTAATGACAGTATATATTATTAAACACTAAATTATATTATACTAACCCTCTAAATAATATATAGTTAATCATTTTTAAATTTTTTTTCTCATCACTAAAACGTTATAATTAAGTTCAAATTACAAATTGATTAAGAATGTCATAAGAGTAAAAATAGTTACAGAAAATCATATTGAAAAAATATTATATATTCATCTATTATATTGTGATATATTAACTTTTAATAAACTACACATATAGCAAACAAAAAAAAAATAAACTACATATATACATAATATATTATGAATTACTCTTAAAAATGTCTTAACCTAAATATATTAATATTAATAATAAATAAAATTAAGTAAATCTAGAATATAATAATTGAAATATATATATATATATATATATATATATATAGAAAAACAATTTTATTATGATAATTTAAAAATACATTATTACTTATTTAAGAAGGTTGTGCATGCACAAGTTATCAATCTAGTATATATAATACTTAGATTAAAAGAGAATTTAATTTGAAATTTAAAAATCAAGAAGAATATAAAAATGATACATGCGATTCTTATATGTACTCTATGGGCATATTATTTTTCAAAGTAATTTTTTTTCAAGCAATGTTAATAATTAACAATGTCACTATTAATGCTTCTCAAGACATTTTTTCTACTACGACTACGAAGAAGAATAATAATAATAATATATGACTGCAATGTATAATACAAATGAATAGAATCTATATTAATGACTATTACATAATTATTTCCTAAATAATGAGGATAAAAATGAAGTTTTTTTTTTTTACCAAATATCTCACGAACTTTATTTTTAGAACTTAATGAATCGTTGTTAGTGGTAAAAAAGAAGTTTAAATGGAATCCAAATGAACTCACATCCATTGAATAAGCAGCCCCAAGCAACGAATTGATGAAAAGAGTCCAAAACAATGGCCATGAACCTACAATCCATGCAAGCCAGAAACTCTGTAAAAGAGAATAAAATGATATAAGCCTCATTCTACCATGTCAATAAAGTTTATATTGTTTCAGTAAAAATAAAATGAAATAAAGCTTATCTTGACAAATATATCATTAGAAAAAGCACACCACAAAAAATGAAGTTACTATCATTAAATTTTATCATATCTTATTTATACAAGTTGTGTAAATTAAATTAATCGACAATTAACATATTATCACTTTTAATATAAAATAATTATGACATATTTATGCAATGATTCAATTATAATTCAATCTACACATCTATAAAAGTATTTATCTAGATGATGATGCATTAGTTTATTTTCCAGGATATCAAAATACGGAGGCGTGTACAACCAAGCAATAACGTAAATGTTCCATCATAAGCTTTGAATGAATAAGAGCATGATTTTATTGATTCAATGTTTCGCAGTCAAATTTCTAGAGATAAGATAGAATATTGCATGGAATTTTGATAACCATTAGAAAATCCTAAAAGATCATAGATTTTCAAGATCAAATTTGAGTCTCAAAATGAAGAAAACAAATTTGATGGCTAGACAGAAGGCAAGGTCATAGACAAGAGGATATAAACAAAGAAAAATATTAACGTTTTGACTAAACATAGAACACAGTTTGTAACAATCTGTGGCCAGAGGATCAAGTATCACCAACATATAATATAATACAAACAAAATGTTCAGAGAATACAACAAACAAAATGTAAATAAATATTTATATATCCAAAGTTACACTATGTAATTGACCAACAACCAATAGGTTCCTTAAAACTAATAGAAACAAAATTTATATTAATGATTGGAAGAAAATCAAGCAGGAGACATGATGTATATCCAAGTTGCCAAAAATGATAATTCTATATATGGTACCAGAATTAAAGATGATACAACAATAATGACACCAGTTCTGAAAGAATATTCCCCAGATGCCAATGGAAGATATGGCTTGTTTATCTGCAATAAAACATTTAGCACATATCAATAACAAGATAACCCATCGGCAAAGTGTGTAAGCTACAAAAGGTTTCATGTTTTCTTGACATCATCACATGCTAAAATAATTGATAAGGATGCTTGAAAAATTTACGTATTTTAAACCAGAGTTTGGTGGCCAAAATCAAATAAACTGCTCAAGATGTGCATGTAAGCACAGATATGCTTGTATTCACCTAGTGTATATAGGTACCTAAATATCCAACTTTATTGACTCCATTGATAAACTAAACAACAATTCTGCCATTATCATCTTTCTGTTACTAGAAAATCCAGAAGTCCAAAAGACAAAAAAAAAAAAAAAAAGAAAGAAACATGTGCTACCTATCCAGATTGTATATTTCTATTAATAAGTTTCATACCTTGTCTATTTCAACATCATACAATTGATTCACGCCAGAATGAAAAATATTCATACAGAAAGCAGCTACTACAGCCTGAAATAGAAAATTCAAAAGTATTAGTAAAGTTACATAAAATAGCACTAAACATTTTAAAGGGGAAAAAGCAATATAAAATAGCAATTAGGCATTTTGAAGGAGAAACGACTTTTTCTTTTGTCACGTCCGATAAGGAAACAAAGAAAAAATTTAATTTTGATACACTATAAACGTAAAATAATTTTACACTTACATTTAATGATATATTATCATATTATTTAATAAATTTAATATTTCATATAGTTATTGATATAGCTAAACTCATTAATAGTTGTCAACACACAATTAAACAATAGTGTAAATTATATTAACAATGCATGAAAATTAAATTCATAGACAAAATATTACGCAGTATTATAAATTGAATACATATGATACAATATTAAACACAGTGCAAAAGACATTTTAGAATTGTAGTTAGGCATTTTAAATGGCCAAAGAGATATTAAATAGAAACATTAATGGGTAAAGTGTCTTTTTACTGAATTTTCAAACAACCAACATATTTGAGGCCTCACCTGCATCCAGGCAATAAAAAATACTGGAGATAAATCTGATAATTTCTCCACTGCAAGAAGAGACCCAGAAGTTGTGGCTAATACCTACACAAACAAAGTGAGCCCTTTTAAAAGATCTAAAAGGTTACATATATCTAAAAATAGAGGTTCATACAAATGAAATGAATTAGATTAATAATAACTGTCGAGCATTAGTTACGAGATTTGTTCTAGAAAAACTTTAACTTACTGTGGCAATTACTGAGTATGGCCTGCTAAACCTGTAGAAAGCATCCAAGGCATCTTTGACGGAGTCCAAAATGCTTTTTTGATCTTGAGCTTGGGGTTCGTATTCAAATGATTGTGCAGAGGATGCATTCACAACAAATTTTCTCTCACATTCTTGACATGTAGATCCTCCATCATTGCCTTTGTAATGATGCTTCAAATTATGACGCGAAGACATCACGACACAATATTCTTTTTGAATTTTTCCAGTTTTGTGCCATAAGGTTGGTGTTAAATAAGAACCTAGAATATACAAAGTTAAATGTAGCATTGACCTTAAAAATTGAAAAATATAAATTATTTCTTCATTTAGAATGAAATAAATGTTGGAAGAGTAGTGCTATTTCACATAGATTTTTTTTTAACGAAAAGGTATGAATGATGTACCATGGTTTATTTTAGCATCACCTTCGAACTTTTTCAAGAGATCTACTTGAATCAATTTCTTTCTTATGTAATCGCTCCATTTCATTTGTAACACATAGAAAAGCTTTTCATGACATTTAGCATTTTCCATGTTGGAAAATAGCTAGAATTTAATTTGATCACCAAGTCTCAATCCCTAAAATCAAGCAATGTAATATACCGATTTTGGATAGGATTTTCGCGTTACTCGCGATTTCCTTTGTGCGAGCTTAGGCTATTAGGATTTATCTTCTGAGCCGCCTTATTTCATCCAAGTTATTTGAGTTAAGCTTATTTTGGTAATTTAAATTGAAGCTATGTGGACAAATTTTATGACCATTTATTGCCAATACTTTTTAGGTCTGGAACCTAGTACTTATAAGGAGATCTATATAAAATATACATTTTGTTGGAACCAAAATTGGCGTTAATTAATCCTTAAATGTTAATGAGTTATAAAATAATTTTTAATAAATTTTTGAGACTCTTTAACCTATTCATTTTGAAGAGGAAAAATTTTAAAAGTTTTTAGGTTTGGGATTTTTGAACTAAACTCCAAGTTTTGACTTCTCACTCTTAAGGATTTTTTTTTAATATTTTATTTGGATCGGATAGAGGATACTTTCTTATTTATATTTATATTTTAAAGTTAATAGACATTAACTTAAAATAAATAAATGTAAATAAGTAGTATGCTAAATAAGCTACCTAACAAGAGTGCTCAACAAGCCTATTTCGTCCAGCCTTTTATATTTGACTATGACCCTTATTCTAACCAAACCATTTGACTCTCTCCTCCTCTCATCTTCTGCTTCATGTTTCATCTCCTCTAGCCTTTGTTTATGCTTCGTTCTCCATGGGTGTGAGTTGCTGACGTCTATTCCCTTCCTCCTTCTCGCTAATGTGCGTTTTTTAGCATGTAGTGTACTGGTTTGGGTGACGCCCAATCTATCCACTCTTTTCTCTTCATCTTTCCAGCCCTAAAGGTAATCCTAAGGCTCATAGGTATTAAGATTTGAGGAGTTACCACTAGAATTTAGGATTTAAATTGGGGGTTTTCATAACAAAGGTAATTGTTGGTTAATCAATAGCTCTAGAAATTAATCTTTGGTGTCATTATCTTGTTTATGGTCTTAGATTTGTTGGAGACTCATTCTGATGTTACCATTGGTTCCACGACAATGGGCCTATTTGGTTTATCCTTGTGCTATGAGTTAATAATATACTCTATGACTTGTTTTATGCCTTCTATACTCTCTTTACACATTTACTTATATGGATCCAACCTTATAATTTTTGGTATTCCATTTTAGCATATGATATTCATTGATGTTCAACAAGTTGAACTTGGTGTTATTTTGTTTAAAGGTTGGAAAACTCTTATTTCCTATGGTGAAAAAGCTTTGGTAAATCATGGGACAAAGACCTTTGAAAACATGTTATCTATTTTAAAGATATGGTCAATGTGGAAGAATGCTTATGAAAATGAATTGAACCCTATGAATGAACTTTGGAAATTGCTTTGGTTATCCAAATTTAGACATTATGAATATTGGTTGCGTGAAATGTATTTTTGGAACTATGAAAGTTTAACCTTTGACATGTATTTATGAAAGTATAAAATTTTGTTTTATTGGGAGGAGATAAGATGTTGCAACTAATGGTAGTAAGCATTAGCTTTGGTGCACCATGTATGGTGTTAGCATTAACCTTGGTGCACTATGTTGATAACTCTATCAAATAGAGTTATTATGTTCTAGTTTTGTGCTTACATATATGCAAAGTCCTTGATTTTTTTAGAAATTAGCAAAGTTTGTGAGCTTATTTAAATATCTTGAATTTTATGTGTTTTAGTGTTGATTAGGCTTGATTTGGAGTTCAATTGATTTAATTATATACCATTCATGATTGGAGTCTTATTAAGGTGTATTTTGATCTTATAATATAGGTTCATTACCCAAAGGTGTGCCAAGAATAAACGGAATCAAGTCAAGCCAAGAAATTAAAATGCGAAAGTCAAGTTTAGTGCCATACCGACCTTGTTAGACTAAATGAAGTGAATTTGAAGATGTATACGTTCAAATGGAACAAGATTAGATTTATTGGAAAGCTAAGAGAAATTTCTACAACTTTCATGTTGACCACTTTCCTTTATTCCACCGCGTTAACTATGCAAGCTTTAATAGAAGTTTGGGCCAAATTGGTGAACTGACATCTTGACCCCTGAGACAGTATTTTGATCATAACTAGAGTTAGAGACATTGTTTTGGAATGATTTTTATGGCATTGAAAAGTTAAGACAAAGTCCTATAACTTTGATGATTAGACTGAAGTCTAATTCTTAGGTTTGGAGGGTCAAAAGAAGCATGGAAGCAAAGTGAAGATATCTAGGCATGGAAGAATCACGCCTAAGTGTGGAGCCCTTAAATTTTTTAGTTGTTGTGCCAAATAGGACCACAACACGTCCCTATTTATTTAAATAGCATTTTATGCGTTTTTTTAGGGTCTTTGGCCATTTTTTCATTTTTTTTTAGTTTTAAAGAGAGGCTCTGAGTTTGAGAAGGATTTCTAGAGAGAAGTTTGGGATTTGGAGGAGATCAAAAGTGGGTTGAAGATCACAATCTAGTTCATTCTTCCCCTTTTCTCTTGATTTTATTGCTTTATCTTCATGTTTCTTGATCTAGTTTGTATTGATTTAAATATGATGATGTTCTAATTCTTTTCTCGGGTTCCATTTGAACTTGTTATGTAATTTGGATCTATTGTAATTCTTCTTGCTCTTTCTTAAAGAAATGGTTTTGTTTATCCATCTTTTTTTCTTAATGATTGCATTTGATTGACCACCAATTGTTTGATGTGGGAACCCAAAGGAACTAGGAATAAGGAATTAGGTGTTTGACCTTAGATTTGGATAATGCATGTTCATTTTCATCTAATTATGTGGGTGAAGTGATTCGCTACTAGGATAGAAATATATTTCTTAGTCATGCATAGTCATTATTTGAGATTTGGTCTTGATGAGTAAATCTTGGACTAATTCACATAGGAATATGGTTTTTGGGCAAGTAAAGCATGTTTATTTGACCTAGGGATAATCTTATAAATAATTGAGTACCTTGACTAACAATACAAATTTATTGATATTTTGTAATAGAGGTTGCTTAGATTCAAATGAAGCAGTAAGGGATAATGGATCCTTAGACCCTTAATTCTTTGCTTTCTCAATCTTTTACCTAGTGTTTGTTTATTTTTTTTATTTGTTATTTGTGTTGCTCTCTTTTGTTAATTTGGTTTTCCAATTAATGTGTTGCTTGGATAAAGATTAAGGAGTAGTTGGTTAGTATTTAACCCAAAATTAGAATAATATTTGTGGGAAGATACTCTTAATTCGTCACTTTATTACTTGTGTGACTTGATACACTTGCCAATTTAGCAACACATGTATGGAAGGCTTCGAGGATAGACTTATTATCTGTTGGGTAGTGTAGTGACTGGCACTGCAATTATGTCTATGTTGATAAACATGTATTCACATATAAAGATATGTTGAAATCATTGGACACAAGAATTAGCCATATGAGTGAGAGAGGTATGTGAAGTTTTGTTAGGGCAATTACTATTGAATGGAGCAAAAAGTAGGAATAATAACTTTTGTAAAAAGTTTGTATTTGGTAAGCAAAATTTAGTTACATTTATTATAGATGTTTTCACAAGTAAAGGAGTTCTTGACTACATACATTCAAATGTCTGGGGATCAACAATAGTTGACTTTCATGGTGGATATCATTATTTTTTATATTAAACAATTAAATTAGAAAGGTGTGGGTTTAGTTCATGAAGCAGAATGGTAAAGTGTTTATTAAATTCAAGGAAAAGAAGGCCATAATTAAAAGTAAATTGGTTAATTAATCAAGAAACTCAGAGTTGACAATGTAGGATAATTTTGCAGTGATGAATTTAACAAATTCTATAAGTCATAAGGTATTGGGAGGGCATTGCACTATACCAAGTACAAGTACTCGACAACAAAATGGAGTGGCAAATTAGATGCATAAAACTCTATTGGAATGTATTCATAGTATGCATATTAATTTTGTTCTACTTAATATGGATTGAGGTGTTTACTATGACAACTTACCTTGTAAACATATCTCTATCAACTGCAATCGATCTAAAAATTCCAAGAGACATATGATTAGGGAAACATGTTGACTGTTTTGGTTTGAAGAATTTGGCTATTCTGTATATACTTGTCGCAACCGGAATCGCGACGGGACGACTGAAAATAAATTCTAAAGTAGAAAAATTAATGGAGTCGCCACCAATATTTATTTGAATTGGAAAAACATTAGAAAAACCTTTAAATTAGGAAACTGGTCTTTTAGAAAGTGAGTTTGAGTTCGGGAGTCGATTACAGATAGGGAAGGTGTTACCACCCTACACTGTCCGTTCCAAGAACGGTACCTTATGTTAGTTGTGCAAAATTTAATAATCTCAGATGTATTTATTTTAACCCCTTTAAACAAAAGATTTTGTAATTATTTTTTTTTTTTTTTTATTTTTTTATTTTTTTTGAAAAGAAATAAAAGAAATAACCAAATTATGAAAATTTATTTTTTTGGCTTGACAGAAATGGATTTCTGCTCCTACGTATCCCCTGGTGCAATGGAGAACTCAAAGTCACGTAGTTCTTTAGAAAATGATTGTGGGTTAGTTGATTTTAAGTAAGAAAGAGATTTTTTGAAAAAGGAATTTTGTTTGAAAATAAATCCATTCTTGCACGAGATTCAAGTTAGCACCAGGCCAATCAATAAACCCTTATGATCCAAATGACATTAAAGATAGCATCCGCTATTCAATCACCATCATTGATCATTGCATGGATTAAAATTTTTTGTTTTATTTTAAGGCGTGCACAAAGACAACCAAGTAACTATACAAATAACACATCATCATGTCATGAGCTAAATAAATACAATAAAATAAAATAAAAGAACAACATCACAAAACATATTTTTTTTAACATTTTTATTTTTATATTTTTGTTGTTTTTTCATTTTTTAACTTCCTATTAATCACAAGACATATCAGAAAAACACAATTAAATTAAATAGACATTATCAAACAAGTAATAATCCTAAGTAACACAACCAATTAAACTCAAAATATTTTTTATTCTTTTTTATTCTTTTTTACTTTCCAATTTTTTATTTTTTATTTTTACCTCTTTTTCTTTATTTTCAGATTTTTCTCTTCTCTTTTTTTTTTAAACCAAAAGGGATTATTAGATTTTTTATTTCACCTTTAAAAGCTCAATCACAATTTTCAGAATCCCCTCTTTTTTAAACTAATACCCCAAGCCCATTAAAAGAGAGAAAAAAAATAACAACGTACGCAAAAGGAAAGCAAAGGACAAAAGCAAATAAACAAAAGCAAAAAAAAACAAACAGAGACTTGGTCTCTGCAATAGGGAAAAACGAAATGGAAAGCAAATGGAAGGGGAGATTTCGTGGACTGCTCACAGTGGTGCGTGGCTCCGGTGGAGTTGGCAGAGACAGGACGCGATGGAGTGGAGACGGCGTGGGTGGTGGCTAGACGCAGTGCGACGCGGTTGGGTGTGGCCGGAGGAACTCGTGCAGCGGCGGTGCCGCGCGAGGCAGAGACGGTGAAGGAGAATTGCAGAGGGTCGTTTGGTTTGGGGTGATGAGATTTGGGTTCGACGGTGGCTAGCATGGGTTCGCGGGTTTGCTGCTCTTCGTGCGCAGATCCGAGATCTGATTGTGGTGATTCAATTTCTGTTGGGTGATTTTTGGTTAGGTGAGGATGGTGTTTTCATGGTGAGGAGGTTTTGGTGATTATGGAGGCCGTGGTGTATTGTGTTTGGTGAAGCAGGATGAAGGTTGAGGATGGTCTTTGCTTGGGTTGTTTACAATGTGTACGTGTGAAGAGAAAGTGAGGTGATTCTTTGTTAGATGGTGGAGAAAAAAAAACAAAATGGAAATGATTAAGATGAGAAAGGAGGTTTAGATGTGGAAATTGTGGTGGAGAAGATGAAGGTGAATTGAATATTGAAGAGGATGAAGAAAATTTTTGGTCACGGTTTTGAGGAGAGGTTTGGGAAGGTGATGGGAGCTTTGAGGTGATGACAAGCATGGTTTAATGATGTAGATTGAAGATGAGAGTGGAGGGTAATGGTTGCTTTGGTGTGTTGAGGAGTTACGTGAATGGAGGCTCTTGAGTATGAAGAAAAAAAAATGGTGAGGGTTCGTTCGCAAAGTGAAGGTTGAATGAGAAAGAAAAAGAAAATTAGAAGATGGTGCGAGTTCTGGTAGTGAGGTGCTCGTCCTTCAAAATGAAGTCTGGAGGGTTTATATATACATGAGAGAAAAGAGAAGGAAAAGAAAAAAAGAAAAAAAAAAATAAAATAAAAATAAAATAAAATAATGAGTAGTGTGTCTTACGTGAGTGAGTGAATTGGTGCATGTAGTGGGTGAATGAGTGGGAGTGGGTGAATTAGTGAAGTGAGTGGGGAGTGGATGTATTAGTGAAGTGAGTGGGGAGTGGGTGTATTAGTGAAGTGAGTGGGGAGTGGGTGAATATATTTTTATTTTTTTATTTTTTTATTTTTATTTTTTGTATTTTATTTTATTTTATCATAAAAAGAGTGCAAAGCAAAGCAATTAAACATCAATTATCACAGGATTATTAATTTATGAACAAACATGAAAAAGTAATTTCACGGACAAAATTGGGTATCAACAGCTGCCCCCCTTTGCTTTACATTTAAATTAAATGGAAAGCAAAGGAGTTGATTCAATTTTGTCCATGAAGCTTGATGAAAAAAAATAAAAAAGCTTGCGGAGTCGGGTATTCGCTGAAGCTTAACAGAAAGGTTAAAAAGCTTGCGGAGTCGAGTATCCTGCTGAAGCTTGAAAACAGAAAAGGCACAAAGCTTAACATAAAGGTAAAAAGCTTGCGGAGTCGAGTATCCTGCTGTAGCTTAAAAACAGAAAGGTAAAAAAGCTAGCGGAGTCGGGTATCCTGCTGTAGCTTGAAAACAGAAAAGGCACAAAGCTTGCGGAGTCGGGTATCCGCCGAAGCTTGACAACAGAAAGGTAAAAAGCTAACAGCTTATAGGGTAGGGTGCCCATCGAAGCTAAACAAAAAGATAAACAACAAATAGCTTGTGGGGTAGAGTGCCCATCGAAGCCTGACGGAAAGGTAAAAAGTAAACAGCTTGTGGGGTAGAGTGCCCATCAAAGCCTGATGGAAAGGTAAAAAACAAACAGCTTGTGGGGTAGGGTGCCCATCGAAGTTGGACAGAAAGGTAAACAACAAACAGCTTGTCGGGTAGAGTGCCCATCGAAGCCTGACGGAAAGGTAAAAAACAAACAGCTTGTGGGGTAGAGTGCCCATCAAATCCTGATGGAAAGGTAAAAAACAAACAGCTTGTGGGGTAGGGTGCCCATCGAAGTTGGACAGAAAGGTAAACAACAAACAGCTTGTCGGGTAGAGTGCCCATCGAAGCCTGATGGAAAGGTAAAAAGCAAACAGCTTGTGGGGTAGAGTGCCCATCGAAGCCTGACGGAAAGGTAAAAAACAAACAGCTTGTGGGGTAGGGTGCCCATCGAAGCTGGACAAAAAGGTAAACAACAAACAGCTTGTCGGGTAGGCTACCCATCAAAGCTGGGCGAAAAGGTAAAAAGCAAACAGCTTGTGGGGTAGGGTGCCCATCGAAGCCTGACGGAAAGGTAAAAAGCAAATAGCTTGTGGGGTAGGCTACCCATCAAAGCTGGACGAAAAGGTAAAAAGCAAATAGCTTGTGGGGTAGGGTGCCCATCGAAGCCTGATGGAAAGGTAAACAACAAACAGCTTGTGGGGTAGGGTGCCCATCGAAGCCTGACGGAAAGGTAAAATAACAAACAGCTTGTGGGGTAGGGTGCCCATCGAAGCTGGACGGAAAAGTAAAAGGTAATGACTTGCTGTGAAAGCAATGGGTGCGAGGACCAAAAAATTGAAAGGTAATGGGTGTAAGACCCTGACTTGTCCTAGAAGCAATGGGTGCGAGGACCCGGAGACTAAAAGGCAATGGGTGCGGGGACCCAGAAATTAAAGGACAATGGGTGCGGGGACCCAAAAATGAAAAGACAATGGGTGCGAGGACCCAGGAATTAAAAGACAAGGGGTGCAAGGGCCCGGAAACTAAAACACAATGGGTGCTGATTTTACAAATGCATGTGATGCCTGAGACGATGCATAATGCAATGGATGCATGATGATGCAATGGATGTGATGCTTGAGGACAATGCATATGATGCCAAATATAATGCATGATGCAATGGATGCGCTACTGTAGAGATTCTCATGAATAAATTGAGTAAGCAAAAAAAAATTTGTTTTTTTTTTGTTTTGTTTTGTTTTGTTTTTTTTTTCTTTGTTTTTTTGTTTTTTTGTTTTTTGCACATCGGAGCTTTGGTTCCGCAACCCTTAAGGACTTTTCCCCATAGCAGGATCAAGGTCAAATAGTAATGAAACTCATTGATTTGCTTTATGATTTGTCAGATCATCATTTCTTTTCTCATCAATACTTTTATCGACTTCATTGCGTTTCCCATGACCTTTCGAGAAAGCAAATCTGAATATTTTTTATTGTCACATGTTTCACATCTCAATATAAAACTATCATGAAAAATGCAGATTAGATCAACAATGGGTTGCAACAAAGAGGATTATTATTATAGAAAAGAACAAGACAAGAAACAGAGTACAAAAAGGGATCGAATTGACAAGTTTACAAAAGAGATGTCGAATAGAGTTTTCCACTTTTTAGTGGTGTTCTCTTGGATGATCGTGTTAATTTCCCATGTATGTGATTTTAAACACCCATTTGTGTGTTTCCAAGAATATGATTTGATCCACTTTTCATATATTAGGAGTGTTTCCTGACAAGACTTCATATATTCAAACTGCCCCAGTTTGGCCCAAATAAACTTAAACTGCCCCAATTTGTGACTTCAGGCAAATCCACTTCTTCAGATGTGTCAAGTACCATTTTTTTTTAAAACCCTAACTTTTGCCTAGGTCGCCCTTTCGAGTTTTCAACCTAGCGAGTCGCTCTAACTTTTGCCTAGGTCGCCTTTTCAGGTTTTCAACCTAGCGAGCCATTTCCTTTTCTTCTTTTTTTTTTAAACATAGTACATTTTGACCACATCTGAATTTATGGGAAGTGGTAAATCTTCACCATCCATGTTTGTGAGAATCAAGGCTCCTCCCGAGAAAGCCCTTTTTACAACATAAGGCCCTTCATAGTTTGGAGTCCATTTTCCTCGATGATCCTTTTGAATGGGAAGAATCTTCTTGAGTACTAGATCTCCTTCTTGAAACTGCCGGGGACGCACCTTTTTTGCATAGGCTTTCATCATTCTCTTCTGATAAAGCTGGCCATGACATAGTGCAGCTAATCTTTTTCCTTCAATGAGGTTCAACTGATCAAGTCGAGTCTGGACCCATTCAGCTTCTTCTAATCCTGCCTCCATCAGCACTCTTAATGATGGTATTTCCACTTCAATAGGGAGTACTGCTTCCATTCCATAAACCAAAGAGAAAGGGGTTGCCCCAGTTGAAGTACGAACGGACGTACGATAACCATGCAGTGCAAATGGTAACATTTCGTGCCAATCTTTGTATGTTACAACCATCTTCTCGAATAATCTTCTTGATGTTCTTGTTTGCTGCCTCAACTGCCCCATTCATTTTAGGGCGATAAGGTGAAGAATTGTGGTGCTCAATTTTAAAACTCTCACACATCTCTTTCATCATCTTATTGTTCAAATTAATGGCATTGTCAGTGATGATCTTGCTTGGCAAACCATAACGACAAATCAACTCCCTTTTGACAAACCTGATCACTACAATCCTGGTGACATTGGCATAAGAAGCAGCTTCGACCCATTTGGTGAAGTAATCAATTGCAACAAGAATAAAGCGATGTCCATTTGAGGCCTTCGGTTCAATAGGCCCTATGACATCCATTCCCCACATCGAGAATGGCCAAGGTGCTGTTAAAACATTCAAAGATACCGGTGGTGCGTGAACCTTATCAGCATATGTCTGACATTTATGGCACTTCCTTACATAATTGAAGCAATCATTTTCCATTGTCAACCAATAGTATCCAGCCCTTAGGATCTTTCTTGCCATTGCGTGCCCATTTGCGTGAGTTCCAAAAGAACCTTCATGAACATCTCTAATAATTTTCTCTGCCTCCATTGCATCAACACATCTTAGCAGCACCATATCGTGATTCCTCTTATAAAGCACTTCCCATTAAGAAAGAAACCCATTGTGAGTCTTCTCGAGGTCCTTTTGTCATTACTTTCAAGCATCCAGGAGGGTATTCTCTACTCGATAAAACATTTGATGTCATGATACCATGGCTTCCCATCTGGCTCTGTTTCTACCATTTGACAATATACCGGTTGGTCACGACTTTCCATTTTTATAAGTGGCAAGTCCCTATCATGGATTATTTTGAACATTGATGATAATGTGGCTAAAGCATCAGCCAACTGATTGTCTTCCCGAGGGACATGATGGAATGTGACTTTGTCAAGTTGTTCAATCAACTTCTTGATGTAAACATGATAAGGGATTAATTTGGCATCTCGTGTCTCCCATTCTCCCTTTAATTGATGAATGACCAAGGCGGAATCCCCGTATACCTCAAGAATTTTTGCCTTTGATTCTATTGCTGCTTGGATTCCCATGGCACATGCTTCATATTCGGCTACATTGTTTGTACAATCAAAGCACAGTCTAGCAGTGATTGGAATGAAATTGTTCTTGGGTGAAATTAGTATAGCTCCAACTCCATGCCCCAGTGAATTGGAAGCTCCATTGAACAACAAAGTCCATTTTTCTTTTTCCTGGGATTCTTCTCCTCCAAATAAAGCCATTATATCTTCATCAGGGAATTCACACTGCATAGACCCATACTCCTCCACAGGTTGACTGGCCAAGAATTCTGCAAGGGCGCTGCCTTTTACTGCCTTTTGGGTGACATAGACAATGTCATATTCTGATAGCAGAACTTGCCAACGTGCAATCCTCCCCGTGAGAGCAGGCTTTTCAAAGATGTACTTGATTGGGTCCATTTTGGATACTAACTAAGTGGTGTAACTCAACATGTATTGCCTCAAACGGTGAGCCGCCCATGCCAAGGCACAACACGTGCGTTCCAACAATGAGTATGTTGCCTCATAGTTGGTAAACTTCTTACTCAAGTAATAGATGACATGTTCTTTTCTACCAGTTTCATCATGCTGCCCCAGTACACAGCCCATGGATTCATCTAATACAATCAAGTACATGATAAGAGGTTTTCCCGGCACTGGTGGTACCAAAACTGGGGGTTCTTGCAGATACTGCTTGATCTTTTCAAATGCTGCTTGACAATCTTCATTCCATTCTACAGACTGGTTTTTATGCAGTAACTTGAAAATTGGTTCGCACGTTGCAGTCAATTGGGATATAAATCTAGCAATATAGTTCAATCTCCCCAAAAACCCTCGAACTTCCTTTTCAGTGCGAGGAGGTGGCATCTCTATGATTGCTCGGACTTTGTCTGGATCAACTTCTATCCCTTTCTGGCTAACCACAAACCCCAAAAGCTTGCCTGATTTTACACCAAAAGTGCATTTAATAGGGTTTAGTCTGAGCCTGAACTTTCTCAAACGTTCAAAGAGCTTTTGCAAATTAACAACATGTTCTTCTTCTGTTTTAGACTTAGCAATCATGTCATCCACGTAAACTTCTATTTCTTTATGCATCATGTCGTGGAACAAAGTCACCATTGCCCTTTGATAAGTTGCTCCTGCATTCTTCAATCCAAATGACATTACTTTGTAGCAAAAGGTTCCCCACAGAGTAATGAATGTGGTCTTCTCCATGTCTTCAGGTGCCATCTTGATCTGATTGTATCCTGAGAAACCATCCATGAAGGAGAAAAATGAATGCTGAGCTGTGTTGTCCACCAGTACATCTATGTGAGGTAGAGGAAAGTTGTCTTTAGGGCTAGCCCTATTTAGATCTCTATAGTCAACGCACATTCGTACCTTCCCATCTTTTTTCGGGACAGGAACAATGTTGGCGACCCATTGAGGGTACTTTGCAACAGCAAGGAAACCTGCATCAAACTGCTTTTTAACCTCTTCTCTAATTTTCAGTGACATCTCTGGCTTCATTCGTCTCAACTTTTGCTTGACGGGAGGACATTCTGGTTTTAATGGCAATTTATGTTCAACCATGCTAGTATCTAGCCCAGGCATATCTTGGTATGACCATGCGAAAATGTCGCAATAATCAAATAAGAGCTTGACTAACTTGCTTCTCTCATCTTCTTTCATGGAAGTGCCAATTTTTACTTCTTTTTTATCATCTTCGACCCTAAATTAATCACTTCAGTTGGCTCTTCGTGGGGTTGAATTTCTTTGGCCTCTTGTTCCATTAATCTCATTAACTCGGAGAGGTTTCCAATTGTCATCATTATCCTCATCAACATGATTAATGGGATGATCAAAATCATATAATGGGTCATAGCACTGTCATTTTCAAGAGAGTCACTTTCGGATCTGCATTTATTGGTATTAACACAAATAAAAAGAAGTAATGAATAAAGGTTAATGTAATGGTCGGGCAAAAAGCTAAAAAGAAAAGAAAGAAAGAAAATGGCAAGATAATTTGAAAATGCATTTATTGATAGTAAATATCAAACTAGAAACATGTGAGCCCACTTTTACAACATATCTTCCTAAAGCCTTGGGCAAAGCTAAAGGATTAGCATTATAGAATTACTTTGAATCAGTTTCAAAGGTCACGGCAAAATCAACGAACTCCCAATTGTTGAGCTCTGCATCTGGGGGACAAGGGTACACCAGGTTGACACCATGATTGATGGGTTGATCATCTTCGATAGCGAGACACTTGATTCAGAAACACCAATCCTGCACTTCGAAAGCTTTGACGGATGTCACAGATGGGGATTCCTCAGCTTTAGGCTCCCGATTTTCCAACCGAGCCAACCTCCTTTCTTTTTTCTCTTCTATAACCCTTCTCTTATCGGCTTTGGTGGGTTTATATCCTAGCCCGAACTCCGTCTTTGTTTTCACAGGGGTTGTAGGAACTTCATAATGCCTTGTTCGTTCATTCCTAGTCCCCTACATTGATATCCTTTTTCAAGCATGACCTTAGCCATCATCATGGATACATTAGATGGTCGTGGCTTTGAAATTTGTGCTCCTTCTTCCACATAAGTGGCATTAACAATCTCCAAGTGCTTGGAACGCATGTTTCAAGAGCTTCTTCTGCTACTTCAATGTAAGGGGTTGATAGTGGTTTACTCACTAAAAGGTCTTCCTCACCCGAAATGATTACCAACCTACTGCCAACTATGAACTTCACTTTCGATGCAATGTGGACTGACGCACGGCTCCAGCAGAATGAATCCAAGGTCGTCCTAAGAGACAACTGTAAGTTGGTGTGATGTCCATCACCTGGAAGAGTATATGAAAGGTAGTAGGTCCAATTTGAACTGGGATCTCAATTTCTCCTATTACTTCTCTCCGAGTCCCGTCAAAAGCTCGCACGATCATTGTACTTGGTTTCATGTAAGTCCCATCAAAAGGCAACTTAGAGAGAGTTGATTTTGGTAACACATTCAAAGAGGAACCATTGTCAATGAGCACTCTAGCCATTATATGCTCTTGGCATTTGACAGAAATGTGTAGTGCCTTGTTGTGTCCCATTCCTTCAGCAGGTATTTCATCATCAGTGAAAGTGATATAATTATCAGCAGTAATATTGCCAATAATACCGCCTAGCTTGTCAACTGTAATGTCATGAGAAACATGGGCTTGATTCAGTATCTTCATCAATACTTTTCTGTGCGGCTCAGAATTCATCAATAAGGACAAGAGTGATATCCTTGCAGGGGTGCGATTCAACTGATCTACCACTCTGTATTCACTTTGCTTGATGAACTTCAAAAATTCATAGGCCTCTTCATCAGATACCTCCTTCTTATACTCATTTAGCTTTGTCAACTTTTCTTTTGCTTTCACATCATTTCCCATGGAAGTCTCTCCTACCTTGCTCTTCCCCTTACAGTTTCTTTTCATTTCTTCTTCTTCTTGCCCTTTTCGCAGCTCCTCCGGAGTATAAATGCGACCACTTCGTGTCATCCCTCCGATCGCTGATATATTAGTGACAACAGAGGTTGGACAAGATGAAACTTTTGGTTGATCGTTTGTGGGATTGCTTCCAAGGATTTGCACATCATAATTCCATGGTACTGCCTTTGTGTTTTTGAATGGAAAAGGGCCAGGAACTTGAATAGTGATAGGCCTTGGGCCACATGAAGATGGCGCAACTGCAACTTCAGTGTAATAGATAACCAGTGGTTTGATAGCTGGACTTGCAATAGAAGGGACTAGAGGGTTCATGGCTTCCTGACCTTCTTGCGATTGTGGAACAACACACTTATCCACCATGCTTATGCCACCATTGTCACATAGATGACCTATTTGCACTAATTGCATGTCCATTAGATCTTGGAGCATTTGTTTGAACTCAACACATTCCTCGATAGAATGCCCCACATTCCCATGAAGACTGCACATTATTTCATCTTTGTCGCCTCCTTTCTCTTCAATATGAGCTTCCATCATTCCAGATTTGCACAGCTCTTTAAAGATGACCCTCATGGGGGTCTTGACATCTGCCACTCGTCTTATAAGTCTAGGCAGAGCACTCCTCTATAGCATTGACTGTAGAATTCCCATGATTAGGCAAAGGGTTGTGGCCCACACTAGGAGTATTTGGCTTGAAATTCAACCATTTGGCGTTGATTAGATCTTGCACCTTAAATTTCAGCGCTTTGCAATTCTCTGTGGAATGCCCTACGGCCCCCGCATGGTAATCACATTTGGCATTCGGGTCAAAACCTTTAGGGTATGGGGGTTCTAATGGCTTCATCGGGCAAGGGGCCAAAAGAGAGTTACGGATGAGTTGGGGTAGTAACTCAGTGTAAGTCATGGGAATTGGGTCGAAGTGGACAAATTTCCTTTCTTGGTTATTTGGTGGCTTTCTTTGGTTTGTGTTTGGATTTTGGGTCCATGGTTGAGCTGTTTGAGGTGGTAAGGCAGAAGGTGTTTAGTGTTGAGTGAGGGATGGTGTCCGGTAAGGTATCATTGGGTGATGAGGCTGGGGGTAATGAGCTTGTGAAACATTGGCAACATAAGGGTGGTAGGGTTGGGGATGTGGAACTTGGGAGACATGAGCAAAGTATGGGTTGTAAGGTATGTAGGAAGGTTGGAAGGATGGTTGAGTATTGCTAGGTGATCGGTTATGTTTCCCTTGGGTAAAGCTTCTTTGATCACAAGTAACAGCATGAGTTTCTCCTTATCTTTTCTTCCATGTTGGGGGCCTCTTGGCATTAAATGTCCCTGTTGAACTTTCAACTATCTTCCCACTTCTCATTCCTCCCTCGACTCTTTCTCCAATGATGACCATGTCCAAAAAATTTGATGACACACTCCCTATCATTTTGTCATAAAAGGGTGATTGCAGAGTGTCGATGAATGTGGCCACCATTTCTCTTTCTGTCAATGGGGGCTCTACTTGAGCAGTCGTTTCCCTCCATCGCTGAGCATATTCCTTAAACGTTTCAACATCTTTCTTAGCCATATTCTGCAATTGCAGTCTATCAGGTGCCATGTCGATGTTATACTTATACTGCTTCAGGAAAGTATCAGCTAAATCCTTGAAACTCCTTATATGGGCACGCTCAAGATGTGTGTACCAATTCGAAGCTGCCCCAGTTAAGCTGTCTTGAAAGAAATGGATTAGCAACTTGTCATCATGTGTATGAGAAGCCATCTTACGGATGTACATGGTTAGATGGTTCTTTGGACAAGTGGTTCCCTTATACTTGTCAAAATTTGGGACTTTAAACTTTGGGGGAATCACCACATCCGGGACAAGACAAAGCTCTGAGGCATCTAAAAGACCATGGCCACTTGCTCCTTCTATGGCTCGTAGTCTCTCCTCAAGAATTTCAAACTTTTCTTTGGACTGAGGATTTTCGGCAGAAGAAATCGTTGGATATTGTGGCATGAAAGTAGGAACAAGATGTTGCACAGGTGGGGTTCCACTAGTACCAAGATAATGGGCATGTGGTTGGGCAGTGCTTAATGAATTTGAAGCAGGCAAGTTGCCATCAGAGGGATTGGGGGCCTGTGGTGGTACAAATCCGGAAGGGAGGCCATATGGTGGGATAAAGAAAGGGAATGGGTACTGTGTTGGCATGGCTTCACTGATATTTGGCTGAGGGACTTGGATTTGAGAAGTGTTTAGCGGGTTTGAAGTTGGCGTTCTGGCCGGGGTGGTATTATCAAGGGGTTGGCGGCTAATGGTGGTACATATCCTGGAGGGAGACCATATGGTGGGAATGATGGCACCTGGTTTTCCTGTGAACTGGTGACCGAGGGTTGAGTGGTGTTGTTTGGATAAATGGTGAGCGGCATCACAACCCCTTGAGGATTAAAGCCTTGGTATTGTAGAGGAATTGAAGTGAAACCGGGCGGGTGAAGAGGCGTGGCCGGATGTCCTTCGTTTGCCACTGAGGGATTCCCATCTGTGTTCCTTCTATTTTCCATGGACTGTAGCATCTCCATCATCTTGGACATTTGCTCTCTGAGCTGATTCACTTCATCCTTCAACTCTTGAGTTTGTTCTATTTCATCCATGATCCTAGCTTGGGAACGAGTCCTATAAGGATGTCGTAGAGACAGATTTTTTTTTCTGTATTCACCATTTGTTATCATTATTAGGAGCATGAAAAAGAAAGAAAAATAATAATAAATGCAAACAAAAGTAAAATTATACATGTAGAGACATGATCCAAAGCAGCAAACAACATCGATAAACCTCGTTCATTCAAAAGGAAAAGCTTTGAAGCCATAGAGAGTTAGCCTTTACAACTTGTCTTATATATCTAAAGATGGAGACATTAGCTTTATAAAACAAGACAGATTGAATAAGGCTAACTTAATATTTCCATTGAAATCGAGGAACATTATATAAGTACTCCCAAAAAATTAATTTTGGAAGCTTTCTTCAATGAAATTTGCCGAGGAAGTTGAGATCCTTCCTAACTTGAGTCAAAAGCTCCTGGATTTCTCCTGGCATCAACTTAACCTCCACATCGAGAATCTCTCTTGCTCTTTTCCTCGATCGATTAGAGATCTCCCTCACATTGTTAATTACCACTTTGGCCTTTCGCTCCATATCTCGACTCGCATTAAGGTAGAAATCTTTTTCATTAGTCAAGAGAATAACATCATTTTCTAGTTTATTCTTTTTATTCTCTAAGGAAGCAGACCGTTCAACATGGTCTTTCAGCTGCTGATTCAAGATTTCAAATTCAGACTTGAACTCTTCAAATTGGCCATTTTTCCTTTGAATAACTGCCTCGAGGACTTGACAAGTCTCTCTTAGCTTCTTTATCTCAGACTCCTTAGAAGCTGCTTCTTGTTCTTGACTTTGTGTTCACCTTATTGCGGTGTCAAGTTGAGTCATTAAAGATCTTCTCTCGGCCCACTGCTGATAAATGATTTCATATCGGCCTTCTGCTTCAGCGTGGTAGTCTTTGGGTTCATCAAACTGGTGCATTGGTGGCTCGGGCTTTGTACCTTAGGAGCAAGGAACCCTTTCTTCCTATTAGTTTGCCAAAATGGATAATCTTTTGTTGTTTCAGATGAGGGGATACCAGGCTTCATGCTTCTCGCATTCTTCCAATCTTCAATGACTTCTTGGATCTTGTGGTCAGTTCCTTCATCACCATATGAGAATTCAAATGTTGACAATCCATGAGTCATAAGAAGGAATTGCAAGGAAGCCATCTGTCTTCGGGCCATAGCCGGAGCATAGCCCACTACTCCCCATGGGCCAATAAGTAGAACCCATGGTCTGCTTCCACATTTATATATGGTATAAGTGAAGGGAAACCACTTGGCTCTCCAAACCACCTCTTTTATTTCCAGGAAAAAATTGATCCATTGCCTCATTGTAGGAGTTCAGTGAGGCCAATTATCACGCCCATATAAAGAGAGCGGGTGCTTAGGTATGACATACTGTTTTAGATTAATTTCTGGATGGTTAAAGCATTTCAAAGTTGGCATATGACTAAGCATCCATACTGCAAGCAAAGGTGCACATCCCCAAAATCTTCCTTTCTGATGGACTCGGCAATAATTCAGGGATCGAATTGTCTCAGCTAAAATTGGTGGGGCTGGGTGTACCCCATGCTCGATTTGCTCAAACAAATTGATCACATGTCCATCTACTTGATTTTTCCATCTCGGGAAGATTACTAACCCATAAATAGCGAAGGCTAGTGCTACCAAACTAACACTTTGATCAACTTGAGCTTCAACCATCCTAAGCAAGAACCCTGAATCTAGACTTCGTCCTCCATTCATCATGTACTTGTCCAATTCATTGGTATGAATACCTATCAATTTGGACAACATCCTTTTTGGCGTCTTCTCGGGGTCATGCGAGTACACTTTGTCCTTGGGCATGTCATCTCTATTAAGAAGCTTAGCATACTCCTCAATCGTTGGCACCAAGTCAAATTGTTGGAAAGTATAACACCGATATGAGGGGTCCCAAAAATGAAGCATAGCTTTTAACATTTGGAGGTCATGGGTGATGAACATGAGAGCTGCAATATCTCCATACTTGTCATTGAACTCTTCTTGTCTTCTCATACTATACCACACGTTACGGAGCCTCCTTAGGTCATTTTGCTCAAAGTCATGGCTCCCCATTAAGGGAGGTATAGGAGCATCCCGTGTGCGAACTATTTCCTTCCTTGGCTTGGATTCTTGCAGACTCTTCACTGACACCGAATACTCTCTGCAACCTCGGACATTATAGCCGCTTTTCCTTTATCCATGCTCGAGATTTATCGATATCTTCACAGTATTGAATCACATATGCAAATGCAAGGTAAAAGAAGATAACAAAAAAAAAAGTTAGCTACTAAAATAAAAGACAAACAGAAATTCCTCATGTGTTAGAGGAGAAGGGGTACCTACTCTTGGTACCCGTCTAGCAGGATGGGCTCTATGAACGATGGTAGCTCTAAGGTTATATTTACAAGTGATAGCTTTGGTTCTAGACCCTTATCAGACAAAAGGTTCCCAAATTGCCCCGTACTGTCACCAATACTTTGGCTAGCAAGAGTCCTCCATCCTCACCCATGATAGGTTACAAGCGGAAAGAGTTCAATTTGAGTGAGGGGTTTTCATGTGCTACTGGAGACCAAAGGTCTCACAAAGCAACACTACTTCGCCCTCTATCTAAGCCTACAAGGTACAGAGCTCGGGAATAGAGCTTGTGTGTGAAGTGATAGTGATATGTGAAGGAGCCAAAAAAAAAAAAATCTGTACAAAAACTTAAAAGACAAAAATACCCCCAACCTGCAAAACATATATACAACAACTAGCCAGCAATCGTCTACCTTAGGGTTTTAGCAAATAGGTACAAACTATATATACAAGTCACAATATACATGAAATAATGCTATCAGATATTTACATATAAGTACTAAATAAAATACATTTACAAACAAATAAGAAAACAAAACAAAGACAAAGAGGGTAAAATAAATAAATAAAAAGATTATTAAAAATTTACACAACTGACAATAACAGGCCTGACTCTCTAATGGTCCCCAGTGGAGTCGCCATCTGTCGCAACCGGGATCGCGACGGGACGACTGAAAATAAATTCTAAAGTAGAAAAATTAATGGAGTCGCCACCAATGTTTATTTGAATTGGGAAAACATTAGAAAAACCTTTAAATTAGGAAACTGGTCTTTTAGAAAGTGAGTTTGAGTTCGGGAGTCGATTACAGATAGGGAAGGTGTTAGCACCCTACACTGTCCGTTCCAAGAACGGTACCTTATGTTAGTTGTGCAAAATTTAATAATCTCAGATGTATTTATTTTAACCCCTTTAAACAAAAGATTTTGTAATTATTTTTTTTATTTTTTTATTTTTTTATTTTTTTAAAAGAAATAAAAGAAATAACCAAATTATGAAAATTTATTTTTTGGCTTGACGAAATGGATTTACGCTCCTACGTATCCCCAGGTGCAATGGAGAACTCAAAGTCACGTAGTTCTTTAGAAAATGATTGTGGGTTAGTTGATTTTAAGTAAGAAAGAGATTTTTTGAAAAAGGAATTTTGTTTGAAAATAAATCCATTCTTGCACGAGATTCAAGTTAGCACCAGGCCAATCAATAAACCCTTATGATCCAAATGACATTAAAGATAGCATCCGCTATTCAATCACCATCATTGATCATTGCATGGATTAAAATTTTTTTGTTTTATTTTAAGCCGTGCACAAAGACAACCAAGTAACTATACAAACAACACATCATCATGTCATGAGTTAAATAAATACAATAAAATAAAATAAAAGAACAACATCACAAAACATATTTTTTTTAACATTTTTATTTTTATATTTTTGTTGTTTTTTCATTTTTTAACTTCCTATTAATCACAAGACATATCAGAAAAACACAATTAAATTAAATAGACATTATCAAACAAGTAATAATCCTAAGTAACACAACCAATTAAACTCAAAATATTTTTTTATTCTTTTTTATTCTTTTTTACTTTCCAATTTTTTATTTTTTATTTTTACCTCTTTTTCTTTATTTTCAGATTTTTCTCTTCTCTCTTTTTTTAAACCAAAAGGGATTATTAGATTTTTTATTTCACCTTTAAAAGCTCAATCACAATTTTCAGAATCCCCTCTTTTTTAAACTAATACCCCAAGCCCATTAAAAGAGAGAAAAAAAAATAACAACGTACGCAAAAGGAAAGCAAAGGACAAAAGCAAATAAACAAAAGCAAAAAAAAACAAACAAACAGAGACTTGGTCTCTGCAATAGGGAAAAACGAAATGGAAAGCAAATGGAAGGGGAGATTTCGTGGACTGCTCACAGTGGTGCGTGGCTCCGGTGGAGTTGGCAGAGACAGGACGCGATGGAGTGGAGACGGCGTGGGTGGTGGCTAGACGCAGTGCGACGCGGTTGGGTGTGGCCGGAGGAACTCGTGCAGCGGCGGTGCCGCGCGAGGCAGAGACGGTGAAGGAGAATTGCAGGGGGTCGTTTGGTTTGGGGTGATGAGATTTGGGTTCGACGGTGGCTAGCATGGGTTCGCGGGTTTCTTTGCTTTCGTGCGCAGATCCGAGATCCGATTGTGGTGATTCAATTTCTGTTGGGTGATTTTTGGTTGGGTGAGGATGGTGTTTTCATGGTGAGGAGGTTTTGGTGATTATGGAGGTGTGGTGTATTGTGTTTGGTGAAGCGGGATGAAGGTTGAGGATGGTCTTTGCTTGGGTTGTTTACAATGTGTACGTGTGAAGAGAAAGTGAGGTGATTCTTTGTTAGATGGTGGAGAAAAAAACAAAAATGGAAATGATCAAGATGAGAAAGGAGGTTTAGATGTGGAAATTGTGGTGGAGAAGATGAAGGTGAATTGAAGATTGAAGAGGATGAAGAAAATTTTTGTCACGGTTTTGAGAGAGGTTTAGGAAGGTGATGGGAGCTTTGAGGTGATGAGCAAGTTATGGTTTAATGATGTAGATTGAAGATGAAAGTGGAGGGTAATGGTTGCTTTGGTGTGTTGAGGGAGTTACGTGAATGGAGGCTCTTGAGTATGAAGAAAAAAAAAAATGGTGAGGGTTCGTTCGCAAAGTGAAGGTTGAATGAGAAAGAAAAAGAAAATTGGAAGATGGTGCGGGTTCTTGGTAGTGAGGTGCTCGTCCCTTCAAAATGAAGTCTGGAGGGGTTTATATATACATGAGAGAAAAGAGAAGGAAAAGAAGAAAAGAAAAAAAAATAAAAAAAATAAAAAAAATAAAAAAATGAGTAGTGTGTCTTACGTGAGTGAGTGAATTGGTGCATGTAGTGGGTGAATGAGTGGGAGTGGGTGAATTAGTGAAGTGAGTGGGAGTGGATGTATTAGTGAAGTGAGTGGGGAGTGGGTGAATATATTTTTATATTTTTATTTTTATATTTTTATTTTTTGTATTTTATTTTATTTTATCATAAAAAGAGTGCAAAGCAAAGCAATTAAACATCAATTATCACAGGATTATTAATTTATGAACAAACATGAAAAAGTAATTTCACGGACAAAATTGGGTATCAACAATACTCATACAAATGAAGAAAAGCTTGAGATAATAGAAGATGGGTGCGCTTTCTTGAGGTATGGAAAATGAGTCAATTTATCGACTATGGTACATGGATGATGTTTGATTACCATAATTTACTGTTAGGAATCTACTATGGTGAACCAAAAGGTGGAGTTTGGGAATGATCAGGTAGAATTAACTAGTGTTATTAATAAGGCAGGCCAATTTGATAAGGGAGACTTGAATGTTGTCGGTAGGGTGGAGTTGGAAGTTGATGTCAAGAAGGAGTAGCACAGAGATGTTGTCAATCATCCCTGTACTTTAGGGAAAGTTAGTCTAGAAGTCAAAAAGCAAAATAGATCCTACGACATTGCCACTGAAAGACAAAAGAGAAAATAAAAAATGACCTTATAGACTCAGTTGCATGTGCATTAGATATTTTAGATGCAAATCTAGCTGCTTATACATTAGTTATGTCTAATGATGTTGTTGGCATTAAACCTTTGACTTACAATGATGCATTAAAATGTCTGAAGTCAATAGAATAGGTTATGTAATGAATGAAGAAACTTATTCTCTTCAAAAATATTAAACTTCAAAGTTAGTATAACTACATGGTAAAATAGTTGTAAGCAATATCTGGATTATCAAGAAGAGAGAAAGAGTTCTAAAGTGGAACTACATGGTCAAAGCTCAACCAATGGCAAAAGATATACTCAGAAGGATGGAATTGACTATAATGAAGTCTTCTTTGTTATGGTGAAGGCAGTAGTGTTCAAAGGATAGGTTAGGATGGGTCTAGCCTAACCCGAACCCGAGCTAATATATTGGCAGGGTCATTTCTTTGGACCCAGACCTAACCCGGTAATAGCCTGACTAATGACCGGGTTGATCCAATATTTATATAAAATGCACAAAATTAAACAGTATGCATAGCTAAGTTATAAAATTTTAGAAGTATAAAACTAAAACTAAGATATATTTTACAATATATATTATAAAACAAATTATATCAATACAAAAATATTATCATATTATGTAAAAAATATTAATTTATGCCTAAAAGTCTTATAACTTATCACTAATTTAAAAAATATATATATAAGTGTTAAAGCATTATGTTGTATTGAGCCGAGACAACCTGGTGTGTGACCCAAACCTCGCCCGAAAACACATCGAATCAAATTTTAAAACCAAAACCTGACCTAATTAGGTTTGGGTTAAGACCAATCGTCGGGCTAGGACGGGTCATAAACACCCCTAGATGAAGCATAACTCTATCCAGGTTGGTTTATAGGAATGGAGTAAAGGAGTATTTTGGTTCCCAAACCCCTCAATCATCACTTATTTATAATAAGTTATGTGAACCATCGTGTTTGTGTGTATGAAAACATGCTTATTAACAAATAGTTATATTTCTCAAGAATCATTGTGTCTATATAGGAATGCGTGTTGAATCAAACTCTTATCACTAGATAAAAAAGAATAGCTATTAGTCAGTGCACAATTTTATTTTTTTATTGTAGCAGCGCATAGTTCCTCATCTATAACGTACTATGAGTGGGTTTAAGGGCTTTGCAATACACATATGTCACACTGGCAAGTTAGACTATCAAGCACCTTTAATATGTGTATGTCGCAACCATCTCGAAGGGCGCTGCGAAAATAAAAAGAACAAGGAGAAAAGGACCTCGGGGTGTTGGGAATCGCCACCAATCGCTTTATCCATTAAATGGAATGGTATAATTGGACACCTAAAAGATGGTCTACGTTTTAGAGTTTGAGGTTCGGGGGTTGATTACGGGTAGGGAAGGTGTTAGCATCCTACACCGTCCGTTCTAAGAACAATTACCTATTTAATCTAATGTTATTTACAATATTAATTAAATTGGTCCTTTAAAAAAAAGAAATAAATATTTTTTTGTTTTTACTTTAACATGTCCCATTTTGTCAAACATAATATCAAGAATGATAAATGACTAAGACTAGAAATGGGTGGCTAAATAGCCATTATTTTGAAACAAATTCTAAGTCTACAACATATTGTATAAAAGTGGTAAATTAAAATTTTATTTTTTGGAGAGAAGTAATTTTCAAAATAAATGGCCAAATAAAAAAATTATTTCAATGAATAATTTAATTCAAAGAAATTTGTTTAAGGTAAGAAAATATTTTAAAAGTAAATGGCCAAATAAATCTCATTCATAATCAAGAAAAATATTTTTAGGCACAAAGAGATTTTTGTAGTAATTTCAAAAAAAAAATGTCTTCATGAAAAATAAAACTTTAATTCACCACCATCATGATATTGAAACTGTATGAAATTGTTCACTTTTATCTGAGGATTTTTATTTTACAAACAAGATTTTTATTTTGGTTTTTTTTTAAAAAAAGTTGTAATTTGATTTATGAAATTATTTTAATTTAGTGTGAGGATTAGACCCCACTAGCGCTCCTGGTAAAATTCAATATAAAGCCTCAAGATTATCGAAAAGAGTATATTTGATCGATGCTTCGATCCTCTCTCAATTTTTCCGTCATCGACAAATTAAAAAAAAAATTGATTTACGCAAAAAAATGATTAAATTAAAGTCACATGTCCACCATCATAATAGTCATAACGACAAACAAGATAATCAATAAAGACACAAAAATAAACTATAATCAAGTCAAACAAGCCCACAAATTAACTTTCACACTTTTTTTTTGAATTTTTTATCCTTTCTTTTTATTTTACATTTTTCATTTTTATGTATTTTTTATTATTTTCTATTTTATACTCCAAATACCCATTTTAACTTTTTTTTATCTATTTTTATTTTTCACAAAAAAAATTTAAAAAAAAAGAAAAGAGACTTTTAAGTCTTTGTAAAACGAAAACAAAACAGAGCATCAAAGGAGACAAATGGGAGGGGGAAGAAAAAAGAAATGGAAAAGGGGAAGAAATCCCACTAGTAGATCGTGCGGCGATTCGCGTGCGGACGGTGGTGAGTTAGACGGTGTGGCGGACTGGTGTGGTGCTGGCGAGGTTCGCGGCTGGGCGGTGCTTGGATCTGAGCCGGGATCGCAAAGATCCAGCGGCTCGTGGCAGAGGCGCGGACGGAGCGGGGCAGCGACATGTTGCAGGGACGACAGGTTGTGGCTGCCGGCACGGTGGAGCAGTTCCTCCTTTTTTATGTTTATAGTTTATTGGGTTGTTTTGCTTGGTTTAATGGTGGATTTGTGGTGATGTTTTTTTTGGTTGAAAGATGGATGTTGTGGAGGATGATGGTGGGTGGCAGAAGGGGTGAGAAGAGGTTATGGTGGAAATGGGGGCTTGTGGTGGTTGTGGGTTTGTGATGGTGAAGGAAGAAGTGTGGGGTGGATGCTGGAAAATGATGAAAGCTTCCCCAAATTCTCTCTAGTTCCTCTATGTGTATCTTTTTAATCCGTCTGAGTAGTTCTTCCCCCCCCCCCTTTTTTAGTTTCTTACTAGGCCTTTTATTTCTGCTTGAGATTGATTACCATTTAATTTATAATAATTTTCATTCAATTTGCAACGGTTGGAAGACAAAGGATCAAAAACCATTTGAACATGATTGGAAGGTAATGGAAAATGAAAAAGAAAACTAACAGCAGTTTTTAATCCAACTTAATATAGCTATTTGTGGAGGCTAGGGTTTGATGGCTAGGGCTGCAGCAGCACGAAGGGAAAGGAATTGAGTTATGGGTTGAGATGGAAATTGGATTATGGGTTGACCTGTAGTGATTTTTTCTTTTTCTTTTTTTGTTTTTGCTATTTTGTTTTTTTTCTTAGAAAGAAATTAAATAAAATAAATAAATCAAAAATAAAAATAAAAAAATGGACAAAATTAGATATTAACAGTGTACATACTCATAACAAGTCCAAGAGTGATTGTTGACCTCCCATAAAATCAACATATCTTGTTAATTTAACATAAATACTCATTCCTTAAGAACCATTGTAGTCATGTTTGTTCTTTTAAATTAAATAGACATAACCCTCAAGATCCATGTAAACATGTTTTCTTATTTAAAATAAATAGATACAACCCATAAAAATCACATGTCTTTTTATATAAATAAATAGTCACAACTTTGCAAACCCATTAACTCCAAGGTATTTAGTGGTGTATCAGCATATTATGTGTAAGTAAACAGACAATTATATATTTAAATGCTAATTTATGTTAATTACATAAGATTAAGTTATAAGAAATATCATTGTGAATCCATTAATCATATTACGGATGACCTTACCTTGGATCGGATTGGAAATATGAATTAGTGGAGCTACACACAAATTAGATCGCACACCACCTGATTGTAATAAAAAATAAAATCTTAAGAATCTTTTTGTCATTATAAAAAGTCATGTCTTTTAACTTAAAATAAAAATACACAACTGTTAAGAACAATTGTGTCTTTATGAGAATAAATATTGTCTTTAAGAATAAACCACCACAATCATATTTTTTTTTCAAATTAGTCCAACATTCACTGCTCACATTTTCGATCCTACTGACATCACATGATTTTCCACAACAAAAACATTATTAAGATTCAAATGGTTTGCAATCAATGTTAGTAGGCTGCTAATAGAAAGATTTTTCATCAATGATACTCCGTAAACATTATAACAACAGGTGAAGAATCAAATTATAGTAACAATCATGTTATTTGTCTAATTAAAATATATATTTTGATATTCATAAAACATTTTCCATATAAAAAGTATTATAATAATTGTTATCCTAAAGGAGCAAAGGGGAACTACATTGGGCAATTTTATCAGTTTTCTCATCACAATAATTTTCTAAATAATAGTGTAGGATTTGTTATGCCAACATAGAAGCCACTATCTGGAACGAGGCTGACATATGTCTCTTAATAATTTATTACGCTACATGTATATATTTATATATTCACCCCTATATATAATAATTTTCAGTACTTTTTATTTAGAATAGCTTAATAAATTTTTTTTATTTTTATTTGAATGACATATGTCTCTTTTTTAAATATAATATTTTTATTTAATTTGTTACGCTACTTTATCTATTTTAATGTTATATGACTTTTCCTTAATACAAATATCTCTCTCATTCCTATTTATATTTTAGTTTTTAAATCTTATTTGTATCTTTTTTAAATATAAATCATATTCATATTAAATTATAAAACAGATATTTTTTTATAAGAATATTCTCTCATTTAATAAATAAAAAAATTATGTCTCGATATATGATTAAATGGTTAAATGAAAATCTCTTTTAATATTATTATTTTTATATTCATAAATTATAAGATCAAATCATATATTTAAAGAATTTTAATTTTTTTACTCGAATTAATATATATTGATTAAAATAAATAAAATTTCATAAAAAAATAAATATTTTTAAAAATAAATTTATCTTTAAATATTTATATATTTATAATATATGCATAAAAAATAAAATATTAATAAAATATAATATAATTAGGATTTCTTAAAATACTTTACTTGATTATCTCGCTAACTCACTAGTACAGAATAAAAGGAAAAACGTCAATTTGACCATCGTGGATTGACAGATGATGTAAAAGATTGACGAATTATGCTAGGCATGGGTAGCATGTAGTACATGCTTAGGCCGGGCGGCTTTGTACTAAGAAGTATTGATATTTTAAAATAATTATTATATTGTTATTTAATAATATCATTTTAGGATAAGAAGTTTTTTAGATATTTTTGACTATTTTTAACTTACACCTTTTAAATATTTTTTGAATTTTTATATTAATACAAGTAAGATATTATAATGACCATATTTACAATAATATTTTATTATGATCATATTACATAACTTTCGCCCCTTCTCCAAGTCTTCCCCAAACTTGATATGTATTCTTTTTTGATATTTTGTCCTCTAAAAGATTCCCCCTACAAATTATTATTTTCAAGTAGTCTAACTCTGCCATTCTTGCTCGGTATATTCAAATCACTTCATATTTTATAATTTTTATCATTTAATTATAATTAAACTTATTAAAAATTCTGCATACTAATATAATAATTCTACAATATTATACAAATGTAAAGTAATATATACCATAAAAATGTGTAAAAAAAAATTATTCAAAATTGAGATGCGCTTGTAGTAATTATAAAGTAAAACCAAAAAAGTGGAAGAGAAGAGGAATATATTAGACATACCTGCATAGTAATTTTTGGCGCAGTTTTTACTCCTCCAGCAACTACCACCTGCCAATTGCTCGTCGTGTTATTAGGCAAATATTAAGAAACATTTAACAAATACCCGAGAATTTCAGATATATTACATGGAGTAAATATTTAAAATATATATACCTATAAACATGCTAAGTTGGAATTTAATAAAATATTTTGTGAAAATAAATTTGAAAAAGGTCCAATATTTTTATTATTATTAAAAACAGGTTCAACGTTAAAATGTTGTTCTTCTATATTTTCATCTCAATCTTCGCAAAACAATAAAAACACAGAGAGAATTTTGTAATTATAACAATAACTGTTTAGATTCTTGTACCCAAAACAATGTTTATATACACACATTAAAGAAAACAACAGTATAATTTTAGAGAATAGCAATTCATTGATTCTAACAAAGTTTAATTTAATCCTATATCATTACTTACAAAAAGGGATATAACATATTACAAAAAATGCATAATTATGTGCAAATTTTTTACTCTATTTTCACTAAAGAGAAAAAATGGATATATATATATATATATATATATATTTATATATATATATATATATAGTGAGTTAAATATAAATGTATGTTAAAATGGGTAAATTTGGATATTTTATCTCGCTTGGATGATGAGAGAAAAGGGAAGACACAAAAAAAAATGGTAGTGGGGCCGCTTGAAAGATTTCTTCACTCATGTGTAAAGAAAATGGAGAGATTAAACACAGTGTAAAATTACAACTCTGCTCATCTTCTTATCCTCCAACCAATAACTCACCAAAGTCACAAGCAATTACGTAATCCTATTGGCAGAGCTTTCAACTAATAGGTTCATAACAGAGTTGAGTCCCATTAATGAAATTGATTTTCCAACACAAATTAATCATCTTGGTGTAAATCAACACAACCCCCTTTAAATATAAGAGTTTGTTGTTATGCACTTATTATGTTAGGATATATATATTATGTTAGGATATATATATATATATATATATATATATATATATATATATGATTTTATTTAAGTGAGAGAATTGTTTATTGTGAGATGTGAGAGGAATAAATTTTGACTATTGAATCTTTCATGAATGATCAAAATTAAAAGATAAATGTATGTAATTTTTTTAAGTAATTATATAATCTTCAAGTAACTTTTAATCTTGACCATTCATATATGGTTGTATGGTCAAGATTTACTTCTCTCACTCTCTCACAATAAAAATTCATCTTACTAAATATATCCCCTATATATATATGTGTGTGTGTATATGTATGTATCAGGTAAGAGAAGTGTTTATTGTGAGAAGTGAGAGGGGTGAATCTTAACCATTAGATCTTATATGAATGGTCAATATTAGAATATAAATACATGTGATTTTTTTAAGTGTTTATTGTGAGAGGTGAGAGGGGTGAATCTTGACCATTAGATCTTATATGAATGGTTAAGATTAGAACATAAATGCATGTGACTTTTTTAAGTAATCACATGATCTTTAAGTAACTTTTAATCTTAACCATTCATGTATGGTTGTATGGTCAAAATTTACTCCTCTCACCCTCTCACAATTAAAACTCATCTCACTAGATATGTTTTCTATATATATATATAAAAAAAAAAATCAACTTATATCAGTGTAAGTTTTTTTTAACTTTATCTTTCATTTTTAACTATTAATGTATTTTATATATTTAAAATAATTAATAAAAATATTAATAATGTTTATTTTTAAATTAATAATAAAATAAATATTAAAAAATATTTAAAAATATGTGTTAGTGAATTAAACAAGTGCTAAAAGCAGACACACGTACCAGTGGAAATGGTAGAAGCGATGGGAAAAGAAGCAGGAAGCGCAGAACCCATCCAGATGAGTAACTTTTCAGGGGGCTTCAGTTTCCGTCAGTTCTGCACTTTTATGAAACCAAACAAATACAGCTCCTCTGTGACCCCTAAGAAATCAGATAGAGGACAGGCCTATAAAAGCATGCCATTGTGACTTGGATCCAAGACAAGATCGTCCTTTGTCCTTTTCTGAAAACGTTGAGCTGTCATGTCATAAGTCATACATCATCTTTATTCTTTGTTCTCAATTCATTTCTACAGTAGCGGCAGAACCGGCAAAACCGGTGAATCGGTAACCGTAAAGTCAAACGATTCTTTTCCATTACTCAATTCATTTCAATTTAAAACGTTTTTCTTTCTATTGAGATTCGGAAGAAATTATCATATAGTACTCTTGAAAGGTCAAATTATTCTAAAATGAATTTATTTTTAAATACAAGTGGCGGCAGAACCGGCAAAACCAGTGAATTTGTAACCATAAAGTCAAATGATTCTTTTTCATCACTCAATTCATTTCATTTTAAAACGCTTTTCTTTCTGTTGAGATTCAGAAGAAATTATTATATAGTACTCTTGAATAGTACTTTTGAATGATAAGATTATTTTAAAATAAATTTATTTTTAACATAAAAAATACAAAAATATTTGTTATTAAATTTTAATATATTTAAGATTAAATTATAAGTAAATATACACTTATTTATTTATTTTTAAAAAATATTATTTTAAGAAAATGTTTCCCTCTTGAAATAATAATAAATACATATTTATAAATAATTTTTATCATAAATTTAAGTTTTATCCACATAAATTTGATAAAAAATAATTTAAATTAACAGTTTTATTAATAAATATTCTAAAAAATTTAAAAAAAAAATTTAAAAAAAATAAAATAAATATTAATTTTTTATTTTTTAATATATTAAATATTTTATTTTCATTTAAATTTTTTAATTTGATAATATTAACAAGTACACACTACTTAATAACAAAATTTCTTAAATTAATAAGTGAGAACTTTCCATCCAACACGTAAATTTTTAGGAAGAATGTTAATAATATATTTTTAAAAATATTTATTATTATTATTATTATTATTATTATTATTAATTCATCTTATATTTTTAAAATAATATTCAAAAAATATTTATTTTTAAATAAAAAATAAAATATATTTTAAAATAAAAAATAATAATTTTTTGTATTATTTTTTTACATCATATTTTACGTTATTTTTTATATTATTAATTATATTATTTTTAATTATTTTTATTTTTATTTAATAATAATTATTAAAAAATATAATAAAAAATAATGTTCATTTTTCAAAAATATATTCCTAACATTTTTTAAAGTTGTAAAGTCTGAATCCGATTCCGAATCCCAATGCTAATACTTGGGAGTCTAAATCTAATTCCCACTCCGAACGCTTTTACACGACACGTGATCTGAACTTTGACTTCAAATCTCGAGAACCTCGTGAACTGAACTTTGACTTAGAATCTCGAAAAATTATTACATGATATTAGATCAGTACTCCCACCGTTTCTTTTTATTACCGATTTTAAAAATTTATTTTATTTTAATTTATTTATCATTTGATAATTTTAAAAATATATTAATTCATATTTTTTAAATTTTATTATATTATTTATATTAAATTTAATAATTACATATATTAATTAATTTTTAAATTTTTTTAAAAGAATAAAATATAATAATTTAATCATGTTCATTTATATTTTATTTAATTTAAAATTATTTAATGGTGTCCATAATTATTGTACAAAAATTTTAAAAGAAAAAAAAATGAAAAGAATAATAAATGTGTGCTCATAAATGATTTTTAAGAGTATTTATTAATGAAGTTAAAATAAAAAAATTAGTGTTTGTTTGGATTAATTGTAAATTTTTTTATTATTTTAATAATTTATTATTTATAATTGATTATAATATAATCAATTTTGTGTTTGTATATATTAATTGAAAAATAATTTTTAAATAATTTGTTTCTTTTAAATGGTATAAAAAATTATTTTTATGTATTAAATTATTAAAAAAATATAAAATGATTAAAGCTGTTATTTAATTAAAGAAAAAATTATATTTACATCTCAAATTTTTTAAATAATTTATAATCTAGAATTATAAAATTTAAGTTTTAAACTTATGAAAAAATTATTATAATACATTAAATTTAGTATAAAAATTGAAATAAAAATTTTCAAACATGTAATAATAGTAAAAAAATTTGAAAAAAAACTATTGATAGAGTGACTTAAGTTATGGCAAATATACTCTTAGATGAAAATAAGACATTCAATAGAAATTAAAAAAAAATTAATATTTACCTTATTTTCATCTAAATATTTTTATTTTGACTTCTTTAACTAGCAAAACCCTTAATTTAAATCAATTTTTTATAAAGTAGATTTGAATATTTCTTATACTTTATCGTGAGAATAGAGACAAACACAAACATAGAAAGTAAATTCTTATATATACCTAGAGTATTAAAGTTAAGTGAACTAATCTAATTATATTATTAATTATAGTAATTAATTAATAGTGTAATTGACATAATACATTTAACTTGAATCATCTAAGTTTATGTAATTACTTCCCTTCATAAAAATCACCAAAAAGAGACAAACAAAAGGTCATAAAAATTAAAATCTAAATCTAAGTAAATTATTAAAAAAATTAAAAAAAAATGATAAAGGCTACTATCAGAAGAAAAAGAGGACAGTTCTATTCTATCACTTAGAAAGAAGGGCAGATAGAGCTTATAGAATTCAATAACCCGATCTAGTGATAAACACTTGTCTAACATTAAGTGAGTTAAATTTAACAAGGCAAATATAGTGGTTGAATTGCATCCAAACCGCGAACGACAAGAAATAATAGAAAAGTTAAATATAGAAGGTTAAATAATCTTCTAATTGTATATGAAATCATACAAATATAAAACTTCATCAAACATTTTATAAACCTAATGTATCCAACGTTATATTGAACATTAACATAAAAATACACATTATTATTCTTTAATAAATCTAAAATCTGGATTCTCTAAAAATGTAGTATATAATTATTTTTTCTAACGCAAGTAACTGTTCACACAATTTTGAGTTAAAAGTGATGGTTAAATAAATTTCTCTTCCAAAGTAATAACTTCAAAATTTGAACCTTAACATTGTAAGTGAAATTTAGAAGATTATTATTTCTTCATTAACTAATAAAAAAAATTATTATAAAAATATTTTAAGAAAATATAATAAAATTTATAAAATAAATCAATATGCTCGATCTCAACATAAATAATAATTTTTCAGTTACAATTTGCCAATTCAAACTAATATTACAGACTCAAGGCTGGCATGTGACAACTGTACCCAAAAACAATAAAACAAAAAACAAACTAATAGTACACACTCCATGTGACAAAGACAGCACCATTTCATTTCTTAAGTCAGACAATGCCACTGCATCCTCATCTAAGTCAAAGGTATGAGGAAGTACTCTGTAAAATAGCTGCAAGAAGAAACAATTGAAACAAGGGATCAGCAACAAATAGCTGAGAGCAAGCAAGCTCCACTTTATATGTGAGAGAAGCAGATGATTTAGTACAAACAAAAATATTTGAAAACAATATGAGGAAGTTAGTATACAGATTAATTGGTTACAATTCATGTCCAAGTATGTCCAGCGCTCTGGGCACTGTTGAATTATTCACAAGATAAATATAGATCAATATATGACTAAGCTCACAAGCTTTTCTTTTATCTTTAATGATCAAAATACCAAGAGCAACTGCTCACTAACATAATAATTTTCTTTTAGACAGTAGCTCCCAATTTGTGAAGGAATTGGCTTGAGCAGGTTCCAAAGAGGTTGTGTAAGAGAGCTCTAAGAAGTGGAGGTTGTGTAAGGGAACTGAGTTGGTACCTTCCAGCTATATAGCAATCAATAAAACCTATAAACATGCTTATGGGAAAATAACATGTATATTGTACATTAGATTATGAAGTAATAATTCTTCCTAGAAATTCATTTTTTATCAAAATGAATTTTATTGTAGCTAATGCACGTCAATGTTTAGATATTAAACAATTAATATTTATGAACACTACTAATGGTAGCTAAAAGCCTAAAAATGCAGCCCAGCCTCTTGTTCTTTTGTCTTCTTTCCTTTCATTGTCTTTCTCAGTGTAATATTGTAAAGGGATTTTAGTGATAGTGAATATAGGCCTACGTACGACTAAATGGTAAAAATGAATTATTCCACGCATAGGCTGATTTCTGATAATTTATCATGAATTCAACTAAATCAAACCTAAAAACTTGGGATAAAGATTTGTTCATACTGTTATGTCCTAGAAAGCTAAGCATGCACATCCAAACATATGCTAGGCAAAAATAGTTCAGGTTCTCGTCAAATCAAGTCTAATCGCACCCAAATAAGCTTCCAGTTACTATTTTGAGTATAACATACCGCATGTGGTATGTATCATTTTTACATATAAAAGGTAACTAAACCTCTCTAGTTACTGGAACTGGAGAGGATCCCAATCCCGCCCAAATAAGCTTCCTAAAATCCAATCAGTACTACTTTGAGTGCTTGTAGAATGATTCATTGCTCTGGATTTTTCTCAAACATATGACAGGCAAATATGCAAAGTACATAAATTCATAGAAATATCATTGCAGCTTTGTGTCATTGGGTCGTAAATAGCAATCAGCTTAAACATAAAAATCAGATTACTAATAGTATCCAGTTACATTTTCAATTCACACCCACTGAAAACATAAACAGAAAAAAACAGAGGAAAAAAAAATGGAAGGGTTACCCACAAATTCGCTAAACAGACAGAACAGGGGATCCTTTAAGCGTGGCTTCAGCGCTTCAAACCTCTGCTCTACCTTGACTCGCTTTATAGAGCTTGAACCCGCACATACCCGCTGCCAATCTCTCCAAATCCCGCAATACCCTCGATCCTGAAACGTGATTGAGATTTGAGGATTGGTGTATGATCAGAAAAGAAAAAATCCCGGTTCCTGGGCGTGACTTCTATCCGGGGTGGCTGCTTCAGCGCGTAATTGGAGCATGGTGAGAAAGGTTGCGTGCCGCTAGGGTTTCAGGTGGAGGTGGGAGTCAGGGAGAGGTGGATCCGGGTCATGATCCGTGTTTGGTAATGGGTCACGGGTCATGGACTTTGGGTTGCTGCAAGCCCATAATTGGTGGCTTAAGGAAATTGGGTCAAATTTGTGCATTTTAAGCGAGTTGAGCCATTTTCTTTTTTTTCTTTCTTTATTTTGCATATTTTTATTTTATTTTTCAAATTTTAGAATATTTTAGTTTATGATAATAATAATAGTAATAAAAATGAAACTGACATAGTTAAAATAGGGTGTTCACATTATAAGTATACGAAGATGGGGGTTTTAATCTTTTAAAGCAACGGTTGCACTTTAAAAAGTAAATTAAGAGATTATAATTGTTGATAAAAAAAATAAAACATATCGATTATCACATATAAATTATATGTTATGTAGATATTTATATTTTATAAAATTAAAAATACTTTTTTATTGATAGTTATAATTTCTCACTTTAACATCTAAAGTGTAACATTCATTTTAGATGATCCAAATTCATGAGATAGAATTATAAGTGTGACTGACAAAAATAAATAATCTATTATTGAACATTGATATTGCAAATTTGATCCTTTAAGAAAGGAATGTAATTGGTGTGTTATGTATAATCAAGATTACTTTTATGATAAAAGTCTTATTCCAAATTTTAGGTTATGTTTGAATATTTAGTAATTGATAGAATATAATGAAATGTGATGAGATGAGATGAGATAGAATAGAATAGAATAAAAGTGTCATTTTATTATTTGGATATTTTAGGATAAAATAAAGTAAAATTATCATTTTATTATTTAGAAGTGAATAATTTTTAGTAAGATGAGATGGAATCATAAACATAATAATAATAACAAAGATGATTTCATCTTATATTCTTCAAATTAAAAGAAAGAAAATTAGAAATTTTTGGTAAGATAAGATAAAATTTATCTCACTTATTTTTATCTCATTTTATTATTTTTTAACATATTTAAATAATAAAATATATTTTTATTCCATTTAATTTTATTTTATTTCATTTAATCTCATCAATCCAAACATACAAATGTTACATGCAGAGATATTGGCTTTACATAAATGTTGCAAGTGCAATTCTTTGAAATTGTCTTCATTATCTCTCTTTTCTCTCTCCACGTGGGCTGAGGCAAATAAAAAAATGATATAAAATATTTGTTTTTACTTTTCTTTTGTGTATATAGATTTTTTTTAAATATTAATATTTTTTACTCATGTAATGCACAAGATAATTAGAATAAATGTATAAAAAATAATTAACATATAGTTTTAGTTAATTTTAAATTTAAATTTTATAATTTTTAAAATATCAATGACTATATTTTTATTAATTTAATTTTTTTGATACATCAGTTATTTAGATTTTAATCTATACTATTTAAGTATTGGTTTTTATAATCTTTACTCATTTGAGCTTTATTCCATATATTTTCTGCTCATTAAGGTAATGATATTTATTTTCTTTGAAAAATCCGTTGTCATAGTTTCCAACTAATAAGGTATAATAGTCCTTGGTATAGTAAATTTTAAATGACTAAATCTGTAGGGGCCGACAATTAATAAAAAAATAATTATAAGAACTAAAATCTATATTGAGTGAAACTGTAGGAATTACCTATTTATTTTAACAAGATTTAGTTTAGTTTCTTTCCTATGGATGGTGTTCATACATAGGATAATTAAAATATTCTTTGATACAATGCATGAGAATAATAAAAGAATATAGCATCAAGAAATTAAAATTATAAATAGTTTTTTTTTTTTTTGACTAAATGATACATCCATTAATATCGACTTAATTGAGAGATACAATAATATAATTTGAATCTTAACAATTTATCATTTAACAAATTTCATATAAAATGATAAATACATTAATAGGACTACTACTTCCTATGATAAGAAAAGAATTATTAACAATAAAAAGCATGTATATAAAAAGTAGGACAAAATGTGAAAAACTCATTCCAACTATAGGTCATGTGTAAAAAACCCCCAATGTTTTGAAACTTATAAGCACTGACTCTTTGAACTAACCAAACCGTGCATATTAACTCCATGGGAGGGGGTTTTTTGAACATGCACAGGATGTAAAAATATATTGAAGTGCAAAGTTTAGTTAGTTCAAGAGGTCATGTTGGTAAGTTTTAAAGTACAAAAGGGGTTTTCTATAAATAACCCATAGTTAGAGAGTTTTTTGTATTTTGCCCTAAAAAGTAGATATATGGCCACAAATAAGAAACATATAACATCATTAAAAAAAACCATCTCTTAAATTTTCACCTTCTTCTCAAGCCTATACCAAACTTATCTCTAACATAAAAATTCTATAAGATTTATAATCGTTTTAGTGTACCTTTGAATGAAAATTCCATTGACATTTTATCTCTTAAATTTTTACGCTCGTTTTTAAAGAGTATACTAAACTAAACCCTAAAGCATAAATTATATTTTCTTTTATATTCAACATTGTATGGATTTGGATCCTCTCATGTGATCAAGTGGAGGAGAGATATAGACACAAATGATATAAAAAAATTTCACAAACTATGACTGAGTCTTATTAATAAATATCTTTATGTCTATCTCTCTCTTTCACTTAACCACATGAAAGAAACATGATATGAGAGGATTCAAATCCATATTGTATACCCTTAAAAGATCATAAAAAAATTTCATTAATGACATTTATATGTAAAATTATAATTAAAATTAATCTCTTAATTTTTCACGAAATTTATCAATAATATACTAAACTGATTTCTAATAGAACATGTGTGAACACCTAATTTGGTCCAGGTCATTAAAACTTTTTAATTTAGAATAAGAAAAACAAATAAGAAAAAAAGCAAAAAATAAAAATAAAAAAGAGAAAATAAAAAAAATTAATTACACTAATAAGTGTTCCTTTTTCTTTTGGCTCATTTCCTTAATTTTTTACCTAAATTAAGCTAACTCAATAGAAAATATGTTTAAGTCCATTTAACTACCTATGCCCTTTTGCCTTAAGTTTCTAATGTTTAAAAAAAAAGGTTGAAGACAAAAGCATCAACGAGGAAAAGGGAGCTGCAGCTCCTATGTAACGTCCCAAATACTAGAACTAATAACGTATCCGATTTACGTATCAGTAATTAGGATTTGGTACATTATATATGAATATCACAATTTTATTGGATAAACACTTTATATAAATATCAAAATATGAGCCTCTCGCAAAGCCTATATATACATATATTATGAAACAGACTATTATACAAGTTGTTACATTATCGTACTTAAGATACAAAAAGCGCCTCATGACAACAAACTCCCTAGAACTAAGAACCAAAAAGATCTAAAATATTATTCTCAAGTCCAAAACTCCATCTTGCTCCATTGCTTATTTCCTATCTGAAATTGTCACAGAAATTCCATATACGGAGTAAGAATTAAGAAATTCTCAGTAGCATAATTAAATAATAAAAAAATGTGTCATCATAACAATTCCAGCTATTTCGAGGAAAAATCACGTTTTAAAAGTATCTTTATAACTTAAGAAGGTGGCAAAAGCCAAATCCAATCATTCCTCTTCTCAAAATAGAATTCTCATTTCTAATATCATAAAAATCATTTAAGTCCACATTTCAAGAATCATAAATTACTTCAACAAAACTCATTATAAAAATCAATGGTATCACTCAATAGCAAATCATTAAACTCATGCCTTAATCATGCTAACATTACAAAAATCATTTGCTTGGTAACAGTCTGCTTTTAGGTTAGTGCACTTCAACCTCTTTGTGACTCACTTCATCACACATAACTACTCCGGGTAACTAGGCTCAGTCTTCCCCTGACTAGCTTAGAGGAAGTATGTCTCCTCAATATCAAAGCAAGGGTTACTTTAATCCATCGTGATAAGGAGAAAGTACATTATCTCACAATATCAATCATCGAAAATAGAATGAGAGGTACGTTACTCAAACTATCCAGGATTTAAGATTACCCAAGTAGTGAGGGAAACACTCATCCTCATCCACTTAATGACTAAGGAAGCTCAGGTAAAGAGGAAGGTTCTTCCTTAACCTCAATTACTATGGTATAGAGAAAATCACTTATTCTCTTACCATTAACCAAGACACCCTAGTACAAGTATATTCAAAATCCAACTCGGCCTAGTTCTACAAAGGGATACCTATGAGAGAAAATCATTTCATCAAATCATCATGTATGCATAATGCATAATTAAATCATTCTCATCATAGGTGTTCAAATTCATCAATCAATTACATATGATTCAATATCATCATGAAGTCATTTCTCAAATTTGTTTGAATGCATAGTCTTTTCACAATTTAGTGAATTCTAATCATTCAATTCAAGGTTTAAAGTTTGTATTTAGGTTACTTGGGTTAAAGGACTATGTATTCTTCATTTTTAGATCAAAAATGACATTTTTTTAAGATTTTGGCATAGACACGGCCATGTCAGATTACACGAGCCGTGTTTTCGGACACGGGCCATGTCTGATTACATGGCCTACCACGTGTCCTCTGTGAACAATGTTCACGAATTTCACTTTGGGCGTCGCGGTGTGAAAACTTGGAGTCGCGGCATAAGATGCGCGACAGCACCAGATTTTCTTGGTTTTCAGCAAAAAATCCATCCTTTTTCCAAATCAAACCAGAATCCAATCCAACAATCATCAATAAATCATCAAAGTTATCATGTTCAAGCATCAAAATCTTCATTCAAAATCACAAATCAAAAGAGGGTTTAATACCCCTTTTTGAATCCCAAAACTCATCCAAAATCAAGAAGGGAAAAATCAAGTTCTCATGTCATGAATCACACACAAACACATGAATCTTTCATTCTCAAGTAAAATCTCAACATTTTCATTAAAGATCTAGTTTGAAAGAAAACGAAAATGGATAAGAAAGATGAGAAAAATCCCCCTACCTTAACTTGGTATCACTTTCTTCTTGCCTTTTCTATCATCTTCCTCTTGATCTTGGCTTGATTCTCCTCTATTCCCCTTCATTTCCTTCCTTACCCCTTTGTTTCTTCCTTCTTCAGCCACAAACGAGAGAGAAAAGAGAGAGAGCAGAAAGAGAAAAGAGAGAGCAGAAAGAGAGACGTGAGAAAAGAAAGAGAAATGAGAGAAAAGGATAAGGAACAGATGGATAAGAAGAAAAAGTTAACAGTAAAAGTGATATACAATTAGAAACATTTTATCTACCTAATTTGGCCTTTAAACATCCTCCTAATATCATAAAAATATCAAACTAATTTATTTGACCTTCCAAAATTTTTTATAGTTCATTTTACTCAGTCAAAACTTGAAAATAAATTTCTCATTTCTATTTTATCTTCTCTGCTGTTTCAGTTTGATTATTATTATTATTATTATTATTATTATTATTATTATTATTATTATTATTATTATTATTATTATATATACGAGTTATCATGACCTTAATTAACTCTTGTATTAAGCAGAATGTTACAATTATGTCCCCTTTTTAAAATTTTGTCCTCAAAATTTGAGTTACCTCATTCAAAAAGTTCAGGACAATTTTGCATCATTATAACCTCAAGTTCCTATGTAACATCCCTTGGGTCACCTCCATCCCATAACACCTTCACTAGAGGAATTTGTTTTCCTCTGAGTTCTTTCACCGCTCTATCCACGATCATTACAAGTTTAACTGCATAAGTCAAATTTTCTTTTAACTGTATCGTTTCATTCTCTATGATATGTGTAGGATCTGGATTATACTTTCGAAGTTGGGAAACATGGAAAACATTGTGAAGGTTGGATAAACTGAATGGTAATGCTTTCTAATAGGCAACTGGTCCAATCCTTTTTAAGATTTGGAAAGGACCCAAGAACCGAGGATTCAACTTCTTAGTCTTTAGGGCTTTACCAATTCCCGTAGTAGGAGTGAATATAAGGAATATATGTTATCCTTCATTGAATTCTAAAGGCCTCCTTCTCTCATTCGTATAACTTTTCTGCCTATTCTGGGCTGCTAATATTCTATTCTTGATCAATCTAATTTGCTCTGTAATCTGCTGAACTAACTCAGGACCTAGGATAATATGTTCCCCATTCTCAAACCAACATAAGGGTGATATATACTTTCTGCCATACAAGGCTTCATAAGGCGCCATTCCTATACTAGTGTGATAGCTATTATTATAAGCAAACTCTATTAAAGGTAAGAACCTATCCCAACTACCCTAATGATCGAGTGCACAAGCTCTAAGCATATCTTCTAAGGTTTGAATGGTTTTTTTAGTTTGACCATCGGTTTGTGGATGATAGGCCGTACTAAAATACAATTTTGTTTCAAAAACTTTATGAAGAGCTCCCTAAAACCTAGATGTGAACCTAGGGTCCCTATCAAATATTATATTAGAGGGGATTCCATGGAGTCTCACAATTTCTTGTAGGTATAGCTGAGCTAACCTATCTAATGACTGATTTGCTCTTATGGCTAGAAAATGAGTAGTTTTAGTCAACTTGTCCACTATACCCCAAATGACATCATGACCCGGTGAGGTTCTTGGCAATCCCGTTACAAAATCCAGGGACATACTTTCCCATTTCCATTCAAGAACCTCTAGGGGCTGAAGAGATCCTAAACGTTTTTTATGTTTAATTTTCACTTTTTGGCAAATCAAACATTTGGATACATACATTGCTATATCAACTTTCATATGAGGCCACCAAAACATCTTTTTGAGGTCTTGGTACATTTTTGTGGTACCAGGGTGAATGGTCTATTGGCTCTTATGGGCTTCCTCAAGGATTCTCTCTTTAATTTCAGATTCTCTTGGGATACATAATCTATCTCTAAACATAATGGTTCCATCATTAGCCCTTCTAAATTCTTTTCTCTTTCCCAACAATATTTGTTCACTTATTTCCTTTAAAGCTTCATCTTTCTCTTGGGTATTCCTGATTTGAGTTTTTAAATCATTACTAATCTCTAACCTATTCAAACAAATACCATGTGGTAACATAGTCACTGCTAAGCTCAAGTCTCTAAAACTTTCTAAAAGTTCTATTTCCTGTATCACCATGTAGGACATATGCAGAAGTTTCTTGCTCAATGCATCAGCCACTACATTGGCCTTACCTGGATGGTATTTTAATTCAAAGTCATAATCTTTCAAGAACTCCATTCACCGTCTTTCCCTCATATTTAATTCTTTCTAGTCAAACAGATATTTCAAACTCTTATGATCACTAAAAACCTCAAATTTTACCCCATACAGATAGTGCCTCCAAATCTTCAAAGCAAAAACCACTGCTGTTGGCTCTAGGTCATGGGTTGGGTAATTTTCTTAATAGGGTCGTAGTTGTCTAGAGGCATAAGCCACTACCCTCCCATCTTGCATCAACACACATCCCAATCCTTTTCTTGAGGCATCACAGTATACCTCAAAATTCTTTTTGGGATCTGGGATCACTAAAATAGGTGTGGTGGTTAACTTTCTTTTCAGTCCTTGAAAACTATCCTCACATTTTTGTGTTCAGATAAAAGCATTAACTTTTCTAGTTAGCTTAGTTAAAGGCAAAGTTATTCTAGAGAATCCCTCTATGAGTCTCCGGTAATACCCAGCCAAACCCAAAAAGCTTTTTATTTCGGTTATGGTGGTATGTCTTTCCCATTTGAGAATTACTTCTATCTTATTGGGATCCACAGATATCCCTTCCTCATATATTACATGTCCTAAAAATTGTACCTTACCCATCCAAAATTCACATTTTGACAATTTAGCATACACTTGTTTCTCTCTCAGAATTTCTAGGACTATCTTAAGATGATCTTCATGCTCCGCCATTGTCTTTGAATATATGAGAATATCATCTATAAAGACAACTATAAATTGATCAAGATAAGGTTTGAAAATTCTGTTCATATAATCCATAAAGACAGCAGGTGCATTGATTAAACCAAAGGGTATCACTAAATATTCATAGTGCCCATATCTAGTCCTAAAAGTAGTCTTAGAGATGTCTTCTTCTCGAACCCTGATCTGATGGTACCTTAATCTTAAGTCAATCTTTGAGAACATCGTTACTTCCCTCAATTGGTCCATCAAATTATCTATTCTAGGCAATGAGTATTTGTTTTTTATCATTACCTTATTTAATTGCCTATAATCCACACATAACCTCATACTACCATCTTTCTTTTTAACTAAAATAATTGGAGCTCGCCAAGGTGAGACACTCAGGCGGATGAATCTCTTACCTAATAATTCTTCTATTTGTTTCTTAAGCTCAACCAATTCTAAATGAGACATTCTATAAGGTGCTATAGAGATAGGCCTTGTTCTTGGCACTAAGTCTATAGTAAATTCTATCTCCCTCTTAGGTGATAACTTACTTACCTCATCCGGGAATACCTCTGGGTACTCCCTCATCACAGGAATGCTTTCTAGTGTTTGCTCACTTTTGGAATTCAAAGAAAAAAAAAGAACATAACCTTGAGCCCCTTCTGCTAAGTCGTTGATAACTTGACTGGCATTCAAATACATAGACTCAGAAGGAGTGTGTAGAAAAGAGACTTCAGGTAGGAAAACCAAAGTTTTATTTAAACAGTTTAAGACAACACAGTTTTTTGACAACCAATCTATGTCCAAAATCAGGTCTATGTCCACAAGAGGTAAACATATCAGATTCATAAGAAAGTCTTTATTTTCAATGGTTACACAACAATTTAGACAAATTTGTGAAGTGATTACTAGTTTTCCTATAGGGGTGGACACTGTCAAATCACAGGTTAAATCCAAGATAGGAAAATCCAATACCCTAACACAATCATATGAAATGAAAGAATGAGATGCTCCAGAGTCGTACAATACAGTTAAGAGTGTATCTTTAATCATGCACTTACCCTGTATCAGATCAAAGGAATGAGCTGCTTCCTTGCTACTCAGAGTGAATACTCTTTCTATGGTTTGAGGTATGGGATTTCTTACTCTTTGCTGCTACTGTTGAGGATAACTTTTGGACAAGTGTCCCTTCTTGTCACAATTAAAGCAAGTCATTTGATCAAGCTAACATGGATTGTTACTATGGTATCTCCCACATTTTTTACATCTTGGCCCTTTGTCTTCAATTTGCATCTGTTTTCCTTGCTCTTGTTGACTCCTAGGTCTTGGGACATTTTTCTTAAATTTATCATCAATTCTCTTTCTTTTAAAGAAACCTTATGACCTTTGCTCCTGTTCTGAATTTAACTCCAAGGACTCAACAATCCGACACTTATTCACCAATAGGGGGAAATTTCAAATTTCCAAGGGCTTTATGGCCTTCTTGATGCTTTCTTTTAAACTGGCCTCAAACTTTACACATTTCCATTTTTCATCAGGGTTGTTCTTGAAGTGAGAGGATAATTTGGCCAACTCTTCAAACTTTGTTAAATATTGGCCCACTGTTACGCTTATTTGCTTAAGCTTCAGAAATTCCACCTCATTCTCCTCCTGGACACTTAGTGGAAAATACTTATCTAGGAAAGTAGTTTTGAACACTTCCTAAGCAACTTGAGTCCCATCATATTCTAGGAGTCTCCTTGCATCATTCCACCAAAGTTCAGCCTCTCCTTTCATCATAAAAAAGGCATAAGAAATTTGTTGTGCATCTGTACAAGCTAACACAACAAATATCTTCTCTAGCTCCCTAATCCATTCATCAGCCTTGGCAGGATCATACTCACCATGAAAAGATGGTGGATTACACTTTCTAAATTCAGAAAGATCATTCCTTACTATGGCTACTTCGGGCTCTTGCTGCAGATGAGAATTATTTACTACCCTCTCCTACCTCAAATCCCTTATTACTGTCGTCATTTCTCTGAACATCTCCATCATATCCTCCATACCTACTGAACTGGCTGATGCCTCATTTCCTTGCGTCTGCTTGGAAGATGCCATAGTATCCTAAATACACAGAACATTACATATCGAGTGGATCAAGCTCAATATCATGTAACCATGAAATAGTAAACTACAAACATGCATTCACAAGGTCGTTATACAATTCTACCTATATGTCTCATCATTAAGACAAAAAGATGCATAATAATAGCATAGCTAGTCCATACTCTGGCTCAATAGGATGAACTGCTCTGATACCATAATGTAACGTCCCAAATCCTAGAACTAATAACGTATCCAGTTTACGTATCAGTAATTAGGATTTGATACATTACTTATGAATATCACAATTTTATTGGATAAACACTTTATATAAATATCAAAATATGAGCCTCTCGCAAAGCTTATATATACATATATTATGAAATAGACAGTTATACAAGATGTTACATCACCGTACTTAAGATACAAAAAGCGCATTATGGCAACAAATTCCCTAAAACTAAGAACCAAAAAGATCTAAACTATTCTTCTCAAGCCCAAAACTCCATCTTGCTCCATTGCTTATTTCCTATCTGAAATTGTCACGAAAATTTCATATACAGGATGAGAATTAAGAAATTCTCAGTAGCATAATTAAATAATAATAAAAAATGTATCATCATAACAATTTCAACTATTTTGAGGAAAAATCATCTTTTAAAAGTATCCTTATAACTTAGGAAAGTGGCAAAAGTTAAATCCAATCCTTCCACTTCTCAAAATAGAATTCTCATTTCCAATATCATAAAAATCATTTAAGTCCACATCTCGAGAATCATAAATTACTTCAACAAAACTCATGATAAAAATCAATAGTATCACTCAATAGCAAATCATTAAACTCATGCCTTAATCATACTAGCATTACAAAAATCATTTACTTGGTAGTAGTCTGCTTTTAGGTTAGTGCACTTCAACCTCTTTGTGACTCACTTCATCACACAGAACTACTCCGGGTAACTAGGCTCAGTCTTCCCCTGACTAGCTTAGAGGAAGTATGTCTCTTCAATATCAAAGCTAGGGTTAGACTTCAATCTATCAAGATAATGATAAAGTACGTTATCTCACAATATCAATCATCAAAAATAGAATGAGAGGTACATTACTCAAACTATCCAGGATTTAGGATTGTCCTAAGTAGTGAGGGAAACACTCATCCTCATCCACTTAATGACTAGGAAAGCTCAGGTAAAGAGGAAGGTTCTTCTTTAACCTCAATTACTCTAGTATAGATAAAATCACTTATTCTCTTACCATTAACCAAGACTTACCCTAGTACAAGTACATTCAAAATCCAACTCGGCCTAGTTCCACAAAGGGATACCCATGAGAGAAAATCATTTCATCAAATCATCATGTATGCATAATGCATAGTTAAATCATTCTCATCATGGGTGTTCAAATTCATCAATCAATCACATATGATTCAATATCATCATGAAGTCATTTCTCAAATTTGTTTGAATGCATAGTCTTTTCACAATTTAGTGAATTCTAATCATTCAATTCAAGGTTTAAAGTTTGCATTTAGGTTACTTGGGTTAAAGAACTATGTATCCTTCATTTTCAGATAAAAAATGACATTTTTTTAAGATTTTGGCATCAAACATGGGCCATGTCAGATTACACGGGTCATGTGTTCGGACGCAGGCCGTGTCTGATTACACAACCTACCCCCTGTCCTTATCTGTGAATAATGTTTACGAATTTCACTCTGGGCATCGCGACATGAAAACCTAGAGTCGTGCATAAGATGCGCGACAGCACCAGATTTTCCTGGGTTTCAGCCAAAAATCCATCTTTTTTCCAAATCAAACCAGAAATCAGTCCAACAATCATTAATAAATCATCAAAGTTACCATGTTCGAGCATCAAAATTTTCATTCAAAATCACAAATCAAAAGAGGGTTTAATACCCCTTTTTGAATCCCAAAACTCATCCAAAATCAAGAAGGGAAAAATCAAGTTCTCATGTCATGAATCACACACAAACACATGAATCTTTCATTCTCAAGTAAAATCTCAACATTTTCATCAAAGATCTAGTTTGAAAGAAAACAAAAATGGATAGGCAGGATGAGAAAAATTCCCCTACCTTAATTTGGTATCACTTTCTTCTTGCCTTTTTTATTCTCTTCCTCTTATCTTGGCTTGATTCTCCTCTATTCCTCTTGATTTCTTTCCTTCCCCCTTTGTTTCTTCCTTCTTCAGCCACAAACGAGAGAGAAAAGAGAGAGCAGAAAGAGAGACGTGAGAAAAGAAAGAGAAATTGGAAAAAAGGATAAAGAACGGATAGATAAGAAGAAAAAGTTAACAGTAAAATTGATATACAATTGGAAACATTTTATTTGCCTAATTTGACCTTTAAACATCCTCTTAATATCATAAAAATATCAAACTAATTTTTTTGAGCTTCCAAAATTTTTTATAATTCATTGTACTCAGTCAAAACTTAAAAATAAATTTTTTATTTTTATTTTATTTTCTCTGCTATTTCAATTTATTATTATTATTATTATTATTATTATTATTATTATTATTATTATTATTATTATTATTAACTCTTGTATTAAACAAAATGTTACATCCTACACATGAGCATGCAAGTTGAAAAGAAGGGCATAGACGTTGCAAGCTAGCAATCAGCCAAATGAACAAAGTCAAAAACAAAAAGAAAAAACAAGCTTTCTTGGTCATAGCATTTTTCCATGTTTTAGATCGTATTTATGACAATAAAACTTATTTAATAAGTTCAAGTCAAATAAAGGCTTATTTAAGTTGTTTATCCCATCAAAACTCACGTGTGGCAACTTATATCAGAGCTCCCTACCTATTTCTTAACTAGAAATCCTATAAATTTTAATTAGGAAAGAGTCGCACTAAGGTTCATACACATACATACCAATACACAAACGTTATAATAGGGGAGGGGAAAGCCATTTTAAGCAGTCTGTAGAAGGCTTTACTAATTAAGCTAGCTAACGTTTTCTAATCATTAGTTTTATTTATCGAATTTTTACATTTAGAATGAAATAAGTATATGAGATGGAGTTACAAGTGTGACTAACAAAAATAAATAACTTGTTATTTGACATTGGTATTGCAAATTTGTTCTTCTAAGAAAGGAATGTAATTTGTGTGTTATATAAAATCAAGATTAAATCTTATTATAATTTTTTAAAGAGAAGTGTTACCTGCACATTTATTAGTTTTATAGAATATTACAAATGCAATTCTTTCAAATTGTTTAAAGTTTCACTACCTCTCCTTTCTCTCTCCACATGGGTTGAGGCAAATAAATTAAAAGGAAAATGATCTTCCTACACCTCTAAAAGAGGTGTAGGTACTATATACATTCTTTTTAAAGGTGTGTGATTGAGAGAGAAAAAATGATAAGAAAAAATAAGTATAATAAATGGTATTAGATAAGGTGTGAAAATGAGTGTATGTACTATTTGTGATAAGAATATCATAGTTGAAAATAAAAATATGAGACTATGAAATATTTATTTTCACTTTTTATGAATTAGTAGAATCCCTCTTTTTTAAACATTTTTTTTTTCAGAAGCAAATTTGTTAGCCACCTAGGTTTAAGGAATTTTTATAGTACCTTTATGGGTATGATAAGAGTGAGTTGTTAAATACGCATTGAATGTTGATTTTATACTAAATGTTTAAAAAATAATAATAAAATGTTTAACAACTCATCATAAATATTGTACCTTAAAAATATGGGTACTGTAAAATTCCTCTTAACTCTATAGATGAAAATAAAAACTAAGAAACTTTACACTAGCTTATGTAACGTGGCACACCGAGTTTGTAGTGCAATTCTTGGTAGGGGTGCTCATGAACCAAGTCTGGCTTGGCCTAATAATTTAGCATAATAAGTTAATTGAGTTAAGTTTGAATTTAAAAAATTAGGCTTAATGTATTTTTAGGTCAGACTCGAATCACACTTCGAGTAGCCTAACCCAACTCGATGTTACATAATACTTTAAGCCTTATAATTTTTTTTAAAAGTTAAGAATAAATTATAAAATATCTTACCTTGAATTAATACCTTATGTATAACATGATAATATTTTTATATTAATATAATTTGTTTAAAATATATATATAGTAAAACATCTTTTGGTTTTAGTTTGTTACTTTCTAAAATTTTATAACTTAATTATGTATAATGTCTAAATTTATATATTTTCCTTGAATCTTGGGTTGACTCGATCTTGTCTTAATTTATAGTCATGCCATGATCAAGCTGAGTTTAAGTCTAAAAAATGACCTAATCAAAATATTAATCAAGATTAGATCAGGTTAAACACAGCTTAATTGGACTCACGAGCACCCCACTAAGGGCTTGTTTGGGAAAGCTAGAAAAAAAAGATTATGCTGATAATCTATTTTCAAATAATCGATTATTGTGATAATCGATTATAATCAGAATCAATTTTTATTTGGATATATTTGCTGAAAAATGATTTTAAGATAATTTATTTCATTTGGATGGTATAAAAATAATCACCTTTACATAATAAATTACGAAAAAGGGTATGAAGTTATTTGTTTATAATATTTGTTTTTCTTTTAACATTAGATTTTTTTATATATTGTCATCAAAATTTTATCTATTTATAAAAAAATTGAATAAAATTTCTAACTTTTTTTCCATGATTATGGAAAACATGTGAAAATATATTATTTTTTTTACAATAGTTAAATAAAAACAATATATATTTCAGTTTGAGTTTAATTGCTATACGTTGTCACTGTAAATTTTTTTACACCGACAACCAATCAGAAATCATGATATAGGTGACTTTTAAAGTAGTTAGGATAAGAGACAAACATTTTTGCTAATATGGCAAATTATGATTGGCTAATAGTGTAAAAAAGTCTTTACACTGTCAGTGCATAGCAATTAAATCCTTTCAGTTTAATAACAAAGAATTTGAGAGGTAAGTTCTAAACAAAAATAAAAATATGGCATTGTTTTAAAACATAAATTTCAATCACAAGCTCCTAGTAATAAAAATAAAGAGAAGTTCGGAAATAAATATTCTTACATAGTTAACTTGAAATTAGACAATCCACAAATAAATAACAACAATGCCACAAACTCCTAGTTTGGTAGTAAAGCTTTAACAATATCATCCCTCATTGAATCCCGAATATGATCCATGTACTCAGAAGACACAATATTATCCATGCGTTCAGGTAGGTCATTGTCATCATTGGTAGCGTCATCATCATCATTTGGTAAATTCTCATCACCAACAATGTTATTAAACTCAACATCTATGATGCTGTTTTGTCTAATAAAGTTGTGTATTGCCATTGTAGTAATAACTATCTGAACCTGAGTGGAATATTTAAATTTCGACATGCGATTCAGAATTACAGATCGATTCTTCCATACACTGAATGTCCTTTCTATTGTGCTCCTTAAGCTAGAATGAAAGTAGTTGAAAACTTCATTGTGACTATTAAATCCGGTAGTTCGCCTGAATTCTGGAAAATGATATCGCTCACATTTATATGGCCCTAAGTAGCCAATGGGTGTTGGATAACCAGCATCAACCAAATAATATTTTCCTGAGCAATATTTAAAAAAAAAATTGTGAAGGCAAAGATATATTGAAACATGGAAGCAATATATAAAGGACTAGTTAGAATATCAAACCTGTGGGAGGATGTGGAAATTTATAGTTTGCATTATGTAGTGCTGCATGAAAAACTCTAGCATCATGTGCTCTACCTTCCCAACCTGCCAATGCAAATATAAAACACATGTCCCAATCACATACAGCCATGACATTTTGGCTAGTATATCCCTTTCTGCCTATATATTTTGCATGCTCACTTTGAGGCACTACACAAGGAACATGGACTCCATCAATTGCCCCTATGCAATCTTTAAAAACAGGCCAATATCTGTCATCATATGCAATTTTGGAATGAATATTTTGGAAAGATGGATCTTGCGGCTTGATTAATATCATTGACAACTTCAAACAGGCCACTAAAACTTTGTGAAAACATCTACTAACGGTTTCACCTGAATGTTGGAATCTTTCTTGGATCATTTTGTTGCCTACACCATGTCCAACAACATTCAAAAACATGGTCACCATCTCTAACACCCCTATATGTTTAGTATGCTTCAATCCATGCTTAACTAATTTGTCACAAAAAGCATAAAAAACATGTTTTTCCATTCTAAACATTTCATGACAACGAACTTCATTGCCACATAATATATCTTGAACCCAATTATGGCCTGTTAAAGCACTAGTTCGGCATGGTTGTTTGCACATATATTTATAACTATAATCAATAAGCAACGTAGCCGCTGATGTTAGTATAAGTACAATATCATCTTCAAACTTCTCAATATCATCCCCATTCCAATTGTTATCATAATGTGATGAGTTTGTAACAACCATTTTACAAATGGAAAATGACCTTGTCCTGCAAAGTACAGATTTGCATTGTAATGTACACAGATACGAAGATATGCAAACAGATAATAGTCATTTTATACATTAGCACATAACATATAATAGTGGCTCAAACATCAACAAACAAAAGTGAAGTCAAGTTCCAAAAAGTGATTTAGATATCACCATAATAGATCCAAACACCTAGCAAAAAAGTGATTTATATATCACTATAACAGATCCAAACACCATCCAAAAAGTGATTTATATATATATTACCAGCATTACCCTTAACTCTAAACCTTTACTATGACCTAATTAAGCCTTCTCAATTTCTGCTAGCAGATATTGATGCCTTGAATCGTCATATTCGAGAGCCACAAACATTTGTCTTGCCAGTGGGTCTTTCAAGATGAGGCTACACTGAGCAAGCAAATGGGAACCAGCTTCCATGCCTGGCAACTTCTTAACCTCTTTCATGACACTACTAATAGCATATAGATCACTCATCTCAGCATTGCTAGCATTATCAGTTGGGGTTGTGCGAGACTCAACTGCTCCAATTAGTCTTTTAATGTAATTATTTAGTTTTTTACACTGAGTAGGCTTACCCCCTTTAGGCATCATTGATCCATGTTTTCTTTTCTTTCCACTTAAAGAACTACCTGTAGAGTTGTTCAATGTGAATTTTCCAAAACCAAAGCTACCCCCAAGAGAGTAATCGCCACTACTTCCCCCAACACCTCCACCAATATCTGGGTCTTCACTATCCCCTGAACCCTCAGTTGTGTCCAATTTTTCAATATCCTCGGGTAACATTTCTGAGGATGGTGCATATGCATGATCTCCAGTTGCTGTACCAGGAGCAAATAGGGAAGTTAGTTTATCCTTAAACTTTAAACCACTCTTTTGGAATTGCGTTGCTTTGGGTTCCTCCTATAATACCAAGCACACGATGATATAAGATTTAACACCAAACAAATATTAGTAAGCATGTTTCTAAACTATTTTTTATTAAAATCTACCAAGATTTTTTTTCCCACCAGTGCGCTGCTGCATTATAGTTATTTGTCTGGTAATTCCAACCAAGTCCAGTTTCCTTTCCAAAGATTCTATACCAAAGTTGCCATTTTTTCTTTATTGCATCCCACTTGTTCTTAATTTGAAGCTCATCATAATTTAAGCCAGTGATACTCCTGAATTTTTCCTTAGCATTCCTCCACCCCTATTTAGTCAAGCCACTCCCCGTGTGTTCCCCTAGATTTGCTTGCTCCAAAGCACAGTCAATTAAAACCTCAACAGTACTATCCTGCCATCTTCTTGTTTTTTTTTCTTCTTCATTAGACAGGCCAACCGAATACTTGTTTTTTCCTTGTATATTTTTCATCCTATCTCAATAACAAATGCATACAGTAAACAAAAAAGGAACTAACCAAGCAAAGAACCAAAAATGTTAAGTTGTAGAAAAAATGAACAACAAATGACAAGCAGATCAAAAGTAAAAGCATATCAGCTAAAGCAAAACCATATCAGCACAGAGAAGTAGAACTATAGCTGAGCCAATTTTCACATTGTCCAATTACATTTCATGATACTTAATTATTCATTTTAATGTAATAACTTGAGTCTGACAAATTGAATTTAATCTGTGGATTTTAAAGGGCAAGAGAAGCTTTGGAAAAGGACTATGGAGCAATGGACATGAAGAGCATGTATATAAAAAAAAGGACAACAATAACTTTGGAAGAAAAGAATTGAAAGTAGGTATCCACGCATGTGCGTGAAGGCTCCACGCACGTGCGTGAAGGCTCCACGCATGTGCGTGACAGCCTCTGTGCAAAATAATTGGAACAGGAAGAATCACGCATGTGCGCGAAAAATTCACGCACATGCGTGACAGTCTCTGTTTTGGATCAGAAACACTTACGCATATACGCGAAGAATTCACGCACGTGCGTGACAGTCTCTGTCTTGGGTCAGAAAAACTTACGCATGTGCACGAAGAGTTCACACACGTGCATGGACGACTGATGCTAATTTTCTGATGCATGTGGTTATCACAAATGGGAAGAAATCAAACGATGTGACAGATCAACCAAGTTCATCAACCAAGTTTACACCTAAATGGCAGCAACTATCAAAAGAGGTTACACCCAAATGAAAAATAAGGAAAAAAACTAAGGAAAAAAAATAGAACAAGGCAGATCATAGATCCAGAAACATGCAGGAGAGAATAAACGAACCATAGATCTAGCATATAGGGGAGAAGAAAAAAAATACAGGAAAAAGAGAAAAACTAAGGAAAGAAAATAGAAGAAGTCAGATCCACCCACCTGGTTGGTAGCGACGACAAGAGCACAATGACCGAACCCCACACGACGACGGTGGCGACGACAAGCACTACAGACCAGGAGCAGCCAAGCGGCAATCACAGACAAAGGGAAGCAGCAACCATTCCTATGCGTGCCTTCAGTAGTGTTTGACGGAAGGTATGAAAGATGAAGGGAAATTAAACATTGATGAGTTTTGGTTGAGGAAGGTGAATGTGTTATTATGGTAGAAAGTGACATTAATGTTTTTGCTGAAGAAGGACCGTTGGGGGAAGAGGGGGTTATTAAGGGGAAAGGGGTGAATAATCGTAAAAAATTTAATCAAACTGTTGGATCTTTCAGCTGGTCATAAAACAACTGAAACTAATGTAAAAAAGCTTTTTTAAGATTTAATCTTTTTACCAAACATAATAATTCTTTTATAAAACAGCTTTTTCATCTACAAACAGCTGAAACTCAAAAAAAAATCTTTCCCAAACACACTCTAAATGGAAACTTGAGGGATGTCAGCCAATGTTGAGAAAATCAAGGAATAAATTATAACAAATGCATACTTTGTTATGTATGTCGATGTATTTTATCATAATATCAACCCTTAGTTTTTTCATCTGGAGTTGAGATTCCTTACTTTTCCCTTTAAAACAAAGGTTCATTTTAAAGTAGTCAAATAAAAAAGTTATACATAAAGAATTAAATAATTACTCCTTCTTATTGTACAAGAAATCAAACATTTCATAAAAATTAACGTATACAACGTTATATTTAATGTTATATAAAAATATTATTCTGTATTAAATCTCAAATTTGGATTCCCTAAAAATTTATATAATTTAAAATGTAAAATATAAATGATAATTGATGATTTTTTAATAATTATTAACTTCACACCTTACTCACAGTAATTGTTCAACCATATCAAATCTTTAGAAAGTACTGAATACACCAAACTCATAGGAGAAAATAATAAAACAAACCCAATCTCAACCTAAATAAATCTATATTTAATATTGTCAATTTAAACTAATAGTACAGATTTAAAGTTGGTATGTGACAAAGGCAACCCCATTTCTTTTATCAACAATGTGACTGCATCCTCATCTAAATAAAGGTATAAGGAAGTACTCTGCCCAAAGTAGCTGCAACAAGAAAAATGGCATCAACAACAAGATAAACAGGCAATCATTCATGTCCAAGAGTATGCCCAGTGCTAGCTTTGGACAGTGTTGAAATTTTCACTAGATAAAAATAGATCAATATATGACTAAGCCCACTAGCTTTCTTTTATCTTTAATGATCAAAATACTAAGAGCAGCAGCTCGTTAACATAATAATTTTCTTTTAGGTAGTAGCTCCTAAAAATTTGTGAAAGAAATTAATTGGTATGAGCAGGTTCATTTTCTAAGAGGGTACCACCACCTCTCCATCCTTTTTTTTTGGTCATTTAAACAGATCATACTTAGACTTCAACCCTTATATGTTTAGAATTTGAATAGAGAGATTCTGGAATGAAAAAAATGAGACTTACACTTTATTTGAGTAAATATTCTTTTTATTTGAAAACTCTTAAAATAAAATATTACCATATAATCTTTTATTTTTTAAATTTAATTTTATAAATATTTTATAACTCTTTTAATTTAAAAATAAAAATTAACCCATACTCTCAAGTCTAGTCTTCCAAACAAATTTCCCATCCAAAATTCCATTAAAAAAATCCAGCACCAAGCACTCACAGAGGACTCAGCACCAGAGTTCCATTAAAACCAAGGAAGGCACCCTCCATGAACAGGAAGAAAACCACACAAGACCACCAAGTAACCATTATCGTCGCCCAACAGCCTTCATCGAAACTAAACCAGAAAACCATCTCTATAGCCTTCTGCAATTAACCAAGCCAGCATCTGTGACCAACGTCACCGTTGAGTCCAGAGCACCAGCAGAGCCACAAACCACTGCGTCGAGTCTCTTCTCTGCTGCTGTCCCAAAAGCTGCCATCGCCAGAAAGCCACCGCTCCGTTGAGTCGCGTCGTCGTCTTCACTGAAGCCCCATCCTCCATAGTCACTGATCTCTACCCAGATCGTGAATCTTTCTTCCCCTGCAGCATCCTTTTGAACCGAGCCCGTCACCCCTGCTCCAAGCCTTTCAAGTCTCAACTGTGAGCCTTATCTTCTTTCTTACTTTTTTCATAATTTTGAAATTACATTGCAATGTTATCTTGTGACGAACCTCCTTCTAGGTCCAAGTTTTTTTATTGGGTTGGAATAAGAGAGGTACATCAAAGGTTAACACCTTAACCGTGTTAAAGATGTAATGGTTTTTTAATATAAATGATGTGTCAATTATTTCTTAATTGTCAAATTTTTATTGGAGAGACTGGGAAGGGAACAAACTAGAAAGCACGGACACGCTATTTTACTGGCGTGTCCGCGTGTTGAACACATGTTCGACACCGATACATGACGACGCACATACGACACGCATGTCTCACGTGTGCGAATGTGTCTAATTAAAAAATTATTTTTTTTTTGACTTGGACACGTTCAAGACACATTTCGGACACACTGCGGACACATATTGGACACATCCTATTAAAATTTAAAAAAAAAAATTACTGTGTGGCAGTGTATAAATATCACGACCTATAAGCCTAATATCACCCGACCCATCCTCAGGAAAAATCTTCTATTATTCCACAATACATTGTGTTCACTGTGTGCTAATGGTTCAAGTTTCAAGTGAGTTTCACTCTGATCGGGTAGTTCAATTTTCAATTATTGTTGATTTCTTTTCTAGTTATAAATGAATATGCTTGTATTGTTATTAAAGAGTTGTGTTTAGAATGTTTATAATAATATATATATATAGGTAGGATCTTACTCAGGTGAGAAGAGTGTTTATTGTGAGAGGTGAGAGGAGTGAATCTTGACCATTGGATCTTTCATGAATGGTCAAGATTAAAACATAAATGTATGTGACTTTTTTAAGTGGTCACATGACCTTAAAGTAACTTTTAATCTTGACCATTCATGTATAGTTGTATGGTCAAGATTTACTCCTCTCACCCTCTCACAATAAAAATTTCTCTCACTAGATATGTCCCTTATATATATATATATATATATATATATATATATATCGTATCCGTGCCTTAAAATTTTTGAATTTGATGTGTCCCCGTGTCCATGTTCGTGTCGTGTCCCGTGTCCGTGTCCGTTTCCGTAGTTCATAGGGGACAAGTGATTTGAATCCTCCAACACCTCCAGCCAAGCATAGGCACCAATGAGTTCTAATTAGTGGAGGATATTGTAAGGGAACTGAGTTGGTCCCTTCCATATATATAGAAACCTATGAAAACTATAAACACGCTTTATGAGAAATATAGCATGTTTTGTAGTTTGTAACTTAGACCATGACGTAATAATAATTTTCCATACAAATTGATTTTTGTCAAAATGAATTTCATGTTGCTAATGTACTCTAATGGTTTCGATTGGAAGTCATTAGAAATCAAACAACTTCTTTTCTAAAACAAAGGAAAAACAATTAGATATAGCTGTTTCTTTGGAATAATAATTTTATTGTATAAAGTTCATTATTAAGCAAAATGTATTAATCTTGAAAATCAATTCCTAAAATGATAAATAGTTTATAAAGTTGATGATTACCTTCCAGATAAATAGATAGAAGGATTGTAAGGCAGCTGTGTTCTTCAGATCTACAGATTTGGCATGATACCAGAGTATTGAAGCTAGAATTGCATGTCCTAAACCCTAACACATTGAAAGTGAGATTTCAAACTTAGCTGAAATCATCAAACAAGTCAACATTCACTTGCTATCAATTTGTATAATGTAGAAGCAACAATTTAAACATTTATGGAGCAGCCTGAGCTTTCTCTCATTGAAAGAGCAATTTACCTTTGACACTAATAACAAGAGCATACAAATATAAAGTCAGGATAATATAATATAACAGAGATATTGCTTAAATAGGAAGACACTTCCTTATTTTAGTACAGACATGTTCTATATTACAAGCTGATAATATTAATCAAAATTGGAGTCTGCTGAACGTGCATCAGAGATGTAGCACCCTAGTTCAGAACTTCAGAAGATATGAGGGAAAAACGAACAATTGCCAAATTTGATAATACCAAGTTATCAATCACCATACAGTAAAGATGCAGCATGAGAAGGAAGAAGAGTATATATAGGATTATAGATCAACTCTTATTGGAAACTCACTATTCCACAATCTGTGTTAATTAAAATCACACTTATATCCATGTACCCAAAAGTAAAAATCACACTCCTATCCCCCGGCACAAAAAATTATAACTACTTAAGAGGAAGAAGGATAGTGCCCACACATAATTGTAACCTATACAAGTAAATAGCAAATTACCGTGGAAATTTTGCTCCAAAGGAAAGGAGATGTTGCACCCACCAAAATAGTAACTCCATAAGCCATTTCAAGAAGTGAAACACAAATCCAAAATACCTGGCAAAGATTAATTAGGTACATGATGAGAGTACAATTGCTAAGATATTGAATGGGAGGAACATACCCGCTTCGGACCCAAACTTACTGACAAAGATTGGACGCCAAATTTTTTATCTCCTTCAATGTCAGGTATATCCTATATAAAATCCAGCAAAAGGTTTTACAACAGGTACACATATCAAACCAAAAGTTTGACGTTGAAAAACAAATGCTTATTTTAAAAAACTGGAAGTTTTTACCTTAAATAATGCCATAACTAGGAAGAAAAGACTCACGATTGCAGTACAAAAAATCACTTGTCTTGGAAAGATAGTTGGCCTCTTGAACGCATAGGTCTATGACATTTTGGCATGTATTAGTAACCAGAAAACATAAGACTTCCTTGGATGGTAGATTTGTTAGATACTAAGACGTACTTGTCAGACACCATGCATGTTACCAACACAACAGCACTACTATTGTTAGCTAAAAATGCCCCATGCTTCTTTGTCTTTTTGTTTCTTCCTATTTCTCGGTATAATATTGTAAGCAAGTAATTAGTGAATATAGACCTACTTACGAATAGATGGTGGTTTCAAGTAGTTTATCATTAATTCAACTAAGTCAAACTAAACACGTGCAATAAAGATTTGTTGTTGCTGATATGTGTACAAAAGCTAATGCATGCACATCCACAACAATACGTCTTTAAATAGCACAATTCAGTATGACAAAACCTGCATGTGAAGAAAATATCCAAGTTGAATTACTGCCTGATTAGCTGAAAGGTTAGTTGCTGCAAGCACTGGATTTTTCTTCCATCTCAACAAGGGCAACTGAAAATTTTCAGAGACAATGAAGTTATAAAAACAGTCAGCAATGTAGTCACCATCAAATAAATTTCCAAATATGAGAATTTCAGAAAGTATGATCGACTATCTTTAAATCCACATACTATGTTTTGCCACACAGGCTCATACAATGATTGATTAAAATCTATCAGATAGCACATGTGGATATAATTCGACAGGTGGTAAATAGTACACACTACACACACTCGTGCTCATGCTCAGCTAGAGGCTGAGCAGGTATGACTTCTAAGCCTTCAGTTAGATTAATTAGTTTGTTAGAGATTTGGTTATCACTACAGTTAGAGCTATGATTATCTACAGTTTCTATTGTACATTAAGCTAGAGTATATAAAGTGCATATCATACAGAATACAACCATAACTTCACTTTCTCTGTTTTCATCAATACAATTCTCTCTCAAAGTTTCTGTCAGATTTTCTCTTCCTTTCTCACATTTTCTTTCTTCTTCACACATCACAGAAACTTCAACATCGTAACCAGAGCTGAAAATCGATCCCTTCCATGGGGGTGCCGCCACCACTATCAGTGGTCCAAATCCACTCCCAGATTCTTTCCAATCTTCTGCAATCGCCACCATGTCACAGAGTGAATTTCCTATATACTTACTACAGTTGCTATTTTCACTATTTTCAGTTGTATACTGTATTAGTTGCCGAGCTAGCATGTTGGTTGAGCCTTGAGAGTGTGACTCATGATCCAAGGCTTAACAGAATTTGGATTTTGTTTATACTTTTTGTTTTATCTTTTATCTTTTGTGAATATGGTTACTCCCTAATCCCTATATAAAAGGGGTGACTCTTAGTCATGAAAGGTAATGAATATACTTATATACAGAAAAAATACTTCTTCTCTCATCACTCTAGTTCCTTTGTTATTGCTGTTAATCACCGGAGCTAGATTCTAAATCCGTAGTTCCCTCGTTAACTTCTTGTGTTACACTCGGATTTCCCTGAGTAATCCTTTCAATTCAGGTTCCCTATAACACACCAATCTTGTTACTTTTAATCACTCCCTCTCAGAGTCTCAGTGAAGCTTGATGAACGCAACTATCTGCTAGGGAAGCAGCAAGTCGATGCTGTTGTCAAAGGTCACAAACTGCACTAGTTTCTTGCTAAAGATTCTGATATTCCTCCTCCGTTCATTCGATCAGATCATTCAGATTCATCCATACCTAATCCTGCGGGATCAATAGGATCACCTGCTGCCTGCTACTATCTTGGTTATTATCTTCCATGTCCAAATTGATCCTCACCAGAGTAGTTGGATGCGCAGCATGCTCGCAGGTCTGGGAGAGAGGTATATTTTGTATCACAGTCACCTTATGGTGGTGGAACTGACAGTGTTCACATTGGCAATGGCTCAGGTTTGATGATTAGGTTTCTCTCCATTTAATACTGCTGTTTCACTTTCTTTGAATAATCTACTACATGTTCCCTCCATAACCAAAAATTTGGTTAGGGTTAGTCAATTTGCTAGAGACAACTGTATTTATTTTGAATTTCATCCTAACAAATGCTTTGTAAAATCTTGGGCCACTGATGAGGTTCTAATTGAAGGAACTACCACCAGTGAAGGCCTCTAGTGTTTCAAGGCTTTTCCTCTTCAATATTTATCTCCCACTACAACCTCCAAGTTGTCTCCAAGCGTTCATCTCTCCACTACACAATTCACTGTGTTGGCTTTATTTGGTCAGCGAATCCCTTAGAATTCGATGGGCTTAACATCTCGGCCCATGACGCCTGTAATGGGTGCAGTCTCTCAAACTAGATGCGGTTCTAAAAAAGTTTAAGAAACTAAAATTGCATCCTTGCCATCAGTTATAGTTTTTAGTCTAGTGGTAAGCGCTTGATTCAACAAATAGTATCAAGGCGAAGTCATGGGTTCAAATTCCCTGGATAACATTGGGGGGAGGGGGAGATTGTTAGCTTTATTTGGTAAGTGTCTTCTTTAGGATTCGATAGGCTTAGCATCCAAGCTCATGACGCCTGTAATGGGTGCAACCCCTTAAGCTAGATGCGGTTCTGAAAAAATTTAAGGAAATAAAGTTACACTCTTGCCATCAGCTGTAACTTTTAGCCTAATAATAAATGCTTGATCTAACACACTGAATCTTCTTCTATTGTACTACACCCGTGTAATGTACATACTACTGATGTAGGACATAATAATAGTTTTGTTTCTGATGTCACTTCTGTTGTACATATATACCAACCAGCCACATAATAAGCTGCACTCTGACTTTGCCTTATGGAACTGCAGATTAGGAAACCTAGTACCACTGTACTTCATCATGTTCTCAAACTTTGTAATGATCATATTCCTAATATAATATTGCTGATGATTTCTCTACTGCTTTTCTCTTGGTAAAGCTCATAAACTACCATCTCAACCCTCTTTTACCACTTATACTCAACCTACTGTCCCTCCCCAATTCCATCTTCCACTGATTACAACTATTATTTGAGTATTATAGATGCCTTCTCTCGTTTTACTTGGCTGTTTCTTTTACAAGGGAAATATGATAGACGTGATGCCTTTACTGAGTTTAAACTCATGGCAGAAAAATCAATTTAACACCAAAATCCAAGCACTTCAAACAGACTGGGGGTGAGTTTCTGTCTTTCTCCACTTTTCTTAAGTCTCGCGGCATTATCGGCTAATGTGTCCTCACTCTCACCATCAGAGTAATAGAGTTGAGAGGAAGCATATATCGCCAAATCACTGAGACTGGTCTTATTTTACTGGCCAAAGCCTCTTTGCCTTTAAGTTTTTGGAACCATTCTTTCCAAGATGCAACTTATCTTATTAACCTCTTACCCTCTATTGTAATTCAAAATCAGATTCCGTTTGAAAAAAAGCTTTACAATCAAACCCGTAATTACAATCATTTGAGAGTCTTCGGGTGTCAATGCTTCCCCTATAAACCTTATAATTCTAACAAGTTGTAATTTAGATCAGTGCATTGCACATTCCTCAATTATAGTTCGTAGTTATAAAATTTGGAGAAATGAGTATAAAAAATCTTTAAATTTTGACTATTTTACAAATTGTTATTATAAATTTTAAAAACTTTTTAATTAGTCCATAAACTTTAATTAATGTCTCAATAAATCTTTATGTTTAATTTGAATTTGTTAACTCATTAGAAATAATATTGTATGATATCATTTTATTTGTATTAACTTTAATTAAGAATTGTATATTAATTTATTTATTAAAATTTAATTTATAAAAAGTTCAAAAAATATTAATATTGATAAGATGTTATTACATAATATCATCATTAGTACATTAACAGATTTAAATTAAATAGAATGATATATTGAGACATTAATTAAAATTTAGATACTATTTGAAAAAAATTTAAAGTTCATGGTAGTGATTTAAAAATGATTAAAGTTCATGAGAAGTGTATATTCTTCTTCCTAAAATTTGAATTGGTCATTGACTTGGTTGATGTATTGGATTAATGGGTCATTAGTTTAATGAGTAAGTTACTTATCGAACTGGTTAAAATAAAATAAATTTATAAATGTTTTTATAATATAAATAAAAATTATATAAAAATAAATTTAATAAAATTAAATAGAATAAGTCACAATTAAAACTAAATGAATAAATTATTTAATCTAAAATAGTAGTAATAAATTCAAACCCCATTTTTTTTTCGGTTAAAAAACTTTAAATCCCACTTTATTTGTACATTAACTCAACAAATTACATTGTGAATTGTGATCACAACCCTCTTTTTCTTTTGCCTTTCTATCTTTTCCATTCTCCCCCCAAGACATAGCTATTCCTTCCTCATGACTCTCATTATATCTATTATTTATTAATAAAAGTCAAATAAGAACTCAAAAAAACGCTCTTATCTTTTATTGTGAAACCACAACCATCCACCATCACTTTTCTAATTCTCTTGACTCACACTCCATCTAACTTCATCACTCACAGCCTCAGCGACCAAGCTCATACATCCGCCTTGTGTAGCCATACTTAAGTAATGAAACTTTTACACCACGTCATGGAGCCACCATGTGAACACGCACCATTGGGTGTTCCTGTTTTCTTTCTGAATCTCTGTTATTGTTATTTTTAGCTACTATTTGATTCCGTCGAAAGTACATTGAAGTGGTCGGTTACATTTCACTTGGTGGTCGGTTCCCACGTTTTCTAAGAATTAGTCATGTATCATGTTTTTTTAGCAATGTATTAATAGGTCTTATTTTTAGAGTTTTAATTCTTATTTATTTTCTAAGACTTGGTTAACTTATTTTTTAGGCCTAGATTAGTGTACAACTATTCTTCTAATTTTCTATATATATTACCATCTTGTAATCAGTCAGATTAAGGAAAAAATACAATAATTTCTACATGGTATCAGGATGATTTTTTCTTCAGACCTCTTCTGTTTCTCCATCACTCTAAAACCTTTACATTTCTACTCTATTTTGCCCTATTAATCGTTTGGCTAGGGATGGATCCATGTGTAAATGAGTGGAGACACATGTCCCCACTTTACTTTAGAACTTTTCTTTGATCTTATATAGGTATATGTCTATTTTTTTTTACATATATAATTTTTGTCCTCATGCTCCCACTTTTGAATATGTTATTTTTGTTGAATGATTGTTTAGTTACATACATAAAGAGAGAAATGTTTGATAGTAATGATAATAAAAAGATCATTCAGTATTTTCAAAATATGAAAACGCAAAGGGAATAATTATAAATTGATCTTTCATAATTTTGTATTAATATATTTTTAATATATAAATATAATTATTGAAACTTTTTTTATGCTTTTGTATTAATAGTATTACCTTTGCCCTCATTTCCTAAAATTTCTAGATCCGTCACTGCGTTTAGCCTTCATTGCAAACGATGCCATGCACCTGTCGACCTTCATCGTTGGATATTTTTATTCGAAATAATTGAGGCCTTAATTGCCTAAAGAGCAAAGATATGGAGGATATTCGATCTTAATAGTCTGGAGAATTGTAGAACATTCAATCTGTATGGTTGACTGGAAAAATCTACCTTAAATGGTCTCAATTGGTTTGCACTATACTCAAAGGAAAGGGGAAGATTAGATACCTCAAGGTACTGGACCAAAAGAAGGACATCCTAACTTTGAAGCATAGAATGAAGAAGACTCCATGATTATGGCGTGGCTGTGGAATTCTATGGTCCCTGAAACTAGTGACAAGTGCATGTTCTTGAATACTGCCAAGGACATCTGGGACTCTGTTGCACAAACCCATTCTAAGTCCAAGGATGCTGGTCAGGTATACGAGGTCAAGGTAAAAATAATGGCAATAAAGCAGGGAAACAAGACAGTCACCGAGTATGCCAATCAATTGAAGTCCTTATGGCAGGAACTAAATCATTGTAGGGTGATAAAAACTAAGTGTCCTAATGATGTGGCTATCATAAAAGACGTCATTGAGCAAGACAGAGTCTATGGCCTTTTTGTTGGACTTAACCTGGAGTTTGATCAAGTGAGGATATAGATTCTTGCAAGTCACAGGTTCCAGATTTTAATGAAGTTGTTTCTATAGTTCGAAGTGAAGAGAGTATGAGGGAACTGATGCTTGAACCAAACACTAGCAAAAGTGCCAGCTAGTGGCAAGTCAATCACAAATGTTGAAAAAGGACTAGGATTTGAAGGAGGAAAACTCGGTCAGTCAAAGGCTCAAAATCGTGATAAACACTATACTAGTGAATGGTGTTGGAAGCTTAATGGAAAACCACCAAGTCATAAATGGGGTCAGCGAGGAGAATATCCAAGGAACAACAACAAGGCCCACGTTGCTGCAATGCCTGCAATGTTATAAGGTGAATCAACATCATAAGAACTGGGCAGTCTCAACCAAGAAGAGTTTGAGAGGGTGAGATCACTCATTAGCAACCTTCAGAAATAAGCCTTTAGGTACTTGTTATTTGGCATATTCAGGTAAGTTTCCTCTTTCAATTGGACTAAGTGCTTCGGGTACAACCTTTACCAATTTTTAGATTATAGACTCAAGAGCTACTAACCATATGACTCACACGTTCAATAAATTTTCCACTTATTTTCCTTGTCCAAGCAATAAGAAAATAGCCACTACTGATGGGTCTTTGACCACTATTACAGGCATAGAGGACGTCAAAATCAATCCATTAGTGTTCTTAAAAAATGTTCTTCATGTCCCTAGACTATCCACAAACCTTGTCTCTATACACAAATTCACTCAAGACGTAGGCTGCACTGTGATTTTTCACAACAATTATTGTGTTTTCAAGACAAGAATTTGAGGAGGATGATTGGACGTGCTAGAGAACAAGATGACCTCTACTACCTTGAAACACCAATGCAGAATAGATTGCACCATTCCTTCAGTTTAGAATCTGTTTTAGTCAATAAAGAAAAGATTTGGCTTCATTACAACAGACTTGGACATCCATCCTTTAGAATTATTAAAATTCTTTTCCCCTCCTTGTAAAGAGGTTTGAGTGTTGAAAATTTCCATTGTGAAGTGTGTGGGCTTGCTAAATACAAACATGTACCTTTTCCAATTAGTAATAAATGCAGTTCTATTCTATTTTACCTCATTCATAGTGACATTTGGGGTCCATCTAGCATTTCTAATGTTTCTGGGCCAAGATGGTTTATCTCCTTTATTGATGACTGCACTCGTGTTACTTGGATTTTCTTGATCAAACACAAATTTGATGTCAGTATTGTCCTTCCAAATTTCTATTCTATGATCAAAAATCAGTTTGGGGTTATTGTCAAGATATTTAGATCAGATAATGGAAAGAACTATTTTAACTAAACCCTTAACCCTTTTTTCCAAAAAGAGAGAATTGTACATGAATTATCTTGTGTCAATACCACACAACAAAATAGGGTAGCAGAAAGGAAAAATGGTGATCTTGAAAAAAAAACCCAAGCCCTTATGTTCCAGAAAAATATCCCAAAGTCATTTTGGGGAGAATCCGTTCACATAACCACCCATTTCATAAATTGTTTGCCTACCCGAGTTTTGGGATTCAAGAGCCAGATGGACATAATCTCAACTTTCTACCTTAACCTACACACTTCAAATAACCTTGTCCCTAGGATTTTTGGATGTATTTCTTTTGTTCATGTTCACAATCAAAACAGGAGGAAACTTGACCCAATGGCCCTAAAATGTGTCTCTGTGGGTTATTCTGCAACCCAAAAAGGGTATAAGTGTTATCATCCTCCATCCAATTTTTTTTTTGTATTAATGGATGTCACACTCCATGAACAAGAACCTTATTTTACTCAATCTTATCTTCAAGGGGAGAATTCAAGAGAAGATAAGGAGAATTTTTTGCTAGATTTGGATTTACCATTGCTGCCAGTATCTAAAGACCCTCATTATCCTTACACATCTATGTCCAACCATACCCCTGAAAATTCACTTGAATCTGTACCCAGACTTGAACCTGTTCCTGAAACCTCACCTGAACCCATGCTTGAAAGGCCACAAACAAACCCTATTCTTGAAAATTTGAGATTTGGTAAAGGCAAAGTGTTCACAAGGAAGAAGATGACCATCTTGGAACCTATGCAGGTCCAAGAGTCCAACTCGGAGCCTTTGAATGAGGTAATAATTTCTAACTCTTCATTACAAAATGAAACTAAACTTTATATGGATAATGATGACCAAAACCTGCCCATAGCCATAAGAAAAGGAACAAAACCTAGGAGTTGGTGCAGTTACCGATAGGAAAGAAACCTGTGGGGTGTAAATGGGTCTATATAGTGAAGCATAAAGCATATGGGTCAATAGAAAGATAAAAGACATGATTGGTAGCCAAAGGATATACCCAGACCTATGGAATCAATTACCTAGAGACCTTTGCTCCAGTTGCACTGGTGAACACATTCAAAGTTTTATTGGCATTAACAACTAATTATGGTTGGGACTTATAGCAGTTTGATGTAAAAAATGCATTCTTGCATGGAGATCTAGAGGAAGAAATCTACACGGAGGTTCCACAGGCTACGGTAAGACTTTGAATGCTAATACTGTATGTAAATTGAAGAAGGTCTTGTATGGCTTCAAGCAATCACCACGGGCGTGGTTTGGAAGATTTGCAAGAGCTATGTTGGCTATAAGATATAGACAAAACCAACGGGATCACACACTATTTATTAAGCACCCTCCTTCAGGGGGAGTCACGACACTCTTGGTGTATGTGAATGACATAATAATGACGAGAGATGATGTTAAGGAGAAACAGGTTCTAAGTCAGAGTTTGGTTAAGGAATGTGAGGTCAAATCACTAGGAAGACTGAAATGCTTCCTTAGAATTGATGTTGCTCATTCTAGGCAGAGTATTTTTATGTCCCAACAAAAATATGTTACAAATTTATTCAAAGAAACAGGTGAGACAACCTGCAAACGAGTAAGCACACCCATAGATCTGAATATGAAACTTGAAATAGCAGAAGAAGATGTTGCAGTGGACGAAGAAATATTTCAATGTATAATAGGAAGATTAATTTATTTATCTCATACACGACCAAATATTGCATATGCAGTAGTAATTAGCCAATTCATGTATAGCTCGAAAGAACTTCACCTACAAGTAGCTCATTGGGTATTACAGTATCTCAAGGGAAGACCCGGGAAAGGTATTCTATTTAAGAGAAATAGAGGTTTAGTACTTGAGGCATATACTGATGCTGACTATGTTGGATCACTAATTGATAGAAGATCAATCTCTGAGTATTGTACCTTCCTTGGAGGGAATCTTGTGACCTAGAGGAATAAAAAACAGAATGTGGTAGCACAATCTAGTGTAGAGGCAAAATTTCAAGTTATGGCACAAGGTGTGTGTAAACTACTTTGATTAAAAATCATTCTCGAAGATTTAAAGATTAAGTGAGATGGACCAATGGGACTTTATTGTGACAACAAGTCTTCAATCAGCATAGCTCATAACCCGGTACAACATGACAGAACAAAGTATATTAAAGTTGACAGATATTTTATCAAAGAGAAGCTAGAAAGTGGATTGATTTGTTCACCCTATGTAACTACACAATGTCAACTTGTTAATGTACTCACCAAAGGGTTAAGCAGTACAATATTCCAGAATGTTGTATCCAAGTTGGGAATGAAAAATATCTATTCACCAGCTTGAGGGAGAGTGTCGACAGGACATTGAAGTGATCGGTTCCCACATTTCACTTGGTGGTTGGTTGAAAGTGTTGGTGGTCGATTCTCACATTTTCTAAGAATTAGTCATGTATCATGTTTTTTAGCAATGTATTAATAGGCCTTGTTTTTAGAGCTTCAATTGTTACTTATTTTCTGGAATTTGATTAGCTTGTTTTCTAAGTCTAGATTAATATACAATTATTCTTCTAATTCCTTATATATACTATCATCTTGTAATAATTCAGATTAAGAAAAAATACAATATTTTCTACAAATTCAACTCCGAAAAAGAAATAAAGTTTCATCATGTCTTACATCCATCTTTATCTTCTCTTTCTTTAACTTGGTCGATTCCCAAAAATTCGGTCAGGTCATCGAGTCATACTTCAAAATGGCCGAGTCACACGAGTTGCAGCGAGTCAATTGCATCTCAGATCCAGCAAAAGGCTTGAAACTAATTCGATGACTAGTTCACCAATTCACCAGTCAAATCGGCCTATCCGAGCCGAGTTTTATAACAATGCTATAATTTATCCCACGTACGCTAGAAGTGTCTTGCACCTAATTCTATATGTTTTTCTACTTTTTTTAAAAAAAATTAATGATTTTTTTCTTCGTACCATTGAAATGCCTTTCTATTTTTCTTTTTTTTTTCCTTTCACTTTTTTAATGCTATATTCAAATTGTAATGATGTATAATTAATCATTTTTTAAATTTTATTCTCATCATTAAAACTTTATGATTAATTTCAAATTATAAATTGATTAAGAAAGAATTTCATAAGAGTAACAATAGTTACAGAAAATCATGTTGAAAAAAAAAATATTCTACTATTACATTGTGATATATTAACTTTTAACAAACTACATATATATCAAACAAAATAAATAAACTACATATATACATAATATATTATGAATTACCTTTAAAAATGTATCAACCTAAATATATTAATATTAATAATAAATAAAATTAAATAAATGTAGAATATAATCATTCATATATATATATAAATAATTTTATTATAATAATTTAACAAATACATTACTTATTTAATAAGCATGTGCATTGCACAAGTTCTCAATCTAGTATATATAATAATTAGATTAAAAGAGAATTTAATTTGAATTTAAAAAATATATAAAAATGACACGTGTGATTTTTTGATGGAGAATACAAAAAGAAATTAAGTCACTCTCAAGTAAATATACTCTAATTTAATAGATAGAAGTATATTATTTTTTAAAATAATTTTTTTCAAGCAATGTTAATAATTAACAATGTCACTATTAATGCTTCTCAAGATAATAATAATAATAATAATAATAATAATAATAATAATAATAATAATAATAATAATAATAATAATAATAATAATAATAATAATACATGACTGCAGTGTACAATACAAATAAATACAATCTATATTAATGACTATTATATAATTATTCCCTAAATAATATGTAACTAAAAATGAAGTTTTTTTTTTAATCAAATATCTCACTGGCTTTATTTTTTAGACCTTACTGAACCATTGTTAGTGGTAAAAAAGAAGTTTAAATGGGATCCAAATGAACTCACATCCATTGAATAAGTAGCCCCAAGCAACGAATTGATGAAAAGAGTCCAAAACAATGGCCATGAACCTACAAGCCATGCAAGCCAGAAACTCTGTAAAAGATAATAAAATTATATAAGCCTCATTATACCATGTCAATAAAGTTTATATTGTTTCAGTAAAATAAATAAATAAAATGAAATAAAGCTTATCTTGAACAATATATTATTGGGAAAAGCAAACCACAAAAAGTAAAGTTACTGCCGTCATATTCAATCATACTTCGTTTACACAAATTGTATAAATTAAATTAATTAATAATTAATAAATTATTATTTTTAATATAAAATAATTATATGACACAAAAATTTATATAATTATTCAATTGTTAATTAGTTTAATTTATACATCTATAAAAATATTTCTCCAGACGACGATGCATTAGTTTATTTTTCAAAATATCAAAATATGGAGACGTGTACAACCATGCAAGTATTTGTAACAATCTCTGGCCAGAGGATCAAGTATCACCAACGTATATAGAGAAAGCCAGGAATTTTTTTTTTTATGTTTTAAATTTTCATACAACTACAAATATTAAGAGAATAAAACAAACAAAATGTAAATAAATATTTATATGTCCAAATTTACATTATGCAATTGACCAACAACCAGTAGGTTCCTTAAAACTAATAGAAACAAAATTTATATTAATGATTAGAGGAAAATCAAGGAGGAGATATGATGTGCATCCAAGTTGCCAAAATGATAATTCTATATATGGTACCAGAATTAAAGATGATAGAGTAATAATGACACCAGTTCCGAAAGAATATTTCCCAGACGCCAATGGAACATATGGCTTGTTTATCTGCAATAAAACATTTAGCACATATCGATAATAAAACAATCCATCGGCAAAGTGTTTAAGCTATAAAAGGTTTCATGTTTTCTTGACATTATCACATGCTACACTAATTGATGAGAATGCTTGATAAATTTATGTATTTTAAACCAGAGTTTGGTGGCCAAAATCAAATAAACTGTTCAAGATATGAATGTAAGCACAGATATGCTTGTATTCACCTAGTGTATATAGGTACCTAAATATCCAACTTTATTGACTCCATTGATAAACTAGACCACAATTCTGCCACTATCATCTTTCTTTTACTAGAAAATCCAGAAGTCCAAAAGACAAAATAAAAATAAAAACAGGTATTATCTATACAGATTGTATGTTTCTATTAATAAGTTTCATACCTTGTCTATTTCAATATCATACAATTGATTCACGCCTGAATTAAAAATATTCATACAGAAGGCAGCTACTACAGCCTGAAATAGAAAATTCGAAAGTATTAGTAAAGTTACAAAAAATAGCACTATACATTTTAAAGGGGAAAAAATACTATAAAATAGCAATTAGGCATTTTGAAGGGGGAAAAGACTTTCTTTTGAGCCGTTGCTATGGTACACCTTACTAAGTTAGGGTGTATCATACACTTTTGACTTTACCTGCTGTTACATGTTTTTTTTTTGGTAGATTTTTTTTTATTTTATATTTTTTTTATACATCACCACCACCATTGTTCTCGGCCGGCCACCACTTTTTTGTTAGGTTATACTATTCATTTTTTAAAGTGGCATAACTGTGTAAATAATATCAGTTAAAATTATACTAGTCTTTATAATTTTTTATAAATAACTGTGCATACTAAAAATTCTACAGATTTTAACTGGTAATATTTACACACAATTAAATTTGTAAAGTTTTTAGTAAGTGCAGTTATTTATGATAAAATATAATGACTAGTACAATTTTAATTGATATTATTTACATAGTTGTGCAATTTTTAAAAAAAATGAACAGTATAACTTGGAAAATGTGGTGGTCGACGGCAGCTGTGGACCGTGGTCACAGGCAGCTGGCGGTACAGTAGCTGGAGGTGGCGGCAGAGGATGCTGGTCGACGGCAGACGTGGCGGCAAATGTGGTGATGGTGGTTCAAAAAAAAAACTTAAAATAAAAAAAAAATCAACAAGTTACAGGTCATTAATCTCATTCGTTGATGTATTTTTTAACATAATCAACGGTTAGGATGGATAAGGTACACCATACACCCTCCAAAGGAGGGTGTATATTAGAATTGACCTTTCTTTTGTCACATCGAATAAGGAAACAAAGAAAATATTTAATTTTGATGTACTCTCATTAGAAAATAATTTTACTCTTGTATTCAATGATGTGTTGTCACGTTATTTAATAAGTTTGACACATCTCATATAGTTATTGATATAACCAAACTCATTAATAGTTATCAACACAAAATTAAATAATAGTATAAAAAAAATTATTAACAATGCATCAAAATTAAACTTACAAGCAAAACATTAAGCAGTATTTTAAAGTGAATACCATACCATACAATATTAAACAAAGTGCAAAAGGCATATTAAAATAGCAGTTAGGCATTTTAAATGGCCAAAGTGATATTAAATAGAAATTACATTACTGTGTAATGTGTCTTTCCCCTAAATTTTAAAACAATCAACATGTTTGAGGCCTCACCTGCAACAAGGCAATAAAAAATGTTGGAGATAAATCTGATAACCTCTCCACTGCAAGCAGAGACACAGAAGTTATGCACATTGCCTGCCAAGACACAAAGTAAGCCCTTTTCAAACATTTACAAGGTTACATATATTTAAAAAGAAAAATGATTAATCCTCCTAACTCATCTTCTTAATAATCTTCTTAATTATTAAATAAAGAAAGTTTTGAATATTTTTTATATTCTCAAGATATTAATTACATTTAATTTTTTATTTAATATTTTATTTATTAAGTAGTAAGAAAATTATTAAGATGATATTTTAAGAGAATATAATAAAATTCTTCTAAAATAGTGGTTCATACAAATGAATTAGATTAACAATAACTGCTGAGCATTAGTTACGAGATTTATTTTAGAAAAGCTTTAACTTAACTGTGGCAATTAGTGAGATTGGCCTGCTAAACCTGTAAAAAGCATCCAAAGGCATCTTTGACAGAGTCCAAAATGCTTTTTGGATCTTGAGCTTGGGGTTCATATTCAAATGATTGCTCAGAGGTTGCATTCACAAGATATTTTCTCTCACATTCTTGACATGTAGATCCACCATCAATGCCTTTGTAATGATGCTTCAAATTATGCCGAGGAGACATCACGACACAATATTCTTTTTGAATTTTTCCAGTTTTGTGCCAAAAAGTTGGTGTTAAATAAGAACCTAGAATACGAAAAGTTAAATATTTGTAGCATTGACCTTAAAAATTGAAAAATAGAAATTATTTCTTCATTTAGAATGAAATAAATGTTCGAAGAGTAGTGCTATTCACACAACTTTTTTTACGAAGAGCTATATATGAACTATGTACCATGGTTTATTTTAGCATCACCTTCGACCATTTTAACGGGATCTACTGGAATCAATTTCTCTCTTATGTAATGACTCCATGTCATTTGTAACACATTTCGCAGAAAAGCTTTTCATGACATTTGGCATTTTCCATGTTGGAGTATAGCTAGAATTTAATTTGATCACCAAGTCTCAATCCCTAAAATCAAGCAATGTAATACCCCGATATTGTATAGGATTTTTGCGTTACTAGCGATTTCCTTTGTGCTAGCTTGGGCTATTAGGATTTATTTTGTGAGCCGCCTTATTTCATCCAATAAGTTATTTGAGTTAAGCTTATCTTGATAAATTTAAATTGGAACCATGTGGACAAAATTTATGACTATCTCTCAATACTTTCTAAGTCAAAAACCTAGTAGCTATAAGGAGGTTATATAAAATATGCATTTTGTTAGAACCAAATTAGCATTATTTGATCTTTAGATGTTAATGAATTACCAAATGATTTTAATTGAATTTTTGAGACCCTTTAATCTACTTAGTTTGAAGAGGAAAATTTTTAAAAGTTAGGGGTTTCAAATTTTCAAACTAAAACCCAAATTTTGAATTTTTATTCTTAATGATTTTATTTTTTTTTTTGATATTTTATTTGGAACCTAATGGAGAATATTTCTTTATTTGCATTTATGTTTTAAAGTTAATGAACATTAACTTAAAATAAAAAAATATAAATAAGTAGTGTGTTGAGTAAACTACTTAACAAGAGTGCTCACTCAAGCCTATTTCGTCCAGCCCCTTATATTCGACTATGACCCTTATTCTAACCAAACCATTTGATTATCTTTTCCCTTCATCTTCTTCTTCATCTTTCATCTCCTCTAGCCTTTCTTTGTGCTTCATTCTCCATGGGTGTGAGCCGCTAACACCCATTCCCTTCCTCCTTCTCACTGATGTGCATATAAGTATCATATCATATTTATATTTATATATGTGCTTCATAACTTTCGCCCCTTTCCCCAAGTCTTTCACAGACTTTTTTTTTAATTTTTTATTTTCTTAAAGATTCTCCCCTCACTATTATTTTCAAGTAGTCTAGCTCCACTACTGTTGTTGGGTATACACAAATTATCTTTTATTTTTATAATTTTTATCATTTAATTATAATTGAACCCGCTAAAAATTTTACATATTAATATTCTAATTTTACAATCTCATACAAATGTCATGTGACACGTATCATAGAAATTTGTAAAAAACATTATTCAAGATTGATCAGATGCTCATGTAGTTATTATAAAGAAAAAAAAAGGTGAAAGAAAAGAAGAGTATATTAGACATACTTGCATGGTAATTCTTGGTGCATGTTTTACTCCTCCAGCAGCTTCCACCTGCCAATGCCTCCTCGTGTTATTAGGCAAATATTACGAAACATTTAACAAATACTCGAGAATTCAGATATATTACATTGAGTAAATATTTAAAATATGTATAGCTATTACATGCTAAGTTGGAATTTACTAAAATATTTTGTAAAAAAACATTTTAGAAAGGTTCAATGATTTTTTTAGATTATATTAAAATTCCGATTCTTACCGATTTCACTTATTTTTAATTAGGCTTTATATTTTTTTATTTTCAAATCATTCTTTATTTTTATAAATATTTTTAAAATAATTATTATTATTAATTTTTATTATAACGTTGTCATAATACCGTCAGTCAATGACTAACTTAATAAATATTTTTTTGTCTAGTAAATACTCTTTTATATGTTCATTTTTTTAATAAAACATCCAATAAGTGCTCTTACATTTTGGTAAGTATTCTTGTCTTCTTAATAAATGTTTATTTGTTAAGTAAGTATTTCTTTAAAAAATTTATCTCTATAAAATATTTAATAGTGACTAAATTTACTGTGTTATAATTTAAATTAAAAATATTTTAAAAATATTTATAAATATAAGGATTGATTTTTAAAAAATTATAAAAATTAAATTAAAACTAAGTAAAAACTATAAGAACTAAAATTTTAATTTAACCTTTTTTATTATTAAAAATAGGTTCAATGTTAAAATGTTTTTTGATATTTTCATCTCAATCTTAGCAAAACAATAAAAACAAGGAGAGAATTTTGTAATGATAACAATAACTGTTTAGATTCACACATTAAAGAAAACAACAGTATAATTTTAGAGAATAGCGATTAATTGGTACTTAACAAAGTTTAATTTAACATTATGCCATTACTCAAAAAAGAAATATAACATATTATAAAAAGCTCATAATTATGTGCAGATTCTTTACTCTATTAATTTTCACTAATACATGTGAGATATAGGAAAAAGAAAGAAAGGATTTTTATTTATATATGTCGAGCTGGCACTAGCTAATGAGTCGAATCTAAACGTTTGTTTGGTTCGTGAGAAAATGAAAGAAAAGAAAATATGGGAAGAGAAAATTAGTGGATTTGGGTGTTTTCTCTCGATTGGATGACGAGAGACAAGGGAAGAGACATAAAAAAATGGTAGTGGAGCCGTGTGAAGGTTTTCTTCACTCGTGTGCAAAGAAAATGGAGAGATTAAACGCAGTGTAAAATTACAACTTTGCCTGTCTTATTCTCCGCCAACCAAGAACTCACCAACAGTCACAAGCAGCTGCATAATCCTATTGGCAGAGCTTTCAACTAACAGGTTCATATCAAAAGTAGAGTCCCATAAATGAAATTGATTTTCCAACATAAATTAATCATCTTGGTGTAGATCAACTCAACCCCTTTTGAACAGACCCTTCAATTCTTGAAATCGGATCCAGTAATCAGAAGAGAAAAGCTTGTATGTTTTACACAAGTAACTTGCAAAAGAGTTGTAAGCAGAGATATGGTGCCACCGCTTTTGCTGTCATACGGCTGAGGCGTTTCACCTCGGAAAAGGGGATGAGCTAGTAAATGTATTAGAATAATTAGATCTAATTTTATCCTAAAAGTTGATTTAAAGGAGAGAATTGTCCAAGTTATTATAAATAATTTTTTACCCATTTGATGTGGATCTTAACACACCTCCTCATATTCAGAATTAGACATTTGAAACCTTAAATTTATTGGACTGAATATTTGTCAGTGGCTCAACATCAAGATTGAGTTAAGCACTACTCTATAATATATTAAAATAATTGAATTTAATGCCACTTCAAAAACTAGCTTAAGGAGGAAAATTGCTCAAGTCAAAATATGTAATGAGATGAATGAATTGGTTAAAAAAAACCATTTTTTTTCTTTCTATTTTCTTTCTTTTCATTTTTTCCACTCTTCCAAATAAAGACTAAAACTTTAACCACAACTCATTTTTTAAAATGAGGCAAAATTTTAAACTCAAGTTCAGCTCATAAATTCATAAGGCTAACTTGTTGATCTATTAGAGAATTGTGCTTAAGAGTTTGTTTAGATGTATTTTTTAGATAATTTTTTTAAAAAGTACTTTTATTTATTTTTAACATATTTAAATATATTTAAAAAAACACTTGAAAGAACATAAATTTATGCTTGTCTTTTATGATGAATTGTAATGCTTTTAAAAAAGATATTTTTTATAACATAAACAGACAATTTAAAAATTAAAAAAATATTTATCTAATATTATATTTAAATATAAATAATTTTTATTTTTAAAAACTTTTTAAAAAATTACATAAGAATTTATTTTAAAAACTCATTCAAATAAGTGATATAAGCAGACACACATACCAGTGGAAATGGAAGAAGCTCTGGGAAAAGACGCAGGAAGCACAGAACCCATCCCCATCAGTAACTTTTCAATGGAGCTTCAGTCTCCGTCAGTTATGCACTTTTATGAAACGAAACAAACCCAGCTCCCCTTTGATCCCTCAGAAATCAGATATGGAGAGAGGCCTATAAGACCATGCAATTGTGACTTGGATCTAAGACAAGATCGTCCTTTGCTGCTTGAAAACGTTTAACTATCATGTCACAAGTTATACATCCAGTCGGTAACTGTAAAGTCAAACGATTTCTTTTTCATCACTCAATTCATTTCAATTTAAAACGCATTTCTTTCTATTGATATTCGGGAAAAATTATTGTATATTTTTAAATTAATAATAAATATATGCTTATATAATTTTTATTATTAATTTAATTTATATTCTTATAATTTTTTTATTAATGTATGTTTTTATTAATGTATGTTATAAGAATATATATTAAAGAATAAAAATAAAAAATATTATAAAAACATATATATTTTAAAAATTTAAAAATAATGAATATTTTTTAAAATTATTTAGATAAATAATATATATTAGTTTATTTTTTTAATAAATTTTGTTATTTTTTATTTTTTAATAATTCTCTTAATATTAAATAAAAAATATTATTATATCTTAAAATCATAAAAAATATTTAATATCTTTTAATTAAAAAATTAATAAAAATATTAAATAAAAATATTTAAATTATTCTTTTTTAATACGTACCTTTAAAGTCATATTAACAAAATTTTTATATAAATTTTAAATAAAATGATTAAAATTAAGCGTGCTATTATTAATATTTTATTTTATTTATTTATATTCTTTATTAGTCATTTATAATTTTCTTAAAAAAATTAAAAATAAAATTAATTAATAAAAAATATGAAAAAATAATAGTTTTACCTTTAAATGAATAATAAAAATTATAAATAAATACCTATTATTATTATTTCAATAACATGCCATAATTTTTCGAGATTCAAAGTCAAAGTTTAGCTCACCAGCTGTCGAGATTCTAAGTCAAAGTTCAGATCACGTGACAAAAGCGTTGGGATTGGGAATTGGATTCAGACTCCCAAAGGTTAGCATTGGGATTGGGAATTGGTTTCAGACTTCTTTATATGTAAATTTTGATATTATTATTATAAATAATATATATTTTTTTATATTTCATTTAATATTATTTATTATATTTATATTTATTTATTATTTTTTTTTAATCATACATTCTTAAAAATATATATATATAATATTTATACATCTAAAAAAATATAAAATCATTTTTTTCCTTTACCAGCAATATAAAAAGTACATCATTCTTTGGTTTTAATTTTTTTATATTTTATATAAGGTATTATTTATAAATTTTAATATAAAATTAATTATTTTATATTATTTTTATTTTTATTTTTATCTTATTAATTATTTAATGTCTAAAAAGTTTTAATATTTATTTTTTTAATTTTTATCTCTTTCTTATCATCTCTTTTATTGATCAATCGCATTACAAGAATTCAAAAGATAATATTATCTTTTATAATTATTTTTTTCTTAAAATCATAATTATTAAATTATTTTGTTAATACTAGTATCATTTTTTAAATGAAAGATTAAAAAAATAGAATAGAATACTAATTTAAAAAAAAAAATCTTACCTAGGCACTACCCACTACATCCTTTTTTGGGCATATCATTCAATTTTTAACATGTGTAAAAATAATGACCCATATGTTTAAATTTTAATTAAAGACAAATAATTTTTTTGGTGAAGTAATTGTTCACGCAATTTTGAGTTTAGAGTGGTAGTTTGACAAAATTTTCTCCCAAAATAACAACTTCAAGATTTGAACCAATGATATTGTTAGTGAAATTCAGAGGATTATTATTTCTTTATTAAATAGTAGGAGAGTTATTAAAAATATATTTTAAGGTTATGTTTGGTGCAAAAATAGAATTTTATGAAATAAGAATAAGAACTATAATGATTCTTCCTATTCGAATTTATCAGTTTGGTACGATGTGATATAATATGGAATAGAAAATAATTTTACAATTTGGTGTGTAGGATATAATATAAAATAAAGTCTAAATTGATATAAATTACATAATTTTCCTTAATAAATTACTTCTATATATATATATTGCATTTTTTGAAATAATATTTAGATTAATTTTTTATAACAAAAATCATGATAATATTTTTTTTATCAATTTTGATAATATTATTTTACTTTCATAGATAAGAGTAGAAGCTTCTATCATCTTATTCAAATGCAAGGTGCACGAAGTTTGAATGCTAGATTTAGGTTATATAGAATTAAATAAATCAAGGTTAGGTAAATTATTAAAAAGTAATCTTTGTCAATTTATAAATTAAATAAGGGTATATTAAGTAAAAAAATATGGAATCACAATATCTCCTTTTTTCGAAGGAATGGAATTCCACAAATTTGTAAAATATAATTTGTAATAGAAATATCATTCCATATTTATTTTTATTTACAAACGCTGGAGTCTTCTAAGTTCATAATTAAATATGAAATGACATTTTGATTTCTTTATACCAAACATAATATAAAAGAATATAACAAAACTCATAAAAATAAGACAATACTCTATCTCAACATAAATAATAATTTTTCATTTACAATTGTCAGTTCAAACTAATATTAAATAGTCAAGGCTCAAGGCGCATGTTAGAGGTGATCATGGGTCGGATTGGGTCGGGTTTATGCATTTTTTTCGAGTAACCCGAATCGAACCGAACCAACCCGATTACAATCGGGTTGGTTCGGGTTAGGTAATCGGGTTGGTCGGGTTGGTTCGATCACTGGGTCGGATTATGAAAATTGAATAAAATAATGGTTGAATTTAAACAAAATAACGTCGTTTTACGGGTCATCGGGTCATTGGGTTATCGGGTCGGTCACTTAAAACCTGTAATCTGAACCAATAAGAGGTCGGGTTTATTCGGGTCGACCCGAACTGACCTGAACACCCGAACCAATCCGGATATTTGTAATCGGGCAGGGTCGAGTTGGTCGAGTTCGCGGGTTGATGGTTCAGGTTGTGTAGCCCTAGCGCATGTGACAAACTTTTTCGGATAATACAGAGGTAGAAGCAAGTTTGTTAGCCACCAAGGTTTAACTCTTCTCATGGGAAAAAAGCTGAGAAACTTAGCACTAGCTGACGTACCGAGGGCACATCAAGTGTGCAGTGCAATTCTTGGTAAGGAAGGTCGTGACCCGGTCTAACTGAGCTCGATAATCAAGCTTGGTCTGAAATTAATTAAGTTTATATTTTGAAAATTGATCTTGATTTACTTTTGGATTCGGCTTAGATCACAATTTGGGTGACACAAGCTGATGTTACATAATACAGACTTATAAATTTAAAAAAATTAAAAATAAATTATAAAATATCTTGACTTGAATTAATACCTTATACATAACATAAAATTTTTATATTGATATAATTTGTTTAAAAATTCAAATTGAATAAGAAAAAAGTAATATAATTAATGATATATGAAATAGTGTAAAAAATAATGTAAAAAGTAATAATAATAAGTGACTACTCTGGTGACTACAAAAATCAAGTAGTTTGAGTGCTCTTCCAATGAGAATATAACACAAGTGCTCTTCCTATGGTTTGGGCCCACACCTTATGTCCATGTAACCAATGAGATTATGAGATGCCATTGGTGACATTCATTTTTTGTATGCACCAGAGAAAACACTAAATAATAATTCTAAATATTCCTACATAATCCTTTAATTAATTCTCTCAATTATTAAATGAAAAAAGTATTAGATATTTTTTATATTTCTAAGACATTAAATGTATTTATTTTTTTAATAAGTACTTTTTTTATTTAATATTAAGAGAATTATTAGAAGGAACTTTTAGTTTTAATTAAGAGAAAAATGTGGTAGGAAAATCATAGTTGTTAAAAATTTGTATGGTAAAACATCTTTTAGTTTTAATTTATTATTTTCTAAAATTTTATAATTTAATTATGCATAATATCTAAAATTTTACATTTTGCCTTAATCTTGAGTTGACATGGTCTTATCCCAGTTTATAGTCAGGTAATGACCGAGCTAGATTTGGATTTAAAAAAAAAAAAGGCCTAATCAAAATATCAATCAAGATCAAATTATGTTAAACCCAGCTCATGAATAGAAGTGGAAATAGGTCAGGCGACCTGTCGGGAGCCTATGACCTGACCTATTTAAAACCTGACTTGACCTAACATGTTTAATAAAAAGGTCAGGGTAAGACTTTTTAAAAAACTTATTTATTAAATAAACCAGGCTTTAGGCTTTTGAAAAAGTCTTTTAGGTCTAGCTAATCGACCTATTTAATTATATATATATATTATGACATTTTAATATTTATATAATATAATTAATTTTATAAATAATATAAAAATTTTTAAAACTTAAGCCCTTTAGTTTATATAAAGTCCTAGGTTCGTTAGCCTATTCCATTAGCTTATTTAAAGATAGACTTATTAACATATTTAAAGGCTTTACTGTAAAATAGACCTTTAAATATACTTTTAAATCAGGTCAAATTTTTAAAAAAATCATATCAAGTTTTAAAAAATAACCTATTCAAGTAAATAAGTCATGCTCAAGCTTGCATTTGGTAAATATGCTGCACATGTTCAAGGTAATACTTGACTTGACTTGACTCATTTCTAGTCCTTTCCATGAACACCTCATTAAAGAAAAAAGTGAAAGATATCAACTATTGTTAAGAAAATCAAGACAATGAAGTATAACAAATCCACATTTTGTTATGTATGTGCATATATTTTATTATAATACCAACCCTTTAATTTTTCATCAAGGATTTTGATCCCTTACTTTTCCCTTTGTAATAGGGGTTCACTTTAGAGTTGTGAAATGCAAAAAGTTATACATAGAATGCTAAATAATTGCTCCTTCTTACCGTGTAAGAAATCAAACATTTATAAACCTTAACCAAACATTTTATAAAATCTAACGTATACAACGTTATATTTAATGTTATAAAAAAACATATTATTCTGTGTACTAATCTCAAATCTGGATTCAATATAAATTTAGTATATAATTTTAAAATTTAAAATGTAAAGTATGAATGATAATAGATAATTTGTTTAATAATTATTAACTCCATACTTTACTCAATAATTTGTCAATTATCACGTAAAAGAAAAAAAGAAAAAAAAAACCATATAAAATCTTTAGAAAGCATTCAATACACCAAACCGATGGCAGAAAGTAATAAAACAAAAATCAAACTTAACATAGAAAAGTCTTCATTTTCAATTGTCGATTTTAAACTAATAGTATGACAAAGGCAGCACCATACAACACCACTGCATTCTCATCTAAATAAAGGTATGAGGAAGTACTCTGCCCAAAGTAGCTGCAACAAGAAAAATGGCATCAGCAACAAGATAAACGGGCAATCATTCTTCATGTCCAAGAGTATGCCAGTGCTAGCTTCGGACAATGTTGAATTTTTCACAAGATAAAAATATATCAATATATGACTAAGCCCACCAGCTTTTCTTTTATCTTGGATGATCAAAACACTAAGAGCAACAGCTCATTAACATAATAATTTTCTTTCAGGCAGTAGCTCCCAAAAATTTGTGAAGGATTTCAGGCAGTACCACCCCCTCCCCACCCTTTTGTTTTGGCACCACCAGCATGTTAATTGGAATTTGGATGGAGGGATTTTGGAGAGAAAGATAAGGAAAGATTTATTCTTCATTTGAGTAAATATTCTCTTTATTTGAGAACTTTTAAAATAAAAGAAATGAAATGAGTGATTATTATGTAACATTTTAATTATCTCTTATTTATTTTTATTAATATTTTATAACTCTCTCAATTTTTAGAAATGCGAACCCCTCCATCCAAACATAGGCACCAATGAGCTCTAAGAAGTGGAGGTTATTGTAAGGAAACTCAATTGGTCCCTTCCAGCTATATAGAAACCAATGAAAACTATAAACACGTTTTATGAGAAAAATAACATGTTTTGTAATAATTTGTAATTTAGACCACGACGTAATATAAATTGATTTTTGTCAAAATGATTTTCGTTGTAGCTAATGTACTCCAATGTTTTCAATTGGAAGTCATTTGAAATCAAACAACTTTTTCTTTTCTAAATCAAAAGAAAAGCAATCAGATACAACTGTTCTTTTGGAATAATAATTTTATTGTATAAAGTTGATTATTAAGCAAAATGTATTACTCTTGAAAATCAATTCCTCAAATGATAAACACTTTATAAAGTTGGCGATTACCTTCCAGATAAACATAAAGAAGGATTGTAAGGCAACTTTGCTCTTCAGATCTACAGATTTGGCATGATACCAGAGGACTAAAGCCAAAATGGCATGTGATAGGAGGCCCATTATGCCTAATTCGGGCCATCAGATGGCTGAGATAGAAGATGATATGTTAGTGGACTTTAAGCATGATAAGCCTAAGATTTGGAGAGTTTATGAGAGAAAGAAAAATAAAGGGAAGAGGGGAGAGAATGAGGTAGCAGCTGCCTAGCTGGAAGTTAGTTATGATTTGCTTTATAAGGAGAGGGAGAATAATGAAACAGGGATGACAGAAGAATTTCGTTTGTACCCAAGGGGTTAGGTAGAGAGAGAGTATCTCTTCTCTGAGGAGCATTGCTCTGGTTTTCCATTGTAAAGAGTTTTGTCTCTTATTTTCAATATATATTCTGCATTACCTTTCTTTTAATTCTTCTCTACTCTATCAATTGGTCCGACATGCCGCTGTTGAACGAGTGAATGCTTTGGAAGTTCATTTGGAGCTTGTGGAAGCTGGGATGGAGAAGATGAAACAGACATTGTTGGCTGAGATGAATCGTTTATGGGGAAGCCCGTCTCGTTCCGGTCGCCATCCCAAAAGTGAAGAGGAGTAGTCTTCGTCTATGGACGAGTTTCGTTTATCAGCTAAAAAGGTGGAGCTTCCTTCTTTTGTTGGTGAAGACCTTGTAGCATTGATTACTCGTGCTGAAACGTATTTTAAAGTGCAACGCATCTCCGAGGAGGTTCGCATTCAGTTGACGAAGTTGAGCATAGAGGGTCAAACGATACATTGGTTCAATTTGTGGAAGGATTCCACCGAAGAGTTGACGTGGGAGAATTTCAAGGAAGCTTTGGTGGCGAGATTTGGAGGGGATCATTTGGACAATCCATTTGAAGAGCTGAAGGAACTGAAACAAAATGCCTCGGTGGATGAGTATATCGCTGATTTTGAGCTTTTCTCTTCTCAGTGTGGTCGTTTACCTGAGCCCCAATTTTTGGGTTACTTCATCGGTGGTTTATGGCATGACATTCAAAGTCGGGTGCGCACCTTTAGGCCAAAATCATGTTACCAAGCGATGCAACTTGCTCGCGACGTCGAGGCAGAATTTGCTGTGCAATCGCAACCGGGTCAGTTGTATGGGTCGCATCTGCGACCGGGTCAGCCACCCACTTGGACTCGTCAACCAAGGGCGGGTTGGACCCAGCGTGAAGGAGAAGTTTTGGGCCGTCGAGTCAGGCCCAATCGGTGCAGTCATGGAACTCGGGCAAGCCCAAGTCTCAATCCGGGTCAAACTTTTCACCCAGGTTTGGGAATAAGGGGGCGTCTTCCGCTGTGATTTCGAAAGGCAGTACTGCGAAGGAATAACGGGGATACGACAGAGACAGGAATCGTGGGGTTAAACATCTCCCTTATTCGGAAGTGTTGGAGAGGAGAGCTAAAGGCCTTTGTTTCTGCTGCAATGAAAGATTCCATCCTCTTCATCAATGTGCTAGAAAACAACTGAGATTGATCATTTTAAGGGATGATGAGACAGTTAACGAGGATGGTGAGATTATCACCATTGAAGCTGAGGAAGATAAGGAAGAAGAACAACTTGACTGTAAGGTGATGGGAGTGTCTGGCATAGCCAATTCGCATTGGTCTAGTGTGAAAACTATGAGATTGGAGGGTATGATAGGAGGCGTGTCTGTGTTGGTGTTGATTGATAGTGGGGCAACGCACAATTTTATTACTCTAGCAGTGGTGGAGGCTTTGGGTTTGCCTATGAACACAACAAATTCGGTGGGAGTGAGGTTGGGTGATGGACACAGAGTGTTGACTATGGGGAAATGTGAAGGAGTGCCATTGCACATAGGTAATTTAATGGTAAAATTGAATGCTTATGTTCTGGGGTTAGGAGGTGTGGATGTGATTTTGGGAGTGGTATGGTTAGAGACTTTGGGCAAAGTGATGATGGATTGGAAGGAAATGTTTATGGCATTTGAACACTATGGCCACATGATTAAACTTAGAGGACAGGGAAGGATTACACAGAAAAGGAGTTCGAGTGTTCCTGCTACTCTCCAAAGCATCGTGGAGGAGGATGTTAAAGAGATCGAAGGCTGGTTTTGGTCAACAACAATTGAGGTGGGTGCAGAACATTTAATGTCCAAGTCCAATTTCCTTAAGCTCCAGAATGTGTTGTGTAATTATGATGAAGTTTTTAAGGAAGCTAGTAGGTTACCTCCAGTGAGGAACACTTTTCATTCAATTGTATTGCAGCAAGGAATAGGCCCAGGGAATGTAAGACCATATAGATACCCATATTACCAAAAGGATGAGATAGAAAAATAGATTAAATCACTTCTTCAACAGGGGGTGATTCGCAATAGCTCCAGTTCTTTTTCTAGTCCAGTTATTATGGTAAATAAGAAGGATAATTCGTGGCGTATGTGCACGGACTATCGAGCATTAAATAGGGTGACTGTGCAGGATAAGTATCCTATTCTGGTTGTTGATGAATTGCTGGATGAGTTGTTTGGAGTAGGGTATTTTTCTAAATTGGACCTAAAATCCGATTACCACCAGATTAGGATGAAGGAGGAGGATATTCATAAGACTGCATTTCATACTCATGAGGGTTACTACGAGTATTTGATAATGCCCTTTGGTTTAACAAATGCTCAGGCAACTTTTCAGTCAGTAATGAATGAGATTTTCAAGCCTTTTTTGCGTAGATTTGTTCTGGTCTTCTTTGATGATATTTTGGTGTACAGTAAGGATTGGAGCACATATTTACAACATCTGGAGACAATTTTAAAGGTGCTGCAACTGCATCAATTTGTAGCGAACTGCAAGAAGTGTGCTTTTTGATGCACAATTTTTAGTTTCAAACAAGTCTACAAACTTGATGCGGGATTAATTGTTCTTTGCAAACCCAAGTGCAGGTTGTCTCAAGTAATAAATTTCTCGGGAGTCCGAGGTCAAACCACAGGGAATTGTTGAAGATTAATTAAGGTGAAGTAAATATTTTGTTACTATGGTAAAAATTATTTACTTAGGTTAAAAGATCCACTCTTGGTAAATAAGTAAAGGTAAGATTAATTTCTTTTATAACTCAATTAGAATCCTCGCAACATGGAGGTTTCAATCAGAAAATATAATATTAAAAATCCATTTAAAATAATATACGTAATTATATTATGTTTCCTAAAAATATTACCATCACTTATAAATGGGTTAAAGCATTCATTGTGCCAATATTTTGTCTACAACAAATCAAGAACTCCTCTTTACAAAGATGGTTTCTAAATTATAAGAAACAAATTATAATACATATAATGGTTACTAGAAAAATATAAATCATTTAAGCACAAGAAAAGAATAAATCTAACCTTACTTTATTACCAAGAGCTTCACCCTTTCACCAAAGTAAAATGAAACTTAGTTACTCATAGATAAGAAGAAAGAAAGAGAGAAGAAGAAGAAGAAGAAGAACATGACTTTAATTTAGAACAAAGAAAAATTACTACAAGAAAACCTAGTAACAAAATGGCATCATTTTGGTAACTAACACCTAACACCCTCAATGATCTGCCAAGGCCTCCTTTTATAGAGGATTAGAGATACAAAATGACAAGGGGGTGAGTCATTAGTGGGTGGATGAGTGAAAAATGAGTGGAAAATGCCAAATGACTTTTGGTGAGTAGAAAATTATGGAGATTCCTTGTCTCTGAAATCATGCAGCTCTGAAGTCATTGCATTAGTCATTTTTGAACCAAGTGGTCTTCATGAAAGTTGTAGGCCTGGATCTTAGCTTTCAAATGGCTTTAGTTTGAGTCCAATATTATTTCTATAACTCCAGATACGTTCAAATTACTGCACACTGCCCAGGCCCAGTCACAGCTCCTCTGTTCTGACTTCCAAGCCCAATATCACCTTCAAGGAGTCCAATTCTCTAGCCCAAAAACTGTGATGAACAGTACACGTAGGTTAAGCTGTCAGGAAAAGCACTATGATTCTTGCTTCAACCCTAATTTGAGTTATCTACTCGTGTGATTGGGCCTTTGAGGTCTTCATGAAAGTTATAGAGCTCTCTCTTATCTTTCAAATGCCACTAGAATCACCTCTAAAGACCACCTATATCCTAAGATATAGCCCAAATACAGAAACAACGTAAGACGTAAGTTATGCTGAAAAATTTAATTAAGTCCAATTTAAGTCCAAACTTACAAAACATAATCAAAATCAATCAATTAAGTATATGGAGAGTGTAAATGACTAAAAATGAAGGCTTATTAATGTATCAAATATGTGATCATCACTTTCAGACAACGGCAAGTTGAATACCTTGGTCATGTAATTTCCCAGCAAGGTGTGGCAGTGGATCCTAACAAGGTGAGCAGTGTGGTTAATTGGCCTATTCCTAAGAATGTAAAAGGTGTACATGGGTTCCTTGGTTTAACCGGGTTTTACAGGAAATTCATTACTAATTATAGTAAAATCGCCAAGCCATTGATAGATTTGACCAAGAAAGATAGTTTTGTGTGGAATGCAGCAGTTGCCTCAGCTTTTGAGCAATTGAAACTCTCAATTACTTCTGCTCCGGTGTTGGCCTTGCCCAATTTTTTAATTCCCTTTTGAGATTGAATGTGATGCTTCGGGTAGAGGTGTAGGAGTAGTGTTGTTGCAGTTGAAACACCCGATAGCTTACTTTAGCAAGGTTTTTTCTGGATCTAAATTGTCTAAGTCAGCTTATGAAAAGGAGTTGATGGCTTTGGTTTTAGCCATTCAACATTGGAGGCATTGTTTATTAGGTAGAAGATTCATTGTGTATTTTGATCAGAAAAGCTTGAGGCATTTGATTCAACAAAGAATCACCACAGTAAACCAACAAGAATGGATAGTTAAGTTGTTGGGATTTGATTTTGAGGTGGTGTATAAGGTAGGGTTGGAAAATAAGGTTGCTGATGCTTTATCTAGGCAACATGATGAAACAGAATTGAGAGCAATTGTGTCTTGTCCTATTTGGCAGTAAGGTAAGAAGTTACAGGATGAAGTGATGCAGGACCCTGTTTTAAAAGCAATCATTGATGCTATAGTAATTGATCCAGATTCCAGACCAGGTTATGTTTTCAAGGGAGGGGTCCTGTTCTATAAGAACAGATTGGTGTTACCAGAAAAATCTCCTATGATTCCATTACTATTAAAGGATTTTCACTTTTCTCCGAGTGGTGGCCATTCTAGGCTCATTCGCACTTATAGGAGGAGTTGATGGCTTTGGTTTTAGCCATTCAACATTGGAGGCATTATTTATTAGGTAGAAGATTCATTGTGTATTCTGATCAGAAAAACTTGAGGCATTTGATTCAACAAAGAATCACCACAGTAAACTAACAAGAATGGATAGTTAAGTTGTTGGGATTTGATTTTGAGGTGGTGTATAAGGTAGGGTTGGAAAATAAGGTTGCTGATGCTTTATCTAGGCAACATGATGAAACAGAATTGAGAGCAATTGTGTCTTATCCTATTTGGCAGCAAGGTAAGAAGTTGCAGGATGAAGTGATGCAGGACCCTGTTTTAAAAGCAATCATTGATGCTATAGTAATTGATCCAGATTCCAGACCAGGTTATGTTTTCAAGGGAGGGGTCCTGTTCTATAAGAACAGATTGGTGTTACCAGAAAAATCTCCTATGGTTCCATTACTATTAAAGGATTTTCACTTTTCTCCGAGTAGTGGCCATTCTGGGCTCATTCGCACTTATAGGAGGATTACTGAAAATTTGTTTTGGCAAGGAATGAAAAGAAATGTGCAAGAATTTGTTAGAGCTTGTGACACTTGTCAAAGGTAGAAATATGTGGCTACGACTCTTAATGGGTTGCTGCAATCATTGTCTATTCCTATGCTGATTTGGAGTGAAATATCTATGGATTTTATAATCGGGCTACCCAAAAGTAATGGCTATGAGGCAATTTTGGTTGTATTGGATAGACTATCCAAATATGGTCATTTTATCCCTCTTAAGCATCCATTCACATCGCTGCTGTTTTTGCTAAAGAGGTGGTGCGATTATATGGAATCCTAGAATCAATTTTGAGTGACCACGACCCTTTGTTTATTAGCATCTTCTGGAGGGAGCTGTTTAAGCTTCAAGGTACTGTTTTGAAGATGTCTTCTTCTTATCATCCTTAAACGAATGGACAAACAGAGATGGTAAATCAATGTTTGGAAGCTTACTTAAGGTGTTTTGTGTCTGAACAACCAAAATCGTGGTCACATTGGCTTCCTTTGGCGAAATTGTGGTATAACACCACTTTCCATGTGTCCATAGGGTTCACCCCTTTCCAGATTATTTATGGGAGACCACCACCAGCTTTGGTGCATTTTTTGGAAGGTGAAACTCGGGTAGAAGCTGTGGCACAAGAGTTAAAGGATCAAGATGAAGCTTTGAGACAATTGAATTATAATCTGCAACGAGCTCAAGAGTAAATGAAATACTATGCTGATAAGAAGAGGAAGGAAGTACATTTTGCTGTTGGAGAATAGGTTTTTCTCAAATTGAGGCCTCACAAGCAGAATTCAGTTGTGCACAGGATCCATCAGAAGCTGGCCCTCGATGTTTTGGACCTTATAAGGTTATACAGAAGCTGGGGGAAGTGGCTTATAAACTGCAGCTACTTGAAGCTTCTAGAGTGCACCCCGTATTTCATGTTTCATAGCTAAAGAAGGCAGTAGGTGATTATCAGTCTTCTCCAAATTTGCCTTTGGATTTGGGGATAGATATAGAAGTAAGCATTCATCCTGAGGAGGTGCTATCATGGAGAGACTAGTTTGAAGAAGGACAACACACAAGAGAATGGTTAATTCAATGGAAGGGCATGTCTGCCGCGGATGCCACATGGGAAAAGGAACTGCTGCTACTTAGGTAATTTCCTGAATTTAGCCTTGAGGACAAGGCTGTTATTGAAGGAGGGGGTAATGATAGGAGGCCCATTATGCCTAATTCGGGCCATCAGATGGCTGAGACAGAAGATGATATGTTAGTGGGCTTTAAGCATATAAGCCTAAGATTTGGAGAGTTTATGAGAGAAAGAAAAATAAAGGGAAGAGGGGAGAGAATGAGGTAGTAGTTGCATAGCTGGAAGTTAGTTAGGATTTGCTTTATAGGGAGAGGGAGAATAATGAAACAAGGATGACAAAAGAATTTCGTTTGTACCCAAGGGGTTAGGCAGAGAGAGAGTATCTCTTCTTTGAGGAGCATTGCTCTGGTTTTCCATTATAGAGAGCTTTGTCTCTTATTTTCAATATATATTCTGCATTACCTTTCCTTTAATTCTTCTCTGCTCTATCAGCATGTCCCAGACCCTAACACATTGAAAGTGAGAATAAATTTCAAACTTCGCTGAAATGACCAAACAAGTCCGCAATCACTTGATATTAATCTATATAATGATAGAATCAATAATTTGAACATTTAGTGAGCAAAATTGGAAGACATTTCCTTATTTTAGTACAGACAATAGCTATATTACAAGCTGATAATATTAAACAAAATTGGAGTCTACTAAACTTGCATTAGTGATGTAGTTCGCAACTTCAGAAGACATGAGGAAAAAGCAAACAATTGTCAAATTTGATAATACCAAAGTTACCAAAGTATCTCCCACTAGATAAGTGAGTGACTTATCTCTTGAGATACAATAAAGTGTCTAATTAAGTAGGGACCACTTCCAACAATTGCCAAATTTTATAATACTAAGTTACCAACCACTATACAGTAAAGATGCAACATGAGAAGGAAGGGAAGTATATATAGGATGATAGATCTACTTTTATTGGAAACTCACTATTCCACACACTGTTAATTAAAATCACACTCCTATCCATGCACCTGAAAAAAATAAAAATAAAATCACACAACTATCCCCTGGCACAAAAATGTATAACTAGTACTTAAGAGGAAAAAGGATAGTTCTCACACATAACTGTAACCTATACAAGTAAATAACATATTACCGTGGAAATTTTACTCCAGAGGAAAGGAGATGTTGCACCCACCAAAATGGTAACTCCATAAGCCATTTCAAGAAGTAAAACACAAATCCAAAATACTTGGCAAAGATTAATTAGGTACATGATGAGAGTACTACAACTGAGATATTGAATGAGAGAAACATACTCACTTTTGACCTAAACCAACTGGTAAAGTTCAGATGCCACATTTTTTATCTCCTTCTATGTCAGGTAAATCCTATATAAAATCCAGCTAAAGGTTTTACATCAGGTACACATATCGAACCAAAAGTTAGATGTTGAAAAACAAATGCTTATTTTAAAAAAACTAGAAGTTTTTACCTTGAACAATGCTATAACTACAAAGAAGAGACTCACAATTGTAATACAAAAAATCAGTTGTCTTGGAAAGATAGCTGGCTGATGCGTGAAATCCGCAAGTGTACGGTTTCATCGTCAAGTAATAAAAAGATCGAATCCACAGGGACTGTGTCTATGAATACCAATTAATTAATTAATTCAATTCAATTAAACAAAAGGGAATATGATTGTTGATTAAGAAGAACGTAGTAACAAAGCAATTAAATAAAAATCAAAGTGCAGATTTTAGAACAAAAATAGTAAGTTATCAAGAAAGGTATTCAGATTCAAGAAAGCTTCCAAGATTGGGATACCACAATGATACAAGATAAATCTTAATTGACAACCCTTTTATTAAATCTGAAATTCAATTGAAGGTGAATTACCCTAAATTAGTTAATGTTCTTTCTCAAGATACAAGATCCGTGCCCAATTAAACCAATTCCTACTCTCGTGGTAATTGAATTTAAATTGAACCCATTACGCTTTGTGGTAATTCATTGAATCCTCGAAAGGCTAAAACTACTCTCATGATTTAGACCTTAAGTTCAATTCTTATGGTTCCAACACTTAGGTTCACCTCTCAGTACGTCCCTAAATGTCTATGAGATGCAAATAAGTGGCCAAAAATTCACATGAATAAAAGCAATAAGGATTGAATCAAAGAACATTCAAGATCAATAAAAGGGAAACAACGTCAATTAATCATTATCAATGTATCAAAGGGCATTGCCCAATCCTAGAAACAAAAGAAACTACTCAGACATAGAGAAGAAGAAATCAAAAATCATGTTCATAAACATCCAAACCCGTAATCCAAGAGAGAAGATGGAAGAAAGATGAAGATCAAGAGCCAAAGCCTCCAATGTGCCTCCTCCCAAAACCAAATTAGAACCCTCTCATTGTATTCAAAACATCTATTTATAACCTAGGGTTTTAATTGGCTAAAAAGCCCCCAAAAGAAATAAAAAATAAAACTTAAAAATTGATGCGTACTACAATCCACAGCCGTGGATCATTCCACGGGCTGGCCGTGGATCTTGCTATCAGAATTCCATGGCCATGGATCATTCTATGGCTAGGCCATGGATCATTCCACGGCCAGGCCGTGGAACTCCCTGGAATCTTTCTTTTCCTCCTTCAAGTTGCTGCTCGATCCATGGACGTGGTTTAATCCACGGGCAGGTCGTGGATCCCTCTGGAATGGTCTTTCTGCACCTTTTTGCTATCCATTAAGCTCCAATCTTCAAACATGCAAGCATTCCATTCAATCCAAAGCCAATTCAACATTAATCCTGCACAAGAACACCAAAAACACCGCAGTTATCTGAACTAAGGGAAAAATAAACCAAAAGGGATACTAAAATGCCTAAAATGCTCAAGAATGCATGCAAAACAAGAACAAAACATGATGTTGTTTCACACACATCACTGGCCTCTTGAACACGTTGGTCTAGACATTTTGACATGTATTAGTAACTAGAAAACATCATACCTCCTTGGAAGGTAGATTTGCTAGATAGGAAACTAAGGGGTGAGGTTATTGACACTTCAAAATTTCTATTCACACTCCCTATTAATCAATCAAAATTTTAGTTTTTCCTTTTAAAAAATCATGAGTGGCTAATGAGAAGTATAAAAAGACAATTGATAGTGCTAATAACAACACTCAAAACTAAGATGTAATTGTCAGACACCATGCATATTACCACATAATAATATTACTATTGCTAGCTAAAAATGCCCGAGGGCTTTTATGGTGGACTTGTTATGTTTGGGTCCATCCATGAACCTGTTGGGAGTGAAAATAAACAATTTGGCTATTCGAGGCTGGATGATGATGTTGGAAGAATCTTCTTAATGTTGAGCCGATGGAAGTGCCAAATGGTTGGAAGACTCAATGCAGTCACTAAATATTGATGTCGGACAAATAGTTTAATCTAACAGAAGGGTTGCATTTCCAAGAGATTAAACCGATGAAGAATGTTAAAATGGTTAGAAGTTGGTTCTCAACACAAAGAATGGGAACAAAAATCATATAGTGCATTCCTATATAGGGAAATTAGGGGTTTAAGTTTTAGTGGCATAATTAAAACAATGCCATGTACGTGTCAAAATCCTAAGATGTCCTCAAAAGAGAGGGGCACATTTTCATAATTTGTCTATAAATATCAACATGATTCACAATGTAAAAAGAGAGGTTATTTGTGATACATAATCCTAAAATCTCAATTATCTAAAATGAAAATGAAAATATGAAAATATAAAATCTCACCCGAGCAGATTAACAGATTTTTGATCCAAGTATGTCTTCCCCTTTTATTTCCAGTCATTTAAATTAATACAAATATTCTTTTAATTTTCTTTACTTTTTAATCTTGTTCTTTAAATTTATTTACATTTTGCTACACTTGTACATGCTTTCTTTTACTGCTTTTCTTTAACTGTCTATACTTTAATTTTCTACTTCAGTTTCTTTATCTCCTTTAAATGTTAAATTAACTTATATATAATTATAATATTTTTATAGAATATAAAATAAATTTATAAATAAATTAAAAAACATTAAACGTATAAAAATTAAACGAATTTTCAAACTGATTCAACAAGCAGAAACAAATTGGGGAGTTAATATGTAAAAGCTAAAAAGTAGACATACCAGTGGTAATGGAAGAAGGTCTAGCAAAAGACGCATGAAGCACAAAACCCATCCCCATCAGTAACTTTTCAATGGAGCTTCAGCTTTACACTCGCTTCAAGTTCCCTTTGACCATCAATCAAGTCGAGGAGAGGCCTATAAAAGCACGCAATTGTGACTTGGATCCATGATATGATCGTCCTTTGCCCTTTGCTGAAAAACGATGATCTTGCTCACCGGGAAAAAAAATGGTGAGCTAGCTCACCAAGAAAATAAAAATGGTGAGCTATCATGTTATAAGCTAGAAAGCACGGACACACCATTTTACTGGCGTGTCCGTGTGTCGGACACGTGTCCGACACCGACACACGACGACGCGCACACGACACGCGTGTCTCACGTGTACGGATGTGTCCAATTAAAAAAATCATTTTTTTGGCTCGGACACGTCTAGGACACATCTCGGACACACCGCGGACACATATTGGACACATCCTATTAAAATTTTTTTAAAAAAATTACTGTGTGGTAGTGTACTAATATCACGGCCCATAAGCCCAATATCACCCGACCCACCCTCAGGAAAAATTTTCTATTCTTTCTCAATATATTGTGTTCACTGTGTGCTAATGGTTCAAGTTTCAAGTGAGTTTCACTCTGGTTGGGTGGTTCAATTTTCAATTATTGTTGGTTTCTTTTCTAGTTATAAATGAAGATGCTTGTGTTGTCATTGAGGAGTTGTGTTTAGATTGTTTATAATAAATATATATATATATATATATACCGTGTCCGTGTCCTAAAATTTTTGAATTTGATGTGTCCCTGTATCCGTGTTCGTGTCGTATCCCGTGTCCATGTTCGTTTCAGGTGCTTCATAGGTTATAAGTCATACTCTTTACGTCCGGCAAACTGTCTTGTCATGAGTGATACATATTATATTCATATTAATATTATTTATTTTAAAAATATATTATAAAGTATAATTTAATTTAAATTTTTTACTTCAATAATTTTCTAATTTATTGATGCAAAATATCTAAATTTATAGATTTTATTTAAAAATCAAATCAACTCAACTGACTTCTAGTATAATCATTAATTGGGTGCTCACCGAGTCACGTCCAAGTCTAGTAAGTTGGCCAAGTCAAAAATGTTGAGCTAGTTAAATCCAGCCTATCTTATGGAAACCCTTATTTACAATACAGTGGTGGTAGAAACCCTTATTTACAATACAGTGGTGGCAGAAGCAAAAGTTTGTTTGTTAACCACAAGGTTGAACCGTTGTGATGAAAAAAGGAAAAGTTTTCACTATAGCTGATGTAACGTGGGCACACCGAGTTTGTTGATTTCCTCTATTCCATGTATCAAAAAATAACTCTTGATTTCCTCTATTTCATCTCTATCTTGCTATTATCCTTACATTATATCAAATCTTGTAAGATTTTTATGCTATCTCACAAAATTATATCTGTTATTACTCAAATATTTTCTCAATAAAGTGTTTATAAATCACAATAATTTTTTTAAGAATCAATCATTCTAAATCCTCCTTATTGAATAAGGATCTATTATATTTCCCACCATAAAATAAGTTCGCACAAGAATGTAATAATATGGTAAAAATAAAAAGGTTTACCTTATAATATTAATTCAACTTGAAATAAAAAATTACTAAAAATTACTAAACTAAAAATTTGGATCAAATCTAACAAATGGTAAAAGTTGCCTCCTGTACTTCCCTTCTATATTCTCCATAGGAATATGCTAAGCTAGACGTGTACATGTTGAATGAACTTGCTTTACATTAAAAAAATTAAAAGAAAAAAACATTTTTTAATTCTTATACTTTATTCTAGATTTTATTTTTGTCTTATGATTATATTTTCTTTTAATTTTGTGTTAAATTTTTTTTAAAACCCACCAGTTTTGCCCTAACTATTAACATTGTGTTGATATAAAAATAACACATTTTCGATTCAAGGGATTCCGACTATATGTCGAAAGGTTGTTTTATGACTTTACATTATTCTGATTGGAATCAAAGGTAATGAAGTTACCTAAATGACGTTGTTTGATTTGAGAATTGCCTAAATAATGGTTTCGATTTACCATTGAGAAGTGATGGTTTGAATCAAAATGGAGAATTGTGAAACTAAAGTGTTAGTTTCAGTTTTGTGCCTAAAATGATACCTTCGATTTCATAATTATCAAAAGAAACCCCAAATGAATCTTGCAAATTTAAGACTTCGGTGGCCGAAGGGATAGCAAGAGCTCGAAATTAATAAAATGATAGTTTAAATATGAAATCAAGTAAAGTCATTTTGGCTTTATAATAGACATTGTGATTTCAATTCTATATCGAAATCAATGTTCGAAGAAGTAGCTATATTTAGCAGATTTTGGAGAAGGAAAATGGAATATCTCAATCAGAAAACCAGTAGATGATAGAAGACTCGAGTTTAAATTCAAAAGGATTTTTGAATTTGAATTGGAAGTTAGTAGCAGTTGTAGATGTTAGATCAAGATAATACAAAGATTGCTTATGCGGATTTAAGAGTTGCAAACTCAAGTGCAGGTTATCTCAAGTAATAAATTTTCGGTGAGTCCGAGGTCGAACCACAGAGACTTGATGAAGAAAAATTAATTAAGGTAAAGTAAATATTTTGTTACAACAATAAAGGTGATAAAACTTGATCACAAATAAAAAAAATTTAATTGGGTTAGGAGATCCATTTTTTGTAAATAAATTACAGACAAGATTAATTCTTTTATAACTCAATTAGAATCCACACATAACGGATGTTCTAATCAGAAAATACAACGTTCAAAGTTCATTAAAAATTATATACATAATTATATTATGATTCCTTTAATCATCTATTAATACCACCACTCATAAATGGGATCAAGCATTTATTGTGCCAAAATCTTGTCTACAACAAATCAAGATCTCCACTTTACAAGGAGAGTTTCTTTATCTCCTTTAAATGTTAAATTAACTTATAAGAATATAAAATAAATTTATAAATAAATTAAAAAACATTAAACATAAAAATTATAAATTTTCAAACCGTTCAAGCATTCATTGTGTCAATCTCTTGTCTACAACAAATCAAGAACTCTACTTTACAAGGAGGGTTTCTAAATTGATTGGAAACAAAATACAATACGTATAATGACCACTTGAAAATATATCATTTAAGCACAAGAGAGAAATTAATCTAACATTATTTCATTACCAAGAGCTTCGCCCTTTCACCCAAGCAAAATGAAACTTAGTTACTCATAGACAAGAAGAAAGGAAGAGAGAAAAGGAAGAAGAAAACCATAACTTCAATTTAGAACAAAAGAAAACTACAACAAGATAATCAAACAACAAAATGGCATGAATTTGGTATCTAACACGTAACACCTTCAATGATCTGCTAAGGCTCTCTTTTATAGAGGATTAGAGATACAAAATGACAAGGGGGTTGAGTCATTATGTGTTTGGATGCTTATCTGTGAAGACTTGTTTTGATGATAACAAACAGGAAGAATAAATGAAGATGATATTTAGATCTAGTCCAAGTTTATATTTGGTTAGCATTAGGACTTAGGATCTATTGTACGGAGCTCACATTGATATCTCGTTGTTTTTTAAAGAAAAGAAAAATTGTTTTAAACTCAATTTATCCTTGAAAACATCCTTTTAAAACTCTTTTTAGAATCATTAATTGAGTTATTCGAATAAAGCTTTACTTATTCTTATAACCATCCTCACGTGGTTTGTTTTCTAAAAAGATGTTATTCGAATAACTACCCTGATTTCCTCTATTCCATTCAATAACCAAGGCTTTCCTCTATTTCATCTCTATCTTGCTTTATAAAAATGGCTATTCTATCTCATAAACCGTCTCTTATTCGAATAAATGAAGTTTTCACAATAACTTAGCCTTAAGTCAAGTTATTCGAATAGATCATACACTATTCGAATAAAACCCTTATCTTCAACTGAAATAAAAAATTTAAAAACATGTTATTCAAATGATGAGTCTTTATTCTCCAATAACCGTACATGTTGAATGAACTTGCACATTAAAAAATCATTTTTTAATTCTTATAGTTATTCTTATGAATAACAAATTTGGTTATTCGAATAACCCTTTATTAACATGAGCTTTATAAAAATAACACGTTGAGTATTATTCGAATAAGTTGTTGCTTTTATTCGAATAAACACGAATCTTTGTTTATGAAAATGGAAATAGATGGTTTCGATTTTCAATTTTGTTTTAAATGGCATTAATTACACCCAAAGTGTTAGTTTCAGTTTTGTGCCTAATTATACCTAATTTTCCATATAAATAGCAAATGCTCTTGGGTCAAGACTTTTGGCAAAAGCCCATTATTAATAACTATTTTCTCGATTACTCATTTTGGCTTTATAAAACTATTTTCTACGTTCTTTCTTGCTTAAAAACTTTGAGATATTTCTCAATCGAAAACAAGAGAGAGACTTCTCTAATTTGAGCACTTCAACTTGTATTACAAAGATACTTTGAGATTTAAGAGTTGCTCTTCATCTCTATTTTTCTCAAGTAATAATCAGATCGAGGGTGAGGTATCCTCAAGGTTTGTATAAGGGTGAGGTATCCTTTGTTACAACAATAAAGGTGATAAGACTTTATCACAAGGGTATATTACTTGGGTTAGTCCCCTTGTGTGAAAAGTGCTCTAATTTGAATCCACACATAACGTATGTTCCAAGAAAATACAACGTTCTTCATTATTAAGCTACATAATTATGTTATACTTATGAAAAATCTCGGGATCAAGCATTTATTGTGCCAAAATCTTGACGTAGACCATCAAGATGGGTTAGGAGGTTTCTAACCAGATAAATAAATGGGTTCAAGCATTCATTGTGTCTCTCTTTCCTACAACAATCTCTTTATTTTATGCAATTTATTTTAAATTGATTGCACACTTATTTTAATGACCACTTGAAAATATATCTTTATTGCTTAATCTTTTCTTTCATTACCTCTCATTCCTTTCACCCAAGCATTTATTTATTAAGCTTTTGATATTCATTTTAATTAAAAAGAGATTTTGTGAAAAAGTTTTTATACTCAATTCACCCCCCTCTTGAGTACTGGAAGCCACTTGGTAACATATTAGTGAGTGGATGAGTGAAAAATGAGTGGAAAATGCCAAATGACTTTTGGTGAGTGGAAAATTATGAAGATTATTTGTCTCCGAAATCATTCAGCTCTGAAGTCATTGAATGCGTCAGAATGAAGTAATATGGTCTTCATGAAACTTGTAGGCCTGGATCTTAACTTTCAAATGGCTTTATTTTGAATCCAATATCATTTCTATAACTCCAGATACTTTCAAATTATTGCACATTACTTAGGCCCAGTCACAGCTCCTCTGTTCTGACTTGTAAGCCTAATATCACCTATTAGGACTCAAATTCTGGAAAAGTGTTCAACATGAAAGTTGTAGATATTGGTCTTAACTATTCAGCATCAAATTTTCAGCCTATTTAACAACCTATAGCATGAGATATGGCATAAACAGTATATATAGGTCAATCTATCAGGAACAACACTCTAGTTCTTGCTTTAACCCCAATTTGAGTTATCTAATTGTGTGATTGGGCCTTTAAGGTCTCATGAAAGTTATAGAGCTCTCTCTTATCTTTAAAATTCTACTAGATTCACCTCATTTGGCCACCTACATCCCAATATATAGCCCAAATATAGAAACGATGTAAGACGTAAATTATGCTGAAAAATTCAATTAAGTCCAATTTGAGTCCAAACTTACAAAACATAATCAAACTCAATCAATTAAGTACATGGAGAGTGTAAATGACTAAAAATGAAGGTTTATTAATGTATCAAATATGTGATCATCAAATTCTCCCGCACTTAACTGTTTGCACTCCTGAGCAAAACACATAAGACCACTCACTAAAAAAAATGAAACAGACTCAAAAGCTAAACACTCTAAAAGACTCAATTTCTAATAATATTTAAAAAAGAAGAGCAACCAATCATTCAAGTAATCAAAACATTCATGAGGTAATATATCTTCACATCTCAAATCAACAAGCAAGGATATTTCAATTGAAAAGTATGAGTCAAGAATGATAGATCTGCACAGGATTCTCTCTCAATCCCTCAAGTGTTTAAAATATAGGTATTTCACTCAATTCAACCCATGAGAAATTGTACTATCATAAGCTTGCTTATCTTCTACTTCTCCACTACACAAAACACATACATACATAAATCATGAGGACTTTATTCAAGGTTATAATGTGGTCAAGGTAAAGGAGGAGGTAATATGGATATGACAAGTTAAATACCAAATAGAATAAAAGAGCATACGAGCTGAGTTCAATTAACAAGCATGAAAGTTCATCCCAACTCCACCCAATACAAATTCCCTTTACATATTCCTTTCATTTCCTTTATGACTTGTTGGCCCATCTTTGCACTTTTTTTTTCTTTTTTTTTTTGATTTTTTTTTGAATTTGAAGAAGAAGAACATAATATATACATTTAAATTTTTTTTAACCATTCTGCACAAACATCCCCACACTTGTTCAAGAATTCTGACAAAGTTAATGTTCTCTTATTCCCTAAGATCGGGTAAGAACATGATTTTTCATTTAAGGTGTAACACCCCAAAATTTTCTATCTCTTAAACAGTAATTTTGACAGTTAACAAAATTTTATTATTTAGTAATTTTTGAATGCTGTAAAATTATTTTGATTATTCCATCAGTGTATTTGATCATTTTGAGTGATTTACTCCATGTCAGGAAAATAAAAATTTTTGAGCCAGGGAAAACTTTACGTAATTTAATTTTTACCATTAGGTTTTAATTATTTTACGTGATTTGATTTGATATTTGTGTGTTTTCTAACATTTGTGATTTTTGTGGATGATTATGAATTTTTTTACTATATGTGGGCCCAGGTGGTCCTATGTGGGCCTAGGTGACCTTACGTGGGTCCAGTGGGTCCCGCAAAGTGAATTTTTTCTACGCATAGAAAAATGTGTACTATTTAGACGGAGACAGGGGATCTTACTAAACCTGAATCCAGAAACAGTTTTAGAAATTTTTTTTTACTGTATTTTGTACTGTATTTAATTATCAGACGATAAAAATATAGTAAATATATTCTTTCATGGGGTTATAGCAGATGAAAATAAAATTCTATACTGTTAAGTCAACATTGGTGGTTTGGATATCCACCATCGATTTAATCACCGTTGGAGATTTAATCTTGATTTAATCAACGGTAGAGATTTGATATTAAAAGTGAATAGGATCAATTATAACTGTTGGATGGAAATTAAATCAAGGGTAGAGATTTAGTCTTATAAAGTGGCTATGATCATTAATAACCATTGGATTTAGAATTGATCAAGGGTGGAGATTTAGTCTTATAAAGTAACAATGACCATTTATGACCATTGGATTTGGATTTAATCAATGGTAAAGATTTGGTCTTCTAAAAAGGCTATGACTACTTATAACACTTGGATTAAAAGTAAGAAGGAATAATCTTGACCCTTTATTTTGGAGACACATCTAATGGCTAGGATTTAAAGGAGAAAGATCCAATGGCCTAGATTTAGTCTTCTAAAAATCAAAACTCTACCTAAATCCTAACCATTGAATTAATCAATGGTTAGGAATGCTTCAAATAATGGTTTGAAAAAGATGACAATATTATTGCATGCATAATGCAAGGAGGGGACGGTTTGTGTAGTATTTTGGAGCTAAAGGTGATTTGATGACCATTATTACTTGTCATGGTCAATATTACATCATTCTTGACCATTATTACTTTGTTTGCTTCCTTAGGAGAATGCTTGGAGGGGGCACGGTTTTGGTAGCTTAATAGCTTAGCCAAGTTTCAAGACATCAATTATATGTTGTCTTGGTCATTATTGATTAGTAACTAAATTAAATATTAAATTGTTATAATTTAATTCTTAATTAGATAATTTAACTTAATTATTCTAGTAGCTTAATTAACTAAGTGAACTAATTTAATTGCTAAATAATTAGGAGCTAGATAAATATTTAATTATCTAGAAATATGACATGACCATAAGAATGTAATTAAATAATCAAAATATAATTAGAAATCCTAACTAAACTAGTTTAATAGAAACTAGATGAATTAATTATTTAATTAAAGTGTAAATAAGTAATTAAAATGAACCAATAGAAACAAGTGTGGAGGAAGTCAAAGTCAAGTCATGAACTAATTAGGAGTAGTCAAAGAAAGTGGTCATAAATAGGAAGCAAGGTAAGCTTGCAAGTAAAAAAAAAATGATGACCACCCAACAATTCTTGGGAGTGCACGGCCAAGTAGTTTTTCTAGGATAATCTAAGGAGACAATTTTGAATAGGCTTTTTAGGCCAAAGAAAAAGATGAAGTCAACAATAGTAGCTTGAATTTGATTAGTAACTAATTAATCCTAATTTGGTTAATATAATGGCCTAATTAACAAGTTAAGTGAACTAATCTAATTATTAATTAGTGATAATCTAATTACTAATTAAATGTCCTAATTTTATTTAGAGACTATGATATATGCCATAATATGTTTAATTAATTAGTTATATAGTTAGAATGTTAATTAAGTGAAATTAAGAAACTAGACCTAATTAATTAACTAATTAATTAGCATACAATTAGGTTTTAATTGAAAACAATTAAGTCCCTAATCCTATGAAGAGCCACACGGTCATGCAGCTTGGAGAGCTTCTCCAAGGTTCTTGAATGGACTTTTATGACCAATGGATGACATTTAGTGACTTAGACCATGTGAAGACCATGTGCATGCATGTGAAAGCATTCAATTATGCTAAATAAATTTTTATCTCTCCATTCTTTCACTCCTACGGCTGCCCACTTCAATTCAGCCCTCTATTTTTATTTTTTTTATCACACTTAGTAACATAAAGATCATTCTCTCTCTTCTCTCTCTTCTAATTGTTCAAGAACATTAAGAACAAATACAAAGAACACCATCTTCTCTATTCTTTGAGCTATTCGGTCACCACCCATAGAACCACTTCCAATCTTCCATAATTTTATCTAGCTATATATCTTGAATCCTCTCATCAATCCAAAACACTTTCATGTTAGGAACTTCTCAAAATTCTATCATCTACAACCTTGTTCTTCAAGTTAAAGATCAAAAAGCTTATGTTTTCCTTCTTGTGAGGAATTCAGTCAACCACCCTAAGACCAACCTTCAAGTTTGTTTAATTTTATCCAACCATAGATCTTGAATCTACATGATATTCTAAGCAACTTTCATGTTGGAGACTTCTCTAAATCATTCATCTTCATGGACTTTCTTCAAGATCAAAGTTATTGGGTTTTTGAGGTGAAGTGTAAGGAAACTTCATTTCTTCTCTCTTTTTCATGTTCTAAATCATGTTTGATCCATGGTTCCTCTTAATCAAGCTTAGTATACTAATTTCTATGTATTTTATTTTGTATTTGAGAAGCCTTTGGTGGTGAAGGACTTGGAAAAAGAAGCAAATCAAGAAGTTTTGAGGATCTTCAAGAGGTAAGAGGGAGATCCATCTCACCAACCAAGTATGGTGGTGAGAGATGGTCTTATATTTGATGGATGGTGAATCCATGTGAGGATTCAAATCCATGGTCATGTAATAATTTATGTGTATTTATGAGCTTTGATTTATTTGCTTATGCTTGATATGCTTTGTATGATTTTATGGCTTTGATGATATCCTTACATTATGCATGATAAGTATATGGCATGCTTATAGTATTTATGATGAAATATATATATGTGTATGTCATGATGTGGTGATGAAAAGGAAATTAATTTTTGGCTCCAAAGGCCAAAGGGGAGGCTACGTTTTTGAGCTCCCAAAAATTAGAGTTCATGTTGAAATTTTTCAAGAACAAGGGAATTGATTTTTTTGGGTCCCTAGAACAATGAGAATTCTAGCCAAGACACCTCAAAATAGGTGTTCACAAATTAATATTTTCATGAAAAATAAAAATAGATGATTTAAAGAGTATGAAAAATAAACAAATGGTCTATTTTTTTAAGTAAACAAGAATACGGTCTTTGAGAAATTTTTATTGATTTATTTTGTGTAGAAAGATCCTAAGTGTTTTTCTAAATATGAGTTTTGAATGAAACGGGCAAACATTGATTTTAAGGAATTGCAAAGAAAGTGAACAAGGATTTATAAAGAAAGTGAAAAAGGATTTGAACAAATGGGTTTGGTTTTTATAACCATCAGTATTTCGGTTTTGAAAATAAAATTTTAATGGTTTTGTTTGTGTAAAATCATATCAATTTAGAAGGAAAATTTTTTTGATAATTTTCAATAGTCATGTCCACATTTTCGAAGGCTTGTAATGCATTGATTTTGATGAAACAAAGTGATTTTCTAAGTGAAAATATAATTAATTTAATACAAGAAATTTGAAAAGGGAATCAGAGTATTTTAGCACTTGAGAAATGAATTTTTATGTAAATGGAAAAGAGAGGTTGCAAGTGAGCCTCAATTTGTTTTAAAAAGAATTTATTTTTGTTAAAAATTGATTTAAGAAAAAAAAATAAAGGATACAATAGTGATTTGATATTTTCTAACGTGTAACTCGTCCATTGGATTTTGGAAAGCGTTAATAATTTTTAAAGTTAGAAACATTGATTTAATTCAATAGAATTGTGAATTTGTGAAATATACTGTGAAAAAGGATTTTTCTTGAATAAGAAGATATATTAAAAGAAGTATAAAGTTATATTATTTTGAGGAAGGTTGATTTGGAAATGATTTGGGAAAAATGGAGAATATAATAGAATTTTTGAAGAATGAGAAATATTTTTTGTAATTGAATTATGGTGAAAAAAATTATTTACGTATCTTAAAAATGTAATTTTTAAAGTACGTGATTTAAAATATAGTAAAATATTTCTAAGTGTTTGGAAAAATAGTAAAATATTTTTACGTGATTTAAAATATGATAAAATATTACTACACGATTGTACATGCGATGAAACATTTTAAATGATTTAAATTATGTTTAAATATTTTACTTAATTTGAACTACTGTTGAAAATCACTATATGATTTAAAAGTGATAGAATATTTTTACGTGATTGTAAAAATGACAAAAAATCATTATGTGATTTGGAAAGTGTTTTAAATATTTTGAGAATGATGAAAAATGTTTTATGCGACTTAAAAGAATGATTTTTTAAGTTACGCGATTTTGAAAAAGATGGAAGATCATTACGCGATTTGAGGAACATATATTTTTATGCGATTGAGAAAAATGTTAAAAAAAAATTAATACGTGATTTAAAGGTGCAACAGAAGAGTTGCAGTATTGTGAAAATGTAACAGAAACATTTTGAAATTGTGAAAATGAAATGAAAATATTGTGCACTTTTGTGAAAACACGACGAAAGAGTTTTATAACTATAAAAATGTGATAATATGATTTTCTTGTTGAAAATAAAGTATAAATACTGTAGAACCAGTATATGGATGCTGTCTGAGAAAATGACATGTTTTGCTTGTGATTGGCATTTGGTGCATTATACATGCATTGGAAAGATATGTCTGTGATTAGATTTGGTCATTGGAAAAATATGCGTTGAAGCATATGATTACATTGAACAAATGAAATTGAAAAGATTTGGCCCTGTGGGGTTTGACTTGTACTGATATATTCGTGCATTGTATAAAATATAGCTAATAGCTATTATGGCCCTTGTGGTTAAAGAGGGAATGAGAATTGATAGTGAGGTCTATGATGGATCTTGGGGCGTCGAGGTACGGCGGGCCGACCGATGGACGCTTGGTGAGTACCACTGCCACTTGGCGATGCGATCTGTTGCAACGCATTGACGATACCCGACAAGAACACGATTCTTTTCAACGACTGGGAGATTGTCTTTGGGCTAAGGCTGACAATTAACCAGAGCATTCTTCTCGAAATTGTGAAAACCTCCATGGAGTTGTTTTGATAAAATGAGTCTTTGTGCATATGCATAAATCTGAGCATTTATATCTGTGTGATATATTAATTGAGGAATATTGGTTATTGGTTATGACAATTGTTTTGAATACTTGGATGATGATTGAATTGATAAATGATTGGATGATGATAGTTGATTAATGTTGATGGCATGATCATAATTGCGGTATGATCTATCTGTATGATATTGCTGTTTGTGTTATCTCTGTGCTGCCATGTTGGTATTGGTGTAGGTGATCTCACCTCTTTGTTATATTGTTTTGCTTTGTCTGTATTGTTAAAATCAAATAATAGAAGGATCGAGTTGTCTTAGACATAACGGGCGATGGATACTCTGAGATTGGTGACAACAATAAGGAGTGGACATTCAGGACTTGAAGGTGTGCAGTGTTGATAAAGGAACAGATGTCTGATGCATCAAGATGGACAGAAAAAGGAATAAGTATATTAAAGTTTCTCGTTAGTGTTGTACCGTGCTATTAAGTAGGACCCGTCATAGGGTTTGCTACTGTATAAAAAAAATAAGTCTGTTAATTTTATATTTCTCTTTAAATTGTGATATTAATTGGTGTCAATATTGCATAATGAATAGTTGAAATATGATTTTTAATATTACCTAATATTTTAGTAAATTTACGTTTCAGTAAAAAAGAAATTTTGAAACCCATCTTTTATAACTCAAACTTTGTGTGAACTTTTTTTTAGATTATGAGTCGGGAGTCGAAAATGTGATGCCCTAAGGAGGGGGTTACATAAGGCACATAATGAGCTAGAAACAAAGAATGGTTAAATAAGCTCAAAAGGGTTAAGCAAGGAAAAATAAGCCATTTCCAATGCTTTACGTTGGTAGGAATCAGAGAATTTCCAAGAAGTCATAAAAGTGCTTGATATCATATTAGGAATCAGAGAATTTCCAAGAAGTCATAAGAGTATTTCATATCATATTGAGACAATATGCTGCTAAGCAAAGCTGACTATTTGATTAAAGTAGCTATTTCAAGAAGAATGCCTCAATCATATTTATGTATACATATGAAAATGTAGTTTCAAAAAGAATCAAAGCAAGTTTTAGAGTAACAATTTCATGAGTGAAATTCACATAAGAAAGAAGAGAATAGTACAAATGTTCAATCCATTAATCAATAGACTCAAAATCTCACAAGGCATAATTCTATCATTCTCAGTCCACTAATTCAACATCCATAATCAAGCATGTGATTTTTAAAAAAGAAGACAATTAACTCAATTATGCAAATTTTTCTGAATTTGAATTGCTACTTCCACACAAACTAGTTATCTACCCCAACTAAGATGCGTCTCAAGAGTAAAATTTACTCCTTACTCTGCCATCCTTAATTAGTTTAGAAAGTTACTGACAAACATATAAACACAACAAACATATTAATACACACACTTCTTAATTTTTTTTTAGTTTTTTTTTAGTTTTTTTTACACAACTATCCTTCCCCCCAACTAGATCACAACATTGTCCTCAATGTCAAACATAGATAGGTAAAGGATAGAAGATACTACCTATTGTTGTAATTACTGAAAAGAGAAACCTCACACAAATTTAAATAGAACAAAGTATGATAAATAAAACTAAAGCTTGTAATTATTTAAATAGTTGGAGTGTTTGGCATGGCTTACTTTTCATACTAATTCCATCACCGCTTCCTTCTGACCAATCTATCTTAGCTGTTACTGGATCAGGTTCATAAATAAAAGCTTCTAATTTATCAATCAACTCATCAACAGTGGAAGCAGAGATAAGGAGTCATCTTATAGAAGGTGTGACAAATTTCCGTTCCACAGCATGGTCAACAAAAGATAACAAATTATCAAAGAAATTATTAACATTCAACAAACCTATGGGTTTATGGTGAATGTTCAGTTGAGCCCAAGAGACAATTTGAAAGACTTCTTCCAACGTACCAAAACCACCAGGTAAGGCTATGAATGCATTAGAGTTTTCAAGCATTGCCTTCATTCGTCCATGCATAGATGATACTTAAATTTCTAGTCCAATTGTCTTTCCAATGATGTTCCTTCGAGTTAAAGGTTCAAGAATGACACTTAAAACTTGACCACCTCTTACAAATGCAGAAAGTGATACAGCCCCTATTAACCCACGGCAACCTCCCCCATATACTACACGAATGTTCCTCGCAGCAAGTGTTCTACCAACAGTGCTTGCTGCGTTTATAAACTCTAAACGGTTCCCATAACTTGACCCACAAAATACACAGACATTAGTAAGTCTACGAACAGAAGAAGAAGCTTTTTCCATTTCTACACTCACACTCTCTTTGAATGACTATGAGTTGCAGGAAAGTGAAAAAAATAGAGTGTTTAAATAGGGAAGAGAATAGAAAAAGTAATAATAGCTCCTATATGAGTAGGTTGACTGTTGTCAAAAAAGTTTGAATTTAAGAAACTTTTTTTTAATTTTTTTAATTTTTTTTTAGACTTCAAGAAATCCATCAGGATAAAGAAGTCTAGAAACTCCTGAAGGACCCTGCCCAAAGGATCGTCTGTCCAAAACCAAAATATAAGAAAATCATACAAAGATAAAATAATAATAACAAATGCTGACATACCTTTATATACAAGTTTCATGTTGTATCTTTATACTGCTCGTCATGAGTACAGTAATACCAAGACGGCTCAGCCAATCTGGGAATTCTTCTCCCTCCCGCTTGTTTGAAGAAAAGAGAATAAAGAAACCATCGTGGGTTTCCATCCTGGGTCTAGAACTTGGAGAGCTCACACTTGGGTTCGTAACATCAACAAAGATACTAAAATCTGAAACCCGCAATATCCAAGATCCAGAACGCTCCATCCTAGGGCACTGAGAGCCTCTTCTAATAAAAGAGAGGATCAAGCTCAGAAGCCTTATACGCTTTAGCAGCCGTGGGTTACTTTTCACTAATAACCAAAGTGGGACGCTTCTACCTGTCCATCAACTCCACAGTGCCTAGATGGTGAACATTAGGTTGTGGAGTGCGGCTCTCTACAGAGCATGACACACGAACCTTATTTACAGATCGGCGTACGATGGTCCACCCGAGTCAATGACGGGGCTGCCGTTGGCAGGGGCTCCTGATCTAATTAAAGACCAAGTACAACCGAAGTTTCGCCCTTTTTTATTCTTTTTTATTTCAATTTTTTTTCTTTTTTTTCTTCTTTTTTTTAATTTTTTTTATTTTTATTTTCTTTTTTTAAAGATATACAAGATAATATATACATGTTGTTGTGATTGTGACTCACATCTTCCTCTGATTTTACGTCCAGTAACGACTTAAATGCTTTCTATGAGTCGAGGATAAGCTTCCCATCCAATTTTCTTATAAGTTGGTAAACAGGGTCTTTTTAAGTCAGATTCCCAAGACTATAACGCTCTTGCTCGTCCCTGAAGAGATTCCACAAACTAAGAAGTTCATGCTGCACAACTCCACAAGAATGCGTCTCAAGAGTCAATAAGATATTATCTAATGACTCCTTACTCAGTCCATTCTTGATAAAGTAAATTTTATCTTCTCAATTTACGAAAACCATTCCCAAAGAATGACATCGCGTGTTGCAATTCCATTGTGCACACTTGTAACAAACTTGCATTCTTTTTGCTCTTCTCCTTTTTGAAAATGAACTTTTATCGAGACCAGACATGTATGGGACAAATGAATCTGAAGATTCACTAGCTAAACGAACCTTTGCTTCAATTATCCAGCGTATATCTTCTGGGATGCCCATGTACATTAACAGTCTCAGTCTTTCACACCTAGCTTTATAGATTTTGGTTAGAGCATTTTTAAGAACAGAAAGGAAATGTTTTCTTAAATTTGAGAGAATGACATCCATTTTGATGGAGAAGGAATCAGTTATTATGGGAAACTGAAAAACAAACTGACTTAAGAGTCACGGAGTACCGTTATCTGCCACTTAACCGGGAACACAAAGAACTGCAAAAAGAAAGAAACAAAATTAAAATAAATTCTACTCATAACAAGGATTAGAAAGGGAGATAGATTCTACCTCAACAACTTGATGTTCCAGAAATAGTTTGAGTCTTTGTCCATTGACCTTAAATACATTACCATTCCTAAGGTTCTCAATGTCTATGGCCCCATGAGGATACACATGTTTGATAATAAAAGGACTAATCCACCTAGATCTCAATTTTTCAGGGAATAGGTGAAGAAGAGAATTATAAAGCAGAACTTTTTGACCAATTTCAAAAGATTTTCTCAAAATTGATTTGTTATGAGCTTTTGTTCTAACTTTATAAAATTTTGAGTTTTCATATGCATCATTTCTCAATTCCTCAAGTTCATTCAATTGTAATTTGCGTAACTTGGAAGCATCATCAAGATTTGAGTTGAAAGCTTTAATGGCCCAAAATGCTTTATGTTCCAATTCTACAGGCAAGTGACAAGGTTTTCCATACACTAACCGATAGGGTGACATGCCTAAAGATGTTTTGAAAGTAGTACGGTAAGCCCAAAGTGCATCATTTAATCTTAAAGACCAATCTTTATAATTTGGGTTAACTATTTTTTTTTAAATTTGTTTAATTTCCCTATTTGCTAATTCTACTTATCCACTTGTCTGAGGGTGATAAGGGGTAACAATTTTGTGTATGATGCCATATTTCTTCATTAAATATTCAAATGGTTTATTACAAAAATATTTTTCCCCATCACTGATGATAGCTCGAGGGATTCCAAATCGACTTAAAATATTTTCTTTTAAAAATTTCAGAACAGTTTTGTGATCATTGTGTCGACATGGAATCGCCTCAATCCATTTTGAGACATAATCAACTGCAACCAAAATATACATAAATCCAAATGATGATGGAAATGGACCCATGAAATCAAATTTCCAGCAATCAAAAATTTCAATGACAATGATAGGGTTCAAAGACATCATGTCTCTTTTAAAAATGAAACCCAATTTCTGACAACTTTCACAACTTTTGCAAAAAATATAGCTGTCCTTAAATAATGTGGGCTAATAAAATCCACAATGCAAGATTTTTGCAGCTATTTTCTTCAAAGAAAAATGACCTCCACATGCTTCTGAATGACAAAATTTAATGACACTACTTACCTCACTATTGGGTACATATCTCCAAAAGATTTAATCAAGACAATATTTGAACAAATATGGGTCATCCCAATAGAAAATTTTCACCTCAATCAAAATCTTTTTTCTGTCTTGGTGTGTCCATTTAGGCAGCATCTTACCTGTTACAAGAAAATTGACAATGTTAGCAAACCAAGGCATGTAATTGACAAAAATAAAAATTCATTGGGAAAAGAATCATTGATAGGTATGCTATCAAAAGATGAGCCTGTTGTAAGTCTGGACAAATGATCTACAACAACATTTTTGGCTCCTTTCTTGTCTTTTATTATGATGTTGAATTCTTGAAGCAACAATATCCACCGTATCAATCTTGGTTTGGCATCTTGCTTAGACATTAAATATCTAACAGCAGCATGATCAGTGAAAACAATAGTGGAAGAACCAATTAAATAAGCTCAAAATTTATCCAATACAAAAATTACAGCAAGTAATTCTTTTTCAGTAGTAGTGTAATTCATTTGTGCATTATTCAAAGTTCAACTTACGTAATAAATTACATGAGGCTACCTTCCTTTCTTTGGCCTAAAATAGCGCCAACAGCAAAATCACTAGCATCACACATCAACTCAAAAGATAAAGACCAGTCAGGAGATTGCATGATAGGAGCAGAAGTCAAAAGACCGATTAATTTTTCAAAAGATTTCTGACAATCTTGGGTCCAATCAAATAGTGTATCTTTTGTTAGAAGATTACATAAAGGTCTAGATATGGTACTAAAGTCCTTTACGAATCTTCTGTAAAATCCTGCATGTCCTAAAAAGGAACGAACTTCTCTGACTATTTTTGGGGAAGGCAAATGAGCAATTAATTCAACTTTGGCCTTATCAACTTCAATTCCCTTAAAAGATATCATATGACCTAACACTATTCCTGAGGTAACCATGTAATGACATTTTTTTCAATTTAACACATCTTTTTTTCACATCTTTTAAGAACTTTTTTCAAATTATCAAGAAAATTTTCAAAAGAATTTCCAAAAACTGTCAAATCATCCATGAAAACCTTTAAATAATGCTCAATCATGTCACTGAAAATACTTAGCATGCATCTTTGAAAAGTTGCTGGAGCATTACAAAGACCAAAAGACATTCTTCTATATGCAAAAGTGTCAAAGGGGCACGTAAAAGTGGTCTTTTCTTGATCCTCTAATGCAATTGATATTTGATTATACCCTGAATAACCATCAAGAAAACAATAGTAGGGATGTCCTGCTACTTTTTCTAAAATCTGATCAAGAAATGGCAAAGGGAAATGATCTTTCCTAGTGACTGCATTCAATTTTCTGAAATCAATACACATACGCCAACTAGATGAGACTCGAGTAGGTATTAATTCACCTTTTTCATTTTCAACCACTATTATTCCAGATTTCTTAGGCACAACTTGTGTAGGGCTTACCCACTGGCTATCAGAGATAGGATAGATTATTCCAACATCAAGTAATTTAAGAACTTCAGCTCTAACTACCTCTTTCATATGTGGATTTAATCTTCTTTGAGGTTATTGAGATGTTTTAGCATTATCCTCTAAATGTATTCTGTGTGTACAAATTAATAGATTAATACATCTTATATCCTTTAATGTCCATCCAATTACACTTTTATGTTTTTTAAGTACTTTTATCAACATATCTTCTTATTCTTTGGTCAGAGATGAGGAAATTACCACTAGAAAGCTTTATTCTTCTCCCAAAAATGTGTACTTCAACCCACCAGGTAATGCTTTAGTTCCAGTGTGGGTACTTCTTCATGGGTATCATCTAACTTTTCGAAACTCACTTTCCTTCTTTTGTATTCTATTACCTGTGTACAGTCAAGCAAAGAGCATATTTCAGAAACATCATCATCTAATTGTGCAGCTGAATCAAATGAATTAATTAAACAAATTTCTAATGGGTCAGAAGAGCTCTTGATTTGAAGATGATCATCTATAATGGCCTCAATCCCTTCAATTTCTTTTTTTCCATCATAAACTTCTTGTGGTTGCTTGTACATGTTGAAAACATTAAGCTCTAGTATCATATTTCCAAATGTTAGCTTCACCACTCCATTTCTGCTATTTATCAAAGCATTAGATGTTGCTAAAAATGGACGACCTAAAATAACAGGAATTGATTTGCTACTATTTTCCATAGGTTCAGTTTCTAAGACAATAAAATCCACAGGATATATGAATTTATCAACTTGTACCAACACATCTTCCACTATTCCTTTTGGAATTTCAATTGATCTATAAGCAAGTAAAAGAGTTACAGAAGTTGATTTTAACTTACCCAGGTTGAGTTGCTGATAAACTGAATATGGAAGCAAATTAACACTAGCACCAAGATCAAGTAAAGCTCGTTCAATTTTATGTTCACCAATAATGCATGAAACTGTAGGACAACCAGGGTCTTTATATTTCAACACATTATTTTTTTGAATAATGGAGCTTACCTGTTCAGTCAAAAATGCATTTTTTTTCACATTATGTTTTCTTTTAACAGTGCACAAGTCATTCAAAATTTTGGCTTAACAAGGAATCTATTTGATAGCATCTAACAGAGGAATATTGACCTTTACTTGTTTAAGGATTTCAAAAATGTCACTTTTATGGTTCACTTTATTTGAATTATTTAATGCTTGAGGATATGGGAGTGAAGGCAAGGATTTGGTCTCCTTTTGGCTAGGTGGCTTATCAATGCCTTTCTCATCTTTAGGACTTGACTTATCATTTTTCTCACAAGGTTCAAGAATTTATTTTTCAACAACCTTTCCACTCCTATGAGCTATCACTAACTTGACTTGATCTATTTGTTGGCTTTCTGAACTACCCTCATTTAGGCTATACTGACTCTTGAAATTTGGTTGATGTTGAGAAGGAAATTTTCCTTTCTCGTGAATGACAAGTGCAGAAGAAAGTTTAGTAAGAGTGTCTTTTATGTCAATCATGACTTGAGTGTTTTGGTTATTAATGGCCTCTTATTTTTCCATGAATGTATGCAATGTTCCCTTAAGATTTTTCCTGTATGGTGGGACATAAGGCGCATATCCTTGAGAATTTTGAGAGTCTTGCTGTGCCTGAAGAGGTGGTGGTTACATAAATGGTGCCTGATTGTTGGTCCTCCAATTGAAGTTTGGGTGATTTCTCCATCCCGAATTATATGTATCTGAAAAAGAAGAAGTGAATGACTTTTTAAAATTATTCATTGCATTTACTTGCTCATGCACAACTTCTTTAAAAACAGGAATTTTTGGACATTCATTTGTTGAGTGTCCCAATTCATCACAAATGCTACAAATTTCTTCATTTTGCACAGATTTGATTTCTTTTACTTTCCCTGATTTCATGGCTTCAACCTTTCTAGCCAAACTGGCGAACCTAGCATTTCAATCTTCTTTTTGACTAAGATGATATTTTTCTTTACTAGCATTTGAAAGGTTATATCTAATTGAATTTTCAGAAGGATTAGTACCATGCCAAGATTGATAATTTTCAGCCAAATGGTCTAAATAGTCTAAAGCTTCTTCAGGTTCTTTATCAAGAAATTCACCATTGCACATTGTTTCCACAAAGTGTTTAGTTTGGGGTGTTAACCCTTCATAAAAGAAGCTTATAGTGCGCTATTTTTCAAAACCATGATGTGGGCAAAAATTCAAAAAATCTTTAAAACGTTCTCAACTTTGAAAATATGCTTCATTTGAATTTTGGAAAAAAAATTTGGATTTGTCTTTTCAAAGCATTAGTTTTATGTATTGGAAAAAATTTCTTTAAAAACTCACTTTGCATTTCTTGCCATGTGCCAATTGATCTTGGTTTTAAAGTGTTAAGCCAAGTTTTTGCTTTATCTTTCAAAGAAAAAGGAAACACTTTAAGCTTAACAACCTCTTTAGTGCAAGTTTGATCATGAAAAGCAGTACATACTTCCTCAAATTCTTTTAGATGTAAGTATGGGCTTTTAGATTCTAAACCATGGAAATTAGGAAACAAAGAAATCATACCTGACTTGAATCTAAAATTGTTAGCATTGAGTGGAAAGATAAAACATGATAGACTAGAATTTCGAGATGGTTGCAAATACTAATGCATGGTTCGCAATGGTTGATTTTCATGTTCATCATGCATACTTTCATTTTCAGCCATTGTGTTTGATGTGTGTGATTGTGATTCAGACAAATCAATATGTAAAGTACTAGGATTAACTTTAATCAAATGACCAGAATTTAAATCACGATACCAATTAAGCATAAACAGGTAACTTAAAATATAAAATAAAATGTACAATCTAGCAGTATAAATCGTCCATTAAATATTAACAAAGATGTGGTATAAACCAACCACCAAATATATATTAACAAAGGTGTGGTATAAATCAGCCACCAAATATATATTAACACTTAGTAAATAAATATTAACAAAGGTGTGGTATAAACCAACCACCAAATAAGTTAATAAGAAAATAAATTAAAATGTTAGTATGCAAGTAAATTAAAATGTTAGAAGCGAGATAAAGTAAAAAGTTAGATAGTGATAAAGTAAAAAGTTAGATAGTTAGTAAGTTAGTAAGCAAGAAAATTAAAAGGTTAGTAGGTTAATAAGTTAAAAAGTTAAAAATAAAATACAGAAAGTAAAGTACATAAATTAAAGTGCAGAAAGTAAATTTAAAATATGAAAATCATAGAATCGGTAGAGTCAATTTTTGCTCCAGCGAGAGAGAAGAGAAGAAAAAGATTGTTTCGTTAATGATTAAAGATTACAGAGAGATAAGGGAGAGTTTCCCCCACTAAGTTCGTACGTTAGTAAGTACAAAGAAAAAAAATTAAAAGAGCAAAATATATATACAAAATATTTACACCATAAATTTGTTCTTCAAATCAAGTCCCCGACAACGGCTCCAAAAACTTGATGCGGATTTAAGAGTTGCAAACCCAAATGCAGGTTATCTCAAGTAATAAATTCTCGGTGAGTCCAAGGTCGAACCACAAAGACTTGATGAAGAAAAATTAATTAAGGTAAAGTAAATATTTTGTTACAACAATAAAGGTGATAAAACTTGATCACAGATAAAAAGAAATTGCTTGGGTTAGGAGATCCACTCTTGTTAAATAAATTAAGGATAAGATTAATTCTTTTATAACTCAATTAGAATCCACACATAACGGAGGTTCCAATTAGAAAATACAACGTTCAAAGTTCATTAAAAATTATATACGTAATTATATTATGATACCTTTAATCATCTATTAACACCACCACTCATAAATGGGATCAAGCATTCATTGTGCCTAAATCTTGTTTACAACAAATCAAGATCTCCACTTTACAAGGAGAGTTTCTAACACCACCACTCATAAATGGGTTCAAGCATTCATTGTGTCAATCTCTTGTCTACAATAAATCAAGAACTCCACTTTACAAGGAGGGTTTTTAAATTGATTGGAAACAAAATACAATACGTATAATGACCACTTGAAAATATATCATTTAAGCACAAGAGAGAAATTAATCTAACCTTATTTCATTACCAAGAGCTTCATCCTTTCACCTAAGTAAAATAAAATATAGTTACTCATAGACAAGAAGAAAGGAAGAGAGAAAAAGAAGAAGAAAACCATAACTTCAATTTAGAACGAAAGAAAACTACAAGAAGATAATTAAACAACAAAATGGCATGAATTTGGTATCTAACACCTAACACCTTCATTGATCTGCCAAGGCCCCCTTTTATAGAGGATTAGAGATACAAAATGACAAGGGGCTGAGTCATTAGTGAGTGGATGAGTGGAAAATGCCAAATAATTTTTGGTGAGTGAAAAATTATGGAGATTCTTTGTCTCTGAAATCATTCAACTCTGAAGTCATTGAATGTGTCAGAATGAAGTAATGTGGTCTTCATGAAACTTGTAGGCCTGGATCTTAGCTTTCAAATGGCTTTAGTTTGAGTCCAATATCATTTCTATAACTCTAGATACGTTCAAATTACTGCACACTGCTCAGGCCTAGTCACAGCTCCTCTGTTCTGACTTGCAAGGCCAATATCAACCATTAGGGCTCAAATTCTGGAAAAGTGTTCAACATGAAAGTTGTAAATATGGGTCTTACTATTCAGCATCAAAATTTTAGCCCATTTGACAACCTATAGCACGAGATATGACATGAACAGTACATATAGGTCAATCTGTTAGGAACAACACTCTAGTTCTTTCTTCAACCCCAATTTGAGTTATCTAATCGTGTGATTGAGCCTTTGAGGTCATCATGAAAGTTATAGAGCTCTCTCTTATCTTTAAAATGCCACCAGATTCACCTCATTTGGCTACCTACATCCCAAGATATAGCCCAAATACAGAAATAATGTAAAACGTAAATTATGCTGAAAAATTCAATTAAGTCCAATTTGAGTCCAAACTTACAAAACATAATCAAACTCAATCAATTAAGTACATGAAGAGTGTAAATGACTAAAAATAAAGGCTTATTAATGTATCAAATATGTGATCATCAATTACTGACAAAGATTGAGCAATTACTTATAGTACGAGAATCGTTGACAAGGATTTGGTGGTTACTACCAATCATTTAAACAATCATCTTTGTTTTAGACACATGTCAAGATTTTGTAAAAAGGATAGTTACTTAATGATGTGATTCCACTTACCATGGTTTCACTTTTACGGATCTATCTAGGGTGGATTTCACGAAATTGATCTCACAAAGGACGTCTTGTTTAAAAACGATTTATAAAATGCGAGATATGAACCAGAGAAGATAATGTAGAAATTCGGATATATCCTTGAGTGACAAAAACAAAATTCGAAGAAGAAGAAAACAATCAAATGGACAAGATAAGGAATGGAATGGTAGGCGCCACAATTCCAAGGGAAATTGATAAGCCAAGGTGAGGATCGCCACAAGGGTCTTGGACTCTTGATAAGATCAAAGGGGTTAGTTCAATGAAGAACCTAAGAGAGGCTAAACACTCTCACAATTGGAACAAATCCAAATTGAACATCCAAGTTGTTTTCATTCATCATAGATGTGTACATATATAGAGTTTAGGGGCTGCATACATCATGCTAACAAAAGGTCACCATAAAAGTGACTTAAAATCCCTCATAAAAGAAATTACTATTCCTTAAGTGGCTAATAAAAGCATTAACCATTCCACTAAGTAGCTAAATAAATTGAACCAAAAGAAACTCTAGGAATTTGGAACATTAAAGACACTCTAGGCTTGAAAATAACAAAATATAAAAGAAACATAATAGAAAGCCCAAAATACAAGTAAAATTCCATCCAAGAATTCGTCTTAAATTTTCATCCCATTTTTCACCATGATAGAGGCCGATTCTGGTCAAGAAGCTTGAAATACGATTTGTAGATAATTTCCTTAGCTTTCCAACGAACTAAAGAATACACTAATCCGAATTCTGTAGTGCAAGATAAAGCCAAAACAAGTTAACAAATTCCTCACTAATGAAAATAAATTTTTTATCAAAAATCAAGAATACAAACCAAGAATGATGTCCAATTTAAGGCCAAATTGATTTTTGATGAAAATTTTATTTTCATTAGTGAGGAATTTGTTAACTTGTTTTGGCTTTATCTTGCACTACAGAACTCGGATTAGTGTATTCTTTAGTTCGTTGGAAAGCTAAGGAAATTATCTACAAATCGTATTTCAAGCTTCTTGACTAGAATCGGCCTCTATCATGGTGAAAATGGGATGAAAATTTAAGACGAATTCTTGACTAATTTTACTTGTATTTTGGGCTTTCTATAATGTTTCTTTTATATTTTGTTATTTTCAAGCCTAGAGTGTCTTTAATGTTCCAAATTCCTAGAGTTTCTTTTGGTTCACTTTATTTAGCTACTTAGTGGAATGGTTAATGCTTTTATTAGCCACTTAAGGAATAGTAATTTCTTTTATGAGGGATTTTAAGTCACTTTATGGTGACCTTTTGTTAGCATGATGTATGCAGCCCCTAAACTCTATATATGTACACATCTATGATGAATGAAAACAACTTGGATGTTCAATTTGATTTGTTCCAATTGTGAGAGTGTTTAGCCTCTCTTAGGTTCTTCATTGAACTAACCCCTTTGATCTTATCAAGAGTCCAAGACCCTTGTGGCGATCCTCACCTTGGCTTATCAATTTCCCTTGGAATTGTGGTGCCTACCATTCCATTCCTTATCTTGTCCATTTGATTGTTTTCTTCTTCTTCGAATTTTGTTTTTGTCACTCAAGGATATATTCGAATTTCTACATTATCTTCTCCAGTTCATATCTCGCATTTTATAAATCGTTTTCTGGTGATTCATGAGCCAAATTCGTGATTCAAAACGTCCTCTTTCACCTCGGTTTGGAATCGCTCAATTCCGAGTAGTGTAGCGCGAGATACAAGCATTTTTAAACAAGACGTCCTTTGTGAGATCAATTTCGTGAAATCCACCCTAGATAGATCCGTAAAAGTGAAACCATGGTAAGTGGAATCACATCACTTAATATGTCAATAAATACTAAGAGGATGGAAACATTTAGGGGTTGAAAATTGATAGCAATATATTTTACTCATTTTATAATCCTTTTACTAGGCTTTTTAAGGTTCAATTAGGCTTAATTAAGTTAGTTTTGTTACATTTATTAATATTGAGCTTAATTGGATCATTGAAAAAATTATTGCTTGAATTAGCTTTAATTTATCTATTTGGCAGCTTTTAGTAAACTGGTTATAATTTGAATTTTAAATATCTGATTGATGTGATTCTAGTCTTGTAGGAAAATTAAGACAATTCTCTACAACTTTCATGAGACCTCAAGAGCCAAATTACATATTTGGATAATTTAAATTGGAGTTGAAGTAAGAACTAGAGTACTGAGTCTGATAGTTTGACCTCTACACACTCATCAGCCCATTTCTTGAGTTATAAGAGTCCAATTGACACCAAACCTATGGCATTGGAAATTTAAGACCTAAATCTACAACTTTCATGAAGAACACAAAGTTAATTCAAAAGTATAATAGGTCATATTGGGCCTAGAAGTCAGAATAAAGGAGTTGTAGTTGAGCCTGAACAGTGTACAAAGTTTGGGTCATATCTTGAGCTGTAGGAATGATTTTGGGCTGAAACCAGTGGCATTGGAAAGCTAAGACAAAAGCCTACAACTTTATGAAGACTACTTTTCTGATGACAGCCATGAGTTCAACACTGAATAATTTAGGAGACAAGAATCTCAATAATTTTTCACTAATTCACAATTATCAAACAACTTATTTGGCATTTTCCACTCATTCACCCACTCATCCACTCATTCATTAAACCACTCCATTGTCATTTTGTTTCCCTTAAGCTCTATAAAATGGAGCATTGACTGCTCATTTGATCATCTTGGTTTAGAGATCAAGATCATGCTATTGTGTTATTTGTTTCTCTTGTTGTAGTTTTCTTTTGTTCTAAATTGAAGTTATGTTTATCTTCTTCTTCTTCTTCTCTCTTTCTTTCATCTTGTCTATGAGTAACTAATTTTTATTTTACTTAGGGTGCAATGGTGAAGTTTTTAGTAATGAAATAAGGTTAAATTAATCTTTTTCTTGTGTTTAAATGATATATTATCAAGTGGTCATTATATGTATTGTATTTTATTTCCAATAATTTTAGAAACCCTCATTGTAAGGTGAAGATCTTGATTTGTTGTAGACAAGATATTAGCATAATTGAATGCTTGAGCCCATTTATAAGTGGTGGTATTAATAGATAATTAAAGGAATCATAATATAATTACATATATAATCTTAAATGAACTTTGAATATTGTATTTTTTTATTAGAACCTCCGTTATGCGTGGATTCTAATTAAGTTATAAAAGAATTAATATTGTCCTTAATTTACTTACCAAGAGTGGATCTCCTAACCCAAGTAAATCTTTTTTATTTGTGACTAAGTTTTATCACCTTTATTTTTGTGACAAAATCTTTTTCTTACTTCAATCAATTTTTTTTCATCAATTCCCTGTGGATCGGCCTCGGACTCCCGAGAATTTATTACTTGAAACAACCTGCACTTGAGTTTGTAACTTAATATTCACATCAGAAATTCAATACTAGAAAACACTTGTTACTTAAACGCTCTCACGTCCTTGACTTCTCGAGTAAAATAGTGCAAACGTAGTTCAATATGTTTCCATCCACTTTCATTCTTGTACACTTTACAAATTTAATGCAATTTCAATTATCAGTTTTTTTTCATTCAATCAGTTACTTTTTTTGAAAAACTCTTTTCTACTCCTGATCAAGTGATTTTTTCCAAAGATCATTTGAGTTTCTTTCATTGTTTCATTTAAGTGCTTTCATTACTTTTCTTGCAATTTACATTTTGCACATTTACTTTTCATTGTCTTTACTTTAATTTGCTTTACTTTATGCTATTTGTTTTCAATATTTTACATTATTTGCCAAATTTATTTCAAATGTTATTTCATTCTTGTCATTTACATTTAACTTGCTTTATTTGTACTAATTTTCTTATCTTTCGAAACAAACTTCTCTTGCTTTTCAGTTATTTTTCATTAAGTTAAAAATCACGCATAAATATTTCAATTTTGAATTTGCATAACTGTCTTGCATTTGAAATCATCATTTGTATTCTTTTAAGATATTGAACCTACACAAGAATTTCAAGAGGAAATGATTTCCTTCCCTGAATTGAGATCGAGAATCAAACTTTGTCCATAAATAAATGTTTACCATAACTTAAATAGTAATAATCGAAATATTTTGGTAAGTATATTGTTAGAAATATTAATGAAATTTATCGACATGACATCCTATGTAAGCATAAGTGCATTGTTATATATATTTTTTGAATTAATGGTTTGGAGATGAATATGATAAGTTTTGAAAAGATTTGAAATGAAAAAAAGAAATTTATTATAAAATAAAAGGACGTAAAGCGAGATTCTTCTAATGAATTTATGCACGATCTCTTTCCAAAAATTATACATTTATACATTAAAAAATTATGTTTAGAATGATTACAAAATATTACATTAAATTAAATTATAACAAATAATTTGAAATTGACATTTATATTTGAATTTGAATTTATGGACCGATGATTAACTCAAGATAGATAACTGCAATAAAATAAAAAAAGTGATTAATTTAATTAAAAAACTAAATTAATATAAACATAACTGAAAATATAAGTTCATTTCGAACTCTTGAAATTCACAACACGAACAATTATTTTTTATTGTAGATTTATTCTTAATAAGTCTAATTTAAGTAAAATTAGTGAGTTAACCAAGTCAACAACTAGAGTCAAGTCAATTGGGTCTCATAAGAATCGACCAGTTCAACTCAATCATATTGGGTTGATAACATAACCAATTTAATGATTGACTCAGATTGGCTAGGGGACTGGTTCATTGGTCCAACTAACTGGTTCGAACTAAGGTTATGTTTGGTGCATATGATAGTATAGTATAAGATAAGATGATAAGATAGTATAAGATATGATAGATAATTAATAGGATAAAATATAATTCTATCTTTTGTTTGATAACAAAAAGATAAATTAACTGATTGTATAATATTTTTTTTTAAAGACCAAAATATCTTTTAGCATAAAGGTTAAAATAATTAAAAAATAATAATAAAAAAGCTTTATGGTGGTGATGGTGGTAGTGGTGAGGTAGTGGTGGCGGTGGTGGTGGTGGTGGCGGGGTGGCAACCAAGGTGGTGATAGTGATGGTGGTGGTGGTGGTGGTGACAACGGCAGCGGTGGTGGTGGTGGAGTTAAATGGTGGCGGCACGACCATGGCCGGTTTGTGGCGGCGGCGGCGGCGGTGGAGGTGGTGGTGGCACAGCAGCGGTGGTGGTGGTGGTGGTGGTGGTGGTGCGGCAATGGTGGTCTTGGCGGCGATACGTGGTAACAGGCGGTGCTAATGGTGGCGGTGGTGGTGGTGATGATGGTGGTGGCGGTGGCGGCGTGGTGGTGGTGGTAGCGACAATGGTGGTGGTAGTGGAGGTGGTCACTGGCCGATGTGATGGTGGTAGTGGTGGTGGTAGTGATGGCTGGTGGTGGTGGCGTAATGAAGAGGAGTGATAAAAATAAAATTGAGGATAAGATTGGAATAGAAATCCTATCATGTCTTACAATGTACTAAGGGAGGGGATAGAGTTATCACCTTAGAATAAGATAAAATGACTTGACTTGATTTCATTATACTATCAGTTAAATGTACTAAATATTGAATAAAACTTAATAATATTAACTTACTTATACTATCATATCTTCTTTATACGATACTCCAAACATAGCCTAAGGTTTTAACATTGTTGAGGAGAAAGCCCGATTTTCCTTTCTATAATTTCGATGGTTGAGAAATATAGGATTTGATAATAATATTTCTAATATTTTAATAAAAAGATACGACAAAATCTTATCATAATTTATTATGGAAGGATTTTTGACTTTTTGTCGCTTACCTATGCTATTAATTAGTTTCATTTTCATCATAAATTTTTTCAAAACTCATCATATTTATCCTAAATTATTATTTTTTAAAAAAAAAAATCTTAGTTTGATAGTGCCAACTGTGTACTAGTGTTTGTATAAGATGCTACATCGGCAAATTTCGTTAAGATTTCTAATGAGATTTGCAGTTGTGACGAATTTGGTGAGTTTTGAAAAGATTTGAGTCAAAATAAAATAAAATATAGTTATGAGATGAAAATGAAACTTAGAATAAAGTTAAGAATGAAAAAGTATATTATTTTTAAAAAAAAATTGACAAAACCTCTATTCAGCATTTTGAAACTTTTTATATAAAAAAAAGAAAACAATTAAACCCAAACACGCACACTAGTAACACTTGAACTTATATACTTCAATAAGTACTCATCAAATATTTTTGTCGTATTTAAATGAATTTATAAAACGTTTCTTTGATTTCATATAATTTGTTTTGAGCTTGTTTTTATAAACTAATAATTGAGTATTATAAAAAATTCCGCGAAAACTAAAAATAACTTAGGTAATAATGTTTTAGATTGTATTTATGACAATAAAACTTATTTAATGAGTTAAAGTCAAATAAAGACTTATTTGAGTTGTTTATCCAATCAAGACTCAAGTGTGGCAACTTATATAACGAGGATGTTTGAGCTTCTGCCTATTTTTGAATTGGAAATTCTATAGATTTTAATTAAGAATGACTCATACACTCAGTCTATACATACACACTAACACAGATATGTTGTAACTAAAGAGGGGGAAGCCCTTTTAAACAGTAAAAGATTTTACCAATTAAACTAGCTGGCGTCTTTCAATTATTAGTTTTATTTATCAAATTTTTACATTTAGTATGAAATTAGTATATGAGATAGAGTTATAAGTGTGACTAACAAAAACAAATAACTTGTTATTTGATGTTGGTATTGCAAATTTGATCTTTTAAGAAAGGAATATAATATGTGTGTTATGTAGAATCAAGATTAAGTGTGTGTTTAGGATAATTGTAAAAATTTAATTATTTTAATAATTAATTATTATATAAAAATATTTTATTATAATAGATTATAATAGAATTAATTTTATGTTTAGATATGTTAGTTGAAAAATGATTTTAAACTAAAATATTTCATTTGGATGATATAAAAAAATTATTTTTATGTATTAAATTATTAAAATAGATATAAAATAATTAAAAAATTATTTAATAGAGTACAAAATGATATTTACATCTTCAAGTGTAAAGAATAATTTATAATTTAAAATCATAAATTTTAATTTTCAGTATTATAAAAAAAACTTTATAATACATTAAATTTTATACAAAAATTAAAACTAATTTTGACAAATATGCACAGAATATTGTTACAACAATTTTCATTTTTCATAAAAAAAACTGTTGAGAACGAATTTAATCGTTCCCGTAGATGCTCTAAGTCTTTTATTCTATTTTTTTAAAAGAGAAGTGTTACCTGCACATTATTAGTTTTATAGAAATGTTAGAAGGGCAATTCTTTGGAATTGTTTTAAGTTTCACTATCTCTCCTTTCTTTTTCTTTTTTCGGTAGATTGCGGAAAAACTATCCAGAACCCCTCTGGAGTTGAACTCCAATAATATTATGCCTCAAAACATAAAAAAGAACAAATGGAGGAGAAGAGAAAAACATAACCTCAAAGTCCTGTTGATGGCCCAAGCTGGCAAGAATATCAGCAGCTCTGTTAGCCTTACGATAAACATGAGAAATCTGCACTTCCCAATCCTGGCTTAAGAGCTTTAAGATTTCAGCAACTAAAACAGAAGCTGGATGAGTATCAATCCGAGCATTCTTGATCAGCTTAATAGCACATTGAGAGTCTATGTCGACCCTTAGTTTCCTGATGCCTAGATTCCAGGCAAGCTTAAGACCATGATAAACTCCCCAAAGTTCTGCTATGGTAGTGGAAGAGGCACCCAGATTAGCTGAAAAGCAATGAACCACTCTCCCAGAACAGTCTCTAATGATACCACCACAAGCAGCCTTGTTATCAATGACAGAACCATAAGTGTTAAGACAAAACCAGTCCAAAGGAGGCCATTTCCAAGCTATAGAAGTGCTCTGTGTTAGAAATTGATTCTTTAATTCTTTAATATTGAAAACAAATTCTAGATGCATACACCCTAGAACAAAACACCATAAGGTCTAGTATCTACATCATGCCAAATTATTAAGGATTCTTGAATTTTCATAAATACCTGGATCCATAGTTATTGATCACTAACTGTTGCGGAATCTTTGCGACAATCAATCACGAACAAGGGGGTGGTTTGTGATCTTCCTCAATTGAATTGCCTTAGCTCCTCAATGGGACCGTCGTCTCTTTTTTAAATGGGGAGAAGGAAAATTGTGTTATGATTTAGTATATTGGAGACCATAATCGTTTCTGACGTATATTAACTAATTACAGTTCCCATAATCCCCTAATGGGCCAATATGATATCTACTTATTAAGCCCAATCAAGTTGTGAAGTCTACGGACTTACTAAATTAGATCACTTAATAACAAGTCTAATAAATTAAATAGCTAATATAATTGTCAATTAAATATGATGCCCAACATTAATTAGGAAACGTAAAATTCCTAACAATCTCTTACTTGAGTTTCATATTATTTCTGAAACAATTATACTACAAATTCTTTAGGCGCGCATCCGTATGCTATTTATCTTTAGACTTCTCTTTAATACAATCTGGTCTATCTCATATATTAGCTATGGAACCACTGTAACTTTTATCACAATCAAGCGTAACTAAACCACAATGATCACCATAACAATATACTTAATGACATAGATTAAATACGGATGAGTAACGTGGAAATTACATGCAATGTGATCTCAGACATGTCTATTTTCAACTGATCTTTTTTAGTCCTTAGTGAGATCAATCCAAAGTCCTTAAATGCAACAGTAACATTGCATATACAAAGCATAAACAAGTTCAAAAATAGAATCATAAACCATCAACTTTATTCTGCAGAAAATCAAGTAACACAATGTCCAAAGTAAAACATAGAACGTAAAAAGACTCCCACTAAACTAAGGTATCCTTAGGAATAACACCCATATAAGTAGTATGCTCATGAAAAACGTTAGGTGTTAAGCCCTTAGTTAATGGATCAGCTAGCATAAAATCTGTCTTTGTATGTTTTATAGAAATCTGTCTATCCTAAACTATTTCCTTAATAACTAGAAACTTGATGTCGATAAACTTCGACTTCATCGAGCTGCTATTGTTGTTGGAGTAAAGAACTGTTGAGTTATTGTCACAATAAATCTTCAGTGGTCTATCAATGCCATCAACCACACGTAAACTAGTGATAAAGTTTCATAGCCATATCCCGTGGTTGGACGCCTCATAACAAGCTATGAACTCTGCTGCCATGGTCAAAGAAGCAATAAAAGTCTGTTTAGCATATTTCCATGAGATAGCACCTCTAGCCAACACATAGATGTAGCCTGATGTAGAGCACCTGCTTTCTTGACATCCCGTAAAATCGGAGTTAGAGTACCCAATGATATCTAAATTGTCAGATCTCTGATAACTGAGCATGCAGTCTTTTGTTCTCTTCAAATAACGCATCACACGTTTGGCCGCTTTCCAATGCTGCATACCAGGATTGCTCAAGTATTTTCCCAAAACTCCCACTATAAATGCTATGTCAGGATGAGTACAAACTTGAGTATACATTAGACTCTCTACCACTGATGCATATGGAATCTTCTGCATCTCTTTCATTTCAAGATCATTATTGGGGCACTGTATGAGACTAAACTTGTCTCTTTTAGCAACGGGTGTGTCTCCTGATTTACTATCTTTCATGCCGAATCTATTTAAGACTTTATCGATATAGATCTTTTGTGACAACCTAAGGATACCTCGAGAGCGATCTCTTAGCATCTGAATACCCAATACAAAAGAGGCGTCCCCAAGATCTTTCATCTCGAAATTCTTCATTAGAAATTTCTTAGTTTCATGCAATAAGCCTATATCGCTGCTAGCAAGCAGAATATCATTGACATATAATACCAAGAAGATATATTTACTCCCACTGAACTTGTGATATACACAGTCATCAACGACATTTGCCTCAAAACCACACGAGGTATTAACTTGATGGAACTTGTGATACCATTGACGGGAAGCTTATTTAAGACCATAAATGGATTTCTTTAGCTTGGATACCATAGACTTTGGGTTACTCGACACAAAGTTTTCTGTTTGTGCCATGTAAATTATTTCGTCAATGTTTCCATTTAGAAACGCAGTCTTGACATCTATCTGATGCAACTTCAAATCAAAATGAGCTACTAGTGTCATTATTGTTCTAAAAGAGTCTTTCAAGGATACCGGAGAAAAAGTCCCTTTGTAGTTAATGCCTTCCTTTTAAGTAAAGTTTTTAGCAACAAGACGAGCTTTGTAACTCTCGACATTACCCTTTGAATCCCTTTTGATCTTAAATATCCATTTACAACAAATGGGCTTCGCACCTTCAGGCAATTCGACGAGATCCCAAACGTCATTGTCCTTCATAGACTTCATCTCATCCTTCATGGCATCAATCCACTTTTGAGAGTTAGAACTGCACATAACTTGATAGAAGTTGATTAGATCATCCTCTGTTAAACCAACGTCATCCTCATGTTCTTGGAGAAAGACGATGTAATAATTTGATATTGCGCTTCTCCTCTCTCTAATGGATCTCCTTAATAGCACTTCCTAAGGTTGTTGAATTTGTTCTATAAGTGGTGCTTGAGGAAGAACCTAATCAATGTTGCCTTGTTCTTGAACAATGTCAGGAATAATAGCCTAAACATTATTGTCTAATACCAGAACTGTTTCTTGAACAATGATAGGTACAAGAACTTGATCACTATCAATAACAGGTTCTTCTTCAAAGATAATATTCTTTATATTTCCTTCCCCCTTAAACTCAACTTCCTCAAGGAATCTCGCATTTCCCATTTCAAAAAAGGATCTTGATGTGGGATTGTAAAACTTATACCCTTGAGAGCATTCAACATAACCAACGAAATAAAAACTAATCATTCTTGAGTCTAGTTTTCTTTCTTGTGGCCTATAAGGCCGTGGTTGATGATCACATATTTGATACATTAATAAGCCTTTATTTTTAGTCATTTACACTCTTCATGTACTTAATTGATTGATTTTGATTATGTTTTGTAAGTTTGGACTCAAATTGGACTTAATTGAATTTTTTAGCATAATTTACGTCTTACGTTATTTCTGTATTTAGGCTATATCTTGGGATGTAAATGGTCTTTGGAGGTGATTCTAGTGGCATTTGAAAGATAAGAGAGAGTTCTATAACTTTCATGAAGACCTCAAAGGCCTCATCACACGAGTAAATAACTCAAATTGGGGTTGAAGCAAGAACCAGAGTGCTTTTCCTGACAGCTTAACCTACGTATACTGTTCATCACAGTTTTCGGGCTAGAGATTGTCCAATGGGCTGAAATTTTGATGCTGAATATTTAAGACCCATATCTACAACTTTTATGTTGAATACTTTTTTATAATCGGACTCCTTGAAGGTGATATTGGGCTTGGAAGTCATAACAGAGGAGCTGTGACTGGGCCTGGGCAGTGTACAGTAATTTGAACGTATCTCGAGTTATAGAAATGATATTGGATTCAAATTAAAGCCATTTGAAAGCTAAGATCAAGACTTACAACTTTCATGAAGACCACTTGGTTCAAAAATGACGAATGCAATGACTTCAGAGCTGCATGATTTCAGAGACAAGAAATCTCCATAATTTTCCACTCACCAAAAGTCATTTGGCATTTTCCACTCATTTTTCACTCATCCATCCACTAATGACTTATCCCACTTATCATTTTGTATCTCTAATCCTCTATAAAAGGGGTCCTTGGCAGATCATTGAAGGGAGTTAGGTGTTAGTTACCAAAATGATGTCATTTTATTACTAAGTTTTCTTGTAGTAATTTTCCTTTGTTCTAAATTAAAGTCATGTTCTTCTTCTTCTTCTTATCTCTTTCTTTCTTCTTATCTATGAGTAACTAAGTTTTATTTTACTTGGGTGAAAGGGTAAAGCTCTTGGTAATAAAGTAAGGTTAGATTTATTCTTCTCTTGTGCTTAAATGATTTATATTTTCTAGTAATCATTATACGTATTATAATTTGTTTCTTATAATTTAGAAACCATCTTTGTAAAGAGGAGTTCTTGATTTGTTGTAGACAAAATATTGGCACAATGAATATTTTAACCCATTTATAAGTGGTGGTAATATTTTTAGGAAACATAATATAATTACGTATATTATTTTAAATGAACTTTTAATGTTGTATTTTTCGATTGGAACCTCCATGTTGCGAGGATTCTAATTGAGTTATAAAAGAAATTAATCTTACCTTTACTTTATTTACCAAGAGTAGATCTTTTAACCTAAGTAAATAATTTTTACTATAGTAACAAAATATTTACTTCACCTTAATTAATCTTCAACAATTCCCTGTGGATCGACCTCGGACTCTTGAGAAATTTATTACTTGAGACAACCTGCACTTGGGTTCGCAAAGCAACAATTAATCCCGCATCAAGTTTGTAGACTTGTTTGAAAATAAAAAATTATGCATCAGTGGCTCAGCTGGATAGTCCCAAATGTGCAAGTGCCTTATGCTAAGCCTTTTGCCAGTCCAAAGCTTATAAGGGGTTTGGTTACTGCTTTGCTTGGTACCCTATTAAGGACATAAACTGCGGTCTTTAAGGCTTCTCCCCAAAGTGACTATGGCAAGGAAGAATGACTAATCATACTTCTTACCATATCCTTACGAGTCCAGTTTCGTCGTTTTGCAACACCATTCATGTTGGGTTTGCTTGACATAGTGTATTACGGAACAATTCCACACTCATTGAGGAAAAGTGCAGAGGGTCTTGGATGTTGCCCTCCTAATCCGTCATATCTACCATAGTATTCACCACCACAATCAGATTTGACAGCCTTAATTTTCTTTCCAAGTTAAAGCTCAACTTCAGCCTTGAAGGACTTAAAAATGTCTAGGGATTAAGACTTATCATGTATTAAATATAGGTAACCGTACCTAGAGTAATCGTCTGTGAATGTAATAAAGTATTATTGTCCATTCCAAGAAGGCATAGGGAAAGGACCACAAATATTCGTATGTATTAGTTCTAAGACATCCTTAGCTCTTTGGGCACCTAATTTCCTTATGTTTGTTCGTTTTTCCTTGATACATTCAATACAGACTTGAAAGTCTAACAGATCTAAGGGCTCAAGAATTTCATCCGATACAAGCCTCTGAATTCTCTGTTTAAAGATATAACCTAAACGCTTGTGCCATAAGGCAGCTGAATTTTCATTTAATTTTCACTTTGTACCTTTTGAACTTATTTGCAATGTTTCATTATAGGAACCAACAATGTCAAGCATATATAGATTATCAATCAAAGAACCAGAACCAACAACACATGAATTTTGATAGAGACTAACTTTATTATTTCCAAATGAACAAGAAAAACCTCATTTGTCCAAACTAGAAATAGAAATTAAATTCCATCTGAATGACTGTGCAACAAATGTCTCAAATAAATCTAAATGAAATCTAGTTTTCAATTGTAATCTAAAAGTTCCTATAGCTTCTACTGCAACTTTATTGCCATCGCCCACAAAGATGAATCTTTTGTCATCACTTAGCTGTCGGCTCCACAAGCAACCCTGCATAGACATACTTATATGAGTAGTAGCACCAGAACCTACCCACCAAGTATCCTTAGGTACAGAAGCTAAATTAACTTCAAAATAAACTAAAGTGAGAAGCTTACCTTTCTTTACATGCCAGACGGTGTACTTGGGATACTCTTTCTTCGTATGTCTTAACTTCTTGCAGAAGTAGCAAGTAAATTTCTCATCCTGCTTCTTCTGATGAGAAGAACCTTCTGCAGTATCCTTAGCTCTCTTCTTCTTCTTATGCTGAAAGGTCGAAACCAAGTGAGCACTTTCTATCTTATCTCTCTACAGCCACTCTTCCTCTTGCACACAGTGAGATATAAGCTCATTGAGGGACCATTTGTCCTTCTGAGTGTTATAACTCACCTTGAATTGTCCAAAGTGTGCAGGAAGAGAGATCAAAACTAAGTACACGAACAAGTCCTCAGACAACTCTAACTTGAGTGACTTGAGCTTTGATGCAAGATTAGACATTTCTATAATGTACTCCCTTATGTTCCCTTTGCCTTTATATTTCATCGAGACGAGTTTGGCCAAAAGGTTACTCGTCTCTGACTTTTCATTCTTGGCAAAATATTGCTCAATTTCCTCAAGGAAAATCTTGGCATTCTTGCTCTCAGCAATAGAGCCCCGAAACGCTTCTAGAATGAAGCGCTTTATGATCATCAAGCACATCGGTTAGAGCAATCCCACTTCTTAATTTTAACCTCATCAGGGTTTTTCGGAGTAGGAGTGGGTCACTCCATCCTAAGTGCCAGATCTAAATCCATACAACCAAGAATTATCTCCACGGCTTCTTTCCAGGCTTTGAAATTCATCCCATTCAGCATTGGGATGGTATTGACCTGAGCAGAAATATTTACAACACTAGTAACAGAAACTGGATAAAGAACAAAATAAACAAACATATTCACATAAATAAGCACGTCAATAAAATAAGACATGAACAATTATCCAGAATTTAGAATCCATCACAAGATACCTAGCATAACATTAATTCCTAGTCTTTGGATAGAGAAATTAACTGTAAGTGGTACTCTCAATGCAATGATCAAATATTGATGATAAGTTCTGTCAAGCAACAACCTTTCTTTGGACTGTCTATTGTTTACATGAAAAATAAAAACTTTATAATTGTCACATATTCACCATCGTAGGCATGTCATTATTTGGCCAAACTATATCTTCCTTTGGGCTGAGCACAGTTCGCATAAATAACTTAACGCAAACATCTATATAATTTTAATCAAATTAATTTACACAACAGGGGTTACTTTGGCAACATGTTATTTTAATTAACTTAATAAAAAATACTAGACCAATCAAGAAAAAAAATTATTAGTACAGGTCACGGCCGTATTACTCAACATGGCCTGGCCGTGTTCCATTCTGTTAAGATTACCGAATTCAGTCTCGACGTATTATGACTGTGGACTCCAACACGGGTAGACCGTGTAGCTTATTGGAAAAAAAATTACTTTTCGCAAAAGAAAACATAAGTTTCGTACAACAACTGTGCTGCAAATACACACATTCTCGGCCAATACATTCTTGTGCAGCAAAAAAAGGTAAAAGCCTTAAATTTCAAACTGGAAAAAACCACAAATCCTAATAATCTAACAACGATGACCTCTCTAATACCATTTGTTAGAAATTGATTCTTTAATTCTTTAATCTTTAAAACAAATTCTAGATGCATATACCCTAGACCAAAACACCATAAGACCTAGGATCTACATCAAGCCAGATTATCAAGGATTCTTGAATTTTCATAAAAACATGGATCCATAGTTATTGATCACTAACTATTGCGAAATTTTGCAGCAATCAATCACAAACAAGAGGGTAGTTTGTGATATTCCTCAACCAAATCGCCTTAGCTCCTCAATGGGACCGTCGTCTCTCTTCCAGATGGGGAGAAGGGAAACTATGTTATGATTTAGTATATTGGGGACCATAACCGTTTCTGACATATATTAACCAATTAGGGTTCCCATAATCCCTTAATGGGCCAATATGGTATCTACTCATTAAGTTTACATCAAGTTGTGAAGTCTACGGGTTCACTAAATTAGATCACTTAATAACAAACCTAATAAATTAAATAGCTAATATAATTGTCGATTAAATATGATGCCCAACATTAATTAGGAAACATAAATTTCCTAACATTCTAACTATTAGAGGAATTACTCACCATCGAAGTAACACTGTCCAGAATTGAGAAACTTTCAATTTTTTTCCAGAACGCCATTTTGTTCAAAAAAAAAAAATTTTATTTTGCCATTGCTTTAACAAATGAACAACCACACCAAAAACAAAGCCCCATTTTTTGTCCCTAACTAAGTTCCTCTTGCTTAAGTTTTCAGACAAGACAACCAATCATGAAAATCACACTCAAAAAAATCACGATGCAGGTTGTTTCCCATCACCCTCTTCTAAAAATCCCCCAAACTGCTACAATCTCTAAGGACATGAGTAGCTGATTCAACAGAACCAACAACACATTTCTAGCAGTAAGGATTTGTAGTTAAGTGACGCTTGAACCATTTCTCATTAGTAAGGATGCTATCATTTGCAAGGAGCCACAAGAAAGTTTTGATTCGTTCTATTCCTTTCCAGCTCCAAATATTTTTCATTAGAGGTTGATCATTAAGGAAATGGTATTGGGCTATAAATCTATGGGCAATCTTGATTGAAAATGTTCCATCATGGCTAAAGGGACCAAGCTGGAACCTAGAATGTCATTCCAGGCTGAGGAGAAGGGGGTTTTAAACAAGCAATTTTGTTACACACGTCTTGTGAGAACATTATGGAGTTTATTCCAATCCCACCCACCATCATTGGCAACAAAAACAACAACCTTGTTTTCCAAATAAAATAAAAATGAGACTGAAATATTTGTTTTCACTTTTTCTGTGTTAGTAGAATCCCACTTTTTTAAATATTTGTTCTCAAAAGCAAATTTGTTAGCCACCGAGGTTTAATTGAGAATTTTTATGGTATCTTTATGGGGTATGTTAAGGGTGAGTTGTCAAACATGTATTAAATGTTGATAACTCATCTTAGGCATCGTACTTTGAAAAAATGGGTAACATAGAATTCTCCTTAACTCTATAGATGGAAAAAATCTAAGAAACTTTACATTAGTTGATGTAATGTGGCACACCGAGTGTGTAGTGCAATTCTTGGTAGGGATGCTCATGATCGGGCTTGGTTTTGGCCTGATAATTTGTCCTAATACGAAGTTAATTGGGCTAAGTTTGGATTTTGAAAATTATGCTCAATATATTTTCAGGTCGAGCTTGAATCACACTTCGAGTAGCTCGGCCCAGCTCGATGTTACATAATACTTTTGGTCTTATAAATTTTTTAAAAATTAAGAATAAATTATAAAATATCTTGACTTGAATTAATACCTTATACATAACATGAATTTTTATATTGATATAACTTGCTTGGAAATATATATAGTAAAACATCTTTTGGTTTTAGTTTGTTACTTTCTAAAATTTTATAAATTAGTTATGCATAATGTTTAAATTTGTATATTTTCCTTGAATCTTGGGTTGGCTCAGTCCTGTCTCAATTTATAATCAAGCCATGACTAGGTCGGGTTTGGATCTGTAAAAATAGTCTGATCAAAATATTAATTTAGATCAGACTAGGTTAAACGCAGCCTAACCAGACTTATAAGCACCCCACTAGAGGAAAACATGAGGGATGTCAACCAATGTTGAAAAAAATCAAGCGAATGAGTTATAACAAAACTATAATTCATTATGTATGTACGTGTAGTTTATCATAATATCAACCCTTGATTTTCTTGTAAGGGTCGAGATTCCTTACTTTTCCATTTAGGGTCCATTTGGTACGCAGGATTGAATAAGACATGATTGTATTAAGTCTGATAGTATAAGACTTGATAAAATTTTAATGCTATTCAGTGTTTGGCGTAACATTGTATAAGATATTGTATTGTATAAGATAATATTATCATGTGTTTGTTGATGCACTATATAATATTGGATATGATAAAAAATTAACACTTTTGACAAAAATACCCTTTAACCCAAAGATGGCTGACCCAAATTGAAATAAACATCAACCAAAAAAAAGGTAAACCATGTCAATAAAATAAAGAGACGAATAACAGAGAATATTGGGAAAGAGGGTCACTTTGCATCATTTGAAAATTGGGAAACAGCACATGGGACCCTTGACTGGGTTTTATAATGGTAGCGCCAAGTTCAACGAAGACCGTGAACAGCAACATGGTGTGGCGCGAGTTGCTGAAGGTGTGGTCGTACGATGCTACTGCGTGGTGGCTATGCAGGGGAGGCTTGGGTGGCAGAGGTTGTATGACAGGAAGCAGTTGTGGTTTGGGCGAGATAGGCGACAATTTTGGGATGGCCAAGGGTGACAGTAGTGGTTCGGCGATGAGGGCGTCACAAGTGATGCGGGGGCTTGGTGTTCGAGTGATAGGATTATAAAAAGAATATTTTCAGATAAGTTTATCCATTAAAACTTAATTAGACCTAATCCCACTGCTTAAAGCTTGATTAAGTTATACGTTATTTTAATGTATAAAAGGAATATGCTAGATAAGCTTATACAATACTGTGGTTGTACTAAATAAATGATAAAGTCATAATATATTGTATAATCTTATCCTATCAAGCCTTATACATCGTGTCAAACGTGGCCTTACAACAAGGGTTAACTTTAGAGTAGTCAAATAAAAAGTTATACATAAAGAATTAAATAATTACTCCTTCTTATTGTACAAGAAATCAAACATTTTATAAAAATTAACGTATACAACGATATATTTAATGTTATATAAAAAATATTCTTCCGTATTAAATCTCAAATCTGGATTCTCTAAAAATTTGTATAATTTAAAATGTAAAATATAAATGATAATTGATGATTTTTAATAATCATAAACTGCGCTCCTTACTGCTCATAATAATTTTTCAACCATATCAAATCTTTAGAAAGTATTGAATACACCAAACTCATGCCAGAAAGTAATAAAGCAAAACCTCATTCTCAACCTAAATAAATCATCATTTAATATTGTAGATTTAAACTAACAGTACAGACTTAAGGGTGATATGTGACAAAGGCAGCACCATTTCTTTTGTCAACAATGCGACTGCATCCTCATCTAAATAAAGGTATGAGGAAGTACTCTGCCCAAAGTAGCTGCATCAAGAAAAATGACATCAGCAAGATAAACGGGCAATCATTCATGTCCAGGAGTATGCTTGCCAGTGCTAGCTTTGAACAGTGTTGAATTTTTCACAAGATAAAAATAGATCAATGTATGACTAAGCCCACCAGCTTTTCTTTTATCTTTAATGATCAAAATACTAAGAGCGACAGTTCATTAACATAATAATTTTCTTTCAGGTAGTAGCTCCCAAAAATTTGTGAAGGAAATTAATTGGTTTCCGCAGGTTCATTTCCAAAGTGGGCACCACCACCTCCCCATCCATTTTTTTTGGCCATTTAAGCAGCATGATACGTAGACTTCAACCCTTATATGTTTGGAATTTGAATGGAGGAATTTTGGAGTGAAAGACAATGGATGACTTATTCTTTATTTTGAATAAATATTTTCTTTATTTAAAAACTTTTAAAATAAAAAGAATAAAATGAGAGATTATTATGTAATCTTTCAATTATCCCTTATTTTATTTTTATAAACATTTTATAACTTTATCAATTTAGAAATGAAAAATTAACCTTCTTTTTTTTTTCTTTCCACCACCTCCATTCCTCAAAGAAGTGGAGGTTATTGTAAGGGAACTGAGTTGGTCCCTTCCAGCTATATAGAAATCAATGAAAACTATAAACACGCCTTATGAGAAAAATAGCATATTTCGTAGTTTGTAACTTAGACCACGATGTAATAATAATTATCCATACAAACTGATTTTTGTCAAAATGAATTTCGTTGTTGCTAATGTACTCCAATGTTTTCGATTGGAAGTCATTAGAAATCAAACAACTTTTGCTTTTCTAAGACAAAGGAAAAGCAATCAGATATTGCTGTTCCTTTGGAATAATAATTTTATTATATAGAATTCATCATTAAGCAAAATGTACTAATCTTGAAAATCAATTCCTCAAATGATAAATGGTTTATAAAGTTGGTGATTACCTTCCAGATAAACACATAGAAGGATTGTAAGGTAGTTGTGCTCTTCAAATCTATAGATTTGGCATGATACCAGAGGATTGAAGCCAGAATTGCATGTCCCAAACCCTAACACATTGAAAGTGAGATTTCAAACTTAGCTGAAATGATCAAACAAGTCCACATTTACTTGATATCAATCTGTATAATATAGAAGCAGTGATTTGAACATTTATGGAGTAACTTGAGCTTTCTCCTGAAATAATGCCTCCTTCAAAGAGCCATTTACCTTTGACACACTAATATCAAGAGCATACAAATATAAAGTCAGAGTAGTCTAATGTAACAGAGATATTGCTTTCATAGAAAGACATTTCCATATTTTAGTACAGACATCTGCTATATTACAAGCTGATAATATTAATCAAAATTGGAGTCTGCTGAACGTGCATCAGTGATATAGCATCCTAGTTCAGAACTTCAGAAGAAATGAGAGAAAAACAAATAATTGCCAAATTTGATAATACCAAGTTACCAACCACTATACAGTAAAGATTCAACATGAGAAGGAAGGGGAGAATGTATAGGATTATAGATAAACTCTTATTGGAAACTCACTATTCCACAAACTGTGTTAATTAAAATCACACTCCTATCCATGTACCCCAAAAAAAAATATCACATTCCTGTCCCCTGGCACCAAAAATTATAACTGGAAGAAGGATAATGTCCACACATAACTATAACCTATACAAGTAAATAGCAAATTACCATGGAAATTTTGCTCCAGAGGAAAGGAGATGTTGCTCCCACCAAAACGGCAACTCCATAAGCCATTTCAAGAAGTGAAACACAAATCCAAAATACCTGGTAAAGATTAATTAGGTACATGATGAGAGTACAACTGCTGAGATATTGAAGGAGAGGAACATACCGGCTTCGGACCCAAAAGTACTGACAAAGATTGGACGCCAAATTTTTTATCTCCTTCCATGTCAGGTATATCCTATATAAAATCCAGCAAAAGGTTTTACATCAGGTACACATATCAAACCAAAAGTTTGAGGTCCAAAAACAAATGCTTATTTTAAGAAACTAGTAGTTTTTACCTTGAACAATGCTATAACTACGAAGAAAAGACTCACGATTCCAGTACAAAAAATCACTCGTCTTGGAAAGATAGCTGGCCTCTTGAACAAATGGGTCTGTGATATTTTGACATGTATTAGTAACCAGAAACATCAGACTTCCTTGGAAGGTAGATTTGCTAGATAGGAAACTAAGACATACTTGTCAGACACCATACTTGTTACCAACACAACAGCACTACTATTGTTAGCTAAAAATGTCCCATGCTTCTTTTTCATTTTTGTTTCTTCCTTTTGACTATTTCTCGGTATAATATTCAAAGCAGGTAATTAGTGAATATAGACCTACCTACGAATATATGGTGGTTTCAAATAGTTTATCATGAATTCAACTAAGTCAAACTAAACACGTGCGATAAAGATTTGTTGATGCTGTTATGTGTACGAAAGCTAATGCATGCACATCCACAACAATACGTCTTTAAAGAGCACAATTCAGTATGACGAAACCTGCATGTGAAGAAAATATCCAAGTTGAATTACTGCCTGATTAGCTGAAAGGCTTATCGCTGCAAGCACTGGATTTTTCTTCCATCTCAACAAGGGCAACTGAAAATTTTCAGAGACAATGAAGTTATAAAAACAGTCAGCAATGTAGTCACCATCAAATAAATTTCCAAATATGAGAATTTCAGAAAGTATGATCGAGTATCTTTAAATCCACATACTATGTTTTGCCACACAGGCTCATACAATGATTGATTAAAATCTATCAGATAGCACATGTCGATATAATTCGACAGGTGGTAAATAGAGAGTATACACACACTCATGCTCATGCTCAGCTAGAAGCTGAGCAGGTATGACTTCTAAGCCTTCAGTTAGATTAATTAGCTTGTTAGAGATTTGGTTATCACTACAGTTAGAGCTATGATTATCTACAGTTCCTCTTGTACATTTAGATAGAGTATATAAAGTGCATATCGTACAGAACACAATCATAACTTCACTTTCTCTGTTTTCATCAATACAATTCTCTCTCAAAGTTTCTCTCAGATTTTCTCTTCCTTTCTCACATTTTCTTTCTTCTTCACACATCATAGAAACTTCAGCATCGTAACCAGAGCTGAAAATCGATCCTTCCCACGGGGGTGCCACCACCACTATCAATGGTCCAAATCCACTCTCAGATTATTCCCAATCTTCTGCAATCTCCACCATGCCGGTTGTCACAGGGTGAATTTCCTATATAGTTACTACAGTTGCTATTTTCACTATTTTAGCTATGAATACGGTTATACTTTTCGTTTTATCTTTTATCTTTTGTGAATACGGTTACTCCTTATACAAAAGGAGTGACACTCAGTTATGAAAAGTAATGAATATACAGAAAAAATACTTCTTCTCTCATCTCTCTAGTTCCTCTGTTAATCACCGGAACTAGATTCTAAACCCTTAGTTCCCTGGTTAACTTGCTGTATTACTCTCGAACTAGTTCCTTTCCAATTCAGGTTCGCTGTAACAATTGGTATTAGAGATTCGATCTCTGACCTGTGGAATTCATGGCTGACGCTACTCGAACTCAAACCTCCATTCATGGCTGACGCTACTTGAAGGCACAACATAATAGAAATGGTGACAGTTCCCGTAACGAAGGCAATAGGCAAGAATCTCGCGGACCACGTTGAGATTCCGTTGATACCGAAGGTGTGTAGGTAAATCCTCCAGCCCAAAACTATTATGTTACCAGAATTTCTAAGATAGAGTTTCCTCAGTTCAATGGGACAGGAATGAAGGATTGGCTGCATAACTGTGAGCAGTTTTCTGTATTAGACAACACTGCCCCTGAATCAAAGTTCAGATTAGCATCTATGCACCTAGATGAGAGTGCTTTGCAATGACACCTTAATTAGCAATCTATGCACCTAGATGAGAGTGCTTTGCAATGGCATATAGGAGGGCCAAAGGTTTGTGCATGTTTTGTGACGAACCTTATACAGCTGGCCATCATCTTAAACATAAGAGGGCTCATCTATATGTTATGGATCTATAGGAGGAGGAGTCTGAGGATTATCAGACTGATTCTGTCAAAGAACTGGAACCAAATTCCACCCTTGCTACTACAGTGCTTAGTCCTCATTTATCCATGAATGCAATTTCTGGAGTGTCTATCTATCAAACCATGCGGGTTACGGGAATGCACAACAATAAAATCCTTCACATACTCATCGATAGTGGCAGCACTCATAACTTTTTGGACCTAGAGTTAGCTAAGAAGCTTGGGTGTAAATTAGAACAGATTCCTCCATTGGCAGTGGTTGTGGCAAATGGTACCAAGTTGAAGGCCCAGTACATGTGCAAGAATTTTCAATGGCAGTTGCAACAATCTGTATTCACCTCAGATGTGATGGTATTGCCTTTGGGGTGTTGTGATTTGGTGCTAGGTGTTCAGTGGCTCTCCACCCTTGGTCCAATTATTTGGGAATTTCGAAAGCTGCATATGGAATTTAATGTTTTTGGTAAGAAGTTTGTTCTGAAAAGTGCTTCCCCTTCTAGTGTTAAACTTATCGGTGACAAGTCATTTATCAAGTAGTTCAGCAAGGGGGCCAACTATGTTTTCTTCTGATCTGCAACTCTGAAGTTCCAATGCAGATTCCAACTTGCTGTGTTAGCTCTCTTTCTGGTCAACATTTTCATCATCCAGATCAGATTGCTGCTTTGCTCTTGGACTTTCAAGACATCTTTGAGGACCCTACTCAACTCCCACCACATAGGTCTGGTTTTGATCATAAGATTCCACTTAAAGAAGGGGCAGTACATGTTAATCAGAGGCCTTATCGATACACTATTACACAGAAGACTATCATTGACAATTTGATAGATGACAAGCTGCATCAGGGATTAATAAGGCACAGTAACAGTCCTTGTGTGTGGATTACAGGCAGTTAAACAATCAAACTGTTAAAGGCAGATTCCTTATTCCCCTAATTGAAGATATAATGGATGAATTAGGAGGATCCACTGTTTACTCTAAACTGCATTTGAGCTCAGGTTATCATGTACTTAGGTTACATGATGGAGAGGAGTACAAAACAACATTCATGACTCACTTAGGCCATTTTGAATATTTGGTGATGCTTTTGGGCTTACCAATGCCCCAGCTTCGTTTCAGGCTTTAATGAATGCGGTGTTTCATGATTACTCGCGAAATTTTGTTATTATCTTTTTTGACGATATTCTTATGTACAGCCCAACATTAGAAGCTCGCATGGCTCTTGAAAATAGTATTCCTAATTATCAGGCAGCATTCTCTCTTTTTGAAAAGATCCAAGTGTTGCTTTGCAGCTGATAGGGTGGAGTACTTGGGCTATGTCACTTCTAGTGAAGGGGTAGCAAGTGGAACAAAACTTGACTCTAATCTTGAGAAGAAAGAACTCTTTTTAACTTCATTTATTCTGTTGTCATGTATCTATTAATTCAATTAAATGAAATTAAATGAGTAAATGTGATTGGAAGTAATACATGAGAATAAATTAAATAGAATTACAAAAAAAAATTTCCTCTCAAAATTGGAACAAGTTTTGTTCCAGCAACTGGCCCATCTAAACTCAAGGCGGTGGCTGATTGGCCCCAACCTACGAACTTAAAATAGCTTAGAGGGTTCGTAGGGTTGGTAGGAGATTAGAGGCGGTTTGTAAAGAATTTTGGGAAGTTAGCTAAACATTTGACTGACATGCTTAAGAGAGAGAATTCTCTCTGGACACCAACCTCCGTTGCCTCTTTCGAAAGCATTGAAGCAATCCTTAATTACTGCTCCAGTGTTAGCTTTACCTGATTTTGCTAAAACATTTGTGGTGGAGACTGATGCATCAGGTTCAGGAATAGGGGCTGTTTTAATGCAAGATCATCATCCTATTGCCTATATCGGGTCCTACATAGCAAGCTTTACCAGTGTAGAGCAGGAATTGTTGGCTGTCCTTTCCGCAGTTCAGAAGTGGGGTTCTTATTTGTGCAGTAAACCATTCATTATAAAGACTGCTCAGAAAAGCTTGAAGTTTCTGCAGGAACAGCGACTAAACACTCCCTTTCAGCGGGTATGTATGGCTAAGTTGACGGGTTTTGAATTTGAAATTCAGTATAAAGAAGGGAAGGATAATCTTGCAGCTGATGCTTTGTCCTGAAGCCTAGTTCTGAATTAATACAACTTTTATTCTCTAATATGGCAGAGGGGTTCTATAATTCCATTAAATCTTCATAGCAGCAGGATCCTACCCTGCAGCACCTTATTGATTCACTCAAGGCTACACCTTCTTCTCATCCTTAGTTTTCTTGGTACAAAGATGAACTTAGAAGGAATGGTAAATTGGTGGTTGGTGCTGATCCAAACTTCAGGTTTCAAATCCTCAAATGGCTTCATGATTCACCCTTTAGTGGTCATTCGGGTAGGGATGCCACTATTTCCAGACTGAAGGCATTATTTTATTGGAAGGGTATAGTAAAGGACATGACTTCTTATGTGCCGGACTGTGATATTTGTCAAAGATGCAAACCTGACTTAGCTCCTTCCCCTGGTTATCTGCAGCCTCTTCCTATTCCTTCTCAGGTCTAGGATGACATTATTATGGATTTTATGGAAGGGTTACCTCCATCTAATTGAAAACAGGTTATCATGGTGATAATGGATCGACTCAGTAAAGCTGCTTTCTTCTTAGCTTTGTCTCATCCTTATACTGCTGACGATGTAGTTCAGTTGTACCTTGATAACATCTATAAGTCGCATGGTTTTCCTAGCAGCATTACTAGTGACCGGGATGCTGTTTTTGTTAGCAAGTTCTGGAGGGAATTATTTCAGTTCAAGGAATTTCTTTAAACAAATCATCTGCTTACCATCCTCAGTCTAATGGTCAGACCAAGGTTGTTAACAGGTGTTTGGAGACCTACCTTAGGTGCATGTGCTCAAATAAGCTTTCTTCTTGGGCTAAGTGGTTGCCTCTAGCAGAATTGTGGTATCTTACCAACTACCACACTTCCATTCAAGCCACACCCTATGAGATTGTGTATGGCCAACCCCCGCCTATCCACGTACCCTAGCTGCCAGATGAATCCAATGTAGCCTTGGTGAATAGAAGTTTATAGAAGAGAGAGGCCATGATTCAAGTTTTGAAATTCCATTTAGCAAGGGCTCAACATCGAATGGCTCAAATGGCAAACAAGAAGACAAGTGAAAGGACTTTCCAGATTAGAGATTTTGTTTTCCTCAAAAGCTTCGGCCATATAAGCAGCAATCTTTATCCTACAAAGCTAACCATGAGCTGTCCCCAAAGTATTATGGCCCATTTCGGGTGACTGACAGAATTGTTGCAGTTGCTTACCAATTGGATCTTCCCCCTGAGACAACAATCCATAATGTTTTCCACGTATCTCAGTTGAAACTATGCACCAATCCAACTAAATCAGTCTTCCTTACTGTTCCTCTCAAGTATCCTCCTCGTGACATGAACCGTGAACCAGAAGCTATTTTGGACTGGAAAATGGTGAAGAGAGGTCGTATTGTTGCCACTAAAGTCTTAGTTAAATGGAAAGATCTTCCTCCAGGGCAAGCAACTTGGAGTTTTATTATGATTTTCTTCAGAGGTAGCCTAATTTTCACCCTTGAGGACAAGGGTGATCAAATGGGGAGGGCTTTGTCACGGTGAATTTCCTATATAGTTACTACAGTTGCTATTTTCACTATTTTTAGTTGTTTACCGTATTAGTTGCTGAGCTGGTAGGTTGGTTGAGCCTTGAGAGTGTGACTCATGATCCAAGGCTTAAAAGAATTTGGATTTTGGTTATACTGTTCGTTTTATCTTTTATCTTTTGTGAATACGGTTACTCCCTTCCCTATACAAAAGGGGTGACACTCAATCATGAAAAGTAATGAATATACAGAACAAATACTTCTTCTCTCATCTCTCTAGTTCACCGGTTATTGCTGTTAATCACCGGAGCCAGATTCTAAACCCGTAGCTCCCTGGTTAACTTGCTGTATTATTCTCGGATTTCCCTGAGTAATCCTTTCAATTCAGGTTCCCTGTAACACACCAATCTTGTTACTTTTAATCACTTCCTCTCAGTGAAGCTTGATGAATGCAATTATCTGTTAGGGAAGCAGCAAATCGATGCTGTTGTCAAAGGTCACAAACTACAATGGTTTCTTAATAAAGATTCTGATATTCCTCCTCTGTTCGTTCGATCAAATCATTCAGATTCATCCACACCTAATCCTGCATGATCAGCCGGATCAGCTGCCTCTATCTTGGTTATTATCTTCCATGTCCGAATCGATCCTCACCACTCACCAGAGTAATTGGATGCACAACATGCTCGTACGTCTGGGAGAAAATTGAGGTGTATTTTGCATCATACAAAAATTCAACAATTAAAAGTTGAATTGCATAGCACCACAAAAGGATCTCTAACAGTTTTAGTATACTTGCTTAGGATTAAAGCAATCATTGATTCTTTTGCTTTCATTGGTCACTCTATGTCAGATCAGGAGCATATAGATTATCAATCTTCAGGGTTTGCCCTGTGAATATGATGCATTCGTTACTTCAATTGTCTCACGCCTTGATCCATATAGTGTGCATGAAACAGAAGCTATACTGTTAGCTCAGGAAGCTAGAATTGAAAAATCCATCACAACCTCTAAAGAAAATCTCACAGTTAATTTGGCTAACCTGCCTCCAAAGGATAAATCTGGTTCTTCACCATATATCAACAAGAATTCATCCTCTTCTGGCTTTCAAAATTTTCATGGTACATCTGGAAGGATGAATCAAGGTAGGTATCATGGAAGATCCAATTCTTTTCAGAGAGGCAGATCCTCTATCTTTTGTCAAGTGTGCAATAGGCAAGGTCATTTTGCTGCAGTGTGCTTCTATCGTTTTGATCATTCCTTCACTCCACCTTAGAACCCATACTACCAAAATCCATCATATTCATCTCCTAGACCTCAAGCGAACAAGTCAATCCTCATGGCCACACCTGAAACTGTGTCTAATACTACTTGGTATCCAAACTTGGGTGCATCTGCACATGTCACACCTGATCCCTTTAACCTGATGCAGAAGTCCCCTTATGGTGGTGGGACTGATAGTGTTTACATTGGCAACGGCTAAGATTTAGGTTTCTCTCCATTTAATTATGTTGTTTCATTTTCTTTGAATAATCTATTGCATGTTCCCTCCATAACAAAAAATTTGGTTAGTGTTAGTCAATTTACTAGAGACAATTGTGTCTATTTTGAATTTCATCCTAACAAATGCTTTGTAAAATCTTAGGCCACTGATGAGGTTATGCTTGAAGGAACTACCACCCGTGAAGGTCTCTATTGTTTCAAGGCTTTTCCTCTTCAATATTTATCTCCCACTGCAACCTCCAAGTTGCCTCCAAGCGTTATCATCTCTCCTCTGCAAAATTCGTTGTGTTGGCTTTATTTGGTCATTGTCTCCATTGGGATTAATGGGCTTAACATCTTGGCTCATGACGTCTGTAATGGGTGCCTCAAGCTAGGTAAGGTTTTGAGAAATTTTAAAGAAATAAAGTTGCACTCTTGCCATTAGTTATAGCTTTTAACTTAGTGTTAAGCACTTGATCCAACAAGTGATATCAGAGTGAGGTCATAGGTTCGAATTTCCCGAGTGACATTGGGGGGGAGGACTGTTGGCTTTATTTGGTCAGTGTCTCCTTTAGGATTTGATGGCTTTGCCAATAGCTATAACTTTTAACTTAGTGGTAAGTGCTTGATCCAATACATTGTATCTTCTTCTATTGTACCACACTCATGTAATGTACATACTGTTGATCTAGGACATAATAATAGTTTTGTTTTTTTATGTCTCTTCTGTTGTACATACATACCACCCAGCAGCTACACTGTAACTTTGCATTTCCAACCTTTCTCACAATGATTAATTGTCTACTATCACTTTAGCAAATGGTTCCAAGTCCCAATCCCAAGGAATTGGCACTACCTATCCTATCCCTTCCTTTTCAGTAGACTTTGTCCTTTATATTCCTAGATCTCCTTTTAATTTGCTTTCAATTAATTGTTTGACTCGGTTTCTTGATTATATGATCACCATTACTAAAGACTCTATCATTTTGCAATACCAGAGTTCGGGTCAGATACTTGGCACTGGATGTAAGTCCCATGGCCTCTACCAGCTCTCCAATCCTTCTCATGTTTGCTTTGTCAAGGATTCCCCTCTCACCATCCATGCACTGTTGGTTCATCATAGCCTTCCCAAACTACAAAAATTAGTGTCCAACCTCTCTAAGTTGTTGAGTCTCCATTGTGAGTTATATCAACTAGGAAAACACACCCGTAGTCAATTTTTTGGTAAAGTTTGTTATCTCCTTTTGCTTTAATACATTATGATGTTTGAGGTCCCAGTTGTACTATTTCTACTCTAAGGTCTATATATTTTGTCACTTTCATTTATGATTACTCTCACTGCACTTAGTTATTTTTTATGCAAAATCAGTCTGAGTTGTTTTCAATATTTTAGAACTTCTATCATGAAATTAAAACTCAATTTGGTGCTCCTATATGTAGTTTGCGTAGTGATAATATTCGTAAGTATTTGTCTCAACTATTTCAACCCTTTATGACTTCTCATGACATTCTTTACTAAACTTCTTGTGCCCATACCCCTCAACAAAAAAGGATCGCTGAACGTAAAAATAGATATCTCATAGAAACAACTCGAACCCTTTTACTTCATGGTAATGTTCCTTTTCGCTTCTAAGGCAATACAGTTCTTACTACATGTTATTTGATTAACCACATGCCTTTTTCAGTGCTTGATCATCAGGTCCCTTACTCTATTTTATATCCTCATCAACCTTTGCATTCCTTATCACCTTGTATATTTGGGTCTACTTGTTTTGTTCATAATCTCATTCCTGGTCTTGATAAACTTTTCATAAGATCTATTAAGTGTGTTTTTCTTGGTCACACTCGGTCCTAACAGGGTTATCGTCATTTTTTCCCTGATCTCCGATGTTACCTCATCTCGGCCAATGTTACCTTCTTTGATTTTGTTCCTTTCTTCTACTCTTCTTCCTCTACTCTTGAGCCTATCTCTAATGTCTTACCCGTTCCTCTTTCTCTTATCACTGCTGAGTCAGATACACCTCTGACCCCCCATATCAACAAACCCACCACTATTATCTGTCCTTTTATAAGTCTATCATCATCGGCCATAGTCACCTCCACTGCCCCTATCTCTACTAAAAGTTACAGAGGTCAATGTGGACTCTCCTCCGACACCAATTCCTTTACCAACTCTAACACTGCCTCCTGAGCCTGACCTTCTCATTACTCTCTAAAAAGGTATACGGTCTACTCGTAACCCTTCTCTTCACTATGTTACTTTGAGTTATCATCACCTATCTTCTTCGCATTATGTTTGTCTTTCTTCCTTGTCTTTTGTGTCTATTCCTAACTCTCCAGATGATGCTTTATCTCATCCTGGGTGGAGACAAACTATGATCAATGAGATGTGTGCCTTTTAGAGCAGTTGTACTTGGAAACTTGCTCCTCTTCCTTCCGAGAAGTCTGTTGTAGGTTGTTGGTGGATTTATACGGTCAAGGTTGGCCCTGATAGCAAGATTGATCACCTCAAGGCTTGTCTGATGGCAAAAGGGTATACCCAAATTTCTGGCTTGGATTATGGGGACACTTTCTCGCCCGTGGCAAAGATGGCTTTGGTTCGACTTTTTCTATATGTGGCTGCTATTCGCCACTAGCCCTTTCATCAGCTGAACATCAAGAATGTTTTTCTTCATGGTGATCTAGAAGAAGAGATTTATATGGAACAACCACCAGGGTTTGTTGCTCAGGGAGAGTCTTCTGGACTAGTTTATCATTTTCACAAATCTTTTTATAGCCTAAAACAATCTCCTAGGGTTTGGTTTAGCCGATTTAGTACTATAGTTTAACAGTTCAATATAACACTGAGTGAGGCTGACTATTCTGTCTTCTATCATCATTCAGCTCAAAGGTGTATTTATTTGATTGTGTATGTCAACGACATTGTTATCACTGGCAGTGATCACCATGATATAATTTAGGTAAAACAATATCTTGGTCATCACTTTCAGATGAAAGACCTTGGCAAACTTCGATACTTCTTGGGAATAGAAGTGGCACAATCCAATGATAGTATAGTAATTTCACAAAAGAAGTATGTCATGGACATTATTAAGGAAACATGTATATTAAATGCAAAGCCTGTTGACACTTATATGAATTCGAATGCTAAACTTACCAAATTAGGGGGAGTCACTCTCGAATCCAAGAAGATATAGAAGATTAGTTGAAAAACTGAACTACCTCACTGTTACCTGTCTTGAAATCTCCTTTGCAGTTATATGATAAGTCAGTTTCTAAATTCACCTTATGATGCACATTAGGATGCATTGATTCACATTCTAAAGTATATTAAAGGAGCTCTTGAAAGAGGCACTGTCTATGAAGATAAGGGTCACACTCAGATTGTTGGATACTCAAATGCTGATTTGACAAGTTCTCCTCTTGATAGAAGATCCACTTATGGGTATTGTGTATTCATCGGGGGTAATCTGATATTCTAGAAGAGTAAGAAACAAAATGTAGTCCCAAGATCAAGTGCTGAAGCAGAATATCGAGTTATGACCTTAGCTACTTTTGAACTCATTTGGTTAAAACAACTACTTAAAGAGTTTCGATTTGGGGAGATTATGCAAATGACACTTATTTGTGATAATCAAGATGCATTGCATATCACTTCTAATCCAATGTTTCATGATAAGACTAAACATATTGAGATAAACTGTAATTTTAGTAGAGAAAAAATCTCATCTAGAGACATTACCACTAGTTTCGTCAATTCAAATGATCAACTAACGGATGTTTTCACTAAGTCTTTCATAGGTTCTCAGATAAGCTATATTTGTAACAAGCTTGGTGCATATGACCTATATGCTCCAACTTTAGGGAGAGTGTTGAAAACTACGTAAATAGTGGTAGATTCATTGTATAGGCTAACCAAATCACAACCAAATCATGTAATTATGGTAATTAGGATCTTTGTATTTATTGTTATAGGTCTATATAATTCAGCCTCTGTTATATAATTTAGATACACGGTTTCATCATATGTTTCTCTTTTCTCTCTTCTCTCTCAACATAGTTAATCATTTTTTAAATTTTTTTCTCATCATTAAAACTTTATAATTAATTTCAAATTATAAAGATTAAGAAAGAATGTCATAAGAGTAACAATAGTTACAGATATTCATGTTGAAAAAAAATTCTTCTATTATATTGTTATATAAATAAACCAAACAAAAACAAAAGAAAAAAAAAACTACATATATGCATAACATATTATGAAATTACCTTTAAAAATGTCTCAACTTAGATATATTAAAATTAATAATAAAAAATTAAATATATCTAGAATAGAATCATTCATATATATATATATATATATATATATATATATATATTTTATTATGATAATATAACAAATGCATTCCTTATTTAACAAGCATGTGCATTACACAGGTTATCAATCCAGTATATATAATAATTAAATTAAAAGAAAATTTAATTTAAAATGTTTTAAAAAAGAAGAATATAAAAATGACACGTATGATTTTTTCGAAGGACAATACAAAAAGTAGATATACCCTAATTTAATAGACAGAGGTATACTATTTTTTAAAGTAAAATTTTTCAAGCAATGTTAATAATTAACAATGTCACTATTAATTCTTCTCAAGATAATAATAATAATAATAATAATAATAATAATAATAATAATAATAATAATAATATATGACAGCAATGTACAATACAAATAATGAATACAATCTATATTAATGACTATTACATAATTTTCCCCCAAATAATATGAGGATAAAAATGAAGTTTTTTTTTTTTCAGCTTTTGACACTGGCTTTATTTTTTAGACCTTACTGAACCATTGTTTGTGGTAAAAAAGAAGTTTAAATGGGATCCAAATGAACTCACATCCATTGAATAAGCAGCCGCAAGCAACGAATTGATGAGAAGAGTCCCAAACAATGGCCATGAGCCTACAATCCATCCAAGCCCTAAACTCTGTAAAAGAGAATAAAATTTTATAAGCCTCATTCTACCATGTCAATAAAGTTTATATTGTTTTAGTAAAAATAAATAAATAAAATGAAAGAAAGCTTATCTTGAGCAATATATCATTGAGAAAAGCACACCACAAAAAGTAAGGTTACTGTCATCATATTCTGTAATACTTTGTTTACAGAAGTTGTATAAATTAAATTAATCAACAATTAATACATTATCACTTTTAATGTAAAATATTTATGTAACACAAAATTTACACAATTATTCAATTATTGATTAGTTTAATCTATACATCTATAAAAGTATTTCCCCGGACAATGATGCATTAGTTTATTTTCCAGGATATCAGAATACAGAGGTGTGTACAACCTTGCAATAAGGTAAATATTCCATCCTAAGCTTTGAAAGAATAAGAACATTATTTTATTGATACAATGTTTCGCAGTCAAAATTCTAGAGAAAAGTTATATTGCATGAAATTTTGATAACCATTAGAAAAACTTCAAAGATCATAGATTGGCAAGATCAAATTTGAGTCTCAACATGAAGAAAACAAAATTGATGGCTAGACAAAAGGCAAGGTCATAGACAAGAGGATATAAACAAAGAAAAATATTAACGTTTTAACTCAAGTAGAACACAGTTTGTAACAATCTTTGGCCAGAGGATCAAGTATCACCAACGTATATAGAGAAAGAGCCAGGACTCTTTTTTTTTAAGTCTTAAATTTTCATACAACTACAGATATTAAGAGAATAAAACAAACAAAATGTAAATAAATATTTATATGTCCAAATTTACACTATGTAATTGACCAACAACCAATAGGTTCCTTAAAACTAATAGAAACGAAATATATATTAATGATTGGATGAAAATCAAGCAGGAGATATGATGTTTATCCAAGTTGCCAAAAATGATAATTATATATATGGTACCAGAATTAAAGATGATACAGTAATAATGACACCAGTTCCGAAAGAAAATTCCCCAGATGCCAATGGAAGATATGGCTTGTTTATCTGCAATAAAACATTTAGCACATATCAATAATAAGACAACCCATCGGCAAAGTGTTTAAGCTATAAAAGGTTTCATGTTTTCTTGACATTATCACATGCTACAATAATTGATGAGGATGCTTGATAAATTTATGTATTTTAAACCAGAGTTTAGTGGCCAATATCAAATAAACTGCTCAAGATGTGAATGTAAGCACATATATGCTTGCATTCACCTAGTGTATATAGGTACCTAAATATCCAACTCTATTGACTCCATTCATAAACCAGGCAACAATTCTGCCACTATCATCTTTCTGTTACTAGAAAATCTAGAAGTCCAAAAGATAAAAAAAACAAAAACAAAAACATTTATTATCTATACAGATTGCATATTTCTGTTAATAAGTTTCATACCTTGTCTATTTCAACATCATACAATTGATTCACGCCAGTATTAAACATAGTCATACAGATGGCAGCTACCACAGCCTGAAATAGAGAATTCAAAAGTATTAGTAAAGTTACGTAAAATAGCAGTAAACATTTGAATGGGGGAAAAAACACTATAAAAAAGCAATTAGGCATTTTGAAGGGGAAAAGACTTTTTCTTTTGCAACATCAGATAAGGAAAGAAAGAAAATATTTAATTTTGATGAACTTGTAAAATAATTTTACACTTATATCTAATGATATGTTATCACATTATTTAATAAATTTGACATTTTATGCAATTCTTAATATAGTAAAACTCATTAATAGTTATTATCAACACAAGATTAAATAATAATATAAAAAAATCTTAGTGATAACACATCATAATTAAACTCACAAAGAAAACTTTATGCAGTATTCTAAAGTGAATACGATACAATATTAAAAAAAGTGCAAAAGACATAATAAAATAGCAGTTGAGCATTTTAAAAGGCCAAAGTGATATTCAATAGAAACATTACTGGGTAAAGTGTCTTTTCCCTAAATTTTAAAACAATCAACATATTTGACGCCTCACCTGCAACAAGGCAATAAAAAATGTTGGAGATAAATCTGACAGTTTCTCCACTGCAAGCAGAGACACAGAAGTTGTGCGCGTTGCCTGCCAAGACACAAAGTAAGCCCTTTTAAAAGATTTACAAGGTTACATATATCTAAAAATAGAGGTACATACAGATGAATTAGATTAACAATAACTGTTGAGCATTAGTTAAGAGATTTATTCTAGAAAAGCTTTAACTTAACTGTCAGAATTAGTATGACTGGCCTGCAAAACCTGTAGAAAGCATCCAAGGCATGTTTGACAGAATCCCAAATGCTTTTTGGATCTTGAGCTTGGGGTTCATCTTCAAATGATTGTTCAGAGATTGCATTCACAACATATTTTCTCTCACATTCTTGACATGTAGATCTTCCCTCAATGCCTTTGTAATGATGCTTCAAATTATGTCGTGGAGACATCACAACACAATATTCTTTTTGAATTTTCCCAGTTTTGTGCCATAAAGTTGGTGTTAAATAAGAACCTAGAATACGAAAAGTTATATGTTAGTTGCATTGACCTTAAAAATTGAAAAATAGAAACTATTTCTTCATTTAGAATGAAATAAATGTTGGAAGAGTAGTGCTATTTCACACAGAACTTTTTTTACGAAAAGCTATGAACGATATACCATGGTTTATTTTAGCACCACCTTCAACCTTTTTCACAGGATCTACTGAATCAATTTCTCTCTAATGTAATTGCTCCATGTCATTTGTAACAAATTTGCAGAAAAACTTTTCATGACATTTAGCATTTTCCATGTTGGAATATATGTAGAATTTAATTTGATCACCGAGTCTCAGTCCCTAATATCAAGCAATCTCTATAATTATAAAGTTACAAAGAATCAAGGGATTTCGGATTGACAACAAGGATTTGTTGCCTGACATTTAGGATCTCTTTCCTGATTGTTCCTACTTGTATTAGGAGATTATTTTCATATCCTTTATTCTGAGTTTGGATGACAGGTAGTAATGAGGAAAAAAAAAGAGAACAACTATAAGGAAAACAAGGTCCCTAATTTGGGAGTTTAAAAATAGATAAGAAGGGAAATGAACTAAGAGGATCTTTCCCCCTTTGTTCTCTCAAAAGCTCAATTTTCATTTCTCTCAAAATTGGAGTGGAATATGGTGGGAACTCAAGGGCATTGGAGTTGCATTATGTCCCCTTATTAATCTTCCAGAAAAGGGGGAAGATAGCTTTGGTCTTCAACTATCAATGCAGAAGCGAAAAACATCAACTGTGTAGAAGAAAAACGGTGGGGGTTCATTCAGTACAATTCAACTATTTCTAGTAGACAAAATTCTGCGTGAGATGATAGAGGAAAGTATTGCTTTTGGACGATGGAAGAAGTTGGAGGATATATATATATATATAGTGAGAGGAGTTTTTATTGTGAGAGGGTGAAAGGAGTAAATCTTGATCATACAATTATACATGGATGGTCAAGATTAAAAATTACTTAAAGGTCATGTGACCACTTAAAAAAGTCACATGCATTTATGTTCTAATCTTGATTATTTTTATAAGATTCAATAGTCAAAATTCACTCATCTTACCTCTTACAATAAACACTTCTCTCACTAGATACGATCCATATATATATATATATAGAAGACTTTAGCCAATAAGATGTATAAAAAATAGCAAGTGTACACCTTACAACTAAAGGAAGGTATGTTAATGTTAAACCACATAAAGTACAACAAAATATTGGTTGATATGTTAGGAATTGGAGTGAATATCAAAAAATTAAACCATGCGATCATTCTTTTGTGTTCATTACCCCATTCATATGAGAATTTTGTTGACACCATTACATGGTCAAGATGCAATCACAACAAGTATAGTTGTTAATGGACTATAGTTGAAGAAGCTATAAAAAGTAGTCTTTGCCTCAAATGGAGGAAATCAGATAGATGACTTGGTGGTAACAAGGGGTAAGAACACTAAGAGAGGATCAAGCAACAAAAGTAAATCATAGTCAAAGTTGAAAGAAAATCATTAGAATGTGAAAAGTTTTCAATGCAAGGAGGCAAGTCACGCGCGTCAAGAAAATTTGTCCACAAGGAAAAGGCAAGAAAAAGGATGGTGATTAATCCAAGACTAGAGCAAATGTAGCCAACGATAATTGTGAAGAAGACAAGATTATTTGAGTTTCAATTTATGAATCTAGCAAAGAGTGGATTCTTAGTACTGGTGCATCTTTTTATATAACTCCTTGTTGACTCTTTTTCTCTAAAAACTACAAAAGAAGTGGATAAGTTAGATTAAGAGACAAACAGAGGAGTATCTATCGTAGGTGGAGGGAAGATCCAAAGTAGTCTTCTGAAATTGTGAGGTCATTTGAAGCTTGGTATGTTCCAAAATTGTGGAAAAATCTTATTTCTCTAAGAACCTTGGACCTACAAGGGTATAACTCTTTAGGTGGGGATGGTATCTTCAAGGTGACAAAGAGACCAATTACTGCTTTGAAAGAAAGGCTACGAGGAAAGACTTATTATTTACTGGGTAGTGTAATGACTAGCACTGCAATTGTTTCTATGCTGATAGAACATGCATTCAAAGAAGGATATGTTGAAATTGTTACACACGTGAATTAGGCATATGAGAGAGAGAGGTATGTTAAGTTTTGGTAGGGCAATTACTATTGAATAGAGATAAAAGTATGAATCTTGACTTTTGTGAAAATTGTGTATTTGGTAAAAAAAAATTAGTTAAATTTAGTATAGTTGTTTGCACAAGTAAAAGAGTTCTCAACACATACATTCAGATGCATGTGTAGGGTTCAACGTCGTTTGACTCTCATGGTGGATATCATTACTTCTTGACATTGATCAACGATAACTTTAGAAAGGTATGGGTTTGGTTTATGAAGCAAAAGAGTAAAGTGTTTATTAAATTCAAGGAAAATAAGGCCATAGTTAGAAAGTAAATTGGTTAACCAATCAAAAAGCTCAAAACTGACAATGTAGGAGAATTCTATAAGTCATAAGGTATTGTGAGGGCATTACACTATACCAAGTTCAAGTACTCCACAACTTAATGGAATGGCAAAATTGATGCATAAAGCTCTGTTGTAATGTGCTCGCAGTATGTGTATTATTGTTGGACTACATAAAGTTTTTAGGTTGAGGTTTTTAATATGACAATTTACTTTGTAAACAGATCACTGTCAACTGCAATCAATCTAAAAATTATAAGAGAGCTATAGTCAAAGAAACTTGCCAACCGTTCTGGTTTGAAGATATTTTGCTATCCTATGTATGCTCGTGCAAATGATGAAAAGCTTGAGGCTAGAGAAATAAGTGCATTTTCTTGGTTTATGCAAAATGAGTTAAGTTATTGACTAGGGTACATGGATGATCCAAGATCACCATAATTTTTTATTAGTAGAAACCTAATGTTCAACGAATCTACTATGGTGAACCAAAATGTGGAGTTTGGGAATAATCAGGCTGAATCAAGTGGTGTTATTATTAAGGCAGGCCAATGTGTTTTCAATAAGGGACACTCAAATGTTGTCGACAAGGTAGAGTTGGAAGTTGATGTCAAGAAGGTGAAGCATAGGGATGTTGTCGATCATCCATATACTTTAGGTTAAGTTAGTCTAGAAGTTGAAAAGGAAAAGAGATCCTACAATATTACAAAGGGAAGACAAAAGAGGGAAATAAAAAATGACCTCATAAACTCGACTTTATGCGCATTAGATATTTTAGATGCAAATATGACTACGTATGCATTGGCTATGATTGATGATGTTGTTGGAGTTAAACCTTTCACCAACAAGGATGCATTAAAATGTGCAGAGTCAACAAAAAGGGTTGATGCAAATAATGGTAAAATAATTGTCAGCAATATATAGATTTTCAAGAAGAAAGAAAAGTTCATGAAGTGGAACCTACAAGGTCAAAGCTTGACCAATGGCAAAAGTATGATGAAGTCTTCTTTCTAATGGTGAAGCATAACTCTATCCAACTTAATTTATGGGAATGGAGTTAGGGTTGGCAATGAGCTAAGCTGGCAAACAAGTTATTATAGGCTCGGTTTGGTTCACGAACAACTCAATAAGCTTGGCTCATGAGCTTATGAGCTAAGCTTTAGCTAGAAATTTTAGCTCATTTAATAATTGAACCGGCCTTGAGCTTTCATAGATTTGGCTCATTAGTTCGTGAGATAGCTTGACACGTACAGACACATACTTAAGAATGAGCTTTTGTGTGTGTGTGTGTAAGTATGTGTTTTTAACTCTGTGTGTGTGTGTGTGTATATATATATATACACTTAAAAACCCATTCTTTTCCCCCTTATATCTCATGTTTGTGGTCTAAATCTATATACAAAGACCTATTTATTAGTTAATAGTTACATTATTTTATAGTTGTTGTGATGTTGGTTAAGTGGTCCCCTCTCCCATTACTAATGGATAATGGTCTTCAAACTCAAAAGTTATGACCCACTAGTCCCCATCGTATGCAACATGGCCATTGATAGTTAGATAATTGGTGGTTGTCTTCTTTATGTTATGAGCTGGCTCATTCAGCTTGAGTTGCTTATGAGCTAATAGTGAGCTGAGCTCAAGCCAACAAAATGAGCTCATTTTCTTATTGAGCTGAGCTTGAGTCAAGCAAATTTTCATCGAGTTAAGCTTAAGCATAGTTAAGTTCGGCTCATTGTCAACCCTAAATGTTTTGCTCCCAAACCTCTCAATCGTCACTTATTGACAATAAGTTATGTGTGTTTGTATATGAAGACATGTCTATTAACAAATATGCATATTTCTTAAGAATTGTTATGCCTTTATGGGAAGACGTGTTGGATCAAGTGCTTATTACTAGGTCAAAAGTTTTAGCTATTAGTAGGGGTGCTCAAAATTGAACAAATCTAATCAAAATGGAAAAATCGAGTTGAAAAATCAAAAACTGAGTAAATCGAAAATCCAAAAAATCAAAAAACTAAATAAATGAAAAAGTTAATTAGATTGGATCAGATTTCAAATCTAAATTTGAAAACTAATCTAATTCAAATCGAACCAAAATTTTATGTACATTTTTAAAATAATATTTTATCTTGGAAATTCTTATTTAACCTATACTTATTTTGAACTTTCCTACTATTCCCCAAATCAAACTTAATTATCTCTCTTGAATTTGGGCATTTATTATAGGATTAACAATTTATTTGAACTTGTATTCATAATTTGAATTTATATTTTGATGAATTAGTTTGAACTTATAGTTGTTACAGTTTGATGAATTAGTTGAGACTTATATATGATGTATTTTAATGAAACTGAATTTCCATAACTTGATGAATTTATGTATAAAAAAAGTATAACAAAAAACTAAAAAATCAATTCAATCCAAACCAATTTAGATTGGATTAGATTAGATCAGGTTTACATTTTGAATTAAACTGATCAGATGATAAAATACAATTAGATTAGATCGGATGACTTTTCCCCTCAAAACCGATCTAATATAATTGGTGAACATCCTTAACTATTAGTCAATGCATAACTTTATTTCCTTATTGTGGTAGCACATAGTCCCGCATGTATAATATGTTATGAGTGGGCTTGAGGGGCTTGACGATACACATATGCCACACTAACAAATTGGATTGTCAAGCACATTTGATGTGCACCTATACTCACAATAAGTTCAAAGGCAATTGCTGGCCTCCTATAAAACCAACATGTCTTGCTAATTTAACATGAATAGGCACATCCCTTAAGAACCATTGTAAACATGTTTGTTCTTTTAAGTTAAATAGATATAACCCTTAAGAACCATGTAGACCTGTTTGCTTATTTAAAATAAACAGATACAACCCATAAAAATCATGTAGACATGTATTTTTATACAAATAAAATAATAAATAGACACAACTTTGAAGAAACATTAACCCCAAGGAATAATAGCGGTAGATAAGCATGTGATGTATAGGTAGGCACACGATCACATATTCAAATCCTAGCTAAGCTAATTACTTGGGGCCAAGTTACATGAAATGGATGGCATGGATGGCCTTAGCTTTGATTAGATCAGGGAGACAAATTAGTTGAGCTAAGCGCAAACTGGATTAAACACTACCTGATTGCAATACTAAAACAAATCTTAAGAGTCATTGTGTCTTTATAAATAGTCGCATATTTTAATTTAAAATAAACATACACAACTTTTAAGAACAATTGTGTCTTTATGAAAATAAATAGTCTTTAAGAATGAACCACCACAACCAAACAGATAACTTTTTCAATTTAATTGGTCCAACATTCACTACTCACATTTTTTATCCTATTGACCTCATAAGATCTTCCACGGCAACAAAATTACTACTTCATCTGTCTACTTTTATCTGTTCGTTAAGGTTAATGTGTACAGATTAATAAAGTTGTTAAATATGTTGAATAAAAGGAAAATATGCTTTAACATGACCATACTAATCTTTCTCTCACTTAATATTTTCTCTCTCCCCTTCTATTTTCATTAGTCGCACATTTTCTCTCCCCCTCTCACTCTATTGACTAGAGTAGTTGATTTAAGAAAGTTGTAAAAATTAATTAATATGTATATATTGAGTTTAGTAGAGATAATAAAAGATTAGGGTAATTAAAAATGACTAATAGATACTCTTTAATTTTCTAAATGAATAAATAATGTTAGACAAATCAAAATTTCTAAATGGACAAATAAAAGTGGAAAAAATGAATAAGACTCAAATGGTTTGCAATCATTGTAAATAAAAATTTGATGAGACCATGTCTTTGCTAAACTTGGATGATCTTTTCGGTAATGAGTTTTAAAGTGATGGCTGAGAAATAAAAAAAAATTATCATTCGTGAATTATTTCCATGCTTATGAGTTGAAACTCTTACCTGCATTGCAAGGAATCTTTAGCATAATTACTGTGATGTTGTTGCTGAAATAGTTCTGATTTTCTTACCATTAATAGTGCATACACATCTTTTCACACTCCTCTTAATACCATTCATCATACTTACTTTTTCCTATCACTTTCTTTCACTAAATCTGACACTCTTAAAAAGGGTGTCAACAATGCATACATCCCTAAAAGGGGTATATGGTGATCTTTTTCCATTAGTGAAATGATTGGGATAGCAACAACATGTAATATATATATATATGTATATATATATATATGTATGCTTTTACCATACGAGATGTTCATGTATCCAATGAGAATAAAGGTGAGAACAACTAATTTTATTTGGGTCATTAAAACCTTTTGATTCAAAATAAAAAAAAATTGTTAAAACAAATTTTATTTTGCTTTGATCCAAATTTTTCTTAGGCCCAAACATATAGTCCACCCTAGCCTACATTTCAAAAAAAAATGAAAAAAAATATAAAAAATATAAAAATAAAAGAAAAAAGAAGAAAAATAAGATGACTCAACTTTCTTGTATGCATAAACTTAACCCATTTTTTCAAGCGGCCCACGTTGAACCCAAATTAATTTGTGACCCATCAAATGAGTCAACTCGAATCCATCGCTTCCACCCAAGTCATCTCACTACTTGCATCTAAACCATAGCCGCACACCACATCCCTACCACACTGCAATTTCGTGCCCCAATCAGCCATCACACTCTAGACTGGTGATTCTTTCCTTTTTTGGTCCCACATCATGCATCAGAATTAGAGGAGATTCAAAATCAGAAGCTTGATGGAGAATTTATCACTGAAAGGACGTAATTTCAAGATCTATAAAGCAATCAGGATACTCAGCAACACACAAATACAAACCTCATACTCCCAGCACCCTTCAAACACAGATTTCCATTCTCTGCCAAAGCAAAAAGCTTTGCAAACAACATATACACACAGATTCATACTCAGAAGCAACACACTCACAGACCCCAAACCACCACAACTTGTTGTATTTTATTATTAGTTTTATTGTATTATAATTATATTACAAAGTCAAAAACAATTTTTATCCTTATCCTTTTGTTGCACGTTGGGTTTGTTGGATGATTTCCTTAATTATCTAACCCAATAACCTTTAGCCTGTTAACAAACGATTTTTTTTCTTACCTCTAGAAATACTATGGTTGGTGGCTTTTACGAGAAATACAAAAAAACACACAATTTCTTCTCTTTATTTATTTTACTTTGAGTTCCCATGAGCTATCCTACGAGTTGTTCTTGTGTCCTTGCTATTTCAAGTGCAGAGCTAGCAAGAAGTGATTGTTGTATCCTGGGGAGTATTAGCTATGAGACCATTTACATCGAGTTATTAACTTGTGGTGGCAAAATACTTTTAAGCTCTGTACATTTGCATGCCTCAACCAATATAGCTGATAAGTTTTATTTATTTTAATATTAATTTTAACTATCCATCTATTTTATTTTCTATAATTTTCCCAACACAAATTGAATCACTCATTCTGCCCAAGTCAAAACTCATAAACAAAAACCAATCCCTCATATGAAAATATCACCTATCCCTTGTAAAATTTACCTTTTCCTACTTTAGACCCATCACTGCCATCCAGAATTGCCATCACGCCACCTTTCCCGCCGTCATAAACACAACCGCCCCACACCACCAAAAGCAACCCAGAAACCACCACAAAGCAACCAAAGACCACCTACACCACTAAAATCACCCTAAACCAGGACCTCTGTCTCATTGTCATCAACCCATCATCCCAGAGCTCAACCACCACCCATCATCTATCCCAAAGTAAATCGACCCCGGAGCTCCACTATGCCACCTCGCCTCGCATGGCCAAGCACGGGCCTCCCTCGCGTCGCCCACCCACGTAGAACCACGTCTCCACCACGGCTTCCACTGCGTCGTCCTTCACCGCCATCGGAGTCGCTGCACGACCCGCTGTCCAGATCCACCATCGTGCAGGACCCAAAACCCGTGACTCACCCGCGCACACTACCAAGGCCATCTTCGTCCTCCGTGCCAGACCTCGCTTCCACAATGTCATCAGTTCTGCTAGTGCTGGGTGAGCCTCCCCCATTGTGAGTGTGTTCCCCTGTGAGAAGAAGCTTTTTTGCATTTAGTTTATTTACATTGGGTTTGTTTGTTGATGTTGGGTTACTAGGGTTTGAGTTGTTTGGACTTTAGTTAAAAATTTGGGTCAAGCTTAATTTAGCTTAATCAGATTTAGGCATAAAAAAATGAAATTGTTTTTTTTAACAAGAAGAAAGTTAATTTGTTTCTTGTAACTTTTAGAAAGGTCAATAAGTAAATAATAATAAAAGAAAAAAAGAGAGTGAAAATTAAAAAATATATGTATACAAAATAAGGGGATAATAGATAAAAATGATAATAATGAAAAAAAATCATCTTAGGTTTCCCTTGTTAGCTTTTATTGAGGTTTTGTTTACCCTATTATGTGTTTATATTTATCTTACTTGTCAGCATAGTTATTTTAATGACGTTGCTAACATTGTCTTTTCTTAGTTGTTGATTTTACAACCTTCTTTTAGAAAAAAAATGATTGAACCTTGTTGAGAAGAATAAAACGAGATTAGCTGAGCTGTGACAGTTTGTTAATCCTGTAACTTTTAGAATCAGCTAAGTTGTGACAATTTGATGATTCATTTTTAAAAAAATAAAAAAAGGGTTAAATGAATTTTTAAAATAAAAATCTTTTTAAAAATTAAAAACAACCAACCCACAATCATTTTTTTCTAAAGAACGACGTGATTTTGAATTCCTCATTGCACCCAGGAATATGTAGTAGCGAAATCTCTATTTTATCAAGCCAAAATTAAATTTTCATAATTTATCTATTAATTTATTTTCTATATTTTAAAAAGGTGTAAAATAAATATTTCTAAAGGTTATCAAATTTTTCACATGATTAACTAAGGTAACAGTTTTAACAGTGATGTATTAGGGGTGCTGTGGAATTAAGTTTCCACCATTCCTTATGCGTATTCGACTCCAGAATCCAATATGTATTAAAAGACTAGTTTTTTCCTAAAATAAAAAGGTTTTCTAATTTTTCCTTGACTTAAGTAAAATTAGTGACGACTCTATTTCATTTCTTAACATACTTATTTTTCACCATTCTCACCGCGATCCCTATCACAACAGTTGGTAACTTCACTAGAGATACTTGGGAGTCAATCCTTTGTAAGTTGGCGACTCCCTGTTTATTGATTATTTTAACTATGATTTTATTTGCTATGCAAATCTTAGGATAGAGAATTTTTAGGAATTTTGTTTTGCGTTTGTTTTGTTTTGTAGGATGTGAGTAGTCCTTAGGATTATGAAGGTTAGTATGCTTCCTATATACATTGCACCTACACATTTATCATACACATTCAAGTGGGGCTCTATACCCTGGTCTAAGTGAAGCCTAAGTTAGGTAGAAGTTGCGTAGTGGTAGTCATTTTAGATGTACATCATGTTTAGTTATCGCGAAAGCCTTATCTAGAGTGTGCCTTTTTCACGAATGTCCTACACCTAGTGGTTTATCCACCATTTATGGTCAACATTTTGAAATGAAACTTAGCTCTAGAGGTCTTTAGAATAGTAGAGTCACCTAATGAAAGTTCTCACGAATTAAAAAGACCCATAGATCCTTAGGATAGAATTATTCAAATTTAAGGCAATATTTAGGGCATGAAGGGAGCGTACCTTTTCGTTATCCTTAGATTTATACATATTATAATTTCTATTCATACATAATCATAAGTTATGTGGTCCATTAATAATGTGATAAGTCATAATCATACCCCTCTTAAAGAAAAGTTTTTTTTGCTTAAGATAAAAAAAAAAAAGAAAAGTTTTTTTCTACAAAAAAAGGGGGAAGTCACTATTAAAGGACCAACTATTTATCCATCATTGCATTCATCCTATATATTGAAATAATTCTTTTTTAAAAAGCATACTTTGCATCCTTGCACCATGTTTCTTTGCCATACTCATCTCTTTGTCATTCCTCAAGAAGATTTGTTAGAGAATCATTAAAACTCAACAAGGATTTTTTAGAGCATATACATTATTATGTTTTGATCACTTAGAGTTTGATAAAAACTGAGGAGAAGAGAACATTCACTGTATAGGCAAATTCTTTGATGTCCTTTGGGTAAAAGCTTTAAACCATTGCTCGTCCTTGGAAAATGCAGATCACATAAACTCGGACCTACGAGACTAGGTCTCAAACTAGGTTGCAAGAGATGTCGAACTCAAAAAAATTTTTGGGTCAAGAGTTAGATGAAATGAGGGGAAGAATCGATGCGATGGCAAAAGGACAATGAAGGATCAAAGTTTACTGAGACAGCTAACTGAGACCCTTAGAACAACAAATAGAACCTCTCCTGACACCAGAATAAATGCAGATGCAAACAATAATGCGAATGAATGGGATGATTCCATGAACAGAAATCCTAAAGGGGAGAATAATAATGCATAAGTCACTCATGAGCAGCTAGTGAAAATATTCCTGAATAGTAACTCAGAAAAAGAAAAATTAAGAGATGAATTGATTGGAAAGATGCAAAAACAAATTAAAGCCATTCAAGGCCCTAATCCATATGGCTAAGTGGGAATCGATGAACTGTGCCCAGAAGTTGAAGTTAATATCCTTAAGGACTTCAAAATTCTAGATTTCTCAAAGTATGACAGAAACACCAATCCAAAGTTTCATCTAAAGACTTACATCACCAAAAATGGTCATTTGGTCATGGGATCAAATATTCCTAATCATTTTCTTTCATGAAAGTCAGACCAAGCCGACTTTGGAATAGTACATGCAACTTGACCATTCAAAGATTTCTTACTGGGATGATTTAACAAATCTATTCTTGGGGGCAATATTGATTCAACATCGACACCGCATCTACTCAAGAATAGCTAGGGGCAATGCAAAAGAAGAATGATGAAACTTTCAAGCAATTTGCTTAAAGATGGAAAATGTTGGCAGCCTAAGTTCAACCACCATTGACTCTATAAAAAATGAGCTCGTACTTTACGAGGGGACCTTAGGAGCACCTTTTACTGGGCTGATGGTAGTGGCCACCTATAAGGATTTTTCTAACCTAATTTTGTTTGGAGAAAGGATTGAGAATCTTATAAGATCAAGTAAGCTACCTACTGAAAATATAGAGAGCAGTTTTCCTAAGAAGGTGGCACCGACAAAGAAGAAAGAACCACAAGTCAGTGCTTACCAAACCTCATACCAAATCAATAATGTTCCCTCATCGCGTCCATATATCCTAACCCATCTTGTTTATACCAATCATCCTCCCACACCTTAAAATCTAGAAAACCAAAGGTATGCTCGACCCCCGCCGAATCTACCCCTTTTCCAAAGTTGCCAATCTCTAATATTGATTTGTTTCAACATTTGTTTGATGCGCACTTGGTCATATGCATTCCTTCTCGCCCTATAGTACCCCTATTCTTAGCCTGGTACAGTCTCAATGCAACTTGCAAGTTCCATATAGACAACCCAGGACACTCAATCGAAGATTGTGAGGTATTTAAAATAATAGTGAGGAGATTGATTGTATGTGGAAAGCTAGACTTTGAAGAAGAGGAAAGTCCTAGCATTACTAGCAACCCAATTCTAATCATGGAATGGGAGAAAATGCTTACAACGGAAACCTCAAAAAGTTCAACTGAATGATAATTTATTTTTCAGTTGTTGAGAATGAACAGTACTTTGTAATCCTCAAGCACTGGGAAACTTTTGAGCAGCCAGTTTTCTGATTTATTTTTCAAGTAATTATCATGAAATGATGGTTTAATTTTATTGACTTTCGATTTGTTCAATCATTAACACCATTTGGGGTTTTTGAACTTATATTAACTTTCTTGAAGCATTAATATAATGAATTTGCATGAATTTTAGCATACCTTATTTCCTTTCATTTTCATCATATTGTCTTTCTTGTCATTTATTTTTTTCGTTTATTCAAAGTGCCTTCCTTGTATTTGGACCCTATTGGACTTCAATTCTTGACAATTCTTACTTTGATAGATGTTAGTAGTCATAAAGTCAACGTGTGTAGGTATCTTTTGCAAAAAAAGAAGAAGGAAAAATGCAAAAAAAAAAGAAGAAAAAAGAAAATAAATAATAATAATAAATAATAATAATAATAATAATAATAATAATAATAATAATAATAATAATAATAATAATAATAATAATAAAAGAGGGCAAATAAGTAATCACTTGATGTGTTTTATCTCAAAATTAAAGTTTTGAAAATAAGCAATCATGTCATGATTTGAAAATGAAGATCGACCATCTTTCTCTATCATTTACAAAATTTTATCATTTTTATTATCCCTTGTAACCCCCTTTTTGAGCTTAAAAAATTTCTTTAAAGAACCTTGGACAAAGATCACTCCTACACTAGGGATTAGCATAAAGAAAAAAAGGGTGATTTTTTCAAAAAAAAGGAAGAAGAATAAGAAGAAAGGAAAAACAAAAAAGAAAAAGAAAAGGAAAAGAAGAAGAAGATGATGAATTATGAAATGACTCATAGCAAAGGCAAATGATGAAGTGAAAAAGGGAAAAGAATACAAAAGTAAGCAAAAAGTGTTAGTGCTCTTGATAATGCCAAAGGCAATTGACAAAGCTTACTAAAGATCATTGGTCTCATTCAACCTTTAAACATTTGTTCGAGTTTTATATCTTTCCTTTCATAACCCTTAACCTTAGTCATGTTACAATCCTCAAAAAGTCCATTCTGATCAATAAAGGATTATTGTCATTTTTGTTAACTTTAATTTTGAGACAAAAGGTTCATGCTCTTCTAAGTTTTCAATTCCTTGCTCCTATAATATAGAAAAAAAAGAAGAAGAAGAAAAAAAAAGGAGGAGGAGGTACTTTTTAGTCCTACACTAGGGCAAATTTTTTGGTTTAATTTGGCCTTACACTAGGACAAGTTTCTACCCTGTTTGATTCGACTCTAAACTGGGGCAATTTTTATTTTCCCTAGTTCAATTTTACTTACACTAAGGTAACTTTCTACCTTATTCAATTCAGTCCTAGACTGAGGTAAATTTCTCTTTGATTCAATTTGGCCTGATGTTGCCTTATATCAAGGCAAATTTTTGTAGATGCTCAGTAGAAGGAAATCATTAGCCATAATGTCTAATAAGTAACTGAAGATCGATTTCATGAAGATCAAACTAATCAATATTAGGGCAACATCCTTTTGAATTAGGTACCATCGTTTGTGTCTTTTTTCATATATTCATCCTTTGTAAATACCCTTTGTGAAGTCAAACTTTGAAGACCAATCCAGATGCTATTCACTTAGTAAACTTCTTTCCTGTTGTACTTTTGAATTTATGTGTGTCTGTTATGTAATGCTTCAGGTAAGATGGATATGAGTACAATACTATGATTTGACCATCTAATGGTAATCCCTTGATGAACAATTCAGACCAAAAAGAACTTAGAAGTTCCCATTAAAAGGGGGAAATGATATCCCAAGGGGTAATCCAGAAACAAGAGGCACTCGAGTAAAAAAAAAGATGTGAAAGTGAGAATTTTGAAGAAAACACGTCACATAATTCATGTTGTAAGGTATATCCAAATTAAAAATCAGAAAACGAGCATGAAAGCGGGTTTATTTGCATAAGCTTTTCGAAGAAGCCCATAGTTTAAGAAAATCTTAATTTACTAATAGACTTTTCAAAGATACATTTATTTGTCTCTTGAGAAAATTCCAAGTCCTTAGCTTGATAGCTTCACAAAATTCCAAGTCCATAGCCTGATCATGTGTAAAAAAAAATCTTAAATCCTTGACTTGATGACTTCCTTTTACAAAATTTAGGTTCATGGCCTAATGATCTTTCCTTAAAAAAATGATAATAAATAAAAAAATAAAAAAATAAAAGGAATCATAAGAAAGTTTCATATTGCCATATTACTTGAAAGAAAAAAAAAGAAAAAGAAAAAATCTTTTGGGCCAAGATGCCCATTGTCTTTTAAAACTCCTGTCTTTTAAACATCTTTTAAATTTCAGATCAAGCTCATTGTCTTTTAAATTTTGGGTCAAGCTCACAATCTTTTAAATTTCGGGCCAAGCCCACTGTCTCTTAAATTTCGGGTCAAGCCCACTATCTTTTAAAATTTTAGGCCAAACCCTCTGCCTTTTAAATTATAGGCTAAGTCCATTGTGTTTTAAATTTTGGGTCAAGCCCATTGTCTTTTAAATTTTGGGCCAAGCCCACTGTCATTTAAATTTCGGGTCAAGCCTACTGTCTTTTAAATTCTGGGTCAAGCTTATTGTCTTTTAAATTTTGAGCAAAGCCTACTATCATTTAAATTTCAGGTCAAGCCTGCTATTTTTTAAATTTCAGATCAAGCTCACTGTCTTTTAAATTTCGGGTCAAACTCATTGTCTTTTAAATTATTGGTCAAGCCCATTGTCCTTTAAATTTTAGGTCAAGCCTTCTGTCTTTTAAACTCCGTGTCAAGCCCACTGTCCTTTAAATTCCAGGTCAAACCCACTATCTTTTAAATTCTGAGTCAAGCTCACTTCTTTTTCATTTCAGGTCATAAGGTCACCCGACGTCATTTAAGTTCCCATTTTTAATAAATTATTTTTAATCAATAAACGTCAATTGAACTATGACATCTTGTTGATGAGGTGGTGACGTCTCCAGCTATACACTGAGTTTCACTTTTTGAGGATTAACTGAGCGACGATAGCTTATTAATTCGCTAATCGACCTGCTGATTTTAAATTAGCATCTTTGCCTTGTCTATTCACATCATTTCATGCATTATGATAACTACATAAAATGTAGTTATTAGTGCCTTATCTCTGTGCTAGAAAGTATACTTAGTCCTTGTTTACAATGCATATTTGGAAGGTTTTGTGCTTATATTTGTCATATTTCAATTCTAATGCTTTCCTGTGTGTTATTGTGCAAATTGTGCATATTTGATATATGATTAAGTGAATTTGTATTTGTTACTGATTTGGTACTTTCTCTATTGTAGAAAGGGCTCCAAACAAGGTTAAATGTGGAGCATGTAAGCTAAAAGTGGAAGAGAAAGCCAAATCTGCATCTCAGCAGGCAACGCTGCGACATGGGCATGTTAGCGTCACGACGTGGTGGATCCCCTACATCAGTACAAAATACCCGAGGCCAAGGCACCGCGACAAGAAGTGTGAACGCCTCAGGCGTTGGGTGACCTAAGTATTGCGTGCCGCGACGTGGCATGATTTGCGCTGCGACGTCCCCTATTTTTCTGCACATATAAATAGGATTTTATTAGATTTTAGGGTTATGTTTTACTTAATTTAGAGAAGTTGCGGCCAAGACTTCGTGGTTGGAGGCTGAGGAGGCCAACGGAGTGAAGGATGGAGATCATCTTCCTTAGGGAAGATGATTCAAGCATGAATGATCATATTTAAAGAGTTTCCTCCATCTCCTTTCTCTTTCTCTTCTCTTCCTTATCATTTGGGCATAGTTTTTGAGTTATATCATGTGTTCATGGATTAGCTGAGCTGTATTTAGGGATACTTTGAATCCTTTCTATGATTATTGATGTTTTTGTTGTCTTTTGAGTATATATTGATGTTTAGTTATGTTCAATCATTTGGTTCTTAATGCTTTTGAAGATTTGATCAGCTTTTAATTAATTTGTTGAAATCTGATGAACCTAGACATAGGAATTTGGATTTTAGATCTACTGTATGGTTGATGCATGTTCTATGAATTCAATTGGCTTGGATAAGTTAATTCGCTAACTGGATAAAAATATACATTTTAGTCATGCATAGTGTGTGATTGAGAATAGATCGTTCATGAGTGAAATTTGCATTAGTTCTCATGGAAACATAGTGGATTGGGTAAATGAAACTATAATTGATTGACCAAGACATAGACTTTTAACTACATCAGATTCTCAAACTAACTTAACAATTCATTGATGTTGCTTGAAAGGATTGCATGTCATTAGTATGAAATATGAGGTGAAGAAGGATTCCCTAGATCTCTAAACCATTATCTTTATTGCTTTTGTAGTTTAGATTTAGTTTATTTATTTTTCTCTATTTTTATGTCATTGTCTAGAATTAATTAAGCTATTAATTGATACTCAGTTATGAAAGGCTATATCCTCGTGGGAACAATCTCTTACTCTGTATCTATATTACTTGAATAACCCGTGCACTTGCGTACAAATGGTCTAATAAGTTCTTGGTCAAGAAAACACGTTTTTATCTAATGAAAGGACCAAGAATTTGCCTATCACATTACCAGACAAAATTTAAGTTCGTGTCTTTACTCGTTTCTTATGACAATAATATGAAAAACTACAGTTATTCTTAGTCTCTAGAAAAAAATAAGTAAAGAGGGGCAACTGTGAACATTCAATTTTGTTCGAGTCATTGAAATCTTTTAATTCAAAATAAAAAAATAAAAAAATTGTTAAAATGAATTTTATTTTGTCTAATCTTTTGCTTTGATCCAAATTTTTCTTAGGTCCAAACATACAGCCCACCTTAATCTAAATTAAAAAAAAAAAAAAAAAAAAAAATAAAATATAAAAATATAAAAATAAAAAAAAAAAAAGGAAATTTTAGAAAAATAAGATGACCTAACTTTTTTTTGTATGCATAAGCTTAACCCAAATTTTCACCCAAACCAATTTGTGACCTATCAAATATGAGTCAACTCGGATCCATCACTTCCACCCAAGCCATCTCCATGCTTGCATCCAAACCCTCTTCACACACCACACCCCCACCATGCTACAATTTCGTGACCCAATCAACCATCATGCTTTAGACTCGTGATTCTTTCCTTTTCTGGTCGCATGTCAAGCATCAAAATTAGAGGAAATTCAAAATCAGAAGCTTGATGGAGAATTTGTACTTGGAAGGATGCAATTTCAAGATCTATTAGACAATGGGGACACTCAACAACACATACACACAAATACAAACTCTCATACTCCCAGCACTTTTCAAACAAAGAGCTCCATTCTCTGCCAAAGCAAAAAGCTTTGCAAGCAAGATATACACATGGATTCATACTCAGAAGCAACACACTCACAGACCCTAAACCACCACAAACTGAATCACTCACTCTTCCCAAGTCAAAAACCCATAAACAAAAACCAATCCCTCATACGAAAAAATCACCTATCCCCTGTAAACACAACCCCCACACCACCAAAAACAACCCAAAAACCACCACAAATCAACCAAAGACCACCCACACCACTGAAATCACGCTAAACCACGGCCTCTGTCCCAGTGTCATCAACCCATCATCCAGAGCTCAACCACCACCCATCCTCTGTCCCAAAGCAAATCGACGCCAGAGCTCCACTATGCTGCCTAGTGTGCACGGTCAAGCATTGGCCTCCCTCGCATCACCCACCCACGTAGAACCACCTCTCCACCATGACTTCCACCACGTTGTCCCTCACTGCCATCGGAGTCGTCACACGACCTGTTGTCCAGAACCACCATCGCTCGCGACTAAGAACGCGCGACTCACCCACGCGCATCGCCAAGACCATGGTCGTCCTTCGTACCAAACCTCACTTCCATAGTGTTGTCCATTCTGTTGGTGTTGGGCAGGCCTCCCCTATTGTAAGTCTATTCCCCTATTCTTGCGCTGCGAGAAGAAGCTGCCCTTTTTTTTTGTTGCATTTAGTTTATTTGCATTGGGTTTGTTTCTTGATGTTGGGTTATAAGGGTTTGTGTTGTTTGGGCTTTTAGTTAAAAAATTTGGGTCAAGCTTAGTTTAGCTTAATCATGTTTGGGTATAACAAAATTGAAATTGTTTTTTTTTTAAGAACAAGAAAGCTAATTTGTTTCTTTGTAACTTTTAGAAAGGCTAATAAGTAAATAATAATAAAAGAAAAAAAAGAATGAATACATATATATATACACACACACACAGAATAAGGAGGTAATAGATAAAAATAATAATAACAAAAAAAAACATTTTAGGTTCCCCTTGTTGGCTTTATTAAGGTTTTGTTTACCTTGTTATGTATTTATGCTTATCTTACTTGTCAACACGGTTATTTTAATCACGTTGCTAACATTATTTATTCTTAGTTGTTGATTTTACAACTTTTTTTAGAAATAAAATAAAATGATTGAACTTTGTTGAGAAGAATAAATCAGGATTAGTTGAGCTGTGACATCTTGTTAATCTTGTAACTTTTAGAATCAGTTAAGTTGTGACAACTTGATGATTTATTTAAAAATAAAATAAAAAAGGGTTAAATGAAATTTCAAAATACAAATCTTTAAAAAAATTAAAAACAACCAACTCAAAATCATTTTTTCTAAAGAACGACGTGACTTTGAATTCTTCATTGCACTCGAGGATACGTAGAAGCGAAATCTCTATTATGTCAAGCCAAAATTAAATTTTCATAATTTATTTGTTAATTTTTTTCTATCTTTTAGAAAGAAGTAAAATAAATATTTCTAAAGGTTATCAAATTTTTTACTCAATTAACTAAGGTAACCGTTTTAACACGAATGTATTAGGAGTATTGTGTGATTAAGTTTTCACCTTTCTTTATGTATAATCGACTCTCAAATCCAATCTGTATTAAAAGACCAATTTTTTCCTAAAATAAAAATATTTTCTAATTTTTCCTTGACCTAAATAAAATTAGTGGCAACTCTATTTTATTTCTTAACATATTTATTTTTTGCTACTCTTGCCGCGATCCCGATCACGACAAAGGAAATAGCCCACATAGAGAATGATAGTCAAGCGGACGCTCCTAACAAGAAAGTGAAGTCACGACCAAGGCACATATGACCATAATAGAATGAAGGTTGCAACCTCCATAATAGTCATTAAATCATGTAGTTATGCATTCTTGATTTGCTGCATAATTTATTATAATTTTCATGTGTTCTTGCTTTGCTTGATTTGGTGCTCTTTAGTTACTACAAATTATTGATGTGCATCTGCTGTTTTTAAGGCTGTTGGGTGAAAATCCTTAGAATCCATTGGCATCAGTTGAATTATTTTTATCACTTCTTTGTTTAGTTAAGTTGCCATTTGACTTGATAGTGTGTATTTAATGATATATCCATGTTGTGGAAAAAGAAACATGTTTTCTGTTGCTAAAATATCGTGATTTTATTAAAATTGTTTTATTATATTTTCTTTCCTACTAAAAACTTTTAATTATCATTCTTTGAACATGGTGTTTCTAGAAACAGGGATCGGGTAGCTGGAACATAGAAGAATGCGCATGTATTAGTGATTATATATAAAAGGGAAGCTGAAGAAATCCTTGCTATAGGATTCTCATTTCTTTGTTGTTGTAATAATTTAATAGAGTTCATAAACAAAGCCTCACCTTTTCTTCGTCGAGGTACAGAACCAGAGAAACTTAAGGTTATATTTGGTGTGAAGGAATAAAAATGTTATTTCAAGTTTAATCATAGAATCTAAGGATTTTTATGTTTGTTAATAAAAAAAATATAAAATAACATTCTCATTCAAAATCATATTTCACAAATTTATGAAATTCTATTCCTTAAAAAAATGTGAGATTGCAATTTCATGTTTTTGTGAAATTAGATTCCATTTATTTTTAAATATACCCTTAACCAATTTATAAAATAACATAAGTTAACTATTAAATGTTAGACAATTTTTAATCCTATTTTTTATTGAATTATCTTAAAATTAATATTGTATCAATTAAACATAGGCTTTTTTACCAATATGTCTTTAGTGATAAATTCATTTACCAAATTGCCATCTTTTTGAAATTTATCAAAATGTCACTGTTTTTGCTATGCTGAAATTTTTTATTCTTTTTTGTTTCACGTTGGATACACTAGAGGAGATGAAGCTTCCAATTGGGACACGCTAACACACGTGGTGCATCCAACATGGATACACCAACAAGAGTGGCGTTTTTCACGTAGTAACGCCAAAAGTGATGACTTTTACACGTAGAAAACGTCACGTGTGTTGGCGTATCCACACATGTTGATTCATACAAGATGGAGTACTTTTGAGAACATCTGATTTTTAGGGAATATTTTGTCGAATTTTTCATAGAATCAGAATGTTTGAACTATTAATGTTAATTGATTTTGTTAGGCTCGCTAGGATAGTATTCAAGCCCATGAACCGATCGTGACGTTAAGGTGTGATCAACTTCGATTTTTCAGAATCAATTTTAAATGTAAAAATTGATTGCAATATGCTAAGGGTGCTTATGGCTGCTCATGGCTAGATTTAGTAAAGTTTAACTTGATAATTTCATAGACCCAATTTTCTAAACCTGGACTCAACCTTAAATTTAATTGGGTCGAGACTTGACCTAATTGAGATTAGATAAAATGTATCAGTTTTAATATTAGGTATAGGTAAATTATAAAATTTTACAAAATAAAAAAAATATAAAAGGCTTTTATTTAAGCATACTAAGAATGATTTCAGGGTAAAACATCTTATCTTTCACGTTAGGAAGACTCACACGGCCGTGTGAAAACATGACACGATCGTCTGAGCATGAAAACACATATCTGCACTTTATGTGAGACACAATCGTGTGATCAATAGACATGGCCGTGTCTCAAAGTCAGAAGCTTCAATTGAGTTAGACAGAGCTATGTCTAAGTTGAAAGTATGGTCGTGTCTAGGATACGCCAACACGCGTGGTGTTTTCTACGTGTAAACGCCATCACGTTCGACGTTACCACATGGAAAACGCTGCTCGTGTTGGTGTATCCACGTTGGATGCGCCACGTGTGTTGGCGTATCTTAGTTGGAAGCTCCATCTTCTCTAGCGTATCTAACGTGGAACAAAAAAGAATAAAAAATTTCAAGGTGGCAAAAATAATGACACTTTGATAAATAATTTAAAAAAGATAACAATTTGATAAATAAATTTTTTACTGAGTGCATATTGATAAAAAAAAGTCATTAAACACATGACTATAATTATAACATATAATTATAAGGAAGAAATCATTAGATCATGTACCCAAAAAATCATTAAAGATAAAAAATATATTATCAAGATTTATTTTATTAAGTTATTTAAAAATTAATCTTAAAGATTGATTTAAAAAATAGATATTTGAATTACACACATATATATATAATACAAAAGAAAAAAGTTATTTTTTATTTTTTTTTCATTTGGGATATTTATGTCATTTAAATTAATTTGAATTATATTCTATATTGTATCACATACATTAAATATCATAATTACTTTCCATGTCATTTAATTTCTAATTGTACCAAACTATAAAATCCTAATAATATTTCTTCTAATTTACTGATTCTTATTCTATGAAATTGAATTCTTTACACCAAACGTAACATAAGTGAACTAACTAAGGGGACTTATATGTTTCTTAGACATTCGGATAGAAGGACTTTATATCAATAGAATGAATCGAATGAATCGAACCGGATCCTATTGCGGGAGGTTTCCTAAGTTTCTAAAAAATATTAAAAAAATGTAAGTAATTAAGTAAAATTAATCTAAAATCGAACAAACCCAATTAAGAACAAACCAATGGTCCTGTGCGTAATTTTGTAAAGAAAGAAATCATTTTTATATAGCCTAAATGGTGTCCGAAACTTGGTAAAAGTCTAGAATAATGAGAATCTTGGACTTTCTTAGAAGTAGGTTGTCATAAATTTTATATTTTGTATTTTAGTTGTGTTATATCTTATAATTTTTAAAATTTGTTATATCTATGTATTAATGTCATATTGCATCCGTGTCATATATCTATATCTCATAGCTTTCATCCTCTTCCCCAAGTCTTCCAAAGACTTTATATGTATTTTTTTTTAATCTTTTATTTTCTTAAAGATTCCCCCACCCTCAAACTATTATTTTGAAGTAGTCTAACTCTGCTATTAATACAGGTACACATATTATCTCACATTTTCATAATTTTCATTATTAAATTATAGTTGGATCAACTAAAATTTTTGCATATTAATACTCTGGTTCTATAATCTCATATACAAATATAAAGTTGTGTATGTGTAAAAAAACATTATTCAAGATCGAGATGCTCATGTAGTTAGTATAAAGAAAAAAGAAAGTGAAAGAGAAGAGGAATATAGCAGACATACTTGCATAATAATTCTTGGTGCATTTTTACTCCTCCAATAACTTCCACCAACCAATGGTTCCTCGTGGAATAATTCTAAATCCTCATAATTCATTTTCTTAATAAGTTTCTTAATTATTAAATAAAAAATATTAAATATTATTTATATTTTTAAGATATTAATTATATTTAATTTTTTATTTAATATTTTTTATTTAATAATAAAATGATTATTAGAAGAATATTTTAAAAAAATATAACAAAACTCTATTATAAATGGATTCAATGTTAAAATGTTGTTTTTCCATATTTTCATCTCAATCTTCGCAAAACAATAAAAACACGGAGAGAATTTTGTAATTATAACAATAACTGTTTTGTGCACCCACTCAATTGCATGATCTTATAGCATATTGATTGAAGAAGCAGAAACAATTTGGAGAGTTAAAATGTAAAAGCAGACAAACCAGTGGTAATGGAAGAAGGTCTAGGAAAAGACGCAAGAAGTACGGAAGCCATCCAGATCAGTGGAGCTTCAGTTTCCGTCAGTTCTGTAGTTTTATGAACCAAAACAAACCAATTCCCCTTTGACCTCTCAGAAATCAGACAGAAGAGAGGCCTATATTAAAAAGCATACAATTGTGAGTTGGATTCAAGACAAGATTAGTCCCTTGTCCTTTGATGAAAATGGTGAGCCGTTATGACAGTATATAGGAAAAATTTTCAACTATAAAAGCATGCAATTATGTGATCCAAGTCAAGATCGTCCTTTGCTTGAATGTTTGTAATATAACTTTTATATTCTTAACACAAATAGTATATATATATATCTTTTTTACACATTTTTTAATATTAATTATTATACTTACTTTCTTTTATCATTTTCTCACACTTAATCATAACCTTTAAAAAATGTGTAAATAGTAATACACATATTTTTATAGATGTAAAAATATCATTATTAGGAATAAGTCATAAATCTGGTTAGCTGTCATGTGAAAAGTCATAAATTAAACATAAATTTTTTATAAGACTTGTCTCCTTCTAAGTCCAAACTTGACTTATTATTAGAATATAAATATATTATAAGAATTAGTATAAGGATAATCCAATTTAAAATAATTAAAATTTACAAATTATAATTAATATAAATTTCATAATTTTATGTAAAAATTAATCTAATTAAAAATATTATAAAATCATTTAATTGTTTGCTTTTTTCTTTTAATATTATGTTAAGATAAAATAAAGACTTAATTATTTTTAAATCTCTTTAAATATAATTATTTTTAGTTTTAATTTCTTTAAAAATTTTATTTTTTTAATTTTTTTAAATTTTAAAACAAGTGAAATTAATCTTTTAAAAAAATGTAATAAGAATTAACTTTACTTATCTTAAAAATAGTCAAATATATATATTTTTTGACGATGCCCGTCAAATATATATATATATTTTTTACTAACATTGAAACCAGTCAAATATTATGATACGTGAATGAGTATAAACTATAACGTCAGTGCTTTTATATGTCCTTTATGGTAGTTTTATAAGGAAAAAAAAAGGCAACTTTATATTTTTACATTCGAACAGGTTAAAAACACTTCTCAAAGTAAAAAGTAATTTTCGTAATATTAATCAAAGGAAAAATAACTCTTACAATTCATAAAAGCTCTACAAAAGATTATTAATCCTTAGCTTTTTTCTCATGCATAAATTAAAATTTAAAATTTGAAAATGTATAAATAATTCCAAGAATTTCAGATTTTGTGCAAAAAAATGTCATTTTTTTTAAAAATCATTAATTTAAATATGTGGCAGAATTGTCACGATCGAGATATAAAAAAAATAGTCAAATAAGTCTCTTATTAAATTTAATTATAATATTATTAGAGTTTAAAAAACCAAGAGTATGGTATTTTTTTTTATACAAAAAAAGTATAGTTATTAAACTCGAATTGGTTATTCAGTCAGTTGAAATGTTGAGTTAATAGATCACTGGTTCAATTGATAAATCAATGATCAAACCAATTAAAATTAAATAAATATATAAATTAAAAAATAAAAAAAATGTAATTGTTACACCATCCTTTTGTTTAAAACAAAAGCCATTTGAGCCTAAATTTTTATACATATTTTAACCAAGTACCCGTAAGACCAAAAGGCCCATATCCACACATGACTTAAAAAACCCTAACTTATGTGCATTTTGAAGTAGCCTCAGCAGCCGCACACCATCAACTTGCTACGTCTTCTTTTCGTTTCTCTACTGTGCATCCAAGGAAGCATCCAACCATTTCTCTCTCTCTCTTTAGGCCTTTGAGTTTGAGCATTCATTGAGATTCATCTTTGTTTTGTATTTCCTTTGAGTATAGCATTTATCCGTTTGAGTTGGTGATCTGAACTGCCGGCATCAATGCAGGCGAACCGCCAGCATCGGCGCCGGTGATCAGAAGTCTTACTGCAATTGGCGCCAACGATCGAAAGTTGGCTGGAATGGAGCTTTACCGGTTTTGTACTGCACTTGGAAGACTCATTCACGGATTGTTCAGCCGGTTCTTATCTTCAAAATCCGATTGGTTCACTCTGGTTTTTACCAGTTTGATACATATCCGATCTGAATGACCACTTGGACTGGCCAGGTCACCGTTCACTAATTTGACTAGCCGGTTTTAATAACACTGCAAAAGGGTAAGGTGATTAAATTAAGAATTATTATAATTTTATCACTAATTTTTAGGTATTACTTTCAATTCACGTAATAATTATGTTAAATAATTAAAAATCTGCTAAACCGTGAGTGTGTGAAGTGAATTATTGGTACATTTCACACATCGACAAAGTGTATTGACTGTTGAGTCTTGACCAATTCATGGCGGCGATGGGCATACTGAGTAATGTTGATCAATTCATGGCGGCTTTCACTCCATTTTAAAATTGTTATTCAAATTGCACTTATTGACTTTCAAATTCCACTTGCTATCATCAATCGAACACGAAACCTTGCCCTTTAATTAAATATTGCGTATCTGTTATCACCCAACTAATTTTTCAACACAAGTATGCCCACATGGCTGATGTAACTGATGGGCATACTGAGTAATGTTGATCAATACATGACGAATTTCACTCCATTTTAAATTTGTTATTCAAATTGCACTTATTGACTTTCAAATTCCACTTGCTATTGACAATCGAACACGAAACCTTGCCTTTTAATTCTATCAGTTAAGTTAACCTTTATTTGTCTTATAACTCTTGATTTCCTATATTTTCATCTCTTTCTATTATCCTTACATTGTACCAAATCTTCTGAGATTTTTAGGCTATCTTACAAAATTATATTGATTATCACTTAAATAATTTTTTAATACAAGTGTTTATAATTCAAGTGTTTTTTTTTTTTTTAAGAATCAATCATTCGAAATCCTCCTTATTGAATAAGGATCTATTATATTTCCTACCATAAAATAACCACCTTATAATATCAATTCAACTTAAAATAAAAAAGTACTAATAATTATTAAGCTAAAAATTTGGGTCAACTCTAACAAATGGTAGGAGTTGCCTTCTCTGATAGAGTCTCTATAGGATTATGCTATCATAGACGTGTGCATGTTAAATGAACTTATTTTACACTAAAAAAAATTAAAAGGCAAATATATAGTTTTTGTCTTTTAACTTTATTTTACGTTTCATTTTGTCTTATAACTATTTTTTGTTTCAATTTTGTCTCAAATGTTTTTCAAACCCATCAATCTCATCCTATCTGCTAACATTGCTAGAAATATTAATAGAATTTTGGTATGCAACGTTAGTGTAAATAAGTTTTAATATTTTGATAAATTAATATTTATTACTATATCTTTATTTTAATAATTAAAATAGAAACAAAAGTGTCAAAATATTAGTAAATATCAACGTAAATTTTTTTATAATGATGGTGCATACAACTTTAATTTATATTTAAATATTCTAAATTCTAACAATAGCATTTTTTTATTCATTATGGAATTTAAGTGTTGGCTTTATTTTGTCATTGTCTGCCTTGAGGTTCCAGTAGGGATGGAAATATGTCAGGTCAGATCAGGCTTCATCCTAAATAAGTCAGGCCTGTGTTACAAATATTTGGCCTGAACCTGGCCTGTTACCTGTCAAAGACCTTTTTTTGGGCCTGGTCTGGCCTGTTTAAGGAGCCTGACCTGGCCTAAAGCCTGTTTAGAAGCCTGGTTTATATTAAGGTCTCTAAATAGGCCAACAGGCCAAGGCCTTCATATAAGCCTCAAATAGGCCTAAGCCTTTAAACAGGCTTTGAAAGGCCATTGAAAAATAAAATAAAATATAATTTTATAAATAAATATAAACAGGCCAGCCTAATCGGCCTAACAGGCTTTGCTAAGAGGTCAGACCTGACTTACTAAATAAAATAGGCTTTTAAAAAGGCTTGAACCTGACTCATTTTCTAAACAGGCCAGGTCAGGTCAGGCCTAAAACAGGCCAGGCCACAGGCCCCTGACAGGCCGGCTGGCCTATTTACATCCCTAGGTTCCAGTTCCACCTTTTGAAAGTTTCACTGCATTTTGAATTTGTTATTCAAATCCCAGTTATTGACTTTCAAATTTCACGTGGTATTAACCCTCACTGGTTGGCCTGGTGATGTATGAGTATTTGACATTTATTGGATTCAGGCTTTAATAAATTTCTTTGTGAATCTCTCGGCATTGATGAACTATCTTTGAGTGGACTAGGAAGGTGGGATAATAAAAGTTGCCTCCTCTATTTCGGTATTTCCCTTCTAGATTGTCCATAGGATTAGTCGGGTGTTATTATACATTTTGTCAATTTTAAGTGTATAATATACTCTACTTTTTATTTGTAATTGCAGGTTTTTTCCATTTTTTTTAGGTTAACATTTTTTTTTAGTTTTTTTCTTTCAAGTTAAATTTTTTTATTTTTTTTACACATCATCACCATCACTGTTGTCGGTCAGTAATTGTTTACTGCCAGTTGACCACCATCTGTTAATCACTACTTTTTTTCAGGCTATACTATTTATTTTTTTAAGTTATATAACTGTGTAAATAATATAAGTAAAAATAATAGCAGTTAAAATTATATTAGTCCTTATATTTTTTCATAAATAAATTTGCATACTGAAAACTCTACAGATTTTAACTGGTAATATTTACACACAATAAAATTTGTAGAGTTTTTAATATTCACAATTATTTATGAAAAAATATAAAGATTAGTATAGTTTTAACTGATATTATTTTAACGATAATTTTTTACACAGTTATGCAACTTAAAAATAAAATAGTAACTGTGTGAACAGTAACTCCGAATATGAACAGTATAATTTTTTAGAGATAAATAGTATTTTTTCGGCGTGAACAGTATTTTCCAGTTATGAACAATGTTTTTTTCGGTGTGAACAGTATTTCCGGTAGGGGACAGTGAACAGTGACAGTAAATAGTACAATAGGTTACATGTCGTTGATTATAGTCATTGATGTATTTTTCAACACAATCAACGGTTGATGTGAACACCCAATTTTATCCGGATAAAAAAATAATAATAAAAAATAAAAAATAGTTATGGATGACCAATAAGAAAAATAAATTAACTCTGTTTCTATTAATCAATAATAAAAAAAACTAATAATAAAACATAATGAAAATTAATAAAAGTAAATAAGGCATGCAAAAAGAAAAACAAAAGAAAAGAAAGAGGTTTGGGCTTGGATCCATTGGACTTACTCATCTACCCGGATCCACCCCATGACCCGAATCCACCCATGACCCAAATACCCATTCTTATTACTCTTCTTTCTCCAAATCCTAGAAGCCCCCTCCCCCTACCTACGGCTACTTTCTCCCTCTCTGTCCATGAAAGCCTAGCCCCATGGTCTGCAACCCTCTCCACGCCCTAGCCTACGCAGCGCCTAGCTCAATCCGAGAGTCCCTTCTTTGGGTAAACTGCAAAGATTGAGAGGGAAACTTTGCATGGAGCATATGGAGGTACACGAAAATGGGAATTTAGAGAAGACCCGAGCTTGGTTCAGCTTCTGCCATGCACAAGGCTCGACGCCCTACTCAGCCAACCCTGCGTCTTGGACGAACCATACAGCATAAGAAGGAAAGCGCCGGAACTTGGGCAAAAGAGAATACATAGAGCAGGGAGACGAAACACAAAAAAGGAAATCAGAGTGAGACCCGAGCTTCAACCTTTGCAATCTCTCAAACGGTGCACCAAGGTTCAGGCTCTGCGTTGGAGGCTGCAAGACAACACAGAGGAAGCCCTCCTGTGGTCAAGAAAAGAATTTTCCTCTATAAATATAGAGGACAAAAATCAGAGGGGGTTGGTTCAAGAGAGTTTTCTTTTGGGATTCTTTTTTGGTGAGAGTCTCAGATAAATTTGTGTTAAAAGAACTTGAGAGACGAGGATTGATCTGAGTAATTTCAATTCTCAACAACTTGTAAGAATTCCCATTTGGTAATTTTAGTTTGGCTTGTTATTTAATTTTTCATTTGCTCCTCTGCCATCGTTGTACTGAAGATTCAGAATGAAATAAAATTCTTTTTTTAGTGTTCCTGGCTTGATTCTGTACAGAATGTAAACTTAGTGCCTAATGTATGAACTTTTCCCTTTAGTTTAATTTCATTTTTATTGCCTTTCCCTCTGTTTGATGGAGTGATTGAACCGTGGCCCTCCATCTTGGGTTATTTTCTTTCTCTACTCTTGCCTGCCTTTGCATGAATGGAAGCTACTTGATAAAATGCCTAAACCAGTTTTGGTTGTTCTGATATTGAAAATTTTCTCAACGTGTTGATCCATTGCCATAAGGATAACCCTTTGATTGATTATCTGTTTTTGGTTTCTCAATACTGCATATGCTTGTGTGTTCAAATATGACCAATTAGCTACTTTTGTTGTATTGATCCTGATTCTCAAAATTTTGGTGACAAGCTGTGGGGTCAAAATAGATCAATGGGTTATATAGTTCAAGGTGACCAATGAATCACGTGAGAATTAGTTCTGTTCATTCTCTGAGTGTTTGCATTAAGGTAGTGATCTATATTGTCTTGTGATGCCTCTGTTTATTTGTTAAAGTGTTGATAATAACTTATATCCTTGATGCTCTTTTATACTATTAACTCAAATTCTGCTTTGTTGTTGATAATAGAGTGAAGTTTGTTGGCTTGGGATTCTTTGCTATGGCATATCATGTTTGTTTAAGGTTGTAACTGTGTTTATCTTGTTATAAAAAAATGCATTGGAATAAGAATATGATGTTGCAATCTTATAATGAGGGGAAGAAGTTGCTGTCTAGTTGTAACTCATAGGTTCATTGATGCATGCATCCAAGGAAGCATCCAACCATTTCTCTCTCTCTCTTTAGGCTTTTGAGTTTGAGCATTCATTGAGATTCATCTTTGTTTTGTATTTCCTTTGAGTATAGCATTTATCCGTTTGAGTTAGTGATCTAATCACAAGATCAATGCAGCGAATCCGCCAACATCGGCCCGGTGATCGAAGTCTTATCGCAATTGGCGCCAACGATCGAAAGTTGGCCGGAATGGAGCTTAACCGGTTTTGTACTGCACTTGGAAGACTCATTCACAGATTGTTCAGCTCGGTTCTTATCTTCAAAATCTGATTGGTTCACTCTGGTTTGTACCAGTTTGATACATATCCGATCTGAATGACCACTTGGACTGGCCAGGTCACCGATTCACTAATTTGACTAGCCGGTTTTAATAACACTGCAAAAGGGTAAGGTGATTAAATTAAGAATTATTATAATTTTATCACTAATTTTTAGGTATTACTTTCAATTCACGTAATAATTATGTTACATAATTAAAAATCTGCTAAATCGTGAGTGTGTGAAGTGAATTATTGGTACATTTCACACATCGACAAAGTGTATTGACTGTTGACTGTTGACCAATTCATGGCGGTGATGGGCAGTAACGTTGATCAATTCATGGCGGCTTTCACTCCATTTTAAAATTCTTATTCAAATTGCACTTATCGACTTTCAAATTCCAGTTGCTATCATCAATCGAACACGAAAACTTGCCCTTTAATTAAATCTTGCGTATCTATTATCACCCAACTAATTTTTCAACACATAGCTGATGTAACTGATGGGCATACTAAGTAATGTTGATCAATTCATGACGAATTTCACTCCATTTTAAATTTGTTATTCAAATTGCACTTATTGACTTTCAAATTCCACTTGCTATTAACAATCGAATACGAAACCTTGCCCTTCAATTCTATCAGTTTAGTTAACCTTTATTTGTCTTATAACTCTTGATTTCCTCTATTTTCATCTCTTTCTATTATCCTTACATTGTACCAAATCTTCTGAGATTTTTAGGCTATCTTACAAAATTATATCGATTATCACTTAAATAATTTTTTAATACAAGTGTTTATAATTCACGAGTTTTTTTTTTTAAGAATCAATCATTCAAAATCCTTCTTATTGAATAAGGATCTATTATATTTCCTACCATAAAATAACCACCTTATAATATCAATTCAACTTAAAATAAAAAATTACTAATAATTATTAAACTAAAAATTTGGGTCAACTCTAACAAATGGTAGGAGTTGCCTTCTCTGATAGATTCTCTATAGGATTATGTTATCATAGACGTGTGCATGTTAAATAGAGCTGTCAAAAAGGCCCAGCCCAGCCCATCAAGCCCTAGCCCATGTGGGCTAGGGCCAAGTAACCCATAGGGCCAAGAAGCCCACAAGACAAAAAAGCCCATAGGGTCAAAAGCCCATAGGGCCAAGTGGGCTAGAACTAGCCCATGGGCTGGCCCACAATAATAATAATTTTTTTAAATTTTGCCCACCTATTTAATGGACTAACCTTGGTCCACTAAAAACAAAACTTGACCCACCTCTTTTATGGATTGACCCTAGCCAACTCTATGGGTCAAAATTCAAAAGATGTAAAAACCCTAGTATCTAAGATTTGGGTTTGAATGCCTATGAAATGTTGAACATTGCATGTTCTGCTGTACACAAGCAGAGCACACTTTTTTTTCCTAAGTGACTAGGATGATCTTTGTGGCTAAAAATTTGTGCCACCATGTTTTTGGTTTATAGATAGAAGTATCCAACTCCATCTGCAGATGCCAATTACTTTTAGAATCCTCTGCTTGAACTAACTTCTTCCAAACCTTAAAGGTCTACGAAAATAAAGTACTAAACTTTTAGATTCATAGCTTTCTAATTGAACAAGGTAGCAAGAGTTTTACGTTCACTAATTCACAAACAAATTATTCAAGGCAAAACCAGTGTACTACTAACTGTTCCATTACATACAGTGGCACAGAAACAAGATACTATAACATTTGAAAGACTGGATTTCATTTCCAGTTTCAGAAGTATGATAACATTCAAACTACATTAACAAGATACTATAACAGCATCATATTGTTAAGAATAACAAGAGAGTATTCCTTAACCTATATTCCCTTTTCAATGAAATTTTGACATCTACAGCAGAAGAGATCTAATTATGTTTCATACCAATCATAAGGGCAAAATAGGCAATACGCCTGTACCCTACAAGCATTGTCACCAAGGTAGCAAAAGAGAAACCTTGCTTGTCAAGGCCTACATGCTTAATTGCAGGATAGTTCCCAACTAATGCTATGTGACATGAGCTTTATCCAGGATACAAATGCTGGCATATTAGAGTGATAATAGAAATCAATATTTTTTTAATTAATTTTTCAGTAAACACTATTACATCAAATCAAATAATTATTTTAAAAAATAATTAAATTAATGTTAAAATTTTCACCTAATCCGCATACTTGTTCCTCTTCTTTATCTTCTACAATACGACTGGTTGAAAGTTGAACTTCAAACTCAGAAAAATCATAGCCCTAGAATCAGATTTAGATCGCTCTCTTGATCTCCGATTCTACTGTCACCTCAAAGAACCTTGGATCTCCGCATATGATTCTTCCCCCAATGCTCTCCCAGATTAATCCCACACTACCACTTCCATTTTCCTCATAGAACTCGCCAATTCCATATCTGATTTCACCTCTTTCCAATCCCAATCAAAAATCACAAAAAACCCATTCACAGGAGTGAAAAAAAAAACAAAAAGGTTTCAGAATCCAGTGGTGTAGAGCCAAAAACCTAATGAATGACAGCCAGAACAAAGAAGTATCAGGCAGAATTCTGAACATATCTAGAGTTATAGAAATGATATTGGACTCAGACTAAAGTCATTTGAAATCTAAGATCTAAGCACCCAGGGAATATAAGGGATCATATCTAAACCTATAAACAAAAGGTGGCACAATAAGAGGCAGATAGTAAAGTGTAGTTCAAGGCCTCATCATCTCCTCCTCTCTCTCCTCTTCATCGCAACCACATTATGCAATCTCCACGCAACCGACACCGCTGGAGACGACTGCACAACCACCGGCAACGACGGTGGCTCCACCAATTTCAACCGCACGAGTTGCAACACCACGCTCTACCCTGACGTCTGCTACACCTCCCTGTCTCGTTATGCCAGCAATGTATCTGAAGGCTGAAGCATTTACGGTTTTTTAGGGATGAAAAGAATTTGGGAATTGAAATTAATATAAAAAATGATTAAAAAAATAAATAGTTTGAGATGGGGCCGACCCATCATGCAGCCCTACCCTAACCCACTTACTGGTGGGGCTTTGTGGGTTGAGGGCTAAAAAGCCCTACTAGTGAATGGGCTAACCAAATTAAAGGCCCCATGGAGGGTTAAGTGGGCTGTCCCATGGGTTTCAACCCAAATTGACAGCTCTAATGTTAAATGAACTTCTTTTACACTAAAAAAAATTAAAAGGCAAATATATAGTTTTTGTCTTTTAACTTCATTTTAGGTTTCATTTTCATCTTATAACTATTTTTTGTTTCAATTTTGTCTCAAATCTTTTTCAAACCCACCAATCTCATCCTATCTGCTAACATTGCTAGAAATATTAATAGAATTTTGGTATGCAACATTAGTGTAAATAAGTTTTAATATTTTGATAAATTAATATTTATTACTATATCTTTCTTTTATAAAGGCGCTAAAATATTAGTAAATATTAATATAAAATTCTTTATACTGATAGTGCATACAACTTTAATTTATATTTAAATATTCTAAATTTTAGTAATAGCATTTTTTTTATTGATTATGAAATTTAAGTGTTGGCTTTATTTTGTCATTGTCTTCCTTAAGATTCCAATTCCGCTTTTTGAAAGTTTGACTGCATTTTAAATTTGTTATTCAAATCCCACTTATTGACTTTCAAACTTCACGTGGTATTAACCCTCAATGGTTGGCCTAGTGGTGTATGAATATTTGATGTGTGGGTAGGCTACCATCACATGTTTGATTCTCAGCTATGACATTTTTTGGAGTTAGGGTGTAATGAATTTCTTTGTGAATCCTTCGATGTTGATGACCTATCTTTGACTAGACTAGGAGGGTGAGATAATCAAAGTTGCCTCCTCTATTTCCCTTCTAGATTCTCCAGAGGATTATGCTATCATAGACGTGTGCAAGACATTGAATGAACTTGTTTTACAACAACAACAACAACAATCAAGGCTTTTTCTACTAGGTGAGGTCGGCTACATGGATCAAACGACGCCATTGTGCCCTATCATAAACCAAGTTTTCAGATATGTTATTCAGATCTAAATCTTTTTTAATCGTTTCACCTATAGTCTTTCTTGGTCTTCCTCTACTTCTAGCTATTGGACTATTATCTACCTGATCTACTCTTCTTACAGGGGCTTCTAAGGGTCTTCTCCTTACATGTCCAAATCACCTAAGGCGAGATTCTCCCATCTTTTCCACAATAGGTGCTACCCCTACTTTCTCTCTAATGCAATCATTCTTAATCCTATCTTGTATTGTATGGCCACACATCCAACGCAACATTCTCATCTCCGCAACACTGATCTTATGCTCTTGTTGGCTTTTTACCGCCCAACATTCAGTACCATACAACACCGCAGACCTTATAACTGTGCGGTAAAATTTACCCTTAAGCTTGAGAGGCACTTTTCTATCACAAATAACTCCTGAAGCACTCATCCATTTCATCCATCCAGCTTAAATCCTATGGTTTAAATCTCCCTCTATCTCTCCATTATTTTGTATGATAGATCCAAGGTACCTAAAGGGTAAATTCAGAGGTACTACAATAAATCCTATGGTTTACACTAATGAAAAAATTAGAAAGACGAAAGATCTCTATTGAGCATTACAATAAATTCAGAGGTTACAGTCTTGGCCATATCCACCGAAAATTTCTCCAAAGCTACCAAAATTTTGAATTTTTGGCAAATTTTTCATAGATACGAGTCCCCCAAAAAAATGCTGGAAAAAAGTAAAAATCTGCCAGAGTCCGCCTGAAATACCGGTGGATAAGACCGTCAACAAAAAAAAAGCAATGAATTGTTAGAGCATGATGTTTTCAGGAAAACATAACCACCAAAAATTTCAAATGAACATATCCGCCGAATTTTGCTGAAAAATGTCTGTTATTAGAACTTTTCCCAACGAAAAATTCGTTGGAAATCTCCTGAAATTACTATATTAGTGACTCTGAGCAATTCGAGATTTGATTGAACTACTCATGTTTCATCTTCCACGGACAGTAAGGATGATGAGTCTAATAATAATATTTTTCGGTGGTTGATATGATCAAAAGTTTGAGTAGTGAAAAAAGTTCCACCTCTTATGACAATGAGAAAAAGACTAGCTAATAAGATATAAAAAAAAAAGAGGGAAAAAAACATTGTAGATTATAATAATGAATTTACATAATTTTATGAAATAAATTTTCTAACAAACAAAAGCCCCTTGGTGGAGAAGCCTTGGAATAAGAGAGAAACTAAAAGCAAACGAAATTTTTTTATAAAGAATGATGACACCAATGAAAATGATATTGTATCATAGTATTATGAAGAAATATCTAGATAATATTGTGTGCACAACATTATTAAAATTAAGATAGTTGAGAGATCAACCCTAAGACCATTGCCCTTCCAGGTGGCACAGGAAGCATGTGTCTACTTGCAGTGGTGTAACAATTTTTAAAGAGTAGCAGAAAAAATTTAATCTCAAGGGAATTTAGATGAAAGTGAAATTAGGATTTAGAGAGTGATGATGATGACAAGTGAAGCATATATACTTTTTTTTACTTGTAATACAATATGAACTCAATGAAAGATTATCCAAATTTAATGAATCAGTCTAGAAACTAGGAATGTTAGTATCAAAAAAGCCATTTTTCTTTTGGGCTCTTGAATCGATCGTGCTCATGTTTAAAAAATCTGTGTTCGTTTCTCTCTTGATGAACTGAGATACCATTCTTGCTTGCTACAATTTGAGAAGCACAATGATGATCACATATTTGATACATTAATAAGCCTTCATTTTTAGTCATTTACACTCTTCATGTACTTAATTGATTGAGTTTGATTATGTTTTGTAAGTTTGGACTCAAATTGGACTTAATTGAATTTTTTAGCATAATTTACGTCTTACGTTGTTTCTGTATTTGGGCTATATCTTGGGATGCAGGTGGTCAAATGAGGTGAATCTGGTGGCATTTTAAAGATAAGAGAGAGCTCTATAACTTTTATGAAGACCTCAAGGCCTAATCACATGAATAGATAACTCAAATTGGGGTTGAAGTAAGAACTAGAGTGTTGTTCGTGACAGCTTGATCTATGTGTACTATTCATGCCATATTTCGAGATAGAGGTTGTCAAATGGGCTGAAATTTTGATGCTGAATAGTGGATACCTATATCTACAACTTTCATGTTGAACACTTTTCCAGAATCTGAGGCCTAATGAGTGATATTGGGCTTGCAAGACAGAACAGAGAAGCTATGACTGGGCCTGAGCAGTGTGCAGTAATTTGAACATATCTAGATCTAAGCCTACAACTTTCATGAAGATCATATTTGCTTATTCTGACGCATTCAATAACTTCAGAGCTAAATGATTTCAGAGACAAGGAATCTCCATAATTTTCCACTCACCAAAAGTCATTTGACATTTTTCACTCATTTTTCACTCATCCACTCACTAATGACTCAGCCCCCTTGTCATTTTGTATCTCTAATCCTCTATAAAAAGGGGTCTTGGTAGATCATTGAGGGTGTTAGATGACAAAATGATGTTAGTTTGTTACTAAGTTTTCTTGTAGTAATTTTCCTTTGTTCTAAATTGAAGTCATGTTCTTCTTCTTCTTTTTCTCTCTTCCTTTCTTCTTGTCTATGAGTAAATAAGTTTCATTTTGCTTAGGTGAAAGGGTGAAGATCTTGGTAATAAGTTAAGGTTAGATTAATTTATTTCTTGTGCTTAAATGATATATTTTTAAGTGGTCATTATATGTATTGTATTTTGTTTCCAATTAATTTAAAAATCCTCCTTGTAAAGTGGAGTTCTTGATTTGTTGTAGACAAGATATTGACACAATGAATGTTTTAACTCATTTACAAGTGGTGGAGTTAGAAACTCTCCTTATAAAGTGGAGATCTTGATTTATTGTAGATAAAATATTGACACAGTGAATGCTTGATCCCATTTATGAGTGGTGGTGTTAATAAATGATTAAAGGAATCATAATATAATTACGTATATAATTTTTAATAAACTTTGAACGTTGTATTTTCCAAATAGAACCTCCGTTATGTGTAGATTCTAATTGAGTTATAAAAGAATTAATATTGTCCTTAATTTATTTACCAAGAGTGGATCTCCCAACCCAAGTAATTCTTTTTTTATTTGTGATCAAGTTTTATCACCTTTATTATTGTAACAAAATATTTACTTTACCTTAATTAATTTTTCTTCATCAAGTCTCTGTGGTTCGACCTCGAACTCACCGAGAATTTATTACTTGAGATAACCTGTACTTGGGTTTGCAACTTAACTTTTAATACCGCATCAAGTTTTTGGCGCCGTTGCCGGGAACTTGATTTGAAGCACAAATTTATAATGTAAATATTATATATATATATATATATATATATATATATATATATATATTATACTTTTTATTTTTTTTTTTTTGTACTTACTAACGTACTAACTTAGTGGACGAAACTCTCCCTAATCTCTCTGTAATCTTTAATCATTAATGAAATAATCTTTCTTCTTCTCTTCTCTCTCATTTGGAGCAAAAAATCGACTTTACCGATTTTTTGGTTTTCATATTTTAAATTTACTTTTTGCACTTTATTTTTTTATTTTATTTTTTGTATTTATCTTCTGTCATTTATTTTTTGTTATTTATTTTCTGTCATTTTTTTTTGTGTACTAACTTACTAACTCTCTTATTAACTATCTAACTTCTTACTTTATCAGCTATCTAACTTTTTACTTTATCTGCTTCTAACATTTTAATTTATCTGCATACTAACTTTTAAATTTTTTTGCTTATTAACTTATTTGGTGGTTGATTTATACCACACCTTTGTTAATATTTAATGGACGGTTTATACTGTTAGCTTACATATTTTATTTTATATTTTAAGTTACTTGTTTATGCTTAATTAGTATCGTGATTTAAATTCTAGTCATTTGGTTAAAGTTAATCCTAGTATTTTACATATTGATTTATTTGAATCACAATCACACACATCAAACACAATAGCTGAAAATGAAAGTGTGCATGATGAACATGAAAATCAACCGTTGTGAACCATGCGTGAGTATTTGCAACCATCTCGAAATTCTAGTCCATCATATTTTACTTTTCCACTCAATGCTAACAATTTTAGATTCAAGCCAGATATGATTTCTTTACTTCCTAATTTCTATGATTTAGAATCTGAAAGCCCATATTTACATCTAAAAGAATTTGAGAAAGTATGTATCGTTTTTCATGATCAAATTTGCACTGAAGAGGTTGTTAAGCTTAAATTGTTTCCTTTTTCTTTAAAAGATAAAGTAAAAGTTTGGCTTAACACTTTGAAATCAAGATCAATTGGCACATGGCAAGAAATGAAAGGTGAGTTTTTAAAGAAATTTTTTTCAACACATAAAACCAATGCTTTAAAAAGACAAATCTAATTTTTTTTCCAAAATTCAAATGAAGCATATTTTCAAAGTTGGGAACGTTTTAAAGATTTATTGAATTTTTACCCACATCATGGTTTTGAAAAATGATGCACTATAAGCTTCTTTTATGAAGGGTTAACACCCGAAACTAAACAATTTGTGGAAACAATGTGCAATGGAGAATTTCTTGATAAAGAACCTGAAGAAGCTTTAAACTATTTAGACCATTTGGCTGAAAATTCTCAATCTTGACATGATACTAATCCTTCTAAAAATTCAATTAGATCAAACCTTGCAAATACTAGTAAAGGAAAATATCAATTTAGTCAAGAAGAAGATTTAAATGCTAAGTTTGCTAGTTTGGCTAGAAAGGTTGAAGCCTTGGAATCAGGGAAAGTAAAAGAAATCAAATTTGTGCAAAATGAAGAAATTTGTAGCATTTGTGATGAATTGGGACACTCAACAAATGAATGTCCAAAAATTTCTATTTTTAAAGAAGTTGTGTATGAGCAAGTAAATACAATGAATAATTTTAAAAAGTCATTCACTTCTTCTTTTTCAGATACATACAATCCGGGATGAAGAAATCACCCAAACTTCAGTTGGAGGACCAACAATCAGGCATAATTCATGTAACCACAACCTCCTTAGGCACACCAGGATTCTCAAAATTCTCAAGTATATGCACCTTATGTACCACCATATGGGAAAAATCTTGAGTGAACATTGCATGTATTCATGAAAAAATAAGAGGTCATCAATAACCAAAACACTCAAGCCATGATTGACATAAAAGACACTCTTGCTAAATTTTCTTCTGCACTTGCCATTCACGAGAAAGGAAAATTTCCCTCTCAACCTCAACCAAATCCCAAGGGTCAGTACAGCCTAAATGAGGGTAGTTCAGAAAGTCAACAAATAGATCAAGTCCAGTCAGTGATAACTCTTAAGAGTGGAAAGGTTATTGAAAAACAAATTCCTGACCCTTGTGAGAAAAATGATGAGTCAAGTCCCAAAGATGAGGAAGGAATTGATAAGCAACTTAGCCAAAAAGAGACCAAACCCTCACCTTCGCCCCCATATCCTCAAGCATTAAACAATTCAAGTAAAGTGAACTATAACAATGACATTTTTAAAATTTTAAACAAGTGAAGGTCAATATTCCTCTATTAGATGCTATCAAACAGATTTCTTGTTATGCCAAAGTTTTGAAGGACTTGTGCACTGTTAAAAGGAAACATAATGTGGAAAAAAAAATATATTTTTGACTGAATAGGTAAGTTCCATTATTCAGAACAATAATGCGTTGAAATATAAAGACCCTGGTTGTCCTACAGTTTCATGCATTATTGGAGAACATAAAATTGAACGAGCTTTACTTGATCTTGGTGCTAGTGTTAATTTGCTTCCATATTCAGTTTATCAGCAACTCAACCTTGGTGAGTTAAAACCAACTTCTGTAACTCTTCTACTTGCTGATAGATCAATTAAAATCCCAAAAGGAATAGTGAAAGATGTGTTGGTATAAGTTGATAAATTCATATATCCTATAGATTTTATTGTCTTGGAAACTGAACCTATGGTTGATAGTTCTAAGTCAATTCCTGTTATTCTAGGTCGCCCATTTTTAGCAACATCTAATGCTCTGATAAATTGTAGAAATGGAGTGGTGAAGCTAACATTTAGAAATATGACACTGGAGCTTAATGTTTTCAACATGTGCAAGCAACCGCAAGAAGTTTATGATGAAAAGGAAGAAATTAAAGGGATTGAGGCCATTATAGATGATCATCTTCAAACCAAGAGTTCTTCTGACCCATTAGAAATTTTTTTAATTAATTCATTGCATTCATCTACACAATTAGATGATGATGTTTCTGAAATATGCTCTTTGCTTGACTGTACACAGGAAATGGAATACAAAGGAAGGAAGCCATGATTCGAAGAGTAAAAACCCATGAATGATGATACCCATGAAGAAGTACCCACACTGGAACTAAAGCCATTACCTGCTAGGTTAAAGTACATATTTTTGGGAGAAGAACAAAGCTTTCCAGTTGTAATTTCCTCATCCCTGACCAAAGAACAAGAAGGACAGAGAAAAGAAGATCATGCTGTTATTAGATATTTAATGTCTAAGCAGGATGCCAAACCTAGGTTGATACGATGGATCTTGTTGCTTCAAGAATTCAACATCATAATAAAAGATAAGAAAAGAGCCCAAAATGTTATTACAGATCATTTATCCAGACTTACAATAGGCTCATCTTTTGATAGCATACCTATCAATGATTCTTTTCCCAATGAATTTTTATTTTCTGTCAATTCCATGCTTAGGTTTGCTAATATTGTCAATTTTCTTGTAACAGGTAAGATGCCGCCTCAATGGACACACCAAAACAGAAAAAAAAAATTGATTGAGGTGAAAAATTTCTATTGGGATGACCCATATTTAGTTAAATATTGTCCTGATCAAATTTTTTGGAGATGTGTACCCGACAGTGAGGTAAGTAATGTCATTAAATTTTATCATTCAGAAGCATGTGGAGGTCATTTTTCTTCAAAGAAAACGGCTGCAAAAATCTTGAAGTGTGAATTTTATTGGCCTACATTATTTAAGGACAGCTATATTTTTTGTAAAAGTTATGAAAGTTGTCAGAAATTAGGTTCTATTTCTAAAAGAGACATGATGCCTTTGAACCCTATCATTGACATTGAAATTTTTAATTATTGGGGAATTGATTTCATGAGTCCATTTCCATCATCATTTGGATTTGTGTACATTTTGGTTGTAGTTGATTATGTCTCAAAATGGATTGAGGCGATTCCATGTCGACACAATGATCACAAAACTATTTTAAAATTAAAAAAAAAATGTTTTGAGTCGATTTGGAATTCCTCGAGCTATCATCAGTGATGGGGGAAAATATTTTTGTAATAAACCATTTGAATCTTTAATGAAGAAATATGACATCACACACAAAATTGCTACCCCTTATCATCCTCAAACAAATGGACAAGTTAAATTAGCAAATAGGGAGATTAAACAAATTTTAGAAAAAACAGTTAACTCAAATCGTAAAGATTGGTCTTTAAGACTAAACGATGCACTTTGGGCTTACTGTACTGCTTTTAAAACATCTTTAAGCATGTCTCCCTATCGGTTAGTTTATGAAAAACCTTGTCACTTACCTGTAGAACTGGAGCATAAAGCATTTTGGGCCATTAAAGCTTTCAATTCAAATATTGATGATGCTTTCAAGTTACGCAAATTGCAATTGAATGAACTTGAGGAATTGAGAAATGATACATATGAAAACTCAAAGATTTATAAAGCTAGAACAAAAGCTTTTCATGACAAATCAATTTTGAGAAAAACTTTTGAAATTGGTCAAAAAGTTCTGCTTTATAATTCTCGTCTTCACCTATTCCCTGAAAAATTGAGATCTAGGTGGATTGGTCCCTTTATTGTCAAACATGTGTATCCTTATGGGGCCATAGACATTGAGAATCCTAGGAATGATAATGTTTTAAAGGTCAATCGACAAAGACTCAAACCATTTCTGGAACATCAAGTTGCTGAGGTAGAATTCATTTCCTTTTCTAATCCTTGTTATGAGTAGAATTTATTTTAAGTTTGTTTCTTTCTTTTTGAAGTTCCCGATCAAATGGCAGATAACGGTACTTCGTGACTCTCAAGTCGGTTTGTCTTTCAGTTTCCCATAATAACTAATTCCTTCTCCTTCAAAATGGATGTCATCCTCTCAAATCTAAGAAAGCATTTCCCTTCTGTTCTTAAAAATGCTCTAACCAAAATCTACAAAGCTAGGTGTGAAAGACTGATACTGTTAATGTACAAGGGCATCCCAGAAGATATACGCTGGATAATCGAAGCAAAGGTTCGTTTAGCTAGTGAATCTTCAGATTCATTTGTCCCATACATGCCTGGTCTCGGTAAAAGTTCATTTTCAAAAAGGAGAAAAGCAAAAAGAATGCAAGTTTGTTACAAGTGTGCATGATGGAATTGCAACACGCGATGTCATTCTTTGGGAATGGTTTCCGTAAATCGAGAAGATAAAATTTACTTTATCAAGAATGGACTGAGTAAGAAATCATTAGATAATATCTTATTGACTCTTGAGACGCATTCTTATGGAGTTGTGCAGCGTGAACTTCTTAGTTTGTGAAATCTCTTCAGGGACGAGCAAGAGCGTTATAGTCTTGAGAATCTGACTCAAAAAGACCCTGTTTGCCAATTTATAAGAAAATATATGAGAAGCTTATCCTCGACTCATAGAAGGCGTTTAAGCCGTTTCTAGACGTGAAACCAAAGGAAGATATGAGCCACAATCACAACAACATGTATATATTATCTTGTACATTTTCAAAAAAAAAAAAAAAAAAAAGAAGAAAAATGAAAAAAATGAAATAAAAAAACAACAAAAAAAGGCGAAACTTCGGTTGTACTCGGTCTTTAATTAGATTAGGAGCCCCTTCCAGTGGCAGCCCGTCATTGACTCGGGTGGACCGTCGCACGCCGGTCCGTAAATAACGTTCATGTGCCATGGTCTGTAGAGAGCCGCACTCCACAACCCAATGTTCACCATCTAGGCACTGTAGAGTTGATGGACAGATAGAAGCGTCCCACTTTGGTTATTAGTAAGAAGTAACCCGCAGTTGCCAAAGCGTATGAGGCATCTGAGCTTGATCCTCTCTTTTATTATAAGGGGCTCTCAGCGCCCTGGGATGGAGCGTTCTAGATATTGGACATTGCGGGTTTCAGATTTTAACATCTTTGTTGATGTTATGAACCCAAGTGTGAGCTCTCCAGGTTCTAGACCCAGGATGGAAACCCACGATGGTTTCTTTATTCTCTTTTCTTCAAACAAGCGAGAGGGAGAAGAATTCCAATATTAGCTGAGCCGTCTTGGTATTACTGCACTCATGACGAGCAGTATAAAGATACGCCATGAATCCTGTATATAAAGGTATGTCATCATTTGTTATTATTATTTTATCTTTGTATAATTTTGTTGTATTTTGGTTTTGGATAGACGATCCTTTGGACGGGATCCTTCAGGGGTTTCTAGACTTCTTTACCCTGATGGTTTTCTTGAAGCAAAAATAAAAATAAAAATAAAAAAATAAAAAAATAAAAAACCTGTGTTTCTTAATTTCAAAGTTTTCTGACAACAGCCAACCTACCCATATAGGAGCTATTATTACTTTTTCTATTCTATTCTCTATTTAAACACTCTATTTTCTTCACTTTCCTGCAACTCATAATCATTCAAAGAGCGTGTGAGTGTAGAAATGGAGGGAGCTTCTTCTTCTGTTTGTAGATTTGTCAGTATCTGTGTATTTTGTGGGACAAGTTTTGGGAAGAGTTTAGAGTTTGTAAACACAGCAAGCACTATTGGTAGAACACTTGCTGCGAGAAACATTCGTGTAGTATATGGAGGAGGTTGCCTTGGGTTAATGAGGGCTGTATCACTTTCTGCATTTGTAAGAGGTGGTCAAGTTTTAGGTGTCATTCCTGAACCTTTAACTCAAAGAAACATCATTGGAAAGACAATTGGACTGAAAATTCAAGTATCATCTATGCATGGACGAATGAAGGCAATGCTTGAAAACTCTGATGCATTCATTGCCTTACCTGGTGGTTTTGGTACTTTGGAAGAAGTCTTTCAAATTGTCTCTTGGGCCCAAGTAAACATCCACCATAAACCCATAGGTTTGTTGAATGTTAATAATTTCTTTGATAATTTGTTATCTTTTGTTGACCATGCTGTGGAACAGAAATTTGTCACACCTTCAGCAAGACGACTCCTTATCTCTGCTTCCACTGTTGATGAGTTGATTGATAAGTTAGAAGCTTTTGTTTATGAACTTGATCCAGTAACAGCTCAGATAGATTGATCCAAAGGAAGCGGTGAGGGAAGCAGAATGAAAAGAAAGCCAACCAAGACACTTCAACTATTTAAATAATTACAAGCTTTGGTTTTATTTATCGTACTTTGTTTCTGTTTAAATTTGTGTGAGATTTCTTTTTTCAGTAATTGCAACAACAGGTACTATCTTCTATCATTTACCTATCTATCTTTGACATTGAGGACAATGTTGTGATCTGGTTAGGAGGAAGGATAGTTGTGCAAAAATAAAAACAAAAACAAAAAAAAAATTAAGAAGTGTGTGTATTAATATGTTTGTTATGTTTATATGTTTGTCAATAACTTACTAAACTAGTTAAGGATGGCAGAGTAAGGAGTAAATTTTACTCTTGAGAGGCATCTTAGTTGGGGTAGACAACTAGTTTGTGTGGAAGTAGCAATTCAAATTCAGGGACATTTGCATGATTGAGTAAATTGTCTTCTTTCTTAAAATTCATATGCTTGGTTATGGATGTTGAATTAGTGGACTGAGAATGATAGAATTATGGCTTGTGAGATTTTGAGTCTATTGATGAATGGATTGAACATTAGTACCATTCTCTTCTTTTTTGTGTGAATTTCACTCATGGAATTGTTACTCTAGAGCTTGCTTTGATTCTTTTTTAGACTACATTTTCATATGTATACATAAATATGATTGAGACATTTTTCTTGAAATAGCTACTTTAATCAAATAGCCAGCCTTGTTTAGCAGCATATTGTCTCAATATGATATCAAGCACTCTTATGACTTCTTGGAAATTCTCTAATTTCTACCAACGTAAAGCATTGGAAATGGCCTATTTTTCCTTGCTTAACCCCTTTGAGCTTATTTGACCATTCTTTTTTTTTTAACTCATTATGTGCCTTAAATGAAAAATCATGTTCTTACCTGACCTTAGGAAATAAGATAACATTAACTTTGTCATTCGATGAGTTCTTGAACAAGTGTGGGGGTGTGTGTGTAGAATGGTTTAAAATATATATATATATATATATATATATATATATATATATATATATATATATATATATATATATATATATATATATATGATGTTCTTTTTCGTAAAAAAATAAAAAATAAAAAAAATCAAAAATCAAAAATTAAAAAAAATGTAAAAAGAAAAAGAGGGTCAACAAGGCAATAAATGAAAGGAAAAGAATATGTAAAGGGAATTTGTATTAGGTGGAATTGGAATGAACTTTCATGCTTGTTAATTGAACTCAGCTTTCATGTTCTTTTATTCTCTTTGATATTTAACTTGTCATATCCATATTACCTTCTCCTTTACCTTGACCCTATTACAACATTGAATAAAGTCCTCATGATTTGTGTGTGCATGTGTTCTGAGTAGTGGAGAAGTAGAAGATAAGCAAGCTTATGGTAGTACAATTTTCATGGGTTGAATTGAGTGAAATACCTACCTTTTAAATACTTGAGGGATTGAGAGTGAATTTTGTGAAGATCCATCATTCTTGACTCATACTTTTCAATTGAAGTTTCCTTACTTGTTGGTTTAAGATGTGAAGATATGTTACCTCATGAATGTTTTGATTACTTGAATGATTGGTTACTCTTCATTTTTAAATATTATTAGAAATTAAGTCTTTTAGAGTGTTTAAATTTTGAGTCTGTTTCATTTTTTTTTTAGTTTTGGTCTTGTGTGTTTTTCCAAGAGTGCAAAAAGCTAAGTATAGGAGAATTTGATGATCACATATTTGATACATTAATAAGCTTTCATTTTTAGTCATTTACACTCTCCATGTACTTAATTGATTGAGTTTGATTATGTTTTGTAAGTTTGGACTCAAATTGGACTTAATTGAATTTTTTAGCATAATTTACGTCTTACATTATTTCTGTATTTAAGCTATATCTTGGGATGTAGGTGGTCTAATGAGGTGAATTTGGTGGAATTTTAAAGATAAGAGAGAGCTCTATAACTTTCATGAAGACCTCAAAGGCCTAATCACATGAGTAGATAACTCAAATTGGGGTTGAAATAAGAACTAGAGTGCTGTTCCTAATAGCTTGATCTATATGTACTATTCATGCCATATTTTGGGATAGAAGTTGTAAAATGAGCTGAAATTTTGATACTAAATAGTTGAGACCTATATCTACAACTTTCATGTTGAATACTTTTCCAGAATCTGAGACCTAATGGGTGATATTGGGCTTGCAAGACAGAATAGAGGAGCTGTGACTGGGCCTGAGTAGTGTGCAGTAATTTGAATGTATCTGGAGTTACAGAAATGATATTGAACTCAAACTAAAGCCATTTGAAAGATAAGATCCAGGCCTACAACTTTCATGAAGATCATATTTGCTTATTCTGACGCATTCAATGACTTCAAAGCTAAATGATTTCAGAGACAAGGAGTCTCCATAATTTTTCACTCACCAAAAGTCATTTGGCATTTTTCACTCATTTTTCACTCATCCACTCACTAATGACTCAGCCCCCTTGTCATTTTGTATGTAAGTCATTGATGGTGTTAGGTGTTAGGTACTAAAATGATGTTAGTTTGTTACTAGGTTTTCTTGTAGTAATTTTCCTTTGTTCTAAATTGAAGTCATGTTCTTCTTCTTCTTCTTCTTTTTCTCTTTTCCTTTCTTCTTGTCTATGAGTAAATAAGTTTCATTTTGCTTGGGTGAAAAGGTGAAGCTCTTGGTAATAAGTTAAGGTTAGATTAATTTCTCTCTTGTGCTTAAATGATATATTTTCAAGTGGTCATTATACGTATTGTATTTTGTTTCCAATTAATTTAAAAACCCTCCTTGTAAAGTGGAGTTCTTGATTTGTTGTAGACAAGAGATTGGCACAATGAATGCTTTAACCCATTTAGAAGTGGTGGTGTTAGAAACTCTCCTTATAAAGTGGAGATCTTGATTTATTGTAGACAAAATATTGACACAGTGAATGCTTGATCCCATTTATGAGTGGTGGTGTTAATAGATGATTAAAGGAATCATAATATAATTACTTATATAATTTTTAATGAACTTTGAACGTTGTATTTTTCAATTGGAACCTCCGTTATGTGTGGATTCTAATTGAGTTATAAAAGAATTAATATTGTCCTTAATTTATTTATCGAGAGTGGATCTCCCAACCCAAGCAATTCTTTTTTATTTGTGATCAAGTTTTATCACCTTTATTATTGTAACAAAATATTTACTTTACCTTAATTAATTTTTCTTCATCAAGTCTCTGTGGTTCGACCTCGGACTAACCGAGAATTTATTACTTGAGATAACCTACACTTGGGTTTGCAACTTAACTTTTAATACCGCATCATATAATTTTTCCAAGCAATGTTCATTGTGAAATAGATCAATCATTATCATTGTTTTTAACTGTTAAATATATGAATTTCATTAACATTCTTATGTATGCTCTTCCATACAGTCGATGACAGCTAAATCCTACATAAGTTAATTCATATGTCTTCTCCAATTCAAAGATCTGAACTATACAACATCTCTAATTCAAAGAGGTCTCTAGATTGGAGAAGACATATAGGTTAACCACTGTATGTTGTGGCTATCATTAAGCGTAAGGAAAAGTGCAAAAAAGTTAAGAAAATTTGAGTATTTAACTATTGAAGACAAAAATAATGATTGATATATTTCATAAGGAACATTACTTAGAAAAAGTCATACTTTTCAAATATTTGCTAGAATTTCTATCCTAGCTCACCAAGAGAGATCCAATATGAAAATATTTTAACACGAGTGAGAGCAATTTATTAAAGATCAAAAGAAATTTTACTTTTTCTGATACTGACATTCTCAATTCCTAAACTCATTCATTACATATGGATAGTCTTCCCTTGAGTTCCTACAGTATTACAAGTAATAAGAAAAATACATATACTCCACTTGTCATCACAATCATTACCAAAATCCTAATCTCAACTTCATCCAAATTCTTCTGAAATTTATTTTTTTTCTCAACTACTCTCTGAAGTACTCGATGTCAGTAAAGGCAAAAGTCTAAGCACTACCCACTCAACTTTCCCAATCCTAACGATGTTGAGCTCATAATTTTATTGGACATCTCCTCTCCACGAGACTATTGTATAATATCATTATCGTTGTTGAAATAATTCTTTATATAAATTTCATTTGCTTTCAATTTTCGTTTTATCTCCCAACTGCTCCATCACGAGACTTCTATCCGTCAGAAAATCTACTTCACAAAAACAAGCAAATTTAATTTTTTAATCTCCAGTGTTTTTATTATTATTATTTTTCTTATATTGCGCTGCCTAGTCTTCTCCTCCTCATCATAAGCAGTGACAGAACTAGGAATTTTAGTAAATGGGGACAAAGTATATATACTAAAAAAAATCTTCAAATGTTTATATTTAATATCACATATTATTATTGAAAATACAAATAATAAGAGGTCTTTGTATATTATGCATATAATTATTTATGATATTCATAACAATATTATTTAAATCATAAACCTAAAATCTTCACAAATAACATTTAATATATATTCTATAACTATTTCTTTATGTTTTTAGATTTTTAAAAATTTAATCAAATCAAAATAGTAAAATAATGTTAACTTGTAATTATCAAAAGTTTAGAGTTATTACAAGAAGAAAATTGATTAAATGAGTTGAGTTATTATTTTTTTTTTACAACCACTTATGTAAGTAATAAACAAGCAAGACAATATAATAAGAAGAATAGCATATATACATATAATACAAATTTAATTTAAATTTCAAAGGGGGTATATGCCCCCATACCTTATAACATGGATTCGTCCCTGATCACATAAGAGGTGAACTCGTGTCGCCATTCAAACTTTCTATCACATTTATCACCTGATAATCTTATCGCTAGAGTCATCATCGATCCTCACAATAAGTGGATGACAAAAGATAAGTTACTTGAGTAGTCAAATCTCGAACTGCTTAGAGCCACTTAAATTATTAATTTAAAACTAATATCGTCTAACTTAAGGTTTAGAGCTTCCTAATTAAGTAGAGTATTAATTATTTTAACAATTCAAACGCAAAAATATACATGCAAATAAGCATTAATAACAATAACATATTTACTATATTATTATATACAATTACACAATTGGTAAAATAATTTAACTATTCAGTTTATACGTGCAACTTGTAGCTCCAAAATCAATGTCTTTTAACATCTACAATATCTGCCTCACTACCTTTTGATCTTGACCCAGTTGTGCGTATATACGCTATACGTTTGTTAGTTAGTCACACATTTATATAATTAATAATTTTAATTTAATTAATTATTTATTATTTAACAAATTATTTGATTATATATTATTTAAAATTTTATTTTCTTTAATCTCATATTATATTATATTTTATTAAATTTATTTTTATTAATTATATTTGTTTACTATATTAATTAGTTATATTTTAATAAGGTAATATAATACTATATTATTTTTAAAATGAAATAGTATTTATCTTATACAACGTATTGTTATGGTTAAAATCTCATAACATAATAGTAACTATCATTTATCATACCGGCACACAAACACCAATAAATAAAAGCATATCATGCATATAAACATACATTCAGATATATACATAAACACATTTAATATATAAACACCATATCACGCATACATATTCATATATATAAACAAATATAACATTCAAATTCAAATAAAAAATAACAATGGGTATAATATGAATACATGCACCACGTTCCCTGACCACCAAACCCACTGACCACCACAAACCTGGATAGTAGATACAGATTAAACAAAATTTATTTCTAAATACGTTTCTTACTTTCATCGATATTTCATTTATCATTTCTTATTTTAATTTTAATTTTAGGGTTTGCCATCCCCAGTGAAATCTTGAACCTTGCACTACGTTGAATGCCATGGAATACTGATTATCAAGTTTTTTGTTTTTTTTTTTTTAAAAAAGGTCACCTGTCTAATGCTTATTTGAAAAATGTAAAACCTAGTTTAGGAAGAAACAGCTAACGTCTCAAAATAATCAGAAGATCAATTATAATATGAATTTATGACATAAAATGTCTTACTTTACAGAGAAGGTTTAAGCTGAAGAATTGTGTGACACAGATGAGTAAGCTAATTATTGAAACATTACCATCTTAATGTGCAACTTAAACAAAGTAGAAAAGAATTAATCGAATGATCGGTTTAGGCTCAGAGGAGGAAAATGAAGTCCAAACCAATTGTTTCTAGATTGTAGATACAGATTAAACAAAAAAATATTTATAAATACATTTCTTACTTTCATCAACCTTTCATTTATCATTCCTTACTTTAATTTTAATTTTAGGGTTTGCCATCCCCAGCGAAATCTTGAACCTTGCACTACGTTGAATCATGCCATGGAATACTGATTATCAAGTTTTTTTTTTAAATGTCACCTGTCTAATGCTTATTTGAAAAATGTAAAACCTAGTTTAGGAAGAAATAGCTAACGTGTCAGAATAATCAAAAGCTCTATTATAATATGAATTTATGACATAAAATGTCTCTTGCTTTACAGAGAAGGTTTAAGCTGAAGAATTGTGTGACACAGATGAGTAAGCTAATTATTGAAACATTACCATCATAATATGCAACTTAAACAAAATAGAAAATATCGAATGGTTGGGTTGGGGTTTGAAAATGGAGATTAAAGATATATGAAAGCATTTTAAAAGAATGAAAAGCCAAAAGACAAGCAGAGATGAGATCAGAAGTAACGTCTAAATTTTCATCACTCTTCTAACTAATCTCAGAATCATTGCCTCACCTACACTATTTTCTTAATTTTATGTAAAAATTAATCTAATTAAAAATATTATAAAATCATTTAATTGTTATGCTTTTTTTTCTTTTAATATTATGTGAAGATAAAATGAACAATCACGAACAGTGGCACACCAATTTTAACACCGTATGTTTACTGACGTACGAGATACATACATATGTCTCCCTTTCTCCCTCTCTCTGCCTTTTCATTTCCCTCTCATTCTCCCTTTCTCCCTCTCAAATTTCCCCCTATTCTCTCCACATTTCCCCTCCATCTGTTACGCTCTTTGTTCCCTGTATCCCGAATTTCTGAACCCTGGAGTTGTCCTTCTGTCCCTGTCCCTCTCATTTGGCATTGTCATTTCCCCTTCGCACCAAACTTAGTTGGAGACCACTGTCCATCGAAGACCACGCAGATGCACTTCCAGTTGGCATGCGAGGTACCAGTTGGCGATTGCAGCGGTGAGTTATTCCGTGAGTCCACTCCGTCACTCCGCCGCACTGCCTGTGTTGCTGCCTTCATTGTTGTAATCCTTGTGGTACCATTCTCTCTCTCTCTGTACATGAAAAAATTAAGAAAACACCATAATAAACCCATTTTTCTTACTGTATAGGATTGTAGTCACTGTTTCTTTCACTTGTGTATGTACAATGTTGCACCTCCTATATTGGATTCTTGGAAGCTGCTTGCGCATTTGCCTTCAAATACCTGGTCCCTGGTTTCTGAGTTCTTGTTGACTAAATAGAGTATGAAGCTGTAGAAAATTTTCTTTTCCATGGGTAGCTACTGCAAAGGCTATGCGTACTTTCTGAATAACTATTGTTTTTCTATCTAATGTTTGAATTGTTATATGATCTTGATATTGACAAAATGGTCCATAAAGGTTTAAGAAGTTATTTCCTATAATCATGTTTACTCCTGATTCCTGTTGATATATGGTTGGTACGTGAAACTCATAACCATTAATATAAAGATCAATTCTTAATGCAACTTTACTGATAACGTGTTTACTAGCATCTGCGATTGTAACCGTTATAGGTTTAGGGGTATCTTTCCATGATTTTTTTGGTAATATGTATCTGGTTGGTGTACAAATACTTGCTCATATATCTATGTATGCATGTATATGATATGAGTTGCATCCTTTTATCCTAATTTCTACTGGGATGTATGTACTATTTGGATTTGTCCTGACTTCTGTGCTGAAACTCCTAAACATTTTTATTTAGAGTCTTCTTCTTCACTTTCTGATTACTCCATTCAGATATTTCAATTTCAGATTCTGTTAAATAATATAATTCCTTATTTTTTTATCCTAATTCTTCTATTGGTTCAAAGTCTAATTTTATTGCTATTTCTAGCATTTTGATTTTGTTCTTATTTTCTTTATTAAGTCTTTTAGGACATTGGTTTGTATAGTGTCCTTCCTCATGACATATCCAGTATTTACATGTGGATTTTCCTGTTGGTCAACATCTTCTTGTATAATTGCTTCTTTTTTTCCTAAAATATCTTTGTCTTGGTGGCATAGACTTCCTATATCTTCTAAATTTATGTCTTTTCTTATATCTGGGCTTGTATTTTCTTCTTCTATTTTTCTTATAATATTTTCTTTTAGTTTTCCTCTTGTCTTTGTACATCCCTATTGATGAGGTATTTCAGGGTCCTTTTTATCACAACGTATTCTATCTAAGTATTTTACTTGTGATGATTCTTGTCTAGCTATACATTTCTTTTGAATCTCATCCTTTATCATTTTAATTCTTCCTCCTAATGTGTCAGCATAAGCTGGAATCCTATTTCTCCATTCTTGTTTAATTGTATCCCCAAATGGTTTAGGTATTTTGTCAAAAAATATTTCCTTATAAAAGGGTTGTTCCTGAGGTGCTAACATATGGTAATATTTCTCATATTCACATGAATTGTCAAAATAACACATATCACATAATATTGTATTGTTCAAATGCCATTTGGCTTTATCCTGGTCTAATTTCTTACTTTCTTCCTTTTGGTTTATTCTGTCCAATCCTACAAATTCTGTATATAGGGCATCTACTAATTTTTCAAATGTTCTAGTTGTTGTAGCATCTCTCATCTGAGATTTCTGTTCTGGTGTTAATGCTGCTAACCAATATCTAGCATTCCTGTTGCTTTTTGCTTTGCTAAAGTAAATACTACTTCTATATTTTCTGTGAATTCATTATTGGTTTGTATTATTAGACTTACTTGCGCTTCCCATTCCATTATTATTTTTTCTCTATTTCTTACATAGTCTAAGTCTAAGACTGACGTATTAGTGAAATATTTTCATATGGTCTAAATTCTAATGGTATATCTCCTGCTGGTGTGTTCCTATAATATGGTCTATAAGGGGTTTTTCTATATCTTTGTCTTTGTTCTTAATAATTATATTGATTATAAGATGTTCCTTCTTCCTTCTTTGATATTTGTTCTTCCTTTATTCTAATTCAAAATCTAATATGATTAATTTCTTGATTATTTCTTCTAGTCTTTCTATATTTGTTTCCTTTTAATATTCTTCTTCTAATTTTATCCTATATTCTTCCATTTTAATTTTCTAAAAAGTATTTTTGTTGATGAGGTTGTTTGTTTATTCTAGAGGTTGGTTCCCAAATTGAGTTTAAATGTGAATAGTCTGTCAGTTTTTCTCCTGATGGAGTTACTGTGGGTCTATTCATATTCCCAATTTGGTCTGATAATTTCCTTTCTAATTCTTTTGCACATTACATTCTTCTACTACCTTTCTAATTATTTATTCTTCCTTTTGAGCTGTTAATGTAGTTGTTTTCTGGCTTAATTGGTCTTGTTTTTTATTTATGTGGTCTAATTTTGGTCTTATTGAGGGATCTCCCTTGTTTTCTTGTATTAATTTTTTGATTTCATCTAAATCCTTTTTAAGCCTTGTGATGAGGCATCAGGATTGATTTTTTTGATTTTTTTTTATTTCACCAATTCTTCTTCTTACTCCAGATAATTCATCTCTTAATGTTGTAATAGCATTAAATTTATTATTTACTAAATCAGTTAAGTTTCCTGTTACATAGCTAATTAATCCATTGAGTGGGTTTAATAATGACATTATTTCCTTGTTTCTCTTCTGGATTTTAATAAATTATCACCAGGATATTAGAAAAAGTAACTTCAGAAAACCCATTAGACCCAAGATTTAACAACAAATACCAGATAGAACAAGAATTTAGAACAATCAATAGACTTAACAAAGTAAGGCCTTGACCATTACCTATTAAAATATGATTTGAGCCTGTGAAATCCTGCGTATGTAATAGATTTACAGATTCGACCACGAATGATTTGGTGAAATCTGGAACTGCTAGGATAGGCAACTCTGTTACGGCTGCTTTTAACTCCTCAAAAGCTGATTGTGCCTCTTGTCCCCACTTGAAATTATCTTTCTTAAGTAACTGGGTTAAGGGTTAAGCAATCTTCCCATATCCTTGCACAAATCTCCGGTAATAACCGGTTAGTCCTAAGAAACCTTTGAGTCCTTTTAGATCTTTGGGAACTAGCCATCTGGTTATTGCTTCTATTTTCTTGGGGTCAGCAGCTACCCCTTGTGTAGAAATCACATGACCTAAGTATTCCAAACAAGGCTGGCCAAAACTACACATTTTCTTGTTCACTTTCAATCCATTTTCTTGCAAAACTCTCAAAATAGCCTCCAATTGGGACATATGCAACTCAAGTGTAGGACTATACACAAGTATATCATCAAAGAACACTAAGACGCATTTCCTTAGGAAGGGTTTTAATACCTCATTCATAAGGGCTTGAAATGTAGAGGGTGCATTTGTTAGCCCAAACGGCATAACAAGGAATTCATAATGCCCCTCGTGAGTCCTAAAGGCTATTTTTTCAACGTCTTCAGCCTTCATGTGAATTTGATGATACCCAGATTTAAGATCCAACTTAGAAAAGATACACGAGCCGGCCAACTCATCTAACAGCTCCTCTATTAATGGAACGAGGGATGGACCTTATCCTAGTGAAAGAACGAGGGATGACAACTAATAATATAGAATAATTGTGTGAATGGTGCCCAACTTATTCTATATTAATCCAGTTAAACTGACCCACCAAAAGAGAAAATTATTGGTAATGTCTTTGAAGTTTGAATATCCATCTATAGGCTGAGGAAGCAAGAAAACAGTGGCTTTTGTTTTCTTGTGATTTTTGGAGGCTATAGGGGAGGGTATGTGCTTGCTAACTTTTTTTTGTTGGTTGATTTGGTTTTCACTATGTTTAATAAAGGGAGGAGCTGAATTTAATGGTAGTCATAAGGCTAATGAGAGGAGCAATAATATTTGAAACCACTAGATGACTAGTGGATAGTTTGATATTTATTATAACTCAAATTGAATGAAAGAAATATTGGTAAACTTGCATTTGCCTCACTCTTTTCCTTGTCTAAATTTCTTCCCTAAGTTTTATTATCATGTGACGTGTCATAAAAATACATGTTAAGAATTGGATATAAAGGTATTTATTGTTGATTATTTTTTATTTTTTTAAAATATTAAATGGCTTTTTTAATTTTTAAGACAATAAACACTCATATTTTTATTTAATACATTTTTATTTTTATATATTGACGGAACCTCAAAATTCACGAATAGGTTTTCAAAAAAGGCTTATTGCACATTGTCAAATTATGAACTCAAATCACTTAGCATCAAATCATTTCAATTAACGTCAATTCAATCTGAAAACTCTTTTTACCATTGATATCTAAAATGCTTTCCATCTTTTTGCAGGTGTTGTTGTTTAATTTATAAAGTGTGTTGCCTAAAGCAAAAATTGGAGCATGGCACCATCAAGAAGGAAGGAGGGGTCAACAAGTTCAAACAAGCAAAATGTATAGAACACGTGCACTACTTTAACTATTTACATGACTGCTATTTATTTATTACTAACATGAATTTTATTGTTGCACTTTTCAGTTACGTTTGAGGCATGCCTGCGTACCCAATGTGTTGGTTGACATCAACAACAATTTGACTTCTGTGCAAAGAACCCGAATCGAGGCCACTCCATTCAAAGCGTTTGTAAATATGCTACAAAATTTACAAATCTCTGGCATACTACTGTGGGAATTAGCTTGCCGATGGGACGACCAAAGTAGGGAGTTCAGGGTTAGAAGTCGAGTGGTTGGTTTTAATCCTATCGATGTATGTTTTGCGGTTGGACTACGCGTCAGAGGTGAACGGGTCCAAGTTGACGATGGAGGGGAATGTCAAACATTGAATCTGTTTGGGGGTGCAGTTGTCACTGTTGATAGAATTATCCAACTGCTTCATGCGTATCGAGGTGACCATCAAGTGGATGATTTTTGTAGGCTGTATATACTCCTTGCATTTGGCGTGTTCTATTTTCCAAGAACAGGGAGATATGTGTGTAGCGGCATGATTAAAATGTTGGATGACTTGGATATTCTTAGTTATTACTACTGGGGTTTAGCAGTATACGATTTCTTGGTTGATAGTTTAAGCGTGGCTGCTTCTGTTGTGAAAATGGGTGAGAATTCAAGCCAAAGATACATAACAGGATGTGCAGCTATCCTTCAGGTATATACTCTTTCCATCCTTAAATTATAGTAATTTTTTTTCGTATGCATGAATTTTATAAGCATGTTAACCTTCCTAGTAAAACTATGTACTTAAGTTTGACAATTGCTTGATGCAGATATGGGCTTTGGACCACCTGTCCATGTGGCAAACAGACAGGAACCCCCGCATGTTTCCTTTTCCACGATATTTGAATTGGCAAAACGTTGGCAGCAGCAAGGACAAGATTGATCGGGCATTTCGACACAATTTGGTAAGCATGTTGAATTAGTCTTCCTATAACATGTTTGGTAAGAAAAAATATTTTGTATGTTAGTCTTCCATCAACATTTCATATTTGTGCATCTGGTGTATTTTGTGCATTAGCAGATAATCGAGGATGTGGCTGCAACGACTGAAGAGATGCAGTTTGACATAGTCAAGGAAGCATTGGACGAGGCACACCCCCAGTTTGGGCATGAGCGAGCAAGGTCTTTTGATATGGAGGACCATGCCAGTGAACTTTGTCGGGTGGTGGCAGAGAATAGGCAGTTTGAGGAGAGGATTACCTTTCTCGAGCAAGAACTGAGTATGTTGAAACAAATTGTGCTGCAGCGTCCAGCGGCGGCAGCGCCTTCAACTTCAGCTACTGCCATGCATCATCCTGTAAACATACATTGACAAAGTGCTTCATTTATGACGCCTCTCCATGGTGATAGTGAAGGGTATGAAGCCGGTTCTTAGCAAACACCTGGTCGTGCATCACCCTTGACAGTAGGAAGCCCACGTCTTTGTAGTCATACTGCTGCTTGGAATGACGGTGAGGGATGTTTGATTAACATTAGAATTACATGAAAGATTTAACACTAATTAAATTGCTATCTATTATATAGTGGAATATGAAAGTAAGTAATTTTAAACGATACAAATACAAGTCTGGCAAATTTTTTAGGCTTTTATCTACCATATCTCTGTTTTGTGGGAATTTTTAAAAATCAACATTCCTTTTCAAGTGAATCATTGAAAAACCTGCCTCAAGAGAATGATACAGGTAATTGTGCAAACCTTACACAGTACTGCCTCCATTGCCAATTGCCTTATATATATATATATTTGTGTAACATGTAACATGAGGTCTATTTGTTACACAAATGGAAATAATGTCCAGGCTGAAGCTGATGTTGAGGCTGTTACCACTGATAAGCCATCATTGAACATTGCCACACGAGCAAAACTCCAACCGAGGAAGTGTGTGGAAAGTGCATCCACTCGAACTCCATATGTATATCAGCTAAGGAAGAGGAAGAACACACAGATGTAACTGGTTGACTGATGGTTAATAGATAGTAGGATGTGAACTATGTAGTGTAATTAGTAGCTGATCCCAATGATTTTGTATGTACCATGTTTGATATTTTTGAGTGGAGGTAGCTCATTTGAGAAGTTTGCCGTTAACTTGACAATGTTGAATTTAGTTTTTGCATTATTATTGGATTTGTGATTTCATGTAACAATGAAAAATGAAACTGAAAAATCTCCCTGTTCATGTGGTTGAATGTCATCATCGTAATTGAAAGTTAGATTCTCAATAAATAGAGCTCAGTAATATTTGTGCATACTGGTGGAAAAAGTAGGTTAATGAATAACAAAAAAGTATAACCAATGACATACAAAAGGTGGTTAACAGGGTAAATGGCCAGAAGGGCTGCTTCTCTGTGCATGGCCATTAACCAAGTTGCATAGGATATTAGCCAACTTTCATGGCCATTAACCAACTTGTATAGGGTATTAACCATATTTTTGTTCTTCATTAACCAACTTTATTTCTATGCTTGTGAAACAAAGTTGGTTAATGAAGAAAAAAAACGTAGTTAATGCTCTATGAAAGTTGGTTAACAAGGTAAAGAGAGCAAAATAGTTGCCTATTTGTGCATACCCATTAACTAACTTGTGGAGGGCATTAACCATATTTTTGTTCTTCATTAACTAACTTTGTGTCTATGGTTGGGAAACAAAGTTGGTTAACGAAGAACAAAAATGTGGTTAATGCTCTATGAAAGTTAGTTAATAAGATAAAGAGAGCAAAAGGGTTACCGATTTGTGCATGCCCATTAACCAACTTGTGGAGGGAATTAACCACATTTTTGTTCTTCATTAACCAACTTTGTGTCTATGCTTGTGAAACAAAGTTGGTTAACGAAGAACAAAAATGTAGTTAATGCTCTATGAAAGTTGGTTAACAAGGTAAAGAGAGCAAACTTCCTGCCATTTGGGCATGCCCATTAACTAACTTTGTGTCTATGGTTTGGAAACAAAGTTGGTTAACCAAGAACAAAATGTGGTTAATGCTCTATGAAAGTTGGTTAACAAGATAAAGAGAGCAAAAGGGTTGCCTATTTGTGTATGCCCATTAACCAACTTGTGGAGGGCATTAACCACATTTTTGTTCTTCATTAACCAACTTTGTGTCTATGCTTGTGAAACAAAGTTGGTTAATGAAGAACAAAAATGTGGTTAATGCTCTATGAAAGTTGGTTAACAAGGTAAAGAGAGCAAACTTCCTGCATTTGTGCACGCCCATTAACTAACTTATGGAGGGCATTAACCACATTTTTGTTCTTCATTAACCAACTGTGTCTATAATTATGAAACAAAGTTGGTTAACGAAGAACAAAAATGTGGTTAATGCTCTATGAAAGTTAGTTAACAAGGTAAAGAGAGCAAAATGGTTGCCATTTGTGCATGTCCATTAACCAACTTGTGGAGGGTATTAACCATATTTTTGTTCTTCATTAGCCAACTTTGTATCTATGCTTGTGAAACAAAGTTAGTTAATGAAGAACAAAAATGTGGTTAATGCTCTATGAGAGTTGGTTAACAAGGTAAAGAGAGCAAAAAAAAAGTTGCCTAGTGCAATAGAAAAGGACCTGCAACAAAGGCCAGGTTGCCGGGCGGCTAATTGGCCGCTGGGCGATGGAAACTCAGAGTGAGAAAGGAAGAAGCAGCATAGCCCCAGTCGTCGGGTGGCCAAATGGCCACTGGGCGATGGAAAGTCAGAGGGGAAAAGAGACAGCAGCAGCGCCCCGGTCGCTGGCGGCCAACTGGCCGCTGGGCGATGGAAACCCAGTGGGAAAAGCAGCACCATGCCCATTAATCACGTACCGTAGGAAATTAACCACTATTTTTGTTCGTCATTAACTAACTTTGTGTATACGTTTGTGAAAAAAGTTAGTTAATGAAGAACAAAAAGGTGGTTAATGACCTGGAGAAATTGGTTAACAGGGTAAAGGCTGGAAGGGTTTCATATTATGTGCATGCGCATTAACCAACTTTCGAAGGTCATTAACCATTTTTTTGTTCGTCATTAACCAACTTGGTTTCTAAGCTTGTGAAAAAAATTGGTTAATGAAGAGTAAAAAGGTGGTTAATGACCTATAGAAGTTGGTTAACGAGGTAAAGGCTAGAAAGGTTGCATGATTTGTACATGCCCATTAACTAACTTCCAAAGGTCATTAACCACTTTTTTGTTCATTGATCTGTTAATTATTCCTATATCTTAAATGCCTTGTAATACGCATCATTGGACTCCATTTATGCTTAATTGTCATCGTTTAGCTAAGTTTCTAATATCAAACCCTAGTTGGATCATTATTGTGAAACTATGCTTAAATGTATTTTCAAATACTAATAATTGGTTAATAGGTGTCGAAACAAAGTTAGTTAATGAAGAACAAAAAAAGTGGTTAATGACCTATGAAAGTTGGTTAATATGCATGCACATAATATACAACACATCCAGCCTTTACCCCGTTAACCAACTTCTGTAGGTCATTAACCACCTTTTTGTTCTTCATTAACCATAATTTTGTTCTTCATTAACTAACTTTTTTCACAAGTTTAGAAAAAAAATGAGTATTTTCCTTTGGATATTTGAAAAACTGATTTTGCCTTCAAAAATGACATTACCAATCAAACAAAAATAACCAAATAAATACATTCACATTACATGTACCATAAGATATAAGTGTGCTTCATACACATAAAATGTTCATTGAACACCATATAAACCTGTACCAAAAAAAAATTCTACCTGACCATTTACATAACCTTATATGATTATGTACACTTTATAAGTACTATTTCATTTACTAAACTACACAAACAACCTATTCCAAAAAAATACCTGGGTAGGTTGCTTTACTTACAATAAAATAAATGTTTGGAATAATAAAAAAGATGTAATATATAAGATGTGTGTGAAACAACATCATGTTTTGTTCTTGTTTTGCATGCATTCTTGAGCATTTTAGGCATTTTAGTTTCCTTTTTGGTTTGTTTTTCCTTTAGTTCGGATAACTGCGGTGTTTTTGGTGTTCTCGTGCAGGATTAATGTTGAATTGGCCTTGGATTGAATGGAATGCTTGCATGTTTGAAGTTGGAGCTTAATGGATAGCAAAAAGGTGCAAAAAGACCATTCCAGAGGGATCCACGGCCTGCCCGTGGATTAAACCACGGCTATGGATCGAGCAGCAACTTGAAGGAGGAAAAGAGAAATTCCAGGGAGTTCCACGGCCTAACCGTGGAATGATCCACTGTAGTGGAATGATCCATGGCCTGGCCGTGGAATGATCCATGGCCATGGAATTCTGACAGCAAGATCCACGGCCATCCCGTGGAATAATCCACGGCCGTGGATCGCAGTACGCAGTAGTTTTTAAGTTTTAAGTTTTATTTCTTTTGGGGGCTTTTTAGCCAATTAAAACCCTAGGTTATAAAGAGATGTTCTGAATAGAATTAGGGGGTTCTAATTTGGTTTTGGAGGAGGCACATTGGAGGCTTGGGTTCTTGATCTTTCTTCCTTCTTCTTTCTTGGATTACGAGTTTGGATGTTTAAGAACATGTTTTCTGATTTCTTCTTCTCTGTGTCTGAGTAGTTCCTTTTGTTTTTAGGATTGAGTAATGCCCTTTGATACATTGATAATGATTAATTGACGTTGTTTCCCCTTTTATTAATCTTGAATGTTCTTTGATTCAATCCTTATTGTTCTTATTCATGTGAATTTGTTGGCCACTTATTTGCATCTCATAGGCATTTAGGGATGTACTGAGAGGTGAACCTAGGTGTTGGAACCATAAGAATTGAACTTAAGGTCTAAATCACGAGAGTAGTTTTAGCCTTTCGAGGATTCAATGAATTACCACAAAGCGTAATGGGTTCAATTTAAATTCAATTACCATGAGAGTAGGAATTGGTTTAATTGGGCACGGATCTTGTATCTTGAGAAAGAACATTAACTAATTTAGGGTAATTCACCTTCAATTGAATTTCAAATTTAATAAAAAGGGTTGTCAATTAAGATTTGTCTTGTATCATTGTGGTATCCCAATCTTGGAAGCTTTCTTGAATCTGAATACCATTCTTGATAACTTGCTATTTTTGTTCTGAATTCTATTTTCTTGATTTTTATTTAATTATTTTGTTACTATGTTCTTCTTAATCAATAATCATATTCCTTATTGTTTAATTTAATTGAATTAATTAATTAATTGGTATTCATAGACACAGTCCCTGTGGATTCGATCTTTTTATTACTTGACGACGAAACCGTACACTTGCAGATTTCACGCATCAAGTTTTTGGCGCCGTTGCTGGGGACTGTGTTTTTCTTGAATATTAATTTAATTTTTAATTTAATTATTTTAAACCTTTTTCTTTTTATTTGGTTCTTACGTTCTTGATTTCTCTTTGACTCTCTGCAAGTAATTTCTCTTGTTTATGCAAAGTACTAGACGTTCTGGGATTCTCATTGAAGCTGATCCTGAAATTGAAAGGACTTTACGTAGAAGGAGAAGACAACAAAGGCATAGAGTAAGAGAAATATTTGAACCAATACTTGTCATGGCAGCAGCTGAAGATAATAAATCGTTAAAAGAGTATGCAGCCCCTAATGCTCGGGGTTTGCAATCTGGAATTGCTCGGCCAGACATTAAAGCCAGGCACTTCACCATACCTCCTGCCCTACTTTTTATGATACGAAAAAACCAGTTTGGAGGATTGCCGTCAGAGGATCCTAATGATCATGTGGACATGTTCTTGGAGTTCTGTGAGACCCTCAAGATCGAAGGCGCCTCTGTTGATGCTATTCGTCTCCACCTGTTTCCTCTATCATTGAGAGATAGAGCTAGAGCTTGGCTGAAGTCTATTCCGGCTGAGACGATAACTACTTGGGACTAATTGGAGCAAGCCTTCTTGGACAAATTCTTTCCACCTTCCAAGACTGCTCACCTAAGGACCCAAATCACAAGCTTTGTTCAGAAAGATGGCAAGTCATTGTCAGAAGCTTGGGATAGATATAAGACTTTGCTGGAAGCCTGCCCACACCACGGGTTAGAAAAATGATTAATTGTCCACACCTTCTACAATGGTTTGGAATATTCTTCGAAGGTGTCTCTTGACTCCGCAGCTGGTGGAGCTTTGATGAATAGAAGGCTCACAGAAGCTTATGGGATAATTGAGAGTGTAGCTTCAAATCATCACCAATGGGCTAATGAAAGAGGTCACAACCCGAGGAAGATTTCAGGAGATAAGTTTGAGGTAGATGGTGTGTTTGGATGCATACTTTTGAAGACTTATTTTGATGATAACAAACGGGAAGAATAAATGAAGATGATAAATAGACTAAGTTCAAGTTTATATTTGATTAGCATTAGGACTTAGGATCTATTGTACGGAGCCCACATTAATATCTCTTTATTTTTTTTGACAGAAAAGAGAAAACTTGGTTCTAAACTTAGTGTCTTTGAAAACATCTTTTTAAAACCCTTTTTGAAATGAGTTATTCGAATAGAGCTTTGCCTATTCGAATAAACATCCTCACGTGGTTTGATTTCTAAAAGGTGTTATTCGGATAACTAACCTGTTATTCGAATAACTAAGGTTTTTCAGAACACTATTTTGTAAGTGGCTATTCGAATAATCCTTCCCTTATTCGAATAAATGAAGTTTTTCAGAACTATGCTTTTAAGTGAGTTATTCGAATAACTCATACGTTATTTGAATAAAACCACTCTATCTGAACTTCTTTTTAAATACGTTATTCGAATAGATAAGCTATTATTCGAATAACCGTTCGTTTTCACAACTCTGGTTTTAACAGAGTTATTCGAATAACAGGTTGGTTATTCGAATAACCCATTTCAGATGAGTTTTCAGAAACAATGTTATTCGAATAAGCCTGTGCTCTATTCGAATAAACACGAAGCTTTTGTTTACGTAAATGGAAACAGACAAGATTTTTAATCTGTGTTAATTGCTATAAATTATACCCAATGGCTAATTCATCTGGTTTTTTCTATAAATAGCAAGCCTGGGTCACGTTTTTCAGTGCCAATAATTCTGAACTATTTTCTTATTACTCTGATTTGTGAAAACTATTTTCTACGCTCTTCTTGTTTAAAAACTTTGAGATATTTCTGTGAGAGCTCCATTAGCACTTCAATTTGTATTACTTACTCTGAGTGAGAGTTTCTCTTCATCTCTATTTTTTGATATTCTGTATCGAGGGTAAGGTATCCCTCAAGGTTTGTATAAGGGTGAGGTATCCTCAGGTGAGACTTTAGCACAAGGGTAGAGTGTCCCTGTGTGTGAAAAGTGCTCTATTTTGTAACGTAGCAAGCACCTATTGAAGCTTGTGTACTTAATGAAAAATCTCGCTTTCGAGGATCGGACGTAGACCACAAGTGGGTTAGTGGTCGAACCAGGATAAATACTGTGTCTGCTTCTCTTTTCCTAATCTCTTTTTTTATGCAATTTAATTTACTGCATATTTATTTTTTCGCTATTCTTTATTGTTTCTTTTCTTCTTCTTATCCCTTCTGTGCATTTATTTATTAAGCTTTTGATATTCGTATTAATTGAAAAGAGGTTTTGTGAAAAAGTTTTATACTCAATTCACCCCCTCTTGAGTACTGGAAGCCACTTGGTAACAGATGGTGTTGATTTAATTATGTCAAAGTTTGATTCTTTGAATAAACATTTTGACATGCTTGAGAAAGCTCATGTTAATGCCATAGGTGCCTCTGACAATTTTTGTGAGATTTGTGGAGCACAGGGACATATTGGTGCTGAATGCCAAGTTGGAATGGGTTCCTCACATGGTGCACCGGTGGAGCAAGTGGAATCATATCACAATTTCCATGACTTCAACCAAAAGGGGAGGAATGATCCGTATTCCCAAACTTACAACCCCGGTTGGAGGTTGTTGAATCCTTAGCACAAGTGAGTTTTTGATGTCAAAGTGGGCTTAGAATTAAAGAAATTTGGAAGAAAATAGATAAGTTTTAATTGTTTTTGAGCATGATTAGTTTGGGAGTTCACTACTTGATGAGTTCCAATTTTTGAATGAAACAGGTGTGGATTCAACTAAAAAAGAAGGAAGAAGTTGTTCTTTGTTTTGAACGTGCCATCGCCTTGCGAGGAACTTCCATCGCGAGGCGAGATTTCGTGCTTTCACGAGGTGAGGATCATCCATCGCGAGGCGAGATGAGGAACGCAAGGATCTGAGATTGCAATAGGCTTTCCATCATACGCGGGCCGTTGCGAGGCAAGCGTGGGTCATCGCTAGGCGATGGCTGTTATCCTGCTAATTGTAAATAGCTTGAAAAACATTTGTTACAGATCTTTTTGATAGTTTTCATTTCTAAACTCAGAAATATTTGGGTTTTTACCCATAGCTCTGCTAGGGTTCCTTTTTCTTCCATTTCCATTGATGATTCAAGCTTGGGAACAACACCTTGAAGAATCAATGGCTTTTTCCTCTCCCATTTGTTTGATTTCTCTCATCTCTTCTTTTTCCATTATGAATAGCTAAATTTCTTATGGCTAGGGTCAGATGAACATTGTAAATACTCTTATGTGATCTGATTTGTTTTTCTTTACAAGTTAATTCATGGATTTAAACATTCTACTCATTGCTTAATGCTAATCAATACTTGATCATTATTGGTTTGAATGTGGGTATTACTTCAAATTGGAAAATTCGTTTTAATGCTGGACCTGAGTAGAGTTGACATAATTATGATTGAATATAGGGATATATCATTGTAATTATGTGTTCCATTAAATCACTGTTATTAATGCTTAACTTGAATTAACAATTACCTAAGGAATTGGGAGTTGTGATTGGGTCAAAGAGGTTTTGAATCAAGGAATTGATCTTGGCCTAATTTGTTGATTGGAACTTCAAATGCATGATTATTGCTTGTATTGAGAATTCATCAGTAGCATAAGAGGGTAAACAATGGGATTCGACCCCTAGCCGCTTTTCTCAATAGACTTTATTCTCCTTAAAAATCCAAAAACATTCTTTAATTTGTCAATTGCTCTGTTTTTAGTTCATTTCTTTTACACTTGTTAAAAAACCAATACAATTCAAAGTTATCAAATCATTTTCTCAGTTCAATTAGTGATTTTCAAGTTTACATTGATAATTGACACACAATCCTCATGGGATCGACAACTTTATTCACTCTGTATTACTTGTACAATTTGGTACACTTGCCAAATTACTAACAGAGGTCACATCCTAACTTCTCTTACCGGAATAATCAGTACCAAGCTGGGCAAGGTAATGCTAAACCATCTTTTGGAGTTCCACAGGTACAGAAATCTAGACTTGAGTCACTTCTAGAGAATTTTGTTGAGAGCCAGTCTAAGCAGAATGAGGAGTTTAGGCACCATGGGCAAGTTGTGACTGAGGCAATTAAAGAGTTGTCAGCTAAGGTTGACAATTTAGCCATTCATAATAAGATGTTGGAAACCCAAATTGCCCAATAAGCAAGCACTTCTCTTAGGCAGCAAGGTAAGTTTCGTGGTCAACCTGAAGTCAACCTAGGCAATGAACATTGTAAGGCTGTGAGTTTGAGGAGTGGAAAGAGGTTAGAGGATCCTAGGGGTAAGGGGGAGAGTAACAAAGATGTGGGGAATGAGGAAAAAGAGACTAAGGCACAACCCTTAGAAGAGGAGGAAATCACTGAGAAGGTGTCTAAGTATGTACCCCCTGAACCTTACTAACCCCCAGTTCCCTTCCCTCAAAAATTGGCTAAGGCGAAGTTAGATAAGCAGTTTAGGAAATTCTTAGAGGTTCTTAAGAAATTGTACATTAATGTACCCTTCACTGAGGCGTTAAAACAAATGCCTACCTATACCAAATTTCTTAAGGACATTTTGTCTAACAAGAGGAAGCTTGAGGAATATGAGACAGTAGCTTTAACTGAGGAGTGTAGTGCTTTAATTCAAAATAAATTGCCTCCTAAGTTAAAAGATCCAGGTAGCTTCTCTATTCCTTGTTTGATTGGTAACACTAGTTTTGATAAAGTTTTGTGTGATTTGGGAGTTAGTGTTAGTCTTATGCCCCTTTCTGTGTGTAAGAAGTTGGAGGTGGGTGAGCTAAAACCCACAACAATCTCACTTCAATTGGCGGATCGGTCTGTCAAGTACCCTATAGGCATCTTGGAGGATGTTCCCATTAAGGTTGGTAAGTTTTACATGCCAGTGGATTTTATTGTGCTTGACATGGAAGCTGATGCTACAATACCGATCATACTTGGGCGTCCATTCCTTGCCACTGGAAGGGCAATCATTGATGTCCATGAAGGAAAATTGACTTTGCGATTGAATGATGAGGAAGTAATTTTTGATGTTTTTAAATCTGAAAATAATTCTAATTCCTCAAATTCATGTAATCGCATAGATACTACTAATGTTGTGGATAGTGTTGTGCTTTCAGGTGTGCAGGAATCGGTGGCTGATGCTATGTTCGAAAAGACCTTGCCCAAGGGTACCACAAAATCTGAGAAGTCTAAGCCCAGCAAGAAAGGACCTGAGAAGCAGAATGACAAGTGTGTCGAGAAGCGTGAATTTAAACTCGGGGATAAAGTTCTTATCAATAACTCGCTTCTACGTTTCTGTCCTAGTAAGTTATGGTCGAAATGGTTTGGACCATATGAGATTGTTCGAGTTTTATCCTACGGTGTGCTTGTGACAACTGTCGAGATTACCAAATTTAAATCAATTTATAACCGATTTACCAAAACTGCTTGTAGCATAAGGTAACACCGGGTCGAGCCCGTAGATCACTCTAATTATAAAGTCAGATTAAGAGGTTAATAAATAGGGGGAAAGAGTTTTGCAAGATTAAATAACAAAGAACAATAAAAATGAGTAAACAAGATTGAGAAAACAACCAATCCAAGAGAATTAACAAATCTTGATTTTAATCCATCCTTGATCTTTATAAATCCGTTCAACTATCAACCAAATCTTTGGTCTTAGATCACATCAAGACGCCTCTCAATGATCCATGGATCTTCTATTAGAAACGCTTCTAAAATTTAATTAATTAAGGTTAGACAAATTAAGCATCCATCCAAAACCCAAATTAACTTAAAAACCAAGATCCAACCAAGCTAAATATTTCATCAAACATCTTTGATAAATTATATAACCTCTGAATTCATCTCTTGGCATATGATAATTACGCAATTAACATATGCAAATCCCAATCAAATTAAGCATTAAATCAGAATTTAAACAAGAGAAGAAAAGAAAGAGAAACTTGATTAATAGATGAACGTATAACGATTAAAACGAGATCTCAGGATTAATCATCAAGCTTGTCAATCTCTTGGATTGATTAAAGAAGTTTAGCTCTCCATAGCCATCACCATTGGAGAACCTTCAAGAACCATACAAAAATGAAAATAACAAAGAGAGAGGAGGAGAGGAAGAGAAGAAGAGAATTCTCCAAAATGAAACACTAAAACTTTAATTATAACAACACTACTACATAAAAGCTCTACATGTTACAATGATCTGCATAGCCTCCCTTTTATAGAAGGTTTAGAGGTAAAAAATGTCAAAAGGGGGCTGAGTCATGGTGGTTGAGTGGAGTAGGTGGATGAGTGGAGTAGGTGGATGAGTGGAAAATGTTGAATGACTTTTGGTGAGTGGAAAATTATGGAGATTCTTTGTCTCTGAAATCATGCAGCTCTGAAGTCATTGCATTCGTCATTTTTGAGCCAAGTGGTCTTCATGAAGATTGTAGGTCTGGATTTTAGCTTTCAAATGGCTTTAGTTTGAGCCCAATATCATTTCTATAGCTCCAGATATGTTCAAATTACTGCACATTACTCAGGCCCTGACGCAGCTCCTCTGTTCTGACTTCCAAGCCCAATATCACCTCCAAGGAGTCTGAATCAGGAAAAGTGTACAACATGAAAGTTGTAGATTTGAGTCTTAACTATCAACCATCAAAATTTCAGCCCATTCTACAACTTTCACCATAAGCAGTGTAATGAACAGTACACATAGGTCATTCTGCCAGGAGCAACACTTTAGTTCTTGATTCAATGCCAATTTGAGCCATCCAAACGTGTGATTGAGTCTTTGATGTCTTCATGAAGATTGTAGAACTCTCTCTTATCTTTAGAATGACATAAGATTCACCTTAAACATCCACCTACAGCCCAAGATATGACCCAAATACAGGATTAGTGTAAGACGTAAATCATGCTGAAAAATTCAATTAAATCCATTTTGAGTTCAAAACATACAAAACATAACCAAACTTAATTTATTAAGTGTATGGAGAGTGTAAATGACTAAAAATGAAGGCTTATTAATGCATCAAATATGTGAACATCAAATTCCCCCACACTTAGCTTTTTGCACTCCTGGGCAAAACACATAAAAACAAAATAAAACAGACTCAAAAGTTAAACATTCTAAAAGACTCAATTTCTAATAATATTTAAGAATGAAGAGCAATTGATAATTCAAGTGATCAAAACATTTATGAGGTAACACATATTCACATCTTAAATCAACAAGCAGGGATACTTCAATTGAAAAGCATGAGTAAAGAATGATAGATCCTCACAGAATTCACTCTCAATCTCTCAAGTGTTTAAAAGGTAGGTATTACACTCAATTCAACCATGAAAATTGCACTACCATAAGCTTGCTTATCTTCTACTTCTCCACTACTCAAAACACATGCATACACAAATCATGAGGACTTTATTCAAGGTTGTAGTGAGGTCAAGGTAACAGAAGAGGGTAAAATGGATATGAGAGGATAAATACCAAAGAGAATAAAAGCAAATGAGAGCTGAGTTCAAATAACAAGCATAAAAGTTCACCCCAACTCTAATGTATAACCCTTTACATATTCATTTCTCAATCCTTTTTATATATATATATATATATATATATATATATATATATGAACATAACTATATACATACATTTTTTTTTTCTTTTTGTTTTTGTTTTTTTTTTTTTTTTTTTTTTTTTTTTAGGCACTCTTTCCTTTTTCAACAACTATTTTGTACACACATCCCCCACACTTGTTCAAAAACTCATCCATTAACTAAGCTAATGTTCTTTTATTCCCTAAGGTAAAGTAAGAACACGGTTTTTCATTTAAGGCACATAATGAGCTAGAAACAAGGAATGGTCAAATAAGCTCAAAGGGGTTAAGTAAAGGAAAATATACAAGGTTGGCAAGAATCAGAAAATTTTCAAGAAGTCAAAAGAGTGCTTGATATCATATTGAAAACAAGGTTGGCTATTTGGTTAAACTAGCTAAGAAAGAGGGCCTCAATCATGTTCATGCATGCAAGTAAAACGTAGCCTCAAAAAGAATCAAAGCAAGTTCTAGAGTGGTCATTAACATGAGTGAAAATCACACAAGAAAGAAGAGAATGGCATAAATGTGGAATCCATCCATTAGGCTCAAAATCTCACAAGGTATGCATCTATCAAACTTAATTCATCAATTCAATCATCCATAACCAAGCATATCAGTTCAAGAAGGAAGAAACGTTATTCAATCATGCAATGAACCCTTTTTTTTGTTTTTTTTTAACAACAAAACAAAAAAAAATGCTAAAATCTCTCCCCCACACTTAATATAACATTGTCCTTAATGTAAAAGAGAGAGATAGAAAAGAGCAACACAACCTGATAAGAAGTGAATCAACGCCAAGCAGGAAAAGAAACACACCGTCAGTGCCACATCAGACCCTAAAAAGAAATCAGATAATAAAACTTAAGTACTTCCACAATTTAATACTAATTAATTACTACCTAAAAACACTCCTTACTCTGCCACCAATTAAGATGCGTCTCAAGAGAAAAAATTACTCCTTACTCTGCCATCACTAATTGGTTTAATAAGTCCATGACAATCATATCATGTTTTCCAAACAAAACAACAACAATTTTTTTTTTGTTTTTTTGTTTTTTGTTTTTAGGTCAATTATCCTTCCCCCCCAACTAGATCACAATATTGTCCTCAATGTTAAAATATAGATGAGTAAAGGATAGAATAAATTACCTGTTGGAGAAAGCAGACACAAATTTAAACAGAAACAAAGTACAATAAAATCAAACCGATTAAAGAGAAAGTGTCAGATTTGGCTTGCTTTTCTTGTTACTTCCTTCGCTGCTTCCTGTTGACCAATCTATCTGAGCTAATACCTTATCAGGTACATACTCAAAAGCTTCCAATTTATCAATAAGCTCATCAATAGTGGAGGCAGAGATAAGAAGTTGTCTTGCCGAAGGAGTGATAAATTTCTGTTCCACAGCTTTATGTACAGGTTTCATGGCAGATCTTTATACTGCGCGTCATGAGTGCAGTAACACCAAGACAGCTCAGCCAATCTGGGCATTCTTCTCCCTCTCGCTTGTGGGATATTTTGGATTAAGCTACGACGCCACTAATTAAAGTGCGTAAATTTGACAGCTACCACCAACGACCACAGCCAGTGAGAGGTCGCTGAAGAGCCCATGGCATTAAATCACAGGATCCAGCTCAGAGGCATTGTCACGCGAGAATGCAAACACGGGACGCTTCTTTCTGTCCATCAACAAGCAGAGCCTTTGGTTAAAAACCTGGGAATACTTGCGCGGCTCTCTGTAGAGCATGGCACACGAACTTTTTTTACCGACCGGCGTGCGAAAGTCCACCTAAGTCAATGACGGGTCTGCCACTCCACTGGTAGGGGCTCCTAATCTAATTAAAGACCAAGTACAACCGAAGTTTCGCCCTTTTTTTTTTTTGAAAATGTACAAGATAATATATACATGTTGTTGTGATTGTGGCTCACATCTTCCTCTGGTTTCACGTCCAGAAATGGCTTAAACGCCTTCTATGAGTCGAGGATAAGCTTCCCATCTAATTTTCTTATAAATTGGCAAACAGGGTCTTTTTGAGTCAGATTCCCAAGACTATAACGCTCTTGTTCGTCCTTGAAGAGATTCCATAATTTAAGAATTTCACGATGCACCAATCCACAAGAATGCGTCTCAAGAGTCAATAAGATATCATCTAAAGACTCCTTACTCAGTCCATTCTTAATGAAGAAAAATTTATCTTCTCTATTTGCGGAAACCATCCCCAAAGTACGACATCGCTTGTTACAGTTCCATCGTCCACATTTGTGACAGACTTGTAACCTTTTTGCTCTTCTCCTTTTAGAATATGAACTTCTTCTAAGACCGGGCATATATGAGTCAAATGAAATTGAGGACTCACCTGCTAATCGGACCTTTGCTTCGATTATCCAGCGTATATCTTCTGGGATGCCCTTGTACATTAACAGTCTCAATCTCTCACATCTAGCTTTGTAAATTTTGGTTAGAACATTTTTATGAACAGAAGGGAAATACTTTTTTAGATTTGAAAGAATGACATCCATTTTGAAAGAGAAGAAATCACTTATTATGGGAAATTGAAAGACAAACCGACTCGAGAGTCACGAGTACCGTTATCCGCCGTTTAACCGGAACCGAAAGAACGCAAAAAGAAGAAACAAATTAAAATAAATTCTACTCATAACAAGGATTAGAAAGGGAGATGGATTTTACCTCAACAGCTTGATGTTCCAGAAATGGTTTGAGTCTTTTTGCTTTATAATTTTTTTTATTTTTTTATTATTTTTTTTATGCATCATTTATTGATTCCGCAAGTCATGCAAGTGCAATTTGCGTAACTTGGAAGCATCATTTTTCTTTCAGAAATGGACCCCAATTTTTGACAATGTTCACAACTTTTGTAAAAAGTATAACGCCTCTTGAATAATATGGCCAATAAAATCCATACTTGCAAGATTTTGCAAATATTTTTCTTTGAAAAAAAAATGACCTCCACATGCTTCAATGACAAAATTCAATGACACTACTTACCTCATTGTCGGGTACAAATCTCCAAAAGATTTGATCAGGACAATAATTGAACAAATATGGGTCAGCACAATAGAAATTTTTTTTTTACCTCAATAAAAAAAAACTTTTTTTTGGTTTTTTTTTTATATATATAACAAAGGTGGGGTAATAAACCACCACCAAATAAAAAAAATAATAAAGGTGGGGTAATAAACCAACTACCAAATAAAAAAAAATTCAAAAATGGTGTGGTAGAAACCAACCACCAAATAAATTAATAAGCAAAAATAAATAAATAAACAAATAAACAAAAACAAAAATAAATGATGAAAAATAAATGACAGAAATAAATAAATGACAAAAATAAAAAATAATAAATAATAAATAAATGACAGAAAATAAATAAATGACAAAAATAATAAATAAATAAAAAATTGCGTAGAAAGTAAAAGGAGAGGTTCCCCCAATGTTAGTATGTAAAAACAAATAAAAGGGAGAGATTCCCCCATCATTGTTAGTAATTATAAAAAAAAAAAAGTAAAAGGAGAATTACCCCCACTGTTCAAAAAATAAAATAAAATAAAATAAAAAGGAGAATTAACCCCACTATTAATATGTACAAGAAAAAAAATAGAGAATTACCCCCACGGAATTAATATGTAAAAAAAATAGAAAATAAAAAATAAAAATAAAGATAAAAATAAAAGGCTAATTTTTTTTTTTGGTTATCTTTTTTTTTTTTGGTTTTCATAATGCGGATGGAGAAGGTTCATCACCTCCACTTCTGCATTCTCTGGAAGTTCATGATATTGTTTGAGGCGGTGTTTATTGGCTGTGAAAGCTTTTGTAGTAGTCTCACTTGTAATCTGCACAGCACCATAAGGAAAAATCTTAGTAACAACAAATGGACCAAGCCACCTAGATCTGAGCTTTCCAAGCATGAGCTTGAGGCGGGAGTTATAGAGAAACTCCCACCGGGGTCCCATTGCTTGAAGTATAATGTCCGAGACCAAGTTAAGCTTGAAACATGACTGGAAACATGACTTGAAACAGGAGAGCTTCCATCGGGGTCCCATTGGCCTTCCTTAATTTCTTTGGCTTCAAAGACTAGAATGCAATATGTATACTTGATCAACTTGATTTTCCTTGTTTATGTTGGACCATGGCTCAAAATAAAATCCACCATAGTAGTGACCGTCATCCTCCTGCTCTTCTTCTCCCTTTTCTCGAAAATTCTTTAATGGCTTTCAACTCAAGGGTAGGTGGTTGCCTTTGACTTGAAGGTATCAAGCTAGTTGAAGAAATTAATTCATGATTTAATTGCAAAGATCACCGTAATATGTGTACCATCTTCCAAAACAACATGATCATAACTCTTAGAATAAGGAAATTTTGAACATGTAGCAAGATCTCCCACAACAAGAAAAATTTCGAACATATAGCACACAACTTATCACCATCACAAGAAGCACACAAATCACCACACACAAAGTCATCAAAATCAACAATCTCGGAAACTCCTCACACAAGTCAATATGAATTATCAACCAAATTATCAATTAAATCAATATGAAAAATAGAATGTTCTTCATGGAGCTTTTTATCCTTCTCAGCCTCATGTATCTTTTTGGTCTCAATGGCTCTCTGTGGAAAGGAAAGAGCCACCACAGGCTGTTGCTGCTGCTCATGGGCAACAACTGATTTCTTCTGACCCTCAGATTCTTGGGCTGGTTCATCAAAAAATGTTTCTTCTATTGGTTGATGCTTGCTGGCTAGTTGAGGCTCAGATGATGCTTCTACAGATTTTTCAGACCTCAGCATAATGGCACTCACAATCCCATTTGGATTGGAAATTGTTTGCGAAGGGAGTTGGCTAGAACCTTGGGTCTGTTGCTGACTTAATGAGGAGGCCAGTTGTCCAATCTGGGTTTCTAAATTCTGTGTGATTGCCTCTGTCCTCTGTTGGAATTGAATATTGTTAGTGGCCATCTGCTTCACCAAATCTTCCAATGATGGCTCAGGTTTAATGGCTACTGGACTTGGTTGTTGCATAGGCTGCTGGTATGGTGGTTTACTAAGAAAGACACCTGTTGTAGCAACAGATTGATATGGAAAAACAGAACTACCATCTTGAAGTGTATGACATGCATATGTGGGATGAGATGAACAAGAACAAATGGCACACACAGTTGCAGCTATTTGCACAGGTAATTGTTGTCTCACTACTAACTGTCTCACCAAAGAAGTTAATTCCTCAAGTTTGTACTCCATTATGCAAAATCATATCAATCTCAGAATCAATATCAAGTAATTGCCTAGCAAAAGACCTAGTCATGCATTATCCAAAGCGAATAAAACACAAAAATAACAAACAAGCAGAATACACTAGACAACACTAAAAATCTACCAAAATAAATATAATTCACCTATCTAAACATTTTTAAAAATTATGGGACTTGTACAGCATAAAAACTACACAAAAATGAAACTAAAAAATACAATAAAAAATATTAAAAAAATTGAAAAACTGGTCTAAACGATGGATTTTGGAAAAACCAGGGGTGACCTCACAGTTTACTGTGAGTCTTGTTTATTAGGCCGTTTTTCTTCAACTGACCAAGTTTCAGCTCATTCTGGGCACATTTTCTGTCAATACGAAATTCTTGTAAAATGACCCGTAATCACCCGTTTTTGCCTGAAATCCACCAAAACACAGCAACATAAAGGTTAGTGAGAGATTAGTAGTTAAATAAACTCTTAATAAGATTGAACAAAATCAGAATGATCCCCGGCAACGGCGCCAAAAATTTGACAACTGTCGAGATTACCAAATTTAAATCAATTTATAACCGATTTACCAAAACTGCTTATAGCATAAGGTAACACCGGGTCGAGCCCGTAGATCACTCTAATTATAAAGTCAGATTAAGAGGTTAATAAATAGGGGGAAAGAGTTTTGCAAGATTAAATAACAAAGAACAATAAAAATGAGTAAACAAGATTGAGAAAACAACCAATCCAAGAGAATTAACAAATCTTGATTTTAATCCATCCTTGATCTTTATAAATCCGTTCAACTATCAACCAAATCTTTGGTCTTAGATCACATCAAGACGCCTCTCAATGATCCATGGATCTTCTATTAGAAATGCTTCTAAAATTCAATTAATTAAGGTTAGACAAATTAAGCATCCATCCAAAACCCAAATTAACTTAAAAACTAAGATCCAACCAAGCTAAATATTTCATCAAACATCTTTGATAAATTATATAACCTCTGAATTCATCTCTTGGCATATGATAATTATGCAATTAACATATACAAATCTCAATCAAATTAAGCATTAAATCAGAATTTAAACAAGAGAAGAAAAGAAAGAGAAACTTGATTAATAGATGAACGTATAACGATTAAAACGAGATCTCAGGATTAATCATCAAGCTTGTCAATCTCTTGGATTGATTAAAGAAGTTTAGCTCTCCATAGCCATCACCATTGGAGAATCTTCAAGAACCATACAAAAATGAAAATAACAAAGAGAGAGGAGGAGAGGAAGAGAAGAAGAGAATTCTCCAAAATGAAACACTAAAACTTTAATTATAACAACACTACTACATAAAAGCTCTACATGTTACAATGATCTGCATAGCCTCCCTTTTATAGAGGGTTTAGAGGTACAAAATGTCAAAAGGGGGTTGAGTCATGGTGGTTGAGTGGAGTAGGTGGATGAGTGGAGTAGGTGGATGAGTGGAAAATGTTGAATGACTTTTGGTGAGTAGAAAATTATGGAGATTCTTTGTCTCTAAAATCATGCAGCTCTGAATTCATTGCATTCGTCATTTTTGAGCCAAGTGGTCTTCATGAAGATTGTAGGTCTGGATCTTAGCTTTCAAATGGCTTTGGTTTGAGCCCAATATCATTTCTATAGCTCCAGATATGTTCAAATTACTGCACATTACTCAGGCCCTGACGCAGCTCCTCTGTTCTGACTTCCAAGCCCAATATCACCTCCAAGGAGTCTGAATCAGGAAAAGTGTACAACATGAAAGTTGTAGATTTGAGTCTTAACTATCAACCATCAAAATTTCAGCCCATTCTACAACTTTCACCACGAGCAGTGTAATGAACAGTACACATAGGTCATTCTACCAGGAGCAACACTTTAGTTCTTGATTCAATGCCAATTTGAGCCATCCAAACGTGTGATTGAGTCTTTGATGTCTTCATGAAGATTGTAGAACTCTCTCTTATCTTTAGAATGACATAAGATTCACCTTAAACATCCACCTACAGCCCAAGATATGACCCAAATACAGGATTAGTATAAGACGTAAATCATGCTGAAAAATTCAATTAAATCCATTTTGAGTTCAAAACATATAAAACATAACCAAACTTAATTTATTAAGTGCATGGAGAGTGTAAATGACTAAAAATGAAGGCTTATTAATGCATCAAATATGTGAACATCAGCTTGAGGTGAAGAAAGAAGGTTATCAGTCTTTCATGATAAATGGCTAGAGAGTGAAACACTTTGAAGGAGTGGGGACTGAGCACTACTCTGTTGACGTCACCTGAGCACAGAAACCAGACCAAAGTCAAGCTAATGACTTTAAACAAGCGCTTCTTGGGAGGCAACCCAAGTTTCTTTGTTTTTGTTTTTCCTTTTAATATCTTCCTTTTTTTTGATTTTTTGTGTTGAATTATTCGTTTGATCTTTATCTTATGGATTTTGTCTAGGTTTGACCCCTTTTGAAGCTAAATTTAGAAAGAGAGTGAAGTGTGAAGTCAGAAAGTTCCACACCCAGCCCATGGATTGAACACTAGAAGTTTTTCCACCACTGCAGTGAGTTCTTTTCTTTTATCCCTTCTCTTGTTTTAGATTTTTACATTGGGGACAATGTAAGTTCTAAGCTTGGGGGGTATTTTCATATTTTCTTTTCATTAGTTTCATGCATTCTCATGTCTTATTTTGCATTGTATCTTCATGTTGCATTTTCACACCATCATATCTCTCGGGTTTTTGGTTGAACTTATGCCCCTCTCTTTTGAGGATTTTTGAGATGGTATTGATTTGAAACCCAATTTGTTGATTCTTGTGGTAGGCAACAGGTGTTGTTTTAATTGATAGTAGAGGTGATCTTTTGATAGTTGATAATTAGCATAATGTTCTCTGAATTTGTGCTTCTCATTGAATTTTTAAACCTCTAAATGTGAGTTTTGAGGTTATATGGGACTTATGCATTATATGATTTTTGTTCCCATTCTTTGTGTTGAGTGATATTCCTCATTGATCATGTGCTCTAGAACTTGATTTGAAACCTTTTTGAGGCAAAAATTTTGGTTGCATGCTTGAATGTAATTAAGGCATTTTAGGTATTTTTCTAGCCTTCTGAAATTGTTACACTTTCATCCTCTAGTTGCCCATTTTGAGCCTATTGCATACTTATTTTTCTTGATGCCTATGATGATACATTGTTGTTAATCATTTAGAATATTAAATGGAGCGAATTGGGCTTGAAAGTTGTGTTGGGAATTATATGTATTTGAGCTTCCTCTTTCTCAAATGAAAAAAAATAAAAATAAAAGAAACATCATGAGTTGAAAGCTTGAAAAATAGGAGAAAGAGGAGAAGGAAAAACAAGGAAGAAAATTCTTTGAAATGTGGAGTTATGTGTTAGACTGAAAAAATGCCTTTGCTCCATTGATGTTCTATTGGATTTCTTGTGCTTATTGAAAAAAAAATTGATGGGCCCTTTGTGTATACCTTCCTTTCTCTACCCTACCTAACATCATTCCCATGGCCCCATTACAACCCTTGAAAGACCTTTTGATTCTTGCATGCATGCTGATTATTAGTGGAAATTGGGTTTCTTATCAAGCATATGGAAGTACATTTTCTTTGAAGGATTTTGAGCGTATTGTTTTCACCCTTAAACACTTTGAGTGTGGTTAGTGGAGTGAACTTAATTCAATCAGTGAGGATGTATGATTTCTAAGAACTTAGCCTCTAATTGGACTTGATTTTGATTACCTCTCAGATTCTTGGTTTGCCTTAGCCTATTGCTTGGATATTATTTTCTCGGGTTCCTCATTCATTATTGTCTCCTGATCCCACATCTTGGTTTGACATTAGTTATTGCTTGGGGACAAGCAAAGTCTTAAGCTTGGGGGGATTTGATGTGTGTGAAATAACATCATGTTTTGTTCTTGTTTTGCATGCATTCTTGAGCATTTTAGGCATTTTAGTTTCCTTTTTGGTTTGTTTTTCATTTAGTTCAGATAACTGCGGTGTTTTTGGTGTTCTCGTGTAGGATTAATATTGAATTGGCCTTGGATTTAATGGAATTCTTGCATGTTTAAAGTTAGAGCTTAATGGATAGCAAAAAGGTGCAAAAAGACCATTCCAGAGGGATCCACGGCCTGCCCGTGGATTAAACCACGGCCATGGATCGAGCAGTAACTTGAAGGAGGAAAAGAGAAATTACAGGGAGTTCCACGGCATGGCCGTGGAATGATCCACGGCCGTGGAATGATCCATGGCCTGGCCGTAGAATGATCCATGGCCATGGAATTCTGACAGCAAGATCCACGGCCAGCCCGTGGAATAATCCACGGCCATGGATCGCAGTACGTAGCAGTTTTTAAGTTTTTATTTTTATTTCTTTTGGGGGCTTTTTAGCCAATTAAAACCCTAGGTTATAAAGAGATGTTCTGAATAGAATTAGGGGGTTCTAATTTGGTTTTGGAGGAGGCACATTGGAGGCTTAAGTTCTTGATCTTTCTTCCCTCTTCTCTCTTGGATTACGGGTTTGGATGTTTAAGAACATGTTTTCTGATTTCTTCTTCTCTATGTCTGAGTAGTTCCTTTTGTTTCTAGGATTGGGCAATGCCCTTTGATACATTGATAATGATTAATTGACGTTGTTTCCCTTTTATTAATTTTGAATGTTCTTTGATTCAATCCTTATTGCTCTTATTCATGTGAATTTGCTGGCCACTTATTTGCATCTCATAGGCATTTAGGGACGTACTGAGAGGTGAACCTAGGTGTTGGAACCATAAGAATTGAACTTAAGGTCTAAATCACGAGAGTAGTTTTAGCCTTTCGAGGATTCAATGAATTACCACAAAGCGTAATGGGTTCAATTTAAATTCAATTACCACGAGAGTAGGAATTGGTTTAATTGGGCACGAATCTTGTATCTTGAGAAAGAACATTAACTAATTTAGGGTAATTCACCTTCAATTGAATTTCAGATTTAATAAAAAGGGTTGTCAATTAGGATTTGTCTTGTATCATTGTGGTATCCCAATCTTGGAAGCTTTCTTGAATCTGAATACCATTCTTGATAACTTGTTATTTTTGTTCTGAATTTTGTTTTCTTGATTTTTATTTAATTGTTTTGTTACTACGTTTTTCTTAATCAACAATCATATTCCTTATTGTTTAATTTAATTGAATTAATTAATTAATTAGTATTCATAGACACAGTCCCTGTGGATTCGATCTCTTTATTACTTGACGACGAAACCGTACACTTGCAGATTTCACGCATCAATATGCTATATCATCAGAGTTCACCCTTTGCCACCACCACATTTCTCATCAAAAGTAGGCAAAAAATATGCAATTTCTGCTAGCACTAATCTTTGGACCCATTACAGGTAAATCAACGGTTGCCCCATAAACCTGCAACACCAAAGTTAATTGCCTTAGTCTTTCAACCTAAACATTAACCCCAATAAAAATAGTAAAAATTATAATTAATTGAACGAGTTAAGTACAACGTCAGTGTCCCTCAACCCGTGTTTCTTGAAATTGCCTGGAATGACTACTCATGGTAAAATTCATGTATGAAATCTCACTACTAGCAACCTGAAAAAAACATTTCAATAAGTCAACTACAATCAATTATAGAATCTAAAATTTAGCATATGTTTCTCATGCCTTTTGCCCAATAGTGACATCATATTCAAAATCTTCAAGTAATGATAGAAAACTTTGTGCTAGACTTTCTGCCAGCTGCGAAGTCCAACATCTATCTTTATAAACATCAACATTTGTGTCCAGGTCAACAGTTATTGACTGTAAAGGAAGAATATAACCAAAGTTAAATTATAAATTCTTATAAAAGTTTACACATAAGAATGATTCCATCAATACAACCCCGAAACATAACAATCATTTTAACACTCATTACAATGTAAATTTAATTTTCGTGCATACACACACCACGGTACAGTCATCATCTCGTTCTGCAAGAGTCAATCTTTCCACATATGAGCATACATGTAACTTGTTTCCATTGATCTGACTCATGTTTCCCTCGATACACTCCTACATAAACCAATAGAAACAAGTTAACACATTTCAAAATATATGCGCTCTTTCCAAAATAAGTAACAGTACATAATTATTCCATACACAAACAAAACATATCCAAATCCACTTACATGAATTGTGAACATGTGTGGATTTTGATGTGTTGTCTTCTTCTTTTTCCTCATAATTTGGTTAACTTTTGATACTTTCCTATTTGATCAAGGGTGGCCTTTACGTGCTACACGTAATGGATTATAATTCTCACTCGATGACTCATTCTTTTGACTGCTGCCAGTGGCAATCACATTGCTTGTTTTGTCTTGACCTTTATGACATGTGACATTACTGTGATTTGATGTAGCAATCGACTGCACCTTGCCCTTACATGCACGCAATGTTTGGAGTAAAAAATCACTAGCATCGTCACACTCATACAGCAACTTCAAGCAACCCTCGTAAAACTCTTTCAATAAATTATCAAATCTTTGCATTTGAGGCTGTAACTCTTTCACATCATAACTGCTTTTGATGTATGCATGTTTCCTTCTTATATTTTTGCTCCATCTTGGCAAAATATATTTTGAAGGCACTTCCTTCACCCTTTCTTGCGTAAGAACGGCAAGGGAATGTCTACACATAATACCTTTAAATTCAAATAACAAGCATTTGCATCTAACATCATGATTATCGCGATTAAATACCACTTCAACTGTACTTTCCTTCGGACTTCCAACTACTACAATCTCCTCTAACACATCATAAGTACAAATTCCATCCATAACACCCTTAATACAAATAGAACAATTCATTTCACCCCTAAATTCAGCTTGAACCTCATAAAACTTCGCATGGGTGTACTCACTTTGGAATTGCCTCTCAATTATAGAGTTCGCCCCGTATGCAATAATGTTGTTAAATGATCGACTATCTGCCTCATATTCCTTTTCTGCCTTATCGTGGAGAGCATTATCATATTGCCTTACAAATTACTGCAGAATTGTTGTTGAGTTTATATACCCATCAAAAAATGCGTTAATGCTCTCATTCCTCTGAGTCGTTGACATTCCAGCCCAAAAATCTTTCTACAAAAATATTGGGACCCATTTATACCACTCATTGTACAACCCACTTAACTATTCATTATCTTGTAGGCCATATTATTGCACGAAAGTAACCCACTTTCCTTCAAATTAAGCCTTTATCAAGGAATCATAAACTGCATTTTTCATTGCATCTTTCATACTGTTATATTCACCATAACCTTTCAACTTCTCTAGGATTTTTTTCATGATATGCCATAAGCACCATCGATGGAGAGTAGTAGGAAACACTATCTGGATTGCATTTTTCATAGCCTTGCATTGATCAGTGACAATACCGTTTGGAGCCTTTCCTGACATACAATTAAGCCAAGATTCGAACAGCCACACAAATGAATCAGTGTCTTTGGTAGATAGTAAACCACATCCTAGCAAAATTTATTACCCATGACGATTCACACCAATGAATGGAGCAAATGGCATGTCATACCTATTTGTCAAATACGTTGTGTCAAATGTCACAACATCTCCAAATGATTCGTATGCAGCTCTACTTCTTGCATCAGCCCAAAAAACGTTCTTTACATGAAAGTCATCATCCAAATCTATAGAATAGAAGAAATTATTATTCTGTTGTTGTATCCGTGAAAAATAACTCCTTAGAGACTTACCATCACCCTCTTTCCCAATCACGCGTCTTTCCGTCCCAACATAGTTTCTCACGTCTCGTTCAATAAATGGTAAATTTTCATACCCTCCTACATTATGAACAAGAGAACGGAAGGTCTTGTTCAGCCTCACGCCTGCTTCATTGTTGATCTGTATTCTTATCTTCACGTGCATGCTGATGTTTCTGTTTCCGTGGAACATCCTTGCCTTCATCGGGCTAAGATCATGAGAGTGGTCAAGTACAGCTTTCTTTACGTACCAAAGTCCATTTTTGTTCAAACTGACAGTTATCTTCGCTTGACAGTTATTCTTGATTGTTGGATATGTATTCAAATCAGTTGGTATTGTTGACACATAATTCCCTCCTCGTGAACATGCTAGAATGAAGTATTTTAACTCTCCATCGTTTCCTTTTCTTGAATTCCTAGTGATGAAATCGAATTCCTTTGCAATAGCATACTGTCGATAGAATAACTTAACGGCAACCACCGAAGGAAATATAATGCCTGCTACAGGCTCACAAGGTTCAGATTGCTCATCGAGCCTGTCACTCATAGTTAACTCAGCTTCATTTGCTTCTTCAATGCATTCAGCACCGCCACCGGCATCATCTAACACTCCACCACCATTGACAATATTTTCATCCTCCATATAAGCACATATTTCCAATTCCATTAACCTGCACATGCAAAACTCATGTTACCATCCAAAAATTCAGCAAGTGTTAGAGTGACTGTTAGATTTATAGTAAACAGAAAGGACTGGAAGTGTTAAGGCTTGGATTAGAAAAAAAGACAAAATGTGTCTATTGTTTTACTATATTTTTTACTGCCTTGGTTAACGACGTATAAATTTGTGGTTAGTAATGTGTATATGTTGGTTATTGGGTAGCTTCGTGCTCAGTGGTTCAACCATTAACCATCCAATACATCTCATTAACCATAAATTTGTACCTCGTTAACCAAGAGTTAAAAATGGTGTAAAAAAGTGACATGATATGCAACAGAATCAACAAACACAAGCATAAAGTGTAAAAATGTTCAAAAATAATGTTCAAAAACAACTTAAGCAACTTTAATGTCAGTTTCAACAGCCATATAGGTCTTACATTTGACTGAAGTTGTAAGAAGGAAGAGGACCTCTTTGTTGGCTTAACCTTGATCAAATAAATTTCCAAAGTCAAATGACTGTGTGACTAAGACATACATAGAGTCATAAGCTAGAATGAATTCCTTCCCATTATCAACTTTTTTACTTTTTTATGTAAGTCATGTTGTAGGAAGAGTTACTATGTTTAACTTCACAATGAATTGATTTTTAATTTTATAAACAATTCATCATGAATTATTATTTTCTAATTCTTGTATAGGTTGCAACCTTAATTTATTTTGTTGCTTAATTTGAACAAAAAGAAAGTAGCAAAGTGATTTTTTGATGCAGAATATATTGCTACCATAGGCATAACCACAAATATTATTCTTCTCAGAAAAGCATCCATTTTTTCCCTTGTTGTCTTGGTATATCTTTGTGCATATTTCCTATTGTTTTGGGAAATTGTACTAACAAGATATATAATTTCTTTATATTGAACACATGAAGGTAGAAACTACAAGCAGATGGTATCAAGGGCATATGGGAATAGATGTGGAGAAGTCAATCTTTCTATTCTAGAAAAGCTGGTAATTTTCATTTATGACATTGAACATTAAGAACTTCACTCATTTACTATTAAAAATTTATATTCTGATTATGAGCTATAAGTTGAGAAGTTATCTTATAATTGGGCATTTGTAACGGGTCATTGACATGCAAACAACTTCTTATTATTGTACCTAAGTTAATAATAAGAGTTTGGTAAAATGAGTAAGAATGGTCCCAATGTAATTTTGTAGTTCTATATCTTGGTTAATGTGGACAACTTTCGAATGATTGTTAAGAAAGTTGAATTTGTTGGATTTAAAGATATAGATGTCAATTATCAAAATGTATTTGATTATGGCAATTATTACTTGCACGTTAGTTATCCTGCTTAAAATTTGAATTCTGTTATGGAGTTCATTTTAGCACCTTTAACCATATTGCTTTCTATGCTACTTGATTTTGTGTTTGTTCTAGACATGTTTATTACCAAAATCATCTAAGCCTTTAAGCATATTACTTTTTATGACACTTGTTGATGTTGATATTCCATTGGCATGATAAAGGTGCAACAGCGCCTTAAATATGCTCGTTTACTTGACTATTCAAATTATGCAGAATATGTTATTGATGTTAGAATGGCAAATACACCTGTAAAGGTGTGTAAAATTATTGAAGAGATACAATAATGGATTTGCTATCATAAACAGTAGAAAGCTAGTTAGATGATACCATGAATTGCATTACATGCACTCTCTTTGATTTGCCTAGTCAGTAGAAAGGTTCTATTTTTTAAGTTGTGTTTAGTAGATAAATTTGTCTGGAAACAGAAGGAAATAAAAAATCAACAATGTATGTATCATGCCACCAACCAGAATGCCACTGGACTGCACTCCCGGAACTTAATACATTGAGCTAATGGAGAAAGAAAATAGTACCTTGACGACGCGACAGAGGGCAGCAGAGGTAGTGGCACTGATGGAGCTTCGTGCGGGCTACAGAGACAGTGGTGCTAGCGGAGGTTGTGCATGGAGCTCACCGGACGGAGGGACGTGGGTGACGGAGAAGTGAAAGAAGTCAAGGATGGAGATATTTGAGGAAAATGGGGTAACAAGAGGGATAAACGAGAGGGAGACAGAAATGAGAGGGAGATGGAAATGAGAAGGAGAGGGAAAAAATAAAGCCAAATCTGAAAATTAATCTGACGTGGCAAAGGTGTTAAAAGTGGTGTGGCTACTGTTAACGGTAAGACCATCATTTTCCTAAAATGAATGATACAAAATGTGCCACGTATAACAACATTCTCAACACGTGATAAGTCATGCATCTATTTTTTTTTAGTTGGCATCTATCAGTCAAATATATATATATATTATCGCAACCGTCCCGAAGGGCGCCGCGAAAATAAAAAGAAAAGAGGAGGATAAGACCTCGAGATGTTGGGAGTCGCCACCAATCACTTTATCCATTAAATGGAATGGTGCAATTGGACACCTAAAAGATGGTCTGCGTTTAAGAGTTCGTGGTTCGGGGGTTGATTACGGGTAGGGAAGGTGTTAGCACCCTACACCATCTGTTCTAAGAACGGTTACCTATTTAATCTAATGTTATTTGCAAGATTAATTAAATTGGTCCTTTTTAAAATAAAAATTATTATTTTTTATTTTGATATGTCCCATTTTGTCATGCATGTTATCAAAGATGATAAATGACTAAGACCAGAAATAAGTGGCTAAATAGCCATTATTTTGAAACAAATTCTAAGTCTACAACATATTGTATAAAAATGGTGAATTAAAATTTTATTTTTTGGAGAGAATTAATTTTCAAAATAAATGGCCAAATAAAAAAAATATTTCAATGAATAATTTTAATTCAAAGAAATTTGTTTAAGGTAAGAAAATGTTTTTTAAGTAAATGGCCAAATAAAATCTCTTTTGTAATCAAGGAAAAAATATTTGTAAGCACAATGAGATTTTTATATTAATTTCTAAAAATGTTTTCATGAAAATTAAAACTTTAATTCACCACAATCATGATGTTGAAACTGTATGAATTTGTTCACTTTTATTTAAGGATTTTTTTATTTTTTACAAAAAAGATTTTATTTTAATTTTAAAAAAGGGTTGTATTTTATTTAGCGAAAATATTTTAATTTGGTGTGAGAATTAGACTTCGTCAGCACTCTTGGCAAAATCTAATATAAAACCTCAAGATTATCGGGAAGAGTGTATTTGATCGGCGCTCTGATCCTCTCTCAATTTTTCCGTCATCGGCCAGTTTTAAAATTATTTGATTAATATATTAATTCAAAAATAAATAAATTAAAGTAAAGCACAAGTACAAATGCATAATGATATTATTACAAGTGAAGTGATATGGAATAAGATTATTTTATACAAATATGAATGACAACAATGAAAATATAATAAACATGTAAAATTCAAGACATCAATAGAAAGTTAAAGCCTAAATGAAAGGTAAAAATAAAATTAAAAAAGGTAAAATAAAAAATACAAATACAAATACAAACAAACCAAAAAAAAAAAAGAGCAAACTTACCTCCAAGGCGTATAAAAATGCTATGCTCAAAGAATTCTACACAGAGCCTCATACGTTCTCTTCAAATCGAACCTTGAAAAGCAACCCACTTGCCTGGAAATTTGTTTTTACTAAAGTCTCGGACTCTTATACTTAGTATTAAGCCTAAGTAAAAAAAAATTACTAAAGTTCTCAGGCTCTTATACTTTGTATTAAGCCCAAGTGTATATTTTTTTGGATGTGTAAACCATTGAGAAGCACCCCTTTATATAGGAGGAGGGGAGGGAGAAGGAGCTTGACTTCTCTAATGTGGGACTTAGACACTTTAGTTTTTTCAACTTTTTTTCCTTTTTTCATTTTTCTTTTTTATTTTTTTAGATTTTCATTCATTTTTTAAGGTTTAGAAATAAACTTTATGGACAAATTTGAGTATTCATACCTTAATTAAGTAACAAAAATAAAAAATTTATGGATAAAATTGGGTATCAACAGCTGCCCCCCTTTGTTTTACATTTAGAATAAATGAAAACAAAGGAATTGATTCAATTTTGTCCATGAAAAGGTAAAAAGCTTGCGGATTCAGGTGTCTACTGAAGCTTAACAGAAAACTTAAAGCAGAAAAGGTAAAAAGCTTGCAGAGTCGAGTATCCACCAAAGCTTGATAGAAAGCTTAAAAGCAATGGGTACGGGGACCTGAAAACATAGAACAATGGGTATGGGAACCCAAAAAAGGTAAAAAGCTTGCAGAGTCAAGTATCCATTGAACCTTAACAAAAACAAGGTAAGAAGCTTACGAAGTCGGATATCCGTTGAAACTTAACAAAAACAAAGTAAAAAGCTTGCGGAGTCAGGTATCCGCTGAAACTTAACAAAAACAAGGTAAGAAGCTTACGGAGTCGGATATCTGTTGAAGCTTAACAAAAATAGGGTAAAAAGCTTGCGGAGTCAGGTATCCGTTGAAGCTTAACAAAAACAAGGTAAGAAGCTTACGGAGTCGGGTATTCGCTGAAGCTTAACAGAAAACTTAAAAGCAATGGGTACGGGGACCTGAAAGCAACGGGTACGGGGACCCAGAAAAATAAACAATGGGTGCGGGTGCCCATAAAAGGCAAAAAACTTGCAGAGTTAAGTATCCGCTGAAACTTAAAAAAAACTTAAAGGCAATGGGTACGAGGACCCAAAAACATAAAAACAAGGGGTGCGGGGACCCGAAAAGGTAAAAAGCTTGCGGAGTCAGGTATCTGCTGAAGCTTAACAAAAACTTAAAAGCAATGGGTACGGGGACTCGAAAACATAAAACAAGGGGTGCAGGGACCCGAAAAGGTAAAAAACTTGCGGAGTCAGGCATCCGCTGAAACTTAACAAAAAACTTAAAAGTAATGGGTACGGTGACCCGAAAACATAGAACAATGGGTATGGGAACCCAAAAAAAAGTAAAAAACTTGCGGAGACAGGTGTCCGCTGAAGCTTAACAAAAATAAGGTAAGAAGCTTACGGAGTCGGGTATCCGTTGAAGCTTAACAGAAAACTTAAAAGCAATGGGTATGGGGACCCAAAAAGGTAAAAAGCTTGCAGAGTCAGGTATCCGCTGAAGCTTAACAAAGAGCAAGGTAAGAAGCTTACGGAGTCGGGTATCCGTTGAAGCTTAACAAAAAATAAGGTAAGAAGCTTACGGAGTTGGGTATCCGTTGAAGCTTAACAAGAACTTAAAAGCAACGGGCGGGGACCCAAAAACATTAAAGGCAATGGGTATAAGGCTTTGGCTTGACTGAAAACAATGGGTGCAGGGACCCAGAAATTAAAGGTAATAGGCATAAGGCCCTAGCTTAACTAAAAACAATGAGTTGGACCTTTGTAGGTCAAGGCTAGCAAATTGAGAAAAATGCACTATGCAATGCATCAGATGTATGAGAGTATGAAAAACTCTTTTTTTTTTTTGCTTTTCTCTCTTTTTGTCTTTTTTTTTTTTTGTATCTCCACGACCCCTAAGGACATGATTGCAATCCTTTTCAAAGATGAACTGGAATGAGATTTATTGGCATCCTTTCATTTGTCTATTCAGCCGATGGTTGAAATGTCCAATCGGGATGACCCTTGAAGTGTGCATTAGATATGACACATAAGAGCAAAGGGAAAACCCTTTAGATGACCCTTGAGGTGACCTGGTTGTCCTTCTTCTCTAATCAATACTCTTAAAAAGCCTTGAGCCAGAAAGCTTTATGCAGTAAGCCTTGAGTCAGAAAACTTTGCACAGTTCGCCATGAGCCAAAAAAATGAATGTACTTGAGAAAAACATCTTTTAGCAAAGTTTTGAACTAAACTCTTCTTTGACCAACCAAACCCATATTCAAATGGGATCATTGCCAATCTCGTCTTGTTCAAATTTCTCTTCATTAGATATGGCTGGTGCAGAAGCTTGTGACTTCCTTTTCCAGAGATTCTCATTTCTACCGGACACACTTCAATCTGAATTATCAATTGAGAATGTCATTCCCTTCATCGATTGAAACTCTAGAGCTCCTTTGGATTGAGTTGTTCAATAAGAGATTACCATTAGATGGTTAAATTGTACTATTGTACTCATATTCACCCAACCTGAAGCATCATGTACCAGATATGCATGGATTCAAAAGTACAACATGAAAGAGATTTAATAATTGAGAAACCTTTTTTGATTGATTTTGGGAGTATGACTACACAAAGGACATTTACAAAAGAAAAAAAAACACAAGAAGTGGAATAGTACAAAAGCCAAGATTTTTTTTTTTTTGCTTTTTTCTTCTTCTTTTTTCGGTTTAGATGTGATTGATCGTACTTGATAACTGGACATCATGACCATTGCTTTATTAGGTATCCACAAAAATCTACCCTCATGTATGATATCAAATGAATTTCACTCAGAGTATGTCATTTGAGAACAAAGATGCCCTAGTATAGGTCATTTGACAACAAAAATTGTCCCAGTGGGGAACTTGAGAATAAAATTTTTTGCCCCAGTGTAAGGCCAAATAAAACAAAGCAAACTGCCCCAGTTTAAAGCCGAATTGAAAAGGGTAGAGACTTGCCCCAATGTAAAGCCAGGCTAAACCAAAAGATTTGCCCCAGTGTAAGGCCAAATTAAACAGTGTAGAAATTTGCCCCAATGTAGAGTCAGATTGAACCAAAAGAAAACATGCACCCAGTGTAGGGGCAACTTGAACAGGGTAACAACTTGCCCTAATGTAAGTCTTTTTTTTATCTTTTTTTATCTTTTTTTTTAAGGAGCAAGGATTGCAAATTCAGTAAGGTATGAACCTTTTGTCTCAAAATTAAAGTCAATGAAAATGAAAACAACCCTTCATTGATCAGAATGGACTTTTTAACGCTTGTAATGTGGCCAAGGTTAGGGGTTATGAAAAGAATAGTATAAAGCTCAAACAAGTGTTTAAAGGTTAAGTGGGACTAAGGATCCTTGTTCAAACTTAAACTTTGTCAATTGCTTTTGCACTTTCAAACACACTTTTCTCTTATTGATCTTTTTCATCTTTGTTCAAACTTAAACTTTGAATTTTTGTTTTTACTTTCCGCCCCTTTCACCTTTTCTTTCTTTTCTTTTTTTTCATTATGCTTCAAAATAGTCATCATGGCAATCAACCTCTTTTTTGTGTTATCCTCTAGTGTAGAGGTGATCCTTGTCCAGGGTTTATTGAAGAAAACTTTCAAGCTCAAAATGGGACAACGAGAGATAATGAATTCTTGTGAGAGATTGAGAAAGATGCCCAATCTTCATTTCAAATTTTGATTGCTCATTTTCAAAAAATTTAATTTAGAGACAAAAGGATAATACACACTGAGTGATTATTTATTTGCTCCCTTTATTTCTCTTTTTTTTTATTTTTTTTGTTTTTTTTTTTGGGACGAAGAACACCTGCCCACATGGGCCTCATGACCACAAATTTTTTTTCCAAAATGAAAGTCCTATAGGATCCAAACCAAAAGAAAGCAAGTAAAGGGAAGAAAAGAATGACAAGAAAGATTTGACAAGAACACGAGTGCCAAGAACATAGGAAAAAGAAATAAGGTATGCTGAGATCCATGCAAATCCATCACATTAATGCTTCAAGAAAGTTCACATAAGTTCAAAAACCAAATGATTTTAATGATTGAACAAGCATGGGATCAGTACAATTAAATCATCATTTCATGGTAACAACTTGGTAAACAAATCAGAATACTAGTAGCTCAAAAATTTCCCAGTGCTGGAGGACTCCAAGGTACGGTTCATTCTTGACGGTTAGAAAAATGAATCACCACTTGATCAAACTTTCTAAGGTTGCCCCTGATCGACCATTGTAAGCAATCACTCCTATTGCAGACGGGCATGTGTAGAAACCTTCTTACAACGCCTAGTGAATTAGGTAACTATTGTCATCCATGAGTTTTCTTGAAACCTCATTTAACTCATTCAACCTGAAGTCCACCCTTAGTTGGTTCAACATTTGTCCATACTTTCCTGTCCATCATTTATTTGATGCAATCTTCCTTTTTTCATTTCGTTTTCAATCCTTTCACCAATTATCACTATATCTGAAATAATCGATGACACACTTCCAATCATATGACCATAGAATGGCGCGTGTAGTGTATTAGTGAACATAGCAACCATCTTTTTTTCTGACAAAGGGGGTTCCACTTGTGCAGCCATTTCCCTCTACCTCTGAGCATATTCCTTGAAGGTCTCAGCATCCTTCTTAGACATACTTTGTAGTTGCATTCTATCTGGTGCCATGTCAATGTTGAACTTATACTGCTTTACAAAAGTATCAGCTAAATCCTTGAAACTCCTTATACGAGCACGCTCAAGATGTGTGTACCAATTCAAAGCTGCCCCAGTTAAACTGTCTTGGAAGAAATGGATTAACAGTTTGTCATCATGAGCTTGTGAAGCCATCTTGCGAATGTACATTATCAAGTTATTCTTTGGGCAAGTAGTCCCCTTATATTTGTCAAAATCTGGGACCTTAAACTTTGGGGGAATGACAACATCCGGGACAAGGCAAAGTTCTAAAGTATTCATAAGACCATAGCCACTTGCTCCCTCTACGGCTCGAAGTCTTTCTTCAAGAACATTTAATTTTTCCTTAGATTGAAGGCCTTCAGTTGAACGGTTCAATAGAGAAGTACCAGCGATCTTATAAAGGAAAGACTGTGGCATGTAAAAAGGAGGTTGGGCCTGAGTCGAGCTTTGTGGCCCTGAAATAGGTATTACCAATGATGAGCCGCTCTCAAGAGGGTTGCTAATTTGTGACGACATAAAATCAGGGGAAAGGCCATAAGGTGGAATGGAAACAAGGTACTGAGGAATCTCACTGGTATTTAGCTGAGATCCTTGGGTAGTGTTTGGAGGGTTTGAAGTTGTTGTGACTGTTAGTGCACTGCCCTCAAGAGTATTGGTGGCTAATGGTGGCACATAACCAGGTGGAAGGCCATATAGTGGGAATAGAGATGCATGTGTTTCAAGATTATTTGAGTAGATGGTGAGTGGCATCATGGCCACTTGAGAGGTGACGCTAGGATATTACCAAGGAATTGGCGTAAAGTCGGGTGAGTGAGCAGACGTGGCTGAAGGATCATCATTTGCCCTTGAAGGAGTCCCCTCTGTGTTCTTCGTTCTTTCTAGAATTTCCAAGATCTTGGTCATTTGTTCCTTTAGCTGGCTTACTTCACTTCTCAACTCTTGTTGTGACAGACCCAGTTCATCCATGACTTTTGATTGAAAGCGAGTCCTATATGGGTGTCGTAGAGATAATTTTTTTTTATATTATTATGAATATGATAAAAAAAATGCAAACATAAGTACACTAAAACAAGAGTAAAATTATGCATGCGGAGACATGGTCCTAAGCTTGGTACCTGTCCTAAAAGATGGGTTCTATGTACCAATAAGTGATAGCTTTAGTTCTAAACCCCTATCAAACAAAAGGTCCCCAAATTGCCCCCTGCTGTAACCAACACTTTGGCTAGCAAGAGTCCTTCATCCTCACCCATGATAGGTTACAAGCGGAAAGAGTTCAATTTGAGTGAGGGGTTTTCATGTACCTAACCGGAGACTAACGGTCTCACAAAGCAACACTACTTCACCCTCTATCTAAGCCTACAAGGTACTGAGCTCAGGTATAGAGCTTGTGTGTGCAAGTGTACATGAGAGAATTTATTTACAAAGCAGAAATATAATACATATAATGCAAACAAAATGTACAAAACAAATAAACAAACGAAAAAAAAATGGACCAATATAATTAAAGAGCAAATAACATGAGATTAAAACAAGGTTTAACCCTCTCTGTCCCCAGTGGAGTTGCTAGCTGTCGCAACTGTCCCGAAGGGTGCCGCAAACAAAAAAAAAAAGAGGAGGATAGGACCTCGAAATGTTGGGAGTCGCCACCAATCGCTTTATCCATTAAATGGAATGGTGCAATTGGACACCTAAAAGATGGTCTGCGTTTAAGAATTCGTGGTTCGGGATTGATTACAGGTAAGGAAGGTGTTAGCACCCTACACCGTCCGTTCTAAGAACGGTTATCTATTTAATCTAATGTTATTTGCAAGATTAATTAAATTGGTCCTTTTTAAAATAAAAATTATTTTTGTTTTTATTTTGATATGTCCCATTTTGTCATGCATGTTATCAAAGATGATAAATGACTAAGACCAGAAATGAGTGGCTAAATAGCCATTATTTTGAAACAAATTCTAAGTCTACAACATATTGTATAAAAGTGGTAAATTAAAATTTTATTTTTTGGAGAGAAGTAATTTTCAAAATAAATGGCCAAATAAAAAAAATATATTTCAATGAATAATTTTAATTCAAAGAAATTTGTTTAAGGTAAGAAAATGTTTTTTAAGTAAATGGCCAAATAAAATCTCTTTTGTAATCAAGGAAAAAATATTTTTAGGCACAATGAGATTTTTGTATTAATTTTTAAAAATGTCTTCATGAAAAATAAAACTTTAATTCACCACAATCATGATGTTGAAACTGTATGAATTTGTTCACTTTTATTTAAGGATTTTTTTATTTTTTACAAAAAAAGATTTTATTTTAATTTAAAAAAAGGGTTGTATTTTATTTAGCAAAAATATTTTAATTTGGTGTGAGAATTAGACCTCATCAGCGCTCCTAGCAAAATCTAATATAAAACCTCAAGATTATCGGGAAGAGTGTATTTGATCGACGCTCTGATCCTCTCCCAATTTTTTCGTCATCGGCCAGTTTTAAAATTATTTGATTAATATATTAATTCAAAAATAAATAAATTAAAGTAAAGCACAAGTACAAATGCATAATGATATTATTACAAGTGAAGTGATATGGAATAAGATTATTTTATACAAATATGAATGACAACAATGAAAATATAATAAACATGTAAAATTCAAGACATCAATAGAAAGTTAAAGCCTAAATGAAAGGTAAAAATAAAATTAAAAAGGGTAAAATAAAAAATAAAAATAAAAATACAAACAAACCAAAAAAAAAAAAAAAAAAAGCAGACTTACCTCCAAGGCGTATAAAAATGCTATGTTCAAAGAATTCTTCACACAGTCTCACACATTCTCTTCAAATCGAACCTTGAAAAGCAACCCACTTGCATGGAAAAAATTTTTTACTAAAGTCTCGGGCTCTTATACTTAGTATTAAGTCCAAGTAAAAAAAAAATTACTAAAGTTCTCGAGCTCTTATACTTTGTATTAAGCCCAAGTGTCTATTTTTTTGGATGTGTAAACCATTGAGAAACACCCCTTTATATAAGAGGAGGGGAGGGAGAAGGAGCTTGACTTCTCCAATGTGGGACTTAGACATTTTAGTTTTTTCAACTTTTTTTCCTTTTTTCATTTTTTCTTTTTATTTTTTTAGATTTTCATTCATTTTTTAAGGTTTAGAAATAAACTTTATGGATAAAATTGAGTATTCATACCTTAATTAAGTAACAAAAATAAAAAATTTATGGACAAAATTAGGTATCAACATATATATATATATATATATATAGTATCCAGAAAAGTGAATCTTAATTATTGAATTTTTTATGAATAGTTAAAATAAAAGATAAATATATGTGATATTTTTAAGTGATCATATGACTTTTAAATAATATTTAATCTTAATCATTTATATATAATTATATTATCAAAATTTATATTTTTATCATTTTATAATAAAAACTTATTTCACTGTATATATATTCCCTATATATATATATATATATATATATATGACGATACCAGTCAAATATTTTTTTTGGACTAACATCGAAACGAGACAAATATTATAATACGTGAATGAGTATAAACTATAAATATTATTATGGAGTACAAACTATAATGTCAATGCTTTTATATGTCCTTTATGGTAGTTTTATAAGGAAAAAAAAGCAATTTTATATTTTTACATTCGAACAGGTTAAAAACACTTCTTAAAGTAAAAAGTAATTTTCGTAATATTATTCAAAGGCAAAATAGCTCTTACTTTTCATAAAAGCTCTACAAAAGATTATTAGTCCTTAGCTTTTTCTCATGCATAAATTAAAATTTAAGATTTGAAAATGTATAAATAATTTCAGGAATTTCGGATTTTTTGTAAAAAATGTCATTTTTTTTATAGAAATCATTAATTTAAATATGTGGCAGAATTATCAGGATCGATATAAAAAAATAGTCAATAAGTCTATGATTAAATTTAATTATAATATTATTGGAGTTTAAAAAACCAAAAGAGCATGGTATATTACTTTTTTTGGGTACAAAAGAGCTTAGTTATTAAACTCGAATTGATTATTGAATGGTAACATGAACACTAATAACATAATTTTTTTATTAAATTATTATTGATGGTAAAATTATTTATTAAAATATTTATATTAAACTATTTATTAAAATATTACTCTTTTGAAATTATATACTAAACTGTCATTCTTTTGTCTAACGTGACATTTTTTAATAATTTCTGATCCACGTAAGATGCGTCATATATGATAGCGTTTTTACAAAGAACACGCTAACAAAGTTGGCACAACAAGGCTATATATTCTTCCCTCATGCTCCATTTGTGCTCATTATTTTCTCAATTCTCGTTCTCTCTCTACAAATTTTTTCTCTCTAAACTCTCTATCACCTAATTCATTTGGCAGTTGCCGCTAGAAGTGGTGTCTGGATCTCCTGTTTGATCATATTCAGATATTATTTCTTATATATAAGTATTTATTATAATTTTTGATATTTTTGTTTATGATTTGTTGGTTGTTTTTTATTATATTATTGTTAATTATATATTTATGTTATTTTATACGTATTTAGAGGTTTTACGAGATTATACGTATTTATAGGATGAAGAGCATTTACAGAACTTACAAGGTTGTATTTGAACCAGTTCGGGCTGAACCATGGTGGCTTGCAGGTCTTGACATAACTTTGATGTCTGATCCTGCATTGTTTAGATCTAAAGGTCGACCAAAATCAACCCGACTCAAGAATGAGATAGATTAGCGCGAGGCAGGGTCGAGACAAACGTGTACAAGATGTCATCAACCTGAACATAATTCTCACACATGTCGTGTTGGTAAATATATAATTCGACCTCGTAAAACCTCTAAATACATATAAAATAACATAAATATATAATTAACATTAATATAATAAAAAAATAATCAACAAATCATAAACAAAAAAAATCAAACATTATAATAAATATTTACATAGAAGGAATAATATCTGAATATGATCAAATAGGAAATCCAGAAACCACTTCTAGCAGGAACTGCAAAATAAATTAGGTGATAGAGAGTTTAGAGAGAAAAAAATTATAGAGAAAGAATGAGAATTTAGAGAATGATGAGAATGGCACGGATGTAGCATGGGGGGAAGAATATATAGCCTTGTTACGCCAAGTAAAATGGCGTTTTTGCCTTTATTGTGCCAACCTTGTTGGCGTGTTCTTTGTAAAAATGTCATCACAAATGACATGTCTATGTAGGATGCGCCAAATAGGGTAGCACATCCTACGTGGACCATAAATTATTAAAAAATGTAACATTAGATAAAAAGGTAACAGTTTTGTATATACTTTAAAAAAAGTGACATAGTTTGGTAAAAAAGCCCTAGTAACATTTGAATATATATATATATATATATATATATATATATATATATATATATATATATATATATATATATGATCTTACTCTGGTAAGAGGATTGTTTATTGTAAGAGGTAAGAGGAGTGAATATTGACCATTGGATCTTACATGAATGGTCAAGATTAGAATATAAATACATGTGACTTTTAATTTTTGACATAATTTGATGTTAACAATGATGATATTAATTAATGGTTTTGAATTTAGTATTGACTATTACATATTAAATAAAGAAGTTAATTAGTTGTTGTTAGTTATTAATTAGTTACAAATCAGTTAGTTTGTTAGCTTAGCTACACATGCAAGTTCATTGTATAAATAGGAAGAATACCATTCTGCAATGTAACAGATTCACTCATTTTTCATTAATGTGAGAATTCCCTTTTTTTCTCTCTCTGGTTTCTCTAGTTTTGCCATTATCAACATGGTATCATTCGCTATTCGTTTCCACTGCAATCAATTCTGCCATTGATGCATGCGTTTCTTCTTTAGTTTCTTTGCATCTATGGCAACACCGACTTACTCTGATTTTCTCACAAATTCTTCAAATCCCTATTTTCTTTACCCAAATGAAAATCCTGCACTGATTCTGGTTTCACCTTCATTAGACAACAAGAATTATCACACTTGGGCGCATTCTATGCATATTGCTTTAATCTCCAAGAACAAGGAGAAGTTCATCGATGGAACCCTTCCAAAACCTCAAGCAACCAATCGAATGTTCGCTCCTTGGACCCGATGCAATACGATGGTGCTCTCTTGGATTCAACGTTCCACTTTTGAGTCAATTCTCAAATCCATTCTCTGGATTGATACAGCTGCTAGAGTTTGGAGTAATTTGCGTACAAGATTCTCACAAGGTGATATATTTCGCATTTCTAATATTCAAGAAGATCTTTATCGTTTCAAACAAGGAAGTTTGGGAGTTTCTGAATATTTTACTAAATTGAAGGTTCTATGGGATGAATTAGAAAATTATAGACCCCTTCCATATTGTAAGTGCACTTTGCCATGTTCTTGTGGGGGATATACTTCAATAAAAATCTTTAGACAGCAAGATTATGTCATTCGGTTTCTTAAAGGATTGAATGAAAAATTTTCTCATACCAAGTCCTAAATTATGTTAATGGATCCCTTGCCTGATATTGACAAAGCCTTTTCATTGGTTATTGTTAAAAGAGAGAAAGAGAAGAGAGACATATGAGAAAACCGCGTGCTTCAACTACACGACGGAGAGCTGTATATATAGAGCTATAATAATAAATACAAGGATTAGGGTTATGATATGATTAGCCTATACAAGGAAACTACATAAATACAAAAGATATATAAAAGATATATAAAAGATATTTACACGTTTTCAACACTCCCCCTCAAGCTGGAGCATATAAGTCATATGTACCAAGCTTGTTACAAATATAGTTTATTCGAGGACCTCTCAAAGACTTAGTGAAAACATCTCAGCTTGATCATTTGAATTGACGAAGCTAGTGGTGATGTCTCCGACAAAATCTTTTCTCTCGATAAAGTGACAGTCTATCTCAATGTGTTTGGTCCTCTCATGAAATACTGGATTGGAAGCGATATGCAAGGCAGCTTGATTATCACAAATAAGAGTCATTTGCATAACGTTTCCAAATTGAAGTTCTTTAAGAAGCTTTTTAACCAAATGAGTTCGCAAGTAGTGAGGCCATGGCTCGATATTCTCGCTTCGGCACTTGATCTTGCAACTACATTTTGTTTCTTACTTTTCCAGGAAATCAGATTACCCCCAATGGATACACAATAACCAGAAGTTGATCTCCTATCAATAGGAGAACCTGCCCAATCAGCATCTGAGTACCCTACAATCTGAGTGTGTCCTTTGTCTTCATAGACAAGGCCTTTTCCTGGAGCTCCCTTAATATATCTGAGAATACGAATCACTGCATCCCAATGCCCTTCACAAGGTGAGTTTAGAAATTGGCTCACCACACTCACCGCAAAGGAGATATCTGGACGGGTAACAGTAAGATAGTTAAGTTTTCCAACCAATCGTCTATATCTTCCTTGGTCTGAAAATGGCTCCCCCTGATCCGGTAAAAGTCTAACATTGGGATCCATAGGGGTGTCAACCGGCTTTGCATTTAGTAGTCCTGTTTCCTCAAGAATGTCCATAGCATACTTCCTTTGTGAGATTACTATACCATCCTTGGATTGTGCCACTTCAATTCCCAAGAAATAACGAAGTTTGCCAAGATCTTTGGTCTGAAAGTGATGACAGAGATGCTGTTTTATTTGAGTTATACCTTGGTGATCACTCTTAGCGGTGATAACAATGTCGTCCACATACACAATCAAATAGATACAACCTCGGATCGTATGGCGATAGAAGACAGTGGTCACCTCACTACGAGTCATACCAAATCGCTGCACAACAAGATCTTGAATCGACCAAACCAAGCCCGGGAGATTGTTTGAGACCATACAGGGACTTGTGTAGACGACACACGAGGCCGAAGACTCCCCCGAGCAACAAACCCGGAGGTTGCTCCATGTAGACTTCTTCTTCCGGATCACCATGAAGAAAAGCATTCTTGATATCCACTAATGAAGGGACCAATGGCGAATAGCAGCCATAGACAGAAAAAGGCGAACAGAAGCCATTTTCGCCACTTGGGAAAAAGTGTCGCCATAATCCAAACCAAAGATCTGGGTATACCCCTTTGCCACCAAACGAGCCTTTAGGCAATCAAGAGTGCCATCAGGGCCAACCTTGACCGTATAAATCCACCGGCAACCAACAACAGATTTTCCAGGAGGAAGAGGAACAACTGCCCAAGTACCACTGCTCTGAAGTGCACACATTTCATCAATCATTGCTTGTCGCCATCCAGGATGAGATAATGCTGCACCTAGAGATTTAAGAATAGACACAGAAGACAAAGTGGAAAGGCAAGCATAATGCAATAAAGAAAGGCGATGGTAATTGAGATTAACATAGTGAGGAGAAGGGTTACGAGTGGATCTAATACCTTTTCGAAGAGCAATGGGAAGGTCGGACGCAGGAGGCAGTGCCGGAGCTGGTAAAGGAGGTGGTGCCGGATGAGAGGCCAAAGGAGCTTCAGTAATCTCTACAATCGCGGATGGTGATGATGTTAGTGGTGGTGGCTGTGGCCGACGACTATAAACCTGGAGAGTGCCAGTAGTAGGGACCGGGGCACCAATAGGAGAAGGTGGTGATGGAGCAGGGTCAACAGGGACAAGAGGAGGAAAAATAGGAAGGACCTCAGTGATGGGTGGAGGAGGCAGGTCAGGAGACTCAAAGAAAGGAACAGACTCGAAGAATGTGACATCGGCAGAGACTAGATAACGCTTAAGAGTGGGTGAAAAACACCGATAACCCTTTTGAGACCGATGGTAACCAAGAAAAACACATTTGATGGAGCGGGCAGACAGTTTGTCAAGACCGGGAGTGATATTATGGACAAAACATGTCGACCCGAAGACACGAGGCGGAAGAGAGTGGAGGGGTAGGTGGGGGAACAAAACAGAATGGGGGACCCGGTTATCAAGAACAGAAGAGGGCATGCGATTAATCAAATAGCAAGCAGTGAGAACCGCATCGCCCCAAAAACGAAAGGGAACATGACCATGGTATAAAAGGTCCGAGTTGTTTCTATAAGATGTCTATTTTTAGCGTTCAGAGACCCCATTTTGTTGAGGGGTATAAGCACGGGATGTTTGGTGAAGAACGCCATGAGATGCCATAAAAGTTTGAAAATTGTGAGACAAAAATTCACGGGCATTGTCACTACGCAAAATACGAATCGGAACACAAACCGAGTTTTGATTTCATTATAAAAAGTCTGAAAAATTGAAAACAACTCGATCTATTCTTCATTAAAAATAACCAAGTACATCGAGAATAGTCATCTATGAAAGTAACAAAGTATTTTGACCCAAAAGTTGAGGCAATACGACTAGGACCCCAAATATCGAATGAACTAAAGCAAAAGGAGACGCAGCTTCGATCGGGAAACGAACTACGTGTGTGTTTCCCTAGTTGACACGACTCACAAGGTAAAGTAGATAACTTAGAAAAGGTTGGCACCATATCTTTGTAGCTTGGCAAGACTAGGATGACCCAACCGAGCATGGATGGTAAGAGGGGAATCGATAACGAGCACACACGAGAGGTGGCAGAGAGTCGGTAAAGGCCATTACACTCACATCCGGCGCCAATCATCGTCCCGAACTCCGGTCCCCGCAAAATGACAGAGTCTTTAGTGAAACTAATGCGACAATCTAAAGAACGGGTCAAACGACTAATAGAAAGTAAATTAAAAGGACAACCAGAACATAAAGAACAGAATCAACGTACGAGAGAAGGGAGGGGATGGACAAGTGCCAATCCCTTCGGGTTGTGTTTGGGAACCATTTGCTAAAGTAATTATAGGTAAATAGCCGAGTTAGAGAATTTGGAGAAAAGACGTTTATTACCGGAGATATGGTCGAAGCACCGAGTCAAGTACCCAAGGACCTAATGGTGGGGATTGAGAGAGACAAGCAAACGTATTACCGGTGTGTGCAACGGATGCGATGAGGTAGAAGCTCTGTTGTTGCTCAAACCATTTCAAAAAATCTGCATAGGCTGGGAGATGGGGTCGGTGGAGCAGAGGACTCAGGTAAATCAGGGACAGTGGCCTGGGCAATATGGGCAGCCCGTGGAGGACGGCCATTTTTGGTCCAACAACGATCCTCAGTATGACCCAACCTGTTACAGAATGCACACTTCGGACGAGGTCTACCCGAGGTGCCAGGACGAGAACGACCACGATTGGCACTGTGGGAGACGAGGGCAGAAGTATCAACTGGGGCCGGAGCGAGGACAGAACCAGAGGGTTGCTTCGTTGGGACCCGAAGCAAAGAGGACCAAGCTGAGGATAGAGTGGGAACAGTAGGCGAACCCAAAATCTGATCACGATTAGCAGAATATTCCGGAGGTAACCCATACAAGGCCATGAGCATGAAAAAGGTGCTACGTTGCTCGAGTTCTTGCGCAGGGGTAGCAGCAGGAGGTAGCAACTCATTGAAATCATGCAGAGCACCATGAACCTTACCCAAGTAAGCAGACATAGGTCCATCAAACTGACGAGGAGCAATAAGACTCATGAGGTTGTGGCAAACCCCATATAATCGCTGAGTGTCATTAGTGTAAAGAACCTTGGCTTGGTCCCAAAGTGAAGCACAAGTGGTCTGCGCACGGAAGATCTGCTTGAGAGAGGAGTGAATGGTGGACTTGATTACAACGCACAACTGTTTATCAATTTTCTTCCACCGGGGTTGTTCCTCCGCAGTTATAGAGGTAAGGTCTATGGTGAGGTGGTCTTCATAGCCTTGACTTTCAAGCCATAACTTGATGTCTGAAGCCCATGTATCATAATTGCTGCCATCTAATTTATCAGCAGAGAGAGGGGTATGGAGGTAACTTGTGAAAACAGGAGGCTCAGCCTTGGGATGATCTTTAGAACCATCTGGAGAGGTAGAACTTGCCATAGGTCAGAAGATAAGGGGCAAAAAAGGAAAATACAAGATACCTGAAAACTCCAACGCAAGAAAACACGGATCTGAGGGCAGATCGGCGTAGAGGAAGCCGAGACGAGTCAAACGAGAGGAACGGCGGCCGGAGGGGCGGCCGGACGCGCCGTCACGCGCCGGAAAACAGCCCGCGCGGTGGCTGGGCAGAAGCGGAGACAGGCGGCGCGTGCGGGCGCGTGAGGGCGGCGTTGGGGCTGGGCTTCGGGGGTCTGGCCGGTCGGAGGGAGGCGGTGCCAACGGTGTGGTCGGCGGCCGGAAAGAGGGCGGCGAACGGCGGCGGACGGCGGCGGCGGCGCAAGGGGAGAAAGAGCGCCGGAAGACGTCACGGCACGAGAGAAAGGTCGGCAAACCGGAAGGGAAACACGGTTGGCGGAAAAAATTTCACCGGAGGGCAGTGGACCCACCGGGTGTGCGCGGTTCTAGGGTTGCCTCTCTTTAGGCTCTAGATACCATGTTAAAAGAGAGAAAGAGAAGAGAGACATATGAGAAAACCGCGTGCTTCAACTACACGACGGAGAGCTGTATATATAGAGCTATAATAATAAATACAAGGATTAGGGTTATGATATGATTAGCCTATACAAGGAAACTACATAAATACAAAAGATATATAAAAGATATATAAAAGATATTTACACGTTTTCAACAGTTATTCAATAAGAGAGGGAATTGATTGGGTCAATTTCTAGTCAAGAAGCCACTGATACTTCATTGACTCCTCTAACTCAATCTTTTCAAGCAAATTATGCTGGTCCAAACGATGTTTTTGGTTCTGGAAATAGAAGCACATATGCTGGCAGAGGCCGAGGCCAGAACCCTTATGGGAGACCTCCAAATTCTGGACCTACTAGAATATGCTCTCATTGTGGGAGATTTAATCACACAATTGACACATGTTATCTTAAGCATGGATTCCCTTCTGGTTACAAATCAAAAGGCAAGGCACAAGCCAACAATTTAGTCACTGATGCACATGGTCAAACCAATTCAGAATCTCAGAATCAAGGATCACAGTTTGGTTTTACAAAAGAGCAGTATCAAGGCATCATTACTCTCCTACAACAATCAAATGTCTCAACCTCAAAACCCGCATCAGCTCCAATTCCCCCACCTACATATCACCACATGACTAATGCAGTAGTTACCTCTCCTTTAGCCTTTAATACTGATTCTACAAAATTTAATGGTAAGCATCCTCACACTTAGATCGTTGATACAGGTGCGACAGACCATATATCTTTCAATTTTCAAGCTTTCACTGCATTTAAACATATCCCACCTATTCCTATTTCATTGCCAAATGGTTCCCAAGCTTATACTTCAATTGTTGGTACTGTAACAATTTCTAATTCCCTGATTCTGCATAATGTCTTATATTTTCTAGAATTTAATGTCAACCCCATCTCAGTCACACGGTTAGCCCAAACTAATGATTGTCATTTGTTGTTTACGGAGAACTCTTGTGATATATTGCAGAGTCATTCCAAGAAGATGATTAGCACAGCTAGCTTGCACAAAGGACTGTGTGTGATAGGCAGTGAGACACACAATGTTGCTAGAAGCTTGTGTAATTCAATTACAAGCAAAGAAACTTTTAGTCTTTGGCACATGAGGCTAGGCCATCTTTCTAATTCTAGTTTGCAATGTATTGCAGAACAGTTTCCTTTTATCCCTTGTATAAATCATACCCTTTCCTGTGATATTTGCCATTATGCTAAACAAAGAAAATTGCTATTTTCTCACAGTGTTTCTTCCATTAGTTTTCCATTTGAGATTTTGCATGCTAATATTTGGCGTCCATATGCAACCCCTTCTCTTCTTGGACACAAATACTTTCTTACTTTAGTAGATGATTTTAGTAGGTTTACATGGGTTGTTTTTCTTAAAACTAAAGATAAAGCTAGAAAATCCCTTCAAAACTTCATAGCATTCATTGAAAATCAGTTTCATTCTACTTTAAAATGTCTAAGGTCAGATAATGGTAGTGAGTTTGTAGCTATGATTGAATTTTTCCTTTCCAAAGGGATTCTTCACCAAAGGTCTTGTGTTGAAACACCCCAACAAAATGGGATAGTGGAAAGAAAACACCAACATATCCTAAATGTAGGAAGGGCCCTCTCTCTTCATTCAAATGTTCCAATTTCCATGTGGAATTTTTGTGTCTAACATGCTATTCACATCATCAATAGGATTCCTACTCCCACATTAAAATTAAAATCTCTTTATGAGGTTTTATATTCTCAACCACCTTTTTTGAAGGATCTCAAGGTGTTTGGTTGTTTGAGTTTTGCTTCTACTTTACAAGCTCACAGAACAAAGTTTAATTCAAGGGCAAGAAAATATGTTTTCCTAAGATACAAAGAGGGTACCAAAGGCTACATATTATATGGCCTTGTCTCTAATGAAATTTTTGTTTCTAGAAATGTGATCTTCTATGAGAATCATTTTCCCTTTGGTAATTTTACAACACCTAGTTCAATTTCTCCTACTCCCATACCTGCTAATTCACATCAAAACTTTGATGATACTTCAGTTTCTATTCCTGTACCTATTATGTCTGAAAATTTACCTATTGATCAATCTGTTTCTGCTCCTATACCTGCTGAGCATTTTGTTTCTGCCCCTACTTCTGTTTCCTTACCTCAAAGACAGTCAACTAGGATCCAAACAAAGCCTAGTTATCTCAATGAGTATCACTGCTATCTGGTTTCCAGCAGTTGTGCCAATATATCTTCAGGTACATCTCCTTCTTATCCTATTTCTTCTTTTCTTTCTTATGATAAATGTTCACCTTCATATAAAGCTTTTTGTTGTAATATCACCACTACCACTGAACCTAAACCTTTGCCCAAGCTTCAAAATTTGATTGTTGGAAGAAAGCAATGGATACTGAATTACATGCTCTTGATCAAAATCATACTTGGTCTTTGGTAGAGCTTCCAAATGGTAAGACTCCTATAGGTTGCAAATAGGTCTATAAGACAAAATATCATGCAAATGGTTCAATTGAGAGGTATAAGGCTCGGTTGGTAGTCAAAGGATATACTCAAATGGAGGACATTGACTATTTTGACACATTTTCCCCAGTTGCAAAGATTACAACAGTTCGGGTCATATTGTACTTAGCAGCAATTAAGGGATGACATCTTGAACAATTAGACGTCAACAACGCATTCCTACATGGTGACTTACATGAGGAAGTTCATATGCTTCCTCCCCCTGGTATTTCCTTGTCAAGTCCCTCTCAAGTTTGCAAGCTACACAAGTCCCTCTATGGTTTAAAGCAAGCAAGCAGACAGTGGTATTCTAAACTTTCCTCAGCCTTAATATCTATCAGGTATACTTAATCTCAAGCTGATTATTCACTGTTTGTCAAGTCTCTTGGTTCCAATTTTACAGCTTTACTTGTTTATGTGGATGACATTGTATTAGTTGGAAATGATCTTAAGGAAATACAATCTGTCAAACTTTTTTTAGGCAATCGGTTCAAAATCAAAGATCTTGGTCAACTAAGATTTTTTTTAGGACTTGAGATTGCAAGGTCTAACTCAGGAATTTTATTGAATCAAAGGAAGTACACTCTTGAACTCTTGGAGGATTCTGGTACTCTTGCTGCAAAGCCTGCAATTACTCCCTTTGACCCTACAACCAAATTATTTGCTGATCAAGGAGAGCCTGTATCAGATGCCTCATCTTATAGGAGGTTGATTGGAAGGTTGCTATACCTCACTACTACTAGACCCGATATATCCTTCTCTGTGCAACACCTTAGTTAGTTTATATCCAAACCATTGGTGCCACATTTTCAAGCTGCTCAAAGGATTCTTAGATACCTTAAGGCTTCTCCTGCTAAAGGGGTTTTTTTTTCTGCATCTAGTCCTTTGAAGCTTAATGGATTTGTAGATTCAGATTGGGCATGTTGTCCAGATATAAGGAGGTCAGTTAGTGGTTATTGTGTTCTACTTGGTTCTTCCCTCATTTCATGGAAATCTAAGAAGCAAAGTACAGTTTCTAGAGTGGCTACAGTACTTATTCAGTGATCTTCACATTCAATTTTCTCAACCTGCATTTATTTTTTGTGACAATAAATCAGCCATATATCTTGCTCACAATCCAATATTTCATGAAAGGAGCAAAGACATTGAGTTGGACTGTCATGTTATTAGGGAAAAGATCAATTCAGGACTGATTCACTTGTTTCCTATCCCTTTTGCTTCTCAATTGGCCGATGTGTTTACCAAGCTTTTGCATTCGACTTCTTTTTCTTATTTTTTGTCCAAGTTGGGCGTTATGGACATCCATAGTCCCACTTGAGGAGGGGTATTACATATTAAATAAAGAAGTTAATTAGTTGTTGTTAGTTGTTAATTAGTTACAAATCAGTTAGTTTGTTAGCTTAGCTGCACATGCAAGCTCATTGTATAAATAGGAAGAATACCATTCTGCAATGTAACAGATTCACTCATTTTTCATCAATGTGAGAATTCCCTTTTTCTCTCTCTCTCTGTGGTTTCTCTAGTTTTGCCTTTATCAACATTGACATACTTTCTTTCTCTACTAATCTCAATTTAAAATAGGGCTGCACGTATGATTATATCCAAAGAATAATGTGATAGTTATAACATAGTTTTAGGGTGTTAATTTCATAGAGAGATAAATTAAAAAAATAGGTAAAGAAACAAATAAACTAAAGAAAAGTAGTAAATGATTAATGATAAATAAAAATTAATTTTGAATGTAGATTAAAGTAAAACAAAGTAAACAAATTGAGTTTCTATTAGATGCAAAATGACAAAGGCTCATAATTTACCAAAATTAATTTTAACATTAACTATGTGAAATTATTATACCTAAATAATTTAACTCATGAACATCTAGCGATAAACGTGTGATCACGAAAGATCTATTAATAAAGCATTAAAAAGTGTATGATAAAAGTTCTCTAATTAATAGTAAATTATCAAATCATCAAATATATTCCTAATAAGAAATCACAATTGATATCCAACAATTATCACTAACATTCAAATATCACAAATAAATTGTAAAGTATGAAAAAAACATGATTAAACTTATTTAAAAATTCATTTATATAATTTGATAAAAAAATAAAATTAATAAACATTAATCTTAAAATTAAATAAAAATAATTCAATATAACAATGTCAAAATAATCAAAATTTTATCATTTTTTTATATAAAAAATTTAACAAAACATAATAAAATTAAAATATAATAAAATTATTTCAGTGATATTCTATATTACACACAAATTCTTTTTTTTTCTTCCCTGTTATTAGAGGTGGAAATAGGTCGATCTGCTAGTTAGGCTGTATGCTTAACTACTGCTTTTGAGACTTGACTTGCTTTAACTTTCTTACTATACAAGTTAGCCAAGACTTTTTAAAAGTCTGTTTAATTAAAAATGTCGAGCTTTAGCCATCTAATAGGCCTTTTAAGCCTAGTAGACCTATCGACCTATTTAATTATATATAATATAATATATAATATTATAATAATTATAAATTATAAATATAATTATTAATTTATTATAATATATTAATATATTTTTTAATTAAATTTTAATAAGAGTCAATAATTAAAACTTAAGTTAGTAAGTTAGAATAGAAATAACATATTTATTAATATATTTAACGTAATATATTTATTAGAATGAAAATAATAAGTTAACATTCACTCCTTACTTTTATAGATCTCACTATTTTCTTGCTCTGATCTTTGATGGATGTGAGACTTGAAAGATTAGAATAAGAAAGTGAACAACTTGGTATATCTCTAAGTATCACATAAACCAAAGACTAGAGTAAGAAAGTATTGAACATTTATAACACTCACCACTTATTTTTATAGATGCTCACTATTTTCTTACTCTGATCTTTGATCGATGTGGGACTTGAAAGACTAGAGTAAGAAAGTGAGCAATTTGGTATATTTTCAAGTCTCATATCGACCAAAAATTAGAATAAGAAAGTAGTGAGCATCTATAAAATTAGAAGGTGAGTGTTAAATTATAACAAAGGCCTATTGGCTTTGAGTAGGCCCGTTAACTTATTTCAAAGCTTAAGTCTGTTAGTTTATGTAAAGACATATTGACTTATTTAAAGGTAAATCTGTTAACCTATGTAAGATATATTGACCTATTTAAAAGTAGATTTATTAATCTATATAAAAACATGTTGACCTATTTAAAAATAGGCCTGTTACCCTATTTAAAGGTCTCATTATAAAATAGACTTTTAAATAGATTTTTAGGTCAAATTAGACTTTTAAAAAGATTAAATCAAATCTTAAAAATCGATCTAATACAGACTTATAAATCAGACTCAAATCTTATAATTAAAATACAAATCAAATCAATTTAAGATAAAATCTAGTCACTTTCCATCCCTACCTGTTATGCATCCTGCTGTGCTGCCCGTGTAACCTTTTTTTTTTTTCTCTTTCGCGAGCAGTATGCGGCGCTCCACTTTTCTCAATCCGTACGTACTGGCCTCGGCCAATTCTTCTCCTTTTTATATTGTTACGGCTGCTTACAGGTTGATTAGGATTCCTCTTTTATTTTTTATTTGCACGGCCTTTCTTTTTTATTTTTTATTTTTTATTTGGGCTTCAGTGGTTCATTTTGCTCTTGTTCGTATCCGTGAGCCGACCACATGCTGATTTCAATCACATGCTGATCTTCAATCAAGATTCAACATATCTTCAATAGAATGTGGGTCTCAATTAAATTTTTGTCTTTTGGTATATTCTTTACCCATATTAATTTATAAAATAAAATAATTAAATAATGAGACTAAATTTATTAAAATAAATATAAAAATAAAAAAAATATCAAATTTAAATATATAAAATATATATATATATATACAAATTATTGCTTAAGAATATTCTAAAATAAATAGGAATTCAATTTAAAAATACATATTAATTCTAATTATTTCTATTCACATTTTAACATTTTAGTTCAATAATAAAGTATTTAGAAGTATTTTCGTACACTTGTCACACCCCTCAACTTATTTATTGTTAGTCCCTAACAATGAAAGCGACTTAAAATAAATGTCAAAAGGAAAATCATCTTACTCGAGAATATAAATCGTGTATCAAAAATTACAATTGCCATAAAAATTCTACCATCATCAAACTCAAAGTATGTGAATAATATAACTATTATGACTTATACTTATTGTCTCAAAATATCACACTTAAAATTCTCACCAGAAAACATTTTTTAATCATATACAGTCCTCACAAGTTAAACTCGCTAATAAAAATCACTTAGAAGTATAGTGTCACTTATAAAAAATATGGTGTTACTTATAGCAAGTATATGTGAGTAGAGTAGTCGACACAATCAAAACAAATATCTCACATATAAAATAATAGAAAGAACACTGAGAAAATAGAACAAATCTCGTTTCATGAAAAGATGTCAAAAAAGACTTTACATTATACTTTAAGATTAGTTATGTAACTTAAAAGAACCACGTAATCCCTTAAGATCAAATAAGACTTTATTAAGCTTGTAATGTGAGTAAAGAAAAAATTTGAAGCTAAGGAAAACCATGAAAATCAAAAGGATTTCAAAAATATTTAGAAGCTTGATTTCTACACTTTTAACACAATTTTCTTTACCTTCTTTCAATTACTTTTTTTTCAAACTCCCAAACCAGACTTTTCTTTCTTTCTTTTCATTCTTTTCTCAATTTTTTCCAATTTTGTAACTTTTTGTAATTTTTTCTTTTCTTTTTTTTTCTCTTGCACTTTCACTTTGCCATCTTTTCTTTTCTTTTTTTTTTTATCTTTTTTCCTTTCCTAATACCTTCACATATTGCAATAATATTGCTTCTCTTTTGAAACACTTTGGAAAAAGGTTAAGAAAGAGAAACTCAATAAATAAGCTCAAATAGATGACTAGTAGCAATATGTGAAAGAACAAAAATACTATTTCAAGGTTCAAATATAAGAAACATGACATAATATCATCTTTAAAAGAAACACACAATTCTACTAACTTCCATGACATTAGATTAAATACAATTGTAATATAAAACTTCTCTTTAACTAAAACAATAATGAAACGATCTAGTGAAAAACAAAAACAAAAATCATGAGTACTACAATAAATATTGGATGGCCAAGAAAACACTCACAATAAAAATGAATGGCTTTAAACTCACTCGGTAAAAATATGGTATCTACATGCTTTCATCAAGTTTTCTAATTATTTCAATTTTTCAATAAAGAGATATGCAGAAGCAGCTATAAATAATGTGAAATAAGTTGAGCAAGAAGATATAAAAAAAAATTCCTCACAAAAGTAAAATAATGATAACAAGACTGAAATTCAAGTAACTCCTACCCCCAATCAAAACCAAACATTGTCCTCAATGTTTCAAATTAAATCCAGATTTAAGAAATAATCACTAATATGCATCAAAGAAATTATTGAGACAAAAACAAACAGAGTAATGGGGAGGAGCCACGTACCTAAAATGCTTAAAAATTAAAAAGAAAAGACGAGAAGATAATAACTATACCCTGATAATGGTTAGCAAAATTTGGGAACTACTTAAGCCGACTCAATAAAAACACTAACGAAATACTGAATTTGCACCCACACTCCTAACTTAGATGAGACATCGTCCTCGATGTTTAAGACTCAAAATTGAATGAGGAGTAACTAAAAATGGTATAATACACTTGATGAGTGACGTGGATAGCTCATAAGCACCAAAGATGGTAACTTGAAATGACAAAATAAAACTAACCTGCAAACAAAACAACAACAACAAAAAAGAAAAGAAAGAAAAGAAAAAAATAAGAGAAAAAAAAAGTAAAACAAAACAAACAAAACAAATAAAGAAAAACATACTTGCGTGGTGTGGTCAAGGTTGATAAACTGGATCCACAAGTGGAATGTTTTCCACTTTCATAACTTGCCTATCAATTAGAACTTTAAGGTGTTGACTATTTACTTTAAATATCTGATCATCTTTATGATCCTCTATTTCTATCGTCCCATGTGTAAAAACATTCTTTACTACAAAAGGGTCGGTCCACTTAGACCAAAGTTTTCCTAGATGCTTATGGAGTTTAGAATCATATAAGAACACTCGATCATTAGGCTTAAACGTTTTTCTCAAAATATTTTTATCATGAAATGCTTTCATTTTAGCTTTATAGATTCTAGAGTTCTCATAAGCTTCATTTCTCAATTCCTCTAACTCGGTCAACTAAAATTTTCTAAGTTTACTTGCTTCTCCCATGTCAAAGTTGAAATGCTTGATGGCCCAATAAGCTCAATGTTTGAGCTCCATAGGTAAGTGGTAAGGCTTTCCAAAAACAAGTTTATAAGGTGACATTCTTAAGGGAGTTTTGAAAGGTGTACAGTAGACCCAAAGTGCATCAACTAGTTTCAAAGACCAATCTTTGTGATCCGGATTGACCATTTTTTCTAAAATTTGCTTAATTTTCCTATTTGTAAGTTCTACCTGTTCACTTGTTTGGGGGTGGTAAGTAGTAGAAATCTTATGTACCACCCCATATTTTTTCATCAAAGCCTCAAAAGAACAGTTGCAAAAATGTATACCTCGGTCACTAATGATAGTATGTGGTGTACCAAATTGAGATAACACATTCTCTTTGAGAAATTTAATGATTATCCTATTATCATTGCTCCTGCAAACTGCTGCCTTTACCTATTTTGACACATAATCTATTGTCACAAAAATATATTGATATCCAAAAGAATGAGAAAATGGTCCCATAAAATCAACGACCCAACAATAAAAAATTTTAATCACTAAAATTGGATTTAAGGGCATCATATTACAACAGGTATAGCTGTCAAAAAGAACCAACTCAATTCGGGTTGGACTATTTTCAGGTCGAGCTAGATCGGACTATGTAAGTTTCAGGCTAGTATTTTGTTAACCCAACTCACCTCTTTTTAATGTAAACAAGTTAGGTCGTTACGGGCCAGCTCATTTAGACCAGGCCAAATCGAGTTATGTAAGTTTTGAACTGACATTTTGCTAGCCTAACCCGCTCATTTTGTTGGGCTATTCGGGCTGATCCATCGGGCTTGGTCCATTTTGATAGCTCTAACGACAAGACATAACTCCTAACTTTTGACACTTTTCACATGAGCGATAATAAATATTTGCATCCTTAAAAAGGTGTGTCAATAAAATTCACACTGTAAAACTTTTACAACGATTTCCTTCATTGAAAAGTGGCTCCCACAAGTTTGGAAGTGATAAAATTCTAAGACATTAGCAATCTCTTCATCAGGGATGCAACGCCTTAAAATTTGGTTAGGGTAGTATTTGAAAAGAAAATTGGCATCTCAATGGAAATTACGTACTTTAGTCATAAATTTCCTCCTCTCGAGTGCTCCAATCCACTGGTATCTCACTTGTAGTTAAATAATTTACAATGTGAGCAAACTATGGTAGAGAAGTAATAGAAAATAAATGCTTATCGAAAAAATTATCTCTGATTGGTAGGTGGTCAGAGGTGTAATTGTAAAGCATGAAAAAATTATAATTAAATTTATTTGAAAATTCATTCATATCATCTAATAAAAAAATAAAACTAATAAATATAAATCTTAAAATTGAATGAAAATAATTTAATATAACAATATCAAAATAATCAAAGTTTTATTATCTCTTTAATACAAAAAATTTAACAAAATATATAAGATTAAAACATAACATAATTATTTTACTAATATTTTTTATTGCACACAATTCCTTTTTTTTCTTTCCTGCTATGCGTGGTGCTCGTGCTGCCTTCCTTCTTCCTTTTTTTTTTCTTTCTCGAGCAACGTGCGACGCTCTACTTTTCTCAATCCGTACGTACTGACCTCGTCCAGTTCTTTTGCTTTTTATATTGTTACGGCAACTTACAAATTGATTAGGATTCCTCTTTTATTTTTTATTTCCACTGCTGCCTTTCTTTTTTATTTGAGCTCAATCGTTAATTTTGCTCTTGCTTGTATCCACGAGTCAATCACATGCTATTCTTCAATCAAGATTCAAGATACCTTCAATGGAATGTGGGCTCCAATTAAACTTTTATCTTCTTGTTTATTTTTTATTTATATTAATTTATAAAATAAAATAATTAAATAATAAAACTAAATTGCTTAAAATAAAAACAAGAATAAAAAATTATCATATTTAAATATATAATATATATATATACACAAATTATTACTTAAAAATATTTCAAAATAAATAAAAGTTTAATTTAAAAATACACACTAATTTCAATAATTTCTATTCACATTTTAATATTTTAATCTAGTAATAGAATATTTAAAAAACACTTTCATATTCTGATCAACATAAGTTAAGTTGATTTGAATTCAAGGAAAAATGAAATTCAAACCAATTAATCAAAATCAAGTTAGTCTAAGTCATTTTTTGAAAAGAAAATTCGGTTAACTCAGAATCAAACCAACCTAAAATGAAACAAGTTAGTTTAGGTTGAGTGATTTAGTTACATCATTACACATTTTTTTCTCTTTTCTCAGCACAACAATCAACATGCATAAAAAATGGAAAAAAAATTAATTAATAAACAAATTAATTCAGTTCTACCCGATTCGACATGATGACTCGAACAAACTTAAAAATTTTAAGTTGAGTTGAGTTGGTTAGGTCATCAGATTTATCCAAACTTATGTGCAACTTTAATTTGAATTTTCATTTAATGTAAGTAATATAATAAGTACAAGCTATTATTTTACTATTTAACGTAAATAGTATAACGTGAGTTAGAATTTTGATTTGAGCATATTATTCTTTTACTATTTGTGTCCTAATTTTTCACTTATATTAACTTGAAATAGGATTAAAAAATTAATTTAATTTTGATAATAGTTTATACATACATATTGGTGAAAGAAATATTTTACAAAATTTGAATTAATTTTTTATTAAACAATATTATTATTCAATTACCTTGTTTTGGATAAAAATTATGACATAATAATTACTAAATTTATAAGAAAATGTATTTTCATCAGCAGTAAGCGTCAAGAAAACTATATTTGATTGTCAAAAATACTATTTTTGACACCCATTTGACCGTCTTATGTCAACAAAAGGCTTGTCAATAAAAGAAATTTCAACGGAAAATGGCTGTTGAAAATAAAAAAAACCTTTTCTTGACAATGGATTTGTCTAACATGCACCAAAAAAATTGTGCTGCATCATTTTAACCATTGATTTATTGATATAAAAATGAAGGGATAAGATTAAAGACCTGAAACATTGAGAACCAATAATAATTAAGTGATTTTCTCTCTCAACCATGGTTTCTAGCTTCAACTCCTCTCTCTGCCATGATTTCCGTCTTCTGCTATTCATCTGTTCCTGGGTTTTTGCTGCATAAGCTTTCAATCTTGTTTGCTTATCAAGGTTGTCAAGTCAAAATAGATCTTGGAGCTTAAGGAACAAAGACATGTAGTAGTATATTGAAGTTATCATTCTCAATCACGGGCAGCTTTGTCTGCAATTCCTTTGCTGCATCATGTTTCATCTCATTTGAAACAAGAAGAATGCCAACAACAACATGATTTAGCTCTTTTGCCACCTTTAAGATAGGAATTTTCTCCATTAACTGTTCAATAATTTTGGAATCAAATGTGAGAACCAAAGAGCCATCAAACCCACTTGCTATTTGATAGGTACCCAAACAAACTTAATATCAGAAATAGACTAACACAAGAAGATAACTGAATTCTGGATGATATCAGTGTGATATCAGTGCCAGTACAGTGATATATTCTGGAAAAAAGAATAAACTGGGTATAGAGAAGAAGAAAGATAATTCTAGACAATTGTAGAGTGTCTTACTCCCTCCCAATGCCTAAGCCAATCCTTGCCTACCTCACGTTTTCCCTCTCCCCTTACATATATACCTCCAAACAGATTTCCACTCACATTTCCCACTCCTACATTGGCTAGCTCAGCAGTTAGTTACAACTGAGCCAATGTTTGTTTCCTCACTTCTAAATCCTAACTTACCTGTCGTCTAGTGCCTTCTTCTAACATACAGTTTTGTCACTTTTGGGCTTATGTCTCTATCAATACTTCTCCCCAAAAGATTCACCTTGTCCTCAAGGTGAAATTCAAGAAAATTTTCTTAGATGGCTAAAAGCAACTCCCAGGAATTTTCAAAGTCCAGCAGATCCTGCCATTTAACCAAAACTTCAACTTCCCTTGCTTCATTTTGCCTAAGGTTTATGACATTAGTTGGCTGAACTTGCAGTTCCCAGTCTTCAACAAGGAAGGATGGCAATGGTTAGTATTCTAATAGGAACTTGTTCTCAAGGTGAAGGTTTGGGTAAGGGTCTTGTAGTAGCTAAAAGAAATTTGTCCCATTGCTTGAAGCATAATGACCAATTGATGTTGGAAGCACAAAAACTTCCACCTGGGTCCCATTGACCCTTTCCAATACCCACAACAAAAGACAGCAAGGAATAACTGATAGAATTTTTAAAGGGTTGGGTCATTGTTGAGCTCCATCTTCTTAGCCCAATTCCTTCCCAAAAGGCCTGGTCTCCTTCTTTAATGAATTGGGTCGGGCCCCTAAAGTCAGAAAATGAGCTCAACCTTTGCAATTTTCTCTCCGCCTTCATCTTTAAAACCCCTGTAATTTGCTTATTCAATTCGGCCTAGCTCATTAGGTCAAAAAATGGATTCAATTTCAGTAATCCCATTCCTAGCCCTTCTTCCTTCTCCTTCCCATTCACGGTGCTTCTCGTTGCAGCAGCTATTTCTGCCATTATCCCATTGGCTATCGTACAACGACCTGGGTCCAGCGGTTCTGGCAGTGGAGGGTTAGTCGGTGCGCTCGGGATCTAGAACTCAGTCGCATATGACTTATCTTCCTCCAAAAGAGCATCCAAGTTTTATGGCGATGGCGGCCCAATTCCTCCTCTATTCGCCCACTGTGGTCAATCTCTCCCCTTTCTCAACCCCATCTTTGTGTGGTAACTCACGCCTCTTCACCTCCCTTGTGAGACTGTGACGCACTGTTGTAATTCGATCTGCATTAACCCGATCTCCACTTCTACCCACACCTTCATCTTCCTTCACAAATTCCTCTTCCATAACCACCATCACCACTGTAGTTTTTGATTGCCGCTTTGATAATGGTGTCGGAACCTCATCAAGGTATTGGTGGGACTTTTTCGTTGCATTCTCGATCTCTATCTTCTCCAACTGTTTCAGTTCTGGTTCTTCCGACTTATTATACCAAAAGGGGACCGGTAGATTCGAATCATACTCTAGCTGAAATCGCTTGAGTACTCCTCCTCTACATATAAACTCCTTTGGGAGAATTCTCGACTCCCCTGCGATGATTTCTTTTTAGAATGTCAAGACCACTCCTGATCCCAATGGGGAGAATCATGAGTTCTCTCCGAGCCTACCCTGCTTCTCAAGTCACCGTCTTCGTCTCCTTCACCATCGCACAATGAGGATCGTCTCCGGTACCGCGATCGTCCACTTGCATCTCCATTGTTTTTCTCTTTGAGTAAGCATATGATCTCATCCAGAAGGGCCTTCGTTCTCTCCTGCTTCGTCAAGCTTTCTAGCAAACTCCTCTCCACCATTTCTAGACGCGACTTCATGGCTGATCTCGTGTTTACCATCTGATGGTCATATATTTGATGCATTAATAAACCTTCATTTTTAGTCATTTACACTCTCCATGCACTTAATAAATTAAGTTTAGTTGTGTTTTGTATGTTTTGAACTCAAAATGGATTTAATTAAATTTTTTAGCATGATTTACATCTTACACTAATCTTGTATTTAGGTCATATCTTGGGCTGTAGGTGGATGTTTAAGGTGAATCTTATGTCATTGTAAAGATAATAGAGAGCTCTACAATCTTCATGAAGACATCAAAGACTCAATCACACGTTTGGATGGCTCAAATTGGCATTGAATCAAGAACTAAAGTGTTGCTCTTGGCAGAATGACCTTTGTGTACTGTTCATTACACTGCTCGTAGTGAAAATTGTAGAATAGGCTGAAATTTTGATGGTTGATAGTTAAGATTCAAATCTACAACTTTCATGTTGAACACTCTTCCCGATTCAGACTTCTTGGAGGTGATATTGGGCTTGGAAGTCAGAACAGAGGAGCTGCGACTGGGCCTGAGCAGTGTGCAGTAATTTGAACATATCTGGAGCTATAGAAATGATATTGGACTCAAACTAAAGCCATTTGAAAGCTAAGATCTAGACCTACAATCTTTGTGAAGACCACTTGGCTCAAAAATGACGAATGCAATGACTTCAGAGCTGCATGATTTCGGAGACAAAGAATCTCCAGAATTTTCTACTCACCAAAAGTCATTCAACATTTTCCACTACTCCACCTACTCCACCTACTCCACCAACCACCATGACTCAGCCTCCTTTGACATTTTGTATCTTTAACCCTCTATAAAAGGGAGGCTATGCAGATCATTGTAGTATGTAGAGCTTTTATGTAGAAGTGTTGTTATAATTAAAGTGTTAGTTTTTGATTTTGAAGATTTCTCTTCTTCTCTTTCTCTCCTTCTCTCTCTTTGTTATTTTCATTTTTGTATGGTTCGTGAAGGTTCTCCAATGGTGATGGCTATGGAGAGCTAAACTTCTTTAATCAATCCAAGAGATTGACAAGCTTGATGATTAATCTTGAGATCTTGTTTTAATTGCTATACGTTCATCTATTAATCAAGTTTCTCTTTCTCTTCTTCTCTTGTTTAAATTCTGATTTAATACTTAATTTGATTGGGATTTGCATATGTTAATTGCGTAATTATCATGTGCCAAGAGATCAATTCAGAGGCTAAATAATGCATCAAAGGTGTTTGATGAAATATTTAGCTTGGTTGGATCTTGGTTTTCAAGTTAATTTGGGTTTTGGATAGATGCTTAATTTGTCTAATCTTAATTAATTGAATTCTAGAAGTGTTTCTAGTAGAAGATCCATGGATTATTGAGAGGCGTCTTGATGTGATCTAAGACCAAGGATTTGGTTGATAGTTGAACGGATTTATAAAGATCAAGGATGGATTAAAATCAAGATTTGTTAATTCTCTTGGATTGATTGTTTTCTCAATCTTGTTTACTCATTTTAACTGTTCTTTGTTGTTTAATCTTGTAAAACTTTCCCCCCTATTTATTAACCTCTTAATCTGACTTCATAATTAGAGTGATCTACGGGCTCGACCCGGTGTTACCTTATACTACAAGTAGTTTTGGTAAATCGATTATAAATTGATTTAAATTTGGTAATCTCGACAAGTTGTCACCATCCAAGCTCCCAGATCGTGAAGCTTTGATACCAATTGATAGGTACCCAAATAAACTTAATAACAAAAATAGACTAACACAATAAGATAACTAAATTTTGGATGATATTAGTGTGATATCAGTGCCAGTACAGTGATATATTTTGGAAAAAAAATAGTAAATTGAGTATAGAGAAGAAGAAAGATAATTCTAGACAATTGTAGAGTGTCTACTCCCTCCCAATGCCTAAGTCAATCCTTGCCTACCTCACGTTTTCCCTCTCCCCTTATATATATACCTTCTAACAGATTTCCACTCACATTTCCCACTCCTACATTGGCTAGCTCAACAGTTAGTTACAACTGAGCCAATATTTGTTTCCTCACTCCCAAATCCCAACTTACTTGCAGTTTGGTGCCTCCTTCTAACATACACTTTTGTCACTTTTGGGCCTGGTCCTCTATCACTATTTTTCTAAGCTCCATGTATGGCTTACCATTACTATACAAACCAAAAAATAGAATCCCACATACCCAGAACCCAATACTCTTCACTCAATACCCAAAACCCATAATCCACACTAAAGTTTATAAAGTTTATTACAGAGCTTGATATTATTGTTATTTATAGAGGAAAAAAAAACTTGATCCACACTACAACCTCCCAGTTGCGAGTCCTTGCTAACCCAGCCGCACACCGCCATCTTCACAACTGCCCCTTTCTGAGCCCGCAAGCCCTAGACGTGGCAGATTCTTCGCTCCACCCATGTCCACTCTCCATATGGGCTTCCAAAATAGAGATATGAACCTATGGGATTCCAAGCATAGACCTATCTTTCTAAGTCCCAAATAATAAAGAAAAAGAACAAAAAAAAAAAATAAGTTAAAACAAAAAAACATAAAATAAAAAAAAACCTAAAACCAGTTGACCGATTATTATAGGTAAAATAGTTGGTGCATTGATGGACCAAAAGTTCTGAAGGTCCATAATAGCAAGCTTCCTTGACAATTAGTGACTGTCAACAATTCTCATTGAAGGGACTCCTCTTTTTGATGAAGGTCATAAACACTGACAATTATTTTTAAGATTTTTGACACACATGACCATCAACAAAAGTGTTAAATTTTTCTTGACAGCTAGGGACTATCAATAATACTCATTGTAGGTCAACAAAAGTGTCATTTTTCTTGCTAGCTAGGGACTATCAACAATACTCATTTTAGGTGCTACAATTGTCATGACGGGTTAGTTTGACCCATCTTGACCTACCCTGCCCAGCCTCGCCCCTCCTGAATCATAGTAACCCTTATTTACAAGAAAATAAGAACAAGTAGCTTGTTTTCATGACCAGACACCAACTACAAGGACTAGAAGGCAAAGAACACAAGGCATTACTCATAGCACTCAAAATCCATTCTCAAATCATCATGGATCCTAGACAATCTTCAAAAGACAAATGAAAATAAAATTTATCTATTAAATGCGTTGAGCTGTGTTTTGTAAGATATGTTGAATCATGGCAACAATTCAAATGTCTATCAAGCAAATTATTATCATAAACATTGTTAAACAATTCAAGCTGAGTTTTGAACAGTAATAACCATTAAAATCAAGCAAATTAATATGATAAACATCGTCAATATCGACAAGGATTTTACTAGGTGGTGCAAGGAGTAGTGATACAAGTAGTAAGTTTACAATTTGAAATAATTTGGTTATTTCCTATCTGTTGGAAACATGTGTAATTAGATGTAATAAGTAGTACAACTGATAGTCCCACATCATGTAAATTGTGTAATTATTTATTACCTATTAAGTATATATTCAACTTCCGTTGTATAGTTGAAACATACGATTTCTTCATATGTCTCTCTTTTCTCTCTTTCAACATGGTATCTAGAGCCTAAAGAAAGGTAATCCTAGAACCGTGAATGCCCGGTGAGCCCACTGCTCTCCGATGATTTTTTTTTCAGACTAAATCGTGTTTTCACTCCGGTTTGCCGATCTTTCTCCTATTATTGTGTCCTCTTTCCAGTAGACTCATCTCCTTTGTTGCTGTCCGCCGCTGCCTGTCATTGTCCATTGCTGTCTACCACCGCAGTCATACTTTTTTGGTAACTTTTTAGGCGACCGATGACTTTTCTGGTGACCTTTCCGGCTGGCAACCCCACCACTGGAATTGCCTTTGCCTGTTCGGCTAGACCCCAGAAGCGCGGCCCTAGCAGCCCCGTGACGCGCCCACACGCATCGTCAACAGTACCTGCGCACGGTAACGCACGCTGCTCTTTCACCGACAGGTGATGACGCATGGGCCACCACCTCCGGCAGCCATTTGCAGTGTCGTGGTCTCCCTTCTCTCTTCTGCTTGGATCTTTCCTCGCATTGTGTTCGTGACCGTTTGTCGTGACCCCTTTTTGAATCAGCACATTCAGGTACTATTTAGTTATTGTTTACTGATCCATGGCTAGTTCTTCCTCCTCAAATAGCTCTAAGGATGCCCCAAAGGCTGAGTATACAGATTTTTTATAGTGGTTTGCTCAACGTACGTCCTCTAGTTCCTCTGCTCCAATAGCTGCCTGTGTCGACTTTCTGAAGTGGTTTGAGCAACGTCAGACCTCTAGTTCCACTGCCTCTGTTGCACATATTGGTACTTCATTTGCTTGTCTCTCTCATTCCCCATCCATTGGTACTTGGGTTCTTGATTCTAGTGCAACTAACCACATTTCTGGTAATAAGACTCTTTTCTCTAATCATTCTCACAATGGTTACTTGTCTGTTGTCACTTTAACAAATGGTTCCAAGTCTCAATCCCAAGGGATCAGCACTATCCATCCCCTCCCTTTCCTTTAAGTAGGCTTTGTCCTTTATGTTCCTGGGTCTCCTTTTAATTTGTTTTCCATTAGTCGTTTGACTCAGTCTCTTGATTGTATGATTACCTTTACTAATGACTCTTATCATTCTGCAGGATGGAAGTACAGGTCAGATACTTGGCATCAGATGTGAGTCCTATGGCCTCTATCAGCTCTCCAACCCCTCTCGTGTTTGCGCTATCAAGGACTCCCCTCTCACCATCCATGCACAGTTGGGTCATCCTAGCCTTCCTAAACTACAAAAATTGGTGCCCAGCCTCTCTAAGTTGTCTAGTCTCCCTTGTGAGTCATATCAACAAGGAAAACACACCTGTAGTTTGTTTCCTGGTAAAGTCCGCAGTCGAGCATCTTCTTTTTTGCTTTAGTACATTCTGATATTTGGAGTCCCGGTCGTACTGCTTCTACTCTAGAATCCAGATATTTTGTCACCTTCATTGATGATTACTCTCGCTGCACTTGGTTATTTTTTATGCAAAATCAGTCTGAGTTGTTTTCTATATTTCAAAACTTTTATCATGAAATTAAAACTCAATTTAGTGTTCCTATACGTAGTTTGCATAGTGATAATGCTCGTGAGTATTTGTCTCAACCATTTCAATCATTTATGGCTTCTCATGACATTCTTCACAAAACCTCTTGTGCCCATACCCCTCAACAAAATGGAGTCACTGAACGTAAAAACAGATATCTCGTAAAAACAACTAGGACCCATTTACTTCATGGTAATGTTTCTTTCCGCTTCTGGAGTGATGTAGTTCTTACTGCTTGTTATTTGATTAACCGCATGCCCTCATTTATGCTTGATCACCAGGTCCCTTACTCTATTTTATATCCCCATTAACCTCTGCATTCCCTACCACCTCGTATATTTGGGTCTACGTTTTTTATTCATAATCTCACTCCTAGTCTTGATAAACTTTCCACTCAATCTATTAAGTGTGTTTTTCTTGGTTACACTCGATCCCAAAAAGGTTATCATTGTTTTTCCCCTAATCTTTGATGTTACCTTGTCTCAGCCGATGTTACCTTCTTTGAGTCTGCTCCCTTCTTCTAGTCTCCTTCTTCGACTCTTGAGCCTATCTCTAAAGTCTTACCCATCCCTCTTCCTCTTATCACTGTTGAGTCAGATACACCTCCGATCCCCCATGTCGAGTAAACCACCACTACTATTTGCCCTTTCAAGGTCTATCATTGTCGGCCACAGCAACCTCCACTACCCCTACCTCCACCAGAAGTTGCAAAGGTCAATGTGGACTCAGCTCCGGCACCAATTCCTTTACTAACTCCAGCACTGCCTCCTGAACTTGACCTTCCCATTGCTCTCCGAAAAGGTATACGGTCTACTCGTAACTCTTCTCCTCATTATGTTAATTTGAGTTATCATCGCATATCTTCTTCGCATTATGCTTGTCTTTCTTCCTTGTCTTTTGTGTCTATATCTAACTCTCTAGGTGACGCTTTATCTCACCCTGGGTGGAGACAAGCTATGATCGATGAGATGTGTGCCCTTCAGAGTAATGGTACTTGGGAACTTGTTCCTCTTCCTCCCGGGATGTCTATTGTAGGCTGTCGGTGGATTTATACGGTCAAGGTTGGCCCTGATGGCAAGATTGATCACCTCAAGGCTCGTCTGGTGGCAAAAAGGTATACCCAGAATTTTTGCTTAGATTATGGGGACACTTTCTTGCCCGTGGCGAAGATGGCTTCGGTTCGACTTTTTCTGTCAATGGCTGCTATTTGCCATTAGCCCCTTCATCAGTTGGACATCAAGAATGTTTTTCTCCATAGTGATCTAGAAGAAGAGGTTTACATGGACTAACTGATGACTAGCTAGAATGCAGTTATTTGTGCCCTATTTCTGTGCTAGAATGAATGCTATGTCCTTGTTTAAATGCATATTTGGAGGGTTTTGTGCTTATATTTGTCATATTCTGATTCTAAGCCTTTCCGATGTGTTATTGCGCAAAACTGAGCTTTAATGATCATGAATTAGGTAGATTTATATGTAATACTGATTTGGTGTTTTCTCTATGATAGGAAGGGCTCCAAACAAGATAATATGTGGAGCATGTGAGTTTAAAGTGAAAAAGGAAGCCAAATTAGCCTTTCAGCAATCACCGCCGCGGCGCAAGTTAGTGAGCGCCACGGCGCGCAAGCGCAACATCAGAATTCTATACTTGAACCCGAGGCGCGAAGGCCGCGGTGCTCACTAATGAGGGCCGGGGCGCAGGCCAACCGACCTAGCGAGGGCCGAGGCGCTCGTAAGTGGGGGCCGCGGCGCACGACGGCCAGCTGAGCCTATAAATAGATTTTTACGCTTTTTTCACACAGATCTCTCCATCTCTCTAGTTTTTTTCTCTGGTTTTTAAGGGTTCTGGCCATTTGGCCAGTTCTTTCTTTTTAGGTTTAGTTAGTTTAGTTAGTTTAGGTTAGTTTTAGGTTAGATAGCTTGGCTAGATCTTCATGGATGGTGGATTGGAGGCAAGGATCAAAGGATTGAAGGAGGATTCAAGCTTCAGAGACAAATCAATGAGCTTCTTTCTCTCTTTTCCTTTTCTCTTCTCTTCCTTATCTTTTGTATAGCTAAGCTTTGTTTAGGAATACTATGGATCCTTTTATTTATATTAATGATGTGTTTTTCTCTGAGTTTATGTGGATGTTTGATTATGGTTCAATCATTATCTGTGTTTAATGCTTGTTCTTGGTTGGCCTCAATTGCATGATCTTAATATTGGCAAATGAACTAGACATAGGGATTTGTTGATATGGATATGGTGTGGTTGATACATGTTCGGCTATGAGCTGTTTCGTTAATAAGGTTTAATATACCTATTGACCATGTATAGTGTGTGATTGAGAATAGATCGTTCATGAGTGAAAGTTGTACTAGCTCTCAAGGAAACTATGTGAGTTAGGCAAGTAGAAACCAGGGTTGATTGACCTAGACATAGGCTATTGACTAATGAAGATTCTCAAGCTAACCTAATCAATGCATTTGTGTTTATGAGGGGAATTGCATGTTGTTGATAGATGTAGGGTGTGAAAGAGGATTTCCTGAAACCTAACCGCTTTTAGGTTTATAGCTTTTGTAGGTTAGTTTAGTTTAGGTTATTATTTTCCTATTTTCATGTCCTTGTCTAGAACTGATTAAGCTATTGGTTGGTATTTAGCTTTATAACAATATCCTCGTGGGAACGAACTTTTATTCCGTATCTGTATTACTTGTGCGACCCGTGCACTTGCAGTTAGCAAAAAGGGCAACATGTTTGACCCTTAACAAGTTTTTGCCGCCGTTACTGGGGATATTTCGTTATAAATGGTTTGCCTGATTAGATTCTAGTCCTGTCAATGCCTAACAAGTTTTTGGGTTGCCAAGGTTAGTTTTTATAATGCTAATATCAACAATGAGTTTGATTAGTTCTAATTCAAGTTGTATATAAGTTGTATATAATCTATGTTTTGTTTATGTTTAGTTGTAGTTTCAAATAAGAAGCTGGGTGATTTCATTCATTTGAGGCCCTTGAGGGACTTCGCGACTCCTGAAAGGATACCATTGGATCAAGTTCTTGAAGACTACTCATCCGCAGTACTTCAATTTTGGTGACAAAGTCCTGCTGGGACTATAACTCAGGCCCTTCGTGGGAGGGTACCCCATGTTTATGTTTCATTCCTGTCTTTACTTTGTGCATAAATACATAGTATGTTAATATGCTTATTTAGTTAAATATGTTAGTATATTAGTATGGTGTGTTTTGTTAGTTTTGTTAATATGTTTTTGTTAGTATGTTAGTATATATGTATGTTAATTAGGTTAGTTTAATGTTTTAGTTAGTTTTTAAGTTTTAAGTTATTTTAGGTTTGTATATAGGTTAAGTATGTTGTTTTTATGTTTTATTAGGTTTAGGTTGTACATTTTGTAATCTAGCTTTTTGAGCAAGTTTTGTCGCAGTTAGAGAACCATATGGACTAATCCAAGCAAAGAAAATTGTCGAGTCGCTAAATTTAGCGATTCAGTAGTCAGGCCGCGGCCCCAGGCATGGGTGCGTCGCGGCGCAAGTGGGCGTTTTCTGCAGAATTTTGCAGCTTTTTGGGAGCGCCATGCCTGCCATGGTGCGGCCTGTGCATGGGTGCCATGCAATGAGCCCCTGTTTTTGTTTTTTTTGTTATTTTTCTCTATTTTTGTTTTATTTTTGTTATTTTCTCTGTTTTTAAATATATAGTAATGCTCAGTACTAGTCTTAGGTTCCCTATAGGCTATGTGTTACCAAGTGGCTTCCAGCACTCAAGAGGGGGTGAATTGAGTATAAAAACTTTTTTGCAAAACCTCTTTTTAATTAAAATGAATATAAAAAGCTTAATAAATAAATGCACAGAAAGAATGAGAAGAAGAAAAGAAGCAATAAAGAACAGCGTAAAATAAATGTGCAATAAAATAAATTGCATAAAATAAAGAGATTAGGAAAAAGAGAAGCAGTACGTATTTATCCTGGTTCGACCACTAACCCACTTGTGGTCTACGTCCAAATCCTCGAAAGCGAGATTTTTCACTAAGTATACAAGCTTCAATAGGTGCTTGCTACCGTTACAAATTAGAGCACTTTTCACACACAGGGGACACTATACCCTTGTGCTAAAGTCTCACCAGTTGTAGGATACCTCACCCTTATACAAACCTTGAGGGATACCTCACCCTCGATACAGATTATCAGAAAAAATAGAGATGAAGAGAAACTCTCAAACAGAGTATGTAATACAAGTTGAAGTGCTAATAGAGCTCTCACAGAAATATCTCAAAGTTTTTAAGCAAGAAGAGCGTAGAAAATAGTTTTCACAAAGATAGAGTAATCAGAAAATAGTTCAGAATAATGGGCTATCGAAAACGTGACCCAGGCTTGCTATTTATAGGGAAAACTAGGTTAAACAGCCGTTGGGTATAATTAATGTCATTTAAAAACAAATTTGAAAGCTGTCTGTTTCCATTTTCGTAAACCAAGTTCCGTGTTTATTCGAATAAAGCGAAGGCTTATTCGAATAACACTGTTTCTAAAAAACTCATTCAAGATGGGTTATTCGAATAACCAACCTGTTATTCGAATAACTCTGTTAAAACCAGAGTTTGTGAAAACGCACGTTTATTCGAATAACGACTCCTCTATTCGAATAACATGTTTTGAAAGAAGGGTTTTATTCGAATAGCGTATAATCTATTCAAATAACTTACTCAAGGCTAAGTTCTGAAAACTTCATTTATTTGAATAAGAGATGGTTTATTCGAATAGCCATTTATAAAACAGATTTCTGAAAGCATTGGTTAATTGAATAACTGGGTAGTTATTCGAATAACATCTTTTAGAAAACAAACCACGTGAGCATGGTTATTCGAATAAGCAAAGCTTTATTCGAATAACTCAGTTAAAAAAGAGTTTCAAAAGGATGTTTTCAAGGATACTGAGTTTAAAACACTTTTCCTCTTTTCTTTAAAAAACAACGAGATATCAATGTGAGCTCCGTACAATAGATCCTAAGTCCTAATGCTAAACAATTATAAACTTAGACTTGATCTATATATCATCTTCATTTTAAGCTTCCCGTTTGTTATCATCAAAACAAGTCTTCACAGATAAGCATCAAATACATTCTCCCCCTTTTTGATGATGACAAACTATCAATAAGACTATCAATGAGAAAAGCGTTAGTGCATATAATTGGAATTCACAAAAAGGTATAAAAGCTTACTCCCCTTCTTTAAATAAGAGGCAATATATATATATATATATATATATATATATATATATATATATATATATATATATATATATATATATATATATATATATATATAAGTCTTGTGCTACTCCCCTTTCAAATTGAATCCAATCCTATTTTAAACATACCTGTCTTTTCTCAATAAAAGTCAAGTGATCAAATATTTCTCCCTTTTTGTCATGAGCAAAAAGGAGGGTAAGTCCCATAAACATATAGCAAAGTGTAGAAAAGGGAACAGGCTTAAATCAATAGATCAACAGTAATTATTATTTATGCATTAATAAAATGAGAGTCAAGTACATAAGCCATAAATAAAATTACATAGAGCCAAACACAAACAGCCTAAGAACAAGAGAAAACTAAAAGTAAGCATCCGGAGGTGGTGGTGAAGAGACTGGTGCAGGAGCAGGTGAAGCAGATCGAAGAGCCGCAACCTCACATTCAACGCCTTCTATTCGTCAAACGTAGAATAGAGAAGGTATGTTCCATGTAAGCTCGGTTGTCTTGCAAGGTGGCCATGATCTTCCAGAGTGACAGAGAGCAGGTGCAGCAGCAGTACATCAGCAGGAGCGGCAGGGGCAGTAGGGGTGTCAGCAGGGTCAAGCTCATCCTCAGCAACCTCATCTGGGTACACCCAACCTTCATCGGTTTGAATCATCTTCATCTTCCGTAAGGTGTGAGCGCCAAAGACGTTGTGATGAGTCAGAGCAATGGCCCGCTCAGTCTCTAAGACTTGAGGATACTTGCTCGAAGGTAGTGACGATGATGCCATAAGGTAGGTCTGATTTGTCCTTGCCCTTGGCCCGCATCATGCCTCATGATGAACACAGCCGCTTGACCGATGGCCATTCTTCAGAAACCATAGCATGAAGACGTCCTCTTCATTGAGATAGGCGTAGTTTCCACCGCGAGGGGCCAGAATGTAAGCATAGGCGTAATGCAGAAGCCTATCTTGGCTTTTCAGTATTCCACCCTTGAGACCTTTATCAGGAAGGGCCAGGCCAGGCTTCAGCAGGTCTTCAACTCGCTTGAAGTTTGTTGAAGTCTTCAAGGAATGGCGTGTCATCCTCTTCAACAAGGGCGCCGGAGAACTGCAGCCCGAACAGAGTTGACCAGTCCAGTGGTGTGATCACTATGTTCTGATCACATACCTCAGAAAGAAGATTATGGCCGTCAAACGCCATATTGTAGAAGAACATCTTCACCAGGGCTGGGTAGATGGTGGCCCGGTGAGAACAAAGCTAAAGAACTCCTTGGTTTAGCAGTAGGGTCAAGAAGTCGAAGCCGCGGTGCTACTGAAAGAAAGATGGATCCAGATACTTAGGTTAAACCAAGTTTCGCTCCCAGAAGTGAGAGATGAAGCGCGCACGGTGCTCTTCATTGGAGGAGAGCCTTCGAAGATCAAGCGGGTTGGAGCCTGGAGCATTCTTCGTGCGTGGACGCTTGCTGGAGGAGGAGGCCATGGAGGAAGGTGTGAGAGAGAGAGAGGAAGAGACGCAGAAAGTGAAAACGTTTGGAGAGGGAGGAGTGAAGAACCAGAGAAGAGTAGAGAAGATGGAGGGTGAAAGGCTTTGGGCGCGCAGGGGCTTATTTAAAGATCCCCGTGTTTATTCGAATAAACAGAGGTTTATTCGAATAAACCTTACAGGAAAGGTGAACAGACAGGCGCGTAGGAAACTGAAGAGGTATGGCAGCTAGGGTTTATTCGAATAATAGGTGTTCTTATTCGAATAAAATGACTAGGAAAGCCAAGCGTTTTGGCTAGCTGGAAAGATTTATTCGAATAACTATGGAGTTATTCGAATAGTAGAGACCCATCACTCAAGACTGATAAAAACAAGGTTCAGGTTATTCGAATAACCTGGGGTCTATTCGAATAGACCAAGATCAAGAACAGAGACTGATAAAAAATAAACGCTGGTTATTCGAATAGAAAGGGGTTTATTCGAATAAGCAGAGGGCAGAAAGAAACACTGATAAGCGCAGGTTTCTGGTTATTCGAATAGAGAATGTTTTATTCGAATAAGCAGAGATGAAAAACACAGAAATAAGCAAATGTATCAGTTTATTCGAATAAACTGAATTCTATTCGAATAAGGCTGATATATTAACACGCAGAGAATGAGTTTATTCGAATAACGCTTTGCTTATTCGAATAAAAACTCACACAGAAGCATACACATATATGAATTTTAAGGCATACAAACATGGTAATGATCAGCAGCAAATAAGCAATTCAAAGATTTGATTGATCAATTATGCCCAATTCTCCTCGAATATAAAAGAATGCTTCTTTTGCTAAGGGTTTAGTAAAGATATCTGTACGTTGCTTAGATGTTTCAACAAATTCAAGAATGCAGTCCCCTTTTTGTACATGATCTCTGATAAAGTGATGTCTTATCTCTATATGCTTTGTTCTAGAATGCAGTATGGGATTCTTAGAGATATTTATTGCACTAGTGTTATCACATCTTATCGGGATGTGATCAAGTCAAGACCGTAGTCCAAGAGTCATTGCTTCATCCATAGGATTTGAGCGCAAAGAACTCCCTACCGCAACATATTTAGCCTCGGTGGTAGACAAAGCCACACTATTTTTTATTTTTTGCTATGCCAAGAAACTAAAGAACTACCAAGCAAGTGGCATGTCCCACTAGTACTTTTTCTCGTCAATTTGCAATTTGCACCCAAAGAAAATCGAGTCGAATAACCTATTAGGCTACAAGAGGCACCCTTAGGGTACCATAAGCCCATTTGTGAAGTGCCTACTAGGTATTTCATTATTCGTTTGACAGCACTTCAGTGAAATTCCTTAGGGTTTGCCTGATATCTAGCACACATGCACACACTAAACATAATATCGGGCCTACTATCCGTAAGATAAAGGAGAGATCCAATCATACCTCTATATTTTGTTATTTCTACTGATTTACCTCCTTCATCTTTATCCAAGTAGCAAGATGTGCCCATCGGAGTGGCCATGTGTTTAGCACTTTCCATTTCGAATCTCTTGAGCATTCCTTGCAGTATTTGGTTTGACTTATGAAAGTCCCTTCGTCCATTTGTTTAATTTGAAGTCCGAGGAAGAAGATCAATTCTCCCATCATTGACATTTCAAACTCATTCTGCATTGACTTAGCAAAATCTTTGCAAAGGGATTCATTAGTAGCACCGAAGATAATATCATCCACATATACTTGCACAAGAAGAATGTCATGCTTTTTATTTTTAATAAAAAGAGTAGTGTCGACTTTTCCTCTTGAAAAACCATTTTCCAAAAGAAACTTACTCAACCTTTCATACCAAGCTCTAGGAGCTTGCTTTAAGCCATATAGAGCCTTTTTAAGTTTAAAAACATGGTTGGGTAGTTCATGATTTTCAAAACCTGGAGGTTGTTCAACGTATACCTCCTCTTGAATAAAACCATTTAGAAAAGCGCTCTTAACATCCATTTGATATAATTTGAAATCCATGATGCAAGCATAAGCAAGTAACATTCTAATAGCTTCTAGTCTAGCTACAAGTGCATAGGTTTCTTCATAATCTATACCTTCTTCTTGATTATACCCTTTAGCAACCAATCTAGCTTTGTTTCTAGTTATTAATCCATTTTCATCAAGTTTGTTTCTAAAAACCCATTTAGTTCCAATTATAGGGTGATTATTAGGTCTAGCAACTAATTCCCAAACTTGATTTCTTTCAAACTGATTTAATTCCTCATGCATAGCTAAGATCCAATGTTCATCATCAAAAGCTTCAATTAAATCCTTAGGTTCAATTTGAGAAACAAACGCTAAGTGATTACAAGTATTTCTAAGGGAGTTACGAGTACTTACACCTTTAGATACATCACCGATAATTTGATCAAGGGAGTGATATTTTGAAGTTCGCCATTCTTTGGGAAGTTCCAAAGCTTGCGAATCTTCTTGTCTTTGTTCATCCTCTTTCTCCTTGATTTCCTTTTCCTTACTGTCCAAGTGTGTTTCCGTCAAGATTTCTGCAACATCATCAACAACAAAATCCTTTCTCGATCCACTTTGGTCAGTTTCATCAAATGCAACATGTATAGATTCTTCAATAGTCATAGTTCTTTTATTGTAAATGCGAAAGGCTTTACTATGATTTGAATAGCCAAGAAATATACCTTCATCAGACTTAGCATCAAACTTGCCTAAATTATCTTTTCCATTTAAAACAAAACATTTACAACCAAAAACATGAAAGTGTGAGACATTAGGCTTTCTTCCCTTATACAACTCATATGGGGTTTTCTTTAAAATAGGCCTTATAAGGGCTCGGTTCATTACATAACAAGCTGTACTTACAGCATCCGCCCAAAAGTATTTAGGAAGAAGCACTTCATTAAGCATAGTTCTCGCCATTTCTTCTAAAGAACGGTTTTTCCTTTCTACAACTCCGTTTTGTTGCGGAGTTCTAGAAGGGCAGAGAAATTATGATTAATGCCATGTTCATCACAGTAATTTTCAAAAACATTGTTTTCAAATTCCCCACCATGGTCACTTCTTATAGAAGAGATTTGAAAACCTTTTTCATTTTGAATAATTTTGGCAAGTCTTTTAAAAGCTAGAAATACATCATTTTTATTTGCAAGAAATAAAGTCCATGTAAACCTAGAAAAATCATCCACAATCACTAAAGCATAGTAATTCCCACCAAAGCTCATAGTTCTAGAAGGTCCAAACAGATCCATGTGCAAAAGTTGTAAAGGTCTAGTGGTAGAAACTATATTTTTTGCTTTAAAAGAGACATTTATTTGTTTACCCTTTTGACATGCATCACATAATTTATCTTTTATAAAATTAAGCTTGGGTAGTCCAATTACTAGCTCTTTAGAGACCAACTTCTTTAAGTGATCCATGTGAATGTGTGCAATTCTCTTATGCCATAACCATGAATCATCATTCTTACTTAAAAGACATTTCGCATCATTTGAAGATATATCATCAAGACTAATCATATAGATGTTGTTTACTCTATGACCAATAAATTTAACATGCTTGTCATTTTTATCTTCAATTATGCAACAGTTTGAATCAAATATAACTTTATTTCCTTTATCACATAATTGGCTAATACTAAGTAAGTTGTGTTTCAAGCCTTCAACAAGCAGCACATTTTCAATGGAAGAGTTAGGGTTCTTACCGACTTTGCCGATTCCAAGAATTTTACCCTTGTTATTATCGCCATAAGTGACGTGTCCATGATTCTTGGGAATAAGTGCGGTGAACTTTGAGTCATCCCCGGTCATGTGCTTGGAGCAGCCGCTATCAAGATACCAATTTGAACTCCTGGCTTTCAAGCACACCTACAACATAAGTTTAGTTTTTAACTTTTGGTACCCAAACTTTCTTGGGTCCTTGTGTGTCAGTTTTGGGTATAGTACCCTTGGGAACCCAAACCATTTTTGTTCCAACTTTTGTATTTATGTTTTTCCTTGCATTGCATGTTGAAGCACTATGTCCTTTTCTTCCACAATAAAAACATTTAATAAAAGGGCTACTTGAAATACTAGAATGCACAAAGAAATTTTTATAGAGTTTTTGTTGATTTTTCGGGTTATAACCTATCCCGGCTTTTTGAAAAACCACTCTTTGTCTTCCTAATAAAATATTTAAGTTATCCCTTCCAAAAGTGAATTTAGAAAGAGTATTCTTTAGATCTTCGTTTTCTTTTTCAAGTGTATGAAATGAAGAACAAGAAGAAGAAGTAGAAGCATGTGAAGAATGATTTGTGCATGCATCAATGATTCTTAAAGTTTCATTTTCAATTTTCAATTCTTCTATTTCTTTATTTAAAACAAGAATTTGTTTTTCTAAAGAAGAAATTATTTTCTTAGATGAAAAAATAATTTTTGTGAGTTTTAAAGATTCTTCATGTAATTCCTCAAAAGTATCTTGTAACTCATCGTAAGAAGGTAATAAAGTATTAGAACTTACCTCGTTTTTGCTTTCTTCTTCATCTCCTTTTGCCATGAGACACAGTTGAGCTTCTTCGCTATCTGAACTGTCAATTGAGTCCATGTCGTTTTCATCTCACGCTATGTAGGCTTTTCTTTCCTTGAAGGGCTTCTTTTCAAATTTTTCTTTCTTCTTTTGATAAACTGGGCACTCCATTTTCATGTGACCAGGTTTGCCACATTCATAGCAAGTTGGAGTCGATGAAGCTCCTTCGCCTTTGAAGTGTGTCTTTTTAGGAGGGAAGGGAGGTCTTCTTTGCGTTCCCTTTTTCCTGAGAAATTTACCAAACTTTTTAACCAACAAACTTAAATTTTCTTCACTTACCTCAACGTTTTCTGAGCCTTCTTCATTTTCTTCATCATCATTGTCGATTAATGAAGAAGTGGCTTTGAGTGCTATTCCCTTTTTCTTTTTATCATTCTCTTCGCTTTGGCTTAATCTGCTCAACTCCAACTCGTGCTCGTGAAGTTTTTCAAAGAGGGTAGCTAAAGTCATTGTGGATAGATCCTCGATTCGGATATAGTTGTCACTTTGGGTTGCCAAATCCTCGCTAAGACATCTCAACACTTTGTTAATCAAATCTTCATTAGAAAAGCTTTTGCCTAAAGATACAAGATGATTAACTATGTGGGTGAACCTCTTTTGCATTTCCTGAATGCTTTCTCCTTGGTTCATTCTGAATAGTTCATATTCACGAGTTAGAGAATTGATTCTCGACCTCTTAACTTCACTAGTACCCTCATGGGTAACTTGCAAAGTATCCCACATTTCTTTAGCAGTTTTACAATTTGAAATTCTAAAGAACTCATCATATCCCAAAGCAAAGAGTAATAATATTTTTGGCTTTTAAATTAAATTGAACTTTTCTTTTGTCTTCATCAGACCATTTATTTCGTGGTGTTTCGGTCCTTACACCATCGACCTCATGTGTGGGTATAAAAGTGCCATTTTCGACAGCATCCCAAACATCTAGATCAATAGCTTCGATGAAGATTTTCATTCTTTCCTTCCAATATGCGTAACCATCCCCATTGAAAAAGGGTGGTCGGTTTATGGAGGATCCTTCTGAAAAACTATTTGAAGAAGCCATATACTCTTGAAGTTGCTAAGCTCTTTATACAAGAGTCTAGCTCTGATACCACTTGTTACCAAGTGGCTTCCAGCACTCAAGAGGGGGGGTGAATTGAGTATAAAAACTTTTTCGCAAAACATCTTTTTAATTAAAATGAATATTAAAAGCTTAATAAATAAATGCACAGAAAGAATGAGAAGAAGAAAAGAAGCAATAAAGAACAGCGTAAAATAAATGTGCAATAAAATAAATTACATAAAATAAAGAGATTAGGGAAAAGAGAAGCAGTGCACAATATTTATCCTGGTTCGACCACTAACCCACTTGTGGTCTACGTCCAGTCCTCGAAATCTGAGATTTTTCACTAAGTATACAAGCTTCAATAGGTGCTTGCTACCATTACAAATTAGAGCACTTTTCACACACAGGGACACTATACCCTTGTGCTAAAATCTCAGCCTGCAGGGATACCTCACCCTTATACAAACCTTGAGGGATACCTCACCCTCAATACAGATTATCAGAAAAAATAGAGATGAAGAGAAACTCTCAAACAGAGTATGTAATACAAGTTGAAGTGCTAATAGAGCTCTCACAGAAATATCTCAAAGTTTTTAAGCAAGAAGAGCGTAGAAAATAGTTTTCACAAAGATAGAGTAATCAAAAAATAGTTCAGAATAATGGGTTATCGAAAACGTGACCCAGGCTTGCTATTTATAGGGAAAACTAGGTTAAACACCCGTTGGGTATAATTAATGTCATTTAAAAACAAATTTGAAAGCTGTCTGTTTCCATTTTCGTAAACCAAGTTCCGTGTTTATTCGAATAAAGCAAAGGCTTATTCGAATAACACTGTTTCTAAAAAACTCATTCAAGATGGGTTATTCGAATAACCAACCTGTTATTCGAATAACTCTGTTAAAACCAGAGTTTGTGAAAACGCACGTTTATTCGAATAACGACTCCTCTATTCGAATAACATGTTTTGAAAGAAGGGTTTTATTTGAATAGTGTATGATCTATTCGAATAACTTACTCAAGGCTAAGTTCTGAAAACTTCATTTATTCGAATAAGAGACAGTTTATTCGAATAGCCATTTATAAAATAGATTTCTGAAAGCATTGGTTATTCGAATAACGGGGTAGTTATTCGAATAACATCTTTTAGAAAACAAACCATGTGAGCATGGTTATTCGAATAAGCAAAGCTTTATTCGAATAACTCAGTTAAAAAAGAGTTTCAAAAGGATGTTTTCAAGGATACTGAGTTTAAAACACTTTTCCTCTTTTCTTTAAAAAACAACGAGATATCAATGTGAGCTCCGTACAATAGATCCTAAGTCCTAATGCTAAACAATTATAAACTTAGACTTGATCTATATATCATCTTCATTTTAAGCTTCCCGTTTGTTATCATCAAAACAAGTCTTCACAGATAAACATCAAACACACTATGTTCTTTAATGATACATTTCATTTTAGGTTTGGGGGAGTATTTTTACATGTTTAATTCCTTTGAGCTTAATGTTAACATGTATTGGTATTTTGAGTATGCAGTGATTTTAGTCATTATATTTTCATGATTATATCCTGTTATGACTATCACTGATATGCTGATGACCTGAATTTCAATTTTCACATTATGCAACTGATGTTGTGTATGTTTGAACTTAGAAGTGAATCCATTTGAATGCATGACATTTTGCAAGAATGCTGGTGTTGTTTTTGGTTGTCCATGATGTGAAAGGTTGCTATTTGCCCCATTTTCAGTGAAACCTTATGTGATCTGGTGCATGTGAAACAATTTAGTTATTTTTGATGCATGATTTACATATCACTTAGATGCAAGTGTAACTTTGAAAATGATAAGAGTGTATGTTTTGAGAATGTTTATGAATGTACATGTAGAGTTTTGACTATCCTAGAAATTGTTTTTGAACTCTCTTGAGGCAAAATCCTAAGTTATGCATGATTAAGGAAATGATTAGGGCATTGTTTGGACCGATTGAGCCTTAAAAAGCTTACCCTGATATGATGATATCCTTAGGTCCTATTTTGAAGCCTTATACTGTTTGGCCTTATTTGTTTTTCGTAACCATTGTGTTCGTTAACCTGTTAACCTTTCTAATGCATGTGAAAGCATGTCATTTTCTTCCTACCCTTATTGTTTGTTGAGTATATGATATGCTATTTCTTGAAATGATTCTGATGATTAGGGGTATGAATACTCAATTCAAAATAAGCCTGAAGGAACCAGATGCAAAACAAAGAAAAGAAAAAGTATTGCTTTGCAAAAATAGAAAAGAAAAGAAAGAGAAAATGAAAAGAAAAATGAAAATGAAAAGAAAAGCAAAAGCTTAAGAAAAATAAAGTTCAAAAAGAATCGAAACTGGTTCTGCCAAGTTTTATGATTCACAATTGAATACCCTGCTAGTGTCATTGGTGACTCATGTCTTGAAGTAGTATATTATGTATTTCAATGTTTGTATTGTATCTTTCCCGTTCATTTCTTTCGCCCATACCATTGGCCTAACAATATAAGCTGATAAAGTCCCTTTTGATCCTCAATCTTGTGTGATTTACATTAGTGGAGAGAGAGTTGATTTACAATCTTGTGGATTTTGTGAATCATATGCATGTATGCTTATAAACTTATCTGAATGTGTATGACTTGATTAGGAGAAGTTTATTTTGCATGTTTGTGATAAATGTGAATTGCATGAATAGTTGTTTGGATTGTTAGCATGTTGAGGGTTATATATGTGTGGAACTGTTTACGGGGCATTTGTACTTTTTGAGGATTGATGCAGTCATTACACACTAGTATTTGTTTTTAAATAAAAAGAAAATTAAAAAATATTTGCTGAATGAAAAAAAAATTGATTTTAATGTTTAAGTGATTTACTTAGTTCTATTTTGTTTTGCTCGAGGACTAACAAAATGTAGGTTTGGGGGTGTGATGACTAGCTAGAATGCAGTTATTTGTGCCCTATTTCTGTGCTAGAATGAATGCTATGTCCTTGTTTAAATGCATATTTGGAGGGTTTTGTGCTTATATTTGTCACATTCTGATTCTAAGCCTTTCCGATGTGTTATTGCGCAAAACTGAGCTTTAATGATCATGAATTAGGTAGATTTATATGTAATACTGATTTGGTGTTTTCTCTATGATAGGAAGGGCTCCAAACAAGATGATATGTGGAGCATGTGAGTTTAAAGTGAAAAAGGAAGCCAAATTAGCCTTTCAGCAGTCACCGCCGCGGCGCAAGTTAGTGAGCGCCGCGGCGCGCAAGCGCAACATCAGAATTCCATACTTGAACCCGAGGCGCGAGGGCCGCGGCGCTCACTAACGAGGGCCGGGGCGCAGGCCAACCGACCTAGCGAGGGCCGAGGCGCTCGTAAGTGGGGGCCGCGGCGCACGGCGGCCAGCTGAACCTATAAATAGATTTTTACGCGTTTTTCACACAGCTCTCTCCATCTCTCTAGTTTTTTTCTCTGGTTTTTAAGGGTTCTGGCCATTTGGCCAGTTCTTTCTTTTTAGGTTTAGTTAGTTTAGTTAGTTTAGGTTAGTTTTAGGTTAGATAGCTTGGCTAGATCTTCATGGATGGTGGATTGGAGGCAAGGATCAAAGGATTGAAGGAGGATTCAAGCTTCAGAGACAAATCAATGAGCTTCTTTCTCTCTTTTCCCTTTCTCTCTTCTCTTCCTTATCTTTTGTATAGCTAAGCTTTGTTTAGGAATACTATGGATCCTTTTATTTATATTAATGATGTGTTTTTCTCTGAGTTTGTGTGGATGTTTGATTATGGTTCAATCATTATCTGTGTTTAATGCTTGTTCTTGGTTGGCCTCAATTGCATGATCTTAATATTGGCAAATGAACTAGACATAGGGATTTGTTGATATGGATATGGTGTGGTTGATACATGTTCGACTATGAGCTGTTTCGTTAATAAAGTTTAATATACCTATTGACCATATATAGTGTGTGATTGAGAATAGATCGTTTATGAGTGGAAGTTGTACTAGCTCTCAAGGAAACTATGTGAGTTAGGCAAGTAAAAACCAGGGTTGATTGACCTAGACATAGGCTGTTAACTAATGAAGATTCTCAAGCTAACCTAATCAATGCATTTGTGTTTATGAGGGGAATTGCATGTTGTTGATAGATGTAGGGGGTGAAGGAGAATTTCCTGAAACCTAACCGCTTTTAGGTTTATAGCTTTTGTAGGTTAGTTTAGTTTAGGTTATTATTTTCCTATTTTCATGTCCTTGTCTAGAACTGATTAAGCTATTGGTTGGTATTTAGCTTTATAACAATATCCTCGTGGGAACGAACTTTTACTCCGTATCTGTATTACTTGTGCGACCCGTGCACTTGCGATTAGCAAAAAGGGCAACATGTTTGACCCTTAACACTAACCACTAAGGTTTGTTGCTCAGGGGGAGTCTTCTAGACTAGTTTGTCGTCTTCACAAATCTCTGTATGACCTTAAACAATCTCCTAGGGCTTGGTTTGGCCGATTTAGTACTGTAGTTCAGTAGTTTAGTATGACATGCACTGAGACTGACCACTCTATCTTCTATCAACATTCAGCTCAAGGGTGTATTTATTTGATTATGTATGTCGATGACATTGTTATCACTGGCAGTGATCACCATGGCATAATTCAGGTAAAACAATATCTTGGTCATCACTTTCAGGCCAAAGATCTTAGCAAACTTCGATACTTCTTGGGAATAGAGGTGGCACAATCCAATGATGGTATAGTAATTTCATAGAAGAAGTATACCATGGACATTCTTGAGGAAATAAGTCTTTTGAATGCAAAGCCTATTAATACTCCTATGGATCCGAATGCTAAACTTCTACCAAATCAGGGGGAGCTACTCTCGGATCCAGGAAGATACAGAAGGTTAGTTGAAAAATTGAACTACCTCACTGTTACCCGTCTTGACATCTCCTTTGCGGTTAGTGTGATATATCGGTTTCTAAATTCACTTTGTGATGCACATTGGGATGCAGTGATTCACATCCTAAAGCATATTAAAGCAGCTCCTGGAAGAGGCATTATCTATGAAGATAAAGGACATACTCATGTCATTGGATACTCAGATGCTGACTGGGCAGGTTCTTCTACTGACAGATGATCCACTTCTGGGTATTGTATACTCATTAGAGGCAACCTAGTTTCCTGAAAAATAAGAAGCAAAATGTAATTGCAAGATCTAGTGCCGAAGTAGAATATGGAGCTATGGCCTCAGTCACTTGTGAACTCATTTAGTTGAAACAACTCATTAAAAAACTTCAATTTGGTAAGGTTATGAAAATGACACTCATATGTGACAATCAAGCTACTTTGCATATAGCTTTCAATCCAATGTTCTATGAAAAGACCAAACATATTGAGGTCGACTGTCATTTCATCAGGGAAAAGATTCTATCAAGAGACATCACCACAAACTTCATTAACTCAAATGACCAGCAAGCAGATGTCTTCACCAAGTCCTTGAGAGGTCCACGAATAAGTTATTTGTGTAACAAGCTTGGTGCATCTTGAGGGATAGTATTGGAAACATATGTAACTAGATGTAATTAGTAGTACAACTATTAGTCTCACATCATATAAATTGTGTAATTATTTATTGCCGATTGAGTATATATTCAGTCTCCATTGTGTAGTTAAAACACATGATTTCTTGATATGTCTCTTTTTTTTTTCCCTCTTTCAACACTATCATAATTGAATTAGAACCCTTTCCTAACCCCTCTCCTAGAAGGAAAAAAAAATATCATTGACTAGGATGGGCAAACACAAGGTCATCCGCATGTCCACAAATTCAAGACCTCAATAGCAACAATTACATTTCAAAGCTAACATATCCAAAGCCAAGCTCTAAAAATAATGCAGTTGTAAACATGATATGATGTAGAACCAACAAATAGACATACTGGGCTCCATTTACTTGCTCATTAGCTTTATTCTTGAAATGGCCTTAACAATTTGCCATGATCTTGCAAGAATCAGCAATACAAGCCTCAAGATCAGGAACTATGTGCATCACATTTGAATTAAGATCCTCCCTCTGCTTCCAAGACAAGCCCTTACTTTCACTTGTTGAATTTATGAAACTAAAAAGCACATGAGCCTGCAAAAGAAGTTATTTAAAATTTAATTACTTTACAAATTAAGAATTCCCCAGCTATTCTAACAAATTTCTAAGACAGGCATATAAAGGAAGGGCTGAAAATTCTTATGCTCTCAAAAATGGCATACATAAAAAACAGGGGCTCTATGGCAACATATGCAATAAGATCTTGGAACGCATCCTTGAATATTGATCCTAAAAAGACAATTATAAAGAAAACTTCCAATTCTAATTTTTCAGGCAAAGTGGTTGTAATTGACAAGCAAAGATCTTTCTCATCCATTGATATAAAATTGAAGTAAAGTATGAACCTCATGGAATTCCAGCCAACACTTGTTCAAATCGAGCTGTTACCTCATGGAATTGCACCAAGAAACAGAAATGTAAGCTCAACTAAAGTACCACCAATGAGCTTCAAGGCTACTACAACCCCAAAGAAAAACAACAAATTGCTTCAGATTAACGCAAGTTAAAATGATGCAGATAGTAAATTCTCAAAATTACTCTATTATTATCTTAATGAAGAAGTTCTCAAGGTTTCAAACAGAGGAAATAAGATACATAATGGGAAGTAAAAATGTAGAAGATGGAAAATGCTTACCGCTGATGGATGAACTCCTCCTAGTGCTGTGTACAGTGCCAATTTACCAATAGGAAGTCAGGATTTCCTAACCCCTGAAACACATCCAACATTATTCTGTGAAGGCCAACTCATCTACTTTTACCATATATCTATAGCTTGACTTGTATGATATCACAAATATTTTATAACAGACCTCCTTGTTTAGCACGTTGTCCATTTGATCAAATGAAGGGTCCCTTTGACATGGATCTTGGAATGCAACCATCTGACAATGTGATGTCTTTGGACTCACAACATCAGTGCACAATTCCTCACTTAAGTCCTGGAAGTAAGGATGTAAATTGAAGCACGCAGTCGATTGCTCTTGTGAATAATATATATTTGTAGCAAGGGGTGCAGGAAAATCTAATTCAACAAAAACACACAAGTTCTGTACCAACACCAGAGAGAGAATGAGAATGAGAAGTCATATTAAAAGCACTCAAAACCGAAGAATTTAAGGAAATAAATATTTGAGGAAAGGGATAGGAAACCTCTTCACAGCAGTTGCAAAAAGGTTAATGACTTGTTAAACTGAATATACATTTATTTTTTGGCTTTTTTACTAAACTGCCACTGTTAGTAAAACTATTTATCAAATTGTCATTTTTTTTAACTATTTACCAAATTGTCATTTTTTTAACTATTTACCAAAATGTCACTCTTTTGAAACTATATACCAAAATGCCACCCTTTTGGCCTACGTGACATTTTTTAATATTTTCTGGCCAACCAGGATGCGCCAGCCTACGTGGCGCATCCTGGTTGCCCTTTACACAGAAAGCTCCATCCTTGTTGGCGCAAGCCTTTAAATTTAAATATTTATTTATAAATTATTTAAATTACTTAATAAAATTTTGTAAACGTTTATTAATGAATCCATACTAATTACGGAAATAAAATATATAATATAAAATTAAAAAAGTGACAAATTTAATATGTTGGTAATATTTAATATTATTTTAGTTATTATGAAGATTTATTAATTACATAACACATATGTTTCTTTTTTGTTATTTTTTAAAAATTTATTGTTTCAATTTATTGTTCAATTTAAAAAATGATTGAGGTATTAATTATTTGCTTTTAATTTTGTCTTTATGTATGATTTTTAATAAATTTAAAAATAATCTAATCAAATGTACATACATATCTTATTATTGAAGTTATTGAATATATTTATTTACTTTTACACAAATATTTTAAACAACATATAATAAAAATTAAATGGTATATCCTGTAGAAGAGACGTATCACTTATATGTTATACTTATACTTGGTTAATATAATCCTTAAAACAAACTTCGATGACTTTCCTTTTATTATTAGTCAAATCATAAGAAAAGTTAGTATTGATGATATGGCCATTAAATGTTTCCTAAAAAAGTTTATTAGTCTTAAAAAAGTTTTTAAATGAATTTTTTTGAGTAGGATTCAGATGATATTTCTAAAATTATGTGCCACCTTCTAAAACACTTTAATTTCCTCCATTTTTCAAGATTTTTTTACTAATAATAAGGTTTCTAAAAGTTTAAATTTAAAAAGTATAAATATTTAAAAACAAATTAATTAAAACAATAAATCGATTAGTTGTTATTAATTTCAACATTAACAATTATAATTCCTACCAATCAATTAAATTTGATTGTAATGTCCGTAATCACAATTGATAATAATTAATCAATTAACTTTGTCCCTTTTTTTTGGGTTGCGTGATAGATCAAACAATAAATGATATATCAATTATACGCCACAAACCATATGCTATTACATGTCTCCTTTTATAATAGAAAAATTATTGCGTCATTATTTTTTAATTTTTATAAACCAAATTGCATTAAATATTTGATTAAATTAAAAATAATTTAAAAAAATAATGATCAAGCAAGTTACCCTATCAAATAGTCGTACATATCCCTATAATTATGTCAATCAAAATCAACAATCTTAACATCTAGCGAGATTATGGTTAAATTAATTTTATGTCAAAATTTAGTTATCTTGACTTATTTATAATTATTATTTTAATCCATTAACATTTGATTGAATAAGGAATTTGTGGTGATAAAGAAAGAATATCCTCTTCATCTTCTGTTGCTCTTAATTATATCAAGCATTAGAGTTCTATTTTGATACTTATATGGGATCGATCCACTTTAAAGATGTATCCTTGCTACGTATTTAGCATATGAGAACAAAGAAACAGATGTTAAGCATTTGTATGTTGAGGCATTTTATATATGTGTAGGTTATTGATTTGTTTGTCAAATAGTTGTTAAGCTTTTTGCCTTTAAAGTCGGCTTTAGCAGCTTTGACTAAACTCATCTGGTCCAGATACCACAAACCCTAGAAATCTTTTCATGACATTCAGTCAGACTGGTTTGATAGGTTTCAGGTATTTGAAATTATTATTATTGGTATTTTGTATTGAGTTATTATTTTATTATGTAATCATTGTTGTATTTTGTAGAGCATTGTTCTTTTTGGACCCTCATTTTTCTTATGATACGTATTATAAGACTTTCAACCACCGTGGAACAAAGTGGTTGAGTGATATGCTACGGGAAATCAGGGTTTCAGATGAAAGGCCTAGCTAGATAAGAGAGTCGTCATAAGAGGCTCTCTAGCAGTACTGGGAGACTGAAGAATTTAAGGCAAAACGGGAAAAGGCTAAGGCAAACAGAGCATCTAGTTTTGGTGGATGCTTGCACACGGGGGGTTCCATCTCCCATGGGACCCTCCAAGAAAAAAATGGTTATTTTTCTTAACTTTACTTAATTGTATTTAATTTCCTTAGTTTATCTTAGTAGTTGACACTTTGTGAGGTTATGATTTTATTTAGGAGATTTCTATTGTACCATCTTTTTTTCTAGGGTTCGGTACCCAAGATAAGTTGTTAGGCATTTCATTCACTATTGGTTATTTTTAAACATTTATTATAAATTCAGCATTCAATGAATGCTTGACAACTCACTCTAGGTACCAAACCCATCAAGGTACCATAAGCTGGGTGCACCGCCTAAGGATGTGGAGCTTTTAGGTGCTTGCACTTTAGGCCAACACTTAATAAATGGGTCAAGAATAGGGTTTGTCTCATTGTTGTACGTAAATAGCATTTATTATTTTTTACTTTGAAGAACATTTTATTTTCGTATACATATATTCATATATACACACACATATATATATATATATATAATTTTTATTTAAGATAATTATGTATTGTTTTTGTAGGAATCTTATAATGAAAATGAGCAACGAGCAACCCAGAATTCTAAGGGGGCACAATTGTTTAATAGGGAACTTAGACAGTTGTGGATTGATGCGGCTAGGGGAAAAAAGAAAGGCCACATCTATGGCCTTGCATCCTAGGCAACTCCAAAGTGTAGCGCTTAAAGTCAACACTAACGAGCTAGAGGAGAGCATCAAAGCACAAGTGAGGTAGGAGATAGAGCAGATGATTTCTAACATTCAGACATGGAGGCAGAAGATAAGGCAGGACATGATGCAGACATTGCAGCAATTTTGGGGCCAGATTGCCATGCAGCAGACATCGATGAGCACACAGGTAAGCATGGGGATGCAAAACCCCATGGGCATGGGAATACAATCCCCTATGGGGATGGGGACCGGCATGGGCATGGGCATGGGTACGGGCATCGACATTGATATGCAATCCATGTCGGGGGTTTTTCCTATGATGATGCCCTCTTAGCCATTACAACATATGTCCCAGTCGGCTATCCATAGCCAGCCACTCCAGCAACCGTCTCCTTAGCCGCCTTTGCAATCGCACCAGTACCCGTTTCTTCAATTGCCGCCTCTTCAGCTATAGCAGTACTCGTCTCCTCAGCTGCCACCTCTACAACCACAGCAGTACTCGTATCCTCTGCCGCCTTTGCAGTTGATCCAACAAACTCTTCAGTCGCTCCAGTACCTGTCTCCATAGTAGCATTTGCTCCAACATCCACCTCATGAGCAACAATTCTAGCGCCTATCTAAGCCACCTATGCAGCACCCTTACCAGACGCCTTTGCAAAAGCACTATCCCAGTTCTCAACAGCATTTATAGTAACCCAACTAGGATCCTATTCACACTCTACAAGATGATGAAGGATGAGATGCATGAAGGTTAGGCATTTTTTCCTTCATGTTGAACATTTTTTTATTTTTTTATTTTTATGTTTTTCATATTTTCTTGTTGGCATTTGAATAATTTTTTCATATTTAATAATGCATTTTTATTCAACATTTCATAATATTGTTGGTTTTTTTGCGCTATTATATTGAATTATTAAATTTATACAAATTAAATAATATTAATTTATATATAAATATATTTTAGTATTATTTTTACTATTTTTTAATATAATAATAAGTATATTATTTTCGACGAATTTATCCACTGCAAAAATTTTAAAAACTTAGGCTTTCTTTTTTCTCGACGGTATATTAGCCAAAAATTTTTAACAAATATTTTGGCTGGAAATTCAACTGAAAATTTATGGCAGATATTTGGAAGGAAATTCGATCAAAAATTTACTGGCGGATATGGCCATCGGTAATACACAATTTTCTTGTAGTGGTTCTAAATGTAGTCTTAGAGATATCTTCCTTTCTCATCTTCAATTGATGATAACCTAATTGAAGGTCTATCTTAGAGAAGCATTGTGTACCTTGCAACTGATCAAACATGTCATTGATGTGAGGTAAAAGGTACTTGTTGCGTACAGACAACTTGTTTAACTGTCTATAGTCTACACATAGTCACATTGATCCATCTTTCTTTTTAACAAAAAGAACAAGAGCACCTCAAGGAGAAGTGCTTGGATAGATGAAACCTTTAACTAACAAGTCTTGCAATTGATTTTTCAATTCTTTCAATTCTGCAGGTGCCATGTAGTAAAGGGGTATATAAATTGATTGAGTATAGAGAATCACATCAATACAAAATTCAATCTCCCTATCTAGAGGTAACCCAAGTAATTCTTCTAGAAATACATCAGGAAATTCAACAACAGTTAGGACTTTTTCTAGACTTTTTGGTCATTACAAGGTGTCCCTAACCATTGCTAAATATCTATCGCGTCCCTTTATCAGCAACCGCCTAGCTCGCATAGCAAAAATTAAATTATAAGGACCTAAGTTACGATCACCCTGTACATGAAATGTCTATCTACCTGGAATATTAAACTGTACTACCTTCCATGGTAGTCCACAGTAGTATGGCAACAAGCTAACCAGCAGATTAAATCAAATTTTATCATGTCTAACATAATCAAATATACTAACGTCTCACTGCCATCAACAAATATTGAACATGCTTTATTCACATATTAGACATGAATAGATTCCCCCACTGGTGTAGCCACAAGAAACGAGTGATCAAGCGGTGCAGGTTCTTTACCAAATTGAGTAGCAAAATATGGGGACACATATGAATAGGTGAAGCCGACATCAATCAGAACACATACATCATATGAGCATATAGAGAGTATACATGTAACCACCACATTCGATGCCTGAACATCTTATGGAGTTAAAGCAAAAACATGAGCTTGACCTCTTCTTGCTTGCCTTGTACTTCCCCTGCCTATTTGAGAAGGAACCTGCTTAATGGTTGAGTTGCAATAGGCTAAGGCAGCAATGTTGGTGGTGGTGTTGCCTAGCTAATAGCCTGTAGTTAGGGACAATTACTCTTCTTATGGTCAAATCCTCCACATCGAAAACAAGCACCGGTCTCCTTGCGACACTGACCAGTATAAAAATTTCTGTAAGTCTTATATGGAACTCTAACACGACTAAACTATTCAGTCTCAAGTTTTTGTGAAGCTTTCAATTGGCCTTGGGACTTAGACTCCTTCATAGACTTACCATTACCTTGCCCACTATAAGAGCCCTTAATCTTGAGCTTCTTGAATTTTTATTATGCCTCATGATCCCCTATATCTATCTTTTCAATCCTCTTGTAACAATGTATTGCTGCTGCATATGTCAAAAAATATATGATTTATACAACCACTATTCTGTACAAGGGTTTCACTAGACCATCTATGAATTTTTTTACCATATCCTTTTTTAGTAGGGACAAGATGTGGTGCATAATGAGAGAGTTGAGTGAAGCGATAATCATAATCATTCATTATCATATCGAGTGTCTGTTTTAACTCCTAAAATTCTCAAATTTGATAATCTCTGTCATTCTCTAAGAAGTGCTCCATGAATAGAGTCTTGAACTCATCCTAGATTAATGGTGGAGATACTGTTGGTCTCCTTCTCAATATGGTCTTATACGAGGTTTGTGTCATATCTTCAAGTTTGAATCCAACTATCTCTACAGCCCTCAGACTAGAACAACCAAGGGCTCTACACACCCTCTCTACACCATCTAGAAAATGGTACAGATCCTCAGTACCTCCCACAAAAGAAAGTGAGTTTAGGTTCATAAATTCTTTGAGCGACACATTGATGCCTTCATCTGTATGGAGTTGTGAGCTTATCATATTTACCAGAGTTGTATTACGAGAAGGCTGATCAACACGACCTCCTTAGTTATCCATAATCTGTGCCAACCTCTCTATGTTTTGAATTGCTTCTTCTAGCTTTGTTTCTACCAACTTATCCTTTGCGTAGTAGGGGACATAGTTTCAATCCTAGTGTTCATTCCTAGGCTATCAAGATGGTATGTCGCCCCTATACGACCTCAAGTAGCTTGGGATGATCGCCTAATTATAGGCTCATTAGCTGGGTCCTCATTTCTTGTTGTTCCCCTATCAATAGCATAAGTTCTAGGTGGCATTTTCACCTAGAAAAGACAATCAAAATGTTAAAATGCAAACAAAGTAACCTTTACTATCAAGGAAACATAATGACTTAGAATTTTCAAAAAATGGTAGACATCCTAATAGGCTTCCAATAGCGTCTCAATTGTGAGTATACCTAGGTACATAGCCATAATTTAAATTCTATCAAAGGGCACTTACTCCATTATCCACAAGGACAAAACCAAGTCTTTGATATTAATTTTGTCACAACCTGTACTCAGGTCCATGACCAGCATGTAACAAAGGCAAACCCCAAGTCACATAAGCCTCCAAACCTGCAATGCATACAGACATTCCAAAACAACAACATTAGCTACCACATGACCTTAAAATACCCTCCAATACCAAATATGTCATACTTTCAAATTTTAGAAATAATAGATCCAAATTGGAAATTTAAAAAAAAAAAAATCAACTGCATTATCTGAAATCCTGCATGCAAAAATAATAGAACAACTCTAAGATTAACAATCCATAATGTTTCAAAAAAAATTAAAAACAAAATAAATAAATTCTCAAAATCTGCCCACACGAACAATATGTTGGGCTTATCAATAATAACTTTGTCAAACTCCCTCGATCAAACCGTAGAAGTGGAACTGGAAACTATCTCTTTTCCTTTATCTTAAAAATATAATTACGATTTGGGTGAGTCACAAACTCAGTGAGCAATTACCACCTACTATAACAGAAATAGGACAAGAGGGGCACATGTTTTCCCTATCAAGTAAAATATTAAATTAAACAAAATATTTTCTCAGTAGAACAATTCCAATCAAATCATTAAAACTTCATTCTGAAAAGAAAAATATACAACGGTTGAGTGAGAACAAATTCCAATTGTATAACAAAAAGTATAACTCAATAAAATCACAATTTATGTGGGAGAATTCACTAGGCAGAACTAGAATAGAACAAGCATATAGCTTGTGGGTAAACTAACCATTTGACAAACCCAAGGCTTGAACTGATGAGCATTTAGCTCGAAACCATAACCTACCCATGTGTGTTGGCTTACACATAGGGTCAGCATATACCCTGCTAGCTAGGACCTAATATAATCATAGGTGCACCATGCAAGACTAACATTTACTGCTATTAGATATAATGTTCCAACAATATCTTCTCCCAAAAATATAATTTATAAATATGTAGCAATCAAATTTTCATGAAAATAAATTTTCAATGAAACAAAATAAAGATCAAATTTCTAAAAATAAATTATCAAATAGAGAACAATTTCAAACATTAGAAAACTCACTCAAATAAATTCTAATTTCTTTTACATAAGTATAACAATTGTCTATGTCAATTACTATTATTGGTCCAAGCCAATGCCTACAGTGGTTATCATCTTTGGCACAAATCATTATACTTAACATTTTCCATCTTTGGTCTAAAACCAATATTAAAACATATCAATATAACCAGAACTATCAACTCAAATTATTGTACAAGTCAATAGTGAGTTTTCTAAAAACTATGCTTGTTCCAAGAGTCCCTAAGGCTTTGCTATATTCAAAATTCAATAACAAAATTAATTTAAAATTGATAAAGTATAAATAAAGGTTTAGTAAGAGGAAATCACTCACAGTATGTGTCAATTCCCAATTTAAGTTTTTTTTCCTAAAATTTGCATAATTGTGCTGGAAGTTATCTGTACCATTCTATAGCCATAAAAAATGTCAATAGCACGTAAATTAGTTACATAATATAATTTGCCTAATTTACTTTCCTAAATCCCAAAATAATCCTAATTTACATCGCCCTAAATTTGCTCCACTATAAATTTATACTAATAAAATTAATTATTTAAGTTTTTGGGTTATAAGTTTACCTTCAAAAATCAAAGAAGCGAATTTTAATGAGTGGATAACCACCACTCTTCTCAAGCTGTAATCTTTAATATAAGAAAATCACCAAAAAATAGATGTAAAAAAAAAAAAAAAAAGAAAATAGTACTTGAAAATTTCAATAGAATAGAATGGATAAAAAATATTCACAATTGAAAAATAATTAAACGAGAATTGAAGAAAGATGAAGAAGATGAAGAAAAAGGGCAAGTAGGGTTTGACGACGATGCAGAGGTCATATACCTCTGGAAGAATGATTTTTGATATAATAAGGAATATGAAATTACAAAATTACCATTAAAACAAAAAAAATTTCCAGTTCTTTTTTTTTTCTTTTTGTTTTTCATGGAATGGTGCGTTACATGATCTATACGACAACTTACTTAATACTTTTATTTTAATTATTATTTTTGTTTTTTTATCGGTAATAATTAGATTACTGAAAATTCTATAGATTTTAATTAAAAAATACTCGCATTCGGGCCTCCACACACGCTAACGCACAAATGTTACAAATGAGAAGGAGGAGGCCATTTTGAGCAGTTTATAAAAGATTTTACCAATTAAGCTAGCTTGTGCCTTTCAATTATTAGTTTTATTTATCAAATTTTTACATTTAGTTTGAAATAAGTATATGTGATGGAGTTGTAAGTGTGACTAACACAAAAATAAATAACTTGTTATTTGATATTGGCATTACAAATTTGATCTTTTAAGAAAGGAATATAATTGGTGTGTTATGTAGAATCAAGATTAAGTCTTATTCTTATTTTTTTAAAGAGAACCTACACATATATTATTAGTTTTATTGAAATGTTACGAGTGCAATTCTTTAGAATTGTTTTCAGTTTCATTATCTCTCCTTTCTCTTTACGCATGAGTTGAGGCAAATAAAATAAAAATATGAGACTGAAATATTTGTTTTCACTTTTTCTGTGTTAGTAGAATCCCTCTTTTTAAATATTTGTTCTCAAAAGCAAATTTGTTAGCCACCAAGGTTTAACTCTAGCAAATTTTTATGGTACTTTTATGGATATGGTAAGAGTGAATTCTTAAGTATTTATTGAATGTTGATTTTATAATAAATATTTAAAAATAATCAATAGTCAATAAAATATCTAACAACTCATTTTAAGTACTGTACCTTTAAAAAAAGGACCTAATCAAAATATCAATCGAAATCGGACTAGGTTAAACCCAACTTAACTGATAAACCGGACCCATGAGCATCCCATTAGAGGAAAATTAAAGTGAGGGATGTCAACCAATGTTGGGAAAATCAAGGGAATGAATTATAACAAATTCATAATTTGTTATGTGATGCACAATTTTTTGTTTCAAACAAGTCTACAAACTTGATGCGGGATTAATTGTTGCTTTGCGAACCTAAGTGCAGGTTGTCTCAAGTAATAAATTTCTCGGGAGTCCGAGGTCGATCCACAGGGAATTGTTGAAGATTAATTAAGGTGAAGTAAATATTTTGTTACTATGATAAAAATTATTTACTTAGGTTAAAAGATCCACTCTTGGTAAATAAAGTAAAGGTAAGATTAATTTCTTTTATAACTTAATTAGAATCATCGCAACATGGAGGTTCCAATCGGAAAATACAACATTAAAAGTCTATTTAAAATAATATACGTAATTATATTATGTTTCCTAAAAATATTACCACCACTTATAAATGGGTTAAAGCATTCATTGTGCCAATATTTTGTCTACAACAAATCAAGAACTCCTATTTACAAAGATGGTTTCTAAATTATAAGAAACAAATTATAATACGTATAATGGTTACTAGAAAATATAAATCATTTAAGCACAAGAGAAGAATAAATCTAATCTTACTTTATTACCAAGAGCTTCACCCTTTCACCCAAGTAAAATGAAACTTAGTTACTCATAGATAAGAAGAAAGAAAGAGAGAAGAAGAAGAAGAAGAACATGACTTTAATTTAGAACAAAGGAAAATTACTACAAGAAAACCTAGTAACAAAATGGCATCATTTTGGTAACTAACACCTAACACCCTCAATGATCTGCCAAGGCCTCCTTTTATAGAGGATTAGAGATACAAAATGACAAGGGGGCTGAGTCATTAGTGGTTGGATGAGTGGAAAATGAGTGGAAAATGCCAAATGACTTTAGGTGAGTGGGAAATTATGGAGATTCCTTGTCTCCGAAATCATGCAGCTCTGAAGTCATTGCATTCGTCATTTTTGAACCAAGTGGTTTTCATGAAAGTTTTAGGCCTGGATCTTAGCTTTCAAATGGCTTTGGTTTGAGTCTAATATCATTTCTATAACTCCAGATACGTTCAAATTACTGCACACTGCCCAGGCGCAGTCACAGCTCCTATTTTCTGACTTCCAAGCCTAATATCACCTTCAAGGAGTCCGATTCTGGAAAAGTGTTCAACATGAAAGTTGTAGATATGGGTCTTAGCTATTCAACATCAAAATTTCAGCTCATTTTACAACTTCTAGCCCGAAAAATGGCATGAATAGTATATATAGGTCAAGTTGTCAGGAACAGCACTCTAGTTCTTGCTTCAATCCCAATTTGAGTTATCTACTCGTGTGATTGGGTCTTTGAGATCTTCATGAAAGTTATAGAGATCTCTCTTATCTTTCAAATGACACTAGAATCACCTCCAAATACCACCTACAGCCCAAGATATGACTCAAATACAGAAATAATGTAAGATATGAATCATGCTGAAAAATTCAATTAAATTCAATTTGAGCCAAAACTTACAAAACATAATAAAACTCAATCAATTAAGTACATAGAGAGTGTAAATGACTAAGAATGAAAGCTTATTAATGTATCAAATATGTGATCATTAAATTCCCCCACACTTAGTTTTTTGTACTCCTGAGCAAAATGAAACAGACTCAAAAGCTAAACACTCTAAAAGACTCAATTTCTAAAAAAATGTAGAGCAATCAATCATTCAAGTAATCAAAACATTCATGAAGTAATATATCTTCACATCTCAAATTAACAAGTAAGGATATTTCAATTGAAAAGCATGAGTCAAAAATGATAGATTTTCACAAGATTCACTCTCAATCCCTCAAGTGTTTAAAAGGTAGGTATTTCACTCAATTCAACCTATGAAAATTGCACTACCATAAGCTTGCTTCTCTTCTACTTCTCCACTACTCAAAACATATGCACACACAAATCATGAGGACTTTATTCAAGGTTGTAATGAGGTCAAGGTAAAGGAGGAGGTAATATGGATATGACAAGTTAAATACCAGAAAAAAAAGAGCATGAGAGCTGAGTTCAATTAACAAGTATGAAAGTTCATCCCAACTCCACTTAATACAAATTTCCTTTACCTATTCTTTTCCTTTCCTTTATTACCTTGTTGACCCTCTTCTTTTTACAATTTTTTATTTGATTGATTTTTTTTTTTGATTTTTTTAAAGAAGAACATCATATATACATTTTTTTTGTAACCATTCTGCACACACACCCCCACACTTGTTCAAGAACTCATCGAATGACAAAACTAATGTTCTCTTATTCCCTAAGGTCAAGTAAGAACATGGTTTTTCATTTAAGGCACATAATGAGTTCGAAACAAAGAATAGTCAAATAAGCTCAAAGGGGTTAAGCAAGGGAAAATAGGTCATTTCTAATGCTTTATGTTGACAGGAATCAGAGAATTTCCAAGAAGTCATAAGAGTGCTTGATATCATATTGAAACAACATACTGCTAAACAAGGCTGGCTATTTGATTAAAGTAGCTATTTCAAGAAAAATGCCTCAATCATATTCATGTATGCATATGAAAATGTAGTCTAAAAAAAAATCAAAGCAAGTTCTAGAGCAACAATTCCATGAGTGAAATTCACACAAGAAAGAAAAGAATGGTACAAATGTTCATTCCATTCATCAATAAGCTCAAAATCTCACAAGGCATAATTCTATCATTCTCAGTCCACCAATTCAACATCCATAACCAAGCATGTGAATTTTAAGAAAGAAGACAATTTACTCAATCATACAAATTTTCCTGAATTTGAATTGTTACTTCCACATAAATTAGTTACTACCCTAATTACTCCTTACTCTGCCACCAATTTTTGATGCGTCTCAAGAGTAAATAATTTACTCTTTACTCTGTCATCCCTAATTACTTTTGTTGTTAATAAATTGATGACAAACACAATAAACATATTCACAAACAAATTTTTTTTTTTTGGTTTTTTTTAATGATAAACACAATAAACATATTAACAAACACACTTCCTAATTTATTTTTTTTTGGGTTTTTTGGGTTTTTTTTTACAACCATCCTTCCCCCCAACTAGATCACAACATTGTCCTCAATGTCAAAACATAGATAGGTAAAGGATAGAATATATTACCTGTTGCTGCAATTACTGAAAAGAAAAAAAAAATCTCACACAAATTTAAACAGAAACAAAGTACGATAAATAAAACCAAAGCTTGTAATTATTTAAATAGTTGGAGTGTCTTGGCTGACTTTCTTTTCATTTTGCTTCCTTCACCACTTCCTTCACCGCTTCCTTCGGACCAATCTATCTGAGCTGTTACTGGATCAGGTTCATAAACAAATGCTTCTAATTTATCAATCAATTCATCAACAGTAGAAGCAGAGATAAGGAGTTGTCTTGCTGAAGGTGTGACAAATTTCTGTTCCACAGCATGGTCAACAAAAGATAACAAATTATCAAAGAAATTATTAACATTCAACAAACCTATGGGTTTATGGTGGATGTTCAATTGGGCCCAAGAGACAACTTGAAAGACTTCTTCCAAAGTACCAAAACCACCAGGTAAGACAATGAATGCATCAGAGTTTTCAAGCATTGCTTTCATTCGTCCATGCATAGATGATACTTGAATTTCCAGTCCAATTGTCTTTCCAACGATGTTCCTTCGAGTTAAAGGTTCAGGAATGACACCTAAAACTTGACCACCTCTTACAAATGCAGAAAGTGATACAGCCCCCATTAACCCAAGGCAACCTCCCCCATATACTACACGAATGTTCCTCGCAGCAAATGTTCTACCAACAGTGCTTGCTGCGTTTACAAACTCTAAACCATTCCCATAACTTGTCACACAAAATACACCAATACTGAGAAATCTACGAACTGAAGAAGAAGCTCCCTCCATTTCTACACTCACTTTCTTTGAATGATTAAGAGTTGCAGAAAAGTAAAGAAAATGGAGTGTTTAAATAGGGAAGAGAATAGAAAAAGTAATAATAGCTCCTATACAAGTAGGTTGGCTGGTGTCAGAAAAGTTTGAAATAATAATAATAATAATAACTTTTTTTTGTTTTTTTTTGTTTTGTTTTGTTTTATTTTTTTTTTTACTTCAAGAAAACCATCAGGGTAAAGAAGTCTAGAAACCCCCGAAGGATCCTATCCAAAGGATCGTCTTTCCAAAACCAAAATTCAACAAAATCATACAAAGATAAAATAATAATAACAAATGATTACATACCTTTATGTACGGGTTTCATGGCAGATCTTTATACTTTACGCGTCATGAGTGCGAAGTAATACCAAGACGGCTCACCAATCTGGCATTCTTCTCCCTCCCGCTTGTGGGATATTTTGGATTGAGTTACGACGCCACTAATTAAAGTGCGTAAATCGATAGCTACCACCAACGACCACGGCCGGTGAGAGGTCGTCAAGAGCCCATGGCATTAAATCACAGGATCCACTCGGAGGCATTGTCACGCGAGAATGCAAACACAGGACGCTTCTTTCTCGTCCATCAACAAGCGAGAGCCTTTGGTTAAAACTGGAATGCTTGCGCGCTCTCTGCGAGCATGGCACACGAACCTTATTTACTTGACCGGTGTGCGAAGGTCCACCCGAGTCAATGACGGATCTGCCACTCCACGCGGGGGCTCCTAATCTAATTAAAGACCAAGTACAACCGAAGTTTCGCCCTTTTTTTATTTTTTATTTTTTTTTTTTTTTTTTTTTTTTTTTTTTTTTTTTTTTTTTTTTTTTTTTTTTTTCTTTTTGAAAATGTACAAGATAATATATATATGTTGTTGTGATTGTGGCTCACATCTTCCTTTGGTTTCACGTCCAGAAACGGCTTAAATGTCTTCTATGAGTCGAGAATAAGCTTCCCATCCAATTTTCTTATAAATTGGCAAACAGGGTCTTTTTGAGTCAGATTCCCAAGACTATAACGCTCTTGTTCATCCTTGAAGAGATTCCACAAACTAAGAAGTTCACGCTGCACAACTCCACAAGAATGCGTCTCAAGAGTCAATAAGATATTATCTAATGATTCCTTACTCAGTCCATTCTTAATGAAGAATATTTTATCTTCTCTATTTATAGAAACCATCCCCAAAGAGTGGCATCGCGTGTTGCAATTCCATCGTGCACACTTGTAACAAACTTTCATTCTTTTTGCTCTTCTCTTTTTTGAAAATGAACTTTTACCGAGACCAGGCATGTATGGGACAAATGAATTTGAAGATTCACCAGCTAAACGAACATTTGCTTCAATTATCCAGCGTATATCTTCTGAGATGCCCTTATACATTAACAATCTCAGTCTTTCACACCTAGCTTCATAGACTTTTGTTAGAGCATTTAGAGGGAGAAGAGGAAAATGTTTTCTTAGATTTGAGAGAATGACATCCATTTTGAAAGGAGAAGAACTCAGTTATTATGGGAAACTGAAAAACAAACCGACTTGAGAGTCACGGAGTACCGTTATCCTCCATTTAACCGGGAACACAAAGAACTGCAAAAAGAAAGAAACAACATTAAAATAAATTCTACTCATAATAAGGATTAGAAAGAGAAATGGATTCTACCTCAACAACTTGATGTTCCAGAAATGATTTGAGTCTTTGTCCATTAACCTTAAATACAATACCATTCCTAGGATTCTCAATTTCTATGGCCTCATAAGAATACACATGTTTGACAATATAAGGACCAATCCACCTAGATCTCAATTTTCCAGGGAATAGGTGAATGCGAGAATTATAAAGCAGAACTTTTTGACCAATTTCAAAAGTTTTTCTGAAAATTGATTTGTCATGAAAAGCTTTTGTTCTAACTTTATAAATCTTTGAGTTTTCATATGCATCATTTCTTAATTCCTCAAGTTCATTCAATTGCAATTTGCGTAACTTGGAAGCATCATCAAGACTTAAGTTGAAAGCTTTAATGGCCCAAAATGCTTTATGCTCCAATTCTACAGGCAAATGACAAGGCTTTCCATAAACTAACCGATAGGGAGACATGCCCAAATATGTTTTAAAAGCAGTACGGTAAGCCCAAAGTGCATCATTTAGTCTTAAAGACCAATCTTTACGATTTAGGTTAATCGTTTTTTCCAAAATTTGTTTAATCTCCTATTTTGCTAATTCAACTTGTCCACTTGTCCGAGGATGATAAGGGGTTGCAATTTTGTGGGTAATGCAATATTTTTTCATTAAAGATTCAAATGGTTTATTGCAAAAATGTGTTCCCCCATCACTGATGATAGCTCGAGGAATTCCAAATCGACTCAAAACATTTTCTTTTAAAAATTTTAGAACAGTTTTATGATCATTGTGCCGACATGGAATTGCCTCAATCCATTTTGAGACATAATCAACTGCAACCAAAATGTACATAAATCCAAAAGATGATGGAAATGGACCCATGAAATCAATTCCCCAACAATCAAAAATTTCAATGACAAGGATAGGGTTCAAAGGCATCATATTTCTTTTAGAAATGGACCCTAATTTTTGACAACTTTCACAACTTTTGCAAAAAGTATAACTGTTCTTGAATAAAGTGGGCCAATAAAATCCACACTGCAAGATTTTCGTAGCTATTTTCTTTGAAGAAAAATGACCTCCACATGCTTCTGAATGACAAAATTTAATGACACTACTTACCTCATTGTCGGGTACACATCTCCGAAAAATTTGATCAGGACAATATTTGAACAAATATGGGTCATCCCAAAAGAAATTTTTCACCTCAATCAAAAACTTTTTTTTGTCTTGGTGTGTCCACTGAGGCGGCATCTTACCTGTTACAAGAAAATTGACAATGTTAGCAAACCAAGGCATAGAATTAACAGAAAATAAAAATTCATCAGGGAAAGAATCATTGATAGGTGTGATATCCAAAGATGAGCCTGTTGTCAGCCTTGACAAATGATCTGTAACAACATTTTCGGCTCCTTTCTTGTCTTTTATTGTGATGTTAAATTCTTGAAGCAACAAGATCCACCGTATCAACCTAGGTTTGACATCCTGTTTAGACATTAAATATCTAACAGCAACATGATCAGTGAAAACAACAGTGGATGAACCAATTAAATAAGCCCAAAATTTGTCCAATGCAAAAATTACAGCAAGTAGTTCTTTTTCAGTAGTGGTGTAATTCATTTGTGCACTATTCAAAGTTCGACTTGCGTAATAAATTACATGAGGCTTACCTTCCTTTCTTTGGCCTAAAACAGCGCCAATAGCAAAATCACTAGCATCACACATCAACTCAAAAGGCAAAGACCAGTCAAGAGATTGCATGATAGGAGCAGAAGTCAAAAGACCGATTAATTTTTCAAAAGATTTTTGACAATCTTGAGTCCAATCAAATGGTATATCTTTTGTTAGAAGATTACATAAAGGTCTAGATATAGCACTAAAGTCCTTTACAAATCTTTTGTAAAATCCTGCATGTCCTAAAAAGGAACGAACTTCTCTGACTATTTTTAGGAAAGGCAAATGAGCAATTAATTCAACTTTGGCCTTATCAACTTCAATTCCCTTAGAAGATATCACATGACCTAACACTATTCCTGAGGTAACCATGTAATGACATTTTTTCCAATTTAACACAAATTCTTTTTCTTTGCATCTTTTAAGAACTTTTTCCAAATTATCAAGACAATTTTCAAAAGAATTTCCAAAAAATGTCAGATCATCCATGAAAACCTCTAAATAATACTCAATCATGTCACTAAAAATACTTAGCATGCATCTTTGAAAAGTTACCGGAGCATTACAAAGACCAAAAGGCATTCTTCTATATGCAAAAGTGTCAAAGGGACAAGTAAAAGTGGTCTTTTCTTGATCCTCTAATGCAATTGGTATTTGATTATACCCTGAATAACCATCAAGAAAATAGTAGTAGGGATGTCCTGCTACTCTTTCTAGAATCTGATCAAGAAATGACAATGGAAAATGGTCTTTCCTAGTGGCTGCATTCAATTTTCTGAAATCAATACACATACGCCAACTAGATGAGACTCGGGTAGCTATTAATTCTCCTTTTTCATTTTCAACCACTGTTATTCCAGATTTCTTAGGCACAACTTGTGTAGGACTTACCCACTGGCTATCAGAGATAGGATAGATAATTCCAACATCAAGTAATTTAAGAACTTCAGCTCTAACAACCTCTTTCATGTGTGGATTTAATCTTCTTTGAGGTTGTTGAGATGTTTTAGCATTATCCTCTAAATGTATTCTATGTGTACAGATTAATGGATTAATGCCTTTTATATCCTTTAATGTCCATCCAATTGCACTTTTATGCCTTTTAAGTACTTCTATCAACTTACCTTCTTGTTCTTTGGTCAGGGATGAGGAAATTACCACTGAGAGCTTTGTTCTTCTCCCAAAAATGTGTACTTCAACCCATCGTAATGGCTTCGGTTCCAAGTGGGTACTTCTTCATGGGTATCATCATTCATGGATTTTAGCTCTTCGAATCTTGGCTTCCATCCTTTGTATTCCATTTCCTGTATGCAGTCAAGCAAAGAGCATATTTCGAAACATCATCATCTAATTGTGTAGTAAATCAAATGAATTAATTAAACAGATTTCTAATGGGTCAGAAGAACTCCTGATTTGAAGATGATCATCTATAATGGCCTCAATCCCTTCAATCTCTTCATTGTCATCATAAACTTCATGTGGTTGCTTACACATGTTGAAAACATTAAGCTCCAGTGTCATATTTCCAAAAGTTAGCTTCACCACTCTATTTCTGTAATTTATCAAAGCATTAGATGTTGCTAAAAATGGGCAACCCAAAATAACAGGAACTGACTTAGAACTATCAACCATAGGTTCAGTTTCCAAGATAATAAAATCCACAGGATATATGAATTTATCAACTTGTACCAACACATCTTCTACTATTCCTTTTGGAATTTTAATTGATCTATCGCAAGTAGAAGAGTTACGAGAGTTGGTTTTAACTCACCAAGGTTGAGTTGTTGATAAACCGAATATGGAAGCAAATTAACACTAGCACCAAGATCAAGTAAAGCTCGTTCAATTTTATGTTCACCAATAATGCATGAAACTCGTAGGACAATCGGGTCTTTATATTTCAACTCATTATTGTTTTGAATAATGGAGCTTACCTGTTCACCAAAAAGGCATTCTTTTTCACATTATGTTTTCTTTTAACAAAGGCACAAGTCTTTCAAATATTTGGCATAAGAAGGAATCTGTTTGATAGCATCTAACAGAGGAATATTGACCTTCACTTGTTTAAAGATTTCAAAAATGTCACTGTTATGATTCACTTTACTTGAATTGTTTAATGCTTGAGGAAATGGGGGTGAAGACGAAGGTTTGATCTCCTTTTGGCTAGGTGGCTTATCAACTCCTTCCTCATCTTTGGGAATTGACTCATCATCTTTCTCAAAAAGTTCAGGAATTTGTTTTTCAACAACCTTTCTACTCCTAAGAGTTATCACTGAGTTGACTTGATCTATTTTTTGACTTTCTGAACTACCCTCATTTAGGCTAAACCGACCCTTAGGATTTGGTTGAGGTTGAGAGGGAAACTTTCCTTTCTCATGAATGGCAAGTGCAGAAGAAAGTTTAGCAATAGTGTCTTTTATGTCAATCATGGCTTGAGTATTTTGACTATTGATGGCCTCTTGTTTTTCCATGAATGCATGCAATGTTCCTTCAAGGTTTTTCCTATATGGTGGGACATAGGGTGCATATCCTTGAGGATTTTGAGTATCTTGTTGTGCCTGAGGAAGTGGTGGTTGCATGAATTGTGGCTGGTTGCTATTCCTCCAACTGAAATTCGGGTGATTTCTCTATCCCGGATTGTATGTATCTGAAAAAGAAGAAGTAAATGGCTTTTTAAAATTATTCATTGCATTTACTTGCTCATGCACAACTTCTTTAAAAACAGGAATTTTTGGACATTCACTTGTTGAGTGTCCTAATTCATCACAAATGCCACAAATTTCTTCATTTTGCACAGATTTGATTTCTTTTACTTTCCTGGATTCCATGGCTTCAACCTTTCTAGCCAAACTAGCAAACCTAGCATTCAGATCTTCTTCTTGACTAAGATGATATTTTCCTTTACTAGCATTTGCAAGGTTTGATCTAATTGAATTTTCAGAAGGATTAGTATCATGCCAAGATTAAGAATTTTTAGCCAAATGGTCTAAATAGTCTAAAGCTTCATCAGGTTCTTTATCAAGAAATTCACCATTGCACATTGTTTCCACAAATTGCTTGGTTTCAGGTGTTAACCCTTCATAAAAGAAGCTTAAAGTGCGCCATTTTTCAAAACCATGATGTGGGCAACAATTCAACAAATCTTTAAAACGTTCCCAACTTTGAAAATATGCTTCATTTGAATTTTGGGAAAAATTTTGGATTTGTCTTTTCAAAGCATTGGTTTTATGTGTTGGAAAAAATTTCTTCAAAAACTCATATTGCATTTCTTGCCATGTGCCAATTGATCTTGGTTTCAAAGTGTTAAGCCAAGTTTTTGCTTTGTCTTTCAAAGAAAAAGGAAACAATTTAAGCTTAACAACCTCTTCAGTGTAAGTTTGATCATGAAAAGTAGTACATACTTCCTCAAATTCTTTTAGATGTAAATATGGGCTTTCAGATTCTAAACCATGAAAATTCGGAAGTAAAGAAATCATACCTGGCTTGAATCTAAAATTGTTGGCATTGACTGGAAAGATAAAACATGATGGACTAGAATTTTGGGATGGTTGCAAATACTCACGCATGGTTCACAACGGTTGATTTTCATGTTCATCATGCACACTTTCGTTTTCAGCCATTGTGCTTAATGTGTGTGATTGTGATTCAAAAAAATCAATATGTAAAGTACCTGGATTAACTCTAACCAAATGACCAGAATTTAAATCATGATACCAATTAAGCATAAACAAGTAACTTACAATAGAAAAGAAAATGTACAAGCTAGTAATATAAACTATCCATTAAATATTAACAAAGGTGTGATATAAACCAACCACCAAATAAGTTAATAAGCATAAAAATTAAAAAGTTAGTATACAGATAAATTAAAATGTTAGAACCAGAAAAAGTAAAAAGTTAGATAGTTAGTAAGAGGATTAGAAAGTTAGTAAACAAAAAAATGACAAAAATAAATAACAAAAAAATGACAGAAAATAAATACAAAAATAAAGTACAAAAAAAATAAATAAATAAAAGGGAGAGTTACCCCACTAAGTTAAAATATACAAGAAAATAAAATGAAGAATTACCCCACACTGTACAGAAATTAAAATGCAGAAAATAAAGTGCAGAAAGTAAATTACAAAAAAATAAAATAAGTAAAAGGGAGAGATTCCCCCACTAAGTTAGTACGTAAAATAAAAGGGAGAGGTTTCCCCACTAATTAGTATGTTAGTATATATACAATTTTTTTTTTTACACCAGAAATTCAGTCTTCAAATCAAGTCCCCGGCAACGGCACCAAAAACTTGATGCACAATTTTTTGTTTCAAACAAGTCTACAAACTTAATGCGGGATTAATTGTTGCTTTGCGAACCCAAGTGCAGGTTGTCTCAAGTAATAAATTTCTCGGGAGTCTGAGGTCGATCCACAGGAAATTGTTGAAGATTAATTAAGGTGAAGTAAATATTTTGTTACTATGATAAAAATTATTTACTTGGGTTAAAAGATCTACTCTTGGTAAATAAAGTAAAGGTAAGATTAATTTCTTTTATAACTCAATTAGAATCCTCGCAACATGGAGGTTTCAATCGAAAAATATAATATTAAAAGTCCATTTAAAATAATATACGTAATTATATTATGTTTCCTAAAAATATTACCACCACTTATAAATGGGTTAAAGCATTCATTGTGCCAATATTTTGTCTACAACAAATCAAGAACTCCTATTTACAAAGATGGTTTCTAAATTATAAGAAACAAATTATAATACGTATAATGGTTACTAGAAAATATAAATCATTTAAGCACAAGAGAAGAATAAATCTAACCTTACTTTATTAACAAGAGCTTCACCATTTCACCCAAGTAAAATGAAACTTAGTTACTCATAGATAAGAAGAAAGAAAGAGAGAAGAAGAAGAAGAAGAACATGACTTTAATTTAGAACAAAGGAAAATTACTACAAGAAAACCTAGTAACAAAATGGCATCATTTTGGTAACTAACACCTAACACCCTCAACGATCTGCCAAGGCCTCTTTTTATAGAGGATTAGAGATACAAAATGATAAGGGGGCTGAGTCATTAGTGGTTGGATGAGTGGAAAATGAGTGAGAAATTATGGAGATTCCTTGTCTCCGAAATCATGCAGCTCTGAAGTCATTGCATTCGTCATTTTTGAACCAAGTGGTCTTCATAAAAGTTTTAGGCCTGGATCTTAGCTTTCAAATGGCTTTGGTTTGAGTCCAATATCATTTCTATAACTCCAGATACGTTCAAATTACTGCACACTACCCAGGCCCAGTTACAGCTCCTCTGTTCTGACTTCCAAGCCCAATATCACCTTCAAGGAGTCCGATTCTGGAAAAATGTTCAACATGAAAGTTGTAGATATGGGTCTTAGATATTCAACATACAAATTTCAGCTCATTTTACAACTTCTAGCCTAAACAATGGCATAAACAGTATACATAGGTCAAGTTGTCAGGAACAGCACTTTAGTTCTTACTTCAATCCCAATTTGAGTTATCTACTCATGTGATTGGGCCTTTGAGGTCTTCATGAAAGTTATAGAGATCTCTCTTATCTTTCAAATGCCACTAGAATCACCTCCAAATACCACCTATAGCCCAAGATATGGCCCAAATACAGAAACAGTGTAAGATATGAATCATGCTGAAAAATTCAATTAAATCCAATTTGAGCCTAAACTTACAAAACATAATAAAACTCAATCAATTAAGTACATAGAGAGTGTAAATGACTAAGAATGAAAGCTTATTAATGTATCAAATATGTGATCATCATTATGTATGTGCATGTATTTTCTCATAATATCAACCATTGATTTTCTCATCAAGGGTTGAGATTCCTTACTTTTCCCTTTAAAACAAGGGTTGACTTTAAAGTAGTCAAATAAAAAGTTTATACATAAAGAATTAAATAATTACTCCTGCTTATTGTACAAGAAATCAAACATTTTATAAAAACTAACGTATACAACCTTATATTTAATGTTATACAAAAAAATATTATTCTGTATTAAATCTCAAATCTGGATTCTCTAAAAACTTATATAATTTTAAATGTAAAATACAAATGATAATTGATGGGTTTTTAATAATTATTAATTCCATATCTTATCACAATAATTTTTCACGCCTGACCACTCTTAACAGTGTTTTCTCCGTACAACCATATCAAATCTTTAGAAAGTATTGAATACAACAAACTCCTGGTAGAAAGTCATAAAACAAAACTCAAGGCTAGCATGTGACAGAGGTTGGCCAATTTCTTTTGTCAACAATGCAATTGCATCCTCTCATCTAAATAAAGGTATGAGGAAGTACTCTGCCCAAAGTAGCTGCAACAAGAAAAATTCCATCAGCAACAACATAAACTATCAATATGTTGGAGGTGAAAATAAACAAATTGGCAATTTGACGACTAGAAGATGATATTGGAGGAATCTTTTAAGTATTGAGCCGACAAAAATGCTAAATGGTCAGAAGATCCAATGCAGCAACTGGATATTGATGTTGGACAAGTGATTAATCTAACAGAAGGGTTCCATTTCCCAAGTGATTGAACCGACGAAGAGTGTTAAATGGTGAGAAATTGGTTTTGTCGAAAGATTGGGGAAATATTAGTGGCATAATTGTCATATACGTGTTAAATTCTTGGGAGTCAGTTATTTTTATCATTTGCCTATAAATATTAGTATTCACAATGCACAAAGAGAGGTTATTTGCTGATACACAATCTTAAAATCTCACTCGAGCAGATTAATGAATTTGATTCAAGTATGTCTTCCCTTTTCCTTTCAAGTCATTTAATTTAATGCAACGTTCTTTTAAATTCTTTTACTTTTCAGTCTTGTTCTTTAAATTTATTTATATTTTATTACACTTTTACATGCTTTCTTTTACTACTTTCATTTAATTTTATGCATTTAAACTTCTTGCTCAGTTTCTTTATTTTCTTTAAACTTTTCAAAGCTTTCTTTACTGAATTTTCTATTTATTTCGTGCTTCTTGCTTAAAGTTTTATAAATCCCTATTATTTGTTTTCAAATCTCTTTATTAAACGAGATTACCACATAACTCTGAACTCACATTCGTTTGATAATCAAATATTTATTTATTGGAATATACTTTGACCAAAATTCCACTTAAACAAATTGACACGCCTAGTGGGACGAGTTCAGAATAACTCGTAGTGTCATAAGAAATGATTTTATGCGTTTAAGAAGTGGAAAATTTATTTACTCTTCTCAAAATACGCAAATCATGAGTAATGTAAAAGTAACCAGGTGTCGGATACACCTTCGACAGCCGTTACTGCGCCACCCTCGACCGTTGTTAGTACGGGTCTAGTGGATGATGCTATAACAACTGGTGCTCTCTAGAGTAATCCAATGTTAAACCAAGTGTTGCCTAGAATGACTCAGCCATCGCCAAGTCAACCAAGTAACTAAAGCATAATGAATTCAAATTCAAGGTTTGTATCACAATATGGGTTGCTCCCCAATTATGTTCCTCCTGTGATGACACAATTGGGACTTGGTGCCATGTTGGCCAATACTGTCGGTCAATCAGTGGCTTCACAAGACCAACCACAGATAAGTTTAGCCTTAGTAAGTTTTAATAGCCAGGGAGTAGGGGTTGCAGGTACAAGTAATCCAACTCTTTTTCGACAGAAGAGATTGAATTTGGGACCAGTTTTCCCAAGTATGTCGAGAGACACTCCCCAAAATATAACAAGGCCAACCATGAATTCTTTGGCCAGCTTTTGACAACAAATGGATGAAAGCAACCATGACATGGTGCATATGTTCACTCAGCAAATGGGTGCTGTGATTACGCCAATCATGGAAAACACAAATAATGCTTGCAGTGCATTGGCCCAATAAATGACAAGGCTAAATCAAGTCTTAAGAATAGGAGAAGTGGCCAATGAAAATGTTCAAAGAACCCAGCCTGGGGTAGATAGAGAAATAATTGCACCTCAGGCAAATGTACGACAAAGCCAATAAAACCTAGAATAACCTAGGCAAAATAATTAACCACGCTTGGAATATAGTGATGTCTATATGCTTCGTCGAGGTGATGAGGATCAAATGGCTAGAAATGATGCAGCCATGAGATTACTTCGATGAAATCTTAGGGGGCACCAAGTGGTTGAACAAAATGTAAATCAAGTAATGGAACAAGTGCTGAATAGGTTTGGGTTCAATATTGGATATGCCAATCAACCCTATTTTGTTTCAGCATTTCCTGAATGGGTGCAACAGGCAGAGTTGCCTAGAGGAATTAAAATTCCTAAACTTTCTAAGTTTGCAGGAGAGAGTGGGGAATCGACTGTCGAACATATTACACGGTATACTATAGAAACTGGGGAGTTGGCTACTATTGAAGGCCTTAAAATGAGATTCTTCCTAAGTTCCCTTACTAAAAATGGTTTTTCTTGGTTCTTGGCATTGAGACCAAATTCGGTACATTCTTGGGCTCAATTGGAAAGAAGTTTTCATGACTAATTTTTTAGGGGAGATTTGAAAGTAGGACTTATAGATCTCTTCAATATCAAAAGAATATACAATGAAACTATGAATGACTATCTTGCTAGGTTTCGACAAATAAGGAGTAGATGTTTCACTCATATACCTGAGGTCAAAATAGTAAAGATTGCTGCAGGAGGCTTAGACTATTACATAAGGAAGAAATTAGTGAATTAAAATTTAGTTGATCGTGCCCAACTAGGTGAGAAAGTTAGGCAAATAGAGCAACTGAAAGCTGAAAAGGTTCAAAAACAAAAAAGATTCCTTAAAAGAGAGAAAGTAACATTTGTCGAATTAGGTGAATCCAACAATGAGACTGAAAATAGCAATGATAAGTATGAAGTTAACATTGCTAAACTTCAGAAAGGTCCTCCTTATATTTGTCAAGCTCTGCAGCCTATAAGAAATAAGGAGAAAATGAATTATGTTAATAAGAAGACATATACATTCGACATAACAAAAGCTGACAAAATCTTTGATTTATTGTTAAAGGATAAACAGATTAAATTATCGGAAGATCATTGGTTACTAAAACTTGATGAAATAAAGGACCAAAAATATTGTAAGTTTCATAATAATTTTAGTCATGTTACTAATGAATGTATTTATTTCAGAGACATAATCCAGAAAGCAATAATGGATGAGCGTTTAAAGTTTGCTGACAAGCCTAAAGCGAGTATGAAGGTTAATACAAATCCGTTTCAGGCTGGGGTGTCTTATGTTGATCAGCAGGTTCCTTTGAATGTTGGAATGCTCAACATAAGGGATTTGCAAGAGTTCGATGTCGACATAGAGGATGCAATGGACATCTATCCAAAGTCAGGAGAATCTCTTGAAGCATTTCTTGAGAGGAAGAAAGAGAAGAGCAAGGTAAGATTGTGCCTAAAATGTAATGTAGTATATGATGAATTTGCTGCAAAGAAAGCTACAGAAGGACAACCAAGTGACCCGCAGAGTAAGAAAAAGCTTTTCGACAAGAAAGCTTGGAGACCACAAAAGCCTTTCCATGCTCCAAGGCCAAGGCCAGTCTATACGCCTAGGCTTAACATGAATGGTTGGTTGGTGGAACCACATGGTGAATCTGTGGGAAATTCGTTTCTCAGAGGTCATGTCGGGCCAGCTAAGACCAGAGTGCCACCTGCCAATGTTGTCATGGATAGGTAGGTAAAAAATTTCGCAATGGTAAGTCACACGTATTTTCGATGAAATGTGACTGCCAAGAAGAATAAATTTCAAAGAGATCGACGATTTTGGAATGTGTTACCAAGTGGCCTCAAACTCAAGAGGGGGGTGAATTGAGTTTATGAAATATTTTCGCAAATCTTTCGTAAAATTTTTGTTTATCAATTTTCGTTGAAGCTATTGGATAATTGAAGTGAATAAATAAATAAGATTGAATACTTCACTCACAAATTAAACATGCTAATATGAATAACATTCAGGTAAGCATATAAAATAAATGCACAAATGTAAAGAGATAGGGTTGAGAGAATCAAACACAAGGGTTTATCCTGGTTCAGTCACCTCTTGTGACCTACATCCAGTCTTCAAATGAACCACTTAAGATTTTTCAATAAACTTCAAGCTTGAACGGGTGCTTGAAAACCTTTACAGATTGAAGCACTCAACAACACCTTGGGATACCTCACCCTTGTGCCTTGAGCCTCAAAATAGGGATGCCTCACCCTTTACAACCTTTGAGGGATACCTCACCCTCTTTACACCTTTGAAGGATACCTCACCTTCTTTTCAACAAAGGATACCTCACCCTTTTTCACTAGAGGGATACCTCACCCTCTTTACAGAATAGACAAAGTGTTTGAATGATAGAAACTCTCTCAAAGAGTATATTGATACAAATTGAAGCTCTAAAATGCCCCTTTTGAATATCTCAAGTTTTCTCACAAAAAAATAGGGCAAAAATATTTTCATAATTTGATTATCATATATAAGTTTTAGATTGATGTTCTGAATTAAAGGTTAACCCTTAATGAAGCCCCAAGGCAAGTATTTATAAGTTGTTGGAAGAAAGAAGCTATTGGGTAGCATTTATGGTAACATTAAAAGCTAAGAAAATAGTTGTTGGCTGCTGTCAGACCACTAGTAATCGATTACACAATCTCTGTAATCGATTACATGGCTGTTTGAACGTGTTCTTGGCTTTCTGGGCACTTATTAATCGATTACCAACTTGGTGTAATCAATTACAATACCTCTGACTTTCTTGTAATCGATTACCATTTCTCTGTAATCGATTATAAGGCTTCTTGAACGTGTTCTTGCCTTTCTGGGCTCATTGTAATCAATTGCCAGCTTGGTGTAATCGATTACAAGGCCTCTGTTTGCTATGTAATCGATTACAAACATATTGTAATCGATTACCTTGGCCTTTGAACACATTTTTCAAGTCCAATTGAGTATGTAAGTCATTTCTAACACTTAGATCATCAGATTAAACATAAATTCCTTCATGAATATTGAATCCAAGATTAAAATCAACATTTCTTGAAAAACATGTTTAACTTTGAATTTACAAGCTGATTTTGAAAACGATATTTGAAAAACTATTTGAGAATCATTGAGATACTTAAAGAGCATTTTACATTGATATTCTAGGATCTATAACCTATATCAAATATACCTCTTTTGATCTTGGTTTTCTTCTTTTGATCTTGATCACTTCTTTTCTATCTTGGTCTTCATCTTGCTTTTGTTAATCATTAAAAACTTCATTTGATATGCTTCAAGACATAAACGTTCACATTCTCCCCCTTTTTGATGATGACAAACTAAGCATTCAATAGAAGGAGAAATATTTGCATTTATTTGATTTCTCCCCCGTAATATATGCATGAGATAGAATATGTGAAAACGTAAAACTCTCCTGTACACATGCAATATATTTCACTAATCTCTCCCCCGTTGGCATTATAAAAAAGAAGACATAACCATTCAAATTGGATATAATCATTTCAGCCCAGCAGGATCAATATCAGAGTATAAACTGTTTAGCACATCAATATGTGATACCAATAACAAATGCATATGAAGAAAAACTTAGATAGTATTTATCATTTATGCCAATAGAATTCAAAGTCATATATAAGAGCAATTATGGGGTTAGATAAATATTAAGCATAAGGAAAGCATCATGAAAGAACATAACATCAAGATTAAGCAAAATTATAAAAAAAAGTTTTGTAATCGATTACACTTTTATTGTAATCGATTACACGCGTTCTGTTTTCTTTGTAATCGATTACAAAGTTTGTGTAATTGATTACATGCTACTTGGCTTGGAACGCTTGACAGAGAATTTGTAATCGATTACAAAGATCCTATAATCGATTACAAGCTTGTTGAAATTGGTTTTTGCATTTCAAATAGTAATTGATCAGTCTCAAAGCTTCAAATAAGTTCCAAAACATCCCAAATCAAATCCAAGCAACATGTAAACATAAAAACTAGCTAATCTTTTATCCAAAACACATAATTATGCAGCAAAACGACATATTATGCATCAAGATATCATACTATGCAGCAAGATATCACATTATGCAGCAAAGCAATATATTATGCAGCAAGTTGTCCTCCTTGTCTCCTAAAAGCTTGAAGTATTTTCTGTTCTTGTACTTGGAGTAGCCACTTTTAAGATTCCAAAGTCAGCTATTGGCCTTCAAGTACACCTACAACACACTTTAATTTTTGTCTTTTGGTATCCAAATTTTCTTGGATCCTTGTGTGTTAGTTTTTGGCAAAGTGCCTTTGGGAACCCAAACCATTTTAGTTCCTAACTTATTATTGATATTCTTCCTTACATTGCAAGTTGATACACTATTGATGCACAATTTTTAGTTTCAAACAAGTCTACAAACTTGATGCGGGATTAATTGTTGCATTGCGAACCCAAGTGCAGGTTGTCTCAAGTAATAAATTTCTCAGGAGTCCGAGGTCGATCTATAGGGAATTGTTGAAGATTAATTAAGGTGAAGTAAATATTTTGTTACTACTGTAAAAATTATTTACTTAGGTTAAAAGATCCACTCTTGGTAAATAAAGTAAAGGTAAGATTAATTTCTTTTATAACTCAATTAGAATCCTCGCAACATAGAAGTTCCAATCGGAAAATACAATATTAAAAGTCTATTTAAAATAATATACGTAATTATATTATGTTTCTTAAAAATATTACCACCACTTATAAATGGGTTAAAGTATTCATTGTGCCAATATTTTGTCTACAACAAATCAAGAACTCCTCTTTACAAAAATGGTTTCTAAATTATAAGAAACAAATTATAATACGTATAATGGTTACTAGAAAATATAAATCATTTAAGCACAAGAGAAGAATAAATCTAACCTTAATTTATTACCAAGAGCTTCACCCTTTCACCCAAGTAAAATGAAACTTAGTTACTCATAGATAAGAAGAAAGAAAGAGAGAAGAAGAAGAAAAAAAATATGACTTTAATTTAGAACAAAGAAAAATTACTACAAGAAAACCTAGTAACAAAATGGTATCATTTTGGTAACTAACACCTAACACCCTAAATGATCTGCTAAGGACCCCTTTTATAGAGGATTAGAGATACAAAATGATAAGGGGGCTGAGTCATTAGTGGGTGGATGAGTGAAAAATGAGTGGAAAATGCCAAATGACTTTTGGTGAGTGGAAAATTATGGAGATTCCTTGTCTCTGAAATCATGTAGCTCTGAAGTCATTACATTAGTCATTTTTGAACCAAGTGGCCTTCATGAAAGTTGTAGATCTGGATCTTAGCTTTCAAATGGCTTTAGTTTGAGTCCAATATCATTTCTATAACTCCAGATACATTCAAATTACTGCACACTACTCAGGCCTAGTCACAGCTCCTCTATTCTGACTTCCAAGTCCAATATCACCTTCAAGGAGTCCGATTCTGGAAAAGTGTTCAACATGAAAGTTGTAGATATGGGTCTTACTATTCATCATCCAAATTTTAGCCCATTTTACAACTTCTATCCCGAAATATGTGATGAACAGTACACATGAGTTAAGCTGTCAGGAAAAGTACTCTAGTTCTTACTTCAACCCCAATTTGAGTTATCTACTCGTGTGATTGGGCCTTTGAGGTATTCTTGAAAGTTATAGAACTCTCTTTTATATTTCAAATTCCACTAGAATCACCTCCAAAGACCACCTACATCCCAAGATATAGCCCAAATACAGAAACAACGTAAGACGTAAATTATGCTAAAAAATTCAATTAAGTCCAATTTGAGTCCAAACTTACAAAACATAATCAAAATCAATTAATTAAGTACATAGAGAGTGTAAATGACTAAAAATGAAGGCTTATTAATGTATCAAATATGTGATCATCAAATTCTCCCACACTTAGCTTTTTACACTCCTAGGCAAAACACAAGACCAAAACTAAAAAAAATGAAACAGACTCAAAAGTTAAACACTCTAAAAGACTTAATTGCTAATAATATTTAAAAATGAAGAGCAACCAATCATTCAAGTAATCAAAACATTCATGAGGTAATATATCTTCACATCTCAAATTAACAAGTAAGGATATTTCAATTGAAAAGCATGAGTCAAGAATGATAGATTTTCACAAGATTCACTCTCAATCCTTCAAGTGTTTAAAATGTAGGTATTTCACTCAATTCAACCCATGAAAATTGCACTACCATAAGCTTGCTTATCTTCTACTTCTCCACTACTCAGAACAAATGCACACACAAATCATGAGGACTTTATTCAAGATTGTAATGGGGTCAAGGTAAAGGAGGAGGTAATATGGATATGACAAGTTAAATACTAGAGAATAAAAGAGCATGAGAGCTGAGTTCAATTAACAAGCATGAAAGTTCATCCCAACTCCACCTAATACAAATTCCCTTTACATATTCTTTTCCTTTCCTTTATTACCTTGTTGACCCTCTTCTTTTTATATATTTTTTTATTTTTTTATTAATTTTTTTTTACAAAAAGAACATCATATAAACATTTTTTTAACCATTCTGCACACACACTCCCACACTTATTCAAGAACTCATCGAATGACAAAACTAATGTTCTCTTATTCCTTAAGGTCAAGTAAGAACATGATTTTTTATTTAAGGCACATAATGAGTTCGAAACAAAGAATAGTCAAATAAGTTCAAAGGGGTTAAGTAAGAGGAAATAAGTCATTTCTAATGCTTTATGTTGGCTGGAATCAGAGAATTTCCAGGAAGTCATAAGAGTGCTTGATATCATATTGAGACAACATGCTGCTAAATAAGGCTGGCTATTTGATTAAAGTAGCTATTTCAAGAAAAATGCCTCAATCATATTTATGTATGCATATGAAAATGTAGTCTCAAAAAGAATCAAAACAAGTTCTAGAGTAACAATTCCATGAGTGAAATTCACACAAGAAAGAAAAGAATGGTACAAATATTCAATCCATTAATCAATAGGCTCAAAATCTCACAAGGCATAATTCTATCATTCTCAGTCCATCAATTCAACATCCATAACCAAGCATGTGAATTTTAAGAAAGAAGACAATTTACTCAATCATGCAAATTTCCCTTAATTTGAATTGCTACTTCCACACAAACTAGTTACTACCCCAATTACTCCTTACTCTGCCACCAATTTTTGATACGTCTCAAGAGTAAATAATTTACTCTTTACTCTGCCATCCCTAATTATTTTTGTTGTTAATAAATTGATGACAAACACAACAAATATATTAACAAACATACTTTTGAATTATTTATTTTTTTTGGGTTTTTTTAATATAAACACAATAAACATATTAACAAACATACTTCCTAATTTTTTTTATTTTTTTTTTGGGTTTTTTTTCACAACCATCCTTCCCCCCAACCAGATCACAACATTGTCCTCAATGTCAAAACATAGATAGGTAAATGATAGAATATATTACATGTTGCTGCAATTACTGAAAAGAAAAAACCTCACACAAATTTAAACAGAAACAAAGTACGATAAATAAAACTAAAACTTGTAATTATTTAAATAGTTGGAGTGTCTTGGCTGGCTTTCTTTTCATTTTGCTTCCCTCACCACTTCCTTCGAATCAATCTATCTGAGCTGTTACTGGATCAGGTTCATAAACAAAAGCTTCTAATTTATTAATAAACTCATCAACAGTTGAAGTATAGATAAGGAGTCGTCTTGCTGAAGGTGTGACAAATTTCTGTTTCACAACATGGTCAACAAAAGATAACAAATTATTAAAGAAATTATTAACATTCAACAAACCTATGGATTTATGGTGGATATTCAATTGGGCCCAAGAGACAATTTGAAAGCCTTCTTCAAAAGTACCAAAACCACCAGGTAAGGCAATGAATGCATCAGAGTTTTCAATCATTGCCTTCATTGGTCCATGCATAGAGGATACTTGAATTTCCAGTCCAATTATCTTTCCAACGATGTTCCTTTGAGTTAAAGGCTCAGGAATGACACTTAAAATTTGACCACCTCTTACAAATACAAAAAGTGATACAGCCCCCATTAACCCAAGGCAACCTCCCCCATATACTACACGAATGTTCCTCGCAGTAAGTGTTCTACTAACAGTGCTTGCTACGTTTACAAACTCTAAACTCTTCCCATAACTTGTCCCACAAAATACACAGATACTGACAAATCTACGAACAGAAGAAGAAGCTCCCTTTATTTCTACATTCACATTCTCTTTGAATGATTATGAGTTGCAGGAAAGTGAAGAAAATGGAGTGTTTAAATAGGGAAGAGAATAGAAAAAGTAATAATAGCTCCTATACAGGTAGGTTGGTTGGTGTCAGAAAAGTTTGAAATTTTAAAAATAATAATAATAATAATTTTTTTTTATTTTTGTTTTTTTGGTTTTTTGTTTTACTTCAAGAAAATCATCAGGGAGAAGTCTAGAAACTCCCGAAGGATCCCATCCAAAGGATCGTCTATCCAAAATCAAAATTTAACAAAATCATAAAAAGATAAAATAATAATAACAAATGATTGCATACCTTTATGTACAGGTTTCATGGCAGATCTTTATACTGCGCGTCATGAGTGCAATAATACCAAGACGGCTTAGCCAATCTGAGCATTCTTCTCCCTCCCGCTTGTGGGATATTTTGGATTGAGCTACGACGCCACTAATTAAAGTGGGTAAATCTGACAGCTACCACTAACGACCATAGCCAGTGAGAGGTCACTGAAGAGCCAATGGCATTAAATCACAGGATCCAGCTCAGATGCATTGTCACGCGAGAATGCAAACACGGGATGCTTCTTTCTGTCCATCAGCAAGCAGAGCCTTTGGTTAAAACCTGGGATTGCTTATGCGGCTCTCTACAGAGCATGGCACACGAACCTTATTTACCGACCGGTGTGCGAAGGTCCACTCGAGTCAATGACGGGTCTGCCACTGGCAGGGGCTCCTAATCTAATTAAAGACCAAGTACAATCGACGTTTCGCCCTCTTTTTATTTTATTTTATTTATTTCTTATTTCTTTTCTTTTTCTTTTTTTTTTTTTTTTTTTTCTTTTTTTTTTTTTTCTTTTTTTCTTTTTTTTTTTGAAGATGTACAAGATAATATATGTAACACCACTTGTGGGATGCCACATTTATGAATGTAATGAAATAAAATAAAATAAAACTCTTACCCAAGTTATAAAACATTTGATACTTATATAAAATTTGCGGAATATTTTTTTTTTTCTTTTTACAATTATAACATTAAATAAAGTAACACGAAACACAAGATATAACAAACATAAACTCACCATAATATACATATGATTCTCTTTTAGTACAAACATAATTTACAACTACATGTATTTAATAAAACATAAAGATTTGACACAAAGCTAAAACATATACGCCCAAGTGCATCCCATAGATAACAAACCCTCCGATGAATCACCATCCGTCACCTCCGAATAATAACCATCGAAAAGTGTGCATCTATGAGATCTCCCGGCCTTCGGACACGAGTCCGAGCTTTGTCGACTCGCTTACTCAACTCACTAGGCGCGTGAAAAACTCCCGCTAATAGCGCTAATGGTTAAAGGTAACTCTAAATGAAGATAAAGCATAGTAGTGAATATGACCTCCCGTCATACTCCCTACATAGGGACACGATCAATCGTCCCACATACGCTACGTCCTCGGTCGGCATGCATACGCCATGCCTCGGAACCTCCATGGAACTCCGGTCGCACGAACCCGAAGAATCACAGGCGGTGCCATGACCGCAAGATCGATCTTGACGATCGGTATGATCTCTTGGTTCCTCCTCCTCGTATAAATCGCTTTGTTGTTGCTCGTCGAGTCTTGTACCTCAAGAGGTGATCCTCCTCTACCTCAAACTCTTTACGGAAGTAACACGGTAATATCGAGAAAACATATAGAGAGGTGAGACAATCTACACCATTACCCGCATGGCAATAAAGAAAACGACAAGTACAAACAATTATCACAACAAGTACATATATTAAGCAATATACAACAATAATACATAACACAATATCATGCATAATATATTAAAGCAATAAACCATATAATTTATCACAGTTATAATAAACGAATATGCGAGATAATGCATGAACATTAAAATGCGAGATGATGAATGATACACACACTTGACTCGTTCCTACTCCATGGAGCTAAACACGGATATCCGAGAGAATGATCCGAATAGAAACTAATAATACTTTATGGTACATGAACCAAGCTATTGCACTTGTCAACACGTCGTGTCTATAGCCCACAGTCCAAAACATCGTGTAGCGACACAATCCAAACATCGTGTACCACGGGCATAGTACTTAATAGTCCCCTCAAGATCTTGACTAAGAATAGTGCTTGTCAAGATCATTAGTGTGTTGCCCGTTACCACGGCCCCGGAGGAGCAACCCACTTTGTCCGCATGTGGAATTCTCCGCACACTAATGCCTCCAGTTCATAAATGAACCACACTACGCTTATCACACCAAATACGGTGTAATTCGCCTCGTCAATCAATCACCAATTATAACCTAAATTGGCACAACACCCTAAACATGAGCTAAAATTACGAAATACCCTATTATCCAAATTTTACCATATTTTACGAAAATTACCAAAATACCCCTAGTCACCAAAAAAAACAAAGTATAGTACGTCCCTTTGACATACTACACTATAACATGTCAGGGTCCACCACTTTGGCCCGACAATGAAAACTCTGATATTGTTCAATCGCGTAGGATTTTTATCGCATTTTCACAATCTCGACGTTTTCACAAACGTTTTTAAATCGCATAAAGATATTTTGATGTTTTTAAACATCGTAAAATTGTTTTTGAATCATTTTCTCAATCGCGTAGAATTTTTAATTCATTTTCTTAACCGAATAGCTTAAAATTGTTATTTTTAATATGTGTAAAACTATATCTAGTACTTTTAAAATACGTAATGTATTTTTCTTGTGTTCTAAATATAGTATGGAATCTTTTCATTTTATGCGTTTGATTTTAATAAATTTCGGACATTTTGCCTATAAAATCAAGTATAAGGTATTTTTAACGTTTTCCTCTAAATATAGTTTATTTTATTTTTACCCTATAATTTCACTTTAAAATTTACTAACGCAGCTTCAAAATTTATAGTATGAGCTCTACGTTAGTACTTTTCAAGTGTATGATTAATTTCTTACTTAAACTAAATTACTGCTAAGTTAAAATTCTAGAACAAATTAATTCCTTTGATTTTCTCAATGATTCTTTGGAATCGATTTATGTTATAAAATAATTATCTAACCTATCTTAGTAAATAAAATGGCATGTTGGCCAAATCAAAGTAAAATGGCATTTGATTATACACTAAATGGCATTTTGGCCACAATTAACCTAAACCATTTTTAACTTTGATTATTTTACTTAAATTCCTTGAATCAGTTATTTAGAAAATTGCTTGAGAACATTTTGGTTCTCTTTTTGGATGTAAGGTAGTGAGCCTCATAGTGTGTTCTTTGGAACACTCATGCATTTTCGTACATGTTATTCACATCCTACTTAAATAAATACACAATTATAATTACATACAATTATGTAATCACATATAAAACACATACAATATATTTTAAGCCATAATCATGCATAGCAAAAATAATAAAAACTATAATCATGCATAGCAAATTAAAATCACAATTATTAAAGCATTTTAAACAATCAAAAACAATAAAATCACAAATAAACCATACAACCGAATCCTTATGGATTCTACACACAAACACAATCCATTTTCTCATCACCACTTAGGGTTGATGAGATTAAATCTCCTCTTTACCTCTTGTAGACAAAACAATCGGTAAGATTCCTTCCTTTCCTCCAAATTTCGTGTGACCACCAATAAAATTCCTAAAATTCTCAAATAATTAGCAAATACACATACAAGGTACAAAATAGGAAAACCATGGAACAAACATGGTTAGAAAAATCAGAATTTAAATTTTGAACCATAGAAATCAAACTTACCCTTAAGGAAGTAAGCAAGAAGTGAGATTTTGAGCAAGTTAGAGTAGGAATTTGGGAAAAGTTTGTGAATGAAAGATGCTTAGAATGGTATTTGGGTTCAAGAAATGTGATGATCTAAAATTATGAAGGCCTTGGTGTGGTTGGATGAGGGCTGGCGAAATAGAGAGAGAAAATGGAAGAGAAATGTTTGCTTGAGCTTTTGATATTTTAGAGAGAGAAGTGAATAGCCAAAATGTGATAAAGATGAAAAACTAAAGTGAAGAGTAAATGAAGAGTGCAGCAGCCGTGAGTGGCCTTTGGGTGAGCTTGAGTGAGTGAATTTGCTTGGTAAAAATATCACAAATGTGTTCACACTAGCTAGCACATGGCCTAGTCATGTTGGATCCTTCTTGAACCTTGTAGAACCAAGCCCACTAAGCCTCCTTGCTGCCCAAAAACCGTGCTCACTCTCCCCTCCATAATGTCTTAATTGTCCTCCAATTACACCTAATTATATGTTAGTTAATTAGGCAATTAGTTAGGTTAATTAACTAACCATTCTTAATTAACATACTACTAATATAACTAATTAATTTAGTATATATTAACATATATTATAACCTTTAATTAATATTAATATATCTAATTAGTAGTTAGATTATAATTAATTCATAACTAAGCTAGTTCACTTAGTATGCTAATTAAGTAATTAGATTAGTTTAATTAAGCTTAATTAGGTTACTAACCATTTTCAAGCCTACAATTGTTGACTAAATCCTAACCCTTGGTTCATCTTTAATTCCTAACCATTGATTAGATCTAGGGTAGATATCACTTGATCAAAAACCTATCATTCTAATCTCACCATTGATTAGATCAATGGCTTAGATTAAAGGCTTCATCATTAAGTCTTCATCCAACGGTCCAAATGAAAACACATGCTCCCTTAGGTGTCCAATTCCTATTGGTTTAGAAAGTCAAGCCTACCTTTGTTGACTTGCTCTCATTGGTTAGAAATTGTACAGATCAACACAGATTGATTGTTTTTCCTACACGCGGTCCCACAAAGACTTTTAAAGATCGTGGTCAAACCAAAGCGATTTTTACTTGTTTTTGAGACAAGATAGAATCTTGTAATATAAAATAATATTATAAAAATATAAAATTATTTTATTACACGATTAAATCAGAAAAATTACGCTATTAATTTATATATCAATCAATTGGGTTTAGTAAGATCCCCCACTCGAATTAATTAAAATAAGATTTATCCCACCAGAAAATTTTTATTTTCTTAGGTCGGAGCAAATCATACAACATTCAAGTACACTCACGGAATAGTCAAATTAAATTTCTTGTTCACGAAATTCACAAAAACAGTACAAATCGGGACTATATTGTAATTATCCCAAAAGTTAGGGTGTTACTGACTCTCCCCTACTAATAAGAATTTCGTCCCAGAAATTCATCATACATCAAACAATTGAGGTATTGCTCCTTCATCCTATCCTCTAATTCCCATGTAGCATCTCTGTTACATCATTCCACACTACTTTCACCAATTCAATCATCTTCCCTCGAAGGCTGTTTCACTCTCTGTCCTCGATTCTAACAGGGAAGTGTCTCGTACGTCAAATTATCTTTTAGGCTGTACCTCATCAGGTTGTATCACGTGAGTTGGATCGGGAATGTATTTCCTCAACTGAGACACATGAAATACATTATGGAGATTGGATAGAAAAGTCGGTAAAGCTATTTGATATGCTACAGGACCAATCCGACGAATAATCGATAAGGTCCTATAAACTTAGGTGTAAGCTTTCTTGATTTAAGAACTCTTCCGACACCGTCGTGGCGTAACTCGCAAGAATACGTGATCGCCTTCCTCAAATTCAAGGGTCGTCTACGTTTATCGGCATAGCTCTTACAGCCGTCGGCTCGAGTCATTCGCATCTTTTCTTGTATCATTTTCACCTTTTACGTAGTCTGTGCACAAGATCAGGACCAATAGTCATACTCTCTCCATCCTGATACCAACACAAAGGTGTTCGGCATCGTCGTCCATAAAGTGCTTCATAGGGCGCCATTCCTATGCTCGAATGAAAACTGTTGTTGTAGGTGAATTCTATCAAAGACAGAAATTCATCCCAACTTCCTTCTTGTTCTAACACACAAGCACGCAATAGATCTTCCAACGACTGAATCGTTCTCTCTGTCTGACCATCAGTCTGCGGATGGTATGCAGAACTCAATCGCAATTTAGTCCCCATAGCTTTTTGCAAACTTTGCCAGAGTCTTGATGTAAACCTCGGATCTCTATCAGATACTATACTTGCAGGCACACCATGAAGTCTAACAATTTCGTCGATATATATATGGGTTAAGCGTTCCAATGGATACTTAATATTGATTGGCAAGAAATGCGCTGATTTCGTAAGCCTATCAACTATAACCCATATCGAATCATAACCTTTCCTCGTCTTCGGAAATCCGAACGAAATCCATCGAGATACTATCCCACTTCCACTCTGGAATAGTTAAAGGTTGTAACATACCGGCGGTCTTTGGTGTTCCACCTTTGCCTTCGACAGACAAGACAAGACTCCACACGTTCGGCTACATCTCTCTTCATTCTTGGCCACCAAAACAGTCGCTTCAAGTCTTGATACATCTTCGTCATCCCAGGATGCATACTCAAATTACTTGTATGAGCTTCATCCAAAATCGCTCTCTTGAGTTCGGGATCATCGGGTATACAAACTCTTCCTTGGAACCTCATGATTCCATCGGATCCTTCCTCCACCGTGCTTTATGACCTTGCTTCAACAATTCTTTCTCGTTATGTAAAAATGCATCTACATCTTGTTTCTCCTTTATTATCTCCAACAAGTCATTCAAGACCACAACTCTACTTAAACGAATCTTTCCAGGTACCAATTCTATTGATAACCATAGATCTCTGAATTGCTTCATCAACTCCTCCTCTTTAATCATCATAGTAGAAACACTTACTACCTTTCTGCTTAAGGCATCAGCCACCACATTCGCTTTTCCTGGATGGTATTGAAGCTGAAAATCATAGTCCTTCAAAAATTCCAACCATCGCCTCTGTCTCATATTCAATTCTCTCGATCAAACAAGTATTTTAAGCTCTTGTGATCACTAAAGACATTGAATATAGCTCCATCTGAAAAATGCCTCCACACTTTCAACGCAAAAACTACTGCAGACTAGCTCCAAATCATGCGTTGGGTAGTTCCTCTCATGAACCTTTAATTGTCTTGAAGCATAAGCTACCACATTCCGATCCGATTTTGCATCAACACACATCCTAACCCCCGATAAGATGCATCACAATACACCTCAAAAGATTTGTTAGGATCGGCAAAATTAACACTGTGCGATCGTTAATCTTTTCTTCGATTCTTGAAAACTCGCTTCACGTTCCTCCGTCAATCGAAAGCTTGACTCTTCCTCGTGAGTTGTGTAAGTGGTCCACTATCTTGGAAAAACCTTCAATAAATCTTACGTAATATCAGAGCTAATCCAACAAAACTTGAACCTCGATCCACGGTCTTAGGCCTTTCCCATTTGTAAAAAGCAGTCTCCACCTTCGATGGGTCTACCGCAATACCTTCCTTGGAAATTACGTGACCTAAAAATTGAACTTCATCCAACCAAAACTCGCACTTTGACAACTTCGCAAATAGCTTCTTCTCCTTCAAAATCGGAGAACTATATTGAGATGTTCAGCATGCTCTTCTCGACTTTGAGAATAGATCAGAATGTCATCGATGAAGACAACGACAAATCTGTCTAAGTATGGACGAAAAATCCTATTCATATAGTCCATGAATATCGCAGGAGCATTCGTCACTCCGAACGGCATTACTTGATACTCATAATGTCCATAACGAGTTCGGAAAATTTGTTTTGGGTACATCATCGGCCTTGACACGAATCTGATGATAACCTGATCGCAGATCTATCTTAGAGAATACAGCGGCTCCCTTCAATTGATCCATCAAGTCATCAATCCTTGGTAGTGGATACTTATTCTTTATAGTCACCTTGTTCAGCTGTCGATAATCTACACAAAGACGCGAAGTTCCATCCTTCTTTTTGACTAGTAACACTGGTGCTCCCCATGGTGAAACACTAGGTCGCCTAACTGCTTCTCCAACAGTTCCTCCAATTGCTTCTTCAACTCGCCAACTCTACGGGTGACATTCGGTAAGGTGCAATCGAAATAGGGCCGGCTCCGGTACTAAGTCGATAGAGAATTCGATCTCCCTTTCCTAGGTGGCAAACCAGTACATCGTCGGGAAAAATCTCTGGAAACTCATTGACGACGGGAATAGTGCTCACATCCTTCTCAAACTTGACTTCCAAAGAAGACAACATAAACCCTTGAGCTCCATCCCTCAACAATGACTTGACCTTTACTGGCGGTCAAGAATCCAGAACTTTCTTCCTTAGGAAAAACTATGGCCTTACTCGCACTTACGTCTATAAGGATATGGTTAGAAGATAACCAATCCATTCCTAATATTATGTCTATCTCAACAAGAGGTAAACAAATCAAGTTGGCCAGAAAACTTACGATCCTTTATGACAATAGGACAATTCATGCATATCTTGGATGTAACAACGAGGCTTGGCGGTCGGTGTAGAAACAACCAATTGAAAACTCGAGAGAAGACACGGAGCGGTTTCAAACGTTCCACACAATCATATGCAATAAATGAGTGTGTTGCACCCGAATCATATAGCAAAGTCGGTGATTACCTTCAATGACACCTTCTCCTTGTATAAGATCCTCGGTGAGAGAAGCTTCGATTCCGGTCATTGTATAAACTCGCCCTCCGGATCTTGGGCGAGTAGCACGGACATTCCTCACTTTGCGGGGCTTCCTCTCGGTGCGTACAATCCCTTGAAATATGTCCGGGCTTTTTGCATTTAAAACAGATCGTTCCTCTTATCGGACAATCTGTAGATAGATGGCCTTTCTTGCCACATTTGAAACAGTCGGCGTAAATGCCACATTCGATTAGCTTGATTTCCACCAAAACTTCCCCCACGGATGGACGTTGAGGTTGACTCCCGAGACGGTCTCGCATAAGGCTTCCTCTGAAACCTACCACCACTTGCTACTACTTCCTCTTTGGAACCTAGTCGGCCCAAAATTACGATTCCTTTGATCTCGGGACGGCTCCAATGCCTCGAGTCTTCGACAAGTGTCTATCAACACGGAAACTCCTTCATTCTCATCGGTAGCACTTTGCACGTCTCAACTCCATTCTTAACCCATCCTCAAACTTCGGCACCTCCATACCTCATCTGTTTGGTTACGGAAATACCTCGAGAATTGTGACAAACTCTCGAATTTTGCAAAGATACTCTCCAACAGTCATACTCCCCTTGACGCGAGACCAAGAAATTCCATTTCCTTGGCATGTCGAGCGATCTTGGGAAAGTACTTCTCCGAAATACTTCACAAAACACCTCCCGGGTGATCTCGGCTCCTTCGACTCGCAACACTTGACGCGTATTTCTCCACCAATGCTCGGCATCTCCTCTCAACATATATACATATGTTACCTTCTTATTTTACTGCGCACCCCGTTCCTTGAATATTCGTTCCAAGTCTTGAATCCAAAGACTTGCCTTTTCAGTCGAACTCGCCTCTAAATTGTGGCGGATTGTTGCGTCGAACTCGGACAAATTCAAAGCATCGGCGATCATATCTTGATGTTGAGTACTCTTTGATTTTGCTGATTTTGTTGAGCAATCACTGCTGCCATTTCTTGAATAGCCTCGAATAACGACAACCATTGGATCCACATTAGGTGCCACGTTTGCACGCCTTCCTCTTCCTCCAGACATCTTCTTTCTTCAACAAGACAAAACAATGTCAGATGTAACCTTTCGGAAACAAATCACAGAGATTCACACAACACAAGCAAAAACAGACCTAACCACAACCCCAAAAGACTCTAACTTGGGCTCTGATACCAACTAATGTAACACCCTTGTGGGGATGCCACATTTATGAATGTAATGAAATAAAATAAAATAAAACTCTTACCCAAGTTATAAAACATTTGATACTTATATAAAATTTGCGGAATATTTTTTTTTTCTTTTTATAATTATAACATTAAATAAAGTAACACGAAACACAAGATATAACAAACATAAACTCACCATAATATACATATGATTCTCTTTTAGTACAAACATAATTTACAACTACATGTATTTAATAAAACAGTAAAGATTTGACACAAAGCTAAAACATATCTTGCCCAAGTGCATCCCGATGAGATAACAAACCCTCAGATGAATCACCATCCGTCACCTCCCGGAATAACCATCGAAAAGTGTGCATCTATGAGATCTCCCGGCCACTTCGGACACGAGTCCGAGTCGACTCGCTTACTCGACTCACTAGGCGCGTGAAAAACTCCCACGCCAATAGCGCCTAATGGTTAAAGGTAACTCTAAATGAAGATAAAGCATAGTAGTGAATATGACCTCCCGTCATACTCCCTACATAGGGACACGATCAATCGTCCCACATACGCTCTTGTCCCTCGGTCGGCATGCATACGCCATGCCTCGGAACCTCCATGGAACTCCGGTCGCACGAACCCGAAGAATCTGGCGGTGCCATGACCTCAAGATCGATCTTGACGATCGGTATGATCTCTTGGTTCCTCCTCCTCGTATAAATCGCTGACCGTTGCTCGTCGAGTCTTGTACCTCAAGAGGCGATCCTCCTCTACCTCAAACTCTTTACGGAAGTAACACGGTAATATCGAGAAAACATATAGAGAGGTGAGACAATCTACACCATTACCCGCATGGCAATAAAGAAAACGACAAGTACAAACAATTATCACAACAAGTACATATATTAAGCAATATACAACAATAATACATAACACAATATCATGCATAATATATTAAAGCAATAAACCATATAATTTATCACAGATTATAATAAACGATAATATGCGAGATAATGCATGAACATTAAAATGCGATGATGAATGATACACACACCTTGACTCGTTCCTACTCCATGGAGCTAAACACGGATATCCGAGAGAATGATCCGAATAGAAACTAATAATACTTTATGGTGCCCAACCAAGCTATTGCACTTGTCAACACGTCGTGTCTATAGCCCACAGTCCAAAACATCGTGTAGCAGTACACAATCCAAACATCGTGTACCACGGGCATAGTACTTAATAGTCCCCTCAAGATCTTGACTAAGAATAGTGCTTGTCAAGATCATTAGTGTGTTGCCCGTTACCACGGCCCGGAGGAGCAACCCATTCCGCGTGTGGAATTCTCCGCACACTAATGCCTCCAGTTCATAAATGAACCACACTACGCTTATCACACCAAATACGGTGTAATTCGCCTCGTCAATCAATCACCAATTATAACCTAAATTGGCACAACACCCTAAACATGAGCTAAAATTACGAAATACCCCTATTATCCAAATTTTACCATATTTTACGAGAAATTACCAAAATACCCCTAGTCACCAAAAAAAAGTAAAGTATAGTCGTCCCTTTGACAAGATACTACACTATAACATGTCTGGGTCCACCACTTTGGCCCGACAATGAAAAACTTACTGATATTGTTCAATCGCGTAGGATTTTTATCGCATTTTCACAATCTCAACGTTTTCACAAACGTTTTTAAATCGCATAAAGATATTTTGATGTTTTTAAACATCGTAAAATTGTTTTTGAATCATTTTCTCAATCGCGTAGAATTTTTAATTCATTTTCTTAACCGAATAGCTTAAAATTGTTATTTTTAATATGTGTAAAACTATATCTAGTACTTTTAAAATACGTAATGTATTTTTCTTGTGTTCTAAATATAGTATGGAATCTTTTCATTTTATGCGTTTGATTTTAATAAATTTCGTGACATTTTGCCTATAAAATCAAAAGATAAGGTATTTTTAACGTTTTCCTCTAAATATAGTTTATTTTATTTTTACCCTATAATTTCACTTTAAAATTTACTAACGCTTCAAAATTTATAGTATGAGCTCTACGTTAGTACTTTTCAAGTGTATGATTAATTTCTTACTTAAACTAAATTACGCTAAGTTAAAATTCTAGAAACAAATTAATTCCTTTGATTTTCTCAATGATTCTTTGGAATCGATTTATGTTATAAAATAATTATCTAACCTATCTTAGTAAATAAAATGGCATGTTGGCCAAATCAAAGTAAAATGGCATTTGATTATACACTAAATGGCATTTTGGCCACAATTAACCTAAACCATTTTTAACTTTGATTATTTTACTTAAATTCCTTGAATCAGTTATTTAGAAAATTGCTTGAGAACATTTTGGTTCTCTTTTTGGATGTAAGGCAGTGAGCCTCATAGTGTGTTCTTTGGAACACTCATGCATTCGTACATGTTATTCACATCCTACTTAAATAAATACACAATTATAATTACATACAATTATGTAATCACATATAAAACACATACAATATATTTTAAGCCATAATCATGCATAGCAAAAATAATAAAAACTATAATCATGCATAGCAAATTAAAATCACAATTATTAAAGCATTTTAAACAATCAAAAACAATAAAATCACAAATAAACCATACAACCGAATCCTTATGGATTCTACACACAAACACAATCCATTTTCTCATCACCACTTAGGGTTGATGAGATTAAATCTCCCTCTTACCTCTTGTAGACAAAACAATCGGTAAGATTCCTTCCTTTCCTCCAAATTTTGTGACCACCAATAAAATTCCTAAAATTCTCAAATAATTAGCAAATACACATACAAGGTACAAAATAGGAAAACCATGGAACAAACATGGTTAGAAAAATCAGAATTTAAATTTTGAACCATAGAAATCAAACTTACCCTTAAGGAAGTAAGCAAGAAGTGAGATTTTGAGCAAGTTAGAGTAGGAATTTGGGAAAAGTTTGTGAATGAAAGATGCTTAGAATGGTATTTGGGTTCAAGAAATGTGATGATCTAAAATTATGAAGGCCTTGGTGTGGTTGGATGAGGGCTGGCGAAATAGAGAGAAAAATGGAAGAGAAATGTTTGCTTGAGCTTTTGATATTTTAGAGAGAAGTGAATAGCCAAAATGTGATAAAGATGAAAAACTAAAGTGAAGAGTAAATGAAGAGTGCAGCAGCCGTGAGTGGCCTTTAGGTGAGCTTGAGTGAGTGAATTTGCTTGGTAAAAATATCACAAATGTGTTCACACTAGCTAGCACATGGCCTAGTCATGTTGGATCCTTCTTGAACCTTGTAGAACCAAGCCCACTAAGCCTCCTTGCTGCCCAAAAACCGTGCTCACTCTCCCCTCCATAATGTCTTAATTGTCCTCCAATTACACCTAATTATATGTTAGTTAATTAGGCAATTAGTTAGGTTAATTAACTAACCATTCTTAATTAACATACTACTAATATAACTAATTAATTTAGTATATATTAACATATATTATAACCTTTAATTAATATTAATATATCTAATTAGTAGTTAGATTATAATTAATTCATAACTAAGCTAGTTCACTTAGTATGCTAATTAAGTAATTAGATTAGTTTAATTAAGCTTAATTAGGTTACTAACCATTTTCAAGCCTACAATTGTTGACTAAATCCTAACCCTTGGTTCATCTTTAATTCCTAACCATTGATTAGATCTAGGGTAGATATCACTTGATCAAAAACCTATCATTCTAATCTCACCATTGATTAGATCAATGGCTTAGATTAAAGGCTTCATCATTAAGTCTTCATCCAACGGTCCAAATGAAAACACATGCTCCCTTAGGTGTCCAATTCCTATTGGTTTAGAAAGTCAAGCCTACCTTTGTTGACTTGCTCTCATTGGTTAGAAATTATACATCAACACATTGGTTTTTTTCCTACACGCGGTCCCACAAAGACTTTTAAAGATCTGTGGTCAAACCAAAGCAGATTTTTACTTGTTTTTGAGACAAGATGGTCTTGTAATATAAAATAATATTATAAAAATATAAAATTATTTTATTACACGATTAAATCTGAAAAATTACGCTATTAATTTATATATCAATCGAGAATTGGGTTTAGTAAGATCCCAGGCTCGATTAATTAAAATAAGATTTATCCCAGAGCCGAGAAAATTTTTATTTTCTTAGGTCGAGCAAATCACATACAACATTCAAGTACACTCACGGAATAGTCAAATTAAATTTACTGTTCACAGAATTCACAAAACAGTACAAATCGGGACTATATTGTAATTATCCCAAAAGTTAGGGTGTTACAATATATACATGTTGTTGTGATTGTGGCTCACATCTTCCTCTGGTTTCACGTCCAGAAACGGCTTAAACGCCTTCTATGAGTTGAGGATAAACTTCTCATCCAATTTTCTTATAAATTGGCAAACAGGATCTTTTTGAGTCAGATTCCCAAGACTATAACGCTCTTGCTCGTCTCTGAAGAGATTCCACAAACTAAAAAGTTCACGCTGCACAACTCCACAAGAATGCGTCTCAAGAGTCAATAAGATATTATCTAATGACTCCTTACTCAGTCCATTCTTAATGAAGAATATTTTATCTTCTCTGTTTACAGAAACCATCCTCAAAGAGCGACATCGCGTGTTGCAATTCCATCGTGCACACTTGTAACAAACTTTCATTCTTTTTGCTCTTCTCCTTTTTGAAAATAAACTTTTATCGAGACCAGGCATGTATGGGACAAATGAATCTGAAGATTCACCAGCTAAATGAACCTTTGCTTCGATTATCCAGCGTATATCTTCTAGGATGCCCTTATATATTAATAATCCCAGTCTTTCACACCTAGCTTCATAGACTTTTGTTAGAGCATTTAGAGGGAGAGAAGGAAAATGTTTTCTTAGATTTGAGAGAATGACATCTATTTTAAAAGGAGAAGAAATCAGTTATTATGGGAAACTGAAAAACAAATCGACTTGAGAGTCACGGAGTACCGTTATCCACCATTTAACCGGGAACACAAAGAACTACAAAAAGAAAGAAACAACATTAAAATAAATTCTACTCATAACAAGGATTAGAAAGAGAAATAGATTCTACCTCAACAACTTGATGTTCCAGAAATGGTTTGAGTATTTGTCCATTGACCTTAAATACAATACCATTCCTAGGATTCTCAATGTCTATGGCCCCATAAGAATACACATGTTTGACAATATAAGGACTAATCCACCTAGATCTCAATTTTCTAGGGAATAGGTGAAGACGAGAATTATAAAGCAGAACTTTTTGACTAATTTCAAAAGTTTTTCTCAAAATTGATTTGTCATGAAAAGCTTTTGTTCTAGCTTTATAAATCTTTGAGTTTTCATATGCATCATTTCTTAATTTCTCAAGTTCATTCAATTACAATTTGCGTAACTTGGAAGCATTATCAAGACTTAAGTTGAAAGTTTTAATGACCCAAAATGCTTTATGCTCTAATTCTACAGGAAAATGACAAGGTTTTCCATAAACTAACCGGTAGGGAGACATGCCTAAAGATGTTTTAAAAGCAGTACGGTAAGCCCAAAGTGCATCGTTTAGTCGTAAAGACCAATCTTTACGATTTGGGTTAACCATTTTTTTCAAAATTTGTTTAATCTCCCTATTTACCAATTCAACTTGTCCACTTGTCTGAGGATGATAAGGGGTTACAATTTTGTGGGTAATGCAATATTTCTTCATTAAAGATTCAAATGATTTATTGCAAAAATGTGTTCCCCCATCACTGATGATAGCTCGAGGAATTCCGAATCGACTCAAAACATTTTCTTTTAAAAATTTTAGAACAGTTTTATGATCATTGTGCCGACATGAAATCGCCTCAATCCATTTTGAGACATAATCAACTGTAACCAAAATGTACACAAATCCAAAAGATGATGGAAATGGACCCATGAAATCAATTCCCCAACAATCAAAATTTTCAATGATAAGGATAGGGTTCAAAGGCATCATATTTCTTTTAGAAATGGACCCCAATTTTTGACAACTTTCACAACTTTTGCAAAAAGTATAACTGTCCTTGAATAAAGTGGGCCAATAAAATCCACACTGCAAGATTTTTGCAGCTGTTTTCTTTGAAGAAAAATGACCTCCACATGCTTCTGAATGACAAAATTTAATGACACTACTTACTTAATTGTCGGGTACACATCTCCGAAAGATTTGATCAGGACAATATTTGAACAAATATGGGTCATCCCAAAAGAGAATTTTTACCTCAATCAAAAACTTTTTTCTGTCTTGGTGTGTCCACTGAGGCAGCATCTTACCTGTTACAAGAAAATTGACAATGTTAGCAAACCAAGGCATGGAATTGACAAAAAATAAAATTCATTGGGAAAAGAATCATTGATAGGTGTGCTATCAAAAGATAACCCTGTTGTCAGTCTTGACATATGATCAGCAATAACATTTTTGGCTCATTTCTTGTCTTTTATTGTGATGTTAAATTCTTGAAGCAATAAGATCCACCGTATCAACCTAGGTTTGGCATCCTGTTTAGACATTAAATATCTAACAGCAGCATAAACAGTGAAAACAATAGTGGGCGAACCAATTAAATAAGCTCAAAATTTGTCCAATGTAAAAATTATAGCAAGTAGTTCTTTTTTAGTAGTGGTGTAATTTATTTGTACATTATTCAAAGTTTGACTTGCGTAATAAATTACATGAGGCTTACCTTCCTTTCTTTGGCCTAAAACAGCGCCAACAGCAAAATCACTAGCATCACACATTAACTAAAAAGGCAAAGACCAGTCAGGAGATTGCATGATAGGAGCAGAAGTCAAAAGACCAATTAATTTTTCAAAAGATTTCTGAAAATCTTGAGTCTAATCAAATAGTGTATCTTTTGTTAGAAGATTACATAAAGGTCTAGATATAGCACTAAAGTCCTTTACAAATCTTCTGTAAAATCCTGCATGTCCTAAAAAGGAACGAACTTCTCTGACTGTTTTTGGGAAAGGCAAATGAGCAATTAATTCAACTTTGGCCTTATCAACTTCAATTCCTTTAGAAGATATCACATGACCTAACACTATTCCTGAGGTAACCATGTAATGACATTTTTCCCAATTTAACACAAATCTTTTTTCTTCACATCTTTTAAGAACTTTTTTCAAATTATCAAGAAAATTTTCAAAAGAATTTCCAAAAACTGTCAGATCATCCATGAAAACCTCTAAATAATGCTCAATCATATCACTGAAAATACTTAGCATGCATCTTTGAAAAGTTTCTGGAGCATTACAAAGACCAAAAGGCATTCTTCTATATGCAAAAGTGCCAAAAGGACAAGTAAAATTGGTCTTTTCTTGATCCTCTAATGCAATTGGTATTTGATTATACCCTGAATAACCATCAAGAAAACAATAGTTGGGATGTCCTGCTACTCTTTTCAGAATCTGATCAAGAAATGGCAATGGAAAATGGTCTTTCTTAGTAACTGCATTCAATTTTCTGAAATCAATACACATACGCCAACTAGATAAGACTCGGGTAGGTATTAATTCTCCTTTTTCATTTTCAACCACTGTTATTCCAGATTTCTTAGGCACAACTTATGTAGGGCTTACCCACTAGCTATCAGAGATAGGATAGATAATTCTAACATCAAGTAATTTAAGAACTTCAGCTCTAACTACCTCTTTCATATGTGGATTTAATCTTCTTTGAGGTTGTTGAGATGTTTTAGCATTATCCTCTAAATGTATTCTATGTGTATAGATTAATGGATTAATGCCTTTTATATCCTTTAATGTCCATCTAATTGCACTTTTATGCCTTTTAAGTACTTCTATCAACTTAACTTCTTATTCTTCGGTCAGGGATGGGAAAATTACCACTGCAGAGCTTTGTTCTTCTCCTAAAAATGTGTACTTCAACCCATCAGGTAATGACTTCAGTTCCAGTGTGGGTACTTCTTCATGGGTATCATCATTCATGGATTTTAGCTCTTCGAATCTTGGCTTCCTTCCTTTGTATTCCATTTCCTGTGTACAGTCAAGCAAAGAGCATATTTCAGAAACATCATCATCTAATTGTGTAGCTGAATCAAATGAATTAATTAAATAGATTTCTAATGGGTCAGAAGAACTCCTGATTTGAAGATGATCATCTATAATGGCCTCAATCCCTTCAATCTCTTCCTTTTTATCATAAACTTCATGTGGTTGCTTGCACATGTTGAAAACATTAAGCTCCAGTGTCATATTTCCAAAAGTTAGCTTCACCACTCCATTTCTGCAATTTATCAAAGCATTAGATGTTGCTAAAAATGGGCGACCCAAAATAACAGGAACTGACTTAGAACTATCAACCATAGGTTCAGTTTCCAAGACAATAAAATCCACAGGATATATAAATTTATCAACTTGTACCAACACATCTTCTACTATTCCTTTTAGAATTTTAATTGATCTATCAGCAAGTAGAAGAGTTACAGAAGTTGGTTTTAACTCACCAAGGTTGAGTTGCTGATAAACTAAATATGGAAGCAAATTAACACTAGTACCAAGATCAAGTAAAGCTCGTTCAATTTTATGTTCACCAATAATGCATGAAACTGTAGGACAACCAGGGTCTTTATATTTCAACTCATTATTGTTTTGAATAATGGAGCTTACCTGTTCAGTCAAAAATGCATTCTTTTTCACATTATGTTTCCTTTTAACAGTGCACAAGTCTTTCAAAAATTTGGCATAACAAGGAATCTGCTTGATAGCATCTAACAGAGGAATATTGCTCTTCACTTGTTTAAAGATTTCAAAAATGTCACTATTATGATTCACTTTACTTCAATTGTTTAATGCTTGAGGAAATGGGGGTAAAGACGAGGGTTTGATCTCCTTTTGGCTAGGTGGCTTATCAACTCATTCCTCATCTTTGGGAATTGACTCATCATCTTTCTCAAAAGTTCAGGAATTTATTTTTTAACAACTTTTCCACTCCTAAGAGTTATCACTGAGTTGACTTGATCTATTTTTTGACTTTCTGAACTACCCTCATTTAGGCTAAACTGACCCTTGGGATTTGGTTGAGGTTGAGAGGAAAACTTTCCTTTCTCATGAATGGCAAGTGCAGAAGAAAGTTTAGCAAGAGTGTCTTTTATGTCAATCATGGCTTGAGTGTTTTGGCTATTGATGGCCTCTTGTTTTTCTATGAATGCATGCAATATTCCTTTAAGGTTTTTCCTATATGGTGGGACATAGAGTGCATATCCTTGAGGATTTTGAGAATCTTGTTGTGCCTGAGGAGGTGGTGGTTGCATGAATTGTGGCTGGTTGCTATTCCTCCAACTGAAGTTCGGGTGATTTCTCCATCCCGGACTGTATGTATCTAACAAAGAAGAAATGAATGGCTTTTTAAAATTGTTCATTGCATTTACTTGCTCATGCACAACTTCTTTTAAAACAGGAAGTTTTGGACATTCATTTGTTGAGTGTCTTAATTCATCACAAATGCCACAAATTTCTTCATTTTGCACAGATTTGATTTCTTTTACTTTCCCTGATTCCATAGCTTCAATCTTTCTACCCAAACTAGCAAACCTTGCATTTAGATCTTCTTCTTGACTAAGATGATATTTTCCTTTACTAGCATTTGCAAGGTTAAATCTAATTAAATTTTCAGAAGGATTAGTACCATGCCAAGATTGAGAATTTTCAGCCAAATGGTCTAAATAGTCTAAAGCTTCTTCAGGTTCTTTATCAAGAAATTCACCATTGCACATTATTTTCACAAATTGTTTAGTTTCGGGTGTTAACCCTTCATAAAAGAAGATTATAGTGCGCCATTTTTCAAAATCATGATGTGGGCAAGAATTCAACAAATCTTTAAAACGTTCCCAACTTTGAAAATATGCTTCATTTGAATTTTGGGAAAAATTTTGGATTTGTCTTTTCAAAGTATTGGTTTTATGTGTTGGAAATTTTTTTTTCAAAAACTCACATTGCATTTCTTGCCATGTACCAATTGATCTTGGTTTCAAAGTGTTAAGCCAAGTTTTTGCTTTATCTTTCAAAGAAAAAGGAAATAATTTAAGCTTAACAACCTCTTCAGTGCAAGTTTGATCATGAAAAGTGGTACATACTTCCTCAAATTCTTTTAGATGTAAATATGGGCTTTCAGATTCTAAATCATGGAAATTAGGAAGTAAAGAAATCATACCTGGCTTGAATCTAAAATTGTTGGCATTGAGTGGAAAGATAAAACATGATGGACTAGAATTTCGAGATGGTTGCAAAAACTCATGCATAGTTCGCAACAGTTGATTTTCATGTTCATCATGCACAATTTCATTTTCAGCCATTGTGCTTAATATGTGTGATTGTGATTCAAAAAAATCAATATGTAAAGTACCTGGATTAACTCTAACCAAACGACCAGAATTTAAATCACGATACCAATTAAGCATAAACAAGTAACTTACAGTATAAAATAAAATGTACAAGCTAGCAGTATAAACCGTCCATTAAATATTAACAAAAGTATGGTATAAACCAACCACCAAATATATATTAACACTTAGTAAATAAATATTAACAAAGGTGTGGTATAAACCAACCACCAAATATGTTAATAAGCATAAAAATTAAAAAGTTAGTATACAGATAAATTAAAATGTTAGAAGTAGAAAAAGTAAAAATTTAGATAGCTGATAAAGTAAAAAGTTAGATAATTAGTAAGAGAGTTAGTAAGTTAGTAAACAAAAAAATAAATGACAAAAAATAAATAATAAAAAAATGACAAGATAAATACGAAAAATAAAGTACGAAAAGTAAATTTAAAATATGAAAAATTAGAGAATCAAGTCGATTTTTTGCTCCAATGAGAGAGAAGAGAAGAAGAAAGATTATTTCATTAATGATTAAAAATTATAGAGAAATTAGGGAGAGTTTCCCTACAAGTTAGTATGCACGAAAATTAAAAAGGAAGAGGTTCCCCCACTAGTTAGTATGTTAGTATATATACAAAATTTTTACACCAGAAATTCAGTCTTCAAATCAAGTCCCCGGCAACGGCGCCAAAAACTTGATGTACAATTTTTAGTTTCAAACAAGTCTACAAACTTGATGCGGGATTAATTGTTGCATTGCGAACCCAAGTGCAGGTTGTCTCAAGTAAAAAATTTCTCGGGAGTCCAAGGTCGATCCACAGGGAATTGTTGAAGATTAATTAAGGTGAAGTAAATATTTTGTTACTACTGTAAAAATTATTTACTTGGGTTAAAAGATCCACTCTTGGTAAATAAAGTAAAGGTAAAATTAATTCCTTTTATAACTCAATTAGAATCCTCACAACATGGAGGTTCCAATCGGAAAATACAACATTAAAAGTCTATTTAAAATAATATACGTAATTATATTATGTTTCCTAAAAATATTACCACCACTTATAAATGGGTTAAAGCATTCATTGTACCAATGTTTTATCTACAACAAATCAAGAACTCCTCTTTACAAAGATGGTTTCTAAATTATAAGAAACAAATTATAATACGTATAATAGTTACTAGAAAATATAAATCATTTAAGCACAAGAGAAGAATAAATCTAACCTTACTTTATTACCAAGAGCTTCACCATTTCACCCCAAGTAAAATGAAACTTAGTTACTCATAAATAAGAAGAAAGAAAGAGAAAAGAAGAAGAAGAAGAACATGACTTTAATTTAGAACAAAGGAAAATTACTACAAGAAAATCTAGTAATAAAATAGCATCATTTTGGTAACTAACACCTAATACCCTCAATGATCTGCCAAGGACCCCTTTTATAGAGGATTAGAGATACAAAATGATAAGGGGGCTGAGTCATTAGTGGGTGGATGTGGAAAATGAGTGGAAAATGCCAAATGACTTTTGGTGAGTGGAAAATTATGGATATTCCTTATCTCTGAAATCATGTAGCTCTGAAGTCATTGCATTCATCATTTTTGAACCAAGTGGTCTTCATAAAAGTTGTAGTATCGATCTTAGCTTTCAAATGGCTTTAGTTTGAGTCTAATATCATTTCTATAGCTCCAGATACATTCAAATTACTGCACACTACTCAGGCCTAGTCACAGCTCCTCTGTTCTGACTTCCAAGCCTAATATCACCTTCAAGGAGTCTGATTCTGGAAAAGTGTTCAACATGAAAGTTGTAGATATAGGTCTTAACTATTCTGTATCCAAATTTCAGCCTATTTAACAACTTTTATCCTGAAATATGTAATAAACAGTACACATAGGTTAAGCTATCAAGAAAAACACTCTAGTTCTTGCTTCAACCCCAATTTGAGTTACCTACTCGTGTGATTGGGCCTTTGAGGTATTCTTGAAAGTTGTATAACTCTCTCTTATCTTTCAAATGCTACTAGAATCACCTCCAAAGACCACCTACATCCCAAGATATAGCCCAAATATAGAAACAACGTAAGACGTAAATTATACTAAAAAATTCAATTAAGTCCAATTTAAGTCCAAACTTATAAAACATAATCAAAATCAATCAATTAAGTACATGAAGAGTGTAAATGAATAAAAATGAAGGCTTATTCATGTATCAAATATGTGATCATCAACTATGCCCTTTCCTACCATAATGAAAACATTTAATAAAGGGACTACTTTATGTACTTGATGAAACAAAGAAATTCTTGAGAAACTTCTGTTGGTTATTGGGATTATACCCTAAACTAGCCTTTTGAAAAACACATTTTTGGTTCCCAAGTAATATGTTCAAATTATCTCTTCCAAAGGTAAATTTTGAAAGAGTGTTTTTCAAATCCTCAATCTCAATTTCAAATGCTTTACATGATGAGCAAGATGATGGTGTAGATGCATTATCAAGTGATAAGCATGTCATGCATGAAGAATTTGCATCCATAAGTCCAAGAGTTTCATTTTCTATTCTTAGTCCCTCAATTTCCTTATTTAAAATAGAGATTTTGTTTTCAAAAGAGTAAATTGTTTTCCTACATGATGAAACAAGTTTTGCAAGCTTCATAGATTCATTATGTAAGTCTTCAAAAGCATCTTGTAATTCATCATAGGAAGGGGAAAAGTTTGATTCAGAATTTGAGGATGTTACCTCCATGTCATCTTCATCTTCCTCTTCTCCTCTAGCCATGAAACATAGATTGACTTTCTCATTGTCTGAGCTATCGATTGAATCCATGTCATTGTCATCCCAAGCTATATAGGCTCTTTTTTCTTTCTTCTCCTTTGAGGATCTCTTCTCATACTTTTTCACTTTCTTTTGATAAATTGGGCACTCCATCTTCATGTGACCCAATTCTCCACATTCATAGAATTTAGGAGTGGATGAGGTTTCTTCTCCTTTGTGATAGACATTCTTTTAGGGAAATGGAGTTCTTCTTTGAGCTCCATTTTTCTTGAATAATCTTTCAAATTTATTTACTAGTAGAGCAAGATTCTCCTTATCTATTTCCAAGCCATCTCCATCATCTCCATCATCATCATCATCATCATTAATCATGGAGGAAGTGGCCTTGAGAGCTATTCCCTTCTTTTTCTTGTCAAGCTCCCCACTTTGGTTGAGTCCATTCAATTCCAATTCATGTTCTTGGAACTTGTCAAAAAGTGTGGCTAAGGTCATGGTTGAGAGATTTCTTGACTCTGCAATAGCCATCACTTTAGGTTGCCAATGTCTGCTCAAACATCTCAACACTTTGTTAATAAGATCTTCATTCGGAAAAGTCTTTCCCAATGAAGCAAGATGATTTACAATAAGTGTAAAACATTTTTGCATTTTTTGAATGCTTTCATTTTGGTTCATTCTAAAAAGCTCATATTCATGAGTGAGAGTATTAATCCTTGATCTTTTCACTTCACTAGTACTCTCATGGGTTACTTCTAAAGTGTCCCATATTTCTTGAGCAGTTTTACAATTTGACACCCTAAAGAATTCATCATACCCCAAGGATGTGGTAATGATGTGTTTGGCACTCAAATTGTATTGAACCTTTTTCTTATCATCATTGGTTCATTTACTTTTTGATGTATTAACTCTTACACCATTCACAACTTATGTGGGGATAAAGGGACCATTTTCAATAGCATCCCACATATCTAAATCAATAGCTTCAATAAAAATTTTCATTCTTTCTTTCCAATAAGCATACTCATCCCCATTGAAAAAAGGAGGTCTATAGATAGAAGAACTTTCTGAAAAATCATTTGAGGAGACTATCACTTTCTCTTGAAGCTATTAAGCCTTTTACACAAGAGCTTACCTCTGATACCACTTGTTACCAAGTGGCCTCAAACTCAAGGGGGTGAATTGAGTTTATGAAATATTTTCACAAATCTTTCGTAAAATGTTTGTTTATCAATTTTTGTTGAAGCTATTGGATAATTGAAGTGAATAGAAAAATGAGATTGAATACTTCACTCACAAATTAAACAAATCAAGATGAATAACATTCAAGCAAGTATATAAAATAAAGGCACAAATGTAAAGAGATAGGGTTGACAGAATCAAACACAAGGATTTATCCTGATTCAGCCACCCCTTGTGACCTACGTCTAGTCCTCAAGCGAACCACTCGAGATTTTCCACTAAACTTCAAGCTAGAACGGGTGCTTGAAAACCTTTACAGATTGGAGCACTCAACAACACCTTAGGATACCTCACCTTTGTGCCTTGAGCCTCAAAACAGGGATGCCTCACCCTTTACAACCTTTGAGGGATACCTCACCCTCTTTACACCTTTGAAGGATACCTCACCTTCTTTTCAACAAGAGATACCTCACCTTTTTTCACTGGAGGATACCTCACCCTCTTTACAGAATAGACAAAGTGTTTGAATGATAGAAACTCTCTCAAACAGTATATTAATACAAATTGAAGCTCTAGAATGCCCCTTTTGAATATCTTAAGTTTTCTCACAAAAAATAGGACAAAACATTTTCAGAATTTGATTCTCGTATATAAGTGTTAGATTGATGTTTTGAATTGAAGGTTAACCCTTAATGAAGCCCCAAGACAAGTATTTATAAGTTGTTTGAAGAAAGGAGCCGTTGGGTAGCATTTATGGCAACATTAAAAGCCAAAAAAATAGTCATTGACTGCTGTCAGACCACTGGTAATTAATTACACAATCTCTGTAATCGATTATATGGCTGTTTGAATGTGTTCTTAGCTTTCTGGGCACTTGGTAATCGATTACCTACTTGGTGTAATCAATTACAATGCCTCTGACTTTCTTGTAATCGATTACCATTTCTTTGTAATCGATTACAAGGCTTCTTGAACATGTTCTTGCCTTTTTGGGCTCATTATAATCGATTACCAACTTAGTGTAATCAATTACAAGGTCTCTGTTTGCTATGTAATCAATTACAAACATATTATAATCGATTACCTTAGCCTTTGAACATATTTTTCAAGTCCAATTGAGTATGTAAGCCATTTTTAACACTTAGATCATTGGATTAAACATAAATGCCTTCATGAATATTGAATCCAAGATTAAAATCAACATTTCTTGAAAAACAAGTTTAACTTTGAATTTACAAGCTGATTTTGAAAACGATATTTAAAAAACCATTTGAGAATCATTGAGATACTTAAAGGGCATTTTACATTGATATTCTAGGACCTATAACCTATATCAAATATACCTCTTTTGATCTTGATCACTTCTTTTTGACCTTGGTCTTCATCTTGTTTTTGTTAATCATCAAAAACTTCATTTGATATGCTTCAAGACATAAGCTTTCACATTGAATGAAGATTACAGAAATGGTAGGATCAATCAAGGTGAAACAATGATTGGCCAGAATGTAGCAGGGCCATCAAAGTCCTTACCATTGTCGAAGAGTAAAAAAAGGAGACTACAGAGATTGAGACAAGCACAAAAGAAAAGGGACATAGCTAAAGGATTAGTTATCAAGGAACAACCTACAGAAATAGGATGTTTGGTGGTCAAAAACAAGCCAATACCGAATCAGAGTGAAGATGGCAAGAAGTTAAAAAGTATTGTCATAAAAGAATTCATGGATACAAGGAGATCATTTCCAACGGAGCCGACAACAACTACAGTTAGACAGCTTGACATGGATGATAAACTCCGACAAGAAAAGTTGGCAGAAATAGAAAAGGGTAAACAGGTTCAAAGGCCTATTCCAAACAAAACTAAAAGGAAATGGCCGATTGGATTAGTAGCAACAGAAGAAGCAGCAAGGAAAAGTAATTTACTAATCAAAAAAGATAGGGAAATGCCTAGATCAAAAGCTGAAAAGATGATAATGAGCAAGGTCGAGATCAAGGACCTTAAAATGGAAAGTGAGGATGCTGAAAATTGGTCGAATGAGGAGATTATGAAAATCCTGGAAGATCCTAACCAAGATGTTGAGTGGAGGAAGAATATACTTGACATAATCAAAGGAAGAGAAAGATTAGCGAAGCCTGATTGCCAAGATATGGACTTAATGGCTGGTGAAGTTATTGAGGCCTTGAATGATCCAGATGATCTTTTAGGCCTTGGTGACGATGATCAACTCGACATGGATTTCAACTTGGATAAAGATTTGGATGACATTATAACGGCTATGGATAGTAGCTTGCCGTTAAAAGATTACTTCAGAATTGGAATGTATAGAAGTGATGAGGAGCTATCTGATGAGGAAGAATTTCTGAAATCAATGAGTGCAAATCTAATTTCGGTGTTACATGTTGAATTTGAAGGGTATCACGAAATTGAATACATTGGGGAAAATGAAGAAGATCTGAATGATCTTAGTGATCACTGGCTTCTTTTTCAGGATAATATGGTAACAGTATTCGACAACACAATACAAATTGAGAAGCCGACAGAAAAGCAGAAGGCTCATCTACGTCCATTACACATCAAGGCTTTGTTAGAAAGCAAGCCCACGAATAGAGTCTTGATAGACGGGTGGGGGGCAGTTATCAATTTGATTCCAAAAGCAATGTTTAAGAAACTTGGGAAAAATGAGTCTGATTTGATGTCGATCAACATGATTGTCACTGACTTCAGTGGTAAAACTTCCCCATCGGATGGAGTAGTGATACTGAATGTACAAGTCGGATCTATCGAAAAGCTGATATTATTTGTGGTAATTCCAACAAAATCAAGTTATAATCTTTTGCTAGGAAGAGATTGGATACATGCCGTCGAAGCAATACCGTCGATGGTTCATCAAAAAGTTATTCTTTGGAATGAAGATAATTAAGTAGAAATAATAGAGGCAGATGATAATCCTTGTTATCTATAGCAACTGCATGTAGATTTTAAAATATATGCTCCAAATGTCAGGCCAGTCACGACAAATGATGGAGTCATTAATAAAGATGTACTTGAAGTTTGCTTAATAAACCAGTTTGGTATTCGACTGGTGCATAAGGCCGAAAGAGATCGGCCAAGCACTAGTTATGAGTGTTAAGGATCAGTTAGACAGATTGTCAGCCTATTTGGCCAACAAAGTAGTATACACCACTGAAAGTATGCTGTCAGATTATATATTAGATGATGGTCCTTTGGGATTTGAGAAAGGACTTGATGAAAAATAAAGTATAGAAGTGGAAGATTCTTTGGAAGAGATAAACTTGGGCACTGAAATAGACAAAAGGCCTATATTTGTGAGTTCACTTCTGCCAAAGGAGTTCAAGGAAAAACTTGTCGAATTAATTGAAGAATATAAAGATTGCTTTGCATGAGATTACGACGAAATGCCTGGATTGAGTAGAGATCTTATTGAGCATAGATTGCCATTGAAAGAAGGTTGCAGACCTGTCAAGCAAGCCAATAGGAGATTTGCACCTGAGGTAGTACTAAAAATAAAAGAAGAAATTAAGAGATTGCTCAAAGCCAAGTTCATCAAAATGACAAGGTATGTCAGTGGCTTTCTAATATTGTTCCTGTAATTAAGAAAAATGGCAAGTTAAGAGTATGTGTAGATGTTAGAAATTTAAATACTGCTACACCTAAAAATGAATATCCTATTCTAATTACTGACATGTTATTTGATGCCGCATCTGGATATGAATTGTTAAGTTTTATAGATAGCCATGTAGGTTGCAACCAAATCTTTATAGCCGAGGAGGATGTGTCGAAAACTGCCTTCAGATGTCCAGGAGCCATTGGGACATATGAATTCGGTTTAAAGAATGCAGGGGCCACCTATCAAAGAGCAATGAACACAATCTTCCATGATATCATTGGAAAGTTTATGGAGGTGTACATCGACGATGTAATTGTCAAATCGGAGACAAAGGAAAGTCATTTGACAAACTTGAGATAGGCATTCGACAGAATGAGGAAGCACAGCCTTAAAATGAATCCAGAGAAATGTGGTTTTCAGGTGTCGGCTGTCAAATTCTTGGGTTTCTTAGTCCATAAGAAATGTATTGAAGTAGACAAGAATAAAGCCAAGGCAGTTTTGGAAGCCGCACCACCGACGAACAAGAAAGACTTGCAATCTTTCTTAGAAAAAGTGAATTTCCTGAGAAATTTTATATCCAAATTGTCGGGAAGAACCAGAGTTTTCACTCCATTGATCAAGTTGAAGGTTGAACAACATTTTGTGTGGAAACCTTGCCACCAGGAAGCCTTTAACAAGATAAAGCATTATTTGACAAACCCACCAGCCATGATGCCTCTAGTGCCTCGTCGACCATTGAAGTTGTATATATCAGCATCAGAAGAAACTATAGGAAGTATGCTAGCTCAAGAAGATGAAAATGGAGTCGAAAGAGTCGTGTATTATCTTAGTCGAGTTTTAAATGATGCTGAGAGGAGATATAGTGCAATAGAGAAACTTTGTTTATATTTCTCATGTACTAAACTTAAATATTATATGATGCCTTGTAATGTATTGGTTATGTCAAAAATTGATTTAATAAAATATATGTTGTCAAAACCAGTGTTAAATGGACGTATTGGAAAATGAACTATTACTTTGTCAGAATTTTCTTTACAATATGTTCCAATGAAAGTTGTAAAAGGCCAAGTAATTGCTAATTTCTTGGCCGACCACCCTTGTTTGGATATTAATAACATAAATTTTGTCGGTTTAAAACCTTGGCGTTTGTATTTTGATGGTTCAAAACATCAAAATGGAATTGGAGTGGGAGTCTTAATTGTTTCTCCTCAAGGTACTCCAACTAAGTTCATGTTTGAACTTAAGTATACCTGTTCCAATAATGAGGCTTAGTATGAAGCCTTAATTATCGAATTAGAAGTACTAATAGAAATGAAAACACGTAATGTGCATATTTTTAGTAATTCACAGTTGGTCATCAAACAGCTTGTCCAAGAATATAAATGTGTCAGTTATAATCTGACAAAATACCACATTGTTGCAAGTAAGCTAATGGAGAAATTCGATGAAGTAACTATCGAACATATCTCCAGAGGTTTGAATGAAGAGGCTAATGAACTGACGCAAGTAGCCTCTGGGTATAAGATTTCATCCAATGTTTTAATAAATCTAACGGAAGTTAGGGAACTCTTATATCCATTAGAAGAAAGAGATATAATGCAAAATGATATTTTGATAATTGATGACTGGAGGCAACCAATACTAAGTTATTTGAAAAATCCAAGTCAAGATGTAGATAGAAAGTTTAAATATAGAGCATCGAAATTTGTAGTATTAGGAGGGGCCTTGTATAGAAAGTCTGTTGATGGAAATTTAGAAGTTTGCCTGAGCGAAGCAGAGGCTTATATTGCCTTGGTAGAAGTCCACGAAGAAATTTGTGGAGCTCATCAGGCAGGTGATAAGATGAAATGGGTCCTTCGACGTCAAAGGTATTATTGGCCTACACTAGTTAGGGATTGTATAATGTTTGCTAAGTCTTGTGAAGAATGTCAAAGACATGGGCATATACAAAATGTTCCTGCTAGTGAATTACATTCTATAGTTAAACCTTGGCCCTTCAGGGGATGGGCTTTGGATTTAATTGGTCAAATTCATCCTGCATCGTCGAAGGGACATAAATATATTTTAGTAGAAGTTAATTACTTTACCAAGTGGGTTGAGGCTGTAGCCTTAAAGGATGTAACCCAACAGGATGTGATTGACTTTATTGAAGATAATATAATTTATCGGTTTGGAATACCACAAACTTTGATAACCGACCAAGGGTCAGTGTTCATTGGAAGGAAAGTTATCGAATATGCCAGTTCAAGGAAAATTAAAATGCTCACGTCGACTCCATATTATGCTTAGGCAAATGGCCAGGTAGAGGCCATGAACAAAATAATCATAAGACTGATTAAAAAGCATATTGGTCAATGGCCCAGGAATTAGCATAATACCCTTAATCAAATACTATGGGTATATAGAAATTCACCAAGAGAAACAACGGGTACATCACCATACAAGTTGGTATATAGTCATGATGCAGTATTGCCCGTCGAAATTAATCTTCAATCCGTTCATATTCAAAAACAAGATGAGTTGCTAATTGAACATTATTGGGACTTGATGTTTGATGAGTTAAACGAATTAAGTGATGAAAGATTAATTGCCTTGGAAAACTTAATTAGACAAAAAGAAAGAATTGCTAAATTTTATGATAGTTGAATTAAGTACAAATCTTTTAAGGTCAATGATTTGGTTTGGAAGGTGATTTTGCCCATGGATAGGAATTGTCGAGAATATGGGAAATGGTCTCCAAAATGGGAAGGACAATTTAAAGTAACTTAAATATTTTTAGGAAATGCTTATACACTTGTCAAAATTAATTCAGGTTTAAGAATTAAGTCGATTAATGGCAAATATTTGAAGTCATATAGGTCGACAATGTGTGAAGTAAAAATTAATGAAAAAGATAAAAGATGATATTCATTCATGTATTTGGCAATTGCAAGTTACATTGTCGGAGTAAGAATGCTAGACAAATGTTACAACTTGATTATATTGTTAGAACTTTACAAAAGAATAAATCGACAAATAGCTAAAAATGGGAGGAAAGAATTACATTTAAAATTTTTGCAAAACCCCCCACGAATCCTTCAAAGATTGTTTGTCGGTATAGGCAGTGTGATATTCCGCTTCAAGGGAATTGAGTTTGGCTAACAAAGCTTTGGCTTTGACAGCCTATTGTTTGGTATTGTTAGCAATACTTTGCTGCCTAGCAGCCCCTTGTTGCAGTGCTATTTGGAGTTTTTGCTTACGACGTTGAGCCGCTTCCAGTTTCTTCTCCAAGTCTTCAATTTCTTTGTCAAGCTCTACCTCTTTATTCTTTCCTTTAACAAGATTTTCCTTCAAGCTTGCATTCTCGTTCTTTGCGTTGGTTAACTGCTTTAAGATTCTGGACTTCTCTTGAATTTCTTTTGTGTAAGCAGGAATGACTCGATGGATATTGGGCATCTTTGCTGATAAATTCTAAAGGAAATCTTTAGCAGTGAGAGGAAGAGCTCGACTGGTTATTGGTAGTTGCTGGGCAAGGGACTCAAGCTCAGTCACAATTGTCGACATCCTTTCTTGTAAAGGTTGGTCAGAAACTAAGTGTTCAAAAGAGTAAGTAAAGGCATTCTTCAGTTCGGCCAAAAGTTCAGTGACATGAGAGTCGCTAGAATCTTGCCCATATTGCGTGGAAGAGCGAGTTGATTACAGAGAACTTCTGCGACCGCCCGACAACATTGATATTAAGTCATCTAAGTCTACCTCCATGTCTTCAGTATTTTCTGGCCCAGAAGCAATCAAGTTGGTTGGAGGAGATGGAGGTGGATCGATTGGAGCAAATTCAGCCATAAGAGTATCCATGTCAAATTCCTCTGAGAGAATTTAGACAAGATTGGCTCTGTCTGTTTGAGGAGAACTCTCAATGCCTGGAAGGATTGGAGTTTTTCCTGAAGTCGTGGCAGTTTGAGTTTCTGTCGGAGGCGGTGGAGAAATAGCAGGTATTGCAAGAGTCGGAGAAGCTTGGGATTCTAGAGGATTTTCAGCTCCTAGCCTTTTTGGACTATTGGATACAGCCAGGGTTGCTGAATCCTGTAGATAAATAAAGGAGAGTTTAGAATAAATAACATCATGAAAATAGTTAAGCTTGGTGAAATATACTACCTCGGGAGAGTGTCGAATTGGTTTTTCAATTCTTGGTTAGATATTGGGTTCTGGAGGATGGCCGGCAGTTTGTTCAGCCTCTGGATCCTGAAATGATTAGAGTCAGATATTAAATGAAAGATAAGTATTAGGAATCTGGGAAAAAGAAGTATGTCGATTAAAATTTACCTCGGATGAAAGAGAGATGGTTTCTGTCTCCAATTCGATAATGGGTTTCAAAGAAGAGCTTGTGGATTGAGTTTTCTTCTTTCTCTTCTGTAAAGGTAAAATAAGGTGAGATTTTACCAAGTTGTGGAAAAATATATAATAGTAGAAGGCATACCTTTAAAGGATGTTTAGGAGATGGGATTGAAGACTCAACGAGTGTAACAGAAGTAATAGGGGTAGAGTCACCAATCTGTATTCGACATCAAATTAAGTTTGTACAAATTTAAAAACTAAGTTTCAACGTTTAGTCAAAAAGTATGTATACTTTGAGAGTTTTTGACTTTGGAGGTTTTACAGCAGTATCATGTTTCGAGGAGCTTTTTGTCGAAGCTTATGTGGTCGATTTGGCCTTTGGAGCCTTGGGAATGGGAGGATTTTGAGTTTTCTTACTTGTTTTCTTTTTTTAGGAGATGGCTTCCTCTTCTTCTTCCTCATCACCTTCTTGAAGTTACTTGTACTCCAAAGGTATTTTTAGTGGGAGTGCTGCAAGAAAGAAATATACTTAGTAGATGGGACAAAGAATCAAAATGACAGAATATAAGGAAAAAATACCTTCAGGTATTTCAGTGATGACCCAGGTATTCCTAGCAAATTGTTCGTACGACAAGGCAAACCAACGAGTGAACTTGACTTCTAGAGTTATTGTAAGAAATATATTACTCACAGAATAAATCCTATCTAAAATAGGGAAATTGCCAGCCCTTGTAGGTTTACTTGGAAATTCATCAGTCAAACCAAAACGAGCACAAGGAAGAAGCACTGGTTTTGAAAAAGGAATTTGAAAAGGTTTAAGTCATGCTAAAGGGTTTTTTATGGAAACTGAAAGAAAGTTAGTGGAACATTTTTCCTTGTGTGCTTATTTCAGTTTAGCTATGACTTCTTTGCAGTGTCGAACAATTAAGCTAGGAAACCTGAAGTCCCATTTGATTTTGTAGTATTTTTCAAAAACCTTGATGTCTTGAATATGCTTACCTTTAGTCTTTGTCGAAGGATCCTGACCCTGCACAGGAACTAGAGTTTCAATGATGTGGCTTCGACAGATTTCAATATCGACATGGTAAGGACTATAGTATTTAGTCTACCATTTGACAAAATCATTGGAGACTCCTCTGTAAGGAGTAAATGCAGAAATCATAAAGTGTTGTTTGTGCCTATCATTCCTCGAAGCCACTCGTACAAGGTCTGACATGCTTTGCAGATGGCCGTTAATGAAGTGTTCTTTAGCTTTTTGAGAAAATGGTGCTGGAATGGCTTGACAAAATCCCAGTTGTCAAGCTACCATGTTTGGTAGGCACAACTCTAGGGATTTATCTATCGAACCAGGAAGACCAGCAACCAGAATTTGTCGACAGAGAAAGTTAGGCTAAACAGAAATATTATCGGCCTGAATAGAAGGATCATTGGAGAATATTGGTCGGGTAAACCACTCGGGACCAAGAGAACGGTCGGCGAATGGTGCAAAGTATATGTCTTCAGTATTGAAGGAGATGGAATGAAAAATACTGAAGAAATGCATGAAATTTTCTAAGTTTTGTTTGTGGATTTTCTCATGTTTTACATGGCAAAGCTTTATGCTATAGGTAGCAAGAGAAATTGTCGGAGGAGAAGTGTCGACCAAATAGTCTCTTAATATAGCATTTAACCAAAGCTGGAGTAGCCACATTGGACCACCAGAGTTAGTTTTCTTCACCTAAAATCTAATGCTTTGAACAATTTCACCTATGCTTAGATAGAGGTTAGCAAGGAGAAATTGGCTAAGAGCTAACTGTCGACCTTCATGAAGGAGGTTAGCAAGTTGAAGAAAAGATTTAGACACTTGAACTAACCTAGATCCTAAAGCACAGGCTGATAACCAGAGAAGAAGGAAAGCTACATGTTCTTCGCCGGTTACAAGACCTGCTTCAGGGAGGTAGAAGCGAAGAAGGAAAGCTACATGTTCTTCGTTGGTTACAGGACCTGCTTCAGGGAGGTAGAAGCTAATGAAGTTTAAGAAAGAAGTTAGGCTTTTAAGTAAACGTCAATAATATTTGAAGATTGGAGGATAGGAGTAATGATGTCCCCATCTGGTCCAAGACCAATTATGGCAGCTACGTCGAAAAGCGTAGGACCTATCATGCCATAGGGGAATTGAAAAGAGTCGATGGTCTTATTCTAAAAGAAAAATGAAGCACCCAACATGCAAGAATCCATTTTTATAGAGTATCGGGAAAGTTAGATACAATCAAAGATACCTATGTCCCTCCATAAACTTTCTTTAGAGGCTTGAACCTTATCAAGCCACTCAAGATACCCATTAATATGGGTAGGAGGAGTTCTGAATAGCCTTTTAGATTTGCTGAAATAGCTGATAGGGATGGAAGGAAGGGAAGTCAAGATAGCTTCTTGGGAATTCTTACAAGGAAAGAAGGAGTGTATTTCATCGGTAATAAATTTCTTGGGCAAAACTGGGCCCAAGAAAATAGCCGGATGGTCTAAAGAAAGTGAAGAATCATTGATAAGGAGAATTACCTTCGAGAAGTGCCAAAGTTCATACTTCTGTAGAGTTGGGTCTTGAACAATGGCATGATTTCCTAAATCCACTATTGGTGCGTTAGGAGATTGAGAGCTGGAAGCCATGGAAAAAAGCAGAGATTTGCAGGGAAAACGTGCAGAAGTGAGGTTGAATATGATGAACAGTGAAGAAGGTTGAAGGTGATGAACAGTGAAAAGATGTGTGAATTTGAAAAGCTATTTTCTGCAAAATAGGGGTAATTATGATCCCTATTTATTGGGGAACAACTATTTAATGTTTGTAATGATAAGTTTAGTTATGACAGTCCAGATATTTACAAAAGATTTTACTGGATTTTTTTTTAAAAAAACTCCATTTGAAAGGACTTTGACTAAAAGGTTAGTGTCAAGATTGGATTAAAATTTATCTTCCTACTGTCAGTGTCGAAAGAAAAATTTTGGGAGGCATCTGTTGGGGGTGAAAATAAACAAATTGGCAATTTAACGGCTGGAATATGATATTAGAGGAATCTTCTAAGTGTTGAGCCGATGGAAGTGCTAAATGGTCAGAAGATCCAATGTAGCAACTGGATATTGATGTTGGACAAGTGATTAATCTGACAGAAGGGTTGCATTTCCCAAGTGATTGAATCGACAAAGAGTGTTAAATGGTCAGAAATTGGTTTTGTCAAAAGATTGGGGAAATATTAGTGGCATAACTGCCATATACGTGTCAAATTCTTAGGAGTCAGTTATTTTTATAATTTGCCTATAAATATTAGTATTCACAATGTACAAAGAGAGGTTATTTGCTTATACACAATCCTAAAATCTCACTTGAGTAGATTAACAGATTTGATCCAAGTATGCCTTCCCTTTTCCTTTCAAGTCATTTAATTTAATGCAATGTTCTTTTAGATTCCTTTATTTTTTAGTCTTGTTCTTTAAATTTCTTTATATTTTATTATACTTTTACACGCTTTCTTTTACTGCTTTCATTTAATTTTATGCTTTTAAACTTCTTGCTCAGTTTCTTTATTTTCTTTAAACTTTTCAAAGCTTTCTTTACTGAATTTTCTGTTTATTTCGTGCTTCTTGCTTTAAGTTTTATAAGTCCCTGTTGTTTGTTTTCAAATCTCTTTATTAAATGAGATAACCACATAACTCTGAACTCACATTCGTTTGATAATCAAATATTTGTTTGTTGGAATATACTTTGACCGAAATTCCACTTGAACACAATCATTCATGTCCAAAAGTATGCCCAGTGCTAGCTTTGGACAGTGTTGAATTTTTCACAAGATAAAAATAGATCAATATATGACTAAGTCCACCAGCTTTTCCTTTATCTTTAATGATCAAAATACTAAGATCAATAACTTACTAACATAATAATTTTCTTTTAGGTAGTAACTCCCAAAAATTTGTGAAGGAAATTAATTGGCTTGAGCAGGTTCATTTATTAAGAGTGTTTGGAATGTAAAAAAATAAGAAATGATTTGATTTATAAATCAAATTTAATTAAATTTTATGTTAAGAATGTTAAAAAGTAAGAAATAATTTGATTTCCAAAATCCTATAAATTTCATTCATTTTGTTTTAGAAATCCCATCATATTTGATAGCATTTGTTAGGATTTGATTTGATTTGAAATTAATAGATTATTTTACCCTTAGTAACTACCTCTAATCACATTTCATAAGTTAATATAAAATAATAAAATCAAATCAAATCAATTCTCATTTTAATAAATTCTTCAATTTGATCAATTTAAATCCTATTTTTTTAAAAAAAATTCTAAACATAAAATTTAATTTCTAAATCAAATTAAATCAATTCAAATTAAATTAAATCAAATTATTTCCTAGTTTTATTCCTTCTAAACACAATCTAAGAGGGCACCACCAACTCCCCATCCTTTTTTTTTTTTTTTTTGCCATTTAAGCACATTGCCTAGAATCTTGCCTAGACTTGTTGTATTTGGAATTTTGATAGAGGGATTATGGAGGAAAAGGTAATGGATGACTTATTCTTCATTTTGAGTAAACATTCTCTTTATTTGAAAACTTTTAAAATAAAAGAAATGTCATGAGATATTATCATGTAACATTTCAAATATCGCTTATTCATTTTTATAAATATTTTATAATTCTCTTAATTTAGAAATGAAAAATTAACTTTCCCTTTCCTTACCCTTCAACCCCTACATCCAAACATAGGCACCAATGGGCTCTATGAAGTGGAGGTTATTGTAAGAAATTTTTCCAAATTTATAGAAACCAATAAAAACTATAAACATGCTTTATGAGAAAAGTAGATTGTAATACTTGCTTTAAGTTTTATAAGTCCATATTGGGAGAATATTGTTTTCAAATCTCTTTATCCTAATAATCTATGAATATAATTACTATATATTGGGAGAATATTGCATTACACTTGATCCTAATTGATCCTTTTTATTTGTATAGTTATTATTAGATAATCAAATATTTGTTTGTTGGAATATACTTTGACCAAATTCCACTTCACTGAATGATCAAATCATTCATGTCCAAAATATTCACGGTCATAAGCACCAATAATTTTCTAGCTTTATAGGTTGAAAGATACAAGATAAAAATAGATCAATATATGACTAAGTCCAAAAATTTTCCTTTATCTTTAATGATCAAAATACTAAGATCAATAACTTACTAACATAATAATTTTCTTTTAGGTAGTAACTCCCAAAAATTTAGGAGTGTGAAGGAAATTAATTGGCTTGAGCAAACTAGGGAAGTGTTCATTTAAAATTAATTCATTGTGTTTGGAATGTAAAAACTATAGAAATTTTCTCGATTTGATTTATAAATCAAATTTAATTAAATTTTATGTTAAGAATGTTAAAAAGTAAGAAATAATTTGATTTCCAAAATCCTATAAATTTCATTCATTTTGTTTTAGAAATCCCATCATATTTGATAGCATTTGTTAGGATTTAATTTGATTTGAAATTAATAGATTATTTTACCCTTAGTAACTACCTCTAATCACATTTCATAAGGGTTAATATAAAATAATAAAATCAAATCAAATCAATTCTCATTTTAATAAATTCTAAACACAAAATTTGATTTTTAAATCAATTTAAATCCTATTTTTTAAAAAAAAAATTCTAAACATAAAATTTAATTTCTAAATCAAATTAAATCAATTCAAATTAAATTAAATCAAATTATTTCCTAGTTTTATTCCTTCTAAACACAATCTAAGAGGGCACCACCAACTCCCCATCCTTTTTTTTTTTTTTTGCCATTTAAGCAGCATGATGCCTAGACTATGCCTAGACTTCAACCCTTATGTATTTGGAATTTTGATAGAGGGATTATGGAGGAAAAGGTAATGGATGACTTATTCTTCATTTTGAGTAAACATTCTCTTTATTTGAAAACTTTTAAAATAAAAGAAATGTCATGAGATATTATCATGTAACATTTCAAATATCGCTTATTCATTTTTATAAATATTTTATAACTCTCTTAATTTAGAAATGAAAAATTAACCTTCCCTTTCCTTACCCTTCAACCCCTACATCCAAACATAGGCACCAATGGGCTCTATGAAGTGGAGGTTATTGTAAGGAAACTGAGTTGGTCCCTTCCAGCTTTATAGAAACCAATAAAAACTATAAACATGCTTTATGAGAAAAGTAGATTGTTTTGTAATTTGTAACTTAGACCATGAAGTAATAAAAATTATCCATTCAAATTGATTTTTGTCAAAATGAATTTCTTTGTAGCTAATGTACTCCAGTGTTTTCGATTGGAAGTCAATAGAAATCAAACAACTTTTTCTTTTCTAAAACAAAGGAAAATAGTCCAATATAATTGTTCCTTTGGAATAATAATTTTATTGTATGAAGTTCATTATTAAGCAAAATGTATTAATCTTTAAAATCATACAGTAGGCCGCTACCACAGCCTGAAATAGAAAACTCAAAAGTATTAATGAAGTTACATAAAATAGCACTGAACATTTTGAAGCGGAAAATTGAAGGGGAAAAGACTTTTTCTTTTGTCACATATAGGCATTTTAAATGGCCAAAGAGTTATTAAATAGAAACATTACTGGGTGAAGTGTCAATTCACTGAATTTCAGATAACTAACATATTTGAGGCCTCACCTGCAACCGTGCAATAAAAAATACTAGATAAATCTGATAATTTCTCCACAGCAAGGAGAGACACAGAAGTTGTGGCAATTACCTACACAAACAAAGTAAGTCCTTTTATTAAAAGATTTAGAAGCTTACGTTTATCTAAAAATAGAGGTTCATACAAATGAATTAGATTAATAATAACAATCGAGAGTTAGTTGCAAGATTTATTCTAGAAAAACTTTAACTTAACTACGGCAGTTGCTGAGTATGGCCTGCTAAACCTGTAGAAAACATCCAAGGCATCTTTGACAGATCCCCAAATGCTTTTTGGATCTCGATCTTGGGGTTGATATTCAAGTGATTGTCCAGAGGTTGCATTTACTGCATATTTTCTCTCACATTCTTGACATGTGGATCCTCCCTCAATGCCTTTGTAATGATGCTTCGAATTATGTCTCGAAGACATCATGACACAATATTCTTTTTGGATTTTCCTAGTTTTGTGCCATAAAGTTGTTGTTACATAAGAACCTAGAATACGAAAAGTAGTAGTTGTTCCATAAGAACCTAGAATACGAAAAGTTCAATGTTAGTAGCATTGACCTTAAAAGTTGAAAAATAGAGATTATTTCTTCATTTAGAATGAAATAAAAGTTGGGAGAGTAGTGCCACTTCACATGGAGTTTTTTTAATGAAAAGCTATGAATGATGTACCATGGTTTATTTTAGCATCACCTTCAACTTTTTTCAAGGGATCCACTAGAATCAATTTCTCTCATTTAATTGCTCCATGTCATTTGTAACACATTTAGTAGAAACATTATTCATGACATTTAGAATTTTCCATGTTGAAATATAACTAGCTTTTAATTTGATCACCAAGTCTCAATCCCTAAAATCAAGCAATGTAATATCCCGATTTTGTATAGGATTTTTACGTTACTCGTGGTTTCTTTTGTGTGAGCTTGGGCTATTAGGATTTACCTTGTGCGTCATCTTATTTTATCCAAGAAGTTATTTAAGTTAAACTTGACTTGATAAATTTAAATTGAAGCTATTTGGGCAAATTTTATGACTATATGCCAATATGGATCGTAAAATTTTCTAAGTTCTGGAACTTAGTACCTATAAGGAGGGTTATATAAAATATGTATTTTCTTGTAATCAAAATTAGTGATAATTGATGCTTAGATATTAATGAGTTACAAAATGATTTTTAATGAATTTTTGAGACCCTTTAACCTATTTGTTTTAAAAGTTCTGGTTTTGGAATTTTCAAACTAAAATCTAAATTTTGACTTATTATTCTTAAGGATTTTTTTTGCTGATATTTTATTTGGATCCAAATGGGAGGTATTTCTTTATTTACATTTATATTTTAACGTTAATGGACATTAACTTTAAAATAAAGAAATGAAAATAAACGGTATACTAAGTAAGCTACTTAACAAGAGTGCTGAGCAAGCCTATTTTGTCCAACCCCTTATATTTGACCATGACCCTTATTCTAACTAGACCTTTTGACTCTCTCCTCCTCTCATCTTCTTCTCTTATTTCTGTATTTACATTTATGTTTTAAAGTTAATGGACATTAACTAAAGTAAAGAAATGTAAATAAATGGTGTACTACGTAAGCTACTTAACAAGAGTGCTAGGCAAGCCTATTTTGTCCAACCCCTTATATTTGACCATGACCCTTAGCCTATGTTTGTGCTTTGTTCTCCATGGTTGTCAGCAGCTGACACTCATTTCCTTCCTCTTTGTCATTGATATGCTTTTCTAAACATGGAGTGTATTGGTTTGGGTGAGACACAAGCTATCCACTCCTTTCTCTTCATCTTTCCAATCTTAAAGGTAATCGTAAGGCTCACAAGTTCCTTTATTTTGTGTTTTGTGCTAAGTTTTGATATAGGAATTAAGGTTTGAGGAGTTACCACTAGAACCTAAGGTTTAAATTGGGGATTTTCATAACAAAGGTACTTGTTGGTTAATCTATGGCTCTAGAAAATAATCTTTGGTGTTATTATCTTGTTTATGGTCTTAGATTCATTAGAGGTTCATTCCGGTGTTTCCGTTGGTTCTGCAACAATGGGCCCGTTTGTGTTGTGAGTTGATAATATACTCTGTGACTTGTTTTATGCCTGCTATACTCTCCTTACATGTTTACCTATGTGGATCCAGCCTTATAACTTTGAAGATATCTACAATCAATCTAAAAATCCCCAGAGAGGTATGATTAGGGAAACTTGTTGGTTGTTTAGGTTTGAAAATATTTGGCTATCATGCGTATGCTCATGCAAATGATGACAAGCTTAAGACAATAGAAGACAAGTGCATTTTCTTGAGGTATGCAAAATGAGTCAATTTATCGACTATGGTACATGGATGATCCATGATTACCATACTTTTTTGTTACAAATCTACTATGGTAAACCAGAAGATGGAGTTTGGGAATGATCAAGTAGAATTAAGTGGTGTTATTAATAAGGCAGGTTAATGTGTTTTGGATAATGGGGATTCAAATGTTGTTGACAAGGTGGAGTTGGAAGTTGATGTCAATAAGGAGTAGCATAGAGATGTTGTCGATCATCCCTGTACTTTAGGGCAAGTTAGTCCATAAGTCAAAAAGCAAAATAGATCCTACGACATTGCCACCGAAAGACAAAAGAGGAAAATAAAAAACAATCTCATAGATTCAGTTGCATGTGCATTAGATATTTTGGATGCAAATCTAACTACTTATGCATTAGCTATGACTGATGATGTTGTTGGAGTTAAACTGTTCTTTTTATAAGGATGCATTGAAATGTCTAGATTCAATATAATGTGTTGATGTAATGAATGAAGAAACTTATTCTCTTCAGAAAAATTGAACTTCAGAGTTAGTACAACTACATAATGGTAAAATAGTTGTAAGCAATATATGGATTTTCAAGAAGAAAGAAAGAGTTCTAAAGTGGAAACTACAAGGTCAAAGCTCAACCATTGGCAAAAGATATATTCATAAGGATGGAGTTGACTATAATGAAGTCTTCTTTGTTATGGCAGAGCATAGCTCTATCCAGCAGGTTGGTTTTATGGGAATGGAGTAAAGGAGTATTTTGGTTCCCAAACCTCTCAATCATCACTTATTTACAATAAGTTATGTGAACCATCGTGTGTTTGTATGTATGAAGACATATCTATTAACAAATAGACATATTTCTTAAGAATCACTGTGTCTATATAAGAAGACGTGTTGGATCAAACTTTTATTACTAAGTCAAAAGTTATAATTATTAGTTAATGTGTAACTTTATCATTTTATTATGGTAGCACATAGTCTCGCATCTATAATGTACTGTGAATGGGTTTAAGGACTTCGCAATACACATATGTCACACCGACAAGTTAGACTGTCAAGCACCTTTAATATGCGCCTATACTCACAGCAAGTTCAATAGCGATTGGTGGCCTCCCATAAAATCAACAATATGTCTTGTTAATTTAACATAAATACTCATCCCTTAAGAACTGTTGTAGTCATGTTTTTTTTCTTTTAAATAAAATAGACATAATCCTTAAGAACCATGTAGACATGTTTGCTTATTTAAAATAAATAGATACAATGCATAAAAACTATGTAGACATGTATTTTTATATAAATAAATAGACACAACTTTGAAGAACCAATAACCCCAAGGGATTTAGCTGTGAACCAGTATGTGATGTGTAAATAGATACATAATCATATATTCAAAACTTAGTTATATCAATTATTTTGGATCAGGTTACAATAAATATTCTTGTAAATATCTTAGTTTTGATGTGGATGACTTAACCTTTAATTAGATTGGAAAGATAGATTAATTGAGTTACGTGCAAATTAAATTGAACACTACCTAACCACAATAAAAAAAACAAAATCTTAAGAACCATTGTGTCTTTATAAAAAGTCATGTCTTTTAATTTTTAAAATAAACATACACAACTTTTAAGAACAATTGTGTGTCTTTATGAAAATAAATATAGTCTTTAAGAATGAACCACCACAATCATACTTATTATTTTCAAATTAATTTGTCCAACATTCACTACTCACATTTTCGATCCTATTGACCTCACAAGATTTTCCACAGCAACAAAATTACTTCAAATAGTTTGCAATCAATGTAAATATATAGGTTGCTAACAGAAAGATTTTTCAACAATGAGAATGATACTCCGTAAACATTATAACGACAGGTGAAGAATTCAAATTATGAAGCATTCTAATAATTGTTGTCCAAAAGGAACAAAGGGAAACTAGATTCGACAATTTTATCAGTTTTCTTATCACAATAATTTTCTAAATAATATTATGCAGGATTTGTTATGCCAACATAGAAGCTGCTATCTAGAACGAGGCTGACTAGCATAGGTGAACACCATACATGTGTTTATATATAAAGAATGAAAGGGAAAACATTAATTTGACCATCACGGATTGACAGAAAATGTAGAAGATTGAGATTGAGATGATAATGTAGTTATTATAATTAAAGGGGGGAAAAGTGAAAGAGAATAGTGATATGTTAGACATACTTGCATAGTAATTGTTGGCGCATCTTTTACTCCTCCAGCTACTTCCGCCTGCCAATGGCTCCTCGTGTTATTAAGCAAATATAAAGAAAAATTTAACAAATACCCGAAATTTTCAGATATATTACATGGAGTAAAAGAAAAAAAAAAGGACTTAAAAACATGTTTTGGGATTTAATAATTTTGTGGGTAAAAAATGTTTTTTTAAAAATGGTACACTGTTAAAATGTTGTTTTCCATATTTTTATCTGAGTGCTCATGACGTGGTATAACTTGTCCTAAACTCGATCTAAATTTTTGATCGGATTAATGTTTTAATGTTTTAGACTCAAGCTCAACCCAGTGATGACCCAATTAATGATCGTGCTGGACTAGGTCGATTTGGTATTTTGATAAATTGTAAAAATTTAAACATTATACATAGTTTAACTATTAAATTTTAAAAATAAAAAATTAAAATTAACAAGTGTTTTACAAAATATATTTTAAAATAAATTATATCAAATAAATATTATCATGTTATATAAAAAACATTAATTTAAATAAAAAATTATTATTTATCATTACTTTTAAAAAAAGTTATAAATTTCAAGATATTATATAATATGGATTAAGTTGAGATAATTCAAAGTGTGATTCAAATTTGATAAAAAAAACACACCAAATTTAATTTTTAAAACTCAAATACCTTTGGACCGGTTAAAAAAAGAAAAACTATGCACCGGTACGGATTATGGGATCCAGCTGGGTTTCAAACGTCCCTAATCTCAATCTCACAAAAACACAAAAATTCGGTGAGAATTTCGTAATTATGACAATAACTGTTTGATTCATGGAGAAAGGATGCTGGACGGAGAAAAGTTTTGTCTAACACTTCGTCAACTTTCTTTGGGTGAAATTTTTGGGTGGAGATTTTTAATTTTAAATATGTAAATTATTATTTTTTATATATGTAAAGTTATTTTAATAAAAATATGTGTATTTTTAATATAACTTATACAATTTTATATAAATTAAAATGTAATTTGTATAATAAGGTAAGAAGTTTCCTTCTAATTTTTTTTTTTTTACAACCCAGCAAATTGTTGTGCTGTACCTTTGTCATTATTTGAGAAATTTTTAGTATTTTTATTTGTCTTATTCTATATTATTGAATATATGTTATATTAATTTTATAAAATATGATTAATTTTTATTTAAATTATATTTTTAATATTATAATTAATTTATCACATATTTAATAATATAGTATGTGAAAAATCTCTTTTCCCAAAAATATCTAACCAAGATAAAAACCACCCGTTCAGTTGTGTTTTAATTTTAGTGCAACCAATCAATTCTTACATCTTATCATATTGATTTAATAAGAGAAATGTTTTGTATATACTTTTTATAGATATATTATATCTATATTATATATTAATATAAAAAATATTAAATTAACTTATATATAATTATAATATTTTTATAAAATATAAAATAAATTTATAAAAAATTAAAAAAATTAAACGTATAAAAATTAAATCGAAACCCGGAAATAAATTGGGGAGTTAATATGTAAAAGCCAAAAAGCAGACATACCAGTGGTAATGAAAGAAGGTCTAGGAAAAGACGCATGAAGCACAGAACCCATACCCATCAGTAACTTTTCCATGGAGCTTCAGTTTCCGTCAGTTCTGCAGTTCCCCTTGGACCCGTCAGAAGTCAGAGGAGAGGCCTATAAAAGCACGCAATTGTGACTTGGATCCAAGGTAAGATCGTCCTTTGCGCTTTGCTGAAAAACGATGAGCTAGCTCACCGAAAAAAAAAAAAACCAGTGAGCTAGCTCACCAAGAAAATAAAAACGGTGAGCTGTCATGTTATAACTCATACTCTTTACATCCGGCAAACTGTCCTGTCATGAGTGATACATATTATATTCATATTAATATTATTTATTTTAAAATATATTATAAAATATAATATAATTTAAATTTTTTACTTCGATAATTTTCTAATTTATTGATGCAAAATATCTAAATTTGTAGATTTTATTTAAAAATCAAATCAACTCAACTGAATTCTAATCTAATCATTAATTGGGTGCTCACCGAGTCACGTCCAAGTCTAGTAAGTTGGCCAAGTCAAAAATGTTGAGCTGGGTTTGGGTTAAATCCAGCCTATCTTATGAAAACCCTTATTTACAATACAGTGGTGGCAGAAGCCAAAGTTTGTTTGTTAACTACAAGGTTGAACCGTTCTGATGGAAAAAGGAGAAGTTTTCACTATGGCTGATGTAACGTGGGCACACTGAGTCTGTTGTTTCAGTCCATTTTAAATTTGTTATTCAAATCCCACTAATCGACTTTCAAGTTCCACTTGCTATTAATTAACAATCGAACCCAAAGCCATGTTCTTTAATTCTATCAGTAAAATTACCCTTTATTTGTCCTATAAGTCTCGATTTTCTCTATTCCATGTATCAAAAAATAACTCTTGATTTCCTCTATTTCATCTCTATCTTGCTATTATCCTTACATTTTATCAAATCGTGTAAGATTTTTATGCTATGTCACAAAATTATATCTGTTATTACTCAAATATTTTCTCAATAAAGTGTTTATAAATCACAATAATTTTTTTAAAAATCAATCATTCTAAATCCTCCTTATTGAATAAGGATCTATTATATTTCCTACCATAAAATAATCACCTTATAATATCAATTCAACTTGAAATAAAAAATGACTAAAAATTATTAAACTAAAAATTTGGATCAAATGTAACAAATGCTAAAAGTTGCCTCCTGTACTTCCCTTCTATATTCTCCATAGGATTATGCTAAGCTAGACGTGTACATGTTGAATGAACTTACTTTACATTAAAAAAATTAAAAAAAATATTTTTTTATTCTTATACTTTATTCTAGATTTTATTTTTGTCTTACAATTATATTTTCTTTTAATTTTATGTTAAATTTTTTTAAAACCACCAATTTCGCCCTAACTGTTAACATTGTGTTGATATAAAAATAACACATTTTCGATTCAAGGGATTTCGACTATATGTCAAAAGGTTGTTTTATGACTTTTACATGATTCTGATTGGAATTAAAGGTAATGAAATCATTTAGATGACATTGTTCGATTTAGGAATTGCCTAAATAATGATTTCGATCTACCATCGAGAAGTGGTGGTTCGAATCAAAATGGAGAATTGTGAAATTAAAGTGTTAGTTTCAATTTTGTGCTTGAAATGATACCTTCGATTTCGTAACCATCAGTAGGAATCTCGAATGAATCTTGCAAATTTAGGACTTCTGTGGTCGAAGGGATAGCAAGAGCTCGAAATTAATAAAATGATAGTTTAAATATGAAATCAAGTAAAGTCATTTTGGCTTTTATAATAGGCATTGTGATTTCAATTCTATATCGAAATCAATGTTTGAAGAAGTAGCTATACTTAGCAGATTTTGGAGAAGGAAAATAAAAGATCTCAATCAAAACACCAGTAGATGATAGAAGACTCGAGTTTAAATTCAAAAGGATTTTTGAATTTGAATTGGAAGTTAGTAGCAGTTGCAGATGTTAGATTAAGATAATACAAGGATTGCTGATAAAGATTGAACAGTTATTTATAATACAAGAATCGTTGACAAGGATTTGGTGGTTACTAGACAAAGATTACCAATCATTTAAACAATTATTTTTATTTTAGACACATGTCAAGATCTTGTAAAAAATGTAGTTACTTAAGATGTCTGTAAATACCAAGAGGATAGAAACATTTAGGGGTTAGAAATTCAATACTAGCAAACACTTGTTACTTAAACGCTCTCACGTCCTTGACTTCTCGAGCAAAATAGTACAAGTCTAGTTCAGTATATTTCCATCCACTTTTATTCCTGTACACTTTACAAATTCAATACAATTTTAATTATCAGTTCTTTTTCATTCAGTCATTTACTTTTTCTGCAAAACTCTTTTCTACTCCCGATCAAGTGATTTTTTCTAAAGATCATTTAAGTTTTTTTAATTGCTTTTATTTAAGTGCTTTCATTACTTTTCTTGCAATTTACATTTTGCACATTTACTTTTCATTGTCTTTACTTTAAATTGCTTTACTTTATGCTCTTTGTTTTTAGTATTTTACATTATTTGCAAAATTTATTTCAAATGCTCTTTCATTCCTGTCATTTACATTTAATCTGCTTTATTTATACTAATTTTCTTATCTTTTGAAACAAAACTTCTCTTGCTTTTCACTTATTTTTCATTAAGTTAAAAATCACGCATAAACATTTCAATTTTGGATTTGTATAACTGCCTTGCATTCGAAATCATCATTTGCATTCCTTTAAGATATTAAACTTAGACAAGAATTTCAAAATGAAGCGATTTCATTTTCCGAATTGAGATTGAGAATCAAAGTTTGTCCAAAGACAAAGGGTTTACCATAACCTAAATAGTAACAATCGAAATATTTTGGTAAACATATTGTTAAAAATATTAATAAAATTTATCAACATGACATCCTATGTAAGCATAAGTGCATTGTTATATATATTTTTTTGAATTAATGGTTTAGAGACGAATATGATAAGTTTTGAAAAAATTTGAAATGAAAAAAAATTATTATAAAATAAAAGGACGTAAAGCGAGATTCTTCTAATGAATTTATGCATTATCTCTTTCCAAAAATTATACATTTATACATTAAAAAATTATGTTTAGAATGATTACAAAATATTACATCAAATTAAATTATAACAAACAATTTGAATTTGACATTTATATTTGAATTTGAATTTATGGACAGATGATTAACTCAATATAAATATCGACTGAACTGCATAAAAATAAAAAAAGTGATTAATTTAATTAAAAAACTAAATTAATATTGTTCTGAAGTTGATTCAGAGGGTACCTGTAATAGGCACGTTATGGTGGACTCCTTTGTAGCACAACAACGGCAGCGGTGGTGCGAGAGGGTGAGTACTTACAAAAGACACTCCGACACTCAAATTAGACCATGCACAATGAGGATAGTCTGTATATTCGAGGAGATGAATATCTTTGAGACCTGACATGGTATTTATAGGAGCGTCATAGGATGAGTGCAATCTGTATTAAATGCAGATATTTAGGATTAGAATACTTTAGGGATTGTGATCCCTTTTAACTAATTTCTCTATTTATATGGGATATAATTAGCTTTCATATCCATCAAAGATACTTGAGAGATGTAGGCCTAATAAACAGGCTGATATACTCATCAAGATAGTGCGTAGTAATATTTGGGTATTATTCTGGTGGGCTGAGTTGCTCCTAACTTATAACTCAAAATCCCGGTCTAGAATAGTTGTTCCCAACTTGGTGCTTAGATGGGATAGCTAAGTGTCAAGGTACCCATGTTTAGTAGGAGCACACAGCACGTAGTGAACAAAGGGATCCAAGTCAAAGTTAACGCCGGATCTCACGATGTTTTCAAAAGGGCCGAGATCCGTAATATGTCATAGTATTCCTCCAGGGTTGATATGTAAGGCCGGGGTCTAAGTCGGATCGCTCTTCTTACGTTGTCATTCCACTCTCTGAGGTAAGCCATATGATGCCCCCATGTGTAGTTTAGGGGATCTCGATTGTCATGTGTCGGGGTATCAACGACAGATTCAAGTCGGATGCGTGCTGAGTTGACTAAGATGACAGGATTCCGGATTGCAGTCTAAAACTATTGCCCCCAACTTGACGCTTGGCCAGTATAGTGAAGTAACAAGTCTCAATGCCCCCAGATAACGGAATTCGTGCTTTACTTGAAGCCGTGGTCCGTGCTTCTCCATAGGGTTATGAGTTCTAATCTAGAGGCGTTTAATCATGACACTTGTGGGCGCGTCATAGTCTAGACATGGTCCATGTGTTAATTGGCCATAAGTGGATATTCAGGGGTGTAGCCGGAGTCTGTAGAATGAGCCAGAATTGTTGCCGTATTTACTTCTTTTTCCATGGTCCGTACTAGGTCCAACACCCATTGTGTTGCTTTTCACAACCATTTTACGGACTTAGGAAATTATTTCATTATAGAAAATACCATGATTCAGCATCCCACACCCATAATATTGAGTGCATGACATTTCACTTGACTTAGGTAAAAATAACACCTTAGTCCATGGTCCAATGTCTATCATAATCAAGCGTTTTGGAATTTAAGACTTAGGCATAAATAACACCCTAATTCATAATCCAAGGCTCATAATATCGAGCATTTGGAATCTTTAGATTTGGGCAAATATAATACCTTAATCCATAATCCAAAGCTCATAATATCGAGCATTCAGAATCTCAAATTTAGGCAAAAATAGCACCTTACCCGGGGCAATTAGAATCCCTTTTGGCTTAGGCATAATTTACAACCATGGTCCAGGGTCCTATATTCATCTCATCGGACATATGGCATTCCGGACTTAGGCATAATAGAAACTGTGTCCGGGGTCCATCACCAACTATTTAGGTATTTAAGATCCCTCTTTGGACTTTGGTTTTAAGTGGTCCTTGTTGGGGTCTTTTAATAATTATGGTTTAGTGCATGAATTTTCCTTAAACTTAGGATTTTTCCACTGCACAACCTGTTCAACATTAGACAACTCGTGGCAGGTACTATAATGGCATAAGGGTACGAGTAAAAACCCTTAAATGTGCTCCTTAACCTTGGGCAATGGTCAAGTGGATTCCCTTGTTTGGCCATCTAAGGTGTGGCTCACATGGGCACGGGTAAAGACCCTTGAATACGCTACTTGTCCCCAGAGGGTGGTCAAGTGGATTCCCCTATTTGGCCGTTACTGATCCTCTTTGGACCTTATACTCCTCGAATCTTGGTAAAGTGTGGCAACCTTACATGTTGTGTTAGGCCAAAGTGTCAGAGGACTAAAGGTCTTCTGATGGAACAAGTGAACTTGCTTTGGGCTTTGTGAGAAGGTCACCCGTATTTGTTGTGTGGGATGATCTGTTGTCTCTCAGGGATAACTTTTCTTTTCTTCTGGGAGACCGGCCTTGCATCTCGCTTAATAGATAAATGATGACAGATGAAGGTGGGGTCAAGCCAAGATATGTCAGAGGACGTCCAGGCAAAGAGGTCTTTGTTTTTTTGTAAGAGCTCCATAAGCGGGCGTCTCTCTTGCTCTTCAAGACTTGCACTAATCTTGGTGACTTAGTCAGGCTTGTCAACTAATTGGAGTAGGAGCAATTCTTGTTATTCTTGTCACCTTAACCGTGACCACCTCACTATTCTTGTTAAGGAATTTCATGGCTAGGTGAGCAGTGGACACTGTAAGTAGATGGGTAGTCCACGACTAAAAATCAGACTTTGACGATTTTGTAGACTTTGTTGTCTCTGAGGGTCAGGAATATTTCAAAATATTCCACTAGGGTGATTTTCTCTCCAGAGAACCCAGTGAGTTTGCCCTCATATGGGGTTAAGGCAGACATGGGGAACTCTAACTTTTTGAAAGCATTCATGAACATTATATCTACTGAGCTACCCTAGTCCGCTAAAATACGCCAGACTTCAGCGTTAGATATTATACCGAAGATGACGAGTGGATCATCGTGATCCCGGATAATATCATTGTAGTCTTTAGCGGTGAAAGATATCGGTGGTTCTTCCCCTGTCATCAGCATGAGGTCTACGCATAGAGCCAGAAATGCTCAATACCACAGTTCGAAGTGCTTTCTTTCGGGAATTACTGGATGAAGTTCCTCCTATAAACCCTCCAGAGATTGTGCTGACCAACCGATTTGTCCCATTGGCCCTATTTTAAGCATCACAGTTTTAATCCTGCTGGTTGTCAATATCACGGCTAGGCAGAATCCTGGATTTTCGAGTGGGGGCTGCGGTTTCTTCTCCTTTGACATGGAGTCAGACTTTGTCGTGGGTTACAGCTATGTCTTCTCTCTCTTCGTATTCCGGGATGATCATTGTTTCGGATCCTGACAATGTACTTAAGTAGCCGACCTTTGGATATTCTGGAACTCAGTCTGAAGTACCTCTGAGAATTGTTTCCCTTGGGGTGTTCAAATGAGTGTAGTAAGAGTACTTAGGCCAGTGTGCTTCATCTTTAAAGGAGCTTCGAGGCTGGTTAGAGTTCCATTTATTTTTCTAGTGAGTGAGCTTACCTTTTTCCAGAGTCTCTTTATCCTTGATGATCTCCTCTAGGTCGATGTATTTCTTTGAACGGACGTGGAATTCGTTCATAGTCTCTGGCTTCCTTTTTGCTAAAGGTCGAAAGAATTCAAAATCAGTTAAGAGACCACTTCGGGCATAGTAAAGGGCTATTCTGTCATCGAAGTCCTCCACGTTAATGCATGCCACCATAAATAGCCTAACATAATCACGAAGAGGCTCATCCCCCCCTTGACAGACCTTTGCCAAGGATTCGATAGGTCTGGGTTGTTCCTTGCTGGTGGCGTACTGGATCAGAAAGCATTGTTTAAGATATGGCCAATTAACCATGGACCTTCGTGGTAAGCCTAAAAACCATTTAAGGGCTCCCTTCTTCAGGGATAGAGGAAAAGCATGGCATAACAACTCTATAAACCCTTCGTGAAAACAGAGGGATTGCTCATAAGCATTTATATGCTCCTGGGGATCCGTGGTTCCATCACAAATCTCCAAGTTTGTTGGAAATTTAAAGTTCCTAGGAACGTGGTATGCCATCAGTTGATCAGAAAAGGGGTGCTCTTCAAACCTGTGGTTCGGATTTTCATTCCGGATATTGACCACAGAAGCATCAGCGTGTGCCCTTCTTTAATTATTTCCTGCGCTAAGACTGTCATCATTAAGGTGAGGTCAAGGTCAATTTTCATGCATGGCACGTTGCATGTCTTCCAACCTCCAATATTGCTCATTCAGCATAGCCATATGCTGTTGCAGCATGTCTTGAAATTGACGTTGGGATGCCTGAGACTGATTTGTGTGTTAAGAGCAAGACGCACGATCGCCAAACTCGTTGTTAGGCATTCCCAAACGCTGATGAATCGGGATCCTGCGTTGTTGGGAATCAGGGTTTCCTCCTTGTGTTGGGATTCCAAGCCTATCTCTTACAGGAATCCTACGCGGTGGGTTTGGGCTTTCATCGGGAACCGAGGTGGTATGCCCATCGCATTGGTTCTCTACATTAAGTGCCTGGTTTCTCGCAGTGGAGGCTTCAACAGCAGGTGGTGGAGGAAGAGGGGGCGCTGGGCGGCATGGTCTTGCCTTTGGTTGGTTGAGGCCTGCCCAGCGTCTCTTCTTGAATTATGTCTGGTGTTCACCATGATTGGAGTGGGATTATAAGTTTCTCGTTTCTCACAAATGGCGCCAATGTTCTGAAGTGGAATCAGAGGGTACCTGTAATAGGCACGTTAGGGTGGACTCCTTTGTAGCACAGCAACGACAATGGTGGTCCGAGGGTTGGGTACCTGCAAAAGGCACTCCGACGCTCAAGTTAGACCTTTTACAATGAGGACAATCTGTATATTCGAGGAGATGCATACCTTTGAGACCTGACATGGTATTTATAGGAGCATCATAGGATGAGTGCAATTTTTATTAAATGCAGATATTTAGGATTATAATCCTTTAGGGATTGTGATCCCTTTTAACTTATTTCCCTATTTATGTGGGATATAATTAGCTTTCATATCCATCAAAGATACTTAAGAGATTTAGGCCTAATAAATAGGCTGATATACTCATCAAGATAGCGCGTAGTAATATTTGAGTATTATTCTGGTGGACTGAGTTGCTCCTAACTGATAACTCAAAATCCCGGTCCAGAACAAATATGAACATAACTGAAAATATAAGTTCATTTCGAACTCTTGAAATTCACAACACGAATAATTATTTTTTATTGTAGATTTATTCTCAATGAGAAATTAGTGAGTTAACCAAGTCAACAACTAGAGTCAAGTCAATTGGGTCTCATAAGAATCGACCAGTTCAACTCAATCATATTAGGTTGATAACATAACCAATTTAATGATTGACTCAAATCGGCTAGAGGATTGATTCATTTGTCCAACTAACCAGATTGAACCAAGGTTTTAACATTGTTCAGGAGAAAGCCTAATTTTCCTTTCTATAATTTTAATGGTTGAGAATTATAGGATTTGATAATGATATTTTTAATATTTTAATAAAAAGATACTATAAAGTCTTATCATAATTTATTTATAGAAGGATTTTGACTTTTTGTCGCTTAACTCTTCTATTAATTAGTTTTATTTTCATCATAAATCTTTTCAAAACTCATCATATCTATCCTAAATTACTATTTTTTTAATAAAAAAAATCTTAGTTGGTGTTAATATAAAAATAACATTTTTTCGACTCAGGCATTTTTTACGCATAGTCGAATACTTTGAGAAACTTATACAATTCAATCAAATCGAAGATAAGGTTTTCGAAATAACCTATTCGATTTACCAAGGTGGTAATTTCGATTCGGTATCAAAATAACTTCGATTTGGAGTTAAAACAGTTAAAATTATCAAATCGAAGATAAGGTTTTCGAAATAACCTATTCGATTTACCAAGTTAGTAATTTCGATTCTGTATCAAAATAACTTCGATTTGGAGTTAAAACAGTTAAAACTATCAAATCGAAGATAAGGTTTTCGAAATAACCTATTCGATTTACCAAGGTGGTAATTTCAATTCGATATCAAGATGACTTTGAATTGGAGTTAACAGTTGAAACTATCATGATAATTTTGGTTTGATATTATTAAACAAATTATTTTTGAAATAACGTATTCGATTTACCAAGGTGGTAATTTCGATTCGGTATCAAGATGACTTCGAATTGGAGTTAATAGTTGAAACTATCAAATGATAGTTTCGGTTTGATATTAGAAATAATATTTTGGAGACTTCGAATATGATTCAAACATTGAGATTTTAAAAGTAGCTACACTTAGCAAATTCTTGAAGGATAGAGGAATTTGACTATATGGAAAACCAGAAAGTGGTTGAAGAATCAAAGTTTGAATTCAGAAAGAAAGATTTTTTGAATTTGAATTAGAAGTTAACAGCAGTTGCAGATGTTAGATCAAGACAACTTAAGGATTAATGGTTAAGATTAAGCAGTTACTTGTAGTACGAGGATCACTGACAAGGATTTGGTAGTTATTAAATAAAGATTACTAATCATTTAGTAGTTATCTTTGTTTTAGACACATTGCAAGATCTTGTAAAAATGGTAGTTACTTAGGAAGTCTATAAATACTAAGAGGATGGAAACGTTTAGGGGTTAGAAATTCATTACTCACAAATACTTGTAAACTCACGCTCTCACATCCATTGACATTTCAAGCAAACAGCACGCAAGTCTAGTCCAATATGTTTCCATCCACTTTCATTTCTGTACAATTTATCAATTCAATGCAAGTTTATCTTCAATTCATTTAATTTCAATCATTTTACTTTATTACAACTCTTTTCTACTCCTGATCAAGTGTTCTTCCGAGATCATTTGATTTCTTTTAATTACTTTTTTTACTTTATTGCAAAACTCTTTTCTACTCTTGATCAAGTGTTCTTCCGAAATCATTTGATTTCTTTTAATTACTTTCTTTACTTTATTACAAAATTCTTTTCTACTCCTGATCAAGTGTTCTTTTGGGATCATTTGATTTCTTTTTAATTGCTTTCTTTACTTTCTTGAAATTTATATACTTATATTTACTATTCATTACATGTATTTTAAATTATTTTACTCTCTATTCTTTACTTAGTATTTTACACTACTCAAATCACGTATAAACATTCAATTTTGAATTTACATAATCTTCTGAACTTTGAAATCATCATTTACATCCTTGTAAGATCTTAGCTTAGACTAGAATCCCAAGAGGAAGCGATTCCCTTCCCCGAATTGAGATCGAGAATCAAACTTTGTCAAGATACAAAGGATTTACCTTAGTCTAATTAGTTATTGTCAAAAATTTTAGTAAACAAATTGGCATGCCCAATGGGACAGGTCAATTAAGATCTTAAGGGATTTTGAAGTTTATGCGTTTAAGAAGTGGTAGAATACTGCTAAATATGTCTGAGAATACATCTTTGAATGCTCAGAACCATCAAGTAGGGAATAATGGAGGCAATAATAGTAGAGATACTATAGTCTCTGCACCACAGGCCTTAGAGCCCGTGATCAGTGAAATCACTGGAGCCCTTATTTCAAGTTCAGAAACTAGAACTCTTACGGTAAATGGACCTGCACCTTTGTTTGGGTTGCCTCCTGGGTTTACTCCCTAGAATGTCACGCACAACATAGGTACTGCCCAGGCCACATATACAAGTCTTATACCAAATGTTTCATTAAGAAATCAAATGGTAAATGCTGGTGGCCAAATTGCTGGAACAAGTACCAATCAAACTGGTAGGCAAAATATGATAACACCAATATTCCCTAACATGCCCAGAGATATGTCTTTGATTCCTTCAGGGAACACGAATACAACTTTGAATAATATCAGGAAACAGATTAATGAAAGTAATCATGAGATGGTCCATATGTTGACTCAACAGATGACTACTGTTATAACTTCATTCATCGAATCAACCAATAATACTTACACCACATTGGCTAGACAAATGGGTAGGATTGTAGATGTTTTTGGTAACCCAGAAGTTTCTGTAGGTAATTAAAGGGTAGACAATCAGTCTGTGCCCAAGAGAATGCCCAGTTAGTGAATAATCTCAATATTAACAATACAGTTAAGGACAACTAGTTTAGGGAAATTCTACATGGTTCAAATATAGGATTTCGCATGGTCAATTAAAATCAAGATGCCGATAACCTCCTAGAAAGGATTAGACATAATAATCTTGGGGGGCAACAGAATATTAATCAGGCAGTTGAACAAGTGCTTAATAGATATGGATTTAATGTGGGATATGCGAATAGACCCTATTTTGTGTCACCTTTCCCTGAGTTTATCCAACAAGCAGAATTGCCTAGAGGATGGAAGGCACCTAAGATTTCTAATAAATTTGCTGGGGAAAGTGGAGAATTAACAATAGAACACATTGCACGATTTACAAGCGAAGCAGGAGATGTAGCAACAAATGAATATCTGAAGATGAAATATTTCCCTAGCTCTCTAACGAAAAATGCTTTTACTTGGTCTACTATTCTCCCACCAAATTTGATTCACTCTTGGAACTAGTTGGAAAGAAATTTCCATGATCAATTCTCTAGAGGACAGACAAAAGTAAGTCTCGTGGATTTGTTTAATATTAGAAGAGGACATGAGGAGTCAATAAATGATTACTTGGCCAGGTTTAGGCAGATGAAGGCCAAGTTTTTTACTGTCATTCCTGAGTTTGAGGTAGTAAAAATGGCTGCTAGTGGTTTAGACTGTTCCATTTGAAAGAAACTAGTTAACCAGCAAATCCTTGACATATCTCAACTTGCTGATAAAGTAAGACAAATTGAGCAATTATAACTCGAAAAAAAAAATTTAGGAGAAATTTAAGAAAAGAAAAAATTACTTATATCGAAACTCTTGATAGCAAGGATAAGTATGGTAAGCAATCGAAAGACAATAAAGTAGCCTATGTCAAAATCGATGAAAATGAAGATGACGAGGATAATAAGATTAATATAGCAGAATTAAAATCTGGCCCTCCTTATACTTGCTCATCCTTAATGTTTAATCGAATGAAGGACAATATGAAGTCCTCCAATAAGTTAACTTATGCTTTCGATATTTCTAAGGCTGATTTAATTTTTGATGTCTTATTAAAAGATAAGCAAATTAAACTTCCAGATGGACATAAAATCCCTTCACTAGAAGAAATAAATGGTCAAAGATATTGCAAGTATCATAACAGATATGGACATTCGACTAACAACTATATACGTTTTAGGGATTTAATTCAAAAAAGCATTATGGAAGGAATACTAAAATTCAAGAACAACAAGAACATGAAAGTGGATTTAGATCCATTCCAAGTAAATGCTAGCTATATCAAGCCAATGGGCTTCACTGAGGTTAATATGGTCGAAGTAGGAGAGTCCTCTCCTGACCTTATTGATCACAGCCTTGATGTATTCGAGGCTACAAAGGAAGAAGTTTTCCCTAAGGCTGGGGAAACTCTGGTCGAATTCCTTCTAAGAAAGAAAGAAGGGGAGAAAGAAGTCTCTTTGTGCCCTAGATGCAGTGCTGTCTTCGACAGGCTGGCTGCCAAGTCTTACCAGGCAAATTTGAAGCAGAAACAGAAGGAGAAAACCATTATAGGAGCTTCCATCAGTATCAATAATCATCCAATAAATGACAATGCAGTGGTAATGCAGGGACCAGAGATTTCCAGAAATGGGAAGATGAGGGTTCCCCCTGCAAATGTGGCCCTTAATCAATGGGTCAAGAATAGTCCACGACCTCACCAGTTTCAGAACAAGCCGTATTGGCCAAAATTCAAACATGGGATGAGTCCTTTTAACAGGAAACCAAACACATGGTTTCGAGGGGAAAGTTCGAACCCAAACTAGGGTTTGACCCTGTATATGTCAAAGTCTCAATGGCGCAAGGCGCAGAAGCTGCGACAACAGCAGCTACAACCACGGGCATTAGCTAAGTTAATATAGCCATAAAGGTCATTTGCCCAGGTGGTTCGAGGACCACCTTTAAAAGAAGAAAAACAAAAGCCTCCAAGTCCAACGGATAAGGACGTTATTACAGATTCATTTCGAATCTGGGTTTAAAGATGATCTCGACACAATTTTTAGTGTCAATATTGTGTCTCTTCTTCCTTATAACTTTGATGTTTTAGGTGATCAAGAAGTAAATCAGGAAGAAGATTTCGAAGAAGATTTAGAAGAGACCAGTTGGTATATGGTCGAAGAAGATACAGTCGAAGTGATGGAAAATTCAACAGTCTTCAATACTCCATCCCATGACATGAAGAGCCATCTTCGCCTATTTTTTATTAAGGCAACAGTAAATGATAAATTAGTGGGTAAGGTATTGATAGATGGAGGAGCTTCCATTAAACTTTTACCGAAGAATTTACTGAAAAAATTTGGCAAGTCAGAGGTTGATTTGTTGCCACATAATATAGTGGTAACAGATTTTAATGGCAGATCCTCCACATCAGAAGAGGCTATTATTCTCGATATCAAAGTGGCTTCAGTAGCAAGGTCAACTTTGTTCATAGTGGTTCCTTCGAAGGCCTGCTACAATCTGCTTTTGGGTAGGGAGTGGATTCATGCTGTTGGTGCTGTTCCTTCGACTGTCCATCAGAAGATGTTCTTGTGGAATCAGGTTGGGGAACTCGAGATGGTTGAAGCTAATGATACCCTTTACTATGTCAAGCAGAACCATGCAGATTTATAGACATATATGCCTAGTGTTCGACTATTCTCTATCTGGGATTCAGCAGCTCTCGACAGGAAGGGAGTTAAAAATGGTGGCTCTTACCCCAACAGGTTTCTCTGTGATCCCAAAAGCTGATTCATTTCAGCTTTGAAATTGTAATGACTCTAGGGCGTACAAATGCCTATTTAATATTTTAGGTCGAGTATATTCGGCCTTAAGTTGTAATAATGGAACTTAAAAGCCATATGGCTAGAATTTCAGCCTATATGGCTGAAAACGCATAGAAAGTGCGATTTCGAGTCAGATGACTCGAATCTCAGCTTATATGGCTGAGAAATTTGGTACCAATGAAGGTACTAACTTGGATTATATTTATGATGATTCCCTTTTAGGATTCGAACAGACTCCTCTACCTGAGATTAAGAGAGTAGAGGTACAAGATCCTTTAGAGGAAATCAATTTAGGAAATGATGTAATAAATAAGCCTACTTTCATAAGTAGTTTAATAAATTCTAATTTCAAGTACAAGTTGATTCATCTGCTTGAAGAATATAAAGATTGCTTTGCATGGGATTATGAGAAAATGCCTAGGCTCAGTCGAGAATTAGTGGAGCACAGACTACCAATTCGAGCAGGACAAAGACCAATCAAACAAGCACTAAGAAGGTTTGCCCCCGAAGTGGTATTAAAAATTAAGGAGGAAATCAAAAGATTACTAAAGGCTAAGTTTATTCGAACTGCCAAATATGTTAACTGGATTTCTAATGTTGTTCCTGTTATAAAAAAGAATGGTAAGTTGAGAGTATGCATTGATTTTTGAGATTTAAATTCTGCTACCCCTAAAGATGAATATCTTATGCCTATTGCTGACATGTTGATTGATTCAGCTTCAGGTCATGAAATTTTAAGTTTTTTGGACGGTTATTGTGGGTATAATCAAATTTACATTACAGAAGAGGATGTGGCAAAAATAGCGTTTCGATGTCCAGGATCAATTAGTACCTTCAAATGGGTAGTCATGTCCTTTGGATTAAAAAATGTTGGAGCCACATATCAAAGAGCTATGAATACTATTTTCCATGATTTCATTAGTAAATTCATGGAAGTTCACATTAATGATATGGTGATAAAATCAAAATCAGAATAAGGGCATCTCTCGAATTTGAAGCAATCATTTAAAAGAATAAGAAAATATGGGTTAAAAATGAACCCTATTAAATGTGTTTTTGGTGTTTATGCAGGAAATTTCCTAGGATTCTTAGTTCATAAAAAAGGAGTAGAGGTAGATCAGAACAAAGCGAAAGCTATTCTGGAAGCATCACCTCCTTCGAATAAGAAGCAACTCCGGTCTTTCCTAGGAAAAATTAATTTCCTAAGAAGATTCATTTCCAATTTATCAGGAAAAATTAAAGTTTTCTCTTCACTCTTGAAACTCAAAGCTGAAGAAGTGTTTCGTTGGGAAAAGGAACATCAAGCGGCTTTCGATCAAGTCAAGAAGTGCTTGGCTAATCCTCCAATAATTACACCTCCAGTACCTGGATGTCCCTTGAAGTTATATATTTCAGCATCAAATGAAACGATTGGGTGTATGCTAGCACAAGAAGATAAGAATAGAATTGAAAGAGCTATATATTATCTTATTAGAGTTTTAGTCGATGCCGAAACAAGATATAGTGCAATTAAGAAATTATGCTTAGCCTTGTACTTCTCTTGCACCAAGTTAAAATATTATGTAAAGCCACATGATGTATTTGTTGTTTCGAAAACTGATATAATAAAATATATGCTGACCAAATCTATCTTGCATAGTAGAGTAAGAAAGTGGGCTCTTGCTTTAACTGAATTTTCTTTAAAGTATGTACCATAAAAGGCCATGAAAGGCCAAGTGTTGGCAGATTTTTTGATTGACCACCCTTGTGTTGACGTCGAAGAAAAAGATATTGTCTATGTTGGTTTGAAGCCATGGAAATTATATTTCAATGGGTCAAAACACGCTGGAGGTGTGGGTCTTGGAATTCTAATTGTATCGCCAGTTGGGATTCCAACTAAATTTTTATTTGAATTAAAACATGAATGTTCGAATAACGAAGCGGAGTATGAAGCTTTAATAGTTGGTTTACAAACTTTAATTTCACTCAAGGCCAGAATTATTAAAGTTTTTGGTGATTCCCAGCTAGTCGTTAAGCAATTGACTCGAGAATATAAATGTGTTAATCACAATTTATTCAAGTACTTTGCTTTTGCAGCAAGGTTGTTGAGTGAATTCGACAAAGTAATTTTGCAGCATATTCCAAGGGAAGAAAATTTTGAAGCCAATGAGCTTGCTCAAATAGCTTCAGGTTACAAGATTTCGACTACAACTTTGGTTAAATTAATCGAAATTAGAGAAAAATTATATCCGTTCGAGAGTATAGAAGTATGTCTACTTGAGGATATTGATGATGATGATTAGAGAAAGTCAATTATTAATTATTTACAAAACCCAAATGTATCAGTCAAAAGAAAATTAAAATATAAAGCTCTACATTATGTTATAATGGGAGATTCACTTTATAAAAAGTCAGTAGATGGAAATTTATTGACATGTTTGAGCAAAAAAGAAGCATACACAACCTTGGCAGAAGTACATGAAGGTATTTGTGGTGCTCACCAAGCTGGTGAGAAAATGAAATGGGTATTACGTAGATAGAGGGTTTATTGGCCTGCAATGGTAATGGATTATCACTTGTATGCTAAGTTGTGTGAGGAATGTCAAAGGCATGGAAACATTCAGTATGTTCCTGCAAGTGATTTACATTCGATTATAAAACCATGGCCATTTCGAGGATGAGCTCTCGATTTAATAGGCCAGATTCATCCTCTATCTTCTAAAGGGCACAGGTATATTTTAGTTGTCATTGACTATTTTATGAAGTGGGTTGAGGTGATTCCTTTAAAAGATGTTACTCAACAGGAGATTATTAACTTTATCAAAGAAAATATTATTTATAGATTTGGTATTCCGCAAACTCTAACTACTGACCAAGGCACTGTATTTACTAGTCGTGTTATTAGTGAGTTTGTTAAGACAATGAATATTAAACTTCTCACCTCAACCCCTTATTACGCGTAAGCCAATGGCCAGGTTGAAGTAGCTAATAAGATTTTAATCGGTTTAATTAAGAAACATGTGGGTCGAAAGCCAATAAGTTGGCATAAGACTTTGAGCTAAGTTTTATGGGCTTATCGAAATTCTCCTAAGGAAGCTATTGGTACAACGCCATATCATTTAGTTTATGGTCATGATGCCATTTTACCAATTGAAATCAATCTTCAGTCAATTAGGTTACAACGTCAAAATGGAATTCCTACCCAAGATTATTAGGATTTGATGTTTGATGAACTAAATTAGTTAGATGAAGAAAGATTAATTGCTCTAGAAAATTTGATTCAACAAAAAGAAAGAATTGTAAAATTTTAGGATCTTCGAGTCAAAAGAAAAGAATTTGCTTTAGGTGATTTAGTTTGGAAGGTTATTTTACCTATGGAGAAGAAATCGAAGTTATTTGGAAAATGATCGCATAATTGGGAAGGGCCATATCGAATCGAAATAGTTTATTCTGGTAATGCGTATTCGATTAAGAATATAATTTCAAATGAAAAGATTCCTTCAATAAATGGTAAATATTTGAAGGTATATAGGCCAACCATTCATGAAATTAAGATCTTGTAGAAAGCATAGCTTCGATTTAAGACAGAAAGAGAAAATCAACAGTAAACTCATTTAATGGTGACGTGATGGAGTACGGCTGAAGCCATTTTTATCCATTAAAAGCCATTATTAGGCTTTGTAATTCCCTAGAAAGTGGGGGTGGTCAATTAATGGGGAATAGCCATGTAGTGACGGTTTACATGTGTGAAGATTTAAATATCAAAATTGCAGGTTTTGTCGCCTCACTTTTCAGTTGCTTTGTCTTTTGTTAAGTAAAATAGGCAAAATTCTAAGTAAAATTCCTGTTCAGTAGTAATCGAAGGAAATATTCAAAAGCTAAAATATTTCTCTTATACTTCGAGAATAAATATTGGGGGGCATCTGTTGATATAAAAATAACATTTTTTTAAATCAAGCATTTTTTACGCATAGTCGAATACTTTGAGAAAATTATACAATTCAATCAAATTAAAGATAAGGTTTTCGAAATAACCTATTCGATTTATTAAGGTGGTAATTTCGATTCGGTATCAAGATAACTTCGATTTGGAGTTAAAACAGTTAAAACTATCAAATCAAAGATAAGGTTTTCGAAATAACCTATTCGATTTACTAAGTTGGTAATTTCGATTCGGTATCAAGGTAACTTTGATTTGGAGTTAAAACAGTTAAAACTATCAAATCGAAGATAAGGTTTTTGAAATAACCTATTCGATTTACCAAGGTGGTAATTTCAATTCGATATCAAGATGACTTCAAATTGGAGTTAACAGTTGAAACTATCATGATAGTTTAGGTTTGATATTATTAAACAAATTGTTTTCAAAATAACGTATTCGATTTACCAAAAATGGTAATTTCGATTCGGTATCAAGATGACTTAGAATTGGAGTTAATAGTTGAAACTATCAAATGATAGTTTCAGTTTGATATTAGAAATAATATTTTGGAGACTTCGAATATGATTCGAACATTGAGATTTTAAAAGTAGCTACACTTAGAAAATTCTTGAAGGATAAAGGAATTCGACTATATGGAAAACCAGAAAGTGGTTGAAGAATCAAAGTTTGAATTCATAAAGAAAGATTTTTTGAATTTGAATTAGAAGTTAACAGCAGTTGCAGATGTTAGATCAAGACAACTTAAGGATTAATGGTTAAGATCAAGCAGTTACTTGTAGTACGAGGATCGCTAACAAGGATTTGGTGGCTATTAAACAAAGATTACTAATCATTTAGTAGTTATATTTGTTTTAGACACATTGCAAGATCTTGTAAAAATGGTAGTTACTTAGGAAGTCTATAAATACCAAGAGGATGGAAACATTTAGGGGTTGGAAATTCATTACTCACAAACACTTGCAAACTCACGTTCTCACGTCCATTGACATTTCGAGCAAACAGCACGCAAGTCTAGTCCAGTATGTTTTCATCCACTTTCATTTTTGTACAATTTATCAATTCAATGCAAGTTTATCTTCAATTCATTTAATTTCAGTCATTTTACTTTATTGCGACTCTTTTCTACTCCTGATCAAGTGTTCTTCCGAGATCATTTGATTTCTTTTAATTGCTTTCTTTACTTTATTGTAAAACTCTTTTCTACTCCTGATCAAGTGTTCTTCCGAGATCATTTGATTTCTTTTAATTGCTTTCTTTACTTTATTGCAAAATTCTTTTCTATTCCTGATCAAGTATTCTTTTGAGATCATTTGATTTCTTTTAATTGCTTTCTTTACTTTCTTGCAATTTACATATTTATATTTACTATTCATTGCATGTATTTTAAACTGTTTTACTCTCTATTCTTTACTCAGTATTTTACACTACTCAAATCACGTATAAACATTCAATTTTGAATTTACATAATCTTCTGAACTTTGAAATCATCATTTACATCCTTTTAAGATATTAGCTTAGATTAGAATTTCAAGAGGATGCGATTCCCTTCTCCGAATTGAGATCGAGAATCAAACTTTGTCAAGAGATAAAGGGTTTGCCTTAGTCTAATTAGTTATTGTCAAAAATTTTGGTAAGCAGTTGGATAGTGCCAACTGTGTACTAGTGTTTGTATAAGATGCTACATCAGCAAAGTTCGTTAAGATTTCTAATGAGATTTGCAGTTACGATGAATTTGATGAGTTTTAAAAAGATTTGAATCAAAATAAAATAAAATATAGTTATGAGATGAAAATGAAACTTAGAATAAAGTTAAAGGTGAAAAAGTATATTTAAAAAAAATATTGACAACACCTCCCTATTCAGCATTTTGAAACTTTTTATAAAAAAAAATAAAACAAGAAAACCCAAACACGCACACTAGTAACATTTGAACTTATATACTTCAATAAGTACTCATCAAATATTTTTTTCGTATTTAAATGAATTTATAAAACATTTATTTAATTTCATATAATTTGTTTTGAGCTTGTTTTTAGAAACTAATAATTGAATATTATAAAAAAATTCTGCGAAAACTAAAAATAACTTAGGTAATATGTTTTAGATCGTATTTATGACAATGAAACTTATTTAATGAGTTCAAGTCAAATAAAGACTTATAAGGAGGATGTTTGAGCTTCTGCCCATTTCTGCATTTGAAACTCTATAGATTTTAATTAAGAATGACTCACACACTAGTCTCATATACACACACTAACACACATATGTTATAACTAGAGAGGGGGAAGACCTTTCGAACAGTAGAAGATTTTACTAATTAAACTAGCTGGCATCTTTCAATTATTAGTTTTATTTATCAAATTTTTACATTTAGTATGAAATTAGTATATGAGATGGAGTTATAAGTGTGACTAACAAAAATAAATAACTTGTTATTTGACATTGGTATTGCAAATTTGATCTTTTAAGAAAGGAATGTAATTTGTATGTTATGTAGAATCAAGATTAAGTGTATTTGAGATAGTTGTAAAAATTTGATTATTTTAATAATCGATTATTGTATAATAGTTTTTTGTTATAATTGATTATAATAGAATTAATTTTATGTTTAAATATGTTAGTTAAAAAGTAATTTTAAACTAATCTATTTCGTTTGGATGATATAAAAAATTATTTTTATGTATTAAATTATTAAAATAAATATAAAATAATGAAAAAGTTATTTGATTGAGGACAAAATGATATTTATATCTCAAAGTATAATGAATAATCTATAGTTTAAAATCATAAACTTTAATTTTTAACATTATAAATTTTTTTATAATACATTAAATTTTATATAAAAATTAAAAATTTGACAAATATGCATAGAATACTATTATAACAACTTTTTAATAAAAAAAAACTGTTGAGAACGAATTTAATCATTACCGTACATGCTCCAAGTCTTATTCTATTATTTTAAAGAGAAGTGTTACCTGCACATTTATTAGTTTTATAGAAATGTTAGAAGGGCAATTCTTTGGATTGTTTTCAGTTTCACTATCTCTCCTTTCTTTTTCTTTTTTCGGTAGATTGTGGAAAAACTATCCAGAACCCCTCTGGAGTTGAACTCCACTAATATCATCCCTCAAAACATAAAGAAGAACAAACGGAGAAGAGAAAAACATAACCTCAAAGTCCTGTTGATGGCCCAAGCTGGCAAGAATATCAGCAGCTCTGTTAGCCTTACGATAAACATGAGAAATCTGCACTTCCCAATCCTGGCTTAAGAGTTTTAAGATTTCAGCAACTAAAACAGAAGCTGGATGAGTATCAACAGCATTCTTGATCAGCTTAATAGCACACTGAGAGTCTATGTCGACCTTTAGTTTCCTGAAGCCTAGATTCTAGGCAAGCTTAAGACCATGATAAACACTCCAAAGTTCTGCTATGGTAATGGAAGAGGCACCCAGATTAGCTGAAAAGCAATGAACCACTCTCCCAGAACAGTCTCTAATGATACCACCACAAGCAGCCTTGTGGATTATCAATGATAGAACCATTAGTGTTAAGACAAAACCAGTCCAAAGGAGGCCATTTCCAAGCTATAGAAGTGTTCTGTATTGGAAATTGATTCTTTAATTCTTTAATCTTTAAAAAAAATTCTAGATACATACACCCTAGAACAAAACACCATAAGACCTAAGATCTACATCATGTTAGATTATCAAGGATTCTTAGATTTTCATAAATACCTGGATCCATAGCTATTGATCACCAACTGTTGCGAAATTTTTGCGACAATCAATCACGAACAAGGAGGTGGTTTGTGATCTTCCTCAACCAAATTACCTTAACTCCTCAATGGGACCGCTGTCTCTCTTCTAGATGGAAAGAAGGGAACTTGTGTTATGATTTGGTATATTGGGGACCATAATCATTTCTGATGTATATTAACCAATTAGGATTCTCATAATCTCCTAATGGGCCAATATGGTATCTACTTATTAAGTCCACATCAAGTTGTGAAGTCTACGGACTCACTAAATTAGATAACTTAATAACAAGCTCAATAAATTAAATAGTTAATATAATTGTCAATTAAATATGATGCCCAACATTAATTACGAAACATAAATTTCCTAACAATCTCCCACTTGGGCTTCATATTATTCCTGAAACAATTATACTACAAATTCTTTAGGCGCACATCTGTATGCTATTTATCTTTAGACTTCTCCTTAATACAATCTGGTCCATCTCATTTATTAGCTATGGAACCACTGCAACTTTTATCACAATCAAGCGTAACTAAACCACAATGATCACCATAGCAATATACTTAATGACATAGATCAAATATGGATGAGTAGCATGGAAATTACATACAATGTGATCTCAGACATGCTTATTTCCAACTGGTCCTTCTTTAGTCCTTAGTGAGATCAATCCAAAGTCCTTAAATGCAACACTAACGTTGCATATACAAAGCATAAACAAGTTCAAAAATAGAATCATAAACCATCAACTTTGTTCTGCAGAAAATCAAATAACACAATGTCCAAAGTAAAACATAGAACATAAAAAGACTCCCACTAAACTAAGGTATCCTCAGGAATAACACCCATATAAGCAGTATGCTCATGAAAACCTTAGGTATCAAGCCCTTAGTTAATGGATCAGCTAGCATAAAATTTGTCTCTGTATGTTCTATAGAAATCTGTCTATCCTGAACTCTTTCCTTAACAACTAGAAACTTGATGTCGATAAACTTCAACTTTGTCAAGCTCCTATTGTTGTTGGAGTAAAGAACTGTTGAGTTATTGTCACAATAAATCTTCAGTGGTCTGTCAATACCATCAATCACATGCAAACTAGTGATAAAGTTCCGCAGCCATATCCCGTGGTTGGACGTCTCATAACAAGCTATGAACTTTGCTGCCATGGTCGAAGAAGCTATAAGAGTCTATTTAGCATACTTCCATGAGATAGCTCCTCCAGTTAACACATAGATGTAGCCTAATGTGGAGCACCTACTATCTTGACATCCCACAAAATCAGAGTCAAAGTACCCAATGATCTCTAAACTGTCAGATCTCTTATAATTGAGCATATAGTCTTTTATTCTCTTCAAATAACGCATCACATGTTTAGCCGCTTTCTAATGCTGCATACCAAGATTGCTCAAATATCTTCCCAAAACTCCCATTATAAATGCTATGTCAGGACGAGTACAAACTTGAGCATACATTAGACTCCCTACCACTGATGCATAGGGAATCTTCTGCATCTCTTTCATTTCAAGATCATTATTGGGGCACTGTTTGAGACTAAACTTGTCTCCTTTAGCAACGGGTGTGTCTCCTAGTTTACTATCTTTCATCTTGAATCTATTTAAGACTTTATCGATATAGCTTTTTTGTGACAACCTAAGGATACCTCGAGAGTGATCTCTTAGTATCTGAATACCCAATACAAAATAGGCATCCCCAATATCTTTCATCTCAAAATTTTTCGTTAGAAATTTCTTGGTTTCATGCAATAAGCCTATATCGTTGCTAACAAGCAGAATATCATCGACATATAATACCAGGAAGGTATATTTACTCCCATTGAACTTGTGATATACACAGTCATCAACGACATTTGCCTTAAAACCACACGAGGTAATGACTTGATGGAACTTGTGATACCATTGACGGGAAGCCTATTTGACACCATAGATGGATTTCTTTAGCTTGCATACCATAGACTTTGTGTCACTCGACACAAAGTTTTCTGGTTCTACCATGTAAATCATTTCATCAATGTTTCCATTTAGAAATGCAGTCTTGACATCCATCTGATGTAGCTCCATATCAAAATGAGCTACTAGAGTCATTATTGTCCTAAAGGAGTCTTTCGAGGATACCAGAGAGAAAGTCTCTTTATAGTTAATGCCTTCCTTTTGAGTAAAGCCTTTAGCAACAAGACGAGCTTTATATCTCTCAACATTACCCTTTGAATCCTTTTTGGTCTTAAATATCCATTTACAACAAATAGGCTTTGCACCTTCAGGCAATTCGACGAGGTCCCAAACGTCATTGTCCTTCATAGACTTCATCTCATCCTTCATGGCATCAATCCACTTTTGAGAGTTAGAACTGCACATAGCTTGATAGAAGTTGATTGGATCATCCTTTATTAAACCAAAGCCATCCTCATGTTCTTGGAGAAAGATGATGTAATAATTTGATATCGCGCTTCCCCTCCCTCTAATGGATCTCCTTAATGGCACTTCTTGAGGTTGTTAAGTTTGTTCTATAGGTGGTGCTTGAGGAAGAACCTCATCAATGTTGCCTTGTTCTGGAACAATGTCAAGAATAATAGCTTGAACATTATTGTCTAATACCAAAACTATTTCTTGAACAGTGATAGGTACAAGGACTTGATCACTGTCAATAACAGGTTTTTCTTCAAAGACAACATTTCTTATATTTCCTTCCCCCTTAAACTCAACTTCCTCAAGGAATCTCGCATTTTCCGTTTCAAAAAAAGGATCTTGATGTGGGATTGTAACACTTATACTCCTGAGAGCGTTCAGTATAACCAACGAAATAGAAACTAACCTTTCTTGAGTCCAGTTTTCTTTCATACGACCTATAAGGCCGTGCCTTAGCTGGATAGCCCCAAATGTGCAAGTGCCTTATGCTAGGCCTTTTTCCAGTCCAAAGCTCATAAGGGGTTTTGGTTATTGCTTTGCTTGGTACCCTATTAAAGATATAAATTGTGGTCTTTAAGGCTTCTTCCCAAAGTGACTCTAGTAAGGAAGAATGACTAATCATACTTCTTACCATATCCTTAAGAGTCCGGTTTCATCAGTCTACAACACCATTCATACTAGGTTTGCCCGACATGGTATATTGTGGGACAATTCCATACTCATTGAGGAAAAGTGCAAAAGGTCCTAGATGTTGCTCTCCTGATCCGTCATATCTACCATAGTATTCACCACCACGATTAGATTTGACAGCCTTAATTTTTTTTCCAAGCTGAAGCTCAACTTCAACCTTGAAGGACTTGAAAATGTCTAGGGATTGAGACTTCTCATGTATTAAATATAGGTAACAGTACCTAGAGTAATCGTCTATGAACGTAATAAAATATTGTTATCTATTCCAAGAAGGCATAGGGAAAGGACCACAAATATCTGTATGTATTAGTTCTAAGACATCCTTAGCTTTTTCGGCACCTAATTTCCTTATGTTTGTTCGTTTTCCCTTGATACACTCAATACAGACTTGAAAGTCTAACAAATCTAAGGGTTCAAGAATTTCATTTAATACAAGCCTCTGAATTCTCTGTTTAGAGATATGGCCTAAACTCTTGTGCCACAAGGTGGCTGCTCATTTAATTTTGGCTTTGTACCTTTTGAACTTGTTTGTAATATTTCATTATAGGAACTAACAATGTCAAGCATATATAGATTATCAATCAAAGAACCAAAACCAACAACACATGAATTTTGATAGAGACTGACTTTATTATTTCCAAATGAACAAGAAAAACCTGATTTGTCCAAACTAGAAATAGAAATTAAATTTGGTCTGAATGACGGTGCAACAAATGTCTCAAACAAATCCAAATGAAATCCAGTTTTCAATTATAATCTAAAAGTTCCTATAGCTTTTACTGTAACTTTATTACCATCGCCCACAAAGATAAATCTTTCATCATCACTTAGTAGTCGGCTCCACAGGCAACCCTACATAGACATACTTATGTGAGTAGTAGCACTAGAATCTATCCAGCAAGTATCCTTAGGTACAGAAGCTAAATTAACTTCAGAACAAACTAAAGTGAGAAGCTTACCCTTCTTTACACGCCAGGCGACGTACTTGATAAACTATTTCTTCATGTGTCCTGACTTCTTGCAGAAGTAGTAAGTAAATTCCTCATCATGCTTCTTCTATTTCTTTTGATGAGAAGAACCTTTCGCAGTATCCTTAGCTTTCTTCTTCTTCTTGTTCTGAGAGGTCAAAGCCAAGTGAGCACTTTCTGTCTTATCTCTCTACAACCTCTCTTCCTCTTGCACACAGTGAGATATAAGCTCATTGAGGGACCATTTGTCCTTCTGAGTGTTATAATTCACCTTGAATTGCCCAAAGTGTGTAGGACGAGAAATCAAAACCAAATGCACGAGCAAGTCCTCAAACAGCTCTAACTTGAGTGACTTGAGCTTTGATGCAAGATTAGACATTTCCATAATGTACTCCCTTATGTTCCTTTTGCCCTTATATTTCATCGAGATGAGTTTGGCCAAAAGGTTACTCGCCTTTGACTTTTCATTCTTAGCAAAATATTGCTCAATTTCCTCAAGGAACATCTTGGCATTCTTACTCTCAGCAATAGAGCCACAAAATACTTTTGGAATGGAACGCTTCATGATCATCAAGCATATTCAGTTAGAGCGATCCCACTTCTCAATTTTAACCTTATCAGGGTTTTCTGGAGTAGGAGTGGGTTGCTCTGTCCTAAGTTCCAGATCTAATTCCATACAACTGAGAATTATCTCCATGGCTTCTTTCCAGACTTTAAAATTCGTCCCATTCAGCGTTGGGATGATATTGACTTGAGCAGAAATATTTACAGAACTAGCAATAGAAACTGGATATAGAACAAAATAAACAAACATATTCACATAAATAAGCACGTCAATAAAATAAGACATGAACAATTATCCAGAATTGAGAATCCATCACAAGATACCTAGCATAACATTAATTCCTAGTCTTTGGATAGATAAATTAACTGTAAGTGGTACTCTCAATGCAATGATCAAATATGGACGATAAGTTCTGTCAAACAACAACCTTTCTTTGGATCGACTATTGTTTACATGAAAAATAAAAACTTTATAATTGTCACATATTCACCACCGCAGGCATGTCATTATTTGGCCAAACTGTGTCTTCCTTTGGGCCGAGCACAATTAGCATAAATAACTTCACGCAAACATCTATGTAATTTTAATCAAATTAATTTAAACAACAGGGGTTACTTTGACAACATGTTGTTTCAATTAACTTAATTAAAAATACTAGACCAACCAAGAAATTTTTTTTTATCAGTACAAGTCACGACTGTATTACTCAACACAGCTTGGCCGTGTTCCATTCTGTTAAGATTACCGATTCAGTCTTGACGTATTACGACCGTGGACTCCAACACAGGTAGACCGTGTAGCTTACTGGGAAAAAAATTACTTTTCGCAAAAGAAAACACAAGTTTCGTGCAACAACTGTGTAGTAAATACACACATTCTCGGCCAATACATTCTTGTGCAGCAAAAAAAGGTAAAAGCCCTAAATTTCAAACTGGAAAAAGCCATAAATCCTAATAATCTAACAATGATAACCTCTCTGATACCACTTGTTAGAAATTGATTCTTTAATTCTTTAATCTTTAAAACAAATTCTAGATGCATACACCCTAGAACAAAACACCATAACGCCTAGGATCTACATCATGCTAGATTATCAAGGATTCTTAGATTTTCATAAATACATGGATCCATAGCTATTGATCACCAACTGTTGCGGAATCTTTGCGACAATCAATCACGAACAAGGAGGTGGTTTGTGATCTTTCTCAACCAAATCACCTTAGCTCCTCAATGGGACCGTCGTCTTTCTTCCAGATGGGGAGAAGGAAAACTGTGTTATGATTTGGTATATTAGGAATCATAACCATTTTTGACATATATTAACCAATTAGGGTTCCTATAATCCATGGGCCAATATGGTATCTACTCATTAAGCCCACATCAAGTTGTGAATTCTACGAGCTCACTAAATTAGATCACTTAATAACAAGCCCAATAAATTAAATAGCTAATATAATTGTCAATTAAATATGATACCCAACATTAATTAGGAAATGTAAATTTCCTAACATTCTGGCGATTAGAGGAATTACTCACCATTGTAGTAACACTATCCAGAATTGAAAGACTTTCAATTTTGTTCCAGAATGCCATTTTGTTAAAAAAAAAATTTATTTTGCCATTGCCTTAACAAATGAACAGCCCCACCAAAAACAAAGCCCCATTTTTGTCCCTAACCAAGTTCCTCTTGCTTAAGTTTTCAGACAAGACAACCAATCATGAAAATCACACTAAAAAAAATCACGATGTAGGTTGTTTCCCATCACCCTCTTCCAAAAATCCCCCAAACTGCTACAATCTCTAAGGACATTAGTAGCTGATTCAACAGAACCAATAGCACATTTCTGGCAGTAAGGATTTGTAGTTAAGTGACGCTTGAACCGTTTCTCATTGGTAAGGATGCTATCATTTGCAAGGAGCCATAAGAAAGTTCTGATTCATTCTATTCCTTTCCAGCTCCAAATCTTTTTCATTAGAGGTTGATCATTAAGGAAGTGGTATTGGGCTATAAAACTATGGGCAGTCTTGATTGAAAACGTTCCATCATGGCTAAAGGGACCATGCTAGAACCTGGAATGTCATTCCAGCCTGAGGAGAGGGGGTTTTAAACAAGCAATTCTATTATTACACACGTGTTGTGAGGACATAATGGGGTTTATTCCAATCCCACCCACCATTATTGGCAACAAAAACAACAACCTTGTTTTCCAAATAAAATAAAAATGAGACTGAAATATTTGTTTTCACTTTTTCTGTGTTAGTAGAATCCCTCTTTTTAAAATATTTGTTCTCAAAAGCAAATTTGTTAGCCACCGAGGTTTAATTGAGAATTTTTATGGTATCTTTATGGGGTATGTTAAGGGTGAGTTGTCAAACATGTATTAAATGTTGATATTATACATCAATAATCAATAAAAATGTTTGACAACTCATATTAGGCATCGTACTTTGAAAAAAATGGGAAACATAGAATTCTCTTTAACTCTATAGATGGAAAAAATCTGAGAAACTTTACATTAGTTGATGTAATGTGGCACACCGAGTGTGTAGTGCAATTCTTGGTAGGGATGCTCATGATCGAGCTTGGTTTTGGCCTGATAATTTGGCCTAATACGAAGTTAATTGGGCTAAGTTTGGATTTTGAAAATTATGCTCAATATATTTTCAGGTCGAGCTTGAATCACACTTCAAGTAGCTCGGCCTAGCTCGATGTTACATAATACTTTTGGTCTTATAAATTTTTTAAAAATTAAGAATAAATTATAAAATATCTTGACTTGAATTAATACCTTATACATAACATGAATTTTTATATTGATATAATTTACTTGGAAATATATATATAGTAAAACATCTTTTGGTTTTAGTTTGTTACTTTCTAAAATTTTATAAATTAGTTATGCATAATGTTTAAATTTGTATATTTTCCTTGAATCTTGGGTTGGCTCAGTCTTGTCTCAGTTTATAATCAAGCCATGACTAGGTCGGGTTTAGGTTTGTAAAAATAGTCTGATCAAAATATTAATTTAGATCAGACTAGGTTAAACGCAGCCCAACCAGACTTATAAGCACCCCACTAGAGGAAAACATAAGGGATGTCAACCAATGTTGAAAAAAATCAAGAGAATGAGTTATAACAAAACTATAATTCATTATGTATGTACGTGTAGTTTATCATAATATCAACCCTTGATTTTCTTGTAAGGGTCGAGATTCCTTACTTTTCCCTTCAGGGTCCATTTGGTACGCAGGATAAAATAAGACATGATTGTATTAACCTTGATAGTATAAGGTCTGATAGTATAAAGACTTGATAAAATTTTAATGCTATTCAGTGTTTGGAGTGACATTGTATAAGATATTGTATTGTATCAAAAAACACTATCATGTGTTTGTTGATACACTATATAATATTGGATATGATAAAAGATTAACACTTTTGACAAAAATACCCTTTTACCCAAAGATGACTGACCCAAATTGAAATAAACATCAACAAAAAAAAAGGTAAACCATGTCAATAAAATCAAGAGACAAATAACAGAAAATATTGGGAAAGAGGGTCAGTTTGCATCATCTGAAAATGGGGAAACAACACATGGGACCCTTGACTGGGTTCTATGATGGTAGCGCCAGGTTCAATGGAGACCGTGAACAACAACATGGTATGGCACGACTTGTTGAAGGTGTGATTGTACGGTGCCATTGCGTGGTGGTTGTGTAGGGGAAGCTTAGGTGGCAGAGGTTGTACGGCAGGAAGCAGTTGTGGTTTGGGCGACATAGGCGACAATTTTGGGATGGCCAAGGGTGACAGTAGTGGTTCGGCAATGAAGGCGTCACAAGTGATGCGGGGGCTTGGTGTTCGAGTGATAGGGTTGTAAAAGAAATATTTTCATATAAACTTATCCATTAAAACTTAATCAGACCTAATCTCACCCCTCAAAGCTTGATTAAGTTATACGTTATTTTAATATATAAAAAGAATATGTTAGATAAATTTATATAATACTGTGGTCGTATTAAACAAATAATAAAATCATAATATATTGTATAAACTTATTCTATCAAGTCTTATACATTATGTCAAACATGGCCTTACAACAAGGGTTAACTTTAGAGTAGTCAAATAAAAAGTTATACATAAAGAATTAAATAATTACTCCTTCTTATTGTACAAGAAATCAAACATTTTCTAAAAATTAACGTATACAACGTTATATTTAATGTTATATAAAAAATATTCTTCTGTATTAAATCTCAAATCTGGATTCTCTAAAAATTTGTATAATTTAAAATATAAAATATAAATGATAATTGATGATTTTTAATAATCATAAACTCCGCACCTTACTGCTCACAATAATTTTTCAACCATATCAAATCTTTAGAAAGTATTGAATACACCAAACTCATGCCAGAAAGTAATAAAACAAAAACTCATTCTCAACCTAAATAAATCATCATTTAATATTGTAGATTTAAACTAACAGTACAGACTTAAGGGTGATATGTGACAAAGGCAGCACCATTTCTTTTGTCAACAATGCGATTGCATCCTCATCTAAATAAAGGTACGAGGAAGTACTCTGCACAAAGTAGCTGCAACAAGAAAAATGGCATCAGCAAGATAAACGGGCAATCATTCATGTCCAAGAGTATGCCCAGTGCTAGCTTTGGACAGTGTTGAATTTTTCACAAGATAAAAATAAATCAATATATTACTAAGCCCACCAGCTTTTCTTTTATCTTTAATGATCAAAATACTAATAGCAACAATTCATTAACATAATAATTTTCTTTCAGGTAGTAGCTCCCAAAAATTTGTGAAGGAAATTAATTGGTCGTTTCCGCAGGTTCATTTCCTAAGTGGGCACCATAACCTCCCCATCCATTTTTTTTGGCCATTTAAGCAGCATGATACCTAGACTTCAACCCTTATATGTTTGGAATTTGAATGGAGGAACTTTGGAGTGAAAGACAGTGGAGGACTTATTCTTTATTTTGAATAAATATTTTCTTTATTTAAAAAAATTTAAAATAAAAAGAATAAAATGAAAGATTATCATGTAATATTTCAATTATCCCTTATTTTATTTTTATAAACATTTTATAACTTTATCAATTTAGAAATGAAAAATTAACCTTCCTTTTCTTTTCTTTCCACCACCTCCATTCCTCAAAGAAGTGGAGGTTATTGTAAGGGAACTGAGTTGGTCCCTTCCAGCTATATAGAAACCAATGAAAACTATAAACACGCTTTATGAGAAAAATAGCATGTTTAGTAGTTTGTAACTTAGACCACGACGTAATAATAATTATCCATACAAACTGATTTTTGTCAAAATGAATTTCATTGTTGCTAATGTACTCCAATGTTTTCGATTGGAAGTCATTAGAAATCAAACAACTTTTGCTTTTCTAAAACAAAGGAAAAGCAATCAGATATAGCTGTTCCTTTGGAATAATAATTTTATTATATAAAATTCATTATTAAGCAAAATGTACTAATCTTGAAAATCAATTCCTTAAATGATAAATGGTTTATAAAGTTGGTGATTACCTTCCAGATAAACACATAGAAGGATTGTACGGTAGTTGTGCTCTTCAAATCTATAGATTTAGCATGATACCAGAGGATTGAAGCCAGAATTGCATGTCCCAAACCCTAACACATTGAAAGTGAGATTTCAAACTTAGCTAAAATGATCAAACAAGTCCACATTTACTTGATATCAATCTGCATAATATAGAAGCAGTGATTTGAACATTTATGGAGTAACTTGAGCTTTCTCCTGAAATAATGCCGCCTTCAAAGAGCTATTTACCTTTGACACACTAATATCAAGAGCATACAAATATAAAGTCAGGGTAGTCTAATGTAACAGAGATATTGCTTTCATAGAAAGACATTTCCATATTTTAGTACAGACATCTGCTATATTACAAGCTGATAATATTAATCAAAATTGGAGTCTGTTGAACGTGCATCAGTGATGTAGCATCCTAGTTCAGAACTTCAAAAGATATGAGTGAAAAACAAACAATTGCCAAATTTGATAATACCAAGTTACCAACCACTATACAGTAAAGATTCAACATGAGAAGGAAGGGGAGAATGTATAGGATTATAGATAAACTCTTATTGGAAACTCACTATTCCACAAACTGTGTTAATTAAAATCACACTCCTATCCATGTACCCCAAAAAAAATAAAATCACATTCCTGTCCCCTCGCACCAAAAATTATAACTACTTAAGAGGAAGAAGGATAATGTCCACACATAACTATAACCTATACAAGTAAATAGCAAATTACCATGGATATTTTGCTCCAGAGGAAAGGAGATGTTGCTCCCACCAAAACGGCAACTCCATAAGCCATTTCAAGAAGTGAAACACAAATCCAAAATACCTGGTAAAGATTAATTAGGTACATGATGAGAGTACAACTGCTGAGATATTGAATGAGAGAAACATACCGGCTTCGGACCCAAAAGTACTGACAAAGATTGGACGCCAAATTTTTTATCTCCTTCCATGTCAGGTATATCCTATATAAAATCCAGCAAAAGGTTTTACATGTGGTACACATATCAAACCAAAAGTTTGATGTCCAAAAACAAATGCTTATTTTAAGAAACTAGTAGTTTTTACCTTGAACAATGCTATAACTACGAAGAAAAGACTCACGATTCCAGTACAAAAAATCACTCGTCTTGGAAAGATAGCTGGCCTCTTGAACACATGGGTCTGTGATATTTTGACATGTATTAGTAACCAGAAACATCAGACTTCCTTAGAAGGTAGATTTGCTAGATAGGAAACTAAGACATACTTGTCAGACACCATACTTGTTACCAACACAACAGCACTACTATTGTTAGCTAAAAATGTCCCATGCTTCTTTTTCATTTTTGTTTCTTCCTTTTGACTATTTCTCGGTATAATATTCAAAGCAGGTAATTAGTGAATATAGACCTACCTACGAATATATGGTGGTTTCAAATAGTTTATCATGAATTCAACTAAGTCAAACTAAACACGTGCGATAAAGATTTGTTGATGCTATTATGTGTACGAAAGCTAATGCATGCACATCCACAACGATACGTCTTTAAAGAGCACAATTCAGTATGACGAAACCTGCATGTGAAGAAAATATCCGAGTTGAACTACTGCCTGATTAACTGAAAGGTTTATCGCTGCAAGCACTGGATTTTTCTTCCATCTCAACAAGGGCAACTGAAAATTTTCAGAGACAATGAAGTTATAAAAACAGTCAGCAATGTAGTCACCATCAAATAAATTTCTAAATATGAGAATTTCAGAAAGTATGATCGAGTATCTTTAAATCCACATACTATGTTTTGCCACACAGGCTCATACAATGATTGATTAAAATCTATCAGATAGCACATGTGGATATAATTCGACAGGTGGTAAATAGAGAGTATACACACACTCATGCTCATGCTCAGCTGGAAGCTGAGCAGGTATGACTTCTAAGCCTTCAGTTAGATTAATTAGCTTGTTAGAGATTTGGTTATCACTACAGTTAGAGCTATGATTATCTACAGTTCCTCTTGTACATTTAGATAGAGTATATAAAGTGCATATCGTACAGAACACAATCATAACTTCACTTTCTCTGTTTTCATCAATACAATTCTCTCTCAAAGTTTCTCTCAGATTTTCTCTTCCTTTCTCACATTTTCTTGCTTCTTCACACATCATAGAAACTTCAACATCGTAACCAGAGCTGAAAATCGATCCCTTCCACGGGGGTGCCACCACCACTATCAATGGTCCTAATCCACTCTCAGATTCTTCCCAATCTTCTGCAATCTCCACCATGCCAGTTGTCACAGGGTGAATTTCCTATATAGTTACTACAGTTGCTATTTTCACTATTTTCAGTTTTGAGCTGTGAGCCTTGAGAGTGTGACTCAGTTATGAATACGGTTATACTTTTCGTTTTATCTTTTATCTTGTGTGAATACGGTTACTCCTTATACAAAAGGAGTGACACTCAGTTATGAAAAGTAATGAATACACAGAAAAAATACTTCTTCTCTCATCTCTCTAGTTCCTCTGTTAATCACCGGAACTAGATTCTAAACCCTTAGTTCCCTGGTTAACTTGCTGTATTACTCTCGAACTAGTTCCTTTTCAATTCAGGTTCGCTGTAACAATTGGTATTAGAGATTCGATCTCTGACCTGTGGAATTCATGGCTGACGCTACTCGAACTCAAACCTCCATACAGAAGGTGGTTAATTAACTGATGAAGGCACAACATAATAGAAATGGTGACGGTTCCCGTAACGAAGGCAATAGGCAAGAATCTCGCGGACCACGTTGAGATTCCGTTCATGCCGAAGGAGTATAGGTAAATCCTCCAGCCCAAAACTATCATGTTACCAGAATTTCTAAGATAGAGTTTCCTCGGTTCAATGGGACAGGAATGAAGGATTGGCTGTATAAGTGTGAGCAGTTTTTTGTATTAGACAACACTGCCCCTTAATCAAAGGTCAGATTAGCATCTATGCACCTAGATGAGAGTGCTTTGCAATGGCATATAGGAGGGCCAAAGGTTTGTGCATGTTTTGTGACGAACCTTATACAGCTGGCCATCATCTTAAACATAAGAGGGCTCATTTATATGTTATGGATCTATAGGAGGAGGAGTCTGAGGATTGTCAGACTGATTCTGTCAAAGAACTGGAACCAAATTCCACCCTTGCTACTACAGTGCTTAGTCCTCATTTATCCATGAATGCAATTTCTGGAGTGTCTACCTATCAAACCATGCGGGTTACGGGAATGCACAACAATAAAATCCTTCACATACTCATCGATAGTGGCAGCACTCATAACTTTTTGGACCTAGAGTTAGCTAAGAAGCTTGGGTGTAAATTAGAACAGATTCCTCCATTGGCAGTGGTTGTGGCAAATGGTACCAAGTTGAAGGCCCAGTACATGTGCAAGAATTTTCAATGGCAGTTGCAACAATCTGTATTCACCTCAGATGTGATGGTATTGCCTTTGGGGTGTTGTGATTTGGTGCTAGGTGTTCAGTGGCTCTCCACCCTTGGTCCAATTATTTGGGAATTTCGAAAGCTGCATATGGAATTTAATGTTTTTGGTAAGAAGTTTGTTCTGAAAAGTGCTTCCCCTTCTAGTGTTAAACTTATCAGTGACAAGTCATTTATCAAGTAGTTCAGCGAGGGGGCCAACTATGTTTTCTTCTGATCTGCAACTCTGAAGTTCCAATGCAGATTCCAACTTGCTGTGTTAGCTCTCTCTCTGGTCAACATTTTCATCTTCCAGATCAGATTGCTGCTTTGCTCTTGGACTTCCAAGACATCTTTGAGGACCCTACTCAACTCCCACCACATAGGTCTGGTTTTGATCATAAGATTCCACTTAAAGAAGGTGCAGTACATGTTAATCAGAGGCCTTATCGATACTCTATTACACAAAAGACTATCATTGACAATTTGATAGATGGCATGCTGCATCAGGGATTAATAAGGCACAGTAACAGTCCTTATGCTTCTCCTGTGGTGTTAGTGGGGAAAAGGGATGGTTCTTGACGGTTGTGTGTGGATTACAGGCAGTTAAACAATCAAGCTGTTAAAGGCAGATTCCTTATTCCCCTAATTGAAGATATAATGGATGAATTAGGAGGATCCACTATTTACTCTTAAACTGAATTTGAGGTCAGGTTATCATGAACTTAGGTTACATGATGGAGAGGAGTACAAAACAACATTCATGACTCACTCAGGCCATTTTGAATATTTGGTGATGCCTTTTGGGCTTACCAATCCCTCAGCTTCATTTCAGGCTTTAATGAATGCGGTGTTTCATGATTACTTGGGAAAATTTGTTATTATCTTTTTTGACGATATTCTTATGTACAGCCCTATATTAGAAGCTCGCATGGCTCTTGAAAATAGTATTCCTAATTCTTAGGCAGCATTCTCTCTTTTTGAAAAGATCCAAGTGTTGCTTTGCGGCTGATAGGGTGGAGTACTTGGGCCATATCGTTTTTAGTGAAGGGGTAGCAACTAGAACAAAACTTGGCTCTAATCTTGAGAGGAGGGAACTCTCTCCAACTCTATTTAATTTGTTATCGTGGTGGGGAGAATTGTTGGAATCCAGCCAAGGAAAACCCATTTTTCGGTGGTGGGTGATGAATAATGGGTTTGACAACCCATAAGACAATAATGTCATACTTTACAACTCATTCCAATCATTTATGTTCCCATCCTTCTTCCTATAAATAGATGAGCATAGAAGCTCATTTTGCAATTTGAAGGAGAAGAAGAAAAATCCTCTTCAATCGAGAGCCTCGTAGAGAGAGAAATAGTGAGAGAAAATGGAGAGAAAAAAATAGAAAGAGTTTTTTGAGATTCACTTAAAGGTGAAGTTTGTATTCTCATTATTGTTATAGTAGAGATTTAAGTAGCCTACAGATCCCGTGATTTTTTTCCTTACTCACATTGAGAAAGTTTTTCACGCTAAAAATTTTTGGTATTATTATTACACTTATTTTACACTTTCGCATAATACCTATTTTTGAGTTCACAGAAAAGAAAAATTATGCAAGCATTTCCCACATTAGGTGCATGTGCTCAAATAAGCTTTCTTCTCGGGCTAAGTGGTTGCCTGTAGCAGAATTGTGGTATCTTACCAACTGCCACACTTCCATTCAAGCCACACCCTATGAGATTGTGTATGGCCAACCCCCGCCTATCCGCCTACCCTAGCTGCCAGATGAATCCAATGTAGCCTTGGAGGATAAAAGTTTATAGAAGAGAGAGACCATGATTCAAGTTTTGAAATTCCATTTAGCAAGGGCGCAACATCGAATGGCTCAAATGGCAAACAAGAAGAGAAGTGAAAGGACTTTCCAGATTAGAGATTTTGTTTTCCTCAAAAGTTTCGGCCATATAAGCAGCAATCTTTATCCTACAGAGCCAACCATGAGCTGTCCCCAAAGTATTATGGCCCATTTGGGGTGACTGACAGAATTGTTGCAGTTGCTTACCAATTGGATCTTCCCCCTGATACAACAATCCATAATGTTTTCCACGTATCTCAGTTGAAACTATGCACCAATCCAGCTAAATCAGTCGTCCTTACTGTTCCTCTCAAGTATCCTCCTCGTGACATGAACCGTGAACCAGAAGCTATTTTGGACCGGAAAATGGTGAAGAGAGGTCGTATTGTTGCCACTAAAGTCTTGGTTAAATGGAAAGATCTTCCTCCAGGGCAAGCAACTTGGAGTTTTATTATGATTTTCTTCAGAGGTTGCCTAATTTTCACCCTAGAGGACAAGGGTGATCAAATGGGGAGGGCTTTGTCACGGTGAATTTCCTATATAGTTACTACAGTTGCTATTTTCACTATTTTTAGTTGTTTACTGTATTAGTTGCTGAGCTGGTAGGTTGGTTGAGCCTTGAGAGTGTGACTCATGATCCAAGGCTTAAAAGAATTTGGATTTTGGTTATACTTTTCGTTTTATCTTTTATCTTTTGTGAATACGGTTACTCCCTATACAAAAGGGGTGACACCCAATCATGAAAAGTAATGAATATACAGAACAAATACTTCTTCTCTCATCTCTCTAGTTCACCGGTTATTGCTGTTAATCACCTGAGCCAGATTCTAAACCCGTAGTTCCCTGGTTAACTTGCTGTATTATTCTCGGATTTCCCTGAGTAATCCTTTCAATTCAGGTTCCCTGTAACACACCAATCTTGTTACTTTTAATCACTTCCTCTCAGTGAAGCTTGATGAATGCAATTATCTGTTAGGGAAGCAGCTAATCGATGCTGTTGTCAAAGGTCACAAACTGCAATGGTTTCTTAATAAAGATTCTGATATTCCTCCTCTGTTCGTCCGATCAAATCATTCAGATTCATCCGCACCTAATCCTGCATGATCAGCCGGATCAGTTGCTTCTATCTTGGTTATTATCTTCCATGTCCGAATCCATCCTCACCACTCACCAGAGTAATTGGATGCACAACATGCTCGTACGTCTGGGAGAAAATTGAGGTGCATTTTGCATCATACAAAAATTCAGCAATTAAAAGTTGAATTGCATAGCACCACAAAAGGATCTCGAACAGTTTTAGAATACTTGCTTAGGATTAAAGCAATCATTGATTCTTTTGCTTTCATTGGTCACTCTATGTCAGATCAGGAGCATATAGATTATCATTCTTCAGGGTTTGCCCTGTGAATATGATGCATTCGTTACTTCAATTGTCTCACGCCTTGATCCATATAGTGTGCATGAAACAGAAGCTATACTGTTAGCTCAGGAAGCTAGAATTGAAAAATCCATCACAACCTCTAAAGAAAATCTCACAGTTAATTTGGCTAACCTCCCTCCAAAGGGTAAATCTGGTTCTTCACCACATATCAACAAGAATTCATCCTCTTCTGGCTTTCAAAAATTTCGTGGTAGATCTGGAAGGATGAATCAAGGTAGGTATCATGGAAGATCCAATTCTTTTCAGAGAGGCAGATCCTCTATCTTTTGTCAAGTGTGCAACAGGCAAGGTCATTTTGCTGCAGTGTGCTTCCATCGCTTTGATCATTCCTTCGCTCCACCTTAGAACCCATACTACCAAAATCCATCATAGTCATCTCCTAGACCTCAAGCAAACAAGTCAATCCTCATGGCCACACCTGAAACTGTGTCTAATATTACTTGGTATGCAAACTTGGGTGCATCTGCACATGTCACACCGATCCCTTTAACCTGATGCAGAAGTCCCCTTATGGTGGTGGAACTGATAGTGTTTACATTGGCAACGGCTAAGATTTGATGATTAGGTTTCTCTCCATTTAATTATACTGTTTCATTTTCTTTGAATAATCTATTGCATGTTCCCTCCATAACAAAAAATTTGGTTAGTGTTAGTCAATTTACTAGAGACAATTGTGTCTATTTTGAATTTCATCCTAACAAATGCTTTGTAAAATGTTAGGCCACTGATGAGGTTATACATGAAGGAACTACCACCCTTGAAGGTCTCTATTGTTTCAAGGCTTTTCCTCTTCAATATTTATCTCCCACTGCAACCTCCAAGTTGCCTCCAAGCGTTATCATCTCTCCTCTGCAAAATTCGTTGTGTTGGCTTTATTTGGTCATTGTCTCCATTGGGATTAATGGGCTTAACATCTCGGCTCATGACATCTGTAATGGGTGCCTCAACCTAGGTAAGGTTTTGAGAAATTTTAAGAAAATAAAGTTGCACTCTTACCATTAGTTATAGCTTTTAACTTAGCGTTAAACACTCGATCCAACAAGTGGTATCAGAGTGAGGTCATAGGTACGAATTCCCCGAGTGACATTGGGGGGGTGGAGGACTGTTGGCTTTATTTGGTCAGTGTCTCCTTTAGGATTTGATGGCTTTGCCAATAGCTGTAACTTTTAAGTTAGTGGTGAGTGCTTAATCCAATACATTGTATCTTCTTCTATTGTACCACACTCATGTAATGTACATACTGTTGATCTAGGACATAATAATAGTTTTGTTTTTTATGTCTCTTCTGTTGTACATACATACCACCCAGCCAGCTACACTCTAACTTTGCATTTTCAACCTTTCTCACAATGATTATTTGTCTACTATCACTTTATCAAATGGTTCCAAGTCCCAATCCCAAGGGATTGACACTACCTATCCCATCTTATCCTTTTCAGTAGACTCTGTCTTTTATGTTCCTAGATATCCTTTTAATTTGCTTTCAATTAGTCGTTTGACTCGGTTTCTTGATTATATGATTACCTTTACTAAAGACTCTCTCATTCTGCAAGACCAGAGTTCGGGTTAGATACTTGGCACTAGATGTAAGTCCCATGACCTCTACCAACTCTCTAACCCTTCTTATGTTTGCTTTGTCAAGGATTCCCCTCTCACCATCCATGCACTGTTGGTTCATCATAGCCTTCCCAAACTACAAAAATTGGTGCCCAACCTCTCTAAGTTGTTGAGTCTCCATTGTGAGTCATATCAACTCAGAAAACACACCCGTAGTCAATTTCTCAGTAAAGTTTATTATCTCCTTTTGCTTTAGTACATTATGATGTTTGAGGTTCCAGTTATACTGTTTCTACTCTAGGGTTCATATATTTTGTCACTTTCATTGATGATTACTCTTACTGCACTTGGTTATTTTTTATGCAAAATCAGTTTGAGTTGTTTTCAATATTTTAGAACTTTTATCATGAAATTAAAACTCAATTTGGTGCTCCTATACGTAGTTTGTGTAGTGATAATGTTCGTAAGTATTTGTCTCAACTATTTCAATCTTTTATGACTTCTCATGGCATTTTTCACTAAACTTCTTGTGCTCATACCCCTCAACAAAATGGGATCGCTGAACGTAAAAACAGATATCTCATAGAAACAACTCAAACCCTTTTACTTCATGGTAATGTTCCTTTTTGCTTCTAGGGCAATACAGTTCTTACTACTTGTTATCTGATTAACCACATGCCTTTTTCAGTGCTTGATCATCAGGTCCCTTACTTTATTTTATATCCTCATCAACCTTTGCATTCCTTATCACCTCGTATATTTGGGTCTACTTGTTTTGTTCATAATCTCATTCCTGGTCTTGATAAACTTTTTGCAAGATCTATTAAGTGTGTTTTTCTTAGTCACACTCGGTCCCAATAAGGTTATCGCCATTTTTTCCCTGATCTCCGACGTTACCTCATCTCAGCCGATATTACCTTCTTTGATTTTGTTCCTTTCTTCTACTCTTCTTCCTCTACTCTTGAGCCTATCTTTAATGTCTTACCCATTCCTCTTTCTTTTATCACTGCTGAGTCAAATACACCTCTGACCCCCCATATCGACAAACCCACCACTATTATTCGTCCTTTTCTAAGTCTATCATCATCAGCCATAGTCACCTCCACTGCCCCTACCTCCACCAAAAGTTATAGAGGTCAATGTGGACTCTCCTCCGACACCAATTCCTTTACCAACTCTAACACTGCCTCCTGAGCCTGACCTTCTCATTGCTCTCTAAAAAGATATACGGTCTACTCGTAACCCTTCTCTTCATTATGTTACTTTGAGTTATCATCGCCTATGTTCTTCGCATTATGTTTGTCTTTCTTCCTTGTCTTTTGTGTTTATTCCTAACTCTCCAGGTGACGCTTTATGTCATCCTGAGTGGAGACAAACTATGATCAATGAGATGTGTGCCTTTTAGAGTAGTTGTGCTTGGAAACCATTTCCTCTTCCTCCCAGTAAGTCTATTGTAGGTTGTTGGTGGATTTATACGGTCAAGGTTGGCCTTGATAATAAGATTGATCACCTCAAGGCTTGTCTGGTGGCAAAAGGATATACCCAAATTTCTGGCTAGAATTATGGGGACACTTTCTCGCCCGTGGCAAAGATGGATTTGGTTAGGCTTCTTTTATCTATGGCTGTTATTCGCCACTAACTCTTTCATCTGCTAGACATTAAGAATGTTTTTTCTTCATGGTAATCTAGAAGAAGAGGTTTACATGGAGCAACCACAAGGGTTTGTTGCTTAGGGAGAGTCTTCTGGACTAATTTATCGTCTTCACAAATTTTTTTATGGCCTAAAACAGTCTCTTAGGGCTTGGTTTAGCCGATTTAGTACTATATTTTAATAGTTTGGTATGACACTGAGTGAGGCTGACTACTCTGTCTTCTATCGTCATTCAGCTCAAAGGTGTATTTATTTGATTGTGTATGTCGACGACATTGTTATCACTGACAGTGATCACCATGATATAATTCAGGTAAAACAATATCTTGGTCATCACTTTCAGACCAAAGACCTTGGCAAACTTCGATACTTCTTGGGAATAGAGGTGGCACAATCCAATGATGGTATAGTAATTTCACAAAGGAAGTATGTCATGGACATTATTGAGGAAACATGTATGTTAAATGCAAAGTCTGTTGACACTCATATGGATTCGAATGCTAAACTTCTACCAATTTAGGGGGAGCCACTCTCTAATCCAAGAAGATACAGAAGATTAGTTGAAAACTGAACTACCTAACTGTTACTCGTCTTGACATCTCCTTTGCAGTTATATGATAGGTCAATTTCTAAATTCACCTTGTGATGCACGTTAGGATATATTGATTCACATTCTAAAGTATATTAAAGGAGCTCTTGAAAGAGCCATTATCTATGAATATAAGGGTCACACTCAGATTGTCGGATACTTAAATGCTGATTTGACAAGTTCTCCTCTTGATAGAAGATCCACTTCTGAGTATTGTGTATTCATCAGGGGTAATTTTATATTCTGGAAGAGTAAGAAACAAAATGTAGTCTCAAGATCAAGTGTCGATGCAACATATCGAGTTATGACCTTAGCTACTTTTAAACTCATTTGGTTAAAACAACTACTTAAAGAGTTTCGAGTTGGGGAGATTATGCAAATAACACTTATTTGTGATAATCAAGATGCATTGCATATCGCCTTATATCGCCTCTAATCCAATGTTTCATGATAAGACCAAACATATTGAGATAAACTGTCATTTTAATAGAGAAAAAATCTCATCTAGAGACATTACCACTAGTTTCGTCAATTCAAATGATCAACTGACGGATGTTTTCACTAAGTCTTTCATAGGTTCTCAGATAAGCTATATTTGTAACAAGTTTGGTGCATATGACCTATATGCTCCAACTTTAGGAAGAGTATTAAAAACTATGTAAATAGTGATAGATTCATTGTATAGGCTAACCAAATCACAACCAAATTATATAATTATGGTAATTAAGATCTTTGTATTTATTGTTATAGGTCTATATAATTCAACCTCCGTTATATAATTTAGATACACGATTTTATTATATGTCTCTCTCTTCACTCTCAACATAGTTAATCATTTTTTAAATTTTTTTCTCATCATTAAAACTTTATAATTAATTTCAAATTATAAAGATTAAGAAAGAATGTCATAAGAGTAACAATAGTTACAGAAAATCATGTTGAAAAAAAAAATCTTCTATTATATTGTTATATAAATAAACTATATATACAGCAAACAAAAGAAAAAAAACTACATATATGCATAACATATTTTGAAATTACCTTTAAAAATGTCTCAACTTAGATATATTAAAATTAATAATAAAAAATTAAATATATCTAGAATAGAATCATTCATATATATATATATATATATATATATATATATATATATATATATGATAATATAACAAATGCATTCCTTATTTAACAAGCATGTGCATTACACAGGTTATCAATCCAGTATATATAATAATTAAATTAAAAGAAAATTAATTTAAAATTTGTTTTAAAAAAGAAGAATATAAAAATGACACGTATGATTTTTCGAAGGACAATACAAAAAGTAGATATACCCTAATTTAATAGACAGAGGTATACTATTTTTTAAAGTAAATTTTTTCAAGCAATGTTAATAATTAACAATGTCACTATTAATTCTTCTCAAGATAATAATAATAATAATAATAATAATAATAATAATAATAATAATAATAATAATAATAATATATATGACTGCAATGTACAATACAAATAATGAATACAATCTATATTAATGACTATTACATAATTTTCCCCCAAATAATATGAGGATCAAAATGAAGTTTTTTTTTTCAGTTTTTGACACTGGCTTTATTTTTTAGACCTTACTGAACCATTGTTTGTGGTAAAAAAGAAGTTTAAATGGGATCCAAATGAACTCACATCCATTGAATAAGCAGCCCCAAGCAACGAATTGATGAAAAGAGTCCCAAACAATGGCCTTGAGCCTACTACAATCCATGCAAGCCCTAAACTCTGTAAAAGAGAATAAAATTTTATAAGCCTCATTCTACCATGTCAATAAAGTTTATATTGTTTTAGTAAAAATAAATAAATAAAATGAAAGAAAGCTTATCTTGAGCAATATATCATTGAGAAAAGCACACCACAAAAAGTAAGGTTACTGTCATCATATTCTGTAATACTTTGTTTACAGAAGTTGTATAAATTAAATTAATCAACAATTAATACATTATCACTTTTAATGTAAAATATTTATGTAACACAAAATTTACACAATTATTCAATTATTGATTAGTTTAATCTATACATCTATAAAAGTATTTCCCCGGACAATGATGCATTAGTTTATTTTCCAGGATGTCAGAATACAGAGGTGTGTACAACCTTGCAATAACGTAAATATTCCATCTTAAGCTTTGAATGAATAAGAACATTATTTTATTGATACAATGTTTCGCAGTCAAAATTCTAGAGAAAAGTTATATTGCAAGAAATTTTGATAACCATTAGAAAAACTTCAAAGATCATAGATTGGCAAGATCAAATTTGAGTCTCAACATGAAGAAAACAAAATTGATGGCTAGACAAAAGGCAAGGTCATGGACAAGAGGATATAAACAAAGAAAAATATTAACGTTTTAACTCAACGTAGAACACAGTTTGTAACAATCTTTGGCCAGAGGATCAAGTATCACCAACGTATATAGAGAAAGCCAGGACTTTTTTTTTTTTAAGTCTTAAATTTTCATACAACTACAGATATTAAGAGAATAAAACAAACAAAATGTAAATAAATATTTATATGTCCAAATTTACACTATGTAATTGACCAATAACCAATAGGTTCCTTAAAACTAATAGAAACAAAATATATATTAATGATTGGATGAAAATCAAGCAGGAGATATGATCTTTATCCAAGTTGCCAAAAATGATAATTATAGATATGGTACCAGAACTAAAGATGATACAGTAATAATGACACCAGTTCCGAAAGAAATTTCCCCAGATGCCAATGGAAGGTATGGCTTGTTTATCTGCAATAAAACATTTAGCACATATCAATAATAAGACAACCCATCGGCAAAGTGTTTAAGCTATAAAAGGTTTCATGTTTTCTTGACATTATCACATACTACAATAATTGATGAGGATGCTTGATAAATTTATGTATTTTAAACCAGATTGAATTTTAAACTGCTCAAGATGTGAATGTACGCACATATATGCTTGCATTCACTTAGTGTATATAGGTACCTAAATATCCAACTCTATTGACTCCATTCATAAACCAGGCAACAATTCTGCCACTATCATCTTTCTGTTACTAGAAAATCTAGAAGTCCAAAAGATAAAAAAAAAAAACAAAAACAAAAACATGTATTATCTATCCAGATTGCATATTTCTATTAATAAGTTTCATACCTTGTCTATTTCAACATCATACAATTGATTCACGCTAGTATTAAAAATATTCATACAGAAGGCAGCTACCAAAGCCTGAAATAGAGAATTCAAAAGTATTAGTAAAGTTACGTAAAATAGCAGTAAACATTTGAAAGGGGGAAAAAACACTATAAAAAAGCAATTAGGCATTTTGAAGGGGAAAAGACTTTTTCTTTTGCAACATCAGATAAGGAAAGAAAGAAAATATTTAATTTTGATGAACTTGTAAAATAATTTTACGCTTATATCTAATGATGTGTTATTACATTATTTAATAAATTTGACATTTTATGCAATTATTAATATAGTAAAATTCATTAATAGTTATTATCAACACAAGATTAAATAATAATATAAAAAAATCTTAGTGATAACACATCATAATTAAACTCACAAAGAAAACTTTACGCAGTATTCTAAAGTGAATACTATACGATACAATATTAAAAAAAGTGCAAAAGACATAATAAAATAGCAGTTGAGCATTTTAAATGGCCAAAGTGATATTCAATAGAAACATTACTGGGTAAAGTGTCTTTTCCCTAAATTTTAAAACAATCAACATATTTGACGCCTCACCTGCAACAAGGCAATAAAAAATGTTGGAGATAAATCTGATAGTTTCTCCACTGCAAGGAGAGACACAGAAGTTGTGCACGTTGCCTGCCAAGACACAAAGTAAGCCCTTTTAAAAGATTTACAAGGTTACATATATCTAAAAATAGAGGTACATACGGATGAATTAGATTAACAATAACTGTTGAGCATTAGTTAAGAGATTTATTCTAGAAAAGCTTTAACTTAACTGCGAAAATGAGTGAAACTGGCCTGCAAAACCTGTAGAAAGCATCCAAGGCATCTTTGACAGAATCCCAAATGCTTTTTGGATCTTGAGTTTGGGGTTCATCTTCAAATGATTGTTCAGAGATTGCATTCACAACATATTTTCTCTCACATTCTTGACATGTAGATCCTCCCTCAATGCCTTTGTAATGATGCTTCGAATTATGCCGTGGAGACATCACAACACAATATTCTTTTTGAATTTTCCCAGTTTTGTGCCATAAAGTTGGTGTTAAATAAGAACCTAGAATACGAAAAGTTATATGTTAGTTGCATTGACCTTAAAAATTGAAAAATAGAAACTATTTCTTCATTTAGAATGAAATAAATGTTGGAAGAGTAGTGCTATTTCACACACAACTTTTTTTACGAAAAGCTATGAACGATATACCATGGTTTATTTCAGCACCACCTTCGACCTTTTTCACAGGATCTACTGAATCAATTTCTTTCTAATGTAATTGATCCATGTCATTTGTAACACATTTGCAGAAAAACTTTTCATGACATTTAGCATTTTCCATGTTGGGATATATCTAGAATTTAATTTGATCACCGAGTCTCAGTCCCTAATATCAAGCAATCCTATAATTATAAAGTTGCAAAGAATCAAGGGAATTCGGATTGACAACAAGGATTTGTTGCCTGATATTTAGGATCTCTTTCCTATTTGTTCCTACTTGTATTAGGAGATTTTTTTCATATCCTTTATACCGCGTGTTTGGATGACAGGCAGTAATAAGAAAAAAAAAAAAAAAGAAGAGAACAAGTATAAGGAAAACAAGGTCCCTAATTTGGGAGTTTAAAAATAGATAAGAAGGGAAATGAACTAAGAGGATCTTTCTCCCTTTGTTCCCTCAAAAGCTCAATTTTCATTTTTCCCAAAATTGGAGTGGAATATGGTGGGAACTCAAGGGCATTGGAGTTGCATTATGTCCCCTTATTAATCTTCCAGAAAAGGGGGAAGATAGCTTTGGTCTTCAACTATCAATGCAGAAGCGAAAAACATCAACTGCGTAGAAGAAAAACGGTGGGGTTCATTCAATACAATTCAACTATTTCTAGTAGACAAAATTCTACGTGAGATGATAGAGGAAAGTATTGTTTTTGGACGATGGAAGAAGTTGGAATATATATATATATATATATATATATATATATATATATATATATAAATAAGAAAAGGAGTTTTTATTGTGAGAGGATAAGAAGAATAAATATTGACTATACAATCATACATAGATGATCAAGATTAAAAGTTATTAAAAGTTATGTAACCACTTAAAAAGTCACATACATTTATGTTCTAATCTTGATTATTCTTATAAGATTTAATGTCAAAATTCACTCATCTCACCTCTCAAAATAAATACTTCTTTTATTAAATACGCTTCATATATATATATATATATATATATATATATATATATATATATATATATATATATATATATAAGATATATACACATATATAGAAGGATTTAGCCAATAAGATGCATAAAAAATAGCGACTGTACACCTTACAACTAAAGGAAGGTATGTTAATGTTAAACCACATAAAGTACAACAAAATATTGGTTAACATGTTAGGAATTGGAGTGAATATCAAAAGACTAAACCATGTGATCATTCTTTTGTGTTCATTACCCCATTCATATGAGAATTTTGTTGACACCATTATATGGTCAAGATGCAATCACAACAAGTTTAGTTGTTAATGGACTATAGTTGAAGAAGCTATAAAAAGTAGTCTTTGCCTCAAATGGAGGAAATCGGATAGATGGCTTGGTGGTAACAAGGGGTAAGAACAGAGGAACAAGCAACAAGAGTAAATCATGGTCAAAGTTGAAAGCAAATCATTAGAATGTGAAAAGTTTTCAATTCAAGGAGGCAAGTCACGCGCGTCAAGAAAATTTGTCCACAAGGAAAAGGCAAGAAAAAGGATGGTGATAAATCCAAGGCTAGAGCAAATGTAGTCAATGATAATTGTGAAGAAGACAAGATTATTGCAGTTTCAATTTAAGAATCTAGCAAAGAGTGGATTCTTAATACCGGTGCATCTTTTTATATAACTCATTGTTGACTCTTTTTCTCTAAAAACTACAAAAGAAGTGGATAAGTTAGATTAAGAGACAAATAGGGGAGTATCTATCATAGGTGGAGGGAAGATCCAAATTAGTCTTCTGAACAAAATTGTGAGGTCATTTGAAGCTTGGTATGTTTCAAAAATTATGGAAAAATATTATTTCTCTAAGAACCTTGGACCTACAAGGGTATAACTCTTTAGGTGGGGATGGTATCTTCAAGGTGATAAAGAGACTAATTACTACTTTGAAAGGAAGGCTACGAGGAAAGACTTATTATTTATTGGGCAGTGTAATGACTAGTATTGCAATTGTTTCTATGCTGATAGAACACATTCAAAGAAGGATATGTTGAAATTGTTGCACATATGAATTAGACATATGAGTGAGAGAGGTATGTTAAGTTTTGGTAGGGCAATTACTATTTAATAGAGCTAGAATTGTGAATCTTGACTTTTGTGAAAAGTGTGCATTTGGTAAACAAAATTTAGTTAAATGTAGTATAGTTGTTTGCACAAGTAAAAGAGTTCTCAACACATACATTCAGATGCATGTGTAGGGTTCAACACCGGTTGACTCTCGTGGTGGATATCATTACTTGTTGACATTGATCAACGATTACTTTAGAAAGGTATGGGTTTAGTTCATGAAGTAAAAGAATAAAGTGTTTATTAAATTCAAGGAAAATAAGGCCATAGTTAGAAAGCAAATTGGTTAACCAATCAAGAAGCTCAGAACTGACAATGTAGGAGAATTCTACAATGATGAATTTAACAAATTCTATAAGTCGTAAGGTATTGTGAGGGCATCACACTATACCAAGTTCAAGTACTCCACAACTAAATGAAATGGCAAAACAGATGCATAAAGCTTTATTGTAACGTGCTTGCAATATGTGTATTATTGTTGGACTACTTAAAGTTTTTAGGCTGAGGTTTTTAATATGACAATTTGCTTTGTAAATAGATCTCTATCAACTGCAATCGATCTAAAAATTACAAGAGAGTTATGGTCAGAGAAACTTGCTAACCATTTAGTTTGAAGATATTTTCCTATTTTATGTATGCTCGTGCAAATGATGAAAAGCTTGAGGCTAAAGAAATAACTGTGTTTTCTTAGTGTATACAAAATAAGTTAAGTTATTGACTAGGGTACATGGATGATTCATGATCACCATAATTTTTTATTAGTAGAAACCTGATGTTCAATGAATCTACTATAATGAACTAGAATGTGGAGTTTGGGAATGATCAAGCTGAATCAAGTGGTGTTATTATTAAGGCAGGCCAATGTGTTTTCAATAAGGGACACTTGAATGCTCTCGACAAGGTAGAGTTGGAAGTTGATGTCAAGAAGGTGAAGCATAATGATGTTGTCGATCATCCATATACTTTAGGTTAAGTAAGTCTAGAAGTTGAAAAGGAAAAGAGATCCTACAACATTGCAAAGGGAAGACAAAAGAGGGAAATAAAAAATGACCTCATAAACTCAGTTTTATGCACATTAGATATTTTAGATGCAAATCTGACTACTTATGCATTGGCTATGATTGATGATGTTGTTGGAGTTAAACCTTTCACCAACAAGGATGCATTGAAATGTGCAGAGTCAACCGAATGGGTTGAGGCAAATAATGGTAAAATAATTGTCAGCAATATATAGATTTTCAAGAAGAAAGCAAAGGTTCATGAAGTGGAACCTACAAGGTCAAAGCTTGACCAATGGCAAAAGATATACTTAGAAGGAAGGAGTTGACTATGATAAAGTCTTCTTTCTAATGGTGAAGCATAGCTCTATCCAACTGGATTTATAGGAATGAAGTTAGGGTTGGCAATGAGCTAAGCTGGCAGGCAAGCTATTATAGGCTCGGTTTGGTTCGCTAACAGCTCAATAAGCTTGGCTCATGAGCTCATGAGCTTAGCTTTAGCTATAAATTTTAGCTCATTTAATAATTGAACTGACCTTGAGCTTTCATAGATTTGGCTTATTAGTTTGTGAGCTAGCTTCACACATACACACACATACTTAAGAATGAGTGTTTATATATGTATGTGTAAGTATGTGTTTTTAAGTGTGTGTGTGTGTGTGTGTATACACTTAAAAACTCACTCTTCCCCCCTATATCTCATGTTTGTGGTCTAAATCTACATACGAAGACCTATTTATTAGTTAATAGTTATATTATTTTATAGTTGTTGTGATGTTGGTCAAGTGGTCCCCTCTCCCATTACCAATGGATAATAGTCTTCAATTCAAAAGTGTTATGACCCACCAGTCCCCATCATATGCAACCTGACCACCGATAATTAGATAATTGGTGGTTGTCTTCTTTGTGTTATGAGTTGGCTCATTCAACTTGAGTTACTTATGAGCTTATAGTGAGCTGAACTCGAGCCAACAAAATGAGCTCATTTTCTTATTAAGCTGAGCTTGAGCCAAGCAAATTTTCATTAAGTTAAGCTTGAGCACAGTTAAGTTCAGCTTATTATCAACATTAAATGTTTTGTTCCCAAACCTCTCAATCGTCACTTATTGACAATAAGTTATGTGTGTTTGTATATGAAGACATGTCTATTAACAAATAGACATATTTATTAAGAAATGTTATGCCTTTATGGGAAGATGTATTGGATCAAGTGCTTACTACTAGGTCAAAAGTTTTATATTAGTAGGGGTGTTCAAAATCGAACAAATCTAATCAAAATAAAAAAATTAAGCTGAAAAATAAAAAATTGAGTAAATCAAAAATCCAAAAAATCAAAAAAATAAATAACTGAAAAAATTAATTAGATTGGATCATATTTCGGATCTAAATTTGAAAACCAATCTAATCCAAACCGGACTGAAATTTTATATACATTTTTTAAAATAATATTTTATCTTGGAAATTCTTATTTAATCTATGCTTATTTTGAACTTTCCTATTGTTCCCCAAATCAAACTTAATTATCTCTCTTGAATTTAGGCATTTATTGTAGGATTAACAATTTATTCAAACTTGTATTTATAATTTGAATTTATATTTTGATGAATTAGTTTGAACTTATATTTGTTGTAGTTTGATGGATTAGTTTAAACTTATATATGATGTATTTTAATGAAATTGGATTTCCATAATTTGATGAATTTATGTATAAAAAAATTATAACAAAAAACCAAAAAATCAATTCAATCCATACTAATTTAGATTGGATTGGATTAGATCATGTTTACATTTTGAATCAAACCGATCAGACGATAAGATAAGAAAACCAATTAGATTAAATCGGATGACTTTTCTCCTCAAAATTGATCCAATATAATCGGTGAAACATCCGTAACTATTAATCAATGCATAAATTTATTTCCTTATTGTGGTAGCACATAGTCTCGCATATGTAACATGCTGTAAGTGGGCTTGAGGGGCTTCACCATACACACATGCCGTACTAACAAGTTGGACTGTCAAGCACATTTGATGTGCACCTATACTCACAACGAGTTCAAGGGTAATTGCTAGCTTCCTATAAAACCAACATGTCTTGTTAATTTAACATATATAGACACATCCCTTAAGAACCGTTGTAGACATATTTGCTTATTTAAAATAAACAGATACAACCTATAAAAATCATGTAGACATGTATTTTTATATAAATAAAATAATAAATAGACACAACTTTGAAGAACCATTAACCCTAAGGAATAATAGCAGTAGATGAGCATGTGATGTGTAGGTAGGCACACGATCACATATTCAAATCCTAGCTAAGCTAGTTACTTGGGACCAGGTTACATGAAATGGATGGCATGGATGGCCTTAGGTTTGATTAGATTCGGGAGACAAATTAGTTGAGTTGAGCACAAATTGGATCAAACACTACCTGAATGCAATACTAAAACAAATCTTAAGAGTCGTTATGTCTTTATAAATAGTCGCGTATTTTAATTTAAAATAAACATACACAACTTTTAAGAACAATTGTGCTTTATGAAAACAAATAGTCTTTAAGAATGAACCACCACAACCAAACAATAAACTTTTTCTATTTAATTGGTCCAACATTCACTACTCACATTTTTTATCCTATTGACCCCATAAGATCTTCCACAGCAACAAAATTACTACTCCATATGTCTACTTTTATCTATCCGTTAAGGTTAATGTGCACAGATTAATAAAGTTGTTAAATATGTTGAATAATAGAAAAATATGATTTAACATGATTAAATTAATTTTTCTCTCACTTAATATTTTCTTTCTCCCCCTCTATCTTCATTAGTCTCACATTCTCTCTCCCCCTTTCACTCCATTGACTAGAGTAGCTGATTTTCCATAACAACAAAATTACTACTCCCTTCGTTCGCTTTTATTTGTCTGTTAAGGTTAATGCGCACATATTAATAAAGTTGTTAAATATGTTAAATGATAGAAAAATATGATTTAACATGACTAAATTATTATTTCTCTTACTTAATTAATATTTTATCTCTCCTCATCTATCTTCATTAGTTTCACGTTCTCTCTCCCCCTCTCACTCCATTGACTATAGTAGCTGATTTTAGGAAGTTATAAAAATCAATTCATACATATTTATTGAGTTTAGTAAAGATAACAAAAGATGAGGGAAAAGTTAAAAAATGACTAATAGATACTCTTTAATTTTTTAAATAGATAGATAAGGTTGGACAAATCAAGATTTCTATATAAAAAAATAAAAGTGGCCAGAGGGAATAATACTCAAATGGTTTGCAGTCATTGTAAATAAGAATTTGATGAGACCATGTCTTTGCTAAACTTGGATGATCTTTTTGGTAATGAGTTTTAAAGTGATGAGTGAGAAATAAAAATTATCATTTGTGAATTATTTTCATGCTTGTGAGTTGAAACTCTTACTTGCATTACAAGGAATCTTTAGCGTCATTATTGTGGTGTTGTACTGTTGTTGGTGACATGATTAGGATAGTAAAAACATGTAATACACACACACACACACACACACACACACACACACATATATATATGTCCAATGAGAATAAGGGTGTGAATAACTAATTTTGTTTGAGTCATTACAACATTTTAATTAAAAATAAAATAAAATAATTTGTTAAAACGAATTTTATTTTGCTCAAACTTTTACTTTGATCTAAATTTTTTAGACCCAAACATATAGTCCACCTTAGTCTAGATTTCAAAAAAAAAAATTTAATATAAAAATATAAAAATAAAAGAAAAAAGAAGAAAAAGGAAATTTAAGAAAAATAAGATGACCCAACTTTCTTGTATGCACAAGCTTAACTCATTTTTTCTCAAACGACCCACCTTGAATCCAAACCAATTTGTGATCCATCAAATACAAATCAACTCGGAACCATCGCTTCCACCCAAGATCCAAACCCTAGTCGCACACCACATCCCCACCACGCTGCAATTTCGCGCCCCAATCAGCCATCACACTCTAGACTCGTGATTCTTTCCTTTTTTGGTCACATATAAAGCATCAGAATTAGAGGAGATTCAGAATCAAAAGCTTGATGGAGAATTTCTAGCTGGAAGGATGCAATTTCAAGATCTATAAAGAAAGGGGGACACTCGGCAACACACACACAAATACAAACTCTCATACTCTCAGCACCCTTCAAACACAGATTTCCATTCTCTGCCAAAGCAAAAAGCTTTGCAAGCAACATATACACACAGATTCATACTCAGAAGCAACACACTTACAGACTCCAAACCACCACAAATTGAATCACTCACTCTGCCCAAGTCAAAACCCATAAACAAAAACCAATCCCTCATACGAAAATATCACCTATCCCCTATAAAAATTACCTTTTCTACTTTAGACATTGCCACCCAGGATTGCCGTCGCGCCACCCTTCCCGTCGTCATAAACACAACCCCAACACCACCAAAAGCAACCCGAAAACCACCACAAAGCAACCAAAGACCACCCACACCACTAAAATCACCCTAAACCACAACCTCTCGTGTCAGTGTCATCAACCCATCATTCCAGAGCTTAACCACCCCCATCCTCTGTCCCAAAGCAATTCGACCCTGGAGCTCCACTATGCTGCCTCGCCTCGCATGGCCAAGCACAGCCTCCCTCGCGTCGCCCACCCACGTAGAACCATGTCTCCACCATGGCTTCCACCGCGTCGTCCCTCACCACCATCGGAGTCACTGCACGACCCGCTGTCCAGATCCACCATCGTGCGGGACCCAAAACCAACAACTCACCTGCGCTCACTGCCAAGGCCATCGTCATCCTCCATGCTAAACCTCGCTTCCACAATGTCATCCATTCTGCTGGTGCTGGGTGAGCCTCCCCCATCGTGAGTGTGTTCCCCTGTTCGAAGAAGCTTTGTTGCATTTTGTTTATTTGCATTAGGTTTGTTTGTTGATGTTGGGTTACTAGGGTTTGTGTTGTTTAGGCTTTAGTTAAAATTTTGGGTCAAGCTTAGTTTAGCTTAATCAGATTTGGGCATAAAAAAATGAAATTATTTTTTTAAAGAACGAGAAAGCTAACTTATTTCTTGTAACTTTTAGAAAGGTCAATAAGTAAATAATAATAAAAGAAAAAAAGAGAGTGAAAATTAAAAAAAAAAAAAAAATATATATATATATATACACACATACAAAATAAGGGATAATAGATAAAAATGATAATAACAAAAAAAAATCATCTTAAGTTTCCCTTGTTGGCTTTTATTAAGGTTTTGTTTATCCTATTGTGTGTTTATGTTTATCTTACTTGTCAGCATGGTTATTTTAGTCATGTTGCTAACATTGTCTTTTTTTAGTTGTTGATTTTACAACCTTTTTTTAGAAAAAAAAATGATTGAACCTTGTTGAGAAGAATAAAATGGGATTGGTTAAATTGTGATAGCTTATTAATCCTATAACTTTTAGAATCAGCTAAGTTGTGACAATTTGATTATTCAATTTTTTAAAAAAAAATAAAAAAGGGTCAAATGAATTTTTAAAATAAAAATATTTTTAAAAATTAAAAACAACCAACCCACAATCATTTTTTCATTGCACCCAAAGATACGTAGGAGCGAAATTTCTATTCTATCAAGTCAAAATTAATTTTTTATAATTTATTGTTGATTTCTTTTCTATATTTTAAAAGGGATAAAATAAATATTTCTAAAGGTTATCAAATTTTTTGCATGATTAACTAAGGTAACCATTTTAACACAGATGTATTAGGGCTGCTGTGGGATTAAGTTTTCACCCTTCTTTATGCGTAATCAACTCTAGAATCCAATCTGTATTAAAAGATCAGTTTTTTCCTAAAATAAAAAGGTTTTCCAATTTTTCCTTGACTTAAATGAAATTGGTGGTGGCTCTATTTCATTTCTTAACATACTTATTTTTCATCACTCCCGCCACGATCCCTGTCACAACAGTTGGCAACTCTATTGGGATACTTGGGAGTCAAGCCCTTGTAAGTTAGCGACTCCCTATTTATTAATTATTTTACCTATGATTTTATTTGGCAGTAAACATTAGGATTGAGAATTTTTTGAAATTTTGTTTTGCGTTTGTTTTATTTTGCAAGATGTAGGTAGTCCTTAGGATTATGAAGGTTTGTATGCTCCCCACACACACTACACCTACACGTTTATCACACACATTTGAGTGGGACTCTATACCTAAATCTGAGTAAAGCCTAAGTTAGGTAGAATTTGTGTAGTGGTAGTCATTTTGGATGTACATTATGTTTAGTTATCGCGAAAGCCTCATCTAGAGTATGCTTTTTTCACGAATTTCCTACACCTAGTGGTTTATGCATTATTTATAGTCAACATTCTAAAATGGGACTTAGCTCTAGAGGCCTTTAGAATAGTAGAGCCACCCAATGAAAGTTCTCATGAATTAGAAAGACCAATAGATCCTTAAGATAGAATTCTTCAAATTTAAGGCAATCCCTTAGGGCACAAAGGGAGCATACTTTTTCGTTATCCTTAGATTTATCCATATCATAATTTCTACTCGTACATATACATCATAAGTTATGTGGTCCATTAATAATGTGATAAGTCATAATCATACCCCTCTGAAAGAAAAGTTTTTTTGCTCAGATAAAAAAAAGAGAAAAGTTTTTTTTACAAAAAAAAGGGAAGTCACTATTAAAGGACTAACTATTTATCCATCATTGCATTCATCCTATATATTGAAATATATATATATATTTTTTTAAAAAGCATACTTTACTTCCTTGTACCATGTTTCTTTGCCATACTCATCTCTTTATCATTCCTTGGGAAGATTTGCTAGAGAACTGTTAAAACTCAACAAGGTTTTTTTAGAGCATATACATTATTATGTTTTGATCACTTAGAGTTTGATAAAAATAGAGGAGAAGAGAACATTCACTATATAGGCAAAAATTTTGACGTCCTTTTGGGTAAAAGCTTTAAATCATTGCTCATCCTTGGAAAATGCAGATCACATAAACCCAGACCTACGAGACTAGGTCGCAAACTAGGCTGCAAGAGATGTCAAACTCAAAAACAAATTTGGGTCAAGAGATGGTTGAAATGAGGGGAAGAATCGATACGATGGTAGAAAGACAAGCAAGGGTCAAAGATTTACTGAGACAGCTAACTGAGACCCTTAGAGCAACAAATGGAACCTCTCTCAGGACTAGAATAATGCAAATGCAAACAACAACGCGAATGGAGGGGATGATTCCATGAACAGAAATCCTGAAGAGGGGAATCACAATGCAGAAGTTACTCATGAGCAGCTAGTGAAAATATTCCTGAACAATAACTCAGAAAAAGAAAAATTAAGAGATGAATTGATTAGAAAGATGTAAGAACAAATTAAAGTCATTCAAGGCCCTAATCCGTATGGCTAAGTGGGAATCGATGAATTGTGCCCGAAAGTTGAAGTTAATATCCCTAAGGACTTCAAAATTCTAGATTTCTCAAAGTATGACAGAAGCACCAATTCAAAGTTTCATCTGAAGACTTACATCACTAAAATGGTTATTTGGTTATGGTATCGAAGATTCTTAATTAATTTCTTTCATGAAAGTCAGACCGGGCCGACTTTGGAATGGTACATGCAACTTGACCATTCAAAGATTTCTTACTTAGATGATATGACAAATCTATTCTTGGGACAATATTAATTCAACATCGACACCGCACCTACTCAAGAATAGCTAGGGGCAATGCAAAAGAAGAATGTTGAAACTTTCAAGCAATTTGCTCAAGATTGAGAATGTTAGCAGCCTAGGTTCAACCACCATTGACTCTATCAGAAATGAGCTCGTACTTTATGGGGACCTTAGGAGTAACTTTTACTGGGCTAATGGCGGGGGCTGCCTACAGGGATTTTTCTAACCTAATTTTGTTTAGAGAAAGGATTGAGAATATTATAAGATCAAGCAAGTTACTTACTAGAAATACAGAGAGTAATTTTTCTAAGAATGTGGCACCGACAAGGAAGAAAGAACCAGAAGTTAGTGCTTACCAAACCTCATACCAAGTCAATAATGTTCCCTCACTGCGTCCATATATCCTAACCCGTCTTGTCTATACTAATCATCCTCCCACACCTCAAAATCCAGAAAACCAAGGGTATGCTTAACCCCCTCCAAATCTATCCCCTTTTCCAAAGTTGTCAATCTCTAATGCTGATTTGTTTCAACATTTGTTCGATGTGCACTTGGTCACATGCATTCCTTCTCGCCCCATAGTACCCCCATTCCCAGGCTGGTATAGTCCTAATGCAACTTGAAAGTTCCATAAGGATAACCCAATACACTCAATCGAAGATTGCGAGGTATTTAAAATAATAGTGAGGAGATTGATTGTCTATGGAAAGCTAGACTTTGAAGAGGAGAAATGGCCTAGCATTACTAGCAACCCAATTCCAATCATGGAATGGGAGCAAATGCTTACAAGGGAAACCTCAGAAAATTCAACTAAATGATAATTTATTTTTCAGTTGTTGAGAATGAACAGTACTTTGCAATCCTCCAGCACTGGGAAACTTTTGAACAACTAGTTTTCTGATTTGTTTGTCAAGTGATTATTATGAAATGATGGTTTAATTGTATTGACTCTCGATTTGTTCAATCATTAACACCATTTAGGGTTTTTGAACTTATGTTAACTTTCTTGAAGCATTAATGTCAATTTGCATGGATTTTAGCATACCTTGTTTCCTTTCATTTTCATCATATTGTCTTTCTTGTCATTTATTTATTTTTTCATTTATTCAAAGTGTCTTCCTTGTATTTGGACCCCATTGGACTCCAATTCTTGATAATTCTTGCTTTGATAGATGTCAGTAGTCATAAAGTTCACGTGTGCAGGTACCCTTTGCCAAAAAAGAGGAAAAATGCAGAAAAAAGAAGAAAAGAAAAAGAATGAATAAATAATAATAATAATAATAAAAGAGGACAAATAAGTAATCATTTGGTATGTTTTATCTCAAAATTAAAGTTTTAAAAATAAGCAATCATGTCATGATTTGAAAATAAAGATTGACCATCTTTCTCTATTATTTACAAAATTTTATCATTTTTATTATCCCTTGTAACCTCATTTTTGAACTTGAAAAATTTCTTCAAAGAACCTTGAACAATGATCACTTCTACACTAGGGGTTAGCATAAAGTAAAAAAAAAGTGATTTTTTTGAAGAAAAAAAGAAGAAGAAGAAGAAGAAAAATGGGAAGAAAAAAAAAAGAAAAAGAAAAGGAAAAGAAGAAGATGATGATGAAAAATGAAATGGCTCATAGCAAAGGAAAATGATGAAGTGAAAAATGGAAAATAATACAAAAGTAAGCGAAAAGTGTTAGTGCTCTAAAGTCCATCCTTGCTCCTATAATATAAAGAAGAAGAAGAAGAAGAAGAAAAAAGTCCTACACTGGGGCAAATTTTTTGGTTTAATTTGGCCTTTGGCCTTATACTAGGACAAGTTCTACCTTGTTCGATTCGACTCTAAACTAAGATAATTTTTCTTTTCCCTAGTTCAATTTAACTTACACTAGGATGAGTTTATACCTTATTCAATTCAATCCTTGACTGAGGCAAATTTCTCTTTAATTCAATTTGGCCTAATGTTGCCTTATATTGGGGTAAATTTTTGTAGATGCTCAGTAGAAGCAAATCATTGGCCATAATGTCTAGTAAGCAACTGAAGATCAATTTCATGAAGATCAAACCAATCCATATTGGGGAAACCCCCCTTTGAATCTCATACCATCGTTTATATCTTTTTCCATATATTCATCCTTTGTAAATATCATTTGTGAAGTCAAACTTTCAAGACCAATCCGGAAGTTGTTCACTTAGTAAACTTATTTCCTGTTGTACTTTTGAATCCATGCGTGTCTATTACGTAATGCTTCAAGTAAGGTAGACATGAGTACAACACTATGAATTGACCATCTAATGGTAATCTCTCGATAAACAATTTAGACCAAAAAGAACTTCAAAGTTCCAACTGAAGGGGAAATGATATCCTAAGGCAAAATCTAGAAACAAGAGGTACTCGAACAAAAAGAGAGAGATGAAAGTGAGAATTTTGAAGAAAACACGTCACAGAGTTCATGTTGTAAGGTATATCCAAATTAAAAATCAGAAGACGAGCATGAAAGTGGGTTTATTTGCATAAACTTTTTTGAGGAAGCCCATGGTTTAAGAAAATCTTAATTTACTAAGAGATTTTTCAAAGATACATTTATTTATCTCTTGAGAAAATTCCAAGTCTTTGGCTTGATGGATTCACAAAATTCTAGGTCCATGGCCTAATTATGTGTAAAAAAAAACAATCTTAAGTCCTTGACTTGATGACTTCCTTTTACAAAATTTAGGTCCATGGTCTAATGATCTTTCCTAAAAAAATGATAATAAATAAAAAAATTAAAAAATAAAAGGAAAACATAGGAAAGTTTCATATTGTCATATTACTTAAAAGAAAAAAAGAAAAAAGAAAAGAAAAAATCTTTTTGGGCCAAGATGTTCATTGTCTTTTAAAATTCCTGTCTTTTAAACGTCTTTTAAATTTCGGATCAAGTTCATTGTCTTATAAATTTTGGGTCAAGTCCACTGTCTTTTAAATTTTGGATCAAGCCCATAGTTCTTTAAATTTCAGACCAAACCCACTGTCTCTTAAATTTCGGATCAAGCCCACTGTCCTTTAAAATTTTGGGTCAAGCCTTTTGTCTTTTAAATTATGGGTCAAGTCCATTGTCTTTCAAATTTCGGATCAAGCCCATTGTCTTCTAAATTTCAGGTCAAGCCCACTATCATTTAAATTTCAGGTCAAGCCCATTGTCATTTAAATTTTGGATTAAGTCCACTCTCTTTTAAATTCTAAGTCAAGTTCATTGTCTTTTAAATTTCAGGCAAAGCCCACTATCATTTAAATTTCAGGTCAAGCCCACTATTTTTTAAATTTCGAGTTAAGCCCACTATTTTTTAAATTTTCGGTCAAGCCCACTGTCTTTTTAATTCTGGGTCAAGTCCATTATCCTTTAAATTATGAATCAAGTCCATTATCTTTTAAATTTCGGGTCAAGCCCACTATCTTTTAAATTCTGAGCCAAACTTACTGTCTTTTACATTTCAGGTCACAAGGTCACCCGGCATCATTTAAATTCCCATTTTTAATAAACTATTTTTAATCAATAAATGTCAATTAAGCTGTGACATCTTGTTGACGAGGTGGTGACGTCTCCGACTATACACTGAGTTTCACTTTTTGAGGATTAATTGAGCGACGATAGCTTGTTAATTCGCTAATCAACTTGCTAATTTTAAATTAGCATCTTTGCCTTGTCTGTTCACATCATCTCATGCATTTTCGGACAAAATTTAAGTTCATGTCATTACTCGTTTACTATGACGATAATTTGAAAAACTACAGTTATTCTTAGTCTCTAGTAAAAAACAAGTAAAAAGGAACAACTATGAACACTCAATTTTGCCCGGGTCATTAAAACCTTTTAATTCAAAATAAAAAAATTCAAAACAAAAGAATTGTTAAAATGAATTTTATTTTATGCAATCTATTGTTTTGATCCAAATTTTTAGTCTAAATTTAAAAAAAATAGAACAAAAAGAAAAATATAAAATATAAAAGTATAAAAATAAAAGCAAAAAGAAGAAAAAGGAAATTTTAAAAAAATAAGATGACTTAACTTTCTTGTATGCATAAACTTAATCTAATTTTTCTCAGACTATTCACCTTGAGCCCAAACTAATTTGTGACCCATCAAATATGAGTCAACTTGGATCCATCACTTCCACCCAAGTCATCTCTATATTTGCATCCAAACCCTATTCGCACACCACACCCCCACCATGTTGCAATTTCACGACCCAATCAACCATCACACTCTAGACTCGTGATTTTTTCTTTTTCTAGTCGCACGTCAAGCATCAAAATTAGAGGAGATTCGGAATCAGAAGCTTGATGGAGAATTTCTCACTGGAAGGATGCAATTTCAAGTATTGGCCTCCCTCGCGTCGCCCACCCACGTAGAACCACGTCTCCGCCATGGCTTCCACGCTGTCGTCCCTCACTGCCATCGGAGTCACTGCACGACCCACTGTCTAGATCCACCACCACTTGCGACCAAGAACCCGCGACTCACCTGCGCGCACCAAGACCATGGTCGTCCTCCGTGCCGGACCTCGCTTCCACAATGCCGTCCATTCTGTTGGTGTTGGGCTAGCCTCCCCCGTCGTGAGTCTATTTCCCTGTTCTTGCGTTGCGAGAAGAAGCTGCCCTTTTTAATTGTTTTTTTGTTGCATTGGGTTTGTTTCCTGATATTAGATTATTAGGGCTTGTGTTGTTTGGGTTTTGGTTAAAATTTTTGGGTCAAGCTTAGTTTAGTTTAATCATATTTGGGTATAAAAAATATTGAAATTGTTTTTTTTTTAAGAACAAAAAAGCTAATTTGTTTCTTTGTAAATTTTAGAAAGGCTAATAAGTAAAAAATAATAAAATAAATATATATTGAATTATTTTGCCACTTCTTTGTTTAGTTAAGTTTCCATTGGACTTGATAGTGTGTATTTAATGATATATCCATGTTGTGGAAAAAGAAACATGTTTTCTGAACATCCAATTTTATTCGGATTATTAAAGTCTTTTAATTTAAAATAATAATAAAAAGATAAAACAAGTTTTTTTTTGGGTAATGGCAGGAGAAAAGAAAAAATGTGACGATAAAATTTTTTAAAATAAAACACTAAAGAGGAAAAGGTGCAGCTGCACCTGCTGCAACACTTGCAGCCATGAAAAGAGAACAAGGGATTAAACAATGTAAATGGGAGGGTTGCGGCTTGTAGGAGAAAGGAAGGAATCTTGAAAGCTAAAAATGGAGTGGGAAAGGGACCATACAGCCTGGCCCCTGTTCAACCTAGCATGGTGACAACTTTCCCTCTGGTTTATAAAAATGGAGCAAGGCTGAGAGGGGAGGAGGAACTTCTACGGCTGGACGTTAAGGGGAAGGGGAATTCAAAAGAAAAATATCTGAGAAGGCAGCCTTCACAATTCAGGCAACAGCCCCAACACTTCCCACTCCATCATCCTTACCACCTACCATCTTCATCCTCACCTCCAAGCTTCCATAACCGTGACCGTAGTCCAACCTTCACCCACACCACCACTTCATCTTCATCATCTTCAACCCACCATAACAACCACTCTTCAACCTCCACTTCACCACCTTGAGACAACCTTCATCAACCAAGCCACCGTATTCCCTATCACCATTCCAACCTCCTGCTGCCATCTTCATTACACACCCACCTCATCACAATCCCACCGTAGCCACCGTCCATCAACCCCCACAACACCCAACCTTCAGCTTCCTTCAAGACAGCAACCCATAACCACCGTGAACGGAGACCCACGAAACACCACCGGAGCTCCAGCATGAGACCAGGCGCGCCGGTCACCATAGTCGTAACTCCGTCGCAACGCAACAGCACGCCCCACTGTTTCTGCCCAAACCGTGAACCACCACGCACCACCCGTTGAGTCGCGCCTTGGGTCATCCTTGCCACCCCGCACAGTCACCTGCGCTACGCGCCTTCGACGTCCACCGCGTCCTGACCGTTTGCGCCTCCACCACGACCAGATCTCAGATCTGCGTTTGCTTCCATCTCCCTCATGCGAACCGTCTAGCCAACGCCGCACGGAGTCGCCCAGAACCGTCGTCGTCTGTCATTTGCCCAGCCACGCACCACGCACCACGCATCGCCGGAGTCTGTTTCCTCTTAACTTGATGTTTCTTAAACCCTTTTTATCCTCCAAAAAAAAAATTCGAAAATGCCAAAAAAAGTAAAAATAAAAATAAAAAATATATCTTGAATTTAATTGTTTATGTTATTTGCGATTAGTTCTTGTGTGATAGTATTTATTTTATTTAATGATATGTTTTATGTTGTGTTTTGTAATTAATTGGAGGTTAAAAATAAAAAAAATCAATTAATAAAGAAGGATAAAAAATGGAAAAAAAGATCAAAAGTGATGAAAGTAAAATTATAGATTGATTAGAGTTGAGTGGACTTATCTTGGTCAATTTGTCATTTGTTTAGCTTGTTGACTCCTTATTATGTTAATTGACATATTGTTTGATCTTAATTGAATTTTGTTAAAAAGAATAATATAAGATTAGTTGAGGTTAATGGGGTTTTTTTTAATTATTTAAATTATGACAGTTTAATGATTCGTTTTTAAAATAAAATAAAAATCAAATTAATTTTTAAAAGAAAAAAATCTTTTTAAAACAAAGCCTCGCTTTTCTTCGTTGAGGTACAGAACCAGAGAAACTTAAGGATATATTTGGTATGAATAAATGAGATGTTATTTTAAATTTAATCATAGAATTAATGGATTTTTATGTTTGTTGATAAAAAAATATAAAATAATATTTTTATTCTGAATTATATTTCACAAATTTATGAAATCTTATTCCTTAAAGAAAAGTGAGGTTGTGATTCCATGTTTTTGTGGATTTAAATTCCATTTTTTTAATATACCTTTAACCAATTTATAAAATTACATAAGTTAGACAATTTTTAATCCTAATTTTTATTGAATTATCTTAAAATTAATATTGTATCAACTAAACACGTGACTATAATTATAACATATTAATTATAAGGAAGAAATCATTAGATGATGTACCCAAAAAAATCATTAAAGATAAAAAAATATTATCAAGATTTATTTTATTAAGTTATTTAAAAATTAATCTTAAAGATTGATTTAAAAAATAGATATTTAAATTGTATATATATAAACACACACACTTATATATATAATGAAAGAAATAAACTTTCATTTTTTTCATTTAGGATATTTATATCATTTAAATCAATTTAGATTCTATTATATATTGTATTCCATATATTAAACATCATAATCACTTTTCATGCTATTTTATTTCTAATTGTACCAAACTATAAAATTAAAATAATATTTCTATTCTAATTTATTGATTCTTATTCTATGAAATTGAATTATTTGCACCAAACGTAACGTAAGTAAACTAACTAAGGGGACTTATATGTTTCTTAGACATTCGGATAGAATAACTTTATATCAATAAAATGAATTGAATGAATCGAACCAGATCCTATTGCGGGAGGATTCCTAAGATTCTAAAAAATATTAAAAAAATGTAAGTAATTAAGTAAAATTAATCTAAAACCGAACAAACCCAATTAAGAACAAACCAATGGTCCTGTGCGTAATTTTGTAAAGAAGGAAATTATTTTTATGTAGCCTAAATGGTGTCCGAAACTTGGTAAAAGTCTAGAATAGTGAGAATCTTGGACTTTCTTAGAGGTAGGTTGTTATAAATTTTATATTTTGTACTTTAATTGTGTCGTATTTTATAATTTTTAAAATTTGTTATATCTATGTATTGATATCATATTGTATCTATGTCATATATTTATATCTATGCTTGATAGCTTTAGCCCTTTTCCCTAAGTCTTCCAAAGGCTTGATATGTATTTTTTTTTGAACTTTTATTCTCTTAAAGATTCCCCCACCATCAAACTATTATTTTTAAGTAGTCTAACTCTGCTATTAATGCTAGTTACACATATTATCTCACATTTTCATAATTTTTATTATTAAATTATAGTTGAATCAACTAAAATTTTTGCATATTAATACTTCGCTTCTATAATTTCATATACAAATATAAGGTTGTGTATGTGTAAAAAAACATTATTCAAGATCAAGATGCTCATGTAGTTAGTATAAAGAAAAAAGAAAGTGAAAGAGAAGAGGAATATATCAGACATACTTGCATAATAATTCTTGTTGCATTTTTTACTCCTCCAATAACTTCCACCTACCAATGGTTCCTCGTGTTATTAAGCAAATATTAAGAAAAATTTAACAAATACCCGAGAATTTCAGATATATTACATGGAGTAAATATTTAAAAAATATATATACCTAAAAACATGCTAAGTTGAAATTTAATAAAATATTTTGTAAAAAAAAAAATTAAAAATAGGTTCAAATTTTTTCTTTATATTATAAATAGATTCAATGTTAAAATGTTGTTTTTCCATATTTTCATCTCAATCTTCGCAAAACAATAAAAACACAGAGAGAATTTTGTAATTATAACAATAACTGTTTTGTGCACCCACTCAGTTGCTTGATCTTAGCATATTGATTGAAGAAGCAGAAACAAATTGGAGAGTTAAAATGTAAAAGCCGACAAACCAGTGGTAATGGAAGAAGGTCTAGGAAAAGACGCAAGAAGCACGGAAGCCATCCCGATCAGTGCAGCTTCAGTTTCCGTCAGTTCTGTAGTTTTATGAACCAAAACAAACCAATTGTGAAAATGGTCAGCTGTTATTATGACAATATATAGGAAAAAATTTCAACTATAAAAGCATGCAATTATGAGTTGGAATCCAAGACTAACGTCCTTTGCTGCAATGTCATAAGTCTTAATAAATCCCGTTAGCTGTCATGTCATAAGTCATAAAAGAATATTATATCCTCCTATAATTTTTTTAATAATTTTTTGAGTATTAAATAAAATATATATATCTAATATATTGAAAACATAAAAATTATTTAATATTTTATTTATTTAATAATTAAAAAATTAATTAAGTGGATAAAACATTTATCTAAGTCAAAAATTAAACATTGGGGGGGGTAAAACCGAAGTTAATAATAAATTTTTGATAAGACTTGTCTCCTTCTAAGTCTAATTGTCGAAACTTGATTTATTATTAAAATATAAATATATAAATATTATTTAAATATATTATAAGAATTAGTATAAGGATAATCTAATTTAAAATAATTAAAATTTACAAATTAAAATTAATATAAATTTCATAATTTTATGTAAAAATTAATCTAATTAAAAATATTATAAAATTATTTAATTTTTTACTTTTTTTTTCTTTTAATATTATGTTAAGATAAAATAAAGACTTAATTATTTTTTAGTCTCTTTAAATATAATTATTTTTAGTTTTAATTTTTCTAAAAAATTTATCATTTTTTAATTTTTTTAAATTTTGAAACAGGTAAAATTATTTTTTTAAAATATAATAAAAATTAATTTTATTTATCTTAAAATTTAAAAAATTCAAAATAAACTTAAAAATTTTAAAAAGATCAAAATAAAAAATAATTCTATTTATGAAGACTAAAAAAATTGTTATATCTAAAATGAATGATACAAAATGTGCCACGTACAGCACTCGTTCTTGATAAGGTATGCATCTGTTTTGTTATTTTATTTTTTTGGTTGACATCTATCAGTCACACACACACACATATATATATATATATATATATATATATATATATATATATATATATATATATATATATGGGGTGTCCAATGAGTCGGATTGACTCATGAACTCGCAGGTTTTAATTCAACTCAATTTATAAAATATGGGTTGGGTTAGGTTCACGAGTTTGGTCGGATTAAAAAATGTTTAACTCACAGTGTGTGTGTCGGGTAATGAGTTAGAACACTTCCAATCGGCACAATCCAACCCATCCACGATCCTTCTTTTTTTGTAAAATTAGTTTTCACTCATCTCCAATTTGTAACACTCACTTCCATTATTAAATTTTTGAATATTTTTTATAATGCTTTTTGAATATTTTTTATAATGCTACTCTTACTTTTTCTGAAACATTGCATGTTACTTCAAATACTTTCTTTTATAAATTATGTAATAAGTTTATAAAGAAGTGAATTGGATGGAATGATCCAATTTTGAAGGAGATGGTCATTTCCATGAAAATGAAGTTAGATAAATATTGGGATGACATTGATGGTCCTCTAAATTACTTATTATTTGTTAATATTGTCCTTAATCTAAGGTATAAAATAGATTATGTCGAGTTTTGCTTGGAAAAGATGTATGACTTGGAATTGAGTGTGAAAATTATGAAGAGGTTGGACGATGTTATGAGGACATTGTTTGAACATTATCAACAAATGTATCCCGTTCCTCTTGATGCTAGTGATTCTAATTGCATGTCATATGATGTTCCTTCCTTTACATATGATGATGATATTGAAGATGATAATGATAGTTATAAATCCGAATTTAGATTGAAAGTGAAGAAAAATCAACATGCGATAAAAAAGAATGAGTTTGAGAGGTATAAGGAGGATGATGTCGAGGATGATGTTGATGACTTTGATATTCTTATATGGTAGAAAGAAAAGACCAAGAAGTATCATGTTCTTTCATTCATTGCTAAGGATATCTTAGCAATTCCTGTTTCTACAGTTTCATCTGAGTCAACATTTAGTACTGAAGGACGAGTTCTTGATCATTTTTATAGTTCTTTGCAACCTACTACTGTTGAGGCATTGATTTGAACTCAAAATTGGTTGAGGACGCCTAAGAAACCCATAGATTTATGGGTTCAGATGGATGATATTGAGAAGCTTGAAGCTAATAGTGTGTTATATAAAACTCATTCAATTTGTTTAATGAATTATTAATTATCTATTACTAATTGTTAATACTTTTTTGGTATGTTAGATATGTCAACTGTTAGAGAAGAAATTGTAAATCTTAAAAATTGATTCTTTTAGTTGTTTGCAGTTTAATAGTTGACTTTCTAATTCTTATGAACTTATTATTTTATTGTTGAGTTTAAATTTATATGTAATTTGACAATTGTATTGTTGATTGTGCAGACCAAGAAGGAAAGGAGGGCACGCCGTCATGCAGAGTTCTATGAGATGTTCATGGATCCTAAATACCCATGGTGACATTTTAGGATGTTTTCTCCTCATTTTTGTGTTGTTCCAATCAAGTTTAAGTGTAGGCATTGTAATGTTACTCTCAAAGTGAAAAGAAAATAAGTTCATAAGACTCTTGATGCATCTAAGTGATCATTGTGTTAAAAAAATTAATGGATCGTTTAGATAATAAAGAATATATGGATAAAATAGAGAGTGAAGTTAATGATTATGTTGTCTATAATTCATATGACATGTGTGATGACACTGACTTTGATTGGTTAGACTAATTTGTTATTTAAGCTATGAATAGTTTTGTTTAATTTATTCAAGACTCAGTACGACTTGTTAGTTATTAATTTATTATGCACTTATTGACTTATGGTGTTTAGTTTATTTGATATTGAGATTTATGATGTTAATTTGTTAAATTTTGTATTTTAATTTTTTTTAATTTTTTTTAAATGTCAAACCCACGGATTGGACCCAACCTAACCCACTTTTGAGTGGATCGAGTTGGGTCGAGTCGAGTGAAAAAAATATCTTAATCAAGTCAAGTTGGGTCGAGTCGAAGGAAAAAATATCTTACATGAATCGAGTAAAAAATGACACTAAACTCACCCAATCCAACCCACAAACACCTTAATATATATATATATATATATTGCTAACATCGAAACCAGTCAAATATTATGATACGTAAATGAGTATAAACTATAATGTGAGTGCTTTCATATGTCCTTTATGGTAGTTTTATAAGGGGGAAAAAAAGCAATTTTATAATTTTACATTCGAACAGGTTAAAAACACTTCTTAAAGTAAAAAGTAATTTTCGTAATATTATTCAAAGGCAAAATAGCTCTTACTTTTCATAAAAGCTCTACAAAAGATTATTAATCCTTAGCTTTTTCTCACGCATAAATTAAAATTTAAAATTTGAAAATGTATAAATAATTCCAGGAATTTCAGATTTTGTGCAAAAAATGTCATTTTTTATAAAAAAAATCGTTAATTTAAATATGTGGCAGAATTGTCACGATCAAGATATAAAAAAAGTAGTCAATAAGTCTCTGATAAAATTTAATTATAATATTATTGGAGTTTAAAAAACCAAAAGAGTATGGTATATTTTTTTTTTTTTGGTACAAAAGAGTATACCTATTAAACTCAAACTGGTTATTAACTCAGCTGAGATGTTGAATTAATAGGTCATTGGTTTAATTAATGAATCACTTATCGAACCAGTTAAAATTAAATAAATATATACATTTTAAAAAAAATAAATGTAATTGTTACACCACCCTTTTGTTTCAAACAAAAGTCATTTGAGCCTAAATGTCTAAACATATTTTAACTAAGTACCCATAAGATCATAAGGCCCATATACACACATAACTTGAAAAACCCTAACTTATGTGCATTTTGAAGTAGCCTCAGCAACCGCACACCATCATCTTGCTACGTCTTCTTTTCGTTTCTCTACTGTGCATCCAAGGAAGCATCCAACCATTTCTCTCTCTCTCTCTCTTAGGCCTTTGAGTTTGAGCATTCATTGAGATTCATCTTTGTTTTGTATTTCCTTTGAGTATAGCATTTATCCGTTTGAGTTGGTGATCTGAACTGCCGGCATCAATGTAGGCGAACCGCCAGCATCGGCGCCTGTGATCAGAAGTCTTACTGCAATTGGCGCCAACGATCGAAAGTTGGCTGGAATGGAGCTTTACCGATTTTGTACTGCACTTAGAAGACTCATTCACGGATTGTTCAGCCGTTTCTTATCTTCAAAATCCGATTGGTTCACTCTGGTTTTTACCAGTTTGATACATATCCGATCTGAATGACCACTTGGACTGGCCAGGTCACCGTTCACTAATTTGACTAGCCGGTTTTAATAACACTGCAAAAGGGTAAGGTGATTAATTAAGAATTATTATAATTTTATCACTAATTTTTAGGTATTACTTTCAATTCACGTAATAATTATGTTAAATAATTAAAATCTGCTAAACCGTGAGTGTTTTCAGGACAAAGTGTGAAGTGAATTATTGGTACATTTCACACATCGACAAAGTGTATTGACTCTTGGGTGTTGACCAATTTATGGCGGCGATGAGCATCAATTCATGGCGACTTTCACTCCATTTTAAAATTGTTATTCAAATTGCACTTAGTGACTTTCAAATTCCAGTTGCTATCATCAATCGAACACGAAAACTTGCCCTTTAATTAAATCTTGCGTATCTATTTCACCCAACTAATTTTTCAATACAAGTATGCCCACATAGCTGATGAAACTGATGGGCATACTGAGTAATGTTGATCAATTCATGACGAATTTCACTCCATTTTAAATTTGTTATTCAAATTGCACTTATTGACTTTCAAATTCCACTTGCTATTAACAATCGAATACGAAACCTTGCCCTTTAATTCTATCAGTTTAGTTAACCTTTATTTGTCTTATAACTCATGATTTCCTCTATTTTCATCTCTTTCTATTATCTTGTACCAAATCTTCTGAGATTTTTAGGCTATCTTACAAAATTATATTGATTATCACTTAAATAATTTTTTAATACAAGTGTTTATAATTTACGAGTTTTTTTTTTTTAAGAATCAATCAATCGAAATCCTCCTTATTGAATAAGGATCTATTATATTTCCTACCATAAAATAACCACCTTATAATATCAATTCAACTTAAAATAAAAAATTACTAATAATTATTAAACTAAAATTTTGGGTCAACTCTAACAAATGGTAGGAGTTGCCTTCTCCGATAGATTCTCCATAGGATTATGTTATCATAGACGTGTGCATGTTAAATGAACTTATTTTACACTAAAAAAAATTAAAAGGCAAATATATAGTTTTTGTCTTTTAACTTTATTTTAGGTTTCATTTTCATCTTATAACTATTTTTTGTTTCAATTTTGTCTCAAATCTTTTTCAAAGCCACCAATCTCGTCCTATCTGCTAACATTGCTAGAAATATTAATAGAATTTTCGTATGCAACGTTAGGGTAAATAAGTTTTAATATTTTGATAAATTAATATTTATTACTATATCTTTCTTTTACAAAGGTGTCAAAATATTAATAGATATTAATGTAAAATTCTTTATACTAATAGTGCATACAACTTTAATTTATATTTAAATATTCTAAAATCTAGTAATAGCATTTTTTATTGATTATGAAATTTAAGTGTTGGCTTTATTTTGTCATTGTCTTCCTCGAGATTCCAATTCCACTTTTTGAAAGTTTGACTGCATTTTAAATTTGTTATTCAAATCCCAGTTATTGACTTTCAAACTTCACGTGGTATTAACGCTCAATGGTCGGCCTAGTAGTGTATGAATATTTGATATGTGGGTAGACGTACGATCACATATTTAACTCTTAGCTATGACATTTCTTGGAGTCAGGGTATAATGAATTTCTTTGTGAATCCCTTGCCTTGATGACTTATCTTTGACTAAACTAGAAATATGAGATAATTAATAAAAGTTGCCTCCTCTATTTCCCTTCTAGATTCTCCATAGGATTATGCTATCATAGACGTGTGCAAGACATTGAATGAACTTGTTTTACACTAATGAAAAAATTAGAAAGACAAAAGATCTCTATTGAGCACTACAATAAATTCAGAAGTTACAGTCTTGGCCATATCCACCGAAAATTTCTCCAAAGCTGCCAAAATTTTGAATTTTTGGCAAATTTTTCACAGATACGAGTCCCCCAAAAAAATGCTGGAAAAAAGCAAAAATCTGTCAAGAGTTCGCCTGAAATATCGGTGGATAAGACTGTCAACAAAAAAAGCAACGAATTGTTAGAGCATGATGTTTTCAGGCAAACATATCCACCCAAAATTTCCAGCGAACATATCCGCCGAAATTTTGCCGAAAAATGTCTGTTATCAGTACTTTTTCCAATGAAAAATTTGTTGGAAATCTCCTGAAATCACTATATTAGTGACTTTGAGGAGTTTGAGATTTGGTTGATCTACTCATGTTTTATCTTCACCGACAGTAAGAATGATGACTCATAATAATATTTTTTAGTGATTGATATGATCAAAAGTTTGAGTAGTGAAAAAAATTTCATCTCTTATGACGATGAGAAAAAGATTAGCTAATAAGATATAAAAAAAAAGAGGAAGAAAAATATTACAGATTATAATAATGAATTTACATAATTTTATGAAATAATTTTTCTAACAAATAAAAGCCTCTTGGTGGAGAAGCCTTGGAATAAGAAAAAAACCAAAAGCAAACGAAATTTTTTATAAAGAATGATGATACCAATAAAAATGACATTGGACCATAGTATTATGAAGAAATATCTAAATAATATTGTGTGCACAACATTATTAAAATTAAGATAGTTGAGAGATCAACCCTAAGACCATTGCCCTTCCAGGTGGCACAAGAAGCATGTGTCTACTTGTAGTGGTGTAACAATTTTTAAAGGATAGCAGAAAAAATTTAATCTCAAGAAAATTTAAACGAAAGTGAAATTAAGATTTAGAGAGTGATGATGATGACAAGTGAAGCATATATACTTTTTTTTCACTTGTAATACAATATGAACTCAATGAAAGGCTATCTAAATTTAATGAATTAATCTAGAAACTAGGAATGTCAGTATAAAAAAAAGCCATTTTTCTTTTGTGCTCTTGAATCGATCGTGCTCATGTTTAAAAAATATTTGTGTTCGTTTCTCTCTTGATGAACTGAGATACCATTCTTGTTTGCTACAATTTGAGAAGCACAGTTTTTCCAAACAATGTTCATTGTGAAATAGATCAATCATCATCATTGTTTTTAACTGTTAAATATATGAATTTTATTAACATTCTTATGTATGCTCTTCCATACAGTCGATGATAGCCAAATCCTACATAAGTTAATTCATATGCCTTCTCCAATCTAAAGATTTGAACTAGTCAACTTCTCTAATTCAAAGAGGTCTCTAGATTGGAGAATACATATAGGTTAACCACTGTATGTTGTGGCTATCATTAAGCGTAAGGAAAAGTGTAAAAAAGTTAAGAAAATTTGTGTATTTAACTGTTGAAGACAAAAATAATGATTGATATATTTCGTAATGAACATTACCTAGAAAAAGTCATACTTTTCAAATAGTTGCTAGAATTTCTATCCTAACTCACCAAGAGAGATCCAATATGAAAATATTTTAACACGAGTGAGAGTAATTTATTAAAGATCAAAAGAAATTTTACTTTTCCTGATACTGACATTCTCAATTCCTAAACTCATTTATTACATATGGATAGCCTACCCTTGAGTTCCTACAGTATTACAAATAATAAGAAAAGTACATATACTCCACTTGTATCACAATTATTACCAAAACCCTAATCTCAACTTCATCCAAATTCTTCTGAAATTTATTTTTTTTCTCAACTACTTTCCAAATTACTCGATGTCAATAAAGGCAAAAGTTTAGGTACTACCCACTCAACTTTCCCAATCCTAACGATGTTGAGCTCATAATTTTATCGAACATCTCCTCTCCAGGAGACTATTGTATAATATCATTATCGTTGTTGAAATAATTCTTTATATAAATTTCATTTGCTTTCAATTTTTGTCTTATCCCCCAAATGCTCTATCACGAGACTTCTATCCGTCAGAAAATCTACTTCACAAAACATGCAAATTTAGTTTTTTAATTTGTAGTGTTTTTTTTTCTTATATTGCCCTGCCTAGTCTTTTCCTCCTCGTCATAAGCAGTGACGGACCTAGGAATTTTAGTAAATGGGGACAAAGTATATATACTAAAAAAAATCTTCAAATGTTTATATTTAATATCACATATTATTATTGACAATGCAAATAATAAGAGGTCTTTGTATATTATATATGCATATGATTCTTTATGATATTTATAACAATATTATTTAAATCGTACACCTAAAATCTTCACAAATAACATTTAATATATATTCTATAACTCTATTTCTTTATGTTTTTAGATTTTTAAAAATTTAATCAAATCAAAATAGTAAAATAATGTTAACTTGTAATTATCAAAAGTTTAGAGTTATTACAAGAAGAAAATTGATTTATTGAGTTGAGTTATTATTTTTTACAACCACTTATGTAAGTAATAAACAAGCAAGACAATATAATAAGAAGAATAGCATATATACATATAATACAAATTTAATTTAAATTTCAAAGGGGGCATATGCCCCCATATCTTATAACGTGGATTCGTCCCTGATCACATAAGAGGTGAACTCATGTCACCATTCAAACTTTCTATCACATTTATCACATGATAATCTTATCGCTAAAGTTATCATCCTCACAATCAGTGGATGATAAAAGATAAGTTACTTGAGTAGTCAAATCTCAAACTGTTTAGAGCCACTTAAACTATTAATTTAAAACTAATATCGTCTAACTTAAGGTTTAGAGCTTCCTAATTAAGTAGAGTATTAATTATTTTAACAATTCAAACGCAATAATATACATGCAAATAAGCATTAATAACAATAACACATTTATTATATTATTATATACAATTACACAACTGGTAAAATAATTTAACTATTCAATTTATACGTGCAACTTATAGCTCCAAAATCAATGTCTTTTAACATCTACAATATCTGTCTCACTACCTTATGATCCTGACCCATTTGTGCGTATATATGCTATACGTTTGCTAGTAATTAGTCACACATTTATATAATTAATAATTTTAATTTAATTAATTATTTATTATTTAACAAATTATTTGATTATATATTGTTTAAAATTTTATTTTCTTTAATCTCATATTATATTATATTTTATTAAATTTATTTTTATTAATTATATTTGTTTACTATATTAATTAGTTATATTTTAATAAAGTAATATAATACTATATTATTTTTAAAATGAAATAGTATTTGTCTTATACAATGTATTGTTATGGTTAAAATCTCATAACATAATAGTAACTATCATTTATCATACCAACACACAAACACCAATAAATAAAAGCATATCATGCATATAAACATACATTCAGATATATACATAAACACATTCAATATATAAACACCATATCACACATACATATTCATATATATAAATAAATATAACATTCAAATTCAAATTAAAAAATAACAATGGGTATAATATGAATGCATGCACCACGTTCCTTGGCTACCAAACCCATTAACCACCACGAACCTGGCCGAAACCTCAGCTCGCTACCACCCACCATGAACCAAGAACCTCAATGTGCCACCTCTCATCACGAAACCAGAACCTCATCAGCCACCACAAACCCACGACCCCTCAATTGTCGACCATTCCCGATCTCACTTAAAAGTTTCACGACCAGAGACCACATGCACGTAGAGTGGAAGAAAGGCACTCGTGACAAATGAAGTTACAGTGCGATATGATGAGAACAACGGTGGAGGAGAAGGGAGAATGAATAGAACGACGGTGGGATGGGATGAGAACGACGATGGAGGATGTGGGAGAATGAGCAGAGTGATAATGGGATGGGATGAGAACGACGATAGAGGATATGGGAGAATGAGTAGAACGACGGTGGGATGGTATGAGAAAAACGATGGATAAGCAAATTAAATTTTCGACAGATAAGTTACCAAAAATTGTATGATGCGAATACCTTGGAAGTGGGAGAAGAAACCTTGAAATGCATAACGGATACATTTACCAAAGTGACATTTTAGCTTTTCGGCGACTTAATTTCTGGCATATCAGTACCTTGAAATTGTATGGCGCTCAAAATTGGAGAAATTTTTCAGTGGATATAATCTAATGGCAACCTTGAAACACGTAACAAGTACATTTACCAATGGATTAGTCACCAAAAATAAAAAAAACTATTGGCTTTTTATTTTTCAACTAATTATTCTACTGGAAATGTATTTTAATTTTTTTTAATTGACGTTCCATTTTTCGGTGGATATGTCCGCTAGAAATACATATATTACCAATGGTCATGTATCCGTTAGAAAAATCCGACAGTAATTCCTGAATTTCTTGTAGTGGAGCATTTTGAATTTTTTTTAAAATAAAATAAAACAAGAAAGTTCAAACATGCACACTAGTAACATTTGAACTTATATACTGCAACTAGTTGAGCTACCTGTGCATTACAGGGGGTCTACCCAGCATTACACGGGGTCTTTTATATATATATATAAATCAATATAAAAATATTGATTGCAAGTTTAAATAAGCTTAGTTTGATTTAAGAAAAGTTTATTGTTAAAATATTAATTTTTGACATAGTATGATGTTAACAGTGATTATATTAATGGTTTTGAATTTAGTATTGACATATTTTCTTTCGCTACTAATATTAATTTAAAATAAGACTGCACACAGGTTGAGTTGATTCGAGTTCAAGAAAAAATGAAGTTCAAATCAATTAATCAAAGTCGAGTTGGTTTGAGTCAATTTTAAAAAAAAAAAAATTTAAATAACTCAAACCAAATCAACTCAAAATAAAATACATTGATTTTGGTCGAGTAATCGAGTTACACTTTTTCCCCTGTTCTCAGCACAACAGTAAACATGCATAAAAATATGGAAAATAATAATTAAATTAATTTACACTCTCTCAACAAAAGATCCAGCCTTGACTCTTCAAATTTCACAAACACAAATTACCCGGAAAAAAAAAAAAGCACAAACACAGCACACAAGACAAAAATATACAAGCAGAAGCAGATCTGCAAGTGCAAGGTACTCTTTGATGGGCTGAGGGACACTCACAAGTTGCACCATCATTGCTAAAGGAGGTATGCAAACATCGGCATCGCTGAAGGAGGCTCGCAAGTCGAACCATCATTGCTGTCATTGAGGCATCACCGTCAACGTGGCATCGTCACAATTAGTTTAGTTTGCTTCAAGAAAAGTTTATTGTTAAAATATTAATTTTTGACATAGTTGGATGTTAACAATGATAATATTAATGGTTTTGAATTTAGTATTGACATACGTTCTTTCTCTACTAATCTCAATTTTAAATAAGGCTGCACAAAGGTCATATTGGTTCAGGTTCAAAGAAAAATGAAGTCCAAACTAATTATTTCTAGATAGTAGATACAGATTAAACAAAATTTATTTCTAAATACGTTTCTTACTTTCATCGATATTTCATTTATCATTTCTTATTTTAATTTTAATTTTAGGGTTTGCCATCCCCAGCGAAATCTTGAACCTTGCACTACGTTGAATCATGCCATGGAATACTGATTATCAAGTTTTTTTTTTTTTTTAAAAAAAAGGTCACCTGTCTAATGCTTATTTGAAAAATGTAAAACCTAGTTTAGGAAGAAACAGCTAACGTCTCAGAATAATCAGAAGATCTATTATAATATGAATTTATGACATAAAATGTCACTTACTTTGCAGAGAAGGTTTAAGCTGAAGAATTGTGCGACATAGATGAGTAAGGTAATTATTGAAACATTACCATCTTAATGTGCAACTTAAACAAAGTAGAAAAGAATTAATCGAATGCTTGGTTCAGGTTCAGAGGAGGAAAATGAAGTCCAAACCGATTGTTTCTAGATTGTAGATACAGATTAAACAAAAAATATTTATAAATACATTTCTTACTTTCATCAACCTTTCATTTATCATTCCTTACTTTAATTTTAATTTTAGGGTTTGCCATCCCCAGCGAAATCTTGAACCTTGCACTACGTTGAATCATGCCATGAATACTGATTATCAAGTTTTTTTTTTTTTAAATGTCACCTGTCTAATGCTTATTTGAAAAATGTAAAACCTAGTTTAGGAAGAAACAGCTAACGTGTCAGAATAATCAGAAGCTCTATTATAATATGAATTTATGACATAAAATGTCTCTTGCTTTACAGAGAAGTTTTAAGCTGAAGAATTGTGTGACACAGATGAGTAAGCTAATTATTGAAATATTACCATCATAATATGCAACTTAAACAAAATAGAAAATATCGAATGGTTGGGTTGGGGTTTGAAAATGGAGATTAAAGATATATGAAAGCATTTTAAAAGAATGAAAAGCCAAAAGACAAGCAGAGATGAGATCAGAAGTAACGTCTAAATTTTCATCACTCTTCTAACTAATCTCAGAATCATTGCCTCACCTACACTATTTTCTTAATTTTATGTAAAAATTAATCTAATTAAAAATATTATAAAATCATTTAATTGTTATGCTTTTTTTTCTTTTAATATTATGTGAAGATAAAATGAATGATACAAAATGTGCCACGTATAACAACATTCTCAACACGTGATAAGTGATGCATCTGTTTTTTTTTTTTAAGTTGACATCTATCAGTCAAATATATATAGAGATGAGTGGAGTGCTTTTTTATTATTAGATTTTTTATAAATAATTAAAATTAAAAAATAAATATATGTAATTTTTTAAGTAATTATATAATTTTTAAATAATATTTAATTTTGAGTATTTATATATAATTATATAATCAAAATTTAATTTTTTTATCTTCTTATAATAAAAATTATTCCTACTATGTCCATATATATATATATATATATATATATATATGACGATACCAGTCAAATATTTTTTTGGACTAACATCGAAACGAGACAAATATTATAATACGTGAATGAGTATAAACTATAAATATTATGATGGAGTACAAACTATAATGTCAATGCTTTTATATGTCCTTTATGGTAGTTTTATAAGGAAAAAAAAAGCAATTTTATATTTTTACATTCGAACAGGTTAAAAACACTTCTTAAAGTAAAAAGTAATTTTCGTAATATTATTCAAAGGCAAAATAGCTCTTACTTTTCATAAAATCTCTACAAAAGATTATTAGTCCTTAGCTTTTTCTCATGCATAAATTAAAATTTAAGATTTGAAAATGTATAAATTATTTCAGGAATTTCGGATTTCTTGTAAAAAAAGTCATTTTTTATAAAAATCATTAATTTAAATATGTGGCATAATTATCAGGATCGATATAAAAAAATAGTCAATGATTAAATTTAATTATAATATTATTGGAGTTTAAAAAACCAAAAAAGCATGGTATATTACTTTTTTTGGGTACAAAAGAGCTTAGTTATTAAACTCGAATTGATTATTGAATGGTAACATGCATACTAATAACATAGCTTTTTTATTAAATTATTATTGGTAGTAAAATTATTTATTAAAATGTCATTTTTAAAATTATTTACTAAAATATTACTCTTTTGAAATTATATACCAAACTGTCATTCTTTTGTTCAACGTGATATTTTTTAATAATTTTTAATCCACGTAGGATGCGTCACATATGATAACGTTTTTACAAAGAACACGCCAACAAGGCTATATATTCTTCCCTCATGCTCCATTTGTGCTATTCTCATTATTTTCTCAATTCTCATTCTCTCTCTACAAAGTTTTTCTCTCTAAACTCTCTATCACCTAATTCATTTGGCAGTTGCTGCTAGAAGTGGTGTCTGGATCTTCTGTTTGATCATATTAAGATATTATTCCTTATATATAAGTATTTATTATAATGTTTGATATTTTTGTTTATGATTTATTGGCTGTTTTTTTATTATATTAATGTTAATTATATATTTATGTTATTTTATACGTATTTAGATGTTTTACGAGGTTATACATATTTATAGGATGAAGAGCATTTACAGAACTTACAAGGTTGTATTTGAACCAGTTCGGGCAGAACCATGGTTGCCTGCAGGTCCTAACATAACTTTGATGCCTGATCGTGCATTGCTTAGATTTAAAAGTCGACTAAAATCAACCCGACTCAAGAATGAGATGGATTAGCGCGAGGCAGGGTTGAGACAAACGTGTACAAGATGTCATCAACCTAAACATAATTCTCACACATGTCGTACTGGTAAATATATAATTCGACCTTGTAAAACCTCTAAATACGTATACAATAACATAAATATATAATTAACATTAATATAATAAAAAAGCAGCCAACAAATCATAAACATTAAATCAATCATTATAATAAATATTTACATATAAAGAATAATATCTGAATATGATCAAATAGGAAATCCAGAAACTATTTCTAGTAGCAACTGCCAAATAAATTAGGTGATAGAGAGTTTAAAGAGAGAAAAATTGTAGAGAAAGAATGAGAATTGAGAAAATGATGAGAATGGCACAGATGTAGCATGGGGGGAAGAATATATAGCCTTGTTACGCCAAGTAAAATGGCGTTTTTGCCTTTGTTGTGCCAACCTTGTTGGTGTGTTCTTTGTAAAAATGTCATCTAAATGTCATCATAGATGACATGTCTACGTAGGATGCGCCAAATAGGGTGGCACATCCTATGTGGACCATAAATTATTAAAAAATATAATACTAGACAAAAAGGTGACAATTTAATATATACTTTGAAAAAGTGACATAGTTTGGTAAAAAAGCCCTAGTAACATTTGAATATATATATATATATATATATATATATATATATATATATATATATATATATATATATATATATATATATATATATCTTACTACGATGAGAGAAGTGTTTATTGTAAGATGTGAGAGGAGTGAATATTGATCATTAGATCTTACATGAATGGTCAATATTAGAACATAAATACATATGACTTTTTAATTTTTGACATAATTTGATGTTAACAATGATGATATTAATTAATGGTTTTGAATTTAGTATTGACATACTTTCTTTCTCTACTAATCTCAATTTAAAATAGGGCTGCACGTATGATTATATCCAAAGAATAATGTGATAGCTATAACATAGTTTTAGGGTGTTAATTTCATAGAGAGATAAATTTAAAAAAATAGGTAAAGAAACAAAGAAACTACAGAAAAGTATTAAATGATTAATGATAAATAAAAATTAATTTTGAATGTAGATTAAAGTGAAAGAAAGTAAACAAATTGAGTTTTTATCATATGCAAAATGACAAAAGTTCAGAATTTATCAAAATTAATTTTAACATTAACTATGTCAAATTATTATATCCAAATAATTTAACTCATGCACATTTAGCGATAAAGGTATGATCACGAAAGATCTATTAATGAAGCATTAAAAAGTGTATGATAAAATTTCTCTAATTAATAACAAATTATCGAATCATCAAATATATTCCTAATAAGAAATCGCAATTGATATCTAATAATTATCACCAACATTCAAATATCACAAATAAATTATAAAGTATAAAAAAAAAACATGATTAAACTTATTTAAAAATTCATTTATATAATCTGATAAAAAATAAAATTAATAAACATTAATCTTAAAATTAAATACAAATAATTCAATATAATAATATCAAAATAATCAAAATTTTATCTTTTTTAATATAAAAAATTTAATAAAACATAATAAAATTATTTCAGTGATATTCTATATTACACACAAATTCAATTTTTTTTCTTCCCTGTTATGCATCCTGCTGTGCTGCCCGTGCAACTTTTTTTTTTTTTTTTCTTCTCGAGCAGTATGCGGCGCTCCACTTTTCTCAATCCGTACGTACTGACCTCGTCCAATTCTTCTCCTTTGTATATTGTTGCGGCTGCTTACAGATTGATTAGGATTCCTCTTTTATTTTTTATTTGCACTGCCGTTCTTTTTTGTTTTTTATTTTTTATTTGGGCTTCAATGGTTCATTTTGCTCTTGTTCGTATCCGTGAGCCGACCACATGCTGATCTTCAATCAAGATTCAACATACCTTCAATAGAATGTAGGTCTCAATTAAAATTTTGTCTTTTGGTATATTCTTTACTCATATTAATTTATAAAATAAAATAATTAAATAATGAGACTAAATTTATTAAAATAAATAAAAAAATAAAAAAATTATCAAGTTTAAATATATAATATATATATATAAATTATTGTTTAAGAATATTCTAAAATAAATAGGAATTCAATTTAAAAATATATATTAATTCAAATTATTTCTATTCATATTTTAACATTTTAGTTCAATAATAAAATATTTAGAAATATTTTCGTACACTCATCACACCCCTCAATTTACTTATTGCTAGTCTCTAGCAATGAAAGCGACTTAAAACAAAGTTCAAAGTGAAAATTATCTTACTCAAGAATATAAATCATGTATCAAAAATCACAATTACCATAAAAATTCTACTATCATCAAATTCAATGTGTGAATAATATAGCTATTATGATATATACTTATTGTTTCAAAATATCACAACTAGAATTCTCATCAAAAAACATATTTTAACGATATACAATCCTCACAAGTTGAACTCGCTAATAAAAATCACTCAGAAGTATAATGTTACTTATAGCAAAGTATAGTGTCACTTATAACAAGTATATGTGAGTAGAGTAGTCGACACAATCAAAATAAATATCTCACATATAAAATAATAAAAAGAACACTGAGAAAATAGAACAAATATCGTTTTATGAAAATATGTCAAAAAAATACTTTACATCATACCTTAAGATTAGTCATGTACCTTGAAAAAATCACGCAATCCCTTAAGATCAAATAAGACTTTATTAAGCTTGTAATGTGAATAAAGAAAAAATATGAAGTTAAGGAAAACCATGAAAATCAAAAGGATTTCAAAAATATTTAAAAGCTTGATTTCTACATTTTTAACAAAATTTTCTTTACCTTCTTTCAATCACTTTTTTTTCAAACTCCCAAACCAGACTTTTTTTTCTTTCTTTACAATTTTGCAACTTTTTGAATTTTTTTCTTTTCTTTTTTTCTCTTGCACTTTCACTTTGCCATCTTTTCTTTTCTTTTTTTTCTCTTTTTTCCTTCCCTTATACCTTCACATATTGTAACAACATTGCTTCTTTTTTGAAACACTTTGAGAAAAGGTTAACAAAGAGAAACTCAATAAATAAGTTCAAATAGGTGACTAGTAGCAATATGTGAAAGAACAAAAAATATTATTTTAAGGCTCAAATATAAGAAACATGACATAATATCATCTCTAAAAGAAACACACAATTCTACCAACTTCCATGACATTAGATTAAATACAATTGTAATATAAAACTTCTCTTTAACTAAAACAATAATGAAATGATCTAGTGAAAAATAAAAACAAAAATCATGAGTACTACAATAAAATATTGGATGGCTAAGAAAACACTCTCACAATAAAAATGAATGGCTCTAAACTCACTCGTCAAAAATATGGTATCTACATGCTTTTATCAAGTTTTCTAATTATTTCAATTTTTCAATAAAGAGATATGCAGAAGCAGCTATAAATAATGTGAAATAAGTTGAGCAAGAAGATATAAAAAAAATTCCTCACAAAAGTGAAATAATGATAACATGACTGAAATTCAAGTAACTCCCACCCCCAATCAAAATCAAACATTGTCCTCAATGTTTCAAATTAAATACAGACTTAAGAAAAATTCACTAATATGCATCAAAGAAATTATTGAAACAAAAATAAACAAAATAATGGGGAGGAGTCACATACCTGAAATGCTTAGGAATTAAAAAGAAAAGACGAGAATATGGTAACTACACCCTGATAATGGTTAGCAAAATCTAAGAGCCACTTAAGCCGACTCAATAAAAACACTAACGAAATATTGAATTTGCACCCACACTCCTAACTTAAATGAGACATTGTCCTCAATGTTTAAGACTCAAAATTGAATGAGGAGTAATTAAAAATGGTATAATACACTTGATGAGTGACGTGGATAGCTTATAAGCACCAAAGATGGTAACCTGAAATGACAAAATAAAACTAATCTGCAAACAAAAACAAACAAAACAACAACAACAAAAAGGAAAAGAAAGAAAATAAGAGAAAACAAAAGTAAAACAAAACAAACAAAACAAATAAAGAAAAACATACTTGCGTGGTGTGATCAAGGTTGATAAACTGGATCCACAAGTGGAATGTTATCAATTAGAACTTTAAGGCGTTGACCATTTATTTTAAATATCTGATCATCCTTATGATCCTTTATTTCTACCGTCCCATGTGTAAAAACATTCTTTACTACAAAAGGGTCGGTCCACTTAAACCAAAGTTTTCCTAGATACTTATGGAGTCTAGAATCATATAAGAACATTCGATCGTTAGGCTTAAACATTTTTCTGAAAATATTTTTATCATGAAATGCTTTCATTTTAGCTTTATAGATTCTAGAGTTCTCATAAGTTTCATTTCTCAATTCTTCAAACTCGGTCAACTAAAATTTTCTAAGCTTACCTACTTCTCCTATGTCAAAATTGAAATGCTTGATGACTCAATAAGCTCAATGTTCGAGCTCCATAGGTAAGTGGCAAGGCTTTCCAAAAACAAGTCTATAAGGTGACATTCTTAAAGGAGTTTTGGAAGGTGTACAGTAGACCCAAAGTGCATCAACTAGTCTCAAAGACTAATCTTTGTGATCCGGGTTGACCATTTTTTCTAAAATTAGCTTAATTTCCCTATTTGTAAGTTCTACCTGTTCACTTGTTTGGGGGTGGTAGGTAGTAGAGATCTTATGTACCACCCCATATTTTTTCATCAAAGCCTCAAAAGAACAGTTGCAAAAATGTATACCCAGGTCACTAATGATAGTATGTGGTGTACCAAATTGAGATAACACATTCTCTTCGAGAAATTTAATGATTGTCCTATTATCATTGCTCCTGCAAGCTGCTGCCTTTACCTATTTTGACACATAATCTATTGTCACAATAATATATTGATATCCAAAAGAAAGAAAAAATGGTCCCATAAAATCAACGACCCAATAATAAAAAATTTTAATCACTAAAATTGGGTTTAAGGGCATCATATTACAACAGGTATAGCTGTCAAAATGGATCGACCCAATTTGGGTTGGACCATTTTCGGGTCGGGTCAGATCAGACTATGTAAGTTTCAGGCTAGTATTTTGTTAGCCTAACCCACCTCTTTTTAATGTAAACGGGTTGGGCCATTACCTGGCCAGCTCATTTAGACCAGGCCAAATCGAGCTATATAAGTTTTGAACTGACATTTTGCTAGCCTAGCCCGCTTATTTTGTCGGGCTATTCGGGCTGACCCATCGGACTTGGCCCATTTTGATAGCTCTAACGACATGACATAACTCCTAACTTTTGACACTTTTCACATGAGCGACAATAAATATTTGCATCCTTAAAAAAGTGTGTCAATAAAATTCACACTGTAAAACTTTTGCAACGATTTTCTTCATTGAAAAGTGGCTCCCACAAGCTTGGAAGTGATAAAATTCCAAGACGTTACCAATCTCTTCATCAGGGATGCAACGCCTTAAAATTTGGTTAGGACAGTATTTGAAAAGAAAATTGGCATCCTAATAGAAATTACGTACCTCAATCATAAATTTCCTCTTGTCTCGAGTGCTCCAATCCATTGATATCTCACTTGTAGCTAAATAATTCACAATATGAGTAAACTATGATAGAGAATTAATAGAAAATAAATGCTCATAAAAAAAATCATCTCTAATTAGTAGGTAGTCAGAGGTGTAATTGTAAAGCATGATAAAAATATAATTAAACTCATCTAAAAATTTATTCATATAATTTGATAAAAAAATAAAATTAATAAATATAAATCTTAAAATTAAATAAAAATAATTTAATATAATAATATCAAAATAATCAAAATTTTATTATCTCTTTAATACAAATAATTTAACAAAATATAATAAGATTAAAACATAACATAATTATCTCACTAATATTTCTCATTGCACACAATTCCTTTTTTTTCTTCCCCGCTATGCGTGCTGCCGTGCTGTCGTGCTGCCTTTCTTCTTCTTTTTTTTTCTTTCTCGAGCAACGTGCGACGCTCCACTTTTCTCAATCCGTACGTACTGACCTCGTCCAGTTCTTTTGCTTTTTATATTGTTACGGCAACTTACAAATTGATTAGGATTCCTCTTTTTTTTTTTTATTTCCACTGCTGCCTTTCTTTCTTTTTTTTTTAATTTTCTTTTTTATTTGAGCTCAATCGTTAATTTTGCTCTTGCTTGTATCCACGAGTCAATCACATGCTATTCTTCAATCAAGATTCAAGATACCTTCAATGGAATGTGGGCTCCAATTAAACTTTTATCTTTTTATTTATTCTTTATTTATATTAATTTATAAAATAAAATAATTAAATAATAAAACTAAATTGATTAAAATAAATACAAGAATAAAAAATTATCACATTTAAATATTATATATATATATACACAAATTATTGCTTAAAAATATTTCAAAATAAATAGAAGTTTAATTTAAAAATGAACATTAATTTCAATGATTTCTATTCACATTTTAATATTTTAATCTAATAATAAAATATTTAAAGAACACTTTCATATAATGATCAACATAACTAAAGTTGATTTGAATTCAAGGAAAAATGAAGTCCAAAACAATTAATCAAATTTGAGTTAGTTTAAGTCATTTTTTGAAAAAAAAATTCAATTAACTCAGAACCAAACTAACCCAAAATGAAACAAGTTGGTTTAAGTTGAGTGATCGAGTTACACCATTACACATTTTTTTTCTTTTCTCAGCACAAAAGTCAACATGCATAAAAAATGAAAAAAAATTAATTAATAAACAAATTAATCGAGTTCTACCCGATTAGACCTAATGACGAGAACCAACTTGAAAATTTTAAGTTGAGTTGGTTAAGTCATCAGATCTATCCAAACCCATGTGCAACTTTAATTTGAAATTTCATTTAATGTAAGTAATATAATAAGTACAAGCTATTATTTTACTATTTAACATAAATAGTATAACGTGAGTTAGAATTTGAAAAATGGTACTCATACATTTCTTTTTAAAGGGGTATTATTATTTACACCCTTTTTAAAAATTATGATTAAGTAAGAGAAAATAAAAAAAAAATATGATGAAAAAAGTGTATTACTATTTACACCTTTTTTAGAAATATATTACTATTTACATCCTTTTTATTGAAAAAAGTGTAAAAAAATGTATACACTATTTGTGATAAAAATATCATTGTTGTTAGAATTTTGATTTGAGCATATTATTCTTTTACTATTTGTGTCCTTAATTTTTCACTTATATTAACTTGAAATAGGATTAAAAAATTAATTTAATTTTGATAATATTTTATACATACATATTGGTGAAAGAAATATTTTACAAAATTTGAAGCAATTTTTTATTAAACAATATTATTATTCAATTACCTTGTTTTGGATAAAAATTATGACATATAATAATTGCTAAATTTATAAGAAAATGTATTTTCATCGGCAGTAAGCAAGAAAACTATATTTGATCGTCAAAAATACCATTTTTGACACCCATTTGACCGTCGGATGTCAATAAAAGGCTTGTCAATAAAAGAAATTTCAACGGAAAGTGGCTGTTGAAAATAACCAAAACCTTTTCTTGACAATGGATTTGTCTAACATGCACCAAAAAAATTGTGCTGCGTCATTTTAACCATTGATTTATTGATATAAAAATGAAGGGATGAGATTAAAGACCTAAAACATTGAGAACCAATAATAATTAAGTGATTTTCTCTCTCTACCATGGTTTCCAGCTTCAACTCCTCTCTCTGCCATGATTTCCGTCTTCTGCTATTCATCTGGTCCTGGGTTTTTGTTGCATAAGCTTTCAATCTTTTTGCTTATCAAGGTTGTCAAGTCAAAATACATCTTGGAGCTTAAGGAACAAAGACATGTAGTAGTATATTGATGTTATCATTCTCAATCACGGGCAGCTTTGTCTGCAATTCCTTTGCTGCATCATGTTTCATCTCATTTGAAACAAGAAGAATGCCAGCAACAGCATGATTTAGCTCTTTTGCCACCTTTAAGATAGGAATTTTCTCCATTAACTGTTCACTAATTTTGGAATCAAGTGTGAGAACCAAAGAGCCATCAAACCCACTTGCTATTTGATAGGTACCCAAACAAACTCAATATCGGAAATAGACTACACAAGATAACTGAATTCTGGATGATATCAGTGTGATATCAGTGCCAGTACAGTGATATATTCTGGAAAAAAATAGTAAACTGGGTATAGAGAAGAAGAAAGATAATTCTAGACAATTGTAGAGTGTCTAGTCCCTCCTAATGCCTAAGCCAATCCTTGTCTACCTCACGTTTTCCCTCTCCCCTTACATATATACCTCCAAACAGATTTCCACTCACATTTCCCACTCCTACATTGGCTAGCTCAGCAGTTAGTTACAACTGAGCCAATGTTTTTTCGTCACTCCTAAAGCCCAACTTACCTGTCGTCTGGTGCCTTCTTCTAACATACACTTTTGTCACTTTTGGGCTTAGGTCTCTATCAATACTTCTCCCCAAAAGATTCACCTTGTCCTCAAGGTGAAATTCAAGAAAATTTTCTTGGATGGCTAAAAGCAACTCCCAGGAATTTTCAAAGTCCAGCAGATCCTACCATTTAACCAAAACTTCAACTCCCCTTGCTTCATTTTGCCTGAGGTTTATGACATTAGTTGGCTGAACCTGCAGTTCCCAGTCTTCAACAAGGAAGGATGGCAATGGTTGGTATTTTGATAGGAACTTGTTCTCAAGGTGAAGGTTTGGGTAAGGGTCTTGTAGCAGCTAAAAGAAATTTGTCCCATTACTTGAAGCATAATGACCAATTGATGTTGGAAGCACAAAAACTTCCACCTGGGTCCCATTGACCCTTTCCAATACCCACAACAAAAGACAGCAAGAAATAACTGAGAATTTTTAAAGGGTTGGGTCATTGTTGAGCTCCATCTTCTTAGCCCAGTTCCTTCCCAAAAGGCCTAGTCTCCTTCTTTAATGAATTGGGTCTGGCCCCTAAAATCAGAAAATGAGCTTAACCTTTGCAATTTTCTCTCCGCCTTCATCTTTAAAACCCCTGCAATTTGCTTATTCAATTTGGCTTGGCTCATTAGGTCAAAAAATGGATTCAATTTCAGTAATCCTATTCCTGGCCCTTCTTCCTTCTCCTTCCTATTCACGATGCTTCTCGTTGCAGCAGCCATTTCTGCCATTATCCCATTGGCTGTCGTATAACGACCTGGGTCTGGCGGTTCTGGAAGTGGAGGGTTAGTCGGTGCGCTTGGGATCCAGAGCTCAATCGCATATGACTTATCTTCCTCCAAAAGAGCATCCAAGTTTTGTGGCGATGGTGGCCCAATTCCTCCTCTATTCGCCCACAGTGGTCAGTCTCTCCCCTTTCTCAGCCCCATCTTCGTGTGATGACTCACGCCTCTTTGCCTCCCTTGTGAGACTGTGACGCACTGTTGTAATTCGATTTGCACTAACCCGATCTCCACTTCTACCCACACCTTCATCTTCCTTCACAAATTCCTCTTCCATAACCACCATCACCACTGTAGTTTTTGATTGCCGCTTTGATAATGGTGCCGAAACCTCATCAAGTTGCTGGTGGGACTTTTTCGTTGCATTCTCGATCTCTATCTTCTCCAACTGTTTCAATTCTGGTTCTTCCGGCTTATCATACCAAACGGGGACCGGTAGATCTGGATCATACTCTAGCTGAAATCGCTTGAGTACTCCCTCCTCTACATATAAACTCCTTCGGGAGAATTCTCAACTCCCCTGCGATGATTTCTTTCTTGAATGAAGAGACCACTCCCGATCCCGATGGGGAGAATCACGAGTTCTCTCCGAGCCTGCCATACTTCTCGGGTCACCGTCGTCGTCTCTTTCACCATCGCGCAATGAGGATCGTCTCCTATACCGCGATCGTCCTCTTGCATCTCCATTGTTTTGCTCCTTAAGCAAGCATATGATCTCATCCAGAAGGGCCTCCATTCTCTCCTGCTTCGTCAAGCTTTCCAGCAAACTCTTCTCCACCATTTCTAGACGCGACTTCATGACTGATCTCGTGTTTAACATCCAAGCTCCCAGATCGTGAAGCTTTGATACCAATTGATAGGTACTCAACAAACTTCATAACAGAAATAGACTAACACAACAAGATAATTGAATTTTGGATGATATTAGTGTGATATCAGTGCCAGTACAGTGATATATTCTGAAAAAAAATAGTAAATTGAGTATAGAGAATAAGAAAGATAATTCTAGACAATTGTAGAGTGTGAAGTCCCTCCCAATGCCCAAGTCAATCCTTGCCTACCTCACGTTTTCCCTCTCCCCTTACATATATACCTCCTAACAGATTTCCACTCACATTTCCCACTCCTACGTTGGCTAGCTCAACAGTTAGTTATAACTGAGCCAATGTTTGTTTCCTCACTCCTAAATCCTAACTTACTTGCGGTTTGGTGCCTCCTTCTAACATACACTTTTGTCACTTTTGGGCCTAGTCCTCTATCACTATTTTTCTAAGCTCTATGTATGGCTTACCATTACTATACAAACCAAAAAATAGAATCCCACATACCCAGAACCCAATACTCTTCACTCAATACCCAAAACCCATAATCCACACTAAAGTTTGTTACAGAGCTTGATATTATTGTTATTTATCGAGGAAAAAAAAACTTGATCCACACTATAGCCTCCCAGCTACGAGTCCTTGCCAACCCAGCCGCACACCGCCATCTTCACAACTGCCCCTTACTGAGCCCGCAAGCCCTAGATGTGGCAGCTTCTCCGCTCCACCCATGTCCACTCTCCATATGGGCTTCCAAAATAAAGATATGAATCTATGGGATTCCAAGCATAGATCTATCTTTCTAAGTCCTAAATAACAAAGAAAAAGAACAAAAAAAAAATTAAATAAAGTTAAAACAAAAAAACATAAAATAAAAAAAAACTTAAAACCAGTTGACCGATTATTATAGGTAAAATAGTTGGTGCATTGATGGACCAAAAGTTCTGGAGGTCTATAATAGCAAGCTCCCTTGAGAATTAATGACTGTCAACAATACTCATTGAAGGGACTCCTCTTTTTGTTGAGGCTCACAAACACTGACAATTATTTTTAAGATTTTTGACACACATGAACATCAACAAAAGTGTTAAATTTTTCTTGACAACTAGGGACTATAAACAATACTCATTGTAGGTCAACAAAAGTGTCATTTTTCTTGCTAGCTAGGGACTATCAACAATACTCATTGTAGGTGCTACAATTGTCATGACGGGTTAGTCCGACCCATCTTGACCTACCCTACCCAGCCTCGCCCCTCCTGAATCATAGTAACCCTTATTTACAAGAAAATAATAACAAGCAGCTTGTTTTCATGACCAGACACCAACTACAAGGATTGGAAGGCAAGGAACACAAGGCATTACTCATAGCACTCAAAATCCATCCTCAAATCATCATGGATCCTAGACAATCTTCAAAAGACAAATGAAAATAAAATTTATCTATTAAATGCGTTGAGCTGTGTTTTGTAAGATATGCTGAATCATGGCAACAATTCAAATGTCTATCAAGCAAATTATTATCATAAACATTGTCAAACAATTCAAGCTGAGTTTTGAACAGTAATAATCATTAAAATCAAGCAAATTAATATAATAAACATCGTCAATATCAACAAGGATTTTACTAAGTGGTGCAAGGAGTAGTGATACAATTAGCAAGTTTACACTTTGAAATAATTTGGTTACTTCCTCTCTGTTGGAAACATATGTAATTAGATGTAATTAGCAGTACAACTGATAGTCCCACATCATGTAAATTATGTAATTATTTATTACCTATTGAGTATATATTCAACCTCCGTTGTGTAGTTGAAACATACAGTTTCTTCATATGTCTCTCTTTTCTCTCTTTCAACATGGTATCTAGAGTCTAAAGAGAGACAATCCTAGAACCGTGAATGCCCGGTGAGCCTACTACTCTCCGATGAAATTTTTTTTCCAACTAAATCGTGTTTTCACTCCGGTTTGTCAATCTTTCTCCTATTGTTGTGTCCTCTTTCTAGTACACTCATCTTCTTTGTTGTTGTCCGCTGCTGCTGATAACTTCTGGAAATGAAGTTATTTCACTTGAATTTGAATGCATATGAGCATGCTATGCTTAAGTTTTATAGGCCATATGATCAATTCATGTAGGATTTTGATGATTTAAGCTTGTAATTGAGAATTGAATCTTTGAGGATTTTATTTAAAGAATTTGGATTGATCATGATCTGATGGACTTTGACATTGTCTTGATGCAGTATTCAAGACGGAAAGACCTTGGAAGGGATAAAGAAGCAAAGAAGAGCTAAAATGAAGAAGGATGCAAGAGAGAAGCAAGGGCAGCCAACCCACGCCTAAGTATGGCAAACTCACGCCTAGGCGTGGCCCTTGCAGTATTTTAGGATTTCCAGGCAGAGAGGTCCACGCCTAGGCATGTAAAAGTCCCCACGCCTAGGCGTGGAAAAGCCAAGCCTAAGCGTGAGAAAAATCCTGATCCACGAATTAGTTTTTAATATCTAATTTTGGGGATTGGAAGGGAAACTTCTATTTGGGACCAACCACGAAATCCCTAGAGAAAGTGGGAGAAGGAGAAAACCACTCAAGATAGAGGTGATTCAAGTGAAGAATGAAGATCAAGGAAGGAAGATCAAGCTTGGATTCTCTCCACTTTTGTTCATTCTTCCCATTTTCTCTCTTGATTTGTAACTTGATGGGTTCTATGATTCCATATGTTTTCTCTTCTTTCATGATGTGTAACTAAACTCTAATCTAGGGACTCTCTAGGATCTTGCTATGGATTTGAATATCTTGTAAATGGTTGAGTTTCTATCAATGAATTTGGTTTTATTCTTCTATTTCTATGCTTAATGCTTGCTATTAATTGGTCATCAATTACATGATTTTAGTATTCCAATTGAACTAGAAATAGGGTGTTGTGATTATGGATATGGTATGGTTGATGTATGTTCAATTACATTCTATTGGGTTGAGTTTGTTGATTAGCTAATGAGATGGACACATACTCATTAATCATGCATAGCAAGTGTTTGATATTTGGTCTAAATGAGTGATTCTTATGCTAACTTACATGGACACATAGTGGATTAGATAAGTTTCACATGGGTAATTGTCCTAAACATAGGCTCTTATATATTACTTGTTTTAGCTAACAAAATCTATTCATTGATAGGTGCTTGTGAATTGCAAATACTCATTGAAGTAGCAAGTGAATAGGGACCCCTAGGCCTTAATCATTCTCATCTTTCTCTTATGTATTCGGTGTTTTGTGCATTTTTGGTTTTGGTTCTCTTAAGTTGTTATTTTAATTGCAACCTACTCTCACATTTCGATTACTTGGATAAGAATTTGTGGAAATTGGTAAGAATTTATGGAAATTAGTTAAGTTTAACATTTCTCTAGTTGTCAATCCATTGGGACACGATACTCTAACTCTCATATATTACTTGTTGACCCGTGCGCTTGCGGATACACACAAACAAGTTTTTGGCGCCGTTGCCGGGGATTGAATTTAGATTTTTGTGTTATTTCTTAATTCAATTCACAACTCTTATTTCAAGTTTTATTTGTTTGTTTTGTTTTTCAGATACTTAGCTCTTGTATGCGAATGACTCAAAGTGTATCTCGATTTCCTTACGATCTTGAAATCGAGAAGACTTTTCGTAGATTGCTAAGAGAACGACTAGTACAAGGGAAGACACTTGAATTGGATAGTGAATCGGAGATGGCAGAAGAAGTGAATGCTGAAAAACTCTTGAGGGAGTATGCCACTCCAAATGCTAGGGACATTCGATCTAGCATTAGAAGACCAACTGTACAAGCACAGACTTTTGAGATCAAGCCTGCTATTATCCAGATGGTTCAGAATAATTTGCAATTTGCGGATCTACCCCATGAAGATCCTAATGCTCATCTAGTCAACTTTCTGGAGATTTGTGATACTTTCAAGTACCAAGGGATGACTGATGATGCGGCTCGTTTGAAGCTTTTCTCTTTTTCCTTGAGAGATAGGGCCAAGGCATGTCTTCAATCATTACCTGAATATTCTATCACTACTTGGGAAGAGCTAGCTCAAAAGTTTTTGGACCGATTTTTTCCTCCCATGAGGTCAAGGAAGTACAAAAATGATATCTTGTCCTTTAGGCAGTTTGAAGGAGAGACCTTATATGAAGCATGGGAGCGATTTAAAGAGTTGCTAAGGAAATGTCCCCACCATGGCATAGCAAAATGGATGTTGGTTCATACCTTCTACAACATCTTGATAACCTCCATTCGATCTATAATTGATGCAGCAGCTGGAGAGACTTTCATGAGCAAGACTGTAGACACTGCCTATAACCTTTTGGAGGAAATGACCACTAATAACTATCAGTGGCCGATAGAGAGGGTTACTGCAAGGAGAGTGGCAGCCGGTATACATAAAGTTGATGCTCTCACATCACTTTCAGCTCAAGTAGCAGCACTATCTAAGAAGTTTGACACCATAGCAGTTAATTCAGTGACGAGCAGAGCTAATAACTCAGCTGAGATTTGTGATCATTGTGGGGACCGTCACTCTACTGTGAGTTGCACAGCTAGCCTGGAGAGTGTGCAATATGCCAATCAGTTCCACCCAAGTAGTCACAACAATGCTTTTAGTAATACTTACAACTCTACTTGGTGGAACCATCCTAATCTTTCTTGGGATGAAAATTCTCAAGGTCCTTCTTCCTATCAGCCCAGAGAAGAACCCCGTGCCCCTCCAGGTTTCCAACAACAGAGCTCCCCTCAATCCTAAGGTTCAACTTCAACTTCCAATTTGGAGAAGATGTTTGCTCAGTTCATGACTAGCCAACAAAGCATATGACTAAAACTGATTCAAGGCTTGCTTCCCATGATGCCTTGATGCAAAGTCAAGCGGCTTCCTTGAGGAATCTTGAGACTCAAGTTTGTAAACTATCTCAAGCTCTAAAAGATAGGCCCAAAGCACTTTTCCGAGCGACACCATTAATAATTCAAAAGGTGCCCCTCCTGAGCATTGCAAGGCCATATCATTGAGGAGTGGGAAGGAAATTAAAGGAAATTCAAAGATCAAGCTACTTGAGAAAAAAGCTAAGGTGGCACAAAATGAAGTGGTTCTGAGCAAAGAGGTGGAGAAAAATGAGGAAATTACAAAGGGGAAGGTTGAAGACAAGAAGAAGGACGACAAGCCTTATACACCACCTCCACCTTTCCCTAACCAGTTAGCTAAGCAAAAGCTTGATGCTCAATTTCAAAAATTTCTGGAGATTTTCAAGAAACTTCACATTAACATACCATTTGCTGAGGCTTTGGAAAAAATACCTAATTATGTGAAGTTCATGAAGGACATCTTGTCCAAGAAGAGAAAGTTTGGTGAGTTTGAAACTATTGCTCTCACTGAAGAATGTAGTGCTATCTTGCAAAATGAACTTCCTCTGAAGCTCAAAGATCCCGGAAGCTTCACCATTCCTTGCACCATTGGTGAGAAATTCTCTAGTCGGGCTTTATGTGATTTGGGGGCCAGTGTAAATCTCATGCCCTTTTCAATATACCAAAGATTAGGTTTGGGGGAGGTGAAGCCAACTTCAGTTACTCTATAATTAGCTGACCATTTTCTCAAGTACCCTAAGGGAGTCATAGAAGATATCTTGGTCAAAGTGGACAAGTTCATTTTCCTAGGTAATTTCATCATCCTAGATATGGAGGAAGATAGAAATGTCTCTCTCATCCTTGGAAGACCGTTCCTTGCAACTAGAGGAACTTTCATTGATGTTCAAAAAGGGGAGCTTACCATGAGAGTGCAAGATCAAGAGGTAACCTTTAATATTTTCAAAGCAATGAAATTACCTCAAGATCTTTAAGAATGTTCGTATGTGAATGTGCTTGGTGGGACGAGAACTAAAAGAATTGGTGCAAATGTCCCGTGTGACCTTTTTGAAGCTTCTTTGCTTTCTTACATGTGAAAGGGAAGATGAGGAATTGAGAGAGCTCAAGTTATTACCATCTCATTTGAGCTATGCCTATCTTGGTGACAAAGCCACATCTCTCAGTTACCATTACAGAGAAAGTCCAGCCTAAGACTATAAATGGGGCGCTTCTTGGGAGGCAACCCAAGTTCTTTACCTTATCTTTATTTTTCTTTATTGATGTTTTTACATTCCTAGTTTAGCTATCTACCTGCTTTTGATTCTGTTAAGTTTTTGATTTCTTGATTACGTTTGATTTTGTTTACCTCATCTTTTTGTCTTTGCATTTAGCTTATCTTTTTGATGAAGTAGTTTTGATGGATTTGAGAGAGCTTGTTTAAGATTAGTGGGCTGCCTGAAAATTTGCACTAAATTGATGAGTGTGCTTGGTGGCATTTTGAATTTGTGCATGCCAGTATGCTAATTTGAGTATCCGATGATTGTGTGGATCAAAGATGTGTCTCATTGCATGGGAAACCACATGTAGAAATTCAAATGTTGTGCTTACACTTGTTATCATAAATGTGTGTGAGTGTATTTCCCTGTTGTATGTGTGGTGAATCTTGGAATATGAATGAAATGCATGATTGGAGAAAATTTATGAATGACATGTGTAAAGTCAATTTGTATCTTAGAGGCTTGTCTGATTCCCTTTCGAGGCGAAATCCTAGGCGACGCATTTTTTAGGAAATGACTAGGGCAAATCTTTGGACCGATTGGGCCTTTTCAAGCCAACCTTAACTAAATGAGTTTCCTAGTACCCCCTTTGAAGCCTAGTGTGCGTGTGTGTGACCTAATTTTTCTTTCCTAAAACCCACAATCTCCACCCCTTCACCCGTGCTTGTGTTAAGAAAATCTCTTACCCTTATTATAGGTCCTTTGTTGAACACATGATTGGGCATTTTTGTTAGTGAGTCAAAGTGTTTTGCATGATACTAGGAAACCAAGATCTATTTGAAATAAACTCTTGTTCAAAATGAAAAAAAAAGTATAAAAAAAAGAAAGAAAAATGTGTGAGCTACACAAAATGCAGCTCCCTTTTACAAAGAAAACAAACATGTACATATGTTCTTTAAAAAAAATGAATAAAGAAAAATGAAATTGGTTGGGTATGTTCTTTAAAAAAAAAAGAAATAAAGAGAGTTAATTTTTTTATATTGGATCTTTTTGTACATCTTGCATGCTTGGCTTGATTCAATGGAAGTGTGTGATTATATGTTTAATATTTGATTTTTAAATCCATTCCCTTCCTTCTTAGCCATTATCATTAGCCTCACATTACAAGCTTAAAAGACCCTTATGATCTTTGATCATGTGTTGCCTACATTAGTGGAGAAAGGGATGAAAGACATTCTTATGAAAGTGCATGTGCATTTTACAAATTCATCCAGCTTGTTCTTCATGATTGGGAAAGTATCTTAAACACATGAATTTGGAAAATTATTCATGCACAAATCTTACATTCAAGGGTAATCATGATTATTGGAATTTCTCTTGCATGTGTGGACCTTGCTGTGAGGTTAAGATGTGATTTCTGAGGGTATGAATGAAGATTGAAAGCTGGATATGCTCTAGCTCAATTTGCCCCATGTTTTCTGCTCTTTGTATTGGAGTGTATTCCTTCTTCCCTTACTTGGTTTAGTTTGCTCGAGGACTAGCAAATCTCTAGGTTTGGGAGTGTGATAACTTCTAGAAATGAAGTTATTTTTTTTTTCACTTGAATTTGAATGTATATGAGCATGCTATTCTTAAGTTTTATAGGCCAAATGATCAATTCATGTATGGACACATACTCATTAGTCAGGCATAGCAAGTGTTTGATATTTGGTCTAAATGAGTGATTCTTATGCTAACTCACATGGACACATAGTGGATTAGATAGGTTTCACATAGGTAATTGTCCTAGACATAAGCTCTTATCTATTGCTTGTTTTAGCTAACAAAATCTATTCATTGATAAGTGCTTGTGAATTGCAAATACTCATTGAAGTAGCAAGTGAATAGGGACCCCTAGGCCTTAATCATTCTCATCTTTCTCTTGTGTATTTGGTGTTTAATGCATTTTTGGTTTTGGTTCTCTTAAGTTGTTATTTTAATTGGTACCTACTTTCACATTTCGATTACTTGGATAACAATTTGTGGAAATTGGTAAGAATTTGTGGAAATTGGTTAAGTTTAACATTTCTCTAATTGTCAATCCTTTGAGACACGATACTCTAACTCTCATATATTACTTGTTGACTCGTGCGCTTGCGGATACACACAAACAACTGCCTGTCATTGTCCATTGCCGTCCACTGCCGCAGTCATACTTTTTTGATAACTTTTTCGGTGACCGACGACTTTTCTGGTGACCTTTCCGGTCGGCAACCCCACCACTGGAATTGCCTTTGCCTATTCAACCAGACCCCAGAAGCGCGGCCCTAGCAGCCCCATGACATGCCCACAGGCATCGTCAACAGTACCTGCGCACAGCAACGCACGCTGCTCTTTCGCCGCCGCGTGACGGCACATGGGCGACCACCTCCGGCAGCCGTTTGCAGTGTCGTGGCCGCCCTTCTCTCTTCTGCTTGGATCTGCCCTCGCATTGTGTTCGTGACCGTTTGTCATGACCCTTTTTTGAATCGGTGCATTCAGGTACTATTTGGTTGTTGTTTACTAATCCATGGCTAGTTCTACCTCCTTAGATAGCTCTAAGGATGCCCCGAAGGCTGAGTATACAAATTTTTTACAGTGGTTTGCACAACGTAAGTCCTCTAGTTCCTCTACTCCAATAGCTGCCTATGTCGACTTTCTGAAGTGGTTTGAGCAATGTCAGACCTCTAGTTCCACAGCTTCTGTTGCACATATTGGTACTTCATTTGCTTGTCTATCTCATTCCCTATCCATTGGTACTTGGGTTCTTGATTCTGGTGCAACTAACCACATTTCTAGTAATAAGACTCTTTTCTCCAATCTTTCTCACAATGGTTATTTGTCTGTTGTCACTTTACCAAATGGTTCCAAGTCTCAATCCCAAGGGATCGGCACTACTCATCCCCTCCCTTCCCTTTCCGTAGACTTTGTCCTTTATGTTCCTGGGTCTCCTTTTAATTTGTTTTCCATTAGTCGTTTGACTCAGTCTCTTGATTGTATAATTACCTTTACTAAAGACTCTGTCATTCTGCAGGATAGGAGTTTAGGTCAGATACTTGGCATCGGATGTGAGTTCTATGACCTCTACCAGCTCTCCAACCCCTCTCATGTTTGCGCTGTCAAGGATTCCCCTTTCACCATCCATGCACAGTTGGGTCATCCTAACCTTCCTAAACTACAAAAATTGGTGTCTAGCCTCTCTAAGTTGTCTAGTCTCCCTTGTGAGTCATGTCAACTAGGAAAACACACTCATAGTTTGTTTCCTAGTAAAGTCCGTAGTCGAGCATCTTCTCCTTTTGCTTTAGTACATTCTGATATTTGGGGTCCTAGTCGTACTGCTTCTACTCTAGGATCCAGATATTTTGTCACCTTCATTGATGATTACTCTCGCTGCACTTGATTATTTTTTATGCAAAATCAGTCTGAGTTGTTTTCCATATTTCAAAACTTTTATCATGAAATTAAAACTCAATTTGGTGTTCCTATACGTAGTTTGCATAGTAATAATGCTCGTGAGTATTTGTCTTAACCATTTCCATCCTTTATGACTTCTCATGACATTTTTCACCAAACCTCTTGTGCCCATACCCCTCAATAAAATGGGTTCACTGAACGTAAAAACAGACATCTCGTAGAAACAACTAGGACCCATTTACTTCATGGTAATGTTCCTTTCCGCTTCTGGGGTGATATAATTCTTACTGCTTGTTATTTGATTAACCGCATGCCCTCCTTTGTGCTTGATAACTAGGTCCCTTACTCTGTTTTATATCCCCATCAACCTCTGCATTCCCTACCACCTAGTATATTTTGGTCTACTTTTTTTATTCATAATCTCACTCCTAGTCTTAATAAACTTTTCACCCAATCTATTAAGTGCGTTTTTCTTGGTTACACTCGATCCCAAAAAGGTTATCGTTATTTTTCCCCTAATCTTTGATGTTACCATGTCTCAATCGATGTTACCTTCTTTGAGTCTGCTTCCTTCTTCTAGTCTCCTTCTTCAACTCTTGAGCCTATCTCTGAGATCTTACTCATCTCTCTTCCTCTTATCACTATTGAGTCAGATATACCTCCGACCCCCATGTCGAGCAAACCACCACTACTATTTGTCCCTTCCAGGTCTATCATCGTCAGCCACAGCAACCCCCACTACCCCTACCTCCACCAGAAGTTGCAGAGGTCAATGTGGACTCAGCTCTGGCACCAATTCCTTTACCAACTCCAGCACTGCCTCCTGAACTTGACCTTCTCATTGCTCTCCAAAAAGGTATACGGTCTACTCGTAACCCTTCTCCTCATTATGTTAATTTGAGTTATCGTCGCATATCTTCTTCGCATTATGCTTGTATTTCGTCCTTGTCTTCTGTGTCTATTCCTAACTCTCCAGGTGATGCTTTATCTCATCCTGAGTGGAGACAAGCTATGATCGATGAGATGTGTGCCTTTCAGAGCAATGGTACTTGGGAACTTGTTCCTCTTCCTCCCGAGAAGTTTGTTGTAGGCTGTCGGTGGATTTATACTGTCAAGGTTGGCCCTGATGGCAATATTGATCACCTCAAGGCTCGTCTGGTGGCAAAAAAGGTATACCCAAAATTTTGGCTTAGATTATAGGGACACTTTCTTGCCCGTGACGAAGATGGCTTCGGTTCGACTTTTTCTGTTAATGGCTGTTATTCGCCATTGGCCCCTTCATCAGTTAGATATCAAGAATGCTTTTCTCCATGATGATCTAGAAGAAGAGATTTACATGGACTAACCACCAAGGTTTGTTGCTCAGGGAGAGTCTTCTAGACTAGTTTGTCGTCTTCACAAATCTCTGTATGACCTTAAACAATCTCCTAGGGCTTGGTTTGACCGATTTAGTACTGTAGTTCAGTAGTTTGGTATGACACGCAGTGAGACTGACCAGTCTATCTTTTATCGCCATTCAGCTCAAGGGTTTATTTATTTGATTGTGTATGTCGACGATATTGTTATCATTGGCAGTGATCACCATGGCATAATTTAGGTAAAACAATATCTTGGTCATCACTTTCAGACCAAAGATTTTAGCAAACTTCGATACTTCTTGGGAATAGAGGTGGTACAATCCAATGATGGTATAGTAATTTCACAGAAGAAGTATGTCATGGACATTCTTGAGGAAACAGGTCTGTTGAATGCAAAGCCTATTGACACTCCTATGGATCCGAATGCTAAACTTCTACCAAATTAGGGGGAGCTACTCTCGAATCCAGGAAAATACAGAAGGTTAGTTGGAAAACTGAACTACCTCACTGTTACCCGTCCTGACATCTCTTTTGCGTTTAGTGTGGTATGTCAGTTTCTAAATTCACCTTGTGATGCACATTGGGATGCAGTGATTCACATCCTAAAGTATATTAAAGCAGCTCCTAGAAGTCTATGAAGATAAAGGACATACTCAGGTCGTTGGATACTCAGATGCCAATTGGGCAGGTTCTCCTACTGACAGACGATCCACTTCTGAGTATTGTATACTCATTGGAGGCAACCTAGTTTCCTGAAAAAGTAAGAAGCAAAATGTAGTTGCAAGATCTAGTGCCGAAGCAGAATACGAAGCTATGGCCTCAGTCACTTGTGAACTCATTTGGTTGAAACAACTCCTTAAAAAACTTCAATTTGGTAAGGTTATGAAAATGACACTCATATGTGACAATCAAACTACTTTGCATATAGCTTCCAATCCAGTGTTCCATGAAAGGACCAAATATATTGAGGTCGACTGTCATTTCATCAGGGAAAAGATTCTATCAAGAGACATTACCACAAACTTCGTCAACTCAAATGATCAGCTAGCAGATGTTTTCACCAAGTCCTTAAGAGGTCCACGAATAAGTTATTTGTGTAACAAACTTGGTGCATATGATCTATATGTTCCATCTTGAGGGAGAGTGTTGGAAACATATGTAATTAGATGTAATTAGTAGTACAACTGTTAGTCTCACATCATGTAAATTGTGTAATTATTATCGCCTATTGAGTATATATTCAGTCTTTGTTGTGTAGTTGAAACACATGATTTCTTGATATGTCTCTCTTTTTTCTCTCTTTCAACACTATCATAATTGAATTAGAACCCTTTCTTAACCCCTCTCCCAGAAGGAAAAAAATATATATATCATTGACTAGGATGGGCAAACACAAGGTCATCCGCATGTCCACAAATTCAAGACCTCAATAGCAACAATTACATTTCAAAGCTAACATATCCAAAGCCAAGCTCTAAAAATAATGCAGTTGTAAACATGATATGATGTAGAACCAACAAATAGACATACCGGGCTCCATTTACTTGCTCATTAGCTTTATTCTTGAAATGGCCTTAACAATTTGCCACAATCTTGCAAGAATCAGCAACACAAGCCTCAAGATGAGGAACTATGTGCATCACATTCGAATTAAGATCCTCCCTCTGCTTCCAAGACAAGCCCTTACTTTCACTTGCTGAATTTATGAAACTAAAAAGCACATGATCCTGCAAAAGAAGTTATTTAAAATTTAATTACTTTACAAATTAAGAATTCCCCAGCTATTCTAACAAATTTCTAAGACAGCCATATAAAGGAAGGGCTGAAAATTCTTATGCTCTCAAAAATGGCATACATAAAAAACAGGGGCTCTATGGCAACATATGCAATAAGATCTTGGAACGCATCCTTGAATATTGATCCTAAAAAGACAATTATAAAGAAAACTTCCAATTCTAATTTTTCAGGCAAAGTGGTTGTAATTGACAAGCAAAGATCTTTCCGTCCATTGATATAAAATTGAAGTAAAGTATGAACCTCATGGAATTCCAGCCGACACTTGCTCAAATCGAGCTGTTACCTTATGGAATTGCACCAAGAAACAGAAATGTAAGCTCAGCTAAAGTACCACCAATGAGTTTCAAGGCTGCTACAACCCCAGCAAAAACGACAAATTGCTTCAGATTAATGCAAGTTAAAATGATGCAGATAGTAAATTCTCAAAATTACTCTATTATTATCTTAATGAAGAAGTTCTCAAGGTTTCAAACAGAGGAAATGAGATACATAATGGGAAGTAAAAAAGTAGAAGATGGAAAATGCTTACCGCTGATGGACGAACTCCTCCTAGATGCTGTGTACAATGCCAATTTACCAATAGGAAGTCAGGAATTCCCAACCCCTGAAACACATCCAACATTATTCTGTGAAGGCCAACTCATCTACTTTTACCATATATCTATATCTTGACTTGTATGATATTACAAATATTTTATAACAGACCTCCTTGTTTAGCACATTGTCCATTTGATCAAATGAAGGGTCCCTTTGACATGGATCTTGGAATGCAACCATCTGACCATGTGATGTCTTTGGACTCACAACATCAGTGCACAATTCCTCACTTAAGTCCTGGAAGTAAAGATGATAAATTGAAGCACGCAATCGATTGCTCTTGTGAATAATATATATTTGTAGCAAGGGGTGCAGGAAAATCTAATTCAACAAAAACACACAAGTTCTGTACCAACACCAGAGAGAGAATGAGAATGAGAATGAGAAGTCATATTAAAAGCACTCAAAACCGAAGAATTTAAGGAAATAAATATTTGAGGAAAGGGCTAGGAAACCTCTCCACAGCAGTTGCAAAAAGGTTAATGACTTGTTAAACTGAATATACATTTATTTTTTATACCATTCCTCATGACGTGTTGCTCATGGACCAGCCCAAGGTTTTTATGGTTAGGTTCTCCATGTTCTGAAACAGTTCCTTCAAGCAAATCGTTCCCTAAATGGATTCAGGGGGGAAATATATAGGTTATGCTTCTCATGGCCATTGGCCAGGCCCCCAGCCCCAAAAGTGAGAACATCATAATTAAATTATTAATACAGTAAAAGCAATAGTAGAGTTGTCATTAATATCATACTCAAAGCTACAAAAACAAAGTGTGCATGCCAACAAATAAAAGTCAACAAGAACACAAATGCGAATAAAAAAACGAAAAATGGTTAATTCTGCTAAAATTTTTTTCCATAAATAGAAGAACATAACAAGATAAAAAGGTCTGAAAGACTGGAATTGATTTTCTCCAGATAGCAAACAAAGGAGACCTTTTTGACTGTATTTGGAAGAATATTATGAAACAATTACCAAGTATAATTTGCATGTGTATACAAATTCTTTCCTCCCCACCCCGGACAAAGCAGAAACAATTTGGAACTTCAAGCCATAGAATTAGAAACACACATGCAAGCACAGCCAAAGCTCACAGTGGGTCAGAGATTAGAGAAAATGTCACAGCCAAAGCTCAAACAAGAAAAATAATCTATGGAATCATGAGAGCTCACATAAGAGATATTGAAAAATAAATTTACAATCACACACCAAGAAAGCATTTAGGGATTTGGAAAAGAGGAGAAAATCCCAGCAGTGTCATAACCAGAGCATTAATCACCGAGAGAATGGAGAACACGAGCGGTGATGGAATTTTGGGATCAAAATCCCTAATTGTGAGCTCAAAAATCGTGAGGCAAAACTTGATGTGAAGTTAGTGAACAAAAATGCATATATATTCATGTTTGTGAACGAAAATCCAAGTCAAATTTTTGGCATCAGCCATCGGGTAGTGATCAACGAGAACTTGAAAATGGCGAAAATAAATAGTTCAGATACAAAGTAAGTAGCTATTAGCTATTTTTCACATAATTGTAAAAGGCGCGAGATTGGACCGCATTAGAGCTGGATTGTATTTTATAATTATAATTATTTATAAATATAAAAAATCCGTTTATATTGACGCTCAATTGTAATTGTCATTAATATCCTTTTTTCTCCAACGGTTAATGCTGGCTGTGAAAAATATTATGTTAAAAAATAAAAATGCTTTTTTGTTTCTTGTGAAATAAGAATTACTTATAATTATAATTTTCTCACTAATTTTTAAGTATTACGTGCAATTCACGTAATAATTCAGCTAAATATTTAAAGATTTGCTAAACCAAGTGTGTTTTCAAGACAAAGTGTGAAATCGATATCTATATTTATATTTATATATCTATATTTATAATATAAAATTAAAATCTCTTATCAAGAAATTTTGTGTTTTGTATCACCTTCTAAAGTACTCTAATTTTTTTTCAAGTCTTTCTATTAATAGTGAAGTTTTTGAAAATTTAAATTTAAATGTATAAATATTTGAAAATAAATAAATTAAAACAATAAATAAATTAATTATTATTAATCTTAACATTAACAATTATAATTGATACAAATTAATTAAACTTGATTTTAATCATATGAAGAGTAATGCCTGTTATCACAATTGATAATAACTAATCCATTAACTTTGTCTACTTTTTTTTTTCGGTTAGGTGATAGATCAAACAATAAAGGATATATCAATTATAAGCCACAAAACCATATGCTATTACGTGTCTCCTTTTATAATAGAAAAATTATTGCTTCGTTATTTTTTTAATTTTTATAAATTAAATTGCATTAAATATTTGATTAAATTAGAAATAATTTAAAAAAATAATGACTAAGCAAGCTACTCAGTCAAATAGTCTTACATATCCCTATAATTATGTCCATCAACAATATATATCTATATTTATATAATATACAACTGAAGCTTTCTATCATAAAAACTTATGTTATGTGTCACCTTCTAAAACATTTTAATTTCCTCCATTTTTCAATTTTTTTTACTAATAATAAGGTTTCTAAAAGTTTAAATTTAAAAAGTATAAATATTTAAAAACAAATTAATTAAAACAATAAATCGACTAATTATTATTAATTTCAACATTAACAATTATAATTCATACCAATCAATTAAATTTGATTGTAATGTCCGTAATCACAATTGATAATAATTAATCAATTAACTTTGTCCCATTTTTATTTTTTTGTGGGTTACGTGATAGATCAAACAATAAATGATATATCAATTATACTCCACAAACCATATGCTATTATTACATGTCTCCTTTTATAATAGGAAAATTATTGCTTCATTATTTTTTAATTTTTATAAATCAAATTGCATTAAATATTTGATTAAATTAAAAATAATTTTAAAACATAATGATGAAGCAAGTTACCCAATCAAATAGTCTTACATATCGCTATAATTATGTCAATTAAAATCAACAATCTTAACATCTAGCGAGATCATGGTTAAATTAATTTTATGTCAAAATTTAGTTATTCTTGACTTATTTTATAATTATTATTTTAATCCATTAACATTTGATTGAATACGGAATTTGTGGTGACAAAGAAAGAATATCCTCTTCATGTTCTGTTGCTCTTAATTATATCAAGTATTAGAGTTCTATTTTGATACTTCTATTTATTTTAGAGTGGTGATACATACAAAAAAAAATTAAAACAAAAGCTTCACAGATTGCTAAAACTTTCAGGGACTTTTTAATGGGATCGATCCACTTTAAAGATGTATCGTTGCTACATATTTAGTATATGAGAACAAAGAAACAGATGTTCAGCATTTGCATGTTGAGGCATTTTATATATGTGTACGTTATTGATTTGTTTGTCAAATAGTTGTTAAGCTCTTTGCCTTTGAAGTCGGCTTTAGTAGCTTTGACTAAACTCATCCGGGCCAGATAGCACAAACCTTGGAAATCTTTTCATGACATCCCGAATGATATTCAATCAGACTGGTTTGATAGGTTTTAAGTATTTGAAATTATTATTATTAGTATTTTGTATTTAATTATTATTTTATTATGTAATCATTACTGTATTTTGTAGAGCATTGTTCTTTTTGGACCCTCGTTTTTCTTTATGATGTGTATTATAAGGCTTTCAATAGGGATGGCAACGGGGTGGGGCGGGGACGGGTAGTAGTCTCCCGTCCTCCGCCTCCGTGAATAATATCTGCTCCCGCCCCAGTCTCCATATCCGTGCGGATATCCTTTTATTTTTCTCCCGCCAGTGAATCAATTATCATGATATCCGCGTATCTAATAAATTATAAAAAAAAATTCAAAAAATAAAAAAAATAAAATGAAAAATGAAAAAAAAAAGTATAATACTATAATTTTTTAAAATTTGTCCAACACAACTTAATTTAAAAATAATGTCAAATACATAAAATACTTTTAATTTATATAACTTTACAATATTTTAATTTATATAATTAAGTTTTTTAATAATTTTATATAAAATATTTATATAAAATTTTATGCGAATGCCATGGTATATGGAGGGAACCACCCCGCCCTGCCCGTTATTAAATGGGGATAATACTAAACGGGTATTTATATTCGCGGGGGGAATTTGACGGGTATTACCCGCCCCCATCACGGGTATTACACGCGGGTACCCGCGGGAGCGGGTAAAATTGCCATCCCTAGCTTTCAACCATCGTGGAACAAAGCGGTTGAGTGATATGCTACGGGAAGTCAGGGTTTCAGATGAAAGGCCTAGCTAGATAAGAGAGTCGTCATAGGAGGCTCTCTAGCAGTACTGGGAGACTAAAGAATTTAAGGCAAAATGGAAGAAGGCTAAGGCAAACAGAGCATCTAGTTTTGGTAGAAGCTTGTACACAGGGGGTTCCATCTCCCATGGGACCCTCCACAAAAAAAATGGTTATTTTTCTTAACTTTACTTAATTGTATTTAATTTCCTTAATTTATCTTAATAGTTGACACTTTATGAGGTTCTGATTTTATTTAAGGGATTTCTTTTGTACCATCTTTTTTTTTAGGGTTTGGTACCCAGGATGAGTTGTCAAGTGTTTCATTGACTATTGATTATTTTTAAACATTTATTATAAATTAAGCATTCAATGAATGTTTGACAACTCACTCTAGGTACCAAACCCATCAGGGTACCATAAAAATTTTCTTTTATTTATATGCATCGAGTCTCACAAGCACAGGAGTTGGGTGCACCACCTAAGGATGTGGAACATTTAGGCGCTTGCACTTTAGGCCAACACTTAATAAATGGGTCAAGAATAGGGCTTGTCTCATTGTTGTATGTAAATGTCATTTGTTATTTTTTACTTTGAAGAACATTTTATTTTCGTATACATATATTCATATATACATATATATGTAATTTATTTAAGATAATTATGTATTATTTTTGTAGGAATCTTATAATGAAAAGGAGCAACGAGCAACCCAAAATTCTAAGGGGGCGCAATTGTTTGATAGGGAACTTAGGCAGTTGTGGATTGATGCGGCTAAGGGAAAGAAGAAAGGTCACATCTATGACCTTGTGTCCCAAGCAACTGCAAAGTCATTGTATATTGCTCAAAGTCAACTCAACACTGCTGAGCTAGAGGAGAGCATCAGAGCACAAGTGAGGTAGGAGATGGAGCAGATGATTTCTAACATTCAAACATGGAGGCAGAAGATAAGGCAAGACATGATGCATATGTTGCAGCGAATTTGGGGCCAAATTGCCATGCAACAGGTATCGATGAGAACACAGGGAGGCATAAGGTTGCAAAACCCCATGGGCATGGGAATGCAATCCCTTATGGGGATGGGGACGGGCATGAGCATGGGTACGAGCACCAACATTGATATGCAATCCATGTCGAGGGTTTTTCCTATGACGATGCCCTCCCAACCATTGCAGCACATGTCCCAGTCAACTATCCATGGCTAGCCACTCCAGCAACTGTCTCCTTAGCCGCCTTTGCAACCGTACTAGTACCCCTCTCCTCAGTCGCCGCCTCTTCAGCCATAGCTGTACTCGTCTCCTCAATCGCCACCTCTACAGCCACAACAATACTCGTATCCTCTACTACCTTTGCAGTCGATCCAGCAAACTCTTCAATCGCTCCGGTACCCATCTCCATAGTAGCAGTCTCTCCAACATCCACCTCATAAGCAACAATTCTATATCCTATCTAAGCCATCTATGCAGCACCCTTACCAGCCGCCTTTGCACAAGCACTATCTCAATTCTCAACAACATTTACAGCAACCCAACTAGTATCCTATTCACACTCTACGCGATGATGATGATAAGATGCATGAGGATTAGACATTTTTTCCTTCATGTTGAACATTTTTTTATTTTTATATTTTTATATTTTTCATATTTTCTTATTGGCATTTGAATAATTTTTTCATATTTAATAATGGATTTTTATTCAAATTTCATAATATTGTTGGTTTTTTGCGCTATTATATTGAATTATTAAATTTATACAAATTAAATAATATTAATTTATATATAAAATATATTTTAGTATTATTTTTACTATTTTTTAATTTAACAATAAGTATATTATTTTTGACAGATTTATTCGCTGCAAAAATTTTAAAAACTTAGGCTTTTTTTTTTCCTGACGATATATTAGCCAAAAAAATTTGACAAATATTCGGCTGGAAATTCAACTGAAAATTTATGGCAGATATTTGGAAGGAAATTCGGTCATAAATTTACTAGCGGATATGGCCATCGATAATACACGATTTTCTTGTAGTGGTTCTAAATGCAGTCTTAGGGATATCTTCCTTTCTCATATTCAATTGATGATAACCCAATCGAAGGTCTATCTTAGAGAAGCATTGTGTACCTTGCAACTGATCAAACATGTCATTGATGTGAGGTAGAAGGTACTTATTGCATACAGACAACTTGTTTAACTGTCTATAGTCTACACATAGTCACATTGATCCATCTTTCTTTTTAACAAAAAGAACAAGAGCACCTCAAGGAAAAGTGCTTGGATAGATGAAACCTTTAACTAACAAGTCTTGCAATTGATTATTCAATTCTTTCAATTCTGCAGGTGCCATGCAGTAAAGGGGTATAGAAATTGATTGAGTATCAAGAATCATATCAATACAGAATTCAATCTCCCTATCTAGAGGTAACCTAAGTAATTCTTCTAGAAAAACATTAGGAAATTCAACAACAGTTAGGACTTTTTCTAGACTTTTTGGTCATAACAAGGTGTCCCTAACCATTGCTAAATATCTCTCGTGTCCCTTTATCAGCAACCGCCTAGCTCGCATAGCAAAAATTAAATTATAAGGACCCAAGTTACGGTCACCCTGTACATGAAATGTCTATCTACCTAGAATATTAAATTGTATTACCTTTCCATGGTAGTCCACGGTAGCATGGCAACAAGCTAACCAATCCATGCCTAAGATTAAATCAAAGTCCATCATGTCTAACATAATCAAATCTACTAATGTCTCACTGCCATCAACAAATATTTAACATGCTTTATTCACATATTTGACATGAATAGATTCCCCCACTGGCGTAGCCACAAGAAACGAGCGATCAAGCGATGCAGGTTCTTTACCAAATCGAGTAGCAAAATATGGGGACACATATGAATAGGTGAAGCTGACATCAAACAGAACACATGCATCATATGAGCATATAGAGAGTATACATATAACCACCGTATTCGATGCCTAAGCATCGTATGGAGTTAAAGCAAAAACACGAGCTTGGCCTCTTCTTGCTTGCCTTGTACTTCCCTTGCCTATTTGAGAAGGAACCTGCTTAATGGTTGAACAACAATAGGCTAAGGCAGCAATGCTGGTGGTAGTGTTGCCTGGCTAACAGCCTGTAGTTGGGGACAATTACTTTTCTTATGGTCAAATCCTCCACACCGAAAACAAGCACCAGTCTCCTTGCGACACTGACTAGTATGAAAATTTCCATAAGTCTTACATGGAACTCTAACATGACCAGACTCTTCAATCTCAGGTTTTTGTGAAGCTTTCAATTGGCCTTGGGGCTTAGACTTCTTCATGGACTTACCATTACCTTGCCCACTATAAGAGCCCTCAATATTGAGCTTCTTGAATTTTTACTGTGCCTCATGATCCCTCATATCTCTCTTTTCAATCCTCTTGTAATAATTTATTACTACTACATATGTCAAAAAAATATGGGATTTATACAGTCGCTATTCTATACAAGGGTTTCATTAGACCATCTATGAATCTTTTTTATCATATCCTTTTTTAGTAGGGACAAGATATGGTGCATAATGAGAGAGCTGAGTGAAGTGAAAATCATAATCATTCATTATCATATCTAGTGTCTGTTTTAACTCCTAAAATTCTTGAATCTGATAATCTCTGTCACTCTCTAAAAAGAAGCGCTCCATGAATAGAGTCTTGAACTCATCCTAGATTAATGGTGGAGATACTGTTGGTCTCCCTCTCAACATGGTCTTATACGAGGTTTGTGTCATATCTTCAAGTTTGAATCCAACCATCTCTACAGCCCTTTGACTGGAACAACCAAGGGCTCTACACACCCTCTCTACACCATCTAGAAAATGGTATAGATCCTCAGTACCTCCCACAAAAGAAAGTGGGTTTAAGTTCATAAATTATTTAAGCGACACATTGATGCCTTCATCTGTACGAAGTTGTGAGCTTATAAGATTTACCAGAGTTGTATAACGAGGAGGCTGGTCAGCACGACCTCCTTGGTTATCCATCATCTGTGCCAATCTCTCTATGTTTTGAATTGCTTCTTCTAGCTTTGTTTCTACCAACTTTTCCTTTTTGTAGTAGGGGATATAGTTTCAATCCTAGTGTTAATTCCTAGGCTGTCAAGATGGTTCGTCGCCCCTATACAACCTCAAGTAGCTTGGGATGATCGCCTAATAGGGTCATTAGTTGGGCCCTCATTTCTCGTTGTTCCCCTATCAATAGCATAAGTTCTAGGAGACATTTTCACCCAGAAAAGACAATCAAAATGTTAAAATGCAAACAAAGTAACTTTTACTATCAAGGAAACATAATGACTTAGAATTTTCAAAAGATGGTAGACGGTATCCTAATAGGTTTCCAATAGCTTCTCAATTGTGAGTATACCTAGGTACATGGCCATAATTTAAATTCTATCAAAGGGCACTTACTCCATTATCCACAAGGACAAAACTAAGTCTTTGATATTAATTTTGTCACGACCTGTACTTAAGTCCATGACCGGCATGTAACAAAGGCAAACCCCAAGTCACACAAGCCTCCAAACCTGCAATGCATACAAACATTCCAGAACAACAAGAATAGCTACCACATGACCTCAAAACACCCTCCAATACCAAATATGTCATACTTTCAAATTTTAGAAGTAATAGATCCAAATTGGCAATTTAACCAAAAAAAAACATCAACTACATTATCTGAAATCCTGCCTGCAAAAATAATGGAACAACTCTAAGATTAACAATCCATAATGTTTTAAAACAAAAAAAAAAATTAAACACAAAAGAAATAAATTCTCAAAATCTACCCACACGAATAATATGTTAGGCTTATCAATAATAACTTTGTCAAACTCCCTCGATCGAATGATAAGAGTGGAACTGGAAACTATATCATTTCCTTTATCTTAAAAATATAATTACGATTTGGGTGAGTCACAAACTCAATGAGCAATTATCATCTACTATAATAGAAGTAGGACAAGAGGGGCACAAGTTTTCCCTATCAAGTAAAATATTAAATTAAACAAAATATTTTATTAGTAGAACAATTCCAATCAAATCATTAAAACTTCATTTTGAAAAGAAAATACAATGGTTAAGTGAGAACAAATTCCAATTGTATAACAAAAAGTATAACTCAATAAAATCACAATTTATGTGGTAGAATTCACTAGGCAGAACTAGAATAAAATAAGCATACAGCTTATGGGTAAACTAACCATCTGACAAACCTACGGCTTAAGCTGAAGAGCATCTAGCTCGAAACCATAACCTACTCACGTGTATTGGCTTACACATAGGGTTAGCATATACTCAGCTAGCTAGGACCTAATATAATCATAGGTGCACCATGCAAGACTAACATTTACTACTATTAGATACAATGTTCCAATAATGTCTTCTCCCAAAAATATAATTTATAAATATGTAGCAATCAACTTTTCATGAAAATAAATTTTCAATGAAACAAAATAAAAATCAAATTTCTAAAAATAAATTATCACATAGAGAACAATTTCAAACATTAGAAAACTCACTCAAATAAATTCTAATTTCTTTTACATAAGTATAACAATTGTCTATGTCAATTACTATTATTGGTCCCAGCCAATGCCTACAATAGTTATCATCTTTGGCACAAATCATTATACTTAACATTTTTCATCTTTGGTCTAAAACCAATATTAAAACATATCAATATAACCAAAACTATCAACTCAAATTATTATACAAGTCAATAGTGAGTTTTCTAAAAACTATGCTTGTTCCAAAATTCCCTAAGGCTTTGCTATTCAATAACAAAATTAATTTAAAATTGATAAAGTATAAATAGAGGTATAATAAGAAGAAATCACTTACAGTAGGTGTCAATTCCCAATTTAAGTTTTTTTCCCCTAAAAATTTGCATAATTGTGCTGGAAGTTATATGTACCATTCTATAGTCATAAAAAAGTCAATAACACGTAAATTAGTTATATAATATAATTTGTCTAATTTACTTTCCTAGATCCCAAAATAATCCTAATTTACATCGCCCTAAATTCGCTCCACTATAAAATTATATTAATAAAATTAATTATTTAAATTTTTGGGTTATAAATTTACCTAAAAAATCAAAGAAGCGAATTTCAATAAGTGGATAACCACTACTCATCTCAAGCTGTAATCTTTAATATAAGAAAATCACCACAGAATAGGTGTAAAAAAAATAGTACTTGAAAATTTCAATAGAATCTCAAAAAGAATAATAGAATGGATAAAAAATATTCACAATTGAAAAAGAATTAAACAAGAATTGAAGAAAGATGAAGAAGACGAAGAAAAAGGGAGAGTAGGGTTTGACGACGATGCAGAGGTCATATACCTCTGGAAGAATGACTTTTGATATAATAAGGAATATGAAATTACAAAATTATCATTAAAACAAAAACATTTCCACTTCTTTGTTTTTCATGGAATGGTGCATTACATGATCTAAACGACAACTTACTTAATACTTTTATTTCAATTATTAGTTTTGTTTTTTTATTGGCAATAATTAGATTACTGAAAATTCTACAAATTTTAATTAGAAAAAACTCACATTTGGGTCTCCACACACACTAACGCACAAACGTTACAAATGAGAAAGAAGTGTGACTAACACAAAAATAAATAACTTGTTATTTGATATTGGTATTGCAAATTTGATCTTTCAAGAAAGGAATATAATTGGTGTGTTATGTAGAATCCAGATTAAGTCTTATTCTAATTTTTTAAAGAGAACCTGCATATATATTATTAGTTTTATTGAAATGTTACGAGTGCAATTCTTTAGAATTGTTTTCAGTTTCACTATCTCTCCTTTCTCTCTCCGCATGAGTTGAGGCAAATAAAATAAAAATATGAAACTGAAATATTTGTTTTCACTTTGTCTGTGTTAGTAGAATCCCTCTTTTTAAATATTTGTTCTCAAAAGCAAATTTGTTAGCCACCAAAGTTTAACTCTAGCAAATTTTTATGGTACTTTTACAGGTATGGTAAGGGTGAATTTTAAGCATTTATTGAATATTGATTTTATAATAAATATTTAAAAATAATTAATAATTAATGAAATATCTAACAACTCATTTTAAGTACTGTATCTTTAAAAAATAAGGCCTAATCAGAATATAAATCGAGACCGGACCAAGTTAGGCCCAACTTAATCGGTAAACCAGACCCATGAGCATCCCATTAGAAGGAAATTAAAGCGAAGGATGTCAACCAATGTTGAGAAAATCAAGGGAATGAATTATAACAAATTCATAATTTGTTATGTATATGTGCATGTATTTTCCCATAATATCAACCATGGATTTTCTCATCAAGGGTTGAGATTCCTTACTTTTTCCCTTTAAAACAAGGGTTCACTTTAAAGTAATCAAATAAAAAGTTTATACATAAAGAATTAGATAATTACTCCTCCTTATTGTACAAGAAATCAAACATTTTATAAAAACTGACGTATACAACTTTATATTTAATGTTATACAAAAAAACATTATTCTGCATTAAATCTCATATCTGGATTCTCTAAAAATTTATATAATTTTAAATGTAAAATACAAATGATAATTGATGGTTTTTTAATAATTATTAATTCCACACCTTACTCACAATAATTTTTCACGCCTGACCACTCTTAAGAGTGTTTTCTCCGTACAACCATATCAAATCTTTAGAAAGTATTGAATACAACAAACTCATGGTAGAAAGTAATAAAACAAAACTCAAGGCTAGCATGCGACAGAGACAGCCCCATTTCCTTTGTCAACAATGCAATTGCATCCTCATCTAAATAAAGGTATGAGGAAGTACTCTGCCCAAAGTAGCTGCAACAAGAAAAATTCCATCAGCAACAACATTTAACTATCAATCATTCATGTCCAAGAGTATGCCCAGTGCTAGCTTTGGACAGTGTTGAATTTTTCACAGGATAAAAATAGATCAACATATGACTAAGTCCACCAGCTTTTCCTTTATCTTTAATGATCAAAATACTAAGAGCAACAACTTACTAACATAATAATTTTCTTTTAGGTAGTAACTGCCAAAAATTTGTAAAGGAAATTAATTGGCTTGAGCAGGTTCATTTACTAAGAGGGCACCACCACCTCTCCATCCTTTTTTTTTTTTGCCATTTAAGCAGCATTATGCCTAGATTATGCCTAGACTTCAACCCTTATATGTTTGGAATTTTGATAGGGATTATGGAGGAAAAGGTAATGGATGACTTATTCTTCATTTTGAGTAAACATTCTCTTTATTTGAAAACTTTTAAAATAAAAGGAATGTCATGAGATATTATCATGTAACATTTCAATTATCGCTTATTCATTTCTATAAATATTTTATAACTCTCTTAATTTAGAAATGAAAAATTAACCTTTCCTTTCCTTACCCTTCAACCCCTCCATCCAAACATAGGCACCAATGAGCTCTAGGAAGTGGAGGTTATTGTAAGGAAACTGAGTTGGTCCCTTCCAGCTTTATAGAAACCAATAAAAACTATAAACATGATTTATGAGAAAAGTAGATTGTTTTGTAATTTGTAACTTAGACCATGAAGTAATAAAAATTATCCATTCAAATTGATTTTTGTCAAAATGAATTTCTTTGTAGCTAATGTACTCCAGTGTTTTCGATTGGAAGTCAATAGAAATCAAACAACCTTTTCTTTTCTAAAACAAAGGAAAATAATCCAATATAATTGTTCCTTTGGAATAATAATTTTATTGTATAAAGTTCATTATTAAGCAAAATGTATTAATCTTGAAAATCAATTTTTTAAATGATGAACAGTTTATAAAGTTGGTGATTACCTTCCAGATAAACAGATAGAAGGAATGTAAGGCAGTTGTGCTCTTCAGATCTACAGATTTGGCATGATACCAGAGGATTGAAGCCAGAATTGCATGTCCCAAAACCTAACACATTGAAAGTGAGATTTCAAACTTAGGTGAAATGATCAAACAAGTCCACATTTATTGGATATCAATCTGTATAATATAGAAGCAGTAATTTGAACATTTATGGAGCAGCCTGAGCTTTCTCCTGAAATAATAATGCCTCCTTGAAAGAGCTATTTACCTTTGACACTAATATCAAGAGCATACAGATATAAAGTCAAGATAGTCTAATGTAACAGAGATATTGCTTTCATAGGAAGACATTTCCTTATTTTAGTACAGACACCTGCTATATTACAAGCTGATAATATTAAACAAAATTGGAGTCTTCTGAACGTGCATCATTGATGTAGTTTAGAACTTTAGAATAAACGAGGGAAAAACAAACAATTGCCAAATTTGATAATACCAAGTTACCAACCACTATACAGTAAAGATGCAACATGAGAAGGAAGGGGATCGAGTATATATAGAATTATAGATCATCTCTTATTGGAAACGCACTATTCCACAAACTGTGTTTATTAAAACCACACTCCTATCCATGTATCCACAAAAAAAATCACACTCCTATCCCCCGGCACAAAAAATTATAACTACTTAAGACGAAGGAGTGCCCACACATAACTATAACCTATACAAGTAAATAGCACATTACCGTGGAAGTTTTGCTCCAGAGGAAAGGAGATGTTGCACCCACCAAAATGGTAACTCCATAAGCCATTTCAAGAAGTGAAACACAAATCCAAAACACCTAGCAAAGATTAATTAGGTACATGATGAGAGTACAACAGTTGAGATATTGAATGAAAGAAACATACCCGCTTTGGACCCAAATGTACTGACAAAGATTGGACACCAAATTTTTTATCTCCTTCAATGTCAGGTATATCCTATATAAAATCCAACAAAAAGATTATACATCAGATCCACATATCGAACCAAAAGTTTGATGTCAAAAAGCAAATGCTTATTTTAAGAAACTAGAAGTTTTTACCTTGGACAATGCTACAACTACGAAGAAAAGACTCACAATTGCAGTACAAAAAATCACTTGTCTTGGAAGGATAGCTGGCCTTTTGAACACACATGTCTGTGATATTTTGACATATATTAGTAACCAGAAAACATTAGACATGTATAAAAATGCCCCATGCTTCTTTTTGTTTTTAGTTTCTTTCTTTTGACTATTTCTCGGTATAATATTGCAAGCAGGTAATTAGTGAATATAGGACTACCTAGTACCTAATAGATGGTAGTTTCAAATAGTTTATCATGAATTCAACTAAGTCAAACTAAACACGTGGGATAAAGATTTGTTGTTGCTGTTATGTGTACAAAAGCTAATGCATACATCCACAACAATACGTCTTTAAATAGCACAATTCAGTATGACAAAACCTGCATGTGAAGAAAATATCCAAGTGGCATTGATGCCTGTGTAGCTAAAATGTTCGTTGCTGCAAGCACTGGATTTTTCTTCCATCTCAAGAAGGGCAACTGAAAATTAAGAGACAATGAGGTTATAAAAACAGTCAGCATTGTAGTCACCATCAAAAAAATTTCCAAATATGAGAATTTCATAAAGTATGGGCGAGTGTCTTTAAATCCACATACTATGTTTTGCCACACAGGCTCATACAAGGATTGAGTAAAATCTATCAGATAGCACATGTGGATATAATTCGACAAAGTGGTTGACAGAGAGTATACACACACTCATGCTCATGCTCAGCTAGATTTGAAATCTATATTAATGACTATTACTAATTATTCCCTAAATAATATGAGGATAAAGATGAAGGTTTTTTTTTTTTGAACAAATATCTCACTGACTTTATGTTTTAGACCTTACTGAACCGTTGTTAGTGGTAAAAAAGAAGTTTAAATGGGATCCAAATGAACTCACATCCATTGAATAAGCAGCCCCAAGCGACGAATTGATGAGAAGAGTCCAAAACAATGGCCATGAACCTACAATCCATGCAAGCCAAAAACTCTGTAGAAGAGAATAAAATGATATAAGCCGCATTCTTCCATGTCAATAAAGTTCATTTGTTTCAGTAAAAATAAAATAAATAAAATGAAATAAAGCTTATCTTGAACAATGTATCATTGAAAAAACCACACCACAAAAGTGAAGTTACTGTCATCATACTCTGTTATATCTTGTTTATACAAATTGTGTAAATTAAATTAATCAACAATTAACACGTTGTCACTTTAAATATAAAATAATTATGTGGTATATGCATCTATGCAATTATTCAACTGTTGATTAGTTTAATATAAATCTATAGAAGTATTTCTCCCTACGATGATGCATTAGTTTATTTTCCAGGATATCAGAATACGGAGGCGTTTTCAACCATGCAATAACGTAAACATTCCATCCTAAGCTTTGACTGAATAAGAACATTATTTTATTGATCCAATGTTTCGCAGTCAAAATTCTAGAGAAAAGATAGAATATTGCATGGAATTTTGATAACCATTAGAAAAACCTAAAAGATCATAGACTTTCAATATCAAATTTGAGTTTCAACATGAAGAAAACAAAATTGATGGCTAGACAAAAGGCAAGGTCATAGACAAGAGGATCAAGTATCACCAGCGTATATAGAGAAAGAGCCGGGACTTTTTGTTTTTTAAGTTTTAAATTTTCAAAACATCTACCGATATTAAGAGAATAAAACAAACAAAATGTAAATAAATATTTATATGTCCAAATTTACACTATGTAATTGACCAACAACCAATAGGCTCCTTAAAACTGACAGAAACAAAATTTATATTAATGATTGGAGGAAAGTCAAGCAGGAGATATGATGTTTATGGTACCAGAATTAAAGATGATACAGTAATAATGACACCAGTTCCGAAAGAATATTCCCCAGATGCCAATGGAAGATATGGCTTGTTTATCTGCAAAAAAACATTTAGCACACATCAATAATAAAGACAGCCCATCGGCAAAGTGTTTTAAGCTATAAAAGGTTTCATGTTTTCTTGACATTATCACATGCTAAAATAATTGATGAGGATGCTTGATAAATTTATGTATTTTAAACCAGACTTTAGTGGCCAAAATCAAATAAATTGCTCAAGATGTTAATGTAAGCACAGATATGCTTGTATTCACCTAGTTTTAGTCTATAACGTAACTATACTCAATTTTGACTAGTTTCCAAAACAAAAAAAATGAAAAAAATAAAAGAAAAAATAAAATTAATTAATAATTATCTACATTTTTCTCAAAATTTTTTAATCATGTTTTAGTCTATTTAATTTTTTGCTTTATTTATTTTATTTTGAACATAAAAAATAAAAATAAAATTGATTTCGTTTAAAAAATAAAAGAAAGACTAACATTCAAATTAAATGCAACACAAAGCAATAGGAGAGAAAAGGAAAAAAAAAAAAAAAAAAGATTGAAAACACCTCAAGCACTAGACTTTTACCTAGTTCCTAGCCACATTTTTTAACTTCACCCCAAGCGCAAAGAGGACAGACACTTTGGCTTCAACCTTTTGCATTTAAAACTTCAACACACAAAAGGATCCCTCACTGGTAAGCTGCTTATCCATCCATCACCATAACCTTCCCTTCCATCTTCACCTTCTCCTCATCATCTTAGTTCAACCTTCATAAACATAACCACCATCTTCATCTTCTATTTCATCACCAACAATCACCCACTACCACCCAAATCACCACCACAAGCAAAACCGTGCTTCCATCTCCCTCTGCCTCTGCCACCACACACTTATGCCAAACCAGACCCGCCTTACCACAACCTCCTCACCGTGAAAATACCAAACCGTAGCACCACACCACCACCAAACACAACCATCTTCACCACTACACCATCGTTCCAAAACAGGCACCCTTGCAGCAACCAACCACCACGCAGTAACCCATTTGTCTCTCCTCTGCCAAAAGCCAGCCAACCACCCAAACCTCCACCATCACAAACAGCCACCGTGGAACGGCCTCAACCCACGAAAGCCACCACCACCCAAACGGCCAAACCACCCAAACCTTCATCTTCACCGTGCAACCGCGCTCACCAGACCCGTACTCAACAGTCGCGCCATCCACATCCATCAACCTCAGGCCACCGTCGCACCACTGCGTCGTCCTTCACTGATCTGAATCGTCGGTAACTGCGCAGATCTGGAGCCACCGTGAACCAGGAAAAGCAGCGCCCCTCCGCGCACCGGATCTAGCCACCATAGCCGCGGCTCTCCACGCACCAGATCCGTGAGCCATCTCTGCCTCGCGCCAGCCACCGTCTTCGTCCTCTGCAAGCCGCACCAGACAGAGCAGCCATCGTTCCAAGAACCAGCCGCAGCACTCCTCCATTTGTGCGTGTACAGAGCCTTTTTTCTGTTTTTTCAGCTTCTCTGTCCTTTCTTTTTAAAATAAAATGGTGTGGGATGAGTTGGTGCTAGGTTGGGTTCAGAAAAAAGGAAAATGTTTTTCGTCCAACTAGATACCTTTCAACTTTCTTCCACCGTATTTACATGTCAGAGGAGTGTGTAATCAAGCTGTTTGCGATTATAGTATTATCATTGGATATAATATAAGTTTATGAGAGAGTTAAAAAAAATTAAAATATAAAAATTAGATGAATAACGAAATTATAAAAAAAAAAAAATTTAACTTAAAAATATGTGTGCAAGTTATTTTTATTAAAATGTTTTTTTAGATTTAATTTTTATTTTTTTATATAATTTGATTTATAAAATTTTATTTAATTACAACAAATTTGATAATTTGACGTTTATAGCATGACATTGATTGAGTTTTACGTATTCAAACTTTAATTAAGTCGTGATTTGTAAATTTAAATTTTTAAAAAATTAAAAAATAAAATCAATCTTTTAATTAAAAGCAATTCATAACTTTTTTTAAAAATGATGTAATTTTGAATTCTTTATTATATTTGAGAATACTTAACAGTAAAATTTTAATTTTGATAAGTTAAAAATTAAATTTTTATAATTTTTTTATTTTATTTATCTTTTAATAAAAGATAAAATAAATATTTTTAAGAATTATTAAAATTTATATAATTAATTTATAATAATTATTTTAAAACAAATGTATTAAAAATATTATAAAATTAATTTTTTATTATTTTTGTGTATAATTGGATTCTTTGATTTAAATTTTTGAATTTAGATTATTTTAAGTGTTTTAATATTTTTTGTTTTAAATAAAATTAGTAAAGACTCGTAATAACTTATTTTTTTAGGGTTAAATTTGAACAAAGATCTTTTTTAGTTTTAAAATAAAGAAAGAAGATATTAACTTTTAAAAATAAATTTTTTATAATAAAATTTAAAAATAAAATGAGTGAATTATTATTAATCGTTAGATTAATAAGTACATCATTCTTTAACTTTATTTTAATTCTTATATTTTTATATTAAATAGTATATATCTATTTTTTATATTTTATTTAATATTATTTATTTTTATTTTTTTTATTTTTTTATTCAATCATATCCATTAAAAAAGATGTGAATAATATTTATATTTTTTTTAAAAATTATAAAATAATCATTTTTCATTTTATGTAGACTAAGAGAATTTTGACCGGATTAAATTTTTATTTTTTTCTGTGCATAATTATACTATTAAAATCTAAATCTTTAAATGTAAATATTTTTTAAGTTTTTAATTTGTTTTATTTTAAATAAAATTAATATTCTTAACAATTTATTTTTCGTCATTTCATCCCGAGAGTACCTAAATATTCAACTTTATTGACTCCACTCATAAGTTAGAAAACAATTCTGCCACTATCATCTTTCTGTTACTAGAAAATCTAGAAGTCTAAAAGATAAAAATAAAATAAAAATAAAAACATGTATATCTATTCAGATTGTATATATCTATTGATAATAAGTTTCATACCTTGTCTATTTCAACATCATACAATTGATTCACGCCTGAATTAAAAATATTCATACAGACGGCGGTTGCCACAGCCTGAAATACAAAATTCAAAAGTATTAGTAAAGTGATGTAAAATAACACTAACATTTTAAATGGGGGAAAAAACACTAACAAAAAGCAATTGACATTGAAAAGACTTTTTCTTTAGTCACATCAGATAAAGAAAAAAATATTTAATTTTAATATACAGTTAATAAAAAATAATTTTATATTTATATTCAATTATACAATATCATATTATTTAATAAATTTGACATCTAACTTAATTATTAAAAAATTTAAGCTTATTACTATTTTTAACATAAAATTAAATAAATTGTTTTACGCAATATTCTAAAGTGAATACCATAGGATACAATATTGAACATAGTGCAAAAGACATTTTAGAATCGCACTTAGCCATTTTAAATGGCCAAAGAGATATTAAATAGAAACATTAATGGGTAAAGTGTCTTTTCACTGAATTTTCAAATTAAACAACCAACATATTTGAGGCCTCACCTGCAACCAAGCAATAAAAAATACTGGAGATAAATCTGATAATTTCTCCACTGCAAGGAGAGACCCAGAAGTTGTGGCTAATACCTACATAAACAAAGTAAGCCCATTTAAAATATTTACAAGGTTTTATATATCTAAAAATAGAGGTTCATACAAACGAATTAGATTAATAATTACTATCGAGCATTAGTTACGAGATTTATTCTAGAAAAGCTTTAACTTAACTGTGGCAATTACTGAGTATGGCCTGCTAAACCTGTAGAAAGCATCCAAGGCATCTTTGACAGAGTCCAAATTGCTTTTTGGATCTTGAACTTGGGGTTCATATTCAAATGATTGCCCAGAGGTTGCATTCACAACATATTTTCTCTCACATTCTTGACATGTAGATCCTCCCTCAATGCCTTTGTAATGATGCTTCAAATTATGCCGCGAAGACATTACGACACAATATTCTTTTTGAGCTTTTCTAGTTTTGTGCCATAAAGTTGGCGTTAAATAAGAACCTAGAATACGAAAAGTTAAATGTAAGTAGCATTGACTTTAAAAATTGAAAAATATAAATTATTTCTTCATTTAGAATGAAATAAATGTTGGAAGAGTAATGCTATTTCACACAAAACTTTTTCTTTTTGTACTAAAAGCTGTGAACGATGTACCCTGATTTATTTTAGCATCACCTTCAACCTTTTTCACAGGAACTACTAGAATCAATTTCTCTCTTATGTAATTGCTCCATGTCATTAGTAACACATTTCATAGAAAAGCTTTTCATGACATTTAGCATTTTTCATGTTGGAATATAGCTAGAATTTAATTTGATCACCAAGTCTCAATCCCAAATATCAAGCAATCTCTATAATTATATTGCCAAGAATCAAGGGATTTCGGATTGACAAGGTTTTGTTTCCTGACATTTAGGACCTGTTTCCTATTTGTTCGTACTTGTATTAGGAGATTTTTTTCATATCCTCTATATTATGTTTGATGAATGTAAAATATACTCATTTTTAAATTTATTTATTAAAATTCTTATTTATTTTTAATTTAATTTTGAATAATTTTCTCTTCACCTAATAATATTTGAATTTATTTGAATTTTAAAGATAAATCATCATATTTTATGCAAAAATAGGCAATTCATAAATATAATTATTTGAAGAGTTCTTATCCTATTCTTTAATTTCAATTAGAGTTTTAATTAGATGCAAAAGCTTGAAGAATGTTTGAATTGAAGATTGGATAAAGATTCTCAAACAGATAGAGTTTGTTGCAAGGTCAAATTCTTGGACTCTCCTGACTATATTTTTGTAATTAGACCATATCTTGGGTTACAAAGATCACATCGATGCATCATTTACAGCATTGAAAAGCTAACAAAAATTCTTAAAACTTCTCTGTTGAGATTGAGGGCAAATTTGGTCACCTAGAGGGTGAGAAAATTTGTGCAAGTTAGATATGAAAAGCTATCGGCTTTTCTATAAAAGGGGAAAACAAGTTAAGCAAAGGTGCTCTCTTTCAGTTCAGAAAATATACAAAAATTATAGAGTTTTGGAAGCTCAAAGGTAGCAAGGGGATAAGCCCTAAGAGAGAAGGAGGAGCCGTTATGGAGCTCTCATGGAGTTGGAGATCGAATCACCATTAAAAGCGCTTTAGTTTATTCTCTATGCTTCTATCATGATAAATTCTCTTTCCTCTTCCTATCTCTTCTTCTCTTTTGTCATGAGTAGCTAAATTCATGTGTTTATAGGGTGAAGATGTAACTTGATTCAATTAACATGAATTAAGATTGATTTTTAATTAATTTCTTTTCTATTCAATTTGAGTGCTTATTATAGTTCTTAATATTTTTATGACTTAAGCGTATTTCATAAATTGATTTAGTGAGATGTGTACAGAATCAGAGGGTTTGTATATGACTTAGACTATAAATAATAAGTGTCATAGTTTATAATCATATAGGAATCGAGGTTATATATTGTGCGAGAGAATTGTGATTTTTTTCATGAGAATTCATAGACTAGAGATCATGTATTTAAGAGTTGGGGTTTAGATCAAGGAATTGACTAGCCTTTGATAATTAAAGAAAATTAAATGACTAGAAATTAATTAGAATGAAAGTCCCAAAATTATTCTATTGCCTATGATAAATTATTGAATTACGTGAAGTCGGATCCATAACATCTTTATCATTTCTTATTTACACCTTAATTTATTATCATGCTCTCTTACTATTTTTAATTTATATGTTTTTACCTTGTTTAATTTTTGCTTCAATTACTTGTTTTTCTTTGAACTCTTTTTAATCTCAATTTCCTATAGCCTAGATAGTGTTGATTTAGTGAATTTGGTACTTGACAACATATTCTCTGTGGGAAGATACTCACTCAACATTATATTACTTTTACGATTTGGTATACTTGTTAATTGAGCAACAATGGTCAAGATGCAATCACAACAAGTTTAGTTGTTAATGGACTATAGTCGAAGAAGCTATAAAAAAGTAGTCTTTGCCTCAAATGGAAGAAATCTAATAGATAGCTTGGTGGTAACAAGGTGTAGGAACACTGAGAGAGGATCAAGCAACAAGAGTAAATCATGGTCAAACTTGAAAGCAAATCATAAGAACCTGAAAAGTTTTCAATGCAATGAGACAAGTCACGTCAAGAAAATTTGTCCACAGGGAAAAGGCAAAAAAAAGGATGGTGATAAATCCAAGACTAGAGCAAATGTAGTCAACGACAATTGTGAAGAAGACAAGGTTATTTCAATTTCAATTTAAGAACCACACTACTAGAAATTTCTGATTTAGAGATGGAATTTAGAGACAAAAATTTTTGTCTATAAGAGAGACGAAAATAGAGACAGAATTGATGATTTAGAGAGAAAAATAAAATTTAAAATTTAGAGACATAATTTAGAGATGAAAATGATCTGTCTCAAAAATTTATGTCTCTAATTTTGTCTCTATTTGGTTAATTTAAAGTCAAATATACTTAGAAACGGCATTTAGAGACGGAGTTTACCTGTCTCATATTTTTTCATCTCTAATTTCGTCTCTATTCGGTCAATATAATGTTTTAAAAAGTCAAATATATTTAGAGACAGAATTTAGAGAAGGAAATTTATTTGTCTCTAAATTTTCTATCTCTAATTACCTTTCTTTTCCATCTCTAACTAATTTATATAATTTAATTAATAAAATTATTTTTTTTAATAAAATAGAGACAAATTGTTTCCATCTCGAATCTCTTCAAAATAAAATGATTTCAAAAACCCTTATTCTCAAATTATAACCCAACGTTATTGAAGAGCTCTATTCCCATTCTAATCCCCACCTCCATGACAGTGGATCTGGGCGGAGGTTTGGAGGTGCGATGCGGATTTAGGTTGGGACACGGTGGTTTGATGGGGTGGTTTTGTTCTTGGTGGCGATGTGATGACAGTTGAGTTTGTGGAATCTTGCTGGAATGGTGGCTCTGGGCAGCAGCTACTCGCGAATTTGGGCGAAGAGAGGTAGAGTGGTTCGCGATTGGTGAGTGATGGCACAGTGGAGGCTCATCGATGGATGGCAAAGATCGGTGGTTATGCGAATAGGGTGGTGCACAGATGGCGGTTTTTGGTGGAGGACGTGAGCTCGTGGGTCTTGGGTGATGTTTGGTTTGGGCTAAGTATGGTGGCTGAGATCTATTGGGTTCGAGGCTAGTGTAGTGGTTGAGGCTGCCGGAAGTGATAGAGGACAGTGATTTAGGCATGGAGGCGCAATGGAAGCTCGATGGGTGCGGCCTTTGGTTAAGTTTATCTTGTCTTGTCTTAAGCTTAAGCTTTGCCTTCTACCTTGGAGCTTGATTCCAGCCTATACTCTTCGTGTAAGATTCTCTCATTTCCTTCCACTAATCTATCATGGCCTTCACGATTTCTCTCTTAACTATTACATTCATAATTTAAATAACCATCTCAGGATGATATGTGATACATAGTGTTTGTAGCACTATATTATTTCTAAGCTGTTCTGAGATATATCCAATTTTTATTTTAGAAAACCTTGTTGGACAGGCACATTTTGTTTCTTTCCTTGATTAAATACCTAAAATTGAATATGCTTTTATGTAGTGATGCTTGATGTTGTGTGCCACTTGTATAAGGTGCTTAATGATAAAGGTTATGTTGGTTATGTATCTGATATCTGGTCTTGTGGAGTCATTCTCTTTGTACTTATGGCTGGGTACTTGCCCTTTGATGAGCCAAGTCATATGGCTCTGTATAGGAAAGTAAGTCATTTTAGATTATATATTAATATCCAAGAGTGAAAAGAGAAGTTGCTTATGTCATTATGGAAGTGAAAATCTATCAATACTATTATATTTCAAATTGGCAGGCAGAACTCTCTTGTCCATCATGGTTTTCGCCTCAGGCAAAAAAACTATTGAAGCGTATTCTTGACCCAAACCCTCTAAGGGTAAGTTTCCGATATTTGCTTACTCCTCCATGCATTCTTTTTCCTACTTGGGCCCTTACTATTGTATTTTTCTGATTCTATTTGTTGCTATTCTTCTCTTCAATATCTATTAGTTGGTTAAAAAATATGATGCGGTAAGCATGTACCTTTTGTTTGTTTTCAAAATATTGGTTTGCTTTTTGCAGAGAATAAAAATTCCTGAGGTCTTAGAAGATGAATGGTTCAAGAAAGGATACAAGCCAACATGTTTTACAGAGGAAGAAGACGTAAATGTAGATGATGTAGCCGCTGCTTTCAATGATTCTAAGGTACTGTCGTACTGGTTTTTTTTTCACAATATTTCTATTCAACTACTTTCATCGATTGTAGGAAAATCTGTTGTTCATTTATTCACTTTGATTTGTAGGAAAATCTAGTGATAGAGAGAAAAGAGAAACCCATCTCCATGAATACTTTTGAGTTCATTTCTAGGTCACAAAGTTTCAATCTTGATAGTTTGTTTGAGAAGCAAACGGTATGTAAAAATGATCTTGTGCTTTGATTATGTTAATGTTTTTATGCACTTTAAAAAAAAATGTTTTGTTCAATTTACAAGTCTTGTAAAAATGTTATGTTCAATTCATAGCCTGATCCAAATTCAAGCTAGCAGTTTATTCCTTGTGGTAATTGGCAAATATAAAATGTTGATGATGAGATATATTTATTCTTTATAGTTGATGTGCTTGTTTCTCTATTTTATTTTAACTCAACACTATAGGGTCATGTAAAGCGAGAAACCCATTTTACTTCACAGTGCCCTGCAAATGAAATTATGTGTAAAATTGAGGAAGCTGTCAAGCCTCTGGGCTTTAATGTTCACAAGCGAAATTATAAGGTAACCATGTATTGCTTCAAATTGACTACGCACTGCACACCAATCTGTATTGGTACATTATTATTTTCCAAGAGCTATCTATAGTGTGACGAACTTTGTAATGTTGTAGAATATTCAAACTTTTGTAGATTTAAATTTTGCAGATGAAGTTGCAAGGTGACAAGAGTAGAAGGAAGGGTACTGAGGTACTGAGCCATTCCTTTATAATTGTATGTCTTTTCTTTTTTTTTTCTTGCTCCCGAGTCACAAGACCACAAATCAGTTGTGACTAAGAATGATAATTCCAATTTTCTTTACCTAAGTCATATAATTACTGATATAGACTCTTAAATTAGTCATTTCTAATCTGATGTAATTGACATGACTTTGAATCTGGTTAGTGACTGGAACTTATGTGACAAATACAAAACAGTGAAGCCAGCTGTAATGGTGTTTGAAGTTGGATTGATTTGAATGCATGACACATTTTTATAGTAAATCTTTGATCAACTTCATGCACTCAAATAATGTATTGTCTTAAGGCAAGGACTTTTGCCTAACCGTTGGAGCTTGATTCTTTGTAATACCTAATAAAATGTGGCACATAAATTTCATGCTCATGGATATAGATTGGAGTCTTTTAAATACTTGACTACTAACACTGTCAAAAGTCATGACAATACATGATGCAATACATTTTATTGGTTTCTTCCAATTCCATTTTATTGGGCTCTGCTTGGAGATAATTAGTACAATTGATTGCATTTGGGCTTCAGGTTTTTGAAGTGGCTCCCTCCTTGCACATGGTGGAGCTGTGAAAGACGGGAGGTGATACATTGGAGTTTCATAAGGCATGTGAAAATTCTTATTCTGACCAAAGTTTTTGAAGAACAAGAAAAGTTTATTTTTTATATTTGGAAATATGCAACTCAAATTTAAGTTATTTGGGTCTCTTACTATTGCTTGACTTAGATGTTCTGCGTTTCCTTTTTTCTTTCCCTTCTTTTCTTTGGATGAACCTTTGTGTGTAGTTCTGTTAACAAATTTTGGTACCTACTTTACTTACTGCTATTGAGATGGCAAAGCCACTGCTGCTAATTGGTGAAATGACTGAGCTGCAGATTTGATTTAACTTTTGAGAGCCTGAGAGTGTTGATCTAAGCAACATAAGTTGAAAAAAATATATCTTGAGTTATGTGATTAATTATAATTGGATTCATTTGGTGGAAAGGCTTTTTCAGAGGGAAATTGTGAAGGAAAGAATGTGAAGCAATCTCTTGCACTTTGAAGGCTGTATATAGAGAAGTTTCCATTAGGGAATGAGAATAAAAGTTTGCACGGCTCATTAAATTTTATTTATAACTAATATAAGATTTGAGCCTTTTATTTATATCTCAAGCTTAGTTAAAAAGATAGCTACTAAGGGAGATATTTGCTACTGGCATTGTGTTAGGCGGTTATTTGGCACTAACGACAGTAATATTTTTCTGGGCAATAAAAGATACTAACTTCTTCCCGCTAAACAATTTATATTTCTTGTTTTTCTCAATATCATCACCAACTAGCGAAAATCCTAAGCACTATGAACATGACTTTCACTGTTGCAGAACAAGTTTGGTTTGTGGCCTTTGAGATATAGCCCTGATGAGATGATGGCAGCCTTATAACTACAAGTTAGTATTATAAGCCAGGCCCTAATTTTTGTCACTAGGTCCCGCAGCTGGTCCTATGTTGAAAGACCTGGTCTTCTCCTACTATGTGCTTTTATGATTGCTCAACTGGTAAGCTTGAACCACTTCTCCTATCAGCAATGCAATATATAAAGTTGTGTATGTTACTTTCTCGTTTGATTTTAATATTGAAGAAGTTTGGATTCTAGTGTTAAAAATCCAAGTGCATTTTCAGTTGATGAACTTGAGGAATAACTTTTTAGACTATAGTTACTTGGATTATTATAATGATTAATGATTTATTGTGATTTTTGTTAAATTTTGATTTTGAATAATTATATGCATAGGAAAATAATTTTTTTTAATAAAATGAAGGCATCTAGTTATGGCAAATCCTAATTAAATGGTTATTTTTTAAATTTTTTTAAAATATTAGAGAAAGATTTAGAGATAGAAAATTTCGTCTCTAAATTTGAGACGAAAATAAAGACAAAATTTTTTTGTCTCTAAATTAGAGACAGAATTAAATTTTCTGTCTCTACCAATCAGAGACGCCACTTTTAGTTACAGATCAATTTTCATTCTAATTCCATCTCTAAATATTTAGAGACGAAATTTTGCACATTTAGAGACAAAATTTTTTCGTCTCTAAATTAAAAATTTCTAGTAGTGCCAGTAAGAGTAGATTCCTAATACTGGTGCATCTTTTCATATAACTCCTTGTTAACTCTTTTTCTCTAAAAACTACAAAAGAAGTGAATAAGTTAGATTAAGAGACAAATATGGGAGTATCTATCTTAGGTGGGGAGAAGATCCAAATTAGTCTTCTAAACAAAATTATGAGGTCATTTGAAGCTTTGCATGTTTCAAAATTATAGAAAAATATTTTTTCTGTAAGAACCTTGGACCTACAAGGATATAACTCTTTAGGTGGAATTGTATCTTCAAGGTGACAAAGAGACCAATTACTGCTTTGAAAGGAAGGCTACGAGGAAAGACTTATTATTTACTAGGCAATGTAATGACTACCATTGCAATTGTTTCTATGTTGATAGAACACGCATTCAAAGAAGGATATGTTGAAATTGTTGCACACTTGAATTAGACATATGAATGAGAGAGGTATGTTAAGTTTTGGTAGGGCAATTACTATTGAATAGAGCTAAAAGTATGAATCTTCACTTTTGTGAAAAGTGTGTATTTGTTAAACAAAATTTAGTTAAATTTAGTATAGTTGTTTGCACAAGTAAAGGAGTTCTCGACACATATATTCTGATGTGTAGGGTTCAACACCGATTGACTCTCGTGGTGGATATCATTACTTCTTGATATTGATCAACGATTACTTTAGAAAGGTATGGGTTTACTTCATGAAGCAAAATAATAAAGTGTTTATTAAATTCAAGGAAAATAAGGTCATGGTTAGAAAGCAAATTGGTTAACTAATTAAGAAGCTCAGAATTGACAATGTAGGAGAATTCTACAATGATGAATTTAACAAATTCTATAAGTCATAAGGTATTGTGAGGGCATCACACTATACCAAGTGATAGCAATATATTTTATTCATTTAATAATTCTCTCACTAGGTTTCTTAAGATTTAATTAGGCTTAATTAAGTTGGTTTTGTCACATTTTATGATATTGGACCTAATTGGATTATTGAAGGAATTATTGCATGAATTAACCTTAATTTGTCTATTTGGCAGCATTCAGTAAATTGACTATAATCTAAGTTTCAAATATTTGATTGATGTGATTATGGTCTTGTAGGAAAGCTAAGACAATTCTCTACAAGTTTTGTGAACACCTCAAGAGATGAATCACACGTTTGGATAATTTAAATTGAAGTGAAAGCAAGAGCTAGAATGTTGATCTTGATAGCTTGACATCTGTGCATTCATTAGCCCATTTATTGAGATATAGGAGTTCAATTAACACCAAATTAAGCCCAAATGAAAGCTAAAACCCAAATATACAATTTTCATGAAGAACACAAGAGCGGAATTAGATTTCTAGTGGGTCATATTGGGCCTAGAAGTCAGAATAGATGTGTTGTTGCTAGAACCCAAATACTTTGCAAAGATTGGGTCATATCTTGGGCTGTATGAGTCAGATTGTGCTAAAGCCGGTGGCATTAGAAAGATAAGACAAAACCCTTCAATTTTTATGAAGATCACTTATGCAATAGGTGATGTCATGATAGATTTATAGTCATGTGAAGACAGTTGAATTGGTTGAGTAGGGAGACAAGCATGACAATAATTTTTCACTCATCCACCCACTCATTAAACAACTCCTTTGTCATTTTGTACCCTTCATGCTTTATAAAAGGCACCATTGGTTGCTCATTAGAATCATCTTAATTTAGAGATCATGATCTTGTTCTTGTATAATTTGTTTCTCTTGTTGTACTTTTCTTTTGTTCTAAATAGAAATTATGTTCATCTTCTTCTTCTTCTCTCTTTCTTTCTTCTTATTTATGAGTAACTAATTTTTATTTTACTTGGATGAAAGGGTGAAGCTTTTGGTAATAAAATAAGGTTAGATTAAATCTCTTTCTTGTGCTTAGATAATATATTATCAGGTGATCATTGTATGTGTTATTTTTTATTTCCAATCAATTTAGAAACCCTTATTGTAAAGTGGAGATCTTGATTTATTGTAAACAAGGGATTGGCACAATGAACTCTTGAACCCATTTACAAGTGTTGACATTATTAACCCTCCTTGTAAAGTGAAGATCTTGATTTGTTGTAGGCAAGATATTGACACAATAAATGTTTGAACTCATTTACAAGTGTTGGCATTAGTGGATAATTAAAGGAACCATAATATAACTACATATATAACTTTAAAAGAACTTTGAATATTGTATTTTCTGATTGGAACCTCCATTATGCGTGGATTCTAATTGAGTTATAAAAATAAATAATCTTAACCTTAATTTATATATCAAGAGTGGATCTCCTAGCCCAAGCAAATCTTTTTTAATTGTAAACAAGTTTTATTACCTTTATTATTGTGACAAATCTTTTACTTATCTCAAAGAATTTTTATTTATAAATTCCCTGTGGATCGACCTCGAACTCCTGAGAATTTATTACTTAAGACAACCTACACTCGAGTTTGCAACATATCAATTCGCATCACCAAGTTAAAGTACTCCATAACTAAATGAGTGGTAAAACAGATGCATAAAGCTCTGTTGTAACGTGCTTGCAGTATATGTATTAATGTTGGACTACTTAAAGTTTTTAGGATAAGGTGTTTAATATGACAACTTATCTTGTAAATAGATCTCTGTCAACTGCAATCGATCTAAAAATTCCAAGAGAGGTATGGTCAGAGAAACTTGCCAACCATTTTGGTTTGAAGATATTTTACTAGCCTATGTATGCTCATGCAAATGATGTAAAACTTGAGGCGAGAGAAACAAGTGTGTTTTCTTGGTGTATGCAAATGAATTAAGTTATTAACTATGGTACATGGATGATCCATGATCACCATAATTTTTTATTAGTAGAAACATAACGTTCAACAAATATACTATGGTGAACTAGAATGTGGAGTTTGGGAATGATCAGGCTGAATCAAGTGGTGTTATTATTAAGGTAGGACAATGTGTTTTTAATAAGGGACACTTGAATGTTATCGACAAGGTGGAGTTGGAAGTTGATGTCAAGAAAGTGAAGCATAAGGATGGTGACGATCATCCATATAGTTTGGGTTAAGTTAGTCTATAAGTTGAAAAGCAAAAGAGATCCTACAACATTGCAATTGGAAGATAAAAGATGGAAATAAAAAATGACCTCATAGACTTGGTTTTATGCGCATTAGATATTTTACATGCAAATCTAGCTACTTATGCATTGGCTATGATTGATGATGTTGTTGGAGTTAAACCTTTCACCAACAAGGATGCATTGAAAATGTGTAGAGTCAATAGAATGGGCTGATGTAATGAATGAAGAAACATATTCTCTTCAGAAAAGATGAACTTTGGAGTTGGTACAATTGCACAATGGTAAAATAATTGTCAGTAATATATGGATTTTCAAGAAGAAAGAAAAAGTTCATGAAATAGAACCTACAAGGTCAAAGCTTGACTAATGGCAAAAGATATACTCAAAAGGAAGGAGTCGACTATGATGAAGTCTTCTTTCTAATGGTGAAGCATACTCTATCCAAGTTGATTTATGGGAATGGAATTACGGTTGGCAATGAGCCAAGCTAGCAGGAAAGCTATTAAAGGCTCGGTTCAGTTCGCTAACAACTCAATAAGCTTAGCTCATGAGCTCATGAGCTGAGCTTTAGCTAGAAATTTTGGCTCATTTAACAAATGAGTTGACCTTGAGCTTTCATAGATTTGGCTCATTAGTTCGTGAACTAGCTTGACACACACACACACACTTAAGAATAAGTTTTTATGTGTGCATGTAAGTATGTGTTTTTAAGTGTGTGTGTGTGTTACATTATTTTATAGTTGTTGCATTGTTGGTCAAGTGGTCCCTTTTCCCATTACCAATGGACAATGATCTTCAGACTCAAAAGTGTTATGACCTACCAGTCCTTATCGTATGCAACCTGACCACCCATAGTTCGATACTTTGTGGTTGTCTTCTTTAAGTTATGAGTTGGCTCATTCAACTTGAGTACACACACACACACACACACACACACACACACGTGTGTGTTACATTATTTTATAGTTGTTGCGTTGTTGGTTAAGTGGTTCCCTTTCCTATTACCAATGGACAATGATATTCAAACTCAAAAGTGTTATGACCCATCAGTCCCTATCGTATGCAACCTGACCACCTATAGTTAGATAATTGGTGGTTGTCTTCTTTAAGTTATGAGTTGGCTCATTCAACTTGAGTACACACACACACGCGCGCGCGCGCACACACACACACACACACACTTTTAAGAATGGGTTTTTATGTGTGCGTGTAAGTATGTGTTTTTAAGTGTGTGTGTGTGTGTGTGTGTGTGTGTGTGTTACATTATTTTATAGTTGTTGCATTGTTGGTCAAGTGGTCCCCTTTCCCATTACCAATGGACAATGATCTTCAAACTCAAAAGTGTTATGACCCACCAGTCCCTGTTGTATGCAACCTGACCACCCATAGTTAGATAATTTGTGGTTGTCTTCTTTAAGTTATGAGTTTGGCTCATTCAACTTGAGTTGCTTGTGAGCTTATAGTGAGTTGAGCTCGAGTCAACAAAATGAACTTGTTTTCTTATTGAGTTGAACTTGAGTCAAGCAAATTTTCATCGAGTTGAGCTTGAGCATAGTCAAGTTCGGCTCATTGTCAGCCCGAAATGGAGTAAATGGGTTTTTTATTCCCAAACCTCTTAATCATCACTTATTTACAATAAGTTATGTGTGTTTGTATATGAAGACATGTATATTAACAAATAGACATATTTCTTAAGAATTATTATGTCTATATGGGAAGACATGTATTGGATCAAGTGCTTACTAAAAGTTTTAACTATTAGTAGGGGTGTTCAAAACCAAACTAATCCAATCAAAATGAAAAAACTGAGCTGAAAAATCGAAAAATGAATAAACTAAAAATCCAAAAACTCAAAAAACTAAATAATTGAATAAATTAATTAAATTGGATTGGATTTCATACCCAAATTTGAAAACCAATCTAATCCAAACTGAATCGATATTTTATATACATTTTTAAAATAATATTTTACCTTGAAAATTATTATATAACCTGTACCTATTTTGAACTTTCTTACTATTCCCCCAAATCAAACTTAATTATCTCTCTTGAATTTGGACATTTATTATAGGATTAACAATTTATTTGGACTTGTATTTATAATTTGAATTTATATTTTGATGAATTAGTTTGAACTTATATTTGTTGCAGTTTGATGAATTTGTTTAGACTTATGTATGGTGTATTTTAATGAAATTGAATTTTCATAATTTGATGAATTTATGCATAAAAAAATTATAACAAAAAACCGAAAAGCCAATTCAATCCAAACCAATCTAGATTGGATTGGATTGGATTGAATCATATTTATATTTTGAACTAAACCAATGGGATGATAAAATAAGAAAATCAATTAGATTAGATCGGATGATTTTTCCCCTCAAAATTGATCTAATATAATCCTTGAACACCCCTAAATATTAGTCAATGCATAACTTTTTTTTTTTATTGTGGTAGCGCATAATCCCGCATCTATAGCATACTGTGAGTGGGCTTGAGGGGCTTCACGATACACACATGCTGCACCGATAAGTTGGACTATCAAGCATATTTGATGTGCACCCATACTCACAAAGAATCCAAGGGTAATTACTGGTCTCCCATAAAACCAATATATATCTTGTTAATTTAACATAAATATAACCCTTAAGAACCATGTAGACATGTTTGTTTATTTAAAATAGACAGATGCAACTAAAAATCATGTAGACATGTATTTTTATATAAATAAAATAATAAATAAACACAAATTTGAAGAACCAATAACCCTAAGGGATAATAGCGATAGATGAGCATATGATGTATAGGTAGGCACACGATCACATTTTCAAATCCTAACTAAGCCAATTAGTTGGGGCCAGGTTACATGAAATGGATGGCATGGGTGGCCTTTGCTTTGGTCGGATCGGAGAGACAAATTAGTTGAGCTACGCGTAAACTAAATCAAACAATACTTGAATGCAATACTAAAAAAAATCTTAAGAGTCATTGTGTCTTAATTTATAAAAAGTCACATATTTTAATTTAAAATAAACATACACAACTTTTAAGAACAATTGTGTCTTTATGAAACTAAATAGCCTTTAAGAATGAACCACCACAATCAAACAATTAATTTTTTCAAATTAATTGGTCCAACATTCACTACGCACATTTTCGATCCTATTGACCTCATAAGATCTTCCACAGCAACAAAATTATTACTCCCTCTATCCACTTTTATCTGTTCGTTAAAGTTAATGCGCACATATTAAGAAAAATGTTAAATTTGTTGAATAATAGGAAAATATGATTTAACATGACCAAATTACTCTTTCTCTTACTTAATTAATATTTTTCTCTCTCTTCTCTATATTCATTAGTCCCACATTCTCTCTCCCCCTCTCACTCCTTTGACTAGAGCAATTGATTTTAAGAAGTTGTAAAAATCAATTAATATGTATTTATTGAGTTTAGTAGAGATAATAAAAGATTAGGATAAAGTTATAAAATGACTAATAAATACTCTTTAATTTTTTAAATGGATAGATAATGTTGGACAAATTAAGATTCTTAAATGGACAAATAAAAGTGGATGAAGGGAGTAAGACTCAAATGGTTTGCAATCATTGTAAATTAGAATTTGATGAGACCATGTCTTTGCTAAACTTCGATGATCTTTTTGGTAATGAGTTTTAAAGTGATGGCTGAGAAATAAAAAATATCATTTGTGAATTATTTCCATGCTTTTGAGTTGAAACTCTTACCTACATCACAAGGAATCTTTAGCGTAATTACTATGGTGCTGTGGCCGAAATGATTGGGATAGTAAAAGCATGTAATTTTCCTCCAAAATTTGATTACCGTAGAGATAAGAAGATTGAATGGAGTAGGCAAGTATGTAGCCTCTATATATATATACAGAGATGTTCATGTGCCCAATGAAAAATAGGAGAATAGCCCACATAAAAAATGATAGTTAAGGGGAAGCTCTTAACAAGAAAGTGAGCTCATGACCAAGACACATGTGATCAGAATAAAATGAAGGTTGCAACCCCCATAATAGTCATTAAATCATGTAGTTATGCATTCTTGATTTACTGCATAATTTATTATAATTTTTCATGTGTTCTTGCATTGCTTGATTTGGTGCCTATTTAGTTACTACAAATTATGGATGTGTAACTGTTGATTTTAAGGCTGTTGGCTGAAAATCCTTAGAATGGCCATTGGCATCATTTGAAATACTTTTATCACTTCTTTGTTTAGTTAAGCTGCCGTTTGACTTGATAGTGTGTATTTAATGATATAGCCATGTTGTGGAAAAAGAAACATGTTTTCTGTAGCTTATACAATTGAAAACACTGTAATTTTATTTAAAATGTTTTATTATATTTTTTTCCTACTAAAAACTTTTAATTATCGCTCATTTGAGCATGATGTTCATAGAAAGGACAAAATTTAAGTCTATTTTTTTATATTTATTATATTTATTTCATCAATCAAATTATAACATGTGTGTATTTTTTTTAAAAAATAGAGTAGGAGAGAGAACATTTATAAATATATATCATAATTTGATTGATTAAAAAGATATAATAGATATAAAAAAATAGACATAAATTTTTTCCTTATAAAAACATGGATCGGGTAGCTGGAACATTACTTAGAAGAATGCGCATGTATTAGTGGTTATATATAAAGGGGAAGCTGACGAAATCCTTGCTATAGGATTCTCATTTCTTTGTTGTTGTAATAATTTAATAGAGTCATAAACAAAGCCTTAACTTTTCTTCGTTGAGGTACAGAACCAGAGAAACGTAAGGTAATTACATTTAGAGTGAATGAATGAAATGTCATTCCAAATTTAATTTTGGAATGAGAGGATTCCTATGATTGTTAATGGAAAAAAATATGAAATTAAATTCTTAATTTGAATCATATTCCACAAATTTATGAAATCTTATTCCTTAAAAAAAAAAGTGAGATTGCAATTCTATGTTTTTGTGGAATTAGATTCCATATATTTTTCGTAATATACTCCTAACCAATTTATAAAATGACATAAGTTAATCCTATTACATGCTGGACAATTTTTTAATCTTAATTTTTATTGAATTATCTTAAAATTATAATATTGTATCAATTAAACATATGGTCATAATTATAACATATTAATTATAAGGAAGAAATCATTAGATAATGCACCCAAAAAATCATTAAATATAAAAAATATATTATCAATATTTATTTTATTAAGTTGTTTAAAAATTAATCTTAAATATTGATTTAAAAAATAGATATTTAAATTATATATATATAATACGAAATAAAAAAGGTTTATTTTTATTTTTCTCATTTGAGATATTTATGTCATTTAAATCAATTTACATTCTATTCTGTATTGTATCTCATATACAAAACATCATAATCATTTTTCATTCTATTTTATTTTTAATTATACCAAATTATAGAACCTGAATAAGATTCTTATTCTAATTTATTAATTCATATTCTTATTACTCTGTAAAGTTGAATCCTTTGCACCAGACGTAACATAAGTGAAATAACTAAGGAGACTTATATGTTTCTTAGACAATAGAATAGAATAACTTTATGTCAATAAAATGAATTGAACCAGATCCTATTCCGGGAGGTTTCCTAAGTTTCTAAAAAATATTTTAAAAATGTAACTAATTAAGTAAAAGTAATCTAAAATCGAACAAACCCAATTAAGAACAAACCAATGGTCCTGTGCGTAATTTTGTAAAGAAGGAAATTTTTTTTATATAGACTAAATGGTTTCCGAAACTTGGTAAAAGTCTAGAATAGTGAGAATCTACCTTAGTTGGACTTTCTTAGACGTAGGTTGTTATAAATTTTATATTTTGTATTTTAATTATGTCGTATCTTATAATTTTTAAAATTTGTTATATCTATGTATTGGTGTCGTATCCGCATCATATATCTATATCTATGTTTCATTGCTCTCGCCTTCTTCCTCAAGTCTTCCAAAGACTTGATATGTATTTTTTTAATCTTTTATTTTCTTAAAGATTCCCCCACCCTCAAACTATTATTTTCGAGTAGTCTAGCTCTGCTATTAATGTTAGATACATACATCATCTCATATTTTCATAATTTTTATCATTAAATTATAATTAGATATATTAGAAATTCTGCATATTAACACTCTGATTCTACAACTTCATACATATATAAGGTGTTGTGTATTTGTAAAAAAACATTATTCAAAATCAAGAGGCTCATGTACTTAGTTAGTATAAAGAAAAGAAAAGAAAAGAGAAAGTGAAAGAGAAGAGGAATATATCATACATACTTGCATAATAATTCTTGGGGCATTTTTCACTCCTCCAATAACTTCCACCTACCAATGGTTCCTCGTATATTAAGCAAATATTAAGAAAAATTTAACTAATACCCGAGAATTTCAGATATATTACATGGAGTAAATATTTTAAAAATATATATACCTTAAAACATGCTAAGTTGAAATTTAATAAAATATTTTGTAAAAAAAAAAAGATTTTAAAAAGGTTCAATGTTTTTTCTTTTATATTACAAATAGATTCAATGTTAAAATGTTGTTTTTCCATATTTTCATCTCAATCTATGCAAAACAATAAAAACACGGAGAGAATTTTGTAATTATAACAATAACTGTTTAGTGCACCCAGTCAATTGCTGGATCTTAAATTCTCCAATTAAGAAGTAAAAGCAGACAAACCAGTGGTAATGGAAGAAGCTCCAGGAAAAGACGCAAGAAGCACGGAAGCCATCCAGATCAGTAACTTTTCAGAGGAGCTTCAGTTTCCGTCAGTTCTGCAGTTTTATGAAACCAAAACAAACCCAGTTCCCCTTTGACCTCTCAGAAATCAGGTTGTAAAGTGGAAAACAGATAAATAGGAAAACTTCTCACTATAGCTGATGTAAAGTGGGCATACTGAGTGTGTTGATCAATTCATGGCGAATGTCACTCCATTTTAAATTAATTATTCAAATTGCACTTATTGACTTTCAATTTCCACTTGCTATTGGCAATCGAACACGAAACCTTGCCCTTTAATTCTATCAGTTAACCTTTATTTGTCGTATAACTCTTGATTTCCTCTTATTTCATCTCTTTCTATTATCCTTACATTGTACCAAATCTTGTGAGATTTTTAGGCTATCTCAAAAAATTATATCTGTTACCACCCAAATAATTTTTCAATATAAGTATGCCCACATAGCTGATGTAACTGATTGGGCATACTGAGTAATGTTGATCAATTCATGGCGAATTTCACTCCATTTTAAATTTCATATTCAAATTAAACTTGTGGGGTCCAGCTGCTGGAAAATTTGCACCAAAAAACAAAATAACTTTTTGGTGGCAAATAAAATAAGCAAAATCGTGTGCAAGTTTTCAAAAACCATTTTCGGTGCACACGATTTGCACCTCAACAGTTATATCATTTGCTTCTATAAATAGAAGCAATTGAAAGGAAGGATAGCAAGAAAAACATCCTCATAATCAAAAGAAGAAGAGAGTGAGAGAAAAATAAAGAGAGAGAGTCTCATAGAAAATTTTTAAGAGAGAAAAATAGTGAGTCAATTTGTGAGAGATTTATCCACAAATTGAAGAAACAATATTATTGTATTCCCATTATTTTATAGTGGAGATTTAAGTAGTCTACGGGTCCCGTGGTTTTTCCCTTACTCACATTGAGAAGGTTTTCCATGCTAAAAATTTTTGGTGTTATTATTACACTTATTTTACGCTTCCGTATAGTGCCTATTTCGAGTTCACTGAGAGGAGGGAAATTATGCAGGCATTTCCCAACAGTGGTATCAGAGCTTTTCAGAGCTCTGGGATACTAGGTGCCGGATTCATAAGAAAATTCTTAGTATGCTCTGTAGTTGCAGCATTGTCTGATCTTCCACATCAGAAAAGAATTATTCTCGTTGCTGGGAATAACGTGTGGTGGTGTGAAAGTGTTGTCTAGGAAAAGTTCTGGCTAAGAAAGATTTGGTATTTAAGTGTGTCCATTAGTGACTCACCTCTCTTTCCTAGGAACCTACCTGGTGCACTATTTATATACTACAGTTATTTCAGTATACGATACTATTTACCTATATGGTACTATTCACATATACTGTATTATCCTGTGTAACTCAAGATGGAGGGAGCTGTCACTCATAATGGAGATATGTTCAAGCTAACTGCAGAAAATTACTCCTATTGGAAGCCGATGATGGAAGACCACTTATATTGCAAAGATTTGCATGAGCCAATCACCCAGAAAGATAAATCGGAGGGGAAGACCGACAAAGAATGGGAGCTCCAGAATCGGAAAGCAGTAGCTATGATCCGAAAATATATTGACAGAAGTTTGTTCGAACATGTATCAACTTATACCAACGCGTATGATTTGTGGACGAAACTTGAATCCTTGATTCAAAAGAAGACGCCCAGGAATAAAGCCCACCTTGTTAGACGACTGGTGAAGTTGGAGTACTCGGACGGTCAAAACATGATCGAACATTTGAATACCTTCAAAGGAATTGTGAATCAACTGACAAAGACAGAAATGAAGATAGACGATGAGTTACAAACTCTTCTACTCCTCAGTTCTCTATGTAACATCCTCTTTAATATGTTATGTTTGTAAATAGTTATAGAGGTAGTTTAATACTTGCTTAACATGCTTGTTTATTTTTGTGACAATCTGAGCACGTTTAGGCACTTTGCTGTAACGCTAAGTGAGAAATATAGCTGTTATTTGCTCTGAAAGTGGCTTAAACTGCTTATTTAGTGGAAATAACTGTGGAGAGTTTGTTTCCAAGTCACAAATGTGGAAACTATACTACAGTTAAAGTTTGAGAATTTTTAGAGTTAGTTTGGCTTTTTTTTAGCATACTGGTAGTGTGTTTTAGTGCCGGATTGACCCCTAACTGATATAGAAATATCAGTTTTTGGTGAAACTGATTTTTCAATGAATCGTAATATTTATTCTAAAGTTGTTAGAAGCTGAAAAATTTGAATTAGCATAATTCGGGTATTCTTAGCAGATAAGGAAGTTCTAGTAAAATATCTTAAGGGACATGATGATCATTCTCTCATTTCTCTCTCTCACGTATAAGCAGCTTCTGCTGCAAAATAAAGAAAAGAAAAAAAAACGAAGGAAGAGAGGAGAGAAAAGGGAAGAAAGGAAGAGGAAGAAGGAAAGGCAGGAAAGGAAGATCAAGATCAAAGCATGGAGCTTGAGGATTGATCATCTAGCTGCCAAGGTAAGGGTTTTTGGACTTAATTTCCACCTTTCTACTCATTTTCCATACATAGGTTATTTGAAACCTAATATGTCAAATTGAGTTCTGGATGTATTTTAAGTGTTTTTCTTGCTTGAATGAACTTTAAATGATGTTTAGGACTTGTTCATGCAAAGATTTGGGATTAGAAACTGAAAATACTCATTTTGGACCTAAATTACTCAAAGAGGTGATTTTAGGAGTTTGGATGAGTGATTTGTGTTTTGATCCATTTTGAATGAAATTAATTGGTGTTTTATGTTTCCCTCATGTTTGTAAACTTGTTTGGGACCTTAGAATACCTAGAAACTAGTTTGGATTGGCCAAAAATTGAGTTTTTAGCCATTGGAACAGTAACCATTCTGCAAAATTCTGCAGAATCTGGGTTCTGTCACGGGGGCCGCGGCGCTCAATGCGGGCTGAGGCGCTCGTTCGATGACAGCACCAGTAAAAAATCCAGGGAGCAGAGGGCCGCGGCGCATGAGTTTGGGGGCTGAGGCGCTGAGTTCTGGAACACCAAAAGTATCATTTTTGATATTTTGGGATGTCTTAAGTAATGGGATCAGTTATATATGCTTTCCTACGTGTGAAGGGACACAAATGGGGGTAATTCTTGAAAAGAATAACCATTTGACATATTTGTTTGAAAGTGAGAAGACTTTAGGCAAAACCTTGAGTTTGAAGGCCTTATAAGTATATATCTAAGACCTTGCACAACATGAGGTTGTCTTGGAAATCACTTGTGAAGTGATGATGTGAGGATCTTGGTATGGGAAATCTAGTAACATAATTTCTTGCTACTTTATTGGATAAGTGGGTTCAAGATTATGATATGCTAGTAATTGAATATTTATATATCTAAGACCTTGCACAACATGAGGTTGTCTTGGAAATCACTTGTGAAGTGATGATGTGAGGATCTTGGTATGGGAAATCTAGTAACATAATTCTTGCTACTTTATTGGATAAGTGGGATCAAGATTATGATATGCTAGTATTTGAATTTGTGGCTTGGATATTCAATTTCAAACTTGATATTTATTTTATTTTCCTATGTATTGTGACCTTAGATGGTGTGCACAACCATATGACCTGAGAATGAGGTGTTGGATCCGAATTCTCCTTGCATGTTTGCTAGTATGGTCAGGGTTACCGGTGTATGGGGTTGGTAGTAGTACTCTTACCTTTGTGAGGGGAACAAGTCCACACATCACCAGGCAGTGTATGGGTTTTTATGTCTATCCTACTTAGTATATACAAGGAACGTGGTTCCTAGGGAAATAAATAAATATCTTGTGTTTTCAAACTTTAAGTCCTGCATTGGCATTGCATATCCATAATACGTGGACTTTGTTTGAGCATAACCATACATCATATCATAAAGCATTGCACTTATGGCCGCTGTATGGGCAGTTGCCTTATTTGTTTAATGGTTGCCTGTTGATGATATCTTACGATTGTATGGGCGGTTATTTGATATTATTGATTATTCGATATTAGCGTGAGATAGAATTATAACTTGCCTTGTGAATGAACTTGAGTATGAGTTCAATTTTTCTATTGCAGGCTTTAATTGTATGTGTTCAGTTGATTTATTTGTTGTAAATGATTAACTGCTGGTTTTGGTACGCTTATATTGAGAAATTGTGATTTCTCACCCCGTTGTGTTCCATGTAATTCCAAGTGAAGCCCTTAAAAAGGGTAAGGATAAAAAAATGAAGAAGCAGAAGACTTAGACTAGTGTTTTGTTTCTTGGTGAACTAGTTGTGTATTTATATATATTTCTGGTTATTTTGAAAAGCTTATGTATACTTTATGGCATGTTAGCCAATGACAGTGGTACATATGACTTTTTGATTAATCGTGGCTCTTTATAATGGTTGCGTTATGGGTTTATTTATGAACGTAATTTAGTGACATGTTTAATACGTTTTATTATGAAATATTCCATCGATTTTATAGTAATTCGTACTAGGGTGTTACACTCTGCCTGAGAGTTGGGACACTCTAGTTGTCACTCTCAGTAATTTTGCTCCAGACGGAAAGCTTAGGATGGATTCTGTTACAGACAGTTTGCTGAATGAAGAGTCAAGACAGAGAGAAAGGGGCGTGAACAACCAGTTTGAAGCCAATGTTGTTGACAACAGAGGAAGGAGTAAGAATCGTGAAAAAGGAGGTCGTGGAAAATCACAAGGTAGATCTAAATCTCACACTAGACTAAGTTGTTATTACTGTGGTAAACCAAGCCACATAAAGTCTGAGTGCAGATTCTTGAAGAGAGACCAATAAGCTGGAACAGTCTACCTTGACCAGATTAACCCAAAGAAGAAGAAAGAAGATGGAACAACTACTGCAGTAGCCTCGACTGATGAGAATATATTTCTTATCGGAGAAGAAAATTATCTAAACATTGCATCTGATGATTGCATATGGATAATCAATTCCGGAGCATCCTTCCACGTCACACCTCATGAAGGTTTTTTCTCATCATACCAAAAAGGAGATTTTGGTATAGTGAAGATGGGAAATCATGTCACAAGCAAGATAGTTGGCATTGGTGAAGTAACGATGATTACGGAGAATGGAAACAAGCTTGTGCTGAAGGAGGTAAGACATGTTCCAGACATGCGTTTGAACCTTATCTCAGCAGGAAAGTTAGATGAAGCTGGGATGATAAATCAATTTGGTGCTGGCAGATGGAAACTCTGCCGAGGAAGCATGATTATTGCTCGCGGTAAAAAGGAAGGCTCTCTGTACATTATGCAGGGAAAGATATGTAAGGGCGAGATGAATGTTGCTCAAGACGCAAGCAAAGAATTGTGGCACAAACGATTGGGTCACATGAGCGAGAAAGGTTTGGAGATTCTCGCAAAAGATCATCTTCCAAACATAAAGGGACAGCCACTTGAATCCTGTGAAGACTATCTAGCAGGTAAACAATACAGAGTATCTTTCCAAAGATCAGATGATGCAAGAAGAAGAAAGCAGATTTTGGATCTTGTTCACTCAGATGTTTGCTCAACATCTGAAAGGTCCCTTGGCGGTGCCCAATACTTTGTTACCTTCATTGATGATCACTCCAAGAAAGTGTGGGTGTATCCATTGAAGACGAAAGATCAAGTTCTTCAAGCTTTCAAGGAATTCCATACTTCTGTAGAACGAGCATCTGGAACAAAGTTAAAATGCTTGAGAACTGATAACAGCGGAGAGTATAGAGGTCCATTTGAGGACTATTGCAAGACTCATGGGATAAGACATGAGAAAGTACCCCCCAAGACACCTCAAATGAATGGACTAGCTGAGAGAATGAACAGAACTATTACAGAGAAAGTCAGAAGCATGCTTTCTCATGCAAAACTCCCCAAGGCATTCTGGGGTGAAGCAGTAAAAACTCATAGCATTGATTTGATCAATTTGTCTCCTTCAAGACTTTTAAATGGAGAGATTCCAAAAGAAGTATGGTATGGAAAGAAAGCTTCTTATGGTCATTTGAGAGTGTTTGGGTGCAGAACATTTATCCACATTCCTAAAGATGAAAGAGCAAAGTTTGATGCAAAGACGAAGGAGTGCATATACCTTGGTTCACCAAGTGATGAACATAGCTTCAGATTATGGGATCCTGTAAACAAGAAGATTATTCGAAGCAGAGACATTGTATTCTATGAAGATCAGACAATTCAGGACATTCAGCAATCTAAGAAGCCAAAGACCATTGTGGTACACAATTCAGGGGGAGAGATTCCTCAAAGGAATAAGCAACTTGATTAGACAATATAATCTCATCAGATGGAGCAACCTATTCAAATGGAACAACCTGACTAGACAGAACAAAGTCAAGCAATGCAGGGAGAACAGGTGGAGACTGATTAGATAGAACAAGAACCTCAAGTGAGAAGATCAACGAGAGTCAAACAACCATCAAGAAGGTATTTCTCAGATGATTATGTCGCTCTCACTGATGAAGGGGAACCTCAAAGTTTCATAGAAGCCATTGAGATGAATAATAAAGAGAAATGGATGCAAGCCATACAAGAAGAAATACAGTCCTTGAAAGAGAATAAGACGTATGACCTGGTGAGATTACCAGATGGACGAAAGGCATTGAAAAACAAGTGGGTATTCAAACTCAAGACTGAAGAGAACAACCCAAACCCCAGGTATAAAGCAAGGATTGTTGTGAAGGGGTGCAACCAGAAGAAAGACATAGATTTTGAAGAAATATTCTCACCAGTGGTGAAGATGACATCCATTAGAGCAATCCTTAGTCTAGCTACAAAACTAGACTTGGAAATAGAACAGCTTGATGTTAAAACAACATTCTTACATGGAGACTTAGAGGATGAAATTTATATGGAGCAACCAAAAGGTTTCGAAGAACCAGGAAAAGAACACCTAGTGTGTCGTCTGAAGAAAAGCCTCTATGGTCTGAAGCAAGCTCCAAGACAATGGTACAAGAAGTTTGATCTTTTCATAACCCAACACAATTTTAAGAAGACCTCTGCAGACCATTGTGTGTTTGTGAAGAACTATGAGAATGGTGAATCCATCATACTACTGTTGTATGTTGATGATATGCTGATTGTTGGGAAAGATAAGACAAAAATAGCTGCTCTCAAGAAGGCATTGAGCAAATCTTTTGCCATGAAAGATCTGGGTGTAGTAAAGAAGATTCTTGGAATGAAGATCATCAGAGATCGATCTAGAAGGATGCTGTGGATGTCACAAGAAGACTATATCAAGAAAGTTCTTGAAAGGTTCAGCATGCATAATGCCAAACCTGTACATGTTCCATTACTTGGTCATCTTAAACTGAGTAAGACACAATGTTCAGGGAATGAAGAAGAAAAGGAAGAAATGAGCAAGGTGCCATATTCTTCTGCTGTTGGTAGTCTTATGTATGCAATGGTCTGTACAAGACCAAACATTGCTTATGCTGTAGGAGTTGTGAGTAGATTCCTATCGAATCTAAGAAAGGAGCATTGGAATGCTGTGAAATGGATACTAAGGTATCTGAGAGGAACTGCCAAAAGGTGCTTGTGTTTTGGCAATGGAAATCTAATGCTCACTGGGTATTCAGATGCAGACATGGCAGGAGATGTGGATTCAAGAAAGTCTACATCAGGATACCTGATTACTTTTGCAGGGGGAGCTATCTCATGGCAGTCACGACTACAAAAGTGTATTGCTTTAAGCACCACAGAAGCTGAATTCATCGCAATCACTGAAGGTTGTAAGAAGATCCTGTGGATGAAGAAGTTTCTACAAGAGTTAAGTCAGACTCAAGAAAGCTATGTTCTCTATTGCGACAGTCAGAGCGCAATTCATCTCAGCAAGAACTCGACATTTCATTCAAGGTCGAAACACATCGACGTAAGGTATCATTGGATCCGTGATGTGTTGGAAAGTAAAATGCTGCAGATTGAGAAAATACATACCAATGACAACGGGGCAGATATGATGACAAAAACTCTACCTAAAGAGAAGTTAGAAGTCTGTAAAGAAATTGCAGGCTTAGCATCAACCCCAAATTGATCCAAGGATATTTTCCCTTTGGCTGGAGGGGGAGAATTGTGGGGTCCAGTTGCTGGAAAATTTGCACCAAAAAACAAAATAACTTTTCGATGACAAATAAAATAAGCAAAACTGTGTGCAAGTTTTCAAAAACCATTTTCGGTGCACACGGTTTGCACCTCAACAGTTATATCATTCGCTTCTATAAATAGAAGCAATTGAAAGGAAGGATAGCAAGAAAAACATCCTCACAATCAAAAGAAGAAGAGAGTGAGAGAAAAATAAAGAGAGAGAGCCTCATAGAGAGTTTCTAAGAGAGAAAAATAGTGAGCCAATTTGTGAGAAATTTATCCACAAATTGAAGAAACAATATTATTGTATTCCCATTATTTTATAGTGGAGATTTAAGTGGCCTACGGGTCCCGTGGTTTTCCCTTGCTCACATTGAGAAAGTTTTCCACGCTAAAATTTTTTGTGTGTTATTATTGCACTTATTTTACGCTTCTGCATAGTGCCTATTTTGAGTTCACTGAGAGGAGGGAAATTATGCAGGCATTTCCCAACAAAACTTTAGTGTCTGTTTGACTCTTAGAATTAAGCATAGAATTAGAGTTTGGAATTAGAATTGGACCTCTTAATTTCAATTTTTATGTTTGAAATACCATTTAGAATTGGAATTGTAATTCCATAAACCAATTCCATGGAATTGAAAAACAACAAAGTGAAGTCTTTCTCAATTCTTAACCTATACCATAAAAATTACCAATTCCATAACTTAAAAATTAAACTATCTCTCTCTCTTTCTCCTTCTTTCTCTCTCCACATTTATTTATGAATAATCATATTTATTGAAATTTATATTTATATAGAAAATTATTTTTATGTATATATAAAAATTATTATAATAGCTATTTATTTTTTTCTAAAAAATTCATGAAAATTTTCTTTATAAAAAATGACTATTATATTATAAAAATATTATTGTATGAATATTTTCATTAATTTTAATTTTATAAATAATTTTTTAATATTTTAAATCATACTTTTAAACAATAAAAGTATAATTGAATTTAAAATTACAATTTCTTATCTTAATTCTTTGATAATTCCAAACATAGAATTTAAAATTCTTGACCAATTTTAATTCTAAAAAAATTAAAATTAAAATTAAAATTCTATATTTCAATTCCAATTTCGCTATTCAAACGGATTTATTCACGGATTGTTCAGCGGGTTCTTATCTTCAAAATCCGATTGGTTCACTCTGGTTTTTACCAGTTTGATACATATCCGATTTGAATGACCACTTGGACTGGCCAGGTCACCGATTCACTAATTTGACTAGCCGATTTTAATAACACTGCAAAAGGGTAAGGTGATTAAATTACTAATTATTATAATTTTATCACTAATTTTTAGGTATTACTTTCAATTCACGTAATAATTATGTTAAATAATTAAAAATCTGCTAAACCGTGAGTGTTTTTAGGACAAAGTGTGAAGTGAATTATTGGTGCATTTCACACATCGACAAAGTGTATTGACTGTTGACTGTTGACCAATTCATGGCGGCGATGGGCATACTGAGTAATGTTGATCAATTCATGGCGACTTTCACTCCATTTTAAAATTCTTATTCAAATTGCACTTATCGACTTTCAAATTCCAGTTGCTATCATCAATCGAACACGAAACCTTGCCCTTTAATTATAATTAAATCTTGCGTATCTGTTATCACCCAACTAATTTTTCAACACAAGTATGCCCACATAGCTGATGTAACTGATGGGCATACTGAGTAATTATGATCAATTCATGACGAATTTCACTCCATTTTAAATTTGTTATTCAAATTGCACTTGTTGACTTTCAAATTCCACTTGCTATATTAACAATCGAACACGAAACCTTACTCTTTATTCTATCTGTTAAGTTAACCTTTATTTTGTCCTATAACTTTCGATTTGCTCTATTTTCATCTCTTTCTATTATCCTTACATTGTACCAAATCTTCTGAGATTTTTAGGCTATCTCACAAAATTATATCTATTATCACTCAAATAATTTTTCAATACAAGTGTTTATAATTCATGAGTTTTTTTTTTTTTTTTTAAGAATCAATCATTCAAAACCCTCCTTATTGATTAAGGATCTATTATATTTCCTACCATAAAATGACCACCTTATAATATCAATTAAACGTAAAATAAAAAATTACTAATAATTATTAAACTAAAAATTTGTGTCAACTCTAACAAATGGTAGGAGTTGTCTCCTCTGATAGATTCTCCATAGGATTATGCTATCATAGACGTGTGCATGTTAAATGAACTTATTTTACACTAAAAAAATTAAAAGGCAAATATATAGTTTTTGTCTTTTAACTTTTTTTTTAGGTTTTATTTTCATCTTACAACTATTTTTTGTTTCAATTTTGTCTCAAATCTTTTTCAAACCCACCAATCTCATCCTAACTGCTAACATTGCTAGAAATATTAACCGAATTTTGGTATGCACCGTCAATGTAAATAAGTTTTAATATTTTAATAAATCAAAATTTATTACTATATCTTTCTCTTAATAATTAAAATAGAAAAAAAAATTTCTAAATACTAGTGGATATCAATGTAAAATTCTTTACACCGATAGTACATACAACTTTAATTTATATTTAAATATTCTAAATTCTAATATTAGCATTTTTTTATTGATTATGGGATTTAAGTGTTGGCTTTATTTTGTCGCTGTCTTCCTTGAGATTCCAATTCCACTTTTTGAAAGTTTCACATGCTATTAACCCCCAATGGTTGGCCTATGGTATATGAGTATTTGATGTATGGATAAGTGCACAGTCACATGTTTGAGTCTCAACTATGACATTTCTTGGAATCGGGCTGCAATGAATTTCTTTGTGAATCCCTCGACATGGATGACCTATATTTGGCTAGATTAAGAAGGTAGGATAATAAAAGTTTTGCCTCCTCTATTTCCCTTCTAGATTCTCCATAGGATTATGCTATCATAGATGTGTGCAAGACATTGAATGAACTTGTTTTATGCTAATGAAAAAAAAGAAGACAAAAGGTCTCTCTTGAGCACTACAATAAATTTAGAGATTACTGTCTTGACCATACCTATAAAAAAATTTCTCCAAATCCGCCAAAATTTTGAATTTTCAACGGATTTTTTGTAGATACAAATCCCCTGAAAAATGCTAGCTGAAAGCAAAATTCCACCAAAGTACGCCTGAAATACCAGTGGATAAGACAACAAAAAAAAGCTACAAGTTGTTAGAGCATGATGTTTTCGGCAAACATATCCACCGAAAATTTGTAGCAAACATATCCGCCAAAATTTAGTCAAAAAAATGTCGATTATCAAAACTTTTTCCAACGAAAAATCTACTATAAATATCTCGAAATAACTATATTAGTGACTTTGAACAGTCCGAGATTTGGCTGATCTACTCATCTCACATCTTCCACTGACAGTAAGGATTATGACTCTAATAATAACATTTTTAGGTGATTGATATGATCAAAAATTTGCGTAGTGAAAAAGGTTCCACCTCTTACGACAATGAGAAAAAAACTAGGTAATAAGTAAAGGTCCTTAGACATGAGTCGTTGTAAACGTGTATCACGGCTTGACAGAAAACACTTTGTTTTCAATCCCCCAATTTTAGACCCATATTAAAAAGGAGGGAGAAAAACATTGTATATTTTAATAATGAAATTATACGATTTTATGAAATAATTTTTCTAGCAAACAAATGCCCCTTGGTGGAGAACCTTCAAAATAAGAAAGAAACTAAAAGCAAACAATTTTTTTTATAAAGAATGATGACACCAATGAAAATGACATTGTAACATAGTACAACATTATGGATACCGATATCTAGATAATTATCAATAAAATAATATTAATATTATATAAGATGATACAAGATAATTGAAAGTCAATAACCAACATATGCAACTACAAACACAAGACCAAAGATGACTATCTAAAACAGAATAACATGTCTCATTGACTTTGTATCTCAATTTCATTATTAAAACTAAGAACTAGGGATTATATTTTGCACGGTCAAATAATGAAGCGAGAAGAAGTGGAAAGAATATTGCGGGAAAAATGAACGCATATCACGGTAGTTGTAAAGTATAAACCTAAAACTCATAAAGCGGGGCCTAACAACTTCTACTCTTATTTCGAAATGGACCCGATAAAAGAGATCTACGCTCATCCTTTTTGTACTCCCAGAAGTTTTCTTTCTTTACGCAAGTCAACGAGGCTCACACCTTACATTGTACTTCCAGTAGTGGCACAAATATCATCAAAGAAGCATGTGTGCGACTAGAAAAATTAATCATGCGGCATAACACAACAAAGAATTTGTGAACATGGTGTTACAATTTTTAAAGAGTAGCCAAAAAAAATTCAATCTCAAGGAAATTTAGATGAAAGTAAAATTAGGATTTAGAGAGTGATGATGATGACAAGTGAAGCATATATGCTTTTCTTATTACTTGTAACACAATATGAACTCAAAGAAAGACTATCCAAATTTAACGAATCAGTCTAGAAACTAGGAGTGTCAATATAAAAAAAAGTTATTTTTCTTTTGAGCTCTTGAAATGATCGCGCTCGTGTTTCAAAAATGTTTGTGTTTGTTTCTCTCTTGATGAACTAGGATACCAATCTTGCTTCCTACAATTTGAGAAGCACAATTTTTCCAAGCAATGTTCGTCGTGAAATAGATCAATCATCATCATTGTTTTTAACTATTAAAAATACGATTTTCATTAACATTCTTATATAACTCTTCCATACAGTCGATGATAGCCAAATCTTACATAAGTCAATTCATATGTCTTCTCCAATCTAAAGATTTGGACTATACAACTTCTCTAATTCAAAGAAGTCTCTAGATTGGAGAAGACATATGGGTTGACCACTGTATGGTGTGGCTATCATTAAGCGTAAGGAAAAGTGCAAGAATGTTAAGAAAATTTGAGTATTTGACTGTTGAAGAACATGATAATGATTGATATATTTCGTAAGGAACATTACTTAGAAAAAGTCATACTTCTTGAATAGTTGCTAGCATTTCTATCCTAGCTCACCAAGAAAAATCCAATACGAAAATCTTTTAACACAAGCGAGAGCAATTCATTAAAGATCAAAAGAAATTTTAATTTTTCTTATACTGACACTTAGTTCCTAAACTTATTAATTACATATGGATAACCTTCCCTTGAGTTCATACAGTATTACAAGTAAAAAGAAAAGTATATTTACTCCACTTGTCATAACAATCATTACCAAAACCCTAATCTCAACTTCATCCAAATTCTTCTAAAATTAATTTTTTTCCTCAACTACTCTCTAAAACTCGATAGACGAGTGCAAGGAGACACATGCTTTCGATGTCATAAGTAAAGGCAAAAGGCAAGACACAATCCATTCAACTTTCCTAATCCTAACGATGTTGAGCTGACAATTTTATTGGGCATCTCCTCTCCACGAGACCTTTGTATAATATCATTATCTTGTTGAAATAACTCTTTATATAAATTTCGTTTGCTTTCAATTTCCGTCTTATCCCCCAACTACTCCACCACGAGACTTCTATTCATAAAAAAATCTACTTCAAAAAAATATTTAAATTTATTTTTCTAATCCACAATGTTTTTTTTCTTCTTATATTACCCTACCTAGTCTTCTCTTCGTCATCATATAGGAGGTGGACTCATGTCACTACTCAAACTTTCTATCACATTTATCACCTGATAATCTTATCACGCTAAAGTCATTATCCTCACAATCAGTGAATAATAAAAGATAAGTCACTTGAGCAGTCAAATCCCAAACTGCTTAGAGTCACTTAAACTATCAATTCAAAATTAATATCATCTAACTTAAGGTTTAGAGCTTCCTAATTAAGTAGAGTGTTAATTATTTCAACATTTTAAACACAACAACATACATGCAAATAAGCGTTAATAACAATATTACTATATTATTATATATATATACAATTACACAACTAATAAAATAATTTAAGTATTCAGTTTGTGCGCGCAACTTGTAGCTCCAAAATAGATGTCTTTTAACATCTACAATATCTGCCTCACTACCTTATGATCCCGACCCAGTTGTGCGTATATATGTTATATGTTTGCTAGTTAGTCACACATTTACATAATTAATAATTTTAATTTATTTAATTAATTAATAAATTAATTAAAGTAATTATTTAATTAAATATTTAACTAATTATTTGATTATATATGGTTTAAAACTTTCTTTAATCATATTATATTATATTTTATTAAGTTTATTTTTATTTATTATATTTTTTTACAAAATGAATTAATTATTAAATTCATTAATCTATTAAATTTTTTATCTGAATTTTTTTAAATTTCATATTACTATTTTTGTCACCAATTTTTAACAAGGTAATATAATACTATATTATTTTTATAATGAAATAGTATTTGTCTTATACAATGTATTGTTATGATTAAAATCTTATAACATAATAGTAACTATCATCTATCATACCAGCACACAAACACCAATAAATAAAAGCATACCATGCATTTAAACATACATTCAGATCTATACACAAATACATTCAAAATATAAACACCATATCATGCATACATATTCATATATAAAAACAATATAACATTCAAATTCAAATAAAAAAATAAAAATGGGCATACTTTGAATGCATGCACAACGTCCCCTGGCCACCAAACCCATTGACCACCACGAACTCAACCGAAACCTTAGCGCGCCACCACTCATCAAGAATCCGAAACCTCATCAGCCACCACGAACCCACAGTCCCTCCACTCTTGACAATTCCTTATCTTGCTTGAAACCTCCATGACCGGAGACCGCATGCACTTGGAGTGGAAGAAGGGCACTCGTGACAAATGGAGTTACGGTGAGATAGGATGAGAATGACAGTGGAGGAGATGGGAGAATGAGTAGAACGATGGTGGGATGGGATCATATCAATGATGGAGGATGTGGGAGAATGAGTAGAACGACAATGGGATGGGATGAGAACGATGACGGAGGAGATGGGAGAATGAGCAAAACGATGGTGGGATAGTATGAGAATAATGACAGATAAGAAAATTAAATTTTTGGTAGACAAGTTACCAAAAATTGTACGACGTGCATATCTTGGAAGTTGGAGAACTTTTCTAGTGGATATAATCTGTCAAAAACCTTGAAACACGTAATTGATACATTTACAAAAGTGGCATTTTAGCTTTTCGACAACTTAATTTCTGGCAAATCAGTCACCAAAAATTGCATGGATCTCATACTTTGGAAATTGGAGAAAGTTTTCAGTGGATATAATCCGTTGGTAACCTACGAGAATATTTACTGATGGATTAGTCGCCAAAAATAAAAATATATATTGGCATTTTTATTTTTCAATTGATTATTCCACTGAAAATGTATTTAATTTTTTTAATTGACGTTCCATTTTTCGGCAGATATGTCCACCAGAAAAACATGTATTACCAATGGTCATGTACCCGTCAGAAAAATCCGGCAATAATTTCCAAATTTCTTGTAGTGGAGCATTTTGAATTTTTTCTTTTAAAAAAATAAAACAAGAAAATTCAAACATGCAAACTAGTAACATTGAACTTATACACTGCAACTAGTTGTGCTACCATGCATTGCACAGGTGCGTGTGTGTGTATATATATATATGATATGGTGTCTTTATTCATTTAAAAAATATTTATTGCATGTTTAAATTAGTTTAGTTTGCTTCAAGAAAAGTTTATTGTTAAAATATTAATTTTTGACATAGTTTGATGTTAACAATGATGATATTAATGGTTTTGAAATAAGGCTGCACATGGATCAAATTAGTTCGGGTTTAGAGAAAAATGAAGTCCAAACCAATTATTTCTAGATAGTAGATACAAATTAAACAAAAATTATTTCTAAATACATTTCTTACTTTCATCGATCTTTCACTAATCATTTCTTACTTGAATTTTAATTTTAGGATTTGCCATCCCCAGAGAAATCTTGAACCTTTCACTACGTTGAATCATGCCATGGAATACTGATTATCAAGTTTTTCTTTTTTCTTTTTTAAAAGTCACCTGTCTAATGCTTATTTGAAAAATGTAAAACCTAGTTTTGGAAGAAACAACTAACGTCTCAGAATAATCAGAAGCTCTATTATAATATGAATTTATCACATAAAATGTCTCTTACTTTACAGAGAAGGTTTATGCTGAAGAATTGTGTGACGCAGATGAGTAAGCTAATTGTTGAAACATTACCATCTTAATGTGCAACTTAAACAAAATAGAAAATAATTAATCCAATGATTGGGTGGGGGTTTGAAAATGGAGATTAAAGATATATGAGAGCATTTTAAAAGTGAAAAGCCAAAAGACAACCAGAGATGAGATCAGAAGTAACGTCTAAATTTTCACCACTCTTCTAACTAATCTCAGAATTGTTGCCCCACCTACACTATTTTCTTACCTCTCGTGGAGTTCATTATTCGAATTTCTCTTATTTGATTTCAACTAGCAACCAATCATGATGAGTTACTTTCTTTCTCTTTGGCGTGTATATGCTGCTAATAGGAGACTGGAAGCTTCCGGTGTTGTTGAAGATTCGTCCCCGCTTAAAGCCTTCATCAAACTTTCATTATCAACTTACTGCATTTGTTGAAACTTCTCGCTAATTTGGTATCCTATGTTCTCTTAACAAATTAAGATTGCGTTTAGTACATCTGATAGTATAAGATATGATAGTATAAGACAATAGGATAAAGTTTGATAATATAAACAAACTGATAAACTCTTATATTATCAAATATTTGATATACATAGTATAAGTAACTTGATAATATATATAACTATTTACTATGATCAAACTACCCTTCACTTTCCTCATCATCTCTTCTAACCCAATTCCACCATAAAGGAACCTCATCGTGGAAAACATAATAGAATACAAACCACTTTCCTCACACAGAACCCCACTCCTAAAAAACCTCATCTTCAATAAGCTCCTCTACCTACTCCCCCCTCTACAAAAGACCAAACCTTCTCTTAGAAATGTAAAAAGCAATCAAACCCCACAAATTTGCGACTACGACCATTAACTCCGGTGAACCAGCTTCTGTTTCGCCCAACCATCGTGGACCCTTCCCTTACACCATCGCCAGCCCTCGTCGCTCTATATCCTCAACTCAGAAACTCGCCACCCAACCCATAGCCACTGCTGCTCAAGGTTGTCGTCGTGAACCCATCGTCCAGACACCGGAGAAACTCCCAGACCTACACCATCGAATTGGTTTGGTGTGGATTTGGTGGCGAGGTGGTATGTTTGGTGGTGGCGGAGGGGTTTGTTGGCAGGGGAAAGTGGATGGTTCACGGTGGGTTATGCTGTTTGGACGACACATATCTGGAGGTTGCAGATCCGACGCGCCATCATTGTAGATCCGATGGTTGCAGATTCGACACGCCATCGTTGCAGATCTGATGGTTGCAGATTCAGTGGGTTGTGCTGTTTGGATGGTCACATTGCAGATCCGGTGGTGGCAGAGGCAGGATGGTGGTTGTTCTAGTTGGTGGGGATGAGATTCTGGATAGAGAAGGAGAGACTTGGACCGAGAGGGATAGAGTTGAGGAGTATGGTAGAAAAAGATATCCTATCAAGTCTAATCAAAGGGTGGGGGAGATGATAGAATAATCATGTTATAACAGGATAAAAAAGTTTGACCTGATTTGACTATATTATCAAGTTAAAGCACCAAACATATGATAAAGCCTTATAGTATTAACTAATACTATCAAATCTTTTTTATCCTGTTAACCAAATGCAGCCTAAGTGTACTTATTTCAAAATGTGAAAATTAGGAAAATGAAAATATAAACTTTGGGAGGGTTAAACCTAAATTAATAATAAATTTTTGTTAAGACTTATTTCCTTCTAAGTCCAAACTTGATTTATTATTAGAATATAAATATAAAAATATCATTAAAATATATTATAAAAATTAGTATAAGGATAATCCAATTTAAAATAATTAAAATTTACAAATTATAATTAATATAAATTTCTTAATTTTATGAAAAAATTAATCTAATTAAAAATATTATAAAATCATTTAATTTTTACTTTTTTTCTTTTAATATTAAGTTAAGATAAAATGAATGATATAAAATGTGCCACGTATAGCAACCATTCTCCACACATGTGATAAGTCATGCATTTTTTTTTTTTTGGGTTGGCATACATCATTCAACTATATATATTTTTTTGACGATACCAGTCAAATATTTTTTTTTTTTACTAACATCGAAACGAGTCAAAAATTACGTGAATGAGTATAAACTATAAATATTATGGAGTAAAAACTACAATGTCAGTGCTTTTTTATGTCCTTTATGGCCTTATGTTAGTTTTATAAGAAAAAAACAGCAATTTTATATTTTTACATTTCGAACAGGTTAAAAACACTTCTTAAAGTAAAGAGTAATTTTCGTAATATTATTCAATGGCAAAATAGCTCTTACTTTTTATAAAAGCTCTACAAAAGATTATTAATCCTTAGCTTTTTCTCATGCATAAATTAAAATTTAAGATTTGAAAATGTATAGATAATTTTAGGAATTTCAGATTTTGTGCAAAAAATGTCATTTTTTTATAAAAATCATTAATTTAAATATGTGGCAGAATTGTCACGATCGAGATAAAAAAAATTGTCGATAAGTCTGATTAAATTTAATTATAATATTATTGGAGTTTAAAAAACCAAAAGAGTATGGTATATTATTATTTTTTTTTACAAAAGAGCATACTTATTAAACTCGAACTAGTTATTGATTCGTAACATGCACATTAATAACATTTGAACTTATATATTGCAACTAGTTGTGCTAACCCTATGAGCGCGCATGCGCGTGCGTGTATATATATATTTGAAATATATCTAGTTAGATGAATTTTTATTATGAGATGGTGAAAATAATAAATTTTGACCATACAACTATACATGAATGATCAAGATTAAAAATTATTTAAAGGTCATATGAACACTTAAAAAAATCACATGCATTTATATTCTAATTTTAACTATTTATATAAGATCTAATAGTCAAGATTCACTCATCTCATCTTTTACAATAAACACTTCTCTCACAAAATACACTCTCATATATAATATATATATATATATATATATATATATATATATATATATATATATATGATATTGTCTTTATTCAATAAAAAATATTTATTGCATGTTTAAATTAGTTTAGTTTGCTTCAAGAAAAGTTTATTGTTAAAATATCAATTTTTGACTTAGTTTGATGTAAACAATGATATATTAGTGGTTTTGAATTTAGTATTGACATATTTTCTTTCTCTACTAATCTCAATTTAAAATAGGATTGCACATAGGTCGAGTTGATTTGAGTTCAAGGAAAAATGAAGTTCAAGCCAATTAATCAAGGTCGAGTTAGTCTAGGTCATTTTTTGAAAAGAAAATTCAGTTAACTAGAACCAAACCAATCCGAAATGAAACAGGTTGGTGTAGGTTGAGTGATCGGGTTACACCATTACACATTTTTTCCTCTTTTCTCAACACAACAGCCAACATGCATAAAAAATGGAAAAAAATAATTAAATTAATTTGCACTCTCTCAACAAAAGATCCACCCTTGACCCTTCAAATTTCACAAACACAAATTACCCCAAACAAAAAGCACAAACACAGCACACAAGACAAAAATATACAAGCAGATCCAAATCTGCAAGTGCAAGGTACTCTTTGATGGCTAAGGGACACTCACAAGTTGCACCATCGTTGCTATAGGAGGTTTGCAAACATCGTCATCACTAAGGGAGGCTTGCATCTCACCATCGTTGCCATTGCTGAGGGAGGCTCGCCAAGTCGCACTGTCATTGATGTCATTGAGGCATCACTGTCAGTGTGGCATCACTGTCAGTGTGGCATCATTGTTGTCGCAAGTCACAGTCACACACACGTACCACAAATTATTGAAGTTGAGCAAAAGGATGCAAGCTAATGAGCAAGGGCACACCTCGTGGTGGCTAATCGGTCGTAGCCAATCGGATGGTGGAGGAAGGCTACGGTAGCAATGGAGGCTAGGGTTCATGAGAGTGTTTTGGAGAGTGGAGAAATTGGGTCTAAATTAGAATGTGGTGAAAATTATGAAGTTTAGTATAAAAGGCAATAAACTACATCATTTTGTAGTCGGGTCATTAGGTCAATTTTCTAAACCCATCATCCAAATAAATTAATAGATGGAGTTCTACCTGATTGGACCTGATGACTCAAACTAACCCAAACATTTTTAGTTGAGTTAATTGGGTCGTCGGGTCTATCCAAACCCACGTGCAACTTTAATTTTAAATTTCATTTAACGTAAGTAATATAATAAGTACAAGCTATTATTTTACTATTTAACGAAAATAGTATAACGTGAGTTAGAATTTTGAATTGAGCATATTATTCTTTTACTATTTGTGTCCTCCTAATTTTTCACTTATGTTAACTTGAAATAGGAATAAAAAATTAATTTAATTTTGATAATATTTTATACATACATATTGGTGAAAGAAAGATTTTACAAAATTTGAAGTAATTTTTTATTAAACAATATTATTATTCAATTACCTTGTTTTGAATAAAAATTATGAAATATATAATAATTGCTAAATTTATAAGAAAATGTATTTTCAACGGCCATAATCGTCAAGAAAATTATATTTGATTATCAAAAATACTATTTTTGACACCCATTTGACCGTCGTATGTCAATAAAAGACTTGTCAATAAAAGAAATTTTAATGGAAAGTGGCTGTTGAAAATAACCAAAACCTTTTCTTGACAATTAGTGACTGTCAACAATACTCATTGAAGGGACTCCCCCTTTTGTTAAGGGTCACAAACACTGACAATTTTTTTTAAGATTTTTGACACACATGACCATCAACAATAGTGTTAATTTTTCTTGACAGCTAGGGACTATCAACAATACTCATTGTAGGTCAACAAAAGTGTCATTTTTCTTGCCAGCTAGGGACTATCAACAATACTCATTGTAGGTGCTACAGCTGTTAAGACGAGTTGGTCTGACCCATCTTGACCCACCCTGCCCGGCCTCGCCCTTCCTGAATCATAGTAACCCTTATTTACAAGAAAATAAGAACAAGCAGCTTGTTCTCATGACCACACACCAACTACAAGCTGCAAGTAAGACTGCACTAAGGTTATCACAGTATATTACAGGAGTTTGAGTTACTGGAACATGAAGCTCACTCAGCAGAGACTTCAACCAAGTTATTTCTGCAACAACAGTAATAAGATTGCTATATTCTGCCTCTGTACTCGATTTAGACACAACTGATTACTTCTTTGAGGACCATGAAATCAAATTAGTACCGAGAAACACAATGTGTATCAGAATAATGGAATTTAGTTCTATAAAATGTTGTCTCTTGCTTTGATGAATAATTTCTTTCCGACATATTTAAATTAGTTTTAATGAACCTCTCAAAGTTGTAGGTTGAAAAGTATGTTAGGTGTGTATTGTGTTTATCTCGAAAGCCAACAAATTAGCTCCTTCCTGAAGTTTGGAGGGTGAAACGAGTAAGGTAGACCTTCTATCATCTATGTCAGAACCCCAGTCCAAATCACAAAAAGCAGTGATGTTAAAATTGGCATATTTGTTCAGCAGTAGACCATAGTTTGTCGTTCCAGCCAAGTATCTACGAATCCTTTTTACTGCCAACCAGTGAGAAGTCATAGGATTATGCATATACTGACAGAATTTATTAACTGAGTAAGCTAGTTCAGGTATTGTTATGGTGATATATTGTAATGCACCTAAAAATGGATCTGTATAAGGAGGGATTTTCTACTGGATCACTCCCTACTGTTGAACGTTTCAAACTTGAAACTGTATGCATTGGCTTGGCACATTGCATCTTGGCTTTGGCTAAAAGATCTTTGATGTACTTGGTTTGAGACAGATGAAGACCTCTACTAGAAGTAGTTTTGGCCTCTATGCCAAGGAAGTAATTGAGAGAGCCTAGATCTTTAAGTGAGAATTTTGTGTGTAGCAGCTGGATGAGGTCTGTAACTGCCTTTGAAAAGTTTCATGTTTATGCCTAATCACTTCGTTGACCTATAAAGTTAATCTAAAAACAAAGCTTGAGGTGAGTCACTAGTGATAAGAATGTCATCAATATAGACTAGGACCAGAATGGATGATGTAGCAGTAAATTGGATGAATAGAGAAGTATCACACTTTGCTGAATGAAAACCTAGTATGGTAAGCTAACTTGTCAAACTAAGTCCTTGGTGCCTGCTTATGATCATAGAGAGCTTTGTTTAACTTACACACTAGATGGATACCACCTTGAACAAAGCCTTGGGATTGAGACATGTATACCTCCTCTTGTAAGTCTTTATTAAGAAATGCATTATTAATGTCTATCTACCTTATTGGCCAGCCTCTGGACAAAGCTAGGGTCAATACAACTCTCACTATAGTTGGCTTTACAATTGAGCTAAAGGCTTCAAAGAAATCAAAGCCTTCTTATTGATGGAAATCCTTGGCAACTAGTCTTGCTTTATGTTTTTGTATAGAACCATCAGGATTACTCTTCAATTTGAAGATCCACTTACAACCAATTGTTGTTCTATCAGTTGGTAAAGGCACCAAAGACCAAGAATCATTGGCCAGCAAAGTATGATACTCCTATTCCGTAGCAGCTTTTCACTGTGGAATGCTTAAAGCATTTGCAACATATACAGGTTCATACTTTGAGTCACTATAGTGGACAATAGAACTTTGGGCTTAATAATGCCTGATTTGCCTCTAGTGGTCATGGGATGAAGATTCTGAACAAGAGGTGTTGTAGCTACATTATCAGAATTTTGTAGAGGAGATGAACTAATGACAGTGGCAACTGGCAGATCAGTAAAGGGCAAGTGAGCTGATATAGCAAGTATTTGTGAAACAACATCAGCAACAAGTGTAACAGTGGTGCTAACATTGGTATGATGAGGCAACATTGAAACAGATCTGACAGACACAAGAATAGAAGGTAGGAGAGACAAAGAAACTAAAGAACTGGTAGTTGCTGACAAATCAAAAAGAAAAAGAGATGAACAAGACTTAAAAGGAAACAAGGATTCATCAAACTTTAACATATCTGGAAATGTAGACTTTGCCAAAAGAAAACAAACACCTGTAACCTTTATGACATGGACTGTAACCCAAGAACACACATTTCTGACCTGAAATCTATTTTGTATTGATTATATGGTCGAATGTAGGGGTAACAAGCACAACCAAAAATCTTTAAAAACTGATAATCTGGTAGTAGCTGAAATAAAAGTTCAAGGGGTGAATAGTTTTTGAGATTAGGAGTAGACAGTCTATTGATCAAGTAGGTAGCAGTCTGAAAAGCTTCTCCTCCCCCCCCCCCCAATATTTGAGTGGCATAGAGACATTAGCAAACAAAGCCAAGCCTATTTCTGTGATATGCCTATGCTTCCTTTCAATAACCTCATTCTGCTCGTGTATAGGGGCAACTAAATTTGTGGATTATACTACGTTCTTGTAGAAATTTAGAGAAAACAGTGTATTCTTTACCCCCATTAGACTGAAAAGCCTTTATTTGAACCCCTAATTATAAGTCAATCATAGATTTGAATTGAATAAAGGTAGTCAAGGCTTGAGACTTATGTTGTAAAAGATACACCCACGCAATTTTTTAATATGCATCAACAAAGTGTATATAATATCTACTAAGGGAAAAGGAGAGGGACTCCAAATATCTGAATAGATAAGTTCTAAAGGCTTAGTATACACAGTAATGGATGATAAAAAAGGCAATTTATGAGATTTGCTCATACAACATGCTGCACAAACATCAGAAATTTTATTTGATGGAATTGAAATGTTACAACTTTTCAATACAAGATTGACAATGCTACTTGAAGCATGTCCCAAATGATTGTGCTACGGACTGAAAATGTGATGTACAGACTCAGAAACATGATTACAAGTTTTAGAAGCACAAGCAACATAATTACAAGCAAGAAAATTACAAACTAAATTGACAGACTTGGATGTGGAAGGTATGACAAGTTGAATGCTGACAAAAGTATAAAGACCATCATTAAGCTTCCCTTCTAATAGAATTTGTTGGTATCCTGACATTTGGCACAAGAATCAACATGAAACTCAAAATAGACTCTATTATCTCTGACAAATTGGGAAACACTAAGCAGATTTTTAGAAATATGAGGTATATATAATAAATTTTGTAAGAAAAAAGGACGAGAACAATGAGGTAGTGAGAACTGAGAATTACCAACATGCTGGATCTACAGGCCAGCACCATTTGTCATTTTTATGTTGTTATCACCACTATAAAATGCTTTTGTCACGAGATTCTCAAATTCTGGAGTCAGGTGACTTGTGACACTAGAATCTGGGTACCAAGTAGGGTCATAAATAGTCTCAGGAATGGCTAACATTGCTGACATATGAGAATTGGCAGAGTTAGGGATAGAGCTAGACGCTTGGGCCATGTATAGCTGAGGTGAGTGAGCACCAGAAATTGGATTCATATCAGGTGTTGGATATTGCTGATCAAACCTATGATGATAATTCCAACTTGTGTGGCCATATTTTCCACAAACTTGACATTTGACTGATCCTCTACCACCTCCTCGATAAAACCTTCCTTTGCCTCTAAACCGTCCAAAAGCACCTCAACCCTTAAACTAACCAAAATTCTAAGAAGCACCATTACTACCATTTTGATATTGACCATTATTCTGAAACTAACCATTCTAGTAAAAACGATTATTGCCAAAGCTTCTCTTATTTTTGAAGTTATGTTGTTATGCAAGATTCACTTGTAGATTGAAAGATTCTGAATTCTTTTTGTGCTTTTCAATCCTCTCCTCTTGAGCCATCAGTAATGCTTCAATCTCAACAATGGAGTATTGCTCAGATCTACATGACTAAAGTAATGAAACCATCATACTCTTCTGGTAAACCATCCAATATGATCTCAATGTAATCTGCATTGTCAACAGGTGAGCCAATAATAGCTAAGGTATCAGCAATCTTCTTGATACTCGAGATAATCACTAATCCCAATGGTTTTCTTGACATTCTTGAGTTGAAACTTGAGCTGCTTCACTTTCGCTCTGGTCTGCGATGTGAAAAACACTTCAAGTTTTTGCCAAACTTCATAAGAGTGGTCACAGCCAACCATTCTTGTAGTTAATCCCTCGGGCATGGAAGAAAGCAACCAAGACAAGAGTAACTGATCTTGTGCTTCCCAGTTGAGAAAATCATCACTGATCCTTGACTAAACTTCATCTTTTGGAGTTGTAAATTTTTTAGGCATACCTCCGGATCCAGTGATGAGTTTATGCAACTTGAAGCCTATGATAGTAGCTAATGCTTGTTGTTTCTATGGCAAGAAATTTGATTCATCCAGTTTGAATGAAACCAAATTAAAAATTGTTTGGAGCATGAAAATGGTGGAAGATGAAGAACTAGGACTAAGTTTCTCCATGATCGAACCTTGAAGCTCTGATACCGTAAAGGTATCAGACCTCAAGTGAGAGAAGGGAATGAGAGAAGAACAAGAGTGAGAAACAGAATGTTGAGAAATCTGAAAAGAGTGAAAATGAATTCATTACACTGTTACAAGTGCATTAAGATATATATAGCTGTATCTAATCGGTAACTGATTATAACATATATAACTAACTTTAACAAACTCTACTAATAGAATAACAAACTAACTAACTCCCAGCTATCCTTTCTCTCTAACAGTTGTGTTTTCTAAGATATGCTGAATCATGGCAACAATTCAAATGTCTATCAAGCAAATTAATATCATAAACATTGTAAAACAATTCAAGCTGAGTTTTGAATATTAATAATCATTAAAATAAAGCAAATTAATATAATAAACATCGTCACTATCGACAAGGATTTTACTAGAGGGTGCAGGGAGTAGTGATACAAGTAGTAAGTTTACACTTTGAAATAATTTGGTTACTTCCTATCATAATTGAATTAGAATCTCTTCCTAACCCCTCTCCCAGAAGAAAAAGAAATATATCATTGACCAGGATGGGCCAACACAAGGTCATCCGCATATCCACAAATTCAAGACCTCAATAGCGACAATTACATTTCAAAGCTAACATATCCAAAGCCAGGCTCTAAAAATACTGCAGTTGTAAACATGATATGATGTAGAACCAACAAATAGACATGCCGGCTCCATTTACTTGCTCATTAGCTTTATTCTTGAAATGACCTTAACAATTTGCCACGATCTTGCAAGATTCAGCAATACAAGCCTAAAGAACAGGAACTATGTGCATCAAATTCGAATTAAGATCCTCCCTCTGCTTCCAAGACAAGACCTTACTTTCACTTGCTGAATTTATGAAACTAAAAAGCACATGAGCCTGCAAAATAAAGTTATTTAAAATTTAATTATTTTACAAATTAAGAATTCCCCAGCTATTCTAACAAATTTCTAAGACAGCCATATAAAGGAAGAGCTGAAAATTCTTATGCTCTCAAAAACCGCATACATAAAAAACAGGGGCTCTATGGCAACATATGCAATAAGATCTTGGAACGCATCCTTGAATATTGATCCTAAAAAGACAATTATAAATAAAACTTCCAGTTCTAATTTTTCATGCAAAGTGGTTGTAATTGACAAGCAAAGATCTTTCTGTCCATTGATATAAAATTGAAGTAAAGTATGAACCTCATGAAATTCCAGCCAACGCTTGTTCAAATTGAGCTGTTACCTCATGGAATTGCACCAAGAAACAGAAATGTAAGCTCAGCTAGAGTACCACCAATGAGCTTCAAGGCTGCTACAACCCCAGCAAAAATGACAAATTGCTTCAGATTAATGCAAGTTAAAATGATGCAGATAGTAAATTCTCAAAATTACTTTATTATTATCTTAATGAAGAAGTTCTCAAGGTTTCAAACAGAGGAAATGAGACACATAACGGGAAGTAAAAAAATAGAAAATGGAAAATGCTTACCGCAGATGGACGAACTCCTCCTAGTGCTGTGTACAATGCCAATTTACCAATAGGAAGTCAGGAATTCCCAACCCCTGAAACACATCCAACATTATTCTGCGAAGGCCAACTCATCTACTTTTACCAAATATCTATATCTTGACTTGTATGATATTACAAATATTTTATAACAGACCTCCTTGTTTAGCACATTGTCCATTTGATCAAATGAAGGGTCCCTTTGACATGGATCTTGGCATGCAACCATCTGACCATGTGATGTCTTTGGACTCACAACATCAGTGCACAATTCCTCACTTAAGTCCTGGAAGTAAAGATGACAAATTGAAGCACGCAGTCGATTGCTGTTGTGAATAATATATCTTTGTAGCAAGGGGTGCAGGAAAATCTAATTCAACAAAAACACAAAAGTTTTGTACCAACACCAGAGAGAGAATGAGAATGAGAAGTCATATTAAAAGCACTCAAAACTGAAGAATTTAAGGAAATAAATATTTGAGGAAAGGGCTAGGAAACCTCTCCACAGCAGTTGCAAAAAGGTTAATGACTTGGTAAACTGAATATACATTTATTTTTTATACCATTCCTCATGACGTGTTGCTCATGGACCAGCCCAAGGTTTTTATGGTTAGGATCTTCATGTTCTGAAACAGTTCCTTCAAGCAAATCGTTCCCTGAATGGATTCAGGGGGGAAATATATAGGTCATGCTTCTCATGGCCATTGGCCAGGCCCCAGCCCCAAAAGTGAGAACATCATAATTAAATTATTAATACAGTAAAAGCAATAGTAGAGTTGTCATTAATATCATACTCAAAGTTACAAAAACAAAGTGTGCATGCCAACAAATAAAAGTCAATAAGAACACAAATGCGGATAAAAAAAACCAAAATTCAGGGTTTTTAGAAATAGGTTATTCGAATAAACTCTTGTTTATTCGAATAACACCTTTCAAAAATGAATATATATGAGACATTATTCAAATAACAAAATTGTTGTTCGAATAACAAATACCAAAAAAGTCAAACTTGAGTTTTAAACGTCAATACTTTTGTAAATATTTAATAAATTATTTATTATTGATTTAATATCTTTTTATGATTATCTTTAATGATCTAATTTTCCTTGTGACTAACGGTATAAATATACGTAATTTATATTTTTAACGTGACTTTAACGTGAATAATTCTTTTATCATTCTAAACTCCTTTCCACCAATTTTTCATATATGATATTTTTATTATTTACTATTCTTTTAATTGCTAAGAATGATAATTTTATCAAATGAGTTATTTACTATTCTTATGACTCTTTATTATCGAACTTTTATTTAACCAATTTTTTTTATGAACTATCCCTTTACCATGCATTATTAAATTATTTATTTTAAAGAAAGTTCCTATATCTGATTAGCTATGATTATTAAATATTTTCTATCATGAAAGTTCATTCCATGAATAAGAATAAATCAATGTGTAAAGAGAAAAGAATTATTGTGACTGTAATGAAAGGATCAAGAGATACATTAGTCATATTATTGTGATTATGATGAGAGGATCAATGGCCGTCTTAATCAAATTATTGTGACTATGATGAAAAGATTAAGGGATGCCTTAGTCATTTATAATGATTGTGGTCATGATGAGAGGATTGGAGGATGCTCTGATCAAATTATTGTGGTCATGATGAGAGAATTAGGGGACGCTTTAATCAAATTATTATGGTCATAATGCAAACATTAGGGGACTCCTTAATGAAGAGAAAGAGACTCATTTGATTAAGAGTATTAAAATGGGATGATAAAGAGATAATAAAATAAAGTTTTTGAGAAATTATATGAAAGAATACCCAGTTTCTTATTTTTACAAAACTATGGATTACTTATTGAATTATGTTAATACTCATTTTTATATTATTTACTCCTTTTCCACTATATTTTATTGATATAAAGAATAGAGAAATTATGAGATTTACTATTTTTTACAAAATTCCTTACTCTTTAATTATGGTTTTGTTATTCAATAAAAAAATTACTTGTACATTTTTTATTTTGTATCACTAATTATCCATCTAATTTATTTCTTAAATATTGATTCACTTATTTATGAACTCTCAGTTATGGTTTTAGAAATAGGGAATGGTAGAGAGTGGTTGGTAAATGAATACCTATTTTTGCATTTTTCTATTGAAATTTTTATCTCACTCCTTTGTAATTTAACATTTTAGATAATACAGACTGAAGAGGCTCAGATAGATTTTTGAGTAAAGCAAGTGTATATGTCGGAGTTTGAAGATTAATTTAATTTGATAATTAGTGGCACCTTAAGAAGGCTTATGTAAGCCTCAATTTTTAGAAAATAAGTGCCTAAATTAGAAGTATTTGCATGTTTTAATTGAGAGTGTAACCCTCAAAACTATATAATTTTATAGTTTACACAAGTTAAAGATAATATTAGAAATTATTAATAACGTGTTACTCTATTTGAATTAAATATTACATTGTTATTTAGAGTAGGACGTTACACAATTCATGCAATAATTCCTCTAAATATTTAAAGATTTGCTAAACCAAGTGTGTCTTCAAGACAAAGGGTGAAGTGAAATCTATATCTATATTTATACTTATATATCTATATCTATATTTATAATATAAAATTAAAATCTCTTATCAAAAAAATTTGTGTTATGTATCACCTTCTAAAGTACTCTAATTCTTTTTATTTTTCAAGTCCTTTTATTAATAGTAAATTTTTTGAAAGTTTAAATTTAAAAATATAATTATTTGAAAATAAATAAATTAAAATAATAAATTGATTAATTATTATTAATCTTAACATTAACAATTATAATTTATACAAATTAATTATACTTGATTTTAATCATATGAAGAGTAATGCCTGTTATCACAATTAATAATAACTAATCAATTAACTTTGTCTACTTTTTTTTTTCGGTAGGTGATAGATCAAACAATAAAGGATATATCAATTATAAGCCATAAACATATGCTATTACGTGTCTCTTTTTATAATAGAAAAATTATTGCTTCATTATTTTTTAATTTTTATAAATTAAATTGCATTAAATATTTGATTAAACTAGAAATAATTTAAAAAATAATGACTAAGCAAGCTACCCGGTCAAATAGTCTTACAGATCCCTATAATTATGTCAATTAAAATCAACAATATATATCTATATTTATATAATATACAACTGAAGCTTTCCATCATAAAAACTTATGTTATGTCTCACCTTCTAAAACACTTTAATTTCCTCCATTTTTCAAGTTTTTTATTAATAATAAGGTTTCTAAAAGTTTAAATTTGAAAAGTATAAATATTTAAAAAAATTAATTAAAACAATAAATTGATTAGTTATTATTAATTTCAACATTAACAATTATAATTCATACCAATCAAATAAATTTGATTGTAATCTCCGTAATCACAATTGATAATAATTAATCAATTAACTTTGTCCCATTTTTTTTGGGTTACGTGATAGATCAAACAATAAATGATATATCAATTATAAGCCACAAACCATATGCTATTACATGTCTCCTTTTATAATAGAAAAATTATTGCTTCATTATTTTTTAACTTTTATAAATCAAATTGCATTAAATATTTGATTAAATTAAAAATAATTTAAAAAAATAATGAACAAGCAAGTTACCCAATCAAATAGTCTTACATATCCCTATAATCATGTCAATTAAAATCAACAATCTTAACACCTACCGAGATCATGGTTAAATTAATTTTATGTCAAAATTTAGTTATTCTATTGACTTATTTTATAATTATTATTTTAATCCATTAACATTTGATTGAATAAGGAATTTGTGGTGACAAAGAAAGAATATCCTCTTCATCTTCTGTTGCTCTTAATTATATCAAGTATTAGAGTTCTATTTTGATACTTCTATTTATTTTAGAGTGGTGATGCATACAAAAAAAATTAAAACAAAAACTTCACCGATTGCTAAAACTTTTAGGGACTTTTTAATGGGATCGATCCACTTTAAAGATGTATCCTTGCTACATATTAAGTATATTTGAACAAAGAAACAGATGTTAAGCATTTGTATGTTGAGGCATTTTATATGTGTGTGCGTTATTGATTTGTTTGTCAAATAGTTCTTAAGCTTTTTGCCTTTGAAGTCGGTTTTAGCAACTTTGACTAAACTCATCTGGGCCAAATACCACAAACCCTATAAATCTTTTCATGGCATTCCGAATGACATTCAGTCAGACTAGTTTGATTTGTATTCAATTTTTATTTTATTATGTAATTATTATTGTATTTTGTAGAGCATTGAATGCTTGACAACTCACTCTAGGTATTATTTCAACCACCGTGGAATTTAAGGCTCTCTAGCAGTACTTGGAGTTTGAAGAATTTAAGGCAAAACGAGAGAAGGTTAAGGCAAACAGAGCATCTAATTTTAGTGGATGCTGCATCTAATTTTGGTGGATGCTTGCACACGGAGGGTTCCATCTTTCATGGGACCCTCTAAGAAAAAATGGTTATTTTTTTTTAATTTTACTTAATTGTATTTAATTTCCTTAATTTATCTTAGTAGTTGACACTTTGTGAGGTTATGATTTTATTTAGGAGATTTCTATTGTACCACCTTTTTTATAGGGTTTGGTACCCAGGATGAGTTGTCAAAAATTTTATTGACTATTGATTATTTTTAAACATTTATTATAAATTCATCATTCAATGAATGCTTGACAACTCACTCTAGCTACCAAGCTCATCGGGGTACCATAAAAATTTTCTTTTATTTATATACATCGAGTCTCACAGGCACAGGAGTTGGGTGCACCACCTAAGGATGTGGAGCGTTTAGGCACTTGCACTTTAGGCCAACACTTAATAAATGGGTCAAGAATAGGGCTTGTCTCATTGTTGTACATAAATGTCATTTGTTATTTTTTACTTTGAAGAACATTTTACTTTCGTATACATATATTCATATATACATATATATGTAATTTATTTAAGATAATTATGTATTATTTTTGTAGGAATCTTATAATGAAAAGGAGTAACGAGCGACCCAGAATTCTGAGGGGGCATAATTGTTTGATAGGTGAACTTAGACAGTTGTGGATTGATGCGGCTAGGGGAAAGAAGAAAGGCCACATCTATGGCCTTGCATCCCAGACAACTGCAAAGTCATCATGTAGCGCTCAAAGTCAAGTCAACACTGCAGAGCTAGAGGAAAGCCTCAGAGCACAAGTGAGGTAGGAGATGTAGCTGATGATTTCTAACATTCAAACATGGAGGTAGAAGATAAGGTAGGACATGATACAGATGTTGCAGCAAGTTTAGGGCCAGATTGCCATGCAGCAGGCATCGATGAGCACATAGGGAGGCATAGGGGATGCAAAACCCCATGGGCATGGGAATGCAATATCCTATGGGAATGGGGACGTGCATGGGCATGGGCATGGGTACAGGCACTGACATTGATATGCAGTCCATGTCGGGGGGTTTTCCTATGACGATGCCCTCCCAGCCATTGTAGCACATGTCCCAGCTGGCTATCCAAGGCTAGCCACTCCAGCAACCGTCTCCTTAGCCGCCTTTGCAACTGCACCAGTAACCGTCTCCTCAGTCGTCACCTCTTCAGCCATAACAGTACTTGTCTCCTCAGCCGCCACCTTTATAGCCACAACAATACTCGTATCCTCTGCCGCCTTTACAGTCGATCCAGCAAACTCTTCAGCTACTCTAGTACCCATCTCCATAGCAGCAGTCGCTCTACCATCCACCTCATAAGCAACAATTCTAGTGCCTAACTCAACCACCTATGCAGCACCCTTACCAGCCGCCGTTGCACAAGCACTACCCCAGTTCTCAGCAACACTTATAGCAACCCAACTAGGATCCTATTCACACTCTACAGGATGATGATGATGATGAGATGCAGGAGGATTAGACATTTTTTCTTCATGTTGAACATATTTTGATTTTTAGATTTTTATGTTTTTCATATTTTCTTGTTGGCATTTGAATAATTTTTTCATATTTAATAATGCATTTTTATTCAACATTTCATAATATTGTTGGATTTTTTACACTATTATATTAAATTTATACAAATTAAATAATATTAATTTATATATAAATATATTTTAGTATTATTTTTACTATTTTTTAATTTAACAATAAGTATATTATTTCTGAAAAATTTATCCGCTGCAAAAATTTTAAAAACTTACGCTTTCTTTTTTCCTGACGGTATATTAGGCAAAAAAAATTGGCAGATATTCGGATGGAAATTCAAATAAAAATTTATGGCAAATATTTGGAGCGAAATTTAGTCAGAAATTTACTGGCGAATATGGCCATCGGCAATACATGATTTTCTTGTAGTGGTTCTAAATGTAGTTTTAGGGATATCTTCATTTCACATCTTCAATTGATGATAACCCAATCGAAAGTCTATCTTAGAGAAGCATTGTGTACCTTGCAACTAATCAAACATGTCATTGATGTGATGTAGAAGGTACTTGTTGCGTACAGACAACTTGTTTAACTATCTATAGTCTACTCATAGTCACATGATCCATCTTTCTTTTTAACAAAAAGAACAGAAGCACCTCAAGGAGAAGTGCTTGGACACATGATCCCTTTAACTAACAAGTGTTGCAACTGATTCTTCTATTCTTTCAATTCTGTAGGTGCCATGCAGTAAAAGGGTATAGAAATTGATTAAGTATCAAGAATCACATCAATACAGAATTCAATCTCCCTATCTAGAGGTAACCAATGTAATTCCCCTAGAAATACATTAGGAAATTCAACAACAGTTAGGACTTTTTCTTGACTTTTTGGTCGTAACAAAGTGTCCCTAACCATTGCTAAATATCTCTCTCGTCCCTTTATTAGCAGCCGCCTAGTTCGCATAGCAAAAATTAAATTATAAGGACTCATGTTATGATCACTCTGTACATGAAATGTCTATTTACCAGGAATATTAAATTGTACTACCTTTCCATAGCAGTCCACAGTAGCATAGCAAGAAGTTAACTAATCCACGCCTAAGAATAAATCAAAGTCCATCATGTCTAACATAATCAAATCTACTAATGTCTCACTGCCATCAACAATTATTTAACATACTTTATTCACATATTTGACATGAATAGATTCCCCCACTGGTGTAGCCACAAGAAATGAATGATCAAGTGGTGCAAGTTCTTTACCAAATCGAGTAGCAAAATATGGGGACATATATGAATAGGTGAAGCCGACATCAAACAGAACACATGCATCATATGAGCATATAGAGAGTATACCTATAACCACCGCATTCGATGCCTGAGCATCTTATGGAGTTAAAGCAAAAACACAAGCTTGACCTCTTCCTGCTTGCCTTATGCTTCCCTTGCCTATTTGAAAAGGAACCTACTTAATGGTTGAGTTGCAGTAGGTTAAGGCAGCAATGCTGGTGGTAGTGTTGCCTGGCTAACAGCCTATAGTTAGGGACAATTACTCTTCTTATGGTCAAATCCTCCACACCAAAAACAAGCACCGGTCTCCTTGCGACACTAACCAGTATGAAAATTCCCATAAGTCTTACATGGAACTCTAACATGACCAAACTGTTCAGTCTCAGGTTTTTGTGAAGCTTTTAATTGGCCTTGGAACTTAGACTCTTTCATAGACTTACCATTACCTTGCCCACTATAAGAGCCCTTAATCTCGAGCTTTTTGAATTTTTACTATGCCTCATTGATGAACCGTCAACATGTCATATTTTTACGGTTCAATTCCTTAGTTTTTCATATTCCTTTTATTTATTTTTAATGAATTTTGTTTGTTAGTTTTGTTATATTTTTAGTATTGTTTAATTGTGTTTTTATTAAGTATTTTGTGTATTTTTGTCAAGTAATTGTACAGGGAGAAGATTGAATGTGCAAAGGACTAAGAAAAAGAAGAATTTAGTAATAGAGTCCAGCGCCTAAGCACTGGTATTGGGGCACTTGAGCGCCCAGAGCGTATGCAACAACAGTGATGAAGTGTTTCAGCGCTTGAGCGCTGAGAAGGAGTGCCTGAGCGCGCAGAAGGTAGCAGCGCACATTTTGGTTTAAGTGGTTGAGCGCTTGAGCGCTCAGTTCTGAGCGCCTAGGCGCTGGGGACGTAACAGAACACATAATTTTTATTAAATAGGAAAAGTTACGCCAAATTCAACAAACGGAACACATTGAGCACATTACGCAGAAAATCTCTAATCCTGAGAGAGTTGTTTTGCGGTAGTAGACCTTAGAGGGCAATTTCAAAGGAGGATTCTTGAAGGCTTGAAGATCATAATTTTCATTAAAGGGGCTTTGATTTCTCTTTCTTTTTAGTTTCTCTTTTTCTTTGGATTTTCTTTCCATGAGTTTGTATTCTGATATGAGTTTGTTTTTATTGAACATGAGTAACTAAACCCATAGCTAGGGCTATGGGAGATCTTGTTTTCCTTATTATTTGGATTTAATTTCTAATTTGATTATGGTAATTTATTTTTGGGTTTATCATATTGCTTATATTCTTGTCAGAATTTGATCACTTTTGGCATGTGTTAATTCATTATTTGACCCGTGACCATCCGCATTCAATGAGTGGATCTATATGGTAAGCCTAGGATTATATTGGTGAATAACCAAATATCGATTTATTCTACCAATAGAATTGACGGTATGTTAGTTCATCTCTTGAATTGAAGCTTAATGCATTCTTGATTAATTCAACCAAATGACCAAATAGGTGAATTAAATTAGGAATAGAATATTGTTTCATCTATGACCATTGGGATTCAATAGCAAATAAAAGAATATTGGCAAAAGAATTACCTACATCATAATTGAAAGAAAATTTGCATAATTGGATTCAAGTGAGCCTTGCACCCTAGTCTCTTTCTTATTGATTATCTTTTCTTTGTTTAATTGTTCATTGTTTTTCTTTATTTATTTATTTTGATTTTAACTTGAATTTCTTCATACACTTTCGATTGTCTGAATAACAAAGAGTTTAGCGAATCTAGTAATTACCAATTATTCTTCATGGGATCGATAACTGAAACTCAAGTCCTATATTACTTGGCGATAGAGTGCACTTGCTCTTAGTGTATTTTACGCGCACCACTCATGATACCTCATATCTCTCTTTTCAATCCTTTTGTAACAATCTATTACTGCTGCATATGTCAAAAAATATGTGATTTATACAACCACTATTATGTATAAGGGTTCCACTAGACCATCTATGAATTTTTTTATCATATCCTTTTTAGTAGGTACAAGATGTGGTGCATAATGAGAGAGTTGATTGAAGTGATAATCATAATCATTCATTGTTATATCTGGTGTCTTTTTTAACTCCTAAAATTCTCGAATCTAATAATGTCTATCACTTTCTAAAAAGAAGCGCTCCATGAATAGAGTCTTGAACTCATCCTAGATTAATGGTGGATATATTGTTGGTCTCCTTCTCAACATGGTCTTATACGAGGTTTGCGTCATATCTTCAAGTTTGAATCCAACCATCTCTACAGCCCTCCGACTAGAACAACCAAGGGCTCTACACACCCTCTCTACACCATCTAGAAAATGGTACGGATCCTCAATACCTCCCACAAAAGAAAGTGGATTCAGGTTCATAAATTCTTTGAGTGACACATTAATGCCTTCATCTATACGGAGTTGTGAGCTTATCGAATTTACCAGAGTTGTATTACGATGAGGCTGATCAACACAACCTCCTTGGTTAGCCATCATCTGTGCCAACCTCTCTATGTTTTGAATTGCTTCTTCTAGCTTTGTTTCTACCAACTTATCCTTTCTGTAGTAGGAAACATAGTTTCAATCCTAGTGTTCATTCCTAGGCTGTCAAGATGGTCTGTCGCCCCTATACGACCTCAAGTAGCTTGGGATGATCGCCTAATAGGCTCATTAGCAGGGCCCTCATTTCTCGTTGTTCCCCTATCAATAGCATAAGTTCTAGGTGGCATTTTCATCCAGAAAAGCAATCAAAATGTTAAAATGCAAACAAAGTAACTTTTACTATCAAGGAAACATAATGACTTAGAATTTTCAAAAAATGGTAGACATCCTAATAGGCTTCCAATAGCATCTCAATTGTGAGTATACCTAGGTACATAGCCATAATTGAAATTCTATCAAAGGGCACTTACTCCATTATCCACAAGGACAAAACTAAGTCTTTGATATTAATTTTATCACGACCTGTACTCAAGTCCATGACCGGCATGTAACAAAGGCAAACCCCAAGTCACACAATCCTCCAAACTTGTAATGCAAATAGACATTCCTGAACAACAACAATAGCTACCACATGACCTCAAAACACCCTCCAATACCAAATATGTCATACTTTCAAATTTTAGAAATAATAGATACAAATTGACAATTTAACAAAAAAAAAATCAACTGCATTGTTGAAATCCTTCCTGCAAAAATAATGGAACAACTCTAAGATTAACAATCCATAATCTTTCAAAACAAAAAAAAATTAAAAATGAAATAAAAATAAATTCTCAAAATCTACTCACACGAACAATATGTTGGGCTCATCAATAGTAACTTTGTCAAACTCCCTTGATCAAACCGTAGGAGTGAAATTGGAAACTATCTCTTTTTCTTGATCTTAAAAATATAATTACGATTTGGGTGAGTCACAGTGAGCAATTACCACCTACTATAACAAAAATAGGACAAGAAGGGCACAAGTTTTCCCTATCAAGTAAAATATTAAATTAAACAAAATATTTTCTCAGTAGAATAATTCCAATCAAATCATTAAAACTTCCTTCTGAAAAGAAAAATATACAATGGCTAAGTGAGAACAAATTCCAATTGTATAACAAAAAGTATAACTCAATAAAATCACAATTTATGTGGGAGAATTCACTAGGCAGAACTAGAATAGAAGTATCATATAGCTCGTGAGTAAACTAACCATCTGACAAACTCAAGACTTGAACTGACGAGCATTTAGCTCGAAACCATAACCTACCCACGTGTGTTAGCTTACACATAGGGTTAGCATATACCCTGCTAGCTAGGACCTAATATAATCATAGGTGCACTATGCAAGACTAGCATTTATTGCTATTAGATACAATGTTCCAACAATGTCTTCTCCCAAAAAATATAATTTATAAATATGTAGCAATCAACTTTTCATGAAAATAAATTTTCAATGAAACAAAATAAAGATCAAATTCTAAAAATAAATTCACATAGAGAACAATTTCAAATATTAGAAAACTCACTCGAATAAATTCTAATTTCTTTTACATAAGTATAACAATTGTCTATGTCAATTACTATTATTGGTCCAAGCCAATGCCTACATCAGTTATCATCTTTGGTACAAATCATTATACTTAACATTTTTCATCTTTGGTCTAAAACCAATATTAAAACATATCAATACAACCAGAACTATCAACTCAAATTATTATACAAGTCAATAGTGAGTTTTCTAAAAACACTACTTGTTCCAAGAGTCCCTAAGGCTTTGCTATATTCAAAATTTAATAACAAAATTAATTTAAAATTAATAAAGTATAAATAGAGGTATAATAGGAAGAAATCACTCACATTATGTGTCAATTCTCAATTTAAGTTTTTTTTTCCAAAAATTTGCATAATTGCTCGAGAAGTTATCTGTACCATTCTATAGCCATAAAAAATGTCAATAACACGTAAATTAGTTACATAATATAATTTCCCTAACTTACTTTCCTAGATTCCAAAATAATACTAATTTACATCGCCCTAAATTCGCTCCACTATAAAATTATACTAATAGAATTAATTATTTAAATTTTTGAGTTATAAGTTTACCTTCAAAAATCAAAGAAGCAAATTTCAATGAGTGGATAACTACCACTCTTCTCAAGCTGTAATCTTTAATATAAGAAAATCACCAAAGAATAGGTGTAAAAAAAAAAAGAAAAAACAAAATAGTACTTGAATGTTTCAATAGAATCTCAAAAAGAATAATAGAATGGATAAAAATATATTCACAATTGAAAAAGAATTAAACAATAATTGAAGAAAGAGGAAGAAGACGAAGAAAAAGGGGGAGTAGGGTTTGACGACGATGCAGAGGTCATATACCTCTGGAAGAATGATTTTTGATATAATAAGGAATATGAAATTACAAAATTACCATTAAAACAAAAACATTTTCAGTTCTTTTTTTCTTTTTGTTTTTCATGGAATGGTGTGTTACATGACCCAAACGACAACTTACTTAATACTTTTATTTCAATTATTAGTTTTGTTTTTTTACCAGTAATAATTAGATTATTGAAAATTCTACAAATTTTAATTAGAAAAGACTCACATTGGGACCTCCACACATACTAACCCACAAACATTACAAATGACAAGGAGGAAGCCATTTTGAGCGGTTTATAAAAGATTTTACCAATTAAGCTAGCTTGGGCCTTTCAATTATTAGTTTTATTTATCAAATTTTTTCATTTAGTTTGAAATAAGTATATGTGATGGAGTTGTAAGTGTGACTAACACAAAAATAAATAACTTGTTATTTGATATTGTATTGCAAATTTGATAATTTAAGAAAGGAATATAATTGGTGTGTTATATAGAATCAAGATTAAGTCTTATTCTAATTTTTTAAAGAGAAGGGTTAGCTGCACATATATTATTAGTTTTATTGAAATGTTACGAGTGCAATTCTTTAGAATTGTTTTCAGTTTCACTATCTCTCCTTTCTCTCTCCGCATGAGTTGAGGCAAATAAAATAAAAATATGAGAATGAAATATTTGTTTTCACTTTTTCTGTGTTAGTAGAATCCCTCTTTCTAAATATTTGTTCTCAAAAGCAAATTTGTTAGCCACCAAGGTTTAACTCTACCGAATTTTTATGGTAATTTTACGGGTATGATAAGGGTGAATTCTCAAATATTTATTAAATGTTGATTGTATAATAAAAATTTAAAAATATTTAACAATTCATTCTAAGTATTATACTTTAAAAAAAAAAGGATCTAATCAAAATATTAATCGAGATTGGACCAAGTTAAACCCAGCTTAACCGGTAAACCGAACCCATCAGCATCCCATTAGAGGGAAATTAAAGTGAGGGATGTCAACCAATGTTGAGAAAATCAAGGGAATGAATTATAACAAATTATATTTATGTGCATGTATTTTCTCATAATATCAACTATTGATTTTCTCATAAAGGTTGAGATTTTTCCCTTTAAAACAAGGTTCACTTTAAAGTAGTCAAATAAAAAGTTTATACATAAAGAATTAAATAATTAGTCCTCCTTATTGTACAAGAAATCAAACATTTTATAAAAACTAACGTATACAACCTATATTTAATGTTATATAAAAAAATTATTATTCTGTATTAAATCTCAAATCTGGATTCTCTAAAAATTTATATAATTTTAAATGTAAAATACAAATGATAATTGATTGTTTTTTTAATAATTATTAATTCCACACCTTACTCACAATAATTTTTCACGCCTGACCACTCTTAAGAGTGTTTTCTCCGTACAACCATATCAAATCTTTAGAAAGTATTGAATACAACAAACTCATGGCAGAAAGTAATAAAACAAAACTCAAGGCTAGCATGTGACAGAGGCAGCCCCATTTCTTTTGTCAACAATGTGATTGCATCCTCATCTAAATAAAGGTATGAGGAAGTACTCTGCCCAAAGCAGCTGCAACAAGAAAAGTTCCATTAGCAACAACAGAAACTAACAATCACTCATGTCCAAGTGTATGCCCAGTGCTAGCTTTGGACAGTGTTGAATTTTTCACAAGATAAAAATAGATCAATATATGTCTAAGTCCACCAGCTTTTCCTTTATCTTTAATGATCAAAATACTAAGAGCAACAACTTACTAACGTAATAATTTTCTTTTAGGTAGTAACTCCCAAAAATTTGTGAAGGAAATTAATTGGCTTGTGCAGGTTCATTTCCAAAGAGGGCATCGCCACCTCCCCATCCTTTTTTTTTTTTTTGCCATTTAAGCAGCATGATGCCTAGACTATGCCTAGACTTCAACCCTTATATGTTTGGAATTTTGATAGAGGGATTATGGAAGAAAAGGTAATAGATGACTTATTCTTCATTTTGAGTAAACATTCTCTTTATTTGAAAACTTTTAAAATAATAGGAATGTTATGAGATATTATCATGTAACATCTCAATTATCGCTTATTCATTTTTATAAATATTTTATAACTCTTAATTAAGAAATGAAAAATTAACCTTTCCTTTCCTTACCCTTCAACACCTTCCATCCAAACATAGGCACCAATGAGCTCTAGGAAGTGGAGGTTATTGTAAGGAAACAAAGTTGGTCCCTTCCAGCTTTATAGAAACCAATAAAAACTATAAACATGCTTTATGAGAAAAGTAGATTGTTTTGTAATTTGTAACTTAGACCATGAAGTAATAAAAATTATCCATTCAAATTGATTTTTGTCAAAATGAATTTCTTTGTAGCTAATGTACTCCAGTGTTTTCAATTGGAAGTCAATAGAAATCAAACAACTTTTTCTTTTCTAAAACAAAGGAAAATAATCCAATATAATTGTTCCTTTGGAATAATAATTTTATTGTATAAAGTTCATTATTAAGCAAAATGTATTAATCTTGAAAATCAATTTTTCAAATGATGAACAGTTTATAAAGTTGGTGATTACCTTCCAAATAAACAGATAGAAGGATTGTAAGGCAGTTGTGCTCTTCAGATCTACAGATTTGGCATGATACCAGAGGATTGAAGCCAGAATTGCATGTCCCAAACCCTAACACATTGAAAGTGAGATTTCAAACTTAGGTGAAATGATCAAACAAGTCCACATTTATTTGATATCAATCTGTATAATATAGAAGCAGTAATTTGAACATTTATGGAGCAGCCTGAGCTTTCTCCTGAAATAATAATGCCTCCTTGAAAGAGCTATTTACCTTTGACACTAATATCAAGAGCATACAGGTATAAAGTCAAGATAGTCTAATGTAACAGAGACATTGCTTTCATAGGAAGACATTTCCTCATTTTAGTACAGACATCTGCTATATTACAAACTGATAATATTAAACAAAATTGGAGTCTGCTGAACATGCATCAGTGATGTAGTTTAGAACTTTAGAATAAACGAGGGAAAAACAAACAATTGCCAAATTTGATAATACCAAGTTACCAACCACTATACAGTAAAGATGCAGCGTGAGAAGGAAGGGGATCGAGTATATATAGGATTATAGAGCAACTCTTATTGGAAACGCACTATTCCACAAACTGTGTTAATTAAAACCACACTCCTATCCATGTATCCCAAAAAAAAAATCACATTCGTATCCCCCGGCACAAAAAATTATAACTACTTAAGAGGAAGAAGGATAGTGCCCACACATAACTATAACTTATACAAGTAAATAGCACATTACCGTGGAAATTTTGCTCCAGAGAAAAGGAGATGTTGCACCCACCAAAATGGTAACTCCATAAGCCATTTCAAGAAGTGAAACACAAATCCAAAATACCTGGCAAAGATTAATTAGGTACAAGATGAAAGTACAATAGTTGAGATATTGAATGAAAGGAACATACCCGCTTTACACCTAAACGTACTGACAAAGATTGGACACCAAATTTTTTATCTCCTTCAATATCAGGTATATCCTATATAAAATCCAACAAAAAGATTATACATCAGGTATACATATCGAACCAAAAGTTTGATGTCAAAAAACAAATGCTTATTTTATGAAACTAGAAGTTTTTACCTTGGACAATGCTACAACTACGAAGAAAAGACTCACGATTGCAGTACAAAAAATCACTTGTCTTGGAAAGATAGCTGGCCTTTTGAACACATATGTCTGTGACATGTTCATGTATTAGTAACCAGAAAACATTAGACATGTATAAAAATGCCCCATGCTTCCTTTTGTTTTTAGTTTCTTTCTTTTGACTATTTCTCGGTATAATATTGCAAGCAAGTAATTCGTGAATATAGAACTACCTAGTACCTAATAGATGGTAGTTTCAAATAGTTTATCATGAATTCAACTAAGTCAAACTAAACACGTGGAATAAAGATTTGTTGTTGCTGTTATGTATACAAAAGCTAATGCATACATCCACAATAATACGTCTTTAAATAGCACAATTCAGTATGAAAAAACCTGCATGTGAAGAAAATATCCAAGTGGAATTGATGCCTGAGTAGCTAAAAGGTTCGTTGCTGCAAGCACTGGATTTTTCTTCCATCTCAAGAAGGGCAACTGAAAATTTTCAGAAACAATGAGGTTATAAAAACAGTCAGCATTGTAGTCACTATCAAAAAAATTTCCAAATATGAGAATTTCTTAAAGTATGGGCGAGTGTCTTTAAATCCACATACTATGTTTTGCCACACAGGCTCCTACAAGGATTGAGTAAAATCTATCAGATAGTACATGTGGATATAATTCGACAAGTGGTTGACAGAGAGTATATACACACTCATGCTCATGCTCAGCTAGATTTGAAATCTATATTAATGACTATTACTAATTATTCCCTAAATAATATGAGGATAAAAATGAATGTTTTTTTTGAACAAATATCTCACTGGCTTTATGTTTTAGACCTTACTGAACCGTTGTTAGTGGTAAAAAAGAAGTTTAAATGGAATCCAAATGAACTCACATCCATTGAATAAGCAGCCCCAAGCAACGAATTGATGAAAAGAGTCCAAAACAATGGCCATGAACCTACAATCCATGCAAGCCAAAAACTCTGTAAAAGAGAATAAAATGATATAAGCCTCATTCTTCCATGTCAATAAAGTTTATATTGTTTCAGTAAAAATAAAATAAATAAAATGAAATAAAGCTTATCTTAAACAATATATCATTGAAAAAAGCACACCACAAAAGTTAAGTTACTGTCATTATACTCTGTTATATCTTGTTTACACAAGTTGTGTAAATTAAATTAAATAACAATTAATATATTGTTACTTTTAATATAAAATAATTATGTGTTTTATGAATCTATACAATTATTCAACTGTTAGATTAATTTAACATAAATCTATAGAAGTATTTCTCCTTACGATGATGCATTAGTTTATTTTCCAGGATATGAGAAAACGGAGGCGTGTTCAACCGTGCAATAACGTGAACATTCCATCCTAAGCTTTGAATGAATAAGAACATTATTTTATTGATCCAATGTTTCGCAGTCAAAATTCTAGAGAAAAGATAGAATACTGCATGGAATTTTGATAACCATTAGAAAAACCTAAATGATCATAGACTTTCAAGATCAAATTTGAGTCCCAACATGAAGAAAACAAAATTGATGGCTAGACAAAAGGCAAGGTCATAGACAAGAGGATCAAGTATCACCAACGTATATAGAGAAAGAGCCGGGACTTTTTGTTTTTTAAATTTTAAATTTTCATACAACTACCGATATTAAGAGAATAAAACAAACAAAATGTAAATAAATATTTATATGTCCAAATTTACACTACGGAATTGACCAACAACCAATAGGTTCCTTAAAACTAATAGAAACAAAATTTTATATTAATGATTGGAGGAAAATCAAGCAGAAGATATGATGCTTATGGTACCAGAATTAAAGATGATACAGTAATAATGACACCAGTTCCGAAAGAATATTCCCCAGATGCCAATGGAAGATATGGCTTGTTTATCTGCAATAAAACATTTAGCACATATCAATAATAAGACAACCCATATCGGCAAAGTGTTTTAAGCTATAAAAGGTTTCATGTTGTCTTGACATTATCACATGCTACAATAATTGATGAGGATGCTTGATAAATTTATGTATTTTAAACCAGACTTTAGTGGCCAAAATCAAATAAATTGCTCAAGATGTGAATGTAAGCACAGATATGCTTGTATTCACCTGGTGTATATAGGTACCTAAATATCCAACTTTATTGACTCCATTCATAAACTAGACAAAAATTCTGCCACTATCATCTCTCTGTTACTAGAAAATCTAGAAGTCCAAAAGATAAATAAAAAATAAAAATAAAAACATGTATTATCTATTCTGATTGTATATATATTTCTATTAATAAGTAGCATACCTTGTCTATTTCAACATCATACAATTGATTCACGCCAGAATTAAAAATATTCATACAGAAGGCAGCTAACACAGCCTGAAATAGAAAATTCAAAAGTATTAGTAAAGTTACGTAAAATAGCACTAAACATTTTAAAGGGAGAAAAACACTATAGAAAAGCAATTAGGCATTTTGAAGGGTAAAAGACTTCTTTTGTCACATCAGATAAGGAAACGAAGAAAATATTTAATTTTAATTACGGTTAATTTAATTTTAATTACGGTTAATATAAAATAATTTTACACTTATATCTAATAATATGATGTCATATTATTTAATAAATTTGACATCTCATTTAATTATTAATATAACCAAATTTATTAATAATTGTCAACACAAAATTAAATAATAATACAAAAAAAAATTAACAATGTATCAAAATTAAAGTCACAAACAATACATTGCACAATATTCTAAATTGAATTCCATAGGATACAATATTGAACATAGTGCAAAAGACAATTTTAGAATCGCAGTTAGGCACTTTTAATGGCCAAAGAGATATTAAATAGAAACATTAATGGGTAAAGTGTCTTTTCACTGAATTTTCAAATCAAACAACCAACATATTTGAGGCCTCACCTGCAACCAGGCAATAAAAAATACTGAAGATAAATCTGATAATTTCTGCACTGCAAGGAGAGACCCAGAAGTTGTGGCTAATACCTACACCAACAAAGTAAGCCCATTTAAAATATTTACAAGGTTTGATATATCTAAAAATAGAGGTTCATACAAACGAATTAGATTAACAATTACTATTGAGCATTAGTTACGGGATTTATTCTAGAAAAGCTTTAACTTAACTGTGGCAATTACTGAGTATGGCCTGCTAAACCTGTAGAAAGCATCCAAGGCATCTTTGACAGAGTCCAAAATGCTTTTTGGATCTTGAATTTGGGGTTCATATTCAAATGATTGCCCAGAGGTTGCATTCACAACATATTTTCTCTCACATTCTTGACATGTAGATCCTCCCTCAATGCCTTTGTAATGAGGCTTCAAATTATGCCGCGGAGACATCACGACACAATATTCTTTTTGAGTTTTTCTAGTTTTGTGCCATGAAGTTGGCGTTAAATAAGAACCTAGAATACGAAAAGTTAAATGTTAGTAGCATTGACTTTAAAAATTGAAAAATAGAAATTATTTCTTCATTTAGAATGAAATAAATGTTGGAAGAGTAGTGCTATTTCACACACAACTTTTTTTTTTTTCTAAGAAAAGCTATGAACGATGTACCATGGTTTATTTTAGCATCACCTTCAACCTTTTCTACAGGATCTACTAGAATCAATTTCTCTCTTATGTAATTGCTCTATGTCATTAGTAACACATTTTGCAGAAAAAGCTTTTCATGACATTTAACATTTTCCATGTTGGAATATAGCAAGAATTTAATTTGATCACCAAGTCTCAATCTCTAATATCAAGCAATCTCTATGAGTGTATTTAGAATATAAAAAAAATAAGAAATAATTTGATTTACAAATCAAATTAAATTAAATTTTGTGTTTAGAATGTTAAAAATTAAAAAATGATTTGATTTTTAAAATTTTATGGATTTCATTTTTTTATTTTAAAAATTCTATCAAATTTGATAGGATTTGTTAGGATTTGATTTGATTTAAAATAAATATATTGTTTTACCCTTAGTAACTATCTTTAACTACTTCTTATAAAGATTAAAATGTAAAATAATAAAATTAAATTAAATCAATTCTCATTTTAATGAATTTTAAACACAAAATTTGATCTATAAATCAATTCAAATCTTATTTTTTTAAAAAAGTTTTAAATATAAAATTTAATTTTTAAATCAAATCAAATCAAATTATTTCTCTTTTTTTTTTCATTCCAAACACACTTTATAATTATAAAGTTGCCAAGAATCAAGGCATTTCGGATTGACAACCAAGGATTTGTTTCCTGCCATTTAGGATCTGTTTCCTATTTGTTCCTACTTGTATTAGGAGATTTTTTTCATATCCTTTATATTGTGTTTTGGATGACAAGTAGTAATGAGGGAAAAGAAAGAAATGAGTAGAAGGAAAATAAGTTTCCTTGTGTGGTAGTTTAAAAATAGATTAGAAGAGAAATGAACTTAGGGGGATGGGGATCTATCCCACTTAGTTCCCTCAAAAGCTTAATTTTTATTCTGCCCAAAATTTGGATGGAATAAGATGGGAACTCAAGGGTAATGAACTTGTATTAGTTTCCTTTATTAATCTTTTAAATAAGGCAAAAAATAGCTTTGTTTCATTTTTTTTTCTTTTTCAGTCCATCTTTATTTATTTTTTTCTATTCCATTAATAAAAAAAAATTCATATAAAACTAGAGAGTTATTGTAAGCATTACGAGAGTGAGATCTGCATGTAACAGGTTTTTGGATGTGAGATTTTTTAAGCATTGTAATCATTCATCTTCAATGAATTTACGACATAGGTCTTGTCAATTACCGAACGACGTTAAATCTTTATGTGATGTTTTTCTCTTCCTTGACTCAGATGAAGATGACTATGCCTAGGTTCGAGGTTGAGAAATGATGGGTCTAACAACTTCAACCTTTGGAAAGTAAAGGTGAAGGCTTTACTTATGCATCAAGGGCAGAAAATTCATTATAGGGAGACTACCTCTGGTCTTCAACTATCAATGTAGAAGCGAAAAACATCAACTGTGTAAAAGAAAAATGGTGGAGGTCGTTCAGCACAATTCAACTATGTCTAGTAGACAAAGTTCTATGTGAGATGATAGAGGAAAGTATTGTTTCTGAACTATGGAAGAAGTTGGAGGATAGATATTAAAAAAAAAAAAAAAACTTAAGCAATAAGATGTATGAAAAACAGCGAATGTACACCTTATGGCTAAGGGAAGGTATGCCAACGTTAAACCACATAGAGTCCAACAAAATAATGATTGACTTGTTAGGAACTTGGAATGTATATCAAAAGATTAAACCATGCGATCATTCTTTTGAGTTCATTACCCCATTAATATGAGAATTTTGTGGACACCATTATATGGTCGAGACGCAATCACAAGAAGTTCAATTGTTGAGAGACTACAGTCGAAGAAGCTACAAAAAGTAGTATTTGCCTTAAATGGAGGAAATTGTTTGGATGGCTTGGTAGTAAGGGGTAGGAACACTAATGCTTTGTTTGGATGTATGAGAGAAAATAGAAGAAAAGAAAATAGGAAGAAAGAAAATGAAGAAAAGAGGAAATAAAGAGAAAATTTTCTCTTCATTTGTTTGGATGAAGAGAAAATGAAAAGAAAAAAAATGAGAATAAATAATAAAAGAAGATATAATTATGTAAAATGGCATATATATCCATATCTTATAAGGAGGAGATATAAATATATGTTTTTTCTTTTGGTAATGTAAATATGTGCTATTTTTATATTATATTATATTATATTATATTATATTATATATATATATATAAAATGCATTTATCATAAATTATTTAAATAAATAAATTTTATAATTCATTTTATTTTAGAAATTAAGTTATTCTGTATTATTAAAACTAATTTATAAATATTTTTAAATTGTTTAATTTAAAATTAATTTATGGTTTTATAATTTTTTTTAAAAAAATCTTAAATAAAAAGGCACCTACTTAGCTACCCAACCCCCCGTGACGAACCTCATAGCCCTCCCAAATAACCCCAAGCCTCACGACATGACCCCCTATCTTCCTCTGTTTCACTTTGCAAGGCATGAACAGATTTATTCCACGTGATTTCACTTATTTGAATATTTTGATTTATGTGAAATACTCACTTCAATGTTCAGAGGATGGGTTCTTCGAATTATTTTTTGTACTAAAATATGATTATTGTTTTAAATATTTTGGGTCTTAATTTATCAAGTTATGCAAACTCTATTCTTTGTTTTTACCTTCTCCGAGTTGGATCGGTTCAACTGTGTCCGAATGTGGCAAAACTTGTGTGGTTGAGTGGCTGTATGTGACTGTTGGAAAAAAAATGTATAAGAGGTTATAATTGTCATTAGATGCATATTATCTCATTCTCCCCCGTTTTCTTCCGTGTTGAGAGGAGAAAATTTTTTGGTAGTTGGTCTCACATGCATTTTTTTCTCTCCTCCCTATTTTCTTTCCACAACCAAATGGGGAAACAGCATATTTTCTCCATTTTCTCTCTATCAAAGTTGAAAGCAAATCATAAGAACATGAAATGTTTTTAATGCAAGAAGACAAGTCACATCTAGAAAATTTGTCCACAAGGAAAAGACAAGAAAAAGGATGGTGATAAATCTAAGAGTAGAGCAAATGTAATCAACGACAGTTGTGAAGAAGACAAGGTTAATGCAATTTTAGTTTATGAATCCAAGCAAAGAGTGGATTCCTAATACTGGTACATATTTTCATGTAATTCCTCGTCGACGCATTTTCTCTTAAAAACTACAAAAGAAGTGGATAAGTGGATAGGTTGTTACAAATTTTATTTTTTGTAATTTAATTTGTTACAAATTTTATATTTTGTAATTTAATTGTGTCGTGTCATATAATTTTTAAATTTTATTGTATTTATATATTAGTGTCGTACCATATTTTTATATTTTTATCGTGTATCTCCACTTGTGTTTCATAACTTTTGTCTTTCATAACTTTTGTCCCATTCCCCAAGTGGAAGACTTGATATGGATTTTTTTAATATTTAATTTTCTTATAGGTCCTGCCCCACACCTCAAATTATTACTTTCAAGTGGTCTAACTCTGCCATTAATGTTAGGTACACACATATCATCATATTTTCATAATCTTTATTATTAAATTATACTTAAGAGTCACTAAAAATTTTGCATACTAACACTTTAACTCTACAATCTCATACAGATACGAGGTGCTGTGTACCATGTAAATGTGTAAAAAAATATTATTCGAGATCGAGATGCTTATGTAATTATTATAAAGAAAAAAATGAAAGAGAAGAGGAATATATCAGACATACTTGCATAATAATTCTTGGCACATTTTTTACTCCTCCAGCAACTTCCACCTACGTACCAATGAATGGCTCCTCGTGTTAAGCAAATATTAAGAAAAATTTAACAAATATCAAAGAATTTCAGATATATTACATGGAGTAAATATTTAAAAACATATATATACCTAACAACATGCTAAGTTGGAATTTAATAAAATATTTTGTAAAAAATTTTTTTAAAAAGGTTCAGTGTTTTTTTAATATTATAAACAGGTTCAATGTTAAAATGTTTTTCATATTTTCATCTCAATCTTCGCAAAACAATAAAAACACGGAGAGAATTTTGTAATTATAACAATAACTGTTTAGTTTACCAAAAAAAAAAAAACAATAACAGTCAATTGCTGGATCTTAAATTCTCCAATTAAGAAGTAAAAGCAGACAAACCAGTGGTAATGGAAGAAGCTCCAGGAAAAGACGAAAGAAGCATGGAAGCCATCCAGATCAGTAACTTTTCAGCAGAGCTTCAGTTTCTGGCAGTTCTGCAGTTTTATGAAACCAAAACAAACCCAAGTTCCCCTTTAACCTCTCAAAAAACAGATAGAAGAGAGGCCTATATGAAAAGCATACAACTGTGAGTTGGATTCAAGACAAGATCGTCCTTTGTCCTTTGATGAAAATGGTCAGCTGTTATGACAATATATAGGAAAACTTTTCACTGTAAAAGCATGCAACTATGCTTGGGTCCAAGACACCGTCCTTTGCCCATTGATTGAATGTTTGTTATAAGTAAAATATCCAGGCTGTCATGTCTCATAAGTCATAAATTAAACTTTGGCAGGGTCAAACCTAAATTAATAATAAATTTCTGTTAAGCTATCCCTTTCTAAGTCCAAACTTGATTTATTATATTACAATATAAATATATAAATATTATTAAAATATATTATAAAAATTAGTATAAGGATAATCCAATTTAAAATAATTAAAATTTACAAACTATAATTAATATAAATTTCTTAATTTTATGTAAAATTAATCTAATTAAAAATATTATAAAATCATTTAATTGTTTTGCTTTTTTCTTTTAATATTATGTTAAGATAAAATGAATGATACAAAATGTGCCACGTATAGCAACCGTTCTCCACACATGTGATAAGTCATGCATCTGTTTCCCTTTTTTTTTTTTGGTTGACATTTATCAGTAATATATATATATATATATATATATATATATATATATATATATATTGACCAGTCAAATATTTTTTTTTTTTGACTAACATCGAAACCAGTCAAATATTTTTTTTTGACTAAATCAGTCAAATATTATAATACGTGAATGAGTATAAATTATAAATATTATGGAGTACAAACTATAATGTCAACGCTTTTATATGTCCTTTATGGTAGTTTTATAAGAAAAAAAAACAATTTTATATTTTTACATTCGAACAGGTTAAAAACACTTCTTAGAGTAAAAAGTAATTTTCGTAATATTATTCAAAGACAAAATAGCTCTTACTTTTCATAAAAGCTCTATAAAATATTATTAATCTTTAACTTTCTCTCATGCATAAATTAAAATTTAAGATTTCAAAATGTATAAATAATTTCAGGAATTTCAGATTTTGTGCAAAAATTCATTTTTTATAAAAATCGTTGATTTAAATATGTGGTAGAATTGTCACGATCGAGATAAAAAAAATACTCGATAAGTCTCTGATTAAATTTAATTATAATATATATATATTATTGGAGTTTAAAAAACCAAAAGAGTATGGTATATTATTTTTTTTGTACAAAAAAGCATAGTTATTAAATTAGAACTGGTTATTGACTCAGTTGAAATACTGAGTTAATAGGTCACTGGTGGTCACTGGTTCAATAGATCAGTCATTGATCAAATCGGTTAAAATTAAATAAATATATAAATTTTAATAAAAATACAAAATAAATAAGTATAATTGTTGCACCATCCTTTTGTTTCAAACAAAAGCCATTTGAGCATAAATTTTTGTGGATATTTTAACAAAGTACCCATAAGACCATAAGGCCCATATTCACACATAACTTACAAAACCCTGACTTATGTGCATTTTGAAGTCAATTACAAATAGTATATATACATTTTTTTATATTTTTTTAATATCATGATTATATTATTTTTTTATTATTATTTTTACTTAATCACCATCGTTTACAAAAGATGTAAATAGTAATATTTTTTGAAAAAAATGATGTATTAGCATAATTTTACTTTTGAAGTAGCCTTAGCAACTGCACACTATCATCTTGCTACGTCTTCTTTTCATTTCTCTACTGTGCGTCCAAGGACGCATCCAACCATTTCTCTCTCTCTTTTCGCTTTTGAGTTTAAGCATTCATTGGGATTTATCTGTGTTTTGTATTTCCTTTGAGTATGGCATCTATCCGTTTGAAATGGTGATCTAAAGTGCCGCCATCTACGCTGGCGAACCGCTACCATCGATATTGGTGATTGGAAGTCTTGTTGCAATTGGCGCCAATGGTCGAAAGTTGGTTGGAATGGAGCTTGATCGATTTTGTACTACACATGGAAGACTCATTCACAGGTTGTTCAGCCGGTTCTTACCTGACCGAGTCTTCAAAACTCGACCGGTTCACTCCGGTTCGTACCAGTTTGATAACATATCCTATCAGAAGGACTACTTCGACCAACCAGATGACCGATTCACTGGTCTGACTGGCCAGTTTTAATAACACTGCAAAAGAGTATATTAAATTAAGAATTATTATAATTTTCTCACTATTTTTTAGGTATTACGTGCAATTTACGTAATAATTCTGTTAAATATTTAAAAATCTCCTAACCGTGTGTGTTTTCAAGACAAAGTGTGAAGTGAAATTATTGGTACATTTCACACATTGACAAAAAATAAAGGATCTAATTTCACTACAAAATAAACAAATATTCTTATCATAAATAGTGTATATATTTATTTTATATATTATTTAATATTATTTATTATATTTTTTTCTATTTTAATCATATATTTTAAAAAATATGTGTACAGTAAAATCATCTTTCTCCAAAATAAAGGATCTAAACAGCAATTTACTTAATAATTTTTTTTCAATTATTATTTTTATCCAATTTTTGTATTCAGTGTATAAAATAAGTATATGAAATGGAATTATAAGTGTGACTAAGAAAAATAAATAACTTGTTATTGGCCACTGGTATTGCCAATTTGGTCTCCTAAGAAAGAAATGTGATTGGTGTGTACGTAGAATCAAGATTTTTTTTTTGATAGGTTTTATTCCGGCTTTTTTCTCTAATATTTGTTCTCAATCGCAATAAAGAGGTAGAAGCAGAAGTTTGTTAATTGTTAGCCGCCAAGGTTGAACCCTTCTGATGGGAAAACAAAAACAGATTGGAAGACTTTCCACTAGCAGACTTAAGGTGGGCACACAGATTGGATTTTTTCTTGCGCTTTCTGTTCATTTTAAAAGGAAAATGTTACTTTTATATTTTTTAAAAAGGGTGTAAATATTATTTATATTTTTTTTAAGAAGTGTGATTGAGTGAGAAACAATAATAAAAAAATATATGTATAATAAATAATATTAAATAAAATATAAAAAAATATATATATATAATTTAATGTAAAAATATAAAAGTTGATTTTAAATCGTTGTTCCAATCCCACTTATTGACTTTCAGAACAAAGGAGAAGAAAAAAACTTGAAAAGACTCTAAAATTGGATAAGAGTTAAGAAATGAGAAAAGAAAAAAAATAAACTTTCTAAGAGGCTGTTTGCTTCCAAAGAGAAACTCCAACATTGCGTTTGGGATGAAAGTGATGAAAATGATGATTTTAAGGGATGAAAGTGGAATGAAAATGGTTGAAAAGAAATAGTCATTCTCAATCTAAAGTTTGTTAAAAAAAAATCAGTATGGAATAAAATTAAAGTTGATTTAAAAAGACATAAATGATTTCCATAAGAAAAATAAAAATTTATAACTTTTTCTTGTACATCATATATATGCAACGTAGTATGACTGTATATCCCCGAAACAATCTTTAAGTTTTTTTTTTTTTTGCAACTTGATAACAAAATAGTATCACTTGAAAAAAAAAAACTCACGTTGTTTTATAATTGAGAAAAAAATTGTCATTTGAAACATAGGTACCATATAGTCAATAAACTTTGCAATTTTTGCATACACTGTCATTGTAAAAGAGTTTTAATTTTTTGATAAATTAATATTTATTGTTATATCTTTTTCTTAGTAATTAAAATAAAAGTTAAGATGTCAAAATATTAATGTATGTCAGTGTACAACTCTTTACAATGAAAGTGTATACCACTTTAATTCATATTTAAATATTCTAAATTCTAATAATAACATTTTTTTATTGATTATGGGATTTATATGTTGGCTTTATTTTGCCATCATCTCCCTTAAAATTCTGTTTCCTGGGAGATTATTCTCAATTTCGTATAACCTATGTAATCAAATTGTGGCTTAAACTTAGAATGTCAATCCTTTTACATTCAAGAGGAAAAAAGGATCAAACTTTTCTAATTGCTTTATTCATGTATCTGGTATGAATCTTGATTGTTCATTTGTAAAGTAAGAATCGATATTCAACTAGGACAGTGTATGATCGTGTCATGCATGCATTAAATATCAAAGAGAGAATGTTGGGCATGTCATTCAATAATATGTATTGAAAAGATAATTGAATTGAATTTGAGAAAACACTTACATTATCATTCCAAGTACAAATTGATTGATATGTTACGAGCTACTTTTACTTCTAGAAAGTGAAGATAAATTCCTATATAAAAACGAAAAAATGAAAAGAGTAGTCGTTGGTAACTCATCTTCTTGCTACGGGTATAGAGTGTAGAGTGTTCAGGACCTTTTGAAATGTTATCCGACCTTCCTATGTATAAATAAATGTGGTAACCGCTCTTAGCATCCAACGTTCCTGCAAATATTTGGTGCCTCTTAAGATTGCGTGATGTGTACTTAGCTGTTACTCCTTCTCAATTAGTGCACTACTTCAGAAAATGTGTACATATGACACTTCATACATTTGAATGGATGTAATGGAGATAAATTCTCCATCATGGCTAAGCCTCACGATCAGTGTTATGTAATCAAAGATCTTCTAGAATGTCACACACGTGTCACATGCTTCATTAAAACTAAGTCTTGTTGTGAACTTCGTCAACAACATCAGTATTGTCGCTATGCAACATCACAAATCGAGTTCTAAGAACTTAGTCAGTTTTGGAGTTATCTAAAGCAACATTAGTATTACTATTATGCGTCATTTAGCTCCAAACTCCAATAACTCTGGGTCGACCTTGCTAGGATGACGTTGACCTTATGGTAACATCAGTATTATCATTTGCTTTACTTTTGATAGCATTAGTACCATCAAATATCATGCAATAGCATCAATACTATCTCGATGAGTAACTTCAGTACTACCAGAAATTACTTCTCCAATTGGTAGATCATGACAACACTAAAGCAATTTCTCTTTAATGCTTAGGAAACATCAGTATTGCCTTTACTCAACAGCCTCAATTTTGTTAACCAGTAGACTTAGTGTCCATTTGACACTTCCTTAGCAGTCTCAATACTGCCACATGTCACATAATGATATGTGTAGGTTTATAACACTTATGTTGTAATAAATTTTTTATTATGCTCCCAACAGATTCCAATTCCACTTTTTGAAAGTTTCACTTCATTTTAAATTTGTTATTCAAATCCCACTTATTGACTTTCAAATTTCACTTGCTATCAACCCCAATGGTTGGCCTAGTGGTAGACGAGCATTTGATGTGTGGGTAGGCACATGGTCACATGTTCCAATCTCAACTATGACATTTCTTGAAGTCAAGCAGCAATGAATATCCTTGTGAATCACTTTGCATGGATGACTTACCTACCTTGGACTAGACCAGGAAAGTGGAATAATAAAAGTAGCCTCATTTATTTCCCTTGATTCTTTATAGGATTATGCTATTATAGATGTGTGCATGATATTGAATGAACTTGTTTTATACTAATGAAAATAAAAAGACAAAAGCTCTCTATTGAGCACTGCAAGAAATTCAGAGATCCATCAAAAATTTGAATTGTCAACAGATACAAGTCCAAAAAAAAAAATATTGGTCAAAAACAAAAATACGTTGGAGTTCGCAAAAAAACCATAACTTGGAGCATGGCGTTTTTTGGCAAACATATCCACCTAAAATTTCCAACGGATATTTAGTAGGAAAATGTCGGTTACCATAACTTTTTTCCTATGGAAAATCAGCTGAAATCAATATATTGGTGACTCTAAACAGTTCGAGATTTGACTGTTCTACTCATTTTTTGTCTTCCACTGACAGTGAGGATGACGACTCTAATAATAACATTTTCATCTAGTTGATATGATTGAAAGTTTGTATAGTAAAAATGGTTCCACCTCTTACGACAATGAGAAAAAGACAAGGTAATGAGATATTAAAAAAAGAAAGAAAAATAATGAGTATTATAATGATGAATTTATATGATTTTATGAAATAATTTTTTCTAGAGAACATAAACCCTTTGGTGGAGAAGCTAGAGAATAAGAAAGAAAGAAAAAGCAAACAAAACTTTTTAAAAGAATTATGACACCAATGAAAATGACATAATACCAAAGAAATATCTCGATAATATTGTGTGCTCAACATTATTAGAACTAGGATAATTTATAGGGCAATCCCAAGACCATTGCCCTTCTAGGTGGCACAAAAACATGTGGCTGCTTGCAGTTGTGTATCAAATTTTAAAGAGTAGCTGAAAAAATTTAATCTAAATGGGGTTTAGATGAAAGTTAAATTAGGATTTATAGAGTGATGACGATGAAAAGTGAAGCATATATACTTTTCTTATTATTTGTAATACAATATGAACTAAAGGAAAGACTATTCAAATTTAACGAATCAGTTTAGAAACTAAGAGTGTCAGCATCAACAAAAGTCATTTTTCTTTTGAAATCTTGAATTGATCGAGCTAGTGTTTAAAATTTTTTTGTGTTGGTTTCTCTCTTGATGAATTGGGATACCAATCTTGCTTGCTACAATTTGAGAAACACAATCTTTCCAAACAATGTTCATTGTGAAATATATCAATCATTATCATTATATTCATTTATTAAATATATGAATTTTGTTAACATTCTTACATACGTTCTTCCATATAGTCGATAATAGTCAAATCTTACCAAAGTCAACTCATATGCCTTATCCAATCTAGAGATTTGGACCATATAACTTCTCTAATCAAAAGATTCTCTAATCAAAAGAGGTCTCTAAATTAGAGAAGACATATGGGTTGGGCACTGTACGATATGACTATTATTAAGAATAAGGAAAAGTATAAGAGTGTTAAGAAATTTGAGTATTTAACTGTTAAAGACAAGAATGATGATTGATGTATTTCATAAGGAGCATTACTTAGAAAAAAATTGTACTTACCGAATAGTTGCCAACATTTTTATCCTACCTCACAAAGAGAGATCTAATACAAAAATCTTTTAACATAAGTGAGAGCAATTCATTAAAGATTAAAAATAAATTACTTTTCCTTATACTAATGTGGATACTTTTCCTCACTAAAAAAAATTACTTTTCCTAATACTTCCAATTTCTAAACTCATTCATTAAATATGGATAACCTTCCCTTGAATTCTTATAGTATTACAAGTAATAAGAAAACTACTACTCCACTTGTCATCACAATCACTATCAAAATCCTAATATCAACTTCATCCAAATTCTATTAAAATTATTTTTTTCTCAACTACTCTCCAAAACTTGATAGACTAGTGCAAGGAGACATATGTTTCCGCTGTCACCAGTAAGGACAATGTCTAGGCACTACCCACTCAACTTTTACAATCTTAACGATGTTGAGTGTAACACCCTAGCTCTGATACCAACTAATGTAACACCTTAGCTAGGGCATCACATTTTCGACTCCTGACTCATAATCTGAAAATAAGTTCGCACAAGGTTTGAGTTATAAAATATGGGTTTCAAAATTTTCTTCTTTACTTTACTGAAAATATTAGGTAATATTGAAAATCATATTTCAACTATTCATTATACAATACTTACACCAATTAATATCACAATTTAAAGAGAAATATATAATTAACAGACTTATATATTTTTGACAGACAGTAGCAAACCCCATGATGGGTCCTACTTAATAATCGGTACAATACTAGCGAGAAACTTTAACATACTTATTCCTTATCTATCAAACATCTGTTCCTTTGTCAACACTTTTCGAGTCCTGAATGTCCACTCCTTATTGTTGTCACCAATCTCAGAGTATTTATCACCCGTTATGTCTAAGACAACTCGATCCTTCTATTGTTTGATTTTAACAACATAGACACAGCAAAACAACATAACAAAGAGGTGAGATCACCTACACCGATACCAACATGGCAGCATAGAGATAACACACAGCCAACAATATCATACAGACAGATCATACCATAATCATGTTATCAGTATTATCATCATCATCATCATCCAATTATTTATCAGTTTAATCATCATCCAATCATTTATCAATTCAATTATCATAATCAATAATCAATATTCCTTAATTAATATATCACACAGATATAAATGTTTAGATTTATGCATATGTACAAAGACTCAGTTTTTCAAAAACAACTCCATGGAGGTTTTCACAATTTCGAGAAGAATGCTTTGGTTAATTGTCAGCCTTAGCCCAAAGACAATCTCCCAGTCGTTGAAAAGAATCGTGTTCTTGTCGGGTATCGTCAATGCGTTACAAATCGGATCAGCATCGCTAAGTGACACAGGGTACTCGCCACCGTCCACGGTCGACCATGCCGCCTCGACGCCTTCAAGATCCATCATATAGACCTCACTATCAATTCTCATTCCCTCTTCAACCATAAGAGCCATAATAGCTATTAGCTATATTTTATACAATACACGAATATATCAGTGCAAGTCCAACCCCAAAGAGCCAAATCTTTTCAATTTCATTTGTTCAATTTATATCATATGCTTCAACGCATACTTTTCTAATGCATGTATAATGCACCAAATCCATTCACAGGCATCTCTTTCCATGCATACAAAATGCACCAAATACCAAGTAGGCAAAACACGCTCATTTTCTCATACATGTCCATACACCTGTTTTGGTTCAAGAATTATACTATATTTTTCAACACAAAATTATGTTATCATGTTTTCATAGTTATAAAACACTTTCGCCGTGTTTTCACAAAATTGCGTAACATTTCCATTATGTTTTCAAAATTCCAAAATGTTTCTGTTACATTTTTAAAATAAACATTTCTGTTATATTTTCACAATACTGTAATACTTTTGTTACATTTTCAAATGCCGCAGCTCTTCTGTTGCACTTTTAAATCACGTATTAATTTTTCAATGTCTTTCTCAATCGCGTAAAAATATATGTTTCTCAAATCGCATATTATTTTTCCACTATTTCAAAATTGTGTATGTTTTTCAATAATATTTTCAATAGTTTAAAATATTTAAACGCTTTCTAAATCTCATAACAATTTTCTACCATTTTTCATAATTACGTAAAAATATTCTATCATTATTTAATCACGTAGTGATTTTTTAACTATATTTCAAATCACGTAAAATATTTAAACTTACATAAAATATTTAAACGTAATTCAAATCATGTAGAAATATTTTAACATATTTCAAATTATAGAAATATTTCACTATATTTTAAATCATTTTTAAGATACATAAATCATTTTTTAACATTTTACAATCATGTAAAATATTCCTCAATATTCCAAACATTATTTTGGACTTTCAAATAAGTCAATATCATTTTCAACACATTTTTAAGATACGTAAATAATTTTTTCACTATAATTCTATTACAAAAAATATTTCTCAACCTTCAAAAATTTCATTTCATCTTTTCTCAAAATATTATGACTTTGTACTTCATTTTTAACATTTTCTTACTCAAGAAAATCTTTTTCCACGCTTTACTTTACTCAAAAATTCTTTTCAAATATAATCCACAAAATTACTTTTCCATTGATATAAATCAATGTTTCAAATCTTAAAATTTTCAAACGTTTCAAAACTTGAAAATAAGTTATACTTGAGTAAATTCTCAAAATACCATTATATTCTCCATTTTTTCCCAAATCATTTCCAAATTAACCTACTTTAAAATAAATTGAAGTTTGAAAACATTTTCGTTTACAAAACTTAATTTTTCAAGTGAAAAAAATACTATTCCCTTTTCAAATTTCTTGTATTAAATCAATTATATTTTCACTTGAAAAATTACTTTGTTTCATCAAAATCTAGGCATTACTATTTGAAAAATTATCAAAACATTTTTTCTTTTAAATTGATATGGTTTTACACAAACAAAACTATTAAAGTTTTATTTTCAAAACCAAAGTACTTCATATAACAAACCCATTTATTCAAATTCATTTTCACTTTCTTTGCAAATCTTTTTTCATTCTTAGTCAAAAATCTTTTTCTTAATATATATTTTCTCAAAATTATTCTTTATTGATCTAGTCCTATAAAATCATATTGAGTTGTTTTAATTATTCTTTCTTAACTTTAAATTTTCTAACGTTTTCCAAAACCCAAATAAATTCTTCGTGAGTAAATTTAAGTTACAAACATTTTCTTTTATATTTCTAAATCACTTCTAAAAATTGATTCTTTTTAAATTAATTTGAAGTTCAATACTTTCAATCTTCTTTTTCTTTTATTTATGAAAATTCCACTTCACTTAATTTATAACACTTAATTCTCTTTTTTAAAAATCCTTATTTGAAAATTCTTGTATTTCATAGCATCAAAATATTTTTCTAAATTATCAAAACTTTATAGATGGTCATTGGAACCATGAAATATTTTTCTTCTAACTTAAATAAATTCCATTATTGTTTCTACACAAATTAAATCAATAAAATTTTATTCTAAAATTTGTGTTCATGTTTTCTTAAAAAAAACAAACCTTTAATTCATTTTTCATACTCCTCAAATCAATCCAATTTTATTCTTCTATAAACATATTAATTTGTAAACACCTATTTTGAGGTGTCTTGGCCGAAATTCTCATTGTTCTAAGGATCAAAATTTAATTTCATTGTTCTTGAAAATTTTCAACATTGACCCTCATCAAGGGCATCAAAACCGTAACTCTTCCTTGGCCATTGGAACCAAGATCAATTTTCTTTCCATCCACACATCATGGCATACATATATATATTTCATCTTAAATATCACAAACATGCCATATACTCATCATGCATATTATAAGCATACTATCAAAGCCATAAAATCATGCAAAACATATTAAGCATAGACAAAAATAATCAAAGCATAAGAAAATAAATTAAAGCTCATAAACATACAATTAATTATTACATGACCATAGATTGGAATTCTCACATAAATTCACAATCCATCAAATATAAGACCATCTCCCACCACCATAATTGGTTGGTGAGATGGATCTCCCTCTTACCTCTTGAAAATCCTCAAAACTTCTTGATTTTGCTTCTCTTTCCAAGTCCTTCAACACCAAGGGCTTCTCAAATTCAAAACAAAATACATAGAAATTAGTATACTAAGCTTGATTAAGAGGAACCATGGATCAAATATGGTTTAGAACATGAAAAAAAAGAGAAGAAATGAAGTCTTCTTATACTTCACCTCAAAAACCCAATAACTTTGATCTTGAAGAAAGTCCATGAAGATGAATGATTTAGAGAAAATCTCCAACATGAAAGTTGCTTAGAATATCATGTAGATTCAAGATCTATGGTTGGATTAAATTAAACAAACCATGGAACAATCATGGCTTAGAAAATCATAAACATGAATTTAAACCATAAAAACCAAAGTTTATCTCTAGGAAAGTAAGGTAAAAATGGGATTTTGAAGCACTTAAAGTGAGATTTTGGGAAAACTTTCTAAATGAAAAGTGTTTAGAATGGTGTTTAGCTTTAGGAAATGATGAGAGTAAAAATTATAGGTGATGGATAGTGTATTTGGGTGTAGAGACCGAACCAATGGAGAGAAAATGGAAGGAAAAATGGTTGCTTGGTTCTTGGGATTTTGAGAGAATAAGATGGAGGCTTTTTGGTGAAGTAGAAAAATGAATATGGAGAGTGTAACCAAAGGTGCTGCTGCCGTGGGAGTGAAAGAATGGAGAGATATGAATTCATTTGGCATAATTGAAGGCTATCATGATGACGCACAAAGTCTTCCACTTTGTCATCTTTTTCTTTGGCCTAAAAAGGCTATACAAGCATGTCTAAACATGTCTCCTCCTTCCTAACACTCCAAAACCGTCTCCCTTCATCATGCACTCCAAATTTGTCATAATTACTTGCTAATTGATTAGTTAATTCATTAGATTAAGTTTCCTAATCAATCTTAACTAATTTTCTAATTACATAACTAATTAATTAGACATATTATTTCATATATTATAATCTCTAATTAAGAATTAGATTATAACAATTTAACATTTAATTTAGTTTACTTAACTTGTTAATTAGGCCATTATTTGAAGCATTTCTAGCCATTGATTAATTCAATGGTTAGGATTTAAGTAGACTTTTGATTTTTAGAAGACTAAATCTAAGCCATTGGATCCTTCTCCTTTAACTTCTAGTCATTAGATGTGTCTCCAAAATAAAGGGTCAAGATTACTTCTTCTTACTTTTAATCCAAGGGTCATAATTAGTCTTTGTTACTTTTTAAGGCCAAATCTCCACCATTGATTAATTCTTCATCCAATGGTCATAAATGGTCTTTGTCACTTTTTAAGACCAAATCTCCACCCTTGATCAACTCTAAATCCAATTGTTGTAAATGATCACTTTATATAATCAAATTTACACCGTTGATTAAATCTATGGTTGATATTGAAGCTTGTCTAACTAAGTTTATTCTTACACCATTGATTAAATCAATGGTGATTATCAAATGCTTCTTTATTAAGTTTATTTCTTAACCGTTAATTTAAATCAATAGTGGATATCCAAACCACCAATGTTGACTTAAGCAATATAATTTTTATTTTTATCTACTAAAAATCTCACGAAAGAATATATTTACTATATTTTTATCTTCCGATAAATAAATACAGTACAAAATAAATTTTCTAAAACTGTTTTCGGATTCAGGTTCAGTAAGATCCCCTGTCTCCGTCTAAACAAGACAAATTTTTCTATGCGTAAAAATTTTTTTCGGTTCATGGGGACCTACACGGTCCACGTATGGTCACCTGGCCCACCTAGGACCACACAGGGCCCACATACATCAAAAAAATTCATAATCATCCACAAAAATCACAAATATTAGAAAACGTATAAAAATTAAGTCAGATTGTTAAAAATAATTAACAGTCAAGAGAAATAAATACAGAAAGATTTTTCTCAGTCTGAAAATTATTATTTTCCTGACACGGAGTAAATCACTTAAAACGATCAAATATGCTGACGGAATAAACAAAATAATTTTACAGTATCCAAAAATTACTAAATAGTAAAATTCTGTTAACTGTCAAAATTACTGTTTAAGAGATGGGAAATTTGGGGTGTTACATTGAGCTCACAATTTTATCAAGCACTCCCTCTCCACGAGACCCTTATATAATCTCATTATCATTGTTAAAATCACTCTTTATATAAATTTCATCTGCTTTCGATTTCAGTCTTATCCCCTCAACTACTTCACCATGTGCCTTTTGTCCGTTAGAAAATCTACTTCACAAAAACATATAAAATTATTATTTTTAATTCGCAATGTTCCTTTTCTTACATCACTCTACCTATTATTCTCATCATCATCATAGGTGGTGAACTCATGTCACCACTCAAACATTCTATCACATGTACCATCTGATATTTTTATCGCTAAAGTCATCATCCTCACAATCAGTAAATAAAAAAAGATAAGTTACTTGAGCAATCAAATCCCGAACTGCTTAGAGCCACTTAACATATCAATTCAAAACTAATATCGTCTAACTTAAGGTTTAGAACTTTTTAATTAAGTAGAGCATTAATAATTTCAATAATTCAAACACAACAACATGCATGCAAATAAGTGTTAATAACAATAGCATAGTACTATATTATTATACATATACAATAACACAACTAATGAAATAATTTAAGTATTAAGTTTATGCACACAACTCGTAGCTACGAGAGCGATGCCTTTTAACATCAACAATATCTGTCTCACTGCCTTATGTTCCCGATCCAATCGTGCGTATATATGCCATATGTTTGCTAATTAGTCACACATTCATATAATTAATAATTTTAATTTATTTAATTAGTTAATTATTTAATTAATTAATTTAAATAATTATATAACTAATTATTTGATTATATAGAGTTTAAAATTTTAATTTCTTTAATTTAATATTATATTATATTTTATTAATTTTATTAATTATTTTTTTACTATATTAATTAATTATTAAATTCATTAATCTATTAAATTTTTTACTTGGATTTTTTAAAAGTTCATATTATTGTTTTTGTCACCAATTTTTAATAAGGTCATATAATACTATATTATTTTTATCATGAAATAGTATTTGTCTTCTACGATATATTGTTGTTATTTAAATCTCATATCATAATAGTAACTATCATCTATTATGTTAGCACACAAACACCAACAAATAAAAACATACCATGCATATAAACATATATTAAGATATATACACAAACACATTCAAAATATAAACATCATATCATGCATACATATACATATACATAAACTAATATAACATTCAAATTTAAATAAAAAATTAGAATGGGTATATCATGCATGAATGCACTACATCCCCTGGCCACCATAACCACCGGCCACCACGAACTTGGACGGAACTTTAGCGCGCAAACACCCACTAGGAACCGAGAACCTTTGCGTGCCACCACCCACCACGAATCTACAGCCTCATAAGCCACCATGAACCTGGAACCTCATAAGCCACCATGAACCCACAACACCTCGACCCGCGACCATTCCCCATCTTGCTTGAAACCTCCACAACTAGAGACCGCATGCACTTGAAGTGGAAGAGGTGCACTCATGACCAATGGAGTTATGGTGGGACGAGATGAGAACGATGGTGGAGAAGATGGAAGGATGAGTAGAACGACAGTGGAATAGGATGAGAATGATGGTGGAAGAGGAAGAGAATGGAGAGGAGAACGAGTAGAATGAAAAAATGAAGAAGAAGAGCCACGCTTAAGTTATAAGAAAATTTCTCAAACTTTTACTGACAGAGCAGATTAAATTTTCGGAAGACCAATCACCAAAAATCATATGACGTTCATATATCAGAAGTTAGAGAATTTTTCTTGAAAACCTTGAAACACGTAATCGATACATTTACCAACAGATTAGTCACTGGAAATTAAAAAAATCATTGCCATTTTTTTTATTTTTTAGTGGATTATTTTTATTGAATAAAGACATGTGTAATGCAATAAATATGCAATAAACATTCCTCTCAAACATGTAATAATCATGTTTAATTGATTATAAAAATGCAATATTGTATACCTCTAGCAAAAGAACTCAGATCAGACCTGTAGCTTTCCTTTGGTAAAATGGAATATAGTTACCCAGCCCAAGAAAATGGAAGGTCTTGGTATTCGTCGAGCTCGGTTTCGTAATCTTGCTCTTCTTGGCAAGTTGATTTGGAGTTTAACCTACAAGAAAGACAAGCTTTGGGTTCGAACTCTCTCTAGTAAATATTTGAAATATTCCTCTTTTCTTTCGGTAGTGGCTAGGAATAGAGATTCTTATACTTTGAGATCAGTAACAAAGACCATAGGAGTTTTTAAAGATGCTTACCAATATAGAGTTGGCAATGGATCTATCTTTTTCTGGTTTGATAGTGGCTTAAGGAGGGGCGTTTATGTGATCTGGTTCCTTTCGTATATATTCAGGATACTCATTTATTGATCTTTAATGTGTTTGTTAATCAAGTGTGGCATCTTGACAAGTTGGCTACGATTATTCCTCATAATTTTGCCTTTTTTATCCAAGCAACTCCAATGCCTCACAATTATAGTAGCCAGGATATAATTGTCTGGGCTGCAGAAACTTCAGGTATTTATATAGTAAATTCAGGATATTCTTAGCTTCTTCTCTGTGAGAGCCTCCTTCAATCTGAGAAAGAGAATTGTAGCTGGATTTGGAGGATTAATGCTCTGAAAAAATTAATTTTTTTTTTGTTGATCAGGCGTGATGCTCTTCCTACAGGTTCTATGAGAAAGCGTAAGAAATTGACCATTGATCCTTCATGTGTTTGTTGTGCTTGCCCGCTTGAAGATGTGCTTCACTGTCTTTCTGATTGTCCTAAGGTGAGAAGGATATGGAACTGGTTAGGTCTCTCTATAGAAAATATATTATTTTTCCTCAGTACAAAAGAGTGGATGCTTTCTTTTTTGCATGGTTCTTCTTCTAGTCTTTTCCTTGCTGGTATTTGGTGGATTTGGCGCGCTCGCAATGATGAGCTTTTTTCTTCTAGTACTTGGAATGAGTATGAGCTTTTCAGGAAAATAATTATGATGATGGAGGACTTACACACTGATTTATGTAGTTCTAATTCTCACAATCCTCGTAGTTCTCACCTGGTATGTTAGGATAAGCCTCGATTCAATTTCTTTAAATTGAATGTTGATGGGAGTTCGTTGGGTAATTCAGGGAAGGCTGGGTGCGATAGGCTAATCCGAGACAGTGATGGTGAGTGGATTTGCGGGCTCTCTTCCTTTATTGGGATCGCGACTAATCTTCATGTTGAGCTTCTCAGTATCGTCACGGGTCTTCGTCTAGCTGGTGATCAAGGGTGTATAATACTCATATGTCACTCTGATTCTCAAGAGGCTCTCAATTTGATTGCTAACCAAACTTTTGTGTTACACAAGTATGCTTGCATAATTAAGGATATTAAGCTCTTATTATCTAAGGATTGGCTTGTCATGATGGAGCATACTTTGAGGGAAGGTAATTCCTACACTGATTGGTTTGCTAAAGATAGGTCAAGGAATGATGATAGCTTCAAGATCTGGCCGTTGCCTCCTCAGGAGATAAGTCCTTTGCTTCTCGCTGATGCCATGAGCATCTCTTTCATTAGAGCTTAGTTTATGTCTTTCCTTGATTGTTTATTTTCAGTTGCACCAAAAAAAATTAGTTTAGTTTGCTTCAAGAAAAGTTTATTATTAAAATATTAATTTTTGACATAGTTTGATGTTAATAATGATGATATTAATGGTATTGAATTTAATTATGACATACTTTCTTTCTTTACTAATCTCAATTTTAAAAAAAGGTTGCATACGAGTCGGATTGGTTCAGGTTCAGAGGAATATAAAGTTCAAACCAATTAATCTAGGTCGGTTTGGGTTGGTCAATTTTTTGAAAAAAAAAATTAGGTAACTCGAATCAATCCAACCAAAAATGGAATGGGTTAGTTCGGGTCAAGTGATCGGGTTACACCATTACACATTTTTCCTTTTTTCTCAGCATAATAGTTAACATGCATAATAAAAATGAAAAATAAAATAAAAAATAATTAAATTAATTTGTATTTCCTCAACAGAAGATCCACCCTTCACCCTTCAAATTTCACAAACACAAATTACCCAAAAAAAAAAAATTTCACAAACATACCACACAAGACAAAAATATACAAGCACATCTAGATTTGCAAGTGTAAGGTACTCTTTGATATCTGGGGGACACTCACAAGCCGCACTGTCGTTGCTAAAGGAGGTGCACAAACATCATCGTCATTGAGGAAGGCTTGCATCTCACCATCGTCGCCATTGGTGAGGGAGGCTCGCAAGTCGCACCATCATTACCGTTGGTTAGTTGTTGCCATCAGTGTGGCATCATCGCAGTCACACCATCGTCATCGTCATAAGTCACAGTCAATTGAATTAAGTTACATCTTCACCCTAGCAAAACAAGACTTTAGCTATTTATGACAAAAGAGAAGAAGAGATAAGAAGAGGAAAGAAAAATCATCATGATAGAATCGTAGAAAAGAAACCAAAGTACTTTCAATGGTGATTCGATCTCCAACTCCATGAGAGCTCCATGACGGCTCCTCCTTCTCTCCTAGGGCTTGTCCTCTTGCTGCCTTTGAACCTCCAAAATTCTGCAATCTTTGTGTATTTTCTGAACTAAAAGAAAACTCATTTACTAAACTTGTTTTCCCTATTTTATAGAAAAGCTAATAGCTTGTCGTATCTAACTTGCACAATTTTTCTCACCATCAAGATGACCAAATCTGCCCTCGATCTCAACAGAGAAGTTTTAGGATTTTTTATTATCTTTTCAATGCAGCAAACAACACCTCGATCTGATCCTTATAGCCAAAGATATGGTCTAATTACTGAAACATGATTAGAAGAGTGCAAGAATCCGAATTTGCAACAAACTCTATCTCTTTGCGAATATTTATCCAATCTTTAATATTAATGGCAGCTTAATTAAGGAAAATTGTCAACATGAGATTTGTAGATCCCTTTTTTAACTTTCAAACTCCACTAGAATATGGTAAGTCACATACTTATAGAGAAAGTTATCCTTAATTTATTGAGACAAATTTGATAGCAATACTTTCCTTAGTTAATCTTTGACCAAATCTCTTGTTTCTTATTTTCTTTTTGTTGTGTTCTAATCTTACTATGTCTTACTAAATTATTTGTACTAAGGGGATAATGAAACCTTGATTATTTTAGCATTGCTTGTTGATTTGTTTTTACCCAATTTTAAGATTTAATGCTTATTGATTCTATATATTTTCCTATCAGATTATATGAATGAATTTTTAGATGAATTCAGTCATGTTTTTCTCATGCTTTGCAATTTATTTGTGTTATCTGAGTGTTGATGGTAATTGTTGGATATTAATTATGATTTCTTAGTAGGGATACATTTGATGATTTGATAAAGACAAAACTTAGGTTCATTTCTTTATATCTATTACATTCATTCCACCAACATAATTGATTCAACAATTACCACTAATATTCAGTTAACACAAATAAATTATAAAGCATAAAAAAAATATGACTGAACTTATCTAAAAATTCATTCATATAATTTGATAAAAAATACATAGAATTAATAAGCATTAAATCCTAAAATTGAGTAAAAATAATTCAACAAATAATACTAAAATAATCAAAATTTTATCATCTCTTTAATATAAAAAATTTAACAAAATATAATAAAATTATCTCTCTAATATTTTTCATTGCATATAATTTCATATTCTTCTCTGCAATTTTTCTCTCAAAGTCCACGCTTTGCTGCCTCTGCTATGCGTCCAATTCTTCTCCTTGAGAAGCGTGTCCATCCTTTTCTTCTTTTTCTTTTGCTGAGTGGCACTGTGTTAATTAAGTTGAAGCATCTCTCTAGTTTATATTTATTACTGGAAAGTGTTGCAACACACACTAGGATTTCTTATTGGGAGTAATTCTTGAGTGGACACAGTTCATCATAGGCACTCAAATCATTATTTGACATGTGTAAGATAGTGGGGGCCATCATAGAATTACACCAATCATTAACAATACTTTTACACATGTCAAATAATGATTTGAGTGCCTAAGTGATGACGTGGTAGACCGTGCCCACCTAAGAATTTCTCTCTTATTGGTTAGCACCGCCTCACTTGGCTAGAACGTGGTCCATTACTGTGAGGCCATGTGGCTTTCCAATTATTTCCAACTTATTAAACGTCATCCATTCACTTTGGGCCATCTCCCAATTTGTTCTAGCATTTTGATTTCTTGTCTATTCTTTTCTCATATTAATTTATAAAATAAAATAATTAAATAGAAAGATTTAATTAATTAAAATAAATACAATAATAAAAAAAAATTATCAAGTTTAAATAATATATATATATATATCTTAATTTAAAAATATATATTAATTCCAATGATTTCTAATAACATTTCAGCATTTTAGTTTAATAATAGAGTATTTAAAGAACACTTTCGTACACTTATTAATATTGTTTCTGAACAAAAGCATTCAAAAAGGACAATGAGCAGAACTTTCAAAACTGAAATGACATATGTCGTTTAAGAACATCCTAACTTGGATCACGGACTCAATGAGATACCACGGTATAATAACACCACGGATCTCGGCCTAAAATCAAAGTACATTCAATACAAACCCAGCAAACTACACAACGGGGCAACCAACTGCCTATCTCGGACAATGGTGAGATGACTTAAGCAGAGTGATTCGTCACAGATCTCGGTCTTTTTCATTGACCTCAGAAGCTTACTATGATACATCATGAACCTCAGCCTTTTGGGGAAAAAAACATCATGAGATCTGACATTGACACTATAACTCATATCCCTTTGTCCATCGCGTGTCGTGTACTCCAATTGAACTCGTATCTTGATACTTAGCTGTTTCATCTAAACGTCAAGTTGAGAGTAATTGTTCTAGACTGGGTTATGAATCCATAGATCAGGAGCAACTTGACCCGTCAAGCTGGCACCCAGACATTATTGAGCGCATGAAACAGCCTATGCACTGGGCGTAACTCCTTCAACAGAAAGGAATATTCACCATACCCTGCATAAATAGGGAACTAATGGTAAAGAATAATGATTTTTCACAATTCCAGGCAACAACATTCAATATGTACTAAATGCTTAGATTCTTCACACTTTTAAATGCTCATATATATACACTCAACAGGGTGAAAAAGATATGACCTAATTCACAATTAGACACACAGCCCTTCTTGCACATATACTGACTTAAGCGTCGGAGTGCCTTTTGCAGGTACCCACCCCTTCACTCCATTGTTGTTGCTGCTGTTGCCGTGCCATGAAGGGATCCACCATTTCTTACATTCTCAGGTAACCCTTAAAACCCAATTTTGAACAACACATTTTTCTCTTTCTTCCTGAGATTGTGACCTCAAATCTACACATTGGATGTCTGTTTCTCCTCCGACCAACACCTCTATCATGTTCTTCGTCCTTTAATTGGCCTCTCCCCATAACCATGCCACCATCAGAGCTCAAACACGCCTTCATTTGTTGCTTCTTCATTGCAACTCTAAGCATCCACGTGCCTCCTCCTTCCGGCGTGTAAGGGCCCATCTGGAGACATCTCTTGCCATCATCGACACTGTTGGACTTGGCTTGATCTCCTCTATCCAAATCTAGCTTCACCTCCTCTGATTGTGGCCTGATTTCAATTTTTGACCTCTTTCCGATTCTTTGCCTCATCAACCCTCTCCAGCGATCCTTTTTCATGCATCTTCTGTCCTTGTCCATCCAGATTCCACAATTACAGTGGATGTCTTTTGCCACTATGACCACTTCTATTGCCTTCTTATCCACTGAAAAGTTTGATATTTCTAGCTTGGTATTTTTCATGTCGTTCTTTTCTCACTAATTAATTATACTAGTGGTAACTTCTCTTCCCATCGACAATCATTCTAGTAATGGTTTCTCTCCTATGGATGAATCATATTAACAGTGACTTCCCTTATCATCGATGATCATTCTGATGGTGATTTATATTAGCTATGACCCACACTAACCTCCAGTGACTTTTTTCTCATCAATGACTCATTAAGTGATGAATTTGGTTGTGATTCTTACTAGCCTCCCATCATGAATTATGCCGATAGTGATTTCTCTTATCTCACTTATGAATCATGCTGGTGATCACTACTCTATGGTTGTGATGCATGCCAACCTTAGTTTCAATTTCAAAGTTTTTGGTCTCTGACATTGTTGTTTGAAGCTTCCAAATGCAGTTTTGAGAAGTTTGGGCCTTGTTGTGCGTGATTGCTTGCCAAGAAATGATCATTCAAATCGTCTTACTAAGTTATCTTTCCAGCCATGCCTCATCTCTCCAGCGTCTCTAGCATTCCTAAGTTGCCTTTCTAACCATGTTTTGTGAAGCCCACTTTATTTTTATGTTATTTTCTTTTTAAAGTATTCATTTGTAACAAGCTTAAAGCTTAGTAAGTTTTAACTTGAGAGAGTGTGTTAAAATATCTAGAAAAACTCTCCAATTCAACAATGACCATAAACAAAAGTATCATTTTTCTTGACAACTATGAACTATCAACAATACTCATTGAACCCTTCTTGACCCACTCTATCCCACTTCGCCCTAACCCATCTTGACCCACCTTTCACCGCTTCACCTCGCCCCACCTGAATCACAATAACCCTTATTTACAAGAAAATAAGAACAAGCAGTTTGTTCCTACGAACACACACTAACTACAAGGACTGGAAGGCAAGGAACACTAGGCATTACTCAAAGCACTCAATCCATTCTCAAATCATCATGGATCCTAGACAATTTTCGAAAGACAAATGAAAATAAAATTTATCTATTAAATGCGTTGAGTTGTGTTTTGTAAGATATGTTGAATCATGGCAACAATTCAAATTTCTATCAAGCAAATTAATATCATAAACATTGTTAATACCGACAAGGATTTTACTGGGAGGTGCAGCGAGTAGTGATACTAGTGAGTTTACGCTTTGAAATAATTTGGTTACTTCCTATTATAATTGAATTAGAACATCTTCCTAACCCCTTTCCTAGAATATATATATATATATATATATATATATATATATATATATATATATATATCATTGACCAGGATGGGCAAACACAAGACCATCCGCATGTCCACAAATTCAAGACCTCAATAGCAACAATTACATTTCAAAGCTAACATATCCAAAGCCAGGCTCAAAAAATACTGCAGTTGTAAACATGATATGGTACAGAACCAACAAATAGACATACCGGCTCCATTTACTTGCTCATTAGCTTTATTCTTGAAATGGCCTTAACAATTTGCCACGAACTTGCAAGAATCAGCAATACAAGCCTCAAGATCAGGAATTATGTGCATCAAATTCGAATTAAGATCCTCCCTCACCTCTACTTCCAAGACAAGACCTTACTTTCACTTGCTGAATTTATGAAACTCAAAAGCACATGAGCCTGCAAAATGAAGTTATTTAAAATTTAAGTACTTTTCAAATTAAGAATTCCCCAGCTATTCTAACAAATTTCTAAGACAGCCATATAAAGGAAGAGCTGAAAATTCGTATGCTCTCAAAAACAGCATACATATAAAACAGGGGCTCTATGGTAACATATGCACTAAGATCTTGCAACGCATCCTTGAAAATTGATCCTAAAAAGACAATTAAAAAGAAAACTTTCAGTTCTAATTTTTTAGGCAAAAGTGGTTGTAATTGACAAGCAAAGATCTTTCTATCCATTGATATAAAATTGAAGTAAAGTATGAACCTCATGGAATTCCAGCCAACACTTATTCAAATCGAGACCTCATATGCACCAAGGAGCAAGAATGTAAGCTCAGCTAGAGTACCACCAATGAGCTTCAAGGCTGCTACAACCCCAGCAAAAACGACACATTGCTTCAGATTAATGCAAGTTAAAATGATGCAGATAGTAAATTCTCAAAACTACTTTATTATTCTCTTAATGAAGAAGTTCTTAAGGTTTCAAACAGAGGAAATACAAGACATATAAGATTTGTTTGGACGAGCTTTCAAAATAAGATTTTTTTATGTATTTTTTAAGAATGTTTTTTAAAAAATAAAAATTATTTTATGTTTGGATGTAACATTAGAAAATTATTTATTTTAATGTTTAAATAATTTTTATAATATATATAAAAAAAGTCTTTTTCAAGAAACACTCAAATCTAACTTAAAAAAAACTTTTTTAGTGCTTTTGCCTTTTTTTAAAAAAAAAAATCCAAACATAATAAAAAAATACTTCTTTTAACAAAAAAATGTCTGTCTTCATCAAATAAGTACATTCAAACGTGCCCATGAGAAGAAAAAAATGTAGAAGACGGAAAATGATTACTGCAGATGGACGAGCTCCTCCTAGTGCTGTGCACAACGCCAATTCACCAATAAGAAGTTCGGAATTCCCAACCCCTGATACACATCCAACATTATTCTGTGTAGGCCAACTCAACTACTTTTACCATATATCTATATCTTGACTTGTATGATATTACAAATATTTTATAACAGACCTCCTTGTTTAGCACATTGTCCATTTGATCAAATGAAGGGTTCCTCTGACATGGATCTTGGAATGCAACCGTCTCACATTGTGATGTCTTTGGACTCACAACATCAGTGCACAATTCCTCACTTAGGTCCTGGAAGTAAAGATGACGAATTGAAGCACGCAGTCGATTGCTCTTGCAAATAATATATCTTTGTAGCAAGGGGTGCAGGAAAATATGATTCAACAAAAACACACAAGTTTGTACCAACACCAGAGAGAGAAAGATAATGAGAAGTCATATTAAAAGCACTCGAAGCTGAAGAATTTAAGGAAATAAATATTTGAGGAAAGGGCTACGAAACTTTTCCACAGCAGTTGCAAATATGTTAATGACTTATTTAACTGAATATACATTTATTTTTATACCATTCCTCTTGACGTGTTGCCCATGGACCAGCCCAAGGTTTTTGTGGTTAGGTTCTCCATTTTCTGAAATAGTTCCTTCAAGCAAATCCTTCCCTGAATGGATTCAAGGGGAAATATATAGGTTATGCTTCTCATGCCTAGGTCCCCAGTCCCCCAAGAGATAACAGCATAATTAATACAGTAAAAGCAATAGTAGAGTTGTCATTAATGTCAGACTCAAAGTTACAAAAACAAAGTGCTCATGCCAACAAATAAAAGTCAACAAGAACACAACTGCGAATAAAAAAAAGGAAAATAATGTCAATTCAGCTAATTATTTTTTACACACACAAATATTATCATGTTTTACAAAATATATTAATTTATATTTAAAACTCGTATAATTTATTATTAATTTCTAAAAAAATATGTAAATTTTAAAACATTTTGTTAAATTAGATTAGAACTAATTCAAATTGTGATCCGAATTAATTCTTAAAACACATCAAATTAAATTTTAAAAGTCCAAATCCAACCTAATTAATTTTAGATTATGACATATCATTGGTTCGGAACAAGTCATAAACACATGTAGTATGTAGAATCAATATATATATATTTTTGGTATACATCAAGATTATTTTTCTGATGTCTCATTCAGATTTTATTTTTTTAATATTTGATCTCAATCGCAATAAAGAGTCAGAAGTAGAAGTTTGGTAATTGTTAGCCGCCAAGGTTGAACCCTTCTGATGGGAAAACAAAAATTGATTGGAAGACTTTCCATTAGCAGACGTAAGGTGGGCACTGAGTCTGTTGTTCAAATCTTGGGAATTTTTCTTTCGGTTTCTCTCCATTTTAAATTTGTTGTTCCAATCCCACTTGTTGACTTTCAGAAAAAAGGAGGAAAAAAAATAAGAAAACTTGAAAAGACTCTAAGATAAGAGTTAAGAAATGAGAGGCTGTTTACTTGCAGCAAAGAGAAATTCCAACATTAATGAAAATGATGAAATGATGATTTAAAGGGAAGAAAGTAGAATTAATGAAAATGGTTGAAATGAAATAGTGATTCTCAACCTATAGTTTGGTAAAGAAATCAATATGGAATAAAATTAAAGTTGATTTAAAAGACACAAATGATTTTCATAAGAAAAATAAAAAATTATAACTTATTCTTGCATATCATATATATGCAATGTAATATGAATGTATATTCTTGAAACAATTTTAAGTTTAATTTTTTACAACTTGATAACAAAAATATTATCACTTGAAAAAACAAAAAACAAACACATTGTTTTATAATTGAGAAAAAAAAAATTATTTGAATCATAGGTACCGTATAGTCAATAAACTTTGCAATTTTGGTTTTCATCGTGAATATAAAGCATAGCAGCATAATGAAACTCGGCTTTAACCGACGGGTCGGACCAGTGAACCGATAAACCAGCCACATGACTGGTCCGAGCCACATGTTAAATCGGTTACGTATGTGAACCAGGATGAACAGTGTGAGTCATCCGATTTTCAGTCAACCCCTGTGACTCGGCCCGTCTTACTTAAACCGAACGAATGAAGACTGAAAACCAGATTGCAACCCTCATCACTGATCAACAATAAACCATGTTTCGGCCAGATCTCCATGGCCTTCTCTCGGCAGATCTAAGAAGAGTTGAAGCACAGTAGAGTAGTATGATCTGGTTTTGAGGGAAGAATGTGAGAGGGAAGAAAAAGATGACAGGAAAAGGGGAAGATGGAGTGGGGTGCTACTTCACTCTAATGGAACCAAAATCTGTAGCCAAAGGTGCTGCATGTTCTGTTTTTGAGAAGGAAGAAAAGACGAAGGAGAATGGGAAGATGGAGAGACCGAATTAGAGTTCGCTTCTTACCTACTGCAAAAGATGACAGATAACAAATTAAAAACTTACCTCAAGATTACGTGTGGAACCTCACCATATCTCTAACCCTATCTTTGTTTATCTTTTCTCTTAATATATATATATATATATATATATATATATATATATATATATATATTTATGGACATATACAAGTTAGAGGAATTCTTATTTATTGTGAGATACTAAAGGATTAAATTTTAATTATATAATTATATATAAATAATCAAGATAAAAAATTATTTAAAAATGATATAATTACTTTAAAGATTCAATAAAAATGGTTTTTTTTTTGTCATATGAATATCTGGCAGTCCTAGACTGACTCATTTCTATTGCACTTGAGGAAAAAACATTGAACTGAAAAATCACCCCTCCTTCCCTGGAAATTGGGAAACTAGTGTTTGTTGTCTCTCCACAAGACCATGCCCATTACCAAGATCTGGTGGCCGCAGCTCCTATGCATTTACAACTTGAACATGATTTCTAATATTAGCTTCCATGGACAAAGCAGACTTGGAGCCAACACTAGACCCTTTGGAAGCTCCACCACGCTAGTTCACCACTTGAATAACTGACTTGCCTTTCCCCTTATCTCTAGCGCGGCTCAAAGACTTCTGGCCCAACTTAAAAGATTCACCTCCCTTAGCAGCCGAGCTTGACTTTGAACCCAGCAAGACGACATCAAATGTGGTATTTAACATGTCCTTTCTTTGCCTTTTGTTGAGAATATTCCCTTTGTCATTACCACCGTGCTTCCCAACTTTAAAAGCACTTCCATTCTGTTTTCCATCATCATTAATTATTCCCTTGGACTGAATTTCCACATTTCTCTCCTCAATCAACACACAAGTTACTTGTTCATAAATGCACCACCACTCTGTTTTGGCTTATTATTGGAAATCAACCCCTTGACTTTCGTTTCATGCTTTCTACAGTGATTTGGCTGTTTCTTTCTTTTATTCAGTTAGCCAATCACCATGAAGAGAGACATTATTATCCATAATTGGCAAAACCGTAACTCTTGGTGGCTCACTTGATTGCATTAAATTCTCCACTTCAATTCCACTTTAATCACCATTAACGGATACAGGACCCCTTGGCTACACATCACCATCGGAGGAGCCAGGCAACTGGCCCACAAGACTTCCACCATTATCCACCTTACAATCCCTTTGAAGATGGCCATAGCACCCACAAGCAGAGCAAATCACATGTAGACTTTCATACTCAACATGAGACGAATGATCTCTAATCCATACCTTCCCAACAATAAGTTGATTAAGGTCAATTTCTACACAAACATGTACAAACCTACTCCTAATGACATTTATAGTATCTATATCCACTTTGATAAGAAACACCTACTGCAAAAGCCAAAGTCAATAAAAAACTTTCATCATAAAAAACTAATCCCAAATTTAGAAAACGAATCCACACAAGAGTTTTGTCAATTTTGGAAGTTGATGTCACAAAATTTGGGGACCAAGTTCAAATTGACAAATAATGATAAAAAGACATCCAAGACCCACATCAATGACCTTCTCCCTATCCTCCTGAATATCCATCTTGACCATGAAAAAACCATGCCATTAAATCAAAGCCTTTAAAAAGTTTCCAAATAGCTTTCAGCTTATCTAGCATTGTTAGAAAGTCAATGTTCTTTCCTAACAACTTCACAACCAATGCATCCCTCCATGGCTGACACATCTCATTAAAAACACCCTCATCCACAAAACACTTTGAAAGCAATCTATTACCAACTTCATGTTCAATCCGCACTAACTACTGACTAATCAAATTCATCCTTCCTCAAGGAGGGAGAGAAACTCTCTAACCATAAACTTGTCCTTGAATGATATTGAAATATCACTTTCCTCATCCGGAAGTTTAGGTGGGGGTGGTGTAGCCTCAACCCTTTGCGCAGAGAAGACCATATTCTCATCCATCATTGAAATTTCGCGCTCAATGTCGTGCTCCATATAACTGTTTAAGATTGCAGCAAACAATATTTAACGTTCAAACTTGACAATATTTCCATTATCCAAATTTTTTTTTTTGACAATATCTCATTTTACAAATATACTTACTTTTAACCTATAAAGCATATATAGGCTAAACAAGGGAAATAAATACTATTCTACCCTTAATAAATAATAAAACAAAATAACTCAATATTCTTAACATCTTCATGACGAGTAGCGCGACAATCGATCTCAATGCTTACATATGAGTTGTGAGTAATCCCGAATAACTCCGGTTGTGACCATTAACGGATACGGCTACACATACCATCGGAGGAGCATACCAAATTCCAAAAAATTTTAAAATAGCACCCACAAGCAGAGCAAATCACATGTAGACTTTCATACTCAACATGAGACGATATAATCCATACCTTCCCAACAATAAGTATATATATATATATATATATATATCCACTTTGATAAGAAACACCTTGAAAAGCCAAAGTCATAAAAAACGAATCATTTTGTCAAATACAATTTGGGGACCAAGTTCAAATTGACAAATAATGACAAAAAATATTTTAGTTTATAATTAAAAAAAATCAATAATAATTGAAAATTGAATCAGCATTGTTAGAAAGTCAATGTTCTTTCCTAACAACTTCACAACTGCATCCCTCCATGGCTGACACACATCTCATTAAAAACACCCTCAAACTTAAAGCTCTATTACCAACTTCATGTTAATCCGCACTAACTACTGACTAATGTCCTTTGAGAAAAACTCTCTAATAGAAAAATTTTTCCTCATCCGGGTGGGGGTGGTGTAGGGTTTGATATTCTCATCCATCATTGAAATTTCGCGCTCAATGTCGTGCTATATAACTGTTTAAGATTGCAGCAAACAATATTTAACGTTCAAACTTGACAATAATTTTTTTTAAAATTTTAATATAAAGCATGAAAATCTAATATATATATAGTCTGAAATTCAAAAATTTTAAGACATCGATCTGGCATGTGTTTATATATATATTATATATATATATATATATATATATATATATAATTTTGATCATATATAATTTCTCAATGAGTCAAATAATAATAATTTTTTTGAATTAGACACGTGAGACAAACTATTATTAGCGCCAGATCATAAAAAAATTTTCCTCAGGGGTGGGCGGGTGATGCGTCCGTTAAAGTGTGTTTATGTCGGACATATCTGAGTCGTAATAATAATTTTTTAATTAGACCGCGTAGACACGCGTGTCATCGTATCGTGTTTATGTCATCAATAATGTCCGACACATAAATGTGTCAGAAATGACGTGTCTTTACTTTTTAGCTTTTAACTATTACAATGAAAATTAGGTAAATATTTATTTATTTTTAATACGATATGATGATTCGATAATCACGATATATATAGTGCTGCAACAAAAGTGTTTCGAACTATATCAAGAAACTAAATCTCAAGTGTTTAAAAAGATTCTTAATGTCAGCTCAAAAAAAATTTTTCTTAATGACGTGTTAAAAGGAAATTTAACATAATTTATTTGAGATAAATACAAAATGAGAATATAAGCTCCACATAATGAAAATAACTTCACAACACCAGACCTAAAAAAAGTATAAAAAGCTTAGAATAAAAGTATAAGTTTTTTTTTTAGCTCGACTTGACTTTTTCGTGAAAAGATAAAATCCCAACCAAGTTTAAAAGCTTATTTAGAGGCATATATTAAATTAAAGCCTTCAAAAAAGTCAAGAAATTTTAAACTTTTTAGTTTCTAAATTAGTATAACCTTAAATAATATTTTACACATTTTATATAAAATAAATATATTAATCTATAATTAATAAATTATATAATTATTATGAATTTTTAATTATACATCTAAAATATAAAATAAATACGCTAGTTTAAAAGGTCAAATAAGTTTTTTTTTACAAAAAAATTATCTTGACCTTAACTTACTTAATTAAATAAATCTTTTTAAAAATCTTAATTTATTTGTTAAATAAATTAGGTAAAGAAAAGAGTGAGAAATAGGTTAGGCTAAGCTGTAGGATAAGCCGCCTAACCTATTTTCAACCTTATGCATTCTAATAGAAATAAAGAAAATGTTTAAAAAGTAGACGTGTCTAATGCATTCTGAACTAAGGAGATGATAGATTTACAATCTATCAACCGCAAATTTTATTAAGAAATGTAGCATTACTACATATGTAATAGTGATTTAAATCTACAGAGGAATGCAGCAATATCATAATAAAATAAATGAAAGTATCGAATAGAATTATATTTCAATTCACTAAACTCATCTAGTTACTATATAAAACAAATCAGAATATTCAAACTGTGAGATTTCATTCAACTATTCTCAAAGATAGATTTTGAAGTAAAAACAAAGTAATTATTAGACACGGCAAAAAAAAAATTATTAGCGATACACATTGCAGCTTATATAATGTTAAGAGTGTCACATATCTATCTTAATTTTTTAAGTATAAATTATATATTTATTGAGTTATTTTATTTAATACTAATTAATTTATATTTTTGATATAATATAAGATTTTAACATAAAATTAATTAATATTAAATAAAATAATTCAATAAATATATAAATTATATTAAAAAATTAAGACAAACGAGACTCTTAACATCTCTTTTATAAATCATCTTATTGGAAGACATATCAACCTCAATGACCCATTTTGGCAGACCAAGAGTACCCAATTATCAAAGGTAGAACAAACAATAGGCCCCACAGGACAGTCTATGTGACCATGAATTCCAATTCCACCAAACGGGGCACCTTACTCTTTCAAATCAAGAATTTGTGAATGTATTTTTTTAAGATGATTTAGTGTCATGGATTGGACTTGATCTAAATCCGATTTTATTTTTTTGATTAGGACATTTTATTAGATTTAAATCTAATTTAGTTATTATCGAATTGGAATTAGACTAACTTGATATATAGACTTATACATAATGTATAAATTTAAATATTATATATAATTAAGACATAAAATTATAAAAATAAGAAAAAAATTAGAATATATTTTATAATACATATTTCAAAATAAATATTTATGTTATAATATTATGTAAAATTTATTAATTTATGCTAAAAAGTCTTATTATTAATAATTAATTATAAAAAGTATAAAATTTTAAATAATGTGTGATACTAAACTAGTTTTGAGACAATTTGAATTATAACCTAGCCCAAACCTGATCTAAAATATACCAAGTTTAATTTCTAAAATTCAAATATATTTCAATTAATTTTGAAGTGAGACAAATTAGTAGGATGAGTGGGTCTTCAACATCACCATTATGGACATAAATTATTGTGGAAGAGAGAGTGAAAAAAAAATTAAGAAAAAGTTTAATTTGGATGAAAAAAAGTTAATAGAAGTTTGAAAATTGAAACTTTTTCAGTAAGTATGTATTTAGAAAAATTGTGAAAATTTAATTATTTTAATAATCAATTATTGTATAGAAATTTTTTGTTATAAGTGATTATAATTGATTCATTTTTATATTTGGATATGTTAGTTAAAAAGTAATTTTAAACTAATTTGTTTCGTTTGGATGGTATAAAAAAAGAATTATTTTTATGCATTATATTACTAAAATAGATATAAAATGATTAAAAAAGTTATTTAATTGAAGACAAAATGATATTTACATATCAAAGTATAAGAAATAATCTATAAATTAGAATCATAAACTTTAATTTTTAGCATTATGAAAAAAGGTTTAAATTTTTTTTATAATACATTGAATTTTGTGTAAAAGTTGAAGCTAATTTTGTCAAATATATGATAATACTATTCAAACATTTTTTTCAAAAAAAAAAACTATTGAAACAAGAAAATAAGTTTTTCCAAACATGCACTAAGTGTATATCAAGGAGGATGCTAATATGAAACCAATAAATTTGGATCCATCAATGGATTATATATTTTTAATTTGACAATATCTATATATAAATTTAGATATATAAAAAAATTAATTAAAATCTGTAAGTTATTTATATGTATAATTATTCATAAAAAATAAAAAAGAATAATTTAACTAAATTTTAATATAAATCTAAGTATTATTAATTAAAATATATCTTTTAATATGAGTTATTAATTTATTTTAATAATAAATCAATAGTTTAAAAGTCATAATCTATACATAAACTTCGTTTTAAGGGGTAGTTATTAAAATTCTCCGTGTATAAAAAATTTACTCTTATGTAGGTATATGGCTAGTATTGGAATTACTTGTCCAATCATGGAAGAGAGTGGGTAGCAGACGCATGGATAGAAAGATAAAATATAAATAAAATAATAATATAAATAATTATAAATAAATTTCATCAAAAAATATTTATAAATAAATCAGAATGAATATCGCATAAATAAATGGGATAAGACAACTACACCTGTAAATGTATAGCAGCCGCTACAGTAGATTTAGAAATTTGCAAATTTATGGTTTTATGATTTTATTGGGATAAACATTATTTATAATTAAATCACAAAATTATAAAAGTAAAAAATTATAATTAAGTTATATTTTATAATATATATTTTAAAATAATTAGCATTAATATAAATATATTATCATATTATAAAAAATTAATAAATTATATCAAGAAATTTTATTATTTATAATTAATTATAAAAAAATATAAAATTTAAAATAACATGTGATATTGGATCAAGTTTGAAACAACTTAAATTATAACCTAAAACTAATATGAAATATATCAAGTCTAATTTTTAGAATTCAAATAAGTCTCAATTAACTTTAGAGTATGACAAATTAGTAGGATGGATCGGCTTTGACACATTGATAGAAAGATAAAATATAACATAAAATAATAATATAAATAATCAATCAATATTAATTAATCAACCAATATATTAATATAATAATATAAAAAAAAAGATACATAGTTTAAAAATTTGTCATATGTCTTTCAATTATCTACCCAATGCTTTAAAATTTTAACATGATGCTTATGGTAGGTATTTTTATGCAATATGTCATTGATATAGTAAATTTTTTCACATGTTATATGATGTGACAATTGTCACACGTAAAAAAAGCAAATAATAAAATTTAAAACAATATCAATCATCATATTATAAAATAGAGAACAAAAATAAACAAGAAAAAACTCAAAGCCCCAAAAATAAGTTAAAAGAATTAAATAAAAAAGGATTAACATCAAAATGATGAAAAAAAAATCAAACACCCAAATAAGTTAGATTGGTCGATGGTGGAAAAATGGATAAAACTCAAAAACTCAAATATCATCTGAAAATGGATTTCGATGAGAGTGATTGTTTGAAGAACGTAACCTAAACCAATTAACTTTTAAAAATAATACATGCTTCTTTTGTGGGTTTTTGAGTTTCTGTATCTTTTTTTATTTTATTTCTCCCAACATTGTTTTATTGCTCTTCACCATAACCTGATCGAGATCTCACCATAACTTGAGTTTCATGCAATTTTTCCTTTTATGGTTAGAGTTTTCTGCAATTTTCCACCAATATCTCAATCGGTAACTACTCCACAAGAACAAAGTACACCATGAGACAATACACACATGAGGGGGTCGAATGGTGCGTGGGCTCTTGGTGGGTGATTTGCAAGTTGGGGTCTGGAACCATGGTGGCGGTGTGCAATGGTGTGCCAAATGCTAGCTTTGACGGTGACATGGGTTCGATGTGTGGATGGGGCAGGGAGCCTGTGATGGGTGTTTCGGGTTCTTGTGATGGGAAGGAGTTGACGATTGTGGCTTGACGCAAATAGGTGACTAGTCACTTGTTGTTAGGTAAAAATTCATGCTTAATTTTTTGGTTGCATTTTTTTATAAGGATTCAAAAATTTTAATTTTTTTTTAACCTTAGGTATATGAGAAGCTGGCTTTGCAACTTAAATTTCAAGGGAGTTAGGGATGGGAATCGAACTGCCCCACCTTTGGTGGCAGCTAATGGTCTGATACCACTAGGCCAAAGGCTTAATGGCATTTGAAAAATTTAATTACTTTTTAAAAAATTTGAATTTTGAGATTTTTGATTTTGTTAATGGTCAAACACAAATGTTAATTTATTTGACAAAAAAAAATTGAAAATGGTCTTTACTACAACGTTTGAATTATGGCTATTAATTCTTAAAAGGAGCCCCTAATCAACTATTAGTACTGTTTAATTGGTCAATCAATTAGTCAGCTTAATTGATTCCATGAAAATTGAAAAAGAATCTTTCTTATTTTAGATTGTGGCAATTAAGTGATAATTACATGTTTTATGAGTTCAAAGAATTCAGAATTAACATAAGAGGCAAAATAAATCTCATTAAATAAATTTTGTTTAAATGTAAATACGATTTGAAATTTAATTAGGAGCCATGTAATTTGAATTTGAATCTGCCATCAATATTTTGTTGATTGTCAATTTCCATAAGTATAAAATATAATTTATTTTAATTTGTAAATGTTAATAACATATCGATCTTGAATATAAAACACTAAGAATGCTTAAATAAAAGAATGACTCATCTAATTTTACATTAAATTAGATATTATCTTACAAATGATATAAGTATTAGATGAAGATGATGAATAAGTATTATATTAAGTTTACAAACATTTGTACCGCTTATTTAAAAACCCTTAAATCACATATGTTATTATTTTCACATTGGTAGGTTCTTCTGCCACTAATTTATTTTTCTACAAATATTGTTATTTTCTTGATAAATAAAGTAAAAGTATAATACTTCATCATCTTATTCAATTATTTTATAAAATATCTACCTCTTTCTGTATTTGTTAATGATAAGTCTAGGTAATGTTTTTCTCTACATTTCTATAGAAAATTATTTATCAATTTTTTCTAGATTGATGCTATGTTATATTTAAATTAAAATTATATACTTTTAATTCAAGTATGGTATATAGATTTTTTTGTTATTATTATTATTTATATTTATTTATTTATTTATTTATTTATTTTCAAATAACATTGAATCTAGAAAATATTTTTATCCGTAATAAACCTATCTTTTATTTACAATTTAATCTATCATTATTCAAAAGCATTTTGATGAAATTAAATTTTATTTTATTATATTTATATTATCTCATAATTTTATACTTTTCATATGAGCTATGAGTGCAAGCTTTAGTTATAAATAAATCAGAATGCACATTAGTTAAATAAATGGGATCAGACAACGACAGGTGTAAATGAATAGCCGCTGCTACAGTGGATTTAGAAATCTGCAAACTTATCGCTATATAATATCAAGTAATCATATTATATATAACTAACTGTATAAAAATATAAATTTTAAAATAATGTATGCTATTATGTTGGATTTGAGACAACTCAAATTATACTATGAATCTAGTCTAAAATATATAAGTGTAAACTCAAATATGCTAATTTTGGAGTGAGACAAATTAGTAGCATAAGCTTAAGTCTTCAGTACTACCATCGTGAAGATAAATTAGTGTGGAAGAGAGAATTAAAAAAAAAGAGAAGAAAAAGTTTGATTTGGATGAAAAAAAAGCTAATAGAAGTTTGAAAACTGAAACTTTGTCAAGAAGCGTGTATCAGAAGTTTACTCGTGTAGGTATTTAGCTAGTATTGGAATTACTTGTCCAATCATGGGAGAGAGTAGGTAGCAGACACATGGATAAAAAGATAAAATATAACATAAAATAATAATATAAATAATTATAAATAAATCAAAATGTATATATTACATAAATAAATGGGATAAGACAACGACCCGTGTAAATGAATTACAACTGCTACAGTAGATTTAGAAATCCACAAACTTATCGTTCTATGGTATATGATTTATATTTTATCAAATATTTAGTAAAAAAAATTACTTTAAAAGAGTAAAAGGAAATAAATTTTAATTATATAATTATATATAAATAATTAAAATTAAAAATTATTTAAAAATTATGTGATTATTTAAAAATATTATATATATTTATATTTTAATTATAACTATTCATGTAAAATTTAATGATCAATATTTATTCTTTTTGGCTTTTTATAATAAATGTTTTTCTTACTTAAATATGTTCTTTATATATATATATATATATATATATATATATATATACTTACCTGTTATTTTAAAAAAATTGATAATTGTAAAATTTATGCATATTTTCATGAGTTTTAGTCCCATAAAAATAAAAATTTAGCTCAAGTCTAAATATTTGTATATTTATAATTTTCATGTAATTTTTTATATATGATAAACATTTGTATATTTATTTTATTATATGCGATTCGATTAATGATCTATTGTCTTAGTATCTAGGCTGAGTTGATTACTGAATCGAGTTTAATAACTATATATAACGTAATTTTAATATTTTAATAAATTAATATTTATTATTATATTATTTTAATAATTAAAATAAAATTTAAATTATAAAATATTAAAGATATTAATGTAAAACTCTTTACATTGACATTATATACTACTTTAATTCATATTTAAATAATCTAAATTCTAATAATAGAATTTTTTATTTATTATTAGATTTAAATATTAACTTTATTTTGTCACCATCTCCGTTGAGATTCCAATTCCAGTTTTTGAAAGTTCACTCCAATTTAAATTTGTTATTCAAATCCTACTTATTGACTTTCAAATTTCACTTGTTATTAATTTCAAAGATTGGTCTAGAGGTAGAAGGATATTTAATATATGAGTAGATATATGGTTATAAATTTGAATATTAACAATGACATTTTTTAGATTTATGTTGTAATAAATATCTTTGTAAGTTTCTCAACATAAATGATTTAATTTTTTACTAAATTAAAAATTAAAAATAATAATAATAAATCCACCCCTGCATAGACGTGTGCATGTTGAATGAACCTTGTTTTACACTAATAATAATAATAATAATAAAAAGACAAAAGCTCTCTATCAAGAATTTTTAAAAAATAAAATAAAACACAAAATTTCAAACACGCACGCTAGTAACTTGTTTTACACTAAAAAAATGACAAAAGCTCTCTATTGAGCATTTTGAATTTTTTTTAAAATAAAATAAAACAAGAAAATTCACACACGCACACTAGTAACATTTGAACTGCCTCCTTTATTTCTCTTCAAGACTCTCCATAGGATTATGCTATCAATATCATAGACGTGTGCATGTTGAATGAACTTGATTTACACTAAAAAAAAAAAGGAGACAAAAGCTAGCCGTTTATCGAGCATTTTGAAATTTTTTTAAAAATAAAATAAAACAAGAAAATTCAAACACGCACAATAGTAAATTTGAATTTATATACTGCAAGTCTGCAACTACTTGTGCTGCCATGCATTGCACTGGTCTTTTATATATATAATTATGATGTTTTTATATAATAAAAATTATTTATTGTATATTTAAATTAGTTTAATTTTCTTTAAAAAAAACTTATTATTAAAATATTAAGAAAAAATACAAAAATTCTCTTCTAACTTTAAGTCATTTGTAAAAAAAAAATTTATACTTTAAAATTCACTAATATAATATTTTAAACTAATTAAACTGTGCATTTCAATGTATATTTATCTCATTATGCATATGTAAAAGACTCTCTCATAAGAAATTAATATACATGGTTTGATAAATTTAATAAGTTGCGTTGGTGAATTTCAAAGCACAGGAAAATTTTCTGTACATAACTCATAATTGGAATGAGTTTTTGCATTTTGCCCAAATATTAATTTTTAACATAGTTTGGCGTTAACAATGACGATATTAATGGTATAGTATTGACAAACTTTCTTTATCTACTAATTTCAATTTTAAATATCATTTAACGTAAGTAGTATAAAGTGAGTAAGAATTTTGAATAGAGCATATTATTCTTTTACTATTTGTATCCTCCTTAATTTTTCACTCTTATATTAACTTAAAATAGGATAAACAAATTATTTTTGATAATATTTTATACATACATATTGGTGAAAGAAAGATTTTACAAAATTTGAAGTAAGTAATTTTTTATTAAACAATATTATTATTCAATTACGTTGTTTTGAATAAAAATATGAAATATATAATAATTGTTAAATTTATAAGAATATGTATTTTTACATATTTTTACCCAAACATGTTTGTTGAAAAAGTGCTTTTATGTGTCCTTTAATTTACGGTAGTTTTATAAGTAAAAAATAATAATTTTATATTTTTACACCCATACAGGTTAAAAATACTTTTTAAAGTGAAAAGTAATTTTTGTAATTGCATTCAAATGCAAAATAACTCTTACATTTACAAAAGCTCTATAAAAAATTATCAATCCTTCACTTTTTCTTATGCATAAATTAAAATTTTATTCTAGGAATCTCAGATTTTCTGAGAAAAATATAATTTGTTATTAAAATTAGAAATCATAAAATTAAAAATATGACAGAATTGTCACCAGATAAAAAATAGTAGATAAGTTACTGATTAAATTTAATTGTAATATTATTGGAGTTTTTAAAACCAAAAGAGTACGATATTTTATATCAAGAATTACTTATAATCTTCTCACTAAACTTTAAGTATTACATGCAATTCGCGTAATAATTCCGTTAAATATTTAAAGATTTGCTAAACGGAGTGTGTTTTCGAGACAAAATGTGAAGTTCATGAAATTATTGTTACATTTCACATATTGACAAAAAATAAAGCATCTAAACAACAATTTAGTTAATGCTTTTACTTCTAATCTAATACTTTTATTTAAATTATTAGTTTTATCTAATTTTTATATTTAGTGTATGAAATAAGTATATGAAATGGAATTATAAGTGTGACTAAGAAAAATAAATAGTTTGTTATTGGCCATTGGTATTTAGGGGTAGAAATGAATCAGGTTAAATTAAATTTTATCTTAAATGAATCTGACTTATATCTTAAATGTAAAGTCTGAGTTTGTCTTATAAATTTGACATAAATCATTTTTTAAAGTATAATATGATCTAAAAATTTATTTAAAAATATATTTTGTAATAAGACTTTTAAATAGATAAATGAACCTAAATTATGAAATAGTTCATAGACTTAATCTTTTAAATAGATTAATAATAATATTATAATTATGTTATATTATTATTATAATTATATATTAATAATTATAGTAATTCTAATAATATTATATATTTATTTATTTATTTAAACAGACTAACTTATCAAATTTAAAAGACTTTTTAAATAGCTTAAAATTTAATATTTTTAGTTAAAAAAATTAATTTAACTTATTTAATAAACAAACTAAATCAAAAAAGAGCATAGGATGTTGATAGAGAACCAAACTTATTTTCACTTTCACTTACTACTGATATTGCAAATTTGGTATCCAAGGAAAGGAATGTGATTGGTATCTACCAATCTACGTGGAATCAAGATATTTTTATGATGTCTTAATCCGATTTGGTTTTTTTTTTAAATGTTTGTTCCCAGTCGCAATAAAGAGGCAGAAACAGGTGTTTGTTAATTGTTAGCCGCCAAGGTTGAACTCTATTGCGAATTTGGTATCCAAAGAAAGGAAAGTGATTGGTGTCAATGTGGAATCAAGATATTTTTATGATGACTTAATCCGATTTGTTTTTTTAAATGTTTGTTCCCAGTCGCAATAAAGAGGCAGAAACAGAAGTTTGTTAATTGTTGGCCGCCAAGGTGGAATTCTTCTGATGGAAAAATTAATACAGATGATGATATATTTCCTTAAAATATTTTTTTAATTTTTTATTACTTAATAAAAATAATATTAAATAAAAAATTAAATGTAACTAATATTTTAAAAATATAAAAAATATTTAATATTTTTTATTTAATAATTAAAAAATTATTAAAAAATAAATTAAGAAGATTAATCATTTTTCATACAGATTGGATGACTTTTCACTAGCTGATGTAAGGTGGGCATTGGGGCACACTGGGCGTGTTCCAATCTTGGGATTTTCCCGTGCGCTTTCTCTGCATTTTAAATTGGTTCTTCAAACCCCGCTTATTGACTTTAGAAAAAAGAAAACTTTTTAAAAGACTCTAAAAATGGATAAGAATTAAGAAATGAGAAACGAATAAAAATAAGCTTTGTAAGAGGCTGTTTGCTTCCAAAGAGAAACTCTAACATTATGTTTGGAATGAAAGTGATGAAAATATGGTTTTATGTGATGAAAGTGGAATGAAAAGGGTTGAAAAAAAATGCCCATTCTCAATCTATAGTTTGGTGAAAAAAATTAATATGAAATAAGAAAAATAAAAATTATAAATTTTTATAAGAAAATTTAAAATATGAAAGTGGAATGAAAATGATGATTTAAAAGATAGGATTTTCATAAGAAAAAAATTATAATTTTTTCTTCTATATCATACATATGTAATGTAATATGCATGTATGTTCTTCAAACAATCTTTAAGTTTAATTTTTTTACAACTTGATAACTAAAATATCATCACTTGAAAAGAAAAAAAAAAATTAACGTTGTTTTATAATTGAGAAAAAAAATTACGTCATTTGAAACATAGGCAGCAATAATCAATAGACTTTAAAGCATAGTTGTATGAATAGGATACATTTGAAAAATCCGTGACCCAAGTTTTAGGCCAATCCGATCAACCAATCAAACCATTTTTCTTAACGACTCAGTCAAACCCAATGACCTACCTGTCAGTTTGGCCTAATTTTTTTTTTTTATAGAATTGAAACTTTAAAAATATAACTCTTAGGATTTGAACACTGTATTTAAGGGTCATTATCATGAAATGTATTTTATTACTAGACTATATGTTCCTATTTAATATTATTCTCAATTTCTTAATGCATATTATTTTACAACGAATAGGTTAGTATTATCACTTGTTTGGAAGTATTTTTTTTATCTACTATTTTTTATTTAGTATTTTTTATATAATATTTTTTTATACCAAGTAGATTTTCATATAATATTTTTTTAAAAATATTTTCTTCTTTGTCTGATTTTTCAATTTGATCGTTTAACTCACGGTATGACCATTGACTCAGTGACCTAGCTTTCTAACCAGGTCAACTTTCAATCCGAGTTATACAACTATATTTTTAAGTAATTTTTCTAATATTTAAATATTCTAAGTTCCCTAATGATAGCCTAGTGGTAAGGCCGCAAGATATGAGTGCAGTACGGGACATCAATGAAGAGCAGATGGGTTCGAGGCCCATTCAATGATCTCCCACCACACTCCCTCTCCCCTCGGTCCCACGAAAGCTGTCAAAAATAGGTTAAGCTCGATGGACTAGTTTGAATAATCTGATAAAAAGTGTTGGGTTGAAAAAATTTAAGTTTAAATTTAATTTAGCCCGACATGATCTGGTCCAAAATCAGGTTAGCTCATTGACTCAAATTTTAATTATTTTTTAATCTAACAAGTTATACTTAAGATGATACTATCATTTTTTTTGTTTGAAAAATTAAAACCCAATTGGCAATTGGACTAATTCTCTAATTTATTTGTCATTGGCCCCAAATTGAGTAGCCCAAATTTTATTTTTTTAAATATAAAATTCATTATTTAAAAAAAAAAGAATTAGCAAACTGGTGGGCCTACCTACCTAACCAGTAACCCACAACAAGGTGGGATTGGGTTGGGTTAGGAAAAATACTAGCCCAAAACATAATAGGCCCGCCTTGGTTTGACCCAAAAATGACACAGCCTAGCCCATTTTGATAGTTCTAGGCCCCACGCTTGGTGATGGGTTCTCCCCATAACTAAAAAGAAAATTTCTAAATTCTAAGAATAACATTTTTTTTATTGATTGTGGGATTCAAGTGTTGGCTTTATTTTATGATTGTCTCCCTTAAGATTCATGAACTTGATATCCTAGCCCATTGTTGCTTATAATGAGTGTAATCCTAATGCTTGATGCTCGAAAAATTTTAAGGAAATAAAGTTACATCATTGCCATCTGCGACCGCCTTAGGATTTGTGGGCTTAACATACTAGCCTATGTGCCTATAATTAGTGTAGGCCCTAAATGTTTGATGCGATTCTGAGTAACTTTAAGGAGTTACAACCTTGCCATCAACTATATCTTTACGCCTAGTGGTAAGCACTTCTATTTTTGACGAGGAAGAGGAAATATCACATTAATAAAAGCCTAACAACACTTACAAATTGAACAAGAAACATCAGATCTAATAAAAAAGAAACAAATACAATTAATGTACATTTTGAATTAAAATTTGAAAGAAAAATAAGCTCCTCGCTCGAAGGCTATCGATGATTAAGCATATTTCTCATTGGAGTCCAACACGAACAGTGCAATAGTTTAAAGATTGTATCTCATCATATCCCAAAATAGATCTAAATGTCTCTTCTACTTGCAAGACCATGGAAATAGAAAAACCACAAAAGGGCTTATAAAAACCACCCAAACAAGGGAAACAAAAAGCGCCCAAAAGAATCAAACATAAAGACAATAGAAACAACTCTAGATCTGAGCGAATTATTGAAAAGGAAGCTATAAAAAACATAAAGAAGAAGACAATAAAGGCTACCATCAAATGAGAAAGATGACAACCCTAGCACTCCAAAGAAGCAGCGGAGAAAACATAACCAAAGAAAGAGAAAGAGAGATGATAACTCCAAGATTTGGAGTTAGTTTGGTCTCAATTGAGTTAATAATTGAATGCTAAGTCCTAATTCCTTTTGGTTTTATGAGGATTTTTACTAGATCTCATGCATTGCATTGCCAAGTAATTCTAGCTTAAATTCATCTTGTTTTTAGGGAAAATTCATGTGCTAAGGTGAATTATTTCGATCCTTAACTCCTAGCCTTATGAATTACTTTGATTTTGTAGGACTTGGAAGGCAAGGAAGGAAGGAAAAGAGGAAGAAGTATGATGAAGTATGAATAACTAAGCAAATTGGGGATTGAAAGGAAGCATTAAAGAGCAAATTTGGATAAAAAGTCCACGCCTAGGAGTGCTTGGCGTAGCTGATAACAAGCTGATAACAAAGTGAAGGCTTGATAAGACAGCGCATATGCGTGGTGCATGTGCGTGGTGTGTGCGCGCGAAGCATAGGCGTGGTTGACACCAGCACGAGCCTTGTGCTTGGCGCAACTGATAACAAAGTGAAAGCCTTGATAAGACCACACATATGGGTGGTGTGTGTGTATGTGTGTAAGTGAAGGCCTGATAAGACCACGCATATGTGTGATGCATGTGTGTGGTGCGTGCGCTCCAAGCATCTACGTGGTTGACACCAGCATGAGACTTATGTTTGGCGTAACTGATAACAAAGTGAAGGCCCTGATAAGACCATGCATATGCATGTGTGGGGTGTGTGTGTGTGTGTTCCAAGCATACGTGTGGTTGACACCAGCACCAGACTTGTGTTGATTGTATTTAATCCAATTTTTACTAAATTTTGGGGATCTTTTGATCATTTTTCATTTATAACACTCACTTGAAGGAGTTTGGAAGGCTCTAACCTTAAGGAGACTAGGAGGAGACCAAGAGGAAGATCTAATCCTTCTCCCTTCTTCATTGCTTCTATGGAGAAAAAAAGTCCACGCCTAGGAGTGCTTAGCGCAGCTGATAACAAAGTGAAGGCCTGAGAAGACCACTCATATGTGTGGTGTGTGCGCGCCAAGCATATGCATGTTTGACACCAGCACTAGACTTGTGCTTGGCGCAACTGATAACACGTGTGCTTGGCGCAGTTGATAACAAAGTGAAGGCATGATAAGACCACGCATTTGTGTGACACCAGCACCAGACTTGTGTTGATTGTATTTAATCCATTTTTTGCTAAATTGTATGTGTGTGTGTGTGACACCAACACAAGACCTGTGTCGATTGTATTTAATCCATTTTTTGCTAAATTTTGAGGATTTTTTTTATCATTCTATCATCTCTGTAACACATACTTGAAGGAGTTTGGAAGGCTCTAACCTAAGGAGACTAGGAGGAGACCAAGAGGAAGATCTAATTTTTCTCCCTTCCTCATAGCTTCTATGGTTTATCTTTACCTTCTTTATTTTTCTTTCTTTTTCTCCATAAGTAGCTAAATTCCTCATTGCTAAAGGAAGATAGATCTTGCTTGGATGTTGACTTAACTAAATCTATTGCTTAATTTTAGTTTTTTGTCATCTAATTGAACATTTACCTCTATTTGTTAATGCTTATATAACTTGATCAATCATAAATTAATTTTATAGGTGTTTTGAGGATTGGGAAATCCCTTTATACTATGTGCTTCTTGTGATGAATGTCATGATCAAGCAATATATAGGAATGTGTGTTGTTGATTGTGTGTTTGATTGGGAATCTTGATTTTATTCATCCTTTTAATACTTGGGCTGACTAAGGAATTAGCTTAATCTAAGTAATCAAAATAGGATTAATTTACAAAGGAATTAAGTTTTAACTAAACGAGACGATTCCTACCATATCACTGCAAAAAATTAGATAAATTACGTCTTTTTTTTTTTTTTGCATATTACGGCGATTTTAACGCCATTTTTTGCGCCTTAGTGGTGGTTTCCAAAACTGGTATAATTATCATTGCCGTTCGGTATAATACTGTGATTTTCCATTAACTGCCACAACAACCGCCACAATTTACCATGTATAAAATAGCGGTTCGGTGTTACATAAAATGGTGATAAAAAATATTGTAATTTACCTAAAAAATTATGATTTAATTGTGTATTAAATGATAGTTTAAACTGCTATAATTTACAGCTAATTATAGTAGTTTTGACTGATGTAATTTACTAAAAAATATGGCAGTTTCAATTGCCGTAATACACTTAAAAATTATTGATTAATTTCTGTAATTACAGCTAATTACGGCAGTTTGAACTGCCGTAATTTATAGATAATTACGCCAGTTTAAGACTGCTGTAATTTATAGATAATTATAGCAGTTTAAGACTATCGTAATTTATAGCTAATTACGACAATTTAGGACTGCCATAATCCACATAAAAAATTGGAAACTAATTTCTATAATTTACAGCTAATTACAATAATTTTCATGTTTATTATGACAATTCTTGTTTGTCAAAATCCACAAATATAAATATAATAATTTTGCTTAATGAAATGTAAAAAAAATACTCATTAATTTAATTAACCAAATATCAAATTTAACATGAGTATATTAACTCAATAACTGCAAATTATAAGTCATCAAAATTTTGAGAAATAACATCCTAAATAGTAACATGAGTACACAAGTTAAATAACTCCAAATTACAGATAAGTCAAACAATTAGTACATTGATTAATAAGGACTCGAAATATCCACTAATTGATGAGTGTTACTTCCATTGCATGATCTTCTTAGGTCATTAGGCGATAGAGCCTCACTGCCTTCATCTGGTACCTACAAGAAAGACAAAATTATATTTGAGATTCTCCAAACATAACATTAATTATGGCTATGCAAGAAACATGCCTGATTCCTTCTATTCTTTAAATTGATCTACCACTTCCAAAGTCATGCCCATCACCAAGCAATGGAGGATGTAGCTAACAATCACACAATTTGATTTTATACCCCTTGAAATCATGTCATCGTGTAGGGCTAAAGCTTTAGGCAGATTATGACTTTTACAACACCCATGGATCAATGCAGAATCTATATAATATACAACTACAGATCAACAACTTCTTGATTTCCCAGAAAACCACAACAAAAATAATAGCAAAAGATATAGGTAGAGTTTCTAAGCAAACAAAATAAGTTCAAAAACAACATGCAAAAAAGTTACTTAAGCATGCATGCATCATATAATTCTACTAAAAACACAACCCACAAACTCAACTAGTAAGCAAATCAGTTTTCCAACTCTTCAACTATAACATAATAAGAACAGAACTCTAATTCAACCATATTCAGGCAGATCAAACAATTTATTTGAATAGAACAAGAAAAGATGTAAAGATGATCATAAACTGGACAGGATTGTATTATTTAAATAACATGTGGAAAGACTAATTACTAAGATGGCCTACATGTACACAGTACACGGTGGGTCAACATGACTGACACAATACACATTTGAATGTTAGATGAGATACTTGTGGTGTAGGATTTTGAAATAAGCCAGCTAACTCCTCAGGGAGCCTTCCTCCTTTCTTCATAGCAATGTAGGCACACAATGCTTGTAATTGTAATTCCATAGTCACCACCTTTTGTCGTAAGTCAAGAGAGGATGTGTTTGCACTAGATGAACCTAAGTTCATAACTCCAAGCCGTGTGGTAGTATGCTTGAATGCAATGGTAGGAACCACTCCCATTTCTAATCCTCGAACACTGTCAGAGTGCTCTTTTCCAAATACCACACCAACAACATCATTTGGAGAAATTTCAGAGTAATTATCCTCCCTTTGACTTAAATGTTTATCAATTTCTTTCTACATTAAAGACTAAAAAAAAGAATGAAAACTTATAAAGACAATCTATTATATCATTGTTTAACAAAAAAATGTGAACAATAATATTGATATTTACCCCTATCTTCTCAACCTCATCATTTACAAAGCTCCCATTTTTCTTCTTGTGAGTTATATTCCACATCGAGCCCCGACCAATAGTCTTCCTCGTCTCTTTCCTCTAAAATTTTCAACATATGATATAAGTAATAATCAATTAAAGATGTACTTTATATAAATAATGAATCCATCAAGGATAAGAACTTAAACTACCAAATCATCCCTTCTCCTAGCCAGAGTTTTAGCACCACAAGTGTGGGGAATAGTTTGTTTCTTCTGATTCTCTTGATTTCTCTTACAAAGTGCCTACAAATGAAAATAGATAAATTTCTTTGGTATAATAGCAAACTATTTATAATCAATAATTCAATAAATATGAAGTAAGTACCATCGTCTCAGGCCTCAAGCGATAGTCAACATAAGAAGCCCATTGCTCTATGTTAATGCCTTTCGGGACATTATTGATAATAACATTTCTACTCATTGTTTAGTCATAAAATGCCTTCCACAACTTCTGACGATACTCCCTCCATTTTTTGCCAATGGATTGTTCAATATATCTCTTTGCAATATTATTATCATTGACCTTGAAATCAAATCGACGCTTCAAACAAAAAGAATGTTAGATTATTATACTTTTATACGTATAAACTTTAAAAATAGAACAAGCAAAAAATTTAAATGGTTCTACTATAAAGAAATGATCCCACTGGCGGTCACAGAAAGTGTCAGGTATATTTGACCACTTTGCAATGTTAATAGGAAAAAGAAGAGAATCGGTTGCCAATTGTCCACAAACTCCTGCAAGTAGGCCAGTTGCCTCTCCAATAAGACAAAAAAACTCATCAAATTCCACCACTACACGCACTCCATCAGGCAAGTTATGGACATCATGGACCTTCAACCTTATTTTTTTAGTTACTTCTTGTTCTTCATCTGTAACAAATATAGATCAAGTTAAATACATTAATCAAGAAAAGATAAAAATAAACTTCCTACTCCATCATTTTACATCTATTTATACCTATAACATTCACAAACCAATAATGACTGGATTCACGTCCAAATTTACGTTTACGTGATGAAGATGGGGCATCAGACTGCGTAGATTGTGATGGGGTTTGGTTACATGACTGTGAGGCAGCATGAGTAACTAGTGCTGAAGGATAGGATTGTAACGACTGCAGTGGAGTGTCAGTTAATGGCTGCAAACTAGTAGGAGCAAATGGTGTTAGGGTACAACCCAATGGCAGCTGCAGTGACAAAGGGTGAGAATGATTCAGGATTGGATCCTGTCAAGATCTACCAGACTTAAGCTTTTGGCACATAATTATCGGAAGAATGAACATAACTCTATTAACACCGTAACCACTTTGTCTGGCAAAACATTACGTATGGCAAGTGGTAATAACTGCTCCATAAGAATGTGACAATCATGACTCTTCATTCCAAAGAGCTTTCGTTGCTTCAAGTCAGTGCACCTCAAAATGTTGCTTGAGTACCCATCTGGCACTATAACATTATTTAAAGTCCGTAAAAATACATCTTTCTTCGTATTTGACATTGTAAACAAAGATGGGTGATATCTTCCATTCTCATCTGGCCAAAGATCCTTCCTTATACCCATTTCTCTAATATCCTTCTGAGCTTTAAGATTGTCTTTCGATTTACCAGTCTCATTGAGCAAAAGTGTATACCACATTATCACATACATTTTTTTCAATGTGCATAACAATTAGATTGTGACGCAACGAGTTAGTCTCCCAATAAGGAAGATCAAAAAATATGCTTTTCTTCCTCCATTGTCCCGATCCATCTTCAATAATGGTTTTCCCTCGAGTTCTTTTACCTTTGTCATTTGACTCTAGAAGTTTTCCAAATGTAACATTAATGCCCTCAAGTTGTTTCAAGATGTCTGATCCGAATAATGTCATTAGTGGATCCCTTTTCTCAATTGTCCCACTAAAATGAGCTCGATTCAATCTAAATTTATGTCTTTTTTTCTAGAAAATGACGATGACCTATAAAACACCATTTTCTACTATGTTTCAATCTACAAGAATCTGTGTCAAAGTTACACGTGGGGCAAGCAAGGCCAGTATGTGTGTTCCACCTAGATAAGGTACCAAGCCTAGGGAAGTCACTAATTGTCCACATCAGAGCTGCTCGCATTCTAAACATTTCATTCTTTGAAGAATTTAATGTTTGCACTCCATTATACCACAAATCCCTCAAATCTTTGATAAGAGGTTGTAAGTACACATTTATGTTATTCCCTAACATTTGTTTTCCAGGAATGATCATTGAGAGGATGAATGAAGTTTGCTTCATGCACTCCCAAGGAGGGCGATTATATGGGATAAGAACTATTGGCCAAATGATATAGTTTGTACTCATGGTTCCAAAAGGGTTGAAACCATCACCAGCTAAGCCAAGCTGTAAATTTCAAGGATCAGCGGCAAATTCAGAATGAATAAAATTGAATCTTTTCCAAGCCTTCGAATCTCTAGGATGCCTCATCAATCCATCTTGGTTATCCTCTGACACATGCCAGGTCATAGACTTAGCAGTCTTCGAATACATAAACAATCTTTGCTCATTTTGCACATAAACAGTCTTAGTGAAAGTGATGTAAGTTAAAGCCTTGGAGTGGTAGGAAAGTTGAACAACATTTTTGTGACAAGGGTGAGATGTCAAGAGCCGCATCATCGCCTGCCCCCTAGTTTATTTTTGTCTTATATAGATTTCGTTTATTTAGTCAAATAAGTTGGTTAAGATTTTTTTAAAAAATAATAGCTTATTTAATTATATAAACTAAGGTTTAAACTTAAAAAAATTATTTAATTTATCAAATTTATCTATTTATTTAAAATTTATATATAATTAAAATTTTATTATACTTTCATAATTTTATAATTATATATTAGTATAATATATTTATTTTATATAAAATATAATAATTTCGTTAAAGGTTATATATGTTTAAAAATAAAAAAAATATATTTTTTTTTTACTTATATAAAGAGTTTCATATAACGTAAACTTTTAAATAAATTGTGAAATAGGTTAAATTTTTATGATTTCATAACCAAAATATGTTGAACAAAAAAATAAAGCTTATAATAAACAATAAGGTAGGATCAAGTTACAAAACAAACTTATGTCTAACCTATTTGAGCAACTCGTAAAACTCTACATTATCTTCATTATGCACCTCATTATGTCCTTCATTTAATGTCTCTTCTCTATTAACAACCTCAGAAAACACACCAGGTTCATTAAGATTATGCCTAGCGAACCCAAATGCATCATTGATCATGGTTTCCATCGGATTTTGGGGATGAAAAGTGTCCTCCATGACATGTGTGCCTTCAAAACCTCAGACTCAATTACATTTGATTCTTCACCATGCCAATACCAAACTTTGTAATTTTCTGGAAAAGGTCGTAAAGTTAAGTGTTCTTCTCTTGTTTGCCACTTCTTAAAACCACACTTTGAACATGGACACTTAATTTTACACCCGTCAATAGACTGATGTTGAAATACAAAATCCAAAAACTTGCTTAACCCAACCGCATATCCAGTTGTGTTCCGTGGTTTACTAATCCAAGACTTATCCATCAGCATGACTATAAAGGAAAATTTAATATTACAATTTAAAATTAATACAATGGTGCAAATTTAAATTGTTATATATAAGAAAAGAAGATAACAGTATAACAAAATAATATGCACATAAAGTACTGCATATAAGTGAGAGTTAAATTCGGCAAACAGATAAGCAAACAGATCTGAAGCCACTATTATGAAGCATTAAAGGATGAACTCTTAATGATGAAAAACATAATAATAATAACTACTAAATAGCCTCCCAAGATTCCATTTATTGTTCATCCATCCCTTTAGAAGCATGCAATCAATGATATATTTACCATATATCACAAACATACCAAATAAGCCAAACTCATCTCCGTGAAGGAATTTGGCGCCCTTCATGAAACTGAAGGATTACCATATATCATATCACACTAAATCATTTGCACAACAACTAGAGACTCAAGTTCCACTACCAGCCTGTTGAAACATTTTGATTAAGCAATTGGAAGACCATGCAATGCAAGGCAACCCATTATTCGACCATGACCGAGGATCAAACTTCCAGATTACTAGAGATTCACACAACCCATACTTAGAAGTATTGTTTAGTATAGTTGGATGTTATTTTTTTTAAACAAAGTAGAAGTTAAAAAAAGTGATACAATCACTTATTTTAGAAACTAATAATCTCAAGTTTTTAAAATAAGTAGAAGAATAAGTGATTATAAACACTTATTCCAGATTACTGCATGACACTTCAGTACTACAAATGCAGCAAGTACCAACATAACATGAGTTCCATTACTTGTTTAGCCAAGCTAATTCAGCCACATATGTCAGAAAATAGCATGAAAACTATAAGAAGGTAAGAACCTGAGTTCCAGTAAACATACTGATGTGAAATCATAACCATTCAAACTCTAGTCTGAAAGCAACATCAAAACTCAAATAACTTCAGTTCATTCAGTCAAACAAAACACGTCAGATACTTACTGGTTTTCAAAAATGAAGTAGTGAAATGTATTTGGTTTCTTCAATTTTATGGATAGCAGCATGAAAACAGTATCATATAATTGGTCTCATTTTACCTATTTCTTCTATTCGTGTATTCAAAACTCAAAATAATAATAATAAATCAAAAAATAGCAAAAGGTTATGTCTAACATCTATCGCTTTCAAAAGTTGAGTGAATTAGAACCATAAGACGATGTCTTGGGGATCTCATTTTATACGGCTATGGAGGAAGGATAGGGCAAACAAATAAAAAACAAAACATGTCCTATTATACAGAGACAAATATGTTACTAAATAAATTAAAACATAAAATCAAATCAAATATTATACAATCCAAATAAAACTTATAATCTTAAAATCCAACAAATAGATATTTCAAGTTCTGATTAAAAGCAGAAAATTGATTTTTTTTATATATTTTTTTATATTTTATCCAAACGATTCTCATAATTGATTCTTCATATTTTTTTTCTACAAATAAGAATTAAAAGCCTTCCCATAGAATCACTATTTGAGTTTGAACTTGAATACCAAATTACCAAGCAAAGAATCAGTTCTGCTAAGTTCCAGCAACAGTGTCAAAAGCACCATAAAACATCATTGTAAATTCAATTCATGCCATACCATGCATAACAGCAAAGAAGCTGAAGTATTTGCAGATTGGAGAACATTCATATCTTTCAACAATCAATAACTCTGCCCTTTAGTAAAAGCTCTAAACAGAACTATATTAAAAAATCTTTTAAAACTAGCACTTTCCTTTCCTTGTAATCGAATTAAAGGTTTACGAACAAGGAATTAGAAGATTATAAAACTTTGATTAGTTGATGAGAAATTTGAACATACTCAATTCCTTTTACATTAAGATGCTGTTAGTAAGTTATGAGAGAGAAATATTGTAGAATTAATAAGACATATAAAAGTCTTGGGAAGTGCTTATTTGATATCTATGTTCAGGTATTTATCAAAATGAAGAAATTATGTTTTGTTGTCCAAATGACCAAATCAGGATTTAATAAGATTGCTCTGTTGCAGGAAAAATTAGTTTGGAAGGATTTTAATATTGAAGATGAAGCACATGTTGCTCGAACACCACATATAATATCAATATATAATACCATTATCACTAGAAAGTCCAGAAACTAATACCAAACAATTAATTAGAGACCAGTTGTCACTCATCAGAAAATTAATTAATCAGCAAAGGTTATTTCAAGGAAAGGAAAACAAAAGTGACTTTTTAAAGTAGTAGCATACCAAGAATAATCAAAGGCTCAGGAAGGGCACGAAGAATATCAAAGGCTCTAGCACCACATATGTCGGGGCCAAGAATTTTGAAGACCTGTTCAACTCCAGCAGCCAAGTATGATTCTCCATGGAATAACAAGTACTCAAACCAAAATTAGGAAGAGATGACCCAAAATGTTATTGGAACATGACAAGAAGCCATACATTTGCTCACAGTACTTCCCAGATGACTCACTCCCTTTGAGATAAAGGTAAGAATTTTGGGGTTGAACATCATCAACTCCATCAGAAACCAATTCAGTAGCACTGTTATGAAGGGCACGGCCTTCAGCTTGAAGTGCTACTACTAAAATAATGAAAGTGAAGCATGCTGTTTTTGAAATGCTTCTGAAATGCTTCTCATGTTGCAGGTGCTGAATTAAACAAGAGAAAATTGAAGTTGGAGAAAAGACTCAAAAGGATGAAGTACTTCATTACTTTCAGCCATCAAGGTGAATTTATACTTAGCCATGTGGGGGTTCTGGGTGAATTGAACATCCAAATTCATGTGTATACATGGAAAACCATATAAGTTAAGATGCATTGCAGCCTATATTTAGTTTAGGCTTAAATATGTTTTTTTCTTCTAAATATATTAATTTTTTATTTTTATACCTAAAAAATTTATTAGACAATACTCACTTGAGAGACCTGTGGGAGTTTCAATCTCTGCTTGTTTATCCGTAATTTAATTATTAGACTCAGATATGGGGCATGTTTTTACATCCTGATCTAACTCAGAAGCAGCAGATGTCAAATCTGAAAAACTCTTTACTTCATTTGTAAGACGATGTAATCGTGCCTTACAAATAGATGTAGCCTTCTAGCAATAAGCAATTGCTTCTTGAGGCTTAGAACCAACCTCCAAACACAAGCATATACGAGAATTGAACAATATAGCTGGCTCTATTATTTTTCATGCATCTATTATTTTTCATGGCTCTATTAACTAATTATCTCTTCTCATTAGCCTGTATGAATTTTGTAACCTTTTATACTTAATTCCTTGAGTCTTACTCTAATTGATTTTGTGTTTTTCTATTTCATATTGTTCCTTACAAACTAACATGAGAGGATTCAAGTTCTTTTTTTTTTCTTTCCACTCTCAAGTCCAAATTCTCAAAAGCAAAGCCTCTGTTCTGATCTATCGACGTAAAGCAAATTATAAAAAAAAAAGACAAGCAAAAAATAAGAGCAGCTTACAGGTCCACTTGCAGAAAAACGTAATGGGCATACTTTAAATACATTATGATAAAGCATTTCAGCATGGTTTTAAATTGCAGTCCACAACCGCAATTGCGGCAGCAATATTGTAGTTTTCATGGTCTCCGCAACTGTATCGCGACAGCAATTGCAGCTGCATCGGCCGCATTTTCTCGCAATTGACCGCAATATTGAGGTTTTAGTGGTCTCCGCAACCGCGATCGCAACCATAATTTAAAACCATGCATTTCAGATTACACGAGGATGAGCACAAAAAGAAAACATAGCATTCCAAGTCCAACCAACTATGACATCAACCAGCTATGACAATCATATCATTTCCTATTTCTTCAATTCGTGTATTCAAAACTCAAAATAATAATAATAAATCAAAAAATAGCAAAAGGCACAAAACCTTGTCAAATGCGAAGGTTCTATCGATCTGCTTGTTGGCTATATTCTGCACAGCTGAAACTTCCTTTCTTCCCTTGTTACACGAAATCACAACGGGCGTATGTAGAGGTAGACTACAATGGCCTACAAAAACACATGCGAAACTAATCACCGAATTTTCCAAGTTGTAAAACAAAATCAACTCAGCTCAACATCGAGTTAGACCGAGTTAGACTCACCTGATTTCTTAGGGGCATACCCGTGGACTTGGAGCAGAGGTAGAGGCTGAGCAGATCTGGACCTGCGAGCTCGTGTTAGCGCGATGGATTTGGGCAAAGGCAAAGGCTGAGCAGATCTGGGCTTTGAGTGAGAGTGAGAGTGAGAGAGAGAGGTGAAAGTGAGAGCACGAGAGAGAGAGGGTGAGAGTTGTAACATCCCAATATTTGTTATCCAAATATATCATCATATAAATGAATAATCCAATACCGATCTTGCTACTACTAACATACATCAACATCTAACCTATATCGTTCATACACAATGAGTAAATATGAAGAGCCACGATAGCAAAAGTTATATATATACATCACAGTCTCAAAGGGCATAATGTTATACATAACTCAAAACAACTAAGCTAATATAAAACATATATAAGCTCAGTTCAAAACAGCATCTATACTATGCTAGTCCTCATACATCTTCTTCTTCTCTTTCGAAGAACTCGCACCTGGATTTATATGGCAACACAATCGAAGTGAGAAAACATATCTCAGTAGAAGCATTCCAATACCATCATATATACATATGTACAATCAGATAATATTCACAATTATCGAGTTGACACTTCAATCACAGAAGCAACAACTTCTCCATCTTAGAAACACGCAATCGCCCATCTAATTGCAATACGTGAAAATGTTATGATAGCAACCGCCCATACAATTGTCATGATATGCTTAATTATGTATAATGTATATGTCTATGCAAGTACTAGGAATGAATGTAGTTTCAAGATGTTATAAGCCCTCAGACGTATTAAGGATATTACCCACCTCAATTACTTTAAGATATGTTATGATATGTTATGATTTATTAGGTATAGTGAGGATATGACTCACCAACACTATCCATCAAAACAAACAGAGGATATTACTCACCTCCACTGATCGAATAAAGCAAAGAGGATATTACTCACCTCCTTACTCAACAATGTAATAAGGATATTACTCACCTTGTTACATATAACATAAAGAGGATATTACTCATCAATCTATGCCTTAAACAACACAAAGAGGATATTACACACCTCAATGTGTTTCATAAATAATAGAGAGGATATTACTTACCAATCTATTCAACAAATACATAGAGAGGATATTACTCACCAATCTATGCCTCAAACAACACAAAGAGGATATTACACACCTCAATGTATTTCACAAACAATAGAGAGGATATTACTCACTAGTCTATTCAACAAACACATAGAGAGGATATTACTCACCAATCTATGCCTCAAACAACATAACAAGGATATTACACACCTCATTATGTTTCTCAAACATCTTATACAAAACAATCACTAATTACCTTCCATAATTAGCATCACAATTGATTTATATGCATATCAAACTCATTTCACTCACACATTTCATCAAATACTCCTAAAAAAGTTTCACTGCTCTTTACGAAGCAAAAAAGAAAGTATCACACAAGTGATCCCCTTCCATTTCCCAAAATAAGGGCTCTGTTCTGTTCTGTCCAGTGTTGAGTGCTCAGGCGCTTACAAACCAGCGCTTAGGCGCGCAAACAACAACCTCAAGCAAGACTCTCTGGACGTTAGGCGCTCAAGCGCGCCACACGCATCACAAATTCTTCCTGGGCACTGGGTGCTTAAGCGCTTAAGCGTTTGCTCTTCAGCGCTTTAGCGCTGAAAACAAATTTAGTTTCTGTATAATTTTGCAGAAACGATCACTGTTCCATTGGGAACAAGTGATCTTACAATCACTCAAAATCACTTCCAAGTGATTTTCTAACCTCAAATAAAGTTCAACTACACATAGCAACCTGTAATCCACTTCAATTTCATTTAATTCAACACTTTTGTGAATCAAAATCCAATATCCAACCTAAACCCCCAAAACTGACCAAAAGGGAATTAAGGCTCCAAATGATGAAAAATTCATCTAAACATATCCACAAATCAGTTTCTAACTTAACCATACTAACCACATCAAGATTCAACTTAAGAATCATAAAATCACTCACCAAACCTCAAATTCTTCATTAAGTCTCTCAAGAACCAAAAATGAAAGAAAATGAAAAACAAGCAATCGAAACAGATTTCCCCCTACCTCAAGATCAAGAAGATGAAGCCAAGGATGGGTCCAAGCTCCAGTTGATTCCTCCTAATTCTTCCTCTTCTTCTCTTCCTCTTCTTCCTTCGGTTTCTCTTTCTCTCTGTTCCCTTCTTTCTTTTCTCTTTTCTTTCTTCTATTTTTTGCCATGAAAACTGAGTAGCAAAGTGACTTTGCTACTTAAAGGATAGCCACTAAAAGGTAGCAAAATTTTTTATCTGCTAAGAACACTCAGATTTCACCAAATCTGGTTTTTCAACTTCCAACAGACTTAAAACAAATCCTAAGATTCATTAAAAATCTTGTCTCAACATTTCTCTATTTTTCTATATCAGCTGCTAGTTAAACCGGCATTAAAACACACAACCAGTATGCTTAAAAATGTCAAACTAACTCTGATTAACCTCAAATTTTAACTGTAGCATAGTTCACACTTTTGTGACCTAGAAACAAACTCTTCACATTTATTTCCACTAACTAAGTAATTTAAGCCACTTTCGGAGCAAATAACAACTATATTTCACACATAGTGTTACAGCAAAGTGCCTAAACGTGCTCAGATAGCCACAAAATCACACAGACATATTAAGTAAGTATTAGGTTACCAACCATATACAAGCCTAACATGTTTTCTAGGGTGTTGCTAGAGTGAGAGAGAAAGTGACAGGGTGAGAGTGAAATGGAGAGCACTAGGGAGAGAGTGGCAGTTTGTGAAGGAATTTTTTTTGCTGTGATAGGGAAGTGAAAATTTATTTTTTTAAAAAATATTTTAATTAAAATTTAAAATAGAAATAACATCAGTTTAAACTGCCATTTTATTCATTCAACTACCATTTTTTACTTGTAAAATATGGCAGGTGCGTGACTGACGTATTATACTACATATTACGATAATTTTTTAGAACTGCCATATTAAAACTGCCGTAATTTACATGTTTTTTTGTAGTGTCAATTAGTGGATTTGAACTGGGCAAGCATGAATTCAATGAAATCAATTGAAGAGTTAAGTGAAATTGAATCCTAGCACCTTTCTCATTCTTATTTCACCATCAACTTTGCTTAAAAACTACTCTTAAAAAAGTTCTGCTTCTTAATTTTTCTAATTTCACTTGCTTTAATTCTCTTTATCTCACAACGTTGATCACTTAGATAGTGTCAAATTAGTGAATTTGGTATTCAACAACTAATATTCCTATGGGAATGATACTCTCACTTACTTTTTACTACTTGAGTGATTTGATACACTTACCAAAGTAAGCATCAAGAAAGAGAGAAAGGTGGCTAGGCTGATAGAATTCAATAACCTGATATTTAATGGTGAGCACTTGATCTAACATTAAGTGAGCTAAATTTAGAGCACCACTTGAGAGCCTGGAGAGTTTTTCCTCCTGGATGTTAGCTAGAGTAACTAACTCTATTTTAGTGGATCCCATCTAAATTATATGTGGGTCTCACACCATAAATTACATGAAAATATAACCTATCCGATCAATCTTGGCTTGCAACATGCAGGATATAAAGCATTTCTCTTAAATCTAACAAGGCTAATATAGTGGTTGCATTGTATCCAAAAGCCAACGGAAAGACATAACAAAAAATTTAAATATGGAAAGTTAAATAATCACTCCTTATTGTATGTGAAATCAAACAAATATAAAAGTTGACAACATTTTATAAACCTAACGTCTACAATGTTATATTTAACATTATCTAAAAAAAACTCATTCTCATTAAAAAGAAAAACTATTATGAATGTTCTGAAGTAGATTCATAGGATACCTAAGATAGGTATGAATGTGGTGGTCTCTTCTTTGAGCAGCGACGATCAAGCGTGTTGAGACAGGGGGTGGGTACCTGCAAAGGGACTCCAACGCTCAAGTCAGGCTGTGCTCAAATAAAGAGAAGAATATTGGGTAATATACTGATACCTGATTGAGGTTACTTAGCCTTGTATTTATAGAACCTGTATAGAATCCTCATGTAATCTGTATTGAATGCAGGTATTTAGGATTAAGATCCTTAAAGGAATCACTTTCCTTCTATAATTAAGATCAATCCCTATCAATTAGGAACTCCCACTATAAGGGCTACTTATCAATCTGAGTCTGTTATGGATCCTATAATATCGTAAGCAGATGATTAGTAATTACGGATATTTAGGGATATATCCTTGCACGTATCTAGCGTTCTCGATATCATGGCCTAACGTCGCTCAGTGTGTATAGCTCAAAGGCCCAATCTGACTTCTAGGCCCTCTATGGTGTAGTCTAACCACACGTGTATCGGGTTGATCGCACTAAACGGGATTCCGAATCACGGTCTAGAATAATTGCCCCCAGCTTAGCGCTTAGGAGGACGACCAAGTGTCAAGTTTCCATAGGATCATCCGAGCACACGATTATCACAAAAGTCCAAAAAATTAACACCGGACCTCGGATGTTTTACGTGTAATGTCGATGTCCATAATATGCCGTTATTTCTCACAAATTCTTTGCCCCCAAGCATTAATTCTCGAAATTTCCTTTGATGGTATTCATGCAAACTCTGAATATAATTTCTAAAATTGTAGGTAGTAACAGTCTGCTATTATCTGGGAAGTTGTTGCTTTGACTTTATTAGAAATTAAATATCCTTTAAAGAGGATCTCAGTTTCGTACTATTTTCCAACTGCTTGATATTCTGTAACAAATCAGAAACTGAGAGCACTAAACATGGCTACCATCCTACGATCAGATTGTCTTTAACGGGGTCAATCAGAGTGCCTCGTTTCCTTTATAAATAGAAAATATTTGTAGTGAAGTGGGAACCCTTTTCTTTTCGCCTTGTAACTCTGTGTGAGAATGCTTTTTTCTGAAAGAATAGTTTTCCCTTCATCCTTTATATGGAGGGTTTTGCCCCCTGTAAGGGTTATTCTTTTAATCTTTTGTAAATTCCTGAATGTGATTAACCCTCTGCTAGCAGCTTCCTTTCCTCAATGAGCCTTTCTTTCTTGGCATAGCATGGATTAGCCATGCATTTTAGGAGGCAGAAGCCTTTCTCTCCTGGCGTATACGGGGTATCTGACCCAACGTGTCATTAGGATGGAATGATGCTTCCATCGACCAAGGCATGGGGACACTGGAGAGCACTCTGTCCATCTTCTTGCCTCTTTCCTGGGTTATTTAGAGGCATCAAGCCAGTCTTCTTCGTAGTACGACTAGATATGCAAGAATTCTAGCTCCAAGGAAAGGAAAACCCTTTATGAGTGACCTGAGGTGGTCTGCTTTCTTGGGCTTGCTTTGCGAAGAGATAACCGTGGTTGGCCTCTATATTTGCTGTGAAAGGGGCAGGGAAGAAGAAATGAAGTGGTTTCAGTCTGTTCCGGTGAAGAGAGTGGAGGAATTGTGGATATGACTGTGAATGTGACAGCACAACAAAATGCTTTGATTGTGACATCCCATCCTGAAGCTCTCTTACGGACACTCTTTTCACTTTCTTGTTCTTGTATTTTCTTTTTCTCCTTCCTTGGAGGTTGACGATGTATGACATGAGATTATCAATAAAATAATAAAATTTTACTGATGTTTACCTTAATCTTCTTTCCATCTTATTGTACCTTTCTGCTTTACGTCTTATTTAGCTCGGGGTAGGTCCAACGCTTACCCCGTAACCGTATTGCCCCTAACTCGGTCATAGTTGTTGGTACAATAAAAGGGCGAGTTATAATTATGACTGTTTCTTTTATGCTCCTTGATATTGTTGGACTTTCTTGGGAAACCACTGCCTCAGCTTCATTGGGAATTAACAAATCCATTAATAGAGCAATAAATTCGTACGATTTCCTAACTACCCATTAATGAAGCAAAAGGCATAAAAATGACATTTATTTCAGACGATTAGCTCACCTTTTCAAGGACCAATCAGAATACTCCATTGTGCCTATAAATCAGGGAATACTTGCATTCAAGGTAGCATTCCTTTCCTCTTGCCATTGCATTCTGGAACACTGCCCTTCATGGCTTCCTTCTCATCTTGCTCACGTTCAAAGAGGGTTTTGCCCCTTGTGAAGACCATCTCCTTGCTTTTCCTGAAATTAGCGAAGAGATTCTTCCTTTCGTTGGCCAGTAATTCGTTCAATGGGGACTTTTTTTTCTTAGCGTAGCAATGACATGCACTTTTCTTTCCCAGCATACGTTTTAGAATTTGAGACATACTCTGCTACTGGGAAAATATGTGATTCTTGTCGTGCTTGGACTTAGCAGGTGCTTCAGTCAGAGTCTATATTCCTCACTCTTTCTGAGAGTTTAGTAGGTGCTTTGGTTCAAACCTTGCTGATTCTTTAGATAAGCAGGGGGATTATTGTAGCAGCTCCGTAATTTGAGGTAACTTGGTGTAGTCATGAAGGGGGTGGAATGAACTTCTTCATGAAAGACTGCACCCCGTCCATCCAAGGAAAGGAAAGAGGCTGATGTTCTTCCTTTATACATTCCATGTCTCAATATTTTCTTTTCCCTCTTTTTCAGATGTAAGATGATGTATGGAATGAGAGCTTATGAATGAAAATTAGTAGTTTATTAACTTTGCATAGTGTCTACTTCCGACTTCTAACTTTTTTCGCTGATTATATCTATTTTTTCTTCACCGGGATAAGTCCAATGCTCATTCTGACATAACATTGCATTACTCTTGGGTTAATGCCCATTTTCTGTGAGTAACCGACTTCAAGCCCTTAATCTGGGATCCAAATAATTTACCACAAACAACATGCTAGCTGTGGTACTAGTATTCATCAGTCGTGGTCCGTTATGAAAACTCATTTCTGAAATGATATCCCGACTAAAGCCGGGGTCTTCAGGAATAATCATGCCCAACCCTTTGAAATTGTGTGATGTTTGAATTATTAAGCAACTGTCTCCTCAGTTGCTTTACCAACCGTTCAAGCCACGTGGCATATTTTTACTGGAAAGACGTGCATAGTGCTTCATGCGTCATGATGAGCATTATTTCGAAACTTGGGTTGAAAGGACGACAATGCCCTCTAACCGCCTAGCCTTTATAAATAGGGGTTTAAGGACGTATTGTCTTCATTACCTTATTTTCAAATGTCTTCCAGAGAACTCTGCGCAGCAACGAAGTAGGAGCCTTAGAAGACTTTCCAGCGTTTAGCTCTCACCAGAAATATGAGTTCTTCGCAAACGGTATTCACTCTTCTCTTTTCTCATTACTGTAATTAACTATCCGAACAGTTATGCAATCCTCGTTGGAGTGTGTTTCTGTTCTTCAATTCCACTAGGTAGATTTAGGATTTCTAATCCTCCTCAGTAAATCTTCTCTGAACACTATTTCTGCTATTGTAATCGTGGAAGAGGTGTCTCTCTGAATATTCAAACTTCGGAGGGAAAGGAGGCCGACGTGTAGGAGTGTACCATTTGTTCAGTTCATCCTTCACCATGTCTGAATCTCATCTTCGATTGATTCTGACAGTTACTCACTAGCCTCTTTGAGTGTTCTCGGGATTTTATGGACAAAAGTAGGAAGGGAGTCAGAGCCCAAGCACCTGTTGTTGAAGCTCGTCAACCAAACGAGGAGGAGCAAATCCGGATTCGGCGTGATCCGAGGTTAGTATATCCCTGGGTAGGGGATGATGTCTGGGAGCGCGCTTCTGAGTTTTCCTCTGAAAACGGGCTCAACCAATTTATACAGTACTTAGAGCTGACCGAAGGGGGGAACCATGATAGAGAGTTTAGAAAATAAGAAAAATAAAAAAGAAAAGAAAAAAGAGAGGAAAATAAAAAAGAAAAAAAAGAGAAGAAAAAAGAAAAAAAAAAAAAAAAAATAGAAAAATAATAATAAAAGAAAAAGAAGATCTTTTTGGGTCAAGATGCCCATTGTCTATAAAATTTGTCTTTTGGGACTCTGTTGCCCATTGTCTTTTAAATTCTGGGACTCTGTTGCCCATTGTCTTTTAAATTTTGGGACTCTGTTGCCCATTGTCTTTTAAATTCTGGGACTCTGTTGCCCATTGTCTTTTTAATTATGGGACTCTGTTGCCCATTGTCTTTTAAATTCTGGGACTCTGTTGCCCATTGTCTTTTAAATTCTAGGACTCTATTGCCCATTGTCATTTAAATTCTGGGACTCTGTTCCCCATTGTCTTTTAAATTTTGGGACTTTGTTGCCCATTGTCTTTTAAATTTTAGGACTCTGTTGCCCATTGTCATTTAAATTACGGGACTCTATTGTCCATTGTCTTTTAAATTCTAGGACTCTGTTGCCCATTGTCATGTAAATTCTGGGACTCTGTTGCCCATTGTCTTTTAAATTTTAGGACTCTGTTGCCCATTGTCTTTTAAATTCTAGGACTCTGTTGCCCATTGTCTTTTAAATTTTGGGACTCTGTTGCCCATTGTCTTTTAAATTTTGGGACTCTGTTGCCCATTGTCATTTAAATTCTGGGACTCTGTTGTCCACTGTCTTTTAAATTCTGGGACTCTGCTGCCCATTGTCGTTTAAATTCTGAGACTCTGTTGCCCATTGTCTTTTAAATTCTGGGACTCTGCTGCCCATTGTCTTTTAAATTTTGGGACTCTGTTGCCCATTGTCATTTAAATTTTGAGACTCTGTTGCCTATTGTCTTTTAAATTTTGGGACTCTGTTGCCCATTGTCATTTTAATTTTAGGACTCTGTTGCCCATTGTCATTTAATTTTTGGGACTCAGTGTTGCCCATTGTCATTTAAATTCTGGGACTCAGTTACACATTGCCTTTTAAATTCCGGGACTCAGTTGCCCATTGTCATTTTAAGTTCTGTTGAGCGCATCGGCTCTATGCATTTCATGCATTTTAAATTTCTGTCAATTTCTTTGAGCGTATCGGTTCCATGCATTTTAAATGCTGTTGAGCACATCGGCTCCATGTATTCCATGTATTTTAAATTCCTGTCTTTTGCTTTTGAGCGCATCAGCTCCTTGTCATTTAAGTTTCTATCATTGAGCGCATCGCTCTTTGCATTGTTTTGTTTCTTTTCGCTCCCGAACAAAATTCGAGCTCATGTCTTTACTTGTTCCTTACTATGATAAAATGAAAAACTACGGTTATTCTTTTTATCTAGTAAGAAACAAGTAAAGAGGGGCAACTGTGAACACCCAATTTTGTCCGGGTCATTTTGTAAAAAAAAAAAAAGAAAAAAAAAGACTCATCTTTCAACCCATTAGCCCATTAACTCCTAAACCAACTCATTAACCCATAACTCATGATCCAACCCATTAACCCACAACCCTTAAGCACTTATCCTAAATAAACCTCATCAGTTATCCTAATCCCTAAGCACTTATCCTAAATATCCCAAACAAACCTATCCTAAACTAACCATAACTCATCCTACCACAAACTTATCATAAACCAACCTTGGCGGTTATCATCAAACCCATCTTAACACAAACTTATCCTAGCATAAACCCATCCTAACTCAAACTCATCCTAAACAAACTTATCCTAAACCCCCATCACTCATCCTAAATAAACTCCTAATCACATTTTAACTCAAACTCTTCAACCTAATCCCCTCCTATAAATACCCATCACCCACACACTCGTAAATAAACAGACTTTCACCTTCATACACACAGACTTTTGCCTACACGGTTACCAACACTGCAACCATATTTTCTCACTTACATAGCCTTCATCTTCCATCTTCAACCAAACTCCTCACCATCCCATCATCACCTCTGACATACGTTCAAACTTCTCACAACACAATAACCACCTCTGCCAAAATTGTCATTCACGTTAGCCTATCACCAACAATACACCAACTCCTTCATCCCACTAACAGCAAGCCACCGTCGTGACTCACTTCCATCCAAGCCACTACCTACTTGGGCCGCCGCCGCCTAATCTGCCTTTATCTTCTTCCTTTGTTCTTTCCACAAACATCAAGAAGAAAAGAAACAGACCCCCTTTTGTTTTTTTATTCTTTTCGTAAGCCAGTAAGTCACTTCTGTTTTCTTTTACTTATTTTGATTCTGTTATTTTTTTATTATTTTTTATGCTTTATCTATTTTCTCTTTTTTTATTTATTATTTACTTTCTTTATTTTTTTATTTAGTTTAATTAAAGAGAAGAAAAGAAACAGACTTTTTTTCATAAAGTTGTTAACTTGTCTTTTTTTTCTTCTTTTTTTCGTAAAGTTGCTAACTTGTCTCTTTTTTTTTTTCTTTCATAAAGTTACTACATTTTTTTAAAAGCTCATTGTATTTTTTTATATTTTTTTTTTGAAAGAAATGGTTTTGAGTAGTGGACTTTAACTTAATGAGCTAAAAAATAGAAAAAAATTGATAAAAATAAAAATATAAAAATAAGATAATTAAATGTTTTTTTTAAAAAGAATAACATGGGTTACCTGAGTTGCGACAGCTTGCTAACCCTTATAACATTTGTAATCATCTGAGTTGCGACAGCTTGATGATTCAAATTATTATAATTTAAATTATTATTTTGTCTTCAAACTTTTATAAAATAAACTGTTAATTGATAAAGGTTCAAACTTTTAAAAAAAATAAAAATAAAAGTTTTCACAACAAACTTGATGAGCAATGGGTGACGTCTCTAGCGTGACGCGAGTTTCACCTATTCAATCCTTAATTTGAATAACTCGAGTCGCGACGACTTGTTAATTCAAATTTTTAAAAATAATTAAGTTGTTTCTTTTAAAAAATAAAAAATAAAAAATAAAATCAACCAATTTTTTTTTCTCAGGTAAATTTTAAATAAAAATTTTGTAACAAATTTGATAATCAGTGGGTGACGTCTCTAGCGTGACGCGAGCTTCACTTATTCAATTCTTAATTTGAATAACTGAGTCGCGACGACTTGTTATTTCAAATTTTTAAAGTTTTTATAAAATCAACCAACCCACAATTATTTTCTAAAGAACTACGTGACTTTGATTCCCTCATTGTAGCCGGGATACGTAGGAGCAGAATTCCTATTCTGTCAAGCCAAAATTTAAATTTTCATAATTTATTTGTTTATTTTATATTTTTTACGAAAGGGGTAAAACAAATATTTTCAAGGATTATTATGAATTTACATAATTAATTTAAGGTACCGTCTTAGGACAGGTGTGTTAGGGGTGCTGTGGGATTAAGTTTCCACCCTTCCTTACACATAACCGACTCCCGAATTCAATCTGGTTTCAAAGATTATTTTTCTTGGGTTTTTTAATTTTTCCTAATTAAAAATAAAATTAATGGCGACTCCATTAATTAATTAATTTTTATTAATTTAAGTTGTTATCCCGCCGCGATTAATACGGTCATGACACCTGCAATCATTCATGTCCAAGTATGCCAAGTGCTAGCTTTGAACAGTATTGAATTTTTCACAAGATAAAATTAGATCAATAAATGACTAAGTTCACCAGCTTTTCTTTTATCTTTAATGATCAAAATAGTAAGAGCATCAGCTCACTAACATAAAAATTTTCTTTAAGGTAGCAGCTCCCAAAAATTTGTGAAGGAAATTAATTGGCTTGAACAAGTTCATTTCCTATAGAACTTTAGCAATTGAGTTAGTTAATACTTTCAAATTGTTAGTTTTATTTATCGAATTTATACGTTTAGTATGAAATAAGTATATGAGATGGAGTTATAAGTGTGACTAACAAAAATAAATAACTTGTTATTGGAATGTAATTGGTGTGTTATGTAGAATCAAGATTAAGTCTTATTTTAATTTTTTAAAGGGAAGCATTACCTGCACATATATTAGTTTTATAGAAATGTTACGACTGCTATTCTTTGGAATTGTTTGCACTATCTCTCCTTTATCTCTCCACATGGTTTGAGGCAAATAAAAATAAAAATATGAGACTGTGAAATATTTGTTTTCACTTTTTCTGTGTTAGTAGAATCCCGCATTTTTAAATATTTGTTCCCAGTCGCAATACAAAGGTAGAAGCAAGTTTGTTAGCCACCGAGGTTTAACTCTATGAAATTTTTATGATATTAATATGAGTATAATATTTAGGATGAGTTGTGAAATATTTATTAAATATTAATTTTAATATAAATGTTTAGAAATGATTAATAATCAATGAAATATTTAACAATTCATGATAGGTACTGTACCTTAAAAATATGGGTACTATAGAATTCCTCTTAACTCTGTAGATGGAAAAAAAAAAACCAAGAAACTTTACACTAGCTGATGTAATGTGGGCACACCCAGTGTTTAGTGCAATTCTTGGTAGCGTGCTTATGACCTAGTTTGACTTGATCTAATAACTTAGCCTAGATCGAAACTAATTGAGCTAAGTTCATATTTTGAAAATTAGACTTATTTTTAGTTAAGTTCGAATCACATTTCGAGTGGCCCGACCCAACTCGATGTTACATAATACTTTTAAGACTTATAATTTTTTTAAAAATTAAGAATAAATTACAAAATATTTTGACTTGAATTAATATTTTATGCGTAACATGAAAATATTTTTATATTAATATAATTTGTTTAAAAATATATATAATAAAACATCTTTTAATTTTAGTTTGTTACTTTCTAAAATTTTATAATTTAATTATGTATAATGTCTAAATTTATACATTTTTCTTGAATCATGGGTTGGCCTAGTCTTGTCTCAATTTATAGTCTAGCCATGACTAAGCCAAATTTAGGTTCAAAAAATGGCCTAATCAAAATATTAATCAAGATCGGATTAGGTTAAATCCAGTCCAACTGAACCTATGAGCACTTATTAGAAGAAAAAGTGAAGGATGTCAATCATTATTGAGAAAATTAAAAGAACAAATTAAACAAATCCATGATTTGTTATGTTTATACATGTATTTTATCATGACATCAATCCTTGATTTTCTCATCAAGAATTGAAATTCCTTACTTTTCCCTTTAAAACAAGGATTCAGTTTAGAGTAGTCAAATAAAAAAGTTATACAAAAAGAATTAAATAATTACTCCTTCTTATTGTACAAGAAATCAAACATTTTATAAAATTTAACGCATACAACGTTATATTTAATGTTATATAAAAAAATATTATTCTATAATAAATCTCAAATCTGGATTCTCTAAAAATTTATATAATTTAAAATGTAAAATATAAATGATAATTGATGGTTTTTTTTAATAATTATTAACTCCAAACCTTACTCTCAACAAATTTTCAACCATATCAAATCTTTAGAAAACATTGAATACACCAAACACATGGCCGAAAGTGGGCGGCTTCAATGTTCATATTCAGTCATTAATTTATACGGAAAAAAGATTAATGGTCAAAATTAAAGACCTGTTACCAGAGAGATATTTACATATTAGTCCCGTGAAAAGAATACGTTCTTTGAAAGGAGTAATTTTTTACTTTAATCCCTAAAATTATATGTACCGGTCACATTCATCTTTGATTTTAAAAAATTAATAATTTAATCCTTGAAACCTAAAAATATCGATCACTTTAGTTCTCGTATCAGTTGCCATCAGTTAAACCTGACAGAGATGCACACGTGACACATTAAGTACCAACTTGGACGTTAATGTGGCTTCTTACTTAGTCCAAAACAACATAATTCAGAGTAAACTTTCATTTTAGCCCCTGAAGTTTCTTGCACCAGTCACACTAGTCCCTAAATTTAAAAAATTGACAACTTAATCCATGCAATCTCAAAACGCCATTCACGTTAGTCCTCGTCTCTTTTGCCGTTAGTTAAACTTGACAAACATACACCGTGGCACGTTAAGTGCCAAGTTGGACCTAACAAAATTTTCTCTCCTAATGTATGTCATGTGTTGCTCTAGCTTTGAAATAGTTGCTCACCATTTTTCACTGTCCTACTACTAGGTTCACCTGGAATATTTTGTTTAGTGTGTTTGGAGAATGTTATATCTACTCTCTTATTCTGTCTCAATTTCTTATGATCAACTTCACGGGTTTTGATTGGATAAAGGAAGGAAAGGCTCTATGGCAATTCACTATGTATGATTTTCTTTGGTTTATTTGGCTTGAGAAAATACTTGTATTTTTTAAGAAGTTTTTTCTCAGCCAACAACTCTGCTTTAGGACAATCTCTTTGGTGCCTATCGCATAATCTCTTTAAGGGGGAGTCGTAGCAGATATACAAATGGATTGGAGACCTTTGTTGTTTTAACATGTTTGTTTATCTTTTCTATGTTTCTCTTTTGTGCCTCCTCTTTGGAGGATTTCTTATCCTTCTTTTCCATTGTATTTATTTTCTTCTTTATGTATAACATTGCTTTATAAAAAAATGAAAATAAATTTATTAACATGATTGATATGTGACTAAAATGACTACAACTTCCCTTTTCTTTGTTAACTATGTCAATCATATGATATTTAACATCAATATATCCTGGTTGGAAAAAAATTGGTCCTCAAAATTTAAGGTGACTAAGGAATAATATTATGGAATGACCACATATGGTAGCACAAAATCAGAATTTGCAATGATCCTTGATTTGACTTACGAAAAAAGAAAAAAAACATTTGTGAAATGAAGATGTGCTTTCTATTTAAATATATATGAAGGTGGTAAATTTATTGGATGAAGCATCTTGAAGGAAAATTCAATTATGTGAATGATTAATCTTTATTGACAATGATAAAGGTGTAGCCTATCTATAGATCTGGACTTCTGGAGTTTTAATTTGAAAATTATTTCTATCAAATCTCCTTTGAAAGAGTGATATGTACAGTTATGGAATGGTTTTGCTAGAGATACTAAGTGGGCATAGTGTTGTTGAATCCTATGTTGGAGATGAACAACACATAGTTGAGTGGGTGAAGAGAAAGATGGGAAGCTTTGAACCAGTTGTATTAATACTGGATACTGTTGATTAAAAATAATAATTTGAAGTTAATGGATTTTTGGTGGTTATGTGACCTTTGATGTGGTAGCTATTGAGAGTTATGAGAGTTATTCTATGAATAATGAAGAATTATGGTGTGTCATTAGGGAGAATTATTTCATTGGAGTTTTGTAGTTATAAGATGGTTTATTTCATGAGTTAAATGAAAATTAATATTGTTAATTAGGAAGAGTTATAGAATGTGTAAGGTATTGTTCACTTCTATAAATATTCTATGTATTTTGGAGTTTTGTGGAAGAAGAAATAAAATTATTACAAGAGTCTCTTCTATTATTTTTCTACACTAACAAAGTGGTATCAAGAGCTAGTGAGATTTGAGTGATGGCAAATAATGGAATGGTTCCATTTCAATTTCCTCGTCTTACAAAGGATAACTATGAAGTGTGGTCTCGTCGTATGAAGGCATTGCTTGGATCACAAGATGCTTGGGAGATTGTAGAGAGTGGCTACACTAAGCCACAAAACGAGGCCACTTTATCTCAAAATGAGAAGGAAACATTGGCAAGGTTAAAGAAAAAGGACCAACAAGCCTTGTCCCTCATCCATCAAGGTTTGGATGATTTGATGTTCGAGAAGGTGAGCAATGTGTCCACCGCGAAAGAAGCTTGGGGAATTTTACAAAAGTCTCTCCAAGGTGCAGACAAGGTGAAGAAGATGCGTCTTCAAATTTTACGACGTGAGTTTGAAGCTTTGCACATGATGGAATCCGAAACTTTTTTGGATTATAGCTCAAAGGTGTTGGCCAATGTCAATCAAATGAAAAGGTATGGTGAAAACATTGAAGATGAACGTGTGAAAGATAAGATCCTTCGCTCTTTGACTCCAAAATTTGACTATGTGACTTGTGTTTTTGAGAATTCAAATGACTTAGACACCATAACTATTGATGAGTTATTTGGAGCTATACTAGCCGAAGAAGAAAAATTGTTAAAAAGGCAAAATGAGCCTTTGGAGCAAGCTCTCAAAGCCAAGGTTTCATTGCAAGATGATGGAGGAGACAAGAGTCAAAGAGGACGTGGACGTGGACAAGGAAGATGGCGTGGTCGTGGCCAAGGTGAAAGAGGAAGAGGCAACCGTGACAATTCCAACAATCAAGAGACAAACCATCATTCAACTAGGGGCCGTGGAAGGGGAGTGACTAGAGGAAGAGGCAATTATCCTAGAACAAATGAGAGGAGGTATGACAAGTCCAATATTGAATGTTTCAATTGTCATAAATTTGGGCATTATGCATCAGAATATCGTTATTGTAATAATGGTGTTGAAGAAAAAGCCAACCTTATTGACAAAGAAGAGGTTGAAGAGCCAACCTTATTGTTAGCACTCCAAGATGATGAAAAGGATGACAAGAGCTCGTGGTATCTTGACAATGGTGCAAGCAATCATATGCGTAGCTATAAAGAAAAATTTATGGAGCTCGATGAGAAGGTGAAGGGTAATGTTTCATTTGGAGACACCTCAAAAGTCCAAATTCAAGGCAAAGGTACCATTTTAATTTCTCTTAAAGATGGTGGTCACAAGTTAGTTACCAATGTTTACTATGTACCTAAATTAAAAAATAATATTTTGAGTTTGGGACAACTTGTTGAGAAGGGATATGAAATTCATATGAAAGATCGTTATCTTTGGCTTAGAGATCATAATGCTAACTTGGTTGCTAAGGTGTCTATGACAAAAAATAGAATGTTCATGTTGAATCTCAATACAATTGAAGCAAAGTGTTTAAAGACTAATGTTGAAGATGAAGCATGGTGTTGACATATGCGATTTGGTCACTTGAATTTTGAAGCACTCAAAGCCTTGGGAGAAAAGAAGATGGTGAAAGGGATACCCTCAATTAATCATCCCAATCAATTATGTGAAACATGTCTCCTTGGTAAACATGCAAGAGAAAGCTTTCCAAAGGAGGCAATTACAAGAGCAACCAAGCCATTGCAACTTGTTCACACCGATGTGTGTGGCCCAATCAATCCTTCCTCATATGGTAAAAATAAATATTTTTTACTTTTTATTGATGATTATAGTAGGAAGACTTGGGTTTATTTTATAAAGCAAAAATCTAAAGTATTTGTAGCCTTTAAAAATTTCAAAGCTCTTGTAGAAAAAGAGAGTGGTTATGTAATCAAGGCTTTAAGATCCGATAGAGGAGGCGAATTTACATCTAAAGAATTTATGAATTTTGTGAAACAAATGGAATTCGCCGCCCTCTAATGGTTCCTAGATCACCACAACAAAATGGTGTAGCGGAGAGAAAAAATAGAACTGTTCTTAATATGGCTAGATGTATGTTGAAAGCCAAAAATATGCCTAAGGAATTTTGGGCCGAAGCTGTTTCTTGTGCAGTTTATTTACTCAACCGCTCTCTAACAAAAAATGTGAAGGATCAAACACCACAAGAAGCATGGAGTGAGACCAAACCTAGTGTCAATCATTTGCGAATTTTTGGAAGTGTTGCTTATGTTCATGTACCCGACCAAAGGAGATCGAAGCTAGATGATCGAAGTGAGAAACATGTTTTTATTGGTTACGATCCAAGTTCTAAAGGCTACAAGTTGTACAACCCAAGCAATGGCAAGATTATTGTGAGTCGAGATGTGAAGTTTGATGAAAAAGGCACTTGGAGATGGGAAGCACAAGAAGAAGGAAGTTATGATTTCTTTCCATACTTTGAAGATGAAGAGCAAGAGACCATGATGCCTATCCAAGAAGAGACTCCACCACCATCTCCCATTCATGAAGCATCCTCATCTTCCGAAGAAAGTTCTAGTGAAAGGCCAAGAAAAATGAGAAATATTGAAGAGTTATATGATGTAACTGAGCCTTTTGATTTGTTTTGTCTTCTTGTTGACAGTGAACCTTTAGACTTTGATGAAGCTTTCAAAGACAAAAGGTGGAGACAAGCCATGCAAGAGGAAATTGAAGCCATTGAAAAGAATAACACTTGGGAGTTATCATCTCTTCCCAAGGGTCATGAGGCAATTGGAGTCAAATGGGTGTTCAAGATAAAGAAGAATGTCAAAGGAGATGTAGAGAGATATAAAGCAAGGCTCGTTGTAAAAGGCTACAAGCAAAAGCATGGAGTTGACTATGAAAAAGTATTTGCACCCGTTGCCCGCATGGAGACAATTCGTTTGATCATTGCTTTAGCGGCTCAAATGAAGTGGAGGATTTATCAACTTGATGTAAAGTCTGCTTTCCTTAATGGCTATCTAGAAGAGGAGGTATATGTTGAGCAACCAATTGGCTTTGTGGTAGAAGAGCATGAAGATAAAGTCTTGAGATTGAAAAAGACATTATATAGGTTGAAGCAAGCACCAAGAGCATGGAATAGCCGTATCGACAAGTATTTTCAAGATAATGGCTTTGTTCGATGTGTTCATGAATATGCTCTTTATGTTAAAGCATATGACAATGGAGATATTTTGATTATTTGTCTTTATGTTGATAATCTTATTTTCACCGGAACTAATCCTACTTTGTTTAAAGGATTCAAGAAGGCTTTGGCACATGAATTTGAGATGACCGATATTGGGCTCATGTCATACTATTTAGGCCTAGAGGTGAAGCAAAAGGAGGATGAAATTTTTATTTCTCAAGAAGCTTATGCAAAGGAGATTTTGAAGAAGTTCAATATGTTTGATTGTAACTCCGTGAACACACCCATGGAATGTGGAGTTAAATTGTCAAAGTTTGATGATGGAGTGAAAGAAGATTTCACCATTTTTAAAAGTCTTGTGGGAAGCTTGAGATACTTGACTTCGACAAGACCCGACATTCTTTTTGCGGTTGGAGTAGTGAGTCGCTACATGGAATCACCTACTTCTACTCATATGAAAGTTGCTCGGAGGATTCTTCGTTACCTAAAAGGTACAATTGATTTTGGGCTATTTTATTCATTTTCTAATGATTTCAAGCTTGTGGGATATTGTGATAGTGATTTTGCGGGAGATGTTGATGATAGAAAGAGCACTACCGGTTTTGTATTCTTTATGGGAGATTGTGCTATTTCATGGAGTTCTAAAAAATAATCTATTGTCACACTTTCAACTTGTGAGTCTGAGTACGTGGCGGCAACTTCTTGCACTTGTCATGCTATATGGCTTAGAAGGTTGTTGAAAGAAATTTATTTTCCACAAGAAGAAGCAACAAAGATTTGTATTGATAACAAGTCTGCATTATCTCTTGTTAAAAATCTGGTGTACCATGATCGAAGCAAGCACATAGACACAAGGTTTCATTTTATTAGAGAGTATGTTGAGAACAAGGTGATTGAGCCCAAATATGTGAAGACACAAGATCAAATTGCTGATATTTTTACTAAGCCTCTTAAGTTTGAAGAATTTCAAAAATTACGAGCAAGACTTGGAATGAAGAAGAAGACTTCAAATTAAGGGGGAGTGTTGATTAAAAATAATAATTTGAAGTTAATGGATTTTTGGTGGTTATGTGACCTTTGATGTGGTAGCTATTGAGAGTTATGAGAGTTATTCTATGAATAATGAAGAATTATGGTGTGTCATTAGGGAGAATTATTTCATTGGAGTTTTGTAGTTATAGGATGGTTTATTTCATGAGTTAAATGAAAATTAATATTGTTAATTAGGAAGAGTTATAGAATGTGTAAGGTATTGTTCACTTCTATAAATATTCTATGTATTTTGGAGTTTTGTGGAAGAAGAAATAAAATTATTACAAGAGTCTCTTCTATTATTTTTCTACACTAACAGATACAAGGTTTCACGGTCTACCAAATCAAATGATGCAAGAGATGCTTCAAACACTTGGAATTGCTATATTTTGTGTGAAATCTTCCCCAGCAGAGCACCCCACCATGAAGGAAGTGATTGAACTACTAATGGAGGTGAAGAGCCAGCCTGAGGAGATGGGCAAGACCCCTCAACCTCTAATAAAGCAATCCTCGAATCAAAGCTGAGCCAGCCAAGGAACCTTAGTCAGTCGTTTAGCTTTAGGAATTTTGGGCTCAAACGACGTCGTTTTTAGGTTGGGACCTTTGTTTCTTTATGCATAAACAAAACTACGTTGTTTTGGACTAGGTTGAAAGTCACATATCAACGTCTAACTTGACACTTAACGTGCCACGGTGCGTGTCCATCAAGTTTAACTGATGGCAAAAGACGCGGGGACTAACATGACTGACATTTTGAGGTTTCAGGGATTAAGTTATTAATTTTTTAAATTCAATAACTAATGTGACCGGTGCATAAAACAATGCGACAATTTAATATTTATGAGCATTGAAGAAGGGGCACAGGAAGTAATAAAACAAAACTCAATCTTAACATATATAAGTCTTCATTTTCAATTGTCAATTTAAACTAACAGTACAGACTTGAGGTTGGCATGTGACAAAGGCAGCACCATTTCTTTTATCAACAATGCGACTGCATCCTCATCTGAAAAAAGGTAGGAGGAAGTACTCTGCGGAAAGTAGCTGCAACAAGAAAAATGCCATCAGCAACAAGATAAAGTGGCGATCATTCATGTCCAAGAGTATGCCCAGCGCTAGCTTTGGACAGTGTTGAATTTTTCACAAGATAAAAATAGATCAATATATGACTAATTAAGCCCACCAGCTTTTCTTTTATCTTTAGTGATCAAATTACTAAGAGCAACAGCTAACATAATAATTTTCTTTAAGGTAGTAGCTCCCAAAAATTTGTGAAGGAAATTAATTGGCTTGAGTAGGTTCATTCCTAAGAAAGCACCACCACCTCCCCCTCCTCCTTTTGCCATTTAAGCAGCATGATCCCTAGACTTCAACCATTAGAAGCTAGGCACCAATGAGCTCCAAGAAGTGGAGGTTGGGTAAGGAAGTTGGTCCCTTCCAGTAGCAAACCAATGACCTGAGTTGGTCCCTGCCAACTACACGCTTATAAGAAAAATAGCATGTTTTGTAAATTAGATTATGACGTAATAATTCTTCATAGAAATTAATTTTTCTCAAAATGAAAAGAATAATCATTTTATTGTATATAGTTCATTATTAAGAAAAATGTATTAATCTGGCAAATCAACTTTTCAAACGATAAGCAGTTTATAAAGTTGGTGATTACCTTCCAGATAAGCATATAGAAGGATTGTAAGGCATCTTGGTTCTTCAGATCCACAGATTTGGCATGATTCCAAAGGACTAAAGCCAGAACGGAATGTCCCAGAACCTAATACATTGAAAGTGAGAATAAATTTCAAACTTTGCTGAAATGATCAAACAAGTCCGCATTCACTTAATATTTATCTGTATTATGATAGAAGCAGTAATTTGAACATTTATGGAGTAGTCTGAGGTTTCTCCTGAAATAATGCCTCCTTGAAAGTGCTATTTTACCTTTGACAATAATATCAGGACCATACTCAGGATATTCTAATGTAACAAAGATTGATTTCATAGGGAGACAGTTCCTTATTTTAGCACAGACATCTGCTGTTACAAGCTGTTAATATTAAACAAAATTGGAGTCTGCGGTGCTCCTATAACTCTATGCTGAATATGCATCAGTGAAGGAGTATCCTAGCTCAAAACTTCAGAAGACGTGACTGAAAAACATAAAATTGCCAAATTTTGATAATTGACCAACCATTCAACCACTGTACAATGAAAGTGCAGCATTAGAAGGAAGGGGACAAGAGGAGTATGTAGAATAATAGTTCAACTTCTTGGAAACTCACTATTACACAAACGTGTTAATTAAAATCACACTCCTATCACAGGCACAAAAAATTATAACTACTTAAGAGGAAGAAGGATACTGCATACGGATGAAGATCATCTGTCTCTATTTTTTTATCTCATTCTCCGTCTCTTCACTTAAATTCTGACAAGTATAAAATAAATTAAGTAGAAAGAAGACATGAAATCAATTTTAAAATACTTATCAAAATTTAAATAGAGAGACAGAAAAGAAGACAAAAAATGAAAACAGGTGATCTTGATCCATTGCACACACGTAACTGTAACCTATAAGTACATAGCACATTACTCTCACACATGCACATGGACACTACTGAGTCAAACGAGCCTCACAATGGCACTGGATTAGGATCTCCAGCGAGGATCTCAACCTTAAAAAATATATATTTTAAGATAAAATGTTAAAAGCAAACATTATTTAATTATTCCCAACCATTGGATCAGCAACTGCATGAGGTGCAGTTCAAAAATGAACTGCAGCTTATCCGTATCCCAATGGCACTCCAAATTCATAGCCATGGGATCAATCACCGAAGCATCTATTGATATTGATGCATGAGTGCATGCAACATGATTAGCCAAGTAGATTTTATTTATTTAGCTAGTAACTACTTTCTGTTTTCATCTCATGACAGTTACATAGTTGGTTACTGTTGGGAAATACCATATCCCGTTATACACGTGCTTTATAAATAAATACAAATAATTATGAAAAAATATTTCACAAATCACGCTCAAAATTAAATGTAATTTAATCCAACATACTTGTATCTAATAATGAGAAGAATTAAATCTTCTATCAAAATAATATTAGAAGATAATGTATATAGACACTGTTTAATCTACTTTATCCCACAATTTTTTTTATCATTATCTTTACATCATTATCAATCTTCTCAATTGTGTACACCCTTTCTCATAACTTTACCAAATTTCTAATACAAATATTATATCTCACAACAATTTACATGGCAATTAATTACTCCCCCACATTCTATCCTTATCATGATAGGGGATTTATCCTCTCATTAATTTCCTGTTGAAAAACAAATGCCTCACTTATCCTGATATTACTTACAATTCAAATTTTTAAACTTCAAATAACTAAAAAAATTAACAATAATTATCAACTTAGAATTTGGATCAAACCCAATTGTTAACACTATATTTATGATTAGTTAGATTCGTTCATGCATACAACTTGTATATATAAACTCTTCTGTACACACATTCAATCTAAAGTGATTCATTTTCTCAAAATCCAACCATGAGAATTACCGTGACAATTTTGCTCCATAGGAAAGGAGATGTTGCTCCCACCAAAACGGCAACTCCATAAGCCATTTCAATAAGTGAAGTACAAATCCAAAATACCTGACAAAGACTAATCAGAGACAACCAAGGGTACATGAGAGCACAACCAAGTCTGAGATATTGAATGAGAGGAACATACCGGCTTTGAACCAAAACGTACTGGAAAAGATTGGATGCCAAATTTTTTATCTCCTTCAACGTCAGGTAAATCCTATATAAAATCCAACAAAAGGTTTTACATGAGGTATACTTATCGAACCAAAAGTTTGATTTGAAAAACAAATGCTTATTTTAAGGAACTAGAAGTTTTTACCTTGGAAATTGGTATAACTAAAAAGAAAAAACTCAACATTGCAGTACAAAATATTAGTTGCCTTGGAAAGGTAGCTGGCCTCTTGAACACATTGGTCTGGACATTTTGACATGTATTAGTAACCAGAAAACATCAGACTTCCTTGAAAGGTAGATTTGCAAGATAGGAAGCTAAGACGTACTTGTCAGACACCATGCATGTTACCAACACAACAACACTATTATTGTTAGCTAAATATGCCCCATGCTTGTTTTTCTTTTTTGTTTCTTCCTTTAGACTATTTCTCGGTATAATATTGTAAGCGGGTTAATAGTGAAACCTACCTACGAATAGATGGTGGTTTCAAATAGTTTATCATGAATTCAACTAAATCAAACTAAACACGAGAGATAAGATTTGTTGTTGCTGTTATGTGTACTAATGCATGCACATCCACAATAATACGTCTTTAAAGAGATAGAGTTCAGTATGACAAAACCTGCATGTGAAGAAAAAATCCAATTGGAAAGGCTACTGCCTGCCCAAAATACATGTTTGCCACTGTAAGCAGTGGAGATTTCTTCCATCTCAACAAAGGCAACTGAAAATTTTCATAAACAATGAAGTTATAAAAACAGCCAGCAATGTAGTCATCATCAAATAAATTTCCAAATATGAGAATTTCAGAAAGTATGAGCGAGTGTCTTTAAATCCACATACTAAGTTTTGCCACACAGGCTCATACAAGGGTTGAGTAAAATCTATCGGATAGCACATGTGGATATAATTCGACAAGTGGTCAACCACCAAAAAAAATTAAATTAATTTTTTATCAGAAGAAAATAAACTTCAGATATCACATCTATTGTTTTATTAATTTATTAATAATTTACTACTTGAATTAATTGATATTTCTAAAATCTGAATCTGCGTTATAATAAACATACTACTGTCACATAATTTCGACTCTTGAATCCCACCTCCAACATGCATAGTTTTCCTCCTAAAAGGAAAATTACGAGAAGTACTTGTTAATGGCAAACGAACCTTAAATACACATAACAAGTTATTTTATCCCTAGCATTACAGGGGTTGTTTTAATTTTCATATATCACTCTAAGTTTTTAATTTAATTGACATATATATAGTACATGCAAGTTCAAATTAACGTATTTTAATTTTAGAAAAATTTGTAATCAAAATAATTTTTAAAAAGAAATCTTTTAACAAAGGGTTTTATTAATAACTACTTTAAGGGCACTGTTTAAGAAATAAAAAATAAAAAATACTAAATTAAAAATAAAGTATTTAATATATTTAAATTTTAAAAAATATTTATTACTTTGTTGTAATTAGCAACATTTAATATAGGATATTAAATGTTCCTAAACTAATGCCCTTAAAACACTCCTTGGCAGAACAAAAAAAGTTTTTTATGTGCAAAATAAATAATACAAATATAGTTATAATCTTATAAAGTGTAATAAAAAGACTCATTCAAAATTTGATAATTTTGTGTTGATTTTGTTTAGTTTCTTGGTTATAATATTTTTGTGTACTTCTGATTTAGGTTTATACTTTATATACATAATTTGATACTTACATGTAAGTTGTGTAAATATAGTAAAAATAATAATAAATGTCATTTTAATTTACTTTGTAAAGTTATGATTGTGTTTTATACGACACGGAGAACCTATAAGATTTTACTCTTTTTTATTTTACAATTTTATTAATAACTCATTTTAATTATATTTTGATAACCTTTTTTAAAGCTCTTTTTAAAATTATAGATACACTCAAGCCATGTATAAATCGTTTTAAATGAATATCTTAAAACTTTCCTGGCTAACTAAAACTAATGTACTATGTATTTTTAATCATATATTTGATAGTTAGCATTTAATAACATATACTGTCATTAATTATTTTTCAAATTAATTTTTCTCAAGCAATGTTAATAATTAACAATATCATTATTAATGCTTCTCAAGGAAATGTTGTGTAAATAGAGTAAAATAAAGAAAAAAATATCATTTTTATTTAGTTTCCCATGTTATGTTAGTGTTTTTTATGACATGAAAAACCTATATAATTTTTACTCTTTATTTTTTATTTTACAATTTTATTGAAAATTTTAACTCAATCTTTATTATATTTTGAAAACTTTTTTTAAAAATTTTAAACAAAGTTCTGTTAAAACTATTAATACACCCAAGTCTTGTTAAATTAATATCTTAAAACTTTGATGGTAAACTAAAATTAATGTATGATCCATTTTAATTATATTTGAAGTTTCATATTTGATAGTTAATGTTTAATAATATAGTCATATTTTTCAAAGTAATCTTTTTTTCAAGCAATGTTAATAATTAACAGTGTCATTATTAATGCTTTTGAAGACAATTTCATTAATAATAATAATAATAAATGACCACAATGTACAATACAAATGAACACAATATATATTAATCACCATTACATAATTATTTCCTAAATAATATAAGGGCAAAAGGGAAGTTATTTTGTTGTCTTTGACTAGAATGTCTTATAAGTATTATTATGAAACTATTTTTAATAGAGCAGCCCACTTATTACTTCACTCGACATTTATTGGTGGTACAAAAGGAAGTTTAAATGCAATCCAAATGAACTCACATCGACTGAATAAGCAAACGCAAGCACAGAATTGCTGACAAGAATCCAAAACAATGGCCATGAACCTATAATCCACGCAAGCCAGAAAGTCTGTACAAGAGAATAAAATGAATTGGAAAAAGCATACCACAAAAAGTAAAGTTATTGCAATCATACTCTGTCATAAATACTTAACACTGAGATCATGTTGCATTAGTTTATTTTCCAAGATATTGGAGGCATGTACAACCATTCAATAACGTAAAAACTCCATCCTAAGCTTTGAATGGATAAGAACATTATTTTATTGATCAAATGTTTCGCATTCAAAATTCTAGAGATAAGACAGAAGATCGTGTGGAATTTTGATAGACATTAGAAAGATTTAAAAGATCATAGATTTTCCTTAAGATCAAATTTGAGTCTCAACATGAAGAAAACAAAATTGATGGCTAGACAAAAGGCAAGGTCATAGACAAGAGGATATAAACAGAGAAAAATATTTAAAAAGATAACGTTTAAACTTAAAGTAGAACACATTTTGTAACAATCTCTGGCAGGAGGAAATCAAATATCACCAGCGTATATATAGAGAGAAAGAGGCAGGACTTAATTTTTTTATCATAAAGTTTTAAACTTTCATACTACTGCAGATATTAAGAGAATAAAACGAACAAAATGTTAATAAATATTTATATGCCCAAATTTACAATAAGTAATTATTGACCAATAACCAAGGTAATTGGTTCCTCAGAACTAATAGTAACAAGGTTTATATATATTAATGACTGGATGAAAATCAAGCAGGAGATATGATGTGTATCCAAGTTGCCAAAAATGACAATTCTATATATGGTACCAGAATTAAAGATGATACAGTAATAATGACACCAGTTCTGATAGAATATTCCCCAGAAGCCAATGGAAGATACGGCTTGTTTATCTGCAATAAAAGATTTGGCACATATCAATAACTAGTAAGTATTCTGTATATTGCATATATATATATATATATATATATTTTTTTTTAAAAAATTGGGTAGAATCTAAATAAGAAAAAATATTTAAAATTATAAAGATATATGGATAATTTATTTATTTAAATAGAATTAAAAAATATTAATTAAAAGATAAAATGTTTAAAATTATTAAAATTATAAAGGAGATGTCTTTAATTAATTAAAAAAATAATTTAAATTTAAAATTTAAAAAAAATGATATGGAAAGAGTAGCTTAAGATTAAGTAACTCTTAAAGACAATATACTCTAATTTGTTATATAAAGGTGAATAAGAGAACCTATCAGCAAAGTGAGTAAGCTATTAAAGGTTAATGTTTTGTTGACATTACACAGGCTACAATAATTGTTGAGGATTCATGATAATTTACGAATCAAACAAGAGTTTGGTGGCCAACTTCAAATAAACTGCTCAATATGTGCATGTAAGCACAGTATACTTGTATTCACCTAGTGTATACAAGTACCTAACAATCCAATTTTATTGACTTCATTGATAAACTAGACAACAATTCTGCCACTATCATCTTTCCGTTACTAGAAAATCCAGAAGTCCAAAAGACCCCAAAAAAAAAATTTTATGTATTACCTATCGAGATTGTTTATTTCTATTAATAAGTTTCATACCTTGTCTATTTCAATATCATACAATTGATTCAGGCCACAATTAAAAATATTCACACAGAAGGAAGCTGCCAAAGCCTGAAATAGAAAACTCAAAAGTATTAATAAAGTTACATAAAATAGCACTAAATATTTTAAAGGGGAACATACACTTTAAAATAGCAACTAGGCATTTTAAAGGGGGAAAATACTTTTGGTACATCAAATTAACTAGGGAAACAAACATCACGTCAAAAAAAAAAAAGGGAAACAGACAAAAAAAATTAATTTTAATGCATTGTTAATAAAAAAATTTATACTTATAACTAATAATGTCATGTCACATTACTTAATGAGCTTGAAATCTCACGTAATTATTGGTAGGATAAAATTTGTATAATTTTTTTAAGTATTTGTGGTATTTTTTTTCAATACAAACATAATATGTATAATTTTTTTATAGTTCAATAATAAAAATTTTCAAAAAAATAATGAGGTGACTAAAAAATAAGATACATATTATATTTTTTATTAAAAAATAACAAACACATAAAAATTCTATTTAAGTTTTATTCTTATTAATATATATAACAAAACTCATTAAATGAGTTGTTAACACAATATTAAATAATAGATTTTACTAATAGTAAATCAAAATTAAACTATAAAAAAACCATTACACAGTATTCTAAAGTGAGGTGAATACCATACGATACAATATTAAACAAAGTGCAAAAGACATTAGAATAAGTTAGGCATTTAAATGGCCAAAGTGATATTAAATAGAAACATTACTGGGTAAACTGTCTTTTCCCTAAATTTTAAAACAATCAACATATTTGAGGCCTCACCTGCAACAAGGCAATAAAAAATGTGGGAGATATATCTGATAATTTCTCCACTGCAAGGAGAGACACAGAAATTATGCACATTGCCTGCCAATACACAAAGTAAGCCCTTTTAAAAGATTTATAAGGTTACATATATCTAAAAATAGAGGTACATACAAATGAATTAGATTAACGAATTAGATTAACGATAACGATCAAGCGTTACGAGATTTATTCTAAAAAAGCTTTTACTTAACTGTGTAAGTTATTGTGTATGGCCTGCTAAATCTGTAGAAACAATCCAAGGCATGTTTGACAGAGTCCCAAATGCTTTTTGGATCTTGAGCTTGGGGTTCATATTCAAATGATTGTCCAGAAGTTGCATTCGCAACATATTTTCTCTCACATTCTTGACATGCAGATCCTCCCTCAATGCCTTTGTAATGATGCTTCAAATTATACTGCGGAGACGTCATGGCACAATATTCTTTTTGGATTTTCCTAGTTTTATGCCGTGAAGTTGTTGCTACATAAGAACCTAGAATACGAAAAGTTACATGTTAGTAACATTGACCTTAAAATTTTAAAAATAATAATTATATATTCATTTAGAATGAAATAAATGTTGGAAGAGTAGCACGGAATATTTTTTTCCGAAAAGCTATAAATGATGTACCATGGTTTATTTTGGCATCACCTTCAAACTTTTTCATGGGATCCACCAAAATCATTTTCTCTTTTATGTAATTACTTCATGTCATTTGTAATACATTTCGCTGAAAAGCTTTTCTTGATATTAGCATTTTCCATGTTGGAATATAGCTTGAATTTAATTTATCAATCTATGCTTTTCAGTTAATTATAAGGTTAGAGAGCAAACCAACCTTAAAATGATATAAGTAATGAAGAAATTTTCTGGGCCCTAGTTAACCAAGGAATTTCACTTTTAAGAGAGTAAGAGCTAAAATAAGAACATAAAAATGATATCTTATTCTTGTTACTTTGATACTATGTAGGATGTTACACACATTTTCGATCCTACTGACCTTACAAGATTTTCCATAGCAACAAAATTACTAAGATTCAAATGGCTTGCAAATAATCTAAATAGGTTGCTAACAGAAAGATTTTTTATCAATGATACTCGTATACATTATAACACCAGGTGAAGAATCAAATTATGAAGCATTCTAATAGTTGTTGTCCAAAAGGAACATCGGGAAACTAGATTCAACAATTTTATCAGTTTTCTTATCGCAATATTTCTCAATAATATTATATCGGATTTGTTGTGCCAACATAGAAGCTACTATCTAGAACGAGGCAGACTGGCATAGGCCCTAGGGGAACACCATACATGTGTTTATATATCCACTATAAGTTTTCAATACTCTTTTTTAAGAGTAGCTTAATTTATTATATTACTTTTTTGTTTGAATGATATATGTCACTTCTTTAAATATAATTTTCTTTAAAGTTAATTTGTTAAGTTATTTTATCAATTTGAATGTCATATGTCTTTTCTTTAATTAATAAAATTACCTCCCTCTTTTCTATCTATTTTTTAGTTTTTCATTCTTATATACATAGTTGTATGAATGGACAGGTCCGTGCGGTCGGACTGGAAAACCTATGACTTAGGTTTTGGACTAGTTCAATCTTTAGTCAGAACATGTTTATTTACTGTTCGGGTTAAAGTTAGGTGACTAGTCGATCACTTCGGATGAGTTGACACAAGATTTTTTTTTAATTTATGTTTAAAAAAATAAATTGTAAGATTTGAATATAATATTTAAAAAATTCTTGAAATAAAATATATTTTATCATTAGATTACATAATTCAATTAAATAATATTCTTAATTTTTATTTTATATTATTATTTAACCATTACAAATTTAGAAATTTGGAGCTAAATGAATATTACTACTAATTTGCTTATATCATTAATATTTTTTTATATAATGTATTTTTATTATATTTTCTTATATAAAGTATTTTTTATATAATATTTTTGTATAAAAAAATTCTTTATTTTAATTTTTTGATTTAATCGCTTAACGAATAGTTAAATCACAAATTTGTTGATTTAACCTTATGATCGGATCAATATCTGATCTAGATTATACAACAATGTTTAGATATAACTTTTTTTAATAAAAATATTATTCACATTAAATTAAATTATAAAACAAATGAAATATGATAAAGATAAAGATTATATTTTTTAAATATTTATACATTTATAATTTGTGATTTTTTGTTAATATTATGTTTATTTTATATTTTAGCTATGTTGTGTTTTATAATTTTTAAATCAATCATAATTTTTATATTATTTTTTATATTATTAATTATATTATTTTTTATTATTTTTATTTATTTATAATTATTAAAAAATATAATAAAAAATAATGTGAGAGGAACTTTTAAATTTTGATGCATAACATATGACGTTGTATTGTTTCCATTTTTGATATCTATATATGTGTGGAGTCTAATATACACTCTCTAAAAAAGAGAATATGATATATCATTTAATCTAAGTCATTGATATATTAATAAAAAATATCAATGACTTAGATCAATTAGTAAATTTATTTATTTTTAGGTTTTTTTAGGTATTTTTTTTAGTTTATATTTTTTTTTACATACTACCACCATATTGTTGTCGATTGTTAGGTCACTGTATGTTACTTATGCGGCCACCATAAGTCACCGGTCGACATTCTTTTCACCACCACCGCCATCTCTATTTTTTTTTAAAGTTGTATAATTGTATAAATATTATCGCTTAAAATTTATAAAATTTTTCAACAAATATAATTATAATTTTAAGAAAAAAATAATTTTTTTAAATATTCATATCACCAACTAAACATTGATAATATTTTTTATATTAGTTAAAATCTAATAACATTATCAATTAAAAAATATTTTTTTAAAAAATCTTTACACATTTACACAGAAAAAAAATATTATTATTTATAAATATTATTAATTAAAATTTATAAAATTTTTAATATACACATTTATTTATAAAAAAATATAAAAATTAATATAATTTTAATTAATATTATTTACATAATTATATAATTTTACAAAAATAAACCGTAATCAATTAGAGGTAACCAGTGATAGACAATGGTTACCGACAGCAGTCGACACTGACCGGTGATAGTTGATAATGATAGCTTGAAAAAAAATATAAAATAAAAAAGTAAAATAAAAAATAATCTATAAAAAAATTTACTATTAAAAATAAAAGAGAAAGTATATTATACATTCAAATATAACAAAATATATAATAACACCCGCCTCCATATATGCGCTTTATAGCTTCTGCCCCCACTCTCGTTTCCCAATTATTTCAAAGTCATGATTTTTTTTTAATCTTTAATTTTCTTAAAGATTCCCCACCCCCCCAAAAAAACTATTATTTTCAAGTAGTTTTTCTTTGTCACTGGTGATCTGAAATGATGTGTACTATGGAGAAGTGTAAAAACATATTAATCAAGATTAAGATAACAACTCTTATATTATTATCATAAATAATGTATATATCTTTTTTATATTTTATTTAATATTATTTATTATATTTAATATTTTTATTTTTTTTTCAATTATACATCTTTAAAAAGAATATATACAATACTTATATTTCTAAAAAATATAAAATGATTATTTGTATTAAGATGATCATTTAGTTATTATAAAGGCAAAAGTAAAAAACAAAAAAAATTAAAAAGTGAAACAGAAGAAGAAAATGGATGAGAATTCACTCCTTTTCTTTGAAAAAAAAAAAGAATTATGTTCTTTATCTAATGGTTCAAATTTATTAAATCATGATAAAATAAAAGTTGATGATGAACTTGAAGAACTTGAACTGTTAGATGAGCAACATAACTCCATCCTTTTCTCAAAGAAAAAGAGAGAATCCAGATCCGAAGAATATATCAGACATACTTGCATAGTAAGTCTTGGCGCATTTTTCACTCCTCCAGCGACTTCCACCTACCAATGGCTCCTCGTGTTATTAAGCAAATATTTAGAAAAAATTAACAAATACCGAGAATTTCAGATATATTACATGGAGTAAATTTTTTTTAAAAAAAAGGCCCACAAGCATGCTTAGTTAGAATTTAATAAAATATTTTGTAAAAAACATTTAAGGAAAAGGTTCAATGTTAAAATGTTGTTTTTCCATATTTTCATCTTAAGACTTATATGGAAAAGTTAAAAATTATAGATTATGTTGATAATTAATTATTATTATAATTTAATTATAATCAATTATTATTATAATCGATTTATTTTATGTTTAGATACATTAGTTATAAAATATTTTAAGTTAATATAATTTATTTAGATGATATAAAAAATAATTATTTTTATACATTAAATTATTAAAATAGATATAAAATAATTAAAAAAATATTTAATTGAGAATAAAATAATACTTATATATCAAAATATAAAAAATAATTTATAAATTAAAATAATAAGCTTCAATCTTCAGTTTATGATTATTAATTATAAAAAACTTTTTTATATTGAATTTTGTATAAAAAAAAGACTTTAAAAAATAATTTTTTTATCTTAACATAATAATTATTTCACAAAATAACTTAATCCTCTAAAAATAACTGTTTGAAAATAAATTAATCTTTTTTAAACATGCTCTTAATCTTCGCAAAACAATAAAAACACGGAGAGAATTTTGTAATTATACAATAACTGTTTAGTTTACCCAAAAAAAAAATAACAATAACAGTCAATTGCAGGATCTTAAATTCTCCAATTAAGAAGTAAAAGCAGACAAACCAGTGGTAATGGAAGAAGCTCCAGGAAAAGCCGCAAGAAGCATGGAAGCCATCCAGATCAGTAACTTTTCAGCAGAGCTTCAGTTTCCGTCAGTTCTGCAGTTTTATGAAACCAAAACAAACCCAGTTCCCCTTTGACCTCTCAGAAAAATCAGATAGAAGAGAGACCTATGTTAAAACTAAGCAATTGTGAGTTGGATTCAAGACAAGATCGTCCTTAATTTGTACTTTGATGAAAACGGTGAGCTGTTATGGCAATAAATAGGAAAACTTTTCACTATAGCTGATGTATATCAAATATTATTTTAATCATTCACAGAAGTAGACGTTTGTTAGCAACCAGATCTGAACGCTACTGATGAAAAAATAAATAAATAAATAAACACTGAGTGTGTTTTCCTATCGGCTTTTACTTGTGTGTTATTCAAATGCCACTTTGATTGTTTTTCAAAATACATCAACAATCGAACCCAAAACCTTACCCGTTAATTCTATCAGTTAACCTTTATTTGTCCTATAACTCTTGATTTCCTCTATTTCATCTCTTTCTATTATCTTCACATTGTACCAAATTTTGTGAGATTTTTAGGCTATCTGACAAAATTATATTTGTTATCACTCAAATATTTATTTTTTTTACTGCACTCAAATATTTTTTTAATACAAATTTTTATAATTCAGAAGAGATTTTTTAAGATTCAATCATTCAAAATCCTCCTTATTGAATAAAGATCTATTATATTTCCTACCATAAAATAACCACCTTATAATATCAATTTAACTTGAAATAAAAAATTACTAATAATTACGAAAGTATTACTTTTTTCCTTAAAAATGACAAAAGCTCTCTATTATGGTCTATGGAGTAAGGTGGGATCCGGTTTGTTTTCAGTAAGCTGCACTTCCAGTAGTTGTTGGAGTAAATCTCTATCGTTTATCTCTTATCTAACGGTTAATATTAATTTAAAATTAATAAATATTTTAAATATTAAAATATAAAATAAAAATTTTAACCGTTAAATAAAAAATCAATGATAAAATAAGCAAATATTAAATGAAATGATCTTTCCAACTTAAGCACCTCCAGCGAAAGGAGACAATCCGAATCCAGTAAGGTGGGCACTAGCCGCCAAGGTTGAACAAATAGGAAGACTTTCAACTAGGTGATGTAAGGTGGACCAGTGTTGTAGCCATGCTCCCCCGAAATTTCTTTATAAAATTATTAAGTACTATAAAAATTTAAAAAACTTTAATATCTTTGAATAAAAATATTAGCTCTCTTGTTCTCTTTTTTTAAATTGATCAAAGTTGTTTTTCTTTAATTATAGATACTTTTTATTTATTAATTTTTCATTCTTATTCTAAAATATTTTAAGATTAACTTTTTAATTTTATTGTAAAAAAGTTGTGAAATTTTTGATTTATTGTGTAATTATTGTTCTTTTTATTTGTATTTTTTTTCATTTTATGTAGCATATTTCTTTTTTCTTTCCGTGTTTTCCCTTCCATGATTTCCTGTGTGTAGAATTGAGGTTAAAAATTCCTTATTGTTCTACTTATATATCTTTAATATTTTTTTAATACTTACTTTCATAGTTTGAGTTTATTAATATTTTAAATTTAAATAATGTAATTTTATTGAACACTTTAAGTATTATAGTTATAATTATTTAGATAAATTGATAAAATAATATGATGTTAATTGTAATATTTTTAATAGGGTACATCGGTTTGGATAAATTCGTTAAAAGAAACATCATATTAATTATAGTTCAAATCTTGGGATTTTTTTTCCGTTTTTCTCCATTTTAAATTTATTCTTCAAATCCCACTTATTGACTTTCAGGGAAAAAGAAAAAAAGAAAACTTGAAAAGACTCTAGAAATAGATTAGAATTAAGAAATGAAAAAGAGTAATTTTTAAGTATATGTATAAGATAGTAAAAATTATTATAGAATTATATTAATCATTAATAATATTTTTATACATATCAAATAATAATTTAAATATTTAAGTGATGACGTGATAGACTCTACTCACTTAAGAATTTCTCAATAAGAAAGAATAAAAATAACCTTTCTAAGAAGCTGTTTGCTTCCAAAGAGAAACTCTAACATTATGTTTGGGACGAAAGTGATTATGGGATGAAAGTGGAATGAAACTAGATCAAAAGAAATGGTCATTCTCAATCTATAGTTTGTTTAAAAAAAAACCAATATGAAATAAAGTTGATTTAAAAGACATAAATTATTTTCATAAGAAAAACATAAAAAATATATAACTTTTTTCTTGTATATCATTTATCAACTAACATGAATGTATATTCCTGAAACATTCTTTAAGTTTAATTTTGTTACAACTTGATTACAACAATATTATCACTTGAAAAAAAAAACACTCGAATTTTATAATTGAGAAAAAAAATAAGCCATTTGAAACATAGTACCATATAGTCAATAAACTATTAAGTAATTTTCTTAATATTTAAATATTCTAAATTCTAGTAATAGCTTCTTCTTTTTTTATTGATTATGTGTTGACTTTTTTTTGTTAGCGTCTACCTTCATATTTATGAGCTTGATATTCTGGCTCATTGGTGCCTATAAGGATATGCTTGATGCAGTTATAAAAAATTTTAAGGAAATAAAATTGTATAATTGCCATTTGCCAGACTACCTTAGGATTCGTGTGCTTAATGTACCAGCTCATGATGCCTATAACTGTTGCAATCACTTTATGCTTTATGTGATTCTGAGGTACTTTAAAGAAATATATTTACATTCTTGCCATCAGTTATAGTTTTAAATCTAATTGTAAGTACTTTTTTTTAACAAGAAAGAAGAATTATCACGTTAATTAAAGTATACTGGCACTCACAAATTAAAAAAAGTAATATCATATCTAGCAAAAAAACGAAACATATATATAATTTACACTTTGAATTAAAATCTGAACGCTAGAGAGTTTCATTCCTCACCTGTTATCAATAACTAAGCACTTTTTTCAACAGAATTCAATACAAATAGTGCTACAGTTTAAAGATTTTATCACTTTTGTTCTTAAAGTAAATATGAATATCTTTTTTATTTGTAAAACTATAGTTAGAGACAGAAAGAATCACAAAGAGACTCATAGAAACTATCCAAATAATAGAATAAAAATCACCAAAATGGAACAAATAATCTACGACATTGATAGCATAATCCTAAGGAGAATCTTGAAGAGAAATAGAGGCAGTTCAAATGTTACTAGTGTGTGCGTTTGAATTTTCTTGTTTTATTTAATTTATATTTTAAAAATTTTCAAAACGCTCAATAGAGAGCTTTTGTCATTTTTTTATTACTGTAAAACAAGTTACTAGCATGCGTATTTGAATTTTTCTTTGTTTTATTTTATTTTTTTTAAATTTCAAAATGCTTGATAGAGAGTTTTTGTCTTTTTTTTTTATTAGTATTTAACAAGTTCATTCAACATGCACACGTCTATGTAGGGGTGGACTTACTATTATTATTTTACCTTCCCGATTTATTTATAGATAAGGATCGAGAGATTCCCATAGATATTAATTATAATATGACTTTGACAAATGTCATAGTTGATCTTCAATTTTATAATCATGCGTCTATTTACATGTCAAATTCTTGCCTATCTTTATACCAACCCTTAGAAGTTAATAACAAGTGAAAATTGAAAGTCAATAAGATTTGAATAGCAAATTTAAAATGAAGTGAAACTTTCAAAAACTGGAATTGGAATCTCAACCGAGACGGTGACAAAATAAAGTCAATATTTTAATCCAATAATAAATAAAAAATGTTATTATTAGAATTTAGAATATGTAAATATGAATTAAAGTGATATACACTATTAATATAAAGAGTTTTACACTTATATGTATTAATATTTTGTAATTTTAAATTTTATTTTAATTATTTAAAAAATATATAGTAATAAATATTAATTTGTCAAAATATTTAAACTATATTACACATAATTATTAAACTCAGCTTGGTTATCTACTTAACTGGGATATTAGGCCAATAAATCATTAGTCATACTGCATATAATAAAATAAATATACAAATATTTATTATATATAAAAAATACATGAAAATTATAAATATACAAATATTTAGACTTGAGCTAAATTTGAATCGATAAATTTTTATTTTTATAGGACTAAAATTCACAAAAATATACATAAATGACATAAATTTTACAATTTTCAATTGACAAAAATAACAGGTAAATATATATATATATATATATATATATATATATATAAAGTGTATCTGGATAAAAAATATTTATTATAAAAAATAATAAAAATAAATCTTTAATCATTAAATCTTATATAAATAATTAAGATTAAAATATAAATATATATTATTTTTTTAAATAATTATATAACCTTTAACTTTTAATTTTAACTATTTATATATAATTATATAATTAAAATTTACTCTTTTTACTTTCTCATAACAAAAATTTTTTTATTATATATATATATATATATATATATATATATAAATCATACACCACAGTGTAATTCATTTACACGGGTCTTTGTCTTATCCCATTAATTTATGTAATATATACATTCTGATTTATTTATAATTATTTATATTATTATTTTATGTTATATTTTATCTTTTTATCCATATATCTGCTACCTACTCCCTTCCATGATTGGTCGAATACAGTCTGTTTCACATATCATATTAAATTTGATAAAATAAATTAATACAATATATTATTATGATTTTATTAATTATTAAATATAAATATTATATTGTATAAATTTATTTATTAAATTTTTTTATAAATTAAAATAATAAATAATTTAATTAAATTTTAAAAAATAAAATTAGACTTAATTAAATTTTGATACATAAATTCTTATAAAAAAATTTATTATAATTCTGAACATCTCAATATTCCTAATTTTTATGTATTAAATTTTATACTACTAAATTTAATACTATCAAATTTTATTTTATATTTCGTACTAAACGCACCCGTAATTCCAATACTAGCTAAATACCTACACGAGTAAACGTCTGATACACGCTTCTTGACAAAGTTTCAGTTTTTAAACTTTTATTAGCATTTTTTTCATCCAAAATCAAACTTTTTCTTCATTTTTTTCTATTCTCTCTTCCACACTAATTTATGTTCACGATGGAAGTACTGAAGTCTTAGCTTAACCTACTAATTTGACTCATTCCAAAATTAGTTAATATAGATTTGATTTTTAGAAATTATATTTGATATATTTTAGATTAAATTTAAATTATAATTTGAGTTGTCTCAAATCTAACATAATATCATACATTATTTTAAAATTTATATTTTCCTATAATTAATTATAAATAATATAATTCCTTGATATTATATAACGATAAGTTTGCAGATTTCTAAATCTACTATAATAGCGGCTATTCATTTATACGTGTTGTTGTCTTATTCCATCTATTTAAATAATATATATTCTGATTTATTTATAACTAAAGTTTGCCCCTGTAAATAATATTAAAAATAAAAAATTAAGAGATAATAAAAATATAATAAAATAAAACTTAATTTCATTAAAATAGTTTTTAATAAAGATAGATTAAATTATAAATACACAAGACATTCACAAATTAACGAGGGACTAATTTGCGAGAGAATTGTCCCTGACTAATCTCTCTCAAAATATTTTTACAAAAGATTAACGAGACACGACCGTCAGTTTTTTCATTGCTAATTAGTGACGAAATGTATTCTCTTGTTAATTTCTCGCTAAATAAAAGAATTTCCTTCATTAATCCTTCACAAATTTTTAAAAAAATAGTGTCTGTATTTCCTCGCAAATCAGTAAGAGAAATTTCATCGCTATTCCATCACTATAGTATGAAAATCCGTACTAATTTTAGATCTAATACAACCAAAATCCCTCGCTAATTTTTCTCGTTATTCTATCAATAATCCCTCGCTAATTCTAGTCACAATAGCAAAAAAAAAATGAAAGAAAGAAAATAAGTAAAAGCCACCAGATTCCTAACTTAAATATAACAGTTACTCCTAACCAATGATATAAACATGAAATGGAAATAGTACCTTATGAAGGCCAATAAAGAAGCATAAATCTTTGTGCGTAACTGATATTATATGACAAAGCTTGATTTTAGTGTATGTCCTAATCAGTTCAAATCAAACTTCAAACATGAAACATCTATTTTGTTTTGCTTCCAAAAGTAAATCCACACAATTAACTAATTCATAAGCAATGGCATGTGTGTGCAGTGTGTTATTCCCATGCCATAAAAATATGCACAAGAAGAACGAGAAGCATTATGAACCCAAGATAAGGCAAAAGCATAATATTAAATCACAGAACAAATAACAATCAATCATCAATTGCATTTACGAACTATAAAATTAAAACTATTTCTCACATACTGCGAGTGTCACCTAAAAGGGCAGTAAATGGTTGCCACAGGCCACGTGAATTTTCAGCTCTGACTTGAATAGCTCGTAGCTTTGAGGCTGCAACCATTTTCATTGCCTTTGTAATTTTCTGGATATTCTTCACACTCTTCATCCGATTTCTGACTGGATGATTACATAAATCCACAAAGAATGAATGTCTATTTGGCAGGTAGCCATAAATCTAACAGAAATAAAGAAACTTAAGAAGCAGTAAACAGAAGATGAAAATGATACTACCTGCTTGAGTTTAAATAGAGCGCACTCCCAGTGGGGCTTGCTCCCTGTCAACCAGTTGGTTTAGTGCAGAAAATATATAGAATATATGGAATATGCAATATAACACATTGTAAAAAAGAATCCATTATTTGTGATATATTGTGCATGTAAAGAACTAGGGAAAAGATCACCTAATTATCTAAAACTTGATACGCATTTGGCATATACCAATGTCAAGTTTGCATATACGAATACAACAGCTAAAATGCCACACACAAATTGAGTCTACTAGAATCAAATTTATCCAAACCACAAAATGAATGCACCTTGCAGGGCAAGCAAACAGATTGTAAAACAACAGTAAGCAATGTATAGAATCGTACTGAGAGATCATTAGGAATTTACAACATTGAAGTCTCCATATATCCACTAATCTAAATGAAAGTTTTGGTCATATTCTTAAATCACAACTGATAATAGTTCAAAATACAAGTGAGGAGTAAGTCATGCATGAACACCCAAACAGATAAGGCTGAATTCAAATAAATGTTGGAAACACAAGATACCTGATTTGCCTTGCGGCCTAGACCCATTAAAAAGTTGTCAGGATTAATATCACGGTGCAGAAAACCCCAGGAATGCATGTACTCAACTCTGTTTATCTACGCAAACCAAATTGAGGGAAAGCGTAAAAATACAGCTGCTGTCTGTTAAAAGTATAGTTTTCTTAAAATTAAATTCATACTTACTAGCTGATCTGCAAGCATCAGAACTGTTTTCAGAGATAATTTTCTATTGCAATAGTTAAACAAGTCTTCAAGACTTGGTCCAAAAAGGTCAATTACCATGACATTGTAGTCACCCTCAACTCCAAACCATTTTAAATGGGGTATACCAGCTTCAAAAAAAATGAAAAGAAAAGAACACACTAATCAGACAAGCTCATAGACTACTAATTTTACTTCATGACAGTAAGGTAAGCAAATGCATGTCTTGCCTACAAGAAAAGAAATTAGAGAAGTATAAATAAGGGAGAAAAAGGAAAGAACCAAAACTTACTTCCCCCTTGAAGAAGCATATACAATTTTGACTCGTAGTAAAGTTGAGGATGCGTGGTCTTCACAGATTCCTAACAAACCAAGGAAAAGAATGGAAAAAGTATTGGCAATAGCTTAACTTTGAAACAGCAAGGTAAAAATTTGTCACAACACTTGGGCTGATTGAATACAGAACCAAAACTCTGTATTATATTATGCTCTACAGAAAATAATCTATGAGCAAAAATAAAAGTCCCAAAGTACAAATCCAAGACTTACATTAAGGATTTAAAGCAATTCAACTTTGACACATCATCACAGCACCAGTTGTTTAAAAGCTCAAGCAAATACAAAATGTTAGCCCAACAAATGTGCATTAATGTTGAAGCATGAAACAGCATGTCAAATAATGACATATGCAAATCAAGTCTTTGATTAAGGAATGGTTTTTTTTTAATCTTTTTTCCCCTTTGCCAATACATACAAATACAGTCCAATGATCACATAATGACATAATAATATATGCTTTAAGGATCACATAATCACATAATGCCCGACAATGCTCATTAAATAATAATCCTTTGAAGGTGTTCCAATCCCAATTTTAGCATAATAAAGCCTACAACAACACAATGCTCATTAAATAATAATCCATGTCTTTAAGTGGATTTTTTGACAAGTTAACGTGTAATAGTTGTTTAACTTGATTCAGACCACAACAACTAAGTGGATTATGATAAGAAATGTTTAAAAACTGGGTGACAAAACCCACAGCGGTGACTGGGCAGAATCCAAATTGAAACCCACAGCGACCAAAACTGGGCAAAGAAAGAATAAAAGCATGAACTTACCTGGGCAGAAACAGAAGTGGCAGAAACGCCAAACCCGCAGTGGTGGCTGGGCAGAGCAGATGCGGTGGATGACCAACATATTGTGCTCATCTGCCACCACGACAATTACCAGAAGAAATGTGAGAATTATCACCAATAGAGAGAAGCACATTCACAATCACAATAACAAGCACTAAGCAGTTCACAAGTAAGAAAATCTGTTACAGAAAAATAGAGTCATTGCAATGCAACTACTAACCACCAACACCTAAAATCACAACTTGGAAAATCATATATTCATATTTTCAGACTTTAAAACAAAAACAAAAAATTGAAAAACAGAAATTCATGAACCCACAAAAGAGATTCAATTTCATTTTCTTCTCCACTCCATTAACTGAAGAGATTAGCTTATTGGGTCCTTGTATCTCTGAACCCTCCGACCCAGAAACAATTAAAAGAAAAAACTTCCCGTAAGAAAATAAAAATGTATATATATATATAAAAAAAAAGACAATTGGGTATCCGTGGAATCCCCAAAGCAAACCCTAACAAGATTGGAAAAGCAAGCAGCAAAGTATGGAAACAGAATTATGGGATGTGAAGGGAGAGGAAGGATATAATATAGAAATACCTATGAGAATGAGACGCTTGTCAGGCTTGGAAGCACACTTCAAGCGACGGAGAATTTCGGACATGAGATCGACGGTGTGGACATCTTCCAAATTAGGTGTTGTGGCCATTGCTCTTTCTTTCTGCTCTATTGCTTCTTTTTGTTGTTGTGGTTACAGTGCAGAAACTTGGGTACAAGAATGAAAGTGGTCGCGTGCTGGTATTGAAACAGAAAGGCTGGATTAGGGAGAGAGATCTGGTGTTTACAGTAGGGATGCAACGCTCCCGTCCTTTGTTCCCGCGAATAATATTTGTTCCTGTCTTTACTTTTATATTTGTATGTGTATTTGTTTATTTTTTTTTCATGGGTAAAGCGTGGATATACATAGTGCTAATAATAAATTATAAAAAATTTTAAAAATTCAAAAATTGAAACAAATAATATATATATAATTTTTAAAATTTGTTCAACACAACTTAACTTAAAAATAATGTCAAACACCTAAAATATTTTTAATTTATATGCTTTACAATATTTTAATTTATATAATTAAGTTTTTTAATAATTTTATATAAAATATTTATATAAAATTTTTTCACATGAAATTAGGATTTATATCTCCGGTGTGGATTCTGTGTTTATTCAATGTCATGTCATGTGTTGTGTGAGGGAACGAGTGGGAGAAAATTTATCAGGTTAGCGAGGGAAAAAAATTTTGTCACAGCTCCCTCGTTAGTCGTTAATCACAATTTTTTTAATGAAAAAACTTTTCGTCACAAATTCTTTGCTAATTATCAATTTTTTTTACCTTGAATGTGTTTTTTGGAATTTAGCTCGCTAATCCTTCCTAATTTCCTCACTAATTAGTGAGGGATTATTAGCAACAAAAATATCTTTCATTAAATTTTCTCATTAAATCGTAAATTTCTTGTAGTGATAAAAAATAAGTTTATTATGCATAAAAGTATTTTTTTTTAAATTTAATTTTAAATGAAAATAAATAAATAAATATATACATAAAATAATAATGACAAAAAAATTATATATCATACTTGAATTAGAATTATATTATTTTAATTTAAATATAACGTAACATCAATATAGAAAAAATTGATGAGTAATTTCCCACATAAATGTAAAAAAAAAACATACACTTATCATTAACAAATACAATAAAATATGAATATTCCATCAAATAATTGAATAAGAAGATGAAGTATTATACTCTGACTTTATTCACCAAGATAATAATAATATTTGTAGGAAAACAAATTAATCATAGAATAACTTATCAGTGTGAAAATAATAACATGTGTGAAAATCATATTAGCTCTCTTGCTCTCTTTTTTTAATTGATCAAAGTTTTTCTTTTCTTTAATTATAGATACTTTCTACTTATTAATTTTTTCACTTTTATTCTGAAGTTTTTTAAGCATTAAACTTTTAGTTTTATTGTAAAAAAGTTGTGAAGTTTTTTAATTTATTGTGTAATTGTTCTTCTTTTTATTTGTATTTTTTTTCACTTTATGTAGCATATTACCTTTTTTTTTTTCTTTTTGGTTGTTTTTCCTTCCATGATTTCCTTTGTAGAATTTGAGATTAGAAATTTCTTATTGTTCTCCTTATGTACCTTTAGTACTTTTAATGCTTACTTTCATTAATATTTTGAATTTAAATTAACTTATGTAATGTAATTTTATTGAATACTTTAAGTACTATAGTTATAATTATATAGATAATTAAATTGATAAAGTAATATGATGCTAATTGTAATATTTTTAATAGAGTATATCGATTTAGATAAATTTATTAAAATAAAGTAATTTTTCATAATGAATACTAAAATATCTCTCAATTAAAGTAATAAAGAATTAAGACAAATTTAAAAAAAATATTGGTAAATTTTAATTTACGTTCTAAAATTTCTTATAGAATCCAAATGATAGAGATAACATTCAAATGCTCTGCCTAACATCCGAAGACTTATTTCACCACGTAGGTGACACTGAGTGTGTTGTTCAAATCTTGGGATTTTTTTTTTTTAGCCGTTTTTCTCCATTTTAAATTTGTTCTTCAAATCCCACTTATTGACTTTCAGGGAAAAAGAAAAACAGAAAACTTGAAAGGACTCTAGAAATAGATTAGAATTAAGAAATGAGAAAGAATAAAAATAAGCTTTCTAAGAGGCTGTTTGCTTCCAAAGAGAAACTCTAACATTAAGTTTGGGACGAAAGTGACTATGGGATGAAAGTGGAATGAAACTGGATCAAACTCAGTCTATAGTTTGTTAAAAAAAAACCAATATGAAATAAAGTTGATTTAAGAGACATAAATTATTTTCATAAGAAAAATTAAAAAAAAATTATAACTTTTTCTTGTATATCGTTTATCAACGTAACATGAATGTATATTCTTGAAACATTCTTTAAGTTTAATTTTTTTACAACTTGATAACAACAATATTATCACTTGAAAAAAAAAACTCACGTTGTTTTATAATTGAGAAAAAAAATAAGTCATTTGAAACATAGTACCATATAGCCAATAAACTATAAAGCAATTTTCCTAATATTTAAATATTCTAAATTCTAGTAATAGCTTCTTCTTCTTTTATTGATTATGTGTTGGCTTTATTTTGTTAGCCTCTCCCTTAAGATTTATGAGCTTGATATTCTGACCCATTGGTGCCTATAATGAGTGCAATCCTTTAATGCTTGACGTAGTTATGAAAAATTTTAAGAAAATAAAGTTGCATGATTGTCATCCAGCCTTAGGATTCGTGTGCTTAATGTATCAGCTCATGATGCTTATAATTGGTGCAACCCCTTTATGCTTTATGTGATTTTGAGCAACCTTAAGGAAATATATTTACACTCTTGTCATCAGTTATAGCTTTAAACTTAGTGATAAGTACTTTTTTTTAACAGCAAAGAGTAATTGTCGCATTAATAAAAGCCTAGCAACACTCATAAAATAATAATAAAAAAAAGAAATATTAGATCTAGCAAGAGAACGAAACATATATAGTTTACACTTTGAACAAAAATCTGGATGCTAGAGAGTTTCACTCCTCACTTAAAGACTATCAATAACTAAACATATTTTCTAACAATGTTTATTAACACAAATAATCCTACATTAGAAAAATTGGTCATTTGAAAATGATTTTATCTCTTCTCACTCTTCTAAAGTTGTGCAAATCTAATCTCAAATACATTTATTTTAACCCCTTTAAACAAAAGACTAAAATTTTTTTATTTTTTTTATTTTTTATTTTTTTTATTTTTTGAAAAGAGATTGAAAAAATGAGTCACTCCTACGTATCTCCTCAAAGGGACTCATAGAAATTGACTCAAACAAAGGAATTTTATTTGAAAAAAATCACCAAAATGGGACAAATAGAAATCCGAATATTGGCATCTCGCTATGTAGTCATTGAAAAATTTTTCATAACCAAGTAAATATAATAAAATAAGTGAACATCATTTTTCCATGAACCAAGTAATATGCATATCAATATTTTCTTTTTTATCTTTTTTTCATTCAATTGAATTGGATGGTACATAATAGCTAATAGCTAGCTATTTTTTTATTCAACTTTCTGATTTTTTATTTTTTTGAAATTACTACGCAAACTAACTTTAGCCCAAAATAAAAGGAAAACAAAAATTAACTCACTAATTAAAATAATCCTCTAATACTAAGCCCTTTTTTTTTTAACTTACGTTTCTTATTTTTCTACTCTCCTTTTTTATGGACTTCTTATGTTTCTGGATGGCCCAAAAGGTATTAGCCTAAGTTAGAATAAATATTCGGGCCCAATTTATTTTTTGTGGTTTGCTTTTCATTTTTAATCAGCAATCACACACAAAAGAAAGCATAAAAAGGGAATCAAAACTCTGGTTTTGTAGAAATGCAGTAAACGCTCACAGGGGAGGGGAGGCTCTGGTCTGTCCGTCGCGGTGGTGGCGCAAAGGTGCGAAGCTGGGGTTGCCAGCGGCACAGTAAGATGGCGAACGAGCTGCGGATCTGGTGACGGGTCTGGGTTCGTGGGAGGTGTGGTCGGTTGGGCAGAGGTGCATTTTCTGGTTCACGGTGGCAGATCTGGACCCGTGATGGAAGGAGATCCGGGCTCGCAGCGGCTCCGGTGAGGATGAAGGCGATGTAGGTCGCAGTTCAATGATGATGGCGCAGCGAGGCTGAGACCGTTGTGCAGCCGGACGGCAGGTTCGTATAAGGCAGAGGCAGCGGCTTGGTGGGTAGCGGGTCCGGTGGTGAGCTCCGATCGGCACAGTGAAGGTGATGGTGGTTTTAGGTAGTTGTGGGTGAGTGTTTGGATGTGGTGGTTTGGAGGTTGAAGGGAGAGAAGACATTGGAGATGGGATGGCTGCCGTGGAAGGGGTGAGGGCGTGGTGGAGCTTTTGGGTGGCTGTTGGTAGTGGTTTAGGTGGCTGGTCTGATGTGGGTAGTTGGCAGAGAAGGATGGAGGTCACGGTTTTGGGGAGATTGAAATGTTTGGGTGATAGAGGTGGCAGTGTTGTTGAAGGTTGGAGGATGATGGAGGATGAAGGTGTCTTAAAGGTGGGGTGAGCTTTTTTTTGGTGTCTATTCCTTCTGCTAAGGGCCATCCTTTAGGCGTTTTTGATATCTGTCCATTTAGAAGATGAGAACTGTGTGTTGTCTCCCTCAATTTCCATTTTTGTGCTTTGCTTCACTGTGTCACCATCCTCACTCTTCCCAATCACTGATGCTTTCTTCTTTCATGTTATTTGATTCATCAAGATACTGCAAGAAGGCTTTGAGCCTTGTGCCTAAAGCCAATTAGCAGAGAGCTAGAGTATGCTGAGGCTCCTACTGCGTAGCTGAGATTGAATAGCTGCTATGGCCATTATTATTTTTTTTAATTTTCTGTTTTCTCTTTTTTTGTTTTTTTTTATTATAAGAAAAAGGAAAGAAAAATTTAAATGAAATGCAATTAAATAAATCTGGAACAGAAAACAACATGTTCAAAACATTACAATTAGGCATCAATTAACACAAACATTAGTTCTTGATTAATGCAACAAAATAAAATTTTATTATGACAAAATTAGATATCAACAGACTTAATCCTACAGTTTAAAGATTTTATCTTTCTCCTCCTAAAGTGAATCTTCTAAAACCATCGAGATAAAGAGCTCATAGAAACCACTCAAACAAAGGAATAAAAATCAAAAATGACAAATAAAAAGGCAATGTGAAAATCATGAATTATATCATAGTTTTCATTCAATTGAATTTGGTACATAATAGCTAATAGCTAGCTATTTATACAAACTAAGTAGCTAAAAATACAAGTTACTATCTCCCATTCTATATCATTTGTTATAACAAAACTTAAGTATGCTAACTGAAACTAACTAAAATAATAGAATTTAGTTTCTTCACTCCCCTCAAGTTGGAGCATGGAGATTGACAATGTCCAACTTGCTAAGTAGAAGCTCTAGTCTATCTTTGCCCAATGGTTTGGTTAACATGTCTGCAACTTGGTCCTTAGTGTTGATCTCAAGTGGTTCAACTTCTTTAGCTTGAATCATTTCTCTCAGAATCCATTTCCACATGCTTTGTTCTTTCGTGGAAAACTGATTGGCTTGTGTAATGCTTGATTATCACAAAACATTTGAGTAGGACCTTCTTGAGATACTTTTATTATCTTAGCCAAATAACTTCACTAACTGTGGTCGCCATTGCCTCTATACTTTGCTTCAAATAGATGACTTGTGCCACTATCTTGAAGAGATAGGAGCTCTCCAAGAGTGATTAAATAGCTCTGTGCATGATTTCCTAGTAATCGGACATCCTCCCCAATTTGCATCACAAGAAAATAGTTGGAGATTATCTTTTCTTGGAAGAAGAATGCCTTGCCCTCGAGTGGCTTTTATGTATCTCAACACTCTTTCAACAAAGATCCATGTGAGTCTTCTTTGGAGAGGTCATAATGAAAGAGTGTTTATGAAAAAGCATCCTACTGGTTACACCCCAATATCCTTCTATATCTTGTAGCATCCACATCAGCTTCATCAGCATTTGGCCTTAAGTTGAGTGTTGCTCCATTGGAAATCTGCTTGGTCTACAATTTTGCATTCTGGTTTCTTTCAGGATGTCAATAGCATACTTTCTCTGGTTTAGCATGATTCCCTTTGATGATCGTGCAACCTCAATTCCTAGAAAGTACTTCAAAGCTCCTAAATCCTTAATGCTGAACTCTCTGTCCAAGTGTGTCTTTACTTGTTGCATAAAATTTGAATTGTTACCAGCTAGAATAACATCATCTACATATATCAAGGCTGCAAGAAAAACTCCCTGTTTATTATATGTGAATTGAGAGTGATCTGCCTAAGATTGATGGAATCATATATTCTCCAAAGCTTTAGTGAATTTCTGGTACCAATTCCTTGATGCTTGTTTCAAGCCATACAGTGATTTCTTGAGTTTGCAAACTCTAAGATCACCTTTCTTTGCAAAGCCTTGAGGCACTTTCATATAGATTTCTTCTGTTAAATCTCCATGGAGGAAGGCATTGTTAACATCGAGCTGATGCACAATCCATCCTCTAGCAGCTGCTATAGTGAAAAGTGTTCTAATGGTTACCAATTTTGCTACTGGAGTAAAAGTTTCATGGAAGTCCTCTCCCTCTATTTGAGTGAAGCCTCGAGCAACTAGCCTGGCCTTGTATCTTTCAACTTGGCCATTTGGTTAATACTTAATTTTGTAAATCCATTTAGAATCTACTGCATTTTTGCCCTGTGGAAGGTCTGTCAGGGTCCAGGTTTCATTGCTCTCTAAAGCTTCAATTTCCTTCTTCATAGCTTCTCTCCAATGTTTGTACTTTACAGCCTGTGAATAAGATCTAGGCTCATTTTGTGAAGAGATGGCAGCAAGGTAAACATTGTGAGCATTTGAAAACTTATTATAAGACACGTAGTTTGATAAAGGGTAAGGTATAGGATTTTCAGTAGTAGGAACAACTATAAAAGGTGGCAAACTTACTTCATAGTCCTTTAAGTGACTTGGCAGTTACCTAACTCTCACTCCTACATTCCTTTGTTCTATGTGATTTCTACTTTCTGTATTTCCTATATCAGTATCAACTTGTATATCTTCATGTTCTAGACTATAATCATCTAAGTTGTCTATTTGTTTAGGAGAAGAGGTTTGTTGCATTTCTTGTGAAAAATCTTCCCATTGTACAGGTTGAGGTTATTGTGATTTCTCAGTTTCAACCTTCTTGTATGGAAATTCTTCTTCAACAAATGTAACATTTATGTTTCTTTAGTGATAGTGTCATAGAGTTTGTATCTTTTTTGTCCTAAGGGATAGCCTATAAAGATACAAGGACTCCCCCTTTCATCAAATTTCCCATCTCTCCTATGCTTTAAGACATATACTAGACAACCAAAGACTCTTAAATGTGTATAGTCAGGTTTCTTATTGTATAAAACTTCAAAATGAATCTTACCATCTATTACCTTTGAAGGTAGTCAATTAATGATGTGTACAGCAGAAAGCACACATTCACCCCAAAATTTGATGGGCAGGCCAGCATGGAATCTCATAGCCCTAGCAGTTTCCAGGATATGCCTATACCTCCTCTCCACAACACCATTCTGTTGTGGTGTGTAGGTGTAGCTTAGTTCCATCATAATCCCTTTATCTGCATAAAAATCTTGCATATGTCTAGAAGTAAACTCCAAACCATTGTCAGATCTTACCCTTTTAATCCTCTTTTCAAATTGAGTTTCTATCATTGAAATAAACATAGGTAAAAGAAACTCAACTTCATAATTATATTTCATTAGATACACCCAGATCCCTCTACTGAAATCATCAATAATGGATAAAAAAAAAGTGCTCTAGTTAAAGAAGCTGTTTTATAGGGACCCCATATATCACAATGTATAAGATCAAAACATGAATTGGATTTTATTGAACTCAAAGGAAAAGGCAATCTAGTTTGTTTTGCCCTCATACAAGAATCACAGTATCTCATATTTGTATTTTTAACTAAGTCTAATCTTATATGCCTAATTTTAGTTTCTGAGACATGTCCAAGCCGAGCATGCCACAGGTGACTATCACATTTGCCTACTTTCATTGCGGCAGTGTTATGCTGAATTGGTTCAAGCAAGTATAAGCCGTCTTGATGCCTATCTTTCCCAATCAGGATCTTCAAATGTAAGTCCTGTATCACACAAGAGTTAGCAGTGAAAGTTATTGCACAATTATGCTTTCTTGTTAGTTTACTAACAGAGACTAGGTTACACTTAAAATCAGGAATATGCAGGACATTTTCAAGTTTTAAACCATTTGGCAGGCTTGATGTTTCAAAGCCTTTTATTGGTACATGTGTACCATTAGGAATATGCACTGAATGCTGATGAGATGGATTGATCTCTTGTAGCATTCTTGCATCACAAGTAATATGCTCTGTTGCACCAGAGTCTATTACCCAAGGTTTCTTGAAACTAAGGTTACTTGCCATATTGACAATAGCTTTGCTATGTTGTGCTTCTGCTCCAGGTTCATGATCCATATTTAATTACTGTATTAACCTTTCATATTGCTGCATGGTTAGACCTGGTATAGGGCTATCTCCAGTAGTTACTTGAGCTGCCTTGAACCCTGATTTCTTGTTGTTCCAAGAGATTGATCTTTCTTTCTTTGGTTTCCTCTAATCCTGTGGGTAACCAACAATTTCTCAGCACTCTTCTTGTGTGTGTCTTATCTTTTGGTAGTGATCACACTTGGGCCTTTCCTTCTTGCTACATTTTCTGTCTTCTGCAAAATATCTGGTGCCTTGGGCTTGGAAAGTTGTTATCTCAATGGCTGGTTTATGCATGGCCGAGATGATCCTTTGCTGCTCATCTTCTGCTACCAAGTGATACGCATAACCAAGGGAGAAGGTTGGTGCCATGCTGAGAATTTATGACTTCACTGTGTTGAACACGTCATCAAGTCCCATCAAGAAATCATAAAGTTGCTCTCTTTCTTGCATCTTGGTGAGGTTCTTTTGGACTTCACACTTGCATCCCCCACAAGTACACTTGAGCCATGGTGAAATTGAATGAATTTCATCCCACAGTCCCTTTAATTTTGTGTAGTATGCGGGGACTGATAGCTTTTCTTGCTTGAGCATGGCTATGGCATGCCTAAGTTCATAAACTCGTGGGGCACTACCCTTTGTAAATCTTTCTGCAAGACCTGCCTATATTTCTTGTGCAGTGTTGGCATACCTTACAATGGATCGAGTTTCTTTATCCATGCCACTTTTGAGCCACCCTTTTACCATGGCATTACACCTCATCCAATGAGCAAGATAAGGTGAATTAGCCTTTGGCATAGGAATCGAGCCATTTACAAAACCAATTTTATTCTTTGCATACAATGCATTGCTCATGTCATTGACCCACTCTCTATAATTTCCATCATGGGGGAGTTCACTGACAAACACTTGTCCAGGATGATCCGAAGCATGAAGATAATATGGGGACATAGCATCAATGTGGTTTTCATTGTCTGTGATCTTCTCTTCATCAATCTTTTTCTTGGTTGGAGAAGATGTTGGCTCTTCTTTATCTTTAACCTTAGAATCTTTCGTCATGATGGATCAAGAGATTAGATACAAAAGCTTCCAGGACCTTCAACGCTCTTTGATACCATGTGAAAATCATAACAAGGAATTATCTGAATATGCATATCAATAGTTTTCATTCAATTGAATTGGATGGTACATAATAGCTAATAGCTAGCTATTTATACAAACTGAAGTAGCTAAAAATACAAGTTACTACTCTACAATTCTATATCAGATTGTTATAACAAACTGACTTAAGTATGCTAACTGAAACTAACTAAAATAACAGAATTTAGTTTCTTCAGAAATAAAAACAAATATTACAAATGTAGATCAGAGCAAATTATTAAAAAGAAAGGAATAAAAACATAAAGAGGATGACAATAATAATTGCCATCAAAGGAGAATGACGACAATCGTACAACTCCAAAGAAGCCATGGAAAAAAATAGAAATAAAAAGAAATAAAAAGAAATAAACGAAAGAGAGAGATAGAGAGAGACGGCTAAGGCAGATAGAATTCAATAACCTGATCAGCTCATCTAGTGTTAAGCACTTAATCTTAACATTAAGTGAGTTAAATTTAACAAGGCCAATATAATGGTTGCATTGCATCCAAAAGGCAAAGGGTACGATATAATAGAAAAGTTAAATTAGAAGGTTAAATAATCACTCCTATTGTATATGAAATCAAACAAATATAAAACTTAACCAAACATTTTATAAACACATTCTCGTTTAAAAAAAATAAAAAAACACATTATTATGTAATAAATCTAAAATCTGGATTCTCTATAAATGAAGTAAACAGTTTAAAAGGAAAAAAACTTTTCAAAATAATTTTTCTCTAAAGTGAACAAGTATGAGTATATTCACTTTTGGATCATTTAGTGGGTTAAAATTACAATATATTTTATTAAATTAAAGGCAAATACACACTTACTTACTCACTTTAGATACAAATTTATTTTAGAAGAAACTTATCCAATTTAAAAAGTATAGTAAAATATCAATGATAATTGCTTATTATTAACTCCACACTTTACTTATCAGCAATTTTTCAACCTGATCAATTTTTTTTAATAAAAGCATTGAATACACCAAACTAATTTTCTACAAAAGCTAATGCATGCACATCCACAAAAATACGTCTTTAAAGAGCACAATTCAGTTGGACAAAACCTGCATGTGAATTGTGAAGAGAACATACAAGTTGAACTACAACTACCCCAACAGATAGGACATGGCTGCAAGCACTGTGAATCTCTTCCATCTCAAGAGCGGCAACTGTGAAGTTTCAGAGACAACGAAGTTATAAAAACAATGTAGACACCATCAAATAAAGTTTCCAAAATGAGAATTTTAAGAAGGTAAAATCCGAATCTCACATATAACAAACATACTAGTGTCACATAAGAGAAATTATACCATGCTCCTATAGTAGCAGTAAATGTATGCTCCATGAGAATCTCAACCATTGACTTAAGTTCTTTTATAAAATTTTATACAAAAGTGTTAAAATCAATAGTGAATATCTTCCTGAAATATGCATTCATTGTTACTCTAGGAGCAAGTAATAATTTCTCATCATGTAATTTCAACTCTTGAACCCCTCCTCTTACCTACATAGTTTTCCTCCTAAAGGGAAAATTAAGAGAAGTATATATAATGTTTTTTTTTTTGGGTAACATATTATATAACATCTATTGCCTTCAATTTTGACCATACAAGTAACACACAAAACTCTGATATCAAGTACAATGCAACTCATGTTGATTTTGAAATGAACAAATTGTATAATGTGTTAGAATTATCTAATAATTTGTAGGTTATAATCAATTATAGTTTTCAATTTTGCTAAAAATGGCCTTATATATGATCTATATAGGGATACATTTGAGTCTAATTATTACTTTAAGTGATTCATTTAGTATGTACTGAGCATCTGCAAGTTTGATTAGTGTGGGTTATAGTGTAGGCATTAGCTCATAAGCCCGTGATGTGATGACACTAGAGTTAGCTTATTTAGGCTAGGTCTCCTTTACATTCATGATGACATAAAGACTCACAACTTGCCCCATTGAAATTGTGAAAGGAAGTGTGAATTGCATATGAAACTCTATTCTTTTCACAAGTTTTTGCTGGACATTGGTTCAATGCGGTAATTCCTAAGCGTCAAGAAATCACGTGCTCAACAAGTAAGCATTTTATCAATGTTCTAATTTCTTGTAATCTTCATATGTTTTTGCTTACATTTGGTATCAGAGCCTAGATTATATGATTTAGGACTCGATAATATTTGATTAGACATGATTATATAATTTGAGTTTCAATTTCTTTCTATTTTTCGTGTGCATATTCATGATTTTTAAGTTGTATGAATTATGAGAAATTAAAACCCAATTCATTAGGGCTTTTGTAGAGCATTATTTTTTTAGTTAATTAATACTTGAATCGTGTTTTTTCGTGCACTACAAATAGAGAAATTTTAACACAAAGTCACGGTTAGGGTTCCAAACCCAATTTTTGATTCCATCTTGTTTGCGTGAATTGATGTGTGTTCTTCACATATTTTGTTTGTGTTGATTATATTAAATAAAGCCCATATTGTAATTGTATCAAATCAAAGATTTTAGTCGTGATTTTTGAAATTACCCATTCTTGCTCGTGTGGGTCACGTTCAAGAGTTTCATAACCATAAAATCCATGAAAAACATTGATAACATTTAGGGCTTTTGTCCTAAGTTGATTAGAAACTAGTTTTTGGGTTATTTTTGCACCAAATAGCATGAAAAACCACCGGAGAGGAGCTTAAACTGAGTTTTAATGGTGGAACCCATTTCTGTCCGCAGGTCGACCCACCCAAAGTTGAAGATATAAGCTATCTCTTGCGCATGCTCACTCGCAGCCTACAAAGAGCAAGAGAGAGTGATCTATACAAATGAAAATTTTCATTCACGTTTGTTACATTATATTACACTCTCTAAATCCAATATTTTGATGTGTTTTGTGTTCTTTCCTCTGCTGTTACTATTTTTTATGAAAATATAGGATGATATTGAATATTTAATTATTTTTCTAGCTACTTTTTAGCAAAATAATATACTGGAGAATTAATATAGTGTGTTTTTAGTCTTCTCATGATGTTCACTCTCCCTATTTTCTATTATAAAAGTGTGTACATTAAGCCAGAATTATATGATAAAAAATGCCTATTTGTCGAGTTGTGTGCTTCTATTTGAACTGTTTAAATACAAAACTTTTTTGGGAATGCTGTTAGACTTAATTCATGAATAGTACAAGTGTTGTCCTTAACTACACCTTCTTTTGGACTGTGTCATGGTCTTTTGGGCAAGAGAAAATTAATTCTTGTGTAAGGATTTTCACGAATTACCATGAGCAATTACCACCAAAGTGGGATTACTCATATTGGTTTGTGGGGGGAAATACACCTAAGCAAAGAGAACTCTTAGCTAAGTGAGAGAGATCCAACTGACTTAGTTTAATTTCCATTAAGAGGACCATCTCTGAATATCTGCTGAGTGGCTTACCAAAAACCTCAAATGCTAAAGAATTTCTCATTGAGCTGGGAAAAAGATACTAGGTGTTTGATAATATTGAGTCTTGATATGTAATGAAACAGTTAATAAACATGAGATATGACAACATTGGGGGTCTAAAGGAATTTATTCTGAAGATGGTTCACATCCAAACCAAATTTAAAGCCTATGACATAAACCTGAATGAAATTTTCTTTGTCCAACATGCCTTAAATTTCCTGCATGTTGAATTTACACAAATTAAAACTGCCTATAACACCTTCGGTGAAAAATGAACCATTAATGACCTTATTATCAAAGGTGTGGCTAAGGAAGAGAAACTCAAGAAAGAAAAGAGTGATCTAGCCTTCTTGACTTTTCATGGAAAACCTATTCTGGGAAGTGTAATTAGAAACACAAGAATAATTAATCCATCTAGTACTCCTAATAAAAAAACAAGACTTAAGGAAACCAGGTAACGGTAACACCACAATGTAGGAGGTCGTAAACTAGCTACCTTCAAGAAAAGTGTTTGGTATTTCTAGTGTAAAGGCAAGAGGGCATAAGAAGAATGATTGTGGCATATTCAAAGCTTGGTTAGAAAACAAGAAGAAATCTGGAGGTAATCCTTTAGTTTTTGTCTATTACGAGTCTAACTTAGTTGATGTCTTTATTGATTCTTGGTTGCTTGATATTAGTTCTACAACCCATATTGTTGTGTCTTTATAAGGGTTCAAAAACCTGAGGAAACCAAGTTTGAGAGAAAGCAAGATAAGGGTAGGAAGTGATCTTGAAGTCATAGGGGAATCAATGGAAGATGTTAGCTTAGTTTTAGCAATAGGATATGAACTTGTTTTAAGGGATACTTTCTATGTGCTTTCTTTTAGGAGGATTTCGACTTATGTTTCTTGTTTGGATATACTTGGATTTCATTTTACTTTTGGTTATGGAAAAATAAATTTGATTTTGAACTCCGAAGTTGTTGGATATGGTTCTTTGGTGTATGACTTGTATAAATTGTCTTTGGCTTCTGATGATGTTTCTTCATCTTTAAATGTTGAGAATATTGTTTCTGAAAGGCCTAAAATTAAGGAAAAATCATATTTATTATGGCACAAGTGCTTAGGTCATATTTCTAGGGAAAGGGTTAAAAGGTTAATTAAATATGATATTTTACCTTCCTTAGACTTTGATGACTTGGGGACTTGTGTGGATTGTATTAGAGGAAAATTTACCAAGACCAAAAAGAAAGGTGCAACCAAAAGTTCAAGTCTTTTAGAAATCATTCACACAGACATTAATGGACCTCTTTCTTGAAGTTGACAATTGCACAATAAAGGGATTGAATTATGCATCCCAAGAACTTTGATTTTCTCTACAAAACAAATTGAGCCTACTTAACCTTTCTCAAGGTAGTCACTTGGAGCTGAGTAGATTCACAACAAACACACAATGGAGTTGAGTTGATTCACTTATCACTCTACTCAACTATGTTAGTAGGAACTGAACTATCAAACCAAGATAAAATATTTTTAGAACTGTTTCTCTAAACTTTAAAATTGATGGAGAAGAATGAAACAATTCTAGTAAGATTCCTTTAAAAAAATGTCCTTTAAATAAAATCAACACAACTTGTGATTTCTTTCAAAATATCATTTCAATCACTTCAACAATAAGTTTAAATGGTGTAGAAAGAATGTAAGAGAGAGAACAACTTAACACAATGATTTATCCTAGTTCACCCCTAATCACTTGGGGCTACATTAAGTTCCCAGCTCCTCACCGAGATTTTCTTCACTATGAACGAGTATTCTATGTATGTCATAACTGCTTCTAGCAATAAACGAGTATTCTTTATTCCTCTAGCCACTCCTGGCTTCTTTTCACAAACCTTACAATGGCTAGCACAACCTACTAGCTCACCAACACGTACCCCTATAGGTTCAAGAATTTGGGATAAATTTAAGGTTGAGTAATTCTCTAAAACATTCTCAAAGAATGGATAAACTAGTTGCAATACAAGAGAAACACCTATAACAGGATCTTAAGGTTTAGGTAAGAGTAGATGAGTAGAGTCAAAAGGCTTGAGTAGAGTGAAATAGCGTGTAAGCATTGTTAGATTGATAATCCACTATCCTAACCCTTCATTTCTCAAGTTTGAGCCTATTTATAAACTTTCTAGGGCTAGCCGTTAAGTTTCAAAACTTCCTGATGCAATAAGTATAGAAACTAGTTGTTAAACATAGCTTCTTGATGTAGCTTGTACTATTTTATCTTGTTATTTTGTCTTAATAGTAACTTGAGTAGGGTCTTTATGTGACTCTGCTAAACTTTTGTTATTCTTTTCTTCAACTTTGCTCATCAAGTCTTCTTGCTTCTTCAATTGAATTCCTATGATTTAATGGTGTCTTCATGTTGATTTGCATAAGATCTTAAGAGGTCCCAGAATTCATCACAAATCTTTTGGTCATGTTGGAGATTTCTTTATTAAAATTCATATTGACCCTGCTCATGTTTAATTCTTAACTTTGACCACTATGCTCATCTTTATATTGAGTCTACTTAAGTAATTTGTGACTTATTTCTTTAGAAATGGCGATAAGTCATTGGTTGCTACTGTAAGTGCACGGATCGCTTAAGTAATACAGATACAGAGTAAAAGTTCATTCCCACGAGGATATTTGGTTATAAAGCTAAGTACCAACCAATAGCTTAATTAATTCTTTTCAAGAACATAAAAATAAGAAAGCAATAATCTAAACTAAATCTAATTTACAAAAGCAATAAGATAAACGGTTAGGTTTCAGGAAATCCATCTTCACCCCCTACATCTACCAACAACTTGCAATCATCCTCATAAATACAAATGTATTGATTATGTTAGCTTGAGAATCTGATGTAATCAAAAGCCTATGTCTAGGCCAATCAACCATAGTTTCATTTGCCTAACTCATTAGTTAATACCAAAATCAACTCATAAACAATCTATTCTCAATCACACACTATACATGACCAATAGGTATATTTCTATCCCATTAACGAATCAACTCATCCGAGCTAATTGAAATCGCCGAACATGTATCAACCATACCATATCCATATCAACAAATCCTTATGTCTAGTTCATTTGCAATATTAGGACCATGCAGTTGATAGCCAACCAACAACAAGCATTAAACACAGATAATGATTAAACAATAACCAAATATCCACACAAACTCAGAGAAGAACACATCATTAATATATATAAACGGATCCAAAATATTCCTAAACACAGCTCAGCTATACAATAGATAAGGAAGAGAAAAGAGAAAGCGAAAAAGAGAAAGGAAGCTCATTGATTGATCTCTTTGGAACTTGAATCCTCCTTCAATCCTTGATCCTTTACTCCAATCCACCATCAATAGAGATTTAGCCAAACTAAACTAACCTAAAACTTCCTAAACCTAAACTAAGAAAATGGAAATGGCCAAAAATGGTCAGGACCCATAGAAAAACGTGAAAATCTATTTATAGGCTCAGCTTGCCGTCATCGCGCCGTGGCCCCCACATACGCGCGCCGCGGCACCTAAAGGGTCGGTCTCATTGAGCCGCAGTGCCTACTTCTTCTGGGCCACGGTCCTCTCGCCTCGGGTCCAAGTATGGCATGCTGATGATGCCTTGCGCCGCGATGTCACATGCTGAAATGCTAATTTGACTTCCTCTTCCTCCTTTAGCTCACATGATCCATATTTGACCTTGTTTGGAGCCCTTCCTAACATGGAGAAAATACCAAATCAGTAACATATATAAATCTACTTAATCAATAACAATTAAAGCTCAATTTGCTATAAAACATATAAGAAAGACTTAGAATCAGAATATGACAAATATAAGCACAAAATACTCCAAATATGCATTATAAATAAAGACTAAGCATTTATTCTAACACAGAGATAGGGCACAAGTAACTACATTTTATGGAGTTATCACACCCCCAAACCTACATTTTGCTAGTCCTCGAGCAAAATAAAATAGAACTAAGTAAATCACTTAAACATTCAAAACAACTTTAATTCAGCAAATAACATTTTCAATTTCTTTTTCAATTAAACCAAATACTAATGTGTAATGACTGCATCAATCCTTAAAAAGTACAAATACCCCGTAAAACAGTTCCACACATATACAATCCTTAGCATGCTATCAATCCAGAAAACTCTTCGTGCAATTCACATTTTCACAAACATGCAAGATAAACTTCTCCTAATCAAGTCATACACATTCAGATAAGTTTATAAGCATACATTTGTATGAGTCACAGAATCCATAAGATTGTAAATCAACTCTCTCTCCACTAATGTAAATCACACAAGATTGAGGATCAAAAGGGACTTTATCAGCTTATAATGTAAGGCCAATTGTATGGGCGAAAGAATTGAAGGAAAAGGATACAATACAAACATTGAGAAACATAAACATATTACTTCAAGACTTGAGTCACAACATGATATTAGCAGGGTATTCAAAGGTGAGATCAGAAAACTTGCCAGAACCATTTTCTGATGCTTTTCAAACTTTACTTTTCTTTTGCTTTGCTTTTCTTTTTCATTTTTTTTTCTTTTCTTTCTTTTTCTTTTGATTTTCTTTATTTTGCAAAGCATTGCTTTTTCTTTTCTTTTGACTTTATCTGGTTCCTTCAGGGTCATTTTGAATTTAAAATTCATACCCCTAATCATAAGACTCACCTCAAGAAATAGCATACCATGTACTCAACAAACAATAAGGGTAGGAAGAAAATGACATGTTTTCACATGCATTAGAATGATTAACAGGTTAATAAACACAATGGTTATGAAAAACAAATAAGGTCAAACAGTATAAGGCTTCAAAAATGGACCTAGGGATATCATCATATCAGGGTAAGCTTTTTAAGGTTCAAACGATCCAAACAATGCCCTAATCATTTCTTCAATCATGCATAACCTAGGATTTCACCTCAAGAGAGTTCAAAAACAATTTTTAGGATAATCAAAACTCTACATGTACATCCATAAACATTCTCAAAACATGCACTTTTTATCATTTTCAAAGTTACACTTGCATCTAAGTGAGATGTAAATCATGCATCAAAAGTAACTAAATTGTTTCACATCTTCCAAATCACATAAGGTTTCACTGAAAAGAGGGCAAATAGCAACCTTTCGCATCATGGACAATCAAAACAACACCTGCATTCTTGCAACATGTCATGCATTCAAATAGATTCAACTTTCTCAATTCAAGCATGCATGACATCACTTGCAAACAGTGAAAATTGAAACTCTTGTCAACAGCACATCAGTGATAGTCAAAATAAGATATAATCATGAAAATATAATGACTAAAATCACTGTATACTCAAAATATCAATACATGTTGACATTAAGCATAAAAGTAATAAAACATGTAAAGATATTCCCCCAAACCAAAATGAAATGTATCCTTAATGAATATGGTCTATAGGGAACCTAAGACTCTTAAAATAGCAGTCTAACTACTATTGAGCATTATTAAATAAAAAAATAGAGAAAATAATAGAAAAAACAAAAATAGAGTCTTGTAGCCACGACGCTCACAAAAAAACTCAGCAGAATTTTGTAAAATCGTGCACCACAGCGGTCTGTGCATACAAGACAACTTGCCCCATGGCTACACAACCTAAATCTGCTAAATTTAGTAGCAAACACGCTTTTTCTTCTTTGGATTTAACTCATATAGGTCTCTAGTCAGTAATAAAACTTGTTCAAAAAGTTAAATTACAAAATGTACAACATAAACATAATAAAACACAAAAACAAAATACTAACCTATTAAAAAAACTAAACAAACTTAAAGCTTAAAAACAACAAAATCATTAAACTAACCTAATCAACATATATATATATATACTAACATACTAACAAAAACTTATTAACAAAACTAACAAAACATGAACATATATATACAAACATATAAAACACAAAATACTAACTATTTATGCACAAAGTAAAAGCAATAATGTAACATAAACTTAGGATTTCCTCCCCAAGAAAGACCTAGTTTATAGTCTTAGCCAGACTTTGTCACCAAAATTGGAGTGCTACGGATGAGTAGTCTTCAAGAACTTGATCAAAGGGTTATCCTTTCAAGAGTCACGAATTCTCACAAGGGCCTCGTATAATTGAAATCACTCGGCTTCTTTATTGAAACTAAAATAGGACATAGAAGAAACATAGATTTTATACAACTATATACAACTTGAATTAGGACTAACTAAACTCATTGTCAATATTAGCAATATAAAAACCAAATATCCCCAGCAACGGTACCAAAAACTTGGTTGCTACTGCAAGTGCACGGATCGCTCAAGTAATACAGATACGGAGTAAAAGTTCATTCTCACGAGGATATTTAGTTATAAAGCTAAGTACCAATCAAGAACTTAATTAATTCTATTCAAGAACATAAAAATAAGAAAACAATAAATCTAAACTAAATCTAATCTACAAAAACAATAAAGATAAACAATTAGGTTTCAGGAAATCCTTCTTCATCCCCTACATCTACCAACAACATGCAATCCTCCTCATAAATATAAATGTATTGATTATGTTAGCTTGAGAATCTGATGTAGTCAAAAGCCTATGTCTAGGTCAATCAACCATAGTTTCATTTGCCTAACTCATTAGTTAATACCAAAATCAACTCATGAACGATCTATTCTCAATCACACACTATACATGACCAATAGGTATATTTCTATCCCATTAACGAATCAACTCATCCAAGCCAATTGAAATCGCCGAACATGTATCAACCATACCATATCCATATCAACAAATCCCTATGTCTAGTTCATTTGTAATATTAGGATCATACAATTGATGGCCAACCAACAGCAAGCATTAAACACAGATAATGATTGAACAATAACTAAACATCCACACAAACTCAGAGAAGAACACATCCTTAATATATATAAATGGATCCAAAATATTCCTAACCATAGCTCAGCTATACAATAGATAAGGAAGAGAATAGAGAAAGAAAAAAGAGAAATGAAGTTCATTGATTTATCTCTTTGAAGTTTGAATCCTCCTTCAATCCTTGATCCTTTACTCTAATCCACCATCAATGGAGATTTAGCAAAACTAAACTAACCTAAAACTACTTAAACCTAAACTAAGAAAATGGAAATGGCCAAAAATGGTCAGGACCCATAGAAAAACGTTAAAAATCTATTTATAGGCTCAACTTGCCGCTATCGCACCGCGGCCCCCACATACGTGCGCCGCGGCGCCCAAAGGGTCGGTCTCATTGCGCCGCGGTGCCCACTTCTTCTGGGCCGTGGCCCTCTTGCCTCGGGTCCAAGTATGGCATGCTGATGATACCTCTCTGCGCCGCGGCGTCACATGCTAAAATGCTAATTTGACTTCCTTTTCCTCTTTTAGCTCACATGCTCCATATTTGACCTTGTTGGGAGCCCTTCCTAACATGGAGAAAATACTAAATCAGTAACATATATAAATCTACTTAATCAATAACAATTAAAGCTCAATTTGCTATAAAACATACAAGAAAGGCTTAGAATCAGAATATGACAAATATAAGCACAAAATCCTCTAAATATGACTAAGCTTTCATTTTAGCACAGAGATAGGGCACAAGTAACTACATTTTATGGAGTTATCAGTCATCCTCTCATATGATTTTTCTCTATAAATAGAGAGGGTCTGCAAGCAAAAATTAAGCATAATCTTATACAACCAAGTTAGTCCATTTTAATATCATAGAGTAAACACATATATTTTCAATATAGATTGTCAATTATCAAAACTTTTTATAAAAAAGCACTCAACTCAAAAGACTTTGGACCTTACATTTCTCCTACTATTTGTGGTAAGTTTTTTTATCACTTTCATTAATAACTTTTCTTGATTTGGCTATCTCTATTTAATTAAAGAAAAGTATGATGCACTTGATAAATTCAAGGTTTTAAAAATTGAAGTGAAAAAGCAATTAGGAAAGGTTATCAAGATAGTGAGATCTGATCATGGTGGAGAGTGTTATGGTAGATATGATGTCATAGGGCAACATATAGGACCGTTTTCTAAATACTTGCAAGATTATGGAATTGTTCCATAATACACTATGCCTAGTAGTCCTGAACCAAATGGTGTGGCCGAAAGGCATAACTGCATAGTAGAAGATATGATGAGGAGCATGTAGGTGTAACTTACCAGAATTTATATGGGGTAAAGCCTTGAAAATAACCCTTTACATACTTAATAGAGTTCCCAGTAAATCTGTCCCAAAAATATCTTTTGAACTTTGGATAGGTAGAAAACCCAGCTTGAACCATCTTCGTGTCTAGGGTTGCCCGACAAAAGTTAAGATTTATAATTCCTTAGAGAAAAAGATAGACCCCAAAACTAGTCGTTGCTTTTTCATTGGATATTCGGATCATGCAAAAGGATATAAGTTCTATTGTCCTGGCAGGGGTACTAGTTTATATGCCAATTTTTTGGAACTTGATGTGGCAGACCATGTTATTCCATATATTGGTATTGATTTTGCATGAGATTTGTTTCTTTGCCTTTGCCTATTTTTGATTATTATCTCATCAGCTACTCCCGTTGAATATGAGTTTCCAATAGAAAACATAGTTAATCATCCTTTTATTGATAATGTGATTGATCCTACTGCTACGATTGAGGTTCTCCAACCTACTGAACCGGTTAAACAAATTCCTGTGAAGAGGTTAATCAGACAGAGGCAACTTGTCATTTCTGATGACATTATGGTCTATCTGAGTGAGGATGCTTATGATATTGGGGATGTCATTGACCTAAATAATTATCATGAAGTTGTTTATTATCCTCTATTCAATATGTGAATAGATGCTATGAATGAAGAAATGCAATCTATGGCTAATAATAAGATATAGAGCTTGTTGAATTACCTGAAAATTGAAGGTCAATCGGTTGCAAGTGGGTCTTTAAAACAAAGGAAGATTTAAATAGTAAGATTGAAAGATTTAAAGCTGGACTTGTGGCTAAAGGCTTTACTCAAAAGGAGGGCATTGACTTTAATGAGACCGTTTCACCTATGTCAACTATAGATTCCATTAGAATTGTTATGGCACTTGTAGTTTACTTTGATTTAGAGTTGCACCAGATGGATGCCAAGATAGCCTTTTTGGATGGTGATCTTAGTTGTAACACCCTAGCTTTGATTACCAACTAATGTAACACCCTAGCTAAGGCATCACATTTCTGACTTCCGACTCATAATCTGAAAATAAGTTTGCACAAAGTTTGAGTTATAAAAAAAAAAAATGGGTTTCAAAATTTCTTTCCTGAAATATAAACTTACTAAAATTTATAGGTCATTGAAACAATATATTTAAAGAGCTTAATATACAATATACCTTGATTAATAATTTGAAATTTCACAATTTAAAGAGAAATATAAAATTAACATTTTTTTTTTACAAGAGAAACCCCATGACTGTCCTACTTAATAGCACGGTACAACACTAACGAGAAACTTTAACATACTTATTCCTTTTTCTGTCCATCTTGATGCATCAGACATCTGTTCCTTTGTCAACATTGCACACCTTCGAGTCATGAATGTTCACTCTTTATTGTTGTCACCAATCTCAGTGTATCCATTGCTTAGTTATGTCTAAGATAACTCGATCCTTCTATTATTTGATTTTAACAGGTCAAACACAACAAAATAACATAACAAAGAGGTGAGATCACCTACACCAATACCAATATGGCAAGACACAGATAACACACAACCAATAATATCATACATAGATCATACCATATTCATGCTATCGTTAATCAACTATCATCATTTAATCATTTATCGGAAATCATCATAAACAATAATTATAATAATATCCTCAACAATTATCATCATCATCATCTAAGTATTCAAAACAATTGTCATAGCTCATTACCAATATTCCTTAATTAATATATCACCGAGATATATAAATGTTCGATTATGCATGTGCACATCATTTTTCAAAAACAACTCCATGGAGGTTTTCCAAATTTCGAGAAGAATGCTTCATTCAATTCAGCCTTATTCCAAAGACAATCTTCCAAGAGAAAAGAATCGTGTTCTTGGAGGTATCGTCAATGCATTGCAGGAGGAAGAAGCCAGTGGCAGGTAACCTAACCGGTGTCCATTCGGTCGACCGCCACGCTTTCGACGCCCCAAGATCCATCATAGACCTCACTATCAATTCTCATTCCCTCTTCAACCACAAGGGCCATAATAGCTAATAGCTATTTATTCAGCTTTTATACAATGCAATAATTTATCGGTGCAGTTCAACCCCAACCCAAATCTTTTCAATTTCATTTGTACATGCACAAGTATATCGGTGTGTCCAACCCCAACAGTCTTTTCAATGCATGTATAATGCACCAAATTCAAATATGGGCATCTTTTTTCCAATGCATATAAAATGCACCAAATACCAATCATAGGCAAAACAATTTACTCTCTCATACGGTGTCCATACAATCGTTAAACGATAATTATCTTTTATTTTTAATACAAAATCATGTTATCATGTTTTCATAGTTATAAAACACTTTCACCGAGTTTTTCACAAGATTTGAACATTTTCATTATGTTTTCCAATTCTAAAATGTTTCATCTTACATTTTCAAAATATCGTAATACTTCTATTACGTTTTCAAAATTAAACATTTACATTATATTTTCACATAAAAAATATTCTATCATTTTTAAATGACATAGTGATTTTTTAACGTAGTTCAAATTACGTGAAATATTTAAACGTAATTCAAATCACTTAAAATGTTTCAACGCATCTCCAATCGCGTAGTAATATTTTATCATTCTCAAAATATTTAAAACACTTTCCAAATCTCATAACAATTTTTCACCATTTTTTTCATAATCGCGTAAAAATATTTAATCACTTAGTAATTTTTCAACAAAATGTTCAAAATATTTCTCAATGTTCTAAACATTTTTTTTTAGACTTTCAAATAAATCAATATCCTTTTCAATACGTTTTTAAGATACGTAAATAATTTTTCACCATAATTCTATTACGAAAATATTTCTCAATCTTCAAAAATTCCATTTCATCATTTCTCAAAATATTATGACTTTGTATTTCATTTTTCACATTTTCTTACTCAAGAAAAGCTTTTTATCACGTTTCTTTACTTAAGAAATTCTTTTTCATCATCATTTCAAAACTTAATATTTTCTAACGTACTTCCAAACTTGAAAATAAGTCATAATACGTTAGTAAATTTTCAAAATACCATTATATTTCCATTTTTCTAAATCATTTCCAATTAATCCTTTCTTCAAAATAAATTGAAGTTTGAAAATATTTTTGTTTACAAAATTTAATTACTCAAGTGAGTAAAATACTTCGATTCCCTTTTCAAACTTCTTGTATTAAATCAATTATATTTCCACTTTACCTTATAAAACCAAATCCATTTGTTCAAATTCTTTTTCACTTTCTTTGCAAATCCTTCAAATCAACATTGCTATTTTCATTTAAAACTCATATTTAGTAAAACACTTAAAACTTTTTACACAAAATAAATTAATAGAAATTCCTTAATATATTTTTCTCAAAATCACTTTTTTTTTATTGATCTAGTCTTACACAATCACATTTAGTTGATTTAATTATTGTTTCTAACTTTAAATTTTCTAACATTTTCCAAAATCCACTAAATAAATTCTACGTTAGTAAATTTAAGTTACAAATATTTTCTTTTATATTTCTAAATCACTTCTAAAATTAATTCTCTTTAAAATAATTTGAAGTTCAAACACCTTCAATCTACCTTTTTCATTTATTTATGAAAATTCCACTTGATAACACTTTAATTCCCTTTTCAAAAATCCTTATTGGAAAAATTCTTATATTTCATAGCATCAAAACATTTTTTTAAATTATCAAAACTTTATAGATGGTCATTGGAACCATGAAATATTTTTCTTCTAACTTAATTAAATTCCATTCTTGTTTCTCTTGAAAAACAAACCATTTGTTTATTTTTCATACTCCTCAAATCAATCCAATTTTATTCTTCCATAAACATATTAATTTGTAAACACCTATTTTGAGGTGTCTTGACCGAAATTCTCATTGTTCTAGGGATAAAAAATTAATTTCCTTGTTCTTGAAAAATTTCAACATGGAACCCTAACCTTGGGTGCCAAAACCGTAGCCATCTCTTTGGTCATTGGAACCAAAAATTGATTTTCTTTCCATCATCAAGTCATGACATACATATACATATAATCATATATATCACAAGCATGCCATAATTAAAAGTAATAAATCATACATAGTATAAGCATACCATCAAAATCATAAACTCATGCAAAGCATACCAAGCATAGGCAAATAATTAAAACACATAAACAACCACAAATTAATTACAAGACCATGGATATGAATCCTCACATGAATTCAACATCCATCAAATATATAACCATCTCTCACCACCATACTTGGTTGGTGAGATGGATCTCCCTCTTACCTCTTGAAGATCCTCAAAGCTTCTTGATTTTGCTTCTCTTTCCAAGTCCTTCACCACCAAGGGCTTCTCAAATTCAAAATAAAATACATAGAAATTAGTATACTAAGCTTGATTAAGAGGAACCATGGATCAAACATGGTTTAAAACTTTGAAAATCAAAAGAAAAGTGAAGATTAGTAAACTTCACCATAAATACCTAAGAACTTTGACCTTGAAGAAAATCCATGAAGATGGATGATTTAGAGAAAATCTCCAACATGAAAGATCGTTGTCCTAAGTTGCTTAGAATATCATGTAGATTCAAGATCTATGGTTGGATGAAATTAAAAGATATTGGAGAGTGGTTTTTGGTAGGTTGACCGAATGGTTTCTCTTGTAGCACAAAGGTTGAATTTTTGATTTTTGATAGAAACTTGAAGCTTGGATTTGAAGCTCAAGATGAATGATTTTGGAAAAACTCATAACTAGAGATGTTCTTAGAATGGTGATTAGGTTTAGAAAATTAAGTTGGATGAAATTAAAAGTGATGGATGGTGTTTTTGGGCTGCTTGACCGAATCTATGGAGAGAAAAGGAAGAAAATGGTTGTTTTGTGTTCTTGGCTTGGTTAAGTGATGAAGATGAATGATTTAGAGAAAATCTCCAACATGAAAGTGTTTTGGATTGATGAGAGGATTCAAGATATGTAGCTAGATAAAATTATGGTAGATTAGAAATGGTTCCATAGGTGGTGACCGAATGGTTCAAGGAAGGAAAGAAAATGGTGTTGTTCTTGGTGTTCTTGGTGTTCTTGACAAATTGGAAGAGAGAGAAGAGAGAAAATGAGTTAAGTGTTATAAAATGAAAAGAAGGATGCTGCATTTGGAGTGGAAACCGTAGCCTTGCATGGAGAGAAAGGAAGGAAATAATTTGGTTTTAGAAAAATAACTAATAATTGGTCAAGGCATCCAATTAAAGTCTTCAAACTTTTTGTTACTTTCCTTAAAAAAAGGCTATGTTAGGCTTTGTCTCCTCCTTGTCCAAGCATGCTCCAACCGTCATTATGCATGCAATAATATGGTCATCTTTTTCCATGCTTTATGTAAGCATTCCTAGCCATTGATTAATTCAATGGTTAGGATTTAGGTAGATTTTTTTTTATTATTTTAGAAGACTAAATCTATTTTGGATCTTAGTACTTGAAATTCTAAACCATTAGATGTATTTCCAAAATTAAGGGTCAAGATTGCATTTCTTCTTATTATTAATCCAATGGTCATAATTAGTCTTCTTTCTACTTTTTAAGACCAAATCTCCACCCTTGATTAATTATCATCTATCCAATGGTCATAAATGGTCTCTTCACTTTTTAAGACTAAATCTCCACCTTTGATTTAGTCTAAATCTAATATTGTAAATGGTCACCTTATATCATCAATTTTACACCATTGATTAAATCTACGATTGATATTGAAGAACTACATTTTAACACCATTAATTAAATTAATGATGATTATCTTATACTTCTTTATTAAATTTATTTCTTAACTATTAATTAAATTAATGGTGGATATCTAAACCACTAATGTTGACTTAACAATATAATTTCTATTGTTATCTACTAAAAATCTCACGAAAGAATATATTTACTCTATTTTTATCTTTCGATAAATAAATACAATACAAAACAAATTTTCTAAAACGCATTTCCGAATTCGTTTAGTAAGATCCTGTCTCCGTCTAAACAGTACAAATTTTTCTATACGTAAAAATTTTTTCACTTTGCTTTGGGCCCACGTAACACCGGGCCCACATACCCTTACGGCCCACAAATAGAAAAAAATTCAAAATCACACATAAAATCATAAAAATTAGAAAACACACAAATATCAGATCAGATTATGTAAAATAATTACCTAATGGTAAAAATTAAATTACGTAAAGTTTTCTCCGGCCCAAAAATTTTTATTTTCAATTGACATTTTTAAAATCACTCAAAACGATTAAATACGCTGATGGGATATTCAAAATAATTTTACAGCGCTCAGAATTTACTAAATAGTAAAATTCTGTTAACTATCAAAATTACTGTTTAAGATATAGGAAATTTGGGGTGTTACATTAGTGAGGTAGTGTAAGTGCAACAACTTGAGGATTTTCAAGCAAATGGTAATGATCACTTGGTTTGTAGATTGAAGAAGTCCATTTATGGTTTGAAACTGACTTCTAGATGGTACTTGAGATTTGATAAGGTAGTGACTTCCTTGGGTTTTGAAAAAAGTAAGGTTGATCAATGCATATACCTTATGTAACACCCTCGAAAACATGTTAGACTTGTATATGGTTATAGAGATAGTCTAATACTTGCTTAACATGCCTGCTTAATTTTGTGATTTTCTGAGTTAGTTTAGTCACTTTACTGTAGCACTATATGTGAAAAAAAGTTATTATTAGCTCTAAAATTGGCTTAAACTGCTTAGTTAATGGAAATAAATTTAGATAATTTGTTTATAGGTCACAAATGTGTGGAATAAGGTATAGTTAAATTTTGAGAACTAATTGAATCTGTTTGGTATTTTTAAGTACACTGCGAGGATGTTCTAATACCGAATTGGTGAGTTAGATATTTGGAAAGTTATGGAAATGGTGAAATGAGAATTAAGATGAATCTTAGGATTTGTTCTAATACCTTTGGAAGTTAGGAATTTTGATTTGGTGAAATCTAAGTATTCTTAACAGATATAGAGTTACAGGCAAAATATTCGATGATTCACGGCTTCCATCACTTTCTTGGACACTAGAGGTAGGGGGACCTTGTTTCATAACTCTTTTCCTTCATTTTCTTCGTTTTGCTTCATGAGGTTGCTTGATGAGAAAATAAGTTTGGGTGAGTTATGAGTTTTCCTAGATTGGTTATTGTTTTTCTTGGCTTAGTAGGTGGTGTTTGTGGTTTAGTTCGATCATGATTATGACTTAGATCATGTTTATGTCTTTATTTCTCCATGAATTTTGAGTTGGAAAAATGGGTTTGAAGGTGGAGCTTTTGATTTATTTTTCATTGTGTTTGTGTTTTGAATGAAGTGTTTAAGAGTTACAACAAGATTTGAGGTTATGTTTGATGTTGGAAAACATCTAGGAATTGATTTTTGGAGTATTAAAAATTAATTTGGAATCAATTATGCAGAAATCGTTTTCTGCATAATTTTCTAGTGCACTGGCGCCTAAGCGCCAGAGTTGTGCACCTAGGCGCCCACTGCCTAGAAAAATAGGGGAAACAATTTAGTGCACTGGCTCCTAGGCACCCAATGCCCAAAGAATTTTTCTTGATGATGCGCACACAGGGTGCCTAAGCGCCAGGTGTAGGTGCCTAAGCGCCAGCCGTGGGCGCCTAGGGGCCAGGTCCAGTTTTTCCTAGGACTTTTTTTTTTGTTAAAATGGAGTTCTTTATTTGTGTTGTTCCTTCATTTAGGCTTTCTAAAGGGTGATAAGACTCTAATAGGGGTTTTAAATGAAGTGATAATGAGTTGAATTAAATTGATTGGCATGCTAATTATTATGGTAATTAGTCATTATTTTTCATACTTGTAATTGATGAAGGACATGAACCTCACATTTGGTGATAATATATGATAGTGTGAGGAGGGCACATGCCCTCCCTATCATAGTGATGAGTTGAGGATGGTGTTTTCCCTCCCTCATTATTTTGGTAGTTGAGGTGAGGAGGGTCATTCCCTCCCTCTTTACTAGATGTTATCCTAAATGGAAGGTAGGTGAGGAGGGACATTCCCTCACTATCAGAGGTTATCCTATACTATTGATGGTGTGAGGATGGACATTCCCTCCCTATCACCGAGTAGTTGAGGAGGGACATTCCCTCATTACCTGGAAAAACTCATGGAATTAGGTTCCTGTGTTCTATTCAAAACTCATGACATATAATGACATTATCCATTTACATTTCACAAATACATTTTTAAGATATTGCATAGGCTTAAACGTAAGGCATCAATAGGCATATGCATGACATTGCAATTGTATGAGTAATTGCTTACCTTTGAGAATGTGTTAAAGATTTGTGAATTTTGTGTGGAAATGGTTTCTATACAAATTAATAAAATGAGATTCTATTTTGGGAAGAGAAAGGAAATTGTTTTGACTTTTGCCACCTTTCTAGTGTGATTTGTGATTTTACTTGATGTTTTTTCCCAAAATAGCTGAAATGATTGTGATGACATGTTTTATTGTTAAATTACTGAGGATTTGTGATTCTTACCCCGTGTGTTATGATTTCCATAATGATTCCAGGGAAGAAGGCTTATGGAAATTAAAGTGCAGATATGAGCTTGGGAGCTTAGTCTAGTTTCAATTGTATCCAGTTTCTTTTTGGTTGTATATTAGGAATATTTTTGGAACTTGTATATTTGGTGCCTTGAGAGGCCTAGTCTATAAACTTTGTACATATTGTATTTGTGATAAATACAGACGTTATGTATTATTCATCTTTTTCGTGACTCATTTTTTCTGTATATACATAACTATTTTATTAGAAAATGTTAATTAGTATGTGGTAGCGTGCCTGAATCTAATTACTGAGGTATAATTATGGTTATACTATTAGTATTAAATTTGGGATGTTACACCTTAAGGTCAATTGGAGTAAATTCATCTTTCTTGTATTGTATGTGGATGACATATTGCTTATTAACAAGGACCTTGGCTTGCTTCATGAAACCAAACATATGTTGACAAGGTTCTTTGACATGAAAGATCTTGGTGAAGCATCTTTTATGTTGAGAATCGAGATTCATAAAGATAGATCTTGATGTGTGCTTGGGTTATCTCAAAGGGCTTATATTGAACAAGTCCTTGAGAGATTTAATATGTAGAACTGTAAACCCAAGAATATTCCAGTTGTTAAAAGTGACATATTTAACAAAGATCAGTGTCCTAAAAATGAGTTTGAGAGAGCACAGATGAAGGATAAACCTTTTGATACTACATTGAGGAGTTTGATGTACGCTTAGGTGTGCACTAGGCTTGACATTACTTTTATAGTTGGCACTTTAGGTAGATATGAGTCTAATCTTGGGAATGATCATTGGATTGTTGCCAAGAAAGTGATAAGTTACTTGTAGAAAACAAAAGATTATATACTTCTATATAGTAGAGTTGACAATTTGGAGATAATAGGGTATACTAACTCAGATCTTGATGGGTGCCCTAATGATAGGAAATTGACTTTTGGCTATGTTTTCATGTTGCCTAGGGTGTGATATCTTGGAAAAAGTAAGAAATAAACTCCAGTTGCCTCTTCTACTATGCAAGTGGAGTTTATTGCTTGTTATGTTGCTGCTACTCATGTTGTTTGACTGAGAAATTTGGTGATAGGACTTTGTATTATGGATTTCATTACTAGGCTACTAAAGATTTACTGTGATAACAGTGTTGCAGTGTTTTACTCTAAAAAAACAAAACTATTATCGATTCTAAGCACTTGGAATTAAAGTATTTGGCTGTCAGGGATCATGTGAAGAATAACACAAATTCTATGTTAGCTGATCCTTTAACCAAAGGACTTAGGCCCGTGTATTTAAAAAGCATATTGAAAACATGGGCATTTTGAGTTCTTTTGATGTACTTGGGTAGTGAGAGTTTGAGATTTATGCAAATTTTCCTTGTCATGTTGGACCATTATTTTGGACATTGTTAGTGTTTGGTTGACATGTATTGTTTATTTTGAGCAATTGACAATACATTTCTTTTATTATTATATCTTTATATGTGTGTGTGAATGTGTCTATATATATATATATATATATATATATATATATATATATATTATACTTGGATTTGAGGCATAATGATATTTTGAATCGCTATTATTGGGACCATTGTGCCCGTGGTTATGCCATGTTGGAGTGGAGGCATGATAGTTCTTGATGAACCATACAATTTCTCTAGCTTTAAGAGTATTTTGAGAGAAATTGTGAGAACTGACAAAGAAAGTGACAGTGTGACTGTTAGATCACATTGGTATACTATTTCCTTGTTGCACTCCTCACTAATGACTAGTCGACGAAGTCGATGATATTTGTAATCATGAATTAGTCTTACATCAATAAGGTATGTAACGAACGCCATGATTCGATGTTAGTTGACTTTAGTTGGATGGAGTCATATTCAAATGTCGCATATTAGATCATATGTTTTCTTAAAATGTGGTCACATTACAAAATTACATCATTTTCGGAAAGTCGTTTTCAAACAAATATTTTCAAATTAAAGTTACACAATTAATGTTGTCAAAGTGAGAGAATGTTAGAATTATTTAATAATTCTTGTGGCCTACAATCAATTGTGATTTTTAATTTTACTAAAAATCAGCTAATATATAATCCATATGGGGATGAATTTGAGCTCAATTATTAATTTAAGTGATCCATTTAGAATGTACAAGGCATTTGTAGGTTTGATTAGTTTGGGTTATAATGTAGGCTTTAGCCCATAGGCCTATGATGGGAGGGCACTAAGATTAACTTATTTAGGCTAGGTCCCCTTTGCATTTATAGTGACAAAGAGATTCCACAACTTGCCTCATTGAAAGTTGTGACAGAGAGTGTGAATTACAGAAGAAACTCTAGCCTTTTTCACAAGTTTTTGTAGGGTATTGAATTAACTCGATAATTCCTAAACGTCAAGAAATCATGTATTCAACAAGTAAACATTTTATTGATGTTTTAATTTCATCTAATCTTCATATGTTTTTGCTTATTTAATGACCATTACATAATTATGCCCTAAATAATATGAGGGGGAAAAGGAAGTTTTTTTTTAAAAGGTCTTCGGGAAAATAGAAGTTTAAATGCTATCCAAACAGTCTGAATAATAATTTTCTTATAACCCAAGTCACAGGCTATAGTAAGGCCTGGGCGTATAGCGCAAATCTCAGCCTCATGTTGGTTGCCTAGGGAATGAAGTCATGGAACCCAACCGGCCATTGACTGAGGGAGTCTCGAACAAGCCCACCTCTTCTCCTGAGATCCCCACAGAAGACCCATCCACGTTCAATTTCACATACTCCATAGGTGGATTAAGTTTAATTATAATTAGCATTGGAGTTAAAAATTCAAAAGAGTATGGTATTTTAGATTAAGATATTACTTGTGATTTTGTCAATAATTTGTAAGTGTTATATGCAATTTTTGAGACAGTTCCGCTCAAAATTTAAAAATTTATTAAACAGGGTGTGTTTTCAACACAAAGTGTGAAGTTCATGAAATTATTTGTACATTTTACACATTGGCCAAAAATGAAGGATCTAAACGACAATTTACTTAATACTTTTATTTCAATTATTAGATTTATTTATCCAATTTTACATTTAGAGCATGTTTGGGAAAGATTAATTCTTTCCCAAACAATAAATGTTTTGGTCATTAAGTTTTGTTTTGTGAAATAATTATTATATTTAGGTAAAAAGATTATTTTCTAAAAAAACTTTTACACGAAATTCAATGCAAAAAATTTTTTTTTCAACTAATAATCATAAGCTGAAAATTGAAGCTTATGATTTTAGTTTATAGATTATTTCTTACACTTTGATATGTAAATACTATTTTGTCCTCAATCAAATTTTTTTTAATCATTCTATACCTATTTTAGTAATCTAATGCATAAAAGTGATTATTTTTTATATCATTTAAACGAATCATATTAGCTTAAAATTATTTTATAGCTAATGCATTTAAATATAAAAATGAATCGATTATAATCGATTATAACAATAATCAATTATCAGCATAATCTATAATTTTTAATTTTTCCAAACAAGCCCTTAGTGTATGAAATAAGTACATGAGATGGAGTTATAAGTGTGACTAACAAAAATAAATAACTTGTTATTGGTCATTGGTATTGCAGTTTGATCTTTTAAGAAAGGAATGTGATTGGTGTGTATGTAGAGTCAAGATTACTTTTATTAGTTTTATGATAAAAGTCTTCTTCCAATTTTTTTAATCTTTGTTCTTAGTCGCAATAAAAAGGTAGAACTGTAGAAGCAAGTTTGTTTGCCACCAAGGTTTGACTCTTCTGATGGGAAAAAGAACAGAAGAACTTTACATTAGTTGATGTAACGTGGGCAGACAAGAGTGTTTTGTGCAATTCCTGGGATATTTCCTAGCTCTTTCACCCTATTACGAATTGGTTCGTCAAATAACGTGGGCTTACATATTGTTTTGTGCAATTTCTGGGATATTTCCTTGCTCTTTCAGTCTATTATAAATTGGTTCGTCAAATTCCACTTATTGACTTTCGGGAAACAAAAAAAGAGAAAGATAAAACTTAAAAGGACTATAAAAATGGATAAGAAATGAGAATAAAAAATTCCAGTAGGCTGTTTGCTTGCAAAGAGAAACTCTAACATTATGTTAAGTATTAAAAATGATGATTTTATGAAATACAAGTAGAATGGAAATGGAATGAAATGATTGAAATAAAACCATCGTTCTCAATCCATAATATTTTAAAGGTTTAAGTGAGATTTGGTTCTTACCCTTTTTACTCATTTAAATTTTTTTGTCAATAATTTTTAAGTCTGGCATGTGACAGAGGTAGCACCATTTTTTAAGAGGCTCTTATATTTTTATATTAAATAGTGTATATATATATATATTTATATCTCATTTAATATTATTTATTATACATATTTTTTTATCATTTTCTCTCATTTAATTGTATCTTTTAAAAAAATATAAACAATCATACACTTCTAAAAATATATATATAACTAACATTTTCCTTTCTTAAGTCAACAACGCGACTGCATCCTCATCTAAATAAAGGTATAAGGAAGTACTCTGCGTAAAGTAGCTGCAACAAGAACAATGGCATCAGCAACGAGATAAAGTGGCAATCATTCTTGTCCAAGTATGGCCAGCGCCAACTTTGGACAATGTTGAATTTTTCTTAATGATCAAAATACTAAGAGCAATAGCTCAATAAAATAACAATTTTCTTTAAGGTAGTAGCTCCCAAAAATTTGTGAAGGAAATTAATTGGCTTGAGCTGGTTCATTTCCTAAGAGGGCACCACCATCTCCCCATCCTTTATTTTTTGTTTTTGCCATCTAAGCAGCATGATATATAGACTCCAGCCCTTACAAGTTTGGAATTTGGATGGAGGGATTTTAAAGGGAAAGAAAAGTTAGGACTTTTTCTTATTTTAAATAAACATTTTCTTTATTTGAAAATTTTTAAAATAAAAGAAATGAAATGAGAAATTATCATGTAATTTTTCAATTATTTCTTATTCATTTTTATAAATATTTTATAATTCTTTTAATTTATAAATAAAAAATTATTATTTTTTTCCTCCAACTCCTCCATCCAAACATAGGCACCAATGAACTCTTAAGAAGGGGAGGCTATTGTAAGGGAACTGAGTTGGTCCCTTCCAGCCATATAGAAACCAATGAAAACTATAAACATGCTTTATAAGAAAAGGATAATATTAGGAACACGTTCTTTATCATATTTTTTTTATCACATATTTTTTTATTGGGTCACGTCATAACTAAAATAACATTTAATTTTGATTAATATGTAATTAACTTGATTAATGTATAATCAATTTTGAATGATATGTAATCAAGTTTAAGTATTATTTTAGTATGTGATGTGATCTAATAAAAAATAGTGTATTAAAAAGAGTGTGATAAATAGTTTGTTATTAGTACTCATCAAAAAGGATAATAGCATGTTTTGTAATTTGTAACTTAGACCACGAGAGAATAATAATTATCCATACAAATTGATTTTTGTCAAAATGAATTTCATTGTAGCTTATACTCCAATGTTTTCGATTGGAAGTCAATAGAAATCAAACAACTTCTTTTCTAAAACAAAGGAAAAGCAATAAGATATAGCTGTTCCTTTGGAATAATAATTTTATTGTATAAAGTTACTTATTAAGCAAAATGTATTAATCTTGAAAATCAATTCCTCAAATGATAAACAGTTTAATTATAAAGTTGATAATTACCTTCCAGATAAACATATAGAAAGACTGCAATGCAGCTTTGCTCTTCAGATCTATAGATTTGGCATGATACCAGAGGACTGAAGCCAGAATGGCATGTCCTAGACCCTAACATATTGAAAGTGAGAATAAATTTCAAACTTCACACTAAAATGATCAAACAAGTCTGCATTCACTTGGTATCAATCTGTATATTGATAAAAACAGTAATTTGAACATTTATGAAACAGCTTAGGCTTTCTCCTGAAATAATGCCTCCTTGAAAGAGCCATTTTACCTTTGACACTAATATCAAGTCCATGCAAATATAAAGTCAGGATATTCTAATGTAACAAGGAATGGTTTCATAGGGAGACATTTCCTTATTTTAGCACGAACATATGCTATATTACAAGCTCTTAATATTAAAAAAAATTGGAGTCTGCTGTGCTCTATAACTCTATGCTGAATGTGTGTCGGTGAAGAGTACTCAAGTTCAGAACTTCAGAAGACATGAAGAAAAAACAGACAATTGCCAAATTTTAATTATTAACCAACCACTTAACCACTATACTATAAAAGTGCAGCATTAGAAGGAAGGGGACTAGAGGAGTATATATAACTATAGATCAACTTCTTGGAAACTCACTATTCCACAAACGTGTTAACTAGAATTACACTCCTATCCACCCAGGCACAAAAAGTTATAACTACTTATAAAAGGAAGAAGGTGTCATAAACATTCTCTCCCAAAAGCTTTCACCTATGTTTTTGGGAGTGATGGTTAATGATATGATATCAGAGTCTCGGTAACTAAATGGTCTAGAGTTCTTCCTTGACACCCTCATTCTTCTAATAAATAGTTGAATTTCAACATTAGGTTCATGGACTATGCATTATCCATGTTTTAAGTCTTAAAGAGCTCTTATGTGAGGAGGCCTATTAGATATACAAACTATTCATGTGCTTTAAGTTTTCGAAGGAGAAGGTTCATGACAAAAGAATACTACACACACAACTGTAACCTATACTAGTAAATAGCATATTACCGTGAAAATTTTGCTCTAGAGGAAAGGAGATGTTGCACCCACCAAAATGGTAACTCCATAAGCCATTTCAAGAAGTGAAACACAAATCCAAAATACCTGGCAAAGATTAATTAGGTACATGATGAGAGTACAACTGCTGAGATATTGAATGAGAGGAACATACCTGCTTCTAACCCAAATGTACAGACAAAGATCGGACACCAAATTTTTTATCTCCTTCAATGTCAGGTATATCCTATATAAAATACAGCAAAAGGATTTACATTAGATACACATTTCAAACAAAAAGTTTGATGTCGAAAAACAAATGCTTATATTAAGAAACTAGAAGTTATTACCTTGATCAATGATAAAACTACAAAGATCAAACTCAAGATTGCAGTACAAAAAATCAGTGGTCTTGGTAAGGTAGCTGGTCTCTTGAACACATAGGTCTGTGACATTTTGACATGTATTAGAACCAGAAAACATGAAGCTTCCTTGGAAGGTAGATTTGCTAGATAGAAAACTAAGACATACTTGTAAGAGACCATGCATGTTACCAACACAACAACACTACTATTGTTAGCTAAAAATGCCCCATGCTAACAGAAAAAGGGTGGGTTGAGGTGGTAAGTAACTTCGACCCATGAAAAAAAAATGTTACATAACTCTCGTATTCCTGCAGTCAAATGTAGATTAGTTTCATGAGAGATTCAAAATATCCGAACGTGTGAGATACTTCGCGGTCTCACCAAAGAAAATAAAAAATACGCCATACTTCTTTTCTTTTTCTTGTTTCTTCCTTTTGACTCTTTCTCGGTAAAATATTGTAAGCAGGTAATTAGTGAATAACTGAATATAGACCTACCAACGAATAGATGGTGGTTTCAAATAGTTTATCATGAATTCAACTAAGTCAACCTATAAACGTGGGATAAAGATTTGTTGTTGCTGTTTTGTGTGCAAAAGCTAAAGCATGCGCATCCACAACAATACGACATTAGAGAGTACATTTCATTGTACCAAAAAAAACACACACACACACAGTTCAGTGTGACAAAACCTGCATGTGAAGAAAATATCCAAGCGGAATTGCTAGTGCCCGATTAGTTAAAATGTTCATCGCTGCAAGCACCGGAGATTTCTTCCATCTCAACAAAGGCAACTGAAAATTTTCAGAGACAATGAAGTTATAAAAACAGTCAACAATGTAATCACTATCAAATAAATTTCCAAATATGAGAATTTCAAAAAGTATGAGCGAGTGTCTTTAAATCCACATACTATGTTTGTTTTGCCATACAGGCTCATACAAGGGTCGGGTAAAATCTATCACATAGCACATGTGGATATAATTTGACAAGTGGTCAACAAGCAATAAAAAAACTAAATTAAATTTTTATCGATTTCAGATATCACATTTATTGTTTTATTAATTTATTAATAATTTACTACTTGAATTAATTGATATTTCTAAGATCCGAATCTCACGTTATAATAAACATACTACTGTCACTAAGGGGGTGTTGACGTTATAATTGGTTCGGTATGGACTTTCGAATTTATTGGATCTAACCGATCCAATGAACATACTCCCAACTGTCACATAATTCCAACTCTTGAATCCGACCTCCAGCATACATAGTTTTCCTCCCAAAATGAAAATTAGGAAAAGTACATGTTAATGGCAAATGAAGCCTAAATACAAATAACAAGTTATTTTATTCCTAGCATTACAGGCGCTGTTTTAATTTTCAGATATCACTCTAAGTTTTTAATTTAATTAATATATATCTAGTACATGCAAGTTCAAATTAACTTATTTTGATTTTAGAAAAATTTATAATCAAAATATTCTAAAAAAAAGTTTTAATAAAGAGTTTTGCTAACAATTGCTTTAAGCATTTAATATATTTGGAACTCACAAAACATTTATTATACTTGGGGAGGATGAGGCCACAAAGAGCGTGCTCTTATGATGCAAATGGGTGAAAGCGAAATTTGATCCTAAGATCTTGCAATCAACTATAGAGACCTTTATTAACTTAACTAGTTAGCACCTTCAATTTCTTTGTTGTAATATTTGTGTGTACTTTTGATTCAGGTTTATATATACATAATTTGATATTTACATGTAAGTTGTGTAAATAGAGTAAAAAAGAAATAAAAAAATGTCATTTTAATTTAGTTTGTAATGTTATGATTGTGTTTTTATGACATGAACTACCTATATAAAATTTACTCTCTTTTTATTTTACAATTTTATTAATGATTTTAACTCAATTTTAATTATATTTTGATAACTTTTTTTTTTAATTTTTAAATAGAGCGCTTTTAAACTTATACATACACTCAAGCCATGTATAAATCATTTTAGATTAACATCTTAAAACTTTAATGACTAACAAAAATTAATGTGCCATATGTTTTAATTATATAAGTAGTTTTATATTTGATAGTTAGCATTTAATAATATATACTTTCATTAATTATTTTTCAAAGTAATCTTTCTCAAGCATTGTTAATAATTAACAGTGTCATTATTAATGCTTCTCAAGGAAATGTTTTGTAAATAGAGTAAAAAAAAAGAAAAAATATATCATTTTAATTTATTTCCCATGTTATGTTATATCATTTAATTTTAATGCACTATCAATATAAAAAAAATTACACTTACATCTAATAATATATTATTATGTTATTTGATGAATTTGACATCTCTTGCAGTTGTTGATATACTCAGATTTATTAAATAAGTTGTCAATACAAGATTAATTGATAGTATAAAAAAGTTTTCACTGCCAAAATTAAACTCACGAAAAAAACATTAACCAGAATTCTAAAGTGAATACCATACAATACAATATTAAACAAAGTGCAAAAGATATTTTAGAATAGCAGTTAGGCATTTTAATCCAAAGTGATATTAAACAGGAACATTATGGGGCAGAGTGTCGTTTCCCTGAATTTCCAAATAACCACCATATTTGAGGTCTAACCTGGAACCAGGCAATAAAAAATGCTGGAGATAAATCTGATAATTTCTCCACCGCAAGGAGTGACAAAGAAGTTATGCTTAATACCTGCGCGCCCAAACACGAACAAAATAAGCCCTTTTAAAAGATTTAGAAGGTTATATTTATCTAAAAATAGTGGTTCATACATATGAATTAGATTAACAATAACAGTCGAGCATTAGTTACGAGATTTATTCTAGAAAAGCTTTTGACTTAACTGTGGCTAGTATTGAGTATGGCCTGCTAAACCTGTAGAAAGCATTCAAGGCATGTTTGACAGAGTCCCAAATGCTTTTTGGATCTTGAGCTTGTGGTTCATATTCAAATGATTGTCCAGAGCTCGCATTCACAAAATATTTTCTCTCACATTCTTGACATGTAGATCCTCCCCCAATGCTTTTGTAATGATGCTTCAAATTATGCTGCGGAGACATCATGACACAATATTCTTTTCGGATTTTCCAAGTTTTGTGCCATAAAGTTGTTTTTACATAAGAACCTAGAACAAGAAAAATTACATGTTAGTAGCATTGACCTTAAAAATTGAAAAATAGAAATTATTTCCTCATTTAAAATGAAATAACTGTTGGAAGAGAGTGTTTTTTCACTCATAACTTTTTTTTTACAAAAAGCTATGAATGATTTACCACGATTTATTTTAGCATCACCTTTAACCTTTTTCATGGGATCCACTAGAATCAATTTCTCTATTATGTAATTGCTCCATATTATTTGTAACACATCTTGTAGACAAACTTTCCATGATATTTAGCATTTTCAATGTTGGAATCCACCCCTATATATAAATAAAAAATTAGAGCATGCTAGCTATCATGATAATAGAGGTGGCAAACGGGCCAACCCGTCCCGCCTCGTCTTCAACCCGTTAAAATATGGGAGGGGACGGGTTGACCCGTTTTAAACCCATCCTCACTCCAATTTTATTTTGATGTCTTGAACTATCAAAATATAAACACCAAGGTTTCAAATCGACAACATTTATGCTATCCAAATCCAAACAAGGATGGTCGGCTAAGAAATCAGCAATTGCTTGGCCTTTCACAACTCTCATTGGAACATATTGTAAAGAAAATTCTGACAATGCAATGGTCCATTTTCCATTACGTCCATTTAACACTGGTTTTGATAACATATATTTTATTATATCAATTTTTGACATAACCAATACATTACAAGACATCATATAGTATTTAAGTTTAGTACATGAGAAATACAAAGCTAAACAAAATTTCTCTATTGCACTATATCTCCTCTCAACATCATTTAAAACTCGACTAAGATGATACACGGCTCTCTCGACGCCATTTTCATCTTCTTGAGCCAGCATACTTCCTATGGTCTCTTCTGATGCTGATATATACAACTTTAATGGTCTTCGAGGTACTGGAGGCATCATGACAGGTGGATTTGTTAAATACTACTTTATCTGGTCGAAGGCTTCTTAGTGGTAAGATTCCCACACAACGTCTTGTTCTGCCTTCAACTTGATCAATGGAGTAAAAACTCTAATTCTTCACGACAAATTGGATATGAATCTTCTCAGGAAATTCACTTTCCCTAAAAAAGATTGTAATTCCTTTTTGTTTGTTAGTGGTGCGGCCTCCAAAACTACCTTGGCTTTATTCTTGTCCACCTCAATTCCTTTTTTATGGACTAAGAAACCCAAGAATTTAGCAGCCGACACTCCAAAACCATATTTTTCTAGATTCATCGTAAGGTTGTGCTTCCTCATTCTGCCGAATGCCTGCCTCAAGTTTGTCAGATGGCTCTCATTTGTTTCTGACTTAACAATGATATCGTCGATGTAAACTTCCATAAAATTTCCAATGACATCATGGAAAATTGTATTCATTGCTCTCTGATAGGTGGCCCTACATTTTTTAAACTGAAAGACATGACTACCTATTCATATGTCCCAATGGCTCTTGGACATCTGAAGGCAGTTTTCGACACGTCCTCCTCGGCTATAAAAATTTGATTATAACCTGCATGGCCATCCATAAAGCTTAACAATTCATGTCCAGATGCGACATCAACTAACATGTCCGCAATTGGCATAGGATACTCATCTTTAGGTGTAGCAGTATTCAAATTTCTAAAATCTACACGTATTTTCGACATACCTGATTTTTCTTGACTACAGGAACAATATTAGAAAGCCATTCGACATACCTGATTGTTCTGATGAATTTGGCTTTGAGCAATCTTTCAACCTCTTCTTTTATCTTTAAAATCACCTCAGGTGCAAATCTCCTATTGGCTTGCTTGACAGGTCTGCATCCTTATTTCAAAGACAATCTATGCTCGACAAGATCTCTACTCAATCCAGGCATTTCATCATAATTCCAGGCAAAACAACATTTATATTCCATACAAGCTTTTCTTTGAACTCCTTTGGTAGAAATGAACTCACAAATATAGGCTTCCTGTCTGTTTCAGTGCCCAAGTTTATTTTTTTCAAAGGATCTTCCACTTCCACACTTTGCTTTTCATCAAGTCCTTTTTCAAAACCTAAAGGACCATCATCGATTACACAATCTGACAACATACTTTCAGCAGTGTATACTGCTCTGTCGGCCAAATAGGCCGACATGCTTTCTGATAGATCCTTAACACTCATAACTAGTGCTTGGCCAATCTCCTTCGGCCTTCTTCACCAGTCGAATGCCAAACTGGTCCATCAGGCAAACTTCAAGTACCTTTTTGTTAATGACCTCATCATTTATTGAGACTAGCTTGACATTTGGAGCATATATTTTAAAATTGACGTGAAGTTATTGTAGATAACAGGGACTATCATCTGCCTCTATTATTTTTACTTAATCATCTTCGTTCCAAAAAATAAGTTTTTGATGAACCGTCGATGGTATTGCCCCGATAGCATGTATCCAGTCTCTTCCTAGCAAATGATTGTAACTTGATTTCGTTGGAATAATCATGAACAACATTGGCCTTGCAACAAATCCGCCTTGTACCTTCAGCATCACTACTCCATCTGACGGGGAGGTTTTACCACTTAAGTTAGTGACAATCATGTTGGTCGACATCAAATCGGCTCATCTTTCCTAAGTTTCTTGAGCATCGCCCTTGTGATCAAATTAATAGCTGCCCCCCCCGGTCTATCAAAACTCTATCAGTGGGCTTTCCTTCTAATAGAGTCTTGACGTGTAACGGTCGTAGATGAGCCTTCTATTCTTCTATCGATTTCTTAAGCTGCTATGTGTTGTCGAACATCATACCATATTGTCCTAAAAAAGAAGCCAGTGATCATCCAGGTCATCCAGATCTTCATTTCCCCAGTGTATTCAATCTCGTGATATCCTTTGAATTCTGCAGGCAACACTAAAATTAAATTTACACTCATTAACTTCAGGAATTCTTCCTCTTCAGACAGCTCTTCATCATTTCTATATCTTCCAATCCTGAAGTAATCTTCTGACGGCAAGTTACTATCCATAGCCGTTAAAATGTCTTCCAAATTTTCATCCAAGTTGATGTCCATGTCGAATTGCTCATCATCACCAAGGCCTAAAAGATCTTCTGGATCATTTAAGGCCTCAATAACTTCATCAGTCATTAAGTCCATATCTTGGCAATCAGGCTTTGCCAATCTTTCTCTTTCTTTATTTATGTCGAGCACTTTCTTCCTCCACTCAACATCTTGATCAGGATCCTCTAGGACTTTCCTGATTTCTTCTTTTGACCTGACCATGTCCTTATCTTTCTCACTTGGTAAATTATTTTTCTTTGCCTCCTCTTCTGCTGCCATCAATCCAATTGGCCATTTCCTCTTGGTTTTGTTTAGAATAGGCCTTTGGACTTGCTTACCTTTTTTTTATCTTTTCCAACTTTTCTTGTCGAAACTTATCATTCATGCCAAACCGTCTAACTGTATTTGTTGTCAGCTCCTTTGGAAATGATCTCCCTGTATCTATGAATTCTTTTGTAACAATACTTTTTAACTTCCCACCATCTTCATTCTGATTCTGATTTGGTACTGGCTTATTTTTTACCACCAGATAACCTGTTTTTGTGGGCTGTTCCTTGATCACTAATCCTTCAGTCATGTCCCTCTTCTTTTGTGCTTGTCTTAATCTTTGCAGTCCCCTTTTCTTACTTTTTGACATTGGAAGAAACTTTGACGGCCCTGCTACATCCTGGCCAGTCATAGTTTTACCTTGATCGATTCTACCATTTTTGTAATCTTCATTCCAAAATGGTTGATCCATTTGAAATTTATTCTTCCTAGCAGCCATATTTCGTCGAAAATACGTGTGACTTACCATTGCAGAATTTTTTACCCACCTATCCACGGCAACATTGGCAGGTGGCACTCTAGTCTTAACTTGCCCGACATAACCTCTGTTTCCCACAGACTCATGTGATTCCACTAACCAACCATTTAGGTTAAACCTAGGCGTATAGACTGGCCTTGGTCTTGGAGCATGAAAAGGCTTTTGTGGTCTCCAGGTTTTCTTATCGAAAACCTTCTTCTTACCCTGTAGGTTACTCAACTATCCTTCAGTAGCTTTCTTTGCAGTAATTTTATCATAAACTGCATTACACCTTGTGCATTATCCTACCTTGCCCCTTTTTTTCTTTCTCTCAAGAAATGCTTCAAGAGATTCTTCTGGCTTCGGATAGATGTCGAGTGCATCCTCTGTGTCGACGTCAAACCCTTGTAAATCCCTTATGTTGAGCATCCCAACATTCAAAGGAACCTGCTGATCAACACAAGATACTCCAGCCTGAAACGGATCTGTATCAACCTTTATGTTCGCTTTAGGCTTGTCGGCAAACTTCAAACGCCCATCCATTATTGCTTTCTGGATTATGTCTCTGAAACGAACACATTCATTAGTAACATGATTGAAATTATTATGAAACTTATAATACTTTCGATCTTTTATTTCATCAAGTTTTAACAACCTATGACCTTTCGATAACTTAATCTGTTTATCTTTTAGTAACAAATAAAAGATTTTCTTAGCTTTTGTTATGTCGAATGTATAAGTTTTTCTATTAACATAACTCATTTTCTCCTTATTTTTTGTAGGCTGTAGAGCCTGACAAACATAAGGGGGACCATTCTGAAGTTCAGTAATATTAACTTCAAACTCATCATTACTATCTTCAGTCTCATTGTTGGATTCGTCTAATCCGATAAATGTCACCTTCTCCCTTTTAAGAAATCTTTTTTGCTTTTAAATCTTTTCAACTTTTAATTGCTCTATTTGCCTAACCTTCTCACTTAATTGGGCAAGATCAACTAAATGTTGATTCACTAATTTCTTCCTTAGGTAATAATCTAAGCCTCTTGCGACAATATTTACTATTTTGACTTCAGGTATAGGAGTAAAACATTTACTCTTCATTTGTCAAAACCTAGCAAGATAGTCATCCATAGTTTCATTGTACATTTTTTTGATTTTGAAGAGATCTGTAAGTCCCACCTTCAAATTTCTTTTAAAGAATTGATTATGAAAACTTCTTTCCAATTGAGCCCAGGAATGGACTGAGTTTGGTCTCAATGTCGAGAACTAGGAAAAAAGTATTTTTTGTAAGGGAACTTGGGAAGAATCTCATTTTAAGACCTTCAATAGTGGCCAATTCCCCTATTTCTATCGTATACCGTGCAATATGTTCGACGGTCAATTCCCCACTATTTCCTGCAAACTTAAAAAGTTTAGGAATTTTAATTCCTATGGGCAACTCTGCTTGTTGCACGCATTCAGGAAATGTTGAAACAAAATAGGGTTGGTTGGCATATCCAACATTAAACCCGAACCTATTCAACACTTCTTCCACTACTTGATTTACATTTTGTTCAGCCACTTGGTGCCCCTCAAGATTCTGTCAAAACAATCTCATGGCTACATCATTTCTAGCCATTTGATCCTCATCACCTCGACGAAACATATTGACATTACCATATTCCAAACGTGGCTGATCATTTTGCCTATGTTGATATAAGTTTTGTTGATTTTGCCCCATATTTTCCTGAGGTGTAACCATTTCTCTATTCACCCCAGGTTGGGTTCCTTGAGCATTTTCATTGGCCAATTCGCCTATTCCTAAGGCTTGATTTAGCCTTGCCATTTGCTGGGCCAATGCACTGCAAGCATTATTTGTATTTTCCATGATTGACGTAATCACAGCATCCATTTGTTGAGTAAACATATGCACCATTTCATGGTTGCTTTCATCCATTTGTTGTTGAAAGTTGGCCAAAGAATTCATGGTTGGCCCTGTTATATTCTAAGGAGTATCTCTTGACATATTTGGGAAAACTGATCCCAAATTCAATCTCTCCTGTCGAAAAAGAGTTGGATTGCTTGTACTTATAACCCCTACTCCCTGGCCATTAAAACTTGCTAAAGCCAAACTTATCTGTAGTTGGCCTTGTGAAACCACTGATTGGCCGACAGTATTGGCCAAAGTGGAGCCAAGTCCCATTTGTGCCATCACAGGAGGAACATAATTGGGTGGCAACCCATATTGGGGTACAAACCTTGAATTTGAATTTATTATGCTTTGGTTACTTGGCTGACTCGGTGATGACTGAGTCAATCCAGACAACACCTGTTCTACTACTAGATTACTCCGGAGAGCACCCGTTGTTATAACATCATCCACCAGACCAGTACTTGCGATGGTCGAGGGCGGCACAGTAACGGCTGTCGAAGGTATATCCGACTCCTGGCTATTTACATTACTCATGGTTTGCGTATTTTGAGAAGAGTAGATAAATCTTTCACTTCTTAAATGCATAAAACCATTTCTTGTGACACTACGAGTTACTCTAAACTCGTCCCACTAGGCATGCCAATTTGTTTAAGTGGAATTTTGATCAATAGGTCAAAAGAAAATCCAACAAACAAATAATTATTTATCAAACGAATATGGGTTCAGAGTTATATGGTAATCTCGTAGGTTTTGAAAATTAACTTAAAATAAAAGTAGCTTTAATGCATGTTTAAAGAAATAAACAAAGCTTTAATGCATGTTTAAAGAAATAAACAAAAGTTCGGAAAGAAAAGTATTAAAAAGTAAAGAAATAAAGAAATTGAACAAGAAGTTTAAATGCAGAAAGTTAAATGAATGCATTAAAGGAAAGCATGTAAAGAAATTTAAAGAACAAGATTGAAAAGTAAAGGAATTTCAAAGAACATTGCATTAAATTAAATGACTTGAAATGAAAAGAGAATGCATAATTGGATCAAAATCCGTTAATCTGCTCGGGTGAGATTTTAGGATTATGTATCAACAAATAACCTCCCTTTTTTACATTGTGAATGTTGATATTTATAGACAAATTACAAAAATAACTGACATCCTAGGATTTTGACACGTATATGATAGTTATGCCACTAATATTTCCCCAATTTCCCGACAGAATCAACTTCTATCCATTTTAACATTCTTCGTCGGTTCAATCTCTTGGAAATGCAATCCTTCTGTCGGATTAACTACTTGTCCGACATCAATATTTAGTGGCTGCATTGGGTCTTCAAACCGTTCAGCACTTCCGTTGGCTCAACACTTAAAAGATTCTTCCAACATCATCATCCAGCCGTCGAATAACCAAATTGTTTATTTTTACCCTCAACACAACCCACCATTGTCACCGCGTGACACCTACGCGCCACCGCCTCTACCACTGATGCTTTGCTTCTTTTCTTTTTGCTCACTGTGCTTTTCTCGCTTCCAATATAGAGTGCTTCTCCTATGAATTGTCAATAGCATTTACACTTTCCTTCTAGAACTAATACTTTGGCATTCCTTTTCAGTTTGGCATTTTGTTTGTAGAATGATGATGAGAGGGCTCAGATGTTATAGGGAAATTTGTTTGAAGAATTAATCTGTTTCCAGTATTTTTTTTTCAATAATTCATGTCCTAATGCTTTCCGTTTACTTTGCCCCCTCATAAAGCTCTTATTTCTTTACGTTTCTTTTTGTTTTTCTTCTGATTACTTTGTTGGTAAAGCCTCTTATTGGTGCTCTCCATGCTTTTTAATGATATTGTTGTTCATTTTTTTTTTCCATTCTTTTTCTGTTCATGATTTTTAAAGCTGGAAAAAAAAATTAAGAGTTCACGATTTTTAAAGCTAGAAATTTGCTTTAAGCCATGTATTTATAATGTGTTTAGGCAAAATGACATAGCTAGCACTTTACAAACATATAGATAAGGTTTTAAATTTACCGTATTATTCTAATTGGAGTAGTTCTTTTCTGCTGCAGAAGTTATACCAATATTTTTGAGTTTCATGTTTCCAATCATAGTCTAATTTTTTTTCTTTATGGGTTCAATAGCATCAGTGGAATTGACCACAGTTACTGCACCTACTGGTATTTATGTCCTGTGGTTGCACATCCTCCAGTTGCACCATACACACCATCTCTTTCAATTAAGAAGCCACAATTTAAGCCATTAGAGGTGTCTGCGCATTCACATTCAGATGAAAGGGCTAATCACAGTGAAGGAGTTGTTCATTCAAATTCAGTCCGATATTAGAGCAATACTTCACTATCATTGAATCTGTTTAGACCTTCTTTTTTACCAATTAAGCTTGAGTTGAAGAAAAATATGATTATTCACTTTCTGCTCCAAATTAAACCAACAACAAACAAAATTCAGTATAAATGGGAGCTATTATTATTCTGAAGGAGTGAACTGTATCTTGCCCGGAAGGTGTCTGTTCTAGAGTCATAACTGACAATGGCATCATAACAGTATAGCTGTACATTATGCAATCAAAGTTATGCTATCAAGTTTTTTCTTTATAAGTACATGTTTTGGTTGTTCCTAATTACCTTCATGTTAATCTATAGAAATAAGGAATGCCAATGCAAAAACTTTATTATTGAAACTAAAACTGTAATAGCCACAGATTACAGGAGTTTGTTACAGCACATAACTTGAAGTTTTAATATTCGACCATTAAACTAGACTTGAACACAACACAAAAGATTATGTTTCACCCCTCTAAATCTGTGTTGTTTCGGCGAAGGACACACATCGACTCTGAACTTGATGAACTTGTCCGAGACACTCTTTGTTAAGGCATCAGCAAGTTAATGTTAGCTAGCGACGAATGCAGAAAATATTTATTGAATGAGTCGAAAATCATGAATCATATTATTAAATATAAAAAAAAAATTAAAGTTAGTAAATAAAGATGTATCCACCCTTAAATTATTTAATAGGTTAAGATCAAAATGCATTATTGTAAATTAAGGATAAATATACTCTTATTTGCTCACTTTAAAAGAGTATTTTCATTTTATTATATAGGAAAATTTATTAATAAAGTAAAAAAAGTAAAAAAAATATATATATTAGATATTAAATACATCACAATAGTATTTGTCATTTACATCATGATTCAGAGGCAAAATAATATATATATATATATATATATATATATATATATATATATATATATATATATAAAAAAAAAAAAAAAGTGAAACTAAAAGTGAGAGAAGCTAGTAAATTTATTATATAAAGATTAAAAGTTAATAGAAATATGAATTGAAATTGTAATATCAATGTATATAAAATAATCAAAAATCACATGTCAAATACATATAAAGTACAAGCTTTTTTAACTTTACCATTTTTATTTTTGGTATAACTATACTGACATTCTCTGAGGTTAGTGCTTATAATATTGACACACTTTTTGTTTGAGAAATTACTCATACCTCATTTGCTTTGTATTTTCAATGAGACTTTATGTAATATTTGTACATAAAGTAGGGGAGATATATGTAATTTCACAAACAAATAAGAGTGTTGAAGTATAATAACAATATATAAAATTAGAGATGTGTATAATTTTTAAATAAGAGTGTCAATATAATAAATATTAATTTTATAAAAAAATTGATGTAATTATCTTTTTATTTTTTAATAAATTAAATTAAATTATTACTACTTTAAAAAAATTAATAAGAAAATTTGGAAGGAGGCAATATGCTGGATAATGGCCGAGGGGGAGGCAAGGCAGCTCCGGTAGCTCATATTTCTTGAGTTTTTATAGTAGTAATACCACTTCCTTCTTAGGCTAAAAAAGTTGGAAGGAAGGCAAATAAGATTTAATAAAATGTTCATATAACGAGCACTACAACAAAAAGAGAAAAATATATCAAGTAGTACAAATGTGCAACTGTTATCATGACTTTGAAATTTTCCATTTGATGAAAGTCGTGTGTGTGCTAATAAATAAACTATCAAAAGCCAAAGAAGTAACTAAAAGAAAATAATAACTTACAGTTAATATGGAATTATTCAATTTCTTCAATGAAGAAATAAGAAGACTTGAAGGAAAGAATCAATGTTGATCTCGACCTTTGTCCAAAGCCGATTATTTGTTTAAGCCATTGGCCCTAGAAATTTTTCTTGTAGAAATGCACTCATGAGGGGGAAAATGTCACTTTCCCATAACCTTAAAACTCCCTAACTTCAGTTCATGTAAGACTAAATAAGCTCTTTATGGTACCAACAAGTGGTGACAACAACACCAATGAACACAAACCAATTAAGTTTATTAAGAAATCAAAATATGAACTCAAAACCTGAATTTAAAAGTCAAGTCCAAATAGTTACATTATCTTGTTAAATAAATGAGCTACACAATTTGCTTTTTAGATATTGTAAATGAGCCTCTCCATAATCATTAGTTTCCTCTTCATTTTTAATTTTTTTTTTTGTTATGAATATGAACTCAGAACACAGATTATTGAGAAAAGTGCATCTATATACCAAAAGCCTAGGAAAAAAAAGTGTCTGTGCTTAATGACAAGAAGTAACGAAAGTCATTCAATCCAAAAAAAAACAAAATTGTACACGCTGATGGGATTAAAAACATGAACGGAGATGCCCAATTAAACCGAAGTCAAGAAAAAGGTGTTGTTGCTTAAAAAAAAATTGAACCTGTAAAAAAATTGAAGTCAATAAAATTGAACGCGGTGGTTGTGACGGCAGCAAAAATGGTGGGTTGATTGTGGAATGGAGGAAGGAGTTTTTGACTCTCGTGGGAAACGATAATTCTCTAAAGTAAAGATATTTATAAAATGAGTAAATAAATCTATATTAATTATTGATAGTTGATGTGAGTTGTGAACTCATCCATTAATAGTTGATGTGAGTTTACTTTTTTACTTTACAAATATTTTCAGTTTAAAAAATTATTTATTGCTAGAAAAAGAATGTGTCAAAAATGATGAGAAAAAAGAGAAAGAGAAATTTCACAACAAAAAACGTTGTCATATATAACCCTGATAATTATGTACCGTTGATTTATTTTTAATGATTTTATATTGCTGAGATCATTTCACATGACCTGATCATGTTAATCGAAGACATGAGAGGATCCCCTCCCGTGGCAATCTCTTTGGTGCCCATCGCATAATCTCTTTAAGGGGGAGTCGTAGCAGATATACAAATGGATTGGAGACCTTTGTTGTTTTAACATGTTTGTTTATCTTTTCTATGTTTCTCTTTTGTGCCTCCTCTTTGGAAGATTTCTTATCCTTCTTTTCTATTCTATTTATTTTCTTCTTTATGTATAACATTGCTTTATAAAAAAATGAAAATAAATTTATTAACACGATTGATATGTGACTAAAATGACTACAACTTCCCTTTTCTTTGTTAACTATGTCAATCATATGATATTTAACTTCAATATATCCTGGTTGGAAAAAAATTGGTCCCCAAAATTTAAGGTGACTAAGGAATAATATTATGGAATGACCACATATGGTAGCACAAAATCAAAATTTGCAATAATCCTTGATTTGACTTATGAAAAAAGAAAAAACATTTGTGAAATGAAGATGTGCTTTCTATTTAAATATATATGAAGATGGTAAATTTATTGGATGAAGCATCTTGAAGGAAAATTCAGTTATTTGAATGATCCATCTTTATCGACAATGATAAAGGTGTAGCCTATCTATAGATCTGGACTTCTGAAGTTTTAATTTGAAAATTATTTCTATCAAATCTCCTTTGAAAAAGTGATATGTACAGTTATGGAGTGGTTTTGCTAGAGATACTAAGTGGGCATAGTGTTGTTGAATCCTATGTTGGAGATGGACAACACATAGTTGAGTGGGTGAAGAGAAAGATGGGAAACTTTGAACCAGTTGTATCAATATTCTATAATAAATCTCAAATCTGGATTCTCTAAAAATTTATATAATTTAAAATGAAAACATTGACTAGATACAAGGTTTCAAGGTCTACCAAATCAAATGATGCAAGAGATGCTTCAAACACTTGGAATTGCTATGTTTTGTGTGAAATCTTCCCCAGCAAAGCACCCCACCATGAAGGAAGTGATTGAACTACTAATGGAGGTGAAGAGCCAGCCTGAGGAGATGGGCAAGACCCCTCAACCTCTAATAAAGCAATCCTCGAATCAAAGTTGAGCCAGCCAAGGAAACTCAGTCAGTCGTTTAGCTTTAGGAATTTTGGACTCAAACGACGTCGTTTTTAGGTTGGGACCTTTGTTTCTTTATGCATAAACAAAACTATGTTATTTTGGACCAGGTAGAAAGTCACATATCAATGTCTAACTTGGCACTTAACGTGCCACGGTGCGTGTCCATCAAGTTTAACCGATGGCAAAAGACGTGGGGACTAACAAGACTGATATTTTGAGGTTTCAGGGATTAAGTTGTCAATTTTTTAAATTCAAGGACTAGTGTGACTGGTACATAAAACTTCAGGGACTAAAGTGAAGGTTTACTCCAAAACTATGTTGTTTTGGACTAGGTAAGAAGCCACATCTGCGTCCAAGGTGGTACTTAAGGTGCCACGTGTGAGTCTTCATCAAGTTTAACTGATGACAACTGACGCGGAGACTAACGTGATTAACGTTTTGAAGTTTCAGGAATTAAGTTGTCAATTTTTTAAAATCAAGGATGAATGTGACTGGTGCATATAATTTCAAGGACTAAATTAAAGGTTTACTCTCTTTGAAAGGGAAACACAAGATCCGTCAGCAACATTAACCTCCTTATATTCTCCCTACCCTTACCTGCCTCCAATAACGCTGCCATATTTATTCACCAGCACATGAGCACCTCCAAATTTCACAATTCCAGTAACAACGTCTACATTATTGAGGATTGAGCATTTTGGGCTGGGTGACTACTGAACCAAACCTTCATTCATAAAACATTACTTCCACCCGCCAACATTTACTTCATTGTATTGGGCAGATTTTTATTTTTTATATATATATTTCCTCTCTCTTTTGTTATGAAAATGAAAATGCTTGCATATAATTTATTTTCTCCTTGGTACTGTGGTATGCCATTCGGTTTCATCACAGCCAAATGTTATTGATTTAGAATATAGAAAGCCGACTTCTTCCAAATGCATTTTTTTTTCTCATATATATTATTTTATGCCTCAACTATATAATTGTATGCTGTTTTATAAAGATGCAAAGGCTGTAACATAAATACTTTCACAAGTCAATATCCATCAAAATGAAGCAAATAATACAAAAGTTACAGATCAACGAAAAAAACGACACCCACATCTCAGATTCGACCTCACCTCGACATCAACGATAAAACTAACAATAATGGAATAAGATCATAGGCAAGAAACTCCATTGTAAGCGACACCTAAACTTTGACCACCTCATGCTCGCCAAACTCCGCCGCCTTCAGAAAATCACCTGTAACAAGTTCAGCTTTGGTGGTTGGTGGCCAAGGTTGCCGTTCACATACTCATTGTTGGGTTCTGGGAGTGATCTCACTTGCTCATGGTAATCGAAATCTCCGATTTCAACTCTCTCTCCTATCTTACTTTGCCGACAACACACTTAGTCACTTACAACAAGGGAGGACTTAAAAAGAAAAAACGAAAATATGAGGGTTGAAAATTAAATAATATATAAGACACGTTGACCGGTAAGGCCCGGTCATTTATAGGTTGTATTCATGCTCCAACATTATTTATGAGCATTGAAGAAGGAGCACAGGAAGTAATAAAACAAAACTCAATCTTAACATATATAAGTCTTCATTTTCAATTGTCAATTTAAACTAACAGTACAGACTTGAGGTTGGCATGTGACAAAGGCAGCACCATTTCTTCTATCAACAATGCGACTGCATCCTCATCTGAAAAAAGGTAGGAGGAAGTACTCTGCGGAAAGTAGCTGCAACAAGAAAAATGCCATCAGCAACAAGATAAAGTGGCGATCATTCATGTCCAAGAGTATGCCCAGCGCTAGCTTTGGACAGTGTTGAATTTTTCACAAGATAAAAATAGATCAATATATGACTAATTAAGCCCACCAGCTTTTCTTTTATCTTTATTGATCAAATTACTAAGAGCAACAGCTAACATAATAATTTTCTTTAAGGTAGTAGCTCCCAAAAATTTGTGAAGGAAATTAATTGGCTTGAGTAGGTTCATTCCTAAGAAAGCACCACCACCTCCCCCTCTTCCTTTTGCCATTTAAGCAGCATGATCCCTAGACTTCAACCATTAGAAGCTAGGCACCAATGAGCTCCAAGAAGTGGAGGTTGGGTAAGGAAGTTGGTCCCTTCCAGCTATATAGCAAACCAATGACCTGAGTTGGTCCCTGTCAACTACACGCTTATAAGAAAAATAGCATGTTTTGTAAATTAGATTACGACGTAATAATTCTTCATAGAAATTAATTTTTCTCAAAATGAATTTCATTGTAGCTAATGTACTCCAATGTTTTCGATTGGAAGTCATTAGAAATCAAACAACTAATATTTTTCAAAACAAAAGAAAAGAAATCAGATACCTATTTCTTTTGAATAATCATTTTATTGTATATAGTTCATTATTAAGAAAAATGTATTAATCTGGAAAATCAACTTTTCAAACGATAAGCAGTTTATAAAGTTGGTGATTACCTTCCAGATAAGCATATAGAAGGATTGTAAGGAATCTTGGTTCTTCAGATCCACAGATTTAGCATGATTCCAAAGGACTAAAGCCATAATGGAATGTCCCAGAACCTAATACATTGAAAGTGAGAATAAATTTCAAACTTTGCTGAAATGATCAAATAAGTCCGCATTCACTTAATATTTATCTGTATTATGATAGAAGCAGTAATTTGAACATTTATGGAGTAGCCTGAGCTTTCTCCTGAAATAATGCCTCCTTGAAAGTGCTATTTTACCCTTGACACTAATATCAGGACCATACTCAGGATATTCTAATGTAACAAAGATTGATTTCATAGGGAGACAGTTCCTTATTTTAGCACAGACATCTGCTGTTACAAGCTGTTAATATTAAACAAAATTGGAGTCTGCGGTGCTCCTATAACTCTATGCTGAATATGCATCAGTGAAGGAGTATCCTAGCTCAAAACTTCAGAAGACGTGACTGAAAAACATATAATTGCCAAATTTTGATAATTAACCAACCATTCAACCACTGTACAATGAAAGTGCAGCATGAGAAGGAAGGGGACTAGAGGAGTATGTAGAATAATAGTTCAACTTCTTGGAAACTCACTATTACACAAACGTGTTAATTAAAATCACACTCCTATCCCAGGCACAAAAAATTATAACTACTTAAGAGGAAGAAGGATACTGCACACGGATGGAGATCATTTGTCTTTATTTCTTGTCTCTTTCCTTGTCCCTCCACTTAAATTATGACAAGTATAAAATAAATTAAGTGAAAAGGAGACATGTAATCAATTTTAAAACACTTGTCAAAATTTAAATGAGAAGACAGGGAAGAGGACAGAAAATAGAGACATGTGATTTTAATCTACTGTACACATGTAACTGTAACCTATAAGTACATAGCACATTACTCTCACACATGCACATGGACACTACTCAGTCAAACGAGCCTCACAATGGCACTGGATTAGGATCCTCAGCGAGGATCTCAACCTTAAAAAAAATATATTTTAAGTTAAAATGTTAAAAGCAAACATTATTTAATAATTTCCAACTATTGGATCAGCAACTGCATGAGGTGCAGTTCAAAAATGAACTGCAGCTTATCCGTATCCCAATGGCACTCCAAATTCATAGCCATGGGATCAATCACCGAAGCATCTATTGATATTGATGCATGAGTGCATGCAACATGATTAGCCAAGTGGATTTTATTTATTTAGCTAGTAACTACTTTCTGTTTTCATCTCATGACAGTTACATAGTTGGTTACTGTTGGGAAATACCATATCCCGTTATACACGTGCTTTATAAATAAATACAAATAATTATGAAAAAATATTTCACAAATTACCCTCAAAATTAAATGTAGTTTAATTCAACATACTTGTATCTAATGATGAGAAGAATTAAATCTTCTATCAAAATAATATTAGAAGATAATGTATATAGGCACTGTTTAATCTACTTTATCCCACAACTTTTTTTATTATTATCTTTGCATCATTATCAATCTTCTCAATTGTGTACACCCTTATCAACCCTCTCAATTGTGTACACCCTGTCTCATAACTTTACCAATTTTCTAATACAAATATTATATCTCACAACAATTTACATGGCAATTAATTACTCCCCCACATTCTATCCTTATCATGATAGGGGATTTATCCTCTCATTAATTTCCTGTTGAAAAACAAATACCTCACTTATCCTGATATTACTTACAATTCAAATTTTTAAACTTCAAATAAATAAAAAAATTAACAATAATTATCAACTTAGAATTTGGATCAAACCCAATTGTTAACACTATATTTATGATTAGTTAGATTCGTTCATGCATACAACTTGTATATATAAACTCTTCTGTACACACATTCAATCTAAAGTGATTCATTTTCTCAAAATCCAACTACGAGAATTACCGTGACAATTTTGCTCCATAGGAAAGGAGATGTTGCTCCCGCCAAAATGGCAACTCCAAAAGCCATTTCAATAAGTGAAGTACAAATCCAGAATACCTGACAAAGACTAATCAGAGACAACCAAGGGTACATGAGAGCAGAACCAAGTCTGAGATATTGAATGAGAGGAACATACCCGTTTTGGACCAAAACGTATTGGCAAAGATTGGAGGCCAAATTTTTTATCTCCTTCAATGTCAGGTAAATCCTATATAAAATCCAACAAAAGGTTTTACATGAGGTATACTTATGGAACCAAAAGTTTGATTTGAAAAAAAAATGCTTATTTTAAGGAACTAGAAGTTTTTACCTTGCAAATTGGTATAACTAAAAAGAAAAAACTCAACATTGCAGTACTAAATATTAGTTGCCTTGGAAAGGTAGCTGGCCTCTTGAACACATTGGTCTGGACATTTTGACATGTATTAGTAACCAGAAAACATCAGACTTCCTTGAAAGGTAGATTTGCAAGATATGAAGCTAAGACGTACTTGTCAGATACCATGCATGTTACCAACACAACAACACTATTATTGTTAGCTAAATATGCCCCATGCTTGTTTTTCTTTTTTGTTTCTTCCTTTAGACTATTTCTCGGTATAATATTGTAAGCGGGTTAATAGTGAAACCTACCTACGAATAGATGGTGGTTTCAAATAGTTTATCATGAATTCAACTAAATCAAACTAAACACGAGAGATAAGATTTGTTGTTGCTTTTATGTGTACTAATGCATGCACATCCACAATAATACGTCTTTAAAGAGGTAGAGTTCAGTATGACAAAACCTGCATGTGAAGAAAAAATCCAATTGGATAGGCTAATGCCTGACTAATATAAATGTCTGCCACTGTAAGCAGTGGAGATTTCTTCCATCTCAACAAAGGCAACTGAAAATTTTCAGAGACAATGAAGTTATAAAAACAGTCAGCAATGTAGTCGTCATCAAATAAATTTCCAAATATGAGAATTTCAGAAAGTATGAGCGAGTGTCTTTAAATCCACATACTATGTATTGCCACACAGGCTCATACAAGGGTTGAGTAAAATCTATCGGATAGCACATGTGGATATAATTCGACAAGTGGTCAACAACCAATAAAAACTAAATTAAATTTTTATCAGAAGAAAATCAACTTCAGATATCACATATATTGTTTTATTAATTTATTAATAATTTACTACTTGAATTAATTGATATTTCTAAAATCCGAATCTGCGTTATAATAAACATACTACTGTCACATAATTTCGCCTCTTGAATCCCACCTCCAACATGCATACTTTTCCTCCTAAAAGGAAAATTACGAGAAGTACTTGTTAATGGCAAATGAACCTTAAATACACATAACAAGTTATTTTATCCCTAGCATTACAGGGATTGTTTTAATTTTCATATATCACTCTAAGTTTTTAATTTAATTGACATATATATAGTACATGCAAGTTCAAATTAACTTATTTTAATTTTAGAAAAATTTGTAATCAAAATAATTTTAAAAAGAAATCTTTTAACAAAGGGTTTTATTAATAACTACTTTAAGGGCACTGTTTAAGAAATCAAAAATAAAAAAATTAAATTAAAATAAAGTATTTTATATATTTAAAATTCAAAAAATATTTATTACTTTGTCCTTTAAGTAATTAGCTAGGATATTAAATGTTCCTAAACTAATGCCCTTAAAACACTCCTTGGCAGAACAAAAAAAGTTTTTTATGTGCAAAATAAATAATACAAATATAGTTATAATCTTATAAAGTGTAATAAAAAGACTCGTTCAAAATTTGATAATTTTGTATTTATTTTGTTTAGTTTCTTGGTTATAATATTTTTGTGTACTTCTGATTTAGGTTTATACTTTATATACATAATTTGATACTTACATGTAAGTTGTGTAAAAATATACTAAAAATAATAATAAATGTCATTTTAATTTACTTTGTAAAGTTATGATTGTGTTTTATACGACACGGAGAACCTATAAGAGTTTACTCTTTTTTATTTTACAATTTTATTAATATCTCATTTTAATTATATTTTGATAACCTTTTTTAAAGCTCTTTTAAAATTATAGATACACTCAAGCCATGTATAAATCGTTTTAAATGAATATCTTAAAACTTTCCTGGCTAACTAAAACTAATGTACTATGTATTTTTAATCATATGAGAAGTTTTATATTTGATAGTTAGTATTTAATAACATATACTGTCATTAATTATTTTTCAAATTAATTTTTCTCAAGCAATGTAATAATTAACAATGTCATTATTAATGCTTCTCAAGGAAATGTTGTAAATAGAGTAAAATAAAGAAAAAAATATCATTTTTATTTAGTTTCCCATGTTATGTTAGTGTTTTTTATGACATGAAAAACCGATATAATTTTTACTCTTTATTTTTTATTTTAAAATTTTATTGAAAATTTTAATTCGATCTTTATTATATTTTGATAACTTTTTTTTTAAGTTTTAAACAAAGTTCTTTTAAAACTATTAATACACCCAAATCTTGTTAAATTAATATCTTAAAACTTTGATGGTAAACTAAAATTAATGTATGATCCATTTTAATTATATTTGAAGTTTCATATTTGATAGTTAATGTTTAATAATATAGTCATATTTTTCAGAGTAATCTTTTTTCAAGCAATGTTAATAATTAACAGTGTCATTATTAATGCTTTTGAAGACAATTTCATTAATAATAATAATAATAATAATAATAATAATAATAATAATAATAATAATAATAATAATAATAATAATAATAATAATAATAATAATAATAATAAATGACCACAATGTACAATACAAATGAACACAAAATATATTAATGACCATTACATAATTATTTCCTAAATAATATAAGGGCAAAAGGGAAGTTTTTTTGTTGTCTTTGACTAGAATATCTTATAAGTATTATAATGAAACTATTTTTAAGAGAGCAGCCCACTTATTACTTCACTCAACATTTATTGGTGGTACAAAAGGAAGTTTAAATGCAATCCAAATGAACTCACATCGGCTGAATAAGCAAACGCAAGCGCAGAATTGCTGATAAGAACCCAAAACAATGGCCATGAACCTATAATCCACGCAAGCCAGAAACTCTGTACAAGAGAATAAAATGAATTAGAAAAAGCACACCACAAAAAGTGAAGTTATTGCAATCATACTCTGTCATAAATACTTAACACTGAGATCATGTTGCATTAGTTTATTTTCCAAGATATTGGAGGCATGTACAACCATTCAATAACGTAAAAACTCCATCCTAAGCTTTGAATGGAAAAAACACTATTTTATTGATCAAATGTTTCGCATTCAAAATTCTAGAGATAAGATAGAAGATCGTGTGGAATTTTGATAGACATTAGAAAGATCTAAAAGATCATAGATTTTCCTTAAGATCAAATTTGAGTCTCAACATGAAGAAAACAAAATTGATGGCTAGACAAAAGGCAAGGTCATAGACAAGAGGATATAAACAGAGAAAAATATTAAAAAAGATAACGTTTAAACTTAAAGTAGAACACATTTTGTAACAATATCTGGCAGGAGGAAATCAAATATCACCAGCGTATATATATAGAGAAAGAGGCAGGACTTAATTTTTTTATCATAAAGTTTTAAACTTTCATACTACTGCAGATATTAAGAGAATAAAACGAACAAAATGTTAATAAATATTTATATGCCCAAATTTACAATAAGTAATTATTGACCAATAACCAAGGTAATTGGTTCCTCAGAACTAATAGTAACAAAATTTATATATATTAATGACTGTATGAAAATCAAGCAAGAGATATGATGTGTATACAAGTTGCCAAAAATGATAATTCTATATATGGTACCAGAATTAAAAATGATACAGTAATAATGACACCAGTTCTGATAGAATATTCCCCAGAAGCCAATGGAAGATACGGCTTGTTTATCTGCAATAAAAGATTTGGCACATATCAATAACTAGTAAGTATTCTGTATATTGCATATATATTTTAAAAAAATCGGGTAGAATCTAAATAAACATAGGTTAAAAGAGAAAAAATATTTAAAATTATAAAGATATATGGATAATTAATTTATTTAAATAGAATTAAAAAAATTAATTAAAAGATAAAATGTTTAAAATTATTAAAATATAAAGGAGATGTCTTTAATTAATTAAAAAGATAATTTAAATTTAAAATTTAAAAAAATGATATAAAAAGAGTAGCTTAAGGGATTAAGTAACTCTTAAGACAATATACTCTAATTTGTTATATAAAGGTGAATAGGAGAACCTATCAGCAAAGTGAGTAAGCTATTAAAGGTTAATGTTTTGTTGACATTACACAGGCTACAATAATTGTTGAGGATTCATGATAATTTACGAATCAAGCCAGAGTTTGGTGGCCAACTTCAAATAAACTGCTCAATATGTGCATGTAAGCACAGTATACTTGTATTCACCTAGTGTATAGAAGTACCTAACTATCCAATTTTATTGACTTCATTGATAAACTAGACAACAATTCTGCCACTATCATCTTTCCGTTACTAGAAAATCCAGAAGTCCAAAAGACCCAAAAAAAAAAAATTATGTATTACCTATCGAGATTGTTTATTTCTATTAATAAGTTTCATACCTTGTCTATTTCAATATCATACAATTGATTCACGCCACAATTAAAAATATTCACACAGAAGGCAGCTGCCAAAACCTGAAATAGAAAACTCAAAAGTATTAATAAAGTTACATAAAACAGCACTAAATATTTTAAAGGGGAACATGCACTTTAAAATAGCAACTAGGCATTTTAAAGGGGGAAAATACTTTTGGTACATCAAATTAAATAAGGAAACAAACATCACGTCAAAAAAAAAAAAGGGAGACAGACAAAAAAAATTAATTTTAATGCATGAAAAAAATTTATACTTATAACTAATAATGTCATGTCACATTACATAATGAGCTTGAAATCTCACGTAATTATTGGTAGGATAAAATTTATATAATTTTTTTAAAGTGTTTGTGGTGTTTTTTTTTTCAATACAAACATAATATGTATAATTTTTTTACAGTTCAATAATAAAAATTTTAAAAAAAATGAGGTGACTAAAAAATAAAATACATATTATATTTTTTATTAAAAAATAACAAATACTTAAAGAATTCTACTTAAGTTTTATCATTATTAATATATATATATATACAAAACTCATTAAATAAGTTGTGAACACAACATTAAATAATAGATTTTATTAATAGTAAATCAAAATTAAACTATAGAAAAACCATTACACAGTATTCTAAAGTGAGGTGAATACCATACGATACAATATCAAACAAAGTGCAAAAGACATTAGAATAAGTTAGGCATTTAAATGGCCAAAGTGATATTAAATAGAAACATTACTGGGTAAACTGTCTTTTCCCTAAATTTTAAAACAATCAACATATTTGAGGCCTCACCTGCAACAAGGCAATAAAAAATGTTGGAGATAAATCTGATAATTTCTCCACTGCAAGGAGAGAAATAGAAGTTATGCACATTGCCTGCCAAGACACAAAGTAAGCCATTTTAAAACATTTACAAGGTTACATATATCTAAAAATAGAGGTACATACAAATGAATTAGATTAACGATAACGATCAAGTGTTACGAGATTTATTCTAAAAAAGCTTTAACTTAACTGTGGAAGTTATTGTGTATGGCCTGCTAAATCTGTAGAAACAATCCAAGGCATGTTTGACAGAGTCCCAAATGCTTTTTGGATCTTGAGCTTGGGGTTCATATTCAAATGATTGTCCAGAAGTTGCATTCGCAACATATTTTCTCTCACGTTCTTGACATGCAGATCCTCCCTCAGTGCCTTTGTAATGATGCTTCAAATTATACTGCGGAGACGTCATGGCACAATATTCTTTTTGGATTTTCCTAGTTTTATGCCATGAAGTTGTTGTTACATAAGAACCTAGAATACGAAAAGTTGCATGTTAGTAACATTGACCTTAAAATTTTAAAAATAGTAATTAGATATTCATTTTGAATGAAATAAATGTTGGAAGAGTAGCAGGGAAATTTTTTTTCCGAAAGCTATAAATGATGTACCATGGTTTATTTTGGCATCACCTTCAACCTTTTTCATGGGATCCACCAAAATCATTTTCTCTTTTACGTAATTACTTCATGTCATTTGTAATACATTTCGCTGAAAAGCTTTTCTTGATATTTAGCATTTTCCATGTTGGAATATAGCTTGAATTTAATTTTAACAATCTATGCTTTTCAGTTAATTATAAGGTTAGAGAGCAAACCAACCTTAAAATGATATAAGTAATGAAGAAATTTTTTGGGCCCTAGTTAACCAAGGAATTTCACTTTTAAGAGAGTAAGAGCTAAAATAAGAACATAAAAATGATATCTTATTCTTGTTACTTTGATAGTAGGTAGGATGTTACACACATTTTCGATCCTACTGACCTTACAAGATTTTCCATAGCAACAAAATTACTAAGATTCAAATGGCTTGCAAATAATCAAAATAGGTTGCTAACAGAAAGATTTTTCATCAATGATACTCGTATACATTATAACACCAGGTGAAGAATCAAATTATGAAGCATTCTAATAGTTGTTGTCCAAAAGGAATAAAGGGAAACTAAACAATTTTTTCAGTTTTCTTATCGCAATATTTTTCAATAATATTATATCGGATTTGTTGTGCCAACATAGAAGCTACTTATCTAGAACGAGGCAGACTGGCATAGGCCATAGGGGAACACCATACATGTGTTTATATATCCACTAATTCAATACTCTTTTTTAAGAGTAGCTTAATTTATTATATTACTTTTTTATTTGAATGATATATGTCACTTCTTTAAATATAATTTTCTTTAAAGTTAATCTGTTACGTTATTTTATCAATTTGAATGTCATATGTCTTTTCTTTAATTAATACAGGTACCTCTCTCTTTTCTATCTATCTTTTAGTTTTTTAATCTTATATACATAGTTGTATGAATGGACAAGTCCGTGCGGTCGGACTGGAAAACCTATGACTTAAGTTTTGGACTAGGTCAATCTTTAGTCAGAACATGGTTTATTTAGTGTTCCGGTTAAAGTTAGGTGACTAGTTGACCAGTTCGGATGAGTTAACACAAGTTTTTTTTTTAATTTATGTTTTAAAAAATAAATTGTAAGATTTGAACATAATATTTAAAAAACTCTTGAAATAAAATATATTTTATTATTAGATTACATAATTTAATTAAATAATATTCTTAATTTTTTATTTTATATTATTATTTAACCATTACAAATTTAGAAATTTGGAGCTAAATGAATATTACTACTAATTTGCTTATATCATTAATATTTTTTATATAATGTATCTTTATGATATTTTCTTATATAAAGTATTTTTTATATAATATTTTTTATAAAAAAATTCTTCTTTGTCTGAATTTTTCATTTTAATCACTTAACCAATGATTAAACTACTCATTCATTGACTTAACCTTCTGATCGGATCAATTTCTGATCTAGATTATACAACAATGTTTAGATATATCTTTTGTAATAAAAATCTTGTTCATATTAAATTATAAAACAAATGAAATATGATAAAGATAAGATTATATTTTTTTAAATATTTATACATTTATAATTTGTGATTTTTTGTTAATATTATGTTTATTTTATATTTTATATTTTAGTTATGTTGTGTTTTATAATTTTTAAATCAATCATAATTTTTTTATATTATCGATTATATTACATTTTATCATTTTTTATTTAATTATAATTATTAAAAAATATAATAAAAAATGACGTGAGAGGAACTTTTTAAATTTTGATGCATATTGTATTGGTTCTATGTTTGATATCTATATCTGGGTAGAGTTTAATATACACCTTTTAAAAAAAGGTGTATGATACATTACCTAATCTAAGTTATTGATATATTAATAAAAAATATTAATAGCTTAGATCAATTAGCATGTTTTTTTTAAGTATTTTTTTAATTTTATATATTTTTTTACATACTATCACCACTATTATCGTCTGTTGACAGACTACTATACGCTGCTTGCTAGTCACCATAAGTGATCAATTGGCAATCGTTTCACCACCACCACCACATTCAGTTTGTTTTAAGTTGTATAATTGTATAAATATTATCGCTTAAAATTTATAAATTTTTTTAACAAATACAATTATAATTTTAAAAATAAAATAATATTTTAAAAAATATTATTTTGTGTAAATATTATCAACTGAACATTGATAATATTTTTTATAACAGTTAAAATCGATAACATTATCAATTAAAAAATATTTTTTTAAAAAAACTTTTACACACTTACACAGAGAAAATTATATTATTATGTGTAAATATTATTAGTTAAAATTTATAAAAATTTTAGTATACACAATTATTTATAAAAAATATAAAAATTAATATAATTTTAACTAATATTATTTACATAATTATATAATTTTAAAAAATAAATAGTAATCAATTGAAGGTGATCGGAGACAGACGACGGTTGCCAGTGAAAAAGATCATTGTATACCTCTTTTAGATATGTAAGATTGTACACACTATTTTTAATAGTGTGTGATTAAGTGAGAAAAATAAAAAAAAAAATATAATAAATAATATTAGATAAAATATAAAAAATATATATATTATTTGTATAAAAATATCATAATTAGTTGTCATGATGAACAACAGTGACCAATAATGATGACTTAAAAAAATATATAAAAAAAGTAAAATAAAATAAAACAACTTATATAAATAAATATACTATTACAAGTAAAAAATATATATATCATACACTCAAACATAAAAGAATACGTAATAGCACCCGCCTCTATATCTGCGCTTTATAGCTTCTGCCCCCCTCTGGTTTCCCAATTATTTCAAATATTTGATTTTTTTTAATCTTTAATTTTCTTAAAGATTCCCCCCGCCGCCCCAAAAAAACTATTATTTTCAAGTAGCTTTTCTTTGTCACCGGTAATCTGAAATGATGTGTACTATGGAGAAGTGTAAAAACACATTATTCAAGATTAAGATGATCATTTAGTTATTATAAAGGAAAAAGTGAAAAACAAAAAAATTAAAAAGTGAAACAGAAGAAGAATATATCAGACATACTTGCATAATAAGTCTTGGCGCATTTTTCACTCCTCCAGCGACTTCCACCTACCAATGGCTCCTCGTGTTATCAAGCAAATATTTAGAAAAAATTAACAAATACCGAGAATTTCAGATATATTACATGGAGTAAATTTAAAAAAAAAAGGCCTACAAGCATGCTTAGTTAGAATTTAATAAAATATTTTGTAAAAAACATTTAAGAAAAAAGGTTCAATGTTAAAATGTTGTTTTTCCATATTTTCATCTTAATCTTCGCAAAACAATAAAAACACGGAGAGAATTTTGTAATTATAACAATAACTGTTTAGTTTACCAAACAAAAAAAATAACAATAACAGTCAATTGCTGGATCTTAAATTCTCCAATTAAGAAGTAAAAGCAGACAAACCAGTGGTAATGGAAGAAGCTCCAGGAAAAGCCGCAAGAAGCATGGAAGCCATCCAGATCAGTAACTTTTCAGCAGAGCTTCAGTTTCCGTCAGTTCTGCAGTTTTATGAAACCAAAACAAACCCAGTTCCCCTTTGACCTCTCAGAAAAATCAGATAGAAGAGAGACCTATGTTAAAACTAAGCAATTGTGAGTTGGATTCAAGACAAGATTGTCCTTAATTTATACTTCGATGAAAACGGTGAGCTGTTATGGCAATAAATAGGAAAATTTTTCACTATAGCTGATTTATATCAAATATTTTTTTAATCATTCTGAGAAGCAGACGTTTGTTAGCAACCAGATTTGAAAATCATTCTCAGAACCAGACGTTTGTTAGCAACCAGATTTGAAAATCATTCTCAGAAGCAGACGTTTGTTAGCAGCCAGATCTGAACGCTTCTGATGAATAAATAAATAAATAAATAAATAAATATTAAGTGTGTTTTCCGTTCGGCTTTCACTTGTGTTATTCAAATGCCACTTTGATTGACTTCCAAATTACACTTGTTATTAACAATCGAACCCAAGACCTTACCCTTTAATTCTACATCTCTGACTTATCACAAATTTTTCTTAATTCTATCTTTTAACCTTTATTTGTCCTATAGCTCTTGATTTCCTCTATTTCATCTCTTTCTATTATCTTCACATTGTACCAAATTTTGTGAGATTTTTTGGCTATCTTACAAAATTATATTTGTTATCACTCAAATATTTTTTTAATACAAATATTTATAATTCAGAAGAGATTTTTTTAAGATTCAATCATTCAAAATCCTCCTTATTGAATAAAGATCTATTATATTTCCTACCATAAAATAACCACCTTAATGTTATATGGATTAACATTATTTTTAATTATTAATATAAAATATTATGTTTATAATCATTCAATTTATAATATTAAATTTACTTTTGTTGTGAGTAGTATTATTATTTTATAAGAAATTTATCGGTAACCTACTTCATCTAATAAGTTATAAATTACTTTCTCATTGCATTTTGAGACGCACAAAAAAAAAACTTATCGTGATTGAATTAGACACGTGAATTCTCTTGATCTCTTCACTGAACAACAATAGATTATGGAATCATGTCAGGTATACATTTTTAATCTATCTCTTGAATATAATTTGTTTAATATGCTATAATCTTATATCTATAATTGATCTAAGTTTATAGAATTATTGAAACAAATTCTTCATATCAAATATTTTTTTAATCATTCTCGGAAGCAGACGATTGTTAGCAACCAGATTTGAACCCCTTCTGATATATTTTTTTTAATCATTCTCAGAAGCAGACGTTTGTTAGCAGCCAGATCTGAACGCTTCTGATGAAAAAATAAATAAATAAATATTAAGTGTGTTTTCCGTTCGGCTTTCACTTGTGTTATTCAATTGCCACTTTGATTGACTTCCAAATTACACTTGTTATTAACAATCGAACCCAAAACCTTACCCTTTAATTCTACATCTCTGACTTATCACAAATTTTTCTTAATTCTATCAGTTAACCTTTATTTGTCCTATAGCTCTTGATTTCCTCTATTTCATCTCTTTCTATTATCGTCACATTGTACCAAATTTTGTGAGATTTTTAGGCTATCTTACAAAATTATATTTGTTATCACTCAAATATTTTTTTAATACAAATATTTATAATTCAGAAGAGATTTTTTTAAGATTCAATCATTCAAAATCCTTCTTATTGAATAAAGATCTATTATATTTCCTACCATAAAATAACCACCTTAATGTTATATGGATTAACATTATTTAATAATTAAAATATTATTTAAATCATTAATATATATTAATTATAGAATTATATTTTATAATATAACACTTGGTCAATTTATGAATATTGAATTAGACTTTTATTGTGAGTTTATTTGCTGATCTGTTATTTATAAATCGTTGACTATAATCCGGTTCCATTAGGCGATTTGTAGAAGACGCATAAAAACCTATCAAGATTGAGGCGCTTTCTCACACGCCAATTCTCTTGATCTCTTCATTAAACAATAATTTAGAATAATCACGTGATTCTTAATTTATCTCTTGAATATAATTTGTTTAATATGCTATAATTTTGTATCTATAATTGATCTAAGTTTATAGAATTATTAAAACAAATCCTTCAATTGGTATCAAAGACTGATTAGATACAGATTATGGCGATTATATTTTCTTTTATATAATTGAATCAGAAATTTGTATATCCTAATTTATGAACCCTAAATTTGAAAATTGGGTTTTTTAATTCTATCTTCACTGTCATGTTTTCTGCTGCACATTACATCTGATTGCTTTTAACAAAAAAAAAAAAAGGGTTTCGTTGCTTAGTTGGAAAAGAATCAATTTCTTGATTGAAAGTGGTCAATACTACTTTCTCCTATATGAAAGTTACGGGACGTGTTTTATGTTACATGGAGATGTTTGTTTTGTCTTATATGGACATGATTATTTTCGTAATGTCCATTTTGACAGGATGCGGAGTGTGTGTTTATTTAAAGTCAATTGATTGAATATATATATAACAATTGTTTTTCGCAATTCATTCTTTGAATGGAATGAGTTTTATGTGTTGATGGCTTGACATGTACTGGAGAAAGCTCATAATAGTGTTATTCACTGTAATTTTTTTTATATGATATTCTCTTTGTTAACGTGTTATAATCGTGAAATTTTTTTATATATACATAATATGAGTTTATCATATTCTATTAAATATAATTATTGATAATTTGTATAATCAAGTGAAATTTCATCTATCGTAGGTACAATTATACAAATTTTATGAGTTGAATGATTAAATTTTTTTTTAATCATAATTTTTATTGCAATGATAGTAATTACACTCTATCAATGTGTTATTATTAATGTAATTTGTTATTGTACAATGTGCTGTTAGATTTATACTTATGTCAATTATCTTTCAAGTACCTTATCGGTATTAAAAATTTTGGTGATATAAGATTTGTGCATTATATTATTATATTTCTTATTTATTATGGTTCGAGACCCTTAGGCGGGACCATAATAAGTAAGAAATTTTTTAAAGGACTTGTTTGGCTAAGCATACGGAACCATTTAATTCTCTTGTTGCATGATAACATTGTGCATATTAAATGTTTCCTTTTGTCGTTTTCATGCCAGCCTCTTTACCTATGCAATTGACTGCTATCAAAACTTTAAATGAGACTAATTTTGAGGATTGGAAAGAATCTCTAGATCTTTATTTGGCTATCACTAATATGAACTTGGATTTGAGGGAAGAAGAGTCTGCTGCTCTTACTACTGAGTCCATTGCTGCTGAAAAGGCTTCTCGTGAAAAATGGGAGCACTCAAACAAGGTGTGCCTTAAGGTGATGAAATACACTATGGAGAAGTCAATTAGACAGAGCATTCCGCATGACGAGAATGCTAAGGAATTTCTGAAATCTGTTAGTGAGAAATTCACGACTTTTGATAAAGCTCAGAAGGGTCAATATCTTTCTTTGATTGAGAAGACTAAATATGATGGTATTAGTGGAGTTCGTGAGCACATCATGAAGTTAGTGCACTATTTTAATAAACTAAAGTCTCTCAAGGTTGATCTCGGTGAGAGTTTTGTGATCTGGCAGGTTCTGGAGTAACTCCCTTCTCAATTTGATGTTCTGAAGACCTCTTATAATACTCAAGAAAATGAGTGGACTGTTGATGAAATGATTGTTATTGTCTCTCAAGAAGAAGATTCTATAAGGAAAGGGAAATCACACCGTGTTCAGTTTGTTGCTTTTACTTCTGGTACTATCCTAGCTTTAGCTTGTTTTGAATCAAATGTGATTTATGTTGCTCCCAATACTTGGTGGTTTGACTCAGGTGCAACTATTCATGTTGTGAATTCTTTACAAGGGTTCACAAGTCTGAGGAAGCCAAGTAATATTGAATCCAAGATCATTGTTGGAGATGGAACTAGAGTATCAGTGGAAGAAATAGGAGAAGTTACCTTGTTTTTACCTTCTGGACATACTTTATTATTGAAAGATGCTGTTTATGTACCTTCCATGAGAACGAATTTAATTTCAGTTTCAGCTTTGGACAGATATGGCTACTCTTTTGAATTTGGTAATGGAAAAGTTGTTGTTTGTTTTGATTCTGTTGCCGTTGGTTCAGGAGTTTTGTGTGATAGGTTATATATGCTGAATTTGAATGATATGTCTGTTAACTCTGTTGTTGGAAGTAAGCGTAATAGGACTGATGAGAGTTCTTCTATGCTATGACATAGACGTTTGGGACATATCTCTAGGCCCCGGATTGAAAGACTGATAAGGGAAGGTGTTCTTCATAACCTTGACTTCTCTGATTTTGACACTTGCGTAGATTGTGTTAAAGGCAAGTTCACTGTCAAAACTAGAAATAAAAGAGCAAACAGGTGTGATGATGTGTTACAGTTGAATCACACAAATATGTGTGGACCCATTACACCCACTGCCATGGGTGGATATAGGTATTTTATTACCTTTATAGATGACTTCTCCAGATTCGGTTGGATAGATCTTCTCCAGGAAAAATCTAGTTCTTTGGATGCTTTCAGATCCTTCAAGGCTGCCGTTGAATTGAAGACAGGAAAGAAGATCAAATGTGTGAGGTCTGATAGAGGAGGTGAGTATTACGGTAGATATGATGAAACTGGAAGAAATCCAGGACCGTTTGCCAGATTTCTTGATGAATGTGGAATTAAAGCTCAATATACTATGCCTGGTACTTTTGAGCAGAATGGAGTTGCAGAGAGACGTAACCACACGCTTATGGATATGGTGAGATGCATGTTGAGCCATTCGTCATTGTCAGAATTTCTTTGGGGAGATGCTTTGAAGACTGCTGTGTACATTCTTAATCAAGTACCTAGCAAGTCTGTACCGAAAACTCCCTATGAGTTGATGACTGGAAGGAAGCCGAGTTTGAAACACTTTCATGTATGGGGTTGTAAGGCGGAAGTTAGACCTTATAATCCTCAGTAGAAGAAGCTTGATCTTAAGACTATTAGCGGCTTCTTCATTGGCTACTGCGTGGGCTCCAGAGGTTGTAGATTCTATTGTCCTTCTCACTCCATGCGAGTCATCGAGTCTGACCGAGCGATATTCTTTGAGGATGATTTGGATAGTGGGAGCCATACCCCACAATCAGTCACTCTTAAAGAGGATCAGACTGTAGTTCTGATACCGGTTGTTTCACTTCCTGCAAATATCATAATTCCAGTAAATCATAATGATGATCAAGTTCTTCGAAGAGAAAATGATGTAGTGGCACCACCAGCTAATGAACAGGAACCAGATGGCATTGATGAAGTAGTTTCATTAAGCCGATCTCAGAGAGTACGCAGACCTTCTATACCAGATGCCTATGTAGTGTATCTTCAAGAGCACGAGTTTGATCTTCATGATGATGATGATCCTATAACTTTTAAGGAGGCAATCTCTAGCTCTCATGCTTCTGATTGGCTAAATGCTATGCATAATGAATTGTCTTCTATGTCTCATAATATTGTTTGGGATCTCGTGGAGTTGCCAGTTGGTTGCAAACCCGTTGGGTGCAAATGGGTTTTTAAAACCAAGCGTAGTCCAGATGGTAGAGTTGAGAGGTACAAAGCTAGACTAGTAGCCAAAGGCTATAGTCAAAGAGAATGCATTGATTATAAGGAGACTTTCTCACCGATCTCTACAAAAGATGCATTTCGAGTTGTTATAGCTTTGGTAGCTCACTTTGATTTAGAACTTCACCAGATGGACATGAAGACGACTTTTCTGAATGAAGATCTAGCCGAGGATGTTTATATGGTTCAGCCTGATGGTTTTGTTGAAACAGGTAAGGAGCATTTGGTTTGCAGACTTAAAAAGTCCATTTATGGACTGAAACAGGCATCTAGGCAATGGTATTTGAAATTTGATCAGGTTGTCATTTCTTTTGACTTCAAAGAAAATACCTCAGATCAGTGCATTTATTTGAAGACTAGTGGGAGTAATTTTATAATTCTTGTTCTATATGTCGACGATATTTTTCTTGTTAGTAGTTGTATTAAACTTTTGACTGAAACAAAACTGATGTTGAGTAGTCACTTTGATATGAAGGACCTTGGTGATGCTTCGGTTGTTTTAGGCATCCAAATTTACCGTGATAGGTCACGTGGCATTCTTGGATTGTCTCAGAAATGATATATTGAAAAGATCCTCAAGCGGTTTAACATGCATTCTTGCTCCCCATGTGCTGCACCTGTTCAAAAAGGTGATAAACTCTCTAAATCCCAATGTCCTCAAAATGATATAGAGATAGGAAATGGAAAAGGTCTCATATGCTTCCGCTGTTGGCAGTTTAATGTATGCTCAAGTTTGTAATCGTCCCGATATTACTTTTGCTGTTAATGCTTTAGGGAGATACTTGAGCAACCCAGGTTTGGGTCATTGGAAAGCCGTGAAAAAGGTCATGAGATATTTGCAGGGAACTAAGGATTATTTGTTGACCTATAAGAAGTCTGATCAACTTCAGGTCATTGGTTATTCTGATTCTGATTTCGCAGGTTGCCCTGACGATCGAAAGTCTACTTCCGACTCTATTTTTATGATGGCAGGAGGAGCTATCTCTTGGAAGAGTGTCAAACAGACTCTTACAACTACTTCTACCATGGAGGCAGAGTATGTCACTTGCTATGAGGCTACTTGTTAAGCCATGTGGTTAAAAAACTTAATCTCTGGCTTTCATATTGTTGAAAGCATATCTAGGCCACTTGTGATATATTGCGACAATACTGCTACTGTGCATTTCTCTCAAAACAACAGAAGCTCTTCTCGCTCAAAGCATTTTGATATTAAATATCTGTTTGTTAGAGAGAAAATTCTAGAGTTTCAGACTCGAATTGAACATCTTGCTACAGAGAACATGTTAGCAGATCTACTAACTAAAGGCTTAACTGTTGGAGCTTTTCAGAATCTTGTAGCTCATATGGGTTTAGTTAAGTCTTTTGATATTTTAGATTAGTGGGAGTCTGAAATTTTATATTTACTTATTATCATTCTTATGAGATATGTATAAGATGACGTCACTTTTATTATCATATCTCTTATAGCATTTTCAGATGCTTGGACTATTCTTGGATTGCATATTTCTCTTAATTAATTATGTTTTTCCATATTCATTATTCTTTATGTGAAATATGAGCATTTAACATGTATGATCTACTTCCCTATCGGATACTATTTCTGTAGTGTTAAAGCTTATATTTCTAAGACTGTTGGTTGACACGTGCTTTGACCATAATTGGTATTCTAGTGTTAATGATTCTTATATTTTAATGATTGACTAATGCTATCCAAGTGAGAAAATTGTTGAATTTTAATTCAAATATATATATGTTATGAGGATTAGCATTATTCAATAATTAAAATATTATTTAAATCATTAATATATTAATTATGGAATTATGCTTTATAATATAGCACTTGATCAATTTATGAATATTGTAATTGAGTTTTTATTGTGAGTAACCCGTGATGGGTTTGAAATTGCTCATTTAAGTAGCCATTGAGTAAGACTTACTCTCATCTAGTAAGTTATAAATTACTTCCTATTAGACAGTTTGTAGTACGCACAGAAAACCTATCAGAATTGAGGGCAGTTTCTCTCACACACGAATTCTCTTGATCTCTTCACTAAATAATAATAGATTATGGAATCATGCCAGGTACATATTTTTAATCTATCTCTTGAATATAATTTATTTAATATACTATAATCTTATATCTATAATTTACCTAAGTTTATAGAATTGTTAAAACAAATCCTTCATATCAAATATTTTTTTAATCATTCTCGGAAGCAGACGTTTGTTAGCAACCAGATCTGAACCCCTTCTGATATATTTTTTTAATCATTCTCAGAAGCAGACGTTTGTTAGCAACCAGATCTGAACCCTTCTGATGAAAAAATAAATAAATAAATATTAAATGTGTTTTCGTTCGGCTTTCACTTGTGTTATTCAAATGCCACTTTGATTGACTTCCAAATTACACTTGTTATTAACAATCGAACCCAAAACCTTACCCTTTAATTCTACATCTCTGACTTATCTCAAATTTTTCTTAATTCTATCAGTTAACCTTTATTTGTCCTATAGCTCTTGATTTCCTCTATTTCATCTCTTTCTATTATCTTCACATTGTACCAAATTTTATGAGATTTTTAGGCTATCTTTCAAAATTATATTTGTTATCACTCAAATATTTTTTTAATACAAATATTTATAATTCGGAAGAGATTTTTTTAACATTCAATCATTCAAAATCCTCCTTATTGAATAAAGATCTATTATATTTCCTACCATAAAATAACCACCTTATAATATCAATTCAACTTGAAATAAAAAATTACTAATAATTACGAAAAGTATTATTTTTTTCCTAAAAAATGACAAAAGCTCTCTATTATGGTCTATGGACTAAGGTGGGCACTAGCCGCCAAGGTTTTTAGCCGCCAAGGTTGAACAAATAGGAAGACTTTCAACTAGGTGATGTAAGGTGGACCAGTGCTGTAGCCATGCTCCCCCGAAATTTCTTTATAAAAATATTAAGTACTATAAAAAGTAAAAAAATTAATATCTTTGAATAAAAAATATTAGCTCTCTTGTTCTCTTTTTTTACATTGATCAAAGTTGTTTTCCTTTAATTATAGATACTTTTTATTTATTAATTTTTCATTCTTATTCTAAAATTTTTTAAGATTAACTTTTTAATTTTATTGTAAAAAAGTTGTGAATTTTTTTGATTTATTGTGTAATTGTTGTTATTTTTATTTATATATATTTTTTTCATTTTATGTAGCATATTTTTTTTTCTTTTTTTTTTCCGTGTTTTCCTTCCATGATTTCTTGTGTAGAATTGAGGTTAAAAATTCCTTATTGTTCTCCTTATATACCTTTAATATTTTTAATACTTACTTTCATAGTTTGAGTTTTATTAATATTTCGAATTCAAACAATGGAATTTTATTGAACACTTTAAGTATTATAGTTATAATTATTTAGATAAATTAATAAAGTAATATGATATTAATTGTAATATTTTTAATAGGATACATCGGTTTGGATAAATTCGTTAAAAGAAATATAATGAATACTAAATTTTTTCTCAATTAAAATAATAAAAAATTAAAATTTCATCTAGAATTTAAATGATAGAGATAACATTCAAAATAAATAAATGCTTTCCCTAATCACCGGAGACTTCACCACTTGGGTGATACTAAGTGTGTTGTTCAAATCTTGGGATTTTTTTTTCCCGTTTTTCCCGTTCAAATCTTGGCAGTAGGTGGACCTGGCGATTGTGGTAGCACAAGAAAAATGAGTGATAAAAATAAAATTGAGAATAATATTAAAATAAAAATTTTATTATATTTTATTATGTATTAGAAAGAGGATAGAGTTATTAATTTAAAATAAAATAAAATAATTTGACTTTGATTTTATTATATTATTAGTTAAATACACTAAATATTAAATAAAATTTAATAATATTAATTTATATTATTATATCTTTTTATACGATCGACCAAATATAATCTAAAATAAGTTACTAGCATGGGTGCTTGAATTTTTTTTTTTTTTTTAAAATTTCAAAATGCTTGATAGAGAGTTTTTGTCTTATTATTATTTTTATTAGTATTTAACAAGTTCATTCAACATGCACACGTCTACGGGGTGGACTTACTATTATTATTTTACCTTCCCGATTTATTTATAGATAAGGATAAGTTATTTATGTCGAGAAATTCCCAGAGATATTAATTATAATATGACTTTGAAAAATGTCATAGTTGATCTTCAATTTTATAATCGTGTGTCTATTTACATATTAAATTCTCGCCTATCTTTATACCAACCCTTAGAAGTTAATAACAGGTGAAATTTGAAAATCAATAAGTAAGATTTGAATAACAAATTTAAAATGAAGTGAAACTTTCAAAAACTGGCATTGGAATCTCAACCGAGACGGTGACAAAATAAAGTCAATACTTTAATCCAATAATAAATAAAAAATGTTATTATTAGAATTTAGAATATGTAAATATGAATTAAAGTGATATACGATATTAATATAAAGAGTTTTACACTTATATTTATTAATATTTTGTAATTTTAAATTTTATTTTAATTATTTAAAAATATATAGTAATAAATATTAATTTGTCAAAATATTTAAACTATATTATACATAATTATTAAACTCAGCTTGGTGGTCTACTTAACTAGGATATTAGGCCAATAAATCATTAGTCATACTGCATATAATAAAATAAATATACAAATATTTATTATATATAAAAAATACATGAAAATTATAAATATACAAATATTTAGACTTGAGCTAAATTTGAATCGATAAATTTTTATTTTTATAGGACTAAAATTCATGAAAATATACATAAATGACAAATTTTACAATTATCAATTGACAAAAATAACAGGTATATATATATATATATATATATATATATATATATATATATATATATATAAAAAAGAAGTGTATATGGTAAAAAAATATTTATTATAAAAAATAATAAAATAAATCTTGATCATTAAATTTTATATAAATAATTAAGATTAAAATATAAATATATATTATTTTTTAAATAATTATATGACCTTTAATTTTTAATTTTAATTATTTATATATAATTATATAATTAAAATTTATTCTTTTTATTTTTTATAACAAAAATTTCTCTTATTAAATATGTTATATATATATATATATATATATATATATATATATATATATATATATATATGTGGTGAAATTTAAATCATATACCACAGAACGATAAATTTGCGGATTTCTAAATCTACTGTAGCAGCTGTAATTCATTTACACGGGTCTTTGTCTTATCCCATTAATTTATGTAATATATACATTCTGATTTATTTATAATTATTCATATTATTATTTTATGTTATATTTTATCTTTTTATCCATGTATCTGCTACCTACTCCCTTCCATGATTGGTCGAATACACTCTGTTTCACATATCATATTCAATTTGATAAAATAAATTAATATAATACATTATTATGAATTTATTAATTATTAAATATAAATATTATATTATATAAATTTATCTATTAATTTTTTTATATATTAAAATAATAAATAACTTAATTAAATTTAAAAACTAAAATTAGACTTAATTAAATTTTGATATATAAATTCTTATAAAAAAATTATTATAATTCTAAATATTTTAATATCCTTAATTTTAATGTATTAAATCTTATACTACTAAATTTAATACTATCAAATCTTATTTTATATTTCGTACTAAACACACCCGAAATTCCAATACTAGCTAAATACCAACACGAGTAAACGTCTTATACACGCTTCTTGACAAAGTTCCAGTTTTTAAACTTCTATTAGCATTTTTTTCATCCAAATCAAACTTTTTCTTCATTTTTTTCTATTCTCTCTTCCACACTAATTTATGTTCACGATGGAAGTACTCAAGTCTTAGCTTATCCTACTAATTTGACTCATTCCAAAATTAGTTAATATAGATTTGAGTTTTAGAAATTATATTTGATATATTTTAGATTAAATTTAAATTATAATTTGAGTTGTCTCAAATCTAACATAATATCATACATTATTTTAAAATTTATATTTTTCCATAATTAATTATAAATAATATGATTACCTGATATTATATAACGATAAGTTTGCAGATTTCTAAATCTACTGTAATAGCGGCTATTCATTTATACGTGTTGTTGTCTTATTCCATCTATTTAAATAATATATATTCTGATTTATTTATAACTAAAGTTTGCCCCCTGTAAATAATATTAAAAATAAAAAATTAAGAAATAATAAAAATATAATAAAATAAAACTTAATTTCATTAAAATAGTTTTTAATAAAGATAGATTAAATTATAAATACACAAAACATTCACAAATTAGCGAGGGACTAATTTGCGAGAGAATTGTCCCTTGCTAATCTCTCGCCAAATATTTTTACAAAAGATTAACAAGAGACACGTCCGTCAATTTTTTTATCGCTAATTAACGATGGAATATATTCCCCCGTTAATCTCTCACTAAATAAATAAATTTCTCTCATTAATCCTTCACAAATTTTTAAAAAAATAGTGCCTGTATTCCCTCGCAAATCAACAAGGAAAATTCCATCGCTATAGTATAAAAATTTGTACTAATTTTAGATCTAGTACAACCAAAATTTCTTACTAATTTTTCTCGTTATTCTATCACTAATCCCTCACTAATTTCAGTCACAATAGCAAAAAAAAAAATGAAAGAAAGAAAATAAGTAAAAGCCACCAGATTCCTAGGTTAAATATATCAGTTACTCCTAACCAATGATATAAACATGAAATGGAAATAGTACATTATGAAGGCCAATAAAGAAGCATAAGTCTTTGTGCGTAAATGATATTATATGACAAAGCTTGATTTTAGTGTATGTCCTACTCAGTTCAAATCAAACTTCAAACATGAAACATCTATTTTGTTTTCTTTCAAAAGTAAATCCACACAATTAACTAATTCATAAGCAATGGCATGTGTGTGCAGTGTGTTATTCCCATGCCATAAAAATATGCACAAGAAGAACGAGAAGCATTATGAACCCAAGATAAGGCAAAAGCATAATATTAAATCACAGAACAAATAACAATCAATCATCAATTGCATTTACGAACTACAAAATTAAAACTATTTGCCCACTTACTGCGAGTGTCACCTAGAAGGGCAGTAAATGATTGCCACAGGCCACGTGAATTTTCAGCTCTGATTTGAATAGCTCGTAGCTTTGAGGCTGCAACCATTTTCATTGCCTTTGTAATAAAAATATGTATATATATATATAAAAAAACAAAAGACAATTGGGTATCCCGTGGAATCCCCAAAGCAAACCCTAACAAGATTGGAAAAGCAAGCAGCAAAGTATGGAAACAGAATTATGGGATGTGAAGGGAGAGGGAGGATATAATATAGAAATACCTATGAGAATGAGACGCTTGTTGTGGACATCTTCCAAATTAGGTGTTGTGGCCATTGCTCTTTCTTTCTGCTCTATTGCTTCTTCTTGTTGTTGTGGTTACAGTGCAGAAACTTGGGTACAAGAATGAAAGTCAGTCGGGTGCTGCAGTGCTCGGATGGGGAGAGTCTGGTCGCGTGCTGGGATTGAGACAGAAAGGCTGGATTAGGATTTTGAGATTGAGAAAGGATTCTGTATTTACAGTGTCATGTGGTTGTGTGAGGGAACGAGTGGGAGAAATTTTATCAGGTTAGCAAGGGAAAAATAATATAATATTCCATCAAATAACTGAATAAGAAGATGAAGTATTATACTTTCACTATATTCACTAGGACAATAATAATATTTGTAAGAAAACAAATTAGTCATAGAGGAACTTATCAATGTGAAAATAATAACATGTATGAAAACCATATTAGCTCTCTTTCTCTCTTTTTTTAATTGATCAAAGTTTTTCTTTTCTTTAATTATAGAGACTTTCTACTTATTAATTTTTTCACTTTTATTCTGAAGTTTTTTAAGCATTAAACTTTTAGTTTTATTGTAAAAAGGTTGTGAAGTTTTTTAATTTATTGTGTAATTGTTCTCCTTTTTATTTGTATTTTTTTTCACTTTATGTAGCATATTACCTTTTTTTTTTTTTTTGGTTGTTTTTCCTTCCATGATTTCCTTTGTAGAATTTGAGATTAGAAATTTCTTATTGTTCTCCTTATGTACCTTTAGTACTTTTAATGCTTACTTTCATTAATATTTCGAATTTAAATTAACTTATGTAATGTAATTTTATTGAATACTTTAAGTACTATAGTTATAATTATATAGCTAATTAAATTGATAAAGTAATATGATGCTAATTGTAATATTTTTAATAGAGTATATCGATTTAGATAAATTTATTAAAAGAAAGTAATTTTTCATAATGAATACTAAAATATCTCTCAATTAAAGTAATAAAGAATTGAGACAAATTTTAAAAAAAAAAATTGGTAAATTTTAATTTTCGTTCTAAAATTTCTTATAGAATCCAAATAATAGATATAACATTCAAATGCTCTGTCTAGCATCCGGAGACTTATTTCACTTATTTCACCACTTGGGTGACACCGAGTGTGTTGTTCAAATCTTGGGAGTTTTTTTTTTTTTTTTGCCTTTTTTCTCCATTTTAAATTTGTCCTTCAAATCCCACTTATTGACTTTCAGGGAAAAAGAAAAACAGAAAACTTGAAAAGACTCTAGAAATAGATTAGAATTAAGAAATGAGAAAGAATAAAAATAAGCTTTCTAAGAGGCTGTTTGCTTCCAAAGAGAAACTCTAACATTATGTTTGGGACGAAAGTGATTATGGGATGAAAGTGGAATGAAACTGGATCAAAAGAAATGGTTATTCTCAGTCTATAGTTTGTTAAAAAAAAACCAATATGAAATAAAGTTGATTTAAAAGACATAAATTATTTTCATAAGAAAAATTAAAAAAAAAATTATAACTTTTTCTTGTATATCATTTATCAACGTAACATTAATGTATATTCTTGAAACATTCTTTAAGTTTAATTTTTTTACAACTTGATAACAACAATATTATCACTTGAAAAAAAAAACTCACGTTGTTTTATAATTGAGAAAAAAAAATAAGTCATTTGAAACATAGTACCATATAGCCAATAAACGATTAAGCAATTTTCCTAATATTTAAATATTCTAAATTCTAGTAATAGCTTCTTCTTCTTTTATTGATTATGTGTTGGCTTTATTTTGTTAGCCTCTCCCTTAAGATTTATGAGCTTGATATTCTGACCCATTGGTGTCTATAATGAGTGCAATCCTTTAATGCTTGACGTAGTTATGAAAAATTTTAAGAAAATAAAGTTGCATGATTGTCATCCAGCCTTAGGATTCGTGTGCTTAATGTATCAGCTCATGATGCTTATAATTGGTGCAACCCCTTTATGCTTTATGTGATTTTGAGCAACCTTAAGGAAATATATTTACACTCTTGTCATCAGTTATAGCTTTAAACTTAGTGATAAGTACTTTTTTTAACAGGAAAGAGTAATTGTCACATTAATAAAAGCCTAGCAACACTCATAAAATAATAATTAAAAAAAAAGAAATATTAGATCTAGCAAGAGAACGAAACATATATAATTTACACTTTGAACTAAAATCTGGATGCTAGAGAGTTTCACTCCTCACTCGAAGACTATCAATAACTAAACATCTTTTCTAACGGAGTCTAACACAAATAATCCTACAGTTTAAAGATTTTATCTCTTCTCCTCCTAAAGTAAATCTGAATATCTTTTACTTGTAAAACCATCGAGATTGAAAGAGTCATAAAGGGACTCATAGAAACCACTCAAACAAAGGAATAAAAATCACCAAAATGGGACAAATAAAAAGGCAATGTGAAAATCATAACAAGGAATTATTTGAATATGCATATCAATAGTTTTCATTCAATTGAATTGGATGGTACATAATAGCTAATAGCTAGCTATTTATACAAACTGAAGTAGCTAAAAATACAAGTTACTACTCTACAATTCTATATCAGTTTGTTATAACAAACTGACTTAAGTATGCTAACTGAAACTAACTAAAATAACATAATTTAGTTTCTTCACTCCCTCTCAAGTTGGAGCATGGAGATTGACAATGTCCAACTTGCTAAGTAGAAGCTCTAGTCTATCTTTGCCCAATGGTTTGGTTAACATGTCTGCAACTTGGTCCTTAGTGTTGATCTTAAGTGGTCCAACTTCTTTAGCTTGAATCATTTCTCTCACAAAATAGCAATCCATTTCCACATGCTTTGTTCTTTCATGGAAAACTGGATTGACAGCTATATGTAATGCCGCTTGGTTATCACAAAACATCTGAGTAGGACCTTCTTCAGATACTGTCAACTCACTCAGTAACCATCTTAGCCAAATAACTTCACTAACTGTGGCTACCATTGCCTTATACTCTGTTTCAACAGATGACTTGGCCACTACTGTTTGCCTCTTTGTCTTCCAAGAGATAAGAGCTCCTCCAAGAGTGATTAAATAGCCCGTGCATGATTTCCTAGTAACTGGACATCCTCCCCAATTTGCATCACAGTAAGCTTGTAGTTAGAGATTACTGCAACTTGGAAGAAGAATGCCTTGCCCTGGAGTGGCTTTTATGTATCTCAACACTCTTTTAACAGCATCCATGTGAGTCTTCTTAGGAGAGGTCATAAATTGGCAAAGAGTGTTTACTGAAAAGGTGATATCTGGCCTGGTTATAGTGAGATACAGTAGACGCCCCAATATCCTTCTATATCTTGTAGCATCCACATCAGCTTCATCAGCATTTGGCCTTAAGTTTTAGTGTTGCTCCATTGGAAATCTGCATGGTCTACAATTCTGCATTCTGGTTTCTTTCAAGATGTCAATAGCATACTTTCTCTGGTTTAGCATGATTCCCTTTGATGATCGTGCAACCTCAATTCCTAGAAAGTACTTCAAAGCTCCTAAATCCTTAATGTTGAACTCTTTGTCTAAGTGTGTCTTTACTTGTTGCATAAAATTTGAATTATTACCAGCTAGAATAACATCATCTATATATATCAAGGCTGCAAGAAAAACTCCCTGTTTATTATATGTGAATAGAGAGTGATCTACCTGAGATTGATGGAATCATATCTTCTCCAAAGCTTTAGTGAATTTCTGGTACTAATTCCTTGATGCTTGTTTCAAGCCATATAATGATTTCTTGAGTTTGCAAACTCTAAGATCACCTTTCTTTGCAAAGCCTTGAGGCACTTTCATATAGATTTCTTCTGTTAAATCTCCATGGAGGAAGGCATTGTTAACATCGAGCTGATGCACAATCCATCCTCTAGCAGCTGCTATGGTGAGAAGTGTTCTAATGGTTACCAATTTTGCTACTGGAGTAAAAGTTTCATGGAAGTCCTCTCCCTCTATTTGAGTGAAGCCTCGAGCAACTAGCCTGGCCTTGTATCTTTCAACTTGGCCATTTGGTTGATACTTAATTTTGTAAATCCATTTAGAATCTACTGCATTTTTGCCCTGTGGAAGGTCTGTCAGGGTCCAGGTTTCATTACTCTCTAAAGCTTCAATTTCCTTCTTCATAGCTTCTCTCTAATGTTTGTTCTTTACAGCATGTGAATAAGATCTAGGCTCATCTTGTGAAGAGATGGCAGCAAGGTAAGCATTGTGAGCATTTGAAAACTTATTATAAGACACATAGTTTGATAAAGGGTAAGGTATAGGATTTTCAGTAGTAGGAACAGCTATAGAAGGTGGCAAACTTACTTCATAGTCCTTTAAGTGACTTAGCAGTTGCCTAACTCTCACTCCTACATTCCTTTGTTCTATATGATTTCTACTTTCTGTATTTCCTATATCAGTATCACCTTGTATATCTTCATGTTCTAGACTATAATCATCTAAGTTGTCTATTTGTTTAGGAGAAGAGCTTTGTTGCATTTCTTGTGAAAAATCTTCCCACTGTACAGGTTGAGGTTACTGAGATTTCTCAGTTTCAACCTTCTTGTATGGAAATTCTTCTTCAACAAATGTAACATCTCTTGACACATATATTTCTTTAGTGATAGTGTCGTAGAGTTTGTATCCTTTTTGTCCTAAGGGGTAGCCTATAAAGATACAAGGACTCCCCCTTTCATCAAATTTCCCTTCTCTCCTATGCTTTAAGGCATCATTTTCAAGTTTTAAACCATTTGGCAGGCTTAATGTTCCAAAGCCTTTTACTGGTACATGTGTACCATTAGGAATGTGCACTGAATGCTGATGAGATGGATTGATCTCTTGTAGCATTCTTGCATCACAAGTAATATGCTCTATTGCACCAGAGTCTATTACCCAAGGTTTCTTGAAACTAAGGTTACCTGCCATATTGAAAATAGCTTTGCTATGTTGTGCTTCTGCTCCAAGTTCATGATCCATCTTTAATTAATGTATTAACCTTTCATATTGCTGCATGGTTAGACCTGGTATAGGGTTATCTCCAGTAGTTACTTGAGCTGCCTTGAACCCTGATTTCTTGTTGTTCCAAGAGATTAATCTTTCTTTCTTTGGTTTCCTCCAATCCTGTGGGTAACCAACAATTTCCCAGCACTCTTCTTGTGTGTGTCCTATCTTTTGGTAGTGATCACACTTGGGCCTTTCCTTCTTGCTACATTTTCTGTCTTCTGCAAAATATCTGGTGCCTTGGGCTTGGAAAGTTATTGTCTCAATGGCTGGTTTATGCATGGCCGAGATGATCCTTTGCTGCTCATCTTCTGCCACCAAGTGATACGCATGACCAAGGGAGAAGGTTGGTGCCATGCTGAGAATTTATGACTTGACTGTGTTGAACACATCATCAAGTCCCATCAAGAAATCATAAAGCTGTTCTCTTTCTTGCATCTTGGTGAGGTTCTTTTGGACTTCACACTTGCATCCCCCACAAGTACACTTGAGCCATGGTGAAATTGAATGAATTTTATCCCATAGTCCCTTTAATTTTGTGTAGTATGCGGGGACTGATAGCTTTTCTTGCTTGAGCATGGCTATGGCATGCCTAAGTTCATAAACCCGTGGGGCACTACCCTTTGAAAATATTTCTGCAAGATCTGCCCATATTTCTTGTGCAGTATTGGCATACCTTACACTGGATCAAGTTTCTTTATCTATGCCACTTTTGAGCCACCCTTTTACCATGGCATTACACCTCATCCAATGAGCAAGATAAGGTGAATCAGCCTTTGGCATAGGAATCGAGCCATCTACAAAACCAATTTTATTCTTTGCATACAATGCATTCCTTATGTCATTGGCCCACTCTCTATAGTTTCCATCATAGAGGAGTTCACTGACAAACACTTGTCCAGGATGATCCGAAGCATGAAGATAATATGGGGACATAGCATCAATGTGGTTTTCATTGCCTGTGATCTTCTCTTCATCAATCTTTTTCTTGGTTGGAGAAGATGTTGGCTCTTCTTTATCTTTATTGGATCAAGAGATTAGATGCAAAAGCTTCCAGGACCTTCAACGCTCTTTGATACCATGTGAAAATCATAACAAGGAATTATCTGAATATGCATATCAATAATTTTCATTCAATTGAATTGGATGGTACATAATAGCTAATAGCTAGCTATTTAGACAAACTGAAGTAGCTAAAAATACAAGTTACTACTCTACAATTTTATATCAGTTTGTTATAACAAACTGACTTAAGTATGCTAACTGAAACTAACTAAAATAACAGAATTTAGTTTCTTTAGGCAATAAAAACAAATATTACAAATGTAGATCAGAGCAAATTATTAAAAAGAAAGGAATAAAAACATAAAGAGGACGACAATAATAATTGCCGTCAAAGGAGAATGACGACAATCGTACAACTCCAAAGAAGCCATGGAAAAAATAGAAAAAAATGAAAAAAAAGAAATAAACGAAAGAGAGAGATAGAGAGAGACAGCTAAGGCAGATAGAATTCAATAACCTGATCAGTTGATCTAGTGTTAAGCACTTAATCTTAACATTAAGTGAGTTAAATTTAACAAGGCCAATATAATGGTTGCATTGCATCCAAAAGGCAAACGGTACGATATAATAGAAAAGTTAAATTAGAAGGTTAAATAATCACTCCTTTTGTATATGAAATCAAACAAATATAAAACTTAACCAAACATTTTATAAACACATTCTCGTTTAAAAAAAATAAAAAACACATTATTATGTAATAAATCTCAAATCTGGATTCTCTATAAATGAAGTAAACAATTTAAAAGGAAAAAAACTTTTCAAAATAATTTTTCTCTAAAGTGAACAAGTATGAGTATATTCACTTTTGGATCATTTAGTGGGTTAAAATTACAATATATTTTATTATATTAAAGGTAAATACACACTTACTTACTCACTTTAGATACAAATTTATTTTAGAAGAAACTTATCCAATTTAAAAAGTATAGTAAAATATAAATGATAATTGCTTATTATTAACTCCACATTTTACTTCTCAGCAATTTTTTAACTTGATCAATTTTTTTTTAATAAAAGCATTGTATACACCAAACTAATTTTCTACAAAAGCTAATGCATGCACATCCACAAAAATACGTCTTTAAAGAGCACAATTCAGTTGGACAAAACCTGCATGTGAATTGTGAAGAGAACATGCAAGTTGAACTACAACTACCCCAACAGATAGGACATGGCTGCATGCACTGTGAATCTCTTCCATCTCAAGAGCGGCAACTGTGAAGTTTCAGAGACAATGAAGTTATAAAAACAATGTAGTCACCATCAAATAAAGTTTCCAAAATGAGAATTTTAAGAAGCTAAAATCCGAATCTCACATATAACAAACATACTAGTGTCACATAAGAGTAATTATACCATGCTCCTATAGTAGCAATAAATGTATGCTCCATGAGAATCTCAACCATTGACTTAAGTTCTTTTATAAAAATTTATACAGAAGTGTTAAAATCAATAGTGAATATCTTCTTGAAATATGCATTCATTGTTACTCTAGGAGCAAGTAATAATTTCTCATCACGTAATTTCAACTCTTGAACCCCTCCTCTTACCTACATAGTTTTCCTCCTAAAGGGAAAATAAAGAGAAGTATATATAATGTTTTTTTGTTGGGTAACATATTATATAACGTCTATTGCCTTCAATTTTGACCATACAAGTAACACACAGAACTCTGATATCAAGTACAATGCAACTCATGTTGATTTTGAAATGAACAAATTGTATAATGTGTTAGAATTATCTAATAATTTGTGGGTTATAATCAATTGTAGTTTTCAATTTTGCTAAAAATGGCCTTATATATGATCTATATGGGGATGCATTTGAGTCTAATTATTACTTTAAGTGATTCATTTAGTATGTACTGAGCATCTGCAAGTTTGATTAGTGTGGGTTATAGTGTAGGCATTAGCTCATAAGCCCGTGATGTGATGACACTAGAGTTAGCTTATTTAGGCTAGGTCTCCTTTACATTCATGATGACACAAAGACTCACAGCTTGCCCCATTGAAATTGTGAAAGGAAGTGTGAATTGCATATGAAACTCTATTCTTTTCACAAGTTTTTGCTGGAAATTGGTTCAATGCGGCAATTCCTAAGCGTCAAGAAATCACGTGCACAACAAGTAAGCATTTTATCAATGTTCTAATTTCTTGTAATCTTCATATGTTTTTGCTTACATTTGGTATTAGAGCCTAGATTATATGATTTAAGACTCGATAATATTTGATTAGACATGATTATATAATTTGAGTTTCAATTTCTTTCTATTTTTCGTGTGCATATTCATGATTATTAAGTTGTATGAATTATGAGAAATTAAAACCCAATTCATTAGGGCTTTTGTAGAGCATTATTTTTTGAGTTCATTAATACTTGAATCGTGTTTTTTCGTGCACTACAAATAGAGAAATTTGAACACAAAGTCACGGATAGGGTTCCAAACCCAATTTTCGATTCCATCTTGTTTACGTGAATTGATGTGTGTTCTTCACATATTTTGTTTGTGTTGATTATATTAAAGAAAGCCCATATTGTAATTGTATCAAATCAAGGATTTTAGTCGTGATTTTTGAAATTACCCATTCTTGCTCGTGTGGGTCACGTTCAAGAGTTTCGTAACCATAAAATCCATGAAAAACATTGATAACATTTAGGGCTTTTGTCCTAAGTTGATTAGAAACTAGTTTTTGGGTTGTTTTTGCACCAAAATAGCATGAAAAACCACCGGAGAGGAGCTTAAACTGAGTTTTAATGGTGGAACCCATTTCTGTCCGCAGGTCGACCCACCCAAAGTTGAAGATATAAGCTGTTTCTTGCGCATGCTCACTCGCAGCCTACAGAGAGTAAGAGAGAGTGATCTATACAAATGAAAATTTTCATTCACATTTGTTACATTGTATTACACTCTTTAAATCCAATATTTTGATGTGTTTCGTGTTTTTTCCTCTGCTGTTACTATTTTTTTATGAAAATATAGGATTATATTGAATATTTAATTATTTTTCTAGCTATTTTTTAGCAAAATAATATACTGGAGAATTAATATAGTGCGTTTTTAGTCTTCTCATGATGTTCACTCTCCCTATTTTCTATTATAAAAGTGTGTACATTAAAGCAGGATTATATGATAAAAAATGCCTATTTGTCGAGTTGTGTGCTTTTATTTGAACTGTTTAAATACAAAACTTTTTTAGGAATGCTGTTAGACTTAATTCATGAACAGTACAAGTGTTGTCCTTAACTACACCTTTTTTTGGACTGTGTCATGGTCTTCTAGGCAAGAGAAAATTGATTCTTGTGCAAGGATTTTCACGAATTACCATGGGCAATTACCACCAAAGTGGGATTACTCATATTGGTTTGTGGGGGAAGTACACCTAAGCAGAGAGAACTCTTAGCTAAGTGAGAGAGATCCAACTGACTTAGTTTATTTTCCATTAAGAGGACCATCTCCAAATATCTGCTGAGTGGCTTACCAAAAACCTCAAATGCTAAAGAATTTCTCATTGAGCTGGGAAAAAGATACTAGGTGTTTGATAATATTGAGTCTTGATATCCAATGAAACAATTAATAGACATAAGATATGACAACATTGGGGGTGTAAAGGAATTTATTCTAAAGATGGTTCACATCCAAACCAAATTTAAAGCCCATGACATAAACCTGAATGAAATTTTCTTTGTCCAACATGCCTTAAATTTCCTGCCTGTTGAATTTACACAAATTAAAACTGCCTATAACACCTTCGGTGAAAAATGGACCATGAATGACCTTATTATCAAAGGTGTGGCTAAGGAAGAGAAACTCAAGAAAGAAAAGAGTGATCTAGCCTTCCTGACTTTTCATGGAAAACCTATTCTGGCAAGTGTAATTAGAAACATAAGAATAATTAATCCATCTAGTACTTCTAATAAAAAAACAAGACTCAAGGAAACCGGGTAACCGTAACACCACAATGTAGGAGGTTGTAAACTAGCTACCTTCAAGAAAAGTGTTTGGTATTTCTAGTGTAAAGGCAAGGGGGCATAAGAAGAATGATTATGGCATATTCAAAGCTTGGTTAGAAAACAAGAAGAAATCTGGAGGCAATCCTTTAGTTTTTGTCTATTATGAGTCTAGCTTAGTTGATCTCTTTATTGATTCTTGGTTGCTTGATATTCGTTCTACAACCCATATTGTTGTGTCTTTACAAGGGTTCAAAAACTTGAGGAAACCAAGTTTGAGAGAAAGCAAGATGAGGGTAGGAAGTGATCTTGAAGTCATAGGGGAATCAATAGAAGATGTTAGCTTAGTTTTAGCAATAGGATATGAACTTGTTTTAAGGGATACTTTCTATGTGCTTTCTTTTAGGAGGATTTTGACTTATGTTTCTTGTTTGGATATAATTGGATTTCATTTTACTTTTGGTTATGGAAAAATAAATTTGATTTTGAACTCCCAAGTTGTTGGATATGGTTCTTTGGTGGATGACTTGTATAAATTGTCTTTGGCTTCTGATGATGTTTCTTCATCTTTAAATGTTGAGAATATTGTTTCTAAAAGGCCTAAAATTAAGGAAAAATCATATTTATTATGGCACAAGTGCTTAGGTCATATTTCTAGGAAAAGGGTTAAAAGGTTAATTAAATATGATATTTTACCTTCCTTAGACTTTGATGACTTAGGGACTTGTGTGGATTGTATTAGAGGAAAATTTACCAAGACCAAAAAGAAAGGTGCAACCAAAAGTTCAAGTCTTTTAGAAATCATTCACACCGACATTAAGGACCTCTTTCTTGAAGTTGACAAATGCACAATAAAGGGATTGAATTATGCACCCCAAGAACTTTGATTTTCTCTACAAAACAAATTGAGCCTACTGAACCTTTCTCAATGTAGTCACTTGGAGCTGAGTAGATTCACAACAAACACACAATGGAGTTGAGTTGATTCACTTATCACTCTACTCAACTATGTTAGTAGGAACTGAACTATCAAACCAAGATAAAATATTTTTAGAACTGTTCCTCTAAACTTTTAAAATTGATGGAGAAGAATGAAACAATTCTAGTAAGATTCCTTTAAAAAAAATGTCCTTTAAATAAAATCAACACAACTTGTGATTTCTTTCAAAATATCAGTTCAATCACTTCAACAATAAGTTTAAATGGTGTAGAAAGAATGTAAGAGAGAGAACAACTTAACACAATGATTTATCCTGGTTCACCCCTAACCACTTGGGGCTACATTAAGTTCCCAGCTCCTCACTGAGATTTTCTTCACTATGAACGAGTATTCTATGTATGCCATAACTGCTTCCAGTAATAAACGAGTATTCTTTATTCCTCTAGCCACTCCTGGCTTCTTTTCACAAACCTTACAATGGCTAGCCTAACCTACTAGCTCACCAACACATACCCCTATAGGTTCAAGAATTTGGGATAAATTTAAGGTTGAGTAATTCTCTAAAACATTTCAAAGAATGGATAAACTAGTTGCAATACAAGAGAAACACCTACAACAGGATCTTAAGGTTTAGGTAAGAGTAGATGAGTAGAGTCAAAAGGCTTAAGTAGAGTGAAATAGCGTGTAAGCATTATTAGATTGATAATCCACTATCATAACCCTTCATTTCTCAAGTTTGAGCCTATTTATAAACTTTCTAGGGCTAGCCGTTAAGTTTCAAAACTTCTTGATGCAATAAGTATAGAAACTAGTCGTTAGACATAGCTTGTTGATGTAGCTTGTACTATATTGTCTTGTTATTTTGTCTTAATAGTAACTTGAATAGGGTCTTCATGTGACTCTGCTCAACTTTTGTTATTCTTTTCTTCAACTTTGCTCATCAAGTCTTCTTGCTTCTTCAATTGAATTCTTATGATTTAATGGTGTCTTCATGTTGATTTGCATAGGATCTTAAGAGGTCCCAAAATTCATCACAAATCTTTTGGTCATGTTGGAGATTTCTTTATTGAAATTCATGCTGACCCTGCTTATGTTTAGTTCTTAACTTTGACCACTCTGCTCATCTTTATCTTGAGTCTACTTAAGTAATTTGTGACTCATTTCTTTAGAAATGGCGATAAGTCATTGGTTGCTACCGCAAGTGCACGGATCGCTCAAGTAATATAGATACAGAGTAAAAGTTCATTCCCACGAGGATATTTGGTTATAAAGCTAAGTACCAACCAATAGCTTAATTAATTCTATTCAAGAACATAAAAATAAGAAAGCAATAATCTAAACTAAATCTAATCTACAAAAGCAATAAAGATAAACGGTTAGGTTTCAGGAAATCCATCTTCACCCCCTACATCTACCAATGACATGCAATCCTCCTCATAAACACAAATATATTGATTATGTTAGCTTGAGAATCTGATGTAGTCAAAAGCCTATGTCTAGGTCAATCAACCATAGTTTCATTTGCCTAACTCATTAGTTAATACCAAAATCAACTCATGAATGATCTATTCTCAATCACACACTATACATGGCCAATAGGTATATTTCTATCCCATTAACAAATCAACTCATCCAAGCCAATTGAAATCGCCGAACATGTATCAACCATACCATATCCATATCAACAAATCCCTATGTCTAGTTCATTTGCAATATTAGGATCATGCAGTTGATGGCTAACCAACAGCAAGCATTAAACACAGATAATGATTGAACAATAACCAAACATCCACACAAACTCAGAGAAGAACACATCATTAATATATATAAACAGATCCAAAATATTCCTAAACACAACTCAACTATACAATAGATAAAGAAGAGAAGAAAGAAAGGTAAAAAGAGAAAGGAAGCTCATTGATTTATCTTTTTGAAACTTGAATCCTCCTTCAATCCTTGATCCTTTACTCCAATCCACCATCAAAGGAGATTTAGCCAAACTAAGCTAACCTAAAACTACCTAAACCTAAACTAAGAAAATGGAAATGGCCAAAAATGGCCAGGACCCATAGAAAAACGTAAAAAATCTATTTATAGGCTCAGCTTGCCACCATCGTGCCGTGGCACCCAAAGGGTCGGTCTCATTGAGCTGCGGTGCCCACTTCTTCTAGGCCGCGGCCCTCTCACCTCGGGTCCAAGTATGGCATGCTGATGATGCCTCTCTGCGCCGCGACGCGCACTACCTTGCACCGCGATGTCACATGCTGAAATGCTAATTTGACTTCCTCTTCCTCTTTTAGCTCAATTGCTCCAAATTTGACCTTGTTTGAAGCCCTTCGTAACATGGAGAAAACACCAAATCAGTAACATATATAAATTTACTTAATCAATAACAATTAAAGCTCAATTTGCTATAAAACATATAAGAAAGGCTTAGAATCAGAATATGACAAATATAAGCACAAAAAACTCTAAATATGCATTATAAATAAGGACTAAGCATTCATTCTAGCACAGAGATAGGGCACAAGTAACTATATTTTATGGAGTTATCACATCTCAAACCTACATTTTGCTAGTCCTCGAGCAAATAAAATAGAACTAAGTAAATCACTTAAACATTCAAAACAACTTTAATTCAGCAAATAACATTTTTCAATTTCTTTTTCAATTAAACCAAATACTAATGTGTAATGACTGCATCAATCCTCAAAAAGTACAAATACCCCATAAACAGTTTCACACATATACAATCCTTAACATGTTATCAATTCAGAAAACTCTTCATGCAATTCACATTTTCACAAACATGCAAGATAAACTTCTCCTAATCAAGTCATACACATTCATATAAGTTTATAAGCATACATGTATATGATTCATAGAATCCACAAGATTGTAAATTAACTCTCTCTCCACTAATGTAAATCACATAAGATTGAGGATCAAAAGGGACTTTATCAGTTTATAATGTAAGGCCAATGGCATGGGCGAAAGAATTGAAGGAATAGGATACAATACAAACATTGAGAAACATAAACATATTACTTCAAGACTTGAGTCACAACATGATATTAGCAGGGTATTCAAAAGTAAAATCAGAAAACTTGCCAGAACCATTTTCTGATGCTTTTCAAACTTTACTTTTCTTTTGCTTTGCTTTTCTTTTTCATTTTTTTTTCTTTTCTTTCTTTTTCTTTTGATTTTCTTTATTTTGCAAAGCATTGCCTTTTCTTTTCTTTTGACTTTATCTGGTTCCTTCAGGGTCATTTTGAATTTAAAATTCATACCCCTAACTATAAGACTCATCTAAAGAAATAGCATACCATGTACTCAACAAACAATAAGGGTAGGAAGAAAATGACATGCTTTTACATGCATTAGAATGATTAACAGGTTAACAAACACAATGGTTATAAAAAACAAATAAGGTCAAACAGTATAAGGCTTCAAAAATGGACCTAGGGATATCATCATATCAGGGTAAGCTTTTTAAGGCTCAAACGATCCAAACAATGCCCTAATCATTTCTTCAATCATGCATAACCTAGGATTTCGCCTCAAGAGAGTTCAAAAATAATTTCTAAGATAATCAAAACTCTACATGTACATCCATAAACATTCTCAAAACATGCACTCTTTATCATTTTCAAAGTTACACTTGCATTTAAGTGAGATGTAAATCATGCATCAAAAGTAACTAAATTGTTTCATATCTTCCAAATCACATAAGGTTTCACTGAAAAAGGGGCAAATAGCAACCTTTCACATCATGGACAACCAAAACAACACTCGCATTCTTGCAACATGTCATGCATTCAAATAGATTCAACTTTCTCAATTCAAGTATGCATAATATCACTTGCAAACAGTGAAAATTGAAACTCTTGTCAACAGCACATCAGTGATAGTCAAAATAAGATATAATCATGAAAATATAATGACTAAAATCACTGTATACTCAAAATACCAATACATGTTAACATTAAGCATAAAAGTAATAAAACATATAAAGATACTCCCCCAAACCAAAATGAAATGTATCCTTAATGAATATGGTCTATAGGGAACCTAAGACTCTTAAAATAGCAGCCTAGCTACTACTGAGCATTACTAAATAAAGAAAAATAGAGAAAATAACATAAAAAACAAAAACAAGGGTGTCTTGCCGCGGCGCGCCCACTGCTGAGCAGCTCACAAAAAGCTGCACAATTGCAGAATTGTGCACCCGCACCGTGGTGCGCACAACCTTAGCGCCGTAAATACGATAACCTAAATCAAGTAAATTTAGCAAAGAAACACAGCTTTGCTACTTGGATTTGGCTCATATGGGTCTCTAACTACAATAAAACTTGTTCAAAAAGTTAAATTACAAAATGTATAACATAAAAATAATAAAACACAAAAACAAAATACTAACCTATTAAAAAAAACTAAACAAACTTAAAACTTAAAAACAACAAAATCATTAAACTAACCTAATCAACATATATATATACTAACATACTAACAAAAACTTATTAACAAAACTAACAAAACATGAACATATATATACAAACATACAAAACACAAGATACTAACTATTTATGCACAAAGTAAAAGCAATAATGTAACATAAACTTGGGATTTCCTCCCCAAGAAGGACCTAGTTTATAGTCTTAGCCAGACTTTGTCACCAAAATTGAAGTACTACGGATGAGTAGTCTTCAAGAACTTGATCCAAGGGTTATCCTTTCAGGAGTCGCGAATTCCCGCAAGGGCCTCGTATGATTAAAATCACCCGGCTTCTTTATTGAAACTAAAATAGGACATAGAAGAAACATAGATTATATACAACTATATACAACTTGAATTAGGACTAACTAAACTCATTGTCAATATTAGCAATATAAAAACCAAATATCTCTGGCAATGGCGCCAAAAACTTGGTTGCTACTGCAAGTGCACAGATCGCTCAAGTAATACAGATACAAAGTAAAAGTTTGTTCCCTGCGAGGATATTTAGTTATAAAGCTAAGTACCAACCAATAGCTTAATTAATTCTATTCAAGAACATAAAAATAAGAAAGCAATAATCTAAACTAAATCTAATCTACAAAAGCAATAAAGATAAACGGTTAGGTTTCAGGAAATCCTTCTTCATCCCCTACGTCTACCAACAACATGCAATCCTCCTCGTAAACACAAATGTATTGATTATGTTAGCTTGAGAATCTGATGTAGTCAAAGGCCTATGTCTAGGTCAATCAACCATAGTTTCATTTGTCTAACTCATTAGTTAATACCAAAATCAACTCATGAACGATCTATTCTGAATTACACACTATACATGGCCAATAGGTATATTTCTATCCCATTAACGAATCAACTTATCCAAGCCAATTGAAATCACCGAACATGTATCAACCATACTATATCCATATCAACAAATCCCTATGCCTAGTTCATTTGCAATATTAGGATCATACAGTTGATGGCCAACCAACAGCAAGCATTAAACACAGATAATGATTGAACAATAACCAAACATCCACATAAACTCAGAGAAGAACACATCATTAATATATATAAACGGATCCAAAATATTCCTAAACACAGCTCAGCTATACAATAGATAAGGAAGAGAAGAGAGAAAGAAAAAAGAGAAAGGAAGCTCATTAATTTATCTCTTTGAAGCTTGAATCCTCCTTCAATCCTTGATCCTTTACTCCAATCCACCATCAATGGAGATTTAGCCAAACTAAACTAACCTAAAACTACCTAAACCTAAACTAAGAAAATGGAAATGGCCAAAAATGGTCAGGACCTATAGAAAAACGTGAAAAATCTATTTATAGGCTCATCTTGCTGCCATCGCACTGCAGCCCCCACATACGCGCACCGCGGCGCCCAAAGGGTCAGTTTCATTGCGTCGCAGCGCCTACTTCTTCTGGGTCGCGGCCCTCTCGCCTCGGGTCCAAGTATGGCATGCTAATGATGCCTCTCTGCGCCGCGCCGCGCACTACCTTGCGCCTCGGCGTCACATGCTGAAATGCTAATTTGACTTCCTCTTCCTCTTTTAGCTCACATGCTCCATATTTGACCTTGTTTGGAGCCCTTCCTAATATGGAGAAAACACTAAATCAGTAACATATACAAATCTACTTAATCAATAACAATTAAAGCTCAATTTGTTATAAAACATACAAGAAAGGTTTAGAATCAGAATATGATAAATATAAGCACAAACCCTCTAAATATGCATTATAAATAAGGACTAAACATTCATTCTAGCACAAAGATAGGGTACAAGTAGCTACATTTTATGGAGTTATCAGTCATCCTCTCATATGATCTTTCTCTATAAATAGAGAGGGTCTGCAAGCAAAAATTAAGCATAATCTTGTACAACCAAGTTAGTCCATTTTAATATCACAAAGTAAACACATATATTTTCAATATAGATTGTCAATTATCAAAACTTTTTATAAAAGCACTCAACTCAAAAGACTTTGGAGCTTACATTTCTCCTACTATTTGTGGTAATAGGTTTTTTTTATCAATTTCATTAATGACTTTTCTTGATTTGGCTATCTTTATTTAATTAAAGAAAGTATGATGCACTTGATAAATTCAAGGTTTTAAAAATTGAAGTGAAAAAGCAATTAGGAAAGCTCATCAAGATAGTGAGATCTGATCGTGGTGGAGAGTGTTATGGTAGATATGATGTCATAGGGCAACATATAGGACCTTTGCTAAATACTTGCAAGATTATGGAATTATTCCACAATACACTATGCCTAGTAGTCCTGAAGCAAATGGTGTGGCCGAAAGGCATAACTGCATACTAGAAGATATGATGAGGAGCATGTAGGTGTAACTTACCAGAATTTCTATGGGGTAAAGCCTTGAAAACAACCCTTTACATACTTAACAGAGTTCCCAGTAAATCTGTCCCAAAAATATCTTTTGAACTTTGGACAGGTAGAAAACCCAGCTTGAACTATCTTCGTGTCTAGGATTGCCCGACAAAAGTTAAGATTTATAATTCCTTAGAGAAAAAGATAGACCCCAAAACTAGTCGTTATTTTTTCATTGGATATTCAGATCATGCAAAAGGATATAAGTTCTATTGTACTGGCAGGGGTACTAGAATTATGAAGTCTTTATATGCCAATTTTTTGGAACTTGATGTGGCAGACCATGTTATTCTATATATTGGTATTAATTTTGCATGAGATTGTTTCTTTGCCTTTGCCTATTTTTGATTATTATCTCATCAGATACTCCCGTTGAAGATGAGCTTCCAATAGAAAACATAGTTAATCATCCTTTTATTGATAATGTGATTGATCCTACTGCTACGATTGAGGTTCTCCAACCTACTGAACTGGTTAAGCAAATTCCTATGAAGAGGTTAATCAGACAGAGGCAACTTGTCATTTCTAATGACATTATGGTCTATCTGAGTGAGGATGCTTATGATATTGGGGATGTCATTGACCTAAATAATTATCATGAAGTTGTTTATTGTCCTCTATTCAATTTGTGAATAGATGCTATGAATGAAGAAATGCAATCTATGGCTAATAATAGGATATAGGAGCTGGTTGAATTACCTAAAAATTGAAGGCCAATCGGTTGCAAGTGGGTCTTTAAAACAAAGGAAGATTCAAATAGTAAGATTGGAAGATTTAAAGCTGGACTTGTGGCTAAGGGCTTTACTCAAAAGGAGGGCATTGACTTTAATGAGACCGTTTCACCTATGTCAACTATAGATTCCATTAGAATTGTTATGGCACTTGTAGTTTACTTTGATTTAGAGTTGCACCAGATGGATGCCAAGATAGCCTTTTTGGATGGTGATCTTAGTGAGGTAGTGTACGTGCAACAACTTGAGGATTTTCAAGCAAAGGGTAATGATCACTTGGTTTGTAGATCGAAGAAGTCCATTTATGGTTTAAAACTGACTTCTAGATGGTACTTGAGATTTGATAAGGTAGTGACTTCCTTGGGTTTTGAAAAAAGTAAGGTTGATCAATGCATATACCTTATGTAACACCCTCGAAAACATGTTAGACTTGTACATGATTATAGAGATAGCCTAATACTTGCTTAACATGCCTGCTTAATTTTGTGATTTTCTGAGTTAGTTTAGTCACTTTGCTGTAACACTATATGTGAAAAAAAGTTATTATTAGCTCTGAAATTGGCTTAAACTGCTTAGTTAATGGAAATAAATTTGGATAATTTGTTTATAAGTCACAAATGTATGGAATAAGGTATAGTTAAATTTTGAGAACTAACTGAATCTGTTTGGCATTTTTAAGTACACTGCGGGGATGTTCTAATACCGAATTGGTGAGTTAGATATTTGAAAAGTTATGGAAATGGTGAAATGAGAATTAAGATGAATCTTAGGACTTTTTCTAATACCTTTGGAAGTTAGGAAATTTGATTTGGTGAAATCTAAGTATTCTTAACAGATATAGAGTTACAGGCAAAATATTAGATGATTCACGGCTTCCATCACCTTCTCTTTGACTTTCTTTGATTATTTTGCTTCATTATCATCCATTCTTTACGTTGGCCAACAGAAAAACAAAAGAGAAAAGAAAATAGAGAAAACAAAGGAGGAAAAGAGGAAGAATAAGGAGGAAGAAGCGGAGAGGAAACCTTGAGCTCATTCTTCTTGGACACTAGAGGTAGGGGGACCTTGTTTCATAACTCTTTCCCTTCCTTTTCTTCATTTTGCTTCATGAGGTTGCTTGATGAGAAAATAAGTTTGGGTGAGTTACGAGTTTTCCTAGATTGGTTATTGTTTTTCTTGGCTTAGTAGGTGGTGTTTGTGGTTTAGTTCGATCATGATTATGACTTAGATCATGTTTATGTCTTTATTTCTCCATGAATTTTGAGTTGGAAAAACGGGTTTGAAGGTGGAGCTTTTGATTTATTTTCCATTGTGTTTGTGTTTTGAATGAAGTGTTTAAGAGTTACAACAAGATTTGAGGTTATGTTTGATGTTGAAAAACATTTAGGAATTGATTTTTGGAGTGTTAAAAATTAATTTGGAATCAATTATGCAGAAATCATTTTTTGCATAATTTTCTAGTACACTGGCGCCTAAGCGCCAGAGCTGGGCACCTAGGCGCCCACTGCCTAGAAAAATAGGGGAAACAATTTAGTGCACTGGCTCCTAGGCACCTAATGCCCAGAGAATTTTTCTTGATGATGCGCACACAGGGTGCCTAAGCGCTAGGTGTAGGCGCCTAAGCGCCAGCCGTGGGCGCCTAGGGCCAGGTCCAATTTTTCCTAGGACTTTTTTGTTTTGTTAAAATGGAGTTCTTTATTTGTGTTGTTCCTTCATTTAGGCTTTCTAAAGGGTGATGAGACTCTAATAGGGGTTTTAAATGAAGTGATAATGAGTTGAATTAAATTGATTGACATGCTAATTATTGTGGTAATTGGTCATTATTTTTCATACTTGTAATTGATGAAGGACATGAATCTCACATTTGGTGATAATATATGATAGTGTGAGGAGGTCACATGCCCTCCCTATCATAGTGATGAGTTGAGGATGGTGTTTTCCGTCCCTCATTATTTTGGTAGTTGAGGTGAGGAGGGTCATTCCCTCCCTCTTTACTAGATGTTATCCTAAATAGAAGGTAGGTGAGGAGGGACATTCCCTCACTATCAGAGGTTATCCTATACTATTGATAGTGTGAGGACGGACATTCCCTCCCTATCACCGAGTAGTTGAGGAGGGACATTCCCTCATTACCTGGAGAAACTCATAGAATTGGGTTCCTGTGTTCTATTCAAAACTCATGACATATAATGACATTATCCATTTATATTTCACAAATACATTTTTAAGATATTGCATAGGCTTGAACATAAGGTATCAATAGCCATATGCATGACATTGCAATTGTATGAGTAATTGCTTACCTTTGAGAATGTGTTGAAGATTTGTGAATTTTGTGTGGAAATGGTTTCTATACAAATTAATAAAATGAGATTTTATTTTGGAAAGTGAAAGGAAATTGTTTTGACTTTTGCCACATTTCTAGTGTGATTTGTGATTTTACTTGATGTTTTTTTTCCCAAAATAGCTAGAATGATTGTGATGACATGTTTTATTGTTAAATTACTAAGGATTTGTGATTCTTACCCCGTGTGTTATGATTTCCATAATGATTGCAGGGAAGAAGGCTTACAGAAATTAAAGTGCAGATATGAGCTTGGGAGCTTAGTCTAGTTTCAATTGTATCTAGTTTCTTTTTGGTTGTATGTTAGGAATATTTTTGGAACTTATATATTTGGTGCCTTGAGAGGCCTAGTCTATAAACTGTGTACATATTGTATTTATGATAAATATAGACGTTATGTATTATTCATCCTTTTTGTGACTCATATTTTCTGTATATACGTAACTGTTTTATTAGAAAATGTTAATTAGTATGTGGTAGCGTGCCTGAATCTAATTACTGAGGTATAATTATGGTTATACTATTAGTATTAAATTTAGGATGTTACACCTTAAGGTCAATTGGAGTAAATTCATCTTTCTTGTATTGTATATGGATGACATATTGCTTATTAACAAGGACCTTGGCTTGCTTCATGAAACCAAACATATGTTGACAAGGTTCTTTGACATGAAAGATCATGGTGAAGCATCATTTATGTTGAGAATCGAGATTCATAAAGATAGATCTTGATGTGTGCTTGGGTTATCTTAAAGGGCTTATATTGAGCGAGTCCTTGAGAGATTTAATATATAAAACTGTAAACCCAAGAATATTCCAGTTGTTAAAAGTGACATATTTAACAAAGATCAGTGTCCTAAAAATGAGTTTGAGAGAGCACAGATGAAGGATAAACCTTTTGATACTACATTGAGGAGTTTGATGTATGCTTAGGTGTGCACTAGGCTTGACATTACTTTTATAGTTGGCACTTTGGGTAGATATGAGTCTAATCTTGGGAATGATCATTGGATTGTTGCCAAGAAAGTGATAAGGTACTTGTAGAAAACAAAAGATTATATGCTTCTATATAGTAGAGTTGACAATTTGGAGATAATAAGGTATACTAACTCAGATCTTGATGGGTGCCCTAATGATAGGAAATTGACTTTTGGCTATGTTTTCATGTTGCCTAGGGTGTGATATCTTGGAAAAAGTAAGAAACAAACTCCAGTTGCCTCTTCTACTATGCAAGTGGAGTTTATTGCTTGTTATGTTGCTGCTACTCATGTTGTTTGACTGAGAAATTTGGTGATAGGACTTTGTATTATGGATTTCATTACTAGGCTACTAAAGATTTACTATGATAACAGTGTTGCAGTGTTTTACTCTAAAAAAACAAACTATTATCAGTTCTGAGCACTTGGAATTAAAGTATTTGGCTGTCAGGGATCATGTGAAGAATAACACAAATTCTATGTTAGCTGATCCTTTAACCAAAGGACTTAGGCCCGTATATTTAAAAAGCACGTTGAAAACATGGGCATTTTGAGTTCTTTTGATGTACTTGGGTAGTGAGAGTTTGAGATTTATGCAAATTTTCCTTGTCATGTTGGACCATTATTTTGGACATTGTTAGTGTTTGGTTGACATATATTGTTTATTTTGAGCAATTGACAATACATTTCTTTTATTATTATATCTCTTTATATGTGTGTGTGAATGTGTCTATCTATCTATCTATTTATCTATCTATCTATCTATATATATATATATTGGAGTTTGAGGCATAATGATATTTTGAATCACTGTTATTGGGACCATTGTGCCCGTGGTTGATGCCATGTTGGAGTGGAGGCATAATAGTTCTTGATGAACCATACAATTTCTCTAGCTTTAAGAGTATTTTGAGAGAAATTGTGAGAACTGACAAAGAAAGTGGCAGTGTGATTGTTAGATCACATTGGTATACTATTTCCTTTATGCACTCCTCACTAATGACTAGTTGACGAAGTCGATGATGTTTGTAATCATGAATTAGTCCTACATCAATAAGGTATGTAACGAACGCCATGATTCGATGTTAGTTGACTTTAGTTGGATGAAGTCATATTCAGATGTCGCATATTAGATCATGTGTTTTCTTAAAATGTGGTCACATTAAAAAATTACGTCATTAATCTGAAAGTCGTTTTCAAACAAATATTTTCAAATTAAAGTTACACAATTAATGTTGTCAAAGTGAGAGAATGTTAGAATTATTTAATAATTCTTGTGGCCTACAATCAATTGTGATTTTTAATTTTACTAAAAATCAGCTAATATATGATCCATATGGGGATGCATTTGAGCTCAATTATTAATTTAAGTGATCCATTTAGAATGTACTAGGCATTTGTAGGTTTGATTAGTTTGGGTTATAGTGTAGGCTTTAGCCCATAGGCCTATGATGGGAGGGCACTAAGATGAACTTATTTAGGCTAGGTCCCCTTTGCATTTACAGTAACAAAGAGATTCCACAGCTTGCCTCATTGAAAGTTGTGACAGAAAGTGTGAATTATAGAAGAAACTCTAGCCTTTTTCACAAGTTTTTGTAGGGTATTGAATTAACTCGACAATTCCTAAACGTCAACAAATCATGTATTCAACAAGTAAACATTTTATTAGTGTTCTAATTTCATCTAATCTTCATATGTTTTTGCTTATTTAATGACCATTACATAATTATGCCCTAAATAATATGAGGGGGAAAAGGAAGTTTTTTGTTTTTAAAAGGTCTTCGGGAAAATTGAAGTTTAAATGCTATCCAAACAGTCTGAATAATAATTTTCTTATAACCCAAGTCACAGGCTATAGTAAGGCCTGGGCGTATAGCACAAATCTCAGCCTCATGTTGGTTGCCTAGGGAATGAAGTCGTGGAACCCAACCGGCCATTGACTGAGGGAGTCTCGAACAAGCCCACCTCTTCTCCTGAGATCCCCACAGAAGACCCATCCAAGTTCAATTTCACATACTCCATAGGTGGATTAAGTTTAATTATAATTAGCATTGGAGTTAAAAATTCAAAAGAGTATGGTATTTTAGATTAAGATATTACTTGTGATTTTGTCAATAATTTGTAAGTGTTATATGCAATTTTTGAGACAGTTCCGCTCAAAATTAAAAAATTTATTAAACAGGGTGTGTTTTCAATACAAAGTGTGAAGTTCATGAAATTATTTGTACATTTTACACATTGGCCAAAAATGAAGGATCTAAACGACAATTTACTTAATACTTTTATTTCAATTATTAGATTTATTTATCCAATTTTTCATTTAGAGCATGTTTGGGAAAGATTAATTCTTTTCCAAACAGCTGTTTTTGGAGGATTAAGCTGTTTTGTGAAATAATTATTATGTTTAGGTAAAAAGATTATTTTCTAAAAAAGTTTTTACACGAAATTCAATGTAAAAAAAAACTTTTTACAGCTAATAATCATAAGCTGAAAATTGAAGCTTATGATTTTAGTTTATAGATTATTTCTTACACTTTGATATGTAAATACTATTTTGTCCTCAATCAAATTTTTTTAATCATTCTATACCTATTTTAATAAATTTAATGCATAAAAGTGATTATTTTTTATATCATTCAAACGAATTATATTAGTTTAAAATCATTTTATAAATGCATTTAAATATAAAAATAAATCGATTATAATCGATTATAACAATAATTAATTATCAGTATAATCTATAATTTTTAACTTTTCTAAACAAGACCTTAGTGTATGAAATAAGTACATGAGATGGAGTTATAAGTGTGACTAACAAAAATAAATAACTTGTTATTGGTCATTGGTATTGCAGTTTGATCTTTTAAGAAAGGAATGTGATTGGTGTGTATGTAGAGTCACGATTACTTTTATTAGTTTTATGATAAAAGTCTTCTTCCAATTTTTTTAATCTTTGTTCTTAGTCGCAATAAAAAGGTAGAACTGTAGAAGCAAGTTTGTTTGCCACCAAGGTTTGACTCTTCTGATGGGAAAAAGAACAGAAGAACTTTACATTAGTTGATGTAACGTGGGCAGACAAGAGTGTTTTGTGCAATTCCTGGGATATTTCCTGGCTCTTTCACTCTATTATGAATTGGTTCGTCAAATAACGTGGGCTTACATAGTGTTTTGTGCAATTTCTGGGATATTTCCTTGCTCTTTCAGTCAATTATAAATTGGTTCGTCAAATTCCACTTATTGACTTTCGGGAAACAAAAAAAGAGAAAGATAAAACTTAAAAGGACTATAAAAATGGATAAGAAATGAGAATAAAAAATTCCAGTAGGCTGTTTGCTTGCAAAAAGAAACTCTAACATTATGTCAAGTATTAAAAATGATGATTTTATGAAATACAAGTAGAATGGAAATGGAATGAAATGATTGAAATAAAACCATCGTTCTCAATCCATAATATTTTAAAGGTTTAAGTGAGATTTGGTTCTTACCCTTTTTACTCATTTAAATTTTTTTGTCTATAATTTGTTTATTTCGATCCTTATATTTTCACTTAATAATTTGTTATCCACATCAAATCTTTAGAAAAAGTACTGGATATACCAAACTGATGGCAGAAAGTAATAAAACAAAATGAGCGAAAATAAGTCTGGCATGTGACAGAGGTAGCACCATTTTTTAACAGGCTCTTATATTTTTATATTAAATAGTGTATATATATATTTTTATATTTCATTTAATATTATTTATTATACATATTTTTTATCATTTTTTCTTACTTAATTACATCTTTTAAAAAAAAGTATAAACAATCATACATTTCTAAAAATATATATATAACTAACATTTTCCTTTCTTAAGTCAACAACGCGACTGCATCCTCATCTAAATAAAGGTATAAGGAAGTACTCTGCGTAAAGTAGCTGCAACAAGAACAATGGCATCAGCAACGAGATAAAGTGGCAATCATTCTTGTCCAAGTATGGCCAGCGCCAACTTTGGACAGTGTTGAATTTTTCTTAATGATCAAAATACTAAGAGCAATAGCTCAATAAAATAACAATTTTCTTTAAGGTAGTAGCTCCCAAAAATTTGTGAAGGAAATTAATTGGCTTGAGCTGGTTCATTTCCTAAGAGGGCACCACCATCTCCCCATCCTTTATTTTTTGTTTTTGACATCTAAGCAGCATGATATATAGACTCCAGCCCTTATAAGTTTGGAATTTGGATGGAGGGATTTTAAAGGGAAAGAAAAGTTAGGACTTTTTCTTTTTTTAAATAAACATTTTCTTTATTTGAAAATTTTTAAAATAAAAGAAATGAAATGAGAAATTATCATGTAATTTTTCAATTATTTCTTATTCATTTTTATAAATATTTTATAATTCTTTTAATTTATAAATAAAAAATAATTTTTTTTCCTCCAACTCCTCCATCCAAACATAGGCACCAATGAACTCGTAAGAAGGGGAGCTATTGTAAGGGAACTGAGTTGGTCCATTCCAGCCATATAGAAACCAATGAAAACTATAAACATGCTTTATAAGAAAAGGATAATATTAGGAACACGTTCTTTATCATATTTTTTTATCACATATTTTTTTATTGAGTCACATCATAACTAAAATAACATTTAATTTTGATTAATATGTAATTAACTTAATTAACGTATAATCAACTTTGAATGATATGTAATCAAGTTTAAGTATTATTTTAGTATGTGATGTGATCTAATAAAAAAGAACATATTAAAAAGAGTGTAATAAAAAGTGTGGTCTTAGTACTCCTCGAAAAGGATAATAAAATGTTTTGTAATTTGTAACTTAGACCACGAGAGAATAATAATTATCCATACAAATTGATTTTTGTCAAAATGAATTTCATTGTAGCTTATACTCCAATGTTTTCGATTGGAAGTCAATAGAAATCAAACAACTTCTTTTCTAAAACAAAGGAAAAGCAATATGATATAGCTGTTCCTTTGGAATAATAATTTTATTGTATAAAGTAACTTATTAAGCAAAATGTATTAATCTTGAAAATCAATTCCTCAAATGATAAACAGTTTAATTATAAAGTTGATAATTACCTTCCAGATAAACATATAGAAAGACTGCAATGCAGCTTTGCTCTTCAGATCTATAGATTTGGCATGATACCAGAGGACTGAAGCCAGAATGGCATGTCCTAGACCCTAACATATTGAAAGTGAGAATAAATTTCAAACTTCACAGTAAAATGATCAAACAAGTCTGCATTCACTTGGTATCAATCTGTATATTGATTAAAACAGTAATTTGAACATTTATGAAACAACTTAGGCTTTCTCCTGAAATAATGCCTCCTTGAAAGTGCCATTTTACCTTTGACACTAATATCAAGTCCATGCAAATATAAAGTCAGGATATTCTAATGTAACAAGGAATGGTTTCATAGGGAGACATTTCCTTATTTTAGCTCGAACATATGCTATATTACAAGCTCTTAATATTAAATATAATTGGAGTCTGCTGTGCTCTATAACTCTATGCTGAATGTGTGTCGGTGAAGATTACTCAAGTTCAGAACTTCAGAAGACATGAAGAAAAAACAGACAATCGCCAAATTTGAATTATTAACCAACCACTTAACCACTATACTATAAAAGTGCAGCATTAGAAGGAAGGGGACTAGAGGAGTATATATAACTATAGATCAACTTCTTGGAAACTCACTATTCCACAAACGTGTTAACTAGAATTACACTCCTATCCACCCAGGCACAAAAAGTTATAACTACTTATAAAAGGAAGAAGGTGTCATAAACCATCTCTCCCAAAAGCTTTCACCTATGTTTTTGGGAGTGATGGTTAATGATATGGTATCAGAGTCTCTGTAACTAAATGGTCTAGAGTTCTTCCTTGACACCCTCATTCTTCTAATAAATAGTTGACTTTCAACATTAGGTTCATGGACTATGCATTATCCACGTTTTAAGTCTTAAAGAGCTCTTATGTGAGGAGGCCTATTAGATATATAAACTATTCATGTGCTTTAAGTTTTCGAAGGAGAAGGTTCATGACAAAAGGATACTACACACACAACTATAACCTATACTAGTAAATAGCATATTACCGTGAAAATTTTGCTCGAGAGGAAAGGAGATGTTGCACCCACCAAAATGGTAACTCCATAAGCCATTTCAAGAAGTGAAACACAAATCCAAAATACCTGGCAAAAATTAATTAGGTACATGATGAGAGTACAACTGCTGAGATATTGAATGAGAGGAACATACCCGCTTTTGACCCAAATGTACGGACAAAGATCGGACACCAAATTTTTTATCTCCTTCAATGTCAGGTATATCCTATATAAAATACAGCAAAAGGATTTACATTAGATACACATTTCGAACCAAAAGTTTGATGTCGAAAAACAAATGCTTATATTAAGAAACTAGAAGTTATTACCTTGAACAATGATAAAACTACAAAGATCAAACTCAAGATTGCAGTACAAAAAATCAGTGGTCTTGGTAAGGTAGCTGGTCTCTTGACCACATAGGTCTATGACATTTTGACATGTATTAGAACCAGAAAACATGAAGCTTCCTTGGAAGGTAGATTTTCTAGATAGAAAACTAAGACATACTTGTAAGACACCATGCATGTTACCAACACAACAACACTACTGTTGTTAGCTAAAAATGCCCCATGCTAATAGAAAAAGGGTAGGTTGAGGTGGTAAGTAACTTCGACCCATGAAAAAAAAATGTTACATAACTTTCGTATTCCTGCAGTCAAACGTAGATTAGTTTCATGAGAGATTCAAAATATCCGAACGTGAGAGATACTTCGCGGTCTCGCCAAAGAAAATAAAAAATACCCCATACTTCTTTTCTTTTTCTTATTTCTTCCTTTTGACTCTTTCTCGGTAAAATATTGTAAGCAGGTAATTAGTGAATAACTGAATATAGACCTACCAACGAATAGATGGTGGTTTCAAATAGTTTATCATGAATTCAACTAAGTCAAACTATAAACGTGGGATAAAGATTTGTTGTTGCTGTTTTGTGTACAAAAGCTAATGCATGCGCATCCACAACAATACGACATTAAAGAGCACATTTCATTGTACCAAAAAAAAACACACACACACACACACAATTCAGTGTGACAAAACCTGCATGTGAAGAAAATATCCAAGCGGAATTGCTAGTGCCCGATTAGTTAAAATGTTCATCGCTGCAAGCACCGGAGATTTCTTCCATCTCAACAAAGGCAACTGAAAATTTTCAGAGACAATGAAGTTATAAAAACAGTCAACAATGTAATCACTATCAAATAAATTTCCAAATATGAGAATTTCAAAAAGTATGAGCGAGTGTCTTTAAATCCACATACTATGTTTGTTTTGCCATACAGGCTCATACAAGGGTCGGGTAAAATCTATCACATAGCACATGTGGATATAATTTGACAAGTGGTCAACAAGCAATAAAAAAACTAAATTAAATTTTTATCGATTTCAGATATCACATTTATTGTTTTATTAATTTATTAATAATTTACTACTTGAATTAATTGATATTTCTAAGATCCGAATCTCACGTTATAATAAACATACTACTGTCACTAAGGGGGTGTTGACGTTATAATTGGTTCGGTATGGACTTTCGAATTTATTGGATCTAACCGATCCAATGAACATACTCCCAACTGTCACATAATTCCAACTCTTGAATCCGACCTCCAGCATACATAGTTTTCCTCCCAAAATGAAAATTAGGAAAAGTACATGTTAATGGCAAATGAAGCCTAAATACAAATAGCAAGTTATTTTATTCCTAGCATTACAGGGGCTGTTTTAATTTTCAGATATCACTCTAAGTTTTTAATTTAATTAATATATATCTAGTACATGCAAGTTCAAATTAACTTATTTTGATTTTAGAAAAATTTATAATCAAAATATTCTAAAAAAAGTTTTAATAAAGAGTTTTGCTAACAATTGCTTTAAGCATTTAATATATTTGGAACTCATAAAACATTTATTATACTTGGGGAGGATGAGGCCACAAAGAGCGTGCTCTTATGATGCAAATGGGTGAAAGCGAAATTTGATCCTAAGATCTTGCAATCAACTATAGAGACCTTTATTAACTTAACTAGTTAGCACCTTCAATTTCTTTGTTGTAATATTTGTGTGTACTTTTGATCCAGGTTTATATATACATAATTTGATATTTACATGTAAGTTGTGTAAATAGAGTAAAAAAGAAATAAAAAAATGTCATTTTAATTTAGTTTGTAATGTTATGATTGTGTTTTTATGACATGAACTACCTATATAAAATTTACTCTCTTTTTATTTTACAATTTTATTAATGATTTTAACTCAATTTTAATTATATTTTGATAACTTTTTTTAATTTTTAAATAGAGCGCTTTTAAACTTATACATACACTCAAGCCATGTATAAATCATTTTAGATTAACATCTTAAAACTTTGATGACTAACAAAAATTAATGTGCCATATGTTTTAATTATATAAGTAGTTTTATGTTTGATAGTTAGCATTTAATAATATATACTTTCATTAATTATTTTTCAAAGTAATCTTTCTCAAGCATTGTTAATAATTAACAATGTCATTATTAATGCTTCTCAAGGAAATGTTTTGTAAATAGAGTAAAAAAAAAAGAAAAAATATATCATTTTAATTTATTTCCCATGTTATGTTAGTGTTCTTTATGACATTAAAAACATATAATTTTTAATCTTTAGTTTTTCATTTTACAATTTTATTGAGAATTTTAACTCAATATTTATTATATTTTGATAACTTTTTTTATGTTTTAAACAAAGCTTTTTAAAACTATATAGATACTCTCAGGCCATGTATAAATAATTTTAAATTAATATCTTAAATCTTTGATGATTAACTAAAACTAATGTATGATGCATTTTAATTATATTTGAAGTTTCATTTTTGATAGTTAATGTTTAATAATATAGTCATATTTTTCAATGTAATTTTTTCTCAAGCAATGTTATTAATTAACATTGTAATTATTAATGCTTTTGAAGACAATTTTACTATTATAAAAATAAATAATAATAATAATAATCATATATGTCCGCATTGTACAATACAAATGAACACAATATATATTAATGACCATTATATAATTATTCCCTAAATAATATGAAGAGTGAAAAGGAAGTATTTTTTAGTTTTTGATTAATATATCATATAAGTGTTATTATGAAACTATTTTTAAGACCATAACTTGTTTATCACTATACTCAACTTTTATGAGTGGTAAAAAGGAAGTTTAAATGCAATCCAAATGAACTCACATCGATTGAATAAGCAGCCGCAAGCACAGCACCGATGAAAAGAGCCCAAAACAATGGCCATTAACCTACAATCCACGCAAGCCAGAAACACTGTACAAGAGAATAAAATGATAAGTCTCATCCTACCTTGTCAATACAGTTTATCTTGTTTCAGTAAAAATAAAATAAAATAATGAAATAAAGCTTATCTTGAACTATACATCATTGGAAAAAGCACACCACAAAAAGGCAGACCGTGTTGCATTAGTACATGTACAACCATACAATAACAAAAACATTCCATCCTAAGCTTTGAATGGATAAGAACATTATTTTATTGATCAAATGTTTCGCAATCAAAATTCTAGAGAAAAGATTGAAGATCGCGTGAAATTTTGATGACCATTAGAAAGACCTAAAAGATCATAAATTTTCCTTAAGATCAGATTTGAGTCTCAACCTAAAGAAAACAAAATTGATGGCTAGACAAAAGGCAAGGTCATAGACAAGAGGATGATATAGACAAAGAAAAATATTTAAAATATAACGTTTTAACTTAACGTTGAATACAGTTTGTAACAGTGTCTGGCCAGAGGAAATAACGTATCACCAAAGTATATAGAGAAAGAGGCAGGACTAAATTATTTTATCATGAAGTTTTAAATTTTCATACTACTGCAGATATTAAGAGAATAAAACGAACAAAATGTTAATAAATATTTATATGCCCAAATTTACAATTAACCAATAACCATGGTAATTGGTTCCTCAGAACTAATAGAAACAAAATTTATATTAATGAGTGGAGGAAAATCAAGCAGGAGATATGATGTGTATCCAAGTTGCCAAATATGATAATTCTATATATGGTACCAGAATTAAAGATGATACAGTAATAATGACACCAGTTGTGAAAGAATATTCGCCAGATGCCAACAGAAGATATGGCTTGTTTATCTGCAATAAAACATTTAGCACTCATCAATAATAAGACAAGGCATCAGCAAAGGGAGTGAGCTAAAAAAAGTTTCTTGTTTTGTTGACTTTGTCACAGGCTGCAATAATTGATGAGGATGCTTGATAAATTTACGTTATTAAACCAGAGTTTGGTGACCAAAATAATATAAACTGCTCAAGATGTGCATGCAAGCACAGATATGCTTGTATTCGCCTAGTGTGTATAGGTACCTAAATATCCAACTTCAGTGGCTCCATTGATGAACTAGACAACAACCACTATCATCTTTATGGAGTAATTCTCAGTTTGACATGATCTTTTATAAGTATTTAAATTATTATTTAATATGTGTAAAATTGTGGGGCTATAATAGAAATGCATCAATACATAAATATATTTTGTCATATATTAAATAATAATTTGAGTGCCTAATAAATATGTGGTAGACCGTGTCTTCTTAAAGATTTATCATCTTTCTGTTACTAGGAAATATAGAAGTTCAAAAGACAAAAAAAAAAAAAAAATCATGTATCACCTATGCAGATTCTTTATTTATGTCAATAAGTTTCATACCTTGTCTATTTCAACATCAAACAATTGATTCAATCCACAATTAAAAATATTCATACTGATGGCAGCTACCATAGCCTGAAATAAAAAACTGAAAAGTATTACCAGAGTTACATAAAACAGCTGAAAAAATGTGTTTTAACCCTGTGAACTTTGAGTCATGTACACTTTAGTTCCTAAACTTTAAAAATGTGCAACTCGATTCTTAATCTTTCCTAAATATACAATTTAATCCTTTTGTTAACTTTTTTATCATCTACTAATAGAAAGTCATGTGAAAGGACAAAATTACACATTTAAGAAAAGTTAGGGATCGGGTTGCACGTGATTATTTTTGTCATATGCCCTCCACGTGACTATTTTTGTTAGCAAATGACGGAAAAGTTAATAGAATGACTAAAATGCACATTTAGGAAAGATAAGGAATTAGGTTATGCTTTTTTAAAGTTTAGAGATTAAAGTGCACATGACCCAAAGTTTAGTGTATTAAATTGTATTTTTCCTTAAAATAGCACTAAATATTTTAAAGGAAAAATACACTTTAAAATAACAATTAAGAATTTTAAAGGGAGAAAAGAATTTTTGTTTGTATATCAGTTAAGGAAAAAAATAATTTAATTTTAATACACTATCGATATAAAAAAATTACACTTACATCTAATAATATGTTATTATGACATTATGTTATTTGATGAATTTGACATCTCTTGCAGTTGTTGATATACTCAAATTTATTAAATAAGTTGTCAATACAAGATTAATTGATAGTATAAAAAAGTTTTCACTGCCAAAATTAAACTCACGAAAAGAACATTAACCAGAATTCTAAAGTGAATACCATACAATACAATATTAAACAAAGTGCAAAAGATATTTTAGAATAGCAGTTAGGCATTTTAATCCAAAGTGATATTAAACAGGAACATTATGGGGCAGAGTGTCGTTTCCCTGAATTTCCAAATAACCACCATATTTGAGGTCTAACCTGGAATCAGGCAATAAAAAATGCTGGAGATAAATCTGATAATCTCTCCACCGCAAGGAGTGACAAAGAAGTTATGCTTAATACCTGCGCGCCCAAACACGAACAAAATAAGCCCTTTTAAAAGATTTAGAAGGTTATATTTATCTAAAAATAGTGGTTCATACATATGAATTAGATTAACAATAACAGTCGAGCATTAGTTACGAGATTTATTCTAGAAAAGCTTTTGACTTAACTGTGGCTAGTATTGAGTATGGCCTGCTAAACCTGTAGAAAGCATTCAAGGCATGTTTGACAGAGTCCCAAATGCTTTTTGGATCTTGAGCTTGTGGTTCATATTCAAATCATTGTCCAAAGGTCGCATTCACAAAATATTTTCTCTCACATTCTTGACATGTAGATCCTCCCCCAATGCTTTTGTAATGATGCTTCAAATTATGCCGCGGAGACATCATGACACAATATTCTTTTCGGATTTTCCAAGTTTTGTGCCATAAAGTTGTTTTTACATAAGAACCTAGAATAAGAAAAATTACATGTTAGTAGCATTGACCTTAAAAATTGAAAAATAGAAATTATTTCCTCATTTAGAATGAAATAAATGTTGGAAGAGAGTGTTTTTTCACTCATAACTTTTTTACGAAAAGCTATGAATGATTTACCACGATTTATTTTAGCATCACCTTTAACCTTTTTCATGGGATCCACTAGAATCAATTTCTCTATTATGTAATTGCTCCATATTATTTGTAACACATCTTGTAGACAAACTTTCCATGATATTTAGCATTTTCAATGTTGGAATCCACCCCTATATATAAATAAAAAATTAGAGTACGCTAGCTATCATGATAGTAGAGGTGGCAAATGGGCCAACCCGTCTCGCCTCGTCTTCAACCCGTCATCCTCACTCCAATTCTATTTTAATGTCTTGAACTATCAAAATATAAACACCAAGGTTTCAAACCGACAACATTTATGCTATCCAAATCCAAACAAGAATGGTCGGCCAAGAAATCAGCAATTGTTTGGCCTTTCACAGCTCTCATTGGAACATATTGTAAAGAAAATTCTGACAATGCAATGATCCATTTTCCATTACGTCCATTTAACACTGGTTTTGATAACATATATTTTATTATATCAATTTTTGACTTAACCAATACATTACAAGACATCATATAGTATTTAAGTTTAGTACATGAGAAATACAAAGCTAAACAAAATTTCTCTATTGCACTATATCTCCTCTCAACATCATTTAAAACTCGACTAAGATAATACACGGCTCTCTCGACACCATTTTCATCTTCTTGAGTCAGCATACTTCCTATGGTCTCTTCTGATGCTGATATATACAACTTTAATGGTCTTCGAGGTACTGGAGGCATCATGACAGGTGGTTTGTTAAATATTACTTTATCTGGTTGAAGGCTTCTTAGTGGTAAGATTCCCACACAAAGTCTTGTTCTGCCTTCAACTTGATCAATGGAGCAAAAACTCTAATTCTTCACAACAAATTGGATATGAATCTTCTCAGGAAATTCACTTTCCCTAAAAAAGATTGTAATTCCTTTTTGTTTGTTGGTGGTGTGGCCTCCAAAACTACCTTGGCTTTATTCCTGTCCACCTCAATTCCTTTTTTATGGACTAAGAAACCCAAGAATTTAGCAGCCGACACTCCAAAATCATATTTTTCTAGATTCATCTTAAGGTTTTGCTTCCTCATTCTGTCGAATGCCTGCGTCAAGTTTGTCAGATGGCTCTCCTTTTTTTCTGACTTAACAATGATATCGTCGACGTAAACTTCCATAAAATTTCCAATGACATCATGGAAAATTGTATTCATTGCTCTCTGATAGGTGGCCCTACAGTTTTTAAACTGAAAGACATGACTACCCATTCATATGTCCCAATGGCTCTTAGACATCTGAAGGCAGTTTTCGACACGTCCTCCTCGGCTATAAAAATTTGATTATAACCTGCATGGCCATCCATAAAGCTTAACAATTCATGTCCAGATGCGACATCAACTAACATGTCCGCAATTGGCATAGGATACTCATCTTTAGATGTAGCTAATGCACACTTTTTAATTGTTGTATTGCAAACCCAAGTGTAGGTTGTCTCAAGTAATAAATTTCTCGGTGAGTCCGACGTTGATCCACAGGGAATTATTGAAGATTAAGGTGAAGTAAATATTTTGTTATTATGGTAAAAATTATTTACTTGGGTAAAAAGATCCACTCTTGGTAAATAAAACAAAAGTAAGATTAATTCCTTTTATAACTCAATTAGAATCCTCGCAACATGGAGGTTCCAATCAGAAAATACAACGTTAAAAGTCTATTAAAATAATATACGTAATTATATTATGTTTCCTTTAATCATTAATATCATCACTCATAAATGGGATCAAGCATTCACTGTGCCAATATTTTGTCTACAATAAATCAAGATCTCCACTTTATAAGGAGAGTTTCTAACACCACCACTTGTAAATGGGTTAAAGCATTCACTGTGCCAATATTTTGTCTACAATAAATCAAGAACTCCTCTTTACAAGGGTAGTTTCTAAATTATCAGAAACAAAATATAACACGTATAATAATTACTAAAAAGATAAATCATTAAAGCACAAGAGAGGAATAAATCTAACCTTATTTTATTACCAAGAGCTTCACACTTTGACCCAAGTAGAGAAAAACTTATTTACACATAAAGTAGAATAAAGAAAAAGAAAAGAATGAAAATTGAAGAACTGAGGAGAGGAGGGAGGAATTCCTCCTCTGTTTCCTGCCTCTGCGTCTCCATATTCCCCCCTCCCCTCCTGTGCATTTTTCTTTCATTTAATTGCCTATTTATAGGCAATTTGAAGTGGAGCTACAAGAACGCTTACAAGACGCTACAAAGATCTACAAAGGACGCCACAAGAATGCTACGTGATCTACAAGAATGCTACAGTAACGAAACTTAACGATTAAGTTTCTGACATTTTATTTATTATTTTTTTATTTATTAATATTATAATAATTAAGCAAATGCACAGCCATGTGTCCAGACATTTTTTCATTTTTGAGAGAAGTGATCTTCATGAAAGTTGTAGGCCTGGATATTTGCTTTAAAATGGCTTTGATTTCAGTCCAAAATCATTCCTAGAACTCAAGATATGGACCAATTACTGCAGAGTATTTAGACCCGATTTCAGCTCCTCTATTTTGACTTCAAAGCTCAATATCACCTCCAATGAGTCCGATTCTGAAAAAGTGTTCAACATCAAAGTTGTAGGGAATTGTCTAAGCTTTCCTACAAGACCAAAATCACATCAATCAGATATTTGAAACTCAAATTATAGCCAGTTTACTAAACACTTCTAAAGAGATAATTAAGGTTAATTTATACAATAATTTATTTAATTGTCCAATTCGGCTCAAAATCATAAAATGTGTCAAAATCAACTTAATTAAGCCTAATTGAACCTCAAGAAGTCTAGTGAGAGGATTACAAAATGTATAAAATACAGTATTATCAGTAGCAGTGTTCAAATTTCTAAAATCTACACATATTTTCGACATACCTGATTTTTCTTGACTATAGGAACAATATTAGAAAGTCATTCGACATACCTGATTATTCTGATGAATTTGGCTTTGAGCAATCTTTCAACCTCTTCTTTTATCTTTAAAATCACCTCAGGTGCAAATCTCCTGTTGGCTTGCTTGACAGGTCTGCATCCTTATTTCAAAGGCAATCTATGTTCGGCAAGATCTCTACTCAATCTAGGCATTTCATCATAATCCCAGGCAAAACAACATTTATATTCCATAATTAATTTGAGAAGCTTTTCTTTGAACTCCTTTGGTAGAAATGAACTCACAAATATAGGCTTCCTGTCTGTTTCAGTGCCCAAGTTTATTTTTTTCAAAGGATCTTCCACTTCCACACTTTGTTTTTCATCAAGTCCTTTTTCAAAACCTAAAGGACCATCATCGATTACACAATCTGACAACATACTTTCAGCAGTGTATACTGCTCTGTCGGCCAAATAGGCCGACATGCTTTCTGATAGATCATTAACACTCATAACTAGTGCTTGGCCAATCTCCTTCGGCCTTCTTCACCAGTCGAATGCCAAACTGGTCCATCAAGCAAACTTCAAGTACCTTTTTGTTAATGACCTCATCATTTGTTAAGACTGGCTTGACATTTGGAGCATATGTTTTAAAATTGACGTGAAGTTGTTGTAGATAACAGGGACTATCATCTGCCTCTATTATTTTTACTTAATCATCTTCATTCCAAAAAATAAGCTTTTGATGAACCGTCAATGGTATTGCCCTGATAGCATGTATCCAGTCTCTTCCTAGCAAATGATTGTAACTTGATTTCATCGAAATAATCACGAACAACGTTGGCCTTGCAACAGATCCGACTTGTACCTTCAACATCACTACTCCATCTGATGGGGAGGTTTTACCACTGAAGTCAGTGACAATCATGTTGGTCGACATCAAATCGGCTCATCTTTCCTAAGTTTCTTGAGCATTGCCCTTGTGATCAAATTAATAGCTGCCCCCCTGTCTATCAAAACTCTATTGGTAGGCTTTCCTTCTAATAGAGCCTTGACATGTAACAGTCGTAGATGAGCCTTCTATTCTTCTATTAGTTTCTTAAGCTACTATGTGTTGTCAAACATCGTACCATATTGTCCTGAAAAAGAAGCCAGTGATCATCCAGGTCATCCAGATCTTCTTCATTTTCCCCAGTGTATTCAATCTCGTGATATCCTTTGAATTCTGTAGGCAACACTGAAATTAAATTTACACTCATTAACTTCAGGAATTCTTCCTCTTCAGACAGCTCTTCATCACTTCTATATCTTCCAATCTTGAAGTAATCTTCCGACGGCACGTTACTATCCATAGCCGTTAAAATGTCTTCCAAATTTTCATCTAAGTTGATGTCCATGTTGAATTGCTCATCATCACCAAGGCCTAAAAGATCTTCTGGATCATTTAAGGCCTCAATAACTTCATCAGTCATTAAGTCCATATCTTGGCAATCAGGCTTTGCCAATCTTTCTCTTTCTTTATTTATGTCGGGCACTTTCTTCCTCCACTCAACATCTTGATCAAGATCCTCTAGGACTTTCCTGATTTCTTCTTTTGACCTGACCATGTCCTTATCTTTCTCTACTGGTAAATTATTTTTCCTTGCCTCCTCTTCTGCTGCTATCAATCCAATCGGCCATTTCCTCTTGGTTTTGTTTAGAATAGGACTTTGGACTTGCTTACCTTTTTTATCTCTTCTAACTTTTCTTGTCGAAGCTTATCATTCATGCCAAACCGTCTAACTGCATTTGTTGTCGGCTCCTTTGGAAATGATCTCCCTGTATCTATGAATTCTTTTGTAACAATACTTTTCAACTTCCTACCATCTTCATTCTGATTCTGATTTGGTACTGGCTTATTTTTGACCACCAGATAACTTATTTCTGTGGGCTGTTCCTTGATCACTAATCCTTCAGTCATGTCCGTCTTCTTTTGTGCTTGTCTTAATCTTTGCAGTCCCCTTTTCTTACTTTTTGACATTGGAAGAGACTTTGATGGCCTTGCTACATCCTGGCCAGTCATAGTTTTACCTTGATCGATTCTACCATTTTTATAATCTTCATTCCAAAATGGTTGATCCATTTGAAATTTATTCTTCTTAGCAGCCATATTTTGTCAAAAATACGTGTGACTTACCATTGCAGAATTTTTTACCCACCTATCCACTGCAACATTGGCAGGTGGCACTCTAGTCTTAACTTGCCCGACATAACCTCTGTTTCCCACAGACTCATGTGATTCCACTAACCAACCATTCAGGTTAAACCTAGGCGTATAGACTGGCCTTGGTCTTAGAGCATGAAAAGGCTTTTGTGGTCTCCAGGTTTTCTTGTCGAAAACCTTCTTCTTACCTTGTGGGTTACTCAACTATCCTTCAGTAGCTTTCGTTGCAGCAATTTTATCATAAATTACATTACACCTTGTGCATAATCCTACCTTGCCCCTTTTTTTCTTTCTCTCAAGAAATGCTTCAAGAGATTCTTCTGGCTTCGGATAGATGTCGAGTGCATCCTCTGTGTCGACGTCGAACCCTTGCAAATCCCTTATGTTGAGCATCCCCACATTCAAAGGAACCTGTTGATCAACACAAGATACTCCATCCTGAAACGGATCTGTATCAACCTTTATGTTCGCTTTAGGCTTGTCGGTAAACTTCAAACGCCCATCCATTATTGCTTTCTGGATTATGTCTCTGAAACGAACACATTCATTAGTAACATGACCAAAATTATTATGAAACTTACAATACTTTCGATCTTTTATTTCATCAAGTTTTAATAACCTATGACCTTCTGACAACTTAATCTATTTATCTTTTAGTAACAAATAAAAGATTTTGTCGGCTTTTGTTACGTCAAATGTATAAGTTTTTCTATTAACATAACACATTTTCTCCTTATTTTTTGTAGGCTGTAGAGCCTAACAAACATAAGGGGGACCATTCTGAAGTTCAATAATGTTAACTTCGAACTCATCATTGCTATCTTCAATCTCATTGTCGGATTCGTCTAATCCGATAAATGTCACATTCTCTCTTTTAAGAAATCTTTTTTGCTTTTGAATCTTTTCAACTTTCAGTTGCTCTATTTGCCTAACCTTCTCACTTAATTAGGCAAGATCAACTAAATGTTGATTCACTAGTTTCTTCCTTAGGTAATAATCTAAGCCTCTTGTGGCAATCTTTACTATTTCGACTTCAGGTATAAGAGTAAAACATCTACTCCTCATTTGTCGAAACCTAGCAAGATAGTCATCCACAGTTTCATTGTACATTTTTTTGATATTGAAGAGATCTGTAAGTCCCACCTTCAAATCTCCTCTAAAGAATTGATCATGAAAACTTCTTTCCAACTGAGCCCAGGAATGGACTGAGTTTGGTCTCAATGTCAAGAATTAGGAAAAAGTATTTTTTGTAAGGGAACTTGGGAAGAATTTTATTTTAAAGCCTTCAATAGTGGCCAATTTCCCCATTTCTATCGTATACCGTGCAATATGTTTGACAGTCGATTCTCCACTATTTCCTGCGAACTTAAAAAGTTTAGGAATTTTAATTCCTATAGGCAACTCTGCTTGTTGCACCCATTTAGGAAATGCTGAAATAAAATAGGGTTGGTTAGCATATCCAACATTAAACCCGAACCTATTCAGTACTTGTTCCACTACTTGATTTACATTTTGTTCAGCCACTTGGTGCCCCTCAAGATTTTGCCGAAACAATCTCATGGCTACATCATTTCTAGTCATTTGATCCTCATCACCTCGACGAAGCATATGGACATTACCATATTCCAAATGTAGCTGATCATTTTGTCTATGTTGATATAAGTTTTGTTGATTTTGCCTCACATTTGCTTGAGGTGTAACTATTTCTCTATTCACCCCGGGCGAGGTTTCTTGAGCATTTTCATTGGCCAATTCGCTTATTCCCAAGGCTTGATTTAGCCTTGCCATTTGCTGGGCCAATGCATTGCAAGCATTATTTGTATTTTCCATGATTGACGTAATCACAACACTCATTTGCTGAGTAAACATATGCACCATTTCATGGTTGCTTTCATCCATTTGTGGTCAAAAGTTAGCCAAAGAATTCATGGTTGGCCCTGTTATATTTTGAGGAGTATCTCTTGACATATTTGGGAAAAGTGATCCCAAATTCAATCTCTCCTGTCAAAAAAGAGTTGGATTGCTTGTACCTGTAACCCCTACTCCCTGGTCATTAAAACTTGCTAAAGCCAAACTTATCTGTGGTTGGCCTTGTGAAGCCACTGATTGGCTGACAATATTGGCTAAAGTGGAGCCAAGTCCCATTTGTGCCATCACAGGAGGAACATAATTGAGTGGCAACCTATATTGGGACACAAACCTTGAATTTGAATTTATTATGCTTTGGTTACTTGGCTGACTCGGTGATAGTTGAGTCATTCCAGGCAACACCTGTTCTACTACTAGATTATCCGGAGAGCACCCGTTGTTTTAGCATCATCCACCAGACCAATACTAGCAACGATCGAGGGTGGCACTGTAATAGCTGTTGAAGGTATATCCGACTCCTGGCTACTTACATTACTCATGGTTTGCGTATTTTGAGAAGAGTAGATAAATCTTCTACTTCTTAAACGCATAAAATCATTTCTTGTGACACTACGAGTTACTCTGAACTCGTCCCACTGGGCATGCTGATAATCTACTAGATTATCTGTTTTTCTATAACTTTTTGATTGGATTTCACCGCTTAAGGCCAACTTTTGACGTTGTTTTGATCTTAAGACAACTTTATGTTTATCTCTTTTGTTAATCCATTCTAACTCTTTAGATTGAGTCATTCTAATTGGAATTATTTGTGTTTTATCTCATTTGCTAATGTGTTGATTGTAGGCACCAAAGGAAATAGGATGAAGCTCAATGTGGAGAAGGAAGGTTGCTGAAGTCCAGGCGCCAGGCGCCCAAATTCAGAGCGCCAGGCGCTCAGCATACAGCAAGCTACACTTCCTGGAGTTCAGGCACCAGGCGCCCAAATTCTGAGCGTCAGGTGCTCACCTTCCCGAGATTCAGTTTTAAGTGGACTCCTGAGCGGCAGGCGCTGGATTCCTGAGCGCCAGGCGCCCTGCTCATTCCTGATACATATAAAAACCTATTCTTTCCAGAAAGAGAGGATCTTTTTGGCTGCTGCAGACGAAGGGGGATGAAAAACTAGACCTAATTTGGAAAACTTGGAGGTGGACTTGAAGGGAAGAAGAGTGGGAGCTCAGATTTTCTTCAATCTTCAATAGAGTTTTACTTCTTCTTCTCTATTGTTTTAATTTCTGTTTTTGTTTCTATGTCTAGCTAAACTCTTCCTTGTTGGGATTGAGTGAATTTTGATGGATTTTGCTTGTATTTGACTTGGGTTTCAGTTATGCTTAATGAATATTTCTATTTTGAGTTTATAATCTCTTTTCTTAAAGCTTTCTATGGTTTGATCATCGTTAGAATGATTTTTAGGTTTATGCATTGGATGGAAATTTGATGTGTGAACTATGTTTGAGATTGTGAACATTGTGATTCGTTGTGCTAGGAATAGTCGATGAATGCTTGTTATCTCATTGGATTCTTAATCTTAATGCTTTTTCCCTTTTAGAATCACCTAAGGAATTGGGGTTTTTAACTAGGATTTAAGGTTATTGTGCCTAAGGAATTAGGACTTGGATATATTGGAGAATCCAATAACAAAATAGAAGTGGAAATTTGTCTTAACTCCAGGTTAACATGCAGCAAATGAAATCAAATGAAACTTAATCCCAACTCTTTCTTATCTTTGAATTCCTATCTCTTTTGTATTCTAAGTGTTTGTCAAATTGTCAAAGCTAAAATACCAAAAAGAATCTTTTACTTTAATTTAATTTCTTTCATGCTTAATTGTTTACAATTGAGCTCCCTTTGAACCAAAGTTCTGTTTGAATAGTAGCTAAGTTCGTGAATTGGTAATTAGTTATTGATCCCTGAGAACGATATCCGATTTTCTCACCGTTTTTATTACTTGACGATCCGGTACACTTGCCATGGTCCCATCAAGTTTTTGGCGCCGTTGCCGGGGATCGATTTTACCAATATCGGTAATATCGAAGGTAGCTACTAGTTTAAACATTTATCTTTTCTTTCATTTATTCATTGTTGTGTTTAGTTTTCTTTATTTTACTTATTTTAGTACTTTTAGAATTTTATATCTAAATTCTTGCATTTTATTGAGTTTTCTATATTCTGACACATTGTCTTCATTGTATGCGAGGTAAAGTTCATCCGGATCAACTTCTTTTTGACCCAGAAATAAGAAGGACTGAAAGTGCTTTGAGGAAGCAATTAAGAGAACAAAGAAGGAATTTGGATAGCACTCAAATATCTGTTGAAGACATGGCGGACAATGGGGAAAACAGATCCCCCAATGGAGAAAATAATGGAGAAAATGTGGATCCTCCACCACCACATCAACCTGTTAGGACTCTCATGGATTACTCTATTCTTAGCATGGATGGGTATGGGGCGAGCATAACCAGACCTCCAGTTCAAGCAAACAATTTTGAATTGAAGTCAGCTCTACTCCATTTGATTCAGAACAATCAGTTTGGGGGATTTGATACTGAGGACCCACATGCACATATACAAGGGTTCCTTCAAATTTGTGATACTGTGAAATTGAATGGAGTGAGTGAGGATGCCATTCGTCTAAGATTGTTTCCTTTCTCTGTGAGGGACAGGGCTAAGAGCTGGTTAGACTCATTGGCAAGAGGAAGCATAACTACTTGGGCAATTTTGGTGCAGAAATTTTTGACAAGGTATTTCTCTCCGTCCAAGGCTGCAAAGTTGCGAAGTGATATCACATCATTCAGGCAGCTTGATGGGGAGTCTCTCAGTGAAGCGTGGGAGAGATACAATGAAATATTGAGGAAATGCCCACACCACTGTTTTTGACTTCTGGATCTAGGTGCAAAGCTTCTATAACGGCATGCTACCTCAAACTAGAGCAATGGTTGATGCTGCAGCAGGCGGGGCCTTGAACTATAAAACTCCGAAAGAAGCTTGGGACCTGTTTGAAATGATGGCCAATAATGACTACCAAAGAAATAGGGAAAGAGCAGTGGGGAAGAAAGGGTACTTGGAGGTTGATTCGATGAATGCACTTTTAGCCCAGAACAAAATCTTGACTCAACAACTTGAGAATCTCACGAAGAAGGTTGACACTCTTAAGGTGAATGCCGTAAGTAATGCACCCTTGTCGTGTGATTTTTGTGGAGGAGAACATGAGAATGTAGATTGTCCGGGTAACATGTTTGGATCTCCATCTCAAGAACAAGTCAATTTCATGAATAACCCTCCAAGGCAACAACACAACCCCTACTCCAACACTTATAATCCGGGGTGGAAGAATCACCCTAACTTTTCATGGAGTAACCAAGGTAATCAAGGAAACCAAGCTCCTCAGAGACAACAACTTTCATACCAAGGTCCTCATCAACACTCTTTGCATCAAGGCTCTTCATCTCAACCTTCACCTATTGAGAAGAAGGCTTCATGGGAAGTAGCTTTAGAGAAACTAGCCTCTCAAACCTCTTCTTTTGTCCAAAAGACTACTGATTTCATGGATGAGACAAGAGGTGTATTTAGGAATCAAGAGGCATCAATTCGGAATTTGGAATCTCAAGTGGGTCAACTAGCAAAACAGATTTTGGAGAGACCTCCAGGTTCATTGCCAAGTGACATAATCCCAAATCCTAGAGGAATGGAGCATGCTAAAGCTATAACAACTAGGAGTAGGAAGGTGATTGAGCCGCTACTAAGAAAAGAGAAAAAGAGTGAAGACAAAGGAGAAGAGCCTAATGAAGAAGTACCTCTCAAAGAACCTGAAACATCTCAAGGTGACTCACTCAATAACTCTAATGAAAAGGAGTCACCAAAGGAGCAAGAAGTGAAAATGCCACCACCAATTATCAAGTTGCCATTCCCTCAACGACTCAAGAAAGAGCAGGATAAAAAACAGTTCGGGAAGTTTCTAGAGGTGTTTAACAAGTTGCAAATCAACATCCTATTTGCCAAAGCGCTAGAACAAATGTCCTCCTATGTGAAATTCATGAAAGAGTTGTTGTCCAAGAAGAGAAGGATTGGGAATAAAGAGACCATTATGCTTACGGGGGAGTGTAGTGCAATTCTACAAAGGAAGCTTCCTCCTAAGCTTAAGGATCCTGGAAGTTTCTCAATTCCGTGCACCATTGGTGATAGAACATTTGGGAAGGCTTTATGTGATCTTGGTGCAAGCATTAGTCTCATGCCTCTATCCATTTTCAAGCAATTGGGAATCGACCAAATAAAGCCCACCATGGTAACGCTTCAATTTGCGGATAGGTCTATGAAGCACCCTCATGGGGTAATTGAAGATGTGTTGGTGAAGGTAGACAAATTCATCTTTCTGGTGGACTTCATTGTTCTTGACATGGAAGAAGATAGGGACATTCCATTGATTTTGGGTAGGCCGTTCCTTGTAACCGTTAGAGCTCTCATTGATGTGGCGGATGGGACTTTAACATTGAAGATCCAAGATGAAGCCATCACCTTTAATGTCTTTGAAGCTATGAAGCACCCAGGAGATAAAGAAGCATGCTTTAGCATTGATGTATGTGATTCCATGATCTCCAAGTCTTATATGGGAGGCACCCCTCTTCACTTCTTGAAAAAGTGCTTGCTAGATCAAAGGTGGAAGTTGATGAAGGTGATGATCCTACAGTTAAAGAAATACTCAGTTTGTTAGAAAGCTCACTCCCTTATCCTAAAAATGAACAACCGGAATGGGAGGAATTGGTGGGAGAAGGAGATGGAACCCAACAAAAAAGAGATGAAGTGCCAAAAGTTGAGCTCAAACCATTGCCCTCACATTTAAAATATTCTTTTCTTGGTAAGCACAATTCTTGTCCTGTCATCATAAATGCTAGATTGAGCCAATTGGAAGAAGAAAGATTGTTGAGAGTACTTCGGGATCATAAGGAGGCCATTGGATGGTCAATTGGTGATTTGAAAGGAATAAGTCCTTCTCTGTGCATGCACAAAATACTCATGGAAGAAAATCATAAAGCAGTAGTGCAACCTCAAAGGAGACTTAATCCGGTCATGAAAGAAGTAGTTCGGAAGGAGGTTTTCAAGCTCTTTGATGCTGGACTCATTTACCTTATTTCGGACAGTCCTTGGGTTAGTCTCGTCCAAGTTGTGCCCAAAAAGGATGGGACAACAGTGGTTATGAATGAAAACAATGAATTGATACCCACTCGGACTGTTACGGGATGGAGGGTAGGTATTGACTATCGGAAGCTGAACGATGCAATAAGGAAGGATCACTTCCCACTTCCTTTCATTGACCAAATGTTAGAGCGGTTAGCCGGGCATGACTATTATTGCTTTTTGGATGGATATTCAGGCTACAACTAGATTGCTGTAGCTCCAGAGGATCAGGAGAACAGCATTTACATACCCTTATGGAGTGTTTGGCTACAGAAGGATGCCCTTCGGACTTAGCAACGCACCAGCCACATTCCAAAGGTGTATGATGTCCATTTTTTCCGATATGATTGAAAAACATATCGAAGTGTTTATGGACGATTTTTCTGTGTTTGGTTCTTCATTTGATATATGCTTGCATAACCTGTCTTTAGTTTTAAAAAGATGTGAAGAAACAAACTTGGTTTTAAATGTTACCAAGTGGCTTCCAGTACTCAAGAGGGGGGGTGAATTGAGTATAAAACTTTCTCGCAAAACCTCTTTTTAATTAATATGAATATCAAAAGCTTAATAAATAAATGCACAAAAAGAATGAGAAGAAGAAAGGAAACAATAAAGAACAATGAAAAATAAATGTGCAGTAAATTAAGTTGCATAAAATAAAGAGATTAGGGAAAAGAGAAGCAGGCACAGTATTTATCCTGATTCGACCACTAACCCACTTGTGGTCTACGTCCAGTCCTCGAAAGCCGAGATTTTTCACTAAGTATACAAGCTTCAATAGGTGCTTGCTACCGTTACAAAATAGAGCACTTTTCACACACATGGACACTCTACCCTTGTGCTAAAGTCTCAGCCTGCAGGGATACCTCACCCTTATACAAACCTTGAGGGATACCTCACCATCGATACAGAATATTAGAAAATAGAGATGAAGAAAAACTCTCACTCAGAGTAAGTAGTACAAATTGAAGTGCTAATGGAGCTCTCACAGAAATATCTCAAAGTTTCTAAACAAGAAGAGCGTAGAAAACAGTTTTCACAAACAGAGTAATCAGAAAATAGTTCAGAATTATGGGCACTGAAAAACGTGACCCAGACTTGCTATTTATAGGAAAAACCAGATGAATTAGCCGTTGGGTATAATTAATAGCAATTAACACAGATTAAAAATCTTGTCTGTTTCCATTTACGTAAGCACAAGTTCCATGTTTATTCGAATAAAGCAAACACTTATTCGAATAACACTGTTTCTGAAAAACTCATCTGAAATGGGTTATTCGAATAACCAACCCGTTATTCAGATAACTCTGTTAAAACCAGAGTTGTGAAAACGAACATTTATTCTAATGATAGCTTATCTATTCGAATAACGTATTTAAAAGAAGTTCAGATAGAAATGATTTATTCGAATAACGTATGAGTTATTCGAATAACTCACTTAAAGCATAGTTCTGAAAAACCTCATTTATTCGAATAAGGGAAGGTTTATTCGAATAGCCACTTACAAAACAAATATGTCCGAAAGCCTTGGTTATTCGAATAACAGGGTAGTTATTCGAATAACACCTTTTAGAAAATAAACCACGTGAGGATGTTTATTCGAATAAGCAAAGCTTTATTCGAATAACTTAGTTCAAAAAGGGTTTTGAAAAAGATGTTTTCAAAGATACTAAGTTTAAAACCAAGTTTTTTTTTCTTTTCTTTCAAAAACAAAGAGATATCAATGTGAGCTCCGTACAATAGATCTTAAGTCCTAATGCTAATCAAATATAAACTTGGACTTAGTCTATTTATCATCTTGATTTATACTTCGCGTTTGTTGTAACACCCTCCTTAGGGTATCACATGTCTGACTCCCGACTCATATTCTGAAAATAAGTTTGCACAAAGTTTGAGTTATAAAAGGTGGTTTTAAAAATTTCTTTTCGCGAAAATATAAACTTACTGAAATTTATAGGTTATACTGCAAACAATATATTTAAAGAGCTTAATATACAATGCTGACACTGATTAATATTTTGAAATTTCACAATTTAAAGAGAAATATAAAACTAACAGACTCTTTTTCTCAATTTTTTTTTCTAACAGTTGTAACCCAATGATGGTCCTCCCTAATAGCACGGTACAACACTAACGAGAAAACTTAACCTACTTCTTTCTTTTTCTGTCCATCTTGATGCATCAGACATCTGTTCCTTTGTCAACACTGCATACCTTCGAGTCATGAATGTTCACTCTTTATTGTTGTCACCAATCTCAGTGTATCCATCGCCCGTTATGTCTAAGACAACTCATTCCTTCTACTGTATAATTTTAACAATACATACACAAAGAAGACAACATAACAAAGAGGTGAGATCACCTACACCAATACCAACATGGCAAAGACAGAGATAACATAAACAAGAATTCATACGGATAGATCATACCATAATTATGCTATCGCATTAATCAACTATCATTATCTAATCATTTATCGGTTCAATCATCATCAACAATAATCATGAACAATGCTCTCACCATTATCATCATCATCATCCAAGTATTCATAACAATCGTCATAACCAATATTCCTCAATTAATATATCACACGATATAAATGTTTAGATTATGCATGTGCACAAAGACTCGCTTTTTCAAAAACAACTCCATGGAGGTTTTCCAAATTTCGAGAAGAATGCTCTGGTCAATTCAAATTTACTCCAAAGACAATCTTCCAAGAGAAGAAAAGAATCGTGTTCTTGTCGGGTATCGTCAATGCGCGTTACTGCAACGGATCAGCATCGCCAAGTGGCACAGGGTACTCGCCACTTTGTTCACTGTCGACCACGCGCCTTGACGCCCCCAAGATCCATCATAGACCTCACTATCAATTCTCATTTCCTCTTCAACTACAAGGGCCATAATAGCTATTAGCTATCTTTTATAAAATGCACGAATTTATCAGTGCAAGTCCAACTCCAACGGGCCAAATCTTTTCAATTTCATTTATACAATGCACGAGTATATCAGTGCAAGTCCAACCCCAACGGGCCAAATCTTTTCAATGCATGTATAATGCACCAAATCCAAATACGGGCATCTCTTTCTAATGCATATAAAATGCACCAAATGCCAATCATAGGCAAAACATGTCATTTTCTCATATAGTGTCCATACACTGGTTCAACAGTAATTATACTATATTTTCAACATAAAATCATGTTATCATATTTTCATAGTTATAAAATTCTTTCGTCGTGTTTTCACAAAATTGCACAACATTTTCATTTCATTTTCACAATTCCAAAATGTTTCTGTTACAGTTTCAAAATATCGTAACACTTCTGTTACGTTTTCAAAATTCTGAAACATTTCTGTTATATTTTCACAATACCGTAAAAATATTCTATCATTTTTAAATGACATAGTGATTTTTCAACAGTAGTTCAAATTACGTGAAATATTTAAACGTAATTCAAATCACTTAAAATGTTTCAACGCATCTCCAATCGCGTAGTAATATTTTATCATATTTCAAATCACATAAAAATATTTTACTGTATTTCCAAAGACTTGGAAATATTTTACTATATTTCAAATCACATACTTTAAAAATTACATTTTTAAGATACGTAAATAATTATTTTTCACCACAATTCCATTTCAGAAAATATTTCTCATTTCTTCAAAAATTCCATTTCCACTTTTCTCAAAATAATATAACTTTATACTTTATTTGACACATTTTCTTTACTCAAGAAAATCTTTTTCCACCTTTCTTTACTCAAGAAATCCTTTTCCAAAATATAATTCACAAATTCACTTTTTCATTGATATAAATTAACGTTTCAAAACTTAGCATTTTCTAACGTTTCAAAACTCAAAAATAAGTTATACGTTAGTAGATTTTCATAATACTACTATATTCTTCATTTTTCTCAAATCATTTCCAAACACAACCTTCTCCAAAATAAATTGAAGTTCAAAAATATTTTCGTTTACAAAAACTTAATTTCTCAAGTGATAAATGCTCTAATTCCATTTCCAAATTCCTCAATATTCCAAACATTATTTTGGACTTAAATAAATCAATCTTAATTTCAAGAAATCCTTTTTCATAGTATATTTCACAAATTCACAATTTCATTGAATTAAATCAATGTTTTTAACTTTAAAAATTACTAATGCTTTCCAAAATCTAACGGGATTTTTAATAAATTCTTTTTAAAACAAATTGAGGCTCACTTGCAACCTCTCTTTTCCATTTACATAAAAATTCATTTCTCAAGTGTTAAAATACTCTGATTCCCTTTTCAATTTTCTTATATTAAATTAATTATATTTCCACTTGGAGAATCACTTTGTTCATAAAAATCAAGGCATTACAAGCCTTCAAAAACGTGGACATGACTATTGAAACCATCAAAACATTTTTCTTTCTAAATTGATATGGTTTTACACAAACAAAATCATTAAAAATCCTTTACAAAACTTAAGACTTATAGTCTTCAAATCAAATCATTTGCTCATTTTTATTTTTCACTTTCTTTGCAAGTCCTTAAAATCAACATTGTCATTTTCATTTAAGACTCATGTTTAGTAAAACACTTAGGATCTTTTTTTTTTTCACAAAATAAATCAATAAAATTTCTCAAAGACCGTATTCTTGTTTTTCTTGAAAAACAAACCCTTTGTTTATTTTTCTATACTCTTCAATTCATTTTCATTCTTCATATTAATTTAAAGATACGTAAAACATTTTTTCTAATTTATCAAAACCTTATAGATGGCCATTGGAACCATGAAATATTTTTCTTCTAACTTAAATAAATTCCATTCTAAAATTTGTGTTCATGTTTTTCTAAAAACAAACCTTTAGTTTATTTTCCTTACTTCTCAAATCCATCCAATTTTATTCTTCATAAAAATATTAATTTGTAAACACCTATTTTGAGGTGTCTTGATCAAAATTTTCATTGTTCTAGGGACCCAAAAATCAATTCCCTTGTTCTTGAAAAATTTCAATATTAACCCTAATTAAGGGCATCAAAACCAAATCCTCTCTTTTGGTCATTGGAGCCAAAAATTGATTTCTCTTCCATCACCACATCATGACATTCTCATATATACATTTCATCATAAATACTATAAGCATTCCATATACTTATTATGCATAATATAAGCATATCATCAAAGCCATAAAATCATGCAAAGCATATCAAGCATAGACAAAATAATCAAAGCATAAGAAAATAAATCAAAGCTCATAAATACACAATTAATTATTACATGACCATGGATTGGAATTCTCACATGAATTCACAATCCATCAAATATAAGACCATCTCCCACTACCATAATTGGTTGGTGAGATGGATCTCCCTCTTACCTCTTGAAGATCCTCAAAGCTTCTTGATTTTGCTTCTCTTTCCAAGTCCTTCAACACCAAGGGCTTCTCAAATTCAAAACAAAATACATAGAAATTAGTATACTAAGCTTGATTAAGAGGAACCATGGATCAAACATGGTTTAAAACTTTGAAAATCAAAAGAAAAGTGAAGATTAGTAAACTTCACCATAAATACCCAAGAACTTTGACCTTGAAGAAAATCCATGAAGATGGAGGATTTAGAGAAAATCTCCAACATGAAAGTTGTTTAGAACGAGGTAAGGATTTAAGATCTATGGTTGGTTAAAATTAAAAATGATGAGAGGCACATCTAGGGTGCTTGACCGAAACCATCATGGAGAGAAAGGAGAGAAAATTTTCTAAGAGTTTCAATCTTGAGTTTGAAGAATAAGGTTGAAGATGAAGGATTTTGAAAAAGTTTCCAACATGAAAATTGCTTAGAATATCATATAGATTTAAGATCTAAGCTTAGATGAAATTAAAGAGTGATGGAAGCCACACTTAGGTGTTATGGCTGAAACCACCATGAAAGGAAGGTGAAGAGAAAAGCTTAAGGAGTTATTGTGTTTGGAGAAGACAAAGGAAATCAATAATAGAAATAATATAGTCATCAAACTTTTTTTCTATGTCCACCACCGTAGCCTCCCCCCCTCCATGCATTCTAAGTGTGCAAATAATTCAATGTAATACATAATTGATCAAGACTTCTTAACAATGACATAAAGCAACAATGACATAAAGTAACTATTATTAGTCATCAAAACTTTTTCTTTGTCTCCTAACAAGCCAAAACCGTCCCCCTCCTTGCTATATGCAATAATATGGTCATCTTTTTCCATGCAATTATGTGAAGCATTCCTAGCCATTGATTAATTCAATGGTTAGGATTTTAGGTAGACTTTTTAATTTTTTTTTTAAAACTTAATCTAGCCATTGGATCTTTCTCCTTTAAATTTTAGCCATTAGATGTGTCTCTAAAATTAAGGGTCAAGATTGCTTCTTCTTACTTTTAATCCAAGGGTCATAATTAGTCTTTGCTACTTTTTAAGACCAAATCTCCACCCTTGATTAATTCTTCATCCAATGGTCATAAATGGTCTTCTTCACTTTTTAAGACTAAATCTCCACCTTTGATTTAGTCTAAATCCAATGGTTGTAAATGGTCACCTTATATCATCAATTTTACACCGTTGATTAAATCTACGATTGATATTGAAGACTTTCGCTTAATTTTATTCTAACACCATTAATTAAATTAATGGTGATTATCTTATACTTCTTTATTAAATTTATTTCTTAACTCAAGTTAATTAAATTAATGGTGGATATCTAAACCACCAATGTTGACTTAACAAAGATAGAATTTTATTTTTAACTGTATAACCCCACGAAAGAATATATTTATCAGTATTTTTATTTTCTCGATAAATAAATACAGTACAAAACAAATTTTCTAAAACTGTTTACGGATTCAGGTTTAGTAAGATCCCCTATCTCCGTCTAAACAGTACAAATTTTTCTATGCGTAGAAAATTTTTTCACTTTGCGGGACCCACCTGGGCCCATGTATGGCCACCTGGACCCACATACCCCTCGTGGGGCCCACAAACAGAAAAAATTCAAAATCACACATAAAATTACAAAAATTAGAAAACACACAAATATCAAATCAAATTACGTAAATTAATTAAAACCTAATGGTAAAAATTAAATTACGTAAATTTTTTCCCGGCCCAAAAATTTTTATTTTTCTGACACGGAGTAAATCACTCAAAACGATCAAATACACTGACGGAATAAATAAAATAATTTTACAGCATCCGAAAATTACTAAACAGTAAAATTCGATTAACTGTCAAAATTACTGTTTGCAAGGTAGGAAATTTTGGGGTGTCACATTTGTTATCATCAAAACAAGTCTTCAAAGGTATGCATCCAAACACATTCTCCCCCTTTTTGATGATGACAAACTATCAATGAGACTATCAATGAGAAAAGCGTTAGTGCATATAATTAGAATTCACAAAAAGGTATAAAAGCTTACTCCCCTTCTTTAATTATAAGAGGTAATGTATATCAGATATGTGCGCAGCTCCCCCTTTCGATTTGAATCCAATCCCATGTTAAATTTACCTATCTTTTCTCAATTAAAGTCAAATAATCAAATATTTCTCCCCCTTTTGTCATGAGCAAAAAGGTGGGGTAAGTCTCATCAGATATCATAGTGAATAACAGGAGACATACGCATATCAAAAGATCAACAGGAAATATTATTTATTCATTAATAAAAAGAGTCAAATACACAAACCAGAAAATAAAACAACATAAAGTCAAAAACAAACAGCCTAAGAACAGAAGATCCTAAAAGTAAGCATCCGGAGGTGGTGGTGAAGAAGCTGGTGCAGGAGCAGGTGAAGCAGATTGAAGTGCCGCAACCTCACGTTCAACGCCTTCTATTCTATCAAACAGAATAGAAAAGGTATGTTCCATGTAAGCTCGGTTGTCTTGCAAGGTGGCCACGATCTATTCCAGAGTGACAGGAGCAGGAGCAGCAGCAGGTACGTCAGCAGGAGCAGCAGAGGCATCAGCAGGAGCATCAGCAGGGTCGAGCTCGTCCTCAGCAACCTCATCTGGGTACACCCAGTCTTCATCGGTTTGGATCATCTTCATCTTCCGTAAGGTGTGAGCTCCAAAGATGTTGTGGTGCGTCAGAGCAATGGCCCGCTCAGTCTCCAAGACCTGAGGATACTTGCTCAGCAAGGTTGTGACAAGAATACCATAAGGTAAGTCAGATTTCTCCTTACCCTTGGCCCTCATCATGTGCCTCATGATGAACACAGGCCAGTTGACCTGATGGCCATTCTTTAGAAACCACAGCATGAAAACATCTTCCTTGCTGAGATAGGCGTAGTTACCACCGCGAGGGGCTAGGATATGAGCATAGGCGTAATGCAGAAGCCTATCTTGGCTCTTCAACATTCCACCCTTGAGACCCTTATCAGGCAGGGCTATACCAGGTTTCAGTAGGTCCTCAACTGCTTGAAATTTGTTGAAGTCTTCAAGAAAGGGTGTGTCACCATCTTCAACAAGGGCGCCAGAGAACTGCAGCCCGAACAAAGTCGACCAGTCCAGTGGTGTGATCACGATGTTCTGATCACATACTTCGGAAAGAAGATTCTGGCCATCGAAAGCCAGATTGCAGAAGAACATCTTCACCAACGCTGGATAGATGGTGGCCCGGTGAGAGCAGAGCTGAAGAACTCCCTGATTTTGTAGTAAGGTCAGGAAGTCGAAGCCGCGGTGCTGCTAGAAGAAAGGGAGATCCAGGATCTTGGGTTGAACCAAGTTGCGCTCCCAGAAGTACGAGATAAACCATGCACAATGCTCTTCATTGGAGGAGAGCCTTCTCAGATCAAGAGGGTTGGTGCCTGGAGCATTCTTCGTGCGAGGACGTTTGCTAGAGGAGGAGGCCATGGAGGAGAGTGAGAGAGAGTGAAAAGACGTAGGGGTGAAAGAGTGTATGAGAGGCAGGAGCAAAGGAGTAGAGAAGAGTAGAGAGGATGGAGGATGAAAAACGTTTTGGGCGCGCAGGGTTTATTTAAAGGAAACCCGTGTTTATTCGAATAAACTGAGGTTTATTCGAATAAACTGAGGTTTATTCTAATAAACTTTGTTGGAAAGCTAAACAAACAGGCGCGCAGGAACCTGAACATGTGAAAATGGCTAGGGTTTATTCGAATAGGAAGGGTTCTATTCGAATAAAATAATTGGGAAAGCTAAATGTTTTGGCTAGCAGACAGGGTTTATTCGAATAACTATGGGAGTTATTCGAATAGACTGAGGCCAATCAGTCAACACTGATAGAAACAGGTTCAGGTTATTCGAATAACTTGGGGATTATTCGAATGAGCAGAGGACAGAAGGAAACACTGATAAACGAAGGTTTCTGGTTATTCGAATAGAGAGGGGGTTATTCGAATAAACAGAGACTAAGAACAGAACCTGATAGAAGAGGGACTCTGGTTATTCGAATAAAAAGGGACTTATTCGAATAGACAGAGATGGAAAACAAGCAGTTTGTAACTCGGGGCCACTTTATTCAATAAACTATGTTTTATTCGAATAAAACTGATATCCAACATAAATTTAACAAGAAGTAAAAGGAGTTTATTCGAATAAAGCCTTGCTTATTCGAATAAAACTAACACAGAAGCATAGAAAAGGCATACGTTTATGAGATTGAAAGCATATAACCATGAAAATAATCAGTAATAAATAAGCAAATAAGCAATTCAAATATTTGATTGATCAATTATACCCAATTCTCCTCGAATATAAAAGAATGCTTCTTTTGCTAAGGGTTTAGTAAAGATATCTGCAAGTTGCTTAGATGTTTCAACAAACTCAAGAATGCATTCCCCTTTTTGTACATGATCTCTGATAAAGTGATGTCTTATGTGATGTCTTATCTCTATATGCTTTGTTCTAGAATGCAGTATGGGATTCTTAGAGATATTTATTGCACTAGTGTTATCACATCTTATCGGGATGTGATCAAGCTGAAGACCGTAGTCTAAGAGTTGTTGCTTCATCCAAAGGATTTGAGCGCAGAAGAACTCCCTTTAACAACATATTCACCTCGCCGTAGACAAAGCCACACTATTTTGTTTCTTACTATGCCAAGAAACTAAAGAACTACCAAGCAAGTGGCATGTCCCACTAGTACTTTTTCTCGTCAATTTGCACCCAAAGAAAATCGTAGTCGAATAGCCTATTAGGCTACAAGAGGCCCCCTTAGGTTACCACAAGCCTATTTGTGAAGTGCCTACTAGGTATTTCATTATCCGTTTAACAGCACTTAAGTGAGATTCCTAAGGGTTTGCCTGATATCTAGCACACATGCATACACTAAACATAATATTTGGCCTACTAGCAGTTAGATAAAGGAGAGATCCGATCATACCTCTATATTTCATTATTTCTACTGATTTACCTCATTCATCTTTGTCCAAGTAGCAAGACGTGCCCATCGGAGTGGCCATGTGTTTAGCGTTTTCCATTTCGAATCTCTTGAGCAATTCCTTGCAGTATTTTGTTTGACTTATGAAAGTCCCTTCGTTCGTTTGTTTGATTTGAAGTCCGAGGAAGAAATTCAATTCTCCCATCATTGACATTTCAAATTCATTCTGCATTGACTTAGCAAAATCTTTGCAAAAGGATTCATTAGTAGCACCGAAGATAATATCATCCACATATACTTGCACAAGAAGAATATCATGCTTTTTATTTTTAATAAAAAGAGTAGTATCGACTTTTCCTCTTGAAAAATCATTTTCCAAAAGAAACTTACTCAACCTTTCATACCAAGCTCTAGGAGCTTGCTTTAAACCATATAAAGTCTTTTTAAGTTTAAAAACATGGTTGGGCAGTTCATGATTTTCAAAACCTGGAGGTTGTTCAACATATACCTCCTCTTGAATAAAACCATTCAGAAAAGCACTCTTGACATCCATTTGATATAATTTGAAATCCATGATGCAAGCATAAGCAAGTAACATTCTAATAGCTTCTAATCTAGCTATAGGTGCATAGGTTTCTTCATAATCTATTCCTTCTTCTTGATTATACCCTTTAGCAACCAATCTAGCTTTGTTTCTAGTTATTAACCTATTTTCATCAAGTTTGTTTCTAAAAACCCATTTAGTTCCAATTATAGGGTGATTATTAGGTCTAGCAACTAATTTCCAAACTTGATTTCTTTCAAACTGATTTAATTTCTCATGCATAGCTAAGATCCAATGTTCATCATCAAAAGCTTCAATTAAATCCTTAGGTTCAATTTGAGAAACAAAAGCTAAGTGATTACAAGTATTTCTAAGGGAGTTACGAGTACTGACACCTTTAGATACATTACCGATAATTTGATCAAGGGAGTGATATTTTGAAGTTCGCCATTCTTTGGGAAGTTCCAAAGCTTGCGAATTTTCTTGTCTTTGTTCATTCTCTTTCTCCTTGATTTCCTTTTCTTTATTGTCTAAATGTGTTTCCGCCAAGATTTCTGCAACATCATCAACAACAAGATCCTTTCTCAATCCACTTGGGTCAGTTTCATCAAATGCAACATGTATAGATTCTTCAATAGTCATAGTTCTTTTATTGTAAATGCGAAAAGCTTTACTATGATTTGAATAGCCAAGAAATATACCTTCATCAGACTTAGCATCAAACTTGCCTAAATTATCTTTTCCATTGTTTAAAATAAAACATTTGCAACCAAAAACATGAAAGTGTAAGACATTTGGCTTTCTTCCCTTATACAATTCATATGGGGTTTTCTTTAAAATAGGCCTTATAAGAGCCCAGTTCATTACATAGCAAGCTGTACTTACAGCATCCGCCCAAAAGTATTTAGGAAGAGCAGCCTCATTAAGCAAAGTTCTCGCCATTTCTTCTAAAGAACGGTTTTTCTTTTCTACAACTCCGTTTTGTTGCGGAGTTCTAGGAGCAGAGAAATTATGATTAATGCCATGTTCGTCACAGTAATTTTCAAAAATATTGTTTTCAAATTCGCCACCGTGATCACTTCTTATAGAAGAGATTTGAAAACATTTTTCATTTTGAATAACTTTGGCAAGTCTTTTAAAAGCTAGAAATGCATCATTTTTATTTGCAAGAAATAAAGTCCATGTAAACCTAGAAAAATCATCCACAATCACTAAAGCATAGTAATTCCCACCAAAGCTCATAGTTCTAGAAGGTCCAAATAGATCCATGTGCAAAAGTTGTAAAGGTCTAGAAGTTGAAACTATATTTTTTGCTTTAAAAGATACCTTTATTTGTTTACCCTTTTGACATGCATCACATAATTTATCTTTTATAAAATTAAGCTTGGGTAGTCCAATTACTAGCTCTTTAGAGACCAACTTCTTTAAGTGATCCATGTGAATGTGTGCAATTCTCCTATGTCATAGCCATGAATCATCATTCTTACTTAAAAGGCATTTCGCATCATTTGAAGATATATCATTAAGACTAACCATATAGATGTTGTTTACTCTATGACCAATGAATTTAACATGCTTGTCATTTTTATCTTCAATTATGCAACAGTTTGAATCAAATATAACTTTATTTCCCTTATCACATAATTGGCTAATACTAAGCAAGTTATGTTTCAAACCCTCAACAAGCAGCATATTTTCAATAGAGGAGTTGGGGTTCTTACCGACTTTGCCGATTCCAAGAATTTTACCCTTGTTGTTATCGTCATAAGTGACGTGTCCATGATTCTTGGGAATAAGCATGGTGAATTTTGAGTCGTCCCCGGTCATGTGCTTGGAGCAGCCGCTATCAAGATATCAATTTGAACTCCTGGATTTCAAGCACACCTACAACACAAGTTTAGTTTTTAACTTTTGGTACCCAAACTTTCTTGGGTCCTTGTGTGTCAGTTTTGGGTATAGTACCCTTGGGAACCCAAACCATTTTTGTTCTAACTTTTGTATTTATATTTTTCCTTGCATTACATGTTGAAGCACTATGTTTTTTTCTTCCATAGTAAAAATATTTAATAAAATGACTACTTGAAACATTAGAATGCACAAAGAAATTTTTATAGAGTTTTTGTTGATTTTTCGGGTTATAACCTATCCCGGCTTTTTGAAAAACCACTCTTTGTCTTCCTAATAAAATATTTAAGTTATCCCTTCCAAAGGTGAATTTAGAAAGAGTGTTCTTTAGATCTTCGTTTTCTTTTTCAAGTATATGACATGAAGAACAAGATGGAGAAGTAGAAGCATGTGAAGAATGATTTGTGCATGCTGATAACACTGTATTTTATACATTTTGTAATCCTCTCACTTGACTTCTTAAGGTTCAATTAGGCTTAATTAAGTTGGTTTTGACACATTTTATGATTTTGAACTAAATTGGACAATTAAATAAATTATTGCATAAATTAACTGTAATTATCTCTTTGGCAATGTTTAGTAAACTGGCTATAACTTGAGTTGCAAATATCTGATTAATGTGATTTTGGTCTTGTAGGAAAGCTAAGACAATTTCCTACAACTTTCATGTTGAACACTTTTCCAGAATCAGACTCCTTGGAGGTGATATTGAGCTTTGAAGTCAGAATAGAGGAGTTGAAATCGGGCCTAAAATACTGTGCAGTAATTGGACCAAATCTTGAGTTCTAGGCATGATTTTGGACTGAAACCAAAGTTATTTTAAAGTAAATATTCAGGCCTACAACTTTCATGAAGACCACTTCTCTCAAAAATGTAAAAATGACTGGACACACGGTTGTGTATTTACTCAATTATTATATTAAAAAAAAGAAAAAAAAAGGAAATAGGAATTTCAAAAACGTCACGAATGACGTTTTTGAAAGTAGCCCCTGTAGCTACAGTATGCTTCCAATTTGCGGCACATTTCACAATTTGAAAGGGGAATTGTCCAGCGAGAATTCAATTCTGAATTTGGAGACGAGACGGGGAATTGGTGGGGCGGAGAGGGAGAGAGGCTTTTGGGCAGTGCCCTGCTTCTCTTCCTAGTCTCCCTCTAATTTTTTTTCTGTCTTTTTTTCTTTTTTTTTTTAGTTTATGTGTAAATAAGTTTTAGTCTACTTGGGTCAAAGTGTGAAGCTCTTGGTAATAAAATAAAGTTAGATTTATTCCTCTCTTGTGCTTTAATGATTTATATTTTTAAGTAGTTATTATGCGTGTTATATTTTATTTCTGATAATTTAGAAATTACCTTTATGAATAGGAGTTCTTGATTTATTGTAGACAAAATATTGGCACAGTAAATGCTTTAACCCATTTATAAGTGGTAGTAATAATTAAAAGAAATATAATATAATTACGTATATTATTTTATTTCGTATTGTATTTTGTTTCCAATCAATTTAGAAACGCTCCTTGTAAAGTGAAGTTCTTGATTTGTTGTAGACAAGAGATTGACACAATGAATGCTTTAACCCATTTACAAGTGTTGGTGTTAGAAACTCTCCTTGTAATGTGGAGATCTTGATTTATTGTAGACAAAATATTGACACAGTGAATGCTTGATCCCATTTATGAGTGATGATATTAATGGATGATTTAAGGAAACATAATATAATTACGTATATTATTTTAATGGACTTTTAACGTTGTATTTTCCGATTGGAACCTCTATGTTGCGAGGATTCTAATTGAGTTATAAAAGGAATTAATCTTACTTTTTCTTTATTTACCAAGAGTGGATTATTTTACCCAAGTAAATAATTTTTACCGTAGTCACAAAAATATTTACCTTACCTTAAATAATCTTCATCAATTCCCTGGATCGACCTCGGCTTCACCGAGAAATTTATTACTTGAGACAACCTGCACTTGGGTTTGTAAATGTAACAACTAAAAAGTGTGCATCAAGTTTTTGGCGCCGTTGCCGGGGAATTGTCTTGAAGAATAAATTTTTGGTGTAAATATTTTTGTACATAGTATGTAAATAGTGTGTAAATAGTGTGTGAATAGTGTGTAAATAGTAGCGTGAATAGTATGAATAGTAAAAAAAAAAAAAAAAAAATTTTTGGTAAGTAGTGTAAATAGTATAAATAAGGTAAATAATGTGTGAATAGTATAAATAGTAAAAAAAGTAAAAAAAAGTAAAAAGTAAAAAAAAAAAAAAAACGAAAATTAAAAAAAAAAAAAAAAAAGGTGGTCACACCCGTGACCACAAAAAAAAAAAAAAAAAAAAAAAAGTTAAGTTTTTTTTACATATTAATTCCGTGGGGGTAACTCTCCCTTTTCTTTTCTTGTACATATTAATAGTGGGGTTAATTCTCTTTTTTATTTTTATTTTTTTATTTTGTACAAATGTGAGTAATTCTCCTTTTAATTTTTGTAAATATTAACAGTGGGGATTTTCTCCTTTTATTTTTATTTATTTATTTATTTTTTTGTCCTTACTAATTAGTGGGGTAATTCTTCCTTTTATTTTATTTTTTGTATATACTAACTCAAATGGGAGAACCTCTCCTTTTAATTTTTGTACATACTAACATACTAACTCATGTGGGGTATCTCTCCTTTTATTTTCTTTGTACATACTAACTTTGTGGGGAAAACTCTCCTTTTTATTTATTTGTTTATTTATTTATTTATTTATTTTTACACTTTATTTTCTTTATTTTATTTTCTGCACTTTATTTTTTTTATATATTTATTTTCTCAATCATTTATTTTCTATCATTTTTTTGTTTTTTATTTTCTGTCATTTTTTTTGTCATTTATTTTTATTATTTTTTGTTATTTATTTATTTTCTGTCATTTTTTTATTTATTTTTTTATCATTTATTTATTTTCTGTCATTTATTTTTATTATTTATTTATTTTTATTTTTTTACTTATTAATTTATTTGGTGGTTGGTTTATTACCCCACATTTGTTTTTTTATTATTATTATTTTATTTATTTGGTGGTTGGTTTATTACCCCACCTTTGCTTGTTAATTTATTTGGTGGTTGGTTTCTACCACACCATCTTTAATTTTTTATTTGGTGGTTGGTTTATTACCCCACCTTTGTTATTTTTTTATGTTATTTATTTGGTGGTTGGTTTATTACCCCGCCTTTGTAAATATTTATTTGGTGGCATTTGGATTTGTACCACACCTTTGTATATATATATTTTTTATTTTTTTTTTTTTTTATTTTTTTTTCTTCTTCTATTTTATCACATGTAATTAATTTGTGTGTTTTTAGGGTGAAGACGTAACTTGATTCAATTGACATGTATTAAGATTGGAATTTTAATTAACTCTTTTCTATTCAATTTGAGTACTTATTATGGTTCATAATGCTTTTATGAATTGGCCACTCATAAATTGATCTAGTGGGTATATGTGTAACCCAAAATATTTGCATATGACCTAGACCATAAATAATAAAGTGCCATGATTTATAATCATCTAGGAATGGAGGTTATAGGTTGTGTTGGAGAACTGTGGTATTTTTTCATGAGAATCCATAGATTAAAAGTCATGCCTTTAAATGTTTTTAAATTACTGATTCTCTCCATCAATTGAATGATTAGAAATTGATTAGAAGGAAGGTCCCAAAGCTACTCTATTGTCTATGATAAATTATTGAATCAAGTGAAGTCTGATCCCTAGTGTTCTAATTTCATGTGTTTTCATTTCAAAAAAAAAACCAAAAAAAGGGTAAAAAAAAACTTTATTTTCTCTTTTTCTTCATAATTTCATGTGTCTTAGTGTTTGTTTTTCTTTTCTTTTTAAATAGTCAACTTCATTTTGACCTTTTGATCATTTGTCAATTTTCTCAACAAGTTTTTGTAAATATAGGTTGATACGGTGGATTTTGTTGCTTCAAGAATTCAAAATGAGCCAAAAATGTTTTGTCCATACTTACAATAGGCTCATTTTTTTTTAAATTACACCTATCAATGATTTTTTTTTCTCTGATGAATTTTTAATTTCATGTCTTAGTTTGCCAAAATGGTCAATTTTTCTTGTAACAAGCGAAGTTGTTCTTTGTGGATGGTTTTCGGGAAAAAAAAAGAGATAAATTATTTTTTATTAAAGAATGGCCTGAGTAAGGAGTCATTAGGTGAAATCTTTTTGACTCTTGAGACGCATTCTGGTGAATTTGTGCAGTGTGGATTTATTAATTTGTGGAATCTCTTCAAAGGCAAGTAAGCGCGTTACAGTCTTGGGAATCTGACTCAAAAAGACCCTGTTTGCCAATTTATAAGAAAATTGGATGGGAAGCCTATCCTCGACTCATAGAAGGCGTTTAAGCACATTCGGACGTAAACCGTAGGAAGATGTGAGCCACAATCACAACTACATGTATATATTTTCTTGCATATCTTCTTCTTATGACAGCCTTGATCCAGTAGCAGCTCAGCTAGAAGTGGTCCGAATGAAATGTTGTGTGAAGCAGTGAGAAAAGGAAGCCAGTTAAGGCACTCCATCTGTATAAATAATTTCAATCTTTGGTTGTATTTTGTTTCTGTTTATATTTGTGTGAAGTTTCTCTTTTCAGTAATTGCGAATGTACACTATCTTCTATCTTTTCCTTTCTATTTTTTAACATTGAGGACAATGTTGTGATCTAGTTGGGGGAAGGATAGTTGTGTACAAAAATATAGTAAGTGTGTTTATGTTTGTCGTGTGTAAAGTTGTGTAAAAAAAAAAACCAAATTTTTTTTTTTGAAAGTGTGTGTATTAATATGTTTATTGTGTTTATATGTTTGTCAGTAACTACTAAAGATGGCAGAGTAAGGAGTAAATTTTACTCTTGAGACGCATCTTAGTTGGGGTAGATACCTAGTTTGTGTGGAAGTAGTAAATAGATTCAGGAAAATTTACATGATTGAGTTAATTGTCTTCTTTCTTAAAATTCACATGCTTGGTTATGGATGTTGAATTGGTAGACTGAGAATGATAGAATTATGCCTTGTGAGATTTTGAGCTTATTGATGAATGGATTGAACATTTGTACCATTCTTTTCTTTCTTGTGTGAATTTCACTCATGGAATTGTTACTCTAGAACTTGCTTTGATTCTTTTTGAGACTACATTTTCATATGCATACATGAATATGATTGAGGCATTTTTTTTTAAATAGCTACTTTAGCCAAATAGCCAACCTTGCATATTTTCCTTTGTTTAACCCTTTGAGCTTATTTGACTATTCTTTATTTCGAACTCATTATGTGCCTTAAATGAAAAACCATGTCTTACTTGACCTTAGGGAATAAGAGAGTATTAACTTTGTTATTAGATGAGTTCTTGAACAAGTGTGGGGGTGTGTGTGCAGAATAGTTAAAAAAATGTATATATGATGTTCTTTTTGTAAAAAAAAAAATCAAAAAAATCAAAAAAATAAAAAAAAATCAAAAAAATCATAAAAGAAGGTCAACAAGGCAATAAAGGAAAGGAAAAGAATATGTAAAGGGAATTTGTATTAGGTGGAGTTGGGATGAACTTTCATGCTTGTTAATTGAACTCAGCTCTCATGCTCTTTTATTCTCTGGTATTTAACTTGTCATATCCATATTACCTCCTCCTTTACCTTGACCCCATTACAACCTTAAATAAAGTCCTCATGATTTGTGTGTGCATGTGTTCTGAGTAGTGGAGAAGTAGAAGATAAGCAAGCTTATGGTAGTGCAATTTTCATGGGTCGAATTGAGTGAAATGCCTACCTTTTAAACACTTGAGGGATTGAGAGTGAATATTGTGAAGATCTATCATTCTTGATTCATTCTTTTCAACTGAAGTTTCCTTGCTTGTTGGTTTGAGATGCGAAGAAATGTTACCTCATGACTGTTTTGATCCCTTGATTGTCTAGTTGCTCTTCTTGTGTCATTGAATCCTTTAGAGTTTTTAGTTTTTGAGTCTGTGTCATTTTTCTTTGGTCTTTGTCTTTTGTGTTTTGCCCAGGAGTGCAAAAGTTAAGTGTGGAGGAATTTGATAACACTGTATTTTATACATTTTGTAATCCTCTCACTTGACTTCTTAAGGTTCAATTAGGCTTAATTAAGTTGGTTTTGACACATTTTATGATTTTGAACCAAATTGGACAATTAAATAAATTATTGCATAAATTAACTGTAATTATCTCTTTGGCAATGTTTAGTAAACTGGCTATAACTTGAGTTGCAAATATCTGATTAATGTGATTTTGGTCTTGTAGGAAAGCTAAGACAATTTCCTACAACTTTCATGTTGAACACTTTTCCAGAATCAGACTCCTTGGAGGTGATATTGAGCTTTGAAGTCAGAATAGAGGAGTTGAAACTGGGCCTAAAATACTGTGCAGTAATTGGACCATATCTTGAGTTCTAGGCATGATTTTGGACTGAAACCAAAGCCATTTTAAAGTAAATATTCAGGCCTACAACTTTCATGAAGACCACTTCTCTCAAAAATGTAAAAATGACTAGACACACGGCTGTGTATTTACTCAATTATTATATTAAAAAAAAGAAAAAAAAAAGGAAATAGGAATTTCAAAAACGTCACGGATGACATTTTTGAAAGTAGCTCCTGTAGCTACAGTATGCTTCCAATTTGCCTATAAAAGGCACATTTCACAATTTGAAAGGGGAATTGTCCAGCGAGAATTCAATTCTGAATTCGGAGACGAGACGGGAAATTGGTGGGGCGGAGAGGGAGAGAGGCTTTTGGGCAGTGCCCTGCTTCTCTTCCCAGTCTCCCTCTAATTTCTTTTCTCTCTCTTTTTCTCTTTTTTTCTTTTTTAGTTTATGTGTAAATAAGTTTTAGTCTACTTGGGTCCAAGTGTGAAGCTCTTGGTAATAAAATAAGGTTAGATTTATTCCTCTCTTGTGCTTTAATGATTTATGTTTTTAAGTAGTTATTATGCGTGTTATATTTTGTTTCTGATAATTTAGAAATTACCCTTGTGAATAGGAGTTCTTGATTTATTGTAGACAAAATATTGACACAGTAAATGCTTTAACCCATTTATAAGTGGTAGTAATAATTAAAAGAAATATAATATAATTACGTATATTATTTTATTTCGTATTGTATTTTGTTTCCAATCAATTTAGAAACGCTCCTTGTAAAGTGAAGTTCTTGATTTGTTGTAGACAAGAGATTGGCACAATGAATGCTTTAACTCATTTACAAGTGTTGGTGTTAGAAACTCTCCTTGTAATGTGGAGATCTTGATTTATTGTAGATAAAATATTGGCACAGTGAATACTTGATCCCATTTATGAGTGATGATATTAATGGATGATTTAAGGAAACATAATATAATTATGTATATTATTTTAATGGACTTTTAACGTTGTATTTTCCGATTGGAACCTCCATGTTGCGAGGATTCTAATTGAGTTATAAAAGGAATTAATCTTACTTTTCCTTTATTTACCAAGAGTGGATCATTTTACCCAAGTAAATAATTTTTACCGTAGTCACAAAAATATTTACCTTACCTTAAATAATCTTCATCAATTCCCTGTGGATCGACCTCGGACTCACTGAGAAATTTATTACTTGAGACAACCTGCACTTGGGTTTGTAAATGTAACAACTAAAAAGTGTGCATCACATGCATCAATGATTCCTAAAGTTTCGTTTTCAATTTTTAATTCTTCTATTTCTTTATTTAAAACAAGAATTTGATTTTCTAAAGAAGAAATTGTTTTCTTAGATGAAGAAATAATTTTTGTGAGTTTTAAAGATTCTTCATGTAGTTCTTCAAAAGCATCTTGTAACTCATCGTAAGAGGGCAATAAAGTAGTATTAGAACTTACCTCGTTTTCGCTTTCTTCTTCATCTCCTTTTGCCATGAGACACAGTTGAGCCTCTTCGCTATCTGAGCTGTCAGTTGAGTCTATGTCGTTTCCATCCCACGCTATATAGGCTTTTCTTCCTTTCCTTTCCTTGAAGGATTTCTTTTCAAATTTCTCCTTCTTCTTTTGGTAAACAGGACACTCCATTTTCATGTGCCCAGGTTTGCCACATTCATAGCAAGTTGGGGTCGATGAAGTTCCTTCGCCTTTGAAATGAGTCCTTTTCGGAGGGAAGTGAGGTCTTCTTTGCGTTCCCTTTTTCCTGAGAAATTTACCAAATCTTTTAACCAACAAACTCAGATTTTCTTCACTTACCTCTATGTTTTCTAAACTTTCTTCATTTTCTTCATCATCATTGTCGAATGTTGATAAAGTGGCTTTGAGCGCTATCCCCTTTTTCTTTTTATCGTTCTCTTCGCTTTGGCTTAATCTGCTCAACTCCAACTCGTGCTCATGAAGTTTTCCAAAGAGGGTAGCTAAAGTCATTGTGGACAAATCCCTTGATTCAGATATTGCTGTCACTTTGGGTTGCCAAATCCTGCTAAGACATCTCAAAACTTTGTTAATCAAATCTTCATTAGAAAAGCTTTTGCCTAAAGATGCAAGATGATTAACTATGTGGGTGAACCTCTTTTGCATTTCCTGAATGCTTTCTCCTTGGTTCATTCTGAATAATTCATATTCACGAGTTAGAGAATTTATTCTCGATCTCTTAACTTCACTAGTACCCTCATGGGTAACTTGCAAAGTATCCCACATTTCTTTAACAGTTTTACAATTTGAAATTCTAAAAAATTCGTCATATCCCAAAGCAGTAGTAATAATATTTTTGGCTTTTAAATTAAATTGAACTTTTCTTTTGTCTTCATCAGACTATTTATTTTGTGGTGTTTCGGTCCTTACACCATCGACCTCATGTGTGGGTATAAAAGCGCCGTTTTCGACAGCATCCCAAACATCTAGATCAATAGCTTCGATGAAGATTTTCATTATTTCCTTCCAATATGCGTAACCATCCCCATTGAAAAAGGGTAGTCGGTTTATGGAAGATCCTTCTGAAAAACCATCTGAAGAAGCCATATACTCTTGAAGCTGCTAAGCTCTTTATACAAGAGTCTAGCTCTGATACCACTTGTTACCAAGTGGCTTCCAATACTCAAGAAGGGGGGTGAATTGAGTATAAAACTTTCTCACAAAACCTCTTTTTAATTAATATGAATATCAAAAGCTTAATAAATAAATGCACAGAAAGAATGAGAAGAAGAAAGGAAACAATAAAGAACAACGAAAAATAAATGTGCAGTAAATTAAGTTGCACAAAATAAAGAGATTAGGGAAAAGAGAAGCAAGCACAGTATTTATCCTGGTTCGACCACTAACCCACTTGTGGTCTACGTCCAGTCCTCGAAAGCCGAGATTTTTCACTAAGTATACAAGTTTCAATAGGTGCTTGCTACCGTTACAAAATAGAGCACTTTTCACACACAAGGACACTCTACCCTTGTGCTAAAGTCTCAGCCTGCAGGGATACCTCACCCTTATACAAACCTTGAGGGATACCTCACCCTCGATACAGAATATCAGAAAATAGAGATGAAGAGAAACTCTCACTCAGAGTAAGTAGTACAAATTGAAGTGCTAATGGAGCTCTCACAGAAATATCTCAAAGTTTCTAAACAAGAAGAGCGTAGAAAATAGTTTTCACAAACAGAGTAATCAGAAAATAGTTCAGAATTATAGGCACTGAAAAACGTGACCCAGACTTGCTATTTATAGGGAAAACCAGATGAATTAGCCGTTGGGTATAATTAATAGCAATTAACACAGATTGAAAATCTTGTCTGTTTCCATTTACGTAAGCACAAGTTTCGTGTTTATTCGAATAAAGCAAACACTTATTCGAATAACACTGTTTTTGAAAAACTCATCTGAAATGGGTTATTTGAATAACCAATCCGTTATTCGAATAACTCTGTTAAAACCAGAGTTGTGAAAATGAACGTTTATTCGAATGATAGCTTATCTATTCGAATAACGTATTTAAAAGAAGTTCAGATAGAAAGGATTTATTCAAATAACATATGAGTTATTCGAATAACTCACTTAAAGCATAGTTCTGAAAAACCTCATTTATTCGAATAAGGGAAGGTTTATTCGAATAGCCACTTATGAAACAGTTATCTGGAAAGCCTTGGTTATTCGAATAACAGGGTAGTTATTCGAATAACACCTTTTAGAAAACAAACCATGTGAGGATGTTTATTCGAATAAGCAAAGCTTTATTCGAATAACTTAGTTCAAAAAGGGTTTTGAAAAAGATGTTTTCAAAGATACTGAGTTTAAAACCAAGTTTTTTTTTCTTTTCTTTCAAAAACAAAGAGATATCAATGTGAGCTCCGTACAATAGATCCTAAGTCCTAATGCTAATCAAATATAAACTTGGACTTGGTCTATTTATCATCTTCATTTATACTTTGCGTTTGTTATCATCAAAACAAGTCTTCAAAGGTATGCATCCAAACACATTAAACTGGGAAAAATGTCATTTCATGGTGAGAGAGGGAATCGTTTTAGGGCACCGCATCTCTAACCAAGGGATTGCAGTTGATCATGCCAAAGTTGAAGTTATTGAAAAACTTCCCCCTCCCACTAATGTAAAAGGCATTCGTAGCTTTTTGGGGCATGCTGGCTTTTATAGGAGATTCATAAAAGATTTTTCAAAAATTGCTAAACCTCTGAGTGATCTCCTTGTAAAAGATGCTCCATTCAATTTTGATGATGCATGCATGTTAGCCTTTAACACTTTGAAGCATAAACTGACCACTGCACCAATTGTCACTGCACCCGATTGGAGTTTGCCATTTGAAATCATGTGTGATGCAAGTGACACGGCTGTAGGTGTTGTTTTAGGCCAAAGGAAAGATAAGTTGTTGTATGTGATTTATTATGCGAGTCATGTTTTAAATGCTGCACAATTTAACTATGCTACTATTGAAAAGGAACTGTTGGCTGTGGTTTATGCATTTGACAAGTTTCGTTCTTACTTTGTAGGTTCCAAAGTGATTGTATATAAGGACCATGCAGTTGTCCGGTATCTATTTGCCAAGCAAGATTTGAAACCAAGGCTTATTCGATGGATTCTACTGCTTCAAGAGTTCGATCTGGAGATAAAAGATAAGAAAGGAACCGAGAATTCAGTGGCTGATCATTTATCTCGGTTGGAAAGTGCAGAAGAAAATGAGGAGAAAAGACCAATCAATGATCAATTTTCTGATGAGCAGTTGTGGGACATGGTGAGTTTGCCATGGTATACTGATATAGCCAATTACAAGGTTGGCAAGGTGGTTCCCGTGGACTTCAACTCACAACAGCGGAAAAATGTTCTTTCATGAAGTCAAGTTCTATATGTGGGACGAACCATTTCTGTACAAGAGAGGTGTTGATGGTCTATTGAGAAGATGTGTGCCCGAGGAAAAGCAAGAACAAATTCTGTGGCATTGTCACAATTCTGGGTATGGTGGACATTTCAGTGGAGATAGGACAGCAGCAAAGGTCTTACAATCTGGGTTATTTTGGCCATCACTCTTCAAGGATGCATTTGCTTATGTCAAGAGATGTGATAGGTGCCAACGAACCAGAAACATATCAAAGAGGAATGAGATGCCCCAAAATCCTATTTTGGAAGTTGAAGTATTTGATGTTTGGGGTATCGACTTCATGGGCCCTTTTCCCTCTTCATTTGCTAAGGTATATATCTTGGTGGCCGTTGACTACGTCTCAAAATGGGTGGAAGTGGCTGCAACCTCAACCAATGATGCAAAAGTGGTGATCAATTTCTTGAAGAAGAATATATTTTCAAGGTTTGGGGTGCCTAGAGCGTTGATTAGTGATGAGGGGACCTATTTCTGCAATAGGAAGTTGGAGACGTTGTTGAGAAAGTATGCTGTCCATCATAGAGTAGCCACTCCCTATCACCCGCAGTCAAGTGGTCAAGTTGAGGTGTCTAACCGCCTGTTGAAGCAAATTTTGGAGAAAACAGTCAGTTCATCTAGAAAAGACTGGGCAATGAAGCTTGATGATGCTCTTTGGGCATACAGGACAGCTTTCAAAACTCCAATTGATATGTCTCCATTCCAATTGGTTTATGGCAAGGCATGCCATTTACCTCTTAAATTGGAGCATAAGGCACTGTGGACAACAAAGTATTTAAACTTTGATTTAACAAAAGCGGGTGAGTCGAGGATCTTGCAGCTCCATGAACTTGAAGAATTCCTGAATTCGGCCTATGAGAATGCCAAAATTTATAAGGAGAATACTAAGAAGTGGCATGACAAGAGGATTGTTCATAAAGAATTCCGGGAAGGCCAACTAGTACTTTTATTCAATTCAAGACTCAAGTTGTTTCCAGGAAAACTCAAATCTCGATAGTCGGGACCTTTTGAAGTAAAGTAGGTATTTCTATACGGAGCTGTGGAAGTGAAAGACCCAAATTCTGAGAGAAGCTTTAAGGTGAATGGGCAGAGGCTCAAGCTTTATTTCGAGGGAGATGTTGAGCGGAGAAGGGAGTCCATCAACTTGATCTCCACTTGAAGCAGCACAATGTCAAGCTAATGACGTTAAACAAGCGCTTCATGGGAGGCAACCCATGCTAGGGAGTTTTCCTAACTTTACTTTTGCTTTTATTTATGTTTTTCTAATCTTTCTTTTGTGTTGATTAGCTTTGTTGAATCTTTAGTGTGTTGGTTAATTTTAGAATTGTGTGTGTAAATGCTTTTATTTAAGTCTGGAGTGTGTGAACTCATTTTGTCTTTCTACTATTCTTTTCATGCATGATTTGTAATTTAGTTAGATGCGTTTTCCAGTTGATATCTTTGAAAAATGGGGGGAATGAATTGCTTAGGCTTTTTTAAAAAAATATATATAAAAGAAAAAAATAAAAGAATTTTTTTTTTCATTCTGCATAATTCTGTAGAAGAGTCCAGGCGCTAGGCGCTACTCCTCAAGCGCTGGGCGCTATCTGGAGGTCCAAAAAGTTGGACTCTGTGAGTTGGGCGCTAGGCGCCCTGTACCCAAGCGCCAGGAGCTGGTTCCTCCCAGGAAAAGAGGCCTCTCGGCCTTATGAGCGCTAGGCGCCCTGAACCTAAGCACTAGGCGCTGTGAGTAAAAAAATTAAAAAATAAAAAAAGGGAAAAGAAAATGAAAAAAAAAGGGTGGGGCTCTCGGCCCAGCAAGCGTTGGGCGCCCATTGTGTAGCGCCAGGCGCTACTTTCTGGAAAAGGTGGAGGACCTCTCGGCCCAGCAAGCGCTGGGCGCCTGATATAGGAGCGCTAGGCACTCAATTCTCTGTTAAAAAAAAAATTTCTGCATAAACTCCTCTACTTTACTTCACGCAGCACACAGCACTATTCTATCCCTCTTTCACTCTCACACGGAGAATAGAACTCCTCAAGCTCCCTACGTCTAGCTCTCCTTCACTCTCACCATTTTTCTTCTCCCTTCTTCTCTTCTCCTTTGTCACGCTCTCTCTCTCATGTATTTTCTTTCTTCTTCTTTTCTCCCTCTTCGTGCTTTCCTCTTCTCCTCCATTGTTGCCATCTTGTAAGGTATGTTCTTTAGCCTAGATTATCTCCAAGTTGACCCATAGTTTTGTTTGGTTTCTACTCATTCTGAAATTCAATGGTGGGCTCTCCTTGGTGTTTTGGATAATGAGTGTGTCTTCATTTGTGTTAATTGCATGCTTAGGGTTTGAATACGCCAATTTGGGGATTTTTGTGTGAAATGCATTTTATGATAAATTGATGATTTAATCTTGCAATTGAGAGCTTTGTTAACTTAATTCCATTGTTAGATTCTTGAGATTGATTATAAATGAGGTGGAATTGTGTTAAATTGCATGGTTAGGGTTTAGATTTGTCAATTTGGGGATTGTTGAGGTGTTAGGGTTTTTGAGGATTTATGCAAGTAGTGATGAAATTAAACCCTCCATTGAGCTATTGGATTATTCAATTTTGGAAGGCAGGGCTTTAATTTTTGAAATTTTGGGATTATTGTGCTTGTTGGATAAATTGAAGTTTGGGGTTGCATTTGGGTTTGTTCAAGAGGTTTAACTACCTTATGTAGAATATTTGCACCCCTCAGTGTTATCCCTTTGTGTAAATGTCACCCTAAGCCTTTGATCATGTTTGAATTTTGGGAGTGGTTTTATCTTCAGCATGTTCAATTATGTGGAGACATTGTCTTTGGCATTTCACATGCACATACAGTTGCAAACTGATCTATCTCAACCATGGTTGCTACATGATCTTGCTCGGGCTTTGTTAGATGCATACTATATATACTGGTTGTGTTATTGAGTTGCATTACTGACTGTTGGTATTTTGAAGATACCTTTATGGCTCCAAAGCTTCCTATCCGGAGAAATTCAAAGAAAAGAAAGTCAGAGGCATCTTCTTCAAGAGGTTCGACTTTTGATGGCACTCAATTCCGAACAGAAGAACATGAGAAGAGGAACAAGTGAGCAATGACCAAGCTGAGGAAGATGAAGAAGACGAAGACCAAGAAGACGAATCCGCTAAGTCAGAAGAAGGAGATGATGACTAGCCAAGAAAGCCTCAAGGGAAGTAAAGAGCAGTAGAGGAATTTGGAAAGGGCTCTTCACAGAGCCCATCAGATAACTTTGACTTCCTTCCTTTTCTTTTTATTTATTTATTTATTATTTTTGTTTTAATTTTAATTTTTTTCTTTATTTTTTTGTTTTGTGTGTAGATTTCCTTTATGTTTGTAGTCCAATTGTTTTATTTTCTTTTATTGTGTAGTTGTTCAGTTGAGTCAAGCCATTATTGAACTGTTTGGAGTTTACTGTTGTGGGTCCCCATGTTTAATAGTATCATTGTAATGTGAGTCAACCATGCATGCACTGCCTGTTAGGAAAACTTGGAAGCTTTATGAACTTATTTCTTAGATTATGGTACTTGAATGAGGATTATGATTTCCATGCATGAATCTTCTAGCTTATTGTTAATGTACTTGGTGATTTTTGTGATTGGATTTCATAATTCATCTTTGGGAGTTGTTTTGAGCTTTCAACATTTCTGCTTTGAAGAGAGGTCACTTGTGAGTTTCTATTCTCCTAGCTTTGCTTGAATCTCATTTGCATGCCGTGACTTGCACAATGCATCGACATGATAAAGGCATTTTTGTTGTTATGCCAGATAGCCATATAGCCAAACCAAATGATGTTTGTGTCTATTGTGTTGCCCCTTTGAGCTTAATAAACTGAATTCTTTGTTTGACCCATACAGCATGCCTTAGCCAAAATAATTAATATCTTATCCACCCGAAAGGAGTAGGTGAGCATTGAATTTATTGACTCTGTGGGTTAACAATGTACTAAGTTTGGGGTTACCATTGTGAAAAAAAAAATTTGATGGTTATGAAGACAGATTGTTATATAAGAAGAAGAAGAAGAAGAAGAAGAAAAAGAAGAAAAAGAATTGTACAGGAAAAAGGGAAAGAGAATCAAGAGGAGCGTAAATTCATGAGGTGAAGTGTAATGAAAGTCTTAATGCTCACTTATTCTCTAGGGTTTTAGCCTGTCAAATCCTATTTCATCCACCCTTAACCTTGACCCCATTACAACCCTTAATAAGTCCTTTTGATTGTTGCATCTGTGAGTTGCGTGCATGCATGTTTGAGATGAAAAGCAAATTCAAGGAGGGTGAGCTCAAGAAGTGATGACTGAGGGAAACCCAAGCCCAAACACGAGTGACTGAGAGTCTCTTTTCACTTACAAAAAGTTTGAGTGACCCAATTATCAGGTGTACTTTGTTTCCATGTTCATTAGCTTTTAAGCTGTAATTGATCAGTGCATGGTTGTGATGATCCCTATTCTTGACCCTCTGAGTTTCAGTTACACAGTTGAGAGTTCTAATTTCAGGAATGCATGTATGAATTGATTTACTATCACTTGGATGCTTTTGAATTGTGGGACACTCTTGGTTTATTATTTTCAGTTTAGCGTTGGTGTTTGAGTTATGGAGTTGTCTTTTTGTTTGGCTAGTTTGTTCTTCTATTTTGCTTGAGGACAAGCAATGTTTTAAGTTTGGGATGGTGATAATCTACTAGATTATCTGTTTTTCCATAACTTTTTGAGTGGATTTCACTGCTTAAGCCCAACTTTTGACGTTGTTTTGATCTTAAGACAACTTTATGTTCATCTCTTTTATTAATCCATTCTAACTCGTTAGATTGAGTTATTCTAATTGGAATTATTGGTGTTTTATCTCATTTGCTAATGTGTTGATTGTAGGCACCAAAAGAAACAGGATGAAGCTCAATGTGGAGAAGGAAGGTTGCTGAAGTCCAGGCGCCAGGCGCCCAAATTTAGAGCGCCAGGCACTCAGTATGCAGCAGGCTACACTTCCTGGAGTTCAGGCGCCAGGCGCCCAAATTCTGAGCGCCAAGTGTTCACCTTCCCGAGATTCAGTTTTAAGTGGACTCCTGAGCGCCAGGCGCTGGATTCCTGAGCGCCAGGCGCCCTGCTCATTCCTGATACATATAAAAACCTATTCTTTCCAGAAAGAGAGGATCTTTTTGGCTGCTGCAGACGAAGGGGGATGAAAAACTAGACCTAATTTGGAAAACTTGGAGGTTGACTTGAAGGGAAGAAGAGTGGGAGCTCAGATTTTTTTCAATCTTCAATAGAGTTTTACTTCTTCTTCTCTATTGTTTTAATTTCTGTTTTTGTTTCTATGTCTAGCTAAACTCTCCCTTGTTGGGATTGAGTGGATTTTGATGGATTTTGCTTGTATTTGACTTGGGTTTCAGTTATGCTTAATGAATATTTCTATTTTGAGTATATAATCTCTTTTCTTAAAGCTTTCTAGGGTTTGATCATCCTTAGAATGATTTTTAGGTTTATGCATTGGATGGAAATTTGATGTGTGAACTATGTTTGAGATTGTGAACCTTGTGATTCGTTGTGCTAGGAATAGTCGATAAATGTTTGTTATCTCGTTGGATTCTTAATCTTAATACTTTTTCCCTTTTAGAATCACCTAAGGAATTAGGGTTTTTAACTAGGATTTAAGGTTCTTGTGCCTAAGGAATTAGGACTTGGATATATTGGAGAATCCAATAACAAAATAGAAGTGGAAATTTGTCTTAACTCCAGGTTAACATGCAACAAATGAAATCAAATGAAACTTGATCCCAACTCTTTCTTATCTTTGAATTTCTATCTCTTTTGTGTTCTAAGTGTTTGTCAAATTGTCAAAGCCAAAATACCAAAAAGAATCTTTTACTTTAATTTAATTTCTTTCATGCTTAATTGTTTACAATTGAGCTCCCTTTGAACCAAAGTTCTGTTTGAATAGTAGCTAAGTTCGTGAATTGGTAATTGGTTATTGATCCCTGAGAACGATATCCGGTTTTCTCACCATTTTTATTACTTGACGATCCGATACACTTGCCGTGGTCCCATCACATGCCAATTTGTTTAAGTGGAATTTTGGTCAATAGGTCAAAAGAAATTCTAACAAACAAATAATTATTTATTAAACGAATATGGGTTCAGAGTTATGTGATAATCTCGTAGGTTTTGAAAATTAACTTAAAGTAAAAGTAGCTTTAATGCATGTTTAAAGAAATAAACAAAAATTCAGAAAGAAAAGTTTTAAAAAATAAAGAAATAAAGAAACTGAACAAGAAGTTTAAATGTAGAAAGTTAAATGAATGCATTAAAGGAAAGCATGTAAAGAAATTTAAAGAACAAGACTGAAAAGTAAAGGAATTTAAAAGAACATTGCATTAAATTAAATGACTTGAAATGAAAAGGGAAGACATACTTGGAACAAAATCCGTTAATCTGCTTAGGTGAAATTTTAGGATTATGTATCAGCAAATAACCTCCCTTTTTACATTGTGAATGTTGATATTTATAGACAAATTACAAAAATAACTGACATGCTAGGATTTTGACATGTACATGACAGTTATGCCACTAATATTTCCCCAATTTCTCGACAGAACCAACTTCTATCCATTTTAACATTCTTCGTCGGTTCAATATCTTGGAAATGCAACCCTTCTGTCGGATTAACTACTTGTTCGACATCAATATTTAGTGGCTGCATTGGGTCTTCAAACCGTTCAGCACTTCGTCGGCTCAACACTTAGAAGATTCTTCCAACATCATTATCCAGCCGTCGAATAACCAAATTGTTTATTTTTACCCCCAACACAACCCACCATTGTCACCGCGTGACACCTACGCGCCACCGCCTCTACCACTGATGCTTTGCTTCTTCTTCTTTTGCTCACTGTGCTTTTCTCGCTTCCAATATAGAGTGCTTCTCCTATGAATTGTCAATAGCATTTACACTTTCCTTCTAGAACTAATACTTTGGCATTCCTTTTCAGTTTGGCATTTTGTTTGTAGAATGATGATGAGAGGGCTCAGATGTTATAGGGAAATTTGTTTGAAGAATTAATCTTTTTCCAGTATTTTTTTTTTCAATTATTCATGTCCTAATGCTTTCCGTTTACTTTGCCCCCTCATAAAGCTCTTATTTCTTTACGTTTCTTTTTGTTTTTTTTTCTGATTACTTTGTTGGTAAAGCCTCTTATTGGTGCTCTCCATGCTTTTTAATGATATTGTTGTTCTTTTTTTTTCCATTCTTTTTCTGTTCATGATTTTTAAAGCTGGAAAAAAGAAATTTAGAGTTCACGATTTTTAAAGCTAGAAATTTGCTTTAAGCCATGTATTTATAATGTGTTTAGGCAAAATGACATAGCTAGCACTTTACAAACATATAGATAAGGTTTTAAATTTACCATATTATTCTAATTGGAGTAGTTCTTTTCTGCTGCAGAAGTTATAGCAATATTTTTGAGTTTCATGTTTTCAATCATAGTCTAATTTTTTTTTTTTTCTTTATGGGTTCAATAGCATCGTGGAATTGACCACGCATCGCACCTACTGGTATTTATGTCCTGTGGTTGCACATCCTCCAGTTGCCCCATACACACCATCTCTTTCAATTAAAAAGCCACAATTTAAGCCATTAGAGGTGTTTGCGCATTCACATTCAGATGAAAGGGCTAATCATAGTGAAGGAGTTGTTCATTCAAATTCAGTCCGATATTAGAGCAATACTTCACTATCATTGAATCTGTTTAGACCTTCTTTTTTACCAATTAAGCTTGAGTTGAAGAAAAATATGATTATTCACTTTCTGCTCCAAATTAAACCAACAACAAAAAAAATTTAGTATAAATGGGAGCTATTATTATTCTGAAGGAGTGAACTGTATCTTGCCCGGAAGGTGTCTATTCTAGAGTCATAACTGACAATGGCATCATAACAGTATAGCTGTACATTATGCAAACGAAGTTATGCTATGAAGTTTTTTCTTTATAAGTACATGTTTTGGTTGTTCCTAATTACCTTCATGTTAATCTATAGAAATAAGGAATGCTAATGCAAAAACTTTATTATTGAAACTAAAATTGTAATAGCCACAGATTACAGGAGTTTGTTACAGCACATAACTTGAAGTTTTAATATTCGACCATTAAACTAGACTTGAACACAACACAAAAGATTATGTTTCACCCCTCTAAATCTGTGTTGTTTCGGCGAACACATTGACTCTGAACTTGATGAACTTGTCCGAGACACTCTTTGTTAAGGCATCAGTAAGTTAATGTTGGCTAGCAATATGTAAAGACGAATGCAGAAAATATTTAGTGAATGAGTCAAAAATCATGAATCATATTATTAAATATAAAAAAAATTTAAAATTAGTAAATAAAGATGTATTCACCCTTAAATTATTTAATGGGTTAAGATCAAGATGCATTATTTTAAATTAAGGATAAATATACTCTTATTTGCTCACTTTAAAAGAGTATTTTCCTTTTATTATATAGGAAAATTTATGAATAAAGTGAAAAAAGTAAAAAAAAATTATATTAGATATTAAATACATCACAATAGTAGTTGTCATTTACATCATGATTCGAGGCAAAATAATATATATATATATATATATATATATATATATATATATATATATATATATATATAAAAAAAGAAAAAAAGTGAAACTAAAAGTGAGAGGAGCCAAAATTTATTATATAAAAATTAAAAGTTAATAGAAATATGAATTGAAATTGTAATATCAATGTATATAAAATAAGTAAAAATCACATGTCAAATACATATAAAGTATAAGTTTTTTAACTTTACCATTTTTATTTTTGGTATAACTATACTTGACATTCTCTCGATGTTAGTGCTTATACTATTGATACTTTTTTTATTTGAGAAATTACTCATACCTCATTTATTTTGTATTTTCAATAAGACTTTATATAATATTTGTACATAAAGTAGGGGAGATATATGTAATTTCACAAATAAATAAGAGTGTTGAAGTATAATAACAATATATAAAATTAGAGATGTGTATAATTTTTAAATAAGAGTGTCAATATAATAAATATTAATTTTATAAAAAAATTGATGTAATTATCTTTTTATTTTTTAATAAATTAAATTAAATTATTACTACTTTAAAAAAATTAATAAGAAAATTTGGAAAGAGGCAATATGTTGGATAATGGCTGAGGGGGAGGCAAGGCAGCTCCGGTAGCTCATATTTCTTGAGTTTTTATAGTAGTAATACCACTTCCTTCTTAGCCTAAAAAGGTTGGAAGGAAGGCAAATAAGATTTAATAAAATGTTCATATAACGAGCACTACAACAAAAAGAGAAAAATATATCAAGTAGTACAATTTAGGGGTGGAAACAGGTCAGGTCAGGTCAAACTTTGCCTTAAACAGGTCTGGCCTGTATCTCAATTATAAGGCCTGAGCTTAGCCTATGAGCCTGTAATAGGCCAATTTTTAAGGTCTGGCCTGGCCTTTTTAAAAGCCTAACTTGGCCTGAAAGCCTATTTAAAAGCTTACTTTCTAATGAGGCCTTTAAATAGGTTAACATATCTACCTTTAAATAGGCCAACAGACTTTTACATAGATTAACAGACCTACCTTTAAATAGGTCAACATGTCTTATATAGGCTAACTGACCCACCTTTAAATAAGTCAATATGCCTTTACATAAGCTAACAGGCCTAACCATTGAAATAAGCCAATGGGTCAACTCAAAGTCAATAGACCTTTGTTATAATTTAACACTCACTTTCTAATTTTATAGATGCTCACTACTTTCTTACTCTAATCTTTGGTCGATGTGGGACTTGGAGATATACCAAGTTGCTCACTTTCTTACTCTAGTCTTTCAAGTCCCACATCGACCAAAGATCAGAGTAAGAAAATAGTGAGTATCTATAAAAGTAAGAGGTAACTGTTATAGATGTTCACTACTTTCTTCTTCTAGTCTTTGGTCGATGTGGGATTCAGAGATATACCAAGTTGCTCACTTTCTTACTTTAGTCTTTCAAGTCCCACATCGATCAAATATCAGAGTAAGAAAGTAGTAAGCATTTATAAAAGTAAGGGGTGAATGTTAACTTATTATTTTCATTCTAATAAATATATTTCATTAAATATATTAATAAATATGTTATTTCTATTCTAATTTACTAACTTAAGTTTTAATTATTGACTTTTATTAAAATTTAATTAAAAAATATATTAATATATTATAATAAATTAATAATTATAATTATAATTATAATTATTATAATAATATATATTATATTATATATAATTAAATAGGTCGGGCCTACTACCAAGCTTAAAATGCCTATTAGATGGCCTGAAGCCTAGCCTTTTTAATTAAACAGGCTTTTAAAAAAATATTAGCCTAACTTGTTTAGTAAACAAGCTAGGCCAGACCAGGCCTTAGGCAGGCCAGGCCATAGGCTCCTGACGGGCAGCCTGGCCTATTTCCACCCCTAAGTACAAATATGCAACTGTTATCATGACTTTGAAATTTTCCATTTGATGATAGTCGTGTGTGTGCTAATAAATAAACTATCAAAGCCAAAGAAGTAACTAAAAGAAAACAATAACTTACAGCTAATATGGAAATATTCAATTTCTTCAATGAAGAATCAAGAAGACTTGAAGGAAAGAATCAATGTTGATCTCGACCTTGTCCAAAGCCGATTATTTGTTTAAGCCATTGGCCCTAGAAATTTTTCTTGCAGAAATGCACTCATGAGGGGAAAAATGTCACTTTCCCATAACCTTAAAACTCCCTAACTTCAGTTCATGTAAGACTAAATAAGCTCTTTATGGTACCAACAAGTGGTGACAACAACACCAACGAATACAAATCAATTAAGTTTATTAAGAAATCAATAATATGAACTCAAAACCTGAATTTAAAAGTCAAGTTCAAACAGTTACATTATCCTGATAAATAAATGAGCTACACAATTTGCTTTTTAGATATTGTAAATGAGCCTCTCCATAATCATTAGTTTCCTCTATATACCAAAAGCCTAGAAAAAAAAAGTGTCTGTGCTTAATGGCAAGAAGTAATGAAAGTCATTCAATCCAAAAAAAAAAAAATTGTACACGCTGATGGGATTAAAAACATGAACGGAGATGCCCAATTAAACCGAAGTCAAGAAAAAGGTGTTGTTGCCTAAAAAAAAATTGAACCTGTAAGAGAGTAACAAGATTATATGCTTACTAAATAATGGTGGAAAATTGAAATGGCCTCTTGACTAAGGTTCGTCGAATTCCTAACAACTTCTCCGATTTTGCCGCTGATTCGTTTTTGGCCGCTGGTAGTGATTCTGCTTCAACCTCTGCCACGGTGAAACACTCAAGACGTGTGCCGCCAACTAGAGCTTTCGGTGGAGGCTCGGTGGCGCTCGTTGAGGAACCCAACAACCTAGAAGAGCGAGTGGGAGGGATTAGACAAGCACTAGCAAGACCCCAATTGTAGTGTTGACGGTGTGCTAGTGCCATGCGGTGGCAGCAAAAATGGTGGGTTGATTGTGGAATGGAGGAAGGAGTTTTTGCCTCTTGTGGGGAATAGTAATTATCTGATATTTATAAAGTGAGTAAGTTTACATCAATTATTTATAATTAATAAAAATTCATCTATTAATGATTAACGTGAGCTTACTTCTTCATTTTACAATTTTCTGTACTTTAAAAAATTATTTATTCCTAGAAAAAGAATGTGTCAAAAATGATGAGAAAAAAGAGAAAGATAAATTTCACAACAAAAAACGGTGTCATATATAACCCTGATAATTATTTACCGTTGATTTATTTTTAATGATTTTATATTGATGAGATCATTTCACATGACCTGATCATGTTAATCGAAGACATGAGAGGATCCCCTCCCGTGGCTAGTGAGATCAGTTTTTACTTTTTAGTCCAAACAAACGTGCCTTGGTTTGGGTTCATGGGCCTTTGTATATCTGATTCGTTGACTACTTGACCAAAATGTTTTGAAAATTGGAGCTGGTATATTTTTGTCTCGTGATTTTGTATTTCTGTATAATATTTAAATTTATACTCTTCTGTCTTATTATAACTATTTTTCAAGATTTTTACACAAGAATTAAGGATTAAAATGAATAGTCTCAAATACAAGAAAATGTAATATAATGTAATTAAACTATCCTTTCTCTCACTCTATAAAATTCTCTCCACTAACTCCATTGAGGCATTGATAATTGGTTGGTATTTGGTATAAATCTAATAGGTGTTGGAGAGAGATTTTAGGAAATGATAAAAGGTATTATTAATTGGGAAATTATTGAGTTTAGTTGAAATGAGAGTAAAGTTGAAAAAAGTTAATTAATACTTTTTTAATATTTTCAAATGGGACAAATTAAAATTATTAAAAAGATAATTATTAAAAGACGGAGCGAGTATAATTTTGGGTTGCCGGCCCATGAGCACCACATTAGAGGAAAAGTGAGGAATCTTAAACCATTGATAAAAAAAATCAAAGGCATGAATTATAATAAATCCACAGTTTGTTATACGCATAAATGTATTTTATTATAATATCAACAGATAATTTTAAGGTTAAGATCTCTTGCTTTTTCTTTTAAAATAAAGGTTATAGAATGTTAAATAATTACTCTTTCTTATTGTATAAGAAATCAAATAATTACAAAACTTAACCAAACGTCTTTTTAAAAAACTAAGGTATACAACGCTATATTTGATGTTATCTAAAAAACATATATTATTCTGAAATAAATCTCAAATATGGATTCCCTAAAAATTTGGTATATAAATCAAATATTAAAATATAAATTATAATTATATCATAGATTTGAATATTGAAATTACTACTTTGAAAAACGATTTACTTAATTACTATTCTCGAAATTGCGTGAGTAGTTATTTAAATACAAAAAATATAAATGATAAATGATTATTTTTTTTAATAATTATTAACTCCACACTTTACTCTAAATAAATTTTCAACCAGTTTTGAAATTGGTCTTGGGAACCAGATTGGATTCGGGAGTCGATTATGGATAGGGAAGGGCAGAAACTTAATCCCACAGCACCCTTAACACACTCATTCTAAAATGGTACATTAAGTTAATTGTGCAAATTCTTAACAAACATTGGAAATATTTATTTTATCCTTTTTTTTGAGTGAGTAGTTATTTAAATACAAAAAAATATAAATGACAAATGATAATTTTTTTTAATAATTATTAACTCCACACTTTACTCTAAATAAATTTTCAACCAGTTCAAATATTTAGAAAAAGCATCGAATATATTAAATTGTTGAAAATTTAAATATAAGTAAGATGTGAATAAAAAAATACATCATTAAAAAGAAATAGACAAAATGAAAAGTATATAAGTAAAAACGATTCATAAATTTAATGCTTTAAAATTTTAAATTAAGATATGAATATCAAGTTTATTTATACAGCCCTTCACTTAGTTCATTGAATCCAAATATCCCCAGTGAGCTCCCCGATCCTATTACAAACTGGCGGCAGAAAGTAATAAAAACAATACTCAATCTCAACATAAATAATTCTTCATTTACAATTGTCAATTTTAAACTAATAGTACAAACTTAAGGCTGGCATGTGACAAAGGCAGCACCATTTCTTAAGTTAACAATGCCACTGCTTCGTCATCTAAATAAAGGGATGGGGAAGTACTCTGCGTAAAGTAGCCGCAGCAAGAAAAATGTCATCAGCAACAAGATACACCTGCAATCATTCATGTCCAAGTATGCCAAGTGCTAGCTTTGAACAGTATTGAATTTTTCACAAGATAAAATTAGATCAATAAATGACTAAGTTCACCAGCTTTTCTTTTATCTTTAATGATCAAAATAGTAAGAGCATTAGCTCACTAACATAAAAATTTTCTTTAAGGTAGCAGCTCCCAAAAATTTGTGAAGGAAATTAATTGGCTTGAACAAGTTCATTTCCTATAGAACTTTAGCAATTGAGTTACTTAATACTTTCAAATTATTAGTTTTATTTATCGAATTTATACGTTTAGTATGAAATAAGTATATGAGATGGAGTTATAAGTGTGACTAACAAAAATAAATAACTTGTTATTGGAATGTAATTGGTGTGTTATGTAGAATCAAGATTAAGTCTTATTTTAATTTTTTAAAGAGAAGCATTACCTGCACATATATTAGTTTTATTGAAATGTTACGACTGCTATTCTTTGGAATTGGTTGCACTATCTCTCCTTTCTCTCTCCACATGGTTTGAGGCAAATAAAAATAAAAATATGAGACTCTGAAATATTTGTTTCAACTTTTTCTGTGTTAGTAGAATCCCGCATTTTTAAATATTTGTTCCCAGTCGCAATACAAAGGTAGAAGCAAGTTTGTTAGCCACCGAGGTTTAACTCTGAAATTTTTATGATATTAATATGAGTATAATATTTAGGATGAGTTGTCAAATATTTATTAAATATTAATTTTAATATAAATGTTTAGAAATGATTAATAATTAATGAAATGTTTAACAATTCATCATAGGTACGGTACCTTAAAAATATGGGTACTGTAGAATTCCTCTTAATTCTGTAGATGGAAAAAAAAACCAAGAAACTTTACACTAGCTGATGTAATGTGGGCACACCGAGTGTTTAGTGCAATTCTTGGTAGCGGTGCTTATGACCTAGTTTGACTTGATCTAATAACTTACCCTAGTTCGAAACTAATTGAGCTAAGTTCATATTTTGAAAATTAGACTCATTTTTAGTTAGGTTCGAATCACATTTCGAGTGGCCTGACTAAACTCGATGTTACATAATACTTTTAAGACTTATAATTTTTTTAAAAATTAAGAATAAATTACAAAATATTTTGACTTGAATTAATATTTAATGCGTAACATGAAAATATTTTTATATTAATATAATTTGTTTAGAAATATATATAATAAAACATCTTTTAGTTTTAGTTTGTTACTTTCTAAAATTTTATAATTTAATTATGTATAATGTCTAAATTTATACATTTTTCTTGAATCATGAGTTGGCCTGGTCTTGTCTCAATTTATAGTCAAGCCATGACTAAGCCAAATTTAGGTTCAAAAAATGGCCTAATCAAAATATTAATTAAGATCGAATTAAGTTAAATCCAGCCCAACTGAACATATGAGCACCTATTAGAAGAAAAAGTGAAGAATGTCAATCATTGTTGAGAAAATTAAAAAACAAATTAAACAAATCCATAATTTGTTATGTTTATACATGCATTTTATCATAACATCAATCCTTGATTTTCTCATCAAGAATTGAAATTCCTTACCTTTCCCTTTAAAACAAGGATTCAGTTTAGAGTAGTCAAATAAAAAAGTTATACATAAAGAATTCAATAATTACTCCTTCTTATTGTACAAGAAATCAAGCATTTTATAAAATTTAACGCATACAACGTTATATTTAATGTTATATAAAAAATATATTATTCTATAATAAATCTCAATTCTGGATTCTCTAAAAATTTATATAATTTAAAGTGTAAAATATAAATGATAATTGATGGTTTTTTTAATAATTATTAACTCCAAACCTTACTCTCAACAAATTTTCAACCATATCAAATCTTTAGAAAACATTGAATACACCAAACACATGGCCGAAAGTGGGCGGCTTCTTCAATGTTCATATTCAGTCATCAATTTATACGGAAAAAAGATTAATGGTCAAAATTAAAGAATTGTTACCAGAGAGATATTTACATATCAGTCCCGTAAAAAGAATACGTTCTTTGAAAGGAGTAATTTTTTACTTTAGTCCCTAAAATTATATGTACTGGTCACATTCATCTTTAATTTTAAAAGATTAATAATTTAATCCTTGAAACCTAAAAATGTCGATCACTTTAGTTTCTGTATCATTTACTATCAATTAAACCTAACAGAGATGCACACGTGACACATTAAGTACCAACTTGGACATTAATGTGGCTTCTTACTTAGTCCAAAACAACATAGTTCAGAGTAAACTTTCATTTTAGTCCCTGAAGTTTCTTGCACCAGTCACACTAGTCCCTAAATTTAAAAAATTGACAACTTAATCCATGTAATCTTAAAACATCATTCACGTTAGTCCTCGTCTCTTTTGCCGTTAGTTAAACTTGACGAACATACACCGTGACACGTTAAGTGTCAAGTTGGACCTAACAAAATTTTCTCTCCTAATGTATGTCATGTGTTGCTCTAGCTTTGAAATAGTTGCTCACCAACTGTCCCACTACTAGGTTCACCTGGAATATTTTGTTTAGTGTGTTTGGAGAATGTTATATCTACTCTCTTATTTTGTCTCAGTTTCTTGTCACGACCGGGATCGCGGCGAAACATAGCAACTCGTAAAATTTTAGAAAAAGAAAATGGAGTCGCCACCAATTTTATTTTAATTTAGAAAAAATTGGAAAGCCCTTTTTTGAAATTGGTCTTTGGAACCAGATTGGATTCGGGAGTCGGTTATGGATAGGGAAGGGCGGAAACTTAATCCCACAGCACCTCTAACACACCCATTCTAAAACGGTACCTTAAGTTAATTGTGCAAATTCTTAACAAACCTTGAAAATATTTATTTTATCCTTTTTTTTGCAAAAACATCGTAACTATTTATAATAAAAAAAAGGAAACCACAAAATTATGAAAAAATTAACTTTAACTTGACAGAAATGAAATTCTGCTCCTACGTATCCCCTGGTGCAATGGGGAACTCAAAGTTACATAATTCTTTAAAAATGATTGTGAATTGATTGATTTAAATTAAAAAAACAAAATTTGAGAAGGGATTTCGTCTGAGAACAAAATCATCCTTGCATAGGGTTTAAGTTAGCACCAGGCTACTCAATAAGCCCTTATGATCCAAACGACATTGAAGATAGCATCCGCTATTCAATCAACATCATTGATCATTGCATTGATTAAAAGATTTTTTTTTATTTCATTTTTTTAAGGAATGCACAAAGATAAACAAGTAAACACAATCCTCCATGAGTCAAGTAAAATATTAAAAAAACAAAATTAAATATAAGCATTACAAATCAAACAACTTAAAACAAATTTTATTTCATTTTTCAGATTTTTTTCTCTTTTTTTATTTTTATTTATTTTTTATTTACTATTTTTTTTTTGCTTTACATTAGTCACAAGACACAATATAAAATATTTTATTAAATAAATTAAACACCATCAGAGCACTAATCCTAAAAGAATAAACAGTTAAGCTCAAAGTACATTCTGATTTTTTTTATTTTTTTATTGCCATTTTTATATTCTTTTACCCTTCTCCCTTTTTTTTATCAAAATGTATCATTATTGCCTTATGTGAAATGAGCAGCAGCCTACGTGATTCAAACTCAAATCTAAAAAGACAATCAATAATTCAATTTAAAGAAATAAAAGTTTGGAGACTTTGGCAACAATAATAGAGCACACACCAAGGGACGTTTGGGAAAGGAGACTTCACGAGCTCAGCGGTGAGACAAAGACGGTGGTGGTTGCCTGAGATAGGATGCGACGGAGTGGAGATGGCACAGAGGGTGGGTAGACGCGGTGCGACGCGACGAAGCGGTATGGTGGCTCGCGGGTGAATGACGGAACAGAGGCGCAGATCTGGGTTCTGCAACGACCTGGTGGAGCGGCTTGTCCTGATCTGGTGGAGCGATTTGGTGGTTGGTGGCGAAGGTTGCCGTTCACAAACTCATTGTTGGGTTCTGGGAGTGATCTCACTTGCTCATGGTAATCGAAATCTCCGATTTCAACTCTCTCTCCTATCTTACTTTGCCGACTACAAACTTAATTAGTCACTTACAACAAGGGAGGACTTAAAAAGAATAAACGAAAATATGAGGGTTGAAAATTAAATAAAATATAAGACACGTTGACCGGTAATAAAACAAAACTCAATCTTAACAGTACAGACTTGAGGTTGGCATGTGACAAAGGCAGCACCATTTCTTTTATCAACAATGCGACTGCATCCTCATCTGAAAAAAGGTAGGAGGAAGTACTCTGCGGAAAGTAGCTGCAACAAGAAAAATGCCATCAGCAACAAGATAAAGTGGCGATCATTCATGTCCAAGAGTATGCCCAGCGCTAGCTTTGGACAGTGTTGAATTTTTCACAAGATAAAAATAGATCAATATATGACTAATTAAGCCCACCAGCTTTTCTTTTATCTTTAGTGATCAAATTACTAAGAGCAACAGCTAACATAATAATTTTCTTTAAGGTAGTAGCTCCCAAAAATTTGTGAAGGAAATTAATTGGCTTGAGTAGGTTCATTCCTAAGAAAGCACCACCACCTCCCCCTCTTCCTTTTGCCATTTAAGCAGCATGATCCCTAGACTTCAACCATTAGAAGCTAGGCACCAATGAGCTCCAAGAAGTGGAGGTTGGGTAAGGAAGTTGGTCCCTTCCAGCTATATAGCAAACCAATGACCTGAGTTGGTCCCTGCCAACTACACGCTTATAAGAAAAATAGCATGTTTTGTAAATTAGATTATGACGTAATAATTCTTCATAGAAATTAATTTTTCTCAAAATGAAAAGAATAATTATTTTATTGTATATAGTTCATTATTAAGAAAAATGTATTAATCTGGCAAATCAACTTTTCAAACGATAAGCAGTTTATAAAGTTGGTGATTACCTTCCAGATAAGCATATAGAAGGATTGTACCGCATCTTGGTTCTTCAGATCCACAGATTTGGCATGATTCCAAAAGACTAAAGCCAGAATGGAATGTCCCAGAACCTAATACATTGAAAGTGAGAATAAATTTCAAACTTTGCTGAAATGATCAAACAAGTCCGCATTCACTTAATATTTATCTGTATTATGATAGAAGCAGTAATTTGAACATTTATGGAGTAGCCTGAACTTTCTCCTGAAATAATGCCTCATTGAAAGTGCTATTTTACCTTTGACACTAATATCAGGACCATACTCAGGATATTCTATAGTGTAACAAAGATTGATTTCATAGGGAGACAGTTCCTTATTTTAGCACAGACATCTGCTGTTACAAGCTATTAATATTAAACAAAATTGGAGTCTGCGGTGCTCCTATAACTCTATGCTGAATATGCATCAGTGAAGGAGTATCCTAGCTCAAAACTTCAGAAGACGTGACTGAAAAACATATAATTGCCAAATTTTGATAATTAACCAACCAGTCAACCACTGTACAATGAAAGTGCAGCATTAGAAGGAAGGGGACTAGAGGAGTATGTAGAATAATAGTTCAACTTCTTGGAAACTCACTATTACACAAACGTGTTAATTAAAATCACACTCCTATCCCAGGCACAAAAAGTTATAACTACTTAAGAGGAAGAAGGATGCTGCACACACGTAACTGTAACCTATTAGTACATAGCATATTACTCTCACACAAGCACACGGACACTACTCAGTCAAACGAGCCTCACAATGGCACAGGATTAGGGGATCCCCAGCGAGGATCTCAACCTTAAAAAATATATATTTTAAGATAAAATGTTAAAAGCAAACATTATTTAATAATTTCCAACTATCGGATCAGCAACTGCATGAGGTGCAGTTCAAAAATGAACTGCAGCTTATCCGTATCCAATGGCACTCCAAATTCATAGCCACAGGATCAATCACCGTAGCATCTATTGATATTGATGCATGAGTGCATGCAACATGATTAGCCAAGTGGATTTTATTTATTTAGCTAGTAACTACTTTTTTGTTTTCATCTCATGACAGTTACATAGTTGGTTACTGTTGGGAAATACCATATCCCGTTATACACATACTTTATAAATAAATACAAATAATTATGAAAAAATATTTCACAAATCACGTACAAAATTAAATGTAATTTAATCCAACATGCTTGTATCTAATGATGAGAAGAATTAAATCTTCTATCAAAATAATATTAGAAGATAATGTATATGGACACTGTTAATCTACTTTATCCCACAAGTTTTTTTACCATTATCTTTACATCATTACCGATCTTCTCAATTGTGTACGCCCTTATCAACCCTGTCAATTGTGTACACCCTTTCTCATAACTTTACCAATTTTTTAATACAAATATTATATCTCACAACAATTTACATGGCAACTAATTACTCCCCACATCCTATCCTTATCATGATAGGGGATTTATCCTCTCATTAATTTCCTATTGAAAAACAAATACCTCACTTATCCCGATATTACTTACAATTCAAATTTTTAAACTTCAAATAAATAAAAAAATTTACAATAATTATCAACTTAGAATTTGGATCAAACCCAATTGTTAACACTATATTTATGATTAGTTAGATTCGTTCATGCATACAACTTATATATATAAACTCTTCTGGACACACATTCAATCTAAAGTGATTCATTTTCTCAAAATCCAACTATGAGAATTACCGTGACAATTTTGCTCCATAGGATAGGAGATGTTGCTCCCGCCAAAATGCCAACTCCATAAGCCATTTCAATGAGTGAAATACAAATCCAGAATACCTGACAAAGACTAATTAGGTACAACCAAGGGTACATGAGAGCACAACTAAGTCTGAGATATTAAATGAGAGGAACATACCCGCTTCGGACCGAAACGTATTGGCAAAGATTGGAGGCCAAATTTTTTATCTCCTTCAATGTCAGGTAAATCCTATATAAAATCCATCAAAAGGTTTTACATCAGGTACACTTATCAAACCAAAAGTTTGATTTGAAATACAAATGCTTATTTTAAGGAACTAGAAGTTTTTACCTTGAAAGTTGGTATAACTAAAAAGAAAAAACTCAACATTGCAATACAAAATATTAGTTGCCTTGGAAAGGTAGCTGGCCTCTTGAACACATTGGTCTGGACATTTTGACATGTATTAGTAACCAGAAAACATCAGACTTCCTTGAAAGGTAGATTTGCAAGATAGAAAGCTAAGACGTACTTGTCAGACACCATGCATGCTACCAACACAACAACACTATTATTGTTAGCTAAATATGCCCCATGCTTGTTTTTGTTTTTTGTTTCTTCCTTTAGACTATTTCTCGGTATAATATTGTAAGCGGGTTAATAGTGAAACCTACCTACGAATAGATGGTGGTTTCAAATAGTTTATCATGAATTCAACTAAATCAAACTAAACACGAGAGATAACATTTGTTGTTGCTGTTATGTGTACTAATGCATGCACATCCACAATAATACGTCTTTAAAGAGGTAGAGTTCAATATGACAAAACCTGCATGTGAAGAAAAAATCCAATTGGAAAGGCTACTGCCTGCCCAAAATGCATGTTTGCCACTGTAAGCAGTGGAGATTTCTTCCATCTCAACAAAGGCAACTGAAAATTTTCACAGACAATGAAGTTATAAAAACAGTCAGCAATGTAGTCATCATCAAATAAATTTCCAAATATGAGAATTTCAGAAAGTATGAGCGAGTGTCTTTAAATCCACATACTAAGTTTTGTCACACAGGCTCATACAAGGGTTGAGTAAAATCTATCCGATAGCACATGTGGATATAATTCGACAAGTGGTCAACAACCAATAAAAACTAAATTAAATTTTTATCAGAAGAAAATCAACTTCAGATATCACATCTATTGTTTTATTAATTTATTAATAATTTACTACTTGAATTAATTGATATTTCTAAAATCTGAATCTGCGTTATAATAAACATACTACTGTCACATAATTTCGACTCTTGAATCCCACCTCCATCATGCATGGAAAATTACGAGAAGTACTTGTTAATGGCAAATGAACCTTAAATACACATAACAAGTTATTTTATCCCTAGCATTACAGGGGTTGTTTTAATTTTCATATATCACTCTAAGTTTTTAATTTAATTGACATATATATAGTACATGCAAGTTCAAATTAACTTATTTTAATTTTAGAAAAATTTGTAATCAAAATAATTTTAAAAAGAAATCTTTTAACAAAGGGTTTTATTAATAACTACTTTAAGGGCACTGTTTAAGAAATAAAAAATAAAAAATATTAAATTAAAAATAAAGTATTTAATATATTTAAAATTGAAAAAATATTTATTACTTTGTCCTTTAAGTAATTAGCTAGGATATTAAATGTTCCTAAACTAATGCCCTTAAAACACTCCTTGGCAGAACAAAAAAGTTTTTTATGTGCAAAATAAATAATACAAATATAGTTATAATCTTATAAAGTGTAATAAAAGACTCATTCAAAATTTGATAATTTTGTATTTATTTTGTTTAGTTTCTTGGTTATAATATTTTTGTGTACTTCTGATTTAGGTTTATACTTTATATACATAATTTGATACTTACATGTAAGTTGTGTAAAAATATAGTAAAAATAATAATAAATGTCATTTTAATTTGCTTTGTAAAGTTATGATTGTGTTTTATACGACACGGAGAACCTATAAGATTTTACTCTTTTTTATTTTACAATTTTATTAATAACTCATTTTAATTATATTTTGATAACCTTTTTTAAAGCTCTTTTAAAATTATAGATACACTCAAGCCGTGTATAAATCGTTTTAAATGAATATCTTAAAACTTTCCTGGCTAACTAAAACTAATGTACTATGTATTTTTAATCATATAAGAAGTTTTATATTTGATAGTTAGTATTTAATAACATATACTGTCATTAATTATTTTTCAAATTAATTTTTCTCAAGCAATGTTAATAATTAACAATGTCATTATTAATGCTTCTCAAGGAAATGTTGTGTAAATAGAGTAAAATAAAAAAAATATCATTTTTATTTAGTTTCCCATGTTATGTTAGTGTTTTTTATGACATGAAAAACCTATATAATTTTTACTCTTTATTTTTTATTTTACAATTTTATTGAAAATTTTAACTCAATCTTTATTATATTTTGATAACTTTTTTTTTAAGTTTTAAACAAAATTCTTTTAAAACTATTAATACACCCAAGTCTTGTTAAATTAATATCTTAAAACTTTGATGGTAAACTAAAATTAATGTATGATCCATTTTAATTATATTTGAAGTTTCATATTTGATAGTTAATGTTTAATAATATAGTCATATTTTTCAAAGTAATCTTTTTTCAAGCAATGTTAATAATTAACAGTGTCATTATTAATGCTTTTGAAGACAATTTCACTAATAATAATAATAATAATAATAATAATAATAATAATGAATGACCACAATGTACAATACAAATGAACACAAAATATATTAATGACCATTACATAATTATTTCCTAAATAATATAAGGGCAAAAGGGAAGTTATTTTGTTGTCTTTGACTAGAATATCTTATAAGTATTATTATGAAACTATTTTTATGAGAGCAGCCTACTTATTACTTCACTCAACATTTATTGGTGGTACAAAAGGAAGTTTAAATGCAATCCAAATGAACTCACATCGGCTGAATAAGCAAACGCAAGCGCAGAATTGCTGATAAGAACCCAAAACAATGGCCATGAACCTATAATCCACGCAAGCCAGAAACTCTGTACAAGAGAATAAAATGAATTAGAAAAAGCACACCACAAAAAGTGAAGTTATTGCAATCATACTCTGTCATAAATACTTAACACTCAGATCATGTTGCATTAGTTTATTTTCCAAGATATTGGAGGCATGTACAACCATTCAATAACGTAAAAACTCCATCCTAAGCTTTGAATGGATAAGAACATTATTTTATTGATCAAATGTTTCGCATTCAAAATTCTAGAGATAAGATAGAAGATCGTGTGGAATTTTGATAGACATTAGAAAGATCTAAAAGATCATAGATTTTCCTTAAGATCAAATTTGAGTCTTAACATGAAGAAAACAAAATTGATGGATAGACAAAAGGCAAGGTCATAGACAAGAGGATATAAACAGAGAAAAATATTAAAAAAGATAACGTTTAAACTTAAAGTAGAACACATTTTGTAACAATCTCTGGCAGGAGGAAATCAAATATCACCAGCGTATATATAGAGAGAAAGAGGCAGGACTTAATTTTTTTATCATAAAGTTTTAAACTTTCATACTACTGCAGATATTAAGAGAATAAAACGATCAAAATGTTAATAAATATTTATATGTCCAAATTTACAATAAGTAATTATTGACCAATAACCAAGGTAATTGGTTCCTCACAACTAATAGTAACAAAATTTATATATATTAATGACTGCATGAAAATCAAGCAGGAGATATGATGTGTATCCAAGTTGCCAAAAATGATAATTCTATATATGGTACCAGAATTAAAGATGATACAGTAATAATGACACCAGTTCTGATAGAATATTCCCCAGAAGCCAATGGAAGATACGGCTTGTTTATCTGCAATAAAAGATTTGGCACATATCAATAACTAGTAAGTATTCTGTACATTGCATATATATATTTAAAAAAAAAATCGGGTAGAATCTAAATAAGAAAAAAAATTTAAAGTTATAAAGATATATGGATAATTAATTTATTTAAATAGAATTAAAAAATATTAATTAAAAGAGAAAATGTTTAAAATTATTAAAATTATAACGGAGATGTCTTTAATTAATTAAAAATATAATTTAAATTTAAAATTAAAAAAATGATATGGAAAGAATAGCTTAAGAGATTAAGTAACTCTTAAAATAATATACTCTAATTTGTTATATAAAGGTGAATAAGAGAACCTATCAGCAAAGTGAGTAAGCTATTAAAGGTTAATGTTTTGTTGACATTACACAGGCTACAATAATTGTTGAGGATTCATGATAATTTACGAATCAAACAAGAGTTTGGTGGCCAACTTCAAATAAACTGCTCAATATGTGCATGTAAGAACAGTATACTTGTATTCACCCTAGTGTATAGAAGTACCTAACTAGCCAATTTTATTGACTTCATTGATAAACTAGACAACAATTCTGCCACTATCATCTTTCCGTTACTAGAAAATCCAGAAGTCCAAATGACCCCAAAAAAAAAAATTATGTATTACCTGTCGAGATTGTTTATTTCTATTAATAAGTTTCATACCTTGTCTATTTCAATATCATACAATTGATTCACCCCACAATTAAAAATATTCACACAGAAGGCAGCTGCCAAAGCCTGAAATTGAAAAGTCAAAAGTATTAATAAAGTTACATAAAATAGCACTAAATATTTTAAAGGGGAACATACACTTTAAAATAGCAACTAGGCATTTTAAAGGGGGAAAATACTTTTGGTACATCAAATTAAATAAGGAAACAAACATCACGTAAAAAAAAAGGGGAAACAGACAAAAAAAAATTAATTTTAATGCACTGTTAATAAAAAAAAATTATACTTATAACTAATAATGTCATGTCACATTACTTAATGAGCTTGAAATCTCACGTAATTATTGGTAGGATAAAATTTGTATAAATTTTTTAAGTATTTGTAGTATTTTTTTAATACAAACATAATATGTATAATTTTTTTATAGTTCAATAATAAAAATTTTTAAAAAAATAATGAGGTGACTAAAAAATAAGATACATATTATATTTTTTATTAAAAAATAACAAAGACTTAAAGAATTCTATTTAAGTTTTATTCTTATTAATATATATAACAAAACTCATTAAATGAGTTGTTAACACAATATTAAATAATAGATTTTACTAATAGTAAATCAAAATTAAACTATAAAAAAACCATTACACAGTATTCTAAAGTGAGGTGAATGTCATACGATACAATATTAAACAAAGTGCAAAAGACATTAGAATAAGTTAGGCATTTAAATGGCCAAAGTGGTATTAAATGGAAACATTACTGGGTAAACTGTCTTTTCCCTAAATTTTAAAACAATCAACATATTTGAGGCCTCACCTGCAACAAGGCAATAAAAAATGTTGGAGATAAATCTGATAATTTCTCCACTGCAAGGAGAGACACAGAAGTTATGCACATTGCCTGCCAATACACAAAGTAAGCCCTTTTAAAACATTTACAAGGTTACATATATCTAAAAATAGAGGTACATACAAATGAAAAAGATTAACGAATTAGATTAACGATAACGATCAAGCGTTACGAGATTTATTCTAAAAAAGCTTTAACTTAACTGTGGAAGTTATTGTGTATGGCCTGCTAAATCTGTAGAAACAATCCAAGGCATGTTTGACAGAGTCCCAAATGCTTTTTGGATCTTGAGCTTGGGGTTCATATTCAAATGATTGTCCAGAAGTTGCATTCGCAACATATTTTCTCTCACATTCTTGACATGCAGATCCTCCCTCAATGCCTTTGTAATGATGCTTCAAATTATACTGCCGAGACGTCATGGCACAATATTCTTTTTGGATATTCCTAGTTTTATGCCGTGAAGTTGTTGTTACATAAGAACCTAGAATACGAAAAGTTGCATGTTAGTAACATTGACCTTAAAATTTTAAAAAATAGTAATTATATATTCATTTAGAATGAAATAAATGTTGGAAGAGTAGCACTGAAATTTTTTTCCCGAAAAGCTATAAATGATGTACCATGGTTTATTTTGGCATCACCTTCAACCTTTTTCATGGAATCCACCAAAATCATTTTCTCTTTTATGTAATTACTTCATGTCATTTGTAATACATTTCGCTGAAAAGCTTTTCTTGATATTTAGCATTTTCCATGTTGGAATATAGCTTGAATTTAATTTTAACAATCTATGCTTTTCAGTTAATTATAAGGTTAGAGAGCAAACCAACCTTAAAATGATATAAGTAATGAAGAAATTTTTTGGGCCCTAGTTAACCAAGGAATTTCACTTTTAAGAGAGTAAGAGCTAAAATAAGAACATAAAAATGATATCTTATTCTTGTTACTTTGATACTAGGTAGGATGTTACACACATTTTCGATCCTACTGACCTTACAACATTTTCTATAGCAACAAAATAGGTTGCTAACAGAAATATTTTTCATCAATGATACTCGTATACATTATAACACCAGGTGAAGAATCAAATTATGAAGCATTCTAATAGTTGTTGTCCAAAAGGAACAAAGGGAAACTAGATTCAACAATTTTATCAGTTTTCTTATCGCAATATTTTTCAATAATATTATATCGGATTTGTTGTGCCAACATATAAGCTACTATCTAGAACCAGGCAGACTGGCATAGGCCATAGGGGAAACACCATACATGTGTTTATATATCCACTAATTCAATACTCTTTTTTAAGAGTAGCTTAATTTATTATATAACTTTTTTATTTGAATGATATATGTCACTTCTTTAAATATAATTTTCTTTAAAGTAAACTTGTTACGTTATTTTATCAATTTGAATGTCATATGTCTTTTCTTTAATTAATACAAGTACCTCTCTCTTTTCTATCTATCTTTTAGTTTTTTAATCTTATATACATAGTTGTATGAATGGACAAGTCCGTGCAGTCGGACTTGAAAACCTATGACTTAGGTTTTGGACTAGTTCAATCTTTAGTCAGAACATGTTTATTTACTGTTGCGGTTAAATTTAGGTGACTAGTCGACCAGTTCGGATGAGTTGACACAAGTTTTTTTTTTCAATTTATGTTTTAAAAAATAAATTGTAAGATTTGAATATAATATTTAAAAAACTCTTGAAATAAAATATATTTTATCATTAGATTACATAATTTAATTAAATAATATTCTTAAATTTTTATTTTATATTATTATTTAACCATTACAAATTTAGAAATTTGGAGCTAAATGAATATTTACTAATTTACTTCTATCATTAATATTTTTTAATATAATGTATTTTTATGATATTTTCTTATATAAAGTATTTTTTTATATAATATTTTTTATAAAAAATTCTTTTATGTCTGGATTTTTCAATTTAATCACTTAATCAATGGTTAAACCACTGATTCGTTGACCTAATATTCTGATCGGATCAATCTCTGATCTAGATTATACAACAATGTTTAGATATATCTTTTTTTAATAAAAATCTTATTCATATTAAATTATAAAACAAATTAAATATGATAAAGATAAAGATTATATTTTTAAAATATTTATGCATTTATAATTTGTGATTTTTTGTTAATATTATGTTTATTTTATATTTTATATTTTAGCTATGTTGTGTTTTATAATTTTTAAATCAATCATAAATTTTTTATATTATTTATATTATTATTTATATTATTGATTATATTACTTTTATCATTTTGTATTTAATTATAATTATTAAAAAATATAATAAAAAATGATGTGAGAGGAACTTTTTAAATTTTTATGCATATTGTATTGTTTCCATGTTTGATATCTATATCTGAGTGGAATCTAATATACACTCTCTAAAAGAAGGTGTATGATACACTATCTAATTTAAGTTATTAATATATTAATAAAAAATATTAATGGTTTAGATCAATTAGCAGGTTTTTTTTAGGTATTTTTAGTTTTATATTTTTTTTTTACATACTATCATCACTATTATCGTAGGTTGATGCATCAGATGTATCTTCTTGCCGACTACCATAAGCCGTCGGTCAACAACCGCTTTTGCCACCACCAACTACTTCTAATTTTTTTAAGTTGTATAATTGTATAAATATTATTAATTAAATTTTATAAAAAATTTCAACAAATATATTTATAATTTTAGGAAAAAAATATTATCTTATATAAATATTACCAGGTGAACATTGGTAATATTTTTTATATCAATTAAAATTTAATAACATTATAAGTTAAAAAAATATTTTTTTAAAAACCCTTACACACTTACATAAAGAAAATTATATTATTATGTGTAAATATTATTAGTTAAAATTTATAAAAATTTTAATATACATAATTATTTATGAAAAAATATAAAAATTAATATAATTTTAAATACTATTATTTACATAATTATATAATTTTAAAAAAATAAACAATAACTAACTGGAGATAACTAACGGTAGATTGCGATTATCGATAGCAGATGACAGTGATCGGTGGTGACCGATAATGATAGCTTGAAAAAAATAAATAAAATAAAAACAAATAAAATAAAATAAAACAACTTATAAAAACAAACATATTGTTACAGGTAAAAGAGAAAGTATATCATACACCTAAATATGACAAGGTACATAATAACACCGGCCTCAATATATGCGCGTTATAGCTTCTGCCCCCCCTCTCGTTTCCCAATTATTTCAAAGATTTGATTTTTTTTTAATCTTTAATCTTCTTAAAGATTCCCAACCCACCCCCCCACCCCAAAAACAAACTATTATTTTCAAGTAGTTTTTCTTTGTCACCGGTGATCTGAAATGATGTGCATAGAAGTGTAAAAACACATTTTTCAAGATTAAGATGATCATTTAGTTATTATAAAGGCAAAAGTGAAAAACAAAAAAATTAAAAATTGAAACAGAAGAAGAATATATCAGACATACTTGCATAATCAGTCTTGGCGCATTTTTCACTCCTCCAGCGACTTCCACCTACCAATGGCTCCTCGTGTTATTAAGCAAATATTCAGAAAAAATTAAAAAATACCGAGAATTTCAGATATATTACATGGAGTGAAATTTTTTAAAAAAAAAGGCCTACAAGCATGCTTAGTTAGAATTTAATAAAATATTTTGTAAAAAACATTTAAGAAAAAAGGTTCAATGTTAAAATGTTGTTTTTCCATATTTTCATCTTAATCTTCGCAAAACAATAAAAACACGGAGAGAATTTTGTAATTAAAACAATAACTGTTTAGTTTACCCAAAAAAAAAATAACAATAACAGTCAATTGCTGGATCTTAAATTCTCCAATTAAGAAGTAAAAGCAGACAAACCAGTGGTAATGGAAGAAGCTCCAGGAAAAGCCGCAAGAAGCATGGAAGCCATCCAGATCAGTAACTTTTCAGCAGAGCTTCAGTTTCCGTCAGTTCTGCAGTTTTATGAAACCAAAACAAACCCAGTTCCCCTTTGACCTCTCAGAAATCAGATAGAAGAGAGACCTATGTTAAAACTAAGCAATTGTGAGTTGGATTCAAGACAAGATCGTCCTTAATTTGTACTTCGATGAAAACGGTGAGCTGTTATGGCAATAAATAGGAAAATTTTTCACTATAGCTGATTTATATCAAATATTTTTTTAATTATTCTGAGAAGCAGACGTTTGTTAGCAACCAGATTTGAAAATCATTCTCAGAAGCAGACGTTTGTTAGCAACCAGATCTGAGCGCTTCTGATGAATAAATAAATAAACACTGAGTGTGTTTTCCTAACGGCTTTTTACTTGTGTGTTATTCAAATGCCACTTTTATTGACTTTCAAAATACATCAACAATCGAACCCAAAACCTTACCCTTTAATTCTATCAGTTAACCTTTATTTGTCCTATAACTCTTGATTTCCTCTATTTCATCTCTTTCTATTATCTTCACATTGTACCAAATTTTGTGAGATTTTTAGGCTATCTGACAAAATTATATTTGTTATCACTCAAATATTTTTTTTTTGACTGCACTCAAATATTTTTTTAATACAAATATTTATAATTCAGAAGAGATTTTTTTAAGATTCAATCATTCAAAATCCACCTTATTGAATAAAGATCTATTATATTTCCTACCATAAAATAACCACCTTATAATATCAATTCAACTGGAAATAAAAAATTACTAATAATTACGAAAAGTATTATTTTTTTCCTAAAAAATGACAAAAGCTCTTTATTATGGAATTTATGGTCTATGGACTAAGGTGGGCACTAGCCGCCAAGGTTGAACAAATAGGAAGACTTTCAACTAGGTGATGTAAGGTGGACCAGTGTTGTAGCCATGCTCCTCCGAAATTTCTTTATAAAAATATTAAGTACTATAAAAATTTAAAAAATTTGAGAGTAAATTACAATTACCACTTTCAAGTTTGATTATACTACACTCAGTTCTATTCTTCTTTTTAAAAATAATATTCATTTCTATAAATTGATCAAATTATATAATTGTATAAATATTATCGCTTAAAATTTATAAAATTTTTAATATTTATAATTATTTTTTAAAAAAAATATTTTTTAAAAAATATTATTATGTATAAATATTAAGAATTAAAATTTGATAATATTTTTTTATCAATTAAAATTTGATAACATTACTAATTAAAAAAATATATATTTTTTTAAAAATTCCTTACACACTCACACATAAAAAATTGTAAAATTTTTTTATAAAAAAATATTATTATATATAAATATTACTAATTAAAATCTGTAAAGTTTTCAAGATATCGTAATTATTTTTAGTATACATAATTTTTCATAAATAATCATGTGAATACTAAAAATTATATAAATTTTAACTGATAATATTTACATAATTATACAACTTGATCAATTAATTGAGGAGTAAGTGTCATTTTTGAAAAAGAATGAGGCTGATATTTTTTTTAAAAAAATATTTTTTTATAAATAACTGTAAATGCTGAAAACACTACAGATTTTAACTGATAATATTTACATAATTATACAACTTGATCAATTAATGGTAATGAGTATTATTTTTAAAAAAGAATTGAGTTAAGTGTAATATCATCAAACCTGGACAGAGTAAGTGTAATTTACTCAAAACTTTAATATCTTTGAATAAAAAATATTAGCTCTCTTGTTCTCTTTTTTAAATTGATCAAAGTTGTTTTTCTTTAATTATAGATACTTTTTATTTATTAATTTTTCATTCTTATTCTAAAATTTTTTAAGATTAACTTTTTAATTTTATTGTAAAAAAGTTGTGATTTTTTTTGATTTATTGTGTAATTGTTGTTCTTTTTATTTGTATTTTTTTCATTTTATGTAGCATATTTCTTTTTTTTTTTTTTTTCCGTGTTTTCCCTTCCATGATTTCCTGTGTGTAGAATTGAGGTTAAAAATTCCTTATTGTTCTCCTTATATACCTTTAATATTTTTAATACTTACTTTCATAGTTTGAGTTTATTAATATTTTAAATTTAAATAATGGAATTTTATTAAACACTTTAAGTATTATAGTTATAATTATTTAGATAAATTGATAAAATAATATGATGTTAATTGTAATATTTTTAATAGGGTACATCGGTTTGGATAAATTGGTTAAAAGAAAATAATTTCTCATTATGAATAATAAAATTTTCCTCAATTAAAATAATAAAAAATTAAGACAAACTTTAAAAAAAATCAATAAATTTAATTTACGTCTTAAAATGTCATCTAGAATTCAAATGATAGAGATAATATTTAAAATAAATAAATGCTCTCCCTAATCTCTGAAGACTTCACCACTTCGGTGATACTAAGAGTGTTTGAGAAAGTTAGAAAAAATAAATTATGTTAATAATTGATTATATGTATAATTAATTATTGTAAAAATCAATTATAATCAGAATTTATTTTTGTTTGGGTATGTTTGCTGAAAAATAATTTTAAGATAATCTATTTCGTTTGGATAGTGTGAAAAAAATTATTTTTATATAATAAATTATGAAAAAAAGTATAAAATTATTTTGTTTGTAATATTTGGTAGAGAGTCATTGGAATCATTATGAGAAATGTTTTCTTATTAAAGCATAGTTAAAAAAATCTATCTAAAAATAAAAATATTTTATGAAAACAATTCATATTATGAGTTTGTGCTAAAACAACTTTTTTATGAAAATAAATTTTTTTACAAATTAATCTAGATACCCAAACATAATTTATTTTTTATAAAACAATTTTTTTCTAAAAAAATAATTAAATAGAAAAGAATTAATTTTTTCCAAATAAACTCTAAGTATGTTGTTCAAATCTTAGATTTTTTTCCGTTTTTCTCCATTTTAAATTTATTCTTCAAATCCCACTTATTGACTTTCAGGGAAAAAGAAAAAGAAAACTTGAAAAGACTCTAGAAATAGATTAGAATTAAGAAATAAAAAGAGTAATTTTTAAGTGAGTACAGTCTATTATAGTTACTTAAATTATTATTTAATATATATAAAATAGTAAGAATTATTATAAAATTATATTAATCATTAATAATATTTTTATATATATCAAATAATAATTTAAGTGTTTAGGTGATGACGTGATAGACTAACTCACTTAAGAATTTCTAAATAAAAAAGAATAAAAATAAGCTTTCTAAGAGGCTGTTTGCTTCCAAAGAGAAACTCTAACATTATGTTTGGGACGAAAGTGACTATGGGATGAAAGTGGAATGAAACTGGATCAAAAGAAATGGTCATTCTCAATCTATAGTTTGTTAAAAAAAACCAATATGAAATAAAGTTGATTTAAAAGACATAAATTATTTTCATAAGAAAAATAAAAAAATATATAACTTTTTTCTTGTATATCATTTATCAACGTAACATGAATGTATATTCTTGAAACATTCTTTAAGTTTAATTTTGTTACAACTTGATTACAACAATATTATCACTTGAAAAAAAAAACTCGCATTATTTTATAATTGAGAAAAAAAAAAAAGCCATTTGAAACATAGTACCATATAGTCAATAAACTATTAAGTAATTTTCTTAATATTTAAATATTCTAAATTCTAGTAATAGCTTCTTCTTTTATTGATTATGTGTTGACTTTATTTTGTTAGCGTCTCCCTTCATATTTATGAGCTTGATATTCTGGCTCATTGGTGCCTATAAGGATATGCTTGACGCAGTTATAAAAAATTTTAAGGAAATAAAATTGTATAATTGCCATTTGCCACACTACCTTAGGATTCGTGTGCTTAATGTACCAGCTCATGATGCCCATAACTGGTGCAATCACTTTATGCTTTATGTGATTCTGAGCAACTTTAAAGAAATATATTTACATTCTTGCCATCAGTTATAGTTTTAAATCTAATTGTAAGTGCTTTTTTTTAACAAGAAAGAAGAATTATCACGTTAATAAAAGTATAGCAGCACTCACAAATTTAAAAAAGAAATATCATATCTAGCAAAAAAACGAAACATATATATAATTTACACTTTGAATTAAAATCTGAACGCTAGAGAGTTTCATTCCTCACCTGTTATCAATAACTAAGCACTTTTCTCAACAGGATTCAATACAAACAGTACTACAGTTTAAAGATTTTATCTCTTTTGTTCTTAAAGTAAATATGAATATCTTTTTTATTTGTAAAACTATAGTTAGAGACAAAGAATCACAAAGAGACTCATAGAAACTATCTAAATAATAGAATAAAAATCACCAAAATGGGACAAATAATCTATGACATTGATAGCATAATCCTAAGGAGAATCTTGAAGAGAAATAGAGGAGGCAGTTCAAATGTTACTAGTGTGTGTTTGAATTTTCTTGTTTTATATAATTTATATTTTAAAAATTTTCAAAACGCTCAATTGAGAACTTTTCTCATTTTTTTATTACTGTAAAATAAGTTACCAGCATGCGTGTTTGAATTTTTCTTTGTTTTATTTTATTTTTTTAAAATTTCAAAATGCTTGATAGAGAGTTTTTGTCTTTTTTATTAGTATTTAACAAGTTCATTCAACATGCACACGTCTATGTAGGGGAGGACTTACTATTATTATTTTTCCTTCCCGATTTATTTATGGATAAGGATCGAGAGATTCCCATAGATATTAATTATAATATGACTTTGAAAAATGTCATAGTTGATCTTCAATTTTATAATCATGCGTCTATTTACATATCAAATTCTTGCCTATCTTTATACCAACCCTTAGAAGTTAATAACAAGTGAAATTTGAAAGTCAATAAGATTTGAATAACAAATTTAAAATGAAGTGAAACTTTCAAAAACTGGAATTGGAATCTCAACCGAGACGGTGACAAAATAAAGTCAATATTTTAATCCAATAATAAATAAAAAATGTTATTATTAGAATTTAGAATATGTAAATATGAATTAAAGTGATGTACACTATTAATATAAAGAGTTTTACACTTATATTTATTAATATTTTTAATTTTAAATTTTATTTTAATTAATTAAAAAATATATAGTAATAAATATTAATTTGTCAAAATATTTAAACTATATTATACATAATTATTAAACTCAGCTTGGTGATCTACTTAAGTGGGATATTAGGCAAATAAATCATTAGTCATACTGCATATAATAAAATAAATATACAAATATTTATTATATATAAAAATACATGAAAATTATAAATATACAAATATTTAGACTTGAGCTAAATTTGAATCGATAAATTTTTATTTTTATAGGACTAAAATTCACGAAAATATACATAAATGACATAAATTTTACAATTATCAATTGACAAAAATAACAGGTAAATATATATATATAAAGTGTATCTGATAAAAAAATATTTATTATAAAAAATAATAAAAATAAATCTTAATCATTAAATCTTCTATAAATAATTAAGATTAAAATATAAATATATATTATTTTTTAAATAATTATATAACCTTTAACTTTTAATTTTAACTATTTATATATAATTATATAATTAAAATTTACTCTTTTTACTTTCTCATAACAAAAATTTCTTTTATTAAATATGTTATATATATATATATATATATATGGTGAAATTTAAATCATACACCACAGAACGATAAATTTGCGGATTTCTAAATCTACTGTAGCAGCTGTAATTCATTTACACGGGTCTTTGTCTTATCCCGTTAATTTATGTAATATATACATTCTGATTTATTTATAATTATTTATATTATTATTTTATGTTATATTTTATCTTTTTATCCATGTATCTGCTACCTACTCCCTTCCATGATTGGTCGAATACAGTCCGTTTCACATAAATTTGATAAAATAAATTAATATAATCAATACACGATACATCCACAGGGTATCTACATTTCCTGTGCGGTGTTCTATTCATTTACACGTGTCAACAGGTGTCATTTTTCTTAAGCAACCTGCTCTTTTTGGTGTTGTTTTGATTGGAGTTGCTTTTATTGGAGAACTAAAACTTTTTTCAGAGTGTGTTTTACATCACGTGATTACAGCTGGCACACAGAATGGTCAGAACCTTTGCGTAATTTACACGGCTGGTGACAATTTTCATGCCCATTTGCTTTCTTCACGTGATTTGTCTGTTTCAACCCCAACGTTGCCGATTTCATCGTAATGTTTTTTTACGCTTTTTAAGAATTTGGTTTTGTTGGGATTCAACTATCACTGCCCACTTCTTCTTCAGTCCGTTCACTACACTATATTTGGTTTCGTTCTTCTGCTTTAAAGGCTCCTGCCATAACACCCCTTCGAATCTGCTTCTTCCCTTCCAGTCACCACACGGAAACTTCTCTCTGTTCACGTTCTTTCTCTCTTTCAGACCCAATGAGCCGGACTCTCTACCTCTTACTCCCCCCTTTTTAAGTTGTTGAGGTCAGTTGGGACTAAACTGTGAATGCCATTCTTTTATAGTAGTTGAGTTCGGTTGGGATTCAACTGAGACTGGCAGATCTCCTCCTTCTCCAGTCCGGTTGCTTCGTTTCCCGTTTCGTATTGTAGTGTACAAGCTTTTTGACAAATTCCTACCAACTACGATGGATCATTTCATGAGTACATGCTTCTGTCTGAGTTCTCAATCGTTCTCTTGCGATTGATTTCCCTCCACATCATCATTCGAATTTTTTTTCCTTTGTAAGCGGTTGAGCTCGGGTGGGATTAAACTGTGAATGACAGTCTTTTTTAGTTGTTGAGTTCGGTTGGGATTCAACTAATATTGGCAGATCTCCTCCTTCTCCAGACCGGTTGCTTAGTTTCCGATTTCGTATTGTAATGTACAAGCTTTCTGACATTTCCTTACCAACTACGATGGTTCATTTCAGGAGTATGTGCTTCTGCACGAGTTCTTAATCATTTTCTGCCGGTTTATTTCCCTCCATATCTTCATCTGAATTTTATTTCCCTCCATATCTTCATCTGAATTTCAAAAATTTTGCTGCTATATTAAAGGGTTGCTATGGCTTCTTGGTTGTTCCATCTGCTTTCTCACATACATTCATTAGCAGTGTATGATACCTATTCTAACCTTCACTTTCTTTGTTGATATGGCTCCACAGTTTGATCCATTGAGCAAGGTGCAAGGTGAGCGTGAGGCATGGAGGGTGAAAGCCAGGGTGGTTCGGATGTGGACTGTTCCTAGCTTTAGCAATTCTGCTACACCAAGTTCTATTGAGATGGTTTTGGTAGATGAATTTGTAAGTATACTCTGAAGTAGTGTAACTTTTTTCTTATTCTATTTTATTATGTATTTATACTTTTTTTCGTGCTTATTTCTTCAGGGTGGAAGGATCCAAGCATCTGTCAAGAAGAGTCTGGTTTATAAGTTTCAACCACTGCTGATTGAGGGAAATGTATATGAAATGATGTATTTCAATGTTGCCCCTAATTCGGGATCTTTCCGGGCAACAAATCACCACTATCGATTGGTTTTTCAAGTCAGGACCAAGGTGATTCCAAGTCAGTGTGTACTAATTCCAGTTAATGGACTAGCCTTGGTGTCCTTTGATGATGTCTGTCGTACTAATGGGGAATCTGACTACCTTATAGGTATACAAATTATATTATGTTACTGCATATGCTTTACAGCTCCAGATTTACTAACACCCTTCTACATGCCTCTCTATTATTGGTGTAGATGTCATTGGTCAACTTACGAGTGTCAGCGAGAAAGAATACGAAAGAGATGGAAAAATGACTAGGATGATTGTTGTGGAACTTACGGATGACAAGTAGTGGGCTTCAAGTTTCAATTAATAGGATAGTAAACCCAGAAATGCTGTTTGTTGAAAAGTTTTCAAATATGGTATTATACTTCGTTGTCTCTCCTTTATTAACCACTTTCCATTATTATGTTACGATTGGGAAAGCTTGAATGTGCTTTATTTGGGGAGTATGTGGATTCTCTTAATGCATTCATTGCCAATGGTGATCTGGACCAACCTATAGTTGTTGTTCAACTTGCAAAGATCAAGACATTTAAAGGTTTGCACTACCATGCTACATACATTACTTTTAGTTGTTGTTCTCCGCCCATTTGATAAATCCTGCTTGACTTATAACTCACTCTTGAACAGGCAAGGTGGTGATACAGAATGCTATGCATGCAACCAAATTGATCTTCAACCCTGATATTTCTGAGGCTATTGATCTACGTAGTCGGTTAGTTACCATTACTTGTGATTTGATTTCGTTTTCCCTTTTTTAAAATGTCTTCTCTGCTAATTTATTCCTATCTAAATTTGATTCATTCTAGGCTTGCTGTCTTCAACTTGGTTGGTTCTCAGTCACTCAAATTTCTTCCCGATGGCCAATTTGTATCTCTGGAAGATGACTTTATGAAACTGCATCCCAGGAAGTCTTTGGAGCAGCTTATTGAGATCAAAGAGGTTTGTATAGATTTTGTTTCTCTTGCTCTTACTTATCCCACATTATCTTCTCATTGTCTGCCATGTATTTGGTTTTTGTTTCAACGTTTTGTTAATTGGTGATTGATTGTGTTCTCTGTCTTTTTATTAAGGATGGATGTTTCATTGTTTTGGCCACCGTGAAAGGAATTGTTGAAGATGGTGATTCGTGGTGGTATGTTGCATGCAAGTGTGGACGGTCTGTCACATCTGATTTGGGAATTTATTACTGTGATGTCTGCTATACCCATGTATTTAATGTCATTCCAAGGTATGTGGAAACTATTCCATGTTGTTTTGTCTACTCTTTTTGTCCTTCATGCAATAGTTGAAGCCATGCTTACCACTCCTCGTGTGTGTTGTAGGTATAGGGTCAAAATAGAAGTTGAAGATTCTACTTGCCACTGCTGTGTTAGTGCTGTTTGATCTTGATTCCCACCACCTGTTCAAGAGAAATTGTGCTGACATGATAACTGATTCAAAGAGGGTCAATTATTTGTAGCCCAACATCATTCGATTTTTCTATATATCAGACTGTGAATTATATCTTACCCATAGTTATTTATTTGAACTTTAATTATATTAGGATGGATCTGTTGGTGGTTACCCTTCTGTGTTCAAATCTCTGGTGGGGAAGAAGCTCCTGTTCAAAGTTGAGACCAGGTCTGTTTCAACAAGCCAATATGATGGAACATACAAGGTCAAACGTGTGTGTGATGATGACACCATTGTTGCCATGTTCCAACTACCTGGGGCTGAGATGACTCCTACAAAGGTTGTTGTTGCTTTGACATTTTTTTCCCTCATTTTCATTATATTTTTATAAGTGTTTGGTTCTGTTTTGTATTGATTTGTATTTGTATTTGTATTTGTATATTGATATTGATATCGATTTGGATTTGGATTTGGATTTGGATTTGGATTTGGATTTTAAATTTTTTATCTGGATTTTTAATTTTTAATATAAAACTTCAATGTTTAACCGATCTGATTTATTTCACTTATGTAATGGATGTAGGCCCTCTTTAATCCACCATTTCCTAATGTTTACAACTTGTGCTGTGATGAATCTGAAAATAATTCAAATGCTGCTGAGGTATTCGCATCCCTACATTTTAATTGAGTATTGATTCCTATAACTAACTTAAACTTTACAACTATGTCATGTTCCTTGCAGGACTTTTCCTCTCAAGTCCTTGATGAAGTTGTTTGTCTTGGATCTTCTGAACCTTCCAGCAATGTTAGGATCACACCTGCTAAAAGAAATCTTGATAAAGCTATGATGTCTGTTGTTGATGCTCCCAGTGCAAAGGTGTTGAAGGTCGTGAAGATAGAGAAGCCATAGTATTGGGGGGCTATTTTTTTTTGGGTGCTGGACTTGGATTCTGTCAGTGTTTTTGGTTTTCAACATAGTGGTCTAGCCTACTACAATGTGTCTGACTAAATCTTCCAAGAAAGTTGAAGAAGCTACGAGGTATTGTGTTGATGCTCCCAGTGGTAATGCATTCAAGGTGCTGCATATAGAGAAGCCATATTAGAGTAGGGAACTATGCTTTTTGGGTCTTTGTGCTTGGACTCGAATAGTTTTGGATTTCACTTGTAGTTGTCCAGCCTATAATGGTTTCTTTTTTTGGTGGGGCATTAGGTTGTAATTATTAGAAAATATTTATATGAAGGGGTTAAATGTATAGTTGTGTAGGACTCTGTGTCAGATAATACTTTTGATGTATACAATACCAGCTACTTGCATTGTAAAATGAATTGATATCAATGAAGTGTCTTTTGCAACTATATTTCTGTATTGCCTTTTTTATTTTGCTTTTATTTCTTTTACTGCAATCTAGACGTTTATGTGTTGTCCAGCTTTGTGGCAGTTGATGGAAGGGTGTTGCATTTCAGTATTTAAGTAAGAGTTGGTGGTTTACGTGTCCTGATATATTAAAACAAATTAAAAACAGTTCTTTTATATGTCTTTTATGTATGCTTTTTGTAAGCAATGCTGTGGTCCACAACAATAGCTTATATCGACCAACAATCTAAGACCAAAGACCGATTTTTCAATTTTTACAATATAATCCTGACCTGATATGATTGTACAGGTTCTCTCTCTTGTGTTCTGACGCTGTCTATAAGAATGAAAGTGAATCATATTTATTAGTTGGATGCGTAAAGAATGTAAGTCATTCTCAGCTTATTCTTATTGCACATCAATTCATGCAATATTTTTCAGCTGATGCAAAATCTGTCTGACACTATTACTGCCTATGAATTTGCTATTTTCATCTGTCAGTGTACTTGCTATACTTTATCTTGAGATTGGTACCTTTTTTTATATTTAACTATTTATTAACCACATGGAACATAGCTAAGTGGGGTAGTTTTTTTTTTTCTTTGATTTTTATTTGTATTTTGGAATCAAAATACCAGGACATGAAACTTAATCCAATTAATTCAAATACCTACCATATTCTTCTGGTTTCTTTTGCTGTATTTTGTCCCTCAATTTTTTGTTTTACTTGAAATGATATAATGCTTCTAATACTCCGCAACTCTGGCATCATTGTAAATCTAATAAAAAGTTTCTTCTATTATTAATGGAAGTATTTCTACCTATGTTCGAAAATAGGTTTGTCTACAAGATGTATTACTTAATTGTTATCTCAAACATCGGCTCACACAAGGTCCCCAGTCATGATTGTTGACTTTTTTCCAAACATGTCAACTTCGGTCCGGTGTGCTTCTAATCTGATAAAGAGAAATATATACTTGCATTGGTTTAATTATCTTGCAGAAAATGCACCAAATAGTTTTAAGTTCTAAGTTCTAACCCACACAGGAAGAAACTTATTATAAGTTATGATTTTTTTCAGAGAGCTACTAGGTCCCTTACCACGTGTCTGATTTTGTCGTGGAAATTTGCAGCACCATGTTCAAATGATGCCTTTGAGAAGATTAGCTTCAAAAGAGATCGCTATCAGGTTTATTGTTACTTTGTTTGAAGGTCACTCTGTGATAGTTATTTATTTTCTGCACTTTAACATGTTTCATATTTGTCATGTCTTATGATAGTGAGAGTTTTCTATGGTAATAAGTAAATTAGTTGGTGTATTCTTTCTTCTGTATGAGTCATACAGCTATGAATTGACGCCTTACAAACTACTTGGGTAATGGTAATCTGATTTCTATGTGGATTCTCTGCTTCTTCTACCCGTTATTTGATATTCTTCTTTTTTTACTCTATTTTTTTAGTTTAAGCCCAAATTAAATGTCAATGTCATTTTTTATGATGACATATTTCCTTCATGGGTGATTGGGAGATTCAAGTTCAACTATTTATTTATTTTTGCAATTGATGATGAATTTCAACCTTTGATAACTTTTAGTTTGAATTTAATGAATTTGAAAGAAGGTTGTGTAACCTGAACTTTTGAACATCAAACTTCAAAAAGTTTCTTACTTAGTCCACGAGTCACCTTATATCCTATTTGGATCTCATGTCCATTTTTCTACTGTTTGTTTGTACTTATATAATGCAATCATATTAGTATGGCACTTCATTGCCCCTATTTCCCATTTGTTAAGTAATTTTTCCTCAGTTGACTTATCTTTCTTTTATCTATCAACCTCATTGTTGGAGTTACTGCATTGCCATTTCAAAGAAGGCAGCCAAGCTTCCATTGCAATAGAAGTTGGGAGGAAAACATTCTTGCAATTTTCTTGAGTGTGCTGACATGGATTTGGTGGCTGCAAACGTGTTAGAGGAGGCTTTTCATACAAGTGAATGATGTGTCTGTTTTTGCACTTCTTCGGAAGAAGTTGTGGATGGAATTTATCCATTCATTTTATGCATTTGATTTGATAGAACCTCCAATATTAAGATTGACACCATCTTATGAGGGTCTTAGTCTGCCATTCTTGGTCTTTTTCCTCATGTCAAAATCTTCTCTTATGCTCAAGATGCATTACTAGCTTGCAACTCTACTATTGAAACTAATAATTATGATCCTCATATTAGTATTTTGCTACATCCAAATTAGATGATTTATTGTATATCACCTAGATGATGTTGTGCTGTCTTTTCTTTTCTTTTTGGCATTACAAGTGTTGTGAACACCCAATTTTGACCGGGCTAAAAAAAATAAAATAAAATAAAAAAGACAAAAAACAAAAAAAAGAAAAAAGAAATAAAAAATAAAAATAAAAAATAAAATAAAAAAAGACAAATGCTGCACATACGTTTTTCATGGGGATGGGGGACTCAATATAAAAAAAAAAAAAAGAAAGGAGTGATTGACGCAAAAGAAAAAAGAGAAGAAAGAGTCAACAGAAAAAAAATAAAAAGGAGGGAATTTTTATATAAAAAGGAGGATTTTAGGGAGATTTGTCGGGAGAAGATGAAAATTTGAAGGAAAACGCCAACCTCCCAGACGGTGAGCAATCATCACATCCATCATCAACAACAACTCTTCCCTCCAAAATGTGAAGGATCCCTCCATAAATGCCTCTGCCATCATTTTCTTCCGAGGCTGGACAATTTTTCCTTCCATCTTCTGCCACCCTCTCATCTCCAACCTCACTTTCAACTTATCTCCATCAACTCCATTTCCCCGTCCAACCTTCACCATGTAACAGCAACCACCCTTCACCTCCATTTCCACGTCCAACCTTCACCATGTAACAAAGAACCACCCTTCACTTCCACCTCCACCATACAACAACCATCACCTTCCCATCACCCACATCACCACCATACCCCCCAGACACCACGTGAACTCCAACCATTTTCCTTCATACAAACTCCCATCTTCATCTTCTCCAACCAAATAAAACCACCAACCTCCCTCTTCATCAACCATTTTCCACTATAGCCACCTAAAAACCCGAATCACTTGTCTTTGTCCGAACCGAAGACCACATCACAACCGACCATCGGTCATAATCCTTTAAACCACATCCTTCCTCCTCACGACCGTCGAACCCCTTTCATCTCTCACCACATCACCTACTTCCATCACATCCGACCGTCGAATATTATATCCCTAAACCGACCGTCGAACTCAAAACCCCATCTCCTCTCACCGACGAGCCATCCAAACCTCCATCACCATCAACCAAACTCCATCCCCTCACTCGACCGTCGAATCCATCACCCCTTTTCCAATCGACAGTCGAATCCTCGGGCCATAACCCTTCAAACCAAACCCATCCCCTCATCGACCTTCAACCTTCCAAACCCAAATAAATCCATTTTTCCACCGACCGTCGAACCTTGGAGGCCAGCTCTCGACCGTCGGACCACAGGAACCAGTTCTCGACCGTCAGAGGCAATTCCCGACCGTCGAACCTCAGAGGCCAGCTTTCGACCGTCGGACCACAGGAACTAGTTCTCGACCTTCAGAGGCAATTCCCGACCGTCGAACATCAGAAGTCAGCCTCCCGACCGTCGAATCTCAGGGTCCAAACCCCTCCCCAAACGTCCCCTGGTGCGTGCTGTTAGTGTTGTCAAATTCTCCAATTTTTTATCTCTTTAAATTGAATTGTGATTGTCTTTTGGGTGTGTGAGGTTGAATCACGTGGACTGCTGTCCATAATCATGCATTTTGATAAGAAGGGAGAAGGGTAAAGAAGTTAAAATAAAAATAAAAAAAATAAATAAAGAAATAATTAAAATTTTTTTAAAAAGGAATAAAAATGGGTTACCTAAGTTGCGACAGCTTGTTAACCATTATATTTTGTAAACATCTGAGTTGCGACAGCTTGATGATTTACAATCTTAAATAAAAATTTCGTAACAAACTTGATAATTAATGGGTGACGTCTCTAGCGTGACGTGAGTTTCATCTATTTAATCCTTAATTTGGATAACTGAGCCGTGACGGCTTGTTAATTCAAATTTCAAAAATTAATTTAAATAAAATCAACCAACCCACAATTATTTTCTAAAGAACTATGTAACTTTGAGTTCCCCATTGCACCAGGGGATACGTAGGAGCAGAATTTCATTTCTGTCAAGCTAAATCTAAATTTTCACAATTTTGTGGTTTCGCTTTTTAGTTACAATGTTTGCAAAAAGGGTAAAGTAAATATTTTCAAGGATTGTTAATAATTTGCACAATTAATCTAAGATGTACCGTCTTATGACGATGCGTTAGAAGTCTTTGTGGGATTAAGTTTCCACCCTTCCCTAAGCATAACCGACTTCCGAATCCAATCTAGTTCCAAAGACCTTTTCCAAATAAAAGGTTTTCCAATTTTTCCAAATTCAAATAAAATTTGTGGCAACTCCATTTTTCCATTGTCATATTCTAAATCCAATTCGAGTTGCTGTTTCCCCGCCGCGATTCTCCGGTCGCGACAGATGGCGACTCCACTGGGGACATTTGGAGAGTCAAGCTGTTGTTGTTAGTTGTGCAAATTGTTAATAATTTTTATTTATTTTACCCTTTTTATCCTTGTTTTTGTTTTCTTTTTTGTTTGTAAATAGATTTTATTTATTTTGTTCTATGTAAATATTTGATAGCGTTATCCCCGTGTTTGTTTTGACATGATATACTTGTATATAATTTGTACTTAATTGTGCATAATTGTTGAAACCTTAGGATAGATGATTGCTGCCTGGTTATTGTATATATGTTTTTGCAGGTTGGGGGTAGTTTCTTTTTAAAATTTTTGTACAGGTTTGTACGCTCCCAGCACCCACTGCACCTACACGTAAAGCACACACAATCGAGTGGGGCCCTATACCCGGGTCTGAGTGAAGCCTAAGATAAGTAGAGGTTGCGTAGTGGTAGCCATTTTGGATGTACTTCCTGTTTGGTTATCGCGAAAACCTCATCTAGAGTGCGCCTTTTTCATGAATGTCCCACACCTAGTTGGTTTACCCACTATTTCGTGGTCAACATTCTGAAATAGGACTTGGCTCTAGAGACCTTTAAAATAGAAAAGCCACCCTATGGAAGTTATCACGAACCAGAAAGACTCTTAGATCCTTAGGATGGAATTCCCAAGTTTAAGGCAACCTCATTAGGACACAAAGGGAGCGTACTTCTTCTTTCCTCATGCCATCCATTCTTAAAAAAAAAAAAAAAACCTTAAAAAATACATTTTCTTACATTCTTTAAAAAAAAAAAATTATCTTGCTATATCTTGTGAGTTGTTCAGTCTTTTAATGTGACAAACCATGCTTGCGTCCCTCTTAAAAATTTCTTTTTCAAAAAAGAGGAGATGAGTCATTATTAAAGGACCAACAACTCACTCACTCATTACTGCATCACTTGTCATCATTCTTCTCATCATGTTTTCTCAAAAAAATAAAAAATAAAAAAAGAAGAAAAAAAAAAGAGACAACTGTGTACCCGACAATGAGGTAGGTAGTGCCATTAAATTTTATCGGGAGCATATGGAGACAACAACTGCGAAAAATCTTGCAGTATGGATTTTATTGGCTTTCTTTATTCAAGGTTTGTCACATCTTTTGCAAAAGTTGCGGAAATTGGTCAATAAAGTTTTGCTTTAAGATTCTCATCCGCACCTACTCCTTAGAAAATTGAGATCTAGGTGGCGCGGTTCTTTTGTTGTCAAACACGTGTATCTTGTGGGGCCATAGACATTGAGAATCCTAGGAATGGTAATGCGCTTAAAGTAAATGGACCAAGATTCAACCATTTCTGGAACATCAAGTTGTTGAGTTCTCTGTGTTGCCGGTTAAGTGGCGGATAACGGTACTCCGTGACTCTCAAGTCGGTTTGTTTTTCAGTTTCCCATAATAACTGATTTCTTCTCCTTTCAAAATGGATGTCATTCTCTCAAATCTAAGAAAATATTTTCCTTCTCTCCCTCTAAATGCTCTAACAAAAGTCTATGAAGTTAGGTGTGAAAGACTGAGATTGTTAATGTATAAGGGCATCCCAGAAGATATACGCTGGATAATCGAAGCAAAGGTTTGTTTAGCTGGTGAATCTTCAGATTCATTTATCCCATACATGCCTGGTCTCGGTAAAAGTTCATTTTCAAAAAGGAGAAGAGCAAAAAGAATGAAAGTTTGTTACAAGTGTGCACGATGGAATTGCAACACGCAATGTCACTCTTTGGGGATGGTTTCTGTAAATAGAGAAGATAAAATATTCTTCATCAAGAATGGACTGAGTAAGGAGTCATTAGATAATATCTTATTGACTTTTGAGACGCATTCTTGTGGAGTTGTGCAGCGTGAACTTCTTAGTTTGTGGAATCTCTTCAAGGATGAGCAAGAGCATTACGATCTTGGGAATCGACTCAAAAAGACCACATTTTTGCCAATTTATAAGAAAATTGGATGGGAAGCTTATCCTCGACTCATAGAAGGCGTTTAAGCCGTTTCGGACGTGAAACCGAGAGGAAGATGGGAGCCACAATCACAACAACATGTATATATTATCTTTCAAAAAAAAATGAAAAAATGAAAAAAAAAAAAACAAATGAAAAAAATGAAAAGAAGGGCGAAACTTCGGTTGTACTTGGTCTTTAATTAGATTAGGAGCCCCCGCGGTGGAGTGGCAGACCCGTCATTGACTCGGGTGGACCTTCGCACGCCGGTCGGTAAATAAGGTTCGTGTGTCATGCTCTGCAGAGAGCCGCGCAAGCATTCCTGGTTTTAACCAAAGGCTCGCTTGTTGATGGACGAAAGAAGCGTCCGTGTTTGCATTCTCGCGTGACAATGCCTCCGAGTGAATCCTGTGATTTAATGCCATGGGCTCTTCACGACCTCTCACCGGCCGTGGTCGTTGGTGGTAGGCCGTCGATTTACGCACTTTAATTAGTGGCATCGTAGCTCAATCCAAAATATCCCACAAGCGGGAGGGAGAAGAATGCCCAGATTGGTGAGCCGTCTTGGTATTCTTGCACTCATGACGCGTGATAAAAGATCTGCCATGAAACCACGTACATAAAGGTATGTAATCATTTGTTATCTTTGTATGATTTTGTTGAATTTTGGTTTTGGACAGACGATCTTTTGGATGGGATCCTTCGGGGGTTTCTAGACTTCTTTACCCTGATGATTTTCTTAAAAAAAAAAGTTAAAAAAAAAACACAAAAAAAAAAGATTTTATGTTTCTTAAATTCAACCTTTTCTGACAACAGCCGACCTACCCTTCTAGGTGCAATTATTTCCCTTTCCATTCTTTTTCTTATTTAAACACTCCATTTTCTCCTTCATCTTCAACTCAGAAACACTCAAAGAGAAGAAGGGTATAGAATGGGGCCTTCTATTCGTAACCTAAAAAATGTCTGTGTTTTTTGTGGGTCGAGTTATGGGAAGGGATTAGATTTTGTAAACGCAGCTAGCACTCTTGGTCGAGCACTTGCTGCAAGGAATATTCATCTTGTATATGGGGGAGGTTGTCGTGGGTTAATGGGGGCTGTTTCACTTGCTGTTCTTATAGGAGGCAGTCAGGTTTTAGGTGTTATTCCTAAACCTTTAGCTGAAAGTAACATCATTGGCAAGATAGTTGGAGAAGAAATTCAGGTAACATCCATGCATGGACGCATGAAAATAATGATTGACAATTTTGATGCATTTCTTGTCTTACCAGGTGGTTTTGGTACTTTGGAAGAAATTTTTCAAATTGTCTCTTGGGCTGAACTGAACATCCACCATAAACTCATTGGTTTGTTGAATGTTAATAGTTTCTTTGACCTTTTGTTATTTTTTCTTGACAAAGCCATGGAACAAATTTATCACTCCTTCGGCAAGAAGACAACTTCTTATCTCTGCCTCCACTATTGATGAGCTCATTGATAAATTGGAAGCTTTTGAGTATGTACCTGATAAGGTATTGGCTCAGATAGATTGGTCAATAGGAAGCAAAAAAGAAGTAACAAGAAAAGCAAGCCGATCTGACACTTTCTCTTTAATCGGTCTCGATTTTATTGTACTTTGTTTCTATTTAAATTTGTGTCCGCTTTCTCCAAATGAATGTAATTCTATCCTTTACTCATCTATATTTTAACATTAAGGACAATGTTATGATCTGGTTGGGGGGAAGGATGGTTGTATAAAAAAAAAACAAAAAAAAACAAAAGAAACAAAAAAAAAACAAAAACAAAAAAATTCAAAAAGTGTGTTTGTTAATATGTTTGTTGTGTTTGTCATCAATTAACAACAAAAGTAAAAAGGGATGGCAGAGTAAGGAGTAATTTTTCTCTTGAGACGCATCTTAATTGGTGGCAGAGTAAGGAGTAGTAGGGTAGTAATTAGTATTAAATTGTGGAAGTACTCAAGTTTTATTATCTGATTTCTTTTTAGGGTCAGATGTGGCACTGACTGTGTGCTTCATTTCTGCTTGGTGTTGATTCACTTCTTATCAGGGGTCAGATGCAGCACTGACTGTGTGTTTCTTTTCTGCTGGGCGTTGATTCACTTCTTATCAGGTTGTTTTGCTCTTTTCTATATCTCTCTTTCACATTAAGGACAATGTTATGATCTGGTTGGGGGGAAGGATCGTTGTGTGCCTAAATATAAAAAAAACAAAACAAAACAAAACAAAACAAAAATAAAAAAAAACCAAAAAATTCAAAAAGTGTGTTTGTTAATATGTTTGTTGTGTTTGTCATCAATTAACAACAAAAGTAAATAGGGATGGCAGAGTAGGGAGTAAATTTTACTCTTGAGACGCATTTTAGTTGGGGTAGAAGTAGCAATTGAAATTCAGGAAAATTTGCATGATTGAGTAAATTGTCTTCTTTCTTAAAATCATATGTTTGGTTATGGATGTTGAATTGATGGACTGAGAATGATAGAACTATATCTTGTGAGATCTTGAACCTAATGGATGGATTCAACATTTATGCCATTCTCTTCTTTCTTGTGTGATTTTCACTCATGATAATGATCACTCTAGAACTTGCTTTGATTCTTTTTGAGGCTACGTTTCACTTGCATGCATGAACATGATTGAGGCCCTCTTTCTTAGCCAGTTTAACCAAATAGCCAACCTTGTTTTCAATATGATATCAAGCACTCTTTTGACTTCTTGAAAATTTTCTGATTCTTGCCAACCCTGTATATTTTCCTTTGCTTAACCCCTTTGAGCTTATTTGACCATTCTTTGTTTCTAACTCATTACGTGCCTTAAATGAAAAATCACGTTCTCACCCAACCTTAGGGAATAAGAGAGCATTGACTTTGTTATTTGATGAGTTCTTGAACAAGTGTGGGGGTGCATGTGCAGATTGGTTATAAAAAAAAAGAGAAAAAGAAAATATGTTTCTATAAAAAAAAAAAGAAAAAAAAGAAGAAGAGAGAGAGAGTTGATTATTGCTACAATCAAAAGAATGCACCATGTGATATATTCATACCTAGAATGAGGGTGGATGATTGGAAAGAACAGGAATAGAAGGAGAATGTTCAAGCCTAAAGGAATTCAATCTACCAATTGATCTTTAACAAAATATTAGTTAGATATTGGTAATTGTCCTGTATGAGAAGAAAAAAGAAAATCTTGGGAAAGTTAGACTGAATGTTCTCAAACATCTTCTCCACTCTATTGTATCATAATGCTCTTCTATTCTCTTTGGTATTTAACTTGACATATCCATATTACTTCTACCTTTACCTCAACCTCACTACAACCTTGAATAAAGTCCTCATGATTTGTGTGTGCATGTGTTTTGAGTAGTGGAGAAGTAGAAGATAAGCAAGCATATGGTAGTGCAATTTTCATGGGTCGAATTGAGTGAAATACCTACCTTTTAAACACTTGAGAGATTGAGAGTAAATTCTGTGAGGATCTATCATTCTTTACTCATGTTTTTCAATTGAAGTATCCTTGCTTGTTGATTTGAGATGTGAAGATGTGTTACCTCATGAATGTTTTAATTACTTGAATTTAATTGATCTTCATTCTTAAATATTATTAGAAATTGAGTCTTTTAGAATGTTTAACTTTTGAGTCAGTTTTTTTTCTGTTTTGCCCGAGGACGTGCAAAAGAGTAAGTGTGGGGGGTGTTTGATAATTAATGATGTCCAGTTGTCGAATCTTGACTCAAGCGAAAAAAAAAAATCTTTTGATTTTCTTGATATCCTTTCTGTAATCAAACTTCTAAGAACAATCTGGAAGTTGTTCGTTTCTTTCCTGTTGTACTTTTTGAATTCATGAGTGTCTGTGACATAATGCTTCAGGTAAAGTGACCATGAGTACAACACCATGATTTGACCATCTAATGGTAATTGCTTATTGACCAATTCAGATCGAAGAGATCTTGGAAATTCCAATTGATGGAAGAGGAGGTACCCGAGCAAAAAAAAAAAAGAGCAAAAAAAAAATAAAATGAAAAAAGAGCCCGTTAGTCTGAAAACCTGAAAGATCGGCCTAAACAAAAGTTAGGGCAAATGAATGGGTAAAATCTCAGAGGAAGTTGGCCTGGAAACACCTTGAAGGGTGCACCCAAACTGGGGCAATTTTGAATTGCGTGTGATCAGCTACACAGGGGCAGTTTTGTTTGCATTTAGTTGGCCATACTGGGGCAAAATTTTTGAAGGATTAAGGAAAAGCTATGTTGAAGGAAGTAGCAACGCAGACAAAGACTGAGTTATCAAGCAATTGCAGGGAATTAACTAAATGAGAGACAAGGTTAAACACTGGGGCAAAGTTTTCTCTCAAGGAATCAGTCAAGCAATGGTTCATCCCATTTCTTGAAAAGAGAGTTGAAAGTGAAAAAACAAAGAAAAAAAGAAGGAAAGGAGAAGAAGAAGGAAAGAACCGAAGGGTCTAAGGAAGAAAAGCATGTGAATAAAGTTTGAGTGGTCAAAGCTTTCCAAAGTCGTCCTCGGTTCAAATGTTTTTAAATAAAATTTAGAAAATAAAAAAAAGAAAGCAAAAAAAAAAAAAAAAAAAAAGAGAAAGAAAGAGAAAAGCAAAGGAAAAACAAAGAAAAGAAAATGAGAAAAAAGAAAAAAAAAATCTTTTTGATCAAGATGCTTATTCCATTGTCATTTAAATTCTGGGACTCAGTTGCCCATTGTCTTTTAAAATTCCGGGACTCAGTTGCCCATTGTCATTTAAATTTTGGGCCACAGTTGCCCATTGTCATTTAATTTTCGGGCCGCAGTTGCCCATTGTCATTTAAATTTCGGGCCGCAGTTGTTCATTGTCATTTAGATTTCGGGCCGCAGTTGCCCATTGTCTTTTAAAATTTCGGGCCGCAGTTGCCCATTGTCATTTAGATTCCGGGCCGCAGTTGCCCATTGTCATTTTAAATTTCGGGCCGTAGTTGTCCATTGTCATTTAAATTTCGGGCCGCAGTTGCCCATTGTCATTTAAATTTTGGGCCGCAGTTGCCCATTGTCATTTAAATTCAGGGACTCAGTTGCCCATTGTCTTTTAAAATTCCGGGACGCAGTTGCCCGTTGTCATTTTACTTTCTGTTGAGCGCATCGGCTCCATGCACTTTAATTATCTGTCAGTTCTTTTGAGCGCATCGGCTCCTGTCTGTTAAATTCCTGTCTTTTACTTTTTGAGCGCATCGGCTCCTGTCATTTACTTTTTGAGCGCATCGGCTCTTGTCTTTTAATTCCTGTCATTTACTTTTTGAGCGCATCGGCTCCTGTCTTTTAATTCCTGTCTTTTAATTTTGAGCGCATCGGCTCCTGTCTTTTAATTCCTGTCTTTTAATTTCGAGCGCATCGGCTCCTGTCTTTTAATTCCTGTCTTTTACCTTTTGAGCGCATCGGCTCCTGTCTTTTAATTCCTGAGCGCATCGGCTCCATGCATTACATGCTTTTTACTTTCTGTTGAGTGCACCCGCTCCATGCATTCCACGCATTTTAAATTCTGTTGAGCGCATCGGCTCCCTGCATTTTAATTTCTGTTGAGCGCATCGGCTCCATGCATTTTGAATTCTATTGAGCGCATCGGCTCCACGCATTCCATGCATTCCATGCATTTCTGTCATTTACTTTTGAGCGCATCGGCTCCCTGCATTTTAATTTCTGTTGAGCGCATCGGCTCCATGCATTTTGAATTCTATTGAGCGCATCGGCTCCACGCATTCCATGCATTCCATGCATTTCTGTCATTTACTTTTGAGCGCACCGGCTCATTACATTTTAACTTCCATCGTTGTTCCTGTTTTATTTTGCATTTATCCTCTTATGCATTGCCGGACAAAATTGGAGTTCATTTCTTTACTCGCTTCTTACGATGATAAAAGGAAAAACTACAATTTTTCCTTTTATCTAATAAGAAACAAGTAAAGAGGGCAATCAGAACACCCAATTTTGACCGGGCTAAAAAAAAAAAATAAAATAAAATAAAATAAAAAAGACAAAAACAAAAAAAAGAAAAAAGAAATAAAAAAGAAAAATAAAAAATAAAATAAAAAAAGACAAATGCTTTTACATACGTTTTTCATGGGGATGGGGACTCAATATAAAAAAAAAAAAAAAAAAGAGGAGTGATTGACGCAAAAGAAAAAAAAAGAAAGAAAGAGTCAATAGAAAAAAAATAAAAAGGAGGGAATTTTTATACAAAAAGGAGGATTTTAGGGAGATTTGTCGGGAGAAGATGAAAATTTGAAGGAAAACGCCAACCTCCCAGACGGTGAGCAATCATCACATCCATCATCAACAACAACTCTTCCCTCCAAAATGTGAAGGATCCCTCCATAAATGCCTCTGCCATCATTTTCTTCCGAGGCTGGACAATTTTTCCTTCCATCTTCTGCCACCCTCTCATCTCCAACCTCACTTTCAACTTATCTCCATCAACTCCATTTCCACGTCCAACCTTCACCATGTAACAGCAACCACCCTTCACCTCCATTTCCACGTCCAACCTTCACCATGTAACAAAGAACCACCCTTCACTTCCACCTCCACCATACAACAACCATCACCTTCCCATCACCCACATCACCATCATACCCCAAATGGACACCACGTGAACTCCAACCATTTTCCTTCATACAAACTCCCATCTTCATCTTCTCCAACCAAATAAAACCACCAACCTCCTCTTCATCAACCATTTTCCACTATAGCCACCTAAAAACCCGAATCACTTTGTCGTCCGAACCGTAAGACCACATCACAACCGACCGTCGGTCATAATCCTTTAAACCACATCCTTCCTCCTCACGACCGTCGAACCCCTTTCATCTCTCACCACATCACCTACTTCCATCACATCCGACCGTCGAATACCATATCCCTAAACCGACCGTCGAACTCAAAACCCCATCTCCTCTCACCGACGAGCCATCCAAACCTCCATCACCATCAACCAAACTCCATCCCCTCACTCGACCGTCGAATCCATCACCCCTTTTCCAATCGACAATAATCCTCGGCCATAACCCTTCAAACCAAACCCATCCCTCATCGACCTTCAACCTTCCAAACCCAAATAAATCCATTTTTCCACCGACCGTCGAACCTTGGAGGCCGGCTCTCGACCGTCGGACCACGAGAACCCGCTCGACCGTCGAGGGCAATTCCCCGACCGTCGAACCTCGAGGCCGCCTTTCGACCGTCGGACCACGGAACTAGTTCTCGACCTTCAGAGGCAATTCCCGACCGTCGAACATCAGAAGTCAGCCTCCCGACCGTCGAATCTCAGGGTCCAAACCCCTCCCCAAACGTCCCCTGGTGCGTGCTGTTAGTGTTGTCAAATTCTCTAATTTTTTATCTCTTTAAATTGAATTGTGATTGTCTTTTGGGTGTGTGAGGTTGAATCACGTGGACTGCTGTCCATAATCATGCATTTTGATAAGAAGGGAGAAGGGTAAAGAAGTTAAAATAAAAATAAAAAAAATAAATAAAGAAATAATTAAAATTTTTTTAAAAAGGAATAAAAATGGGTTACCTGAGTTGCGACAGCTTGTTAACCCTTATATTTTGTAAACATCTGAGTTGCGACAGCTTGATGATTTACAATCTTAAATAAAAATTTCGTAACAAACTTGATAATTAATGGGTGACGTCTCTAGCGTGACGTGAGTTTCATCTATTTAATCCTTAATTTGGATAACTGAGCCGCGACGGCTTGTTAATTCAAATTTCAAAAATTAATTTAAATAAAATCAACCAACCCACAATTATTTTCTAAAGAACTATGTAACTTTGAGTTCCCCATTGCACCAGGGGATACGTAGGAGCAGAATTTCATTTCTGTCAAGCTAAATCTAAATTTTCACAATTTTGTGGTTTCGCTTTTTAGTTACAATGTTTGCAAAAAAGGGGTAAAGTAAATATTTTCAAGGATTGTTAATAATTTGCACAATTAATCTAAGGTACCGTCTTATGACGGGTGCGTTAGGGGTGCTGTGGGATTAAGTTTCCACCCTTCCCTAAGCATAACCGACTTCCGAATCCAATCTGGTTCCAAAGACCATTTCCAAATAAAAGGTTTTCCAATTTTTCCAAATTCAAATAAAATTGGTGGCGACTCCATTTTTCCATTGTCATATTCTAAATCCAATTCGAGTTGCTGTTTCCCCGCCGCGATTCTCCGGTCGCGACAGGTGTATTATATAAATAAATATTAACATAGGATACACGTGAAAGAAGTAATCACCTGCTATAAACACCATCTTTTTTTTACCAACACCATCATTTTTATTAATCTGGAATAAGGCAGCAATGTTCCTAATAAAGAAAGAATATATAAACAAAAATCATTTAAAGATGAGGAGTCAAATTCAACATATATCTAGATCAGGATGATATGATGAAAAAAATATATATATAAGGGTAGTCAAGGCAATAAATTTACTGTTGCTCCATGGCTTCATAATGGTAGTCAAGGTAATAATCACTACGATAAATTGTTATTGTTGCTCCATGCCTTCATATTTATGGTATGGATTTTATCATTTTCTTTCTCTTTTCTTAGTATTGTACTTCTATTTCAGTTTATTGACTTTTGCTTGAATTGCTATGTGACATTATAACAATGGTAGCTTCTCAAATTGGTTAAGGAGATAATAGGAAAAGCGTTCAGACTGTTCATTATTGAGTGGCTACAGGCTACAAGCTAGAAATAGGTGAATATATTTCTCTTTGTGATAGACTCACTTTATAAACTGCTCACTATTTTATGGAAGTTTGTTTAAAATAAATTGTGAATATATTTGATAAGTTCGTTTTATGTCTTTTTCCTTGCAGAGATTTGATCGAGTTGCATGTTGTGACTAAGAGGTGAGTTATGATGAGCACATGTCTTTTGCTAATCACGTATTTGGTTGGGACTTAAATGATTCTAAATCAAAAAGAGGAAATTAACAAGCTGTCGCAGCTCAGCTAATCTCATTTTATTTTTTTAACAACGTTTAATTATTTTATTTTGTTTATTTATTTATTTATTTTTTAACAAAAACCAACAGCTAAAAAAGGAAGGCAAAAAGATAAAAAAGAAAAGAAAAAAAGATAAATATGATAAACAAAGTTAACTTAAAAGAAAAAAGTAACCAACATGCTATTGTTATTCATCTATCCCACCCAAACTCAAGAGAAGGCCTTGGAACACAAAAAAATAATAATAATAATAACCACGAACCCTAACCCAGCAGAACCCTCTTTTTGTTTTATCATGCTTTTTGTTATAAATTCCTTCTTAAGATATACATACTAGCAAAAAAAAGAATAATAATAATAAAATAAGATAAAATAATAAAGGAAGAAAGCAGAAAACAGAGGCTCGTAGCCTCTGATAAGGGAAAAAAGGGAGGCTTTCAGCCTCTGAAGTGGGAAAATGAAAACGTGAGGTATCGTGTTGGGGGTGTTGGGATCCGACGGTCGGTTGGGAGGATCTGGCTCTGCGAGGTCCGACGGTCGGTTGAAAGGAGAGATTTGTTGGGTTCGATGGTCGGTTGAAGGAGAAATTTGTTGGGTTCGACGGTCGGTTGCAAGGGGAAATTTGGTGTTGGATTCGACGGTCGGTTGAAAGGATTCTGAGGTTCGACGGTCGGTTGAAGGGAGAAATTTGTTATGTTCGATGGTCGGTTGAAGGGAGAAATTTGTTGGGTTCGACGGTCGGTTGAAGGGAGAGATTTGTTGGACTCGACGGTCGGTTGAAGGGAGAGATTTGTTGGGCTCGACGATCGGTTGAAGGGAGAGGTTTGTTGGGATCGACGGTCGGTTGAAGGGATTCTGAGGTTCGACGGTCGGTTTTGAGGTCCGACGGTCGGTTCTGAGGTAATGGGTTGTGGGGAGGTTGGTTGCGGAAGTTGAAGATGGGCGAGGCTATGGAGGTGAGGATGAGTTGTTAGGGGAGTGGTGGATGGTAGGTGAGAATCAGAACATGAACATAGAGAAAGACAGAATGCAGAGATTTAAATGCAACAGCAATGGTGGAAGTCCATACATAAGAGAAAGAACAAAACAAAATACCTCCGTGCTTCAGTAAAACACTTGGAAAAATCTCTTTCTATTCAAATCCTTTTCTTTACAATTTCACTTCTCACTTTCTCTCAATACCCAGTTTTTCTCACTAGCAGCAAACAGTAGCTGCAAGTGAGTTCAAAATTTCTAACTAGGAAGAAGAAGCATAAACAAAGAAAATTTCCTCTCTAAAAAAACTGGAATCAACCCCAAAAACCCAATCCAAGAAAAAACCTTTTTCTTTACATTGTTCCTCTTTATATAGGCACTCAGAATTCTGGCTTGGCATGCCTGAGCGTCGATTGTGTAGTCCCTTTCTCTGTAAAAAAATATCTCCTTCTCCATATCAATTTGGGCAAAGACAAGGTTGTGCCATCCCTATCGGATCTCTATTTTTGACTTTAAACTTGCTTCCTTTTTTTTTTTTCCCCCCCCTATCCTGTTTTATGTATTTGTGGTTCAACGCCGCAAGAGTTGCATCAGGGGGAGCAAATTACAAATACCGCATCAAAGGCGATAGTACAAGGATTGCATTGGAGACAAGAAGAACTTCCCCGTTTGGTGTTTCATTTTTCAAAATCTCTAGCCTCACTCTTCGCTTCTTCCTTCATACGCTATCACCAAGTTAATCGCAACCGAGATCGCGACGGGACGACCGAAAATATAAAAATCAATGAAGTCACCACCAATGTTTATTTGAATTGGGAAAACATTAGAAAAACCTTTAAATTAGGAAATTGGTCTTTTAGAAAATGAGTTTGAGTCCGGGAGTCGATTACAGATAGGGAAGGTGTTAGCACCCTACACTGTCCGTTCCAAGAACGGTACCTTATGTTAGTTGTGTAAAATTTAATAATTTCAAATATATTTATTTTAACCCCTTAAACAAAAGACTTTGTAATTATTTTTTTTATTTTTCATTTTTATAATTTTTTGAAAAGAAATAAAAGAAACAACTAAATTATGAAAATTTATTTTTTTTGGCTTGACAGAAAATGGATTTCTGCTCCTACGTATCTCCTGGTGCAATGGAGAACTCAAAGTCACGTAGTTCTTTAGAAAATACTTGTGGGTTGGTTGATTTTATTTAAAATATTTATTTGAAAGCGAATCCATTTTTTTTTTGCACAGTGATTCAAGTTAGCACTAGGCTACTCAATAAACCTTTATGATTCAAAAGATAATGAAGATAGCATTATTCGCTATTCAATCATCATTATTAGTCATTGCATGGATTGAAAGATTTTTTTATTTCCTTTTCATTTGCCATTTTTATTTTCTTTACCCGTCTCCCCTTTTACCAAAATGCATCATTATTGCCTTAATGTGAAATGGGCAGCAGCCCACGTGATTCAACCTCACCCAAAAAGACAATCACAATTCAATTTAAAGAAATAAAAGTTGGAGACTTTAGCAAAAATAACAAGCACACACCGGGGTCGTTTGTGGAGGGATCTAGTCTGAGGTTCGACGGTCGGTTTGGGGAGGCCTGGATTCTGAGGTTCGACGGTCGGTTTGGGGAGTCTTGGATTCTGAGTTTCGACGGTCGGGGCTGACTTCTGATGTTCGACGGTCTGGAACTGCCTCTGACGGTCGAGAACTGGTTCCTATGGTCCGATGGTCGGTTGAAGGGGTCTCGGATCCCGAGGTTCGACGGTCGGTTTGGGGAGACCGGATTCGAGGTTCGACGGTCGGGCCGACTTCGATGTTCGACGGTGCAGGGAACCGCCTCGACGGTCGAGAACTGGTTCCTATGGTCCGACGGTCGGTTGAAGGGGTCTGGATCCTGAGGTTCGACGGTCGGTTTGGGGAGACCTGGATTATGAGGTTCGACGGTCGGGGCTGACTTCTGATGTTCGACGGTCTGGAACTGCCTCTGACGGTCGGTGAAGGGATAGTGACTGGTATTGGTGAAGTTTGGTCGGTGAAGGTCACGGTGGTGTGGTTCGATGGTCGAGTGAGGAGAATGTGGGTGGTTTAGCTTTTGGGGTCCGACAGTCGGATGTGATGGAGTTTGTGCTTGAGTTCGACAGTCGGTAAGGGGAAGGATGTGGCTCTTTGGATTTCGACAATCGATGTGTGTGATGGTGTTTGAAATGTGGTTTGGAGATTTGAGAGGTAGGTGGTCCGGTTTGTGGGGTCCTACGGTCGGATGTGATGAGAGGGATTTGGTTTAAAGGGTTACGGTTTGACGGTCGGTTCCGGTTGGGTTGGATAGTTGAAGGATGGTGGTGTGGGTTTGGAGGTTTGGAGATTTAGATGATGGGAACTTGATTTTGGGTGCCGACGGTCGGTAGAGGAGGTATGATTGGAAGTGTGTTCGACGGTCGGTTTAGGGATTTTGGGTGATTCTGTTTTAGAGTTCGACGGTCGGTTGGGAAGGGGTGATGGATTCGACAGTTGGTTGCAACTGATGAAGATGGTCCTTTCGGAGGGTTGTTTGGATGTGGTTATTGGTCACGGTTGTTGGGTTCTGATGGGTGGTTTTCACAGTGAGGGAGTTGATCTCATGGCTGGGATGGTTGTATGATGAATCTGAGAATGTGAATGGGGGTTGGAATATTGTAATGGTTGGGTGATAGAGGTGGCAGCACGGTGGTGATGGGGAGGTGATTCACGGTGGAGAGATCCTGAAGGCCTTGAAGTTGGTCCTCTGTGAGGCTGAAGGTGGAGGTTTGGGAGTGAAGTCTCTAGCCCCTTTGAAGATAGATGAAGCTGATTATTTAACAGTGGGTGTGTGCAGGTCTCCTGTGAGAGGAAAGAGTGAGTGTGTGCTGCTGCTGCCATGTGAGGACGGAATGGGTGTGTGCTGCCATGTCAGGAAGGAATGTGTGTGGCATGGGAATAGGAATAAACAAGAGAAGAAAAGCATATGTGCTCCGTGTGTGAAGTGGGGTGTGTGCGTGAGTGAGAGTGAATGGGTGTGTGCTGCCATGTCAGGAAGGAATGTGTGTGGCATGGGAATAGGAATAAACAAGAAAAGAAAAGCATATGTGCTCCGTGTGTGAAGTGGGGTGTGTGCGTGAGTGAGAGTGAATGGGTGTGTGCTGCCAGTGAGGGTGAATGGGAAACAAAAGCTGCACAGAGAATAAAAATGTAGAGCAAGGAAGAAGACGGACAAACACACATGCATTTTGTTGTATATTTTTACACTTTTTTATTTTATTTTTTTATTTTATTTTTTTTTAAAAACAAAACAATTAAACATCAATTAACACAAGATTATTAGTCTATAAAAAACATAAAAAAAGAAATTTCACGAACAAAATTGGGTATCAACAACCAGCATGTTCGTTTTGTCCTTTTGCTCTTGGCCTGTTTGTGTTGCAGAGGAGCTGCAATAGGAAGGAGGCTGCTACTTCTTTGATGCTTTACTTTAAAAAACTCTACCTGACGCTTTTTCCTTTTTCTTTTGCAATCAACGAAAGAAGCATGCGTTGGGCTTTTTTCTCTTTGACTCTGCTGACCTACAACGTTAGCTTTCCTCTCCCCTCTTTTTTTTTTTTTTTGTGTATATTAGGGACCTTAAAACAAAATGGGCCAAGGTGGATTAATGGACCTGGACATATATTATATTTTTTTCATTGGGATTGGACTTGGTCGAGAAGGAAAAAAATGAAAGTATTTTCTTTATTATTATTATTTTTTGTATTATTATTATTATTGTTTTATTTTATTTTATTTTTATTTTATTTTTATTTATTATTATTTTTTTATGCCCGGTCAAAATTGGGTGTTCACACTTACTTTATTATTATATGTTTTGGAGTTTAAGGTAGAATGAAATAATATTACTTTGATCATTCTCTCTCCTCCTTTGATGCTTTACCAGGTCTGCCATTCATTTGTACTTGCTTCTGCCATTTAAAGTTTTGATAGTCAAAGAAGCAAGCCAAATAAATCCAGCATTTGTTTTGATTATTTTTTGTTTTTGATTTGATTGATGTAGTGCCAATGTATTCTGTATATCATCAACTTCAATTATGTTCATGTATGCAGCTGAATGTAATAGATCACCTTCAATCATAAGGAGTTGTATTAGTTCCTTAAAAACAATTCTGGTTCTATTGGTGTTGTAGGGACTTTGGTTTCCTTCCACTTACAACTGTGGTTTTTCTATTGGTTGTTGTGCCTTTGCTGAACATAATAGCATTGCTCAAGCTCACATGTGATTCTTTCCATGTTTCTTAAGATCTTTATTTTACGTTTTTGGTCTTGAAGCAGTGACCATTGTGCTACTTCAATCATTAACCTTCATCAGAGTTGCCCCAAGTGTTCCTATGAAACACATTAGCCAGGCCCATTTCTGCAAGGATTTTAAGATTATGAACTCTTAGAGAAGCTATTTTATCTTTGAGTAATGCTTCAAATATTTTCTTGAATATCAAAGTAAATGATATTGCACCTCACATATAGCTCTACCTATGGTATGAGTAAAGTGTCTTCTGTTATAATTGCTTGCTATATTTGTTGTACATAAAACACTCACTCGTGTTTCCTTTTCTGAGCACTGCTTTTGCTTTGAACTAATAACTCTTTTAGCTTCTTAGTGTATTATTGTGAGTGCTTACACAAAGGCTGTGAGGGAGATGGCATGTGAGATTTTGGAGTTTATGGGAAAGGGCTTGGGATCTAGATACATCAGTTTTCATTAGGTTAATCATAGATGTTGATAATTACTCAGTCCTCAGGCTCATTCACTACCCACCTATAGTTATCAGAGACTGTGAGAAAGCAATTAAGCACTCACAGAGGACCAACAATTACTTATTGTCAATGAGGAAATTAAGTCATCTTTGGTGAAGCTCAATCAAGCATTGGATATTGTTAACTCCTCAATTTTGGTATCAAAGGAAAGATTAGCACCAACAAAGAAGAATGTGAGCTCCTATAACACCTAGAGAAGTTGACAATTGGGTTTGCTTTGTCAACCCAATGCTGGTGCTTACTCCAGTATAGTCATGCAAGTACTGAAGTTCCACCTATTCCATAAAATAGACAACAGAACATACTTCCAGTAAAGAAATAGCATGCAAGAGCTCTAGCTGTTAGACAGTTTTAATGAGGTTGCTTTGTCAAACTACAAAGCATAATAGCATATAATACTTCTATGCTTTGTAGTTTTTAGACCGTTTTAATGAGGTTTCTTTGTCAAACAACAAAGCATAATAGCATATAATACTTCATCGTCTCCACTTTTTTTTATATGCTATTATACTTCTACAATGTTAGTAGCTCCCTGCTTTTTTGAAAAAAAAAATTGAATGACTCCTGATTGTTTCTATTTAATTGTTATCAGCTTTTCCATTAAATTATTTTGTCATTGCTGTTGAGTGATTTAATTTATTTTCCTTTCATATTAGTTCAGGGGGAAGATACAAGCTTCTGTTAGGAGCACACATGTATCCAAGTACATGCCGATGGCAGTAGAGGGAACTGTGAACTAAATGTCGAACTTCACTATTATACTAAGTATGTGATCTTTCTGCGCCACAAGTCATGAATACCGCTTGGTCTTTCAGTTCAGGACCACAATGATTCGTTGTGATTCTGTTATGATTCCCATGCATGGATTGTTATTGGTCTCATTTGCTTATGTGAGGAAGACTGACGGTGAATCTGACTTCTTGGTTGGTTTGTGCTGTGTATAAATAGTTATATATAAATGATCTTTACTTCTGAAGTGTCCTGGGTGTTGCCTGCTGTGTGTTGGTGGCATTTATTTTTCAACTTTGTTTAATTAAATTATTAGTCATGCCCTGCATATTTTTATGCATAGTTTTATGCTTTCTTCCTTTTTATTCATTAATTAAGTGCCATGCAAATGTCATTAGACTATTGACTGCAGTTTGCAATAAAAGGGAGTATGAGAGGGATGGGGAAGGCTACAAAAATGGTTGTCATTGACTTGACTGCTGAAGGGTATTCCCTTTTTTCCATAAGGGCTTATTTTGATGAAGCATAAAGTTTGTCTGGATTTAATGTAATTTATCATTGATTTATTATAGTTTATTAATTTATCCAATAAATATCTTAGGTGTTTATTGTTTTCCCTTTTTAGTGAGAAACTTGGATGTGCGCTATTTGTTGAGTAATGTTGCTCACTTGAATGACTTCTTGGAATTGAGAAACCTTGACCAATCTGTTGTTATCCTGCAATTAGCTAAAGTCAATATGTTCAAGGGTATTTAATACTTGAAAGTATGTTTTTGTTTGTTGTTATCCTTTTTTCTGTGCACTGACATGTATTCTTTTTACTGATGAGGCAAAGTTGTTATTCATAATGTTATGAATGCCACTAGGCTAATGTTTAATCCTGATATAGCGAAGCCTATTGAGTTCAGGAATGGGTTAGTTTTTAGTCATTTTCATTGCCATTTTACTTGTGTTGTTTTACTATAATCCTTAGTTTTCTTTGTCAATTTTCCCCAGTTTGATAATTTCAAAGGAAGACTTGGTTGGGTCTGAGGCCCTTACTGTTTTAGCTTATGGCAAGACTATCCATTGAGGATGATTTTGTGAAACTAAACCCCAAAAAGACTATAGAGAAATTGTTTGAGGAGAATGAGGTTGGTGATGTGTTTTGTGGTTTTGGTGTTGTGTTCATTTAAATGATTGTTCTATATTAATAGTACAAATAAATGTGTTTTTCTTCAATTCTTTCTACTTTATAAGAACAATGTTAGCAATGTTTTTAATGTTATGGTACATACTTTCCTAATATTAGACATTTTGATCCATTTTTTTCTTTTGCTTTCCCAGTTAAAGTGGCCTAACATAACACTTTAACAAATTGTGATTATCATATCTTTACCTTCATAGATCCTTCTTTATCAAGTTTTCTTTGATTTTGATCTTTTAATATGGTTTCAGTGACATAGGCTAGGGAGGCTGTCAAAAACATTTTTGGGTGAATCCATACTTTCATAAAGGTTGGTTGTAGTTGGATCACCCTATAGCTTGACAATGACTACAACAGAATTCAGATTCATTAATTAGTCTTTATGTATTAACATCCTGAGTTGCTTGAACCTTCTCTCCATCATGTTTCATTTTATTGGCATTCTTAAATGTGTGTTGATTAACAATCTGGCCATTTCATGCCTTCCACCTTATTGTATTTGTATCTACCACCAAAGAAAGTGTAAACTTCCATTTTGGATATCTCCTTTTCTTCTTGGCAGTGAGCTGACCTAACTCTTTAGCATCATCTTTTTCAGATAGAAGCTGAAGCATCTTCTGTGCAAGTTGTTGCTACGACACTCAACCCTTCGAAATTTGGATAGAGTGGTTTTGACTTCAACTGGGGTGTGCCTAGGTTGCTGGCAGGCTACTTTCCATTATCTAAAGGCTCAGGTATCTTGTCTCCTTACTCTTCAGTCTTCACACATGTATTATATAGTATGAGTTGCACATGAGACATGATTTCTTTCCTTGATGTTAGCCTTCCTTCCCTTCTCCCTACCTCCCTCCCCAAGTTCTCTCTCTGATTTTGGGAAAACTAAAAAAATGTGTTACCATGAACTGTTTAGGTTGTTAGCAAATTCAAAAAATATTCAGTTCACAACATGTGATGAGGATTTGATGAACATGAATCTGCATTTTCTAACCACACTGCTATCTTTCTTGAAATATAAATGTTATAAGATACATGTGCTTAATGTTTTTGGGTATACTATGTCTTCCAAATTTGTTCAGCTTTTAAAAAAAAAAAACATGTGCTGAATAAGCGTGAGCAAGTGATGCTTTTGCTCTGTTGTATGATGTTTAGTGTTTTAAACTTTGAAGATGATAGGTACTAGAAAAACTTGGGCAGAAAAAAGAAGCACAGTGATATATTGATTCACTTAGGTAGATATCAGTATGATCTCAGCCTAGAATTTATAAGAGATTATCTACGAAAAAATCAGAGGATAGTAGTAATAGATAGTTTGAGCAAATGAAGAGTGCTCAGTGCCTCTCAGCAGTCTAACTCAATTTTTCTCTGCTACTCACGTTTCTGTCTCCCACAATTATTTCTGGTCATTGAATTCTATTATAAGGAATTAGTGATTTCAAAGTATGTTTCAAAGTATGTGTCATTTATGTTTCAAATATCCATGTTTATTAGCAAATTAATGTTATTGTTCAATTTTTTATGCATTTTTCTTATAAAGAGAATGTAACGTCTTCTCATTTTTGGCTTAAAATTCTTCTGGATTTACAAAGGAGCAAATTATTGGATATGTAGCGTCATTTCAGGGAGACAATGATACTTTGAGGTAGGTTACTCTTAGCTTTTTAGTGCCTGATAAATTGAATGGTCGGATAACTGGATGTAATTTATATTATGAACGTTTATAAACATTGGTTTTATTATCCATTTTATAATTTATGCTTGAAATTTTGTGCTAATTATGAGTGCCTCATTGACAGTTATTTCATTTTGGTTTGACTAATTTCTCCTTGAACTCTATAGTCCTATGCAAGTGTTAGGTGCTATCTAATTTACTTTTTATTTCTTCACTATTTTGCTAGCTTTATCTGGTAGCTTTGTTTTTCTTTGGATAATATAAATATTATTACTTCAATTTGTATTGTTAATGGTACTCTTTGTATTGAACGCAATAAAGCATCTTTATAATGGACCTACAACAGAAAAGAAAGGTGAAGGAATTATCTTTATTTTTTGACTACCATTATTTGTTTGGTCTGTTTCTTTAATTTCTGCTTAAAAATGTTTTGCATCATAGATTGAATTATGCTATCTCAAATTTGTTCTGTTATGAAATAATTAGTTGCCAACGTGCATTAAATAAATGTACTGCTTGTCTCAAATCAAGCAAAACTGGTCAGACTTAGTATTACGTACTGATGATAATAACGCTGCAAGAGGCCTATAGCAAAGATGCTGGCTTTCAGTCGATCTACTTATCTTCAATTAATCTTCAATCCTTAAAATATAGCTAATAAAAGGCAAGTAATTTGGGTTACTGGACAAGAAGTAGTGCTACCAAATAAACCTTCTAATAATATTTATTCCACTCACCTTAGACTCCTCCCGCTTAAGGTCTCATACAAGATTGTTTTTCAAGATAACTTCTTTCTTTCTTTATTACGAAAATAAACAAATGAATTCAAATTTAGACAGAAGAAATTAGAGTTAGAGTGGGACGAAGAGTTTAATGTAAGTTTAACCATTGGTTTTGAAGGTTAGAATCCAATATTGACTGATTTTTCACAACTCTGTCCCCAGATATCTTATTCATTATACCTTGCATGCTTGATAGAGAGAGTCTACATAATGTATATATAGTATAATCAAGTATGTATGCTTATTGTTGTGTAATTATAAAATATTTCTGAGTGGTATAAACAAACTTACCTACCATGTACGAAGACCAGCGTTTACCCCCCCTTGAACTAATATTTACCAATAATTTGATAAAATGAATTGAAATCTCAACCCCTTAAATAATTTAAAAGTTAATAAACTATTACTCACTTACTTTAAAAAAAACTCAACATAAGTAACCCTTTTTCTTCTTCTGTATAGGGTTTTGGTGTAAGACATTAAATTATCAGTCTGTTTTCGCAAATTTATTGTTATGTCCATTAGTCACCTGTTTCTTGGTGGGACTATTAATATTTGAATTTAATGGCATTTATGTTCTATTGGTTGGCTTGTGCACAATGCATTGTTATGGAAATATTGGTGATGTTTTTTGGCTCTGTCAAGGAGGAAACAACATTTGTTAACACCTTAGAAATAGTTTTGAATTTATAGTTCAACGACGAACTCAATTTTATTTTATCTTTCTAATTTATTTTCCCCTATTAAGATTATAATAAATTTTTTATAGCTAATACAGAAGAAATATAATAATAATGGTTCTTACTGCATAATTCTTCTATTGCATTCATAGTGGTTGGTTTGTGATTCACACAAACTGTTGATATGTCGTTGTCTTTGTTCGATAGTGTTTTTTATGTTGTTATTTTTCCTGCTTAATTATATTAGTTGTTTGTGACACTTATTAATTCCTTTCGAGCAATTTACAGTATTTATATATTTGGTTCTATGTTCACAACATGTTATTTTGTTTGCTTAAATTATTTTTCTTCTTCTATTCAATGTATGTATGGTATGAATATTGTTCTTTAAAAAATAGTGTGTTATATGTTTTGATTAGGAACTGTATTATACATAGGTTTGCATGAAAAATGGCTCATCGTACTTCAACATCCCGTCGGAGAAGGTTCCCGATAGTTGTTGAGGTCTGTAATGTGTTTGCAAAGGTAGTAATTGTAATATACTTTCAACTTTTTTTCTCCTTATATTGAGATTTAAAAGATATATATTAATTCTCTTAAAATGCTTTTTTATTTTCAACGGTTATGGAGTTCTACCTTTGAGCATCACATTTGAATTTGGCTCTCAGATAGGTCGTAAACCAACGATTAGTTCTGGTGATGGACAAATCTATCGTGTCCGATTTGAAAAAACTTCAGGTGGAAGGCTGTTAACAACTGGTTGGTGTTTCTTTGTTCAGCAACGCAAATTGATTACAAAAAGTAAGTTATTCTACATTATGTTGGAGAATCCTACTTTTTGATTAAGTCAAGCGACCATGAATGACAGAGTAATGACCGTGACGAACAAATGGACAATTCATCTGTATTTTCAGAGACACCCCATTGATGCAGGAAATCATAATAACCCCTTATAGTGCTAAGAACCATCAGGTTGGATACTTTTTAAAAAAATTGTTATTATTTTATGTGATAGATAGATTTGTATTTTCCATTATTGTTTACATGTTAGTTGTTATAATATTTTCTATTTTGTGCATTTCTGTAGCATCTACCTGCTAGATTTGTTCTATTCTGCCTCAATGTTAACTTGAACTCGATCACTTTGATCGTAAATGATGGAAGGAAGTAGGTCTGTGGACACATTTCTAAAGGGAAACCTAGCAATGCAACAATCACTGCTGGACGGAACACCTTTTGCTTTAATTTGCGGCTAAGAGGAAGAAACGGGATATTTATTGAAGTACTTGATGGACCCCAGAAATTTTTTTGTGCTCTCATTCCTGACGTTGATTAAAAAGTTTAACTGTTGTTTTCGTTGGCTGTCCAGGAGATTTTGGTTTTAAGTTTATAAAGCAAATGGAGAAAGTTATGGTTGAACGTAAAATGTAAATACTTTTGTGATAACTTAAAAATGGTTTCAAGAATTGCTATTTTATGTATGGATTTAATATTCTTACAAATATGCAAATTTTACTGTGCATTACTGATATTAAATTTTATTTACTTCATTTGTGGTTAGCACTGTACGCAAGCCATGATAATATGAAAACCAATTCAAGTAGAGGCAGCGTAAGTCTTTTTTTGAACATGGTTGTGTCTATAAGAACAAGGTTAAATAAAATTTTTTTACATCTCTTTGAATCACATAAGGTGTATTTTGAAATTTTAAAAAATAGATCAAATGTACCTAATTAAATTGTTTATCTTATAAGCATCTTGACAAATTTGAATACAATTTCAATGTAACTATATTTTCACACTTGCATATATGTCATTTAACTTAGCAACTCAAATATATATATAACAATATTTATTATATTATCAAAGTTCCAAAACACATTGCTCTTTGGATTTGTTGGTGCCGTGCGTAGCACGGGTTTCAACACTAGTATATTATTATGACTTTATTAATTATTAAATGTAAATATTATATTGTATAAATTTATTTATTAATTTTTTTTAAATATTAAAATAATAAATAATTTAATTTAATTTTAAAAAATAAAATTAGACTTAATTAAAATTTGATATATAAATTCTTATAAAAAAATTTTATTACAATTTTAAACATCTCAATATCCCTAATTTTTATATATTAAACCTTATACTACTAAATTTAATACTATCAAATTTTATTTTATATTTCATACTAAACGCACCGTAATTCCAATTCTAGCTAAATACCTACACGAATAAACGTCTGATACACGCTTCTTGACAAAGTTTCAGTTTTAAAACTTTTATTAGCATTTTTTTTCATCCAAAATCAAACTTTTTCTTTATTTTTTTCTATTCTCTCTTCCATACTAATTTATGTTCACGATGGAAGTACTCATGTCTTAGCTAACCCTACTAATTTGACTCATTCCAAAATTAGTTAATACAGATTTGAGTTTTAGAAATTATATGATATATTTTAGATTAAATTTAAATTATAATTTGAGTTGTCTCAAATCTAACATAATATCATACATTATTTTAAAATTTATATTTTTCTATAATTAATTATAAATAATATAATTCCCTGATATTATATAACGATAAGTTTGCAGATTTATACGTGTTGTTGTCTTATTCCATCTATTTAAATAATATATATTCTGATTTATTTATAACTAAAGTTTGCCCCTGTAAATAATATTAAAAATAAAAAATTAAGAGATAATAAAAATATAATAAAATAAAACTTAATTTCATTAAAATAGTTTTTAATAAAGATAGATTAAATTATAAATACATAAGACATTCGCAAATTAACGAGGGACTAATTGGCGAGAGAATTGTGCCTTGCTAATCCCTCGCAAAATATTTTTACAAAAGATTAACGAGAAACACGTCCGTCAATTTTTTCATTGTTAATTAGCGACGGAATGTATTCCCTTGTTAATTTCTCGCTAAATAAAGGAATTTCCCTCATTAATCATTCACAAATTTTTAAAAAAATAGTGTCTATATTTCCTCGCAAATCAATAAGAAAAATTATATCACTATTCCATCACTATAGTATGAAAATCCATACTAATTTTAAATCTAGTACAACCAAAATTTCTCGCTAATTTTTCTAGTTATTCTATCACTAATCCCTCGCTAATTTCAGTCACAATAACAAAAAAAAAATGAAAGAAAGAAAATAAGTAAATGCCACCAGATTCCTAACTTAAATATAACAGTTACTCCTAACCAATGATATAAACATGAAATGGGAATAGTACATTATGAAGGCCAATAAAGAAGCATAAATCTTTGTGCGTAACTGATATTATATGACAAAGCTTGATTTTAGTGTATGTCCTAATCAGTTCAAATCAAACTTCAAACATGAAACATCTATTTTGTTTTGCTTCCAAAAGTAAATCCACACAATTAACTAATTCATAAGCAATGGCATGTGTGTGCATTGTGTTATTCCCATGCCATAAAAATATGCACAAGAACGAGAAGTATTATGAACCCAAGATAAGGCAAAAGCATAATATTAAATCACAGAACAAATAACAATCAATCATCAATTGCATTTACGAACTATAAAATTAAAACTATTTGCCCACATACCGCGAGTGTCACCTAGAAGGGCAGTAAATGGTTGCCACAGGCCACGTGAATTTTCAGCTCTGATTTGAATAGCTCGTAGCTTTGAGGCTGCAACCATTTTCATTGCCTTTGTAATAAAAATATGTATATATATATATATATAAAAACAAAAGACAATTGGGTATCCCGTGGAATCCCCAAAGCAAAACCTAACAAGATTGGAAAAGCAAGCAGCAAAGTATGGAAACAGAATTATGGGATGTGAAGGGAGAGGGAGGATATAATATAGAAATACCAATGAGAATGAGACGCTTGTTGTGGACATCTTCCAAATTAGGTGTTGTGGCCATTGCTCTTTCTTTCTGCTCTATTGCTTCTTCTTGTTGTTGTGGTTACAGTGCAGAAACTTGGGTACAAGAATGAAAGTCAGTCGGATGCTGCAGTGCTCGGATGGGGAGAGTCTGGTCGCGTGCTGGGATTGAGACAGAAAGGCTGGATTAGGATTTTGAGATTGAGAAAGGATTCTGTGTTTACAGTGTCATGTGGTTGTGTGAGGGAACGAGTAGGAGAAATTTTATCAGGTTAGCGAGTGAAAAATAATATAATATTCCATCAAATAACTGAATAAGAAGATAAAGTATTATATTTTCACTTTATTCACTAAGACAATAATAATATTTGTAAGAAAACAAATTAGTCATAGAGGAACTTATCAATGTGAAAATAATAACATGTATGAAAACCATATTAGCTCTCTTTTTTAATTGATCAAAGTTTTTCTTTTCTTTAATTATAGATACTTTCTACTTATTAATTTTTTCACTTTTATTCTGAAGTTTTTAAGCATTAAACTTTTAGTTTTATTGTAAAAAGGTTGTGAAGTATTTTAATTTATTGTGTAATTGTTCTTCTTTTTAATTGTATTTTTTTTTTTCACTTTATGTAGCATATTACCTTTTTTTTTATTTTTGATTGTTTTTCCTTCCATGAGTTCCTTTGTAGAATTTGAGATTAGAAATTTCTTATTGTTCTCATTATATACCTTTAGTACTTTTGATGCTTACTTTCATTAATATTTCGAATTTAAATTAACTTGTGTAATGTAATTTTATTAAATATTTTAAGTACTATAGTTATAATTATATAGATAATTAAATTGATAAAGTAATATGATCCTAATTGTAATATTTTTAATAGGGTATATCGATTTAGATAAATTTGTTAAAAGAAAATAATTTTTCACAATGAATATTAAAATTTCTCTCAATTAAAGTAATAAAGAATTGAGACAAACTTTAACAAAAAATTAGTAAATTTTAATTTACGTTCTAAATTCTTATAGAATCCAAATGATAGAGATAACATTCAAATGCTCTGCCTAACATTCGGAGACTTATTTCACCACTTAGGTGACACTGAGTGTGTTGTTCAAATCTTGGGAGTTTTCTTCTTTTTTTTTTTGACGTTTTTTTTCCATTTTAAATTTGTTCTTCAAATCCCACTTATTGACATTCAGGGAAAAAGAAAAAAAGAAAACTTGAAAAGACTCTAGAAATATATTAGAATTAAGAAATGAGAAAGAATAAAAAAAAGCTTTCTAAGAGGCTGTTTGCTTCCAAAGAGAAACTCTAACATTATGTTTGGGACGAAAGTGATTATGGGATGAAAGTGGAATGAAACTGGATCAAAAGAAATGGTTATTCTCAGTCTATAGTTTGTTAAAAAAAAACAATATGAAATAAAGTTGATTTAAAAGACATAAATTATTTTCATAAGAAAAATTTAAAAAAATTATAACTTTTTCTTGTATATCATTTATCAACGTAACATGAATGTATATTCTTGAAACATTCTTTAAGTTTAATTTTTTTACAACTTGATAACAACAATATTATCACTTGAAAAAAAAAACTCACGTTGTTTTATAATTGAGGAAAAAAATAAGTCATTTGAAACATAGTACCATATAGCCAATAAACTATTAAGCAATTTTCCTAATATTTAGATATTCTAAATTCTAGTAATAGCTTCTTCTTCTTTTATTGATTATGTGTTCGCTTTATTTTGTTAGCCTCTCCCTTAAGATTTATGAGCTTGATATCTTGACCCATTGGTGCTTATAATGAGTGTAATCCTTTAATGCTTGACGTAGTTATGAAAAATTTTAAGAAAATAATTAAAGTTGCATGATTGTCATCCAGCCTTCGGATTCGTGTGCTTAATTATCAGTTCATGATGCTTATAATTGGTGCAACCCCTTTATGCTTTATGTGATTCTGAGCAACCTTAAGGAAATATATTTACACTCTTGTCATCAGTTATAACTTTAAACTTAGTAATAAGTACTTTTTTTTTAACAGGAAAGAGTAATTGTCACACTAATAAAAGCCTAGCAACACTCATAAAATAATAATAAAAAAGAAATATTAGATCTAGCAAGAGAACGAAACATATATAATTTACACTTTGAACAATAATCTAGACGCTGGAGAGTTTCACTCCTCACTTGAAGATTTTCAATAACTAAGCATCTTTTCCAACGGAATCCAATACAAATAGTACTACAGTTTAAAGATTTTATCTCTTCTCCTCCTAAAATAAATCTAAATATCTCCTTTACTTGTAAAACCATGGAGATTGAAAGAGTCACAAAGGGAGTCATAGAAACCATTCAAACAAAGGAATAAAAATCACCAAAATGGGACAAATAAAAAGGCAATAAAAACAAATATAATGTAGATCAGAGCAAATTATTAAAAAGAAAGGAATAAAAACATAAAGAGGATGACAATAATAATTGCCGTCAAAGGAGAAAGACGACAATCGTATAACTCCAAAGAAGCCATGGAAAAAATAGAAATAAAAAGAAAAAGAAAAGGAAATAAACGAAAGAGAGAGATCGAGAGAGAGACAGCTAAGGCAGACAGAATTCAATAACCTGATCAGCTCATCTAGTGTTAAGCACTTAATCTTAACATTAAGTGAGTTAAATTTAACAAGGCCAATATAATAGAAATATCACTCCTTATTGTATATGAAATCAAACAAATATAAAACTTAACCAAACATTTTATAAACACATTCTCATTTAAATAAAATAAAAAACACGTTATTATGTAATAAATCTCAAATCTGGATTCTCTATAAATGCAGTAAACAATTTAAAAGGAAAAAAAACTTTTCAAAATAATTTTTCTCTAAAGTGAACAAGTATGAGTATATTCACTTTTGGATCATTTAGTGGGTTAAAATTATAATATATTTTATTAAATTAAAGGTAAATACATCATTACTTACTCACTTTAGATACAAATTTATTTTAGAGGAAACTTATCCAATTTAAAAAGTATAGTAAAATATAAATGATAATTGCATATTATTAACTCCACACTTTACTTCTCAGCAATTTTTCAACCTGATCAAAATTTTTTTTTTTAATAAAAGCATTGAATACACCAAACTAATTTTCTATAATGCATGCACATCCACAAAAATACGTCTTTAAAGAGCACAATTCACTTGGACAAAACCTGCATGTGAATTGCGAAGGGAACATGCAAGTTGAACTACAAGTCTAAAACTGCCCCAACAGATAGGACATGGCTGCATGCACTGCGAATCTCTTCCATCTCAAGAGTGGCAACTGTGAAGTTTCAGAGACAACGAAGTTATAAAAACAATGTAGTCACCATCAAATAAAGTTTCCAAAATGAGAATTTTAAGAAGCTAAAATCCGAATCTCACTTATAACAAACATACTAGTGTCACATAAGAGAAATTATACCATGCTCCTATAGTAGCAGTAAATGTATGCTCCATGAGAATCTCAACCATTGATTTAAGTTCTTTTTTAAAAATTTATACAAAAGTGTTAAAATCAATAGTGAATATCTTCCTGAAATATGCATTCATTGTTACTCTAGGAGCAAGTAATAATTTCTCATCAAGTAATTTCAACTCTTGAACCCCTCCTCTTACCTACATAGTTTTCCTCCTAAAGGGAAAATTAAGAGAAGTATATATAACGTTTTTTTTTTTGGGTAACATATTATATAACATCTATTGCCTTCAATTTTGACCATACAAGTAACACACAGAACTCTGATATCAAGTACAATGCAACTCATGTTGATTTTGAAATGAACAAATTGTATAATGTGTTAGAATTATCTAATAATTTGTGGGTTACAATCAATTGTAGTTTTCAATTTTGCTAAAAATGGCCTTATATATGATCTATATGGGGATGCATTTGAGTCTAGCTAATTATTACTTTAAGTAATTCATTTAGTATGGACTGAGCATCTGTAAGTTTGATTAGTGTGGATTATAGTGTAGGCATCAGCTCATAAGCCCGTGATGAGATGATACTAGAGTTAACTTATTTAGGCTAGGTCTCCTTTACATTCATGATGACACAAAGACTCACAGCTTGCCCCATTGAAATTGTGATAGGAAGTGTGAATTGCATATGAAACTCTAGTCTTTTCACAAGTTTTTATTGGACATTAGTTCAATGCAGCAATTCCTAAGCGTCAAGAAATCACGTGCTCAACAAGTAAACATTTTATCAATGTTCTAATTTCTTGTAATCTTCGTATTTTTTTGCTTACATTTGGTATCAGAGCCTAGATTATATGATTTAGGACTCGATAATATTTGATTAGACATGATTATATAATTTGAGTTTGAATTTCTTTCTATTTTTCGTGTGCATAATCATGATTTTTAAGTTGTATGAATTATGAGAAATTAAAACCCAATTCATTAGGGCTTTTGTAGAGCATTATTTTTTGAGTTCATTAATACTTGAATAGTGTTTTTTTTGTGCACTACAAATAGAGAAATTTGAACACAAAGTCACGATTAGGGTTCCAAACCTAATTTTTCATTCCATCTTGTTTGCGTGAATTGATGTGTGTTCTTCACATATTTTGTTTGTGTTGATTATATTAAAGAAAGCCCATATTGTAATTGTATCAAATCATGGATTTTAGTTGTGATTTTCGAAATTACCCATTCTTGCTCGTGAGGGTAACGTTCAAGAGTTTCATAATCATAAAATCCATGAAAAACATTGATAACATTTAGGGCTTTTGTCCTAAGTTGATTAGAAACTAGTTTTTGAGTTGTTTTTGCACCAAAATCGCATGAAAAAGCACCAGAGAGGAGCTTCATCTAAGTTTTAATGGTGGAACTCGTTTCTGTCCATAGGTCGACCCACCCAAAGTTGAAGATATAAGTTGTCTCTTGTGCATGCTCACTCGCAGCCTACAGAGAGTAAGAGAGAGTGATCTGTACAAATAAAAATTTTCATTCACGTTTGTGACATTGTGTTACACTCTCTAAATCCAATATTTTGATATGTGTTTTGTGTTCTTTCCTCTGCTGTTACTATTTTTTATTTATGAAAATATAGGATTATATTGAATATTTAATTATTTTTCTAGCAGTTTTTTAGCAAAATAATATACTAGAGAATTAATATATTATGTTTTTAGTCTTCTCATGATGTTCACTCTTCCTATTTTCTATTATAAAAGTGTGTACATTAAGCCAGAATCGTATGATAAAAAATGCCTATTTGTCGAGTTGTGTGCTTCTATTTGAACTGTTTAAATACAAAACTTTTTTGGGAATGCTGTTAAACTTAATTCATGAACAATACAAGTGTTGTCCTTAACTACACCTTCTTTTGGACTGTGTCATGGTCTTCTAGGCAAGAGAAAATTGATTCCCGTGCAAGGATTTTCACAAATTACCATGGGTGATTACCACCAAAGTGGGATTACTCATATTGGTTTGTGGCGGAAGTACACCTAAGTAGAGAGAACTCTTAGCTAAGTGAGAGAGATCCAACTGACTTAGTTTAATTTCTATTAAGAGGACCACCTCTGAATATTTGTTGAGTGGCTTACCAAAAACCTCAAATGCTAAAGAATTTCTCATTGAGCTGGGAAAGAGATACTAGGTGTTTGATAATATTGAGTCTTAATATCTAATGAAACAGTTAATAAACATGAGATAGGACAATATTGGAGGTGTAAAGGAATTTATTCTAAAGATGGTTCACATCCAAACCAAATTTAAAGCTTGTGACATAAACTTGAATGAAATTTTCTTTGTCCCGCATGCCTTAAATTGCATGCCTATTGAATTTACACAAATTAAAACTGTCTATAACACCTTCGGTGAAAAATGGACCATTAATGACCTTATTATCAAAGGTGTGGCTAAGGAAGAGAAACTCAAGAAAGAAAAGAGTGATCTAGCCTTCTTGACTTTTCATGGAAAACCTATTCTGACAAGTGTAATTAGAAACACAAGAATAATTAATCCATCTAGTACTTCTAATAAAAAAATAAGACTCAAGGAAACTGAGTAACGGTCAACACCACAATGTAGGAGGTTGTAAACTAGCTACCTTCAAGAAAAGTGTTTGGTGTTTCTGGTGTAAGGGCAAGGGGCATAAGAAGAATGATTGTGGCATATTCAAAGCTTGGTTAGAAAACAAGAAGAAATCTGGAGGTAATCATTTAGTTTTTGTCTGTTATGAGTCTAACTTAGTTGATGTCTCTATTGATTCTTGGTTGCTTGATATTAGTTCTACAACCCATATTGTTGTGTCTTTATAAGGGTTCAAAAACTTGAGGAAACCAAGTTTGAGAGAAAGCAATATGAGCGTAGGAAATGATCTTCAAGTCATAGGGGAATCAATGGGAGATGTTAGCTTAGTTTTAGCAATAGGATATGAACTTGTTTTAAGGGATACTTTCTATGTACTTTCTTTTAGGAGGATTTTGACTTATGTTTCTTGTTTGGATATACTTGGATTTCATTTTACTTTTGGTTATGGAAAAATAAATTTGATTTTGAACTCCCAAGCTATTGGTTATGGTTCTTTGGTGGATGAGTTGTATAAATTATCTTTGGCTTCTGATGATGTTTCTTCATCTTTAAATGTTAAGAATATTGTTGCTAAAAGGCTTAAAATTAAGGAAAAATCATCTTTATTATGGCACAAGCACTTAGGTCATATTTCTAGGGAAATGATTGAAAGGTTAATTAAATATGATATTTTACCTTCCTTAGACTTTGATGACCTTGTGTGGATTGTATTAGAGGAAAATTTACCAAGACCAAAAAGAAAGGTGCAACCAAAAGTTCAAGTCTTTTAGAAATCATTCACACCGACATTAATGGACCTCTTTCTTAAAGTTGGCAAATGCACAATAAAGGGATTGAATTATGCACCCCAAGAACTTTGATTTTCTCGACAAAACAAATTGAGCCTACTTAACCTTTCTCAAGGTAGTCACTTAGAGTTGAGTAGATTCACAACAAACACACAATGGACTTGAGTTGATTCACTTATCACTCTACTTAACTATGTTAGCAAGAACTGAATTATCAAATCAAGATAAAATATTTTTAGAACTGTTCCTCTAAACTTTTAAAATTGATGGAGAAGAATGAAACAATTCTAGTAAGATTCCTTTAAAAAAATGTCCTTTAAATAAAATCAACACAACTTGTGATTTCTTTCAAAATATCAGTTCAATCACTTCAACAATAAATTTAAATGGTGTAGAAAGAATATAAGAGAGAGAACAACTTAACACAATAATTTATCCTGGTTCACCCCTAACCACTTAGGGCTACATTAAGTTCCCAACTCCTCACCGGGATTTTCTTCACTATGAATGAGTATTCTATGTATGCCATAACTGCTTCCAGTGATAAACAAGTATTCTTTATTCCTCCAGTCACTCCTGGCTTCTTTTCACAAACCTTACAATGGCTAGCACAACCTACTAGCTCACCAACACTTACCCCTATGGGTTTAAGAATTTGGGATAAATTTAAGGTTGAGTAATTCTCTAAAACATTCTCAAAGAATGGATAAACTAGTTGCAATACAAAAGAAACACCTACAACGGGATCTTAAGGTTTAGGTAAGAGTAGATGAGTAGAGTCAAAAGGCTTGAGTAGAGTGAAATAGCGTGTAAGCATCGTTAGATTGATAATCCACTATCCTAACCCTTCATTTCTCAAGTTTGAGCCTATTTATAAACTTTTTAGGGCTAGCCATTAAGTTTCAAAACTTCCTGATGCAACAAGTATAGAAACTAGTCGTTAGACACAACTTCCTGATGCAGCTTGTACTATTTTGTCCTGTTATTTTGTCCTAATAGTAACTTGAGTAGGGTCTTCATGTGACTCTGCTCAACTTTTGTTATGCCTTTCTTCAACTTTGCTCATCAAGTTTTCTTGCTTTTTCAATTGAATTCCTATGATTTAATGGTGTCTTCATGTTGATTTGCATAGGATCTTAAGAGGTTCTAGAATTCATCACAAATCTTTTGGTCATATTGGAGATTTCTTTATTGAAATTCATGCTGACCCTGTTCATGTTTAGTTCTTAACTTTGACCACTCTACTCATCTTTATCCCGAGTCTACTTAAGTAATTTGTGACTCATTTCTTTAGAAATAGTGATAAGTCATCCTCTCATATGATCTTTCTTTGTAAATAGAGAGGGTCTGCAAGTAAAAATTGAGCATAATCTCATATAGCCAAGTTAGTCTATTTTAATATCGTAGAGTAAACACATATATTTTCAATATAGATTGTCAATTATCAAAACTTTCTATCAAAGCACTCAACTCAAAAGACTTTGGAGCTTACATTTCTCCTACTATTTATGGTAATAGGTTTTTTTTTATCACTTTCATTAATGACTTTTTATTGATTTGGCTATCTTTATTTAATTAAAGAAAAGTATGATACACTTGATAAATTCAAGGTTTTAAAAATTGAAGTGAAAAAGCAATTAGGAAAGGTCATCAAGATAGTGAGATCTGATCGTGGTAGAGAGTGTTATGGTAGATATGATGTCATAAGGCAACATATAGGACCGTTTGCTAAATACTTGCAAGATTATGGAATTGTTCCACAATACACCATGCCTAGTAGTCCTAAACCAAATGGTGTGACCGAAAGGCATAACTGCATACTGGAAGATATGATAAGGAGCATGTAGGTGTAACTTGCCAGAATTTCTATGGGGTAAAGCCTTGAAAACAACCTTTTACATACTTAATAGAGTCCCCAGTAAATCTGTCCCAAAAATATCTTTTAAACTTTGGACAGGTAGAAAACCCAGCTTGAACCATCTTCATGTCTAGGGTTGCCCGACAGAAGTTAAGATTTATAATTCCTTAGAGAAAAAGATAAACCCCAAAACTAGTCGTTGCTTTTTCATTGGATATTCAGATCATGCAAAAGAATATAAGTTCTATTGTCCTGGCATGGGTACTAGAATTATGAAGTCTTTATATGCTAATTTTTTGGAACTTGATGTGGCCGACCCCGTTATTCCATATATTAGTATTGATTTTGCATGAGATAATTTCTTTGCCTTTGCCTATTTTTGATTATTATCTCATCAGCTACTCCCGTTGAAGAAGAGCTTCCAATAAAAAAACATAGTTAATCATCCTTTTATTGATAATGTGATTGGTCCTGCTACTACGATTGAGTTTCTCCAACCTACTGAACCAGTTAAGCAAATTCCTGTGAAGAGGTCAATCAGACAGAGGCAACTTGTCATTTCTGATGACATTATAGTCTATATGAGTGAGGATGCTTATGATATTGGGGATATCATTGACCTAAATAATTATCATGAAGTTGTTTATTGTCCTCTGTTTAATATATGAATAGATGCTATGAATGAAGAAATGCAATCTATGGCTAATAATAGGATATAGGAGCTTGTTGAATTACTTGAAAATTGAAGGTCAATCGGTTGCAAGTAGGTCTTTAAAACAAAGGAAGATTCAAATAGTAAGATTGAAAGATTTAAAGATGGACTTGTGACTAAGGGCTTTACTCAAAAGGAGGGAATTGACTTTAATGAGACCGTTTCACTTATGTCAACTAAAGATTCCGTTAGAATTATTATGGCACTTGTAGTTTACTTTGATTTAGAGTTGCACCAGATGGATGCCAAGATAGCCTTTTTGAATGATGATCTTAGTGAGGTAGTGTACGTGCAACAACATGAGGATTTTCAAGCAAATGGTAATGATCACTTGGTTTGTAGATTGAAGAAGTCCATTTATGGTTTGAAACTGGCTTCTAGATGGTACTTGAGATTTGATAAGGTAGTGATTTCCTTGGGTTTTGAAAAAGTCAAGTTGATCAATGCATATACCTTATGTAACACCCTCAAAAACATGTTAGACTTGTACATGGTTTAGAGATAGTCTAATACTTGCTTAACATGTCTGCTTAATTTTGTGATTTTCTGAGTTAGTTTAGTTACTTTATTGTAATACTATATGTGAAAAAAAGTTGTTATTAGCTTCGAAATTAGCTTAAACTGCTTAGTTAGTGAAAATAAATTTGGATAATTTGTTTCTAAGTCATAAATGTGTGGAATAAGGTATAGTTAAACTTTGAGAACTAACTGAATCTGTTTAGTATTTTTAAGCACACTACGGGGATGTTCTAATACCGAATTGGCGAGTTAGATATTTGGAAAGTTATGAAAATGGTGAAATAAGGATTAAGATGAATCTTAAGATTTGTTCTAATACCTTTGAAAGTTAGGAAATTTGATTTGGTGGAATCTAAGTATTCTTAACTGATATAGAGTTACAGGTAAAATATTAGATGATTCACGGCTTCCACCACCTTCTATTTGACTTTCTTTGATTATTTTGCTTCATTCTCATCCATTCTCTATGTTGGCCAGCAGAAAAACAGAAGAGAAAAGAAAAGAGAGAAAACAAAGGAGGAAAAGAGGAAGAATAAGGAAGAAGAAGTGGAGAGGAAACCTTGAGCTCATTTTTCTTGGACACTAGAGGTAGGGGGACCTTGTTTCATAACTCTTTTCCTTCCTTTTCTTCATTTTGCTTCATGAAGTTGCTTGATGAGAAAATAGGTTTGGGTGAGTTACGAGTTTTCCTAGATTGGTTATTTTTTTCTTGGCTTAGTAGGTGGTGTTTATGGTTTAGTTTGATCATGATTATGACTTAGATCATGTTTATGTCTTTGTTTCTCCATGAATTTTGAGTTGAAAAAATGGGTTTGAAGATGGAGCTTTTGATTTATTTTTCATTGTGTTTGTGTTTTGAATGAAGTGTTTGAGAGTTACAACAAGATTTAAGGTTATGTTTGATGTTGGAAAACATCTAGGAATTGATTTTTGGAGTGTTGAAAATTAATTTGGAATCAATTATGCAGAAATCATTTTCTGCATAATTTTCTAGTGCACTGGTGCCTAAGCGCCAGAGCTGGGCACCTAGGCGCCCACTGCCTAGAAAAACAGGGGAAATAATTTGGTGCACTGGCTCCTAAGCACCCAATGCCCAGAGAATTTTTCCTAATGATGAGCATACAGGGCGCCTAAGTGCCAACCATGGGCGCCTAGGGGCTACGTCCAGTTTTTGCTAGGACTTTTTTTTTATTAAAATTGAGTTCTTTATTTGTGTTGTTCTTTCATTTAGGCTTTCTAAAGGGTGATGAGACTCTAATAGGGGTTTTAAATGAAGTGATAATGAGTTGAATTAAATTGACTGACATGCTAATTATTGTGGTAATTGGTCATTATTTTTCATACTTGTGATTGATGAAGGACATGAACTTCACATTTGGTGATAATATATGATAGTGTGAGGAGGTCACGTGCCCTCCTTATCATAGTGATGAGTTGATGATGGTGTTTTCCCTCCCTCATTATTTTGGTAGTTGATGTGAGGAGGGTCATTCCCTCCCTATTTACTAGATGTTATCCTAAATGGAAGGTAGGTGAGGAGGGACATTCCCTCATTACTTGGAGAAACTCATGGAATTGGGTTCTTGTGTTCAGTTCAAAACTCATGACATATAATGACATTATCCATTTACATTTCACAAATACATTTTTAAGATATTGCATAGGCTTGAACGCAAGGCATCAATAGGCATATGCATGACAATTGTATGAGCGGTTGTTAATTATTACATATTCATGACATTGCAATTGTATGAGCAATTGCTTACCTTTGAGAATGTGTTGAAGATTTGTGAATTTTGTGTGGAAATAGTTTCTATACAAACTAATAAAATGAGATTCTATTTTGGGAAGAGAAATGAAATTGTTTTGATTTTTGCTACCTTTCTAGTGTGATTTATGATTTTACTTGATGTTTTTTCTCGAAATAGTTGGAATGATTGTGATGATATGTTTTATTGTTAAACTACTGAGGATTTGTGATTCTTACCCTGTGTGTTATGATTTCCATAATGATTCCAGGGAAGAAGACTTATGAAAAGTAAAGTACAGATATGAGCTTGGGAGCTTAGTCTAGTTTCAATTGTATCTAGTTTCTTTTTGGTTGTATGTTAGGAATATTTTTGGAACTTGTATATTTGGTGCCTTAAGAGGCCTAGTCTATAAACTATGTACATATTGTATTTGTGATAAATATAGACATTACGTATTATTCATCCTTTTCGTGACTCATATTTTCTGTATATACGTAACTATTTTATTAGAAAATGTTAATTAGTATGTGGTAGCGTGCCTGAATCTAATTATTGGGATATAATTATGGTTATACTATTAGTATTAAATTTGGGATGTTATACCTTAAGGTCAATTGGAGTAAATTCATCTTTCTTGTATTGTATATGGATGACATATTGCTTGTTAAAAATGACCTTGGCTTGCTTCATGAAACCAAACATATGTTGACAAGGTTCTTTGACATGAAAGATCTTGGTGAAACATCTTTTATGTTGAGAATTGAGATTCATAAAGATAGATCTTGATGTGTGCTTGGGTTATCTCAAACGGCTTATATTGAGCGAGTCCTTGAGAGATTTAATATGTAGAACTGTAAACCCAAGAATGTTCCAGTTGTTAAAAGTGACATATTTAACAAAGATCAGTGTCCTAAAAATGAGTTTAAGAGGGCACAGATGAAGGATGAACCTTTTGATACTACATTGAGGAGTTTGATGTATGCTTAGGTGTGCACTAGGCTTAACATTACTTTCATAGTTGGCACTTTGGGTAGATATGAGTCTAATCTTGGGAATGATCATTGGATTGTTGCCAAAAAAGTGATAAGGTACTTGTAGAAAACAAAAGATTATATGCTTCTATATAGTAGAGTTGACAATTTGGAGATAATAGGGTATACTAACTCAGATCTTGATGGGTGCCCTAATGATAGGAAGTTGACTTTTGGCTATGTTTTCATGTTGGCTAGGGGTGTGATATCTTGGAAAAAGTAAGAAATAAACTCCAGTTGCCTCTTCTACTATGCAAGTGGAGTTTATTGCTTGTTATGTTGCTGCTAGTCATGTTATTTGATTGAGAAATTTGGTGATAGGACTTCTTGGAAAGCGTCCACAAATTTGGGAATATCCTATTAATCAACAAGATGAAATTCGTTGGGCTTATTATGGATTTCATTACTAGGCTACTAAGGATTTACTTGTGATAACAAATATTGCTATTAGATGTGTTGCATTGAAAGAGTACTACATGTTTTACTTTTGAGTACTAAAAAAAAAAAAACTATTATTGATTCTAACCACTTGGAATTGAAGTATTTGGTCAAGATAAAATTTGCAATGAGATTGGTGATCTACCAAAAATTTTGTTTGATTGTGATCATGTGAAGAATAACACAGATTCTATGTTAGCTGATCCTTTAACCAAAGGACTTAGGCCCGTCTATTTAAAAAGCATATTGAAAGCATGAGCATTTTGAGTTCTTTTGATGTACTTGGGTAGTAAGAGTTTGAGATTTATGCAAATTTTCCTTGTCATGTTGGACCATTATTTTGGACATTGTTAGTGTTTGATTGACATGTATTGTTTATTTTGAGCAATTAACAATACATTTCTTTTATTATTATAACTCTTTATATGTGTGTGTGTGTGTGTGTGAATGTGTCTATATATATTGGAGTTTGAAGCATAATGATATTTTGAATCGCTGTTATTGGGACCATTATGCCCGTGGTTGATGCCATGTTGGAGTGGAAGCATGATGGTTCTTGTTGAACCATACAATTTATCTGGCTTTAAGAGTATTTTGAGAAAAATTGTGAGAACTGACAAAGAAAGTGGCAGTATGACTGTTACATCACATTGGTATACTATTTCCTTGTTGCACTCCTCACTAATGACTAGTCGATGAAGTCGATGATGCTTGTAATCATGAATTAGTCCTACATCAATAAGGTATTTAACGAACGCCATGATTCGATGTTAGTTGACTTTAGTTGGATGGAGTCATATTTAGATGTCGCATATTAGATCATGTGTTTTCTTAAAATGTGGTCACATTACAAAATTACGTCATTAATCCGAAAGTCATTTTCAAACAAATATTTTCAAATTAAAGTTACACAATTGACTTTGACCAAGTGGGAGAATGTTAGAATTATTTAGTAATTCTTGTGGTTTATAATCAATTATGATTTTTAATTTTGCTAAAAACCGACTAATATATGATCCATATGGGGATGCATTTGAGCCCAATTATTAATTTAAGTGATCCATTTAGAATGGACTAGGTATTTGTAGCTTTGATTAGTTTGGGTTATAGTATAAGCTTTAGCCCATAGGCCTATGATGAGAGGGCACTAAGATTAACTTATTTAGGTTAGGTCCCCTTTGCATTTACAATGACAAAGAGATTACACAGCTTGCCTCATTGAAAGTTGTGACAAAGTTGTGACAGTGAGTGTGAATTACAGAGAAAACTCTAACTTTTTTCACAAGTTTTTGTAGGATATTGAATTAATGCAATAATTCCTAAACGTCAAGAAATCATGTATTCAACAAGTAAATATTTTATTAATGTTCTAATTTCATCTAATCTTCACATGTTTTTGCTTATTTAATGACCATTACATAATTATGCCCTAAATAATATGAGGGGGAAAAGGATTTTTTTTTTTAAAAGGTCATCGGGAAAATAGAAGTTTAAATGCTATCCAAACAGTCTGATTCAATAATAATTTTCTTATAACCCAAGTCACAGGCTATAGTAAGGCCTTGGCGTATAGCGCAAATCCTCATGTTGGTTGCCTAGGGAATGAAGTCATGGAACCCAACCGGCCATTGACTGAGGGAGTCTCGAACAAGCCCACCATATCCAGCTTCTCCTGAGATCCCCACAGAAGACCCATCCACGTTCAATTTCACATACTCCATAGGTGGATTAAGTTTAATTATAATTAGCATTGGAGTTAAAAATTCAAAAGAATATGGTATTTTAGATTAAGATATTACTTGTGATTTTGTCAATAATTTGTAAGTGTTATGTGCAATTTTTGTGACAGTTCCGCTCAAAATTTAAAAATTTATTAAACAGGGTGTGTTTTCAACGCAAAGTGTGAAGTTCATGAAATTATTTGTACATTTTACACATTGGCCAAAAATGAAGGATCTAAACGACAATTTACTTAAAACTTTTATTTCAATTACTAGATTTATTTATCCAATTTTACATTTAGTGTATGAAATAAGTATATGAGATGGAGTTATAAGTGTGACTAACAAAAATAAATAACTTGTTATTGGTCATTGGTATTGCCAGTTTGATCTTTTAAGAAAGGAATGTGATTGGTGTGTATGTAGCGTCACGATTACTTCTATCAGTTTTATGATAAAAGTCTTCTTCCAATTTTTTTAATCTTTGTTCTCAGTCGCAATAAAAAGGTCGAACTGTAGAAGCAAGTTTGTTTGCCACCAAGGTTTGACTCTTCTGATGGGAAAAAAAAAACAGAAAAACTTTTCAATAGTTGATGTAACGTGGGCAGACAGAGTGTTTTATTCAATTCCTGGGATACTTCCTTGCTTTTTGACTCTATTATAAATTGGTTCGTCAAATAACGTGGGCTGACAGTGTTTTGTTCAATTCCTGGGATATTTCCTTGCTCTTTCAGTCTATTATAAATTGGTTCGTCAAATTCCACTTATTGACTTTCGGGAAACAAAAAAAGAGAAAGATAAAACTTAAAAGGACTATAAAAATGGATAAGAAATGAGAATAAAAAATTCCAGTAGGCTGTTTGCTTGCAAAGAGAAACTCTAACATTATGTTAAGTATTAAAAATGATGATTTTATGAAATACAAGTAGAATGGAAATGGAATGAAATGATTGAAATAAAACCATCGTTCTCAATCCATTATCTTTTAAAGGTTTAAGTGAGATTTGGTTCTTACCGTTTTTACTCATTTAATTTTTTTTGTCTATAATTTGTTTATTTCGATCCTTATATTTTCACTTAATAATTTGTTATCCACATCAAATCTTTAGAAAAAGTACTGGTATACCAAACTGATGGCAGAAAGTAATAAAACAAAATGAATGAAAATAAGTCTGGCATGTGACAGAGGCAGCACCATTTGTTAAGAATTTTTATATTTTTATATTAAATAATATACATATTTTTTTTATATCTCATTTAATATTATTTATTATATTATATTTTTTATTTTTTTCACTCAATTATATCTCTTAAAAAGAATATAAATAATTATACAACTCAAAAAAAAATGTATGACTAATGTTTTCCTTTCTTAACTCAACAACGCGACTGCATCCTCATCTAAATAAAGGTATGAGGAAGTACTCTGCGTAAAGTAGCTGCAACAAGAACAATGGCATCAGCAACGAGATAAAGTGGCAAATGGCAATCATTCTTAATGATCAAAATACTGAGAGCAATAGCTCAATAAAATAACAATTTTCTTTAAGGTAGTAGCTCCCAAAAATTTGTGAAGAAAATTAATTGGCTTTAGCTGGTTCATTTCCTAAGAGGGCACCACCATCTCCCCATCCTTTATTTTTTTTTGTTTTTGCCATCTAAGCAGCATGATATCTAGACTCCAGCCCTTATAAGTTTGGAATTTGGATGGAGGGATTTTAAAGGGAAAGAAAAGTTAGGACTTTTTCTTATTTTAAATAAATATTTTCTTTATTTGAAAATTTTTAAAATAAAAGAAATAAAATGAGAAATTATCATGTAAGTTTTCAATTATTTCTTATTCATATTTATAAATATTTTATAATTCTTTTAATTTATAAATAAAAAATATTATTTTTCCTCCAACTCCTCCGTCCAAACATAGGCACCAATGAACTCTTAAGAAGGGGAGGCTATTGTAAGGGAACTGAGTTGGTCCCTTCCAGCCATATAGAAACCAATGAAAACTATAAACATGCTTTATAAAAAAAAGATAATGTTAGGAACATACTCTCTATCATATTTCTTTTATCACACTTTCTTCTATTAGTCACGTCTTATATTAAAATAATATTTAATCTCTATTAACATGTAATTAATTTAATTAGCGTGTAATCAACTTTGAATAATATATAATTAAATTTAAGTATTATTTTAGTGTATGATGTGACTCACTAAAAAGGAATGTGTTAAAAAGAATGTGATAAAGAGTGTATTCTTACTACTCCTCAAAACGGATGATAGCATGTTTTGTAATTTGTAACTTAGACCACGACGTAATAATAATTATCCATACAAATTGATTTTTGTCAAAATGAATTTCATTGTAGCTTATACTCCAATGTTTTCGATTGGAAGTCAATAGAAATCAAACAACTTCTTTTCTAAAACAAAGGAAAAGCAATAAGATATAGCTGTTCCCGTGGAATAATAATTTTATTGTATAAAGTTACTTATTAAGCAAAATGTATTAATCTTGAAAATCAATTCATCAAATGATAAACAGTTTAATTATAAAGTTGGTAATTACCTTCCAGATAAACATATAGAAGGACTGCAAGGCAGCTTTGCTCTTCAGATCTGTAGATTTGGCATGATACCAGAGGACTGAAGCCAGAATGGCATGTCCTAGACCCTAACATATTGAAAGTGAGAATAAATTTCAAACTTCACTAAAATGATCAAACAAGTCTGCATTCACTTGGTATCAATCTGTATATTGATAAAAGCAGTAATTTGAACATTTATGAAACAGCTTAGGCTTTCTCCTAAAATAATGCCTCATTGAAAGAGCCATTTTACCTTTGACGCTAATATCAAGTCCATACAAATATAAAGTCAGGATATTCTAATGAACAAGGAATGGTTTCATAGGGAGACATTTCCTTATTTTAGCACGAACATATGCTATATTACAAGCTCTTAATGTTAAATAAAATTGGAGTCTTCTGTGCTCCTATAACTCTATGCTGAATGTGTGTCGGTGAAGAGTACTCAAGTTCAGAACTTCAGAAGACATGAAGAAAAACAGACAATTGCCAAATTTTAATTATTAACCAACCACTTAACCACTATACTATAAAAGTGCAGCATTAATTAGAAGGAAGGGGACTAGCGGAGTATATATAACTATAGATCAACTTCTTGGAAACTCACTATTCCACAAACGTGTTAACTAGAATTACACTCCTATCCACCCTGGCACAAAAAGTTATAACTAATTATAAGAGGAAGGTGTCATAAACCATCTCTCCCAAAAGCTTTCACCTATATTTTTGGGAATGATGGTTAGTGATATGGTATCAGTCTCTGTAACCAAATGGTCTAGAGTTTTTCCTTGACACCCTCATTCTTCTAATAAATAGTTGAATTTCAACATTAGGTTCGTGGGACTATGCATTATTCACGTTTTAAGTCTTAAAGAACTCTAATGTGAGAAGACGTGTTAGATATATAAACTATTCATGAGCTTTAACCAAACTTAAGTTTTTGAAGGAGAAGATTCATGACAAAAGGATACTACACACACAACTGTAACCTATACTAGTAAATAGCACATTACCGTGAAAATTTTGCTCCAGAGGAAAGGAGATGTTGCACCCACCAAAATGGTAACTCCATAAGCCATTTCAAGAAGTGAAACACAAATCCAAAATACCTGGCAAAGATTAATTAGGTACATGATGAGAGCACAACTGCTGAAATATTGAATGAGAAGAACATACCCGCTTCTGACCCAAATGTACGGATAAAGATCGGACACCAAATTTTTTATCTCCTTCAATGTCAGGTATATCCTATATAAAATATAGCAAAAGGTTTTACATTAGATACACATTTCGAACCAAAAGTTTGATGTTGAAAAACAAATGCTTATATTAAGAAACTAGAAGTTATTACCTTGAACAATGATAAAACTACAAAGATCAAACTCAAGATTGCAGTACAAAAAATCAGTGGTCTTGGTAAGGTAGCTGGTCTCTTGAACACATAGGTCTGTGACATTTTGATATGTATTAGAACCAGAAAACATGAAGCTTCCTTGGAAGGTAGATTTGCTAGATAGAAAACTAAGACATACTTGTAAGACACCAACACAACAACACTACTATTGTTCGCTAAAAATGCCGCATGCTAACAGAAAAAGGGTGGATTGGGGTGGTAAGTAACCTCGACCCATGGAAAAAGGACGCGAGTTCAAATCACATGAAAGAAACTCTTATAGAGAGATTACATAACCCTCGTATTCTTGCGGTTAAACGTGGATTAGTTTTTTGAGAAATTCAAAAGATCCAAACTTGCGAGATATCTCGTGGTCTCACCAAAGAAAATAAAAAATACCCCATACTTCTTTTCTTTTTCTTATTTCTTCCTTTTGACTCTTTCTCGGTATAATATTGTAAGCAGGTAATTAGTGAATAACTGAATATAGACCTACCAAAGAATAGATGGTGGTTTCAAATAGTTTGTCATGAATTCAACTAAGTCAACCTATAAACGTGGGATAAAGATTTGTTGTTGCTGTTTTGTGTACAAAAGCTAATGCATGCACATCCACAACAATACGACATTAAATAGCACATTTCATTGTACCAAAAAAAAACACACACACACACAATTCAGTGTGACAAAACCTGCATGTGAAGAAAATATCCAAGGGGAATTGCTAGTGCCCGATTAGTTAAAATGTTCATCGCTGCAAGCACCGGAGATTTCTTCCATCTCAACAAAGGCAACTGAAAATTTTCAGAGACAATGAAGTTATAAAAACAGTCAACAATGTAATCACTATCAGATAAATTTCCAAATATGAGAATTTCAAAAAGTATGAGCGCGTCCTTAAATCCACATACTATGTTTGTTTTGCCATACAGGCTCATACAAGGGTCGGGTAAAATCTATCACATAGCACATGTGGATATAATTTGACAAGTGGTCAACAACCAATAAAAAAACTAAATTAAATTTTTATCGATTTCAGATATCACATTTATTGTTTTATTAATAATTTACTACTTGAATTAATTGATATTTCTAAGATCCGAATCTCACGTTATAATAAACATACTACTGTCACTAAGGGGGCGTTGACGTTATAATTGGTTCGGTATGGACTTTCGAATTTATTGGATCTAACCGATCCAATGAACATACTCCCAACTGTCACATAATTCCAACTCTTGAATCCCACCTCCAGCATACATAGTTTTCCTCCCAAAATGAAAATTAGGAAAAGTACATGTTAATGGCAAATGAAGCCTAAATATAAATAACAAGTTATTTTATTCCTAGCATTACAGGGGCTGTTTTAATTTTCAGATATCACTCTAAATTTTTAATTTAATTAATATATATCTAGTACATGCAAGTTCAAATTAACTTATTTTGATTTTAGAAAAATTTATAATCAAAATATTCTAAAAAAAAGTTTTAATAAAGAGTTTTGCTAACAATTGCTTTAAGCATTTAATATATTTGGAACTCAAAAAACATTTATTATACTTGGGGAGGATTAGGCCACAAAGAGCGTGCTCTTATGATGCAAATGGGTGAAAGCGAAATTTGATCCTAAGATCTTGCAATCAACTATAGAGATCTTTACTACCTTAACTAGTTAGCACCTTCAACTTCTTTGTTGTAATATTTGTGTGTACTTTTGATTCAGGTTTATATATACATAATTTGATATTTACATGTAAGTTGTGTAAATAGAGTAAAAAAGAAATAAAAAAATGTCATTTTAATTTAGTTTGTAATGTTATGATTGTGTTTTTATGACATGAACTACCTATATAAAATTTACTCTCTTTTTATTTTACAATTTTATTAATCATTTTAACTCAATTTTAATTATATTTTGATAATTTTTTTTTTTAATTTTCAAATAGAGCGCTTTTAAACTTATACATACACTCAAGCCCTGTATAAATCATTTTAGATTAACATCTTAAAACTTTGATGACTAACAAAAATTAATGTGCCATATGTTTTAATTATATAAGTAGTTTTATATTTGATACTTAGCATTTAATAATATATACTTTCATTAATTATTTTTCAAAGTAATCTTTCTCAAGCATTGTTAATAATTAACAATGTCATTATTAATGCTTCTTAAGGAAATGTTTTGTAAATAGAGTAAAAATAAAGAAAAAATATATCATTTTAATTTATTTCCCATGTTATTTTAGTGTTCTTTATGACATTAAAAGCATATAATTTTTAATCTTTAGTTTTTTATTTTACAATTTTATTGAGAATTTTAACTCAATATTTATTATATTATGATAACTTTTTTTTTTTATGTTTTAAACAAAGCTTTTTAAAACTATATAGATACTCTCAGGTCATGTATAAATAATTTTAAATTAATATCTTAAATCTTTGATGATTAACTAAAACTAATGTATGATGCATTTTAATTATATTTGAAGTTTCATTTTTGATAGTTAATGTTTAATAATATAGTCATATTTTTCAATGTAATTTTTTTCTCAAGCAATGTTAATAATTAACATTGTAATTATTAATGCTTTTGAAGACAATTTTACTATTATAAAAATAAATAATAATAATAATCATATATGTCCGCATTGTACAATACAAATGAACACAATATATATTAATGACCATTATATAATTATTCCATAAATAATATGAGGGTGAAAAGGAAGTATTTTTTAGTCTTTGATTAAGATATCATATAAGTGTTATTATGGAACTATTTTTAAGACCATAACTTGTTTATCACTACACTCAACTTTTATGAGTGGTAAAAAGGAAGTTTAAATGCAATCCAAATGAACTCACATCGATTGAATAAGCAGCCGCAAGCACAGCACCGATGAAAAGAGCCCAAAACAATGGCCATGAACCTACAATCCACGCAAGCCAGAAACACTGTACAAGAGAATAAAATGATAAGTCTCATTCTACCTTGTCAATAAAGTTTATCTTGTTTCAGTAAAAATAAAATAAAATAATGAAATAAAGCTTATCTTGAACTATATATCATTGGAAAAAGCACACCACAAAAAGCAAAGTTACAGCCATCATACTTTGTCATAAATACTCAGCACTCAGAAAGGCAGACCGTGTTGCATTAGTGCATGTACAACCATACAATAACATACACATTCCATCCTAAGCTTTGAATGGATAAGAACATTATTTTATTGATCAAATGTTTCGCAATCAAAGTTCTAGAGAAAAGATTGAAGATAGCGTGAAATTTTGATAACCATTAGAAAGACCTAAAAGATCATAAATTTTCCTTAAGATCAGATTTGAGTCTCAACCTGAAGAAAACAAAATTGATGGCTAGACAAAAGGCAAGGTCATAGACAAGAGGATGATATAGACAAAGAAAAATATTTAAAATATAACGTTTTAACTTAACGTTGAATACAGTTTGTAACAGTGTCTGGCGTATCACCAAAGTATATAGAGAAAGATGCAGGACTAAATTTTTTTATCATGAAGTTTTAAACTTTCATACTACTGTAGATATTAAGAGAACAAAACGAACAAAATGTTAATAAATATTTATATACCCAAACTTACAATAAGTAATAATTAACCAATAACCATGGTAATTGGTTCCTTAGAACTAATAGAAACAAAATTTATATTAATGAGTGCAGGAAAATGAAGCAGGAGATATGACGTGTATCCATGTTGCCAAATATGATAATTCTATTTATGGTACCAGAATTAAAGATGATACAGTAATAATGACACCAGTTGTGAAAGAATATTCGCCAGATGCCAACGGAAGATATGGCTTGTTTATCTGCAATAAAACATTTAGCACTTATCAATAACAAGACAAGCCATCAGCAAAGGGAGTGAGCTAAAAAAGGTTTCTTGTTTTGTTGATATTGTCACAGGCTGCAATAATTGATGAGGATGCTTGATAAATTTACGTTAGTAAACCAGAGTTTGGCGACCAAAATAATATAAACTGCTCAAGATGTGCATGGAAGCACAGATATGCTTGTATTCGCCTAGTGTGTATAGGTACCTAAATATCCAACTTCAGTGACTCCATTGATGAACTAGACAACAACCACTATCATCTTTATGGAGTAATTCTTAGTTTGACATGATCTATCATAAGCATTTAAGTCATTATTTAATATGTGTAAAATTGTGGGGCTATAATAGAAATGCACTAATCCATAAATAATTTTTTCATATGTTAAATAATAATTTGAGTGCTTAATAAATAACGTGATAAACCGTGTCTACTTAAGAATTTCTCATCTTTCTCTTACTAGGAAATATAGTAGTTCAAAAGACAAAAAAAAAAAAAAAATCCATGTATCACCTATGCAGATTGTTTATTTATGTCTATAAGTTTCATACCTTGTCTATTTCAACATATGCAGATTGTTTATTTATGTCTATAAGTTTCATACCTTGTCTATTTCAACATCAAACAATTGATTCAATCCACAATTAAAAATATTCATACTGATGGCAGCTACCATAGCCTGAAACAAAAAACTCAAAAGTATTAATAGAGTTACATAAAATAGCTGAAAAAATGCATTTTAATCCCCATGAACTTTGGGTCATGTACACTTTAGCTCCTAAACTTTAAAAATGTGCAACTCAATTCTTAATCTTTCCTAAATATGCAATTCAATCATTTTGTTAACTTTTTCGTCATCTACTAACGGAAATAGTCATGTGGAAGGACAAAATTACACATTTAAGAGATGTTAGGAATTGGATTGCATGTGATTATTTTCGTCATGGGCCTTCCACTTGACTATTTTTGTTAACAAATGATGGAAAAGTTAATAGAAGAAATAAAATGCACATTTAAGAAAGATAAAGGATTAGGTTGTACTTTTTTAAAATTTAGAGATTGAAGTGCATATGACTCAAAGTTTAGGGGATTAAATTGTATTTTTTCCTAAAATGGCACTAAATATTTTAAAGGAAAAATACACTCTAAAATAGCAATTAGGAATTTTAAAGGGGGAAAAGAATTTTTGTTTGTACATCAGATAAGGAAACAAATAAATAATTTAATTTTTGGATAATCCGGATCGATAACTTGCCCGAGTTAGACACTCGACTTGGAGCATGGGTGATGAATTCTATGTTGGCTTGCAATTTCCATCAAAAGATTTTTGTGAAGTTAGCTCTCAATTTTGATGCACTGTCAATATAAAAAAGTTATGCACTTACATCTAATAATGTGTTGTTACATTATTTGATGAATTCGACATCTCTTGTAGTTATTGATATACTCAAATTTATTAAATAAGTTGTCAACATAAGATTAATTGATAGTATAAAAAAGTTTTCATTGGCAAAATTAAACTCACGAAAAAAACATTAAGCAGAATTCTAAAGTGAATACCATACAATACAATATTAAACAAAGTGCAAAAGATATTTTAGAATAGCAGTTAGGCATTTTAATCCAAAGTGATATTAAATGGGAACATGGAGCAAAGTGTCGTTTCCCTGAATTTCCAAATAACCACCATATTTGAGGTCTCACCTGGAACCAGGCAATAAAAAGTGCTGGAGATAAATCTGATAATTTCTCCACTGCAAGGAGTGACAAAGAAGTTATGCTTAATACCTGCGCCCAAACACGAACAAAGTAAGCCCTTTTAAAAGATTTAGAAGGTTATATTTATCTAAAAATAGAGGTTCATACATATGAATTAGATTAACAATAACAGTCGAGCATTTGTTACGAGATTTATTCTAGAAAAGCTTTTGACTTAACTGTGGCTAGTATTGAGTATGGCCTGCTAAACCTGTAGAAAGCATCCAAGGCATGTTTGACAGAGTCCCAAATGCTTTTTGGATCTTGAGCTTGTGGTTCATATTCAAATGATTGTCCAGAGGTCGCATTCACAAAATATTTTCTCTCACATTCTTGACATGTAGATCCTCCCCCAATGCCTTTGTAATGATGCTTCAAATTATGCTGCGGAGACGTCATGACACAATATTCTTTTCGGATTTTCGAAGTCTTGTGCCATAAAGTTGTTTTTACATAAGAACCTAGAATAAGAAAAGTTACATGTTAGTAGCATTGACCTTAAAAATTGAAAAATAAAAATTATTTCCTCATTTAGAATGAAATAAATGTTGGAAGAGAGTGTTTTTTCACTCATAACTTTTTTACGAAAAGCTATGAATGATTTACCACGATTTATTTTAGCAGTAAAAGTATTGAGTGATACCGTGATTAGCGTCCTTTCATATTATCGCGGTTCGATCAGAAGAACGATGAGGTATGTCTTTGTTTACATTCCTTTGATATATTTTCTTATGCATATGCTGCGTCTTAATGTTTTGTCTCATTTTTTCGGTTATATGGCAACCATACACGGATGAGCAAGTGGCGGCTTGCCACCTTTTTTTGGCTCTAGGGACATAGTGCTGTCGAGTGGTCCCTCTCATATGTTTCCATATTGTCGGAGTGGCACCAACGCGTCACCTTTAACCTTTTTCATGGGATCCACTAGAATCAATTTCTCTATTATGTAATTGCTCCATATTATTTGTAACACATCTTGTAGAAAAACTTTCCATGATGTTTAGCATTTTCGATGTTGGAATCCACCCCTATATATAAATAAAAAATTAGAGTGCGCCAGCTATCATGATAGTGGTTTATTCTCTTATTATACTCTACCTCATGAAATAATGTGTTATTATTAACTCTTTTTTTTTTAAATTTTAAATTCAAATTTTATTTTAAATTAATTATAAATATCTCTTTCATAATTTATATACCATTTAATTTTTATTATATGTTGTTTAAATTATTTGTGTCAAAATAGAATATTTTTTCTCTTTTAATTTATATTATTTTAGATTCTTTCTAAATAAATTAATTATGCATTTTTTTATAATTTTAAACATTTTTTCTTTTTTAATTTATTCTTTTTAAAATTCTATTTGAATTTTAAAAAACACATGCAATGCACGGGATACTTACTTGTATAGCTACAATTTAATTTGATCACCTAGTCTCAATCCCTAAAATCAAGCAATCTCTATAATTATGGCAAGTTATTTTAAAGGAAAAATACAAAAATAGCAATTAGGAATTTTAAAGGGGGAAAAGATTTTTGTTTGTACATCGAGATTTAAATAATTTAATTTTGATCTTACACCTACATCTAAGTTGCAAAGAATTAAGGGATTTCATTGACAACGAGGATTTGTTTCCTATTTGTTCCTACTTGTATTAGGAGATTTTTTTAAAAAAGTTTTCATATAGAATCCTTCACACTATATTTGGATATAGATAATAATAAGAGTGAATGGAAAGGAATTTCCAAATAACCACCATATTTGAGGTCTCACCTGAACCAGGCAAAAAAAGTGCTGGAGATAAATCTGATAATTTCTCCACCGGGAGTGAAACAAGTTTCCTGCGCCCAAACACGAACAAAGTGTGATTTAGAAGGAATTTAAAAAATAGATAATAAGGGAAAGAAACTCAAGGAGATCTATCCCCCTTAGTTCCCTCAAATGCCTAATTTTTGTTCTCCCATAATTTGGGTGGAGTAGGGGGGTACTCAAAGGTAATGGAGTTGCATTATGTTTCCTTATTGATCTCATTTAGAATGAAATAAATGTTGGAAGAGAAAAACTTTTTTACGAAAAGCTATGAATGATTTACCACGATTTATTTTAGCATCACCTTTAACCTTTTTCTTGGGATCCACTAGAATCAATTTCTCTATTATGTAATTGCTCCATATTATTTGTAACACATCTTGTAGAAAAACTTTCCATGATGTTTAGCATTTTCGATGTTGGAATCCACCCCTATATATAAATAAAAAATTAGAGTGCGCCAGCTATCATGATAGTGGTTTATTCTCTTATTATACTCTACCTCATGAAATAATGTGTTATTATTAACTCTTCTTTTTTTAAATTTTAAATTCAAATTTTATTTTAAATTAATTATAAATATCTCTTTCATAATTTTAGAATATTTTTTCTCTCTTTTAATTTATATTATTTTAGATTCTTTCTAAATAAATTAATTATGCAATAATTTTAAACATTTTTCTCTTTTAATTTATTCTTTTAAAATTCTATTTGAATTTTAAAAAACACATGCAATGCACGGGATACTTACTTGTATAGCTACAATTTAATTTGATCACCTAGTCTCAATCCCTAAAATCAAGCAATCTCTATAATTATGAAGTTGCAAAGAATTAAGGGATTTCGGATTGACAACGAGGATTTGTTTCCTATTTGTTCCTACTTGTATTAGGAGATTTTTTTTTTATATCCTTCACACTATATTTGGATGATAGATAATAATAAGAGGAATTCCAAGGAATCTCAAGTTTAATTTAAAATAGATAATAAGGGAAAGAAACTCAAGGAGATCACAAATGCCTGTTAAATTTGGGTGGAGTAACTCAAAGGTAATGCAGTTATTATTTGATCTACAAACAAAAGAAAAAATAGCTTTATTCCATTCATTCCCTTCCCTTTCTAGTTCATCCCCGTCTGTTTTGTTCCATCTCATTAATGAAAAACAATCAGACACATGTTAATATAAAAATGCATTAATTTGTATGTCAAAGAGTAATTGACAAAATAGTGCGAGACACTAGAGAGTTCTTATAAGCATTATGAGCGTGAGAACTACGTGTACTAGGTTTTTGGGTGTGAGGTTTTTCAAGCATTCTATTAATCCATCTTCTTCAATGAATTTGTGACATAAGTCTTGTCAATTACCAAACCACATTAAGACTGTGTTTGGATATTTAGTAATTGATGGAATGAAATAGAATGAAATGAGATGGGATGGAATTGAGTAAATGTACCATTCCATTGTTTGGGAAGTGGATGAAATGGTAAGAGTTATAACTTTATTTTTCTTAAATTATCCTTATTGTAAACATATTAATTTTAAGATATGAGGTTAATGTAATAAAATTCTAATTATAATTATAATAAAAAAATGATTCCATCTCATATCCACCAAATTGGGGGAGAAAAAAATTAATGATTTTTAATGGAATAGAGGAAAGAAAATTGATAGTTTTTTGTGGAATGGGATGGGATTCATCCCACCCATTTCCATCTCATTCCATCATTTTTTAACATAACTAAACAATGGAACCTATCTCCATCTCATCTCATTTCATTCCATTCCACTCAATTCCACCAATTCAAACATAACTTAAATCTTTATGTGATGCTTTTCTTTTCCTTGACTTTAGATGAAGATGACTATGCCCAGGTTTGAGGTTGAGAAGTTTGATGGGTCTAAAACCTTCAACCTTTGGAAAGTAAAGTTGAAGGCTTTACTTACGCATCAAGCGCTGCAAAGGCATTACAGGGAGATGATCTTTGGCCTGCAACTATCAATACAGAAGTAAAAAACATCAACTGTGCAGAAGGAAAAGGGTAGAGATCGTTTAGCATAATTCAACTATGTCTAGCAGACAAAGTTCTATGAGAGATGATACAAGAAAGCATTGTTTTTGGACGATGGAAGAAGTTGAAGGATAAATATTTAAATAAAAAAAAAACCTTATCCAATAAGATGTATTAAAAATAATGACTGTACACTTTATGACTAAGGGAAGATATGTCAATGTTAAACCACATAGATAAGTACAACAAAATAATGGTTGACTTGTTAGGAATTGGAGTAAATGTGAAAAGATTAAACCATGCGATCATTCTGTTGTGTTCATTACCCCTTTCATATAAGAATTTTGTCGATATCATTATATGGCTGAGATGTAATCACAAGAAGTTCGGTTGTTGATAGACTATAGTCGAAGGAGCTATAAAAAGTAGTCAATTGCCTCAAATGGAGGAAATTGGATAGATGGTTTGGTGGTAACAAAGGATAGGATCAAGCAATAAGATTAAATCAAGGTCAAAGTTGAAAGCAAATCATAAGAATCTAAAAAGTTTTTAATGCAAGAAGACAGGTCACATAAAGAAAATTTGTCCACAAAGAAAAGGCAAGAAAAAGGATGGTGATAAATCCAAGACTAGAGCAAATGTAGTCAACGATAGTTGTGAAGAAGACAAGGTTCTTGCAGTTTCAGTTTATGAATCCAGCAAAGAGTGTATTCCTAATACTAGTGCATCTTTCATATAACTCCTTATCTACGCTTTTTCTCTTCAAACTACAAAAGAAGCAGATAAGTTAGATTAAGAGACAAATAGGGGATTAGCTATTGTAGGTGGGGGAAAGATCCAAATTAGTCTTCTAAACAAAAATGTGAGGTGAAGCTTGGCATGTTTCAGAATTGTGAAAAAATATTACTTCTGTAAGAACCTTGGACCTACAAGGGTATAACTCTTTAGGTGGAGATGGTACTTCAAGGTGACAAAGAGATCAATGACTACTTTGAAAGGAAGGCTATAATGAAAAACTTATTATCTACTGGGCAGTGTAATGATTGGACTGTAGTTGTGTCTATCTTGATAGAACACACATTCAAAGAAGGATATGTTGAAATTGTTGTTACACGAATTAGACATATGAGTGAGAGATGTATGTCAAATTTTGGTTAGGCAATTACTATTGAATCAAGCTAAAAGTATGAATCTTGACTTTTGTGAAAAGTGTGTATTTAGTAAAGAAAATTTAGTATAGTCATTCGCACAAGTAAAGGAGTTCTCGACTACATATATTCAGATGTGTAGGGTTCAACATTGGTTCATGACTCTCATGGTGGATATATATCATTACTTCCTGACGTTGATCAGTGATTAGTTTAGAAAGGTGTGAGTTTACTTCATGAAGCAAAAAAATGAAGTGTTTATAGAATTCAAGAAAAATAAGGCCATAGTTAAAAATCAAATTGGTTTATCATTCAAAAAGATCACAATTGACAATATAGGAGAATAATGTAGGAGAATTTTGTAGCAATTAATTAAACAAATTCTGTAAGTCATAAGGTATTGTGAGGGCATTGCACTATGCCAAGTACAAGTACTCCACAAAAAATGGAGTGGCAAAACAGATGCATAAAACCATGTTGGAATGTGCTCACAATGTGTGTATTAATGCTGGACTACGTAAAGCTTTTGGGCTAAGGTGTTTAATATGGCAACTCACTTTCTAAACAGATCTTTGTTAACTGCAATCGATCTAAAAATTCCAAGAAAGGTATGGTCAAGGAAACTTGTCGACTGTTCTGTTTTGAAGATATTTTGCTATCCTGTGTATGCTCATGCAAACGATGAAAAGCTCACGACTAGAGAAAACAAGTGTGTTTTCTTGGGGTATGCAAAATGAGTCGAAGTTATCAATTATAGCAAATGGATGATCCATGATCACCATAATTTTTTGTTAGTAGAAACCTAACATTCAACGAATCTACTATGGTGAACCAATGTGGAGTTTGGAATGATAAGGTTGAATAGGTTGAATCAAGTGGTGTTATTATTAAGGTAGGCCAATGTGTTTTTGATAAGGGAGACTCAAATGCTGTCGACTAGGTGGAGTTGGAAGTTGATGTCAAGAAGGTGCAGAATAGGAATGTTATTGATCATTCCTATACTTTAGAGCAAGTTAGTCTAGAAATCGAAAAGCAAAGAGATTCTATGACATTGCCATCGGAAGACAAAAGATAGAAATAAAAGAAATGACCTCATAGACTTAGTTGTATGCGCATCAGATATCTAGCTACTTATGCACTGGCTATGACTGATGATGTTGTTGGAGTTTAACCTTTCACCAATAAGGTTGCATTGAAATGTGCAGAGTGAATAGAATGGGTTGATGCAATGAATGAAGAAATATATTCTCTTTGGAAAAATTGAACTTGGGAGTTAGTACAACTACATAATAGTAAAATAGTCGTCAACAATATATGAATTTTCAAGAAGAAATAAAGAGTTCTTGAAGTGGAACCTACAAGGTCGACCAATGGCAAAATATATTCTTAGAAGGAAGGAGTTGACTATGATGAAGTCTTCTGTCTTATGGTGAAGCATATCTAGGTTGGTTTATGGCAAAAGAGACTATAAAGTAAAGGAGTATTTTGGTTCTCAAACCTTTCAAGCATCACTTATTTACAATAAGTTATGTGAACCATCGTGTCTGTATATGAAGACATGTCTATTAACAAATCTACATATTTCTTAAGAATTATTATGTCTATATGGGAAGACATGTGTTAGATTAAGTGCTTACTACCAGGTTGAAATGTATAGTTATTAGTCAGTGCACAACTTATTTTCTTATTGTGGCAACGCATAGTCTCGTATCTATAACGTGTTATGAGTGTGCTTGAGGGATTCGTAATACACGCATGCTACACCGACAAGTTGGACTATCAAACACATTTGATGTATGCCCATACTCACAATGAGTCCAAGGGTAATTGTTGGCCTCCTAAAACACTAACATATCTTGTTAATTTAACATAAATAGACACATTCCTTAAGAACCATTGTAGACATGTTTGTTCTTTTAAATTAAACAGACATAATCCTTAAGAGCCACATAGACGTATTTGCTTATTTAAAATAAATAGATACAACCCATAAAAATCATGTAGACATGTATTTTTATATAAATAAAATAATTAATCGACACAGCTTTGAAGAACCATTAATCCTAAGGGGTTGGCTTAGCGGTAGATTAGCATGTGATGTGCAAGTATGCGCACAGTTACAGGTTCGAGTCTTAGCTATGCCAATTTCTTGGGGCTAAGCCATAAGGATATTCCTTATGAATCCCCTAATCCTAGTGTAGATGACTTGTCTTTGACCAGGCCAAGGGGTGGATTAGTCGAGATGCGCACAATTTAACCCGGATACCACCTAACCGCAATACTAAAAGAAACAAAAAAAAAACCTAAGGAATTTTGCAATGGAGGAGCATATGATATTTATGAATATTTCTTGTGAATTCTTTAATCCTAACATGGATGGTCTTACCTTTAATCGAATCGGGGAGATAAATTATTTGAGCTTTGCACAAATTGAACTGAGTACCACCTAACCGCAATATTAAAAAAACAAAATCATAAGAGCCATTGTGCCTTTATAAAATTCATGTCTTTTAATTATTATTTTTTTAAAAACATGCACAACTTTTAAGAACAATTGTGTCTTTATGAAAATAAATAGTCTTTAAGAATGAACCACCACAATCAAATTTAAAATTTCCAAATTAATTTGTCCAACTTTCACTACTCACATTTTCGATCCTACTGACCTCACAAGAATTTCCACAGCAACATAATTACTAAGATTCAAATGGTTTGCAATCATTGTAAATACTAAATAGGTTGCTAACAGAAAGACATTTCAACAATGATACGCTGAAAACATTATAACAAGTTAACAACAAGTGAAGAATCAAATTATGAAGCATTCTAATAAGGACAAAATTTAGATAAAGTTTCTTATGTACTTGTGGTGCTTGTCTCCAATAGAAATATAGTATGTGTACATTTTTCTATAACTCATTAATAAAAATTTTGAAAATAATAATTAAATAACTAAAAAATAAAACACATGTCATGTTTCTATTGGAGACAAGCACCACAAGTACTTAAAGAACTTTACTTAAGTTTTCTCCTTCTAATAATTGTTGTCCAAAAGGAACAAAGGGAACTAGATTCGACATTTTTATCTGTTTTCTTACCACAATAATTTTCTAAATAAATACTGTATAGGATTTGTTATGCCAACATAGCTACTATCTAGAACGAGGTTGACTGGCATATGTAAACAACATACATGTATTTATATATCAACCACTATATATTAATTTTGAGTATTCTTTCTTGAGAGTAAGTTAATTTGTTATGTTTCATTTTTATTTAAGTGATATATATGTCTTTTCTTTAAATACAATTTTGTTTGAGTTAATTTGTGTTGGTAACCCAAAATTCTAGTTAGGCCTACGAATCAAAAGATGCCAGGTAAGGGTGTTCGCTAGTCTGGCCCAATTAGATGAATGGCCCGAATCAAATAAAGCTCCAAAATCGATGAGCTTTGAGGGTTGAAGCTGGGTTGAATCCATATTGACCAAGTCAGCACTTAGGTTGTTGAGTGGGACAGTGCATATATCCCATAAAAAAAGGAGTAAGGGCTGAGGATAGTTATCTACCAACGTTTAAATGAAGAGGTACGTGCATGGCCATTTTTGGTGGTTTTTAGACATGAAGCACAATGAAAGACCATCATGGAGTGCCTCACGGTCTAATTATGGCCAAAGGTGATCAGAAGAAGTGAAGATCATGCTCCTAAAATTAAGGAAAGTAAATTTTGAGGCTTGAAGGTGTATTGAAACAATGCTTTTTATAGCTACAATTCAATAAATAGGCCTTAAGGTACTGAAAAAGAGATCCCTAATCAATCACACCAATAATCATTTATGTTTTAGTCACTTCACTTTTAATTATTTAGCACTTTGCAGCTTTTCTTTTACTTTTCCAGTCATTTATCATTTTTTTTTTTACATTTCTAACAAATTTATAACACTTTCTTATAACTTTTAGGTTTAGTTTATGCAATTTATCTTGATTTGTATTTGGGGACACCAATTATTTCCTTGTATTTTAGTTTCCTTATATGAATCTTGTTTAATTCAAGTTGTTTAATGCAATTCAATTTCATTTACATTTGCCAGTTGTGTACTTTGAATCCTGAGCTAAAGATTATTTTAGTTATCTCAAGAACTCGCACTTAAAGACAAGTTTTTCCTTTTGAGAATTTCCTTAAATGAAGCTCATCCTATATTAGGACAATGATGAGAGTGTAGTATTTGCTTTTACTCTTCATAAGCTAACTTAATTTTTTCTCACTAACAATTAATTTGCTATGCTACTCTTTCATTTTAATGTCAAGTGACTTTTCTTTAATACAAGTACCTCTGTCTTCCCTACCTACCTTATAGTATTTTAATTCTATCTATATATCTATATATATATATATATTTTAATATAAACTCTATATTATAAAACAAAGGAAATTTGATAAAGAAAAAAATTAAATATTTGGCTACTAGCAAGTTAGAGGTGTACTTTGCAGCTCTTTTACCGCTTGCCATGTTAGTTTGGGGTATCATAAATTTTTTTCATTATCATTATAGTGTGCTTTACATGGGTAAAACATAGATAGGGGGAAACTAATAATTGATGAGATGTATACATTTTTTTATCTTCCAATATTGTTAGTGTGGACGCAAGAATGAAAATATTACCTCTTGAGCATTGTTAGCTTAGTTATGTTTTTATTATTCAAGAGATCTTTTGTTTTGCTCTGCATCTACAAAATATCTCAGCATCATGATTAAAATGCGGATATTTATATATGGTGATAGGAAGTCTTTAGATGCTGGCTTTTAGTTGATTAAGAGTGAACTTATTGCAATTGTCGTTGTTTAGGACTTGTTTCACATTATCGTATTAAGTATGATAGGATAAATCAATACAATATATTATGATCTTATTAGTTATTTAGTATAAATATTATACTGTATAAACTTATCTATTAAACTCTTCTTATATATTAAAATGATGAATAACTTAATCAAATTTTGAAGAAAAGAATTAGACTTAATATTTTAATGTATAAATTATTATAAAGACTTTTTTATTACAATTCTAAATACCTCGATATCTCAAATCCTTACGTATTAAATTTTATACTATCAGATCTTATACTATCAAATTTTTTACTATCAAATTTAATACTAACAAATTTTATTTTATCATTCGTACTAAACGGGCCTTTAATTGTATTTCCCATGTGGGAATTCGTGTCAATAAGAACTATAGAGGGCTTGGTTGTCTTGGTTTGTCCCATTAGCGTTTACAACTTTGCTTGTTAATAAAAGGTAGGTATGCCTAGTCCGCAATGGACTATAGTAAAATAGATCAGTCCGGGTTGGTCCGAAACTTAAATGGGTCAACATTTTGTTGGCCCGTGTCCACTTCGAGTTGGACCGCAGATTAAGCGAACCAGTTTGCAGCTCGCAATTTCTTCTTCTTCTTTTTTTGGCCTGTTACAGAAGACAGGGAGTGAGAATCTCAAATCCGCTCTACAATTTTTGTCACCGACATCGCTTGGACCACCGTGGATTGCAGCCACCATCTCCGCTACCACAATCCTTCTGTCATCGACGACGATAACTACCCCTCCGACGATGATTTAGAGTCTCTCCGAACTAAGAATCGGTACCTCAAGAACTTGCTCGACCATAATTTAAGGTTGCTGCATAACCTCTCTGAATCGAGGCGCGGTGAGGCACAGACAGTGTCGTCGTCGATGACACCATGACAAACTGAGACCATGACGAATTGAGACTGTGTCGCCCTTTCTGGATCTGAATTGAACGCTGCTTCGTGACTAGATCATGAAGGACAGGGGCTAGCTGGCAACGAGATTGTGATGGACGAGTCAGCGAGGCGTAGCGGTGAGGCTCAGAACATGGCGGAGGATGAGACACGGTGGCAGAGTAAGGGGAAAGGAAATGGGGTGACTGCTACTGTAAGGTCACAGGCTAGGGTTTACATGTTTGTAATTTCGGGCCACATCCATATTGAGCCAGTCTTATATATATATATAGAGAGAGAGAGAGAGAGAGAGAGAGAGATAAGCGGGCTTGCAGGCCGGTCTGCAAAGCCACGAACCAAAATCCATTTAACTCACGGGTTAGACGGACTGCGCCAATAAGCTCACGTTTAAATGAATCAACATTTTGCTTAATCCTAATCCACGTGAGCTGTGAGTTACGCAGACTAAGGCTCGTATACCCACCTTTACCTAGGGTTGTACAACCCGATTCAAAGACCTGAGAACTCGACCCAATCGAATATAAAAATATTCAAGTGGGTTCAGGTCATCGGGTTCGTTCGAGTAAAATTTAATTAATTTGATCATTTATTAGTTTGGGTAATGAGTTCAAGAAACTAACTCGATGACTCGATCCGACTACTCGATTATAGCTAAAGTCTTATCACACTTTCCTCTCTCTTGTCTAGTCTATTTCACTTCACTTCTTTGTCTTTACTCTATCACCTTCTCCTCTCTCTCTCTCTCTCTCTCTCTCTCTCTCTCTCTCTCTCTCTCTCTCTCTCTCTCTCTCTCTCTCTCTCTATATGATATGGGTGCAATGCAGACAATGCTATTCAAGCCGCTGAGGATGACGATAGTGGACGCCAGGGGAGATGATGACGGCGGTGTAGATCTGGGGAGCACGACGGCGGCGTAGATTTGGGGAGCACGACGGCGACGCAAGTTAGGGGAGATGACGACGACACCAATTTGGGGATTAAGATAGCGACACAGATCTAGACAAGGATCTCATCCTCCTCTGACATGAAGGCTGGCGGCACAACGCAGGCAACCATGCCTGCGACCTTGCGACGGTAAGCACGAGCTGCAACGGTAAGCACATAGAGACCTCTGTCGATGACCATGCCTGTGAGATGACCACGATTGTGACTACGAGCGCAACCTGCAACGATCTCTCGATCTGAGCCTCAACGTCGTTTAGAATTTGGTGTGTTACTATCGACGTCATGGCTGGCAACATAGATCTGGAAAATGAGTTTGAATCTGAATGCACTTGATTTTGTATCTACAGGATACACTTGTAACATATTTCAATCTCAACCTGAACCGACCCGATTGTAATCAGGTTGGTTCAGTTCGGGTTACTCAAATTTTTTTTCCAAAACCCGACCTCATCTTATTGGTTTGAATTTTTTCCCTAAACCCGAACTAACCCGACCTGTGTGCAGCCCTACCTTTACCTATTAATCAAATTCAAGCCTCATACATGTTTTACTTTTTTTTTGTTATTTAGAATCTTTAAAATGCATGATTTTTATAGATGATATAGTCTTAATTGGAGAGTCGAGAAAGGAAACAAATGGAAAACTAGAGCTATGGAGACAAGCTTTGGAAGAATATAGCTTCTGTTTAAGCAGGAGTAAGACAGAGTATATGGAATGTAAGTTCAGTACGAAGCGTGCTAATACTAGCTTAGTGGTGAAAATTGAAGATCATATCATACTACAAATCACACGGTTTATGTATCTTGGATTTATCATACAAAATGATGGAGAGATACAGGGAGATGTAAACCATAGGATTCAAGTTGGATAGATGAAATGGAGGAGTGCTTCAAGAGTTATCTGTGATAGAAAAGTGTTTCTCAAACTGAAGAGTAAATTTTACTGCACAATTATAAGACCTGCGATGTTGTATGGTACTGAATGTTGGGCAGTAAAAAGCCAGTAAGAGCATAAGATTAGTGTCGCTGAGATGAGGATGTTGGGCTGGATGTATGATCATACAAGACAATATAGGATTAGGAATGAATACATTAGAGAGAAAGTAGGGGTAGCACCTATTGTGGAAAAGATGAGAGAATCTCGCCTTAGGTGGTTTGAACATGTAAGGAGAAGACTTTTAGAAGCCCCTATAAGAAGAGTAGATCATGTGATGGATAGCCCAATAACTAGAGGTAGAGGGAGATCAAGAAAGATTATAGGTGAAACGATTAAAAATGATTTAGATTTGTATAACATTTCTGAAGACTTAGTTTATGATAAGGTACAATAGTATCATTTGATCCATGTAATTAACCCCACCTAGTAGGAAAAAGATTTAGTTGTTGTTGTTGTTTTAGAATCTTTAAAATTTTTGACAAAAGGGTGGGTTTTTTTTGCCATTTCAATCATATTTTGAGATGATATATGTTGACTGAAGACTTTGTCGGTTAATTTTATTATTATTGTACGTAATTAAATTTATATGTAACACATTTTTAAAATACAAGGAAGATTTTTGCAAGTATTAAGTAAGGTTTGTATAACTTTTAAAAAAGGAAAAGAATATTTAAAAAATCAAATAAAAAGAGGGGTGGTTGAAATATTTTATTCAATAAAATATTAATGATATATTTATAAAATATAATATATTTAAGATTTCTTACAATACTTTACACGGTAACTCACTAAGTATTTTAAAATCGGACCGGACTGCTCAGTTGAACCATGAAACGGTTATATTTCTGGTTTGAGCATTTTCAGATTCAACATTGGATCAATGACAATTTAACTATAAATCTAATCGATTGAACTAATTGAACCAAATCGAAAAATCTCGCCAATTCAATCTCTAATTTGATTTTTAAAACATTACTCACTAATACAGAATTAAAGGAAAAACATTAATTTGACCATTGCGTATTAAAAGAAGATGTAAAAGATTAAGGAATAATGCTAGGCTGGGACAACACATATTACATGCTTAGGGAGGCTTTTGCCCTAGGAAGTAGTGATATTTTAAAAAAGTTATTGTACCAGTGTTGAATATGCATATCGTATTAGATATTTTTTAGATTTTTTAAAATATTTTTAGCCTATATTTTTTAAATATTTTTTGAGTTTTTTATAATAGCAAGTGAAATACCATAATGATTATATAAATAATAGTAGTTTATTGTGTATACAATAACTAAATTGGCTTATGAAACATTTATGTATTTAGTCTAATTTAGAACTTGTGTTTTTTTTAAATATTATATTAATTTTATATTTTAGTTGTGTTGTGTCCAGTAACTTTTAAAATTTGTAATATCCATATATGAGTATCGTATCATATTTATATCTTGTATTTGTATATGTGTTTCATAATTTTCATCCCCTTCCCCATGTCCTCCAAAGACTTGATATGTATTTTTCTAATTTCTTATTTTCTTAAAGATCTCCCCCACCCCACCCCCTCTCAAACTATTATTTTCAATTAGTTTATCTCCGCCGCATTACTTCATATTTTCATAATTTTTATTATTAAATTATAATTGGACTCATTAGAAATTTTGTATATGACACTCTAATTTTACAATCTTATACACATGAGAGATTATGTGTATCATGAAAATGTGTAAAAAACATTATTCAAGAGTAAGATGCTCAAGTAGTTATTATTTAAAAATAATGAAAGAGAAGAGGAGTATATAAGACATACTTGCATAATAATTCTTGGTGCATTTTTTACTCCTCCAGCAACTTCCACCTACCAATGGCTCCTCATGTTATTAAGCAAATATTAAGAGAAATTTAACAAATACTCGAGAATTTTAGATATATTACATGGAGTAAATTTTTTTTAATAAAAAAGACCTACAAGCATGCTTAGTTGAAATTTAATAAAACATTTAAAAAAAAGGTCAATATTAAAATGTTGTTTTTCCATATTTTCATCTCAATCTTCGCAAAACAATAAAAACAGGGAGAGAATTTTGTAATTATAGCAATAACTGTTTAGACTTTAGATTCTTGTTAAAAAAATGATATAACTAAAAAAATTTCTTTTACGAGCACCTCAAAATTTCTTATTATTTTTGGAGTAATGCAATCCTTACACTAAGAAGACAACCCTTTTCGATGTCTTTCAATTATAGTGCAACCAGTCAATTGCTGGATCTCAGCATATTGATTCACAAGAAGCAGAAACAAATTGGAGAGTTAAGATGTAAAAGTAGACAAACCAGTGGTAATGGAAGAAGCTCCAGGAAAAGAAGCAAGAAGCACGGAAGCCATCCAGACCAGTAACTTTTCAGCGGAGCTTCAGTTTCCGTCAGTTCCGTATTTTTCTTATCTTTGTTCTCAGTTGCAATACAGTGGCGGCAGAAGCAGAAGTCTGCTATTTGAACCATTCTGACGGATTAAATAAATAAATAAATATGAAAACTTTTCACCATAGCTGATGTAATGCGGGCACACTGAGCTTGTAGTTCAATTCTTGGGATTTTTTTTCTTGCGCGTTGATTCCATTTTAAATTGTTATTCAAACCCATTTATTGATTTTCGAAGTCCACTTGTTATGACCAATCGAACCCAAAACTCTGCTCTTTAATTCTATCAATTAAGTTAACCTTTGTTTGTCCTATAACTCTTGATTTCCTCCATTTCATAACTGTCTTTCAAGTATCCTTACATTATATCAAATCTTGTGAGATTTTTAGGCTATCTCACAAAATTATATCTCTTAATAGTCAAATATTTTTTAAATACAAGTATTTATAAGTTATAAGAGTTTTTTTAAGAATCAATCATTCTCTATCCTCCTTATAGAATAAGGATCTATTATATTTCCTACAATAAAATAATCACCTTATAAAACCAATTCAATTTGAAATAAAAAATTACTAATAATAATTATTAAACTAAAATTTTGGGTCAAATCTAACAAATGGCAAAAGTTGTCTCCTCTAATTCCCTTCTAGATTCTATGGTATCATAATCTTTAGAACTAAATCGGACCAATCGGTCAAACCAAACAAATCAAGAACCAATCCTCGTATCAGTTCAATCAACTTTCAAAAATCATATTTTTAATAATCGGTAAAAACAATTGAAAGTCATTTGAATTGGTCTAATTTTTATTTTTTATTTTTGAAAAATCTAATATTTTTAAAAAATATATTTAATTTTTTTTAATATATTGATTATTTAGTTCCTAATTTATAACCAAAATTCATCATATTTATCCTCTAAATTTGTCCAATATAAGATAAATAGGAGTTTATAATGTAATCATTTAGTTTTAATTTATAATGAGAAATTTCATCTATTACTTTTTTACTTATTCAATCTGAGACTAGTATATATTAGAAAATTATGTTAGTATTAGTATAATAATTTTAGTTTAATATTTATTTACATGATAAATAAATTTAATTATATTAAAAATATATTTCAATATTTTTCTTTGGTATTATTTATACAACTAACATATATATATATAATATTTTTTTACATATTGTTATATATTTTTATAATATATGTATGTTTTTCAACTTTACTCTAAATTTCATTTTTTCTTACAACTATATTTTGTTTCAATTTTTTCACAGATCTTTCTAAAACCCACCAATAACTTGTTAATGGCCACTGTTATTGCCTATATTTGGTCTCCTAAGAAAGGGATGTGATTGTGTACTTAGAATCAAGATTAATTTTATGATAAGTCTTATTCCAATTTTTTTTTTAATATTTGTTCTCAGTCGCAATAAAGAGGCAGAAGCAGAAGTTTAAAAGCCACCAAGGTTGAATGCACACAAAAGAAAAAGCCACCAAGGTTGATTGCATACAAAAGAAAAGTCACCAATGATGAACCCACTAGCTGATGTAACGTGGGCACACTGAGTGCGTTGTTCAAATCCTGGGATTTGTCATTGCGCTTTGACTCCATTTTAAATTGGTTCTTCAAATCTCATGTATTGACTTTCAGGAAAAAAGAAAAAAAAAGAAAAAAATGGATAAGAATTAAGAAATGAGAAAAGAATAAAAATAAGCTTTGCTGTTTGCTTCCAAAGGGAAACTCGAAACTTACGCTTGGGATGAAAGTGACGAAAATAATGATTTTATTGCATGAAAGTGGAATGAAAATGGTTGAAATGAAATGGCCATTCCCAATCTATAGTTAACTTTACAGTATTTTCATATAGTTTATTTTAATATATTATTTTTTCATAAAGATTTTTTAATTATTCTTTATATATATAGTATTTTTATTTTATTTTATTTTTATCTGAATTTTTTGATTCAATTGTTTGACTCGTGATAAGATTATTGATCTGACCTTCTGACCAGGTTAACTATAAATTAAGAGTTCATCCTTAAAAAAACTTCATCTTCCATATTTGTTCATGAAAAATAAAACCTAACTTGGTTTCTCAAAATTTCAAAAATCGAGTCAAATAAGTTTTTTTTATTAGACACTTTAATCTTTGTCAGAGATTAATTTGACCTAACTTTTAAGATTCTCAAAGATCATGTTAAGTATTTTCATTTTGTAGGGACTAATATGAATAACAAAGTTTTTCTCAAAGATTGTGTATTTACTCTTAAATTAATTTAACTAGCCTATTAATATAAAAAATATAAAAATACTACATACTACTAACATTATTGGATTGGTAGTTAATACTAATAATAAAAAAATGCAGATAATGTTAAAAAATACAAATACTAACATGTGTTAGTCTGAGTAGAAGAACTTGATTCTTTAAATATGTAATCTTGTATTTAATCTTTTTGAATTCATGTGTATAAAAATAATATTATTAAAAATAATCTTTATTTAAATGTTTAATCATACATGGAAGGATAGTCTCTCACTTTTCAAGTGAAAGTATTTTGAAAAAAAAATGCAAATAAGAATTGTTGTGTTTGAAAAGCTTCCATTGCATGTGTGCCCAACAACATCCCATCCTCACGCACAAAAAAATTTAGAGTTGGAAACGGACCCTTAAATTATTGACCAATTTGAGCTGTATGGACATAAAAAAGTATAATATACTAATATCCTTTTTTGTAAGAAATAATTTAGAGCACAAGAATAGAGAAGTATCTGCATAACAAAATATACAATATTCCAAAAGGCCACAATTATCGCTTGCGTGTTCTCATTTTCTAAAGCATTTGTTTGGTATACAATTTTAAGTGGAAAGGAAAGGACAGAGGGGAGTACATTATACTCGTATCTTGTTTGGTATACAAGTAGAAAGGGATTTAAAAGGATGTATTTTTTTATGAGACTCACAAAATTTGCATCCCTTGCCTAATGGATGTAAAGGGAGGAAATGGAGATTGTTTGTGAATTCCACCAAAATTTACATACATATCTTTTTATTTACATATATTTTTATTTTTTTCCGTTGTAAAATCAAACAAAAGAATGAAAACCTTTTTTTTTTCATTAGATGATATCAAATAAAGGAAGAGATAAACTTCTTCACTTTTCTATTCCTTTTCTTTTTTATCAAGTTCATTTCCTTTCTTTTATTGTCCGACACTTTAGTCATTGTCATGGACTAATTTAACCTAGTTTTTGAAATTGATCATGTTAGGTTTTTTCATTTTGCAGGATCTAATACAGAGAGCAAAGTTTTTCTCATATATGAGATTGAGTATATTTACTCTTAAATTAATTTCACCTACCTATTAATTCCAAAGTATAAAAATATTGTATACTGCTAACATTATTGGATTGGTAGTTAATACTAATAATAAAAAATGCAAATAATGTAACAAAAAAATGTAAAATACTAATGTGTGTTAGTCTAAATGAAATGATTTGAGTCTTTACATATATAATTTTGTGTTTGATATCTAAATTTAAGTGTATAAAAATAATATCGTTTAAAAAAATCTTTATTTAAATGTTTGATCGTACATTAGAGGATAGTTTTTCACTTATTAAGTAAGAATACTTTAAAAAAATGAAGACAAAAAATGTTGACTTTGAAAGCTTCCATTGTGTGTGCCCAACAACATCCCATTTCTTACACACAATACAAAATCAAAGACTGAAATATATTACTAATAAAAATTTAGAATTGGAAATAGACCTTTAAATTATTGGCCAATTTGAGTTGTATGGGCATAAAAAAATATAATATACTGATATCCTTTTTGTAAGAAATAATTTAGAGCACAAAAGTAGAGAAATATCTACATAACAAAATATAAAATATTCCAAAAGGCCGCAATCATCGCTTGCATGTTCGTATTTTTAAAAGGGTTTATTTGGTATACTATTTTTTAGTGGAAAAGAAAAGAAAGAGGAGAGTAGCGAAGTATATTGTACTTATATCTTGTTTGGTATATAGGGAGAAAAGGATTTGAAAGGATGTATTTTTTATGAGATCTACAAAATTTGTATCCTTGGTTGATGGATGGAAAGGGAGGAAAGAGAAATTGTGTGTGAATCTCATCAAAATTTAGATACATCTCTATTTTTTTTATATATTTTTATTTTTATAAAATCAAATAAAAAATATAAGTTTTTTTTTTTCATTAGATGATATCAAACAAAGGAAGGGATAAACTTCTCCACTTCTCTCTTTCTTTCATTTTCTTTTTTTTTATTGTGTTTTTTCTCTCCGTGATATCAATCAAACCCAAAAATACGAGAAGACTTCGGTCAACCCGATGCCGAGTTTGGTTGGGGTCCAAATTTACTGTGCTACAGTTTTCTTGTTCAATGTTTTTTTTATAATAACCTGTAAATTTATTTAATGAAAAGTATACCAGCACTTACAATTCATTGAAAACAATAAATTTATTAAGAAGATGAAAATAAATATAATATTTACTAAAAATTAATCTATGATTTATAACTCTACTCATGATTTGTAGAATGATAACGCATTTTTCATAATATATTGTCTATAAAAAAAGTATCAATTCTTTTATATCAGTCTAAAGACCTTAATGTTATGTAAGGCCATGGGAATGATTTGAAAAAATTAAAACTCTAAATTTTAGATCTATCATAATATGAAATAGATTTGAGAAATTTAAAATCAAACTTTTCAAATTTATCAAAAACATAATAGATCTAAAAGATCTGAATAGTCTTATTAAAAAATATACTAAAAAAAATCAAAAAAGAAAATAATGATTTTATTGCATGAAAGTGGAATGAAAATGGTTGAAATGAAATGGCCATTCTCAATCTATAGTTAACTTTACAGTATTTTCATATAGTTTATTTAAATATATTATTTTTTCATAAAGTTTTTTTAATTATTCTTTTATATATATAGTATTTTTTATTTTATTTTATTTTTGTCTAAATTTTTTGGTTTGACTACTTGACTCATGATAGGATCATTGATCTGACATTCTGACCAAATTAACTATAGATTAAGAGTTCGTCCTTAAAAAAACTTCATCTTCCATATTTGTTCATGAAAAATAAAACCTAACTTGGTTTCTCAAAATTTTAAAAATCGAGTCAAATAAGTTTTTTTTATTAGACACTTTAATCTTTGTCAGAGATTAATTTGACCTAGCTTTTAAGATTCTCAAAGATCATGTTAAGTTTTTTCATTTTGTAGGGACTAATATGGATAACAAAGTTTTTCTCAAAGACAAGATTGTGTATTACTCTTAAATTAATTTAACCAGCCTAATAATATCAAAAATATAAAAATAATATATACTACTAACATTATTGGATTGGTAGTTAATACTAATAAAAAAATGCAAATAATGTAAAAAAAAATACAAATATTAACATGTGTTAGTTCGAGTAAAAGGATTTAAGTTCTTTAAATATGTAGTTTTGTGTTTAATCTTTTTAAATTTATGTGTATAAAAATAATATTATCAAAAATAATCTTTACTTAAATGTTTAATCATACATGAAAAGATAATCTCTCACCTTTCAAGTGAAAGTACTTTAAAAAAAATGCAAATAAAAATTGTTGTGTTTGAAAGCTTCCATTGCATGTGTGCCCAACAACATCCCATCCTCACGCACAAAAAAATTTAGAGTTGGAAACGGACCCTTAAATTATTGACCAATTTGAGCTGTATGGACATAAAAAAGTATAATATACTGAATATCCTTTTTTGTAAGAAATAACTTAGAGCACAAGAATAGAGAAGTATCTGCATAACGAAATATACAATATTCCAAAAGGCCGCAATTATCGCTTGCGTGTTCTCATTTTCTAAAGCATTTGTTTGGTATACAATTTTAAGTGGAAAGGGAAGGACAGAGGGGAGTACATTGTAGTCGTATCTTGTTTGGTATACACGGAGAAAGGGATTTAAAAGGATGTATTTTTTTTATGAGACTCACAAAATTTGCATCCCTTGCCTAATGGATGTAAAGGGAGGAAAGGGAGATTGTTTGTGAATTCCACCAAAATTTACATATATATCTTTTCATTTACATATATTTTTATTCTGAAATAGATTTAGAGGGATACTTGTAAGAGGTATAATGTGATGGCTTCCTCCTTACGCAGTTGCACTCAAGCGTGATGATCTGGTAGGGGGTGGTACCTGCAAAAAGACTCCAATGCTCAAGTTAGGCCATGTACTAGTTGAGTTTTTGCGTTTTTATCACAGTTACCTCATTAGGTTAATCCAATCTTGTCTTTATGGAGCATGATTGGAATCGTGACATTAAGTGCAGGTATTATTAGAATATGAATGTTACGGTTATTAATTGTGAGGAAAGGTTACAGAGCCTTTAATTTCGTAAAATCCTGATTAACAGTTACAAAAGTCTACGCTGATTTAGTAATCCTCGTCATATGGCCCAATGCCATAGTCTGAGGTCTTATAGACTTTTCCGGGGTATTAATGGAGGAGTCCGGTGGAGCGTGCGCAGGGTTGATCCTTCTGGATAGGATTCCGGTCCACGGTCCAAAACAGTTGCCCCCAACTTGGCGCTTTGATAGGATAGCTAAGCGTTAATGTATTAGCTTTATTAAGATAAGGCTTAGTGGATTACGCCTCGGCTTTTACGCCAGGTTTTGTGATGTCTCATACTGAGGCCGACATCCATTGTATAAAAATACCTCCAGGGTTCGAATGTGGTAAATTCGTATTCCTTGTTCCGGGATTTGGATCTTGTTGCCCCCTTGGGTTACTGGGGCCCTTTGCGGAGAGATTTCCTGCAACTTGTACAGATTCGAGCCTTATCTTTGGAAACTGTTGCTTTTGATTTTATTAGGAGATAAGGATCCTTTAAAGAGGATCAGTTTCAATGTTTCCCAAACACCCATTGCTCCTGTAACCAATGGGAAAGAAAGAGCATTAAGTGCGGCTGATTTGATTCGTGGGGCTAGTCAAAACTTTTCATTCTATAAATATAGAAGGTTTGTGTCTGATACTGTTATTCCTTCTTTTAATTTTTCCCCTTTATTTTTTAGAATAGTTCTGTTGTTTCTCTTATGCCTGTACTCATGCTCAAAGCAAGCTAGAGCTTTGCCCTTCGCAAAGGCCACCATTTTTCTACTTCTCCCAAAATCTTTGAAGATACTTCTCTTCTTGCCAACAGCCTTCTTTCATTAAAAACTTTTCTTTCCCAGCGTAGTGACGATAAGAACTTTGCTTTCCCAGCATACGAAGGTGTGTCTAATTCATGCTCTGTCGCTGGGGAGCTTTGTAATTCCTGTTGCGTTGGACGGAGGTAATTAGAGAAATAGAGCCCCTCTTGGTCCTCCTTTTAAATAAGCAGGGGGGACTACTGAGGTGACTGCTTTCAAACGACCTGGAATGATCATGAAACTGGTTGGGTTCCAGTGGAATGAACTTCTTCATGAATAACCCATGCCCCGTCCAGCCGAAGAGAACGCACCCCAGTCTTTTCTTATCCTTGTGAGTGGCACCGAAGAGTGGTGTGGCTGAATGCACCGAAGAGTTGTCCTCATAATGAGAGACATGGTCAGCATCCACATTTGAGATTCCCAGGCGGGCATGCGCTGGGATCCTCACTCCTTGGTTTGCGTTATTCTCTCCACCAGTAAGGGGAAAGATAAGTTTATCCTGGATAGAAACCCTTCGCGAGGGGACTAGGCTTTCAGCTGATGCTAAAGTTTCGTGTCCCTCGTTGAGTGTCTCTACCAGGACAGGCCTGCTCCTAATGGCAGAAGTTTACGGTGGTGCAACAGAAGGAGGGTTGCGCTGAGTTGCTAGGCCCTGTTCGTGGGCAGGGGCAGCATGCGCAACACTTCCTCTCCATTGGTTTTGCCTTGTGCTCACCATGATTGACGTGGGAATAGTAGTTTATTGGTCCCCACAGTCAGTGCAATATTCTGAAATGGATTCAGAAGGATACCTGTAAGAGGTATAATGTTGTGGCTTCCTCCTTGCGCAGCCGCACTCAAGCGTGATGATCCGGTGGGGGGTGGTACCTGTAAAAAGACTCCAACACTCAAGTCAAGCTGTGTACTAGTTGAGTTTTTGTGTTTTTATCACAGTTACCTCATTAGGTTGATCCAGCCTGGTCTTTATGGAGCATGATTGGAATCGTGACATTAAGTGCATGTATTATTGGAATATGGACGTTATGGTTATTAATTACGAGGAAAGGTTACAGAGCCTTTAATTTCGTAAGATCCTGATTGTTAGTTACAAAAGTCTACGCTGATTCAATGATCCTCGTCATATGGCCCAATGCCGTAGTCCGAGGTCTTACAGACCTTTCCGGGATATTAATGGAGGAGTCCGATGGAGCGTGCATCGAGTTGATCCTTCTAGATAGGATCCCAGTCCACGGTCCAGAATAATTTTTATTTTTTTTTCGTTGTAAAATCAAACAAAGGAATGAAAACATTTTTTTTTCATTAGATGATACCAAATAAAGGAAGGGATAAACTTCTTCACTTTTCTCTTCCTTTCCTTTCCTTTCTTTTCTATCAAGTTCATTTCCTTTCTTTTCTTGTCGGACACTTTAGTCATTGTTATGGACTAATTTGACCTAATTTTTGAGATTCTTAAGGATCATGTTAGGTTTCTTCATTTTGCAGGAACTAATATGGGGAGCAAAGTTTTTCTCATATACGAGATTGAGTATATTCACTCTTAAATTAATTTAACCTACCTATTGATTCCAAAATATAAAAATATTGTATACTACTAACATTATTGGATTGGTAGTTAATACTAACAATAAAAAATGCAGATAATGTAACAAAAAATATGCAAAATATTAATGTATGTTAGTCTAAATGGAAGGATTTGAGTCTTTAAGTATGTAGTTTTGTGTTTGATATCTAGATTTAAGTGTATGAAAATAATATTATTTAAAAGAATTTTTGCTTAAATGTCTAATCGTACATTAAAGAGTAGTTTCTCACCTATCAAGTGGAAATATTCTACAAAAAATGCAAACAAAAAATGTTGACTTCGAAAGCTTCCATTGTATGTGCCCAACAGCATCCCATTTCTCGCGCACAATACAAAATCAAAGACTGAAATATATTACTAATAAAAATTTAGAGTTGGAAACAGACCTTTAAATTATTGGCCAATTTGAGTTGTATGGGCATAAAAAAATATAATATATTGATATCCTTTTTGTAAGAAATAATTTAGAGCACAATAATAGAGAAGTATCTGCATAACGAAAATAAAATATTCCAAAAGGCCACAATCATCGCTTGCATGTTCGTATTTCTAGAAAAATTGTTTGGTATACTATTTTTTAGTGAAAAGGAAAGAAAAGAGGGGAGTACCGGAGTATATTGTACTCATATCTTGTTTGGTATATAGGGAGAAAAGGATTTGAAAGGATGTATTTTTTATGAAACTTACAAAATTTGTATCCCTTGGTTGATGGATGGAAAGGGAGGAAAGAGAAATTTTGTGTGAATCTCATCAAAATGTAGATACATCTCTATTTCTTTACATTCATTTTTATTTTTATTTTTATAAAATCAAATAAAAAAATAGAAGTTTCTTTTTTTTTCATTAGATGATATCAAACTAAGGAAAGGATACACTTCTCCACTTCTCTCTTTCTTTCATTTTTTTTCTTTTCTATTAAGTTTTTTTTTTCTCTCCGTGATGTCAATCAAATGCAAAAATACGGGAAGGCTTCGGTCAACCCGATGCCAGTTTGGTTGGGGTCCAAATTTACTGTGCTAGAGTTTTCTTGTTCAATGCTTCTTTTTTTTTTAATAATAACCTATAATTTTATTTAATTAAAAGTATACCAGCACTTACAATTTCATTAAAAATAATAAATTTATTAAGAAGATGAAATAAATATAATATTTACTAAAAATTAATCCATTATTTATAACTCTACTCATAATCTGTAGAATGACAATGCATTTTTCTTTGTAGAGATCGATACATAATATATTTTTTATAAAAAAATATCACATCATTTATCTTAGTCTAAAGACCTTAATGTTATGTAAGGCTAATGCATGAGAATGATTTGAGAAAATTAAAACTCTAAATTTTAGATCTATCATAATATGAAATAGATTTGAGAAATTCAAAATCAAAATTTTCAAATTTATCAAAAACATAATAAATCTGAAAGATCTGGATAGTCTTATTAGAAAAAATATTAAAAAATAAAAAAATTCAGAAAAGAAAACGAAGATGACTAACCCCCATTAAATAGACACACAAAAAATGAAGAAAAAATATGTTTATGCTTGAGTTTTGATGAGTAAATAAATATGGTTTTATTCTTTATATTTTATAAACAAACAAAAACTGCTCCATAAAGTAAGCTTCAAATGTTTGATCAGAAGATTTTATGGAAGAAAAAGAAAGTTATGTTTGGTTTATGCAAATATTACTTAAAGTAAGTGAATCTATTGTCCAATAAATTAAGTGTTAACTAGATTTGTAACCTGTGCAGTATACGGAGAAGAAAAATGAAATTTTATTATTTTTGTTAATATTTATATTTATTAATTTGCTATATGACTACTTTAAAGAGTATTTAGTCAAATCTTAAAAAATAATTTAACACATAATTTTATGAGATGAATATAAAAATGACATATAACTTAAATTAGTTAAAAAAAGAGTCAAGACGAATTTAATAATAATTGGTCACGGTAGAAATGGACTATAACTCTTGGCAAAATTTTCCTGCAACATCAGATATTTGAATCCTGGAGTTACCATATTGGGAAGGTCTTCACCTAATTAACCACCACTCATGCTCTGAAGGTTAATTTTACAACAATGCCGATAAAGATACCTTAGTCAAAGATAAAAAAAAACTAATAAAAAGGTGGGGGGAAATAATTTAAAGCACAAATTAAATCTTTCAATAAGAGAACAATTCGTATTAAAGAATAATTATAATAAAGAATAACATATAACTAGTTATCTTACTCGTGCATTGTGCGAGTTATTTTATTTTTGTATTATTAATTTTATTAAAAAACCTTAGTTTTCACAAGGATTTTTTTACAACTTCTCATAGTAATTTTATTATATTATATTAATATTACATGATTAATTCTTTTCTTATCAATATTACTCTTTAAAATTGTTGTCATTTAATAAAATATTACTTTTTTACTAAAAAACGTTTCTCGTCCAACTAAATATTTCAATTTTTGTTCATCGTATATTTCCGTACATATGTTTGTTGACTTTTTTGTATGCCTATATTTTCATTTCAAATTTCTCATTTCTCACTTATTGGATTCATCAGAAAGTGATATAAATTAACCACTTATTTCTAATGTATTAATCAATTAATTCCTCGCTTCTCAATTCCCGCTTATTGGATTCACCAGAAACTAATATAGATTGATCACTTATTTCTAATGTATTAACAAGTTAATTTCTTACTTCTCATTTCCCGATTTTTGGATTCACCAAAAATTGATATAGATTAACCACTTATTTTTAATGTATTAACCAGTTAATTTAGATCCACCAATTAATGAGATTTACCAGAAATTTATAGTAATTAACCACTTTTACGTAATGTATTAACCAGTTATTCATTATTGAGAACTCTTTTTTGGATTCACCAGAAACTGATATAGATTAACCACTTATTTCTAATGTATTAACCAGTTAATTTGGATTCACCAATTAATGAAATTCACCAGAAACCTATAGTGATTAACCACTTTTACGTAATGTATTAATCAGTTATTCATTATTGAGAATTATTTCTTGGATTCACCAGAAACTGATATAGATTAACCACTTATTTCTAATGTATTAACCAGTTAATTCGGATTCACCAATTAATGAGATTCACCAGAAACCTATAGTGATTAACCACTTTTACGTAATGTATTAACCAATTATTCATTATTGGGAACTCTTTCTTAGATTCACCAGAAACTGATATAGATTAACTATTTATTTTTAATGTATTAATCAGTTAATTTGAATTCACTAATTAATGAGATTTACCAGAAACCTATAGTGATTAACCACTTTTACGTAATATGTGATGAATTTCATTAACTGATGAAAGCAAAATTAACTGGTTAATACATTAGAAATAAGTGGTTAATCTATATCAGTTTCTAGTGAATTTAAGAAGTGAAAAATGAAAAATTTAAAATGAAAATATTGGCATATGATGAATAATAATTGAACATATTTTAGATGGACAAATAGCGCGACCGTTTTTACTATATGGTATCATTACTGTTTGATTTTTTTCATACCAATAAAGTATTTTGGTTTGGTTTTTCTTACCAATACATGCACCTAGGTACTGTTTTCTTTTTATTTTATTATTTCATTGTTTTATTTTAAAATTTTACATAATTTCTATTTAATATTTTTATTGAAAATAAATTTTCACGTTTTTAATTTTAATTTTTTATAACTATCATCACTGTTACTTGATTATTTTTTCACTAACATGCATATATTAATATTGTTGTCTTTTTTTATTTCATTATTCTATTATTTTATTTTAAAAGTTAACTTAATCTTTATTTTTATTTAATATTTATTATTTATATTAAAACAAATTTTTGATTCTCTATACAATTTTACAACATGCTATTACTATTTCATGATTAACTTTTATTTTATGTACACTCACATTTTTTTAAAGTTTATTATTCATTATCTTTTTCAAAATTCATATATGATTAATGATATTATTAAATATAGATTAATTGTAGTAATAAATAATATGAAAAATAAATTATTAAAAATTAATGATAATTTTGTTACTTGGCAAAAGCTTAAAAATTGGATAAAATTTTAACACATCATGTACTAAGCAAGATTTATGTTTACTATGTTGTCTTATATATATTTATTATTTATAAAAATTTAGACACATCTTATACTAATATTATTAGTATAAATAAAAGAGTTATATTATAAATAAAATGTACAACAATTAAATAAAATCATACAAATTATTCAAATATTTTTTTATCATTGGAACTTACAAGATTAAAATTAAAAGGTTATAGATTTTATAAATATAAAAAAATAGTATTCAAAGGACATTTTATAAATGTATTTTTATTTTTCTTTATTTAAGATTAATATATGTAATAAAGTATGATTTTTTTTAATTTATTAAAAATGAAAAATTGAAAAGGCGAAAAGTCATGAAAGATATGAATGGGAGAAATGAAAAGTCAAAAAAGAAAACATAGTGAAGTTAATTATAATTATTATAAATTTAAAAAATTAAAAAAAACCAAAATTAGGGAAAATGCCATGTGATAAATTTAGTGAAACAACTTTTATATATAGTTAAAGATATATATCAATAATGAGATGAGACACATCTATGTCAACTTTTAAAAAACCTCTCTATATGCTATGTTCACTGTGATATTTGTAAGATTTTGATCTTTATCACAATTTAATATTTCCAAACTACTTCTATTTGTAACTCTTGACACTGCCATGCATAATTGCCGATCACAAAAAATAAGTTTTTCAAGGATATTTGCTAAATTAATAAGGATATTTACTTTATATGAGAAGGAGTAAATATTAGTGCATACATTCATATCCAAGAATACACCTTTGTCACGTTAAAAAAAAAAACCTTTTTGTCTAGCGTTGTTTCTTTATTGAATTAAAAAAATATTAATAAAGTGATAATATTTTAAGTATTTTATAAAGACTAATAAGTCAAATGCAATCACATTTTTTACAGTTTGATTTGAAGGGAGTAAAATCAATTGAATATACAAAGTTCCATAAAATTTAAAAGAAATAAAAAGTGAATATACAAAGAGTTATGTTTAAAGTAATATCCATAGCATTAAAGGTGTTTATGAGACAAATTGGGTAAAGGTTGACTTGGACTAAACTAGTCCTAAAAGTTTTTCGGGTCATTTCTTTTGGATCTGGACTCGGCTTATTCATAACTTAATTAATGATTAAGTTGGATTGAGTTCATTTGATATTTAGATAAATTACAAAAATTTAAATATTATATATACTTAAGTTATAAAATTTTAAAAATAAAAAAACTAAAATTAAGAGATGATCTATAATATATATTTAAAAAAAACTATAACAACACAAATACATTATTATGCACATAAAAGTTACTAATTTAAGTAAAAGAAATTATTATTTATCACTAATTACTAATAAAAATTATGCTTTAATAAATTATGTAACGTCAAACTGAGTTGAGATAATAGGAAGTGTAACCCAAATTTAACCCAAAATACACCATATCTGAATTTTTATCCAAACCCATTCCAGATTAGGAACTCCAGGTGACACCAAGTTTTGAACGCCCTTGCTTAGCATCAAGCCCCACTAGTTTCGAGACTAATGTAATGATTCATGATGGTCAAAAGCTTGTCAGTATTACACCTTTTTATTTATTTTTCGAGAAATGATAGTCATACATATTTTTTTTTTATATATCATGTTTACAATTTTACTTATTTAAAAAATAAAAAGTTGAGAGACAAGATATTAAGATATGTGTTTTTTATTTTTATTTTATTACTTAAAAAGAAAGTTACATAAGAATTATATATATAGATGTTATTTGCAGATAAAAAATATTACATCATATTTACATCTTGCTTGTTTGAGAAATAAAAAAAAGTGTATTGAAATTTGTGTTTTTTAAAATTTTATTATTTAAAAAATAATGTAAAAAACTTATATATAAATATTATTATTAAAAAATAATGTATAAATATCACTACTCTTGTTTTTCTTCACTGAAAGAAGTCAAGACGGCAATCTTGAAATTAAGTTGAGAGCACCAAACCAAAATGATGCTACCACCTAAAATTACATGACGTCTAATTCGAAAACTTGAGGGTGATTCTTTAATTAGGTCACGCTTGAGGCTTAATAATAAACTTTGTGGAAGCAGATTGAACAAGCCTATATGAACATACGCGTTCTTCGAGCATTTTCAAGACAACAACTGCTAGAGAAGAAAACTAGAAGGGATATCTTTGAAAGAAACTTCACCAAGATTGTCTTAAAAAAGTGAAAAATTATTATATACTCATAGAATAGGATTAACTATATGCTCCAAGCCTTTCTATCATTAATTTTAAGTTAAAAATTTAAAATTTTGGTAAATATATCTAAAATTATTAATAAAAATATTCATAAAATACATATTTATTGTTGCTTTAATAATATACAATAATTTCTCTAAATAGGTTGGATGACATGTTTTATGTTGCGGATGTAGGATCAATTACTAACAGTTTTAAATAGTTCTCAAATTAAAATCCAACCAATTTAATTTGTGGTGATTTTCAGTGACGGACTCAATTATTGAGGAGGGGAGACACATGCCTTTATTTTATTTTAGAATTTTTTTTTGTTTTTATATAAATATATTTATATATGTCTTTTTTATTCTTTTATATATGTAATTTTTATTCTTATATATAGATAAATTAATAAATTTATAATAATAAAAAATAAAACTTATATTCGTAGTTATAAAAAAGTAAAACTCATGTTTATAGTGATAAAAATAAATTTTATAATATTATTTTTTATTTTTTAATAACACTTACATGATTTGATATTTGAATATATTTATATAATACTATTTTTTATTTTTTAATAACATTCACATAGATTTAGTACTAATATATTCAAAGTATGAATTTTTTCTTCTCTCACCTTTCTTTATTTGTGTAAACTAATAATGACAGAAGACATTATCTACTTAATCTCTGTTTTATCTGTTTTAACCACAGATATATTCCTTAAAATTCCTGGGTGATTTCACTGCTATTGCTTGGGTCAAAAGTTGTTGGGTTGACTATCTAGACCTATAGACTACAGTTAGAAAACAGGATAAGTTCAAGTTGAGAATGAGCTATATATTCATATCGATATAGAAGTTCCAAAAAACAATAATTAAACCATGGAAGATCTTGCAAGTATCGTGTTTTTCATTTGTGTACTTAAAGAAAAACCCTAAGTTGTACTACAAATAGTTTTCGAAGGAAAGGGAATAATTAAGTACAGTTGCTATGACTGCTTTCAGCAATTTACTAAACAGAAATCTATAAAACTTGTTCTCATCTACCATCGGTAGAGGTGTAGATTGAGTGAGTTCTATAGCATCATATTTTAATTTGACTCAATCATTAGAATAATAAATTGAATTGTGTTGAATTTATGAGTCTGATATATATTTAAAAAAAATTCTAAAAAAAGTTGAAATATAAAATTGAAAGATTATTACATATAACATGTTTTACATAAACATAACAAGTCAAATAGTAATTCATATAATTGATCTTATATAAATATAATAGATCTCAAATAAATTAAATGCACATAAGTATATAATAAATTAACAAGTCTTATTAATTTAAGTTTGGAATAAACTAAACTAAGTTAATAGCTCTCAATATTCATAAATAATAAATTACTCTAACCAATTGAAGTCAATGTCATCACACATACTATATGAATTGACATAATCATTAATTTCACTCTCTATTTTTTTAAGACATTGCAATTCTTGAAATAAGAAGTTAGTGATTTGAATTTTTTATTTGAGATTAGAAATTTGGGAGTGAGTAACCGAAATTGTGATTGATGAGAAGAAGTGTATTGTCTGTATGTGAGCGTTTTTATCTTTTGTTAGGTTTTAAAGTGGAACAACATCATTTCACTAGATGAACTTTTTTTTAATGGTTGTTTTGCTGTGGTTAAACGATTTTTTAGCCACGACTAAACTATTTTTTTTTAACTTAAATACAAAACGTGAGTGAGTTAGGTACTCATAAGTTAAGTTGGATGTTTCTAAATTCATTATCTAATTCACATACTGTAGGTTGAAGTATTTTTTAACACAACTCATAAACTCAACTTAACTCACATTTTATAAGTTGGGTTGAGTTAAAACCCACAAATTCACAAATTGATCCAACCCACTTAAAACCTCTAACCATTGGCATTAATTAGTGGACGAAGACAAACATTAATCTAGTATGGAAATCATAGATGATGGCACATGCACATCTAGACCATGACTTTTTATTAATAAAATTAAAAATGGGTTGGGTTAAGATATTTAAAAATGATTCTGAATTTTTTTTTTCGAATCGTATGTATAAAATTGGGTAAAAACTTCATATCTTAAGTATACAGATTAATTTTTAATATACGTGAAGTTATATTATAAAAATGTGTATATTTTAAATATGATACATATAACTTTACACATGTAAAAATTTAGTTTATATACCTAAAATAAGAACTTTCTATCCAAGAATTTCTTTGCGGTTCAAATTGCTCTCACTTCAAGTTTGGTTTCATGTTTTTGAGTAACTAAAATCAATGAGTGTTAAATTCTCAAAATCAGTTACATTTCCTTGAGGCTACCTTAACTATTTGAGTTATTTAACTCCTTCGACATTCCAACCCAGTTCCACCACCAAGAAGAACGGCAGACCAAGCACCAAGAGAGAAGATCCAAATGGGTGTCGCCGGCCTATCTCCGTCCATCATCACCGCTGTTGCTAGCCTCAAGAATCTTTGTTCATTACTCGTTAGAATTAATCAGCAATATATCACCTTAAATACCAAGATTCTTCTTCCTTCTTTGGAAGAAACATGTGTTCTGAGTTCATCCAATGTAGCAACGCCCAAATGGTGGGTCGTTCGGTGCATCACACAATTCATTTGGCTGCATGTGCAAGCAAGAAACCGCACACTGCAAAATGCTTGCACAGTGGATAAAAACTGGTGGAGAGCTTCTTTCTTATATTTTAGAACTTTCTTTTTTTTTTAACATAAATCATATGAACTATCTTGTTTTCTCACATGATAATTTTTTTAAAATTCGTGTAAAATTTTATTGGAATTTGCTAAAAAACACTCAAGCTCTCATACGCTTGAGTGCTCTAGCCTTTGGATTGATAACTTTTGTAGTGAAATCTGTGTGTTTTAATCGACAAAAACTTAAAAAAAAAAAAATTACACTGTTGGAGCTCAAGTGTTTATGCGCTCGAGCCTTCACCAGCACCACCCATTTTTATTAATTGAATTACTCTTTCTTACTATATGATAATTTTTTTTATCAATCGGATTACCTCTTTTGGTCATGTGGTGGACCCTCTCTCCAATTCAACTAAAATTTTTTCCGCCCAGAGAAATTTCACTCGTTCCGCGCCTTTTTCTTTTCTTGTTGTCGCTTTCACGCTTTTTCCTTTTTCTTCCTGTGGCATTGAGGTTTTTTTTTTTTTTTGGCCTACTTTTCACCGTCCTACTCCTAGCATTTGAAGCTGGCAGCTGCATTTTCAATCTTTCTCTATTCGGCGTGTCACATCAAATGACAAATTGGAGTGATACTATTTATATAGTGAAGATGCAGTTAATGCAAGCACCAAATTCTTCTTTAAAATATATTAGAAATAGACACTAAACTAGGATTAGTCATGTCTGCCCGCGTAACAACTAACAACTTGTAGTTTGCTTATACACTGTTAAGAAATTTTATTTTATTATATATATATTTAACTCAAGTTATAAATAATTTATTTTATGTTATTAGATATATTTTTAAATTTATAAAAATTACATCACCACCTTTTTAGTTAAAAAATGCAAATTAATAATTATAGTTCTTAGATCTATTTTTTTTAATCAATTACTCATTCCATTTATTTTTATATGCTCATTAAAGTAGTTAGGGTGTCTAGTTGGCCAATTCAACCCGCAAATTCATGAGTTTAAACTAAAATTAACTCATAAAATGTAGGTTATATTGAGTTGAATTAAAAAATATTTTAATTCCTAATGTGTGAATCAGATAGCTAGTTAAAATATGTTTAATCCTCATAAATCCAACTTACTCATATATATTTTTTAGTATAAAGTTGTTTAAATGATAAAGAGCATATTAAAAAATAAAGTAAAATAAATGATTATGTCAATACACATGATATGTGTGATGACATTGACTTTTATTGATTAGACTAATTTATTGTTTGAGTTATGATTAGTTTTGTTTAGTTTATTTCAAATTTACTAAGATTTGTTATTTGTTAATTTGTTATGCACTTATTAACTTATGTTATTTAGTTCATTTGAAATTGAGATCTATTATATTTAAATAAGATCAGTTTAGATTTATGATATTAATTTGTTAGATTAAAATCTATTATATTTAAAATTAAGACTTATAATGTTAATTTGTTAGATTTTATATTTTAACTTTTTTTAAAGTCATACACACGGATTTGACCCAACCCAACATATTTTTGAGCGAAGTCAAGTTGAGTCGCGTTGAATGAAAAAAATATTCTTCACCCAACCTAACTCAACCCACTATTCCGGTGAATGGGTCGAGTCTAGAAAAAGCTGTTGAATCCATCCAACTCACCTAATGGACACTCTTAAAATTGTTGTTCAAAAATTAAGAATTTTTTTATTTTTTATTATAACCAAAATTAATTTTATTGACTAAAATATATTTTTATTGAAATATTTAAAATATTATTATCAATTTATTACTCTATTAATTTTTTCTCACTTATTAATACTAAAAGTAAAATTAATTAAAAAAATAATTAATGGTTCATTTTGATTTTCTAAATTAACAAATAAAATTAAACAAAACAAATTTTTTAAATGAACATCTAAAATTGGACCGGAGGAGTAAGATTTTCGATACATTTCCTTTTAATTTTAAACATTTTATCTTTTTAATATATTTTATCATTTTGTTTCCACATTTCCTTTTAATTTTAATCATTTTATCTTTTTAATAAATTTTATCATTTTGTTTCCACTATGTATTTAATTTTGGTTTGTTATCCAAATCTATATATTCAAAAATCACTCTATTAATTTTCATTTATTACCTAATAATTAAATCAATAAAATTATCTATTATATTATAATAAATTAACTATCTCTTATATCAAGTGATAATATTAGTTTTAATTTATTAATTTTTTTAAAGAAACAATAAAGAGAAAGACATATCAAATATAATTAAAAAATCTATCAATCTCACTACAACCATTGGCGAAAAATAAAATTTTAAGAAAATAATTGTCACTAATTTTATTTAAATTAAGAAAAAAATTAATTTTTTTAAAGTAAATTAGTCTTCAAAATCAAATTAAGTTCAGGAGTCGATTGTGTATAGAAAATAGTAAAAACTAAATCGCACAATATTCTTGATATGTCCATCCTAAGAAGGTTACTCTAAGTTAATTGTACAAATCAATGATAATCTAAACAAGTTTATTTTATCTTTAAAAAAAAATTGAGATATTGTAATTATTAAAAAAAAGATAAATCAATTATGAAAATTTAATTTTAATTTAACTTTTGACTTATATATTCTTTAAGTGTTGATTAGAAACTCAAAGTCAACACAATTCTCTAAAAAAATGATTATTAGTTGGTTGATTACTATTTAAGAAAAGATTTTCTTGAAATTTTTTTTATTTAAAAACATATCCATTCTTGGATAGAGTTCAAGATAGCAAGACAATGTCATAGATCGTTGTGTGGATTAATTTTTTGTTTTTAAAAATTTTTATTTAACAATTATGAAAGTAACATTTTTTAAATACAAAACAAAGAAACACGCACTATAATAACAATTCTGATATTTCTATCATTAATAATACATATACAATTTTTTATATTTTTTAATATTATTTATCATACTTATTTTTTTTATAACTTTTTTCACTAAACTTGACTCTCTTAAAAAAGTGTCAAATACACTCTTAAAAAAGATATATGATAATCTTTTTCCTATGATAATCAATATTAACATTCTAAAATTAATATAAAATTATGTCATTGAACAAAGTAAATATAATTAAACTAGAAGCAGGATAACTTTAAATAATCCAAATAAGAACACTTAGAATATTTTTTATCATTTTTTTCATTTTTATTTTTTTGGATTTTTCATTCTTTCTTTTAATCAAAATCCCTTTTATATCTAATAACTCACTTAATTTTTTTTTATTTTTCTGCATTAAAATAAAAAAACAAACTAAAGAAAATCAGATTAACCTTTAATGAAAAAACTAACCCAATTCCAAAATATAAAAAAAAATGTTAATCTTTTCAAATAGGGACATTGTTCTGTTAGCCAAAAACAAAAAATGATTGTATTAATAAAAAAATACATATTTAAATTTACATATTACATGTGATATATGTAATTTTTTTTATAACACATCACATACAGTATATATCATTTTTACATATAACACATCACCATTCATTTGGCTGCATGTGCAAGCAAGAAACCGCACACTGCAAAATGCTTGCACAGTGGATAAAAACTGGTGGAGAGCTTATTTCTTATATTTTAGAACCTTTTTTTTTTAACATAAATCATATGAACTATATTGTTTTCTCACATGATAATTTTTTTTTAAATTCGTGTAAAATTTTATTGGAATTTGCTAAAATACACTCAAGCTCTCGTACACTTGAGTGCTCTAGCCTTTGGATTGATAACTTTTGTAGTGAAATCTGTGTGTTTCAATCGACAAAAAACTAAAAAAAAATTTACACTGTTGGAGCTCAAGTGTTTATGCGCTCGAGTGTTCACCAGCACCACCCATTTTTATTAATTGAATTACTCTTTCTTACTATATGATAATTTTTTTTATCAATCGGATTACCTCTTTTTGTCATGTGGTGGACCCTCTCTCCAATTCAACTAAAATTTTTCCGCCCAGAGAAATTTCACTCATTCCGCGCCTTTTTCTTTTCTTGTTGTCGCTTTCACGCTTTTTCCTTTTTCTTCCTGTGGCATTGAGGTTTTTTTTTTTTGGCCTACTTTTCACCGTCCTACTCCTAGCATTTGAAGCTGGCAGCTGCATTTTCAATCTTTCTCTATTCGGCGTGTCACATCAAATGACAAATTGGAGTGATACTATTTATATAGTGAAGATGCAGTTAATGCAAGCACCAAATTCTTCTTTAAAATATATTAGAAATAGACACTAAACTAGGATTAGTCATGTCTGCCCGCGTAACAACTAACAACTTGTAGTTTGCTTATATACTGTTAATAAATTTTATTTTATTATATTTATATTTAACTCAAGTTATAAATAATTTATTTTATGTTATTAGATATATTTTTAAATTTATAAAAAATTACATCACCACCTTTTTAGTTAAAAAATGCAAATTAATAATTATAGTTCTTAGATCTATTTTTTTTAATCAATTACTCATTCCATTTATTTTTATATGCTCATTAAAGTCGTTAGGGTGTCTAGTTGGCCAATTCAACCCGCAAATTCATGAGTTTAAACTAAACTTAACTCATAAAATGTAGGTTATATTGAGTTGAGTTAAAAAATATTTTAACTCGTAGTGTGTGAATCAGATAACGAGTTAAAATATGTTTAATTCGCATAAATCCAACTTACTTATATATATTTTTTAGTATAAAGTTATTTAAATGATAAAGAACATATAAAAAAATAAAGTGAAATAAATGATTATGTCAATACACATGACATGTGTGATGGCACTGACTTTCATTAATTAGACTAATTTATTGTTTGAGTTATGATTAGTTTTGTTTAATTTATTTCAAATTTACTAAGATTTGTTATTTGTTAATTTATTATGCACTTATTGACTTATGTTATTTAGTTCATTTGAAATTTAGATCTATTATATTTAAGTAAGATCAGTTTAGATTTATGATGTTAATTTGTTAGATTAAAATCTATTATATTTAAAATTAAGACTTATAATGTTAATTTGTTAGATTTTATATTTTAACTTTTTTTAAAGTCATACACACGGATTTGACCCAACCCAACCTACTTTTGAACGAGTCGGGTTGAATGAAAAAAATCTTCTTCACCCAACCTAACTCAACCCACTATTCTGGTGAATGAGTCGAGTCTAGAAAAACTGTTGAACCCATCCAACTCACCTAATGAACACTCTTAAAAAATGTTGTTCAAAAATTAAGAATTGTTTTTATTTTTTTATTATAAACAAAATTAATTTTATTGACTAAAATATATTTTTATTGAAATATTTAAAATATTATTATCAATTTATTACTCTATTAATTTTTTTCTCACTTATTAATACTAAAAGTAAAATTAATTAAAAAATAATTAATGGTTCATTTTGATTTTCTAAATGAACAAATAAAATTAAACAAAACAAATTTTTAAATGAACATCTAAAATTGGACCGGAGGAGTAAGATTTTCGATACATTTCCTTTTAATTTTAAACATTTTATCTTTTTAATATATTTTATCATTTTGTTTCCACATTTCCTTTTAATTTTAATCATTTTATCTTTTTAATAAATTTTATCATTTTGTTTCCACTATGTATTTAATTTTGGTTTGTTATCCAAATCTATATATTCAAAAATCACTCTATTAATTTCATTTATTACCTAATAATTAAATCAATAAAATTATCTATTATATTATAATAAATTAACTATCTCTTATATCAAATGATAATATGTAGTTTTAATTTATTAATTTTTTTAAAGAAACAATAAAGAGAAAGACATATCAAATATAATTAAAAAATCTATCAATCTTACTACAACCATTGGCGAAAAATAAAATTTTAAGAAAATAATTGTCATTAATTTTATTTAAATTAAGAAAAAAATTAATTTTTTTAAAGTAAATTGATCTTCAAAATCAAATTAAGTTCAAGAGTCGATTGTGATAAAAAATAGTAAAAACTAAATCACACAATATTCTTGATATGCCCATCCTAAGAAGGTTATTTTAAGTTAATTGTACAAATAAATGAAAATTTAATTTTAACTTGACTTTTGACTTATATATTCTTTAAGTGTTGATTAGAAACTCAAAGTCAACACAATTCTCTAAAAAAATGATTATTAGTTGGTTGATTACTATTTAAGAAAAGATTTTCTTGAAATTTTTTTTATTTAAAAACATATCCATTCTTGGATAAAGTTCAAGATAGCAAGACAATGTCATAGATCGTTGTGTGAATTAATTTTTTGTTTTTAAAAACTTTTATTTAACAATTATGAAAGTAACATTTTTTAATTACAAAACAAAGAAACGGGTACTATAATAATAATTATGATATTCCTATCATTAACAATACATACATATTTTTTTATATTTTTTAATATTATTTATCATACTTATTTTTTTTTATAACTTTTTTCACTAAACTTGACTCCCTTAAAAAAAGTGTCAAATACACTCTTAAAAAAATATATGATAATCTTTTTTCCTATGATAATCAATATTAACATTCTAAAATTAATATAAAATTATGTCATTGAACAAAGTAAATATAATTAAACTAGAAGCAGGGTAACTTTAAATAATCCAAATAAGAACACTTAGAATATTTTTTTATCATTTTTTATCATTTTTATTTTTTGGATTTTTCATTCTTTCTTTTAATCAAAATCCATTTTATATCTAATAACTCACTTAAATTTTTTTATTTTTCTGCATTAAAATAAAAAAACAAACTAAAGAAAATCAGATTAACCTTTAATGAAAAAACTAACCCAATTCCAAAATATAAAAAAATGTTAATCTTTTCAAATAGGGACATTGTTCTGTTAGCCAAAAACAAAAAATGATTGTATTAATAAAAAAATACATATTTAAATTTACATATTACATGTGATATATGTAATTTTTTTATAACACATCACATACAGTATATATCATTTTTACATATAAAAAAAACATCTTTCTGATTGCAAGAGAGGATCCTGATCCGATCTTCTCAGCCCAAGATAACAAACAAAAATGCATTGGCCCAAATTAGAAAATGCATATCAATTCATAAGAAAAAAAAAATACTTTCAACGTCAAATTAAAATCAAAATCAGAAAAACCAAATAGAAGAGGAAAAACGAGCCTGCAGTAACGCCCTTGTAGGAAACGCTCAAACACAGGAAGCAGGAGACAGAGACGCGTTGGCCGAACAGCGGAGTGAGCGGATGGGGTGGCGCCTGGCTGTTGGCGGTGGCGAGGTGCGTCTGGTGCGCGACGAATGGGCAGAGACGACGGCAGGATGGTTGGACGGCGCGGTTCAGGGCTGACGGCGATGGCTTGGCGACGGGGACGTGGTGGGGAGCGGAACCAGGTTCGATCTTGGGTGGTGGTTCACGGCTGCGTGGTGGCTGGGTTATGGTGAAAGGGAATTTGGTTTTTGGTGATTGTGGTGTGTGGTTTAGTGATTCTGAGTCTCACATGAAGGTGATGGTGTTTGGGACTTTGTCAGAAACAGGATATATTGTTCTTGTTTGGTGATGGGTCTTTGTGGTTCTGTTGGGTTTGATTGCAGGTTTCTGTTGAAGGGTTTATGTTAGAAATGGGTTTGTATAGTGGGGTTGCTTGATGGTGCCTGAAACTTGTGCTTTGGGTGAGGTTGCCGGGGTCAGATGGCGGTGGTGCCAAGCTCTGTTGATAATGGTGAATGCCAGAGTGAGGTTAAAATGGGAATGAAAGAATCAGATGAGGGTGAAGGTCCCGCTGCTGTGCTACCTACCTTGCTATGTCATTTGCTTTTGGTCAGTGATGCAACATGAGTTTGAATTGGGCTAAGATGGGTAATGAATCTTGGGCTATATAAATGGGCTTTGGATAAAAAAAATTAGGTTATGTATGTGGGTTTTTATTAATACAAATTTTTGTATTTTTTTATTTATGATTTGGATAAATTTGGGTGTTTACACTCATAAACGGGTATATTAATTAATTATAATTTGAATATGAATTTTATTATTTATATCATATTGTTTTTTTATGAAAAGGTTAAGAAAGCACAAAATTTTCTAATTTGTTCAGTGTTTTAGCTGATAAGAAAAAAAAGCAATCATGGTCATTAATTAGTTTAGTCCATGCGCCTCTACATAGGTCCTTTAGCACATCTGATTTATGTAGATTAAATTAATTAATAGTTAATATATTATTATTTTTAATCTATAATAATTATATGTCACAAAATTTTATATAATTATTTAAATGATAATTATTTACTTTCCATAACTGTATAGATAAGATCTTGGGATGAAAGTGAAGACAACAGGACACGTTGCACTTCTAAGGAGCTTTTTTCTCTTTGCCAAGGCTTCAACAAGCCAAGAACACTTGCTTCTAATGATGGTTTCTCGAAAATCATGGTGGGTATTCCCCCCCCCCCCCCCCTCTAAATGCTACTGTTTGAGTGACAAAGTTGTGTACCCCTAAATTAAACCACAAAATCTCAGAGTCTTTGTTCTTGTGCTTCTTGCAGTTTCAAAGGTCGTTTTCATTAAGGACTCGGTTTTCAAGTTTTGAACTATGACGTTAGGTGGCCTTTTTGCTCTTTAAACTTATGAGGTTGCAATATGACATGTACGATCCTTGCATACCGTTTTGGATCTACATGAAAACAGTTTCAAACTAAAAAGATCTGAAGCCTCAAGGGCTATATGTATTAAAGTTTTTACTCTTTCACTTCTTTATTCTTATTATGAATCTTCTTTTTCCTAAGTTGATGTATGAAGCCTTAAGGATATCATTGCACAGCATTAATCTTTCTAGAGTTTGGATGCAGACCAACTTCCAGGCTTACCATATAAATTATCATCATTAGTTTGCATTTTGATTTCATTTCATCAACAGTAGTAGAACTTCATAGATAGGAATGGCTCTTGTTAGAATTGAGATTTGAGATATTTAATGGATTTTCTCTTCTCAATATTAATCAATCCTATGCTGCAAGTTGTGTTAATTCAAAGTCTTCATATACCTAGCCTGAGGAGCTTTCCTTCTCTTGGTTTATCATTCTAAACTTTAATGTTCCTGTATATTATTTTCTTTTGTTATGTAACATTTTTTTAATCTTTACCAGAAAATATATAAGTTCAGTCTTGTACATTTCTAAGAGAAGGTAACATTTGAAAAAGACTTTCAATAACAAATGGTGCGCATGCCCCATCGGGAAAAAAACCACATGGAATATGAAGGCCTCAAAAGAATACTGAAAGGGGTTCAAAGCAGCAAGCAGACAACTCCATTTTCTTTTTATGCTTGTGATATTTTAAATAGTAGAAGAAATTCATTTTCCCAACATTATTAATTAGAATCATTTATATAACATAAAGAAATTTGAGTTTTGGTTGAACCACATGATAGTATCCATTGCAGTCTGATATCAAACATTAGTTATACTTATCACAACGAAAGAGATAGGGAGTTTATGCATTCCATGGTTCAAAAGATTCAAATCCTGAGCTGTCGTTTAGTTTACCTACCATTTGATTAATTTGGGATGGAAAATGTTATTATTATTTTTTTTTGGGACAATGAAAAATGTTATTATGGGAAGGCAGTTACTTCACCTTGCACTAGAGAAGTTACTGGCAGTAGTCTATATTATTCATACCTTAGTAGTGTTCTTCCTAGCTACAAGTAGATGCACCATATGAAGAAGTTACTAATGTAAAAACTCTAACGAAAGACTTGGTAAATTATGTATTAGTGTCAAAAGTTTGGTAAACCAGCATGATAAAGTTGCTTAAGTTATAAGTGAAAAATTGTTCATCCATTATATATGTAGAAGTTAGTTATATATCTTATTGCGAAAAACTTTACCATATCATTTATATTAAAAATGTATACATAATTTGTTATTTTATTCTTTCACAATATAGAATGTATAAAAAGTCTAGTATGCTTTCTGACCAAATAATATCTAAAACAATTTTGTTTAGCAGGTCTACATCTAGTTTAAACTATTAGTACAGACTCAAGGCTGGCATGTGACAAAGGCAGCACGTTTATTAAGTCAACAATGCCACTGCATCTTCATCTAACTAAAGGTATGAGGAAGTACTCTGCGTAAAATAACTGCAAGAAGAAACAATTGAAACAAGGCATCAGCAACAAGAGCTGAGAGCATGCTCCACTTTATATGTGAGAGAAGCAAATGATTTAGTGCCAATAAATATATGTGGAAATCAGTATACACAGACTAAATGGCAACAATTCATGTCCAAGTAAGTCCAGCGCTTTCGACATTGTTGAATTATTCACAAGATAAAAATAGATCAATGTATGACAAAGCTCACCAGCTTTTCTTTTATCTTTAATGATCTAAATACTAAGAGCAACTGCTCACTAACATAATAATTTTCTTTTAGGCAATAGCTCCCAATTTGTGAAGGAATTGGCTTGAGCAGGTTCTAAAGAGGGCACCACCACTACTCCCTCCTTTTTTTTTTTGGCCATTTAAGCCGCATGATCCCTAAACTTGAAACCTTTGAAGCTAGGCACCACTGAGCTCTAAGAAGTGGAGGTTGTGTAAGGGAACTGAGTTGGTTCCTTCCAACTGTATAGCAATAAATGAAACCTATAAACATGCTTATGAGGAAAATAACATGTTTTGTAAATTAGATTATGAACTAATAAATTATGAAGTAATAATTCTTCATAGAAATTCATGTTTTGTCAAAATGAATTTCACTGTAGCTAATGCACGCCAATGTTTTTGATAGGAAGTCATTTGATATCAAACAATTATTATTTATTAATACAAGGGAAAAGTAATCAGATAGCTATTTCTTTCTTTTAATAATCGTTTTATTGTAAAATCATCATTAATTAAGCAATATGTATTAATCTTGAAAATGAATTCCTGAAATGATAAACAGCCTATAAGGTTGGTGATTACCTTCCAGATAAGCATGTAGAAGGATGTTATGGCAGCTTTGCTCTTCAGATCGACAAATTTGGCACGATACCAGAGGACTGAAGCCAGAATGGCATGTCCCAAACCCTAACACATTGAAAGTGAGAATAAATTTCAAACTTTGGTGAAATGATCAAACATGTCCACATTTACTTGATATCAATCTATATAAAGATAAAAGATAATTAGAAAAATTATGGATCTGCCTGAGCTTTCTCCTGAAATGATGCCTCCTTGAAAGAGCCATTTTACCTTTGACACTAATATCAAGACTATACAGATATAAAGGCAGGATATCTTATGTAATAGAGATTGCTTTCCAAGGGAGACAGTGCGTTATTTTAGTAAGAACATATGCTATATTACAAGCTGATAATAGTAAACAAAAATATTGGAGTCTGCAGTGCTCCAGTAAACTCTATATGCTGAATGGACATCAGTGAAGGAACACCCTAGTTTAGAACTTCAGAAGACATGAAGGAAAACCAGACAATTGCCAAATTTGATAATTAACCAACCACTACAAAGTAAAGATGCAGCATGAGAAGGAAGGGAAGTATACAGATGAAATTTCTTGAAACTCACACTATTCTACAAGCCTGTTAATCAAAATCACACTCATATCCCCAGACACTTATGCACACCCATTATTGTAACCTATACAAGTAATTAGCACATTACCGTGACAATTTTGCTCCAGAGGCAAGGAGATGCTGCTCCCACCAGAAGGGCTACTCCATAAGCCATTTCAAGAAGTGAAACACAAATCCAAAATACCTGGCAAAGATTAATTAGGGACAAGTCAATCATGGGATACGCGAGAGCACAGCCGAGTCTGCTGAGATGTTGCATGAGGGAACATACCTGCTTCGGACCCAAACGCACTGAAAAAGATTGGATGCCAAATAATTTATCTCCTTCAATGTCAGGTATGTCCTATATGATATCCAGCAAAAGGTTTTTACATCAGGTACTCATATTGCACCAAAAGTCAAATATTGAAAAACAAATGCACTTTTTAAGAAACTTGAAGAGCTTTTACCTTGAACAATGCTATCACTACAGAGAAAAAGCTCATGAATGCTATAGCAAAAATCACTGATCTTGAAAAGACAACTGGCCTCTTGAACACATAAGTCTGGACATTTTGACACGTATTAGCAACCAAAAAATATCAGACACCATGTTATATGAACACCACTATTGTTAACTAAAAGCTTAAAAATGCACCCCCTTTTTTTTTCTTCTTTTGATTTTCTTTCTCAATGTAATATTGTAAAAGGGTTATTTGACGTTGGAAATATAAAATAAGTAAACTTGATTTAAATTACCTATTATGCATGTATCTAGATATTCATATATTTGTAGTTTTTAGGACTTGAAGTTTCAAGAAGTTGTAGTTTCAAAGTATACGTAATGCATGTGCTTAATAGGTGCATCAAATAAGTTCATTGTATTTTATGAGTCTAGAGGAATGCTTTGCATCTATAAATATCATTGTACTTGTACTACTCAAACTAAACCAAGAAATATATAGAAATAATCTTCCTCAATAGTTTTCCTCTTCCTTTAACAAAGTGATACTAGAGCTAGAGTTTTAGAATAGAGAGTTGAGTGAAACACTTTGGGAGTGAGAAATGGGGAACGATGGCTTAAATCAATTCTAATTCCCTTGTCTTTTCAAAGACAATTATGATAATTGGTGTCGTCATATGAAAGCCTTGTTAGGTTCTCAAGCTTGAGAGGTTGTAGAGAAAGGTTATAACCAACCTCAAAATGAGGCTACCTTGTCACCAAATGAAAAGGAGATTTTGTTGAAATCAAAGAAGAAGGGTCAACAAGTCCTTGCCTTCATCCTTCAATGTTTAGATGATTTCATGTTCGAGAAGGTGTCCAATGCAACCACCTCCAAATAAGCTTGGGATATATTGAAGACCTCCCTTGAAGATGTTGACAAAGTGCAGAAGGTGAGCCTACAAAATCTACGTGATGAGTTTGAATCTTTGCGTATGAAAGAATTTGAGTAAATTTCGAATTTTGACAATAGGGTGTTGGTTATTGTAAAGCAATTGAAATGTTATGGAGAAAACTTGGAGGATGTTCTTGTGATTGAAAAGATCAATCCTTCATTTCTTGACCACAAAATTTGATTATGTGGTTTGTGCAATAGGAAAATCAAAGGATCTAGATATAATGTCCATAAACCAACTATTGGGTTCTCTTCAAGCCCATGAGGAAAGACTCATCATGAGAAATTATGATTTTGCCTTTGAAACAAGTCCTCAAGGCCAAAGCTTCTTTGAGAGATGATGAAGGAGAAAGAAGTCGAAAAGGACGTGGACATGGAAGAGGACATGGTCATGGCTAAGGAAGAAAAGGAAGAGGAAATCATGATAATTTCAACAATAATAAGAGAAGCCATTAACTCACTAGAGGTTGTTGAAGAGGAAGAGGTAGAGGTAATTACCTTAGACCAAATGAGATGAGGTATGAAAAATTTAATGATCAATGTTTTAATTATCATAAATATGGACATTAATCTTAGGAGTGTAGAAATAATGTCGAAGAGGAAGCCAATCTTGTTGATGAAATGGAAGAAGTAAAAGAAGAGCTAACCTTGTTACTAACACTTAATGATGATGAGAAAAATGACAAGTGCTCATGATATCTTGATAATGGAAACAAACAATCATATGTGTGGCTATAAAGAGCAATTTGTGGAGCTTAATGAGAAGGTGAAATGAAATGTTTCTTTTTGAAATTCTTTCAAAGTTGAGATTCAAGGGAAATGTAACATTTTAATTTCCTTAAAGGATGATGCTCACAATTCAATCACCGATGTTTACTATGTTCTTAAATTAAAAAGCAATAGTTTGAGATTAGGACAACTTGTAAAGAAGGGGTATGAAATTCTTATCAAAGATTGTTGTCTACGGCTTAGAGATCAAAACTCTAATTTGATTACTAAGGTGCTCATTTTAAGAAATAGAATGTTTACTTTGAATCTCAAGACCAATGAAGCAAAATACTTGAAGGCTAGTATAAAAGATGAAGCATGGTGTTGGCACATGAGATTTAGCCATTTGAACTTTGGAGCACTCAAGGCCTTAGGAGATGAGAAGCTGGTGAAAGGGATGCATGCCCTTTATCAACCATCCTAATCAACTGTGTGAAGCATGTCTTCTTGGCAAGCATGCAAGAAGAAGTTTTTCAAAAGAAGCCAATTCAAGAGTAAAGGAGCCTATCTAACTTGTTCATGTCGATGTGTGTGGACCGATCAATTTATCATCATTTGGTAAAAATAAATATTTCTTGTTCTTTATTGATGATTATAGTAGAAAGACTTTGGTTTATTTTCTAAAGCAAAAATCTGAAAGATTTGTGGCTTCTAAAAATTTAAAAGTATATGTAGAAAAAGAAAGTGTTATATAATTAAATCTTTAAGATCTAATAGAAGGGCGAATTCACATCGAAAGAATTTAATGAATTTTACAAAACACATGAGATTTGTAACACCCGTAAAAACATGATAGACTTGTATATGGTTACAGAAGTAGCCTAATACTTGTTTGCCATGCCTGTTAAGTTTTGTAGCCATCTGAGCATGTTTGGCCACTTTGTTGTAACATTATGTGAAATATAGTTGTTATTAACTCCGGAATTGGCTCAAACTGCTTAGTTAGTAGAAATAAATGTGGAGAATTTGTTCCTAGATCACAAATGTGTGAAAGATGGTGTAGTTAAAATTTGAGGTTAATTGGAGCTGGTTTGATATTTTTAAGCATACTAGTGTGTGTTTTAATGCAGGATTGACTACCAGCAGATATGGAAAAATATGAAAATGGTGAAACAAGATTTTTTATGAATCTTAGGATTTATTTTAAACTTGTTGGAGGTTAAGAAACTTAATTTGGTGAAATCTAAATGTTTTTAGCAAATTGAGAGTTTTAGTACCCATCTAAGAGAAGCCAAATCTGACTTCTCTTGTTAAATATCCCACGGCTAGCCAACAAAGGAAACAAAAAAAAGAAGAAGAAAGAAAAGAGAAAGGGAACCAAAGGAGGAGAAGAAGAGAAAGGAGAAAGAAAGAAGACCAAAGAGGAGGATCAACCACCAAGGCACCAAGGAAGAAGATTCAAGTGGATGTTGGTTTCATCTTCAAGACCTTGAGGTAGGGGGACTTTGTTTTTGACTCTTTATTCCATTTCCACTATCTTGCTCATGTGATGGTTTGGTAAGGGAAAAGGGGTTTGAAGGGTTGTTTTTGGTGTTCTTGACTTCAATCTTGTTGTGGAACTTGATTATGGCTTGATGATGGTTAATTGCATGCTTGATGATGAATTTTTCATCACTTAAACACTTAGACCATCATTTGAGTCAAGAAAGGGGTTTTAGGTTTTTAGGTGGATGATGGATTCATTGATGTAATTGGAAGTGATTTAAAAATTGTACGAGTGTTGCAATGTGTTAATTAACCTTGTAAGGTGTTGGAAATCATTTAAAATTGGAGTTTGAATGATTGGAAGAGAGTTTGTTCCTCAATGGAACAGTAACCCCATATGTAAAATTTTACAGATTTCGTTCTGCCCAGGCAACGCCCAGGTGCTGGGTGTCTGGAGCCTAGGCGCCAGCAGGGCAGACAAAGGGCACATTTGTGCTACGTGACTAGAGCCTAAGCACCAGGCTTGGAGCGCCTGAGCGCCGGCCGCTGGGAAGAACAGGAAAGAGTCTCTGCCTCCTTAGCTCCCATGCGGAGGGAAGCTGACGCCCAGCTGAGAGTGTCAACTTTCTTATTTTGAGGAATTAGCTTCTCTAAGTATTGGAATCACTCATATATGCTCTTTTAAGAGTGTTAAGGTACTTTTAGGAGTATTTGATGAAGTAAATTTTGGAATGCATGTAAATCAATTGTGTTGTTAATTATTGTAGGTAATTAGTAATTTTTTTTGCATGATATAATTGTGAAACGTATTTGAGGTGGGTAATATCCTCTCTATGTTTGCTGAGTAGTTGAGGTGAGTAATATCATCTCTACATTTTGATGAGTAGTGGAGGTGGGTAATATCCTCACTACACGTGAGAGCTCATGACATATCATAACATATCCCAGAATAGTTGAGGCGGGTAATACTCTCAATACGTCTGAGAATTCATGACATTCTTAAATTTCATCCACTCTTAGGACTTGCATAGACATAAACATTAGACATAATTTGGCATAACATGACAATTGTATGGGCAGTTGCTACCATAACATGAACTCATGACATTGCAATTGTATGAGCAATTACGTATCTATGAGATGTAGATGTTGTTTTTTTATATCTGAGATGGAGATGTTGTTTTCATATCTCTGAGATGGAGATCTTGTTTTCGTATTTCTGAGATAGAGATGTTATTTTTGTATATCTAAGATGGAGGTGTTGGTTATGTGAGTGTGACGACTACTAGAAGACTATTTGTGATAAATGAGTTTTTATACAAACTTATAAAAATGAGAATCTATTTCGGGAAGAAAAAGGACATGGTTTTGACTTTTGTCACCTTTCTAGCTTGTTATGCATGAGACTTGAATTTAGAAATGTGTTTTTCCCCGAAATGGCTGGAATGATTGTGATGACATGTTTTATGGAATTACTACTAAGAATATGTGATTCTCACCCCTTGTATGTATGTTTCCATGATGATTCCATGGAGGAAGACTTATGGAAAGTGAAGACAACCAGGAGCTTGGAGAGTTTAGCTTAGTATACCTTGGTAGTTTCTTTTGAAATTATGTACGTATTGTATTTATGAGAAATACTGATGTTGTGTAATAAATATATTCATTCGTGGCCTATACATTTTGTATATACATAACTGATATTTTGGATTTTGCATAGCTGTAGAAAGTAGCAGACCTAAATCTAATGACTATGGTATAACACAGGTTATACTATGGTTATTAAATTCAAAATGTTACATTATGGTATCAGAGTAGTTCATCCTGTTGAGCCAGGATATGAACTGACTATACTTAAGCATGTTAGAAGTTTCTTTATGTGTTATGCATTTCTTTGTCTATTAATTAAGATGTTTGAAAAGAATTGTATGACTTGCCTTGAGTTGGAATGTTAGTAACTACTATCATATGGTTACATGATATTGAGACTGCAACTCAATATATAATGTTCTATATGGACAGGAAACTATGACTTCACCTAGGTGAACTAGGGGAATTAGGAGTTCTTCTAGTGAGAGTCCAGTTAGTATGACTGAACTCGCTCAGGAATTGTTTGGATTTATACCCTTTAGGGTGGTACCTCCAAAGCTAGTGGAGCCTTTGGAATAGATAAAGAGTTGTTAGAAAAGACTTGCAAGGATTATGGACACGAAAGTCCAAGAGTTTAATGAAAAACAGGTTTCTTAGGTGAAGAATATCTGAAATAGGTTTAGCTTGAGAAACTACTTAGGAGCTGGAGACTTGTACGAGACAAGATTGTCTAGAATTGATAATGATGAGTTAGATACCACTAGGGGAGGTGGAAATCCTTCGAGAGTGATATCTGATGGAAACCTTGGAACTTTAGTTGTGAGAGACTAAATATTGAGGTAAGCAAATTTTGGGGACAAAATTCTAAAAAGGAGGGAAGAAATGTAACACCCGTGAAAACATGATAGACTTATATATGGTTACAGAAGTAACCTAATACTTATTTGTCATTCCTGTTAAGTTTTGTAGCCATTTGAGCTTGTTTATTCACTTTGCTATAATATTATGTGTGAAATATAGTTGTTATTAGTTCCAGAATTAGCTCAAACTGCTTGGTTAGTAGAAATAAATGTGGAGAATTTGTTTATAGGTTATAAATGTGTGAAAGATTGTGTAGTTAAAATTTGAGGTTAATTGGAGTTGGTTTGACATTCTTAAGTATACCGAGTGTGTGTTTTAATATCGGATTAATTACCAACAGATATGGAAAAATATGAAAATAGTGAAACAAGATTTTTAATGAATCTTAGGATTTATTTTAAACTTATTGGAGGTTAGGAAACTTAATTTGGTGAAATCTAAGTATTCTTAGCAAATCGAGAGTTTTAGTACCCATCTAAGAGAAGCCAAATTTGACTTTTTTTGTTAAATATCCCACGGCTGGCCAGCAAAGGAAACAGAAAATAGAAGAAAGAAAAGAGAAATGGAACCAAAGGAGGAGTAGAAGAGAAAGGGGAAAGAAAGAAGACCAAAGAGGAGGATCAACCACCGAGGAAGAGGGATCAAGTGGGTGTTGGTTTCATCTTCAAGACCTTGAGGTAGGAAAACTTTGTTTTTCACTCTTTATTCCATTTCCTTTATCTTGCTCATGTGATGACTTAGTAAGGAAAAAGGGTTTGAAGGGTTGTTTTTGGTTTTCTTAGCTTGAATCTTATTGTGAAACTTTACTATGGCTTAATGATGGTTTGTTGTATGCTTGGTGATGAATTTTTCATCACTTAAACACTTAGAACCTCATTTGAGTCAAGAAAGGGGTTTTAGGTTTTTAGGTGGATGATGGATTCATTGATGTAATTGGAAGTGATTTAAAAATTGTATGAGATTTGCAATGTGTTAATTAACCTTGTGAGGTGTTGGAAATCATTTAAAATTAGAGTTTGAATGATTGGAAGATGGTTTGTTCCTCAATGGAATTGAAGAATTCTGTAGATTTCGTTCTGCCCAAGCAATGCCAGTTGCTGGGTGTTAGGCGCCAGCAGGGTAGACAGAGGCACATTTGTGCTACGCGACTAGCGCCTAAGCGCCAGGCTTGGAGCGCCTGAGTGCTGGCCGCTGGGAAGAACAGGACAGAGTCTCTGCCTCCTTAGCGCCCATGCGGAGGGAAGCTGGAGCTTAGGCACCAACAGCTGAGTGTCAACTTTTTTATTTTAAGGAATTTAGCTTCTCTAAGTATTGGAATCACTCATATATGCTCTTTTAAGAGTGTTAAGGTACTTTTAGGAGTATTTAATGAAGTGAATTTTGGAATGCATGTAAATCAATTGTGGTGCAAATTATTGTAGGTAATTAGTAATTATTTTGCATGATATTATTGTGGAACGTATTTGAGGTGGGTAATATTTTCTCTTTGTTTGTTGAGTATTTGAGGAGAGTAATATTTTCTCTACGTTTTGATGAGTAGTGGAGTTGGGTAATATCCTCACTACACTTGAGAGCTAATAACATATCATAATATATCCCAGAGTAGTTGAGGCAGGTAATACTCTCAATAAGTCTGAGAACTCATGATATTCTTAAATTTCCCACTCTTAGGACTTGTATAGACATAAACATTAGACATAATTTGACATAGCATGACAATTGTATTGGTGGTTGCCACCATAAAATGAACTCATGACATTACAATTGTATGGGCAATTGTGTATCTCTGAGATGGAGATGTTGTTTTTGTATCTTTGAGATGGAGATGTTGTTTTCGTATCTCGGAGATGGTATGTTGTTTTCGTATCTCTAAGATAGAGATGTTGTTTTTGTATCTCTGAGATGGAGGTGTTGGTTATGTGAGTGTGACGACTACTAGAAAATTATTTGTGATAAATGAGTTTTTTATATAAACTTATAAAAATGAGAATCTATTTTGGGATGAGAAAGGATATGATTTTGGCTTTTGCCACCTTTCTAGCTTGTTATGCATGAGACTTGAGTTTAGAAATGTGTTTTTCCCCGAAATGGCTGGAATGATTGTGATGACATGTTTTATGAAATTACTACTAAGAATATGTGATTCTCACTCCTTGTGTGTGTGTGTTTCCATGATGATTCCATGGAAGAAGACTTATGGAAAGTGAAGACAACTAGGAGCTTGGAGATTTTAACTTAGTATAACTTGGTAATTTCTTTTAAAATTATGTACATATTGTATTTATGAGAAATACTGATCTTGTGTAATAAATAAATTCATTTGTGACTCGTACTTTTTGCATATACATAATTGATATTTTGGATATTGCATAGCTATAGAAAAAGTAGCAAGCCTGAATCTAATGACTGTGGTATAACACAGGTTATACTATGGTTATTAAATTTGGGATGTTACACTATAGTATCAGAGCAGTTCATCCTGTTGAGCTGGGGTATGGACTGACTATGCTTAGGCATGTTAGAAGTTTCTTTGTGTGTTGTGCATTTATTTGTCTCTTGATTAAGATGTTTGAAAAGAATTGCATGACTTGCCTTGGGTTGGAATGTTAGTAACTACTGTCATACGGTTACATGATATTGAGACTGCAGCTCAATATGTAATGTTCTGTGTGGACAGGAAACTATAACTTCACCTAAGCGAACTAGGGGAATTAGGAGTTCTTCTAGTGAGGGTCCAGTTAGTATGATTGAATTCGCTCAGGAATTGTTTGCATCTATAACTTTTAGGGTGGTACCTCCAGAGCTAGTGGAGCCTTTGGAATAGACAAAGAGTTGTTAGACAAGACTTGCAAGGATTATGGACACGGGAGTCCAAGAGTTTAATGGAAAGCAAGTTTCTTTGGTGAAGAATATCTGACATAGGTTTAGCTTAAGAAGCTACTTAGGAGCTAGAGACTTGTATGAGACAGGATAGCCTAGAATTAAGAATGATGAGTTAGATACCACTAGGGGCGGTGGAAATCCTTCGAGAGTGATATCTGATGGAGACCTTGGAACTTTAGTTGTGAGAGACTAAATGTTGAGGTGAACAAATTTTAGGGACAAAATTCTAAAAAAAGGGGACGAAATGTAACACTTGTGAAAACATGATAGAATTGTATATAGTTACAGAGGTAGCCTAATACTTGTTTGTCATGCCTGTTAAGTTTTGTGGTCATCTGAGCATGTTTAGTCACTTTGCTATAACATTATATGTGAAATATAACTGTTATTAGCTCCAGAATTTGTTCAAACTGCTTAGTTAATAGAAATACATGTGGAGAATTTATTTTTACATCACAAATATGTGAAAGATGATGTAGTTAAAATTTGAGGTTAATTGGAATTGGTTTGGTATTTTTAAGCATATTGAGTGTGTGTTTTAATGCCGAATTGACTACCAGCAAATATGGAAAAATATGGAAATGGTGAAATAAGATTTTTGATGAATCTTAGGATTTATTTTAAACTTGTTAGAGGTTAGGAAACTTGATTTGGTGAAATCTAAGTATTCTTAACAGATCGAGAGTTTTATTACCCATCTAAGAGAAGCCAAATTTGACTTCTCTTGTTAAATATCTCACGGCTGGCCAGCAAAGGAAACAGAAAACAGAAGAAAGAAAAAAGAAAGGGAGCCGAAGGAGGAGAAGAAGAGAAATAAGAAAGAAAGAAGACCAAAGAGGAGGATTAAGCACCAAGGAAGAGGAATCATGTGGATGTTGGTTTCATCTTCAAGATCTTGAGGTAGGGAAATTTGTTTTTGACTCTTTATTCCATTTCTTCTATCTTGCTCATGTGATAGCTTGGTAAGGGAAAATGGTTTGAAGGGTTGTTTTTAGTATTTTTGGCTTGAATCTTATTATGGAACTTGATTACAGCTTGATGATGGTTAGTTGCATGCTTGGTGATGAATTTTTTATCACTTAAACACTTAGAACCTCATTTGAGTCACGAAGGGGGTTTTAGGTTTTTAGGTGGATGATGGATTCATTGATGTAATTGGAAGTGATTTAAAAATTGTATGAGAGTTGTAATGTGTTAATTAACTTTGTGAAGTGTTGAAAATCATTTAAAATTAGAGTTTGAATGATTGGAAGAGGGTTTGTTCCTCAATAGAATTGCAGAATTCTGCAAATTTCGTTCTACCCAAAGAACGCCAGGCGATGGGCGTCTAGCACCTAGGTGCTAGCAAATATTTATGCTACGCGACTAGTGACTACCCAGGCTTGGAGCACTTGAGCGTCGACCGCTGGGAAGAACAGGACAGAGTCTCTGCCTCCTTAGCTCCCATGCGGAGGGAAGTAGCACTTTCTTAGGTGCTTCTCTAGTATTGGAATCACTCATATATGCTCTTTTATATTTATGTTATACACTAAAACACTAAGCCATTGATTTATTCATAAAATAAATCAATGGCTTGGATTAATTCACTTGAAACTGCTTAGCGGGTTTCCTTTTTTTCGCTTTTTTAGTATTATATTTTTTTATATACTATCACCATCAAATTCATGTCATCATTACGGCTTTCTTCTAACTACCACTTGTCACCGTAATTTTTTTAAATTGTATAACGTATAAATATTATCGCTAAATTATATAAAATTTTTCAAAAACACAAGCCTCGATCACTTCTAATATTTTTAAATTGTATAATCAGCATTAGTTAAAATTTATAAATTTTTTCAACAAGAATAATTTAAAAAAAATTTAGTATACACGCTATTTATGAAAAAATATAAAGACGATTGATATAATTTTAACTCGGTATTATTTACGTGAGTTGTGTAATTTTAAAATATATAAACCTTTTCCTAGAGCAAAGTGTTTTATCCTAGCAACAGATGAGATTTTTCCATCAACATTGGATTTTCTTATTTTTCGGCATGAACAATGAATTTTTCGGCGTGAACAAGAAAAAATTTTTCGTAGGAATTAGCTTCTTGCTCATGGTCAAGTATTGGAATCACTTAATGGGTATATAGTAGCTCTTTTAATAGTGTTAAGGTACTTTTAGGAGTATTTGATGAAGTGAATTTTGAAATGCATATAAATCAATTGTGGTGCTAATTATTGTAGGTAATTAGTAATTGTTTTGCATGATACGATTGTGAAATGTATTTGAGGTGGGTAATATCCTCTCTATGTTTGCTGAGTAGTTGAGGTGAGTAATATCATCTCTACGTTTTGATGAGTAGTGGAGGTGGGTAATATCCTCACTACATTTAAGAGTTCATGACATATCATAACATATCCTAGAGTAGTTGAGGCAGGTAATACCCTCAATATGTCTGAGAATTCATGACATTCTTAAATTTCATCCACTCTTAGGACTTGCATAGACATAAACATTGGACATAATTTGGCATAGCATGACAATTGTATGGGCGGTTGCCACCACAACATGAACTCATGACATTGTAATTGTATGGGTAATTGCGTATCTCTGAGAAGGAGATGTTGTTTTTGTATTTCTGAGATGGAGATGTTGTTTTCATATCTCTGAGATAGAGATGTTTTTTTCGTATCTCTGAGATAGAGATGCTGTTTTTGTATCTCTGAGATGAAGGTGTTGGTTATGTGTGTGTGACGATTTGTGATAAATGAGTTTTTATACAAACTTATAAAAATAAGAATCTATTTCGGGAAAATAAAGGACATGGTTTTGGCTTTTGCCACCTTTCTAACTTGTTATGCATGAGACTTGAGTTTAGAAATGTGTTTTTCCCCGAAATGACTAGAATGATTGTGATGACATGTTTTATGGAATTACTAATGAGAATATGTGATTCTCACCCTTGTGTGTGTGTTTCCTTGATGATTTCAAGGAGGAAGACTTATGGAAAATGAAGACAACTAAGAGCTTGGAGAGTTTAGCTTAGTATAGCTTGGTAGTTTCTTTTGAAATTATGTACATATTATTTTTATGAGAAATATTGATGTTGTGTAATAAATATATTCATTTGTGGCTCATACGTTTCGTATATACATAACTAATATTTTGGATATTGCATAGCTGTAGAAAGTAGCAGGCCTGAATCTAATGATTGTGTTATAACACAGGTTATACTATGATTATTAAATTCGGGATGTTACAAGATTCGTCGCCCTCTAATGGTTCCTAGATCTCTATAACAAAATGGAGTAATGAAGAGGAAAAATAAACCTATTCTTAATATGGCAAGATGTATACTGAAGGCTAAAAATATGTCCAAGGAATTTTGGATCAAAGTTGTTGCATGTGCAATTTATTTGTCCAACTACTCCAATAAAAAATGTCAAAGATCAAACATCTCAAGAAGTATGGAATGGAATGAAGCTTAGTGTTACTCATTTGTAAGTCTTTGGAAGCATTGCATATGCTCATGTACCTGACTAAGGAAGATCCAAACTTGATGATTGAAGTGTTAAGCGTGTATTTATTGGCTATGATGCAAGTTCAAAAGGCTACAAATTGTATAACCCAAGCAATAGCAAGATTGTTGTGAGTTGAGATGTCGAGTTTGATGAGGAAGATGCATGGACTTGGGAAGTGGAAGAAGCCATCTATGATTTCTTTTAATACTTTGAAGAAGGAGACCAAAAGGCTTTGACAACAATTATCCAATCCACTCCACCAACGTCACCAACTCCTTCAACTAATGAAGTCTCATCACCTTTCGAAGAGAGTTCAAGTGAAAGGCTAAGAAGAATGAGAAGCATTGAGGAGTTGTATAATGAAACTCAACCAATAAATGATTTGTTTTATCTTCTTGTTGACAATGGACCTGTGAACTTTGATGATACTATGAAAGACAAAAAGTGGAGACAAGTCATGGAGGATGACATCAAAACTATTGAGAAGTAGAAGAAGCCTTGGGAGTTATTATCTCTTCCCAATGGCCATGAAGCACTTGCAATCAAATTGGTTTTCAAGACAAAGAAGATTGCCAAGAAATAAGTGAAGTTGAAGTATGTGAAGGCTCAAGACTAAGTTGCGGATTTCACAAAGCCTCTCAAATTTGAAGATTTTGTGAAGATGCAAGTGTAGATTGGGGTCACCAAGAAGAATTAAGTTTAAAGGGGTGTTGGAAATATAAAATAAGTAAACTTGATCTAATTACCTATTATGCATGTATCTAACTATTCATGTACTTGCAGTTTCTAGGACTTGAAGTTTTAAGAAGTTTTAGTTTCAAAGTATGCTTGATACATGTGTTTAATAAGTACATTAAATAAAGTCATTGTATTAAATGAATAAATATCCTTATACTTGTACTATTCAAACTAAACCAAGAAATAGAAATAATCTTCCTCTATAATTTTCCTCTTCCTCCAACAAGTGATAGTGAACATAGGCCTACCTACGACTAGATGGTAAAAATGGATTAATCCATGCATAGGCTGATTTCTGATAGTTTATCATGAATTCAACAAAGTCAAACCCATAAGCGAAAGCAAATGCATGCACATCCAGAACAATGCATCTTTAAAGAGCACAATTCAGTAGGACAACCTGCATGTGAAGGAAAAATGTAAGTTGAACTACTATTGCCCGAACAACTAGGATGCACATGGCTGCAAGCACTGCAAATCTCTTCCATCTCAACAGGGGCAACTGAGGAGTTTCAGAGACAAGAAATTATAAAAACAATGTAGTCACCATCAAATAAAGTTTCCAAAATGAGAATTTTAGGAAGCTAAAACCCTAATCTCACTGATAACAAACATACTAGTCGCTAGTGTCACATAATTTCAACTCTTAAACCCATCCTCTAACCTACATAGTTTTCCTCCTAAAAGGAAAATCAAGAGAAGTAGATATTGTATAACATTTATTGCCTTGAATTTTGACCATACAAGTACCACACTGAACTCTGATAAAGCAAAATACAACTCATGTTGATTTTGAAATGAACAAATTGTATAATGACCATTACATAATTATACCCTAAATTATATGAGGGGAAAAAGGAAGTTTAAATGCCTGTCCAAATGAACTCACATCGATTGAATAAGCAGTCCCTAGCACAAAACTGATGAAAAGAGCCCAAAACAATGGCCATGAACCTACAATCCACCCAAGCCAAAAACTCTGCAAAAGAGAACAAAATGATAAGCCTTCCTGCTACCTTGTCAATAAAGGTTATCTTGAACAATATTTCATTGAAAAAAGCACACCACAAAAAGTGACGATACTGCTACCATACACTGTCATAAATATTCAGCACTCAAACAATGTGGCGTTAGTTCAATTACTAGGATATTGGAGGCATGTGTAACTAACGCAGTAACTTAAACATTCCATCCTAAGCTTTTCATTGAATGGATAAGAAAATTAGTTTATTGATGAAATGTTTCTTAGTCAAGGTTCAAGAGTAAAGGTAGCACATCATGTGGAGTTTGATAACCATTAGAGAGCCTAAAAGATCATAGATTTAACAAAAGGCAGAGTTTCAACATGAAGAAAACAAAATTGATGACTAAACAAAAGGCAATGCCATAGACAAGAGGATATAAACAAAGAAAAATATTAAAAAAGAAAAGGTTTTAACTGAACTTAGAACACAGGTCGTAACAATCTCTCGCTGGAGGAAATCAATTATCACCAAAGTATATAGAGAAAGAATCAGGACTGTTTTATCAGAAAATTTTAAATTTTCATACTACTCTGAATATTAGGAGAATAAAACAAAAACAAAATGCAAATATATTCATTTGTCTAAATTTATACTAAGTAATTGACCAATAACAAAGGTACTAATTAGTTCCCTAAAACTAATAGGAATAGAATTTATATTAATGACAAGAGGAAAATCAATCAGGAGACATGATGTGCATCCAAGTTTCCGAAAAGGATAATTCTATGTATGGTACCAGAACTAAAAATGAGGCAACAATAATGACACCGGTTCCAAAGGAATATTCTCCAGATGCCAATGGAAGATATGGCTTGTTTATCTGCAATAAAACATGTAGTACAAATCAATAAGACAATCCATATATTATTTCCTCAGCAAAGTGAGTAAGCTATAGAAGGTTGCATGTTTTCTTGACCACATCACAAGCTATGTAATAAAAGTTTGCTCAAAATGTGCATGTAAGCACAGATATGCTTGTATACACCTAGTCTATATAGGTATCTGAATATCAACTTCAGTGACTCCATTGATGTACAAGACAGCAATTCTGCCACTATCATCTTTTTGTATCTGGAACAATCTAGAAGTCCAAAAGACGAAAATAAAATCATTTATTATCTATCCAGATTGTTAATGTCTATTAATAAGTTTCATACCTTGTCTATTTCAACATCAGACAATTGATTCAAGCCAACAATATAAACATTCATAAAGAGAGCAGCTACCACAGCCTGAAACAGAAAAAGTTCAAAAGCACTAATGAAGTAATGTAAAATAGCAATTAGCCATTTCAAAACAACCAACATATTTGAGGCCTCACCTTCAACACGCCAGTAAAAAATGCTGGAGATATATCTGATAATTTCTCCACTGCAAGGAGAGACACAGAAATTATGCTTAACGCCTGCCCAAACACAAAGTAAGCCCTTTAAAAGGATTCAAAAGATTACATTTATCTAAAAATAGAGGTTCACACAAATCAATTGGATTAACAATAACAGTTGAGTATTAGTTATAAGATTTATTCTAGAAAAAACATTTTAACTTAACTGTACCAACAACTGTGTGTGGCCTGCTAAACCTGTAGAAAGCATCCAAGGCATCTTTAACAGAGTCCCAAATTCTTTTTGGATCATGAGCTGGAGGTTCAGATTCAAACGATTGGCCAGAGGCTGCATTCACAACATAGTTTCTATCACATTCTTGACATGCTGATCCTCCCTCGATGCCTTTGTAATGATGCTTCAAATTATGCTGCTGAGACCTCACGATACTAGACCCTTTTTGGATTTTGTGTGTTTTGTGCCACGAAGCTGCTGTTACATGAGAACCTAGAATACCAAATGTTGAATGTTACTAGCAGTGACATTGAAAAATGAAAAATAGAAATTATTTTTCCATTTAGGATGAAATGAACATGTAGAAAAATCTACTAAGAGAAAATTTAATGATGCATGTTTTACTGTTCAAACTATATAGATTATATTATATCTTCCATAGAAGCTAGTAGCTTGAACAAGGTTGATTGGCGTAACTGTACATCATACATGTGCTTATAAATAAAGAAGGAAAGAGAGAACATTTAACATCACGGATCAACAAAAAATGTAAAAGACTGAGAAGTTCTTGTAGTTATTATAAAGAAAAATATGTTGAAAGAGGAGGGATATATTAAACATACTTGCATAGTAATTTTTGGCGCATTCCTTGCTCCTACAGCAACTTCCACCTACCAATGGCTCCTCGTGTTAGTTAGCAAATATATATATCTTTTAAATAAATCAAACAAATACTTGAAAGTTTCAGATATACCAGTGGTAATAATGAAAGAAGCTTTAGGAAAAGACCCAAGAAGCATAGAAACCATCATCCACATTAACTGTTCAGTGGAGCTTGAGTTTCAGTCAATGCTTCAGTTTCATGGAACACAACAAACCCAGTTCTTACTTTAACCTTAGATCAATATAGAATGGTTGGTAGGGGCCTACCTATCCAAGCATGATTCGCCGTGTGGTTGTAACCTGGATAAAGCACATGATTGTCCTTCAGAAACAGCAAGCTGTCACTGTCTTCTCATAACTCACTTGAGCTACCGACAACCGGAAATTCAAAAAAAAACAGGGCATACATTTGTTTTCTCCCACTGAAATTCAATAGTAGTATAGCATAGCATACATTTTAGGAAATGTAACCGAAATAGTCAGTGATATTAGTCTCACCTTGAATCAAACATTCAGCAGGTTATGATTTGTTCAGTAGTAGATACTGTAACAGTCTCCCATATATAAAACAAAAAAAAAAGATTGTAAATTAAAAAAAAAAAAAACAAAACAAACAAACAAACAGCAAAAGTGTTGGTTCTTTTAAAAGAAAAATATTATAATAAGATTTCAACTTAAGCGTGATAATCAATTAAAGATCTAAATTTTAAAATTTATTAATTAAGGATTTTAACTTTATTTTAATTATTAATTAAAGATTTCAGCTTTCATAAAAAATATTTTAATGATATTTATTTATCAAAAAAATGCTAAGACTTATATATCATATGTTTTGTTTATATTATAATTTTTTTATTTATTAAGTTTGACATTTTTATCTTTTGAATATTTTTATTAATAAAAATATATTTTAATATAGTTGATGTTTGACCTGTACCTAAATAGGTACATTTTGGTATTTTTTTCTTGCGTAGCAATGAAGTGTGTTGAAACGGGGGGAGGGGTTGACACTCTAACGTTTAAGTCAAGCCGTACACAATTAAAATTTAAGCTAAAAAGTAATAGATACCTATCAGAGGTGATTGAGCCTGATATTTATAGATGTTAGATAAGGAGATATGTTTCCTTAATAGTTGCATAGAATCCCTATAAAATTGGAATATTGATACTACAGTTATGAGCAGTCAAAGGCGGTTATGAGCGCTATTATTACGCAAGAACATGATTGACAGTTATGGATATTCATGGGATTTATCCACTGTGTAAATCTCACGGTAATGTTGCTGCTACCCAATGCTGTGGTCCGATATCTATTGTGATGGGACCTCAACAGTGTACCATGAATTCCCGCTAGGATGTCAATGACAGACTCCAGCTAGATGCATATGCCGGATTAACTTATGGGATAGAATCCCATATCATGGTTCAAAACAGTTGCCCCCAGCTTGACGCTTAGATGGGATAGCTAAGTGTCAAGGTATCCAAATTTGATAGGAGCACGCGACGCGTGGTGGACAAAGGAATCCGAGTAAATGTTAATGCCAGATCTCACAATAATTTTTTCAAAGGGTCGAGGTTCGTAATACATCATAGAATGCCCACAAGGTTAATGAGTAAGGTCGGGATTCAAGTTGAATCACTCTGCTCACGTCATTACTTCATTATCTGGGGTATGTTATAGGTTGCCCCTATATGAAGTTCACGGGGTCTTTGTTGTCATTTCTTGCAACCTTTATTCTGTAGTTTAAAGCAATCTGAGCTTACTTAGGAATTGTCATTTTGACTTTATTGGGAATAAAAATCGCTTCAATGAAGGTGGCAGTTTTAGGCTATTTCCCAGCCGTTCGCTACTCTCGCGATCAATCACAAAGAGAGAGCATTAAAATGCGGCCTCAAATTTGCAGTCAGTTTGCCTTTTCAAGAGCCAATCAGAATACTTTGTTCCCTCTATAAATAAGGGATGTTTGTAGTGAGGTTATCATTTGTTGAGAGTCATATTTTTTTTTTTGAAATCTTCTTTCATGTCTTCCCCAAATTCTTAAAGATGTTTGTTTTTTCCCAACATATTCCTCTAATGGAGGTCTTTCCTACCAGGCGTAATGGTTCTATGAAGACTAAGTAGCTACCTTAAGCAGGTTGGTCAACATGCATCTAGGCGATAGAAGCCTTTCTTTCCAGGCATACGCAGGAGCATGCACCCTTTCTACACTTGCTGGGAGGATTCACTATTTCTGTTGTAGTTCTTGTGATGCATGGAAGCTTACTGCTCTCACTCCTCTGCCTTCCTAACTATAACCGAAGATACTTTTTAAGTGCCTTGGTTTCACTACGATGTGCAGGTGGATATGCAGAATTGTGAAGCCTGCTCTTGGGGTGGAACAATCTCTTGGAGTGAAGCATTTTGCTGTTGTTAGCCAACAGGGAAAATATGAGTGTTGGTTTCTGGAAGAACCGTGGAGGTGGTCGTGGCCAGTGGTCATCATTATCATCATTGTCTTATTTGCCTTCCTTTCCAACTTTCTCCAATGGGCATTCTTGCATTAGGCTAGTTTATATGCTTTTTTGTTAGGGCTGATGATGCATGGAATGTGAATAAAAAGTTTCATTTAACTTTTTTTTACTTCTTTGAATGTTTTACTTTCCAATTTGTTCTATTCTTTGAGATGAGTTCAATGCTCATCATTGTAAAAATATGCTTAATCTGGTCATGTTGGCCCCAGCTTGATGCTTGGCTAAGTATTAAGGTAAGTCTCAATGCTTTCGGGTGACGGGGTCCAAGCTTATCATGAAGCCAGAGTCCGTGTTGCTCCCAAAGGATTAAGAGTTCTAATTTTGAGGTGTTAACGACAAAGTCATTTGACATTCATGGACACGCCATAGTCCAGACAAGGTCCATGCGTCAAGTGACCATAGCTGGACATTCTAGGGCATAGTTGAGGTCCGTAGAAAAAATCTGTCTCAAAACAACAGGGCTTGCATGGCGTTTGGTTTTCTGAGCAACCGTCACTTCAACTGCTGTGACAGCTGTGAAGTCCATGTAGCGCACTCTAACTGGATAGTCATGGTTAGGGTTTCGTGCTTCATGATGAGAAGTTTTGAAATCTAAAGTGTTTGGACAGAATTGCACCCCAATCGCCTTGTCTCTATAAATAGGGGCTAAGGGTGCCTCCGTCACACTTTATTTTTCCTTTCAAATTTTTGACGGCCTGAAGTGATTCCCGACGATCGAGCATGGCCAAGAATCATTGTTCACTTAGCAGTTCCAAGCAGTTTTCAATGGTTTCTCTTTAGTTAAACACCCTTCAATCATCTAACTTCTTTACTTTTTCAAGGTACGTCTCCTTCTGCCCTCTGTTTTGCTATTTTTAGAGTCATAGAGGATTTCTGCCTTTTTCCTTTGTGGAGAATTCTCCCTTTTTTAGTGGCCAACGAGTAAGGATACTAGTGATTAGAGTCCTTCTCAATGGTGTTGCTCTTTGGAACACATTTTCCATCACCCCCTAAACGGCGGGGTACCCATCTCAAGTTGATAAGTCTTTGAGGGCACAGAGGTCGGTGGCTATAAATGGTATAATAGATGTAAAAAGTCTTTTAATAATTCTTCCATCCATTATCGGTTCTCCTCCATGTCTGAATCTATAGGTTGCTAGAATTTCATGATTCTAACAACACTTTACTAACCTCTATAGGTGTTTCCAGGGGTCCATGGCGAGGAAAAGAGCAAGACAACATAGACCAGCTGTAGAGAGGTCCATGGAACTTGTTTGAGAAATGAGGGTGTACCTTTGGGTTGAAGATGATGTTTGGAACAACAAGTCTGACTTTTGGACTGCGAAGGACATCAAACAACTCATGAACTATTTGGAGCTAACGGAAGGTGGTGTAAGGGATCACGAGTACCAAGTCCTGGCTCCAAGGATGAACGAGAGAGTGTGTTCAACTTAGGAGGCAGGCACACACTACATGTTTATGTACGAAGATCTCTTCGTTCGATTGGGACTCTGGATCCCGTTTACCGGGTTTTAAATTGCAGTCCTCCATTTTCTCAACATGCCCAGTCCCAGCTTCATCCTAACAGTTAGGAAAACATTTTTTCCTTTGAAAGATTCTACTGGGTAGTCGGACTACGGTACTCAGAGAAGGCGTCTTTCTACCTCTTCACATGGTGGTGCCCCCCAAGGGGAGAGACCAATGTAGAAGAACTGGCTCACACTCCGATCAAGGCCTAGTCAGAAAGTCTTCAGAGTCTTCCAAGATAGCTTCAAGAACTACAAGACAAAGTTCTTTAAGCTGATGGCGACGCCAGGGACCCATTCGTTCTTCCTGGAGGCCGGTGGAGACTCAGCGTTCGATTGGTATTAGACTACAAGGGTGTGGGACACCTGATAGTTGTCGAGACTATCAAATTAAATTAATTTATAAACTGATTCACTAAAATACTTGTAGTATAAGGAACAACCGAGGTCGAGTCTTTAGATAACTCTAATTAAGCAATCAGATTAAAAAGTTAACAAAAGGGGAAATGTTACAGAATTAATTAATAGAAAGTAATTAAAAACTGTAAATGTAATTAAGTAAACAATTAATCTAAGGAAATAAACTATTCTTGAGTTTAATCCATCATTAATCACTAAGAATCTATTCAACTGTTAACCAAGTTCTTGACTTTAGATCACATCAAGAAGCCTTAAGATGATTAATGAATTATCTACTAGATAAGCATCTATAATTTAATTAATCAAGGTTAAATGAATAAAACATCCATTTAATCCTAAATTAGCTTAAAATCCATAATTCAACTAAGCTAAATAATCCATCAAATACTTTTGATGCATTATTTAATATCTTCCATTCAATTGCTAATCAGATTCTTAGTCTTAGATCACATCAAGAAGCCTTAAGATGATCCATGAATTCTCTACTAGATAAGGATCCAAAATTTAATTAATCAAGGTTAAATGAATTAAGCACTCATCTAATCCTAAATTAATCAAAACCCAGAATTCAACCAAGCTTAACAATCAACATCCAAGAAGCCTTTGATGCATTGTTTAGTCTCTGTAATCTTCATTAAAACGTGATAATTATGCAATTATCACATTAACACTTAAATCAAATTAAGCAATTTAATTCAGATTTTAACAAAATTAAAAGAGGTAAATAAAGACTTGATTAATAAGTAAAAGTGAAACTTGATTAACAAGTAAAGAGAAACTTGATCTATAATTAAATGTTAAACAATCAAAATAAGATCTTAGAATTAAACATCAAGATTTTCAATTCCTAGGGTTGATTAAAAGGTCCTTCCTTCTCATCTATGGATGAGAGGGAAGATATACATAAAAGAAAAGAAACCTAGAGAGAAGGGAGAAGAAGAAAGATGAAGAGAGGAGGTGCAAGCAAGAGTGGCTAAAAAAAAATTAGAGTTAAGTTTCGTGGTTGCTACTGCTACTTAAATAACTATCTTCAAAATTAAAAATTCAAGTTCTTCCTTAGCTTAGGGTTAATCCTCTTCCTCTTTGATTTAATTGGACACCTAATTTGCATAATTTGGACTTAGGATGATAAAGTTATGCCCAACACATTTTTAACAGCTCTCTGAACTTATTAGCCAATTTCAAAGGGTTAAAACACCATCAAAACATCACCATTTGATAAGTGGGTTGCATAAGAATTTATGATCTATGTCTCAGCTTTCAAATGGCACTAGTGTCAGCTCCAAACGACACCTATAGCCCAAATTATGGCTTAATCTTTGCACATCGTTTAGGTTCCAAGAGCTTGATAATGGTCTAAGTGTCATTGACATTTGTCACAAACTCGGACATGTATGAGGAAGTCAACTTCCATTGTTGGCCAATAGTATTCGGCCTGAAGTCCTTCAAAACTAAGGCTTTGCCCCCCAAGTGGTGTTCGCAAGGATCTCGACCAAAACATTTTTTGCTTCCTTTGATGTGAGGCATTTAAGGAAATGTAAAAAGAAAACATGGCGGTACAGTTGTCCATTGTAGATAGTGTATTGAATCATGATTCTGACCAGCTTAGAGGCCTTCTTTGGATCGTCAGGTCGGGTTTCAGATTTCAAGTACTCCATTATTAGGGTGAGCCAAGTACACTCCACTCCTTCCACCTGGAATACGACTGTGCCCGAGATGGCAAGTTGAGCGAGGGTCTCTTAGATCAATGAGCGATTGTTGCCTGGGCTATTGGTACTGGCCAGTTTGGACAGGAGGTCCACCTTAGAGTTCTGCTTCCTAGGAATGTGCTCTATCTTAGAAACCTGAAAGTTCTTGAGGAGCTTTTGGACTTTGGCTAAATATTTCTGGAGGAGAGGCTCCTTGACTTGATAATCACCCTGGATATGGGAGGTCATAAGTTGGGAGTCGCTGCAAAAGTGTGATCTTAGTTTTTCCCATATATTTGGCTATTACCAATCCAGCTATGCATGTTTTGTATTCCGTCTGATTGTTTAAAGTGGGAAACTCAAACTTCAGGGAGTTCTCGACTGTTACCCCTTCAAAATTTTTCAAAATCACCCCAGCACCACTTCCCTTGGGGTTCGAGGAGCCATCGACGAATATGATCTAAGAAATTTCCTCAGGGTCGCCGGGGTCCGATGTGAGTTTTGTCAGGAAGTTCGAGAGGGCTTGAGCATTTATCGCTAGCCAGGGCTCATATACTATTTTAAACTCAGAAAACTCGATGGACCAGGCGATCATTCTTCTTGCTAGATCTGGCTTGTGCAATGTCTCACAAATAAGTTAGTTTATCCTCACCACCACCGTTGAGTCTTCTGGTCGTGGTGATAAGTCTAAAGGAAACCTTTTCAATTTTCTGGTAGTGGAGCTCTGGGCCCTGCAACACCTTGTTCACAAAGTAGACCAACTTCTGCCCCTCCACTATCTCATGAATCAGTACTGAACTTATAGCCTCTTTGTGAACTGAAAAGTACAAGTACAGAGTCTCGCCAAATTTTAGTCTTGTCAGTATGGGGGAGAGAACATAAGATTCTTCAATGATGTAAAGGCATCCTCACACTCCTGAATTCACTTAAAATCTTTCCCTTTTTTGAGCAGTCTAAAGAGGGGAAGAGATTTGTAAGCAGCTTTGGCAAGGAAACGTGTAAAAGCCGTAATCTGGCCTATCAGCTGCTGCACTTCCCTATGAGCTACGAATCTTGAGCACCTCTTGACATTTATCTGGGTTCACCTTGACCCTGCGGTGAGTCAGCATGAAGCCTAAGAATTTATCTTCTTGGACTTCGAAGGCACATTTCTCCAGATTGAGCCTCATGTTATGTTTTCGAAGGTTTGCAAACACTTATTCGAGGTCCGCAATGTATGATCCGACCTAGGGGATCTTTACTATCATGTCATCAATGTACACCTCCAGCATTTTCCTCACTTGGTCCTCAAAGACCTTATTCATCATTCTCCAATAGGTGGCTTCAATATTTTTCAGTCCAAAGGGCATAACCTAGTAGCAGTGGCTCACTCTGTCAGTAATGAAAGTGGTCTTGTCTTATCTCTGGAGTACATCAGGATCTGATTGTATCCGGAGTACGCATCCATAAAAAACAGTAAAAGAAATCCGAAGGAGCTGTCAACCAGTTTGTCCACGTTGGGAAGCGGATACAGATTCTTGGGGCATGCCTTGTTTAAATCCTTGTAATTCACTCACATTCTTCACTTCCCATTTGATTTCTTCACCAGAACCACATTAGACAGCCATGTGGTGTAGGCTATCTCCCTGATGAAGCCGACACTGAGCAACTCCTTGACCTATTCTTCAATGACCAACTATTTTTCTGGTCCAACCTTTCTTTTCTTCTGGGATACCAATCTCGTATCTTTCCTTATGGATAGGTGATGACAGATAAAGGTGGGGTCAAGCCTAAGCATGTCAAAGGATGTCCAGGTGAAGATGTCTTTGTTTTTCTCCAAGAGCTCAATCAACCGACGATTCTCTTTATCCTCCAAATTTACTCTAATCTTGGTGACTTGACCTAGTTTGCTACCATGTTGGAGCGATTGTAGTTCATCCTCCAGCTGGGGTCTAGTACCCTAGATTTCTTCTCGAACATCTACCTCGGTCATAAGGATATTGACTTGGTCCAGAACTGGGCTAGAGGTGTTGGCTTTTACTTTCTTAGGCGTCCAACTGATCATGAGGCTCTCGTTGTAGCATTTATGCGCCATGATATGATCTCCCTTGACCGTGATGACCTCATTATTCTTGCTAAGGAATTTTATGACTAAGTGAGTAGTAGATACCATGACACCAAGTACATTCAGAGCAGGACGACCCAAGATGATGTTGTACGTTGAGGGTTGTCTACGACTAGAAACTTGACCGTGATAGTCCTAAAGAGTTTAGTGCTCCCCAGGGTCAAGTAAGTCTCATAATACCTTGTTGGATTGATCTTTTCACCAGTAAAATCAGTAAGCTCACCGTCATAAGGATCCAGCTCTGAGCGTGGGACTTCTAGTTTTTGGTACAGGTCCATGAATGATAGCAATATATTTTATTCACTTAATAATCCTCTCAGTGGGCTTCTTAAGGTTCAATTAGGCTTAATTAAGTTAGTTTTATCATATTTTATGATATTGAGCCTAATTGGATCATTGAATGAATTATTGTATGAATTGACCTTAATTTGTCTATTTAGCAGTATTCAATAAATTGGCTATAATTTGAGTTACAAATATTTGATTAATGTGATTCTAGTCTTGTAAGAAAGGTAAAACAATTCTCTACAAGTTTTATGAAGACCTCAAGAGAGGAATCACACATTTGGATAATTAAAATTGAAGTGAAACCAAGAGTTAGAATTTTAATCTTTACAGCTTAACCTCCACGCACTCATCAGCCCATTTCTTGAGCTATAGAAGTTCAATTGACATCAAACCAAACCCAAATGAAAGCTAAGACACAAATCTATAACTTTCATAAGAACACAAGAGTTAGATCAGATGTCTAGTAAGTCATATTAGGCTTAGAATTCAGAACAAATGTGCTTTTGTTGGAACCCAAATACTATGCAAAGATTGGGTCATATCTTCGGCTGTAAGGGTCAGATTGTGATGAAACAATGATATTGTAAAGTTGAGACAAAACCCTTCAAATTTCATGAAGACCACTTATGTAATAGGTGGCGTTATGATAGAGTTATAGTCGTGTGAAAACAACTGAATTGGTTGAGTAGGGAGACACGCATGGCAATAATCCACTCACTCATTAACAACTTCATTGTCATGTTCCACTCATCTAGCCACTGATTAAACAACTCCCTTGTCATTGTGTACCCTTCATGCTCTATAAAAGGGTATCATTGGTTGCTCATTAGAATCATCTTGATTTAGAGATCAAGATCTTGTTGTTGTATTATTTATTTATCTTGTTGTAGTTTTCTTTTGTTCTAAATAAAAATTATATTCATCTCCTTCTTCTTCTCTCTTTCTTTCTTCTTGTTTATGAGTAACTAATTTTCATTTTGTTTGGGTGAAAAGGTGAAGCTTTTGGTAATGAAATAAGGTTAGATCTTTCTTGTGCTTGAATGATATATTATCAAGTAATCATTATATGTATTGTATTTTGTTTCCAATCAATTTAGAAACCCTCCTTGTAAGGTGGAGATCTTGATTTGTTGTAGACAAGAGTTTGACACAATGAATGCTTGAACCTATTTATAAGTGTTGGTGTTAGTAGATAATTAAAAGAACCATAAAATAACTACATATATAATCTTAAATGAACTTTGAATGTTGTATTTTTCGATTGGAACCTCCGTTATACATGGATTCTAATTAAGTTATAGAAAGAATTAATTTTATCCTTAATTTACTTACCAAGAGTGGATCTCCTAGCCTAAGCAAATCTTTTTTAATTGTGAATAAGTTTTATCACATTTATTATTATGCCAAATCATTTCCTTACCTCAAAATTTTTCTTCATCAATTCCCTGTGGATCGACCTCGGACTCTCGAGAATTTATTACTTGAAACAACCTGCACTTGGGTTTACAACACAATATCATTCTACATCAATGAACATAATATCTGTTGAACTCCCTTAGTCAACGAAGATGCACCGAACCTCGGCATGAGATATTATTCTTGAGATAACTAGCGGGTCATCATGATATAGGATAATTCCACTGTAGTCTTCATCTAAAAAAGGAGATGGGGGCGCCTTCTAATCTCTGGCTCGTGATTTGGGTGCGGAGTGGGAGATGCACAGCATTGCCATCCTGAGTACTTTCGTCTGGGCACCATTGGACGACCCACCACTGTAAAACCTCCAACGATAGTGCTGATGGTTCGGTTGGGCACGGCAGTCGTCGTTGTCATCAGACAGAGCGTCTTGGTTCCGATCCTGTTAGTTATTAGTATCACAGCAAGATGGACTTCAGGCTCTTCCCCTAGGACTCAGGGTCCTTCTTCTTTGGTGTGGAGACAGGGTCTGCCAAGGGCTGACATCCATTATTTTGGACATGGCTGATGTACTCATCCAGCCGTCTTACCCTAATTAGGGACTCAACAACGTCATAGAGTTGGAAATAATCTTCAGTGTCATGGTCGTAACCCTTGTACCATGAATAATGCTTGGTATGATCCTTCTGCACATGTTTCTTTAAAGGGGCTGACCTGTTAATATCCTGAAACTCGGACTGCGACATTTCCCTCAGAATTGTAGCACGTGGAGTGTTTAGGGAAGTGTAGCTAGAGTATTTGGCCTGAGCTGGATTGTCCTTAAAGGAGTTTTGATAAATACAATTTTTATATATTAGTTAACTATCATGTTTAGTCTCTTAGACTTCTTATATGCTTAATTGATTAGTTTTGGTTACATTTTATAAGTTAGGGTTCAAATTGGGCTTAATTGTATTTTTCAGCATTATTGAAAATTTTACACTGTTTTTGTATTTTTAGTATAAATTGAGTTCTAGATGATGAGCGATGTCGTGCTCGCCTCAAAATAGACTAGGATTTAAATGGAATATAGCATAGTGCATAAACTAGGTCATCTCCCAAGGATCAATTCAGATTTCTTAAGTATATTAAAAATTATCAAAAGGTAGGGGGTTTTATTCATCAAGTAACAAAATACAAATTCGATAGTAATTAAGAATAAATTCAAAACTGAAAACACCAATCCAAGGTCTTCAATTCAAGTGGCAGAGTTAATCATAGTTCAAAGAGAGTAAAAATCTTTATGCAATTTCCTCTGTTAATTGAATTCAACTAGATAATCACCTAGAATTTGATCAACTAAAACAGAATCACAATCACAATTCTTGATTAAGATTGAATTAAACATAATTTTGAATTAACATAGATTACCAATCAATGATCTATTCTCCATTAAATTCAGATTAATCAATCCAAATCTATCTTTAATTTCGAAACATAATCATAAATCAATTAAAGAAGGAGAAGAGGAAAGAACACAATCAGAAATCACAAATAAACAAAAGAACTCAAAACTCTAACCACAATCATTGAATTCCTTGGATTGATTGGATCTTTAGCCTTCCATGGACATCACCAATGAAAAGATACAGATTAGAGAAAAGAGAAAAACGAAATAGAGAAAACGAAAAGAGAAGAAAAAGGGTTTCTTGATTCAAATCGTAAAACTCAAAAATCAGGATTCAAAAAGAGGTGTTTTCGTATTCTGCCTTAACCTATTTGTAACTGAAAATTATTCTATAATTCCTAATCTACCCCTAGCCCAAACTCTAGCCCTCTGAATAAGCTTTTCAGAGACATATAATTTGCCTTATTTGGACTTAAATTGAGAGAGTTAAGCCCAAATCAGTGAGGGAAGGTCCAAGCTTTATGACAGCAACAGTATCCTAACTTTGAGGCTCAATTTTGCCCTAAATCCAGCTGAATTAGAAAAACTACATTAGAGGCAAAATTGTGTATCTTCGTCTCAGCTTTCAGGGGACACCAAGATCATCCAAATATGACATTTGTAGCCCAAGATATGGCCTATACAAGATAGAAAGGTCAAAATGAGTTAAATTCCAAAAATTAATAAAGCTTTTACAACTAAGCTCAATGAGGCCCAATCATTTAAAACTCACCCACAAACATAATATTGGATACAATTATCATCAATTAGGCCAAATATAAAGCAATAATGAATGCCTCAAAATTGATTGATCGTTAGACATCTAAAAATTATGAATTTTACCTTGTAGGAAATATGAAAGAAAGCTCTACAATTTTGATGCAGAGCTTGAAGGCTGAGTCAGATGTCTAGTAGGTCAGATTGGGCCACGAAGTCAGAACAGAGATGTTGTCACTGGAACTTGGACGATGTGTAAAGATTAGACCATAATTTGGGCTATAAGTGTTATATGGACCTAAAACTAATGTCATTTGAAAGCTGAGACATATATTTTCAATTCTTATGAAGACCACTTATCCAATTAATGAATCTTTTATAGTGTTTTAACCCTTTGAAATTAGGTAACTGGTTCAGAGAGCTATTAAGAATGTTTTGGGCATAACTCTCTCATCCTAAGCCCACTAAGCTAAGGGCAAACTTGGATATTTAATTTTAGAGATAGTTATTTAAGTAGCAACTGCAATCACGAAACTCAACCCTAATTTTCGTAACTGCTCTTGCTTGCACTTCCTCTCTTCATCTTTCTTCTTCTCTTTTCTTTCTAGTTTTCTTTCTTTTCTATTTTTCCCTTCCATCTAGGAGGGCTAGACCTTTTTAAATCAATCATAAGGATTGATAATCTTGATATTTAATTCTGAGATCTTGTTTTGATTATTTTACATTTAATTACTAATCAAGTTTATCTTTTACTTGCTAATCAAGTTTCTCTTTTACTTGATAATCAAGTTCCTCTTTGATTTTGTTAAATCTAAATTAAATTGCTTTATTTGATTTGGATGTTGATGTAATAATTGCATAATTACCACATATTTAATGAGGATTACAGAGACTAAACAATGCATCAAAGGCTTCTTGGATGTTGTTTGTTAAACTTGGTTGAATTTTGGGTTTTAGATTAATTTAGGATTAGATGAGTGCTTAATTCATTTAACCTTGATTAATTAAATTATGGATGCTTATCTAGTAGAGAATTCATAGATCATCTTAAAGCTTCTTGATGTGATCTAAGACCAAGAATCTGATTAGCAATTGAACAGATTCCTAGTGATCAATGATGGATTAAATTCAAGACCAGTTAATTTCTTTGGATTGGTTGTTTACTTAATTCTATTTATAATTTTAAATTACTAAATTTTGTAACCAATTTCCCCATATTAACCTCTTAATTTGATTGCTTGATTAAAGTGATCCAAGGGTTCGACTCAGTTGTGCCTTATACTACAAGTATTTTGGTGAATCGGTTTATAAATTGATTTAATTTGATAGTCTCGACAGGTATCAATTTTTGGGGCTATAAAGAGTTTTGATTGCCCTTCTGGTGAGAAGGCTTTCCCTTCTCGAGGCTTTTCTTAGCCTTAATAATCTCCTCCAAGTTTATGTACTTTAGGGACCGTTGCCAAGATTCTTTTATATTCTTTGGCTTTTTCTTTGCCAAAGATTGGAAAAACTAGGAATCAGTCCAGAGGCCACTTCTGGCATAATGGGGAGCAATCCTCTCATTGAGGTTTTCCACGTTGATACTAGCCGTATTAAACCTCTTAAGGTACTTGCAAAGGGACTTGTCATGCCTTTTACGAAATTCAGAAAGAGACTCAATAGATCTAGGTTGTTCCTTGCTGGTGGTATAGTGGAGCAAGAAACGTTGTCTGAGGTCATGCCAGTTAGTAACGGATCCCCGTGGCAAGGTTACAAACCATCTGAGTGTTGCCTTCTTCAAGAAAATGAGGAAGGCGCGGTATAACAATTGTGAGGATCCCCCATGGAAGCACATAGATTGGACATAAACATCTACATGCTCCTGAGGGTCAGTAGTCCTGTTAAAGAGCTCCACGTTGGCCAAAAACTTAAAGTTTCTTGGAATCCTATACTCTATAAGTTGAAGACGATATTTATTTAAGTAGCATGGTCGTCAATGAGACTTCCTCTCTTAGAATATATTAACCTGCTTTTCTTTCTAGTTTCTTTCTTTTTCTATCCACTTCGGAGTTTAGTAAGATCTAGCCTTTCACCAATGCAATCAGTTTGATTTTTTATTAATTTACTTGTGTGGGATTTTGGGCCACGTAAGATCAAGAAGGGTTGTTCCTGATTGTCAAGGTCCGGGTTGTTATTAACAACATTGGACATTTCAACGTTAGTGTGCGGCATTCTCTTCTGATCATTAACTGTGTTCTGTCTTCCGTCATCATTGTGTGGTCCAGGCTGGCCTTCCTGCACATATCATTCCAGATTTTATAATTTGCGATTTTGCTTCTTCAACGCCATTATTTGTTGTCGCACTAAGTCCAGGAGGTGGTTTCTGGACATATCAGGTCAAATCGTGCCTTCTGGATGGGACACACGATCATCAACTTCTTCGTTCCTAGGCCCTAGGGTTGGAAATAGGTCAAGTTAGGCCAAACTTTACCTTAAATAGGTCTGACATGTATCCCATTATAAGGCCTGAGCCTAACCTGTGAGCTTGTAATATACCAATTTTTAATATCTGACTTGACCTTTTTAAAAGCCTAGCCTAACTTGAAAGCCTATTTAAATGTCTACTTTGCAATAAGGCCTTTAAATAGGCCAACAAGCCTACCTTTAAATAGGCTAACAGGCCTTTATATAAGCTAACAAATCTACCTTTAAAATAGGTCAACATGCCTTACATAAGCTAACTGACCTACCTTTAAATAAGTCAATATGCCTTTACATAGGCTAATAGGCCTAAGTCTTTAAATAAGTCAACGAGCCTACTCAAAGCTAATAGGCATTTGTTATAATTTTACACCCACCTTCTAATTTTATAGATGCTCACAACTTTCTTACTCTAGTCTTTGATTGATGTGAGACTGAGAGATATACCAAGTTGCTCACTTTCTTACTCTAATCTTTCAAGTCCCACATCGATCAAAGATTAGAGTAAGAAAGTAGTGAACATCTATAAAAGTAGGGGGATGAGTGTTAACTTATTATTTTTCATTCTAATAAATATATTACATTAAATATATTAATAAATATGTTATTTTTATTCTAACTTATTAATTTAAGTTTTAGTTGTTGACTTTTATTAAAATTTAATTAAAAAATATATTAATATATTATAATAAATTAATAATTATGATTTATAATTATATATTATATTATATATAATTAAATAGGTCGACGGCAGACTGTAGCTGTTAGTTTAAAAGGTTTATTAGATTGCCTGAGACCTGATAGTTTTAGTTAAACAGGCTTTTAAAAAAGCCTTGACCTAGCTTATTTAGTAAATAGGCTAGGCCAGACTAAGCCTCAGATAGGTCAGGTCAAGCCTCAGATAGGTCAGGTCATAGGCCTCTTAATGGGCAGTCTGGCCTATTTCCATCCCTACTAGGCCCCAAGAGCTGATGCACGTGGGGACCAAGTCGATCCCTCATAGAGATCCTGCGCGATGGGTGAAGGCTTTAATCAGAAAGCGAGGTTTCATGCCCATCACGTAGGTGCCTAATGTTAGGTTCTTGATTCCTCGCAGTGGAGGTTTCAGCAGTTGGTGGTGGGACAAGATAAGAGGAAGTGCAAGTGTATGACACATGCAAGCGCACATATCGAAGAGATTACTATTAATAAATTCCTGTCTTGCCATTTCAATGCGAAAAGTCAAAAAGATTTCCTTTAATGACTCCTTGCTTAGACCACTTCTTTTTATTTTTCTTTTTTTGATTTTTGTAGAAACCATCCACAAAGAACAATTTCGGCATTGTTACATAAGAAAAATTGACAGGATGGTGCGCCGCTGGTCCTCGCCTTTGGCCTGCGATGGTTAGCACAACATCTCCTCTCTTAGAGTTCTGTCTTGTGTTCACCATGGTTGAGTGGGAATAAGAATTTAAGGTTTCTCATGGATGATGTCAATGTTCAATAGTGGATACTGAGTTGTACCTAGATAGGCATATGTTGGTGTTTTCCTCCTTACACAACAACAAAGCATGTTGAAACGGGGGGGGGGGGCATTGGTGCCTATAAAGGTACTCCAACGCTCAAGTCAAGATGTGTACAATTAAGGTTTAAGCTAAAGAGTAATAGGTACTTGTTAGAGGCAACTGGGTCTAATATTTATAGAGGTTGGATAGAGAAATATGTTCCCTTAATAGTTGCAGAGGATCCCTATAAAATTAGAATGTTAATACTACAATTATGAGCAATCAAAGGTGGTTATGGACGTTATTATTACGCAAAATCATGATTGACTTGGTTGGTAGAAACCAACATGGAAATAAAAATAAAAAAAATAAATAAATAAAAAGTTGGTATACTGAGTAAATTAAAATGTTAGAAATGAGGTAAAAGTATTGGAGTAGTTAGTAAAGAAAGTTAGAAAAAGTTAGTAAATAACTTATGGATACTCATGAGATTTATCCACTACGTAAATCTCGTGGTAATGTTACTGCTACTCAATGTCATGGTCTGACATCTGTTGTGATGGAATCTCAACAGTGTACCATGAATTCTCGTTGGGATGTCAATGATGGACTTCGGCTAAATGCATGCCAGATTGATCCATGGGACAAGATCTCGGATCGTAGTCCAGAACATGATTCAACCTTGTTTTTGTATCTATTTATAGTAATGTTTGTTTGAATCAGTTAAAATTAAATAAAATTAGTCAAAACTGATTGAAGAAACTGGTTGTCATGAATTAAAAAAAATTAAAAACATTGTTGCATCTAATAATATATTATCATATCATTATATTCTTACAAAAAATATATTTTTATTATTTTATGAATATTTTTATAGATTTTATATTATTGGGTATAAATTATTTAATGACGTAATCTGGTTTGTCCGATCAATTTAAACAATCGAACGGAAATTAAAAATTTAATCAAATCACTTATATAAGAAGTTTAAATAACATTGAAATTTGAAAATACTAATTTGTGAAATTACTTGAGAAAGATGATGTGGATAATTAAATTTGTAGCCACAATATCACAATTAAATTTTAAAGAATATAAACCAATGTTAATTAAGTTACAAGCTCATTTTCAACATATTCATGGCATGTCCATATCATAAAAATCAGACAAAATTTTATTGTTGACGACTGCTGACTACCCACCAAGATGTGAAATCAGACCAAAGAGTGGTTAAAATATTTAATATTATTATAATTATTACACTGCAGATTTAACCAAATGTGTAGGAAATTTTTTTAGCTTGGGATGCGGCTGTCCCCTTCAAGCTTCACATAGTTCTGCCCGAGATGAAAATCCTGTCTCAAGTCTCTCCCTCACCCTCTGTTTGTTTTAAGAGAAAATGAGTGGAAAGAAAATGGGAGAAGAGAAAATGAGAAGATTATTCCATTTTCTCCAGTTTGGATGTGCAAAAAAAACAGGCAAGAAAGAAAAAAATGTTGTGGGACCCACGTGAAAAGTTTTCTCCCCTCCGGTGCGAAGAAAATGGGGGAGATTGAGAGATTGACCCTTATACCCCCACCATCTTCTTCCATCGCGTCCCTGCCGTCACGCCGTTATCATTCGCCATAATTGCGCTTCGTCGTTGACATAGTTCGCAAATGCAGTCTGACTGTTTGAGCCACAACAGATCCGCTCCTGCATCGCACTGTGGCGTTCCACGCGGCCCGCTGGAACGGAGTGCGTGGAGTGGTTGGTTTTGGGGGAGAGGGCGCTGGTTGATGGGTGGGGAATGAATATGAGGGGGGAGAGATGAGGAGGAAGAAAGAAAGGAGGAGGGGGGAGAGATGAGGATGAAGAAAGAAAGGGGGAGGGGGAGCGTCTGGAGGGTTGGTGGGGTACGTGGGGGAATGAATGAGGGGAAGAAATGAGGACGAAGAAAAGAAGGGGGAGGGGAAGAAATGTCTGGAGAGTGGGTCGGTGGGTGGGGGGAATGTATAGGAAAAATGGGAAATAAAAAATTTGGGAAAATGAATTTTTTAATAAAAAATTATTCTATATTTAATTTATAATTTAAATTTAATAATTATTTTTTAAATTAATATTTTTTATAAAATATATTTATTTACTTAATATAATTTTAAAAATATTTAATTTAAAAATATAAATAATATATTTATATTCAATTATATATTCAATAAGGATAAATATGTCATTTCATATAATTATATATTATATTCTTTTTTTTTTCAACTCTCATTTTCTTTCTCTCCTTTCCAAACAATAAGAAAGAAATAAACCAATGTTAATTAGGTGGACAAGCTCATCTCATCCAAACAATTTTTCTTCATCCAAACAATAAGAAAGACATATTTTTTTTTTATTTTCTCTTCTCTCTATTTTCTATCTTTCCATTTTTTCTCTTTCCATTTTCTCTTCACATCCAAACAGAGCATCAATGTCTGTCCCACCAAAAAGAAGTTGCCAACTTAGTTGAAATGTCACATCATTTTAAACGACGACCAACCAAAACTTAAACCACATAACTACGGTAACTTTTCTTGAAGAACCCTAACATAATTCATAGGCTGTCGTGGCTTGCAGCACGACTTCCTCAGACATCACCCAACAAGTTGTTGTGGCTTGGTCTGTTTAACAAAAAAACAATTAATATTTTTTGTATGTTTCTTTTATATTATTTTTTATATTTTTTAAATATAATTTATTATATGTATTTTTTTAATAAATTACATATTCTTAAAAATAATATAAATAATATATACATCCTTAACAAAAAATATGATTAACTTTTTTATAAAAAAAAGAGTTGTTGTGTCCTTGGTAATGCACCGCTTTCACCCATTTTTTTGGGAAATATCTGTTGTGACCCAAATTTGAGGGGCCCTGGGTCCATTCAAAATTTGGTATATATTGCGTTCCCATTCCTGTAAATTGTCATTCATTTACATCTAATCGTTAATGTCAGCCAAAAACAGGTTGTCACAAAACTTCCTAAATCTTAATTAAGTTGATATTTTTCAAAATTGTCAATTCTTGAATACTGTTGACATGATAATTATTAATCTATGCGATACTGATAACCTCTCTTTCATAATTAACAATATTCGCATATTTGATCTTTTATATCGAACAAAATGCAATTCCTCTATAAATTATCTTTGCCATAAAGATGTGGGGACTGGGAGAATGATAAGCCACAGGAAAGTGAGAACTGAGAGAGGCCGAAGTTTTTGGTGCAGGAATGGGAATGCAATACCAAGCCACGACAACTTGTTGAGTAATGAAAGCGGTGCTGCAAGCCACGACAACTTTTAGGGTTCGCAAAGAAAAGTTAATGGCGTTATGTGGTTTGAAATTTTGACTGAATAGGTGTTAACAATTATTGGCATTTTAATTGACTTGATAACTTCCTATTGGTGGAACAGACATTGTGACAGAAACTTAGGACAGAAGAATTTTGTCCCCACTCCAACACAATCTTTCTCTTTTATTTTATGTAAAGATTTGCAATAAAACACAACAGACAGAGTTTCATTTTTAATAAAATTCTTCTTAAAAAATAAAAAGCAATCTACAAAACAAAGTTGGGTTCGAGACAAAGGTGAAAACTTGAAGCAATAATGTTATTTGCATGAATACTTCTTCTATATTATTTTTACACCACTGGCTTCTTGAGTAATATAATTAGAGAAGCATTCTTTCCAACGTACCTTTTTTTTAATTAAACAAGTAAATGTAACAAAAGGTGTAGAAAAAAGATATGTTGAAGAATCATTTTTTAACAAAAATGATATTTGCACATTAAAATTCTTACATTATTTTTATATTTTATTTGTTTAGAAAAATAAAAATAAAGAGAGTATGTTAGAATGTGTTTTTTTTTCTTTTTTTATTATTTAAAAATATAAAAATGATGTAGATTTTTTTTTTATGTACAAATATCGTTACTTATTTTCTAAACTTGATGCCACTACGATATACACTCATCCTAAAACAACCCTTTTTGTTTGTGTTGCAGTTAAGTAGTGTCCAAGTACGCTTGTACGTATTTTGATTAATTTACTTGATCTCTGACCTAGTCAAAAGTATATCATTAACATTAAAATTAAAAGTTTCACAAATATATTATATACAGTCTGATATCAAGAAATTGACATAACTAAAATTTAAGTTAGTGACCGTATGCCTACCCACATATTACATATGCTATACCAACTCCTTGTGGGGCATTTATTTCAAGGTTTATTAAGTTATTCCTAAAAATATGATTCCTAGATATGACATACCTAGGAATGATATTTTTGCTAATTTGTGAAACTCACGTTTAGTTCACTTTGAACATTTTTAGGAATACTAGACAATATTTCTAGGAATTTGATTCCCATGCTTAGACTGAAGATAATATTCCCAATAACATTTAACTTTTTTCAAAAATAACCTTAATAAATACAAATTTAAAATAAAATAAAAATAACTTCATAATTTACTTCATTTGTCTTTGAGTATTTTTTAAAATTTTGTAATTTTTTTTAAATGCAATATAAACACTCCAAATAATTTACGTTTTATTGATATTTAAAATAATCTAAAATGCAAAGTACTTAATATGTAAATGTTGTTTTTTATTATACCAAAAAAATGTTGTTTTTTATTAATATTATTAATTATCATTATTATTACATAAATATATTGAAGAAATCTAAAATATGTAAAATTTGATTAAAAAAAACTACTTGTTAACCGATAACAACAACGTGATGACAATACATGCAAATATTCATAATGCACGTAAAACGTAATGACAAGCTGTGAAGCAGTTTAGTGGAAGGGTGAGATTGACATAAATGGGTGGATATTTTTGTATTTTTATACAATATCATTGATGTTCATGTTATGAAAATAGAAGATACTTACCCCTTATCGTGAGAAAAAATGAGACAAAATGTGGACATATGTACGTCCTTGAAAATAACTAATTTCTAGGAATGTTTTTGTAACTTGAACCAAACGTGTAAATAATACATTCCCATGTTCAGACTTTAGAAAATAACTTATCATAGCCTGAAACAAACGCACATGGAGTTCATCCTAAAACAGCCTTGAACTATTGTTTCACATAAAAGCGAAATTTTAAGGTCACCAAAGGCTTCATGGCCCAGCAAAAGGTCTCCAAATGCTTCGTTTTGTCATTTGGGTGGGGACACGGACAGGCCTCCTAAATCAATTCTCGCAAACAGTAATTAATAGCCATTACAGATGGATGGTTGTTCTTTAGTCTCTATCTTTTTTTTTGTTGGTACATTTAGTCTCTATCATTTAATATTTATCACATCAACTTTGTAAGTTTATGACTTTTCATTTTAATTACATTTTTAATATTATAATTAATATAAATAATATTAAATAATATAAAATAAAAATCTTTTCTTATTCTAAAAATATCTAATAATTTCTTATCATATATGTAGGCTAACTATCTGGTAAGACGTACTATTTTGCTTGTTGGCAGTTCTAAAGGATTGAGGTCATGTTAAAAAAACATTACTATCCACACACAGTTACTGTAACAATATTTTGTATTTATATAATTTTTATATTTAATTATAATTAATTTTATTTCATTTTTTGTACATTTCTATTTTAATTCTACTTCTTCGCACAAGTCGATTAGTTATTACTGATTAGACTACTACTATTGACTTACATGACAATTTTTAATTGAAGTTTATTATTAATTTTTTTCGCTCATTTTTCCTTAACCCCGCCTCATCTCTGCGTTGACGTTCATGCGCAGATGCATTTTCCCGCTTGGTCTTCGCAATTTTACAAATCCTGAATCTCCCTCCTGTGACTCTGTCCTGCCTCTTTTCTTTGTTTCATATTTTGTTGTTTTTTCCTCTTGTTGAAATCAACTGATAGATGGCATACGCATGTTGTGACTTACTGCCACGTTTGTAAATTTGTAACGGAATACGTGATTTTTCTTTCTTAATGAGGCATTCTTCAATTAAATTTTTTAAATTCTTTTTCTTTTTTATTTTATTTTATTTATTTGTTTCTTATTTTGTATTTTCTTTTTTTATTAAATGATTTTCAATTGAGAAAAAAATATTTCTAATTTAGATGAATATAAAATTAAAGCTAAATAAAGTTTAAATTTATATTTTAAAATCAATTATCAATTATATATATTTATAAATAAAAGGATTGCAATAACTTCTCCTTTTAAGTTTTTTTGTTTTACGAGATCTTTCCACGTATTTTAGATATGAATTAATATTTACTCGTAATCTGTTAATTTTTCTTACCTAAATTTATCATATGATTTTTTTTTCATTTATGTTGAAGAGACATGTAGCGTTAAACGTAGACTTCTTATGTGAGATATGACTCATCTAATCTACTAGTCTCTCTCTCTCTCTATATAGCACCCACTCTTCTCTCTATTTCTTTTTGTTAAGCAATAACATTCTTTCTCTTTTGAAGTTTTCTTTTTTGAAAATATTATATGTTTTTGAAGTAAAAGATTTTTTTGATATTAATTTTGTGAGCTATTATTATTGTTTAATTTAATTATATTTTTAATATTATAATTAATATTTCTCATTTTTTTCAAGAACAATGATTAATATTATAAAATTATATAAATATGTATAAATTGATTTATATTTATTATTATTTAAAATAATAATTATATTTTGTATTGAATAAAATTATTTAAGAAAATAAATAAACAAATATATATAAAAATTAAATTAAAAATATTAATATATAATAAAAATAAATAAAGATATATCCCATAAAAATTATGGGTGGCAATGGCATAGACTGTGTGAAGTAATGTGTGCCGTACTGACGGTACTGTTCTGAAACCATTTCTCTGTTAAAAACGTGTGATAAGAGTACTGAATAATAAGGACAGTTCCTTGAACTACTTTTTCAATGCTGATCTTAAGGATTCGCTTTGGCGCTTTGGCTTTCAACCCGCGTCATGCTTGTCTCTGAGATACGCAGATGGTTTGTTTCTGACAAGTTTCATGGCGAATCTTGGCACAATAACACATGAGGTGTAAGCGAGTTAAAGACAAGTTAATAATTTGAAATCTAGGTTTAGTTTATGAAAAAAAATGTTTAATTTTAATTTGTGTATTTAATTAAGTTAAAGTTAAAGTTTGAATTTGATTTGTTTAATTTATTTATAATTTCATCAATAACAAATTCAAATTGAAGTCATTTAATAAGATTTTTTCAAATAAGTATATACAACATAAAATCATCTTATTACAAAGTATTTTAACACTTAAAATAATATTTATATTTCACATTTAATATTTGTTAAGAAAATAATGAAATATGACGTGGTCAATCAAAGAACATTTTTTCCCGTTTATATATTTAAAATTTAATAATTTAATAATTATTCTAGTAAAATATAATAATAATTGTATGTACAAAAAAATAATTGAACTAAAATACTAAAAATTACAATTTTTAACAAACATTATTATTTTGATAAATTTTTTATTAACATCATAGCTCATGTATTTTAAAATTAATAATTAGAGTAAATAATTAAAATATCTCTCTTCATTAAAATTATATTTTTCTATTCTCTCTCCTTATTAATGTCAAGATTTAATATTCTATTTATTCATTAAATTTGATATTCCTAAGTTTCTAAAATACTCTAAACAATAAATTATTTTATAAAGATGGATTTTAATTTTTTTTGTCCAAAATAAAATGTGGAGGTTAACAATCCTCTCTCTATATATAAAATTACAATTCTCTAAGTATGTGTTTGGATAAAGTATTTTAAAGAGAGAATGTATTTTTATAAGGGATTTAAAATGATTTGTGATAAAATAACTTATTTGGATATTTTACAAAATCATTTTAAAAATTCCAAGTATTTTAAGAGGGTATTTTATCAGTTGAAAAAAAGAATTTCAATTCTCACCTAAAGAGGTGGAATTTCCAAAATCCTTCATTCTTCCTCACTCTTCTCCACCGTCAATTCTCATTGTCTCAGGGAACCTCCACCAACGGCGACAACACCAGTGTCACAAGGCACGTTGAGATCGTTGGATCTGACGGTGGCAGCCCGATGGAACGGCCAGAGCGAAGACAGAGAGATATAAGAGAAGAGCGAAGAGCTCAAGCTCTCTGTTCATGAGAACACAGACGATGGTGTGGCTATTGAGGTAGAGATGCAACCATGGGTACAGGTCGCCGACGATGCGAGGACGGTGGCAATGCTGGATTCAGCTTAGGGAGATTAGGCTCGGTGGATTTTGGGTCTGGTTGGGTTCGTGTTTGGTGGTGGCTTCGTGGCAGCCATGGATGGCGTGGCCGGTGCCTATCTAGAGCATGGTGAAACGACATCAGTTCTGTTTTGGTCTGGGCATTCTCTGGTCAGATGGGTTCGATTTGTGAGGCCGATTTGTGTGGGTCTCGGGTTCTTGGTTATGAGTTCAATTTTTTGCTAGATCTAGTGGGTTTGGATGGTGATTCTGGTGGTTGAGAGTGGTTCTGGCTAGGGATGACACCTTGGGGTGGAAGAAATGGTGGTTCGGCCTTGGTGGTAGGTGGCTCGGTTATGGTGGTTCTGATCCGAGGTGGGGTTCAGACGATGGGTTCTGGTCACTAGTGGTTGAGGCGGAGAATGATGGTTCGTTGGTTGGGTGGATTTGGGTTTATGAATTCTTATTTTAAAATTCACAAATAATAATCAAAACTAAAAATTTTGAAAATAAAAGTAATTGAATTGATGCAATTCAATTACATGGTATTTTAAATTTTCTAAAATTTTAAAATGTCCCATCCAAATACAGACCAAATATAATTGCCAAATTTATTAAGTAATAGTAATATATAAATTATTATTTATACTTTTTTTAATGTAAAATCACATTTTTTTATGATTTTATATATATACACACATGAACTATTCATAAATTTTTAATGTCAAGCCTTTAAAGTTTAAACTTGTATTTATATAATCAAACATAAATTCAAGCTTGAGTTTTAATTGAGCATTTAAGAAGTTGAAGTCAAATAGTTCACAAATATTTTAACTTTCTCAGTCTCACACACACACACATATATATATCGGTTTTTAGCACATTTTTACCCCTAAATGGCGCTACTAGTGTTGCTACATGGTCTTCATAGGACGGGTCATGGTGCAACAACCCTTGCCACCCTTGTACACACCATTGATGAATTATTATTATTATTATTATTATTATTATTATTATTATTATTATTGAGATTCTCTTTATATATATATATATATATGAAGGTATGGTATCTTTAACAATTAGCAACCAATTTTTTTTTTTAAAAAGCACTTCTCGAAATGTCTATAAAAGTGTTATGGGTTTAATTTTAATATATTATAATTTACACTGTCATCTAATTATATATTATTATATTATTAAAAATATTTAATTATCATAACAATTATTTTAAAAATTACATACATAAACATATAATTGATTAATAGTATAAAATTTTATACTAACAATACATTAAAATTAAACACGTTATATTATTGTCTAATTCAAAAAAAATGTTATTGTCAATTATTTCGAGCCGTACTTATGATAATAAAATTAATCAAATTGTATAATACAACAGTGTTATTTCACACTAAACTAATTTCGTGAAAAGCTTACGAACGTGTTACTTATTTGTGGTTACATATTCATGTGATTTTCAGTTGCGTAAAAGGCTCCAAAATGCAATGTTCAATTGCCTAATTGGATTGCAATTTTATCCCAATGTGGCGTTTCATGAATTTAGATTCATGTCAAACAGCATTTTCCTATTTAATATAAGCTTAAAGTATTTATTTAAGTTGTTTATGAAACAAGAGTACTCAAATGTGGTAGCTTATAAAGAGGATCCTGGAGCCCCCTATCCTTTCCATGAGTAAGGTACGAACATAGAGTTTCGTTACTCGTCTGGCCCTTATGCTCCACGGAAGGAGTTCGCACCTAATTTGTTCATTAACCTCATTAGAATGGCCCAACTGTTGAGATCCAAGTCCATTTCGATTGTGGACAATAATATTATGGGCCTATATGCTGAGATATGGTTATGTGCAATGAATTCTCACACATTTAATACAAACTTATAAATTAAGACCCAAAAAAAAAAAATACAAACTTATAAATACTATTTTTATAATATATATATATATATATATATAATATTCATACATTTAATAAAAAAAATTAGAATTAGTTTTCATATAAATTTATAATAAAAATTAAATAAATTAATTGATGATAAATAATACTTTAGATTTAATTATTTTATACTACATTTTATCTAAATAAAAACTAACAATATTACTTAATCATGATCAAAATAATTTTTAGTAAAATATGTAGCAATAAAAATATATCAAATGATATATATGCAAAACTTAAAAATTATCAAATAAAATACTAAGAATACTTGTCTCCTTGTCCATTTATCCTTGCTATGGAAGCCCAATATAATATATTCAATAATAATTCTATTATTAGTCTAATTTTTATATTTTAATTTTTTTTAATACATTCAGAAACTCATGTTATATTCCGTATAAATGCTAAACTCCAGCTTAATAACATTTCCGATTCAACAAATACCAGTCACTACAGATCACCCTCTCTATCTCTCCCTTCCATTCTCTATTTTGTACTCAAAATCAACCCCCCAATCCAATTGCTTTCAATCTCATCCTTATTCTGAACTCTGAACTAGCCCACTCATATACATAACTGATAACTCTTCTGCTGATGCCATGATGGAGGGTACCCTCTTCCCCGCTAGGCCAGTATTCCCAGTCTCTCCAAACAGACCAACAACACAACCTTTGAAATTCAAGCCAACCCTTCTCCCACCTACTCACTCTCCACCACCACCTCCTCCTTCCTTTCCTTTGGATTCCCTTCTCCAACATCTTCAGCACCTCTCTTCAGCCCCCATCTCCACTCGTAACAACCTCACACTTGTGTCTCCTACTCAGGATAACAGGACCCATTTCCCTTCTTCCCAAATTCCCCTTGATTCAACTGACCCACAGCTCCAACAATCCCAGAGAAAGCAACCCACTTCAGCTTCTGTCCCCAGAATTGATCACAACCTTGTTGTGGATGCAAAGTTTGGATTTTTATCAGCCACGGGTAAGTTGATGCTCAATTCAATTGTTGGGTCACCTTTGCATAGTTTGAATGATTTCTTCAACTCTGCCAAACATGAGTTGCTTGAAGTTGATTTTCCCAGCCTCTTGAAAGCTTTGGGCCTTTCTGGCAATTGGGAAAGAGCCCTTCTGTTGTTTGAATGGGTTTATTTGCATTTTGGGTCTGAAAATATGAGGGTGGACAATCAGGTTATAGAAATTATGGTTAGGATATTGGCCAGAGAATCACAGCATTCAATTGCATCCAAGTTGTTTGATTTAATTCCTGTTGAAGAATACTCGCTTGATGTCAGGGCCTACACCACTATTCTTCACACATTTGCTCGCGCCGGCAAGTATAAGCGAGCTATTGATATCTTTGAGAAGATGAAGGAGACTGGTCTTGATCCAACTTTGGTCACTTACAATGTTATGCTTGATGTTTATGGCAAGATGGGTCGTTCCTGGAACAAAATCTTGGACCTATTGGATGAGATGAGAAGTAAAGGGCTTGAGTTTGATGAGTTTACCTGCAGCACTGTGATCTCTGCTTGTGGGAGAGAGGGTATGCTAGATGAAGCAAGGAAATTTTTTCTTGAATTAAAGTTGAATGGCTATAAACCAGGAACTGTTACATATAATTCTCTGCTGCAGGTTTTTGGAAAGGCTGGAATTTACACAGAGGCCTTGAGCATCTTAAAGGAAATGGAGGATAATAATTGCCCACCTGATTCTGTTACTTACAATGAGCTTGTGGCAGCATATGTAAGAGCTGGGTTTCATGATGATGGGGCTGCTGTCATAGATACAATGACCCACAAAGGAGTAATGCCAAATGCTGTTACTTATACCACTATAATAAATGCCTATGGTAAGGCAGGAAATGAGGACATGGCATTAAAGTTGTTCAGCCAGATGAAGGAGTTGGGTTGTGTTCCCAATGTATGTACATACAATTCTGTTCTTGGAATGCTAGGCAAGAGGTCAAGATCAGAAGATATGATTAAGGTTCTCTGTGACATGAAATTGAATGGATGTGCTCCTAATCGTGTTACATGGAACACCATGCTTGCCGTATGTGGTGAAAAGGGTAAGCACAATTATGTTAACCAGGTTTTAAGGGAAATGAAAAACTGTGGATTTGAGCCTGACAAAGACACGTTTAATACATTAATTAGTGCATATGGTCGATGCGGATCTGAAGTTGATGCTGCAAAAATGTATGGGAAAATGGTTAAAGCTGGCTTTACTCCTTGTGTAACCACTTATAATGCTCTTCTAAATGCTCTTGCTAGGCGAGGTGATTGGAAAGCAGCAGAATCTGTCATTCTGGACATGGGGAACAAGGGCTTTAAGCCTAATGAAACTTCATACTCATTGTTGCTTCATTGTTATTCTAAGGATGGGAATGTCAAGGGAATAGAGAAGGTCGAGAAAAAAATTTATGATGGCCATGTCTTTCCTAGTTGGATACTTTTGAGAACCCTTGTCATTGCAAACTTCAAGTGCAGACAGCTTAAGGGAATGGAAAGGGCATTTCAACAATTGCAAAAGAATGGATACAAACCTGATTTGGTTATAATTAACTCCTTGCTTTCTATGTTTGTACGAAACAAGATGCATGACAAGGCACATGAAATGCTGCATTTTATTCGTAGAAGTGGGCTGCAGCCAAATATTGTCACCTATAATAGCTTGATGGACTTGTATGCCCGAGAGGGTGAGTGCTGGAAAGCAGAAGAAATGCTCAAGGAAATTCAAAACTCTGGTCAGAAGCCAGATGTTGTGTCTTATAATACTGTCATCAAGGGGTTTTGCAGGCAAGGGCTCATGCAGGAGGCTATTAGAGTTCTCGCAGAGATGACCACTAATGGGATTGGACCATGTATCTTTACATACAATACTTTCTTGGCAGGCTATGCAGGGCAGGGGTTGTTTACTGAAGCAGATGAAGTCATTAGATATATGATTGAGCACAATTGCAGGCCCAATGAGCTAACTTACAAGATTGTAGTTGATGGTTATTGTAAAGCATGGAAGTATAAAGAAGCGATGGACTTTGTGTCTAAGATTAAGGAGATTGATAGCTCTTTTGATGATCAATCTGTGAAACGGCTAGTTTCTTGCATTAGGCAGAGTTAGGGGTCTTGACTTTGTGAACTATCCCTTTGGGTTTCTTTCTTGTGTTTTGGTTAAAATACCTTGGCTAATACAAGCCCATCAGTTGTTGCAATTCTTTAGCACGGGTTAAATATAGTCTTTTGGCAACTTCATTTGTACTATAAACTTAATAACTGGTCAGTCCATAAAAAATAAGGCATGGAATATATTGAATCCACCTATCAGTGAATATGTTCTCTTTGCTATGTCATGGGAAATTTGGAATAAATAATTGAAAGTTCTAAATTTTGGTGCAAGATTAATTGAATGTCAAATATTATAGAACATTTATTGGTTTAGCTCATTTGTAATCAATTTTATTATTAGGCTCTTATAAGCACTTAAACTCACGTGGATAATGTTGTTTTCGGGTTTGTAGGCATTGTGTATAGGTTTTCTATGATGAGTATCTTAATCCATATTGTAAATACAATGAGAGATCTTTATTCTTATCCTATTTTTTAATGTGGTTGTATCATTGAGGCCACAATGATTTTTTGCGTATATAGAGAATGAGAGTAGTTTCTCTCTTTTATGACGACAAGGATTCTTGACTATCTTTCTCTCATGATGTTTCTTCAAAGATGTGATTTCTCTTTGGTATAAGATAATTCTATATCCTAAATCTTAATTATTGACTAGTTTATATGCATGCCATGAATTAAAGTTAAAGGTGAATCCATTAATTTTATTCTTGTGAGTTTAAAATTTCTAACAAAAAGAAGTTTCATAATTTAGTCAGATATTATTTTCATGATTGCTATATAAGTAGACAACTTATGAACAATCATTGGTGGATCTTGAACTAAAACTTTGGAAGAATCATATAACATTTTGATAATAAAAGATATATAATTTTTTTAAATACTCATGTTAAACTTTTAAAATCTTTTAGGGTCATATAATATTTTAATAATTTTAAGAGAGTAATATATAATTTTTTCAAGTACTCGTATAGAAATTCCAAAATTTTTGGAGAGCCACCACACTAAGATATGTCATAGTGATACGTATTATATCAGATACTTCAATACTTTCAGATGTTGTTCGTCTATATATCTTTTAATTATCTTTTGAATTTTTGCTATATCAATATATCTGTGTCATATCGTGTTTGTATATCATATTTGTACGAATGCTTTCTAGGAAGAATCTTGAGCTTAAAGATGCAGGGTCACTTACCTCAATATTTATTTTTCAACACACCACACTATGGCACCAATAGAATACTAATCAGCGGCTGGCAATACCCTATAGAGGATAAAATTAGGTGCTTGCCAACAAGAATCAAATCAAGATCTTTAGCCGAGCATAACCAGTGAAGAACTTCAATCCTTGGGTTCCATTTAGATAAAAATGAAATGTTCTTTGTCTAGGATTTGCTACATTTTCTTATCAATTATTGATTTTCCTTGAATCACTGCTGCAAAATGAAGAGGTATCTTTTGAATACAATACCTGTCTTCAGATTTTTGGATGGACAGTCATGTTAAAACTTGAGAATGATTAAAGTCCATAAAGGTGCGTCCTAGAGTATCTATGTGCCTTGTATTATATTTCAAATTATTGTTATTATTATTATTATTATTATTATTATTATTATTATTATTATTATTATTATTATTATTATTCTTATTATTGTTTTCACTGCTAAGTTAATCCTTCAAATTATTATTATTATTATTATTATTATTATTATTATTATTATTATTATTATTTTTATCTTAGACTAATTATGCATAACTTGGGAATAAAAATGAAGTGTTGCTATTCAAGAGCCTTATGTCCAGTGATGAGAAATTTTTATATGCTCCTGATATTTCTCTAAAAGCATATCTACCATTGGATGTATGTGATTTTTACAAATTATGTGGATCCCATACATATATCATATCCATATGTGGTTATGTTTCTAGAGAAAGCTTAGGATCATACCAAAATATCTACTCAAGTGACACTCAATTTTTTTAATCAATTCTCAACTAAGTTGCTTTGGCGCTCACACACACAAAATAAAGAAATAAATAAATAAAGAAGAAACTATATGTGTGTGTCATTGATAATAGAGGCATATAAATATGGGTAATAATACAGTACTCCTCAGTTGTACTTATACCCACAAATAAAGTGATATAAAGTGTGATTAACTCAGTTATATAATAATTATATCACTTAAGTGTTGTAATGACTATGTATTTGCGTTAATCATATTTTGTATGACATCACTTGAGGATAAAATTACTCATTAGGCATATTGTAGAATAGCTCTACTTCATAGAGTGGATTACTTAGACCATACGGCATTGTATGAACTACATGGGATAACGAGTGCAATAAATTCAAACATAGACAATAACATATTAGATAGGATATGACAACCATTTCTTTTCACAAACATCTTACATTTATTAAATGGAAAAACAAATGCAAGAGGGCTAATTCTTTGGTTCCAAAATTTGAATGTGTAACAATTTTTTTTTCAATTGTTGATTTAAGGTTCAAGTTCAAGTAATTAAAGTAAAACTAACTCTTATATTTTTACATCAAACAGTGCATATATTTATTTTTACACCTTATTTAATATAATTCATTACACATACATTTTTTATCATTTTTTTTACTCAATCACATCTCTTAAAAATGGTGTGAATAGTGTTTACACTACTTTTTAAGGGTGTAAGAATAATATTTTTGAAGTAAAAAATACATTTCTCTAACCAATAGACCAACCTCTTAAATTAAATAATAAAAATTTGATTTATGTGTCAAATAAACGTGACTATTAGAACTAGCACTTGAGACGACTTTTAAAAAATCTCCCTAACTAGACGCATACCAATTTTTGCAACTTGGGTGTTAGGAGATGCGGATCCTCGTTGTCAAAAAATAGGAAGGTGTCCTGGTAGTTATTTTTCCTTTCCAAGAACACTACCTTTTTTTATTTCTCCTTTTCCAAAACACACCATTTTGACAAACAAGACACCTTTCTATTTTTTAGTAACAGAAGAGGATTCGCATCCGGTGTTAGGTATTGAATTAGGAGGTTCAAAAAAATAGTACTAACTATGATAAATTCCTTATGCTCAAAGATATTGTGTGGACTATAAGGGCAAAACAACAAAGTAATCAGAAGGCAATAGTATGATATTCACGATATACATGATATCGAGTATTAATATTGATTTTATAATAAATATTTAAAATTTTATTAAATATAACTAGTAATTAATAAAATGCTTGACAAACTACCTATGTACCATGTCTAAGAAAAAATAAAATGGATAGTATACTACTATTAGAGTAATGGCTATATGAGTCATAATGAATTAGTTTGGGTCTAGTTAAAAAAATTTAGAAACTAGTCTAATTATGATTAGTCAATCGGGTAAAAAAACTTTTCCTTTGCTTAACGTGAACTAATCTAACTCAATTTGTTGGATTAAAATTTGAAGCAAAGTTGTATAAATTGGCCCGACTCAACTAGTCCAATTGAAAAACTTGTGATCTAGTCTCTAGATCGATCCAATTTTTTACTACAATATTTTTTATCGACAACTCGATCAAACTTGGGTGACCCGTCCAAATAGTTTGACCTGAATTTCTATTTTTTTTAAGTTTTAAAAAGACAATTTTAAAGATTTGAACATGATATTTTAAAGATCTTTTTGATAAAATGTATTTTGCTATTAAATTACATGTTTTTATTGAATAATATTTTAAATTTTTTTAATTTATATTATTACTTAACAAATTCAAATTTTTAAAATTGAAGCTAGATAATTATCATTATTAATTTAATTACATTATTAATACATTTTATATGATATATTCTTTTATATATATATTTAAAATATTTATTATTTGTTTGGATTTTCTAATTCAACTACTTAATCTGTTGTTAGATTGTTGATTCGTTAACCTGACTTTTTGATTGAGTCAACTTCTTATATGAGTTATTCAACTATAATTTAAAGAATTATAATATGATTCAATCACATTTTAAGTGATAAATATCTAATATGCATACCTTTATAGGTGTACATTGAGGTTGTTTATCTTTCTTTTAAGACTTGAAAGGTCGTTTTAGTCCTTGTTTTATGTATTTTATTGAGTCTTTAAGAATATTTTCTTAATTGATGTTTTTTAGATTAGTTAATGATGCTTTGATGTATTTTATGTAGTTTGGGTGCAAGCCATTGAAGCCCATTGAAGCCCAATTGGAAGCTGAAGCAAGTCCACGTATGGAAGCCAGCGCTTAGCTCCAAGGTTGTGGCGCTTAGCCTGAAGAAGCCAGAAGATTGACTGATGCATGGTGCAATTAGTGCATGTCGCGCTAAGCACCAGTAAGATCGCGCTAAGCGCAACTACTTATGATGTAACAGCATAGTCAATTAATCCGTGCTTAGCGTGGATAAATTTGTGCTAAGCGCTGATGCGTCTGGAAGAAATCCTAAAAATAGGATATTGCGCATTTGGTTGGGCACTCAATTCATATTCAGAAAGGGATTCTTGAAGGGAGATTGAGAGCTTTTCTAGACGTGGCTGGGAAGGAAGAGCATCAATGGAGTTTTCATCATCTCTTATCTCCATTTCTTTTTATTTTATCACCTTGATCATGTCTAGCTAATCATCCACTTGTTGGGGTTAGATGTATCTATTTCTGAATCTCTTATGTATTTGATTTGATCATCCAATATATTTCTCTACTTCTTTATGAGTGCTTAATTTCTATGCTTAATGCTTGCTGTGACTTGATCATCCATGGCTTGATGTTTGATTTGGTAAACAATTGAAAAGTTGATGCTAGGTCTAGATCTGAAATTAATCACCTAATAGGTCTTGAATCTAGGAATGAGTCTTGATTTATTAGTAATCTTTTAATCCTTAATCTTAATGCAAATTCACTTCTTAAGTCACCTAAGGAATTAGGACTTAATTGGGGGATTTAGGCTCTTTTCATCTAAGGAATTAGGATTTGAGTAAATAGTGGATTGATTTTCATAATTGAAGTTAGAGATTATATTGTTTGTCATGTCATTGCATTTGGGAAAGAATTAGTGAGTCTAACCCTAGCATTTCACCTTAATCGAATTCAACTTCATTAGTGCTCACCAAATGTTTGAGAAAATTACAAAAAGACTTATTTCTTTTAATTTTTGATTTCATCAATTATTGCTTGAGCTCCCTTCTTTCCAAACTCATCGTTTAGATAGTGATTGTCGTGTTATGTGCTAGTATTTGTCACGATCTTCGTTGAGGACGACAACCCACTCATCTTTTTATTACTTGCATGACTTGGTATACTTGTCAAAGTCCTCTTAACAAGTTTTTGGCGCCGTTGCCGGAGATCGGTGTTTCAATATTAGCATAACCATTTCAGTTACTAATCTAAACACAAATTTATTTTTCTGTTCTATTCTTTTTGCTTTTAGTAATCTCCTTGTGTGCTAATCAATTTTTCTAGCTTGTGTTGTTTATGCGAGGTAAAACTCCAGCCGATCAACTTCTTTACGATCTGGAAGTAGAGAAAACAGTTAGGAAGAATAGAGGTCAGACAAGGAAGATCAAGTTGTTAGCCAAGACTACACAACAATAACAACAAGAAGCTCCATCTTCCACTTTGGTCCAACAAGTGGAGGAAGAGATGGCTGGCAATGGTGATAGAGCTCGGAGGACACTTAGGGATTATGCCAACACCAATGCAAACCGGCATACCTCTAGCATAGTACCTCCTCTGGTCACTGCCAACAATTTTGAGATCAAGCCTGCTCTCTTGATCATTATGCAGCAAAATCAGTTTGCAGGGATGGAAAAGGAAGATCCAAATACTCATATCTCTAATTTCATTGAGCTGTGTGATACGGTGAAGATCAATGGTGCCACTGAGGATGCAATCCGCTTAAGGTTGTTCCCTTTCTCTCTTAGAGATAGAGCTAGAGCTTGGCTCCAATCTCAACCAAGAAGGAGCATTGCTACATGGGATGACTTAGAAACTAAGTTTCTAGCAAGATTCTTTCCTACATCTAGATTTGTGAAGACACGGGGTGATATCACAAGCTATGTTCAACAAGAGGGAGAGACTCTTCATGACACATGGGAGAGGTTTAAAGAATTACTCAAAAGATGCCCAAATCATGGGTTTGATGATCTTATCCAAATGTAAACATTTTGCAATGGATTGAGACCGTTAACTAAGCTTATGTTGGATGCCTCAGCTGGAGGTTCTATGAACACCAAAACACCAGAGGAAGCATTGAGATTGATAGAAGGTATGGCATCTAATGATTACTTGATGCACTATGATCGAGGCACCAACTCAAAAAAAGGAGTGTTGGAGTTGGATTCGAAATATGCTATTTTGGCTTAAAATAAGTTGTTGACTCAGCAACTTGAGGCCATTAACAAGCAACTTATGCAGCTTCCACAGCAAATTCAAGCCATGCAAAGCACCAATATGCTGCAACAACAAGTAATGAAATGTGATTTTTGTGGAGGTGATCATGACAATGGCAATTGTGAGGCTACCCCTAATTCTTTTGAGGAAGCCAATTATATGGGGAACTATGGGAGGCAAGGAAACTTTCCTTATTCCAACACCTACAATCAAGGGTGGAGGAATCACCCGAACTTTGGGTGGAAACAAGATGTTGGGTCACCAAGTAAACCTCCAACCACACAACCACCTCAGGACCGGACTTCTGCTTTGGAAAACACTCTCAATCAATTCATGCAAATGTCTATGTCCAACCAGAAAAACACAGATGCTTCCATCAAGAACTTGGAGATTCAAGTTGGACAAATTGCAAAGCAATTGGCAGAACAATCAGGAGGGAGTTTTTCAGGTAACACTCAAAACAATCCCAAAGAGCATTGTAAAGCTATTACATTGAGGAGTGGTAAAATCCTTGAGAATGTGTGTTGTGAGCCTTTGACTGAAAAAGAGAGAGATATTGAAAAAAATGAGTCAAGTGATAAAACAAAAGGCAAGACAAATGAGAAAAATGGCAAAGAGATTGAGAGGAAGAAAGCTGAAAAAGAAAAAGAAAAAGAAAATGAGAAGAGAGAAAAGTTAGTGGATGAGGAGTCTATATTGAGGAAGAGCAAAAGTCAACTTTTGAAAGATGGAGGTGCACCTCAAGAGATTCCATCATATGTTAAAGTGTCATACCCGCACCCAACCAAGAAAAAAGAGAAGGAAGAATAATTTGCTCGTTTTCTTGACATATTCAAGCGGTTGCAAATCAACATTCCTTTTGCAGAGGCCCTTGAACAAATGCCAATTTATGCCAAGTTCATGAAGGAACTTCTCACAAAGAAGAGAAGGTTTAAAGAGGATGAGACCGTTGCCTTGACGGAAGAATGTAGTGCAATCATTCAAAGGAAGCTGCCTCCAAAACTTAAAGATCCTGGAAGCTTTACAATTCCTTGCATAATTGGAAGCATTTCTATTGGTAAGGCTTTATGTGATTTGGGGGCAAGTATCAATTTGATGTCATTCTCAATCTTGAACAAGCTTGGTGGTGGTGAGGTGAAACCAACAGGGATGGCACTACAACTTGCGGATAGGTTAATCAAGCGACCTTATGGCATCATGGAAGATGTTCTTGTGAAGGTTGATAAGTTCATCTTTCCGGTAGATTTTGTGATCTTAGACATGGAAGAGGATGTTGAAGTACCTCTTATCTTGGGGAGACCATTTTTAGCAACTGGCCAGGCCTTAATTGATGTGCAACAAGGGCAGCTTATGTTGAGAGTGCAAGATAAAAAGTGACTTTTAATGTTTTTGAAGCAAAGCAACACCCGAATGATAAGGAAACTTCTTATCGGATCGATTTGATTGATACTACAGTTACAGAATCTATTCAGCACAACACTCCAACTACACCTCTTGAAAGAGTGATTGTGAATGCTATTGAGAATCATGATGAGGTAGATGATGAAATCATTGAGGAATGCTTGCAGTATCTAGAAGCAAATCAAGCAAAGAGTGCTATCAGTAAGATGAAAAAAGAGCTGAGGAATGACAAGGTGGAGGAAAAAGTAAAACTAGAGTTGAAACCCTTGCCATCTCACTTGAAATATGCCTTCCTTGACTATCAAGATGCAAATCTAGTGATAATCAGCAGTTCTTTATCAAAACTTGAAGAAGAGAAGCTTGTAAGGGTACTCCGAGAGCACCAAACTGCAATTAGATGGACTATTTCTGATTTAAAAGGAATAAATCCAGCTTTTTGTATGCATAAGATCAAACTCGAGGAGGAATTCAAGCCGGTGGTGCAGCCGCAAAGAAGGTTAAATCCCACAATGAAAGAGGTAGTGAGAAAAGAGGTGCTGAAACTCCTTGAAGCCGGAATGATTTATCCCATTTCAGATAGTGCTTGGGTGAGTCTGGTTCAGGTTGTCCCTAAAAAGGGAGGTATGACTGTGGTGATGAATGACAAGAATGAATTAATTCCCACTAGAACAGTCACTGGTTGGCGTATGTGCATCGACTACCGGAAGCTCAACCAAGCTACCCGGAAGGATCATTTTCCTCTTCCATTCATGGACCAGATGCTTGAGAGATTATCCGGACAAGCCTATTATTGCTTCCTTGATGGCTATTCCGGTTATAATCAAATTACAGTCAATCCTGAAGACCAAGAGAAGACAGCATTTACCTGTCCCTATGGAGTTTTTGCATATAGACGGATGCCCTTCGGTCTTTGCAATGCTCCCGCTACTTTCCAGAGGTGTATGCTTTCTATCTTTGCTGATATGATTGAAAAGTATATAGAGGTCTTTATGGATGATTTCTCAGTTTTTGGTACTTCATTTGATCATTGTTTGTCTAACCTTGCTAATGTTCTTAGAAGATGCATGGAAACTAATTTAGTCTTAAATTGGGAGAAATGCCACTTCATGGTGCAGGAAGGCATTGTACTTGGCCACAAGATTTCAGCTAGCGGTATGGAGGTAGATCAGGCTAAGATTGAAGTGATAGCAAAGCTACCTCCACCATTGAATGTGAAGGGCGTGAGAAGTTTTCTAGGCCATGCTGGCTTCTACAGAAGATTCATCAAAGATTTTTCAAAAATTGCAAAGCCATTGTGCAATCTTCTCATTAAGAGTTCTTCTTTTGATTTTGATAATGAGTGTTTGCATGCTTTTAATTGTTTGAAAGATAAATTGATTTCTGCTCCTGTTATTGTAGCCCCTGATTGGGAGTTACCCTTTGAACTCATGTGTGATGCAAGTGACTATGCAATAGGAGCTGTATTAGGGCAAAGAAAGGATAAAATTTTCCATGCAATTTATTATGCAAGCAAGGTCCTTAATGAGAATCAAATTCATTATGCTACAACTGAAAAGGAATTACTTGTCATAGTATTTGCCTTGGAGAAATTTTGTTCCTGTTTGATTGGATCTAAGATTACTGTGTTCACTGATCATGCAGCAATTAAATATTTGCTAACCAAGGGAGAATCAAAACCTAGACTGATTAGGTGGATTTTATTGTTGTAGGAATTTAATCTTGAGATTAAAGATAAAAAGGGAAGTGAGAATGTGGTAGCAGACCATTTATCCAGGTTGAAAAACTCTGAAGTTACTGCTAAGGAGAGAGACATTATTGAAGAATTCTCAGATGAGAAGTTGTTTGCAATTGAAGAAAGGCCATGGTTTTCTGATATGGCTAACTTTAAAGGCTCAAAGGTTATACCGAAGATTTCACATGGCAACGAGAAAAGAAATTCTTTCGGGATGCCCAATATTACATTTGGGATGACCCCATTCTTTTCAAAATTGGCCCTGATGGACTTCTCAGGAGGTGTGTGTCACAAGATGAGGGGCAAAAGATACTTTGGCATTGCCATGATTCCCCCTGTGAAGGGCATTTTAATGGTGAACGTACTGCTGCTAAGGTACTTCAGTCGGGGTTCTATTGGCCATCCATATTTAAAGATGCATACAACTATGTGAAGGGTTGTGACAAATGCCAAAGGATCGGCAATATCTCAAAGAGAAGTGAAATGCCTTTGAATCCCATTCTGGAGGTTGAATTGTTTGACTGCTGGGGCATTGATTTTATGGGGCCATTCCCTTCCTCTTATTCAAACCAGTACATATTAGTGGCTGTTGACTATGTCTCAAAATGGGTTGAAGCCATGGCCACTCCTGTAAATGATTCTCAAATAGTGCTTAAATTCATCAAAAAGAACATCTTCTCTAGATTTGGAGTTCCCAGAGTGTTGATCAGTGATGGGGGCACTCAATTCTGTAACAACCAGCTGCAAAATGTTCTCTCCAAGTATGATGTCCGACACAAAGTGGCAACTCCCTATCACCCGCAATGCAATGGCCAAGTGGAGGTATCAAATAGGGAGAATTAAAAGAATCTTGGAAAAGACAGTTGGTCATTCAAGGAAAGACTGGGCAAAGAAGTTGGATGATGCTCTTTGGGCATATAGGACAGCCTACAAAACTCCTTTAGGTTTGTCATTGTATCAGCTGGTTTATGGTAAGTCTTGCCATTTGCCAGTTGAGCTGGAGCACAAGGCGTTTTGGGCTTTAAAATTCTTGAATTTTTATCCTACTTTGAGTGGAGAAAAAAGAGTTAATCAGCTGCATGAACTTGATGAAATGCGTGTGCACGCATATGAGAATATGGGGATATACAAACAGAAGATGAATGTCTACCATGACCAGTACATTTCACAGAGAAAATTTTATCCGGGATAACAAGTGTTGTTATTTAATTCCAGGCTGAAGTTATTCCCGGGAAAATTGAAGTCTAAATGGTCAGGACCATTCACTGTTAAGGAGGTGACATCCTACGGAGCAATAGAAGTGGAGGATCTAGTTTCTAAAAGGACTTTCAGGGTCAATGGACAGAGACTGAAACCTTATCTTGGTGGGAAAGTAGAAAGAGCAAAGGTTGCTCTTGTTTTGCATGAACCATAAAATTTACAAGGCGTCGAGCTAACGACGTTAAACTAGCGCTTACTGGGAGGCAACCCAGGATTTCTATCCTTTTTTGTGTTATTTTAGTTGTTTAGATAGGTTATTTTATTTTAGTTTTGCATACTTTCTCTAAGTGCTTTCATGATTGAATTACCATGTTCAAGTGTTATTTTGGGGTTTTGGGTGAGTTTGATGGAAATGTATGAGTCTTGGGGGGTACTCTGATGTTTTTGAAGTATTGCTGTTTTTGCATGTGGCGCTCAGCGCCAGAATATGAGGCTTAGCGCCACCTACGAGCTGGAATAAGTTAGCTCTCTGATGAACTGGGGCTCAGCCCCATTTTTTTGCGCTTAGCCCTATTTCTCAGTGCTTTTTCTGCTAAACTGGCGCTCAGCGCCAAAATAGGGGGCTTAGCGCCACTCACGAGCTGGAATCAGTCAGCTCTCTGATTCTCTGGGGGTTAGCCCCATTTGAAGGCGCTTAGCGATATTTCTCAGTGCTCTGTCTGTTGCACTTGCGCTCAGCGCCAAGTATGTGCGCTTAGCGCCACTTGCGAACCAAAATTAAGCCATTCTCTGATTCTCTGGGGCTTAGCCCCCATTTTAAGGCGCTTAGCACCATTTCTCAGTATCTTGGCTGAGGCATTGAGTCTTAGCCTCAAGATTGTGGAGCTTAGCGCCACATTTTTTTTTCAAAAAAAAAAACTAATAACTGGCGCTAAGCGCAATATTATTTGCGCTAAGCGCTGAGCCCTCGTACAGAGAAGCGTCAGCCTCCTGGAACTTCCCCATTTTTCCCATTTCCCAATTTTTCCCCATTTCCCCATTCCTTTCCCACCGCCCCCTCTCTCCTCCCCTCCTTTCTCTCTCCCTTTCCTACTCCTTCCCCCATTCTCCATTCCTCCTCCCATTCTCCATTACTCATCCTCTTTGCACGTCTCACACTCTCTCTTTTTCTACCCCTTTCTTCTTCTTCATTTTCGTACCCATTACCCACACCCACATCCTCACACTCACTTTCATTTTCATTTCCACACCCCCCACCTACCCTCACTTCTCTGCATCCTCACTCACGTCCGGGTAATTTTTATTTCTTTATTTTTTTTTTCGTTTCCTTTATTTCATTGAATCGGTGCTTACACCTTCTTGAATTTGGTTCTTCGTATAATCTGATTTTTTTATTTATTTCTTTTATTTTTTCTTTCTTTTATTTCATTTTTTTATTTTATTTTCTTTGTTTTTGTTATTTGATTCACACCGTGTTCTCTCGCCTTTTGTTTGGAACTTGGCACTTTCATTGGATTTTGGGGGGGTTACGTTTGTCCTATGGATTTGGGGGTTTAGGGCTTTTATCTGCATTTGTGATACTTCTCTGGTTGAGTGAGGTTTTTGGCATTACCCCTGTATATTTTAAGCACTGTTTATCACATTTGATTTATTCTCTATGCTTATTTGTGCAAATGCTTCTCTGCTGCTTTTAGAAATTCTGCCTGTGGGGAGCTAGGTTTTGACTATTTACATATGTGTATTTGGCTATATAAGTTGCTTAGATCATTTGAGCACGGATTTGTGCATGCTTTTCTCTGCATTTGTGATTGAAGTATCTGTGACTTGCATTTTCCCCTGTCTATTTGAAGTATTTGCATCTGAGATTTTGTGGTGTCTGTTTCTAGATTTTCCAAGTGGTACAGCGCTGAGCATAGCTATTTAATTGTTTCAGTCATGGCGCCACCTTCAAAGCTTACCTCCAAGAAAAGAAAAGGATATTCCTCTTATGATGCTGACAAGTTTCTATCTCTTGAGCACCAACAAAGGTATAAGGACATTGAGAACAGGAACATTCTGACTGAGCGAAAGGTTATCCTTGTTGCTGGTGAATATGAGGAATTTCAAACTGAGTTGAGGAGGCGCGGTTGGCTCAAGCTGTCCACTTACCCTGAATCATCTAATGTGGCCATTGTACGGGAGTTCTATGCCAATGCCATTACTGTGGAGGAAGGTTTCCCACAACACAGGAGTTATGTACGTGGCAAGGCCATTACATTTGATGCCCAAGCAATTAATCAATTTTTGGGAACTCCCACTCCTTGGGCCCTATTAGATTGTGGGTACACTGATTGAAAGAATCGGAACAAGGACTACCAACAGGTTTTAGACACTGTTTGTAGGCCTGGGGCTGAGTATGTCACTAGTCGATCAGGGCAAAGGCAGAAAATCCTCAGAGGTGACTTAACTCAGCTGGCCCAAATTTGGATGACGTTCTTGCATTCTAACATTTTACCATGCTCACATACTTCTGATATTATCGAAAGAAGATCTCTCATGCTTTATGCCATCATGGCTGGTCTAACAATGAACTTGGGGGAGATAATTTCTTTTAAGATTCAGAAGGCTACTGATACTGTGGGGGTTGGCCAGCTTGGTCATCCATCTTTGATTACTGAATTGTGTAGAGCTGCTGGTGTTGATGTATCTCAGGGTGCCAAGATTAAGCCCAGACTCCCAATTACTGCCAAGTTCATCCAGAAAAATTGTATGGGCAGTGATGCACCTGTTTTATCTAGACCTACTCCTCCTGCTCCCCGATCACTCTCCACACGTGTAGATGCCTTGGAATCATCTCATAGCCTGCTTCACCACAAGCTAGATGTTCTTCACAGATCAGACATGATGATGTGGAATATGATGCGAGACTTATCTACTCATTTGCCCAGTCCACCTGAGGGGTCATTTCACTTTCCATCTGCTAGTGAGGTGGATTCTTATGTTGCGTGGCTCGAACATCTTGGGGACCAGAATGCTTTTCAAGAAGGGGATGAGCTAGCAGATGAGGAGGATGAAGAGGAGTAGAGCTTTGAGGAGTAGAGCTTGAAGAACTTTAATTTGATTTTGCTTGATCTGATTTTGAGAATAATTGTTAATGTTTTGTTGTGAAGACTTTGTGACTTTGTCATCATTTTATTGTGTAGACCTGGTTATTTTGTTTAGATTTTGTTATTTTGTGTTTGGACATCTTTATGGGTAGAACTTTGTTCATTTGAATTTTTATGTGCTGTTTGGTATTTTAGTTATGATAGAATAATTCAGTATGTTGGTTGAGTTAAAAAAAATAATATTTGAGTGTGATTTTAATTGGTTCATTTTCATTCATGGATTTTGATAGGATGCCACCTAATAGGACCACACCGAATCCAGTTCATTATATGAACAAAGACATGGTGAAAGAAGGTCTTGAAATTGCAAGAACTAATCCAAATCAGAATTGGACTTTGGAGGGTCAAGAAATTGATGAAGATTACAAAGAATTCTTGCAACCATTGATGGACTTGTGCAAAAAGGAAAAGGAGCGGGTGTTTCCTCCTCAAGAGGTGGAAGAAGAAAAGCAAACTTCCCAAGTGTAGAAAGAGGAAAAAGAAGACACAAAGAAGGGGAAGAAAGTGAAGGCGTGCAAGAAAAAGATTGGAGAGGGTTCCTCTAGAAACCCTTGAGCTAAATTTCTCTTCACTTTGCTTAAATTTAATTTTGAATGAATAAATGTACCATGTTCTTTCTGTTATTTTTGTCAAAGTGTCTTGTGTTTATGTGGTGTGTTAAAAAAAAAAGTTTTGAGATTATCACTCTTAGCAATTTCATTGTAGTACATTTCTTCCATGTTGTTTCTCTTCCATTGAAGTTGACATTTGTGGTTGCTGTGCTTCTGTGATTTTGTTTTCATAAGGATATCATAGCTTTGATGTTTGGTTTGAACTCTTGTGACTAATGACTATGGCAAGAAAAAAAAAATTCAATGGAAATATTCAGCTTTACCTGTGTGAGTTCTTTGGGCCTTTGAGGATAAATTCTTTGTGAGTGGCACCATTGGAACTTTTACTCTTGATTTTGCTTGAATCTGATTTGAATTCAAAATTCACTTGCATGTCATAGAAATGATCAGGGCACTTCTTTTCTACTAGCCATTTTGACTAAAAAGCTTACCTAAAATTTTTATCCTTTGTGATACCCCCTTGAGCTGAAAGACAGTGATTAATTTTTGTGGATAACCCATATGCCTAAAAAATGAAAAACAATGTTCTACCTACACCTTTTTGGATAAGAGAGCATTTTCTTGTGTTTGGGTTTAACATAAGTTTGGGGGAGTAAAAAAAAAGTGTGAAAGTGAAAGAAAAAAAAAGAGAATAAAAAAATGGCAAAGAAGAAATTCAATAATAAAAAAAAATGATGCAGATTTAAAAAGTGATGTAAAAAAAAAGTGATGTAAAAAAAAGTAAATAAATAGAATGTCAAAGAAGAAATTCTCTTATTCTCTTGATTAGCCTGCTTATCCTTCATCACTTTTCCTTTTGCCTAACCAAGTTACATCCCAAGTAAAGACCCTTGTGACTGTGCATGCATATGAATTGTGTAAGGAGAATTAAGATGAAAGGCAAAATTGAAGTTGTAGGGTTTTAATGTGTGGTTTTGAGAGGAACACACACTCCATACACTAGAGTGATTGAGGGAAACAACTACATCTTGTGAGGAGCTGAGTTTCCATTGTTTTGACTGTATTGCTGATGCCATGATTATTGCTCTTTCAAGAGTGAAAATAACTGTACATTTTTGCTATGACTTCTTCCGTGTGAGCAAATTCTGGATGCAAGTTCGCTATGGATGGAATCTTCTTTGTGAGTTTCTCATCAGTGGAGTTTATATTACTTTGTTTTGTTAAGTTGTGATGGATCTCATTTCCTTGTGAATTTTGTTCTTTTGTTAGTTAACTTGTGTGTTGAGTTATTTTTCTTTATTTTTGGGTTTACCTTTGCTTGGGGACAAGCAAAGTCTTAAGTTTGGGGGAATTTGATAAATATCTAATATGCATACCTTTATAGGTGTACATTGAGGTTGTTTATCTTTCTTTTAAGACTTGAGAGGTCGTTTTAGTCCTTGTTTTATGTATTTTATTGAGTCTTTAAGAATATTTTCTTAATTGATGTTTTTTAGATTAGTTAATGATGTTTTAATGTGTTTTATGTAGTTTGGGTGCAAGCCATTGAAGCCCATTGAAGCCATTGAAGTCCAATTGGAAGCTGAAGCAAGTCCACGTATGGAAGCCAGCACTTAGCCCCAAGGTTGTGGCGCTTAGCCTGAAGAAGCCAGAAGATTGACTGATGCGTGGTGCAATTCAGTGCATGTCGCGCTAAGCGCCAGTAAGATCGCGCTAAGCACAACTACTTATGATGCAACAACATAGTCAATTAATTCGCGCTCAGCGTGGATAAATTTGCGCTAAGCGCTGATGCGTCTGGAAGAAATCCTAAAAATAGGATATTGCGCATTTGGTTGGGCACGGAATTCATATTCAGAAAGGGATTCTTGAAGGGAGATTGAGAGCTTTTCTGGACGTGGCTGGGAAGGAAGAGCATCAATGGAGTTTTCATCATCTCTTATCTCCATTTCTTTTTATTTTATCACCTTGATCATGTCTAGCTAATCATCCACTTGTTGGGGTTAGATGTATCTATTTCTGAATCTCTTATGTATTTGATTTGATCATCCAATATATTTCTCTACTTCTTTATGAGTGCTTAATTTCTATGCTTAATGCTTGTTGTGACTTGATCATCCATGGCTTGATGTTTGATTTGGTAAACAATTAGAAAGTTGATGCTAGGTCTAGATCTGAAATTAATCACCTAATAGGTCTTGAATCTAAGAATGGGTCTTGATTTATTAGTAATCTTTTAATCCTTAATCTTAATGCAAATTCACTTCTTAAGTCACCTAAGGAATTAGGACTTAATTGGGGGATTTAGGTTCTTTTCATCTAAGGAATTAGGATTTGAGTAAATAGTGGATTGATTTTCATAATTGAAGTTAGAGATTATATTGTTTGTCATGTCATTGTATTTGGGAAAGAATTAGTGAGTCTAACCCCAACATTTCACCTTAATCGAATTCAACTTCATTAGTGCTCACCAAGTGTTTGAGAAAATTACAAAAAGACTTATTTCTTTTAATTTCTGATTTCATCAATTATTGCTTGAGCTCCCTTCTTTCCAAACTCATCGTTTAGATAGTGATTGTTGTGTTATGTGTTAGTATTTGTCACGATTCTCGTTAGGAACGACAACCCACTCATCTCTTTATTACTTGCATGACTTGGTATACTTACCAAAGTCCTCTTAACAATAAGCTAACAACAATTTAACCCGATCAACATTCCTAAAATAAAAATTACATTTGACATTCTGTCTTCTTGTGTCATCCTTCTCTTTTTTTTTCGCCCTTTCTTTGGGAAATGTTATGCAATCCTTCTAATAAGTACTAGGAAACATGTAACTTTCTAGCTCACAAACAATAACATTCTACCTTCTCTGTATGGGACCCTGAATCATGAAAGTGTACATGCCGGACACTTTTCCTTTATATGCACTGCAAGTCTACAACAATTGATTGTCCGAGTGAGTGAGATTTATATAATGATCTTAATTTGATTCTTAGTTAAACTAAAAACGTACTCAAGCATTTAAGTATTTCAAATCAAAGACTTGAAGAGAGAAATTTTTTTATGCAATGCGAATATTGATAAACTCATTACATCATCATTATCTATCATAATTATTACTTTCTGTAGTGAATTATCTCAAGCCAAAGCCACTTATTCAAAAGAAGAAAAAAAATTGCACCAACTCTTTCCCCTAATCCTTAGCGGAAAGACAATAAAAAGAAAAAGCGCATTGAGTGCTAACCATAACAGAAAACACACATTGTTCTCATGCACAAAATGACAGTCAGACCTATTTATACCAAATCAAAAAGTACTAAAAAGGATATATTACACAAATTTTATCGAAAAAATTATATCTTATTAAGTAACCCTCATTTTTTACATAATGTAAAATTACATAAAATAAAACAAGATAACTTTATACAACAGAAAAAAAATTGGGAAGTTCTTTTTCGGTTTAATTAAACTTTTTCATCATTATATTTTAACTTTATATTTATTTAGTTCTTATTTTTAAGTTTTATTTTAATTTCTGAATTTACTTGTTTATAGTGAGCTAGTATCGCAACTAGTTACATCTAATTTTATTTTAATGATGAATCTAAATTCAAATTATTTTATTAAATTAAATGATGATATATCACATTAAAATTTTCACTTAAAATTGTTTTTGTCAACAACTTGTTTGACATGTTATTATTTACTGGCGTTTTGATAGACACTATGTGTCACTTAATCTGCATTTGTTTATTTTTGGTTAATATTGAGAAACATAAACAATAATGAGGAGTCCATCATAACTACAAAGTTTTATTTAAAAAATTGTAATTATACATTGGCAAGTTAAGAAGTGTTTAAAAGCAGTTATAACTATAAAGCAAGAAGTATTTGCAATTTTGATATATTTATATTTTAATATTTAAGTTTAATTAAATAATAATAATATTTTGGAAAAAAATCAAATCTTGGCCAAATAAGAAAATGTCATGTATGATAGATAGTATGGATTTAATGAAACAATGCAGATAAATGTAATGTGATTACAAATATAAAAAAAAAACATTGAATGTGATAAGTAAAATAAATAATTAAAATGAATAAAGTGAAAAGAATAATAATAAAATCTATCTAATTCTAATCTGAATAAATTAAGAGTAATTTAAAGGGAAGGTTACTTTTACCCAAGTACAAAATGTTCCAAAAAAAGAAAGAGACATTTTTGCAACAAAGCAAAGGAGGTGTCAGTGCCCACTGCCCAGCCCACACGGAAATTAACATTTAACGGCATCATCTTTTCTTTCTTTCTCAATCGCGGAAGACAGAACCTCTTTGTCTTAGCTAAATTGCTCGCCACCACTCGTTTAATGCCTCTCTGGCTCTCATTTCTCCCACTCCCACTCTCAACCCGAAACTGAAACAACAACAACGAACTCTCTCTCTCTCTTTCTCTCTCTCTCACTCTCTCTTTACGATTCTCATTCTCATTCCGATTCCGATTCCGATTCCGATTCCGATTCTCACCGCTCTCTTCATCGTTCTCGTGCCTCCTCATGGGTTGAACCAACCACCACAATCTCGATTTTAATTTTTAATTGTAATAAATGGAGTGGGACAGCAATTCCGATCTCAGCGGCGACGAAGACGACGCCTCCTTCGGCTTCAACGACGATGATGATGTTGATGGACCTCTTCCTTTTCCTGTCCAGAGCCTGCTCCAAACGGCGCCGTGTGGGTTCGTCGTCACCGACGCGCTCGAACCCGACCACCCTATCATATACGTCAACACCGTCTTCGAGATGCTCACCGGCTACCGCGCTGAGGAAGTCCTCGGCCGCAACTGGTCAGTTTCATGTCTTTTTTTTTCTTTTTCTTTTTCGCCCTCTCAATTGCCAATTTCTTTATGTTCTCAATGATTGAGCTGCATTTTGCGGCAATGGAAGTGTTTTGTTTAGTGATTAAGACGAAATTATCAGATATTAGGTTTAGGTTTAGGTTTGGGATTTGTTTTGGCTGGGCATTTCTATTGCTTAACTCCTAGGCCCCTTTGTTTATGTAATTGTATGTGCTGGGCTCGCTCTTCATTGGTAGGAACGAATGTTGTCTCAAACATGCTGTTGTTGCTTGTCAATGCCATTTCTAAGCCTTTTAGGGCGTTTATGTTCATGGTAACAAATAGAAATAATGCTTCTTTTTTCACTAAAAAAGAGAAATTTTGTTTAATCATTTAGGCACTTTTTGACGCGTACTGAATTTTAGGACTCTAGTATTATATAATTATTATGAAAGACTTCGATTTTTGACTTTTGAGTGCTAATTAATGTGAGAGTGAACATGTTGCACTTGCATGTTTGGTCATTCCTGTAATTCAGATAGCTTTTAGGAATTTTATTGTCTCTTTATATCAAGCGGTGCGGATCTCATTACTATTTGGTGCTGCTGGTGGAGAACTGGGAATCTGAAGGCAGTGGGCTGCTTTGTGTATCAGGGGATTAGGAAAAACGAACTTGATATTGAACATGATAAGATACCAAACAGGGTTCTTTTTCACCACATGTAGTTAGATCCTTTTTGATTCGAATTACATTCTGAAACTCCACTGTTCAAGAACCGTGAATGATTTTGAGTGCTAGTTAAGAAGAGAGAGTGGACATATTGCAAATATGGTCATTTCTTGATAGCTTTCCGGAGTAAGGGCTTATACTGAACTCTTATACTGAACTGAGTTTAAGTACTGAAAGATTCTCATTGTTTTTTTGGTCCCCTGATTGGAGAGGGTTGGGAATTTTAAGCTGTAGGCTGCTTTGTATAATAAAAATGTCTGCATGGTTGATACTTGCGATGGATTTTTTTTGGGCCAGGCCTAGTTAATGTATTCCGATGAACTATTCATTTTGAGCACTTAATTTATGGCTTTTTTCTTTCTTGTTTTTGGGAGGGTTTTTTTGGTAGTAACAGTAGGTTAGTGTGCAAAGAATTATAAGGCATTGAAACATATTAGGTTCTGTCTTTCAGATTTAAAAACTGGAAGTCTGCAAAGAGTTAGCAGAAGAATAAGAACTAATTAGAGTAGATCGTGGCCTCCATAAGCCTAGTAATTAGTGACATAGTGATTCCTTGCCCTTATTTCCTTCACTGTTGTAATTAATACACATATTCCTGATCAAATTCTGTCTTAATTTATTAAATTAATCATATTGTATGTTCTTCTACATGCCTTCCAAGTTTCAACTTACGTAAGAGAAATCATTGTACTACTAGCATCAACTTAGTCTAGGGATTGGGTGTTTTGGGCTACTCCTCCAACCGTGGGTTGACTGATCGAATTGTCAGGTAAAAAATTCTATACAAATTCGAAAAGCATGGAAAACAGCACATGATTTCTAGTAGCAGAATATGATTGAAAAAATCTCCCTAATGAGCACATCTTCACACAAAAGGATCACTATATTTGTCCTGATTGAGCTGGTCTCTGTCTGGGGCACCTACTTGATGCTCTATTTTCTATTCTATTTCTTCGAAAATAGCTTTAAAAGTAGCATATTATTTACTATAAATATTTATATAAAAAATTATAAATGATTATATTCCTATGTTCCATCGAAAACAAGCATTGGGATCAGCGTAAATTTTACTGCCCTGCTTTCTTTGAGTCTTTAGGCTCTTCTTTGTATAGCGAGTGTCTCTGCTGCATGCTTTCTCATATATTTTTTATCTATCAAAAGGAAAGAAGTTTCCTTCTAAGATGTATCATGAAAAGAAAGACTGAGTATTATTCTCTTGAATTTTTCTCCTTTTAATTGAAAAAGAAAATTCTATTGGGGAGAAAGAAGTACAACTAGGGGGAAGGTCGGAAGATTAGGCGTCCTCCATAAAGCTGCTGCTGATTTATTTTTGATTTCCCATAGTCTTGAATTGTGGCTATTAGCACTGGGATTTTGGTTCTGTAGGTTAGAAAGCAGTTCTTTGAGCTATGTACGAGTTTTAAATTTTACTGGAACTTCTCTCTTTTATGAAATTTTGTCTATGATTTGTGATATCTTCTGTTGAGATATCTTTATGAATGCACAAATGCTTCCCGGTAGACATCTATTGCTGAGTACTGAGAGGAATATGGTTATACAAAATTTTCCCATGTGCTTTGATCTGCAAGTGTATGTGCTTGTTTTGGGAAACTGAAACTGACTGCTGGTATGTCTTTCTGGGTTGCTCTTCTGCTTTTGTGAATTGTTCTTATTAAAGGCTTGTTTGATGCTATGGTTCTTTTGTAGGGTGTGTTGTGTGGCTCTAGTAGGGAGTAATATGGCAAAAAGTAAGAAGTTTGAATTGTCTAAAAACTCTTTAGGCAGTGTATTGTGGTAGATGTTAGAAATTCTCTATTTAGGACCACAGTCATTGGAAAAAGAAAATAATTGAGTTCTGTAGTTTGATGGATTATAAATACTGGCAGAAGTTGTGTAATACTTTAGGGATGGTGATATTTAATGAAATGAACCTTCATTATTTTGGCAGGCATTGTCTCCATTATGGTAGAAGCACAAATTTTCAAGATCAATAAAAGACAAGTAAAAATGGAAGAATCCATGATTTCCCGGTAGAACCCTATTTCACTCATAAAAAGAAAAAGAAGATAATTGATATGGTACTGATAATTACGTAAAACCTTATTAATGTTCTAAGGAAAAAGGTTTTGGAGTTTACTCTTCCACTTGAACATCAATGATGGTTGATAATTTTGGTCACTTCTCCCGCAGGAGAAGATTTTGTCAAGAAATATTGTCACTAGTGACTGAGACTTCAGTGCATGCATGATAGATGTGTAGTGTGCATAAAGATTGGATGGGATTAAGAGTTTAACATATTTCTCCTTACAGCAAGAGGTGTTTAAGAGAATTTTGTGGCACAATGTTTATTGGTTATTGCTAGAATTGAAATGGTAGAACTGGGTAGTGTTGCAATGATTAGAACTTTTTGACATCAATTATCCAGGTATAAGTAAGCCTGTTCCATCTTGAAAAAGTCTGTGATTGGTGGTTCCCAATTTCAGAATTGTATATTCAGAGATTTTCCATTTGATATGCTGAGAAATTGGACAGCTTTGTTGCATTTTAAACCTCTTGGGCTTATCTAGGAGGATATCTTATCCTCCTCCCTTGTATTTTTGTTCATTTTTCTCTTATAAAATTTATGCTTTTTACCAAAAATTGTCACAATTGGATGCCTTTCATGACGTTGGTGGTATCCCAGCTTGCAATGTCCAGTGCTTGTAGAGTTAATACTTAAAATATGTTATTAATGTTAATGATTGAATTCCTTTGGCACTTAAAGTCCATGAAACAATATTTATGTTGATTTAAACATTTTATCATTATAAAAATATATAATTTTACAAAAAAATTAGCAATAGTTGGACGCACTGAATAAATATATCTTTATAAATTTATGTTTTCGCTCAAGTCTCACCATGTGTCAGACACTTAACTTCTTGGCATGCACAGTAGATGTTTTGTTTAGGTTAATGTTGAAAAATCTTGATTGGGCTCGAGATGAATGGTTATAGTATGCAATTTATACATTAATAACACTAAACTTTCAATTTCTTCTCTTCCTGCCTCTCTATTACACTGATATTCTGCGTTAAAAGTTGTTGTGGTTTGACAGATTATACAATGTTAATTTCTGACATAGATGAAAGATTTCTCATGTATGTTAAATGTAATAAATGTTCTGTTGCTGTGAAATTTTGGAGTAACATTTGTGAGAATAAGATGGATAATAATTGTCATCACTATTGAGAATCTTTCCTGTCCTTATAGTTTCTTTTGTTTGGGACACTTGAATGATGCAATTGCCAGCCACTTGTCAATAATTTTTAGAGATGCTGGAAGTGTGTGGTTCAGAGAGCTTCTTTGTTATTTCCAGTGAGGTTATGTAGGAGAGAAGTGTCTCAATTTTAGCCTTTATGGCTGTTTAACTGTAGAAAATCAAGGGTTTTTGCTAGGTTTATTGATGAATAGAAATCATTAAAAACTTGGTGGTTTGATGGTGGCAGTGTTGTTAATAGCGGATGGCGGTCCATGGCGGAAAGCCAAAAATCCGCCATACAAAATGGCGGATGGCGGTTACGGAAAATGGCGGAAGCATGGCGGCTGATTAAAAAATATATATATATACAGAAAAAATACAAAAAAAAAAATCTGCTAAATATAATAAATAATAAAAACTACTAACATACACCAAGAACAATACAATTATAAATATATTCTATCAAATAAAATTCATCAAAAGTATCACAATTCAAAAGCATAAGGGGAAAAACATAACTGTCATAACTCAGTCATAAACATAATCAAAGTCTTCATAAGTCATAACATAAGCAATTAAGCATAAGGCCACTAGAAAATAAAAACTAACCATACTAACAAGTGACCAAAACATGACACAAATCAAGAGTTCAAGACAAGACACAGTCACACAAGTGACAAGAATAAGTTAAAAATCTATTTGTCCCCTTCCTCCTCCTCCTCCTCTGGCTCCTCCACATCAACATAATCATCATTGTCAGTGTCAGATAGTGAGGCATATCCCTCAGGTTCTTCTGCTTCCGAATCCTCAAAATCAATTTCTTGTAATTCTTCTTCCAACTCCTCAATGTGGTCTTCAAATTCCAATTCTTCGTCGTCTTCAACTTCAACCACTTTCTCTTTTCCTCTTTTGGTTGAAGATGCACTTGTTGAACCTTTCTTGGTCTTAGAAACTCTTGCAGCTATTGTGCTTGAACCACTTGCTGGTTCCTTTCTTTTTTTAGTTTGACGCCTAGTATATGTTCTAGGCTCTCCAATCCCCAAAGCCCTATAAATAGTTTCCCAATTAAGACCATCATCATCCTCAAAAACCCTCTCATTCGCAGCATCATCATCATCAGCATCACCATCCATCTCTCCAAGTAGCCATTCATTACACTCATCAATATGATCGAGTGAGATTGGGTCAATTTCATCCCTAAGATTGTATCTTCGGTTGAGTGCTTGATTATATTTGACATACACTAAGTCGTGCAATCTTTTATGCTCAAGCCTATTTCTTTTCTTAGAATGAATCTGCAACATTAGGATAAGTAATTAAAAAGTGTTAATAATTATAAGAAAGTATTGACTATTATTGAGGATTTGAGGTAGACCAAAATGAAAGCATATTGATAATTACTTGCTCAAACACACTCCAATTACGTTCACATCCCGATGCACTGCATGTCAAGCTCAAGATCTTAATAGCTAGTTTTTGCAAATTTGGAGCTGACTGTCCATACATTCGCCACCATTGAGCTACAAAGCCAAAGACATTTTGTTAAGCAAATGACTTAAATTTTAGAAGTTAGAAGAACTTAGAACTTATTTAGAAGACTAGAAGTTCTATTCTTAGTTTCTCACCTGGTGCAATGGCTTTCCTCTGTAATATTGCAAATTTATTTCCAAACATACCACTAGCAGCTTTATAAATTGGTAACTCCAAGAGTATCTTCTGTTTCACCTCTTGAGTCGGCACCAACTTCTCAATGCATGCATACAAACCATTTGTAACCTCAAAATCATATTCCATGTCGGGATTGTCATAGAACAATTCTGGGTTTAAAAAGTGACCAGCTGCATGTAATGGGCGATGAAGCTGGCAAGTCCACCTCTTATCAATGATTTCAAAAACCTCTTTGTATTTGCTTTCATTATTTTTGAAAGACTTGATAATGGCTTCTTTTGCTTTCTCCATTGCTTCATAAATATAACCCATGGCTGGCTTTTTCTCACTATCAACAAGCCGAAGCACTCGAACAAGAGGAGCCATCACTTTGAGTATAAACACCACATTATTCCAAAAGCCGGCATAAGTATAGTTTTTGTTGCTTCCCTCCCCTTAGCCTCCTTAGACAACTTGTTGCTTACCCAATCATTTGAAGTAAACATCCTTCTAAGATTTGCTTTCTCTTTATGAATCCTTTCCAATGATAGAAAGGATGTTGCAAATCGGGTGACTGCATGTCTCACCAATTCCCTCTTGTTTGTAAAGTACCTCAACAAACTCAAGGTACTTGAATGGCTATAGATGAAGCCAACAAGAGAGATTCCCCTTTGAATTGTCTTCTTTATCAAAGGAAGCTTACCAATGTCTTCCAAAATCAAGTCTATGCAATGGGCTGCACAAGGGGTCCAATAAAGATGTGGTCTTTTTTCTTCCAACAACTTACCGGCTAGAACATAGTTGCTTCCATTGTCCGTTATAACTTGGACAACCTTTTCCTCTCCAATCTCCTCCACAATAGAGTCAAGCAACTCAAATAATTTCTCACCGGTCTTCACAAAGTTAGACCCATCAATAGACTTTATGAACATTGTCCCAGCGGGAGAGTTGACCAAAAAATTGATCAAGCATCTTTGCTTCCTATCAGTCCAAGCATCCGACATAATAGAGCAGCCAAAACTTGCCCATTGCTGCTTTTGATGCTTCAACAATTCTTGGGTGTACTCCAACTCCTTGTTGGGAGTGGAACTCTCGCCATAGCTTGTTTATTACATGCCTCTTTGATGCTTACTTGCCTCAACTTCTCTCTTCTATTTTTTTCAATAGCATTTTCTGGTTTTCCAAAAAACAGATCAATAGGGCCCTTCAAAGTACCCCTCCTACTAGCAGATGCAGGTGCAGGTGCTGTATCTCTAAACCCAAACTCTTCATCCATTGCACGTTCTTCATCACTATCACCATCAAGATCAAGAATGTCTCGCATTTGCGCTTTTTGACTTTGAATTCCAGCAATTGCTTCACTCTCTCGCTTCCTTTTATCCTTCAAATATCCCCACAACTCTTCTCTAACCTCCTTTGGACATTTAGAGCAAGCTGCAACATTGCCCTTCTTTCCCATTAGATGCTCTTTTGCTCTAGTGATTCCTCCCTTTGTGACTTTACCACAAAAATTGCACACACAGTTGTTGGTATCATTTTCTGCAAGCTGGTGGCAATATTTCCACCCAGGGTCTGTCCTATTACTATTAGCAGACCTTGAAGCGTTTGAAGAGACTTGACTTTGTCCACGACATGCCATTGTTCTAGGTTAGGTCCTAGAAGTGAAAATAAAACAGAGACTTAGATAGGATCATTGGAAAATATAGTGCAGCAACTAAAAAGTGTAAAACAGAGAGTTGAGCTTGAGAGTTGAGAGTGTAAAATACTAAAACCCAAAATGGAGAGAGGTGAAAAACCCAAAACGAAAATAAAAATAAAAATGAAAATGACAGAACAATGAACAAACAGTTCTGAGTTTGAGAACAGAGAACAAAGAAATAAAGAAAGAAAGAAGAAAAAGTGAGGCTGAGAAGTGAGAAAAGAGAGACAGGGAGCTGAACAGAGAACCAAACTTGGTTTTTTTTTTGCATGAACAGTGCCGTGGCACTATACTGTTTTGTGCTGCGTGAACAGTGACAAAATCCAGTTTTGCCACGGCACTTCACTATTTGTGCCGCATGAACAGTGACACATCTAGATCTTTTCCACAAAAAGTGAGGCTGAGAGTGAGAAATGAAAAGTGAGAACAGAGAGTGACAGGGAGCTGAGAAGGAAAACCCAAAACCAAAAAAAAAAAAAGAATGAGAATGACAGAACAATGAAGAAACAGGTATGAGTTTGAGAACAGAGAACAAAGAAATAAAGAAAGAAAGAAGAAGTGAAGAAAGAAGAAAAAGTGAGGCTGAGAAGTGAGAAGTGAGAACAGAGAGAGACAGGGAGCTGAGAAGGACTGTCATTACCTCGCCGGAGAAGGTCGTCAGCCGCCGGAGATGCTGGGTCCCACCGCTCAGTTGCCGGAGTTTATGGAGGAGGTTGGTGAAGGGGAGTGGGAGGAAGTCTCGAGAGGTAGAAGCTGAAAGTGGGAAGTCTCTGTCGAATGGGTTAGGGATTTTATAAATCCCTAACGCTGAAAACCCTAACCCTAAAAAAAAGAGGTACAACCGCTATTTCAGCCATGAAACGCCATAACCACCATGGCGCCATGGCTGTGGCGGCCGCTGTCTCCAACAAGGCGGAATCCGCAACATAGCGGCTGGTGAATGGCGGATTCTGAGAATCCCGCCACCGCAATCCGCCATGGCCGCAATTTGACAACACTGGATGGTGGAGTTTTGAAATAGGAATTGTTTATGTGTAAATGGGTTGCTAGTCTTGACCAACTTGGGAACTGTTTTGGTGAGAACAGTTATGCAAAATTAGATTTCTGATATAATGATAATTAAGATAAATTCCTGGAAGGGTCCTTTTAGGTTTTTATTTCAGAATGTATTGTAAGGCAGCAATTCGGGGCAAGGCTGTAAGACTGTAACAGAAGTCATATTAGAATTTTTATAAGTAAAAAGAGATGTAGCATAGGTATTGTGTGGTAATTTGTGTGTGGTTGTTTGAATAACTGATTTAAGAAGTATACAGAATGGTGACTTCTGATTTTCTTTCTTCTTAATGTATGTATTATGATGAGGATGTGTAGATTTATATTGTTGGGTTTATCTTGTCTTATGCTTTATGATTAAAAAGTAAACCTTGAGTTTGGAAGCTAAGAAATGGATATAGTTTCTTTACAGTAATTTGTTTGCAGATTCATTTTCTCTCTCATCTTCTTTCTGCATGTGTTTTTTGTTTTTGTACACATTGACATACAAAGAAGGGCTAAATGCTGTGGTTGTTGGGGTGTTCAAAAAAAAATTTACTTCATTGACTCCAGGCTTGTAGCTCATTGGGACTGAGGTGCATTGGTGGCCCATGTAGACAGACTTAGCTTATTAGTCTTTGCATAATAGTTTTGAAGTTATGTTCTTCAGGAGCTAGAATGAGTAACCTGTGCACTGCATTAGGGAAATAAAGGAAAGAAAAGAAGACAGAAGAGCATTTTGTATAAACAAATAAACAATATGTGTTGGCCCTTTAGCACGTTTCTTGCTTGATTAAGTCTCTATTGTTAGGTGTTTGTAATTCACTGTGGCTTTGTTCTAATCATTTAAAAATATTTTGCAGCCGTTTCTTGCAGTGTCGAGGTCCATTTGCTAAGAGAAGGCATCCATTGGTGGACTCAACAGTAGTTTCAGAAATTAGAAGATGCCTTGAGGAAGGGGTTGAATTCCAAGGTGAGTTGCTGAACTTTAGGAAAGATGGATCTCCACTTATGAACAGATTGCGGCTGACACCTATATGTGGAGATGATGAGATAACTCATGTCATTGGAATCCAGTTGTTCACAGAGGCAAACATTGATCTTGGTCCTGTTCCGGGTTCTACAATTAAGGAATCTGCTAAATCATCAAATCGGTTTCATTTTGTGCTTTCCTCGTTGCATCCTCTTCTAGTGAGCGACCAGAATGTGACTCGTGGAGTTTGTGGGATATTGCAATTGAGTGATGAGGTACTGTCTCTCAAGATACTTGCTCGTTTAACTCCAAGAGATATTGCATCGGTTGGTTCTGTCTGTTGGCGATTGTATGAGCTAACAAAAAATGAAGACCTTTGGAGAATGGTGTGCCAAAATGCATGGGGCAGTGAGACAACACGTGTTTTAGAGACTGTGCCTGGTGCAAGGAGACTTGGATGGGGTCGGCTGGCAAGGGAACTGACCACTCTTGAAGCAGCAGCATGGAGGAAACTGACTGTTGGAGGTGCTGTTGAACCCTCACGCTGTAATTTTAGTGCTTGTGCAGTTGGTAATAGAGTTGTCCTATTTGGTGGTGAAGGGGTTAACATGCAACCTATGAATGACACCTTTGTATTGGATCTCAATTCTAGTAATCCTGAGTGGCAACATGTCCAGGTGAGCTCTCCTCCTCCTGGTCGTTGGGGCCACACAATTTCTTGTGTTAATGGTTCTCGTTTGGTTGTATTTGGAGGCTGTGGAAGACAGGGCTTGCTCAATGATGTGTTTGTTCTGGACCTGGATGCAAAGCCTCCAACATGGCGTGAAATTTCTGGATTGGCACCTCCACTTCCAAGATCATGGCATAGCTCTTGTACTCTTGATGGTACTAAGTTGATAGTTTCTGGTGGCTGTGCTGATTCTGGAGTACTCTTGAGTGATACTTTCCTCCTTGATTTGTCAATGGAGAAACCTATCTGGAGAGAGATACCAGTGGCATGGACTCCACCTTCTCGTCTGGGCCACACACTATCTGTTTATGGTGGTAGGAAAATACTGATGTTTGGGGGTCTGGCCAAGAGTGGGCCCCTGCGTTTTCGCTCTAGTGATGTATTCACTATGGATTTAAGTGAGGAGGAACCATGCTGGAGATGTGTAACAGGGAGTGGAATGCCCGGTGCTGGAAATCCTGGGGGCATAGCTCCTCCTCCTAGACTTGATCATGTGGCTGTTAGTCTTCCAGGTGGGAGAATTCTGATATTTGGTGGGTCTGTTGCAGGCCTTCATTCTGCCTCCCAACTTTACATCCTTGATCCAACTGATGAGAAGCCTACATGGAGAATCCTAAATGTACCTGGGCGCCCTCCGAGATTTGCTTGGGGACATAGTACATGTGTTGTTGGAGGGACAAGAGCTATTGTATTGGGTGGTCAAACCGGGGAGGAATGGATGCTGAGTGAGCTCCATGAACTTTCTTTGGCAAGTTCTGTCATCTAGATCCAGTGAATAAACTGCATGATGTAGTGAAGGTAATGCTACAATGCTCTGATTAAGGTTGTGAAATCATTTTGAGCACAAGTTGGCGCCAAAACGTTTGTGTTGGTCACTGATAACTCTTGACAAGCATTGCTCTGGTCAGAACTACGTTTGTATATTAAGTTGTTTTCACAATGCATTTTCCTTTATTGTTGGTTCTGGCTCGAGAAGAACTTCTCAATTAGTAACACAATACCATGTTTGTTTTTTGTGAGGTTGTGTAAAACTTTGCCCTTCAGAATGCACAACGAATTATTCTTCCTGAATAGATTAGTAGTGTCTGATAACAAGTAGGTAATATATTAGGGTAGTTCCTCACTTGATTTCCCCATGTGTTGTTTTGTTCAAATTGTGTAATTTGAACCATGACAAAGAATAGAAAAAAGAAAAATGCATGTTCATAGTAACGTAATTAGGTCTATTATATGTGATGGAAGTCTCTACTTCTGTTTTATGCTTTTGAACATGAGTCAGCTGGCTCGGTCTTAATTGGTTGTACTGTTTTGTGCCACTGCAATATAAGGTAGGGAATGCTGCAGTTTGTACATATTTTCATGAATATTGTGGTAATATGGAGTATGGTAACATTTGTATGGTTTTTTTTTAATTATTATTATAATCGAACTAGACCGACTAGTAAGACAGGAAAAACCAAGAATTGGTCTTTTGACCGGTCTTATTAATCTTCAAAAATTGAATTTTCAAAAACTAGAAAAAAAAAATCGGAAATAGTAGGTATTAAATCAGTCAACCAGTTTGAATCAATTATGGTTCACACAGTTAAATTGGTTTAATTTTTTTAAAATCCAATTTTAATTTTTTTTTCAAGATACTGTTTATTTGGTTTTCACTTTATGATCAAAGCTTGGTACTTCTCTTCTTAATTTGTCGAATGTAAAATAAATAGAAGCTTGTAATGTAATAAGAATATTGTTTTAATTTATAATGAGAAGTATCATTTCTTATCTTTTTAATTATTTGATGTTGGACTACTATAGGTTAGAAAATTATGTCAATATTAGTATATTATATTTAGTTTAATATTTATTTATGTGATAAATAAATTTAACTATTTTAGAAATATATTTCAATTTTTTCTTTGATATTATTTATACAATTAATATATGTATATAATATTTTTACAGACATATTTTGTTTTGGACAAAAACTTCTAAAATTTCTTTTAATAATAACTTAAACTTATTGGCATTTTGTTTATTTATACTATTACTTATTTAATGAAGATAGAGAATACTTGTGTTCTATTTTAACAAAGAGAGAATATAATTTTATTATTAAATTTACTCATTATTATTAATTTTTAGTTTTAAAAGTTTATATTAAAATATCTAGTAATATTTAATATATATGATTTATTAATCAAATAAGAAATAAAATTAATTAAAAAACACAACATATGAAATATAAAAGATACGTAATAAAAATATATAATTATGCTTGTATTCTATTTTAAAAAGTAAGTCTTCTCAAAGATATTACTGGCAAAATGGATTGCTTCCCCCCCCCCCCTCTTTTCTATTAGTTTCGTTTTTATTTCACTAAGAAATTCAGGATCAAAATATAAAGGTATATTGTATGTTGATTTTTATTTGAGACGTCTATATGAATTGGTGCATTCTCTTTTGTGTGGTAATGTGTCGTTGGAGCTTTGAAAATATGGATATTCACTGAACGAAACAGATAATTAAGTAATGCCAAATGCTTTAGAAAATGATTTGTTATTTGTTTAGATAAGTTATAAGTAATAAAAATATAACATTTTGAACTGACACATGATTTATAAATTTATACATTACGTACCCATTATTTTTCATTCCAAAATTATATATATATATATATATATATATATATATATATATATATATATATATATATATTTATTTATTTTATAAGTTGTATTTTTAAAATATTTTTATTTTTTATTTAATGAATAAATCATATATATTAAATATTATTTCATATTTTAATATAAAATTTTAAAACTAAAAATCAATAATTAGTAAAAGTTATATTCTCTCTCTTCATTAAAATAAAAACTAGTATTCTTTACCTTCATTAAATGAGTAATAATTAAATAACTAAAATTTTAATAAGTTTAAATTGTTATTAAAATAAATTTTTAAATTTTTTTAATCCAAAATAAAATGTAAAAGTTACTAATTTTCACGTGAAGGTGTGAAGATTAATAATCTTGTGCAATTGAAGGCATTCTTGATAATTTACTTGTGGTTTTATCTTTTTGTTGGTGAAAATATCATCTTCAAGAACAATTAAGTATCCACAACGCCAGTGATTTATATTATTGTGGTAATCATGTTATTATAAAAAGTAAAAACAAAAGAACAACAATTCTTTCAAAAATATTGCATAAAATATAACAAGTATAATACTTACCTAATTTGTCACCCAATTATAAACTTTCATTAATTTATTATTTTAAATTCTTTTTTATGTTGTAAAAGTAATTAGATACTTTATACTACAAGTATATTGGCATAGGTATCTTAAAATTAGAAAAGGAATTTGAAATTTTTTCTCTTTAAATATGACACTAAAAATAAAAGTAATTGAATCGAATCTCTAAAGATTACGAGCCACTTACCTCTTACTCATATCTAATTTGTATATTTAAATAAACTTTGTTAAATAGTAATTGAATCGAATATCCATCAAATAAATAAATAAAGAAATTTCTTCTTATCTTTTGCTAGTTAATTAATTTTTTTTTAAAGATAACTTATTAATTATGCATTACGCGCTTAAAAAAAAGTTTAAAACTTTAGATGATTCACATACATCATACATAATGCTTTCTTTTCTGTCCCTGTAATATTCTCACAATAATACCATGATCAATGATTCATTTTTTTAAGTATCTATCTAATAGATAAGAGACTAATATATATGAATACTTTAAACGTTAAAGCGATGATCTATCCTAATAATATTATTTATATATATATGAATTTTATGATTGAATTTAAAATTACATGTTTAAAAAATCTAAGTCGATCAATGGTTCGTTTGGATAAACTTTTAAAATAAATTTTTTATGTAATCTTTTTTAAAAAAAAAAGTAAATATTATTTTATGTTTAAATATAATATTAAAGAAATACATTTTAAAATGTTTGAATAATTTTTATTTTATAATTTAAAAAAAACACTAAAATCTAACTTTAAAAAAAACACAATTTATCCTTTTTATAGTGTTTAAAAAAAAAATTCATATAAACATGTTAAAAATAAGCAAAATTACTTATTTAAAAAATTATATAAAAAAACACATCTCTAATCGAGTTCTAGATCTCATTCACAACAACTCTTTTATTATTATATGTTTATTTTTTAAAATATTTATTTAATAAATAAGAAATTAATATATTAAAATAAGATCAGAAACCAAATCAAGACTCCTTTGATTTTTTTATTTTTTTTTTGGTAACTACACGGGGCCTAAGCCCAAGAGGAGTCCTTTATTTAATTTCTAGTTTTACCAACACTGCACCGGCAAAACAATACATCCTTATAAAAAAAAATGAAATTGTTTCTTAATGTTTATTGGTTAACTAATGTGATGCGCGCGGTTGTAAATTATTAAACAATCATAATTTTTTTATATTATTTTTTTTTGTATCACTTTTTACAATACTTTTATACTATTAATTATATTATTTTTTTATCACTTTCTCTCACTTAATCATAACTATTAAATAATAGTGTAAATAGTGATGTGATTAGAAATATGATATGATAACAACATTTTCCATTGTTAAATGGCTATGGGCTTTGGGAGGCATGCTAGCGACTCACCCGTTGAGTCCACTGCTGAATTCCTGGCGGAGGACCTGACGCCCCAGGAAGAACAAGGCGCGCAACAATAAAAGTGCAACACAAAGTTTTGGGTTTGGATATTCTGGCTATGGCGGAGATGCAGGTCAGGAGGTTCCGACAGAGGACAAGGTGGTTTTGGGTTTGGATATGAGTGGTTTCTAGGTTATTGGTCGTGGTGGACGGTGACAAGGGCTAGTGGCCAGTTCTTGCCAGATTTGGGCTTTGATCGCGGGTAGTTTCTAGGTTGTTAGTTGCAGTGAACGGTGGCAAGGGTTGGTGGTCGGTTCGCGATGATGGAAAAATAGTATGGTTGTAGGCCGCGTTCGGGGTGTTGCACAACGACGGGGGTCCAAATTGCTTGATGAATTTAAAGGAGGCGGCAACGTTGTTGCAGGCTATGACGACAAAATGACCTTCGCTGTGATCGAGATTTTTAAATTGGTCTCGAAGGTGGCGAGGTAGACGGAGAACTGGTGCAGCGAGATGCTGATCTTCTAGCTATGGCTGAGCTGTTGAAGTTGAAAGAGTGGTCGACAGTGACCTTGCCAATAGTGGCCTCTGTCTCGCCGTCAAAGTAGACGACAGAGAAATGCACACCTCTGCTGTCAATTATGTTACTTCGGCAAACAAAGATTAACCAAATGCAACCTATTATTACAAGTAAAATTGCCTGCTTTATGTATGCATGCACAAAAAGTCACTCGGTACATATTAGAGTTGTTAATGGGCCGACCCAATTCGAGTCAAGCCATTTTTAGGTCGGTTAGATCAGGTTATGTAAATTTTGAGCTGATATTTTGTCAGTCAAACTCACCTTTTTTTAATGTAAGTCTAGTTTGTTGTAGGCCGACCCATTCTGATTATTTTTAATTTTGAGTTGAAATTTATTAGTCCAATCCATCTATTTTATCAAATTATTTGGATTGATCTATTGAGTTTGGTCTATTTTAACAATTCTAATACATATTAAAATTATGTGTTTTTATTAATTTATTTTATATTCAAAATAACTTGTAACAAAAATTTCTGTCATAAAATTTTTGAAAAATAAATAAATATTTTCTTAAAATTAATTTACCCCAAACAAAGAATGAGAAAGAGAACAACAAAAGTACATTGCTAATTAATTAAAACAAGAAAAGATCCAAACATCCCAACTTGGAAGAAACAACTTGCACTGCGCACTTCGCAGTTCACACTTCACACTTCACACTTCACACTTCACTGTTATTGTTCACCACTCACCACTCACCACCCACCAAATCCGAATCCAAATCGCTTCCTTCCTGTGGAACCCAATGCCTGTGAACAGCGAATCCTCGCCCCCGCCTGTGATCGGCAAAATCGGGCATTACACCGTTTTCATGACGCCGCCTTCTACACCCAACACCAACGCCAACCCCTCCTCCTCCGAAGCCCCTCTTCATTCGCCGCCCAAGGTCGTGCCTCCGCCGCCGCAAATCGCCGACGCTGATGGCTCTGTTGTTTTGGGGTTTTTGAAGAATGCTGTCACCAAGGTCCAAACCGGTACGTGACCACTAATGACTATTGTCTATGTCTATGTAGGTTTCCTGTTTCTGCATTTTATTTTACTTTCTCTCTCTTTCTCTCTTTGTTTTGTTTACTCAACTGAATAGACACAGTGTGTGTGTAACAATGTAATGGAGTCTGAATTGAAACAAGATAAGAAACAAAAAATGAAAAAAAGCTATCTATTGTCTGAACTGGAAGAAGATAAGAAACACAAAGAGAAAAAAAACTATCTATTTTTAGAAATACTTTCATTTGACCTCCTAAAAATGTATACATTTGAAGAATTATTAATAATAACATTTGATTCAGTCTACTGGAATTGATTTTTGGTTAATTGAATTCCTGTTAGTCTGGGGAATATGTTTTGATATGTTTTCTTTTTTGGAAAAAAATTACATTTTTTGGGTAAGGAAACTGATAATAACAAATTAATTAACTAGGTATTAACACTCATTCTCTTTTTAAGAAAATGAACTACTGGAGATAAAATCATGGATGGGGGTCCTGTCTTCTTTGCTTCTCTGGTTTGCAGAAGGAGTGAAGATAAAAGCAGCCCTAGATTGACTAAATTGAGTACTGGGCGTGAAAACTGTGATTGGGAAAAGATACCTTGCACAAACTATGTGAGGTATGTGCAAAATATGGACCTTTCAGAAAAATGTGTATTACCCAATGGCTTGCACGGGAGTATGTGAGGAGTGTGTGGGTGCAAGTTTGTGCAAGTATCGTTACTCGGAATGTGTATGGAAACACTACATGTTATGTTTTTTTCTAATTCCAGATGATGAAATAAATGGGTATAAGTATTATGCCCTTTTCTTGGTTTTGATTTCAGATCCTATAAGACAATAGATCTTTGACTCAGGTTTTTTGATTAATTTTCTTTTTTTTGGTTAATTCTCTTGTTTATTTTTGATAAGTAAATATCCCATTACCATTTTTTTTATAGCACACTCGAGTTTGGATGATCATTTGGCACGCTGGTTTGGGTTGAATCAGTCAAAGTACCAATGGGCTCTTGATGATTATTATGAGAGCAAAGGAATGGTGAGCAACTAATTGGATGCTAGTTATTTCTAGATTACTGAATATTGAAGTTTCACTTAATGTATCATATATGATTTTGGAAGTGGGATACACTTATGCTTTTATGACCTTGTTTTGATGTGCTCCCTTTGATTTGAACCAATGTCTTAAATCTGGTGATATGGCTGCGTCCTTAATATTAATATATATTCTTTATATTGTTCTTTTGTTTCATTTAGAACTTTTTCTTCATTAATCTTGTTCAATGGGGACCTTAAGTTCTTTTGATTCTCTGTGGAGTTCTGAGAGAACATGTAAATGTAATTAACTAGCTGTATGCCATGTCCCATGATTTTTACCTATTTGTATGTATCAATGCTTGAACAGTTGTATGATAGAAACTGGTAAACGAATTTAGATTTTCTGAATATTCTCTGTTATATTGCTTGGTTCTCTGTGGGAAACGTTCCCAAATCAGAGAGAATGTTACAAAGAAGTATGAGAAAGAGAGAGAGATGATAGAGGGAAGAAGAAGAGAATGTCCTGCCAAGAGTCTGAGAGCTTGGCCTCTCCCAATCCAGTCCCAACTCAAATCCTAACTGATTTTCCCTCCCATCCCTCTATTTATTTCCTGTTTCCTGTAACTTCCATCCAGCTAACTGACAAGCTGGTTGTTACGGTTGTTACTAATGACAACCGATCCATAGCCTAAAGCTGGCCCAATTGATTTGGGCTGGCGTCTAGTCTTCCTACTTGTAGGTTGAACGGATAGGTGGTCTAACAATACTCCCCCCCAAAAGATTCACCTTTTCCTCAAGGTGAAATGAAGGAAACTGAGTTGAGATCACCTCAAAAGCCTCCCAAGTGGCTTCAAAATCCGGAAGACCATGCCATTGAATGAGGACTTCAAGAAGACTGCATGAAGGTCCAGTCTGGTCTCAAGAACGTGCGGCAGAGTCACCTGGAGTTCCCAATCCTCGGACAAAGATTTTAGGCGAGGCCGAGGAGTAATCAAGCAAAGGGCCTTCTTCAAAAGAGAGACATGGAAAACAGGGATGGATACGGCTATCGGAGGTAAATCCAACGATAAGCAACCCGTCCCACCTTCTTAGTTATCTGATAAGGGCCATAAAAACGGTACTCAACTTCTCATTCCTCTTCTTGGCCAACGATCTCAAACGATAAGGCTGTAGTTTGAGATAAACCCAATCCCCTATCGCATAGGTAACCTGCCTGCGATGCTGATTGGCATAAAATTGCATCTGAGCTTGAGCCTTCAACAAGTTAGAATGGAGATCATGAAGAAGCTGATCTTGCTCCTCGGTGAGTCGGGTGACTTCAGCTACAGCAGAAGGAATAGTGGTCCCTTTCAACAACAAGGGAGGGTCCCTGCCATAAAGGGCCTTAAAGGGAGTTAACTTAGTGGAGCTGTTGTAATTGGTATTGAACCAGAATTCAGCCCAACCAAGCCAACGAGGCCACTGTTTTGGTTTAGAGCCCGTCAAACAACGCAAATAAGTCTCAAGACATCTATTGACCACCTCCGTCTGGCCATCCGTTTGAGGATGATAGGCAGAGCTGAACTTTAAACGAGTTCCAGCCAGCCTAAACAACTCAATCCAGAAGTGGCTGAGGAAAATCTTATCCCGATCAGAGACAATAGTAGAAGGAAAGCCATGCAACCTAACAACCTCTTGAGTGAAGACTTCAGCAACTTCCTTAGCAGTAAAAGGATGACTGAGAGCTAGGAAATGGGCATATTTAGTGAACCGATCTACTACCACCAGTATAGCATTCTTCCCTTGCACCTTGGGAAGACCTTCTATGAAATCCATAGAAATATCGGACCAAACCTGAGTAGGAACCGGAAGAGGTTGGAGCAATCCAACAGGGGATAAAGCTTGATACTTATTTAACTGACAAACATCACAAGTGGCCACAAAGTGTTGAATATCTCTGCGCATACCTTCCCAATAAACCAAAGCAGAAATGCGCTTAAAGGTTCGAAAAAAACCAGAATGGCCACCTAAGGAAGAATTGTGAAATTCCTGTAAAAGTAAGGGAATCTGAGAAGAACTTTTAGACAACACCAACTTCCCCTTATAAAACAACTTCTGATCACGAAATTGAAAATCTGGATGAGAAACAGGATCAGTAATAAGATCCTGTATAACCTGCTTCCATTTATCATCCATTAAAACCTCCTCACCCCAAGTCTCCAAATCAGGAAATTGAACCACAGAAAGGGCTGCATAAAGCATTCTTCTGGATAAGGCATCAGCAGCTCCATTGTCTACCCCCGGACGGTATTGGATTTCGAAATCCAGCCCCATTAACTTTGAAGTCCATTTAAACTGCTCCTCCCCAAGCACCCTCTGGTCAGTTAAAAATTTCAGGCTCTTTTGATCCGTGACGATCACAAAATGCCGCCCCAGTAAATAGTGTTTCCACTTCTGAACAGCCAAGACAATAGCCATAAGCTCCCTCTCATAAACGGACCTCTGTTGATTCCGCTCAGATAAAGTATGGCTGATGAAAGCTACTGGTCTTCCCTCCTGCAACAAGACAGCTCCTAAGCCTTTATTGGAAGCATCGGTTTCAATCACAAAAGGCTTGGAAAAGTCTGGAACTGTCAAGATAGGTAAATCTGCCATAGCCTTCTTCAATTCCTCAAATGCTAATTGAGTAGCCGAATCCCAATGGAAATTATCCTTCTTCAACAGTTGAGTTAAAGGACGTGCTACTTTCCCATAATTCCTCACAAAACGTCTATAATATCCTGTCAAACCCAAGAAACCTCTCAAAGCTTTAATATCTCTAGGGATGGGCCACGTTAACATCACTTCTAGCTTCTTCGGATCAGCGGCAACCCCTGCCCCTGAGATTATATGGCCTAAATACTCCAATTGTCCTTGTCCAAAACTACATTTCTTCAGATTAGCAAACAAATGGTGTTCCTTTAGTAAGGACAAAACTGATTGCAAATGGAATTTATGGTCCTCCCTGGTCTTGCTATAAATCAGAATATCATCAAAAAATACAAGGACAAACTTCCTCAAATAAGGTTTAAGAACTTCATTCATGAGAGCTTGAAATGTTGAAGGAGCATTGGTAAGTCCAAAGGGCATGACCACAAACTCATAATGTCCCTCATGTGTTCTAAAAGCAGTTTTTGGTATATCTTCCTCCCTCATCCTAATTTGATGATACCCGGACCTAAGATCCAACTTCGAAAATATGACAGCTCCTCCTAACTCATCCAATAATTCATCAATGATAGGAATAGGGAATTTATCCGGAATAGTAATCTTATTAAGAGCCCTATAGTCCACACAAAACCGCCATCCCCCATCCTTCTTTTTTACCAAGATAATTGGACTTGAATAAGGACTCACACTAGGTCTAATTATTCCAGAATTAAGCATATCATCCACTAATTTTTCAATCTCATTCTTTTGATAATGTGGATACCTGTAAGGCCGCAAATTAGGAATGTTGGCTCCTTCTTTTAACAGGATTGCATGATCTTGTCTCCGAGAAGGTGGCAACTCTTGAGGTTCCTGAAAAACCTCTTCATACCCCTGTAAAACGGATGTAATCCAAGAGGGAAGCTTCTCCTCCAATTCCAATTCTGATTGTAATCCACAGCACTGCAACCAATATCCTTGTCCCTCATCTTGTAAGGCTTTGAGGACTGTTCTAAATGAGGCAGAAGATCTTGCTAACGCCGGTTCCCCTCTTAATACTTTAGTACCCCCTGGTATAGGTACCTTTAGTGTCAATTCCTTGAAATTAGCCTGGATCTCACCCAGACTAGCTAACCATTCCATGCCCAAAACAACATCCACACCTCCTAAGTCAAAGATGAAGAAATCTTGCTGGATTTCCAGCCCTTGTACTTGAAGTGTCAGCCGAGTACATACCCCTTCACACGGAATTTTTCTGCCATCTCCCACTTCTACTGTATATGGAAGAGTTTTATCTACTCTCAATCCACAATTTTGAACTAGAAGTGAAGAAATAAAGTTGTGAGATGCACCACAATCCACAAGTACCACTACTTGTCTTTCAGCTAGGGTTCCCCACAACTTGATAGACTTCTTAGAAGTAAGACCTGTAATACTATACATGGATAATTGCAGAGTCTTGAGTTCCCTTTCTAAATCCTCACTTTCTGTTTCTTCCTGGACACCCTCATTGCTTAGTTCCTCCTCTAAGATCAACACTTGTAACTGCTTGTTGTTGCATATATGTCCCGGACTGAATTTTTCATCACACCTGAAACACAATCCCTTCCTAGATCTTTCTTGCATTTCAGCATCTGTCAACCTTCTAAATCCTCTTCCTCTCCAGGAATTTGCAGCTTTTGAACTATTGACTTCACTACCCGTACTTCCCATCCCAGTTACTGATTGTTGCGGATTTCTACTCCCTGATTCCCAACTAACAGTTCGTGTGGTGTTATAGCTGCGATTCACCCCTCCCATTCTACTCGGGTTCGAAATTCCTTTACTCAACAACATGTTCTTCTCATCAATCAATTGTGCACAGTCCATCACATCTGTTAACTTCTCTAATGGATGAAGTTTCAATTCAGCTTTAATTACATCTTTCAATCCATTTAGAAACATTCCTTTTAAGTATTCCGGTTCAGTACATCTCAGGGGTCCTGCATAGAGCTCAAATTGCTCTCGATATTCTTCCACCGTTCCACTCTGTTTCAGACTCATTAATAGCTCGTATGGATTCTGCTTCATCGTAGGCTGAAAACGTCTAATTACAGCTTCTTTGAATTCCTTCCAGGTAGGATCCTTTGATGAAATTTCCCACCACTGATACCAGGTAAGTGCCTTTCCTTCCATAGCCACCATTACTGCTTGCAATTTCTCCAAATCATTCATCTCCTTAAGTTCAAAATACCGTTCAACACGATTTGTCCATCCATATGCATCTTCACCATCAAAAACCGGTACCTCGAGTTTCCTCCATCGTTCCTCTCGGCTTCGTACCTCAGATCGATTACCGTTCCCACTGCCTTCCCCTGTTCGACTTCCGCCATTGTTGAGATCTGGATCTTCACGATGCACGTTCAGACCTCTGATGGTCTCTACCAGCTCGCTCAGCTGCCTCCGAGTTTCGAATCGCTCCACTCATTCTTCATCCAGATTTCGCTCAAGATTCTGACGCATCTCGAGCAAGCTTTCAAATCCTCGCTCCAAGGCCTCGATTCTAGCTTCCATACCTCGCGTCGCTACCATGAACTCTCCAAGATCTTGAGAGCTTTGATACCAGTTGATAGAAACTGGTAAACGAATTTAGATTTTCTGAATATTCTCTGTTATATTGCTTGGTTCTCTGTGGGAAACGTTCCCAAATCAGAGAGAATGTTACAAAGAAGTATGAGAAAGAGAGAGAGATGATAGAGGGAAGAAGAAGAGAATGTCCTGCCAAGAGTCTGAGAGCTTGGCCTCTCCCAATCCAGTCCCAACTCAAATCCTAACTGATTTTCCCTCCCATCCCTCTATTTATTTCCTGTTTCCTGTAACTTCCATCCAGCTAACTGACAAGCTGGTTGTTACGGTTGTTACTAATGACAACCGATCCATAGCCTAAAGCTGGCCCAATTGATTTGGGCTGGCGTCTAGTCTTCCTACTGTAGGTTGAACGGATAGGTGGTCTAACATTGTACTATCTCATTTTCCGAGTGTTATTTAAATGCCTTAAGAAGTGAATATAAGTTCCCTTCTAGTTTTTGGTAGAAATTTCAGTTTCATATGACACCACTAAAGTTGGTATTATTATATAGTTGAGTTGTGTTTGAGCATCAAAGAGCAAAAGTACTACAGGTTTTGCATTGAGTATAAGTTCCCTCATTTTTTTGGAACATTTTTTTTTTCCTAATGGAATTGGAACAAATTTGATGTAACAAAGGAGTATCTTTTCCTTTATGACGTTACAGCAAAAGAACTTAAGGAAATTTTGACTGGGTTCTTGATGTTATGGAGTTTATATTATTGACAACTACTATGTATCATAGGGTTTGTGTCACACTTTGTTATTTGAAGAAGGAAGAATTGAGAAGGAGCTTTGGTTTAATTTTGTCAAAGAAAGATAATAATAATAATTATTTTTTTAAAATTATGCTTGCCTTTGGGCCACATGCTTTATGTACAAATTACTGCAGAAGCTACAAGTCAAAGTTAAAAAATAGGTTAACAATGATCTGTGAGTTTTTTCCTGGTTTTAAAGATCAAGTTAGCGATTATTATTGTATCGTAAAAAAAAAAAGTTAGCCATTATTGTCGTTAAATATATTTTTATTTATTTATACAAATTTGAACATTCTTATCAAACTACAAAGGATGTGCTCAGTTTTAACTTGATAGTGAAGTATAATTTGGAATCCGATGAAATTTCAAAAGAAAAAAGGATTCTGTGGAGTATAAGAGGCTCTTTTTTTGTGGTTACTTCTCGACATCAAGATCCTTTATGCCACCAAATTATTGTACTTACCTTCTCTGTCCCTGAATTATGATGTACTAGGCTACTAGCCAATAGGTCTTCCCAAGCAATGTGTAGCACTATACCGTTGTATAATTATGAAGATGATCATGAAACTTGACCTTATTTCTAGCAAGGTGGATAATTCTTTTTTCTTTTTGAGGATTTTATTACTTAATTTCTTACTATCCTCTGCCAATGGCCAATTCTTTATCTCCCTCACTCTATAAGAGTACAACAAGCTTTCTTATAAACTATCACAGATATGGTATAACTTCCCGGCCTCAGTATTTTAATTTAGTTCTGAGACTTGAATTGCACAGCACCAAGTGTCCTGAACAATAATATTATTAGAAAATGAGCAAGATACATGTCAGGGTTTAGAAACTCCCTATAATTGATGAAAGTCACTGGCTTTTCTTTAGGCATCTTGCATCAGCTTTGAAGAGATTGCAGTGCAGAACTGCAGTTGGAATTTGGCCACTGAAAATACTGTGTCATGTGGCTGAAGTGGGGTTGAAGAATTGATTTTTGGGTATAAATGATACGCATTATAAAAGGGAGATAGATTTTGTGTCCATCTCACATTATAATCTAGTCCCTGCAAACTCAGCCCATCAAGGAGTACCGGTACCGGTGCACGTACTAAGCACGGGTGCAGCGTCGGTGCACGTGACGTACCCAATTTTTTTTTTTTTTTTTGAATTTTGTAGTTGGGTACGGCTTGGGTACGGCTCCATCAAAGTTGGGTACGGCTCCACCACTATTTTTTGCCAAAAACGATTGCCTTTCACTCCCAAATGAGATTTTCTTTTTTGCCCCCAATTTCCTGTTCAACCAGAGCCTCATTTCTGCTCCCCTTCTCGAGTCTCGACCTAGCAGCGCAGTCCATAAAGAGTTACATGGGTCGTTTGCGACCCAATATGCTGATAGCAACGTTCCAGACTTACGAATAAGATGAGGGAGAAAAGGTAGAGCAGAGGAAGAAGGCCTATAGAGCAGGGTTGTGTGGCTGCATGCAGAAAAGTGGAGAAGAAGCCGCAAGTGGGATAGCGTGGCTGCTATGTCTGCAACTGCATTTCTGCATTACTGCTTGAAGAAAAATTGGAGAAGCAGCCGCAATTCAGAGAAAATGTGGGAGGAAAACAGTCAAAAGTACAAAACCCTAAATGATATCATCACTTAAAAGCAAGAAATGGGCCTTTTCTAGTTTTGGGCCTATTCAATCAGTGGACCACAAAAAAAATATGTGAGAATAGGGTAAAACAAAGAGTGGGCTGTGGACTTTGCCTATTACAAATAGGAATTAGTTAGTAATATAATTTATTTTAGTTTATTTTATAAATATATATATATATGTATAACATACCCGTACCTTGTACTTTTGAAAATTTTCATAGCCTGTACCCGTATCCGTACCGGTGCAACGTAGATTATGAATATAGTTTCGAACCAGAACATTGATAATATTTGGCTGAATGACTTGATTCCACTGAGTAATCAAAGTATGTGTATATTTTTGTGTATTTCACTTTTAAAGATGCGAGACTTATTGACTGCAGGAAAAAGGAGATATGAAAGTGAAAGAAATATCAAGCAAAGTACAAAGTGTTTGACTTGCCTTGGGTTGGTAATACCTTTGCTTTGCAATATTTGTTACCCTTTAAATGTTTGAGGGACCCTCTTTGACTTGGCAATTGGTATTGGTATGCAGGATTCAACAAAAGTGAAGTGTGAAGAGTGAAGATATTCGTTGAGTATATTTATACCTTCAGTAACTTACATTTGGAGTAGAACAGTGCATCTAATATATCAAAGGAGTTCTTTGTTCAACATCCATTGATCTGATTCAACGGTTATTTTCCAACTACAGCAGTTGTGTCTGATTATTCAGCACAGTCCAATCCTATAATCGTATTATCGAGTTGTATCTCTGGGGCAAATGTTTTGTTTTTGTATCTTATCTTCGGTTGTGTTTTTCGTTTGTTTACCTCCAAAATATGTATTTGTACCTAGTTAAGGGGGAAAAAAACCTTCTCATGATGGCAGGGTTATCAAATGCATCGGCAATCTGCATATATTTAATTTATGAATGCAGAGTAATTTACTCATTCACGCATGAGCTAGCCTGTCGCTCTAGTTTTCGTTTTCTTCATTATTGGAATTTTTAACCAAGCCAATATCTTTGAAGCACTTTTAATCGGAGTTATCAAAGTCAATGACCAAAAGGGTATCTAGGGAACACAGTAGTCAGTAGGTGAAGGTAAACTTTACCAAGTGTCATCTACAAAATTTTCCTAGAGATAATGATAGGTTATAAAAAGTTCTCCTTTGCTTTTTTAGTCGCTCTCATCTGTCTGTTTTATATTCATGAACTTCCTTGTCAGTTGAATAGAACGTCAAATTCTGTTTACTGTTGATATGTCGTTAGTACGTAGGATGATTCCGTGAACTTCAATTGCGTTGGACTTATCATGATATATAACAAGCAGCAATATCCTAGGCGGATGGGCAGGAAAGTGATCTAAAACCTAGTGTTTTGTCGTTAGAGATTTTGTTCATAGTTTTGTTCTGGTCGTCTTGGAATATAAGTAGCTGACTCATTCAATCAAGTATATCCATGGCATCAGTGTAATTCTTTTGGGCGGGGATGACCTGTAAATGACTACGCGGTTCCGTTGTTTGAAACTTCTGATGTAGATATGATTTTTAATTTTTTTTTTTCTAATAATGACATGAGAATTTGCGAATAAATTCCACTACTTTGCCACTTCCTTCACTTTACTCCACAATATCACTATTATATTTTGAACTCTTTAACTGCTGACTAATGTCAAGCACCGAAGGCACAGAACAGGATCTAACTATTCCTCTTGTGATCATCAGCCTGGGTAAGATTTTAACCTGTGATGTATTTGTGTTTTCATCTTCTCTTCTGTGTTGGTTTTTCATTGGTTTAATCTCATCACAACATTTCTGACTGATTACATTCAAAATGCAGTTGTGGTTGCTGTGAAGATAGGTATTTTGGTTTATGTATGCCGAAAAAGACTTAGTAAATCAGTTAGTCCAGACACACAATTTCTGACACTCACCATGGATAAATTTCTGACTGATATGGAAAGGGAGAAGCCAATCAGGTTTACTGATCAGCAGCTAAGAATTGCAACTGATAACTACTCTAACTTGTTGGGGTCGGGAGGTTTTGGAGCAGTTTATAAAGGAATTTTTAGTAATGGAACCACTATAGCTGTGAAGGTTCTACATGGGAGTTCTGACAAGAAAATTGAGGAGCAGTTTATGGCAGAAGTGGGTACAATTGGTAGAATTCATCATTTCAACCTAGTTCGGCTCTATGGATTTTGCTTTGAAAGACACTTGAGAGCGCTGGTTTATGAGTACATGGGGAATGGCTCTCTTGACAAGTATCTGTTTCGTGAAAAGACCTTAGGATTTGAAAAGCTTCATGAGATTGCAGTCGGGACAGCCAGAGGTATTGCTTACTTGCATGAAGAGTGCCAACAAAGAATAATCCACTATGACATAAAACCAGGAAATATTCTCTTGGACAGGAACTTCAATCCTAAAGTTGCTGATTTTGGTTTGGCCAAGCTTTGCAACAGGGAAAATACTCATATAACCATGACTGGAGGTAGGGGGACTCCTGGTTATGCTGCACCTGAGCTTTGGATGCCATTTCCTATAACTCACAAGTGTGATGTTTACAGCTTTGGCATGCTGTTATTTGAAATCATAGGAAGGAGAAGAAACCTTGACGTTAACCTTCCAGAAAGCCAAGAGTGGTTTCCAATATGGGTTTGGAAAAGATTTGATGCTAGACAACTGGGGGAGTTAATAATAGCCTGTGGGATAGAGGAGAAAAATAAGGAGATTGCAGAAAGAATGGTTAAGGTAGCTCTGTCGTGTGTTCAGTATAAGCAAGAATCAAGGCCTATAATGAGTGTTGTGGTAAAAATGTTGGAAGGTTCAATAGAAATTCCAAAACCTTTGAACCCATTTCAGTACATGATGGATGGGATTTTCGCTGCTCATCCAGTCCAAGTGTCAGGTACCTATAGTAATACTAGTATTTCTTCTGGCTCTTCTGTTATGGTGACCGACTCCAGCATTGTATGTGCTACTCCTATTATGAGGAAGTATGGGATTGAATTAGCCTCTAGTACGGGGTGATCGAGGACATATGCTATTTGATGGAAGCTTTCCATAGCCTAAACAAGTTGCAAAATATTGTCCTTTCTACTTATTTGATTCTATTGGATCTATTCTATTTTTGTGTCCTTTTATTTTTTTGGTGATAACGTTCTTTTTTTCTTTTCCTTTGAACTATTTTGTGTTAACTTTATTTAATAAGTGAAGCAAAGAAGTAAACATAGGACGTCAATCACCAGCATCATATCAGCAACAACAAAATTTTTAAAATTTCTAAATTTATACTAAATCTTCTTTAATACAATATGTTTCTCTTCTATCAGACAAATGTGCCTGTTCCTTGACCATATCATACTGTTTATTAATTTTTATTCTTATTTCCATTATCATCCTATGGAATTTTTTTTCTTTACACTAAACCTGACATTATATTTTAAAATTGTTGAGACAAGATTGGATATTAGTTGAGATTTTAAATATTTTTATATTGTGAAAATACTAAGAATGATAAAATTTAATTTGATAATCTTTAATCAAAATTTTTGGAAAGGCCAATTTGATCAAGTAAAAGTAATTTAAATCTTATAAACTTGATTTATTGATAACTTTACTAGAAAATAAAATAGAAACTTGAATATGTGGACAAAGACTAAAAGGAATAGAGGTTAAAAGTTGAGTACTAAAACACCAATTGCAACGATGGTGTAAAGCTCTCTAAGAATTAATTTTTTTCATTCATAATGATTTGAACTTGAGACATTATTTAAAGAGAACAAGTATCGAACCACTTGAGCCAACTAAGTATTGATGATTGCTTGATATCTTACTTTTACATATGGGTACATATTTGTATCCTTAGGAAATGTACTATTACAATTTACAACAACCAAAATTTAATAAAAGTCTTCATGTAGTAAATGTAATTTTTGACTTGCTTTAAACTTCAATATAAACTCTCCTTCCATAGCTTTTTGACAAGTTTTACCAAGTCATTATTGTTTATAAAGTTGCCAATATTTTCAATAAAAATGAGCCTCCACTATAACACATTTTATTTTTGAAAACTACCAAACACAACCTTAGATTGCTATATGATAATTGACGTGCTGAGTTAAACTTCTTGTTAGAAATTTTTCTATGATTTTAGACTTCCATTGATTTATCTGTTTGTCAAAACTATTTGAATGGTAACCTGATGTTTCTTAAAATCCGTTTTATTATATTGTAATCAAATAACTCATTGGGAATCACATGTTGGACTTCAAGTTCAAAAATTATGTGTGCTTAAAAAGTTGTTAGGCCCAGTTGCTTGATTTCATGATGGGTGGAACAAGACAACCTTTTAACGAAGGGGCAGGTCTTCTCTTCACTCCCTCTTTCTATATATAAGTGTATGTGTGTGTGTGTGTGTGTGTTTTCAAGATAGATGCATGATCTTTTGACTAACAAACCATTATTGGCCCATCCAAAAGAGAGAGGAGAAGAAAAGGAAAATTCTGATTCCTGTAGTTCGCAAGTGTGTACAATCCTTGATTTTTCTTGATCATAAACTTAACAAAGAACAAGATGTTTACAAGAAGTACACTTTTGATTATTAATATGGTATTCTAAATTTATGAATTTATGATATAGAGACATGCTTGGTATGATTTCTAATGTCTACATGTGGTATCAGAGTCTTATATACATGATTTAGAATCCATTAAAATATGTACCAGCATGATTACATGAGAACCAATGATTTTAGGGTTCATAACTTGTATTCTTTATGCATGGTTATGTGGATATAGGATAATAATTATTTAAGTATGCTTTTTTGTAAGATTTTTAGATGTAGTAAGTCATTTTAAGTCACTTCAAATGACTGAAAAACTTAGAACCCACATCTAACCTCAATGGATGAAAACCTCAAGAACACTTGATGATTTTAAATCATTGTTTTGTTTGTTTTTATTTATGATAATTGTCTAAATCCACCCTAGAACATGTTTAGCATGAATCCATGCCTTAGAGACAATCAAAACACGTTTAAAATTGGAGAGAGATGTGATTTTTCCAAATCGGGTTGAACAAACCCTTTTTTTGCATTTTTGGATACTAAATGATCCATTCTTGCGTGATTTTCTTCATGAAAATTATCCAAAATGATGATGAATCATGTGTGGAGGAAGATCTAATCGTTTGGGGATCAAAACGACATAAAAAATGCTTGAAATTAGTCTCGGATAGCGAATCGGGTTGTCAAAACCCATTTACCAGCGAAATGGGTTGTCTCGACCCGGCTGGAGAAAGAGGATGAACAGTGCACGTGGCACAAATCCCATGCGCAGGCTAGGTGCGTGAAGCGCCTCTTGGCTACTCCATTTTGCTTGCCATTTTTTCTTGTATACTTGTATTGATGCCTAGAATTTATTTATATAGGTTTTATAACTTTTTGGATTTTAAAAATATTTAATATTAATTTATTTCTTGTGTATTCATGTTAGACATTTGTGAAAATTAATTTTTAGTGATTCTGAGCGTGAAAAATATTTTAATATTATGATAAACCTATACATGATAGTCACTCTCTCTAGTTGTTAAGTTTGGGTAGTGCACTCTCTAGGTACATTAAAAATTAAAGAATAGTTGAAAAATAATTATTTGAGCTATTATTGATTTATCCCTGTTTAGGGCTTTATTAATTGAAGAGAATATATGTCACCACAATGGATTATTTGTTGAAATTGATAAGGTTACTAGTGAATAATTTTTTTTTGGAATGTTGTATTACTTAATTAATTTGTGAATTACACTTATCCACAGGTAGTAGATTCATAAATTATTTTGTTATAACATTTTTTTTGGATGATCTTTATCGTAAAATTCTTTTTACCTACAGGTGCTAGATTTTTGTAATTGTTTTTATTATATGATATATACTCTATCCACAGGAGAGTTTATATTATATGTATTAAATTTATGTTTCAGTAATTGTCATTACTATAATTGCTCATGTTATAAATCATTTTCTTATTTATTATTTTTCAACTCCAGTCATTTTTTTCCTTGAATAATACTGCAAACCAAGTTAAAGTTTTGACTGGAAACAATTATAAGAAGTGGAAGGATGATGTTAAATTAACCCTTAGCTTGTTGGACATTGATATAGCTATTAGAGAAGATGAACCCATTGCATTGACTACCGAAATCACTAATGAGCAGAAAACTTATCACAATGAATGGACAAAGGCTAATCGCAAGGCTTTAATGTTTATCAAGCACTCCATTGACGAGACACTTGTGAAAGTAATTTTGCATTCTGATAATGCTAAAAATTTTCTTGCTTCAATTAGCGAAAGGTACACAATATCTGGAAAAGTCGAAGTAGGTCAATTGATGAAAACCTGTATTAACGTGAAATATGATGGAATTGGTGGTGTTAGGCAACACATTATGAAGATGATAATCATTACCAATAAACTTAGTGACCTTAAGTACCCTATAACTGATAATTTTCTTGTTCACTATGCTTTAAATTCTCTACTTACTAAGTTTGATGCCTTAAAAACATCCTATAATACCCAAAAGGAAGAGTGGAATATTAATATTTTGATATCTATTTGTGCACAAGAAGAGGATAGGATGAATCATTTGACTTTTGGAAGTATGAACTTAGTTTCTCAAGCACACCACAAGAAACATTTTAAGAAAAAGGAGATTAAGCCTCAAGGTAAGAATGAGTATGATAATAGGTTCGGTCTGTCTCACAAACCCCTTAGTCCAATATCTAATATTCATAAGAATGAGTTAAAGTGTTGGTTTTGCAAGTCTGTAGGTCACAAGAAATCAAATTGTCAAGCCTTCAAATCTTTTATTAAAGAAAAAACTCAATGTGAGTCACTAGCTTTCGTTTGTTATAAATCTAGTTTGGTAAATGTTCTTTTGAATTCATGGTGGATTGATTCTAGAGCATCTATTCATGTTACTAATTCCTTGCAGGGGTTCAAAAGAAAGAAAAAGCCAAGTGATGATGAAGTCAATTTGTTCGTAGGGAATTAAAATAAAGTCAATGTTCAGTTTATAAGACTAGTTGAATTAAAGTTAGAGTCATGATTTGTTTTACATTTGAAAGACACCTTATATGTACCATCCATGAGGTGTAATTTAATTTCTTTGTCCAAACTTGACAGTTGTGGTTTTTCCTTTAATTTCAATAATGGATCTTGTCTTCTATCTTATGGTTCCCAAGTTGTTAGCAAGACTATTAAATCTGATGGTTTATATTATTTAAATCTTGATTCTAATGTTTTCAATTCCCTATATGTTTAAATTATTGGAAAAAAAGGGCACTAATCAAATACACCTCCTTATCTTTATGACATAGGTGTCTAGGTCATATCTCTAAGGATAAGATTAATAGGTTGATAAAGGATAATATCCTGCCTTCACTTGATTCTATAGATTTTGAGGTTTGTATAGATTGTATAAGAAGAAAGATGACCAAGACAAGTAGAAAGGGTTCTACACGTAGTGAAAAACTTTTAGAAATAATTCATACAGATATTTGTGATCCTTTGAAACCAACATTGTGTGAGAATAAATATTTTATTCCTTTCATTTATGATTTTCTCGTTTTGGTTACGTTTACCTAATAAATGATAAGTTATTGTCTTTAGAAAAGTTTAAAGTTTTTAAACACGAAGTTGAGAATCAATGTGGTAAAAGAATAAAAATAATAAGGTCTGATCGAGATGGTGAATATTATGGTAGACATAGTGAGATTGAATAATTTATGGCATCTTTTTCTAAATACCTTGAGTACTGTGAAATAGTTTCCCAATTTACGATACTAAGGACTCCTGAACAAAATGGGGTAGCAGAGAGGCGAAATCGCACTTTAATGGATATAGTGAGGTCAATGATGAGTCAATCTAAATTACTTGATTTCCTTTGGGGAGAAACCATAAAAACAACCATATATATACTAAATAGAGTACCTTCTAAGTTTGTTCCCAAAACTCCATTTGAATTGTTTAAGGGGTGGAAACCTAGCCTTAACCATTTTCGTGTATGGGGTTATGCCATAGAGGTGAAAATCTATGACCCTACTGCATCAAAATTAAGTTCTAAGACTATCAGATGTTACTTTATTGGTTATCATATCAATGCTAAAGGTTACAGATTCTATTGCCCTACCCGTGGAACAAAAATACTTGAAGCAATCACTGTCAAATTCCTTGAGAATGATGTAGGGGGTTCTGATGTTACTATAGATGAGGGCACAAGTTCTAATGGAGAAAATGTTATACTATCAGTTCCTATTATACAAGAAAGAAGTATAAGTGAGCCATTCAAAGGGGTTGATGAAGAACCATAACAATAAGTTATAGAAGAACCACCACCGCTGGCTCCTGAACATCCTGTTGGTAGACGATCTCAAAGAGAAAGAAGACCAATCAACCTTGATGATTACTATATTTTTTTGGGGGAGATAGATATTAATGTTGGGTGCATGCCAAATCCAGAAAATTTTAAGGAAGCAGTTTCTAGTGCTTTATCTGATAAGTGGATTGAAGCAATGAATGATGAAATACTCTCGATGAATCATATTGATGTGTGGGAGCTTGTGGAATCCTCTTGAAGGTGTTAAGCCTATTAGGTTCAAATGAGTATTTAAAACGAAGAAAGATTCTAAAGGAAATATGGAGCGCTTTAAAGTAAGATTGGTGGCAAAATGATTCACTCAAAAGGAAGGAATTGACTAAAAAGAGACTTTATCTCCTGTTTCTTCCAAGGATTCTTTCTGGATTATTATGGCTTTAGTTGCTTATTATATATGATTTGGAGTTGCATCAGATGGATGTAATGACAACCTTCTAGACTGGAGATCTTTATGAAGATGTCTACATGCAACAATTAGAGGGTTTTACAGAAAATGGAAATGAGCATATAGTATGCAAATTGAAAAAGTCTATTTATGGTTTGAAGCAAGCTTCTAGACAATGGTATAATATGAAAAATTATAGGCCCGGTGATGTTCCAGTTATCAAAGGAGACAAGTTAAGTAAGGGGCAACGTCCTACGAATGATATTGAGAGGAGTTCTATGACAAATATGCCTTATGCTATTGCGGTTGGTAGCTTTATGTGTGCTCAGGTGTGCACTAGACCTGATTTGTCATTCACTATTAGTGCATTGGATAGATATCTATCTAATCTAGGACATGCTCATTGGATAGTTATTAAGAAGGTTATGAGGTACTTATAGAAGACAAATGATTACATGCTTGTTTATAGGACTGTGGATGATTTAAATATCATCGGCTACTTTGATTCAGACTTTGTTGAATGTATAGATGACTACAAATCCATTTCTGGATACATTTTCACGTTAGCCGGAGGAGCTATATCTTGGAAAAGCGTAAAGCAAACTCTGACAACTTCTTCCACAATGCAAGCTGAGTTTGTTGCGTTGTATGGTGGTGCTTCACATGCTATGTGGTTAAGGAACTTCATTTCTACTTTTGGTGTTATTGACTCTATTTATAAACCATTGAAAATTTATTGTGATAATCGATTTACTGTTTTGTTCATCAAGAATAATAGAACCACTTTTTCCTCTAAACATATAAGGATCTTCTTGGTAGTGAGAGAAATGTTTGATAATGAAGAGATTCTTATTGAGTATAATCTTATTGAGGAGATGCTTGCTGACCCCCTAACTAAGGGACTCAGACCCATAGTATTTATGAGACATGTTGAGAACATGGATATTATAAGATCCTTTGATGTAATTGATTAGTGGGAGTTGTTATTTATTATATACTTGTTACATTGAACTTATGTAATGTTCATTTAATAAAGTTATGTGCATGTCTATTTTTTATATCATTATAATAATAATAATTATTGTACAATTTTATTATTGTGTTGTCTCGAGATGTTTATTTTCCTTGAAGGAAATGATGTTTCACGATAAATATGTTTATAATTGAGGAGATTGATTGTGTTTTCTTGAGAAAACACAATGTAGGATCTATAAACATTAGCTTAAAAGGACAAATGATCACAAACTAAATTATAATGTGTATCTACACTAGCACACTTGTATTATGATCATGAAAATAACATTATTAGTTACATAGACATTGGTGAATTAGACTTTAAATAGTTTATCTGTCACTTATGATTCTTAACTGATAGTTTTATTGGACTCTTTGACCATGTTTATTGTGAGAGTTTTATTAGACTCTTTGATCATGTTTATTGTGAGTATAATCGGGTTATTTTAGTGGTCACAATTATTCAACCAAAAATTATTTTCTTTCAAAAGGAATTTGTAAAATACCTATATATTTGTTTATTTATTTATTTTTTGAAATTCTTTTGAGTTAAATCAAACTGAATTAATGTTGTCCAAAGTGAGAGAATGTTAGAAATGTTTCTATGAATTTAGATTTCTATTGATTTATCTGTTTGTCAAAATTGGTTGAATGATAGCCTGATGTTTTCTAGAATCTATTTTATTATATTCTGATCAAAGGATTCATTGGAAATCACACGTTGGATTTCAAGTTTAAATATTATGTGTGCTTAGAAAGTTGTTAGACCTGGTTGCTTGATTCTATGATAGGTGGAATAAGACATTTCAATGAAAGAGTAAGTTTCCTCTCCACTTCCTATATATATATATATATATATATATATATATATATATATATATATATATATACCCCATCTAAAAGAGAGAAGAGAAGGAGAGGAAGATCCTGATTCCTGTAGTCCACAAATGTGTACAATCCTTAGTCTTTCTTGATTGTAAACTTAACGAAGAATAAGATGTTTACAAGATGTATGCCTTTAATTATTAATATGATATTTTAAATTTACGAATCTATGATCTAGGAACATATTTGATATGATTTCTAATGTCCACATGTGTTAACAGAGCATTAGATACATGATTTATAATCTATTTAAATATGTACCCTACATGATTACATGAAAACCAATGATTTTAGGGTTTATAACTTGTATTCTTTATGTTTGATTATGTGAATATAAGATAATAATTATTTAAGTATATTTTTTTGTAAGATTTTTAGATATAATAAGTCATTTTAAGTTACTGTATATGACTAGAAAACTTAGAACCCGCATCTAGCTTCTATGAATGAAAACCTTAAAAATACTTGATAATTTCAAATCATTGTTTTGTTTGTTTTTAAAATTAGAGATGATCAAAACAAGTTTAAAATTGGAAAGGGATGTGATTTTTTCAAACCAGATTGAACAGACCCGTTTTCTACGTTTTTGGATCCTAAACGATCCATTCTTGTGTGATTCTTCATGAAAATCATCCAAAATAATTATAAATCAGGTGTGGAGGAAGACCCAATTATTTGAAGATCAAAATGACGTAAAAAAAACACTGAAAACACTGTGTCATGTGGCTGAAGTGGGGTTGAAGAATTGATTTTCGGGTATAAATGATACGCATTATAAAAGGGAGATAGATTTTGTGTCCATTTCACATTATAATCTAGTCCCTGCAAACTCAGCCCATCAAAAGTGAAATGATTAGAAATATCTTTTTTGTTGAAGTTTTCCTGCCTTGTTTTGATCTGCTTTGTTGTTAAGTGAGATCTGCATCTTGTTTTGAAACAACTGTCTGATATGATTTTCATATGATTATGAATATAATTTCGAACCAGAACATTGATAATATTTGGCTAAATGACTTGATTCCACTGAGTAATCAAAGTATGTGTATATTTGTGTGCATTTCACTTTTAAAGATGCGAGACTTATTGACAGCAGGAAAAAGGAGATATTAAAGTGAAAGGAATATCTAGCAAAGTACAAAGTGTTTGACTTGCCTTGGGTTGGTAATACCTTTGCTTTGCAATATTTGTTACCCTTTAAATGTTTGAGCGACCCTCTTTGACTTGGCAATTGGTATTGGTTTGCAGGATTCAACAAAAGTGAAGTGTGAAGACATTCGTTTCGAGTATATTTATACGTTCAGTAACTTACATATGGAGTACAACAGTGCATCTAATATATCAAAGGAGTTCTTTGATCAACATCCATTGATCTGATTCCACGGTTATTTTCCAACTACAGCAGTTGAGTCTGATCATTCAGCACTCCAATCCTATAATCGTATGATCGAGTTGTATCTCTGGGGCAGATGTTTTGTTCTTGTATCTTATTTTCGGTTTTGTTTTTCGTTTGTTTACCTCCAAATTATTATGTATTTGTACCTAGTTAAGGGGGAGAAAAAAAAAAAAAACCTTCTCATGATGGCAGAGTTATCGAATGCATCTGCAATCTGCATATATTTAATTTTTGAATGCAGAGTAATTTACTCATTCACGCATGAGCTAGCTTGTCGCTCTAGTTTTCGTTTTCTTCATTATTGGAATTTTTAACCAAGCCAATATCTTGGAAGCACTTTTAATCGGAGTTATCAAAGTCAATGACCAAAAGGGTATCTAGGGAACACAGTAGTCAGTAGGTGAAGGTAAACTTTGCCAAGTGTCATCTACAAAATTTTCCTAGAGATAATGATAGGTTATAAAAAGTTGTCCTTTGCGTTGGACTTGTCGTTAGATATTTTGTTCATATGTTTTGTTCTGGTCGTCTTGGAATTTAACTAGCTAACTCATTCAATCAAGAATATCCATGGCATCAGCGTAATTCTTTAGGCCGGGGCCGGGGATGACTTGTAAATGATTGAATGACTACGCGGTTCCTTTGTTTGAAAATTCTGATGTGGACATGATTTTTAAATTTTTTTTTTCTAATAATGACATGAGATTTTGCAAATAAATTCCACTACTTTGCCTCTTCCTTCACTTTGCTTCACAATATCACTATTATATTTTGAACTCTTATCTGCTGACTAATGTCATGCACAGGAGGCACAGGACAGGATCCAACTATTACTCTTGTTGTGATATACGTGGGTAAGATTTTAACCTGTGATGTATTTGTGTTTTCATCTTCTCTTCTGTGTTGGTTTTTCATTGGTTTAATCACAACATTTTTGACTGATTACATTAATAATGCAGGTGTGGCTGTTGTGCAGATAGGTTTTTTGGTTTATGTATGCGGAAAAAGACTTTGCAAATCAGTTAGTCCGGACACACAATTTCTGACACTCACCATGGATAAATTTCTGACTGATATGGAAAGGGAGAAGCCAATCAGGTTTACTGATCAGCAGCTAAGAATTGCAACTGATAACTACTCTAACTTGTTGGGGTCGGGAGGTTTCGGAGCAGTTTATAAAGGAATTTTTAGTAATGGAACCACTATAGCTGTGAAGGTTCTACATGGGAGTTCTGACAAGAAAATTGAGGAGCAGTTTATGGCAGAAGTGGGTACAATTGGTAGAATTCATCATTTCAATCTAGTTCGGCTCAATGGATTTTGCTTTGAAAGACACTTGAGAGCGCTGGTTTATGAGTACATGGAGAATGGCTCGCTAGACAGTTATCTGTTTCATAAAAGCAAGACCTTAGGATTTGAAAAGCTTCATGAGATTGCAGTTGGGACTGGCAGAGGTATTGCTTACTTGCATGAAGAGTGCCAACAAAGAATAATTCACTATGACATAAAACCAGGAAATATTCTCTTGGACAGGAGCTTCAATCCTAAAGTTGCTGATTTTGGTTTGGCCAAGCTTTGCAACAGGGAAAATACTCATATAACCATGACTGGAGGTAGGGGGACTCCTGGTTATGCTGCACCTGAGCTTTGGATGCCATTTCCTATAACTCACAAGTGTGATGTTTGCAGCTTTGGCATGCTGTTATTTGAAATCATAGGAAGGAGAAGAAACCTTGACGTTAACCTTCCAGAAAGCCAAGAGTGGTTTCCAATATGGGTTTGGAAAAGATTTGATACTAGACAACTGGGGGAGTTAATAATAGCCTGTGGGATAGAGGAGAAAAATAAGGAGATTGCAGAAAGAATGGTTAAGGTAGCTCTGTGGTGTGTTCAGTGTAAGCCAGAATCAAGGCCTAAAATGAGTCTTGTGGTAAAAATGTTGGAAGGTTCAATAGAAATTCCAAATCCTTTGAACCCATTTCAGTACATGATGGATGGGATTTTCGCTGCTCATTCAGTCCAAGTGTCAGGTACCCATACTAATACAAGTATTTCTTCTGGCCCTTCTGTTACGGTGACCGACTCCGGCATCGTATGTGCTACTCCTATTATGAGGAAGTATGCGATTGAATTAGCCTCTAGTGTGGGGTGATCGAGGACACATGCTATTGCAAAATAATCATCCTACGGCTCTTTAGGGTATATACTGTATATACTATTTTTAAAGATATGTGATTCAAAAGAAAAAATAATAAAAATAAATAAATATAATGAATAGTATTAAATAAAGTGTAAAAAATATATATATATATATATATTATTTATAATAAAAATATAAGAGTTATATGCTATTTAATGAAAACTTTTCATATTCTAAATAAGTTGTAAAATATTGTCCTTTCTAATCATTTCATCACTTTTTTTTTACACTAATTTTGATATTTATTAATAAAATATAAATGTATAATTAATTATATATATTAATTAATTAATAAGAATTATGTGTATTAATTAATAAATAAAATATTTATTAATTAATTGACATACTTAATTAACTGCCAATTTATACTTCAATAATTAAAATAAAAAATGGTATAAAAATAATTTTAAAAAATCGAGGATGTTATACTTAGTCGATTCTATTGAATATATTCTATTTTTGTGTACTTTTATTTTTTCGACGATAACGTTCTTTTCTTTTTACCTCTTAACTATTTGGGGTTAACAACTTTATTTCATAAGTGAAGCAAAGAAGTAAATATAGGACGTCAATCACCAGCATCATATCAGCAACAGAAAAATTTTTAAAATTTCTAAATTTATACAAAATCTCCTTCAATACAACTTGTTTCTCATGTCTCAAACAAATGTGCCTATTCCTTCAACATATCATCCTGTTTGTTAATTCTTATTCTTATTCCCATTATCATCCTATATAATTTTATTCTTTGCACCACACCTGACATTATATTTTAAAATTGTTGATATAAAGTTGAATATTAGTTGAGATTTTAAATATTTTTATCTTGTGAAAATATTAAAAATGATAAAATCTAAATTAAAGACTCTTAATCAAAGCTTTTGAAAAAACCAATATGATCAAGAAAAAATAATCTAAACTTCACAAACTTGATTTATAAATAACTTTACTAGAACATAAAATAGAAACTTGAATATGTGGACAAAGATTAAAAGAAATGTAGGTTAAAAGTTGGGTAGCAAAATACCAATTACAAGAGGATTGGTTGATATCTTTTTTTTTGGTTGTTTAAATCTCTCAATATTCGAAAGTTACATTTGAGTTTCAACTAATCTGAACTAGAGTCAGGTCGGATCACAAAGATATAGAATTCTCTCAACGTTATTTTTTCATTCACAAGACTCGAATTTAAAATTTTATTTAAAATAAATAAATATCAAATCACTTAAATAAACCAAGTGTTAGTAATTGGATGATATCATACTTCTTCATATGGGTACAAATATGTACCTTAGGAAATGTACTATTATAATTTACAACAACCAAAATTTAACAAAAGTTTTCATGTAATAAATGTGATTTTTTACTTGCTTTTAACTTCAATATAAACTCACATTCCATGCCTTTTTGACAAGTTTTACCAAGTTATTATTGTTTACAAAGTTGCCAATATCTTCAATAAAAATGAGCCTCCATTATAACACATATTTTATCTTTGAAAACTACCAAACACAGCCTTATATTGCTATATGACAATTGACGTGCTGAGTTAAACTTCTTAATCACTCATGCACCAAAAATAAAAAAATAATAAAAATAAAAAAATTCTTAATCACAGGCGTGTCAGCTTTGAAATACTGGATGTTGATATTAAGCGCTAGGCGTATATTCATGGAGGATTAGAACATCTGCTACAAGCCAAATGCAGAGGTGGACTAAAGAGTAGGTTGAGCCTTGAGCTGTTGCAGGAAGTTGAGAAGGCTGGGTACAACACCCTTTCTTTGCGAAGATTGATATTGTGTGTCTTAGATGCCATTTTTTCTACCTGGTTTTCTGCCATGCCCATGATGAGCTCTGAAGATGGTTGAGGAGAATTGAAGGCAGCTCAACAAATTTTCTGTCTTGCCTCTAAAGTCTAAACACATTTTGAAGACAAGAAACCGAAATTCATCAAGGTGCTTCCTCTTGATTTGTTGCCCCTTCCTTACAATGAAAGGAGTGTTAAGCAAGAGCAGGTAAAGAAAGTTGATCTTGGTCCTCTCAAGCATATTGGGGATGATGGACTTGAATTGAGGAAAGTTGACGCACTGAGTGAGCGTGAAAATAAGCCTAGCATTAACAGACAAATCCATTCTTGAAGAAAAGTGTAATTTTATTTAATCCATAGCAAAACTTTTGTATTTATAACACAATGGTAATCAAATCTTAATCAAATATTAGTTTCTTAAAATATAAAATTCTAATTAAATTAGATCAAATAAGCTACTAAACAGAAAATTTCCAAAAATATAGAAGTCACAGCCTGTGCCCGAAGTAGTCACAGCCTGTGCCAAGTTTGTGGGGTGCTCAGGTTTGTATATTCTCGGAGTTATCCAAGACGATGACCAAGTGGGTAGGTCGAAAACACAACAGATGAAGGTAGACTTTTCCAAGAGATAATGATGTTTAAAATAATAATAATAATATTTTCCCTTGCTTTATTAGTCGTTGTCATCTCTTTACAGCCAAAGAGCTCGTTGTAAGTTGAATAGAATTCACTCTTCCATATGTCGTTAGTACGTACAAAGAGTCCATGAACTTCAAATGCGATATGCTTATTAATATTTAAGGATGGTACTTGGAAAGTGAAAATCTAAAACTTAGTATATATCGTTAGAGATTTTGTTTCATATGCTTGTTTCTCGCCGTCTTGGAATTTAGCAAGCTAACTCAGTCTATCAAGCATATTCTTGTCATCAAAGTCATTCTCTACACCGGGGATGACCTTGTGAAAGATAGAATGACCACACTCCTCTGTTGTTAGGAACTTCAGATCATGAAGATATGATTGCTTTTTACATTAGATTTTGCATATAAATCTCACTACTTTGCCTCTTCCTTCACTTTGTTCCCTACTATCACTATTATATTTTTTAATTCTTATCTACTGATTAATGTCAAGCACGAACGAACTATGGATTATCTTCTCCATCGTATTTGGTAGGTTTTAAACCTGTGATATTTTTCTGTTTTCTTCTTCTTGTTCTGTGCTGGTTTTTGGTTGGTTTCAGGGACGGATCTATGTGGATGGTTGTGGGGACACATGCCCCCATTGAGTTAAAAAATAATTACTATATAGCTTCTATCATTTGTGTTTTATAGTTTTTGGAGTTAAAGATATATATTTGCCACCACCATCACTTATAACAAATAGTTGATTTGATACTTTGTTTGATTACATATATATATGTAGACATACATATTTGAATATATTGATAATGAGAACGATATTTTTTATTCTCAAAATATGAAAATATACAAGAAACAAATATTAATTAATCTTTAATTATTTTTATGTGTATATATAAACATTTAAAAAATGTGTAAGATTTATCCCTGTTTAGGGCTCTATTAATTGAAGAGAATATATGTCACCACAATGGATTATTTGTTGAAATTGATAAGGTTACTAGTGAATAATTTTTTTTTGGAATGTTGTGTTGCTTAATTAATTTGTGAATTACACTTATCCATAGGTAGTAGATTCATAAATTATTTTGTTGTAACATTTTTTTTTGGATGATCTTTATCGTAAAATTCTTTTTACCTACAGGTGCTAGATTTTTGTAACTGTTGTTATTATATGATATATACTCTACCCACAGGAGAGTTTATATTATATGTATTAAATTTATGTTTCAATAATTGTCATTACTATAATTGCTCATGTTATAAATCATTTTCTTATTTATTATTTTTCAACTCCAGTCATTTTTTTCCTTGAATAATACTGCAAACCAAGTTAAAGTTTTGACTGGAAACAATTATAAGAAGTGGAAGGATGATGTTAAATTAACCCTTAGCTTGTTGGACATTGATATAACTATTAGAGAAGATGAACCCATTGAATTGACTACCGAAATCACTAATGAGCAAAAAACTTATCACAATGAATGGACAAAGGCTAATCGCAAGGCTTTAATGTTTATCAAGCACTCCATTGACGAGACACCTGTGAAAGCAATTTTGCATTCTGACAATGCTAAAAAATTTCTTGCTTCAATTGGTGAAAGGTACACAATATCTGGAAAAGTCGAAGCAGGTCAATTGATGAAAACCTGTATTAACGTGAAATATGATGGAATTGGTGGTGTTAGGCAACACATTATGAAGATGATAATCATTACCAATAAACTTAGTGACCTTAAGTACCCTATAACTGATAATTTTCTTGTTCACTATGCTTTAAATTCTCTACTTACTAAGTTTGATGCCTTAAAAACATCCTATAATACCCAAAAGAAAGAGTGGAATATTAATATTTTGATATTTATTTGTGCACAAGAAGATGATAGGATGAATCATTTGACTTTTGGAAGTATGAACTTAGTTTCTCAACCACACCACAAGAAACATTTTAAGAAAAAGGAGATTAAGCCTCAAGGTAAGAATGAGTATGATAATAGGTTCGGTCTGTCTCACAAACCCCTTGGTCCAATATCTAATATTCATAAGAATGAGTTAAAGTGTTGGTTTTGCAAGTCTGTAGGTCACAAGAAATCAAATTGTCAAGCCTTCAAATCTTTTATTAAAGAAAAAACTCAATGTGAGTCACTAGCTTTCGTTTGTTATAAATCTAGTTTGGTAAATGTTCTTTTGAATTCATGGTGGATTGATTCTAGAGCATCTATTCATGTTACTAATTCCTTGCAGGGGTTCAAAAGAAAGAAAAAGCCAAGTGATGATGAAGTCAATTTGTTCGTAGGGAATTAAAATAAAGTCAATGTTCAGTTTATAAGACTAGTTGAATTAAAGTTAGAGTCATGATTTGTTTTACATTTGAAAGACACCTTATATGTACCATCCATGAGGTGTAATTTAATTTCTTTGTCCAAACTTGACAGTTGTGGTTTTTCCTTTAATTTTAATAATGGATCTTGTCTTCCATCTTATCGTTCCCAAGTTGTTAGCAAGACTATTAAATCTGATGGTTTATATTATTTAAATCTTGATTCTAATGTTTTCAATTTCCTATATGTTCAAACTATTGGAAAAAAAGGGCACTAATCAAATACACCTCCTTATCTTTATGACATAGGTGTCTAGGTCATATCTCTAAGGATAAGATTAATAGGTTGATAAAGGATAATATCCTACCTTCACTTGATTCTATAGATTTTGAGGTTTGTATAGATTGTATAAGAAGAAAGATGACCAAGACAAGTAGAAAGGGTTCTACACGTAGTGAAAAACTTTTAGAAATAATTCATACAGATATTTGTGGTCCTTTGAAACCAACATTGTGTGAGAATAAATATTTTATTACTTTCATTGATGATTTTCTCGTTTTGGTTACGTTTACCTAATAAATGATAAGTTATTGTCTTTAGAAAAGTTTAAAGTTTTTAAACACGAAGTTGAGAATCAATGTGGTAAAAGAATAAAAATAATAAGGTCGGATCAAGGTGGTGAATGTTATGGTAGACATAGTGAGATTGAACAATTTATGGGATCTTTTTCTAAATACCTTGAGTACTGTGAAATAGTTTCCCAATTTATGATACTAGGGACTCCTGAACAAAATGGGGTAGCAGAGAGGCGAAATTGCACTTTAATGGATATAGTGAGGTCAATGATGAGTCAATCTAAATTACTTGATTTCCTTTAGGGAGAAACCATAAAAACAACCATATATATACTAAATGGAGTACCTTCTAAGTTTGTTCCCAAAACTCCATTTGAATTGTTTAAGGGGTGGAAACCTAGCCTTAACCATTTTCGTGTATGGGGTTATGCCATAGAGGTGAAAATCTATGACCCTACTGCATCAAAATTAAGTCCTAAGACTATCAGGTGTTACTTTATTGGTTATCATATCAATGCTAAAGGTTACAGATTCTATTGCCCTACCCGTGGAACAAAAATACTTGAAGCAATCACTGTCAAATTCCTTGAGAATGATGTAGGGGGTTCTGATGTTACTATAGATGAGGGCACAAGTTCTAATGGAGAAAATGTTATACTATCAGTTCCTATTATACAAGAAAGAAGTATAGGTGAGCCATTTAAAGGGGTTGATGAAGAACCATAACAATAAGTTATAGAAGAACCACCACCGCTGGCCCCTGAACATCCTGTTGGTAGACGATCTCAAAGAGAAAGAAGACCAGTCAACCTTGATGATTACTATATTTTTTTGGGGGAGATAGATATTAATGTTGGGTGCATGCCAAATCCAGAAAATTTTAAGGAAGTAGTTTCTAGTGCTTTATCTGATAAGTGGATTGAAGCAATGAATGATGAAATACTCTCGATGAATCATAATGATGTGTGGGAGCTTGTGGAATCCTCTTGAAGGTGTTAAGCCTATTAGGTTCAAATGAGTATTTAAAACGAAGAAAGATTCTAAAGGAAATGTGGAGCGCTTTAAAGTAAGATTGGTGGCAAAATGATTCATTCAAAAGGAAGGAATTGGCTAAAAAGAGACTTTATCTCCTGTTTCTTCCAAGGATTCTTTCTGGATTATTATGGCTTTAGTTGCTTATTATATATGATTTGGAGTTGCATCAGATGGATGTAATGACAACCTTCTAGACTGGAGATCTTTATGAAGATGTCTACATGCAACAATTAGAGGGTTTTACAGAAAATGGAAATGAGCATATAGTATGCAAATTGAAAAAGTCTATTTATGGTTTGAAGCAAGCTTCTAGACAATGGTATAATATGAAAAATTATAGGCCCTGATGTTCCAGTTATCAAAGGAGACAAGTTAAGTAAGGGGCAACGTCCTACGAATGATATTGAGAGGAGTTCTATGACAAATATGCCTTATGCTATTGCGGTTGGTAGCTTTATGTGTGCTCAGGTGTGCACTAGACCTGATTTGTCATTCACTATTAGTGCATTGGATAGATATCTATCTAATCTAGGACATGCTCATTGGATAGTTATTAAGAAGGTTATGAGGTACTTATAGAAGATAAATAATTACATGCTTGTTTATAGGAATGTGGATGATTTAAATGTCATCGGCTACTTTGATTCAGACTTTGTTGGATGTATAGATGACGACAAATCCATTTCTGGATACATTTTCACGTTAGCCGGAGGAGCTATATCTTGGAAAAGCGTAAAGCAAACTCTGACAACTTCTTCCACAATGCAAGCTGAGTTTGTTGCGTTGTATGGTGGTGCTTCACATGCTATGTGGTTAAGGAACTTCATTTCTGCTTTTGGTGTTATTGACTCTATTTATAAACCATTGAAAATTTATTGTGATAATCGATTTACTGTTTTGTTCATCAAGAATAATAGAACCACTTTTTCCTCTAAACATATAAGGATCTTCTTGGTAGTGAGAGAAATGTTTGATAATGAAGAGATTCTTGTTGAGTATAATCTTATTGAGGAGATACTTGCTGACCCCCTAACTAAGGGACTCAGACCCATAGTATTTATGAGACATGTTGAGAACATGGATATTATAAGATCCTTTGATGTAATTGATTAGTGGGAGTTGTTATTTATTATATACTTGTTACATTGAACTTATGTAATGTTCATTTAATAAAGTTATGTGCATGTCTATTTTTTATATCATTATTATAATAATAATTATTGTACAATTTTATTATTGTGTTGTCTCGAGATGTTTATTTTCCTTGAAGGAAATGATGTTTCACGATAAATATGTTTATAATTGGGGAGATTGATTGTGTTTTCTTGAGAAAACACAATGTAGGATCTATAAACATTAGCTCAAAAGGACAAATGATCACAAATTAAATTATAATGTGTATCTATACTAGCACACTTGTATTATGATCATGAAAATAACATTATTAGTTACATAGACATTGGTGAATTAGACTTTAAATAGTTTATCTGTCACTTATGATTCTTAACTGATAGTTTTATTGGACTCTTTGATCATGTTTATTGTGAGAGTTTTATTAGACTCTTTGATCATGTTTATTGTGAGTATAATCGGGTTATTTTAGTGGTCACAATTATTCAACCAAAAATTATTTTCTTTCAAAAGGAATTTGTAAAATACCTATATATTTGTTTATTTATTTATTTTTTGAAATTATTTTGAGTTAAATCAAACTGAATTAATGTTGTCCAAAGTGAGAGAATGCTAGAAATGTTTCTATGAATTTAGACTTTTATTGATTTATCTGTTTGTCAAAATTGGTTGAATGATAGCCTGATGTTTTCTAGAATCTATTTTATTATATTCTGATCAAAGGATTCATTGGAAATCACACGTTGGATTTCAAGTTCAAATATTATGTGTGCTTAGAAAGTTGTTAGACCTGGTTGCTTGATTCTATGATAAGTGGAATAAGACAATCTTTCAATGAAGGAGTAAGTTTCCTCTCCACTTCCTATATATATATATATATATATTACCCCATCTAAAAGAGAGAAGAGAAAGAGAGGAAGATCCTGATTCCTGTAGTCTACAAATGTGTACAATCCTTAGTCTTTCTTGATTGTAAACTTAATGAAGAATAAGATGTTTACAAGATGTACACCTTTAATTATTAATATGATATTTTAAATTTACGAATCTATGATCTAGGAACATATTTGATATGATTTCTAATGTCCACATGTGTTATCAGAGCATTAGATACATGATTTATAATCTATTTAAATATGTACCCTACATGATTACATGAGAACCAATGATTTTAGAGTTTATAACTTGTATTTTTTATGTTTGATTATGTGGATATAGGATAATAATTATTTAAGTATATTTTTTTGTAAGATTTTTAGATATAATAAGTCATTTTAAGTTACTGTATATGACTAGAAAACTTAAAACCCGCATCTAGCTTCTATGAATGAAAACCTTAAAAACACTTGATAATTTTAAATCATTGTTTTGTTTGTTTTTAAAATTAGAGATGATCAAAACAAGTTTAAAATTGGAAAGGGACGTGATTTTTTCAAACCAGATTGAACAGACCCGTTTTCTACGTTTTTGGATCCTAAACGATCCATTCTTGTGTGATTCTTCATGAAAATCATCCAAAATAATTATAAATCAGGTGTGGAGGAAGACCCAATTATTTGAAGATCAAAATGACGTAAAAAAAACACTGAAAACACTGTGTCATGTGGCTGAAGTGGGGTTGAAGAATTGATTTTCGGGTATAAATGATACGCATTATAAAAGGGAGATAGATTTTGTGTCCATTTCACATTATAATCTAGTCCCTGCAAACTCAGCCCATCAAAAGTGAAATGATTAGAAATATCTTTTTTGTTGAAGTTTTCCTGCCTTGTTTTGATCTGCTTTGTTGTTAAGTGAGATCTGCATCTTGTTTTGAAACAACTGTCTGATATGATTTTCATATGATTATGAATATAATTTCGAACCAGAACATTGATAATATTTGGCTAAATGACTTGATTCCACTGAGTAATCAAAGTATGTGTATATTTGTGTGCATTTCACTTTTAAAGATGCGAGACTTATTGACAGCAGGAAAAAGGAGATATTAAAGTGAAAGGAATATCAAGCAAAGTACAAAGTGTTTGACTTGCCTTGGGTTGGTAATACCTTTGCTTTGCAATATTTGTTACCCTTTAAATGTTTGAGCGACCCTCTTTGACTTGGCAATTGGTATTGGTTTGCAGGATTCAACAAAAGTGAAGTGTGAAGACATTCGTTTTGAATATATTTATACCTTCAGTAACTTACATATGGAGTAGAACAGTGCATCTAATATATCAAAGGAGTTCTTTGATCAACATCCATTGATCTGATTCCACGGTTATTTTCCAACTACAGCAGTTGAGTCTGATTATTCAGCACTCCAATCTTATAATCGTATTATCGAGTTGTATCTCTGGGGCAGATGTTTTGTTCTTGTATCTTATTTTCGGTTTTGTTTTTCGTTTGTTTATCCAAATTATTATGTATTTGTACCTAGTTAAGGGGGAAAAAAAAAACCTTCTCATGATGGCAGAGTTATCGAATGCATCTGCAATCTGCATATATTTAATTTTTGAATGCAGAGTAATTTACTCATTCACGCATGAGCTAGCTTGTCGCTCTAGTTTTCGTTTTCTTCATTATTGGAATTTTTAACTAAGCCAATATCTTTGAAGCACTTTTAATCGGAGTTATCAAAGTGAATGACCAAAAGGGTATCTAGGGAACACAGTAGTCAGTAGGTGAAGGTAAACTTTGCCAAGTGTCATCTACAAAATTTTCCTAGAGATAATGATAGGTTATAAAAAGTTGTCCTTTGCGTTGGACTTGTCGTTAGATATTTTGTTCATATGTTTTGTTCTGGTCGTCTTGGAATTTAACTAGCTAACTCATTCAATCAAGAATATCCATGGCATCAGCGTAATTCTTTAGGCCGGGGATGACTTGTAAATGGTTGAATGACTACGCGGTTCCTTTGTTTGAAAATTCTGATGTGGACATGATTTTTAAAATTTTTTTTTTCTAATAATGACATGAGATTTTGCAAATAAATTCCACTACTTTGCCTCTTCCTTCACTTTGCTTCACAATATCACTACTATATTTTGAACTCTTATCTGCTGACTAATGTCATGCACAGGAGGCACAGGACAGGATCCAACTATTACTCTTGTGATATACGTGGGTAAGATTTTAACCTGTGATGTATTTGTGCTTTCATCTTCTCTTCTGTGTTGGTTTTTCATTGGTTTAATCACAACATTTTTGACTGATTACATTAATAATGCAGGTGTGGTTGTTGTGCAGATAGGTTTTTTGGTTTATGTATGCGGAAAAAGACTTTGTAAATCAGTTAGTCCAGACACACAATTTCTGACACTCACCATGGATAAATTTCTGACTGATATGGAAAGGGAGAAGCCAATCAGGTTTACTGATCAGCAGCTAAGAATTGCAACTGATAACTACTCTAACTTGTTGGGGTCGGGAGGTTTCGGAGCAGTTTATAAAGGAATTTTTAGTAATGGAACCACTATAGCTGTGAAGGTTCTACATGGGAGTTCTGACAAGAAAATTGAGGAGCAGTTTATGGCAGAAGTGGGTACAATTGGTAGAATTCATCATTTCAATCTAGTTCGGCTCAATGGATTTTGCTTTGAAAGACACTTGAGAGCGCTGGTTTATGAGTACATGGAGAATGGCTCGCTAGACAGTTATCTGTTTCATAAAAGCAAGACCTTAGGATTTGAAAAGCTTCATGAGATTGCAGTTGGGACTGGCAGAGGTATTGCTTACTTGCATGAAGAGTGCCAACAAAGAATAATTCACTATGACATAAAACCAGGAAATATTCTCTTGGACAGGAGCTTCAATCCTAAAGTTGCTGATTTTGGTTTGGCCAAGCTTTGCAACAGGGAAAATACTCATATAACCATGACTGGAGGTAGGGGGACTCCTGGTTATGCTGCACCTGAGCTTTGGATGCCATTTCCTATAACTCACAAGTGTGATGTTTACAGCTTTGGCATGCTGTTATTTGAAATCATAGGAAGGAGAAGAAACCTTGACGTTAACCTTCCAGAAAGCCAAGAGTGGTTTCCAATATGGGTTTGGAAAAGATTTGATGCTAGACAACTGGGGGAGTTAATAATAGCCTGTGGGATAGAGGAGAAAAATAAGGAGATTGCAGAAAGAATGGTTAAGGTAGCTCTGTGGTGTGTTCAGTGTAAGCCAGAATCAAGGCCTATAATGAGTCTTGTGGTAAAAATGTTGGAAGGTTCAATAGAAATTCCAAATCCTTTGAACTCATTTCAGTACATGATGGATGGGATTTTCGCTGCTCATTCAGTCCAAGTGTCAGGTACCCATACTAATACAAGTATTTCTTCTGGCTCTTCTGTTACGGTGACCGACTCCGGCATTGTATGTGCTACTCCTATTATGAGGAAGTATGCGATTGAATTAGCCTCTAGTGAGGGGTGATCGAGGACACATGCTATTGCAAAATAATCATCCTACGGCTTTTTAGGGGTATATACTGTATATACTATTTTTAAAGATATGTGATTCAAAAAGAAAAAATAATAAAAATAAATAAATATAATAAATAATATTAAATAAAATATAAAATATATATATATATATATATATATATTATTTGTGATAAAAATATAAGAGTTATATGTTATTTAATGAAAGCTTTTCATATTTTAAATAAGTTGCAAAATATTGTCCTTTCTAATTATTTCATCACTTTTTTTTACATTAATTTTGATATTTATTAATAAAATATAAATGTATAATTAATTATATATATTAGTTAATTAATAAGAATTATGTGTATTAATTAATTAATAAAATATTTATTAATTAATTTATATACTTAATTAACTACCAATTTATACTTCAATAATTAAAATAAAAAATGGTATAAAAATAATTTTAAAAAATCGAGGATGTTATACTTAGTCGATTCTATTGAATATATTCTATTTTTGTGTACTTTTATTTTTTCGGTGATAACGTTCTTTTCTTTTTACCTCTTAACTATTTGGGGTTAACAACTTTATTTAATATGTGAAGCAAAGAAGTAAATATAGGACGTCAATCACCAGCATCATATCAGCTACAGAAGACTTCTTAAAATTTCTAAATTTATACAAATTCTCCTTCAATACAACTTGTTTCTCTTCTCTCAAACAAATGTGCCTATTCCTTCAACATATCATCCTGTTTGTTAATTCTTATTCTTATTCCCATTATCATCCTATATAATTTTATTCTTTGCACCAAAACTGGCATTATATTTTAAAATTGTTGATATAAAGTTGAATATTAGTTGAGATTTTAAATATTTTTATCTTGTAAAAATATCAAAAATGATAAATCTAAATTAATGGCTCTTAATCAAAGCTTTTGAAAAAACCAATATAATCAAGAAAAAATAATTTAAACTTCACAAACTTGATTTATAAATAACTTTACTAGAACATAAAATAGAAACTTGAATATGTGGACAAAGATTAAAAGAAATGGAGATTAAAAGTTGGGTACCAAAACACCAATTGTAAGAGGATTGGTCGATATTTTTTTTTTTTGTATAAATTTCTCAATATTCGAAAGTAACATTGAGTTTCAACTAATCTGAAGTAAAGTCGGGTTGAATCACAAAAATATAGAACTCTCTCAACGTTATTTTTTCATTTATAAGACTTGAATTTAAAATTTTACTTAAAAAATTAAATATCAAATTACTTGAACAAACTAAATGTTAGTAATTGAGTAATATCATACTTCTTTCATATGGGTACAAATATGTACCCTTAGGAAATGTACTATTATAATTTACAACAACCAAAATTTAACAAAAGTTTTCATGTAATAAATGTAATTTTTTACTTGCTTTTAACTTCAATATAAACTCACATTCCATGGCTTTTTGACAAGTTTTACCAAGTCATTATTGTTTACGAAGTTGCCAATATCTTCAATAAAAATGAGCCTCCATTATAACACATATTTTATCTTTGAAAACTACCAAACACAACCTTATATTGCTATATGACAATTGACGTGCTGAGTTAAACTTCTTAATCACTCATGCACCAAAAATAAAAAAATAATAAAAATAAAAAAATTCTTAATCACAGGCGTGTCAGCTTTGAAATACTGGATGTTGATATTAAGCGCTAGGCGTATATTCATGGAGGATTAGAACATCTGCTACAAGCCAAATGCAGAGGTGGACTAAAGAGTAGGTTGAGCCTTGAGCTGTTGCAGGAAGTTGAGAAGGCTGGGTACAACACCCTTTCTTTGCGAAGATTGATATTGTGTGTCTTAGATGCCATTTTTTCTACCTGGTTTTCTGCCATGCCCATGATGAGCTCTGAAGATGGTTGAGGAGAATTGAAGGCAGCTCAACAAATTTTCTGTCTTGCCTCTAAAGTCTAAACACATTTTGAAGACAAGAAACCGAAATTCATCAAGGTGCTTCCTCTTGATTTGTTGCCCCTTCCTTACAATGAAAGGAGTGTTAAGCAAGAGCAGGTAAAGAAAGTTGATCTTGGTCCTCTCAAGCATATTGGGGATGATGGACTTGAATTGAGGAAAGTTGACGCACTGAGTGAGCGTGAAAATAAGCCTAGCATTAACAGACAAATCCATTCTTGAAGAAAAGTGTAATTTTATTTAATCCATAGCAAAACTTTTGTATTTATAACACAATGGTAATCAAATCTTAATCAAATATTAGTTTCTTAAAATATAAAATTCTAATTAAATTAGATCAAATAAGCTACTAAACAGAAAATTTCCAAAAATATAGAAGTCACAGCCTGTGCCCGAAGTAGTCACAGCCTGTGCCAAGTTTGTGGGGTGCTCAGGTTTGTATATTCTCGGAGTTATCCAAGACGATGACCAAGTGGGTAGGTCGAAAACACAACAGATGAAGGTAGACTTTTCCAAGAGATAATGATGTTTAAAATAATAATAATAATATTTTCCCTTGCTTTATTAGTCGTTGTCATCTCTTTACAGCCAAAGAGCTCGTTGTAAGTTGAATAGAATTCACTCTTCCATATGTCGTTAGTACGTACAAAGAGTCCATGAACTTCAAATGCGATAGGCTTATTAATATTTTAAGGATGGTACTTGGAAAGTGAAAATCTAAAACTTAGTATATATCGTTAGAGATTTTGTTTCATATGCTTGTTTCTCGCCGTCTTGGAATTTAGCAAGCTAACTCAGTCTATCAAGCATATTCTTGTCATCAAAGTCATTCTCTACACCGGGGATGACCTTGTGAAAGATAGAATGACCACACTCCTCTGTTGTTAGGAACTTCAGATCATGAAGATATGATTGCTTTTTACATTAGATTTTGCATATAAATCTCACTACTTTGCCTCTTCCTTCACTTTGTTCCCTACTATCACTATTATATTTTTTAATTCTTATCTACTGATTAATGTCAAGCACGAACGAACTATGGATTATCTTCTCCATCGTATTTGGTAGGTTTTAAACCTGTGATATTTTTCTGTTTTCTTCTTCTTGTTCTGTGCTGGTTTTTGGTTGGTTTCAGGGACGGATCTATGTGGATGGTTGTGGGGACACATGCCCCCATTGAGTTAAAAAATAATTACTATATAGCTTCTATCATTTGTGTTTTATAGTTTTTGGAGTTAAAGATATATATTTGCCACCACCATCAGTTATAACAAATAGTTGATTTGATACTTTGTTTGATTACATATATGTAGACATACATATTTGAATATATTGATAATGAGAACGATATTTTTTATTCTCAAAATATGAAAATATACAAGAAACAAATATTAATTAATCTTTAATTATTTTTATGTGTATATATAAACATTTAAAAAAATGTGTATATTGCCTTTGATTTTGCCCCCACTATTCAAATTTTCTGGGTCCGTCACTGGTTGGTTTTGTCACAATATTTCTGACTGTATAGTACTAATATACTGCAGTTGTGTTGCAGTGGATGATGATTATGTTGGGTTTTGATTGGTATAGAACATCTCATATTGACAGCAGTCCAGACTCACAATGTCCGACACTCACTATGGATAAATTTCTGAACGATATGGAAAGAGAGAAGCCAATCAGGTTTACTGGTCAGCAGCTAAGTATTGCAACTCATAATTACTCTAACTTGTTGGGGTCAGGAAGTTTTGGAGCAGTTTATAAAGAAATTTTTAGAAATGGAACCACTGCAGCCGTGAAGGTTCTACGTGGGTGTTCTGATAAGAGAATTGAGGAGCAGTTTATGGCAGAAGTGAGTACAATTGGTAGAATTCATCATTTCAATCTAGTTCGGCTCTATGGATTTTGCTTTGAAAAAGACCTGAGAGCGCTGGTTTATGAGTTCATGGGGAATGGCTCGCTTGACGAGTATCTGTTTCATGAAAACAAGACCTTGAGATTTGGAAAGCTTCATGAGATTGCCATTGCGACAGCCAGAGGCATTGCTTAGTTGCATGAAGAATGCAAACAAAGAACAATCCACTACGACATAAAACCAGGAAATATTCTCCTGGACAGTAACTTTGGTCCTAAAGTTGCTGATTTTGGTTTGGCCAAGCTTTGCAACAGGGAAAATACTCATATAACCATGACTGGAGGTAGGGGGACTCCTGGTTATGCTGCACCTGAGCTTTGGATGCCATTTCCTGTAACTCACAAGTGTGATGTTTACAGCTTTGGAGTGCTGTTATTTGAAATTATAGGTAGGCGAAGAAACCTTGACATTAACCTTCCAGAAAGCCAAGAGTGGTTTCCAATGTGGGTTTGGAAAAGATTTGATGCTGGACAACTGGGGGAGTTGATAATTGCATGTGGGATAGAGGAGAAATATAAGGAGATCACAGAAAGAATGGTTAAGGTAGCTCTGTTGTGTGTTCAGTGTAAGCCAGAATCAAAACCCATAATGAGTGTTGTGGTGAAAATGTTGGACGGTTCAGTAGAAATTCCAAAACCTTTGAACCCATTTCAGCAAATGATGGATGGGATTTTCCTTGTTCCCCCAGTCCAAGCATCACATTCCTACACTAATACAAATACTTGTTCTGGCTCTTCTGTGATGGTAACCGAAACTGCCATTGTATGTGCTACTCCTATTATGTGGAACTCTGAGATTGAATTATCCTCCAGCAAGGAGTGATGGAGGACATTTGCTACTTGATGGAAGCTTTCAATAGCTTAAATAAGTTGTAAAATATTTTCCATTCTACTAATTTGATTCTGTTAAATCTATTCTATTTACGTGTCCTTTTATTTTTTTCTCATTAACTATATGTATTAACAACTTCATTTAATAAGTGAATTAAATAAGTAAATATAGGGAAGCTAAAATATAGAACCTCAAACAGCAATATTACATCAGCTACAGCAAATTCTTTAAAACTTCTAAATTTATACAAAAGCTCCATCAATACAAATTGTTTCTCTTTTCCCATACAAATATGCCCGTTCCTTGAACATCTCATAGTGTCTATTTCTGCCCCTGGCAATCACTAACTCTTTTGGATGAATTCATCAAATTCAAACTGCAGCTATTTTATTTCTCTTTCACCAAATTATGGAGTCAAAATAAGATTCTTATTCCAGTTAATGAGAATTCTTTTTTCACATTCTCATTTCATAGAATTTCATTTTTTCACCAAAATTGGCTTTATATTTTAAAACTGGCCTCACTGAATCTAGATATCTAGTTTTTGAAAATTACCAAACACAACCTTAGATAGTTATATGACAATTGACTTGAGCTGAATGAGACTTCCTAGTCAAAGGCGTGTCTGCATTGAAATACTAGATTTCAGGGAGATTTTACAACATTTACAAGTGTTCCAAAATTCCAGGCTCAATGCAGAGGTGGACTGTGAGTGAGTTGTGTTAGAATTTTGGCATGTTTTTGGATGTTGGGCTCATACTTGAGCTAGCTCTGATAATATGTTGGCATTTTGACATTAGGCTTTGGAGGAGTTGGACTTTGGGAGGAGTTTTGGTATTGGAGAAATTCTTGATTACATAATTGTACCACGTCATTCTTACACACATTCACAAAAAATTAGAGAGAGAAGATAGTTTTTTATGATGAGTGGATTTAGAAGGTCTCATTTTTTCTCTCTCCTCAATTTTATGTGAGTGTGTGTAAGAATGATATGTTACAATTGTGTGTAACTAAGAATCTCTCTTGGTATCGATGATGTTGCATGCTTCGATGGAACCAACTTGATCCAAAAGGCTAGCTTAAGGATCTTAGTCCATCCAAACTTTATAAATCAATATTCTCTCTTTAAACTCTTCAATGTGAGACTTACACCCTAGTCACTCACTATGAAAAAAGTTTTTTAAAAATGAGTTTATTTGTAAAATATATCTACCTTTAATTTAATCTAAAGTACATAAGATCTTTTAAGTTTTGATATCATGTTTGACTAAGGATCAAAAGGCTAGTCTAATGATCTTAACCCATCCAAACTTTATAAATCAATCTTCTCTCTTTAAACTCTTCAATGTGAGACTTACACCCTATTCATTCATTTCAGAAAAAACCCTTCAAAATGAGTTTATTTATAAAATATATTTACCCTTAATTTAATCTAAATACATAAATCTTTTAAACTTTGATACCATGTTTGAATTTTGCATGGCATTGGATGATTTGGATTTGGATTAAAAATATTTTGAGTTAATACTTGGATCTTTTAAGTGTTGGTATTGGACTTGGAAAGAGTGTTGGTATAGATGATGTGTTGCATGCTTCGATGGAACCAACTTGATCCAAAAGGCTAGTCTAAGGATCTTAGTCCATCCAAACTTTATAAATAAAACTTCTTTCTTTAAACTCTTCAATGTGGGACTTACACTCTATTCACTTACTTTGGAAAAAACTTTTCCAAAGTAAGTTTATTTGTAAAATATATCTACTTTTAATTTAATTTAAAGTACATAAGATCTTTTAAGTTTTGATACCATATTTGACTAAGGATCAAAAGGCTAGCCTAAGGATCTTAACCTATCCAAACTTTATAAATTAATCTTCTCTCTTTAAACTCTTCAATGTGGGACTTATACCCTATTCACTCACTTTAGAAAAAGCTCTTCAAAATGAGTTTATTTGTAAAATATATCTACCATTAATTTAATCTAAATACATAAGATCTTTTAAGCTTTGATACCATGTTTGAATTTTGCATGGCATTGGATGATTTGGGCTTGGATTAAAAATATTTTGAGTTAATACTTGGATTGAGCTAAAGTACATAAGATCTTTTAAGTTTTGATATCATGTTTGACTAAGGATCAAAAGGCTAGCTTAAGGATCTTAACCCATTCAAACTTTATAAATCAATCTTCTCTCTTTGAACTCTTCAATGTGAGACTTACACCCTATTCACTCACTTTGGAAAAAGCTTTTCAAAAGTGAGTTTATTTGTAAAATATATCTACCTTTAATTTAATCTAAAGTACATAAGATCTTTTAAGTTTTGATACCATGTTTGACTAAGGATCAAAAGGCTAGCCTAAGGATCTTAACCCATCCAAACTTTATAAATCAATCTTCTCGCTTTAAACTCTTCAATATAGGACTTATACCCTATTCACTCACTTTAAAAAAAGCTCTTCAAAATGAGTTTATTTGTAAAATATATCTACCCTTAATTTAATCTAAATACATAAGATCTTTTAAGCTTTGATACCATGTTTGAATTTTGCATGACATTGGATGATTTAGGCTTGGATTAAAAATACTTTGAGTTAATACTTGGATTGAGTTAAAGTACATAAGATCTTTTAACTTTTGATATCATGTTTGACTAAGGATCAAAAGACTAGCATAAGGATCTTAACCCATTCAAACTTTATAAATCAATCTTGAACTCTTCAATGTGGGACTTACACCATATTCACTCACTTCAGAAACAACTCTTCAAAATGAGTTTATTTTGTAAAATATATCTACCCTTAATTTAATCTAAATATATAAGATCTTTTAAGTTTTGATACCATGTTTGAATATTGCATGGCATTGGATGATTTGGGCTTGGATTAAAAATATAATTAATACTTGGATTGGACTACTTGACCTAAGGTTAAGTTAAAAAACCTTGGCCAATTCAAGTTTATAAAGCATCTTTCTTTCTCCAATCTCTCCTATGTGAGACTTTCCCACTACACATCTCTCACACACTCCACTCACATGTGGTGCTATTCCAACACTCCCACTCATATGTGAGTGTCTTTTTCTATTTTTTTTATCATTTTTTTCACTATATATATATATATATATATATATATATATATATATAGTCTTACATTGGGTCTTTTTACATTGAAGAGTTTATAGAGAAAAGAGTGGTTTATAAGATTTGGATGTGTCAAGATCCTTAGGCTAGCCTTTTGTATCAAGTTGTTTCCATCCAAGCATGCCACACATCATCCATGCTAACACTCCTCTCAAGCCCAACTCCTCCAAAGCCCTATGCCAAAATGCCAACAAGTTGAGCCTTAAGCTGTTGCAGGCTGTTGAGAAGGCTGGGTACAAAGGTCCCTTCTTTTCAGATGGTTGCTATTCCACTTGGCCTGCAGCAGCTTGATTGATATTGTTGACATTGGCTTTGCAAAGATTGATATGGGTGTCCTCACTCTTGGATGCTATATTTCCTTACTGGTTTTCTGCCATGCCTATGATGAGCTTTGAAGATGAATGAGGAAAATTGTAGGCAATTCAACAAAATTTTAGGGCTCATGGGAGGTTCTACAGAGACCAGCCAGGCAAGAACACCAAGGCTAGTTAGGCACTTTGGCCAGCTGCTATCTTTGCTCTCAAGTCTAAACATAGTTGCATTGCAGACACAATAAACCGAAATTCATCAAGGGAATGATGGACTTGAATTGAGGAAAGTCAAAAGTGGCTTTCCAATGTGTACGACACATTACTAGATAGTTGTCCATTAAGTGATGAACCATCAACATTCATTGTGCCTTATCTTAAATCTGATTAATTTGGATGATTATTAATATTTACGATGTTAAAATGCCTTGCCACTTGACTCTCTCAAAACGAGTGTAACTGTCCTTCTGCAGCTTTGGCATGGTTAGCTTTATGAGTGATCCTTTCCAATAGACTATCAACCAAGAGGTAGCAATTGATATGAATCGTAAGTCACTATGTTTGGATGATAGGTAATGAGAGAAATCGAAAGAAAATAAAAGAAATAGAAATAATTTTTTTTTATTTAGGAGTTTTAAAATACATGAGAATGAAACGGAACACATAAAAAATTATTTCTCTCCTTTTCTCTTCAAATGCCTAACTTTTGTTCCCCCTAAAATTGAGGTTATTAAATGGAAAATGAACTTGACAAAACTAGTGTAATTTCTGCTTTGGCATGGTTAGCTTTATTCCTTTCCAATAGACCATTTAATTGATATGAATCTTAAGTCAATATTTAATGAAACTTACAAATAAAGAGAATGAAAATTATGTTTTATTTCATTTCTTTCTTTTCCATTTCATTCCCACTTATTCCGTTTCGTTCCTTTAATAAAGAAACATCCAAACATGAGGTTAGTTTGTAACAGTCTAAGCCGTAGATTAGCTGATTTTATCATTTGAATGACATTGTTCATTGAAGTTTTCTCTTCATAAATCAAAGGAAGAGGAATTGGTTTGTATCATTTGCCTTATCATGTTGGCAGAGTTATCTACTGCATTTGCTTATATTTATGATTCTAAAGTAAGATCTTTCTATGTGGTTTTTTTAAGAAAAAAGTTTAAAAACATAAAAATTATTTTATATTTGCGTGTAATATTTGATAAGTACTTTTTTTTCATGTTTGAATATCTCTTTATGTTATAAAAAATATTTTTTTTGAATATCTAATTAGAAAAAAAATAAAATCTCTTTTAATGCTTTATATTTAAAAAAAAAACTCATCTAACCATAATAAAAAACTTTTTTTTAATAAAAAGTCCTTTTTCATCAAAATAAACATATATATCCTGTTAATTTACGACTGTAGAGTAACTTGCTCGCTCACCCATGTGCTAGCTAACTTCGGCTTGTTTTGGTTTTCTACCTGCTTAATCGGAGTTATCAAAGACGATGACTGGTGGCAAGGAAGCACAGTAGATGATGGTAAACTTTGTCAAGAGTCTTATGCATATATTTCCAACAGATAATGATGGGTTATTAAAAAAAAAAAATTCTCCCATGCTTTATTATTAGCTGTCATCTCTGCGTTTTACAGTCATCATGCAAGGGGTTCTTTGTCAGTTGACTAGAATGGCAAATTCTGTTTACTCTTGATATGTGGTTAGTAGTAGTAGGTGCCAACATTCCTCCAACTTCAAATGCATTTGACTAATCATATTTAAGAAGCAGCGAGAATCTCGGCGGATGGTCCTACAAAAGTGGGAATCTAAAACATCGTATATGTCGTTGAAGCTTTTATTTGATTAATATGGTTATCTTGGAATTTAGTAAGTTAACTCATGGATCAAAGTCATCCTTTAGACCGCGGCTGACCTGTAAAATTTATATTGACCACAGACTTCTGTGGTTAAGATTTTGCATATAAATCCCACTAATTTGCCTCTTCCTTCACATTGTTCCCCACTGTTACTATTATATTTATAGCTCTTATGATATTATCCACTCAAGTATCACCGAAATATGGGCTATTTTTGGTGGAGATATAGTTGTGAATACTAATATTTTATTAATGGAAAATATTGAAAATAAGAAGAAAAAAGAATCAACAAGAGAAATTAATTAGAACAAAATTAAGGATTAGAATTGGCATATTATAATGAGCTAAGTGAAGAATCACATAACTTGACATCTATTCTTTATCAATATGAAACTTCAACATTAATCATTAAGTGAAGAATCACATAAATGTACTTAACACTATATCTTAACTCAAAATCTTAAAGACATTACATTTATGAGTTTTTTTTTCACTTATATAACCTTTAACTTGCTCATTATTTACTAATATGAGACTTTAACATTCACAATTAAATTTCTAATATTTACTAAGTAAGCAAACCAAGCCCACATGCGCACGGACGAGACAGTATCATGCGGGGTGTGCGTGTGTGTATTAAGGTTAATTAGCTCACCACAGATCTACCTCAATACTATAAGATATCTACATAAGGACATAGTATATATATAAACACTCTTCAAAAGTCCATTTAACTCAATATAAGACTTGGTCTTATACAAAACAAGATACGTAAGTTTGAAACACTAGAAAATACCCAAGTTTAACAATGATATCCATCGTATTTGGTAGGATTTAAACCTGCCTGTGATATTTTCCTGTTTTCTTCTTCATGCTGTGTGTTGGTTTTTGGTTGGTTATGTCACAAGATTTATGACTTTATACTAACATATTGCAGTTGTGTTGCTGGGGGTGATGAGTATTTTGGGTCTTAATTGCTTCAGAAGATCACTGATTGATAGCAGTCCAGACTCACAATTTCCTACACTCACTGTGGATAAATTTCTGAACGATTTGGAAAGAGAGAAGCCAATCAGATTTACTGGTCAGCAGCTAAACATTCCAACTAATAACTACTCTTAACTTGTTGGGTTCAGGAGGTTTTGGAGCAGTTTATAAAGGAATTTTTAGAAATGGAACCACTGCAGCTGTGAAGGTTCTGCGTGGGAGTTCTGATAAGAGAATTGAGGAGCAGTTTATGGCAGAAGTCGGGACAATTGGTAGAATTCATTACTTCAATCTGGTTCAGCTGTATGGATTTTGCTTTGAAAGAGACCTGAGAGCGTTGGTTTACGATTATGAGTACATGGAGAATGGCTACACTTGACGAGTATCTGTTTCATGAAAACAAGACCTTGAGATTTGGAAAGCTTCATGAGATTGCTGTTGGGACAGCTAGAGGCATTGCATACTTGCATGAAGAGTGCCAACAAAGAATAATCCACTACGACATAAAACCAGGAAATATTCTCCTGGACAGGAACTTCAATACTAAAGTTGCTGATTTTGGTTTGGCCAAGCTTTGCAACAGGGAAAATACTCATATAACCATGACTGGAGGTAGGGGGACTCCTGGTTATACTGCACTGAGCTCTGGATGCCATTTCCTGTAACTCACAAGTGTGATGTTTATTGTTTTGGAATGCTGTTATTTGAAATCATAGGTAGGAGAAGAAACATTGACGTTAACCTTCCAGAAAGCCAAGATTGGTTTCCAATGTGGGTTTGGAAAAGATTTGATGCTGGCAACTGGGGGAGTTAATAATAGACTGGGATAGAGAACAAAAATAAGGAGATAGCAGAAAGAATGGTTAAGGTAGCTCTTCCATGTGTTCACTATAGGCCAGAATCAAGGCCTATAATGAGTATTGTGGTGAAATGTTTGAAGGTTCAGTTGAAATTTCAAAACATTTGAACCCATTTCAGCAACTGATGGATGGGATTTTCCCTGGTCATCAAGTCCAAGCATCACAGACCAATACTAATACAAGTATTTGTTCTAGCTCTTCTGGGATGGCAACCGAAACTGGCATTGTATATGGTGCTCCTATTATGAGGAAGTATGAGATTGAAATAGCCTCTTACAATGGGTGATGGAGGACATATGCTACTTGATGGAAGCTTTCCATAGCTTAAAAAAGTTGTAAAATATTTCCTTTCTACTAATATGATTCTATTGTATCTATTTTATTTATGTGTCCTTTTACTTTAAAGATATATACAGAGACCTGGCTAATATCCTAGTATATGAAATTCTGAAAGAGGCATTCGTTGTGCGGCTTGTGCCTAAAAGCTTCCAAGTCCCTGCATTTAAAGAGGTAAAAATGCAAATGGCTAATTTAAAGATATATACAGACTTCATTTCTGCCAGTAAAGCATAGAATTGGAATAAAACTAATGAAGGCATGGGGAATGCCGTGCTACCTAAAGAGCTGTCGTAACAACTTGAACCAGCAGGAATGAGATCATTGTCTGAAGGATAACCTGTCAAATTTATAGAAAAAAATTAGATAAATCTAACAAACTCATGTACCATAATCAGCTGACCATAATGTGCATATACTTCACAATTCACATCAATAGTAAATGCAAAGAGATCTTATCATTTATAAATGTATATCGTTAGATAAAGTGAGTCAGAAATCAGAATCTGCACCAAGACAACATAGTTGGATAATGGATGCAGAACTGCAGACAGAGACATTTACCATTTATGAAAAACAAAAGAATAAAAACTGAGTCAGAACATAAGATGAATTCCAACGTAAAAATGTGCACCAAGACAACATAGTTGGAACTGAAACTGACGCTTGATATAAGATATCCATTCATCGAGCATCAAACACGACATACAACACTTGATTGAGAATCACACACCTCAACTACACTTGAAACAAAGTTGAACCTTGATTCACGAAAAATGTCACTTCTAAAATCCACGATGATATAGTCATCACAGTAGCAGGCTAAATAAAATATACCCTGAGCACATTAAACTCTTAGGAACTTAAATTTCTAAGCTTGAGAAGATTGGACCCTAAATTCAAAATCACAAGGGCGTAAAGCTTAGGATTTACACATTGAACAGTTTTAATTGAAGCAATTTAAGGATGCTTCAGTGATGCTCAATTTGGGGATATTCGAATGAACTTTCAGTAAATTGAAGCAAAAATGAGAGGAAACTAAGAAGCAAAAATGAGAGGAAACTAAGAAGCAAAATTGAGATATTGTCAAAATCAATCATAAATGCAACTATTCCCACCACGTTGAAGATAAATTCGATATAAGGAACCAGAAAATTCTCAAACTGTGAATAATTCGGGTTATGGTGTGATTAATTCAACTGGTTAAATTTATTATTAAATTAATTGAAACATACTTAAACCAGATAATGTTCGAACAAAAAATATAATAGATTTATTGTCCAACATGTTCAGACCAATTCGGTTCAATTTTTAAAACATTCGTCTGCACTTTCTTTCCGAAGCTTTTGTCCAGTTGAATCGGAGAGGGTCATACCTCGGAGAAGAATGGCGATACAGACGACCAAGAAGAATTTGGCCATATCTCCGAGAATAAATGGCACGAGAAAGTCTTCAAGTAGACCGTGTTTATCAAACGAGTGTTAAGCAAAAGCTTGTAAAGACAACTAGATCTTCGGTCGTCCCAAGCATATTGGGGATGATGGACTAGAATTGTGGAAAGTGGCTACGACACATTACTAGATAGTTGTCAATTAAGTGAACCATGAACCATCAATAGTCATTGTGCCTTATCTTAAATCTGATTTGGATGATCATTACAATATTAAAATGTGTTAGGACTATGATATTTTTCCTTAAAACCAATAGCATAGGCATAGCTTCTACTTTTGTGCACTTAAAAGTAATGTCAGTTTAGGTACAGTTTAGGTACTGCTGGTTAGGTGATGGTCCATGTCTTTAAATGAGTTTTTTGAAAAGTTAACTTGTAATACTTGTTTAACTTGATTCAGACCACGATAATTATGTAATCATGCTCTTTTATATTTATATTTAGCAGCTAAATGAAATCAGTAGTAGTGTTCTCCTGGCCATTTTCGTTTTTCTACATTTCTCTACTAGTGCAGCAGTGCTTCTTCTCTTTAACAACAAAATGCCTTGCCGTTAGCCCACTAGACACTCTCAAAACTAGAGGATTAAGTGTCCTTCTGCAGCTTTGGCATTGTTAGCTGTATGAGTGGATCCTTTCCAATAGATAATCAACTAAAGGGGTACGTAGCAATTGATATGAACTGTAATTATTAGTAGTTAGTTAGCTAAATGTATAAATAAGACTTGGAGAACTAAAATGGTTCATTAGTTAATTGTATAATTTGAATGAGTTCATTGGAGGTTTCTTTCCAAAACTAGAAAGAAGGGAAATTGCTGTTAAGAATTCAAGTATAAGTTCTAAGTGTATATGTGAGTGAAAGAAGTCTCACATTGTTAAGAAATAGATAAAGTGATGACTTTTTAAGTTGATGGACGTATGAATTTTGTTAAAAAATGTCAGCATAATTTCTCTTCTCTGTGAACTCAAAAAAATAAGTACTATGCAGAAGCGTAAAACAAGTGTAATAACAATACTAGAAATTTTTAGTGTAAAAAACGTTCTCAATGTGAGTAAAGAAAAATCACAGGACTCATAGATCACTTAAACTTTCACTATATAAAATAATGGAAATACAAAAAATACAATGATATTGTATCTTCAATTTGTGAATAGAACTCTCACAAATTAGCTCACTATTTTTCTCTCTTCAAAAACTCTCTATGGGACTCTCTCTCTTTTTCTCTCACTGTTTTTCTCTCTGTGAAGATGATGTGTTGTTTACTTACTGCTTCTACTTGTATTTCAGATGGAAGAATTGCTCTCTATTTATAGAGAGCCAATGCATGCAATAGAGAGCCAATGCATGCATTGTTATAAATGCAGCACCTTCCAATTTCCAACAATTACGGTAAAGCACCGAAATTCTGCAAACATTTCTTCCACCCTTTTTGACTTTAAGCCACCAAAAGGAAAGGCTGCAATTGTTAACAAAACAATTGCTACTTTTCCACCGAAATGGTTGCAGCAATTGTTGACAAACTAATTGCCTCTAAAGCAACCACCAAAATGGGTGAATGGCTGGACCCCACATTCTCCCCCTCCAGCCATTGGGAAAATATCATTGGATCAGTTTGGGGTTGATGCTAAGCCTACAACTTCTTTACAGACTTCTAACTTCTCTTTTGGTAGTGTTTTTGTCATCATATCTGCCCTGTTGTCTTTGGTATGTATTTTCTCAATATGCAGCAGTTTACTTTCCAACACATCACGGATCCAATGATACCTTACATCGATGTGTTTTGACCTTGAATGAAATGTCGAGTTCTTGCTGAGATGTATTGCGCTTTGACTGTCGCAATAGAGAACATAGCTTTCTTGATTCTGGCCTAACTCTTGTAGAAACTTCTTCATCCACAGGATCTCCTTGCAATCTTCAGTGATTGCGATGAATTCAGCTTCTGTGGTGCTTAAAGCAATGCACTTTTGTAGTCGTGATTACCATGAGATAACTCCTCCTGTAAAAGTAATCAGATATCTCGATGTAGACTTTCTTGAATCCACATCTCCTGCCATATCTGCATCTGAATACCTAGTGAGCATTAGATTTTCATTGCCAAAACACAAGCACCTTTTGGCAGTTCCTCTCAAATACTTTAGTATCTATTTCACAGCATTCCAATGCTCCTTTCATGGATTCGATAGGAATCTACTCACAACTCCTACAGCATAAGCAATGTCTGGTCTTGTACAGACCATTGCATATATAAGACTACCAATAGCAGAAGAATAAGGCACCTTGCTCATTTCTTCTTTTTCTTCGTCATTTCCTGGATATTGCGTCTTACTTAATTTGAGATGACCAAGTAATGGAACATGCACAGTTTTGGTTTGATGCATGTTGAACCTTTCAATAACTTTCTTAATATAATCTTCTTGTGACATCCACAGCATTCTTCTAGAATGATTTCTAATGATCTTCATTCCAAGAATCTTCTTCACTGCACCCAGATCTTTCATGGCAAATGATTTGCTCAATGCGAGCAGCTATCTTTATCTTGTCTTTCCTAATAATCAGTATATCATCAACATACAACAATAATATGATAGATTCACCATTTTCATAGTTCTTCACAAACACACAATGATCTGCGGAGGTCTTCTTAAAATTGTGTTGGGTCATGAAGAGATCAAACTTCTTATACCATTGCCTTGGAGCTTACTTTAGACCATAGAGGCTTTTCTTTAGACGACACACTAGGTGTTCTTTGCCTGGTTCTTCGAAACTTTCTGGTTGCTCTATATAAATTTTTTCCTCTAAGTCTCCATGTAAGAATGCTGTTTTAACATCAAGCTGTTCTATTTCTAAGTCTAGTTTTGCAGCTAGACTAAGGATCGCTCTAATGGATGTCATCTTCACCATTGGTGAGAAGATTTCTTCAAAATCTATACCTTTCTTCTGGTTGCATCCTATCACAATAATCATTGCTTTGTACCTGGGGTTTGGGTTGTTCTCTTCAGTCTTGAGTTTGAATACCCACTTATTTTTTAATGCCTTTCGTTCATCTGGTAATCTCACCAGGTCATACGTCTGATTCTCTTTCAGAGACTGTATTTCTTCTTGCATGGATTGCATCCATTTCTCTTTATCATTCGTCTCAATGGCTTCTATGAAACTTTGAGGTTCCCCTTCACCAGTGAGAGTGACATAATCATCTGAGAAATACCTTCTTGATGGTTGTCTGACTCTCGTTGATCTTCTCACTTGAGGTTCTTGTTCTACCTGATCAATCTCCATCTGTTCTCCCTGCATTGCCTGACTTTGTTCTGTCTGGTCAGGTTGTTTCGTCAGATTAGGTTATTCCATCTGATGCGGTTGTATTGTGTGATCAGGTTACACATTCCTTTGAGGAATCTCTCCCCCTGAATTGTGTACCACGATGGTCTTTGGCTTCTTAGATTGCTGAATATCCTAGATTGTTTGATCTTCATAGAATACCACGTCTTTGTTTTGAACAACCTTCTTGTTTACAGGATCCCATAATCTGAAGCCAAGTTCATCACTTGGTGAACCAAGGTATATGCACTCCTTCGTCTTTGCATCAAGCTTTGCTCTTTCATCTTTAGGAATATGGACAAATGTCCTGCATCCAAGGACTCTCAAATGACCATAAGAAGCTTTCTTTCCAGACCATACTGTTGAGGGTCAAACGTGTTGCCCTTTTTGCTAACCACAAGTGCACGGGTCGCACAAGTAATACAGTTACAGAGTAAGAGATCAATCCCACGAGGAAAATGTATTTCATATAAAAGTTAAGTATTAGCCAATAGTCTAATTAATGCTATCCAAAGGCATTAAATTTTATAAATGAATGGTTAAAGAAATATAAAGACTGAAAAGCAATATCTCTAAGATAAATAGATAAATAGATAAATAGAGAAATAAGAATTACTTTTCATTTCCTATTTCAACTAATGAATTGCAATCCTTACAAGCAACATCAAAGATTGGTTTAGTTAGCTTGAGAATCTGATTTAGTTAAAAGCCTATGTCTAGGTCAATTAACCCTAGTTTCATTTACCCAAATTTCACTAAGTTTCCTCGAGAACCAATGCAAACTCCACTCATTAATGATCTATTCTCAATCACACACTATACCCGTATCCTATTAACGAATCACTCATCCAAGCCAATTGAACTCGCCAACATGTATCAATCACACCATATCCATATTAACAAATCCCTATGCTAGTTCATTTGCCAATATTAATATCATGCAATTAGTGATCACCAACCACAAGCATTAAACACAGATTATGATTGAACTTAACTAAACTTCAATATATACTCAAAAGATTACATATTCATCAAGATCTCATAAGAAACTACAAAAGAAAACTTATATACAAATTAGCTAGCCATGAATCATGAAAGTACAAACAAATAAATCATGATCATGAATCAAGAAAGAGAGAAAAGAAGAAAAGAAAGGAAGGAAGCTCAATAGATATTATCCTTTAAGCTTGATTCACCCTCCATAGGAAGGATGACCTCCAACCTTAGCCTTTTTCTCGCTTCTCTAGGTCTAAAAACCTAAAACCAAGCAAATTGCTCTCCAAAAATAATGAAAACTCTCGTAGAAATTCAAGGTGCAAATCTGTTTTAGGCTGAATAAAATGGGCCACGCCACAAGGCCCAACATGTTACTTGCGTAATTAGTTCACAGGCGCACGAGGCGCCCACTCTTCAACGTTGCGGCGCTCCACTTTTTATCTACTAAAGGGAACGCTGCGGCGCAACTAATCCACGTCAGCATTGGAGGCCGATCTTCACTTTTAAGCTTCTCTTAGGCTTCCCGGTCCAAAGTCGCTTCAAATTCTTCAATTCCATGCTTCATTTGAGACCTTGAATCATGCAAATGTACTCAATTTGATCATAATCTTGAAAGTATTTACTCAGGATCACAATGAAAGTCATCAGAATGAAATCAGATATGAATGATGCTAAAACCTTTCATTAATGCTTACAAACAAGGACTAATCATGCCATAAAGGACAGATATAGGGCACTAATAACTACACTCTGTACAGTTATCACATACTTTTTCTGGAATCTCTCCATGTAAAGGTCTTGAAGGAGACAAATTGATCAAATCAATCAGCATGCTTGCTTCACCCCAGAATGCTTTTTTGCATGAGAAAGCATGCTCCTGACTTTCTCTGCAATCGTTCTATTCATTCTCTCAACTAGTCCATTCATCTGAACTGTCTTGGGGGGGTACTTTCTCGTGTCTTATTGCATTAGTCTTGCAATAATCTTCAAATGGACCTCTATACTCTCCGCCATTGTCAATTCTCAAGCATTTCAGCTTTTTTCCAGATGTTCGTTCTACAGAAGTATAAAACTCCTTGAAAACTTGAAGAACTTGATTTTTTGTCTTCAATGAATACGCTCACACTTTCCTGGAGTGATCATCAATGAAGGTAACAAAGTATTAGGCACCGCCAAGGGACCTTTCAGATGTTGAGCAAACATCTAAGTGAACAAGATCCAGAATCTGCTTTCTTCTTTTTGCATCATCTGATCTTTTGAAAGATACTCTGTGTTGTTTGCTTGCTAGGCAGTCTTCACAGGATTCAAGTGGCTACTCTTTTATGTTTGGAAGATAGTGTTTTGCTAAGATTTCCAGACCCTTCTTGCTCATGTGGCCCAATCATTTGTGCCACAATTCCTTACTTGCATCTTGAGCAATATTCATCTCCCCATTGCATATCTTTCCCTGCATAATGTATAGAGAGCCTTCCTTTCTTCCGCGAGCAATAATCATGCTTCCTCGGCTGAGTTTCCATCTACCGGCACCAAACTGGTTTATCATCCTAGCTTCGTCTAGTTTGCCTGCTGAGATAAGGTTTAGACGCATCTCAGGTACATGTCTTACCTCCTTTAGCACAAGTTTGGTTCTATTCTCACTTATCAAATTTATTTCACCAATACCGATGATTTTACTTCTGATGTGGTTGCCCATCTTCACTGTACCAAAATCTCCTTTTTGGTATGATGAGAAAAAAACCTTTATGAGGTGTGACGTGGAAGGATGCTGTGGAATCAATTATCCATATGCAATCATCGGATGCAATGTTTAGATAATTTTCTTCTTCGATAAGAAATATATTCTCATCAGTCGAGACTACTGCAGTAGTTGTTCCATCTTCCTTCTTCTTTTTTGGGTTAATCTGGTCAGGGTGGACTGTTCCAACTTGTTGGTCTCTCTTCAAGAATCTGCGCTCAGACTTTATGTGGCCTGATTTACCACAGTAATAACAACTTAGTCTAGTGCGAGATTTGGATCTACCTTGTGATTTTCCACGACCTCCTTTTTCACGATTCTTACTCCTTCCTCTGTTGTCAACAACGTTGGCTTCAAACTGGTTGTTCAAGCCCCTTTCTCTCCATCTTGACTCTTCATTCAGCAAACTGTCTGTAACAGAATTCATGCTAAGCTTTCCTTCTGGAGCAGAATTGTTGAGAGTGACAACTAGAGTGTTCCAACTCTCAGGCAGAGAATTGAGGAGTAGAAGAGTTTACAACTCATCGTCTATCTTCATTTCTGTCTTCGTCAGTTGATTCACAATACCTTTGAAGGTATTCAAATGTTCGATCATGTTTTGACCGTCCGAGTACTTCAACTTCACTAGTCGTCTAACAAGGTGGGCTTTATTCTTGGGCGTCTTCTTTTGAATCAAGGATTCAAGTTTCGTCTACAAATCATACGCGTTGTACAAGTTGATACATGTTCGAACAAACTTCTGTCAATATATTTTCAGATCATAGCTACTGTTTTCCGATTCTGGAGCTCCCTTCTTTGTCGGTCTTCCCCTCCGATTTATCTTTCTGGGTGATTGGCTCATGCAAATCTTTGCAATATAAGTGGTCTTCCATCATCGGTTTTCAATAAGAGTAATTATCTGCAGTTAGCTTGAACATATCTCCATCATGAGTGACAGCTCCCTCTATCTTGAGTTACACAGGCCAATACAGTATGTGTGAATAGTATCATACAAGTAAATAGTGCCGTATACTGAAACAATAACTGTAGTATGCAAACAGTGCATCAGGTAAGTTCCCAGGAAAGAGAGGTGGGTCACAAATGGACACACTTAAATACCAAGTCTTTCCTAGCCAGAATTTTTCCTAGACAACACTTTCACACCACCACACGTTATTCCCAGCAACGAGAATAATTCTTTTCTGATGTGGAAGATCAAACAATGCTGCAACCACAGAGCATACTAAGAATTTTCTTATGAATTTGGCACCTAGTATCCAAGAGCTCAGAAATCTCTGATACCACTATTGGGAAATGCCAGCATAATTTCTCTTCTCTGTGAACTCAAAAAAATAAGCACTATACGGAAGCATAAAACAAGTATAATAACAACATCAGAAATTTTTAACGTGGAAAATATTCTCAATGTGAGTAAGAAAAAACCACGGGACCCGTAGGCTACTTAAACTTCCACTATATAAAATAATGAGAATACAAAAAATATAATGATATTGTATCTTCAATTTGTGAATAAAACTCTCACAAATTGACTCACTATTTTTCTCTCTTCAAAAACTCTCTATGAGACTCTTTATTTTTCTCTCACTATTTTTTTTCTTTGTGAAGAGGATGTATTGTTTACTTGTTGCTTCTGCTTGTATTTTGGATAGAAGAATTGCTCTCTATTTATAGAGAGCCAATGCATGTATTGTTATAAATGCAGCACCTTCCAACTTCCAACAATTACGGTAAAGCACTGAAATTCTACAAACATTTCTTCCTTCCTTTTTGACTTTAAGCCCCCAAAAGGAAAGGCTGTAATTGTTAACAAAACAATTGCTACTTTCCACCGATATGGTTGCAGCAATTATTGACAAACCAATTGCCTTAAAAACAATCACTGAAATGATTGAATGGTTGGGTCCCACAAATTTAATGCCTTAAAGTTTTAGTTTAAGATGTGATGTCTAGCAAGCTAAACTTTTCTTTGGAGTTTGATATGGGGTTAAAAAAGTTTGTGAAAAACTAAACTAACCATTAAAAAAAAAGATTTCTCCCTCCGTCGAGTTATTGTCAGTGAAATATAATTACTCTCGATCTGTCGTTAATACGTACAAAGAGTCCATGAACTTCGAATGTAATAGGCTTATTATATTTAAGGATGGTACTAGGAAAGTTAAAATCGATCTAAAACTTAGTGTATGTCGTAGAGATTTTGTTCATATGCTTGTTTCTGGTTTTCTTGGAATTTAGCAAGCTAACTCATTCAATCACGCATATTCATGGTACCCAAGTCATTCATTACACCGGGGATGACCTGTGAAAGATAGAATGACCACACTTCTGTTTAGAAACTTCAGATAATGTATATATGATTGCTTTTTAACATTGGATTTTGCATATAAATCCCACTATGATAAGTCAAAACACCTACACTCATGCACGCCCCAAACACTCCCTCTAAAGCCCAAATGCCAACAAATTGTAGGCAATTCAACAAAATTTCAGGACTGATGGAAGGTTCTTGAGAGACCAGCCAGGCAGCCAGGCAGGAATATCAAGGCTTGTTGTTAGGTCAGTCTTGCCTCTAAACACATTGCAGACAAGAAACCAAAATTCATCAAGGTGCTTCCTCTTGATTTGCTGCGTCTTCCTTATAATTAAATGAGCATTAAACAAGAGCTGGTAAAGACAGTTGATCTTGGTCCTCTCAAGCATATTGGGGATGATAGACTTGAATTGAGGAAAAGTGGCTACGACACATTACAAGATAGTTATCTTAATCAAGTGAAACATGAACCATTGATTGTACCTTGTCTTAAATCTCATTTGGATGATATGATGTTAAAATGCCTTGCCACTTGATACTCTCAAAACTAGCGGATAACTGTCCTGCAGCTTTGCCATTATTAGCTTCATGGCCATGGGTAGATCCTTTCCAAAAGACTGTCAATTACCGGGGTAGCAATCGATATGAATCGTAAATGTTAGTAGTTACTATTAGTTTTATTTACTTAGACAATTTGTTAGTAATAGGTTAGCTTAGCAACTAATTTTATAAACAGGACTTAGATTAGTTGATTTTATCATTTGAATGACATTATTCATTGGAATTTTCTCTACCTAACTCGAAGGAAGGGGGATTGGTTCGTATCATTTGCCTTCTCATGATGGCAGAGTTACTGTCATCTGCTTTTCGTTTAATTTAAGAACTGAGTAATTTACTCATTCACGCATGAGCTAGCTAGTTGCTCTGAATTCAGAGTAACTACGGCTTGTTTGCTCTGATTTATATGCCATTCTTGGTGTTATCAAAGACGCTGACTAAGTGGGTAGCTAGGAAAGGATAGGATCCTCTCTTGTTGGCCAAAAATAGGAGAGGATCCTGTTGACAAAAAGCACATGCTTGAATCTATATACTACATGCGGTATATGTAATTTTTTTTTTTTTTTACAACATACCACATATGGTATGTGTAATTTTTCCCTTTTACTTAGCAACAGGACCTCTGATCCGCTAGGAAACACAATAGATGAGAAGGTAAACTTTTCCAAGAAAAAATAATGTCAAAAACAAATTATCCCTTATTAGTCGTTTTCATCTCTTTGTTTATAGTCATGGAGTTCCTTGTCAGTTGAATAGAATGGCAAATGCCGTTTACTCTTGATATGTCGTTAGTAATTAGTATGTACAAAGAGTTCGTGAACTTCAAATACGTTTGGCATTTCATATTTAAGAAGCATCCAGATCATAGGCGGATGGTACTAGGAAAGTGCAAATGTAAAACAATAGTATTCGTCGTTTGGCTTTTGTTCATATGCTTGTTTCACAATCACAGCTAACTAATGGTATCAAAGTAATTCTTTAGACCGGGGATGACCTGTAAAAGATAGAATGATCACACTTCTATGTTGTCACACTTCTATGTTGTTTGAAACTTCAGATAATGTAAAAGATAGAATGACCACACTTCTATCAATTACGAAGTAGCAATCGATAAGAATCCCACTACTTTGCTTCTTGACCCCCACTAACACTTCTATACTTTTGAATTCTTATCTACTGATTAATGTCAAGCACGGAAGAACTGGGGTCTATCTTGGCCATCGTACTTGGTAGGATTTAAACCTGTGAAATATTTCTGTTTTTTTCTTCTTGTTCTGTGTTGGTTTTTCGTTGGTTTGGTCACAATATTTCTGACAGTATACTAACATATTGCAGTTGTGTTGCTGTGGGCGATGATTATTATAGTTTTTGAATGCCATAGAAGTTCTCAGATTGATAGTAGTCCAAACTCACAATTTGTGACACTAACTATGGATAAATTTCTGAATGATATCGAAAGAGAGAAGCCAATCAGGTTTACAGGTCAGCAGCTAAGGATTGCAACAGATAACTACTCTAACTTGTTGGGGTCAGGAGGTTTTGGAGCAGTTTATAAAGGAATTTTTAGTGATGGAACCACTGTAGCTGTGAAGGTTCTACGTGGGAGTTCTGACAAGAGAATTGAGGAGCAGTTTATGGCAGAAGTGAGTACAATTGGTAGAATTCATCATTTCAATCTAGTTCAACTGTATGGATTTTGCTTTGAAATAGACCTGAAAGCGCTGGTTTATGAGTACATGGGGAATGGATCGCTTGACGAGTATCTGTTTCATGAAAACAAGACCTTGAGATTTGGAAAGCTTCATGAGATTGCCGTTGGGACAGCCAGAGGCATTGCATACTTGCATGAAGAGTGCAAACAAAGAATAATCCACTACGACATAAAACCAGGAAATATTCTCCTGGACAGTAACTTTGATCCTAAAGTTGCTGATTTTGGTTTGGCCAAGCTTTGCAACAGGGAAAATACTCATATAACCATGACTGGAGGTAGGGGGACTCCTGGTTATGCTGCACCTGAGCTTTGGATGCCATTTCCTGTAACTCACAAGTGTGATGTTTACAGCTTTGGAGTGCTGTTATTTGAAATTATAGGTAGGAGAAGAAACCTTGATGTTAACCTTCCAGAAAGCCAAGAGTGGTTTCCAATGTGGGTTTGGAAAAGATTTGATGCTGGACAACTGGGGGAGTTAATAATAGCCTGTGGGATAGTGGAGAAGTATAAGGAGATCGTGGAAAGAATGGTTAAGGTAGCTTTGTCATGTGTTCAGTATAGGCCAGAATCAAGACCTATAATGAGCGATGTGGTGAAAATGTTGGAAGGTTCAGTAGAAATTCCAAAACCATTGAACCCATTTCAGCATATGATGGATGGGATTTTCCCTGGTCATCCTGTCCAAGCATCACAGACCAACACTGATACAAGTATTTGTTCTAACTCTTCTGTGATGGTAACTTAATCCGGCATTGTATATGCTACTCCTATTATGAGAAGTATGAGATTTAATTAGCCTCTAGCAATGGGTGATGGAGGACATATGCCACTTGATGGAAACTTTCCATAGCTTAAATTATGTAGTGAAATATTTTCCTTTTTACTAATTTGATTCTGTTGAATCTGTTCTTTTTCTATAAATAAATACAATCAATATGGTTCTTATATATAAATAAATCTATTGTATATAAATTGATAACAAATACCTCAAATCAATATGTATCTTATACACTGATCTGCTCATATTTTTAATCTTTTCGGCTTTACTTTTTTCAAACCTGGACTACTTGGTTGCTAGGATAGCCAGCAGTTGGTTGAAGCTTGAAAATCACCTTTGTTTAAGGGTCTTAGCCAAAAAAGGGCAAAAAAGTGAGAGATGCTTAGTAAGACATATTCAAATACATTGTGCATGGGTTTGGGTCTGGAAATTGTTTGATATATTCTGTTCAGCCAGTGAAGAACAAGCTGTAAGAACCTAAGGGTGTGGTTCGTAAGAGTGAAAATGGGAAGCTAGAAAATGTAAGAATGAAAATGAGAGTTGTATCTGAATTTACATTTTGTCCAAGTAGTCAATTTTTACTCCTCCAATTACTACATTCCTGTTTTCATTCCTACCAAGAACATCCTAAACTTTCACTGCTACCCTGCCTGTAGGGTGTAGATTGAAACTTTCTCTTCAGACAAACAAATGCTGAAATTTCTGATGTCAAACAATAAAGCTTAGTTCCATTCTTTCACTCCTGTATTCTGTGTTGTTGAACTTGAAAGACAAAAGATTCTTTTGGTGCAAAAGGGTTGAAAAGGTATGGTACAAATTTTGGGAGGTTTTAGGCACCAAGGATTGGGCTGCTGAATATGCATAAACCACTCTCACTCTGTATAACTGTGCAAAATTAAATAGAATTTCCATTTTAGAGCTATCTATGTACTGTTATGTTACAATTAAGTAGGTTTTTCAATTTGAAATGTATTGTGCTTGGTTTTGGAACCAGATTCTGTGAAAGATTCTGTTTGCCATGATGTTGAAGTATCCGAATCTTCAGTGCTTCCCTGGGGAGTTAAATTTGGTTTGCCAGACACCAGATTTTGGAAAGGAAATGGAGGTGGAGAAATTTCTGTATCACCCTCTAACATCTTCACCACGGTACTCATAAGGGGTCTATCATCTGGTGAATACTGAACACACCATAGAGCCACCTTTAACATTCTCTCAGCTTTATCCTTGTCTTTCTCTTCAATTCCACAAAGTGAAAGCATTACAGCTAATTCATTATTCTCAAACATATCCCATGTCCATTTTGGAAACCATTGCTGTGATTCACTATAGCTACAATCAAAATGCCTTCTCCTCCCTACAATTTCAAAGAGAAGAATGCCAAAACTATAAACATCGCACTTGTAAGTCACAGGATATGACTTCCACATTTCTGGTGCAGCATATCCCCTGGTTCCTCTAAAGTGTGTATTGACTACAATGCTGCTTTCTCTGCTGCAAAGCTTTGCCAGGCCAAAATCTGCTACTTTTGGTTCTAAGTTCATGTCCAGAAGAATATTCTCTGGCTTAATATCATAATGAATGATTCTTTGCTGACATTCTTCATGTAAATAAGCAATTCCTTTAGCTGTTCCAATTGCAATCTCATGAAGCTTCCCCAACTCAATTTCTCGGTTCTGGCTGCTAAACAAGTAGTTGTTGAGAGGCCCATTTTCCACATACTCATAAACAAGAGCTCTCTTGTCATGGTGGAAGCAGAAGCCATAAAGTCTGACTAGATTAATATGGTAAGTCCTTCCTATGGTGCTAACTTCTGCTTTGAATTGGTCTTCCATTCCCATATCCAAACTAATGAGAACTTTGACTGCTACATGCTCTCCATTTGACAATTCCCCTTTGTAGACAACCCCAAAAGCACCAGAACCCAATATGGTCGAGTAGTTCCTTGTAATTCCATCAAGTTGCTCAGGTGAGAATCTGACCGGTTTCTGTCTATTGATGTTGCTTAGGAATCTTTCCATAGTTGCAAACTCAGCTTTTGAATCTGGAACTACGGAATCTGGCGGTATTACTACTGCGATTTCGCTGGTTGAAGGAAATGACTTTGAAGCTTCATGATCCTTCTCTGTGGCTGGAAGCTGGGTGTAAGCTGGAACTACTGTTCCTGCCTTCTTCAAGCACTCAATAATGGCATATACTATTGCTATGATCGCTATTATTACCACCACTCCATAAACTGAAAATTGAAATAGAACATACATAAGTTTGTATAACACATGAGAATAGAACATACTTAAACTTTTCTAAACCAAGCATGAGAATATAACACGTTTCTCATGAAGCTATTTACTTTCAGTTTTATACACACTTTGCCACTTCAGCTTCGAAGCAATATTTTGGTATATTTTTGTACCTCAGAATCATAACCTAGTCAAAATTGTAAACAGCAGAAAAGAAAAATTCATAACAAAGAAACCAAGAACTGCTATAGCTTTGTTTTACAATGAAATGGAAATATGGAAATAGATATATGATATATCCCAAGCATGCATGAACCCAAAAAGATTAAAAATCTACTTACCAACAGACTCTGCTACTGCCCATTTCATGGTGGAATCAACCCTTTCACCAAATTTGTCAAAAGTGCTTTGAGCCTGTGTCTGAAAATCATCAGATGAACTGTAGAACGACGGTGAAGAAAACTGAAAAGTCATGTTTATTTATTCACTAAGCTCGAGCAGGAAAGCCTGAAGAATTACTGGTGGAATTTGGATTTGGAAAAGACTCAGCATGCAAATGGATACAGAGGTAAGATATATATACATGCAGGTGAGTAAGAAAGAAGAATAGATAGTGTCTTTGACCAAAGCAAAGCGTCATTTTCTCTCACAAGACAAAGTCAGATATAAGACCTTTCTAACACCCCCAGTTTGTTTGTTCCGTGCAGCTGTGTAACATTTCATATTGGAATTTTTTGACCATCGTGTCGTGTGCCACAAAACGCGTTTTTGCTTAATTTCGTAGAAATTTCACCATAAACATAATTTTGTCAAGGCTATGACAAATCAATCAGAAGTTTCCAAGTGTAATGACGCTCAAAGGTTAATCAATTACTAATCCATTACTATTCCGTTAACTAACCATAACGATGAATTTACAGAGTTGTCTGGGACAAATCTATGTATAGCAAACCAGGAAACAAACGCGTTCTGATTTTTTAGTTCTATTCTTTGATTTTATTTTTATTTTTATTTTTATTTTTTTTGGTGCAGGACTATTCTTTGATTTTTTTTTATTTTTTTATCAAATAGTGATTAAACCTCTCAACTCTCAAGGTTTGCTATACAATTACACATAGATGTGTCCCAGACAACTCTGAAATATCCATAGATTTGTCCTTATAACCAGCAGATTCCAAGGTAGCAATGCTGGCATCTTGTGTCACAACAGATCCAGTGCCACATTTTTCAGTCTTAATGTGCACTTCTTTGTTTAGTTACTGGCAAGGCAACAACCGCAGCTATTCTTTCTGCTGCATGAGGAGTCCTCACACATTTTGATTTTGTCAACCATTGCAAGATTTCACTGTATGAACATCATCAAAGACCTAGTTCTCATGGTGGTTTCCCTTGAGTAAGCTCAAATTTGAAGGTCCAGAAGATTCACGTTTACAGCATTCTTCACCACATTTTTTTGCGGTTTGAAGCCCATGCTGCTCATAACTGTTCCTTTTTTTTTTTCGTCGAGTAGAGTTTTGCTCTTATCAAATTATTTCAATAGGATTTCCCCCGATATGTGATTGATTCTTAGAAGATTGCTGTTTTTACAATCATCCGGCATCAACTTCAGTATCACTTTATTTCTATATGATTTTCCCCAATCCCACAGTAGTTGGGATTTCTCCTTGTGCGATTTGGGCAAATGAAACTAAAATCTCAAATGGGGTTCATAATTCTATTCTATTTGAGATTCAATTTTGGCTTTTATAATTATTATCGTTAAAATAAAATTAATTTATTATTTAAAATTATATTGTTTTATGAATTATGAGTTATTTTAAAAAATAAATTTAAATTTAAATTTTAATCCTATATTTTACATTTATTTTTAATTTAGTCTTTATAATTATTTTTCTTTTTAAGTCAACTTTCTATTCTTATAAATTTTTTAAAATAATTTTTATTGTCAATTTTTGTTATAATATTGTTAATTTAATTTTTATTAGATATTTTTTTTAAAAAAAAGTGAACATATAAAAGAACACATATTAAACAAAAAATCTCACACTTAAAAGAAAAAAAAACACTTATAGTAGTACTTACTGAAATGCAAGAGTTACCAGATGTTACAAGACCTTACATAAAGGAGCATCTAAAAAAATAATTACTAGAAGAAGAAAGCACTTACTAGATTAGTTTGTTATAAAAATATTTAAAAATGTGATGATGATTTGAAAAAAAAAATTATTATAAAAATTAAATTAAAAATAAATAAAAAGTATAAATATAAAAAATTTAATTTAATCATTTTTAAAAAAAAATCTCAAAAGGATAACGTTTTTCTTTTAAGTCAAAAAATTTAAGTACACATGTAAGCACCAACCTAGGGAAATAGTTGTCCTTTTACATTCTTATTAAGAAGGTGTTTAGGAAATATTATTCCCACATTCAACATATGTTATTTGGTAAAAAAAAAAGTTATTGTAATAGTACTTGTGTATGTTTAATAAATTCAATTTTAGTTTTTATACGAAATTTAATGCATTCTGAAAGTTTTTTTTCATAATATTAAAATTTTAACTTATAATTTTAGATTATAAATTATTTATTATACTTTGATATATAAATATCATTTTATTCTTAATTAAATAATTTTTTAATCATTTTATATTTATTTTAATAATTTAATATATAAAAATAATTTTTTTATACTATTTAAACAAAATAAATTAATTTAAAATTATTTTTTAATTAACACATATAAATATAAAATTAATTCTATTATAATTAATTATAATAAAAAATTTAAATATAATAATCAATTATTAAAATAATCAAATTTTTATAATTATCCAAAATACGTGTTAAATCTTAAAAACCTACGGAGGTAAGCAAGGGCCCAACCTATTAATTGGGGTTATAGCATGTTATATCACTACAACTCATCATGGTTGGTGAAAATTTTTATTTAAAATGAATTTATTTTTAAAGTAAATAAATATAAATATATTTATTTTTAAATTATTTAATAAATTAAGATTTTGATATATTTTAAATTAAATTATAAATAAATATATTTTTATTTATTTATTTTAGAGATAAATTCATTTAAATAAGTCTTTTTCAAGATTAATTGTTGTAATTGTTGGAGAAGAAGAAGGATTTGATACATGTGAGTTTAATTCCAATTTGAAAATTTTTCTTTGGACCTAGATTTCAAATCTTTGAAAATTATAGAGAATAGCTCAATCAAATAAAAAACTATAATTACATTTTTTTTTCTTTACAATAACGATATGTATGAGTTTTGGACCAGAATCCTCTTTAATTTAAAATAAACAAAAATATTTAACCTTTAAAAATAAATTTTTTATAATAAAATTTTGAATAAAAACATAGGTAAATAATTGCTAATCATTAAATTAATAATTGCACCCCTCTTCAGTTTCTCTTAGACTCTCCTAGAACATGACTTTTATAGTTTGATGCATTAGCTAAAGAGGATTAAACAAAAAGGAGGACATGATTGATAAGTATCCATAGCAAATCAAATACACAAAATTCGACTGATGGACTATAACATTCTTTATTATTACAGTTCAAAACTTTCTAATTAACTTCTGATTGATTTCTCATTGACTTCATAGTATTTTTTATGGTGAAATTTCTATGAAATTAAGCAAAAACGCGTTTTCAGGCACATGATTGTCAATACTCAGCTTCACGGGACAAACAAACAGGTGGTGTTAGAAATTAAGGTCTGATAGCAGACTTTGTACAATGACGTACTTGCTTAGTTCACCGACACAGATGCCCTATTACATTATCTTCAAACCATTCGAACTTCTGATTGATATTTCGTAGTCTTGATAGTATTTTTATGGTGAGATTTCTATGAAATTTCGCAAAAACGCGTTTTGATATGAGAGGCACATGATGGTCTGATGATTAATAAAATGTAAGAAAATGAAAAATAATTTTATTTGTAAATTAAATTTAATTAAATTTTGTATTTGAAATGTTAAAAAATAAAAAATAATTAAAAAATAATTTATTTTTAAAATCTTATGAATTTCATTTTTTTTATTTTTAAAATTCTATCAAATTTGATAAGATTTGTTAAGAATTGATTTGATTTGAAATAAATATATTATTTTACTTTTAATAGCTATTTCTAACAACTTCTTATAAGAATTAAAATGTAAAATAATAAAATTAAATCAAATCAATTTTTATTTTAATGAATTTCAAACACAAAATTTGATTTTTAAATCAATTCAAATCTTATTTTTTTTTAAGTTTCAAACACAAAATTTAATTTCTAAATCAAATCAAATCAAATCAAATTATTTCTCATTTTTATCTATTCTAAACACACTCTAAGAGTAGTGATACTCAGCTTCACCAAAAAAACAAACTGGAATCTGTAGAATGACTACGTGGTTCCTTAGTTTGAAATTTAGAATGCAAATACGATTTTTTTTAAATATATAATGACATGGGATTTTGCATATAAATTCCACTACGTTGCCTTTTCCTTCACTTTATTCCTCAATCTCACTATCACCATTATATTTAGAATTCTTATCTGTTGAGTGTTGACTAATGTCAAGCTCAAGCACGAGTGAGGATCCAGGAATTCTGATTGTCATCGGCATTGGTAGGATTTTAATCTGTGATATCCTTTTGTTTTCGTGTTCTGTTTTTGTGCTGGTTTTGCGTTGGTTTATTCGCAAGATTTCTGACTGAATATTAACATATTGCAGTTGTCCTTGCTGTGAAGATAGGTATTTCGATTTGGGTATTTCGCGTATGCAAAGAAAGATATCAGACTGGTAGTACAAGTAGACCAGTTATTCCAGACTCACAATTTGTGACACTCACTATGGACAAATTTCTTAATGATATGGAAAGGGAGAAGCCAATCAGGTTTACCGATCAGCAGCTAAGGATTGCAACTGATAACTACTCTTACTTGTTGGGGTCAGGAGGTTTTGGAGCAGTTTACAAAGGAACTTTCAGTAATGGAAGCATCATAGCTGTGAAGGTTCTACGTGGGAGTTCTGACAAGATGATTGATGAGCAGTTTATGGCAGAAGTGGGTACAATTGGTAGAACTCATCATTTCAATCTTGTTCGGCTCTATGGATTTTGCTTTGAAAGACACCTGAGGCGTTGGTTTATGAGTTCATGGGGAATGGATCGCTTGACACATATCTGTTCAATGAAAACAAGGCCTTAGGATTTGAAAAGCTTCATGAGATTGCAGTTGGAACAGCCAGAGGCATTGCTTACTTGCATGAAGAGTGCCAACAAAGAATAATCCACTATGACATAAAACCAGGAAATATTCTCCTGGACAGGAACTTCAATCCTAAAGTTGCTGATTTTGGTTTGGCCAAGCTTTGCAACAGGGACAACACTCATATAACCATGACTGGAGGTAGGGGCACTCCTGGTTATGCTGCACCTGAGCTTTGGATGCCATTTCCTGTAACTCACAAGTGTGATGTTTACAGCTTTGGGATGCTGTTATTTGAAATTGTAGGGAGGAGAAGAAACCTTAACATTAAACTTCCAGAAAGCCAAGAGTGGTTTCCAATGTGGATTTGGAAAAAATTTGATGTTGGACAAGTGGAGGAGTTAATAACAGCCTGTGGGATAGAGGAGGAAAATAAGGAAATGGCAGAAAGAATGGTTAAGGTAGCTTTGTGGTGTGTTCAGTATAGGCCAGAATCAAGACCTATGATGAGTGTTGTCGTGAAAATGTTGGAAGGTTCAGTAGAAATTCCAAAACCTTTGAACCCATTTCCGCAAATGATGGAAGGGTTTTTCCCTGCTCAGCCAGTCCAAGCATCACAGACCTATGTTGACACAAGTATTGGTTCTGGCTCTTTAGTCATGGTAACCGATGCTACTCCTATTATGCAAAAGTATGAGATTGAATTAGCCTCTAGCTAAAATTTATTCAATGATACAAAAGCTCCATCAATACAAATTGTTTATCTTCTCCCATACAAAAGTGCCCATTCCTTGACCATCACATGCTGTCCATGTCTTCCCCTGGTTGTCACCAGGCACTTGGGTGAATGCCTGCTTCAAGGAAACACCCACCATCAGCTTAGCAGTCCATTTGCCTATTCATGCTTGTAGCTGTATGTTATTTTATTTCAATATTTCATCAGCTTGATAACTCTGTTTTTTTCTTCTTATTTTTTCATCTCTTATATTATGATGATTTTGAATTCTTTGCATTTTAAGGCTTCACTGTCTTTTATTATAAAAAAAGAAAAAAAAATTCTTAAAGTAGAAATCTCCTATCATAAGTATTCAAATTAATAATAGATATGTATAAAAATACTTTTTATAAATAGATATATTTCTAAAGCTTAACTTAAAAAAGTTACTACTAGATATTTTATAAAAAAATTTTATAAAAAAATCTTATAATATGTTTTTGCTTAATTTCATAGAAATTTCGCCATAAAAATACTATGAAGTCCATGAGAAATCAATCAGAAGTTAATTAGAAAGTTTTGAACTATAATAATGAAGATGTAATAGTCCATCAATTGAATTGTGTATCTGATTTGCTACGGATATTTATCAATCATGTCTGCCTTTTTGTTTAATCCTCTTATCCACTTCTAAATTACACATGAAATATTAATAATTATTAAGTTTGAATTTATTCTGCAAGTCTGCAACACCATTTTTTAAAACCTAAAAATTAGATCACTTATAGTCTTTTTTAGAAGCATAAATGCATGAGTGAGTTAGTGCTAAAGGCTTTAGGTAATGCATGAAGCTACAAATTCAAACATATCGTTGTTGTAAACTAAAAAAAAAAGAAGAATTGCAATTATGCTTTCTGATTTGATTGAGCTATTCTCGAAATTTCGAAGATTTGAAATCTATCTAGGTTCCAAAGAAAATTTTTCAAATTGAAATTAAATTCACATGTCGTATCAAGTCCTCCCTCCTTGGCGAGAATTACAACAATTAATAATGAAAATGATATTTTTAAAATTGAGTTTTTTATTTTTATAGTGAATGAGTAAATGTGTATTTATTTTTAATTTAATTTAAAATATATTTTAATTTTAATTTATTAAATAATTTAATAATAAATATTTTTTAATTATTCACTTTAAAAATAAATTCGAATGTTTTTCGTCAATCATGATGAATTGTAATGATATAACACAACAACAACTCAAATAGATGGGTTGGATCATTGCCGGGTTTTCTATTAAAATATTATTAGTGGTAAATTTATTCACAAAATTATTATTTTTTAAAATTATTTATCAAAATATTATTGTTTTTACCATGTTAAAATATTTTATTTTTTATTGGTCCACGTAGGATGCACCAAGTCATCCTGCGGATCCAAGAGGGATATGTCAACACACCTGACGCATCCAACGTGGATGCGCCACAGGTGCACGTTAGATGCACCAAGCGTGTTGGCGCATTCCTCTTGGATGCACAGGATGACTTGGCGCATTCCTGTTAGATGTGCATGCATCTTTGGCGTATCCAGCATAAGGCTTTTTTCATAATTTTGACTATGAGATACGACCGTATATAGTGATCACACAATTGTATACATGACTGTATCTACCAAAAATTACATTTTTCATGTTGAAAATGCTATGTCGTGTTCTTATATGACCGTATGAGTCTTGTTGATGTTGAAAATAAACTGTTTTACCATCAAATCATTTGTAATATGCTTAAATATTTTTTTAATATTTTTTTATTTTGTTAAATATTATAATTTAACTATACGTAAAATAAAAGTTGATACAATGTGTCAAATCTCAATTAGGTCAAGTCTCGACCCAATTAAATCTAAGGTCGAGTCCAGGTTTAGAAAATTGTGTCAATGAAATAATCAAGTTAAACTTTACCAATTAAATCTAGTCATAAACAACCATGAGCACCGTTAGCATATTGCAATCAATCAGAAATTATAGCCAAATGAGAGTTTAGGAGAGTTTAAAGAGATAAAAATTCTAGAAAGAAGGTGAAATTTTGAGAAATGAGGGAAGTGATCGTGAGAGGAAGAGGAAATGTGGAGTTATAGGCGTATGACCTGAATGTGCCAACACGCCTGGCTCATCCCACTTGGATATGCCACCCTTTTTGGCGTATCCACGTGGGGTGCACCAGGCGTGTTGGCGCATCTCACGTGGATGCGCCAAGTGTATTGGCGCATCTCTGGTGGATCAATAAAGAATAAAATATTCTAGTGTGACAAAAATAATAACATTCTAATAAAAAATTTTAAAATAATAGTAATTTGGTAAATAAGTTTGTCACTAAAGATATTTTGATCAAAAAGTCGATCATTACCTACCTTGGTAGGTCTCTAAAACTAAGTGCATATTTGGATTTGATTATTTCTTAGGAAATAATTGCTTTTTTTTCTCAAAATTTTTTTCAATAAGCTTTTAATTATAAGTCTTTTATTTATTTTTAAACTCTCTAATATTAAAAAATTATATTAGGATCCGACTAATCTAAATTCGAGTTGGGTCAGACCACAAATAGGAATGACAAAGGGGGCGGGTAGTGCTTGCTTCACTCTCGTCCTCATTCCCATTGCGGGTACGCATTTATGATCGACGGGTATTCGTGAGTATCTACAGGTATCTAATAATTCAAAATAAAATAAAACATAAATAAAATAAACTTTAACATCACATATAATATTATCTTTTAACAATTTAAAATTCTTACAAAATTAAAAAAATTGTCACAAGCAACATATTAAGTTCAATTATATTTCATAATAATCAATCTACATAAATAATTATTACAAGAATAGTATACATTCAATAAAAAATCTATTTTAAAATAATAAGAAAATATAAATTTTCATCTCATCTCAAAATGAAAGAGAATTAAAGCATAATGTCTGTGTGTGTATAATACTAATTAAAAAAAATATGTTTGGAGGATTCGCGGGACGAATAGTATAATCTCTGCTCCTGCCCATATTTATTAAATGAATACTCATTTCCCGCTCTCATCACACAGGTAATCCTCACAGATACTCACAGGTATAGATATTTTTGTCATCCCTAACCACAAAGATATAAAGTTCTATCAACGCTAATTCTTTCTATTCATAAAACTCGAACTCGATGTTTTACTTAAAAAGAACAAGTGTCAAACTATTTGAACCAATCAAGCGTTAGTAATTATAAATTATTTTGAATATAAAATAAACTAATTCAAATACATATTAAATATACAACTAGCATACATGGTCAAGCTAATAATTAAATCTTATATCTTTTTGAGTTAAATGGAAAAAATGTAACTTACACTAACTTCCTTTTGAAGTTTCATAAAATCATAATCCACCCTAATTTACGGCTAAAATTATATTTTATCCCATTCACTTCTTTTAATTATTGAAATCTATTGAATAATTATGGTTAGTTTTTTATAGCCTTGCATTTTATGCTAAACATTAAGTCAAAATCTAAATCATGCATCACCAATTAGTGCTCATGACTCATGGTCATGTAGAAAGCATTTACAATGTGGTCATCGTGGACGGCTTTCTAGGAGTTGTGATTTTTGGCATTGGTAATGGGCGTGATTATATGCGAAACCTTGCAAGCTATATCAGTGCAACAAATGATTTTGAGTCAAATAGGCATTTTTTTTAGCCATTTTGCAACGAGCTTTGGTTATATATATATGTTAGGTTTAAGTTTTGATGATGAAAGATTTTTGTGAGAAATTTGTTGGGTTAATTGATAATTATGAATTTGAGTATAGAAGAAAAGTTTTTAAATTTGATTTTTTTATAAAATATTTCTTTACTCATAATTTCATTTTCATTATTGTTAGAGATAAATCATTTACACTACTTTGTGATTAGATCAAGCTTTTTTAAGTGCAAATGAATGTTTCAACGTTCAAAAAATTAAATGACATGCTACCATACATAAACTAGAGGACATGAGCAACTGTTAGAACGACTAATGGGCAAAGAAGCAACTATCATAATAAAAGAAGCAACTATATGTTTTTTACATAGAATTAACTCTCACGAATTAGAGACTGATTTTTCCTATTCTTCTCTACCTCCAACGGCAGAAAAACATGAGGAGGCTTTCCACTATAAATAGGAAGTCTTGGAAAAGATCAAAACAACACAATTGCTCAAAACAAAAGAGAAGAAGTGCTACATTCTTGCTATCTCCATTTTTCTCTCTCATTAATTTATTCTACACTTATGTATTCACTCTATAGAGAGAGTTTTGTTGTTGAGATTCATTGTAGCTCATCTTATAAGAGCATAAAAGTGAGAATAAATTTTTGTTCTAGTGAAATAAGTTACTTTTCTTTGGGTAGAAGTTGAGATAAGTTTGGTGGTATCCTTGGTGAAAGAAATTATTGTAACTATGCTTTGAAGCTAAGGTAGAGAAAGGTTCGTCGGAGTCATTGTAAGAGAAAATTTTGAACATTTGCTTGGAGACTAGATATAGGTTGCGGATTGTTTGTGGCCGAACCAGTATAAAATTTGTTTGTGCATTTATCTTAATATTTTTTTACTTTCAATTTTTACTTGTGTTTATATTATAATTATTGTTTAACTTTTAAAATTTCTGTTATTGAACACTATAGAATCAATTCACCCCATCTTGGTTCTATCAATATATAATAATGGTATTCACTACTTAACACCAACACTTAGCAGTGTCACTAAACACTGGATATTGTAGAGAGAATAGAACAGGAATCGTTGCATATCATGAGTAATAATTGGTGATGAACGATGTAGATTGTATCATCAGGCTAAGTACAAGTACAAGTTGCAAAGCCATCATAAGTATTTCATTGTTTTTTTTTTATCTGAGAAGTAATTCATTGTTAGTTGTTTGGATTAAGTAGAATATTCTATCCTATTTTAGGATATTATGTTAGTCAAACAAGCTAATGAGGTGGAATGTAATTTTGGATGTAATGTAAATTGGGGTGGAATGTAGTTTCATAAATCTTCGAGGGAGATAACTGCAATTTTATTTTATTTTTACATGAGATAACTGTAATCAAGGAGGAAACATAAAACCGTCACTTTTTTTTTTCTTCACTGCCCGCTTCAGAAACGACTAAAGAGGATCACTCAATAACAATTTCTGGTAGGCTACTGATATCATTCACACCATCATTACAGCATCCGTTTTTGCAGCACTTGGGAATCCCACTTGTCCCAGACAACCCTGAAATATCAATAGATTTGTCCTTATAACCAGCAGACTCCAAGGTAGCAATGCTGGCATCTTGTGTCACAAGTACAAAAGATCCATTGCCACATTTTTCAGTCTTAATGTGCAATTCTTTATTTAGTTGGCAACAATCAGTGCTATTCTTTCTTCTGCATGAGGAGTCCTCACACATTTTGACTTTGTCAAAACAGCAATCATTGCAAGGTTTCACAGTATGAACTTCATCAAAGACCAAGTTCCCTTGGTGGCTTCCCTTGAGTAAGCTCAACTTTGAAAGTCCAGAAGATTCATGTTTACTGGCATTTGTAGTTGCCGCATGATGAGTGTCATTTTTACAGCATTCTTTACCGCACATATCTGAAGTAAGAAGCCCATGCTGCTCATCACTATTACTTTGCTTGTCAAGAAGAGTTATGCTCTTATCTTCCAAGAAGGTGCCGTATTTAGACCTTCTACTTCTTGATTCTTTTTCATATTTGGGTTTCTCTTGTAAAATTAGCATGCTATTGAGAATCACAAGTAAACAGGTCCCGACATCAGTCAACACAGCAAGCCAAACTATTGGATACCCTGCAATTGCCAATGCTAATATGGCAATCTTGGTGCCAATTGAAACAATGACATTCTCATGGAGCTTTCTAGTAGTTTTTCTTGCTAGCTGAATGGCTTCAGGTATTTTTCGGATGTCATTTGACAAGAGAACTGCATTGCCTGTCTCAATTGCTAGAGCTGAACCAGATATTCCCATTGATATACCAATGTCAGCTGTAGCTAATGCAGGAGCGTCATTAATGCCATCTCCAATCATGGCTGTTAGCCCATCTTTCTTGAAATTCTCAATAATCACTGCCTTTTCCTCAGGTAGAAGCTCTGCATGAACAATGTCTAGAGCATGGTTCAACTGCAGAGAATAAGTTGACAATTTTCTAAGTTCAAAGTTCTAATATATATGTGTCATAAGAAGCAGCATTAAGGACCAAAATTGAAGAGGAATGATATTTTTTGTCAAGAAAAAGAAAATTGACATTTTTAATAACAAAGTCTACTAAAAAAAAATTGTTTCATAAGATTGTTAGTTAAATTGAGTATAGATTACTGTAAGCATACCTGACTCTCAACATATTTAGCAGCCTGAGTGCTATCTCCTGTCAGCATGACTGATCTCACGCCTAATGACTTTAGCTCTTCTATTGCCTCCAAAGCACCTGTTCTGCAAGTATCAACTAGGCTGAAGACTCCAATCAGAGTTGGTCCACAGTATATATAACCATTTCTCTCTTCTTTGATTTGAATCACTGGATCTGATCATTTGATATGATCATAAGATAAGGACAACCAAATTAACAAAGAAAACACACACGAAAGAAAAAAAAAACATTTAGATACTCAAAATAAGGAAGCTTACAAGAATTTAATCTTTGAAACTAAATAGATGGTTTTATAATCACCTCTTTCACAACCAGCTCTGACAACAATTCTCCTATTGCCTATATAGATATTCTTCCCATCAATTTTACCATAAATTCCTTCTCCTGGAAAATTTTGAAAATTCTCCACATTTTCAGGGATTGGTTTGATAGAGTGTAACATTCCATATTCCACTAGTGCAGCTGCCATAGGATGACTTGATTTACTCTCAATACTTGAAACCCTACAAAGTTTTCATTAACCAAATCAAATTAGTCTTGAAAGAATTATAAATTCTCTAGATACAATGTATTAACATGCTTATGTTTAATTAATAAAGGTTACCAGTACAATAAGGTTTCAATGCTAATGTCATCTACAACAACGCAAAAATCTGTCACTGTGAACTCTCCTCTTGTTATTGTGCCCGTTTTATCAAAAGCCACTGTCTTAATTCCAGAAAGTGTTTCAAGATAATCTCCACCTTTCAGTAGTAACCCACTTATTGCAGCTTTTGTGAGAGCACAAAAGATCGCAACAGGTGTGGAGAGGATGAGAGCACAAGGGCATGCACTCAATAAAACCACAATTGCCAGATGAAACCAAAGAGTAATATCAGGAACTCCTAATGCAGCTGGAACCACAGCAATACTAGCTGAAATCAAGACAACCACTGCAACAGAACATAAATCAATGCAAATGTCAGTCATTGAACTGTAATAATATAGGTCTCTAGCATATTTATTAATCAAACTTTGAAATTGAAAGTAACAATTTGTGAAGGAATTTTTTTTCTCACTTACACAAAAATAAAAGAAGTTGGTGTATGTACTTAACGCTTACCAGGAATATAGTACTTTGCAAAATTATCTATGACTCTTTGTGCTCGAGATTTTCTGCTATGAGCCACTTCAACAAGCTTTGACATTCTTGCCACCACTGTGTCTTCTGCCAACTCAGTAGTTTTTACACTTATATATCCTGGAATGATATATATATCCAAAATTATTTTAGGAAAAGTATTATCTTTAAGAGAAATTTAAGAGAGACATGAAAAATAACTAGATACTTAACCATTAAGATTAATAGTTCCAGCCCAGACTACCGAATCCAACTCTTTGGTGACAGGGAATGATTCTCCTGTTAACATCTTTTCATCAACTTCACACTTTCCATCCACCACAACTCCATCAAGTGGAATAGCCTCACCAGCCTTGACCGCAAGGATGGTGTTGATCTTAACATCATTGACATCAACATGTTCCCCAGTTTCAGCAACAACGGCCTTTTGAGGAGCCATGCTCGTTAAAGAGGACATGGCAACCATTGCCTATGCATGTAATAAAAGAAAATATAGACTTAGGACTCAAATGTCAAACGTTTAACATAAATCAGGTTTTAATTATAATCTGTTCTTTGACTAATGTTTGCATTTTACTAGCTGTCTAGCTCTAAGCACTGATCTGTTTGTATGAGTGTGAAGAAATCAAAATTAATTTCAAATCTATTAACAGTATAGACAAAGAGACTCAGCTGGAGTCATGTTCAATTAGGACTAAAACTAGGAATAACAGCGTAAAGCACAAAAAATTATCATAGATACATATACTTGTTGAGTAAACCTGCCCAATATAACACTTAAAGAAACTGCTTTTATTTCATTTCACACAAATTTTGGTGTACAATTCTCACACACTATAACACTCTTTCCCCTGAACATAATTCAGAGACTTTTGCCTAATCTTTCATGTTTCCTCATTCACACACATTGTCATGAACCATCTCTCCCAAAAGTTTAATTAAGCTGTTAGGTGAAGCCATATGAAAGGCTTTATTATATATCTCTAACACACACACAATGTGCCCTCTCATACGCACTATACTCTTCTTTCTCACACACCTCAACTAATCTTCTCTAGCACTCGTACATAATCTGGAGCAATTATTCCTCATAGGCTTGCATAATCTGTTACACAAGCCGAATTTCCAATTCCTAAATAGTTCTAAAAACTTTTAATATTAATTCCAAGATTAAATGGAACTTAGATGCTAGAGATATCAATGATACAACTAGAAATTCTAGACAAACAAGGAGGCGGTAGTGACTCTAAAATATGCACACACAGATCAGAATTCAGAAGCAAATATATTGGAATTTAAGAAATGCAGAATAGTGATACTGAAGAAAATAGTGAAGTACGAGTCACTTGAACTTCTTCATCACTTGTGAATATAAACTCAAATTTATGAAACTCATCTTAACATACATTGGCATTCAATTGAATTATTTTCTTGTAGTACTATGTTTAGTTATTTACCAACTTAGCAGTGATTTGTGTGTGAGAAAGAAAAGAAATTAAAAATACTTCAAGATCTGATGCATAGACAAGGGGTCTTAGCTGAAGTCACCTTCGGTTAAGAGCAAAACAATAATGTAAAACTGGACTTTGCTTATGCCTCTACAAATCGCCAGAATGTTTTAGAAATCATTGCTAGTTTGCATGTAACCGGGTACTGCACATTTCTTGGGGACGACTCAACCACAATTAGTCATTGACAAATTGAATTAACATTTATGCCCTATAGCAGGAACCTAGAGTACATTAATATGCACACTAAGGCACACATATTGGTATTAATCAAGTAGTAAGGGTTGCTGAAGTAAGAAAAAACAGCAAGGTGTCAAGGAGAAAAGGGGAAGTGATGGCATCAAACCTTGTGAGTTGCTCTTGTCTCAAGCCACTGAGCAATGGAAAACAGGAAAATGATGACTCCAGCCTCCCAAAAATCTTGTAAAGCAGCAGTACCACACACTGCAAGATATGAATGATGAAACATAACAAACAGAACATTCAATCATGTGTCAGAAATGAATACATGTTTTTCCATGCATCAGAATAAGCATTCTTTTATTCTTTGGAAAGTAAACTACAGCTTACCCATTTCTCAGTGACTAATCAATAAATATATAATTCCAGTCAAAGTATTATTCATATGTAGAAAATGATTACCTGCCAATAGAACCAGAATGTTGATATTAAGAGTAAGAGCCCTAATGGAAGCTATGGCCCTGAATAGAACTTTAGGGAAGCCAATGGCAACAGAACCAAGAGACAACCATCCCAAAGGGTGATACATATACTTCAAGAAAGAAAGTGCCAGTAACAAGCCACATGCCAACGTAGGTAAGTCTGGCCATTTCTTGTCATTATTGGTCTCTCCCTGTAGTCTCAAACTAGCTTCAAGCCTTGCCGCGTTCAGTGCATCAGCTGACACAATCACATAAATTAAGATCAAGAAAATTCAGGTTGTGTCTATTTGAAAAATATGGCTTTCAAGCAGATATTTTTCACCTCATTTCTGATATTTAGGGACAGAAAATATTCCAAAGCAAAACAAAATACATAATTCAGTGAATGGAAGAGATATAATCTTAGCTTCAAAGTAATCAAGTGCACAATAACTAATTCTTTGAATGGAAATCCAAAAAATAATAATAATAATAATAAAAAATAAAAAATTCATGCATTTTCTAAGTCCTTGTTCATGTAAAAAAACGTGGCTCAGAGGTTCCCAATGATGTGTATATGGGTGTAAATAGGTCAAACAGCCTGTCGGGGATCTATGGTCTAGCTTATTTAAGGCCTATTTAGCTTGACTCGTTTAATAAAAAAGTTAGGTCAAAGCTTTTTAAAAAGCTTATTTAGTTAAACAGGTTAGGTTTCAAGCTCTCGAAAAAGTCTTTTAGGCTTAATAAGTCGGCTTATTTAATTATATATATTATTATTTTATATATATTATGAAATTTTAATATTTATATAATATATATAATATATATATTTTTTTTTTAAAATCTAAGTTTGTTAGCTTATATAAAAACTTAGGTCTATTAGTCTATCTTGTTAGCTTATTTAGAGATAAATATGTTAACTTATTTAAAGGTCTTATTGTAAAGTAAACATTTAAATAAGTTTTTAGACTAGACCATACTTTTAAAAAGACTAAATCAGGTCTTGAAAAATGACTTATATAAAAAATATAGACCAGGCTCAGACTTTACATTTGAGAAATAGGCCAAGTTCGTTTAAAACAAGGACTAATCCGTTTCTACCCCCAGTTGTGGAGTCATGGGAGGGTCAGGTGTACACAAAGTAATGAAGCCTTGCTCATATAGCAATAGTTCAAATTTTCTTTTGTCTGGACATGGGAGCAGGAAGCGGCTTCTGCCTTGGAACTGTAAGAGATTGGTTTCCATAATGAATGTATAAATAGACTTATTGAGTCATTGGCATATTGTCAATTAAGCAAGTAATTAACCATGAAGAAGATGATGAATTACTCTCAGATCTTAAACTACCATTCTAGTGCCTGAATAACAGATTGACCTGATGAATAATACATGGAAGAAGCAGGATCATTCAACTCATTTCAGGAAATTGGAAAAGCGCCAGCAAAAGAGCAGGTAATCAGACAAAAATAACAATAACAGCAATAATAATATTTAAAAGCTTATGTTAGGTAACATAGACCATTTAATCCATGAACAAAATGTAAAAATATAGACTAGCACACCACATGAATCGAAGTGATAAAGGAAGCTATGAGCTATCACATAAAGAACTAGTCAACTCTCTCCTAATCTTTAGAGATTCAAATGGATCCATGATTTAGCAATTCGTGTTATATATTTAGTAGCACGAAAGAAATGCTAAGAGTAAATATTATAGAACTCACCTATTTGTGACTCAGAAATCAAAAGAACATCATGGACCACGGTGACTGTTCGGGTGGGGACTATCACTGTGATATCTTTGACTCCATGAAGAGGCTTTAGAATTCTTTCAACCAGTTCCGCCTCTGTAGCACAACACAGTCCCAACACTTCAAAGTTGCTTCTCTTCAGATTTTCAGCCATTTTTTTTCACTCTGCGTTTCAAAAGGAAAAACAAAGAAGTACCAAGACATAGAGCTTGCAAAACTGAAATGAAAGAAAACAGGAGTTGGTGCCTTCTCCAGTTATCCATCGTTTTTTTTTATTTTTTATACTGTTGAGTTTAAGTAAAAAATGTGATAATATAACATGGCTGACGTTCCTCACGTATTGCAATTTACTATATTTTAAATTTCATTTGCGTCTTAGAGTTTTATTGTAATTACGAAAATGACCATGTCAATCACTTAAACTTATGCATCTCGTTTACTTCTACAATTACACAAAAAATTAATAATTATATATAATAAATTTTTCTTTGATAAATAAAATTGAAAAAAGATTATTGCACACACGAAAATTTTACAGAATTGTTACACTGGCTAATATATAATGTGTCAAAAATTAATTAATAATAACATATTTTCAAAAAATTGATGACCTGCTGGAAACTTGTTAATTAATCGATAATATAAAAAAATTATTAGATAAGAAGGGAATTAATAGATACACATAGTGAACTAATTTTTAACACATTATTAATTGTGATGACAATGATGTGTAATTTTTAGTGTGCAAATAACACATTTATAAAGCTATCCAAATGTTACTTTTTTGTTTAAAATTTTGATTCAACGCCTGCATCACACGCTAGAGGGCATTAATTTTTGTGGAGGAAGTACCCAGATTTCCAGTGTTGCAATGAGAAAAATAAAATCATGTTATTGTGATCTGTATAATGAGCGTGCAGGGTGTATTTCTATCTGCGTGTAGAATGCGTACGAAAATATCAAGAGCTTAAAAGAGCTCATTCATTCTAATTTGTAAAGCTACTATGTAACGAGTTCTTGGCCATTTGGCAAAAAATTGTTTATTTTTCAACATTAATCTCGTAATAATCTGGATTGGTTTATAGTCCAAGAATCTGGTTCCAAAACATAGCCGGCCAGAGAAGCATTTGTCACAAACAAAACAACACATTGTCTCTCATTTCAAATACTAAAAGGTTGGGGACTAAAAAAAATAGAAAAGGTTGAAGGGAAAAATTTCTTCTACATTTGAGATTCTACACATCCCATACACCTCAGATAATGTGTAAATTATTGATAAACAAAGTGTATCGATTAGTAATCGAAATAGTAATATGTTTCCAACTTATCATTAATCCGTTCTTAATTCAATTATCAATCAGTATACATTGTTAACTAATAATTTACTAATAGCATATAATTCTTATTTTCTCACCATATTTTTTTGCTTACATCAATTTTTATATTATTTCACATATTATTGAAATTAACATTAACATGTCAACACATTCTCTTACTTAATCACAAATATTAAAAAATAATATAAAAAGTAATGAAAAAAATTATGTGAAATCATCATTTTCAATAATATGTATGAGAGGCATAGAATCTCAAGTGCAAAAATATCATAATTAAAGGTTGAACACCATATTGTTTCCTCCACACCATTGTAGTTAGATCTTACATGAAATAAAAACATCTAGACATTAACTGCCATATTTCACAGATAATGTATCACAACATTTTTTTTAGATGAAATAATATATTAATTAAAACTTTAGCTAAGCGGAGTATGGTCCTTCATTACATTACCTCTACCTTTCTAGGATGTAAATAATTTTTTTACCAAGCTTAAAAAGAGTCGTACAATAGTAGGATCGATGAGTAGATGATATCTGACCATAATCAAAATTGCAGAAATATAAATAGAAGTATTGGTAAACAGAAGAGTACTGAAATGAAACTAGGAACCCACTTCACACCGTAGAAGTACGTTATGAAGAAGGTGCTGCCAAATGTCATCATCATGCTTGTTATGGATATGAACAGCGTATCAGTCCAAATATTAGCCTCAAAGGCAATGACTTGTAAATGTCATCCACAGCATAACGTGAGAAAAGAACAGACAAGAAAGTTAGTATTAACTTTATGTGGTTGATGACATTTACAAGTCACTGCCCTTGAAGCTAATATTTGGACTTGATAATGCTATTCATCTCCATAACAAGCATGATGATAGCATTTGGCAACGCCTTCTTCATAACGTACTTCTATGATTCTATGATGTGAAGTGGCTTCCTAGTTTCATTTTAGTACTTGCCTGTCTACCAATACTTCTATCTATATTTTTGCGGTCTTCACTCTTGTTAGCTTGATTAATTATAATTAAATTATAATTGATTATAATTAATTTTAAAAATAATTATAATTAATTTAGTATATAATTAGATTTTTATTATAATTTATTTTTTATTATTTTTTTTTGTATGATAATCTTTTTCTATAAATAGATATTAGCCTTCAAATATTCATTTATTTAAAATATACATAAATTACTAATATTTATCTTCTATTTTTGTTTCTATCTTAGTATTAGAGAGTCTAAGCTCTCGGTCCAGACCTCTGCTCAGACATCGCTCCAGACCACGATCGTACGCTCTATTCAGACACCGCTCTAGACCTCCGTTCAACATTGTCCTAGATTCTAAACTCCGTTCTAGACTCAGATTATCGTCCTAGATTTCAGAATCCATTTCAAACTCTGATTTTCACTGTGCTCCAAATCGTCGTCGTCCTTGCCTCGTCACTGGCCGGGGCCACTCCTCTATCACTGTCGAGCCAAAAACTCTCAATGTTGCCGTTTTTTATTCTATCCCAAATGCAATTTGGACCTCGTGACTTCTCCAGGATCTCAATGTTATGTTTTTAGAATATTTTTAGTTTATTCTATTTTCGTGTGCCTAATTGTAACAAGATAAAGCTTAGTAGCTTTAGCTTGAGGGGGAGTGTTAGAATATCCAGAACATATCTCGGGATTAAATTAAGTTTGATTTTGTGTTATATTAGAGATTTGATTCGCACATAATTAGAGATACTATTTTATGCAATCTAAGATTTTCTGGTTAGATCTTTCTATTTTTTAGGTTCTTTTCTGTCAATTCAGCTCTGAAAGTTTAGTTTTTTGCATTCTTCCTTAGTATAATGGAGAAACCATGCATTGCTTGGATTCCTTCAATTGTGCTCACTGTTCCCAGATGTTGTAGATATTATAAAGACTCAAGACACTTGATTGAGAATTATCTCACATGTCTTCCAAGGTCTAATCAAAACAAGTTTTAACCTTATTTCAGTTCTTCTAAGTCTGTGCTTGTTACTGCTGGTAACGGATCCCTGAATTCTTCAGCTATACCCCAGAGTGCCTTTTCTACTAATGATCTTATGTCCCTCCTTAAGTATCTACTATCCAATTTTGGTAATACCTCTTTTACTTTATCAACCACACTAGGTAATACTAAATGGTACTGTGACTCTACTTGCTGTAATCATATGGCGTCCACATCCTGGTCTTTTTCATCCTTATCTGTTAATGACATTGCACATTCTATACATACAGTTGATGGATCTCTTATGAATGTTAGTCATAAGGGTTCTGTCTCTCTACCCACTCTTAACTTACCTGATGCATATCACATTCCCAAATTAAACTTCAATTTCATTTCTGTTGGTCAACTATGTGACTTTGGTTATGAAGTCATATTTTCTTCTTCTGGTTGTCGTGTGTAGGATCCACGAATAGTATAAGTCATAGGAACTGGATGTAAAGTCAGAAAGTTGTTTGAACTCACCAACCTTCATGTTTCTTCTGCCTCAAATCTTTGTGCAACATCCACCTCAGCCTTCATTCAACTGTGGCATCAACGTCTTGCTCATAGTCTCTAGGAAAATTGTGTCCTCTCTTATCTTAAGGGGCTCTAAGTTCGGTTAGTAATGAGTCTTTTCACTACATTTCTTGTTAAACTACTAAACAACATGTATTTTCCTTCAATAAAAGTATCTCTATTTCTAAATCTCCTTTTGACCTTGTGCATTCTGATGTCTAAGGGTCTACCCTCACACCAATTATGAGAGGTAATCGATATCATGCAATATTTATTAATACTTTTTCTCATTTTACTTGGATATATTTAATGAAAAATAGTTCAGAAGTTCCTCAGATTTACATTAATTTTGCTAATATGATCAAAATTCAATTCTCAAAATTAATTAAAGTTTTTCGTCATGATAATACTTCTGAATATTGTGATTTAAAACTTCTCAATTTTCTTACTAAACAGGGTACATTATCTGAGTTTTCTTGTCCTGGTACTTCTCAACAAAATGGTCATCTTGAAAGAAAATGTCGTCATATTCTTGACTATGTCCGAGCTATGCTCATCTCCTCCTCTTGTCTTGAGCGTGTTTGGGGTGAAGTCGCTCTCAATGCTAGCTATGTCATCAACCATCTTCCTTCTTCTGTTTTAGGTAATATATCTCCTTTTGAACATCTCCACCATACTTCTCCATATTACAACTCTCTTAAAGTTTTTGGCTTTGCTTATTTTGTTCTCCTTCAACCCCATGAGTACACTAAACTTGAGCCCCGAGCACGTCTCTGTTGCTTGTTTGGTTATGGCACTGAACATAAGGGTTATCGTTGTTGGGATCCAATTTCTCAACGCATCAGTATCTCCCATCATGTTGTCTTCTGGGAAGATACTATGTTCTCCTCACTCTCGCAGTTCAAGTCCTTCCCTTCCACTTCGACTCCTCTTTTCACTAACCCTTTGGTTGATATCTTTCCTAGTGATTCTGATGCAGGTTCCTCCAGTGAGCTTCCAATCATTTTCGATGTTCCAGTCACTCCCAATTATGTTGTTCCAGATGTAGATCCTCCACCTATCATTGCACCCTCTCTTCCTTTTGAGCATCCAACTAAGGTAAGAACTCAGTCTACCTATTTTCATGATTATCATTATTTTTCTACCATGCTTCACTTACATGAACCTTAGTCCTACCAAGAAGCCTCCATAGATCCTCATTAGCAACATGTTATACAAGAAGAGTTACAGGCTTTGGAGAATAGTAATACTTGAGACCTTGTTGATTCTCCATCTAGTAAGGCACTTGTGGGATGTAAATGAATGTTCAAGATCAAGACTCGTTCTGATGGCTCTATTGAGCACTATAAGGCTCGTTTGGTTGCCAAAAGTTTCACTTAAGAATATAGCATTGATTATGAGGAAACCTTTGCACCCGTTGCTTGCATCACTTCAGTTCGTATTCTTCTTGCTATTACAGCCACTCAGAAATGGACTCTAAATCAGATGGATGTGAAGAATGTCTTTCTTAATGGTGATTTGGAAGAAGAATTTTATTTGCATCCACCTCTTGGTTACACTTGTCTACCAAATAAGGTTTATCGTCTTCGAAAAGCTTTATATGATCTTAAACAAGCTCCTCGAACCTGGTTTGCTAAGTTCAGTTCCACCATCAGTTAGCTTGGATTATCCTTTAGTTCTCATGATTCAACATTCTTTATCCATAAGACTATAAGTGGCACTGTGTTACTGCTTCTTTATGTTGATGACATGATTATTACAGGTGATGATACTTTTGGTATTGTTGATCTTAAAGCATTTTTAAGCTACAATTTTAAGATGAAGGATCTTGACTCTCTCAGGTATTTTCTGGGTTTTGAGGTTTTTTCCTCTGTTAATGGTATTTATTTGCCCTAGCTAAATATGTTTTAGATCTTATTTATCAACTCGATCTCTCAGACAGTCGTACTAAATTCACTTATCTAGAACCTGATGTCAGGTTTACACCTCTGGATGGTACTATACTTGATGATCCTACTCTCTATCGACAGTTAGTTGGCAGCTTAATTTATCTTACTGTTACTCGTCCAGACATTTCATATGTTATTCATCTAGTCAATCAGTTTATGTCAGCTTCACGCACTACACATTATGTTGTTGTTCTACATATTATTCGGTATAGAAAATGAAATTTGTTTCATAAGTGCACCAAGCATATTGAGATCGACTGTCACTTCATTTGTTAACACATTTTTTGTAGTGCTCTTCATCTTCTTTCCATTGGCATTCTTGATCAATCAGTCGATTTGTTCACCAAAACTCATCATCCTGGTCGATTCTACACTCTGGTTTCCAAACTTAAGTTGATTTCTTCTATACTCACTTGAGTTTGAAAGGAGATGTCAACGTGATTAATTATAATTAAGATTATGATTGATCACGATTGATTTTAGGGAAGATTGTAATTGATTTAGTACAGAACTAGATTGATTTAATACATAACTATATTTTATTATTTTTCTTTTCTGTACAACTGTCTTCTTGTATAAATAGAGGCTAGCCCTCCTGTATTCATTCACTAAAAAATATACATAAATTACTAATATTTGTCTCCCTATTGTTGTTTTTAACTACTATGATCAAATATCATCTACTTATCCTTCTATTTAGGGGTGGAAACAGGCCAGGCCAGGCCAGACTTTGGCTTAAACAGGCCTGACCTGTATTCCAATTATAATGCCTGAACCTGGCCTGTGAGCCTGTAATAGGCCAATTTTTAAGGTCTGATCTGACCTTTTTAAAAGTCTAGCCTAGCTTGAAAGCCTATTTAAAGGCCTACTTTGTAATGAGACCTTTAAATAGGCTAACAGACCTACTTTTAAATATGCCAATAGACCTTTACATAGGCTAACAAACATACCTTTAAATAGGTCAACATGTCTTATATAGACTAACAGACCTACATTTAAATAAGTCAATATGTCTTTACATAGGCTAACAGGTCTAAGCCTTGAAATAAGCCAACGGACCCACTCAAAGCCAATAGGCCTTTGTTATAATTTAACACTCACCTTCTGATTTTATAGATGCTCACTGCTTTCTTACTTTAGTCTTTGGTCGATGTGGGACTTGGAGATATACTAAGTTACTCATTTTCTTACTCTAATATTTCAAGTCCCATTATCGATTGATCGTAACGTAAGTATGCAAAAAAAGCGAAAACAAAATGGATCTAGAAAATTGTGTTGTAGCATCTATAAAAAAGGAGGTGAGTGTTAATTTATTTTTTCATTCTAATAAATATATTACATTAAATATATTAATAAATATGTTATTTATATTCTAACTTACTAACTTAAGTTTTAGTTACTAAATTTTATTAAAATTTAATTAAAAATATATTAATATATTATAATAAATTAATAAATAAATTATAATTTATAATTATTATAATAATATATATTATATTATATATAATTAAATATGTCAAACTTATTAAGCAAAAGCCTATTAGATGGTTTGAGACTTGACATTTTTAGCTAAACAAGCTTTTAAAAAAGTCTTGACCTATCTTGTTTAGTAAACAGGTTAGGCTAAGTCGCATCAAATATCATAGGCTACTCTTATTTCCACCCTTACTTCTATTGTATGACTATTTAAGCTAGGTGAAAAAATGATTGGCGTATTAGAGAAGTAGAGGCAATATAACGAAGGATCATAATGTTTGGGTTGGCTATTTGAAACTTAGAGATTTTTGTTTGAATTATTATAGTTGTTAGCTTTCCCATAGTGCCAGCCACATTTGAAGTTGAGATGTTTGTATGAGCAGAAAATTTTCACGAGATACTGAAGTTCACTAACAAGTGTGACATATATAGCTTTGAAGTTTTGCTTGGTCTCATGGTTACGGAAAAGCTTCCATCTGATGAGTTTTTCCAAAACATGGAAGAAGAAATGAGTTTGGTCAAGTGCATGAGAAATGTGATGACTTTAGAAAATCCCAAGCAAGCAATTGATGCAAAGCTTATAGGTGATGGATATGAGGAACAAGTGCTTTTGGTTTTGAAGATTGCCTCCTCTTGCACTTTGGATGATCCAAAGGAATGGCCTAACATTAAGGATGTTAGGTGCATGTTGGCCCAAATCAAGCACTGAATATGTGTTTCATAAATATGTGAAATAACATGTAACACATGTGGTTAAGGGTGTGTGTTTAGGAATACTAGATTAACACATATGCAATGCATGTGCAAATCACACGCAATACAGGGGATAATATATATGAAAGATTTTATAATTAATAAAATCTAATCTAATATTATTATATAAAGTAATGTTTATTATTATTATTTTCTTTTGATGATACCTTTGTTGTCGAAATTGTCCCAATAAGCGAGGTAATTGAATTTTAAAAAAAAGAATTTTGTTTTTTAAATTGGTGATGACTCTTTCGAATTTTGCATTCTGGATTCAGTGCAAGTTTAGCCTCATGATATTTGAAAAAGTAGTCATCGTCCAAGATTTCAATAATGGTGAGGTGGAAGAAGAGGCGGCTACGGCAGAAGCAAGCCATGAAGGAAAAAAAACAAAACAAAACTGTAAATCAGATTTGGAGATGAAAATCTCAAGATTTTTTTTTTTTTTTTTTACTTTGGTTGTTGTTGCCACTTCGAATTTCTCTCTGCCAACGGCATCATCATCATGGTCTGTAGTAACATGGCTCTTGTCTTCACCATCTCCACCGCTGAATGCTTGAGTGGATCTGGTGTAGTTGTGTTGCAGACGCTGAACTAAGGTGTCCATCGTCACGTGCTCCCCTTTTTTCAGTTAGTGAGTATAACTATGGAGAAATGTCAGCCATTAAATTTGTGTAAAATCAACGATCATGGTTGTAAGCCTTTACACTTACTCAACTTTCTCTTGCATTAAGTGGATCTCTTTTCAATATATATATATATATATATATATATATATATATATATATATATATATATATATATATATATATATATATATATATATATATAATGTATATTTAGTAAAAAGAGTATTTATTATAAGATGTGATAATGGTGAATTTTAACTTTTGAATCTTACATGAATGATCAAAATTAGAATATAAATGTATGTGACTTCTTTAAGTGATCACGTGATCTTTAAGTAATTATAATATATCCAAGAATGCACAAAAAAATATGCAAAGAAGAAGACACACAATTTTAATTGGAAAGCTCCCTTAATGTGAGAAGTGCATTCTTGGATATATCTATTGGTGAATATTTTGGGTTGGATGTATATTTCACTCCTCGCAAGTTATTTCAAGCGGGAAAGGTTTATTATTGTCTATTGTTGTGTGTTGTTACTTTCACTATGCGCACACCTCTTTCTCAATAGCTAGTATTAGAGATATTTATTGTTTGTTTGCTTGATTAAATGATGAAACTTAATTACAGTAGAATGATTAGTTTGGATGACCTAATAAACTATCACAAGTGAAAAGAAAAAATGAAAGATCTATTATTTATTAAAAAACTACATTTACTAGTGTTTACTACTGAAAAACAGGTTAAATCTGATGAAGAATGGGCTTTTGAACATGAGATGGTTTGTGACTTTATTCGACAATGGGTAGATGATAAAATTTTGAATCATATTGTTAATAATTCACATGTCAAAACTTTGTGGAAAAGACTTGAGACTTTGTATGCCTCTAAATTTATGAACAACAAATTGTTTTTGTTGAAACAGACTATGAACTTGAGGTACAATGAGGATACTTCTACCTCTGACCACTAGAGTGAATTTGAGGGATGTTTTGACCAGTTGTCTGACATAAGTGTTAAATTTGAAGATAAAACTTTGGGTCTTTGGTTGCTTAATACTCTACCCAATTCTTAGGAAAATCTCTGAGTCACTTTGACTAGTTCTACTTCTGGTGGTGTTGTGACCATTAATTATATAAAGACTATTGTTTTGAGTGAAGAAGTCAGATGACGAACTCAGTAGGTATCTTCCTCACAATCAGAGGTTTTAGTTACTAAAAATTGGGGGAGAAGTTGTGAGAGGGATTAGGGACAAGGCAGTATAGGTGAAAACGAGAGTAGAAGCAAATCAAGGTCTAAATATAAAAACCTTGAATGTCATTATTATGGTAAAAAGGGGCACATCCAACGATTTTGTTATCAGTTGAAGAAGGAGAACAAAGGTAACATGAGCAAGAAACAAAAGAAAGACAGTGAGAATGATGATCGTGTTACCATCATTACTGCAGGAGATCTTGTGATTATTTGTGATGAAAATTTGATTAATGTTGCTTATAATGAAACTAGCTGGGTTGTTGACTGTGGTGCATGTTTTCATGTAACATTAAGGAGTGATTTCTTCACATCTGATACTCTTGGTGATTATGGGGTTTTGAAGATAGGTAATGATGGTATGTCAAGGTGATTGACATTGGCACTGTTTGTTTGGAAACAAGTAATGGGACAAAGTTGATTTTGAAGAATGTCAGACACGATCTAGTTCCTAAAACATATACGCCTAATGTAGCTGACTTTGATAATCATGATGATATGCAGAATCATATTCATGGACTCATGGTGATCAGGTTGAGGATGTTATTGATGATGTTACTATTGAGGTAGATGCTCCTACTCGTGAGGTTGTTGATGAACTTGGTGTTCCACTTAGGAGGTCTTTTAGATAGCAAATTCTTTCTACTCGTTACTCATTCGGTGAGTATGTGCTTATCATTAACGAGGGAGAACTTGAGTGCTACCAAGAGACTATGGAAAATGAGCAAAAGATGGAATAGGTTGTAGCTATGAATGATGAAATGAAATCTTTGCTTGACAACCATATTTTTGAGCTGGTCATGTTGCTTAAGGATAGGAAAACTTTGCAAAATCGGTGAGTTTACAAGGTGAAGAATGTTGAGAATGATCCCACTCCATGATACAAAGTTAGATTAGTTGTCAAAAGCTATGGTCATAAAAAGGGGATTAATTTTAAGGAGATTTTCTCGTCGATTGTTAAAATGTTTTTCATCCGAGTTGTTCTTGGTTAGGCAACCAGTCTTGATTTGGAGGTTGAGCAGATGGATGTGAAAATCGATTTCCTTCATGATGATTTAGATGAGGAGATTTACATGGAACAACTTAAGGGTTTTGTAGTGAAAGGTAAAAAAAACTATGTCTATAAGTTGAAGAAAAGTTTGTATGGCTTAAAACAAGCCCCGATGCAATGGTACAAGAAGTTTGTGTCTATTATGATTAAGCAGGGATTCAAGATGACTACTTCTGATCATTGTGTGTTTGTGTAGAAATTTTCTGATAATGACTTCATTATTTTATTGCTCTACATAGATAACATATTGATTGTTAGTCATAATTTTTCTAGAATTGACAGGTTGAAAAAGGAACTTAGTAAGTCTTTTGAAATGAAGGACTTAAGACCAGCAAGGTAGATTCTTGGCATGCAAATTACTCATGAAAAAGTGGTCAAGAAGTTGTGGTTATCTTAGGTGAAGTACATTGAGAAAGTGTTTAAGTGATTTCACATGGATAAAGTTAAAGTTGTAAGCACACCTCTTACTTTACTCTTTAAGCTTAGAACTAGACAAACTCCTTCTAGTGATGAAGAGAAAGAAGACATGCAGCGTGTTCCTTATGCATCCCCAGTAGGAAGTTTGATGTATGCAATGATTTGCACAAAGCATGACATAGCTTATGCAGTTGGTGTCGTCAGTCGTTTTCTCTCCAATCTAGGTAGAGAGCATTGGAAAGCTGTGAAATGGATTTTGAGATATCTCCAGGACACTTCTAGTTTGAAACTCTATTTTGGGATTGAGAAACTTGTTCTTTGTGGTTATACATATTCAGATTTGGTAGGAGATGTTGATTCTAAAAAGTTTACTTTTGGCTATTTAATTACCTTTGGAGGGAGAGTTGTGGCTTGATAATATAAGTTGCAGAAGTGTGTTGCATTGTCTACTACTAAAGTTGAGTTCATTGTTATTACCGATGCTTGCAAAGAGTTGAAGAATTTTGTGCATGAACTTGGTTTTACTTACCGGATGTATGTTTTGTTTTGTGATAGTCATAGTGATATCTATCTTGGCAAGGATCCTACTTTCCATGGTAGATCTAAGCATATTGATGTGAGGTATCATTGGATACGTGATATTCTAAACTCTAAGTTATTGGTGCTTGAAAAAATCCATACTGATGATAATGGTTCAAACATGTTGACGAAGAGTCTACCAATGGGGAAGTTTAAAACTTGTCGTTCGATTACTAGTTTAGCATTTGCCTCCACTTAAGTTGGAAAGGGAGTTTGTTGTGTGGATCTCCTCGAGTGGATCTCACTTGCTTGAAAGCAAAAACAAGTAAAAAAAAAAAGGGAATAAAAAAGTGTGTGCGCGCTTGCTCGTGAGTGAGAGAAGAAGAATAGGTTTTATAACATTTCAAAAACCAATTCTTTCTTCTTCATGAACAGCATTGTCGACAATTGAGAGAAGGAAGGAGAAAGTTTGTGAGCTAATCTTGTGAGTTCAGATCGAATAGTTATTTGTAATTTGATCTGTATAATTTTTCAATATATTGCTTTATGCATTGTCAGTTTCTACTTGTATGGTCAGAATTTTGTTTCTCCATCGCTACTTATTGGACTGTTTGTATCTCTATGTGAGTTTTGAGTTTTGTTACTTTATTGATTTACACTTTGTTAACAAAGTTTTTTTTCTGAACTTGGCACCAACTTGATTAAATTATCTATTTTATTGTACAATGTCTTAATAATTCTGAATAAAATTTGTTATGATATTTTTGTTTGTTGAGAGACATTTTATTGTACTCATTAATCTATTATAGTGAAAAAAATATTAAACAAAGTCTTGTAATTTTTACCTCTCACATTAAAAGAATTTTTCATGTTAAAATTATATGCCTTTTTCTTTACATATTTTTTATGCATTCTTGAATATATTTATTAGTGAATATTTTGAGTTGACTATATATTTTACTCATCACTAATTCTTTTAAGTGAAAAAAATTTATTTTTACCCATTATTGTATATTATTACTTTTGTTGTATGCACACCCCTCTCCCAACAATCCTATCCCTGTGCTGTAAATTTACTCCTGTGCATAAAAAGAGTTTTCTGCATGTATTAAAAATTAATTTAGATAATATTTTAATTAAAAGTTTGCATGGTGGTATGTTTACATCATGGAATAGCTTAGACAATTTTGTGGATCAAATTAAATGACTTCCTAATCTGCAAAAGCAATCTAGCTAGATCAACCCTGTACCAGGTGAGCATTCGTAACTTGAAATCGATGCTAATGAAATACAGCCACCTACAGTAAAGGTTGGACCCAGTCGACAAATAAAAGCAAGAAAGAAAGCTGCAGATAACCCTGAGAACCCATACATAATGTCAAGGAAAGGGACCCACATTAAATGTGGTAATTGTGGTAGATTGGGACATAATGCAAGAAGGTTCAAACTGCAAAGAACCGCATAATCCCAATCGGAAGTTGTTCAATTTGACACTTTTGACATTGCATCTGCCGAGCGCTGATATGCCTTTTAGTGAACCCCTTTTTTTACTGAACCCAATGGAGAAAGTACCAGCACAACTACAAGACCACGAGGGCCATTTAGTCAACCATCCAGCCCAACTTCATATGGCATCAACTAGTGGTCCATCTAGTTAACCAAGTTTTAGCTACATATGAGAGAAGTATGTTTGGGGTACTAGACCAAGAGGCCCAACAAGAACCCAAAATGAGATGATGAAATAGAATGTCCACGGTCAAAAAAGAAAAACTATTACTTGAGTTTTCAATGTGTTTATCTTTTATTTTTTAAATGGTTATGTATTTAGCCTAAAGCCCTAAACTATGCAATGCCTATAACTGTATAGGCCTGGTTTTTGCGCTGACATAAACCCATGGTCAATTTAAATTATGAATGCATTTGCTGGTTTAGCTGGTTAGATATAATAAAAGTCATTAATGTGTTTTTATCTCACAGCTTAAATTTTTTGGAAAGTTAGTTTTTGATATAGTATAAGAGTCTCATAATTAAATGGTCTTGAATTCGATCATTGTTATCTCTATTCTTTTAAATAAAACAAGTTAAATTTCAACATATGATAATTAAAAATAAACTTATATATTGTCTAAGCTTCAAACCTAAAAGATTCTTGCGTAGAGGAACGTGTTAAAGAACAATTTATATGCTTTTACCTAATAACTTAAGTTTTGTCTTTGACATAGACTGTTGATTTATCCTTGTTATTATTATGTTTTGGTATTTATTTATTTAGTTTTGTCCCATAAACTAAGGGTGTGTTTGTTTTAGATTGTGATTAGCTTTTTTTGAGAAAAAAGCTATTGTAATAGTATTTAATTATGTTTGATAAAATTAGTTTCAGCTTTTGCATGAAATTCAATACAAAATAAAAACTTTTTAAAGCTAATTTTTATAATGCTGAAAATTGAAACTTATGATTTCAGCTTTATAGATTATTTCTTACACTTTGATATGTAAATACTATTTTATCCTCAATCAAATAATTTTTTTAATCATTCTATATCTATTTTAATAATTTAATGCATAAAAGTGATTTTTTTATATCATCCAAATGAATCACATTAGTTTAAAATCACTTTACAACTAATGCATCCAAATATAAAAATGAATCGATTATAATCGATTATAACAAAAAAAATTTATACAATAATCGATTACTAAGCATAATTAAATTTTTACAATTTTTTCAACACACACTAAGATGATGTCAGCTCTTTAATGTCAAGCAACCATATGTCAACTCTTCATAGTTTGTTTACAATCTAAGAACAGCCCGTATAGTCAATTTTATGTTTTTGCAGAATATTTTTGGGTTTGAATTGATGATTTTTTATATTTAACCCTTATAGTATATGGTTATTTTTTGTAATTTTGTTGCACTAGTCCTTTTTTTTTCTTTATACTTGCATTTTGCACCTATGCAGAAGTTCCTGAGATACTGACCATTATTTCTCATTCATAGAGAACAGGTTTTCACCTTATTTGTTCAATTAAACAATAAAGGACAAGAAGCACTATCTCTCATTAGTCACTACTCACTACTCACTAGCCATCATCAAATTCTTCTTATAACACATTTCTTTTTATCTCTTTCTTCATCTTCAGTTTGCTTCTCAAAAGCTCAAATGGTTTACTTTCAATCTTCTTTTTCTTTTAGGACAAAGGACATAACTTGTGCAGTTTATATATGGGTGTTAATTATCACAAATAAGTGTCTATGCCAAGGTTCATGTGGCAGCAATAGAGGTACATGTAGGCTGCACTCAATTAATTTTAACAAATTAAACAATTGTCTCAATAATTCTTTTAAAAATCGATTTTGGCACTAGAAAAGAATCATGAGTTTTTTTCGTGTTTAATGTTTTATCTTAACCTGTAAAACCAAATTCCATTTTGCATGTCATCCTTTATCATTTATCAGAAATAGTAGTTTATATTGTTGTTGTGATCATATTATTGGCTTATAAAAATCAACAAACATACATATTGGCTCACAACTTCCAAGAACATAACATATTTTCTTTTCTCATTTGTGGTGGTTTGTAGAATTTCGAAGCCATTCAAGTGGTTCAGTGCATATGTCTGAACATCAAAATTTTAATGGCCATAAAATAAATAAAAGCCAAATCTTGTGGTGGGCCACCAATCTAATGCTATTATGTTCCAATCACTAAACTTCTTTTCCAACAAATAGGATTCTCTTGGCCAATCTCAACTATTGTAGATGTTCTGATTATATATATATATATATTGGTAAAAATTCTGATTATATTTTTAAACTGCATCCTCAAGAAGGGGCCAGATGTAGGGTTTTGGGGGGCTGTCCCATGGCTTTAGCCCATATTGACACCTATATCTATATATTTATGACATAGCAGGGCGAGTACTCATTTGTGTATAAAAATGAATTGTAGAGGTTAAATGCATCGCTCAGGATATAAAGATCGAGCCACAGACAGAGAGAGTAAAGAAAGAGGACCAGCTAACTGATATGGATATTGTACAGAAAATGACTGTCAGTGTCAGGAATATTAATTGGTTTAATTCGTTGGATAGGAGCAGCTCTGAGTTCCCAGCAAAACAGGTACGAAAATGAAATCATTGTCTTAATGTCCATCTGGTTGGCTATCTTGGTCCCCTACTCCGAGCAATTTAAAAGGTTTTTCATTTTTTTTATTTTTTATTTTGTTTCTCCCAATTCCTTGATTGTTGATTGAACTGTTTGATTATTTTGCTACTGGAGAAGAAGTTGACACAAAGTAGAGTGTGTGTACAAAAATTACACAATCATCTAGACGACTGTTAAGTGGCGTTGGCACTGTTGAAAATGAACGTGTGAGCTGTGATCATGGAAAGACAAATGTTGAACTGCAAAATCTTGGAACACTGCTGAAAATGACTCACGAAATGGGGGTAAGCTGATCATTTTGTCACTCGCTCGCTAAAGAGAAAGAAAGGATAAAAACTCAACAAAAGAAAACCGAAAAGAGTGAAATTCCCATGATTGAGAAAGTCTACCAAACTTTGTTTAAGATTATTCCTGAATCATGAAGAATTTTTTTTTTTTTAACATAGGCTTCTCTACTTCTTCAATTTTGCTTCCGACAATTTGGATTGAGTTTTGTACGTTCGATTCTATTGGGACCATCTTGGCTCCCAAAGACCCAAATCGGCCTACCAAAGAACTCCCCACAATGACTCACGCTAATTATTAGTGGACCTCAGCCCATGCAATAAATACGGGATCTAGACTTCAGACAAACCAATGTATGTTTGCGGATGTGGGGGCACACTAGTTTTTTTATTTAAAAAAAAAATCTACCATATATGTAAATTACTATTTTCGTTTCTACAAAACCTAAGAATGATTGCCCCCAGTACAAGAGGTTGAAATGTTAAATTCCATTCACGTAGTGTTAAATTGTTAATTGATATCTTACTTAAATGATTTAATTAGCATCCAAAGCTCAAAGTCTGCAAAATGAAAAACTAAAGAGACAAGCCTCCCTTCCTCTCTATCTCTCTCTTCTTTTGAGCTTCCATCTATGAAAATGTTAGAGTGGGGAATTGTTGTCCTCTTTATTTGGTGACAGTCTTAATATTTTTTTTTCATTTATTTTTGTGTGTTTTTTTAATAATTTGCTCAGATCTTATAGATCTTGAGCTTGGTTGTCCAAATTTATTTCTCTCAAGTAAATCTTGTGTTTTTTTCTAATCTCTTTTATGTGTGTTTTTGTTGTCTCTTTATGAGTGTATTAGGTTTTATTTTTTAAAATATCTTTTATCAGTTTTCTTGTAATTGATCATATGCTAATCATTTTGCAGGTAGATGAGAGTTTCAGATCTACTTTGAGAGGATACATAATACACTTTTCAAGCTGTAACACTTTTCGTGTTAGTCTTCACTGTAAAAGATGTTTAAACATCAATAATCTTTGAATAAAGAACAAATTTACAAGATTGATAGTTAGTTCAAATGATAGATTATATTTGTTTCTTTCTCTTTCTATATTTGATCATTTTTTTAATTTATAAGTATCCATAAGTTTCGATTATAGTGAATTTTCTTTCTTATAAAAAAAAAAAACCCAAAGTCTGCCCAAACACAGAGCATAGAGTAATGTCTATTTGCATAACTAATCCCAGATAGCTCATGTGAATTCCTATGAGATGAACTAGCTCTCAGTATGCATAAAAAAGAGAAATGATAACGATATTAACACTACCTGCGATAAAAAATTACAACAAATATCCCAACTTCAAAATACATAAAAGTTTCCGAGCAAGTTGAATGGGTTTGCCCCTACCAGATCTCCAACTCTTTGTTTTGAGCAACTTCTCTTTTATTCACGCTCTTACTTGATTGTCAAATGCTTTTTGTAGGTACTAGGGCATAACTCATGGCTGAAGGAGAGGACCAACTTTTGATTAAAACTTATTGGATCAGACCCACTGGTTATCAAAAAAAGCATTTCAAACCTACATTTCTCTCACAATACTACATGGTATAGATACGTGGTGTAAAATCTTGTGCTCTTTGTTTGATTTCTGTCTCTAACTGCTCACATGTAGTAATGTTCTAATAGTAGTCATCGCTTTGTATTATTTCCTTCTTTTGGATATGTGATTACTAGTCTTTATTTAGAATTGCCACTTGGAGCAACAATAACATCATGAAAAAATTATTGTTATGTGGTGGCACAAGAAGATTAAATTGTCATTAAGACACTACATTGGTTTCTCAAACCATAAATTCATTTTAAAATCATTTTAGGACTGTAGTATTCGATAGGTAGTGGTTAATACAACCAACGTACTTAGAAATTCTATAACCAAATACGTAAGCTCTGTTTTGACAAACGCAGGGTTCAACTTTCCAAGTATCTTATTATACTTGTTGAACTTATTTTAAAGCCTTGAGTTTTGAGATGTAATAATAAAACAAAATAATATATTAGACATTGAAAAATAGTCCCCAAAAAAAATCGGTTATCCAGTATCAACTACCTTGAAGTATACAATAATGTAATCAGTCAGTCCAAACAATACTAATATTTATCATTCGTTGCATTATCTTTGTTGTTGCATCACTATTCCCTCCTAGTGTTTTTTAAGTTAAACAACCCTTAGCTCAATATATTAAGTGGATTTTTGTTCAACTACCACATATAATATATGCAACCTTTTATTTAACAAATCCACTTTGAAGCAATATCTTTGCAGTCCAAAAAGTCTACCAGTTCATCAACTGCCACTCCTTTATTGTTATTTTCATATAAATATATGTAATGAGTTGCCGAATTGGAGAAAAGCGAGTGCCGAGTGCCATAATTTTTTATTAGTATAAAAGCTTGGCACTATTAATCTTCTTCTTTTTATATTTGATTATACTCTTTTTTTGTTAAAATGATATACGCAAAAAGTTTAAATTTATAAGCTATTGAAAATTATTCAAGCTCGTAATTATTAGCCTATACAATAATACATGCCGAACATTATAATTTTAGAGCAGAATCTCTGTTCCTAAGTGTGCTACAATTTATACCTTGGATGCATTAACTGTCATTTGGCCACCTTTATTTATTAAACACTATATCTATTGTCTAATTGCTATTTTCAATGGGATATATTTCTGATGTACCAGGGCACCACCTAACTTTTGAGCTTCCAGCTTTGAGTTTTAGCACATGGGCACCCTAAAAAATTTTGTACCCTGCTAACTACTCTACCTTCCTACAGAAATAAAGAAGCCCTTCTCCTGCGAAAATTAATTACCATCAGTAAAAACAAAAGTAGAAGATGTAACAGATTGAATGTTAATCTCTGCCTGTCTGTGGCTTTGGATCAGAATATGTATGAAAAATGATTACATGTGAACCTCCAATTGATATTTAATAAATGCATTCAGAACAGAAGTACACGACAGCTACAGTGGGCCTTCCAATTTCCGAATGGGGATAAGAGCATATGGCAACAAGCATGGCAGCCAGTGCATCCACGAAACTTCTTGTTGAATGGCTATTCTTATTGAGGATTGTTATTGTTATTTTATGATTATGATTATTATATTTATAACAAACCAATCCTCAAGAAAATATATTGAAGGTAAAAAATTGAGGAAGTGTTTGGTTAGTTTTCTAATTTTTTGTTTTTAATTAATATTTTTATTTATAATTTGAAAAATGTCATCTTATTTTTATTTCATTTTTATTTTCAAAATTTTGTGAAGAAAATACTATTTTTTTTGTAACTATAGAATTGATATAATTTAAGGATTTCTTGACGTTGTTACCAAAACTTGTTAAGGGTACACATTTAAAATATTGAGACCCTTAAATTGAAATAGTGCTTAATCCTTGTTAAATTTTTTCTTTATAATTCTTTCACTTAATACTTGAATACAATAAGAATTGCAAAAGGTGACTAGGCCATTTGGCAAAATGGTTATTGCCCACATTATTATTTAGGCTTGCAGTTTGAGTTTTGTATTTGTTGCCATATTCTTCACCTTTACGTATGTCACGCAACTCCTATTATGGTAACCGAAATTTTTGCAAAAAGAGCTTGAAAAATACGGGCCATCATATTTAAACAAGTGCTTTCTGCAACGAGTGTAACCTTGTGGGAGAAATTACCTTTGCTTTGCTAAACTTATATGTAAAGCAAATAAATAAAAAAATATTTATTATTAATTTATTTAGTGAATTAAAATTACGATGTACTTTAATTATATCAACTTTTTATTCACTTGACAAGGGTATCAATGAAATATTTTTTGGTGAAGGGTATCAACGAATTATTACTGCACGAAAACAACCTTTGTGTGTCATTTTCCTCTGCATCTGACCTTTTGTTTCAATTATAATATCTTAACAAGGCAGAACCATATGTGGTCAAAATTAAGGCATATGAGTTGCCGACATAATTGAGTTCAATTTTGATAAATTTTTCACATCCACAAAAATAAAATAAAAATAAAAATAAAACACACACACACACACACCATGTTATAGAGATTGATTTGATAGAAGTAATACAGCCAGAAGAGCCTTCTCTGCATCTTTATATATATGTAACATGTATGTACAGGTAGTTTAAAGTGGCACCCAACTCCTTTATCTTAAGTACTTCCGGTGGAGTCGGGTAGAGATATTGAAAAGGAACTGTCATATTCATATTCCAGATCCTCAAAACCCCAGAATTTCTCCTCTTGCTCTTCTTCCTCTAGCATTTTCCACTTCTCTTTATCCATCTCCCCCTCTTCAATTACCTCTAATACCTGTCAATTGATAAAAAGATTTTTTTTCAAAAATAAAAAAAGAAAGAAATTAAATACCATTAAAATATAAAGATCATCTAGGAGAAACTGAATCGAAAGCTCCATATAACTGTACATTCATTTTTGTACAAGATCTATAGTAAGAGTTCTTTGTTGGATAAAGGTATAAATCAGCACACAAGGGGTGCCAAAAAAACCGATTAGAACTTAACACAGTCCAATTGTCTAGCTGATCTTTAAAAGAAAATACACTTAACCATAATAATAATGTTCAGTACAACAGAAACCACGTTGGCCCTTTCTAACTTTCAAGTAAAATATACATTAATGAGAAACGGCCTTTTAATTGGCTTCTTAGTATTTCCAGAACTGTAACCCCTACTGTATAATTTTCCTTTATTTAATACTCAGATCAAATATGAGATTGCCATATTATCTGCTGTCTTATTAGCATAATGGTTTAAGTTAGGTAGGACAGAACATCAACTGACTAATCAATTTGCATGGGTCAAAAAAAGCAGAAAACAAAAAAATAGGCTGCCAATAACAATTGGAATGAATCTTAAGTTCTTACATCACATATCTGACTGTTGAAAACGATGAGCAAAGGCATCTACGAAAAGTCATCATAATTAAATAAAATGACAGCTGACAATATGGCATTATATTTTGACATTTTGATTGTTTGAGACCATAGAACATATCTTACGATATATTGTTCTGTCACATGGCAGTCAATTAAAAGGCCATAATTGGATTAATGAACACGCCACAAATGCTAATAGATAATAAGACAAACTGAACAAGCTTAAGGAAGAAGTGAACTCATATATAATAAAGCATTTTTGAGAAAATTTATTAATGCCAAAAATAATAATAATAATGATTCTCATTTGGAAATTTGCAATGAAACATCAGCGATGTAAAATTTTTGATCCACCAAAAATATGAATATGTCTAATTAGAAAATTATTTCTCCGAACTTCATACTTTTGCTGATACGGGGCTTTAGAGGTCGAGTATAGTGTATAAATAAAATTTCCATCAGCTATGAAACAATATGGGGATATAGGGGTCTTGCATAAATTAATTTGATTAAAAAAAAATCAGTGGACCAATTGCAGTCTGTTCAACGTATCAATAAATATAGGATATAATCTAATAAACATCAAATAGTGTTTTTTTATGCAATGCCGTGTGGTTATACCAGTTATTATCCAAGTCTGATGACCCAAATAGAGTTGGTGATTAGTTTCAATAGAAAGAAATAGATGGAAAAGAAAAGATGATAAATAACTAGTTTTGCACCAAGTTATAATTGAGAGTGACTAAAAGAAAATCAACATTTAAGATGAAATCAGCCCTGCTAGCTGTTGTCCCATATGTAGGGTAGAGCTTGAGAATCAGGGTTGAATACTAAACAAACCAAATAAATAGACAGATTAGTTGAAAAAGTAATGTTAAAAGTAAGTAGCAAATGTATTTGAGCTACCTCGCTCATGGTTGGTCGCCAAGTTGAAGATGCCCGGATACACAAGGAGGCTGCAAAGGTAAGTCTTTTAAACTGTGTTACATCATAAGTCCCTTCAAGCCTTGGATCTACCAGCTTTTCTATCTCCCCTTTGTTCAATATTGGTTTAGCCTGTTAAGTCACAACACATTGTTATTTAATTTACACCAAAAACCTTTAAATAAATCAATCAATGTAAAAGCCACCATTAGTCTATAGCCTAACTCTAGAAGAAACCAAATGTGGGATTTCCTATGGAATACGGCAAGTACATAAAAGAACAAAGTTTCGTGACCAAAGGAGGGGACTACTACCCAGCTGTGCAGGCTTTGGTGAGATCCATCCACCGGTTTCCTCCCAGAGATGACTTCTAGCAAGAACACACCAAAGGCAAACACGTCTGTCTTCTCATCCACAACTCCATGCATATAGTACTCAGGTGCCAAATGCCTACAAAAGATAAGACATTACCATTTAAAAAACCACGTTTTGTTTCAATATACTACATTGATAGATAGCTATCATTGAAGGATCCTAGAAAAGAAAGGGTACCCAAATGTCCCTTCTATTGGGGCTATTGAATGATGAGTCCACTGTGATGGAAGCCACTTTGCTAGTCCAAAATCAGATATCTGCCACAATCAAATCAGAGAAAGTAAAACCATCAAAATCACTGTAGTTGAAACATGGATTCAACAAATATAGGCAAGTAGAGTACAGATTAAAGAACCTGTGGTTCAAAATCTGCTGTCAATAGAATGTTTGACGACTTGATGTCCCTATGGATTATCCTCCTTTGGCAAACTTTGTGCAAGTAGTGAAGGCCACGTGCAGTCCCAAGAGCTATCTTATGCCTTGTTATCCAATCCACAGGAGGCAATTTCTCATCTACAAGGAAGATTCATAGACCATGAAGACCCTTTTTCTTTTTCTACAAACCCAGATGACAAGACAAGTTTTGCATCCCAAAATTTAGTTTCAACAAGTCAAAAAAGATTGCTTTTTTTTTTTTCCTTTTCTTTTTTTGATGATGTTGATTTATGTACCATGAATAAGAGAAGCAACTGAGCCAACGGTGGATAGCTCAAAAACGAGGTAAAGTCCATTGTCAATGCAACACCCCAGAAGAGGCAACACGTTGGAATGGCGAACATGACCAATTGTACCAATCTCAGTCAGAAACTCCTTCTCCTTCCTCTCATCCCTTGAAGTTCTTGTGAGCCTCTTCACTGCAATTTCCTCACCACCATTCAGTGTTCCCTTGTAAACCTCTGCATACCCTCCTTTTCCAACCAGATTTTCTGACAACACAACACCAAAAAATGTCAACTTTCAATCCCAAAGTCACAAAAGATAGACACTTTGAATTTAAACAAAAACAAAAGAAAAGAAAATGGAGTTCAAGCACCTGAGCTGAAGCCATTGGTGGCATCAACCAACTCTTCATAAGAGAAGCATTTCCAAAAGGGTCTTGGAGGGTGTTGTTCATGTGGAAGATTCACCGAGCCCTCGTCGTTTTCTTCCCCAAAACTGCGTCTTCCAAACGAAAAGAGCCTCTTCAAGCTGTTGGTCCGAATATACTTCATTGTAATAAATACCAAACAGAGGACTCTGTTTTCATGCAGAGCACCAAGGTTGGAAGAGACACACAAACTCCTTCAGACGATAAAAAAACAAGAGGGAAAGTGAACAACAGTGTGTTTCAGTCTTTCTTCTGTTCTCTCCCTTAGTCTCACATGCGCAGAGACGCACACACACGCGAGGAGACACAGACACGCAGATTTAAGAAGGAACAGAGAGTCAAAGGGATTTTTGTAATTTTCTTAGTTTAAGGAATAACGTGAACCAGGAAAATGTCTGAATAGGATAACTGCATGTGTACTCGGGTCCGTTAGATGAGATTAAATGCTTTGTCTTGTGTAAACATGGGAATTGGGAATGCCAATGCCCTTTTTCAAGACATAAACAGTAACAAAAGTTGACAGAGCTAATCGAAGAATGACGAGACTGAAAAATTCTTCTAACTCTGAGAATATTATATATTATATATATAGTATATATTAATTCTTTAAAAATATAAAATGAATCAATTATAATATCTTTATTATTAATAATATATATATTTTTAATATTTTTTTAATATTATTTATTATATTTAATCTTTTTATTACTTTTTTTATTAAATCTAATACTTTTAAAAAAATATCACGAGTGTATACAATCTTAAAGAAAGTGTATGATGATTTTTTTTTCAAAATAAATGTACATTGTTCAATTAATTTATAACATATAATTTATAGTTCACGGACATGTTATTTTTGAGATATATTTACATGTTAGATATTTATTTATGTCAGACATATGAGAACACATGTATAAAACACATGTCTTACATATTTAAATGTGTCCAATTAAAAAAATTATTTTTTCAACTTGAACACGTCTTGGACATGACTCGGACACGCTTGTATACGGCTTGGACACAATTCATTAATATTTTTTCTAAAAAAAATAATTTGCATGATTAATGTCCAATTAGTAAGCCTATAACTCACTCAAACTCAATCACATAACTGACGTCTCAAGCTACTATTTTCACATATTAATATTTTAAGTTTTATTTTTTCACACGCACTATTACCACTTTTTTTTATTTTTTACACACCACTTCTATCTCTGCTATCTCTACCAAGTCGTCTACTTTGCCGTTACCGAAACTTGTCTTACACTACTATTCACTCTAGTTAATTTTACTCTAGTTAATTTTTTTGATGTATATGTACTTGCATTATTATTTCTATTACGAGAAGTTGATTTTAATTTTTTTTTTAAATGTCAATAGATATTATGTTCTATATTTTTTGGGAGGGACTTAATTAGTAAGTAGCAAATATTGACATATATGACATATAGTAATATATTATAAATCTTCAAACTTATAGAAATTATATTAATGAATTATGAATTTTTATTCCTTAAATTTTGTAATTATATATATATATGTGTGTGTGTTGTGTCTATATCTTACAATTTTTTAAATTTAATGTGTTATCGTGTCCCAATTTATCCATATTCTCGTATCACATATCCTGTCTCGTATCTATCTTCATAACATACAATAAGGTTTAAATAACTAAACTAGCATACTAATTAATCGGTGAGAAATAGTGAGAAATTTTTAAATATTGCCTATTATTGATACTCAAATAACATATGATATATATTAAAATATTGTAAATCTTTTAAGTTTATAAAAATTATATTAATAAATTATGAATTTTTATTTCTTAAATTTTTAATTATATATATATATAAACTAAGTTCTTTAATTTATTATTTTGATATATATATATGTGTGTGTGTGTGTGTGTTGTGTGTGTATCCTATAATTTTTTGAATTTAGTGTGTTTTCGTATTCATATCGTGTCCTGTATCCGTGTCCGTATCTGTACTTCATAACATATAATAAGATTTAAATAACTAAACTAGCATATCAATTAATCGGTGAGAAATAGTGAGAAATTTTTAAGTATTGCCTATTATTGATACTCAAATCAACAGGTTATATATGTAAATTAGTGTGTACACCTAAGAATTCTTCACTAATCTGAGTTAGAAATTCAATAAGATATGAGCCTACTTGTCTTCTCTATTTATGGATAAAGTTTTATTTATTGCTTAAGTTATATTAGAAAGTTAATCTCACTACTAATTCAATTTTTTGTCTCATAATTTATGGTTTCATTAGCTTAATATATTGCTTTGAGAATACACAACAAATTCTCCTTTTAAAGAGTATTTGAATTAGGTGAATTTTGCTGATTGGAGAACCATGTTGTGCATTATGACAAATGTAACCATAAGTTATTAACCATGCCATTTGTGCTTTGCTCAATGCTAATCTGAGTCCCTACTAAAAAGTGAGAGATGCTTGTTCCATTAGTTCTTCCTCATTTAGTCATGTAATTTGCTTACCTTTAATCTGTGGTTCTTTATTTCTTTTTCCTTTTCTTCTTTGTGCGTATTAACTTCAAAGTTCAAAGTTTTAAATTCATGTTTTTGAGAATGAAAAGGGAAAATTGGAGGCAAACATCATTCCCAAATGTCAAATTCCGAGTATGCTAATATTGGTATCAGTATGTATAATTAGCCATGTCCAGTTAAGGGAATGGTTCAGGTAAACTACTTTGCATTTATGATGGAAAACTAGTTCAATTGATAAAGTTGCTTCTATTTTTTCGAAATTATTTTCAGACAAAAGAATAGCTTCTTGTTAAAATCAACATTTATTGCTCCACCACCCATTTTATGAAATGTTTCTCAATAAAGGACAACATATATAAAGGGTTGGTAGAGTTGTAATTTTATTTTTTTAATGAAAAGTTTAGAGTGATGGGAGATTTTTTATATTTTAAAGAGTGCTAACATTTTAAGAAAAGTTTTTGAATATAAGACAACATATATAAAGGATTAGTGAAGTTACAATGTTTTTTTCCTCCTTTTTTGTATGAGTGAGAAATTATAGTAAGATTATAAATTGTATATTAATAGAAAATCCCTTGACGAATTCAAACTCAAATTATGCACTTGTCCTAAGCAGAATATCAACAAGATGAACTAACCCCATCGGAATGGAGTCGCAATGTAATTCCTATTATAAAGTGTACAAAGTTTAATTGGTTGAAATGAGTGAAAAATTAGTTTGAAACAAATTTTTATCTTTTTTAAACGTGGTTTGAAACTTAAATTTTAATAAGCGATAATTAACTTTTTTATACCTACAAATTTATAGTATTACCTAAAAATGAAAAGAAATATGGATGGGGTGAATAAAATCCTACATGACGCTGTTTTCATACATATCATCACCTTTTATTTTTTTATCAGATTTTTTAATTCTTATAAGGAATTTGATAATAAGTGCCTTTGAAGGTACTCATTAAAATTTTTTAAATAAAATATATTAAATAAAAAATAATTCATTTAATATATTGTAACTCAAAAATATATTTATTATTTTTTTCTTTAAATAATTAATACTCTTTAACCAGCGCCATTGCGAGTTGCGACACTTTGTAGCAAGAACCATTTTATAATTATGAAGTACGTACATGCTAAAAGCAATTGCTTAGATCTTTGTGATAAAATTGGGAATTAAAATCACGATGTTATGAAAACCAAAAAGTTGACAAGTGTAGCTTTGGCTTATTGGAAATCTTTGCTCTATAATTTGCGAAGCTGGAAGACTCGGATGCCGAGCATGAAACGGTTCCATGTGCCACAGTCCAGATTTAGGTGGGACTTTAAACGCATTTGGCAAACAGAGCCAAACCAATGTTACATAAATAAACTGTACCATTTTGTACTGGATATTAAACCATCTTTATAAAGTGAAAGATGGACATTATCAGAAAGGGAAAGCCACTCAAAGAATCACAAAATAATACTGAAAAAACGATTCCATTATCTGTATATGAGTGGACGAACAAAGATCTAACCCCTTCATATAAGAGGCAGTTAAGTCACACAGCTTTGAAAAAAAAAAATCCACTGTTATAGAATAATCAAAATTAATCTCACACCACTAAACTTAAAAAAATCCCACATACTCATCACTAGCTAACAACAGCACCAGATAAAGATGAAGCTCAATGTAATCAATTCGTTGTTATTTATTTCGCACAGTATGGTCTATATAATTTATTTATTGCAAGCAGTTAGAAACATGTTATCATCCGTTCTTCATTAGCCCTAAAAGTCTTACAATAATAAAACAAAATAGTTGATGTCATCAATTGGATAATCCACTCTCTTTATATGATGATTATACTTTGTTATATAATTCATAAAATTAAATAATATATATTTTGGACTTGTAGTTTGAACTTTGAACTTCTTATAAGTCATAAAGTTAAATTTCTTTATTTATAGTAGACGGAGAATGAATGCATACTCTCGATGATTGATGGTGATTTGGTGGTTTTGGTAAATAATATTATATTATTAAACATATCTTCTAGTTAATTTTTTTTATAAAAAAAAAAAAACCATGAACCCAAAAGCTTTGTCTTGATGCAGTTATAAACAGGCCATAGAGACAAATGTCGGTACTTAAAGGCATCAACATGTTCGAAAGAGAAAAGTTCTCATAATATTAATCATCAATATGATACATTGATCCCTTGCTATTTGTCTTGGAATATTGGTCAATCTTGAGTCAATAAATTATTGGCCTGCTTATAATGTTAGTTTCCAATATGGTATAACAGTACTTTTTCATATATCTAGTCTCTAGAACTCCATTATTGAGACTACTTTGGTTTCTTCCTTGAAAAAACATCACCTTATTCACATATAAATTATAAACCACATGTATCTGTTTACGTTTTATTTTTCAGTTCATGCGTGCTTCATCCAAATATCATATAATTAAGATGAAAATGATAACAATTGTCATTACAAAGAGATGATGAAAGCTTATGATGAGAAGCTAGGTATCTTTCAATTCGAGGTAAAGTTGTTGAAAAAGATGTAACTTAATTTTCTAAAGCAGTGAGGAAATTAAATCAAGACTTTTACTTCTGATCAAATCCTACTCTTTTTCTTTTAATGCCCAATAGAGTATTCACACATTTTTTTATGCTGTATTCTGATTCTCATAGTTTCATTTCAATCCTCATGCTTCAAAGACATGGTAAAAGAAAACATTATTGTGGGTTGTCACTCTTTATAATATTTATATTGAACAAGTATATATAGAAAACGATGTCAAATTATCAATCAGTCATAAATAATTTGAAATCGATGTGTTCTAAAAACTACATTTTGAAATACAACAAGACTTTTCTTTGGTGTATGTGTATGTATCATGGTTTTAAATTACAATTCACAATCACACTTATAATCATAATATTATTATTTGAATGATCTCTGGAATCATATTGTGATTATAATTACAATTATATCTATCACATTTTTTTGTAATTGTCTGTAATTATGATAAGCACAGTATATTCGCAATCATGATACTATAATTTAAAACCATGTATGTATGCATGCATGAGACATATGACAGGACCACTGCTGAATGAATCAATGGTAATTGTAGTTTCCTTCCACCGTTGTCATGGAAGTTGGACGAGAGAAATATAATTTTCTCACCAACTTAGAACTGAACATTCGAGTGTGGCCACCTTTAGCCAATAAAATTCCCTAGCTGGGAGAGCATGAACAGTCTTCAATGAAAATTGAAACTGGCACAGCAAGCCATGCTCTCTTTGTTTGCTTCCTCTTTCTTCGTGAACTTCACAAATCTTCTTAGAGTTAGGTGCCTTACCTTATTTAAAATTAGAGAAATTCTTACTTAAGTTAGGTGTACTAAAGTTAGATGTACTAAATTAATCAAGATTTAATATTTTTATAAATTTTTGTAAAATTAATTATGTAACATAAAGATTTATAAAAATATTAAGTTTTAATTAATTTGCAGTGTCTTCATCCTAGATACTTAAGATTTAAATAAGAATTTCTCATTAAATTAAAGGAGAAAAAAATTTATAAACCCAAAAAATGGACAATATAACTAATCAATGATGTACCAAAATAAGGTACCTTCAACGAGGAGGTGAGAGAGCAATAACCTTATGAGAAGGAATAGAGAAATATTTTATCTTTTTATCTAATTTTTTTATTAATTTTTTTAATTATTAAATAAAAAAATATTAAATATTTTTTATATTTTTAAAATATTAGATATATTTATTTTTTATTTAATATTTTTATTTAATATTAAAAAAAATTATAGGAAGATATAAAGTTACTGGATGGATAACAACAAAGTAGGAAGGCAAGTAATATGGTAACCTTATAGGTAGGTTTGGTACCATGTTAAGCATTTAATTGGACGATGATTTTAAATTAGTTGACTATGCATTGCGGTGTAAACTTGTGATTTTTTTTTTCTCTCTCTCTATATATATATGGCGGCGTTTTCCATGCACACATGCACACGAAATAAAAGTGTGCATGGATGCTCACTGATTTCTGACCGTTCATTTGGAATACTTGATGATCAACGGATGGTTTCCCTTACATGAGACCTGCTGAGTGGGTCAGAATCAAATGAAAAGTATTTGCATAATGGTCCTTGCACACAAAACGAAACGGGTTGAACCCGTTGAGTTAAACTTTGTGATGAATAAACTTGACATGACAGGTTGAACCCACATTCAAAAGCTCTGTTGCACATTGCGTGTTGAGTTACTTTCATAAATTTATCCATTTCTCTGTTTAGCATTATTATTTTGTTTAGCCAAGTTGAAGTACGCTTCACCTGCAAATCTCGTTTTCGTGCATGTGATGTGAATACCCAATCCACCCAGTAATCTGGGCTGAGGGAGGACCAAGACAGCCATACTTCATGATATCTAATCTACCAACAACCATACTTCATGATGTTTTGTCAAGGCTGCCCTACGAAGATGCTGCAAGGCTTGGAAAGAGACATGGTCCACGTTTCCCATCTACATTTTTTATGAATCTAGACATAAAACTCCTGTTTCATTTTGACGCCTTTAATTTTTTATTTTTTATTTTTTTTAAGATGAGTTCTCGGCCAAAATGGCCTATTTCCATGCTTTGCAAAAGCCAATAACACAAGGACTATCCAATAAATATCTTTTTTATTAAAATATTACATAAACCACTTTTACCTGCTGTAACAAGTGGAGTTTCAAGTGCATCGATGCACACTTTTATTTCAGGTGCATGAAAACGGCGCCATATATATATATATATGGTGGCATTTGGTGCTTCAGTCAAAAGAGTTCATTGCCTGAAGAGAAAGAAAAGATTTTACTGTTGGCCGTTTGAGGCGTTGGATGGATAAATATAGCTGACCTTTATTTGAAAGTTTACACTTTATTGTTCTCCAAGATTTGGGTTTCTTGTGTTTAGCAAATTAACCAACAAAAGGGCGAGGCCGATTTACGCATGCAAGAATATATGTAGTTATCTTCTAACGCAAAGTGCTTGCTCCTCATATTTATATAAAAAAATTGTTCTGAAGTATATTCTGAGAGTACCTGAGATAGACACGTAAATAGTAGATTTTTTTCAGTACACACCAGTAGTCAAGCGTGTTGAACTAAGGGGGTGAGTACCTCCTATAAAGGGACTTCAATGCTTAAATCAGGATGTGCACCAATTGGGTCTATCTTAAATCAGGATGTGCACCAATTGGGTCTATGTTATGAGAGAACTCGTACCTGATTTAAGTGACTTAACCTGATATTTACACTATAAGAAATTCACGTTTTAGCGAGAGAATTCTGCGATGAAAAATTTGCGTCGCTAATCCCTCGCTAATTAGCGAGGGAATTACGAGGGATTAGAGAGGGATATTTTAGCCCTCGCTGAAATTGAAAAATAATTTTGAGGGGAAATTAGCTAGTTAATAGCGAGGGAATTACGAGGAATATTTTCCCTCGTTAAAGTTAGCGACGGAATGGCGAGGGAAATTTTTTCTCGCTAAAATTAGCGAGGGAATTGTGAGGGATAATTTCCCTCGCTAAAAGCATAGTTAAAACTTAGTTAAATTAGTGAGGGAATTGCGAGGGATAGTTTCCCTCGCTAAAATTAGCGAGAAAATTGCGAGGAAAAGTTCCCCTCGCTAAATTTTTACTTATTCCTCACCCTCCCGCTCACTCTCCGACCCTCACTTTCTTTTTCCCTTCTCACTCTCTCTCGTGCTCTCCTCTCGCTCTAGCCCTCTCACTCCATGAAAAAACCCCCACATAGCAGAGCCCTCTCACTTTCATATTCCCTCTTACTTGCGCTCTCCCTCTCACTCTCGTTGCCTCCTTCTTGACCCAACCCCCCCGTGTTCTTGCTCTCCCTCTCAGTCGCACCTCGCACGCAACCGCAGTCTCAGGTATGCTCTGCTCTCCTTTTTCTTCTTCTTCTCTCTGTAATCTGTACATCGATTCGCATATTAGGGTTGATGCGTAAGTTACTTAACAAGGTTGGGAGAATTTGTCTTGCAAAATCAGTTGTTGCTTCTCTTCCTGTTCACCAGATGCAGTGTTTATGGGTTCCCCAGGGTGTTCATAATTAAATTGATCAAATTACTCGTAATTTTATTTGGGGTAATAAAGGTAGCTCCCGTAATTTAAGTTTCGTGAACTAGAATACATTAACTAGTCCTAAAAAACATGGAGGTTTGGGTATTCAGACGGCTAGAAATACCAACTTAGCTTTGCTTGGGAAACTTGTTTAGAAGATGTTGCATGAGAAAGATAAGTTCTGGGTTCAATTACTTTCCCACAAATACCTTAAGGACGAGTCTATCTTCGACATGCAAAGTCATGCTAATACTTCTTATGTCTGGAGGGGTATTTTGAAATCGGCTAATGCTCTTAAAAGATGCAAAGTCGATGCAAAGTCATGAGAAGCATGGCTTTGATGCTACTTCACTTTCTTTCTCATGATTTTACCTTGTGGCTGTTTTTGTATTTGAAGGACGAGAGCAATACTTCGTTTCTGGCTGTGTTAAGGTGTTACTTCACCTTCCATTTGTTATTATTGTTCCTTCACCTTTAACTTGCTTTACCCAATGTCCACCATCGTTGCATCTACTAATGGGTTATCTGATAGAGGCCGGCCGGAACAAAACCTTAGCTATTAGTCTATAACTATTACTTGGTTCTATGATTTATTTCAATTTTGTACACTTGCGCATCAACTGTTTGATCAAAGTTGCCAATGAATAATTTCAACTTTTGTCTTTATTGATTTTTTTCAATAAGAACATTGTTTATTTTTATTTTTAATGTTTTAGTTCCTGCCTCTGCATTTTTTTTGGGTTTCACTTGGATCTGAATAACTTAGACACAATACTTGCAATGTTGATGCTAAGGAACCAAAAGTTTGTGTGTTCTATTTTGTTGGGTTTTAGATTCATATTTAGCAATTTTTTGGGTTGTTACAACATGCTCTTAACAAATCTTCTTGGGTTTGAACCACTCCTCATTCCATTTTTTGGGTTGTTAACTTAAGACTATTTTTGAATATGTAGTTAGATGTAGGCCAAGATATGCATTACCTATCTATCTATTATTTCATATGAATCTATGTACTAACCTGTTATTTGAGCGAAATTTGTGTCTTGAACTGTGGCTTAACAAGTGAATTTTAGAACTTATCTTATATTCTTATATTTTAGAGAAAGAGAAAACAGTTACATATTTAAACCATTGAGTTTACTTGTAAATTCTTGTAACTTTATCACAAAGACGGTCATATAATGCACAAAGGGGAACAACAAAAATATTTTAAGACACGAGTGGCTATATATGCCTATAACAAAATGAGATGAAATAATATTTGATTCTGATTGGGTGGCACTGGCAAGAAGGAAGAAGCACGTAGTAGTCAACAAAAGGGAGACATAGGTTGGTATTAAGCAGTAAAAGAATTTGCTGGGAAAAGAGACGTTATAGAGTAAAAGAGAGCAAGATGTGATTGTGATAATATATATATATATATATATATATATATATATATATATATATATATATATATATATATGATATGGAATAAGATATAAGAGATACATGAGTATTTGTGATATAAGATTCTGCCACAAGATATATATATATGACAATGATATATATGAGTGGAATAGGCTTGCATTTCACCCAAACCAAACCCTCTGCTTTTGTCTATATTATATCTTCTCCAATTTGCTAAATTTGAATTACAGAGAGATTCACGGTCTTGTTGAGACTTGGTCAGCATTGTCTATGGCGCATCACTGTCTCTTACCCATTTTCTAAAACTGGCTATTTTCATGATTACGAATTATATTACCGCCTCTTCTATAGGTACTCTCTCTTTCCTTCTCCCTGCTTCCCTTCGGTTTCAAGAGGTAAATATTTACCTTCATGTCTTTTTTCTTTTTTTTTCTTCCCTTCGTTTTGTTTTTTCAATACTCTTGTGCACAATTCTACCTTTCATTTCATAACTATTACTAATTTTATTGGATACATCTCTTTCCTATTTCAAATTGCTTCATTGTAATATTATTTTGTTTATTTGTTTGTTTTCATTTTGGCCTTTTCATAGATATAATATAACGTAGCAATGCAATGCTAAGTATATAAATGCATTGTGGATGTTGTTGTTATTGTTGTGCTGTCTAATGAACTACTGGTTTAATTTAATTTCTGAAGTTAAAGATGGAAAGCAATGAATATATTCAGCCACTAAAACAGCTTAAATGCAAGAAAAGAAATGACCACAGCTAAGAGTGGTAAAGATCATAAAGCATTGTGAAATTCTTTACTCCTTGATGAACAATATTTAAAAAAAAAAACTTCAAAAATTGGATTCTCCATTTTGTTTATCATCAATCATCAAAACAGTAAAAAGGACAAGTAATATAACCTTGCACATAAAGCAAAAACGAGAGAGACCTTGGCATTTTAGAGGCCTTTTGAAGCTGTAAGAAGTTAGTGGGTTTGATTCACAATTTAGGAAAGGTAATCAGTAAAATAAAAGAGGAAGGGAAGTGTCATTAATCATTATCCTAGCATTGGATGGGGGTGTGCTTGACATTAGTGTGTGCTTCAACTGTCTTCAGCCCTTTCATGCTATGCTTGTACTGTTTAGGCATTTGAAGCATTGAATTCATGCTAGTGTTTCTAAGACTCAAACCATCTCAAAACACCTCCAAATCTTGCCTAAAAAGGCTGATTTTCAAGATTGCACCAAATGTGCATCCTAACTCCTAAAATTCTAAAATTTTATGGGAAGATAGCTCTCTCTCATATCTTTCCAATTTCGTAAACCTCACCTCATTTGGCTAAGCGCATCTAAAGTTATGCGACATTTTGTAGAAGCAAAAATAGAGAATTCACTGATTCACCAGTTTCTGCCCTGACTTAAAACTGCAATTGGGAACAAACTACACATAGGAAAATTATGAAATTTTCCAGGAAAGAAGCCTTACATGTTAGCTTCAAAATGCCACTAGTCTCACACAAAACGGACATCGGAGCAGGAAGTTATGCGATCTGGTTTACTGGCTGCCAGATTGCATTTTCTGCAGAATCCAACTCTGATTCAAACAGAAACTGGTGCTAATTGGCTTGGTGGAAAATTCTGAAATTTTTACCACACGTACCCCTATGTCTTAGCTTTAAAATGACATAAAAATCATCTTATTCCAATGTCTGTAACTCACGTTATGCAACAAACATCACAGACTGCTCGGATGCCACCCTGATTCTGCAAATTCAGGTTTTGCATAATCTTGGTTTCTAACCAAGTTCTAATCCTCAAATCATGGATTCTAAGTGTTTTCCAACCTTAATCATGGTCTCTAATCATGTTAGGATCATTAAACACTAATTCAACTCATCAATTCGGGATTTAAACTCAAACTTCAAACTAAAACCCAACTTTTTTCCAACTAACCATTAAAAAGGAAATTATGGATTCTAAGGGCTCCAATCTATCAACTAACTAGTATCTAATTCATTAAACTTAGATTATGATCAAAGTCAATTAATCACAACCTAATTCTCATCTTTCTCCAACCCATTGCCTAGATTGTCTATCATGAACCAAAATGGTTGGTTTGAGCCATAAATGGCTATCTAATACTTACTAAACTAAAACTATCCTAACTCAATTCTTGGAAGGAAGAATCAACCTAAGCTCTAGGATTTGGCTCTCCAAATCCAATTTTCCATTCCGAATTCCTAACCCTCATTCAAAAGAACAAAGAAGGAAAAAGAATAGAAATTCCCTACCTTTAAGTGATGACCAACCTTGGAGCATTGCTCTTCTTCTTTTCCTCTTCCCTTCCTGTCTTTCTTCTCCTTTCTCTTTTTCTCCCCTTCGTTTCTCTATTTCTGTTCTGTTTTTGCTAAGTTCGGGAGTGAGACAATAGAAAATGAAGAGAAAAGGCAAACTTGGAAACTTAAGTTTTGGTACTGAAACTTATACCTGCTAAGGACACTTGAATCACTCTAATTCAAGTTTTCCAGCTTTCAACAACTTTAGAATAAATATTAGGATTCATCTAAATTGTTGGTTCACCATTAGTCTATTTTTCTATATCTGCTAAGATCAGTTGGGTATCAAAATACAAAATCAATATACTTAAAAATATCAAATTGACTCTGATTCTTCTCAACCTTTAACTATACCTTACTTAGATTATTTGTGACCTAGAAACAAGTTCTCTATACTTGTTTCCCTCAACTTAACCTTCCCTCAACTTGAGTTCACAACTGCACCAAACCCATTAAGCATCACATTAGCATCATCGTTGGGATGCTCTTGGAAGGCATAAAGAATGCCATTAATCAGAAGCCCTTCCAAAAGAGAGCATCTATATGAGATGCTCCCAAGTTAGTGACCACCTTTTCAATAGTTTCCATAACCATTTGCTTGTAAAGTTCACTCTCATCTTTAAGATTCTCAACAATTCTCTCGAATATCGGCAATGCCAACTTTGTTTGCTATCTCTACAATAGGAGATGAGCACATGGCTTGTAGTTTCTTCGATCCAAAGCCATCCTCCTAATCTAGACTTTCCATCTCAAAACACCTCCAAATTTTGCCTAAAAAGGCTGATTTTCAAGATTGCACCAAATGTGCATCCTAACTCCTAAAATTCTAAAATTTTATGGGAAGATAGCTCTCTCTCATATTTTTCCAATGCCGCAAACCTCACCTCATTTGACTAAATGCATCTAAAGTTATGCAACATTTTGCAGAAGCAAAAACAGGGAATTCACTGATTCACTAGTTTTTGCCCTGAATTAAAACTGCAACTGGGAACAAACTACATATATGAAAATTATGAAATTTTTCAGGAAAGAAGCCTTACATGTTGGCTTCAAAATGCCACTGGTTTCACGTAAAACGGACATCGGAGTAGGAAGTTATGCGATATGGTTTACTGGCTACCAGATTGCATTTTCTACAGAATCCAACTCTGATTCAAACAGAAACTGGTGCTAATTGGCTTAGTGGAAAATTCTGAAATTTTTACCACACGTAACCCTATGTCTTAGCTTTAAAATGATATAAAAATCATCTCATTCCAATGTCTGTAACTCACGTTATGCAACAAACATCACAGACTACTCAAATGCCACCCTGATTCTACAAATTTGGGTTTTGCATAATCTTGGTTTCTAACCAAGTTCTAATCCTCAAATCATGGATTCTAAGTGTTTTCCAACCCTAATCATGGTCTCTAATCATGTTATAATCATTAAACACTAATCCAACTCATCAATTCGAGATTTAAACTCAAACTTCAAACTAAAACCCAATTTTTTTCCAACTAACCATTAAAAAGGAAATTATGGATTCTAAGGGATCCAATCTATTAACTAACTAGTATCTAATTCATTAAACTTAGATTATGATCAAAGTCAATTATTCATAACCTAATTCTCATCTTTCTCCAACCCATTGCCTAGATTGTCTATCATGAACCAAAATGGTTGGTTTGAGCCATAAATGACTATCTAATACTTACTAAACTAAAACTATCCTAACTCAATTCTTGGAAGGAAGAATCAACCTAAGCTCTAGGATTTGGCTCTCCAAATCCAATTTTCCATTCCGAATCCCTAACCCCCATTCAAAAGAACAAAAAGGGAAAAAGAATAGAAATCCTCTACCTTTAGGTTCTTGTTCAAAAGTTAGGGATGATATCATTTCTAATATAATCAGTTTCCACACTCTCAGTGGGTATACCAAGAGCAGAGGCAACAACACTGAAAGCTCTAGCAGTAGTGTTCCTAACATATTCATCAATGTTGTCTATGTCGGTAGCATAACAACAATCATTGTGGCCAGTGAAAACTTAGATTTTATTTATGCTTTTCTCTCCTATGAGGTACATTTAGGACTATCTAAATATGACATCAAATCTTAGATGTTGAAAATAAAAGTTATAAATTTCTAACGAATTATGTGTTAAGAATATTAGTTTGATTTAACTTTTGATTGTACTTTAACATATACTTAAAGTTTTATTTTCTTATTCGAGTGAAGATTTGAGCAAAACCTTAGTTTTCCGTTTGAGATTCAATATGAATGAACACACATACTTATTGTTTGTACTGCTCATTGTATTGAATCTTGAATTGTCCAAGTGGGACAATTTGGTAAGAAATTTTTCCTTCACTTGGTTAATAGTTATTATTTAAATATCATATCTTATACTTGTTGAAATTTCGGTCTGCTACATTTCCTTTTGTTCTCTAGGTGTATACTTAAACGCAGTAGATCTCAATGCGTTATAGTCATGCACTTGGAGGCCAATGGGAAATGCTGTCAAAATTTCGTCAAGTATAAAATATGAGATTTAAGGAATAACTATTAACCAAGTGTTGAAAAAGTTTCTTATCGAATGGGATAGAGTCATACCAAGTTAAGAAGGATCAGTTGATATAAGGATTTGTATTAATGTGCTAAACCAATTTCAGCAATCATGAGACCCGATCGAAGTTGGATGTTACGAAGAAATGATCCTACCGGCTATGTAAGTGAAAAATTCAAGGATGGAGTTGATGATTTCATTAGGGTTACTCAAGGAGACCCGACAGTTAGTGATGCATTAAATCGCATCCTTTGTCCATGTGCTAGATGTAAGAATCGTGCTTGGAAGGAGGTATTTGGGGTAGAACAACATCTGTATAAGTACATATTTATGGATGGTTATGTAAATTAGACCATTCATGGTGAGGACATATAGGGAGATAGAGGCTCAACATCCATTATCCATGATGATGAAGTGGAGCCTAGGAATCCATACGTGAATATGATTATGGATGCCGTAGGTGATAGATTAAATCTAGAGGCTCAAGATCTAGAAGAGGATCCAAATGCGTCAGTTGCGAAGTTTTATGACTTGCTAAGAGATGCTGACGAACCTTTATGGGATGGTTGCCATAAGTACACGAAATTGTCAGCTGTAACTCAACTTTTTAACTTGAAGTCAGAGTTTAACATGAGTGAGAGTTGTTATGATAGAATAATTGTCATAATTAAGAGCATGCTTCTAGAGCCTAAAAGGTTACCCGAAAACTTCTACAAATCAAAGAGAATGGTTCGTGAGTTAGGATTAGGATATGAGAAGATAGATGCGTGTCTTAATCAGTGCATGTTGTATTACAAAGAATACAGTGACAAGAGACTCTACTCAATTTGCTTAGTATGTGGACACCCACGATTCAAACCGAAGGCGGGACGTTCATCGAATGAGAAAGATGTGCCGCACTCAATGTTGCGATATTTTCCCATTATGCCAAGACTCCAACGTCTGTTTATGTCCAAAAACACCGTACAATATATGACTTGGCATGCGGATGGAGTGCGACAAGATGAATCAGTGATCAGGCATCCAGCTGAGGCTGAGGCTTGGAAACGATTTGACGCTACCCATCCTACATTTGCCCTAGACGCTCGAAATGTTAGGCTTGGCCTATGTACAGACGGTTTTAATCCATTCAGCGGTTCAGCCACACCATATTCATGTTGGCCTGTTTTTGTCACACCGTACAATCTACCTCCAAGTATGTGTATGAGAAGGGAATACATATTCCTCACTCTTGTGATTCTTGGACCAAAGTCACCTGGTAAAAGTTTAGATGTCTATCTTAGACCTCTAATTGATGATCTGAAGATATTGTGGGATGATGGGGTGCAAACTTATGATGCTTGGAAGAAGCAAAATTTCGATATGAAAGTGGCTTTGTTGTGGACAATAAGTGACTTTTCAGCCTATGGAATGCTGTCTAGGTGGAGCACTCATGGAAAACTTTCTTGCCCGCTTTGTATGAATCACAGCAAGTCATTTGTGTTGAAGCACGATAGGAAATGTTGTTGGTTTGATTGTCATCGCCAATTTTTGCCCTTTGATCATCCATTTCGCCGTGATCGAAACTCTTTTAAGAGATCAATAGTGGAAAAATCGAATCCACCGCAATGGCTGAGTGGGACAGATGTCTTGAATAGAGTGACTCAACTTAAGGAAATCATTTTCGGCTTGAATTCAGGAAAACAAAAACAAGATGGCTTTGGTATACACCATAATTAGGTGAAGAAGAGCATATTCTGAGAATTGCCTTATTGGTCGACTAATCTAATACGACATAATTTAGATGTTATGTATGTCTAGAAGAACGTGTTTTATAATATCTTCAACATTGCCATGGACATAAAGGGCAAGACAAAAGACAATGCAAATGCAAGAGAAGATTTGAAAATAATATGCAAACGTCCTACCTTGGAGCTAATAGTTGATAATGGCAAGTGTAAAAAATCAAAGGCGACGTATGTCTTGGATCCTAATAAAAGAAGGATGGTGTGTGAGTGGATAAAACAGTTGAAATTTCCTGATGGGTATGCGTCGAATATCGCACGTTGCATCAATGTAGACGACGGAAAGATATATGGAATGAAAAGTCATGATTGTCATGTTTTTATGCAAAGGTTAATTCCTCTGGCATTTGGTGATATCTTGCCAAAACCTATATGGGGACCGTTAGCAGATCTAAGCTTGTTCTTTAAAGAAGTTTGTGCAACTGAAATTCGTGCTTCCACTATGGAGAATGCAGAGCTTTCTATCATTGAAACAATTTACAAGTTAGAGAAGATTTTCCCTCCAGCATTCTTTGACGTGATGGAACATCTAGTCGTGCATCTCCCTTATGAAGCTAAGGTTGGAGGACCAGTGCATTATAGGTGGATGTACCCCTTTGAGAAGTGTATGCTGTACTTGAAAAGAAAGGTCTGAAATAAGGCGAAAGTTGAAGGATCTATTTGTGAAGCGTATATTTTAGAAGAAATTTCTAATTTTGCTTCCATGTATTTTGATCCCCACCTACGACACTGTGCGCACTCAAGTTCCTCGAATGACGATGGTGGGGAAGATACAATTAATGAACGGTTGTCTATTTTTAAACATCCATGTCGTCTGTCGGGAGAGGTCGAAATAGATTCTTGACGGATGTGGAACTTCGATTCTTTGACATACATATGTGCTTATAAATTGTGGAGAAGTAGAACCTTATCTCCAAGAAGTTTACTCTCTATCTAATGAATTTGTTATTAATGTGCTAAATTTATGCTAAATATTAATTACTGTATTGATTAGACAATTCGAGGATTCATTAAGGGATACAGATCCCAATATCATTGATGATCAAATATTGGAAGCTCGAGATAAGGACTTCAGTAGGTGGCTAAAACATCTAGTGAGTCTTTTTATCCATAATAGTGATCTATCATATTAAATTCAATGTGCATTATGCTAGATGTTACAACTATCTACCGACTATGTAGTGATACAGGTTAATATAGGCCAAGTCGAGGATCAAATGATACGAGAGATAAGTTACGGTCCATCCAAGTCCGTGACTTCTTACTGTGGCTTAATAGTTAATGGGTACAGATTTCATACCAAGGTGTACGGACAAAATAAAGCTACCATGAATAGTGGCGTATGTGTTAGAGGTAGTATATATGGTGAGAATGACTTCGACTATTATGGCATCATTGAAGATATATTGGAATTGTCATATGTAGGAAATCAGAATAAAGTATTTCTTTTACAATGTCATTAGTTTGACCTGATAAATGGAGTCAATGTTGATGAGAGATGTGGGTTAGTTGACATTAAGTATAAATCAAGACTTCACTCAAATGAGTCATTCGTCTTAGCCGAACAAGCACAACAAGTGTACTATACAAGATACCCACAAAGCGAGAATAGAGCTAATGGTGAATGGTGGGCAGCTTGCAAGGTCAGAGCAAAACTCTTCGTGGCTGAGACATTGAATGAGGAAGAGGATGAATTGAATGACTTAACTGCCACTAATTATTACCAAGATGATGGATCCCTTGGAACACACAATCCTGTGATAGATGATGAAGCAGTCTCCTTGTTTGATGCACATGCCCAAATGGAAGAAGTGAACATACGTGATATACATTATCCAATGGACGATCTGGTTGATGATGAGTTCATTGATGACAACGAAAATAATGAAATTAATGAATTCTCAGATGAAGATGAGGAATCTTTTGCTTCAGACTCAAGTAGTTAAAATTGAAGCTTGTTCAATAAATTTCGTTAATGGTATTTACACTGGAATATCATTATTATATTTTGAGGTTTTTATTGACATATAGTTTCTTAACTCGTCATGTTTCATTATGTTTCCTTATGCAGATATCCATCATGACCATTCGAGGTAGAGGTAATGGACGCAGTCGTGGGAGAGGCCGTAATGTTGCATCTACCTATGATTCTCCACCAGTACAACATTCTCAACCCTCTCCAGGTATACCCGTAGGATAATCTTTTTAATTATTATTAACTCGTGGTTTATATAAATGTAATATATATGTGTTTTTTTTTATGTATAATTATATTAGGTGCAACTTCAGCTACTGGCCCATCGACCAGTGCAGGCTTACTAGCGTCTAGTCCATTAACCATTGGAGGCGCATCAGCTTCTGTCCTACCCCTTACTGACCCAGCGATTTCTATGCCATCCCCTGCTGACCCACCCACTAGCGGCTCGAATGTGGTGTCTTTATGTGGAGAATCCAATGTAAAAACAGATAGCAGAGAACTTATATATGTGGCGCCTGTCCCTAAACCGTAAGTACTAGTGACATATCATCTTTTATTACATGTATTTACTTTCAGATAACCAACATTATCTTATTGTACTTACAGGAGGAGGTTTTTACCGTCGAGGGTGACACGTGACATTATATACAATGTCATGACACGGATGCCTGTTCCGGCTAGTACGTGGCGAGGTTATCCAGCTGAGATGAAGGAAATACTATTTATCGACTTCATGGTAAGTAATTATGTTTATAGAATTATATATTATACGTTTATTAAAAAATAAATATTCTTCAATAATCCTTTGTGTAGGCTAAGCATCGGTTCACATCTGATGCTGATCGCAGCATGGCGAGAACTATCTGGGAACGAACTATCTTGGACCGTTATCCAGACCATTTGAACAAAGCACGAGATAAGGCCTTTGAGAAGGCAGATTCAAACAACTTGGCTGATATTAAGGGCCATGGGCCCAGAGCAATGAGGACAGAAGTGTGGGATGACCTGATCGACATTTGGCTGACAGATAAATGGATGACGAGGTCTACATCTGCCCGAAGGAATAGGGCAGCTATGCCTAATGCCTTGAAGCATACAGGCGAGTCGATAAGCTTTGGTCAACACAAGAGCAAGATGGTAATATAACTTCCTCATTTAAAGTTTTAATGACTGCCATCTGTGTATGAACATGTTGTAATTGCTTGAGTTATTTGCCTATCTTGAGTATGACATAGTATTTTAGAGGGATTGCCTTACTTTTGATATGTGTTTATTATATAATATTCTTCCATATGGGATTACAGGAGGCAGAGTTAAAGCATCCGATTTCTTACAGAGATCTGTATGCAAAAGTTCATAAGAAGAAAGACGGAAGCTATGTTTCTGAGCGCTCGAGGAATTTTATTGTAAGTGTCTTGTTCCTATTCAAAAGTCATATATATTTTAGGTTGTTTATTTTTTGTTAATATTTTTCTAGTTTTGTTATTTTTAGGAGTCATATGACACCGCAATGACAGAAAAATATGGAGAAAACTCTTCCTCTCACCCTATGGTTGACCCAGAGGTCTGGTTGGATGCAGTCGGTCCCAACAAGAAGGGACGTGTGCATAACATAGGTAACAGCTTGCACATTGGTAATAACATCAAGCCAGCTTCATCCTCCTCGGTTGCGGGTCCTTCCCACTCTACACCGTTGACACAAGACACATCTGAAGCTGTAAACACAGCAGTGGCAGCAGCGATGACTTCGTTTGTCTAGAGTCAACTTGTCCTTATATTGGCGCCCTTCCAATCGTTCCTATCTACGATCGGATCAACAAATGTTGCTCCACAACCACCATAGCAAGATTTAGGCAGGGAGGGTCGAGAGGAAGACGAAGATGAAGATGAAGATAACTTAGACTGATTGCCATTTTTTATGCTTATTGTCAAATTTGTATAACTTTCAACTATATTGATTGATTATTGGTATAAAAACTTTTAACTATATTATTGGATTATTTTGTACAAGTTTTTTGTTGTAGTATTTTATAATTATTGGATTGTTGGATTTTTGTTTGCTAGATTATGGTTTGATATGCAGGTTTAGGGAAGGTTATATATATATATATATATATATATAGGTTATTAAAAAAAACTAGCTCATTAGCGAGGGATTAGCGACAGAAGCTGACATTGTACATAGCGAAGGATTAGCGAGGAAATAGTGTGGGATATCTTAGCAAGGGATTAGCGAGGAAATAGAGAGGACCAAGTTAGCGAGGGATTAGCGAGGAAATAGCGACTGAATAATACAAGCCATTAGCGACTGATTAGCGAGGAAAGTTAGAGAGGGATTAGCAAGGGAATAGATAGGGAATTAATAGAGAGGGAATAGCGAGGGAAATTGACAAATTTAGTAAATAATTCAGCGACAGAATAGAGGGGGAAATTCCCTCGCCATTTTGCGAGGGAATATTAGCTAGAGATTAGAGAGGAATTAGCGAGGAAAATAAATTTTCTAGAGACAGATTAGAGAGCGAATACTTTCCCTCACTAATTAGCGATGAAAAAAAAGTGACCAAAATTTTCCTCGCTAATTTTTATTAACAAGGGATTAGAGAGGGATTAGTGAGAGAAATTTCCCTCGCTGTTTTCCTAATTTCTTGTAGTGTTATAGAGGTTGAATTGATCTGTTCTCTTGATGAAGAGATACATTCTCATTATAATTACAAAAGAAGATATGTTCCTTATTTAATTGTAAATGATCCCTATATTATCGTAACACTGGTATGGCAATTACAGCGCAATGAAATCATGATTGGCAATTAGGATATATTATAAGATTCATCCATTACGCTGATCTTGCAAAGCTGTTACTACCCAAAATTGAGATTGATCTCACATTAAGCTGACTCAGCTGGAGGCATGGAGCCTTAGACCTCTGCCCGTATGTGCATTGGGCTGGACTACATATTGAAAGCCCAAGGTATGATCCAGAACAAAAATAAATAAACAAAGATGTTTTTTTTTTATGGCATGTTAGCATCTACCTTTATGCACATGTTAAGTAATTGTTAATGATTTAGTTTTCTCAATAAATACATTGGTCTTATCAATAAATTTTTTTAAGGGTTTAACAAAACCCTTTTTAAAAATATTTCAAAATATATTTTAATAATTTAATGTTGAATTTTGTATTAAATTAAACCTAAATTAAGTAAAGTCGCAATTTAATCCAACTTAAAAGGAATGCAATTCCCTGCTTAAAAAGTTAAGTATATATAGGAGGTAATGACATATTAGGATGACATTTTGCATGAGTAACTTTTTCGGTGTCAATTGAATTACAAGCTCCTTAATTAATGAGATACTTAAGTATAAAATGTGTAAGTATATATAATTTCTATATTTAAAATATGTCTTCTTGGATGCCTAAGTATGTGAGATGCATGCTCTTATTTTGATGCACTTTAACAATTTTAGACATTTAATTCTAGTTTCAAAAAAGAAATTTACTTTTGTATATATAATAAACTATTATTTCTATTACAATTTATGACTGAATAAAAAATATAAATATTTATTAACACAATAACAATAAACATTGGATGATTATTTTATAATAATAACATATTAGTAATTACAAATTTTATTGTTATTATAAATAACGATTACTTTTAGTAATTTATAGAATTAATTGGAGAATGCCGATTCTTGTTCATAGTTCCAAGTTCCTACTCATCTCGTTCAAATTTGGAGGAGTATTTTTAGTTTGGATATGGGTACGAGTCATGATGTGACTATAGGTCTCGGTACTTTGCTGCCTTACCGCTGGAACATTGTTCATTGTTTCGAGATCTGACGAATAGTATTGTTTATAAGATCAGATAAAATAAAATAAAAAGTATTGTTTATAAGATTGTCCAAATTTTAAAAATTCAACTTTCCATATTTAAAAATTACTTGTCCAGAATTTAGAGCAACTCAATCATGTGGCAAACGTTTTTGTGAAGCAAATCAATTAATATTTTAAGAATGTAAAAAGAAAAAAAATTATGAAGAAAAGCTTAAAGAAAAGAGATTGTCTCATTCCAAAATTATAGGGTGACATAAACCTTAATAAAATACTTACATATAACTTAATAGACGAAGGACGTTAAACAAAAATCAAACCCAATAAACAAAATTTAGTGTACCAAAAAAAAAAATCGGAATTTAGTGTAATGAAATGCACGAAAGTCAATTAATATTTTCCAAATTCGAGTTATTTGAGGTCTCCCGGAAATTAGTTTTGCCTCCAAAATTCAACGGAAAAATCTCAATAGAGAAAGTGAATAATTATCAATATAAGAAAAAGCTACTGCAACTAAGGCGAGGTTGAATATTCCCTGGCCTCAAGCTTGTGAACAATGTGACGTGAAGGAAACAGAGAACAGGGGAACAACACAGGGAAAGTACATGCCAAAGACTAATCTATTTAAATTACTTTGTATTAATGAAATCAAATACAAATATTAATCAATTTGAATATTAATCTCTTGGACCCCTCCCCCAGCTGATTGGACCAAGATTAATGTTGATGGTTCTTTGTTTGCTTCCCTTCACTCCGCTGCCTGTGGTGGTCTCTTGCGGAATGAGCATGGTGGTTTTCTTACTGGTTTTGTTGCTAATCTGGGTTCTTGCACCATTACCTTGGCTGAGCTTTGGGTTATTTTCTTAGGTCTCAAGACTGCATTTGACTTGGTATTTAGGAAAGTTATAGTGGAAGCTGATTCTTTAACCACTGGTCGTTTGATCTCTTTGGGGGTTAGCTTAGTATTAGTTGGAAATAGAAATAAAAAAATAAATATTGATAAATTTATGTATATTTTTTAATAAATATATATAAGAGGGTTTATTTTTATTTATATAAAAATATTATTTTATAAAAAATAATAAAATATAATTATATATTAAATTAATTATAATTATTCATAAAATTAATTATAATTAATTATAATCTCAATCATAATTGATTATGCTAATAGCATCCTTGTGTTAGCATTCTTGCTAGGATCGCTGACTTTCTTAGTAGAGATTGGGAGGTTTCTATCAAACACATCTACAGGGAAAGCAATTTTTGTGCTGATATTTTGGGCAAAATGTGGTCATTCCTTTCCTCGTGGAGTTAATCTCATTCAGGATCTTCCGGCGTTCTTCTCTTTGGCTGTGTTGGCTGACATCAGCCAAGTTAGCTTTGATAGATTTGTAGCCTTTTAGTTTTCTTTGGACTTTTGCCCCGTTGTTTATAAAAAAAAAAAAAAAACTAAAGACTAACTGCTCAATAATTACAAAACCATTGACCAAAATATTGTTAATTTAGTTTTTACATGTAATTCATTACAAATATTCAGTTTAAATTAAGGATTACCACTCTGCAATAATAATGCATTTGCCATACACCCACAAATAAAAAACACCACTTTTTGTTTTTTCTGAGAAGATAAAAAACGCTGCTAAGAATATTTGAATAATGCCAAGATCAGCTTAAGCAATAGCAAAGATTAATTTCAAAACCCTTGTCTTTAAGGAAATGCTAATGAATAATGATTATTCCAAATGCTTAAATGCATTAAATGATCACAAGTTTTTTACAGTTGCGTCTATAGCAAGGTACTCAAACTACACCGAAGAAAAAGGCTAATATATCTTACAGATCATGCCATAAATTCTCCAGCAAGTGTTGATAACTTGATATTGATAATAGATACGAAGGTGAAACCTTAGCATCTCATATTCCATTAAGAGTGACGACTACTGTGCGCGATGTAGGATAATCCCGATGCTCACAAAGCCATATACCCTTAAGCATAATAATGGAAGAACAAAAGATATTAATAATTTTGATGCTATAGTAATCCAGCCTGGAGTGTTCTTGCACAATGTGACATAGTCTTATTCTATATTGTTCCAAGGGTAACTAAATCATGACTTTTAATGTTAACCACTCCCTTATCATACATCATATGATTCGTATATTATAAATTTTGTGAGATTGTACTCCAAGGCAATCATAAACTATGATAGAATATTGATTGCTATATGAAAATTCCTTTAAATTTAGTACTTAATTTTCTAAAAGCTTCAGACCATAGAATGTCATAAGCAAATTAAATAAATAGTTGCCATTAATTACTTCTTGATCTGAAGCATTAGTACACAGTACACAGCACCAGAGGTAAGGCAACATCAAAAACAAAGGAGAGTTAACTTTAATTGATGTAAGGCATAAAAGAAAGTAATAGGCTGATCCAGTCATAACATTGAAGGCGGACAATAGAAGAGAGTACCTTTATGTAAAAATTTTCAATCACATAAATCCATTTAACCAGAAATTAATGACAACTAAAACCTACTATAATAAGGATATTGAACTAAAGATATTATTGGTCCTGAAAGGTGAGTGCTTTCAAGATGATCAAGTGAAGAAGGGGAATGGATGTAAGCATTGCATAGAATATCAAACTAGTTTCTCATGCTTTTACAAATGCTTACCTTTTTCTTTTTAATTAAAATCAAATGCATAGCAAAATAGTTAATAATTTATGTTGGGGTTTTTAAGTTTTGATGAAGATATGTAAATTAAGTTATTTGAATATGTAGTTGATTTATTTAAATCTCTTAATTTTGGTTAAATGTTAAAGAAGTTTTTTAGCATGTGGTTTATATTTGAATTTCAAATTTGAAGTATAGAAGGAAAGTTTTCAAAATTTGATTTATTTATAAAACATTTCCTTACTTAATATTTGATTTTTATTATTGTTAGAGACAAGTCATTTATACCGCTTTATGATTGGATTAAGTTCTTTTAAGTGCAAATGAATGCTCCAACGGCCAAAATTTTGAATAATATGCTGTTATACTCAAACCAGAAAAGAATAGCAACTAAAATAGCACGTACTGGGCGAACTAGCAATTACTGAGAGCTAAAACAGTAATTACGTAAAAACGTATGAGCTGTATATCTCATGAGTTTTAAAGTCTCTTAACTGATTTTTTGCAACCTCTAACGGCTAGCAAATGTTAAGGGAAACTCTCCACTATATATAGAAGGCCTTGGAAAAGATCAAAGACAATAACCACTTGCTCAAATCAAAAGTGAGGAATTGCTGAAAGTTATTATATTTATCTTCCTTCTCTTAGTTAGTTTTACATTTGTGTATTCACTCTATAGAGAAAGTTTGCTTTTGGAATCCATTGTAGCTCATTTTATAAGAACATAAAGGTGAAAGAAACTATGGTAATGTTACTTTTCTTCGGGTAGAAGTAGAGAAAAGTTTAGTGGTATCCTTGGTGAAAGAAACCATTGTAACTCTGCCTTGAGGTTAAGGCAGAGGAAGGTTCGTCAGAGTCCTTATAAGAGAAAATTTGACAAGTGAAGAAAATCTCTATCTTATGCTTGGGGACTAGATGTAGGTCGCGGGTTGTGGCTGGACCAATATAAAAATCGTTTGTGCATTTTTCTTAATTATTTCTTCTTTACTTTCAATTTTACTTGTCTTTATATTGTAATTATTGTTTAATGATTTAAATTTTCTGTTATTGAACCATATAAAACCAATTCACCCACCTCTTGGTTTTGTTAGTTGGTATCAGAGCATAATTCTCTGAAAGGCTTAACCATTTCCTCTTTACTTTTAATTTTACTTGTCTTTATATTGCAATTATTGTTTAATGATTTAAATTTTCTGTTATTGAACCATATAGAACTAATTCACCCCCTCTTGGTTCTGTCAATTAGTACGAAAGGCTTAACCACTTGAGAAGTCGATCCTTGCAAGATCAATGATAGGAAACTTGATGAACTCAAATGTCATTGAAGGACAATTTATCTTAAGGCCACCATACTTTGATGGTCCAAACTACACTTATTGGAAAAAGCGCATGAGAATATTCATTCAGTCCATTGACTACAAACTTTGGTTCGTCATAAAAAATAGACCATCCATTCCAAAAAAAGCGATAGATGGCAAAGAGGTAGAGAAGACTGAAGAGGAAGTCAATAATGAAGACATGAAGAAGATGGAACAAAATGCAAAAGCCAAAAACATTTTCTACTATGCCATAAATCCAGAAGATTTTAGAAAAATCTCAAGGTGCAAAACGGTCAAGCAAATGTGGGATAAGTTAAAGGTCACACACGAAGGAACAAGCCAAGTAAAAAAAGCGAAGATTGACATGCTTGTTCATGAGTACAAGTTGTTTAACATGAAGGAGGAAGAAAAGATTGATGAGATGTTCGAGAGATTGTCAAACATAGTCAACACCCTTGATGTTCTTGGGAAAGTCTACACAGATAGAGAATTAGTAAGGAAGATACTAAGAAGTCTCACCAAAAAATGACAATCAAAGGTGGCTGTAATTCAAGAAGGACAAGACCTCAATATCATTTCCTATGATGAATTAAGAGGTAATCTTTGAATCTATGGATCAATTTTTCTTAATAGATTGCAAGAAGAGAACACAACAAAGAAATGAGTTGCTCTCAAAGCCACATCAACCTCATACCAAGAGAAAGATGATGAAGGAACTCAAATGAGTAATGATGAAGAGATAACACTCCTAACTAAGAGACTCTATAAACTTAACAAGCAAAATTTAGCTCAAGAAAGAGGCATCAATTCAAAAGGAATGATTCAAAAGAAGATCAAATTGTGTGTTATGGATGTAGAAAGGTTGGTCAGTACCAATGCCATTGTCCTTTCACAAAGATGAAATTTCAAAAGAAGCCTAATAAAAAGAAAGCAATGATAGCAAACTCCACTTAGAATGATTGTGATGACTCTTCATCAAAAAGTGAAGAAGAAGATAAAGATGAGGTGGCTCAGATGTGTTTCATGACAAAAAGTGAACAAGATAATGAATATGATGAGATAAATGACTTTGATCATCCTACTTCTTATGATGAATTAAATAATGAATTTGAACAATTGTTAAATGATTCTATTATGCTATTTAAATCATATTTTGCTTTAAAATCCAAGTATGATGATGCTCTTATTGAACTTGAGAAGTTAAGAAAAGATGTTGAGTTTTTAAAGTTCGAAAATATTTCAAATGAAAATGAACAAAATTTGATTGCTAAAAATATTTTATTAAATGAAAAGGTTGATGAACTTTTAAAGTTAAAAAATGTTTCAAATGAAAATGAACAAAATTTGATTGCTGAAAATATTTTATTAAATGAAAAGGTTGATGAACTTTTAAAGTTAAAAAATGTTTCAAATGAAAATGAACAAAAATTGATTGTTAAAAATATTTTATTAAATAAAAAAATTGATGAGCTTTTTAAAGATCTTGCAAAATTTGTAAAAGAAAAAGAAAATTTGGATATTCTTTTAGGAAAACAAAAATGTTCTTTTAATAAAGTTGGAATTGGATTTAATGATTATAAAAGTGAAAAGTATTACAAGAATTTTTTTTTTGAAAGCAAGTGTTTTTACAACTCCATATGTGACATGTAACTATTGTGGACAAAAAGGACACATCTCATATACATGTGTTATGAATAAAAATGTTTCTATGATAATGTGGGTTCCTAAAGTCACTAAAATTGATTCTTCAAGCTCTAACCCCCAAGGACCCAAGAGAATTTGAGTACCAAAGGTAAAACCTATCTTGTAGGTGTGCTTGAAGATAAGTATCAAGGAATATTGATTCCTTGATATTGGATGCTCAAGAGTTAGTCAACTTTGTCTCACACAAGCTTAAACAAGGAAGAACTATCACATTAGAGACAATGAGAAATGATAAGCATTAGAATTGGTAAAACTAGTACCAACTCATGCTTCTTTATTACTTTTTCTCAATTAAATATATATTTGAAACATATTATGTGAGTAAGTTGCTTTATAAGGAATGAAATTAGTTTAACTAGTCTTGAATGACCTCTTTGTGTTTTCTTTGGTTAAGTTGAATGGTTATAGTATTGTCACTTAATTATATAATTACAAAATTAAGTGGATTTAGATTTTGTGACTCATAATAATTTTTTTTAATTATGTGTTTCATGTTAAACTTATATTTTGCTCTATGCTAATTTTATGCATATTACGTTTTGTATGTTAAAGTGCATGGGGTGATGCCATTATATGATAATAATGTCAGTCTTGAGTGATAGGAACCATGTCCAAGCATTTCTTAAGTTTTTTTTTTAATTTTTTACGTTTTGTTACTGCTGTCAAAAGTAGCATCTATTGGACAAAATAGAAACTACAGGGTAGTTGCTATTTTTAGTTGTTATTTTTCTAGTTGTGGCATCTTCTTGGTATAGATATTTGTGTTATCTGAGTTTGACATTAGATTATTTTTTTTTTGCTGAGCACTCTGAGACTGTCTAATTTATTACCGACTTATTTTTCTTTTTGATGGTTTGAATTATATTATTTGAGTCTTTGAATACTTGTACTTGTTGGTACCCATTGGTCACAATTTGGTTCTCTATGCATGCTATTGGTATATCTAATCACGTGATTTTAAGAATGGTTTTTTTTTGTTATGGCTTGGTGTTTTTACAAAAAAAAAGGATGGATATCTTCTTGAAGGTTGATGAACCTTTTAACTTGTCAATTTATTCTTTGTCATTTTGGTTGTGACAAGAGGAATAATAAACTGAAAAATCTATGTGTTGAGTATTGATATGTGACAATGTTAGCTTAGGAAACTTTGTATTAATAGATACTGAAAAAAAACTCTTTATGTTGCTCATGTTGGCGTACCAAGTGATGAGGAACACAAAAGGTCCACTACAAGTTTTGATGATGAATGTTGAATTTCTTGAAGATAAATAGATGAAAAAAATGTTCTTTTGGTAGTTTTATCAAAATCATATGCTCTTGCACACCCTTAAGTATCACTTAAAATCTCTTTTGAAAGTTTATTCCAAAATGCTTTCGTAAACTGCTTCTCAATATTCTAAATCTTTTTAATATGTTTTTGAAAATTTAGAAATTTGGTATGGTTACCCATTCTTGTATAATTCGACATGTTATCCTGATCATAGCACTTTACATTTAGAATTTTATTATGACTATCTTTATTGTTTTTCTTGCTATGAGTTTTTGGATTATCTTTGCATTATACTTGACCTTTTTGATGCTTAAGGGGGAGAAAACACAGGTTTAAGATTTATCAATTTAGAGCATGAACTAAAGAGGAGCTCGTCTGAAAGCAAGTTCATGGATTAAGGGGGAACATAGCAAGCCTCCAAGGATTAAGGAGGAGCTCATAAATTAAAGTTCATAAATTAATGGGGAGCCTTTTCTAAACCTTCTCTTTTTAAATATTTTTTACTCCTATATTATTGATGCCAAATCTGATTATTATTAAACATATGATATATGAAATAATTATTGATTCCTACATTCCTTGGACATGCTCAAATTGTTGATTATGTTTCATAATGGGGTCATCATAAAAAAGAGGGAAAATGTTGAGTTTTTAATTTTTGATGATAATATGTAAATTAAGTTATTTGAGTATGTATTTGATTTATTTAAATCTCTTAATTTTAGTTAAATGTTAAAGAAGGTTTTTAGCATATGCTTTATATTTGAATTTCAAATTTGAAGTATAGAAGGAAAGTTTTCAAAATTTGATTTATTTATAAAACATTTCCTTGCTTAATATTTGATTTCCATTATTGTTAGATACAAGTCATTTATACCACTTTATGATTGGATTAAGTTCTTTTAAGTGCAAATGAATGCTCTAACAACCAAAAATTTAAATAATATGTTGTCATACTCAAACTAGAAAAGAATAGTAACTAAAACAAATTTACAATATTGATCGTGTGAAATTAGTTCTCACTTGTGTATTTTAACTAACAACTACTTTTAGCTAAAACAACAACTACTTAAAAACGTACGAGTTGTATATCCCATGAGTTTTAAAGTCTCTTAGTGAATTTTGTTACCTTGTGTATCTTTTTTTGCAACCTCTAACGGTAGAGGAGGTAACTACAAAATGTTAAAGGAAAAGTTCTCCAATATTATATATAGAAGGCCTTGGAAAGGATCAAAGACAACAATCACTTGCTCAAATCAAAAGTGAGGAATTTCTGAAAGTTTGTTATATTTATCTTCCTCCTCCTAGTTAGTTCTACACTTGTGTATCCTTTCTAGAGAGAGAGTTTGCTTTTGGAATCTATTGTAGCTCATTTTATAAGAGCATAAAGGTGAACGAAACTATGGTAAGGTTATTCTTCTTCTGGTAGAAGTAGAGGGAGGTTTGGTAGTATCATTGGTGAAAGAAACTATTGTAACTCTACCTTGAGGTTAAGGTAGAAGAAGGTTTGTCGGAGTCTTTGTAAGAGAAAATTCGACAAGTGAAGAAAATATCGAGCTTATGCTTTGGGACTGGATGTAGGTCGCGGGTTATGGCCGAATCAGTATAAAAATTATTTGTGCATTTCTCTTAACATTTTCTTCTTTAATTTCAATTTTACTTGTCTTTATATTACAATTATTATTTAACGATTTAAATTTTTTGTTATTCAACCATATAGAACCAATTCACCCTCTATTGATTCTGTCAATTTAGATATTTGAATTTTATATAAATCAAACGTGTGGCTTCTAGCCTTTTCATCTTGAAGCCAAATCATTGTGTGAAATTCTCCATTGCAAAGTTATACTTTTTATTAGTACCTTTATAAATTTAATCAAAATTCTGACAACAAACAGAATCACATGCATAAACACTAAATTAGTTAAAGGAGTTCAATTAAAAAAAATCAATATTAATATTGACCAAGAACATTTTGAATTAATAATTAGAGAAGTGAATTTTGTTACCTGCCATGTCCCAATGTTAAGCTTTCCATTTGTAATAGGTATCCTAAAAATACAAGATATCAGTACATGATAATATATTGATAATATTTCTGCATAATGAATCAATCTGAACATGAAGTATATCTCACATGAGTGCACAACCAAACATCGATGATTTAATATGTGCTGGCATGTCATCTGGTCCTGAAATTATACGTGGCAAATTTTATGTGCCACCGGCATGTCATCCAATACCACGATTATTGCCAAGAATGGAAAAGCCATCAGAAAAAACCTGAAATTATATGTGGAAAACTAACAGCAGCATAATGCTTAATATGATCTGATGATATTACATTAGATGCAAGCAGGCAACAATATATATGTTGGATTTTCGTGGTGCATGATATGTATGAGTCATGACATGATATGATAAGATTTGAGCTTAGAGAAGGGAGTTAGTGTATATTGGATGAAACAATTTTGACCAAAAAACTAATCTATTAGTCATAATCCATTCAAGTTATATAAACCATTCATTTCCTTTAAACTCTTTAATGTGGGACTTAAACCCACTCACATATGTCTTCCAACACTCCTCTATGTTGGAATTTTATGGTGCATGATATGTATGAGTCATGACATGGTATGATATGATTTGAACTCTGAAGACAGAGTTGGTGTATCTTGGATGAAACAATTTTGACCAAAATATTAGCCTATTGGTCATGATCCATTCAAGTTATATAAATCATTCATTTCTTTTTAAACTCTTCACTGTGAGACTTAAACCCATTCTCATGTGTCTTCCAACAATATATCTTAGAAGTTAATCTTCTATTAGAATTTCTGCAAACTTACTGCAGCTAAAAAAAAAATATGCAGTTGATAGGAAGAAGGATATGTTTCTTCTAGAAACAGAGACCAATTCAATTATCAACCAAAATCAATTTGCACATTAATACACAATATTAGAGCTTGAAATCATAGCTAATTGAGGTTACTAAATTAAAGACTGCTCTGACAGAAGTCTAAGTTCCCCATCATTTCATTAGTACGCCAACAGAGATCACTATAAGCAACTTTAAAAGGAAAAAGAAAAAAAACTATTTGAGAAAATCAGAATATATCAGAGAAATAGATGTCCCTTGGTTTGGTCAATCAAAAACAAACACTAACCCTCTAGAGTATGCTTCCAAGGTGCCGATGGCCCCTGCATAACATATGGAAATTTTCATATCAATTCCTTTTGTCATGAGAGTACATTCACATGTTGCTATATTGCAAGAACCAGAAAATAAACTAACCTCCGGAACTATCCTATTAAGGAATGTTTCTGTTTCATCCCGAACATCGTAGTCATAATTCTCATTGATGGTAAGAGAAGCACTAGTGTGATGCACTACATTTCTCATTAGAAGTTCAGTCTGTGCAGCCCAAATTGAACATAACAGGATTAGGGGAACACAATTTACATAAATATACTTACAGAAGAGATGAGCTAGGCCACACTTGAATCCAGACAAGTCTTGCTCAATTTCTTTCACTATCTGAATCAGTGTTTATAATTTTTTTTAGCAACTAACAATAAATAATAAATTTTTTAAAACTAAATTAATACTTTTTATATAATATGATGATATATTTATATTAATATAATTTATTTTAAAATATATATTACAAAGTATCTTTAATTTTTTTTTTTTTTAAATTTTTATAACTTAATTATATGTAATATGTAAATTTGTATTCAATCAAGAAAAAATATTCAAGTTTATATAATTTACTTAATTATTGGATTAATCTAGACATGGGTGGATTATTTATCGGGCCAGACTAAATTGGAGGTTAAAAAATTAGTGCGATCAAAATATGGGTCGGTTCGGGTATGAGTAAAAATGGGTCCGAGAAAATGACTCGCAAAACCGCAAAAAAATTCTCTAGAAAATGGATTGATTTTGGATTTTGGTCGGAGCCATGGCAGCAACGATTCCTTTCTCTCTGCTTAGGTATGCATTCACTTTCTCTCAATGAGTGGCTTGTGTCAGTTGCGTGTAATCTGAAGAGTTTGGCTTCGAACGATTAGCAGGAACTGCTCGCCATTGAGATCAGTAAGAACTTTCGTTGTGAACGCAGTCCACCACAATTTCTCCAACTTCAATCTTCTTCTTCCTCTTCAACCACGCAGGTTTTTTTTTTTTGGCTTGCTTTTCTGTTTATTTTCTGTCATTTGAGCTGAGAATTTCTGTTACCTACACAGTAATCAGAATGAGTGGTTCAAGGCTCCAAGCAGTTTGTATTCAAATGGTGTCCTGATTCTGTTTTGAAGAAGGTTAAAGTTGCCTTCTTGATGAAAATAGAAAAGGAGGGAATTTTAGTTTTTGAACAAAATTAGGAGGAGATAGGAAACTTTCTCAGACTGTCAGTAAAATTTTAGCATTAGGAACAGTTTTAAAGAGCAGAAAATTTATTACCATAGAATATAGTTAGAGATTGGTTAGCTTAGTTAGAAGTTATTTAGATTAGTTTGCCAAGTCAGTAGCTTGGCTATTAGTTAGTTACTTCTCTTGTTCTATATAAGCCACATGATTGATTGATTGACTTGTTGTACATTCTCACTTTTATCTCAACTCTTTCTTTGGCTCGTATCATGTTTCCCAGCTAAAAAGCATATTTGTCTTAAAGAAGGTCTAACTTTTGTTATAAATTTACATTCCTATTGTCACTTTGAAGGATAAATTTTGCATTCTTGTTTGTTGTAATCAGAAAACATTAGGATTAAAACATTTTGCATGCCATATGTCATCAGTTAAATTTAAGATCAAATGATTTTGTTGATTTAAACCATACATGTTTAATTTCATCTTATATAAACTTTTTTAATAACCTGTCCACAACTAGTATCTGTTTTGTAGTAGTATGCTGTTTGTTTGGGTTTTCAAATTTTCTGTCTTCCTCTTATTTGGAGTAAGTGAGTAACTATGTCTAGTAGTTATTGACTTATTGTCGATAGATGTCTTTTACATTTTGCTTACTTATTGCAGGTTGCCTTTTAGTACTAGTGCAGCGAACAATGAAGAGGCTGCAGCCAAAGCAGCTGCTGTTAATTTTGATAGTAGAGCTCCAACAATGTAACAGCCCTTCTAGCATCAGTTTTGGAGATATTTCAAAGAACTTTGATAGATGTTAAAGTTTTTAGCATGGTCTTTTTCCTTATTCCATGGGCGTACAGTGTCATGATTATTGATTAGACTCAAAATATAACAAGGGAGCACCAATTTAATTGCAAGATAGCAATTTTCCAAAATATTCGACCAATGTTGAACTTCTCTCCCTTCCTCTCCGTCTAAGAATGATGTTCAAGATAGAGTTGATTTTAAATGTAAAGGATTCACTAGGATGTAAAGATTTTAAACCTCAATTATGCCAGGTTACACTCACAAATGAGAACTGTGACAGTCAATTTGAATTTTGGGGACTGGTAAATATAATCAGTGAAGTATGGGTGGATCCCTCTGGGGCTCCATGTTTTACACATGTTCTGTACATAATCTTGGTCTTGATTGGGTCTGAATTGATACACACACACACACATAGACTCATGCAAACTTACAATTGCTTAATCATTTTACTGTGTTTCTTTTCTTTATTTGTTTAATTTTGTGACCTCTATTTTCTTTCCAGATTTGACAAGATCATAAATAAGGAAATCCCTTCAAGCATTGTATACGAAGATGAAAAGGTCCTAGCATTTCGAGATATCAATCCACAGGCTCCAGTGCATGTTCTAGTCATTCCAAAATTTAGAGATGGATTAACACAACTTGGGAAGGTCACTAATCACCCTTTTTCTATTTGTACACTAACAATAACAAAAAGTTATGCATGATTCTTCTGTTTAGTGATTTTATTTTGCTTTTGCCCCCACTCTGGCTACTGACAACAAGAAAAAGAACAAATGAACAAGGATTTTTATATGGCTTCTTTTCCTGTATAAAATCTTAGTAAAGTGATGAGTTGGGAAAATCTCTGTTTTGCTTATGCTAAAATCACTTTACTAAAGTTGTATGTAGATGTTTAAGTGATAACAGGAGAATGGAAGAAGCATGCATTAAAATAAACAGAGAATACATAATTTATAAGTGATGCCCCAAAGTAACAAGTCTTGATGAGTGGAAGCTCAGTAATCTCACATGTTTGTCTAAGAGGAAAAGTAATAAGAATTTAAATAGAAAAATTAAACTGATTTTAGCTACTCTGAATATGTTTGATCTATGGCACAAAAAGTTGATTTTGAATATGTAATGTGCCTCATCCATAATTTGCAGATGACATTATTCTTCTTTTGTCTCATGATAGTCTAATTTATATACTTTCAGATTTTACAATTTCTTGATTGGAATACAATCATCATCAATCTATTTAGTATTCTTTTCACAGTGAGGCTATTGGCACTTTCAATTGCCTATTCACACTCCTTATTCACCTATCATAATTTTTTATTTTTTATTTTCATTAAATTATGAGTGGTTAATGAGGAGTATGGATGGGCAACAGGGTGAGTCAATAGCCTCACCCTTCTTTTCAAGCTGGCTGTGAAATTTTTGGTTAGCTTTGACCTTTGAGTTATTTGGATGTCTCATTAGATAGCAATCCTTGCACTAGGGCTTTTTTATGGTCTGGTGGTTCAAAAGGTCTTGAAGTGTTTTGAAGGCCACCCCACCCAGTCAATGATATCTTCCAATCTCTCTCTCTCTCTCTCTCATCTGCTGAGCAAGGGAAAGAGGAGATTTTTTATGTGATATATAAAATCTCCGTTTACAGGCTGATGGTAGACATGGGGAGATACTGGGTCAACTTCTCTATGCTGCCAAAATAGTAGCTGAGAAAGAAGGTATCCTTGATGGATTCCGTGTCGTCATTAACAATGGTCCCAGTGCCTGTAAGCTTGTTTCTTGTGAACAATTTCTCTGGATCTTTTTTACTTGCATATAATGGTGCCACTACTCCCAGTCCTACTCTTCTCATACTCGTATGCTGATTAGGTCAATCTGTGTATCATCTGCACTTGCATGTCCTAGGTGGGAGACAGATGAATTGGCCACCCGGTTGAAGGTTCAAAATTAATTCTTGTTATAACTTGTTGGCTCCACTTTCTTATTCTTATCAGTTTCCCATGTTATAACTGCCTATTATGTATTTCACATGGATATTTCTTCTTCATGAATTGTAATTATGAGAGCTACAAATAAATAATCTAGCTACGAGAGATCGTTCATTTTGGTTAAATGATTATTCAGCGGGAGCTTTGAAATAGTTAAATAGGAAAGGTGAAAATATGCCCTTGTTATTAGGAAAACCTAACCTTGTTAGGTCTCAAATATTATTGAGTAGAATATTTTGGTCATCATGCCCCTAAAGTCTATTTTATAACATGAATCAACTTGCCATAGTTTTGTATTAATGAGATTGGCAAATTCTATAGCGAAGTAGCGCTATTTTGTTGCAATGATATAAAACACACGTGGCCTTTTTTGGGTCCAAATTTCAATCTCAATTTGATGTGAGAAAAGCTTTTACATACAAATTTTGTTGCACTCGTTCAATTTAGAAGTGTTAGAAATAGAAATAGGGAGATAAATATTAGTAATTTATATATATTTTTGAATATTATTATTATTTGTATTGTCAATTATATATATATGATTTACATTATATAAATTTATAGTAATAACTATTTGCTAGAATAGGGTTAAATTATAAGAAATAAATTTATCCTAATACAAGAATAAATGTCTTAATTAAATAAATAAATAAATAAAAATATAATAAATAAAAAATAAATTTTAAGATATTATCTATGATATTTTAAAATATTTTAAGATATAAAAAATATATTTTAAAATATTTTTAAGATATTCTAATTAAAAGCTAAATATTGCAACTGAGTATAACCAGTTGTATTTGAATTCTTTGTAAGAGAACTGCTATTTTACAGGAAATATTTCTCACGAAATCAAAGTAACTAACCAATCACTAATGTAGAGAGAAGTAAGCATGAGAAAACTGTTTGACAAAACGCAAGAACAGTTCCCTCAATTTTAGCATTCGTGAGTTGTCCCACGAAATAATATTCGTGGGATTTAGCATTTCTGTTTTTGTAATATTAATTTTCACTTGAAATTTGTGACACTATACCACGAAAGCATGGTTATTAACATGCAAACATAAAAGATAGAATGAGAAAATTCTCGTAGCTGATGATCCATCAAGCAACAAACAGTACGGACACACCATGGTTATTGGTTAACATGCACTATATTGTCACATAAATGGAATAGCAATACTAGAGCTAACAGTAACATATTAACAAAAGAAAACAAGAGGGATCGTGTTAAAGAATAAAAACAATTATGATTTTATTCTATACCCTGTACAATTTAATAATGGTATAACTTAAATTTTGTCTTAGCCTCATCTGAATACATAAATTTATATCGGGCGTATGGTATCCAAAACAACTAATCATGTGCAAGCTATACTTGTACCATGGCAAGTAAGAACCCTCTGAAAGGAAAAAGGATTACTCAGCCTGAAGATGTATCAGACTCGAGTAATTCTTCCCCCCAGTGGCAGTATAAATTAAATTTTCTCGTCATCGTGAAATGTCGGGACAAAAGAGAGCCACAAGCTTTAGCTGTCAAACCCCATTGTTTGGGTATAGTGCTATAAGGTTCCAATTGCAGTCTGGTTTGCGCATATGCAAGAGCAGTCAGATTCTTTTCTCACCAACCTTTTGTCACGGTATATCATCAGTTTAATCATGGGTAACTTTTTCACAACTTGGCGCCAGATTTCATTAACTGTTCCATCTGGTTCACCATATTGAAAGTATCGCTTCACCTGAAACCATATAAACTAAGTTAATGCCCGTCCAAACAAAGAAAAGTCAAGTAGAAGCAAACTGGATTGAGCAGCAAGAAGGAAGCATCAATAAATGCAGTACAAGTACACCAGAATACAAAGATTCAAGGGTGTCCATGATTAATAACATACAAGGGAGAAGCAGTGGGAATCTAGCGCACTAGTTCTAGTTCACTACTGCCAATGACAGTCTATCCTCAAAACTTGAGCTATTAGCTGGAGGCCCGGTCGCCCAGGAATGGTTTTAGATCTCTAACACCCGCCTCACACACGAGTCCTTTTAGGCTTGAAGCATAGATAACACACATGTCCGCCTTACCTTGTGGAGAAATTTATTTTAATTATGAAAAATGAGGACAGCAAAGATCAAATTCTTGACCACTTGGTCAGAGAAGCTTTGATATCATATTAGGACGTATTTTCCTAAAAGCTTAAGCAAATAGGTGGACGTCTAGGAATTGTTTTATATCCCTAACAACTACTAAGATTTTGTTTAACAAATCACGAAAATATCAATCAGTGTCAAAATGAGCATAAAGTTTTTAACAAGTACTTGTGGAATTATTTAAGAATCAGAAGCTCAGATAAGGAGGGGAGAGGTAAAAAGCATTCTTGTTTTACACAAAAGTAAGAGACTCCAACCAATATTCACAAGTCAAACATATATATAAATAGCAAGAGAAAATCAATGAGAAACTAGCATATACTAACTCATTTAAAACAATTTTTTTGCTGAAGAATTACTTAGGGTCAAGGGAGTCTGTCGTATCCCAAGGTCAGGGCATGCCCCCTGACTCAACGAGTGCTTACAGGAGTACTTACAGATAACACACCAACAACGGACCTTGGCAGGATTCAAACCTCGGTCAATTTAGTTGACACGGTCTGCTCTTACCAATTGTGCCAACCGTTATTGGCACTCATGTATAACAATAACAATTAATTTAGGCAACTCAATCCAATATTATAATCATGTCTTCCCAACTATATATATTATCGTTTGAATATATTAAGACAGAACCCTATGATGCAATAATCTCTTTCTCATTCTACCCATCAACTATGTCATACTTTCCATGGGCAATTACTTCTCAAACTTACAATTTTTATATATTCCATGATTTCTTTTATTGAACCATGTGAAAATTCCATCTTAAATACCAGAGCAAGAAAAGTAAGACAACAGTAGTGATAACACAGGCAGATTTTATTGCAGAAATAAATAAATTATGCCAATAATACTAACCTCTTTTAGTTCTTTCTGATATTCCAGGATCCTATCTGGGGTAATTGCTCTCAACTTTGACACCAAATATCCCGGCTTTACAGCAGGAGCAGATTCTACAAAAATTGTAATCTTTCTATAGTCTATAATATCTTCGAAAGGCAACTCAATATAATCACTAACAACCACTGGAACACACAAGCTAACTATAGCATCAAAGAGTCGGCAGGCTGATGGAGTATCTCCAGCAGGATGTAAACAGAACTTTGACGTATGCATTCCTTGTGAAGCTGCTCGTCTACTCTCTGTGGATTGTGTTCCATGCTTTATTATGACATCCTCTTCATTTTCGAGAATTTGAAAGAGTATATCACGAATTTTCCCTCCCTGTAAAACAGATGAGGAATTGAGGACATAAAGAAATCAATATAAGAGGAAGGAAAATGTCCGCATAAAGTGTCTGTGACAACATTCTAGTAGTTTTTTAGCATATGCAAGGGAAAAAAACCACTATAACAGTATGATGCTCGAAAATTATCAAGTGAATATAACGGGAAAACAGATTAAAATTATTTCCTCATTTTTGAATTCCCCATAGATACTATAAGGTAGTACTCGTTACCACTAGTAGACCATTACCATGGTAAAGAATAAATATCAATTTAAATATTTAGTGACTATATTGTTATTAATATAAAGGAAACTCTTAGAAGATGACATATAAACTTTATAATACAATAGTTCTAATTACAAAATTAAGAATTGATATTTTACATGCAAATACCAGTAACTAAAGGTATATATTCTCAATTTTTCGAGAAAGTTCAACATAAACCAACTCATCATATTAAAACCAAAACCTACATGTAGAAAATGTTGGAAGTAGGATTCATAGGACCACATTGACTACGAAGATAAATTTTCAAGGGTTTTTTTCGAAGGTAAACAACATTAACAAAGGACACCAAATGGGATTAAATATTACAATAGAAAGGAATATAGAACAAGAGCAGATGCCACAAGTTACTCACAAACGAAGAAAACTTGTACCATGTCTGGCAAGCACTCAAAAAGTAGGATTGCAGATAACAGATAAAAGGAAAAAGGTCTGGTTTTGCCATCAGACAGCAAAGAATAAATTCTAATTTGAGGGAATTTAAGACAGCAGAGATGTACAAAAGAAGAAAAGAAAGTAGAACAGAAGCTCCATGGTAGTTAGTTGCCTAAAAGTTGCATTAGATGTATCAACTTCCATTTTCCTCTTAAATGTAGATTCATAAGTAACAGAGAATTTTCCAAAGGTTCACAATGTGAGATCTCATCTTGATCCACAGCATTACGCACACCGACAGATTAGATTTATTGGCCTTTTTATTACATTTTCATCCCAGTATTGTTTCTAAATATATTTTATACTAATTTTTTATTTAATTTTAGTATAGCAAGATAAAATCAAATCTCACATTAGTTGAAAGATAAAATCAGGTCTATTTGAGTATCTGACTGCAACATGAGTAAGTAAAGTAAGTAGTCATCAATTAACCGCCTTTTTTTGGGGGGGTATCAGATTCATTAGTAGAATACATCTACCTATGTTACCAAGAAAAAGAATACACCTACCTCTTCTTTTGGATAAAAATTGCATTTTCCTTTTCTCTCATTTACTTTTCCCCCTTAAGTCTAGAAATTCTACCCGTGCATCACTCCTATCACCATAGCCAAGCACTAAACAGAAAATTCATCATTTCTGGATCTATAGAAACTCATGTACTATCCCATATCTCGTCCTTCTATATCGGAATACAAAATTGAGACTGCACTTTTCACAGCAGGAACACGAGTTAACAACCAAAATTCTCTAAAATGTCAAAAGTAACAAATTTCCTTTCACCTTTAAATCCACCACGACACCATCCAACCACTCAGTTTGACATCACCTCAAGAACAACCAACCACTCCCTCACCAATCTCACAGCCACAATATCATTCACTCACGACATGCACATACATCAATCCAGCAGCAGTCTGACCCTTAAACCCTAAACGCAAAAGACCCAAACAAAACGAAACACAAAATATAATAAAATTATCAAAGTGTCAAATTCATACACACGCATTATCATCGTCATCACATACATAAAGTGAAAATTTACCTCTTTGCGATACCGATTCCCCATGAAGAACAACAACGTGTTACGATTCTCGAGGCCAACGTCACCCTCGTAGGTTCTGAGCCGGTGCGAGTACGGCACAACCACGTCCTTCACCGGCGACCCCTGGTTCCCCCTCAACCTCCCAAAATCCGAAACCAACAGTACGCTGTTCCTACCCGATCCATAACCCGATACAGCGCATTCGGATCCGAAGCGATTATCACGTGGTCCCTCCCATTGTTCCTCTTCCAGTGCTCCGGTCCCTCCAACCACTCCACCAGCGCCTCCTGGTTCTCCTCGTCGCTGTAAACCGGGCCGGACCGGTCTTCGGGTCGGGCCGTGTTCACGATCAGACTCAGGCACGAGAAGAACGGCACGTAGAACAAGTCCGCCTCGTCCGGGTCCATCACTCGGGTTACGGGTGATCCGATCCGCTCGGTTTCGGGTCGGTTGAGATCCGTGAAGAGGTACCACTCCGCCATGTGCTGGTGGCCGGGGTACTTGAAGGAGGAAACGTCGTCGTCGTCGGAGAATGAACGGCCGCCGCTGACGGCGGAGTGGCCGGCGATGACGACGTAGGTGAAGTGCCGGGGAAGGTCGTGGAGGAAGACCTTGACGGAGGGGGTGGTCCCAGCGGAGGAAACATCGTCGGCGGCGAGGACAACGGAGGAGGTAGCGGTGGCGGAGTTGAAGGGAAAGGTGCTGTCGAGGATGGAGGAATCAGTGGGGCGGAAGAAGGCGTTGAAGAGAGCGTAGGTGGCAAGGTGGAAATGGAAGAAGAAGAAGCGCGGAAGAAGAGCGCCCACGTGGGCTTGGTGTTGGGCTTTCGGGCCCTGGAGTTGGAACTTTCCTCCAGCATGGTTTTTGCTTTGGGCTTCGGGCTCGAGTGCGGTGAAGGCGCACTTTGATAACCTGCACGGGGAGGGTACGGATTCACCGCGTTCTTCAGCTTGCTGTTGCACAATGCAAACACTAGACTTTGGTTTATCGTGTTGGGTGATATACTGAAGGAGGAGGATAATGCAACTTATGAGTTTCAGTTTTGTTGGACATGTGTGCTGTGTAGGTGTGTGTGTACGTACGTACATGGGAGAAGAGAAGACTGAAGAGGATGTTTATTATTATTTTTAAATTATTGGTGTTCTTTTTTTTTTATTGAAAAAATATGAAAACAAATATTGGGCGTGAATCATGTGGTCTTCAGTTATTTTCTTTTCCCTTTCAGTTCTTCTAACCTGTCTTAATTAATCCTTTTCTTGAGTTTCTCCTTCAAATTTAACAATGGATTTTAATGGATCAGAGGATGTTTTTGAAGATGACAAAGAAACCTATAGTAGCCATTATGATATATTTGATTATTGTATATAATAACAATGTGGAAGAAATATTTGGAATTGTTCCTGACAATCTGACAGTATTTGCATACATATTTTTTGTTTTATATTTTTCCAATAACAAATTATTAGAAATAAATTAATAATGAGAGATTAAGATTCAAGATAATATTCTTTTAAAATGAATTTATTTTTAAAATAAATAAATAAAAATATATTTTATTTTTAATTTGATAAAATACATAAAAATTTTAATTTATTAAATAATTTAAGAATAAATATAATTTTAATTTTTATTACTTATTTTAAAGGAATTTTTTTTAACAAATGATGTACAATATCAAAGTTCATTCACGGAAATAGGACTTGACCTTGTTGTGGACCTCGTAAAATTCTATTCTAGTTAAGTTCGGAATTTGTTCGAACTAGAGCATCAGCGATTGGGCTTTACAAAATCTTAATGACCATTATAGCATAGATCATTTTCTTCAATTTTACTTGGCCATTAAAACTTTGAGTATTGTTTTTGTATTGAAGTGGATTTAGAGGATATCTGAAATAAGTATGTTGCAGTAATTTTTCTTTGAACAATAGCGGTCGAGCTTGTTGAAACAAGGGGTGAGTACTTTTTAAAGTTATTAAAATGAGTTAAGTCCGATGGGCCGGTCCGAATAGTCTTACAAAATGTACAGGTTGGACTAATAAAAGTGAACATAAAATTAAAAATAGTCTGATAAAACCTAGCCTGAATTAGCTCAGCCTGAATTCAAGCTAACTCGCTTTGGGCCGGTCTAGCCCAACAACCCGATAATCTTTTTTTTTTTTACTAGCAGACTCTTAGTCTCAGACTCTTACTCATTCTCCAATTCCACATAAGGCTGCACTCATTCGTGGGTCGTGGCTTTGGGCCGATTCAACCTTTGGCGCACGTGTATGTCACACATTCTGCACGTTATTGGTCATTACAATTCCAATTTCCATTTCCATTTCAAGGCACCCCTTGCTCATTTGCCCTCTCCTTCCTCCTAATTTCCAAAGCTTCGAGCTCTTAATCTGTTTCACTATCACAGCTCTCTCCTATGGTGACTCTAGCACCATTCTCCAAGAGAGCCCCAAGAAGCGCACATGCAATAGTAAAGCACCACGTGCAACTACAACCACAGCTGATGGCAGCGGAACGTGCTTTTGCGATGGAGGCAGGCAAATCGATCACTCCATCGCTGGATCTGGTGAAGTGGGACTACAGAGGGCAGAAGAGGATAATCTCGTTGGGGCAGTGGGTCCCCAAAGAGGCCGTCGACGCATACGTGGTTCTCGTCGGCCAAGTCACCCTCTGGGATGAGCCTCTGTCTTGCTTGGTGCCATCCTCCGCAGTAATCTCAACAAGATCACCATCCGTTTCTGCTCCAATGTTCAGGAGTATTGTGTTCTTCGCGCCGCTTGGTCTTCTCCCAGAGGTTAGTTAGGTTTTGTCTTTTTTATATAATTGATTCGGTTCTCTATTGCAATGCTTATGACTTTCGTTCATTTTGTTTGGTTTCTATGAAAATGTGAATTTATTTATTTTTTGCCTTGCCATAGAAATAGATTCTAGCATGGCTGCATGAGTAGGTATGAAATTCATGAAATCCATATTTCAGAGACGCTTTAGATTTTGCTTTTGGAGCTTGGATTTTCCTGGAGCGTTTTCCACCCATTAGATCTGGTGTGCTTTTAAGCCATTGACTTATAAATATGCTTATGTTAGACAAATAAGACGAGAAAAGCCAGTGTATTTCATAGTCTTGAAATTTCTATTGTCAACATGCAATTGGGGAAGATAAAACTAGTTGACATTGGTTCATTTGGATAATCAGTTTTCAAATACCTTAGAGTTAGGTACTGTTGCAGACAGAACCCACTCCAACTAGATTCAGAAAACGGAGCAACTATATATAGCGGGCTGATCGGGTTAGCCCGTAGCCCGCATAAGACTGGGCTATATTAACAAAATGTTAGCCCAAAATTCATGTAGCCTGATCTGGACCAGCTTGAAAATGGCTCCGCCTGAGCTAGCACAGACCAAACAGGCTGGGCCAGCCCGTTTTGACAGTCCTGGTACTTGTAAAGAGACTTCAACGCTCAAGTTAGACTATGCACAAGTAGGGTATTATGCAGTGAGTAATTTACTGATACCTGTTCAAGGTTACTTAGTTTGGTATTTATAAAGCATATGTAGAATTGTAATACAATCTTTATTAAATGCAGGTATTTAATATTAGTATCCTAGTAGGGATTACCATCCATTATTATTGGTGTAAATCCCTATAAGTTGGGAACTTTGATATAGAAGCTATTTAGTAGTCTGAGACAGTTATGAGTCCTATAATATCGTAAGATGGTGATTGGTAGTTACAGATATTTAGGGATATATTCTCAGCATAAATCTAGCAATCATGATACTATGGCTTAAGACTGTTCGATGTGCATTGCTCCGAGACCTGGACTGCCATCAAGGCTCCAACCGTATTATCCAGGGGCGGAGTCCAATTGTACGCGTGTCTGGATGATCCGCTAGAAGGAATCCCGGATCACAGTCCATAACAATTGCCCCCAGCTTGGAGCTTGAATGGAATAGTCGAGCATCAAGATATACAAGCTTCGGACGGATCACAAGGCATGCATTGAACAAGGGAGGCCTGGTGTTAGTGTAGGATCTCATATGTTTTACGTAGAGGGCCGAGGTCCATGGAACATTGACATTCCGCCGAAGTTAAAGCGTAAGTCCGAGGTCTGACCTTGTTAACCCGTCACGGGTAGTACGTGAGATCTCATGAGTACTTTTCATACAATCTCTGATTCTGTAGATGGCAACAGTCTAGGGAACTGATACTCTGACTTTATTAGGAATTAAAGATCCTTTAAGAGGATATCTGTTTCATATTGTTTCCCAACTGCCCGCTGCTTTCGTGATCAATCAGAGACTGAGAGTTAAACGTGGCTACCATCACTTGGATAGTTAACCTTTTACGGGGCCAATCAAAGTGCTTCATTCTCTTTCCATGAAGGTTGATGATGTATAGAATGATATCAATGAATAAAATCCTTCTTTTCGAATTCTGTCTTATATCTTTACTTTTTCTTTTTTGCTCTCTGTTATTCGGGGTAAGTCCAATGCTCGCCTTGTAACAATACTAAGTTGCCCCCAACTTGGCTCTTGGTTGGTACAACGAAGTGGCAAGTTTTAGCTCCTACTCTCGTGGTTCGTGCTCCTCACGGGGTTAAGAGTTTTAACTTGATCCCTATTTGAACCTTCGTTCGATAGCCTGGATCCAGATAAAAAATATGTGGTCCGTGGAAAAAATGGTTGGTTTGTGTGATGCTTGGTTCTGCTTCTAGCCATCTTTTCAAATACCGTGACAGCTATGAAAGTCACGTGGCGTGCTTCGACTAGGCGGACGTGCCTAGCATTTTGCGCCCCATAATGGAGGTTTATTTTTCGAAACTGAAAGGGATTTAAGAAAAATGTCCTTTAACCGTCTTATTCCTTTAAATAAGGGCTAATGTCGTCTTGATCATACTTTACTATTTCTGAACATTTGTGATCATCTGAGAGAAATTCTTGCAGTGCTTAATCCATCAACTTCTAGTTTTTCCCTTGTTTTTTGTATTTTAAAGGTATGTCCATCATTACCCTCCATTTTTATGTTCTCTCTATTTCTATTTCTGAATCCCCTTTTTCGTGGAGCACCCACTCCGCCGTGTCATGAGCAGAGGAGTCCTACCAAGGTTTCAACCTTGGTGGGCTTCAAGGTCGTAATCCTAAGGGTTGAGGGTGGATGTGAAATCTTCAGAGTACGCCCATTCTTCGTTCGAATCGATAGGAATGCTTGATTCATACATTAGCTTAGTGATCTCGATAGGTGTTTTCCAAGTGTCCAATGACGAGGAGAAAGGTGGCGAGGCAAATGAAGGTAGCAGTAAAGGAGCCTCTGATACTCACCCCTATGAGACCCATGTATGCTTGGGTTATTGATGATGTTTGGAGACATACGTCTGTATATTCCCTTGAGGTAAGACTCAGGGAACTCTTAGACTATATAGAGTTAGCGGAGAGAGGTTTGGGGGACCAAAAATTTCAAATTTTGTGCCCAGAGCATGTTGACAGAGTATGCACGCAACGAGAAGAAAGTCAAGACTTCATGTTTCTATATGAGGGTCTCTTTCTTGACTTTAGTTTTCGGCTCCCATTCACTGATTTTCAGATATCGGTTCTTCGAACTCTCCATGCCGCCCCAATCCAGATTCACCTTAATGGCTGTGGTAACATTTTAACCTTTGAAATGTTTTGTCAGGTGGTTGGGCTTCTGTATTTTGAGAGGACTTTTTTTTATTTTTTTACGCAATGGAGTATCTAGGTGATGAACCTTCAAAAATTCATATTTTTATAGTTCAAAATCTTGGGTTTTCATCATCTTTTAATCTTTTTGATTAAGTTTTGTTCTCAAGTTTTGTTATATTTTTAGTATTTTAAATTATGTTCTTATTACGTGTTTTATGTGTTTTTATAGGTAATTACATATAGAAAAGACTGGACATTTGAAAAAGTAAGAAAAAGAAGAAAATTTCATTTCAAATGCCCAGTGCTTGAGCGCTTGGTGCTCAACACTTGAGCGCACAAGAATTCCAAATTAGTGTCCCAGTGTTTGAGCACTGGGAAGGTAGCACTTGAGTGTTGAACGAGTGGACTGACACATTATTTTTTATAAATAAGAAAATTTCACCAAATGGAACATACACTGCAGCAGTCGTCAAGAGACATAAACCCAAAGTGGTGTGGGCACACTTAGGCTTGAAGATTAGGAATTCTATTCAACCTTTCCACTTTTCTACAATAGAGTTTGTTGTATTCTTTTTTTGTATTCTTCTTTTTCCATGTGTAACTAATTTTTCCTTGTTAGGGAGATGATGGATCTTGAACTTTGATGATGTAAATTATTTTATGGGATTAATTTATGTTTTTATTTCATGATTTATGTGTTTATCTCTATTCTTAATGTTTTTCTAAACCTGATCAATTTGGAAATGATTTTTGGGTTGATGTATGATTTGAAAAAATTTGCATAAACCTAAAACATGTGATAAACATCATAATTTCTGTAATTGCTAACAAATAGACGTTGTAAGTTATGTGATCTTTCTTTTAATTCTCTTATTTTTGATAATGTCTTCTCTATTTGGGGTTAGACTAATGGATTAGTTAATTCTAAATAGTGTGAAGATGATTAATATACTAAGGGATTATGTATTAATTAAATTTGAGAACTGACCATAAATTATTGAAATATAACATAGTTAAACTAATATTTGAATATACATTTAAAGAGTTCAAGTGAAGTCAGAACCCTAACGTTTTAATACTATTATTTTTCACCCTTTTATTTTATTGATTTGTTTACTTACTTTATAATTTTTATTTTGAATTTTCTTTTTAATTATATTTATAACAATTCTCTTTTTTGTTAGCTTAGATAGTGTCAATTTGAGCGAACTTAATAATTAATAACTTAATTCTTATGGGATGATACACTTAATCATTTTTTATTACTTTTACGATTCAGTGTACTTGCCAATTTCACAACAAGTTTTTGGCATCGTTTCTAGAGATTAGAGTTTATTAATATTAAAAGGTAGCTTGAAACGGCACTAAATTAAATATTTATTTTCTCATTTATTTTATTTTATTTTATTTTTGATTCCTTTAATTCACTTTTCTTTGCTTTGTTTATGTAAGATGTTGTGAATTCTGAAGAATTACTTTTTGATTCAGACATTGGAAAAGCAGAAAGAGCATTCAAGAAAGCAGCCAAAGAACGAAAAAGGATTTAAGAAGAAATGGCTGAAAACAATCAAAATACTCAAAGAAGCACTTTAGCAGACTATGCAACTCCGTCTGCGAAAAGGGTTGCAACGAGTATAGTGCGGCCTAACATTCAGACAAACAACTTTGAGATTAAACCAGCTTTGCTACAACTAGTGCAATGGGGTCAGTTTAGGGGCAATTAGGCGGAAGAGCTCAACTTGCGCATCTCTAATTTCTTGCAGTTCTGTGATACTATAAAATATAATGGCGTAACTGATGATGCCATTAGATTATGGATGTTCCTTTTTTCCTTAAGAGACAAAGCTAGGAGCTTGCTACAAGCCCAGCCACAAGGGAGCATCTCTACTTAGGAGGACTTGGTTAGCAAATTCTTGACTCGATAATTCCCTCCATCAATGTTTGTGAAGATGAGGAGTGAAATAACTTGTTTTACTCAGAATCAGGGGAAGTCACTATATGAATTCTTGGAGAGATTCAAGGAGCTGTTAAGAAATTATCCTTACCACGCATATAAGGTATGATAGCAAGTTCAAATCTTCTATAATGATTTAAATCATCCTACCAGGGCTATGGTGGATGCATTTGCAAGTGGATCGCTGAACAGTAAAACTCCCGAAAAAGCTCAAGCGTTATTTGAGACCATGGTCACCAATGAATATCAGATGCCTAGTGCAAGGTTTGTGGCTAAACCGGGAGTGATGGAGCTTAGCACATTTGATGCCTTACTCGCACAAAATAAAAATCTTTCACAACAAATCGCTAGCCTAACTAAGCAGCTTGGTAACATACAGGTGAACTCTGTGAACCACCAAGTTTTAACTTGCAATTTCTGTGGAGGCAATCATGCTAATGGTGAGTGTGATGTAAGTAACTCAGGTGTCCTTCCTCAGGAGCATGTTAATTACATGGGTAATCCTGCAAGGTCTCAAGGTAAGCTCTATTCAAATACATACAACCTGGGGTGAAGGAATCATCCAAATTTCTCATGGAACAATCAGAATATGCTGAGACCACCACTACCTCCACAACATCAACCATCGTCATCCTCTTCACAGTCTCAACAAGATAGGATATCAAATCTTAAAAGTATTGTTGAGAAACCGACTCTTAGTACTAGCATTTTTATGGAGGAAACGAGGTCTAATTTCAAGAATCAAGAGGCAGTCATTCGAAGTCTAAAAAATCAAATGGGACAGATATCTAGATAGCTAACAGAAAGACCTCAAGGTAGCCTATCTAGAGACACTATGGTAAATCCAAAGGACCAAAGGAGCACTATAATGCAATTACATTGAGAAGCGACAAAATTTTGGAAGGACCAGTGGAAGAAATATCTAATTCCTTAAGAAAAGAGAAAAAGCAAAATGATGTTCTTACTGAGGATGTTTCAATTACAGTTGCACCTAAAACAGAGATCTCTACTGAAATCAAAATGAAGGGAGAAAGAAGAAAGAAGAAAGAAGAAAGAATAAGGATTTAGTTTTGAATAAACCTTTTGATCCTTCACCGAACGCCAGGCTCCCATTCCCTCAGGGGTTGAAGAAAGACACTCAGGAGAAGTAAGAAAGATAATTCTTAAAGTTCCTGGATGTTTTTAAGAAATTACAAATAAAAATTTCTTTTTGCTGAAGCAATTGAGCAGATGCTCTCATATGCTAAGTTCATGAAGGATTTGCTCTCGAAGAAGAGGAAACTCAAGGAAAATGAGACTGTAGCACTTACTGAAGAGTGTAGCGCTATTATTCAGAGGAAGCTGCCACCCAAATTGAAAGATCCAGATAGTTTCACCATTCCTTACACTATTAGGGAGCTGAATATTAGGAAAGCTTTATATGATCTTGGGGCAAGTATTAATATGATGTCGAACTCTATGATGCACAAGCTGTGAATTGAGAAAGTAAAGTCAACAATGATCTCCCTTTAAGTAGCAGATCGATCTATCAAGCACCCTTATGGTATAGTCGAAGATGTGCTAGTTAAGGTAGATAAATTCATTTTTTCAATTGATTTTGTGGTGTTGGATATGGACGAGGATGCCGATATTACTCTCATTTTGGGAAAACCATTTTTGGCAACATCAGGAGCTTTGATTGATGTCCCTAGGGGTGAACTTATTTTGAGAGTGGATGGAGATCAGGTGACCATTAATGTTTTTAATAAATTCTCTCCAATGTCAGATCTCTATACCATTGTCAATATCATTTAGCTAAGAAGTATGAAGCATTGGCTATCAAAGATCCTTCATCATTAATTAATATCAATCTTCCTACTTCTTAGAATGTTGAAACTAGAGCCGTCAAAATGGACTGGCCCATCGGTCCGACAAAATGGATGAGATGGACTAGCAAATGTCAGCCTGAAATTAAAAATAGCCTGAATTGGCTAGCCCGCAATGGGAAGGGCTAGCCCGACTTGTTTACATTAAAAAGAGATGAGTTGGGCTGACAAAATACCAGCCTAAAAATTACATGGCCTGATCTAGGCCGACCCGAATAGCCCAACTCGACCCGTTTTGATAACTCTAGTTGAAACAGAGAAAGATCCTTCCACGATCAATACTTCTCTACAAACTGAGTCTTCATCTTCTGATCGATTGGAGCCACCATGGTACAACAGAATCTTTCATGCCAAGGCACACTTGGGACAACTAGTTCCAATTGGAGTTCAAAATGTTTTTAGAGGAGATCCCAAGGCCAGTGATCAAGGAAGGAAGCATTGGTCTGAAAAAAGAAAAGTATCATCTTACTTCTCTTGCTTCAAGCCACCATAAACAATAGGTAATGTTGAGCTAATGACGTTAAACAAATGCTTTTTGAGAGGCAACCCAAATTTCTTTCCCTTTTTATTTTTTCTTTTAATTTATTATTTTTTTTTAATTTAGTTGATTTAATTATGTGTTGTGTCCTTTTTGTATGTGAAGCTCTTTCTTTCTCAAAAATTAATTATTTTTGGTGAGTTTATTTTATTAAAAAAAATTTAAGTGAGTGCACGCTCAAGCGCTGTAAGCTAAAGCGCTCAAGCGCACGGATGGCAGAGCATGCTTTTCTATAGTGAGCGAATGCTCAAGCATTGAAAGCTAAAGTGCCCAAGCGCGCGTCTGGCAGAGAGGATTAAATTCAGGGTAGTAGCCTAGTGCTCAAGCGCGTTTCTGTTCATTCATCTGCCTTTGTTCTTCATCTTCTTTACTTGTGATTTTCACTCTTCTTGCTCCAAATCCTCTTAAAAATTTTCTCATACACTTGGATTACGCTATTCCTCTTCACTTTACATTCCTTTTTTCTCCATTCATAGTTTGATGCACGCACTCACAGTAGATGATTTTCTTTGCCATTGACGCACGGTTCAAGCGTTTCACGCACTCATAGTTTGATTTTCTCTCACCTTCTTGCTTTAATTATTCACTCATTAATTTATGTTTATCTATCCTTAATCTCAATTTAGTGTTATATATTGTTAATTTCATGGATTGTACAAATTGGGGTTTTAGGGTTTGTGAATTGAGGGCTTTTGGGGAAAACATGAGATTGGACAAATTTAGTGAAATTGATGATACCCATTGATGTATTTTGTGAATAACTGCTGATTAGAAGAATTTAGTGGGTAAAATTATTGATTTCACGGTGCCTTTGGATTGGTTGTTGTGCATAGTATTGATAAATGTATTGGCTTGTGAATAACTATTATGCATAATGCTTCATGAATAAATGTGGTGTGCATTTGTAATTTTTGGTATTGACTATTGATGAACATTGTTGAACTTCTGACTGTGGTATTGAGTTTTCTAATGTTAGGAATTCTTGGTACCAATGCACTTGCACATTTGCAAAGTTTACCATGGCCACCATTTGGTGTAGATCAAATGTTCCTTATGACTGATTTGCTTAAGAATATTGTTGGGTGCTGTCATTTTTATGGATTATGTTAGATGCTCACTTGGAATAGGTTGATGTGATTGAGAATTCCATTAATGCATAGTTTGATTGCTGTGGAAACTTGAGATTTAGTTATTTTGCTTGCAGCAATATGAGTTATTCATTTTGTGCTTTTATTTTTCAGGATATTCAATATGCCACCAAAAAGAAGAAGAGGTGTTGTAGGGGAAGGCTCAGGTTCTTCCTTCTTTGATGCCAGCCGTTTCCATTCTACCATACATGAAAAGAGGTTTAATGATGTGTTGATAAAAGAGGAACTTTATTCGGGAGTGAGGGCTTATCTTAGAAGAGAATGAATACCCAGAGTTTCGTTCACAAATTATGGAGAGCAAATGGGGTAGACTGCACTAACTTCCAGATTCGGGGTCCCAGACATTAGTTTATGAATAATACACCAATGTTTTTTTCAACTCTGATGAAGGTAACCATTATCAGATCATGGTAAGAGGGACGCCCATGGATTTCTGAAAGGATATGTTGAACGCATATTTTGGTCTCGAGTATGATTCTTTTAGGCAATGTGGCTATCATGATTTGCTTAGAAAGCAATTGAACCCCAACCTCATCCTTAGCGTGCTTTGCAAGACGGGTTTTGAATGGGTGTTGGACACAAAAAATGCACTTAGATTTTTAAAGAAAGCAAATTTTAAACCAATTCTAGTTTGGTGCACTTTTGTTCAATCCAATATCCTTCCATGCTCCAACACCTCCGAGGTACCGGTCAAGAAGGCTCTACTTGTCTTTGCCATTGTGATTGGTGACGTGATTGATATTGGGAGGATTATGGCTTTTCATATGCGTATGGCAGCACAAGAGACGTCTGGCAGTTTACTATATGTATCTCTCATTACAAGTCTGTGCTCCGCAAGGAAAATCTATATTATTGGGGATCAACTCATTCGACCTACACCCCCAATCATTGCATCGGTGATTGATAGGTATTTTCAAGAAGACGCATCAACTCCAGCAACACCAGCAGCTCAACCTCAAGGACCAGCAGCCAGGCAACCTCGTAGGGTGCTCACTATGGCTCAATGAGTAGACAAAATAGAGCGTGTGCCACCATTCCCAGAGGCAATAAAGCTATATTATTCAATATCAACATGCTTTGGAAAACATGTTGCACAGCATGGCAGAGCAACTAAACTTGAACACTGTGGCTCTAGGTAGTCTTCCTATGACTGACGATGAGATTGTGGCTAACATTAACTTCAGTGAGGAAGATGAAGAGGAGAATGATGATGATGAAGAGCAAGATTGATTTCACCTTAAAATAATAAGCTTTTCTTGACCCTCCAATTTTATTCTACTGTTTTTATTTTTTCTATCTGTTCATTGCGTTTAATTGTTTGTATAGTGGGGTATTGTTTATTTTAAGTTTAGGAGGGATAGCTTTGCTATTTTTATTTTTCTTTTGTTTGTTAGTGTTGAGTCAGCTTAGGTGCCTCCCCAAGTTCGGAGCCTTTGTAGGGGGATGTATCAAGTTGTCAGCCACCAAAAAAGGTTTTATTTTTGTATTCCATTTGTGTTTTGAGTCATTTTGTTGAAATTATGCATGCCAGTGTGTTGAATTGAATATCCAACGATTGCATAAATTGTGGATTGATTTATTTTATTAAGATAACACATGAGAATATATGAGTTACTTTATCTCTATTGTTTCAATTGTGTATGAATGTTCTTCCCATCTTTATGATTGATAGGCCTTGGAATATGAATGCATGTCAGACTTAAAGAAAGTTTATAGGATTGCTCTTGTGTGGATGATTTGTATCTAGAAGGTGTTAGATTCTCCCTTGAGGCGAAATCCTAGGCAATGCATGATTGATGAAATGATAAGGGCCTTTTTTGGACCGTTTGAGCCTTTTTAACTAACCTGTAAATACAGTATATCCTTAGGACCATTTTGCAGCCTTGTTATTGTTTGGTCTTTATTTCTTTTCTTTACCCACATTTATCTTTCTCATACCCATAAAAAAATTCCTATCTTACACACCATTTGTTGAGTGCATATATTGTATCATTTTTCTATTCAAGCCTTAGTTATTTTTTGTGCATGAAATATTTCAGGAGATGAAAAAAAAAGAAGAAATGAAAAAATTCAAAAAGAGAAAGTCCACCCAATATGTTGCAAAGAAATAAGTTTAGAGGTGGAGATTAAAAAAAAAAAAAAAAGAATAAAATGTTCTTTATACTCTGTTTTACACTTGTTCTACATTCTATGGCTTGAATTTTGAAATTTACATGATTATGTATCTCAACTTTTGTTTTCATTATTCTACCCCTTCTTTCTTAACTCTCACCATTGGCTTTACATTACAAACTTTAAAAGACCTTTTTGATCCTTGATTATATGTTGTTTACATTAGTGGAGAGAGATATGAAGAACAACCCTATGTATGCGGGTCTGATGTGCATTTACAGTTTTATAAATCTATTCGGGCTTGTACTTTATGATTAGATTTGGTCTTTCATTCATATTTTTGGAAAGTTATTTTTGCATGAGAGTTGCATGTGAGAGCGATGTAACAATTGGATTATACATGTGTGATACTTTGAAATGAGATTGTGAAACAATTTCTAAGAATATGAATGATTTTCAATACTCAGTATTGCCATGTTTGAGTTTGTATGTTTTGAGTTTTTATTTGTTTAGTATTTTTTTGTTTTGATTTTCTTTTTTTTTTTTTTTGCTCAAGGACAAGCAAAATCTTAAGTTTGGGGAGTGATGAACTTTCAAAAATTCATATTTTTACAGTTCAAAATATTGGATTTTCATCATCTTCTAATCTTTTTTGATTGAATTTTGTTCTCAAGTTTTGTTATATTTTTAGTATTTTAAATTATGTTCTTATTACGTATTTTTTGTGTTTTTATAGGTAATTGCATATGAAAAAGACTGGACATTTAAAGAAGCAAGAAAAAGAAGAAAATTCCATTTCAGATGTCTAGCGCTTGTGTGTTGGGAAGGTAGCGCTTGAGTGTTAAACATGTGGGCTGACATGTTATTTTTTATAAATAAGAAAATTTCGCTAAATGGAACACATACTGCAACAGCCGTCAAGAGACATAAACCCTAAAGTGGTGTGAGCCAATTAGGTTTGAAGATTAAGAATTCTCTTTAACCTTTCCACCTTTCTACAATGGAGTTTGTTGTATTCTTCCATTTGTGCTCTTCTTTTTCCATGTATAACTAATTTTTCCTTGTTAAGGAGATGATTAATCTTGAACTTTGATGATGTAAATTCTTTTATGAGTTTATTTTATGTTTTTATTTCATGATTTACGTGTTTATCTCTATTCTTAATACTTTTATAAACCTGATCAATTTGAGAATGATTTTTGGGTTGATGTATGATTTGAAAAAAATTGCATGAACTTAGAACATGTGATAAACACTATAATTTCCACAATCGCTAGGAATAGATGTTGTAAGTTATGTGATCTTTCTTTTAATTCTCTCATTTTTTATAATGCCTTCTTTATTTGGAATTAGATTAAGGGATTAATTAATTCTAAATAGTGTAAAGAGGATTAATATACAAATAGATTGAATATTAATTAAATTTGAGAACTGACCATAAATCATTGAAATAGAACATAGTTAAACTAATATTTGAATGCGCATTTAAAGAGTTCAAGTGAAGTCAGAATCCTAACGCTTTAATACCATTATTTTTTACCCCTTTGGTTTGTTGATTTGTTTACTTACTTTATTTCTTTTAATAATTTCTGTTTTGAATTTTTTTTAATTATATTTGCTACAATTCTCTTTTTTGTTAGCTTAGTGTCAATTTGAGCGAACTTAATAATTAATAACTTAATCCTCATGGGACGATACTCTTACTTACTTTTTATTACTTTTGTGATTCGGTGCATTTGCCGATTTCACAACACCAAGGGGGAATGCATTGCAGTAGTTCTAGATGTCGGTCAAATAGAGGTCTAGGTGGAAGGTCTTCAAAGTTTTCCAAGATAGCTACAAAGAGTTCAAGCACAAATTCTTTAAATTGATGGCAGCACCTGGTACTCAGCCATTTTATCTAAAGCCTAGTAGGGAGCTTGCATTTTGCTTATACTGGAATCAAAAGGCGTGGGCCATTCCCATTGAGTCCAATGAAAGGGAAAGGGAAAATTTAGGAGAGGAAGACATTTAGTGTGTTGACTTCATAATCAAATGGGAGACTGAGGTTGGCCCGATTAAATGCAAGGATATTCTAAGCATTTCTTGTGATGATTTCCTCTAGGCTATCCTTGGTAGGGGATATAATTGCAATGTGATGCCCACCTTGTTTCTTTTTACCTTTTTGCGTTTGATTTTTCATATTTCTCTGACTTTTTCCCTTTTCTTATTGTGTTTGCAGATAACATGACTGCTAACAAAGGTGCTGCATCTTCTATTGAGGCGCTCCAAGCCTTAAAAATGAAGAAGAATCAGGTTGGATCTTCCCGTTTTCAGCCTGTCGTCGCTCCGAATCTCGTTATCCGGGAACCGATTTCAGAGCTTCCCGCACAACCTCAACGAGGAAGGAAGAGGAAGGCTGTGGAGAATGCTGCGACTGAAGAGCGCAACAAGATCATCGTCGTGGAGGGAGATCCTGGCCAGAGGATGAATCCTTTGCCTCTGATTACTAGGGATAAGTTGCTTAGGGAGTTCATCAATCAGGTCTTTCTGAGTGATGATGTTGTCAAACTCATCACTCGGAATAGGGTTCTGGATGCCCTATCCCTATTCCAAACTTTCGCCCTCCAAACTGTTGTTGAAGATTGACTTCTTGAAAAGATGATGGCGGTATTTGAAAAGAGGGCTTAGGACGAACTGAAAGTGATGGAGGCCCAAGGAAAACAAAAACTGGAACAGGCCCTCAAGGGTAAAGAAGAAGCGGAGGCAAAGATTGCTAGGTAGGATAAGGAACTTGCTGATTCCCAACTTCTGCTTGCCAACGAAAAGAACTAGTCTGATCAGGTCAACGCCACCCTTCAGGCCAAGGTAATGAAACTGGAGAAGGAAAGTGCTGAAGTATTTACTATCAGCACCAATATTGGTGTTGAATAGTTCAACAATGCAGTCGCTCAAGTTCGGTACTTCAATCCTAATGTTAAGCTAGCTTTGCAGGATCTTAGTCCAAATAAAATTTTTCAGGAAGGACATTTGGTTATTGCTGGGTCAATTAACGAAACAGCCACCACAACCCCTGCTGATGAAACTTTCGTTCTCATGGTAGATTTGATTGAAAGGGATCTGGACATGGATCAAGAGAGTACAGAGGAATATGAAGCTAAAGAATAGCCTACTGCTCTTTCTCTTTCTCTTTAAAGCTTTTTGCTGCCTTCTACGTGGGGGTTTTTTTTGACTTTGTAAAGACAATTGCCTTAGTTTCCAGGGTGTTTAATTTATTTACCTTTGCCTTTAATTTTGCTTTATATGCTTGTTTATTTCCATTGTCCATCTTGGGTCCAACGCCCATTATGGTATTTTTCATAACCATTTCATGGACTTAAGAATTTTCCAGATGTTAGAATCCATGGTCCAAGGTCCAACGCCCATTATGGCCTTGGGGTTCCCTTTAGGACTTAGGTATTTAATAAAAAAAACCTTTTCCAGGGTCTGTTGCCAATTGTTTTGGCTTTAAATCCCATGTGACTTTGGTTTAAGTGGTCCTTTCCGGGGTCTTTCGTGTTTATAGTTTAGTGTGAGAATTTTTCCAAGACTTAGGATTTTTTAGCGACACAACCTATTTAACACAAGACAACTCATGGTGGGTACCATCATGTCTTAGACATGGATTTCACCATCCATGGTGCCAACAATTCCCGCAGTGGCTAACAGAGAAGATAAGTAAAAATTCACTTTGTTTTATTAATTCAATAAAGGACTAAAGTCCATACAAAGTGATTCCATAGTAATTAGGGCAGATCAAACGAGAAGTAGACTGAGACTAGGCCTTAAAAGGCACTTAGCTATAATACTTTCTAAGTTTGTCTGCATTCCAAAAATTCTTGATCGGCTTGCCTGTCAGTGTCTCCAATGTGTAAGGCTCCTTTGTTGGTGTTAATCACGACACGGTAAGGGCCTTCCCAATTAGGGGCTAACTTCCATTGGGAGGTGTTCCTTCTTCCGATGTCTACCTACAGAGGACTAAGTCACCTGGTTGGAATATCCTAGGTACAACCTTTAGGTTATATTGTGCTACATTCATCTGTTTAATAGCAGCGTCCTGTATGTGAGCGACACGCCTTCTTTCCTCCAAGAGGTTCAGGTCTTCCCTAATCAGTCCGGAGTTGTTATCATGTGAAAAGTGCTAGAGGCGCTAGTTGGGTTCTTCTATTTCTATCGGGATCATAGTCTCACATCCATTAATGAGCTTGAAGGGAGTCTCACCTGCTGTTGAGTGGGGAGTAGTCTGGTAGGCCCAAAGGACATGGTCTAACTATTCGACCCAATTTCTTTTAACTTCATCCAACCTTCTTTTTAACCCGTGTACAATAACCCGGTTAGTTGCTTCAACTTGTCCATTTGTCCATGGGTTTTCAACAGTGCTATAGTGATATTTGATTTTTAAACCGACCAGTAGCTCTTCGAAACCCTTGTCTTTGAATTATGTCTTGTTGTCCGTTATAATGGATTCTAGGACTCCAAATGTTGTGATGATGTGACGCCATGGGTTTTGGATTCAGCCCAAAGTGATTGTGACCAAGGGTTCTGCCTCGATCCATTTAGTAAAATAGTCCACGGCTACCACCAGGAATTTCAATTGTCCAGGCGCTTGAGGGAATGGGCTCATGATATCCATACCCCACCTATATAAGGGCCAAGATTCGAACAACGTGGAGAGTTCTTCAGGTAGAGCATAATAGTGGTCCGAGTGGCGCTAGCATTTGTCGCAAACCTGGACATGCGCAATAGGGTCGATTTCCATCGTGGGTTAATAGTATCCGACCCTGAGTGCTTTCAACGTTAAAGCTTTTCCTCCTAAATGGTGTCCACAGCTCCCCTCGTGGACCTCTACCAGTACATATTCTGCTTCTTTTGGCGTGAGGCATTTGAAGAGAGGTAAAGAGAATCTTCGCCGATATAACCACCCATCATAGATGGTGTATCGGACCGCGGTCTTGACTAATTTGGAAGCTTCCTTTAAGTCTTCAGGGCGGATGCCGGATTGCAGTTATTACATTATTGGGGTGATCTAAGTACGTTCTTGCTCTTCTACTTGAAAAATGGAGGAATCCATGATTAAAGGCTATGAGAGGGTCTCTTAGACCACTGAACAGTTGTTTCCCGGACCCTTTGTGCTGGCCAGCTTAGACAGGAGATCGGCCCTTGAGTTTTGTTCTCGGGGTATGTGCTCCACCTTCACCGTTTAGAAGCTTTTGAGGAGTCATTGTATCTTTTCCAGGTACTTTTGCAAGAGGGGCTCTTTAGCCTGATAATCGCCTTGAATCTAGGATATCACGAGTTGAGAGTCATTACAAAGTGTAATCTTTGTTGCTCCCAGTTCTTTAGCCATTACCAGTCCGGTAATATATGCTTCATATTTTGCCTGATTGTTTGACGTATAGAATTCAAACTTCAGGGAGCTCTCAACAGTAAGTCCTTCAGAGTTTTCTAGGATTACCTCGACACCATTTCCCTTAGGATTAGAGGATCCATCAACGAACACAGTCCACGATACTTCCTCGGGGTCACCGGGGTCTGATGTGAGTTCAGCGATGAATTCTGAAAGTGCTTGTGCCTTGATTACTAACTTGGACTCGTATGCGATTTCAAACTCGGAAAGCTCAATGGATCAAGCGATCATTCTTCCTGCTAGGTCTGGTTTATGCAATATTTAGCGGATCGGTTGATCCGTTCTTACCACCATCGGATGGCACTGGAAGTATTGTCTCAACCTCCTAACCGTGATGATGAGGGCCAAGACAACCTTCTCAATTTTCTGGCAACGAAGCTCGGGACATTGTAGCACCTTACTCACAAAATAAACTGGCTTCTGACCTTCAACCGTTTCCCAGGTGAGCACTGAACTTACGGCCTCCTCATGAACCGAGAGGTATGCGTACAATGTCTCCCCTGGTTCAGGCCTGGTTAGGATGAAGGGAGAGGATATGAGGTCTTTCATCGACGTGAAGGCGTCCTCATACTTTTGAGTCCACTCAAAACCTTTTTTTTTTTTTTACAATTTGAAGAGGGGAAGATATTTGTGAGCAGCTTTAGCAAGGAAACGTGTGAGGGCCGCAATCCGCCTTGTTAGTTATTGAACTTCTTTCACGTTTTAAGGGCTACACATATTGAGCACCACTTGGCATTTATCCAGATTCGCCTCAATTCTGCGGTGAGTCAACATGAAGCCTAAGAACTTGCTAGCTTGGACCCTGAATGCGCATTTTTCTAGATTAAGCTTCATGTTATGCCTCCTCAACTGGGAGAACACTTCTTTGAGGTCTGCGGTATGTGATCTGGATTGTGGAGTTTTGACTATCATGTCGCCAATGTAAACCTCCAGCATTCTCCCCACTTGATCCTCGAAAACTCTGTTCATCATCCATTGATAGGTAGCTCCTGGGTTTTTCAACCCAAAGGGCATTATCCTATAGTAGTAGCTCACCTTTTCGGTGATGAATTTTGTTTTATCTTCATCTCCGAGGTACATTGGGATCTGATTGTACCCGAAGTAAGTATCCATGAAGGATAGCAGTTGGAAGTCAGAAGAATTGTCCACCAGTTTGTCAACGTTAGAGAGGGGGTATGGATCTTTGGGGCAAGCCTTGTTTAGGTCCGTGTAGTCCACACACATCCTCCAATTTTCATTCGTCTTCTTCACCAAGACCACATTGGATAGCCACATAGTGTATGAGATTTCTATGATAAAGTCAACACTGAGTAGCTCTTTAACTTGCTCCTCGATGATCTGTTACCTCTCAGGGCTAACTTTTCTTTTCTTATGAGAAACTGGTTTCGCATCCCGTTTAATGCATAAACGATGGCAAATGAAAACGAGGTCAAGCTCAGACATATCGGAGGATATCCATGCAAATAGGTCATTGTTTCTCTGTAAGAGCTTTATTAGCTGGTGTTTCTCCCGCTCTTCCATATTTGTGCCTATCTTGGTGACTTAGTCAGGCTTGTCACTTAGTTGGAGCAGAAGTAACTCTCCTTCAGGCTAGGGTATGGTACCTTAGATCTCTTCTTGGACATCTATTTTGGTCATTGTTAACTTGATCCAAAGTCGGGCTAGATGTACGTATTTTGGTTTTCCTGGGGGCCTGCATATTTTGAAGCTCTCAATATAGCATTTGCACGCTGCGATATGATCGCCCTTAACCGTGACCACCTCATTATTCTTGTTAAGAAATTTCATGGCCTGATAAGCGGTAGATACTACGGTGACAATGCCATTTAATGTGGGGCGGCCCAAAATAATGTTGTAGGCTGAAGGGCAATCCACGACCAAAAACTTGACTTTGATCGTTCTATAGACTTTGTCATTGCCCAGAGTCAGGAACGTTTCAAAGTAACCCACCGGGGTGACTTTTTCTCCAAAGAAGCTAGTGAGCTCTCCTTCATAGAGGGTTAATGCGGACATAAGGAACTCCAACCTCTCAAATGCGTCCATGAATATTATGTCTACCGAGCTCCTTGGTCGACAAAAACACGTCGGACCTTGGCGTTAGATATTATTCAGGAGATGACGAGTGAGTCGTCGTGATCTCGGATAATATCGTCGTAGTCCTTGCTTAAAAAAGAGATGGGTGGCTCTTCTCTGTCTTCAGTACGAGGCTTGCGTGTGGAGCCAGAAATGCTCAACACCGCAGTTCGCAGTGCTTTCTTTTAGGAATTACTAGATGAGCCTCCACTTACAAATCCTCTGGCAATGGTGCTTACTAACCAATCTGTTCTGTTGGCCCTTCCTTGAGTATCCTAGTTTCATTCCCGCCGGTTTTCAATATCACAGCAAGGCAGAGTCGGGGATTTTCTAGTGAGGCTCTAGGTTCTTCTTCTTTGACACAGAGTTGGACTTCGCCTAGGGCTGCGACTATGCCTTCGGTCCCTCCTCCTTCTGCGATTTTCATCATTTCGAAAACCACTTATATACTCCTGCATCCTCCCCACCTTAATCAGGGATTCAATGACATCACGGAGCTAATAGCACTCTTCTGTTTCGTGGCCATAACTTTTATGCCATTTACAGTGCTTTGAGTGGTCCTTCTGAGCTTGTTTCTTCAAGGGGGCGGCCTTTTGATATCCCAGAACTCGGTTTGAAGCACTTCCCTGAGAATTATTTCCCTTGGGGCATTCAAAGGAGTGTAGTCGAAATACTTAGGTCAGTATACCTCGCCCTTAGAGGAATTTTTAGGCTAGTTGGTGTTTTGGTTATTCTTTTCGTGAGTGGGCTCATCCTTCTCCAGACTCTTTTTAGCCTTCGTAATTTCCTCTAGGTTGATGTACTTTGTGGAGCGGTCGAGAAATTCGTCCAAAGTCACCAGCTTCTTTTTTGCCAAAGACTGGAAGAATTCCAAATCAGTTCGGAGTCTGCTCCGGGCATAGTGAAGAGTGATTCTGTCATCTGGGCTCTCTATATTAGCGAGGGCGTCATTGAATCTCTTGATATTTTCATGAAGGGATTTATTGCTCCCTTGGTGAATTTTAGAAAGAGAGTCAGCTGATTTGGGCTGCTACCTGGCAGTGGTGTAGTGCCGCAGGAAGCATTGCGTGAGGTCATCCCATCCGGTTATAGATTTGTATTGTAAGGTGGCAAACCAACGGAGGGCGCCCTTCTTTAAAAAGAGGGGGAAGGCGCGACATAACAACTATGGGGGTCCTTCATGGAACAGCATGGACTAAATGAAGGCGCCCAAATGTTCCTGAGGGTTCCGTCATAAGGCTCCAAATTAGCGGGAAACTTGAAGTTCCTTGGGACTCTGTACGCCATCAATTCATCTGAGAACGACTGTTGTTGGGCTCTGGGGGTCGAGATGTTGTTTCCAACAACATTGCTGGCTTCGTCGTGCGGCAACCTTCTCTAGTTGTGGGCCGCTTTCCGCCTTCCATTATCATTCTCTTCGTGTATAGATCTCTCCAACTCGTCTAGCCGATAGATCTCTCCAACTCGTCTAGCCAACGATGTTGGTCGTCTAGCTGGCGACGTTGTTCATTAATCTGCTGCATTTATTGGGTGACCAATTCTTGGAGGCGATGCCTGGTCATCTTGAAATGGACTGTGCCTTGGGTAGACACGCGGTCAGCAGCGTCGTCGTTTGGGGGCCCAGGCGTGAATGCACGGGACCCTGGACCCTGGACCCTTGAACAACGTTGTTAGGTGCTTCCCCTGGGTGGCCAAGCCTGTTTCTCGCAGATACTCTGTGCGATAGATGAGGACTTTAATCCGAAAGTGAAGTCTCGTGGCCATCGCGTAGATGTTCCGGGACAAGTGCTTGGTTTCCCGCAGCATAGGCTTCAACAGCAGGTGGTGGATCTGGACAATGAAGGCCCTGCATTGCTGGTCCCTATCTCTGGTTGGCAAAGGGTTGCGCAACATCCCTTCTTGAGTGTTGATGTGTGTTTACCATGATTAAGTGGGGTTAGAAGTTTTACTTCCCATAGACAACGCCAATGTTCTGAAGTGGATTCAGAGGGTACCTGAGATAGACACGTTGCAGTGATTTCTTCCTTGAGTAACAACAGTCGAGTGTGTTGAGACAGGGGGCATGGGTACTTACAAAAGGACTTCAATGCTCAAGTCAGGATGTGCACAAGTAAGGTATTATGCAGTGAGTAATTTACTGATACCTGTTTAAGGTTACTTAGCCTGGTATTTATAGAGCGTGTGTAAAATCGTAATGCAATCTTTATTGAATACAGATATTTAGGATTAGTATCCTAGCAGGGATTGCCATCCATTATTGTTGATGTAAATCCCTATAAGTTAGGAACTTTGATATGGAAGCTACTTAGCAGTCCTAAACAGTTATGAATCCTATAATATCGTAAGATGATGATTGACAGTTACAAACATTTAAGAATATATCATCAGTACAAATCTAGCAATCATGATACTACGGCTCAAGACTCTTCAACGTGCATTGCTCCGAGACTCAGACTACCATCAAGGCTTCGGTCATATTATCTAAGACAAAGTCAGGTTGTATGTATATCGGGCTAATTTGCTAGAAGGGATCCTAGATCACGGTCCAGAACAGTTTTGTAGTTGTTTCTCCTTTATTTGTGCATTTGACAAACAAAACAATACACCACCAAAAATATCCATAAGAGGTGTTCTAATTATTGAGCACAAAGTGTATAGTAGAGAAATCCTCAAATATATATATATATATATATATATATAGAGAGAGAGAGAGAGAGAGAGAGAGAGAGAGAGAGAGAGAGAGAGAGAGAGAGAGAGCAGAGAGAGAGAGAGGCATAATAGCAGAAAAAAGAGTTCAAAACTACAATGAAAACTCAAACCCAAATTAATCACTTAGCATTAAGTGCATTTACCTAATTACCTCAATAAGTAAATATGCCTGCTCCATAAGTACAAGAAATTGTATCAACAAGAAGAGGAAACTGTAAAAAAGCAAACAATGTTGCTGGGATACAAGCAACAAGGGTCGTTGGAATGACAATCCATGCCAATTGATGGCCAAGTACAATGAAAAAAGTTGCACCAAAAGCTATAAGCATTGTAATGATGGAGAAGAAAAGGGTTGTGATGCCAACACTCAACCTTTTAGGCAAGGACACAAGGAAATCCTCCTGTGCATATCTTGAGGTGAGTATGGACAGAAACATCAATACGGATATTACCGAGGAGAACAATGCAAGAGCATCTGATATAGCAAAAACTTTGAAGGATGTGCTATGCATAAAAATAGGATAGCCACTATTATTGTTGTTCCCCCCTGGTACTGTAAATATTGATGCAAACATCACGGTGGTTATGAGTGTGGCAACTAGCATGCATGATGAAGCAGTGTTCTTCAGCCACTCTTCTCCTTCTTTGGCCAATCCCTTGTGTTCCTCAGCGAATAACATTTGAGGTGTTTTGCCTTCGGAATCTTTAATCTCCTTGAATAGTGGCTGTACAATCCTTTCCACTGCCTACAAAGTCAAGAAATAAAATGTTTAAAACAACCTTAAATACTCAATGAGGAACTAAATTAAGTATGTTGACAACTGAATAATGATTGAGTTATTGACCTTGAACCAAAATAACTCCTTTTGCATCTGCAGTGCTGCACCGGATATAACATGAAGTTGATCTGAAGGGGCCAACTTTCCAGCCAAATGCAGTATGTTGTGATTGTTACTGTCTCTATAAGAGATTATCAGATCCTTATGTGCCCCTATGTCATAAATCAAGTTAAATATTTTTTCCTGACGATGCATGATTGCAATGTGAAAAAGGCTTCTATTTTGGCTATCAACTTTCCATAGTAGATCAGGATATGAGTAAAGAAGCTCAATTACAATCTCATGAATCCCAAATTCTGCAGCAATAAATAGTGGTCGTGACAAGGGGCTTTTAATTAAGTCCCCAAGCTGTATTTCATCTGAAGACACTATTAGTTCCCAAAGACGTTGCACTAACTTTAAAGCTTGTAAATTCAATATCTTTTTCTTCTGAACTGCTTCAAATCCTGGCACTATAAGTAAAGCAAGTTAGTTCCGGACACAAATAACTTTAATGAGACCATCAAGTAGGCATCATACCAAAAGATTTTACAGCACGCCAGATTCCAGTGAACAATAGGTTATCTGCAACTTCAATCCAACAGATTTTGTTAAATAATGTCTTATATGACAAATATCCTGATTCATACACATAATATTAGAATAATAATAGCTCATTTTAGTTAAATATTCAAATAATGTTTGTGCACTTGTTTATGTTTTTTTAACTGACCAGTATTAATCCATTCCCTACAAGGTTTTTTTTTTCTAAAAAAAAAAATTGATTCACTGGAAAGAGTTCACTAAAAAATGTGTCAAATTATCATTCCAATGTTAAATCATGTGTGTGCAAAAGATTGATGAGTTCACAATAATTCTCCATGGATCTTGCACCTAACATTTGCCAGAATTAAAAGGAAATAAAGGAGAAAGTGGCGAGACAAAGTATTTAACATACCTTGAAATGTTGAAGGTGCCGGGGATTGGGAGTTGTTACACTGGCATCCGAAATCAGTTGTTAGTTTGACTTGGATCCCTTCAGAAAGAAATGCCACCATGTCATTCCTTTTAAAGAACTAAACTCCTTATTGGACTCATTTCTTTTATGGGTCTTGACACTTCAACTCAATGTATACCGTTTGAATTATAAATACAGCAAACATAAGACAGAACCAAACAATCTGTCTATGTAAAGACCTTCTAAAGATGACACTCAAAATCATAAGGTAATATAAGATCATATTAACTGAATCAATTTCACAATTTCATGGTGTGTTACCCACATGGATAGATGCATCTTTCCCATATTCCTAGTCGAATGCCACTGGCAAATGATGAAGGTTTTCTTGCCAACACATGCAGGGCTGTCTCCCCATTCAAACCATGATAAGTCGCTAATTGTGGTTGACACTCAAGTACATGTAAGGCAAAATCTGAGAAACAAAGATTCATGGATGAATTATTACAACTTCTAAGCTTCTTAAATGGACTAATTTTTGAAAATTACCAAATAAATCTGAAGATATAGCTGCAATCAATAGGCTGAAGAAGTCTTCTATTTTTAGATCCTCATGATTAGTCACTGAGTAGAGATACCAAACCATGTCCCTTTGGCCCAGTACTGTAGCTATATAAAGTGGTGTCACCCCTTCGCTACCTCGTATTCGAGGTAAGTTTCTATTCCTTTCCACCATCAGCTTTGCAATCCTGGGAATCCCTGATGCAGCAACCAAACAAAGTGCAGTATTGTTATCTTTATTTTTAATTTCCAAGTCCGTAGTTCTCATTCTTTTGACCAATTCCTCCACAAATTTGGTGTGTCGAGCTCCAGCAGAAATATGAAGAGCTGTTTCCCACCCTCTTGAAATCCTGGCATGCTCCGCCCCAGGATGCAAATTTAGGAAGTCATTGGCCTTCTCCCAATCACCTTTCAATGCAGCTCTATATAAGGGCAAATACAAGTGAAGATTCATTGGTATTTTACCTCCTGTCATGCAAACATTAAACATCAGTACACATTTTAACTACTGAATATATATCATACCAGGCAGAATATAATACTTATAAATCTAGGGATCTATAATGGAAGCAATGAGTGTCTAAGATGCTAAAGCAATGGACCATGGAGTAGAAAAATTTTAAAATAATGTACAATCAACATGTTAAACTTACCAAAGGCTGGAAATGAACTTGGGGTGGTTTCTGAAGAATTAATGTGATCAATATCCAATTGATCATCAACCTGAAGATGTGGAACTGCAAAAGTACTTGATTGGTCAACCAGTTCATATATTGATACAGCATGATCCATGCCATGGGATGGAATAGAAGATATCAAATTTCTGGGGGTAGGAGGCGCATCTTCTAATAGAAGTGGTTTTGAACTATAGCATTGATGGCTTTTTGACGTATTACATTGATGGTTGATGAACTGAACAGAACATGCATCACATCCATTGGTTCCATCATGATTTTTGGATGGAAATAGCTGCGGAATACTTGGTGCTCGTTCTAACTTTTTACTTGAGATTTGCATTGTCTTAATCTTTTTCAATATCCAGATAAGCTAGAAAGTTAACAAAAATCATATAAAATAATATCAGAATAACATTTTATTTTCCTTGATTACAAACAGCAGTATATCATTTGTTAACAAATGTATTTTAGCTAACTCTAGGGGAAAAGTGGGCAAGAATCAGTTGAACTTGATGCAAAAATTAAGAACATACTTGTAAAAGAAGATATGTGAAAGGATAAGAAATTTATTTTATTTTCACATGATAGTTTTCACTAAAAGATTCCAACCTACCTCTCATAAAAATTCATCAAATACAAAATGAATTATAAAACTTAGCAGTGCTAGCTTACAGGACATACAGAATTGATTAATAACCAGAGATACTTTGGTAATGGGGCTACAAGGACATTTTTGCATCCTTCTGCTGCCATTTAGCATGTGTTTGTTTCGAGAAGGTTAAAATGGAAGGTGAAAATAATTTAAAGGAGTTGAACATGAAGAGGGATTTTCAATTGTTATTGCTTAGTAGAGAAGGTGTGAAATTGTTTTGTTTAGACTGTTTATAATGCAACTTCACTTCATTTTCTTCTCACGTTTGATGTGAAAATATTAAGCACGGGTTGGAAATGTTGGCAACTCTATTTTCATTCCATCCTTTTTCTTATATTTCCATGCAGGTATACAATTATTTGCACTACTAATATTCAACCCTCTCCCACTTTCATTTCTACCAAGCACAACCTTATTTCACAGGAAGTAGCTATAATCTATTTCATAGTTGTTGCTCCAACAAAAGAATGCGGGAGGAGATTTCAATGGATTCCAAAACTGAAGAGGGGCTGACATGTCTAGTTAAAGCAGTCTTTTAACTTCTAAAATACTGAAGGCCTGAAAGTGCTTTGCATCAGTTGGAAGGAAAGAAAACAGCAATTTTCACCTTTAAAGCATGACTTAAATGAGGACTAGCAAGAATTCTGACTGATTAACAAGTTCCAGCAGCAGCAGGAGAGTCTATATTGATTGGAATATGCTCATGAATACACTTAAAAGAGAAAGTAAATAGTAGTAAAGTTGGTTAATGGATTAGTTGGCTGCTTTCTATAAGCTTCTCCAATAATTTTCTTTATTTTCTTCATGAAAGACTTGAATTCTTGCATTTGACCCAAATAAATAGAATGAATAATTATGTACCCAAAAAAGAAAGAATGAATAATTGATTCATGACATCTTTAGGACTCGGCTTGTTAATAAGGAGAGCAATTATTTCTTTTTCACAGTAGTTGATCTTTGAACATTGAAATGACTACAAAGTATGATAATTAAATTTTATAACGCTTAATGTACCCCAAAATATATATATATATATATATATATATATATATATATATAACGCTTATATAATAATTGATAATTGCTTCTTTAATGCAGACAATGAACCATACTTAAATTATTAAAATCCAAAAGTTATTATTGCAACAATATACAGAGTCCAAAGTTAAGGAGGAAATTTACGAGTACATGTTATATTGTAGCATTTAAAAATATGGCAAAATACAATTTACAGAGAGGATTTAGGAAAACTTACAGGACCAAATATTACAAAGAAAAATCTTGGGCTTGGGAGGAAACAAGACTTGCAAAAATTCTGAAATACAGATGACCCTCCTTTGTGATCATACAGGACCAATTATAACTGCAAAGACAAGTTGACTGAGATTATCGTTATTTAACAAAGAAACTGTGGATGGCAACTCGCTAGTGTTATCTCTTAACTTACCCATCTAAGAAGTAATTGAGTTAAAAAAAAATGAGAAAGAAAAGAAAAATAAAATCTATTTACAGTGAAAACTATTGTGTCAAGTTTGAAAAGATTCAACATTACTGTTACCAAGGATCCTTGTAGAGGACAAAATCGAGATGAGAGCTGATCAAAATTATGGCAGATGTTACCAAAGACCCTTGTAGGGACCCTGAGTTTCTGATGAAGTAACAAATGAAAATATGTGACCTCGATTTCATGCAAATGGCATAACAAAAGCAACATTTGCAGGTAAACTATGCTCCATCTTGAACAATTTTCCTCTGTGATCATAGTGTTGAGATTTCTGATTGTTTTAGTAAGCAAAACAGAACATTCTAGGGTTTCAGGAGAAGCATCCTGTAGGTGCAGTAAAGACATAAACGAGTGGTAGTGGGAACTTTATTGGGTACTGATGCAGTAATTTCAGGGATAAAAGCAAATTATTGATTGGTCAACAAAAACCAAAATTGAAATGATATGAGTATGACACTAGGCAAGGAGCGGAACTGTTTATAAAGGTGCCAAGTCTTGCGGGTGCACTAATTACCTTCTTTACCCTCTTTTACACAACTTCCAAACTCTTAGCTTCACTACTACTACCTGTGCCAAGATGTAAATTGCTTCTTATCCTTTTTAATCATGATATGAGGACTCCTATGTCCTACCTACTTTCCCACTAACGGAATTCTGAAACATTTCCTTCTCACAATTTTTTTTTAATCATGATTTCTATAATCTCTTTTAATAAATAATAACTAATTTTATTAAAACCAAACAATCCTATTTTATAGCTGCTTTTACATCTCAAAAATCTTCTTTAAATATGATTTAGAAAATTGGGTTACACTATTCTCTAATCTATATATATGCATCAATATCTTTTGATAGAAATATAATGCAAAGATTTTTTTTTTTTTTTTTGATCTGATTGCAAAGATTAATGTTAAAAACACAAATTCAAATGCCACAAATTAAAAGGGATTAAGAATATGCCAATACAGTATTGAGTTATTAGTAGGCTGGTAAATTGTACAAATTTATGTTTACAGATAGAACCAAATGATGTCGTAAGTCAAAGTCTATAGACTAATACGTAAACCTTGGAAGGAATTACAATTTTTAAAATTAATGGTTAGTATAAAATAAGTCTTCTACTTCTAGTTCTCATCAAAGAAAGGTCAAAATGATGAGTTGGATATAATATCATATGTATGTGCGTCCATGTCTGACACAAATCACAGTCATTCCATAGGTTCGTAAAAATTTATCGTATGGATGATGCAACTGTGGAATTCATATGCTTTCCCATGAGTAGAAAGGCAAGAATTCAAAATAGTACTATCAACGGAAAAAGGAAAGGGTAAAATAATACTTATCCCCTTAAATATAGTAATTTCTCAACTTATTTCTTGTTTTTTTTTTTGTTATGACTTGATTTTTATAATTTGGTTTTAAGTGAAAAAAAGTTATTTTTCAGTTAACTTTACGTGAGTGAAGTGATATTTAAAAAAAAATAGGGGGTTAAGTAGTAAAAAAACTATTTTTGTAACGGTAGGGTCATTTGATGTGCACATATCGCATGTTCCATTTGATTTAATTAGTAAAGTAACATTTTTTCTTAAAACTAAATTTAATGGGTTAACTAATAGAAAAATTTTAGGTAAACAATAGGCACTCTACTCAACATTAGACAAATATAAAGTTGTGTGAGTAATATTAAAAATGTACTTATATATAAATACTTTTATATATGTTAAGTATGAAGTGAACTACCTATGATAAGTAGTGACTACCTAAACTTGATAGGAAGTGATAAAAAGAAAACTTCCTTAAAGCAAGTTGAGAAAAAAATTATACGTTAGAGAGATAAAATGTATTTTATCCAAAAAAAATTATAAAAACATAAGGTAAATTTTAAAGATTTCTCTATAACTATCTTGGTTGCAGTCTGCTTGGTATATATCCTTGAAAACAGAAGTAAAAAAATACACAAGAATTTTTCATATAAAATTCATCCTTAAAATGGTCACCCTATTGTAATATTTTAACCCCACAATACATCCTAATTTGCAAACTAAGTCATGCATTATATAACCCTATTAAAATATTTAAACAAAATTAAAATTTATTTTTGTTGATAAAATTGAAATAATTTATCTCATCAACTTTTAGATTAGTGCGATTTACGTTCATATTCTGGTAATAAAAAAAATCATCTATTTAATAACAAATGTAAACTTTTCCTTATAGTTGTGTTGATTAAATGTCTTTGACTCAGTGTGAATTTAGAAATCATCTGTTGGTGTGTAGGTGAAAAAGAAAGGTTCAATTCTTAACGTAGGACATTTTGTTTTAAATATCTTTGGTATTATAGAAAATAGAGAGATTTTTTTTCTTATTTTCGTATAGAATTAAAATGATATGCACCGATGGTGAAATATTCACTGACATTTTGATATATTTGCTTTTATTTTAAGAATTTAATTGAAATACATTGTTAATATAAACATATTTTAAATTGTCATCTAATCATATATTATTATGTCATCACAATAACTATCTTAAAAATTACATATGTAATAATATATAATTAATTAATGATGTAAAAAATTTTACACTAATAATATATTAAAATTAAACTTTTATTTTAATTACTAAAAAAATAATAATAAATACTAATTTATCAAAATATTAATAAATATCAACATAAAATCTGTTTACTCTAACCCTCGATATCAATTAAACTTATTAATATAGGTAGCCTACACCAATTCAACTTGCATACAGTCTTTCCCTCAACACACGTGAACTGCTCTTCAAAATAACAATTTAAGTAAATAAAATCCAATAGAAAATGGCATTAATGCTCATGAAACCGAGAAAACACCCAATAATGAAAGTTCATTTATATGTTCATGTCAAGTTACTATGGTTGTATTCATAATTGGTGAGAGATTATTGGATAAAAATAATGCATTTAAATTGAATGTTTTTAACTAATCATATTATTAATTATTAAATAATTATTATATTTAATAATTAATTATCATAACATATCATAATTAATAGTGTGAATAAACTCAACTTGAATACTTTAAATTTATATGGACAAAATTTAAGTCTATTTCCTATATTTATTATATTCATTCTACCAATCAAGTTATGACATGTATTTATTTTTATAAAAAAAAAAAGAGTAAGAGAAATAATATTAATAAACACATATCATAATTTGATTAATGAAATGGATGTAATGGATATAAGAAAATAAACCTAAATTTTGTCCAATTTATATAAGAATTTTTCCATAACTGATTAGTCAAGATCTAGGCATCTCCTATTAAGCATTATACATGTTAATAAACATAATTTTAATTATTTTTTAAATAAATTATATACTCCGCTATTGTATAACGTTTGTCAAAATAACATTAAACATCGAACTTAATTATATATTATACTCTACTTTTTTGTTATTTTAAACTAATTGTTGACTTAACACCATTAAGTATGTCAATAAGAAAAATAAATAAATTTACTTATTATTTATTTATTAATAAGCCCTATTTTAAATAAAAAAAAAAAAATTCTGAGGTCACAAATCAAATTGATTTTTTTAAAATATAAATGAATATAATTTAATTAATGCTATTAAGAAGAGCATAACTTATATATTTTCTGGATTACCTTTCTTGTGAGTTTGGCTGTGTGGGTACTGGAAATGAATACCATATATTTCAAAGTAAGTTGAAGTTCCAAGTAACAACAATCTACTGGAAAGATTGGGGGGGGGGGGGGGGTAGGTATGAAGTAGGAGAAGCATAAGGATTTTCAAAAAAGTATTGTAAATTGGAGAAAATTTTACATAAATATAAAGCATATAAATTAGTTGTATTAGGCCAATTATAACATTAATTGATAAAATTAATTAAGATTATTTATTAATTAATCATGTAGTTATCTATTAATTAATGTTGTGATTGTCTAGTGCACCCAATTTAAATACTTCGAGTTTATGCGAGAATTTATGTGCAAATTGATGATTTTTTTTCACAAGTCCCATATAGGTGTAGATAAAAACTTAATTCCCAAAATGAAACAAGTAGAAGAGTGACGTATAATGAGTTGTAGTTGGGAAACACAACTTACCTGCGTCTATTTCTTTTTATTATATTTTGGGTTAGTCGTATTTCTCATGCATGACTTATCATTTTATTTATTTTATTTTTAATTTATGTAAATTGTACTTGCGAGCTACGACTTACCTTTGTTATTTTTTTAAAAAAATGTCATATGAAGTCGTAGTTAGCATCCGCGACTTGCATTAAGTCTTAGTCCATGCCTTTAAATTCCACCCTCTCTTTCCAGTGTTGCTTCATATTTCAGTGTTTTTTAAGTTATCTCCACCACTACTACATTGTATCAAACTCGGTCTATTCTCGTTTAATTATCTTTATTAGAGGTATTTATTAAGAATGTTAATTATATTTTTTATTATTATAAATTTTTTACGTTTATTGATATGAAGTTTTTCTTTTTATTTATTTATTTAAATTGATAGATATCATCATATGACCTTTCTCGTAATTCATTTGTTATTCTTGATATTGATGATATTTATGAATATAATGATTCTTATAAGCTTCTAAGTTCTATGATCGCTAACTCTGCTATTGGGGTAAATATTCATTCAATAATATTATATGATCTATATAATATAACTCCAATTATAAGAGATAACTCTAATCTCTAAGTCTTAATACAAGTTATGAAATCACTTTTTTTTAAAAAAAAAAAGGTTAAGCCGTGGTTCCCATCCACGACTTATCCAAAATTTACTTAATAATAAGATTTATAAGGTACGTCATGGATGGAACGCTAGGTAAGTGGTATCTTTAAGTCACAATTTATTATTAAAAAATAAAAAAATATATTTAAGTGTAAGTTATATTTGACAGATATGATATATTATATTTTATTGTTTACTTTGTACTATTCCAAAAATTAACTTTTAACTTATACCACTTCAAAAAATCAATATTCAAACTGCACTATTTCAATAAAAAAAAAAGTCGCAAATTGATAATTTACTAGTATGAAACATTGACATCCTAATTCGTAAACATGTACAAACCTCTAGATGAAGAGCAAAGCAAGTTTGATTTAAAGTTGAAAAGAATCAAATTTGGTGGCCTGTGCGGTCCTCTCCAAATATAAAAATCGGAGACTCAAGTAGCATAAAAAATGACCCACATAAATCTTGAAAAACTTGGTCACAATACAATCTTCTTTTACTTCATCCAACAGTTGACTTGAATATAAAAATTGACTAGCTGCATGTGAGAAAGGACTGGGTGGTGTATGCAGGACAACAAGACTTCTTGTTCTTTCTTTCTTACTCCAACAATGGGGTGCAGTAAACTCATCTGATTGGCTTTTCAGAAGTTCAGCACAAGAAAATTTCATGCCACTGCTGAAAGAAGCTCAAATTGGAGGGATCTTATGAAGAAAGAGTTACAAAGTGGAAACCGTGGAAGACCAGAAGAAAGTGAAGTTCTTGTTGTGAAAAATGCTTTATTTCAAAAGAATAAATGTCCCACATTAGTTGGAAGTAAGTCTTTGAAGAAGTTTAAAAATGTTTTAGTCTTATCCGAGTTTTGACCTAATCTATTCCAATAGACATATTCCAACGGTTATATTCTAACGGACATATTCCAACGGTCATATTCCGATGGTCATGTTCCAACAGTCATATTCCAACGGACATATTTCAACAGTCATATTCCAACGGTCATATTCTAACGACTAAAATCTGTTTTATATAAATATTATCATTTTATTAAGTTTTTTGATTTTTTATTTCTCTTCTTTAGATTTCCACTTCTATTCTCTTACTTTACTGGGTTATGTGATTTAAAAAATTTCTTACAGTTCTTGAAGCTCTATCAAACAGGAAGAGCATGCAGTACCATGGAGGATTTTTGTTTATACCAAAATAATCCTTAAGGGCAGTGCTTTGCACGCTATAGGTTTCACAGTTTTGCTATCTCATTTATTTGCAGGTTTCATTTAAGGCTTCACGGACAACAATCTCAAGAATTATTGCTACACGTCAATACTATCCATGCAATATTAAATTTTACCTGTCCATTTATTTTTTGTTATTTTTTATACAATCTCCATGGTACTGATATAACTTATTTTAAATGTGGGGTTTTTATGAGGAAATGGGTAACACAATGGAAAGGGAAAGAGAAGCTCGAGGTGGAGGCGGCACAGAGGTGCATGATGCGGAGTGAAGCGACTGGCGTACGGTGAGACAGTGATATGGTGCAGATTGGATCTGTGCTGGTGAATTGGTGAGCGAGTCACCGGTTCTGGTTCCTGCACAACGAGGACGGTGATAATTGGGCAGAGCGAGATCTGGAGCGCGACTTTCCGGCATAGTGTGGCGCAACGAGTACGGTGTCCGTGTGGTTTTGGATGTAGGGGTAGAGGTTCAAACGGCGTTACGTGGGTTCACGCGCTGGTTTTAGGTGGTGTTTGTTGTTGTGGTGCTTAGAGGCCATGGGTTCTGTGAATGAGGCAAAGATTTTCTTTGGAAAATGCTTGGCTTGAAGGAGATCAAAGTTGCAAGAGCAAAAACACACAAAATCCTCAAACTCGTTTTGGAGAGTGAGAAGAGACTGAAGTCATCACTGCTCCACCGCGCGCTGTTGTCAGCCACCAGGTATGGGCACCACTTTTGGGTCTGAGTTATAAGTTCTGGCTTCTTATGAGTTCTGTTATGGATTTACTTGATTTTGAGTTATAATATAAGTCTTATTATTGATTTTGAGTAAAACAATGAGCGAAATTAGTTTAAATTTTGAGTTATGAATTTTGCACTTTTGTGTTATTGGTTCTTGGTATAAATATCTTAAAGTTTGGGGGTGTCTAACTAAAATTCTTTACCTGAACTAAGGAAGAGACATTGTGGTGCTTCTAATTATGTGAAATAATTTTTAGAAAGACATTTTTTTTATGTCTCTCTTGGATAAATCCGTTTTTATGTTGAAGTTGTTTTAAATTCAAAATCATGATTTAATGAGATTAGAAGTGAGTTAAAAGGCTACTGAGTCTAGAATATGATATGATAGCCTGGGATTTAGTTATTGTGCATCACAATCTGAATATGCTCAAATATTGATAGCATTTATGTACTTGATTTTGCATGTGTTATAAATTGATTGAGTAAATACACACATAATCCTTATAATAGTTTATGTAGAGTTTAAAAATTAAAATAGAGCATTGAGTGCTTCATATAATGTCTTACATTATATCACATATATCCTTGTTGTCTTTGAGTTATTATTAACTCAGTTATGTGACGTGCATAGTTAATTATATATGTATTATAGAGTGTGATAACCATGATCTAGATGTACATGATCAAGTATTTGATGATGCTTGCATGAATGAATTCCATGTCCCTATTGCACTATGAGATTAATTGAGATTGATGAGACTATGGATCAAGAGCCATGGTGTTGAATTAGAGACGTGGACATGATGATCATAATGCTAAATAAATCATTGATTCAAATGAGACTAAATACACAAGTGGGTTTATTTTTAGCCTCAATGGAGGTGATGTCGCTTGGAAGTCATCCAAACAGACCTGTATAGCCAGATCTACAATAGAGGCCAAGTTTATTAATTTGGTAGGATCTGAAATTTGAGTGGTTGATACTAAGAAAAATTTCTTGATTAATCAAGAGCTTATGTCTTTATGTTAAGTGATGCTTAATTGCAATGAGATATTTCTTGTCTTTTCTTTTATTTACTCTAATCTCATTTAAGTTTTTTTTTAAGTAAAAATAAAAAATATATAAATAAAAAAAAATAAGAAAAAAAAAAGAGGTCTTCGTTACGATGCTTTCAATTTAGTTGAAATGCAACTACAAAATGACAAATAGTAAGGCTCAAGAGAGCAAACAAAATGTGTGACAATGAAAAATAGTGACATATATGTATCGTTTGCAAAATGATTTTACGAAAAGTAGACACTAGAGGGGGGGCTTGATCTGGACCACAAAGGATTTTCTCACGGATTTTTGCTAAAAGATGGAATTAAATCCATTAATTATGTGAAGTCATAAGCCTCTGAAAATTTGGCCAATCTTCTTTCACAAAATCTTTAACCTCCAATACCACCTCAACCACCTTCTTCCATCCTCCAACCAAAACACCACCCAACCACACAACAACCCAAACACCCCAACCGAGACCCACAAGCTCCAGATCTGGCCAGCACCGAGTGGGATCGCGAGCCAGATCCTCCACCGCCCGTCGCGAGTCTGCCGCGGGGAGCCACCACTCTCGCGTCGCGCGCTTCGGCCCACTCCCGTCGGTCACGCCTCGCCGCGATCCGCCGAATGGGACTTAAGCCATTTTGAAATTGACCGGATCTGTCGCTGCCGTTCGCGCGGCCTCTGTTCTAGCCGGCACCCATCCGGCCCAGGATGATGATAACCCAACTTTTATGAGTGGAGATCTCTTTTCCTCCATGAAAAATGTTCATATGTGTAAAAGAAAATAAAAGTCACTTTAAAGTTAGTATTGCTAGTACTTTGTTTTTTCCTTTTGTATAGTGTTTTCTTTAGATGATTATTAAGCATGAAAATTTATAAAAGTATGTAAGAAAGGGAAAATCAAAATAAAATAAATGTTTTAAAAATAATAAAAATTTATGAAAATCATTAATTTTTGTTTTAACTTTATTTTGTGATGCTCATATTCAATCTTGTTTGTATAACTAAAAGGAATATGTTTGTTTGCTTGTCTTTATTTTTTTTAACTGAATAAAAATGACACAAAAAAAATATTTTTGCAATGACCCCTGACATTGATTGAATAACGTGTGAATCATAAAGATTTATTGAGTAGCCGCTCCTATGAATGATGATTTTACTTTCAAACAAAATTTCCCTTAAAAAATGTGTTTTCTTTAAAATCAATCAACCCACAATCAAGCTACGCGACTTTGAATTCTCCATTGCGCAGGAGATACGTAAAGCAAAATCCATTTCTCAAGCCAAAAAAATAAATTTTCGTTAGAAAAATAAAAAATAACTACAAATTCTTTTGTTCAAAGAGATAAATGATGGTTATTAAAATTTGTAAAACCTATGATCAAGTGGGATTCAATTTAATGAAAAATGTTTTAGTTCATAGAAGTCTATTTTCAAAAGACTTCTTGATTAAAGGGTTTTTCTAATGTTTTCAATTTAAACAAACATTGGTGGCGACTCCATTTATTATTTTAAATCGTCCGTCATTTAATATTATTCCTTTTATGGACCGAAACTAGGTTTGTTCATAGTCAAACAAAATGTGTACAATGAAAAATAGTGACATATATGTATACGTCACAATTCACTAAAAGATGGAATTAAATCCATTAATTATGTGAAGTCATAAGAAAATTTGGCCAATCCTTTGACAAAATCTTTATGTAGAAAATGAATAAAAACCACACAGAGGGGAATGAGACTTAAGCCATTTTGAAAATTATTGATTTTATTTAATATTATATTTAAAATCATTGTTATGTATAGGTGATTAGAAGTGTGAAAAATGCTTTATTTGAGGAAAAGAATGTTTTTAATGAATTTCATATCTTTACAGTTGTATAAAGTATAGTATACACTGATGAAATCACCTATAGTGTGAAGTGAGGCGCTTGAGATAATGGCATAGTCTTTAAAACACTCATGAATAATCAGTAAGCGCATTTTACGTTAACAACAAGAGATAAATATGGTCCGAAAAATGTTTTAGTTCATAGTCTTTCACCAATTATATTGTAAGTTAAAATCCTATTTATCTAGGTTTGGTTCATAGTCTAGAAGATACCAGATTCGAAACGTTTACACTCATGATGTAACCCAGATTCTGTTTTTAAAATTATTGATTTTATTTAATATTATTTTAAAATATATGAGGGATTATTGTGAAAAATGCTTTATTTCAAAAGAATAAATATCTCACATTAGTTGGAAGTAAGTCTTTGAAGATGTTTAAAAATATTTTAGTCTTATCCGAGTTTTGACCTGATCTATTCCAATGGACATATTCTAACGGTCATATTTCAACGGACATATTTCAACAGTCATATTCCAACGGTCATATTCCAACGACTAAAATCTATTTTCTATAAATACCATCATTTTATTAAGTTTTTTGATTTTTTACTTCATTTTCTTTAGATTTTCACTTCTATTCTCTTTCTTTACTGGGTTATGTAATTTAAAATTTCTTGTAGTTCTTGAAATCCTATCAAACAGGAAGTGACTGCAGTATCCTGAGAAATTTTCGTTTATACCGAAATAATCCTTGAGGGCAGTGCTTTGCACGCTACAAGTTTTACGATTTTGCTGTCTCATTTATTTGCAGGTTTCATTTAAGGCTTCACAATTGACAACAGTTCTATTGCCGCCTATTCAATCCAAATGGTGTCAATGGAGCCAAATTAGACGAGGCATTTAAGTTCCTGGAGGAGCAACAAGTCAATGCTCGAAGATGTTACATGGATGAAATCAAACTGAGCAGTGATGAGTTTCTGCAGATGACGCTAGTTGATGGCTCTTTCATCATTCAGCTCTTGAGGGATCTATCAGAGAGTGAATTTGGACAAGTCCCTTATCTCAGAAGATGGATGCTACCCATCATTCGCCGCGAGTAGATCATGCTTGAAAACCAGCTTCCACTGTTTGTTTTGAGCAAATTGTTTGAGTTGACAAATAATAATAGTCCTGCTCCTTCACAACCATGCATGACTCTGAAAGCTCTTGCTGTAAGGTTCTTTTACCCTTTGCTTCAGGTAGACTCAGACAACATCCCAGCTCTCAGCACCACATGATTCGCTCTATAACGGAGCTGAAGGAGGCTGGTGTGAAGATCAAAGCAGATGAGAATGTGACAATCTACTTGTTTTTCTTCAATGGACTCGTCAACTCACAGCTGATGATGTGGCACTTCTTCATTACAAGGGTGTGCTTCATCATTCTTTAGGTGATGACCATGCGGTGGCTGAACTAATCAACAACATTTCCGAAGAAATGGTTCGTGACAAGAATGAGCCCTACTTGAACAAAGTGGTGAATGAGGCAAATAAGTACTACAGTAACATTTATGCAAGAGCAAGAGCTTCAATAGTGCATTACTATTTAACCAGCTGGGTTGTGGTCATCTAAACAATTGGTGCGCTCTTGGCCTTTTACTTCACTTTCATACAGACTGTGTGTTGATTTGCAGATGCATTGAAGAAAGGTCTTGAAGAGCAACAACTTCGGATCTCTCTTAATGGATGCATTTGTTACCCCATTTCGTGGTACTCCTGGCTCTGCAGTTGTTGACACAGATAGTAAAGCTGAAGTTGCTGCAACAAAAAGGAAAACAAAGATTCTGATTGCGAAGACCTCTGCTGGGAACTACGAGCTTTATGTAAGGAGATTTGTCATTTGTCTTACTGAATAACATAGCTTGCTTGAATTAATTTTTTATATCAATAATGAGTAGAAGTTCATCTACCTAGTGGCCTTTCTCATGTGTTGAGTACTTCATTGATAAGAAACAGAACAAAATTATAGTGGGATAAAAGAAGCTTAATTATATTTGCACACCGATTTGTTGGGGTTACATTATACTATGTAATATGGTAAACTTTGATTTTTGTGCTACTAGCTCAAGAAACAGACAAATAAATATCATTCAAAGAGTATAAATGCAAGCGTGTAAATCCAAAATAGTGTCTAAGTATCATTAGTTCATAATCATAAAAATAACATCCACTTGCTGCGAATACGCATTTGGTACAAGTATTTATTGAATATACATGAATACTTACTGAATAAACTTAGATAAATTTGTTTTCTATCAAGTACTTTTGAATACGACTTATTTATGCATTACAATGAGTTAATACGACTCAAGTAGAAGTACGTCAACAAAAAATGAGTTTTGTTACATAGACTTACCTGAGAGGTTATGTCTACTGCAGAATTCAGATATTCTTCTATTTGCTCAATGTGCTTAATTATTAGATTGTATATATTTTTTCTATAACATATCCTGCTCTTCGTACCCTAGTTTTAGTTATGGGTTACACGTACCGTATTCATGCGAACTGGTGATACACTTGATCAGCTGCATCAGAATTCAAGGATAGCAGAACCAATCAAGCTAAACATAGTAAATCATATATACATTAATAAATTCAAAGCTAAAACAAATTGTGTCTTACAATTCACAAGGACCATGGGATGAGACAGAAAGGGGATTACTAATATATTATAGCCATACATGTGCAAACTACGTTGTCGCACAACCTCACTCACCCAGTGTCCCTCCCAGTCTCCCACTTTGCTCTTTGCGTGACTGCATCTCTCTAACTTTGAAATGTATGTGTAGACTGTAAGTGAGTTAAGGTATTTGTAAACTATTCGAGTTCAGATTAGTTAAATGTTTAATTAAACTTGTTTTTTACATTAAATAAACAAACTCAAGTTTGTAATTTTGTATTGAGTCAAATTTTATAGATTTAAAATTGAAAGTTCGCAAAAAGTTTAAATATAAGAGTTAGTTATAAGGATCAAAATATATTTTTAAAAGAAAATTCAAAATGGCAATAATGCTCATGAAACCAAGAAAACACCGAATAACGAAAGTTTATTTATGCTCATGTACAAGTTGCTATGTGGTGGTATGCTGATATTCATAATTGGTTCGTCAGGATCAAGGTCTAGGGCATCTCCGGTTTAGCATTACACCTTATTTTTTTTTTGTAACAAGCATTATACATGTTAATACTCATAATTTTAGAATGAGCTTTTCTATATCCTCTTAAAACATCATCCTAATAATTTATCTACTACCTAATAAAAAAAATATTAAATGAAAAATTAAATGTAACTAATATTTTAAAAACATAAAAAACATTCAATACTTTCTTCATTTAATAATTAAAAAATTATTAAGAAGATGAGTTAGGAAGATTAATCATACTCCTCCAAGTTAGCCTTTGTCAAAATGAGATTAAACTTTCAACTTAATTATATATTGTACTCTATTTTTTTTTCTTTAATTATCTGTTGACTTAATACCGTTAAAAATATTTACAAATCAAACGGATTTTTATAAATAATGTAAAGGAGTATAATTTAATTAATGCTGTCAAGAAGTGTATAATTCTTTACTTATATTTTCTAGATCACCTTTTTTTAGTGTGGTTGCAGGAAATAAATAGTAGTATATATTTAAAATATTTAAACAATATTTAACAAAAATATTGTTCAAAGTATGTTTTAATTCAAGTAAGTGGGAAAGATCACCTGGGGGGGGGGGGGTTAATTGTATCTGCAAGAAGCTAAAGCTAGAAGGATCTTAATTATTGCAAATTGTTAAATTGACTAGTGTGAAACATTGACATCTTAAACATGTGCAAACCTCTGAAGATGAAGAGAAAGTTGAATTAAAATTTAAAAGAATCAAATTTTTGGTGATAAGAGATGTAGGTAGCTTAAAAAATGATCTGCACAGGAGGAGCTTGGTAATAATATTATTTTATTTCAGTTCGCCCCTTTGCATTGGTCAACTCTTAATAAAAGTATCAATTATTGTGATCTATAAGAAGAATTTAACTTAAAAGACTAGTCCATTAAATAAAAGAGTTTCATAACTTAAAATATTATATTAAGTTTCCTTATTTACTCAATACTAGACTCATAACATATTGTGTTTGTTAAGAGAATTCTTATCTTCTTAATTTTTTGTAAAAGAATTCCTTTTGTGAGGTTAAGGTATTTATATTTAGGTATTCTCATTGTATTCTTTACACAGTTAATTACCACATATCATACAAAATTTAAGACGTCAAGAAATCAAAACTATTATTCTCAATATATATATATACATAAAATTAATCCAACCAGCGGAGTATGAATTCTCAATCATTATACTGCTAGGCGCTCTCATCCACAGCCCGGCCTAGTTCTCTTCTTTTACAATGTTATCTTATTCTTTTCTTATCTTTTGTAATGTTTCCTTTGGGGTTTTCCATTAATGGAAGCTTCCGCTTGGATTATTTGATGGCAGCTTTCTGCGGTTTTCTTCCTTGCTTCTTTTATTTTTATAGTTTTCTTTAACAATTTTATCACAAATATTTAGATATGTTATTTTTAGATACATCTAAATAGCCTGGCTTTAAATTTCTCCAATCTATCTTTTATTGCTTTAACCTAGGCCTGACAAGGTGTAATAGGAAGTTATTGGCCATAGCATAGAAAAAAAACGCTATTTGGAACAAGATAAGATATCTGACCTTGACGAAGAAGACTAATATAACGTAACTCCTTCGTATCTTTTCCTATCCCTTAATTTTTATTGTCAGAATTCTATGAAGTTGTTGGTTTTTTTTAAATTTTTTTTAAATTGACTATTTGAAAAGCACATATTTGACATTGGCGAATTCATAGCTACGCCAACTTGGTCTTAGTCAGAAATGATTTATATGAAATCAACATAACAACCAGATATCTTGCAAGTCAATGGCACGAGGTTATTGAATATGTACACAAAACAGAATATCCATTAAAATGTAGCTGGATACCAAAGAATTTCTAATCCATAATAGAGATGCTCTTTCACTATTAACAAAAAAAAAATCGTCATAAGGTTGGCTCAATTAGTAGAATTGATGCAATTTTTATTAGCTGTCTTCACTTAAAGCACATTCCTTATATAGTAATATGAGATTTTATTATTCATACTTAAATTTCTAATATTTCATTAGCAGTAAGTCCTTGATAAGGCATTATGAAGCACAGACACGCCGTTTTTAAGGCGTGTCCGTGTGTCGGATACATGTCCGTGTCTGACACATGGAGACGTGCATACAACACATATGTTTTACTTGTTCGAATGTATCCAATTAAAAAGATTATTTTTTTCAACTTGGACACGTCTCAAACACATCTTAAACACGCTTGGACGCCTTTCGAACAAGTTTGGACACCTCTCAGACACACTTGGACACGTGTAGAACACGACTTGAACACAACTCATTAATTTGTTTTAAAAAAATTACAAATGATATATAAAAATGATATTAACATATATTACGATATTGTAAATTTTTAAATTTATAAAAATGATATTAAGAATTATGAATTTTTTTAAATTTTGTAATTATATATATATACATAAACTAAGTTCTTTAATTTACTTAAATATATATATATATATATATATATATATATATTATAATATTTTAATTTGATGTGTATCAGATATCCGTTTTTATAATATTTTAAATTTGGTGTCCCATATCGTATCAGTATCGTATCGTGTTCATATCTATGTCATGCTTCATAGATAAGGCATGTTGCATATATTTAACTTAAAATGAGAAAACCTCCCTTACTCTTAAGCCTTTCTCCCAAAAAAATAAAAATTCCCAATTTCCCTAACAACCATGACAGATAAATTATTTTTTTTAAACTTTCTAAAAGTATTCATATTTCGTTATTCTCATAATAAGAATTAGATACTTACCATTTATAAAAGCATGAGACGTATAGGAGTGAAATTTTGATTCTCTTTAATAATAATAATAAAAGAGCAGTTCTATCCTTGATAGCTTAGTAAAACTTACTAAATTTCTGGTCACATAATTTAATTTTGTACAGCTATTATCTCCGCCTCCTTGAGCTTCATCCGTCATTTTATAAATGTGCTTTCAATTCGTATGACGAAAACAAGCTCACATAAGCAAATGCAGTCATGCTTTGCGTCAGTAGTTGGTCAGAAAATTAATTATGCGTAAGACACTTCAATTAAAGCTTTTTCTGTTTTCTTTTTTAAAACTTTTATGCTATCTGAATTTTTAGCAGCCAACATTTTCTTCCTGTCACAGACCAAAAGACTACGCATGTAAGCAGTGGTGATTATAACTTATAAGCATGGAAGAAGTCACAAGTTAAAAAGCGTTGAAATATTGTTTGAAGGAAAAGAGTTCTAGTTCAAGTAAAACCATCTTCTGTGAAGCTCACAGGGTTAGCTGGATTTGGTTGAAGCTAAAGCTCGGTTAGGTACTGGAATCGATAAAGAAAAAACCATGAGAAGCAAAAGTTTTGCAAATTGCAAATTGAAAATTGACGAGTGCAATACATTGATCTCATAAACCTGTGAGAGGCTGTAGAGCAAGTTGAATTAAAATAAAAATATGAAACTTGAGCAGCATAAATTAAAATAAAAATATGAAACTTGACCAGCATAAAATAATGACCTCCCGAAAATATATTGAACAATTTGGCAAGTGGCAACAACCTTGCTTTGTTTCACAAATAATTGACTTGAATATAAAATATTGACCTACAGTAAGTTAAAAACGATGAGTGGTATGTGCAGAGCAAGAGAACTTGTAGCTCTCTCTCTCTCTCTCATCATCCAATAATGGGGTGCAATAAGCTCCTTAGATTAGCTTTTCACAACATCAGCGGAAGAAAATTTCATGGCATTGCTGAAAGAAGTTCAAATTGGAGGGGTCTTATCAAGAAAGAGTTAGAAAATGGAAGCCCGGAAGGAAGTGATTCTGTCTGCATATACAGGATCCCACCAAACTTGCTACAGGCCGAACCCAAAGCCTACATACCCAATAACATCTCAATTGGTCCTTACCATTATGGAGCACCACACTTGCAAAACATGGAAGTGCTGAAAAAGAAGTTCTTTCACTGCCTCTTCGATCCAAATGGCGTCAATGGAGCCAAATTAGATGATGCTTTTAAGGCACTGGAGGGGCTAGAAGACAAGGCACGGGCATGCTACCAGGATAAAGTCAAACTCAGCAGGGATGAATTTTTGCAGATGATGCTAATTGATGGCTCTTTCATCATTCAGCTCTTGAGGGATTTATCAGAGAACAAATTAAAACAAGACCCTCATATCAGTAGATGGATGCTACCCATCATTCGCCGCGAGTTAATGATGCTTGAAAACCAGCTTCCAATGTTTGTTTTGAGCAAATTGTTTGAGTTGACAGATAATAGTCCTGCTTCTGCACAACCAATCACGAGACTGAATGCTCTTGCCCTTCCATTCTTGCTCGGGTCACACGACACTCCTTATCCAGTAAGCCAGAAAGCTGATGAGTTTGGAGGAGAACACTTGGTTGATCTTTTTCGATCCAGCATTCGGCCCAAAATTCAGGGAAAAGCTTCAAGAGGAATCCAGAAGCAGATGATTCACTCTGTAACAGAGCTAAAGGAAGCTGGTGTGAAGATCAAAGCAGTTGAGAACTGGCAACTGCTGGATATAAGCTTTGGAAGAAAGTGGGGAGGAATATTTATGAGGGAGCTTACTATCCCTACTCTGCGCCTCAATGATCACAGAGGGACTGTGTTTCGTAACATGGTGGCATTTGAGAAGTGCCACAAGAGATGCAACCCAGATGTGACAACCTACTTGTTTTTCTTCAATCGGCTCATCAACTCAGCAGATGATGTGGCTGCTCTTCATTATAAGGGGGTCTTTCACCATTCTTTAGGCAATGATGAAGCGATGGCTGAACTGATCAACAACATTACGAAAGAAATAGTTCCTGATATGAATGAGTCCTATTTGTACAAAGTGGTGAATGAGGCAAATACGTACTACGGTAACATTTATGCAAGAACAAGAGCTTCAATAGTGCATTACTATTTAACCAGCTGGACTGTAGGCATCTCAACAATTGGTGCGCTCTTGGCCCTTTACTTCACCTTCATACAAACAGTTTGTGGATTTGCGGATGCATTAAAGGCATTGGAGAGCAAAAGATTCATTTCAATCTTCAAACATGCATTATTTTGGCCATTTAATGACACTGCTATCTCTGCCTTATTGGACAGAGATAGTAAAACATGATTCTAATTGCGGATACCACTGCAGGGATCTTCATAACTTATATATGTATTTTGATTTTAAGCTAAAACACTCTTTTATTCTCTAAAGGCAGTTTGAATTCATTTCTTCATGATTTATGTATTGTTAAGAACCTGCCTTGATTTATGTATTATTGTATTTGTTAAGAGAATTTATAACTTGGTAATTTTTTTAATTCCTTTTGTGAGGTTATGTTTCTAAGAAAACTGACTGTTAAATGTGCAACAGAGCAGATGTAAACACTCGTACAATAAAATCCATTATCATTAACCATTCAAGACATAAATAAAATCCATCATCCATTATCGTTCTACCCCAAAATCTTAACCCCTGAGAAACCCATTAGGGAAACAGAGATGAGACCGAACGCCACAATAGCTTTGAACAGAGGATACGTACAGGAAGCAGAGCAGACAATCAAGTGATGAATCGCGGCATACTTCGACGGAACGACGCTGGAAACAGAGCAACGATGGCGGTGTTGGAGCTCCACGACGACGGTGAATCCCAGCCTCCTGCCCTCCTTAGTCGAGCCTCAACTCACCTCACCAGCACAAGAGGTAATGAATAAGGACTTTTTGGTATGTTTTATTAAACGTGGTAGGATAAGTTAATATAATATATTATGATTTTATCAGTTATTTGGTATAAATATTGTATTGTATAAATTTATCTATTAAATTTTTTTTATACATTAAAATGATAGATAACTTAATCAAGTCTTAGAAAGAGGGATTAGACTTGATAAAATTTTGATGTATAAGTTATTATAAATACTTTTTTATTATAATTCTAAACACATCGATATCTTCAATCCTTACGTATTAGACATTTTACTATTAAGTCTTATATTATTAAGCTTTATACTATCATGTCTAATATTATCAAGCTTTATTTTATCATTCGTACCAAACAGACCCTAAGTAGCTAAGGTAGGGTAAATGGGTAATACAGCACAACACACAAAACTACGCCGTTGTGTGATTTTTCTTTCTTTTTTTTATTTATAAAAATAGGGTTCAGACAAAACTAATTGGGTTATTTTAACTTACCTTATATCACCCACAAGTTGTGATAAGGCAAGATGAGCTAATCAGTCGAACTACTTTTTTTAAAAAAATTATTTTTGCTCAATTTACCTATCACTTTTTATCTTTTTAAATTTAATTTTGAGCTTTTAATATGTTAATTTGTCATTTTTGTAATAATTTCCTTTAATTTTAGACAAGTTAACATATTAATATGTTACAAAATCAAGTGAGTTGACTTTTTTAACTTTATTTTAAAAATGAATCAACCCACCTAACCCAATTTTGGCTAACTTATGGTAGGTCGAGACTAACCAACCTACTTTTATATATCTAATTTAATTCGTTGAAGGATAAACTAGCGAAATAATGAAGAAAGGATTTGAATATAGTGCGATGATTGGGAAATAAATTGGGGAAATAGTGGCACATTCTACAACTAGAGAAATAAATTAGTGAAATAGAGCATGACAACCTATGTAGTATGATGTTGAGGTGAGTGAGAAAAGCGCTTCAGTGATGTAGGGGAGTGCTCCATCATTAAAGAAAGGGGAGATAGTGAGAAAGAACAAGTAAAGAAATGGGAAAGAATGGACGCAAACAAACTAAACACTAATAGTGTGTTTGGTTTACTGTTTCCAGCCCTAAACGTCCATTCATCCTCCTTAAATGTTGTTCCAAGTTCATTTTGGTATTTTCCTATATGCTTCACTTCAACGCAATTCTTCTCTCTAACTTCCATTTTGGGTTGAAGCAAGAAAATCTTGCTTTTGCATTATAATTTTTGCCGTTGGAGAATTGAATGGGAAAATTTAATTCTCAACTACCTTCAGAGACATTTTTAACCTTCAACTAAGTAGAAAATTGGGGTCTAATACAAGCTTCTTTGTGGTCTATTTTTTCTAAGATCAAGGTTCAAAAGTTTTCTTATCTGATATGAGGTTCTCTCTTGTGGTCCCTTCAAGTATATATGGTCCCTCCGAGTTGGAAGGTTGGTATAAACTCCAACTCCATCTTTCATTTTTCTCCTTTTTGAGTTATTCTTTTTTCCCCCTCTTTTCTCTAGCGAGTGAACTTCATATCTATTTTTAGTTTTTGGTTTTCATTTTATTTTTATTTTTTGCCACTTTTGATCATCAGTTTGTGGGGTTAGAAGGAGTTTATGTTTTTTGGGTTGTAGAATGTAGGAAAAGTTATTAAGTTTAGCTCAATATTGAGGCGCACCCCATGCATATGCATTGGTGTTCCACACATATGCGTGGTTCACTCACGTGCAAAGCATGGATTTTGGTTGTTGCTCCCAAACATATGCGTGGCCTTCTCTGGTCAAGAATGTTGCCACCATGCCTAGGCGTGGTAGTTCCACACTTAGGCGCAGTCTTCATAGGTTCCAAGAGCTGCTACAACGCTTAGGCGTGATCTCTTGCTTCTCAATTTCTCTTCGAAAGTCTTGATTGAATTCCTTGATGCTTGATTCTCATGTCCATTTCTTGATATCTCCTTTCCAAAACTTTCTTTGCCTCCTTGAATCCCACAAATTAACATCAATTATGAGTTCATGGATTAAGGTATCAAAGTAAATATAATAATTTCATGAATTGACTAAAGACAATGTGAAAATTACTTTGAATCAAGTAACAAAACATTACATGCAATCAAGCATTATTTCAAATAAATCAAGGGGAATTCAGGACCTAGCACTCATATTTTTATTTAATTTTGGCTTAAATAACTCTACTTTATGGAGTTATCATCTTGCCTCTGGAAGTACTAGAGTTTAATTATGGTTTAAAATTTGAATTTGAAGAATTGTGCTTGGTGGTTTTGTTGAGATTACTTTGAAATCAGTGGCAACAACTATAAAATTGATATCACAAGAAAGCTCTAAAAATAGTTAGCTGATTCTAAGATTGTCTGATATGGATTTAAAGTATTTCGTGTTCTTTTGCTAGAAGAAAAAAGATTGAAAGTGTACTTATATGTGGTTTTAAATATACTAAAAGTGTAAAATATAAATTGTGGTTTTTCTTTTGTAATAGAACAACGAGTAACAACAAGAGGAAAGACACCATGGATACTCTTTCAATAGACAATGAAGCTCATAAGCCAAGGCTACATGGGATCTGAAGATAATTGAACATTTTATCGAAGCATGCTTGGACTAGGTCTATGAGGGGGAAAGTAGTGCAATGACCTTTACCAAGAAAGGGTGGAAAGTATTATATCACAATTTAATGGGAAAAGTGGAAAGCAATATGACAAGAGCCAGTTAAGTAACAAGTGGGATAACCTTAAGAAAGAATGACAACCATGGTACAAGTTGTTTGCCAAAACGACAAGTTTGAGATGAGATAGTGCAAAGAATACTGTAGATGCATCGAATGAGTGGTGGGAGAAAAAGCAATTGGTATATAGTAAATAAATGTGAAGTTGTAAGTTTTAGATTTATTTTGTGTAATGTGTTGTGTTGATAGGTTGTATATATGTAAGAAAACTGGGATTATGGAAAATTCAAGCACAAAGGGCTTCTTTTTTCCCATGAATTAACCATATTGTTCAAGGATGTGGTGGCTACTAGAGAATTTGTTTGGGCACCCTCATTTGAGATATTACCCAACGACATTGATGAAGATGATGATGGGTACTATCCATGTTTTGAGAGTGATGTAAATTTAGAGGATGGTTCGAGGGATAGTGAAAAATGTTTAGGTGTTAGTGCTGGAACCAGTGTTGGAGTTAGTGTTGAATTCCAACATATTACATATGAATTTATGTACTTCCCAAGGAAACAACAGTCAAAGGAGCAATGGGAAAAGTAAGAGGGTTGGGCCTAGTGAAATGAGTGAAAGGAATAGAAAGGCCAAAGTTCTCACATAAAATAAGATAGCTGATGCAATAAGTAGAATTGCATTTGCATCTGAGTCACGCTCAATTGCTGTAAACACACTAATAGTACCTGGTTCATCTATTGGTGAAGTGATGGCTGAGCTTCAAAACATGGAGGCTATTACAAGTGATATAGATTAGTATTCTCAATGCTGTCAACTCATGTTATTCAAGCCTGCAAGGGAAATGTTTGTCTCCTTAAAAGGATTTAAAGAGAGATTGTTAGATTGACTTAAGCATATACCTTATAACCCACTGTCATTCATGAAAAATTAGTTGGAAGACTATATTTAAACTAACTAACTTTAGATTATGCTTTTATGTTAGGCTGAATGTATTTAAGTGACTTATAGTATTCCTATGTATTCCCTATGCTTTTGCTTGTATGTTCAATGTACTACCAATGTGCTGCTTATGTATTACCAATGAACCGTTTAGATATAATGGACCGTTACTATGACTTTATAGTGTGTAGCATCTTTAATCTCTAAAAAATTTCTTAAAGTACTGATTCCTAAGCCCTTGTTGCAAATGTTTCATTAAAGTCCATTGCATGCCATGATGGTTCCTTCTTTTGCCTTTATTACTTATTATGGAGACTGCCTAATTGGCATTCCTTATTTTCATGAGCATTTATATTTTTCTCAATTAAATTGTCTTGCACTCTATATTGTATAGGTTTAAAAATCAATGGATTTGGAATGAAGAATCTATAGAGGAATGGAATGTGAAGGATTAAAATGAAGAATCTAAAATATTTTCCATTATAGAAGATTATATGAAGGAAGATGAAGATGTGAGTCCATTAATTAGTGAGTATGTAGTAAAATATTTATGTAAAGAGCTACGTAGAACCAATGAGAAAACAAGTCATTCATGGGTGCAAAAAAATTTGCGAGGGCATCCCATTCGTCGTTATGAGATGTTTTGGATGAAAAAACATATCTTCTTTCAATTTTGCACTAAATTGGTTAAACATGATTTAAAAGGCACTGAACGAATGAGGATTTAAGAGATGGTTGCAATGTTCTTAATCATGGTTGGCCATGGGGTAGACAACATGATGATACAAGAAATGTTTCAACACTCAAGAGTGATTGTAAGTAGGCATTTTCATAAAATATTAATTGCCAACCTTAGGTTGTCCTTCAAATATATTAAGCCACAAAATCCTAGATTTCAAGATCAAAATTCGAAATAATAGACGATACTTGCGATTTTTCAAGAATGCTAGGAGTAATTAATAATACTCATATCCCATGTGTGGTTAGCCCCGGTGAATATAATTGTGGTCAGCCCTCGTGTTTCAATCTTCAAGCTGGGCTGTGGGCCTCTCTACAATTGGTGTGCTCTTGGGGCCCTTTACTTCACGGTCATACAGACAATTTGCATTTACGGATAGCAAAAAGTTTTGTTCAATCTTCGAACATGTAATTTAGCCATTTCGTGACGCCGCTAGTTCTGCCGTATCTGACGCCACTATAGGGATCTTTTTGACTTATAAGTATTTTGATTTTAAACTAACGCACTCTTTTAGTCTCTGAAGGCAGTTTGAATTCATATCTTCGTGATTTATGTATTGTTAAGCAGCTGCCTCGATTTATTTACTATCGTGTTTGTCAAGAGAATTCTTGTCTTGGCAATTTTTATTTTAATTCCTTTTGTGAGGTAAAGGTATTCATATTTCGTTGTCGTAAAAGTTTTTTTTTTACTTGATCTTGAAAATATTTGGTACATACTTTTATCAGTTAAAATTTAGAAAAAAAAACTGATACTTTGTCCCTTAATTTTATTTCTTTTTTTAATTTATTCTTATAACTTTTTTATTTTATTAATTTAGTTCTTTAAACTGAAAATTGTTAAACAATGTGATCCTCGTTAACGATTCCAGTACCATCTACACTGATATCTCATTTGTGTGATTGTGGTTTGCGTGTTGTCTTTGCTGCAATGTAATATCAGTGTCTTTGCTATTAATGGGAAAATTTTGGTGACTGGATGAAGTATGTGCTTGGGGATTTGATGCTGGTTCCGTTATTCTTTCTCAAAAGGCAGCAGCATGTGGATGGATCTTTCGTGGTCCAGCAGGTGAGTTCAAATATAGCTGCATATAGCTGGCTGTAAATCAGGCTGAGCTTTGGGCTATTCTTCATGGATTGAGGATAGCCAAGTCCTTGAATATTCCCAGGTTGATGGTGGAGTCTGATTCCCTTTGTGCTATTCAGCTTATTATCTGTGATATGGAACATTCCTGTGCTACATTGGTGCGTGCTATCAAACAATTACGTGACAGCGGCTGTATATTGTAGTTTTTTTTTTGTCGTTGAGTCTTAGCCCGAGGCCTGTAAATAAAATTCATTAATTTTTAATTTATCTAATTTATTTATATTAAAATTAATCTAATTCATCTAATTAAAATGATATATTTTATTGAATTGGATTTAATGAATTAAATTTAATTATAGATGATTAGTAATCCAACCAAAACATATATTGGATATCCAATGAATACCCAATTAAAAACCAATCCAATGGATAATCAATATATTTTATATTTTTTAGAGAGAAAATATATTTTAGAGAGAAATAAACTTTTTTAGGAAAAAATATTTTTTAAATGAGTGGTTTAGATATCCATCTATCTAATCTATTAAAATAGATTAATAGATGGATTGAATATTCATCCATTAAATTAGGTCATAGATGGATTGATAATATTAAATATTTTGTAATAGATTTTAAATAAATTAATAATTTATTTTAAATCCATTCATTACAATCCGATCTAAAATCAAATTAATCCATCCATTTGACACTCCCAACCCATCACCAAAAAAGATATATAATTTATGAAAGCTTATTTTTTAAAAAAAAAAGTTAAATTATGAGACGTGCAGAAGTGGAATTTTACTTCTCTTTCAAATAAAAGGGCAGTTGTATCCTTGATAGCTCATTAAAATTAAATTTCTTGCCGAATAATTCAATTTCGTACAGCTATCATCTCCACCTCCTTTTCCTTGGGCTCCGTCCTTCATTATTCATTTATGTATTTTCAATTAGTGTGACGAAAACAAGCTCACATAAGCAAATGCAGTCATCTTTGCGTCAACAGTTGCTCAAAAAATTAATGTGTAAGACTCTTCAATTAAAGCTTTTTCTTTTTCTTTTTTAAACATGTATGTTATCTGATTTCTTAGCAACCAACATTAATTAATTGCTTCAGTCACAGACCAAAAGACTATGCATATAAGCAGTGGTGATTATAATCATGGAAGAAGTCCCTAGTTAATGGCATATACATATTGTTCAAAGAAAAAAGAGTTCTAGTTGAAGTAGAATAGTCTTCTGTGAAGTTCAGCCAGGGTTAACTGGACTTGGTTGAAGCTAAAGCTCGGTTAGGAACTGCAATCAATAAAGAAAAAAACAAAAAAACATGAGAAGCAGAAGTATTGCAAATTGCAAATTGAAATTTGACGAGTGCGATACATCGATCTCGTAAACATGTGATAGAAGTAGAGCAAGTTGAATTAAAATAAAAATATGAAACTTGACCGGCATAAAATAATGACTATCGTTTTAAATTGTGTTCTGTAATTATGGCCGCATAACCGCATTACGATCATAATTACAGTTACATCAATCACATTTTTTTACAATTCTCCACAATTATAATAAACTTAACATAACCACAATTGCCATCACAATCGCAATTTAAAACCATGAAAATGGCCTTAAAAAATCTCTCCGACAACTTGGCAGGTGGCAACAACCTTGCTTTGTTTCATAAATAGTTGACTTGAATATCAAATAATGACCTGCTGTATGTTAAAAACGATGAGTGGTGTGGTTTGTGCAGGACAAGAGAACTTGTTGCTCTGTCTCTCATCATTCAATAATGGGGTGCAATAAGCTCCTTAGAAGATTATTGGCTTATCAGAACCTCAGCAGAAGAAAATTTCATGGCACTGCTGAAAGAAGCTCAAATTGGAGGGGTCTTATTAAGAAAGAGTTAGAAAGTGGAACCCCTGAAGAAAGTTACTCAGTCTGCATATACAAGATCCCACCAAACTTGCTACAGGCTGAACCCAAAGCCTACATACCCAACAACATCTCAATTGGTCCTTACCATTATGGAGCACCACACTTGCAAAACATGGAAATGCTGAAAAAGAAGTTCTTTCGCCGCCTTTTTGATCCAAATGGTGCCAAAGGAGCCCAATTAGAGGATGCTTTTAAGGCTCTGGAGGGGCTAGAAGACAAGGCACGCGCATGCTACCAGGGTAAAGTCAAACTCAGCAGCGATGAATTTCTGCAGATGATGCTAGTTGATGGTTCTTTCATAATTCAGCTTTTCAGGGATTTATCTAATAACGAATTCAAACAAGACTCTTACTATCTCAGTAGATGGATGTTACCCGTCATTCGCCGCGAGTTGATGATGCTTGAAAACCAGCTTCCAATGGTTGTTCTGAGCAAATTGTTTGAGTTGACAGATAATAGTCATGCTCCTGGACAACCACGCATGAGCCTGAATGCTCTTGCCCTTCCATTCTTCGTCGGGTCACGCAACAATCTAGCTTGCCAGAAAGCTGATGAGTTTGGAGGAGAACACTTACTTGATCTTCATCGATCCAGCATTCGGCCCAAATTGGAGGGAAAAGAGACAAGAGGAACTGAGAGGAAGATGATTTCCACTGTAACAGAGCTAAAGGAGGCTGGTGTGAAGATCAAAGCAGCCGAAAACCAGCAACTGCTGGATATAAGCTTTGGAAGAAAGTGGGCGGGAATATTTATGAGGGAGCTCACTATCCCTACTCTGCGCATCAATGATCACAGAGGAACTGTGTTTCGTAACATAGTGGCTTTTGAGAAGTGCCACAAGAGATGCAACCCAGATGTGACAACCTACTTGTTTTTCTTCAATAGGCTCATCAACTCAGCAGATGATGTGGCTGCTCTTCATTATAAAAGGGTGCTTCACCATTCTTTAGGCAATGATGAAGCGATGGCTGAACTGATCAACAACATCACGAAAGAAATAGTTCCTGATATGAATGAGTCCTATTTGTACAAAGTGGTGAATGAGGCAAATAAGTACTACGGTAACATTTATGCAAGAACAAGAGCTTCAATAGTGCATTACTATTTAACCAGCTGGACTGTGGGCATCTCAACAATTGGTGCGCTCTTGGCCCTTTACTTCACCTTCATACAAACAGTTTGTGGATTTGCAGATGCATTAAAGGCATTGGAGAGCAAAAGGTTCAGTTCAATCTTCAAACATGCATTATTTTGGCCATTTCATGACACTGCTATCTCTGCCTTATGGGACAGAGATAGTAAAACATGATTCTAATTGCGGATACCACTGCAGGGATCTTCGTGACTTATATATGTATTTTGATTTTAAGCTAAAGCGCCTTTTTATTCTCTAAAGGCAGTTTGAATTCATATCTTCGTGATTTATGTATTGTTAAACACCTGCCTCGATTTATGTACTATTGTGTTTGTTAAGAGAATTCATATCTTAATAGTTTTTTTTTCAAAATTATAAATACCCAAAATATGATACCCATGCGATATTCTTTTCACATATGGATACATTACAGAGTTAAGTAAATAAAGATAAAAATAAGTCAGGCGACTTGTCGGGACCTATGGTCTGACTTGTTTAAGGGCTAATGGCTAGCACCAGGAGCAAAGGTGCAAATAGTAGCGCCACGAGAAACATTGTCAATAGCTGTCAAAGCCTACCACCATCCTTCCCACCACCACCACCACCACCATCATCCCCACCCCAGCACGGGACACTAATTTCCTCCTCAACTTATTCCAAACCATAGAAACCGTGCAACAACAAATCAATGACTTAACCTGCCAAAACCATAATCGACACAGTGAACCACATCCTGACAATGAAGGATCCATCCATACTAAAACATCCCACTAGTAGTCCACCCTTCACCAGCTTTCAAGACAACCGTCTAATGAAAACAGCCAACCTTACGACCCATCTTTACCACCCCAAGTTCCACTCCACCCTGGTCATCCGTTCGGAAAGGACATCATGCTCACTTCGCTACTGGCTCACTTCAAACTCCCTATTATCATTGAGCTATATGACAAATCCACGAATCCTTAAGAGCATTTAGAAGCTTCAATTCAGCCATGTTGTTGTCTAGAGACTTTGATGAATTCAAGTGCCAAGCATTTCTGAGCACTCAGAAGCAATTCGCGTTGCAGTGGTTCTTCGTGCTACCAACTTATTCAGTGCACAACTTTACTGATCTTTCCACTCATTTGCTCAATCACTTCTCCACTAGCCATAAATAAACCAATGGAGAAGATAAAAAGATTCCATAACCATCATCAAGATTTGACGGCCAAGAAAAGCAAGATCCAACGATCCTTAGCAATTCGCTAGTCACGTCAAGAAAAGCAAAAGACAAGACAAAATGAATGACAACTAACACATAGAAAAAAGAAACGTGTCAATAGACACAAAGTTCAAAGAAGATGAAGGTTCAAAAATGGTAAAAAAACGTCGACCTTGCAAACCTTTCTTGAAATTATGTAAAGGCCTCTAAAAAGCCCATACATTCTTGCAAGCTATGAGCTTAAGGGGCTGTGAACCATGACAAGATCCCTAGTATCGCTCAAAGGCCTCTAAAAAATCCCATACGCTCTCTCAAGTTATGGGCTTTGGGGGCTGTGGATCATACCAGAATCCTCGGATCCCCTCGCATCGTTTAAAGCTTATATGCTTTTGCGAACTATAAGCTTGGAAGACTGTGAACCATACCAGGATCCCCGGATCCAATCAGCAGGACCTTAAAAACACATATCCCTTCAGAGTGTGGACTTAAAAGGATCAGACTCGAGCTTTAGCACTGGGGTACTTCTGAACCTTTAAGGTCATGAATCCCTACGAAGGCCGAGCATGGCAAGACCAGACATGTGGAAACCACCCACCCTCGGATCATGCCTCAACGGAACAAGAGCAACGCTGACTAAAGAGGGACAAAGGATCCTTGAGAAAAGCTTAGAGCACACTCTCACTAACAGAAAGGACATGTGATAGGTCTTAATAGAAAAAAAACCGCAATAGAGTTTCCCTAAAAAAAAAAACTGTTTGCAAAAACAAGACGGGAGGGGTGTGTAACACACCCACTCCTATGCATGAGAAACGTGATAGGGTGCATATTGTGACCACCCCATGCAAGACAAACGTGGGGGGGGACATGACGCGCCCCTACTCCTATAAATAAGAGATGAAGTCAGCACAAAAGGGAAGTTCACTTGGAAGCCCATACTCATTATTGTACCCAAAGACCTCTTTTTCGGTCACGTTATTTTGGGCCTTTCCCTTGGACAGGACCTAAGACCCCCTCCCTGTCAACTAACGTAAACAGTATGAAACTCTTTTCATAAAATAATAGAAAATTTCTTAGTCTCCTAAATACAACATTTTGCTTTATATTAAGTTAAAAAAACCAGCCAAAAAGAAAAGTTAATAAAAAATGTACCAAAATAAAAAATAAAAAAATAAAAGTTTGCTCTATACATTTTTTACCATTTACGACTCTCGATATTTTGTTATGGGTTTTTCTAAAAATACTTGTTAATGATTATAAAATAGGAAGTTTTGCATGAAATTAATTTTTTTCAATTCATAATACATTAAATGATCTACTTTCCCTGAAAAACTTCTAAAAAAATTCATTTTTTTTAATTGTGTCATCATTTTCTGCATATATGCTTTGAATTTAGAAGGCAAACTGCAGCTGCTCAATTTGTTAAGTCCCTCAACAACCTCAAGAAGATCAAATCCTTCTTTTTAATAGATTCTCTTTTAGTTTTAGGTTGGAGTAATTCTTAATTAGATACGATCTATTATAAACACTTAAATTATTATTTAACATGTATATGATTGTGGAAGTCATCATAGAAATGCATCAATCTTGAAATAAATTTTTACACATGTCAAATAATAATTTAAGTGTCTAAGAAATAACTTGAAAAATGAAAGATCGTAACTACCTAAAAATTTCTCTTTTGGGTTGATATGGTTTTGTTTCTTGTAAGGGTTGATTCCTACTATTGGTTATTCATTAGTAGATTAAACGAAGGTATTACTGTAATTTAAAAGTTCTTACTAAAGTTTGTAATATGTTCTAACTTTGGGACAATCTTCTTTCCTCCTATAAAGAAAAAACATAATTGTTAAACATTGACCGGAGAATGTAAGAATTTTGTGTTTTATATAATGTTAATATTTTGTTTTATTAGATATAATATTTTATCTGATAATAGATGGTTTAATAACTATCAAAGAGTTATATTTTGTTATAGATAGTCATATATCTATTGGGTAATAAAAGGACATGGCTATTAAATAACATAATTATATTAACGTATGTTGGTCTAAGTGAAAGGGACCCGAGTCTTTTAAATATATGATTTTAAGTTCGATATCAAAATTTATAGGTATAAAATAATACTATTGGAATGAGTCTTTACTTAAACATCTGATCGTAATCTAAGGAGATTAACTTTCTACTTATCAGGTCAGAGAATACTTTGAAAAAAAAAGAGTCATATATATTTGAATAATTTATATTCAAATAGATACCTATTAAAGAATATAAAGTCATGGCTATTCTTGTCACAACAAACCCAGAAGGTGCATGATAAAAGACAACTAAAATTATTAAAATCTTTTTGAGTCGCTACCAAATTTTATTTGAAAAAATTAATTGAAAAAACTTTTTATTTTGCAAAAATTGATCTTTTAAAAAGAAGAAATTGGGTTTTTGAGTTTAATTATACATAAAGAATAGTAAAAACTTAATCACATTACACTCTTAATACATCTATCCTGATACAGTTATTTTAAAGTTAATTATGTAAATTAATTAATAACCTTAACAATATTTATTTCACCTCTTTCCAAGAGAAAAATATTAGAAGAAAAGTTAGGTGTTAATAAATAAAGAGGAGTGCTAGGAACACATTCTCTAACACACTTTTTCAATACACTCTTTGTTATTGAGCCACGTCATCCACTAAAACATACACTCAAACTTGATTACACGTTAATTGAGTTGATTACATGCTAATTAAGATAATTACATGTTAATCAAAGTTAAGTGTATACTTTAATATGTAACGTGACCCAATAAAAATGAATGTGTTAAAAGGAGTGTGTTAGAAAGTGTGTTGGTAGCATTTTCCATAAATCAAAACTATGAGATTAAGCAAGAAAATAAATCATTAAATTCATGTAGTTAAACAAGAAGACAAACCACCTCTATTTAAACCTCCCATAATTTCATTTTTATCACTTTTTGTTGTTTTTGTAATTTTTATCATCATTTTTCATATTAAAGTATTTCAATATTTTTGTATTTTTACTGATATTTTCTTTTATTTTATCATTTCTAATTTTTTTATATTTTCTGTTACTTGCCCACTTTATTTATTTTATTAGTACGCTTTTTTTTTAGTTTCTACTTTTTTTTAAAATCAAGCCTAGTCCTACCTATCAATAGCCCAACAAACCACGAGCAGACCAAACAGAAGCAGACCCTAGATAAGAGAGCGAGGATAGGAGTATAAGATATGAACAGGATTATTTCCTTGATGTCCAGATAACCAACGCTTCTTGTGTTTGATGTAAACTAGATATTATCAAGATATGATATAAATTATATGCAAATGATAAATGTACCCTTATATCAAAATTACATATAAAAATTAACTTTTTCTTTTACATTTTGTACATTTAAATTATAAAAAATTATATAAAAAAGCTCACAAAATAGATAGAATAAAAACTAAGAAACAGAAGTAAATAAATGAGATAGGGCTATCTGTGTGTGACTAAAGACTTGGAGGAGGCATGGTGCTTGGATTGCTACGATTTGCGTGAAGAAGTGGGCGGATCGCGGGAAGGAAGTGGCACGAATGGTACATGGATAACGATGGTGGCCTCGGATCTTAGCGCGCAAACCGCACAGTTGGTGTGCGACGTGGACGGATAACGGCTCGGTGATTCCTTCTTGGTGGTTGAGATGTGAGGTTTGTTTGGGTGGAGGTTGAACGTTGGTTATGGAGGTGAAGGGTTGGACCGTGGTGGTCTCTGGGTTGGGACGGTGGAATGGTTTGGATGAGGTTTCACGTGGAAGATGGTTAAAAGGTGAAGGATGAAGGTGATGAAGGTTGGTTAATAGGTGTGGGTTAATGGAGGGCTGGAGTGGAAAAAAATGATATCCTATCCTACTTGCTTCTAACTTGAAATCACCCCTAGGATAAAATTTTAACTAATGAGTAGGATAGGATAAGCTGACAGGATAACTATTTCCTAATCCTAATTACGTCCTGAAAACAGGAGTAAAATGCCTAAATCACTTTCTGACCAATAAAACCAAAGCCTAATATTCACAAATACACGGGAAGGAAGACCCGGTGGCCCAAGCGACGGCAAAAGGAAATGGTGGCTTTGGTGCTGCCAGGGTGATTAGGTCTCTGTTTCAATGGTTTCATGGGGTTGAATGGGTGCTGATTTTGGTCTGTGTTTATGGTGGAATTTTGGTGATTCTGTTTCTGTTCTGTAAAGTGGTATTTGCGGTTGTATTATGCAGGTGTGACTCATGGTTTTCTTTGGCTGTTATTTGGGGTTATATGTAGTTGCTTGGAAAATTTGATTTTAGATCCAATTCTTCTGTTGAATGTGTTATTGCATTCGGGTTTGGCTGCTGATTGGAAGGAAAAAAGAACCATGGTTAAGGTTCTTGGTTGTTTTGTTGTGTTATTGTATATTGTTGAGTAGGACTAATATATGTATATGTACCCATAATTATAATTGTTGGATTCTTAATTCAACATTGACCTTATATGTGAATAATTATGTATTGTGGGTTGTCACTTAAGGTTGAGCCCAATTAAAAGTGATCTGATAAAGTTAAAGTGATCTGATAAAGTTTTGATTATTTGGGCTTTAATGTATCTAATAGGATATAGGCCTTTAATGTGTAGAGACAAAAGGGTAATTCTATTTTTGCGATGGGCTAAAATAGAAACGCCAATAGATAACCTTAGGGTTGTCTATAAAATAGGTGATGATCCCCGGGTCACACGTATCGTTTTCATCTTTCCTGACATCCCATTATCAGAAAGAAGCAGAGGAAAAGTTAAAAGGTTTTCTCAGGGAATATATGTAGATCTGGAAGACCAAACCGCACAACTCTGAAGAGTTATTGGTCATCATGAATTCAGGTACGTTTCCGCACAATTTCCTAATGATCAACATGATTATTTTCTAGGTTATAGATGATTATTTTCATCTAAGGGGTTTATTCTGGTTCCAACAATTGGTATCAGAGCAGGTTATGTTTGATCATTAAGAAATTCTTTATTTTCTTTATGAATCTGGTTATGATTTATATGATTTAAAATTGAATTAAGCGGTAGTTTTCTGGATATTTGCGTGTTTTTCAATTGTATATTTGTGTGTTTTTCGATCTATATTATTTGGATTTGGATTAGAAATCAGAGCACCACACTATTTCTAGCATCTTTTGCTTACTTGCGTGATTGATTTTTTTCGATTTACGTGTATCATTGTAAATTTGATTTGTGCATATATATCGATCATGAATTCAGTTTCGAATACGTATGCGCTTGTAGTAATGTATATTCCTTGGTCAAACGTGTTATAACTCCTTTATTATATATGAGTTTATAATGAACAATTATTATTATATTAAAAGGAATATTCAAATTGCTTTAAAGCTATAGTATGATCAGGAACCAATAAAGGCAATAATCTGGTATTGATTGTATGTATATATTATTCTGGAAATCACACGCACAAACGTAGATTGATTTTATTAAATTGTATGTATTATTTCTGAAAAATTACAAGTGTTATATGTTTATTTTGAGTATATTTTTAGCCATCCTAAATTCAAATATTGGAAAAGTTTATATATATTTTGGGATAAATTAATTGAAACAACATGTCACCAAAGTGACCTCTCTTGTGGAAATTAATTTATTTTAAAATATAAAAAGTTGTGTGCTTGTAATTTATGTAGATACTGATCGACCCAAAGGAAGGTGAGTATTTTACAGAATTGCAAGTGCATTTGTGGTGATAAATGCATGATAATTATTCAGTTTTACATGTGAATAATGAATCGGCCCAAAGGAAGATTTATTGTTTGACATGTTCTTATTATCAGTGTTTGATTACTATGTCAAGGTATCACTGAAAAGTTAATATTTTGTCCAAAGATAAAATGTTAATGGATTCCCGGTATCTTGAGATGGGATTTACCTTATTTGAATTTAGTATTACTTTGATTTTGAGACTTATCTGAGCATGTTTTGTTTGTTTATTATTCTCTATTCAGCTATGAATGATCTTGCGAGTATTACTGCCAACATTAATTCTATTCCTATGCTGAATAGCTCAAACTTCAAGTCCTGAAAAAAAATATCTTGATAGTTCTTGGAGTAATGGACATCGACCTTGCGTTAAGGGTTGACTTTCCCCCACCTCTTACGAATCAAAGTACCTCTGAAGATAAGGGGGAGATGGAAAGGTGGGAGAGGTCAAATCGCATGAGTATGATGATCATGAAGAAGGCCATTCCAGAAGCATTCAGGGACACAATATCTGAAAAGATAACTACAGCTAAGGAGTTCCTTGCAGATATTGAAAAGAGGTTTGTCAAGAACAAAAAAGCTAAAATAGGTACACTCTTGGCAAAACTAATTTCAATGAAGTATATGGGTAAGGGCAACATTAGGGAGTACATCATGGAGATGTCTCATATTGCTTCAAAGCTGAAAGCACTTAAGCTAGAACTCTCTAAGGACTTGGTGGTGCATCTGGTTTTGATATCTCTTCCGAGACAGTTTGGCCAGTTTAAGGTGAGCTATAATTGTTAGAAAGAGACTTGGTTTCTGAATGAGGTCATCTCACATTGTGTTCAGGAAGAAGCAAGACAAGACAAAAAGTGCTTATTTTGCCTCTACCTCAAAGTATAAGGGCAAGGGACTGAAAAGGAAGATGGATAAGGAAGCTGCAGATACGACGCCTCAAAAGAAACAATAAAAGAAACCAAATGAAAATGCATAAAGAGGAAATTAACCAATGAGAATTCAGCTGCATTATGGCATAAGAGATTAGGTCACATCTCTAGATGGAGAATAGAGAGACTTGTGTCAAACGAAATTCTAGAACCCTTTGATTTTACAAATTTTGATATTTGTATCAATTGTATTAAGGGCAAACAAAACAATAAAAGGAGATTTGAGGCCAATAGGACTTTGGACGTCTTAGAACTTATACATACAGATATTTGTGGGCTATTCCCTATGGCTGCTTGGAATGGTCAACAATATTATATAATGTTCATAGATGATTTTTCAAGATATGACTACATTTATCTCATTAATGAAAAGACAAAGTCATTGGATGTGTTCAAAAATTATAAGGCTGAAGTTGAGAACCAACTCAACAAAAGAATCAAAAGCGTCAAGTCTGACCGTGGTGGTGAGTACTATTGCAGATATGATGGTTCAAGTGAACAACGTCCAGGACCTTTTGCTAAATTCCTAGAGGAATGCGGTATCATCCCATAGTACACTATGCCGGGCTCACCCACTATGAATGGTGTTGCTGAAAGACGAAACAGGACACTTAAAGACATGGTAAGAAGTATGATTAGTCATTCTCCTCAATAGAGTTCCAATTAAAGCAACTACAAAAACCCCTTACGAACTTTGGACAAGCAAAAAGCCTAGTTTAAAGCACTTGCATGTTTGGGATTGTCTAGCTGAAGCAAGGCCTTATAGGCCAAATGAAAAGAAATTGGACTCAAGGACGGACAGTTGGTATTTTATTGGATACTTTGAAAGGTCCAAGGGTTACAAGTTTTATAATCCCACAACTAAGTTAATTTTTGAATCGAGAAATGCCCAGTTCTTTGAGGATGTCGAGTTTACCGGGAGAGATATAGTTAAGGACATTGTCTTTGAAGAGGAATATGTTGATATTCCCAAAGGTGTTATTGACATTGTTTAGGAACCTCTTCCTGACCCTGTTGAAGACACAATAGATCAAGACAATGTCGAACTTCCCATGCAAGACATTATTCCAGAAGAACAAACTCTTCCATATCAAGAACCTATGTCATTAAGGAGATCCACGAGAGAAAGGAGAAGTGCAATACCAGATGATTACATTGTATTTCTCCAAGAACATGAGGTTGACATTGGAGTGATGGAAGATGATCCGATCAACTTCCGTCAAGCCATGGAAAGTTCTAACTCTCAAAAGTGGATTGATGTCATGAATGAAGAGATTAAGTCCATGAAGGACAATGACGTTTGGGATCTTGTCCCATTGCCTGAAGGTGCAAAACTCATTGGTTGCAAATGGATATTTAAGATCAAGAGGGATTCAAAAGGCGATGTTGAAAGATATAAGGCTTGTCTTGTTGCAAAAGGATTTACACAGAAACGAAGCATCGACTATAAAGAGACTTACTTTTCGGTATCTTCGAATGACTCTTTCAGGACTATAATGGCATTGGTGGCGCATTTCGATCTTGAGTTACATTAGATGGATGTAAAGACGGCGTTTCTCAATGGTGACATTGATGATACAATCTATATAGTACAACCAAAAAGCTTTGTTTTGGAAGACTCAAAGAATATGGTTTGCAAACTTAAGAAATCCATCTATGGGCTCAAGCAAGCATCTCGACAATGGTATTTCAAGTTTCATCAAGTAATCATCTCATTTGGTTTTGAGGTGAATTTGGTAGATGACTGTATATATCATAAGTTCTGTGGGAGCAAGTATATTTTTCTAGTTTTATATGTTGATGACATTTTGCTTGCCAGCAATGATATAGAATTATTGTATGAAACCAAGAGATTTCTAGCTAAGAATTTTGAGATGAAAGACCTTGGTAATGCATCTTTTGTATTGGGCATACAGATACACTAAGATCGTTCTTGAAGTATTCTGGGATTGTCACAAAAAGGCTATATTGAAAAGGTTCTCAAGAGATATGGCATGCAAGAGTGTAAACCAGGTGATACCTCTGTGGCTAAGGGAGACAAGTTTGGTCTCAATCAGTGTCCTAAGAATGGCTTTGAAGAAAAAAAAATGCAGAAGATTCCCTATGCATCAGCAGTAGGGAGTCTAATGTATGCTCAGGTTTGTACACGTCCTGATATTGTGTACATTACAGGGATGTCGGGCAGATACTTGAGTAATCCAAGATTAGACCATTGGAAAGCAGCCAAACGGGTCATGCGGTACTTACAGAGAACGAAAGACACTACATGCTCACATATCGGAGGTTGGATAAGCTTGAGATCGTTGGGTATACTGACTCTGATTTTGCTGGATGCCAAGATAGTATGAAATCTACATCGGGCTATATATACCTGCTAGCTGGAGGTGCTATTTCTTGGAAGAGTGCTAAACAGTCTCTTATAGCCTCTTCTACTATGGCAGCAGAGTTCATAGCATGTTATGAGGCGTCTAATCATGGAATTTGGCTATGAAATTTTGTCACGAGGCTGCGCGTAGTGGATGGTATTGAAAGACTACTCAAGTTATTTTGTGACAATCAATTAGCAGTTCTATTTTCCAACAACAACAGGAGCTCGACAAAGTCGAAGCACATAGACATCAAGTTCCTTGTTGTTAAAGAAAGAGTTCAGAGTGGACAGTTGTCTATAGAGCATATCAGAACAAACTCCATGGTTGCGGATCTGCTTACTAAAGGGTTACCACCCAAAATGTTTCATGAGCACACTGCTCATATGGGTGTTATGACATTAAGTGATGTTCAGTTTTAGTGAGAGTTTGTAACTTTTAAATACTTTTATGATATAGACTTTTTTGTTTATGTATGGTTTAAGAATATTTTTTGCAGAAATAAAGTTTTGGTATATTGACATTCTAATTTTGTTATGCTTTGATCTCACTAAGGTTTAAGGAGGACTAATTGGAATTAGGTATGTTAAGATCACATCACATGAAAGTTCCATGCTACACATCCATATCATGATCCATGTCATTTATTTGTATCAGCATATGTGACCATTGATGGGTTGAGTTATGATAATTGTAGCGAAGACTGCTTTGATCCTATGTTAGTACGATTGATGGACCGGATTGGTTATAGATACTTTCGGTAATGACAATAACATTGAGCTCATATGGTTAATTTTGCAATACATAATTATAAGGTTACACATATAGTCCAAATGGGAGATTGTTGGATCCTTAATCTAACATTGGCCTTATATGTGAATAATTATGTATTGTGAGCTGTCACTTAAGGTTGAGCCCAATTAAAAGTGATATGATAAGGTTTGGATTATTTGAGCTTTAATGTATCTAATAGGATATGAGCCTTTAATGTGTAGAGACTAAAGGGTAATTCTATTTTTGCGATGGGCTAAAATAGAAACACCAATAGATAACCTTAGGGTTGTTTATAAAATAGGTGATGGTCCCCGGGTCACACGTATCGTTCTCATATTTCCTGACATCCCATCATCAGAAAGAAACAGAGGGAAAGTTAAAGGATTCTCTCAGGGAATACGTGTAAATCTGGAAGACCAAACCGCACGACTCTGAAGAGTTATTGGTCATCATAAATTTAGGTACGCTTCCGTATAATTTTCTAATGATCAACATGATTATTTTCTAGGTTATAAATGATTATTTTCATTTAAGAGATTTATTCCGGCTCCAACAATAATAGCAAGATTGAAACTTAAAACAGAAGATTAAAATATAGAATATCAAGAAAAACATTGACTATCAAGTGAATGTAAAGGCTTGAGAGAGGTGGTCTTACCTGTTTATTTCTAATGTCATCAAAAAAAAACTTAACTCTTTCTTCATCACAAACTCCTCTCAATCTCTGCTCTAAGCCTAGTTTTTCGTGTGTTTTATGCTCCCTTCTAACATGAGCTCCCATAGATTTTATAAGAACAAAAAAGGTGAACGTGAAGTATTGTGTTGTGTTGTGCCCTGTGTGTTGTGTTGTGTTGTGTGCAAAGCAAAAGTGAAATGGGGAACCAGCGGCATAGTTCCCCCTGTAGTTTCATGGTGGCAGCGCACATAGGTACTGTCAAAGTGTGCTGTGTACCATGTACCTATGGTATAGTGTAGTTTTGTGCTTTAGTAGTGTATCGTGTTGTGGAGTGGAGTGGAGTGGGGATCATGTACATTGAGGCAGTGAAGTGAAAAAATGTGAGTGAATGTGTTGGTGTGAATGAAATGAAAATAAGCATGTATATGACCGTGCGTGAGAATGTGCTAGCAATTCTGGAAAATTTTAAAGTAATGGACTTAATGAACTTTATTTTTTCTCTTTCCTAACAAAGTAATTTGATTTTGAAAATGGGCTTTTGGTTTCAATTAGATTAAGAAAATATCTTTAATTATTTTTTTTAGAAATAGCAAATAAATATTTTTATTATTTTTTGTATTTTATATTTTTTGAAATTGAATTAGGATGTGAAAGAAAATTAAATAAAGTGACTTAAAATTTTGACTTTGATTTGGGCTCAATTTTTTAGATAGTTTAATTAATTTTTCTTAATTTTTGAAAAATTTATATTAGCCAAGACAAAATATGGAGTTCACACTTCCTAATAGGTATATTATGAAAACGTGTGTATGATGGAAACATCCTATCATTTATATATATATATATATATATATATATATATTAGGACGTGGTCGCTCTGAGAAATATTACATTTCTCTCATCACTATTGTACTATAAAGAAAGGGGTCAATAAGGAGAAATCAACAATCTACAAAATTTTACTACTTTTTATATAATAGGTACGCTTTCTTTTACATATGTAAAGTGTAGAGTTTTTTTTTTTTTTTAAATCTGAAAGGTATAGAGTTTTAGATCTTAAAATTAATGTGTTTATGTTTTTTGTTTCATACATAAACAAATTATTGCTTTCAGAGAAAGTCATTTGTTTATATTGAAAGAGAGACTTAGCTATACATTGGCGAATTCATAGCTATCCAAGATGGTTAGTCAGAAATGATTTATTAGTAATCAAGATAGCAACCAGATATATTGCAAGTTAACAGCTTAAAGTACATAATATCCATTCACACGGCCGTGTACCAAACAATCTGTAATGAATAACGGAGATTTTCAAATTTTTTTTTGGGTAGATGGAGACTTTCATATTCTGTTAACCCTAACAACCATTGTCTGAATTTTATATCTTATCCGAACTCCTAACAAATAATTTTGTAATTCTATTTGTGAGGTATCCATATTTCGTCATTCTCATAACATTCATTTCATACGTAACGTAAAAAACTTAATCCAGTTTTTTTTTAAATAACCTTGAGAAAGCCTAAAAAATCCAAAATGATATAAATTAAGCACGCTTTTTCCTAATGTTCATGTCAGATATATTATTTTCACATACAACATCCAAATATTTATTTTACGCGACGGCTTTCATATCATTAAAAAATATACTTGGTACATATTGGAGGAGTTACATCTCTTCATTTCAATTGAAATAGCTTAATCAAAGTGCATAAGTACAACAATAAGATATTCAAAACTATGTAAAAGTGAGATAATTTATATATAAATGTGTATAAGTTGTAATAATTTCTATTCTAAACCGAGTTTTGGGTTAACAAATCAAGAACAACCTGGCTCGTAAAGGACGGATCTCAACTAATGTTGAATTCTTTTGGATTAATAAAAAATACCTATAAATGAGGAGTAAATCTCTCTAAGAATCACTTATACTAATAGGAGATATGATTAAAAGAGATAACTATCATAATTGATTCTTATCCTTATTAACAATATTTATTATCCATTACTATAAATTTAAACATAATTTTTATCTATCATGACTCTCCTATAAATACTACATAGGGTAGCAAAGGTATGCATCTAATCTCAAATATTCTACCCACCTTGTGTACAGTCTAACTTGAGCGTCAGAGTGTCTTTTATAGATACCCATTCCTGCACAACCGTCGCAGCTACCATACAACAGAGGAAACTACATTCATTAACCTTGCTCAGGTAATCATCTTAACCCCGTTCAGAACATTTGCGCCATCTGTGAGAACGATAAACTTCGAATCCTACCACCACCACCATCATGGTAACCAATGGACAGAACTAAGCCACTATTGTGCAACACCAGCCATCCACCAATCGCTCAAAACTCAATCACTGCTCAACTGAAACCTAGACACGAGATGGAAACTTTTCTCTCCAGTGAGAACTCTTCTCCTTCACCATAGCGCATTCTAGCCACGCAGTGCTTAGGATCACGTGTAGCCCTTTCAAGTGAAACTAGACCTCAGATATCGGCATTGCAATGTTCAAGCGTGAGGGAGAACGACGAGGAAATTTGGTCCTAGTAGGGCGAATCATGCCTCCGTGAACTATCACGAGAAGAACTAATCTCATTGGTCAGACTTCAAGATGAACTCATTCATGAACTGGAAAGAGCTGCTAACCAAGAAAAAAAATGATGAAAACTGGGTTGCCCACAGGAATCACAACAACAGAAAGGAACCAGCTCATGACAAGGATGCGACTTAGAAAATTCCAGGGTGGCGGAACCCGAACAAGGAGTTGGTAACCTGGTGCAAGAAAATCAAGAGCAAGAACCCAGACGAAGGAAATTGGTTAAACAAAATCAACTTTTCTCTAACGAGTTGATGACTTATGAGATCCCTAGGCACTTTAAATATCCAACTAATATTAAAGCCTATGATGGGACCTTGAACCTCCAAGAACACTTGGATGCTTATGTATCAACCCTGATGTTTGCTGGAAGAGATGACTCACTCATGTGTCGTGTTTTTCCTCTTTCCTTGAAAAAGACCATCTTGAGATGGTTCACCACCCTAACTCTAAAATCCATTTATAACTAGGATGACTTATCCTCGAGATTTCTACTGTACTTTACCACTAGTAAAGTGCAACCAAATCCATTTCATATCTTTTCCAAATCAAACAAGGAAAGGAGGAATCACTCTAGGATTATATGGCCCGGTTCAATAAAGAAATAGCGAACATCTGTGATTGGGATTATCACTTCCCTTGTTTGGTATCATCAAATGAAAAATAAGGAAGACTTTGCTTCTTTTGTCTGGTTCCTTCAAGGAAATAAATGGAAATATATGTAAAAAGTATTAAATTACTTTATTACCCTTTATCTTATAAAATTGATTTATATGAAAGTTTTATAAAATGGCAAAGTGAGAAAAAAATGCGAAACTCACTTAAACATCTTCTTTTCCCTCCCATTCCTTCCTATAAGGGAAGGATGCAAAAAATGTGAGACCTATGAAAACCACATCCATCCAACTCTCTTCCTCCCATATACCAGGCCAAACAAGGGATGGATCCATTCTTCCCCCTTCTTTCTTTCATTTCCGCTCAAAAAAGTGATAACAAACAAACCCTAATGCTACTCTACATTTTGGACATCATTCTTAGTATCAATGTGGGCAATAAAAGGAAAGAGAGGATGTCGCGACCGTGATCGCGGTGGAATAGCAACTTAAATTAAAAAAATTAATTAATTTAGGAGTCGCCACCAATTTTATTTTTTTATTAGAAAAAATTGGAAAATCCAAGAAAAATACTCTTTGAAACCATATTGAATTCGAGAGTCGGTTATGTGTAGGGAAAGGTGGAAACTTAATCTCACAGCACCCCTAACACACTTGTCCTAAGACGGTACCTTAAGTTAATTATGCAAATTGTTAATAATCCTTGAAAATATTTATTTTACCCCTTTTGTAAAAGAAATAAATGAAATAGACAAATGAATTATGAAAAACTAATTTTTAACTTGACAGAATAGAGATTCTGCTCCTACGTATCCCTAGATGTAATGAGGAACTCAAAGTCACGTAATTCTTTAGAAAATGATTGTGGGTTGATTGATTTTATTAAAAAAATTAATTTATATTTATAAAAATTTGAATTAACAGGTCATCGCGACTCTGTTAATCAAATTAAGGTTTGAATAGGTAAAGCTCGCATCACGCTAGAGATGTCACCCACTGATTATCAAATTTGTTACAAAATTTTTAGTTAAAATTATCTAGAAAAAAAATTGGTTGATTTTATTTTTTATTTTTTTAACAGAAATAATTTAATTATTTTTTAAAAATTTGAATTAACAAGTCATCGCGACTCTGTTAATCAAATTAAGGATTGAATAGGTGAAGTTCGCGTCACGCTAGAGACGTCACTCACTGATTATCAAGCTTGTTACAAAAATTATATTTAAAAAAATTTGAACCTTTATCAATTAGCGATCTGTTTTATAAAAGTTTGAATACAAAATAATAATAATAATAATAATAATAATAATAATAATAATAATAATAATAATAATAATTAATAATAATCATTAAAATGTCGCAACTCAGATGATTACAAAAGTCACAAGGGTTAGCAAGCTGTCGCAACTCAGATAATCCCTGTTGTTTTTTTCTTAAAAAAGGTTCAGTTTTTTTAATCCTTTTTAAAAATAAATAAATAAAATTAAACGAAAAACTACCAGAACTTGAAAAAAAATAAAAAACAACACAAGACTTACAAAGAGAATGGAAAAAAAGGGAATTTCTGTTTGGAAAGATAAGTTGTAGAGAGTATATGGAGGTGCAAAACGAAGATGGAGGAGTGGCCGTTGTGCGACGTGAGTCTGGCTCAAACGGCGACGTGCGATGCTCTGGTTTGAACGAACGATTGGGTTCATGTCCGAGTTACAAGGTGGGTTCTCGGTGCAACTCAGATTTGGTTCGAATGGAACTTACGGATCTGCGGTGGTTCTCGGGTTGCTAGTTGTTGGGTCACGGTGATGGGTACGACTTGGTTTGCTGGTAGAGTGGAGGAGAAAGGATGGCGAAGGCGCGTAGCACTGGTGACTGCTGTGCGTGGTTGGGAGTTACGCGTGGACGACTTAGGATGTGGTGGTCTCGCGTTGCAGGGGTATGCGAACGCTAGTGGAGACAGTGGATGCGTTTCGTGGGGTGTGACACTGGGTGGCGTGGTGGAGCTGGTTCGAGCGTTGCAGATGGCTGCTAAGATCACAGTGAAGGGGGATTTTGATGGAAGGCTATGTGGTTGCTGCGTGGTTAGGAGTTAGGGGAGAGGTGGTTTGCTGACAAGTGTGTGGATGTGTTTCGGGTAATATGAATGGTGGGTGAAGGTGGTGAAGTCGTGGGTGGCGGATGAAGGTGATTGTGTTTGGTAGAGTAAGGTTGGTGGTAATAATGAGAAAAATGGTGGTGAATGGAAGTGACTGCTATGGAAAATGAGGTATGGAAAGGCTGGATGGAGAAGTGGTGTTGGAGTTTTCCACGAGAGAAGGCTACGTCATGGAGAAAAGTAAATATGGCTTGGGTATTAGCTTTTTTTTTTTTTTTTGTAGAAGTGTGTGTGTTATGTGTCTTTATAGGAGGGGATTAGGTGAAGTGTTTGAGTTGAAGTGTGATTGGAATTTGTTTAGGATGATAAGTTGTAATTGGTTTAGGATAGGTTTGTTTTATTTAAGGTGAGTGTTAGGGGTTGGTTTAGGATAAGTACTTAAGGGTTAGGATAACTGATGGGGTTTGTTTAGGATAAGTAGGATAAGTGCTTAGAGATTAGGATAACTGATGGGGTTTGTTTAGGATAAGTGCTGGTATATGGGATGTGGGTTAACGAATTGGATCATGGGTTATGAGTTAATGGATTAATGGGTCAATGGGTTGGATAGTGAGCCACTAAGTGAAAATGGGCTTTTTTTTCTTTTTACAAAATGTCTCGGACAAAATTGGGTGTTCACAGTTGCCCTTCTTTACTTGTTTCTTAATAGATAAAAAGAATAACCGTAGTTTTTTATTTTATCATGGTAAGAAACGAGTAAAGACATGAACTCGAATTTTGTTCGGGAGCAACAAAAGCAAAACAATGCAAAGACCGATGCGCTCAATGACAGAAACTTAAATGACAGGGAACCGATGCACTAAAAAATAAAAGACAGGAGTCGATGCGCTAAAAAATAAATGCTAAGAAATTAAAATGCATGGAGCTGATGTGCTAACACAAAAAAAATGACAGGAATTTAAAATGCATGTTGCTGATGTGCTCAAAAGAATTAAAAGACAATAGGCAACTGAGTCCCGAAATTTAAATGACAATGAGCAATTGAGTCCCGGAATTTAAATGATAATGGGCAACTGGGTCCTGGAATTTAAAAGACAATGGACAACTGAGTCCCGAAATTTAAATGACAATGGGGGAAAGACAATGGGCAACTAAGTCCCGAAATTTAAATGACAATGGACAACTGAGTCCCAGAATTTACATGACAATGGGCAATTGAGTCCTAAAATTTAAATGACAATGGGCAACCGAGTTCCTGAATTTAAAAGACAATGGGTAACTGAGTCTCGGAATTTAAATGACAATGGGCAACTGAGTCTCGAAATTTAAATAACAATAGGCAACTGAGTCCCGGAATTTAAATGACAATGGACAACTGCAGCCTGAAAGACAGAAATTTTAAAAAGCAATGGGCATCTTGACCCAAAAAGATTTTCTCTTCTTTTTTTCTTTCTTCTTTTTATTTTCATTTTTTATTCTCTCGTTTTCCTTCTCATTCTCTCTCTCTCTCTCTTTTTCTCTTTTTTTCTTCTCTTTTTTTTTTTTTTTTATTTTCCTCTCTTTTTTTTTTTTTTTTTCTTTTTTATTTTTCTCTCTCTTTTTCTCTCCTTTTTTTTTTCTCTTTTCTTTTTTTTTTTTTTTCTTTCCTTTTTTCTTTTTTCTTATTTTTCTAAATTTTATTTTTAAAAAAATCATTTGAACCAAGGACGACTTTGGAAAGCTTTGACCAATCAAACCCCTCGTTCACGTGCTTTAGCCCGTTGGACCTGATAACTTTGGTCCTCATCCTTTCTTTCCTTTTTCTTCTTCTTTCTCTTTCCTTGTTTGCCACTCTCAACTCTTCTTTTGAGAAATGAAATGATCACCTCTTGTCATGAACCCTTGCCTGACTGAGTCCTTGAGAGAAAATTTTACTCCAGTATTTAACTTTGTTCCTCATCCAATTGATTCCCTGCAACTGCTTGATTACTTATATCTTCTCTTTAATCCTTCAAAAATTTGCCCCAGTATGGCCAATTGAACAAATTGCCCTAATTTGGTGAACTTTTCAAGGGGCTTCAGGTTATCTTCCTATTTATTTGCCCCAGCTATTGCTTAAACCGCCCTTTCGGGTTTTCAGTCTTACTGGCTCTTTTTCCTTTTTGTTTAAGTACCTCTTATTTATGGATTATCCCTTGAGATATCATTTTCCCCTTTAATTTGAACTTCTAAGTTCTTTTCAATCTGAATTGTTCATTAGGGGATTGTCATCGGATGGTCAAATCATAATGTTGTACTCATGTTCACCTTACCTGAAACATTAAGTAATAGATAGACATGGATTCAAAAATACAACAGAACAGGAATTGACTAAGTGAACAACTTTCAGATTGGCCTTGAAAGTTTGATAACACAAAAGGGTACATATGGAATAAGACACAAACGATGGTATGGGATTCAAAGAAGAGTTGCCTTGATATGGATTGGTTTGATCCTCATGAAAATGATATTTAATTACTCACTAAACATTATGACCAAGGATTTCCTTCTACTGAACATCTACATCAAGTCAAATTGAACCAAAGAAAAATTTGCCCCAGTTTAGGATTGAATAGAATAAGGCTAACACTCGCTCTAGTGACCGAAAGATTTATCCCAGTATTGGTCAATCGAACCAAGGAAAAGAAAAATTACCCCAGTTTAGAGTCAAATCGAGCAGGGTAGACACTTGTCCTAGTGTAAGGCCCAAATTAAACCAAAGAGAAATTTGCCCCAGTTTAGGACTGAATTAAATAGAACAGGAACTCGCCCTAGTGACCAAAAGATTTGCCCCAGTATAGATTAAATTAAACTAGGGAAAAAAATGCCCCAGTGTAGGGTCAGCTCGAACATGGTAGAAACTTGCCTTGTTGAAAGTCTTTTTTTTTTCTCTTTTCCTTTTTTTTTAAGAGCAATGAACTAGATACTTAGATAAGTGTAACCTTTGTCTCAAAATTAAAGTTAACGAAATGACAATAACTCTTCATTGATCAAAATGAACTTTTTGAGGCTTGTAACGTGGCCAATGCTAGGGGTTATGAAAGGAAAGATATAAGGCTCAAACAAGTGTTTAAGGGTTGAATGAGACTAAGGATCCTTGCACTTTCAAAATTAAACTTTGTCAACTGCTTTTGTACTTTCAAACACACTTTTCTCTTATTGTTCTCAATTTCTTCCCCATTTTATTTCATGACCCATTTCATTTTACTTTCTTTCTTCTTTTTTTCCCTTCTCTTTTTTTGTTTCATTTTTTCTCCTTCCTTTTTTTTTTTTTTTTTTTTTACTTCTTGCCCCTTTCACCTTTTCTTCCTTTTTCATTATGCTTCAAAATAGTCATCGTGACAATCAACCTTTGTCTTGTACTATCTCCTAGTGTAGGGGTGATCTTAATCCAAGGTTTATTGAAGAAATTTTCAAGTTCAAAAGGGGTAATGAGGGATAAAAAAGAAGAAATTTTGTAAAAGATAGAGAAAAATGGTCAGTCTTCATTTTCAAATCATGATTGTTTATTTTCAAAACTTTAATTTTGAGACAAAAAGATAGTGCACACCAAGTGATTACTTTTTTACTCTTTTTTTTTTTCATTTTTTCATTTTTTTCATTTTTTTTTTTTTCATTTTTCTCTTTTTTTTTTTTTTTTTGCAAAAGGCACTTGCAGACATGAACCTTACTGACATATACCAAACTAAGAATTGTCAAGAATTGGCGTTCATTGGGATCCAAATACAATGAAAACACTTCTAAGAAACGAAAACGAATAAATGTCAAGAAAGACAACATGATGAAAATGAAAGGAAACAAGATATCCATGCAAATTCATTACACTAATGCTTCAAGAAAGTTATCATAAGTTCAAAACCCAAATGATTTTATTAATCGAACAAGCATAGGGTTGACACAATTAAACCATCATTTCACAGTAACTATTTGATAAACAAATCAGAATACCAGTTGCTTAGAAATTCCCTAGTGTTGGAGGACTCTAAGGTATTGTTTATGAACCGCTACTAAGTTGAACTTTCTGAGGTTTCCTTGATCAACTATTCTAAGCATTTACCCCATTCCTTCCACCATGATTAGGAATTAGGTTGTTGACAATATCGGGTCTAGCCTCCTCTTGGATATCAAGCTTCCCATAAGCAATTAACTTCCTCACTGCTGTCTTAAAAGCTTCACAGTCTTCAATGGAATGCCCAGAAACGTCCATGTGAAATTTATAAGTCGAATTTGGGTTATGCCAACTTGGGAATGGTGACTCCATGGGGCGCACAGGACTCCCCAAAATTAAATGGGCATCATAGAGCCTTTGGAATAACTCTACATTCAAAATGGACAATCTTGGGAAATGAGGTAGGCCTTGGGGATGAAAACGACCTTGATTTTGGAAGTTTGACCGAGGTTGCGGGTAATTTTGTGGAGGTGCAGATGGATATTGGTTATAGGTTGGGCGGGTTGATATATATGATTGTGGTGTGGGAACATTGTTGATGTGGAACTGTGGGATTTGAGGTGTATTTGCAGGTGGAGTAGTTAGGCCAGGTAGATGAGAAGACGCAAGTATCTGATAGGAAAGGTGGAGGTTTGGGTTATATGGAGGGGCTCGATAGGCAGGGTAAGACAATGGATAGAGGGGTTGTGAAAGTTGTTGGTTTTGCAGATAGCTCACTTTTGACTCATTTTTCTTAATGGGAAACCCTTTCTTGAAACTACATTCATTATTGCCAATTGGCAATTTGCCAGCCTTTACCAGAATTTCAATCCTCTCTCCGACAGCAATTAATTCAGCAAAGTCTTGGTAAGCAGCACTTACCATTGTCCCTACATAGGGAACTCCTAAAGTCCCCAAGAAGTATGAGCACATTTCCATCAGAGTTAACGGCGGTTGCACTTAAGCTGCGAGAGTTCTCCACCTCTGGGCATATTGCTTGAATGTCTCCTTATTTTTCTTCTGTAGTGTTCCCAACTGCTCTTGGGTTGGGGTTGTATCCAGATTAAACCGATATTATCCCATAAACAAATTCGCTCAGTCATCCCAAGAAGAGATTTTTGAAAGGTCCTGTTGGATACACCACTCCAAAACAGGCCTAGTCAAACTTTTATGAAAGAAGCTAACGAGAAACTTCCAGTTCTTAGACCAAATGGACATTTTGGTAATGTAAGTTTTTAGATGGAAAAAGGGGTTGGTGCTCCCATCATACTTGACAAATTCTGGGATTTTAAAATTCTTGGGGATGATGATGTTAGCAGTAGGGCACAATTCTTCTATCCCAAGGGGATCGTAGTTGCTAGGACCCTTGATCGCCTTGATTTGCTCCTCCATCTTTTCCATCCACTCTTCTTTCATCTTATCATTCTGAACAGTTGTGTTCCCATTACCAGCAGAAAATTCAGTTGGCATCTGAATGGACATATGTGGTGGTTCCCACGTGAACTCGGTGTTACCATGGATCTCATTTTGAGTACCCTCCAATGAATGATATCCTTCTCCAATAGGAATCACTATTGATGCAGTGTTTGAGGTTCCTCCCACAGCATGTATCTCAGTAGTGACCCCAGGGTTTGTCCTCATGGAAGTGATATTCAATGGGTGCGAATGTGCCCCAGTTACTCTCGTACCTCCAGCTGCTCCCATCAAGGTGAGGGTTTCCCTCATAGCTAACAACATTTCCTCCATTCTTCTTTGAGATTCTGTCATCTCATTCACCCTTCCTTTCACTTCATCTACTTCCAAACTTAAGTTCCTACCTTCGTTTTCAGCTGCCATTGCTACAAGTAACTTTGTTCGAGTCCTTGTGTTGTGAACACGGGTTTGATTGGTGTCCTCTTTCCTTGATTGCGCAATGGTTCCTTGAAAATGGTAACATCATACAAGGAATAAAATGAAATGAATGAGATTACTGTCATGCATAAGATGAAATGAATGAAATGAAAACATTTTTTTTAAAATGCATAGAATGCATGATTTATTTTTTTATATTATTATTATTTTTTAGAATGCTAAAGATGCCATGAAAATGCATGATTTTTTTATGAGCATGCATGATTTAATTTTTTTATATTTATTTTTTAAATGCCAAGGATGCCATGAAAATGTATGATTTTTGTTACTTAAGAATGCTAGGAATGACATAAAAATGCAAGATAATGTATTTTTTAAGTTTTTTTTTAATACAAGAATGGATGACATGAGGAAAGAAGAAACACGCTCCCTTTGTGTCCTAATGAGATTTCCTTAAACTTGGGACTCTCTATCTTAAAGATCTAAGAGTCCTTCTGATCCGTGAAAACTTTCATTAGGCGACTCTTCTATTCTAAAGGTCTCTAGAGTCAAGTCCTATTTCAGAATGTTGACCACAAACAGTGGATAAACCACTAAGTATGGGACATTCGCGAAAAAGGTACACTGTAGATGAGGTTTTTGTGAAAACCAAACAGGATGTATATCCAAAATAACTACCACTATGCAACCTCTACCTAACCTAGGCTTCACTCAGACCCGGGTATAGGGCCCCAGTCGAATGTGTGTGAACAACGTGTAGGTGCGGTGGGTGTAGGGAGCGTACAAACCTTTACAATCCTAAAGACTACCTATATCCTGCAAAACAAAGCAAAAAACAAAAAAAAAAAAAAATTCCAAAAGATTTCTACCCTAAGGTTTAGATAGTAAAACAATTAACACTAAAAATAATTTTAAAAAATCATCAAATAATAACAAGAAAAAAAGAAAAAAAAGGGTAAAAATAAAACATAAAGATCACCAAAAATTTTGCATAACCAACTTTTGTAGGCTTGACTCTCAAGTATCCCCAGTGGAGTCCCCATCTGTCTCAACCGTGATCGCGGTGGAATAGCAACTTAAATTAAAAAATTAATCAATTTAGGAGTCGTCACCAATTTTATTTTTTTATTAGAAAAAATTGGAAAACTCAAGAAAAATAGTCTTTGAAACCAGATTGAATTCGAGAGTCGGTTATGTGTAGGGAAGGGTGGAAACTTAATCCCACAGCACCTCTAACACACTCGTCCTAAGACGGTACCTTAAGTTAATTATGTAAATTTTTAATAATTCTTGAAAATATTTATTTTACCCCTTTTGTAAAAGAAATAAATGAAATAGACAAATGAATTATGAAAAATTAATTTTTGGCTTGACAGAATAGAGATTCAGCTCCTACGTATCCCCGGGATGAGAAACTCAAAGTCACGTAGTTCTTTAGAAAATGATTGTGGGTTGATTGATTTTATTAAAAAAAATTAATTTATATTTTATAAAAATTTGAATTAACAGGTCATTGCGACTCTGTTAATCAAATTAAGGTTTGAATAGGTGAAACTCGCGTCACGCTAGAGACGTCACTCACTGATTATCAAATTTATTACAAAATTTTTATTTAAAATTATCTAGGAAAAAAATTGGTTGATTTTGTTTTATATTTTTTTAACAGAAACAATTTAATTATTTTTTAAAAATTTGAATTAACAAGTCATCGCGACTCTGTTAATCAAATTAAAGATTGAATAGGTGAAACTCGCGTCACGCTAGAGACGTCACCCACTGATTATCAAGCTTGTTACAAAAATTATATTTAAAAAAATTTGAACCTTTATCAATTAGCGATCTGTTTTATAAAAATTTGAAGACAAATTAGTAATAATAATAATAATAATAATAATAATAATATCGCAATTTGTAATAATTTGAATTACAAAAAGTCACAAGAGGTTAGCAATTTATGTCATGCAACTCGAGATAATCCTGTTATTTTTTTCTTAAAAAAGGTTCAGTTTTTTTAAATCTTTTTTAAAAATAAATAAATAAATAAAATTAAAAGAAAAACTAACAGAACTTGAAAAAAAATAAAAAACAACACAAGACTTACAAAAAGAAAGGGAAAAAAGGGGAATTTTCGTTTGGAAAGATAAGTTGCAGAGGGTATATGGAGGTGGAAAACGAAGATGGAGGAGTGGCCGTTTTGCGACGTGGGTCTGGCTCAAACGGCAACGTGTGATGCTCTAGTTTGAACGAACGGTTGGGTTCGTGTCCGGGTTACAAGGTGGGTTCTCGGTGCAACTCGGATTTGGTTCGAATGGAACTTATGGATCTGCGGTGGTTCTCGGGTTGCTAGCTGCTGGGTCGCGGTGTTGGGTACGACTTGGTTTGCTGGTAGAGCGGAGGAGAAAGGATGGCGAAGGCGCGTAGCATCGGTGACTGGTTGTGTGCGGTTGGGAGTTACGCGTGGACGACTTGGGATGTGATGGTCTCGCGTTGCAGGGGTGTGCGAAGTGGAGACAGTGGATGCGGTTCGTGGGGTGTGACACTGGGTGGCGTGGTGGAGCTGGTTCGAGCGTTGCAGATGGCTGCTAGGATCACAGTGAAGGGGAATTTTGATGGAAGGCTATGTGGTTGCTGCGTGGTTGGGAGTTAGGGGCAGAGGTGGTTTGCTGACAAGTGTGTGGATGGGTTTCGGGTAATGTGAATGGTGGGTGAAGGTGGTGAAGTCGTGGGTGGCAGATGAAGGTGATTGTGTTTGGTAGAGTAAGGTTGGTGGTAATAATGAGAAAAATGGTGGTGAAAGGAAGTGGCTGCTATGGAAGGCTGGATGGAGAAGTGGTCTTGGAGTTTTCCACCGAGAAGGCTACGTCATGGAGAAAAGTAAATATGGCTTGGGTATTAGCTTTTTTTTTTTTTTTTTTGGTAGAAGTGTGTGTATTATGTGTTTTTATAGAAGGAGATTAGGCTGAAGTGTTTGAGTTGAAGTGTGATTGGAATTTCTTTAGGATAATAAGTTGTAATTAGTTTAGGATAGGTTTGTTTTATTTAAGGTGAGTGTTAGGGGTTGATTTAGGATAAGTACTTAAGGGTTAGGATAATTGATGAGATTTGTTTAAGATAAGTAGAATAAGTGCTTAGAGATTAGATAACTGATGGGGTTTGTTTAGGATAAATGTTGGTATATGAGTTGTGGGTTAACGAATTAGATCATGGATTATGGGTTAATAGATTGATTTATGAATTAATGGGCCAATGAGTTGGATAGTGAGCCAATAAGTGAAAATGAGTTTTTTTTTTTTTTTTTACAAAATATCTCGGATAAAATTGGGTGTTCACAGAGGAAACGGAATTGATGAAGATTGTAACATACAATGCTTCAGGAATCTATTAACTGAGCACATTTTGTTATTACATTATTAGTTGTAATAGTCTCGTGGGGACTGATGAATGGTATTATTATTTTTTGTTTCTTTTGGGGTGGATCAATTAATAATTCCGCCTTTGGAAGTGAAAGGTGCAGTATAGCTAGCATGCAGTCCAATTCTCCAATTTCCTAGACCAAAGCTGAAAAGGAAAATCCAATAGTTGATCGCCTTGGCCCTTCCTAAGCAACTTCGTGGCTTCTCATGTCCAACATAATTTGCTGAGAAAATCCAACGGAAGACCTACTGGAATTGGAATAATAGGGTGGGTCTAGGTGCAGCGGTTTCAAGTTAGTACTGAAGCCTCCACTCTCTTTCAGACTCCAGATGATAACGCAGACACTTTATTTTATAATACATGTTTATCTATATATTTAAGTGATGAACATACTCATTAATATGTACGAATGATGCAATCGATTTTTGCGTGAGCTAGAAACAAATAGAGGAATATTATTTAAATGATTTTTATATTTTTCAATTTGTAACTTTATTCAGTTTAACTGGTGAACCATCTGAATTTAACTGAAAATATATAAAACAAATAAGTATCAAGGAGCCTTTTGTACAATTCTACACAATTATAAATTATTCAACTGTCATGTGGGAAACACAACCATTCGTATAATTAATTATAAGCAATTATAAATTCAAGAATTTGTGTGTGGGTAGAATGCATAGTCATCCGTTCATTTCATAAAAGTTTGTTTATGCAAAAATGGTGAAAAACTATATATCATCAATTATGTAGTTTTAGATGCAAATAAAATTGAAGTGGTATGCATTATCAATATAAATTTTTTTTACATTACCATTTAATCATGCATTGACACGTCATTAAAAATATGTGATTCTCATAATAATTATTTTAAAAATCACATATATAATGATATATAATTAGTTGATAGTATGAAAATTATAAATTAAAAAAATTTAACCTTTTTAATAATATATCAACATATCATTAAATGAATATAAAAGACTTTATTGTTTTGGTTATATAATAAAAGATAGCAATATTTTGTCACGCTGGTTAAATAAATAAATTGATTATCTAGGCGTCTGTGGCTTAGTAACATATAGTTAGTCCCAGCATTTAAAAAAAAAAACCCCCATATAGTTAGTATTACGGCTTCAAAAGTATTATAGGGATCAAAGTTTCAACCGAGAAATTACTCAGTATTACAGATTTATTTTGCAACTTTTATGTGTGTTAGTGAGTCGCTAATTAGCTAAATCCATGACTCGGTGGAGTGAAAATTTAGAGAAGCCGCGCAAGCCAAACGAACGCTATTCACAATGTCCAGAAATCAACACTGTTAGACCGCCTGCCATGCCTATCCAAAAGGAAGCAGCAGTCATTTTGTATTATTCAAACATATCATATATAAAAATGTTTTCGGTATATAGACTCAACTCATAGTAGAAAGAAGCAAACAACATAATCCTAGTTAAGTGGGACATATATTAATGCGGCTGCTGCCTTCAGCCTCTTATTCATAAATTCAATCAATTTCCATATTTTTTTATTTAAAGTCAATCATTTTAAAACAAGTATATAATATACATTGAAATTTCTAGAATGTAAAAATATTTTTTTTAAAATTCTACAATGTATTTTTAAAAAAGAAATTAGTAAGAGTTATGCATATCATTTAATTAACGCACTTATTTGTATTAGAGGAATATGTTCATTCACTTGTATCTAGAGCGACGATACATCAATAATATATTCAGTTTCTGACTCTTTAAGTAGAACATCATTCTTCTACTTAAGCGGAACGTAGAATATTGTTATTATTTTATTTTTTAGAATATTTATTCACTTCATAAATAAGAAATTAATTTTTTTGATACGATTAAACATATTTAAACATGAATTTTGTTTAATAATATTATTTTCATACATATGAATTTAGAGATCGAACTCCCAGTATTATATGCTTAACACTATGTTTGAATATTTTCTTATTAACAGAACGAAATGAAACAATTAGGGATAGATTAGAAAGGAAATGGAAGGAACAAAACAAAACTATCTTTTTCATTATTTGAAAAATTAATAAGAGAATGAAACGAAATTTCATTATTTTATTTGGAAGTTGACTCATAAAAAAATGAAACGAAATATAACATATTTATTTTTAACTATAAATTTATTTCCTTCCTTCGATCCCAAATTTAGGAAACACAAATTTATTATTTAAGGAAAAAAGAAGGAGAATAATTTTCCATTGTCTCATCTTCGTTTATATCTTTAATGAACTCACAAAGAAACTATTTCTCCTTTTTCTTATTTCCTTTCCATTTCTCTTTTCCTTGTTCTCTTTTCATTCTCTTCATTCGCTGTCATCTAAATACAGTGTAAGAGATCCGAACTTCTCGGTTTTAACCAATACACATTGATGAAATGTAGATTATTAGCATAAGTAGTTTTGGCCCTTTAATTTCGGGCATTGCTGTAGCGCTGAGTTACTATCATTTCCCTCTAATTCCTTCTCTCAAATCACGTGTCTCCTTTCTTCCTCATCAATTACTTCTCTCCTTTTCACACATATGCTCCTCCTTAACTTTAATTACAGCTGTGTCAAGACGAAAGCCTTGCCTTCCTCTCTGCTTTGATCCCATGAGAGAATTTGGAAGGCTGGAAATCACAAAGAATTTAACAATGTAATTTTATTTGGATACAATGTTTTTTTTTCTCTCTTTATTTAGAGCGATAAAATATAACAAAAATTGACCGAAGCATAACGTAGTTTTGGCTATATATCTTAGGAGGAAGGGCTTCCATGCACATAGAGATACAAGTCATACAACACAGTACTGGTAACTTCATAAAAAGAAAGAGTATCAAAATAATTGAACCTGATTCAAGTGAAGTCTTGGGGCCCGTGAATTTAAAGTCATTGTCTTACTAGAATCAGGTTCGAATTTAAGTCATTGTCTTACTTGAATCAGGTTCAATTAATATGGCCTTGCGCGTGAAGCCATTGTCTTACTTGAATCAGGTTCGAATTTAAAGTCATTGCCTTACTTGAATCAGGTTCAATTAAAATTCACGGGCCCCAACCTCCAACTGCTATCAGCATACTCATTGTACCGTGGCTCATACATGACTTTTTTTTTTTTTTGTCTTCAAGTGTATTGTCATAAGTCTTAATTTTTAGATTTTAACGATCCGTTTGAATAACGAAAGTGGAATTGAAATATATAATTTTAATTTTAATTTTAATTTTAATTAGAATTATAATTGATTTAAAATTTTAAATTTTATATTTATAGTTGTTAAAGAATTAAGATAAGAAATTATAATTTTAAATTCAATTATAATTTTATTGTTTAAAGATATGATCTAAAACATTAAAAAATTTACAAAAATTAAAATTAATAAAAATATTTATACAATAATATTTTTATAATATAATGATCATTTTTTCATAAATAAAATTTTTATGAATTTTTTTAAAAAATAAATAACTATTATTATAATAATATTTATAGAAATATAAAAATAATTTTTATATAAATATAAAATCTCAATAAATATGATTATTTACAAATAAATGTGGAGAGAGAGAAAAATATAATTTTTAAGTTATGAAATTAGTAATTCTTAAAGTATAAATTAAGAATTGAGAAATGTTTAACTTAATTGTTTTTCAATTATATGGAATTAGTTTATAGAATTACAATTTCAATTCTAAATGACATTACAAACATAAAAATTGAAATTAAGAGGTCTAATTCTAATTCTAAATTCTAATTTCATGCTCAATTCAAAGAGTATAGACACTAAATATTTTCTGTTTTTATCTAAGTCCAATCATTTGATTGTATTATTCTTATTTTTAAATATTTATATTTAGCACATAATTTAATAAATTTATTTTAAAATATAAATAATAATACTATAAAATTAATAAAATTAAATATATTAAGATATAATAATACTTATTTTTTATAAAAAATATATAAAAAATTGACTATTAGTAATATATCAACAGTTTGATTTCTTTGCAAAAAATAGTTTAATTTCTTGACCAAATAATTTAATTTCATTAGAAGCGAATAATATTATATCCACCTCCCTGGCCTTCATCCTGCATTATCCATGATTTTAATAATTTGCTTTCATATTGTCTTACGAAATAAAGCTGCTGCCACACTTTGCATCTATATAAAGGGCATCAAGAGTTGGGCAATCCCACACCACTCCAGAGCCATAAAAACTTAAAAGCCGAACTACGTACCTAGCTAGTTCATATCTATCTATCTCCTTCTCCACTTGTGATAATGTCGTCTACCAATACCATTGTCCAGCCAACCATTTTTCGGGAATACATTCATGTCAAGTCAGTCCTGGATCTCACTGATTTCCCTATCAACCCAAAGATAAAAGAATTCCACTTCATTCTGGTCCTCACAGAGGAGTTTGACAAAACCACTAATAGAGGCACGGGGAAATTCCTTCCCAGATGGAACTCAGACTTCAATGCTGAGAAAATCAAGATTCTCAAGCATAAGTATGTACAAGTGAAGGTGATAATATGCATTGGAGGTCGTGGCCAATTTCCGTTTAATCCTCTGGAGGACACCATATGGCTTAGCAAGGCCAAGCAATCGCTCAAAGATATCATTGTTCACTTCAACAATGGCTGCAATTTAATTGATGGCATTGATGTTAACTATGAGAGCATCGAGTGCAGGGAAGATGTCTTTGCGAAATCCATTGGGGAGCTTATAAAATTTCTGAAGGAGCATGTAGGAATCAAAGTGGCCTCCATTGCTCCATCAGAATCTGTCCGGGCCCATTACAGGAAATTGTACCAGGATTACGCCAACTTGATTGATTGGGTGGACTACCAGTTCTACGACCAGATTAAGAGTATCTCCAACAAGGAATATTTCGTAGATCTCTACGAAAAACTGTCAAAGTACTACCCAAATAAAAAGCTCTTGGCAGGGTTCAGCACCGATCCAAGAGACAAAGGTAAGATTGATCCACAGGTCTTCCTTCATGGCTGCTCTGATCTCCTGGACAGAAAATTACTCCCAGGCATTTTTGTTTGGGATGCTGATGACTCAAAGAAGGACGAGTTTGCGTTTGAGATAGCTGCACAAGATCTCCTTGTTCTCCACCTCCCACCTCATCAGAAGTAAAGCTATTATCCTTCTATGAACCTGAAACCAAGATATATTCATGCTTGTTTGTTTGCTCATTTTAAGTTAAAAATTAAATTAAATTAAATGGTGGATGACAATAAACTTTTCTACGTGTCAAAGACTATAACAGCACTAGGTGGCATGTGTTTGATACATGTAAACATGCCATGCTAAGCTATATATAGTCTGCTATATTAAACAAGACCTGTATATAAGTGTGTTAACTGTTAAAGTGTGTGCAACTTATCTAAATAAAATTTCAGGTTCATTAATTTGTTCTTGTATCAATATGATCTGAGTGAAGTTGTGACCAATTATTTGTGCAAACTTATTTATTATATTTGTTTTTTAAATTGTTCATTTTACAGCCTCATAGTTTTCAAAGTTAAGTTTTGCCATCTAAACGGCACTGCAGAATGATCAAAATACTCGTGACTAATGATGTGTCCCGATTGAATTCCTGTAAGCTTTTTTCACTATCGTGCATGTTAAAACACAATTCAACTACGATTTTGTCAAACATGTTATATAAAATTAGGATCAAGATCATCTAGAGTTCTTGGAGAATTGCATCTTGTGAAGTTGGTGAGAGAAAGAAACAATAAAACAAATTTTATAATTTTTTAAATGTAAATTTCATTTTCTATTTCTATGTTTCATTCTCTCTCCTACTGCAGGGATAAAATATTGCAAGAATTCATTCCCATAAAATTATGTTTACACAAAGCTATAATCTAAACATATAATCACATATGAATGGTCAAGATTAATTATCTAAAGATTACAAAAATTATTTAAAAAGTCACCTAACTTGATGATCTATTATTGACTATACATATATGATTTAATAGTTAAAATTTGTTCATCTCAATCTTATAGATTAATGTATGTTTGTATAAATTAAATTTAGACTGTTTCCAATTGTTACGATTTGCTCTTTTTATTTGATACTTGAGTGTGTAAACTGATGCGCTGTATATAACTTATAAACTGAATTTGGCTTTGGTCGACTATAACAAATATCCCTAGAGAAGTTCACTGACTCTAAAGAGGTTGGATGAAGAGTCGAAAGTAGAGCATTTAGAAATACACAAAAAGAAAAATGTTGAGTTGTTACTAATTTGAGTGGTCACTTGCGCATACAAGCTAGGGTAACATCTCTAGTGATAAATTTTTATATATTCCTGGAGGAAAAGATTTTTCTCCCTCTAGGAGAATTCTAACTATTAGATTTTAATTATTATGAGTTTCACTAACACATTTACTATCATTTCCTATTTATTTTGCTTTATTTTTAATAATTATTTTCTGAGTTATATCTATTTAGTAAATTTTACTTTTATTTACACCTATTTAATAAATGAGTCGTGTATTGTTGAGTAGGACTAATTTATATTCCCAAAATTATAATGACAAGATTGAAACTTAAAACAGAAGATCAAAACATAGAATATCAAGAAAAACATTGAGTACAAAGTGAATGTAAAGGCTGAGAAGAGGTAATGTTACCTGTTTGTTTGTAATGTCATCAAGAAAAAAACTTAATTCTTTCTTCACCGTAAACGCCTTTCACTCTCTGCTTTAAGCCTCTTTTTTCCCGTGTTTTACGCCCCCTCTAGCAAGAACTCCATGGATTTTATAAGAACAAAAAAAGTGAACGTGAAGTATTGTGAAGTGTGTAGTATGTGAGAGTGCCCTGTGTGTTGTGTGCAAAGCAAAAGTGAAATGGGGAACCAGCGGCATAGTTCCTCCTGTAGTTTCATGGTGGCAGCGCACATAGGTACTGTGCAAAGTGTGCTGTGTACCATGTACCTATGGTACAGTGTAGTTTTGTGCTTTAGTAGTGTATCGTGTTGTGGAGTGGGGATTATGTACGTTGAGGCAGTGAAGTGAAAAATGTGAGTGAATGTGTTGGTGTGAGTGAAATGAAAATAAGCATGTATGACCGTGAGTGAGAATGTGCTAGCAATTCAGGAAATTTTTAAAGTAATGGACTTAATGAACTTTATTTTTTCTCTTTCCTAACCATGTAATTTGATTTTGAAAATGGGCTTTTGGTTTCAATTAGAATAAGAAAATATCTTTAATTAATTTTTTTAGAAATAGCAAATAAAGATTTTTATTATTTTTTTCATTTATTATATTTTTTGAAATTGAGTTAGGATGTGAAAGAAAATTAAACAAAGTGGCTTAAAATTTAGACTTTGATTTGGGTTCATTTTTTAGATATTTTAATTAATTTTTATTAATTTTTGAAAAAAATATATTAGCCAGGACAAAATATGGAGTTCATAATTCCTAATAAGTATATTATGAAAAAATGTGTTTGATGGAAGCCCCTTATCATGTTATATATATTTGGCTTTTTTAATCTGAATATAGCTGTTTTTTAATTTATTATTTTACCTTACCTTTTAGATTATGTATCAAAATAAGCTTATTTTAGAACATGTTCAAAAATCGTCATGGGTAATGGTGTCTTCTAGTTTGTGTAAATAATTTTTTTTAGTAAGTGATTCAGAAGTCACCATGGGTGATGATAGTTTTTTACTTGTACATTTATTTATATATTTTGTTAAACAGCTTAGAAATCGTCATAACTGATGGTGGTTTTCAAATATTATATTTTAAAAAAAATTACATTTTGTTCACAAAAGTCACAATGCATGAAGGTGACTTTTATGCATGTAATAAATAAATAAATGTTATTACATGCATAAAAGTCGCCCTCATAGATAACGACTTTAGCAAACAAAATGTAATTTTTTTAAAAAATATAATGTTCAAAAATCGTCATCAATCATGGCGATTTCTAAACTATTTAAAAAAAATATAAATAAATGTACAAGTAAAGAGTTGTTATCACTCATAATAGTTTTTGAATTACTTATTAAAAAAATATTACACAAGTCAGAAACTGCTATCACTCATGATGACTTCCGAACATGTTTTAAAATAAGTTTATTTTGGTACATAATCTAAAAGGTAAAATAAAACGATAAATAAATAAAAAAACAGTTATATTATGATAAAGTCCCCATATATATTTAGGATGTGGTCCTTTCTCTACCGATAAGAGAAATATTACATTACTCTCATCACTATTGTACTATAAAGAAATGGGTCAATAAGGAGAAATCAACAATCTACAATTTTTTATTACATTTTTAGTTCTTCATTAAATTAAGTCTATAGACAACGGTACACTTTCTTTTACATATAATGTTAAAATATAGATTTTATTATTATTATTATCTGAAGAGCACTGCTATATTACACGAAGTGAATTTCGTGAATACATCACGAAGAGATTTTAACCAATCAGGATGGGTTAAAAAAATAAATGTTATAATTTTTTCAAAAAGGAAAAACAATTAAGGCTATGTTTAGTGCACATGATAGTATAGTATAAGATAAGATAATAGGATAGTATAAGGTATAATAGTATAATTAATAGGATAAGATATAATCCTATCTTTTGTTTGATAACAAAAGGATAAATTAATTTGATTGTGTAATATTTTTTGTAAGACCAAAATATCCTTTAGCATAAAAGTTAAAATAATTAAAAAATAATAATAAAAAAGTTTTATGGTGGTGGTAGTAGTGGTGGTAGTGATAGTGGTGGTGGTGGTGATGGTAGTGGTAGCGGTGGTAGTGGTGGTGGCAACGGCGGTGGTGGTGGGGATGGTGACGGTGGTGGTGGGGGTGGTGGCGGTGGTGATGGTGGTGGCGACGATGGTGGAGGTGGTGATAGTGGTGATGGTGGTGGTGGCGGTGGTGGTGGCGGTGGTGGCGGCGGAGGTGGTGGCGGCGGCGGCGGTGGTGGCAGCGGTGGTGGTAGTGGCGGCGGTGGTGGTGGTGGCGACGGCGGTCTTGATAGTAGCGGTGGTGGTGGTGGTGATGATGGTGGCGGTGGTGGTGGCGGCGGCGGTGGTGGTGATGGCGGTGGTGGCGGTGGTGGAGGTGGTGGTGATGGTGATGGTGATGGTGGTGGTGGTGGTGGTGGTGGTGGTGGTGGTGGTGGTGGTGGCGCAAGGGAGAGGAGTGATAAAAATGAAATTGAGGATAAGATTGGAATAGAAATCCTATCATGTCTTATCATGTACTAGGGGAGAAGATAGAGTTATCACCTTAGAATAAGATAAAATGACTTGACATAATTTCATTATACTATCAGTTGAATGCACCAAACATTGAATAAGACCTGATAGTATTAGTTTATATTATCATGTCTTCTTTATACGATGCACCAAACATAACCTTACTGACCTAAATGGCAAAACGCAAAAAAATTGTTTCTCTTCGTAAAACGTTTCCCGAAAATGCTGTCGTGACAAACAACATTTTCCTTATCTGAAAGGTATAGAGTTTTAGATCTTAAAATTAATGTGTTTATGTTAGTTGTTTCATACATAAACAAATTATTGCTTACAGAGAAAATCATCTGTTTATATTGAAAGAGAGACTTAGCTATACATTGGCGAATTCATAGCTATCCAAGATGGTTAGTCAGAAATGATTTATCAGTAATCAAGATAACAACCAGATATATTGCAAGTCAACAGCTTAAAATACATAATATCCATTCACACACCCGTGTTCCAAACAATCTGTAATGAATAACGGAGACTTTCAATTGTTTTTCGGGTAGATGGAGACTTTCATATTCTGTTAACCCTAACAACCATTGTTTGAATTTTATATCTTATCCGAACTCCTAACAAATAATTTTGTAATTCTACTTGTGAGGTATCCATATTTCGTCATTCTCATAACATTCATTTCATACGCAACGTAAAAAATTTAAGAACGTGCAGGAATCAAATCTGTTAGTCTCTATAAAAGCAATATATATATATATTTCTAAAACCAAACAGCAGAGCTTGATCTATTTGCAAAAATAATTATATATATTGTCTGACACAGCAAGTTAAGAACGATAAGGCACTTGAATAAGCCTTCAAATACACAAGTAAATTCATGAAGAAAAATATGTGATTTAATTGAATCAATCGCAAATTTTTTCCTTACATAATACACAATGGCAGAGCTTGAAGAAAAGTTTTAAGAAGACCAAAGTGAATGTTTAATATGTAAATTTTTCCTTTCTTTCTCACTACTCTTTCTATTACAAGAAAATACATTTATAGTTTTTATATTTTATTGGTGATGTAGAAATTTTGAGATTCAAAATTTTATTTTAATTTTTTAGAGTGTCAAATATCAAGTTTATATAAAAAAAAATTTGAGAATATTTTTAAAATTTTAAAAACTATTAAAAGAGTGTTTTGAGCTTTAAGAGTTTCGACCACTATCAACTCCTTTTAACTTTATCTTTGTATATTATAGTATGGTTTGACACCATAAAAAATTATTCTATAAAAATATCTCAAAAAAGTTTTCATATATGTAAAACATTATTATTATATTAATAAGATAATAACAATGAAATTCAAATTCAAATTTGTAATGTCTCATTGATAATATAACTTAAAAAAGACACTTATAAGAAAGAATCTAGAAATAATTTATATATATATTTTAAATTTTTCATTAAAAGTATAATATTAAAATTCAAATTCAAATTATATTGGTTATACATCTTAAGATGACAATTAACAAATTTTTTTACATTTTTATTTAATTAGACAATACTAAAATTTAAATTATTAATTATATAAATTAAGATTTTATTTTCATATATTACATTAATTAATTCATGATTGATTAATTAGGAAATTCATATACAACTATCCTACATGGCCTACATTATGTTTAGATGATAGATAATGAAAAGAAAAGAAAATGAATGAGGGAAAGAGAAATAATTTTTTTTATTTGAGAGTTTTAAAATACAAAAAAAAAACAAAACAAAACACATAAAGAACTATTTCCTTCATCTTTCCTTCAAATGTTAAACGTTTATTTCTCTAAAATTAAAGTGGAATAAAGAGAATACATGAGTAATAAAATTTCATTTCATTCAATTATTAATTTTCCAAATAAAAAACATGATAACTATATTTTTTTTCCTTCTAGTCCATTTTCATATATTCTATTTTCTTTCATTAATAAAAAAATATGCAAACGTAGGATTAGTCAGAAATGATTTATAAGAAATGTGAACATAACAAGCACATACATTGAAAGTCAACGGCCCACGCCACATTTTAATGTGTCTAGGATGATGTAATCATGAACCCAATACTTTTAGGTCTATAAATTGACTCTTTTATTTTTTTATTTGATAATATTTATATATAAATTTTAGTGTATATTAAATTTATTAGTTAAAATTTATAAATTTTATATATATATAATTATTTATAAAAAATTAATTAAATTTTATGTAAATTTAAATGTTATTAATTAAAATTTATCAAAAATTAACTTTTTAATTTGAATTATTAATTTATTTTAATAATAAATTAATAACTCAAAAGTTATAATTCATCTATAAACCTCTTTTTTAGAGTTTTATGTTAGAATTTTCCTGTATCCAGGTATTATCAGAGTACTAAAGAATTAATAATTTGCAACGAATAATTGATACTTTAATAATCTTCTAACAAAAAATAATAATAATAAAGGAATCAATGCGCAATTCCCCTAACAACCATATTGATTAATTGGGAAATTCATGCATATACAGCTATCCTATACGGTCTTAGTAAAAAATGATTTAAAAGAAATGTCAACATAACAACCACGTGCATTGAAAGTCAACGGCGCAAGGCCACATTACAAAATATATCCAGGTATTTAACAGAGTACTAAAGAATTAATAATTTGCAACGAATAATTGATACTTTATTAATCTACTACAAAAAAAATAATAATAAAGGAATCAATGCGCAATTCCCCAAACAACCATTGTTTAAAGAGAAATAATTTATCCTTCTGCTTAATCTTTTTATTAATCTTCTTAATTATTAAATGAAAAAATATTAAATATTTTTTATATTTTTAAGATATTAGATGTATTTATTTTTTATTTAATACTTTCTTTATTTAATATTAGAAGATTATTAGAAGATTAAGTATGATGATATAGAATTGCTCTTGTTTGAATTTCAGTGCGTTTGTTTATTATTTTTTGACAAAAAATATCTTTTTAAAAAATACTTTTCAAATATTTTTAATTATTTTGATAAGATTATTAAAATAAGTATAATTAAAAATAATCATTTTTTTTTCTTTTTATAATAAGATAGAATGAACTGCTTTCGAAAAAAAAATAGAAGAAAAAAATATCTTTTTTGCTATGTTAAAATAAAATCTTTTTAAGTTTACCCAAACGCACCTTAAATCTTAGCCAAACTCTTAATAAATAAATATTTTATTTTAACTAGTTATTAGGCTACTGTGCATTATATGAGATATTTTTAAAGTTTTGATCTTCATTTAGAATATAATTTAGAGATCAATGTACGTTGGTTTAAGTAAAAAGGACTCATGTTCATTAAGTATGTGGTTTTGAAATTGATTTCAAGATTTATGTATATGAAAATAATATCGTTGAAATGAATTCCTGCTTAGGCTTCTAATCGTATTCCAATAAATTAATTTCTTACTTATTGAGTAGGGGATACTATGAGAAAATAATAATAATTTAGAGACTTAATTTTTAATTTGTAACATGATATGAATTTAAACTCTCTCTTTAAATTGTTAACATTTTATTTTAAAGTAAAAAAAGTAAAAAAATATTTTAAATTAGTCCAACCATGTATAAAAGCATTGTACATATTAATTTTTGCATAAAGTTATGCATGGAAGCTTCCTATTTGATTAAACAAATAAAAAAACAAATAATTGATTAATATGGAATTAATTATTTTGATAACCAACACAAAAGAAACAAGAAACAATAATGCTATGTATGCAAAGAAGGAAATGTTGGGACGAAAAATGAATGGTTTGATAAGAGATGAGGAAGGAGAAGAAATCCACTTATGTGCGTTGGCAAGAAGCAATGTTGATTTTTTTAACTAAGAAGCTAACATGGCTATTTGAGGGAGAGAGAGTAGTCAAATACATTTTGTTATTATCAGAGAGAAGAAACATGGTTTAAGGGATGAATTGCTTACTCTTAAGTATGAGTACTCAATTTTATAATATAAGAGTAAATTATTTTTTTTGGATATATATTTTAATTCTATTTGTGAGGAATTCATATTTCGTCATCATCATAATATTTAGGAGTATCTAGCGAGTTGGGTTAATCCACGAATCCGTAGATTTTGACTCAACTTAACCCATAAAATGCATGTTAGATTAGGTCTGCAAGTTTGGTCAGGTTGAAAAACAATCCAAATCTTAAGGTACAGTAGGGTAACGGGTTTGAAAAGTGCTAACACACACATACCTAACCCACCCAAGTATTTTTCTTTTCTTTCTTTTTATTTATTTATAAAAGTTGTTTAGCCATAGAGACTTACATTTTAGGTTGCTTTTCCCTAACTTTTTTTGTAGTATCAATTAAGTTTTTATGTAGGCATTGTAGTCACATTTAGAATGTGACCAAGAAAATAGAGATTGTAACTTGAGAAAATTGATAATGAAGTAAATGATCATGTCAATCTATATACTATATATGATGACATTGATTTTAATCGGTTAATGTGATTTGTTGTTTATGACTTTTAAATTTGTTAGCTTATTTTAATTTATTTCAGACTTATATTAACTTAGTATGACTTGTTTGAGAATTTTGTGTAAGATTGATTATGTAATATTTTAATTTATTTGTGACATATATTGTTTTTGATAAAGATGTGTTATGTGTAACAGGTTTCCAATTTTGTATTTCGACATTTATTTTAATAGATTTTTTAATATATGTTGAACCTACAAGTTTAATCAAATTCAACCCACTCTTAAACAAGTCGGGGTGAAGGAAAAAATTCTCTTAACCTAACCCAATTCATTGATTTACGGTGTTAGGCGGAGTGTGAATTCTCAATCATCATACTGCTAGGCGCTCTTATCCACAGCCAGCCTAATTCTCTTCTTTTACGGTGTTATCTTATTATTCTTTGCGGTGCTCTCTTATCTTTTGTAACATTTTTCTTTGGGGTTTTCATTAATGGGACCTGCTGCTTGGATTATTTGATAGCAGCTCTCTTCGTTTTCTTCTTTACTTATGTTATTTTTATAATTTTCTTTAAGAATTTTATCACAAATATTTTAGATATGTTATTTTTGGATATATCTAAAAAATTTCATTGTCAGAATTTTATGAAGTTGTTGTATTTTTTATTTTTTAAAAATATTTTGACTATGTGAAAAGCACATATTTGATATTGGCGAATTCATAGCTATGCCAGCTTGGTCTTTGTCAGAAATGATTTATATGAAATCAACATAACAACTAGATATCTTGCAAGTCAATGGCAGAAGGTTATATAATAATAGTATGATAGGTCTTAATAGAGATGGTCTTCCACTATTATATTAAAAAAAAATCATCATAAGGGTTGACTCAATTAGTAGAATTAATACAATTCTTATTAGTGATATTCACTTAAGCACATTCCTTATATAGTAATACGAGATTTCATTATTCATACTTAAATTCCTAACATTTCATTGGCGATAACATATTGCATATATTGAACTTAGAATGAGATAACCTCCCTTACTCTTAAGCTTTTCCAAAAGAAGATATAACAAAAATTCCCAATTTTCCTAACAACCGTGACAGTTGATTTTTTTTCTTTTACTTTCTTAAAGTATTCACATTTCGTTATCCTCATAATAAGAATTGGATACTTACCATATATAAAAACACGAGACGTGTAGGAGTGAATTTTTTATTCTCTTTAATAATAATAATAATAATAATAATAATAATAATAAAAGAGCAGTTGTATCCTTGATAGCTTAGTAAAATTTATTAAATTTATTGGTCACATAATTTAATTTTGTACAGCTATTATCTCCACCTCCTTGAGCTTCATCCGTCATTTTATTAACGTGCTTTCAATTCGTATGACGAAAACAAGCTCACATAAGCAAATGCAGTCATGCTTTGCGTCAATAGTTGCTCAGAAAATTAATTATGCGTAAGACACTTCAATTAAAGCTTTTTCTTTTTTCTCTTTTAAAACTTCTATGCTATCTGAATTTTTAGCAGCCAACATTTGTTACCTGTCACAGACCAAAAGACTATGCATGTAAGCAGTGGTGATTATAAATAAGCATGGAAGAAGTCACTAGTTAAAAGCGTACAAATATTGTTTGAAGGAAAAGAGCTATAGTTCAAGCTAAACCATCTTCTGTGAAGCTCGGTCAGGGTTAGCTGGATTTGGTTGAAGCTATAAGCTCGGCGAGGTACTGGAATCAATAAATTAAAAAGCATGAGAAGCATAAGTTATGCAAATTGCAAACTGAAAATTGACGAGTGCAATAAATTTATCTCATAAACCTGTGAAAGGAAGTAGAGCAAGTCGAATTAAAATAAAAATATAAAACTTGAGCAGCATAAATTAAAATAAAAATAGGAAAAAACTTAGCTCCAACTCTTGGAGGAATTATCTCTCTCCAATTCTTTTAATCTGTTACTATATGTTTATTTTATTATTCACTCATATCATTTAATTAAATTAATAGACTCATAACAATAGATTAAGGGAATTGAAGGAAAATATTTCCTCCCGGAGTTAGAATCAAGTTCTCTCCATAAAAATATGAAACTTGACCAGCATAAAATAATGACCTTCCGAAAATCTCTTGAACAAATTGGCAAGTGGCAACAACCTTGCTTTGTTTCACAAATAATTGACTTGAATATCAAAGACCTACAGTAAGTTAAAAACGATGAGTGGTATGTGCAGAACAAGAGAAGTTGTAGCTCTCTCTCTCTCTGTCTCATCATCCAATGATGGGGTGCAATAAGCTCTGTAGATTAGCTTTTCACAACATCAGCAGAAGAAAATTTCATGGCATTGCTGAAAGAAGCTCAAATTGGAGGGGTCTTATTAAGAAAGAGATAGAAAATGGAAGCCCGGAAGGAAGTGATTCTGTCTGCATATAAAGGATCCCACCAAACTTGCTACAGGCCGAACCGAAAGCCTACATACCCAATAACATCTCAATTGGTCCTTACCGTTATGGAGCACCACACTTGCAAAACATAGAAATGCTGAAAAAGAAGTTCTTTCGCTGCCTCTTCGATCCAAATGACGTCAATGGAACCAAATTAGATGATGCTTTTACGGCACTGGAGGGGCTAGAAGACAAGGCACGCGCACGCTACCAGGATAAAGTCAAACTCAGCAGTGATAAATTTTTGCAGATGATGCTAATTGATGGCTCTTTCATCATTCAGCTCTTGAGGGATTTATCATAGAACAAATTAAAAAAGACCCAAATATCATTCGATGGATGCTACCCATCATCCGCCAGTTGATGATGCTTGAAAACCAGCTTCCAATGTTTGTTTTGAGCAAATTGTTTGAGTTGACAGATAATAGTCCTGCTTCTGCACAACCAATCACGAGACTGAATGCTCTTGCCGTTTCACTCTTGCTTAGGTCACACGACACTCCTTATCCAGTAAGCCAGAAAGCTGATGAGTATGGAGGAGAGCACTTAGTTGATCTTTTTCGATCCAGCATTCGGCCCAAAATTCAGGGAAAAGCTTCAAGAGGAATCCAAAAGCAGATGATCCACTCTGTAACAGAGCTAAAGGAAGCTGGTGTGAAGATCAAAGCAGCTGAGAACTGGCAACTGCTGGATATAAGCTTTGGAAGAAAGTGGGGAGGAATATTTATGAGGGAGCTTACTATCCCTACTCTGCGCCTCAATGATCACAAAGGGAATGTGTTTCGTAACATAGTGGCATTTGAGAAGTGCCACAAGAGATGCAACCCAGATGTGACAACCTACTTGTTTTTCTTCAATCGTCTCATCAACTCAGCAGATGATGTGGCTGCTTTTCATTATAAAGGGGTCCTTCACCATTCTTCAGGCAATGGATGAACTGATCAACAACATTACGAAAGAAATAGTTCCTGATATGAATGAGTCCTATTTGTACAAAGTGGTGAATGAGGCAAATAAGTACTACGGTAACATTTATGCAAGAACGAGAGTTTCAATGGTGCATTACTATTTAACCAGCTGGACTTTGGGCATCTCAACAATTGGTGCGCTCTTGGCCCTTTACTTCACCTTCATACAAACAGTTTGTGGATTTGCGGATGCATTAAAGGCATTGGAGAGCAAAAGGTTCAGTTCAATCTTTAAACATGGATTATTTTGGCCATTTCATGACACTGCTATCTCTGCCTTATTAGACAGAGATAGTAAAACATGATTCGAATTGCGGATACCACTGCAGGGATCTTCATGATTTGTATATGTATTTTGATTTTAAGCTGAAGCACCCTTTTATTCTCTAAAGACAGTTTGAATTCATTTCTTCATAATTTATGTATTGTTAAGAACCTGCTTCGATTTATGTACTGTCACGTTTGTTAAGAGAATTCATACCTTAATAGTTTTTTTTTTCAAAATTCTAAACACTTAAAATATGATACTCATGCGATATTCTTCTCATATATAGATGCATTACAGAGTTAAATCAATAGAGGTAAAAATAGGTCAGGTCGCCCGTCGGAGGCTTATAACCTGACTTGTTTAAGGGCTAATAGCTTCACCAAGATCTAATGGCTCGCACCAGGAGCAAGGGTGCAAATAGTAGTGTCGTGAGAAACCTTGCCAATTGCCGTCAAAGCCCACCACCATCCTCCTTTCCACCACCACCACCACCATCCCCACCCTAGCACAGGACACCAATTTCCTCCACAACTTACTCCAAACCATGGAAACCATGCAGCAACAAATCAATGAATTAACCTGCCAAAACCAGAATCGACATAGTGAACCACATCCTGACAATGAAGGATCCATCCATACTAAACCATCCCACCAGTAGTCCACTCGTCACTAACTCTCAAGACAACCATCTAATCAAAATAGCCAACCTTACGACCCATCTTTACCCCTAACTTCCATTCCACCCCAGCCATCCATTCGTAGAGGACATCATGCTCACCCCGCTGTCAGCTCACTTTAGGCTCCCTGCTAATATTGAGCTATATGACAGATCCACAGATCTTCGGGAGCATTTAGAAGCCTTCAATTCAGCCATGATGTTGTCTGGAGACTCAGATGAAATCAAATACTGAGCATTTCTGAGCCCTCTGAGGCGATTCACGTTGTAGTGGTTCTCCGTGCTACCAACCTATTCAGTGCACAACTTTACTGATCTTTCCACTTGTTTCCTCAATCACTTCTCCACTAGCCAGATGCACAAGAAAACCTCCACATCCCTTATTAATCTGCGACAAGGAAAAAATGAATCTCTAAAGGCTTTCATGAGAAGATTTAATTCGAAGACCATCCAAATCAGGGACCTCAACCCAGCAGTCTTGCTGCATGCAATCATGTCAGGCCTCAAGCCAGGAAAGTTTGTAGATTCATTAGCCACACGATCGCCTATGGACTTGGAAGACTTGCTCCGAAGATAAGCTAACATTGAACAAACAAATGAGGCACGAAACGTGGTAACAAAGGGAACGAGGTAATAATCACGTCCTTATGCCTATGATCCCACCTAACTATGACTGGTACACCCCACTCAACAATAGGCGAGAAGAAATCCTGCAGGAAATCTGTGCAACTGAACTTGCCATCCTACCGCTTGCACCAAACATCCAGCCTAACTACATTGACAAAGCAAGGGATGCCATTATCACAGGGCATCCGACCACAACACAAAGGATTGTGTGGGATTGAAAAACCTCATAGAGCATCTTATCCGCCAAGGACACATGAAGCATTTTGTGTAAATAGAAAGAGAATACAGCCCAGACAGAAAAAGAGAAGAAAGAACAAGCCTAGATCACGCCGAAGAGTGAAAAGAAGGAAGGGCCGAAAGACAAAGAACAATTCGAGGGGTAATTAATACCATTGCTGGAGGCTTTGCAGGAGGTGGAGAATTCGAGTCAACAAGAGGTGGCATCTCAGATCCATCAAAACGATAATGAGTATTGGACAAAGCATCTCTCCCAAGACCAGAACCCCAAGGCAACAAGTCCTTATTACCTTTTTCGATGAAGACTTCCAAGGAATAGACAAAGACCAAGACGATCTAATGGTAATCTTGGATATAGTAGCAAATTTCATTATCAAAAGAGTTTTGGTCTCCTCCTCGGATGTCGGTGTAACGTCCTAATACCAGTATCTCAATATATACATCATACAAAGAGATACGTAGCATTACAATGCCACTACATACATACTAGTCATATATTTACATCCATAATGTTCGTTGAAAACACTATAGAGAGCCATATGAAATGTGAAAATATAATATTTATATCATAATGCATCAAAGTACATTTACATCATTGGCCTTAGTAAAGGCTAGAAGTAATACATAAGTCTATACATCTCAAAAGGAATACTAATAAGTACGAAACATAGCAGACAATCTAATCTAATCTTTGTCTTTTTCCTTCTTCTTATCCTTGGAAGAAGATTCACCTGGAATTACATGATACATAGCGGGGTGAGAAACTACATTCTCAATATAAGTAATCAAAACCAATTATACATAACATAGAAAAACATAATTTCAATAACAACTAGTGAAACATGTTTAAAACATATACAAGGTTTAACCATAACATTTAGATAAACCAAGTTAACTTATATCATATACTTACATCTAGTTCAACTCAGAACCAAAATGTAAAATCATAGGAATACCGGTTTAATATGTTATTTTGTGGTAATTAGAGGTATCTCCTCACAACTATATATATCCTAGCACACTGAGAAGTTCGGTCTAAATCCTGATTCTTAAGAACCTTAAGGACCCCTACTTATTTCCTTTAGCCTTGGCACTATTGAAATATCAGAGTTATGTCTTTACTCAAAAGAGTCTGTCGGACACCCTTCAATTTCCTTTGGCCTTTAAGAATAACATTAAAGGATATTCACAAATCAACATTACCATTTTCCTTCATACATAATAGGTATAATTCTCCTCTTGAAAACTATCCCTACTGGTGTCCTTACACACCTTAGGAAACATATACTAATGATTCCATAAAGTCTAAAATTTTGAAACATCAGGAATGACATTTTTAAGGTTCCTGCTTCTCACGCTGCGGCATCATCTCGGGCACGCCGCGGTGCTCAAGTCACGGGTTTTAGTACTAGAGTAGCATCTCTTTCACGCTGCGGCACGGTGTTACTCACGCCGCGATGCATGCTACCAAAACTGGTCTCACGCTGCAGCGTAACCTTGCTCACGCCGCAGCATTCAAGCGATTCATCTTCACGTCGAAGCGTTAACAGTAGAATCCAAGTTCTACATAATTTTGCAGACTGTGGTACTATTCCATTCGTCATTTTCATGGATTTTGGCCATTCCAACTTCGCTTCTAAGTGATTCTAAGTTCCTAATCAGTTCTTAAACACATAGGAATCATCAATCACTAATCAAAACTTCTTAATTTGGATTAATGCACCAAAATCCTCCTAGAGTGGCCTAACCCTTAAAGTTGTGATTCAAATGTCTAAATGACAAATTCTAAGCTTCTATCTCAGAATTATGCTTTAAACAAGTCACAAACAGCCAAAGAAACTCAATCAAGCAACCAAAACGCATCAACCAACTCTAAAACTCAATTTGGCCTATTAATCAACCTAATTGCCTATCAAGCAACCTAATTGCACAAATAGAGAAGAGTGTTATGAAGTAGATTTGATCACAAAAACCCCTACGTTAAACACCTGTAGAGATTCTAGCTTAATCGGATTTCAAACCTTAGCTTTTCCTTTGATTTTTCTCTTTTTCTCCTCATCTTCCTTTTTCTTTCTTTTCTCTTGCTCTCCCACGTTTTATGTTTCTATTTTTTGAGAAACAACAACCATGGTAAGGCTTATAAAGAAAAAGGCAAAAGGCTTATAGGGCCTTTAGGCCATAACTGATAAATTTTGATCTGCTAAAAACACTTAGATTTAGTTAAATCCAAATTTTCAGCTTCCAACAACTTCAAAATAAATACTAGGATTCATATAAAAAGTCATTCCAACATTATCTGATATTTTCATATCTTCTACTAGCCAAACCAGCTATAATTAGACAATCAGTATGCCTAAAAATGTCAAACTAGCTCAGTTTACCTTGAAACTTTAATCAGTAACTATATATATATATATATATATATATATATATATATATATATATATATATATATATATATATATATATGACTTAGAAATAAATTATCCATATTTATTTCTCTTTCCTAAGATTAATGCTATTATCGAGCTATATTAAGCTACTTTTCACAGTACTGGTTGCAACTAAGTACCTAAATGAGCTCAAATTGTCACAAAATTATAAATACATGCTAAACAAGTCATATGCTACCTTTTGAACACATAAACAAGTCTAACATATCATTTAGGGTATTACATTTCTTTCCTCCTTTTTAAAATTTTGACCCCAAAATTGCTCACCTGAAAAGAACAAATCTGGATAGTCCTACTGCATGTGGGACTCTAACTCCCAAGTAGCCTCCTCAGTGTCATTGCCACCCCACATAATCTTCACCAGAGGAATTACTTACCTCTAAGCTCTTTGACTCCTCTGTCCACGATTCTTACCGGATGTATACCATAAGACAAATCATTTCTTGATTGTACATATTCATGTTCTATGATATGCAATTGATTTGGATTATACTTTCTCAACTGAGATATATGAAAAACTTTATGAATGTTAGACAAACTAGGAGGAAGGGTTATCTGGTAAGCTATGGGTCCAACTTTCTTTAGAATTTGGTAGGGACCAAGAAAACGATGATTTAACTTTCGGGTTTTCAATGCTCTATCAATCCCTGTTGTAGGAGTAACTCTTAAAAATACATGATCTCCCTCACTAACTAAAGAGGTCTCTTTCTCTTATCAGTATAACTCTTTTGTCGACTTTGAGCAATAACCAACCTATCCTTAATTATCTTGATTTGCTCTGTGGTCTACTGGATCAACTCTGGACCTAAGATGGTTCTCTCACCTACTTTATACCAACATAAAGGTGATCTGCATTTTCTTCCATACAAAGCCTCATAAGGTGCCATACCTATGTTGGAATGATAACTCTTATTATAGGCAAATTCTGCTAATGGCAAGAATTGATATCAACTACCCTGTTATTCTAAAACACACGCTCTAAGCATTTCTTCAAGGGTTTGGATAGTTCTCTCTGTTTGCCCATCTGTTTGTGGGTGATAAGTTGTACTAAGGCTTAACTTAGTCCCAAAAGCCTCTTGCAAGGCTTCCCAGAATCTAGATGTAAATTTAGGATCCCTATCTGAGACTATACTTACAGGGACTTTGTGCAACTTGACTATCTCCTTTAAATAAAGCTGAGTTAATTTCTCTAAAGAATAGCTAGTTTTCATTGGCAGAAAGTGGGCAGATTTGGTTAATCTATCCACTATAACCCAAATAGCATCAAAACCTTGTTAAGTTTTGGGTAAACCCATTACAAAATCCATAGAAATCTTCTCTCATTTCCACTCTAGGATTCCTAAAGATTGTAACGGTCCTGCTAGCTTCTGGTGTTCAATTTTCACTCTTTGACAAACTAAACACCTTGTGACATACCCTGCTATGTCTCTTTTCATTCCAGTTCACCAAAACATTTTCTTCAGATCGTGGTACATCTTAGTGGTCCCGAGATAGATGGTATACTTACTACTATGAGCTTCTTCTAGAATCCTATCTTTGACCTCTGACTCTCTTGGAACACAAAGTCTATCTCTAAGTTTTATCATCCCATCATCAGTCATATCAAAATCCTCTAAGGTTCATAAAAAGATCTGCTCATGAATATCAATTAGATCTTCATCTTCCTTTTGAGCTTATAAAATCTGAGCCCTTAGGTCATTTACTATGTCCACTCTACTCACAAAGAGACTCTGTGGCATCACAGTCACCACTAAACTCAAATCTCTGAAACTCTCGAGAAGTTCACTCTCTTGGATCATCATTCGAGATACATGTAGGGATTTTCTACTTAGTGCATCAGTCACTACATTGGCTTTACCCGGATGATATTTTAACTTAAAATCATAGTCCTTTAAGAACTCATATCATCTTCTTTGCCTCATGTTTAGCTCTTTCTGATCAAATAAGTACTTTAAACTCTTATGATTACTGAACACCTCAAACTGGACTCCATAAAGATAATGCCTCCAAGTCTTTAAGGCAAACACTACAGCTGCTAACTCCAAATCATGTGTAGGGTAGTTTTCCTCATGTGGCCTTAACTGCCTTGATGCATAGGCAACTACTCTCCTATTTTGTATCAGAACACACCCTAGTCCCATCTTTGAAGCATCACAAAAGACCTTAAAATTTTCATGGGGATCTGGAATTACTAATACTGGCGTAATAGTTAACCTTTTCTTTAACTCTTGGAAACTATTCTCACAATCCTGAGTCCACTCAAAAGTGCTACCCTTTCTAGTCAACCTAGTCAAAGGTAGCGCTAACTGAGAAAAATCCTTAATGAACCTTCTATAGTACCTAGCTAGGCCTATAAAACTCCTGATCTCGGTCACATTGATGGGTTTCTTCCATTGCAACACTGCTTCTACCTTACTAGGGTCCACTACAATTTCTCCATTAGAAATCACATGGCCCAAAAACTAAACTTCTGTTAGTCAAAACTCATACTTGGATAATTTGGCATACAGTTTCTTCTCCTTTAGAATATCTAAAACAATCCTTACATGTTGTTCATGCTCTTCCTTTGTCTTTGAATAGATAAGGATGTCATTAATAAACACTACCACAAACTGATCTAAGTAAGGTCTAAAAACTCTGTTTATGTAATCCATAAACACCGCTGGAGCATTCGTCAACCCAAAGGACATCACAAGATACTCATAATGTCCATACCTAGTTTTAAAAGTGGTCTTAGGGATGTCTTCTCCCCTAACTCGAATTTGATGATACCCGGATCTTAGATTAATCTTGGAAAACACTGAAGCTCCTTTTAACTGATCCATCAAATCATCTATTCTAGGTAAAGGATACTTGTTCTTGATGGTCATCTTGTTCAACTACCTGTAATCAACACACAACCGCATAATACCATCTTTCTTCTTTACTAGCAACACTGGTACTCCCCACGGAGAAACGCTTGGCCTAATGAATTGTTTATCCAACAACTTTTCTAACTGTTTCTTGAGTTTTGCCAATTCTAAGGGTGTCATCCTATAAGGTGCTATAGATATAGGTCCTGTACCAGGTACTAAATCTATAGTAAACTCTATTTCTCTCTCCGGTGGCAACTCAACTATGTTACTCAGAAACATCTCAGGGTATTCCCTCACCACATGTAAACTGTCTAGGCTCTGCTTAACCTCTACATCCAGTGAGGAAAGAAGAACATATCCTAGAGCTCCATCTACCAAACTATAATTGACCTGATTAGTATTGAGAAAGATAAACTCAGAAGAAACAAGACATTTGCTTTCATGTGGCTTCCCACACTCAGTGCATGATGGTGCCTTAGACCACTTCTTACTCTTTCCTTTAGGGTTACTTGCCTTAGAAGCACCCTGCTTGTTCCTGTTGTCTTCTCTCTTTCTTTTTGGGAATTCTTGCGCCCTTTCCACTGATAGAGAGCTATTAACTTCCGACTTCACAATCATACATTTGTTAACCAAAGCAGGAAAATCTCTGATCTCCATTAGTCTCACCATACTTTTAATTTCCTTTCTCAAACCAGCTTCGAATTTCACACATCTCCATATCTCGTCTAGGTGATAACAGAAATGAGAAGAGAATTTTGCTAGTTCATCATACTTAGCCACATACTGACCTATAGACATAACTCCTTGTTTTAACTCCATAAACTTCACTTCCTTATCATTGTGTAGAGTCTGTGGAAAAAACTTCTCCAAGAAAGTTACCTTGAAAACTTCCTATGATATTGGAGTGTCAGTTGTTCCTAGTACCCTTTTGGTACTCTTTCACCAATGTTTTGCCTCACATTTCAATATATATGAGGCAAAGATCACATTTTGCTCTTCTGAGCAAACCATAGCATTGAAAATCTTCTCCATCTCACTGAGCCACTCCTCAGCTTTGGCAGGATTGTACTCACCTCTGTATGATGAAGGGTTCATCTGACAGAAAGCTGTCAAGTCCAGGAAATTCTTACTCCTTCTGACTTGAGTAGCTTCTTGCGAATGGCGATTAGGTGGCGTAGACTGCTGAGATGGATTTGATTCCATTCTCTCAAGCATCCTAGTTAGGATACTGGCCATAACCATAACAGCTTCATCCATATCTGGACCTGGTGGGGCCGAGCTCTCTGCTTCTCTAGATCTCCTATTTGGTTCCATAGTTTTCTGTACACACAGAAATAACATATATTGAGTTGCAGTCTCAATATCATATAATCGTGTAACAGAATGTAATAACAACTAATTTAAGGCAAATCATGTAATTCTATCATCACATTTAACATATGAAACAAGAAAAACATAATTTTCTAAGAAGAAACTCTTATATGCCCAAGCATAGTCAGTCCATACCCAAGCTCAACAGGATGAACTACTCTGATATCATAATATAATGTCCTAATACCAGTATCTCAGTATATACATCATACAAAAAGATACGTAGCATTACAATGCCACTACATACATACTAGTCATATATTTACATCCATAATGTTCATTGGAAATACTATAGAGAGTCATATGAAATGCGAAAATATAACATTTATATCATAATGCATCAAAGTACATTTACATCATTAGCCTTAGCGGAGGCTAGAAGTAATACATAAGTCTATACATCTCAAAAGGAATACTAATAAGTACGGCAAATTGAAATATAGCAGACAATCTAATCTAATCTTTGTCTTTTTTCTTCTTCTTACCCTTGGAAGAAGATTCACTTGGAATTACCTTATACACAGCGGGGTGAGAAACTACATTCTCAGTATAAGTAATTAAAACCAGTTATACATAACATAGAAAAATAGAATTTCAATAACAACTAGTGAAACATGTTTAAAACATATACAAGGTTTAACCATAACATTTACATAAACCAAGTTAACTTACATCATATACTTACATCTAGTTCAACTCAGAACCAAAATGAAAAATCATAGGAATACTGGTTTAAGATGTTATTTTGTGGTAATTAGAGGTATCTCCTTACAACTACACATATCCTGGCACACTGAGAAGTTCAGTCTAAATCCTGATTCTGAAGAACCTTAAGGACCCCTACTTATCTCTTTGGTCTTAGCATTACTGAAATAACAAGGTTATGTCCTTACTCAAAAGAGTCTTTCGGACACCCTTCAATTTCCATTGGCCTTCAAGAATAACATCAAAGGATATTTACAAATCAACATTACCATTTTCCTTCATACATAATAGGTATAATTCTCCTCTTGAAAACTATCCCTATTGGTATCCTTACACACCTTAGAAAACATATACTAATGATTCCATAAAGTCCAAAACTTCAAAAAATCAGAAATGACATTTTTAAGGTTCCTGCTTCTCACGCCGCGACACCATCTTGGGCATGCCGCAGCGCCCAAGCCACAAGTTTTAGTACTGGAGTAGCATCTCTTTCATGCCACGGCATAGCGTTAGTCATGCCGCGGCGCGTGCTACCAAAATTGGCCTTACGCTGCGGCGTAACCTTGCTCACGCTGTAGCATTCAAGCCATTCATCTTCACACCACGGCGTTAATAGCAGAATCCAGGTTCTGCATAATTCTGCAGACTGTGGTATTATTCCATTAGTCATTTTCATGGATTTTGGCCATTCCAACTTAGTTTCTAAGTGATTCTAAGTTCCTAATCAGTTCTTAAACATATAGGAATCATCAATCACTAACCAAAACTTCTTAATTTGGATTAATGCACCAAAATCCTCCTAGGATGACCCAACCCTTAAAGTTGTAATTCAAAGGCCTTAATGACAAATTCTAAGTTTCTATCTCAGAATTATGCTTTGAACAAGTCACAAACAGCCAAAGAAACTCAATCAAGCAACCAAAACGCATCAAATAACTCTAAAACTCAATTTGGCCTAGTAAGCAACTTAATTGCCTATCAAGTAACCTAATTGCACAAATAGAGAAAAGAGTATTAAGAAGTAGATTTGATCACAAAAACCCCTACCTTAAACAGCTGTAGAGATTCTAGCTTGGTCAGATTTCAAACCTTAACTTTTCTTTTGATTTTCCTCTTTTTCTCCTCCTCTTCCTTCTTCTTTCTTTTCTCTTGCTTTCCCACGTTTTCTATTTCTGTTTTTGAGAAACAACAACTGTGGTAAGGCTTATAAAGAAAAAGGCAAAAGATTTATAGGGCCTTTAGGCCATAACTGATAAATTCTGATCTGCTAAAAATATTTAGATTTAACTAAATCCAAATTTTCAGCTTCTAACAACTTTAAGATAAATACTAAGATTCATATAAAAAGTCATTGCAACATTATCTGACATTTTCATATCTACCACTAGTCAAACCAGCTATAATTAGATAACTAGTATGCCTAAAAATGTCAAAGTAGCTCAGTTTACCTTGAAACTTTAACTGTAACTATATATATATATATATATATTTGTGACCTAGAAATAAATTATCCTTATTTATTTCTCTCTCCTAAGCAGTTAATGCTATTATCTGAGTCATATTAAGCTACTTTTCACAGTTCAGGTTGCAACTAAGTACCTAAATGAATTCAAATTGTCACAAAATTATACATACATGCTAAACAAGTCATATGCTACCTTTTGAACACATAAACAAGTCTAACAAATCATTTAGGGTATTGCAGTCAGCTTTTTTCCTTTCCACATCTTCTACTAGTCACCTTTTCTTTTATGTTGCCTGAAGGCCGCCATAGGCGATTCAGGCTCTGCCTCCTCAGTTGGTGGTAGAGGAGGGATTTGTGGTTGAGAAGAGTGAACTGGGGGCTGTGCTCCGAAACCCAAAGCTCCTTGTTTCCTCATGGCTAGGCACCTAGCCAAAGCTTCAACCTCGCTAGCCGGTGCCATGTTATCTGCAAAAAAAGGAAAAAACATTAGAACACTAAGAAAAATTTATGAGTAGTTGAATAAAGCATAAAAAGAAACGACGTCCGATATACCTAAGAAAGACTTTAAAGGGTATAGGGTTTATCTAGCACATCTTTATAATAGATGAACCCCATTTCATCGGCTCATCTAACAAAGAAATTAAGGACGTCAACTTCATCTTCGTTGAGAGCGAAAATCGAAGTCTCTAATTCTTCTTAACTCTGCTCCCAAGCAGCCTGAGTACAATACAAAAATATCAGCGAGGCACCTTCTGGTGTAACAAAAAATGGTGTTGTACCCGGAACACCCTCCAAATGGAAAAAGTCATTCTTGAAGTTCTTGAAGGACTCTTGGTACAGTTTAAAGACTCGATGTCCAGCCTAAGCCTGTAATGTGCCCTACCCTTTTTGAAAATTGTTCCCCGAGGGTGAGAATCAGGTGAAAAATGAAGAAAAAGGCCTCCATAGAGCATGGTCGTTTGAAAACTTTGCACATCATCTCGTACGTCCATATAAATCCCTATGCATTCAGATGAATTTGCATTGGGGCCACCTATAGATGGTTTAGGATGCCTATTTTGAAGTCGATAAATAATAGTTAAACCTCGATATGAGTGAGCATAATCTCGTACAGATAAATAAAATGGTTGCCCTCCATCCTAGTTGAGCAAGTTCTCTCTTGATCAGTTGGAGCCAAAATTACGAACTCATGATCCTGGTGGCCCTCTTTTGTCAACTACATATATTCTTGTTTATCTGCAGTGTGTTCTAGAGTCCTTATGTTTGATGGTGTCCCCAGCACCTCTATATCAACTCACCGGTATAGGCTGACGTCTTGATGGAAAGTTTGTTCTCTCATTTCAAACGTGGTTGTTTTCTATCATCCCATCTCCATATTACTGTAGTTATCTACAAAGGTCGTACTCATGTCAGAATTAAAAGAAGTTTTATTGCAACTCTCTAACTCTCTCATGAGTATGGAGAGCCGACGAGATGACTTTGACCTTACTATCTCTCTAGCCCTATCCGCCCTCTGTATCATCTCTAGGATGGTTGCCCTAAACAACGACCTCTGCCCCTACCATTGTTTTCAATATTAGGGGACCGTCTCTGTCGTGCCTGAGGTAGCGGAGACAGCGGCGTGCTCAAAATTTCTAAAGAGATTTCCCCCCCATCACTACTGGCAGTTTAAGAACACTAAAGTGAAGTGATCCATAGCAGATCCCGGATAAATCGCACAAATGTCGGGCTAAACTTTCCCTCAAGTACTTGTTTAGCATCACAAACCTCAACAATTCATATAAAACACCATGAGATCTGACATCTGGGTTATGACTTAGATCCCTTTGTCCTACACATGCTGTTTACTCCTAATAATTGATAACTCCATATAATGTAATTATTTGTGCCCTATATCTGTGTATAAATAATACTTAGTCCTTGTTTACAATGTATATAAGGAAGGTTTTAGGCTTATATTTGTCACATTTTAATTTGGATATCTTCCTATATGTTTTTGAGTAAATTGTGTTAATTTGATAAGTGATTGAGTGAATTTGTAATTGTTATTGACTTGGTGTTTTCTCTATATTAGGAAGGGCTCCAATCAAGCTAAAATGTGGAGGAGTTGGACCAGAATTGGAAGAGAAAGCCAAGTTTGCATTCCTGCAGGCAACTCCACGGCGTAGGCATGTTAATGCCGCGACGTGGTGCACATCCCCTGCTTTAGTAAATGAAACCCGAGGCTAGAGCGTTGCAGCGCAAAGCAATGGACGTTGCGGCGTCTATGACCTAATTGAACGCGCGCCGCGGCATAGTAATGTTAACGCCGCGACGTGACCTGTTTTTCTGAGCCTATAAATATTATTTTATTAGATTTTTGTGGAAGAGGCCGTTTAGGTTTAGAGAGCTGCGACTAGGTTTTACTGTTTGGAGGCTGAGGAAGCCAAGGGAAGCAAGGTTGGAGGCCATCTTCTTCATGGAAGGAGATTCAAGCATCAAAGAACCAAATTCATGAGCTTTCTTCCTTCTCCTTTCTCTTTTCTCTATTTCATCTATCATGAATATGAGTTTTGTGGTTCTATTTTCATGTTCAATGATTAGCTAAGCTGTATTTAGGGTTTACTTTGAATCCTCCTATGAATATTAATGATTTTGTAATCTTTTGAGTATATATTGATGTTTGATTTTGTTCAATCATATTATTTTTAATGCTCTTGATTGTTTGATCAGCTTTTAAGTGATTTGATAAAATCTGATGAATCTAAACATAGGAATTTGGATTTAAGATCATATGTATGGTTGATGCATGTTCGATTTCATTCAATTGGCTTAGATAAGTTGATTCGCTAACTGTATAGAAATATACCTTTTAGTCATGCATAATGTGTGATTGAGAATAGATCGTTCATGAGTGAATTTTGCATCTAACTAAGGAGTTTTCGGTAAATGAAACTATGGTTGATTGACCTAGACATAGGCTTTTAACTAAATCAGATTCTCTAGCTAACTTAACAATTCATTGATGTTGCTTGTAAGGATTGCATGTTATTAGTTGAAATAGGAGGTGAAGAAGGATTCTCTGAAGCTCTAGACATTATCTTTATTGCTTTGTAGTTTAGATTTAGTTTTTTTGCACTTTATCTATTTTTATGTTCTTGAATAGAATTAATTAAGCTATTGGTTGATACTTAGTTTTGGAAGCCAACATCCTCATGAGAACGAACTTTACTCTTCATTATATTACTTGAATGACTCGTGCACTTGCGGTACACAAATGGCCTAACAATAATCTAGAATATCTTGATTCTCAATGGACACATCTAAGCGTCAAGCTAGGGGCAACTGTTTTGCACCAGGTTCTGGGTTAGCAAATCAAGAGCAACCCACCCCGTAAAAGGCGGATCTAGGCTAATGTTGAATTCTTTTGGATTAATAAAATATACCTATACATAAGAAGTAAATCTCTCTAAGAATCCATCATTAATATGAGATATGATTAAAATAGATAACTATCTTAATTTATTCTTATTCTTATTAACAACATTTATTATCCATTAATATAGATTTAAACGTGATTCTTATCTATCATGACTCTCCTATAAATACTACACAAGGTAGTAAAGGTATGTATCTAACCCTAAATACTATACTCATCTTGTGCACGGTCTAACTTGAGCGCCAAAGTGTCTTTTGCAAGTACTCACCCTTTGCATAACCGTCACAACCACTATGCAACGGAGGAAACCATCTTCATCAACCTTGCTCAGGTAATCATCTGAATCCTGTTCAAAACAACTTCATATCATTTTCATCAGGATTAGGTACAAGCTATAAGAATCAAGCTGAACAAGTAAAGACAACTAACAATTTCACAACTATATTGCATTGAGGACTAAGGGTATCAAGCAGGTTGGGTCAACCAGCGAACCCGTAAGTTTTGACCCAGCTCAACTCATAAAATATAAGTTGAGTCAGGTTCGCGAATTGGGTCAAGTTGTAAAATATCTCAACCCGCAGTCTGTGGGTCGGGTAGTTGGTTTGAAAACGTCCAACCCACGAGTACCCAACCCACTCATGTTTTTTTTAAATTAAAAAAGTTATTTAGTCGCGATTAAAAAGTCATTTAGTCATAGTTTTTAATTGCGGCTAAACGACCACTAAAAAAGAAAACTCATCTAGTAGAATGACGTCGTTACACTTTGAAACCTAACAAAAGGCAAAAACACTCACACAGACATTACACTCCTTCTCATCAATCACCATTTCGGCCACTCATTTACAAATTTTCAGTTTCTCAAATAAAAAATCTAAATTCCTAACTTCTTATTTCAAGAACTACAGTGTCGTGAAAAAATAAAAATTGAAGTTAATAATTATGTCAATCCACATGATATGTGTGATAACATTGACTTTAAATGGTTATAGTAATTTGTTGTTTATGAATATTGAGACATATCGGTTTAGTTTAATTTATTTCAAACTTAAATTAGTAAGACTTATTAATTTGTTATATACTTATGTGTATTTAGTTTATTTGAGACTTATAATGTTTGTATAAGATCAATTATATGAATTAATATGTAACTTATTATGTTAATATAAAGTACTTATATGTATTTAGTTTATTCGATTTTCATATTTTAACTTTTTTTAATTTTTTTTAAATACATGTTAAACTCACGAATTCAATCCAAACCAACTTATTTTTAAGTGTGTCAGATTGAGTTAAGTTGATGAATATCTACTCCAACCTCACTCATTACTCTAATAAACATATCAGATTAAAAAATACTACAAAATTTCTCTCAACTCACTCAACTAACACCCCAATCAAGGACTCACTAACGTGCTCATCCAGGTCTGCCCACTATTATATGGTAGTAAAGTGAATTGAGATAAGTCCACCCATTTTAGAAGTGAACTGAAAAATGACCTATTCGGCTGAACCCACCAGGACTGTTAGCTTAATCAGGTTAGCCTACAAGAAAATTGAAAAAAAAAATAAACAAAAAATCAATCTCGTGGCAGGAATCGGCATCGATCCAAGTGTCACGGGTAAGATTTCGATGAGGGCTGCCAAGCTCTCCTCAAAGAAATTGCTTCCTGCCATCTTTGTTTGGGATATGCCGTCCTGGGGAAACCTTATCAAGAAACTTGTGCAATACATGCTAGCAGATTTCAACCCAACTACACCGTTGAACTTTTATCCCAAAAAGTGTGTCAGCACGGAATTTTGATTGGGTTATAGCAAATAATAATAATTGATAATAAATATTTTTCAGTTTAGATAGATTTAAAAATTTTAAAAAATAATTATGAAAAAAATAATAAAAAACACAAAAATTTCATTATTATGACCCAATCCTCCAAATCCACTTTTAGGAAATGGATTAAAAAAGATAACAATACTATGTACACATAATTATATACATATTACATCATATTTATATTATATTTTTATTTACTTCATATTTATATGTTAATTTTGTCACATCATTGATATCAACACATGTAAAAGATGTGAGATAAATTATATTGTGCAAGGAGTATTATTCTTAAAAAATATTAAAAAATAATACAAATCAAAAAATAATACAAAGAAGAAGAAAAATACTTCCTTTATATATTTTTATTTATTCATTTAGAAATCTTAATTTATCTAACATTATTTATCTATTTAAAAAATTAAAAAATATCTATTAGTCTTTTTATAATTTTATCCTCATCTTTTATTATTTCTACTAAATTCAATAAATACATATTAATTAATTTTTTAACTTCTTAAAATTAACTACTTTAGTCAATTTGTGGAATACATATCTTTTGTTTAGTTAAGTAATTAGACTTCTTTAATTTAATTAAATGAGAAAAAATATAATTTAGTCATATTAAATTTTTTTTTATCATTTAGTATATTTAATAATTTTATTAATCTATGCACATTAACTTTAATGAAAAGATAAAAGTAGATGGATGGAGTATAAAAGAAGGCAAGAGTGGCACGTTGCACTTCCTCTTTTTGTCTTTTTATTGAGTGCTCACCAACCTGCAACGTTTCTCTGGCTTCCATCTATCGCACTACACAACCCAGTACACTTTACACATGAGAGACAAAACTGTTGCCTTCCCACGCCCTTATTGCACATCACTAGATGACATAGAACTCATCTTCAGTAGGGGCAATGGCGGGTTGCTCCCACTTCTTTGCAAAAGCGGTACTCCTTTGTTCCCATGCTGGCCTTGTTCACAGGGGGTCTGTTACAAGAGGTGTTGGAAACTAAGATTGAAGGGGGAGGAGATTGAACAATTGAGAGAACACCCGGAAATTGCCCACTCTCTTTGTTAACGTGATTAATTGTAATTGATTATGATTGATTTTAAGAATAATTGTAATTGATTTAGTATAAAATTAGTTTAATTTAATACATAATTATAATTTATTTTTTTTTGTATAGTAACCTTATTGTATAAATAGATGTTAGTCTTTTTCTCAGTATTCATTCATTTAGAAATATACACAAATTATTAATATTTATTTTTCTATTTCTTTTTTTAACTTGGTATCAGAGAATTTAGGCTCTTGGTCCAATCCAAGATTCCATACTCTAGACTTCAGACTATGTCCTAGATTCTAGATTTTAAACTTCAGACTCCGTCTTAAATTTCAGACACTGCTTCAGACATTTGTTCAGACATTGTTCTAGATCTATCACTGCCCAAATTCACCAAATCTCCCCAAACAACCACGTTTTTGATACGTGTATGCCAACATTTATTCAGATTTGGACTGCCCAAAGGCCATCACCCAACGTCACGAACCCAGATCCGAGCACCATCCAGATCTCCGCCCATCGCGTCGAGCAACGTCACCATTCCTTCCCAAGCCCAGTTTGAGCAGCGCCGTCACACTAAGCAACTCAAAGGCCATGTCAACGACACGAACCCAGATCCGAGCAGCATCCAGATCTCCTCCCGTTGCTCCACGAGCCCAGCCCGAGCAGCATCATCGAACCATCGTTCATCCACAAGTCATGACCCGCGACCCATGTTAGCAACCCACGACCTATGTCCCTCAAACCGGGTTTATTGACGTGGACGATGACGCCACCTAAGCTGCCTACGTGTCCCTTGTGCTGATGTGGCACCAGGTCCATTTTTTAGGTTCTTTTCTGTTAACTCGGTCCTAAAAGTGCATTTTTTGCTGTTATTCTTCTTTGCTACTGTGGAAAAGTTTGATGTTGCTAGCCCATTCCAGTTTTACTTAATGGTCCAAACTACGCCGATTGGGTTGAAGCCATGCGTGGCTTTCTGAAAGGCCAAAATCTTTGGCGATATGTCACAGGTGATATTACTTGTCCTATCAAAACTGAAGATGACACTGATGAGAAATATGCTAAAAAATTAGAAGATTGGGATAACAAAAATCATTATATTATCACCTGATTCTGAAACACCTCACACCCAATATTCACTTGCTTTGACACTGCCAAAGAGGTATAGGATCACCTCAAAAATAGATATACAATTTCTAATTGTCTCATCAATATCAGTTGCTGAAAGAACTCAACGGTCTGAAACAAGAACCCTGCCAAGCTGTATATGAGTTCTTAGCTCGGATGGAAGTTATTTGGGATCAACTGATTCTATGTGAGCTAACCTTAAAACACAAAAGTGATGCCGAACTATATAAGGAGTACCGTGATCGCACCAGGTTCATCCAGTTTTTGATGGCTCTCACCAATGACTGTAAGCCTGTTCGAGCTTCCCTACTACATCAGGATCCCCTACCCACACTTAAGGATGCACTTTCGTGTCTGAAATTAGAAGAAACTAGATTGGGTCTTCTTCGACCTAAAGCAGATTTAGCTTTTGCAATTACTCATCAGAAATGCACATTTGTAGTCATTATCGTAAATTTGGTCATGTTTATGCTGAATATCCCACCATAGAATGCCACATAAGAAAAAATGTCATATTGCTCCTACCTACCCCTATAAGGTATGCAATATTACAAAGTTCTCGGACATTCAATTGAGTTGTGCCCTAGTCGTCCATAGAACTCTATTCGTCCACAAAGGTCTGATTAGAGAAAGTTTCAACCTCGTACTAGTTCCTCCTCCAAGCTTATGATTACAGCTTCAATTATCAATGATGCCTCAAATTCCCAGATCTCTTTTTTCACTACTAATCTTGAGTTTCTTCTTAAGCAAGTCCTCTCTCGATATGGTAATACTTAAACTGCCTTAGCCACTACCCCAGGCAATAATCATTGGTATTTTGACTCTACATGTTGTAATCACATGACTTCCTCATCTCATGCATTCTCATCCTTTTCTTCTAGAGATATCATTCATTTCATTCATATTGCTGATGTCTCACTTATGGAAGTAAGTCATAAGGGTTTAATCTCCTTACCCACTCTTACCCTATCAGATACTTACCTTATTCTCAAATTAAACTTTAATCTCATCTCAGTTGGTCAATTGTGTGACCTTAGTTATATACTTACCTTTTCTTCTACTGATTATTCAGTGCAGGATCCACGGACGAGGCAGATCATTGGGAATGCTCATAAAGTTGGACAATTATTTGAGCTCACTGGTCTCCATGTTCCTCCACCTCCTGTGTCAACTTTTTGTGCTACTTCAACTATTTCTTCTCTTCAACTATAACATAAACGTCTTGGTCATAGTTCTCTTTGTAAATTACGTCATCTCATTTCTCAGCATGTCTGAGAATCTGTTAAAGAATAATATTTGCAATGTACATCTTGTCAAACAGCCAAACAACTTGCTTTTATCTTTTAATAAAAGTACTTTCATTTTTTTTCCTCATTTGATCTTGTTTCACTCTGATGTTTAGGGTCCAACTTCTACACCCACTGTGGAGAGTTGTCGATATTTTATGATTTTTATTAATAATTATTCACGTTTCACCTGGATATATTTAATGAAAAATCATTTTGAACTTCTTCAGATCTACATTACCTTTGCCACTCTGATTGAAACTCAATTTTCAAAGACAATTAAGATTTTTTGTCAGGATAATACCTCAGAATATCATGATTCAAAACTACTCACTTTTCTTTTTGAACGGGGAACCTTTTATGAGTTTTCATGTCTTAGTACATCTCAGCAAAATGGTCATACTGAAAGAAAACATCGACACATTATTGACTCTGTTCGAGCTATACTCATTTTCTCTTCTTGTCTTGACCGTATGTGGGGTAAAGCTGCTTTTACTGCTGTCTATGTTATCAATTGTATCCCTTCCTCTGTTCTTGATAATGTGTCTCTTTATGAACGTCTTCACCTAAAACCTCTAAACTACAGTTCTCTCAAAGTTTTTGGTTGTTCCTGTTTTGTTCTTTTTCAACCCCATGAACACACTAAGCTTGAACCATATGCACATCTCTGTTGCTTCCTTGGTTACACTACTGAACACAAAGGCTATTGCTACTAGGATAAGTCTCTCAACGCATTCGTATTTCTCGTCATGTTATTTTTTGGGAAAATACTTTATTCTCCACATTGTCTCAATTCAAGTCTATTCCTTCCACTTCTACCCCTTATTCACCACACCATCATCTATTAATCCTTTTTCCACATGATTCTAATACAAAGTCTTCAGATATGTTTAAGACAAGTTCTCCACCTCTAGGTTCCTCTTCTGGTTCTCCCAATGAGCTCTCATCATTGTCTGAATTTTTGACTCATTCTATTGACACTATCCCGATCGTTGATTCTACATCTGACACTGTCATTTGTCCTTCTCTGGTAAGAAACCTTCTCACCTATCTTTATGATTATCATTATTTTTCTACTATGCTTCACCTTTATGAACCATAGACATATTTAGCGGCATCCATTGATCCTCGTTGGCAATAAACTATGAATGAAGAATTACAGGCTTTGAAGTATAATGGTACTTGAGAAATGGTTTATCTTCCTTTTGAAAAGGCTTTCGTTGGATGTAAATGAGTTTACAAGATTAAAACTCGATCTAATGGATTTGTTGATTGTTACAAGGCCTGCTTAGTGGGTAATTTACTTAGGAATATGTGATTGATTACAAAGAAACCTTTGCTCCAATTGCTCGTCTTACTTCAGTTCGTACTCTTCTTGCTATTGTTGTCGCTCGCAACTAGACTCTCAATCAGATGAATGTGAAGAATGTCTTTCTTAATGGTGACTTAGAAGAAGAAGTCTATATACAACCACCATTAGGTTACTTTTGTCCACCTAAAAAAGTTTGTCTTTTTTGCAAAGCCTTGTATGGTCTTAAACAAACTCCTCGAGTCTAATTTGCTAAGTTCAGTTCTACCATCATTCAGTTTTGATACTCTTCTAGTTCTCATCATTCAACATTCTTCATCCTTAAGACTGATAGTGGCACTGTGTTACTACTTTTTTATGTTGATGACATCATTATTATAAGTGATAATACTTCAGGTATTGCTGATCTTAAAGCATCTTTGAGCAGCAATTTTGAGATAAAGGATCTTAGTCCTCTCAGTTATTTTCTGGGTCTTGATGTTCTTTCCTCTGTTGATGGTATTTATTTGTCTCAAGTTAAATATGCTTCAGATCTTATTTTTAGAGTCAGTCTCTTTTACAGTCACACCGAGTCTACTCCTTTAGAACCTAATGTCAGGTTTACTCCTTTGGATGGTACTACACTTGATGATTCTACTCTCTATTGGTAGTTGGTTGGCAGCTTGATTTATCTTACTGTTACTCTTCCAGACATTTCATATGTTGTTCACCTAGTTAGTCAGTTTATGTCAGCTCCACGTACTACTTATTATGTTGTTGTTCTACATATTATTCGATATATAAAATGAACTCTATTTCATGGGTTTCATTTCTCAGCCAACTCTTCCTTGGTTCTCCAGGTTTATTCTGATGCTAACTGGGCTAGAGATCCCACTGATCACCGATCCACCACTGGCTATAGTATCTATTTTGGTGATGCACTCATTTCATGGTGAAGCAAGAAATAAACTTTAACTGCATGTTCCAATACTAAAGTAGAATATCGGGCACTAGCTGACACCACATTTGAGATACTTTGGTTACGTTGGCTTCTTGACTATTTTAGTATTTCTCAGTCCTCTCCCACTGCTCTTTACTGTGATAATAAGAGTGCTATTTAAATTACTCACAATGATATTTTTCATGAGCGCACCAAGCATATTGAGATCGATTGCCACTTCATTCGTTAACACATTCTTCGTGGTGCTCTTCGACTCATTTCCATTAGCACTCTTGATCAGCTAGCCGATCTGTTCACCAAAGCTCATCATCTTAGCATATTCCACATTCTGGTTTCCAAACTTAAGCTGATTTCTTCTACACCAACTTGAGTTTGAGGGGAGATGTTAGCGTGATTAATTATGATTGATTTTAGGAATGATTGTAATTGATTTATTACATAATTAGTTTGATATAGTATATAATTATAATTTATTATTTTTATTTTCTATACAACAACTTTCTTGTATAAATATAGGCTAGCCCTCTTGCATTCATTCATTTAGAAATATACACAAACCTCTTGTCCAACAACATCAAGATACCACCATGCAATCTCTAACAAGCCCCTACAACCCACATCCATAAATTTTCAACTAGAGGAGCGTAAACCCCCCTTAGCCACCATCAAATATGTGCCTCACGTCCACACCCAAACCAGAGGAGCCATTTCTTTCGTGCATTTCTTTTTGTGAGTGGTTATGCATATGTGCTTTTTTTTTCATAGCCTCATAGCTTATGACCCACACTATGACCTTGGCGAAGCTCCTCTAATGAAGCCTGGATGAGGGGGTGGGGTATGGGATGAAAAAGTGAGACGTAAAGTACTTGTAAAGATTGAATCAACATGTGTTAGTTTCATTAGAAGGGGTTCATGTCCTTTAAGCATGTATTTTTTAGTTCGATCTCATAATTTATATATATGAAAATAACACCATTGGGAGATGTCTTTACTTAAGCATCTGATCGTATCCCGAGAGATTAGTTTCTCACCTACTAAGTGAGGGATATTTTGAAAAGAAAAATTGTTAGGTGGGTTGTTTTGAGCTTAGTGGGTTAGACTCTTCTTTATATTTTATTTTTTATTTTTTTGGTTTAGGTTTGGCGTGTTCCTACTTTTTAGTGGGCTTAGCATTAGATTATCTAATGGAGAGCATAATAAAACACAACTTATTTTGAAAGAAAAATATATATGATTTAGAATAATATACATTTCTTGGATATTTTTTGGGAAATGCATTAAGGGTTAGCTTGGTATTAAGAAAAGAATAGAAAATAGGGTTAAAAATAGTTCAAGCGACCCAACAAAAGCTTATAGCCTAGCCTGTTTAAGGCTTGGCTAGACTTAGCTTGTTTAATGAAAAGATCTAGTCAAAACTTTTTAAAAAAACTTATATTAATTAAACAGTTCAATCTTTGAGATTTTGGAAAAACGTTTTAAGCTTAGTGGGCCTGCATATTTAATTATATATATATATAATGACATTTTAATATTTATATAGTATAAATAATATAATATATTTTTTAAAGTATAGACCCATTAGCCTATATAAAAAGTCTAAGCCTATTAGTATATCCCATTGGTCTATTAAATGTAAGTCTGTTAACCTATTTAAAAGTTATATTGCAAAGTAGGCCTGTAGATAAGCTTTCAGGTCAGGCCAGGTTTTTAAAAATGTCAAGTCAAACCTTAAAAAAGAGTCTATGTCCAATAAATATGTTTTGCTTAGGCTTTATATTTGAAAAATATGTCAGACCCATTTATAGTAAGGTTTAACTTGACTTGACTTATTCTCGCACTCCTAATGAAAAAGAAAGGAATAAAAAAATAAAGGAAAAAAAAGAAGAAGAGAGAAGCAATGGACTTATCACTAGGGATGTCAACGGGTCGACGTGGAGACGGGTAGTGCTTCCCTCGCCCCTGTACTCGTCACAGGTACCCATTTGTAATCCCCACAGGTAGGCAAGAGTATCCACGGGCATCCGTAGGTAATTAATAATTTAAAATAAAATCTTAAAAATAAATAAAATAAATTTAGCACCACATATTATAACTTTGTTTAACAATCTAAGATTCTTACAAAATTAAAAGAATATTATAAATAACAAACTAAATTTAATTATATTTTGTAATAATCAATCAACATAAATAACTATTCTAAATCACATATTTTTTCAACAAGTTTTATCATTATGAACTCATTTAATAAAATATCCATTTTAAAATAATAAAAAATATATATTTTTATCTCATCTCAAAATAAAAATAAAAATTCATAATTTATGATATATATTAAATAAAAAAGTATAATTCACGGGTTTGCGAATATTATAGTCCTCGCCTCCGCCCTCATTTATTAAACGGGTACCCATCTCCCACTCCATCACGAGTAATCTCGGAAATCCCCACAGGCATAAGTAATTTTGTCATCTCTACTTATCACTCCCTTTATTTAGTATCATCAAATGATAAATAAAGAAAACTTCACTTCTGTTGTTTGGTTCTATCAAGAAAATAAATAAAAATATATGTAAAAAATATTAAATTACTTTATTATCCTTTATCTTATAAAATTGATTTACATGAAAAATTTATAAAATAATAAAGTGCAAAAAAAATGTAAAATCCACGTAAAAATCTTCTTTTCCCTCCCAATCCTTCCTATAAAAAAAAGATGCAAAAAATGTGAGACCCATAAAAATCACATCCATCCAACTCTCTTCCTCCCTATATACCAAACAAGAGATGGATCCATTCTTCCTCCTTCTTTCTGCTAAAAAAAGTCACAACAAACAAACCCTGATGCTACTCAACATTTTGGGCATCATTCCTAGTATCAATGGGGGCAGTCAAAGGAAAGAGAGGAAACGGAATTGATGAGGATTGTAGCATACAATGCTTCAGGAATCTATTAATTGAGCACATTTTGTTATTCCATTACTAATTGTAATAGTCTTGTGGGGACTGATGAATGGTTTTTTTTTTTCTTTCTGGGTGGAATAGTTAATAATTCCACCTTTGGAAGTGAAAGGTGCAGTATAGCTGGCATGCAGTTCAATTCTCCAATTTCTTAGACCAAAGCTGTAAAGGATATCCAATATATAGTTGATCTTGGCCCTTCCTAAGCAACTTCGTGGCTTCTCATGTCCAACATAATTTGCTGAGAAAATCCAACGGGGGACCTACTGGAATTGGAATAATAGGGTGGGTCTAGGTGCAGCGGTTTCAAGTTAGTCCTAAAGCCTCCACTCTCTTTTCAGATTCCAGATGATAACGCAGACACTTTATTTTATAATGCGTGTTTATCTATATATTCAAGTGATGAACATATTCATTAATATGTACGAATGATGCAATCGGTTTTTGCGTGAGCTAGAAACAAATAGTGGAATATTATTTAAATGATTTTTATATTTTTCAATTTGTAACCTTATTCAGTTTAACTGGTGAATCGTCTGAATTTAACTGAAAATATATAAAAACAATTAAGTATCAAGGAGCCTTTTGTACAATTCTACATAATTATAAATTATTCAACGTCATGTGGGAAACACAACCATTCGTATAATTATAAGCAATTATAAATTCAAGAATTTGTGTGCGGGTAAAATGCATAGTCATCTGTACATTTCATAAAAGTTTGTTTATGCAAAAATGGTGAAAAATTATATATCATCAATTATGTAGTTTTAGATACAAATAAAATTAAAGTGATATATATTGTCAGTGTAATTTTTTTTTACATTATTATCTAATCATGCATTAATACGTTATTAAAAATATTTAACTTTCATAATAATTATTTTAAAAGTCACATATATAATAATATATAATTAGTTAATAATATAAAAAATATAAATTTAAAAAATTTAATTTTTTTAATAATATATCAACATTTCATTAAATGGTAATATAAAAGACTTTATTGTTTTGGCTATATAATAAAAGATAGCAATATTTTGTCACGCTGGTTAAATAAATAAATTGATTATCTAAGCGCTTGTGGCTTGGTAAGATATAATTAGTCCCAGTATTAATAAAAAAAAGCCCAAATAGTTAGTATTACGGCTTCAAAAGTATTATAGGGATCAAAGTTTAAACCGAGAAATTACTCAGTATTACAGATTTATTTTGCAACATTTATGTGTGTTATTGAGTCGCTAATTAGCCAAATCCATGATTCGGTGGAGTGAAAATTTAGAGAAGCCGCGCAAGCCAAACGAACACTATTCACAATGTCCAGAAATCAACACTTGTAGACCGCCTACCATGCCTATCCAAAAGGAAGCAGCAGTCATTTTGAATATTCAAACATATCATATATAAGAGTGTTTTGGGTGTATAGACTCAACTCATAGTAGAAAGAAGCAAACAACATAATCCTAGTTATGTGGGACAAATATTAATGCGGCTGCTGCCTTCAGCCTCTTATTCATAAATTCAATCAATTTCCATTTTTTTATTTAAAGTCAATCATTTTAAAAATGGTATATAATATACATTGAAACTTCTTACTCGTCGTCAACCGCTTACTCGCGTGTGTAATGCAATGATCAAGCGCATGACGGAACGATTAAAAATATATAAAATCAATGGAGTCGCCATTAATATTTATTTAAATTGGAAAAACATCAAAAAAATCCTTTAATTAGGAAAACTAATCTTTTTAAAAATGAGTTTTGGATTCGAGTCGATTACGACAGATAGGGAAGGTATTAGCCTTTACACTCTGCTCCATTTAATCTGACATTCTTAAGTTAGTTGTGTAAGTTTTAATAATCTCAAATATATTTATTTTAATCCTTTTAAACAAAAGACTTTGTAATTATTTATTATTTTTCATTTTTTATTTTTTTGAAAAGAAATAAAAGAAACAATCAAATTATGAAAATTTATTTTTTTGGCTTGACAGAAATAGATTTCTGCTCCTACGTATCTCCTGGTGCAATGAAAAACTCAAAGTCACGTAGTTCTTTAGAAAATGATTGTGGGTTAGTTGATTTTAATTAAGAAAGAGATTTTTTTTGAAAAAAGGGATTTTGTTTGAAAACAAATCCATTCTTGCACGAGTTCAAGTTAGCACTGCGCTTTCTTTCAATAAACCTTTATGATTCAAATGACATTGAATATAAGCATCCGCTATTCAATCACCATCGTTGATCATTGCATGGATTAAAAACTATTTTTTGTTCTTTTTATTATTTTATTTTTGGGAGTACTCTAAGACAAACAAGTAAACATAATTTTTCATGAACCAAGTAACTATAATAAAATAGAATGAAAATACAACATCACAAAACATATTTTCTTTTTTCTTCTTAACATTTTTATTTTTATATTTTTATTATCTTTTTTATTTTTTATTTTTTATTTAATTCCTATTAATCACAAGACATAACACCAAAAAACAATTAAATTAAATAAACACCATCACATAAGTAATAATCCTAAGTAATACAACCAATTAAACTCAAAACGTTTTTATTTTATTTTATTTTTTATTCTTTTTTACTTTCTGATTTTTTTATTTTTTTTTATTTTTTATTTTTTTATATCTTTATTTTATTTTTTTCATTATTTTTTTATATCATTTCAAACTATACCTAACCCAAATTTATAAAACCTCTAAAAATAAAATAAACCATTCTTCCCCAAATGAAAAAAAGGAAAAGAAAGAAAGAAAAAGTTAAACCCAAAAAGTAAAAGCCCATCAGAATTTTCTTAATTTCATTTGTAGCAGACCCTCCTTTTTAATCAACAAGTCAAATTATTCTCTGAACTCAAAGAAACGAAATGGAGAAGAGAAAATGGATATTACGATGGGGCTTGGAACGGTGGGGGTCTGCACGGCGTCTGTGGAGGACGACAGCGAGGTTCTGGGTGGATCACGGTGACGTTTCGCGAGCCCGGGTCGGATCTGGGTTCAACAGTTCACAACGGTGCATGGCTATGGGTGGAGGCCGCAGCTGGTTGCGGTGAGGAGCTCGACGGTGACTCAAGCTCTGGTTCAAGCAGAGAGGCGGCGGCGCGACACGATGGGACCGGTGACCAGATCTGAAGCAGGCGATTCGAAGAGGAACTGCGACGCGGGTCAGAGGCCGGACTGGTTCACTGGGTAGCGGGGCCGGTGCGGTGAGCAGCAGGGTCGATGGGATGGGCGACGGGTTCGCTGAACCGGAGCGAGCCGACCAGCGGTGCGGCGCGGTGGAGTGACGAGGTGCGACGCGACGGAGTGGTCTGGCGGCTCACGGGTGAACGCGGTTGCGCAACGCGGAGTGGTGGCTCGCGCGGTTAGATGGCGACGCGCGGTGGGGGATCGGCTCGCGATCCCGCTCGGAGCCGGCCTGATCCGGAGGTTGAGGGTCTCGGTGTTTGGGTTCTTGTTTGCGGGTTCACGGTTGGGAGCTTGGGTGAGGTTGTGTGGTTGGGTGGTGTTTTAGTTGGAAGAAGGAAGAAGGTGGTTGAGGTGGCTCACCGAGTTGACTCGATTGTGGGTGGTGAGTTGGTGAAAACAAAAATGAATGGTGATGGGATGCTTGGTTTATGGTGGTTGTTGTTGGTTGTTGAAGGTGGGTTGAGGTTCTTGGGTTGATTGTGGTGGTGGAGGTCGAAGAAGATGAATAGTGAAGGGTGGTGATGGGAGGTTGTGTGCAAACGTGAATGGAGTTAATGGGGATGAAGGGTTGGCTTGCCGAGGTGATCTTTGTGATGTTGGCTATGGAGATTGGTTCTCTGTGAGAGCCAAGGTGTGGTCTTCGTCTCTCGGAAAAAAATCTGAACCCCCCGCTTGCCTTCTCCTTTGTTCTTTTATCCGAAAAATTCGAGGGCTTCCCCCGTCCAAGGTGGAGAGGTCGCCAGTGTTGACCCAAATTGGGTCACCATAATACTTCCTCATTTGTGTATCTTTGCCCTCTGCTCCAAGCTCTCCCTTCTCCAATGCTTGCCGCCCTTCCCCATCCGTGATAGGCACTCCCCAAGGAAAGGCATGCTCGGGGAGCCGTACTAATTCACAAGTAGGAGAAAGCTACGTTTCAACTTGTTTTTTTTTTTATTATTTATTCATTTTTTCTTGTAACAACGAAGGAAATCGTCTGTTTAATATTTTTTTTTTTTTTTATGTTTTGTTTTTATTATTATATTTTTTATTTTTTTATTTTTGTTTGCACAAATAAGAAAAAAGCGACAAAGCAAACCAAGCGCTCACAACACTGCAATTAAGCGTTAATCCTTGATTAAGTGACAAAATTTTATAGACAAAATTAGGTATCAACAATAAAAATTGCTTTGCATTTAAAATAAATGGGAAGCAAAGGAATTGATTTAATTTTGTCCATAGAAATTTTCATTTCTTTTTCCTTTTATTTCTTTCTTTCTTCTTTTTCTTCTCTTTTTTTTTTTTTTAAGCAAATTGACGCAAAAGGTAATGGACATTAAACAAGAGAGAAAGTTCATGCGAGTCGAGCATCCATCGAAACTTGACAGAAAACTTAAAACAGAAAAGGCACAAAGCTTGCGGAGTCGGGTATCCGCTGAAACTTAACAGAAAAGAAAAAGGCAATGGGCACAAAGCCCTTACTTGCTTTGGAAGCAATGGGTACGAGGACCCGAAAACTAAAAAGTAATGGGTGCGGGGACCCGGAAACTAAAAGACAATGGGTGCGGGGACCCGGAAACTAAGGAAACTAAACGATAATGGGTGCGGGGACTCAGAAACTAAAAGACAATGGGTGCAGGGACCCGGGAACTAAAAGACAATGGGTGCGGGGACCCGGAAACTAAACGACAATGGGTGCGGGGACCCAGAAACTAAAAGACAATGGGTGCGGGGACCCGGAAACTAAAAGACAATGGGTGTGGGGACCCCGGAATTAAAAGACAATGGGTGCAGGGACCCGGAAACTAAAAGACAATGGGTGCGGGGACCCGGAAACTAAAAGACAATGTGTTGACTTTGTAAATGCATGTGATGGCAGAGATGGGCATGATGCAATGGATGCATGATGATACAATGGATGTGATGCTTGAGGGCAATGCATGTGATGCCAGAAATGATGCATGATGCAATGGATGCTCTACTGTAGGAGTCCTCATGAACCAATTGATTAAGCAATTTTTTTTGTTTCTTTTTTCTTCAAACCTTTGATTGAGTCACTCTTAATTCCACAACCCTTAAAGACTTTCCCCACAAAGGATCGAGATTGAACAGTAACATTCGGTGATTGGCCTTATGATTTGCCTGATGATTCTTTCTTTTCTCATCAATACTCTTGTCAGGATTTCATTGTGTTTCCCATGACCTTTCGAGATTGTTAAAGCAAATCTAAATGCTTTTGCCATATTGTCATATGTTTCACATCTCAATATAAAACTATCATAAAAAAATGCATATTAAATCAACAATGGGTTGCAACAAAAGGGATTATCATTATAGACAGGAAAAGTACAAGAAAGACAATACAAGTGGGACTCGAATTGAAAAGGTTTACAAAAGAAATGTTGGAGTGGAATTTTCCAACTCTTCCAGTGATGCTCTCTTGGATGATCAGTGTTAATTTCCCATGTACACGACCTTGAACATCCCCTTGTCTGTTTCTAAGAATATGATTTGACCCGACTTTTACATATTGGGAGTGTCTCCTGACAAGACTTCGTATATTCAAACTGCCCCGGTTCGGCCCAGATACTCTCAAACTGCCCCAGTTTGTGACTTGAGGCATGTTCATTTCTTCGGATGTGTCAAGGACCATTTTTTAACCCTAACTTTTGCCTAGGTCGCTCTTCCGAGTTTTCAACCTAGCAGGTCGCTCTAACTTTTGCCTAGGTTACCTTTTCAGGTTTTCAGCCTAGCGAGCCATTTTCTTTTCCTCACTTTTTTTTAAGCATAGTACATTTTGACTGCATCTGAATTTACGGGAAGTGGTAGATCTTCGCCATCCATGTTTGTGAGAATCAAAGCTCCTCCTGAGAAGGCCTTTTTTACGACATAAGGTCCATCATAGTTTGGAGTCCATTTTTCTCGAAAATCCATTTGAATGGGAAGGATCTTTTTGAGTACTAAGTCTCCTTCTTGAAACTGTCGAGGATGCACCTTTTTCGCATAGGCCTTCATCATTCTCTTCTGGTAAAGTTGACCATGACATAGTGCGGTTAATCTCCTGCCTTCAATGAGGTTCAACTGATCAAGTCGAGTCTGGACCCATTCGGCTTCTTCTAGTCCTGCCTCCATTAGTACCCTTAATGATGGGATTTCCACTTCAATAGGGAGTACCGCTTCCATTCCATAAACCAAAGAGAAAGGGGTTGCCCCAGTTGAAGTACGAACGGACGTGCGATAACCATGCAGTGCAAATGGTAGCATTTCGTGCGTCTTTTGTATGTTACAACCATCTTCTCGGATGATCTTCTTGATATTCTTGTTTGTTTGCCTCAACGCCCCATTCATCTTCGGGCGATAGGGTGAGGAATTGTGGTGCTCAATTTTGAAATTCTCACACATCTCTTTCATCATCTTATTATTCAGATTAGTGGCATTATCTGTAATAATCTTGCTTGGCAAACCATAACGACAAATCAACTCCTTTTGACAAACCGGACCACTACACTCTTGGTGACATTGGCATAAGAAGCACTTTTCGACCCATTTTGTGAAGTAATCAATTGCAACAAGAATGAAGCGATGTCCATTTGAGGCCCTTGGTTCAATGGGTCCTATGACATCCATTCCCACATCGAGAATGGCCAAGGTGCTTTGTTAAAACATTCAAAGGTCTTTGGTGGCATATGAACCCTATCGCATATGTCCGGCATTTATGGCACTTTCTCACATAGTTGAAACAATCAGTCTCCACTTTGTCAAACCAATAGTATCCCGCTCTTAGTATCTTTCTTGCCATTGCATGCCCATTTGCATGAGTTCCAAAAGAACCTTCATGAACATCTTTGATGATCTTCTCTGCCTCTACTGCATCAACGCATCTTAGCAGCACCATATCATGGTTCCTCTTGTAAAGCACTTCCTCATTTAGAAAGAAACCCATTGCGAGTCTTCTGAGGGTCCTTTTGTCATTTTCTGAAGTATGTGGAGGGTACTCTCTGCTATTGATAAAGCATTTGATGTCATGATACCACGGTTTCCTATCTGGTTCCACTTCTATCATTTGACAATATGCCGGTTGGTCACGACTTTCTATTTTTATAAGCGGCAAGTCCCTATCCTGACTTACTTTGAACATTGATGACAATGTGGCTAGGGCATCAGCCAACTGATTATCTTCTCGAGGGATATGATGGAATGTAACTTCGTCAAGTTGTTCAATTAACTCCTTGATGTAGGCATGATAAGGGATTAATTTGGCATCTCGAGTTTCCCATTCTCCTTTTAAGGCGATGGATGACCAAGGCAGAGTCCCCATATACCTCAAGAACTTTTGCCTTTGAGTCTACCGCTGCTTGGATTCCCATGGCACATGCTTCATACTCGGCTATGTTGTTTGTACAGTCGAAGCACAACCTAGCAGTGAATGGGATGAAATTATTTTCAGGGGAAATCAGTATGGCCCCCACTCCATGCCCTAGTGAATTGGAAGCTCCATCGAACAACAAAGTCCATTTTTCTTTTTCCGAGGGTTTTTCTTCTCTAAACAAAGCCATTACATCTTCATCAGGGAACTCACACTGCATAGACCCATAATCTTCCACTGGTTGACTAGCCAAGAAATCTGCCAGAGCGCTGCCTTTGACTGCTTTTTGCGTGACGTAGGCAATGTCATATTCTGATAGCAAAACTTGCCAGCGTGCAATCCTCCTAGTGAGGGCAAGTTTTTCAAAGATATACTTGATCGGGTCCATTTTGGACACTAACCAAGTGGTGTAACACAACATGTACTGCCTTAACCGGTGGGCTGCCCATGCCAAGGCGCAGCATGTGCGTTCCAACAATGAGTATTTTGCCTCATAGTTGGTAAACTTCTTACTCAAGTAATAGATGACCTGCTCCTTTCTACCAGTTTCATCGTGCTGTCCCAGTACACAACCCATGGATTCATCTAACACAGTCAAGTACGTGATGAGAGGCCTTCCTGGCACTGGAGGTACCAAAACTAGGGGTTCTTGCAGATAGTGCTTGATCTTCTCAAATGCTACCTGACAATCCTCATTCCACTCTACTGTCTGGTTTTTACGTAACAACCTGAAGATTGGCTCGCATGTTGCAGTCAAGTGGGATATAAACCTAGCAATATAGTTCAGCCTTCCCAAAAACCCACGAACTTCTTTTTCCGTGCAAGCAGCTGGCATCTCTATGATTGCTCGAACTTTGTCTGGATCAACTTCTATCCCTTTCTCGCTAACCACAAACCCCAAGAGCTTGCCTGATTTTACCCCGAAAGTGCACTTAGTAGGATTCAGTCTGAGCCTGAACTTTCTCAACCGTTCAAAGAGTTTTTGCAGATCAATTATGTGCTCTTCTTCTATTTTTGACTTTGCAATCATGTCATCCACATAAACTTCTATTTCTTTGTGCATCATGTCGTGGAACAATGCCACCATCGCCCTTTGATAAGTTGCTCCGGCGTTCTTCAATCCAAATGACATCACTTTATAGCAAAAAGTTTCCTACAGAGTGATGAATGTGGTCTTCTCCATATCTTCAGGTGCCATCTTGATTTGATTGTATCCCGAGAAACCATCCATGAAGGAGAAGAATGCATGTTGAGCCGTGTTGTCCACCAAAACATCAATGTGAAGTAGAGGGAAGTTGTCTTTAGGGCTGGCCCTATTCAAATCTCTATAGTCAACGCACATTCGCACCTTCCCATCTTTCTTTGGGACAGGGACGATGTTAGCGACCCATTGAGGGTACTTTGCAACAGCGAGGAAACCTGCATCAAACTGCTTTTTAACCTCTTCTCTAATTTTTAGTGACATCTCTGGCTTCATTCGTCTCAACTTTTGCTTGACCGGAGGACATTCTGGTTTTAATGGCAATTTGTGCTCAACAATGCCAGTATCTAAGCCAGGCATATCTTGGTACGACCAGGCGAAAACATCACAATAATCAGATAAGAGCTTAACCAACTTGCTTCGCTCATTTTCTTTCATGGTAGTGCCAATTTTAACCTCTTTTTTATCATCCTCCGTCCCTAAATTAATCAGTTCAGTTGGCTCTTCATGGGGTTGAATTTCCTTGGCTTCTTGTTCCATTAATCTCATTAGCTCAGGAGAGGGTTCCCAATTGTCATCATTATCCTCATCAACATGATTAACGGGATGGTCAAAATCGTATAATGGGGTCATAGCACTGTCATTTTCAAGAGAATCGCTTTCAGATCTGCATTTATTGGTGTTAACACAAGTAAAAAAAGGGTAATGAATAAAGGTTAATGAAATGGTCGAGCAAAAAGCTAAAAAGAAGAAAAAGGGGAAATAGCAAGATAATCTGAAAATGTATTTATTGATACTAAATATTGAAATATAAACATGTGAGCCCACTTTCACAGCACATTATCCTAAAGCCTTGGGCAGAGCTAAAGGATTAGCATTACAAAATTACTTTGAATCAATTTCACAGGTCATGGGAAAATCAACGCTCTCCCAATTGTTGAGTTCTGCATCTGGGGAGCGAGGGTACACCAAGTTGACACCATGATTGATGGATTGATCGTCTTTGATAGCGGTCACTTGGTTTAGAAACACTAATCCCGCACTTCGGAAGTTTCTTCGGATGTCACAGATGGGGATCCCCTCAGCTTTAGGCTCCCGATTTTCCAACCTGGCCAGCCTCCTCTCCTTTTTCTCTTCTAGGACCCTTCTCTTGTCTGCTTTGATGGGTTTATACCCTAACCCAAATCTGTCTTTGTTTTCGCAGGGTGCCTAGAATTTCACGATGCCTTGTCCATTCATTCTTAGTCCTCTTCCATATTGATATCCTTTTCCAAGCATTACCTTAGCCATCATCATGGATGCATTAGATAGCCGGGGCTTCAGACCTTGAGCTCCTTCCTCCACATAGGTGGCATTGACAATCTCTAGCGCTTGGAACGCGGTTTCAAGAGCTTCTTCTGCAGCTTCAATATAAGGAGTGTCCAATGGCTTGCTCACCAAATCCTCCTCTTCACCAAAGACAATAATCATCTTATTATCAACTATGAATTTTACTTTTTGGTGCAAGGTAGAAGGCACAGCTCCAGCAGAATGAATCCATGGTCGTCCTAAGAGACAACTGTAGGATGGCGTAATGTCCATCACTTGGAAGAGTATATTGAAAGTGCAAGGACCAATTTGAACTGGTACTTCAATCTCTCCCATGACTTCTCTCCTGGTGCCGTCAAATGCCCTTACTATCATTGTACTTGGTTTCATGCAACTTCCATCAAAAGGCTGCTTGGACAGGGTTGATTTTGGCAACACGTTCAAGGAGGAACCATTGTCAATGAGCACTCTAGCCATTATATGCTTTTGACATTTGACAGAAATATGCAGTGCCTTGTTGTGCCCCATTCCTTCAGCTGGTATCTCATCATCAGTGAAAGTGACATAATTATCAGTAGTAATGTTGCCAATAATACCACCTAACTTGTCAGCTGTGATGTCATGAGAAACATGAGCCTGATTCAGTATTTTCATTAATACTTTTCTATGCGATTCAGAGTTCATCAATAAGGACAAAAGCAATATCCTTGTAGGGGTGCGATTCAGCTGATCTACCACTCTATATTCACTTTGCATGATAAACTTCAAGAACTCACAAGCTTCTTCATCCGATACCTCTTTTTTGTACTCCTTTAACTTTTTCAGTCTTTCTTTTTCTTTTGCTTCGTTCCCAATGGAAGTCTCCCCTATCTTGACTTTGCCTTTACGATTCCCATTTTCTTCTTCTTCTCGGTCCTTTCGTAGCTCCTCAGGAGTGTAGATGCGGCCACTCCGGGTCACTCCCCCAATCCCTGATATATTAGTAACAATAGAAGTCGAACCAGACGCAACTTCTGACTGATCATTCGTGGAGATTTTCAACAGAGGAATTCAACGGGTATTGTGGCATGAAGGTGGGAACAAAATGTTGCCCCAGCGGGGTTCCACCGGCATGTGGTTGAGCTGCACTTAAGGAGTTTGAAGCAGGCATGCTGCTATCCGGAGGATTGGCAGTTTGTGGTAGCACAGAATTGGGATGAAGACCATATGGCGGGATGAAGAAAGGGTATGGGTGTTGTGTTGGCGGGGGTTCGTTGACATTTGACTGAGTGGCTTGATTTTGGGTAGAGTTTGAGGGATTTGGAGTTGGGGGCACTGTTGGCATGTCATTATTGGGGGAACTAGTGGCTAATGGTGGTATATAACCTGGAGGGAGGCCATACGGGGGAAAAGACGCCCCTTGGTTTCCCTGTGAACTGGTGACTGAGGGTTGAGTGGTGCCGTTTGGGCAAATGGTGAGTGGCATTGTAATCCCTTGAGGATTAAAGCCTTGGTATTGCTGGGGGAACGCAGCGAAACCGGGCGGGCAAAGAGGTGTGGCCGGATGTCCTTCATTTGTCACTGAGGGATTCCCATCTGTGCTCCTTCTATTCTCCATAGATTGTAACATTTCCATCATCTTAAATATTTGCTCCCTAAGCTGGTTTACTTCATCCCTCAACTCTTGAGTTTGCTCCATCTCATCCATGATCTTTGCTTGGGAACGAGTCCTGTAAGGGTGTCGTGGAAGCTGTTTTCCTGCTATAGTGTCTACTTCTCTGCTCATGATGTGAATATGCAATTATTAGTATTGATTGAACAAAATTGGTGATATGCATGTATTTGAAGTAGTGACTACTTATGCAGATAAGAAAAAAAAATTATTTTTTTTTCATTTTTTTTAAGCTAAGAATGCAAAATGATGTATTTTTTTAATTTTTTTTAAAATGCTTGGAATGCCATGAAATGCAAGAGAATGCATTTTATTATTATTATTTTTTAGAAAAAGAATGCAATAATGGATGACATGAGGGATAAAGATGAAGAAGTTTTTTTTTGTTTTAAAAAGAAAAAAAAATGGTAGAAATGAAAATGCAAGATGATGTATTTTTGTCTTTTTTTTATGATTGATTTTTTAAAAAAATGCAAGAATGAATGATATGAGGAATAGATAGGTAAAGAAGATGTACGCTCCCTTTTTGTCCTAGGGATTCCCTTAAATTTGAGGAAATTTATCCTAAAGATCTATAGGTCTTACTAATTTGTGAGATCTTTCATTTGGTGGCTCTATTATTCTAAAGGCCTCTAGAGCTAAGTCCCATTTCAGAATGTTGACCACAAACAGTGGGTAAACCACTAGGTGTGGGAAATTCGTGAAAAGGGCACACTCTAGATGAAGTTTTCGCAATAACCAAATAGGATGTACATCCAAAATGGCTAACACTACGCAACCTCTACCTAACTTAGGCTTCATTCAGACCCGAGTATAGGGCCCTACTCAAATGTGTGTGATAAACGTGTAGGTGTCGTGGGTGTACGGAGCATACAAACTTGTACAAAAACTTAAAAGACAAAACTACCCCTAACCTGCAAAACATATATACAACAGCCAGCCAGCAATCGTCTACCCTAGGGTTTTAACAATTAAGTACAAAATATATATACAAGTCACCATATACATGCTATCAGATATTTACATAAAAGTACTAAATAAAATACATTTACAAACAAATAAGAAAACAAAAACAAAGACAAAGATGGTAAAATAAATAAATAAAAGATTATTAAAAATTTGCACAACTAACAACAACAGGCCTGACTCTCTAAGTGTCCCCAGTGGAGTCGCCAGCTGTCGCAACCGGGGTCGCGACGGAACGACCAAAAATATATAAAATCAATGGAGTCGCCACCAATGTTTATTTAAATTGGGAAAACATCAGAAAAACCCTTTAATTAGGAAAACTGGTCTTTTTGAAAATGAGTTTTGGATTCGGGAGTCGATTACAGGTAGGGAAGGTATTAGCACCCTACACTGCCCGTTCCATGAACGGTACCTTAAGTTAGTTGTGCAAGTTTTAATAATCTCAAATATATTTATTTTAACCCTTTTAAACAAAAGACTTTGTAATTATTTATTATTTTTCATTTTTTATTTTTTTGAAAAGAAATAAAAGAAACAACCAAATTATGAAAATTTATTTTTTTGGCTTGACAGAAATGGATTTCTGCTCCTACGTATCTCCTGGTGCAATGGAGAACTCAAAGTTACGTAGTTCTTTAGAAAATGATTGTGGGTTGGTTGATTTTAATTAAGAAAGAGATTTTTTTTGAAAAATGGATTTTGTTTGAAAACAAATCCATTCTTGCACGAGGTTCAAGTTAGCACCAGGCTACTCAATAAACCTTTATGATTCAAATGACATTGAAAATAGCATCCGCTATTCAATCACCATCGTTGATCATTGCATGGATTAAAAAACTATTTTTTTGTTCTTTTTATTATTTTATTTTTGGGAGTACTCTAAGACAAACAAGTAAACATAATTTTTCATGAACCAAGTAACTATAATAAAATAGAATGAAAACACAACATCACAAAACATATTTTCTTTTTCTTCTTAACATTTTTATTTTTATATTTTTATTATCTTTTTTATTTTATTTTTATTTTTTTAATTCCTATTAATCACAAGACATAACACCAAAAAATAATTAAATTAAATAAAAACCATCACATAAGTAATAATCCTAAGTAACACAACCAATTAAACTCAAAATGTTTTTTTAATTTTTTTTTTATTCTTTTTTACTTTTTGATTTATTTATTTATTATTATTATTTTGTTTTATATCTTTATTTTTTTATTTCATTATTTTTTTATATCATTTCAAACTATACCTAACCCAAATTTATAAAACCTCTAAAAATAAAATAAACCATTCTTCCCAGCCCAACGAAAAAAATGAAAAGAAAGAAAAAAAAAGTTAAACCCAAAAAGCAAAAGCCCATCAGAATTTTCTTAATTTCATTTGTAGCAGACCCTCCTTTTTAATCAACAAGTCAAATTATTCTCTGAACTCAAAGAAATGAAATAGAGAAGAGAAAATGGATATTACGATGGGGCTTGGAACGGTGGGGGTCTGCACGACATCTGTGGAGGACGACAGCGAGGTTCTGGGCGGATCACGGTGACGTTTCGCGAGCCCGGATCGGATCTGAGTTCAACGGTTCACGACGGTGCACGGCTATGGGTGGAGGCCGCGGCTGGTTGCGGTGAGGAGCTCGACGGTGACTCAAGCTCTGGTTCAAGCGGAGAGGCGGTGGCGCGACACGATGGGACCGGCGACCAGATCTGAAGCAGGCGATTCGAAGAGGGACTGCGACGCGGGTCAGAGGCCGGACTGGTTCGCTGGGTAGCGGGGCCGGTGCGGTGAGCAGCGGGGTCGATGGGATGGGCGAAGGGTTCGCTGAACCGGAGCGAGGCGACCAGCGGTGCGGCGCGGCGGAGTGACGAGGTGCGACGCGATGAAGTGGTCTGGCGGCTCGCGGGTGAACGCGGTTGCGCGACGCGGAGTGGTGGCTCGCGCGGTTAGATGGCGACGCGCGGTGGGGGATCTTGCTCGCGATCCCGCTCGGTGCTGGTCGGATCTGGAGGTTGAGGGTCTCGGTGTTTGGGTTGCTTTGTTTGCGGGTTCACAGGTTGGGAGCTTGGGTGAGGTTGTGTGGTTAGGTGGTGTTTTAGTTGGAAGAAGGAAGAAGGTGGTTGAGGTGGCTCACCGAGTTGACTCGATTGTGGGTGGTGAGTTGGTGAAAACAAAAATGAACGGTGATGGGATGCTTGGTTTATGGTGGTTGTTGTTGGTTGTTGAAGGTGGGTTGAGGTTACTGGGTTGATTGTGGTGGTGGAGGTCGAAGAAGATGAATAGTGAAGGGTGGTGATGGTAGGTTGTGTGCAAACGTGAATGGAGTTGATGGGGATGAAGGGTTGGCTTACTGAGGTGATGCTTTGTGATGTTGGCTATGGAGATTGGTTCTCTGTGAGAGCCAAGGTGTGGTCTTCGTCTCTGGAAAAATCTGAACTCCTGCTTGCCTTCTCCTTTGTTCTTTTATCTGAAAAATTCAGAGGCTTCCCCATGTCCAAGGTGGAGAGGCTGCCAGGTTGACCCAGCTTGGGTCACCATAATACTTCCTCATTTGTGTATGCTGCCCTCTGCTCCAAGCTCTCCCCTTCTCCAATGCTTGCTGCCCCTTCCCCATCCGTGATAGGCAGCTCCCCAAGGAAAGCAAAGATCTTTGAGGAGCCGACTAATTCACGCGATGAGGAGAAAGCTACGTTTCAACTTGTTTTTTTTTATTATTTATTCATTTTTTTCTTGTAACAACAAAGGAAATCGTCTGTTTAATAATTTTTTTATTTTATTTTTTGTTTTTATTATTATATTTTTTTATTTTTTTATTTTTGTTTGCACAAATAAGAAAAAAATTGACGAAGCAAACTAAGCGCTCACAACACTGCAATTAAGCGTTAATCCTTGATTAAGTGACAAAATTTTATGGACAAAATTAGGTATCAACAGCGTGTAGCACCAGCGACCCACTAAGCCGTCGCCGTGCTCTCTTGCCACATAGAGTTTCCAAGTCATCGTGAACCTCCCCTCCAACACAACTCCCTGTTTGTGTAATGGCTTCTCATTTCTCTGATCCTTATTCTATAATTTTTTTTAGGTAACGTTATTCTTTTGTTCTATATATTTATATTTATTCGTTTGTTTATGTATTGAGGTTTACTTTGAGTTAGGGGTTATTTTATTTTTTATTTAAAAAAACCTTGTGATGGATTTAGCTAAGGAGGTAAAAATAAAAATGAAATATAAAAAAATGAAAATAAAAAAATAAAATAAAAAATAGTAAAACAATAAAAATAAAAAATAAAAATAAAATACATAAAAAATAAAAAAAAATGATGAAAGTCAATTTGTGGGTTGATTAGATTTGATTATAGTTTGTCTGTGTCTCTTTATTGATTATCTTGTTGTTGTTATGATTATTGTGCTGGTTGGCAGGCGACTTTAATTTAATCATTTTCGTTTAAATTAAACATTTTAAAATTGGTCAACAATGAAAAAATTGGGAGAGGGTCGGGGCACTGATCAAATATACTCTTTCTGATAATCTTGAGGTTTTATATTGGATTTTGCCAGGAGCGCTGGCGAGGTCTAATTTCCACATAAAAATTAAAATAATTACGTAAACTAAAATACAACTTTTTTTTATAAACTAAGATAAATTTCTTTTTGTAAATATTAAATAAAAGTGAATAACTTCACATAATCTCAACCTTATGATTGTGGTGAATTCAAAAATTCTTTTTTGTCACTCTTCAAAAATATTTTTTTTCTTTTTAAAAGTCATTTTAAAACATTTTATCCTATCAAAAATAAATATTTTGAAAATTCTTTTTCTTGTGAAATTAACACATTTTTTTAATTCACCACTCTCATGTAATATGTTGTAGGCTTGGAATTTGTTCCAAAATAATGGCTATTTAGCCGCCTATTCCATGTCTTAATCATTTATCATCTTTGATAACATGCTCGACAAAATAGGACATATCAAAATAAAAATAAAATATTTTTTTAATAATAAAGGACCAATTTAATTAATCTTACAAATAACATTAGATTAAATAGGTAACCGTTCTTAGAACGGACGGTGTAGGGTGCTGACACTTTCTCTACCTGTAATCAACCCCCGAACCATGAACTCTAAAATGCGGACCATCTTTTAAGTGTCCAATTGCACCATTCCATTTAATGGATAAAGCGATTGGTGGCAACTCCTAATACCCCGAGATCTTTTCCTCTTTATTCCTTTTTATTTTCGCGGCGCCCTTTGGGACGGTTGTGACATTTTTAAAAAATTTAAAAAAATTAATTTAAAAAGATAACAATGGCTCACACATCTTATATGACAAAGGATAAGTGTAAAAAAAAGTATCTGTCAATTCTCTGTTTTATTCTTTGAGCCAAATCGGTTATATACATAAGCAAGAACCAAAGGTTTCCTATTATCTCTCCTAACTCTACGCCTAACAGTATAGCCACATTGGTATGTGCCTATCAATCAGCAAACCGATACTGATATCCTAAATTTACATCAGTAAACAAATATCATGGAGATTACATTATAGATATTTACATGGCTATTAATGACTTGCTGAATATAGTCAGCCCTTAATACCCTCCTCAAGTTGGAGCATTAAGATTCCGAATGCCCAACTTGCCAAGTAAGAACTCAAACTGTGATTTTCCTAAAGCCTTCGTAAATATATCCGCGAGTTGTGTATGAGTAGGAACATAAGTTGTTTGAACATTGCCTTTCAGAATTTTATCTCTGACAAAATGGCAGTCCACTTCAATATGCTTAGTGTGTTCATAGAACACGGGGTTCTTGGCTATGTGTAATACGGCCTGACTGTCACAGTGAAGGCGCATGGGTGTGGAATGTGTGATGCTAAGGCTGGACAGAATACCTTTTATCCACTTTAACTCACAGGTTGTAGTAGCCATTGATCTATACTCTGCTTCGGCGGATGAGCGCGACACAGTGTGTTGTTTCTTTGTCTTCCAAAAAATGGGAGAGCTACCAAGGAGCACTAACCACCCCGTAACAGATCACCTGGTCAATAGGCAACTTGCCCAGTTTGAGTCACACCAGCCATAGAGCTGTAAGTCACAAGCACAGCTGAGGAAGATGCCTTGTCTCGGATTACCTTTCAGGTAACGTACCACTCATAGGGCAGCTTCCCAATATTCTTCCCTTGGTTGTTGCATGAATTGTGAGAGTGTATGAACACTATAGGACAGCTCAGGGGAGTGAAGCACAAGTATATAAGTCGTCCTACTAGGCGCTGATATTGCTCTGGGTTTTCAAGCAAGCGACCATTAGCCAATGGTAACCGATGGTTCTGTTCCAATGGGATACCGGCAGGCTTAGCTCCAAGGAGCCCAACTTCAGACATAATGTCTAGAGCATACTTGCGCTGGTTCAGAAAAATCCAGGTGGAATGTCTAGCAACTTTTACTCCCAAAAAATACTTTAAGACACCCAAATCTTTCATGTGAAAGCAGGTGTTTAAGTAGATTTTAAACTTTTGAATGGCAGTTAGATCATCAACATAAACAAGAACCACAAGCTACACATCATTATGCTGTAGGGTGAACAAAGAATAGTCAAGATAAGATTGTTTGAATCCATAATCCTTTAGTGCAGCAAATAGTTTGGAAAACCAACATCGTGGTGCCTGCTTTAGTCCGTAAAGTGATTTTTGTAGCTTACATATCATATTTGATTGTTGTACGTGAAACCCGGGGGACATTTTCATGAATACCTCTTCTTGAAGCTCACCGTGTAGGAATGCATTGTGCATATCGATTTGATGGAGCTCCCATTCTCTCGCTACTGCCACTGCCAAGACAATACGCACAGTCACCATCTTTACAACTGGTGCGAATGTTTCAGTATAGTTAACCCCTTCTACTTAGTGATTTCCCAAGATCACTAGTTATGCCTTGAACCGTTCTATCGTTCCATCTGAGCGATACTTAATCCGATATACCCATTTACAACCAAGAACTTTCTTTCCTGGTGGCAAATGACGCACTACCCATGTTTTATTCCCTTCGAGAGCTTGTATCTCGTCCTGCATGGCTGTTCTCCATCTAGCATCTTTGACAGCTTCTTGAAAAAGTACTGGTTCCTTTTCTGTAGTAATGGCTGCAAGGAAATTTCTGTGTGGCAAGGAAAATTTATCATAGTTCACACAATGTGCTATAGGATAAGGCGCACCTGGATCATGCGTTAGGGCAAGTGATATGGTGGGTGGGCTCAACTTTTGAATTGTGTTAGTAACATAGTCATGCAAATGAATAGATGGACGTTTGACTCGGCGTCCCCATCCTAGTTGCTCACTGTCATCTTGCATACTTTGAGTTTGCATTACTGGAACTGCATCACCAGGTTCTCGTGGGAAAATTTCTGCCTCACCAAGTGCTTCTTCATTTCGTATTCCCCCCTCACTTTAGTCCTCATTTCTTGTTCAAAATTTTCTCCATCAAGTGCATCACTGTCACTCTCATTACCTCCATAATTAACTTCATTAACAGCTTCAGCAGTAGTATCTTGTATAGTAGTCTCGCTTAGTCCAGCAACCTCTTGAGCAAATAGAAACATTGTTTCAAAAAACTCAACATCTCTTGGCATAAAGAATTCTTTTGTTTCAAGATCATATATTCTCCAACCTTTCTTCCCATAAGCGTACCCAACAAACATACATTTTCTGCTTCTACTAGCAAATTTGTCTCTTTTCCTACCTTAATTGTGTGCATAACATAGCGATCCAAACACTCGTAAGTGATCATAGGAAGGTGCTTGCCTGTGCAACACTTCATATGGTGTCTTTCCATTTAAAACTGAGGTTGGAGTGCGATTGATTAAGTAGCCCGCTGTCAACATGCACTCTCCCCAAAATTCAATGGGAAGATTTCCTTGAAAGTTTAAAGCTTGTGCTACATTCAGGATATGCCGATGTTTCCTTTCTACCCTTCCATTTTGCTGTGGTGTCCCTGTACAAGAGGTCTAAAAAATAACACCCTGTTCAAGAAAAATAGTTCTTCATGCATATGAACTTCGTCCCATTATCATTTTTAACAATTTTAACTTTTCTGTTATACTGCCTTTCCACCATAGCAAAAAAATTTAGCAGAGTACGTGTTACTTCTTTCTGATTAATTAACAAAGATATCCACACAGCTCGTGAGCAATCATCCACAATTGTTAAAAAATATGAAGCACCACAAAAAGAAAGAGTTCTATATGCTCCCCATAAATCACAATGAATTACTTCAAATACATCAGCAGCTTTATGATCACTTAAAGAAAACTTTTATCTAGTTTGCTTAGCCCATTAACATACATCGCAGGCTTTATTCATTGACTTACTACTTGTACCACAACTAACACTAGGAATTAACTTGACAGTCTTCAAAGAAGGATGTCCCAAACGCTTGTGCCATAGTTCCAGTTGATTCATTCCATCTATTTTGAATGTCTTCACACTTAGAACTCCTCGAAAGAAGTAGAGTCCATCCCTTCATTCACCCGCACCAATCAACATCTTCGAAGTGCGATCCTGTATAACATACAAATTAGTAGTGAACTGAACAATACAATTTGATTCATCAACTAATTGCGATACAGATATCAAATTACAATTTAGGCTAGGAACATAGAGCACGTTTTCAAGTTTTAGACCCCCATCAAGTTTTATTGTTCCCTCCTTAGTTGCAGTGACAAGTTGTCCATCTGGCAGTCCAACAAGACATCCAGATACTTCTCACAAATTATATAGCTTCTTCAAACTGCCTGTCATATGATTTGATGCTCCGGTGTCAATAATCCATGAATTGTCTTTATGCTTACCTGTCATTCTGTCATTTGTGTTTTACTTTGAGTTGTTTAACATCTCCAGCAATGTTCGTCACTGCTCATTAGTCAAACTTGTCAATCCATTACTTTCTGTATCTGTAGGTGTCCCAACTGAAGCGCCAACAGTTGTTCTTACAATTTGTGCAGCATTGGCAAGCACCGTGCCACCTTGTCCACATCCTGCATTATTCCATGTGCGCTGCTGCCCTTTTCCTCGCCCTCTTGTCTTGCTTTCACCTCGTGGACGATCACCCCACCACTCTGGATAGTCGATCCACTGGAAGCAGTTTACTTCATCGTGCCTGGTTTGATTATAGTGTGAATATATCACTGTTTTGTTCTTTGCTTCACCACATCCCTTCATCCTGACACCTGTTTGGACAGCCAATCCCATAACCTCCTTTCTTTCTTCTTTAGCACGGGTTATGGTTTTCATTCATTCCTCCTGTATTAGCATGGAATATACCCTGTTCAAGGATGGCAGAGGGTCTGTAAAGAGCAAATTGGAATGGACTATCCCATAAAGCACGTCGTCTAACCCCATTAAGAGTTGATGCACTATTTCTTCCTCTCGCTGTTTTTCCAGTTTTGGTGCAATGTCACACTTGCAACCTCCATAAGTGCAGGTTGGTATTTGTTCATAATTGGCCAACTCATCCCACAAAGCCTTCATCTTTCCATAGTAAGCTACCATGGTCATGCCTCCTTGCTTGTATTCTGCCAGATCAGATTTCAGTTGCTAAATTTGGGGTCCATTCACAACTGAAAACCTTTCCTTAATGTCTTCCCACAGGTCCTTTGCATTTTCCATATATGAAATTGTCGAATGCTGGCTAGGCTCGACAGTGTTCAAAATCCATGACACTAACATGGATTGAACAGTCCACTAGTCCTCCATTTTGGATGACTTTTTCTTTTGGTTGTTTAATGGTTCCATCAACGAAACCCCCTTTTCTTCTTGCCCTCAAAGACGTCCGCATAGCTCGAGCCCATTCCTCATACTTCTCACCTCGCAGCTGCATCTGTGTAATCACGTTTCCAGGGTTGTCGCTAGAGTTCAGGTCATAAGGTGATGGGTTTTTCTTACCGGCATAAGGTTTCAGTTGCTCTTGATTTTCTGCCATAATAGCTGCCAGGTGTGGTTAAATTTCTGGGGTTCTATGGCTCTGGTACCTGTAAAAAAAGGTATCTGTCAATTCTCTGTTTTATTCTTTGAGCCAAATCAGTTATATACATAAGCAAGAACCAAAGGTTTCCTATTATCTCTCCTAACTCTACGCCTAACAGTATAGCCAAATTGGTATTTGCCTATCAATGAGCAAATCGATACTGATATCCTAAATTTACATCAGCAAACAAATATCATGGAGATTACATTACAGATATTTACATGGCTATTAATGACTTGCTGAATATAGTCAGCCCCTAATAAGTGGTATAAAGTAAGATAAATATCTTTCTTCGAGTACATCTAAGAATTTTTCATAAATTAAGTTACACAACCTATATATATAAAAGGATTAAATTAGGTTTCCTTTTATATATCAAGGCACTAATTACTGAGAATAGTGAAGCATTTAGAACTTGATTGAGAATCCTGAATTTTACATATAAAGTAAAATGTTGTTTTCAAAAAACAATTCAATAATTGAATTATATGTATTTCTTTATTTCAAGGTGATTTCTCTAATACTTATGAAAATGGGAGGGTTCTGGTACCCTCCTTAAATGTTCCAACTAAATTAAAACATATATACACTTTATAATCTTGGTCATATTTACATTAACTACTTATTAATAAAGGATTTATTGACTTATTTATTTATTGAATGATCCTTAAAAACTTAATTAAAATTTTTCGCCAGATTTATGAGCTTATTTAAAAATAATCAAAAACACCTTTACTCTATTATCCTTTTATGAAAACAAAATCAAATTAAGATCTTCATATCCTAATTTTGACACTAAAAAAATGTGTAAATTACAACAGTTTTAATACGACAATTTAAAAAACTATCATAATATGTAATATAATATGTCGATATACATCTGCCATGTTTTACAAGTAAAAAATGGTAATTAAATGAATGAAATGACATTTTCAATTGCCATTTTTTATTTTAAATTTTAATTAAAATATTTTAATGAATTTTAAATTTTCACATTCCTTCCCTGATAACAAAAAATCTCGATTTCATATTCCCTCTCATGCGTAACCCAAAATCTCTCTCTCTCTCTCTCGTCCTCTCTCTACAGGCCAGCTTTCTCCCCTGTCGTCCATTTAATCCTTCCAACGACCACCATAATGCCACTGCCGTAGCCAGAGCTGCCACTGCTTGCTGAGATCATTTTTCGCTCTCCAACACCCAATTGCTTTTTCCTTGTCTCCTTACTATGGTATTCATTCCACTTTATCATTTTCACCATCTTCAAAATATAACGATACAACTTGTCTTTGCGTTTGGTGTTTTCAATTTGTAGCTCTATCAGTTTTCAATTTCTACCCTTCCAACCAAAGACTACAATTTCCAATTTCCATTTCAAACTAATCTAACCCTCATGAAAAGGACTGAGACGGTGAGAGTGATACCCTATTGTTGCCGCTTCAGATCGTGCTTTTGATCCACTTGCAGTTGCAGTCGCTCTCTCCAGTCCAGGTGTTGCAGCGGCGCATTGGCGGCGTAGTACCACTACTCGACGAGCACCACTGGTTAGCAGACGACCTAGCGACAGCGTGACTGGACCACGAACAAACCACCTGGCTGTGGCATTATTGAAAATAAGTTCCTGATGGGCTTAATGAAATTAAGTCCCTGATCAAAGAGGCGCACAAATGAGGAATAAAGGTGACCAGGATAACATATGATTTCATTTTGTCAATTATCTTTGGTTTCTTCTTTTTTATTTTTTTTTTATTTTTTTAAGATTAGATTATCTTTTCATCGCTATATAACTGGAGCAGGTTATCATGGATGTTGTTTTCAATCATACAGCTAAAGGGAATGAGAATGGCTCCATTATTTCTTTCAGAGGTGTTGACAATAGTATCTATTACATGGCAGCACCCAAGGTATACCTCAATATTTTTGCTCTCAATATTTTCTAAGGACGCGTCTGTCGCTAATCCCCAATTGATGAAATCAGGGGGTGATTTTTTTTTGTTAGTTTTAGGTAAATTACGACAGTTCTAAACTGCTATTTTATGTTTTTTTTTTGTTAGTTTTAGGTGAATTACGGTAGTTTTAAAATGCTATTTTTATGTTTTTTTGTTGGTCTTAGGTAAATTATGACAATTCTAACTGTCATTTTTTGCAAAAACTAAACCACCATTTTTATACATGATAAAATTGTGGTGGTTAATGGGAAATCGCCGTATTATATCGAATGACGGAGATAATTACGTCAGTTTTGAAAATCGTCATTAAGGCAAAAAAAATGACAGTTATTACCGTTGTAATCTGCAATAAATAACTATCATTTTAAACCTTTTTTTTTGTAATGTGATTATGTAGAATAACCTTAATCCTTGTAAATGAATATGCAATTGAGGAAAACAAAACAAACCAAGCCACAAAGAATCAACGAACTAAGCCAATGGAGTCTATCATGGGTTTGATAGCATATAATTGTTGTTTAGTCGTTTACTTGAGGACTAGGTTTGAAACCTCGAGTGCCAATGGAGGAATAGTGATCATTTTATGCTCTTTACACGAATTGAGCTGTTTCAAGTTCTTTTTCGTTGCTTTCCAAAATTCAGAATGCATTTTGGTGAAGAAAGATGATGCTGAAGAATAATGTTATGCAAGTGTGAGTGATGTGACTCAAATTCATTGTTTTCTCCTGCTATGTCATTTTTCATTGCATTTGATGGAGATGTCATAATATAAATGGTTGTTTGACTAAATCAAACTCCGATCATGGTCGATATTATGGAAAATTGAGACTGGTCAAGTGGGACTGTGATGTAGAACTCTTAACACCCCCTCCACAGATGCTTGGACGGAATAGGAGAGCCTAGCTGAATAGGCAACAGAGAAGCTTAGCGAAATAGGCGAAGGAGATTCCTAGCGGAATAAGCGACAAAGATGAAATCTTGACTCTAATATCATGTGAGATTCTAATTTAAAATCAATTGGTATTAAATAGAGTAACCCAATAGATATATAAACTATATCTGAAAGATTGAGGCAGATGATGCGAGACTCTTAACATGTGAAGTATAATTAAGCGAAAAAGTTGAGTGGTCCATGTACTTTACATTGGGATATGGAGAAAAGACTTGGCAATCAAATTAGATAAAGGTAAGAAGCCAAGGCCTCAAAGATTCAATGAACCAGTAAATTTTTTGAGGTGGAGAGAACTCAATGGTGTCAATGCTCTTGGGTTATTTCAATCTCATATTCTTCTGCAATGGTTAAAGTTCTTCCGTGGGTTAGGGTTCTTACACAAGTTCAAAATTGGGATATGATGATTTTAATTTCACTTTGTTTTCATAAAAGGAGAATGGGGTAAATGTGTTTTTGATGATTTTCAAATAAATTTATAAATAATTTGAAAATTTTCATTTAAGTTTTTAAGGGTCATTCAACAAATAAATGAATCTAACAGATTTTTCATCAATAAATAACCTATGGGGATATGACTAGGATTATAAAGTGTATATGTGTTTTAATTTAGTTGGAACACTTAAAAAAGGCACCAGAATCCTCCCATATATGGATACTAGAGAAATCTTATTGGGTAGATATCTCAACAAATTAAACTTCATCGAAAATGTGTAGAATAAGATTTAGAAAAATAGGGAAATTTACCTTTTTTTGTTTTAAATTTTACCTTATTATGGAGGAAAACAAAAACGTACGGTTTAGTAAATAAAGTATGTACAATACCATGAAATCAATAATAATTTCATACTTTGCGGAAGAGTTCCAATTAATCCCAAGCCGCACGATGAAGACAGTGTACTAGGTCTATGGTCAATGATAATCGGCAAAATATATGCTTTCATCATCATTATCTTTATTTCTTTTTTTAAATTTGATCTCCTATATTTTATTTCTGTTAATTTGATTTCTTTTTTGTGAATATTATTAATATGATCCTCCATCATTATTATGTAATTTTCTCATCAAAAGTAATGATGTGTCACTAATCAATGATAATTATGTTATTACTATATCGTATCCATATCATCATTATATTATAGTCACGTCATCATCTATTGTTAGTAACATATTATAATTGTTAATGATGTATCATCATTTATGTTAGGATTTATAATGAAATCATGATAGATGATCATATTAAATGATAATTTTAAAGATAAAAGACTAAATTAATAAAAATAAAAATAAAAATAAGAGATTTAAATAAATTTTTTAAAAATATTCTTTCACTCAATAAATAAAATATTAATATTTTAAAATACAATTAAATACCTAAATAAAAACTTTTTTCAATAAAATTATTTTATACAAATAAATTGTAAAGTGATATATTACTTTGATAATAAGATGAGTCATTTCATTCCCTTCACTTACCTTTTGCTTTATCTGTTATTATTATTTAGTCTTGGACGGTCGACCGCCACTGTTGGAAAAGGTACAAGGTCGACACAAAGCGCCAACGTGAAGGACAGCAGGTGGGGAAATTAGATAAACCATGGCCATCATCATGCATGCAAGTTGTTTTTTTTAAGAATTATTTTTATTAATATTTCAGTGACTTGTAAATTTAATTAATGATTTCTCCATTGACTTAAAATAGGAGTCTGTTTTTCTTTTGATTCTTAGTAACCCCACATCCACTCGCGTTGAAAGCCACAAGACCAGATTATTGCAAAAGCCGTCTTTGCAGATATTCCAAAGCATTTGGGACTATGGGTTTCAGCTGTCTCTGTGGAAGCACTCTCACCGCACTTCTAAAAATATAAACGTTAACTGGTGGTATCTCTTCCTTCATCAGCTCTTTATTATGTTCGAACACTTCTCTTGAGGTAATTATATTTCCCATATATTATTCTCTTTCATTCTCACTAGCTAATTCTATTCTTGCTTAGCTTCTTTACTTCCTTCCTTTGTTCCTTCCCTCCTACACTTTTGAGTTTGATTCACCACCCTAATTATGTATCTTATGCTTCTCTAATTCGTAATCTCTATTACTTTCCTCTTCTCCTCCTTTTTGCTAAAGATGGTGGAAATAATTCTTCAACCATTTGAAAATATCTGTTCTTGTTGCACATATACAGTTCCAAAATCTTTCTTTTGATGCGTTCTTTTCTATTTTTTCATGCTTCTTCTACCTCCCTCCTCCTCCTCCTCCTCCTCCTCCTCCTCTATTCTATACAACTTCTTGAGGTAAATCTATTACGTAAATCTCTTATATCTTCCTTTTTCTTCTTTTTTATTTATTTATCAGATTATCTTTTCACTTAAAGGTGGGAGACTAATTTTTCAAGTCAGACAGGATATTGTAAGGCAACAAAGTTCTCTCAATTAAATTTTAACGCAGTTGTATATTCAAAGCTTAAATTTGAGACCCTTAGTTAAACTAAAACAGCTCCCAGCCCCCGACAACTAATCTACACGTTTGGTGGTTTCTTTCTCTTCCAATTTTCTTAAACTTCTATATCACATTATATAATATATAATACACTGACTGGTTTTTTGTAAACCAATATTAGTAACAGGCAGGCGTAGGGAGATATCCTGTGCAGACTTGAAACATCAGGTATGGAATAACTGATTACGAATAAAATTTTGAGGTGTGTATTACAAAGACTTGTAGTTTGTAAGTCAATTGCTAAAAAATTTAAAAGAAAAAAAGAAAAGCATATTATGTTCATGAAAGAGAATGGTAGCTAACTAGGTGCTTACACGTAGCCTCTCCTGTTGCAAGTATTATTATGTTAGAATAAGACATAAGCATCGGGGACAGCCGCCCTCACCTGTCTCCTCTGAAAAAGATTATTCACCACACCAAGTCCTCTCTAAAGCCACTCACCATGATTTCAATTTCAAACGTACAAATATATCCAAGACTAGTCTACGAATCTTAAATTTTTTGAAACGTTGATATTTTTCTGGTGCATTGAATTGCTCTTGTAATTTTGGTTAACGTTAGGTAAAATTTTTGTTAAAGTGATAATTTTAACATTCTAATATTTAATATATTGTTGGTAATATTTGTATTATATCATAATTTATTTTTATTGTGATCTATTACTTTTGAGTTGAAACGTTATTTAATTTATAGAAAAAATTCTTTTAAATTAAATTTATCTTTAAAATAATTAAATAAGAATGTATCATCTTTAATTTAATAAATTATATTTAATTTTAAATTATTAAATGATCTAAAACTAAATACACTATTATTTATTCATTAAGAGAAAATTTTACTTTAGAGAAATTTTTTTATTTACATATTTTTTATTCATAAATAAAAATGTGATATTATTAATATAATTCAATATTGTAGTTAATAAAATAATTATTATTAACCAATTATACCATATTGTGTAATGTTAAACTAATGAAAACTTCACGTCAAAAAAAAAAAACTGATGAAAACTTACCTATGGCGGCCATGAAGTGCCCAAGCTACGATTAATCTTGTACTCAAAGGTTTTAGGGACAGTTCTGGGCAACTAATGAAAAATAAGAATTTTGAGAAACTTAAATAATAAACAAAAGGTTAACGGAATAAACAAAATTACGCACTTGCTTCCTTCTTCTTCTTTTTTTTTAGCCTTTTGTTGGTAAAAATATAGTACTACGTACTTCTCTGAATTCAACAACTTTGTACCTTAAAATGCATCGTCAACAAGTGAAAAGATTGTATGTTTGTTTTACAGAAAAATGGCGACGGTAATTGCGAACTCAACAGCATCATCATCACAAGCACAGGTGGTTCAGATTGCTTCTGCTCAGCTTGGAAGCCCTTCTCTTTTACTAACAACATCATCACCACAAGCACAGGTGGTTCAGATTTCTTCGGCTCAATTTCGACGCCCTTCCCTTGAACTAATAGAAGATAAAAGTACTCTCTCTCTCTCTCTCTCTCTCTCTCTCTCTACATATATATTTAATCATTATTGTTATTAAAAAAAAAAAAGGTTTCATTTCACTATATTTCTAATTTTCAACCAAAAAATAATAATGTGTATCTAATATTTAATTAAACAAAAAATTGTATCATCCCTTTTGGTAAGTGACTTTAATTGTTAGTACCGCGTACGTCATGACGTTAGAATTACTTAGTCTAATTTTCACCTAAACTAATATATAACAAAAATATAAAGTATCCAACACTTTAATAAACCGAAAACGGCATTGGGTTTGTTTTAAACTTTTAATAAAATTTGCTAACGAATGCCAATACTAGTGTTGTGTTTTTTTTTTCTAAACACAAAAGTTTAGAATGAGAAGATGTTCTTTCTATTTCAAAATCAAGACAAATTATCAATTATGGTTTATAATAAGATTACATATCACTTATTAATAAAAAAATATTGAAATCGAACTCAAGTTAATGTTTTCATGAATGCCAACACTAGTTAAGTAATTAAAATAATAACTATTAAATAGAAATTATAGTTAATTTTATAAATATAAATAATTTAGTAAAGGATATTCAATAATTTTAATGTCTACCAAAAAATTAAATGCATTTTAATAATTACCCTTAGAGCACTAATTAACAAAGTCATGTAAAAAATAAAATGCAAGTATCTTCGCTCATAAAAAAGAAAATAGATTTTCTCATAGTCATAATATATATATATATAAAAGATTTGCTATATCATCTTAATACTAAATAAAAAAATTTAATAAAAAAGTAAATATATTTAATGTCTTAGAAACATAAAAACATTCAATACTTTTTTCATTTAGTAATTAGGAGAAAAGTAATTCTTAAATAGACACGGTCTATCATAGGAATTTAAATCATTATTTGACATGTGCAATGTGGTATGAACCATCATAAAATTATACCAATCTTTAATAATATTTTTACACATATCAAATAATAATTTGAGTATCTAAAAATGATGTGGTAGACCGTGTTTACTTAAGAATTTCTCATTAGGAGGATTAGTAAGAAGATTGTGTAAAAGGATTTAGAATTATTATTATTATTATTATTATTATTATTATTATTATTATTATATATATATAGAGAGAGAGAGAGAGAAATTATTATATATTCATAGAGCAGTAATAAATGCATAAAAATTCTTTGGTATTCTTGGAATAAGTTATTTTTCTTGCTTTGTACTATTGAATAAGTGTCACATTAATTTTGTGAGTCATCATTGTTTCCTATTTAAACTATATTTTTAACTACACTTTAATAGTAGTGAAAATGTAGTTTAAGTGGGAGATAATGATAACACACAAATTTTATGTGGCACTCATTCAAAAGTACAAAATAAGATAAATGTCTTGCTCCGGAAACACCTAAGAATTTCTCATGAATGTATGCTCTAGAAGGATCTCAACCATTGATTTCAGTTATTTTCTTTAAAATTTATGTAAATGTGTTTGAAATCAACAGTGAGTATCATTTTGAAGCATGCATTTATTGTTATTCTAGGAGTATGGTATAATTTCTCAGATATGTGTGTGTTGCTTTTTCATTAAAAAATAAAATTTAATTAATAACTTTATATTCTTTTTTTGGCTTAAATATGTTTTTGATCCTTGAAAATATACTACATTTTGGTTTAGGTCCCTATAAGTTTTTCTTTTTTAGTTTTCATCTAAGTTTTCAAAAATAGATGGTTTTGGTCTTAGTCCCGATCGTTAGTGAACATCTGTTAAATGATGAGGTGCAAATAAAGGTACACATCATCGATGCCTCCTGTCATTACTAATTATATGTAGCGAGACCTTAGTCCATTTAAGTTGCCAAATTGGCATATGGGACCTACATGCATATGAATAAATATGATTTTGGTTCCTAAAAATATACCACATTTTGGTTTTGTTCCCCATATACATATATATATATTGGTTTACGTCCATCTTCCCTCATTTCCCTCCATCTTCTTCCTTCATTTTCTTCTTCATTTCTCTCCATTTTCTGTTCGTTTTCTCAGCTACCAAACAACACAAACTTGCTACACCACTCTTGATATTCACCATGGCACTGACTCCCTAGCATACCATTTCCCAAAAAGGCCACGAATTACCCATTGTTGGCCTCTATCTCTGTGTTTTCTTTTTTTTTCCTCTCCATTTTCTCACCGTTTTCTTAGCAAGCAAACATCACAACTCCACCACACCAACCTCGAGATTCACCACGACACTTCTTCAAGAACACCTTCACAATCCTTCAACAATCAATCCAAATCAAAAGCACCAAAAATGCTAAAAATTGAAAACAAATCCCGTCTATGTTGTCATCTCAGTGAAACCTACCATTCAACACTCTACTAATAAATGATTACAAATTTGGGAGTGAAATTCGTAGATGTTTTAAAAAAAACTAAAAATGAAACAAGAAAGCTAACTACATTGATAGGAATACCCAGATCCCAATTTTGAAAATAAAAATTTAGAAGCAACTGAGAGCTACCTTCACAAAATCAATATATAAGCATAGTTCTTAGCTTTCCATTTTGTTTGAATTTTTCTATATAATATATACACATACACAACAATCAATTGAATAGAACATCAACATCCCCTTCCCTAAATCTAGATCCTTTTTTGTTTATTAGTATTGGATTGGAGTTTGGGTCCTTAGTATTTGTAGGTCTATGTTGCACAGGATGGTAGAGGTTGTGCAGTGATGGCTGCCATGGAAGCTGGTTCATGTATGGAAGTTTGAGTTGTCAATGGCAGCACTGTTTCTTATATGGCGATTTGGTTGTTGGTTTGGGTATGAGTAGGTTGGAGGTGGTGATTTTTGATGGTAGAGTGGTTTTGGCTTCTGTGTTGTGCGATTGACAAGGATACTCTGCAATCCTAGGGCTCAAAATTAGGGGGATTGTGGAGGAAGAAGATAGAGAGAGATGAAGACGGACATAAACCAAAATAAAATTTATAGGGACCAAAACTAAAATGTGATATATTTTCAGGGACTAAAATCATATTTACTCATGTGCATGTAGGTCTCACATGCCAATTTGGTAACTTACATGGACCAAGGCCCCGCCACATAGGATTAGTAATGACACATGGCATTAATCACGTGGACCTTCGTTTGACACCTCATTGCTTAATAGATATCCATTAACAGCAAAGACCAAAACCACCTGTTTTCGAAAAACTTGGACGAAAAAAAAATTATATGGACCTAAACCAAAAAGTGGTATATTTTCAGAGACCAAAACATATTTAAGCTTATTTTTTTCATTGAACAGAATGTCTCTCTCTTCATCAAAATGAAACTCCACTACAAATATTTAACTTTAAATTAAATATTGGTATTAGAATTTTACTAACATACCTTTAAATTAAAGTTGTTTTAAATAGAGAGAATGGTAGTTTTTTGTCCAAAAGTAAAAGGTAAATGTTACTAGCATTCTTCTTCTAAAATAGAAGTGGGAGAAAGTTAGCAATCCCATGTAAATATTACTAGCATCCTTCTTCCTAAATCTGGATCCTTTTTTGTTTCTTAGTATTGGATTGGAGTTTGGGTCCTTAGTATTTGTAGGTTTATGTTGCACGGGATGGTAGAGGTTGTGCAGTGGTGACTGCCATGGAAGCTGGTTCGTGTATGGGAGTTTGAGTTGTCAGTGGCAACGCTGTTTCTTAGATGGCAATTTGGTTACTGGTTTGGGTATGAGCAGGTTGGAAGTGGTGATTTTCGATGGTAGAGTGGTTTTGACTTCTGTGTTGTGTGATTGACAAGGATACTCTGCAATCCTAGGGCTCGAAATTAGGGAGATTGTGGAGGAAGAAGATGGAGGGAGATGAAGATGGACATAAATCAAAAAAAAAAATTATAGGGACCAAAACTAAAATATGATATATTTTCAAGGACCAAAATCATATTTACTCATGTGCATGTGGGTCCCACATGTCAATTTGGTGACTTACATAAACCAAGGCCCCGCCACGTAGGATTAGTAATGACACATGACATTAATCACATGGACCTTCCTTTGACACCTCATTACTTAATAGATATCCACTAATGGCAGGGACCAAAACCACCTGTTTTCGAAAAACTTGGACGAAAAAAAAAATATATGGACCTAAACCAAAATGTGGTATATTTTCAAAAACCAAAAACATATCTAAGCTTATTTTTTTTTTACAGAGTGTCTCTCTCTTCATCGAAATAAAACTCCACTACAAATATTTAACTTCAAATTAAATATTGGTATTAGAATTTTACTAACATACCTTTAAATTAAAGTTGTTTTAAATAGAGATAATGATAGTTTTTTTGTCCAAAAGTAAAAGGTAAATGTTACTAGCATCCTTCTTCTAAAATAGAAGTGGGAGAAAGTTAGCAATCTCGTGTGTGCGTGCGTGCATGAGTGCGTGCGTGCGTGCGTGTGTATTTTCAGAGATCAAAAATATATTTAAGCTTATTTTTTTGACAGAGTGTCTCTCTCTTCATCAAAATAAAACTCCATTACAAATATTTAACTTTAAATTAAATATTGGTATTAGAACTTTACTAACATACCTTTAAATTAAAGTTGTTTTAAATAGAAAGAATGATAGTTTTTTGGTCCAAAAGTAAAATGTAAATGTTACTAGCATCCTGCTTCTAAAATAGAAGGGGAGAAAGTTAGCAATCTCTCGTGTGGGTGTGTGCGCGCGCGCGCTCTAAATCCCTTTATATTTGTCTTTTTAAAAAAATTGTTTTGTCCCAAATTTCCATCATTTGAAAATATCAAGAAAGTATTAATTAATCTTTTTCAACTTTACCTTCATTTCTTTATTATCTCAACTAAATCCAATAACTACATTAATGAAGATGTAGAAGAGATGAGATTTGGGAAAATAAAATATTAATGGAGTGAGAGAGAAAGAATAATTTAGATATATTAGACTATATTTATGCATACCAATGTGTGTTAGTCCGAGTAGAAGGGGTTCAAGACCCTTAAGCATGTGGTATTGGGTTCGATCCTTAGATTCATGTATATGAAAATAATACAATTGGAAAGAAGTCCCCCCTTAAGCGCCTGATTTGCACCTCAGAAGATTAGTTTCTCACCTATCACGTGAGGAGATACTTTGAGAAACCCAAAAAAAAAGACTATATTTATACATTAATTATGAGATCTAACTTGATTGATGAACTAAGATTCCCATGAATGAACTTTAAAAAAATTCTTATATAAACTTATAACATTTACGTGATAGGTAATGAGGATACTTTTGAGTTTAAAAATGCAAAAAAAAAAAAAATCATTTCCCCCTATTCCCCTCACTATATTTTCCCCCCATACATTAATTATGAGATCTAACTTGATTGATGAACTAAGATTCCCATGAATGAACTTTAAAAAAATTCTTATATAAACTTATAACATTTAAGTTAAGTGTACTTGACTAATAACATTATTAATTATGATAAGTTATGATAATTAATTATTATCTATTAATTAATGATATGATTGATCAAGTGTACTTAACTTAGGTATTCCAATTTTATGCAATAATCTCTCATGAACTTTATTACCAGCATAGGAGTTTAAAACCCATTAAAAATCCTTAGTAAGGAGTAAGGGCACATCCTTATCTTACTGAAAAAACGATAATACACCAACTATAGATAAAATGACTTATATTGATTTAAAAATTTAATATAATAATATGCAAATAACACTATAAGTATTAATAAGAATTAAGTATAGTAGTAACTGATAAGCAAGTCACATTTTAAAAAGACAAGGGTCTCATAATTGTGACAATATCCAAAAAGTTAATCTCATTGTAACAATATTTGCAGAGATACTCTGGTCAAAGACTAAAAGAAAAAGGTCAAAATGAAGTAATTTTCTCTTTTTCTAAACTTTCATTTACCAAAAAGTAAAAAAAAAAACTACAAATAACATTTTATAAAAAAAAAAATTAAAAGGGACGAAAATAGCAATTAAGTGTATTTATGATCATTAAAATAGGGTAAGTAAGGATCATTCGAGTGGAAATCGGGATTGTGAAGATAGAAGTGACACCATATATGCCTAAAAGATTTTGAATCCCTAAAATCCCCACCCTCACATCCCTCTATTTTTAAGTTCTTTATTACTTTTAAAACTTTTTATGCACTTTTTAAAAAAATAATGCTACTTCCAAAACTACAGCAAGAACCTTCAAATTGTTGCAGAATGTGAAATAAAAATGTAATATGCAAAGTGATTCAGTGACAAGAACCACAAAAAAGTTTTGTTTTATAAGAAAAATTATGGGTATGCAACATTACCTTTTTAAAAAATATTCTTTGCCCACCAGTTGACACAAACACTGCCACAACTCACCAAAATGACATATTAATTGTGAATCCGAGGAACAAATGATTCGTTTGAATGAGCTTTTAAAATGAAATCTTGTCTATGTAATCTTTTTTTAAAAGATTTTTAAAAAAAGTAAATATGATTTTATGTTTAGATGTAATATTATGGAAATAATTTTTTAATATTTGAACAACTTTTTATGTTATAAAAAAAATCATTTTTGAGAAGCATCAAAATACATCTTTTAAAAAAAAGGTACAATTTATGCTTTTTCTAATACATTTTTTTCTTTAAAAAAAAGTTCATCCAAACATAATAAAAATAAACAAAAATATTTTTTTATCTAAAAAAGTACATCCAAACGGCTCAAAGTAAACTTACAACAACCAAATACAGTCCTGCAAGCATTATATAATTGCCATTTGCAACATTTAAGCATCCACATGTTGTGTCCTCCGTGAATCAGTTTTTTAAGTTTTACATGATGACCGATAGACCCTGGCTAAAGCATATCAAGGTTATGGTTATTCCAACCCTTCTGTTAGTACACTTAACTCTCCAAAACTCAAACGAGTTCAAGTAAATATATTTAGGCTCTGTTCAGTTGAAAAAAAGTTCCACTCTAATTTCTTCAGGGCAATTCTTCTACAAATGTGTACCCCTTTATAAGCTAGCACTGAAAGGTGATTGGAATGCATCTAAGCGTATGATAGATGCAGATAGTAGGCTGCTGAACGCTGCTATAATAAAGGGTTGGGGCACACTACTTCATGTTGTGGCAGGATCAAAGCATGTTCACTTTGTGGAGGAACTGATCAAATTACTTGACCCATATGACCTGGAACTGCAAGATTACAATGGGAACACTGCACTTTGCTATGCTGCTGCATCTGGAGACCTGCAAATTGCTGCTATGATGATCAAGAAAAATGGATGCCTACCACAGATCACGGGTGGAGAAGGAGTGACTCCTCTTTACATTGCTGCCTTACAGGGAAGAAATGACATGGCAAGGTATCTATATACCCTGACTACTGACATATTTGAAGAAGAGGACCGGAGTACATTGTTCTTCCTTTGTATCAAGAATGGTTTGTATGGTGAGTACATTACTCAAAATAACTCCTAAAGCATTGAATCCTTGATACTAGAAGATTCACATGGTAACAATGTACAAATGATTTGGTAAATAAACATGAAAATGAAACACAAACTGAGACAAACTAATATAAGGTCTACTTATATTAATGGTAAAATAAGGTCGCTTGATAGTATATTCTTTTAGATTTGATTTTGGATAAATCAAGTGACAGTTGGCCATATTGGACTGGTAAAAATTTTACACATCTGAATCTGTTAGGCTAATGGCTCAGTTTATGGATCTGTTAGGCTCAAAAGAGTTTTGAACCTTTGTGTATGTTATCATAATAGAGGGATCTGTGCAATAAAGTAAAATATAAGGGAGTGGAGAGTAATTTGCTAAAGATATATTCATAATCTGTCATGATGACTCAATTAATGAATAAATAACATAATAATTGAAGCATAACTGTCAAGTACATCACTAATTACACCTAACTGAAGTAATGCCTAACAACTGCAGCAACAAAAAGAAAAGGAAAACATAAAGAAAAAATAGAGTACATATGCTGTTGTCACTCACCAGGTTTTGGAAAATTTTGCAGATTTAGCTTTGCAAATGTTACAAACAAAGCCAATGCTAGCGTTGGCCCGAAATGAAAACGATGAGACTGGCTTGCATCTCTTGGCTCGAAAGCCTTCTGATTTTACTCGTCAGCGTCGATGGTACCTTCAAAACGTCATCAACTCTAGTAAGTCTTTACAATCATTGTTATTAGGAAAACGGAATTGGGTTTATGTTTTCACTTTACTGTCTTTTGATACACTCTAGCCATTGGCCTTTGCAAGTTCTTTATAAACTTTTATCTTATCTAATGTTTAATTGTGAATTGAATCTCATACAATCCATAACTTTGAAGTAGTGACACGAACTAGAGTTTTGACATGTCAACGTATTTTGTCAATATTTTTTTTTTACATTATTGTTTAGATTTTAGATAATAGAGAATATAAAACATTTGATCTTTAAGAATCTTCAACCAGATAATTTACTTCTTGGTCATTGTTTCTCAATTCTCATCACATTACCAACTAGTTAAATTATGCGTGATAGGTGTGAAGCCAACTCCGGTCCTCCAACTTGTTGGGTGTCTTTGGAGCATGCTTCTGAGTCTAGATTACCCAGAAACAGAGATGAGGATATTCATAAGTCGACCATCACAAGTAACATTTGATGCTACAGAAGTTGGAAATTTTTACTTTGTGGCTGAGCTTATGAGGTCATACCCTGATTTAATATGGGAAGTGGATGGCAAAAACCAAAGCATATTTCACATTGCTGTTCTGCATCGACATTCTAGCATCTTCAGTCTAATACATGAACTAGGCTCCATCAAAGATTTTATAGCAACTTTTGAGGATGATGAAGAAAATAATATATTGCATTGTGCTGCAAAATTAGCACCTCCATATCGGCTTAACTTAATTTCTGGAGCAGCACTTCAAATGACACATGAATTACTATGGTTTGAGGTATTTTTCCCACAGCTCCACAATACATAACTATCATATAGGATTATATGTTCTCATGTATACATATTCAACATTTACTCTCCTTTCTTTCAGTTTCAAACAACAGGATCTGTATGATTGCTTCTTGTATCTATCTGCATCATGGTGATTTGTAATCAGTCTTACGTAACTTATGCATCATTTCATTATGTGAAAACCTTCATATATACATGGTATCACATACATTATATTTTGATATGGCAGGAGGTGAAGAAAATAATGCTGCCATCAGATATAGAGAAAAAAAATTCTAATGGCAAAACTCCTCGTGAATTATTCGTCGAGGAGCATAAAGAATTATTGACACAGGCAGAGTCATGGACGAAGAGCACAGCTAATAATTGTATGCTTGTTTCAACACTCATAGCCACCGGAGTGCTTATTGCTACATTTACCATACCTGGCGGCAACAATAAGAATACAGGAGCTCCTAACTATTTGCAGAAACCAGCATTCCTGGTATTTGCAGTATCAGATGCAACTGCACTGATATCATCTTCAGCCTCAATACTAATTTTCTTGTCAATCCTTATCTCAAGCTATGCAGAGGATAACTACTTCAAGTCACTGCCCTTGAAGTTACTATTTGGACTAATAGCACAATTCATCTCTATCACAAGCATGATGGTAGCATTTAGTGTTTCCTTTTTCATTACATATTATCATGGTTTAAAGTGGGTTCCATATTTTATTTCCGTACTTGCTTTTCTGCCAATACCCTTATTCACATTTCTTCTATTACTTTGGTCAGATATTATCTACTCATCTTACTTTTGTATGTCTCTATTTCGGCCAAGTAAATATATGCTTTACTAGAAAAGCAGAGGCCATGTAAATTATAGATCTATATAGCCTACCTTGTAGTTGTATGCTCTGTGAATTCTTCTCTCAATGTAATGATTAAACAGGTTAAAAATGCCAAAATTCCTTTTTATCTTTTAAGGTTGTTTCAAATGCATCCCTAAATTTCCAATCCATTTAGTCACATTCTTATTCTATTTATGATACTTCAATTCAACTGAAATTAGTGAAGTAGCTATTTCCCATGTTCTACTTAACAGATATCAGACCATTATAGTCACAATAAGTCACCTGACAAAAGAGAAATAATGGAACTAATAGGTACAAGGGACAGCTAATTAAATCTTGCATGAACACTACTAAAAGTCTGGAATTGGAGTTTGCATCATACGTTTTACTCAATATAGACCTATATCCTAACCTATGAACAAAATGAAGGTAATTTTGACATTCTCAACACTACCAAACATAATTCTAACATTTTATGAGCTTCCCATGTGGCACTCAGTTTCTGGATACAAATGATTTGTATGTAAATCATAGTGGAATTAGAAAGGCTGATAATTCTAAGGATTATACTGATTACAGAGTGATTATTTTAGTCATCGAGCTGAACAATTGAGAAAAACTGAAGCAGCTAGTGACTAGAATAGGTCGGGCATCCTTCACTACTTGATTATTGAGGGTTGACTAGAATCGTGTCAACTATGTTTCTTCCTGCACATAAGGTTTACATAAATAGGTCTCTGAAAATGGGCCAGCAAAAGTTAATCCAACTAGGATGGATTCATGCATTTACAATGCATATGAATCAAGTATTTATATGAAGGTAAAAAAACTCTAACGAGTACTAACAAGTAACAACAAAAGCCAGCACTCTACTTTGATGTGATGGTGTATAAAAAACAAAGAAGAAAAGAAATCCTTCATGAAATTGACAAGCAATTGCACCTATTACACGGAAGCAATATATTTTGATTTGTTTCAAGTATCCAAAGTGCAAGACTTAGCAAAGGATGCTGAAGAGAAATGTATTTTTGTAGTTGCATTTGACACATAACAATCATGCTTAGGGGAATTATACTAAAAAGTAAAAACTTATTGTGGCAAGTAAAGCATACCTTGTAAATTTAACAGAACAGATTGCATCTCTTAATTATTCAAGACTAGGATTTCTAATAAATTATAGTTTGAAAATATACAACCATACTAATTTCCCAGATCAGCACAAAATAATTATTTGTTAAATTAAGATTTTAATCTTTATATATTTCAATTATTTTCAACTTTAACTCTTGAAGTTTTTTTTTTCAAATTAATCTTTACATTTACAAATATTTTAAAATAGTTTATACCGTTAATTTCCATTATAATACTGATATAACCCCATCAATCAGTTGTCTGTCTACATAGTTAGTGTTCATTTGTCCACCAAGTGTTCATAAGTACTCTTACATTTCAATAAGAGCTCCTGCAAGTGCTCCTTTTTACTGAGTTGGTGCTCATTCATTCAGAAGTGCTCCTTTTTACTGAGTTGGTGCTCATTCATTCACTAAAATTTAAAAATAAAGAAACAAAATAAAAACACTGTTATGCTCCTTTAGATGTTGTTCTGGTTTTCCCGTTTTGGTGCAGCTCTAAAGTACGAAGCTTTATGGTGTTACTTATTCAAACTTCGGAGGCTTGGGTGTTTGGCTTGGCCCTATGGCAAGCGCAAATCCAACACCCGAATAAGCGGGATTAGTCTTGCAACCAAAAAATAGATAAGAGTCTTTTCTGTTTAAACATATATGAGAAAGTATTTATGTTCTTATTTGCTCACCAATTGCATACATTTGAAAAAAAATTAAAATCAACAAATTCTCTTTTCCAAAGCAAGTAAAAGAAAAACAAGCAAATTGTAGTACCCTTACAGAAATGGTAGTAAAGTACAGGAGAAGAAGAAGAAAACAGATAGGTATGCCAATAGCAGTGCCCAGGCTTAGACGAAACTGGGTCGGCAGGAGAGTGGCGGAAGGAGCCTTACATCTCCACCAAAGGAAAAACCCAAGCTTAGGGACGGGGCATTGACTAAATTAAATTTTTTAGTTTTGTTTTGTATTTTTCGTTTTTTTATTGCTTCGGAAGTCCAAGCGTTCGGAGCTACTGTAACTAGGTAAACAATCTAACATCAATTGAGATAAGGAAAAGTTAGGTGATGTTTAATTTTTTTATTTTATTTTTAATTTCAATTGATATGTTTTTGTTAATAATTATAAAAATGTCATATTTTTTTAGATTTTATGTTTTTAATTTTTTATAAATAAAATTATTAAAATAAGAACTTTTTATTATTATTTCTTTCACTAAAATTTAAAAATAAAGAAACAAAATAAAAACACTGAGATAGGTCGGTTGATTTGTTCATTGTTTTTATTTTTAGTTAATACATTTTTATTAATAATTATAAAAATAATACTTTATTTTTATTTTATTTTCTGTTTTTAAAATTTTGTAAGGAAAATTATTAAAATAAAATATTATTTTAGAAAAAATTCCTACCAAAATCAAGAAAAAAATACAAAATTATTATATTATGTTATATTATATGATTAGTTATCTCATTTTATATTTCCCCTACCTATTAAATTAAAATGAAATATATAATAACTCCATCGTCTTTGCAAGTAAGGACAACTATAGCATGCCTTCCTTTCTATCCGTAGTTCCGTACTTGACTTGAGGTTGAAAAGGAAAGGCAACAGCTAATGTGTGTTTCCTTTTAACCCAGTGAAATTTCGTGGTATCTTATTTGTCTAATGCAAGTTGGCTTGCCTATAAAAAATATTAATATTATATTTAAATGATAGGGAATGAAAGAAATAAAAAAAAATGTAATTTTTTTTATCCACCATCTCGAATCTTGCCCACCATATCCGGTTATCCACCATCTACAAAGACATATCCACCACCCGCTTAAGAATTTAAAATATATAAATATAAAATAAAATATATGAAGAATTGTATATATATTTTTTAAATATTTAAATTTTATTTTTTTTAAAATTGAAGTATAATAAAAAATAAATGAATACATAATAATAATATTTTATTTTATTTTATTAATAAAATTTTTAAATAAAGAGAATAAAAATTATATTTTATTTTTTTAATTTATCTTTATTTATTTTATTTTATTTTATTAATAAAAAATATTCAAATACAAGATAACTAGAGAGAGTTCAAGTCTTAAAATCCTTCCAGCAATTACTTTTAAAACTACGTGTCAGCCTACAAGAAAAGTAGGGCCGGTGCGTCAAAATATTTACCAGACATAGAATTTTCGTTCTTTTTTTTTTCTCCTAAAAGTAGAATATATTAAATTGCAAATTTATTCCATTATAATAACAGTAAGTCATGGATACTGGATACAATGGAGGAGAAAATTGTTACTGAAAAAAAAGGAAAAAAAATGGAGAAAGTACTAAAAGGGTGGGCATCCTTACCCAAAGTCTAAAAGGAAAGCCAATGTCTGATTGCCGTGGTCTTTGAACTAATGAAGCTTCCTTGCATTTCAAGTGGAATATCATTTGCTTATTATTTTTTATTATGTTATTCACATGTTATATTTTTGAGTATATTTTTAAGGTTGAGTTCGTGTTATACTTTATCTTAACTCAGCTTAAATAATATTTCGTAATACTTAAATTTTTTTAATTATTTTAAAAAATAATAATAAATTATAAAAATTCTTGAAGTACTACTCTTAAAATATATCATTCTCTTTAACCTAATTATTAGTATTTGTGAATTATGACTCGTCTTGACTTGATAATTTTGTTTCACCTCAAAGTTAATTGGATTGATTTTAAATTCTTAAAATTAAATTGAGTATATTTTTAAGGTTGAGTTTGTGTTATATTTTTAATTTTTAATTTTTAAAATATTATGATTTAATTATGTATAATATTTAAATTTTATATTTTATCTAAATAATCGGTCACTCAATTCCAACCTACTTATTAGTTAGATCATGATCGAATTAGATCTATATCAAAAAAAAAATGTGATCCGATCAATATATTAGATTAAGATCGGACTAAGGTAAACTCTTCATGAAAACACCCGTTATTCTCCCTAACACCTCATTTTTTAAGAGAAATGCTAAAACTTTAACGCCGTTCTCCCTCCCGTTCTCAGAGAACGTACTCAACCGTCTCTATTCGTTAATCTCCTGTTTCCTATTACTCCGTTGAGTGCTTGATATGTGCTTGGATCTTCAATTCAAAATTTCAAGTACTGCCCTTCCAGGGTTTCAAAGCTAATGCATTTGTTTCATCCCATTATCAAGCTTTCTTGAATAACCATGTTCATGTGATGATTCAGCCTTTTTAAACTTCAACCCCTTACGGCCTTACACTTGATCAAGTTGGAGTCTTTAGAATTATTGGTATGAGGGTTTTGTCTATCATGTTCCTTAGTTATATGAAGGTAAAAAAACCAACGAGTACTAACAAGTAACAACAAAAGCCAGCACTCTACTTTGATGTGATGGTGTATAAAAAACAAAGAAGAAAAGAAATCCTTCATGAAATTGACAAGCAATTGCACCTATTACACGGAAGCAATATATTTTGATTTGTTTCAAGTATCCAAAGTGCAAGACTTAGCATCCACGAAACCCAAAGCCTGCCTCCACTGACCCTCATTCTTCTCTTGGAACCCATGATTCCACCCGAATAAGCGGGATTAGTCTTGCAACCAAAAAATGGTGTCACTTCTCTGTTGAACCAGAAATGTCATCAAACTTCGTGGAAAGCCAATGTCTGATTGCCGTGGTCTTTGAACTAACGAAGCTTCCTAGCATTTCAAGTCGAATATCATTTGCTTATTATTTTTTATTATGTTGATTATGTTATTCACATGTTATATTTTTGAAGTACTACTCTTAAAATATATCATTCTCTTTAGGGATATTTGTGAATTATGACTCGTCTCGACTTGATAATTTTGTTTCACCTCAAAGTTAATTGGATTGATTTTAAATTCTTAAAATTAAATTGAGTATATTTTTAAGGTTGAGTTCGTGTTATACTTTATCTTAACTCAGCTTAAATAATATTTCGAATACTTAAATTTTTTTAATTATTTTAAAAAATAATAATAAATTATAAAAATTCTTGATATGAATCATTCTACATAGCGTATATTGATATATTTTATTTAGTAATATATTCTGTAAAATATCTTTTAATTTTAATTTTTAAAATTTTATAATTTAATTATACATAATGTTTAAATTTTTATATTTTATCTAAATAATCGGTCACTCAATTCCAACCTACTTATTAGTTAGATCATGATCGAATTAGATCTATGTCAAAAAAAAAATGTGATCCGATCAATATATTAGATTAAGATCGGACTAAGGTAAACTCTTCATGAAAACACCCGTTATTCTCCCTAACACCTCATTTTTTAAGAGACATGCTAAAACTTTAACGCCGTTCTCCCTCCCGTTCTCAGAGAACGTACTCAACCGTCTCTATTCTTTCATCTCCTGTTTCCTATTACTCCGTTGAGTGCTTGATATGTGCTTGGATCTTCAATTCAAAAATTTCAAGTACTGCCCTTCGCGGGTTTCAATTATTGGTATGAGGGTTTTGTCTATCATGTTCCTTAGTTATCCACGAAACCCAAAGCCTGCCTCCACTGACCCTCATTCTTCTCTTGGAACCCATGATTCCTTGGTGTCACTGGTGTTGAACCTGTCATCAAACTTCGTGGTGGTGTTGATGCCCATATGGCCATGACGAACGAGAGCTCCTTTGCCAACGGGAGTGCCAATACGGCGCCGTTTCACTTGGCGGAGATCTGGAAGTTTTCACCGCCTGGTGAGGCGGGTCTCGGTGACTCCGGCGGCAGCGGGTTGGGGATGAGGAGGCCGCAGTTTGGGCACAGCCTAGGCAGTTTGTGGATTTCGCGACGGATCCGACCTGGGATTCCGCGTAACGGCCAGATCAGTTCGAAGCAGAGAGCGACAATTCCAAATCATGGCCATAACAGGAAGAAGCGCGATTCCGAGGAGAAATCCGCTAAGGGCACCTCACCAGCAATGACGGTGCCAATGGCAATGGCGTGGTTGCTATTTTCTCATACCATAAAATAAATCCAAATATATATAAAAAAAATGATCTTGCGTACGAATCTAATGCAACTTGCTATTAAATTAAAGAAAATGGATCTGCTTCTTGCAATTTTTTGATTTGCTATATTTTTTTAGGTGAAATTTTGAGCTTTTTGTTATTAGAATTTGTTTGTGAAGCACGAATTTTGGTGGGGTTGGTGAATTATTATGAATTTGGGTTGTGCAGAATGATGGTGGTGATGGAAAACGCCAGAGTCTTGCAGAGATGAGGGAGGGAAAAAGCAGGAGCAAAACTAGAAAGAAAATGGAGCTGGAGGTGAGAGTACGTTAATACCTCAAAAAGAAAAATGATTTACCGGTTACAAATGTCTGGCAACTTCCAATAGCAGGTTAAGACTGAGCAGGATGCACTGTAGACGCAGCCTTTGTATGAGTTACTAAACTTCACACCAATATTTTATTGATAAACCCAGCGTCATAGGCTCTGTAGAATTCATTTTTTGTGGCCCCACTATGATGGTGAGTTCTTGATGCTTACACTCCACTCTATTACTGGTTTAGTTCATATACTGCAACACAAAAGCTTCGAAAGTTTTAATTTAGTCTAAAAAAATCTCTTTTTTTTTTCAATTTCGTTTCTAACATCTCAACAAAATTTTAATGCTGTCCTTATTGTGGATGCTGTCTATTTTCTAAACGGGCCATGTCCATGTGCCTAACGTGGCTATTTTGCATGCCATATGTCATCAGTTAAATTTGAGATCAAATGATTTTGTTGATTTAAACCGTACATGTTTAATTTCATCTTATATAAACTTTTTTTATAACTTGTCCACAACTAGTATCTGTTTTGTAGTAATATATGCTGTTTGTTTGGGTTTTCAAATGTAGAAATCCCCCAATATAGAGCAAGGAGAGAGGGAGAGAGGGAGAGAGAGAGATAGCAGAATAGCACACATAGAACAAAGAGCTCAAAACTACAATGAAAACTCAAACTCAAGCTAATCACTTAGCATGAAGTGCATTTACCTAATTACCTCAATGAGTAAATATGCCTGCTCCATATGTACAAGAAACTGTATCAACAAGAAGAGGAAACTGTAAAAAAGCAAACAATGTTGCTGGGATACAAGCAACAAGGGTCGTAGGAATGACAACCCGTGCCAATTGATGGCCAAGTACAATGAAAAAAGTTGCACCAAAAGCTATAAGCATTGTAATGATGGAGAAGAAAAGGGTTGTGATGCCAACACTCAACCTCCTAGGCAAGGACACAAGGAAATCCTCCTGTGCATATCTTGAAGTGAGTATGGACAGAAACATCAGTACAGATATTACCGAGGAGAACAATGCAAGAGCATCTGAGATAGCAAAAACTTTGAAGGATGTGGTATGCATAAAAATAGGATATCCATTATTGTTGTTGTTCCCCCCTGGTACTGTAAAGATTGCTGCAAACATCACAGTGGTTATGAGTGTGGCAACTAGCATGCATGATGAAGCAGTGTTCTTCAGCCACTCTTCTCCTTCTTTGGCCAATCCCTTGTGTTCCTCAGTGAATAACATTTGAGGTGTTTTGCCTTCGGAATCTTTAATCTCCTTGAATAGTGGCTGTACAATCTTTTCCACTGCCTACAAAGTCAAGAAATAAAATGTTTAAAACAACCTTAAATACTTAATGAGGAACTAAATTAAGTATGTTGACAACTGAATAATGATTGAGTTATTGACCTTGAACCACAATAATTCCCTTTGCATCTGCAGTGCTGCACCTGATACAACATGAAGTTGATCTGAAGGGGCCAACTTTCCAGCCAAATGAAGTATGTTGTGATTGTTACTGTCTCTATAAGAGATTATCAGATCCTTATGTGCCCCTATGTCATAAATCAGGTTAAATATTTTTTCCTGATGATGCATGATGGCAATGTGAAAAAGGCTTCTTTTTTGGCTATCAACTTTCCATAGTAGATCAGGATATGAGTAAAGAAGCTCAATTGCAATCTCATGAATCCCAAATTCTGCAGCAATAAATAGTGGTCGTGACAAAGGGCTTTTAATTAAGTCCCCAAGCTGTATTTCATCTGAAGACACTATTAGTTCCCAAAGACGTTGCACTAACTTTAAAGCTTGTAAATTCAATATCTTTTTCTTCTGAACTGCTTCAAATCCTGGCACTATAAGTAAAGCAAGTTAGTTCCGGACACAAATAACTTTAATGAGACCATCAAGTAGGCATCATACCAAAATATTTTACAGCACGCCAGAGTCCAGTGAACAATAGGTTATCTGCAACTTCAATCCAACAGATTTAGTTAAATAATGTGTTATATGACAAATATCCTGATTCATAGACATAATATTAGAGTAATAATAGCTCATTTTAGTTAAATATTCAAATAATGTTGGTGCACTTGGAAATGTGATTGTTTATGTTTTTTAAACTGACCAGTATTAATCCATTCCCTACACGGCTTTTATTTTTTATTTTTAAAAAACAATTGATTTACTGGAAAGAGTTCACTAAAAAATGTGTCAAATTATCATTCCAATGATAAATCATGAGTGTGTGCAAAAGATTGATGAGTTCAAAATAATTCTCCGTGGATCTTGCACCTAACATTTGCCAGAATTAAAAGGAAATAAAGGAGAAAGTGGCGAGACAAATTATTTAACATACCTTGAAATGTTGAAGGTACCTGGGATTGGGAGTTGTTACACTGGCATCTGAAGTCAGTCGTTAGTTTGACTTGGATCCCTTCAAAAAGAAATGTCACCATGTCATTCCTTTTGAAGAACTTAACTCCTTATTGGACTCATTTTTTTTATGGGTCTGGACACTTCAACTCAATGTATACCGCTTGAATTATAAATATAGCAAACATAAGACAGAACCAAACAATCTGTACATGTAAAGACCTTCTAAAGATGACAATCAAAAGCATAAGGTAATATAAGATCATATTAACTGACACAATTTCACAATTTCATGGTGTGTTACCCACATGGATAGATGCATCTTTCCCATATTCCTAGTTGAATGCCACTGGTAAATGATGAAGGTTTTCTTGCCAACACATGCAGGGCTGTCTCCCCATTCAAACCATGATAAGTCGCTAATTGTGGTTGACACTCAAGTACATGTAAGGCAAAATCTGAGAAACAAAGATTCATGGATGAATTATTACAACTTCTAAGCTTCTTAAATGGACTAATTTTTTAAAATTACCATATAAATCTGAAGATATAGCGGCAATCAATAGGCTGAAGAAGTCTTCTATTTGTAGATCCTCATGATTAGCCACTGAGTAGAGATACCAAACCATGTCTCTTTGGCCCAGTAATGTAGCTATATAAAGTGGTGTCACCCCTTCACTACCTCGTATTCCAGGTAAGTTTCTATTCCTTTCCACCATCAGCTTTGCAATCCTGGGAATCCCTGATGCAGCAGCAAAAAAAAGTGCAGTATTGTTATCTTTATTTTGAATTTCCAAGTCCTTAGTTCTCATTCTTTTGACCAGTTCCTCCACAAATTTGGTGTGTCGAGCTCCAGCTGAAATATGAAGAGCTGTTTCCCACCCTCTTGAAATCCTGGCATGCTCCGCCCCAGGATGCAAATTTAGGAAGTCATTGGCCTTCTCCCAATCACCTTTCAATGCAGCTCTATATAAGGGCAAATACAAGTGAAGATTCATTGGTATTTTACCTCCTGTCATGCAAACATTAAATATCAGTACACATTTTAACTACTGAATATATATCATACCAGGCAAAATATAATACTTATAAATCTAGGGATCTATAATGGAAGCAATGAGTGTGTAAGATGCTAAAGCAATGGACCATGGAGTAGAAAATTTTAAAATAATGTACAATCAACACGTTAAGCTTACCAAAGGCTGGAAATGAACTTGTGTTGGTTTCTGAAGAATTAATGTGTTCAATATCCAATTGATCATCAACCTGAAGATGTGGAACAGCAAAAGTACTTGATTGGTCAACCAGTTCATATATTGATACAGCATGATCCATGCCATGGGATGGAATAGAAGATATCAAATTTCTGGGGGTCGGAGGCACATCTTCTAATAGAAGTGTTTTTGAACTATAGCATTGATGGATTTGGCTTTTTGACGTATTACATTGATGGTTGATGAACTGAACAGAACATGTATCACATCCATTGGTTCCATCATGATTTTTGGGTGGAAATAGCTGCTGAATACTTGGTGCTCGTTCAAACATTTTACTTGAGATTTGCATTGTCTTAATCTTCTTCAATATCCAGATTGATAGAAAATATAGGTTAGTTGGTGTACAAGATAGTTGATAGTTTTTCTTATAAGAAGAAGGTTGATAAAGCTTGATGGAATTGGATAGGAAAGGGGACGTGAGAGACTAGTGCTAATTTAGTAGGAGAATAGTTCAATTAGTATTGTTTCTCTTAATTTCAAGATAGAGTGCTTGATGCCTATATTTATAGGCCAACACCACCGCCAAATTAAGGTGGCTTTGAACTTTCTAGACTATTCTTTATACATCTCTTACAACCTTCAATTACATGAAGTTTCTAGGATATTGTAGATAATTACAACCATCCATTTTTTGCTACATAAGTGTAGAATTTTCTAGAAATTGGGCATTATTTTCAACACTCCTCCTTAATGCACATGTCTACAACTCCAAGCAAGGTCCTTAACAGCTCAAACTTTGGTCTTGGTAGTGCCTTTGTGAATATATCAGCGACTTGATCGTCAGTTTTGCAATACTCGAGTTGGATTTGCTTAGTTGTTTCTGCTTCTCGGATGAAGTGATATTTAATTGCTATATGCTTGGTTCTGTTATGATGTACCGGATTCTTTGCTATTGCAATTGCAGATTTGTTGTCACAGAAGATTGTGGTTGGTTCTGTCTGTTGTTCTCCCATATCACCAAGTATTTTTCTAAGCCATACAGCTTGAATTGTAGATTCAGCTGCTGCCACGTACTCTGCTTCTGCTGTTGATTGTGCAACTATTGCTTGCTTCTTCGATGCCCAAGAAAATACTCCAGATCCAAGTGTGAAGGCATAACCTGACGTGCTCTTCATATCATCGACAAATCCTGCCCAGTCACTGTCTGTGTAACCAATTAACCTTGAGTTAGTTGCAGGTGCATACCATATACCAAACTCCGTAGTGCCTTGTAAGTATCTCAGAATTTGTTTGCCTGCTCCAAAGTGAATCTAGCTTGGGCTTTGCATAAACCTAGATAGAAGACTTGTAGCATACATGATATCTGGTCGTGTGGCTGTGAGATATAGAAGACTCCCAATCAAACTTCTGTAAAGTGTTGTATCTGCGTTTGGTGTTCCATCGTCCTTTAGCAATTTTTCATTACTCACTAGTGGAGTAGCAACTGGCTTGCACTCGTACATCTTGAACTTCTTTAGTAGTTCGTCTGTGTATCTCTTTTGTGAGATAAATATTCCTTCTTTCCTTTGACTTATCTCGATGCCGAGGAAGTAGTGCATCAAGCCAGGGTCCGTCATCTCGAATGTCTTCATCATGTCTTTTTTGAACTCCGCTATCATCTTCATATTGTTGCCTGTGTAGATAAGATCATCTACATATAGGGGGACAATGAGAGTGTCATCTCGACCTTGAGTCTTGATGTATAGTGGTGGCTCACTCTTGCTCCTCCTAAATCCTTTATCAATAAAGTATTGATTGATTCTGCTATACCAGGCTCGAGGAGCTTGCTTCAAGCCATATAAAGTTGTCCTTAGCCTTAGCACTTTGTTTTCGTTTCCTTTGCTCACAAGTCCTTGTGGTTGCTCTACATAGACCTCTTCTTGAAGCACGCCGTTGAGAAAGGCAGATTTAACATCTAGTTGGTAAATCTTCCATCCTTTTTGTGCTGCTAGAGCTATTAGAGCTAGACGAGCAACAGGAGCAAATGTCTCGTTATAGTCGATTCCAGGTTGTTGTGAGTAGCCCTTGGCAACTAGTCTGGCATTGTGCTTCTGAATAGTGCCATCGGGATTGAGCTTTGTTTTATACACCAATTTAACTCCAATGATATCTTTATCTTTTGGGCAGTCTACTAACTCCCAAGTGTTATTCTTCTCTATCATTTTTATCTCTTCCTCCATTGCCTTGACCTATACTTATTGCTTTGATGCTGCTTCAAAGCTTTCAGGTTCTAGTATGGCCAAGTTGCAAGTTTTGTATATATCCACCAAAGATCTTACTCTTCTCGGAGTAGATTCTGGTGAAGAAGTTTGTTCTTGCGGAGATGAAAGAGGCGTACCTGGATCTTCTGTTGTTTCTTCTTCAACTTCTTCTGTTTCTTGGGGTTGCTGCATTGGTATGGAGATGTTGGTTTTGACAACTGTTTCTTCATCCTAATTCCAAGCAACATTTTCATCGACCTCAACATCTCAACTGATGATGAGCTTCTTTGTTTCCAAATTGTAAACACAATAGCCTTTTGACTGTGTGCTATATCCCAAGAAGATGCCTCGTACCATCTTGTCTTCTAGCTTGTGTCTCTTTATGTCGGGAATATGAATGTAGCAAATGGATCTAAAGACTCTTAGATGTTTGGATGATGGCTTTCTTTCGCTCCAAGCTTCTATGGGAGTTTTATCTTGAACTGCCTTAGTTGGACACCTGTTGAGAATATAAATAGCAGTGTAAACTGCTTCGGCCCAGAAAGTATTTGGTAGACCCTTCTCCTTTAGCATCGATCTCGCCATCTCCATGACTGTGCGATTTTTCCTTTCAGATACTCCATTTTGTTGTGGAGTGTATGCAATTGTAAGTTGACGCTCGATGCCTTCGTCCTCCCAGAACTTGTCAAACTGGTTAGAGTTATACTCTTTGCCACGATCACTTCTAAGTACTTTTATATGTTTTCCACTTTTCTTCTCGACAAAGGCCTTAAATTTCTTGAATACTCCAAACACTTCTGATTTTTCTCTAATAAAGTAGACTCATGTCATTCTAGAAAAATCATCAATGAAAAGGATGAAATACCTGTTGTTGGTAAGTGATGGCGTCCTCATCGGTCCACATACATCCGTATGAACAAGCTCCAACAAATCTTTTGCTCTCCATGCTAGGTTAGTTAGGAAGGGTAGTCTATGTTGCTTGCCAAGAAGACATCCTTCACATGCTTCGTTGTTTTCTTTGAGGCATGGAAGATCTCTTATCATACCTTTCTTATATAGAAGCTTTAAGGCATGAGTATTGAAGTGGCCAAATCTCCGATGCCATAGCCATGAATCATCAACTCGCACTTTCATGGCAATGTTAGTAGTATATTTGAAGCTTATTGGAAAACTTCTATTTCTTTTCTCCATTTTCACTTGGGCTATCTCCTGCCTTTTGTTGTTGTTGCCATATATCATGCATGTGTCCCCTTCAAAGTGAAGAGCATAGCCTTTCTCCATCATTTGACCAATGCTCAAGAGATTTTCTTTGAGATTTGGAACTAGTAGGACATCTTTGATAAATCGCGTACCTTTCTTTGTTTCCACCATAACAGTGCCTTTGCCTTTCGATTCCACAATAGCACCGTTTCCTAGTCGAACTTTAACTTTGATAGAGTCATCAATATCCTTGAAGATGCTCCCATCTTTGGCCATGTGATTGTTGCAACCGCTGTCCAAGTACTAGTTTCCACCCATTTCATCACTGGAGTCTTGGGTAGCATAGAAAATATGTTGCTCACGATCATGTTGATGCTGCTCACAGTCTTGATCTTCGACAAAATTTGCTTGATGTTTATTTTTGCTATAGCAGTTCTTCTCTACATGTCCAAATCTCTTGCAGTGTCAACATTGTGGCTTTCCACGGTATCGACAGTCTTTTTCGGCATGATTTGTCCTCTTGCAGATGCTACATGGAGGATACTTATTGTTTCTAGAGAAACCTCTAGAATTTTCTTTGCTTCTAAAATTTCTTGCACCATTATTATTTTTATCTTTGCATCCTTCACTCTGAGACCATAATTTGAGCTTTGATTGAAAGGCATTTTCAACTGAACCTTCATCATGCCTACTCAATCTTTGCTCATAGGCTTCAAGAGAGCCTATTAGTTCTGTTACCGACAAGGTAGACAAATCTTTGGTTTGTTCAATAGTCGTCATAATTGCATCATACCTTTGGGGAATAAAAATTAGAATTTTCTCGACAATTCTCTTGTCAGGAATATTTTCCCCATAGGCCTTCATTTGATTTACTATTTCTTTAATCTTGGAGTAATAGTCTTTTATGGTCTCAGACTCCTTCATTTTAATTAATTCAAACTCTCGTCTTAGAGTTTGAAGTTTGATGGTGCGTACCTTGTCACTGCCGTGAAACTCCTCCTTTAGAGTACTCCACGCTTCCTTAGCACTAGCTGCTCCCATAATTCTTGGAAAGATAGTGTTGGCCACGGCTTGTTGCAGAATGAATAATGCCTTCGAATCTTTTTGCTTATTTTCCTTCAACTCTTTCTTTTGAGCTGCAGTAAGAGCTGAAGTATCCTGAGGAATAGTAAATCCTTCTTCAATGATGTCCCATAAGTCTTGCAAACGAAAATATGTCGTCATTTTTACGCTCTAAAAATCATAGTTTTCGCTTGAAAAAATTGGGACAGGCATAGATGATAGTTGGGTTGTGTCTACCATGACTCTAGAAAATTTTGAAAGTAGTTTAGGATGGATGGGTGGGAAATTTTTGTGAAGTAGTTGGGTAATGTATCTATGCCCAGTGTATGACCAAACGTAGCTCAGATGCCACTGATAGAAAATATAGGTTAGTTGGTGTAGAAGATAGTTGATAGTTTTTCTTATAAGAAGAAGGTAAATAAAGCTTGATGGAATTGGATAGGAAAGGGGACGTGAGAGACTAGTGCTAATTTAGTAGGAGAATAGTTCAATTAGTATTGTTTCTCTTAATTTCAAGATAGAGTGCTTGATGCCTATATTTATAGGCCAAAACCACCGCCAAACTAAGGTGGCTTTGAACTTTCTAGACTATTCTTTATACATCTCTTACAACCTTCAATTACATGAAGTTTCTAGGATATTGTAGATAATTACAACCATCCATTTTTTGCTACATAAGTGTAGAATTTTCTAGAAATTGTGCATTATTTTCAACACAGATAAGCTAGAAAGTTAACAAAAATCATATAAAATAATATCAGAATAACATTTTATTTTCCTTGATTACAAACAGCAGTATATCATTTGTTAACAAATGTATGTTAGCTAACTCTAGGGGAAAAGTGGTAAGAAACAGTTGAACTTGATGCAAAAATTAAGAACATACTTGTAAAAGAAGATATGTCAAAGGATAAGAAATTTATTTTATTTTCACATGATAGTTTTCACTAAAAGATTCCAACCTACCTCTCATAAAAATTCATCAAATAGAAAATGAATTATAAAACTTAGCAGTGCTAGCTTTCAGGACATACAGAATTGATTAATAACCAGAGACACTTTGGTAATGGGGCTACAAGGACATTTTTGCATCCTTCTGCTGCCATTTAGCACGTGTTTGTTTCGAGAAGGTTAAAATGGAAGGTTTAAAAAATTTAAAGGAGTTGAACATGAAGAGGGATTTTCAATTGTTATTGCTTAGTAGAGAAGGTGTGAAATTGTTTTGTTTAGACTGTTTATAATGCAACTTCACTTCATTTTCATCTCACGTTTGATGTGAAAATATTAAGCATGGGTTGGAAATGTTGGCAACTCTATTTTCATTCCATCCTTTTTCTTATATTTCCATGCAAGTATACAATTATTTGCACTCCTAATATTCTACCCTCTCCCACTTTCATTTCTACCAAGCACAACCTTATTTCACAGGAAGTAGCTATAATCTATTTCATAGTTGTTGCTCTAACAAAAGAATGTGGGAGAAGATTTCAATGGATTCCAAAACTGAAGAGGGGCTGACATGTCAAGGTAAATCAGTCTTTTAACTTCTAAAATACTGAAGGCCTGAAAGTGCTTTGCATCAGTTGGAAGGAAAGAAAACAGCAATTTTCACCTTTAAAGCATGACTTAAATGAGGACTAGCAAGAATTCTGACCGATTAACAAGTTCCAGCAGCAGCAGGAGAGTCTATATTGATTTGAATATGCTCATGAATACACTTAAAAGAGAGTAAATAGTAGTAAAGTTGGTTAATGGATTAGTTGGCTGCTTTCTATAAGCTTCTCCAATAATTTTCTTTATTTTCTTCATGAAAGACTTGAATTCTTGCATTTGACCCAAATAAATAGAATGAATAATTATGTACCCAAAAAAGAATGAATGAATAATTGATTCATGACATCTTTAGGACTCGGCTTGTTAATAAGGAGAGCAATTATTTCTTTTTCACAGTAGTTGATCTTTGAACATTGAACTGACTGCAAAGTATGATAGTTAAATTTTATAACGCTTAATGTACCCAAAATATATATATATATAACGGTTATATAATAATTGATAATTGCTTCTTTAATGCAGACAATGAACCATATTTAAATTATTAAAATTCAAAAGTTATTAATGCAACAATATAGAGAGTCCAAAGTGAAGGAGCAAATTTACGAGTACATGTTATATTTTAGCAGTTAAAAATATGGCAAAATACAATTTACAGAGAGGATTTAGGAAAACTTACAGGACCAAATATTACAAAGAAAAATCTTGGGCTTGGGAGGAAACAAGACTTGCAAAAATTCTGAAATGCAGATGACCCTCCTTCGTGATCATACAGGACCAATTATAACTGCAAAGACAATTTGATTGAGATTATCGTGTCGAGGTTTCTGATGGTTTTAGTAAGCAAACAGAACATTCTAGGAGTTTCAGGAGAAGCATCTTGTAGGTGCTGTAAAAGACATAACAAGTGGCAGTGGGAACTTTATGAGGTGCTGATGTAGTAATTTCAGGGATAAAAGCAAATTATTGATTGGTCAACAAAAACCAAAATTGAAATGATATGAGTTGACACAAGAAGGCGAGGAGCGGAACTGTTTTTAAAGGTGCCGTAAGTCAAAATCTATATAGATCGACTAATACGTAAACCTTGGAAGGAATTACAATTTTTAAAATTAATGGTTAGTATAAAATAAGTCTTCTACTTCTAGTTCTCATCAAAGAAAGGTCAAAATGATGAGTTGGATATAATATCATATGTATGTGTGTTCATGTCTGACACAAATCACAGTCATTCTATAAATTCATAAAAATTTCTCGTATGGATGATCCGAACTGTGGAATTCATATACTTTCCATTGAGTAGAGAGGCAAGAATTCAAAATAGTACTATCAATGGAAAAAGGAAAGGGTAAAATAATACTTATCCCCTTAAATATAGTAATTTCTCAACTTATTTATTATTATTTTTTGTTATGACTTGATTTTTATAGTTTGGTTTTAAGTGAAAAATGTTATTTTCCGGTTGACTTTAGGAGAGTGAAGTGATATTAAAAAAAATAAGGGTTTAAGTAGTAAAAAAACCTATTTTTGTAATAGTAAGGTCATTTGATGTGCACATGTTGTATGTTCCATTTGATTTAATTAGAAAAAAAAACATTTTTACTTAAAACTAATTTTAATGGGTTAACTAAGAAATTTTTTTAGCTAAACAATAAACACTTTACTCAACATTAAACATATATAAAATTGTGTGAGTAATATTTAAAATGTACTTATATATAAATACTTTTATATATATTAAATATTGAGAGAAATACTTATGATAGATAGTGTGTACCTAAACATGATAAAAAGTGATAAAAAGAAAATTTTCGTAAAACAAGTTGAGAAAAAAAATTATACGTTAGAGAGATAAAATGCATTTTATCGACAAAAAAAAAACATAAGGTAAATTTTAAAGATTTCTCTATAGTTATCTTGGTTGCAGTCAGCTTGGTATTTACCCTTGAAACAGAAGTAAAAAAAAATACACATATGAGTTTTTCATATAAAATTCATCCTTAAAATGTTCACCCTATTGTAATATTTTAACCCCATAATACATCCTAATTTGTAAGCTAAAACATCCATTATAAAACCCTATTAAAATATTTAAACAAAGTTAAAATTTATTTTTGTTGATAAAATTGAAATAATTTATCTCATCAACTTTTTGATTAGTGCGATTTACGTTCATCTTTTGGTAATTAAAAAAAATCATCTATTTAATGCCTAATGTAAACTTTTCCTTATAGTATTGTTGATTAAATGTCTTTGAGTCAAAGTGAATTAGAAATCCTCTGTTGGTGTAAAGGTGAGAAAGAAAGGTTCAATTCTTAACGTAGGACATTCTGTTTTAAATATATTTGGTATTATAGAAAATAGAGAGAATTTTTTTTCTTATTTTCGTATAGAACTAAAGTGATATGCACCGTTGGTAAAATATCCACTAATATTTTAATATATTTGTTTTTATTTTAAGGATTTAATTAATATGTACTATCATTATAAAAATATTTTAAACTATCATTTAATTTTGTATTACTACGTTATTATAATAATTACCTCAAAAGTCATATATATAATAATATATAATTAATTGATAATATAAAAAAATTTACACTAACAAATACATTAAAATTAAACTCTTATTTTAATTACTAAAAAATAACAATAAATACTAATTTATCAAAATATTAATAAATATTAATATAAAATTATTTTACGTTATCTAACTCTACATACCAATTTTAAACTCATTAATATACCTAGCCTACACCATAAAATAATTACAAATAAATGTAAGAAGACGTCATCACTAATGACTATTTTTAAACAACTTACTATAAAAAAAGATAATTACAAAAAACATAATTGCACAAAAGTCTCCCCGAATCATGGATGGTGGCTTTTATAAACAAAATGTAATTTTTTTTTAAAATATAATATCTAAAAATCGTTAACAGTATGATGACTTTTAAGATACTTAACAAAAAATATAAATAAATATATAAGTAAGAAGCTGTCATTACTTATAATAATTTTTAAACTTATTCTAAAACAAGTGTAATTTAATACATAATCTAAAAGATATAATAGAATGATAAAAAAATAATTTATATTCTAATAAAAAAACCTCTTTTGTATTGTTTTTGTTTTCAAAGCCTCACAACTTATGACCCACATTATGGCATTGACGAAGGCCCCTAATGGAGCCTGCGTGAGGGGGTGGGGATATGGGATGAAAAAGTGAGATGTAAAGTATTTGTAAGGATTGAATTAGTGAGTATTAATTTTAGTAGAAGGGATTTGGGTCTTTTAAATATATAATTTTTAGTTTGATTTTAAAATTTTTATATATAAAAATAATATATTGAGAGATATTTTTATTTAAGTATTTAATTATATTTTGAGAGATTAGTTTCTCACTTATTAAATGAGAGATATTCTAAAAAAAAATTATTAGGTGTATTGTTCTGAACTTAGTGGGTTAGACTCTTCTTTATTTTTTTATTTTTTATTTTTTGGTTTAGGTTTGGTGTGTTCATACTTTTTAGTGGGCTTAGCGTTAGATTATCTCATGGACAGGATAATAAAACACATCTTATTTTGAAAAAAAAAACGTGATTTAGAATAATATACATTTCTTGGATATTTTTTGGGAAATGCATTAAGGCTCAGCTTGGTATTAAGTAGAGAATAGAAAATATGATTAAAAATAGTTCAAGCGACCCGTCAAAAACTTATAACCTAACTTATTTAAGGTTTGGTTAGACCTATCTCGTTTAACAAAATTGTTATGTTAAATTTTTTTTAAAGCTTATTTAATTAAATGGGTCAATCTTTGAGATTTTGAAAAAACCTTTTAAGCCTAATGGATTAGTATATTTAATTACATATATTATTATATTATATATTATGACATTTTAATATTTTATATAAGATTATTAATTTTATAAATAATATAATATTTTTTAAAGTCTAAACCCATTAATCTATATAAAAGCCTAAGCCTGTTAACATATCTTAATGGTCTACTTAAATATAGGCATATTAACTTATCTAAAGGTCATATTACAAAATGAACCTTTAAATAAACTTTTAAGTCAAGTTAGATTTTTTAAAATGTTAGATTAAATCTTAAAAAATGACTTGTGTCAGGTAAATAAATTTGCCTCAAGTTTTGCATTTGAAAAATTTGTCAAGCTCATTTAAGGTAAAGTCTGATCTGACTTGATTCGTTCTCACTCTTAATAGAAAAGAAAAGAATAAAAAAAATAAAATAAAAGAAAGGAAAAGAGAAGTAATGGACTTACCACTCCCCTTATTTAGTATCATCAAATGAAAAATAAAGAATGTTTCCTTCTTTTATTTGGTTCCATTAAGAAAATAAATGGAAATATATATAAAAAATATTAAATTATTTTATTACCCTTTGGCTTATAAAATTGATTTACATGAAGATTTTATAAAATGATAAAGTGCGAAAGAAATGTGAAACCCACATAAACATGTTCATTTTCCTCCCAATCCTTCCTATAAGGGAAGGATGCAAAAAATATGAGAACCATGAAAACCACATCCACCCAACTCTCTTCCTCCCTATATACCAAACAAGAGATGGATCCATTCTTCCTTCTTCTTTCTTTCCTTTACGCTCAAAAAAGTCATAACAAACAAATCCTAATGCTACTCAACATTTTGGGCATCATTCCTAGTATCAATGTGGGCAGTCAAAGGAAAGAGAGGAAACGGAATTGATGAGGATTGTAGCATACAATGCTTCAGGAATCTATTAATTGAGCACATTTTGTTATTACATTATTAATTGTAATAGTCTTGCGGGGACTGATAAATGGTATTTTTTTTTTGTTTCTTTCAGGGTGGAACAGTTAATAATTCCACCTTTGGAAGTGAAAGGTGCAGTATAGCTAGCATGCAGTTCAATTCTCCAATTTCTTAGACCAAAGCTGAAAAGCAAAATCCAATAGTTGATCGCCTTGGCCCTTCCTAAGCAACTTCGTGGCTTCTCATGTCCAACATAATTTGCTGAGAAAATCCAACGGGAGACCTACTGGAATTCGAATAATAGAGTGCGTCTAGGTGCAGCGGTTTCAAGTTAGTCCTAAAGCCTCCACTTTCAGATTCCAGATGATAACGCAGACCCTTTATTTTATAATACATGTTTATATTCTTTAATATGTACGAATGATGCAATCGGTTTTTGCGTGAGCTAGAAACAAATAGTGGAATATTATTTAAATGATTTTTAAATTTTTCAATTTGTAGCTTTATTCAGTTTAACCTGTGAATCATCTGAATTTAACTAAAAATATATAAAACAATTAAGTATCAAGGAGCCTTTTTTTTCAATCCTACACAATTATAAATTCAACAATAATATTATCATCATATTTTTCTCTCACATCACTTTTTACATTATTTATCATATTATTGATTGCATCACTTTCTTCTCATCATTTTCTCTCACTTAATCATAATTATAAAAAAAGTGGTAAGAAAAAAAGTGTAATAAGATAAACATTTTCCTTATAAATTATTCAACGTCATGTGGGAAACACAACCATTCGTATAATTAATTATAAGCAATTATAAATTCAAGAATTTGTGTGTGGGCACAATGCATAGTATGATAGTTTTTTTAATATGTGTGGACTAGCATAGTCATCAATTTTATAAAAATTCAGATTAATTAAATGTCAAATATTGTTGAGTATTTATTGGTTTAGCCCATTTGTGATCAATTTTGTTATTGGACTCTTATAAGCACTTAAACTCATGTGGATAATGTTGTTTTGGGTTTGTGGGTCTTGTGTATGAGTTTTCTATGATGGGTAGGTTAACCCATATTAAAAACACAATGAGAGGTCATTATTCTCATCCTATATGTATTGTGGTTGCCCCACTGAGGCCACAAGGATTTGTTGCGCATATAAAGAATGATGATAGTTTCTCTCCTTTACACACATGCACCATTCGCGATTTCTCTTTAAAGATCGGGCTTGACCGCGCTCATATTTGTCCTTTCTAAGTGATTCTATAACTCGATCTCTTGTATATTATATTTGATGCATGCCATAATTTGGGGTTAAATAGATTTAGAAATTTTGACATATCGTTAATTAGTTTGAAACGAAATTCTTTCAATTGGTATCAGAGCCAATTTAATCCTAATTATAGTTGTAAATTTCTTCTTGTTGAGAATGAGAATTTTGGTCAATTCAAGAACATCTTTTTTTTTTCCTGAAAAATTAATCAAAACCCAAAATTGATTTCGATTCCCGTTGTTTGAAGTTTTAGCAATTTTTCAATGCGTAATTTGCGTGTATTTTTTGTGCAATTTTTTAACCATACAAGAACATCATTTTATGATTTTGGTTTTCCTTAGGCATTATTATTATTATTATTTTTCTCAATTCTGATTTTGGAATGTGCTCCATGTGCGCAATAAGTAATTTTAGTAATTTTGACGAATCTTAAATGGCTCCAAAGTTCCATGAGAATAGCTGTTGCATAGTGTTGAAAAAAATGGGTCATAACTATTTTTTCTTCGACTCAAATTATACATATAAAATTGGATAATCTCAGAACTTGCCTTTTGAAAATTTTTTATAAAATTGGGCATGTTATAATTTTTATACTCTCACATGTGATATTCTTTGAGTGCTCAAATAATTTTTTTTAATTATTTTATGCTATATTGAAATTATTGTACTCTTTAGATTGTTATACAATTTAAATTTGTGAGAGTTTGTTTAGATAATTACCAAAATAATTTTTTTTGGGATTATTTTAAGTGTATAATATTGTATATATATTGAAATTACTGCGCTTTTATAAACTATTATACAAATTAAAATTTGGGAGTTTATTTGGTATATTTAGAGTTATTTTGACTAATTTTACTCATACATACTATTTAAATTGTGGATAAATAATTAAATAAATAAAGGAGTAGCTCCTCATGTTCTAAGCGCATAATGTCTCATCAAAATCATGGAATAAAATTTTGTAATTAATTCTCACATAGCTATGGATACTTTGGTATTGAATATAATTTTTTATGATGCTTGGTAATTATTGAGATTATTTCCACTACATATAATAAACAAGTGAGAATTATAATTAAATTGATAATTTTAGATATTTTATTTTGTATGATAAAGAGCATTGATATCAATAAATATATTATTTTGATGCCAAGAAATTCATGTTGATTATATGCCCTTTATTACTATTGAGAAATTTTTTTATGGAATACTTATTTAAATAAGTTTGGGCATATTAAAATTTATTTATTTATACATATTTTACTCATCTTTAATTGTTGATGTCAATTTTATTAGTTGAGCTTGTTAAACTCCGTAAATTGTGCAATCTAATATTGGGAGTTATTCTTGAAATAATTTTTTCGTTATAAGAGCATGATAATGTATCATGTGCTGCATATAATTGTTTTAGTATTGGACGTTTGTGCATTGACAATATTAAAGTGTTTTGATATATATTATTAAGAATTAAAGTACAATTGTATGTGATTAATTTTATTGTATATTGTGCCATTGCAAATTTAAATAAATTACTTTCATTGTGGCCATTATGAGAATATTATTTAAAATAATTTTGATTATTAGAAAATATTTAAGGCAATGACAAGTTTATATTAAGTAATTATTATGGCTAAGTTTTATATATCTCGTAAGTTTATTTTGTGAGCCATTTGTGAAAGTTATATAAAGTTCTGGTGATTTGAATCCTATTAAGTTAGCATTCACTTTTCTTGGCTCTACACACAAAGATGAGCAATACACTATCTGAGATTAGTTATAAAACTTATATGGTTATTGGCATATTGTATAATTGCATAAGTGAAGAAATTTGTTCTTAAGGTCTTCTTCTCCCTCTTCATGCCTGTTTTTTTGAATATACAATTATGTATGAGAGTGTGAAAATTATCTGATTGATGTGGCATGAAAATTTTGGAACTTTATGAGCAATTTTGTCATTGATTATTGTAGTTTTTTATGGTCATATGCTCATCTATTATAAGACCAATATTGTGTTTTGTAAATCTTGTGAGATCTTATCTCTAAGAGTTCCATCCAGAATATTTATAATTGTTTTGAACATTTTGTATAGTTGTGAACTTGCCTTCGCAAGACCAATTACGACAAAGTGTTATATTGTTAATAATGTTGTTGTATTTTCATTGAAAATTATGTTAATAATGCACTTACCCTATCGGTTTGTCTTTATTAATTTGATTTTTGATGTTTTGTTGAATGCATTAAATGATTATGCCCTTAAAGTTTTCAGTATCCTCTCGATAGTAGCTTTAGAGACATGATATTTAATGATTTATGGGAGTTTGCTTGTTTATTATAATCTGGGACCCTTAGGCGGGATTATAATGACATAGCAGCTCAAATTATTGTGACATATATATTATGTTACTCATTGTCAAGTGTTTTATCGAATTAAATTAAGCAACCTTGAATATTTGTATTGTTTTGTGAAACTTGACGAATGAGATAATTGGGCATTCTGTAGCAATCTATTTTTTTATTTGGATATGTAATTTTGTCAAATAAAAAAAAATTAATAATGTTGAATGGATTGCAATTAATGTTGGGTTGTGTAAGTAATGGACATACCCTTCGGTGTGACATTATTTGACATAATCATTTGTGTGATAGAGAAAATGGCTTAAATTTTATTTTAAAAATCTTGAAAAATATTGCTTGTGCATAAACTATGAAAATGTTGATTCAACTATTTTACTCTATCAAGTGGGAGAGACTTGTATATTGTAATTCGAGACCCTTAGGCGGGATTGCAATGATGCAAGGACTCTAATTCAATTAATTGTCCAACTAATTGAATAAGGGAAAACCAATACAATTATGGTTGCTTAAGTATAATAAATATTTTAATACATGGTTTTCTCTAACTTTTGTATTTGTCATCGCTTTGTTGTTGCTTGTTGGGACCTACTGAGGACATTTGTTGAGTCTCCTAAAGTATGTGGTAATATAGTGAACTCCTTATAGTTGTCATGTTGTGTTGATATGCTTTAGTCTTAATAAGACATGTTGAAAGCATAAATAATTTTTCTATTTTATACCATTGTTTGTACTGTATTAAATCACTAGCGTGTTGAATTTATTTTGTTATAAGTATTATCGTAGTAATTTAGGAAATATTATTTTATCGATATGATAGTGATAATTATTTTCGCTTAGTATCTTGAAATGATAAATTTGAATATTTTCTTTTATATTATTCAAATGTCAAAATCCTCAAAGGTTTTTTTTTAGTTTTGCTAATTTTCTCAAGAAAAATATTGGGATTAAAATTATTCAAGTATTGTTGTGAAGAAAGCGTTCTTCCAATTATGGTTTAATCATTTTGTGAGGATTTTTTTTTAAGTCCAATTTATTATGTTGATTAGTTCAACTTTAGAATAAAAATAAATAAAAAAAGGATAAAAATAAAATTCTTTTGTCAATGATACAAAATTTATGATGAATACATTGAGTTAAACCTATTGTACTTTTAGCATTCACTTTGAAAAATTTCCTTTCTTTTGGGTTGAAGTAAAAGAATGTGTATATTTAATTCTTATGTATTTATATTTTTATTTTGTAAATTACCTAACAATCAATATCAATTAAAGCTCTTAGTTTCTTATAAGAAGAAAACGATTTTGTAACTGTTATTCTTTTGAAATACTCGTTGAAAAATTTTGAAGCTTGCTATGTATAAAGCCCAATATTAAAGGCAATAAAATGCCTAGGTACAAGTTAAATTGACTTGATATGAACTGTCAGGTATTATTGTTTAATATTAATTTTGATGTTGTTTACATCAATGAGTGTTACCATAAGTAAGTGAGAACAAATTTGTTATTAATGTGTTTTGTGATAGTTGTATATTAATTGCCAATATTGCTATTATTGTTAAATGGGGGACAATATTCTATTTTAAATTGTTTCTATCATGTGAAAAATCTTGGTGATGTCATTTTATGTCTAAGGCATAAAAACATTTTAAATCATAATATATTGACAGTTTGTCTCACAAGGCACATATTATTATAAATTTTGAAATGTGTTTATGTTCTTATTGCACATTAATGTTTACTATAGTGGGAGTTGGAGACTGTCATTTGGTTATGTCCTCAATAGTAGTTAAGTATAGGCCCCGTGTACTTCCGCTGCTGGTAATCTAATGTTGTGCTCAAGTGTGCATGTGCTTATTTTTTTTTGTCATTGTGACACTTGGGTTTTGAGTGAGTTGTTGAAAACTTGCAAGTGATCCCATAATATGTGTAAGACATTTGGGATTTTAAACTCACTCGTATGTTGTCAAATCTTTTAAGTGGTCATTATATATGATTTTGTGAAGTATAGATTACCTTATTTGTGAAAATTCTTTTGTGATTTTGTGTTTGCAATGATAAAGAGGAGTTGACTTGTTGTAAAGTCTCATATGGATACTTGTAATCTCCTCAATTATGAATGCAAAGCTTGTGGTTGATAATGAAGTAATTTGTGAGACTTTGTGGTTGATAAATTTTGTATAGATTTGCTTAATATTGTTTCTATTGTTATGACCATATTTTAAATAACTCTGCAATATTGTGTTTCTCTCTATTTTGGTATTTGTGTCATTGAAGAGAGATGGTGAGTTTTAGACTCACATTGAATACTTTACCACAGAGTTGATAGTCCCACTAATAATGATATTACCATTAGAGTATTTTGAAACTTTTGGACTCTAATGGAATTGTTATTGTTATTTTGTTTTGATATGTTGGATTAGTGGGAGAATGTACATTATAATTATAATTATAATTATTATATTGTCTCGAGACTCATTGAAATTATTGTTGCCATATGTTGTTGTTGTGCACACTTTTGTGATGATATGGCGTATTGTTGGAGACTTTAGTACTCGGTCTCATTTTGTTATACTGAGATATTTTATTTGAGATATTTTGTTGAATCTCAGTAGGCATCCTTGGTAGATGCCAGGGCCATTTTGTAGGGAATTACACATTGATTACACTTTTGACATGCAATTTTGTTGTGCTTTTCCTTTGACCCACATACCACATTTTGTTAGGTCATTGGGTTATAAGTATCTTACATGTATGATATCAGTACTCCTATCGAGTATGATTTTCTGCATTGTTGAGATGTTTGTAATTCTATTTTGGACCGATGGTTGGAAGTGCTTGCTCATAGTTGACATTCTTGTGGCCACGTTAATCTGGAGAGTTATTTTATTTAAAGTTAAATGTCTATGCTGTCCAAGTGGGAGATTGATAGATTTTTTAATATGTGTGGACTAGCATAGTTACCAATTTTATAAAAACCCAGATTAATTGAATGTCAAATATTGTTGAGCATCTATTGGTTTAACCCATTTGTGATCAATTTTGTTATTGGGCTCTTATAAGCACTTAAACCCATGTGGATAATGTTGTTTTGGGTTTGTAGGCCTTGCGTATGGGTTTTCTATGATGGGTAGGTTAACCCATATTGAAAACATAAGGAGAGGCCCCTATTCTCATCCTATATGTATTGTGGTTGCCCCATTGAGGCCACAAGGATTTGTTGCGCATATAGGGAATGGGGATAGTTTCTCTCCTTTACACACACGCACCATTCGCGATTTCTCTTTAAAGATCGGGCATGACCGCGCTCATATTTGTCATTTTTAGGTGATTCTATAACTCGATCTCTTGTATATTATATTTGATGCATGCCATAATTTAGGATTAAATAGATTTAAGAATTTTGACATATCGTTAATTAGTTTGAAACAAAATTCTTTCATAGTCATCTGTACATTTCATAAAAGTTTCTTTATGCAAAAATGGTGAAAAACTATGCATCATCAATGTAGTTTTAGATACAAATTAAATTAAAGTTGTATGTATTGTTAGTGTAAATTTTTTTTACGTTATTATCTAATCATGTATTATAAAATCTCTTTTTTTTTTTTAATTTCGTTTCTAACATCTCAAAAAAAATTTAATGCTGTCCTTGGATGCCGTCTATTTTCTAAACGGGCGCTGTTGTGGTTGTCTTTATTCCACGTGACTATTTTAAACCTAACGTGGCTATTTTAAAACATTTTGCGTGCCGTATGTCATCAGTTAAATTTGAGATCAAATGATTTTGTTGATTTAAACCGTACATGTTTAATTTCATCTTATATAAACTTTTTTTATAACTTTGTCCACAACTAGTATCTGTTTTGTAGTAATATATGCTGTTTGTTTGGGTTTTCAAATTTTCTGTCTTCCTCTTATTTGGAGTAAGTGAGTAACTATTGTCCAGTAGTTATTGACTTATTGTCGATAGATGTCTTCTACATTTTGCTTACTTATTATAGGTTGCCTTTTAGTACTAGTGCCGCTGTTAATTTTGATAGTAGAGCTCCAACAATGGAACAGCCCTTCTAGCATCAGTTTTGGAGATATTTCAAAGAACTTTGATAGATGTTAAAGTTTTTAGCATGGTCTTTTTCCTTATTCCATGGACGTACAGTGTCATGATTATTGATTAGACTGAAAATATAACAAGGGAGCACCAATCTAATTGCAGGATAGCAATTTCCCAAAATATTCGACCAATGTTGAACTTCTATCCCTTCCTCTCCGTCTAAGAATGATGTTCAAGATAGAGTTGATTTTAAATGTAAAGGATTCACAAGGAGGCAAAGATTTTAAACCTCAATTATGCAAGGTTACACTTACAAATGAGAACTGTGACAGTCAATTTGAATTTTGGGGACTGGTAAATATAATCAGTGAAGTATAGAGTAGGGAGAGAGGGAGAGAGAGATAGCAGAATAGCAGACATAGAACAAAGAGCTCAAAACTACAATGAAAACTCAAACTCAAGCTGATCACTTAGCATGAAGTGCAATTACCTAATTACCTCAATGGGTAAATATGCCTGCTCCATATGTACAAGAAATTGTATCAACAAGAAGAGGAAACTGTAAAAAAGCAAACAATGTTGCTGGGATACAAGCAACAAGGGCCGTTGGAATGACAACCCATGCCAATTGATGGCCAAGTACAATGAAAAAAGTTGCACCAAAAGCTATAAGCATTGTAATGATGGAGAAGAAAAGGGTTGTGATGCCAGCACTCAACCTCTTAGGCAAGGACACGAGGAAATCCTCCTGTGCATATCTTGAGGTGAGTATGGACAGAAACATCAGTACAGATATTACCGAGGAGAACAATGCAAGAGCATCTGAGATAGCAAAAACTTTGAAGGATGTGGTATGCATAAAAATAGGATATCCATTATTGTTGTTGTTCCCCCCTGGTACTGTAAAGATTGCTGCAAACATCACAGTGGTTATGAGTGTGGCAACTAGCATGCATGATGAAGCAGTGTTCTTCAGCCACTCTTCTCCTTCTTTGGCCAATCCCTTGTGTTCCTCAGTGAATAACATTTGAGGTGTTTTGCCTTCGGAATCTTTAATCTCCTTGAATAGTGGCTGTACAATCTTTTCCACTGCCTACAAAGTCAAGAAATAAAATGTTTAAAACAACCTTAAATACTTAATGAGGAACTAAATTAAGTATGTTGACAACTGAATAATGATTGAGTTATTGACCTTGAACCACAATAATTCCCTTTGCATCTGCAGTGCTGCACCTGATACAACATGAAGTTGATCTGAAGGGGCCAACTTTCCAGCCAAATGAAGTATGTTGTGATTGTTACTGTCTCTATAAGAGATTATCATATCCTTATGTGCCCCTATGTCATAAATCAGGTTAAATATTTTTTCCTGACGATGCATGATTGCAATGTGAAAAAGGCTTCTTTTTTGGCTATCAACTTTCCATAGTAGATCAGGATATGAGTAAAGAAGCTCAATTACAATCTCATGAATCCCAAATTCTGCAGCAATAAATAGTGGTCGTGACAAAGGGCTTTTAATCAAGTCCCCAAGCTGTATTTCATCTGAAGACACTATTAGTTCCCAAAGACGTTGCACTAACTTTGAAGCTTGTAAATTCAATATCTTTTTCTTCTGAACTGCTTCAAATCCTGGCACTATAAGTAAAGCAAGTTAGTTCCGGACACAAATAACTTTAATGAGACCATCAAGTAGGCATCATACCAAAATATTTTACAGCACGCCAGAGTCCAGTGAACAATAGGTTATCTGCAACTTCAATCCAACAGATTTAGTTAAATAATGTGTTATATGACAAATATCCTGATTCATAGACATAATATTAGAGTAATAATAGCTCATTTTAGTTAAATATTCAAATAATGTTGGTGCACAAGGAAATGTGATTGTTTATGTTTTTTAAATTGACCAGTATTAATCCATTCCCTACACGGCTTTTTTTTTTTTGAAAAAACAATTGATTTACTGGAAAGAGTTCACTACAAAATGTGTCAAATTATCATTCCAATGATAAATCATGAGTGTGTGCAAAAGATTGATGAGTTCAAAATAATTCTCCGTGGATCTTGCACCTAACATTTGCCAGAATTAAAAGGAAATAAAGGAGAAAGTGGCGAGACAAAGTATTTAACATACCTTGAAATGTTGAAGGTACCTGGGATTGGGAGTTGTTACACTGGCATCTGAAGTCAGTCGTTAGTTTGACTCGGATCCCTTCAGAAAGAAATGTCACCATGTCATTCCTTTTGAAGAACTTAACTCCTTATTGGACTCATTTTTTTTATGGGTCTGGACACTTCAACTCAATGTATACCGCTTGAATTATAAATATAGCAAACATAAGACAGAACCAAACAATCTGTACATGTAAAGACCTTCTAAAGATGACACTCAAAAGCATAAGGTAATATAAGATCATATTAACTGAAACAATTTCACAATTTCATGGTGTGTTACCCACATGGATAGATGCATCTTTCCCATATTCCTAGTTGAATGCCACTGGTAAATGATGAAGGTTTTCTTGCCAACACATGCAGGGCTGTCTCCCCATTCAAACCATGATAAGTCGCTAATTGTGGTTGACACTCAAGTACATGTAAGGCAAAATCTGAGAAACAAAGATTCATGGATGAATTATTACAACTTCTAAGCTTCTTAAATGGACTAATTTTTTAAAATTACCATATAAATCTGAAGATATAGCGGCAATCAATAGGCTGAAGAAGTCTTCTATTTTTAGATCCTCATGATTAGTCACTGAGTAGAGATACCAAACCATGTCTCTTTGGCCCAGTAATGTGGCTATATAAAGTGGTGTCACCCCTTCACTACCTCGTATTCCAGGCAAGTTTCTATTCCTTTCCACCATCAGCTTTGCAATCCAGGGAATCCCTGAAGCAGCAGCAAAAAAAAGTGCAGTATTGTTATCTTTATTTTGAATTTCCAAGTCCTTAGTTCTCATTCTTTTGACCAGTTCCTCCACAAATTTGGTGTGTCGAGCCCCAGCTGAAATATGAAGAGCTGTTTCCCACCCTCTTGAAATCCTGGCATGCTCCGCCCCAGGATGCAAATTTAGGAAGTCATTGGCCTTATCCCAATCACCTTTCAATGCAGCTCTATATAAGGGCAAATACAAGTGAAGATTCATTGGTATTTTACCTCCTGTCATGCAAACATTAAATATCAGTACACATTTTAACTACTGAATATATATCATACCAGGCAGAATATAATACTTATAAATCTAGGGATCTATAATGGAAGCAATGAGTGTCTAAGATGCTAAAGCAATGGACCATGGAGTAGAAAATTTTTAAAATAATGTACAATCAACACGTTAAGCTTACCAAAGGCTGGAAATGAGCTTGGGTTGGTTTCTGAAGAATTAATGTGTTCAATATCCAATTGATCATCAACCTGAAGATGTGGAACAGCAAAAGTACTTGATTGGTCAACCAGTTCATATATTGATACAGCATGATCCATGCCATGGGATGGAATAGAAGATATCAAATTTCTGGGGGTGGGAGGCACATCTTCTAATAGAAGTGGTTTTGAACTATAGCATTGATGGATTTGGCTTTTTGACGTATTACATTGATGGTTGATGAACTGAACAGAACATGTATCACATCCATTGGTTCCATCATGATTTTTGGGTGGAAATAGCTGCTGAATACTTGGTGCTCGTTCAAATTTTTTACTTGAGATTTGCATTGTCTTAATCTTCTTCAATATCCAGATAAGCTAGAAAGTTAACAAAAATCATATAAAATAATATCAGAATAACATTTTATTTTCCTTGATTACAAACAGCATTATATCATTTGTTAACAAATGTATGTTAGCTAACTCTAGGGGAAAAGTGGCAAGAATCAGTTGAACTTGATGCAAAAATTAAGAACATACTTGTAAAAGAAGATATATGAAAGGATAAGAAATTTATTTTATTTTCACATGATAGTTTTCAGTAAAAGACTCCAACCTACCTCTCATAAAAATTCATCAAATAGAAAATGAATTATAAGACTTAGCAGTGCTAGCTTTCAGGACATACAGAATTGATTAATAACCAGAGACACTTTGGTAATGGGGCTACACAGGACATCTTTGCATCCTTCTGCTGCCATTTAGCATGTGTTTGTTTCGAGAAGGTTAAAATGGAAGGTGAAAAAATAATTAAAGGAGTTGAACATGAAAAGGGATTTCCTATTGTTATTGCTTAGTAGAGAAGGTGTGAAATTGTTTTGTTTAGACTGTTTATAATGCAACTTCACTTCATTTTCATCTCACGTTTGATGTGAAAATATTAAGCATGGGTTGGAAATGTTGGCAACTCTATTTCATTCCATCCTTTTTCTTATATTTCCGTGCAAGTATACAATTTTTTGCACTCCTAATATTCAATCCTCTCCCACTTTCATTTCTACCAAGCACAACATCATTTCACAGGAAGTAGCTATAATCTATTTTATAGTTGTTGCTCCAACAAAAGAATGTGGGAGAAGATTTCAATGGATTCCAAAACTGAAGAGGGGCTGACATGTCTAGGTAAAGCAGTCTTTTAACTTCTAAAATACTGAAGGCCTGAAAGTGCTTTGCATCAGTTGGAAGGAAAGAAAACAGCAATTTTCACCTTTAAAGCATGACTTAAATGAGGACTAGCAAGAATTCTGACTGATTAACAAGTTCCAGCAGCAGCAGGAGAGTCTATATTGATTGGAATATGCTCATGAATACACTTAAAAGAGAAAGTAAATAGTAGTAAAGTTGGTTAATGGATTAGTTGGCTGCTTTCTATAAGCTTCTCCAATAGTTTTCTTTATTTTCTTCATGAAAGACTAGAATTCTTGCATTTGACCCAAATAAACAGAATGAATAATTATGTACCCAAAAAAGAAAGAATGAATAATTGATTCATGACATCTTTAGGACTCGGCTTGTTAATAAGGAGAGCAATTATTTCTTTTTCACAGTAGTTGATCTTTGAACATTGAAGTGACTACAAAGTATCATAGTTAAATTTTATAACGCTTAATGTACCCAAAAAAAATATATATAACGCTTATATAATAATTGATAATTGCTTCTTTAATGCAGACAATGAACCATACTTAAATTATTAAAATCCAAAAGTTATTATTGCAACAATATACAGAGTCCAAAGTTAAGGAGCAAATTTACGACTACATGTTATATTGTAGCACTTAAAAATATGGCAAAATACAATTTACAGAGAGGATTTAGGAAAACTTACAGGACCAAATATTACAAAGAAACTTGGGAGGAAACAAGACTTGCAAAAATTCTGAAATGCAGATGACCCTCCTTTGTGATCATACAGGACCAATTATAACTGCAAAGGCAAGTTGATTGAGGCTATCGTGTTGAGGTTTCTGATGGTTTTAGTAAGCAAACAGAACATTCTAGGAGTTTCTGGAGAAACATCTTGTAGGTGCCGTAAAAGACATAACAAGTGGCAATGGGAACTTTATGACACAACAAGGCATAACGAAAGCAACATTTTTGCAGGTAAACTATGCCCCATCTTGAACAATTTTCCTCTGTGATCATAGTGTTGAGGTTTCTGATGGTTTTAGTAAGCAAACAGAACATTCTAGGGGTTTCAGGAGAAGCAATGAAGCATCTGGTAGGTGCAGTAAAAGGCATAACAAGTGGCAGTGGGAACTTTATGAGGTACTGATGTAGTAATTTCAAGGATAAAAGCAAATTATTGAAATGATATGAGTATGACACAACAAGGCGAGGAGGGAACTGTTTTTAAAGGTGCCGTAAGTTAAAGTCTATATAGACTAATACCTAAACCTTGGAAGGAATTACAATTTTTAAAATTAATGGTTAGTATAAAATAAGTCTTCTACTTCTAGTTCTCATCAAAGAAAGGTCAAAATGACGAGTTGGATATAATATCATATGTATGTGCATTCGTGTCTGACACAAATCACAGCAATTCTTTAGATTCATAAAAATTGCTCGTATGGATGATACGAACTGTGGAATTCATATACTTTCCCATGAGTAGAGAGGCAAGAATTCAAAATAGTACTATCAATACGGAAAAAGGAAAGGGTAAAATAATACTTATCCCCTTAAATATAGTAATTTCTCAACTTATTTCTTGATTTTTTTTGTTATGACTTGATTTTTATAGTTTGGTTTTTAGTGAAAATTGTTATTTTTCGGTTGACTTTAGGAGAGTGAAGTGATATTAAAAAAAAAATAGGGGGTTAAGTAGTTAAAAAACTATTTTCGTAACAGCAAGGTCATTTGATGTGCACATGTTGTATGTTCCATTTGATTTAAATAGAAAAGTAACATATTTACTTAAACTCTGGAATGCACTTAGAGACACTCTACTCAGCATTAAACATATATAAAGTTGTGTGAGTAATGTTTAAAATGTACTTATATATAAATACTTCTATATATGTTAAATATTAAGTAAAATTTTATGATAGACAGTGTCTACTTAAACATGATAGAAAATGATAAAAAAAAATTCATAAAATAAGTGGAGAAAAAAATTATGCGTTAGAGAGATAAAATGCATTTTATCAAAACAAAAAAGGTAAATTTTAAAGATTTCTCCATAGTTATCTTGGTTGCAGTCAGCTTAGTATTTACCCTTGAAAACAGAAGGAAAAAAAATACACATGAGTTTTTCATATAAAATTCATTCTTAAAATGTTCACCCTATTGTAATATTTTAACCCCACATATGCGATTTACGTTCATCTTCTGGTAATAAAAAAAATCATCTATTTAATACCAAATGTAAACTTTTCCTTATAGCGTCGTTGATTAAATGTCTTTGACTCAAAGTTAATTTAGAAATCCTCTGTTGGTGTAATGTAGGACATTCTGTTTTAAATATATTTGGCATTATAGAAAATAGAGAGAATTTTTTTTCTTATTTTCGTATAGAACTAAAGTGATATGCACCGTTGGTAAAATATCCACTAATATTTTAATATATTTGCTTTTATTTTAAGGATTTAATTAAAATACACTGTTTTTATAAAAATACTGTCATTTAATTATGTATTATTACATTATTGCAATAATTGCCTCAAAAGTCAAGTATATGATAATATATAATTAGTTGATAATGTAAAAAAATTTACACTAACAAATACATTAAAATTAAACTCTTATTTTAATTACTAAAAAATAACAATAAATACCAATTCATCAAAATATTAATACAAAATATCTTTACACTAATCTTGCATACCAATTAAACTCATTAATATACGTAGCCTACACCATAAAATAATTACAAATAAATGTAAGAAGACGTTGTCACCGCTTTTGAATTATTTACTATAGCCTACACCATAAAATAATTACAAATAAATGTAAGAAGACGTTGTCACCGCTTTTGAATTATTTACTATAAAAAAATAATTATAAAAAACATAATTGCACAACTACTTACTATAAAAAAATAATTACAAAAAACATAATTGCAAAAAAGTTTCCCTCATGGATGGTGGCTTTGGTAAACAAAATGCAATTTTTTTTAAAATATAATGTCTAAAAACCACTATCAACCATGACAAAACTTCTAAGTTACTTAACCAAAAACATAAATAAATATACTAGTAAGAAGATGTCATCATCCATGACAGTTTTTGAAAATGTTCTAAAATAAGTGTATTTTGATACATAATTTAAAAGGTATTATAGAATAATAAAAAAATAATCTATATTATGATAAAAAATCTCTTTTGTATGGTTTTTTTTTCAAAGCCTCACAGCTAATGACCCACATTATGGCCTTGGCAAAGGGCCCCTAATGAAGCCTGGGTGAGGGGGTGGGGATATGGGATGAAAAAGTGAGATGTAAAGTATTTGTAAAGATTGAATGAGTGTGTGTTAATTTCAGTAAAAGTGGTTCAAGTTTTTTAAGTATATATTTTTGAGTTTGATGTTAAAATATATATGTATGAAAATAACACATTGAGAGATGTCTTTAGTTAAGCATCTTATCATATTCTGAGAGATTAGTTTCTTACCTATTTAATTAAACGGTCAATCTTTGAGTTTTTAAAAAAATCTTTTAGGCTTAGCGAGTCAGTATATTTAATTATATATATTATTACATTATAAATATTATGGCATTTTAGTATTTATACAATATAATTAATTTTACAATAATATAATATTTTTTAAAGTTTAGACCTATTAGTCTATATAAAGGCCTAATAGCATGCATATCTTATTAGCCTATTTAAATGTAGACATGTTAATCTATTTAAAAGTCATATTACAAAGCAGATCTTTAAAAGTAAACTTTTAAATATACTTTCAGGTTAAATCAGACTTTTTGAAAGGTTAGGTCGGACCTTAAAAGAAGACCTGTGTTAGGTAAATAGGTTTGACTCAAGCTTTGTATTTGAGAAACATGTCAGACTCGTTTAAAGTAAAGTCTGACTTGATTTAACTCGTTCCCACTCCTAATGAAAAAGAAAGGAATAGAAAAAAAAAAGAAAAAAAAAAGAAGAAAGAAGTAATAGACTTATCACTCCCCTTATTTAGTATCATCAAATGAAAAATAAAGAATGATTCCTTCTTCTATTTGGTTTTGTTAAGGAATTTATAAAATGGTAAAGTGCCAAAGAAATAATGAAACCCTCATAAACATCTTCTTTTTCCTCCCAAGTCCCAATCCTTCCTATAAGGGAAGGATGCAAAAAATATGAGAACCATGAAAACCACATCAATCCAACTCTCTTCCTCCCTATATACCAAACAAGAGATGGATCCATTCTTCCTCCTTCTTTCTTTCCTTTCAGCTCAACAAAGTCCTAACAAGCAAACCCTAATACTACTCAACATTTTGGGCATCATTCCTAGTATCAATGTGGGCAGTCAAAGGAAAGAAAGGAAACGGAATTGATGAGGATTGTAGCACACAATGCTTCAGGAATCTATTAATTGTAATAGTCTTGTGGGGACTGATGAATGGTATTTTTTTTGTTTCTTTCGGGATGGAACAGTTAATGATTCCACCTTTGGAAGTGAAAGGTGCAGTAAGCTAACATGCACTTCAATTCTCCAATTTCTTAGACCAAAGCTGAAAAGGAAAATCCAATAGTTGATCGCCTTGGCCCTTCCTAAGCAACTTCGTGGCTTCTCATGTCCAACATAATTTGCTGAGAAAATCCAACGGGGGACCTACTGGAATTGGAATAATAGAGTGGGTCTAGGTGCAGCGGTTTCAAGTTAGTCCTAAAGCCTCCACTTTCTTTCAGATTCCAGATGATTAACGCAGACACTTTATTTTATAATACATGTTTATATTCATTAATATGTACGAATGATGCAATTGGTTTTTGCGTGAGCTAGAAACAAATAGAGGAATATTATTTAAATGATTTTTATATTTTTCAATTTGTAACTTTATTCAGTTTAACTAGTGAATCATCTGAATTTAATTGAAAATATATAAAACAATTAAGTATCAAGGAACCCTTTTTTTTAATCCTACACAATTATAAATTTAACAATAATATTCTTATTACATTTTTCTCTCACATTATTTTTTATACCATTGATTATATCACTTTCTCTTTATCACTTTTTTTTTACTTAATCACAACTATAAAAAAAAATTAATAAGAGAAAAAATGTGATAAGATAAATATTTTTCTTATAAATTATTCAACGTCATGTGGGAAACACAACCATTCGTATAATTAATTATAAGCAATTATAAATTCAAGAATTTGTGTGTGGGTACAATGCATAGTCATCTGTACATTTCATAAAAGTTTGTTTATGCAAAAATGGTGAAAAACTATGTATCATCAATGTAGTTTTAGATACAAATTAAATTAAAGTTGTATGTATTGTTAGTGTAAAAGTTTTTTACATTAATATCTAATTATGTATTGACACATTATTAAAAATATTTTACTTTCATAATAGTTATATCAAAAGTTACATATATAATAATATATAATTAGTTGATAGTGTAAAAAATTATAAATTTAAAAAATTTAACTTTTTTAATAATATGTCAACATATCATTAAATGATAATATAAAAACTTTCTTATTTTGGTTATATAATAAAAGATAGCAATTTTTTTATCACGCTGGTTAAATAAATAAATTGATTATCTAAGCGTCTGTGGCTTAGTAACATATGTTAGTCCCAAAAAAAAAACCATATAGTTAGTCTTACGGCTTCAATAGTATTATAGGGATCAAAGTTTAAGCCGAGAAATTACTCAGTATTACAGATTTATTTTGCAACTTTTATGTGTGTTAGTGAGTCGCTAATTAGCTAAATCCATGGTTCAGTGGAGTGAAAATTTAGATAATAATCTCATTATTTGTTTAATTAAAATACATTTAATTTTATTTAACTCACTTATAAAATTATTTTATATATCACAAAAATATTATAGTCATATACACAAAAATTTAATATTTCTCTCATATTAATATACGGTATAAATATAATATATATATTCTAATATACATAATATATAGAAGCCACGCAAGCCAAACCAATACTATTCACAATGTCCAGAAATCAACACTTGTAGACTTGTAGACCGCCTACCATGCCTATCTTAAAAGGAAGCAGTAATTATTTTGGACACTTCAGCTAATATCATTCATTATATATATTTTTTTATTATTTTTTTTTACTCAATTACATTTCTTAAAAAAGCTGTAAATAATACTTACACTCTTTTTTAAGAGTGTAAGGTAATCATTTTTCATATAAAAATGTTTTCGGTATATAGACTCAACTTATAGTAGAAAGAAGCAAACAACATAATCCTAGTTAAGTGGGACATATATTAATGCGGCTCCTCTTAGTCATAAATTCAATCAATTTCCATTTTTTTAAATTTAAAGTCAATCATTTTAAGACAAGTATATAATATATACATTGAAATTTCTAGAATGTAAAAATATTTTTTTAAAAAATTCTACAATGTATTTTTTTTTAAATTAGAAAAAGTTACGCATTTAATTAACGCACTTATTTGTATTAGAGGAATATGTTCATTCACTTGTATCTAGAGCGACGATACATCAATAATATATTCAGTGTCTGTCTCTTTAAGTAGAACATCATTCTTCTACTTAAGAAAAGAAGAAACGTAGATTATTGTTATTATTATTTGTTTTAAAGTATCTTTTATTTAATAGGTGAGAAATTAATTTTTTGAGATACGATCAAATATTTAAACAAATTTTTTTTTAATAATATTATTTTCATACACATAAATTTAGAAATCAAACTCAATACCAATACATGATGATGGAACGTAGACTATTAGCATAAGTAGTTTTGGCCCTTTCCGGCATTGCTGTAGCGCTGGGTTACTATCAATTCCCTCTAATTCCTTCTCTCAAATCACGTGTCTCCTCTTTCTTTCTCATCAATTACTTCTCTCCTTTTCACACACTCCTCCTTAACTTTAATTATATCTGTGTCAAGACTAAAGTCTTGCCTTCCTCTCTGCTTTGATCCCATGAGAGAATTTGGAAGGCTGGAAATCACAAAGAATTTAACAATGTAATTTTATTTGGGTACGATGTTTTTTCTTTCTTTATTTTGAGCGATAAAATATAACAAAAATTGACCGAAGCATATAGTTTTTCCTATATATCTTTGGAGGAAGGGCTTCCATGCACATAGAGATACAAGTCATACAACACAGTACCGGTAACTTCATAAAAAGAAAGAGTATCAAAATAATTTCAAAATATATAAGAACATAATAAAATTTGTGTGAAAGTATGACTGTGTTTTCCTTCTTGCTTTACTTTTATATCCTGACAGTTTATCCTAACAATTTAACTGCCTGACCCTCTTTGGAGGGTGGAGGAGGGAGGGGAAGGGATGGGGTTGGGTTGAGAGATTTGGAATGAGTTACAGTATGATTTTTTTTATTTTTGATTAATTATGGTTAATATTTTAAGAAAAAAAATTTAAAATTAATTTAAGGAGATAACAATGGCCCACACATCTTATATGACAAAGGATAAGTAACATAGAATAAGATAAATGTCTTTATTTTAGTACATTTAAGAAATTTTCATAAATTAAATTACACAACCTATATATATATATATATATAAAGGATTAAATTAGGTTTCCTTTTATATATCAAGGCAGTGATTACTGAGAATAGTGAAGCATTTAGTACTTGATTGAGAATCCTGAATTTTACATATGAAGTAAAATGTCGTTTTCAAAAGACAATTCAATAATTGAATTATATGTATTTGTATAGGTGGTTTCTCTAGTGGAACATAAAAATATGCGTTCATCGGTGGCCTTTTTTTTTAATTTCTAATTAATTTTAATATTTTTCTTTTAATTGTCTTAATTCTTTTTTTGTTGGTGTAGTCGATTATCCATTTTTTTAAAATGATAACTTATTCTTTTTATTTCTCTTTCTTTTTGGTTTGATCTTTTCATTTCTATATAATATTTTAACTTTTCACCTAATTCTTTGAGACCTTTAGGCAGTGTTTGGATGAAGCATTTTGAAAGTGGAATGTAATCTTTTTGAGGATTTAAAATACCACACGTAAAAATGCATTGTTTGGATAGATAATAAAATGATTTTTAAAATTTCAGAGAATTTTATTCGGGTAATTTGTTGCCCAAAATAAGGAATTTCAAATTCTATCAACATAGGGGGAATTTTCAAATTCCCTCATCTCTTTAACTCGGGTTTAATCATTCCGATCCTGAAGCTCTTCTCTTTCTCTTCTACCATTGCTTCTCTCACTCTCTCTTCTATTATCATCTGTCAAGTCCTCTGAAAGAAGCTTTCGAACCTGCAGGAACTATGGCTTCTCACTCTTGCTCTCTCTTCTTCTTCTTGTTCTTGTCCAGCAGCATCGTATAGTCTCCACCGGAGGATTCATCGGCGATGAACATGTCCTCGTGGCTATCACTGTGTGGATTAGATAGATTGACTTCATTGATGTTTGAATCGAAAGTGTTGATCATCTATTGCTTTTTCTGGGTTATGGAATTGAAACTAAATACTCTGAAAAATCAAAGTCAAAGAGAGAAGATGAAATGGAAATTGAAGATTTGAAATGGTTTAAATGTCGGTGATTCTCTTCTACGCATCCAAATTTCTCTCTTTCCAATTTCAGTTTTTTGAATAGATTATGTTAATTTAATTTAATATTTACTTTCCAAATAATAGAATATGTACGTAGATCTATTGTTGATTGTGTTGATTCCAATTATACGTGAAAACCTGAATCTTATATATATTTTCGTTTTGGATTTTCAGTGATTTTTGTTTTCTTGTTCTGAAAGGTGCTCAAGTACGTGGGATGGGGGAGCTAGAACCATCCTTATCAGTTCTTACTCTGCTTTCAGAGGTGATTTAAGGGTAAATTTTTTTATTTTTGCTTTCATTCTAAATTTGGGTTGAAGAGGTAATCTTGTGTTGTCTAGTGATTTGAGTATGTATAATCATGTTAAATGATGTATCTGCATACTTGCCTACAACCTGTTTGAAAAAATGTGTGAACTTCTATTTGGTTAAAATGAGTTCTGGTGTTTGTGTTAAGTAGCTCTCCTTCTTTGTTGTGTTTTTTTGTTGTTGCCGCACATTCATTTGACAGTTTTAGGATTTTAAAAATCAGTAAAGTTTCAGTCTCTCTTGCATTAACACTTGTATTAGTTGTGACCACTTTCATGCAACCTGCCATGGCTCTCTTTTTGACCTCTTTGATTTTTAAATACTTAACAATCAATGATTTATGATTATATTAAACTAGGAGCACAAAGAAAATTGTAATATAGTTTTGTCACAGTTAATTAAGTTGTATCTTTCATAATTTGAGCTCCTTAAAGCCATCAAGTTTTGTTTTGTAGCTACTGTACTCTTGCACCTAGTTTCTATCCATTAATTTGAGCCAACTATGCAAGTTCATGGTGTTAGTAAATGTTGTCATAAGGCTGACGTTTGATTTGTTATTGATCAGGATTAGAATTATGCAACTATACAACTATTCTTGCACTTTGCAGTATTTAGTTGGTCATGGATATAAATTGGATGGGGACCACTTTGAATTTCTTCTAATATTCAATATACGATGGGGGTGAAAGCTAGTTGATTTTTGTCCTTTATTTTCATCAAAAATTCATCTTAGGACTCATCTCATTAGTTTGCATATATTGTGATTCTTTTGTTAGTGGGCAATATGTTTCTTGGATTTTAACTACTCATTTTTTTCAGTGATGAGGAGATGCTAAAGAAACTTATTGATCTTATGAATGAGAGTCATTATAGCTGCAGTGTTTTATGTGAATGCAAGTATTGACATACAATACTCTCGCTTTCAGGATGCATTCTGTCATTGGAAAAAAATGTGTGCATTGTCTCAATTGTTAGATTCTCTCTGGAAGGATGTCTCTTTGAAAGGCATGATTTGTGTCGTATGAGCTTTTCCAGTCTTAAAATAACAGAATGGAGAATAATTCTTGTTAAATGTAGTTTCCTTTTTTAGCACATAAAATTTATATTTTTCATTTTATTATTCATGGAATCAGCTGTCTGGAGTTCGAAGAACTCGTAAATATTTGCCTGCTTCTGCTATGACTGTTTTGAACCAAAATAAGTTGCTTACTTTTGCTGGATTTATCTCTTTTTAGTTAATATTTGTTACTTTTTTTCTTACCACTTATGCAGGAAGGAACTCCTAAGAGCTATTGTTGTATGACTTGCTGCAGTTAGCTATGCGTTGGCTTAGGTGTTGCTGATATTAGTGCTAGGTTTCTTTTTGAATGTGCTAGACATTGTAAATGATGCTATACCATATAGATAGGGATAGAGGAGAGAATTGTGAACAACAAGTCCATAAGGATTACTCACCTACCCATTTAGCAAAAGTCTTTTTTTTTTCTTTTTCGAGTGATGAGATACAAGTATGCATTCCTAATGAATAATTTTTTTTTTTGCCATTATTTCCTTTGTGTTCTTGTCCAGTGGTATTATCATATTAACAAATCCACGTAGAAACCATAATTCCAAGTATTTGGTATAGTTAATCTTTTAATTTTATGCAAAATTTTCTAATTTTTAAATTTATTTTATTTTATTTGTTTTTTATTTTACTATGAATAAAAAATAATATATGATGTTTATTTTTTGCATTGAAATTCCAAATAAATATATAAAAAAGATTTTTACAAATAAAGGAAATTGAATTACTTTATCCAAACAAAAAATTTTAAATTCAAGGAAATTAAATTACTTTATCCAAACAAAGAATTTTGAAAATGAAAGAAATTTAATTGAAGCAATTAAATTTCTTTGCATTTCAAATTCTTCAATTTTAAAATACTTCATCCAAACGTAGCCAATTGTTATTTGGATTCAATTTTCAATTCCCTTTGTCTTTTTCTATCTATTATATTTATTATTTTATTACTTTCCTTTCGATTTTAACTTTTATTTTCTTTATTTTAATGTTCTTTTTATCTATTTTAACTTTTATTTTTTTTATTTTCATAATTCTTATATCAGCTCTGATACCAATTCTTGTTTCCTTAGTTTTTTGCCAAATTTTTATTAATTTAGTCATATTCTTTGTTTTAAGTATTGCGATAAATCATTTACTTTCACTTCTAATTTATTAATTTCATTTTCTTCGGCTATTTTTTCAGAATTATTAAATCTAATTGGTTTTGAAATTTGTTCTTCTTTAAATCTTAATAGTTTTGGTTTATTAGTAAAAATTCCTAATTCTCGTTATTTCATTTTTTTTAGGATAATAAATTTTTTTAATATCTATAAATAAATATAGAATATCTATTTATCATTTTCTTTGAATGTAATAATATGATGTGAATTTGTTAATGCATAGCTAACACAATAAGTTACTGAGAATATTTTATCTTCTGACCTCATTAAGTTTTTTCTTAAAAATTTATTTTCTAAAGTTAGAGTTTGTTCTAATCTTTGAGTTGTTAATGGTATTCCAATATTTGGTCTGACTTCAAATTTTAGTTTTCCATATACTAAGTTTCCTTCCATTATACCTAATATTTTATTTTTTTGGGTCATTAATTCTATTATCTTTTAAAATTAATTCTATCAGTGAATTAATTTCTTCCTGAAAAGTTGATTTAATTAATACTTGTACTGTCCCTATATGAATATATCCAATTTTTCTTCTATCTTCTTCTTTCCTTATTTTTCCTCTTAGTTCCATAAGTTTTTTCTTGTTTAGTAATTGTAACCACATATTTCCTTGAGTATCTGCTATATCTATGGGCGTTTCATTATTTAATTTTTCATAGTATATAATATTTTTTCTCTGATTAAAGTTTTTTAATATTCCTTTAAGTTTTCATTTCCCTTCCATATTCACATTTTTTGTTAAGTCAAGTTCTTCTTTTTGTATTTTTCTGAATAGCGTTTTATTTATTAAAATGCTTCCCTCATAGCTTCCTTCTTCTTTATTAGTATGTAAATGCTCTATATCGTCTATCTTTTCGACTTCCATTTATAGTATTTTATTTAAATAATCCTTTAGAGCATAAATACTCAAATTAATTCTTGGGGTTACTAGTTTTTTCTCTTTTAAAAATATGACTAATTCTTCTGATTTAATTTCATATGATTTTACTACTTCTAAAAAATCTATTCCTAATAATAGACTAGTATTTTCTTGTTTTGAAATATATAATTCGGTTTGAATTTTTACAGTTGAATTGAAATAAATTTCTATATTAGTTTTTTCTTTAAATATGTCTTTTGCTTTATTAAAATTTACTATTGTTCTAGGTTTTGCTTCTTCTATTTTACTTGTCAGATCATAACTTACATAGCTAAGGCATGATCCAATATCAATAAGTATCGGTATAATGATTCTATTTACTCTTCCTAATGTATGATATTGAGAATAATTATCAGAAATGAGTTTGATAAACATACATGTTCAAGGATTATGAATTTCTACTGTACTCCTTCTGTCGTCAATTTATCCTTCTGAAAATCTGCAAGTCCACTGCTGCTTCCGTAATTGATGGAATTGTTTGTTGAAATTTTGAGTAGAGAAAAGTAGTTCAAAGAACTGAGTTGAAATAAGAAATTTTATTGATAAGTGATTATAAGTACAAGGATATAGATACACTCTCAAGTGCCCGACTAGGTCTCATGAGAGACTAGCACAAAGTTTTCCTGAGGAAAACACTCTCAAAGTCTGAGAATTTTTGGAATGAAAAACTCTGCTTTGCCTTAGTATAAGAGGTCTTTTTTATAGGCCAGAGTGCCTAAGGTTAATTTACAAATACATCTTTGGAAAACGTAAGTGCTTACATTAGATACTTAATTATTTACATGGTGACATAAGAGCTGACGTCAATCCTCGATTATTGCTTCATCTGATGAGCCATCTTCTTTAAGTGTGTTGGTCCTTTTGTCTGCCACTTCTTTGTCTTTTACACAACATTCACATGTGTGGTTTCCACTTGTTCTTATCATAGTATAAAGGTCATTGAGGACAGCTGGCCTGTACTCCATTAGTGGGCCTTGGAATGCGTAAAAAGAAAATTCAAAACTTGTCAAAAGATTCATATCTTTCTCTTTTATTGCTTTGCCACTCGTTTTGCTGAGTAGTAAAGTTGTCGGTGCTTTGTATAGGGTCTTGATGAATGATTCCTTTCTGATGCTCTGACATTGTGAGTAAATGCTTGCAAGCTGGTTTGTCAGTATCTGAGTAATTTGGTCTTCTTCATAGACGATTCCATGTGGTTCATCTCTGAGTGGAAAATTATTGTTGCTTATCCCCACATAGACCAGGTGCCTAGCTTGTTGCTTGGTTATGAAGTCCAGATGGGCTGAGTAGAACTTTAAGAAGATACTTTGTCCTTGGCTATATTTTTCTTGAACATTTGGACTGCATCCTTAAAATTGTGAGGGAAAAGATTAATTTCTTCTAAGTTTAAGCTTAAATAAAGACAATCAATAAATCCAAATTGGAACATATTGAAAGCTAGTAATGGTGGTGCTCCAAGAAGGATGATTGCTTGATTCCGAAGAGCTTTCGGTCAACCATGTAAAAATAGTTAACCTTTTCTTTATCATTCCAGTTGACTAATCTTTTGAAGTTTTCCCAAAATTTTTCTTCTGAAAATTGAACTTGTAATTCATGATCTTTTCTAGAAGTAATTTGGAAATTATCTAGAGAAAAATGAATTTTTCCTAGAATTTTGAATGATGATTGCTTTACTGGTGGATTCTTTGTTGCTTCTGAAAAAGTTCTTGGTCCAAGATAAAGTTCTTTCTCTTTTCCTTTCTCAGAATATTCTTTTAACGCCGTTTCTGCTTCTTCTTTAGTCGGGTATGATTTGTGTAGGACTCTTGAAATCTTCTAGCAGTATGGAGCTGCTTTGAACCAATCGTCATAAATTCCTAAAAATGGTCCATTGAACACAACGTACCATTTATCTACTTTTTTTTCTTCCTGTCGGAATGCTTCTGCAAGAAATCATTCTGCTTTAAGTTACAAATTGAGAACCTTGATATCTGCTTTGATAAGTTTTAATTCTTTCAACTTCTGAGTTTTTAAGGCTTCCTTGAGTTCTAGTTGTTGCTTGATCATTGCTAGTGTACTTCGCTCCATTATCTAGATAATATATCTGCAAGAACGTTCTTTTCTCCTTTAATATGTTAAATTGAATAATTGTACTCGACAAGCTTCATTTGCCATCTAATCAATCTTCCTTACTTGTAAGTTCCTTTGTGATTGATATTTTTAAAACCTAAAACATAAGTGGAGTCCGTTCGGACAATAAATTCTTTATCGAGCACATAAATCTGATGTTTTTCCAACATACGAATTAGTGCCAAAGTTCCTTTTTTATGAGTTGGATAATTAATTTCACTGTCTGAAAATGTTCTAGACATGTATCGACATAATAATTCTTTCTTTTGTCTGGGAGGTTTTGCTTTCATAACACCACCCCAGTGTTCATTTGATGCATCAGTCTCGAAAATAGTTAAGTCATCATCCGACGGATTATATAATTCAGGAAGATCCTGACATAAGTACTTTAATTTGTTAATAATTGCTTCGTCTTCCTCTATCCAAGACTAGAGGGCATCCTTCTTTAATTTTTGCTGAAGTACTTTTCTTTCTACAGCAAGATTCTTTATAAAACCTTCATTGGAAATGTATGTTAGTAATCCAAGAAATCGCTGTAAATCTTTTTTATCTTTTAACTTGGTTGGAAAATTTTGAAGTTTTTCTAATACATGTTTCTGCATTATTATTTTTTCTTTTTCAATTTCTAATCCTAAATAATTAATTCTATTTTGAGCTAAAACAACTTTTTTCTTACTTAATACTACTCCATGTTCGAGGCACTTATTAAGTATTAATTCTACCTTTTTAAAATGATAATTTAAATTTTTGTTAGTAAAAACTAATATATCATCAATATAGATAAGACAAAAATCTTTAAATTCTTTAAGTATTGAATCCATTCTGTGTTGAAAAATACTTGGAGATTGTTTCATTCCCATTGAAAGTACGTTCCATTCATATTGTTCTTGGGGACAACTAAATGGTGTTAGAGTTTTAGATTCTTCTGTAAACCTTATTTGATAAAATCCTGACTTACAATCAAAAGTACTGAACTAATTCATATTCCTTATCTGTTCAATAATTAAATCTTTTCTAGGCAAATAATATGCATCTCCTTCTATAGCATCATTCATTTGCTTATAATTAATTACCATTCGTCTTTTTCCTCTTTTGATTTTATTATGATTTTCAACATAAAATGCTGGTGAAGAATGTTTACTTTTTGATAGTCTTACTAATTTTTTATCTTTCATTTCTTTAATATCTTTGGCAAATTCATCTCTATCTTGTTTTGTATAAATCATAAGTTTACATTTTATTTCTTTTGTCGGATCTTTTAATTTTAACTCAATTAGTTCTGCATTTTTATTATTAATTTTTGGATCTAATAGATTTTCACTACATATTTTATCTAAAAGTTCTTCAATATAAGCTGAGATTTTTCTTTCTGGTTCTAAATTAATTAATATATGGCGAATTTTGTGACATACGACCTCAACTATCTCACCACGTTTCAGTTTGCTAAACTCTGATTGTTTTTGATAATATATACATCAAGAAAAGTGTATAATTAGAATTTCTATAAGTTCACGTAATTGTTTATTCTTTAGGTATGGTGTCTTAAGGGATATATGTTCTAGGCATTGACAAAATGGAGAATATAAGTGTAAGAAAGTATTTCCTAGGATCATGTCTAGACCAATTTCTTGCTAGTATATAGTTGGGACAATAAATAATTTTTGTTGAATTATTAAAGTAATTTGTTTGGCTACAAAATATAGAGGATGTATTGATCCATCTGCAATCTGAATTTTTAAATGTTTTCCTAATTTTTCTCATTTTTTAAATAATATTTTTGTTGCTAAACAAATACTTGCTCCTGTATCTATATAAGTTTCTATTTCTTTATTATTTTTTTCAATCTTATTTTTAATATATGTACTATTCAAATTCTATTTCTTCAAGATAATTCATTTTCAAGTATTCATATATACTATCTTCAAGATATTACTTAGTTCTTTTTCTAATGATTCTAGGTTATATATTTTATATATCTTTTTTATTAACTTTGTTTTTTCTTTGAATTCTATTTCTTTGTGTTGTGGACATTCATTTGTATAGTGTCTTTCTACATTACATATTCAACACACACATTTCTTTTTTCCTTTTGGATAATATTTTCTTGGTATTTGTCGTCTTTTTCTAAAGTATTTTCTTTTAGTATTTTTATAAGCTCTTTTTCTAGGATAAATTTTTCGTAGTTTTGGTTTTCTTTTATAATATCTTCTTTTTGTTGGCTGATTACATCCATAATTTCTTAAATTTTTGATTTCTGGTATATCACAACAAATTGAATTTCTTCTCTTATTTAATTATTTAATTGTTTAATTGTTTCTCGTTGAATGCATTGTTCTCTTAAAGTATAGTAGAGTACTTGTATAATTTCTCCTAATGTTTGAGCTGTTTCCATTAGTTGAGTTTGTCAGATAGTTCTAATTTTAGTATTAAGTGGATACAGTAATTTATCTATAAAGATGTCTATGTATATTGGTTTAGTATCATTATTTAATTGATAATAATATTTTTGATATTCACAAATAAAATTATCTATATCACACATATTACATATTTGTATTTTATTTAAATGTGCTTTAGCTTTTTCATGTAAAAATCTGTTTACTTCATTAGTATGTTCTATAATATTATATCTTATAAATTCTTGATAGATTAGATGCATTATGAATCTAGCAAATTCTTGATTATTTTCTTCATTTCTTGCATGTTGATACCAAGTTTCATCATTGATACTTATGAAAATTTTTTATACATTTCCTTCTATTTTATATACTAGAAGATTCTTAACATCTAGTAGACTTAATCTGTTAGCCATGACAACCATTACCCAAGAGGGGGGTGAATTGGGTAATTATTAATTTTAATGCAATTTTGACAAATTATGCATTTTGAATAACTCAATTAATAAGTACAGCGGAACATGTATAGCAAATGCACAATTATTAAGGATTACTCAAATATAGCTTGGGTTATGGGATAAATCATGCAAATAAGCTAGGTATCAAATTTAACTCAAGCATATATAGTTAAAAGCACAAATATAAAGAGATAGAGTTGAGAATAACAAACACTAGGATTTATCCTAGTTCAGCTACTAACCACTTGTGGCCTACGTCCAGTCCTCAAGTGAACCACCCGAGATTTTTCACTATGTCTTCAAGTTTCAACAGGTACTTGACAACCTTTACAATTAAGAGCACTCAACACACATTGGGATGCCTCACCCTTGTGTTTGAGCCTCAAATAGGGATACCTCACCATTTACAACTTTTGAGGGATGTCTCACCCTCAAGGGATACCTCACCCTTTTCTCTAGAGGGATACCTCACCCTCTCTTTATAGGTTATACAAAGATGTAAATGATAGAAACTCTCACAAAGAGTAGATAATACAAATTGAAGCACTATAGGTATCAAGGATTCACACACTTATAGCTCAAAACAGAGTTTTGGGGAAATAGAGAGTGAAAAATGAATTTAATGCTCAAGAGTGATTTTCATATTGTTCTCCAACTTTTCTTTGATGCCCAAACACTTATATTTATAACCCAATAATATGTAGAGCCGTTGGGTAAAGATTTGAAATGAATTCTTTATGAAAACTAGCCGTTTTATGACCGTTGGGAACGTTTCTGAACAAGTGTTATTCGAATAAGAACACTATTATTCAAATAAATATAGTGTTATTCGAATAATACATTTGTTATTCGAATAAATCCACTTATATCACTATTTTCTGCAACTTGTTATTCGAATAAGACTTGTGTTATTCGAATAACACTTTGGTTATTCGAATAAATCATCAAAAACACGTTCTGGAACTTTTTCTGAGTTGTATTATTCGAATAACACATTTGTTATTCGAATAAGCCTTTAAAAACACGTTCTGGGAAGTTTTCAGAGGTGTGTTATTCGAATAACACATCTCTTATTCAAATAAACCACTCTGGTTTTGAAAACTGACTTTAAATGGTCATAACTTCTTTGTTTCTTATCCGTTTTAAGCGAATGATCACTCATTGGAAAGATCTTTGAGTCTATTTTCATATGAAAGAAGTTTCAGAATAAAACTCAAAGTATTTTGAAAGATATGATCAAAAGAATAACCAATGATCAGTTTTACAAAACATAAACTTGGCTATTTTTCATAGAAATGAACTACCACCATGACTAACTTTCCAAAAATAGTTTGTTGGGACATTTAAACATTTTAGAAACACTTTTAAAATTGTTTAAAACTTGTTTGAGCTTAGAGTGATCCTCATTTATCTTTACATAAGATTTAAGTCCTTTAAGTTATTCTTGAAGATGTTGGACTTGATCTTTTGCTACCATCAATTCTTGATGTAATCCAAGCTTCCAAAGAAAATCTTCTCTTCAAGACTTACAAATGCTTGGAACATCTTTTCATTTTCATTGTCCTTGAGTTGAGCATAGTTGTGATTTTTTGCTTTCTTGTTGCAATGCTCACTCTTGGTACTTGGACTATCCTACAAAGTCTTGCTCACTTAACCAAACATAGTTAGTTCAAATTCATAACTCAATATTTTCATATGCATGATTCATAAATGTATAACTCTAGTTAGTCTAACATGCATTCAAGACTTTCATAGACATATCCAATATTAATTCATTTATAACTCATATAAAATATTATTGGATATATTATATGATGAATGTTACATATATCTCATTGTATGATTATTAAGTAAAATATACTTAGATAAAGTACACAATCATGCATGATACAATATATCTCATTAAGCAAATTTATGTAACATGATCAACATTCTTTTGTGATGCATTTGTCATTTATTAAGCACAACTATAAAGCATAAGCATCATTTGTATTTGTCATCATCAAAACTTAACATATTAAACCATTATGGCAAACCTATTTTCACAATCTCCCCCTTTTTGATGATGACAAATCACCAAAGAAAAAATATGTTTAGCAATATACAAGGATAGATATTCATGTAAGCATATCAAACAATAAGTACAAGAACATATTTTTCTTTCCAATTTTCTCTCCCCCTATTTGACATCAACAAAAAGGCTTAGGAAGGAAAGATAATATTTTTCTCTCCCCCTATAAATAGAACTAATGTTGTCAAAGAGATGAAACAAGCATGCTTTCAAGATATAAAAGATTTTCGAATAAACATCCTCACGTGGTTTGATTTCTAAAAGGTGTTATTCGAATAACTACTCTGTTATTCGAATAACTAAGGTTTTTCAGAACACTATTTTGTAAGTGGCTATTCAAATAATCCTTCCCTTATTCGAATAAATGAAGTTTTTCAGAACTATGCTTTTAGGTGAGTTATTCGAATAACTCATACGTTATTCGAATAAAACCATTCTATCTGAACTTTTTTTAAATACGTTATTCGAATAGATAAGCCTTTATTTGAATAACCGTTCATTTTCACAACTCTAGTTTTAACAGAGTTATTCGAATAACAGGTTAGTTATTCGAATAACCCATTTCAGATGAGTTTTCAGAAACAGTGTTATTCGAATAAACCTTTGCTCTATTTGAATAAACACGAAGCTTTTGTTTACGTAAATGAAAACAGACAAGTTTTTCAATCTGTGTTAATTGCTATTAATTATACCCAATGGCTAATTCATCTGGTTTTCCCTATAAATAGCAAGCCTGAGTCACGTTTTTCAGGGCCAATAATTCTGAACTATTTTCTGATGACTCTGATTTGTGAAAACTATTTTTTACGCTCTTCTTGTTTAAAAACGTTGAGATATTTCTGTGAGAGCTCCATTAGCACTTCAATTTGTATTACTTACTCTGAGTGAGAGTTTCTCTTCATCTCTATTTTCTGATATTCTGTATTGAGGGTGAGGTATCCCTCAAGGTTTGTATAAGGGTGAAGTATCCCTGCAGGCTGAGACTTTAGCACAAGGGTAGAGTGTCCCTGTGTGTGAAAAGTGCTCTATTTTGTAACGGTAGCAAGCACCTATTGAAGCTTGTGTACTTAGTGAAAAATCTCAGCTTTCGAGGACTAGACGTAGACCACAAGTGGGTTAGTGGTCGAACCAGGATAAATACTGTGCCTGCTTCTCTTTTCCTTAATCTCTTTTTTTTATGCAATTTAATTTACTGCACATTTATTTTTTCGCTGTTCTTTATTGTTTCTTTTCTTCTTCTCATCCCTTCTGTGCATTTATTTATTAAACTTTTGATATTCGTATTAATTGAAAAAAGGTTTTGCGAAAAAGTTTTATACTCAATTCACCTCCCTCTTGAGTACTGGAAGCCACTTGGTAACAGTAATAGGCCCACAAATATCTGTATGAATCAACTGTAGTATTCCTTTGCTCCTGGTAACCCCACTCTTCCTGGCTCCAGTTGTGAGTTTCCCTCTTATACAATTAACACAGGTATCAAAATCAGAGAAGTCCAAGTCATGAAGAATATTCTCCTTGATCAACCTCTCCATTCTCTCCCTAGAGATGTGTCCTAAACGTTTGTGCCATAATATAGAAGATTTTTCAGCAACTTTACCACGCTTGTTTCCAACAACATTATTGATATCTGAATCCCGTTGATCAACAGAAAAAGAATCAGCATTCAACATGTATAAACCATTAAACAATACTCCAGAACCAACAAGAATAAAATTATAATATAAAGAAACTTTTGCATTACTAAAATGGAAAAAATAGCCACAACTATCCAAAACAGAAACTGAAATCAAATTCCTCCTCATAGAAGGTACATAAACTATATCTTTCAAAACTAAATCATGCCCAGTACATAACTTTAATGAAATCACTCCTATATGTTCTACTTTGACTTTGGCTCCATTTCCTACTGTGATCATCAACTCCCTTTCACTTGGTTTCCTTCTGCTTCTGAATTTCTTTCTTTTCTCAAGCCAGCTTTTAAATTTCAAACAATCAGACTGCTTATACCCATATATATCATAGAACTTACAATTTCTATTAAAATGATATCTGGGCTTAACACTAGAAGGCTCACCAGGACCAGAAGATGGCTTAGAAGAATATCCAAGCTTATCATTTCACTTTTCTTAAACTGAGGCTTACTATTCTTCCCTTTGGCAAATTTTTTCCTCTTTAGCATTATTTATTTCAGGAATGCTCTCTTTAATAGTCTTTTTCATGCTATACTTCATGGTCATCAAACATATTTTATTGGATTGAACCCACCTTTCATGCTTCTTCTTTTCTGTAGTAGAAGATGCATTTGTGGGTTTCTGAGGTTCATCCTCAGTGAGAGCAGAATCAATATTAGAAACAGCAAGGAACAATTTCACAGAATTCACCCAGTCCTCAAAATTAGTCCCATTCAATTTTGTTATAACACTCATTTGCATCGATGAAGCTTAAAATAATGATACATTAAAGGGAGATTTTGTCAAGCATATCAACATGTACAATATTTGAGCAAAACCATAATTAAGTTTTCCCATGCAATTGCAATCCCGCCTAAGGGTCCCGAATTACAACACATGAGTAGACTCCCACAGACATCAAAATCATGTTCCTAAAGCTAGTACCGAAAGGATACTGAGAACTCTAAGGTCAGAATCTCAATGCCTTTAACAAATCATTAGGAATCACATTAATAAAGGCAAACCGATAGAGTAAGCGCATTGCCAATATAATCCCCAAAGCCACAATATAACAATATTTTATCAACAAAATAGTACCTTACAATAATTGGTCCCGCGAAGGCGAGCTCACAATTATGAAAAGTGCTCAAAATAACATCACTCAACAAATCACTAGAAATTACATTAATAAAGGCAAACCGATAGAGTAAGCGCATTATTAATATAATTTCCAATGCAACATTATTAACAAAATATCAACAAAATTGACACCTCAACATAATTGGTCCCGTGAAGGTGAACTCACAATCATGAAAAGTGCCCAAAAGCTCCAGAATATTTTAAATAATTACTCTCAAAACAAAATTGCATAAAGAATAACACGAAATAACAATATATATATATATATATATATATATATATATATATATATATTTTACATAACATTTTATGCACAAAATAACACTGAAATTATTTCAGTAACTAAACAATATCAAGTCTGAGAGTACATATTGTGCAACACTCTCACTAGTGTCACAATCATGCTTAAAAAAAAAATCCAGGTCAAAACTTTGAGAGTATACAACAATTTTTAACATTATGCAATATTATATATACAACATAATACTAAAATTATTTAAATAATCAAATAACACAAAATTTGAGAGTGTGCAATATATATGATATCCAATAGCATCACAATTATGCAAAGTGTTTCAATATAGCTCTACAATACTTTAAATAGCAACTCTCATAATCAAATCGCATAAATAACAACAAAATAAATAGTTTTCAAAATATTATATATTAATTTATGCACAAAATAATACCAAAAATTATTTCAGTGTCTAAAAAACATCAACTATGAGAGTACACAATATATACCATGCCCAATAACATCACAATAATACACAAAAAATTTCACAGACAAAAGAGGATAGTACTATATATTTTTAATAATTTTAATCTCTAAAATTTTTGAAATAAATAATAAATAGGCATTTTTTAAGATAATCTAAACAAAATTATTTTACTAAAATTTTATATTAAACACAACTTTAAAATAAACAAACTTTGAAATTTGTTACTTTACACAGGATTCTATTACACATAATAAACAATAAGAAAGAAAAAGAAGTGTTCAAAAAAAAAGTTGAAGGATTGCGTCGTACAGTACCGCCATAGAAAATAATTGAGCAGTGCAATAACAAAGGGCATGCCGCTCCAGCACAAAGGACATGATTATCCAAATTTTCAAATAACACTTTGAATTGAAAATCACATGATAATAACAAAAATGGCACGCTGCTCCAGCACAAAGACTTGATCATCCAATATTTCAAATAAAGCTTTGAATTGAAAATCACATGATTTAATATTTCATATTTTTATAATTTTAAATCTTATTTATTTTATAGGTAAAATAAAAAATTGATAGTCATAATTAGGGTTAAAAACATTGTCTCTGATACCAACTGATAGAAAATATTTATCAGATCTATTAATCCCAATAATTTATGACATATCAATTTCATATAAAAGATTTTAGGGATACCTTGAAATAGCATCGATGAAGAAGACATTGTCGAACAATCCTGAAAAGTAAAACACGATGAGGGAGAGATACTATTCCTATCCCACAATACGCCACGCCACAAGATTGAATGATCGATATCAGTACGCATTAGAGTGATTAGGAATAAGGACTTCTCCCTGTATATATAAAATAATTAAAATAGGTTAAACTTACCCCTTATGACAAACCCATATACAGGATCCATAAATAAAACCCATATATATGAGCAGTGCTTTAACAATAATAGGTCAATTAATAATACTGATCATAATTTAAACTAAATAAAATATTCTAATAATTTTGACATCTAATTAATTTAAATTTTATATAATATAATTTATATTTGTCCATAAATAAAATTTTAACAGTTTGACTAAATCAAACTCCGACCCTGGCCAGAGTGGAGTAGAATGTAGCTTGTGAAATATAAGCGGAAAAGTTGAATGGTCCATGTACTTTACATTGGGATATGGAGAAAAGACTTGGTAATCAAATTAGATAAAGGTAAGAAACCAAGCCACAAAGATTCAATGAACCAATAAATTTTTTGAGGTGGAGGGTTATTTGGGAGAATTCAATGGGGTCAATGCCCTGGCTGATTTCAATTTCATATTCTTCCGCAATAGTTAGGCCTCTTTCATGGATTAGGATTCTTACACAGGTTTAAAATTGGGATATGATGATTTTAATTTGATTTTGTTTTCATAAAAGGAGAATAGAGTAAAGGTACTTTTGATGATTTTTAAAAAAAATCTATAAATATGTTGAAAAATTTCAATTAAGTTTTTAAGGATTATTCAGCAAATACATGAGTTAACAGGTCTTTTATTAATAAATAGCTTATGTGAATATGACTAAAATTATAAAGTGTACATGTGTTTTAATTTAATTGGATCACTTAAAGAAGGTACAAACCCTCTCTTCTTCGTGCGTACCAGAGAAATCTTATTGGTTAGATATCTCAACAAATTAAACTTCATAAAAAATGTGTGGAATAAGATTTAGAAAATGGGGAAATTTACCTTTTTTTTTATTAAAATTTTCCTTATTATGGAGGAAAATAAAAACGTACGGTTTAGTAAATGAAGTATGTACAATACCATGAAATCAATAATAATTTCATACTTTGCGGAAGAGTTCCAATTAATCCTAAGCCGCACGATGAAAACAGTGTACTATGGTCTATGGTCATTGATAATCGGCAAAATATACACTTTCATCGTTATCTTTATTTCTTTTTCAAATTTGATCTCCTATATTTTGTTTTTGTTAATTTGATTTCTTATTTCGTAAATACTATTAATGTAGTCTTCCATCATTATTTCATAATTTTTTATCAGAATTGATAATGTATTACTAAGGGAAGATGGTCATGTCATTGTCATATTATATTTATATTATCACTACATTATAGTTATGTCATCATCAATCATTAGTAGCACGTTATAGCCATTAATGATATGTTATCATTTATGTTATGATTTATAATGAAATTGTGAAAGATAACCACATTAAATAATAATTTCTAAGATAAGATGCTAAAATGATAAAAAAAAATTAAGAAAATAAATTAAAAATAAAAATAAGAGATCTAAATAGTTTTTTTATTTTTTAAAATATTTTCTCTCTAATAAATGAAAGACTAATTTCTTAAAATATGATCAAATATTTATACAAAAATCTCTCAGTAATACTATTTCTACACATATAAATATATTTTATTTTGATAATAAAAAGAGTCATTTCATTCCTTTCACTTACCTTTTGCTTTATTTGTTATTATTATAAACAAAATTTGACATCAATTATTTTTCTCTAATTCTTCTTTTCAACTCCTTTAACCACTTTTCATTTATTACTTTTAACCTCATTTAATAAAATTAATATATACATAAATAATGATTAAAAAAATTAAAGAGAATGATAAAAAAAAATTAGAGTCAAATTTTATTCTATTATTATGTAATCTTGGACGGTCGACCGCAACTCTTGGAAAAGGTACAAGTTCCACACAAAGCGCCAATGTGAAGGACAGAAGGTGTGGAAATTAAATAAACCATGACCATCATCATGCATGCAAGTTGTTTTCTTAAGAATTATTATTATTATTATTATTATTATTATTATTATTATTATTATTTCACTGACTTATAAATTTAATTAATGTTTTCTTCATTGACTAAAAATAGGAGGCTGTTTTTCTTTTGATTAGTAGTAACCCCACATTCACTCGCGTTGAAAGCCACAAGACCAGATTATTGCAAAAGCCGTCTTTGCATATATTCCAAAGCATTTGGGACTATGGGTTTCAGCTGTCTCTGTGGAAGCACTCTCACGGCACTCCTAAAAATATAAACGTTAACCGGTGGTATCTCTTCCTTCATCAGCTCTTTATTCTGTTCGAGCACTTCTTTTAGGTAATTATATTTCTCATATATTATTCTCTTTCATTCTCACTAGCTAATTCTATTTTTGCTTAGCTTCTTTACTTCCTTCCTTTGATCCTTCCCTCCTTCTACACTTTTGAGTTTGATTCACCACCCTAATTATGTATTCTTATGCTTCTCTAATTCGTAATCTCTATTACTTTCCTCTTCCCGTCCTTTTTGCTAAAAGATAGTGGAAATAACTCTTCAACCATTTGAAAATATCTGTTCTTGTTGCACATACACAGTTCCAAAGCCTTTCTTTTGATGCGTTCTTTTCTATTTTTTCATGCTTCCTCCCACCTCCTCCTCCTCCTCTATTCTATACAAGTTCTTGAGGTAAATCTATTATATACTTAAATCGCTGTTATCTTCCTTTCTCTTCCAATTTTCTTAAACTTCTATCACATTATATAATATATAATACACTGATTTGTTAACCAATCTTAGTAACAGGCAGGCGTAGGGAGATATCCTGTCCAGACTTGAAACATCAGGTATGAAAAATTTTGAGGTGTGTATTGCAAAGACTTGTAGTTTGCAAGTCAATTGCCAAAAAGTTTAAAACAAAAAAAGAAAAGTATATTATGTTCATGAAAGAGAATGATAGCTAACTGGGTGTTTACACGTAGCCTCTCCTGTTGCAATTAAGTATTATTGTTAGAATAAGACACAAGCATCGGGGACAGCCGCCCTCACCTGTCTCCTGTGAAAAATATTCCTCACCACACCAAGTCCTCTCTAAAGCCACTCACCACCATGATTCCAATTCCAAACGTACGAAAATATATATCCAAGACTATTTTTTGAAACGTTGACAATTTTTTGGTACATTGAATTGTTCTTGTAATTTTGGTTACTGTTGATAGTTAGGTAAAGTTTTTTTAAAATGGTAATTTTAAAATTCAAACACTTAATATTGTTAGTAAGATTCGTATAATAACATAGTTTATTTTCATTGTGACTAATTACTTTTGAGTTAAAACGTTATTTAATTTATAGAAATGATTTTTTTAAATTAAGTATATTTCTAAAATAATTAAATAAAAATATATTTATCTTTAATTTAATAAATTATATTATAATTTTAAATCACTAAATAATTTAAAAATAAATATATTATTACTTATTCACTAAAAAACTCACTCTAAAGTAGCTTTTTCTTTCACTCACATACTTTTTTATTCATAAATAAAAATGTGATATTATTAATATAATTTAATATTAAAGATATTAGTTAATAAAATAATTATTACTAACCAATTATACCATATTGTGTAATGTTAAACTAATGAAAACTTCACGTCAAAAAAAAAAAAACTGATGGAAACTTACCTGTGGTGGCCATGAAGTGCCCGAGCTACGATTAATCTCATACTCAAAGGTTTTAGGGACAGTTCTGGGCAACTAATGAAAAATAAGAATTTTGAAAACTTAAATAATAAACAAAGGGTTAATGGAGTAAACAAAATTACGCAATTGCTTCCTTTTTTTTTAACCTTTTGTTGGTAAAAATATAGTACTACGTAATTCTCTGAAACTTTGTACCTGAAAATGCATCGTCAACAAGTGAAAAGATTGTATGTTTGTTTTACAGAAAAATGGCGACGGTAATTGCGAACTCAACAGCATCATCATCACAAGCACAGGTGGTTCAGATTGCTTCTGCTCAGCTTGGAAGCCCTTCCCTTGTACTAACAACATCATCACTACAAGCACAGGTGGTTCAGATTGCTTCGGCTCAATTTCGACGCCCTTCCCTTGAACTAATAGAAGATAAAAGTACTCTCTCTCTCTCTCTCTACATATATATTTAATCATTATTGTTATTAAAAAAAAAAAGGTTTCATTTCATTAGATATTTCTAATTTTCTACCAAAAAAAAAATGTGTATCTAATATTTAATTAACAAAAAATTGTATCATTTTTTGGTAAGTGACTTTAATTGTAAGTACCGCGTACGTCATGACGTTAGTATTACGGATCTGGATCACCTCAAGTTCATTAAAAAACTGCAGTTGAGATCCGTCGGCTGTAGTTCACTCCTAAATAATATGAAGCACATATATAAATACAGATATGATACGAATATAAATATAAAAATATATTAAATTTAAAAATTATAGGATATAAATACGGTATATATATATAATTATAAAATTTAAATAAAAAAAGTTATAATTTATTAATATTATTTTTATAAGTTTAAAAATTTATAATATTTTAATATATATCATATGTACTAATATTTACTATCTAATAAGTCCTTTTTAAAAAATATGAAACATAATTTCTATTAATATATTTTAAAAAATATTTTAAATTAACTTCTTATAATAGAACTAATTATGAATGAGCACATGTATATATAAAAAAAATTTAACTAGAGAAAATATTGGTATAAAGTAAGTTTCAAATGATGATGAAGTGGATGATTTGGTACGAGTAAAGGTAGAAGAAGCAAATAAAAATAGTGATGTGTGAAAAGATAAAACTTAAAAGTCTAATAGTGATGTATGAAAAGATAAAACTTAAAATACTGATATATGAAAATAGTGACTTGAGACATTAGTTATGTGATTGAGTTTAGATGGGTTACGGACTTACTAATTGAACATTAATCATGAAAACTATTTAAAAAGATATATTAATAGATCGTGTTCAACTCGTGTCCTAGACGTGTCCAAACGTGTCTGAGACTTATCCAAGCGTGTTCGAAACGTGTTTAAAGGTGTCCGAGACGTGTCCAAATTAAAAAAAAAATTAATTGGATATATTCTGACACACAAAACACGTGTGTTGTACAGATATCTTCATGTATCTTACATGGACACGTATCCAACACGTGGATATGCCTCAATAACAACGTATCTATGCTTCATAGATTAAATACTTTATCATTAAAAAATTAATTTGAAGGGTGGAGATTCTTTGTAGTTCCAAAATGAACTGGAGAGGATGGTATCCTAGTATTACTTAGTCTAATTTTCACCTAAACTAATATATAACGAAAATATAAAGTATCCAACACTTTAATAAACCGAAAACGGCATTGGGTTGGTTTTAAATTTTTAATAGAATTTGCTAATGAATGCAATACTAGTGTTGTGTCTTTTTTTTTTTAACACAAAAGTTTAGGATAAGAAGAAGTTTTTTCTATTTTAAAGTCAAGACAAATCACTAATCTTAACGAAGATATAATTTACATTAAAATTATAGATCGTTTACTTATGAAAAAAATCCTAGAATTGAACTAAAGTTATGTTGTTTTCATGAGTGCCAACACTAGTTAAGTAATTAAAATAATAACTATCAAATAAAAAATAGAGTAGTTAATATTATAAATATAAATAATTTAGTAAAGGACATTAAATACTTTTTAATGTCTACCAAAAGATTAAATACTTTTTAATAATTACCCTTAGAGCACTAATTAAAAAAAGACATGTAAACAATAAAATGCAAGTATCTTGCGCTCATAAAAAGGAAAACAGATTTTTTTTCATAGTCATAATAAACGGTTATCCATCCTTTATTCTTTAACTTACACCCCTCTAAATGATCTCAATCCCGTTAATAGTAAGGCCCAAACTTTAAAGAGGCTAAATAACTTCTTGCTCTGATTTTTAATTGCAGTGCAATGAACGGGATTTGTCTAGGTATTGAAGAATTGTTATATATATATATATATATATATATATATATACACACACACACACACATGTTCATAAAACAACCATAAATGCATAAAAAAAAAATTGGTGTTCTTGGAGTAAGTCAAATTTTTTTCCTCTGTATCATTGAAATGACTACAATGCATGATAGTTATAATCTATTAAAAATATCATAAAAATTTATGCAATAATCTCTCATAAACTTTATTACCATCACAGCAGTTTAAAACCCATTAAAAATCCTTAGTAACCAGGGTTGTGTAAGGAGTAAGGGCATATCCTTATCTTACTTAAAAAACGATGATACATCAACTATAGATAAATTGACTTATATTGATTTAAAAATTAAATATAATAATATGTAAATAGCACTATAAGTATCAATAAGAATTAGGTGCAACAGTGACTGATAAGCAAGTCACATTTTTAAGGAGATGTGAGTCTTATAGTTACAACAATATTTAAAAAGTTAGTCTCATTATAACTATGTTTGTGGAGATATTCTAGTCGATGACTAAAAGAAAAAAGTTGGAAAGAAGTAACTTTCTCTTTTTCTAAACTTTCATTTACCAAACAAAAAACCAAAAATTTAAAAACTACAGATAACATGTTATAAAAAAAACAAATTAAAAGGGATGAAAATAGCAATTAAGCATATTTATGATCATTAGAATAGGGTAAAGTAAGGATCATTCAAGCGGGAATTGGGATTGTGAAGACAGAAGTGATACCATATATGCCTAAAAGATCTTGAATCCCAAAAACTCCCATCCTTACACATCCCTCCATTTTTAAGTTCTTTATTACTTTTTATGCACTTTTTTAAAAAATAATGCTACTTCCAAAACCACAGCAACAACCTTCAAATTGTTGCAGATGTGAAATAAAAATGTACCATGCAAAGTGATTCAGTGACAAGGACCACAAAAAATATTGTTTTATAATAAAAATTGTGGGTATGTAACATTTCTTTTTTAAAAAATATTTTTGGCCCACTAGTTGACACAAATACTGCCACAACTCACCAAAAAGAATAAATGACTCGTTTAAATGAATTTTTAAAATAAGATTTTTTATGTAATTTTTTTTTAAAATGTCTTTTAAAAAGATAAATATTATTTTATATTTGGATATAATATTAGAAAAATATTTTTTTAATATTTGAATAGCTTTTTATGTTATAAAAAAATCTTTTTAAGAAGCACTAAAATGCATCTTCTAAAAAAAGTACAATTTGTATTTTTTTAGTATATATATATATTTTTAAAAAGTTCATTCAAAACATAATAAAAATGAACAAAAGTATTTATTTTTAAAAAAATATATTTTTTATCTAAAAAAGTATATCCAAACTAGCTCAAATTAAACTTTTGACAACCAAATACAGTCCTGCAAGCATTATATAGTTGCAATTTGCAACATTTAGGCATCCACATGTTGTGTCCTCCGTGAATCAGTTTTTAAAGTTTTACACGATGACCTATAGACCCTGCCTAAAGCATATCAAGGTTATGGTTATTCCAACCCTTCTGTTAGTACACTTAACTCTCCAAAACTCAAACGATTTCAAGTAAATATATTTAGGCTCTGTTCAGTTGAGAAAAATTTTCCATTCTAATTTCTTCAGGGCAATTCTTCTACAAATGTGTACCCCTTCATAAGCTAGCTCTGAAAGGTGATTGGAATGCATCGAAGCGTATGATAGATGTAGATAGTAGGCTGCTGAATGCTGCTATAATAAAGGGTTGGGGCACACTACTTCATGTTGTGGCAGGATCAAAGCATGTTCACTTTGTGGAGGAACTGATCAAATTACTGTACCCATCTGACCTAGAACTGCAAGACTGCAAGGGGAACACTGCATTTTGTTATGCTGCCGCATCTGGAAACCTGCAAATTGCTGCTATGATGATCAAGAAAAATGGATGCCTACCACAGATCAGGGGTGGAGAAGGAGTAACTCCTCTTTACATGGCTGCCTTACAGGGAAGAAATGACATGGCAAGGTATCTATATACCCTGACTACTGACATATTTGAAGAAGAGGAATGGAGTACATTGTTCTTCATTTGTATCAAGAATGGTTTGTATGGTGAGTACATTGCTCAAAATAACTCCTAAAGTATTGAGTCCTTGATACTAGAAGATTCACATGGTAACAATGTACACATGATTTAGCAAACAAACATGAAAATGAAACACAAACTAACCGAGACAGACTAATATAAGGTCTACTTACAATTAATGGTAAAATAAGGTCGCTTGATAGTATATTCTTTTAGATTTGATTTTGGATAAGTCAAGTGACAGTTGGTCATATTGGACTGGTAAAAATTTTACACATTTGAATCTGTTAGGCTAATGGCTCAGTTTATGGATCTGTTAGGCTCAAAAGAGTTTTGAACCTTTGTGTATGTTATCATAATAGAGGGGTCTGTGCAATAAACGTAAAATATAAGGGAGTGGAGAGTAATTTGCTAAAGATATATTCATAATCTGTCATAATGACTCAATTAATGAATAAATGACATAATAATTGAAGCATAACTGTCAAGTACATCACTAATTACACCTAACTGAAGTAATGCCTAACAACTGCAGCAACAAAAAGAAAAGGAAAACATAAAGAAAAAATAGAGTACATATGCTGTTGTCACTCACCAGGTTTTGGAAAATTTTGCAGATTTAGCTTTGAAAATGTTACAAACAAAGCCAATGCTAGCGTTGGCCCGAAATGAGAACAATGAGACGGGCTTGCATCCCTTGGCTAGAAAGCCTTCTGATTTTACTTGTCAACGTCGATGGTACCTTCAAATCGTCATCAACTCTAGTAAGTCTTTACAATCATTGTTATTAGGAAAACGGAATTGGGTTTATGTTTTCACATTACTGTCTTTTGATACACTCTAGCCATTGACCTTTGCAAGTTCTTTATAAACTTTTATCTTATCTAATGTTTAATTGTGATTTGAATCTCATACAATCCATAACTTTGAAGTAGTGACACGAACTAGAGTTTTGACATGTCAACGTATTTTGTCAATGTATTTTTTTTTACATTATTGTTTAGATTTTAGATAATAGAGAATATAAAACATTTGATCTTTAAGAATCTTCAACCAGATAATTTACTTCTTGGTCATTGTTTCTCAATTCTCATCACATTACCAACTAGTTAAATTATGCGTGATAGGTGTGAAGCCAACTCCGGTCCTCCAACTTGTTGGGTGTCTTTGGAGGATGCTTCTGAGTCTACATTACACAGAAACAGAGATGAGGACATTCATAAGTCAACCATCACAAGTAACATTTGATGCTACAGAAGTTGGAAATTTTCACTTTGTGGCTGAGCTTATGAGGTCATACCCTGATTTAATATGGGAAGTGGATGGCAAAAACCGAAGCATATTTCACATTGCTGTTCTGCATCGACATTCTAGCATCTTCAGTCTAATACATGAACTAGGCTCCAACAAATATTTTATAGCGACTTCTGAGGATGATGAAGAAAACAATATGTTGCATTGTGCTGCAAAATTAGCACCTCCATATCGGCTCAACTTAATTTCTGGAGCAGCACTTCAAATGACACATGAATTACTATGGTTTGAGGTATTTTTCCCACAGCTCCACAAACATATCTATCATATAGGATTATATGTTCTCATGTATATATATTCAGCTTTTACTTTCCTTTCTTTCAGTTTCAAACAACAGGATCTGTATGATTGCTTCTTGTATCTATCTGCATCATGGTGATTTGTAATCAATCTTACTTAACTTATGCATCATTTCATGATGTGAAAACCTTCATATATACATGGTATCACATACATCATATTTTGATATGGCAGGAGGTGAAGAAAATAATGCTGCCACCAGATATAGAGAAAAAAAATTCTAATGGCAAAACTCCTCGTGAATTATTCGTCGAGGAGCATAAAGAATTATTGACAAAGGCAGAGTCATGGACGAAGAGCACAGCTAATAATTGTATGCTTGTTTCAACACTCATAGCCACCGGAGTGCTTATTGCTACATTTACCATACCCGGCGGCAACAATAAGAATACAGGAGCTCCTAACTATTTGCAGAAACCAGCATTCCTGGTATTTGCAGTATCAGATGCAACTGCACTGATATCATCTTCAGCCTCAATACTAATTTTCTTGTCAATCCTTATCTCAAGCTATGCAGAGGATAACTACTTCAAGTCACTGCCCATGAAGTTACTATTTGGACTAATAGCACAATTCATCTCTATCACAAGCATGATGGTAGCATTTAGTGTTTCCTTTTTCATTACATATTATCATGGTTTAAAGTGGGTTCCATATTTTATTTCCGTACTTGCATTTCTGCCAATACCCTTATTCACATTTCTTCTATTACTTTGGTCAGATATTATCTACTCATCTTACTTTTGTATGTCTCTATTTCGGCCAAGTAAATATATGCTTTACTAGAAAAGCAGAGGCCATGTAAATTATAGATCTATATAGCCTACCTTGTAGTTGTATGCTCTATGAATTCTTCTCTCAATGTAATGATTAAACAGGTTAAAAATTACAAAATTCCTTTTTAACTTTTAAGGTTGTTTCAAATGCATTCCTAAATTTCCAATCCATTTAGTCACATTCTTATTCTATTGATGATACTTCAATTCAACTGAAATTAGTGAAGTAGCTATTTCCCATGGTCTACTTAACAGATATCAGACCATTATAGTCACAATAAGTCACCTGACAAATGAGAAATAATGGAACTAATAGGTACAAGGGACAGCTAATTGAATCTTGCATGAACACTACTAAAAGTCTGGAATTGGAGTTTGCATCATACGTTTTACTCAATATAGACCTATATCCTAACCTATGAACAAAATGAAGGTAATTTTGACATTCTCAACACTACCAAACATAATTCTAACATTTTATGAGCTTCCCATGTGGCACTCAGTTTCTGGATACAAATGATTTGCAAGTAAATCATAGTGGAATTAGAAAGGCTGATAATTCTAAGGGTTATACTGATTACAGAGTGATTATTTTAGTCATCTAGCTGAACAATTGAGAAAAACTGAAGCAGCTAGTGACTAGGATAGGTCGGGCATCCTTCACTACTTGATTATTGAGGATTGACTAGAATCGTGTCAACTATGTTTCTTCCTGCACATAAGGTTTACATAAATAGGTCTCTGAAAATGGGCCAGCAAAAGTTAATCCAACTAGGATGGATTCATGCATTCACAATGCATATGAAATAAGTATTTATATGAAGGTAAAAGAACTCTAACGAGTACTAACAAGTAAAAACAAAAGCCAGCACTCTACTTTGATGTGATGGTGTATAAAAAACAAAGAAGAAAAGAAATCCTTCATGAAATTGACAAGGATTTGCACCAATTACACGGAAGTAATATATTTTGATTTGTTTCAAGTATCCAAAGTGCAAGACAAAAAGTAAAGGATGCTGAATAGAAACGTATTTTTGTAGTTGCATTGGACACATAACAATCATGCTTAGGGGAATTATACTAAAAACTTACTGTGGCAAGTAAAGCATACCTTGTAAATTTAACAGAACAGATTGCATCTCTTAATTATTCAAGACTAGGATTTCTAATAAATTATAGTTTGAAAATATGCAACCATACTAATTTCCGGTCAGATCAGCATAAAATAATTATTTATTAAATTAATATTTTAGTCTTTATAGTTTTCACTTATTTTCAACTTAAATTTTTAATTCAAATTAGTCTTCACATTTACAAATTTTTAAAATAGATTTCTATTATAATACTATTGTAACACGTCAATCAATTGTCTACATACAGTGTTCATTTGTCCCGTAAGTCTTCTTTATTTTTAAAAACGTCTCATAAGTACTCTTACATTTCAGTAAGAGCTCCTGCAAGTGCTCCTTTTTACTGAGTTGGTGCTCATTCATTCAGAAGTGCTCCTTTAGATGTTGTTCTGGTTTTCCCGTTTTGGTGCAGCTCTAAAGTACGAAGCTTTATGGTGTTATTTATTCAAACTTCGGAGGCTTGGGTGTTTGGCTTGGCCCTATGGCAAGGGCAAATCCAACACACGAACAAGCGGGATTAGTCTTGCAACCAAAAATCGATAGGAATCTTTTTTGTTTAAACATATATGAGAAAGTATTTATGTTCTTATTTGTTCACCAATTGCATACATTTGAAAAAAAATTAAAATCAACAAATTCTCTTTTCCAAAGCAAGTAAAAGAAAAACAAGCAAATTGTAGTACCCTTACAGAAATGGTAGTAAAATACAGAAGAAGATAGATAGGTATGCCAATACCAGTGCCCAGGCTTTAGACGAAATTGGGTCGGCAGGTCCAAGCTGAGAAATGTAACTAGGTAAATGATCTAACATCAATTGAGATAAGGAAAAATTAGGTGATGTTTAATTTATTTTCTATTTTTATTTTTAAGTTGATATATTTTTGTTAATAATTATAAAAATGTTATTTTTTTATGTTTTAAAATTTTTATATAGAGAATTGTAAAAATAAGAAAATATTTTTATTATTTGCTTCACTAAAGTTTAAAAATAAGAAACAAAATGAAAACATTGACATAGTGTTCGGTTGGTTTGTTTATTATTTTTATTTTTACTTAATATATTTTTATTAATAATTATAAAAATAACACTTTATTTTTATTTTATTTTTTGTTTATAAAATTTTGTAAAAATGATATTAAAATAAAATATTATTTTAGATGAATGGACAAAGAAATTAATGGCTTAAATTTTTGAGTTATAGTTAACTCATTAATTTAAGTTTTGTGAAGGGTTTGTAATATACAATTTTTTGTGCATATAATACTGTTTATTGAGATAACTAGCTCATTGCCAAATTACTCTTTTTTCTAATTAATTTGGTATAAATGATGGCATTTATATCAATTTTTTATCATTGAATTTTTAATTATTATAGAAATAATAATATAAACATTGCACTACAACAAAATTGGCCTATAGTAACCTTTCAAAAATGTACTCTAAAATACACTAAAATGTACCCTTTGATGAAGGCTATATTTTTTGCCCATAATACAATGCTTTTAGAGGAGTGTCCTATTCAAGGATGGCCAATTATCTAAGGCTACGCTTTTCTAGTACCAAATGTAACGCTTTTCTTCTTCACTTTATAGGTACGCTTATAAAGCGTTGCCTTAAGTCAAACTCTATGCTATGGGTATACTTATAAAGCGCTCCCTTATGTCAAACCTTATGGGTACGTTTACAAAACGTTCACTTATGTCAAACCCTATAGATACGCTTGCTAAGCATTCCTTTATGTCAAACTCCATGAATACGCTTGCTAAGCGCTCCCTTATGTCAAACTCTATGGGTACGCTTGCAAATTATTCCCTTATGTGTTTCACTTGAGGCATTACTTTACAAGCGTTCTCTTATGTTGCTATTTTTTTTTAAACCTCATATAATGATTACTTTTTTATCATTTGTTAACATTACATATTACACGTCTTCTAATTAAATTTGGTAAAACATTAAAAATGCTTTATTTTTAAATATTTTTAATGCCATTTATTTTATATATTATTTTTATAAAATTTTAATTTTAGAATATACACAAATTTATATAGTAAAATTTCATGCACTAATATAAATTAATTTTAACATTTAACACATTATTCAAAGTATTAACCAATTATCTACAATAACACATTGATCAAAATATTAATCAAATAATTTAAAGTACTAGAATTATCACCATCATCATAATCCAAAGTACTTAATCAAAATAAAGATACAATGTATGAGAAAATCATCTTTGTCAGGCTCTCTTCATGAACATCAAATATATTAAGTAGCTCTATTGTCATCCCCAAATGCAATTCCAACATTGTCCTACAAATTTAAATTAAACTAAAAAGATTAGTAATATATAAATTCATTTTTAAAAAGTCAAAAAATCTCAATAACTCAGACATATCAAAGAAATAAAATCATTCAAACACATAGCCTGTCCATTAGATATCAGGAAAGCACAGCACAATATTATTTCAAGAAATTATCACTGGTCAAATTGAAATAAATAAACCAAAATATTTTTTTTTTGTAAGATAATTGATGAATCGTCAATATGTCCTATTTTTACAGTTCAATTACTTAGTTTTCATATTCTTTTTATTTATTTTTAATGAATTTTTTTGTTAGTTTTGTTATATTTTAGTATTGTTTAATTGTATTTTTATTAGGTGTTTTGTGTGTTTTTGTCAGGTAATTGTACAAAAAGAAAAAATTTCTGAAGATAAATATATGAAGGATTCTTATCCTATTCTTAGATGCTAATTAGAGTTCTAATTGGATACAAAATCTTAGATTGGGGATTGGATAAGGATTCTCAAAGAGATTTGATTTGGAGCAAAATTCGGATTCATACACTATCTTGACCATTCTCATTAATTAAGTCATATCTTGAGTTACAGATATCAGATCGACGCGCCGCTTACAGTGTTGGAAAGCTAACAGAAAATCCTACAACTTCTCTGTTGAGATCAAGGGCAAAATCGGTCATCTAAAGGGTGAGAAAAATCATGCAAGTGAGATACGAAAATCTGTCAGCTTTTCTATAAAAGGGGGAAAACGAGTTTAGCAAGGGAACTTTCTTTGATTGAGCACATTGCACAGAAAATCTCTAATCCTGAGAGAGTTATTTTGCTGTAGCAGACTTTGGAAGACAATGTCAAAGGAGGATTCTTGGAGGCTTGAAGATCTTAATCTCCATTAAAGGGGTTTTGATTTCTCTTTCTTTTTAGTTTTCCTTTTTCTTTGGGTTTTCTTTCCATGAGTTTGTATTCTGATATGGGTTTGCTTTTATTGAACATGAGTAACTAAACCCATAGCTAGGACTATAGGGGATCTTGTTTTCCTCATTATTTGGATTTGATTTCTAATTTGATTATGGTAAATTTTTTTTTGGGTTTATCATATTGCTTGTATTCTTGTCAGAATTTGATCAATTTTGGTATGCGTTAATTTATTGTTTGACCGGTGATCATCCACATTCAATAAATGGATCTATATGGTAAGCCTAAGATTAGATTGGTGAATGACCAAACATCGATTTATCCTACCAATGGAATTGACGGTATGTTAGTTCATCTCTTGAATTGAAATTTAATGCATTCTTGATTAATTCAACTAAATGACCAAATAGGTGAATTAAATTAGGAATAGAATATTGTTTCATCCATGACCATTGGGATTCAATAGCAAATAAGAGAATATTGGCAAAAGAATTACCTTAATCATAATTGAAAGAAAATCTGAATAATTGGATTCAAGTGAACCTTGCGCCCTAGTCTCTCTCTCATTGATTATCTTTTCTCTGTTTAATTATTCATTGTTTTTCTCTATTTGTTTATTTTAATTTTATTTTGAATTTCTTCATATACTTTCGATTGTCTAAATAACAAAGGGTTTTACGAACCTAGTAATTACCAATTATTCCTCGTAGGATCGATAATTGGGACTCAAGTCCTCTATTACTTGGCGATAGAGTGCACTTGCTCTTAGTGTATTTTACGCGCACTAAGTTTTTGGCGTCGTTGTCGGGGAATAAGTTTGGTAATATTAGAAGCGAAAAACTCTAGTTAATTTAGACGCCCTTTTCTTTTATTCCTTATTTTATTTTTATTTTTATTTTATGTTATTTTATTTTTATTTTTGTTTAGTTTTCACTTCTTATTTTTTTATTTTTTTATTTTTATTTGTATTTCTTATTTATTTTATTTTATTTTATTTTTAATTAATTTTTCATTTTTTTGTTTATATCTTATTTTAATTTTTATTTCTTATTTTATTTTATTTTTATTTTTATTTTTCTCTTCTTATTTTTGTTTATGCTTACTCGATCTCGCTTTTCGATTTGGCTTTTGATCCGTAAATTGAGAAAAACAACTCCTTGAGTTAAACAAGCGGACTTTTATTGCAACATTTAATGAAGAAGATATAAGTAGGATGGAGAGGCAACCATTGTTGAGGCCAATCGTGAAGAAAGAGCTATCCCGTGAGAGCGAACCATGTTTGAGTACTCTATGCCCACCGCCTTTGAAGGGTATGGAGGAAGTATAATAAGACTAGTCATGGCAAAGAAATAATTTTGAAATCAAACCAAGCATTGATCTTCATGATTCAGAATTCAGTTCAGTTTGGTGGATTGCCTTCGGATGATCCAAATCAGCATTTGGCCAGGTTCTTGCAGTTGTGTGATACTATCAAGTATAATGGGGTGACAGATGATGCAATCCGATTGCGACTCTTTCCTTTCTCTCTTAGGGACAGAGCAAGCCAATGGTTAACGTCACTTCCAAGGGGTTCCATCACTACATGGGATCAATTGACACAACAGTTTCTGACTAAGTATTTCCCTCATTCTAAATCTGTTAAGTTAAGGAATGACATATCTTCTTTTGTGCAGTTTGAGATGGACACTCTTTATGAAGCTTGGGAGTGCTTTCAAGAGTTGTTGAGGAGATGTCCACATCATGAATTTCCCGTAATGGCAGCAGGTTCAGACTTTTTATAATGGTTTATCGCCTACAAACCGTTCACTTATTGATGCTGCTGCGGGATGTACTATATAGAGGAAAACACCTACTGAGAGCCAAGCTTTGATTGAAGAAATGTCGTTGAACAGTTATTAGTGGCAGAATGAGTGTCAGGCTCCTAAGAAACAAGCAGGTGTGCATGCTGTTGATTCCTCTACTGCTATTCTGAGTCAGTTGGAAGCTTTGACCAAGAAGGTGGAGACTTTGATGGTGGCAAATAGTGCAGCCCCACCTATCATCTGTGAAGCATATGGAGGACAGGGTCATTCTAGTGCAAATTGTCAAGTTGGTAGTCCTTTTGCCCCCGAGCCTGAAGCAGTAAATTTTGTTGGTAATTCCAACCGGCAGCAGTACAATCCATATTCAAATACGTACAATCCTGGTTGGAAGGACCACCCAAATTTCAAATGGGGAAATCATCAAGGCTATCAGTAGAATCAGCAGAGAGTTCCACCACCACCTCCTGGTTTCCAAGCACCTGCAGAGAAGCTAAGTTTTGAAGATCTGGTAATGAAGAACATTGGAGACTCAGATTAGTCAGTTGACTCAGATTAGCTAAGTATATGCAGAATTCCGATGCTAGAATGAAGAACATGGAGACTCAGATTAGTCAGTTGACTACATTGATGACAGTGAGGGCACCAGGGACATTACCTAGCACTACTGAGACTAATCCAAGGGAACAGGCCTATGCGATTTTTCTTAGAAGTGGTAAGGAACTTGAGGAGTCTTCTCAAAAGAAAGAGTTGTCAGAGCTTAGAGATTCTCTTGTTCAGTCAGTGCATGATGAAGAGAAGGCAACTGACGATGTCCTTACTAAAGATGTCAACCAAGAGAGAGAGGTTGAGAAAAAAGTACCAAAGTGGCAGAGAGCAAAGAAGGATCGTGAGCAGAGTGCAGTTTATGAACCATCCCCATATGCTAAGATCCCATTTCCTCAGAGGCTCAAGCACAATCATCCAGATTAGCAATTTGCCAAATTCTTGGAGATATTCAAGAAATTACAAATTAATATTCTGTTCGTTGAAGTCATCTCTCAGATGCCCAAGTATGCGAAGTTTCTAAAGGAAATACTTACAAAGAAACGCAAGCTTGAGGAATTTGAGACTGTATGTCATACTAAGGAGTGTTCTGCCATTCTTTTAAAGAAGTTACCCCCAAAATTGAAAGGTCCAGGGAGTTTTACTATTTCTTGCACTATTGGTAACTCTTATTTTGATAAGGCATTATGTGATTTGGGAGCTAGTATTAATTTGATGCCTTTCTCTGTGTTTAAGAAATTGGGAATGCAGGAACCAAAGCCCACCAACATTTCACTACAGTTGGCTGATAGATCATTCGCTTACCCGCGTGGTGTAGTGGAGGATGTTTTGGTGAAGGTGGACAAATTTATTTTCCCAGTTGATTTTGTGGTGCTGGATATGGAAGAGGATGCTGATATTCCTCTCATTCTTGGAAGACCATTTTTGGCCACTTCTGGAGCTGTGATTGACGTACCTCGGGGTGAGTTCATTTTGAGAGTGGATGGAGACCATGTGATCATTAATATCTTTAGGGAGGCTAAATCTTCCCCAATGTCAAATCTCCATGCCCCTATTAATTTTGTTCAAGCTAAGAAGCAGGAAATCTTAGCTATCAAAGACCCCCCGCCATCATACAGTGTTGATGTTGATCTATTGGAAAGTCAAGCTGCTGAGACAGATAAAGGTCCTCCTAAGATTCATGCTTCTTTACAGATTGGTCCTTCATCTGTTGATCGAGTGCAACCATCTTGGCCTAGTGGAGTTAACGTGCAATTGGGACAGTCAAGTTCTTGTCAAGTTCACAATTCTGTTGGAAGCAGTCCCAAAGCCATTGTTGAAAGGAGGAAGAACTATTTTGAAAAGAAAAAGATATCCTCCTATTTCTCTTGCTTTAAGCCACCTTGATGTATCTGAAAAGGCAACGTCGAGCTAATGACGTTAAACAAGCGCTTCACAGGAGGCAACCTGTGTTTCTTCTTTCTTTCTTTCATTTTAGCTGTTTTGTTATTTTTGTTTTTCTTTTAGATTCTACTCATGTGTTTTCGGATTTTATTTTTCAGATTGTGTTGCAGCGCTGACTCTTGTGCTTTTCCTTTGCCTGACATTGTGTCACTGTCCATCAGGTTGTGTTGTTCTTTTCTTTACCCTCTTTATTTATTTTTCTTTCACATTGAGGACAATGTTTATCTTAAGTGTGGGGGAGTGGTACTTTCATGATTTTTTTTGTTAAAAAAATTTTTTTTTTTGAAGCACTTGAGTATTGCTGGTAATTAAGCTGGAATTGTGTTTTGATGTCTTGATTTATTCTGAACTGATGGAGATATGTTTTTAAAGGGGATTCCATTGATCATGAGCTGATAATGCGTGAAGCGATCTTTTTCAATGAAGTAAAGTGAATTTTAGCATCTTTAGTTGGAAATTAATCATGTCTGCTTACTGTTGTTCTCTTTATCAACTTGGTCAGAAAGTGAGTTTTGAGCCTTAATGAAATCCTATTTTTCTTCTGGAGTGAGTTTTCTCTTGATTGATGTGCACTAGAACTTGCTTTGACATATTGTTGAGGTTTTAATGATTCACATGCATACTTGAATATGATTAAGGCAATTAGGCTTAATTCTTTCTTGACTTCCAGAGTTGCATTGATTAAATAATCCCTTAGTTGCCCCCTTTGAGCCTGAAATTGGTTTCTTTGAATACTCAATTGAATAATCAGGTTGAATTCTTTGGAGCAATTGATGTGTTTATTGAAAAGTCTTGAAAGGTTGCTTTTGTCTTCAATGGTTGAAAAAAAAAAGAGAAAAGAAAAAAAGTGTGAAAAAAAAGAAAAAAAGGAAAAAAAGAAGAAAGGAATTATTGGTGAAGAATAATGAAAATATTGGGTTGAAAGTGAGAAGTTGTTATATTCTTGTGTATTATGCTCTATTTGTCATCTTTTTAGTCTGATTCTGCTTTGTATTGATTTATTCATGAGCATTCTTTATCTTATTTTCTTTTTTCTTCCTACCGTCCATTTTACCCTTAACCCCGTTACAACCAAAGGAAAGTCCTTTTGATTCTTGTGTTGTATGTAAACTTGAAAGTGGAGATGGGATTGATAAGCAAGCTTATGGTATTGCATTTTTCAAGAGAAATTTGAGTGATCTCTTTGTCCTTTAAACACTTGAGCAATGGAAAGTTGAGTGATCTCAGATGTTTGGTGGAGAGAACAGTTGCAAGCTAGACTCAAGTCTTTAATTGTTTAAGTGCTAAATGATCTTACTTGATTGAATTTAATTGCTGAACTTGAATTTCTTTTAATTGTGGAATTTCCCTTTGATTCATGTTTCTTGATGTTTAGTTTGAACTTGGTGTTGATTCTTATTCTTTACTCGAGGACAAGCAAAGCTCAAGTGTGGGGGAGTTGATGAACCGTCAATATGTCCTATTTTTATGGTTCAATTACTTAGTTTTCATATTCCTTTTATTTTTTTTAATAAATTTTGTTTGTTAGTTTTGTTATATTTTTAGTATTGTTTAATTGTATTTTTATTAGGTGTTTTGTGTGTTTTTGTCAGGTAATTGTACAAAAAGAAGAAATTCCTGAAGATAAATATATGAAGGATTCTTATCCTATTCTTAGATGCTAATTAGAGTTCTAATTGGATACAAAATCTTAGATTGGGGATTGGATAAGGATTCTCAAAGAGATTTGATTCGGAGCAAAATTCGGATGCCTGCACTATCCTGACCATTCCTCATTAATTAAGCCATATCTTGAGTTACAGAAATCAGATCGACGCACCGCTTGCAGTGTTGGAAAGCTAACAGAAAATCCTACAACTTCTTTGTTGAGATCAAGGGCAAAATCGGTCATCTAAAGGGTGAGAAAAATCATGCAAGTGAGATACAAAAATCTGTCAGCTTTTCTATAAAAGGGGGAAAACGAGTTTAGCAAGGGAACTTTCTTTGATTGAGCACATTGCACAGAAAATCCCTAATCCTGAGAGAATTGTTTTGCGGTAGCAGACCTTGGAAGGCAATTTCAAAGGAGGATTCTTGGAGGCTTGAAGATCTTAATCTCCATTAAAGGGGTTTTGATTTCTCTTTCTTTTTAGTTTCCCTTTTTCTTTGGGTTTTCTTTCCATGGGTTTGTATTCTGATATGGGTTTGCTTTTATTGAACATGAGTAACTAAACCTATAGCTAGGGCTATGGAGGATCTTGTTTTCCTCATTATTTGGATTTGATTTCTAATTTGATTATGGTAATTTCTTTTTGGGTTTATTATATTGCTTGTATTCTTGTCAGAATTTGATCACTTTTGGCATGTGTTAATTCATTGTTTGATCGGTGACCATCCGCATTCAATGAGTGGATCTATATGGTAAGTCTAGGATTAGATTGGTGAATGACCAAACATTGATTTATCCTACCAATGGAATTGATGGTATGTTAGTTCATCTCTTGAATTGAAATTTAATGCATTCTTGATTAATTCAACTAAATGACCAAAAAGGTGAATTAAATTAGGAATAGAATATTGTTTCATCCATGACCATTGGGATTCAATAGCAAATAAGAGAATATTGGCAAAAGAATTACCTTAATCATAATTGAAAGAAAATCTGAATAATTGGATTCAAGTGAACCTTGCGCCCTAGTCTCTCTCTCATTGATTATCTTTTCTCTGTTTAATTATTCATTATTTTTCTCTATTTGTTTATTTTGATTTTATTTTGAATTTCTTCATATATTTTTGATTGTCTAAATAACAAAGGGTTTTACAAACCTAGTAATTACCAATTATTCCTCGTGGAATCGATAACTGGGACTCAAGTCCTATATTACTTGGCGATAGAGTGCACTTGCTCTTAGTATATTTTAAGCACACCAGCATAATGCATAAGCCCAACAATGTCAAAGCCATAATCCTTAGGCAATTCCCCATTAAGATATGATGGATAGTCATATGAAATAGGACCAAACCAACGAGGCCGGTCTTCTCCATACCAAAAGCTAAAAATTTAGTGAGTGTTTAATGGAATGAGCACAAATTTTAGACACAAGCAATAATGAGAATAATAATCATGTAATGAAATGATAATCCCAAATTTTAATCATCTATTGGATATCCTGATCAATGATAAGACATGGAGTAACATCTCAAGATTCTCAACAGCATAGCTTTAGAATTTCACTGTGGTTGGGGATACACAATGCTAGTCATTTTCTTATCACCAAGATCTTGTAGCAAGAGCGAATGTTATCCGCACCACTTGAAAAATTTTAGCAATGGTTGCTGGAATCAAAGCCATAGCTTGAACAAAAGAAAACAGTCAAAACACCATCCAAGAATATGCAGACTTTACTGGGATGATAACTACAATACTTGAAATGTATCTCCAGATGTAAGTTTGTGTCTATGTTTTCTCAAATAACAAAAAAAGGAATCCCTGAAGTAGTAAATGCTTGATTAACACACTCAAATCTTCCTTCAGGTCCTTTCAAGCATGAGGATGCTTATGGCTGAGGACTCCAATAGTGCTCAGAATTAATATGCATTTCAGCTTTACAACTGATACACGTAAAATACACTAAGAGCAAGTGTACTTTATCACCAAGTAATATAGGACTTGAGTCTCAGTTATCGATCCCACGAGAAATAATTGACAATTACTAGATTCGCTAAACTCTTTGTTATTCAGACAATCGAAAGTGTATAAAGAAATTCAAGTTGAAATCAAAATAAATAAATAAATAAAGAAAAATAATGAACAATTAAACAAAAAAAAGATAATCAATGAAAGAAAGACTAGGGCGCAAGGTTCACTTGAATCCAATTATTCAAATTTTCTTTCAATTATGATTAAGGTAATTCTTTTGCCAATATTCTCTTATTTGCTATTGAATCCCAGTGGTCATGGATGAAATAATATTCTATTCCTAATTTAATTAACCTATTTGGTCATTTAGTTGAATTAATCAAGAATGCATTAAGCTTCAATTCAAGAGATGAACTAACATACCTGTCAATTCCATTGGTAGGAAAATTTGATGTTTGGTCATTCACCAATCTAATCCTAGGCTTACCATATAGATTCACTCATTGAACGCGGATGGTCACCGATCAAATAATAAATTAACATATGCCAAAAGTGATCAAATTCTGACAAGAATACAAGCAATATGATAAACCAAAAAAAATTTATCATAATCAAATTAGAAATCAAACCCAAATAATTAGGGTTTAACAAGATCCCCCATAGCCCTAGCTATGGGTTTAGCTACTCATGTTCAATACAAACAAACTCATATGAGAATACAAACTCATAGAAAGAAAACCCAAAGAAAAGGAGAAACTAAAAAGAAAGAGAAATCAAAACCCCTTTAATGGAGATTATGATATCTAAGCCTTCAAGAATCGATTCCTCCTTCAAGCCATCCTCCTAGGTCTGCTACCGCAAAACAACTCTCTCAAGATTAGGAATTTTCTGCGTAATGTGCTCAATGTATTGAATTTGGTGTAACTTTCCCATTATATTAAAATTCACGTCTGCTGTTACGCTCTCAGCGCCTAGGCGCCTAGTTTTGAGCGCTCAAGCGCTCAGTCACTTAAGTCAATATGCGCGCTGCTATACGTTGCGCGCTCAAGCTCTCCTCACCCAGCGCTTAGGCGCTGGGACACTAAATCACCGTTACTGCATACACTCTGGGCACTCAGGCGCCCCAACACTAGCGCTCAAGCGCTGGACTCTATTACTAAATTCTTCTTTTTCTTGCTCCTTTGCACATTCAATCTTCTCCCTATACAATTACCTGACAAAAACACACAAAACACTTAATAAAAACATAATTAAACAATACTAAAAATATAACAAAACTAACAAACAAAATTCATTAAAAATGAATAAAAGGAATATGAAAAATTAAGGAATTGAACCATAAAAATAGGACATATTGACAGTTCATCAACAACTACGTAGAAGGGAAAATTATTATCATTATAGTGGATAAAAGAAAGTTGATATATGTGATTTATTTGTTCTGTAACATATGCAAAGAGTAGATGAAGCTCAACTTATGCGACCTATTAATTTTGGTCGACTTATATTACAATTCTTTGCTATTGATTTTTGGGCTTGTAGTTGAGATATTAATTAGAATAAATGTACATACTATGCAAATAGGCTATATGTTAACCAAATGACATTTGCTTCTTTCACAGCATTCCCTTCTCGATGGATGACCTCTTTACATCACTGCAATTGAAGGATTTCTCAAACATGAAACTAGCAGATGAGCTTCTTAAGAATCCAGCCTTCCAATTTTTAAACGAGTAGGGCTAGGAAGCTTAGTATGCTTTTACAATTATGTCATGGAGAAATGCTAGCAACACATACTTTTAGACACTTTTTTTAACACTTATTTTACTATTGGTCTAAAGGTAAGTATTACTAGTATTTCTCTCCTAATAGTCCTTTCAAGTATATGAGGTGAACCATATTCTACATAGTTGTTGCATATTGGAGCAGTTTTGAACACTAATTAAAGTAAATGGCACCAAGAATGCATAATACAACCCACCGACAAAGCAAGGAACACCCCAAAACCTATGCATATGCATTACTAATAGACATAAACCAAACCAAGCAACCATTAACAAAATCAACAAGGACCCCCACCAAGCACACTCATAGCACTACATGAAGGGACCCCACACCAGTCAATAAGCACAATTCATAATCCTTTTATTTTACCTAATTCATCTAATAAGTTAGTCCCATCTTGTTTGGTATGCTATAGGTATGATCTACTAATCAAGCTTATTTTCTTATCGAACTTGATGTTCTACTTAAGAATGATTGTTGTTAGTTTTTCTTTTTGCTCAATGCTAAAATTAGAATTTCTGCAGGGAACACAGTCAGCTTTGTATGCTAATAACCGACAGTCCATGATAGTCACTGTGCAAGAAGTGACACTAGAAACGAGTAAAAAAGTAGTAGGTGAAGTATTAGCACTTCAAAAGCGAGTGTTGGCAGTGCTAAATGAGGCAAAGTATGATATATATTTGAAAATATTAGGGTTCTCTTTGTCTTAGCTAGGATTATTTTGGGTATAGCCTCTGCTTTAGAGACTTGTGAAAGCATGAGTTCAGAATAGTTTTTCAATGGATTTGATATTTTCAGTAAGATGCGTTGGCCCTCTTCTTATCATTGGAAAAAAATTTCTAAAGTTTTCCCGACTGATCTCAACCTAAGTATATGCTTGAATTGTCACAGCCCATGTCTGGTTGCTTCATTTATAAATTTTAATTCCAACATTGCCTTCAAGAGTAAAATTTGCACCTATATACCTATTTTAAATGCCACTTAACATCAAATTGGTTGAGCTAGCATTGTGTTTAAATTCATCACAAATATCCAATTGGTAAGTTGTTGTATAGAAAAAGTTTGAATTTGTGACACCCGGGGCCGACGAGGGCGAGGAGTGGTCGCCGGTGCTAAAAGATAAAGCACAGACAAGGAGCGGCTTCTGGCAAGCTTCTAGGTGGAGGGACACATGAATGAACTGAATACACACCGGAATGAGAGGGATCCAGAGACTGTGCAGGCATGGGACTGCATAGTTGATGATGACTTAAAGGAATTGATTAGCACTACCCATATTAACAAGATACATCTTCTTTTCGGGAGTCAAGAACATAAGTACTTCATAGTTAAGCGTGCTTGAGTTGGAGCACTTGTGGGATGGGTGACCTTTTGGGAAGTTTCCTAGGATGCATGTGAGTGAGGACAAAGCACGCTGAAAAGACTCGTGTTGGTTTATAAGGACACTCATCGATCCTGCAGGCAGTCTCAGTATGTTACAGAATTCATATTTCTACACATGCACCAACTAACAGTTAATTCACATGGGACAATTTCCAAAACCTCCCTTTAGCTAACCCCACTTAACCGAATTTGGCAGCTAATCGCTTTGAGTCACCTAAGGAAAATGGGGAACATTAAATTAAGTTTAATTATCAGAAAATGGATTAGTGCTCGATCCATGTATAGTTTAATTAACATTTTCATCGTCCACTTCATTATCAGAAGAATAATCTATAGGCTCGATAACCTCGTCCACTAAATTCTTTGATTCATTGGAAGCAACATAATCAATTTTGATGGTAAGAGTTCAACAAGGGCAATGAGAAGCTTTTATGACCCTTTGCACGATAATAATGACATTTTATAGTAGAAGCATTACTAAATATTTGTGATTTGCCCTTATTAGTAGATTTCGAGAGGAAAATGAATTAGAACAAGTACCAGGATTAGAGGTGGAAGGACCCTTCAAGTTAGAGGACTGAGGAATTAAACGATTAAAGGGTTGAGTAGAAGTAGTTTGATTAACAAAAAGTCTAGGAACAAGGTTTTAGAAACTTCTCAACCTCATTAGCTTTGTTATAAGCTTCTTCAAAAGTGGAAGGGTTATGAAGTTGATTTTCTCTTTTAATATCTTCCCTAAGCTCGTTGAGAAATCTAGAGAGAGTAACCAAATTATCTTCCAAGACATCGCACTTAAGCATCAGTTGTTCAAACTTAGAAATGTAATCAGAGATAGGGCTAGATAATTGCTTAAGATTCATCCACTGTCCATCAAGTGACACCTATGATAAGTAGGGAAATACTTCTCATATAGTTTATGTTTTATGACTGCTTAACTAGTAATAGGTTCAAGACCCCTTTGATTTTGGTCTCTCTCAATAGTTGCCCAATATAACCTAGCAAACTCAGTGAACTTCATCTTAGCAACTAGAACTCTCTGATGTTCGGGAAGGGCATATATGTCAAAGTAGTCATCAATGTTGCAAAGCCAATCAAGGAAGGCATCAAGATCTAATTGATTATCGAAAGACAGGCCATCTATCTTAACCATCTTAAGGACTTTAAACTCTCCATTATTGTTTATGTTCTGACGATTATAGATTTTTTTTTATTTCTACCATGACGGTTATGAAATCTTTAGTCACACCCTTCATATTCAGCAAGCCTATCATCAACATACGATGGTGGAACTCTTTCTTCCCTAGTGTTATCTACCAAATTAAGATAGCTAAAGATTTGTTCAAGCCTATCCCTTAAGGTAGCAATATCCATCCTAAGGGAAGTAACATAATCTCTAAGGGTTGTTTGATTAGTCTCTAAAGTGACAAGACGCTCATTTACTGTATTGAGATTATCCACAATTACAGTAGAAAAGGAATGAAAATTAACAGTAAAGGCATTAAATTGATGTTTTACGAGTCGGGGTGCGGGTTCAGGTCATGCAAAGTGTAAAATAGTTAATGACAATGTAGCGTAAAATTCAAAATGATAATGTAAAATAACTAATGATAATGGCATTAATTTATGACAAAATAAGGTTAAAAAACATAAAGGAAGCAATGATAGAAGGTATTTTTTTTATTTGAATATGACAAAAATGGTAGAAGGCAATAACATGTGTAAAGAAGCAAACTGGGGACCTAAGAACACATTTACTAATAAACCTAAGCTAATATGAAAATTAGGCGAGTTTCAAGTTGAAAATAATGCACCTTTAAGAAGCAAGAGAAAGTGAGATGGCTAAAACCTTTTGTTGGAGACTCCAAACTGCAAAAACAAGTATAAAAATGGAATTGGAATGCCCAAAAGCCTATGAGAATAGGTCAAAGTCAACTTCAATCAAAGTCAAAGTCAACACATGATTAACTCAAAGTCAAAATCTTTAGGTCAAAATCAATGCAACAATCAACGTCACGTTAGCCTCAACGTCGCGTCTGAATTAGTGTGATGTCATTGTGACATCAGCATAAAGGGGGAGAGGTCTGCGCATGGGGTGCATGAGATTCACTCATGCAAGCAACAAGTGGCGTGTGACGACTACGCGCAGAGACTTCTGGCAGCACATTGGGTGCGTGCGATGTTCATTGGTGGTGAAATTTTCACGATTGTCATATTTGAGGCTTCTGATTCTTATGGTGGTGGTCGTGGTTATAGCTGTTAAATCTGATCATTTTCGGGCTGGGTCAGATCGGATTATATAAGTTTCGAGTTGACATTTTGTTAGCCAAACCCGTCTCTACGTAATGTTAATGAGCCGGACTAATTCAGACTATTTTTAATTTTATATTCACTTTTGTTAGCCCAACTGGCCCATTTTGTCGGGCTATTCAGGTTGGTTCAAGCCCATTTTGACGGCTTTAGTCGTGGTTCAAAACAAGGTCTGGATGATAGCTTTTGATGATGTTGGTATGGTTGTGTGTTTGCCAGCGAATGAAACCCAAATTTCAGTGATTTTTTGGTAATTTTAGGTGAGTTTTGTAGAGATTTAGTGAATGATAGGCAGCGACACAACTTTAGTTATGAAAAATCAATATTTTCAAACAATGCAAAGTGTAAGGATTAATACAATTCGGATACCAAGAGATCAGTCTCAATAAACATAAATATATTTCATATTGAATTCAAATGATCAAAAAAGTTTAACATAAAATATTGACACGAGAAATATTTAAAACTCACTTACAAAATAATCACCATAACCACAATACATAAGCCAAGATATTTGAGATTTGAATAGTATCGTTTTAAAACTCTATCACCAAGATAATATTAAATTCTAATTATAAAATAAATAAATCTTTTAACTAATAAAATAATTTAAAGTAAAATAATATTAAATTAATAAGGAATAATGATAAAGCATCAACAGCATATTCCCTTGCTACTATTTTGATACTACGAAAAACTTTTTTGACATGTAATTATAACCTTGAAGGCATCATGATTTTGTTTAAAGAAAGGACTGATACATTTATTGTGGGAAACGGGGTGCACTGACAAAATAAAAAAAGGTATCTTACAAGTGATCTTTTTTGAAGTAAGGGAAGACTTCTTTTTCTTCCAAGCTTTTGTCATCATGATGTAAACATTTGTAAATCTGTTTGAAAGTATTAAGTTTGATCAGTTTTACAGAATGTTAAAATATGATTAACTATTATATATTTACTATAAGGTAAACAAATACTAATATACGTACATTGTATTCTTTGTGTCACAACTTGTGTAAAAGAAGTATTTTTAATTCAACTCAATCTTAGTTCAACCAAACCTACAGCAATACTTCACTGATACTACTACTTGGTAATTTTTTTTTTTTGCTAGATACTACTTGATAATTAAGATTAGAGTAAATATATAATGTGTTACTTTAAATATACATGTTGTGTGTTTTTTATTTTTGAAATGTATACATGCATAATTTAGTTCTTAAATTTATGAAATAATCAACAAGTTCATCCTTTCATTAGTTGGTGTTTATAACTTCAAGAGATTAAATTGTTATCCTTTTCACAAATTCAAATATTAAAATTGTGCATATATACATTTTTAAAGACTAAAAACACATGAGGTGCATCTTTTAAGAATCAAATTATGTATTTTCGCTTAAAGATTGGCACCAAAGAATAATTGAAAATAGAATAGATCAATAATGCCTAAGGAATTAATTAAATTCGTTTAAGCTTAATTAGATAAACACAAAAATGCAGCGCAGAAAAATACTCGTACCTCTTTAACAACAAAAAATAAAGCTTTGTTGTTTGTACTAAGCACTTTTTTTTTTTTCTTGACAGGATTGTACTAAGTACTTCTTAATTTCACGTATATACAAGGAGAAAAAAAAAACTTTTCAGTTCCTATATATACTCAAATATGATCTTCTGTAGTGCCCAATACTGCTATAAATGGCCCCTGTCTTATAGGATGATAAGTATCCATGGACGATTAAATTGTAACCACACGTCAATCATTTGATATCTCTATTTTTAAGTTCTCAATTCTAATTTTGACATTTTCATCATGCGTATTTGGTTAGAATTAAAAATTAATCATTTAAAAGTTGCATTATCACTAAAAAAAATTAGACATGACTTTATATTGTAATTATAATCATACATATATGATTTAATAATATATACTATCAGTCAAAAATAAATAAATAAATACAAGAAATTACTCAAAAGTCATATAATTATTAGATTATATAATAATATATTTTAATTTTGATTATATTTAGAATTTATTAATTGTACTTTTTACTTTTTTTGTCACATTTCTTTATTTTATTTTTTTATAACAATATTTACTTTTAAATAAAAATTTAATCATGTATTAATTAATGTTGAATTAAGAGAGAAAAGAACAAGAAGTGGTAGAAAAAAATCAAGTAATATTAATGGCAAAAATTAATTAATGTTAGGTCAAATGGTCAAAAACAACAAAAAAGGTTGATAATTAATCTAATGATCCACAATGATTCTTACTAGAATCAAGAAAAAGGATGCTGTACTAGTATTATATAAAAGAAGTCAAGTATCATAAATGACTAAATTTATTATACTAATTAAATCTAATGAACAAAAAGTAAAGAGTTGATAATTTAATAATCTAAAATTATTCTTATTAATCAATATGTGTTTGCTTAGATTTCTTTAAATATATAGTTGTGAGTTTGATTTTAAAATTTATGTGTATTAAAAGAATATTGTTAGAAAATATATTTTTAAAATTTTAACTATATTTTAAAATATTAATTTTTTATTTATCAAATAAAAAATACTCTTAAAAAATTCCTACCAAAACCAAGAAAAATAAAAGAATACAAAATTATTATATTATATTATATTATATGATTACTTATCTCATTTTCTATTTCCCCTACCTATTAAATTGAAATGAAATATATAATAATTCCATCGTCTTTGCAAGTAAGGACAACTATAGCATGCCTTCCTTTCTATTCGTACTTGACTTGAGGTTGAAAAGGAAAGGCAATAGCTAATGTGTGTTTCCTTTTAACCTAGCGAAATTTCGTGGTATCTTATTTGTCTAATGCAAGTTGGCTTGACTATCAGAAAGACTAAAGAATGATTAAATTGTAAATTTATTCCATTATAATAACAGTAAGTCATGGATACTGGATACAATGGAGGAGAAAATTGTTACCAAAAAAGAAAAGGAAAAAAATGGAGAAAATAGTTAAAGGGTGGGCATCCTTACCCAAAGTCGAAAAGGAAAGCCAATGTCTGATTGCCGTGGCCTTTGAACTAATGAAGCTTCCTAGCGTTTCAAGTCGAATATCATTTGCTTATTATTATTTATTATGTTATTTAATTTAATTTTGATTGAATTATCAAGTTAGTTAGTTAAACCAATTAATCATGATTCAGAGTTTTCACTTGTTTGATTATGAATTTGATTTTTAAAATATTGTTATGAAAGTAATATTTAGGGTTAATATTTGATTTAACAGTTAAACTTTTAGTTTAATTTTTATAATATTTTAAATTTATTTTAAATTTATTTTAATAACATATATGATTATGTTATTCACATGTTATATTTTTAATGTACTACTCTTAAAATATATCATTCTCTTTAGAGGTATTCATGAATCATGACTCATCCCAACCCGATAGTCTTGTCCCAACTTAAAACTAATTGAACTTATTCCAAATTCTTAAAAATTAAATCGAGTGTATTTTTAAGGTTGAGTTTGGGTTATACTCCATATTAGCTCAACTTGGATAATATCCCGTAATACTTAAAAACTTCTATATTTTTTAAAAATTAATAATAAATCATAAAACTTCTTCATATGAATTAATACATTTTATATAACATAATAATATTTTTATATTGATATATTTTGCTTTGTAATATATTTTGTAAAATATCTTTTAATTTTAATTTTTAATTTTTAAAATTTTATAACTTAATTATATATAATATCTAAATTTTTACATTTTATCTAAATAACGAATCATCCTATCTAGACTTGATTATTAGTTGGGTCATGACCAAATCAAATCTATGACAAAAGAAATGATCCGATCAATATATTGAATCAGGTTGGGAGTAAAGTAAACTCTTTATGCAAACACCCGTTATTCTCCCTGACACCTCATTTATTAAGAAATATGTTAAAACTTTAACTTCGTACTCAATCGTCTCTATTCTTTTATCTCCTGTTTCCTATTACTCCGTTGAGTGCTTGATATGTGCTTGGATCTTCAATTCAAAATTTCAAGTACTGCCCTTCCAGGTTTCAAAGCTAGTGCATTTGTTTCATCCCATTATCAAGCTTTCCTGAATAACCATGTTCATGTGATGATTCAGCCTTTTTAAACTTCAAGCCCTTACGGCCTTAAACTTGATCAAGTTGGAGTCTTTAAAATTATTGGTATAAGTGTTTTGTCTATCACGCTCCTTAGTTATTAGGGAGCATGAATGTTCTTTCCATAGAGCCATAGGATTTGCTAAAAAAATTGATCAATGGATGAAATAAATTACTGGCAACCAGTTCATCCAATAATATTGTGAAAAATGAACAACTTTTAAAATATGTGTTTAATTGCCGCATAGGAATATACAGCAGTCATTAGATTGTTAGTTGCATCCAACGGATAGGATTAAAAGTTGAAGGAAAAAAACTCCCGATATTGTTCATCTTCATACCCACAACCTATGTTATCCACACAACCCAAATCCTTCCTCACTGACCCTCATTCTTCTCTTGGAACCCATGATTCCTTGGTGTCACTAGTGTGGAGCTCGTCATCAACCTTCGTGGTGGTGTTGATGTCCATTCTGTCCTCTACCCGAGGGTGGGTCGTTAGAGTGACCTAGTTTGGTCATCCGACAGTTCGTTGGTTAGAGACTGGGTAAAATGCTTGTAGAGGCACTCCGACTAATCAATTTTGGATAGTGATGAAGATATAAGTAGAGAAAAAAGTGAACATATCTGACCTAGGCTGTTAGACCAATTTATATAGAGATCTGAAGGATTGACTCTCCGGATGCCTTCCGTTTAGGTCATTTAGGATTCTAAATATTATGTCTGGTCATTATGGTGTAAAAATGTTATGTTTGGTTATAATGGAGCGAAGACATTATGTCTGGTCATTATGACGCGAAACTGTTATGTCTGGTTATTATGACGTGAGACAATTATGTCTATTGGTGGGTCGTATTAAGCACGTATTTGTCGAGTCGTTACCCATTCAGGTATAGGCCGGTCGGACCTTGCAGATAGGACATCAATCCAGACTGTCATAGGCTTAGCATTCCAAAATAGGCCTAGCTTATGACCGGATGCCAATTGGGCTAGGATGGTCCATAGTCCCCCAACTTAGGCAATCAGTGATGATAACCCGAGCTTGTATTATTAACGTTTATACTTATCCAAACTTATGAGTCTGGACGGTCCACTTGGTTTGTGTACTTCTACTTGTATTCAATTTGAATTTGACTTGTCAATTTAAAATATTTGTATACCTCGGATGACGCCATATGTCTTCGGTTTCTTCAAGTTGGTTCATGACCTTGGCCGAATTTACTGGGCTGGACTGTCTATCATCCCGAGTTTTTAGGGCCCTTTCGCATGGGTTTTCCTAGGATTTTTATCATCTCGAGTTTTCGGGGTTTTCATCTGGAATTTTTCAGGAATTTGTTGGGGTTGTAATCTAGCTTGTCTTGATCTTGCCATGTGAGTAATTCTAATAATAATATGCAATTAAAATAAACATAACTAGATTTTCATACCTTAGTAATGTTGATTGTATTAAACCCATGCAAATAAAATCCATACACTTATAGCTTAAAAAGTTCAAATTAAAATAATGAATATATAAAATTGTAGGATTTAATGTTATGCAAATAAACAACAATTAATTACGATGAATACAAGTATTCATTACAGAAATTATCACACGTAAATGTAAATGCTAATGTTGTTCCTAGTGATGACTATGAAATATCCTCACACGAAGTTAAAATGATATTATGATCAGTTAAAATGTTATGTAATTATTAACTAATAAATTAATGATAATGAATAGGAATTAAGGAATCCAATGACAATGAATATTATTTAAAATATCAATTAATATTAAATCAATGTTCCACTAACAACATGTCAAGCAATCAATTAATAGCTAATTAATCCCCGATATCATGAAATGACAATAATTATATAAAATAATGATCAATCAATAGCCAATTAATTCTATGACAATAATGAACATCAATGTCATTTACTATCATGTCATATATGTTTCCTAATTAGTAATAAAAGACAATAATATATAAAATAATGACCAATTAATTGCCAATTAATTTCATGAAATGACAATCATGCGATCAATCAATAGTCAATTAATTCCACGACAATAATACACATTAATGTCATTTACTATCATGACATATATGTTCCTATATTAGTAATAAAAGACAATAATATAAATAATGTGATTGACCATTGACCTACGAAGGACTTTGTTTTACATAACAAACATGAAGATGTTGCAAGATCAAGTCCAAAACCTTCAAGAATAGTTTTAGGACTTAGATCATTATGTAAAGGTATAAAAGGTTCACACTAATGCTCTATAAATAACCTTTTCAAAGAACTCAAATAACGTATATATTTTCAAAGCTTCAAAATGGTTTTTGGTTTTAAAGAAACAACCTTTAAGTGGCCAAAAGCTTATAAGATCAATTGGAATCATTTGCCAATGTTTAAAAGTTATATAAAATTATTTTCAAATGGTTTATTCATAAGGGTTTCCTTATTTGAATAACCAAAGTCAAAGATGTCAAATCTTCCATTTTGATAAGCTTTATTCGAATAAAGCCCTACTTTATTCGAATAAAGAGTTAAATCCAACTTGGCGCGAAAAGGTTATTCGAATAACTAAAGTGTTATTCGAATAACACATTTTTCAGAAACTAGATTTTAAATGGTTTATTCATAATAAATTTGTTTTTCGAATAATATTATTTTTCATAAATTTGTTTAAAAGGATTTATTTGAATAACAGTTGTGTTATTCGAATAACACATTCCAGAATCAAATTTCCTCTATGCTATTTATAGCTTTATTCAAATAACAAATATGTTATTCGAATAAACATGTTTCCAGAATCAGGAAATAACGGCTAGTTTGGCTGTAATTAATGCTCCAACCAACTCCTAATGACTCTTTTATGCTTTGAGCTATAAATGCAAGTTGTTGGGCATTAAACAAGGTTGGAAAATCAATCTAGAATCCTTTGTTAAGCATTAATACGAGTTCATCCTGCCTTGATCTTTAATTTTACGTTTATGAGTTAAAAGTGTGAATATCCATACACCCATTGAGCTTCAATTAGTAATATCCACTCTTAAGAGAGTTTCTTTTCATCTACACTTGGATTAATCTATAAAAGAGGGTGATGTATCCCTCTAGAGAAAAGGGTGAGGTATCCCTTGTTGGAAAAGAGGGTGAGGTATCCCTCAAGGTTGTCAAGGGTGAGGTATCCCTTGAAGTTGATGTTCAAGCACAAAGGATGAAGTATCCCAAGGTGTGTTGAGTGCTCTAATTTTTAAAGGTTGTAAGCACCTGTTGAAACTTGAAGATATAGTGAAAAATCTCAGGTAATTACTCGAGGACTGGATGTATGCCACAAGTGGATTGGTGGCTGAACTAGAATAAACATTGTGTTTGATCTTCTAAACTCATCTCTTTACATTTATGTATTTATTTTATATGTTTGCTTGAATGTTATTCTATCTTGACTTATTTATTTCTAAGTGAGTTACTCAATCTCATTTATTTATTCACTTCAATTAATCGATAGCTTCAATGAAAATTTATATTCAAGTGTTTTGTAAAAGATTTACAAAAAGTTTTTATATACTTAATTCACCCCATCTTGAGTATTGAGACCATTTGGTAACAAATAATGCCCAATTAATAACCAATTAATTCCATGAAATGACAATAATGCGAATCAATATAATTTACTATCATGCTATATATGTTCCCTAATTAATAATAAAAGTGATAACACTGTATTTTATACATTTTATAATCCTCTCACTAGGTTTCTTAAGGTTCAATTAGGCTTAACTAAGTTGATTTTGACACATTTTATGATTTTGAGCCGAATTGGACAATTAAATAAATTATTATATAAATTAGCCTTAATTATCTCTTTGGAAGTGTTTAGTAAACTGGCTATAACTTGAGTTGCAAATATCTGATTGATGTGATTTTAGTCTTGTAGGAAAACTAAGACAATTCCCTATAACTTTCATGTTGAACACTTTTCCAGAATCGGACTCCTTAAATGTGATATTGGGCTTTGAAGTCAAAATAGAAGAGCTGAAACTGGGTCTAAATACTCTGCTGTAATTGGACTATATCTTGAGTTCTAGGCATGATTTTGGACTCAAACTAAAGTCATTTTAAAGCAAATATCCAGGCTTATAACTTTCATGAAGACCACTTCTCTCAAAAATGAAAAATGACTGGACGCATTGCTATGCATTTACTCAATTATTATTTAAAAAAAAGAAAATAAAAAGAAAATAAAAAAACGTCATGGATGACGTTTAAGACTTAATTGTTAAGTTTGATAATTGTAGCTCCTGTAGCCACAGTGGAAACAAATTACCTATAAAAGGCAACCAATTGCAAATTGAAATGGACATTCGGTGGGTGACGAGAGGAGCCTCTGGGCTTATTTTTAGAGGAGGAGGGAAGAATTCCCTCCTCTCCTCAGTCTCCCTCCAATTTTCTTTCTCTTTCTTTTTCTCTTTTTCTCTCTTTTAGTTTATGTGTAAATAAATTCTAGTCTACTTGGATTAAAGTGTGAAGCTCTTGGTAATAAAATAATGTTAGATTTATTCCTCTCTTGTACTTTAATGATTTATCTTTTTAGCAATTATTATACGTATTATATTTTGTTTCTGATAATTTAGAAACTACCTTTGTAAAGAGGAGTTCTTGATTTATTGTAGACAAGATTTTGACACAGTGAATGTTTTAACCCATTTACAAGTGGTGGTGTTAGAAACTCTCCTTATAAAGTGGAGATCTTGATTTATTGTAGACAAAATATTGGCACAGTGAATGCTTGATCCCATTTATGAGTGATGATATTAATAAATGATTAAAGGAAACATAATATAATTACGTATATTATTTTAATGGACTTTTAACGTTGTATTTTTCAATTGGAACCTCCATATTGCGAGGATTCTAATTGAGTTATAAAAGGAATTAATCTTACCTTTCCTTTATTTACCAAGAGTGGATCTTTTTACCTAAGTAAATAATTTTTATCGTAGTAATAAAATATTTACTTCATCTTAATTAATCTTCAACAATTCCCTGTGGATCGACCTCGGACTCACCGAGAAATTTATTACTTGAGACAACCTGCACTTGGGTTTACAAATGCGATAATTAAAAATTGTGCATCAAGTTTTTGGCGCCGTTGCCGAGGACTTGTTTTGAAGAATAAATTTCTGGTGTAAATATTTTTGTACATAATAAAAAATAAATAGTGTGTGAATAGTGCATGAATAGTGTGTGAATAGTGCGTGAATAGTGTGTGAATAGTAACATGAATAGTATGAATAGTAAAAATAATAATAATAATAAATTAAAATGAATAGTGTGAATAATATAAATAGGGTAAATAATATGTGAATAGTATAAATAATAAAAAAGTAAAAAAAATTATAATAATAATATAAAAATAATAATAATAAAATGAAAAAAAAAGATGTGTGAATAGTGTGAACAGTAAAAAAAGTAAAAAAAGTAAAAAATAAAAAAAGTTTATATATTTAAAAAACAAAAATTAAAAAAAACAAAAAAAAGAGAGAGAGAGGTGGTCACACCCGTGACCACCCAAAAAAAAAAAAACTTAAAGGTCCTACAATAAAAAAACAAAAAAAATAAATAATAATAATAATAATAATAATGGGGGACAAGGTTGTCCCACGTGAAAGAAATAAAATTAAAAAAACAAAAATAATAAAAAATTGAAAAAAAAAGTTAAGCATTTTATTTTTTTTTGTACATATTAACTTAGTAGGGAAAACTCTCCCTTTTATTTTCTGTACATACTAACTTTGTGGGGATAATTCATCTTTTTAATTTCTGTACAGTGGGGGTACCTCTCCCTTTTAATTTTTGTATATACTAACTTTGTGGGAGAAATCTCTCCCTTTTAATTCTTGTACATATTAACAGTGGAGAAAATTCTCCCTTTTATTACTAACGTACTAATTTAGTGGGGGAAACTCTCCCTAATCTCTCTATAATCTACAATCATTAATGAAATAATCTTTCTTCTTCTCTTTTCTCTCGTTGGAGCAAAAAATCGGCTTGCCGATTTTTTGATTTTTATATTTTAAATTTACTTTTTGCATTTTATTTTTTGTATTTTATTTTTTACACTTTTTTTTGTTTTTATTTTCTATCATTTATTTTCTGTCATTTATTTTTGTTATTTTTTTTTTTGTCATTTATTTTTGTTTACTAACTTACTAACTTTCTTACTAACTATCTAACTTTTTATTTTACCCACTTGTAACATTTTAATTTATCTGCATACTAACTTTTTATTTTTATTTTTTATTTTTGCTTATTAACTTATTTGGTAGTTGATTTATTACCCCACCTTTGTTATTTTTTTTTATTTGGTGGTTGGTTTCTACCACACCATTTTTAATATTTTTTATTTGGTGGTTGGTTTATTCCACACCTTTGTAAAATTTATTTGGTGGCTTTGGTTTATACCACATCTTTGTATATATTTTTATTTTTCTTATTTTTTTCTTTTCTTTTGTCTTGTGTGTTTTTAGGGTGAAGACGTAACTTGATTCAATTGACATGTATTAAGATTGGAATTCTAATTAACTCTTTTTTATTCAATTTGAGTGTTTATTATGGTTCATAATGTTTTTATGAATTGGCCACTCATAAATTGATCTAGTGGGTATATGTAGAATCCAAAAAGTTTGCATATGACCTAGACCATAAATAATAAAGTGTCATGATTTATAATCATCTAGGAATGGAGGTTATAGGTTGTGTGGGAGAACTGTGGTATTTTTCCATGAGAATCTATAGAGTAAAAGTCATGCCTTTAAATGTTTTTAAATTACTGATTCTCCCCATCAATTGAATGATTAGAAATTGATTAGAAGGAAGGTCCCAAAGCTACTCTATTGTCTATGATAGATTATTGAATCAAGTGAAGTCTGATCCCTAGTATTCTAATTTCATGTGTTTTCATTTCAAAATAAAAATACAAAAAATAAATAAATAAATAAAAACTTTGTTTTCTCTTTTTCTTCTTAATTTCATGTGTCTTAGTATTTGTTTTTTCTTTTCTTTTTAAATAGTCAACTTTATTTTGACCTTTTGGTCACTCGTCGATTTTCTCAACAAGTTTTTGTAAACCTAGGCTGATACGGTGGATTTTGTTGCTTCAAGAATTCAAAATGAGTCAAAAATGTTTTGTCCATACTTACAATAGGCTCACTTTTTTTTTTTAAATTACACCTATCAATGATTATTTTTCTCTGATGAATTTTTAATTTCATGTCTTGGTTTGCCAAAATTGTCAATTTTTCTTGTAACAAGCGAAATTGTTCTTTGTGGATGGTTTCCGCAAATAAAAAAAAAGATAAAATATTTTTCATTAAAGAATGGCCTGAGTAAGGAGTCATTAGGTGAAATCTTTTTGACTCTTGAGACGCATTCTTGTGAATTTGTGCAGTGTGAATTTATTAATTTGTGGAATCTCTTCAAAGGTAAGTAAGCGCGTTACAGTCTTGGGAATCTGACTCAAAAAGATCCTGTTTGTCAATTTATAAGAAAATTGGATGGGAAGCTTATCCTCGACTCATAGAAGGCGTTTAAGCCGTTACTAGACGTAAAATCAGAAGAAGATGTGAGCCACAATTACAACTACATGTATATATTTTCTTATATATCTTCTTCTTATGACAGCCCTGATCCAGTAGCAGCTCAGATAGATTAGTCAGAAAGAAATGTTGTGGGAAGCAGTAAGAAAAACAAGCCAGTTCAGACACTCCAATTATTTAAATAATTACAAGCTTTGGTTTTGTTCATCGTATTTTGTTTCTGTTTATATTTGTGTGAGGTTTCTCTTTTCAGTAATTGCAGTAACAGGTACTATATTCTATCTTTTTCCTTTCTATTTTTAACATTGAGGACAATGTTGTGATCTAGTTGGGGGGAAGGATAGTTGTATAAAAAAATAGTAAGTGTGTTTATGTTTGTCGTGTGGAGAGTTGTGTAAAAAAAAACCCAAAAAAAAAAATTTTAGTAAGTGTGTGTATTAATATGTTTGTTGTGTTTATATGTTTATCAGTAACTACTAAACCAATTAAGGATGACAGAGTAAGGAGTAAATTTTACTCTTGAGACGCATCTTAGTTGGGGTAGACAACTAGTTTGTGTGGAAGTAGCAATTCAAATTCAGGGAAATTTGCATGATTGAGTAAATTGTCTTCTTTCTTAAAATTCACATGCTCGGTTATGGATGTTGAATTGGTGGACTGAGAATGATAGAATTATGCCTTGTGAGATTTTGAGCCTATTGATGAATGGATTGAGCATTTGTACCATTCTCTTCTTTCTTGTGTGAATTTCACTCATGGAATTGTTACTCTAGAACTTGTTTTGATTCTTTTTGAGACTATATTTTCATATGCATACATAAAAATGATTGAAGTATTTTCTTGAATTAACTACTTTGACCAAATAGCCAACCTTGCATATTTTCCTTTGCTTAACCCCTTTGAGCTTATTTGACTATTCTTTATTTCGAACCCATTATGTGCCTTAAATGAAAAACCATGTTCTTACTTGACCTTAGAGAATAAGAGAACATTAGTTTTGTCATTCGATGAGTTCTTGAACAAGTGTAGGGGTGTGTGTGCAGAATGATTAAAATATATATATATATATATATATATATATATATATATATATATATATATATATATATATATATATATATATATATATATATATATATATATAATGTTCTTTTTGTAAAAAAAAAATCAATAAAAAAATGTAAAAAGAAGAGGGTCAACAAGGTAATAAAGAAAAGGAAAAGAATATGTAAAGGGAATTTGTATTAGGTGGAGTGGGATGAACTTTCATGCTTGTTAATTGAACTCAGCTCTCATGCTCTTTTATTCTCTGGTATTTAACTTGTCATATCCATATTACCTCCTCTTTTACCTTAACCCCATTACAACCTTGAATAAAGTCCTCATGATTTGTGAGTGCATATGTTTTGAGTAGTGGAGAAATAGAAGACAAGCAAGCTTATGATAGTGCAATTTTCATAGGTTGAATTGAGTGAAATACCTACCTTTTAAACAGTTGAGGGATTAAGAGTGAATCTTGTGAAGATCTATCATTCTTGATTCATTCTTTTCAACTGAAGTTTCCTTACTTGTTGGTTTGAGATGTGAAGACATGTTACCTCATGAATGTTTTGATCCTTGAATATCTAGTTGCTCTTCTTAAGTCATTAAATTTTTTGGAGTTTTTAGTTTTTGAGTTTGCGTTGTTTTTCTTTATTCCCTAGTTTTTGTCTTTTGTGTTTTGCCCAAGAGTGCAAAAGTTAAGTGTGGAGGAATTTGATAATACTGTATTTTATACATTTTATAATCCTCTCACTAGGCTTCTTAAGGTTCAATTAGGCTTAACTAAGTTGATTTTGACACATTTTATGATTTTGAGCCGAATTGGACAATTAAATAAATTATTACATAAATTAGCCTTAATTATCTCTTTGGAAGTGTTTAGTAAACTGGCTATAACTTGAGTTGCAAATATCTGATTGATATGATTTTGGTCTTGTAGGAAAGCTAAGACAATTCCCTACAACTTTCATGTTGAACACTTTTCTAGAATCGGACTCCTTCGAGGTGATATTGGGCTTTGAAGTCAAAATAGAAGAGCTGAAACTGGGTCTAAACACTCTGCAGTAATTGGACCATATCTTGAGTTCTAGGTATGATTTTGGACTCAAACTAAAGTCATTTTAAAGCAAATATCCAGGCCTACAACTTTCATGAAGATCACTTCTCTCAAAAATGAAAAAATGACTGGACGCATGACTGTGCATTTACTAAATTATTATTTTAAAAAAAAGAAAAAAAGAAAAAGAAAATAAAAAAAGGTAATGGATGACTTTTAAGACTTAATTGTTAAGTTTGATAATTGTGGCTCCTGTAGCCACAGTGGAAACAAATTGCCTATAAAAGGCAATCAATTGCAAATTGAAATGGACATTCGGTGGGTGACGAGAGGAGCCTCTGGGCTTATTTTCAGAGGAGGAGAGGAGGAATTCCCTCCTCTCCTCAGTCTCCCTCTAATTTTCTTTTTCTCTTTTTCTCTTTTTCTCTCTTTTAGTTTATGTGTAAATAAATTCTAGTCTACTTGGATTAAAGTGTGAAACTCTTGGTAATAAAATAAGGTTAGATTTATTCCTCTCTTGTGCTTTAATGATTTATCTTTTTAGTAATTATTATACTATTATATTTTATTTCTGATAATTTAGAAACTACCCTTGTAAAGAGGAGTTCTTGATTTATTGTAAACAAGATTTTGGCACAGTGATCGTTTTAACCCATTTACAAGTGGTGGTGTTAGAAACTCTTCTTATAAAGTGGAGATCTTGATTTATTGTAGACAAAATATTGGCACAGTAAATGCTTGATCCCATTTATGAGTGATGATATTAATAAATGATTAAAAGAAACATAATATAATTACGTATATTATTTTAATGGACTTTTAACGTTGTATTTTTCGATTGGAACCTCCATGTTGCGAGGATTCTAATTGAGTTATAAAAGGAATTAATCTTACCTTTTCTTTATTTACCAAGAGTGGATCTTTTTACCTAAGTAAATAATTTTTACTGTAGTAATAAAATATTTACTTCACCTTAATTAATCTTCAACAATTCCCTGTGGATCGACCTCAGACTCACCGAGAAATTTATTACTTGAGACAACCTACACTTGGGTTTGCAAATGTGATAATTAAAAATTATGCATCAAAAAGACAATAATATATGTTCCTAAATTTCTATCATGCCATTTACTATCAATTTATGTTTTTCCTTATAATCTATTAAAGCTTCTATACTATAATGATATGGCTATTTTAAAATTCTGGTTTGAGTATTCATGAAGCCAAAAATCATAGGATTTCATGGATTGATTTTATCCTGAAAAATATTGAGGACTTGATCTTCTAATGATTCTGTTTTAAATTAATATGATTCTTACCTGTTATGTTTTAGATTAGTTTTTATCAAATTTTGTTGGCTAAATTACTTTCTTTCCAAAACAATTTCATTTCACTTTAAGAAACAATTTAATTCATATTTAAGTCCTTTAATGCCTTGAATCAGCCTTTGCATCTTTCGAAGTCAAATGAAAGTTTTTATGACTTGTTTCCTTTGGGATTTACCTTGCTAAAGTACTAACTAGTTTCTGATTTTTTTTTTTGGTATGTTCAGATGATAAAATTAATGCAATAATTTCTAATTAATTTTAATTCAAATGAAAAGTTCAACTTTGAAATGCTCCATATATATAGCAGTAATAATCTATAACATAAAATTTAATCAAATCTCACATGATTTTTTACTAGAATAGATAAAAAGTTACGTAATCAATTAGAGAAAACCCAAAAACACAGCTCCATTTTAGTGTTTTTTATTTTCTTCCTCAAAACGTTGAGATGCACGCAATGAAATTTGAATTCAATAACGAACCTAGTGACATTATAAACTAAAAGAAATATCGAAGATGAAATGTTCCATAATTGAGTACCTTGTATTACAAAGTGTGGAGGAATTGCCCGTCAACATGGTGGACGAGCAGGTGACTCAAAACTTGAGCTTGTGGACACCAAAAAAAATGGAGGAATTGAGATTCGAGCTCAAGGTCACCGAGATTGGTGCAGGACTTGGGATCCGAGCTTGACAATGTCGGCTTTTGAATTTGAAGGTGTGGGAAAAAATTCAAGATGCCGGATCTGAGATTGACGTCACTGAGAAGGATGTGAGACTTGAGATTTGAGCTTGACGATGCTAGATCAGAGTGTGAGGAGCACGCCAAGCGAAGATCCAGTGAATTTGATCATAAATGTGCTGAGATTTGTAGCTTTCGAGTTGGTGGGAATCATTTTACCGAATTCCCACATATGGAGCCAAATGTTCCTCCTCTACCTGAGGGGTGGTTGCCAAAGTGACCCAGGTTGGTCATTCGGTAATTCATTGGTTAGAGACAGAGTGAAATGCCTACAGAGGTACTCTGACCAATCAGTCTTAGAGTCAAGATAATGATGAAGACACAGGTAGAGAAAAGTGAACATGTTTGACCTAGGCTGCCAGACCAATTTAAATAGAGATTTAAAGAACTGACTCTCTAGATACCTTATGTTCAGGCCATTTAGGATTCTGAACGTTATATCTGGTCATTATGTCTCAAAGACATTATGTCTGGTCATTATGACGCGAAGACGTTATGTCTAGTCATTATAGCGGGAAGCCGTTATGTCTGATTATTATGGTGCGAGGCTGTTATGTTTGTCAGTGGATCGTATTAAGCACGTGTTTGTCGAGCTGTTGCCCATTCAAGTATAGGTCGGTCGAACCTTGTAGACAGGACATCAGTCTGGACTGTCATAGGCTTGTCATTCCGAAATGGGCCTAGCTTATGGCCGGATGCCAATTGGGATAGGACAGTCCAATGCCTATATGGCTATGGTAGACGAGAGCTCATTTGCCAACATGAGTGCCAATACGACGTCGTTTCACTTGTCGGAGATCTGGAAATTTTCACCGTCGAGGGAGGTGGGTCTCAGTGACTCCGGCAACAACGAGTTAGGGATGAAGAGGCCGCAGTTCGAGCACAGTTTAGGCAGTTTGGGGATTTCACGATGGGTCCAACCCGAGACATTCTAGGTAACGACCCGATCAATTCGAAGCAGAGAGCGACAATTCCAAACCACAGCCATAACTGGAAGAAGCACGATTCCGAGGAAAATTCGCTAAGGGCACCTCACCAGTGATGGCGGTGCCAATGCCAATGGCAATGGCGGGGTTGTTAGTTTCTCATACCATAAAATAAATCCAAAATATATAAAAAAAATGATCTTGCATATGAATTTAGTGTAACTTGCTATTAAAATAAAGAAAGTGGATCTGCTTCTTGCAATTTTTTGAATTGCTATATTTTTTTAGGTGGAATTTGAGCTTTTTATTATTAGAATTTGTTTGTGAAGTATGAATTTTGGTGGGGTTAGTGAATTATTGTGAATTTTGGTTGTGCATAATGATGGTGTGGTGGTGGAAAACGCCACAATCTTGCAGAGATGAGGGAGGGAAGAAGCAGAAGCAAAACCAAAAAGAAAATAGAGGTGGAGGTGAGGGAGGGAGAAGTTCAGACAAGTTGAATACCTATGTTAATACCTCAAAAAGAAAAATAATTAACTGGTTACAAATGTCTGGCAACTTCCAATAGCAGGTTAAGTCTAAGGTGCACCCATGCTTTATAACTGAGCAAAATGCACTGTAGACGCAGCTTAGTATGAGTTACTAAACTTCACACCAATATTTTAATGATAAACCCAACGTCATAGGTTCTGTAGAATTCATTTGTTGTGGCCCCCCCAGTATGATGGTGAGTTCTTGATGCTTACACCACACTCCACTCCATTATTGGTTTAGTTCATATACTGCAACACAAAAGCTTCGAAAGTTTTACTTTAGTTTATAAAAGTTTTTTTTTTCAATTTCGTTTCTAATATCTCAAAAAAAAATTAATGTTGTCCTTATTATGGATGTTGTATATTTTCTAAATGGCGATATCTGATGTGGTTGTCTTTATTTCACATGCCTATTTTAAACTTAATGTGGATCTCACGTGACACCTAACATGGATTTCACGGGACACTTAACGTGAATCTCACGTGGCACATGATCAAATTAAAATTTTCGTGAAACATGAAATACGTAAATAAGACAAATTAAAATTTTTGTAAAACATGAATGATGTAAATAAAATTTTAGCCTATTTAAAATCATAAGCAACGATCTTCAATTTTAGCGTTGTAGAGATTAGTCTTGTATGTTTCAAATTTTTATAGTGTCATATTCTCCAAGCAATTCGATGGCTTTAATAGCGTGACAAGTTAAAATCAACCCAAACTCAAACAGCAGGAAGTGACAAACTCTATTTTCTCATAAATCCAAGTTGAATTAACGCCAAAACTAGAACCAACAAAAACACGAATAGAACCACCGCCTTCCACCCTCTGCAATTTCACTAACCAACAAACAGAATCACCACTATCGACAACTAAGTTCCTCTCACTACTATTACAAAAACAATTGATGTTTATGATTTTAAATAAGGTAAAATATTACTTATTTCTCTCATGTTTTATGAAAGTTTTAAAATTCAATCTTAAAAGTTTTTATTTTGTCCTATTTATATCTCTTATCTTTCACAAAAATTTTAATTTGATCAAGTGTCATGTAGTATCAACGTGGATGTCATGTTGGATTCACATCAAGTACAAAATAATCACGTGGTATAAAAATAGACACATAGGCGCCACATCAATTATTGACATTTAGAAAATAGATAATGTCTGCAATAAGGACAATATTAAAACTTTATTACGACATTATGAATAAAATTAAAAAAAACCTTTTGAAATTAAATTAAAATATCATAAAAATTCTAGGGACTAAAATAGAGCTTTTCCCTATATGGCAAAAACCTCTCATCCCTAGTTACAGGCTTACGGCTCCATACAATAAAGCTTGGAAATCGAGAGCCTTCATGATCACTCCTCTTAAACTTTTCATAAAAATAAAAAAGTAAATTATTAAAAGAGTCTATCAGAATAGAAGTGATAGGTATCATAGAGACTAAAAAATTATCACTATCAAAAGCGTCTATTATATACTATGTTTTGAATTCTAGATGACGATGAATACAATTTTATTTATTGCTATACTTTCACACACATGAATATGTAGAAATTATAAATATAAATCTGGTTTAGCCTTAATTTTAAAATAAATTTAAAGTACTATTTTTCCTATAAATCTTGGCTGCATTTATTTCCATAATTTAATGGGTGGTTTTAGTAAAATAGTTTTAAGTAAGACTAAGATCACATAGATTCAAATAATGCAACTTATAATTGTACTATATATATATATATATATATATATATATATATATAAGACTTAACATAATAATAATTTTGATGTAGTAAATGTATTTTTTTATTTTATTAACATGTACTTTAAAGGTACTAGTTAAGGAATATTTAACATATTTTTTAATAGTACTTGAAGGAAAAATAATAATTTTTTCTTAGAGTATCTATATTAATACACATGAATTTTGATATCAAACTTAAAATTATATATTTGAAATCTAAGATTCTTTCACTCGAATCAACACATGTTGGTATAATAAATGTTTTTTAAATTTAAATTTTATACTTTTTAAAGAGAGATTTATTAATATCTTCTTTTGATATTAGATAAGAGAATACTATGACTTCATTTTGGAAGTGGTTAAAACTTAAATAGTATTAATGTTATAAATTTTGAATTTTTATATAATTATTTTCTCATTACAACACGGATTGTTGGGGAACACAAATTCAAAATAGTATTTTTTTCTAGTTTAACTTTAATTCATTACTAGTATAACAACATTATTGTCCAATCAAGTTATTGTATCATATAAAATGAATCAAAATACAATTAAAAGAGTAAATTCTTTTACTCCCTATCAAATTAAAATAATTTTTTGACACTGAAAAGGTACATATGCTTCATGCTTAGCCACTGTGATAGTCATGATAGTGATACGAATTCCACATGATAGTGATGATAGTCATGATATAGCTTAAGTGGAGACTTTGACCTAATTACTAGTCATGTGGCAATTAGCGAACAGAAAGATAGCTGAAAACTTGAATTATCTAATAGGAACGACTCAATCTCAAATTGATTGACAGAATAAGAGATTAGGGTTACCAAACATTAACATGTTCAACTTGCAAAGGAATTTGTATCTCAGTTGGCACCTGCCCAAATCTATTTGGGTGTGATAGTTTAGTAATGTTGAAGATTTCATTCTCCTTCATACCACCTTTCCTTCTTTCCTACTCAGATACTTTGTAATAAAAAATAAATAGTCATCACTCCTAATTGAGATCCATTTAATACGTGAATGACCAAAACTGCATATGGCATATGTAGTTTATTTTGACATTAAAAATTAGTTTCTCTTGATCAAGAAAATGACAATAATGCCATACTTTATTTTATCAGTAATTAAATATTTTTTCCCTCTTTGCTTGTTTTTTACGTCAACTCACTCTTCACTGAATATTTGCCAACACTGTTTGAAGTGGTCTTAAACTTCATTCATAATAATAAAAAATTAATAATTCATTTACATTTAAGTAGAATTTATATGTTTTGACATTTATATTTGGTTTCAAATAATGATTTAAATAAAACTATACGTCCCGTGTTTTTTCTATAATTAATTGAGTGAGTGGAATTTACTTAAAGTTCTATGAACAAAGTAAATGAATAGCAGCAGAAAAAAAAAATTAAACTGGCCTTATTAATTAAGTTCCGTAATTTTTTTTAGGTTTCCCCACAATATCCCTCGTCCTAAGAGGGAATGACTAATCTACCACAATATTGTCTGACTCTAAAGATGGGAATTATTTCCAACCGCATTTTCTCCATACACATGAGTTGATAATCGAACTCCTGACCACATGTTTAAGGTGTCCAAGTCCATTACCACTTGGACCAACGCTATGTTGATATTAAGTTTTGTAATTTAGGACTTTATTTAGAATTGGCTTAATAATATTTTCTTCTAAATTAATTTTAAATACGTAGCAAGATGAGTAGCTTCATAGGTGCATATAAGGGTATAATCAGGTTGGTTTGATTCATCCAAGAGAAAAATAAATCCGAACCAATCAAATTCAATTGGTTCGGTTTGATTCGATTTTCTTATTTTTTAATAGTCAAATCTGAACGAAACCGAATATCTATGGATTTGTTCAATTCGGGTGATCGGGTTGACCATTTTTTTTACACAAAAATCAACCTAATAAACTTAACAAGTATCTTTTTAATGTTGAGTTGAAAATTGAAGGAGAAGCACTCACTTATCAGTTTCAATTGACTTTACAACAATACATTTACAAATTGAAGGGAATATGGACAAACAAAACAGAGAAGCCATTTCTCACCTAAGCTTGACAATAATAGTTTACAAGCAGTTTTTGGTGTTCACGCAATGATAGAGACGTCCATCTTCGTCAACCACAAAAAGCAGTTCATACTTGAATGGGTGAAAACCCTTATGAATCTACCATAGTGGAGCACAAAATCTAGCTGCCAACATTTCTCAATCAACAACCTAGAAAAGGAGACTTACCAGATAAAAGACCCAAATTAGAAGAAGACTATGAGATGAATGTCAGATTTATTGGACAATACTTCTATTAGTCAGATTTATAGTAGAAAGGAGACTTACCGAGCGACAAGTAGTGAGCATCAAGCAGAGAGAGGCGAGCGATGAGTAGCAACAAGTGGGAAGCAACGGAGAAAGGCAGAGGGCAGAGGTGCAGTGTGCAGTGGGCATAAGCAAAGGGGAAAATGGTGAAAATGATGAAATTGAGAGTAGTGGGTGCTTTGAGTTGTTGAATAGAAGCGTGGAATGAAGACTAGAAAGAAGCTGAAGATTGAAGAAGGAAGTGGAATATGAATGAGTCTTACAATAAAGTCTAGAGAGTGGATAAAACTTGGATAGGTAATTTTTAGTACTGTACTCCAAAATATTCATTTAAGACTTAATACATTTGAAAAATAAAACATAGTTAAAAGAAATTATATATATATAATATAAATAAATTATATATATATATATATATATATATATATATATATATTTCAGCTTCAATTTGATTCTTGGGTTTAAAACTTTCAACCCGAGAATCAAACTAATTAAGTTTAATATAATTCAGTTCAGATTTTATTCAAACTAATCAACATATTTAAACCAAACTAAACTATTTTAATTAGTACAGTTTAGGTTAATCAGATTAGTCAAATTATCCGAATCAATTTACATCTCTATCAAACATAACGCTGAAAAGAATGCATTAGGTTTATAGTGCAATGCTGCATAATTAAAGAAGCTCTCTTTGCTGCTTTGTAGTTTGTGTTCATCATTTGTAACCACTGTTATTTTGTTGAAACTTGAAACGGCTTAATCAAGGGGATCAAAAGGACACGTATGAAGATACCGTTTGCTCATTACAAATGTCCAAATTCCTAAACCTTATGATGGATTAATGGATGATGGTTTTTTATAATTATTTCATTGACTGACGACTAAGAAGAGCACTTTCCTTTTCTTATTAACATTCTACTTCCACACTCTCGCTGCCTCGCAAGTACTCAAAAGGAAATGGTTTTTTTTCACATTATGGTACATTTGGGTATTAAAAAAATTAATTAATATTCATTTGAGTCCAATTAATATTATTAAAATTGTTATACGTGCTTAGATGTCGCGAATAAGTGTATAACCATTTACACTATAATAATGCCAAAATTTGAATTTTGATGTTTAGTTAATTTTTTTTTAAATATTCATCTCACACTATTTTTCTCCCCACCACTTTACACTGATTAACAATATGCAAATTTGTAATTAGTAATCAACTACTATCTCTCATTAACTAATTAATATATGTAATTAATTATAAATTAATTTTTACATTATTAATTAGTGTAAAAGGTGATGTAAAAAAATATTGTGAGAAAATTAAAACTTTCATTAAACACACTTTCATTCAAAAAATAAGAAGTTTTAGTCAGAGGATGGTTAATTTATTTTTTCTAAATATATTGACAGATTAATAATGATACTTTCTTTGTAGTGAACAAATTAATAGATATTATATAATAATGACATTGAGATTTGAATATATAATTTCATACAGATTACTTAAACTGTTTACCATTAGCTCATTCCTAGTGCTTGTGTATTTCCAAGTTAATATCAATTATTTCAAACGCATTTGCGGTTTGAGCTGTCTGTGGAAACAATCCCACCGCATACGTAAAGAAGGAAAAAAGGGGACTAAATTTCGTGAACATTTCCGACTTGGTATTATATAAATTGCTTTCACTTCCACCATCCCCTTTATTCTACTCGCCTTCTCCTTGCTTTTCCGCCTCTCCTAAACTTAGCTTCTTTTCCTTTTTCTTCCTTCCTCCATCTTGTCCTTTTACTTGATTGTAATAAATTTGCTTAAATTGTGTTCTTCTAATCCTCTTTCATAATCTCCTTACTTTTCTTCCTTTCATAACCTTCATTGTAATATATTATATACTTCTTCTTGTTGACTTTGTTAGAAAATGTTCAAAGAGCTCCTCGACAACCTATTGAATACATGCTAGCTCTTGCATATTGTTTTAAAATCTTATTGAAAAATTTCCCAGGATTTCGTCTAAGTAAGGTAAACAAATTTTATTTATTTATTTATTTTATGTGTTCTTTCTCATATTTCCTTCTTTTCCTTCCTCCAACTCCTTTATTCTGTTACTTATGGTGAGCCTTATACATTACATCAATGGCTGTTTCCTTGCTTTCTCCATTTTTTCTTTACCTCTTTCTCTCTTCCTGCTCTCTCCCTTTCACTCAATTAAGGTAAACTCGCCTCAGTTATATTCTACTTTTCTTTCTGTATATATGGCTGGCTACACAAGATACACGAATGTGTCTGAAGAATTTTTACTGATGATCTGGTTATTCATCTTTGTGGCAGGCAAGTGAGGGAGAAAAAGATTTTGTTAAAAGTTGGAATTCAGGTATGGAGCAACTAATAATGAAATCTTGAGGTGTACACATAACAAATTAAGACTAATTTTTTTTTTTCATGAAAGGATATATGGTATCGCTAGCTGCTTTCACGCAGCTGCTTAATTTGCAGAGGGTGCATGTGGGGAACATCAGTGCCGTGTCCTTTGTGAAAAAGATATCTCACTCTAACCAGTCATGTCATAATTTTATTTTATGACAGACGATCAAAATTACAAGCAGGAATCCAAGTCTACTATATCATTGCTTGCTTTCTCTTGTGTTTGCATGCACAAGTGCATGACAGAAAGGAGAGACGTGTAAAACATGGATTCATTCATGCCTACAATAATTGTCATATATTTGTCATATATAAATATATACCACTATTCTATACTACTACAATATTTTCTCGATTCATTTATTTTATTTTATTTTATTTTTACTTTTTTTTTAACTTTATTACAAATTGTGTGAAAATTTTTGGTCCAAATTAAAGATTTTGTGTTCCATGAAAACCACTACCTAGATCAAAACTAGCAAAAATAACCAAATGCCTTAAACTTGAAATGGGTAACCTTTTATCACCCTAAATGTTTTCTGTTAAAAATATCATAACTTGCATTTCATAAAAACGAATGTCACTAAATTATCACTGCCAAAACTGTTTTGTACTGATATTCTGATTCAGACTCACCATGAGTTGTAGTAGTTTTTATTAGTAACTAATTGCTTATTAAAATAAGTGTTATATCTTAATAAAATACATTTTTAATGAGAATATTTAAGGATTAGATCATCTTCATAATTATTAATCCTAATTATATAAAAATACTATCTTTTTATATACTTCTTCCTTTACAAGTAAACACAATAAATAAATAATTTTAAATCATTCTGGTATGCATTTATTATAATATACATCTCTCTCTTTGTGCACAGATAATTTTATCTTGAGCGTCTGAGTGTCTTGCAAGTACATCATTCTCTCTCTGCTGCCGTTGCTGCTGTCACGCAAAGAAAAAACCACCATTTCTAACTTTCAACAACTGATTACGAACACAACCAAGTACGCACCTTTAATCCCGGTTTATGAACAAATACAATAGTGAACGAATTATAATCTCTTGTTACTAGAGTTCGCTTCAGTAAATTTTTATAACAATTCTCGTTTTATGACCATAACAACACTGTCCCCACCAAGCAAAAACTGTCTCCAGCACCAAACGCACCACGACAATATCGGTGTTTTGACTTTTGAGCTCCAGATGTCTCATATAAAGTTTGATTATGTGGTCGTAATGTGTTTGTTTTATAAATATTTTTTTATAGAAGTATTTTTATTATATTTGCGTATTTAGATAAGTATTTTTTTTTTAAAAAAACTAAACCATTGTTTTAGAATAAAAGGCACGATTTATGCTTTTATTTTAACTTTAGTTTTGTATTCCTAAAACAATTCATTTTTTATATAAAAAAGCTGTTTAAATATTAAAAAATAATTTTCAATTTTTATATCCAAACATAAAATATGTTTTATTCTTTTTAAAAATATTAAAAAAATTCATCCAAACTGACCCTATTCTATGTTTTACAACTGGACTATATGTTAGCTTAAAACACGTTTGGCTCTTTTTGTAATTATCTTTTTCACCATAAGAGCAATAAATATATATAGATGTTTGGTAATTAAACTCCTCAGAAATTACGTCGTTTGAAAATAGCTGTACCATTATTAAGACCTTTTAAAACATACTTAAAGAATAATTTTTTAGTTGTTCTTTTGAAAAATTGTAGATTAATTGATCTTATTAGACTAATAGACTTCATAAAATTTTTAACATTTCGTAAAATCATTTAAAACAACATCTTTTAATAGTTTCTCTTAATTTTTATTAGGTTTTCTCTACATCTTTTAATTAGATTATTTTTCATTTGATTCAATTTTTTCATGCCAGTCTCTATTTATTTTCCTCTTACATGACCAAAAATTACCTTAAGCAACTTTTTATCGTTTTCTCTTCAATAGTTATTAATCTAAGTTTTTCTTTTTTTGCTCATTAATCTTAATTATCATTTCTTTTATGTCCATAGAAGTAATTAAATTATTTATTCACATAAGTTTATTGTTTACATGAAGTTTGATAATCAATTTTATTTTCCGATTTGTAATTTAGAGATGTTTTAATGGGTGGGGTTATTTGACTCTCTTGTCTATTTATATTTCCCATTAATTAGTTTTTAATTTCAATTACTTAATTACCTATATTCTTTTTTTGGTGGAACAATGGAAGAAATTTAGACTGAGGGGATGGTTGCCCTAGTCTAAGATCAAGATAAGTCTTCGAGACTATTAAACACTTATAAGTGCCTAACAAATAACTTATTAACAGAAAATTCGTGGGCAACCATGCATTTGTCATGGGCAGACGGCGGTTGTGAGCTAGTTCATTAAATGTGATTGAAAATGAGAAGGGATACATTCTATTTTGACTTGAATAATTTTTTTTAATCAAGAATAATTTAATAAATTGTAATTAAAAGTAATTAGTATAATGGGTGAATAGAAAATTAAAAGTGTTTCTAAGGCAATTGGTTCCCTAATGCATAAAGTACTTCACCTGATTAATGTTTTATTTCCAGAGATATGGCTATGGGAGTTCGGAATACAACTAACCCAGAAGAACTAGAGATAGTCATCCATAAAGTTGCTTCCGCTCAATTCAGGAGTCCTTTATGCGATCTAGTACAAAATACAAGTACTTCCTATCCTCTCACTCTTTCTTGCACATACGAAGAGCAGACAAAATCTGATTTAAATATATGCAAATGACCCTTAGTCATAAGACAAATAGGGGTCAGAATAGGCATAACCCAGTTTCAACTTATTTAAGCTTCACATTTAAATTTTTGGGAAGACGTATTTAATTATATAGATTAAGGTTAATTTTTTTTTAAAAAAAAGTCTATTTGATCTATCAAAATAACTTATTTATAATTTTTTATATATAATAAAATAATTTATAATACTTACCTAATTTATCAATTATATATTAATATAATATATTCATTTTATATAGAATATAATAATTTTATTCACCAAAAAATAAAAAATAAAAATTTTAAGTTTCTTAACTTATATAAATCTTTTCATATAATGTAAGCCTTTAAATATGTTTTCGAATCAGGCCAAACTTCTAAAGTCTTATTAAAAAAGCCAAGTTGAACTCCAAAAAAATGCCTACAATAGATAATAAATCAGGCTTACACCAATATTTTAAAAAACAAACCTAAACTTATTTGATACGTAACCTAACCTAACATATTTTCACCCACCATCCCTTCCATGCCAACAAATGCTTAGAGCTAAGAATCGTGGGCTCAATATATTTTACAATTCCAATATAGTTATCATATATCAAATATCAAATATTTAAAAAAAAATCTGTCTTTTGAAATTTGAATAATCACTCTTTAATTACAACCAAATATCACAAAAAATAAAGAAATCCTTTGATTTTAAGGTGTGACTATTAAGTTTAAAAGATGAAGTAAGAAAAATTAATTGAATCCACATCTATCTATTAAATTAGAATATATTTACTTAATAGTGACTTTAGTAAATCTTAAATTCAAATTATCTTTCAATATAATAATTATTACATAAACTAGAGTACATTTTTTTCTTATTATATTTTCCCTTAAAGAAAGACACGCATTTTTTTAATTTATTTTTATTTAAATTTTAAATTCAAATTAATCTTAAATTTAATTATTATTATATTTATATGTCTTTTTAATTTTGAATATGTTCTTTCTTTTAGTCTCTATTTCTTTAAATCTTATAGCTTACTTTAGAAAAATTCGTGCACTACACAGACTACTCATTAGTTAATTAATAATATTTTTTACAACAAGCTTTAGCTATATATATGTAGGTGGCCGGAGACTTAGAAATAGTTTTATATTTATAACAAAAACTTTATTATTAAAATAAACTCAATAAACTACCTTGTACGATTAATTTCACTCTCTCAACCACCTTCATTGTTGTTGTTTTTTTTTCCAATTCACTTTCTGCTTTTAATATATAAAATTTATTTTCAAAAACTGTTCACTTTTTTTTCTTTTTGCATTTGCTGACTTTGTTTAATTAGGGGATTACCTCAACAAATGTGTTCCCCTTTACAACCTTGCAATTAAAGGAGATTGGAAAGAAGCTAGAACCATGTTAGTTGCAGATAGGAGGTTGGTGAATGCTGCCATCTCAAAGGGATGGGCGACACTACTTCATGTTGCAGCAGAAGCAAATCATTTGTACTTCGTAGAGGAGCTGGTGAAACTATTGAACGAAGATGAGTTGGAAATACAAGACTACAAAGGCAACACTGCCTTCTGCTTTGCTGCTGCAGTTGGAAATATCAAAATTGTTGAAGCAATGGTGAGAAAAAATGGGAGGTTGCCAACTATCAGGGGTGGGGAAGGGGTGACTCCACTTCACATGGCTGCTTTACAAGGAAAAACTGAAATGGCAATGTATCTGTACCCTCTTACTGTCGGCATATTCAAAGATGGAGATTGGAGTTTATTGTTCTTCCTTTGTATCAACACTGGTATTTATGGTATGTATATATTGCCCCTGTACCCTCCTTCGTATCAACACTTGAAAATTGACATTTGCAATTTTGGAACCATCATTTGGTGAAAAAAACAAGAAAAGAAAACTCAGGATAATGGATAAGCATTGGAGTCTCTGTCACTATAGAGTACAGACATTTAGGGTAAAATGAGCTAGCTTTCTTCTACTAGTGACTTCTGATGAGATTTTTTTTTTTGACAAATCAAGCATTTGCTCATGTAATGGATGCTTAATCCTGTAGTAGCTTTCTTCTACTAGCTTTCTTCCTAATTTTTTATGAATTATGATGTGTATGTATAGCTAGCTAAGGCTTCCAACCCTGTAGCTTGTTTATTTATTAAAGATGCCCGGAAATATATCATTAGTTAAAAGGTAGTTGAGTCACAATAGACTCTTTCAAATATAGCATCCCCTTTTGGAGAAGTGTTACTCTAATCTTGCTCGTAGATATATTTCCATTTACTCTTTTTTTTCTTTCTTTTTATACATTATTTCCATTTATTTTTGTATCTTTACTTCTCAGATATATCATATTCACACAATTAAAGTAATGGTTAAAAGTGACGCCAAAAAAAAATATTAATTTTGATGTACTGTTAACGTAAATTTTTTATACTATTATTTAATAATATATTATCATATTATTAAAAGATTGTGACTTTTAGGTATTTGTTGTGAGAGCTAATTTTTTTTTTAATAATGTGATAATACATAATTGGATAATAGTGTAATACATTTTAAGAGTATCAAAATTAAATTCTAATGGGAATAAATATAAGTAGGCAACCACAATTATGCTAGAATCAGCATTTTCAATTCTAATAACTCTTGGTAATTTTACAGATTTAGCTTTAAAAATGTTACATACGAAGCCAATGCTAGCATTGGCTCGGAATGAGAACTGCGAGACGGGCTTGCATGTTTTGGCTCGAAAGCCTTCAGATTTTAGTTGTCAAGGTCGAAGGTATCAAAATCAGCTCATGAGCTCAAGTAAGTCTCCAATAAGACCGTAGGATCATCTTTGCACTTGGTATCTTATTATATATTTTGACGTGGATCTTTGCAGGGCTTTCATTTGTTTTGTCATTTAATTACCTTAAAAGTTTATTATATTTTACATATTTGTCCTATATATCTCAGATAAATGAGGACACGACATTTTATTCATTAGAACATAGAATAAGATAGCTCCAATCAGATTAATGATTTCATGGTCACTAGTTTATCATCACATTACCAACATGTCAAATTATGTGTGATAGGTAAGAATCCAACTATGGTCCTCCAACTTGTCAAGTGTATCTGGGAAACGCTTCTTTCTCTTGATTGCACAGAGACAGAGATGAAAACAATCATAAGCGAACCATCTCAAGTAATATTCAATGCTGCAGAAGTTGGAAATTTTGAGATTTTGGATGAGCTTGTTAGATCTTACCCTGATCTCACATGGGAAGTGGATAACAAAAATCGAAGCATAATCCACATTGCTGTTTTGCACCGCCATGCAGGCATATTTAATCTAATACATGAAATAAGCTCAATTAGGAATTTTGTCGCAACATTTGAGGATGAAGAGCAAAACAATTTATTGCATTGTGCTGCAAAATTAGCACCACCAAGCCAACTTAACTTAGTTTCTGGAGCAGCTTTTCAGATGATGCATGAGTTACGTTGGTATGAGGTATCTCTCCTTAATTCCCGTAGCTCATATATATATGATGTCCAAGATTCAGTTTACTTCCTCTGCATGTGTTCTACATTTTTGTTCTTTCCCTTTATTTTCTAGGAAAATGATGCTTGCACATCATTTTTTGTACTCCATTGTTACACTTGGTTATGTATAAATATCTAGTTAACCGCAAGTATTATGTGGTCAATAGAACTAGTCATCGATTACCAATGGTAATCAATGTGCATATAGAATAATTGTATTTTCTAGTCATAACTGATGATAGTAGTTTTTGAGAGACTATTCCCTGTATTTACATGGATCATAGTGATTTCTAATTTATGTTACTAATTCTAGGCATCATTTCACTATGTATACTAGCTTCTATATAAACATGAAATCGCATACTTTTGATCGATATTGTAGGAGGTGAAGAGAATCATGCAACCTTCTTACATAGAGAAGAAAAATTCTAATGGCAAAACTCCTCGAGAATTATTCACTGAAGAGCATGAAGAGTTACTGACAAAAGCAGAGGCTTGGATGAAGAAAACAGCTAATTCGTGTATGGTTGTTTCAACACTCATTACTACTGGAGTGTTCACTGCTGCATTCAGCATACCGGGTGGTGATGATGATAAAACTGGCACTCCCCACTATTTGAAGAAGTCAGCATTCTTAATATTTGCAATATCAGATGCAACTGCACTGACATCGTCTTCAATGTCAATTATAATTTTCTTGTCTATCCTTATTATCTCACGTTATGCAGAGGATGACTTTTTCAAGTCACTGCCCTTGAAGCTAATATGTGGACTGGTAGCACTGTTCATTTCTATAATCAGCATGATGGTAGCTTTTAGCAGTGGCTTCATCATAACATATTACCACGGTTTAAGGTGGGTACCAATTGTCATTTCCGTACTTGCATTTGTACCAATAACCTTATTCACATTTCTGCTATTTCCTTTGTGGTCAGACATTGTCTACTCAGCCTACTTTAGTAGGTCTCTATTTCGGCCAAGTAAACACATTCTTTACTAGAAACTAGAAAAGCAGAGGCCATGTAAATTATGATTTTACTATACATATAGCAGACCTAGAAAGTTGTAATATATTATTTGATAATGTAGCTACCTTCTTCAACTTTGAAGTATGATTAAATATTATGAAGTACCATATTTCATAATTAATGTTTATAATGCCTATTGTATATGTGTTAGGTATAAGTATTTAAATATTGAGATATTTAATAAATGTTAATTTGCATTATATTTGTAATGACTAAGTTCAAAATAAAATATTTTTTCTTCACTTTTTACTGTAATTATAAAGTAGTCTAACTATTATGTTTTATTTATGAGATTTTATGATACTTTTATATATATATATTTTTAAGTTTCATAAGAAGATATATATTATTTTTTATATGTATGTTATGTCATAACCTACTAATATTTTTAATTTATAACAAAGATGTATTCCTATGCTGTAACCATGTCATATCTATTACCTCCATGCCAAAATTCGTGCATCATAAATTCCAAACATCCCCAAAGTTTCAATACGTGTAATTACATTATCAATGAGTCACTTCCATCTATGTTCTACTTGATAGGGAACAAAAATAACTAGGTGATTTGTCTGGTGCCTACAAAAATTGTGGTACTAGTGGCTTTTTACAACTTCTAATATTATTTTAACACATAAGCAATTAAGTTAAAATAATAAATCAATGTAACCCACTGCTCATATTCATATGATAGAAATGTTTTATAAATTTTTATTTATTGAACTCTCGTTAAGAGTTCTTTTATAAATTTGTGAAAAAACAGAACATGATATCTTTCTATGCAATTCTAATTTTAAAATCAATGTGATATTACTTATATATCCTTCTAATCATTTTATTTTCGCATGCCTAAACCTTAAATATCAAACAACCCTAAACCCAAGCTCGACCCCCGAAAAGTATGGAATCTTGGCAGGGAATAAAATTATATTAAAAAAAGAAGAAGAAAACAACAATACTCAAAATGCCACAGCAGAAACCACAAGAAACTAAGGACAAATGGGGGAATGTTGCAGAAGAAAACCTATTTGAACTTTTGAATAGCATTTTTCCTTTTCTCTTCCTCTTCTGGCTCCTTCATCATTCATGAACTACATATGGTTGAACCCAAAAAAGGAAAAATAAAAAAAGTCATAAAGTTTAAAGAACACCCAGAACCCACAACCAAAAAATAATTTGTTGTGTCTTTGTGCTACTTCCACCCTCTGGGGTTCTGCTTCCTATAACGCATGAATCACTGTTTAGTTTTATTTTTTACTTCTGTCATAGACATTATTTTTGGGTTTAGCAATTTTGGGGTGTGGGTTTTGCAAAGTTGTATGGAGTTGGAAGCTCACGCTTCTTACCTAATCCCAAGTGGCGTCGTTTTTTATCCTCCTCCACCATTTTCGCTTATTGACCCTTGTGTGCCACCTTCATCAGTACCACCACCATTAGGAAATCAGAGTGATTGAGAGGGCATATAAAGGATATCACATTGATTTTTAAATCAGAATTACATAGAAGAATATCATGTTATGTTTTTTACAAATATATAAAAAAAACTCTTATGAAGAATCCAACAACTAAATATTTGTAAAACACCCTGAGTCACATTAATTTATGACTTTGATTTAATTATTTATATGTTAAAACAATATTGGAGGACTGTGAAAAATCACCTGTGCCACACAATTTTTGTAGGCGCAAGAACAACCACCAAATAACTATCTGTCACTTGATCAAGGGTGAAGAAATCTAGGAATAGCTATATGGGCAACAAATGAAGTGAAAAGGTAAGCTTTAAAAAAGAGTTGACATTCTCAAAGTGAATTTCACAAGTTGTATTGAAATTTGAAACATACACGAATATAGCACCAAATTTACTAGAAAGAGAAGCGTATCTTTTGAAAATTTAGATGATCTAATTGATAATGCTTAATATGAGGAAACGTTTATGGTGATCCCAAAAGTTTATAGAGTATCTTTATTATATGATCTCATATTGTGGATATATTATTATTAAAATAAATGAATGATTGTGATTAATTAGTAATAAGTAACAGGTACATTCTATATTATATATATACATTTATAAATTTTAATTATTGATATTTACATACACACAAATTTATATACAAAAAACTTAGATTAATCTTATTTTTTATTATAAATATTGGTACATATAAAAATTTTATAAATTTTAATTAATAATATTTATATATATTAATAAGATTTTTTTTTAAAATTAATTAACTGACTATAATGAATAAAATTGATTAAAATACCAGTATTCTAAAAATTTTTAGGAGCACACACTCAGTCTCTCACACAACATAGCTATTTGACGAGACAAGTTAGAAAACAATAATTATCAACATTTTGAAAGCGAACTTAGGATCTGGCCAAAGCTTACATTATATCGCTATTTAAGGAACTGTAGACGCTAGCAAAAATCACTGACTACTACTAGTAGCAGTTGCGAGCATGCACCTACAGCCAACATTTTTGTTGAGTCTTCTTTTAGTCTATGATCACATTATTCTGAGGTTATCTACGACTAAGAAATTCTCTTACTTATAACTTTTTCCAAAATTAAAATTTTAGTTATCTCTTTAAAAGTATAATTTATTTATTATTACACTCAATTCTAGTTAGTTACAATAGTAAGTTTTAACTTCGAGTTTTTAGTTTCTTTAGATTTTTAACATAAGAAAAGACAAAAAAAAAATATTTTCACATTTTTTTGTTTGATTTTATATTCCAATAAAGAGAGAGAAAAAATAAAAGCCATTGTCTTCATAAAAGTTTAAATATAGCCTTAATTATTTATTTTTTTTAATTTTTCTCTTCTAAGAAAAAAAAGAGAAAAAATGATTTGATTAATTTTTTTATAAAAAAGTAAAAAAAAAAAAAGTAGTGATTGCCTCATAATTTTTAAACTTGGACTATCTGGCGGATTCGGTTAGTGAACTAGGCAAGTATCTAGTCCGAGTTGTTATTTGGAATTTTGAATCACCAAGCATGCAACTCACTGCGACGCGGTCCTGTTTTAGAAAAAATCAGTATATAAAAAAAAACAAAACAAAACAAAACTGTTTGTGAAACGACGTGATTTTGATATTGAGGAAAAAAAAAGGTAAAATGTTTTTTTTTTTTTTAACATTTAAGAAACCCTCAATATGCAAGAAAGCAAATGAGACTAAGAACTATGCTTGCGTGATTCAAGGTAATTTTTTTATTAAATTTTTTTATTAAATATTTATATATTTATTTAATTATATAACTATGCTTGCGTGATTCAAGGTAATGCCTGAATTGACAACGACAAGTCGACAACAACAGAAAGCACTCCGTGGCCCATGTAACATTTTTTTTTTCTTCATGTTTCTCCGTCTCCTGTAGTCGCACAACATCGCATCATAAGCCTGAAATACCTGCTCAAATAGTGAACAGTTTGAGGGTTTTGAAGATTGAAGAACCTCCATCACTGTATCAACTCTACATTCTTCAATTGGGATTTGGTCTCGGTAGAAATTGAGAGTTAACTTCTTGTTTTTTGATTGATTGTTTTTGTGTGCGCGTGAGAGAATTTCAATGCATCAAGTATCAGATTTATTGTGCTTTGAGTTTGGGGTTTTGCCCTGATTTGAGTCTGATTTCGTTGCATTCCTTTCATTCTTTATTGCAGATTGGCAGATTAGCTACAGTGTTCCAAGAAAAAAAAGCAAAATATATACTTGTTCAGTTGTTTGCGGTCATTCATTGAATCAACTCCTCGAGTTTTCTTTTCTCCAGTGTACCCCTTTCTGGCTGCTAGTGACAACTGTGAGTTTAAGACAATTGCTTTCAAAATCATACTTTTGTTGATTTTTTGTTATGACTTGCAAAATTATACTTGTTTTAATTATCAGGTTAATAATATATATTTCACTTTTTTAAATTGCAAGTGTTTTTTTTTACAGTGGAATGATTTACACGACGTATTAGGTCACTGTTTGTTAACTTTTATGTCAGTATGAATTACATTCATTTCAATATTTGTGGCATATTCTGATACAAGTGCATCCACATGCTATTTTTCTGAGTCTGTTTGATAGGGCATAGCAGGGTTGCTGAAATGAATTTATTTTCTTCTTTTGTTTCGAGAAAAACTAATATTTGTGATGTTGAAAGTTAGAGCAAGAAGCTTCATGTTTGTTTCAGTTATATAAATGTTGGATAGATTTCTCTGAAATGTTAAATTATATAAATAATTCCATAATGTCTGATGTCTAATGTAGTGGAAGAAAGCAGATATGGAATGTGTGGTTCAGGGAATTATAGAGACACAGGTGAGTTTATATTCTCTTTGAAGTTTCAATTGTTTTCTTTGAAGAATTTGGGACATGTTCTGGAATTAATTTGATTTAGCTTAACCTTCATGTTGGTATCTTGCTGTTAGAATTTCCGTCCTGCTTTTATGGTCCATCATACTTCATATTACATTTATAATCTTGACCATCTTTTGCCTTTGTTTCTAGCAATGCAGACCATGATTGCTAATGTATTTCTTGCATTTAGTATTTGGATTCTACGCATGAAAGGTAGCTTAAGTTTGCAGGAACACAAATGCCCTAGGCACTAAGGCAAGAGATTGAGTAGCCACCTGACTGAACCCTTTTCTCAAACAAAGTGCAGAGAAGAAAGCTTAAATGTGCATAGAAGAAACAAATTTATAACTACTAAATGATCACAAGATAAATTTACCTATCAAAAGAATAAGCTTCGTATAATTCAAGTCACATTTTGTACATGGTTTGAGCATCCTAAATTTTTACGAAGTATAATTCTTACTGCCCCCATGCTGCGGGTGTGTTTTCGTTCATTTGATATTCACTCTTGAAATGAGAAGAAGAAACATATTGAGATATGTTTATATAATTATTATTTGTGTTTATTCTCATCCTATATCTGTCTATAGCGCCATACCAAAGGAACCTATAAAAAGCAAGTTGCAAGGATGATATCCACACTTGTAATATGCATATTCATACTTTCAACTGGAATAGAAAAAAAAAAAAGGTTCTTAGAATAAGAACCACTCGGCAATAAACAAATTAAGGAAAAACCCTAAGAGATGAAGTTGAAAGTTGGATTTACATGTCTTTAAAGTGGAATTCTTTTTACAATTAAATAAAGGATCTCAAGAGGATTCTTGGAAATGGCATGTAAAGAAAGAAACAATAAAAAATCTATGAAACATGCCATGAACATTATATTGACAGCCTTTTCCTTGGTCTTGTTGGGTGCTGCAAGCCTGCAACCTTGTCCTATTCCTTCCTTTCTTTTTTATTAGTTAGTTGGCACTTGGCAATACTACAGTTGACTCTTTTCTAGAAGCTTTAAAACATGAGGAAAAGGTATAATTGCAAAATTCTGCCTGTAGCAGGCCTTTTGCAATTTATTTTTTTACTAATTAAAGATTCACCGAAGTTCATGTTACCTTGTAAATGTTATAGTATTTCTATCATCTTTCTATAATTGAGGGTTGATCATTTTAAAGTTAAAATTTCTTTGAAGCTTACATATACAACCAAATTTTGACTATCACGAGCTGATATCTAAATGTCTGCTTGCCAAGAACCAGATATTCAAGTATCCAAATATCTCAGTGTGGTATGCAAATATTGATCTGCTCTAAGCTCTCTAGAATCAGTTCTAATATCACGAGGTTGATTTTGAATATTTGCTTGCCATGAGCCAAAATATTTGACTATTTCATGGCAGTGTTCAAATATTACACTGTCATATTCAAAACAAGCTTCTAGTATTAGAATATTGGCTTAACATGCTCAAATGTTCATTTTTTCTCACAAAGTATTCAAATATAGCATCCAAATTGACGATTTTCACTTCTACTAAATTTTTCAAGTAAGATTTTTGTTTGAAAGCTCTTTAAAAACGAATTTGGACACCTTGTTCACATTATCTTTCTCCTTGTTGGACCAATTTATTGCACCCTTTCATTGGCTCATATTTGTTTGTTGTCTTTCTCAGAAATAACTTGATCTTCTCTGATATGAAACTATTTAATGTTTTATAAGACTGTCACTGTTGTCTAGTAGCTTGAATATACGTGATGGTATATTATTTTTTTTGATAGATCCATGATGGTACATTATGCTGGGTTTGATTTTGTTTGGAATCTCTGCATGCAAGAAGACAGTCTGTGTTTGATGCCCACCATTGCTTGCATATTTCCTAATTCAATCCTGTACTCATTCTAATTATGTGATTATTTGATGGAACATAGTAGAATTAAACTATTCGTTGAACATAAAGAATAAAATAAACATTTCTTTTAGCTCAATATATCCATAAATTGTGCTTTAAGATAATCAAGATATGTTATCTTAATATTACATTTTTTTCAGAAGGAAATCTTCATGGGGAAGAACTGTGTTCAAGACAACCTTGATAGTTGATATTTTGTTATCTTTTGCAGCATGTTGAGGCCCTTGAGATTCTTCTTCAGGGACTATGCGGTGTTCAGAAAGAACGGTTGAGGATCCATGAAATATGCCTCAAGAGTGGTCCAAATCTAGGTGAGTGTTTTCTTCCAATATTTTGCTAAGCTGTGACTAACATTTCCTCTTTTTTGTTATGAAAGAAATTTTATTACTAATGAAGAAGCAAAAATATCATTCTCCTAAAAAACAAATATGAAATAACTCGCATTAGTATGCACAGAAACAGACAGCAATACAACGAAGGCTCCAATCCACTGCATGTCTAAGAAAGCAAGCCCGCTAAGGCTATGTTTGGATTGGTGGTAACTGGTAAGGGATGGAATGTAATGGTAATAAGTTCCATTATTTGGATTTTTAAAAAGAGGATGGAATGGAGTGGAAGTGAGTGGCATCCATTCCACTCCATATCATCCCATTCCCCCATTTTTCTTCCCCCCTAAATTGGGGGGAGCGGGATGGAATCCATTTATATTTAAGTAATATAATTACAAAATTACAATTTTTTCTGTCCTGCCTTCTTCAACTTAGCTGGTGTCACCCACACCCACATGATCAGTTCAGCAGCAAGTGCTTTTGCCACCAAACCATTACCAGTTCTTTGATGCCGAGTTCTTGGTGGTGCTTTCCACCGATGAGCTCAATCTCAAGAGCTTCCCAATACTGGAACTGGGTCCCGATGACAAATTAACGTTAAAGGCCAATTAATGTAAGTAACCAATTCAATTTAGGGTGGTCATAATACCACTTCTGGAACTGGTTCCCATTGACAAATTAACGTAAACTAAGAATTTCTCATTGCATTCTAATTAGACAAATTTAACTTATTATTTAATAAATATAATTATTAGATAATATGTGAAAATAATTTTTTTTAGCTAAAAATAATTAAAATTTGTTGTGTTTGAATAAGGGTAATTTAGGAATAAAAAACTTATAATTCTTACCATTCCATTCCTTTCCACTACAATTTCCAGACAGAGTGGAAACTTTTCTCCGTTCCATCCCCACATATCCAAACAATGGTATGGGATCTTTATTCTATTCTATTCCATTTCATTCCATTCCACCCACCATCAAATATCCAAACAAAGCCTGAGAGTGCTCATGAGATAAACACCTTTGAAAAGAGATTAAGAGAGAGAAAAAATTCTATTTCATAACAGTGGCAAAGATGAATACTTGCTTTTAAAGATACAAGCACCAACCTCCACCCAACTGCACTAAAGCAGAAAATAAGAGTACATCTCCACAGAACTTTACCCAATTTACTCTTTCCCAAGCCTCCAAAGGCAATATTGGAAGATTCCTTCAGATTTTGAGGAAATACTTAGGATGCTTTGGAAGCCCCATATAGAGTAGTCCAGATATGATTGGCAGTAGGCCACTATAAGATTAAACAAGTTAACTATTTCTGAATGTTTTTCGCACATAATGTGTAATCTGTATTGAGTGCTTGCATCAGAGTACTCAGCAATATTTTCATTTAACCATATGCGGTCTACTAGCTTTTAAATGGCTTGATTAATGCTCCTCTTTTGACCTGTGAAGTACTTATTGTATTGGCTTTCGCAGTTTTGCATGTCATGGTTACTTGTTTTACTCTTTCTATTCTATGACTTGGAAATGTGTTTGTTTACCTTTCTATTGAGTTTTTAGTTGATACTTAATTATGCAGAAATTCATTGTTGTCCTAGATGTTGGTTTACTCTGTATTGCATTTTTCCTAGATGGAGGTGAAATGTTTTCACATCATTAATGATTCTCTGAACATTTTTTGTCCACTATTCTTGAATGAGTGTGTGTGCGCACAAGAAAACAACATTGAGTAATATCATATTCTGGCCTTTTTCAAGTTTTTCATGATTTTATGGCTTTTCTTTCTAGGCACTGTAGCCTCAGAGGTTCGAATCTTATGTGATCTCGAGCAAGCTGAGCCCTCGTGGTAAACTATGCAACGTTATTGTCGTTCACTTGTTAGAACTTTTTTCCATACCCATATATACATTTATTACGTGCTTGATGGCTTGTTCAGGACTGTTAGACATATAGGGGGTGCAATGAGGGGTGCAGGTGCTGAGCAAATTTCAGTTCTGGTTAGGACAATGGTGGAAAGCAAAGCAAGCAAGAATGTGCTTCGAATGTTTTATACACTCGGGTACAAGTTAGACCATGAGCTGCTGAGGGTGGGGTTTTCCTTCCATTTCTATAGGGGTGCACAAATCACTGTAACAGTGTCATCAATCAGTAAAATGCTGAAGCTGCATGCAACTGATGAAGCCGTGCCAGTAACACCTGGTATACAGCTGGTTGAAGTAACAGCACCTGCATCTGCTGAAACCTATACTGAAGTCGCTTCTGCTGTGTCATCCTTTTGCGAATACCTTGCACCGTAAGAATCTTTTACTGCCTTCTCAATTACACATTTTTCTATACTTAATTACTTACTGTAAATATTTTACTCACCTGGTGGCTGAAGCTGCTAGTAGCTTTGTTAGTGTATACATGGTAGCTGGTAACTGGCGGGTTATATACTCTATTGTCAATTTATTTGTGATTGACCAGTCACAGCTTTTAAAATTTAATTTGCCATGTTTTATATTGCATAGTCATGATTTTCTATGGTCTTCCCATCCTATTAGAATTAGTCATTGGGTGCTGATCAATTTGTATGGACTAGCAACTCTTTAAGTCTGCAGAAGGATATCAAGCTTTGGTTTGTGACTTTGTTCTTTTATATTACTGACACATCCAACTATTCGGTGTCAATTTCTCAGGCTTCTCCATCTGTCCAAACCAGGCATTTCAACCGGAGTTGTTCCTACTGCTGCTGCAGCCGCTGCGTCTCTTATGTCTGATGGTGGGGGTACAACATTGTAGTGGACTTGTATTGTTACATATAGACACACTTGATGAACATTAGAATTCCATGGTCAAGAAGAGTGTTATTAATTGCTTCATGATCATTCAATTGGTGTAGGAAATGTAACTCAATTTTTCCATCTTGTTTGGGATTAGGATAGTGTTATGCTTCTATAAGAAAAGAAGCGAAAATTACTGGGTCACTTGTTAGGACGTAAATGGGTCGGGTCTACGCATGCTTCATGAATTGAAAATGACGGACCCAGCAGTTTTGGGTAGAGAGGGCAAATCCTTTCGTTCTATCTTTTGGGAAACTTTTATCTATCTTGAAGTTGTAATATCAATTGTGCTTTTCATGGTACGTATTGTCAATATGACTACCATTTTTCTTTTTGGTGTGTATAAGAGTTAGTTCATCTCATAAGAATTTACTTGTGAGTCTTCTAGGATTGGTTATGCAAAGAAATATGGCTCTATACTTAATGTTTGTGGAAAATTCTGTTGGGCACTAGTTAAACCATCAAAGCAAGTAGAAAATCAAACAATTTTACATTTTGTTAACAGAATTGGGTGAAGTCTGAGAGAGATGAATTTGCTGTGGTTTATTAAAGGACAAAATTTATGTAAAGTTTTTTAGGTGTTTGTGGTATTATTTTTTAATAAAAATGATATATGTATATTTTTTAATTTATTAATAAAAATTTAAAAAATAATAATTAAATAATTAAAATTTAAAATATATATTATATTTTTATTAAAAAATAAAGACATATTATAATTTTATTAAAGAATAATATTACAAATATTTAAGAAATTTTACCTCAATTTTATCCTTTATTAAAATTGGAATTTATCCAATCCATCATTGTATCAAGAGCAGCTTCTCAGATTTTGTGAGAACTAAAATTAAATATAACATATATAATAGTGGAACTTTTTCTTTTTCAGTGGGAGCATGAGCCCCCACACCCACCAACGTGGGTACATCCTTGAATTGAAAGAGTTTCTTTCTTTCTGTACAAAATGAATATTCTGGCTAAAACACAAATTAAAATATAAATAATTTGAGTTTTATTTTGATAGATTTTAATATTAGGTAATAAATGGTAAAATATCAAATTTTTTTTTAAATGCCTATTTATTACCTTTTGTATACACTCTCATACTAGTTAAAGAATATATTAAAATTTACTAAAAAATATATTAAATTTGTAAATTTTTTTGCACAATTATAAAAATATAATCATTATTCACCATGGATTTATGCAAGTCTTTAAGATAAAAAAGGGCAAGATATCAATCAAACAACAATTTTGGCCATCGAATGAACATGTTTTATTCTATATTGTTTTTGTTATATTAGACTAATAGTATAGAATAGAAGTACTCGATGGGTGGGTTGGTGGATGTCGGGATATGTCATCCATTGATATAAAAGTCACACCGGCCATTGCTATTGCAGTGAAAGCAACACTATTGTCTATCTCTCTACCTTCTCTTTGTACCACACAAGAAGCAGAAAAAACAATTGCCGGGGCCCTCTTCGCCTTTACGAAATTTCGCAGCACATAACATTGCTCATGCCAATCATAATTTGCCCAATACACCGTACAAAGGTCACACATCCCAATCAGCGATAGATACATCTCAGTAACAGTACGTCAAGGTGAATGTAACGAGTGAATTTGTATTTCTCTAATCTCTATCTCTATTAGGAACCAGAAGTAAATTACAATAAATATGTTCAAATTAGCAAATTCAAAAAATCAAAATGAGAAATAAAAAACTGAAAATAATTTTTTTTATAATTGATCCAAATAAATATTTTAATATATAATTAATTGAATTAAGTTTTATTTAATTCAAATCGATCATTGAAAAATATTTTAATTCAACAAGCTGATATCTCATTATAAAGTTATGGTTATTTTTTAATTACTAAAAATACAATCATTTTTTATAAAGAAATATAGGAATGACAAAAAATTAAATATGTTTAATAAAGGCAAACCAAATTATATTTCTTCCTAAACCATTTGACTAGTATGAAAAAATTCAAGAAGAAAAATAAAAAAAATTTAAGCAACAAATATATAATTTATGCATATAATAATGTAAAGAAAAGGGAACACCAATTAATAATGTAATGTAACATCTTGTGATTAGGGGTGTAAATAAGTTGAGTTATTTGTGAATTATTTGAACTCAATTCATTAAATACTCAATCAAATTTATTTGTTTAATTAAATAAAGAAACATTAATTTAAGTCCAATTATATAAATGAGTCAAGTTCAAATTTTATAAATTTGACATTTTAAAACTTGCAAATAATTTGTGTGTGTGTATATATATATATATATATAATCACAAAAGAAATATTATTTTATATAAAAATGTATAAATAATAATAATAATTTATTTATTACTATTACTTAGTAAATTATAATAATTTTTTCTTATGATTTATCACTTACCTAACTTTAAAACATTTTACTCTTTTCTTATTTTTATTTCATTTTTTAGTAAAAATATATATTAAATATTAAATTAATAAACTTAAAAAATATTTCAAAACAAAATTTGATAATAAAAAAGAAAATAATCAAATCTTATATGAATTAAACAAACCAATTTAAGTTTTATATATTTAACAAATCAAATTCAAACTTTAATTAGTTAAATTAATTAATATTTTTTATAAGCTAAACTTGAATTTTAAGAATTTGGTTTCACACTCATTTACGTCTTTATTGCGACCTTTATAAGTTTTCAGTCTTGACGGTGTGCTCGGTCTATGCCGGCGGCCTGGTACTATTGTTATTATTAGATTCCTATAAATGGGTCCACATATAAGCACGTGTCTACATTTTGTAAGCAGGTTATGGATTTCTAGATACCTACTCAATTAACAATAATAATTTCGCGATTCGTTCAAATAAAATATATTTAATTTTATTTAATTTATTTATAAAATTATTTTATATATTATAAAAATATTATAGTTATATATAAAATAATTTAATATTTTTTATATAAACACATCATATAAATATAATATATATATTGTAATATAAATAAAACATTTTTCTAACAATAAGCATGTTGTCCTTTTTTAAATTCTACAGTTGTTAGTGGATATATACTGTTGGTTAATTATTTTTATTTTTTCATAAATTTATTTTTTATCTAGTAAAATATTATAATTACATATAAATTAATTTAATATTTTTCTCATATTAATATATAATGTGAGTATAAAAATTATATGTAAAATATTTTCTTTTCTTTTATTATGTGTTGGTCTAATCTAAATTTTCATAAGTTTTAATAAAATTCTTATTTTATTTTAGAATGTGTTATTTTCGATAAAAGTATTTATAAATAATAAAATTAAATTAAATAATTTCCTTAAAATTGTTTCTTATTTTTTATAAATTGGAACAAATTAATTGTAAAAAAATGCTCATTTTTATTTTAAAATGATATGCATTTTAAATTATTTAAAATAAAAAACACGACACACAAAATTTGACAAATGGAGTATATAAGTGCTCTGGATTCAAGTCTTATTACCTAAAACTTTTTTTAATAGAAATTCTTTCAGTACCTTTATTTTTAAAAAGATATTAGTATTTTATTAAATTTGTATAATATTATTAGTTAATTTTATAAAACAATTTATTAGTAATAGTTTATAATTTGATAAATTGATTCATATATATATTTGATCATGTTACTTGTTTTTTTTATTAAATTAAGTAACGCAATGAATAAGGATTTAAAGAATAAAAAATATAAAATAGAACGTTAAAATCTAAAATCATAAAATTTGAAATATTAAAAACTTGAAGTCAAATTTAAATTAAATAAAATTAAAATAAAAGTCAATTAAAATAAAATTTTATTTAATAAATGAATACAAATAATATATTTTTATTAAAAAGTATCGGTACCCTTAAAAAAATAAGGGTATAAGAGAAATCCATTTTTAATATTACTACCTAAAACTTTTTTGATAAGGATAATGATATTTTTACATCATTTTTTAAAATACATTATTTTTATTATATTTTTAATAATTATAATTAATTGAGAAAAATAATAAAAAAATGAAGTAATTAATAATATAAAAAATAATATAAAAATATGATAAAAATATTTTTATTTAGATAATACAAATCTGTCAACTCACATAAACAATTGACATACAAAATAGTAATCTTTTATAAATAATTAAGAATTAAGAATCATATTAAATATATATTTATATATTCATTACTTTATATTTATATAATTTTTATTATTTAATTATAATTAATTTTTTTTTTACATATTTATATTTTTATTCTATCGTGTAGATAAATGTAAGAGATGTGAAAAAATTAATGATACATGAGAAGCAATTTTCTACCATTAATTTAGCGGTTTTAGCTCATCTTTGGGTAAGGTTTTTAAACCATATACAAATACAGGTAAATAAAATAAATAATTCATATATTGTTCCGTAATTTGCTTTTGCCAGTGATTGGTACAATTCAACTTTTTCTTTTGTTGTTTTCTTTATGCAATTATTTCATAGACGTACTAGTTTAATAATTTATCATTGACTTGACAAACAGCCAACCAAGGGTCTGTGGTTTACTTTACTGTGACTCACAACATTTCACTTAGACTATTCTTGACGAACCATAGACTTCAGTAAGGTCTCTGGCAGTGCAGATACGAATTTGGCAATTTGGAAACAAAAGCCAATCACGCTGCAGAACTATGAAAGGAAACATGGAAATTTTCTAAACATTTCTGTTGAGGTAATCAAATCTTATTGCTCCCTTGCTTCTGTTACAGTTACTTCTTCTTCTTCTTCCTCCCAAGTCCCTCTCATTCTTCTCTCCTTTTATTTTACTGTAGTTCTTGCTGTGAATAATCTTGTTGGTGATGGACCAAAAGAGCTATGTTCTTTTTAATAGTTATTATAAACTTTTTCTAGCATTATGAGATTTTCTCTGTTGTCCAAAGATGTTGCTGAATGCTGATTATATGGTCTGGGTATGTATTCACCTCTGAAAATATCTCTGATTAAACACTTATAAGCTTCAACCATGGGGCAGTAAAAAACAATAGGTATGAGAAATTTCAAGTATATTAGGAAGAAAAATTGTGTATTTCATATGACAGAAGACACAGAAAAATAAGTAAATAACCGACTAAAATCTTTTGAAGTCACCTTCATGAGGGACTGGTGCTACTTCTACTTTGCCGATCTTTCTTCACTGTTGCAACTGCATTGAAGGAGTAATTTTTAATTAAGCAAGATTTATCATAAACACGCATATATATATATATATTATAAAAAAATATGTTAAAAATATATTAATCTCTAAAATTACTTTTAAACATGTAAAATAATAATTTAAATGATGCTAAAATAACGTAATACACGCGCTTAGTTAAAAACCTTTCATCCTGCAGTATAGTCTTGCTGTCTTGCAAACAGGACGTAGATATTTTATTATTATTACTCTTATTGGTCTGAGACAGGATATTCCATGAGGATAGATCATAGGTAATTGCAAAAGATTAGCTTTTTTATTTTTTTTTATGTGAGCAAAAGATTAACATTTTATGTATTCCTTACATTTTCTTTTACATGCCAAATGATATTGAATAATGATTGTCACATGTCATGTAGACTCACGGCAGCATTAGAACAAAGTGTGCAGAGAAGGAAGGGCAAGCGTGAAAATTATGAAGACATGAAATGACAAATGTGTAAGTGTGTATAAATAACATTTTACAACACAACATTACATATACATAGATACTCACCAGCCATCGTGTATCTGTCTAGGAATCCAGAGGCGTTCGTGGATTTTAGTGTTTAGGGCTTCGGCCTTAATGCAAGCCCAACTTAAGTTTGGTGACTGCCATGGGTTGGACCGCAGTCGAAACCCATCAATAATTCATGAGTGATAAATATTGTGTTTAGGTTTGTTGCTAACCTAAAAAAGAGTTGCCAAGTTTGCAGGCATTTCTATCTTCTTTTTAAAAAAAAAAAATCAATTCGGTTCACACATAGATAATAACCAACAATAGCCGCAAACAAATTAAATTCATAATCGCCTTTTATTTTAGATTTTTAATTTTTCATTAAATAATGCCCTATTTAAAATTTTTCGAACATTTAAAAATCGTACTACATGTATACTATTCACGTTGTGTACATGTACAATTTCGTTTAAATTTTAATTTTAATTTTAAATTTTAAATTTAAACTATAATTCGCTTTCGATGAAATTATATCACTTTTCAGTTATTATTCGACATTATAAGCACTCAAAACGAATTATTATTTTCTCCAGTGCTTTTAGTGATTTATTATATGAGCTGACAAAACAGAAGTAGTATATAAGACTCCAATAAATGATAAAAATGAGAAGAAGATTGTCATGTCATGTTTATTAAAGTACTTGACTACTTACTGAAAAGTTATAATCTATGTTTTCTTTACAGAGAAATGGCTATAGCAGACTCATCATCTTTCCAACAGCAGTTTCAGAGGACTACTTCAGCACAGTTTAGGGGGCCTCTCTTTCATCTAGTGTCCACTCGTAAGCTCTCTGTCCCTTCTTAAAATCTTATATATTTTCACCAAATATGAAAAAATTGTTACTGTGGTTGCATTATCTAAGATTGACAAGAAGGAAAAACATAAGCTAGATCACTTGAATTGAAATACAGCTTCGTTAGCATTACCCAAATTAATGATGGTCTCAAACAAAACCAAAACAAACTAGTAATCTCAGCAATACTTGGCTAACTAAATAGATAAATAAATAATCGCTAAAGGCAACTGATATAGTCACAAGCATTTGTGGGTTCTTTTTTTTTTTTTTTGGGGAGGGGGGGTGAAGGTAAATTATAGGCAAGGTACCTTTAACACTTTCAAAAACCATTTTTATTGGGGTCTTGACACTTTTGTTAACTTAACCATCGAAATATATTAAGATAGTGAAAAGGGTGATGGTATCTACACAAGTTTTCAGTTCAGGTTGCAAAATTGTACTGGTCACTACATCAGAATTCAGGTGGTCCCATTTAACTTTATGAATTAATCAAAATTAGACAGTAGGAGATTCTTAAATAGACATCTTCAAGTTGCAAATTTGTACTTGGTTCATGTGCCTCTCTTGAAAGAATTATTACCTTGTGAAGCCAGGAATTCCATCCCTATTGTGGATGCATCAATCTCATTATTCACTCCAAAACTCAAAGGATTCTATCAAATTAAATGGTTAGACCCTAAAATGATTTCCCTAAATTAACTTGTTGCAGAGGAAGAAAGACACAGATACCTCTCCCAATGTGTTCCCCTTCACAAAGCAGCACTGAAAGGTGACTGGAAAGAAGCAAGGAAAATCTTAGAAGAAGATTGGACACTGCTGCATTCTGCCATAACAAAAGGGTGGGCAACAGTCCTCCATGTTGCAGTGGGAGCAAATCATTTTCACTTTGTGGAGGAGCTCGTAAAACTAATGCAACGTGATGATCTGGAATTGCAAGATGACAAGGGGAACACTGCATTCTGCTTTGCTGCAGCAGTTGGGAATGTGCCAATTGCTGAGATAATGAGGAAGAAAAATGAATCCTTGCCAACAATCAGGGGTGGAGAAGGAGTGACTCCTCTTCACTTGGCTGTTCTACAAGGAAGAAGTGAGATGGCATGGTATCTATTCCCTATATCTAAAGAAATACTCGAAGAAGTGGACTTGAAAGTTCTGTTCCTCATTTGTATAAACTCTGGGCTCTATGGTAAGCAAAGCATATTGCATAGAATACCTCTGAAGCATTTGTAGTGGAAAAGTTAAGTCATTTAATATACATAATTTGTAATCTACATGATTTGGAATATCTTGCAGATTTAGCCTTGGAAGTGCTAAATCAGAAGGAAACGCTAGCTTTTGCTCGGGGTGATAACAATGAGACAGGTTTGCATGTCTTGGCTCGAAAGCCTTTAGTTTGTGGTTGCAATAGTCTACGATATCGAAAACACCTCCTGCATTTCTGTAAGTGCCTATAATCACTTCTATTAGGAAAATCATGACTTAACGTTACTAAAACATAATGCACTCCCAAGTTTTAAATCCAATTAATTAAATATAGGACTTTTGCATGGTACGTCATGTTCTTTGACATACTTGTTTGGTGTGTCTAAGAAACATGAGAACTCAAAACATTCTCGGTGACAAGAGAACTCAATACAGTTTATTTTCAAGCATGTGTTAGACAAAAGAATTAACTCTTCGTTGCTGTAATTAATCAAGATCCAGATTATTTCTTTTCCCCTTGGGGGGAGTAATAAACATGAATTCTTGCCTTAAAAATATCCTCGAACTCACTCTCATTTTTGCTTTAGCAAAGGATAGACAGCTTTTTATGTTGAAGTGCCAAAGATATTGATCAATTAATAAACTCCAAATAGTTTTTGTCCCCGTGTCAAGATGTCTTCTACTGCATTTTATTATTCACTTAAATCAAATGTCACCTTTTTTTGTCACAAAAATTTATGTCACATTATAATTGTATATATATTTTTCATAAAAGAATATTTGATTGAAAGTTAACCTCATGAACACAATATTTTAGCTGACAGTCTTTCTTTTCAATTTATACTTTAGAGCTATGTTGTTCTTATAATTTATCAAATCTTGAGAGGCTCTGGCTGACTGGCACCTATCAATAGAAGCTTAAATAAAGACAAAGATACTTGACTTGGAAACTGCTTATGTTTGGATTATAGTAGTTTATACATTTCAAATTCCAGTTTTTGGGGTAAGCAAACTGAGTTTCATCCACAAATAATATGTTAGACAAAATCATGCAGTTGGGTTGTGTTTGAACAAAATTTTAGGTCTCAAATTATGATTTGAGTGAAAGTGAAAAAAATAAATATATTGTTAGATCAAATTAAAATTTGCAAACTATAATCCAGAGAAACTCTTAATTTGCGTTCAAAATAAAAGGTACAAGTGCCTTTGTTTGGTGTATAAATAAAGGTTGGGACTTGGGAGGAGGCAGCTTATGAAGCTAGCATAAATATTGAGAGCTATTTTAGTGAATCCGTTTTTATGTGATTCTCCCTTACTTTTTCTCTCATGTTTTCCATGCTTCAAAAATCTTCACTTCTTCGTATAATTATTTCTCCTATGGCATTCTCAAGGAATTCCAACTTCACTGGCTAGGATTAAACATTAATTATCTTTTAGTGAAGTTTGACTTCACCCCTCCAAAATGTGTTTCGTAGGCTGCTCGTGGTTTGGATTGATTAGATTTCAAGAAGATAAGCCGTTTGAATTGAACTAGTGGAGTTTGACTTCACCCCTCCAAAATGTACATCGTTGGGTGTTTACAGTTTGGATTAATTCGATTTTAAGAGGATATGTCATTCAAATTGAACTAATCAATTTTTCTATAATAAAAACCAATCAGTTTTGTTTTGATTGGAGAACCGAATCAAACTATGACGAAATCAAGTGAGTTTGGTTTGATTTAATCCAATCGATTTTTGTCCAAGTACTTTCTCATAAAAAATCCTTACACAACTTTACCTTTTTCCTTTGCATGGCCCAAAATTAATATATTTTGTTTGTTTTTCGGTTTTTTTAGTTTATTCAGTTTAGATCGGTTTGGTTTGATTATGAACACTTTTAGTTTGTATTCCACATCACTGAAAAATGAAAATAACATTAGTGAGAAATATTTATCAACATCATATATAACATTGTTGTATCGTTTTTCCTCAAGAAAGTGTTTTGGCGACTCTTACTTTTTCTTGAGATAACTAACTTGTCAGATTGTGTGTCCCTCCCAGGTATGAAGGACGCTCCGATCCTCAAACTTATAAAACGCATGTGGGATATATTTCTTACCCAGCTGGATGACTCAGAGATGATGGAAGCCATAAGAGAACCTTCTCAAGTAACATTTATTGCTGCAGAAGTTGGGAATTTTGAATTTCTATCTGTGATTATGAGCACTTACCCTGATTTGATATGGGAACTGGATACCATGGGTCGAAGTATAATTCACACTGCTGTTTTGTATCGTCATGCTAGCATCTTCAATTTAATACATGAAATAGGCCCAATCAAAGATTTCATAGTAAATTTTATAGATGACGAAGAAAATAATTTATTGCATTGTGCTGCAAGATTAGCACCACCAGATCGACTCAACATAGTTTCTGGAGCAGCTCTTCAAATGATGCTTGAGTTATCATGGTTTGAGGTATGGTCCATATATGCTCTCCAAGCTTCTTTTATTCTTTATATTATAGTTTTTTTTATTTATTTCTCCTTTTCATATCTTAACTTGATTACTTGAATAATGGTACTCACATATATTTACACACACATCACATCACATATGCACAATGTTCATTATCTGATTAGAGTTGGTCTCATTTTGTTTTCTACATATTTACATTTTACAATCTAGTTCTGTCACCTTACTATGATGTGAAGTGACGTACTGATAATGTACACTTTAAAGTTGTACACCAAGCATTATTCTAATTACTTTATCTATATAGATGGTGATAGAGTTATAATCCTTTTCTATTTCTTGTTTCATGCAAAACTCTACAAAGTTAGAAATTATACATACATGGCATTACGTATATATCCTTGATGTGGTAGGAGGTGAAGAAAATAATGATGCCGTCATTCATAGAGACGAAAAATTCTGAAGGCATTACTCCTCGCCAACTATTCACCAAGGAGCATGAAGAATTGCTCAAAAAAGGAGAGTCTTGGATGAAGCGAACAGCAAACTCTTGTATGGTTGTCTCAACGCTCATTGCCACCGGAGTGTTTTCTGCTGCCTTCAGCATACCAGGTGGTAACAATGACGACACAGGAAGTCCTAATTATATGCAGAAACCAGCATTCCTGGTATTTGCGTTATCAGATGCTATGGCACTTATCTCATCTTCAACATCAATCCTAATCTTCTTGTCCATCCTCATCTCACGATATGCAGAAGATGATTTTCTCAAGTCATTGCCCTTGAAGTTGATATCTGGACTAGTAGCAATGTTTATCTCAATAATAAGCATGATGGTAGCATTTAGCAGTGCCTTCTTCATAACATACTACCATGGTTTGAAGTGGGTTCCTAACTTCATTTCTGCACTTGCGTTTGTACCAATACCCTTATTTATATTTCTACAATTCCCCCTTTGGTCTGATATAGTCCATTCAGCCTTCATTTGTAGTTCTCTATTTAGGCCAAGTAAACGTATGATTCACTAGAAAGATCGAGCTTGTGCTGAATAATGAATTTCAATTTCCTAATGTATGCATGTGTACTCTAACTTATTGACTCTCAAAATGATGATTACATAGGTAACAAAATGCTAGGAGTGACTTCTTCAACTTCGAGATTGTTTAACATGTACCACAAATAATTCTCAATTTGATTGCAACCTTGTTCTACGGCACGCAATCAGGTAGTTGCTTCCACCTACGCAACGTAATTCACAAGTGATCATACAACAAAGAAGAATACTGGATCAATACATACTTGGAATTAAAACTGCAGTAAAACTGAAGAGTCATGATCAATCTTAAAGAATCTAAACGTGTGAAATAATAAGACCAAAATAGAAAAAAGACGAAGGAAGTGGAAGGAAATCCACACGTGGCAGCAAGTGAATACTATTGACGGAAAATTCTATAGTCACGTCAACAGGGGATAAAAAACAGAAGAATAGCAGAAAAGAGGTAAGAAAAATGTGGAGATAAAATTAAGTTAATCTATCAAATTTATGCAAGTATAAAAAAAAGGAGTCCAAGGACATGCAAGAAAAATAACGAAGTTTAATCTCTGTAAATGTTTTTTTGTCTTACATTTTTCATCTCTTATCCACTACTTTCTCTTTATCCTACTAGAGATTTGTTCACCAGACTTAAAAGGTAAATCTTAAACTTTATAAAAAAAATAACTCTTATATTTTTACATCATTTTTTAACATTAATTTTTATACTGAATTAATGATATATAAATTCGTTATTAATCATGTATATTGATTAACTAATAAGTAAATCTAAGCGTCAACTCTAAACTATAAATTTACTTATTAATTAATCTAATACACGTGATTAATCACTAATTTATAAATTATTAACAAATATAAAAAATAATATTAAAAAGTAATATAAGATGATTATTTCTCAAAAAAGATAGACACTAATTTAATCCATCTCTAGAGTATATGAGTTATAGAAGACAAGGTGAGCTATGGCACCACCAAAAAGCTGAGACTTTTTATTTAGATTTATTTAATATATCTGGTTTAGTTTTTAGTAGGACATTAAAAAAATTAAATCAAATATAAAAAGAGATATAGTAACAATCATCACATTACTATTCATGTTATTTTTTAATAATTGTGATTAAGTAAAAAAATGATAAAAAGGTAATATAATTAATGATATGTGTAATAATATAAAAAGTAATGTATAAGTAAATCATGGTTGATAAAATAATACTTTGTACAAAGGAATAATGATAATTTCACACACCATGCCATAGATCATGTGGTAGAGCAAAATATGTATACGGAAACTGTAGGCCTGTAGCCAAGAAGACTACACTACACAGCTTGAGCTGCCATGAAGTTTATCAACCCTATATTGTGCGTATTTGTTGGTTTTATTATCTTTCATATTCCAAAAAGTAAAATAAAATTAATTCGTGTAACCTATTATATAAGCATATGTTATTATATTATTAAAAACTAAATAAAAATATAACACATAATTGGATAATATACACGGATAATGAATTCAAATTAAACTAAGGTATTGTTTGGATAGAGTATTATAAATTTTGAAATTCAAGAAAATTGAATTACAACAATTTAATATCTATCCTTTAAAAAAGAAAATTTGTTTGCATGCCATGAAATTGAAATTTACCCAGCCTTCCACAGTAGCATTCTTGCTGTTGTTACTGCTTCTCTATTCACATATTTTGGGGCAAATAATTAAGTCTTATTTGCATATTTAATAACTAGTACTTTTATTATAGTTGTGCCTGGTGGCTTAGATTTGGGTATCTTATATTTTTTTACTCTCTCTCTCTCGTAAAATATCTCAATATGAAAACTAGTTACAAAATCACTTCTTGTAGGCTTCATTGCAATGGATGCTATGGAGCTGAATTCACCACGTAGACCATTTTCAATGAAATTATGGCCTCCTAGTCAGAACACTAGACAGATGCTTGTGGAGCGAATGACCAAAAATTGACTAATAAATCTATTTTCACACAAAAGTATGGGACTTTGGGTAGGGAAGAGGCCGAAGAGAATGTCAAAGGAATTAAGGATGCAGCTTTTGCCACAACAAATCTTCACTTTGAGGAAGAGCCTGATGGTGATGGGGGTTCTGCAGTTCAGCTTTATGCCAAAGAATGTAGTAAGCTCCTCTTCAAGGTCACCCGACGAGTTGTAGAGATAGTGATGACGGTGATGTATTAATTTGTAATATTATTATTTTTTATTTACCTATTTATCATGTTGTAAGTAATTAATCACTACTATTCATTTATTTTTCTACATATATAATGATTTTAATTAAGAGGTTCATTCATAGACCTCATCTAATGATATTCATGCTAAACTCACCCCTTTTTAGGAGGCCTCACCTTCATTATTTAGAGCCCACTCGTAAGCTCTCTGTCCCTTCTTAAAATCTTATATATTTTCACCAAATATGAAAAAATTGTTACTGTGGTTGCATTATCTGAGATTGACAAGAAAAAAAACATAAGCTGGATCACTTGAATTGAAATACAGCTTCGTTAGCATTACCCAAATTAATGATGGTCTCAAGCAAAACCAAACCAAACTAGTAATCTCCGCAATACTTGGTTAAGTAAATAGATAAATAAATAATCGTTAAAGACAACGGATACAGTCACATTATAAAGTTATGGTTATTTTTTACTTACTAAAAATACAATCATTCTTTATAAAGAAATATACAATGACAAAAAAATTAAATATGTTTAATATAAGTCAAACCAAATTATATTTATTCCTAAACCATTTGACTAGTATGAAAAAATTCAAGAAGAAAAATAAAAAAATTTAAGCAACAAATATATAATTTATGGATATAATAATGTAAAGAGAAGTGAAAATAACTAATAATGTAAAGTAACATCTTGTGACTAAGAGTGTAAATGAATTAAGTTATTCATGAATTATTTGAGTTCAACTCGTTAAATATTCTATTAAATTATTTATTTAATTAAATAAATAAATTTAAACTTGAATTTAGGTCTAATTATATAAATAAATCAAATTCAAATTTTATAAGTTTGATATTAAGAGTTTGTGAATAGTTCGTGTGTGTATATATATATATATATATATATATATATATATATATATATATATATATATATATATATATATTCAATTACAAAAAATATTATTTTATATAAAAAAGTATAAATAATAATAATAATAATTTATATATTAATATTACTTAGTAAATTATAATAATATATAGAGAATTGTAATTTTTTTCTTATTATTTATATCTTACCTAACATTGAAACCTTTTACTCTTTTTTTTTTTTTATTTTTACTTCATTTTTTAGCATAAAAATATATATTAAATAGTAAATTAATAAACTTTAAAAATATTTAAAAACAAAATTTAATAATAGAAAAGAAAATAATTAAATCTTAAATGAATTATACAAACTAATTTTAAGTTTTATATATTTAACAAATCAAATCTAAACTTTAATTATTTAAATTTAATTAACTTTTTTTATAAATTAAACCTAATTTTAAGTATTTGATTTCAGTCGACTCATTTATGTCCTTACTGTGACCTTCATAAGTTTTTAGTCTTGGTGGCGTGCTCGGTCTATGTCGGCGGGCTGGTAGTATTGTTATTATCAGATTCCTATAAATGGGTCCACATATAAACACGTGTCTACATTTTGTATGCTGATTATGTATTTCTAGATACCTAATCTATTAACAATATAAATATTTATACTTTTTTAAACTATTAATTATATCACATTTTTTTATCATTTTTCTTACTTAATTATAATCACTAAATAATAATATAAATAATAATATAATGAATAAAATGACATGATAGCATCATTTTCCTTAACAATAAGGATGTTCTGCTTTTTTAAATTCTACAGATGTTGGTGGATATACACTTTCGGTCATTTATTTTATTATGTGCCAGTCTAATCTAAAATTTCATAAGTTTTAATAAAATTCTTATTTTATTTTAGAATGTATTATCAATAAAAGTATTTTATAACTAATAAAATTAAATTAAATAGTTTCCTTAAAATTTTTCTTATTTTTTTATAAATTGGCAAAAAATTAATTGTGAAAAAAATACTCATTTTTTATTTTTAAAATGATATGCATTTCTAAATTATTTAAAATAAAAAACACGACACATAAAATTTGACAAATGGAGTATATAAGTGCTTTGGATTCAAGTCCTATTACCTAAACTTTTTTTAATATAAATTCTTTCGGAATTCTTATTTTCAAAAAGATATTAGTACCTTATTAATTTTGTATAATATTATTAGTTAATTTTATAAAATATTTCATTAGTAATAACTTATAAATTGATAAATTGATTCATATATATATTTTTATCATATAACTTATTCTTATTTCTCCTATCAAATTAGGTAACACAGCTAATAAGAATTTTAAGAATAAAAAATATAAAATAAGAAGTTGAAATTTAAAACTTAAAATTTATAATATTAAAAATTAAAATCAAACTTAAATTAAAAAATTAAAAAAGTCAATTAGAATAAAAATTTATTCGATATATAAATACAAATAACATATTTTTATTAAAAAAGTACTGATACCTTAAAAAAAAAAAGAATATCAGAGAAACCCGTTTTATAATATGACTACCTAAAATTTGTTTAGATAATGCAACTCTGCCAACTCACATAAACAATTGACATACAAAATAGTAATCTTTTGTAGATCATTAAGAATTAAGAATAATATTAAATATATATTTATATATTCATCATTTTATATTTATACAATTTTTATTATTTAATTATAATTAATTTTAATTTTTTATTTATTTATATTTTTATTCTATCATGTAGATAGATATAAGAGATGTGGAAAATTTAATGATATACAAGAAGCAATTTTCTATCATTAATTTAGCGGTTTTAGCTCATCTTTGGGTACGGTTTTTAAACCACACACAAATACAGGTAAATAAAATAAATAATTCATATATTGTTCCGTAATTTGCTTTTGCCAGTGATTGGTACAATCTAACTTTTTCTTTTGTTGTTTTCTTTATGCAATTATTTCATAGACGTACTAGTTTAATAATTTATCATTGACTTGACAAACAGCCAAACGAGGGTCTATGGTTTACTTTAGTGTGATTCACAACATTTCACTTGGACTATTCTTGACGAACCATAGACTTCAGTAAGGTCTCTGGCAGTGCAGATACGAATTTGGCAATTTGGAAACAAAAGCCAATCACGCTGCAGAACTATGAAAGGAAACATGGAAATTTTCTAAACATTTCTGTTGAGGTAATCAAATCTTATTGCTCCCTTGCTTCTGTTGCAGTTACTTCTTCTTCTTCTTTCTCTTCTTCTTCCTCCCAAGTCCCTCTCATTCTTCTCTCCTTTTATTTTACTGTAGTTCTTGCTGTGAATAATCTTGTTGGTGATGGACCAGAAGAGCTATGTTCTTTTTAATAGTTATTATAAACTTTTTCTAGCATTATGAGATTTTCTCTGTTGTCCAAAGATGTTGCTGAATGCTGATTATATGGTCTGGGTATGTATTCACCTCTGAAAATATCTCCGATTAAACACTTATAAGCTTCAGCCATGGAGCAATAAAAAACAATAGGTACGAGAAATTTCAAGTATATTAGGAAGAAAAATTGTGTATTTGAGATGGCCGAAGAAAGTACACAGGAAAATAAGTAAATAACGGACTAAAATCTTATGAAGACCCCTTCACGAGGACTGGGGCTACTTCTACTTTGCCGGTCTTTCTTCACTAGTGCAACTGCATTGAAGGAGTAATTTTTAATTAAGCAAGATTTATCATAAACACGCATATATATATATATATATATATATTATAAAAAATATGTTAAAAATATATTAATCTCTAAAATTAGTTTTAAACATGTAAAACAATAATTTAAATGATGATAAAATAACGTAATACACGCGCTTAGTTAAAAACCTTTCATCCTGCAGTATAGTCTTGCTGTCTTGCAAGCAGGACGTAGATATTTTATTATTATTACTCCTATTGGTCTGAGACAGGATATTCCATGAGGATAGATCATAGGTAATTGCAAAAGATTAGCCCTTTTTTTTTATGTGAGCAAAAGATTAACATTTTATGTATTTCTTACATTTTCTTTTACATGCCAAATAGTATTGAATAATGATTGTCACATGTCATGTAGACTCACAGCAGCATTAGAACAAAGTGTGCAGAGAAGGAAGGACAAGCTATAGTCTGTCTCGTGCAAATTGTGCAATGATGGATGTGTAAGTGTGTAAAATATTTTACAACAAAACATTTCATATACATAGATACTCACCAGCTGCCGTGTATCTGTCTAGGAATCCAGAGGCGTTCGTAGATCTGGCCCGGACCAAACTATTGGATTTTAGTGTGTAGGGCTTCGGCCTTAAGTTTAGTGACTGCCACTGGTTGGGCCACAGTCGAAACCCATCAATAATTCATAATAAGTGATAAATATTGTGTTTAGGTTTGTTGCTAACCTTAAAAAGAGGTACCAAGTTTGCAGGCATTTCTATTTATTATTTTTTTTAAAAAAATCTCAATTCGGTTCACACTGATAATAACCGACAATAGCCGCAAACAAATTACATTCATAATGGCCTTTTATTTTAAATTTTTAAATTTTCATTAAATAATGCCCTATTTAAAATTTTTCAAACATTCAAAAATCATACTACATATATACTATTCACGTTGTGTACATGTACAATTTTGTTTAAATTTTAATTTTAATTTTTAATTTAAACTATAGTTCGCTTTCGATGAAATTATATCACTTCTCAGTTATTATTCAACATTATAAGCATTCAAAACGAATTTTTTTTTCCTGTGCTTTTATTGATTTATTATATGAGCTGACATAACAGAAGTAGTATATAAGACTCCAATAAATGATAAAAATGAGAAAAAGATTGTAATGTCATGTTTATTAAAGTACTTGACTAATTACTGAAAAGTTATAATCTATGTTTTCTTTACAGAGAAATGGCTATAGCAGACTCAACATCTTTCCAACAGCAGTTTCAGAGGACTCCTTCAGCTGTGTTTAGAAGGCCTCTCCTTCAATATTTAGAGCCCACTCGTAAGCTCTCCGCCCCTTCTTAAAATCTTATATATTTTCACCAAATATGAAAAAATTGTTACTGTGGTTGCATTATCTGAGATTGACAAGAAAAATAACATAAGCTGGATCACTTGAATTGAAATACAGCTTCGTTAGCATTACCCAAATTAATGATGGTCTCAAACAAAACCAAACCAAACTAGTAATCTCAGCAATATTTGTGGGTTCTCTTTTTTGTTTTTGGTGGGGTGGGTAAATTATAGGCAAGGTACCTTTAACACTTTCAAAATCTTTTTTTTTTGGGGTCTTGACACTTTCGTTAACTTAACCATTGAAATATATTAAGATAGTGAAAATTTGAACTTGTTTCAAGTGCCTCTCTTGAAAGAATTATTACCTTGTGAAGCCAAGGTTGTCCCCTTAGACGGTTAGTCTGCATAAAGTTACTAATCCTAACAGTAATTCCATCCCTATTGTGGATGCATCAATCTCATTATTCACTCCAAAACTCATAGGATTCTATCAAATTAAATGGTTAGACCCTAAAATGATTTCCCTAAATTAACTTGTTGCAGAAGAAGCAAGACACGGATACCTCTCCCGATGTGTTCCCCTTCACAAAGCAGCATTGAAAGGTGACTGGAAAGAAGCAAGAAAAATCGTAGAAGAAGATTAGACACTGCTGTGTGCTGCCATAACAAAGGGGTGGGCAACAGTCCTCCATTTTGTAGTAGGAATAAATCATGTTCACTTTGTAGAGGAGCTGGTAAAACTAATGCAACATGATGATCTGGAATTGCAAGATGACAAAGGGAACACTGCATTCTGCTTTGCTGCTGCAGTTGGGAATGTGCCAATTGCTAAGATAATGATGAAGAAAAATAAATCCTTGCCAACAATCAGGGGTGCACAAGGAGTGACTCCTCTTCACTTGGCTGTTCTACAAGGAAGAAGTGATATGGCACGGTATCTATTCCCTATATCTAAAGAAATACTCGAAGAAGTGGACTTGAAAATGCTGTTCCTCATTTGTATAAACTCTGGACTCTATGGTAAGCAAAGCATATTGCATAGAATGCCTCTGAAGCATTTGTAGTGGAAAAATTAAGTCATTTAATATACATAATTTGCAATCTACATGAGTTGGAATATCTTGCAGATTTAGCCTTGGAAATGCTAAATCAGAAGGAAACACTAGCTTTTGCTCGGGGTGATAACAATGAGACAGGTTTGCATGTCTTGGCTCGAAAGCCTTTAGTTTGTGGTTGCAATAGTCTACGATATCGAAAACACCTCCTGCATTTCTGTAAGTGCCTATAATCACTTCTATTAGGAAAATCATGACTTAACGTTACTAAAACCTAATGCACTCCCAAGTTTTAAACTCCAAATAGTTTTTGTCCCCGTGTCAAGATGTCTTCTACTGCATTTTATTATTCACTTAAATCAAATGTCACATTTTTTTGTCATAAAAATATATGTCACATTATGATTATATATATTTTTTTTCATAAAAGAATATATTGATTGAAAGTTTACCTCATGAGCACTATATTTTAGCTGACAGTCTTTCTTTTCAATTTATACTTTAGAGCTATGTTGTTCTTATAATTTATGAAATCTTGAGAGGCTCTGGCTGACAGGCACCTATCAATAGAAGCTTAGATAAAGACAAAGATACATGACTTGGAAACTGCTTATGTTTGGATAATAGTAGTTTATACATTTCAAATTCTAGTTTTTGGGTAAGCAAACTGAGTTTCATCCACAAATAATATGTTAGACAAAATCATGCAGTTGGGTTGTGTTTGAACAAAGTTTTAGGTCTCAAATTATGATTTAAGTGAAAGTGAAAAAGAAAATATTATTAGATCAAATTATAATTTGCAAACTATAATCCAGAGAAACTCTTAATTTGCGATCAAAATAAAAGGTACAAGTGTCTTTGTTTGGTGTATAAATAAAGGTTGGGACTTGGGAGGCAGCTTATGAAGCATAAATATTGAGAGCTATTTTAGTGAATCTGTTTTTATTTGATTCTCCCTTACTTTTTCTCTCATGTTTTCCATGCTTCAAAAGTCTTCAATTCTTCGTATAATTATTTCTCCTATGGCATTCTCAAGGAATTCCAACTTCACAGGCTAGGATTAAACATTAATTATCTTGTAGTGAAGTTTGACTTCACCCCTCCAAAATGTGGCTCCTAGGCTGTTCGCGGTTTTGATTGATTAGATTTCAAGAAGATAAGCCATTTAAATTGAACCAGTGGAGTTTGACTTCTCCCCTCCAAAATGTGATTCGTTGGGTGTTCCACATTTTGGATTTATTCGATTTTAAGAGTATATATCATTCAAATTGAACTAATCAATTTTTCTATAATAAAAACCAATCAGTTTTGTTTTGATTGGAGAACCGAATCAAACCATGATGAAATTAAGTCGGTTTGGTTTGATTTCAACCCAATCAGATTTTGCCCTAGTACTTTTTCATAAAAAATCCATACACTACTCTACTTTTTTCCTTGCATGGCCCAAAATTAATATATTTTGTTTGGTTTTAGGTTTTTTTTAGTTTATTCAGTTTAGATCGGTTTGGTTTGATTATGAACACTTATAGTTTGTATTCCACATCACTGAAAAATGAAAATAACATTAGTGAGAAATATTTATCAACATCATATATATATTGTCGTATCGTTTTTCCTCAGGAAAGTGTTTTGGCGACTCTTACTTTTTCTTGAGATAACTAACTAGTCAGATTGTGTGTCCCTCCCAGGTATGAAGGACGCTCCGATCCTCAAACTTATAAAACGCATGTGGGATATGTTTCTTACCCAGCTGGATAGCTCAGAGATGATGGACGCCATAAGAGAACCTTCTCAAGTAACATTTATTGCTGCAGAAGTTGGGAATTTTGAATTTCTATCTGTGGTTATGAGCACTTACCCTGATTTGATATGGGAACTGGATGTCATGGATCGAAGTATAATTCACACTGCTGTTTTGCATCGTCATGCTAGTATCTTCAATTTAATACATGAAATAGGCCCAATCAAAGATTTCATAGTAACTTTTATAGATGTTGAAGAAAACAATTTATTGCATTGTGCTGCAAGATTAGCACCACCAGATCGACTCAACATAGTTTCTGGAGCAGCTCTTCAAATGATGCTTGAGTTATCATGGTTTGAGGTATGGTCCATATATGCTCTCCAAGCTTCTTTTATTCTTTATATTATACTTTTTTTTATTCGTTTCTCCTTTTCATATCTTAACTTAATTACTTGAATAATGCTACTCACATATATTTACACACACATTACATCACATATACACAATGTTTATTATCTGATTATAACTGGTCTCATTTTGTTTTCTGCATATTTACATCTTACAATCTAATTCTGCTACCTTACTATGGTGTGAAGTGATGTACACTTTAAAGTTGTACACCAAGCATTATTCTAATTACTTTATCTATATAGATCGTGATAGAGTTATAATCCTTTTCTATTCCTTATTTTATGCAAAACTCAACAAAGTTAGCAATTATACATACACGGCATTACGTATATATCCTTGATGTGGTAGGAAGTGAAGAAAATAATGCAACCATCATCCATAGAGAAGAAAAATTCTGAAGGCATTACTCCTCGCCAACTATTCACCAAGGAGCATGAAGAATTGCTCAAAAAAGGAGAGTCTTGGATGAAGCGAACAGCAAGCTCTTGTATGGTTGTCTCAACGCTCATTGCCACCGGAGTGTTTTCTGCTGCCTTCACCGTACCAGGTGGTAACAATGACAACACAGGAAGTCCTAATTATATGCAGAAACCAGCATTCCTAGTATTTGCGTTATCAGATGCTATGGCACTTATCTCATCTTCAACATCAATCCTAATCTTCTTGTCCATCCTCATCTCACGATATGCAGAAGATGATTTTCTCAAGTCATTGCCCTTGAAGTTGATATCTGGACTAGTAGCACTGTTTATCTCAATAATAAGCATGATGGTAGCATTTAGCAGTGCCATCTTCATAACATACTACCATGGTTTGAAGTGGGTTCCTAACTTCATTTCTGCACTTGCGTTTATACCAATACCCTTATTTATATTTCTACAGTTCCCCCTTTGGTCTGATATAGTCTATTCAGCCTACATTTGTAGTTCTCTATTTAGGCCAAGTAAACGTATGATTCACTAGAAAGATCGAGCTTGTGCTGAATAATGAATTTCAATTTCCTAATGTATGCATGTGTACTCTCTGAGTTACTGTCTCTCAAAATGATGATTACATAGGTAACAAAATGCTAGAAGTGACTTCTTCAACTTTGAGATTGTTTAACATGTACCACAAATAATTCTCAATTTGATTGCAACCTTGTTTTACTCCATGCAATCAGGTAGTTGCTTCCACCTACGCAACGTAATTCACAAGTGATCATACAACAAAGAAGAATATTGGATCAATACATATACTTGGAATTAAAACTGAAGTAAAACTGAAGAGTCTTGCATGATCAATCTTGAAAAATCTAAACATGTGAAATAATTAGACCAAAATAGAAAAAAAACGAAGAAAGTGGAAGGAAATCCACACATGGCAGCAAGTGAATATTATTGATGGAAAATTCTCTAGTCACGTCAACAGCGGATAAAAAACAGAAGAATAATAATAGAAAAAGAGGTAAGAAAAATGTGGAGATAAAATTAGGTTAATCTACCTGACTTACACAAGTATAAAAAAAGGAATCCAAGGACATACAAGAAAAGTAATGAAATTCAATTTTCATAAATGTTTATCGTCTTATATTTTTCATCCCTCATCCACCACTTTCCCTTCCAGACTTATTAAAAAATCACCTAAAGATCCTACTAGAAGTTCGTCCATCAGACCTTTATATAAGGAAGGTCCTAAATCACAAAAAAAAAAAAAAACTATAGTTTAATCCTTCTCTAAAAGATATTAGTTATAGAAGACAAGGTGGCTATGCATCACCAAAAAAGCTTTGAGACTTTTTAATTAGATTTATTTAATATATGTGGTTTTGTTTTTAGTATGGCACTAAAAAAATTAAATTAAATATAAAAAAAGATATAGTAACAATAAAATAATACATTGTAGAGAGGAATAATGATAATTTCACACCATGTTGGTAGGGCAAAATATGTGTACGGAAATTATAGGCCTGTAGCCAAGATGACTACACTACACAGCTTGAGCTGCCATGAAATTTATCAACCCTATATTGTGCGTATTTGTTGGTTTTATTATCTTTCATATTCCGAGAAGTAAAATAAAATTAACTCGTGTAACCTATTATATAAGCATATGTTATTATATTATTAAAAACTAAATAAAAATATAACACATAATTGGATAATATACACGGATAATGAATTCAAATTAAACTAAAGTAGTGTTTGGATAGAGTATTATAAAATTCTGAAATTCAAGAAAATTGAATTGCAGTAATTTAATATTATATATCATTTACAAAAAAAAAAATTTGTTTGCATGCCTTGAAATTGAAATGTATCCAATCTTTCACAATAGCATTCTTGCTGTTGTTACTGCTTCTCTATTCCCAATAGAAGGAAATTTAGCTTCAACTTCAATTCACAATGCTTCAACTTCGATAGTGCTACTATTCTGCATCATCAAGATCGGAGTTTTGTTGGAGAACTTGCTTGACTCCCGGTGAATGACCTACCCCTTTTATGGCTGGTTCAACCTCGCATCTCATTCAGCTGCTAACAACCACACAAGTCAGATCTGGAATCCTCCTCCGAATATATCGAGTACTAACTCGAAGATCTTGTTGTGATGCTCCCAATCAATGAGCTATTCTCTCATGAGAAGCTCATAATACTACAACTCTCACACTTCGCCGGAGACAATGTCGCCGATGGTAGCAAAATCCTGCCGGAGATATGATATTTCTAACACGAACCTGTGCTTGTTCTCGCATAAGCTTCTACAACGTTTGACTGGGTGGAAGGACCACGACGAATGTAAGGAATTTCACAAATTCCACCTCTGTTGGTAGAATTTGAAAATTCTTCATTTTTTATCTAAAATTACTCAATAAAAATCTGTTGAAATTCTTCAATTTTTCTAGTCTAATATCCAAACAAGTTATTTATTCACAAATCATTTTAAATTCTTTATAAAAAATAATTTTTTTCCTTAAAATACTCTAATTCAAACACTACCAAAGTTTCAAAAATCTGGGACATGACAATCTTAATTCTAGAAAAAATGAAAAAAAAAAAAGTAATGCATTTCACAGAATTATTTCACCTGAACTTGTCAAAAATAATAAATCTTATGCATCCAAAAGTCTAAAATGTACGTCATTGACTACTGAAACTATATAAATAGAGATTTATATAAAATATACATATTGCTGATGCTGATTTAAGGGAGATTTCTACCATGTTTAGGAGGCAGCCGCCATGTGTGTCCCGCTTTAAAGAAGACTATGTTGTTTGCGGCTTGCCTGTTTCCACAAATTGTATCTTCAATCAAAATAAAATAATAACCAAGTAATATTACACACTTGACAGCTACATCCCTATGAATATTGCGGGCCGTGACATTCCTAACTTCTTTTCTTATAAGAGTTCAGTTAATCGGTTAATCCAGCCCTAGTTCTAATTGACGAATAGAGCTTCACACCACTAATGTTTATAATAATACAGATACAAGTATTAACTTTTCTCTGATATATCACACACTGTTGAGCTAGTTTGCTAGCCTTTATCACATAAAAAAACTTGTAATATTTACTTTTCCATAAAATTATTTTTGTATTAAATTAATTAATAATTCTTTAGCGAAAATAAAACTAGGTTTAAAACTTGAAATTTAAGGCAAAGATTTAATTAAAACATCTATATATTACATATCAAAAGACTTTATTGTCGTGCAATTAGGAAACAGAGTTGAAGTGCTAATTTATTTTTGCTAGCTCTGGGCGTTATTAATTTATTAAATTCCCAAGGATTCAATGACCTGAACGCTTTAATTATTAATGTGCTTGAAATAGTTTTTTTTTTCATATTCAATTGTCTAAGATCTTTTTCTTAAAAATCTTGCATGATTCGAAAATTTAAGTTTTATAAATTTTAAATTTTAATTCATATGATATAACTAAAAACCATGCACAAAAGTTAGGAAAAAAAATTTCTTAAAAGTTGCCAAAATTTTAAAAATTACATATAAGATGAGATTACATGACAGCAATAAAAGAAAGAGATTCACAAAGGCTTGGCTCCTTTATATCTAGCAAGAGTTTAACATTAAAAAAAAATTGGCAGTAGATTTTTTTATATTTTCAGATGATTTTAAATAAACATAATTTATTATTGTATAAATATTTCTTACTTTAAAAGATAACAAATTAAATTTATAAATGTTAAACATATTATAATAAAACTATAATCAATATCATATGTTCATACAATACAAGAGCCAAATTACATGGAAGTTTGGGAGGTCAAAGCACTTTAAACTTTGAAGTTAAAAATATTGTTCATTTGGTGGGGGGTTTGATCTCACATGCCCAATTTCAATTCTTCTTTGATCTAATAAGGATTCCCAATAACAAATTATACAAAACAAAAAGAAGTTTGCAAAGTCAATATTTATTCATTCGAATATACGTGCGCCTCCACGTACATTATGTGCGTGTTTTAGTATTTTAAGATTTGATACTCTTGTTGCAATGAGTGATGAATTAGCTGGATTCAATAAAGTTGGAATATTTGATACACACAAAACATCCCCACTTTTGGGGTCGACTGTACGATAATTTCCCTTTCAGTTTTGAAAATCTTTTGCGCTACCTTTTTGGTATTTTCGTCGACAGAGCCATGGCTTTCTTCGGCCTGAGTAAATTTGGTGGAATGTCATGTGTCAACTTGGTATTATAATTTGTTGCCCACTTGAATTTGTCGTACCAGAGTGGGTCTATTGTGTTAGTGGCTTCAAATGAGTTAAATCGGGATAAAGTTATCATGGATTTATTTTGTTTAAGTTTATAGGTGAATTATTTTTTTATTTGATAGTATTTATATATAGATTTAAATGTATATAAAAATTATTAGTTAAAATTTATAAATTCTTTATACATGTAATTATTCATTAAAAAAAGAATAATTTAAATAATTTTTCATATAAATCTAAATATTATTAATTGAATACTTAAATCTAACTTTTTAATGACAATCTGTTATTTATTTTAATAATAAATTAATAATTAATTTGTACTAGATCCATCTATGGATCACTCCAAGATGATCTTTATTAGAATTCTCCGCTAAATCTAGTCTTCTCCTCTGAGTAAATTTTTATTATTTTTCATTTATATAATAAAAATGTAGGACCAAGATGAAAAATTAAAGAAACTAAATATAAGTTAAATAATTTGTTTTGTCATAAAAAAATTCATATATTACTAATTAAATATTAGATAAGTGGAAGACCTAAGGCTCCAATTTCATGTATGACTTGTTGATTAAATTTTAAATTTAATTGATATATACTTTTAGTGTAAAGGAGTTTTGCGTTAATATCTACTAATTTATCTATCTATTAATAGAACAAAATATAATGAGAATTTTACTGTTCATTTCACGTGTCACATTTTCATGAAATCTATTAAAAAAATTATTTTAATAATAAAATATATTAAATTATTAATATTTTGATTAAATTATTTTAATATTAAAATATTAAATATTAAAGTATTTACTATAAGAGTATTAAATTATGTTAATATTCAATATACTTGATGATGGGAATTAGAAGTATTCATAAGATAGGTTAAGACCAGTTTAGTGTTAATATAAATTTGAACATTATGTATAACTAAATTATAAAATTATAGAAGTAAGAAATTAAAATTAAAGTATATTTCATAATTTATATTTTAAAACAAATAATATCAATATAAATATATTATCATATTGTGAAAAATTTATTAACTTTTTATTATAATAAAATATTTTAATATTTTATACTCTTTTATTTATTTTTTGGTAACATATTTTATATTTTCTTGGATAGGTACATTTTTGTTATTATTTTTATATTGTTATAAGCACTTCAATACATTTGATGATAATAATTAGGAGGTGTTTATGGGATGGGTTTGACTTCAATATAAATTTAAATATTATACATAGCTAACTCATAAAATCATATAAGTACAAAACTAAATTACAGTATATTTTGTAATATATATTTCGAATTATAAATATATTATCATATTGTGCAAAAGCTATCAACATGTGTTGGTCCAAGTGGAAAGAGTTCGGGTCCCTTATGCATGTAGTCCTAGATTCGATCTTGAGATTTATGTGTATAAAAAAAAATTGTTGGGAGGGCTTCTCGCTTAGACGTCTGACCATATTTTAAGAATTTAGTCTCTCACTTATCATATGAGAGAATACTCTAAAAAATAAAAAACAAAAAGTATTATGCAAGAGATATTAATTTAAGTCAAGAATCGTATCATATATAACTAATTATAAAAGAAAAAGTATTGATTCTAAAATAATGCGTGGTACCGCGAGGTACAACCCGACCAGACTCATAAGCACTATGGGTTTAATTTCTATAATCTGAAATCGAATATTATAAATAGTTAAGTCATAATATTATATATAGAAGTATGAAATTAAAATTAAGGTATATTTTATAATATATATTTCAATACAAAAATAGTGATATAAATATATTATTATATTGTGCAAAAGTTATAATTTTTATATTCTAATAATATATATTATAAAATATTTTATATTTTAATATAAAATATGTTATTATAATAAATAATATATTATAAAATATTTTTATATTTTTATATTTTCTTTGATAGGTACATTTTTGTTATTATTTTTTATTACTATAAGAATTTCAATACACTTGATGATGACAACTAAGAGTGTTCAAGGGACGGGTTGCGAGTTTGGCTAATATAAATTTGAATATTATGCATAGCTAAATTATAAAATTATAGAAATATGAAACTAAATTTAAGATATTTTTTACAAAATATATTTCAAAATAAATAATATTAATACAAATATATTATCATATTGCGCAAAAGTTATAAATTTAAGTCAAAAGTGTTATTACTTATAACTAATTATAAAAAAAAGTATAAATTTTAAGATAATGTGTGGTACCAAGTCAGGTTGAGACAACGAGAGGTACAACTCGACCCTGACTCAAAAACACTACGAGTCTAATTTCTAAAATCCAAACCGTTCTAATTAGCTTCGAGCTGGGATGGGTTAATAGAATTGGTCGGATCTTGAACACCCCTAAATTGGCAGTGTTGTTATTTTTGCATTTTCAAGATAAATTTACAATAATTTTTGTAGGACGGACCGGGTCTTAAGTACCCCTAAATTGGTAGTCATTATAATATTTATCAATTTAAGACTATTTCGTTGGTATAATTTGGCATTAGAGGTCAATTTAGTATATTATTAATAATGAGGTGATAAAATATCTAAGTGAATAAATACATAAAAATTGATATCAAAAGGAAAAAATAGATTCGAGTTTAAAATTATATAAAACTATATAGACTAATTATTTATTTTAACCTTTCTTTAGTTTATCTTGTGCATTTTATGGATACACAACGCTAGTGATAAATGTTACTCAATTGACAAGTATATCAAATCATAAAAATAATATAATGATAAAAAAAAAGTATCATCACACAGAGATTATGTTATCAAATACTAAATTCATCAAATTAACACTATTTAGGCTATCGAAAATTGAGATTAAAAAGAGTTTAAAAGAAAATAAGTAATTGAAGGAAAAATAAAACAAGATAAAAACATATAAATAAAAAATAGTTAGAGCAGCACGATAACAGATTAAGGTGTAAACAAGCAATAGTAAATATGTTAAGGATCTGACTTCACTTAATTCAATAATTTATCATAGACAATAGAGTAACTTTGAGACCTTCATTCTAATTAATTTCTAGTCATTCAATTGATGGAGAGAATCCCTTAATTAATTAAAACTCAATTTCTTAGTGGATTAATTCTCTTTAATTATCAAAGGCTAATGAATTCATTGATCTAAACCCTAACTCTTAAAGGCATGACTTTTTTGCTTTATGAATTCTCATGAAAAATACCACAATTCTCTCACACAACCTATAACCTTTATTCCTATATGATTATAAATCATGACACTTATTATTTATGGCCTAAGTCATATGCAAACATTTCTATTATATACACATCTCACTAAATTAATTTATGAAGGACATCTAATTCATAAAAGCATTGAGAACTACAATAAGCACTCAAATTGAATAGAAAAGAAATTAATTAAAAATAAATCTTAATACATGTTAATTGAATTAAATTACATCTTAACCCTAGCAACAGAAAAAGTTTAGCAACTCATGACAAAAAAAGCAAAAAACAAATAAATGAGTAGAAGAACCATCATGAAGAAAATCCTAGAAAAGAAAGATTTTGGAAGTCTTCAATAGTGAACTCTTCTAAGCCTCAAAAGTGAAGTCTTTGTCTCCCCTGCCACTGCCTTTGAGTCTCTAAAATTCTGTAATTTTTGTGAATTTTTTAAACTAATAGAGAGCTCTTTTACTAAACTTGTTTTTTCATTTTTATAAAAAAGTTGATAGTTTTTTGTATCTAACTTGTATGATTTTTCTCACCCTTCATATGACTGAATTTGCTCTCGATCTCAACAAATAAGTTTTAATATTTTCTGTTAGCTTTTGAATGCCTCAAATGGCACCTCTATCTAATCTATGTAACCCAATATATGGTCTAATTACTGAAACATGGTCACAAGAGTTCGAGAATCTAAATTTGCAACAAACTTTATCTTTTTAATAATCTTTATCCAATCTTCAATATTAATGGAAGTTTAATTAAGGAAAGTTATCAACATGAGATTTGTAAATTTCTTTCTTAGCTTTCAAATGCCATTAGAATTCAAGTAAATCGCATACTTATAGAGAAAGTTATCCCTAATTTACTAAGACAGGTTTGATAACGAAACTTTCCTTAGATAAATTTTGACCAAATCTCTTGTTTCTTTTTTTTTTACTCCATATAAATTATGAAACAAATATCTCACTCAAATTAAGAAACTTCTTGAGATCCTTGCATTAAACGCAAAGATACTTGGTCACTAAATAGAGATTATTTGTGCTCAAATTAAGAATCTAACTTGATCCTTAAAATTTATGAATGCTAGTTGACTTTGTCAAATTTCGTCATCTACTTTGCACACAGTTTTTTTACCTTCTTAATGCATGAACTGAGCTCTGCATAAAAGTTGTAGAAAATTTTCTTATCTTCCATAGACACCAAGATTAGCTTAATCTGAGTTATATAGCAAAAATTATGCTTAAAATACTGCAATAATGTCTTTATGCTCTTCATCAAAATTTTAATAACCATATTTAAAATACTACAAAAATCCTTAAATTCTTACAAAACATAATAAAAATACATTTAATTTAATAAGCTCAGAATTCACTCAATATCATAAATAAATAACATAATTCTTATATATTAAAGTATTTAAATCTATGTTTAAACAAACATAAAATATATGAGTTTTATACACACATCAATAAACAATTCTCATTTTAAGATTTTTCTTCAACAACAAAGAATGAGTGGATAAAAATAAAGATAGTATCATACATGTGCGATGGTGTCCCCATACTTTAAAACATTAAAAAACAAAAGTTAAGGTAAATAAATTGATCAGTTGATAACCGAATGACTGTGAGTTACAAAATATAGTATAAATAATCTATGACTCTAGCTTAAATAAATGAATAAAAAAAACTATGATTAATTTATGGCTTATCACAAATTGTCCCAATTCTGGTCGTAATTAATTGTGATTCTGTTTTCTTTTGTGCTCAAACCAACTTAAACTTATCGGAGACTCTAAAGTGTAAATGTCAATCTTATGAGTTTTATGATGTACAATGTCATGTAGATTGATACTGAAACGAAACCTAGCATAAGCATTTGAGAATATTGATTTAATAAAAAAAACTTACACTCAAGAGTAGTTCAAGTGAGTTATAACTCCTAGATGAATTCAGTTCCAAAAAATGTACAACATGTGTTAAAAATATATCAATATTCAGCCCGACCTTTTTTATTAACTCACTTTATAAATATAATAGGGAGTCAAGTTAATTAGTTCACTTTAAAAATTGAATTTATTGAAATTTTTTATGAATTTTTTATAATTTTAATATGTTGATGATAATTATAAATTGTTTAATAGTTATTAGTTAAAAATGTATTTATTATTTTCTATTTTTCTAATTTTTAGTAAACCAACTCGTTTAATCCATTAAGATAAATAAGAAAACAAAAAATGCATATTCAAATATTCACAAAAGAAATGGAATTGATGGCTACTATTAAATGTGGGTTTGAATTAGGTTATTTTATGATCAAAATAGCTTATAATTAAAAATTATTTGAGAGTTTTTGAAAAAAAAAAGCGAATATTTCTTCAAAAATAACCAAAATCAAACATGCTATGAGTTTCCAAAAAATTAATGCCACATAATGACATTTCACCTTAAAATGCAAGAAAATAAAAAGCGGCCCAAAAAAATATAAAACTTATTAATTAATGATTAACAGTAAAAATTAAATTCAAAACCTTTGAGTTGGCATAGGATAATCCTACTAATTGAGCCAACCTTATGTGCCGTTGAAATTGTTTTGATAGTCATCTAATGTATACATCATATGATAGGCCCATTGATGCACAATTTTCAATTGTCACATTTGCAAACTCAAGTGTAGGTTGTCTCAAATAATAAATTTCTCGGAATTCAAATTCGATCCAAATTGTTGAAAATTAATTAAGGTGAAGTGAATATTTTGTTACTACGATTAAAATTATTTACTAAGATAAAAAGATCCACTCTTAGTAAATAAAAGAAAAGTAAGATTAATTCTTTTTATAACTCAATTAGAATCCTCGCAACATGGAGGTTCAAATAGGAAAATACAACATTAAAAGTCCATTAAAATAATATACGTAATTATATTATGATTCCTTTAATTATTACTGCCACTTGTAAATGGGTTAAAGCATTCACTATGCCAATATTTTGTCTACAATAAATCAAAAACTCCTCTTTACAAGGATGGAGTATTCCCGTCTGTCACTCGGGATTTTAAATTATCAGAATCAAAATATAATATGTATAAATAATACTAAAAAAATAAATCATTAAAGCACAAGAGAGGAATAAATCTAACATTACTTTATTACCAAGAGCTTCACCCTTTCACCCAAGTAAAATGAAACTTAGTTACTCATAGATAAGAAGAAAGAAAGAGAGAAGAAGAAGAAGAAGAACATGACTTTAATTTAGAACAAAGGAAAATTACTACAAGAAAACCTAGTAACAAAATGGCATCATTTTGGTAACTAACACCTAACATTCTCAATGATCTGCCAAGGCCTCCTTTTATAGAGGATTAGAGATACAAAATGACAAGGGGACTGAGTCATTAGTGGTTGGATGAGTGAAAAATGAGTGAAAAATGCCAAATGACTTTAGGTGAGTGGGAAATTATGGAGATTCCTTATCTCTGAAATCATGCAGCTCTGAAGTCATTGTATTCGTCATTTTTGAACCAAGTGGTCTTCATGAAAGTTTTAGGCCTGGATCTTAGCTTTCAAATGGCTTTGGTTTGAGTCCAATATCATTTCTATAACTCCAGATACGTTCAAATTACTGCACACTGCCCAAGCCCAGTCACAGCTCATCTGTTCTGACTTCCAAGCCCAATATCACCTTCAAGGAGTCCGATTCTGGAAAAGTGTTCAACATGAAAGTTGTAGATATGGGTCTTAGCTATTCAACATATAACTTTCAGCTCATTTTACAACTTCTAGCCCGAACAATGGCATGAACAGTATACATAGGTCAAGTTGGCAGGAACAGCACTCTAGTTCTTGCTTCAATCCCAATTTGAGTTATCTACTCGTGTGATTGGGCCTTTGAGGTCTTCATGAAAGTTATAGAGATCTCTCTTATCTTTCAAATGCCACTAGAATCACCTCCAAATACCACCTACAGCCCAAGATATGGCCCAAATATAGAAACAGTGTAAGATATGAATCATGCTGAAAAATTCAACTAAATCCAATTTGAGCCCAAACTTACAAAACATAATAAAACTCAATTAATTAAGTACATAGAGAGTGTAAATGACTAAGAATAAAAGCTTATTAATGTATCAAATATGTGATCATCAAATTCTCCCACACTTAGCTTTTTGCACTCCTGAGCAAAACACATAAGATCACTCACAAAAAAAAAACGAAACAGACTCAAAAGCTAAACACTCTAAAAGACTCAATTTCTAATAATATTTAAAAATGAAGAGCAATCATTCAAGTAATCAAAACATTCATGAGGTAATATATCTTCACATCTCAAATTAACAAGTAAGGATATTTCAATTGAAAAGCATGAGTCAAGAATGATAGATTTTCACAAGATTCACTCTCAATCCCTCAAGTGTTTAAAAGGTAGGTATTTCGCTCAATTCAACCCATGAAAATTGCACTACTATAAGCTTGCTTCTCTTCTACTTCTCCACTACTCAAAACATATGCACACACAAATCATGAGGACTTTATTTAAGGTTGTAATGAGGTCAAGGTAAAGGAGGAGGTAATATGGATATGACAAGTTAAATACCAGAGAATAAAAGAGCATGAGAGTTGAGTTCAATTAACAAGTATGAAAGTTCATCCCAACTCCACTTAATACAAATTTCCTTTACCTATTCTTTTCCTTTCATTTATTACCTTGTTGACCCTCTTCTTTTTACATAATAAGAACATCATATATACACATTTTTTTTAAATATTCTGCACACACACCCTCACACTTGTTCAAGAATTCATCAAATGACAAACTAATGTTCTCTTATTCCCTAAGGTCAAGTAAGAATATGATTTTTCATTTAAGGCACATAATAAGTTCGAAACAAAGAATAGTCAAATAAGCTCAAAGGGGTTAAGTAAGGGAAAATAGGTCATTTCTAATGCTTTATGTTACCAGGAATTAGAAAATTTCCAAGAAGTCATAAGAGTGCTTGATATCATATTGAGACAACATGCTACTAAACAAGGCTGGCTATTTAATTAAAGTAGCTATTTGAAGAAAAATGCCTCAATCATATTTATGTATGCATATGAAAATGTAGTCTCAAAAAGAATCAAAGCAAGTTCTAGAGCAACAATTCCATGAGTGAAATTCACACAAGAAAGAAAAGAATGGTACAAATGTTCAATCCATTCATCAATAGACTCAAAATCTCACAAGGCATAATTCTATCATTCTTAGTCCACCAATTCAACATCCATAATCAAGCATGTGAATTTTAAGAAAGAAGACAATTTACTCAATCATGCAAATTTTCCTGAATTTGAATTGCTACTTCTACATAAATTAGTTACTACCCTAATTACTCCTTACTCTGCCACCAATTTTTGATGCGTCTCAAGAGTAAATAATTTACTCTTTACTCTGTCATCCCTAATTACTTTTGTTATTAATAAATTGATGACAAACACAACAAACATATTCACAAACACACTTTTAATTTTTTTTTTAATGATAAACACAATAAACATATTAACAAACACACTTCCTAATTTATTTATTTTTTTTTTGGGTTTTTTTTTTACAACCATCCTTCCCCCCAACCAGATCACAACATTGTCCTCAATGTCAAAACATAGATAGGTAAAGGATAGAATATATTACTTGTTGCTGCAATTACTAAAAAGAAAAAAAATCTCACAAAAATTTAAACAGAAACAAAGTACGATAAATAAAACCAAAGCTTGTAATTATTTAAATAGTTGGAGTGTCTTGGCTGGCTTTCTTTTCATTTTGCTTCCTTCACCACTTCCTTCACTGCTTCCTTCGGACCAATCTATCCGAGTACATTCGGATCAGTTCATAAACAAATGCTTCTAATTTATCAATCAATTCATCAACAGTAGAAGCAGAGATAAGGAATTGTCTTGCTGAAGGTGTGACAAATTTCTGTTCCACAGCATGGTCAACAAAAGATAACAAATTATCAAAGAAATTATTAACATTCAACAAATCTATGGGTTTATGGTGGATGTTCAATTGGGCCCAAGAGACAACTTGAAAGACTTCTTCCAAAGTACCAAAACCACCAGGTAAGACAATGAATGCATCAGAGTTTTCAAACATTACTTTCATTCGTCCATGCATAGATGATACTTGAATTTTCAGTCCAATTGTCTTTCCAACGATGTTCCTTCGAGTTAAAGGTTCAGGAATGACACCTAAAACTTGACCACCTCTTACAAATGCAGAAAGTGATACAGCCCCCATTAACCCAAGGCAACCTTCCTCATATTCTACACGAATGTTCCTCGCAACAAATGTTCTACCAACAGTGCTTGCTACGTTTACAAACTCTAAATTATTCCCATAACTTGTCCCACAAAATACACCAATACTGAGAAATCTACGAACTGAAGAAGAAGCTCCCTCCATTTCTACACACACTCTCTTTGAATGATTAAGAGTTGCAGAAAAGTAAAGAAAATAGAGTGTTTAAATAGGAAAGAGAATAGAAAAAGTAATAATAGCTCCTATACAGGTAGGTTGGTTGGTGTCAGAAAAGTTTGAAATAATAATAATAATAATAATTTTTTTTTTGTTTTGTTTTGTTTTGTTTTTCTATTTTTTTTTTTTTTGACTTCAAGAAAACCATCAGGGTAAAGAAATCTAGAAACCCCCGAAGGATCCTATCCAAAGGATCGTCTGTCCAAAACCAAAATTCAACAAAATCATACAAAGATAAAATAATAATAACAAATGATTACATACCTTTATGTACAGGTTTCATGGCGATCTTTATACTGCGCGTCATGAGTGCAAGAATACCAAGACGGCTCACCAATCTGGGCATTCTTCTCCCTCCCTTGTGGGATATTTTGGATTGAGCTACGACGCCACTAATTAAAGTGCGTAAATCGACAAATGTACCACCAATGACCACACCGGTGAGAGGTCGTTTGAAGAGCCCATGACATTAAATCACGGGATCCAAATTTCGAGGCATTGTCACGCGAGAATGCAAACACGGACGCTTCTTTCGTCCATCAACAAGCGAGCCTTTGGTTAAAACACAGGAATGCTTGCGCGGCTCTCTACGAGCATGGCACACGAACCTTATTTACCGACCGGCGTGCGAAGGTCCACCCGAGTCAATGACGGTCTGCCACTCCACCGGGGGCTCCTAATCTAATTAAAGACCAAGTACAACCGAAGTTTCGCCTTTTTTTATTTTTTATTTTTTTATTTTTTCAGTTTTTTTTTTTTTTTTTTTTTTTTTTTTTTTTTTTTTTTTGAAAATGTACAAGATAATATATACATGTTGTTGTGATTGTGGCTCACATCTTCCTCTGGTTTCACGTCCAGAAACGGCTTAAACGCCTTCTATGAGTCGAGGATAAGCTTCCCATCTAATTTTCTTATAAATTGGCAAACAAAGTCTTTTTGAGTCAGATTTCCAATACTATAACGCTCTTATTCATCCTTGAAGAGATTCCACAAACTAAGAAGTTCACGCTGCACAACTCCACAAGAATGCGTCTCAAGAGTCAATAAGATATTATCTAATGACTCCTTACTCAGTCCATTCTTAATGAAGAATATTTTATCTTCTCTATTTATAGAAACCATCCCCAAAGAGTGACATCGCGTGTTGCAATTTCATCGTGCACACTTGTAACAAATTTTCATTCTTTTTGCTCTTCTCCTTTTTGAAAATGAACTTTTACCGAGACCAGGCATGTATGGGACAAATGAATCTGAAGCTTCACCAGCTAAACGAACCTTTGCTTCGATTATCCAGCGTATATCTTCTGGGATGCCCTTATACATTAACAATCTCAGTCTTTCACACCTAGCTTCATAGACTTTTGTTAAAGCATTTAGAGGGAGAGAAGGAAAATGTTTTCTTAGATTTGAGAGAATGAAATCCATTTTGAAAGGAGAAGAAATCAGTTATTATGGGAAACTGAAAAACAAACCGACTTGAGAGTCACGGAGTACCGTTATCCGCCATTTAACCGGGAACACAAAGAACTGCAAAAAGAAAGAAACAACATTAAAATAAATTCTACTCATAACAAGGATTAGAAAGAGAAATGGATTCTACTTCAACAACTTGATGTTCCAGAAATGGTTTGAGTCTTTGTCCATTAACCTTAAATACAATACAATTCCTAGGATTCTCAATATCTATGGCTCCATAAGAATACACATGTTTGACAATATAAGGACCAATCCACCTAGATCTCAATTTTTCAGGGAATAGGTGAAGGCGAGAATTATAAAGCAGAACTTTTTGACCAATTTCAAAAGTTTTTCTGAAAATTGATTTGTTATGAAAAGCTTTTGTTCTAGCTTTATAAATCTTTGAGTTTTCATATGCATCATTTCTTAATTACTCAAGTTCATTCAATTACAATTTGCGTAACTTGGAAGCATCATCAAGACTTAAGTTGAAAGCTTTAATGGCCCAAAATGCTTTATGCTCTAATTCTACAGGCAAATGACAAGGTTTTCCATAAACTAACCGATAGGGAGACATGCCCAAAGATGTTTTAAAAGCAGTACGGTAAGCTCAAAGTGCATCGTTTAGTCTTAAAGACCAATCTTTACGATTTGGGTTAACCATTTTTTCCAAAATTTGTTTAATCTCCCTATTTGCTAATTCAACTTGTCCACTTGTCTGAGGATGATAAGGGGTTGCAATTTTGTGGGTAATGTAATATTTTTCCATTAAAGATTCAAATGGTTTATTGCAAAAATGTGTTCCCCCATCACTGATGATAGCTCGAAGAATTTCAAATCGACTCAAAACATTTTCTTTTAAAAATTTTAGAACAGTTTTATGATCATTGTGCCGACATGGAATTGCCTCAATCCATTTTGAGACATAATCAACTGCAACCAAAATGTACACAAATCCAAAAGATGATGGAAATGGACCCATGAAATCAATTCCCCAACAATCAAAAATTTCAATGACAAGGATAGGGTTCAAAGGCATCATATTTCTTTTAGAAATGGACCCCAATTTTTGACAACTTTCAAAACTTTTGCAAAAAGTATAACTGTCCTTGAATAAAGTGGGCCAACAAAATCCACACTGCAAGATTTTCGCAGCTGTTTTCTTTGAAGAAAAATGACCTCCACATGCTTCTGAATGACAAAATTTAATGACACTACTTACCTCATTGTCGGATACACATCTCTGAAAGATTTGATCAGGACAATATTTGAACAAATATGGGTCATCCCAAAAGAAATTTTTCACCTCAATCAAAAACTTTTTTTTTGTCTTGGTGTGTCCACTGAGGCGGTATCTTACCTGTTATAAGAAAATTGACAATGTTAGCAAACCAAGGCATAGAATTGACAGAAAATAAAAATTCATCAGGGAAAGAATCATTGATAGGTGTGCTATCAAAAGATGAGTCTGTTGTCAGCCTTGACAAATGATCTGCAACAATATTTTCGGCTCATTTCTTGTCTTTTATTGTGATGTTAAATTCTTGAAGCAACAAGATCCACCGTATCAACCTAGGTTTGGCATCCTGTTTAGACATTAAATATCTAACAAAGAAAGATGATCAAGAAAACAACAAAGGGATGAACCAATTAAATAAGCTCAAAATTTGTCCAATGCAAAAATTACAACAAGTAGTTCTTTTTCAGTAGTGGTGTAATTCATTTGTGAACTATTCAAAGTTCGACTTGCGTAATAAATTACATTAGGCTTACCTTCCTTTCTTTGGCCTAAAATAGCGCCAACAGCAAAATCACTAGCATCACACATCAACTCAAAAGGCAAAGACCAGTCAGGAGATTGCATGATAGGAGCAGAAGTCAAAAGACCGATTAATTTTTCAAAAGATTTTTGACAATCTTGAGTCTAATCAAATGGTGTATATTTTGTTAGAAGATTACATAAAGGTCTAGATATAGCACTAAAGTCCTTTACAAATCTTCTGTAAAATCATGCATGTCCTAAAAAAGAACGAACTTCTCTGACTATTTTTGGGAAAGGTAAATGAGCAATTAATTCAACTTTGGCCTTATCAACTTCAATTCCCTTAGAAGATATCACATGGCCTAATACTATTCCTGAGGTAACCATGTAATGACATTTTTCCCAATTTAACACAAATCCTTTTTCTTCGCATCTTTTAAGAACTTTTTTTAAATTATCAAGACAATTTTCAAAAGAATTTCCAAAAATTGTCAGATCATCCATGAAAACCTCTAAATAATGCTCAATCATGTCACTAAAAATACTTAGCATGCATCTTTGAAAAGTTACCGGAGCATTACAAAGACCAAAAGGCATTCTTCTATATGCAAAAGTGTCAAAGGGACAAGTAAAAGTGGTCTTTTCTTGGTCCTCTAATGCAATTGGTATTTGATTATACCCTGAATAACCATCAAGAAAATAATAGTAGGGATGTCCTACTACTCTTTCTAGAATCTGATCAAGAAATGGCAATGGAAAATGGTCTTTCCTAGTGGCTGCATTCAATTTTCTGAAATCAATACACATACGCCAACTAGATGAGACTCGGGTAGGTATTAATTCTCCTTTTTCATTTTCAACCACTGTTATTCTAGATTTCTTAGGCACAACTTGTGTAGGGCTTACCCACTGGCTATCAGAGATAGGATAGATAATTCCAACATCAAGTAATTTAAGAACTTCAGCTCTAACAACCTCTTTCATGTGTGGATTTAATCTTCTTTGAGGTTGTTGAGATATTTTAGCATTATCCTCTAAATGTATTCTATGTGTACAGATTAATGGATTAATGCCTTTTATATCCTTTAATGTCCATTGCATTTTTATGCCTTTTAAGTACTTCTATCAACTTACCTTCTTGTTCTTTGGTCAGGGATGAGGAAATTACCACTGGAGAGCTTTGTTCTTCTCCCAAAAATGTGTACTTCAACCCATCAGGTAATGGCTTCAGCTCCAGTGTGGGTACTTCTTCATGGGCATCATCATTCATGGATTTTAGCTCTTCGAATCTTGGCTTCCATCCTTTGTATTCCATTTCCTGTGTACAGTCAAGCAAAGAGCATATTTCAGAAATATCATCATCTAATTGTGTAGCTGAATCAAATGAATTAATTAAACAGATTTCTAATGGGTCAGAAGAACTCCTGATTTGAAAATGATCATCTATAATGGCCTCAATCCCTTCAATCTCTTCATTGTCATCATAAACTTCATGTGGTTGCTTGCACATGTTGAAAACATTAAGCTCCAGTGTCATATTTCCAAAAGTTAGCTTCACCACTCCATTTCTGTAATTTATCAAAGCATTAGATGTTGTTAAAAATGGGCGACCCAAAATAATAGGAACTGACTTAGAACTATCAACCATAGGTTCAGTTTCCAAGACAATAAATCCACAGGATATATAAATTTATCAACTTGTACCAACACATCTTCTACTATTCTTTTTGAAATTTTAATTGATCTATCAGCAAGTAGAAGAGTTACAGAAGTTAGTTTTAACTCACCAAGGTTGAGTTGCTGATAAACTGAATATGGAAGCAAATTAACACTAGCACCAAGATCAAGTAAAGCTCGTTCAATTTTATGTTCACCAATAATGCATGAAATCGTAGGACAACCAGGGGTCTTTATATTTCAACTCATTATTGTTTTGAATAATGGAGCTTACCTGTTCATCAAAAGGCATTCTTTTTCACATTATGTTTTCTTTTAACAAAGGCACAAGTCTTTCAAATATTTGGCATAAGAAGGAATCGTTTGATAGCATCTAACAGAGAGAATATTGACCTTCACTTGTTTAAAGATTTCAAAAATGTCACTTATGATTCACTTTACTTGAATTGTTTAATGCTTGAGGAAATGGGGGTGAAGACGAGGGTTTGATCTCCTTTTGGCTAGGTGGCTTATCAACTCCTTCCTCATCTTTGGGAATTGACTCATCATCTTTCTCAAAAAGTTCAAGAATTTGTTTTTCAACAACCTTTCCACTCCTAAGAGTTATCACTGAGTTGACTTGATCTATTTTTTGACTTTCTCGAACTACCATCATTTAGGCTAAACCGACCCTCGGGATTTGGTTGAGGTTGAGAGGAAACTTTCCTTTCTCATGAATGGCAAGTGCGAGAAGAAAGTTTAGCAAGAGTGTCTTTTATGTCAATCATGGCTTGAGTGTTTTGACTATTGATGGCCTCTTGTTTTTCCATGAATGCATGCAATGTTCCTTCAAGGTTTTTCCTATATGGTGGGACATAGGGTGCATATCCTTGAGGATTTTGAGAATCTTGTTGTGCCTGAGGAGGTGGTGGTTGCATGAATTGTGGCTGGTTGCTATTCCTCCAACTGAAATTCGGGTGATTTCTCCATCCCGGATTGTATGTATCTGAAAAAGAAGAAGTAAATGGCTTTTTAAAATTATTCATTGCATTTACTTGCTCGTGCACAACTTCTTTAAAAATAGGAATTTTTGGACATTCATTTGTTAAGTGTCCTAATTCATCACAAATGCCACAAATTTCTTCATTTTGCACAGATTTGATTTCTTTTACTTTCCCAGATTCCATGGCTTCAACCTTTCTAGCCAAACTAGCAAACCTAGCATTCAGATCTTCTTCTTGACTAAGATGATATTTTCCTTTACTAGCATTTGCAAGGTTTGATCTAATTGAATTTTCAGAAGGATTAGTACCATGCCAAGATTGAGAATTTTCAGCCAAATGGTCTAAATAGTCTAAAGCTTCATCAAGTTCTTTATCAAGAAATTCACCATTGCACGTTGTTTCCACAAATTGCTTGGTTTCAGGTGTTAACCCTTCATAAAAGAAGCTTAAAGTGAGCCATTTTTCAAAACCATGATGTGGACAAGAATTCGACAAATCTTTAAAACGTTCCCAACTTTGAAAATATGCTTCATTTGAATTTTGGGAAAAATTTTGGATTTGTCTTTTCAAAGCATTGGTTTTATGTGTTGAAAAAAATTTCTTCAAAAACTCACATTGCATTTCTTGCCATGTGCCAATTGATCTTGGTTTCAAAGTGTTAAGTCAAGTTTTTGCTTTATCTTTCAAAGAAAAAGGAAACAATTTAAGCTTAACAACCTCTTCAGTGCAAGTTTGATCATGAAAAGCAGTACATACTTTCTCAAATTCTTTTAAATGTAAATATGGGCTTTCAGATTCTAAACCATGAAAATTAGGAAGTAAAGAAATCATACCTGGCTTGAATCTAAAATTATTGGCATTGACTGGAAAGATAAAACATGATGGACTAGAATTTCGAGATGGTTGCAAATACTCACGCATGGTTCACAATGGTTGATTTTCATGTTCATCATGCACATTTTCGTTTTCAGCCATTGTGCTTAATGTGTGTGATTGTGATTCAAACAAATCAATATGTAAAGTACCTGGATTAACTCTAACCAAACGACCAGAATTTAAATCACGATACCAATTAAGCATAAACAAGTAACTTATAGTATAAAATAAAATATACAAGATAGCAATATAAACTTTCCATTAAATATTAACAAAGGTGTGGTATAAACCAATCACCAAATAAGTTAATAAGCATAAAAATTAAAAAGTTAGTATACAGATAAATTAAAATGTTAGAAGCAGAAAAAGTAAAAAGTTAGATAGTTAGTAAGAGAATTAGTAAGTTAGTAAACAAAAAAAAATGACAGAAAATAAATAACAAAAAAAATGACAGAAAATAAATACGAGAAAATAAAGTACAAAAAAAAGGAGAGTTACCCCACTAAGTTAAAATGTATAAGAAAATAAAAAGGAGAATTACCCCACCGTACGTATTTAAATTAAAATACAAAAAAAAAATAAAGTGCGGAAAGTAAATTTAAAGAAGAAAAAAAAATAAGTAAAAGGGAGAGATTCTCCCACCAAGTTAGTGCATAAAATAAAAGAGAGAAGTTCCCCCACTAAGTTAGTATGCACAGAAATTAAAAAGGGAGAGGTTCCCCCACTAGTTAGTATGTTAGTATATATACAATTTTTTTTTTACACCAAAAATTCAGTCTTCAAATCAAGTCCCCGGCAACGGCGCCAAAAACTTGATGCACAATTTTCAATTGTCGCATTTGCAAACCCAAGTGCAGGTTGTCTCAAGTAATAAATTTCTCGGGAGTCCGAGGTCGATCCACAAGGAATTGTTGAAAATTAATTAAGGTGAAGTGAATATTTTGTTACTACGATTAAAATTATTTATTAGGGTAAAAAGATCCACTCTTAGTAAATAAAGGAAAAGTAAGATTAATTTCTTTTATAACTCAATTAGAATCCTCGCAACATGGAGGTTCCAATCGAAAAATACAACGTTAAAAGTCCATTAAAATAATATACGTAATTATATTATGATTCCTTTAATTATTACTACCACTTGTAAATGAGTTAAAGCATTCACTGTGTCAATATTTTGTCTACAATAAATCAAGAACTTCTCTTTACAAGGATGAAGTATTCCCGTCTGTCACTCGGGATTTTAAATTATCAGAATCAAAATATAATACGTATAAATAATACTAGAAAAATAAATCATTAAAGCACAAGAGAGGAATAAATCTAACCTTACTTTATTACCAAGAGCTTCACCCTTTCACCCAAGTAAAATGAAACTTAGTTACTCATAGATAAGAAGAAAGAAAGAGAGAAGAAGAAGAAGAAGAACATGACTTTAATTTAGAACAAAGGAAAATTACTACAAGAAAACCTAGTAACAAAATGGCATCATTTTGGTAACTAACACCTAACATTCTCAATGATCTGCCAAGGTCTCCTTTTATAGAGGATTAGAGATACAAAATGACAAGGGGACTGAGTCATTAGTGGTTGGATGAGTGGAAAATGAGTGGAAAATGCCAAATGACTTTAGGTGAGTGGGAAATTATGGAGATTCCTTGTCTCCGAAATTATGCAGCTCTGAAGTCATTGCATTCGTCATTTTTGAACCAAGTGGTCTTCATGAAAGTTTTAGGCATGGATCTTAGCTTTCAAATGGCTTTGGTTTGAGTCCAATATCATTTCTATAACTCCAGATACGTTCAAATTACTACACACTACCCAGGCCCAGTCACAGCTCATCTGTTCTGACTTCCAAGCCCAATATCACCTTCAAGGAGTCCGATTCTGAAAAAGTGTTCAACATGAAAGTTGTAGATATGGGTCTTAGCTATTCAACATATAAATTTCAGCTCATTTTACAACTTCTAGCCCGAACAATGGCATGAACAGTATACATAGGTCAAGTTGTCAGGAACAGCACTCTAGTTCTTACTTTAATCCCAATTTGAGTTATCTACTCGTGTGATTGGGCCTTTGAGGTCTCTATGAAAGTTATAGAGATCTCTATTATCTTTCAAATGCCACTAGAATCACCTCGAAATACCACCTACAGCCCAAGATATGGCCCAAATACAGAAACAGTGTAAGATATGAATCATGCTGAAAAATTTAATTAAATCCAATTTGAGCCCAAACTTACAAAACATAATAAAACTCAATCAATTAAGTACATAGAGAGTGTAAATGACTAAGAATGAAAGCTTATTAATGTATCAAATATGTGATCATCACCCGTGTTCCTCTATATTTTTCCATGTTTTCTAGTATTTATTTATGATGATCTTCCCATATTATATGATGCATCAAGTGATTTTAAAAAACTTTTGAGAAAATTATATTAAAAGAATTTATGGCATGTGCTTCACTATGATTAGGAGTGTCTAACAAGTTGAGTTAATCTACAAACTCATAGGTCTTGACTCAATTGTACCCACAAAATACGAGTTTGGTTGGGTTAGAAATCACTCCAACCTATAAGACATGGGTCGAGTAGCGAGTTTAAAAATTGTTAACTTACACAAATCTAACCCAACTCATCCAATTTTTTTTTTTTTTGTAAAAGCCATTTAGTAATGGCGACTATTTTAGATTACTTTTACTCATGTCTTTTTTGTAGGACTAATAGTTTACGTGTAGGTATTGTAGTTAATTAAGAAAGTAACTAAGAAAATAAATATTAAAAATTCATAAAGCATCTAACAGATCATTGCGGATCGCTTAGATGATAAAGAATATTTTGAGAAAAATGAGAATGAAGAAATGATTATTCATTAATTCATATGTTATATATGATGATATTGACCTCAATTAGCTAATTAATGTGGTTTGTTGTTTATGATTTTTTTAGGATATGTTAGCTTACTTTAGTTTATTTCAGACTTATATCAACTAAGTAAAACTTGTTAAGTTTATTTAGTTTATTTAAACTTATTTTGTTTGCATACAACTAGTTGTGTGACATTTTAGTTTATTTAAGACATATATTATTTTTAATTATAACGTTTTATGTGTAACAATTTTTTAATTTCATATGTTGATATTTATTTTAGCAAAAAAAATTTAAATACATGTTGAACCCATGAGTTGACCCAACTCAACTCACTTTTAAGTGAGTCGGGTTGAATGAAAAAAATTTCTTGACTTAACCCAACCCAAGTCACAGATTAAATGAATGGGTCAAGTAAAAAAATGTCTCAAAACCTACCCAACCCACCTAATAGACAACCTTAACCGTGGTAGCTTGTGTTTCTCCTTCGTTACAGTCATCTTAACCTTTTAATTATAAACTTGGATAAGACATATCAACCAATCTATCAATATATAATATAGAATATATATATATATATATATATATATATATATATATATATATATATATATATATATATATAACTTAAAATTTTGTCATGTATCAATCTTAGCTAGCAAACAAAGCTTTAATTTTTTGTCATGTACCAAATTGCGTACTTATTTTAATGTCAAGCGTTTTTATAAATAAGAAAAAATTATAACACAATGTTTACATATCTACATACATAGACGACACATATACAAATACCAAAAACTAAATAACCAAATCAAAATCAATATAATCATCATCAATTAATCAATATAATATATAAAAGAAATATATTTTACCTAAAATTCTGTCATATGTCAATCTTAACTGGCAAGTACGGTTGACCTAACTTTAATTTGACATAACTTTTGATTTGTGTGTGAGAATCGTTATTATTATATATCAACGCAAAACTCAAAAAGAGAGTGTCGTCGTGGCAAAAGGGTTAACCCGGTTGCAGTCTTTTTAGGCCCAAAAAAATACCATTTTTGCATTGTTTTGACCTTTTTTTTTAATTTTTGCCTTAATTTTTGTAATTTATTTTGTAATTTGCGGCTCTGATTAGGTTTAGCCACCTTTAAATACCTCTATTTTATAGTGTTTGAACATCATAATTTGAATTGAATAAACATTTTTATAACGATTGTTTCAAACATTTTTGCTAATTAATATTACCAGGTCTTAAACTTTGCTGCAAGTTGACAAAGTCTGAAATTGCAATTCTGCCAAAGACACCTCTTTTAATACTTCCGTAGTCAAATATTACAGATCCTGTTTCTCATCAAGAAATATGATCTAAAATTAAATTTCTTTTTTATATCAATAATTATACATAAAAATTAAAAGACCATTTAGATAGTATAAATAAATAAATAACTAAATAAAATAAATAAATTAATATTTATTATCGCTATGGTTAATGGTATTGAATAATATGTTTAATTTGTATTTATTTATATGTCTTATTCTAATACTTGGTTTCTTCATTTGTATAGAAGACATGATTAAATATGGTTCTAATTATTGTTGAGATGAGATACAATTTCTACCATTATAAATCTGCATTGCTAGATAGCAATTTATTTTCTTATGTTCTTAAATGTTGGTGGCATATAAAATTTTTGTTAGTTTCTCTTATTCATAGATGTTTCTTTCTTAATTAAATTACTTTTATTTTTTTTGTGCATTATTATTATTATTTTATTCGTCCGTGCTTATGTTTTGGGATGATATTTTTGTGTCGTTATTATATGATCAAGGGGATTGATGTCGGGTATGCCATTTGGACTTCGATCATTTACCTTCATAAATGTGGTCGTGGTATAATGGTAATTATATTCAAGTTTGATTATTATTTTATCATATACTTTGTATAAATGGTTTTATTAGTTGGGATGCATGTTTATTACGAAAAAGTAGTTTATTCGAAATAATCACAATATATCACATACGATGACCTGTTCAAAAGAAGAACGATTAAGTAGGAATATAGGTGCCTTTAGATTAGTTATGAAAAAAAAGTATTTCAATAATTAATTATATGTATAATTAATTATTATTATAATTAATTATAATAAAATTATTTTTATATTTAAAAATATATATATATATATATTATTTGAAAAATAATTTTAAAATAATATTTTTTTAGATTATTTGAAAAAATAATTTTTTCCAATAAATTATTAAAAAAGATATGAACTAATTTATTTATATTATATAAAATTTTATATTTTAAGATTACTTTAATAAAAATATAACATAATAAGCTTATGATGGAAAAACTTTTTTAAAAAATATTCAAGGATGTTGATTATGAAGAAAAATTTTTCAACTCATAAATTTTTTTTATCACTTTAATCAATTTTACCCAAATATCACTTTAACCCATAATTTTTTTTTTTTACAAAATATAATCTTTTCCAATAAAAATCTATTTCTTATTGGTTCTTATAGTAATCTTTTAATATTAATTAATTGGAGACCGCTATACATAAAAGCCGTGTAAAGATGTGATATTATTGTATACAACAATTGGGTATTGACCCGATATTTTAAATTGACTAAGAACGTTATTCTCATTTTCGGATTCATTTTTCCACACTTAGACTCTCCGTTGACGACCAAAGCCTCCATTACCATGCAATTGCAAAGGCAGCAATGCAGATACTCAAAAGGAATCTTCCTGAGCATTTCTTCTATTGGCATGAGGTGACCCTTCTTGTTGATGTGCATGACTGTATTCTTTCTACTTTATCCCTTCTTCCCTCCTTCCTTTTTTTTTTTTTTGGGTATATAATCTTCCCTCTTTCGTTTATTATATATGCTGCTACTTATTCTTCAGGTTCCTGTTTTAACTTCCACCTCCTCTTAATTATGGTATTTAATTTTAACCTGCACTTTGTTTCAACCTCTTTGTGTACCTTCTTTCCTTCTTCAGTACTTATGAACTCCCCCTTTGAATTTACCTGTCTTATGTTCCAGTACACCTCAATAAAGAACCCAACCAGTCCCGTACAATTTTGAATTATTTTAATTTTCTTCTTGCTCAAACTGCTTACTGATATTATTGGTCATCTTTGTGCAGGAGGCAAGTAGTAAGAGGAAAAGTTCCAGTTCAATCTTGTATTTTCAGGTATGCAGCTTTAACATTTTATTTATTGCGTTGAAATTGAAGATCTCACTGTAAAGGGTAAAAGTAAGGCTTTGATCACCGTTAAAAATATTAATAGTTGAGATGATATCACTTCATTATAAAATTAATTAAATGAGAAACAAAATTCTCTCTCTTCCTTCATTTTTGTTATCTTTCTTCTTCCTCTGTCTCCGTCCTCACCCACCAGTACCCACCAACCTAATTCCTAAAACCTCAAACTTTTATTATCATTTATTATTTTCTAATTTTTGTCCCAGGAAATTAGAAAAAAACAAACCTTTCACTCCAAATGCATCCTCTCCCACATTGCCAAACTCTTTATAGCGACCCGTTCTTAAACGGGCTCGAAATCTTCCAAATCAGCGACCCAAGTAACAACCTTGCCGGACCCAACCCGAACCCGGTTCAGTCCCCCACACACCCCCAACCAAACCGGTTCAAAACTCAGAGCAACAGCGGCACGACCATAATCGGCGTCGTGGCTGGCAGGCTTTGTATCCGGCGTCGTTTTGATCTCCATCTGCGTTTTCTTTGTTCTCAACCGACGCAAAAAAAAAAAAGTTCAAGGAGTCGAATCTAAGTCGTACAATACTTAGCTAAAAGATGATGGTAAAAGTGAAGAAAACAAAAACAAAAACAAAAAAGTAAACTTGGAAAGACTTTTCTCAAGGGAAGGTTGGCATATATGTCTACATAGTCAGTCCTCTCTTGCAAGTCTCAATTAGTTTTTTTTTTTTTTTGGATTAAACAATTGGTTCTTAGTTATTCTAGCACTATACTTCTTCAGCTGGTAAATCTTACGTATTGTTCATGTGTAGAATGTCTCATATACTTCATTTTTTGTGTTCCTTTCTTGAGGTTAAATCTTATCTGTTGGTTGTCAAAATAGGTTTGATCCGTCAGGTTGGCTCTCCCTCCCTACACTTAAATTGAGGTATGTATATATTTTTACATGAGATGAGCTAAGATGATTGAGATATATGAAAAATGCCAAATAGCACGAAGTTGAATCGGTAGAAATAACACACCAAAAAGAAAAATAAGATAATTGTTCATACGTTTTATCTGTCAATACTAAAAGTGTTTGATTTCTTTTTATAAAATTTCAATTTATTAGTGTAGTGGAGTGAGTTGATGATTTTCACGTCTTTCGTAAATCCTTTACGAAAGTATATTTTGTGTGATATAATACTGGTCGAGATATATTTCTCTCAATTTTTCTTTTTTGGGTTATAGACGGGGCCAGAGGCTGAAGATAATCCAATTATTTTTGTCTGACACTTTTTTCTAAACTCTCTTTCGTTTTTCTTTTCTTTCTTCCTTTTCTTGATCTCCAGTTAATTGAGATAAATTATATTCTTATTCATCTGCAAAACCTTTCCAGAATTTAAAAATTAAATCCCATCTGTTCTTGTAGTTATTTATCTTTATATATTAAATTTAAGTACATTTTTGTTAAAAGTGATTTAATCTCTTACTTAATTCTTTCTCAAAAAATAATACATGTTATTTTTAACTTACCTTTTTTAAATTTTAAATTTAATTTTTTTAAAACTTTATATATATCTCATTATAATTTTAAATATTTTCTCTTTTAATATATTTTGTTAAGTTTTACCTGAATTTAAAAAATTCGTCCAATATTCGCAATGGCACAATCAGGCTTCGGAAGCTAAAAGGACCACTAGTCATCACATATATAAAAGATATATAATAATTAATTATTATCAAAATTAAATAAAAAAATAATTTCTATTATTATTGCTTTAATTGAGAGGAATTATGGTATTCATTTTAAAAAATTACTTTTTTAAAAGAATTTATCTACCGGCGTACCATGTTAAAATATTACAATTAGCTTTATATTATTCTATCTATTTATTTACATAAATATAATTATATAATCCTTTAAATTTTTAATAAAATTACATTATACAAGTTAATATTTTAAATATCAATAAATTTAGCTATAACTAGAAGTACTAAAGATATATAAAGGGAATAATAACGATGAGAAATTTTTAAATATCAATCTCACAAAAAAAGATCATGGAAAGAAAAACATATAATTAAAAATAAAAAATAAATATAGTACCTAAAATATCTAAAAAGATTGAGAATTTGGTAAAGTGTTCTTCACAAGACATAGGAAGTAAATTTTTTTTTACAGTGCACTAAATTATTTTAATTTATTTTTATACATGTTAACTTTTTTTTTTAATAAATCTTAGGGGGAGCCTCTGCTTCCCTCAACCTAATATGGCTCCATCACTTTAATATACGTGATTGTTGCTAGTTAATTTTTATCTCTATTTGAAACCTGTTTTCCTTATATACAAAGAAGTTACTGGATATTACTTTCGTAACTGTTTATATGTGTGACGACCACGTGTACAGGAAATGTTCCCGTTTAAACTCCAAAAATTATATGTTGGTTGAAAAATGTTTTGCTTATAACTTTTATATATATATATATATATATATATATTATATTATATTATATTAATATAAGAGAGATATTAAATTAATTTGTATATGATTATAATTTTTTTGAAATATAAAATAAATTTATAAATAAATTTAAAAAAATTAAATGTATAAAAATTAAATAAATAATGGGACTGTATTTGGTTTGTTACGTGAGTTTTTCAACACATTTATTTTCTATATAAACCGTGATGAAGCTTACTGTTTTATGCATCTAACTTGTTGAAGTGTTATTTTTAATACAGTAGTGACGAAGCATTTTCTAACAAAGGTGATATGAATTGCCGTTGACCAATCAAATTTCAATGAGAACAATACTTTTTTTAATAAAAACTACCTTTTGACGAGATTGGGTACGAATAACATGATATCATTTTCTCTATTGTTATGAGCAGTTATTTTTAAAATTACAACGACGTATGTATGGTTATATAAAATTTCATTGGTTAAAGACAATTTGTATCACCAGATGCTTTCGTACGAAACCGCACTACTGTTCATATATAGCCATGCATGAGTGGCTGCAATTTTAAAGATAACTGCTCATAACAACAACAACAAAAAAGTGATGCCATGTCATAGGTACCTATTTAATAAAAAATAGTTCATCCTATCAAGCATCGTTCTATTTAATATATTCATAAAAACTGTATCTCAATATATATATATATATAAAATATATATATATATATATATATAAAATAAAAACTATCTCAATTACTTTATATTTAATTCAGTGTGAGATACTATTATTGTTATTAACTTAATTGTACAATAAGTGAACAAATACTAATTAAACTAAAATTTATTTTTATATTTAATAATCATGATGGTAGAATTTATGTTTCTTGTAGCTTAATATATATGTTTTAAAATAACAAAAAATAGAACTTGTTGACAACTATTATTATAGTTCTGTGTATAATACTTTTATTTCCCAAAATCAGTCAAATAATAAAATAACCTAAGAAAAAACACTATAGAAGTACTACTTTGAATTCAAGTTCTTTTTCTCGTGCCCAGTAGAGAATTGTTAGACTCCCATTTAAATGAAGTCATGCGTGGTTCTGTGATTTGTAATTTTTTATATTGCTATTTCTTTGAGTCAGACTTTATTTCTTTACAGATGTCATAGAAATTAATGTTTAAGGTCTTTAGTAGAATAATTTTTTATGTAATATTCGGTAAAATCGAATTAGCAATGTAACTTGTCTTTTCGTTTCTTTAAGCAATACTATCTATATATACAATATGACTGTCACAGTTATACACAATTTGGACTCGTTTGCATCTCGAGACTAAGTAACTCCCCTTAATTTTTTTTAATTGTTAAATTCATATGCAGTCAAATTTCCAATACGTAGCCAATTGTAGGAGGGGGAGTATTGGTACTCCTTTTTTTACCTATTTACACTCCTTCTTAATAGCTTACAAATTTGATTACAAAAAATGATTTTCATAAATTTATCTATTTAATAATTCAAACTTTCTATTACTTATACTTAATTATTTGTGATTTAAATCTAAAATATATTTAATTTATTATTTAAATTTTTTTATGCAAATTTTTTTTTAATTCAAACATCTTACTATTAATTATGTATTTAGTTTATATTTACACTTTATAACTTTAATATATACATATTTGATTATTTTAATTTTTTTAATATTTATTAGAATATATTTCATATAGAATAACAAGTACTTCTAAACAAATCTTTAAGATAAATATAACATTAAAAATAAAAAAAAACTATAAAAATTGTTAAATATATCAAATTATCAATCAGAGAAATGAGAAATTATTTAAATATGTCTATCTACTTGAAAAAATTAATATTAGTAAATTTTCAAGTGTAATAACAATTTGTCACAAAGTTGTTAATTATATTAATATTTTTATTTACAACCGTTACTTAAATTCCAGAACCGTACTTTTTTATATTTGATTTATGTATATTATAAAAGTTAAACTAAAATCATTTTTCATATTGTATGGTGTTTTAGGAAACGACCACCTCTCTTGCTTCTTAACCGCCATCCGCTGAGTTAGGCCGGTTGTTGTTAGTAGTTGTATAGGTATCTTACACCTTAGGTTTTAGTCGTTTTTGTTTACTCTCTATAGTGACAAAAAAATCATATTTTATATATAAAAGCATTGAATGTAGTTTTCAAAATAAAATTGAAAAGAATTTATATAAAAAATATTTGTTTTTACATATTCATTCAAATATAAAACTATTGAATGTAACTTTAAGTTATTTTTGGTTCAAGCAATGTGTTTTTTTTTTTAGGGGGTAAATGTTCAAACAATGTTTAAAAGTATTATCGAAGTTATGTTTTAATAAATAATAATTAAAAATAAAGTAAAAAATAAGTACTTTTTAAATATGTAAAGTGTGTGTGTGTGTCTATATATATATATATATATATAAAACGAAGTTTGAGTTAAGTAATTTTTGAATAATAAAATCTTCAGTTTAAATGTATAAATAATTAAGTATAAATAGTACAAAGCATGAGTTATTAAATATATAAAATAATAAAGATCATTTCAAGTAATTAAAATTTAAAATAATTAAGTGAGAGTGTGAATAAGTAATTAGGAATACTGATAAGTCCAACTCTAATTGTATTGTAATTACTCAAGTATCGTTAAATTGTCATGAGATATAAATTACACAGTTAATCATCGTTAATTACATGATTTTCAAATTTTGTCCTTGAAATCAATATTTTCAAATAGCTAGGTCCTCAAAATAATTGTTTTTTTTCAATTGACTCTGAATAAACATTAAACGATCAAATCATCAAAAAATGTTAAAGTAAAAAATGATTTGTTGACCATAGAGTGATTGTTGATGATATAAGAAATAATTTGTTACATTTGCACAAATCTACACGCGCAAACAATTTTCATTAAGTTCCTATAACAATATTGTCCGAGTTTGAGCTAAATTGAATTTTTTTTTATTTCAATGGAAATTTATTTGTATTAAAAATAAGTAAACTTACATGAGTACGGTGTAATTAAAACTTTTGTAGAGATCAGTAAATCACGAGTCTCCCTCTTTCTTTAGAGAAGTCAACTGGATTAAAGATTTATAGAAAGTGGGAAGTGACATTTTTCACAGTTTCTTGAACATAAATTTTCAATTTTCTATTTTACATTGGCAACGTTATTTTTTTTTTTATATATATAAACATATTTGCTACCTAATTTAAATAATATTGAGAAACTCGAATACTAAAATTTATCCTATTTATTAAATTAAAGTACTTTTATTTGAGATTAACTTAAAATTTTATTCTACTTTCCCTCAAAAGTATGTTATTCTTAATGTCTCTTTATTTTTAAAATTTTAAATTCAAATTATCTTATAATCTAATCATGTGTATCCTTTTTAATTTTAATTTTTTCTCATTTTTTAAATTTTATCTTTTAATCTAATCATGTGTATCCATTTTAATTTTAATTTTTTTTCTCATTTTTAATTTTTTTTTAAAACTCATACAATGTATCACCTTCTCATCAGTAAGAATAAAAAAATGAATACAAGAGAGTTTGATCTAGTGTAGAAGTATCCAACTTGATAGGTTAAGAAGTGTTTCATGGGTTAAAAAATTTAAAACTTGATTGCAAAATGCTAACTTTGAATTTATTCCCCATTATATATATATATAGTGAGAGAAAATTTTATTGTGAGAGGATGAGATGAGTGAATTTTGACCATACAACTATACATAGATAATAAAGATTAAAAGTTACTTAAATGTCACGTGAATATATATATATATATATATATAATATATATATATATATAATAAAATATAATATATTTAATGCAAAAAATTTTTATTGTGAGAAAGTGAGAGAAGTGAATCTTTACCATATAAATATAGATAATTAAGATTAAAAGTTACTTAAATGTCATGTGACTAGTTAAAAAAGTCACATATTTTATGTTCTAATATTTACCATTTATGTAAAATTTAATGATCAAAATTTACTCTTATCACTTCTTACAATAAATAATTCATCTTATTAAATATACTTCCTCTATATATATATATATATATATATATATATATATATATATATAAAAGTTGTTGTAGTTTTCAAAACATAATTAATATTACTTAATTGATATATTATAAAATAATTTATTCTTAGTGAAAATGTGGGTTAATTAATAAAATTAAGAAAGAAATCGATTCCTCACGTGTGCATTCTAAATTTGTACACCATTTGCAAATTTATTGGTTTTGATAGGGAAATGGTCTCAACAACTCAGGAACCACATCTCGCAGTTCACATTGTGAGCTCAACAAATATGGAACCACAGCTTGAAAGCGTCGCATCAGCTCAATACAATACGTAATTATAGATATATGAGTGTTTGAATTTATTCTCCTTTGTCGTTATATATATATATAGTGTTTGTAGTTTTTTAAACGTAATTAATGTTACTTAGTAGATATATTAAAAAATAATTTACTCTTAGTGAAAATGTGGATTAATTAATAAAATTAAGAAGGAAATCAATTCCTCACGTGTGCATACTAAATTTGTATACATCGTTTGCAAATTTCATGGTTTTGACAGGGAAATGTACTCAACAAGTTTGGAACCACAACTCGCAATTCCCATTGAGGGCTCAACAAATATGGAATCACAGCTTAAAAGGGTCGCATCAGCTCAATTCAGAAAGCCTAACCTTGATTTTCTAGATGATACAAGTACTATCCCTCTCTCTCAAGCTCCCACTTATTTTAAGAATAAGCATATGTTTGGTTTGATATTTTAAAAGAGAAAGAAAAAGAAGATGGTTGTTGATTACTTCTTACTCCTTATTTGGCATAAAGGAGAGGTTTGGTATAAAGTAGAGGTTGGAACAAGAGATATTTTGATGGATAAATAACATGTGGATCCCATAATTTCTCATCCTTTACTTATGAAAAGATTTGAAAGTAATTTATCATCCTTTACTTATGAAAAGATTAGAAAGGAAAGGAAGAGAGTGAAAAGAGTCAAACTTGTTTTGATTTATTTTAATATTATTAACATGTATTTTTTTATTTTTTTATGAAACCAAACCAAAAAGTGGAAACCCCTTTTCTTTTCCATTGTATGATGTGAAAAATGATAATCGATAAGTCCTTCACTTTTCTCTCATTTCTTTTCTTGTATCTTTTTTTTGCCTTTCTGCTCTATGATACTAAACAAAGTCTAAGGTCTAATAGGTATACTTAATTATATGGAAGGGAAATGAAAGGAAGAAACATGATATTTTGAGTCATATCCAGTTTGGTAGAAGTATAAACAATTGAAATGAAGAGAAAATGAGGAATAAAGTTTATGTGGGCCTATAACATTTCATCCTTCCCTTTTTGGGAGGATTTGGAACGAAGAGAATAAAGTGAAGTAGACTCCATATGTTTTCATCAATTCAATATTATTAAGATACATTTTCCTTTTTTCTCTTATTGAAACTAAACAAAAAGAGGGAAGCATACTTCTTTTTTATTGGATAATACAAGTTGAGTAATAACTCTTCAACTTTTCCCATCCTTTTTTCCCCCTATTATTTCTCCTCCTTTCCTTTCTATTTTATCGTCCCAAACAAAGACAGTCTCATACAAACAAAGACAGTCTCATACATTTACTTAGTTAAACAATTTTTAAAATGAATTTTTCTAATTCTACCGCTAAATTATATATACTAAATATAAATTAAATTAAACATTTATAAGTATTTAATTTAATAATTGAAACTTATTCTTATTCTTAAAAGTATATTGTGTTTTAAAATAAAATAGTTAAATAAATAATCAATTAAGTTTTAAATTTTATGAGCTTTATTTATACTTTGAAAACATTCAATCCATAAATAGATGAAACTTAATGTTTTGAAAAGATCATTATAGAATTAGCATGAGATTTTGTTGATTTTTTTTTTCCATAATCAAATAGGTATTTTATTACTAAAATGAATATGACGTGGGAATTAGTATAAAGTTGGCAAAAATAAAAATTGTAGATAAAAAATTGGGTTCTAACAAGATTCTTCATTGGTAAGTAATTTGTAATTCTACTATAAATTATTACTGAGGTTAGTGATTTGTCCTGCTAACCTTAGAATGAGAATAGCATTCTCTCATCCTAAACTTTACTTTATAAGAAAAAAATAAAATTGTAGATAAGAAATTCACATCCATGATAAATTAGATAAAAAGATTTGTCTACTTTTAAAAAATTATTCATTAATCTCAAATTAACTGTTAAAGAGTTGTTTTTATTGTTTTGATTATTTATATTTAAACTTCAAGTACTTAAAAGAACTAATGATTAAAAAAGTGGACTGGACCATTCGGTTCACTGGTGTTCAATTGGATAACCAGCTATTTGTCTAATGCAATCAACTTAGAAAATCAAAATTTTAAAGGACTGGTCAAAACTGGTTTGAATCAGTCAAAAATTGGTCCCCGATTTGAACTGATTTTTATTTGAAATTTGTTTAACTCATTTAAAAACAATTTTTTTTTATCTAAATAGAGGCACCATTCTAAGCTACAAAGGTTCACATATAAAATCTATGAAAGATATGAGAAGATGTGTCCTCTTAGCTTTTATATATGTTGTATACTTAGATGTTTCATTCACTAATCTATATGAGACTTGTAAATGTGTTTTTTTCTTAGCTTTTATATATTTTGTATGTTTAAATGCTTAATCATTATATAATGTGAGACTTTGAAATACTATGTAACATAATATGAAATATTAGTATGTTAGTTTATTACTTAATATATTATATAATATTAAAACTGTTCAAAATAAGATTTTGAGGGTTACCTGAGTAGGTAGTGAAAGGTGGATACTTCCATGACATGGCAGTAGCAACAGTTGTGCGAGGGGGTAAGTACCTACAAAAGGTACTCTGACTCTCAAATTAGACTGTGCACATAGAAAACAGTGTATAGAATTGAGTTAGATGCATACCTTTGAGACTTTGCAGTGTATTTATGGGAGCGTCTTGGGTGTTAAGAATCATAGTTCAATATGAATTGAATGCTACTATTTAGGATCAGAATCTAAGAGATTGTTATCTCTTATAACTAATTTTTCTATTTAAGTGATATGTAATTAGTGTTCATATATCTATCAAGGATTCTTTGAGAAATTAGTACCTCATAAATAGGTTGATGTACTTAGCAAGATATCGCATAATAATATCTGAATACTATTCTGGTGGGTCAAGTTACTCCTAAACCGATGACCTATAACTTAGTCCAAAATAATTGCCCTAACTTGGCGCTTAGATAGGACAACTAAGTGTTAAGACATCCGAGTTAAACAAGAGCACACAACACGTGGTGGATAAAGGGATCCAAGTCATTGTGTTAATGCTGGATCTCGCAACGTTTTCCAAAGGGTCGAGGTCCGTAATGTATCATAGTATGCCCCCGAGGTTAATGAGTAAGGTCGGGATCCGGAATGGATCACTCTACTTAAGTTATCATACCGTTATCTAGGGTACATAGTAGGTTTCCCCTATATGGAGTTCGCAGGGCTCATATAATGAATGTAGTTTGGTCTGAAACTGAGATCTGTGTTATGGTCTTATTATGGTGCCTTAATAAAAGTTTGTGATCCGGCTTCAGTGTCCTTCTAAAACGTCATGTGTCGTTTCAATTTCAAACGTTCTGAGCATTTTCAATTGCTTTTGTTCAGAAATAGTATGCCACATGGTTGAAGAATAGTGGAAGCTGCCGTTTGCGATTCAAAACGTCATGATTAGCCATTTTCAATTTTCAAAACGAAGGCATCATGATTACCCATTTTCATTTTTCCAAAACAAAGAGATATTTATGCCTCTATTCATGACAATGGTTAGGGGGTTTTTCCTCACTTATAAAAAGAAGTAGGGTTTTTCCCTTCCCACTTTTACCTTCTCCAACGAACTAAGAGGTTTCTGGAGAGTATCTATGGCGTTTGTTGGTGGTTTGCAACCTTTCTAAAGTAGTTTTCACAATTCAAACTCAAGGTACTCTTCTCCACCCTTTTTCCTTTCTTAAAACTCCATTTAGTGAGAGAAAATGAGTGAGGAGACAGTACAAAATAGTAGTCTATTAGTGGAGATTTTGAGTTCTTCGCCGTCCCCATCGCCTTAGTCACGATGGAGGTTTCAAGCTCACTGTGGGAACTCTGATGATGGTCCAAATTCCTTGACTAAGATAAGGATCCTAGAGGCAATTTGGATAGTAGATCATGTTAGAGAGCTGGCAAGAAAAAGGCCAGCCTGTGCACTCTCAGAGCTTATGATAGAATTTGAAAACTTAAGTGAATCTTCTGAATCTAATACGGGCGCGTCCTCTTATAGCACGAACCCTGAGGATGGCACTTTCTGAACAAAGGGATCTTATCTTTCCCCGCGATGCCAGCCTATACCAATAGATTGACCAAGAGGTCTTAGGCACTCCGTCTCGTATAATAAGTGCTAAGGACGCTTATGAAAAACAACAGTACCGACAATTGACCACAGATGGACTAAGGGACAGAGAGTACATTATCTGCCATCTACTAGAAGAAGAAAGAATATGCTCTGTACGAACTAAAAGCAGACACTTCATGTATATGTACGAGGCACTGTTCACCAGGATCGGGTGTGGGTTCCGTTATCTAATTTCGAGATTGGTGTCCTAAGCCGTCTGCGTGTGGCACCAACTTAACTTCACCTAAATATGTGGAGGGTTTGTTCGAGAATTTGAACTCGTGTGTCGAGTTTTCAAGTGGCCCAACTCTGCCAGATCCTTCTTCTTCCTGTTCACCCGGTTCTCGCCCATCGGGAATAACAAACGGAAAGGGTGAGTCACTCTATGGGTGCAAGCTAGACACAGAGTATTCAAACCATACCAGGAGTCCTTTAAAAACTTCAAAATGGACTTCTTTAGAATAAAAGGGGCTTCGAGGTCAACTCCTTTTTTTGTTACCTAGGATGGCCAACTGTGTCTATATACTTGTACTGGACCCAAGTCATCTGGGAGCGAAGGAGTGAACAAATGGAAACTCTGATATCTGAGCTCCTCGATGAGGAGGCTGAGGTCCTTCACTTTCTTGTGGAGTGGGCCGACACAAAAGGGGCCATTTATTGTAAAGACGTCTTGGACGAGCCCGCTAATTCTGTGAAAGTTTTATTAGGTATCTCGTCCTGCATGCATCTGTTTTATTTGTATTTCTAATTTCTCTAAGTGTTATAACTCTTGTTTTCTTTTACAGAAGGCATGGCACCTCTAGCCAGACTTCAATGTCTCGCCCAACACTTTATAGCTAGGAGAGCTGGAGCATCAAGATATCAGGCCCCAGCAGCTACTCCGGGGGTGACGATAACAATTCCTCCGCCTCCTCTTGAAGTTCAAGAAGTTGAACCCAGTATGTGATTGACACAGAAGCCTTGAGAATGTGATTGTCACGGAAGCCTCTTGGTGTGGAGTCCACTGTCCTAGGCAATAGTCGGATACACTTAACCTCTGTAAACTTGTTCGATTTATGGGTTAAGATCAGGCCATAAGGGTACGAGTGAAGACCCTTAAATGCACTCCTTGAACTCGGGTATCATTCAAGTGGATTCCCCTGTTTGGCTATCATGTACAGATATCAGAATGTGTGATCCTCTTCGGACCTGGTATTCATTGGACCTATTTGAAGTGTTACAATCTTGTAGGTTGTAGCGGTCATTGATGAATAGAACAAGTGAATGTTGAAAAAGTAATTGATTCATTCATATTGAAATATGTCTCTTACATGATAGAAGAAACTATTGAAAAACATTATAATATTGTCCGAGTTACTTCAGAGCGATGACAGTTGTCCTTGTGATTATCTTATGCCTTATCTTGATTTTGGGTGTTACCTCGAGGTGAGCTTGTGCCAGGGTTATCATTCCTAGCTGGAGAATATATTCTCTATAGGGCGGAGATGGATTTTGGGCCCCTATAGCTCTGCTTCCTATATTGAACTCCCCTCTGATTGTTATTCCAAGTTTGGCGCACATAATATCCCAAGCACCATCTTGGATGAGAGACTTGATGGCATCTTGGAGGTTGACGCATTCCTCCGTGTTGTGACCATGGTCGTCATTGTTGCAACCGAGAACGTGACGGAATGACCGAAAAAGATAAGGTTTGGAAAATTAATAGAGTCGCCACAAATGTTTATTTAAATTGAGAAAATATTAGAAAAATCTTTTAATTAGAAAAATTGATTTTTTAAAAAATGAGTTTGGATTCAGGAGTTGATTACAGGTAGGGAAGGTGTTAATACCCTACATTGTTCGTTTCATGAACGGTACCTTAAGTTAATTGTGTAAATTTTAATAACTTCAAATATATTTATTTTACCATTTTTTAAAAATATTGTAACTATAGAAGAAAAGAAATAAGCACATTATGAAAATTTAATTTTTAACTTGATAGAAATGAATTTCTACTTTTACATATTTCCTGGTGCAATGGAACGTAAAATTAAAAGTGATTGTGAGATTAGTTTTTTTTTTTATTTTGAATATATTTTACTTTTTTTTAGGATTATTTTTTTTTTTATTTTGAATATATTTTGGTGTTGTTTACTTTTTTTTAAAGGATAAAATATTTTTTCACGTGTAATTATTTTTCATAAAAAACTTTTTATTTTAATTAACTAATACAGATTTTTTATACACTAAATCAAAAAAATAAAAAAAATGGTGTTGTTTAAAAAAAGGATAGAAGAAAAAAATAGAAAAAGAGGGCTGATCTTCACGTGACGAGCCAATTAAAAGGTAAAGGTGAGTAAACAAAATAAAAATAAAAATAAAAATAAAAAGAGGACATATTGCTAACAATTGAACCTAACTTATTTGACAAGAACAGAGAAGGAGACGGCGTGGTTCATACAGGGGGGACGGTGGAAGGAGACGGCGTGGAGGAGGGGCGGCTTGTGGTTACAGGCCGCGCGACGGTTCGGGGCTGACAGAGGAGGTTGTGATGCAGATCTGGGCGAACCTGCGATGGTGCGCGTGCTAGGTCGCCGGTGACGCGATGGGACGGCGGAGGTGGCGTAGAGGACGACGTGCGGTTCGACACTGGCGGCTCGTGGAGGACGGCGTGCGGCGAGAGGTGGTTGGCTGCTCGTGAAGGACGGCGAGCAGCGAAGATGGAGGTGTGACGGTGTTTTGCGGTAGGGCGTCTCCTGTTTGGGGTGGCGCAACGGGGGAGGACGCGGTGGTGGCTGGTACGGCTACTGGGTTCGTGGTGGTGCTGCAGATTTTTATTTTTGCTGTTAATTCTTGTGTGAGGTATAGGGAATATTGGTTCGTGGATTTCTCTGTTTGTGATTACTAAAGGGTAAGCGTCTTGTGTTGTTGGTAGAGAAGTATGGATTCTTTGATTGTGACTTTGGCTTGCTTTGTAAGGGGTTTTGTTTGGGAATTTTGGTGGTAATGGTGATTTGAAGTGGTTGAAGAGTTAGTGTTGTTTGGGTAGTTGTGTTTGTGAAGGTTGATGGTTACGGGGTGGAAGTTGGAGGGTGGTGATCATGGTGGAGGTTGATGGTGAAGTGGGTTCATGGAGGTGGCTTGATGTTTGGGTGGTGGTTGAGTATGATAGTGATAGTGGTTATGATGAATATGGAATGGTGGGTTGTGTGGTGGTTATGGTGAAGTAAGGTCACGATATTGGGTGCTTTGTGGTGGTGGAGTGTGTTGGTGGTTTGGTCATCGGAGATGGTTAGAACGTGAGTGCTGGCAGGCTGTTTGGTAGCTGTTTTGTGTTGTCGGGACGATGGTGGGTGGTATGGGCGTAGCTTGTTGGTTAAGTGGAGGTTGCTGCAAGAGTGAAGGTTGCTCTACAAGGGTGGTTGCTTTGGTGTGCTCAAGGTTGAAAATGGAAAGAATGATTGGTGAATTTGGTTTCACTGTGGCTATAGGTTGAAGATGATGCACATGAAGTGTTTGATAATTGTGCTTAAAGGAAAAGTGAAACAAAAATCGCCTTCTTTTCTTTGTTCTGCCATCTTTTATACACCTTTGAGAAGTTCTAATTGCCTCAAGCCAAGCTAGTGAGAATAAGGTGAACAATTCACTTCATAGGGTGGCTGGTTGCAGGTATAGCTCCCTGCAACAAGACTTTTGTGAGATTTTTTGCTCCATTTTTCTTGGTTTACGGTTGATCATTACAGAACATTAAAATCCTTTCACACTGTTCTTTTCTTCTTATCTCCTCCGAATTTCTTCCTCAATACTCTCTCAGACTTTGTCAAAAATTTGCACCATTTTTTCAAGATTTACAACTGATATTTGCCTTCCAATTTACTTTGATTTTGCAGGGCAATCAAGCTCACACACACACTCTTCTTCTTGACGGTGGAAAATCTTACGGCATCTTCTTTCTTTTTTTTTAAAATAATTTTTTTTAAGTCTTGATTAAGCAAAAAAATAAAAATAAAAATAAAAAACAAAAAAATAAAAAATTTATGGACAAAATTGGGTATCAACAGTCGTACCAAACACAATGCTTAGATTTGCCCCTCTAAGAATGTTTCTTCAATAGGGAAGGTCTTTGCACGTCTCTGAACTCGGTATTCATGACTTCTTAGTAAATCTAAGCTCGTGGTGCATTGAGGGGGGTGTAGTTTTCATACTTCCCCTTGAAAGGTGGTTTTGAATTTTGATCATGTTGGTTTGATTACCCTCTAGACTTAAGTTTACCATCTTCTCCTTTTTCAATATGCTTCCTGACCTAGAACGTTTTGGTGTTTATGTATTTATTAGCACGGGCACGAAACTCATCTATTGTCTTAGGCTCATTCTTAGCCAAAGAGAATGAAAAAGGCCTAGGGCAGAATCCTTCCCTTAAATAGTGCAGTCTGAGCCTTTTATCCCAGTCTTTGATGTTGATTATCTCCTTGTTAAACCAGGATAAAAAGTCTTAGAGAGACTCATCATTTCCTTACTTAATCTAGGAAAGGCATAAAATGAATTTCGATTGCACCTTGCTTGTGGTGAAGTCCAACAAAAATCGCGATGACAAGCCCTCCTAGTTAACTACAGACTTAGGAGTTAGGGTACGTAGTGAACCATCTCAAGGCAGCTTTCTTTAGAGACAGTGAGAAAGCGCGGCACATGAGAGGATCATCTCCCCCAGCAAATAAGAGAGCAAAGACGTAAGCGTCACGATACTCCTAAGGGTCTGTAGTCCCGTTGTAGGCTTCATTGTTTGTGGGTATTTGAAGCATTTAAGGATCTCGTAGGCCATCAGCTGGTCAGAGAAAGGCTAGTTTTGTGAGACTGAGCTCCTTACTCCAGGGTTCTGTTCTTGCTTTCTCCAAGCAGGGACTTCAGCATTCCTAATAGGTGCTGCTACCCTAGAGTTTTCTAGGAGGCAGTCCTTGTCAAGGGCTTTGTTCCTTCGGTTTCCATGATTCCTTCTCGGAGATTAGTTTTCGCCTGGAGTTTCTTGGTTAGCACATTTCAGGTCGTGGATCTGTTCATCTTAGAGTCTAACCAAAGAGATGAGTTCAGCTCTGGATAGCTCTGAGAGATTGGCATCGACACAACGAGATCGAACTTCTTCACTCTCCACACAGGCTCCGAGATGTTGCAACGTCTATACTCGCTATATGGCACCTCATGAGGGTGCTCTTTGTGGACTGAGACGTTATCTAATTGAAATTCGTGCAGGCGGAAAGGAGAGATTCTCACCAGTAAAATAAGTCTCAACCCATTTCTGCTTGGGATCAAGCTGAGTAGCGACTAGTTCTAGGATCTGCTCGTGAGGTTAAGCAGATGCCAGACGACGGTCTTGAGGCAGTGGAGAGGGTTGATTTGGCGTGACAAAAGTGCAGTGTTGGTTGGTAGAGACTTTCTTTCTCCTCATATTAACTATGATGATGATGAGAATAAAAGTTTATATTTTCTCATAGACGACGCCATTGTTAAGAATAATATAATGAGGGTTACTTGAGCAGGTGGTTGAAGGTGGATACCTCTGTGGCACAACAACAACAACAATTGTGTAAGGGGGTGGGTAACTGCAAAAGTCAATTTGACGCTCAAGTTAAATTGTGCACAAGGAAGGTAATGTATAGAATTGGGTTAGATGCATACCTTTGAAACCATGTAGGGTATTTATAGGAGCGTCTTGGGTGTTAAAAATAGTAGTCCAATCTAAATTGAATGCTACTATTTAGGATCAGAATCTAAGAGATTGTTATATCTTATAATTAATTTCCCTTTTTAAGTGAGATGTAATTAATGTTCATATTTATCAAGGATTATGTGAGAGATTAGTGCCTCATAAATACGTTGATGTACTTATTAAGATAACGAGTAATAATATCTTGATACTATTCTAGTGGCCCGAGTTACTCCTGATCCAGTGACCTATAACCCAGTCCAGAACAAAAACATATATATTTAATTATCATTTGTTCGGCTACAATCTGACCACGATTGAACCAGTGAATCGTGAATCAATATTTTCACTGGTTCAATGATCGATTCGACTTTTAAAACATTGAAAAGAACTACAACAACAACAAAATCTTTTCTCATTAAGTGGAGTCGATTAACACTTAAAAGAACTAATTCTTTAAAATATATCACATATATAAGGAAAATGCTCATATAAAGTGAGTTTATCTTTAAAGTAAACAAGTAAAATTGGATTCACCCTAAGATTATTTAATAGGTTGAAATTTTAATATACTTTATCAAATCAATAATAAATATAACCTTACTTAGTTATTTTAGAGACAAACTTGCTTAAGAGTAACATTATCCCAAGTATAAAGGTGTGCCACGACCTCTAAAGGTGTATTTGGTTTCATTGTTTTCTATTTTTATTTTTACAAAAAAACAAAAAAAATAGAGAAGACAACATGTTTGGTTGGTATTTTCATTTTCAGATTTTAAGAAATGGAGTTGTATTTTTGGAAGTTTTCAGACTAGAAGCGGTGATAATTTTGTAGTTTTGAACAAAGAATAAAATTTAGCTTTAATTCTTGCCTCTAACCACATTTAATTTTCTTTTATATGTCCATTAACTCAATTAAATAAAGTTGAAAGTAATAAAAATAAATTAAATGAAGTTTCAAGGTAAATGTTGAGCCTAATTTGTTCTTGAACAAAACTTTCCTCTCCAATTGAGCTTCTCCTTCCCTTTTTCTCATCCCCCCCAAAATCCCTATTCATCTTTATTCTCCTTGCACTGCTGTCTCAGCATACTTCACCTTCGCCTTCATCTTCTTCTCTTCCTCATCATCATCAACCACATCCACTCTCGTTGCTCCGCCATTATCAACCACCATAGCCTCACTCAGGCTTTTTTCTTTTCCTCCACGGTGCAAGCACCCCGTGGTTTGCTTTGCACCCATATCTATTCCCTTGGCAACTATACAAAACCAGAAAATCGGGCGCGAAGGTTCGATTTCAGAGTCACAGCCAAAGTCCTCCTCCTCATTTTTGCTGTTGTCGGAGAAGACACGGCCTATACCCTTCAATGACGAAATAATGAAAACTAAGTTTGAGTGTAAACCCACTCTTAAAGTTGTCACTACCAAAATTATTACTTCTGTCTTCTAGTTAAGGTTGGTTGATTAGTTGTCATAACGTTGTTAAGGTAGGATTTGTTGTTCTAATTTGTAACGAAAAGGAGGAAGTAGAGTTGTTGTTTGCCTTTTATATTGTTCCGTACAAGGAGTTTGAAATATGGAATGGAAGAAACAACTTCACCTATGATAGCAGCCATTTTCTTGTTCACTCAAAGCTGATATGAACCACAATGAAAGAGAGAAAGTGGGATGCCTAAAGAGGTCAGGGAGGTTGCGAGGCTATGGTCATTGACGGCGGAAGAAAGCAGAAGCTAGAACGGCGAGATAAAAGGAAGTGGAATTTGGAGTAAAAATGCTCACTAGCTCAGGGATGATTTTGTATACAGTTCTGATATTTTTACCATTAATAGTACATACACATCTTTTTACATTTCTCTCAATACCATTTATCATACTTACTTTTTCTTATTACTTTCTTTCACTAAATCTGACACCCTTAAAAATGATGTCAACAGTGCATATACCCCTTTTGTATGATGATCTTTTTCCTTTTGTATAATACACAATATTTTGGCTAAAATTCAATTTACACCTCAATATCGAATGCATAACTTAGAGCATCCGTCCCCAACATACGTTAACCACACAAAATATATGTTGCATTTGAAAAGTGGGATGTTTGGGTAAAATCAGTAAAAGTTGTTGATTGTAAATTTTAGTAAGGCAACAGCTTTTTTCCAAAAGCTGAAGTGTGTGTTTGGGATAGCTGCAAAAATTTGATTATGCTTAGTAATCGATTATTGTATAAAAGCTTTTTGTTATAATCGATTATAATTGATTCATTTTTATGTTTGGATGCATTAGCTGTAAAGTGATTTTAAGTTAATCTAATTCGTTTGGATGATATAAAAAAGAATCGCTTTTATGTATTAAATTACTAAAATAGGTATAGAATGATTAAAAAAATTATTTGATTGAGGATAAAATGGTATTTACATATCAAAATGTAAGGAATAATCTATAAGCTAAAATCATAAGCTTCAATCTTCAGCATTATAAAAATTAGCTTTTAAAAAGCTTTTATTTTACATTGAATTTAGTATAAAAGTTTGAAGCTAATTTTACCAAACATGATTAAACACTATTCAAACAACTTTTTTCCCAAAAAAAGCTAATCATAATCCTATCCAAACATGCACGAAATTTGGACATTTTGTATTTAAGTTGTTGGGATTATTTCTAACAGTGAGATATAAATATCATTTTATCTTTAATTAAATAACTTTTTAATCAATCAAATAATTCTTTAAATTATTTTATACATATTTTAGTAATTTGATATATAAAAGTGATTCTTTTTTATACCATATAGGGCTTGTTTGGGAAAGTGAAAATTATAGATTATCTGATAATCGATTATTGTTATAATCGATTATAATAGATTCATTTTTATATTTGGATGCATTAGCTGTAAAGTGATTTTAAGTTAACATGATTCGTTTGGATGATATAAAAAAAGAATCACTTTTATGCATTAAATTACTAAAATAGGTATAGAATGATTAAAAAAATTATTTGATTGAGGGCAAAATAGTATTTACATATCAAAATATAAGAAATAATTTATAAGCTAAAATCATAAGTTTCAATCTTTAACTTATGATTATTAGTTAAAAAAAAAATTTTATTTTGCATTGAATTTCGTGTAAAAACTTTTTTAAAAATAATCTTTTTACCCAAACATAATAATTATTTCATAAAACAGTTCAATCCTTCAAAAACAGCTGTTTGGAAAAAAATTACTCTTTCCCAAATATGCTCATAAATGAAACAGATTAGCTTAAAATCACTTTTCAGCTAACATATTTAAACATAAAACTTTTTTTTTATAATTGATTATAACAAAAAAAATTTATACAATAATCGATTATTAAAATAATCAAATTTTTATAATTATCTTAAACACGCACTTACTCCAATATACTATATATTGTGGTCACATGTGTATTACGCATTGATCCAGATGGATAGGTTTTCAAAACCCATTAACTTCGTAAAGAGCAGGAGAAGTGGAGATCTCACCTAATTAATTCAAAAATAACTTTTTCATTTTTCATTTTTTTTAAAAAGAATGAGCTGCTACTAACATTTCAAGTTTCAACTCTGCATGTAGGTTCATTGAATTCTGTACAAAATATGTGCTCTCTTAGAACATATAAAATAATCTCTAACTTACAAAAAAAAAAGTCTAACTTCAAAAGTAATAAAAATAGCTCCATGAGAGATAAACTTTAAAGATTAAAAGAAGAATTTATAGATTTGTGCATTAAATGAAATAATAGTTTTGATATTGATTGATTAATAAAAAATTCATTAAATTAATAAATAAAAAATAAATTTTCAAACAAAAAACTTCATTTGTGAATGAAATCACTTCTTGATAGAGAAAATTTTATTTTACACCCTTCAACTTTACATGATGTGAAATTTAATTCTTTAATTTTAAAATAGTGCAAATTAATTCTCAAACTTCACAATGTGTGCGAGATAGTCCTTCTAACTAAGTATATTCAAAATTTGACTCGAAAATGTCACGTGTGAGTCACGTGTTTGGTCATAATCTTCATTGTCACGTGATTGACACTTGATAATTTTCATCAAATTTTGGATAGACATTAGTCTAAGGATCATTTTGCACATGCTAAAAAGTTTGAGGACTATTTTGCTCATTTTTAAAGTTTAATAACTAAACTACACATCATATAAAGTTGAAGGGTGTAAATTGAATTTTCCCTTTCATCGAGTTACACCTTTAGTTACTATTATCAAGCTTTTTTAGCTGAGAAATGATTAGATTTTACATTTTGTGTTGGTTGAGTTTTCACCTATTAGAAAATATTACACCCCTTCCTTCAATCTTATTAGGAAACATCACATTCCCTTATGCAATCTTGTTGGAAATATAGCATCCCCTTCAATCATGTTGGAGAGAATACTACATCCCTTTCTTTAAGCTTGTTGGGGAGTACCACATCCTATTCTTCATAAACATGCATAAATACTTGAAATTAGGAAAAACATCACACGTAACATCACACACAAGCTTAATGTATTTCGACCTAATATGTCTATATCCATAATGAGAAGAGTCAAATCTACTATCAAAATAAGTCTAGCTTGTAGACTCCCTTACAAGACAATCTCCTCATTCTCATAACCCTTACAAATTTTTAATACAAGTATTTATAACCCACAAGATTTTACTTAATAAGCAACATCTCTTATGCAACTTTCCTACAAATCTCACATATCTTTTACATATTCTTATATTAATCACAAAAAATGAATCCATCAATAAAAGGGTTAAGTAATGTTAAGCTTTCATAATTAGGGGATTAAGCAATGTTGAATGATATTTTCTATATTTTCTTTTCTTTCTAGCTAGAATTTAAGCAGGGTGTTGTACCCAAAAAAAAAAGAAAAAAAAAAGAATTTAAACAAAGTGTTCGATCCCAAATATTTAAATTGTTAGGTAAAAGCACATGAATAATTTTATTATATCTCTAGCGCATCTCTTCACATAAGACCTAGCCATTTGGGCTTGAAGTGTGGACAATGCGTAGACCTATCTTTACCATGTCTTAAAATTTGACTTTTATTTAAAAGAATTGAGGCAACAATGATCGAATTCTACATTACTTAGTCATAAAGGCTATGATACTATGTCATGAACCAATTTTTTCAAAAGCTTATATTATTAGGTAAAAATATATGAATTATTTTATATATTTAACACGTCCTCTCACATAAGAGTCATTTGGGCTTGAAACGTAAACAATGCACAAGTCTATTTTTATCATGTGTTAAAATTTAATTTTTATTTAGAAGAATGAGAGTGATAAGGATCAAACTCTCAGCTACTTTCAAAGAAGCTCTAATATCATATCATGAACCAATTTTCAAAAATATTTAAACTATTAAATAAAAGCTTATGAATAATTTTATATCTAACATTTCATGAACCTACGTGTGTTAAGGTAAAAAAAATATATGATGCTTTGAATGACGTTTCATTTGGTAAGTACATATCTTGATGTATCTCTCATAATAGAGGAAAAGAAAGAAATTTGCAACTCATTAGTGTCTTTTTTTTCAAAAAAAAAAAAGAAAAAAGAATAGTAATATACTTACATTTTAAACAACAAACTTGTGCAAATTATTTAAATCCCTCATCAGCATCTCACAACCAATGACTTCCCGCCTCATTTATCAGTGCATATACTTACTATGCATGCCTCCGTTTCTCATATTGGGAGTGAAAACTGATGAATCCAAACATATCATGGTGACGGTGAGATTCGGTTGGATAAACATTTTTTTTTTCAATCAGACTAAGACTGATAGGGTTGGTTTTTAGATTCTTTCAAATCTGAGGTGAACCATCAACCATGAACACCTTAGAAGCAATAAAACAATATAGCAACTCAGATAAACAAGTTTTACAAAAAAAACAAAAAAAGATACATAGCATCAATTGTACCCTAGAAGTAGAACCTCCTCTAAAAGTCAAAGTTTCAGTAAATTTTAGCTTTGTTTCAGGGAAGGCGATGGACAATTTCCTTAAACTATGTGTGCCGCTTCACAAGCTTGCACTAGAAGGCAATTGGCCAGCAGCCAAGCGCATCTTAGATCAAGATAATAGGCTGAGGTGCGCCGGCATAGCAAGCGGGTGGCCTACAGTGCTGCATGTTGCAGCAGGTGCAAACCAGTTTCACTTTGTAGAGGAGCTGCTGAAGTTAATGGACGAGGATGAGGATTATAGGAACTTGTCATTGCAAGATATTAAAGGCAACACTGCCTTCTGCTTTGCTGCTGCGGCTGGGAACTTGCCAATTGTTGAGTTAATGCTGAAAAGAAATCCAGAGTTGCCAACGATCAGGGGCGGAGATGGGATGACCCCTGTTCATTTTGCTGCTTTGCAAGGAAGATGCAAAATGGCATGGTATCTATACGACAAGACCATATGTGAATTCCAAGATGAGGACTGGAATAGATTGTTCTTCACTTGTATCAACACTGCCAACTATGGTATGTATTACTTTTAATGGAGATAGAGATAGTTGTAAATATTTCGTTTATTTTTTTAACAAATAGGCAAAATATTGATCATTATATTTTGCAGACTTAGCATTGAAAATGGTAATGAAGAGGGAAGAGCTAGCTTTTGAACGTGATTATGAGACCGAAGAGACAGGTTTGCATCTCTTAGCTCAGAAGCCTTTGGATTGTTGCTGCCAAATTCCAGAACATCAAATTCCAATCAAAATCAACCCTGGTATATCCTTACATTCACTATCTCTTACGAAAAGGAAAATGTTCTTTTACAACTCAAATAGACAACTTCAACACAATTTAGATAAGTGGTGCACACTTTTAAGATAAATGGTGATTTTAATTATTTATGTGGTGATTATATATAATTAGTTGAAATTTGAATTCATCTCATAAGTAATAAGGATTATTACTTATCGCTTCATTGATTACCACATGATAATTTTTATGTAAGATGTAAACTTTAATTTCAACTCAATATATGTAATAAAAAAATATCACCATATAAACAATTAGAATCATTATTTATCTTAAAAATATTCACCACTTATCTAATTTTTTTTAAGTTGTTCATTTAGAGTTATACAAATATCATTATTATGAGGAAAACTAAGACACTGGACTTGAATTTTTATTTATATATGAACTCACAGATTCCCATGTTAATTTTATCCAATTAAAGAAATTTTTTTGTATTAGTTTGTGTTCTTTAACGTACGTGTTTCAATGCAAGTAGCCAAATTTTGTGTTTCAGGCATGAAGCAACATGTCGTTCTTCAACTGGTTAATTTCCTCTGGAGCACGATTCTCCGCAAGAAGCATTCAAAAAGGGAGATAATGGAAATCATAAGGAAACCTTCTCAACTATTATTTGATGCTGCAGAAGTTGGTAATTTTGGGTTCTTGTCAGAGCTTATTAGTGCTTATCCTAGCTTGATATGGGAAACGGACAGGAATCGAAGTATAATTCACATAGCTGTTTTGCATCGACATGCTAGCATCTATAATCTCATACATGAAATAGGGCCTCAAAAGGACATTATAGTGACATATGTAGGTAATGATGACAAGAGCACTTTATTGCATTTGGCTGCAAAATTAGCACCACCAGGTCAACTTGAATTAGTTTCTGGAGCAGCTTTCCAAATGAGCCTTGAGATATTATGGTTTGAGGTAAAACCCCTTAATTTCGTGGATTTTCATTTTCACATACTACCTTGTATGCCTCCACAGCACCACCTCATTCTTATCACATGTATATTTTGAAAATTCTTCTATTGTCATATCGGGAAATAGAGATCATGAATTCCCTTGCATTTAAGATAACAGGGCATATATAATAAATAATAGTATATGACAAAGTGGCAACTCCCAACGTTATATTTGTATTTGTAAATTGATGTCTCATTAAAAATATATGAATTTAGATCTTCTAAAGTGAGAAGTTCATTTAAGAAGAAAAAAAGAATTTTTAATTGTTGATGACAAAAATAAGGGAATGAATTTTAACAATTTCATAGTTTGTTATACATGTATATATACTTTATCATAAAATAATCAACATTTATAACTCCTTGCTTTTCTCTCTTAAGTGAATCCTTCATTTTAGAAGGGTCAAATCTGTACATGTACTTCTAAACTATATATAATTATTGACATGATATTTAAGGTTTATTTAGCAAAGGCATTTATACTTCTCGACTTAACATATGAACCACTTCATATGACAGGAGGTGAACAAGATAATGCAGCCAGCATTCAGAAAGATGAAAAATTCTGATGGCTTAACTGCTCGTGAATTATTCACAAGGGAGCATGCAGAATTAAGGAGCAATGGAGAGTCTTGGATGAAAAGAACTGCTGAGTCTTGTATGCTTGTTTCAACCGTCATTGCTACTGGAGTATTCTCTGCTGCAATTCAATTACCAGGTGGTAACGATAGTACTGGAACACCAAATTATTTGGGTAAACCATCATTCCTGGTATTTGCAATATCAGATGCAACTGCACTCATCTCATCTGCAACTTCCATATTAATTTTCTTGTCTATTCTTGTCTCTCGTTATGCGGAGTATGATTTTCATAAGTCACTGCCCGTGAAGCTAATATTTGGACTGATAACACTATTCATCTCCATAACAAGCATGATGATAGCATTTGGAAGCACCTTCTTCATAACCTACTACCATGGTTTGAAGTGGGTTCCTAGTTTCATTTCAATACTCGCCTGTCTACCAATACTTCTATTTATATTTCTGCAATTTTCACTATGGTCAGATATCATCTACTCAACCTACTATTGCAGGACTCTATTTAAGCCTGGTATAAATATGCTTTACGTATTAGAGAAGTAGAGGCATTGTAATGAAGGATCATATTCTGATTATTTAAAGTTGTAATATATTATTTCATGTAAAAAGAAAGTTGTGATACATTATGTGTGAAAGATGACAGTGAATGCCAAGATATTTTGAATTTCAAAGGAGATCTACTTACTGTTGTGTGGAGAAAACAGCACATTATTGAACCTATATTGAGATGAGAGACAATGTGTTGTTTGCGACATGACCATCAAATAGAAACACCGTTAAGGTGCTTCACTGGCATGCTATCCTTATTTATTGATAAGGGTTGGGTGCAGTAGTAAGTAATCCGTATTTTTTAGAGAATATCAAAGTTTAAACTTAAGAAAATGTAATTATTAAAAAGACACAATTCTTAAAGTTTAATCTTATAACAATGCATATGATGATACCCTAATCAAAGAAAAATAAATAAACTCATCCATATATTTGTGAAGTTAGAGTTGAAAAAACAATTTTGCAACAAGGCTCAGAACCCGTTACATAGCTTTACAAATTAGAATGAATGAGCTCTTTCAGGCCTTGATAAACCCATCTAGATTATTACGAGGTTATTGTTGAAAAGTAAACAATTTTTGCCAAAAAGGCCAATAACCCGTTACATAGTAGCTTTACAAAATAAGAATGAATGAATAAGCTCTTTTAAGCCTTGATATTTTCGTAGGCCTTCATTCAAAGCATATTAAGTCTCTTTTTGGGATTTTTTGGTCCAGATATTAAATTTCACCAAAGCAGTTTTATTTTAACTTTAACTTACTTTTTTCTTTTTTACACCAAGTTGTAGATCTCTTTTGGAACTAAGAAAAATAGAAGAGATAATAATATTACACAATCAGAAAAATAATTATTAATATAATTTAAAAATAATTATTAAATATAACAAATTAAATAGTAGAGATTAGTCACCTATTTAAAAGTGAATAAACATGTCACGTGATTTTATTTTAATGGATTGCATTTAGATTTTTAGTTCTCAACATACTATAATGAAAAATGATGTTCATATATCATTTTTTTTCATACACTACTTTTTATATTATTTTTCAATGGTTGTCATTAAGTGAGAAAAAGTGATGGAGAGAAAGTGATGTAATCAATAGTACGAAAAATAATGTAAAAAGTGATGTGAGAAAAAAATGATTTAAGAAAATCAGAATTATACTATAATATAACAAAACAATTGAATGGGGTCTGCAAGTAGTGAGGTGAGCCATGAACTAATAATAAAAACTATTAATCAATAGATAAATTCTTACATAAATTATAAGTACTCAGTTGGGTGTACCAGACCAATCCACTACAAGAAATTGATGATTTAGCGACGGAATTTTGTGAGGGAAATATTTTCCTTGCAATTCCCTCGCAAATTAGCGAGGAAAAACCAAGCCGTCGCTAAATTTCAAAAAAAAAAATTGAATGAGAAAACAGCGAGTTTAATAACGAGGGAATTGCGAGTAAATAATTTCCCTCGCTAAAATTAGCGAGGGAATGGCGATGGATAAATTCCCTCCCTAAATTTAGTGAGGGAATAGCGAGTGAATAAATTTTCTCGCTAATTTTAGCAAGGGAATTGCGAGGAATAATTTCCCTCGCTAAAAAAAAGGTGCGGCAACTTAGTAATTAAAGAGCCAAAACTCATTAGAATCAAAACATATGCTATACGAAATCCAATCTGAGTATACAAAACCTTCTGTATCATCACCCCTTCTCTATCTCTCTCTCTTCCTCTTTCTCTCTCTTTCTCTTAGGTTATCACAGTTCAAGGTAAAATTCGAATCCTTCTCTCCCAATCTTTTTCTTTTTAACTTCAAGAGAAATTTTTCTCTCGTCCTCTCTACCTTTAATTTGAAATTCTTGTTCCACTTGCAGATGCGCAATCGTGCCCCCTATTTCATTTATTACAGTTTGTTGTAAATCCCCACTGACCAAAAATTTTGGTTTTCTCTATCTGGGTTTTGAATTTTCATTGATTTTCCTCTTCTCTGTAATGGGCTTTTGATCAATCCATCATTTCAAGTATTTCGTTGTTCCTCTTCAACTTTTTTTTTGTTAGTTTTTAATGGGGGATCATAGTTTCATCTTTTATTTTTTTTTTTTTTTGCATTATCCACCTTTTTTTTTGGGATTTTATTTATTTTGTGTTAGATCTGTAGTGGGTTTGGTCCTGGAATCTGATGTATTTTTTGTTTAAGGTTAGCGTTTTAATCATCTGGCATATGTGAATGGATGGAACAGTTGTTTTGTTTAAGGTTTGTGTGTTTGATCTATTTTTAATCAACGAGGCTTCCTTTTCTGCTTAGTCAATTGGATGTCTTGGATTAAAGGGTGGCAGACAATATTAATGGCTTGTAAAATCGTCAGTGTTCAAAATGAGTGTCTCATATTATAATGTTATGCATGTATGGCTAGTTTTGCCTTTACTACTAAGAGTTTTTGATGCCTTAATACGTTTGGCATGATTTGTGTGGGTTTTCATGGGCAGGCACATTGAAATCTGGGTCTAGTTGTATGCATTTTGTTGGAAGTTATTTTAGTTTGCTTTCTAGTGATATTTGTTTTGATGATTGCTAGGTACCATGCCCTTCACTTCTTTGTCAGATTAATGTGACTTTGTAGTTTTGATTCCTAAGTTTTAGGTTCGTTTAGACCACAATTTGATGCTAGCTAGGCAGGCTCTTTTAAATGGGGTGGGTGTTTTCAGTGTCTGAGTGTGTTAGAAGCCTTCGTGCTCTTCCTCTACTTCTTTTCATGTAATGTCTTTAATCAATGTACAAGAATACAGATACACAACTTGGCTTATTTTAGTAGATAATAATTCATATATACAAAGATAACAATTGAAAAAAGGGCAATTTTTAATACCATATTTACGTTGTTGTCATGTCATCCTTGCCTATTTTTCCTTTGGGAACCTGTTCATTCAATGACCTATGCTTGCAAAGTTCTACTTGTGACTTGGTCATGTTAATCAACTTTCTTTATGATATCACTGTATTTTATACATATTGTAATCCTCTCACTAGGCTTCTTAAGGTTCAATTAGGCTTAATTAAGTTAGTTTTGACACATTTTATGATTTTGAGCCAAATTGGATAATTAAATAAATTATTGCATAAATTAACCTTAATTATCTCTTTAGAAGTGTTTAGTAAACTAGCTATAATTTGAGTTACAAATATCTGATTGATGTGATTTTGGTCTTGTAGGAAATCTTAGACAATTCCCTATAACTTTCATGTTGAACACTTTTCCAAAATCGGACTCATTGGAGGTGATATTGGGTTTTGAAGTCAGAATAGAAGAGCTGAAATTGGGTCTAAACACTCTGCAGTAATTGGACCATATCTTGAGTTCTAGGAATGATTTTGGACTGAAACCAAAGCCATTTTAAAGAAAATATCCAGGCCTACAACTTTCATGAAGACCACTTCTCTCAAAAATGAAAAAATGACTGAACGCACGGCTGTGCATTTGCTCAATTATTATTTAAAAAAAAGAAAAAAAAAGAAAAAAATATATGTCATTGATTACGTAACAGACTTAATCACTAAGTTTGGTTACTATGCAATTGCACAGTAACCAAACTTTGCCTATAAATAGGCATTTGCATTTCAAATGCAATTACACAATTCATTTGGGGGAAGACGCTAGGGAGAGGCTTTTGGGCAGTGCCCAGCCTCTTTCCTCACTATCCCTCTAATTTCCTTTCTCTCTCTTTTTTTCTCCTTTTCTTTCTTTTAGTCTATGTGTAAATAAGTTTCAGTCTACTTGGTTAAAGTGTGAAGCTCTTGGTAATAAAATAAAGTTAGATTTATTCTTCTCTTGTGCTTTAATGATTTATCTTTTTAGTAATTATTATATGTATTATATTTTGTTTCTGATAATTTAGAAACTACCCTTGTAAAGAGGAGTTCTTGATTTATTGTAGACAAAATATTGGCACAGTGAATGTTTTAACCCATTTACAAGTGGTGGTAATAATTAAAGGAAACATAATATAATTACGTATATTATTTTATTTCGTATTGTATTTTGTTTCCAATCAATTTAGAAACTCTCCTTGTAAACTGGAGTTCTTGATTTGTTGTAGACAAAAGATTGGCACAATGAATGCTTTAACCCATTTACAAGTGTTGGTGTTAGAAACTCTCCTTGTAAAGTGGAGATCTTGATTTGTTGTGGACAATATATTGGCACAGTGAATGCTTGATCCTATTTATGAGTGATGATATTAATAGATGATAAAAGGAAACATAATATAATTACGTACATTATTTTAATAGACTTTTAATGTTATATTTTTCGATTGGAACCTCCATGTTACGAGGATTCTAATTGAGTTATAAAATGAATTAATATTACTTTTACTTTATTTACCAAGAGTGAATCTTTTTACTCAAGTAAATAATTTTTTTACCACAGCAACAAAATATTTACCTTACCATAATTAATATTCATCAATTCCCTGTAGATCGACCTCGGACTCACCGAGAAATTTATTACTTGAGACAACCTGCACTTGGATTTGCAAATGCGACAATTAAAAAGTATGCATCACTTTATGTTTTGCTTCTTCTTCCTTTTCTGAAGAAATTGAACCACTGGTAATCTGATTGTATCGACCTTCTTCTTTTTTTCTTTTCTTTTTTTAGGGTTTCACTGTTCTGAATCCGAAAGGAGGTAACTTGAATGTGGTTTCATTTTGATTTTTGAAAATTCAATTTGTAAGTTGTTATTTTTGCTTGTTTGTGGGTACTGGTGATTCCCAAGGAAATATCTCAATGATTGAACTTTTATAATTTTTTTTATGTTTTTCGTTTCCTCTTGTTGGTAATTTTTAGTGGTTTTTTTGTTGGTTTATTTATTATTATTTTTTGTATTTGAGTTATCACCAATAGTTTTTTTTTTCATTTATTTTTATTTTTTTAAGGAAAAGGAAGGGGTCGTGAACATGAGCAATGGGTTTGCTTCTTTTGGTGATTTAAATGTTTGAAATTGAATAGCACTGTTATGAGTTGCATTGTGAATTGTAATTGTAATTCTGTGAAAATTACTGGATGAGGAGTTTTTTTTTGTTGGGGGGTTAATTGGAGGGTGTTTTGTTTTGGTTAACTTTCTCTGCATACTTATTATGGAAACCTACAAAAATGAAAATCTTTTGAAAGGAATATTTAAGTTTTTGCCTGATTCTCCATGCAGCAATAAATCTAGAAACTTTTTTTTTGTTCTTGGTTATGCATGCATATTGATTCTGGTTTTTTGGTTCTTTGATAATTTTACGTTTTTATCTTTCAGATTTGTGGGGTGTTGAAATTAACTGAAAACTGTATTATAGTTCTTGCTACTGTTGGGCTACTTGCACGTGGTGTGTTCAATTTAACCTAGATTGAACTAGTCAAAGCTACCCTACAGGTTTATATATTGAGGTTTGTCTGATAACGTCTTTGCTCTCTCTTGATCTGGGAAAGACTCTACTTTATATATTGGAATTATTGTGATACTTGTGATAGTGACATTATAGATACTCTGGATTTTAACTGTCAATGTGCACTCATTAATGAGATGTTTCTTTTTGTCTTTTTAATCATTATTGTAGACATCCCTGATTCGTCCATATGTTATTGTGCCGTATTGATAGGTTTAACTTTTGATAAAGCAAGATACAACAGCTTTATCGATCTCCAAGACAAGCTTCACCAAAACATTTATAGGTAATGTGCTTTGACTCACTGCTTTATCCATTTTAAGCTTCATACTAGTTGTTTCTCAATTCTAACCAAAATAACCTTGTTTGTTTGAATGTTCTCAAATGTGGCCTTTATCTTCTTGCTGAGTTTTTGGTAACTTACTTTCATAAGTATTCTAAATACAATAATATCCTACTTGTTCTAAGCTGAGTTTGGTTTAAATGTTGTTTATCGATTTCTCATTCTCTTTGCTAGCTGTCATAAAAACATGGGAATCCTGGCTGGTCAATTTTGTTTTTGCCTTATGCTCTTCAAGGCTTTAATATGGATACTGAGATTCTCAATGCCACAACGTTGAACTGGATGGAATCTATAATTTTAGGGAACTAACTCTAGGTTCAACCCGTAGGGAACCAACTCACTATTACTACTATCCCATTTCAACTCAACTTATTGAGAGAGTAAAACATTTACCACAAAACTTGCATATCTAACTCAACTTTAACTATTAAATGATTTACTAGTGTTTCTAGGACTCAAACCATCCCAAAACACCTCCAAATCTTACCTAAAAATGCTTATTTTCAAGATTTCACTAAATGTGTCCTAACTCATAAAATTCTGAAATTTTATGGGAAGATAGCTCTCTCTCATATCTTTCCAATGCCGCAAATCTCACCTCATTTGGCTAAGCGTATCTAAAGTTATGCAATATTTTGCAGAAGCAAAAATAGGAAATTCACTGATTCACCCGTTTCTGCCCTGATTTAAAACTGCAACTGGGAACAAACTACACATAGAAAAATTATGAAATTTTCTAGGAAAAAAGCCTTACATGTTAGCTTCAAAATGCTACTGGTTTCACGCAAAACGAACATTGGAGCAGGAAGTTATGCAATCTGGTTTACTGGCTGCCAGAATACAATTTCTACAGAATCCAACTCTGATTCAAACAGAAACTGGTGTTAATTGGCTTAGTGGAAAATTCTGAAATTTTTACCACACGTAATCCTATGTCTTAGCTTTAAAATGACACAAAAATCATCTCATTCCAATGTCTGTAGCTTAAGTTATGCAACAAACTCCACCAGTTGTCAGGATAACTCATTTTTTCTGGTTTAAGGGAGTCTTTGCTAGTTTTCTGCATAATGTTGCAGAAAACAACCAAAAATCACATTCCCAAACCTCTCCAAAGGTTTTCCACCTCTAAACATGATTTCTAATTAGCTATCTAATTGATTAGAGCTCTTCAATAATCAGTTAAAGTCCTTAAAAATATGTTTTCTAAAGATGCCTAACCGATTATATACTTTTGCTAACCGGTTATGACTTCTCCATGAGCTCTCTGTTTTAATTGAATAATTGTCCTAACCGGTTATTCACTCAATCAGAAATGTATTTTGCTTTGCATAATCGGTTATAAGCAATCCATAACCAATTATTTATGCTCAAATACGTTCTGCCTTACTAAATAATCGGTTAGGGAGCTCCCCTAACCGGTTATTCAAACTAATTTGCACCAGAAAATAGGGCAACCATAGCCCTCTCTCATGGAAAATCTTTCTTTTACTCTTTCTCATGGATTCTACAGATTGGCAATCCTAATCATGTTCTTTAACATGTTAGAATTATCAATTACTAACTCATATCCATCTCAACTAGATTATGAATAGAATTTAATCCTTCACAACCCCTAACTCAATCCTAAAACTCAAAGAGTGAATTGGTGAGTAAGAAATTCCCCTCCCTCTTGGAGAAGATGAAGATCTTGAAGCTTAATCCTCTTGCTCCTTGATTTTTGACTCAATCAATTTACCAGCACTGCGAGGGGATGAACATTTTTGCTTAAACTCACATCCTTAGGATTAAAAGTAAATTCAACTGTGTTTCAAAACAAGAGAAAAAAGTCAAATCAAAACCAAAAACATCCTTTAACATCCAAAAAATGTTGTGTAATGATAGCATTATTACCCATCAGCAATATGCTCATGTGGAGATGATGATATTAAAGTTCCAATATATTTAGTCCCTTGATTCCTGCAACCCTTGGTTCCAATATATTACAAGGTTTGAAGATAGGAAAGAAAAAGGGTAACTCAGTACACTAGCTGTTACCAATGTGACTGTACTGATTAAGATGAGACTTCTTTACTTTTGGGGATTAAAAAGGTTACTAGTATAAGTCTGTGTGCTTCAACTGTCTTCAGCCCTTTCATGCATTCCTTGTACTGTTCAGGAATTGGAAGCATCGAATTCATATTAGTGTTTCTAGGACTCAAACCATCCCAAAACACCTCCAAATCTTGCCTAAAAAGGTTGATTTTCAAGATTGCACAAAATGTGCATCCTAACTCATAAAGTTCTGAAATTTTATGGGAAAATAGCCCTCTCTCATATCTTTCCAATGCCGCAAACCGCACCTTATTTGGCTAAGCGCATCTAAAGTTATGCGACATTTTACAAAAGCAAAAACAGGGAATTCACTGATTCACCCGTTTCTACCCTGACTTAAAACTGCAATTGGGAATAAACTACAGATAGGAAAATTATGAAATTTTCCAGGAAAGAAGCCTTAATGTTAGTTTCAAAATGCCACTAGTTTCAAGTAAAATAGACATCGGAACAGGAAGTTATGCAATCTGGTTTACTGGCTGTCAGAATACACAAATCTTGCCTAAAAGGCTTATTTTCAAGATTGCACCAAATGTGCATCCTAACTCATAAAATTTTGAAATTTTATAGGAATATAGCTCTCTTTCATATCTTTCTAATGCCATAAACCTCACCTCATTTGGCTAAGTGTATTTAAAGTTATGAGACATTCTGCAGAAGCAAAAATAAGGAATTCACTGATTCACCCGTTTCTGCCTTGCCTTAAAACTGTAACTGGGAACAAACTACATATAGGAAAATTATGAAATTTTCCAGGAAAGAAGCCTTACTTGTTAGATTCAAAATGCCACTAGTTTCATGTAAAACGGACATCGGAGCAAGAAGTTATGCAATCTAGTTTACTGGCTGCCAGAATGTATTTTCTACAAAATCCAACTCTGATTCAAACAGAAATTGGTGCTAATTGGCTTAGTGGAAAATTCTGAAATTTTTACCATACGTAGCCCTATGTCTTATCTTTAAAATGACATAAAAATCATCTCATTCCAATGTCTGTAGCTCAAGTTATGCAACAAATATCACAGACTGCTCGGATGCCACCCTGATTCTACAAATTCAGGTTTTGCATAATCTTGGTTTCTAACTAAGTTCTAATCCTTAAATCATGGATTCTAAGTGTTTTTCAACCCTAATTATGGTATCTAATCCTGTTAGGATCATTAAACACCAATTCAACTCATTAATTATGGATATAAACTCAAACTCCAAACTAAAACTACACTTTTTTCCAACTAACCATTAAAAAGGAAATTATGGATTCTAAAGGCTCCAATCTATCAACTAACTAGTATCTAATTCATTAAACTTAGATTATGATCAAAGCCAATTAATCATAACCTAATTCTCATCTTTCTCCAACTCATTTCCAAGATTCTCTATCATGAACCAAAATGATTGGTTTGAGCCATAAATGGCTATGTAATACTTATTAAACTAAAACTATCCTAACTCAATTATTGGAAGCAAGAATCAAGTTAAGAGCTAGAATTTGACTCTCCAAATCTAAATTTCCATTCCAAATCCCTAACCTCCATTCAAAAGAACAAAGAGGAAAAAATAATAGAAATCCCTAACCCGGACATTCTTGTTCAAAAGTCAGGGATAATATCATTTCTAATATAATCAGTTTTCACACCCTCAGCAGGTATACCAAGAGTAGAGGCAACAACACTGAAAGCTCTAGCAGTAGTGTTCCTAACATATTCATCAATGTTGTCTATGTCAGGCAACATAGCAGCAATCATTGTGGCCAGTGAAAATTGAGATTTTCTTTATGCTTTTCTCTCCTATGGGGTACGTTTAGGACTATCTAAATATGATATCAAATCTTGGATGTTAAAAATAAAAGTTATGAATTTCTAACGAATTATGTGTTAAGAATATTGGTTTGATTTAACTTTTGATTGTGCTTTAACATATGCTTAAAATTTTATTTTCTTATTCGAGTGAAGATTTGAGCAAAACCTTAATTTCCTGTTTAAGATTCAATATTAATGAGCACATATACCTATTGTTGGTACTGCTCATTGTATTGAATCTTGAATTGTCCAAGTGAGATAATTTGGTAAGAAATTTTTCCTTCACTTGGTTAATAGTTATTCTTTAAATCTCATATCTTATACTTGTTAAAGTTTCGGTCTACTACATTCTCTTTTGTTCTCTGGGTGTATACTTAAACGTGGTAGATCTCACTGCATTATAGTCATGCACTTAGAGACCAATGAGAAATGCTGCCGAAATTTCATTAAGTATAAAATATGAGATTTCAGGAATAACTATTAACTAAGTGTTGAAAAAGTTTCTTATCGAATGGGATAGGGTCATACCATGTTAAGAAGGAGATGGAGATATAAGGATTTGTATTAATGTGCTAAATCAATTTCAGCAATCATGAAACCCGATCGAAGTTGGATATTACAAAGAACTGATCCTATTGCCTATGTAAGTGAAGAATTCAAGGATGGAGTTGATGATTTCATTAGGGTTGCTCAAGGAAACCTGACAGTTACTGATGCATTAAATCACATCCTTTGTCCATGTGCTAGATGTAAGAATCGTGCTTGGAGGGAGGTATTTGGGGTAGAACAACATTTGTATAAGTATGAATTTGTGGATGGTTATGTAAATTAGACCATTCATGGTGATGACAGATGGAGGATAGCGACTCAGCATCCATTGTCCATGATGATGAAGTGAAGCCTAGGAATCCATACGTGGATATGGTTATGGATGCCACAGGTGATAGATTAAATCCAGAAGCTCAAGATTTAGAAGAGGATCCAAATCCATCAGTTGTGAAGTTTTATGACTTGCTAAGAGACGCTGACGAACCTTTATAGGATGGTTGCCATTAGCACACGAAATTGTTAGCTGTAACTCAACTTTTGAACTTGAAGTCGGAGTTTAACATGAGTGAGAGTTGTTATGATAGAATGATTGTCATAATTAAGAGCATGCTTTTAGAGCCTAAAAGTTTACCCGAAAACTTCTACAAATCGAAGATAATGGTTCGTGAGTTGAGATTAGGATATGAGAAGATAGATGCGTATCTTAATCAGTGCATGTTGTATTACAAAGAATACAGTAACAAGAGATTCTACTCAGTTTGCTTAGTATGTGGACACCCATGATTCAAACCGAAGGTGGGACATTCATCGAATAAGAAGGATGTGCCGCACTTAGTGTTGCGATATTTTCCCATTATGCAAAGACTCCAACGTCTGTTTATGTCCAAAAACACTGCACAATATATGACTTGGCATACGGATGGAGTGTGTCAAGATGAATCAGTGATTAGGTATCCAGGTGATGTTGAGGCTTGGAAACGATTTGATGCTACCCATTCAACATTTGCGCTAGACGTTCGAAATGTTAGGCTAGGCCTATGTACAAACGATTTTAATCCATTCGGTGGTTCAGCCACACCATATTCATGTTGGTCTGTTTTTGTCACACTGTACAATCTACCTCCAAGTATGTGTATAAGAAGGGAATACATATTCCTCACTCTTGTGATTCCTGGACCAAAGTCACTAGGTAAAAGTTTAGATGTCTATCTTAGACCCCTAATTGACGATCTGAAGATATTGTGGGATGATGTGGTGCAAACTTATGATGCCTAGAAGAAGCAAAATTTCGATATGAAAGTGGCTTTGTTGTGGATAATAAGTGACTTTCCAGCCTATGAAATGCTGTCTGGGTGGAGCACTCATGGAAAACTTTCTTGTCCACTTTGTATGAATCACAGTAAGTCATTTGTGTTAAAGCACAGTAGGAAATGTTGTTGGTTTGATTGTCATCGCTAATTTTTTCCTTTTGATCATCCATTTCACCGTGATCGAAACTCTTTTAAGAGATCAATAGTGAAAAAATCTAATCCACTGCAACAGCTGAGTGGGACAGATGTCTTGAATAGAGTAACTTAACTTAAGGAAATCATTTTCGACTTGAACTCAGGTAAACAAAAACAAGATGGATTTGGTATACACTACAACTGGGTGAAGAAGAACATATTCTGGGAATTGCATTATTAGTCCACTAATCTAATACGACATAATTTAGATGTTATGTATGTCGAGAAGAACATGTTTGATAATATCTTCAACACTGTCATGGACATAAAGGGCAAGACAAAAGACAATGCAAATGTAAGAGAAGATTTGAAGAAAATATGCAAACGTCCTACCTTAGAGCTAATAGTTGAGAATGGCAAGTGTAAAAAACCAAAGGCGACTTATGTCTTGGATGCTAATCAAAGAAGGATGGTGTGTGAGTGGATAAAATAGTTAAAATTTCCTGATGGTTATGCGTCGAATATCGCACGTTGCATCAATGTAGACGGCGGGAAGATATATGGAATGAAAAGTCATGATTATCATATTTTTATGCAAAGGTTAATTCCTCTGGCATTTCGTGATATATTGTCAAAACCTATATGGGGACCATTAACAGAACTAAGCTCCGTTAATAGAACTAAGCTTGTTCTTTAAAGAAGTTTGTGCAACATAAATTCGTGCTTCCACTATGGAGAATGCAAAGCTTTCTATCATTGAAACAATTTGTAAGTTAGAGAAGATTTTCCCTCCAATATTCTTTGACGTGATAGAACATCTAGTCGCATATTTCCCTTATGAAGCTAAGGTTAGAGGACCAGTGCATTACAGGTGGATGTACCCCTTTGAGAGGTGTATGCTGTACTTGAAAAGAAATGTCTGAAATAAGGCGAAAGTTGAAGGATCCATTTGTGAAGCGTATATTTTAGAAGAAATTTTTAATTTTGCTTCCATGTATTTTGATCCTCACTTACAGACCAGGCACACTCAAATTCCTTGGAATAACGACGGTGGGGAAGATACAATTAATGAACGATTGTCTGTTTTGAAACATCCATGTTGTCCTGTCAAGAGAGGTCGAAATAGATTCTTGATGGATGTGGAACTTCAGATTGCTGAGACATATGTGCTTGTAAATTGTAGAGAAGTAGAACATTATCTCCAGTAAGTTTACTCTCTATCTAATGAATTTGTTATTAATGTGCTAAATTTATGATAAATATTAATTATTGCATTAATTAGACAATTCAAGGATTCATTGAGGGATACAGATCCCAATATCACTGATGATCAAATATTGGAAGCTAGAGATAAGGACTTCAGTAGGTGGCTAAAACATCTAGTGAGTCCTTTTATCCATAATAGTGATCTATCATATTAAATTCAATGTGCATTATGCTGGATGTTACAACTATCTACTGTCTATGTAATGATACAGGTTAATATAGGCCAAGTCGAGGATCAAATGATACGAGATATAAGTTACGGTCCATCCAACTCCCTGACTTCTTACTGTGGCTTAATATTTAATAGGTACAAATTTTATACCAAGGTGTACGAACAAAATAAAATTATCATGAATAGTAACGTATGTGTTAGAGGTAGTATATATGGTGAGAATGACTTCGACTATTATGGCATCGTTGAAGATATATTGAAATTGTCATATGTAGGAAATCAGAACAAAGTATTTCTTTTACAATGTCATTGGTTTAACCTGATAAATGGAGTCAATGTGGATGAGAGATATGGGTTAGTTGACATCAAGCATAAATCAAGACTTCACTCAAATGAGCCATTCGTCTTAGCCGAACAAGCACAACAAGTGTACTATACAAGATACCCACAAAGCGGGAATAGAGCTAATGGTGAATGGTGGGCAGCTTGCAAGGTCAGAGCAAAACTCTTCGTGGCTGAGATATTGAATGATGAAGGTGATGAATTGAATGACTTAAATGCCACTGATTATTACCAAGATGATGGATCCCTTGGAATACACAATCCTGTCATAGATGATGAAGCAGTCTCCTTGTTTAATGCACATGTCCAAATGGAAGAAGTGAACATATGTGATATACATTATCCAATGGATGATGTGGTTGATGATGAGTTCATTGATGACAACGAAAATAATGCAATTAATGAATTCTCAGATGAAGATGAGGAATCTTTTGCTTCAGACTCAAGTAGTTAAAATTGAAGCTTGTTCAATAAATTTCATTAATGGTATTTACACTGAAATATCATTATTATATTTTGACATTTTTATTGACATATAGTTTCTTAACTCATCATGTTTCATTATGTTTCTTTATGCGAATATTCATCATGACCATTCAAGGTAGAGGTGCTGGACGCGGTCGTGGGAGAAGCCGTAGTGTTTCATCTGCCCATGATTCTCCACCACTACAACATTCTCAGCCCTCTCCAGATATACCTGTAAGATAATCTTTTTAATTATTGTTAACTCGTAGTTTATATAAATGTAATATATATGTATTTTTTTATGTATAATTTTGTTAGGTGCAACTTTAGCTATTGGCCCATCGACCAGTGCAGGCCTACCAGCGTCTAGTCCATTGACCATTGGAGGTGCATCAGCTTCTGTCCCACCCTTTACTGACCCAGTGATTTCTATGCCACCTCCTGCTGACCCAGCCACTAGCGGCCTGAATGTCGTGCCTTCATGTGGAGAATCCAATATAGAAACAGATAGCAGGGAACTTATATATGTGGCGCCTATCCCTGAACCGTAAGTAATAGTGATATATCACATTTTATTACATGTATTTACTTTCAGATTACTAACATTATCTTATTGTACTTACAGGAGGAGGTTTCTCCTGTCGAGGGTGACACGTGACATTATGTACAATGTCATGACACGGATGCCTGTTTTGGCTAATACGTGGCGAGGTTATCCAACTGAAATGAAGGAAATATTATTTAACGACTTCATGGTAAGTAATTGTGTTTATAGAATTATATATTATACGTTTATTGAAAAATAAATATACATACATATCATTTGTATAAGCTAAACATTGGTTCACATCTGATGTTGATCGTAGTATGACGAGAACTGTCTGGGAACGGACTATCTTGGACCGTTATCTAGACCATTTGAACAAAGCACGAGATAAGGCCTTTGAGAGGGCAAATTCAAACAACTTGGCTGATGTTAAGGTCCATGGGCCCAGAGGAATGAAGACGGAAGTGTGGGATGACCTGGTCGACATTTGACTGACAGATAAATGGATGACGAGGTCTGCAGCTGCCCGAAGGAACAGGGCAGCCATGCCTGATGCCTTGAAGCATACAAGCGGGTCGATAAGCTTTGGTCAACACAAGAGCAAGATGGTAATATAACTTCCTCATTTAAAATTTTAATGATAAGCATTTGTGTATGAACATGTTGTAGTTACTTGAGTTATTTGCCTATCTTGAGTATGACATAGTATTTTAGAGGGATTACCTTACTTTTGATATATGTTTATTATATAACATTCTTCCTTATGAGAATACAGGAGGCAGAGCTAAAGTATCCAGTTTCTTATAGAGATCTGTATGCAAAAGTTCATAAGAAGAAAAATAGAAACTATGTTTCTAAGCGCTCGAGGAATTTTATTGTAGGTGTCTTGTTCCTATTCAAAAGTCATATATATTTTAGGTTGTTTATTTTTTTGTTAATATTTTTTCTTGTTTTGTTATTTTTAGGAGTCATATGACACCACAATGACAGAAAAACATGGAAAAAAACTCTTCCTCTCACCCTATGGTTGACCCGGAGGTCTGGTTGGATACGGCGGGTCCCAACAATAAGGGACGTATGCATGGCATATGTAATAGCTTGCACATTGGTAATAACACCATGCCAGTTTTATCCTCCTCGGTTACGGGTCCTTCCCACTCTACACCGTTGACACAAGACATATCTGAAGTTGTAAATACAACAATGGCAGCAGTGATTGCTTCGTTTGTCCAGAGTCAACTTGTCCCTATATTGGCGCCCTTCCAATCATTCCTATCTACGATCGGATCAACAAATGTTGCTCCACAACCACCATCACAAGGTTTAGTAGGGAGGGTCGAGAGGAAGACGAAGACAAAGACGAAGACAACTTAGACTGATTGTCATTTTTTATTCTTATTGTCTAATTTGTATAACTTTCAACTATATTGATTGATTATTTGTATAATAACTTTCAACTATATTATGGATTATTTTGTACAAGTTTTTTATTGTAGCAGTTTACAATTATTGGATTGTTTGTTGTTAGATTTTTGTTTGCTGAATTGTGGTTTGATGTGCAGGTTTTGGGAAAGTTATATATATATATATATATATATATATATATATATATATATAATATATATATATATATATATATATATATATATATAGGTTATTAAAAAAACCAACCTCATTAACGAGGGATTAGCGATAGAAGCTCACATGGTAAATAGCGAGGAAATAGCGATGGATATATTAGCGAGGAAATAACGAGGGATATATTAGCGAGGGATTAGCGAGGAAACAGCGAGGGCATCATACAAGCCATTAGCAAGGGAATTTAGCGAGGGATTAACGAAGGAATAGAGAGGGAATTATTAGAGACGGAATAGCGAGGGAATAACAAGAGAAATTGACAAAATTATTAAATAATACAATGATGGAATAGCGAAGGAAATTCCCTCGCTATTTTGCGAGGAAAAATTAGTAAGGGATTAGCGAGGGAAATGAATTTTCTAGAGACGGATTAGAGAGGGAATGATTTCCCTCGCTAATTAGCGATGAAAAAAAAGCAACTAAAATTTTCATCGCTAATCCCTCTCTAATCCGTCGCTAATAAACTTAGCAATAGATTAGCGAGGAAAATTTCCCTCGCTGATTTCCTGATTTCTTGTAGTGATCAGAACTTAGTATTTTTATGATTTTTGTGTTATACAATTAATTTTATAAAAATTTATAAAAATATTAAATTTTGATTAATCTCGTGTACCCAACTGAGTGTTCATAGTTTATGTAAGGATTCCTCTAATCAATAACATTTCATATAATATACAATTCAACTCTTATATTCTTACCACATACAGTGCATACACATTTTTCACACTTTTTTCAATATTATTTATTATATTTACTTTTTTTTATCATTTTCTCTCACTTAATCACAACCTTTAAAAAAAGTATAAATAGTAATATACCCATTTTTATAAGTGTAAGAGTATCATTATTCTATACAATCTGAGCCGGCCATGATACTTTCGTAAGTGAAATAATGGAGAACACTTGCATTTGGATCTTGGTGAAATGCAGTGGGGTCCACAAGTAATGAACCGTGAGATAGAGTTTGGAGTTAAATTAAGAGTGTTTGCAAATTGAATTAGGTGAATTTTGATATAAAAAAATTAATGATCGAATATAATTTATTTTCTTGTTTTATTATTCAATTGATTTGGTTCAAATGCAAATTTAATCTAATCTAATTCACTTTAAATAAGTTTAGATTAGATTGATTTTTCAATTCTTTTGTTGGATTCTTTTAATACACAATTTATAAAAAATTAACTAAATACAATCATTTAAATTTATTAAAATACATCAAATACAAATTTAAACTAATTCAACAAAATACATTAAATACAAGTTTAAATTAATTCATCAAAATAAAAATTTTAATTCTAAATTTAAATCTATATTAATTATTGATTTTACTGTGCATGTTCAAATCTAAAAGAGAGAATTAAGATTCACTAGAGGTATAATTAAAAAGTTTTAAAATAAACAGGATTAATATAAGAGATTTCAGATAAAATATTATTTTAAAAAATATATATATATAAAATTTCAGATCAATTTGAATTAGACAGATTTTTAAATTTAAAATTGAAATTTAATCCAATTCAATTAATTTTTAAAATTTTTATTATTCAATTTATTTGATTTTCGGTTTTTCACTCGTTTTTTCGATTTTTATTGGATTGAGTTAATTTTCAACACGTGAAGCCAATAATCAGAGAAGCAGGCTTGCACTTCTGTACCATGTTTGAGAAATAAAACACAAATTTAGTGTGTGTTTGAAAAAATTGTGAAAATTTAATTATGCTTAATAATTAGTTATTATATAAAATTTTTTTTATAATTTATTTATTTTTATGTTTGAATATATTAGTTGAAAAGTAATTTTAATTTAATTTAATTTATTTAGATGATATAAAAAATTATTTTTATATATTAAATTATTAAAATGGATATAAAATGATTAAAAAATTTATTTGATTGAAGATAAAATAGTATTTATATATTAAAATGTAAAAAAATAATCTATAAGTTAAAATCATAAGTTTTAATCTTTAGCATTATAAAAATTAACTTTAAATTTTTTTATAATATATTAAATTTTGTACAAAAATTAAAATTGATTTTGTCAAATATATTATAATAATATGCAAATATTTTTTTAAAAAAAATTATTTATACAATAAAAAAAAACTCAACCAAACACACATTTAATCTGATTTTCTTGTAGACCATGGATCCAATAGAGAATCCATCATTGAAGTTTGAACTCATACCAAAATATAAATATTGTCATCTATTTAATTTTTATATATTTAATTTTTGAATTTATTCATAAATTTATTTTGTATATCATAAAAATATTATAATTATACATAAATTAATTTAATATCTGTCTCATATTAATATATAATATAAATATAATATACATATAAATACGCAAAACATTTCCTCAAAGTAATACGTTGAACCTTCAAACGGAGGCAAATGCCTTTCAGTTTCCACTTCCCCTTATGTCAGTCGGAAAATCTACAAGACAGTACGGGACAACCCATCAGCATTGAAATCACAAATTTTATTTCTTGTTTAGAAACTTACGCCAACGTCCATTATAATATGAAGTAATTAAAAGTATTACTGTGTTAAAATTTAAAATCAAATGATACGTCTGATTTTGGAAAGAAAATTAGCAAGGGCATTTATTTTATGTATAAACATATCGAATAAACCAAAAAAAGAATATAAAGCGATAATTCTTGGACTTGTATTTTGCATAAAGAAATATTTATGTGACATTTGGAGATTTAAGTTCAATAGTGGATCTGATAAGGTAGAAAAAGTTATAAGAGTAAGAAATACTTGAAATAGTGTACCACATGACTCATTCACGCTCCATTTTGTAAACAGTAAACAGAGTTTTTCTTTTCTTTTATTTTGTTTTGATATGTTGACAATAAGCACCCGTAGCAAAACACCGCTAAATCCTTCTAAGTAATGTACACGTCCAGCGTAATTGGCAGTACATTTCATGGAAACATCAACACACATCTGCGAAATTGGCATTCAAATCTATGACACATTTCTTAGGCCTACAAACCCTCTCCATTTTTTTTCCCCTCAAACTTTAGAACATTTCAGAATAAGTAACTTTTTAATATAAAAAAAATAAAAACACCGGTTAAATTTACAACAATTCATTAGTGGATAAAAGGATTAAAAATAAAACTGTTTTATTTTTCCTAACCAATAGAGCAAAACCTAAAAGGGATTGAGCATAATGATAGGCAAACTGAGCTTTTAGAGAGAATAGAAGTTTGCATCGCGGAAACGCCACTTGTGGGGAGGGTTTATATTACTACATGCCGGAGGAAATTAGTCTTACCCCAAAGGTCAAAGAATGTGGGAATAACATGATAAATTAAAAAATATATAAAAAACAGAGAATTTACTGTATATGCATATACAAGTAATGTACCATGAAATTGGTAGTATATATAATCAAACATGGGAAACACTTGCAATTTCATATGAATTTAAATCACTGAGACTCGACTCTGGCATTCAAACTCTGTTTCGTGTGGGTATGAAATGCAGTTGTACATGTGTCTTAAGTTACCATGAATTACATGGTACATTCCTTGTATACATGCACCCTGCATCGCCAGGTTTATAAATAGCAGGCAGAATATGGTCATTTCCTTATGTGTCCAAAGCACATTAAACAATATTGTTTAACACATTGTTCCTTCTCAACATTTCTGTTGCTTAACAAGAATGAGTTTAAAACCCCAATACATTAGCCAAAGCCTCGGCTATAGGTTGTGTTTGGAATGAATTAAAATGAGAAATGATTTGATTTGATTTAAATTGATTTAGAAATCAAATTTTATATTTGAAACTTAAAAAAAAAAGAATTAAATTGATTTAGAAATTAAATTTTGTGTTTAAAATTTATTAAAATGAGAATTGATTTGATTTAATTTTATTATTTTACATTTTAACCATTATGAGAGGTGATTAGAGATAATTATTAAGGATAAAATAGTCTATTTATTTCAAATCAAATCAAATTCTATCAAATCCTATCAAATTTGATAGAATTTCTAAAATAAAAAGATTAAAATTCATGAAATTTTAAAAATCAAATCATTTTCTATTTTTTAATATTCTAAACACAAGATTTAATTAAATTTAATTTACAAATCAAATCATTTCTTATTATTTTACATTCCAAACACACTCATAAGGAAAATCCTCCTGCTGACAAAAAAGGTTCTAGCTCTACGAAGGATACGAAGAAAAAGCAGACAGTAACTGCTCAATCTGGCCTTGCCTGTGATGGTAAAGGGACTTGAAATGGAAATAACAGCAAGGGAAAAAAATTATTCAAACCAGGTGATACAAATTAGAAACAATCCCCTCAAACCAATTTCTTATACTCCACGAAAGGAAAATTGTTAGCAATTTTTTTTTTTGCCTTTTTTTGATAGAATAGGAAGTTGTTATTACAGTTGATTTTCCTTTCCTATTTTTCTTTTGGATGTTTAAAATCTTTAAAAAAATTCAAAACTTGTGAGAATTTGTTGTCATGATAATCCTTTTTGTTTTCATCTTATTTTATAAAAATCTGAATTAAGAAGAATGTTTGCTTAAAGTTTTTCATTATCCTCCATTTTTATTTTCTCATTCTCTTTTATCCAAATATACTATGAAGGCCGTCTTCCTTGTATTCTGCATCTGCTCATTCATCATTCTAATGTTCATGCAGGTTCATTGGCAAGTGGAACCAATGTAGGGGAAAGAATTTCAGCAGCAGATTCTATTGTTGGTTTGGGATGCATATTTTGTTTCTAAAATTTTGTTTAGAGTTTACAAATTAAGATATTGTAAGTACTAATTAGCACACAGTTATTTCTATTAATTATATGGTTATTTGCAAATAGATTGTGAATTTGTCACTTGTTACTTCCTTTGTAAGTTTGGGTATATATATAGCATATTTGATGAGATGAGAGTTTATTGTAAGAGGTGAGAGAAGTGAATCTTGACCATTGAATCTTACATAAATAATTAATATTAAAATATAAATACATGTGACTTTTTTAAATAATCACATGACCTTTAAGTAACTTTTAATTTTGATAATTTATAAAAACTCCTTCAAGAGGGACAGATGCTACTTCAACTTTGTGGGTCTTTCTTCACTATTGCAATTGCATTGAAGGAGTAATTTTTTATTGAGTAAGATTTATCATAAATACTCAAGCCATTATTTGATATTTAATATTGTAAGAAATATGTTAAAAATATATTAGTATCTAAAATTACTTTTATACATGTTAAATAATAATTTAAATGATTATAAAATAACGTAATACACGTGCTTAGTTAAAAACCTTTCATCCTGCAGTATAGTCTTGCAGTCTTGCAAACAGGACGTAGATATTTTATTATTATTACTCTTATTGGTCTGAGACAGGATATTCCATGAGGAAAGATCATAGGTAATTGCAAAAGATTAGCTTTTTTTATTGTTTTTTATACGTGAGCAAAAGATTAACATTTTATGTATTTCTTACTCTTTCTTTAACATGCCAAATAGTATTGAATAATGATTGTCACATGTCATGTAGACTCACAGCAGCATTAGAACAAAGTGTGCAGAGAAGGAAGGACAAGCTATAGTCGTCTCGTGAAAATTGTGAATATATGAAATAATGGATGTGTAAGGACGAGTAAATAACAATTTACAACAAAACATTACATATGCATAGATACTCACCAGCCACCGCGTATCTGTCTAGGAATCCAGAGGCGTTGGTAGATCTGGCCCGGACCAAACTATTGGATTTTAGTGTTTAGGGCTTCGGCCTTAATACAAGCCCAACTTAAGTTTGGTGACGGCACTGGTTGGGCCACAGTCGAAACCGATCAATAATTCATAATAAGTGATAAATATTGTGTTTAGGTTTGTTGCTAACCTTAAAAAGAGTTACCAAGTTTACAGGCATTTCTATTTATTTATTTTTTTTAAAAAAATCTCAATTCGGTTCACACATAGATAATAACCGACAATAGCCGCAAACAAATTACATTCATAATGGCCTTTGATTTTAGATTTTTAAATTTTCATTAAATAATGCCCTATTTACAATTTTTCAAACATTTAAAAATCATACTACATGTATACTATTCACGTTGTGTACATGTACAATTTTGTTTAAAAATTAATTTAATTTTTAATTTTTAATTTTTAATTTAAACTATAATTCGCTTTCCATGAAATTATATCACTTTTCAGTTATTATTCGACATTATAAGCACTGAAAACGAATATATTTTTTTCCTGTGCTTTTAGTGATGTATTGTATGAGCTGACAAAACAAAAGTAGTATATAAGACTCCAATAAATGATAAAAATGAGAAGAAGATTGTAATGTCATGTTTATTAAAGTACTTGACTAATTACTGAAAAGTTATAATCTATGTTTTCTTTACAGAGAAATGGCTATAGCAGACTCAACATCTTTCCAACAGCAGTTTCAGAGGACTCCTTCAGCTGTGTTTAGGAGGCCTCTCCTTCATTATTTAGAGCCCACTCGTAAGCTCTCTGTCCCTTCTTAAAATCTTATATATTTTCACCAAATATGAAAAAATTGTTACAGTCGTTGCATTATCTGAGATTGACAAGAAAAAAAAACATAAGCTGGATCACTTGAATTGAAATACAGCTTCGTTAGCATTACCCAAATTAATGATGGTCTCAAACAAAACCAAACCAAACTAGTAATCTCAGCAATACTTGGTTAAGTAAATAGATAAATAAATAATCGCTAAAGACAACTGATACAGTCACAAGCATTTGTGGGTTCCTTTTTTTTTTTTGGGGGGGGTGGGTAAATTATAGGCAAGGTACCTTTAACACTTTCAAAATCATTTTTTTTTGGGGTCTTGACACTTTCGTTAACTTAACCATTGAAATATATTAAGATAGTGAAAATTTGTACTTGTTTCAAGTGCCTCTCTTGAAAGAATTATTACCTTGTGAAGCCAAGGTTGTCCCCTTAGATGGTTAGTCTGCATAAAGCTACTAATCCTAACAGTAATTCCATCCCTATTGTGGATGCATCAATCTCATTATTCACTCCAAAACTCATAGGATTCTATCAAATTAAATGGTTAGACCCTAAAATGATTTCCCTAAATTAACTTGTTGCAGAAGAAGCAAGACACGGATACCTCTCCCTATGTGTTCCCCTTCACAAAGCAGCACTGAAAGGTGACTGGAAAGGAGCAAGGAAAATCTTAGAAGAAGATAGGACACTGCTGCATGCTGCCATAACAAAGGGGTGGGCAACAGTCGTCCATGTTGCAGTGGGAGCAAATAATGTTCACTTTGTGGAGAAGCTGGTTAAACTAATGCAACATGATGATCTGGAATTGCAAGATGACAAGGGGAACACTGCATTCTGCTTTGCTGCAGCAGTTGGGAATGTGCCAATTGCTGAGATAATGGTGAAGAAAAATAAATCCTTGCCAACAATCAGGGGTGGAGAAGGAGTGACTCCTCTTCACTTGGCTGTTCTACAAGGAAGAAGTGAGATGACATGGTATATATGGAAAATGTTAGTCTTATGTATATTCACACTCTTTTTAAGAGATATGATTGAGTGAGAGAAAATAATAGAAAAAATATATAATAAATAATATTAGATATAATGTAAAAAATATATATTTATATTATTTGATGTAAGAATATAAGAATTCGGTATCTATTCCCTATATCTAAAGAAATACTTGAAGAAGTGGACTTGAAAATGTTCGTTCCTCATTTGTATAAACTCTGGACTCCGGTAAGCAAAGCATATTGCATAGAATACCTCTGGAGCATTTGTAGTGGAAAAAATAAGTCATTTAATATACATAATTTGCAATCTACATGATTTGGAATATCTTGCAGATTTAGCTCTGCAAATGCTAAATCAGAAGGAAACGCTAGCTTTTGCTCGGGGTGTTAACAATGAGACAGGTTTGCATGTCTTGGCTCGAAAGCCTTCAGTTTGTGGTTGCAAAAGTCTACGATATCGAAAACACCTCCTGCATTTCTGTAAGTGCCTATAATCACTTCTATTAGGAAAATCATGACTTAACGTTACTAAAACCTAATTCACTCCCAAGTTTTAAATCCATTTAATTAAATATAGGACTTTTGCATGGTATGTCATGTTCTTTGACATACTTGGTTGGAAACATGAGAACTCAAAACATTCTCGGTGACAAGAGAACTCAATACAGTTTATTTTCAAGAATGTGTTGGACAAAAGAATTAACTCTTTAGAGTTTTCGTTGCTGTAAATAGTCAAGATCCAGATTATTTCTTTTCCCCTTGGGGGGAGTAATAAACATGAATTCTTGCCTTAAAAATATTCTCGAACTCACTCTCATTTTTGCTTTAGCAAAGGATAGACAGCATTTTATGTTGAAGTGCCAAAGATATTGATCAATTAATAAACTCCAAATAGCTTTTGTCCCCGTGTCAAGGTGTCTTCTACTGCATTTTATTATTCACTTAAATGTCACATTTAAAAATTATTCACTTAAATCAAATGTCACATTTTTTTGTCATAAAAATATATGTCACATTATAATTGTATATATATTTTTCATAAAAGAATATATTGATTGAAAGTTTACCTCATGAACACTATATTTTAGCTGACAGTCTTTCTTTTCAATATATACTTTAGAACTGCGGTTGTTCTTATAATTTATCAAATCTTGAGAGGCTCTGGCTAACTGGCACCTATTAATAGAAGCTTAGATAAAGACAAAGATACTTGACTTGGAAACTGCTTATGTTTGGATTATAGTAGTTTATACATTTCAAATTCTAGTTTTTGGGGTAAGCAAACTGAGTTTCATCCACAAATAATATGTTAGACAAAATCATGCAGTTGGGTTGTGTTTGAACAAAATTTTAGGTCTCAAATTATGATTTGAGTGAAAGTGAAAAAAAAATATTAGATCAAATTATAATTTGCAAACTATAATCCAGAGAAACTCTTAATTTGCGTTCAAAATAAAAGGTACAAGTGTCTTTGTTTGGTGTATACATAAAGGTTGGGACTTGGGAGGCAGCTTATGAAGCATAAATTGAGAGCTATTTTAGTGAATCTGTTTTTATTTGATTCTCCCTTACTTTTTATCTCATGTTTTCCAAGCTTCAAAAGTCTTCAATTCTTCGTATAATTATTTCTCCTATGCCATTCTCAAGGAGTTCCAACTTCACAGGCTAGGCTAGGGTTAAACATTAATTATCTTGTAGTGAAGTTTGACAGGTTTTTTACTAAACAGTCACTATTGGTAAAATTATTTACCAAATTGTCATTTTTTTAACTATTTACCAAATTATCCTTTTTTAACTATTTACTAAAATACCACTCTTTTGAAATTATATATCAAAAACGCCACACTTTTGTCCCACGTACTTTTTTTAATATTATCTGGCCCAACCAATCAGATGCATCTCACGTAGGTTGGCGCATCCACATGGGCTCATTACGCCAACACGCTTGGCGACCTTTGGATGCGCCACCACGCTACGCATCCTATTGGTTTTAAGACTAAAAACGCTACATTTGTTGGCGTTTTTCTTGCATAAAATTTAAATTTAAATTTTATAAATTATTTAAATTACTTAATAAAATTTTGTAAGCATTTATTAATGACTCCATACTAATTACTTGAGGTAAAATATAAAATATAAAATTAAAAAAGTGACAAATTTAATATGTTGGTAATATTTAATATTGTTTTAGTTATTATGAGGATTTATTAGTACATAACACATATGCTTTTTTTTTATTTTTAAAAATTTATTGTTTCAATTTATTTTTCATTTTAAAAAAGAAATGAGGTATTAATTATTATTTTTAATTTTGTCTTTATTTATATTTTTAATATTTAAAAAATAATCTAATCAAACGTGACGTCATATCTTATTATTGAAGTTATTGAATATATTTGTTTATTTTGACATAAATATTTTAAACAACATATAAAAAAACTAAATGGTATATCCTCTAGAAGAGACGATATCACTTATAAAGTTATATTTGGTTAATATAATCCTGAAAACAAATTTCAATGACTTGTCTTTTATTATATGAGCATTAAATGCTTCCTAAAAAAGTCTATTATTGGTCATATCAATTGAATTACTCTTGCATTAATTCAAATAAATAAATGAAATTTTTTGAGTAGGATTCGGATGATAATGAGTAGGATTCGGATCCCAATAATCCCCCTCCCAAGTTTTTAGTAATTTGAATTAGTAAAAATTTCGACAGAGTTTTCCCTAAATGTTGGACCTCCCCAAAAGCCAATGATCCTGTTTAATGCAACCAGTTACCAAAATCTTTAATAAAATCTAAAATTGTGTGAAAAACATATATAGTCTAATCTAATAAGGGTACCAAACTTACAAGAAGATATTATCAATAGTCTTTTATACAAAATCACTAAATATAATTGCATGTCAATGTCAATGAAATGGGCCCGCATCAGAATACGGTGGCCTGTGAGATGGTTCAGAAGAGGGACCTGCCTGTGATGGGTATGGTGGGTAACCTAGTGGTGGGTAAGGATATGGTGGGTAACCCTGTGGTGGGTAAGGATATGAGGGGTAACTCGGTGGTGGGTATGGATACGGTGGGTAAGGGTATGGTGGGTAATAGGCAGGTGGTGGGCGAGTAGGGTATGTAGCATAGGAGGAGGTCGAGTGGGGGTATGTAGCAGTGGTAGGCGGCTGAGTCGTATGCTGGGTAGTAGAGCTAGACTCCTCGGGATGTCAAAGTCGTGTCCGAGTGCACGCCAATCCTCTCCTCCGTCTACGCTGCGTTCCCTGTTGGCTGGACTCCTCGGGCGGCCCTGAAATGTTGTCTTCCGCCGGCGACGCAAATTGCTCCATCGTAATGCGGTCATGCTCCCGCAACTAGTGGAGGATCCGTGTAGCGCCTCGAGCGACAAAGTGTCGAGTTGAACCGAGCAAATACTCTGCAATGTCTGCCTAATAAACAGATATAATTTATGTCATTATACTGAATACAAAATATATATAGTTACTAACAAATTGGTAAAGACCTTACCGCATTCCCAATAAATGCGCTAGTAGGAGCAATCCAGCGTCTGGTAATTCTTTTATACCAACGCATGTACTCAGAACGCGAACTGAAGGGTGCGACCAATGGGACTCCCTAACAAGCTTCTCCCTACGACTATCCCGTGGCTATATAAACGCATGTGTAGCCGGCCAATCCTCATCATGCCTATCTCAAGTAATGTAACCGAGTGCAACTGGAGCGGAGCGGTCTCCGTGGAATGGGCTGGCGCATGACGACGCAGAGGTGCCATTCAACAATATAGAAACATATGAGAGGGACCACCGCGCCGCTATGTCCTTAGCATGCCACACAAAAAAAGGTGGCAATGTTGCCACCGCTCATCCGTGTATGGTTTCCATATAAACTGAAAAATGAGATGCACAAAACATTAAGACGGCATGCATAAGTAAATATCTCAAAGGAATGTAAACGAAGACATACCTCATCGTTCTTCAACTGATCGAAGAACTGACGATAATATGTAAGGACGCCAATCACAGTATCACTCAATACTTTATGCTTGCGCCACCTATTTGGTAAATGAAAGTATTGCAAACGTAAGTTCTAATATTAACAAAGTATGTCAGGGAAGTAATGTAAAAATACGAAATGAAATAGAAACTTACTCCTATCCTAAGGGGCGTAATTGACCACGATCAGCATCGTAAAACACATCAGGCTCAGCATGGTCAGCTAGTGAAGGGGCAAGCCAGGGGAATCTGTACCATGCCCAGTACTGCAATAACATGCATGCCCCTCCGATCTCACATGCGTCATAGTCCGTAGCTTTACAAAGCTCTCTATACAGGTACGCCAAAACTGCAGACCCCCAGCTATACGTCCCGGCAACAGCAAAGTCCTCCAACAATGGGAGGAACATCAAGTGCACAAGCTTACCCGAATGATCGAGGCATAAGAAACCCCCAAGCAAGTGAAGTATGTAATGTCGTGCACGCTGTTGCACGGACTCATCATCATCGTCCTTAGTGACTGCAGTAACACTCGGCCTCCATAAGTATGTCATGTCAATGCGTGCCCCAACTATGAGCGAGGGAGTCTCATCAATCCCTAACAACTGAGCACACAAACTGAGCCAATCATCCCTATGCGTAATGCCATTGACTCAAGCATCATCATGGGAAGACCCGATATCATTCCGATATCCTCCAACGTAATGGTGCACTCCTTGGTAGGCATGTGAAATGTATGCGTCTCTGAGCGCCATCTCTCAACCAACGCAGAGATCAGGGAGTGATCAATGCTGCAATAGCCCATGTGAGCAACTCCCAAGAAACCAGCCTGCTGTAGATACAGAATAATCGGAGCGGAGGGGTCTATATGTTTCGTCTTCTGAGCACGTCTAACACGCAGGTGTCGGTCCTCATGTCCCTGCCATACATGCTGGGAAACATGGTACTCCTGCAACTCCAAAATTGAGTCGTCCTTCCGGTCCTGGTTTACACGAATGCTATTTCGTTGTATGCCAAATAATAACAACAATTAGTAGGATTCTATGATTACTATAATAAAATATGATATAATCATATGATAACTATACAAAAATATAATATGAAAGAAATGAAGATAACACTGAGAATCAACTAACATATATAGGAGAATAGTATTCGAATACAACTGCATAGATTAGTGATACAAAATAATACAACTCCTAAATACACATGATTGCTAATACAAGGTTCTGAAAAATGAAAATAGGCCCTAAATCAACTACATGGCCCCAGTTGATGGCCCCACTCCATCATCCATCAAGGAACTCGATCCACTGATACGACAAGTGCGAGAATTATGTCCAGGTTGATGGCATCTTGTACACGTCTGTCCTGGCCCTGCTTCGCGCCAATCCATCTCATTCCTAAGTCGGGTTGATTTTGGTCGACCTTTGGATCTAAGCAATGCATGTGGTGGCACCAAAGTGGTGTCGGAGCTAGAGGCACCATGGTTCACTACCGGTTCAAAGTCAAACTCATAGGCTCTATAAATGCTTTCCATCCTGTAAACCCTATGAACAAGTTGGAATGGGTCAACTGCCACTGAAGCACACGCAGCAAGCGCATGCGAGCATGGATAATGCAATGCTTGAAATACCCCACAGTCACATCGCCTTTCTTCCATGTTCAAAGTATAAGAAAGTCCACCCTGTCGTGTTACAGGATTAAAAGCCTCTTCAACCATGAACCTTGTGTTCTTTCTATTGTACCGGCGAACTTGGTGTGAACTGGCCTTTGCCAGGTTGACTCTCCAGTGCTTTAATAAGTCATCACTCCAGATCTGCCCAGATGTCATCAATTTCAAATTTGCCTTGTCCTTTCTGTTAACAAAGTATTCTACTAACTTCGTATATGTCAATTAAACCAATGCAGTTATAGGTAGATTTCTACTACCCTTCAATACTCTGCTAATGCACTCTGACAAATTGGTAGTCATATGACTGAATCTGCGGCCACCATCGTATGCCAAACTCCATTTTTCTTTTGGAATTCTGTTAATCCTGTCATCTCCGTTGTGACTTTAAGCTTCTCTAGCCTAGCATCAAACTTTATTGCGATTGGTTCATACCTTGATACAAAAAATGAATTGGGTTAGTATTAGAACCTTACTATTATTATCGACAAAATTAGAATACAAATAGAAAATGTAAAGTACTTGTGTTAATCAAAAAAAATTTCAACTCCTTGTTCTGAAATTTGGAGTTAAAATTTGAACCAATATGCCGTATGCAGAAGACATGATATGCATTCGGAGGCTGCCATCCAAGATTTTCATTTGTCACTGATTGTAAGATGCCTCGCTGTTGATCAGAGATCAAACACAAGCCCTCTTGTTGGGTGACATGCAATCTCAGGTGGGCTAAGAACCAACTCCAAGCATCCTTGGTCTCCCCCTCCACAATGGCAAATGCAATAGGCAGAGGTTTTCTGTCTCCATCTTGAGTTGTTGCAATTAACAACTTATGACGGTACTTGTCATACAAATGGGTGGCATTAATCTGAATGATGGGCTTACAATATCGGAAGCCAGCCACACATGGTCTAAATGTCCAGAATAATCGACAAAAGACTCTTTTTGAACGATCGAGTCGATTATTCACAAAACATTCCTCGTCTTGCAACTCCACCACTGTGCCTTCCATGTCTATCTTCATAGCTGCTAGCCATCTGGGCAACACCTCATAAGATTTGTCCCAATCCCCAAACACATTCACAATAGCCATTTGTTTTGCCTTCCAAGCCTTTCGATATGAAACTTGGTAACCAAATTGGTTTCAAATCTGTTCAATAATTAAGGATACGGGTGCATCGGGTTTTGTTCTGACTAACTCCAAAATGCAAGAGCAGATCAAACGAGAGTCCAACTTCCAGTGATCTAATGACATAGATGAGTTTACGTAACTATGAGGTCCATTATATTTTGTAATCTGCCACGTATTCGACCTCTTGCTTTGTATGGCTCTAAGTCTTCAACTACAACCTTCGTCAAAACTAGGGCACTTGGCAGTCAGTCTTCGTGAATCAGAGTCTTCAATCTTGTACTCTTGATGCCTGTGAATGGAATATTGTTTGAGAGCTAACTTCACAGAATCTTTTGATGGAAACTGCAAGCCAACATAGAATTCATCACCCATACTACAAGTCCCACGACCCTAATTGAAAGTTATCGATTATTCAACGCATCCCAGTTAATTTGAGAAAACTGAGGGCATGGTGGCACAAACGCGGATTCAGGTCCTCGAGGCATAAATATGGATTGAGGAGCAACCGCCAATGGAACCTGTAAATTTTTTTCGGCATCAAAGTTTTTTGCCTCTATGTCGATGTCCGAATCGTCGCCCTCAGCTACTTGTGCTTCGTCTTCACTTGACTCTCATACTGCATCTTTGACAAGTGGGTTATCAGGTTCAACCATTGCACTACCAATAACGATCATATTGCATGACTCAATTTGATTAGAAGGACTAACTTGAGCTTCGATTTCATCAGAAGCTTCAACATGCTCTTCATGCCCACTTGTTTCTACCTCCACATACAACTCCATCGACGCCATGTTCGGAGTTTGACAGAAGGAATCTATCATGTACTTTACATCATCGTCCTCTTCTATTGGAAGCCCTACCCATCTCCACGGATTGAAGCATTGAGGACACCGATAGACAACTTTTGACACATGTTGGTTTGCTTGAAGCCTCAACTTTGAATGGATCTTAGTTTTCAACCCATCCAAAGTCATATCGGCTGTGATCACAATAGGCCTAGGAGGAGGACCTCGATACATGACACCTTCTTCACCATCATACATTGTCCCATTGAAGTAAATGTGCACATTTAGCGATTTTGTCATGTTAACTCCATTATAACAATTCAACACATTTATTTAATATATTAAAGCCATCAATTACAATATTAATTGGATATATAATAATGTATAAATATTTATAACAATGTATAATAATGTATTACATATATTTATTCAATATATTAACAATCAATTATAATATTCAATATAGTTATTTATGAAAAAAAATTTCTAAACTTGATTATTTTGAAAAGTACTTGAGAAATTAGTCAAGTACTTAAGAAAAGATATATATCCTAAACCCTAATATAAGCTACATTTCTTAATGTAAATCATGTCAAGTACTTAAGAAAAGACATATATCCTACTCGATTACCTACAAAATAATGATTCATACAATTTAGATTACATATCATACAACTTCATTATTCATTAGTCAATAAAAATATTAAAGTATAATAATATCAAATTACAATTAACACTAACCTAGTAAAAAACCAATCAACAAATAATAAATAAATTATTTAACTATTGAAAGAGGTACTTACAGTGTGAAGGAATACAATCTAAATTCACTGATCACAAATAATGATCCAGGCACCACTTCTAGTAAGAATTGAGTTCGTTGAGAGAGTTGAGCGTTTAGAGAAAGAAATTTTTAGAGAGAAGTGAGAATTTAGGAAATAGTTTGAATGTTACGAACGAATGGGTGATATATACTATTATGCCACCCTTGTTGGCTTATTGTGCTTGGTTGCGCCAACAAGAGTTTTTTAGTGCCAAGGCCAACCAGGGATGCTTCCACGTGGTGGCCACAAGGTAGGTCGCGCCAGCGTGTTAGCGCAACCTACGTGGATGCGCCAGCCTACGTGACGCATCCTGGTTGGCTAGATAATATTAAAAAAAGTCACGTAGGACAAAAAGGTGGCATTTTAGTATATAATTTTAAAAGAGTGACATTTTAGTAAATAGTTAAAAAAAGGATAATTTAGTAAATAGTTAAAAAAATGACAATTTGATAAATAATTTTAACAACAGTGACAATTTAGTAAAAAATCCGAAGTTTGACTTCACCCCTCCAAAATGTGGTTCCTAGGCTGTTCACGGTTTGATTGATTAGATTTCAAGAAGATAAGCCATTTGAATTGAACTAGTGGAGTTTGACTTCACCCTTCCAAAATGTGATTCGTTGGATGTTTACAGTTTGGATTAATATAATTTTAAGAAGATATGTCATTCAAATTGAACTAATCAATTTTTCTATAATAAAAACCAATTAATTTTGTTTTGATTGGAGAACCGAATCAAACTATGACGAAATCAAGTCGGTTTGGTTTGATTCAATCCAATCGATTTTTGTCCAAGTACTTTTTCATAAAAAATCTATACACAACTTTACATTTTTCTTTGCCAGGCCCAAAATTAATTTTGTTTGGTTTTCGGTTTTTTTTTAGTTTATTCAGTTTAGATGGATTTGGTTTGATTATGAACACTTATAGTTTGTATTCCACATCACTGAAAAATGAAAATAACATCAGTAAGAAATTTTTATCAACATCATATATAACATTGTTGTATCGTTTTTCCTCAAGAAAGTGTTTTGGCGACTCTCACTTTTTCTTGAGATAACTAACTTGTCAAATTGTGTCCCTCCTAGGTATGGAGGACGCTCCGATCCTCAAACTTATAAAACGCATTTGGGATATATTTCTTACCCATGCAGCTGGATGACTCAGAGATGATGGAAGCCATAAGAGAACCTTCTCAAGTAACATTTATTACTGCAGAAGTTGGGAATTTTGAATTTCTATCTGTGGTTATGAGCACTTACCCTGATTTGATATGGGAACTGGATATCATGGGTCGAACTATAATTCACACTGCTGTTTTGTATCGTCATGCTAGTATCTTCAATTTAAAACATGAAATAGGCCCAATAAAAGAATTCACAGTAACTTTTACAGATGATGAAGAAAACAATTTATTGCATTGTGCTGCAAGATTAGCACCACCAGATCGACTCAACATAGTTTCTGGAGCAGCTCTTCAAATGATGCTCGAGTTTTCATATGGTTTGAGGTATGGTCCATATATGTTATCCAAGCTTCTGTTATTCTTTATATTATACTTTTTTTTATTCTTTCTCCTTTTCATATCTTGACTTAATTACTTGAAAAATAGTACTCGTATATATTTACACACACATCAACACAATATTCATTATCTGATTACAGTTAGTCTCACTTTGTTTTTGGTATATTTACATTTTATAATCTAATTCTATCATCTCACTATAATGTGAGGTGATGTACAACTTAAAATTGTACATCAAACATTATTCTAATTACTTTATCTATATAAATCGTGATAGAGTTATAATCCTTTTCTATTCCTTATTTTATGCAAAACTCTACAAAGTTAGCAATTATACATACATGGCATTACGTATATCCTTGATGTGGTAGGAGGTGAAGAAAATAACGATATCATCCATAGAGATGAAAATTTTTGAAGGCATTACTCCTCGCCAACTATTCACCAAGGAGCATGAAGAATTGCTCAAAAAAGGAGATTCTTGGATGAAGCGAACAGCAAACTCTTGTATGGTTGTCTCAACGCTCATTGCCACCGGAGTGTTTTCTGCTGCCTTCAGCGTACCAGGTGGTAACAATGACAACACAGGAAGTCCTAATTATATGCAGAAACCAGCATTCCTGGTATTTGCGTTATCAGATGCTATGGCACTTATCTCATCTTCAACATCAATCCTAATCTTCTTGTCCATCCTCATCTCACGATATGCAGAAGATGATTTTCTCAAGTCATTGCCCTTGAAGTTGATATCTGGACTAGTAGCACTGTTTATCTCAATAATAAGCATGACGGTAACATTTAGCAGTGCCTTCTTCATAACATACTACCATGGTTTGAAGTGGGTTCCTAACTTCATTTCTGCACTTGCGTCTGTACCAATACCCTTTTTTATATTTCTACAGCTACCCCTTTGGTCTGACATAGTCTATTCAGCCTACATTTGTAGTTCTCTATTTAGGCCAATTAAACGTATGATTCACTAGAAAGATCGAGCTTGTGCTGAATAATGAATTTCAATTTCCTAATGTATGCATGTGTACTCTCTCAAAATGATGATTACATAGGTAACAAAATGCTAGAAGTGACTTCTTCAACTTTGAGATTGTTTAACATGTACCACAAATAATTCTCAATTTGATTGCAACCTTGTTCTACTCCATTCAATCAGGTAGTTGCTTCCACCTACGCAACGTAATTCACAAGTGATCATACAACAAAGAAGAATATTGGATCAATACATACTTGGAATTAAAAATGAAGTAAAACTGAAGAGTCATGATCAATCTTCAAAAATCTAAACGTGTGAAATAATTAGACCAAAATAGAGAAAAAAAAAAAGACGAAGGAAGTGGAAGGAAATCCACACACGGCAGCAAGTGAATATTATTGATGGAAAATTCTATAGTCATATAAAAAACAGAAGAACAGTAGAAAAAGACGCAAGAAAAGTGTGGATATAAAATTAGGCTTATCTACCAGACTTATGCATTTATAAAAAAAAAGGAGCCAAAGGGCACGTGGGAAGAGTAATGAGGTTTAATTTCCATAAATATTTTTCATCCTACATTTTTTATCCTCTATCCGCCACTTTTTCTTCTAGCTAGGCTTATTAGAAAATCACCTTAACAAAATCAAGAGGGGGTGAAATGGTTTATATGGTTCAATAACAGAAAATTTAAATTATTAAACAATAATTACAATATAAAGATAAGTAAAATTGAAAGTAAAAAAAGAATGGTTAAGAGAAATGCACAAATGATTTTTATACTGATTCGGTCACAACCAGCAACCTACATCTAATCCCTAAGCATAAGTTTAAGATTTTCTTCACTTGTCGAATTTTCTCTTACAATGACTCCGACGAACATTCCTCTACCTTAACCTCGAGACAGAGTTACAATGGTTTCTTTCACCAAGGATACCACTAAACCTCTCTCTACTTCTACCTGAAGAAGAGTAACTTTACAATAATTTCTTTCACCTTTATGCTCTTATAAAATGAGCTACAATAGATTCTAAAAGCAAACTCTCTCTATAGAGTGGATACACAAGCGTAGAACTAACTAGGAGGAGGAAGATAGATATAACAAACTTTCAGCAATTCATCACTTTTGATTTGAGCAAATGGTTGTCATATTTGATCTTTTCCAAGGCCTTCTACATGTAGTGAAGGGCTTCCCTTAACATTTGCTAGCCACTGGAGGTTGCAAAAAATCATCTAAGAGACTTTAAAATTCATGGGATATGCAGCTCATACGTTTTTAAGTAGTTGCTGTTTTAATTCCTAATAGTTGCTAATTCGCCCAATACGTGCTCTTTTAGTAGTTATTCTTTTCTGGTTTGAGTATAACAACATATTATTAAAAATTTTGATCGTTGAAGTATTCATTTGCACTTAAAAGAGCTTGATCCAATCATAAAGCAGTACAAATGACTTGTCTCTAACAATAATGGAAATCAAATATTAAGTAAGGAAATGTTTTATAAATAAATCAAATTTTAAAAATTTTCCTTCTATACTTCAAATTTGAAATTCAACTATAAAGCACATGCTAAAAATCATCTTAAACATTTAACCAAAATTAAGAGATTTAAATAAATCAAATACATGCTCAAATAACTTAATTTGCATATCATCATCAAAACTTAAAAACCCAACATTCTCCCCCTTTTTTATGATGACCCCATTATGAAGCATAAACAACAATTTGAGCATGACAAAGGAAAGTAGGAATCAATAATAATAATCAGAATTAACAGTAATTATATAAAATAGGAGTCACATATATTAAAAAGAGAAGGGTTTAGAAAAGGCTCCCTCTTAATTTATGAACTCTCTCTTAATCCTTGGAGGCTTGCTATGCTCCCCCTTAATCTATGAACTCCTTCTTAATCCTTAGAGGCTTGCTATGCTCCCCCTTAATCCATGAGCTTGCTTTTAGGTGAACTCCCCCTAAGTTCATGATCCAAATTGATAAACCTGTACTTTCTCCCGCTTCAACATCAAAAAGGTTAAGTGTAATGCAAATATAGTCCAAAAACTCATAGCAAGAAAAACAATAAAGATAGTCATAATATAATTCCAAATGTAAAGTGCTATGATCAGGATAACATGCCAATTTATACAAGAATGGAAACCATACCGAATTTCTAGATTTTCAAAAATATATTGAAAAGATTTAGAATATTGAGAAGCAGTTTAAGAAAGCATTTTGGAATAAACTTTCAAAAGAAATTTTAAGTGATACTTAAGGGTGTGCAAGAGCATATGATTTTTGATAAAACTATCCAAATGAACACTTTTTTCATCTATTTATCTTCAAGAAATTCAACATTTATCATCAAAACTTGTAGTGGACCTTTTGTGTTCATCATCACTTGGTATGCCAACATGAACAACATAAAGAGTTTTATCAGTATCTATCAGTACAAAGCTTCCTAAGCCAACACTATCACATATCAGTACTCAACACATTGATTTTTCAGTTAATTGTTCCTCTTGTCATAACCAAATTAGCAAAGAATAAATTGACAAGTTAAATATTTATCAAGCTTTGTTGATACTCAATTTTGTCCATAAAATTTTTATTTTTACTATTTAATCAAAAACTAATGAGTTTGTATTAATTAATGTTTAATTGTAATGCTTTGAATTTATTATTATTATTGTTGTTGTTGTTGTTATTTTGTTTGTAAAAATAAAAATAAAAAAATCATTTTTATAATAATAAAAAAATAAATAAAAATGCATCTAGTGCAAAACAAAAAGAAAACAAAATAAAAAATTAAAAAAAGGGTTTTGTTCCCCACTCACTTCACTAATTCACCCACTCCTTCACTAATGCACCCACTCCCGACACATCCTCACTAATTCACCCACTCTCACACAACTACCCAATTATGTACCCACTCACTCACCCAATCATGCACCCACACACTCCACTCACTCACGTATAGATTTTTTTTTAAATGCCATCCTACCAATATGAGAATGAGATTGCAGAGAAATTCTAGAGACAGAAATCAAGAAACACAGAGAGGAATTCTCCTAGACAGAAATTTCCTCGGACAGATACCAAGAATACAGACAAAAAATTCCTACGGGGAGCCTCCATTTTTTTTTTCTTTTCATCTCCATCTCCAACCCAAGTCTCTATCTCCACCAAATTACCAGAACTGCAACCCAGATCTTCACTCTCTCCATCCAACCCAACATCAACCACACATCAAACAATAAACCACCAACTTTCACCACCCTCATCACAATCCCACCCGCACCGCCTCACCTTCACACGCACAAGAATTTCCTCCATCTTGATTACCATAACAACATATATCCACAATATCTCATCCAAAATTTTCTTTAAAACAAATTATCAAACAGCTAGTGTGCACCAATTTAACAAGCCAGGCAACTCCTTTCCACCTTCACCCTCTTCACCCAAAGAACTCACCATCACCACCAAGCTTCATCAACCTCCACACCATCTAATCAATCATCAAGCTCCACCAACCATCCAACTGAGTTAATTCAATAATTAACCTACCCATAAATTAACTAAACAACCTTCACCTTCCAAACTCCCAACCACACAACCTCACCCATTCCAAGCTCCCAACCATGAACCTCCATAGCAGCATCATCGCGTCTCCACCGTCCTTCACCGTCGCTGTTCACGCCAGCACAGCAAAAGCCAGATCCACCACCGCAAAGGCAGATCTGCGCCGCTCCAACTCTCCACCCAGTCGTGCCGCCTAACTGCGATCCTCTCTGCCCCTAACCCGCGTCGCACAGAAGCCAGTGTGCCATCCCGACCAACGCGAAACTCCGAACGGCCAACACCTCCACTCCCTCGCGTTGTCTCTTTGTGTGCGAAGCCAGAGGTCTGAATCTCACACATTTTTTTTCTTCTTCGTCACTTTTACTTCTCACTGTAACTTTGTTTTGTTATTCTGAAGTTCTCTTTTGTGTTTTAGTAAGTTTGGAGTATATGTGGTTTTTGAAATAAATACTAATAATATAAAAAAGGTGAAAGAACAAGTTTTGGACAGAAGCAGCAGACCACTTTCACGTGGTTGTCTCCCACTTTTTTTTTTGACATTTGAATAAAAATAATTAATTAAAAAAGAGAAAGCAGATGGGTTAATAACTTTTGGGCCACCAGAAACAAAAGAAGTAAAAAAAAAAAGAGTGTAGAAAATTAAGAAACATAATGCTGAAAAAAGGGGTTTAGTATTAGATGAGTATTTTAATTAGTGAGTTAATTTTTATTTTTATTTTGGGGTTAAAGTTAGTTTGCCTAGTAGTATAGAGACTTAGTAAAATAAATTGAAAAATATAGGAACAAAATATATAGGATTAGATAATAATAAAAGTATAAAAAATAATAAATAAAAATGTCAAAATAAAAAAGTGGAAAAAGTAAAAAAAATGGAATAATAAACAAAAAAACAAAAAAAGTACTTTGAGCTTAATTGTATGTTTTTTTTTATGATTAGTTCTCATTTAATAGTATTTAATTTATTTAATGGTATGTTTTATATTGTACTTTGGGACTAATGTAAAACAAAAATAAATAAATAAATAAAAATTAAAAAAGTAGAGAAAATTTTGAAAATAAAATAAAAGTTGTTTGATTTGTGATGTTTATATTAAAATCTCATTTTTTTATTTAAGATCTTGAAAGATTGTGTTTACTTGTTTGTCTTTGTACATTTCTAAAAAAATAAAAAAATCTTTTAATTAATATAATGATCAATGATGATGATTGAATAACGAATGTTATTTTCAATATCGTTTGGATCATAATGGTTTATTGGGTGGCCTGGTGTTACCTTGAATCCTGTGCAAAGATGATTTTGATTTTCGGACAAAAAAAAAAATTCAAAATTTTTTTTTCTTAATTAAAATCAGTCAACTCACAATCGTTTTTAAAGAACTACATGACTTTGAGTTTCCCATTGCACCAGGGGATACGTAGGAGCAGAAATTTATTTCAGTCAAGCCAAAAAAATAAATTTTCACAATTTAGTTATTCCATTTCTTTTTTTAAAAAATAAAAATAAAAAAATTATTTATAAAGTCTTTTTTTAAAAAAGGGTTAAAATAAATATATTTGAGATTATTAAATTTTGCACAACTAACATAAGGTACCGTTTTGGAACTAGACAGGTGGTAGTAAGTGCTAACACCTTCCCTACCTGTAATCGACTCCCGAATCCAAACTCATTTTCCAAAAGACCAGATTCCTAATTAAAAGGTTTTTCTAATGTTTTCCCAATTCAAATAAACATTGGTGGCGACTCCATTGATTTTTCTAAAAGCGAATCTTTTTTCGGTCGTCCCATCGCGATCCCGGTTGCGACAGATGGCGACTCCACTGGGGAGACTTAGAGAGTCAGGCCTTCATTGTTAGTTGTGTAAATTTTTAATAATCTCTATTTATTTATTGTACCCATTTTTGTCTTTGTTTTGTTTTCTTATTTTGTAAATATTTTTTTTTCCGATAATGTCATCATGTGTTTACTTTGATTTATTTGTATATATGTTTGTGTTTTATTATTATTATTATTATTTCTTGATTAATTGTTGAAACCCTAGGGTAGATGATTACTAGTTGATTGTTGTATATATGTTTTTGGAAGTTGGAGGTAATTTTGTCTTTTTAAATTTTTGTACATATACTCCCACACGCACATCACTATCACTTACTTCACACACAAGCTGTATTCCCGAGCTCAGTACCTTGTAGGCTTAGATAGAGGGCGAAGTAGTGTTGCTTTGTGAGACCTTTGGTCTCCAGTTAGGCACATGAAAACCCCTCACTTAAATTGAACTCTTTTCGTTTGTAAGTTGTAACCTATCATGGGTGAGGATGGAGGACTCTTGCTAGCCAAAGTATTGGTGACTGCAAGGGGCAATTTGGGGACCTTTGTCTGATAAGGGTCTAGAACCAAAGCTATCACTTGTAGATATAACCTTAGAGCTACCATTGTTCATAGAACCCATCCTGCTAGACGGGTACCAAGATTAGGTACCCCTTTTTCCTCTAACACATGAGGAATTTCTGTTTGTCTTTTATTTTGTAGTTGCTAACTCCTTTTTGTTATTTTTTTTGTTCCTTGCATTTGCATATGTGATTCAATACTGTGAAGATATCGATAAACCTCGAGCATGAATAAGGGAAAGATGACTCTAATGTTTGAGGTAGCAGAGAGTATTCGGGCTGTTAGTGAAGAGTCTGCAAGAATCCAAGCCAAGGAAGGAAATAGCTCGCATCACGGGGATACTCCTTTACCTCCCTTAATGGGGAGCCATGACTTTGAGCAAAATGACCTAAGGAGGCTCCGTAATGTCTGGTGTAGTATGATAAGACAAGAAGAGTTCAATGACAAGTATGGAGATATTGCAGCTCTCATGTTTATCACCCCTAACCTCCAAATGTTGAAAGTTATGTTTCATTTTTGGGACCCCTCATATCGGTGTTATACTTTCCAACAATTTGACTTGGTGCCAACAATTGAGGAGTATGCTAAGCTTCTTAATAGAGATGACATGCCCAAGAACAAAGTGTACTCGCATGACCCCAAGAAGAAGCCAAGAAGGATGTTGTCCAAATAGATAGGTATTCATGCCAATGAATTGGACAAGTACATGATGGATGGAGGACGAAGTCTGGATTCAGAGTTCTTGCTTAGGATGGTTGAAGCTCAAGTTGATCAAAGTTTTGGTTTGGTAGCACTAGCCCTCGCTATTTATGGTTTAGTAATTTTCCCGAGATGAAAAAATCAAATAGATGGACATGTGATCAATTTGTTTGAGCAGATCGAGCATGGGGCACACCCAGCCCCACCAATTTTAGCTGAGACAATTTGATCCCTGAATTATTACCGAGTCCATCAGAAAGGAAGATTTTGAGGATGTGCACCATTGCTTACAGTATGGATGCTTAGTCATATGCCAACCTTGAAGTGCTTTAACCATCCAGAAGTTGATCTAAAACAGTATGTCATACCTACGCACCCGCTCTCTTTATATGGTCGTGACAATTGGCCTCCCCGAACTCCTACGATGAGGCAATGGATCAATTTTTTCATGGAAATAAAAGAAGTGGTCTAGATGGCCAAGTGGTTTCCCCTCACTTATACCATATATAGATGTGGAAGTAAATCGTGGGTTCCACTTATTGGCCCATGGGGAGTGGTGGGCTATGCTCCAGCTATGGCCCGAAGACAGATGGCTTCCTGGCAATTCATTCCTATGACTCATGGATTGTCAACATTTGAATTCTCATATAGTGATGAAGGAACTGACCACAAGATCAAAGAAGTCATTAAAGATTGGAAAAATGCGAGAAGCGTGAAGCCCGGTCTCCCCTCGTTTGAAACAACAAAAGATTATCCATTTTGGCAAGCTAATAGGAAGAAAGGGTTCCTTGCTCCTAAGGTACAAAGCCCGGAGCCACCAATGCACCAGTTTAATGAACCCAAAGACTACCACGCTGAAGCATAAGGCTGGTATAAAATCATTTATCAGCAGTGGGCCACCGAGAGAAGATCCTTAATGACTCAACTTGACACCACAAGAAGGAGAACACAAGGTCAAGAACAAGAAGCAGTCTCTAAGGAGATTGAGATAAAGAAGCTAAGAGAGACTTGTCAAGTCCTCGAGGCAATTATTCAAAGAAAAAATGGCCAATTTGAGGAGTTCAAGGCTGAATTTGAAATTTTGAATCAGCAGTGGAAAGACCATGTTGAACAGTCTGCTTCCTTAGAGAATAAGAAGAATAAACTAGAGAATGATGTTATTCTCTTGACTAATGAAAAAGATTTCTACCTTAATGCGAGTCGAGATATAGAGCGGAAAGCCAAAGTGGTAATTGACAATGTGAAGGACATCTCTAATCGATCGAGGAAAAGGGCAAGAGAGATTCTAAAAGTGGAAGTTAAGTTAATGCCAAGAGAAACCCAGGAGCTTTTGACCCAAGTTAGGAAGGATCTCAACTTCCTCGGTAAATTTCATTGAAGAAAACTTCCAAAATTAGTTTTTGAGAGTACTTATGTAATGTTCCTCGGTTCTAATGGAAATATTGAGTTAGCCTTATTCATTCTGTCTTGTTTTATAAAGCTAATGTCTCTATCTTTAGATAAATAAGACAAGTTTGACTTGAGGAGTAGCATGATCATTATGTTGTAAAGGCTAACTCTCTATGGCCTCAAAGATTTTCTTTTTGAATGAACGAGGTTTATCAATATCGTTTGCTGCTTTGGATCATGTCTCTGTATATATAATTTTACTTTTGTTTGCATTTTTTTCTTCCTCATGCTCCTAATAATGATAACAAATAATGAATACAGAAAAAAAATTGTCTCTACGACATCCTTATAGGACTCGTTCCCAAGATAAGATCATAGATGAAATAGAACAAATTCAAGAGTTGAAGAATGAAGTGAATCAGCTCAGAGAGCAAATGTCTAAGATGATGGAGATGCTACAGTCCATGGACAATAGAAGGAACACAGGTGGGAATCCCTCAGTGGCAAATGAAGGACATCCGGCCACGCCTCTTCACCCGCCCAGTTTCACTTCAATTCCTCTACAATACCAAGGCTTTAATCCTCAAGGGGTTGTGATGCCACTCACCATTTATCCAAACAACATCACTCAATCCTCAGTCACCGGTTCGCAGGAAAATCAGGTGCCATCATTCCCACCATATGGTCTCCCTCCAGGATATGTACCACTATTAGCCGCCAACCCCCTTGATAATACCACCCCAATGGTAACGCCAACTTCAAACCCGCCAAACACTTCTCAAACCCAAGTCACTCAGCCAAATATCAGTGAAGCCCTGCCAACACAGCACCCATTCCCTTTCTTTATCTCACCATATGGTCTCCCTTCTGGATTTGTACCACCACAGGCCCCCAATGCCTCTGATGGCAACATGCCTGCTTCAAATTCATTAAGCACAGCCCAACCACATGCTCATTACCTTGGTGCTAGTAGAACCCCACCTGTGCAACATCTTGTTCCTACTTTCATGCCACAATATCCAACGAATTCTTCTGCCGAAAATCCTCAGCTCAAAGAGAAGTTTGAAATTCTTGAAGAGAGACTACGAGCCATAGAAGGAGCAAGTGGCTATGGTCTTTTAGATGCCTCCGAGCTCTATCTTGTCCCGGATGTGGTGATTCCCCCAAAGTTTAAAGTCCCATATTTCGACAAATATAAGGGAACCACTTATCCAAAGAACCATCTAAGCATGTACATCCGTAAGACAGCTAGTACAACAGCTAGTGTGCACCAATTTAACAAGCCAGCAACTCATTTCCACCTTCACCCTCTTCACCCAGCAACTCACCATCACCACCAAGCTTTATCAACCTCCACACCATCTAATCAATCATCAAGCTCCACCAACCATCCAACTGAGTTAATTCAGTAATTAACCTACCCATAAATTAACTAAACAACCTTCACCTTCCAAACTCCCAACCACACAACCTCACCCATTCCACGCTCCCAATCGTGAACCTCCATAGTAGCACCATCACGTCTCCACCGTCCTTCACCATCGCTGTTCACGCCAGCACCACAAAAGCCAGATCCACCACCGCAAAGGCAGATCTGCGCCGCTCCAAATCTCCACCCAGCCGTGCTGCCTAACTGCGATCCTCTCTGCCCCGAACCCGCGTCGCATCGAAGCCAGTGTGCCATCCCAACCAACGCGAAACTCCGACCGGCCGGCACCTCTACTCCCTCGCGTTGTCTCTTTGTGTGCGAAGCCAGAGGTCTGAATCTCACACATTTTCTTCTTCTTCGTCACTTTTACTTCTCACTGTAACTTTGTTTTGTTATTCTAAAGTTCTCTTTTGTGTTTTAGTAAGTTTGGAGTGTATGTGGTTTTTGAAATAAATACTAATAATATAAAAAAGGTGAAAGAACAAGTTTTGGACAGAAGCAGCAGACCACTTTCACGTGGTTGTCTCCCACTTTTTTTTTTTGACATTTGAATAAAAATAATTAATTAAAAAAGAGAAAGTAGATGGGTTAATAACTTTTAGGCCATTAGAAACAAAAGAAGTAAAAAAAAAAAGAGTGTAGAAAATTAAGAAACATAATGCTGAAAAAAGGGGTTTAGTATTAGATGAGTATTTTAATTAGTGAGTTAATTTTTATTTTTTGGGGTTAAAGTTAGTTTGCCTAGTAGTATAGAGACTTAGTAAAATAAATTGAAAAATGTAGGAACAAAATATATAGGATTATATAATAATAAAAGTATAAAAAATAATAAATAAAAATGTCAAAATAAAAAAGTGGAAAAAGTAAAAAAATGGAATAATAAACAAAAAAAAAAAAAAGTACTTTGAGCTTAATTGTATGTTTTTTTATGATTAGTTCTCATTTGATAGTATTTAATTTATTTAATGGTATGTTTTATATTGTACTTTTTGACTAATGTAAAACAAAAATAAATAAATAAATATTAAAAAAGTAGAGAAAATTTTGAAAATAAAATAAAAGTTGTTTGATTTGTGATGTTTATATTAAAATCTCATTTTTTTATTTTTATTTAAGATCATGAAAGATTGTGTTTACTTGTTTGTCTTTATACATTTCTAAAAAAATAAAAAATCTTTTAATTAATATAATGATCAATTATGATGATTGAATAGCGAATGTTATCTTCAATGTCGTTTGGATCATAATGGTTTATTGAGTGGCCTGGTGTTACCTTGAATCCTGTGCAAAGATGATTTTGGTTTTCAGACATTTTTTTTTCAAAATTTTTTTTCTTAATTAAAATCAATCAACTCACAATCGTTTTTAAAGAACTACGTGACTTTGAGTTCCCCATTACACCAGAGGATACGTAGAAGCAGAAATTTATTTCTGTCAAGCCAAAAAAATAAATATTCACAATTTGGTTATTCCCTTTCGTTTTTTTAAAAAAAAATTAGTTATAAAGTCTTTTTAAAAAAAAAGGGTAAAAATAAATATATTTGAGATTATTAAATTTTGCACAACTAACATAAGGTACCGTTCTTGGAACGGCAGGTGTGTAAGTGCTGCTAACACCTTCCCTACCTGTAATCGACTCCCGAATCGAAACTCATTTTCCAAAAGACCAGTTTCCTAATTAAAGGGTTTTTCTAATGTTTTCCCAATTCAAATAAATATTGGTGGCGACTCCATTAATTTTTCTAAAAGTGAATATTTTTTCGGTCGTCCCGTCGCGATCCCAGTTGCGACAAGCTTCAAGATGATATCCATCCTATTTTTTGTAAAAACATTCATCACATAACAGAAAATCATTCCTAAAGGAATGATTCTTAGATATACCAATAGTAGGGATAGACAACTAAATTGTGACCAATGGGTACCAACAAGTACAAGTATTCAAATAATCAAATAATATAATTCAGACCATAAAAAAGAAAAACAAGTCAGTAGTAAATTAGACAGTCTCAGAGTGCTCAACAAAAAATAAAAATTAATCCAACGCCAAACTCAGATAACACAAATATTTATACCAACAAGATGTCAGAACTAAAAAAATAGCAACTAAAAATAGCAATTACCCTGTAGTTTCTATTTTGTTTAGTAGATACTACTTTTGACAGTAGCAGCAAAATGTGAAAATTTAAAAAAAAACTTAAGAAATGCCTGGACATGGTTCCAATCACTCAAAACTGACATTATTATCATATAATGGCATCATCCTATGCACTCTAACATACAAAACGTAATATGCATAAAATTAGCATAGAGTAAAATATAAGTTTAACATGAAACACATAATTCAAAAAAATTTATTATGAGTCACAAAATCTAAAACCACTTAATTTTGTAATTATATAATTAAATGACAATAAATGTAACCATTCAACTTAACCAAAGAAAACACAGAGGTCATTCAAGACTAGTTAAACCAATTTCATTCCTTATAAAGCAACTTACTCACATAATATGTTTCAAATATATATTTAATTGAGAAAAAGTAACAAAGAAACATGAGTTGATACTAGTTTTATCAATTCTAATGCTTATCATTTCTCATTGTCTCCAATGTGATAGTTCTTCCTTGTTTGAGCTTGTGGGAGATGAAATTAACTAACTCTTGAGCATCCAATATCAATGAATTATTGTTCCTTAATGCTTTTCTTCAAGCACACCTACAAGATAAATTTTACCTTTTGTACCAAAATTCTTTTGGGTCCTTGGGTGTTAGAGCTTAAAGAACCAACCTTAGTGACTTTAGGAACCCACATCATCATAGAAACATTTTTCTTCATAGCACATACTTGAATATGAAAGAAACTTAGAGAGGATTTCTAAATTGCTTGAGTCAATTGTACTCAGCATATTGGGTTTATATATATATAAGGAATTAGTTACAGTATAATATTTACTAGGATAATAAAAGATGATAAATATTTCCTATGATGCTAAGGTTCTAATGTTACTAGAAAAACACAAACTATAAACTGATCAAGTTCCAATAATATGTAAATTCCAATATTCCCCCTCAAGCTGGAGCATATATATCATAAGCATCCAGCTTGTCATAAATGTATGTTATTCTTGGACCCCGAAGAGACTTCGTAAGAAGATATGCCAATTGGTCATTAGAATTTACAAACGAAATAAAGATCTCCTTTGAAACAATCTTCTCACGGATGAAATGACAATCAATTTCTATATGTTTGGTTCATTCATGGAAGACCTGATTTGAACAATATGAAGTGCTGCTTGATTATCACAAATTAACATCATAGGTCCTATTTCGTAAAACTTCAACTCTTTTAATAGTTGTTTTAACCATATGAGTTCACGTGTAGTGAGAGTCATAGCTCGATACTTCGCTTCAGCACTTGATCTAGCAACCACATTCTGCTTCTTGCTTTTTCATGAGATAAGATTTCTTCCAATAAGAACACAATATCCAGAAGTTGATCTTCTATCATTAGGAGACCCAGCCCAGTCAGTATCTATATAAGCAATAACATTCATATGTCCTCTGTTTGTATACGCTAACCCTTTTCTAGGGGAGCCCTAAATATATCTCAAAATTTGAATAAATGCGTGCCAATGATTAACACAAGGAGAGTTAAGAAATTGACTTACAACGCTAATAGCAAAAGATATGTCTGGTCTAGTCACAGTGAGATAATTAAGTTTTTCCACCAATCTCCGATACTTTCCTGGATCTGAAAAGGGTTCTCCCTGATCTGGTAGAAGTTTAATAGTCAGGTCCATAGGAGTATCAACTGGTTGCAGCTTAGCATTCCAATTTCTTCTAAAATGTCAAGAGCATACTTCCTTTGTGATATAGCAATACCATCCTTTGATTGAACTACCTCAATCCCAAGAAAGTAAGTATATTAGTCGACTCAAATCTTTAGTTTCAAAATGACAAAACAAATGTTGTTTCAGTCTTTGAATTCCTTCATGATCATTTCCTATGATAACAATATCATCCACATAAACCACAGATAGATATACATGTTAGATGAGTGTGTATAAAACATAGAGTGATCTGCTTCACTGTAAATCATTCCAAACTGCTATAAAATTGTATTAAACCATCCAAACCAACATCGAGGAGACTGATTTAGACCATACAATGGCTTATGTAATTTGCAGACTAATCTTGACTCCCCCTGAGCAACAAACCCCAGAGGTTGCTCCATATAAACTTCTTCAGCTAGATCACCATGTAAAAATGCATTCTTGATGTCCAATTGATACAAGGGCCAACGATTCATGGCTGCTGTGGATACGAATAGCCGAACAGAGGCCATTTTTGTAATAGGGGAGAAAGTATCACTATAGTCAATACCAAAAATCTAGGTAAAGCCTTTCGCAACAAGATGAGCTTTCAAACAGTTCACCTTGCCATCAGGACTTACTTTGACAGTGAAAATCCACTGACAACCAACTGTCAATTTCCCAGGAGGAAGGGGAATAAGTGTCCATATGTGATTAGATTCAAAAGCTATCATCTCATCAATCATTACTTGCCGCCATCCTGGATGGCTTAGTGCTTCCTGGACAGATTTAGGAATAAAAATAGACAATAAAGCAGATCTAAAAGCATAATGGGATGGGGACAAACAATGATAACTCAAAAAATTATAAATAGGATAGGGATTACGAGAAGAACGGATACCTTTACGAAGTGCTATAGGGAGGTCTGTAGGAGAGGAATCCGGAGCAGGTATGGACGCTGAAGTAGGAGATGAATCACCGGATTCTGGAGTAGGGATATTTTCTGGAGGCGAAGGACAAGGACAACGATGATAGGTGATGAGAGGATGAGGTGAAGACTGTTGGGAATAATTTTCTTGTTCTGGTGGATAGAGCTGGCAAAACGGGTTCAACCCGTCAGGTTAACCCACCAACCCGCTGTTTTTTTGCGGGTTTGGTTCAAGGATTGAACCTATATTTTTTTTCCAACCCGCATAACTTTTGCCCCGCATAACCCGCGGGTTAAGCGAAGCGGTGGGTTGGCCTATGCGTTGACTCTTTTTAAAAAAATGATAAGTAATACTATAAATAAAAATTCTTTGATGTTATATAATTTATGTTTGAATATTTAATTAAACTATTTTAAAAATTATATTTTAGATATGTGATTTGTAATTTTTTACCATTATTATTTATAGTATTTATTGATTTTTTATATATATATTTTTTATTTTTTAGGCGGATTAAGTTTGGTTGACATCCGCCAACTCATCTATTTTTTCTCATTTTATCTTTTATGCGGGCCAACCCGCCAACCCGCTAACCCGCCTTAAAGCGGGGTGGGTTAGCTCTTCCAATCCATTTTTTAAAACAGGTCAACCCACCCCTCCCCGCATTTTAGCGGGTTGAAGCGGGTCGGGGCGGGTTGGCCCATTTTGCCAGCTATATTGGTGGACTCGAAGACTGAGGAACAAAGACCGGAGTTCTCAGGTAAGGAGCTGGTAAGACTTGAGATATAGAGTCTGGTTCAACCTGTGTAGTATAGTACGGTGTTTCCTCGAAGAATGTAACATCAGCAGAGATATAAAAGCGATGAGAGGTAGGAGAGTAACACTGGTACCCTTTTTACAGGTGAGAGTACCCAAGAAAAATACATTTAACAACACGCGCAGTTAATTTATCTTTTCCTAGAGAAAGATCATGCACAAAACAAGTAGAACCAAAGACACGAGAAAGAATTTTATAAACGGGTTCTTTAGGAAACAAGAGGGAATAAGGAACTTGGTTATGTAAAACAGAAGATTACATGCAATTTATTAAGTACCCAGCAGTAAGAATAGTATGCCCCCCAAATTTCAAAGGTGCATTAGCTTGTAATAACAAAGTACGGGCAGTATCAAGCAGATGATGATGTTTTCTTTCTGCAATACCATTCTGTTGTGGAGTATGAGGGCAACTAGATTGATGGAGCACACCATAAGAAGACATAAAAGAATTAAAAGGAGCAAAAAAATATTCTTTTGCATTGTCACTGCACAAAATATGAATTGTGCACCCAAACTGAGTATGGATTTCATTGCAAAAATTTTGGAAGATGCTAAACAACTCAAAGCAGTCTTTCATTAAAAATATCCAAGTATATCTTGAGTAATCATCAATGAAAGTAACAAAATATCGATATCCTAAAATAGAACTAACACGACTAGGACCCCAAACATCTGAATGAACAATATGAAAGGAGAATTCAGATCGATTATTGACTTTACTTGGGAAATTATCTCGAGCATCTTTTCGAAGCTGACATGACTCACACTTAAAAGACTGCAAATGAGAGAGATGAGGAACCATATTCTTTAATTTATTCAGACATGAATGACCCAAACGATGATGAAGAAGATTAGGAGACTTGGTAACAGCACATATGGTAGATGATGAAGTTTAAAGATAATAGAGTCCTTGTGATTCAAAACATGTGTCAATCGTCTGCCCCGTACTCCGATCCTGTATATGGAAAGAACCAGCAGAAAATGTTATAGAACAATTGAGAGTGCGAGTAAGCTGACTAATAGAAATTAAGTTAAAAGGACAGCCGGGAATAAAAAGAATAGAGTTCAAAGTTAAAGATGGGAGAGGTGCAACTTGACCAACACCAGTAGCTTTAGTCTTTGAACCATCGGCAAGGGTGATGAAATGAGGAATTTTGGTGGATACTAATCTTGAGAAAAGTGAAAAATTACCAGCAATGTGGTTAGAAGTGCCAGAATCTAGAATCCAGGATTCAGCAAACATAGAATGAGTGAGATAAGCCATAGAATTATCGGTGTGGACGACACCAGCCATAGAATGAGTGAGACCCTTTTGAGGCTTATCAGAGGCCATGAGAGTAAGTTTAGAGATAGTCAAAAGCTCCCAAAAAAAGATCTCAAATAGTGGCAGCAGAAGACGCCTTTTAAGTATAAGAACAAAGGTAGGCTTCAAGGACCCACTATCTAAACAGGGGTGAATAGAGCAGATGACTACTTGGACAGACTCAGGGAGGTTCGACGAGCAGAACGAGATTGGCGGTGATGAATTTCGACGATGGAAAGGCAGCGCGTGGCGGCAGTTTCCAATGACGAGACTTGGAGAGATAGCTGGAAATGGTTGTCTGAGATGACTGGGGCCCTTCCTCTGACAAATGAGGGGACTTTGGACGAGGTTCTAACCTTGACAGTGGCTGGAACGTGAACAGTACGAGAACAGTGTAGGAACAGTGATGTGAATAGTACATGAACAGTAAGGGAACGATATGTGAACAATGTAGGAACAGTATTGTGAATAGTACGCGAACAGTGCATGAACAGTATGAGAACAGTGATAGGAACAGTATGGGTTGAGAGACCAGAAGCAAGATCAACCCGCTCTGATACCAACTTGAATATCAAAGAAACTTAGAGAGGATTTCTGAATTGCTTGAGTCAATTGTACTCAGCATATTGAGTTTATATATATACAAAGAATTAATTACAGTATGATATTTATAAGGATAATAAAAGATGATAAACATTTCCTAGGATGCTAAGGTTCCAATGTTACTAGAAAAACACAAACTATAAACTGATCAAGTTTCAATAATATGTAAATTCTAACACACATGTATATGATATGTGTCTTTTTTGTCCACAATAGTTACATGTCACATATGGAGTTGTCGAAACACTTGTTTTTACAAAAAAAAATCTTATAATAATTTTTACTTTTACAATTATTAAATCCAATTCCAACTTTATTAAGAGAACATTTTTGTTTTCCTAATAGAATATCTAAATTTTCTTTTCCTTTTACAAATTTTGCAAGATCTTTAGTAAGCTCATCAACTTTTTTATTTAATAAAACATTTTCAATAATCAATTTTTGTTCATTTTCATTTGAAAAATTTTTTAACCTTAAAAGTAATCAACCTTTTCATTTAATAAAATATTTTCAGCAATCAAATTTTGTTCATTTTCATTTGAAATATTTTCTAACTCCAAAGGTTCAACATCTTTTCTTAACTTCTCAAGTTCAACAAGAGCATCATCATAATTGGATTTTAAAGCAAAATATGATTTAGATAGCATAATAGAATCTTTTAACAATTGTTCAAATTCATCATTTAATTCATCATAAGAAGTAGAATGATCAAAGTCATTTACCTCATCATATTCAACATATTGTTCACTTCTTGCCATGAAACACATCTGAGCCACCTCATTTTTATCTTCTTCTTCACTTTTCAATGAAGAGTCATCACAATCACTCCAACTTGAGCTTGCTATGATTGCTTTCTTTTTCGTAGGCTTCTTTTGAAATTTTATCTTTGTGAAAGGACAATCGGATTTATAGTGACCAACCTTTCTACATCCATAGCACACAATTTGATCTTCTTTTGAATCATTCCTTTTGAATTGATGCCTCTTCCTTGAACCAAACTTTTGCTTATTAAGTTTATAGAGTCTCTTGGTTAAGAGTGTTATCTCTTCATCATTACTCATTTGAGTTCATTCATCGTCTTTCTCTTGGTATGAGGTTAATGTGGCTTTGAAAGCAACTCCTTTCCTTGTTGAGTTCTCTTCCTGCAATCTATTAAGAAAAATTGATTCATAGGTTAGAAGATTACCTCTTAATTCATCATAGGAAATTGTATTGAGGTCTCGTCCTTCTTGAATCGCAGCCACCTTTGATTACCATTCTTTGGTGAGACTTCTTAGTATCTTCCTTACTAATTCTCTATCCGTGTATACTTTCCCAACAGCATCAAAGGTGTTGACTATGTTTAAGAACCTCTCGAACATCTCATCAATCTTTTATTCCTCCTTCATGTTAAACAACTCGTACTCATGAATAAGTATGTCAATCTTCGCTTCTTTTACTTGGCTTGTTCCTTCGTGTGTGACCTCTAACTTATCCCACATTTGCTTAGCCGTTTTGCACCTTGATATTTTTCTAAAATCATCCAGATTTACAGCGCAATAGAAAATGTTTTTGGCTTTCACATTTTGTTCCATCTTCTTCATGTCTTCATTATTGAATTCCTCTTCAGTCTTCTCTATCTCTTTGCCATCTACCACTTTCTTTGGAGTGGATGGTCCATTTTTTATCACAAGCCAAAGTTTGTAGTCGATGGACTGAATGAATATTCTTATGCGCTCCTTCCAATAAGTGTAGTTTGACCCATCAAAGTATAGTGGCCTTAAGATGGATTGCCCTTCAATGACATTTGAGTTCATCAAGTTTCCTGCCATGGAACCTGCAAGGATTGACTTCTCAAGCGGTTAAGCCTTCTAGAGAATTAAGTTCTGGTACCAATTGAGAAAACCAAGAGAGGGGTGAATTGGTTCTATATGATTCAATAACAGAAAATTTAAATTATCAAACAATAATTGCAATATAAAGACAAGTAAAATTGAAAGCAAAGAAGAAAGGGTTAAGAGAAATGTACAAATGATTTTTATATTGGTTCGGCCACAACTCAGGACCTACATCCAGTCCTCAAGCATAAGCTCAAGATTTTCTTTGCTTGTCGAATTTTCTCTCACAAGGATTCCGACGAACCTTCCTCTACCTTAACCTCAAGGCAGAGTTACAATGGTTTCTTTCATCAAGGATATCACCAAACTTCTCTCTACTTCTACCTGAAGAAGTGTAACTTTATAATAGTTTATTTCACCTTTATGCTCTTATAAAATGAGCTACAATAGATTCCAAAAGTAAACTCTCTCTATGGAATGGATACACAAGTGTATAACTAACTAGGAGGAGGAAGATATATAGAACAAACTTTAATCAATTCCTCACTTTTGATTTGAGCAAGTGGTTGTCGTATTTGATCCTTTCCAAGGCCTTTTATATATAGTGGAGGGTTTCCCTTAACATTTGCTAGCTGTTGAAGGTTGCAAAAAATCAGCTAAGATACTTTAAAACTCATGGGATATGCAGCTCGTACATTTTTAAGTAGTTATTATTTTAACTCCCAGTAGTTGTTAATTCACCTAGTACGTGTTGTTTTAGTTGTTATTCTTTTCTAATTTGAGTATGACAGCATATTATTCAAATTTTTGACTATTTGAGCATTCATTTGCATTTGAAAGAGCTTGATCCAATCATAAAGTAGAATGAATAACTTGTCTCTAACAATAATAAAGATCAAATATTAAGTAAAGAAATGTTTTATAAATAAATCAAATTTTGAAAACTTTCCTTCTATACTTTAAATTTGAAATTCAACTATAAAGCACATACTAAAAATCATCTTTAACATTTAACCAAAATTAAGATATTTAAATAAATCAAATATATGCTCAAATAACTTAATTTATATATCGTCATCAAAACTTAAAAACACAACACACCTAAAAATCTTACTTGAGATCCATCTATCAAACCTATAAGGTAGGTCCTAAATCATAAATATAAAAAAACAAACAAACCTATAAGTGCTAGTATTCTGCATAATCAAGATTGGAGTTTTGCTGGAGAACTTGCTCGACTGCCCGTGAATGACCTACCCCTTCTATGGCTGGTTCAACCTCGCATCTCATTCAGCCGCTAACAGCTATTCTCTCATGGGAAGCTCATACTATTACAACCCTCGCTCTTCGTCGGAGACAATGTGGCCGATGGCAGCAAAATCCTGCCAGAGATATGATATTTCTAGCACGAATATGTGCTATCAGCTACTTTGACACCTAATCTCAAGGTGTCCCTTGAGTGCCTTCTATGTGCTCCAAGGAGCACTGCATTCATCCAATTGATTTCCATTGTCATTATTCTCCATTAATCCTAATCAATCCTTTCCCACTAAGTTTCTGTTTTGAAAAGAATTTTAAAATCCCCTTCCCCAAATTTCAAATTTTACATAATCATTTTTTATTTTTTTACCATCATTTATTTTATTGTATCATTATCTATTTTTAATTGCTACAATAATTAGTTTAACACTTAAATTTTAAAAATTATTGTTACTGCATCTAATTTTTGTTCTTACTGTTTTATTACCGTAATAAAATCTTATTTTTTGTTCTATTATTATTTTGTTATTATTATTATTTTTTTTTTTTTTTTGAGTGAGATATTGTAATTGACATGCGACATGGGTGTTGCAGCCAAAATTTTTGTTTTATATAATAATTACTAGAATAATACTGTGCGACATGGTTATAAAAAATTAAATATTTAAAAGTTATATATAATAATTATTTTTATTTGGATACAACATAATATATTATAATTATTTAATATTATAAAAATTATATTTTTATTATTTTTATAAGTCCTCGCATAAACTATAACGTTTGACTGAGTGGAAGGACCACGTGGAAAGCAAGGAATTTCACAAATTCCACCTCATTTTGTAGAATTTGAAAATTCTTCATTTTTTATTATCTAAAATTACTCAATAAAAATCTCTTGAAATTCTTAAATTTCTCCAGTCTAATATCTAAACAAGTTATTTATTCACAAATTATTTTAAATTCTCTATAAAAATAAATTTCTTCTTTAAAATATTCTAATTCAAACACTACCTAAGAGCTTCAAAAATCTGGGACATGGCAATCTTAATTCTAGAAAAAATGAAAAAAAAATAATGCATTTCAAAAAATTATTTCACCTGGACTTGTCAAAAATAATAAATCTTATGCATCCAAAAGTCTAAAATGTGGAGATAAAATTAGGTTAATCTATCATACTTACACGAGTATAAAAAAAGGAACCGAAGGGCATGCAAGAAGAGTAACAAAGTTCAATTTTCGTAAATGTTTTTTGTCTTACATTTTTCATCCCTTTTCCATCACTTTCTCTGCGAGACGTATTAGAAGGTCACCTAAAAATCCTACTAAAGATTCGTCCACCAAACTTATAAGTCTTAAACCTTACAAAAAAGAAAAACACTAATTTAAACCGTCCCCAAAGTATATGAGTTATAGAAGACAAGGTGGGCATGGCACCACCAAAAAGCTTGGAGACTTTTTTATTTAGATTTATTTAATATATGTGGTCTGATTTTTAGTAGGACACTAAAAAATATTAAATCAAATATAAAAAGTGATATAGTAACAATAAAATAATACTTTGTACAAAAAATAATGATAATTTCACACCATGCCATAGATTATTTAGTAGAGCAAAATATGTGTACGGAACTGTAGGCCTTTAGCCAAGAAGACCACACTACACAGCTTGAGCTGCTATGAAGTTTATCAACCCTATATTGTGCGTATTTGTTGGTTTTATTATCTTTCATAGTCCGAAAAGTAAAATAAAATTAATTCGTGCAACCTATTATATAAACATATGTTATTATATTATTAAAAACTAAATAAAAATATCAAAATATAACACATAATTGGATAATATACACGGATAATGAATTCAAATTAAACTAAAGTAGTGTTTGGATAGAGTATTCTAAGATTTTGAAATTCAAGAATATTGAATTGCAGCAATTTAATATTATATCATTTACAAAAAAAAAAAAAATTGTTTGCATGCCTTGAAATTGAAATGTACCCAACCTTCCACAATAGCATTCTTGCTGTTGTTAATGCTTCTCTATTCACAATAGAAGGAAAATTAGCTTCAACTTCCATTCACAATGCTTCAACTTCGAATGTACTACTATTCTGCATCATCAAGATCGGAGTTTTGTTGGAGAACTTGCTCGACTGACGGTCAATGACCTACCCCTTCTATGGTTGGTTCAACCTCACATCTCATTCAGCTGCTAACAACCACACAAGCCAAATCTGGAATCCTCCTCTGAATATATCGAGTACTAACTTGAAGATCTTGTTGTGATGCTCCCAATCAATGAGCTATTCACTCATGGGAAGCTCATACTACTACAACTCTCACTCTTCGCCGGCGACAATGTCGCTGATGGCAGCAAAATCCTGTCGGAGATCTAATATTTCTAGCACGAACCTGTTCTTATTCTCGCATAAGCTTCTACAGCGTTTGACTGGGTGGAAGGACCACGACGAATGCAAGGAATTTCACAAATTCCACCTCTTTTGGTAGAGTTTGAAAATTATTCATTTTTTTTAATCTAAAATTCTGGTTTAATATCCAAACAAGTTATTTATTCACAAATTATTTTAAATTCTATATAAAAATAAATTTCTTCCTTAAAATACTCTAATCAAACACTACCTAAGAGTTTAAAAAACTGGGACATGACAATCTTAATTCTAAAAAAAATGGAAAAAAATAATAATGCATTTCACAGAATTATTTCACCCGAACTTGTTAAAAATAATAAATCTTATGCATCCAAAAGTCTAAAATGTACGTCATTGACTAATGAAACTATATAAATAGAGATTTATATAAAATATACATATTGCTGATGCTGATTTCAGGGAGATTTCTGCATGTTTGTCCCGCTTTAAAGAAGACTCTGTTGTTTGCGGCTTGCCTGTTTCCAAAAATTGAGTCTTCACTCAAAATAAAAAATAATAACCGAGTAATATTACACACTTGACAGCTACTTCCTTTTGAATACTGCGGGCCGTGACATTCCTAAACTTCTTTTCTTATCAGAGTTCAGTTAATCAGTTAATCCAGCCCTAGTTCAAATTGACGATTAGAGCTTCACGCCACTAATGTTTATAATAATACAAATACAAATATAAACTTTTCTCTGATATATCACACATTGTTTAGCTAGTCTGCTAGCATTTATCATATAAAAAAACTTGTAATATGTACTTTTCCAAAAAATGATTTTTGTATTAAATTAATTAATAATTCTTTAGCGAAAATAGAACTAGGTCTAAAACTTGAAATTTACAGCAAAACTTTAATTAAAACATCTATATATTCCATATCAAAAGACTTTATTGTCGTGCAATTAGGAAACGGAGTTGAAGTGCTAATTCATTTTTGGTAGCTCTGGGCGTTATTAATTTATTAAATTCCCAATGATTCAATGACCTGAACGCTTGTAATTATTAATGTGCTTGAAATAATTTTTTTTTTCATATTCAATTGTCTAAGTGTAATATCCCTAATAAATAAACATGATATAATAAAGAACAACTTATAAAATAAAACAATATAGAACTATTATTCAAATAACTAATGAGTTATAAAAGCCTATTGTGCCAATTGTAAGTAAGTCATTTTATTCGAATAAGGTCCTGTTACTCAAATAAATGACTAATGTTAATATGTGAAGATCAGATCATTATTCGAATAAAAAAAATTTATTCGAATAAGTATCAAAAAAGTAATACATCATGTTGCAGCTTTAGTTTCTTTTCTTCAAGAATGATCAAAACAATTAGTTGAAATATAACTAGATAATGAAGTAAGCAAAGTGATGTCATTCAGAGACAAGTGACAGTAAGGGGACTCTTAGAAGACTTTGAAATAATGATTGGTAAAAGGAGGTGTTAAGTTGTGATTGGAACAAAGGAACCATGCACATTCCTACGTAAACAAGTGTGCTGCTCATTCAATGAAGGTGAGTTAAATTTGCCCAAGTGTCATTTAATTGAAACAAATGACAAGCTATGAACGAATCAACCCCAGAAAATTCTAGAATGATGATGAGGTGTAGGAAGATAAATGTTCAAGGAGTTTACGTGTAATAAGCGGGATAAAAATCTGGTGATAGGAATGATTATGGGAAAAGATAATTTTGAAGGAATGAATCCCGTTTGGACAGCTACACAACCCAACCTCATCCTTACATCATTCCTTTACGTAAAACTAGCCCAAAACTGCCCTATAAATACGATACCACTCCTCCCAATTTCGTCACAAAACACACCCACTCAACCCACGAGAATAGCCTCTGTTTTCTGCATATTCAACTTCATCATCTTCAATCCCACTATCTCCAACTACATTACCCAAAGCTAAATTCTAAAAAAATAGGTAAAAAATGTCAAAAATACTATTTTTTACTCTTTATTTCTATCATCTATACCTCGTAGCCCATTCTTTTTCAATTATTCATGTTGTTCTGTTTTGATAATAATGTAACAATGACATTTTAGTTTATACAAAATGTAATTTTTGACCCCTTTATTCGAATAACACTGATATTATTCGAATAAAGTGATTTTACAAAAGTCAAAAAAGTAATTTTTGATCAATTTATTCGAATAATACATGTGTTATTCGAATAAAGCCTATTAAAACACTTCAAAAATTATTTTTTAGAAGCTGTTTTTCAAATAATACATTTGTTATTCGAATAATAGTAAGATTGTTATTCTGATAACACTTTTGTTATTCTGATAACAACTTTGTTATTCTGATAACACTTTTGTTATTTTGACAACGATTTTGTTATTCTGATAATTATTATGTTATTCTGATAACGATTTTGGCAGAAAAGCTTTAAAAATGAGATTTTAAATATAATTACTTTCTTATAAACTATTTGTTTAAGTCTTTTTACCAAATTTTTTATTAATTACTTTTATTATGATCTATTTTTTTATGCTATTCTTTATATTGGATACGTTAATTATTGATTATCATTAACGTTCTTTATCAAAATTCTTATTATAATGATACCTGTGTTAATACAAGTTTATTTTTACGGTTAATATTATTCTATGGAGTAAGTATTTTTAGAATATCATCTCATGGATAAAAATGAATAAATATGCAAAAGATAATTATTGTGGCCGTGATGAGAGGATCAATGAATATCTTTGAAACAATGAGAGATTATTATTGGTTATGATTGAAAAAGGATCCATGGACGCATTCCTACATAAACAAGTCATATTATTGTAACCAATGATTAGAGATTAAATTTACCCTGATCTTTTATTGAAACCATAAATGAAAGCTATTAAGGAATCAACCTTAATCATTTAGAATGATGATGAGGTGTAGGAAGATAAATGTTCAAGAAGTTTAAGTGTAATGAGCGGGATCAAATTATAGGAATGATTATGAAAGGATAATTTTGAAGGAATGAATCCCGCATTGGATAGGATACACAACCCAATCAAATTATTCCTTCGTGAAACTAGAAAATTATAAATATGATACACTCTCCCAATTTCGAAGAGAAAACCTCTGGCATATTCAACTTTGATTAATAGTATTCCAACTGGAATGATAAAGAAATGATGAAAAGAATAGATTTTTGAAAATGTTAAAAAGATCAATTAACTACTTATTTTATCACCTATACCTCTTAGTTATGGAGTATTTACATTTTTGAATATTAAATTGATTTTAGTTTCTGCATTAAATATGATACTTATATCTTTACTAGATTATATTATTCGAGATTTATCATTTTTTTTTGACCAATTTCTTACTCTTATACTTTTATGCGAATAAAATATTAAAACACTTAACTTTTTTTAAAAGTTTATTATTCATAACTATTTTATTTCTCAAATATTGATATATTTTGATAATACTTTTGTTATTCGTTTTATTATTCGATAGAACATTTTGGTAAAAATTTTATAGATTTTTAATATTTATATTTCTAAACTATTTTTTAACATATTTCTACTAAATTTTTATCTAATTCATTTTGTTATGAACTATTTTTTTAATTTCAAGTTCCAATAGTAATTGTTGATTAAAATGTTCTTTATCAGTTATATAATGATCTTAAGAGTTAAAAATTATGTTTTTATGCTTATTTTTCTATGGAGGTATTTTTGAATAGATATAGTATAAAAGTTATAAATATGCAAAAGTAAATTTATAGCACTATGTAAAGACTTTTGTAAGCCTCATTTTATATATGAGATGAGGGGACCAATGGACGCCTTGATCAATAGAAAATATCCATGATGTAAAATACGTATTGGTCAATTTATTTTAAAGAGGATTTAATCCCTTAACATTTATAATATATTTTGGTAAAGTATAACTTCTAAATTATATAATTTAAAATTAATTAAGAAATTAGGGTCGTTACACTAAGATAGTGATAGATCACTCTAATGAAGAGAGAGACACATTTGAAATAATATTGTAATATACAAATATAAAAAAAAGAATTTTTTAAATAAAAAAGATCATTAGCTACTTAATTTTTTGAAGTTACAGACATTTACATGATAAAAAATCAAATTATATTATTATTTTCTTTTACTATATTATTTTGAGATAATCTTTTCACTATTAATATTATCAAAAAATTTTATTTATTTATGTATAAATTATCTTGACATTTTTCTATGATTTGTGGATCTCGCGATTTTAAAATAGAGTTATAAGGATTTTGACTTCTTTATAATAAATTTATTTTTACATATTTTTATATTGAAATCAAAGTTATTCCTATGAAGGGATAAAATTTAAATAATTTTTGTGAGTTAGAAAATTTTTAAATAAAAGTGAGGAGCGTAGTTATATAAATATTTATATAAGATTATGTCTTTGATCTATTTTTGGGGAAAGTAGATATATATTGAAGTTATAAATACTTAAATTTGTAGCAAATTGTAAAGGATTTTGTAAGCCTCATTTTTATATATAGATAATCAATTAGAAAATATCTGTATGTAAAATATTATCTTTTAAAAAATTTAATCCCTTAACATAATATAATATATTTTGGTAAAGTAATAACTTCTAAATTATATTTTAAAATTAATTAAGAAATACGACGTTACATTAAGAGGTCGGATGTGATAGATCCAAAAAATTTAGGCAGTGGGGGCAAAAGTAATACACAAATATAAAAAAATTAAATAACAAATATACTAATATACAATGATAAAAAATCAATTTATAATTATTTTTTATAGTGTAAATAAAATTTTCACTAATAATACTATCAAATAATTTTCTATTTATGTATGTATAAATGATCTTGATATTTAATTATGTGGGATACTTTAAAAAATATATTATAAGGATTTTAACTTCTCTTATAACAAATTTATTTACTTACATATCATATGGGGACAAAGTTAAAAAGATAAAAAGATAAATATGTTAAATAATTATTGTGAGTAATAAATTTTTTTTAAGATGAGTGGGAGCATATATCCCTAATATTATATAACTAGATCTGTCCTGCAAACATACATATAAGATCAAAAAAAAGTTTTTAAATTGGGTGGGGGCATGTAGCTTTTATACATGGATTCGTTCCTGGTCTAAGATCTTTTTCTTAAAAATCTTGCATGATTCAAAAAAAAAACTAAAACTACATATAAGATGAGATATAATATAATTAAAATTTTAAATTTTAATTGATATAATATAACTCAAAACCATACACAAAATTTAGGAAAAAAAGTGTTTTCTTAAAAGTTGTCAAGATTTTAAAAATTACATATAAGATGAGATTACATGACAGCAATAAGAGAAAGAGATTCACAAAGGCTTGGTCCCTTTATATCTAGCAAGAGCTTAACAAACATTTTTGGCAGTAGATTTTTTATATTTTCAGATGATTTTAAATAAACACAATTTATTATTATATAAATATTTATTACATTAAAAAACAACAAATTAAATTTATAAATGTTAAATATATTATAATAAAACTATAATCAATATCATATGTTCATACAATATAAGATCCAAATTATATTGAAGTTTGGGAGGTCAAAGCACTTTAAACTTTGAAGTCAAAAATATTGTTTATATGGTGGGGGTTTGATCCCACATACCCAATTTCAATTCTTCTTTGATCTAATAGGGATTCCCAATAACAAATTATACAAAACAAAAAAAAGTTTGCAAAGTCAATATTTATTCATTCGAATATACGTGCGCCTTAAATTAAAAATTAATTTTCCTACTTCCGTACATTATGTGCTTGTTTTAGTATTTTAATATTTAATAATATTCTTACTGATGAAATAATATATGGATATCTTTTTTTGGAATATTTTTTAATAAATTAAAACAATCCCCATTTTTTTATTCGATTTTACTCATAATTCCCTTTATTTACAAAAAATCTAAATAGCGCGACCTTTATATGAAGATATTTTCCTCGAAAATTTGATACTTTGTTGGCCTGAGATAAATTTGCTGGATTAGTAATCCTCCGGAATATGATAAAAAAACATGAGAATCTCGTCCATTAAACTTAAAATTTTAAATAATAAAATATGTAAAATAAATGTAATATAATAATTTTTAATGATAAAATTAATAATTGCGCGATTTTTTTGGTATTTTTTTCGACATAATTTTTTCTTAACTGATGATGATCCCAATCCATTTGGTGGAATGTTATGTGTCAACTTGGTATTATAATTTGTTAAATAACTCTACGGAGGGCCCACTTGAATTTGTCGTACCAGAGTGGCTCTATGTGTACGTGGCTTCAAATGAGCTAAATCCAGTCCTCTCCTCTGGGTATATTTTTATTTTTCATTCATATAATAAAAATGTAAGGGCAATGTGAAAAATCAAAGAAACTAAATATAAGTTAAATAAAATTCTTTTTTTTTTGTCATAAAAAATAAATTTCATATATCACTAATTAAATATTAGATAAGTGGAAGACCTATGGCTCCAATTTCATGTACGACTTATTGATTTAATTTTAAATTTAATTGATATATACTTTTAGTGTAAATGAGTTTTACATTAATATTTACTAATTTATCTATCTATTATTATAGAACAAAGTATAATGAGAATTATACTGTTCATTTCACGTTCACATTTTCATGAAATTTATTAAAATATTTATATTTTAATATTATTAAAATATTTATATTTTAATAATAAAATATATTAAATTATTACTATTTTGATTAAAATATTTTAATATTAAAGTATTTACTATAAGAGTATTAAATTATGTTAATATTCAATATACTTGATGATGGGAATTAAAAGTGTTCATAGGATATGTTAGGATTGGTTTAGCTTTAATATAACTTTAAAAATTATGAATAATTAAGTCATAAAATTATAGAAGTATAAATTAAAATTAAGGTATATTTTATAATATATATTTTAAAATAAATAATATTAATATAAATATATTATCATATTATGCAAAAGTTATTAACTTTTTATTATAATAAAATATTTTATAAAATATTTTAATTTTTATAGCTTTTTATTTTTATGCATGGTAACATATTTATATTTTCTTTGATAGGTATATTTTTGTTATTATTTTTATATTCCTATAAGTATTTCAATACGTTTGATGATGACAATTAGGGAGTGTTTATGGGACGGTTTGACTTTAATATAAATTTGAATATTATACATAACTAACTCATAAAATCATATAAGTTAAAAATTTAAATTATGGTATATTTTGTAATATATATTTTAAAATAAATAATATAAATATAAATATATTATCATATTATGTAAATGTTACGAACGTGTATTAGTACAAGTGAAAGGAGCTCAGGTCCCTTATACATGTGGTCTTAAATTTAATTTTAAAATTCATGTGTATAAAAAAAAACATTTAGGAGGGCTTCCCACTTAAGATCCTGACTATAATCCGAGAGATTAACTTGATCGTAGTCTGAGAAATTAATCTCTTACTTATCGTATGAAATGATACAATAAGAAACAAAAAAAAAATATTATGCAAAAGTTATTAATTTAAAACTTTAAGTCAAGAATCTTATCATTCATAACTAATTATTAAAAAAAAGAGTATTGATTCTAAAATAATGAGTGATACCGTGATGTACAACACGACCCAGACTCAAAAATTGAAAACCTTTGAGTTGGCATTGGGCAATCCTACTAATTGATCCAACCTTTGAGTTGGCATTGGACAACCCTAACTAGGATAAATTGTGTTTCTCCTTCGTTACAGTCATCTTAGCCTTTTTATTATAAACTTGGATAAGACATATCAATCAATCTATCAATATATAACATAGATAAAAAGAAATATGACATAAAATTCTACCATGAGTTAATCCTAATTAGTAAGTAAAGTTCTAATTTTTTTATCATATGTCAAATTACCTACTTATTTTTAATGCCATGCGTTTTTATAAATAAGGAAAAATTACAACACAACGTTGATATATCTGCATACACATATGACACATATATAAATACTAAAAACTAAATAACTAAATAAAAATCAATTAATCAAAATAATATAGAAAAAAAATATAAATGACTTAAAATTCTATCATATATCAATTTTAACTAGTAAGTACAGTTTAATTGGGTATAACTTTTGATTTGTGTGTGAGAATTGGAGAATCGTTATTATTATATATCAATAAAAATTATAGAAATATGAAACTAAATTAAGGTTAACCCGGTTGATAATATATATGACCCAAAAAAATTCAATTTTTGCATTATTTTGGCCTTTTTTATTTATGCCTTAATTTTTGTCATTTATTTTATAATTTACAGCTCTAATTAAGTTTAGCCACATTTAAATACTTTTATTTTATAGTGTTTAAACATCACATTTTGAATTGAATAAATATTTTTATAATTATCGTTTACAACTATGTCAAAAACACTTCTTTTAATATTTCTACAAAAATATTGCAGAGCCTATTTCTCATAAAAAATATGATCTAAAATTAAATTTATTTTTTATATCAATAATTATACAGATTGAAATAATATTTGTATAATATAAATAAATAAATTTTATTGACGTTGTTGTTAATGCATTTTAATATAACATGTTTAGTTGTATGTTTATTTTAATACTTAGTTTCTTCATTTGTACAAAATTACATGATTAAATATGATTCTGATTATTGTTAAAATTATTTTTCATATACTATAAATTGCATTGCTGGATATCATTTTTTTGTGTTCTTAAATGTTGGTGATATATAAAATATTCAAGTTTCTTTTATTCATAAAAATGTGATATCAAATTAAAAAACTTATATTTTTTTGCATTATTTTTTTATTCGTCCGCGCGGGGGGGGGGGGGGATAATTATTAGAATAATACAAATTTAAAATTATGTTTTCGGATGATATTTTTTTGTGTTATTTCATTAATATGATCAACATTGATGTTGGGTATGCAATTTGGACTTTGACTTCACCTCCACAAATGAATAAGGTATAAAAATATATATCAAGTTTGGTGATTATTTTATCATATACTTTGTATAAATGGTTTAATTAATGCATTTTATTAAAAAAAATAGTTTATTCGAAATAATCACAATTGATCACCGAATGACTATGTTAAAAAGAACGTTTAAGTATAGAATATATGTCTTATTGATTAGCTTAAAAAAAATTATTTTAATAATTAATTATATATGAATTAATTTTTATTATAATTAATTATAATAAAATTGTCCCATATTTAGATATGTAATTTAAAAATAATTTTGTATTTTTATTTAAATTGTTTTAAAACTTAAACTTATAATAAATTTTAAAAAATATCAATAATTATGATTTATATTATGTAATATTTATATTCTAGATTATTTTAATAAAAAACATAACATAATAATTTTTAAAGAATATTGATTTAATAAAAAACTTCACTCGAGTGTTAATTATGAAGAAAAGTTTTAACTCATATGAATTTTTTCAAAAAATGTAACCCGTGTTAAAAATATTTAATCAATATTTGTTTTTTGACAAAATTATTTTAACTCAACTTTATAATATAACATATAGTCAAGTTAATTAGTTCACTTTAAAATACTATTCATTGAACTTTTTTTGAATTTTATAATTTTAATATGTTGATGATTTCATAAATTGTTTAATAGTTATTAGTTAAAAATGTATTTATTAAAAGTCTCAAAAAAAAATCTATGCTTTTAATTCAAATAATAAGTAATTATTAATTAATTGGAGATGCCAACTAAAGCTTAGTTAATAAAAATTGGGCATTGACCTGATACTTTAAATTGACTAAGAACATTATTCTCGTTGTCAGATTCATTTTTATCACTCTCCTTTTTTTACAAAAATCAATAGTATCGATTAAAAATCATATAAATCATTCTTAATAAAATTCTTTTAGTATTTAAAAAAAATTATAATACCACAAAAAAAATGAAAAAGGATCTTGAGATATTCATTGACAAAAAAGCTTTAAAATAGGTTAAATACTTTAAGGAACTTTCCTGAGCATTTCTTTATCCCTTCTTCCCTCCTTCCTTTGTTTTTTGTAGGGGGGGGGGGGGTGGGTTAATGTAATCTTCCGTCCTTCGTTTATTATATATGCTACTTCTTCTTGTTCAGGTTCCTGTTTTAACTTCCACCTCCTCTTAGTTGTGGTATTTAATTTTAACCTGCACTTTATTTCAATCTCTTTGTGTGTCTTCTTTCCTTCTTCAGTACTTATGAACTCCCCCTTTGAATTTACCTGTATCTTATGTTCTAGTACACCTCGATAAAGAACCCAACCAGTTCAATGAAATACGTTCCCATAGAATTTTGAATTATTTTAATTTTCTTCTTGCTCAAACTGCTTACTGATATTATTGGTCATCTCATCTTTGTGCACGAGGCAAGTAGTACGAGGAAAAGTTCCAGTTCAATCTTGTATTTTCAGGTATGCAGCTTTAACATTTTATTTATTGCGTTGAAATTGAAGATCTCACTTTAAAGGGTAAAAGTAAGGCTTTGATCACCGTTAAAAATATTAATAGTTGAGATGATATCACTTCATTATAAAATTAATTAAATGAGAAACAAAATTCTTTCTCTTCCTTCATTTTTATTATCTTTCTTCTTCCTCTGTTTCCGTCCTCACCCACCAGTACCCACCAACCTAATTCCTAAAACCTCAATCATTTATTATTTTCTAATTTTTGTCTCAGGAAATTAGAAAAAAACAAACCTTTCACTCCAAATGCATCCTCTCCCACATTGCCAAATTCTTTATAGCGACCCGTTCTTAAACGGGCTCGAAATCTTCCAAATCAGCGACCCAAGTAACAACCTCGCCGGACCCAACCCGAACCCGGTTCAGTCCCCCTCACACCCCCACCCAAACTGGTTCAAAACTCAGAGCAACAGTGGCACGACCTTAATCGGCGTCGTGGCTGGCAGGCTTTGTATCCGGCGTCGTTTTGATCTCCATCTACCCTTTATTTGTTCTCAGCCGACACAAAAAAACAAAAACACAAGTTCAAGGAGTCCAAAAATGCTTAGCTAAAAGATGATGGTAAAAGTGAAAAAAAAAAAGAAAAAAAAAACTTGTGAAGACTTTTCACAAGGGACGGTTGGCATATATGTCTAACTATATATATATATATATATCGAGTGAAATTTTTATTGTAAAAATATAAAAAAATAAATTAAAATTAAAAATTATTTAAAAATTATGTAATCAATTAAAAGTTATATATATTTATATTGTTATTTTAATTATTTATATAAAATTTAATGATAAAATTTATTTTTTTATTTTTTTAATAAATATTTTTTATTAGATATTATATATATATATATATATATATATGCAGTGTTCGTAGTTTTTAAAACATAATTAATATTACTTAATTGATATATTATAAAATAATTTATTTTTAGTGAAAATGTGGATTAATTAATAAAATTAAGAAAGAAATCGATTCCTGACGTGTGCATTCTAAATTTGTACACCGTTTGCAAATTTATTGGATTTGATAGGGTGGTCTCAACGACTCTGGAGCCACAACTCGCAGTTCACACTATGGGCTCAACAAATATGGAACCACAGCTTGAAAGCGTGGCATCAGCTCAATACAATACGTAATTATAGATATATGCGGTGTTTGAATTTATTCCCCTTTGTGGTTATATATACATATATACATAAAGATTAATTTATATAAGTGTAAATTTTTTTTATATTTATTTTTAATTATTAGTTTTATTTTTATTTAATAGTTATTTTTAATAAAATAATTTTAATTATTAAATAAAAGTAAAATTAATAATTAAAAATAAATATAAAAAAAAATATTTATACTGATTAAAGCTATCTGTTCTCGTGTATATATATATATATATATGCATTGTTTGTATTCTTCAAAACATAATTAATGTTACTTAATTGATATATTATAAAATAATTTATTCTTAATGAAAATGTGGATTAATTAATAAAATTAAGAAAGAAATCGATTCCTCACGTGTGCATTCTAAATTTGTACGCCGTTTGCAAATTTATTGGATTTGATAGGGAGGTCTCAACAACTCTGGAGCTAGAGCTCGCAGTTCACATTATTGGCTCAACAAATATGGAACCACAGCCTGAAAGCGTCGCATCAGCTCAATACAATACGTAATTATAGATATATGCAGTGTTTGAATTTATTCTCCTTTGTCGTTATATATATCTATAGTGTTTGTAGTTTTCTAAACGAATTAATGTTACTTAGTAGATATATTATAAAATAATTTATTCTTAGAGAAAATGTGGATTAATTAATAAAATTAAGAAGGAAATCGATTCCTCACGTGTGCATACTAAATTTGTACATCGTTTGCAACTTTCATGGTTTTGACAGGGAAATGCGCTCAACAAGTTCGGAACCACAGCACGTAGTTGACATTGTGGGCTCAACAAATATGGAATCACAGCTTGAAAGGGTCGCATCAGCTCAATACAGAAAGCCTAACCTTGATTTTCCAGATGATACAAGTACTGTCCCTCTCTCTCAAGCTCCCACTTATTTAAAGAATAAGCATATGTTTGGTTTGATATTTTAAAAGAGAAAGAAATAGAAGATGCTTATTGATTACATCTTACTTCTTATTTAGCATAAAGGAGAGGTTTGGTATAAAGGAGAGAATGGAACAAGAGAGATTTTGATGGATAAATAACATTTGAATTTCACAATTTCTCATCTTTTACTTATGAAAAGATTAGAAAGAAAAGGAAGGAAGCGAAAAGGGTCAAACATGTTTTGATTTATTTTAATATTATTAACATGTATTTTCAATTTTTTTTTGTGAAACCAAACCAACTGGTGGAAATCCGTCTTCTTTTTCATTGTATGATACAAAAAATGATGATTGATAACTCCTTCACTTTTCTCTCATTTCTTTTCTTACCTATTGCATTTCTTCTTTTGCTTTCCCCTTTATAATACTAAACGAAGTCTAAGGATCTAATGGGTATACTTATATGGAAAGGAAATGAAAGGAAGAGACATGATATTTTCAGCCATATCTTGTTTGGTAGAAGTATAAACAATGGAAATGAAGAGAAAATGAGGAATGAAGTTTGTGTGGGCCCTATAATATTTCATCCTTCCCTTTTTGGGAGGATTTGAGAGGAAGAGAAGAAAGTGAAGTAGACTCCTCATGTTTTCATCAATTTATTAATATACATTTTCCTTTTTTCTCTTATTAAAACTAAATAAAAGAAGGGAAGCGTATTTCTTTTTTATTGGATAATACAAGTTGAGTAATAATTAACTCAACTTTTTCCTTTCTAAAAAAAAAAAAAACTCAACTTTTTCCATCCTTTCTTTTCCTTTTTGCCTATTATTTCTCATCTTTTCCTTTCTATTTTATGGTCCCAAACAAAGACAGTCTCATACATTTACTTAGTTAAACAATTTTTAAAATGAATTTTTCTAATTCTACTGCTAAATTATATATACTAAATTTAAATTAAATTAAACATTTATAAGTATTTAATTTAATAATCGAAACTTATTCTTATTCTTAAAAGTATATTATGTTTTAAAATAAAATAGTTAAATAAATAATCAATTAAGTTTTAGATTTTATAAAATTTTATGAGTTTTATTTATACATTGAAAACATTCAATCCATAAATAGATGAAACTTAATGTTTTTTTAAAAGATCATTATAGCATTAGCATGAGATTTTGTTTTTTTTTTCATAATCAAATAGATATTTTATTACTAAAATCAGCATGACGTGGAAATTAGTATAAAGTTGGCAAAAATAAAAATTTTAGATAAAAAACTGGGTTCTAACGGATTCTCCATTAGTAGGTAATATGTAATTCCATTATAAATTATCGTTCAGGTTGGTAATTTGTCTTGACCTTAAAATGAGAAGAGCACTCCCTCATCCTAAACTTTACTTTATCTATAAAATAAAATTGTAGATAAAAAATTCACATCCATGATAAATTAGATAAAAAAAAATTGTCTACTTTAAAAAAATTATTCATTAGTCTTGAATTAAATTTTAAGGAGCTGTTTTTATTATTTTGATTATTTATATTTAAACTTCAATTAGTACTTAAAAGAACTAATGATTAAAAAATCAGACTAGACCAACCGGTTCACTGATATTCGATTGGATAACAAGCTATGTGTTTGATCCAATCAACTTAGAAAATCAAAATTTCAAAGGATTGGTCAAAACCGGTTTGAATTGGTCAAAAATCAGTCCCCGATTTAAACTGTTTTTATTTGAAAATTCTTTAACTCATTTAAAAATAATTTTTGATCCAAATAGAGGACCAATTCTAAGTTACAAAGGCTCACATATAAAGTCTAAGAAAGGAGAAGATTTGTCTCCCTCTTGGATTTTATATATGTTATATACTTAGATGTTTCATTTACTAATCTATATGAGACTTGTAAGTGTGTTTTCTTCTTAGCTTTTATATATTTTGTATGCTTAGATGCTTAATCATTATACAATGTGGGACTTTGAAATACTATGCAACATAATATAGGATATTAGTATGTTTGTTTATTACTTAATATATTATATAATTTTAAAAATGTTCAGAATAAGATTCTAAGGGTTACCTAAGTAGATGATTGAAGGTGAATACCTCCGTGGCATGGCAGCAATAGCGGTTGTGCGAGGGGATGGGTACCTGTAAAAGATACTCTGACGCTAAAGTTAGACTGTGCACAAAGAAGACATTGTATAGAATTGGGTTAGATGCATACCTTTGAGACCTTGGAGGGTTTTTATAAGAGCATCTTGGGTGTTAAGAATCATAGTCCAATATGAATTGAATGCTACTATGTAGGATCATAATTTAAAAGATATAAATTATCTCTTATAACTAATTTTCCTATTTAAGTGATATGCAATTAGTGTTCATATCTATCAAGGATTCTGTGAGATATTAGTGCCTCATAAATAGGTTGATGTATTTATCAAGATAGCGCGTAATAATATTTGGATACTATTCTGGTGGGCCGGGTTGCTCCTGATTCAATGACTCATAACCCGGTTCAGAACAGTTACCCTTATCTTGATGCTTAGATGGGACAACTAAGTGTCAAGATATCCGAGTTAAGCAGAAGCACACGGCATGTGGTGGACAAAAGGATCCAAGTCATCGTGTTAATGTTGGATCTCACAATGTTTTCCAAAGGGCTAAGGTCCGTGATGTATCATAGTATGCTCCCGAGGTTAATGAGTAAGGCTAGGATCCGGAATGGATCACTCTGCTTAAGTCATCATACTGTTATCTAGGGTAAGTAGTAGGTTGCTCCTATGTGGAGTTCACAGGGCTGATATAATGAATGTAATTCAGTATGAAACCAAAATCTGTGATATGGTCTTACTATGGTGCATTGATAAAAGTTTGTGATCCAACTTAGGTGTCCTTCTAAAACGTCTCACATCGTTTTAATTTTGAACGTTCTGAGCATTGTCCTTTCAATTGCTTTTGTTCAGAAATAGTACGCCACGTGGTTGAAGAATAGTGGAAGCGGCCGTTTGGGATTCGTAATGTTATGATTAACCATTTTCAATTTTCAAAACGAAGGCATCATGATTAGCCGTTTTCATTTTTCCAAAACGAAGAGATATTTCTACCCCTATTCATGACAATGGTTAGAGGTTTTTCCTGGCTTATAAATATGAGTAGGATTTTTCCCTTCCCTTTTTTACCTTTTCCCACATTTCTAACTTCTTTCTCCGACAAACCAGGAAATTTTCGGCGAGTATCCGTGACGTTTGTTGGTGGTTTGCAGTCTTTCCAAAGCAGTGTTCACCGTTCAAACTCAAGGTACTCTCCTTCTCCACCATTTTTCCTTTATGAAACTCCATTTAGTGAGAGAAAATGAGTGAGGAGATAGTACAGAATAGTGGTATGTTAGTGGAGATTTTGAGTTCTCCGTCGTCCCCACTGCCTCAGCCACGACGGAGGCTTCAAGCCCACAATGGAGACTCTGATGATGATCCAAATTCCTTGACTAGGATGAGGATCCTAGAGACAATTCGGAGAGCGGATCATGCTAGAGAGATGGTAAGGCAAAGGCCAGCCCATGTGCTCTCCGAGCTTGTGGAAGAATTAGAAAATTGTTAAATCTTCAGCAAGTGCACTGGATCGTATAAGTAATATAGAGAGAGTAAATGTCATTCCCATGAGGATTGAAGTTAACACAAAGTTTTCACTAATTCCACTACTTGGCTACAATCAACTTTGATTGAATTCTTTCAAAACAAAAAGAGTAAAACGAATGAAATTTACTTATAGAAATTAAATCATTGAAATTATCAAAACTGGAGTTTTCAAATAGATAAAAGTGGTTAGGGTTTGATTTCACTTAATCTTCCTATGAGCAATGACAATTGATTAATTCAAATTATTCATTTATGTTGGTTTACGATTCAATCCTGAAAGTAGTTCACATTCAATTCCTTGAAATATGAAACCCTCTTAAACCCACAAACATCAATTAATCCCTTAATTAAAATCTGCGAGAATAAGGATTTTACGTTTTATGGATATTCTGGAATCACATACTCATAAAATTCTATTCCTAGATATTCCACGAATACGACAATTAGACCAAGAAGCATAATCCACACTCCATCTCCCAATTTCGTATGGATTCTTCAAGTAGAAAGATATGTGATTAGCTACTCCACATACAAATCAATGAATAAAACAGGTCCAATTGCTAAACCGTGAAAGAAAAACTTGAATTAATATCAAATAGTCATTACATCATAAGTTGAGAAAGATCCATCACCATAACCAGAGAGACTTAGCAATACATGGTGCAAACAAAGGAAACAACAAGAAAAAAAGAAAACACCCTAATCATCTTTGATGATTTGGAGAGATTCTAGTTCCTCCGTAGGTTGGAAAGCCTCTTTCTCCCTTTCTAGGGTTGTCTCGTACCTCTCTGTCTCTGCTCTGACGGCCCAGTCTATCTTATGTTATGATTAAACAGCCTTTTTATATTGATATGGGTGCTCAGGCGCTACATCTAGGGCGCCTAGACGCGCACTACACAGAATTAAAACCACGCGTTAGTTTGGACCAGCGCCTAGGCGCTTAGACGCGCACTACATAGTGAGAATCCTCTGCTATGGGCTTGGGCGCCTAAACGCCCAAGGCATAGTGCCTAGCCACTGAGTTGACAGACTGAATTCCTTGAATTTGCCTCCAAAAATCTATCTCCCTCATCATTAGATGCTTCCCTACAAAAATACATCAAAGTGGTGAGGGTTCTTTTTCTTTTAGCTCAACTATTCTCAATTACAATCCTAAATCAAACTTTGCAAAATACTTGAGAAGCATGCAGTAAAAAGAGTAAATTAAGGGGAAACAGTTCAACTTTTCAAGACAAAAAGCTACATCTTTTGCACGCTCATCACTCCCCCAAACTTAACATTTGCCACATCCTCGGGCAAAGAAACAAAAAGCAGTGCTGCAAATCATGAATACAGAGCTCAAATCACAAAAAGATATAACTCATAAGATTGCTTTACTCAAACACCACAACACTGAGAACAGAGTAACTTCGAATGCACACGGATTCATATGTGAACAGATTTAAGCAAATTTTCTCTCTTCACTCAAGTGTTTTGGGTTCCTGTCTTGTCACTCCTTCACAACATAAGCCTACCTTACCATAGGCTTGGTTCCTCTCTACTAATCCATCATCCACACGCAAGCATGCCATAAGTCATGAGGTCTTTTATTCGGGGTTGTAATTGGGCTAAGGTGAGGGGTGGAATAAATATAGGGAATGGTCAGGTTCAATCAAATGAGCTATAGACCAAAAAGATCTAAATTGTTTAAAAAAACCCAACGAACTAGTACACACCCCTTATTCAATATTTCATACCCCACATACACATTCATTAAGATCTCCCCTTTTTATTTTTCTTTTCTTCTTCTTTTTATTTATATTTTTTTCTTTTTTTTAAGTAACTCAAATCTTCTTTCACAAAATACCTTATTCAACCCATTATATCCCACTGTACAATTCATGCACTCTTTTTCATCTCGAAATCAATAATGGCCTATTCACTCCCTTAGTTGGTTATTTTCATGGTTTTACACGTAAGGGTTATATTGAGCTAAAAAGAATGGGATGATAATCAGGCTTAAGGGGCTGCACTAGGGAAAATTGTATAGGGTTGTCTTTTTGGCCAGAGGGTTATCAATCAAACAATACCTCAATCATGCCTCATGAATGCATACATGCCAACAATTTCAAAAAGAGGGAAAACAAGTTTTGGAAAGTATTCATATGAGTGAAATGCACACAATCACAAAGAAATGAGTGGGTGGATGTATCCCCCTCATGCATTAAGGCTCAAAACTCACTTTGGGTTCTCACTTACATGTGAATGTCACATACCAAGTTACCCTACCCTCGAAACTGTGGTGAAGAGGAGCTTACTCGAAGCTATTTCCTTAGTTACCTTGTTCCTTCTTCTTGATTTGCAACAACAGTTCACACTTTTTTTTTTTAAAGATAAAACAAAAGAAACTGACAAAAGTAGGAAAAGATCATATGAGCTTGAATACAAAGTCTTAGTATATCCCCCAAACTTACTCTTGTGCTTGTCCCCAAGCACTTGAGAAGTGAACCCTAAATAAGCTAGACAACATAAACAAAAGTAAACCAACCAAAAACCAAAAACCAGTGGAAAAAAAAATAAAAACAAAAACAGAACGGAATGACACAATAACATAATGACAAGGCAGGAAAATAAAAACAAAAGAAAATTGGAAATAAGAACTCCCTTTTTCATGCATCGCTATCTTCTCCATCCTCGCCATCAGATTCTGCTCCTTCCTCGCTCTACGAGTCTTCCTCTGGAAGTGGAAGGCCACCTAGAGCATCAGGGTCAACTTGTAATTGGATGGCTAAGTTCCGCAATATAATCTCCAGCGCCTGGTTGGACTGGACTATATAGTGCTTAAGACGCCTGATGCGTCTCTCTACTCCACTGGAGGATGCTTCAGGGCATTGCCGTGGTGGCCTGGCTGCCCGAGCTCGAGCTGCTGGCGGGACCTGAGTGGGGTCATCCTCCTAAAGATAGCAGTTGATCATGGCTATGTCTATGGCCGGAGCTGGCCTGATTGATGCATCATGTAACGTCCCAAATCACTAACACTAATGATGTACCCGGTTTATGCGTCAATATTTAGAATTTAGAATGTTACTTATGAATATCAAAAAATTTCAAATAAAAATTTTATAATACACAGAAATATGAGCCTTCGCAGAAACATAATTTACATACATAATGAAAAGAATAATATACAAATTCTACATCTTCGCGCATTATATACAAATTTTATCGGATAAATAAAATTACTAGGACTAGTTTATAAATACCTAACTAAGAACATCCTAACCGATCTTTCAAGTAAGCTCCATCTTGCTGATCTGCTTGACTGCCTGGAATTATCGTGGAAATCAACGGTATAGGGGGTGAGAATCAAAATTCTTAGTAGTTTATTTAAAACTGTGTCATCATAATAATTGCAGTTATTTCGGGGAAAAACCTTATTTTCATTCAAAACATTTATTATTATTCTAGGAAAGTAGCAAAAGGCCAAATTTATCTCCTTCCTCTTCCCAAAATAGATGATTCATTTAATTACTATAAAAAAATTCCTTTGATTCTTCTAATCATGCACAATATCACTAAGTGGTCAAAATACCATTAAATACCAAATTGTACCACAAAACTCCATTTTAAAAGATTCATCAAAACATAATCAATTTTTCAATCTCACTATCTCAAGATGAAAATCTCATCATCAGAATCAAGTTATGAGCTCATAAAATCATTTAATCACTTGGTAGTAGTCTGCTTTTAGGTTGGTGCACATCAACCTCTTCATGATAGTACGTCGTCACACAGAACTACTCTGGGTAACTAGGCCTAGTCTTCCCATGTCTAGCTTAGAGGAAGTATGTCTCCTCAATATCAAAGCTAGGGTTAGACTTCAATCCATCATGATAAGAAGAAAATACGTTATCTCACAATATCAATCATCGGGAATAGAATGAGAGGTACGTTACTCAAACTATCCAAGATTTAAGATTACCCCAAATAGTGAGGAAAACACTCATCATCAACCACTTAATGACTAGGGAAGCTCAGGTAAAGAGGAAGGTTCTTCCTTAACCTCAATTACTCTAGTATAGAGAAAATCACTTATTCTCTTACCATTAACCAAGAGTTATCCTAGTACAGGTACATCCAAAATTCAACTCGGCCTAGTTCCACAAAGTGGATACCCATGAAAATTAAATCATTATATTTGAAATATAATGCATAATCTAGTCATACTTATCATGGGTATTCAAATTCATCAATCAATCTCACTTGATGCAAACATATCATGTAATCAAGCATCATTTTAACACACTTTATCAAATATCTATAAAAGTATTTTAACACTCTTAAAAGAGCATACATGAGTGATTCCAACACTTAGGAAACTCATTTCCTCAATCCAACACATTACCCCTTAATACTCTACCTCGGCATGGTTATCTAAGGTTTCTCTAAGGCTCATAGCCTTATAAAATGTCAAAACATCATGTATTTCCTAGTCAAAAAAGCATCCTGCTCAATCAACCTTTGACCTTTACACAGTAAAATGAGCATAACTTGAGTTACGGAGATCGAAACGAGTTGATTCCAGCGGCATTGGAAAGATAAGAGAAAGAGTTACAACTTTCATGAAGATCATAAGAGCTAATTCTCATTACAGTGGGAAACAGGGCCCGTGTTATCAGATACGGCCCCCCGGTGTTTTGCTTTGTGAGCACTGTTCACGAATTTCAACTGGCAGAGAGGAACACCCCCCCCGGGTGTCTTCAGACACGGACCGTGTTTCTTAACCAGAAACTCTACAGCTCATTCTGCAGTGTCGTGGCACTGTTCTATGGGCCAAATTCTTGGATTTTGGCCACTCCAATCCAATCTCTAGGTGATTTCAGGTCCCAAACAAGTTCACAAACATAGAGAAAACTTAAAACACCTATTGATTTCATAAAAAATGGATCAAAACACTAAATTACTCATTCAAAATCACAAATCAAAATAGGGTTTTAATACCCCTTTTTCAACCACAAAAATCATCAAGAAATCAAGAGAGGAAAATCAAGTTTTCACATCATGAATTAAATATAAAAGCTTAAATCTTTCATTATCAAATCAGAAATCTCATTCAAGACCATCAAGAAATTAGATCTTGCAATGCAGAAGAACAAAAGAAAAGAGTGAGAAAATCCCCCTACCTTAGTTTCCATAGCTCTTAATCTTATTTCTTCCTTGTTGATCTTTTTCCTTCTTTCCTTTCTCCATTTTTCTGCCATGGTTCATGACCCCCTCTTCTTCTTTTCTTTTCTCCTCTTCCCTCTTTCCTTCTCTGTTTTCTTTTCTCTTCGATTCTGCTTTTTTGCTGTCTTATTCTCTTCTTTCTCTTGTTATTTATTTTCCTTCATTTTGTTTCTCTTTTTGGTCAAGTCAACCGAGAGAGTGAAGGAGAGAAGAGTGAGAAAATATCTCAAAGAAACAATGATGAGGGTGTGGGGTCAGTGGAGTAGGAAAATAAAATGGAAAAGTACAATTCAACTAATAAATTTTTATCTGTTAAGGACACTTTAATTTATCAGAAATGAATTTTCCAAGCTCCATAGGCATTAAGGAAATTCTAAGATTTCATAATATTTTCCATATCTGCCATTTCTTAATCCGGTATTAAAATACTTCTACAATGTCCTTAAAAATACCAAACTGACTCCGTTTGTCGTCAAAATTTAACCACATTCTCTTTCACACATTTGTGACCTATTAATAAAATTTTCCTTATTCATTTCCTTTGATTAAGCATTTATGCTATTTTTCTGAGTTAAAATAGTCATTTTACACATTCTGTGTTGCGGCAAAGTACCGAAATTAACTCAAAACGTCTCGAAAATCAACAGATATGTTAAACAAGTATTATGGTACCTTATGACTATATATAAGTCTAACCTGCTAAAAAGAGAATGTTACACATCACCGCTAGTCTCCACCCTTGCTGCCTTGCATAATTGCGTGATGAGGCAAGGGTACCATAATTTAGACCTCCGAGTCCGACTTTGTGCTAGAGAGTGGATGTTATGGGCGATCAGTGGTCCCACGTTCACTGTTTTCCTCGTAACAATGGCAAAAATAACTAGTGCCCGATCCTTCGTGACCTCATGATGGTGAGAGTTTGGGAAGAGGCCAGCTTCAGAGAATGTACACCAAGCCTTAGGGATCGGGAGCAAGTCGGACTTCTTCAAAAATTTGGGATAATTACTGTCAAGCTCCCACTAGGCTCCAGGTCTACATAGAGTCCACACAACCCTATCAGGGTTTAGCGCCTCTATCTTCAATTTTGTGTACCCGCAATCTCCCGTGTCTGTGGATGTCTCAAGGAAGCGATCTAGAGTTCTTGCATCAAATAGAATTCGGTGACCTCGGACATATGATTCATATTTATTGTGCTCGTCACCGTCGGGTCGGTATGCATTTGCATAAAATTCCCGGACAATTGAGGAGGAACCAACGTCCGACACTTTACATAGTTAGGCCCACTTTCTCCGTAGGATCTGATCGAAGATCTCATCACAGTCACCATCTCCCAAAAGTATTCCTATCACCACACAATGCAGATATGAGCACTTCACCACAGATGTAGCAAATAAGAGAAAACAGAAATCTGGAGTGCATCAACACAGATAGCAATGCGTATGCTCCCACACAATGCAGTTATGCATATTTCAAATCCCATGTACCCATTCAGTCATCAAAAGCCACACCATTTCAAACCCTCTAAACAAAAACAGAACATAACAATGAACCTAGAGAATGCATTTCAAATCCCATTTACTCATCTAGTCAGCAAACCCCAAACAGAAAGCATAATATGTAGAAAATCACCCAAAATATGTAACATTTAACCCACCATATATCCAAATCAGAAAAAGCTAGAAATTTTAAGTACCCATGGCAGGAAACACGAAATATTAAGGGAATTGAAACACATAAGTGCGTGCGAGTAATAAAGTGAGAGATTGAGAGTGAGTGATGAATGTAAATGGGGGAATAAGAGTGAAAGTAAAGGAATCAAGACTTAAAATGATGTGGGTGGGTGCCCTAGTGAGTGGGTGAGTCTCGAATGGGAGGGGCGTGAAGGGGAAGAGGGAAATATGAGTGAGAGAGTGAGTGACAAAGCGGAGGAGTCCGCATTTTAAAACGAAGAACTACTCTGGACGTCTAGACGCTGTTTTTGAAGCGTCTAGGCGCTCGTTAAGTTTTCTTCTTTTTTTTGGGTGGCGCCTAGAGGCCCTAGACGCTAACTGTGAAGCGTCTAGACGCTGAAGTGCCAGTGAGGCTGATGAAGGGAGATGCCATGGGCGCCCTGTGTACAACGTCTAGATGCTGAACAGGCAGAATGGTCGTGGAGTTGAGCGCCTAGATGCTTAGTATACAGCGTTTAGGCGCTAATGTGGCAGAATTGAAATTTGACCCTGAGTGTTGTGGGCGCCTAAACGCTCAAGGTGAAAATGCATAGGCGCTACAGTGACAGTGCTGAACTGCTGCAAACCTATCTTATTCTCTGAGTTAAGCCTAAAAAACAAACTCCCCAACCAAATCCCCCTTCACCTGACTTTCAACCTCAATCAATCCAATAAACAATAAATACAAAAAGGATCAAGAAAAAGAAAATATAACAAAAATAAAAGAAAAACCAAACCGAGCTTGGGTTGTCTCCCAAGAGCGCTTGTTTAACGTCCCGAACCTGACATTGCCTCTGGATTACGGCGGCTTAATACAAGAGAAGTAGGATGATGCTTTTCTTTTCTCAGAACAATGCTTTTTTCCTTGGTCTTTGGCCTTGGTATCCCTTCCAGGTTTCAATTTGTCAGAAAAATTCTGATCTTTTTGCAATGAGATACAAGCGATGGGAGGCTCTTCTTCCGTTTCAGCATTCTTAGAAATAAGAATATTGTCATTGATTAATGATGGGGTTTTTTTGATAACCAATGTCTCTCGCTTCTTAGCTAGAATGCTATTGACAGGGGCATAGAGATCTAACATTGAGAAAGACTTCTTAAAGACATTGATGGCCAATTGATCCCCATCCACCCTAAAAATAAGTTCACCCCTAGGAACATCAATCAAAGCTCTTGATGTTGCCAAGAATGGTCTCCCCAGAATGATGGGGATATCAGAATCTTCCTCCATATCAAGCACCACAAAATTTGCGAAAAAAATGAATTTATCAACTTTCACAAGCAGATCTTCAACCACTCTATATGGATGCTTGATTGTCCTGTCGGCTAATTGCAATGAAATCATGGTTGGCTTCACTTGTCCAATACCCAACTTGTTAAAAACAGAGAGGGGCATCAAGTTTATACTCGCCCCCAGGTCATACAAAGCTTTCCCAATCATAAAGTTTCCTATTTGACAAGGAATGGTGAAGCTACCCAGATCTTTCAATTTCGGAGGAGGCTTCCTTTGAAGTATGGCGCTACATTCTTCTGTTAACATCACCTTTTCATCATGCCTGAGCTTTTTTTTTGTTGGAAAGGAGCTCCTTCATGAACTTGACATATGTTGGCATTTGCTCAAATACTTCTGTAAAAGATATGTTAATTTGGAGCCTTTTAAAGATGTCTAAGAACCTCTCAAACTGCTTCTCCTTCTCTTGCTTCTTTAACCTTTGAGGGTGAGGAATCTTGAAATAAGGATTGGTGGTCAGATCGTATTCTTCAACTTGATTTTTCCCTTTTTCTGTAACCTTACTGTCCTTTTTCTTGTCTCCTTCTTCAGCCTTCTTGTCTTGCTTGACTTCTTGTTCCTCTATCACCACCTCTTCTCTTACATCGGTATTACTCCTTTCTACCACCTTGCCACTCCTCAAAGTGATGGCATGGCAATGCTCCTTCGAATTTATTACTGTATCACTAGGTAGGTTGCCAGGTGGTCTTTCAGATAGTTGCCTTGAGAGTTGTCCAACTTGTGCTTCCAAATTTCGAATACTTGACTCTTGGTTCTTGAAATTTGTTTTTGTTTCAGTCATAAAATTCATCTTTTGTTGCACAAAATAGGATGTTTGCCATGTAAGCTTCTCTAAAACAACCTCCAACGGTGAAGGCTTGTCTTGAGTTGGTGGAACATGAGGTGGTTGATAAGGAGGCTGCTGAGCTCTTTGTCCCCTTTGGCTGTTTCATGAAAAATTCGAGTGATTCTTCTAACCCGGATTGTATGTGTTGGAGTATGGGTTGTGCTGATTCCTCTATGCATTCCCCATAAAGTTAACCTGCTCCTGTGAAATTGTTTGGTATCCTTGCGGACCCTCACACTCTCCATTAGGATGGTTAGCACCACTAAAATCACAAATTAAAGGAGGATTAGGAAAGGAAGTACTTAGCGATGCACTAACCTGAACATTACCTAGCTTCTGAGTGATGTTGGTGAGCTGCTGAGAAACGAGCTTGTTTTGTGCTAAAATGGCATTAAATGTATCAAGCTCAAGTACTCCATTCTTACCTGTTGATTGCTCATTGCTTGTCTGGTAACTGTTCATTGCCATTACCTCAATCAATTGTTGAGGCTCTGCAACCGTTTTATTATTCAATGACCCACCCGTGGCTGCATCTACCATTGCCCTTGTTGAAAGGGTCAGTCCATTGCAAAAAGTCTGTATTTTCAACCAATCAGGTAAGGCATGATGCGGGCATCTTCTTAACAAATCCTTGTATTGCTCTCATGCATCATAGAGCGACTTTCCATCTTGTTGAGCGAAATTTGTAATCTCACTCCTCAGTTTAGCAGATTTCGATGGAGGAAAGTATCTTGTCAGGAATTTCGAGACCAAATCTTCCCATGTGGATATGCTCCCTTGTGCTTGAGATTGGAGCCAACTATTTGCCTTGTCTCGTAATGAGAAAGGGAACTACTTGCACCGTGAATTTTTATTGTATCACATAGTTACAAGAAGTTGGCAATATGCACATTAGGGTCATCAAGCGGTCCTCCCCCAAATTGATCTTACTGCACCAAGTGCAAAAGAGAAGGCATTATCTCAAAGTTGTTGGCCTGCACAGCTGGTCTGACTATACTTGCTGCACAACTTTCGGGATTTGGCATTATGTAATCCCCAAGAGTTCTTCTAGGCTGCACATTATTGTTGTTCTCTGCCATATTTGTATTCACTGCAGCTTGTGAAGGATTATTTTTCTGAGCCCTTCCTATCTTCCTATTCCTTTTTGCAGTCTTCTCAATTTCGGGATTGAACAGTAGTGAGCTCGGGTCTACTGTATCTCGCATAAACCACAATAATCAACTAGTGAGTATTGCATTCAATTTAAGCACAATTAATCAAGTAAAGAAATAAAATAGAAAGAAATAAAATGCAACCACAATAATTTTATCAGCTACTTTCTAATGTGTTAAAAATTTCAATCCCTGGCAACGGCGTCAAAAACTTATTAAATCTCCAGCAAGTGCACTGGATTGTATAAGTAATATAGAGAGAGTAAATGTCGTTCCCACGAGGATTGAAGTCAACACAGAGTTTTCACTAATTCCACTACTTGGCTACAATCAACTTTGATTGAATTCTTTCAAAACAAAATGAGTAAAATGAATGAAATTTACTTGCAAAAATTAAATCACTGAAATTATCAAAACTGGAGTTTTCAAATGGATAAAAGTGGTTAGGGTTTGATTTCACTTAATCTTCCTATGAGCAATGACAATTGATTTATTCAATCCTAAAAGTAGTTTACATTCAATTCCTTGAAATATGAAACCCTCTTAAACCCACAAACATCAATTAATCCCTTAATTAAAATCTGCGAGAATAAGGATTTTACGTTTTATGAATATTCTGGAATCACATACTCATAAAATTCTATTCCTAGATATTCCACGAATACAGCAATTAGACTAAGAAGCATAATCCACACTCCATCTCCCAATTTTGCATGGATTCTTCAAATAGAAAGATATGTGATTAGCTACTCCACATACAAATCAATGAATAAAATAGGTCCAATTGCTAAACCATGAAAGAAAAACTTGAATTAATATCAAATAGTCATTACATCATAAATTGAGAAAAATCCATCACCCTAACCAGAGAGACTTAGCAATACATGGTTCAAACAAAGGAAACAACAAGAAGAAAAGAAAACACCCTAGTCATCTTTGATGATTTGGAGAGATTCCAATTCCTCTGTAGGTTGGAAAGCCTCTTTCTCCCTTTCTAGGGTTGGCTCGTACCTCTCTGTCTCTTCTCTGACGGCCCAGTCTGTCTTAGGTTATGATTAAACAGCCTTTTTATCCTGATATGGGAGCCCAGGCGTTGCATCTAGGGTTCCTAGACGCACACTACACAGAATTAAAACCACGTGTCAGTTTGGACCAGTGCCTAGGCGCTTAATTGAGGGCGCTTAGACGCGCTCTACACAGTGAGAATCCTCTGCTACTGGCTTGGGCGCCCAGACGCCCAAGGCATGGCGCCTAGGCGCTGAGTTGACAGACTGGATTCCTTGAATTTGCCTCCAAATATCTATCTCTTCCATCATTAGATGCTTCCCTACAAAAATACATTAAAGTGGTGAGTGTTCTTCTTCTTTTAGCTCAACTATTCTCAATCACAATCCTAAATCAAAATTTTCAAAATACTTGAGAAGCATGTAGTAAAAAGAGTAAATTAGGGGGAAACAATTCAACTTTTCAAGACAAAAAGTTACATCTTTTGCGCTCACATCAAAAACTTGAGTGAATATTCTAAATCTAATACAAGCGTGTCCTCTATAGGTGATGTCATGACATGAACTCGGAGGGCAGCACCTTCAAAACAAAGGGATCTTATCGCAAACGTGTGGGGGGTTTGTCCGGGCATCTGAACTGGTATGTCAGGGTTTTTGAGTGGCCCTACTCAGTCAGATCCTTCTTCTTCCTTTTCACTCGATTCTCGCTCACTGGGAATAACCAATAGAAAGGGTGAGTCAATCTATGGGGGCAAGCCAAACGCAGAGTATTTAAACCATACCAGGAATCCTTTAAAAACTTTAAAATGGACTTCTTTAGAATAAAAGGTACTCCAGGGTCAACTCCTTTTTTTGTTACCTCGGATGGCCAACCGCATCTATACTTATACTAGACCTAAGCCATCTGGGAGCGAAGGAGTGAAGAAATAAAAACTCTGATATCTGAACTCCTCGATGATGAGGCTGAGGTCCTTCACTTTCTTATGGAGTGGACCGACACAAAAGGAGCCATTTATTATAAAGACATCTTGGACGAGCCCGCCGATTCTGTGAAAGCTTTATTAGGTTTCTCGTCCTGCATGCATATTTTTTATTTGTATTTCCATTTTCTCTAAGTGTTATAACTCTTGTTTTCTTTTGTAGAAAGCATGGCACCTCCAGTCGGACTACAACGTCTCGCCTAATGCCTTGCAACTAGGAGGGCTGGAGCATCAGGATCCTAGGCTCTGATAATTGCTCTCGGGGTGACCATATCAGTTCCTCTGCCTCCTCCAAAAGTTCAAGAGGCTGAAACCAGTTCTCCTGTACAACCATTGCGAACTCGGAAAAGGAAGGTTGAAAACAGAAGGGACCAAAAAGGCAAGAGGCTGGTTGTTGAGGCCATCTCGGAGAGTACTGAAGTCCCTGAAATTCTAATCGGTCTGGGGTCGGCCATCTCGGAGGGTGTTCCACTATGCTTTCCATTCGGGTCAGTATGGACTCGTGAGGTGGACCCTACAATGATCATCGACAACACCTTACAGTCTCTTGTTGACGGTGCTCATTCAACATGACATGGTGGAGCTCCTCCAAGATGCCCAAATATGGTGTCTCCATAATGCCTTCGTCCTCTAGTTTCTGGAGGGGCCTTCGATTCTATTCGAGAGGCTCAAGGTCTATAAAGAGGGCTTAACGCCCTTCGGGGTGAGAAACAAAGTCTTGAGCTGACTATCACCTAAAAGGATGGGCAATTTGCTCAAGCAACAAAAGAGCTTGAGTTGCGCAAAACAGAGATTGCCAGACTCCAGGCAAAGGTCATCCGCTTTACCGCAGATGCTTCAGAGATTACTATTCTTTGGGCTCAGGTTGCCAAGGTGGCCAGGCTTCGAGCTCAAGCTGCCAAGGTAAACACTCTCCGAGTCCAGATAGCTGATGTGGTAGCTCGGGAGAACATAATGAAAGAACACTTAGCCTCCGCTGAGTCTACCCTCACCGGCATCCGAGCTGAGATTGAACTCCTTCGTCAGATCGAGGCCAAGTTAAATAAAGAAATCATAAGACTTGAAGATGATTGGTCGAAGTCTATGGATGAGTCATTTGAAAACGCTCTCGCCCATTTTCAACTTTTAAACCCTAACCTTAATGAAGAAGGGATTGGTCCATTAAAGATAGTTCAGGATGGTCAAATCATTGATGCTGCCGTTCTTGCGACCGCTCCTAATGACCAAGTTATCTAAAGGGTTGAAGATGGAGAAGAGGAGGATGCAACATCGGAGGGTGGGTAGGCAAAGGAGAGGATTGCAGAGGTTGAGGTAGAGATGGTGACCTTGGGAAATGATGCTTGACCATTAATTTTCTCATACTTGTTTCCCCCTGCGTGGGGTATTTTAGTTGTATATGGATAAGTCCCTGTCTCAAGCGCTTTAATTTTTATTTAAGCACTTAGCAGTTGTCATATTCACGTTGTTCTTCTTTTCTTTACCGAGATGAGTCCAACGCTTTATCTCAGTGTTTTTTTATCTTTTCCTTTGTAATGCTGAGATGAGTTTAACGCTCAATCTCAGTGGCAGTTTTAGACTGTGAACCCTTGATTTTTTTCCCACTCTAGATGAGTCCAAAGCTTGATCTCAGTGGTTGGGTTTGCTTAGAAGCATTTTTACACTTAGCTAATTTTTGGCATAAAATAGTGACGCGAACGCGGAAGCCTCTTGGAGTGGTGTTCACTATCCCGGGCAATGGTCCAACGCTCGTACTCGCGTTAAACCTTATTCAGGCTTATGGGTTAGGCTTAGTTTTTTAACCACGTTAAGCTTTTTTCAGGTCTTATGAGTTAAGTTTAGTATTGTAACCGCATTAAACCTTTTTCAGGTTTATGGGTTAAGTTTTCCTTTGAGAATGTGATTGACACAGAAGCCTCTTGGTGTGGAGTCCATTGTTCTGGGCAACAGTCACATATGCTTAACCTCTGTAAACCTGTTCAGTTTATGGATTAAGGTCTAGCCATAAGGGTACGAGTGAAGACCCTTGAATGCGCTCTTTGAACTCGAATATCGTTCAAGTGGATTTCCTTGTTTGGCCATCATGTACAGATGTCAGAATGTGTGATCCTCTTCAGATCTGGTATTCCTTGGACCTCTTTGAGGTGTTATAACCTTGTATGTTATAGTGGTCATAGATGAATAGAACAAGCGAATGTTGAAAAAGTAACTGATTCATTCATATTGAAAGATGTCTCTTACATGATAGAAGTAACAATTGAAAAACATTATAATATTATCCAGGTTACTTTGGCGCGATGACGGTTGTCCTTGTGATTATTATCCTGGGATTGTACCCTATCTTGATTTTAGGCATTACCTCGAGGTGAGCTTGCATTAGGGTTGTCATTCATAGCTGGAGAACGTCTTCTCTGTAGGGCGGAGATGGACTTTGGGGGATATAGCTCTACTTCTTGTATTGGCCTCCCCTCTTATTGTTGTTCCGAGTTTGGCGCACATACCAGCCCAAGCACCATCTTGGATGAGAGACTCGATGGCATCTTGGAGGTTGATGCAATCCTTCGTGTTGTAACCATAACCGTTATGCTAAGCACAATGCTTGGATTTGTCCCTCTGCGAATGTTTCTTTAACAGGGGAGGTCTCTGCACGTCTGTAAACTCGGTATTCATGACCTCCTGGTAGATCTGAGCTCGTGGTGCATTGAGGGGAGTATAATTTTCATACTTTCCATTGAAAGGTGGTTTTGAATTATGGCCTTGTTGGTTTGATTTCCCGCTGGACTTAGGCTTAGCATATTCTCCTTTCTCAAGATGCTTCCTGACCCGGAGAACGTCCTTAGTGTTGATGTATTTATCAGCACGGGCTAGAAATTCATCTATTGTCTTAGGCTCCTTGTAGGCCAGAGAGAATGAAAAAGGCCCAGGGAGGAGTCCTTCCCTTAAATAATGCAATCCGCGCCTTTCATCTCAGTCTTTGATGTTGACTATCTCCATGTTAAACAAAGATAAAAACTCGAGAGACTCCTCTTTTCCTTTTTTAATTTGAGAAAGACATGAAATGGATTTCGATTGCATCTTGCTGGTGGTGAAGTGCAGTAAAAATCGCGATGACAAGCCTTCCTACTTAACCACAAACTTAGGAGTTAGGGTAGTGAAACATCTCAAGGCAGCTTTCTTTAGAGATAGTGAGAAAGCATGAGAGGATCATCTCCTCCAACAAATAAGATAGTAGAGATGTAAGCGTCCATATACTCCTAAGGGTCTGTAGTCTCATCGTAGGCTGCAATGTTTGTAGGTATTTGAAGCGCTTAGGGATCTAGTAGTCCATCAGCTGGTCAGAGAAGGGCTGGTTTTATGAGACTGAGCTCCTTACTCTAGGGTTCTGCTCTTGCCTTCTCTGAGTAGGGACTTCAACATTCCTAACGGGTTCTGCAACCCTAGAGTTTTCTTGGAGGCAGTCCTCGTCAAGGACTCTATACCTTCAGTTTTCATGATTCCTTCTTGGAGATCGATTTTCGCCTTAAGTTTCTTGGTTAGCTCTTTCCAGGCGGTGGATCCATTTATCCTTGAGTCTAACCAGATAGATGAGTTCAACTCTGGATAGCTCTGGGAGATTGGCATCGGCACAGCGAAATCGAACTTCTTCACTCTCTACACGGGCTCCGAGACGTTGCAACGCCTATACTTGTTGTCCGACAGCTCCTAAGGGTGCTCTTTGTGGATCGAGACGTTGTCTCATCAGAATTTGCGTTGGTGAAGGGGAAAGACTCTCACAAGTAAAATAAGTCTCAACCCCTTCTTGCTTGGGTTCCAGTTGGTTTTGGGATCGACTCGTGAGGTGGAGCAGCTGTCGGATGATGGTCTTGAGGCGATGGAGAAGGTTGGTTTGGCGTGACAGAGGTGCGGTGTTAGTTGGTAGAGACTTGCTTTCTCCTCGTATTAACCATGATGATGATGGGAATAAAAGTTTATATTTTCTCATAGATAGCGTCAATGTTTAGAATAAGATTTTGAGGGTTACCTAAGTAGGTGGTTGAAGGTGGATACTTCCGTGACACGACAGCAACAACAGTTGTGCAAGGGGTGGGTACCTGTAAAAGGCATTTCGACGCTCAAGTTAGATCGTGCACAAGGAAGATATTGTATAGAATTAGGTTAGATGCATACATTTGAGACCTTGCAAGGTATTTATAAGAGCGTCTTGAGTGTTAAAAATCGTAGTCCAATCTGCTCATATTGGGAGTGAAAACTGATAAATCCAAACATATCATGGTGACGGTGAGATTCGGCTGGATAAACATTTTTTTTTTCAATCAGACTAAGACTGATAGGGTTGGTTTTTAGATTCTTTCAAATCTGACGTGAACCATGAACACCTTAGAAACAATAAAACAATATAGCAACTCAGATAAACAAGTTTTACAAAAAAAAAAAATAGATACATAGCATCAATTGTACCCTAAGATAAGACATGATCGTATAAGGCCTAATACGTAAAGGTTATGATATCGGAATGTTTAGAATTATAATGGAAAAGTCTTTATAAAAACTTATACATCAAAACTCAATCAAGCCTAATCCTACCCCTCAAGACTTGATTAAGTTATCCATCATTTTAATGTATAAGAGGAGTTTGATGGATAAGCTTATACAATACAATGTTTGCATCAAATAACTGATAATGTCATAATGTATTGTATTAGTTTATCTTATCAGGCATAATACGACATGCCAAACCGACTCTAAATTTTAGCTTTGTTTCAGGGGAGGCGATGGACAATTTCCTTAAACTATGTGTGCCGCTTCACAAGTTTGCACTAGAAGGCAATTGGCCAGCAGCCAAGCGCATGTTAGATCAATATAGTAGGCTGAGGTGCGCCGGCATAGCATGGGGGTGGCATACAGTGTTGCATGTTGCAGTAGGTGCAAACCAGGTTCACTTTGTAGAGGAGTTGCTGAAGTTAATGGACGAGGATCAGGATTATAGGAACTTGTCATTGCAAGATATGAAAGGCAACACTGCCTTCTGCTTTGCTGCTGCGGCTGGGAACTTGCCAATTGTTGAGTTAATGCTGAAAAGAAATCCAGAGTTGCCAACAATCAGGGGCGGAGATGGAATGACCCCTATTCATTTTGCCGCTTTGCAAGGAAGATGCAAAATGGCATGGTATCTATACGACAAGACCAAATGTGTTTTCCAAGATCAGGACTGGAATCGATTGTTCTTCAATTGTATCAACACTGCCAACTATGGTATGTATTACTTTTAATGGAGATAGAGATAGTTGTAAATATTTCGTTTATTTTTTTAACAAATAGGCAAAATATTGATCATTATATTTTGCAGACTTAGCATTGAAAATGGTAAGAGAGAGGGAAGAGCTAGCTTTCGAACGTGATTATGAGACCGAAGAGACAGGTTTGCATCTCTTAGCTCAAAAGCCTTTGGATTGTTGCTGCCAAATTCCAGAACATCAAATTCCAATCAAAATCAACCCTGGTAAATCCTTACATTCACTATCTATGTTTTTTTCTAACTCAAATAGACAATTTTGGGATAACTCAGATAAGTGATGATTCTAATTACTTATGTGGTAATTTTCTTCTATTACACATAATAAGTTAAAATTTGAATTCACCTCATAAGTAATAAAGATCACTACTTATCACCTCATTGATCATCACATAGTAATTTTTATGTAAAATGTGAATTCTAAGTTCAAATCATTATGTGTAATAGAAAAATATCGCCACATAAACCATTAGAATCACCACTTATCTTAAAAACATTCATCACTTATCTGATTTTTTTTTAAGTTATCTATTTTAAATTATACAAATATCATTATTGATGAGGAAAACTAAGACACTGGACTTGAATTTTTATTTATATATGAACTCTCAGATTCCCATGTTAATTTTATCCAATTAAAGAAATTTTTTTGTATAAGTTTGTGTTCTTTAACGTACGCGTTTCAATGCAAGTAGCCAAATTTTGTGTTTCAGGCATGAAGCAACATGTCGTTCTTCAATTGGTTAATTTCCTCTGGAACACGATTCTCCGCAGGAGGCATTCAAAAAGGGAGATAATGGAAATCATAAGTAAACCTTCACAACTATTATTTGATGCTGCAGAAGTTGGTAATTTTGGGTTCTTGTCAGAGCTTATTAGTGCTTATCCTAGCTTGATATGGGAATCGGACACGAGAAATCGAAGTATAATTCACATAGCTGTTTTGCATCGACATGCTAGCATCTATAATCTCATACATGAAATAGGGCCTCAAAAGGATATTATAGTGACATATGTAAGTAATGATGACAAGAGCACTTTATTGCATTTGGCTGCAAAATTAGCACCACCAGGTCAACTTGAATTAGTTTCTGGAGCAGCTCTCCAAATGAGCCTTGAGATGTTATGGTTTGAGGTATAACCCCTTAATTTCGTGGATTTTCATTTTCACATACTACCTTGTATGCCTCCACAGCACCACCACATTCCTATCACATGTATATTTTGAAAATTCTTCTATTGTCATATTATACCAAACATAGGGAATTAGAGATCATGAATTCCCTTGCATATAACAGGCATATGTAATATAATAATGTTATATGATAAGTGACAACCCACAACGTTATATTTGTGTTTGTAGATTGATATCTTATTAAACATACGAATTTGGATCTTCTAAAGTGAGAAGTTCATTTAAGAGAAAAAAGAGAATTTATAATTGTTGTTGATAAAATTAAGGGAATGAATTTTAACAATTTTTGTTATACATGTATATATACTTTATCATAAAATAATCAATATTTAGAACTCCTTACTTTTCTCTCTAAAGCGAATCCTTCATTTTAGAAGGGTCAAATCTGTACATGCACTTCTAAACTATATATAATTATTGACATGAGATTTAAGGTTTATTTAGCAAAGGCATTTATACTTACTCGACTTAACATATGAACCACTTCATATGACAGGAGGTGAACAAGATAATGCAGCCAGCATTCAGAAAAATGAAAAATTCTGAAGGCTTAACTGCTCGTGAATTATTCACAAGGGAGCATGCAGAATTAAGGAGTAATGGAGAGTCTTGGATGAAAAGAACTGCTGAGTCTTGTATGCTTGTTTCAACCGTCATTGCTACTGGAGTATTCTCTGCTGCAATTCAATTACCAGGTGGTAACGATAGTACTGGAACACCAAATTACTTGGGTAAACCATCATTCCTGGTATTTGCAATATCAGATGTAACTGCACTCATCTCATCTGCAACTTCCATATTAATTTTCTTGTCTATTCTTGTCTCTCGTTATGCGGAGTATGATTTTCATAAGTCACTGCCCTTGAAGCTAATATTTGGACTGATAACACTATTCGTCTCCATAACAAGCATGATGATAGCATTTGGAAGCACCTTCTTCATAACCTACTACCATGGTTTGAAGTGGGTTCCTAGTTTCATTTCAATACTCGCCTGTCTACCAATACTTCTATTTATATTTCTGCAATTTTCACTATGGTCAGCTATCATGTACTCAACCTACTATTGCAGGACTCTATTTAAGCCTTGTATAAATATGCTTTACGCATTAGAGAAGTAGAGGCATTGTAATGAAGGATCATATTCTGATTATTTAAAGTTGTAATATATTATTTCATCTAAAACGAAAGTTGTGATACATTATCTGTGAAAGATGACAGTGAATGTCAAGATATTTTGAATTTCAAAGGAGATCTACCTACTGTTGTGTGGAGAAAACAGCATATTATTGAACCTATATTGAGATGAGAGACAATGTGTTGTTTACGACTTGACCATCAAATAGAAACACCGTTTGCTTCAGTGGCATGCTATCTTTATTGACAAGGATTGGGTGCAGTAGTAAATAATCTGTAATTTTTTTTGGAGAGAATCAAAGTTTAAATTTAAGAAAATATAATTATTGAAAGGACTTCCTGATTGTGATAATTCTCAAAAGTTTAATATTATAATAATGCATCCGAGAATATTCTAATCAAAGAAAAATAAATAAACTCACCCTTATTTTTGTGAAGTCAGAATTGAAAAAACAATTTTGCAACAAGGCCCAGAACGCGTTACGTAACTTTACAAATTAAAATCAACTACTCTTATATTGTTACATCAAATAATATATGTATTTTTTTTGTACTTTATTTAATATTATTCATTATATATATCTTTTTTTATTATTATTTTTACTTAATTATATTTATTAAAAATAGTGTAAATAGTAATACACTTCTTTTTAGGAGTGTAAAAATATCTTTTTCTTAGAATGAATGAGCTCTTTTAGGCCTTGATAAACCCATCCAGATTATTATGAGGTTATTGTTGAAAAGTAAACAATTTTTGCCAAAACAATTATGGAGAACACTTGCATCTTGGTGAAATACAGTGGGGTCCACAAGTAATGAGCCGTGAGATAGAGTTTGGGGTTAAATTAAGAGTGTTTGCAGATTGAATTACGTCGATTTTGATTGAAAAAAATTGATGATCCAATATAATTTATTTTCTTATCTTATTATTCAATTGATTTGATTCAAATGCAAATTTGATCCAATTTAATCTACTTTAAATAAGTTTAGATTGGATTATTTTTTTATTTTTTTGTTGGATTCTTTTAATACAAATTTATCAAAAAATAACAAAATACAAACATTTAAAAATTTGAAAATATATCAAATACAAATTTAAACTAAGAGTAGTGCTATTTTTTGCAAATTCATTCCCACGAAAATGTTACGAAAGGTTAACAACCACTCAAATGAGGTTTATTAATACAAGTGGAGAGAAAAAAAGTAATTACTTTGTAAAAACACAAACTTAATATTCTTAGTTTTACGTTTTCGTGTGCATTTTACTAAAATACTTTCGTAGTATTTATCATTCTCCTTAAACTAATTCAACAAAATATAACAAATATAAGTTTAACCTACTTCATAAAAAAAATTAAATTCTAAATACAATTTTATATTAATTGTTGATCCTACCGTACATGTACAAATCTAATAGAAAGAATTAAGATTTACTAGAAAAGTTTCTAATTAAGTAGGTTTAATATAAGGATTTTTCAGATAAAATATTATTTTAATATATATATATATATATATATATATATATATATATATATATATATATATATATATATTAGTTATAAAAACTTTCAGATCAATTTGAATTAGATAGATTTTTAAATTTAGATTTGAAATTTAATTTAATATAATTAATTTTTTTAATTTTAAATTTTTAACTTATTTGATTTTCTATTTTTCGCTTGATTTTTCGATTTTTAAATTGGATTGAGTTAATTTTCAACACGTAAAGCCAATAATCAGAGAAGGAGGCTTGCACTTCTGTACCATATTTGAGAAATAAAGTAGCAATTTAATCTAAAAATAAAGCAGAAATAAACCCTCTCCATTTTTTCCCCTCAAACTTTAGAACATTTCAGAATAACTAACTTTTTAATATAAAAAAAATGAAAGCACCGGTTAAATTTACAACAATTCATTAGTGGATAAAAGGATAAAAAATAAAACTGTTTTCTTTTTCCTAACCCATAGAACAAAACCTAAAAGGGATTAAGCATAGTGATGGGCAAACTATGTCTTTAGAGAGGATAAAAGTTTGCATCGCGGAAACACCATTTGTGGGGAGAGTTTATATTGCTCCATGCTCTAGGAAATTAGTCTTACACCAAAGGTCAAAGAATGTGGGAATAACAAGATAATTTGAAAAAAAAATATATAAAAAACAGAGAATTTACTATATATGTATATACAAGTAATGTACCATGAAATTGGTAGTATATATGATCAAACATGGGAAACACTTGCAATTTCACATGAATTTAAATCATTGAGACTCGACTCTGGCATTCAAACCTCAACTGCTCTCTGTTTCGTGTGGGTATGAAATGCAGTTGTACATGTGTCTTAAGTTACCATGAATTACATGGTACATTCCTTGTATACATGCACCCTGCATCGCCAGGTTTATAAATAGCAGGCAGAATATGGTCATTTCCTTATGTGTCCAAAGCACATTAAACATTTGTGTTGCTTTACAAGAATGAGTTCAAAACCCCAATACATTAGCCAAAGTCTGGGCTATAAGGAAGATCCTCCTGCAGACAAAAAAGGTTCTAGCTCTACGAAGGATACGAAGAAAAGGTAGACAGTAACTGCTCAATCTGGCCTTGCCTATGATGGTAAAGGGACTTGAAATGGAAATAACAGCAAGGGAAAAAAAATTATTCAAACCAGGCGATATAAATTAGAAACAATCCCCCCAAACCAATTTCTTGTACTCCACAGAAGGAAAATTCTTAGCAATTTTTTTTTCCCCATTTTTGATAGAATAGGAAGTTGTTATTACAGTTGGTTTTCCTTTCCCATTTTCCTTTTGGATGTTTAAAATCTTTAAAAATTTTCAAAACTTGTGAGAATTTGATGTCATGATAATCCTTTTTTTTCCATCTTATTTCATAGAAATCTGAATGAAGAAGAATGTTTGCTTAAAAATTTTCATTATCCTCCAATTTTATTTTCTCATTCTCTTTTATCCAAATATACCATGACGGCCGTCTTCCTTGTATTCTGCATCAGCTCATTCATCATTCTAATGTTCTTGCAGGTTCATTGGCAAGTGGAACCAATGTAGGGGAAAAAAATTTCAGCAGCAGATTCTATTGTTGGTTTAAGATGCATATTTTGTTTCTAAATTTTTGTTTAGAGTTTACAAATTAAGATATTGTAAGTTCTAATTAGTACACAGTTATTTGTATTAATTATATGGTTATTTGTAAGTAGATTGTGAATTTGTCACTTGTTACTTCCTTTGTAAGTTTGTGTGTGTGTGTATATATATATATGTGTATAAAGGATATATCTAATAAGAGTATGACATGAGTAAATCTTGATTATATAATAATACATGAATAATTAAGATTAAAAGTTACTTAAAGATCATGTGACCATTTAAAAAAATCACATGTATTTATGTTTTAATTTTGATCATTTATGTAAGATTTAATGGTCAAGATTCATTCATCTCACATTTTACAATAAACATTCATCTCATATATCTTAAAAGGTAGGTTTATTAATAAAGTATTGTGTTATAAAATCAAATTCCATGCATGTCAATGAGGTAAGCGTTGGCTCAACTGATAATATTGAATAAGGCCAATAAAAAGATCTTAGATTCAATGCATGTTAGTGCCCTATAATGATAAGTCATATATAAATATCAGTGTAAGTACTATGTAAGGCATATTTGTTTACTCACTTGTTATTTTTCTTCATCCAATAACTTTTCTTCTGAAGTTTTGGCTTCTTTATTATTAAAAAAATAAAAGTAGTCACATAATTAAAAAAAATCCTAATTTAAATACTATAAGCTTGAATTTAGGTCTTTTAAAGAGCAAATACAAGCTACAATTATCACTAAAAAAAGAAATAGCAAATACAATTGAGAGTAATGGAAATAGTAAGTGTTAAAAAACTAACAAAATAGTTTTTTAATAATTATATATTATTATTTATGTGTTTGTATATTGTAAAATTTCATGACCTCTACATTTTTTATTAATAATTATTTATTTTATTTTTCATATTTTTATGTTTTACATAGTGATATACAAAACATAAATGTATATAAAACCCAGAAAAGAAGGGGAAGTCAATACTTGACTCGGTTAACCAAATCTCAATAGAGAATATACATATTTAAATAGGCCCAATCCCTCAGCCAGGTCTATTAGGCACCATTTTTTTTTTGGGCCCGCGGGGGAGGGGAAATAGGTTGTATATTTATAGTTATGTTCACAAAAATTGAATTGGTTCACAAGAGACAACTAGTTCGAATGGGGTGATCTTATTCAAGTCCAATCAGTCTATTTAACTCGAAAAAATTTGAGTTGGACTGTACTTTCAAAGATCCAATAAGAATCAGATTAGTTCAACTTAATCCAAAATTGATTGCTGCAGGCTCGCCTATTTGGAAATTAATTTACAAGCAGAAATTTCAGACCAAAAGAAAAGGCCGAAAATTCATGAACAGTTTTTAAAGTTTGTGTCATTTGTTGGGAGTTAGGCCAAGTGTTTCAATTGTTGCGAAAATTTGTAAAAGAGGGGGCAAATAAAAATCAGTTCATAGGCCATCTTGGCCCAATTTAATCACCGACATTACGATCTAACTTTTGGGTCAATAAGTTTAGCACAAGTCACGAGTAGATTTAGAACCGAGTCAGTCCTTGATTGCGCTAGGCCGAAAGCCCAATTTGCAATTTAGTATTTTTTTTCTTTTCTAATTTCTAAGTCTCTCCTATTTTATTACCTTCTGTACAAATTATTCGAGGATCCTCTATAATTAACTCCGTACATATGGATCAGTTAATAGATTTAAGGCAGTGAACGGAAGGGAAAAATCTCAGGCTATAGAGTTGGAAATTTTTGATAGAGTCAATCACGGTATATTAAAGCATATAGAAATAGAATCTTTAGTCTATGATCAACACCTAGAAGAAATTTGTTGATATGTTAGAAATCGAACAATGGCGACGAAAACATTGGGGAAATTGCCTGAGTCTTGCTCTTGAGAATTGATCTCGAAAACAGTAAAACAAGAATATGTTGGGACATAGGAGAAGACTAATAGTAGAGTATATTTTTATCAATGGCCTAAGTGAAAAATTATAATAATAGGTCTGACATCACATCTTGACTTAAAATCTTAAGACATTAGGTTTATGAGTATTTTTTACTTATATAGCCTTCAACTTATCTATTCTTTTACTTATGTGAGACTTTAACATTCACACTTGAATTTTTAACATTTTTCCCCTTAAGTGTGAGTCCTTCACACAAGTCACTTACCCTCAAGCAAAAACTTTTTCAAGTATTTGATGATGTCACTAAAAGAGCCAAACCTGCATCCAAGAGCCTCATCTCTTCTAGATCGGGCTACACACATTATTCTTCATACTTGTACTCCATCATCTACAATGGAACATGCCGTCTAGCCTCCACATCGCTAGGCAAGAGAGCCCAACCCACATCCAAGAGCTTCATCTCCTCCAGATCGGACTATAAACGCTCTTCTTCATACTTGTTCTCCATCATCTACAATGGAATACGCCGTCTAGCCTCCATATCGCTAGGAAGACTTTCGACACAAGAGACCCTTCACATGGATCTACCAACCACCGTCGTCCATACCAATACTTGTCCAAGCCTAACAATAGGCTCTGATACCATTGTTGGGACAAAGGTGGAGCCCAATAGCAGAGGTAATCTTCATCAATAGGCTAAGTGAAAAACTACAATAGTGGGTGGCGTCACATCTTGACAAAAAATCTTAAGGCATTAAGTTTATGAGTTTTTTTTCACTAATATAACCTTCAACTTGCTCATTCTTTTACCAATATAGGGCTTCAACACTCATACTTGAATTTCCAATAAAATAGAACTACAGAGGGCAAAGCCAAAGATTGCGTCCAAGCCCAAGGCTAGAACTGTTAGAAAGCATAAAGTGGCTGTCAGTGCTATCCTATAAGTGTCGCCAAGGTGGCTAGGAAGCCAAGGGGTACAGTGAATGAAACGACTTACATCCAACGAGAGCACCATTGCACTTGAGAGGTCGTAGAGAGTGGAACAGGAGAAAACAATTTTCATCATTTTCTTGATTTTCAAGTTAATTACATTATTAAATATTAAGTACACATTACCGAGGAAGTTAATCTAACATGGTTAGCTTATGATATTTCTTCACCATAAATAGTTGCTTCATAATGCTTTGAGGTTTATGAGTTACCATCATTTGTTATTGGATGGCTTATATCTCAAAAGTCAACAAAGAGAGAAAATTTTATTTAGAACCTTTCGGTGGAGGCTTACTTAGTCAACAAAGGGAGGAAGATTTTCTTACTCCGCTACAGAGTTTTTTCGGTGCCTTGATTGTTGGTAGTGGTTGGTGAAGTAAATGCATTTGCATGCATTGGCTCTCTATAAATAGAGAGCATTTTCTCCATCCAAAAACAGACCAAGCAGAAGAAGCAAAGAAATAGCTTCTAAGAGAGAGAAGAAATAGAGAGTGTGAGAAAATTCTAAGAGTGTACTGTGTAAGCATACACTAGAAATTTTTGAGTTTATTCTCTAGTTTCTGTAATATACAAATTGTAGTAGGAGATGCTTTCACTGAAAAATACTATGTACTTCTTGTGTGTGAGAGTGTAAATAGAATATTATAATTATCATTGATATAGTGAAATATTTTTCAGAGTTTGTCTCATGATTTTTTTCTCAATGTACAAGTAGATTTTCACGTTAAATTTGGTGTACAATTCTTGATTTATTTTTTTATGTAAAAAGTACTGACAAGTGGATCCTACTGTAAAAGTACTATTTACGTACTTTACAATTTTATCAATTCTTCTTCATAGATCTAAGTGTGCTTCCGCTCATATTCATAAAGTGTTTAAGATACTTAGAGTGTATTCAACTCTAATTTCCTAACATCATTATCATACAACAATAAACTATATTCTTTAACACCAACTTACTAGCATCACCCCAACCTAGAAGGCTTTATTTAGAATGTTGGAAAGGAAAAAAAAGAAGGAATATAATAGAAGAGAAAAGAAAAGAAAAGAAAATAGATAAATTATCGCTCCTCTTATTTGTTCATCCAATGAAAAAGATGAGATATTTTATTTCTTTTATTTGATTTTATTAAAGAATAGAATAAAAATATATATAAATAAATAAAAATGTATATAAATATATGATAGGACACACAAGTTATTTTTTTCTCCTTCTTTTCCCTCCTTTTGCAAAGAAATTAATGTTTATTCTTAAAATACAATAAATGCATATTTTAGAATAGATCTCTACTATTAATCTTAAATTTATGTTAAAATTTATTTAAAATCAATAATAAAGATCATTCTTAAAATATGTATTAAATGTACTCTGAGAGCATGTTAGAACTTCTCCAATCTCCGTCCAAAAGTGGAAGGATAAGAAAATGTTAGAACCTATGAAAATTATATCCCTTCAATCATTTCCTTTTCATTGTTAAAGTGTTACCGTTCATCCTCCCAATCCTTTTCTTTCTTTTACGTCCTAAGAAGGACACCAAATAAAGCTTAAATGCATGCACTCCATCCTTAAGTCCCTCCAATATTATAATGTTCAAAATTAAATAATATTCACTAATATGAACAAAAAAATTGAATTCTTTAAATATATATTTTTATATTTAATTCTTGATTTATATACATAGAAATAATATTATTATAAAAAATTTATTTAAATATTTAATTATATTTTAAAATATTAATTTTTCACATATCATATGAGAGATATTTTATGAAAAATAAATAAATAAATAACTTTTAGTGTGTATTTAAAAAAATTGTAAAAATTTGATTATCTTGAATCGATTATTGTATAAATTTTTTTTGTTATAATCGATTATAATCGATTTATTTTTATATTTAGATCATTAACTATAAAGCGATTTTAAACTAATCTGATTTATTTAGATGACATAAAAAAGAATCGCTTTTATACATTAAATTACTAAAATAAATATAAAATAATTAAAAAAATTATTTGATTGAAGATAAAATAATATTTATATTTTAAAGTGTAAAGAATAATTTATAAGTTAATATCATAAGTTTCAATCTTCAAAGATTATAGAAATTAACTTTAAAAAATTTATTTTACATTAAATTTCATGTAAAAATTAAAATTAATTTTATCAAACATAATTAAATACTATTATAATAATTTTTTTTTAAAAAAAAACTAATCATAATCTTAAACAAACACACTTTTAATATATCACTTTTGCCAATGATTGGTACGATTTAACTTTTACTTTTTTTGTTTTCTTTATGCAATTATTTCATAGACGTACTAGTTTAATAATTTATCATTGACTTAACAAACAGCCAAACAAGGGTCTCTGGTTTACTTTACTGTGATTCACAACATTTCACTTGGACTATTCTTGACGAGCCATAGACTTCAGTAAGGTCTCCGGCAGTGCAGATACGAATTTGGCAATTTGGAAACAAAATCCAATCACGCTGCAGAACTATGAAAGGAAACATGGAAATTTTCTAAACATTTCTGTTGAGGTAATCAAATCTTATTGCTCCCTTGCTTCTGTCACTGTTACTTCTTCTTTCTCTTCCTCTTCCTCCCTAGTCCCTCTCATTCTTCTCTCCTTTTATTTTGCTGTAGTCAGGGATGAATCGAGATTAAGTGAAGCGGGGACGTACATTCTCACTCTATTTTATAATTTTTTTTATTTTATATAAATATATGTTTTTTTATATTTTTATATGTAAATAAATTAATAAATTTATAATAATAAAAATTAAAATTTATATAATATTATTAAATAATTAATTAATTACATATATAAAAATAAAAATATTTAATAATATTAATAATATTATTATTATTTAATATTTTTAAAATATAAAAATATGACTTTACTCTGATTAAAATTCATATAACTTTATCTGGGTTAACTAAAATTCCTTGGCTGTAGTTCTGCTGTGAATAATCTTGTTGGTGATTGACCAAAAGAGCTATGTTCTTTTTAATAGTTATTATTTAATTACAAAACTTTTTTATTGCATTATTAGATTCTCTGTTGTCCAAAGATGTTGCTGAATGCTGATTATATGGTCTGGTGGGTATGTATTCACCTATGAAAATATCTCCGATTAAACACTTACTAGGCTTCAGCCATGGAACAATAAAAAACAATAGGTACGAGAAATTTCAAGAGTATATTAGGAAGAAAAATTGTGAATTTCAGATGACAGAAGAAAGTACACAGGAAAATAAGTAAATAACCGACTAAAATCTCATGAAGACCCCTTCATGAGGGTCTGGTGCTACTTCTACTTTGCCGGTCTTTCTTCACTGTTGCAACTGCATTGAAGGAGTAATATTTAATTGAGTAAAATGTATCAAAAACACGCATATATATATAATATTATAAAAATATGTTAAAAATATATTAATCTCTAAAATTACTTTTAAATATGTTAAATAATAATTTAAATGATTATAAAATAACGTAATATACGCGTTTACTTAAAAACCTTTCATCCTGCAGTATAGTCTTGCCTTGCTGCCTTGCAAACAGGACGTAAATATTTTATTATTATTACTCTTTTTGGTCTGAGACAGGATATTCCATGAGGATAGATCATAGGTAATTGCAAAAGATTTTATGTGAGCAAAAGATTAACATTTTATATATTTCTTACATTTTCTTTTACATGCCAAATAGTATTGAATAATGATTGTAACATGTCATGTAGACTCACAGCAGCATTAGAACAAAGTGTGCAGAGAAGGAAGGACAAGCTATAGTCTGTCTCGTGAAAATTTTGGAGATATGAAATGATGGATGTGTAAGTGTGCAAATAATATTTTACAACAAAACATTACATATACATAGATACTCACCAGCTACCGTGTATCTGTCTAGGAATCCAGAGGCGTTCGTAGATCTGGCCCGGATCAAACTATTGGATTTTAGTGTTTAGGGCTTCGGCCTTAATACAAGCCCAACTTAAGTTTGGTGACTGCCACTGGTTGGGCCACAGTCGAAACCGATCAATAATTCATAATAAGTGATAAATATTGTGTTTAGGTTTGTTGCTAACCTTAAAAAGAGTTACCAAGTTTACAGGCATTTCTATTTATTTATTTTTTTTAAAAAAATCTCAATTCGGTTCACACATAGATAATAACCGACAATAGCCGCAAACAAATTACATTCATAATGGCCTTTGATTTTAGATTTTTAAATTTTCATTAAATAATGCCCTATTTACAATTTTTCAAGCATTTAAAAATCATACTACATGTATACTATTCACGTTGTGTACATGTACAATTTTGTTTAAAAATTAATTTAATTTTTAATTTTTAATTTAAACTGTAATTCGCTTTCGATGAAATTATATCACTTTTCAGTTATTATTCGACATTATAAGCACTGAAAACGAATATATTTTTGTCCTGTGCTTTTATTGATGTATTATATGAGCTGAAAAAACAAAAGTAGTATTTAAGACTCCAATAAATGACAAAAATGAGAAGAAGATTGTAATGTCATGTTTATTAAAGTACTTGACTAATTACTGAAAAGTTATAATCTATGTTTTCTTTACAGAGAAATGGCTATAGCAGACTCAACATCTTTCCAACAGCAGTTTCAGAGGACTCCTTCAGCTGTGTTTAGGAGGCCTCTCCTTCATTATTTAGAGCCCACTCGTAAGCTCTCTGTCCCTTCTTAAAATCTTATATATTTTCACCAAATATGAAAAAATTGTTACTGTGGTTGCATTATCTGAGATTGACAAGAAAAAAAATATAAGCTGGATCACTGGAATTGAAATACAGCTTCGTTAGCATTACCCAAATTAATGATGGTCTCAAACAAAACCAAACCAAACTAGTAATCTCAGCAATATTTGTGGGTTCTCTTTTCTTTTCTTTTTTTTTGATGGGGTGGGTAAATTATAGGCAAGGTACCTTCAACACTTTCAAAAACCTTTTTTTTTCGGGGGTCTTGACACTTTCGTTAACTTAACCATTGAAATATATTAAGATAGTGAAAGAGTGATGCTATCTACACAAGTTTTCAGTTCACGTTGCAAAATTGTACTGGTCACTACATCAGAATTCAGGTGGCCCCATTTAACTTCATGAATTATTCAAAATTAGACAGTAGGAGATTCTTAAATAGACATCTTCAAGTTGCAAATTTGTACTTGGTTCAAGTGCCTCTCTTGAAAGAATTATTACCTTGTGAAGCCAAGGTTGTCCCCTTAGATGGTTAGTCTGCATAAAGCTACTAACCCTAACAGTAATTCCATCCCTATTGTGATGCATGAATCTCATTATTCACTCCAAAACTCATAGGATTCTATCAAATTAAATGGTTAGACCCTAAAATGATTTCCCTAAATTAACTTGTTGCAGAAGAAGCAAGACACGGATACCTCTCCCGATGTGTTCCCCTTCACAAAGCAGCACTGAAAGGTGACTGGAAAGAAGCAAGGAAAATCTTAGAAGAAGATTGGACACTGCTGCGTGCTGCCATAACAAAGGGGTGGGCAACAGTCCTCCATTTTGCAGTGGGAACAAATCATGTTCACTTTGTGGAGGAGCTGGTAAAACTAATGCAACATGATGATCTGGAATTGCAAGATAACAAGGGGAATACTGCATTCTGCTTTGCTGCAGCAGTTGGGAATGTGCCAATTGCTGAGATAATGATGAAGAAAAATAAATCCTTGCCGACAATCAGGGGTGCACAAGGAGTGACTCCTCTTCACTTGGCTGTTCTACAAGAAAGAAGTGATATGGCACGGTATCTATTCCCTATATCTAACGAAATACTCGAAGAAGTGGACTTGAAAACGCTGTTCCTCATTTGTATAAACTCTGGACTCTATGGTAAGCAAAGCATATTGCATAGAATGCCTCTGAAGCATTTGTAGTGGAAAAATTAAGTCATTTAATATACATTGCAATCTACATGAGTTGGAATATCTTGCAGATTTAGCCTTGGAAATGCTAAATCAGAAGGAAACAATAGCTTTTGCTCGGGGTGATAACAATGAGACAGGTTTGCATGTCTTGGCTCGAAAGCCTTTAGTTTGTGGTTGCAATAGTCTACGATATCGAAAACACCTCCTGCATTTCTGTAAGTGCCTACAATCACTTCTATTAGGAAAATCATGACTTAACGTTACTAAAAACTAATGCACTCCCAAGTTTTAAATCCAATTAATTAAATTTAGGACTTTTGCATGGTACGTCATGTTCTTTGACATACTTGTTTGGTTTGTCTAAGAAACATGAGAACTCAAAACATTCTCGGTGACAAGAGAACTCAATACAGTTTATTTTCAAGAATGTGTTAGACAAAAGAATTAACTCTTCGTTGCTGTAATTAATCAAGATCCAGATTAATTATTTCTTTTCCCCTTGGGGGGAGTAATAAACATGAATTCTTGCCTTAAAAACATTCTCGAACTCACTCTCATTTTTGCTTTAGCAAAGATAGACAGCATTTTATGTTGAAGTGCCAAAGATATTGATCAATTAATAAATTCCAAGTAGTTTTTGTCCCCGTGTCAAGATGTCTTCTACTGCATTTTATTATTCACTTAAATCAAATGTCACATTTTTTTGTCATAAAAATATATGTCACATTATAATTGTATATATATTTTTCATAAAAGAATATATTGATTGAAAGTTTACCTCATGAACACTATATTTTAGCTGACAGTCTTTCTTTTCAATTTATACTTTAGAGCTATGTTGTTGTTATAATTTATCAAATCTTGAGAGGCTCTGGCTGACTGGCACCTATCAATAGAAGCTTAGATAAAGACAAAAGATACTTGACTTGGAAACTGCTTATGTTTGGATTATAGTAGTTTATACATTTCAAATTCTAGTTTTTGGGGTAAGCAAACTGAGTTTCATCCACAAATAATATGTTAGACAAAATCATGCAGTTGGGTTGTGTTTGAACAAAATTTAAGGTCTCAAATTATGATTTGAGTGAAAGTGAAAAAAAAAATTATTAGATCAAATTATAATTTGCAAACTATTATCCAGAGAAACTCTTAATTTGCGTTCAAAATAAAAGTACAAGTGTCTTTGTTTGGTGTATAAATAAAGGTTGGGACTTAGGAGACAGCTTATATGAAGCTAGCATAAATATTGAGAGCTATTTTAGTGAATCTGTTTTTTTTTATTCTCCCTTACTTTTTCTCTCATGTTTTCCATGCTTCAAAAGTCTTCAATTCTTCGTATCATTATTTCTCCTATGGCATTCTCAAGGAATTCCAACTTCACAGGCTAGGATTAAACATTAATTATCTTGTAGTGAAGTTTGACTTCACCCCTCCAAAATGTGATTCGTTGGGTGTTTACAGTTTGGATTAATTCGATTTTAAGAGGATATGTCATTCAAATTGAAGTAATCAATTTTTCTATAATAAAAACCAATCAGTTTTGTTTTGGTTGGAGAGCCGAATCAAACTATGACGAAATCAAGTGAGTTTGGTTTTATTTAATCCAATCGATTTTTGTCCAAGTACTTTTTCATAAAAAATCCTTACACAACTTTACTTTTTTTCTTTGCATGGCCCAAAATTAATATATTTTGTTTGGTTTTCGGTTTTTTTAGTTTATTCAGTTTAGATCGGTTTGGTTTGATTGTGAACACTTTTAGTTTGTATTCCACATCACTGAAAAATGAAAATAACATTAGTGAGAAATATTTATCAACATCATATATATTATTGTATCGTTTTTCCTCAAGAAATTGTTTTGGCGACTCTTACTTTTTCTTGAGATAACTAACTTGTCAGATTGTGTGTCCCTCCCAGGTATGAAGGACGCTCCGATCCTCAAACTTATAAAACGCATGTGGGATATATTTCTTACCCTGCTGGATGACAAAGAGATGATGTATGCCATAAGAGAACCTTCTCAAGTAACAGTTAATGCTGCAGAAGTTGGGAATTTTGAATTTCTATCTGTGGTTATGAGCACTTACCCTGATTTGATATGGGAACTGGATACCGTGGGTCGAAGTATAATTCACACTGCTGTTTTGCATCGTCATGCTAGCATCTTCAATTTAATACATGAAATAGGCCTAATCAAAGATTTCATAGTAACTTTTACAGACGACGAAGAAAATAATTTATTGCATTGTGCTGCAAGATTAGCACCACCAGATCGACTCAACATAGTTTCTGGAGCAGCTCTTCAAATGATGCTTGAGTTATCATGGTTTGAGGTATGGTCCATATATGCTCTCCAAGCTTCTTTTATTCTTCATATTATACTTTTTTTTATTCGTTTATCCTTTTCATATCTTAACTTAATTACTTGAATAATGGTACTCACATATATTTACACACACATCACGTCATATATGCGCAATGTTCATTATTTAATTATAGTTGGTTTCACTTTATTTTCTATATATTTACACTTTACACTCTAATTTTGTCACCTCACATCATAGTGAGGTGATGTATTCCTTAAAGTTGTATAACAAGCATTATTCTAATTATTTTATCTATATAGATGGTGATCGAGTTATAATCCTTTCTATTCCTTATTTTTTGCAAAACTCTACAAAGTTAGCAATTATACATACATGGCATTACGTATATCCTTGATGTGGCAGGTGGTGTAGAAGATAATGATACCATTATACATAGAGATGAAAAATTCTGAAGGCATGGCTCCTCGCCAACTATTCACCAAGGAGCATGAAGAATTGCTCAAAAAAGGAGAGTCTTGGATGGAGCGAACAGCAAACTCTTGTATGGTTGTCTCAACGCTCATTGCCACCGGAGTGTTTTCTGCTGCCTTCAGCGTACCAGGTGGTAACAATGACAACACAGGAAGTCTCAATTATATGCAGAAACCAGCATTCCTGGTATTTGCGTTATCAGATGCTATGGCACTTATCTCATCTTCAACATCAATCCTAATCTTCTTGTCCATCCTCATCTCACGATATGCAAAAGATGATTTTCTCAAGTCATTGCCCTTGAAGTTGATATCTGGACTAGTAGCACTGTTTATCTCAATAATAAGCATGATGGTAGCATTTAGCAGTGCCTGAAAGTTCAAAACAGTGTTCATAACTCATATAGCGAAATAAAAGGATCTATTTTGTGCTCAAAATATACTACAACAATAGCATTTTAAAATATGTACCCGGATATTAGTTCTTGAAGTATTCAATTTCTTCAATTGTGTGAAGATTTTACGCGTATTCACACCGAGAGCAATCTCTGCTATCAACTTTTGACAAGCGGAACCGAATAAAATAAAGCAGCCCTTTATAAAATATTTTGGTGCCAGTAAATGACGCAAAGAGGGAGAGAAAAGTAGTTATATCAGTGTGTATCAAGATGCTATCTTTTATAGCACATAAAATACAACTTTCGTTCTTATCTAATAGGAACACTGAACCAATTTTGATTTTGATTCTAACTCGTTAATTCATTTCTTCCACTCTCACTCTATCGTGTCCTACTTTCCAGGCATGTTGAAAATGACTTAGTTTGTTATTTTTCTGTTGCTATCTTAAATAGCATTTGAAACCATTTTGACCAAGTCTTGCAAGTTAGAAAACTTGCACCTTTCAACCGTAAAGTTCCCACGAGCACCAAAAATATTTGTTTGCACCACTTTAACATATTTAGCAAACATTCTTGCGGACTGCTTCCACTTTAAAAAAAGATGCTTTATTTATATTTATATTAATTATATTCTTGGTTCTAGTAAAAAATATAATAATATTTCACATAAAAAATATTTATTTGATTAAATTCTCTAATTTAATTTATCAAATAAAATTAATTTCTTTAGCAAAGATTAACATACTCGTTTGTGTGTGACCTCATAGGTTCAATACTAAATCGGTAGTAAATTAATCAAATTAAATTACTAATCAAGATAGGCGTCTAGCAACACTCCCTAATGTCCGGATAGTATGAAATAATGTCTTTTACTTTCAAAAACCAATAGAAGAATAATACAATATTCCCTTCCATTATTTACAGCTCTGGGTTAACTCTAGAGCATGGTATTAATGTCAAACTCTAATAAGTTAACTCACATATTTATTCAGTGAATGACTTAAGAAACTCTTTTCTTCATTCATTCAATTGCTTTGGCCAAGGTCTTAATTTTATCATAGAGCTCAAACTCATTACCAAGAGTCGATAGATTCCTTCTTGATTAATCATTAATTCTACAAGTATTTAATTAAATCTAATATTCATTCAACTAGTACCCTAAGACATTAGGTGTCCGAAATTAAAATATAATAAATAACTTGTTAATTACTATGACAATCTCAAGTCAAAGAAAACCATTACGTTCTTCTTGAGAATTTCCTATTGACAGTTTAAAGGTAACGTTAACCATTAAGAATTCTCGATTGAGTCAGTTCAATGATCATATTCACATATGCATCATTTATATATGTAATTTAATAAATGAGATCTATTAATCTTTATCCAATAAAGACCATCACATATATATTGATCTATCTGGATTATTGATGTCTTATTCATAATAATCCTACGATCAAGAACAATTTAGATTAAAATTATAAAAAGACTTATTTCTCATTATCATAATCTCTATCATGATAACAAATCTCCAATTTTAATCAGGGACCTTATCAAATTAACTATTCAACTAAACAGTAAAAATGATAATGTAATATAATACTTTATTAAAAAAATCGATTACATGATGGATTGGATCTTGGGCATACAAAATTATCCCCAACAATCTCTCACTTGCACTACAACCAATCAGTCATTATTTCATTCTCAATTCCCACTTGTACTTGTCAAACTCCTTTATGCCAAGTGCCTTGGTGAATGGATCTGCCGCATTCTCTTTTCCATCTATCTTTTCAATCTTAACGTCACCATGTTCAATGATCTCTTTAATCAAATGATACATTCGCAAAATATGTTTAAACCTTTGGTGTGATCTTAGTTCCTTTGCTTGAGCAATTGCTCCATTGTTGTCACACAACAGTGGAATTGATTCCTCTATAGAAGGGACCACACCAAGTTCAGATATGAATTTCTTCATCCAAACTGTTTCCTTGGCAGCCTCACTTGTTGCTATATACTTCGCTTCAGTAGTTGAACCTGCTACCATAGCTTGCTTGGAACTTTTCCAACTCACTGCACCACCGTTTAAGGTGAAAACAGAACCTGAAATAGATTTGCTATCATCTTTGTCTGATGCAAAACTTGCATCAGTGTAACCTTTTAGTTTTAATTCAGAACCTCCATAAATGAGGAATTGGTCTTTAGTTTTTCTTAAGCACTTAAGAATGGTCTTAACCACTTTCCAGTGTTCCTCACCAGGGTTTGCTTGATATCGACTAGTTACACTTAGTGCATAAGCGACATCAGGATGTGTACAAATCATGGTATACATGATAGCTCCCACTGCATTAGCATATGGTATCCTATTCATGCGTTCTCCGTCTTCAGGAGTTTTAGGACAATCCTCCCTGCTAAGAGTAACTCCAATTCCTATTAGCAAATAGCCCCTTTTGGAGTTTTTCATATTATACTTCTTTAAGATAGTATCAATGTACATAGATTGGGAGAGACCAAGCAACCTTTTAGATCTATCTCTATAAATATTTATTCCTAAAATATAGGTTACTTCCCAAATCTTTCATGGAGAACTGTTCTGATAGCCAAACCTTTGTAACTTGCATTGTCGGTATATCATTTCCAATTAGTAATATATCATCTACATATAACACTAAGAAAATTATTGTGCTCCCACTAACACTTTTGTACATACAAGGTTCTTCCTCACATCTAACAAAATCAAACTTTTCGATTGTCTTGTTAAAATAAATATTCCAACTTCTAGAAGTCTGTTTCAATCCATAAATAGATCGTTGTACCTTGCAAACTTTATTATGATTAGACAGGGATGTGAATCCTTCAGGTTGTGTCATGTACATATCCTCTTTCAACTTACCATTAAGAAAAGTTGTTTTCACATCCATTTGCCATATCTCATAATCATAGAAGCTGCTATGGCAAGTAGAATCCGAATTGATTTGAGCATTGTCACAGGGGAAAAAGTTTCGTCATAATCTATTCCTTCTTTTTAACAATATCCTTTGGCAACAAGGCGAGCTTTGTAGGTCTCGACTTTTCCATCTGCTCTAATCTTTTTCTTGTAAAACCATTTACTTCCAATTAGTTTTATATCCATTAAAGCTTCAACCAAAGTCCATACTTTGTTGATCTTCATTGATTCCATTTCGGATTCCATGGCTTCTTGCCATTTATTGTGGTCCAAGCTTTGCATAGCCTCTTCATAGTTCTTAGGGTCATCATCATCATGATAAACCTCACTTGACGTGTCATCTTGCACCATTAAGTTTAATCTATCAGGTGCACGATGTACTCGATCAGACCTTCTAAGAGGCTCATGTATTGGATTCAGAGGTTGCTGAATTTGTTCAAAGATTAGTTCATTAACCTGTTCTTGAGCTACAATTGGTTCTTGAGCCACAATCATTGGAGATGGTAACCTTTGTGTTAATTTTAAAACATCAAAGAAAGGTCGCTCAACTTCCATCTCATGTTCTTATGCTATTGTTGTTTCATTGCTTTCTTAAGTTTCGTCGAGCTCTATTTCTTTACCATGACTCCCTTCTATGAGAAATTCCCCTTTAAGAGAGGTTCCTATTCTTGCTACAAATAATTTATGGTCAAAAAGGCGGTAGAAATAGTATCCCATTGTTTCTTTGGGATATCCAATGAACCTACACTTATCAGACATTGGGTCAAGTTTATCTGTTTGCAATCTCTTAATGAAAGCCGGACAACCCCAAACCTTAATGTGTATGAGATTTGGTTTACGTCCTTTCCATATCTCATATGGAGTTGTGGAGACTGATTTTGTAGGAACTTTATTTAGCAAATAAGCTGCTGTTTCTAAAGCATATCCCCATAAATTTATTGGAAGATCAGTGAACCCCATCATAGATCTTACCATATCTAATAAGGTTCTATTTCTTCTTTTAAACACACCATTGTGTTGCAGTGTTTCTGGGGGTGTCCACTGTGAGAGAATCTCATTCTCTCTTAGATAATCAATAAAATTCTCACTAAGATATTCTCCTCCTCTATCAGATCATAACACTTTGATATTCTTACTAGTTTGCTTTTCAACTTCACTGCGGAATCTTTTGAACATTTCAAATGACTCGGATTTATGTTTCATGATATACAAAAAATCATATATAGCCATATTGATAACACTGTATTTTATACATTTTGTAATCCTCTCACTAGACTTCTTAAGGTTCAATTAGGTTTAATTAAGTTGGTTTTGACATATTTTATGATTTTGAGCCAAATTGGACAATTAAATAAATTATTGCATAAATTAACCGTAATTATCTCTTTAGCAATGTTTAGTAAACTGATTATAACTTGAGTTACAAATATCTGATTGATGTGATTTGGTCTTGTAGGAAAGCTAAGACAATTCCGTACAACTTTCATATTGAACACTTTTCCAGAATCGGACTCATTGGAGGTGATATTGGCCTGTGAAGTCAAAACAGAGGAGCTGAAATCGGGTCTAAACACTTTGCAGTAATTGGATCATATCTCGAGTTCTAAACATGATTTTGGACTCAAACTAAAGCTATTTTAAAGCAAATATTCAGGCCTACAATTTTTATGAAGATCACTTCTCTCAAAAATGATGAAAACTGGACACACGACTGCGTATTTACTCGATTATTATTTAAAAAAAAGAAAAAGAAAAGAAAAGAGAAATTAAAGAAACGTCATCCATGACGTTTTACTCTTAATCATTCAGGTTACTGTGCACAGTAACCATTTCTTTGCCTATAAAAGGCATTGAATTGGAGACGAGACGCACATTTGGGGGAGGGGAAATTCTGAGGAATTTCCTCCTCCCTCCAATTTCCTTTCTCTCTCTTTTTCTCTTTTTCTTGTTTTTAGTCTATGTGTAAATAAATTTTAGTCTACTTGGGTTAAAGTGTGAAGCTCTTGGTAATAAAATAAGGTTAGATTTATTCCTCTCTTGTGCTTTAATGATTTATCTTTCTAGTATTCTTTATACGTATTATATTTTGATTTTGATAATTTAAAATCCCGGGTGACAGACGGGAATACTCCATCCTTGTAAAGAGAAGTTCTTGATTTATTGTAGACAAAATTTTGGCACAGTGAATGCTTTAACCCATTTACAAGTGGTAGTAATAATTAAAGGAATCATAGTATAATTACGTATATTATTTTAATGGACTTTTAACGTTGTATTTTCCAATTGGAACCTCCATGATGCGAGGATTCTAATTGAGTTATAAAAGAAATTAATCATACTTTTACTTTATTTACCAAGAGTGGATCTTTTTACCTAAGTAAATAATTTTTACCGTAGTCACAAAATATTTACTTCACCTTAATCTTCAACAATTCCCTGTGGATCGACCTCGGACTCACCGAGAAATTTATTACCTGAGACAACCTACACTTGGGTTTGCAATGCAACAATTAAAAAGTGTGCATCACATATCATCAGTGAATGTTATAAAATAAAAGTATCCTCCTTTGACTTGAATTTTCATGGGCTCACAAACATTTGTGTGGACTAGTCATAATAATTCAAAAGCTCTTTCTCCAATTCCAATAAATGGAGATTTAGTCATTTTTCCTTTGAGACAAGATTCACAAGTTTTGTATGATTCATAATCATAATTATCAAGATAACCTTCCTTATGTAACTTGTTAATTCTTTTCTTGCTAATATGACTAAGTCTACAATGCCAAAGATATGTTTTATTTATTTGATTTTCTCTTTCTCTTTTAAAACTAGAAGAAACATGTATAATTGAATTATAATTCACATCGGGTAAGACATAAATGCTGCGTTGGAGATAGCCATTCACATATAAATCATCATCATGATAAATTGAGCAAATGTTATTATTGAAAATAATGCGAAAACCTCGCTGTTACCAATTTGAACTCCTAGCTTTCAAGCACACCTACAATACAAGTTTAGTTTTTAACTTTTGGTACCCAAACTTGCTTGGGTCCTTGTGTGTCAGTTTTGGGTATAGTACCCTTGGGAACCCAAACTATTTTTGTTCCAACTTTTGTATTTATGTTTTTCCTTGCATTACATGTTGAAGCACTATGTCCTTTTCTTCCACAATAAAAACATTTAATAAAAGGACTACTTGAAACACTAGAATGCACAAAAAAAATTTTATAGAGTTTTTATTGATTTTTCGAGTTATAACCTATCCCGGCTTTTTGAAAAATCACTCTTTGTCTTCCTAATAAAATATTTAAGTTATCCCTTCCAAAGATGAATTTAGAAAGATTGTTCTTTAAGTCTTCAATTTCTTTTTCAAGCATATGATATGAAGAACAAGATGAAGAAGTAGAAGCATGTGGAGAATGATTTGTGCATGCATCAATGATTCCCAAAGTTTCATTTTCAATTTTCAATTCTTCTATTTTTTTATTTAAAACAAGAATTTGATTTTCTAAAGAAGAAATTATTTTCTTAGAAGAAGAAATAATTTTTGTCAATTTTAAAGATTCTTCATGTAATTCTTCAAAAGCGTCTTGTAACTCATCGTAAGAAGGTAATAAAGTAGTATTAGAACTTACCTCATTTTCGCTTTCTTCTTCTTCTTCTTCTTCTTCTTCTTCTTCTCCTTTTGCCATGAGACATAGTTGAGCTTCTTCGCTATCTGAGCTGTCAGTTGAATCCATGTCGTTTTCATCCCATGCTATATAGGTTTTTCTTCCTTTCCTTTTCTTGAAGGGCTTTTTTTCAAATTTCTCCTTCTTCTTTTGGTAAACTGGGCACTCCATTTTCATGTGACCAGGTTTGCCACATTCATAGCAAGTTCGAGTCGATAAAGTTCCTTCGCCTTTGTAATGAGTCTTCTTCGGAGGGAAGGGAGGTCTTCTTTGTGTTCCCTTTTTCCTGAGAAATTTACCAAACTTTTTAACCAACAAATTGAGATTTTCTTCACTTACCTCGATGTTCTCTGAGCTTTCTTCATTTTCTTCATCGTCATTGTCGAATGTTGATAAAGTGGCTTTGAGCGCTATCCCCTTTTTCTTTTTATCTTTTTCTTCGCTTTGACTTAGTCTGCTCAGTTCCAATTCGTGCTCATGAAGTTTTCCAAAGAGGGTAGCTAAAGTCATTGTAGACAAATCCCTTGATTCTGATATTGTTGTCACTTTGGGTTGCCAAATCTTGCTAAGACATCTCAAAACCTTGTTAATCAAATCTTCGTTAGAGAAACTTTTGCCTAAAGATGCAAGATGATTAACTATGTGGGTGAACCTCTTTTACATTTCCTGAATGCTTTCTCCTTGGTTCATTCTGAATAGTTCATATTCACGAGTTAGAGAATTGATTCTCGGCCTCTTAACTTCACTAGTACCCTCATGGGTAACTTGCAAAGTGTCCCACATTTCTTTAGCAGTTTTGCAATTTGAAATTCTAAAAAAACTCATCATATCCCAAAGTAGTAGTAATAATATTTTTGGCTTTTAAATTAAATTGAACTTTTCTTTTGTCTTCATCAGACCATTTATTTCGTGGTGTTTCGATCCTTACACCATCAACCTCATGTGTCGGTATAAAAACGCCGTTTTCGACAACATCCCATACATCTAGATCAATAGTTTCGATGAAGATTTTCATTTTTTTCCTTCCAATATGCATAACCATCCCCATTGAAAAAAGGGTGGTCGGTTTATGGAAGATCCTTCTGAAAAACCATTTAAAGAAGCCATATTCTCTTGAAGCTGCTAAGCTCTTTATACAAGAGTCTAACTCTGATACCACTTGTTACCAAGTGGCTTCCAGTACTCAAGAGGGGGGTGAATTGAGTATAAAACTTTTTTCGCAAACCCTTTTAAATAAAATATAAATATTAAAACTTAATAAATAAATGCACAGAAGGAATGAAACGAAGTAAAGATCAGCAGAAAATAAATGTGTGATAAAATAAATTACGTAAAAATAAAGAGATAAAGAGAAGAAAAGCAAGCACGATATTTATCCTGGTTCGACCACTAACCCACTTGTGGTCTACGTCCAGTCCTCAAAAGTCGAGATTTTTCACTAAGTATACAAGTTTCAATAGGTGCTTGCTACCGTTACAAAATAAAGCACTTTTCACACACAGGGACACTCTACCCTTGTGCTAAAGTCTCAGCCTGCAGGGATACCTCACCTTTATACAAACCTTGAGAGATACCTCACCCTCGATACAGAATATCAGAAAATAGATGAAGAGAAACTCTCACTCAGAGTAAGTAATACAAATTGAAGTGCTAATGGAGCTCTCACAGAAATATCTCAAAGTTTTTAATCAAAAAGAGCGTAGAAAATAGTTTTCACAGATTAGAGCATTCAGAAAATAATTTAGAGTTATGGGCAATGAAAAACGTGACCCAAGCTTGCTATTTATAGGGAAAAACACGGAGATAGCCGTTTAGGTATAATTAAGAGCATTTAAAACAAATTTGAAAACCTGTCTGTTTTCATATACGTGACTGTGAACCCGTGTTTATTCGAATAGAGCAAAATCTTATTCGAATAACACTGTGTCTGAAACTAATTTAAAAGCTCGTCTGAAATGGGTTATTCGAATAACCAACCTATTATTCGAATAACTCTGTTAAAACCAGAGTTCAAAAACCAAATAGGTTATTCAAATAGCAGCTGAACTATTTGAATAAAGTTTAAAAGAAGTTCAGACACAAAAAGGTTTATTCGAATAACGTATGAGTTATTTGAATAACTCACTTAAAAGCATAGTTCTGAAAGACTTCATTTCTTCGAATAAAAGGATAGTTATTCGAATAGCCACTTTAAAAAATAGATCCTCGTGAAGGTGTTTATTCGAATAGGCTAAGCTCTATTCAAATAACTCAATTCAAAACCGTTTTGACAAAGATGTTTTCAAAGATATTGAGTTTGTTTCAAAACAGTTTTTATCTTTTCTTTCAAAAACAAAGAGATATCAAAGTGAGCTCCGTACAATAGATCCTAAGTCCTAATGCTAATCAAATATAAACTTGGACTTGGTCTATTTATCATCTTCATTTATTCTTCACGTTTGCTATTATCAAAACAAGTCTTCAAAAGTATGCAACCAAACACACTCGCTTGTCCAACATAGAAATTGAAATTATATTTGAAATAAATTTCGGAACATAATAACAATCATCTAACACTAGTACTTTGCCAGTGGGCATTATTAAAGAAATTGATCCTAAAGCTAAGGCAGCAACATTTGCTCCATTCCCTACTTGAAGATTGATTTCTCCTTTCTTCAACTATCTAGTTATCTGCAGTCCCTGCAATGTATTGCAGATGTTAAAACTACTGCCAGTATCTAATACCCATGTTGAAGAATCAATGACAATTAAAGAAATTATGAAAACATTTTTCATTAATGTATCACCTTGTTTCTTGTTTTTCAAAGAATCAAGATATTTCTTACAGTTTCTCTTCCAGTGTCCTTTCTCCTTACAGAAGAAGCATTCAGCATCACTATGGTCAGCTTTAACCTTCTTGTACTTGGGTTTGGTCACACCACCCTTAGGTGCAAGAGGCTTCTTTTTTGGTATATATTTTCCTTTGCCCTTTTTCTTAGAGATCTTGCCAACCACCATGACAGTTCCTTTATTCTTTTTAGAGGAAACTTGATTCTCATAATCAATTAACAAGTTAAGCATCTCATGCAAATCACAACTCATTTTGTTCATGTTGAAATTTACAATGAATTGTGAGAATGAGTCAGGAAGTGATTGGAGAATAAAATCCTGGGAAAGCTCTTTTCCAAGTGTGCACCCCAACTTCTCAAGTTGTTCAATAAGATCAATCATCTTCAGAACATGAGATCCAACTTGAGCATTTGCAGCCAATGAGGATCTGAACAAAGCCTTAGATAACTGGTATCTAGCTGTCCTGCTTTGTCCACCGTACATCTTCTTAAGATGTTCGATGATTGCAGGAGGGTCCATATCCTCATGCTACCTCTGAAGTTCAGGACTCATGGATGTTAGGATGATGCATTTAGCAGAAAGGCACTCTTCCAAGTACTTCCGATAAGCCTTGACTATTTCAACATCATTTGGGTCAGTTAGTGCAGTTTTAGCAGGCTTATCAATCACATCGATAAGCTTTTCATGCATGAGAATAATTCTCAGATTTCGATATCAATCATCATAATTGGCTCCAACCAATTTTGCAGTTTCAAGTATGCAGCGGAGTTATAAAGAAGACATACTGACATATTCAAACATGCAGTAAAACATAATTATGTCAGAACATATTTTGCACATCAAAAGAGACATGGGCATCATATAAAAAAAATATATAATTCCACCATAACAACAATAGAGGTTTCAATATTTCTATTACTGGGAAAAAATTCTTAAAAACACATATGAGCCACTTGGTTGTCAAGTCCTTCCTCATACATATTCTAAGGCAAAATGTATCACATACACTTTCAAAAAAAAAAAAATCATACCACATAAGTTTGGATGAAGAAATTCATATCTGAACTTGGTGTGATCCCTTCAATAGAGGAATCAATTCCACTATTGTGTGACAACAATGAAGCAATTGCTCAAGCAAAGGAACCAAGATCACACCAAAGGTCTAAACATATTTTGCAAAAGTATCGTTTGATTAGAGAGATCATTAAACGTGGTGACGTTAAGATTGAAAAGATAGAGAGAATGCGACAAATCCATTCACCAAGGCACTTGGCATAAAGGAGTTTGACAAGCACAAGTAGAAATTAAGAATGAAATACATGACTGATTGACTGTAGTGCAAGTGGGAGATTGTTAGGGATAAGTTTGTATGCCCAAGATCCAATCCATCATGTAATCGATGGATTGGATCTTGAGCATACAAACTTATCCCCAACAGTGCCTTCTTCATAACATACTACCATGGTTCGAACTGGGTTCCTAACTTCATTTCTGCACTTGCGTTTGTACCAATACCCTTATTTATATTTCTACAGTTCCCCCTTTGGTCTGATATAGTCCGTTCAGCCTACATTTGTAGTTCTCTATTTAGGCCAAGTAAACGTATGATTCACTAGAAAGATTGAGCTTGTGCTGAATAATGAATTTCAATTTCCTAATGTATGCATGTGTACTCTCTGACTTATTGTCTCTCAAAATGATGATTACATAGGTAACAAAATGCTAGAAGTGACTTCTTCAACTTTGAGATTGTTTAACATGTACCACAAATAATTCTCAATTTGATTGCAACCTTGTTCTACGGCAAGCAATCAGGTAGTTGCTTCCACCTACGCAACGTAATTCACAAGTGATCATACAACAAAGAAGAATATTGGATCTATACATACTTGGAATTAAAACTGAAGTAAAACTGAAGAGTCATGATCAATCTTAAAGAATCTAAACGTGTGAAATAATTAGACCAAAATAGAAAAAGGACGAAGGAAGTGGAAGGAAATCCACACATTGCAGCAAGTGAATATTATTGATGGAAAATTCTATAGTCACGTCAACAGGGGATAAAAAACAGAAGAATAGTAGAAAAAGAGGTAAGAAAATAAAATTAGGTTAATCTACCAAATTTACGCAAGCATAAAATAAGGAGTTGAAGGACACGAAGAAAGAGTAACGAAGTTCAATTTTTGTAAATATTTTTTTCGTCCTACATTTTTCATCTCTTACTAACCACTTTCTCTTTCAGGCTTATTAGAAAGTCACCTAAAAATCTTAATAGAGATTCGTCCATCAGACTTACGAGATAAGTTCTAAACCTTAAAAAAAAGAAAGACATTGATTTAATCCGTCTCTAGAGTATGAGTTATAGAAGACAAGGTGGGCTATCGCGCCACCAAAAAGCTTTGAGACTTTTTATTTGGATTTATTTAATATATGTCGTCTAGTTTTTAGTAAGACACTAAAAAAAATTAAATCAAATATAAAAAGAGATATAGTAACCATCATCACACTACTATTTATATTATTTTTTTAATGATTGCGATTAAGTAAAAGAATGTGATAAAAAAAATAATGTAACTAATGATATGATATGTAATGTAAAAAATAATGTAAGAAAAAAATAATATATGAAAATCTTGATAAAATAATACTCTTAACAAAGGAATTATGATAATTTCACACCATGTCATATATTATTTGGTAGAGCAAAAAATGTGTACGGAAACTGTAGGTCTGTAGCCAAGAAGACTACACTACACAGCTTGAACTGCCATGAAGTTTATCAACCCTATATTGTGCGTATTTGTTGGTTTTATTATCTTTCATATTCCAAAAAGTAAAATAAAATTAATTCGTGTAACCTATTATATAAACATATGTTATTATATTATTAAAAACTAAATAAAAATATAACACATAATTGGATAATATACACGGATAATGAATTCAAATTAAACTAAGGTATTGTTTGGATAGAGTATTATAAAATTTTGAAATTCAAGAAAATTGAATTGCAGCAATTTATATCTATCCTTTAAAAAAGAAAAATTGTTTGCATGCCATGAAATTGAAATTTACCCAGCCTTCCACAATAGCATTCTTGTTGTTGTTACTGCTTCTCTATTCACAATAGAAGGAAATTTAGCTTCAACTTCCATTCACAATGCTTCAACTTCGATAGTACTACTATTCTGCATCATCAAGATCGGAGTTTTGCCGGAGAACTTGCTCGACTGCCCGTGAATGACCTACCCCTTCTATGGCTGGTTTAACCTCGCATCTCATTCAGCCGCTAACAACTATTCTCTCATGGGAAGCTCATACTACTACAACTCTCGGTCTTCGCCGGAGATAATGTCGCTGATGGCAGCAAAATCCTGCCAGAGATCTGATATTTCTAACACGAACCTGTGCTTGTTCTCGCATAAGCTTCTACAGAGTTTGATTGGGTGGAAGGACCACGACGAATGTAAGGAATTTCACAAATTCCACCTCTTTTGATAGAATTTGAAAATTCTTCATTTTTTTATCTAAAATTACTCGATAAAAATCTGTTGAAATTCTTCAATTTCTCTAGTCTAATATCCAAATAAGTTATTTATTCACAAATCATTTTAAATTCTCTATAAAAATAAATTTTTTCCTTAAAATACTCTAATCCAAACACTACCTAAGGTTGTGTTTGGATAAGGTATCTTGAAATTTCAAGGTATTTAAAATTCAAAGAATTTTAATTGTATTAATTCAATTCCCTTCATTTATAAAATATTTTGTTTGAATAAAGCAATTAAATTCTCTTGAATTTCAAATTCTTTATTTAGATAAAGCAATTCAATTGCAAACTTTTGTAAAATCTCTTTTTAAGATATTTTTTGTAAAATTGGGATTTCAATACAAAATTTTACAAATCAAAATAAATATCATATAACATTTTTTTATTCTTAGTAAAAATAAAAATAAATAAATAAATGAATTTAAAAAAATTAAAAAATATGCATAAAATAAAAATATTAATCTACCAATTTTTTATAGATAATTTATAAATACAACTTATACCATTAAGAATGTAAACTTATACCTCATCAATAAAAATAAAATAACACGATTTAGGTTACATTGAAAACAAGTCAACTTTTGACGGGCATATGAACCCAACATTATGTACAAGTCTAGCAAACATCCCAAATATATGAACTCAAAATCATGTGCATATGTAATTGGGAAGCATCTTTATCATAATATCTGTACCACTAAAGACTAATAAATTTTCAACATATCTATAATTCCACATATATAACTAGTAACAAAGATTTAAATCACACTAATAAATTTCTAACATGTTTCCAACGCCACATCTAATAACTAGTAACAGATTAAAATGACACTATATAACATGTTTCCTTTGATCTCTAAGCACATAAGCCAGTACGCGTTCCATCTCCAAATTCCATATGAAGTAACTTCTCGTATTCTCTTTCTTATCCTCAATGTTGCTTTCTGTCATCTTTCTTTTTTCCTTTGTCTTGCCTCTTCCTTTGGATAACTCCATAATAGTTACAAAACCAGAAAATGCACAACCTGACCACAACCATAACATAATTATGAGGCTCAGTTGTAGGGACATAGTTTACGATATGCAAAGCAACAACCATGGCAGAGGCAGACACAAGATTGACTTATTATCAAAAGAGTAATAGTATGGAGGGATTACCTTTAATGTCAAGTACACCTTAATAATGTGAGAAGTCAAATCAATCTGCAAGGATCATTGGCATATTAGTCATATGATGTATAAAACAGAGGATTAGAATGATGTCTAAAATATGGTTGAAGATATACAATATTTCCTCAAGAAATCATATCACACACAAATATCAACATCAGCCAATATTATGAAAGTACTATAGCGCTCATCCTAACTTACTTCACCAACAATCATAATCCACTATCATTAAGAGGAAAATACACACAGAGAGAGAACAAATTAGTCCACATAGATAGCAAATCCTCTTGTACCCTAGAAAAACAAAACAAAACAAATCCTAAACTTACTAGTATGCCTTATGGTGAGTGACTCTCCTCAACTAGTATCAATCACGTATGGTTTCCCTGAGGTCTTGCAGTACCAGTTACCCATGCTCAAATTTGAGCCTTGACTTCAAATCAAGATAGAAATAGGTTATATCTTAATGTTTTTGTCTTGGCTGGGATGCGTACGTGCAATCTCTAATTGAAATTAATTAATTATGACCAAACTACATGTTCTCCTGTTTAAAATTAAAATCCAATTTCTTTTCTGTAGTCAAGTCTGCTATTCTTCAAATGAAGTATAAGACTGCAAGTATATTCCTAATTAAAATAATAATAATAATAATAAAGGATCAAAGGATAGAGCACCGGGACTTGGAACAGAAGCCATTGAACCACCTAACTGGCGGCTATAGTTTTGTGAGGTTTGGGATACTGGCCTGAAGGACTTCCTTCTGTCTTATTTTGCTGACCCTGCAACAAGGTTGATGCCCTGGGATAGGCCTTTTCTATAATGGATACTAATCATGAGGGTGCTAACATCTTGGTAGCTGGTACCCATGTAAAGCATAATAATCATACTTGTAGACATTCATTCTTTTTCATTGTTTTTGGGTCCTTTCTTTAACAGAAATTTTGTTTTTCTTTTGTTTTCTAAATGATTTTATAGATATGAAATAGACTCACAGAGCTTATACAGATGTATATTTGCAGTTGCAGCAATATGAATGAATTCCCTTTCTTTTTTTGCCCTTTCCATTTTTTTACCTCACACTAGTTAATTATATATCATCCACTAGAACTGTAAAATATTCATGCTAGAGGAGGCTATATGCATATCATATATCTAGTTTGTTACACCTTTTTCAATGAAGAACACGAAAGATAATCACACAAAGTTGGAACTTCTTTCCTGCATGGTGCATGTGCAATGTTTGGTTAAAAGAAAAATGAACTAGTCAATATGCTAAGAAGATCACAACAAAGATCACAAACACACGAAAATCACAAGGAACAATTAAGTGCAAAATTGATAGTAAATTTGAATAAGGGCCCATTCTAAGAGTTTCAGAAACAATGAATCAAAAACGAGCATTCCGTCTAAATCAGGACAGCTCATATCATTAGGAAACCCATCAAAAGGATTACATTACAGAGCAAACGGGAAATAAAGTAAAATATTATAACTCAAAAACAGTCATTCAATTCTCAAAGGAGTTCAGTGAAGTAACTTAACTTATGAGCTATAGTCAAATATACATCAGAGAAAACAAAGAGCATATATGAACATTATCTAAACAGACCCATAAAATTGTATAGATGAAAATAGAGAAAAATCAGACAAAGAGAACAAAGACCCTTCATTTCAAGTAATACCCAGATGCTAAAAATAAGAGCTTTCTTAGTTTCTTCACACATACAGAGGCACAGAATGAAAGAGAGTGGCTTACAACGGCATTGAAGAGAGTGGACTTGCCAACGTTGGGAGGCCAACGATGCAGCCCTGGGGCTCATGCTTATCTTGGATGTAGAAGAAGAAGAGAATCTTCGGTGAATCCCATAAAGGTGAGAATTTGTGGTGAAAATAGTGTGGTTTCTGAAGAGGGTTGATTTTAAACCATGGCAGAGGCAGACACAAGATTGACTTATTATCAAAAGAGTAATAATATGTTGTATAAGAAAAATGGAAAAAACACACTCTGTATTTCTTCTTTTCGAAATAAAAAGAGAAACTCATTTTAGGTTACTATGCATGTCTAGTATATGTTTAATTTGATGTGGTTAAATTTGACATACACTCATTTTGTTTCCATTTGCTTCACCTTAAATTTCCAGTTTCAGTTGTTAGAAAGCAACTAGAATTGAAAAAAATAACAACCGAAAAAATGAAATATCTAATGATAGCAAGCACAAAACAACATCTTGATAGCTTTATTTTTGGCTCCACTACGCTATTTTCTATTTGATTACTTCTATTGGATTGGAAATAGTTGGTCTGATGAAAAGCTAGTAACTCTTTGGGGTTCAGCTCTTAGTGCAGTTTCTTGGGGGACAGTTTGTGTTTACATGCGAACTAGATTCATCAGTTCAGGTGAACGAAGGTTTCCATTGTTCTTTAGAGTTTGGTGCAGCTTCTACTTCTCTTTTTCCTGTTATTGCTTCATAGTGGACATTATTCTATTTGGACAAGAAGTTTTATCACCAATTCAATATTTGGTTTCTGTTTTTGCCGGTTTGTTCTTCTGTTACTTGGGGATATTTGTTCAAAATGATTGTGAAGATAACATTCTTGATGAACCTCTTTTAGATGGTAACCTGATATTATTCTTGGTGTAGTATTCAAAGGAGCAAGCATCCAGAGACCCTGATAACTATTTCAATATTAGGTATATATGTTAGTCACTCTCTTTTTTGTTTTTATTTAATCTAGCTAATCCTCTTTTGCTATGATCCATTTGGGAAGCTTCACATTGCAATCTGCATCACACTCAAACACACCCCAATTGTGGTATTAATTGGTTTCTAATTCTAAACATTTCGTTTATAATACAACTTCAGCTGCTTAGAAGAGAAAAAATAAAACTCCAGAGTGTTTAACTGTCAAAGTGTTCAATTATAAAACCACATAATATTGAGAGATCCTCATGTGCTTCCGAAGTAATAGAAATAGATGAGAAATCTGCAGGATCACCGCCTACAACGAATTACAATTTACATTCATTTTTCTTCAACACACATAGTTGACAATAAAATCAGAGAGAAACACAATATCCTTTATTTTCCATTGGTGAAACAACTCTTCTCATTAACATTTTTCTCTCAAATTCAAATTTCCTATTTCCAAATAATGCCTACTATTCTCATTATTTTGAGAACCTTAAACAGATAGAAACAAAGAATCAAATGCAAGAGGAAGAACGCATCAACAAAGAAACTGGTGAATAAATTGAAATACCTTGCCGAGAGTGTGAGCTAGAGCGGAGCTAGCGACACCAGCTCCGACGATGATGACGTTAGCGTCGCCGTTACGCTTCTTAGATCTGCATTCTCTGACGACGGTGGTTACGCTCTCCGTGCGCTGAGCAACCTTCTCCGGCGAAGCGAGACGGTTCTTTCCGGCGAAAAGCAAATTGTAGAGAGCAAAGAGGCTCAGTATGTATTATCAGAGAAGGGAGAGAACGGGGTGTAGGGGAAGCACGAATGAGATACGGAGGATTTTAGCAATTCTAGAGAGAGTAATTAAAATTCTTTCTTTTTTAGCTAATACATTACCTTTTTTAAAATATTTAGAATTTTAAAAATGATTTAATAAGATATCTAAATAAGTTATTTTATAAGAAATTATTTTAAATCACTTATAAAAATATATTTATTCTTTTAAATACTCTATCCAAGCACATTCTAAGAGTTTCAAAAATCTGGGACATGACAATCTTAATTCTAGAAAAAATGAAAAAAAAAAGTAATGCATTTCACAGAATTATTTCACCTGAACTTGTAAAAAATAATAAATCTTATGCATCCAAAAGTCTAAAATGTACGTCATTGACTATTGAAACTATATAAATAGAGATTTATATAAAATATACATATTGCTGATGCTGATTTAATGGAGAATTCTGCCATGTTTAGGAGGCAGCCGCCATGTGTGTCCCGCTTTAAAGAAGACTATGTTGTTTGCAGCTTGCCTGTTTCCAAAAATTGAGTCTTCAATCAAAATAAAATAATAACCGAGTAATATTACACACTTGATAGCTACTTCCTTTTGAATGCTGCGGGCCGTGACATTCCCAAACTTCTTTTCTTATCAGCGTTCAGTTAATCGGTTAATCCAGCCGTGGTTCTAATTGACGAATAGATCAGCTTCACACCACTAATGTTTATAATAATACAGATACAAATATAAATTTTTCTCTGATATATCACACACTGTTTAGCTAGTTTGCTAGCATTTATCATATAAAAAAACTTGTAATATTTACTTTTCCATAAAATGATTTTTGTATTAAATTAATTAATAATTCTTTGGCGAAAATAGAACTAGGTTTAAAACTTGAAATTTAAGGCAAAACTTTAATTAAAACATCTATATATATATATTACATATCAAAAGACATTATTGTCGTGCAATTAGGAAACAGAGTTGAAGTGCTAATTTATTTTTGCTAGCTCTGGGCGTTATTACTTTATTAAATTCCCAAGGATTCAATGGATTTAGCTCTTGTAATTATTAATGTGCTTGAAATAGTTTTTTCTTTTTTCATATTCAATTGTCTAAGATCTTTTTCTTAAAAATCTTGCATGATTCGAAAATTTAAGTTGTATAAATTTTAAATTTTAATTGATATGATATAACTAAAAAACATACACAAAAGTTAGGAAAAAAAATTCTTAAAAGTTGCCAAAATTTTAAAAATTACATATAAGATGAGATTACATGATAACAATAAAAGAAAGGGATTCACAAAGGCTTGGCCCCTTTATATCTAGCAAGAGTTTAACATTAAAAAAATTTGGCAGTAGATTTTTTTTATATTTTCAGATGATTTTAAATAAACAATTTATTATTATATAAATATTTCTTACTTTGAAAATAAAAAATTAAATTTATAAATGTTAAACATATTATAATAAAACTATAATCAATATCATACGTTCATACAATACAAGAGCCAAATTACATGGAAGTTTGGGATGTCAAACTTTAAACTTTGAAGTTAAAAATATTGTTTATATGGTGGGGGTTTGATCCCACATACCCAATTTCAATTCTTCTTTGATCTAATAGGGATTCCCAAAAACAAATTATACAAAACAAAAAGAAGTTTGCAAAGTCAATATTTATTCATTCGAATATACGTGCGCCTTAAATTAAAAATTAATTTTCCTACTTCTGTTCTTGTGTCCACGTTTATTATGTGCTTGTTTTAGTATTTTAATATTTGATACTTTTGTTGCAATGAGTGATGAATTAGCTGGATTCAGTAAAGTTGGAATATTTGATACACAAACAAAACAATCCCCACTTTTGGGGTCGATTGTACGATAATTCCCTTTCAGTTTTGAAAATCTTTTGCGCGACCTTTTTATATAAAAAAGATCATCTTACACTTTTAAAAAATATATAAATATTGTATATATTTTTTTAAGAATATGTAATTATAAAAAAAAAAAAAAAAATAAGTATAATATATAATATTAAATAAAATATAAAAAATATATACATTATTTATAATAAAAATATCAGAATTATTTTGATATTTTCGTCGACAAAGCCATGTTCTTCGGCCTGAGTAAATTTGGTGGAATGTCATGTGTCAACTTGGTATTATAATTTGTTACCCACTTGAATTTGTCGTACCAGAGTGGGTCTATTGTGTTAGTGGCTTCAAATGAGTTAAATCGGGATAAAGTTATCATGGATTTATTTTGTTTAAGTTTATAGGTGAATTATTTTTTTATTTGATAATATTTATATGTAAATTTAAGTGTATATAAAAATTATTAGTTAAAATTTATAAAAAATATTTATATATAATTATTTATAAAAAATGATCTAATTAAATTTTTATATAAATGTAAATATTATTAATTAAATACTTGAATTTAACCATTTAATTTCAATCATTAATTTATTTTAACAATAAATTAATGATGGATTTGTATTAGATTCATCCATGGATCACCCCAAAGTCATCTTTATTAGAATTCTCCGCTAAATCTAGTCTTCTCCTCTGAGTAAATTTTTATTATTTTTCATTTATATAATAAAAATGTAGGGCCAAGATGAAAAATTAAAGAAACTAAATATAAGTTAAATATTTTTTCTTTTTTTTGTCATAAAAATAAATTTCATATATTACTAATTAAATATTAGATAAGTGGAAGACCTAAGGCTCCAATTTCATGTATGATTTATTGATTAAATTTTAAATTTAATTGATATATACTTTTAGTGCATTTACATTAATATCTATTAATTTATCTATCTATCTATCTATTAATAGAACAAAGTATAATGAGAGTTTTACTGTTCATTTCACGTGTCACATTTTCATGAAATATATTAAAATATTTCTATTTTAACAATAAAATATATTAAATTATTAATATTTTGATTAAAATATAAAATATTAAAGTATTTACTATAAGAGTATTAAATTATGTTAATATTCAATATACTTGGTGATGGGAATTAAAAATGTTCATAGGATAGGTTAGGACCGATTTAGCTTTAATATAAATTTAAACATAATGTATAATTAAGTTATAAAATTATAGAAATAAGAAATTAAAATTAATGTATATTTTATAATATACATTTCAAAACAAATAATATTAATATAAATATATTATCATATTATGCAAAAGTTATTAACTTTTTATTATAATAAAATATTTTAATATTTTATACTCTTTTATTTTTTTGGTAACATATTTTATATTTTCTTTGATAGGTACATTTTTGTTATTATTTTTATACTGCTATAAGCACTTCAATACACTTTATAATGACAATTATGGGATGTTTATGGGACAGGTTTAGCTTCAATATAAATTTGAATATTATACATGGCTAACTCATAAAATCATATAAGTACAAAACTAAATTACAGTATATTTTGTAATATATATTTTAAAATAAATAATATTAATATAAATATATTATCATATTGTGCAAAAGCTACCAATGTGTATTGGTTAGAGTAGAAGGGACTTAGGTCCTTTGTATATAAGGTCTTGGGTTCGATATTGAGATTTATATATATGAAAAAGAAAAATCGTTGGGAGGGCTTCGCATTTAAGCGTCTAACCATATTCTAGAGATTAGTTTCTCACTTATCATATGATATGATACTTTGGAAAAAAAAAGTATTGTGCAAAAGCTATTAATTTAAGTCAAGAATCTTATCATTTATAACTAATTATAAAAGAAAAAGTATTGATTCTAAAATAATGAGTGGTACCACGAGGTACAACACGACCCAGACTCAGAAACACTATAGTTTTAATTTCTATAACCCGAAATATAATATTATAAATGGTTAAGTCATAAAATTATAGAAGTAAGAAATTAAAATTAAGGTATATTTTATAATATATATTTCAATACAAAAATAGTAATATAAATATATTATCATATTGTGCAAAAGTTATGAACATTATATTCTAATAATATATATTATAAAATATTTTAATATTTTATATTTTCTTTGATAGTACATTTTTGTTATTATTTTTTTATTACTATAAGCATTTCATTACACTTGATGATGACAACTCGGAGTGTTCATAGGATGGGTTGCCAGTTTAGCTTTAATATAAATTTGAATATTATGCATAGTTAAAACATAAAATTATAGAAATATGAAACTAAAATTAGGATATTTTTTATAATATATATTACAAAATAAATAGTATTAATATTAATATGTTATCATATTGTGTAAAAGTTATTAAATTAAGTCATAAATGTTATTATTTATAACTAATTATAAAAAAAGGTATAAATTTTAAGATAATATGTGATGCCAAGTTGGGTTGAGACAACGCGAAGTACAACTCGACCTCGACACAAAAACACTACGAGTCTAATTTCTAAATCCAAATCATTCCAATTAACTTCGACCTGGGATGGGTTAATATAATTGGTCAAATTTTGAACACCCCTGAATTGATAGTGTTGTTATCTTTGCATTTCCAAGATAAATTTATTATAATTTTTGTAGGAGGATCAGGTCTTGAGTACCCCTAAATTGGCAGTCATTATAATATCTATCAATTTAAGATTATTTTGTTGGTATAATTTGACATTATAGGTCAACTGAGTATACTCTTAATAATGAGGTAATAAAATATTCAAGTGAATAAACACATAAAAATTAATATCAAAAAGAAAAAAATTATACAATTCAAGATTAAAATTATATAAAACTATATAGAGTAATTATTTATTTTAACCTTTCTTTAATTTATCTTGTGCATTTCATGGGTACTCAACGTTATTGATAAATGTTGCTCAATTTACAAGTATACAAAATCGCAAAAAGTAATATAACGATGGAAAAGAGTATCGTCACACAAAGATTATGTTGTCGAATATTAAAGTTGTCAAATTAATACTATTTAGGCTATCGAAAATTGAGATTAAAAAAATTCAAAAGAAAATAAATAATTAAAGGAAAAACAAAACAATGTAAAAACATATAAATTAAAAATAGTATGAGAGCACGATAACAAATTAAGGTGTAAACAAGTAATGGTAAAGATGTTAGAGATTCGACTTCACTTAATTCAACAATTTATCATAGACAATAGAGTAGCTTTGAGATATTCTTTCTAATTAATTTTTAGTCATTTAATTGATAGGAAGGATCTCTTAATTAATTAAAACTCAATTTTTTGGTGGATTAATTCTCTTTAATTATCAAAGACTAGTCAATTCTTTGATCTAAACTCAAACTCTTAAAGACATGACTTTTTTGCTCTATAGATTCTCATGAAAAATACCATAATTCTCTCACACAATCTATAACCTCTATTCTTAAATGATTATAAATCATAATACTTATTATTTATGGTTTAATTAGTCATATGCAAACCTTTTAATTTTACAGACATCTTATTAGATCAATTTATGAAGGACATCTAATTCATGAAAGTATTAAAAACCATAATAAGCGCTCAAATTGAAAGGAAAATAAATTTATTAAAATTTTAATCTTAATACATGTCAATTAAATCAAGTTACATCTTCACCCTAGTAAGAGAAAAAGTTTAGCAACTTATGGCAAAAGAAGAAAAAAAATAAATAAATGAGTAGAAGAATCATCATGAAAAAAATCCTAAAAGAGAAAGATCTTGGAAGTCTTCAATGGTGAACTCCTCTAAGCCTACAAAGTGAAGTCTTTGCCTTCTCTACCACTGCCTTTGAGCCTCCAAAACTATGAATTTTTGTGTATTTTTTAAAACTAAAATAGAGCTCTTTTGCAAAACTTATTTTCCTTTTTTTATAGAAAAATTGACAGCTTTTCGTATCTAACTTGTACGAATTTTCTCATCCTTCATATGACTGAATTTGCCCTCAATCTCAACAAAGAGGTTTTAGAATTTTCTGTTAGCTTTTTAATGCCGTAATTGACGCTTTGATCTAATCTCTGTAGTCGAAGATATGGTCTAATTACTGAAACATGGTCAGGAGAGTTTGAGAATCCAAATTTGCAACAAACTTCATCTCTTTGAGAATATTTATCTAATCTTCAATATTAATGGAAGCTTAATTAAGGAAAATTGTCAAAAAGAGATTTATAGATCACTTTCTTAGTTTTCAAATGTCATCAGAATCAAGTAAATCATATACTAATGGAGAAAGTTGTCCTTAATTTACTGAGACGGGTTTTGATAGTGATACTTTCCTTAATAATTTTTAACTAAATCTCTTGTTTCTTTTTTTTGTTGTTGAATTCATATAAATTATGAAACAAATATCTCACTCAAATTAAGAAACTTCTTGAGATTCTTGCATTGAATGCAGATATACTTGATCACTAAGTAGATATTATTTACATTACAATTAAGAATCTAATTTGATCTTTAAAATTTATAAATATTAGTTGACTTGGTTAAACTTCGTCATCCACGTTACACATAATTTTTTACTTTCTTAATACATGAACTGAACTTTGATATTTACATGAAAATTGTAAGAAATTTTTTCATCTTTTCATAAAAACACTAAGATTAGCTTAATCCGAGCTAAAATGAGTGGATAAGAAGATAGTATCATACATGTGAGATGGTGTCCCCATAATTTAAAACATTAAAAAACAAAAGTTAAGGTAAATAAACTGATCAGTTGATAACCGAATGACTATATATGAGTTACAAAATATAGTACAAATAATCTATGACTCTAGCTTAAATAAATGAATAAAAAAAACTATGATTAATTCATGGCTTATCACAAATTGTCCCAATTATGATCCTAATTAATTATGATTCTGTTTTCTTTTGTGCTCAACCAACTTAAACTTATCGGAGACTTTAAAGTGTAAATATCAATCTTATGAGTTTTATGATGTACAATGTCATGTAGATTGATACTGAAATGAAACCTAGCATAAGCATTTGAGAATATTGATTTAATAAAAAAACTTACACTCAAGACTAGTTCAAGTGAGTTATAACTCATGGATGAATTGAATTCCAAAAAATGTAACCTGTGTTAAAAATATATCAATATTCAGCCCGACCTTTTTTTTTAACTCACTTTATAAATATAATAGAGAGTCAAGTTAATTAGTTCACTTTAAAATTTGAATTTATTGAAATTTTTTATGAATTTTTAATAATTTTAATATGTTGATAATTATAAATTGTTTAATAGTTATTAGTTAAAAATGTATTTATTATTTATTATTTTTCTAATTTTTAGTAAACCAACTCGTTTAATCCATTAAGATAAATAAGAAAACAAAAAATGCATATTTAAATATTCACAAAAGAAATGGAATTGATGGCTACTATTAAGTGTGAGTTTGAATTAACTTTATGATCAAAACAGCTTACAATAAAAAATTATTTGAGAGATTTTTTTTTTTAAAAAGCGATTATTTCGTCAAAAATTACCAAAACCAAACATGTTATGACTTTCCACAAAATTAATGCCACATAATGACATTTCACCTTAAAATGCAAGAAAATAAAAAGCGGTCCAAAAATAATATAAATAATATTGGAATTTCCTTTTTATTTAATGACTTACAATGTTACTTTATATATATATATATATATATATATATATATATATATATATATAAATTATTAATTAATGATTAACAGTAAGAATTAAATTCAAAACCTTTGAGTTGGCATAGGGCAATCCTACTAATTGAGCCAACCTTATGTGCTATTGAAATTTTTTTGATAGTCATCTATTGTATACATCATATGATAGGCCCATGCTCGACTATATTTCCCCCCTTATTTTTCCATGTTTTCTAGTATTTATTTATGATGATCTTCCCATATTATATGATGCATCAAGTGATTTTAAAAAACTTTTGAGAAAATTATATTAAAAACATTTATGGCATGTGCTCCATTGTGATTAGGAGTGTCCAGTAGAGTCAATCGATAAACTCATAGGTCTTGACACAATCATACCCACAAAATACATGTTGAGTTGGGTTAGAAATCATTCCAATTCATAAGGTATGGGTCAAGTAGCAAGTTTGAAAATTGTCAATCTACACAAACTTAATCTATCCATTTTTTTTTTGTAAAAGCCATTTAGCAATGGCGACTATTTTAGGTTATTTTTACTCATGTCTTTTCTGTATGACTAATTAAGTTTATGTATAAGTATTGTAGTTACATTAAGAATGTAATTAAGAAAATAAATATTAGAAATTCATGAAACATCTAACAGATCATTGCAAATTGCTTGGATGACAAATAATATTTTGAAAAAATTGAGAATGAAGTAAATGACTATGTTAATCCATATGTTTTATATGATAATATTGACTTCAATTAGCTAATGTGATTTGTTATTTATGATTTCTAGGATATGTTAATTTACTTTAATTTATTTCAGACTTATATCAACTTAGTAAAACTTGTTAAGTTTATTTAGTTTATTTAAATTTATTTTGTTTGCATACAACTAGTTATGTGACATTTTACTTTTATTTGGGGCATATGTTATTTTTAATTAAATTATTTTATGTGTAACAATTTTTTTAATTTTATATATTGATATTTATTTTAGCAAAAAAAAATTAAATACATGTTGAACCTATGGCTTTGCTCCAACTAAACTCACTCTTGAGTGGGTTGAGTTGAATGAATTTTTTTTTTTAACTTAATCCAACTCAACTCACAGATTAAATGAACGAGTTAGGTCCAAAAATGTCTCAAAACTTACCCAACCCATCCAATAGACAACCCTAATTGTGGTAGCTTGTGTTTCTCCTTCTTACAGTCAACTTAGCCTTTTTATTATAAACTTGGATAAGACATATCAACCAATCTATCAATATATAATATAGAAAAGAAGGAAATATGACCTAAAATTTTGTCATGTATAAATCTTAACTAGCAAATAAAGCTCTAATTTTTTTTGCCATGTGTCAAATTGTCTACTTATTTTAATGCCATGCGTTTTTATAAATAAGGAAAAATTACAACATGACATTGACATATTTGCATACATAGACGACACATATACAAATATTAAAAACCAAATAACTAAATCAAAATCAATATAATCATCAATCAATCAATATAATATATGTGTGAGAATCATTATTATTGTATATCAACGCAAAATTCAAGAAGAGAGTGTCATCGTGTCAAAGAGTTAACTCGATTGAGATTGTTTTAGGCAAAAAAAAATACCATTTTTGCATTGTTTTGACTTTTTTTTTGCCTTAATTTTTGTCATTTTATTTTGTAATTTGCTTCTCTTATTAGGTTTAGCCACATTTAAATACATTCATTTTGTAGTGTTTAAACAACACATTTTGAATTGAATAAATATTTATAAATTTTGAATAAATATTTTTATAATTGTCGTTTCAAACATTTTTGCCAATTAATATTATCAAGTCTTAAACTTTGTTACAAGTTGATAATGTTTGAAATTGTAACTATGCCAAAGACACCTCTTTTAATACTTTTACATTGTAGATCTTGTTTCTCATAAAGAAATATGATATAAAAATTAAGTTTCTTTTTTATATCAATAATTGTACACAAAAATTAAAAGAACATTTACATAATATAAATAAATAAAATAATAAATTAATTAATTAATATTTATTATCGCTATTGTTAGTGGTATTATATAATATGTTTAGTTTATATTTATTTGTATGTCTTATTTTAATACTTAATTTTTTCATTTGTACAAAAGGCATGATTAAATATGATTCTAATTATTGTTGAGATGAGATACTGTTTCTACCACTATAAATCTACATTGCTAGATAAGAATTTTTTTCTTATATTCTTAAATGTTGGTGGCATATAAAATTTTTGTTAGTTACTCTTATTCGGTGTTTCTTTCTTAATTAAATTACTTTCATTTTGTTTGCATTATTATTAGTATTTTATTCGTCCGTGCTGATGTTTTGGGACGATATTTTTGTGTCGCTATTATACGATCAAGAGGATTGATGTTGGGTATGCCATTTGGACTTTGATCATTTACCTCCATAAATGTGGTCATGGTATAATGGTAATTATATTCAAGTTTGGTTATTATTTTATCATATACTTTGTATAAATGGTTTTATTAGTTGGGATGCATGTTTATTACGAAAAAGTAGTTTATTCGAAATAATCACAATATATATATATCATATACAATGCAATATATCATATACAATGACCTGTTCAAAAGAAGAACGTTTAAGTAGGAATATAGGTATGTTTATATTAGTTGTGAAAAAAAAATTATTTTAATCATCGATTATATGTATAATTGATTATTATTATAATTAATCATAATAAAATTAAATTTATATTTAAATATATTATTTAAAAAATATTTTTAAGATAATATATTTTGTTTAAATTATTTAAAAATTATTTTTTATAATAAATTATTAAAAAAGATATAAAATAATTTATTTATATTATATAATATTTTATATTTTAAAATTACTTTATTAAAAACATAACATAATAAGCTTACTAAGAAAAAACTTTTTTAAAAAATGTTCAAGGGTGTTGATTATGAAGAAAAAATTTTAACTCATAAATGTTTTTTGATCACTTCAATCAATTTTACTTAAATATCACTTTAACCCATAGAATTTTTTTTTGACAAAATATAATCTTTACCAATCAAAAACTATTTCTTATTGGTTCTTATAGTAGTCTTTTAATATTAATTAATTGGAGACCGCTATACATAAAGCCGTGTAAAGATGTGATATTATTGTATACAACAATTGGGTATTGACCCGATACTTCAAATTGACTAAGAGCGTTATTCTCATTTTCGGATTCATTTTTCCACACTTAGACTCTCCGTTGACGACCAAAGCCTCCACTACCATGTAATTGCAAAGGCAGCAATGTAGGTACTCAAAAGGAACCTTCCTGAGCATTTTTTGTATTGGCATGAGGTGAACCTTCTTGTTGATGTGCATGACTGTATTCTTTCTACTTCATCCCTTCTTCCCTCCTTCCTTTTTTTTTTTGGGGGGGATATAATCTTCCCTCCTTCGTTTCTTATATACGCTGCTACTTATTCTTCAGGTTCCTGTTTTAACTTCCACCTCCTCTTAATTATGGTATTTAATTTTTACCTGCACTTTGTTTCAATCTCTTTGTGTGTCTTCTTTCCTTCTTCAGTACTTATGAACTCCCCCTTTGAATTTACCTGTTTCTTATGTCCCAGTACACCTCAATAAAGAACCTAACCAGTCCCGTACAATTTTGAATTATTTTAATTTTCTTCTTGCTCAAACTGCTTACTAATATTATTGGTCATCTCATCTTTGTGCATGAGGCAAGTAGTACGAGGAAAAGTTCCAGTTCAATCTTGTATTTTCAGGTATGCAGCTTTAACATTTTATTTATTGCGTTGAAATTGAAGATCTCACTTTAAAGGGTAAAGTAAGACTTCGATCACCGTTAAAAATATTAGAGCATGTTTGGTTTTCAATTGGGAACCTCAAACACACGTTTAACATTCTTGAAAGATGTGCAAATTTATTTGATTTTATTTCCGTTATTACTGTTTGAATTGAATTTGGGCTCTAACATTCGTTTGTCCAAAAACAAGAAATTTTTGCTTTTGAGTTATAATTTATCCGTTGATAATTTTTATCACCTATATTTATTTTGTCAAATTCACTTTTGACATAAAAGTTTCTAAACATAAATCACGTTATTATAAACTTATTTTTAACTAAACTTAAGTTTATAAACATACTTTTAATCAAATTTAAGTTTATCAACTATAATTCAAACACACACTTAATAGTTGAGATGATATCACTTCATTATAAAATAATTAAATGAGAAACAAAACTCTCTCTCTTCCTTCATTTTTATTATCTGTCTCCGTCCTCACCCTCCAGTACCACCAACCTAATTCCTAAAACCTCAATCATTTATTATCATTTATTATTTTCTAATTTTTGTCTCAGGAAATTAGAAAAAAACAAACCTTTCACTCCAAGTGCATCCTCTCCCACATTGCCAAACTCTTTATAGCGACCCGTTCTTAAACGGGCTCGAAATCTTCCAAATCAGCGACCCAAGTAACAACCTCGCCGGATCCAACCCTAACCCGGTTCAGTCCCCCACACACCCCCACCCAAACAGGTTCAAAACTCAGAGCAACAGTGGCACGACCATAATCGGCGTCGTGGCTGGCAGGCTTTGTATCCGGCGTCGCTTTGATTCCATCTTCGCTTTCTTTGTTCTCAGCCGACGCAAAAAAAAAAAAAACAACTTCAAGGAGTCCAATCTAAGTCGTACAATACGTAGGTAAAAGATGAGGGTAAAAGTGAAGAAAAGCAAAACAAAAAAAAAAAAGTAACTCGGGAAGACTTTTCTAAAGAGAAGGTTGGCATATATGTCAGTCTACAATCTACATAGTCAATCCTCTCTTGCAAGTTGCAATTAGATTTTTTTTAGATTAAATCATGATTTTAAATTACAGCTACAATTATGGTCTCCGATTGTGAAAATTACTAAAATTATAATATTATGGACAAATTATCAAAAAATGCGACCATTCGATTAAACAATTGGTTCTTAATTATTCTAGCAGTATACTTCTTCAGCTGGTAAATCTTACGTGTTGTTTGTGTAGAATGTCTCATATACTTCATTTTTTGTGTTCCTTTCTTGAGGTTAAATCTTATCTGTCGGTTGTCAAAATAGGTTTGATCCGTCAGGTTGGCTATCCCTCCCTACACTTAAATTGAGGTATGTATATATTATTACATGAGATGAGATGAGATGATTGAGATATATTTATCTCAATTTTTCTTTTTTGGGTTATAGACGGGGCCTCAATCCAATTATTTTTGTCTGACACTTTTTCTAAACTCTTTGCCTTTTTTCTTTTCTTTCATCCTTTTCTCGGTCTCGTGTTAATTGAGATAAATTATATTCTTATTCTTCTACAGAACCTTTGCAGAATTTAAAAATTAAATCTCATCAGTTCTCGTAGATATTCACCTTTATATATTAAATTTAAGTATATCTTTTGTTAAAAGTGATTTAATATTTTACTTAATTATTTCTCAAAAAATAAATCATGTTTTTTAATTTATTTTTTATTTTTTAATTTATTTTTAAAAAAACTTTATATATCTCATATATAATTTTAAATATTTTTCCTTCTAATATATTATGTTAAGTTTTACCTGAATTTAAAAAATTCGTACAATATACGCAATGGCACCACTAGTCATGACATATATAAAAGATATATAATAATTAATTTTTGTCAAAATTAAACAAGAAAAATAAATTCTATTATTATTGCTTTAATTGAGAGAGCTAAGGTATTCATCTTAAAAAATTACTTTTTTAAAAAGAATTTATCTATGACGTACCCTGTTGAAATATTACAATTAGTATTATATTGTTTTATTAATTTATTTAACTAATTATAATATATAGTACTTTAAATTTTCAATGAAATTATATTACACAAGTTAATATTTTAAATATCAATAAATTTAGCTAAAAGTAGAAGTACTAAAGACATATAAAGATAATAATAACAACGATAAATTTATAAATACCAATCTCACAGAGAAGATCATGGAAAGAAAAATATATAATTAAAAATAAAAAATAAATATAATAAAGTATCTAAAATGATTGAGAATTTGGTGAAGTGTTCTTCACAAGACATAGGAAATAATATTTTTTTAAAGTACAGTAAATTATTTTAATTTATTTTTATACATGTTAACTTTTTTTTTAAAAATCTATAGGGAGAGCCTCTGCTCCCCTCAACCTAATGTGGCTCCATCACTTTAATATACATTATTCTTGCTAGTTAATTTTAGAAAAAAAAAGTATATAGACTCTTTAAATTTTGATCTTTTTGTAAATTATCACTATAAATTTTAAATTTTTTTAATTAATTTCTAAATTTTAATTAATATATCAATAGATTTTATTTTAATTTGAATTCATTAATTCACTAACGATAATACTTGTATAATATTATTTTATTTATATTAATATTAATTAAGAATTATTTATTAATTTATTTATTAAAATTAAATTTATAAATAGTCTAAAAATATTAATACAAATAATATATTATTACACAATATCATTATTAATAAATTAATAAATTTAAATTAAACAGAAAAATATATTAAACATTAATTAAAGTTTAAAAATTAATTAAAAAAATTTAGAATTCGTGATGATAATTTAAAAAAAATTAAATTCAAAGAACTGTATACTCTTTTATGTTGATTTTATCTATATTTAAAACTTATTTTCCTTTTATACAAAGAGGTTACTGGATCCTACTTTCGTAACTGTTTATATGTGTGACGACCACGTGTACAGGAAATGCTCCCGTTTAAACTCCAAAAACTATTTCTTGGTTAGTTACGTGAGTTTTACAACATTTATTTTCTATATAAACCGTGATGAAGCTTACAGTTTTATGCAGCTAACTTACTTTAAGTGTTATTTAATACATTAGTGACGACGCATTTTGTACGAAAGGTGATATGAATTGCCATTGGCCAATCAAATTTCATATGAGAATAATACTTTTTTAATAATAACTACCTTTTGACGAGATTGGGTACGAATAATATGATATCATTTTCTCTATTGTTATGAGCAGTTATTTTTAAAATTACAACGACGCATGTATGGTTATATAAAATTTCATTGGTTAAAGGCAATTTGTATGCTTCGTACAAAATCGCACTACTGTTCATATACGGCCATTCATGAGTGGTTGCAATTTTAAAGATAACTGCTCATAACAACAACAAAAAAAGTGATGCCATGTCCTACGTACCTATTTAATCAAAAATAGTTCATCCTGTCACGCATTGTTCTATTTAATATTTTCATAAAAATTATATCTCAAAAAAAAAATATTTCATAAAAACTATCTCAATTACTTTATATTTAATTCAGTGTGAGATACTATTATTGTTACACGGAACATGACACAAATAGGCTTGGTGCCCGTGCGGGGTGGGGGCGACACTATTATTGCTACACAGAGCATGACACAAATAGGCTTGGAATCCCCGCGGGACGGGTGCGGGGACCGTCCCCAACCTTGTTCTCCGTTATCGGAGAATTTTTATCTTATTCTCCTTTTTTAAATTTACACAGATATTCGCTATATTAAAAAATAAAAAATAAAAAAATAAAAAAAATAAAATAAATCATTTTAATAATTTTAATTTTAAATAAATATAAATATAATTAAAGATAAAATTATTAAAATATATATATTTATATAATAATACATATATATATTATATTATAAATAGTATTTTAATAATTTTTTTTAACAAAGACTCTGCAGGACGTAAAATATATCTCCGTCTCCGTCCCTAAATATATTATAGGAAGATTTTTCTCCCCTTCTCTCTGTCTCCATATCTATGGGGAGAAAAACCCTGCATTCGAAATTTTATTCGGGACGATCCCTGTGGAAATCCCATAAATATAGAGAAAATTGTCATCCCTAGACACAAACACAAATATTGAAATATACTAAAATTAGAAAATTGTAAGACACATATACGTTATATATATATAATTAAAATTTTAAAGAAAAGATTCATAATTTATAATATGATATATATAAATTTGAAGATTTATAATATTTTGACATATATCATATGTGTCATTATTTGCTACTTATTAAACCCCTCACAAAAAATATTGCACATCATTTCTATTGATATTTTTTAAAAATTCTTCAAAACTAACTTGTCTTAATAAAATTAACCACATATAATTACACATACAAAGTAAAAAAATTAACTAAAGACAATATATAAGGATTAACTTCATTTTGCTCTCCACCATTAGTACAATGACTTAGCCACAGATGAAGGTAAATAACTAGATGCGAAGAGTGGTCTCACGGTAAAAAAAATATTGTGGTTTGGTTATGATAAGTGGTATTAGTAATTGAGTTTGAGTAATGAGTAATTAGATATATCATTATTTTTTGATTTTTTTATTTTAAATGGTAATTAATTTTTTTTAATTTTAAATTAATGATGTCTTGCGTTGTCTTTGATATGTCCAAATCAAAAAATATAAATTTTTAATTAGACACTTATGAACACATATGACACGCGTGTTATACATATATTATTATATATCTGTGTTGTATGTTTAACATGAACACGTATCAATACACGAACGCGATACCAAAATAATAAGTTGGTACTTTATAGATTGTTATTAACTTAATTGTACAATAAGTGAAAAAATACTAATTAAACTAAAATTAGTTTTTATATTTAATAATCACGATGGTAGAATTTATTACAATGCAATCGCAAAGGCAGCAATGCAGATACTCAAAAAGAACTTTCCTGAGCATTTCTTGTATTGGCATGAGATTAACCTTCTTGTTGATGTGCATGACTGTATTCTTTCTACTTTATCCCGTCTTCCCTCCTTCCTTTTTTTTGGGGGGGAGGGGGGGGGGGGTTGTATATATAATCTTCCCTCCTTCGTTTATTATATATGCTGCTACTTATTCTTCAGGTTCCTGTTTTAACTTCCACCTCCTCTTAATTTTGGTATTTAATTTTAACCTGCACTTTGTTTCAATCTCTTTTCGTGCCTTCTTTCCTTCTTTAGTACTTATGAACTCTCCCTTTGAATTTACCTGTATCTTATGTTCTAGTACACCTCAATAAAGAACCCAACCAACCACGTACAATTTTGAATTATTTAATTTTCTTCTTGCTCAAATTATTTAGAGTGTCTTTAAAATATAAAAAAATAAGATATAATTTGATTTATAAATTAAATTAAATTTAATTTTATATTTAAAATATTAAAAAATAAAAATAAAAGGATAAATAGAGTAGAAAAATGATGGCACTATATTTTTTTTCAAATATTGCTTTTTATATTATTATTAAATAATTATGATTAAATAAAAAAATAAAAAAATAATGTGAAAAATAATTATGATAAAAAAATTATAGTTAAATAAAGTAAGGCTTTGATCACCGTTAAAAATATTAATAGTTGAGATGATATTACTTCATTATAAAATAATTAAATGAGAAACAACATTCTCTCCCTTCCTTCACTTTTATTATCTTTCTTCTTCCACTGTCTTCGTCCTCACCCACCAGTACCACCAACCTAATTCCTAAAACCTCGATCACAACCTCCAGACTCCATAGGTGTACAGAGATTACGCTATTTTTGTCCCAGGAAATTAGAAAAAAACAAACCTTTCACTCCAAATGCATCCTCTCCCACATTGCCAAACTCTTCATAGCGACCCGTTCTTAAACGGGCTCGAGACCTTCCAAATCAGCGACCCAAGTAACAACCTCGCCGGACCCAACTCGAACCCGGTTGAGTCCCCCACACACCCCCACCCAAACTGGTTCAAAACCCAGAGCAACAGTGGCACTACCATAATCGGCGTCGTGGCTGGCAGGCTTTGTATCCGGCGTCGTTTTGATCTCCATCTTCCCTTGATTTGTTCTCAGCCAACGCAAAAAAAATAAACAAGTTCAAGGAGTCCAATCTAAGTCGTACAATATCGAGCTAAAAGATGATGGTAAAAGTGAAAAAAAAAAGCGAAACGAAAAAAACCTTGGGAAGACTTTTCACAAGGGAAGGTTGGCATATATGTCTACGTATATGTCCACACACATATATATATATATATTTATATGGTATATATAGATTTTTTATTGTGACGAGAATGTAAAAAAAATGAATATTAATTATATAATTATTTATGAATAATTAAAATTAAAAATTATTTAAAAAATTATATATATATTTATATTTTAATTATTTATATAAGATTTAATGATAAAAATTTATTTCTTTTAATTTTTATAATAAACATTTTTTTGTTAATTATATATATATATATATATATATATATATATGCATATGCGGTGTTTATAGTTTTCAAAACATAATTAATATTACTTAATTGATATATTATAAAATAATTTATTCACGATTAATTAATAAAATTAATAAAGAAATCGATTCCTCACGTGTGCATTCTAAATTTGTACACCGTTTGCAAATTTATTGGATTTGATAGGGAGGTCTCAACAACTCTGGAGCCACAGCTCGCAGTTCAAATTGTGGGCTCAACAAATATGGAACCACAGCATGAAAGCGTCGCATCAGCTCAAAACAATACGTAATTATAGATATATGCAGTGTTTGAATTTATTCTCCTTTGTCATTATATATATATATATATATATATGTATGTATAGTGTTTGTAGTTTTCTAAACGTCATTAATGTTACTTAGTAGATATATTATAAAATAATTTATTCTTAGTGAAAATCTGGATTAATTAACAAAATTAAGAAAGAAATCAATTCCTCACGTGTGCATACTAAATTTGTACATCGTTTGCAAATTTCATGGTTTTGACAGGGAAATGTACTCGACAAGTTTGGAACCACAGCACGTAGTTCACGTTGAGGGCACAACAAATATGGAATCACAGCTTGGAAGGGTCGCATCAGCTCAATGCAGAAAGCCTAACCTTGATTTTCTAGATGATACAAGTACTGTCCCTCTCTCTCAAGCTCTTACTTATTTTAAGAATCAGCATATGTTTGGTTTGATATTTTAAAAGAGAAAGAAAAAGAAGATGCTTATTGATTGCATCCTAGTCCTTATTTGGCATAAAGGAGAGGTTTGGTATAAAGGAGAGAGTGGAACAAGAGATATTTTGATGGATAAATAACATGTGGATCTCACAATTTCTCATTCTTTATTTATGAAAGATTAGAAAGAAAAGGAAGGAAGCAAAAAGGTTCAAACATGTTTTGATATATTTTAATATTATTAACATATATTTTTAAAACCAACAGGTGGAAATCCCTCTTCTTTTTCATTATATGATAAAAAAATGATGATTGATAACTCCTTCACTTTTCTGTCATTTCTTTTCTTACCTATTGGATTTCTTCTTTTCCTTTTCCTTTTATAATACTAAACAAAGTCTAAGGATCTAATGGGTATACTTATATGGAAGGGAAATGAAAGGAAGAGACAAATATTTTGAGCCATATCTTGTTTGGTAGAAGTATAAACAATGGGCCCTATAATATTTCATCCTTTCCCTTTTAGGAAGATTTGGGAGGAAGAGAAGAAAGTGAAGTAGATTCCACATGTTTTCATCAATTTATTAATATACATTTTCCTTTTTTCTCTTATTAAAACTAAACAAAAGAAGGAAACATATTTCTTCTTTATTAGATATAATACAAGTTAAATAATAACTCCTCAACTTTTCTCATTCTTTCTTTTCCTTGTTCCCTATTATTTCTCTTCTTTTCCTTTCTATTTTATGGTCCCAAACAAAGACAGTCTCATACATTTAATTAGTTAAACAAATTTAAAATGAATTTTTCTAATTCTTTCGCAAAATTATATATACTAAATTTAAACTAAATTAAATATTTATAAGAATTTAATTTAATAATTTAAACTATTCTTATTCTTAAAAGTATATTATGTTTTAAAATAAAATAGTTAAATAAATAATCAAGTTTTAAATTTTATAAAAATTTATGAGCTTTATTTATACATTGAAAACATTCAATCCATAAATAGATGAAACTTAATGTTTTTAAAAATATCATTATAACATTAGCATGAGATTTTGTTGATTTTTTTTTCATAATCAAATAGATATTTTATTACTAAAATCAGCATGACGTGGAAATTAGTACAAAGTTGGCAAAAAAAATTGTAGATAAAAAATTGGATTCTAATTAGTAGATAATCTGTAATTCCACTATAAATCATCGCTGAGGTTAATGGTTTATTTTAACCTTAAAATGGGAAGATCTCTCCTCGTTCTAAACTTTACTTTATACATAAAAAAACTTGTAGAGAAAAAAATTCACATCCATGATAAATTAGATAAAAAGATTTGTCTACTTTTAAAAAAATATTCATTAATCTTGAATTAATTGTTAAGGAGTTGTTTTTATTATTTTGATTATTTATATTTAAACTTCAATTAGTACTTAAAAAAAGTAATGATTAAAAAATCAGACTGAACTAGCCGGTTCACTTATATTCAACTGGATAATTAACCATGTGTCTGATCCAATCAACTTAGAAAATCAGAATTTCAAAGGACTAGTCAAAATTGGTTTGAATTGATCAAAAATCAGTCGCCAATTTAAACTAGTTTTTATTTGAAATTTCTTTAATTTATTTAAAAATAATTTTTAATCCAGACAGAGGTCTAATTCTAAGCTACAAAGGCTCACATATAAAGTCCAAGAAATGTATGAGAAGATTTGTCTCCCTTTTGGCTTTTATAAATGTTATTTACTTAGATGTTTCATTCACTAATCTATATGGGACTTGTAAGTGTGTTTTCTTCTTAATTTTTATATATTTTGTATGCTTAGATGCTTAAGCATTATACAATATGGGACCTTAAAATACTATGCAACATAATATAATATATTAGTATGTTAGTTTATTACTTAATATATTATATAATATCAAAACTGTTTAGAATAAGATTTTGAGGGTTACCTGAGTAGATGATTGAAGGTGGATACCTTTGTGGCACTGCAGCAACAACGGTAGTTGTGCGAGGGGGTGAGTACTTGCAAAAGATACTTTGACGCCAAAGTTAGACCATGCACAAAGAATGCAGTGTATATAATTGGGTTAGATGCATACCTTTGAGACCTTGTAAGGTACTTATAGGAGCTTCTTAGGTGTTAAGAATCGTAATCCAATCTGAATTGAATGTTACTATTTAAGATCAGAATTTAAGAGATTATTATTTCTTATAACTAATTTTTCTATTTAAGTGAGATGTAATTAGTGTCCATATATATCAAGAATTCCATGAGAGATTAGTGTCTCATAAATAGGTTGGTGTACTTATCGAGATAGTGCGTAATAATATCTAGATACTATTCTGGTAGGCCGAGTTGCTCCTGATCTGATGACCCATAACCCGGTCCAAAATAGTTGCCCTCATCTTGGCACTTAGATGAGACAACTAAGTGTCAAGATATCTAAGTTAGGCAGGAGCACATGACACGCAGTGGACAAAGGGATCTAAGTCATTGTGTCAATGCGAGATCTCACGATTCCACAGGGCCGAGGTCCGTAAAGTATTATAGTATGCCCCAAGGTTAATGAATAAGGTTGGGATCCAAAATAGATCACACTGCTTAAGTCATCATATTGTTATCCAAGTTACGTAGTAGGTTGCTCCTATGTGGAGTTCGCGGGGCCCATATAATGAATGTAATTTGATCTGAAACCAAAATCCGTGTTATAGTCTTACTATGGTGCCTTGATAAAAGTTCGTGATCTAGCTTAGGTGTCCTTCTGAAACGTTTTTCGTTGTTTCAATTTTGAACATTCTAAGCATTGTTCTTTCAATTGCTTTTGTTCAGAAATAGTACGTCACATGGTTGAAGAATAGTGGAAGCCGTCATTTGGGATTCGTAACGTCATGATTAGTCGTTTTCAATTTTCAAAATGAAGGTGTCACGATGAGTCTTTTTCATTTTCGAAAATGAAGAGATATTTCTACCCCTATTCATGATAGTGGTTAGGGAGATTTTTCCTCGCTTATAAATAGGAGTAGGTTTTTTCCCTTCCCATTTTTACCTTCTCCCACATTTCTAACTTCCTTCTCTGGTGAACTAGGTGATTTTCGACGAGTATTTGTGACGTTTATTGGTGGTTTGCAGCCTTTCCAAAGCAGTTTTCACCATTCAAACTCAATATACTCTCTTTCTCCACCCTTTTTCCTTTATGAAAACTCTATTTAGTGAGAGAAAATGAGTGAGGAGATAGTATAGAATAGTGGTCTGTTCATGAAGATTTTGAGTTCTCTGTCATCCCCATCGCCTCAGCCATGACGAAGGCTTCAAGTCCACAATGGGGACTTTGATGATGGTCTAAATTCCTTGACTAGGATGAGCATCTTGAAGCAATTAGGAGAGCGGATCATGCTAGAGAGCTGGCAAGGCAAAGGTCAGCTCGTGTGCTATCCAAGCTTATGGAAGCATTAGAAATCTTAAGTGAATCTTTTGAATCTAATATGAGTGTGTTCTCATAGCATGAACTTGAAGGGCGGCCCCTTTAGAACAAAGGGATTTTATCTTTCCCACGATGTCAGCCTATACCAATGGGTTAACCGGGAGGTCTTAGGCAATCTGTCTCTTGTGATAAGCGCTAAGGACCCTTAGGAAATATAACAATACCTACAATTGACCACGGAAGTACTAAGGAACAAGGAGTATGCTATTCTCCATCCACTAGAAGGAGAAAGAGTGTGCTCCGTATGGACTGAAGGCAAATACTTTATGTATATGTACGAGGAGCTGTTCACTAGGATCGGAGTGCGGCTCCAGTTTCCTAATTTCGAGATCGGTGTCCTAAACTGCTTGTGCATGGCACCAACTCAACTTCACCCAAAAATGTGGGGTTTGTCTGGGCATTCAAACTCTTATGTCGGGTTTTTCAGTGACCTTACTCAGTCAAATCCTTCTTCTTCCTCTTCACCTGATTCTTGCCCACTGGGAATAACCAATAGAAAAGGTGAGTCACTCTACGGGTGCAAGTCAGACGCATAGTATTCAAACCAAAGCAGGAGTCCTTTAAAAATTTTAAAATGGAATTCTTTAGAATAAAAGGGACTCCAGGGTCAACTTTTTTTTGTTACCTCGGATGGTCATACCTGTACTAGACCTAAGTCATCTAGGAGTGAAAGAGTGAAGAAATAGAAACTCCAATATCCAAACTCGTCGATGATAAGGCTGAGGTCCTTCACTTTCTTGTGGAGTGGGTCAACACAAAAGGGGCTATTTATTATAAAGACGTCTTGAACGAGCCCTCCGATTCTGTGAAAGCTTTATTAGGTATCTTGTCTTTACATGCATCTGTTTTATTTGTATTTCCATTTTCTCTAAGTTTTATAACTCTTGTTTTCTTTCGCAGAAAGCATGACACCTCTAGTTGAACTACAATGTCTCGCCTAAACGCCTTGCAACTAAGAGAGTAGGAGCATCAGGATCCCGGGCCCCGATGGCTGCTCCGGGGGTGACCATAGCAATTCCTCTGCCTCCTTTTGAAGTTCAAGAAGTTGAAACCAGTTCTCCTGTACAGCCATTGCGAACTCGGAAGAGGAGGGGTGAAAACAAAAGGAACCAAAGAGGCAAAAAGTTGGTTGTTGAGACCATCTCGAAGAGTGTTGAAGTCCCTGAAATTCCAATCGATCCGGGGTCGGCTATCCTACAGAGTGCTCCACTACGCTTTCCCTTCGGGTCAATATGGACTCGTGAGGTTGATCCTACTATGATCATCGACAACACCTTACAGTCTCCTGTTGACGCCTATGTGCTCATTGAGTATGACATGGTGGAGCTCCTCCAGGACACCCAAATTCAGTGTCTGCATAATGTCTCCGTCCTTCGGTTTCTGGAGGGGGCCTTTGAGTCTGTTCGAGAGGTTCAAGGTTTGCAGAGAGAGCTTAACGCCCTTCAGGGTGAGAAACAAAGTCATAAGCTGACTGTCACCTAAAAGGATGGGCAATTGGCTCAAGCAGTAAAAGAGTTTGAGTTGCGCAAAATTGAGATTACTAAGCTTCGAGAAGAAGTCACCCGCCTTATCGCAGATGCTGCTGAGATTACTATTCTTCGGGCTCAGGCTGTCAAGGTGGCTAGGCTTTGAGCTCAAGCTACTAAGGTAAACACTCTCCAGGTCTAGATGCATACCTTTAAGACCTTGTAGGGTATTTATAGTAGCGTCTTGGGTGTTAAAAATTGTAGTCTAATCTGAATTGAATGCTACTATTTAGAATCAGAATATAAGATATTGTTATATCTTATAACTAATTTTTCTATTTAAGTGAGATGTAATTATTATTCATATCTATCAAAGATTCTATGAGTGATTTGTGCCTCATAAATAGGTTGATGTATTTATCAAGATAACGCGTAATAATATCTTGATATTATTCTAGTGACTCAGGATGCTCTTGATTCAGTGATCCATAACCTGGTCTAGAACAAAAACATATATATTTAATTATCATTGGTTCGACTACAATCTGACAATGGTTGAACCAGTGAACCGTGAATCAATATTTTCACCGGTTCAATGATCGATCCGGCTTTTAAAACATTGAAAAGAACTATTACTTCAACAATAATAACAAAATAATTTTTCATTAAATGGAGTTGGCTAATAACACTTAAAAGAACTAATTCTTTACAATATACCACATATATAAAGAAAAGACTCATATAAAGTGAGTTTATTTTTAAAGTAAATAAGTAAAGTTATATTTACTTTAAAGTCATTTAATGGGTTAAAATTTTAATGTACTTTATCAAATCAATAATAAATATAATCGTATTTATTTATTTTAGAGATAAACTTGTTTAAAAGTAACATTATTCCAAGTATAAAGGTGTGCCACTACCGCTAAAGATGTATTTGGTTTCATAGGTTTCTATTTTTATTTTTACAAAAAAAAACAGAAAATAAAAAAGACAACATAGAGAAGACAACATGTTTGATTGGTATTTTCATTTTCAGATTTTAAAAAATGGAGTTGTATTTTTGGACGTTTTCATATTAGAAGCAGTGGCAATATTGTAGTTTTGAATAAAGATTAAAATTTGATTTTAATCATTATCTCTATCCTTATTTAATTTTTTTATGTATTTATTAATTCAATTAAATAAAATTAAAAATAATAAAAAAAAAATTAAATGGAATTGAAAAAAAATGAAGTTGACTAATTTTATTCTTTAACAAAACTTTCCTCTTTTAGCTTATTTCATTTCATCAACAGCCGACTATTCTTTCTCTTTCTCCTTCCCCTGCTCATCCCCACCCTGCAAACCCCTGTTCATCTATCTTCTCCTTGCAGTGCTGTCTTATCAGACTTCACCTTCGCCTTTCTCTTCTTCTCTTCCTCATCATCATCAACCACATCCACTCCCACCCCACAAAAAAGTCTCCATTCATGTAAAATTAATTAGTGAGTTCTCTTCCTCCTCGTTTTTGCTTTTGTCGAAGAAGACACGGCTTATACCCTTCAATGACGAAATAATTAAAACTAAGTCTGAGTGTAAACCCGCTCTTGAAGTTGTCACTACCAATATTAATTATTACTTCTGTCTTCTAGTTAAGGTTAGCTGATTAGCTGTCATGACGTTGTTAAGGTAGGATTTGCTGTTTTAATTTGTAACGAAAAGGAGGAAGTAGAGTTGTTGTTTGCCTTTTATGTAGTTCCGTACAAGAAGGAGTTTGAAATATGGAATGGAAGAAACAGCTTCACCTATGATAGAAGCCATTTTCTTGTTCGCTCAAAGCTGATCTGAACCACAATGAAAGAGAGAGAGTGGGATGCCAGGGAGGTTGTGAGGCTATGGTCATTGACGGCGGAAGAAAGCGGAAGCTGAAACGGCGAGATAAAAGGAAGTCGAATTTGGGGTTAAAAAAGATCAGGGATGATTTTGTATAATACACAATATTTTGGCTAAAATTCAATTTACACCTCAGTATCTAACACATAACTTACTCCTATGTACTGTGTACTGTGGTCACATTTCTATTACGCATTGGTCCAGACCAGATGGATAGGTTTTCAAAACCCATTAACTTCTTTAGGTACAGGAGAAGTGGAGAACTCACCTAATTAATTCAAATATAACTTTTTCGTTTTTCATTTTTTAAAAAAAGAATGAGCTGCTACTAACATTTCAAGTTTCAACTGTGCATGTAGGTTCATTGAATTCTGTACAAAATATGTGCTCTCTTAGAACATATAAAATAATCTCCAACTTTAAAAAAAAGTCTAGCTTAAAAAGTAATAAAAATAGCTCCATGAGAGATAAACTTTAAAGATTAAAAGAAGAATTTATAGATTTGTGCATTAAATGAAATAATAGTTTTGATATTGATTGATCAATAAAAAATTCATTACATTAATATATAAAAAATAAATTTTCAAACAAAAAACTTCATTTGTGAATGAAATCGATGCTTAAAAGGGAAAATTTTATTTTACATCCTTCAACTTTACATGATATGCAATTTAATTCTTTAATTTTAAAACAGTGCAAATTGATTCTCAAACTTTCCAATGTGTGAGATGATTCTTCTAACTATGTATGATCAAAATTTGACTCGAAAATATCATGTGCGAGTCACGTGTTTGGTCATAATCTTTATTGTTACGTGATTGACACATGATAATTTTCATTAGATTTTGGACAGACATTAGTTGTAAGGACAATTTGCATATGCTGAAAAGTTTGCAGACCATTTTGTTCATTTTTAAAGTTTAATGACTAAATTGCACATCATGTAAAGTTGAATGGTGTAAATTGAATTTTCCCTTTCATCAAGTTACACTTTTAGTTACTATTATCAAGCTTTTTTGGTTGAGAAATGATTAGATTTTACATTTTGTGTTGGTTGAATTTTCACCTATTAGGAAATACTACATCCATTCCTTCAATCTTATTAGGAAACATCACATTTCCTTCTGCAATCTTGTTGGAAATATAACATCTCATTCAATCATATATGTTAGAGAGAATACCACATCCCTTTCTTTAAGCTTGTTGGGGAGTATTACATCATATTCTTTACAAACATGCATAAATACTTGAAATTAAGAAAAACATCACACTTAACATCACACACAAGCTTAATGTATTTCGACCTAACATGCCTATATTTATGGATGAGAAGAATCAAATTTATTATCAAAATAAGTCTAGCCTGCAGACTCCTTTACAAGACAATCTCCTCATTCTCATAACTCTTACAATTTTTCAATACAAGTATTTATAATCCATAAAATTTTGCTTAATAAGCAACAACTCTTACACAACTTTCTTACAAATCTCATATATCTTTTACATATTCTTATATTAATTACAAAAAATGAATCCATCAATAAAAGGGTAAGTAATGTTAAGCTTTCATAATTAGGGGATTAAGCAATGTTGAATGATATTTTCTATTTTTACTTTTTTTTCTAGCTAGAACTTAAGCATGGTGTTGTACCCGAAAAAAAGAAAAAAGAATTTAAACAAAGTGTTCAATCCCAAATATTTAAGTCGTTAGGTAAAAACACATGAATAATTTTATTATATTTCTAATGTGTCTCCTCACACAAGATTCTTTTGGACTTGAAGTGTGGACGATACACAGACCTATCTTTATCATGTCCTAAAATTTAATTTTTATTTAAAAGAATTGAGGTGACAATGATCGAATTCTACATTACTTAGTCATAAAGGCTATGATATTATGCTATGAACCAATTCTCTCAAAAGCTTATACTATTAGGTAAAGACAAATGAATTATTTTATACATCTAACACGCACTCTCACACAAGAGCCATTTGGGCTTGAAACATAGACAATGCACAGGTCTATTTTTACCATGTATTGAAATTCAATTTTTATTTAGAAGAATGAGAGTGGTAAAGATCAAACTCCTAACCACTTTCAAAGAGACTCTAATATCATATCATTAATCAATTTTTTAAAACATTTAAACTATTAGATAAAAGATCATGAATAATTTTATATCTAACATTTCAAGAACCTATGTGTGTTAAGCTAAAAAAAAATATGATGCTTTGAATGACGTTTCATTTCGTAAGTACATATCTTGAATGTATCTCTCAAAATAGAGGAAAAGAAAGAAATTTGCAACTCATTAGAGTCTTTTTTTTCCAAAAAAAAAAAAAGAATAGTGATACTTACATTTTAAACTACAAATTGTGCAAATTATTTAAATCCCTCATCAGCAACTCACAACCAATGACTTCCCGCCTCATTTGTCGGTGCATATACTTACTATGCATGCCTCACAATTTCTCATATTGGGAGTGAAAACTGATAAATCCAAACATATCATGGTGACGGTGAGATTCGGTTGGATAAATATTTTTTTTTCAATCAGACTAAGACTGATAGGGTTGGTTTCTAGATTCTGTCATATCTGACGTGAGCCATCAACGATGAACACCTTAGAAGCAATAAAACAATATAGCAACTCAGATAAACAAGTTTTATAAAAAATAAAATAAAATTAGATGCATAGCATCAATTGTACCCTAGAACCTCCTCTAAAAGTCAAAGTTTCAGTAAATTTTAGCTTTGTTTCAGGGGAGGCGATGGACAATTTCCTTAAACTATGTGTGCCGCTTCACAAGCTTGCACTAGAAGGCAATTGGCCAGCAGCCAAGCGCATCTTAGATCAAGATAGTAGGCTGAGGTTCGCCGGCATAGCAAGTGGGTGGCCTACAGTGCTGCATGTTGCAGCAGGTGCAAACCAGGTTCACTTTGTAGAGGAGCTGCTGAAGTTAATGGACGAGGATCAGGATTATAGGAACTTGTCATTACAAGATATGAAAGGCAACACTGCCTTCTGCTTTGCTGTTGCAGCTGGGAACTTGCGAATTGTTGAGTTAATGCTGGAAAGAAGTCCAAAGTTGCTAACAAGCAGGGGCGGAGATGGGATGACCCCTATTCATTTTGCTGCTTTGCAAGGAAGATGCAAAATGGCATGCAATCTATACGACGAGACCAAAGGTGAATTCCAAGATGAGGACTGGAATCGATTGTTCTTCACTTGTATCAACACTGCCAACTATTGTATGTATTACTTTTAATGGAGATAGAGATAGTTGTAAATATTTCGTTTATTTTTTTAACAAATAGGCAAAATATTGATCATTATATTTTGCAGACTTGGCACTGAAAATGGTAATGGACAGGGAAGAGCTAGCTTTTGAACGTGATTATGAGACCGAAGAGACAGGTTTGCATCTCTTAGCTCAGAAGCCTTTGGATTGTTGCTGTCCAGAACATCAAATTCCAAAACATCAAATTCCAATCAAAATCAACCCTGGTATATCCTTACATTCACTATCTCTTACGAAAAGGAAAATGTTCTTTTACAACTCAAATAGACAATTTTAAGACAATTTACATAAGTGGTGATTCTAATTATTTATGTGATGATTATATATAATTAGTTGAAATTTGAAGTCATCTCATAAGTAATAAAGATTATTACTTATCGCCTCATTGATCACCACATGATAATTTTTATGTAAGATGTAAACTTTAATTTCAATTCAATATATGTAATAAAAAAATATCACCACATAGACAATTAGAATCATTACTTATCTTAAAAATATTCATCATTTATCTAATTTTTTTAAGTTGTTCATTTAGAGTTATACAAATATCATTATTATGAGGAAAACTAAGACACTGGACTTGAATTTTTATTTATATATGAACTCACAGATTCCCATGTTAATTTTATACAATTAAAGAAATTTTTTTGTATTAGTTTGTGTTCTTTAACGTACGTGTTTCAATGCAAGTAGCCAAATTTTGTGTTTCAGGCATGAAGCAACATGTCGTTCTTCAACTGGTTAATTTCCTCTGGAACACGATTCTCCGCAAGAAGCATTCAAAAAGGGAGATAATGGAAATCATAAGGGAACCTTCTCAACTATTATTTGATGCTGCAGAAGTTGGTAATTTTGGGTTTTTGTCAGAGCTTATTAGTGCTTATCCTAGCTTGATATGGGAAACGGACAGGAGAAATCGAAGTATAATTCACATAGCTGTTTTGCATCGACATGCTAGCATCTATAATCTCATACATGAAATAGGGACTCAAAAGGATATTATAGTGACATTTGAAGGTAATGATGACAAGAGCACTTTATTGCATTTGGCCGCAGAATTAGGACCACCAGGTCAACTTGAATTAGTTTCTGGAGCAGCTTTCCAAATGAGCCTTGAGATATTATGGTTTGAGGTATAACCCCTTAATTTCGTGGATTTTCATTTTCACATACTACCTTGTATGCGTCCACAGCACCACCACATTCCTATCACATGTATATTTTGAAAATTCTTCTATTGTCATATCATACCAAACACAGGGAATTAGAGATCATGAATTCCCTTGCATATAAGATAACAGGCATATATATATAATATAATAATATTATATGATAATTGACAACCCCCAACATTATATTTGTGTTTGTAGATTGATGTCTTATTGAACATATACGAATTTAGATTCTCTAAAGTGAAAAGTTCATTTAAGAGAAAAAAGAGAATTTATAAGTGTTGATGACAAAATTAAGAGAATGAATTTTAACAATTTCATAGTTTATTATACATGTATATATACTTTATCATAAAAAAATCAACAATTATAACTCCTTGCTTTTTTCCTCTAAAGTGAATCCTTTATTTTAGAAGGGCCAAAACTGTACATGTACTTCTAAACTCTAATTATTGACATGAGATTTAAGGTTTATTTCGCAAAGGCATTTATACTTACTCGACGTAACATATGAACCACTTCATATGACAGGAGGTCGACAAGATAATGCCGCCAGCATTCAGAAAGAAGAAAAATTCTGAAGGCTTAACTGCTCGTGAATTATTCACAAGGGAGCATGCAGAATTAAGGAGTAATGGAGAGTCTTGGATGAAAAAAACTGCTGAGTCTTGTATGCTTGTTTCAACCGTCATTTCTACTGGAGTATTCTCTGCTGCAATTCAATTACCAGGTGGTAACGATAGTACTGGAACACCAAATTACTTGGGTAAACCATCATTCCTGGTATTTGCAATATCAGATGCAACTGCACTCATCTCATCTGCTACTTCCATATTAATTTTCTTGTCTATTCTTGTCTCTCGTTATGCGGAGTATGATTTTCATAAGTCACTGCCCTTGAAGCTAATATTTGGACTGATAACACTATTCATCTCCATAACAAGCATGATGATAGCATTTGGAAGCACCTTCTTCATAACCTACTACCATGGTTTGAAGTGGGTTCCTAGTTTCATTTCAATACTCGCCTGTCTACCAATACTTCTATTTATATTTCTGCAATCTTCACTATGGTCAGATATCATCTACTCAACCTACTATTGCAGGACTCTATTTAAGCCTGGTGTAAATATGCTTTACGTATTAGAGAAGTAGAGGCATTGTAATGAAGGATCATATTCTGATTATTTAAAGTTGTAATATATTATTTCATCTAAAAAGAAAGTTGTGATACATTATGTGTGAAAGATGACAGTGAATGCCAAGATATTTTGAATTTCAAAGGAGATCTACCTACTGTTGTGTGGAGAAAACAGCATACTATTGAACCTATATTGAGATGAGAGACAATGTGTTGTTTGCGACATGACCATCAAATAGAAACACCGTTAAGGTGCTTCACTGGCATGCTATCCTTATTTATTGACAAGGGTTGGATGCAGTAGTAAGTAATCCATATTTTTTGAGAGAATATCAAAGTTTAAACTTAAGAAAATGTAATTATTAAAAAGACTTCTTAATTATGATAATTATTAAAAGTTTAATCTTATAACAATGAATATGAAGATACCTAATCAAAGAAAAATAAATAAACTCATCCATATATTTGTGAAGTTAGAGTTGAAAAAACAATTTTGAAACAAGGCTCAGAACCCGTTACATAGCTTTACAAATTAGAATGAATAAGCTCTTTCAGGCCTTGATAAACCCATCCAGATTATTACGAGGTTATTGTTGAAAAGTAAACAATTTTTGCCAAAAGGCCAATAACCCGTTACATAGGAGCTTTACAAAATTAGAATGAATGAATGAGCTCTTTTAAGCCTTGATATTTTCGTAGGCCTCTGCGCGCAAATAGAAATACTCCCTGCACGCTCAATATGAGCAATGCTATACAACCATAAAAGTCACCCGACTTTTTGGAACTCGACTTGTCAGCATCACACGTGGCTCAATTTCCCTTTTTTATTTTTAACTTTTCATTTCTCTCTTCATTCCATCGTTAAACCATTGTCAGAACAAATATTACTCATAGAAGTCGCAAGCCCCTATCACAATAGAGGTTGTGGTTTGCCGTTGCTCAGGCACACCTTGGCGGAGCCATCGAATCGGCAAAAGAACGGCACCATCATCGTCAATCAGCCACTAACCCAAGACAAAGTACCTAGCAGAAGAATTGCACCCCCGAACTAGCAGAAGAATTGCACCACCGAACTAGTGGAAGAATGACACCATCGTCGTCACAGATCCCAGGAGGAGCGTCGCCACCCTCTGCCATTAGCCCAGCCCAATCAACGACCTTCATCCACTGTTGCTGTTGCCAACAAACCAAGTTCAATCATACATTTCTTGTTACCTGCGTCTAAGCCATATTCTTTGCATTTTGCATTATATGATTTGAATCATAGGTCGGATTACCATATGAGAAGTCAAAAAAAATTAATTAGGTTGAAAATATGTTCTGATATCCTGTTTGAAATAATTCTAAATTTTGCTTTCTTCCTTTTAGTTTGTTTTTAAGTTGAGAAAATGAGGTCCCAGAGATATGATTCTGATTCTGAGATTGGTTCAGGCTTGTGGCTTTCTACCATGAGTGTAATGCCTACTTTCAGAGGCAAAAAGGATCAATTTTAACTTTTTCTGTTGTTGAAACAAAAAAAGCTAATGATAGAATGAAATACGACATACCTTTCATTGTGTATTTCAATGAAGAAGATTTCAAAGTGAAATATGCATGTCATTCGTTTGAGTTTAGAGGTATTTTGTGTCGACGCATCCTTTCTGTGTTTAATCATGTAAGAAAAACAGAGTCAGTGTCTTCTAAATATGTGTTCTCTTTGGAGGAAGGATTTGAAACGAAGGCACACATTAGTGAAAAACAATTATAATAATTACACTACTAATATTGAAACTCAGTGACTTGATAAGGTGTGCAATGCCTTTTATGAAGTTGCAAGTGTGGGAGTAAATAGTGATGGTGATGTTATGAAAGTGATGAAATGGATTGATCACTTGAAAGTTGAGTTAAGTTGCCAAGAGACATCTAATCATTGTAGTGCAACATGTCCAATCATATCAAACATCTCAATGATTTCTCAAGAGCGGACCAAGGTGCTTAATCCTTTAGTAGTTCGTAGTAAAAGGCGTCTCCTATCAAAACGAAAGGAATCTAAAGTTCATCAAATTGTGAAGAAGCTAAGAAAAAGAAAAGAAGAATGTAGCAAGAAAGGCAAACAATGTGGAAGAAATGAGAAGGCAATACCCAAATGTCAATTATATTTTATATATCTAAACAAGTATGCATTTGAATGTATTTTATTATTTAATTTTAATCCATCTTTTCAATAATTTATAGCTGAGTTTTAGTGCAACTAAAGCTCAAATGTATCTTATACACATATTTATTCTTATACACTTTTTTTTGTAGGTACAATATCAATATCAAGGATCGGCTACTACTTCACAAGATGAATCGTTATTATCTATTGAAATTTCAAAGTAGCTGAACTCAACATGGTTATGCTCAATATGTACCAATTGCGGCTTTTGGTGGTGTCATTTAAGAATAGAGTATCATTTAAGTAGTTGAATTATAAGAAGAATGTACAAGAAGTCTTGGTAAAGGGATGTAAGTTTTTTTGGCTTTGGTTATACCTAGTAATGAAATGTAAATTGAACTACTATTTTTTGGGTTTGCTAAACCGAACTTCAAAGTCCAAGCATACAACAATTGTAATTGGTCAAGAGATCAATGAAGTTATGAAATTTTATATCATGATGTTCAATTTTATATTTCTATTTTGCTTTGTTACATTTACCTGATGAGGATACATGGTGGCACTTACCTGTTGCTACTATCTTGTTTTCTGTTGGTCCAAAACATAGCAGACTTAATGAATTGACCATATGTTTCTATTTTATTATTATGTATATTATATTAATGTTCACTAGATTTAATTTATATGCCTGCTATTGTCATTAGATTTAGTGTGTCTTTGGGATAGTTATGAAATTTTGATTATTTTAATAATCAATTATTGTATAAATTTTTTTTGTTATAATCGATTATAATAGAATCAGTTTTATGTTTAGATATGTTAGTTGAAAAATAATTTTAAATTAATCTGTTTCATTTGGATGGTATGCAAAAGAATCGCTTTTATGCATTAAATTATCAAAATAGGTATAGAATGATTAAAAATATTATTTAATTGATTAAAAAAATTATTTGATTGAGGATAAAATGATATTTACATCTTAAAGTGAAAAATAATCTCAACAGTTGAAATGCAAAATGCTCAAATGAAAGCTGAAGTGCAAAAGTTGTTGCTATACAAAAAGCTTAACATCAACAACTTTTTTCTCACGTCCCAAACACGTTGCATTTCTGTAGCAATAGTTGAAAATGCAAAAAAAGCTGTTGGTTCAACTAAATAAGCTGAACCAAATATGCTATTAGATGATTGCCTAAAGTAAGGTTGAAAGTCATGAATTTTACACATTTACTGATTTAAACATGGTTTAGCAAAGATAAAAAGATTATATGATTTAGGGTCATGAATTTATATGTTACTGCTATATGATTTAGAATTTCGTCTCCCTTTGTTATCGAAACCATTTTGTGAGCTCAAGCTTTGAAATGTTCACTGGAGTAGCTTGGATTTCCCTTTCTCAATAAGTTAGCCTTTTACTTACCCACTGGATTATCTTTGCATACCATTTTGCTGTTGATGTTGCAAAAAGAGATCCAAAATAATGTTTTTAATTCTTCATGTATTGTTACAGAGATCAATTTTAATTCTTGTTACAAGGATAAAAAAGAGATCCAAGTAGAATATGCATTATCAAAATGGTCGCTAATAATTATAACTCAAGTAGAATATGCATTGCTTCCAAAAAAATGCTATATGTGACCAAATGCTAATTTCAATAGATAAAGCAATGGTACATGTCATTCCCATTACAAGAAACCCCATGGTGGCCACAAAATTCCATTACAAACCAACATTACTTCAAATACAACATAAGCCCCACATAATGGTCAAAACCATCCTACATGATTAACATAAAATCCCATTACAAAACAAGACTACTTCCAAATACAAACCAATCCTATATCAAAACCATCCTCTAACATGATGTGCAAGAACTTTTTCGTCACAGAACACATCACTCATGGTCCATGGAGAAGTCAACAAGCCACGTGAACAAATTGAAATGGAAGAAATTCTTGATAGAATAACATGGCACCTAGCCTAACTTTCACACGAATTCTATGAAGGAGCCAACCCATTTCTTGTATGAAATCCAAAGCTCAGAGTCTTTTCTTCCATTTGTTTGATTTTCTCTGGATACCTCAGTTGACTCAGTCACATTCTTTAGCTTACATATATGGAGTCTTCCAATGTAAGAGTAAGGGTCGCCCCAGTGATTGCTCTAGCAATTGCACTATTTTTCTTTATCAAACAAAATAAATGATTAGGCAACTATTGTTGTGAATACTAGAAATAGAGCATATGCCACTATGGTGAGCACAATTAAAATGTCGGAGAAAGTGAGTAAGACTCCATTTTTTACATTTACAAAAACTGAAAATAGATTGAAAATTATAGAGGAAAAAATAATCCACAAGAAGGGACCAAGTAATTGAAAAGATCAAAATATCCCAAAAATTATTAATCTTCAAGGCTTGCTAATAAGCAGTTATTGTTTGCACTACTTAAGAGTGCAGGTTGCGACGAGTTGTTTTGCCACATAAGTTAAGGTCAAACATTTAAGTGCAAGGTAGAATTAAGGTTGAGGTCTAATTCAAAGCCAAGTAATAAACCCAGAAAAGAAGTACTACCCAGTCATGAGCACCACGAGCTTCCTTTAGCCCATATGTAAGACTTGAATATATTCCTGTAGCCAATCCTACATTTCAGAATAATCTTCAAGGGTCAAACGTCCACATAGGGAAATTTTGCCTTCAAAATTTTGTAGATAATTCTCATTGAAGCCGAGAAAAGTGCTTGATCAAATAGAGTAAACACAGAACATGACAGAACATGAGCATGAGAAAAGTAGAAAATGTAGTTAGACTCAATTTGGCTTATAACTTTGGCAAATGTAAGTTATTACACAACTAAAAATAATCAATAATCATTAGAAAATTCAGATATTGGTATAACAGAAGCAAATGCTCTCCTAGCTAGGTAGAAGGAATATATCATTACCCCATTGTAAGGACTCTTTCCCGGTGTTCTTCACCTGAGGAAGAAAAAAAGCAACAGAGTTAATGGACAAAATATAAAGTATGACAAAAGACTCATCTAATTTATCTGAGTTTGATATTACAAGTTCACTTGTGGACCATTAAGGCCATAATGAACTCCAGGCTTTGAAGGGTTTTGGTGGGAAAGGATATATATAATGCTATAAGGTTATAAACTCACCATGGCCTTAAGGGATTTGCTGCTGGTCTCTCCTGAATGCACAAAATAAGAAGAACAAAATATTAATATTTTCCCAACTTTTAGCTTCCCTCCCTTGCGGGGCACCATGTAAATTTAGTAGAACAATGAAAGGATTGGCCTCATAAAAATATTGGGCACATTTTTTTTGTTGTTCTTTAGGGGATTTGGGGGGGTGAATATATTTGCAACTTCAATCCTTTGAAATATTCATATTCCCACACTTCAATTTAAGGGGAAAAAATCAAATCACAATGCAAAACAGTTATTAAAAACTCCAACTGATACGAATCAATGAGGCTAGCAAGGATGTGGCACGTACCTTTGAGACCTGGCAATCCATGTTTCTTGCCACCCGAAATTTCTGGTGGTAGATCGCCACTCTTATCAACCATGGTACCTATAAATCCATATCACGAACAGCAATGCACCATGGTAATTAATAAAGAGAGATGTATGATTCAAACCTGCTTTGTTGGCCAGCAGTAGTGGATGAAGGTCATTGGCAGGGATGGGCTGTTGGCAGAGGGTGGCGATGCTCCTCTTGGGTGCTCTGTGACGACGATGGTGCCGTTCTTCTGCTTGGTGATCTGTCTTGGGTTGGTGGCTAACTGACGACGATGGTGTCGTTCTTCTAACAATTCGGTGGCTCCATCAAAGTGTGCCTGAGCAGCAGCAAATCTCGGCCTCTGTTGTGATGGGGGCTTACGGCTTCTATGGGTAATATTTGTTCTGACAATGGTTTAACGATGGAAAGAAAAGAGAAATGAAAAGGAGAAAAAAATAGAGAAAATGTAGCCACATGTGATGCCAAACAAGTCGGGTTCCAAAAAATCGGGTGACTTTTTTAGTTTATACAGCATTTTAAGCTCAATATAACCTTAGGCATATTAAGTCTCTTTTTGGGATTTTTTGGTTCGATTTCACCAAAGCTGTTTTATTTTAACTTTAACTTTTTCTTTTCTTTTTTACACCAAGTTGTAGACCTCTTTTGTAACTAAGAAAAATAGAAAAAATAATATTACACAGTCAGAAAAAGAATTATTAACATAATTTAAAAAATTATTAAATATAACAAAATAGTAGAAATTACTCACTTATTTAAAGGTCAACAAATATGACACGTGATTCTATTTTAATAGATTGCATCTAGATTTTTAGTTCTCAACATACTATAATATAACAAAACAACAATGGGGTCCGCAAGCAGTGACGTGAGCCATGAACTATTAATAACATTTCATATAATGCACAATCTGAGCTGGCCATGTTACGTAAAAGTGACTGAAATAATGGAGAACACTTGCATCTTGGTGAAATACAGTGGGGTCCACAAGTAATGTTTTTTTTTTAAATTATTTCTTCAATTTGGTTCAAAAATAAATTTGATTCAATTTAATTCACTTTAAATAAATTTAGATTGGATATATTTTTCAATTTTTTTTGGATTCTTTTACTACACAATTTATCAAAAATTACCTAAATACAAACATTTAAATTTATCAAAATACATTAAATATAAATTTAAACTAATTCATCAAAATAAAAATTCAAATTCTAAATATAAGTTCATAATAATTATTGATTCTATCATACAAGTTCAAAACTAAGAGAGAGAATTAAGATTTACTTGAGGTATAATAGAAAAATTTCTAAATAAATAAGGTTAATATAAGGATTTTTTGGATAAAATATTATTTTAAAATATATATAAAAATTTTCAGATCAGTTTGAATAAGATAGATTTTAAAATTTAAAACTGAAATTTAATGCAGTCCAATTAACTTTTTTAATTTTTATTTTTCAATTTATTTGATTTTCGATTTTTCACTCAATTTTTGATTTATATTGAATTGATTTAATTTTCAACACGTAAAGCCAATAATCAGAGAAGTAGGCTTGCACTTCTGTACCATATTTGAGAAATAAAGCAGCAATTTAATCTGGTTTCCTTGTAGATGAAGGATCCGATAGAGAATTCATCTTTGAAGTTTGAACTCATACCAAAATAATACGTTAACACGTTTGCGATTGATCCTTCAAACAGAGAGCAAATGCCTTTCCAGTTTCCACTTTCCCTCAAGTCAGTCGGAAAATCTACAAGACAGTCCGGGACAACCCATCAGCATTGAAGTCACAAATTTTATTTCTTGTTTAGAAACTTAAACTAACGTCCATTATAATATGAAGTAATTAAAAGTTTTACTGTATTAAAATTTAAAATCAAATGATACATCTGATTTTGGAAAGAAAATTAGCAAGGGCATTTATTTTATGTATAAAAATATCGAATAAACCAGAAAAAGAATATAAAGCGATAATTCTTGGACTTGTATTTTGCATAAAGAAATATTTATGTGACATTTGGAGATTTAAGTTCAATAGTGGATCTGATAAGGTAGAAAAAATTATAAGAATAAGAAATAATTGAAATAGTGTACCAACATGACTCATTCACGCTCCATTTTCTAAACAATAAACAGAGTTTTTCTTTTCTTTAATTTTGTTTTCATATGTTGACAATAAGCACCCGTAGCAAAACACCGCTAAATCCTTCTAACTAATGTACATGTCCAGCGTAATTGGCAGTTCATTTCATGGAAACATCAACACACATCAGCGAAATTGGCATTCAAATCTATGACAAATTTCTTAGGCCTACAAATCCTCTCCATTTTTTTTTCCTCAAACTTTGGAACATTTCAGAATAACTAACTTTTTAATAAAAAAAAATGAAAACACCGGTTAAATTTACAACAATTCATTAGTGGATAGAAGGATTAAAACTAAAACTGTTTTCTTTTTCCAAACCAATAGAACAAAACCTAAAAGGGATTGAGCATAGTGGTGTGCAAACTGTGCTTTTAGACAGGATAAAAGTTTGCATCACGGAAACGCCACTTGTGGGGAGGGTTTATATAGCTCCATGCTCGAGGAAATTAGTCTTACACCAAAGGCCAAAGAATGTGGGAATAACATGATAAATTAAAAAAATATAAAAAGCACACAGAATTTACTATATATGTATATACAAGTAACGTACCATGAAATTGGTAGTATATATGATCAAACATGGGAAACACTTGTAATTTCACATGAATTTAAATCACTGAGACTCGACTCTGGCATTCAAACCTCAACTGCTCTCTGTTTCGTGTGGGTATGAAATGCAGTTGTACATGTGTCTTAAGTTACCATGAATTACATGGTACATTCCTTGTATACATGCACCCTGCATCGCCAGGTTTATAAATAGCAGGCAGAATATGGCCATTTCCATATGTGTCCAAAGCACATTAAACGATATTGTTTAACACATTGTTCCTTCTCAACATTTGTGTCGCTTTACAAGAATGAGTTCAAAACCCCAATACATTAGCCAAAGTCTGGGCTATAAGGAAGATCCTCCTGCAGACAAAAAAGGTTCTAGCTCTACGAAGGATACGAAGAAAAAGCAGACAGTAACTGCTCAACCTGGCCTTGCCTATGATGGTAAAGGGACTTGAAATGAAAATAACAGCAAGGGAAAAAAAATTATTCAAACCAGGTGATATAAATTAGAAACAATCCCCTCAAACCAATTTCTTGTACTCCACAGAAGGAAAATTCTTAGCAATTTTTTTTTTCCATTTTTGATAGAATAGTAAGTTGTTATTACAGTCTATTTTCCTTTCCTATTTTTCTTTTGGATGTTTAAAATCTTTAAAAAATTTCAAAACTTGTGAGAATTTGATGTCATGATAATCCTTTTTTTTTTCCATCTTATTTTATAAAAATCTGAATCAAGAAGTTTGCTTAAATTTTTTTATTATCCTCCATTTTTATTTTCTCATTCTCTTTTATCCAAATATACCATGAAGACCGTCTTCCTTGTATTCTACATCAGTTCATTCATCATTCTAATGTTCTTGCAGGTTTATTGGCAAGTGGAACCAATGTAGGGGAAAACATTTCAGCAGCAGATTTTGGTTTAAGATGCATATTTTGTTTCTAAATTTTTGTTTAGAGTTTACAAATTAAGATATTATAAGTACTAATCAGTACACAGTTATTTCTATTAATTATATGGTTATTTGCAAGTAGATTGTGAATTTGTCACTTGTTACTTCCTTTGTAAGTTGTATATATAAAGGTTTATTAATAAAGTATTGTGTTATAAAATCAAATTCCATGCATGTCAATGAAGTAAGCGTTGGCTCAACTGATAATATTGAATAACGCCAATAAAAAGATCTTAGATTCAATGCATGTTAGTGCCCTTTAATGATAAGTCATATATAAATATCAGCGTAAGTACTATATAAGGCATATATGTTTAGTCTCTTTTTATTTTTCTTCATCCAATAACTTTTCTTCTTAAGATTTGGCTTCTTTATTAGAAAAAAAAAGGTAGTCACATAATTAAACAAATCCTAATTTAAATACTAGATTATTGAATTTAGGTCTTCTAAAGAGCAAATACAAGCTACAATTATCACTAAAACAATAAATAGCAAATACAATTGAAAGTACTGGAAATAGTAAGTATTAAAAAAACTAATAAAATAGTTTTTTTAAATAATTATATAATATTATTTATGTGTTTGTATATTGTAAAATTTCATGCCGTCTACATTTTTTATTAATAATTATTTATTTTATTTTTTATATTTTTATTTTTTAGATAGTGATATAGAAAACATTAATGTATATAAAACACAGAAAAGAAGGGTAAGTCAATACTTGACTCGGATAACCAAATATCAATAGAGAAATATACATATTTAAATAGGCCCAATCCCTCAACCGGGGTCTAGTCGGCACCAATTTTTTTTTGGGGGCCCGTTGGGAGAGGGGAGAATAGGTTGTATATTAATAGTTTACGTTCACAAAAATTGAATTGGTTCACAAGAGATAACTAGTTCGAATGGAATGACCTTATTCAAGTCCAACCAGTCTATTTAACTCGAAAAATTGATTTCAAGCCCGAACAGGCTCGACTATTTAAAAATTAATTTACAAGCAGAAATTTCAGATCAAAAAAAGAGGCCGAAATTCATGAACAGCTTTTAAAGTTTGTGTCATTTTTTAGGAGTTAGGACAAGTGTTTCAATTGTTGCGAAAATTTGTAAAAGAGGGGGCAAATAAAAATCAGCTCATAGGCTCTCTTGGCCTAATTTTTTTTGGTACAACTCTTGGCCCAATTTAATCACCGACATTACGATATAACTTTTGGGTCAATAAGTTTAGCACAAGTCACAAGTAAATTGACAACCGAGCCAGTCCTTGATTGCGCTAGGCCGAAAGCCCAATTTGCAATTTAGTAATTATTTATTTTTCACTTCTAATTTCTAAATCTCTCCCATTTTATTACCTTTTATACAAATTATTCGAGGATCCTTTATAATTAACTCCGTACATATGGATCAGTTAATAGATTTAAGGCAGTGAACGGAAGGGAAAAATCTCAGAGGCCATAGTTGGAAAGTTTTGATAGAGTCAATCACGGTAGATTAAAGCATATAGAAATAGAATCTTTAGTCTATGAACTATGATCAACACCTAGAAGAAATTTGTTGATATGGTAGAAATTGAACAATGGCGACGAAAAACATTGAGGAAATTGCCTGAGTCTTGCTTTTGAGAATTGATCTCGAAAACAATAAAACAAAAATAGAACTAAACAGAGCAAGGCCGAAGATTGCGTCCAAGGCTAGAACTGTTATAAAGCATAAAGTGGCTGTTGGTGCTAACCTGTAAGTGTCGCCAAGGTGGTTGGGAAGCCAAGGGGCATGGTGAATGAAACGACCTGCATCCAACGAGAGCACCATTACACTTGAGAGGTCTTAGAAAGTGGAACAGGAGAAAACAGTTTTCATCATTTTCTTGATTTTCAAGTTAATTACATTATTATTATGTTTAGTGCACATGATAGTATAGTATAAGATAAGATGATAAGATAGTATAAGGTATGATAGTATAATTAATAGGATAAGACATAATCCTATCCTTTGTTTGATAACAATATGATAAATTACTGATTGTATAATTTTTTTTTTAAGACCAAAATATCCTTTAACATAAAAGTTAAAATAATTAAAAAATAATAATAAAAAAATTTTACGGTGGTGGTGGTGGTGGTGGTGGTAATGGTGGTGGTGATGGTAGTGATAGCGGTGGCGATGGTGGTGGCGGGGCGGTGGCGGCGGCACCGGTGGCGGCGGCGGTGGCGGTAGTGGGGTGGCGGCGGCGGCAAGTGGTGATAGTGGTGGTGGTGGTGGTGGTGGTGGTAGCGGCGGTGGTGGTGGTGGTGACGGTAGTGGTGGTGGTGACGGTGGTGGTGGCGGTAGTGGTGGTGGTGATGGTGGTGGCGGCGACGACGGTGGTGAAGGTAGTGGTAATGGTGGTGGTGGTGGCGGCGGCACATGGTGATGGTGGCGATGGCTTGCAGTGGTGGTGGTGGTGGTGGTGGTGGCAATGGTAATGTAGTCTTGGCGATGGTGGCGGTGGTTGTGGCGGTGGTGGTGGCTGGCAGCCGGTGGTGGTGGCGGCGGTGGTGGTGTTGATACCCAAATTTATCCATTATTTATTTATTTATTTTTAATTTAATTTAATTTAATTTAATTTCTTCCTTTACAAAAAAAAAAGAAGAAAAAAAAGAGAAAAAAAGAAAAATTATCACTACGGGTCAACCCAACCCAATTTCCATTTCAACCCGTAACCCATTTTCGTTTTTAACCCATAACCCATTTTCTCAACTCTTCCCCTTCCTGCTGCTGCCACCGAACCATCAATAGCTTGCATTGATTTAGATTAAAGCTTCTATCAGTTTTCGTTTCCATTGGTTTTCCAATCATTATCTTGCCTGTTTGCATTTCAAAACGGAAAAGCAAATTGATTGTGAATGTGAATCAAAGCAAGAATAAAAGGGGAGAATCGTTCAGAAATGGGGGAGCTACATAGGATTGAAAAAAACGCAGAACATCAACAAATACCCACCCAAAAACAGAACCATCACAAACCATTCTCCACCATAACAGCTACCACCATTAGCAAGCCAACTGAGTCAACTCAGTGAAGCCACCATCACCCCTTCATCTTCATCACTTCCTTCACCACCCATCTTCAAAGCTCATCACCCCACAACCAACACCCACGTAAAACCGTGACCGCCTCCCCAAACGCACCACCGTGACCACCCAACACCGTTTGGCCCCAAACTCGCCGGTCAAATGACGCCGCGCTAGTCCAAGACGTCCGAGACCCCGCCCGTCCGGCCCGTTGCCACGACCCGATCCGGTGCAGACGGCGCCGGCGTTTCTTCTGTTCCATCGGCACCACTCACGTCGCTCACCACCGAGCTCCCTATCGCCGCTCAAAATACCTCCGCCGCCCCACACCGTCCGTCCCTCTCGCTACCCGCCGCCGCACCGCTCCACCCAACGTGAACCCGCGACGCCGCGCCCCCACCTTGTCCTAGATCCTGCGCCGGCGAACCTTTTCGGCCGGCATTGATCAACCGCGCGCTCCCTCCTCTCGCATCACCGTGAGTTCTCCCTTTTCCCTCTTCTTCTTTCTTTTCATTTTCGTTTGCTAATTTCTGAGACTAAAGTCTCTTGTATCTTTCTGTGCATTTCACCTTTTTTTTTTCTCTTTCTGTTTTGTTTGTTTGATGGGCTTCAAATTTCATTTCTTCATTTTTTCTTTCTTTTTATTCTATTTTACTAAAATAAAGAAAAGGTGTGAAATAAAAAAGATCAAAACATGTTTTGAATTTTAAGATTTAGTACTTGTTTGACCATATTTATTTTATTCAATAATATGTTTTATATTGTGTTTTGTGATTAATAAAAAATAAATAAATAAATAAATAATCATAAATAAAAAATGTAATGAAAGTGAACTTGTGATTTAATTTGATCTGATTATAGTTTGTCTGTCTCTTTTATAATTTGTGAATTTATCTTATTGATTAAAATTGCCTATGACGGAAAAATTGGGAGAGGATCGTAGCGCCGATCGATTACACTCTTCCCGATAATCTTGAGATTTTATATTGGATTTTGCCGGGAGGCCACGGCAGGTCTAATCCCAACATAAAAATTAAAATAATTATGTAAATTAAAATATAATTTTAATAAACCAAAATAAACTTTTCTTTTTGTAAAATAAAATATTCAAATAAAAGTGAACAATTTTATATAGTTCAACATTATGATTGTGATGAATCAAAGTTTTATTTTTCATAAAGACATTTTTTTAGAAATTAATACAAAAATCTCATTGTGCCTAAAAATATTTTTTTTTCTTGATTACGAATGAGATTTATTTGGCCATTTACTTTAAAAATCATTTTCTTACCTTAAACAAATTTCTTTGAGTTAAAATTATTCATTGAAATATTTTTTTATTTGGCCATTTATTTTAAAAATTACTTCTCTTCAAAAGATAAAATTTTAATTCACCACTTTTATATAATATGTTATAGACTTAGAATTTGTTCTAAAATAATGGCTATTTAGCCATCCATTCCATGTCTTAGTCATTTATCATATTTGATATTATGCTTGACAAAATGGGACATGTCAAAATAAAAAAAAAAAAAATTCTTTTCTTTTAATTAGTTAAGGACCAATTAAATTAATCTTGTAAATAACATTAGATTAAATAGGTAACCGTTCTTAGAACGGACGGTGTAGGGTGCTAACACCTTCCCTACCCGTAATCAACCCCCGAACCTCAAACTCTGAAACGTAGACCATCTTTTAGGTTTCCAATTGCGCCATTCCATTTAATGGATAAAGCGATTGGTGGCGACTCCTAACACCCCGAGGTCCATTCCTCTTCTTTCTTTTTATTTTCACGGTGCCCTTCGGGACGGTTGCGACAGCTGGCGACTCCGTTGGGGACATTAGAGGGTTAAACCTTATTTTAATCTCATGTGATTTGCTCTTTAATTATGTTGGTCCGTTTTTGTTTTATTTGTTTATTTGTTATTTGTTTCATATTATTGTATATTTTGTTTGCATTATATGTATTATATTTCGCTTTGTAAATAAAGTTCTCTCATGTACACTGCGCACACACAAGCTCTATACCCGAGCTCGGTACCTTGTAGGCTTAGATAGAGGGTGAAGTAGTAGTGTGCTTTGTGGGACCGTTGGTCTCCGTTTAGGCACATGAAAACCCCTCGCTCAAATTGAACTTTTTTCGCTTGTAACCTATCATGGGTGAGGATGGAGGACTCTTGCTAGCCAAAGTGTTGGTGACAAAGAAGGGACAATTTGGGGACCTTTTTGTCCGATAGGGTCTAGAACCAAAGCTCTCACTTGTAGATATAATCTTAGAGCTACCATCGTCCATAGAACTTATCCTGCTGAACGGGTACTAAGATTAGGTACCCATTTTCCTCTAACACATGAGGAATTTCTGTTTGTCTTTTATTTTGTAGTTCCTAACTTTTTGTTGTTTTCTTTTATCTTGCATTTGCATATGTGGTCCAATCCTGTGAAGATATCGATTCGATATCGCTTGCTGCTTTGGATCATGTCTCTACATGCATGGTTTATTTTTGCATTTTCTTTTTCTTTTTCATATTTTCTAATAAAAAAAATAATGAATACTAAAGAAAAACTGTCTCTACGACACCCATATAGGACTCGTTCTCAATCAAGAGTCATGGATGAACTGGGTCAGTCACAAGAAGAGCTGAGAAGTGAAGTAAGTCAACTAAAGGAACAAATGGCCAAGATCTTGAAAATTCTGAAAAGAACGAAGAATACAGAGGGGACTCCTTCAAGGGCAAATGATGATCCTTCGGCCACACCTGCTCACCCGCCTAGCTTTACGCTAGTTCCTTGGCAGTATCCTAGTGTCACCTCTCAAGGGGCCATGATGCCACTCACAATCTACTCAAATAATCCTGAAACACAGGCATCTTCATTCCCACCATATGGCCTTCCACCTGGTTATGTGCCACCATTATCCACCAATATTCCTGAGGTCAGTGCACCGACAGTCCCAACGAGTTCAAACCCTCTCCAAGGATCTCAACCAAATACCAGTGAGATTCCTCAGTACCCAGTTTCTATTCCACCTTATGGCATTTCTCCTGGTTTTATGCCATCCCAAATTACCAACCCACTTGAGAGCGGCTCATCATTGGTAATACCTACTTCAGGGCCACAAGGCTCGACTCAGGCCCAACCTCCTTTCTACATGCCACGTTTTTCCCCATAAAGTCGCTGGAGCTTCTCCGCCGAACCCTTCAACTGAAGGCATTCAATCCAAGGAAAATTAGAAGTTCTTGAAGAAAGATTGCGAGCCATAGAAGGAGCAAGTAGCTATGGTCTTCTGGATGCCGCAGAGCTCTGTCTTGTCCCGAATGTGGTAATTCCTCCAAAGTTTAAGGTCCCAGACTTTGAAAAATATAAGGGAACCACTTGTCCAAAGAATCATCTGACCATGTACATCCGCAAGATGGCATCCCATGCTCATGATGATAACCTGTTGATTCATTTCTTCCAGGATAGCTTAGCTGGGGCAGCTTCTAATTGGCATACACGCCTGGAACGTGCTCATATACGATGTTTCAAGGACTTGGCTGATGCTTTCTTAAAGCAATATAAGTACAACATCGATATGGCACCAGATAGGCTACAGTTGCAAAACATGGCTAAGAAAGGAGCTGAAACCTTTAAAGAATATGCTCAGCGATGGAGAGAGATAGCCTCCTCAGGTTGAACCCCATTGACAAAAGAGAAATGGTGGCCACATTCATTGACACTCTCCAGTCACCCTTCTATGACAAGATGATAGGAAGTGTGTCGTCGAATTTCTCAGACATGGTTATCATCGGGGAAAGAATCGAAGGAGGAATGAGAAGTGGAAAGATTGAAAGCTCAATGGGGACATTTAGTGTCAAAAAGCCCCCAGCAGGGAAGAAAAAAGAAGGAGAAGCCCATGCTGTGACTTTCGATCAAAGGAGTTTTGCCCAAGGGAGACATAGCCAGGCACCTATTAACCCTCAACCATCCTTTCAACCTCCCTACATGCCTTACTATCCATACATTGCCAATGCCTCTCAAGCTCCATACCCTCAACTTTATCACCCAATGATCCCTTATCGTGCACCGTCTCCTATCCCAAATCAAACACTCCCTACCATACCATATCAACCAACCCAACCATGGACCCAAAGCCCAAATACCAACCAAAGAAGGCCGCCAGCTAACCAAGAAAAGAAACCTATCCAATTTGACCCAATTCCCATAACCTATACTGAACTGCTACCACAACTCTTCCGAAACTCCTTATTGGCTCCTTGCCCAATAAAGCCATTGGAACCCCTCTACCCAATGGGGTTTGACCAGAATGCTAAATGTGAGTACCATGCTGGGGCTGTAGGTCACTCAACAGAAAATTGCAGAGCCTTGAAGTTCAAAGAACAAGACTTGATTAATGCCAAATGGTTAAACTTTAAGGAAAAAACTCCTAATGTAGGCCGCAATCCCTTGCCTGATCATGGAGGTCCAGTAGTTAATGCCATAGAGAAGTCTTCTGGACGATGCCTCATAAGTCAGGTAGCTAAGGTGAAAACTCCCATGAGAGTAATTTTTCAAGAGCTTTGCAAATATGGGTTGATACAAAACCAAGTTGAGTTTAAAAAGGCCAATGAAGATGAAACTGTGTGCAAGATCCATGGGGAAGTTGGGCATTCTATTGAGGAATGTGATGAATTCAAGCAGATCCTCCAAAGTTTGATGGACAGTCACCTAGTACAAATAAGCAATCAGTACGATAATGGTGACGTCTATATGGTCAAGGAAGTTACACCTTCACCAGTTCAAGAGGCTGCCAATACCTATGTAGCACAACCAATCATAGAGCAAGCTCCAGGTATACCAAGGCCATTGACGATTCATTATAGTAAAGAGGTGTCTCCGCAAGTCTCTCTTGGTCGGAACCCTATCACTATTCAAGTGCCGACTCCTTTTCCCTATAAGGATACCAGAGCTGTGCCTTGGAAATATGATGTGCAAGTCGTTGTGAATGATCTCCAAGATAATCAAATGAAAATTCCATCGGCTATCTCTAGCATATCTGGGATCGGTGGAATGACTCGGAGTGGTCGTATTTATACACCTGAGTATTTGCATAAAGACCAAGTGGAGGAAGTGGAAAGAGTTCGGAAAGGGAAAGGCAAGATGGGAGAAACTTCTACTGAAAAAGCCTTGAAAGAGAAGGAAGAACCAAAGGCAACACAGCAAGAGGTCTATAAGAAAGAAGTGACCGAGGAAGAAGCTTGTGAGTTCTTAAAATTCATAAAGCAAAGTGAATATAGGGTGGTGGATCAACTGAACTGCACCCCTGCAAGAATATCACTCTTATCTTTATTAATGAACTCTGAGCCACACAGGAAGGTGCTAATGAAAGTGCTTAATCAAGCCCATGTTTCTCATGACATCACGGTTGACAAGTTGAATGACGTTATCAACAACATCACAGCAGATAATTACATCACTTTCACCGATGATGAAATACCCAATGAGGGAAGAGGACATAATAAAGCACTTCATATCTCAGTAAAATGTCAAGACCATATTATGGCTAGAGTATTGATGGACAATGGCTCTTCCTTGAATGTGATGCCAAAGTCAACACTCTCCAAATTACCTTTTGATGGGTCACACATGAAATCAAGTGCGATAATAGTAAGGGCATTTGATGGCACAAGGAGAGAAGTCATAGGGGAAGTCGAAATACCAATTCAAATTGGTCCTTGCACTTTCAACATACTCTTTCAAGTGATGGACATTGCACCATCATATAGTTGTCTCCTAGGACGACCATGGATTCATTCTGCTGGAGCTGTGCCTTCCACATTGCACCAAAAAGTCAAATTCATAGTTGATAACAAGATGATTACTGTCTTTGGTGAAGAGGACCTACTGGTGAGTAAGCCGCTAAACACCCCTTATATTGAAGCTACAGAAGAGGCTTTGGAGACTGCCTTTCAAGCACTCGAGGTTGTCAATACCATTTATATAAAAGAAGGAGCTCCAATTCCTAAGCCGCAGCCTTCTGTTGCATCTGTAATGATGGCAAAAGTTATGCTAGAAGGGGGTTATCAGCATGGAGATGGGCTGGGCAAGAAACGACAAGGTGCCACAGGACTTTTTCAACCCTTTGAAAACAAAGATAGATTTGGGTGGGGTACACACCCACTAAGGCCGATAAGAGGAGGATAATGGAAGAGAAAAAAGAGAAAAGGCTGGCTCGCTTGGAAAATCGAGAACCTAAAGTGAAGGAAGTCCCCATCTGTGATATACGACAAAGCTTCCGGAGCGCAGGAGTTGTGTTCGTAGACCAAGTGACCGCAGTTGAAGAAGATGATTTTGTCAGTCATACAGACCTGGTGTATGCATGTTCTTCAAATACAAGACTCAACAATTGGGAGATCTCCGAGTTTCCCATAACCTTAGAGTCTCTTTCAAAGTAATTCTGTAGTGCTTTTCCTTTAGCTCTACCCAAGGCTTTAGGATTTTCATTTGTAAATGGGCTCACATGTTTCATTTCCAATAATTGTTATTAATAAAATACATTTTTGAGTTCTCTCATTTTTCATTTCATTAGCTTTCATCCCACCATTATCATGACCTTCTATTCATTTCATTTTTCTTATGTCAATATCACTTATTGCAGATCTGAAAATGACTCTCTTGAAAGTGACAGTGTCAATATCTCATCATATAATTTTGAACACCCATTAATCATACTTGATGAGGATAATGAGGATGATTGGGAAACTTCACCTGAGTTAATGAGATTACTTGAACAAGAAGCTAAAGAAATCCAACCCCATGAGGAACCAATTGAAGTAATTAATTTGGGGACTGAAAATGATAAGAAAGAAATCAAAATTGGTACCTCAATGAAAGAGAATGAGCGTAACAAGTTGATTAAGCTCTTGTTTGATTATAGTGATGTTTTTGCATGGTCATACCAAGATATGCCTGGGCTAGACACTGACATAGTTGAGCACAAATTGTCACTAAAACCTGGGTATCCTCCGATTAAGCAAAAGTTGAGACGAATGAAACCTGAGATGTCCCTAAAAATCAGAGATGAAGTAAAAAGACAGTTTGATGCTGGATTTCTTGCAGTTGCAAAATACCCACAATGGGTTGCCAACATTGTTCCTGTCCCAAAGAAGGATAGGAAAGTCCGAATGTGTGTAGACTATCGAGACTTAAATAGGGCTAGCCCTAAAGACGACTTCCCGTTACCTCACATTGATGTTTTGGTGGACAACATCTCAAGATTCATTTTTTCCTTTATGGATGGTTTCTCGGGATACAATCAGATCAAGATGGGACCGGAAGACATGGAGAAGACCACATTCGTCACTTTATGGGGCACCTTCTGCTACAAAGTGATGCCTTTTGGCTTAAAAAATGTTGGGACAACGTATCAAATAGCTATGGTGACATTGTTCCATGACATGATGCACAAAGAAATAGAAGTTTATGTGGATGATATGATTGCGAAGTCAAAAACAGAAGAAGATCATATAATCAATCGCTCAAAAAGCTTTTTGAGCGATTGAGGAAGTTCAAACTTAGATCGAATCCTGCAAAATGCACTTTTGGTGTCGATCGTCGCAAACTATTGGGGTTTGTGGTGAGCCGAAAGGAATAGAAGTTGATCCCGACAAGGTTCGAGCAATATTTGGACATGCCGGTCCCCTCACCGAAAAGGAAGTTCGGGGATTTTTGGGAAGGTTGAATTACATCGCTCGATTCATATTCCACTCACAAAGAACATGTGAGCCACTCTTCAAGTTGTTACGCAAGAATCGGCCGATCAAGTGGAATGATGATTGCCAAAGAGCCTTTGAAAAAGTCAAGCAAGATTTACAAGAACCCCCGCTTTTGGTGCCTCTAGTGCCGGAGACCTCTCATTATGTATTTGACGGTGCTTAATGAGTCTATGGGTTGCATACTTGGGGCAGCATGATGAATCCGGTAGAAAAGAACGCGCCATTTATTACTTAAGTAAAAGTTCACCGATTATGAGGCAAAGTACTCATTGTTAGAGCGAACATGTTGCGCCTTGGCATGGGCTGCCCATCGATTGAGGCAATACATGTTGTGTTACACTACTTGGTTGGTGTCCAAAATGGATCCTATCAAGTATATCTTTGAGAAACCCGCTCTCACTGGGAGAATCGCGCGATGACAAGTTCTATTATCGGAGTATGAAATTATTTATGTCACCCAAAAGGCAATTAAGGGAAGTGCCCTTGCAGATTATCTTAACCACCTATAGAAGATTATGGGTCGATGCAATGTGAGTTCCCTGATGAAGATATAATGGCTCTGTTTAAAAATGAAGAATCTTCTGAAAAAGAAAAATGGACTATGTGGTTTGATGGAGCCTCTAATGCACTTGGGCATGGCATTGGAGCCATCTTGATCTCCCCTGAAGATAAATACATCCCAATCACAGCAAGGTTGTGTTTTGACTGTACTAACAATATAGCAGAATACGAAGCGTGTGCTTTGGGTATTCAGGCAGCGATAGAATCAAAAGCGAGGATCTTGGAAGTATATGGGGACTCTGCCTTAGTCATTCATCAACTAAAAGGAGAATGGGAGACCCGTGATGCCAAATTGATCCCATACCATGTTTACATCAAAGAATTGATCGAGCAATTTGATGAAGTCACTTTTCATCATGTTCCTCGAGAAGAGAACCAGTTGGCTGATGCTTTGGCCACACTATCATCAATGTTCCAAGTAAGTCATGAAAGGGACCTACCACTTATAAAAATGGAAAGTCGTGACTGTCCTGTATATTGTCAAGCGATTGAAGATGAGCCTGATGGGAAGCCGTGGTACCATGACATCAAATGTTTCATCAAGAATAGGGAGTACCCTGCAGGGCGCTTCAAAAATGACAAGAGGACCATGAGGAGGCTCGCAATGGGTTATTTTCTCGAGTGGGAAATACTTTACAAAAGAAATCATGATATGGTGCTTCTAAGATGTGTTGATGCAATGGAAGCGAGAAAAGATTATTGAAGAAGTACATGAGGCTCCTTTGGAACTCACTCCAATGGACATGCAATGGCAAGAAAAATCCTAAGATCTGGTTATTATTGGTTAACCATGGAAACTGACTGCTTCAATCATGTGAGGAAGTGCCACAAGTGCCAAACATATGCTGATAAGATCAATGCGCCGCCAGTCCCTTTGAATGTCCTAGCAGCACCATGGCCATTTTCCATGTGGGGTATGGATGTCATAGGACCTATTGAACCTAAGGCCTCAAATGGGCATCGCTTTATCCTTGTCGCGATAGACTACTTCACCAAATGGGTTAAAGCTGCTTCTTATGCCAATGTGACTAGGAATGTGGTGATCAAGTTCATCAAAAGAGAGTTGATATGTCGTTATGGTCTACCGAATAAGATCATCACTGACAATGCAACCAACTTGAATAATAAAATGATGAAGGAAATGTGTGAGAACTTCAAGATCCAACATCATAACTCCTCTCCATATCGCCCAAAGATGAATGGGGCTGTTGAGGCAGCAAACAAAAACATCAAGAAAATCATCCAAAAAATGGTTGTGACATACAAAGATTGGCATGAGATGCTTCCCTTTGCTCTGTATGGTTATCGCACATCTGTCCGTACCTCAACTGGGGCAACTCCTTTCTCTTTAGTTTACGGAATGGAAGCCGTACTCCCTATTGAGGTAGAGATCCCCTCATTAAGAGTACTGATGGAGACAAAGTTGGAAGAGGCCGAATGGGTCCAAGCTCGACTAGATCAGTTGAATCTTATTGAAGGTAAAAGATTAATTGCACTGTGTCATGGCCAGTTATATCAAAGGAGGCTTATGAAAGCCTATGCAAAAAAAGTGCGCCCTCGACAATTTCAAGAAAGAGACTTAGTGCTCAAAAAGATCCCCCAATGCAAAAAGATCACCGTGGAAAATGGACTCCAAATTATGAAGGACTTTATGTCGTGAAGAAGGCTTTCTCTGGAGGGTCCTTGATTCTCACAAGAATGGATGGTGAAGATCTACCACTTCTGTAAATTCGATGCATCAAGAAATATTATGCATAAAAGCACTACTTGTCAAGAAAAAAAAAAGAAAAAAAAAGAAAAAAAGAAAAACATGGCTCGCTAGGTGGAAAACCTGGAAAGGCTACCTAGGCAAAAGTTAGAGCGACCTGGTAGGTTGAAAACTCGAAAGAGCGACCTAGGCAAAAGTTAAGGTCCAAAATAAAAGGACAGTAGTGCTTGATATGACAAAGGAAGTGAGACAATATTGCTTGAGTCTCCATGCTAGGGAGAAGCAAATCTCTGCTTTAGAGCAAACTAAGTTTCCATATTGGGGCAGGCCAAATGATCTCAACTGGGGCAATCAAAGTCTTCATAGGCTGGTTAACGGGTGTTCAAAATCGGGTATGCAGAGGATTGACACTGATTACGATAAAGGGTTTCATTGGAAGAGCTGAAGACCTTTGCCCTTATCATCCCTCTGTAAATTTCATGTTGATGACCACAATAATACTTTCTTTTCATCATTCCCATTTCAATACAATATCATCATGTTTTTACCTTTGCCTTTTCTTTGACTTAATATGCATTTTTCTAATAATCATATATTGGAATGTGAAAGGTGACATTGCTGTCCGAGCATTAAGAATTGTTAATGATTTGAAAGGTATGGGAAACATAATGATTCCTGATAAGATTGTTGATAAAAGAGAAAGGACAACCAGGTCACCTCAAGGGTCATCTAAAGAGTTTTCCTATTGCTCTTGTGTGTCACATCTAATGCACACTTCAAGGGTCATTCTGGTTGGACATTTCAACCATCGACTGAATAGACAAATGAAAGGATGCCATTAAATCCTATTCCAGTTCATCTTTGAAAATGATTGCAATCATGTCCTCAGGTCGTGGAGACAAAAACAAAAAAAAAAAAAAAAAGAAAAAAAGAAATTTTTTCATACTCTCATACATTTGAAGCATGCATTGCATAAGTGCATTTATTCTCATTTTGCTAGCCTTGACCTACAAAGGTCCAAATTGCTGTTTCCTTTTTCTGGGTCCCTGTACCCATTGTTTCATGTTTTTTTGGGTCCCCATACCCATTGCTTTTAAGTTTTTGTTAAGCTTCAGCGGATACCTGACTCCGCAAGCTTTTTACCTTTTTGGGTCCCTGCACCAATTGTATTCTTGTTTCCGGGCCCCCGCGCCCATTGTGTTTTCCTTTTCGGGCCCCCGCGCCTATTGTGTTTTCCTTTCTGGGCCTCCACGCCCATTGTCTTTTAGTTTTTGGGTTCCTACACCCTTGTTTTCTCGTTTCCGGGCCCCCGCGCCCATTGTCTTTTAGTTTTTGGGTTCCTACACCCATTGTTTTCTCGTTTCCGGGCCCCCACGCCCATTGTGTTTTCCTTTCTGGGCCCCCGCGCCCATTGTCTTTTAGTTTTTGGGTTCCTGCACCCATTGTTTTCTCTTTTCTGGGTCTCCATACCCATTGCTTTTAAGTTTTCTTGTTAAGCTTCAACGGATACCCGACTTCGTAAGCTTCTTACCTTGTTTTTGTTAAGCTTCAACGGATACACCTGATTCCATAGCTTTTGGGTCCTCGTACCCATTGTTTGTTTTTGGGTCCTCGTACCCATTGCCTTTTGTTTTTGTTAAGTTTCAACGGATACCCGACTCCGTAAGCTTCTTACGTTGTTTTTGTTAAGCTTCAGCGGATACCTGATTCCGCAAGCTTTTTACCTTTTGGGTCCTCGTACCCGTTGTTTTTGGGTCCTCGTACCCCTTGCTTCTTTGTTTTTGTTAAGCTTCAACGGATACCCGACTCCGTAAGCTTCTTACCTTGTTTTGTTAAGCTTTAGCGGATATCTGACTCCGCAAGCTTTTTACCTTTTTTGGGTCCTCGTACCCATTGTTTTTGGGTCCTCGTACCCATTGTCTTTTTGTTTCTGTTAAGCTTCAACGGATACCCGACTCCGTAAGCTTCTTGCCTTGGTTAGCTTCAGCGGATACCTGACTCCGCAAGCCTTTTACCTTTTTTGGGTCCCCGTACCCATTGTTTTGGGTCCCTGTACCCATTGCCTTTAAGTTTTTGTTAAGTTTCAGCGGATACCTGACTCCGTAAGCTTTTACCTTTTGGGTCTTCGTACCCATTGTTTGTTTTTGGGTCCCCGTACCCATTGCCTTTAAGTTTTCTGTTAAACTTCAACGGATACCTGACTCCGTAAGCTTCACCTTGTTTCAAAGCTTCACGGATACCGACTCATGAAGCTTTTTACCTTTTCTAGGTGCCCGTATTCAGTTGCTTTTGGGTCCTCGTACCCATTGTTTATGTTATCGGGTCCTCGTACCCATTGCCTTTAAGTTTTCTCGTTAAGCTTCAACGGATACTCGACTCAGTAAGCTTTTACTTTGTTTTGTTAAGCTTCAAAGAGATACCGACTCTCATTTTTGGGTCCTCGTACCCATTGTTTTTAAGTTTTCTGTTAAGTTTCAGCGGACACCTGAATCCGCAAGTTTTTACCTTCTCATGGATAAAATTGAATCAATTCCTTTGTTTTTCATTTATTCTAAATGTAAAACAAAGGGGGGCAGATGTTGATACCCAATTTTATCCATTATTTATTTATTTATTTTTATTTTTATTTAATTTAATTTCTTCCTTTACAAAAAAAAGAAGAAAAAAAAGAGAAAAAAAGAAAAATTATCACTACGGGTCAACCCAACCCAATTTCCATCTCAGCCCGTAACCCATTTTCGTTTTTAACCCATAACCCATTTTCTCAACTCTTCCCCTTCCTGTTGCTGCCACCAAACCATCAATAGCTTGCATTGATTTGGATTAAAGCTTCTATCAGTTTTCGTTTCCATTGGTTTTCCAATCATTATCTTGCCTGTTTGCATTTCAAAACGGAAAAGCAAATTGATTGTGAATGTGAATCAAAGCAAGAATAAAAGGGGAGAATCGTTCAGAAATGGGGGAGCTACATAGGATTGAAAAAAACGCAGAACATCAACAAATACCCACCCAAAAACAGAACCATCACAAACCATTCTCCACCATAACAGCTACCACCATTAGCAAGCCAACCGAGTCAACTCGGTGAAGCCACCATCACCCCTTCATCTTCATCACTTCCTTCACCACCCATCTTCAAAGCTCATCACCCCACAACCAACACCCACGTAAAACCGTGACCAGCCTCCCCAAACGCACCAGCCGTGACCACCCAACACCGTTTGGCCCCAAACTCGCCAGTCCGACGCTGCGCTGGTCCAAGACGTCCAGAACCCCGCCGTCCAGCCGTTGCCACCTGACCAGATCCGGTACCGGCGCCGGCGTTTCTTCTGTTCCATCGGCACCACTCACGTCGCTCACCACCGAGCTCCCTATCGCCGCTCAAATCCGGACCTCCGCTGCCCCACACCGTCCGTCCCTCTGCTACCCGCCGCTGCACCGGCTCCACCCAACGTGAACCCCGCGACGCCGCGCCCCCCACCTTGTCCTAGATCCTGCGCCGGGCGAACCTTTTCCGCCTGCATTGATCAACGGCGCCGCTCCTCCTCTGCATCACCGTGAGTTCTCCCTCTTCCCTCTTCTTCTTTCTTTTCATTTTCGTTTGCTAATTTCTCGAGACTAAAGTCTCTTGTATCTTCCTGTGCATTTCACCTTTTTTTTTTCTTTGTTTTGTTTGTTTGATGGGCTTCACCCATTTCTTCATTTTTTCTTTCTTTTTATTCTATTTTACTAAAATAAAGAAAAGGTGTGAAATAAAAAAGATCAAAACATGTTTTGAATTTTAAGATTTAGTACTTGTTTGACCATATTTATTTTATTCAATAATATGTTTTATATTGTGTTTTGTGATTAATAAAAAAATAAATAAAATAAATAAATAATCATAAATAAAAAAATGTAATGAAAGTGAACTTGTGATTTAATTTGATCTGATTATAGTTTGTCTGTCTCTTTATAATTTGTGAATTTATCTTATTGATTAAAATTGCCTATGACGAAAAAATTGGGAGAGGATCGGAGCGCCGATCAGATTACACTCTTCCCGATAATCTTGAGGTTTTATATTGGATTTTGCCAGGAGCGCCGGCGAGGTCTAATCCCCACATAAAAATTAAAATAATTATGTAAATTAAAATATAATTTTAATAAACCAAAATAAACTTTTCTTTTTGTAAAATAAAATATTCAAATAAAAGTGAACAATTTCATATAGTTCAACATTATGATTGTGGTGAATCAAAGTTTTATTTTTCATAAAGACATTTTTTTTAGAAATTAATACAAAAATCTCATTGTGCCTAAAAATATTTTTTTTCTTGATTACGAATGAGATTTATTTGGCCATTTACTTTAAAAATCATTTTCTTACCTTAAACAAATTTCTTTGAGTTAAAATTATTCATTGAAATATTTTTTTTTTATTTTTATTTGGCCATTTATTTTAAAAATTACTTCTCTTCAAAAGATAAAATTTTAATTCACCACTTTTATACAATATGTTATAGACTTAGAATTTGTTCTAAAATAATGGCTATTTAGCCATCCATTCCATGTCTTAGTCATTTATCATATTTGATATTATGCTTGACAAAATGGGACATGTCAAAATAAAAAAAAAAAAAATTTTTTTCTTTTAATTAGTTAAGGACCAATTAAATTAATCTTGCAAATAACATTAGATTAAATAGGTAACCGTTCTTAGAACGGACGGTGTAGGGTGCTAACACCTTCCCTACCCGTAATCAACCCCCGAACCTCAAACTCTGAAACGTAGACCATCTTTTAGGTGTCCAATTGCGCCATTCCATTTAATGGATAAAGCGATTGGTGGCGACTCCTAACACCCCGAGGTCCATTCCTCTTCTTTCTTTTTATTTTCGCGGCGCCCTTCGGGACGGTTGCGACAGATGGTGGTAGTGGTGGCGGAGGTGGTTGTGATGGCGAAGGTGGTGGTGGTAGTGGTGGCGGAGGTGGTTGTGATGGCGAAGGTGGTGGTGGTGATGGCGGTGGCGATGGTGGCGACGGTGGTGGTGGTGATGGCGGTGGTAGTGGTGGTGGTGGAGGTGGTGGTGATGGTGGTGGTGGTGGAGGTGGTGATGGTGGTGGTGGTGGTGGCGGCGCAAGGGAGGAGGTGATAAAAATGAAATTGAGGATAACATTGGAATAAAAATCCTATCATGTCTTATCATGTACTAGGAGAGGGGATAAAGTTATCACCTTAGAACAGGATAAAATAACTTGACTTGATTTCATTATACTATCAGTTGAATGCACCAAACATTGAATAAAATTTGATAGTATTAACTTATACTATCATGTCTTCTTTATACGATACACCAAATGTAACCTAAGTACATATTACCAGGCGGAGTTAATCCATCATGGTTAGCTTCTGATATTTCTTCACTATAAATAGCTGCTTCATAATGCTTCAAGGTTTATGAGTTGCCATCATTATCAAACAACAATTAACCATATTCTTCAACACCCACTTACTAGCGTCACCTCAATCTAGAAGGCTTTTTTTGGTATGTTAGAAAGGAAAAGAAAATAAGGAATATAATAGAAGAGAAAATAAAAGAAAAAGAAAAGAAAGTAGATGAGTTATCACTCATCTTGTTTGTTCATCCAATAAAAAAGAAGAGATACTTTCTTTCTTTTATTTGATTTTATTAAGAAAAATAATGAAAAAATATATAAATAAATTAAAATACATGTAAATATATGGTGGGAGGCACAAATTATTTCTCTCCTCTTTCTTTCTCTCCCTTTCCAAAAAAATTATTCTATACTTTTAGAATGCAATAAATGCATACTTTAAGATAAATTTTTATTATTAATTTTAAAATTATAATTTTAAATTTATGTAATTTATTTAATTCAATAGTACAGGTCCTTCTTAAAGTATGTATTAAATGTGTTATAAGAGCATGCTAAAATTTCTCCCCTCTCCATCCAAAAGTAGAAGGATGAGAAAATGGTGGAACTCACGAAAATTATACCCCTTCAATCATTTCCTTTCCATTATTAAAGTGTTACCAAATAAGAGAAGGAGTTCATCTTTTCAATCCTTTTTTTTCCAGTCTGAAAATAATATCAAATAAAGCTTAAGTTCATGCACTCATCCTTGAGTCCCTCCAATATTATATTGTTTAAAATTAAATAACATTTACCAACATGTGTTGAAGAAGCTTGAGTCCCCTAAGTACGTGTTTCTATATTCGATTCTTTGATTTATGTATATGAAAATAATATTATTAGAAGAAATTTTTACTTAAACACTTGACCATAATTTGATAAATTAATTTCTTATTTATTGAGTGTGGGATACTCAGTGAAAATAATAATAACATTCAATATTTATATGAAATACGACTATTGCTCCTTAAATCAAACTTAATTCGCTCTTTACGCTGAGGGAAGATCTTGCTGGTGTGGCGTTTTGTAGGCGTGTGCCTTAGTTTTTGCTTTTGTTGGGTCTGTTAGCCCTGCGTCCAACACAAAAAAAAAAAAAAGTCCAAAATTCCTAGGAAGTGGTTTAACTAAGTACGAGTCGATGTACGAGTATGTAATATTTGGATATAATCTTAATTATGTGAATTTTTTACTAAAAACATTTCTGACATTAACATAAGTTTCTAGTCTTAAAATTTAACTCAATGCCAATTATTTGGTAAGTGCCTCTTCTTCTAACAATTCATAATCTTCATATAAGTTATAAGTTTTTTAAGAATCTTAATATAAAAAACTACCATTCAAACATAAGGATCTTAGAATTCATGATTCTCACAAATAAAAGTGTAAAAAAACACTAACTTTTATTCATGAATAGTTGATAGACTGTATTCTAAGAACGTTAGAGAGATTCTAAAACTCACTTTTATTCATTTACCTTTTCTTTATGCTTCTTCTACTTTAGTGTTGGTGAAAGAAGAAGAAACCTTAACGGCCAAGAACAAATCTTGAGAGAAATTATTCCTTAAATACTATTAACTTCTATCAAGTTAACAGTTATTATTATTACAAAATTGTCCTTTCCCTTTTACCCAATAAGAGTTTAGCTCATTAACTTAATTTAATTACTTATTAAACTAATAAGATAATTCACAAGCCCATTACATGAGACATTTAATCTAATATTCTCTCACTTGACTCATGTGACATTATATTCTTTATAGTTTAATAAGTCTGTCAAAACATAATATGAATGCATATATACATAGCCAAACTCTTTTTTACATTGGATACATCATTCATCATAACTAAAATTAAACAAACATGAGTCATGGTGGTTGTATATTATTTAATCGACATAATTCCTTTCATGTACCACAGAATTAGTCTTCTCCTTGACATGACCTATAAATGAGAAGCACATAATTGGTCTAACAATAATGTCTTTATTAAAGATAGAACCTGTTATCATTATTTCTATTCAATCATGTATACAAACTAGGAAAAGAGGTAAGACAGAAACATATTCATTCATGAGCTCAGACTATCAAAGTACATAAAACATTATCATTAACATAATATACAATAATGTCTATACTTTCAACATGTCCACTAAATGTTTTGGGCGATAACCCTTTCGTCAAGGGGTCAACAATCATAAAGTCAGTGCTAACGTGCTTTATTGACACTCTATGTTTCTAAACTTCTTCTTTAACGGCAAAGTATTTCAATTCCATAGGTTTAGCACCTTTAAAATACTTGTCATTTTTTTAGAAAAGAAGATTGTTGCAGACAATAAACTTTAGCGACTTGGCAATACTGTCGACAATTCTAAATCCTAAATAAAATTCTACAACCATAATTCATTAATAATGGCTTCAAAGCATGCCATAACATTAAATTTGTCCCCTTTCTGAATTGGAACCATACTTGCTCACCATTTATCCATTTTCTATATCTTTATTGACGTAGATTTTCTAAGATAAACCCACAATCCTTGTGACTTGTCACAGAATATTTATATTCCAATCACATAGCTTACATCTCCCATATCTTTCATTTCAAAGTTATTAGAGAGAAATTTCTTAGTCTCACTTAATAGACCAAGATCATTAGTTGCGAGCAAGATGTCATCAACATACAAAATCAGAAAGATAAACTTACTCCTACTGATCTTCAGATATATACACCGATCAACAGTGTCTTCATTAAACCCGAAGGATACAATAGTATCATTGAACTTGAGATACCATTGCCAATAATCTTGCTTAAGTCTGTATATTGATTTCTTAAGTTTACACACCATTGTTCTTTCTCCTCGACTACAAACCCCATTGGTTGATCCATATAAACATTGATACGGGATTAAAAGTTACAAACTCAAGTGCAGGTTATCTCAAATAATAAATTCTCGGTGAATCCAAGGTCGAACCATAGAGACTTGATGAAGAAAAATTAATTAAGATAAACTAAATATTTTGTCACAACAAATAAAAAAAGATTTACTTGAGTTAGAAAATCCACTCTTGGTAAATAAAATAATAACAAGATTAATTTTTTTTATAACTCAATTAGAATTCACACATAATGGAGGTTCTAATCGAAAAATACTTCGTTCAAAGTTCATTAAAAATTATATACGTAATTATATTATGCCTTCTTTAATCATCTATTAATACCACCACTCATAAATGGGATCAAGCATTCATTGTGCCAATCTCTTGTCTACAACAAATCAAGATCTTCACTTTACAAGGAGAGTTTCTAACACCAATACTTGTAAATAGGTTAAAGTATTCATTGTGCCAATCTCTTGTCTACAACAAATCAAGAATTCCACTTTTCAAGGAGGGTTTCTAAATTGATTGGAAACAAAATACAATACGTATAATGACCATTTGAAAATATATCATTTAAGCATAAGAGAGAAATTAATCTAACCTTACTTCATTACCAAGAGTTTCACTCTTTCACCCAAGCAAAATGAAACTTAGTTACACATAGATAAGAAGAAAGAAAGAGAGAAGAAGAAGAAGAAGAACATGACTTCAATTTAAAACAAAGGAAAATTACTACAAGAAAATCTAGTAACAAACTAGCATCATTTTGCTACTTAACACCTAACAGCTTTAATGATCTACTAAGGCTCCCTTTTATAGAGGATTGGAGATACAAAATAACAAGGGGACTGAGTCATTAGTAAGTGGATGAGTGGAAAATGAGTGAAAAATGTCAAATGACTTTTGGTGAGTGGAAAATTATGGAGATTCCTTGTCTCCAAAATCATTTAGCTCTGAAGTCATTGAATGCGTCAGAATGAGCAAATATGATCTTCATCAAAGTTGTAGGGCTTGATTTTGGCTTCAAAATGGACACCTGAATCACCTCATTTGAACACCTATAGCCCAAAATATGGGCCAATTAATGTAGAGTGTTCAAGCCTAGTTCCAGCACCTCTATTCTGACGTTCAAGCCCAATATCACCTCCTAGACCTCAGATTCTTAAAAAGTGTTAAACATGAAAATTGTACATATAGGTCTTAAATATTCACCATCAAAATATCAGCCCATTTGACAGCCTCTAGCCTGAAATATGTCATGAACAGTACACATAGGTCAAGCTGTCAGGATCAGCACCCTAGTTCTTGCTTCAACTCTAATTTCAACTCTAATTTGAGTTATCTAAACGTATGATTTGGCCTTTGAGATCTTGATAAAAGTTGTAGGCAATTGTCTTAGCTTTCTTACAAGACTAAAATCACATCAATTAGATATTTATAACTCAAGTTATAGTCATTTTACTGACACTGCTAAAAAGATAAATTAAGGCTAATTCATTCAATAATTCTTTCAATGATCAAATAAGGTCCAATATCATAAAATACGTCAAAACCAACTAAATTAAGCTTAATTGAACCTTAAGAAACTTAGTGAGATTTATAAAATGTATAAAATACAGTGTTATCAAATTCTCTCACACTTAACTTTTGCACTCTTTGGCAAAACACAAGAAACAAAAACTAGGGAATAAAGAAAAACGACACAGACTCAAAAACTAAAAACTCTAAATGATGAAATGAATCAAGAAGAGCAACTAGACATTCAAGGGATCAAAACATTTATGAGGTAACATTTCTTCGTATCTCAAACCAACAAGCAAGAAAACTTTAGTTGAAAAGAATGAATCAAGAGTGATAGATCTTCACAAGATTTGCTCTCAATCCCTCAAGTGTTTAAAAGGTAGGTATTTCTCTCAATTCAACCCATGAAAATTGTACTACCATAAACTTACTTATCTTCTACTTTTCCACTATTCAGAACACATGCACACATAAATCATGAGGACTTTATTCAAGGTTGTAATAAGGTCAAGGTAAAAGAGAAGGTAATATGGATATGATAAGTTAAATACCAAAGAGAATAAAAGAGCATGAAAGCTGAGTTCAATTAACAAGCATGAAAGTTCATCCCAACTCCGCCTAATACAAATTCCTTTTACATATTCTTTTCCTTTCCTTTATTGCATTGTTGACCCTCTTTTCTTTTTACATTTTTTTATCTTTGATTTTTATTTATTTATTTATTTTATAAAAAGAACATCATATATACATTTTTTAACCATTCTGCACATACACCCCCACACTTGTTTAAGAACTCATCCAATGATAAAGCCAATACTCTCTTATTCCCTAAGGTCATGTAAGAACATAGTTTTTCATTTAAGGTACATAATAAGTTCGAAACAAATAATAGTCAAATAAGCTCAAAGGGGTTAAGTAAGGGGAAATAGGTCATTTCCTTACGTTGGCAGGAATCAAAGAATTTCCAAGAAGTCATAAGAGTGTTTGATATCATATTGAGACAATATGCTGCTAAGCAAGACTGACTATTTGATTAAAGTAGCTATTTCAAAAAAAATGTCTCAATCATATTTATGTATGCATATGAAAATGTAGTCTAAAAAAGAATCAAAGCGAGTTCTAGAGTAACAATTTCATGAGTGAAATTCACACAAGAAAGAAGAGAGTGGTACAAATGTTCAACCCATTCATCAATAGGCTCAAAATCTCACAACGTATAATTCTATGATTCCCAGTCCACCAATTTAACATTCATAACCAAGCATGTGAATTTTAAGAAAGAAAATAATTTACTCAATCATGCAAATTTTTCTGAATTTCAATTGCTACTTCCACACAAACTAGTTGTCTACCCCAATCTAGATGCGTCTCAAGAGTAAAATTACCTCCACAGCAAAATTTACTCCTTACTCTGCCATCCTTAATTACTTTTGTTGTTAATAAATTGATGACAAACATATAAACACAACAAACATATTAACAAACACACTTCCTAATATTTTTGTTTTTTTTTATTTTGATTTTTTTTACATAATTATTCACACAACTATCCTTCTCCCCAACCAGATTATAACATTGTTCACAATGTTAAAAATTAAATCCAGACTGAAGAAATAATTATCAATATACATCAAAAAAATTATTGGGACAAAATTAAACAAAGTAATGGAGAGAAGTCACATACCCAAAATGCTTAGACGATAAGAGAATAACTACATCTTGACAATGGTTAGCAATGACAAAAAAATAAATAAAAAAAAGTAAAATGAAATAAACAAACATGCAAACAAATTTTTTTTGGGGTTCTTTTGTTTTATATTTTTTTTGTTGGCCGACACTATTTACATCCCCATACAAAGGCTCCGAAATTTAGGAGGTACTTAAGCCGACTTAATAAAAATACGAAATACTAAAAACTTGCCTCAGCTTTGGTAGACAGAATTGTCTACCAAAGTCTCTGTTACATTTGGATCCTTCAACTCAAGTTATGGCCTCAACCGCTGACCATTTACCTTCTTCTAAATTAATTTTATAAGAACAGACCAATGGACGAACACCTTTTTTTATCAGCAATGCTCCAACCTTTCTTAGGAAACTCCTTAAACTTTGGTTGCCATGCCTGAGTGTCATGATCCTGAGTTTTATCAAAAATAGTATAAATATCAACTACATAAGAGGGATTACTGATAGAATCAAACTCAGAATTGATAAGAAAATTCTCAAAGGGATTAAAATCATAGGTTGTAGAAACTCCCCTATCCATGATTGAGTCAGTCATGTATGTCTGGTAGCCCTCGTCATCTTTTTTTGGCTTAACAAGATTTTTTGTCACCTCAGGTTCCTTGGGTAGCTCAGCATCACTACTATCTTGATTCTTTTCCATATTCTCTAGCTCATTCACACTTAAGGAGTTCATCACTTTGGACACTTGGCTATTTATCTCCTTACTTTTTTCAACAACCTTTCCATTCCTAAGGGTTATTACTAACTTGACTTGATCTATTTGTTGGTTTTCTAAATTACCATCATTTAGACTGTATTGACCCTTAGCATTTAGTTAAGGTTGAGAAGAAAATTTTTCTTTCTCGTGAATGGTGAGTACAAAAGAAAGTTTAGCAAGAATGTCTTTTATATCAATCATGGCTTGAGTGTTTTGATTAATAATGGCATCTTGTTTTTCCATGAATGCATGTAATGTTTTTTCAATGTTATTCCTGTATGGTGGGACAAAAGGTGCATATCCTTAAGAATTTTGAGAGTCCTGTTGTGCATGAGGAGGTGGTGGTTGCATAAATTGTGCTTGATTATTATTCCTTCAACCGAAGTTTGGGTGATTTCTCCATCTCGGATTGTATGAATCTAGCTTAAATCTAAAATTATTGGCATTGAGTGGAAAGATAAAACATGATGGACTAGAATTTTGAGGTAGTTGCAAATACTCACGCATGGTTCGCAATGATTGATTTTCATGTTCATCATGCATACTTTCATTTTCAGCTATTGTGTTTGATGTATGTAATTGTGATTCAAACTAGTCAATGTGTAAAGTATCAGGATTAATTTTAACTAAACGACCAGAATTTAAATCACGATACCATTTAAGTATAAACAAGTAACTTAAAATAGAAAAGAAAATATAAAAGTAAGCGGTATAAACCTGCCATTAAATATTAACAATGATGAGGTATAAACCAGCCACTAAATAAATATTAACAAAGTAAATAAATATTAACAAGATAAATAAATACTAACAAATGTGTGGTATAAATCAACCACAAAATAAAATAAAATAAAATAAAGAAATTAAAGTGCAAAAAGTAAATTATAAAAAATAAATAAATAAATAAAAGGAGAGTTTCCACTAAGTTAGTGCGTAAAATAAAAAGAAAAGTTTCCCCCACTAAGTTAGTATATACAAAATAAAAGGGAGAGTTTCCCTCTCTAAGTTAATATATACAAGAAAATAAAAGAGAGAGGTTCTCCCACTAAATTAGTAAGTTAGTATGTACAAAAGAAAAAAAATTTAAAAGAATAGAAAATATATACAAAATATTTACACCTGAAATTTGTTCTTCAAATCAAGTCCCCAACAACGGCGCCAAAAACTTGATGCAGGATTAAAAGTTGCAAACCCAAGTGCAGGTTATCTCAAGTAATAAATTCTTGGTGAGTCCAAGGTCGAACCACAGAGACTTGATGAAGAAAAATTAATTAAGGTAAAGTAAATATTTTGTCATAACAAATAAAAAAAGATTTACTTTGGTTAGGAGATCCACTCTTGGTAAATAAAATAATAACAAGATTAATTCTTTTTATAACTCAATTAGAATCCACACATAACGGAGGTTCCAATCGAAAAATACATCGTTCAAAGTTCATTAAAAATTATATACGTAATTATATTATGCCTCATTTAATCATCTATTGATACCACCACTCATAAATGGGATCAAACATTCATTGTGTCAATCTCTTGTCTACAACAAATCAAGATCTCCACTTTACAAAGAGAGTTTCTAACACTAATACTTGTAAATTGGTTAAAGCATTCATTGTGTTAATCTCTTGTGTACAACAAATCAAGAACTCCACTTTACAAGGAAGGTTTCTAAATTGATTGGAAACAAAATACAATACGTATAATGACCACTTGAAAATATATCATTTAAGCACAAGAGAGAAATTAATATAACCTTACTTCATTACCAAGAGCTTCACTCTTTCACCCAAGTAAAATGAAACTTAATTACACATAGATAAGAAGAAAGAAATAGAGAAGAAGAAGAAGAACATGACTTCAATTTAGAACAAAGGAAAATTATTACAAGAAAACCTAGTAATAAACTAGCATCATTTTGCTACCTAACACCTAACAGCTTCAATGATCTACTAAGGCCTCCTTTTATAGAGGATTAGAGATACAAAATAACAAGGGTACTGAGTCATTAGTGAGTGGATGAGTGAAAAATGAGTGAAAAATGTCAAATGACTTTTGGTGAGTGAAAAATTATGAAGATTCCTTGTCTCTGAAATCATTTAGTTCTGAAGTCATTGAATGCGTCAGAATGAGCAAATGTGATCTTCATTAAAGTTGTAGGGCTTGATCTTGGATTCAAAATGGACACCAGAATCACCTTATTTGGACACCTATAGCCCAAAATATAAGCCAATTACTGCAGAGTGTTCAAGCTCAGTTCCAACACCTCTGTTCTGACATTCAAGCCCAATATCACCTCTTAGACCTCAGATTCTTAAAAAGTGTTCAACATGAAAATTGTACATATAGGTCTTAACTATTCAGCATCAAAATGTCAGCCCATTTGACAATCTCTAGCTGAAATATGTCATGAATAGTACACATAGGTCAAGCTGTCAGGATCAGCACCTTAGTTCTTGCTTCAACTCCAATTTAAGTTATCTAAACGTATGATTTGGCCTTTGAGATCTTGATAAAAGTTGTAGGAAATTGTCTTAGCTTTCCTACAAGACTAAAATCACATCAATTAGATATTTGCAACTCAAGTTATAGTCATTTTACTGACACTGCTAAAAAGATAAATTAAGGCTAATTCATGCAATAATTCTTTCAATGATCAAATAAGGTCCAATATCATAAAATGCGCCAAAACTAACTAAATTAAGCTTAATTGAACCTTAAGAAACCTAGTGAGAGGTTTATAAAATGTATAAAATACAGTGCTATCAAACATCTTCATCTAAATTCTCATTTTGAAAGGCAGTTTTCACATCTATTTGATGCAGCTCTAGATCATAATGAGCTACTAATGTCATGATAATTCTGAAAGAATCTTTCTTAGAAACTGGTGAAAATGTTTCCTTATAGTCAATGTCATCCTTTTGAGTAAAACCTTTGGTAACAAGACGAGCCTTGTAGCATTCAAGATTGCCATGAGAGTCACGCTTAGTCTTAAAGACTCATTTACACCTAATTCTCTTGCACCATTCTGGTAATTCCACAAGGTCCTATACGCCATTTTGTTCCATTAATTTAATTTCATCTTTCATGGCATCTAACCATTTATTATCATTGTCACTATTAATGGCTTGTGAAAATGATATTGGATCATTGTCATTAATTCCCAAGTTATTTTTTGACTCTTGTAGATACACCACATAGTCATTCGAAATAACAGATCTCCTTTCTCTTTAGGTTCTTCTTAATGTTATTTTTTGTAGTTGTTCTACTATAGGTTCATTGTTAACATCAGGATCATTAATTTGTTGTTCTTCTTTATTGTTATTCAGTTCAACAACATGAGGAACAACAATTTTATAAGTAGGAGCACGAGTTAAAGGAACTTGTACTTTGACTTCTTTAATCTCCACATTTCGTGAAGTTTCACTCCCACTAGTTTCATCATTCTCAATGAACTAGACATTTTCAATTTCATCAAACCTTTCATAATACTCACCACCTTTATCTGACCTTATGATCTTCACCTTTTTGTCCAATTGCCTTTCAACTTCATTTACATAAATTTCTAAGGCATTCACTGCTTGAGATTTCTTAAACAGGAAATAGACATATTTATAATGTGAATAATCGTCAATAAAGGTGATAAAATACTTTTCTTTACTAAAAGAATTGACATCAAACAATCCATATATATCGGTGTGTATAATTTCAAGAAGTTGAGTGCTTCTCGTGGCACCTTTCTTTGTGTGTTTTGTTTGTTTTCCCTTAATACAATCCACACAAATATTAAGGTCAGTGAAATCCAAATATGGAAGGATGTTATTTTTTACCAACCTTTCCATTCTTTCTTTGGAAATGTGACCCAAACGTTCATGCTACAAGTAAACAGAACGTTCATTAACTAAATTATGTTTAGTGCCAACATTATGATGCAAGGTCATAAGAGTTTTAGCATATACATTATCAAGATTCAATTTATATAAATTATCATAAAGTATATCAGAACCAAACATATAGGTATGCTTATACAAACTAAAACATCAATTACCAAACCTAAAAGAGTATCCAGTAACATCAAGTGTAGGCAAAGAAACTAAATTCTTAGGAATACTAGATACATACAAAGTTTCAAAATAAATATAAATGATGTCCAATGTCTAGGATTAAATAGTAAGTCTTGACACCTTTCACTAAAACTTTCACTCTATTTCCCATGAAAATGAACTTCTTATTCGGGCTTATGGTTTGGATTGTAAGGAATCATTGCATCGTATTATAAACATGAGTTGTATATTCAGAATCAATCCACCAAGTATTATAGGGAACTTCAATTAAATTTAATTCGAAACATACATAAACTTTCTTTCTGACTCCTTAATAGTTTACATAATTGATAGAGTGATTTCCTTGATTCTTAAGTCTAGTTTCCTCCTGAACTAACATATTGTGTAATTCATGCATATTTCATTTACCTTTCATGGTATTATAGTTCATTTGGAATAGACCATACTCAAGCAGTAATGAGTTCAGAATGAGCTACACAAGAAAATTCTCATCTACTTCCATTCCCAACGACTTAAGTCTTGCTACAATGTTTGTCATTTCAATGATGTACTCATGCATAATACAAGAACCATCAAATTTCATGGTGGTTAAAATACCCATTAATGTCCCACTAAGAGATTTGTCAGCAGTTTGGGAGCGCTCTTCCACTAACTCCATTATTTCTTTAGCATTCTCAATTTTAGGGAGAACTGACTTAATATTGCTAGCTATACTCATCCGCATATACATCAGATTCAATCTGTTTGATCTTTTCCAATTTTTTTAAATGAACTTTCTCTTCATTAGTGCTTAAAATAGTAATAGCATCTGATTTCTCTACTCGAAGAGCCAAATCCAAATCTATTACCACAAGGTAAAACTAGATTTGCTCATTTCATTTAGAGAAATTAAGTCAATTAAAAATTAGAACAGATGAGAGATGCGAATGCATAACAATAGTTACTATAATGATTACATGTCTGACAATAATACTTTGAGTCATAAATTAACATACTATACAGATTCAGACAAAAAATCACTTAAGCATTCAATGTGTATTAATGTTCTCTTTTGGGTGATCTATCAACATACAACAATAAACATAATAATGCTAATAAAATTTATATAATTTGGCAATGATATATGCACTAATTAGAAATATTTATTATCTTTGGATATATAAATAAAACTAATAGTACATTTACACTACCAACAATCATGTCCATATATTATAAGAGCAGCTAATCAACCTTTGGACGATTCATAATGCCTTATAACAATGAGTTTCAATTTACCCACACACAAATAGTCATCATGTCATTCATAGCATCCATTCTATGGTAATTGAAAGAATAACGTTCATATAATTTGTAATTAAATCAACTTAAAGATTTGATCACTTTGGTGATTAACAAATCTATCATACATTAATTCCAAATTGATAGCATTATGCGTAAAATCAAATACTGCATATTCTTTAAAATAACTTTCATTCAATTTGGGATTAAATCAACTTAAAGATTTGACCACTTTGGTGATTAACAAATCTATCATAATATCATCCCAAATTGATAGCATTATGCATAAAATCAAATACTGTATATTCTTTAAAAAACACTTTCATATAATTTGATATTAAATCAACTTAAATATTTAACCACTTTGGTTTAACAAATCTCGCGTAATATCAACTCAAATTAATAACATTATGCATAAAAATTAATATGCTATTAGAATCAATAATATTGATTTACGTTGATTTACAGTGATTTATTTACGTAATACCATCAAACAGTATTTGATTCACAGTATTTGCTTTAAGTTAAATCATAAAAAAATACATAATACCATCAAACAATATTTGCTTTCCAGTGATTTCATAGATTTACGATAATAATAATTATAATTGCTATAAACAATTGGTGCCATAAAGGTGTAATGGTTTTACGACTGTAATAGCATAATAAAATTCATAATTGGTCATTGCCATTGTAACCACTTTGGCATTCCATCGTTGATTTACGAACTTTGAAAACAATCATATGCCTTTTAAAAAAATATTCGTTAATTTATTACAATCAATATCTTAAATTGATTTATTATTGCAATCATTAAAACAAGAAATCATTGATATAATTATTTGGAACAATCAATTATAAATTATAATATATTATAATAAAACTTACTTTCTCCCGACAATAAACAATAAACCCCCAATTAACAATCACTCTAGCAATCACGTTCTTTCACCATAGTACAATTCCATGTGGACAAAAAAGACGATCATGCGTATGGCTTTACAATATTTCACAATTCAGGACTTTATCCAATCATTTTACAATTAGGTTTAATAATTCATAATTAGAGTCAATAATAAATCTAAAATTAACTCATACAATGCAGCAGAATAACATAATAAAAATTCTTAATTTTTTACAATTAGGATTCATACAAATTGGGAAAAACAGTCATCGTCAACAGAGAATCATAAATTCCATAACCATGCTTTGATACCACATGTAAGTTTATAAGTTTTTTAAGAAGCTTAATATAGAAAACTGCCATTCAAACATAAGGATCTTAGAATTCATGATTCTCACAAATAAAAGTGTAAGAAAATACTAACCTTTATTCATGAATAGTTTGGTAGACTGTAATCCAAGAGCGTTAGAGAGAACCCAAAACTAACTTTTTATTCCTTTGCCTTTTCTTTATGTTTCTTCTACTTTAGTGATGGTGAGGGAAGAAGAAACTCTGACGGTCAGGAATAGACCTTGAGTTTTGCACAGAAACTATTTCTTAAATATTGTTAACTTCTATCAAATTAACATTTATTATAATTACAAAATTACCCTTTCTCTTTTACCCAATAAGAGTTTAACCCATTAACTTAATTTAATTACTTATTCAACTAATAAGATAAGTAACAGGCCTATCACGTAAGATATTTAATCTAACACTTCATACATTTTCTTTATCTTGCCACACAAACAAAATGATCCATAAAATTTGAAAACGATATATAGAAGTAGACGGCTAGTAGAACGGTGCCGTTTGACATATTTCATATGCGTGGCCAGTGGGCCTGTGGCGAGTGCTGGTCTAGACGCGGATCGTTGTCCTTAACTAGGGATGGCAATTTTACCTACATCGAATAATACCGTGACGACGGCGGGTAATACCGTGAAAATTTCTCCTATGGATATAAATACCCGTTTAGTATATCCTTTTTAATAAATCGATTATAATTGATTCATTTTTATGTTTGGATGCATTACAAAAAAATTTTATATAAATATTTTATATAAAATTATTAAAAAACTTAATTATATAAATTAAAATATTGTAAAGTTATATAAATTAAAAGTATTTTAGGTGTTTGACATTATTTTTAAATTAAGTTGTGTTGATAAATTTTAAAAAATTATAGTATTATACTTTTTTTTCATTTTTCATTTTATTTTTTTGATTTTTTTGAATTTTTTATAATTTATTGGATCATGGATATCATGATTTTTAGCATGCAGAGAAAAATAAACTTTAGATGCAGCGGATTTTATTGAATTTAATGTAAAAAATGGGGCGGATATTTTACGGGGCGGAACACTTAAACATAGCCCTAAATGCTGCCATCCCTTCCTTAACCGACATCCATGTAAGTGGCATTCATACATAGGAATACTAAATAACTAATAATATACTATTTTGAGTATTTTTTTAATATTTATTTTATTATTAATTTATTTTATATACTTAAAAAATTATTTAAAAAATATTAACAACACTTATTTTTAAATTAATAATAAAATAAATATTTTAAAAAATATTCAAAAAAATTATTACTAACATTTATTTTTACATATATTATAGACAGTTCATATTTCCTGAAACCTTTGACAAATCACAATTTGAAAACAGAACTTTAGAAGCCACGAAGTCATAGATATATCATATAGGCCTCTGCCTCGATGGCAATGCAAACCGCGGAAATTACTTGCACCAGAAGCTTGCTCTCTATCTATAAATATGCACCCCAAGGCCATACCACTTTCATCAAACAACATTGCCTATAAGGCTACAACAAACTTGAAGAGAGAGTTCATTTTGAAGCATCTGCTATACGTTGGTTTTCTCATTAATCCTAGTGTCACAACTCGATACAGCAATATATTGTCTATCCCAACAAGTTGAAGGTCACCCACATTTTGAAGCTGCTACCCATTTAGCACCATGAGTACTCTAAAAGCATAAACATCCAAAAGGTTCTTTGGCCTACTACAAGGCCACCTCCTCGGGGCAATAGCTCCAACTCTTCATCCTCTAGGATTCAGTTGCCAACTATTCAGAAGGTCTTTTCAAGGAAAGGTTGATTTCATACTATTTAATTTGCTGATGGGAAGAAGAATTAAGAGGAATCAGAGCATGTTCAAGGAAGATATTATACTCGTTTCCTAGTTTAAGCTAATTTGTTTATTTATATTTATTTATTTTTATTATGTAATTTATTTATAAAATTCGTGAGAATGTAAAATTAATATTATTATCTAGTTCTTGTTATCAGAAAGAACTTACCTACTGTATATATCTTCTTTTTAGCAAAAAATTAATTATAGAGAATATACTCAGACCAAATATATATATATGTATATATCTTTTCAATTGAAATTTTTATATAACAAGATTATATAAAAATAAAGATAAATATAAAGACTTAAATAATGAATTTTCTTAAAAATTGTGAGATCATGGATTAGATTCTTTTTATACTTTTCTCTTTCTTAATATAATTTTGTCATATGAAACTTTATATGAGAGGAGTATTAAATCGAGGTGCATGGACTTTTGTGATTACAATGTGTGATGTAATCCACGACAAGTGTCAAGTATTTATGATGTCTAATAAATCCAACTCAAAATATAAGAATAAACGAAGACGGAAAGTAATAGAAACGGTTCAATCGAAAGAAATCAATCCCGATTTTTTATATATTATTTTTTATATTATTAAGATTAATATTTATATATTAGTATTTTTTATTCATTCATAATTATTAAAAAAAAAAAAAATTTGAAAAAAATGATATGAGAAAAGGGTTCATTTATTTTGGCTGTGTGGAATTACGTACGAGTAATAAAAACGCGTTCGTAACAACCAAGTCTTAAAAAAAAAAAAAAACCCGCCGTTACCTCAAATCTTTGACATTTTCAACACAACGTAAATTATTTAGAAGCCGCGAAGGCAGGGGTAACATATGCCACGTTGGCAATGAAACCGCAGAAATAAGCTTGCGCTTGAAGCTTTCTATGTTCATACTTCACATCAATTACTTTACTTGGCATGTTCCATTACAACACACAATGAATGAGTCGCATTTAGACCAGCAAACCAACCTTCCTCCACGCGCCGGCGAAGAAGAAGCGGAAGAGAGCGAAGTAGGCAATAACGATGAGATAGTATTAGGACTAGTAATCAAGTTAGTTATAGTAATTACTTTTTTTTTATGTTATTCAGTTTTATAGGTAACCAACTACATGTGCTGAGTCAGTAATCTAACTGTAACGAAGAGTCAGTTAGTAGAAAACTCATCTAGTTTGTATGGTACCGAAGAAGTCACCCCTATAAATGACCATATAACATTTAACATTTTCATCAGAATTCAAGGCATGCACAAAACCAACAACGATTCCTATAACAACTTGAAGAGTTCATTTCCAAGCATCTATCTATATATACGTTCGTTTCCTCAATCCTCAAGTCACAACTCCGTAGACAACATTGCGAATAACAAGTTGAAGGACGTCGACCACATTTTGAAGCTGCTTCCAGTTAATTAAGTACCATGAGTTCTATAAAGCTTAAGCATTCAAAATGCTCTTTGCCATACTACTAGGCCTCCTTCTCGGGGCAACAGTTCCAAAACTCTTCATCTTCCGGGACTCCGTTGCCAACCAACAGCATGTTCAAGGAAGACTTATTTCCTACTTTACACTAATTCTTTTATTTATTATATATATTTTTTAAAAAAATTTGCAACAGTGTAAAATTTATATTATTCTTCACATAAACGAACTTAATTACCAAATGATTCGAGTATTAATTGCTTCTTTTTAGCAAAACTGGATATAGTTTTACACGGTGTGCGTGTGCTTTTTTCATATCTTTACATGCTTCTTTTTCTTTTCTTTGTAAATTTAAAACTAAATAAATTGATCGGCAATATATTGGAGAGGAGCCAGAAGACTACCACATTTCTTTTCCTTTTATTTCTGTTCATAATTAATAGAAGTGAATATATTGATTTAGAAAAAAAAATGTCACTACATCAATGATTCAGTGATTACAACTTACAAAAGAAAACCAAGTACAGCAAAGTGCTTCACTGTTAATTAAAGCTGCTTCCAAATAAATAAATATTGCTGATATCTGTCCTTAAAATTACAAGGGTGTTATATATAATTACAAATGGCCGGAAACAAATTCATTATCAGGTAATGGCATGATGAAATTATCTCTTCCTTGAATTTGAAAAGATCTTCTGTATCGTTGGTAGTTGAGTCACAGTCTCACAGACTTAGAAGAGCTACCTCCCTGAGCGGGTGGCCTAGTGGGTTGGACAAAGAACGTTGTTAATGTTTACGTTTTGAGAACTCAAGGTGCTATGTAGCAGGTAGCTGCAGCCTCAAACTAAAACAAGCTTGTTTTAATTTTATCAGAGAAAACTCTTTATTGGAATGAGTCTTGACTTGAGTAATTAATGAGGAAGCATGCATGAAGATAATGCTGGGTATTTACAATGGGAAAAAACTCCAGGGAGTTTCCAAGTAGTTGATGTTGAATTACAGAAACATTTCTGTTTCATTTCTTTCCTATTTTCCGATGATTTTTTTTGGGCTTACAAAAAAAAAAACGGTGTAAACACAGCGTGTGAGATGAGAGAGATTGCTTGAGCAACAAGTAGAGTTATGGGTTCACAGATCGGCTAACTTCTGATCTGAATGAGAGAAACCGTCAATGGTTTGAAAATTTGAAATCTAGGGCTGAAGAAATAAACGTGCAGCTGCATGGTTATGCTCATCCATTTTCTCTGAACGTAACAGGAACATTACCATCCGCGCTTTGCACACGCCATCACTTAGCAAGTGCAATGCCCGAGACGGTGCCGTTTATCTGTTAGCCTTTCATTGACACTTTTACCCTCAGGTATGTTTGTCATTTTAAACTCCAAGGAACATACAGTTTTTGTTTGTGCGGCCAGACAATAAATATGAAGATCTAATGGTTGATACCTTATTGTAGTATAGATCATTATTTTCAACTTTTGTAGGATAAGGTTTATATTTTGCTAAGGTTCTTAAAGATACTAAACATAGGTTTGGTTATACTTAGCTCCTGGTTAGTAATATAATCGTACTACTGCCCATTTAAATAGTAGAGCCAAATATTCAATATGAATAGGGTAGTTTTTTTCTCATAAAGCATAGAAATCTCCTTGCCTTGTCATGTTGCTTAAAAGCACAAACGTAACCTTTTCTATGGTGCATCACTATAAGTGACAAAACCTCACCTCACCTACACCCCTTGTAAAGTCAAGAAAAAACTTTTCTACAACTGTAGTGTTATGTAATTTATTAATGTTGGAAAGAACTCTTAATCGCCACTGATTTAGATTGGTCAACGACAAAATAAAGTTAACATTGTTCCTAACTAGCCATGATTGTCAGACAACGATTAGAAAGCAAAGATTCCAGTCCTAATTTCTGCAAAGGCGTTGAACATGGCGTTGGTGGAAAACCAATCGGCAAAGGCTGCAAGAGATGAAGTCCAAATTGCCGGTTAAACTTAGGAAACAAAATCAAGATCCAATGTAACCTTATTGGTTCTCGTTGCATACTTGCATTATGTACATTTGGTCATTACATGCTGTTTTGTCAGTAAGTAAACAATTTTTGAAATTTCATTTTTATTTGTTAAATAATCCAAATTTAATATATGTTTCATATATAAATTATTATTTGGCTTTAAATATCACAAGTTTAGATTATTTCTATTCGTATTTTTTTAAAATAAAATCATATATTTATAATTATACATATCTCTTTTATAAAGTCACGTAAAAACACATTCTATCCACGTAACTATGGTGAAAAAAGTAAGATGTTGTTTGATTTAATTTTTATTTTTATATATTTTTATTAAAATTATAATTTTTTATTTTTTTTTTTTTTAAATTTTTATAAAGAAAATATTAAAAATAATATATATTTTTTAATTTTTATCATTTACATCACAAAAAATTTTAAAAAATTAAAAAAATAATTTTTTAATAATCATTAATAAAAATATATTGTCTAAACATAAAAATAGAATAGAAAATAAATCAAACATCCCCTAACCTAACCTAATGAGTGCACCAGCTAAAGACTGCGCCTGCAACCGCCTAGAAGGGTATCCATGAAAAGGAGAGGTAAAGACAAAGAAAAAGACAAAAGCAGGACACCTTTATGAGCAGAGAGAATCAAAGAAGATTAGAGCACAAAGCACAATCATCCATTAAACTGTGAAGCCGCACAGATAGGAGAGGGGGCTCTGGACTCTCACATAGAGAGAATCTAAGCTTGTGGACAGTGGCCAAAATATAAAGCAAACCACAACAACTACTCAAGAATATTACTGAAAACAAGAAAGAATAACCTTAAGTTTGTAAAAAAGAAAATATCTTTTCACAATCATTTGTTTATGAATTTCTGCATGATTGATGGATAACCCATTAACCTCAAAACTGAAGTTTTTTCAATTTTTGCATACTCAAATTCTAAAAGAAGAAAAGGAAAATCACCAAGAATTGTTTAATATCAATGTTAGAAATTCTCTTAAAGATAGATGTTAAAAATTCTCTTTAAGGTATATATTATGTCCTTGATACTATGTTAAAATTTTTTTTTAAGATGAATACCATGATTCTTATGAAGTACAGATACCGACATGGATACGGGACACGATATAGACATGGATAAGGAGACATACTAAATTTAAAAATTATAGGACACATACACAAACATGACATATATATATATAAAATTATAAAATTTAAGTAAAAAAATTTATAATTCATTAATATCATTTCTATAAATTTAAAGATTTATAATATCTTAATATATGTCATATGTACTAATATTTACTACCTAATAAGTCATTCCTAAAAAATATGGAGCATAATTTTATTGATATATTTTAAAAAATCTCTTAAACTAACTTCTCCTAATAGAACTAATCATGAATGAGTACATGTGCATAAAAAAAATTAATTAGAGAAAATATTGGTATGAAACAAGTTTAGTGACGACGAAGTGAATGATTTGGTACTAGCAAAGGTATAAGGAGTAGATAAAAATAGTGGTGTGTGAAAAGATAAAACTTAAGGTTATGTTTGGTGCACATGATAGTATAGTATAAGATAAGATGATAGGATTGTATAAAATATGATAGTATAATTAATAGATAAGACATAATCTTATCTTTTATTTGATAACAAATGATAAATTAGTGATTGTATAATATATTTTTTAAGATCAAAATATCATTTAACATAAAAATTAAAATAATTAAAAAACAATAATAAAAAGCCTTATGGTGGTGGTGGTGGTAGGCGATGGCGGCGATGGCGATGGTTGTGGTGGTGGTAGTGTGGGTGGGGGTGATGGGGGTGGCGGCGGTGGTGGTGGGGCGATGGTGGGGCGGTAGTGGCGGTGGTAGTGGTGGTGGTAATGGTGGTGGTGGTGGCGGTGGCGGTGGTGGTGGCGGTGGCGGCGGCGGTGGTGGCGGGGTGGTGGTGGAGGTGGCGGTGGTGGTGCGCAAGGAGAGAGAGTGATAAAAATGAAATTGATGATAAGATTGAAATAGAAATTTTATCATGTCTTATCATGTACTAAGGAAGGGGATAAAGTTATCAGTAGAAGTGGCAAAACGACCAACCAGTCTTGCCCCGCCTTCAACCAGCCAAAATGTGGGGCGGGTGGGTTGGCCCATTTTAGAAAATGGGTTAGAAGAGCTAACTTATCCCGTTTTAGGATGTGTTGGTGAGTTAGCAGGTTGACCCACATAAAAGAGAAAATGAAAAAAGAGTAGGCGGGTTGGTGAGTCAACCCGCATAATCCACCTAAAAAAAAAAAAAAAAATGTATAAAAATAGAAAAAATATAATTTATAGAGACTAAATAAAATAATAAAATAAAATTAGTAACATACCCATAAAAATACTACAAATACAAATAAAAATACTCGTTTATAATACTTAAAAAAAAACTCAACTCAATGGGCTAACTGCTTCACCCCGCTTAACCAGCGGGTTATGCAGGACGGGTCATGGGGGTTGGAAAATAAAAATGAGTTGAAAACTTGAACCCGACCCGCCAAAAAATGACGGGTTGGTGAGTTAACCCAACGGGTTGAGCCCGTTTTGCCACCTCTAGTTATCAGCTTAGAATAAGATAAAATGACTTGACTTGATTTCATTATATTATCAGTTGAATGCACCAAACATTGAATAAGACCTGATAGTATTAGTTTATACTATCATATTTTCTTTATACGATGCACCAAACGTAGCCTAAAAGTCTAATAGTAATGTATGAAAAGATAAAAGTTAAAATACTGATGTGTGAAAATAATGACTTGGGACATTAGTTATGTGATTGAGCTTGGGTGAGTTACGGGCTTACTAATTGAACGTTAATCATGGAAATTATTTAAAAAAAAATATTAATAGATCATGTTCAAGTCGTGTCCTAGACGTGTCCAAACGTGTTCGAGATGTATCCAAATATGTCTGAGACGTGTCTAAATTGAAAAAAAAAATAATATTTTTAATCGGACACATTCTGACACGCAGGACACGTGTCGTACGGGTGTCCCCATATGTCTGACACGGACACGTGTCTGACACGCGAACATGCCTCAACAACGGCGTGTCTGTACTTCATAGCATGACTCTAATACCATATTAAAAATTTTACTCAAAGTGGATACCATGTTCTTTGTTAACGTGATTAATTATAAATTATGATTGATCACGATTGATTTTAATATTATTATAATTTATTTAGTCTAAAATTAGATTGATTTAGTATATAATCATATTTTATTATTTTTATTTTATGTATAGTAGTCTTTTTATATAAATAAAGACTAATTCTTCTGTATTTATTTATTAAAAAATATATACAAATTTATTAATATTTTTCTTCTTGTTTCTGTTTCTAACATGATATCAAAATCATGATATTTACCTTGAGAAAAAATTCTAACTTGGTATTAGAAATATAGTATCCATCTTGAGAAAATTTCTAAGAATCAAAATGATCATAATCCCATTTTAATGATGTAAATTATTAGGGGATCAAAATGTATATTTACTCACAGAAAATATTTATCAAATATCATTTATTTTTATATTACTTTACACTTTACTTGTTTTGGTAAAAAAATGTGTATTGAAAAATGTATTTATCTTATTTTATTATTCAAAAGGAAAATAATATAAAAAATATGTAATGAAAATGGTGTATAAAAATTAAAACTCTTCACTCATTTATCAAAATTCAAAATTAACGGGAAGCCGCAAAGGAATAGATAATCTTCGGATTTGGATCCTCTGCCTCGTTGGCAATACAACCGCGGAAATATGCTTGCGCCTGAAGCTTGCTCTATTCATTCATACCAATTACTTGGTAAGTTCCTCACAACACACATGTGTTCTTCATATATCTATAAATAGGATTCCCCGAGGCCATACCACTTTCATCAAAATTCAAGACACAACACCAAACAATATTGCCTGTAACGACTTCAAGAGTTTATTTTCAAGCTTCTAATCGTTTCGTTTCCTCAATCATCACAAATCGGTACAACATTGTCCGTAACAAGTTGAAGGTCAACCACATTTTGAAGCTGCTACCCATTTAGCACCATGAGTACTAAAAGCATAAACATCCAAAAGGTTCTTTGCCCTACTACAAGGCCACCTCCTCGGGGCAATAGCTCCAACTCTTCATCCTCTAAAACTCAGTTGCCAACTATTCAGAAGGTCTTTCCAAGGAAAGGTTGATTTCATACAATTTGCTGATGGGAAGAAGAATTAAGAGGAATCAGAGCATGTTCAAGGAAGATATTATACTCGTTTCCTAGTTTAAGCTAATTTGTTTATTTATATTTATTTATAAAATTTGTGAGAATGTAAAATTAATATTATTATCTAGTTATTGTTATCAGAAATGACTTACCTACCATACTTTTTAGCCAAAAAACTAATTATAGATAGGGAACTATACTCAGATAAAATAAAATAAAATAAAAGAATATATTTTCTTGTTTGAAATATTTACATGATAAGATCATATAAAAATAAAAATAAACATAAAGACTTAAATAATGAATTTTCTTAAGAATTGTGAGATCATGTATTAGAGCCTTTTTATATTTATCTCTTTTTTTATATAGTTTTGTAAAACTTTATATGAGAGGAGTATTAAATGAAGATGTATGGAGCTTTGTGATTATAATGTGTGATGTAATCCATGACAAGAGTGAAGTATTTATGGCGTATAATAAATTCAACTCAAAAGATAAGAATTAATGGATTTCAATTCTTTTATGTTATTTTTTTCATGTGATCAAGTAAAAAAGAGAATTAGACATAAAAATTATAAAGAAAATTTCATAAACTATGATTAGATTTTATAATAAATATTTTTATATTTATCTTTTTCTCCTACTTGATTACATAAAAAAATGAAATAAAAGAATCCAAATCCAAAATAAACGAAGACGGAAAGTAATAGAAACGGTTCAATCGGAAAGAAAAGGGTTCGTTTCTTTTGGCTTGTGGAATTATGTACGAGTAATAAAAACGCGGTCGTAACAACCAAGCCTTATTCTTTTTAAAAAAAAAAACTGACATTATCTCAAATCTTTGACATTTTCAACACAACATTAATTAATTAGAAGCCGCGAAGGCATAGATAACCTATGCCACGTTGGCAATGAAACCGCAGAAATAAGCTTGCGCTTGAAGCTTTCTATGTTTATACTTCAGATGGAGATCACCTGTCTTTATTTTCTGTCTCCTTTTTTATCTTTTCATTTAAATTTTGACAAATATAAAATAAATTAAATAAAAAAAAGACATATAATTAAGTTTAAAACTTCACATCAAATAGCGAAGACGGGGATGATCATTACATCAATTACTTTACTTGGCATGTGCCATTACAACACACAATGAATGAGTAGCATTTAGACCAGCAAACCAACCTTCCTCCACGCGCCGGTGAAGAAGAAGCGGGAGAGAGCGAACGAGGCAATGACGACGAGATAGTATTAGGACTAGTAATCAAGTTAGTTATAGTAGTTACTTTTCTTTTTTTTTTCCTGTTATTCAGTTTTATAGGTAATCAACTACATGTGCTGTCAGCAATCTAACTGTAGGGAAGAGTCAGTTAGCAGAAAACACATCTAGTTAGTATGGTACCGAAGAAGTCACCTCTATAAATGGCCATATAACATTTAACATTTTCATCAAAATTCAAGGCATGCACAAAACCAACACAACGTTTCCTATAACAACTTGAAGAGTTCATTTCCAAGCATCTATCTATATATACGTTCGTTTCCTCAATCCTCAAGTCACAACTCCGTAGACAACATTGAAAATAACAAGTTGAAGGTCGACCACATTTTGAAGCTGCTTCCAATTAAGTACCATTAGTTGTAAAAAGCTTAAGCATTCAAAATGCTCTTTGCCATACTACTAGGCCTCCTTCTCGGGGCAATAGTTCCAAAACTCTTCATCTTCCGGGACTCCGTTGCCAACCAACAGCATGTTCAAGGAAACTTATTTCCTACTTTACACTAATTCTTTTATTTATTATATATTTTCTTAAAAATTTGCAAGAGTGTAAAATTTATATTATTCTTCACATAAACGAACTTAATTACCAAATGATTCGAGTATTGCTTCTTTTTAGCAAAACTAGTTATAGTTTTACGCGATGTGCGTGTGCTTTTTTCATATCTTTACATGCTTCTTTTTCTTTTCTTTGTAAATTTCAAACGAAATGAATTGATCGGTAATATATATACTGGAGTCTGGAGAGGAGCCAGAAGACTACCACATTTCTTTTCCTTTTATTTCTGTTCATAGTTAATAGAAGTGAATATATTGATTAAGAAAAAAACAAAAGGTCACTACATCAATGATTCAGTGATTACAACTTACAAAAGAAAACCAAGTACAGCAAAGTGATTCACTGTTAATTGAAGCTGCTTCCAAATAAATAAATAGTACTTGCCGATATCTGTACTTAAAATAAAAATGAATAAACATATGAAACTAAAACAAATTGAAATGAATAAATTACAAATATAGGTATGCCCAAAATATTGTTGTATTTTTATTATAACAAAATAATCATTTCAAAGTTAAAGTTTATTTTAACCTTATCTTTTTCCCTCTCTCCAACAACTAATTTAGCAACTAGTTTTTATCCACAATATTTCTTACGTTTTAGTATGTGTTTGGATACCCGTTTCACACAACAAACGTAAGTTTACCTCTTCCTCAAACGTCTCAAGCTTCGTTTGGCAAATTCTCATTTCATCTCCTGCAACACAATTCTGCTCAACCCACGTTTGCACAAAAGCAAGATTTTCTTGCTTTTGTGTTGAACGGACAATCCGTTGGTTGAGAACTGAATGAAAAATTGAATGTGGCAATTAAATTTCCAACTACCTTCACATTTTAAACCTCCCATCTATGTCTTCTTTCTTCAGAATATTCAGCTCGTTTTGGCCTCTGTCTCTCATCAAGGTACGACCTTCAGCTCGTTTGACCTTTGTCGCTCGTCAACGTGCGATCTTGTTCCAACTGCCTTCAGTTCGTATTGTTCCCAAACACACACAGCTCCAGGTGCGATCTCGTTCCAAGTACCTTCGCATTTAACCTTCCCTCTCTTGTTTGTTTTGAGCTTAATTATTTGTTTTTATTTTGGTTGCTTATTACATGCTTGGCAAAATGCTTGTTAGAAGCAAACATTTTATTTGGGAAGAAACAAAACAGTGTGGATAGCATGACATATTCTTTCTCTTTAGTTTGTTTGTGACTCTGATGCATCTTTAACCATGCATGATTCAAGGTTCAAACCAACTCTTTCTCACTTTTACTAGCTGATTGTTATTTACGCATGTCTCTCTCTTGCTAATGCACATTATTGGGCTCTGCCTTTCTCTGTAAAAAAATAGATCCCAGTATAACAACAATACCAGTGATTGCTATAGCGAAAAGAAGACGTCTTGTTGAGATGTCATTCTGCTGCCTTCTTAGAGCGCCTTCCTTTCTTTTAGCTTCCCTCATATCCCTTCAGACAAAACATGAGTAAATAGTTCAATTACAAAGAAGAGAGAAACACCTCGTGAAACATGTAAAAGGAAAATTATTATATCCATGACATGCTAAGAGGGATGCGTATCATAATTCTAACATAAGACATTCAATTACATCACAAGCATTTCTTGATTCATTTACTTAAATAACATAATCAACTTCAAAATATTGGTTAGATGTACTCACACATTGTAAAATTATGTTAGAAATAAAATATTATGCAGATGATAATTCCTTGTTCATAACTTCGTGTAGCATGTCTATGGCCAACAATAGTATTAAAGTACTATCTTATGCATCCTGTCAATATAAGCTCAGATTCTCACAATACCATCTACTTCACCCCAATAAGGACAATAGCTAAAAGTAATTAAGAGTCGTTGGGGTAGTTGAAAGCATTAAATGCTTTGAAAATAACCATTGAACGAACTTTAACTCTTTTCCAGATAACAAGCCTAATTGGTTACGTAAGCTCCCTAATCGGTTAGGAGCTCTTTAAAACTAATACAGATGCTTTTGTTTTAGTGAATAACCAATTAGAGCAAGTCTCTAATCGGTTAGGCCCTGTTTTGAAATAAATACAAATGCTTTTGTTAAATGTAATAACCGATTAGACCAAACTTCTAATCGGTTAGGCCCTTCTTGAAATTAATACAAATGCTTCTTGTTTAATGCAGTAACCGATTAGACCAAACCTCTAATTGATTAGACCCTCTAAAAGGTAATATTAATATTGTAATATAAACTCATACTTTTTTTAGTAATTACACATTTAAAAGTGATTTTGATTATTTACATCCAAACAACATTCATTTTATCAAACTCACTTTTGAGATAAAAGTTCTCAAACATAAATCATGTTGCTACAAATTTACTTTTAATCAAACTAAAATTTACAAATACACTTTCAACCAAACTTAAGTTTACTAACTGTAAACCAAAGACACACTTACCCATTGAACTTCGTTTGATAATCTATTTTTCACGTTGGGTTTTTGTTGCTCTTTATCTTTTCTATCTTCAATCTCTCTTTTTTCGAGGAAAATGAATATCTTATATTATTTTTTATCTCATATTATTTTTTATTATATTTTTTAATAATTATGATTAAATAAAATAATAATAAAAAGTGATGTTATTAATCATATTATTTTTTATTTCATATTATTTTTTATTATATTTTTTAATAATTATAATTAAATGAGAGAAAATAATTAAAAATAATAATATAATTAATGATATAAAGAAAGTAATATAAAAAGTGAGATAAAAAAGATGTGATAAAAAAATTGAAATTATTTTGTGATGCACAACTACCAGTCTCTTTTCCTTATCTCTTTTCCTTATTTCTTAGTGTAAGTTGTATTGCTGCCACTTTTTATGCTGCAGAATGTTGGAGACTCCAACGTTAATTTTCCTGGTGCAATCTGGTAAGGAAAAATCAACAGGTAATTTATATACCACTTCTATAAATACCAAGATTCGGTACTTTACGAGAGACGCACAAAAATAGTACTTCTCTTTATCCTTTAACTTTGAATTCCTGGGAATAATTTTATGAGTTGTTTTTAACCTTTGTTATTTCAAGTGTAAAATTAGTAAGGAGTAATTATTATATTTTAAGTGTAAAATTAATAAAAAATGACTGTTGTATTTTAAAGAATATTAGTTATGAGACCTTTTACATAAAAAAATCTACTCAATGTGGCAAAGTCCTCGGTGATGGATATTGCTAGACTTATTGCTGTTTCTTTTTTATGGCTAAAATTTCAAACTTTGCGTATAATGCCGTAAAAGAGATTTCTATTATTTTTCCTACATATAAAACATGTTTTCTTCCTTCCTTTAGTAAATAAGGCTTCCATAATATATGGTCCCAGCAGTCCCACATAAACCTGCAAGAGATTGAAAATGATCGAATGAACAAAATCCAACAGGTTTTTAAACTCAATCAATACGAGAGGGTGTTATAATTATAAAATATGGCCAGAAAAAGAAATCATTATATACCTGGTAATGGCATGAAATTATCTTTTCCTTGAAAAAACCTTCTGCATCGTTGGGAGTTGAGTCCCAGAGTTAGAAGAGCCACCTCCCTGAGAGGATGCCCTAGTGGTTGTGCATATTAAAAATTTCAGATAATAATTTTGATATAAAATTTATTTGTCACTTAAAGACTTATATTTATATATAAAAATTTATAAGTTTATGCTGAATTCTTTTTATAATTTCAAGGAAAAAATATGAAAAAGAATAATTGTACAGATATATAATTTACATTATATAAACTTATGTTAGTAACTACTTGTCTAGAACAAAATCAAATTATAGGAAATAAATCATGTATAATATAAGAATAAATTTATCTTAATAACAAAAATAAAGAAATAAATCAAATCTGTTCTAAGATATCATCTATAATACTTTAAAATATTTCAAGATACATTAAGATATTTTGAAATATTTTAAAGATATTCTAACATATATTGATTGACGCTAATTCTATCTATATCTAACAAAATCCTAATTGATTCTAACATTGCCTCTCAAGTAGGTGCATGGATATCAAACATTCCCAACTTGATAAAAGAATAAGAAAACACACTACTTGCCATTGTCTTTGTAAAAATATATGCTAATTGGTGCTCAGACTTGACAAATAGAAGACATAGGATTCCAACTTCAAGCTTTTCCTTAATAAAGTATTTGTCGATAAATGTTTTGTTCGATCGTGTTGAACAAGATTGTGGGCAATTTCTATAGCTGAGGTATTATCACAATGTAGATCCATTGCTTCCCTTGATTCAAATCCTAAATCTAACAACAGATTTTTTTAGCCATAGTAACTCACATATTTCAAGTGTCATGCCCCTGAACTCAGCTTCAACACTTGACCTGGCCACTATAAGTTGTTTTTTGCTTTTTCAAGTTATAAGATTTCCTCTAACAAATTAAGGTGAAATAATTTGAGGTGGATCTTTTATCATTGGCTGACCTGACCCAATCAGCATTAGTATACCCTTCTATTTCTAGGTAACCATGATTTGAGAACAACAATCCTTTGCCTGGAGCATATTTTAAGTATCTTAGAATTCTTTTGACAGCATCCATGTGAGGGTTTCTTGGGTCATGCATAAACTGACTTACAACATTTGCTACATATGCAATGTCTGACCTAGTATTGGATAAGTAGATTAGTTTCCCTATAAGCCTTTGGTATATGCCCTTATCAGTACTGGTTTCATTTGAACATTGGAAATACTTGTGGTTCTACTTAATGGGAGTGTCAACTGACTTACATGCAAGCATCCTAGGCTTTTTTTACTAAACTGCCATTAATTGTAAAACTATTTATCAAAATATTATTATTTTAAAACTATATATTAAAATATCACTCTTTTGTCCAACATGACAATTTTTATTTTTATTTCTTGTATCTTCGAAGATAACATCATTTATATTGGCACTTCTACGTAAATAATACTAAAGCGTTTGGCGTTGTCCACGTGAAAACACCAATGTAGATGACATTTTAAAGCTAATAACGTTATATAGTTTGTCATTTTCTGTGTAATAACGGCATTACACTTGGCATTTTTCTTTCAAAAGTCACAACACTCGCCATAGATAAAGTCCCCCTAATTCGGGTAGAGTACATTTGTATGGAAGACTAGAAAAATTGGAAGCGTTGAAGTGACAGTGTGATACTACATTCATTATTTTTCTTTCTTTCCAAGGTGATCTTTATTAAAATATTATACTTTTCCAAGACTAAAATACTGTGCCTTTTTTAATTCAGTTCTCGATCGTTGGAATTGAATTAAAATATCACAAATTAATATTATGATTCAATTAAATAAAGGTATAGAAGATTTATAAAATTATTTAAGTATGTTCCTCGATCAGAGAATAAATTTTTAATATGAAAATGAAGGGTGTCAATTAGATTTCTATTCTCGAAGAGAAATTCACATAGATTATAAGATTCTCCTTTCAAGAAGTCCAATAAATCAGATTGATGCATATAAAGGAAATTAATTTTCTTTGTGTGAGTAAATTATAGCACTAGTAAACTGAGAAGTCACGAACCTATTAACTTAATACTTAAATAAACTTGTAAATATATATAGATGTTTAATTTATAATATTTTAATTCAATTCCAATGATCGTGAATTGAATTTAAAAAGTACCGTGAACACCCAATTTTATATAGGGTCATTAAAATATTTTAATTCAGAATAAAACAAAAAAGAGGGATAAAAAAATAAAAAATTCTAAAACTTGAAAAATGAATGAAAATTTAAAAAAGAAAAAGAAAAAAATGAAAAAAGAAAAAAGAAGAAATTTGAAAAATTAAGGTGTCTAGATTCATTGTATCACTAAGTCTCACATTGGAGAAATCATGCTCCTTCTCCATCCCCTCCTCCTATATAAATGGGTGATTCTCAATTATTTTGTCATGCAAAAAAAAATTACACACTTGAACTTAATACTAAATATAAGAACTCGAGAACTTTAATAATTTTTTTCTTGCAAGTGAGTTACTTTTCAAAGTTTGATTTGAAGAGAATGTGTGGGGTCCTATGCACCAACTTCTTTGAGCATAGTATTTTTATACGTCTTGGAGGTCAGCTTGCTTATTTTTTTCTTTTCTTATTTATTGTATTATTCTTTTTTATTATATTCACGTGTTATTCATTTTAGTTTATCCATTTGTTAGTTTGATTTATTTATTTATTTATTATTTTTTGTAAACTTTTTTATTTTAAAATTAATTCAAGAATAAATCGGGAATAACTGAGTTATGACAACTTATTAATTCTGTAACTTTTAGAATCATTTAAGTTGTGACAATTTGATGATTCAAACATTTTTCTAAAAAAAAAATCAAATGAATTTTCATAACAAAAATCTTTTTCAAAATTAAAAACAACAAATTCAATCGTTTTTCTAAAGAACGACGTGCCTTTGAATTCCTCATTGCATCCGAGAATACGTAGAAGCAGAATCTTAATTCTATCAAGCCAAAATTAAATTTTCATAATTTATCCATTAATTTCTTTTCTTTTTTTGAAAGGGATAAAACAAATATTTCTAAAGGTTATTGAATTCTTTTTGCACGATTAACTAAGATAACCATTTTAAAGCAGATGTATTAGAGGCGCTGTGGGATTAAGTTTCTACCCTTCCTTGTGCATAATTGACTCCGGAATCCAATCTATTTTAAAAGACCAGTTTTTCCTAAAATAAAGAAGTTTTCCAATTTTTCCTTGACTCAAATAAAATTGGTGGGGACTCCATTTCTTTTTCCTTAATCATTTATTTTTTGCCGCTCTCACCGCTATCCTTGTCGCGACAAATGGCGACTCCACTAGGGATCCTTGAGAGTCAAGTCTTTGTAAGTTGGTTGTACAAATTTTATGACATTTATATGCTTGTTTTACTCTTTCTATTTTTATTTTTTTTTTTAATTTTGTTTAAATTGTTTATTGATTATTTTAACTGTGATTTTATTTTATTATGCAAACCTTAGGATACAGGATTTTTTGGAATTTATTTTGCGTTTGTTTTGTTTTGTAGGATATGGGTAGTCTTTAAAATTATGAAAGTTTGTATGCTCCCTACACATACTGCACTTACACGTTTCTCACACATATTCGAGTGGGACCCTATACTCGGGTTTGAGTGAAGCCTAAGTTAGGTAGATGTTGTGTAGTGGTAGCCATTTTGGATATACATCATGTTTAGTTATCGCAAATACCTTATCTAGAGTGTGCTTTTTCACGAATGTCCCACACCTAGTGGTTTACCCACTATTTGTAGTCAACATTCTAAAATGAGACTTAGCTTTAGAGGTCTTTAGAATAGTAGAGTCATCCAATAAAAGTTCTCACGAATTAGAAAGACCTGTAAATCCTTAGGATAGAACTTCTCAAATTTAAGGCAATCCCTTAGGGCACAAAGGGAGCGTACCTTTTCGTTATCTTTAGATTTATCCATATCATACATATACATCATAAGTAGTGTGTCCATTAATGTGAAAATTCATAATCATACCCCTCTCAAAAAAAGTTTTTGGCTTTAAAAAAAATTCTTTATAAAAAAGGAAGGGCAAGTCATTATTAAAGGACCAACTATTGCATTCATCCTATATTTTGAAATAAATGAAAAAAATAAATTTTCATCATGTATTCTTGTATATGTTCACTTGTTTTTTTTTTAAAAAAGAGAATTTTTTTAATTCCATTAATATTAATATTCTTTTAAAAAAACAAAAACCTTGAACCATTACTTGTCCTCAGAAAACGCCAATCACACAAATCCGGACCTACGAGACTAGGTCGTAAACTAGGCTACAAAATATGTCAAACTCGAAAAGAAATTTGGGTCAAGAGATAGATGAAAAGAGGGGAAGAATTGATGCGGTGGCAGAAGGACAATCAAGGGTCGAGAATTTATTGAGACAGTTAATTGAGACCCTTAGAACAACAAATGGAACCCCTGCCGGCACTGGAGTAGATGCAAATGAAGGAGATGATTCGATGAACAGAAAATCAAGAAGGGGAGAATAACAATGCAGAAGTCATTCATGAACAGCCAGTGAAGATATTCCTGAACAGCAACTCAGAAAAATAAAAATTAAGAGATGAATTGATCATAAAGATGCAAAAGCAAATTAAAGCTATTCAAGATCCTAACCCATATGACTCGGTGGGAATCGATGAACTGTGCTAGGAGGCTAAAGTTAAATCCCTAAGGACTTCAAATGTTAGATTTCTCAAAGTACGATGAAAGTACCAATCCAAAGTTTCATCTAAAGACTTACACCACTAAAATGACGATTTGGTCACAGGATCAAAAATTCCTAATCAATTTCTTTCATGAAAGCCTGACCGGGCCGGCTATAGAATGGTACATGCAACTTGACCATTCAAAGATTTCTTGTTGGGATGATTTGACAAATCTATTCCTGGGGCAATATTGATTCAACATCAACACTGCACCACCCGAGAACAGCTAGGGGTAATGCAAAAGAAGAATGATGAGATTTTCAAGCAATATGCTTAAAGATGGAGAATGTTGGCAACCTAGGTTCAACCACCATTGACTTTGTTAGAAATGAGCTCGTACTTTATGGGGACCTAAGGAGCACCTTTTATTGGGCTAATGGTAGGGTTTTTTCTGACCTAATTTTGGCTGGAGAAAGAATTGAGAAACTTGTAAGATCATGTAAGTTACCTGCTGAAAATATAAAGAGTAGTTTTCCTAAGACGGTGAAACCGATAAGGGAGGAAGAGGCAGAAGTTAGTGCTTACCAAACCTCATACCAAGCCATTAATGTTCCCTCGTCGCATTCATATGTCCCAACCCGTTCTGCCTATACTAATCGCCTTCTAGCAACTCGAAACCTCTGAACAATTAGTGATCTGAGGCATTAATTGATGTGATTGCCATCTTAGACTTTTGTGATGTTGAACTTATGTAAACTTTCTTAAAGCATTAATGTAATGGACTTGCGTGGATAACTTGTTTCCTTTTCCTATGTTCTTGACACTCATGTTCTTGTCATGTCATTCTTATCATTCTTTTCTTTCTTTTGCTTGCTTTCTTTTGGTTCGGATCCTATAGGACTCTCATTCTAGAAAACCTTAGGTGGTCATGAAGCCCACGTGTGCAAGTGTTCTCTCCAAAAAAACAAAAAACAAAAAAAAAGACAAAAAGAGATGTGAAAAAAATTATAAAAAAAAAGACATACATTAGGGCAAATTTCTACCCTGTTCAAGCTAGCCCTATACTGGGACATTTTTTTTAGCTCAATTTGACCTACACTAGGACAAGTCTTTTAGTTCAATTTGGCCTTAAACTAGGACAAATTTCTACCCTAATCGATTCGACTCTAAACTGGGGCAATTTCTCTTTTCCCTAGTTCAATTTGACTTACACTGGGAAAAATCTTTTGGTCACTAGAGCGAGTTTCTCCTAGGCTGGGACAAATTTCTCTTTAATTCAATTTGGCTTAATGTAGATGCTCAGCAAAAGGAAGTCATTGGTCATAATGTCTAGTAGGCAACTAAAGATCGATTTCATGAATATCAAACCAATCCATATTGGGGCAACATCACTTTGAATCCCACATCGTTGTTTATGTCTTTTTTCATATATTCATCCTTTGTAAATACTCTTTGTGTAGTCAAACTTCCAAGACCAATCTGGAAGTTTCTGTTGTACTTTTGAATCCATATATGTCTGTTACGTAATGCTTCAGGTAAGATGAATATGAGTACAACACTATGTTTGACCATTTAATAGTAATCTCCTGATGAACAATTTAGACCGAAAATAACTTAGAAGTTCCAATTGAAGGAGAAAATGACATCTCAATGGATAATCTAGAAATAAGAGGTGCTTAAGCAAAAGAGATAGACGTGAGTATTTTGAAGAAAACGTGTCACAAAGTTCATCCAAATTAAAAGTCAGAAAACAAGCATGAAAGCGGGTTTAGTTGCATAAGCTTTTTCAAGGAAGCACATAGTTTAAGGAAATCTTAATTTTACTAAGAGACTTTTCAAAGATACTTTTTTTCTGTCTCTTTTAAAAAAATCCAAGTCCAAGTCCACTTGATGACTTAAAAAAAAAGTCTGATCCATGGTCTAATGGTGTGTCAAAAAAATTTCAAGTCCTTGGCTTGATAGCTTTACAAAACTTCTAGTTCATGACCTGATGATGTGTCAAAAAAATAAAAAAAAAATCTCAAGTCTGTAACTTGATGACCTGCTTTTACAAAATTTAAGTCCATGGCCTAATAATCTTTCCTAAAAGAAAAATAAAAAAAGAAAAAAAAGAAAAAAAGAAAACATAGAAAGGTTTCATGTCATTTAACTTTTGGTTACATTGCCATATTACTTAAAATAAAATAAAAAGAAGAAATCTTTTTGGGCCAAGATGCCTATTACCTGTTAAAATTCTTGTTTTTTAAATTCTGGGCCAAGACCACTGACTTTTAAATTCTGGGTCAAGTTCACTGTCTTTTAAATTCCAAGCCATGCCCATTGTCCTTTAAATTCCGGGTCAAATCCACTGTCTTTTAATTTTCGGGTCAAGCCCATTGTCTTTTAAATTTTAGGTCAAGCCCATTGACTTTTAAATTTTGGGTCAAGCTCACTGTCTTTTAAATTTCAGGTCAAGCCTATTGTCTTTTTACATTCCGGGCTAAGCCCACTATCTTTTAAATTTTGAGTCAAGCCCATTGTCTTTTAAATTTCAGGCCAAGCCCATTATCATTTAAATTTTGAGTCAAGCCCACTGTCTTTTAATTTCGTGCCAAGCCCACTATCATTTAAATTTTGGGTCAAGCCCACTATCTTTTAAATTTTGGGTCAAACTCACTGTCTTTTAAATTCTAGGTCAAGCCCATTGTCTTTTACATTTTGGGTTGCGAGGTCATCCAATGTCATTTAAGTTCTCATTTTTAATAAACTCTTTTTAATTAATAAACATCAATTGAGCTGCGATATCTTGTTGGCAAGGCGGTGACATCTCTAGCTTTACGCTGAGTTCACCTTGGTAGGATTAACGATGCTACAATAATTCGTAAATCTACATTTGAGCTCACTGGCTTTCTATTAGCGTCTTTGCCTTGTCCATTCACATCATCCCAAATTGTAGGGTAAAATTTAAGTTCACGTCTTTATTTGTTTCTTATGATGATAATATGAAAAATTACAATTATTCCTAGTATATAGTAAGAAACAAGTAAATAGGGGCAACTATGAACACTCAATTTTGTCCGGGTCATTAAAACCTTTTAATTCAGAATAAAACAAAAAAAAAGAGGGATAAAAAAATAAAAAATTCTAAAAATTGATAAATGAATGAAAATCTAAAAAAGAAAAAGAAAAAAATGAAAAAAGGTAAAAGAAGAAATTTGAAAAACTAAGGTGTCTAGATTCATTGTATCACTAAGTTCCACATTGGAGAAGTCATGCTCCTTCTCCTTCCCCTCCTCCTATATAAATGGGTAATTCTCAATTGTTTTGTCATCCTTAAAAAATTACACACTTGGGCTTAATATTAAGTATAAGAGCTCGAAGACTTTAGTAAATTTTTTCTTGCAAGTGAGTTGCTTTTCTAGGTTTGATTTGAAGAGAACGTGTGGGGCCCTGTGTACCAACTTCTTTGAACATAGCATTTTTATACGTCTTGGAGGTAAGCTTGCTTTTTTTTTTCTTTCTTGTATTATTCTTTTTTATTACATACACGTGTTATTCATTTTAGTTTATCCATTTGTTAGTTTGGTTTATTTATTTATTTATTATTTTTTGTAAATTTTTTTATTTTAAAATTAATTCAAGGATAAATCAGGATTAGTTGAGGTGTGATAGCTTGTTAATTTTGTAACTTTTAAAATCATTTAAGTTGTGACAGTTTGATGATTCGAACATTTTTCTAAACATAAAAAAAAATCAAATGAATTTTCAAGTTCAAAATTAAAAACAACCAACCCACAATCGTTTTTCTAAAGAACGACATGACTTTGAATTCCTCATTGCATCTGAAGATACGTAGGGGCAGAATCTCAATTTTGTTAAGCCAAAATTAAATTTACATAATTTATCTGTTAATTTCTTTTCTTTTTTCGAAAGGAGTAAAACAAATATTTCTAAAGGTTATCAAATTCTTTTTGCACGATTAACTAAGGTAACCATTTTAAAGAGAATGTATTAAGGGTGCTGTGGAATTAAGTTTCCACCATTCCTTATGCATAATTGACTCGTGAATCCAATTTGTTTTAAAAGACCAATTTTTCTAAAATAAAGAAGTTTTCCAATTTTTCCTTGACTCAAATAAAATTGGTGACGACTCTATTTTTTTTCCTTAATCATTTATTTTTTGCCATTTTCATCGCGATCCTGGTCGCGACAGGTACAATATTTTAATAAAGCTCACCTTGGAAAAAAGGAAAAGTAATGAATGTAGTATCACATTATTACTTTAACGCTTTTGTTTTTTTAGTCTTCCATACTGATGTACTCTACTCGAATTAGGGGGACTTCATTTATGGCGATAGGAAAATGCCAAGTGTAATGGTGCTATTACATAGAAAACGTCAAACTATATAGCATTATTAGCTTTAAAACATCATTTACATTAGACAAAATGGTGACATTTTGATATATAGTTTCAAAAGAGTGATATTTTGGTAAATAGTTTTGTCATCAATAGCAGTTTGATAAAAAAAGCCGGCATTCTTGTTTCAGATAACAAATCTAGGATATATTTCCTTTGAGAAAAAAAGATACCATGCTTTAACCAAACCACTTCAATTCCAAGAAAGTATTTGAGGTCTCCAAGTTGTTTCATTTCAAATTCAGAGGCCAAATATTGCTATAAAAGTTGAATTTCATCATGATCATCTCTTGTTACAATCATATCATCAACATAAATTATTAAAATAGTAGTTTTGCTTTTTTTTTTTTTAGGAATAAAATGTGATCTGAGTTGCTTTGTCTATAACCAAAGTTCTTTATGGATTTAGTGAACCTGCCAAACCAAATTCTTGGAGACTGCTTTAACCTGTATATGGTCTTTTTTAATTTGCACACCATAGTTATGATTGAGTATTATGGAACACTTGGGGGAGGGTCTATATATACTTCCTCAACTAAATCTCCATGTAGAAAGACATTATTTACATCATACTGAAAAAGTGGCCAATTTTTATTCGCTGCCAATGAAAAAAGCACTCTCATAGTGTTGAGTTTTGCAACAGGTGCAAAGGTCTCTTGATAGTCCACACCGCAGGATTGAGTGTAGCCTTTTACAACAAGTCAAACTTTGTGTCTCTCAATAGTTTCATCAACTTTGTGTTTAACAGTAAACACATATCTACGTCCAACAGTCTTCTTTCTTGTTAGTAAATGTACGAGCTCCCAAGTTTCATTCTTTTGCAATGTTGTCATCTCTTCTACCATAGCTTAGATCCATCTAGGATTTGCTAGAGCTTCTTGTAAATTACTAGGAATAGAGACAGTAGATAATTGAGAAACATAAGATGCATATAATTGGGACAACTTGTTAGCTGACATATGGTTGTTTATAGGGCACTTCACTTTCGATTTAATGTCGAGCTCATATTTAATTAGGGGTTGTCCTCTGTTAAATCTAAGAGGGAGATGATATGAACTTTCTACAAGATTAAAATTAGGTGGACTAATAACTTTATGAATATTGGAATCAATAGTATGATCAGAGTTATAGTTATGTATTACCTCTGAAGAGTTTTCTGGAGCTACAGATTGGATCAATGGACTTGAAGTTGGAGATATTGTACTTTTGGGCAGTTCCCCTATCAAACATGTCAAATCTTGATTTGTAATTTTACACCCAGTAATGACATCTGAATTTTTAATTTGCAGTTGTGGCTTTGTTGACTTATCAAACAATTTTATGTCATGGAGATCATGGTTATGAACTTCCACTTCAAATTCATTCCCCCTCTGAAGTGGAGAATTAGTGGGCTTTGTGGTATAGAATAATTTCTGCTCTTGAAAGGTGACATCCATGGAAACAAAAAAAAAATAGTGGAAGGATGATATGCATAATAACCTTTCTGTGTTGTGTCATATCCAACAAACATACACCTCATAACCTGGGGTTCAAATTTTGCACTTTGGTGTTGATGTAAATGAACATATATCACACATTCAAAGATACGAGGAGGTAGGTGAACAATTGAAAGAAGAGTATAGTGATATAAGAGAATATCTAAAGGCCTCCTAAAGTTCAAGGTACTAGATAGGACACGGTTGATTAGGTATACAACATAACTTAATGTCTCTCCCTAAAGGTGGGATGGAACATTCACTACAAGAAATTCATGATTTAGCGATGGAAATTTGCGATAGCGAGGGAAAATTTTCCTTGCAAATAGTGAGGGAAAATTGATCATTCGCTAAATTTCAAAAATAAATTCAAGGGGAAAACAGTGAGTGAATAGCGAGTAAATTACGAGGGATAATTTCTCTCGCTAATTTTAGCGAGGGAATTGCAAGGGAAAACTTCCCTCGCTAAAATTAGAGAGTGAATTGCGAGAGATAATTTTCCTAACTAAAAAAAATTCCCTTGCTAAATATATTTGTGAGGGAAAGTACCTCGCTAATGTAAGTAAATTTTTTGCGAGGAATTACCTAGAGAAATGCCTCGCAAAATCAATTAAAAAAGGCTTCTAAAATTATATAAGCGCGCCACCCAATTTTCTTATCTCCCTCATTTTTCTCCTATCTACCTTTTTCTTATACGACATCTCTCCTTTTTCTCTTCTCTGCCTCTCTGAACCCATTATTTTTCCCTCATCTCTCCCTCTCCCTGCGACCTTTCTCCTTTTCCCTGCGACCACCATGACAACACTGCTCTGATCGTGCTACAACATGTTGCGATGCCAGCACTGCATTTCCAGCCACCACCGCGTCGTTGCCTCCCTCGCCTCCCACCTTTTTTTCCTCTTCCTCCCCCAACGAACAACCCATCGACGATGTCATTTTCAACGCCACCTCCCTCTAGCTCGAGGAGCTCGCTCGAGCGGAGTAAGAAATCAAGGACTGCAAGATGATCGAGGTCGAGACACGCAAGATAAGGGAATATTTTGGAGAGTTTTGATGCCCCACTTGTGCCCAATTTCGAGTACAAGTGAAATTGGTTTTGGTTGGTAAGGATTAAGGGCCAAAGATCAAATTTTTAAGTTAGGGTTTAGTTAACTTTTTGTTATTACTAGTCTTCTATTTTCTTACGAGATATATAAGAGAATAAGTGATACTATTGGCATACTTTTTGATTTGAAATTATGGACCTCATTAGAGGACTATTAATTACAGTTAGTGGATATATGTAATGGCCTTCTTTCGTTGGAAAGATAACCATTTAGTAGTCAAGCTTGATTCTATTGTAAGCTGTGAATGTTGGGTTTGGTTTGGTTTGTAGTTGCTTTTCTGTTCTGCTTAGTTTTAATATGATTGAAATCATTCTACAAATTGGATTATTGATTATTATTAGTAATAGTAGATTTAATCCCTCAAATTCCTTAGATGATTGAATTGGTGGAGGGTAATGCTTGCGGCCAGGACTGAAAGGAATAATAATATCTGGGGTTTACCTATTTGGTGTATGTTACAAGGGCACAGACTCAAGTTATTTTTGTTAGCATCTTCAAACTAAGCATTACTCAAGTTATCAATGGTGGAAAACGTTTGCTTTAGTGATAGGTGTTCTAATATAATCATTGTGAAGCAAGCCATGCAACTGAAACTCTACTTTCAGATTGAGCATGCCCAGCATTTGGCTAATAACTTATTGTTCCGCCTAACAGTGCTACAATACATTGTTTCGTCAAAGGTGTGCACAATAGATTGTTGGTTGGTTGCTGTCTTATGTTCTAGGATTGGCATATACGTGATATTAGTTGTTTATTTCATGTTTTTATATGATTCCATATTATCTTTTTTCTAGTTTAGTTGTCAAACTTTATCATAAAATTTGCTGCTGATGATCAGGTTTTGATGAATTTTTATTATGGAGTTTTTGATTATTATTGTAGGTGAAAACAACAGCGCAGTTAGATCCAGCACTATCTTTTCTTGCTACCATGGGTTTGGAGAATCTTGATTTGAACAAGTTTGAAGAAGCTTGTGGCATTGGTATGGTAGAAAAAGCTTTAGTCTCATATAAATTTGGCCTTAATGTTCAATCCTTATCCTTAGTTTGGTTGGCAGTTTATTCTGTATGGCAGTTCATATGTGTTTAGGTTCACTGGGAGAACTTCTACAACATGTATTTGCTTCTAATAGTTTTATTTTATTTCACTTTGATAGGGTTTCAATTTTTAGTTCTGGAGTTCTGTGGTGTCCTAACTTTCTTTTCTGAGGTTGACAAGTGTATATTAAACCCTTTGCATATGTGAGCAGTTGTTGAGGTTTCAATAGAAGATATCAAATATATTGTTAATGAAATTGTTGAAGAGAATAAGGTTTTAATTTTGGAGCTACGCTATCAAACAAATGGTACGTGTTCAATTTTGGTTTCTAATGGATTTAATAATTTAATTATCACGGATTTCATTTCTTTGAAATTAAAAATTTAAATGATATAGATTTTCATGGCTACAAATTTTAAACTGGAATACACATTTTAAATTCTTAAAGTTAAGTGCATTTTGTTGATGATTCATTTGTCTATTTGTTGATGTATTCCTTTGTTAATGTCCTTTTTTTCATCAATTTTAAATTTATGTGATAACTTTCCCTTTTATATTGAATTACAAATGTGTTCAGTGCTTATGAACTTTGATAATTTAATTTTTGTCTTGCTAGTGAATGAGTTACTTGGGCATGTCAGGAAGAGGTTCCCATGGGCTGATGCAAAAGTTGTCAAGGTGATGATGGCTACGAAACCTAATATGATAGATAGTTGGTTTATTTATATCAGGTTTTGTTAAAACTTTGTTATACATTGAAATAACTTCTTCCTCTCTTACAAAATTATTATATATTGATGTGATAGAATGTGCTTTCATGGTGTATAGAATGTGATTTGAGTGTGCTTTAAAAATGAAAACTGGATGTTAATATTAAATCTATGATCTTTGGTTAATTTTTTTTTCTTTGGAATAAAAGTGGGTATAGATTGATTTTGGATCTTCACTGGTGCTATCCTATTTTTTTGCTTTTCATGAAGTCTTAGTTTTTCATATGCCTAGTGTTTCTGTCATGCCTTTATTAAGTCTTTGTTAAGGTTTTGGTGGCTAAGTCACCTTGTTGCCTTTATTGTCTTTGCTCATTGCTTGTTACTCTAATTTTGTGTGAGATGAATGTTTGATTGAGAAATTGAAATAGTTTACTTTTTCTATTGAGATGCCAAATTGTGCTGTGATTGTGGCACAATGTACTTGCATGGGTAAAGTGGGTGTGTAGTGTAGGTTTAGTGGCTTTTGCTTTTTTTTTTTTTCTTGTTGTGACTTGGATTAGCGAGGGATTTGCTAGGGAATAGTGATGGATTAGATAGATTTTTAGGATCCAAAATTTTCAAACTATAGCGACGGAATAATGAAGGAATTTCCCTCGCAAATCAGTTTTAATATTTGCGAGGGATTAATGACAGATTAGCAGGGAAATTTCTGTAATTAGCGATGAAAAAAAATCAACGGACATTTTCCTCGCTAATTTCCTAATTTCTTGTAGTGATTGCCACTAATAAGTAAGGATCGCATGACTTCTAAAAGGTGTCTATTCTTTCTCTCAGCGACTCCATTTTGTTAAGGGGAATTAGGACATGATGTTTGATGGATGATACCATTTAAGTTTATAAAATCTTTCAATTCTTTCTTGAAGTATTTTCCCCCATTATCTTTTCTAACAACCTTTAGAGAAGTGTTGAATTGGGTGACAATCGTTTTATGAAAAAGTTAAAAAATTGTACATACATTACTTTTATGTTTTAAGAAGTATAGTCATGTCATTCGTGTGCAATCATCAATAAAAATGATAAACCAGGTCATGCCATTGTGTGTGGACATGGGAGCAGAGCCCTAGACATCAGAGTGAATAAGTGAAAAAGGAGTATTAACCTTAGTGTTATTTAAAGGGAAGGTAATATGGTGGCTCTTGGCCATAACACAAGTTTCACAGTTGAAATTAGAAAGATCACAATGATGAAATAGTGATGGAAACAGTTTCCTAAGATAACTAAAGGAATGATGTCCTAAACGTTTATGTCATAGTCAAATCTCCTTTTTCTGATCTAGTTGGGTGCAACTCAACAAGTGGGCTAATGCTATTCCATTTGTGTGTTGAGAGCCATTGTCCAGATAGTACAATTCTCCACTCTTCTTACCACTGCCAATTTTTATCCTTGGTATAAGTATTCTGAAAAACACAGTGAGTAGGAAAAGACAAGGCAACACAATCATGATACTTTGTAAGTTGACTAATAGAAAGAAGATTACAGTTTAGTGAAGGAACAAATAGGACATTAAAAATGGACAGTGAAGGGGACAAAGATACATTACCAACACCTATGATAGGAGATGAAACACCATTGACATTAACAATGTCTGGCTTAGAGCCACAGGGAGATAAATGAATAAACTTGTAATGGTCACAAGTCATATGATCAGTAGGACCTATATCAATTATCCAATCACCACTACTAGCAAAATCTGGAAATTTACAAGCAAAGTTAGATATACCTGACTTGGCAATAAATCCAGCAGCAGCAACAAAATTATTATTGGAGTTCTCTATCTTTGGTGCAGCCTTACCCTTTGGATGCCAATCAGGATAACCATGGAGTTTGAAGCATGTATCTGTACTGTTACTGGTTGAAGTAGCCATTAGATATCATAATTCTCAAATCAAAGAAACCAAATGCTCCAATTCTTATGATAAAAGGGTAATCAGAGTTGGCTCTGATACTATATTAAAATGTTTTAGAGAATAATACTGATATATAATTTATTCGTCACTCAAGGATGTATATTTATATATAAAGATTTGTAAGTCTATGCTGAATTCTTTCTATACTTACAAGGTGTTAGGTGATAAATTTTAATTTTGGATTCGACGGAGAAAATGCCTCAAGTGTACAAATGTGAGGCTACCTTTCAACGAAAAATAACATGACAGAGAATGATGAAAGATGTCAGTCATAATGTGACTTGGTGACGAAAATGGCTAAGTTACAATTTGACAGAATCAATGTTGACAGGAGAACATTATTTGACAAGAATGACTAAAAGCCAATTTCTGTCGAATAATGCATAAAGCTGTCGAATATGCTAGAAGATCAGTTCTGTCGAATAATGCATAAAGCTGTCGAATATGCTAGAAGATCAGTTCTGTCGAATGATGCATAAAGCTGTCGAATATGCTAGAAGATCAGTTCTGTCGAATGATGCATAAAGCTGTCGAAGATGTTAGAAGATCAATTCTGTCGAAAGAAGCAGAAAATGTTGTCGAATATACAGAAGAGTCAAGGCCCCTACTTTGAAGTCAGAATAGGCAGTATGTCTAAATGTTTCAATTTAGATATAATGTTGTTGGGGGTGAAATATTCAAGTTCCAATTCGACAGCTGGATGTTGATATTAGAAAAATCTTCTAAGTGTTGAACCGACGAAAGTACTAAATGGTCAGAAATTCTAATTCGACGGATGGATATTAACATTGGAGAAATTTCTCAAGTATTGAACCGACGAAAGTGCTAAATGGTCAGAAGTTGATTTTGTCAAAAGTTGGGCAAAGTACTAGTGTCGAATATGTGGCATATAACTGCCATATATGTGTCTAATTTTTAGGAGTTAGTTATTTTCATAGTTTACATATAAATATTAGGATTCACGATGTACAAAGGGTTGGATACTTGATTGAAATCCTAAACATCTCACTCAAGTAGATACACAGATATAGATCAAGTATGTCTTCCACTCTTTATATTCAAGCAAGTTAAATTTCAATGCAATTTACATTCAACTTTTTTTACATTTCTGCACTTGTCCTTTACTTTTCCTGTACTTTAAATTCACGTCCTTTTACATTAACGTTCTTTACTTTCACTGCACATTTAAACTTTCTGCACTTTATTTTCCTTGTACTTACATTCTATTATCATTTACATGCTTTCTTTTAAACTTCTGCTCTTTAATTTTTTGCATCAGTTTCTTTTATTTATTTTAAGTTAATTCTCAAATCCTATGAGATTACCGCATAACTCGAAACCCACATTCATCTGATTTTCATTATTTGTTTGTCGGACTTGGTCTTAACCAAAAAACACCGTAAACACAAGGAAAAAATATAGAAATAATAATTGTACAAATATACTTTACATTATATAAGCTTATGTCAATAACTACTTGCCTAAAATAGAGATAAATTATAAGAAATAAATTAATATTTCCTAATACAAGAATAAATATGTTCTAATAACAGAAATAAGGAAATAAATCAACTTTTTTCTAAGAGATTATCTAGGATACTCTAAAATATTTTAAGATATAATAAATATATTCTAAAATATTTTTTAGATATTCTAACATATATTGATTGATGCTAATTCTATCTATATCTAACAAAATCATAATTGATTCTAATAGTGCAAAGAACGTTCTTAATGTTTATGTTTTGAGAACTCATATTGATGCTATGTGTAGCAGGTAGCAGCTTCAAATTACCTAGGATCGAAGCAAGCTTGTTTTATCAGAGAAATTAAACACAATCGCTTTTTGGAATGAGTCCTGAGTAATGAGGAAGCATGACGATAATGCTAGTGTATTTATAATGGGAAGAAACTCGAGTGAGTTTCCAAGTAATTGATGGTGAAACATTTCTGTTTCATTTCATTCCTATTTTCCTATGATTTTGGGATTACTAAAAACGGTGAAAGTGTGAGGTGAGACGTTGCTTGAGCAACAAGTAGAGTTATGGGTTCATAGATCATCGTCTTCTGATCCGAGTGAGAGAAACCGTCAAAAAAGGTTTGAAACTTTGAGATGAATGGCTGAAGAAATTAATGTGCAGCTGCATGGTTATGCTCCTCCATTTTCCCTGAACGTAATAGGAACATTACCGTCCGCAATTTGCACACGCCATCGCTCAGCAAGGCATGAAACGGTGTCGTTCATCTAAACCCTTAATTAGTGGCACTTTTGTCCTCTCGTATGTTTGTCCTTATTATAACATCTAAGCAACATACAGTTTTTGTAGAGTAATGATATTTATACATAAAAAATTTGATATCATTTATTTTTACATTTTATTTGTTTGGGTAAAAAAATAGAAAGAATATATTAAAGTGTGTATATTTTGATTATTTTATTACTTAAAAAATAGTATAAAAATGATATAAAGATTTTAATGTGTAAATATCTTTATTACTTTCGGTATGTGCGACTAGACAAGAATGAAGATAAATTTTTTATATTTATTGTATATTGACCACAACTTTTAACATCTCAACATAATAACGTCTTTATTTTACTAGATTTAATATATAAGGGGTTTGGTTATATTAATAGTAATCGATGGTGTCTTAACATGTAGTTGTCTTTTCATTTTTTTTTTCCTCAAATAATACAGACAAGCTAAATGAGTTTTAAAATTTCTAACAATTATCAAACTCGCCTTGGGTACTATTCACAATGCTCCCCATTAAAAAAAAGTTAGTAAAGCTAAATGTTCGACATGAGTAGTTTTCTCGTACGTATAGCAGAGAAAATCTCCATGTCATGTTGCATAAAACCACAATGTAAGCTTTTCTTTGATGCGTCATTATAGATGACAAAACCATATCACAATCATACTTGGCGTCCACCATAAATGACAAAACCATATCATAATCATACTTTGGGTCCACCGCACATTGATCACCAGAGCTGCACTCGTTGAAAAGCCAAGAAAAAGCTTTTCCAGGGTCGCGAAGTGTAGTTTTATGTTAGTTAACTATATTTTCCCCGCTTGCCATCATTGCCGGTACGAAACAAATTCAACATGCATCCAATTATGTTCCCCCAGAAAAAAAAAATGCATCCAATTAATGCAATCTTATTGGTTCTCGTTGTATTTCGCATTTTTAGTCATGATACATGTACTTTTCATGTGTGTGAGAGAATCATCATTTTTCTTCCTAATTTAGTATAATATATATATTTATTTAGGGTTTTATTAAATTATGTAATTGTTCATTTATTATATTAGTAAAAATTTCACCAATCATGTAATTGTTATTAACTTGCTTATTGAATTTTTTTGTCATTTACTAAATATTTATTAGAGATATAATAAAAATCATTAATATGTATTTATTTAATAGCTTAAACTTTTAAAATAATTGATTCATGACATAATATTAGAACTTTTTTTTTTTACTATAATATTAGAACTTTTATAATTAAGTGATATAAAATTTGATTTTCATCACCTCTATTCTTTTAAATAAAAGTTGATTTTTAGTTAAATGCATTAATATAATAAAAGTTATTCATGTACTTTCATGTAATATTTTATGCCTTTTAAGATAGTTGATTAATGAAAATATCTAATTATTTCACCTTATTGATAAACCTCCATATCACCTTTTTCAATAATTAACCTTACTAACTATACATGTCATTGAAGAAAAGGCAAACATTGTAGTATTATCAATGTTCTTTTCTCTTTTTTTTCCCTTCTTTTGCAATGGTATTATTGTCGTTGTAAATTTTGAATTTTCGGGTAAAATATTAATATTAATAAATAAAATGTTACCCATTAAAGTAATTATGAAAATGAGCATCATTTGAGTGGTTCTATAAGTAATATCAAATATATATATATGATGGGTGAAATTCCAATTTAAACAATTAAAGTTTTCTTTTACCTACTACAAAGTTGTTTGTATTTGAACATATATATACTTAAACAAAAGCAATTTTAATATATCAACGGTTAACAATTTGGTAAAAGAATAAAGTACCAGTACCATAGAAAAAAGTGAAGGTACCAGTCAACCTTTTTTTTTCCTTGTATATTTTAATATTTAAAATCAAATTACATTTAATTTTTAATTTTAAAAAGTAGAAAAAAAGTCTATTGCGCCTTAAATAAATTTTATTTCGCTCTTTATACCTGTATTTTCATAAGTGCCTCTTCTATGCTGCAATTCATAATCTTCATTTTGAATGTTTAAAGTTATGTAGATGGTAGTTAATGAGAGGAAGAAAAAGAGAATAAGAAAAGAGAAATAATTTTTTATGTTTGAGAATTTTAAAATACATAAATGAAAGAAATACATACAAAATAATTTTCTCTTTCTTCTCTTTTCAAAGATTTAACTTTTGTTTATTTTAAAATTAAAGTCTAATTATTTTATTTTATTTTTTATTAATATTTTAAATAAAAAAAATAATTATATTTTATTCTTTTATTTTTTTTCTGATCTATTCTACTTATTTTATTTCATTTTATTAATGAAAAAACAGTGTAAGACAACAACCAAGGCGTTTAGCCGTTTAGCAAGGGGTAAGGCGATTAGCGCAGTTTGACTTATTTCAATTTCAAATGTGTGACGCGCGGTGTGCGAAACGCGATCGTAACCGATAAGTCTTTTTATTTCCTCAATTCTTTGACAATTTCAACACAACACATAAATTAACTAGAAGCCACGAAGGCATAGATAACCCTCTGCCTCGTTGGCAATGAAACCGCGGAAACAAGCTTGCGCCTTAAGCTTTCTATGTTCAGGCTTGTCGTATCAGTTGAAAAATTCTTAATTATAAATAATTGTATCATATTATTTTTAAACATATTTATAAAAAATTAAAAAAAAAAATAAATTTTTTATAATAAATAAATTTAAAAAATTTTATTTTTTTTCTCTAAATTTATGTAAATATATATATAAATAATATATTACAATTATGTGTAATTAAGAATCTTTCTATATTAATCATCTGTTTTCTATATATCTATAAATATGGCCAATTGGCCACTTACCATTTTCATCAAAATTCAAGGCACAAACCAACAACGTGTCCTATAACAACTTGAAGAGTTCATTTCCAAGCATCTATACGTTGGTTTCCTAATCCTCAAGTCACAACTCCATATACAACATTGTATAACGAGTTGAAGGTTGACCATTTTGAAGTTGCTACCAAGCACCATGAGTTCTAAAAGCACAAGCATTCAAAGTGCTCTTTGCCATACTACAAGGCCTCCTGCTCGGGGCAATAGCTCCAACTCTTCATCCTCTAGGACACCGTTGCCGACTATTCAGAATATCTTTTCAAGGAAGAATGGGAAGAATACTTAAGACGAATCATAGCATGTTCAAGGAGACTTATTTCCTAGCTTACATTAATTTGTTTATTTATTTATTTATTATGTAATCTTTTTTTACAAAATTTATATTATTCTTAACAAAGGAACTTAGCAAATAATTCGAGTCTTGCTTCTTTTTTAGCAAAATTAGTTATAGATCAACACGATGTGCATGTGCTTTAAACATATCAGGAGATTGAGCTATTCAATTCTTCATATCTTTACAAGCTTCTCTTTCTTTTCTTTGTAAATTTAAAACGAAATGTATTGATCCATAATATATTGGAGAGGAGCCAGAAGACCACCACTTTTCTTTTCGTTTTATTTCTGTTCATAATATAACAAATAGAAACAAAAGTGAATATATATTTGATTTAGAAAAACACAATGTCATTACATCAATGATTAAGGGATTACAGTACTTAAAATAAGGATGAATATAATAAACATATGAAACAAACAAATTGACATGAATAAACGAATATAGGTATGCCCTATATATATATATAAATATATAACATGTTTTCTTCCACCCTTTAGCACATAACGGCTTCCATAATGGCCCCAGCAGTTACCTGCAAGAGATTGAAAATGATCGAATGAGCAAAATCCAACAGGTATTTAAACTCAATCAATACAAGGGTGTTATAATTATTAAAAAAGGACAGAAAAAAAAAATCATTATGTACCTGGTAATGGCGTTTATCTTCTCCTTGAAAAGACCTTCTGTGTCGTTGGGAGTTGAGTCCCAGAGTTAGAAGAGCCACCTCCCTGAGAGGATGGCCTAGTGGTTGGGCAAAGAACGTTCTTAATGTTTACGTTTTGAGAACTCATATCGATGCTATGTGTAGCAGGTAGCAGCTTCAAATTACTTAGGATCGAAACAAGCTTGTTTTATCAGAGAAAAGACAATGAATCTCTTTTTGGAATGAGTCTTGAGTAATAAGGAAGCATGACGATGATGCTAGGGTATTTATAATGGGAAAACTCGACCCAGGGAGTTTCCATGTAATTGATGGTGAAACACATTTCTGTTTCATTTCATTCCTATTTTCCTATGATTTTGGGCTTACAGAAAACGGTGAAAACACAGCATGGACGGTTTAAGGTTGCTTGAGCAACAAGCAGAGTTGTGGTTTTATTGAATGACTTCTGATTTGAATGAGAGAAACCGTCAAAGATTTGAAACAGGCGCATGCTAATGCTCCTCCTTTTTCCTAGAACGTAATAGGAATGTTACCAATTACCATCCGCGCTTCTCATAAGCCACCCTGGCCCGAGCATTAGCAAGACGTGAAACGGCGTCGTTCCACTAACATGTTACTTGTTAGGCCTTCATTGCCACTTTTGCCCTCTGCTGTATTTGTGCTTTTAAAAAATAATACTCTGAATATATATCTTAGATTTGTTTAATATTTTATTGTAGACTTTTATAGACCACAATTTGTAACCTTTCAAGATAATTAAGGCTTATATTTTGCGAACGCTCTAAAAATACTAGACTTTTTTTGTTCCCCATATTATAATAACTGATCTCTTAGCATGTATTTTGCCGCTCCAATTTATTAATTGAGTTTTAAAATATATAACAACTATCAAAACTCGTGGTTTTAGTAATATCTCACACTGCTCCACATATTCCCCATATAAATAAGTTACACCAAATCTTGAGGAGTTGGCTAGCTTTTCTCATAAAAAAACAAAAAAAAACCACCTTGTTAATTTGTTTTAGAACGCAATGTAACGTTTTCGTTTGCACGACAATAATGACAAAACCCTGATCATGCTCGCTCTGGGTCTACTGGACGTTGATCACCTGAGGTGTACTTGATCACTTGAGGTGTACTTGTTGGAAAAGCTAGGAAAAGGTTTTCTGACATGGCGAACCGTACTGCTATGTTTCATAAGTGACATCAGTATTAGATCAATATTAGAGATGGGGATCACTTATATTTATTTTTTATTTTTTTATTTTATTATTTAAATTTTGATTAATATAAAATAAATTAAATAAAATGAAATATATAATTAAATTTAAAATATTTATTAAAATTAAATTTAAAAAAAAAATAATCCTCATTCAATAATAAAAAATGTTAGTGATAATTATTTTATTAAAATAATTTTAATATTTTTATAATTAACAGTAAATACAATTTTTTTATATTATTCTTAATATTATTTATTATATTTATTTTTTATTACTTTTTATCACTTAATTTCAATTATTCAAAAAATATATAAAAAGTGATATTAGATAAAAATGATGCAATAACATCATTTTTGTTATTGAAATTGTTCCTAACCTGCCATGATTAAGAAGCAAATATTCTTCTTCAGTCTTTATTTCTGTGCATTGGTGGAAAACCAATCAGCAAGTGATCTAGTCCATAAGACACTGGTTAAGAACTTACGATCACTAGAACAGTCACGAAGCAAATTCAAGATCCAGCGCTACCGTATTGGTTGTTGTTGCATCACCTATTTTTCGTTATGATCCGTTTGCTTTTCATACGTGCTTCAACATTTTTATTAAAATTTTAATTTTAAATTTTTAAGTAAAATACATATTACACCATAAAGTTAAATATATTTAATTTTAAGTTTGGTAGTTTGTCGTAATACAGAATCTCATAAACTTTAAATTAGAAAGTTATAAAACTGTTGAATAGCGTGTTAAATTTAATAAAAAGCTGTCCAAGTTTATGTACCCAAAAAAAAAAAAAAAGCTTTCCAAGTACGTGTCACAGTTTTTTTTTTTTGGGTAAATATTATTTCTCATTCAACATAAGAAGAACCAATAGTGTCCAATATAGTAAGTGTTTACATTAGGCGGTGCATCCTCTACCAATATAGAATTATATGTGAAAAAGCCAAAGAGGCCAACAAATGTGCTACCCTATTCTCACTCCTCTTGACATGCAAAAATCGAACCTCTATAAGTCCAGCAGCAATGGCGTGACAATCACGAGCCAAAAGGGCTAAATAGGTGCTGTTTCCTTTATCAGATATGAGGAGCTGGTACAAGTCTCTACAATCCGCTTCAACAACCAGATGGAAGAGACACAAATCTTAGGCTAGCTGCAGCCCCCATCGCATAGCCATAGCTTCTGCAACCAAAGCTTCCAAGACTGCTTCAAGCTTGCACGATGCAGCAGCCACAATGTTTCCCTCACCATCGATCTCTAAAGACCACGCCCAACCCGCAAGTGTTATCCTCTTAGATAGAAGCGTCTGAATTGAGCTTGTACATTCCTGATGGTGGAACACGCCAATCACCAATAGAGCTATCCATAAAAAGATCTATTCCCCTCATGGCTTTTACTTGGGTCATATTTGCTTTTCTATATTCTTCCAACTAGAATTTTTTTTAAGACATATATGCCATATGTTTATTTATATTACAAATTATTTTTTATTTATTAAATTTAATATTTTTGTGTTTTTAACATTTTTATTAATAAAAATATATTTTAATAAAGTTGAGGTCCTTAATTAATAACAATAAAAGTTTAATCTCTTAATTGGTTTATTACAAAAAATTTAGGCCATCAAATAATACTTCACTCACATTTTTTTAAATGTCGTTGAAAATATTTAATTTTGAAAATATTTTTAATATTTAGCTACATTTCTTAAAAAAATTGTTATTATCTACTAGATAAATGTTAAAAAAAAACAAATTACACCATTTATTAAAAGTTATTAAATACATAATAAAATGTTGTTAAAAACTTTTGACAAATGATTCAAATATTGCACTTGCCAAAACTAATGTTGCTAATGTCAATAATAACCTTTTTTTTTTATAATTTAGAGATATTTTTCAAATGTTACTAAAAATGACATGTTGTATTGCAAGCATGATCTCGCACAGTGCAGGACCTGCACCTCTAAAGAAGTCAATCTATCTTCGGAGCAAAGCTTGTTTCTTGCAAGCCACAGCCCATGAAGGATGGTGAGGAATTTTTCTATTGTATCTTCTGCATACCTAATGGAGAGCCGAGCTGTAAAATTCACGCATCCACCACAATCTGATTTTCTCCAAAGCTCCTGCGCCCAGCCAGCCAAGAAATTTTTGGGTGGGGAGTTTCCACTTTAGGCATATAAATTAATTTTTGGCATGTGTAAAGTTGTGTTCATAAAAATATGTAATTTTTATGAAAACATATACATAAAAATATGTATTCATAAATTAATTTTTGACATATGTAAAATAACGTTAATCATGTTAAAAATACACATATTTTTATGAACACAATTTTACACGTGTCAAAAATTAATTTACATGTCTAAGAACCACAATCCAAAAACGCATGATCTATTATGGCCTCAGGAGCATCAATACATCTTCGGCAACAACTTGGACAGTTAATGGTAGCTTTCTAATATGCTCCTAAAAATGTTGGGAGCATGAATGCTCCATTAAAATGAGTTGTAATAACAGGTCATCTGGTATTACTACTTTTTTTTTTATTTTAACCCAAATATTTTGATTTATTGTATTTTAATCCTACCCATTCCCTAATTTTCATCGACTCTTCTGCTGTTTGATTATTTTGCCATGGGAGAACACAAATAATTGCTTTCCATCCAACCAAAATACATATGTAAGAAACAAGATAATGGTACTAAAATTAATAATATGATTTAGTCAATATTTGATATTAAAATTAAGGATATAATTTGATCAATATTTAATTTTGTCAATATCCTTATCTATAAAATTTGTGAGAATGTAATTAATATTATTATCGAGTTCTTGTTATCAGAAAGAACTTACCAGGTATATATTGGTAGATTTTTTTAATATGTGTGGATTAGTATAGTCACTAATTTTTTAAAACTCAGATTAATTTAATGTCAAATATTATTGAGTATCTATTGGTTTAGCCCATTTGTGATCAATTTTGTTATTGAGCTCTTATAAGCACTTAAACCCATGTGGATAATGTTATTTTGGGTTTGTGGACCTTGTGTATGAGTTTTTTATGATGGGTAGGTTAATCTATATTATAAACATAAAGAGATGTCCCTATTCTTATCCTATATGTATTGTGGTTACCTCATTGAGGCCACAAGAGTTTTCTGCGCATATAGGGAATGATGATAGTTTCTCTCCTCTACACAAACGCACCGTTCGAGATTTTCCTTTAAAGATCAGGCATGACCGCGCTCATATTTGTCCTTTCCAGGTGATTCTACAACCCGATCTCTTGTATATTATATTTTATACATGCCATAATTTGGGATTAAATAGATTTAGGAATTTTGACATATCATTAATCAGTTTGAAACAAAATTCCTTCAATTGGTATCAGAACCAATTTAATCCTAATTATGGTTGTAAATTTCTTCTTGTTGAGAATGAGAATTTTGGTCAATTCAAGAACATCTTTTATTTTCTTTTTGAAAAATTAATCAAAACCCAAAATTGATTTCGATTACCGTTGTTTGAAGTTTTAGCAATTTTTTAATGCGTAATTTGCGTGTATTTTTTTGTGCAATTTTTTCAACCATACAAGAACATTATTTATGATTTTGGTTTTCCTTAGGCATTATTATTATTATTATTATTATTATTATTATTATTATTATTATTATTATTATTATTATTATTATTATTCCCAATTCTGATTTTGGAATGTGTTCCATATGCGCAATAATTAATTTTGGTAATTTTGGCGAATCTTAAATTGTTTCAAAGTTTCATGAGAATAGCTATTGCGTGGTGTTAGAAAAATGTGTGACAACTATTTTTTTTTTTGGATTGTTTTAAGTGTATAATATTATATATATGTTGAAATTGCTGCGCTTTTATAAACTATTGTGCAAATTAAAATCTGGGAGTTCAAATTAAAATCTGGGAGTTCATTTGGTATATTTAGAGTTGTTTTGACTAATTTTGCTCCTATCTACTATTTAAATCATGGATAAATAACTAAATAAATAAAGGAGTAGCTCCTCATGTTCTAAGCGCATGATGTCTCATCAAAATCATGAAATAAAATTTTATAATTAATTCTCACATTGCTATAGATACTTTGATATTGAATATTATCTTTTATGATACTTGGTAATTATTAAAATTATTATTACTACATATAATAGACAAGTGAGAATTATAATTAAAATGATAATTTTGGATTTTTATTTTGTATGATAAGGAACATTGATATCGATAAATATATTATTTTGATGCCAAGAAATTCATGTTGATTGTATGCCCTTTATTGTTGTTGAGAAATTTTTTTTAAATGGAAGACTTATTTAAATAAGTTTGGGCATATTAAAATTTATTTATTTATACATATTTTGCTCCTCTTTAATTGTTGATGCCAATTTTATTAGTTGAGCTTGTTGAACTCCGTAAATTGTGCAATCTAATATTAGGAGTTATTCTTGAAATAATTTTTTCGTTATAAGAGCATGATAATGTATCATGTGCTACATATAATTGTTTTAGTATTGGACGTTTGTGCATTGACAATATTAAAGTGCTTTGATATATATTATTAAGAATTAAAGTACAATTGTATGTGATTAATTTTATTGTATATTGTGTCATTGCAAATTTAAATAAATTACTTTCAATGTGATCATTATGAGAATATTATTTAAAATAATTTTGATTATTGAGAAATATTTAAGGCAATGGCAAGTTTATATTAAGTCATTATTGTGGTTAAGTTTTATATATTTCGTAAGTTTATTTTGTGAGCCATTTGTGAAAGTTATATAAAGTTCTGGTAATTTGAATCCTATTAAATTAACATTTACTTTTGTTGGCTCGACACACAAGGATAGGCAACACACTATCTAAGGTTAGTTATAAAACTTATATGGTTATTGGCATATTGTATAATTGCATAAGTGGAGAAATTTGTTCTTTTAAGGTCTTCTTCTCCCTTTTCATGCCTATTTTTGAATATGCAATTATGTATGAGAGTGTGAAAATTATCTGATTGATGTGGCATAAAAATTTTGGAATTCTATGAGCAATTTTGTCATTAATTATTATAGTTTCTTATAGTCACATGCTCACCTATTGTAAGACCAGTATTGTGTTTTGTAAATATTGTGAGACCTTATCTCTAAGAGTTCCATCCAGAATATTTATAATTATTTTAAACATTTTATATAGTTGTGAGCTCGCCTTTACAGGACCAATTACGACAAAGTGTTATATTGTTAATAATATAGTTGTGTTTTCATTGAAAATTATATTAATAATGCATTTATCCTATCGGTTTGTATTTATTAATTTGATTTTTTATATTTTGTTGAATGCATTAAATGATTGTGCCCTTCGAGTTTTCAATATCCTTTCGATGCTAACTTTAGGGACATGATATTTAATAGTTTATGAGAGTTTACTTCTTCATTGTAATCTAGGACCCTTAGGCGGGATTATAATAACATAGCAGCTCAAGTTGTTGTGACATATATATAATGTTACTTATTGTCAAGTATTTTATCGAATTGAATTAAGTAACTTTGAATATTTGTATTATTTTATGAAACTTGACGAATGAGATAATTGGGCATTCTATAGCAATCTAATTTTTTATTATTATTTGGATATGTAATTTTCTCAAATAAAAAAAATTAATAATGTTGAATGGATTGCAATTAATGTTGAGTTGTGTAAGTAATGGACATACCCTTCGGTGTGACATTATTTGGTATAATCATTTGTGTGATAGAGAAAATAGTTTAAATTTTATTTTGAAAATCTTGAAAAATATTGCTTATGCATAAACTATGAAAATATTAGTTCAACTATTTTACTCTATCAAGTGAGATAGACTTGTATGTTGTAATCTGGGACCCTTAAACGAGATTACAATGATGCAAGGGCTCTAATTCAATTAATTGCCCAACTAATTGAACAAGGAAAAACCAATACAATTATGGTTACTTAAGTATAATAAATGTTTTAATACATGATTTTCTCTAACTTTTGTATTTGTCATCGCTTTGTTGTTACTTGTTGGAACCTATTGAGGACATTGTTGAGTCTCCTAAAGTATGTTGTAATAGTAAACTCCCTATAGTTGTCATGTTGCGTTGATATGTTTTAGTCTTAATAAGACATGTTGAAAGCATAAATAATTTTTCTATTTTGTACCATTATTTGTGCTGTATTAAATCACTAACCTGTTGAATTTATTTTGTTATAAGTATTATCGTAGTAATTTGAGAAATATTATTTTATCGATATAATAATGATAATTATTTTTACTTAGTATCTTGAAATGATAAATTTGAATATTTCCTTTTATATTATTCAAATGTCAAAATCCTCAAAGGATTTTTTTTAGTTTTGCTAATTTTCTCAAGAAAAATATTGGGATTAAAATTATTCAAGTATTGTTGTGAAGAAAGCATTCTTCCAATTATGGTTTAATCATTTTGTGAGGATTTATTTTTTTAAGCCCAATTTATTGTGTTGATTAGTTCAACTTTAGAATAAAATAAATAAATAAAAAATAAAAAAATTTCTTTTGTCGATGATACAAAATTTATGATGAATACATTGAGTTAAACATATTGTACTTATGACATTCACTTTGGGAAATTTTCTTTTTTTTGGATTGAAGTAAAAGAATGTGTATATTTAATTCTTATGTATTTATATTTTGATTTTGTAAATTACCTGACAATCAATATGAATTAAAGCTATAAGAAGAAAGCGATTTTGTAACTGTTATTCTTTTGAAATACTTGTTGAAATTTTTTAAGTTTGCTATGTATGAAGCCTAATATTAAAACCAATTAAATGCCTAGGTGCAAGTTAAATTGACTTGATACGGGCTGTCAGGTATTATTGTTTAATATTGATTTTGATGTTGTTTACATCAATGGGTATTGCCAAAAGTAAGTAAGAGCAAAATTGTTATTAATGTGTTTTGTACTAGTTGTATATTGATGGCCAAATATTCTATATTAAATTGTTTCTATCGTGTGAAAAATTTTGGTGATGTCATTTTATGTCTAAGGCATAAAAATCTTTTAAATCATAATATATTGACGGATCTCACAAGGCACATATTGTTATAAATTTTGAAATGTGTTTGTGTTCTTATTGCACATTAATGTTTACTATAGTTGGAGTTGGAGATTGTCTTTTGATTATGTCCTCAATAATGGTTAAGTATAGGTCTCATGTGCTTCTGCTGCTGGTAATCTAATGTTGTGCTCAAGTGTGCACGTGCTTTTTTTTTTGTCATTGTGACACTTGAGTTTTGAGTGAGTTGTTGAAAACTTGCAAGTGATCCCATAATATGTGTAAAACATTTGAGATTTTAAACTCACTCGTATGTTGTTAAGTCTTTTAAGTGGTCGTTATGATTTTGTGAAGTATAGATTATCTTATTTGTGAAAATTCTTTTGTGGTTTTGTGTTTGCGATGACAAAGAGGAGTTGACTTGTTGTAAAGTCTCATATGGACACTTGTAATCTCCTCAATTATGAATACAGAGTTTGTGGTTGATAATGAAGTAATTTTGTGTGACTAGGTGGTTGATAAATTTTGTATAGATTAGCTTAATATTGTTTCTATTGTTATGACCACATTTTGGATAACTCTGCAATATTGTGTTTCTCTCTATTTTGGTATTTGTGTCATTGAAGAGAGATGGTGAGTTTCAGACTCACATTGAGTATTTTATCACAGAGTTGATAGTCTCACTAATAATGATATTATCATTAAAGTATTTTGGAACTTTTGGACTCTAATGGGGTTGTTATTGTTGTTTTGTTTTGATATGTTAGATTAGTGGGAGAATGTACATTATAATTATAATTATTATATTGTCTCAAGACTCATTGAAATTATTGTTGCCATATGTTGTTGTTGTGCACACTTTTGTGATGATATGGCGTATTGTTGAAGACTTTAGTACTCGGTCTCATTTTGTTATACTGAGATATTTTCTTTGAGATATTTTGTTGAATCTCAGTAGGCATCCTTGGTAGATGCCGGGGCCATTTTGTAGGGAATTGCACATTGATCACACTTTTGGTATGTAATTTTATTGTGCTTTCCCTTTGACCCACATACCACATTTGTTAAGTCACCGGGTTATAAGTATCTTGCATGTATGATATCAGTACTCCTATCGAGTATGATTTTCTGCATTGTTGAGATGCTTGTAATTCCATTTTGGACCGATGGTTGAAAGTGCTTGCTCATAGTTGACATTATTGTGGCCACGTTAATCTAGAGAGTTATTTTGTTTAAAGCTAAGTGTCTATGCTGTCCAAGTGAGAGATTGATAGATTTTTTAATATATGTGGACTAGCATAGTCACCAATTTTTTAAAACCCAGATTAATTAAATGTCAAATGTTGTTGAGCATCTATTGGTTTAGCCCATTTGTGATCAATTTTGTTATTGGACTCTTATAAGCACTTAAACCCATGTGAATAATGTTGATTTGGGTTTGTGAGTCTTGTGTATGAGTTTTCTATGATGGGTAGGTTAACACATATTGTAAACACAAGGAGATGCCCCTATTCTCATCCTATACTTATTGTGATTGTCCCATTAAGGCCACAAGAGTTTTCTACGCATATAAGGAATGATGATAGTTTCTCTCTTCTACACACACGCACCGTTTGAGATTTCTCTTTAAAGATCGAGCATGACCGCGCTCATATTTGTCCTTTTCAAGTGATTCTATAACTCGATCTCTTGTATATTATATTTTATATATGCCATAATTTGAAGTTAAATGAATTTAAGAATTTTAACATATCATTAATCAGTTTGAAACAAAATTCTTTCATATATAGCTTCTTTATAGCCAAGAACTAATTACAGATAAGAGAATATATTCTTTCATGTGAAACTTAAAATTTTTACATGACAAAATTATATGAAGAGAGAAATAAACATAAAAATTTAAATAATAAGTCTTCTTTAAAATTATAAGATCTTATATTAGAGTTTTTATATTTATATCTCTTTTTATTATATCTTATCATATGAAATTTTATATGAGATGATCAATTTCTTTATCGATATTATTAAAGCGAGATGCATGGAGCTTTTGTGATTATAATGTGAAATCCACGACAAGTGTCAAGTATTTATGACGTCTAAAAATCCAACTCAAAAGATAGGATAAACGAAGACAGAAAGTAATAGAAACGGTTCAATCGGAAAGAAGGAAAATTTGTGTTCATTTCTTTTGGCTGTGTGGAATTACGTACGAGTAATAAAAACTTGTATTATCATATGCTAACAAGTCATAATCTTCATTCAGAAACTGTAAGACAGCAACCAATGACTAGGGAGATTAGCGCAGTATGACGTATTTCAAATGCGCGGCGTGCGGTATGCAAAACGCGGTCGTAACAACCAAGTCGTCATTTTTTTTTAAAATAACCGACATTTCCTCAAATCTTTGACATTTTCAACACAACATAAATTAATTAGAAGCCGCGAAGGCATAGACAAACCTATGCCACGTTAGCAATGAAACCGCAGAAATAGAAGGTTGCGCATGAGGCTTTCTATGTGCACACTTCCCATCAATTACTTTACTTGGCATGTTCCTCATAAATATTTTCTTTTAAAAAGATTTTACCAATAATTTTTCATACCCAATAAAATATTAATAACAACTCTAATTTTCTTAAATTTCATTTTTCATCATTTTATCGCGATTTCGGTTACACCGTCCTTATTTCTTCTTCGAGGGGTTGAACTTGGCATTGCGCTGCAAAGCCAATTAGCTAGGCCCCAAGTGATGAAGTCCAAGCTGCAAATGGATGATCTAGTGCAACCTTATTAGTTCTCGTTTCATTACTTATTTTTGGTTATGATATGTATACTTTTAACGCGCGCTTCATTAAATAATTTTTTAAATTCAACTTAAATTTTTTTAATAGAATAATCCAATTTTTTTATTTAAAATATCATGTGTTTTTAGATTATATTTATATCCGCTCTCTCGTCTTTTTTTTTTCTTTTACAAAACCACACAACTCTTTTTATCATTGTTATTTTTTTTTTAGGGTAAAGTTATCATAGTTATTTTTTATTTTTGGTACGTATCAATATCATAGTTATTTTTAAATTTACAAAATTACGTCAAACCTTTTTTCGTGAAATAAGCCAAGTGTATGTATGTGTGTATATATATATATATATATTGGAAAAGAAATATCTGCCCATACTTTAATTTTCTTGATAAGTTGTGCATAGCCCATCCTTTTTCTTTCCCTATAATTATCACATCAAATTATGTATTAGGAATCGGAAACATGAATTGGTTCTGACAATAAATAAATAAACCTGAAATTATTCAAGTATAAATAAAAATAAATAGAAAAAGCAAATAAAAGTGGGAATTGGGAACACACATCAGATATATTGGGACCACCCTTAAAAGTGTTGAACAAAGCATGGATGCATGAATCGGATTGCAGGATATAGTTGTATAAATCAGATGAACCGGAATGGTCCAATCGCTAAATCTACAAATCGGTCTTTGAGTTGGTTCGGTGTATGCTCATATCATGTTTTTTGCGTTCAACCAAGTCAAATTAAGGTGACCTGAGGGGAATCGCTTGGATCGGTCTAACTTGATTTTTATTTATTTATTTAATTGATATTTCAAAAATATAATTTGTTAAATTTGAACATAATATTAAAAAAAATTTGTTGTTATGAAATATATTTTGTTATCAAACCACATGTTCTTCTTAAAGAACAATCTCTTCTATAATTTATTTTATTACTATCATTAATGTTTTTTAATATAATATTTTTATATGAAATAATTTTTTCATTTAATATTTAAAAATAAAATTTTATCTAGTTTTCAGATTCAACCACTTGACTTACACTCATACTACTAATTCAATTACCCAAACGTGTAATTGAGTTGAACTCCTGTCTTAATTATACAATTATTAATCAAAGTATTATCAAACTAAAACTATTACTATATTTAGTGTTATACTTTCAAAGAATACATTAATATAGACAACATTCGTAGTATTAAAAAAAGTTGACCATTTGCATACTGTCATTATCTGCCTTTATAAGTTGTCCATGTTGGTATTAAATAGTTTAGCTTTTGGATTTTAACTGTGCCTAGATATAGGGAATCAAATCTTCTATTGACTTTTCCTTCCCCATGATATTCTTTGGTGTGAGAGTTTATACTAATTCCTTTAGTTACGGGAAACTCAAACTTTTGTCCTTTTTTAAGAATGCAATTTGCCCTCCCACAACGCCCTATCCTTGTGGGTTTTTTTTCATCACAATTCTGTCAATATAAGTGATAGTTTAAAAAAAATAAGGGATATTATTACTAATTAAAAGATTTTTTATTTAATTACCAGTTATTAAGTAAAAGAATAGAACTCCAGAGGAAATAGGAATGGCAGATTTGAATCCGAGATATAACGGATATTGACTTTTAGCTTGATAATCTCCATATCACCATGGTTAGAGTTAGAGAAAAAGTCATAAACTTTATTACTAGTTCTGTATGTCAATTCACTCAAATTTAATTTCAATGATTACAGAGAACACAAACCAAAAGAAAATTACTCACAAAGTACTTGCCACGTAAATAGAGATTATGCTATGCACTTGTAATTAATCTCCATTATTGGAAGCAAACATACGCGAACCCCAAGTACAAGAACAAAAAAAAATAACAAATTAAGTAACCATATATAAATGACTACGGTAAACTAGCTACCCGTTCTCCTTCAGTAATCAGTATCAATGCTTCCATTATTGGTCTCTTCTACGTAAACCTGGATGAAGATCAAAACGAAATAAGCAAGACACTCAATTAATGTATACGAACCAATTTATAGCCAAAGGGCTTTTTTACTAAACTGTTATTGGTGACAAAATTATTTATCAAAATAATATTATTTTAAAATTACATATCAAATTGTAACTCTTTTGTTTAACGTGACATTTTTTGATAATTTTTTATTCATGTAAGATACGTCAAACGCTTTGGCGTACCCATGTTGATTACGCCAATACGTTTGGTGTAATCTACGTGATTACGCCAACATGTTTGGCGTATCCACGTAGATTACGCCAAACATGTTAGTGTAATCAACTTGGATATGTCAAACGTGTTGGCTTAATCAAGGTGGATATGCAACACGTTTGGCGCATCCTGTATGGACCAAAAATCATTAAAAAATATCACATTGGACAAAAGAATTACTAAACGCTGAATTTCTCCTACCAGTGCATCTATTAGGAATGCGATAAGCACTTTACTAATTCGTCAGTTACTATACATATTTTATATCTATTTTTTAAGCAGACATTTAGAGCATTGGTTTAGTTCAACTACTGACGTTGCAGCTCGAAAATCTTCTATGCAGTTCCTACATTCATTGCAGGAGCAGTTCAGAAAACATGAGAAATGTCCGCCTCCCCAGGATGTCGAAATCGTGTCTGAGTACTCGCTAACTTTGTTCTCCTTCTATGTTGCATCCCCTATTTATTGGACTCCTCGGGTGACCATGAAATGTCATCTGTTAATGGAGCTAGACGAAGTTATTCCATTGTAATGCGAACTGCTCCTGCAATGAATGTAGGATCTGCACAGTAGATTTTTGAGCGGCAGCGTCGTCAGTAGTCGAACTGAACAAATGATCTACCATGTCCGCCTAAAAAATAGATATAAAATATGTCATTATAATCAATACAAAATATATATAGTAATTGAAGAATTGGTAAAGAGCTTATCACATTCTCAATAGATGCATTGGTGGGAGAAATCTAACGTTTGATAATTCTTTTATCCAACGTGACATTTTTTTAATAATTTTTGGTCCACGCAGGATACGTCAAACTTGTTGGCGTATCCACCTTGATTAAACCAACACGTTTGGCGTATCTAAATTTATTATACCAACATGTTTAATCTACGTGGATGCGCCAAATATTTTGGTGTAACCACGTAAGTTACGCCAAACGTGTTGGCGTAATCAACTTGGATACGCCAAAGCGTTTGACGTATCTTAAAAATTATTAAAAAATATCACGTTAGACAAAAGGGTGACAGTTTAGTATATAATTTTAAAAAAGTGACATTTTGATAAATAGTTTAAAAAATGTGATATTTTAATAAATAGTTTTTTCACTAATGACACTTTGGCAAAAAAGTCATAGTTAAAAACATGATCCTTATTTTGACCTAAGAAGGAATGAAAGTAGTATAATTCTTGATTATTATAAATACCTCATATGTGATCATCTATTCTTGGGTTTAAATATCTCCTTCGCAGTTGCTGCCTTCTTACCCCCAGAGCTTGAAGAAGTTGAGCTACTTCCCTGAGGTGGGGGCCTTGTAGGACAAAGAGACTTTTGAATGTTGATGTTGGTGGAGTTCATTCTGATAAAGGATCTTTAGCTAAACACAAATAAATTTGGCTAAGGAACTACTTGTTTCACAGTTGTGTCTTGATCGGATACTGCTTCCAAATTCCAATACCCATAGAGGTATTTACAATGAAACGTTGAAACCAGACACCGCATACCCACATTCTAAGAAGGCAAGAAGGAACTTACCCAGTAACTTGATAGTAATTAACAGGGAAACTACATTTTCCATTACCACCTATGACATATTGTGAAAACAAACCCAAATCAAATTGACCATGCATAGGAAGCAACAGATAAACTTGGGTTATTGAAAGCTATACAATTTGGTGACCAAGTAAACAAGGTCGTGTCGTTCGCTTATCCCTTATTTGGGTTGTAGATTGTGATTCACTTCATTTTCGTGGAAACATCGTTTGCAAACGTATCCTCACACGGCTTTGTTTTGTGTTAAACTAAGGGGAAGTTGCTATTAGTTTGAATGCTCTCAACGATTTCAATGTTTGAGGGAAATTTAATGTTCTCTTTGCTAACTCTTTTTGTGGATAATTCAGGTAAACCCTCCATTTGTATAACGTTAATTTTTACAAAATACAAGATTGATTGATAAATGGAATAAAACGATAAATACTATTCATCAACTCAATAGTTAACAAGTATGCTACATTATTCTTGTAAAATTTCTAACTCGTTAGCATTTTTCTGTCTGAATTGAAAATTTGGATGATGTCATGCGGGAGATTCATATGATTTGATTTATCATTTATGTATTAAGGTGGAGTCAAAGTTTAAATTAACCATAAATCTCGTTAGTCAAACACTCAAACCGCTTTGTTACCATTACTTTATGGAATGGGTTTACTATTTCCAAATGAATTCTACAAAATTCTTTAGGCTTTATATAGATTGAGAACTAATTGAACTTAATATTATATAATTATCTAATGTTAAGTTTGTCTAATAAAGAGTAAGTGAATTCCTAGCCCCATTGATAAACCCTGTCACCTTCCCCTTAGACTAATTAAATTGGTAGATAAAAATATTTTGGGATTAGCAAATATGAGAATGTGTGGTTGAAAAAGAATTTTAGACATATTATTGGCGGCTTGATCGGCAGTACGAAGGAGTCATTCTTGATACTATTTTTATCAAAACAAAAAAATTAAAAATTAAAAAGAGTCAATGGATTCAAAATAGGAAAAAAAAAATTGATAAACTTCTTTACCCTACCATAAATTTAACCGATCCTACCTACTTTTATATTTTAAAATCATGGAAGAAAACCCCCTTTACAACCTTAAAAAAAAAAAAACTAGTAAAAGAACTATTAAATTGTAATCAAATGTCACATCTGTATATATTTTAGTGGTCAAGTTGACCAAGATTATAACCAAGTATAAAAATCCTCCAAGTCTGTTTGCATAGCATTAAATAATTGATCTTCTTTTTAGCCATTTGGGTATTTTTCGTGACCACTTTGCAATCTAAACTTAGTCGGTATAATATTTGATCAAGGTTTAATGGTTCTATTATTGTTTCTACTTTCCATTGAGAATTGACGTAGCAATAACATTAAATATTGAAATGTGAATGGAGGTTTTTAAGTTTTGAATTAAATAAGAAGTTTAGGTATAATTTCAATTAAATATTCGGAAAAGTTCAAGTAATTTTCCTATAGAGCTGTCATGAATTAATTTTAAAGACGTGTTGAGTTGACTCGTGTTCTACGAAATAGTCTGGAAAGTGAATTGTTTATTCAGGTTCAAAAATTTCAATCTCTACAAGTTTTGTATTAGTGTCCATTGACTTTTAAAATTGAGTATAAAATTAAAATTTAGAATTAAAATTAGATTTTTTAATTTTAATTTTTATATTTAGAATACTATTTAAAATTAGAATTATAATTTCATAAATCAATTTTATGAAATTAAAAAATAATTAAGTTAATTTTTTTTTAATTTTTAGTCTTTACTTTAAAAATTATTAATTTCATATCTTAAAAATTAAACTCTTTCTTTCTCTCCACATTTATTTATGAATAATCATATTTATTGAGATTTTATATTTATATAAAAACTATTATAATAGCTATTTATTTTTTTCTAAAAAAATTCATGAAAATTTTCTTTATGAAAACAATGACTATTATATTATAAAAATATTATTGTATGAATATTTTTATTAATTTTAATTTTGTAAAAAAAAAATTTAATGTTTTAGATCATACCTTTAAATAATAAAATTATAATTAAATTTAGAATTACAATTTTTATATTAATTCTTTTACAACTCCAAATATAGAATTTAAAATTCTAAATTAATTCTAATTCTGAAAGAATTAAAATTAAAATTAAAATTCTATGTTTAAATTTCAATTCCAAACGGATCCTTAAAAAATTTAAATATATATTGGTTTTTCAATTTTTGAAATATACCTCATATCAAATATCTAAAAAAAAAAAAGATTAGAAAGATATTAGAAGGAACGAAAACAAAATAAGGGATAAGAATATCGAGGGAGCGATTACTTAGATGATGTAATTTATTTGGTAAAAACCAAATGTTTTTTTTTTCTTTTTCTTTCTTTTTGTTTTTTGGTAAAAACCAAATGTTTCGTTTGTGAACGTGTGCCGTTTAGCTTTTGGTTCCTTCTGAGTGGTAACAACTCAATCTTTGAACCACTTCATTCGAGAAGGGACAATGCTTATTTGATCATAATTCAATTATTATCAAATTGCCATTGATAACAAAATTATTTATTAAAATATTATTTTTTTAAATTATTTACTAAAATATCATTTTTTAAAAATTATATATCAAATTGTCACTATTTTGTTTAACGTGGCATTTTTTTAATAATTTTTAGTTCACGTGGGATGGTTAAACAGAGTGGCGCATCCATGTTGATTACGTCAACACGGTAGACGTAATTTTTGTGAATGTGTCACCCTGTTTGGCGCATCTCACGTGAACCTGCCATCTATGATGACGTTTTTCATGTTTGGCGCAACAAAGTCAAAAACATCATTACGCTTGGCGCAACAAGGGTATATATTCGTTGCCCCTTGCTTCATCCGTGCCATAAGCATCATTTTCTCAATTCTCACACTCTCTCTACAAATTTTTTCTTTCTAAACTCTCTCAACTCTCTATCACCTAATTCATTTCTCAGTTGCTGCTAGAAATAATGTTTGGATTTTCTATTTGATCATATTCAAATATTATTTCCTATATATAAATATTTATTATAATATTTATTTTTTATGATTTATTGACTTTTTTATTATATTAATGTTAATGTGATTTTTTTACAATTTTTTTACTTGACTAATTAATAATGTAATTAAAGGATACGTAGTGTGAATTATATGAATTAATTGTACATAAAATAATAGTATGAATTTATTTCTTAAGTACTTGACATGTTTTAATTAACTAAATATAGTTTAATTTAAATTAGTAGGGCTTAGAAAGTTATTTGTACATAAAATAATAGTATGAATTCATTGTTAGATGTGTAATTTTATTGTAATTAACACGTGTAAGTTGACTGCATATGTGTTGAATTGTTATTATTCAAAGTAGAATTGACATGACGAAACCCCTTAATGTGCACATTTACTTCAATGGGACAATGTATGATGGTAAAAAGAGTCTCATGTATCAATGTCCTCCTCCTATGCCTATTGTGATCACAACTAATATGACTTTGGATGCCTTGAAAAATAAGATTCATTCAAAGTTGAGACTCCAAGCAAATGTATATGTGTCAAAGGTTGTCTATCAATGTCTACAATGCTACAATCCATGGAGATGGATACGTCTTCCATTAGAAGACGATGATGATGTAAAATACATGATAGATTGCTTCTGTCAAACTTCGAACATGGTCTCGATGGAGTTGTATGTTGAGGCAAAAACAAGTGGGCATGAAGAGTATGTTGAAGCTCCTGGTGAAACAAAATCATAAGCTGGTCCTTCTAATCCAATTGAGTCATACAATATGATTGTTATTGGTGGTGCAAATGATTGAAGTTGATAATCCACTTGTCAGAGATGCAGTATGAGACACAAGTGAAGATGAAGAACAGGTAGCTAAGGCTAATGATTCAGACATTGACATAGAGGCAGAAAATTTACAAGAAGAAGGCCCTCCATTATCAGTTGCCCCTCAATCCATGTTTGTGCCTCTAGACCCTGAATCTGTGTTTATGCCACCATGCCCTCAATTTTCTCATGTCAATTGGGATACATTAAGTAATCCTCATAACTTGCTTGAATTATATTGTCATGGGACTTGGAGCATAAATGATGAATTATATGTTGGCTTGTAATTTCCATCAAAAGATGCCTTGAAGTTAACCCTCAAACATTATTTGATTCGTAGGCATCAGGAGTACAAGATTGAAGATTCTGATTCACAAAAACTAACTGCAAAGTGCCTTAGTTTTGGCGAATGTTGTAATTGGAGAGTTTGGATCATACAAAGCAAGTGGTCGAATGCATGGAAGATTACAAAATATAATGGACCTCACAGCTGCATCAACCTAATTGTCTCATTAAATCACCACAAGTTGGACTCTTGTATGATCTGCTCTTGCATTTTAGAGATGGTTAGATCAAAACCCGATGCACCTATATACTTGATTGTTGAAAGGATTAGAAACCAATTCGGTTACCAAGTTTATATCGAAAAGCCTGAGAGGCAAAACTATTGGCCATTGTGAAGGTTTTTAGGGATTGAGACAAATCTTATGAGGTGTTTCCAGATGGCTAGCGGCTATGAGAAGAAACATGGAAGGCACAGTGGTGGAGTTGCAAGACGAGGAATGTTTTGTGCATAAATGACATGATTGTTCGAAAGGAATGTTTTCTCGATTATTCTAGATATTTAGACCATGTGTTGTTGGCTTCCAATATTGCAAGCCCATTGTTCATATTGACGTTACTCATTTGTATAGCAAATACCGTCATAAGTTGTTGATTACAACAACCTAATATGGAGATAGAAAACCTCTTCCAATTGCATTTGCCATTGTGGAAGGGGAGACAAAGGATGCTTGAAGTTGGTTCATGGCCCACCTTCGGGAACATGTCATACAACAAGAGGGTTTATGCTTTATATCTGATGGACATTGAGGCATCTTACAATCAGTGGCAAATGAAAATTTTGGATGGCAGCCATCGAATACGTATCATGTCTACTGCATATAGCACATAGGTTCCAATTTTAACTCTAGATTCCAGAATAAGGAGTTGAAAAGATATTTGATTAACACGGGTATTTAAAATTTTCAACTTGTATTCTAATTTATTATACTAACAGTTAGTTCCTAATACCAACTCATTCAATTTATTGTATCAGGGTATGAACCAATTGTAATCAAGTTTGATGTTAAGCTGGAGAAGTTGACAGCTACTACAGAGATGACAAATTAGATTAATGTGATTCCAAAAGAAAAATGGAGTTTGACAAATGATGGTGGCCGCAGATTCAGTCATATGACTACCAATTTGTCAGAGTGCATCAACGAAGTGTTGAAGGGTTGCAAAAATCTACCTATAACTATATTGGTTCAGTTGACATGTACCAAATTGGTAGAATACTTTGTCAACCGAAAAGATGATGTGAATATGAAAATCATGACAAATGGGTAGGAATGGAGTGATGATTTATTGAAGCACTAAAGAATGAACATGGCAAAGGCGAGCTCACACTAAGTTCGCTGGTTCAATATACAGAATATCAGGTTCATGATTAAAGAGGCTTTTAACTATATAACACAACTTGGTGGAGTTTCTTATACGTTAAACCTGCGAGAAGGCCAGTGTGACTGTGGGGTGTTTCAAGCATTGCATTTTCCATGCTCTCATGCGATTGCTGCGTGTGCTTGTATGGCAATTGACCCATTCTGATATATGCATAGGGTTTACAGGGTGGAGAGCATTTACAAAGCTTAGAAGGTTGAATTTGAACCAGTTCGGGCTGAGCCATGGTGGCCTGCAGGTCCTGACATAACTTTGGTGCTTAATCATGCATTGCTTAGATCTAAAGGTTGACCAAAATTAACCCAAATCAAGAATACGATGGATTGGCGCGAAGCAGGGCTAGGACAAACGTGTATAAGATGTCATCAACCTGGACATAATTCTCGTGCATGTCGTGTTGGTGAATCAAGCTCCTTGAGGGATGATGGAGAAGGGCCATCTAGTTAATTTAGGATATATTTTCATTGTCAGACTCTTATATTAGCCAACCATCAATATGTATTTTGGAGCCATATTGTTGTGTATTACTCCACTATGATGTTGTATTCGAGTACTATTAATATATGTTAGTTGATTATCAGTGTGCACTTCGTTACTTCCATATAATTTGATTCTTATATTGCTTTTAACTGTGCCTTCTTTTCTACCATCAATAACAAATATTATATATTATTTTTCATATTGTCATACTAATTGTTGTTATTTGGCATACAGCATGACAAATGACATTCCGTGTAAACTCAGACCCAGAGGATGACCCAATTTTAGAGTTGCAGGAGTATCATGTTTCTCAGCATGTATGGTATGGACATGAGGACCGATACTTAATGTTAGACGTGCTCAGAAAATAAAACATATGGACCCCTCTGCGCCGATTCTTCCATATCTGTAGCAAGATGGCTTCTTGGGAGTTGCACATATAGATTATTGCAGCATTGATCACTCCTTGATTATTGTGTTGGTTGAGAGATGACGCTCAAAGACACATACATTTCACATGCCTATCGGAGAGTACACCATAACGTTGGAGGACATCGATATCATATCGGGTTTTCTTATTGACGGCACTACTGTTACTGGTCTTACCCATCGAACTAATTAGCTTGATCTATATGATCGATTGTTAAGGATTGATGAGACTCCGTTGCTCATATCTAGAGCACGCATTGATATGACATATATGTGGCAGCCAATTATTACAGAAGTCACTGATGATGATGATGACAAGTACGTGCAACAGTGTGCATGAAATTACTTACTTAGGTTGCTTGGGGGTTTCTTATGCCCTGATCATTATGGTAAGTCTGTGCACTTGATGTTCATTCCGCTGTTGGAGGACTTTGCTGTTGCTGGGATATACAGTTAGGGGTCTGCAGTCTTGGCATACTTGTATTAAGAGCTTTGCAAAGCTACAGACTATAGGGCACACAAGATCGAATGAGCTTGTTTCTTATTGCAGTATTGGGCATGGTACAGATCTCCCCATCTTGCCCTTACATTGGCTGACCATGTTGAACCTGATGTATTTTATGGTGCTAATCGTGGTTAATTACGTTCATTAGGATAGCAGTAAGTTTCTTTTCATATCATTTCTTTATATTACTTTGCTCTATTACTTACTTTGCTCTATTTCTCACTTACGTTCATATTACTTTGACTTACAATCATAATACTTTGACTTACAAATAGGTGGCGCAAACATAAAGTTTTGAGTGATATTATGACCGGCGTACTTGAATATTATCGCCAGTTCTTTGATCAGCTGAAGAATGATGAGATATGTATTATTTTACATTCATTTCAATTACTTATGTATATGGCTTCTTAATACTATGTACATATCATTTTGCAGATTATATGGAAACTATACACAGATAAGAAGGTGGCATCACTTCCACATTTTTGTGTGGCTGGTAGGGACATCACACTAGCAGCGGTCCCTCTTATATGTTTTCACATTGTTGAGTGGCTCCAGCCAGATCGGGTGATGCACCAGTTTGGTCTTGACCGGCCTATACCACAGAGGTTGCTCCAACTTGACAGCTTGCACTTAGTTACACTGGCAGGTAGGCATGATGAGAATTGGTCAGCTACACACACTGTTTACATAGCCACATAGGATAGTCAAATGGAGAAGCTTGTTATGGGAATCCCATTGTAAGCACCCATCACTTCGCGTTCTAAGTACATGTGTTGGTACAAAAGAATTACCAAATGTTAGATTTCTCTCACCAATGCATCTATTGGGAATGCGGTAAGCTCTTTGCCAATTCGCCAGTTACTATATGTATTTTGCATTGATTATAATGACATATTTTATATCTGTTTCTTAGGCGGACATTGCAGAGCATTGGTTCAATTTGACTACTAACCCTGCTGCTCGAGAAGCTATTGCGTAGATCCTACATTCATTGCAAGAGCATGATCACATTACAATGGAACAACTTCCAGCTCCAGCGGCAGATGACATTTTTTGGTCACCCGAGGAGCTCAATGAATAGGGGACGCAGTGTAGAAGGAGGACAGGGTTAGTGAGCACTCGAACACGTCTTCAACATCCCGAGGACTCCGTTTCTACAAGCCAACACATGACTCAGCATCCTACCACTGCTACCGCTCTGAATGTAACTGCTACATACCTGGCCACTCATTTTACCACTTACAATTTACCCACCATACCTTTACCCACCATATCCTTACCTGCCACTGGGTTGTCCACTATATCCTTACCCACCACAGGGTTACCTACCATATCCCAGCCCACCACCTGGTTACCCACTATACCCGTCACAGTCAGGTCCTTCTTTTGATCCCTCTCACAGGCCACCACATTCTGATGTTGACCCATCTCATTGATGTGCAATTATATGTCATTAGTGTATCTAAGAATGTTATATTTAGTGGTTTTTGTTATATTACTGTTGATGGTTTTCTATTGTGATTTTGGTACCCTTGTTGGATTAAACATGTTTGCTGCTTAGTTTCTATTGATGATCTTGGTACTATGATTGAGTTGAATTAAACAGATTTATGTGCTTTTGGGGAGGTCCAATATTTAGGAAAAACTCTGTCAAAATTTTCATAAAATCCGAATGATTGACCTTTGGTTGAATTATGTCAAACAGGTTTATGAAAATAAAAAATTTGAAATACCCTTCTGTGTTAACCAAAAATATAAAAGAAATGTCACTCCTCAAAGTTGGAAGGGTCATGATTGGGAGAGTACTCACCAAATAAACGTAAAAAAAAGGTGCATTTTTTCTCAAATAAACATGCAAGAACAAACACACACAAAAGAAAAAAGAAAAAAAATGAAACTTTTTTGACTTTACAAGACTCTTGTTGTGACAAGCAAATGTGTTTGGTGTTTTAGTGAACATGCAAGCTAAAGAAAAAAGTGATAGAATGAAAGAAAAGCTCATCTCCAAATGATCACTCAGAGAAAAAGGTGATAGTGGAGAGAGTAGGGGGTGGATAAGAGGTTGGTGTTAGAGTTGGTCTTTTATCGACAACACGAAATTTGAATTTCATGGAAAATGTTGAAACTTGAAACTTAATGGCAAGGTTTATAGGTGTGGAGAAAATAATGTTGAGGATAACAACTCACAAGTATTTCATCTTTAGTGTGGTGTTCATGGATTGCGCTAAGAAAAATGGCTTTTTTGCCTTTGTTGCGCCAAATTTTTTGGTGTTTTCTCTGTAGAAACGCCATTATAGATGACACATTCACGTAGGATGCGCCAAATAAGGTGACACATCCACGTGGATTATGCCACCAAGGTAGTCGTAATCATCGTGGATGCGCCAACCCTGTTTGGCTCATCCCATGTTGATTAAAAATTATTAAAAAATACAATGTTGGACAAAATGATGATAATTTGATATATAATTTTAAAAAAATAACATTTTAGTAAATAGTTTAAAAAAATGACATTTTAATAAATAATTTAACAACCAATAATAGTTTGGTAAAAAAGCCAAAAAAACATGTCCTCCTTTTCCCTTGCCTAATGCCTACTTTTATTCAAAGAGACTTGCCACCTAACATTAAATAAGCTACTTGAATTCCCTTCTTCATTAATAGGCTTCTCAAAGTTCATCAAAATACTGAAACTGAAGGTGTTTATTTGCCAAGGCGCTTGAAGGCAGAGCCTATATAGAAGATGATGCTTGAGTACCATGGTTGCTCCCTTGCTTTCATCTTCTTCGACTGTTGATAGATTAAGTGCGACTCAATTGAAGAGACCATAATTAAAGATTAATTCACTTGCTTGAGTTCTCATTTCCAGGTGGATTGTCAACCATAAGCCACGCTAATTAACTTATTATTATATATAAGCGATTAAGCGAGTTTATGTTCGGCAATAAAACGACATGGACGATGCCTCAAGTTTATATCATAAATATCTTGCTCATAAAATTTTACAATAAAATATTAATTTTCACTCTATCGAATTGTGTTAAGATTAATGTATAATATAATAATATTTTAATATTTAAATTGATTAAAGTTTTAATAAAAAATTATTAAATATTATATATATGTATGTATGCATGTAGACGAAAGGAAAAGAATTGATTATAATTTTATGTGTTATCAAAATATGAGATTTGTCTTATTCTGTCATTGAATGCATGACAAATAAGTTATTGTTTTAAAAATGTAGTTAAGTTGAAAGAGAATGATAATTCACAAAACTAATGTAATACACATCTAGTGATATGGAATAAGATAAATTTCTTGTTTCAGGAGCATTTAAGATTTTCTTTTTACTGTATATGTTTACAAGAAGAAACAAAGTGCATTATTAAAAAATAACAAAGCTTCCATGATCGGAGAAACAAACACACAGACACAAACCAACAAATTAACAAAATAAATAAATAAACTGCTAGCTAGACATGTCCGCACCGTTGCACTAGCTTCCATCCCCCTTCAAGAAACCTTTTATTCTAATATTGGTTCCACTTTCACATCAATCTGCATGAAAATAAAAAAGAAATGAGCAAAAATACAAAGACAAACACTATACTTTAGAAGATCACATATCTAGGACTAACTCTCCAAAAAATTTATACAACTAGGTAGGGGTACAAAAATGGTTAAATATCGCTAATACATTCTCTCACGTAAAGAAATTTTACAAATTTTGAAGAATGATAGTAGTGAGAATTGAACTTTTAATCATTTGACCATAAATATTTTGATATTAATTATGCTAATAACCAATTCTCTGAAAAGTTTAAATAGAGAGAAGTAACGAAGTTGTCTTAACTAATTTGAATATGGCATAAAAGAATTAGAGTTGATTGGAAATAAGTGCCTGGCAAATAGCAAATGGTATAAAATCATCTTGATCTCCTTGAAAAGATCTGTTGAGTAGTTGGCAATTGAGTGCCAGAGGTTGGGGGGTTGGAGTTACTGCCCTGAGAAGGTGGCCTTGTTGTAGGACAAAGAACATTTTGAATGGATATGTTTTGGGAACTCATTGTGCCTGCTGCTTCAAACTGGGATTTGAATTCACAATACTTGTTATAGACAATGTTGCTTTTGGGATATGTGCTTGAATCTTGATGAAACATATTGATATGGCTTGGGGGTATTTATAACTTACGAAGCGATTAATATAGAGAGTTATTTTCTGTTGCCATTAATACTTTCCAAACTTTTTCGGATTACAATTTTGAAATGCAATAGTGTGAGACATGTAGCTTGTGGCACAAGGAGATATCCGCGGTGAGTGGGCTTCAAATTAAATTAATCTGCATGGTTTGCTACACACCTTCATCCAACGAGAACATGGGACTTCAAGTATCTAAGCTTTCGCAGCTAATGTGTAAACCGTGAGGGAAACTCCTTTGTCAAAGATTTTGACTTTGAATACACGCTATTACTATGTAATTTAGGCTATTGCACTGTAAATGCCATTTTAGGACTTGCTGGGTTCATATCCCATGATAAAATATTTTATACATCAGTTGTTAGTGCTTAAATGATATGTATATTTGCACATTATTTCTGATTACTTCATCTTACATTTTTTTTACACAAAGACTAAGTCATGTGTTGCAGACCAACGTACAGGATGGGAGTCAAGTCCCATTTAATTGGTTTTGGGACACGTATACATGCAGGATCGACAAAACAACCATTTTAATCTCGGTGTTATTATTTATTATCCTTCCCCGCGCGGTTGACCAAATAATATCTTTTCTGCAAAAATATGACAAAATGATCAATTTCATAAAAAATATGGCCAAAGAAATAACAGAAAGGGTTTTTGTACGTAAAAATTGATTACTAAAGGGAATGCTATTATCATTAATATATATTGGGGAATGAGCTGCTCCATCAATTTTCCTATTAGACCGCGCGCTTCTATTTACAAATTTAATTGATAATCTCATCCATATCAAACTGTTAGGATTTATTTTCGTTTTATAAAAATTATGGTAAAATTGCAAAAAAAAAAAGGTTAAACTTTGGTTGATGTTTATTATCTGAGTTTTTAAAATTAAAAAACCTATTGCACTTTACTGAATGTGACAAAAAAAAATTCATCCAACATCACTTAATCTTCACATGATATTTCACTGGCTTTACTATTTACTCAAAATAAGCAATTAGCAGCCTTATAAGACTTCTTAGCAATGCATATTTTGCTTTACAAAAAGAAAAATGCTAGAAAGTCAAAATTTTTAATAGAATAATATGATATATTTATTGACTTTTGAATAAGTGAGAGATTATTACCACTTCATTCCATATTCTGTCAAATATTCTGAATATTTATTCTGGCTGTGTAGCATTACTTGACGTACCATTGTTAAAAACTATATGAAAGATGTTTAATTTCTTTGGTAAACTAATTAACCTTTTGCATAAGTTACATTACTTTTTTTAAAAACACAAACTAAACACATAATTATATAAAATTATTAGGCTGTATACAAATTCTTGCACAGCTTTTGAGTTAAAAGTAATGAAGAAAAAATAGGTTTTTATGTGTATAAATAATTATGAACGTAACTACATTTTTCAATACTATAATGCATTATGCACCCTAGATTTAGGGTACGCGTTGGCCACAGGGTTTCATCGTCTAACCACAGACTTACCACACGGCTTATTACATTTACATGCCTACTTCGTTTTGTAGAAGGTTTCAATGAATCAGCAAAGAAACTGTACCTTTTCGTGTTTATATTGATAATCTCCCTTGGAGCCACCTAAACTTAATGCTTTGGATGGTGATGATTTAATTTTTAATGCAAAAATAAAAAATAAAAAATGAATAAATTAATTACCACAAATCTCATTTACAAAGCCTTTTTCTTTTTTCTTGCAAAAGTTTTGAATGGATCCGAGATGTATTGACTATTGAGATTGATCCCTTTATTTGGCCTATGGGCAATACAGTCGTGTCTCTACCCCGCGGTTCCGTGGGTGACTTACAGCGCTTTGTAAAATATATACACTATATACAATATAGGTAAAAAAGATTTTTTAGTCCCTTATCAACATTTCATTTTTTAATTTGGTCTTATAGCAATTTTTTTTTAATTTGATCTCTTACTTTTACTTCTATCATACAATTTGGTCTTCCGTCAACCTTCCGTCACTCTCATTAATGGAATATGCAGACATGGCATAAACGGAGCTGAGTTGGTGCTTAGCTGGACCTTAGGCTTGATTGGAAATTGAAACTAAACAAAATGACTTTGTTTTGTTTAGTCCCCAAAAATGTTACCGTTGGTCATTTCCTCCCTTTAAGTTGTCTTCTTTCTCTATTTTTTATGCGAATTTTAAGTTGCAAACTCAAGTGCAGGTTATTTCAAGTAATAAATTCTCAAGAGTCCGAGGTCGATCCATAGTGAATTAATGAAAAAAAAATTATTTGACATAAGGAAAATATTTTATCACAACAATAAAGGTGATAAAACTTAGTCACAAATAAAAAGATTTACTTGAGTTAGGAGATCCACTCTTGATAAGTAAATTAAGGACAAAATTAATTCATTTTATAACTCAATTAGAATTCATGCATAATGGAGGTTCCAATTGAAAAATACAACATTCAAAGTTCATTTAGGATTATATACGTAATTATATTATGGTTCCTTTAATTATTTATTAACACCACTACTTATAAATGAGCTCAAGCATTTATTGTACCAACATCTTGTTTACAATGAATCAAGATCTCTACTTTACAAGGAGAGTTTCTAAATTGATTAGAAACAAAATACATCACATATAATGACCATTTGATAATATATCATTTAAGTACAAGAAAGAGATTAATCTAATCTTATTTCATTACCAAAAGCTTCACCCTTTCACCCAAGTAAAATGAAAATTAGTTACTCATAAACAAGAAGAAAGAAAGAGAGCAGAAGAAAAAGAAAAACATAACTTCAATTTAGAATAATAGAAAACTACAACAAGATAAACAAATAACACAATAACATGATCTTGATCTCTAAACCAAGATTCCTAAATGATCAGTCAATGGTGCCTTTTATAGAGGATGAGGGATACAAAATGATAAAGGGGCTGATTAATGAGTGAGTGGATGAGTGGGTGGATGAGTGAGTGAAAAATGTCAAATAGTGATTTGATGGGTGAAAAATTATTGAGATTCTTGTCTCTGAAATCATTCAGTGCTAAACTTATGGATGCCGTCAGAAAATGGAAAAGTAGTCTTCATGAAAGTTGTAGATCTAGATCTTAACTTTCTGATGCCAAAGTTTTGCCCCATTCAGTTCCTACAGCCCGAGATATGCCCTAATTACTGCATATTGTTCAGGCCCAACTACAACTCCTTTGTTCTGATTTGTAGGCCCAATATGACCTCCAAGCCATCCGAATTTCCTCTTGTGTTCTTCATGAAAGTTGTAGATTTGGGTCTTAACTTTCAAATGCCAAAGTTTTAGCCCAAGGTAATTCCTACAGCTCGAGTTATGCCCTAATTACTGCACAATATTTAGGTTCCAATCACAAAATCCGTGTTCTGACTTCCAAGCCCAACTAGCTCCACCAGATGTCCAATTTTTCCCTGGAGCTCTCATGAAAACTGTAGAGCTATCTCTTATCTTTCCTACAAGGTAAGATACATAATTATTAGACATATAGAACTCAAGATATGGTCGAAATACAGAAACAGTGTAAAATCTCAATAATGCTGAAAAAAATCAATTATGCCCAATTTGAGTCTAAACTTACAAAACATTACCAAACTTAATCAATTAAGTACATGGAGAGTGTAAATAACTAAAAATGAAGGTTTATTAATGTATAAAATATGTGATTATCAAATTCTCTCATACTTAACTTTTTACACTCCTAGACAAAACACATAAGACCAAAACTAGGGAGCAAGGAAAAACAACACAAACTCAAGCTAGAAATTCTGAAAGACTCAATTTCTAATAATATTTAAGAATGAAAAGCAACCAAAGATTTAAGGGATCACAACATTTATGAGGTAACGTTTTTTCACATCTCAAACCAACAAGTAAGGAAACTTAAATTGAGAAGCATGAGTCAAGAATAATAGATCTTCACAAGATTCACTCTCAATCCCTAATAATAGATCTTCACAAGATTCACTCTCAATCCCTCAAGTGTTTAAAAGATTGGTATTTCACTCAATTCAACTCATGAAAATTGTACTACCATAAACTTGCTTATCTTCTACTTCTCCACTACTCAAAACACATGCACACAAAAGTCAAGAGGACTTTATTCAAGGTTGTAATGAGGTCAAGGTAAAGGAATGGGATAATATGGATATGACAAGTTAAATACCAAAGAGAATAAAAGAGCATTAGGGTTGAGTTAAAATAACAAACATGAAAAATTCATCCCAACATAATGCAAATTCCCTTTACATATTCTTTTCACTTCCCCTTTCTTTACACTCTTTTTTTTAGTTTTTAGTTTTTGTTTTTGAAGATGACTACTCTTTCCTTTTTCATCAAACGTTTTGTACAAACACCCCCACACTTGTTCAAGAACTCATCCATTGTCAATTATCTCTTATTCCCTAATGTTAGGTACGGACATGTTTTTTTTTTAAGGCATGTAATGAGCTAAAAACAGAGAATGATCGAATAAGCTTAAAGGGTTAAGCAAGAGAAAATATACAAGATTTGCTATTTGGTTAAAGTAGCTATTTCAAGAAAAAATGCCTCAATCTTGTTTACGTATGCATGTGAAAATATAGCCTCAAATATAGTCAAAGCAAGTTTTAGAATAACAATTCCATGAGTAAAAATCACACAAGAAAGAAAAGAATGGTGCAAATGTTCAATCCATTCATCAATAGACTCAAGATTCAATTTACTCAGTCTACTAATTTAACATCCATAACTAAGTATGTGATTTTTAAGAAAGAAGACAATTTACTCAATCATGCTATGTTCCCTGAATTTTAAGAAAGAAGACAATTTACTCTTACTCTGCCACCAATTTTGATGCGTCTCAAGAGCAAATTTACCTCAATGACATAATTTACTCCTTACTTTGTCATCCTTAAATTAGTTTTGCTGTTAGTAAGTTGCTGAGAAACATATAAATATACTTCCTAATTTTTTTGATTGGTTTTTTTTTTAATTTTTTTTTACTATCCTTCCCCCCAACCAGATCACAACATTGTCATCAATGTCAATATATAGATAGGTAACAGACAAAAGATATTACTTATTGTGGCAATTACTAAAAAGAGAAATCTTACACAAATTTAAACAAAAACAAAGTATGATAAATAAAACCAAAGGTAAAGAAAAGTTATAAATGAAGTATCAGATCACATTCACGTTCCTTGTTACCTCATTTATTGCTTCCTTCTGACAAATCTATCTGAGCTATTGTTGGATCAGGTTCATAAAAAAATTTTATAATTTATCAATTAATTTATTAACAGTGGAAGCAAATATAAGGAGTCGTCTTGTTAAAGGTGTGATAAAATTCTGTTCCACAACATGGTCAATAAAAGATAACAAATTATCAAAAAAATTATTAACATTCAACAAACCTATGAGTTTATGGTGGATGTTCAGTTGTGCCCAAGAAATAATTTGAAAAACTTCTTCCAAAGTACTAAAACCACTTGATAAGGTAATGAATGCATTAGAGTTTTCAAGCATTGTCCTCATTCGTCCATGTATAGATGATACTTGAAGTTCCAACCCAATTGTTTTTCCAATGATATTCTTTCGAGTGAAAAGTTCAGTAATGATACCTAAAACTTGACCGCCTCTTAGATGTGCAGAAAGTGATACAGTCCCCATTAACTCAATGCTACCTCCCCTATATACTACACGAATGTTCCTCGTAACAAGTGTTCTATCAATAGTGCTTGTTGCGTTTACAAACTCTAAACCCTTCCCATAACTTGACCCACAAAATACACAGATATTGGTAAGTCTACGAATAGAAGCTCCCTCCATTTCTACACTTACACTCCCTTTGAATGATTATAAGTTGGAGGAAAGTGAAGAAAATGAAGTGTATAAATGGGAAAGAGAATGAAAAAAGTAATGATAGCACCTATATGGGTCTGTTGTCAGAAAAAGTTTGAAATTAAGAAACTTTATTTATTTATTTATTTATTATAATTTTTTTTTAGACTTCAAGAAAATCATCAAGGTAAAAAAGTCTAAAAACCCTTAAAGGACCCCGCCTAAAGGATCGTCTATCCAAAATCAAAATATAACAAAATCATACAAAGATAAACAAACGGTGACATATCTTTGAGTTGCGTGTCACCAGTGCAACATAAGAACTCTACAAGGATTGGGAACACCCTGCCAAAACAAGCCACAAAACCTTTGAGCCATTTTCGTCCCGCTTACAGAATAACAACCCTATTTTCTTGCAAACCTAATTAAAGGCCTGTATTCTAAGAAGATGGTACTTGACGTAGCCAGACAAAACTCGCCATAGAGGCCTACTAACTAAAGTAAGTATATGGCTCAGTGACAATTTCACGTGCACTGTAAAGATGGGACGCTTCTATCTGTCCATCAATCATCCAGAGCTTGGGGAAAATCCTTGGAATGGACAATGCGACTCTTTATAAAGCATGACACACGAACCTTATTTATGGACTGGCATGTGAAGGTCCACCTGAGTCAATGACGGGTCTGCCACTAGCAGGGCCTCCACACTCAATTAAGAGCATGGTACCATTTCGATCACCTTTTTTTATTTTTTTCTTTTTTTAAGAGATGGACAAGATAATATTTATATGTTGTTGTGATTGTGACTCACATCTTCCTCTGGTTTTATGTCCAGTAATGACTTAAACGCCTTCTATGAGTCGAGGATAAGCTTCCCATCCAATTTTCTTATAAATTGGCAAATAGAGTCTTTTTGAGTTAGATTCCCAAGACTGTAATACTTTTGCTCATCCCTGAAGAAATTCCACAAATTAAGAAGTTCACGATGCACAATTTCACAAGAATGCATCTCAAGAGTCAATAAGATATCATCTAATGACTCCTTACTCAGTCCATTCTTAATAAAGTATACTTTATCTTCTCGGTTTGCAGAAACCATTCCCAAAGAATGACTTTGCGTGTTACAATTCCATCGCGCACATTTGTGACAAACTTGCATTCTTTTCGCTCTTCTCCTTTTAGAATAAGAACTTTTACCCAGACCCGGCATGTATGAGATAAATGAATTTGAAGATTCACCTACTAAACGAATCTTTGCTTCAATTATCCAGCGTATATCTTCTGGGATGCCCTTGTACATTAACAGTTTCAGTCTTTCACACCTAACTTTGTAGATTTTTGTTAGAGCATTTTGATGAAGAGAAGGAAAATATTTTCTTAAATTCGAGAGAATGAAATCCATTTCAAAGGAGAAGGAATTAGTTATTGTGGGAAACTGAAAAATAAATCAACTTGAGAGTCACGGAGTATTGTTATCCGCCACTTAACCGCGAATACAAAGAACTGCAAAAAGAAAGTAACAAAATTAAAATAAATTCTACTCATAACATGAATTAGAAGGAGAGATGAATTCTACCTCAACAACTTGGTTTTCTAGAAATGATTTGAGTCTTTGTTCATTGACCTTAAATACATTACCATTCCTAGGGTTCTCAATGTCTATGACCGCATGAGGATACACATGTTTGACAATATAAGGGCAACTTCACCGAGATTTTCTCAAAATTGATTTATCATAAAAGCTTTTATTCTAACTTTATAAATTTTTGAATTTTCATATGCATCATTTCTCAATTCCTCAAATTCATTTAATTGCAATTTGCATAACCTGTAAGCATTATCAAGATTTGAATTGAAAGCTTTAATAGCCAAAATGCTTTATGCTCCAGTTCTACAGGCAACTGACAAGGCTTTTCATAGACTAACCGATAGGGTGACATGCCTAAAGATGTTTTGAAAATAGTACGGTAAGCTCAAAGTGCATCGTTTAGTTTTAAAGATCAATCTTTACAATTTGGGTTAACAATTTTTTCTAAAATTTGTTTAATCTCTCTATTTGCTAATTCTACTTGTCCACTTGTCTGAGTATGATAAGGGTTAGAAATTTTGTGTGTAATGTCATATTTCTTCATTAAAGATTCAAATGGTTTATTGCAAAAATATGTTCCCCCATCACTGATGATAGCTGGAGGGATTCCAAATCGACTCAAAACATTTTTTTTTAAAATTTAAGAACAATTTTGTAATCATTGTGTCAATATAGAATCGCCTCAATCCATTTTGAGACATAATCAATTGCAACCAAAATATACACAAATCCAAATGATGATGGAAATGGACCTATGAAATTAATTCCCCAACAATAAAAAATTTCAATGACAATGATAGGGTTCGGAGGCATCATGTCTCGTTTAGAAATGAAACCCAATTTCTGACAACTTTCACAATTTTTACAAAAAATATAGTTGTCATTAAATAAAGTGAACCAATAAAATTCACACTGCAAGATTTTTGTAGCAATTTTCTTTGAAGAAAAATGATCTCTACATGCTTCTGAATGATAAAATTTAATGATGATATGTGAAATCCGCAAGTGTACGATTTCATCGTCAAGTAATAAAAAGATCGAATCCACAGGGACTATGTCTATGAATACTAATTAATTAATTAATTTAATTAAATTAAACAAAGAAAAAATAAATGCTGAGTGATAAGAATGTAGTAACCAAGCAATTAAATAAATAAATATTAAAGTGCGAAGTTGAGAATAAAATATTAAGTTGTTAAGAAAGGTTTTCAGATTCAAGAAAGCTTCCAGGATTGGGGTAACCATAATGATACAAGACAAATCCTAATTGACAACCCTTTTATTAAAATTGAAATTCAATTGAAGGTGAATTACCCTAAATTAGTTAATGTTCTTTCTCAAGAGACAAGAACTGTGCCCAATTAAACCAATTCCTATTCTCGTGGTAATTGAATTTAAATTGAACCCATTATGCTTTATGGTAATTCATTAAATCCTCGAAAGGCTAAATATACTCTCGTGATTTAGACCTTAAGTTCAATTCTTATGGTTCTAACACCTAGGTTCACCTCTCAGTACATCCCTAGATATCTATGAGATGCAAATATGTGGCCAGCAAATTCACATGAATAAGCGCAATAAGGATTGAATCAAAGAACATTCAAGATTAATAAAAGGGGTAAGCCAAGTCAATTAATCATCATCAATGTATCAAAGGGCATTGCCTAATCCTAGAAACAAATAAAACTACTCAGACATGGAGAAGAAGAAACAAGAAAACAAAATAAAGAACATCCAAACCCGTAGCGAAGGGAGAAGAGAAGAAGAAGATGAAGATCTAGAGCCTCCAAACGTGCCTCCTTCAAATAGAAGTTGGAACCCTAGTATTGTATTTAGAACATCTATAAATACCCTCAGGGTTTCAACTAGTCCAAGTCCATAAAAATAAATAAAAATAAAATTAAAATACTGTCTCGGACTACGATCCATGACTGTGAGAAATTCCACAGCTAGGCCGTGGTATATTCCACGGTCATGGGGCATTCCACAGCCAGGCCGTGGACTCTTCTGCCAAGTCATATTTGCTTCTTTGCACAGCTACTCGATCCATGGTCGTGGGGCATTCCACGGGCAGGCCGTGGATGCTTTTAGAATGATCCTTTTGTCCCCATTTGCTATCCTTTAAGTTTCAACTTCAATCATGCAAGCATTCCACTAATTTCTAAGCTAATTTAGCACAAATTCTGCACAACAATGCAGTTATCCGAACTAAAGGAAAAATAAATAAAAAGAGAAATTAAAGTGCCTAAAATGCCTAAAATGCATGTAAAATAAGAACAAAATATGATGTTATTTCACACACACATCAAATGACACTACCTACCTCACTGTCAGGTACACATCTCCAAAAGATTTGTTCAGGACAATATTTGAATAAATATGAGTCATCTCAATAGAAATTTTTTACCTCAATCAAAAACTTTTTTCTGTTTTGGTGCGTCCATTGAGGCGGCATCTTACCTGTTACAAGAAAATTGACAATGTTAGCAAACCAATGCATGAAATTGACAAAAAATAAAAATTCATTAGGAAAAGAATCATTGATAGGTGTATTATCAAAAGATGAGCCTATTGTAAGTCTGGACAAATAATCTGCAATAATATTTTCGGCTCCTTTCTTATCTTTTATTGTGATGTTGAATGCTTGAAACAAGAAGATCCACCATATCAACCTAGAGTGTGCCGTTTTAGATGTACATCATGTTTGGTTATCACAAATACATTATCTAAAGTGTGCCTTTTTCACAAATATCCCACAGCTAGTGGTTTATCCACTGTTTGTGGTCAACATTCTGAAATGGGACTTAGCTTTAGATGTCTTTAGAATAGTAGAGTCATCCAATGAAAGTTCTCATGAATTAGAAAGACCCGTAGATCCTTAGAATAAAACTTTTCAAATTTAAGGCAATCCTTAGGGCACAAAGGGAGTGTAACTTTTTGTTATCTTTAGATTTATCCATGTCATACATATATATCATATGTAGTGTGTCCATTAATATGAAAATTCATAATCATACCCCTCTCAAAAAAAGTTTTTTGCTTTAAAAAAAATTCTTTTTAAAAAAAGGAAGGGCAAGGCACTATTAAAGGACCAACTATTGCATTCGTCCTATATTTTGAAATAAAAGAAACAAACAAATTTTCATCATGCATTCTTGTATATGTTCACTTTTTTTTTAAAAAAGATTTTTTTAATTCCATTAATATTAATATTCTTTTAAAAAACAAAAACTTGAACCATTACTCGTCCACGGAAAATGCAGATTGCACAAACCCGAACCTACGAGACCAGGTTGCAAATTAGGCTGCAAAATATGTTAAACTTGGAAAGAAATTTGGGTCGAGAGATGAATGAAAAGATGGGAAGAATTGATGCGGTGGCAGAAAGACAATCAAGGGTTAAGAATTTATTGAGACAATTAATTGAGACCCTTAGAACAACAAATGGAACCCTTGTCGGCACTGGAGTATATGCAATTGAAGGAGATGATTCAATGAACAGAAATCATAAAGGGGAGAATAATAATGTAGAAGCCATTCATGAGCAGCCAGTGAAAAAGAAAAATTAAGAGATGAATTGATTAGAAAGTTACAAGAGCAAATTAAAACTATTCAAGGTCCCTAACTCGTATGACTTGGTGGGAATTGATGAACTTTGCCCATAGGCTAAAGTTAATATCCCTAAGGACTTCAAAATGCCAGATTTCTCAAAGTACGACGGAAGTATCAATCCAAAGTTTCATATGAAGACTTACATCACTAAAATGACAATTTGATCACAGGATCAAAAATTCCTAATCAATTTCTTTCATGAAATCCAAACTGGGTCGGGTATAGAATGGTACATGCAACTTGACCATTCAAAGGTTTCTTGTTGGGATGATTTGACAAATCTATTCCTGGGGCAATATTGATTCAACATCGACATTGCACCTACCTGAGAATAGCTAGGGGCAATGCAAAAGAAGAATGATGAGACTTTTAAGTAATACGCTCAAAGATGGAGAATGTTGGCAGCCTAGGTTCAACCAGCATTGACTTCGTCAGAAATAAGCTCATACTTTATGGGGACTTTAGGAGCACTTTTATTAGGCTAATGGCTGGGATTTTTCTGACCTAATTTTGGCTAGAGAAAGAATTAAGAAGCTTGTAAAATCAGGTAAGTTACCTGCTGGAAATATAAAGAGTAGTTTTCCTATCATGGTGGAACCAACAAGGGAGGAAGAGCCAGAAGTCAGTGCTTACCAAACCTCATACCAAGTCATTAATGTTTCCTCGCCGCATTCATATGTCCCAACTCGTTCTACCTATACCAATCGCCCTCCAGCAACTCGAAACCTTTGAACAATTAGCGATCTGAGGTGTTAATTAATGTGATTGTCATCTTAGAATTTTGTAATGTTGAACTTATATAAACTTTCTTGAAGCATTAATGTAATGGACTTACATGGATTTCTTGTTTCTTTTTCCTATGTTATTGACACTCATATTCTTGTCATGTCATTCTTATCATTCTTTTCTTTCCTTTACTTGCTTTTTTTTTTTGTTCGGATCCTATAGGACTCTCATTCTAGAAAACCTTTGGTGGTCATAAAACCCACGTGTGCAGGTGCTCTTTCCAAAAAAACAAAAACAAAAAGACAAAAGGAGATGTGAAAAAATTATAAAAAAAGAGACTTACACTGGGGTAAATTTTTACACTATTCAAGCTAGACCTACATTAGGGCATTTTTTTTAGCTCGATTTGACCTACACTAGGCCAAGTCTTTTGGTTCAATTTGGCCTTACACTAGGACAAATTTCTACCCTGATCGATTCGACTCTAAACTGGGACAATTTCTCTTTTCCTTGGTTCAATTGGACCTATACTGGGGCAAATCTTTTGGTCACTAGAGCAAGTTTCTCCTAGACTGGGGCAAATTTCTCTTTGGTTCAATTTGGCTTAATGTAGATGCTCAGCAAAAGGAAATCATTGGCTATAATATCTAGTAGGCAACTAAAGATCGATTTCATGAATATCAAACCAATCCATATTGAGGCAACATCACTTTGAATCCCATATCATTGTTTGTGTCTTTTTTCATATATTCATCCTTTGTAAATACACTTTGTGTAGTCAAACTTCTAAGATCAATCTGGAAGTTTCTGTTGTACTTTTGAATCCTTATATGTCTGTTACGTAATGTTTCAGGTAAGATAAATATGAGGCGCTATGATTTGACCATCTAATGATAATCCCTTGAATGAACAATTTAGAACAAAAAGAACTTAGAAGTTCCAATTGAAGGGAAAAATGATATGTCAAGAGATAATCCAAAAACAAGAGGTACCCAAGCAAAAGAGATGGAATTGAGTATTTTGAAGAAAGCGCGTCACAAAGTTAATCCAAATTAAAAGTCAAAAAATGAGCATGAAAGCAGGTTTAGTTGCATAAGCTTTTTCAAGGAAGCATATAGTTCAAGGAAATCTTAATTTTATTAAGAGACTTTTCAAAGATAATTTTTTCTATCTCTTTTAAAAAAAAATCCAATTCTAAGTCCACTTGATGGCTTAAAAAAATGTCTAGGTCCATGGCCTGATGGTGTGTCAAAAAAAAAATTTCAAGTCCTTGACTTGATAGTTTTACAAAACTTTAGGTCCATGACCTGATGATGTGTCAAAAAAAAAATCTCAAGTCCGTAACTTGATGACCTGGTTTTACAAAATTTAAGTCCATGGCCTAATGATCTTTCTTAAAAGAAAAATAAAAAAATAGAAGAAAGAAAAAAGGAAAATATAGGAAGGTTTCATGTCATTTAACTTTTAGTCACATTGTCATATTACTTAAAAGGAAAAAAAGAAGAAATCATTTTGGGCCAAAATGCACATTGCCTTTTAAAATTCTTGTTTTTTAAATTTCGTGTCAACCCTACTGTCTTTTAAATTCTAGGCCAAGCCTATTGTCCTTTTAAATTCGGGTCAAGCTCACTATTTTTTTAAAATTTTGGATCAAGCCCACTGTCTTTTAAATTCCAGGTCAAGCCCCTTGTCTTTTAAATTCTGGGTCAAGCTCACTGTCTTTTAAATTTTGGGCCAAACCCATTGTCTTTTAAATTTTGGGCCAAGCCCATTATCTTTTAAATTTCGAGTCAAGCCCACCGTCTTTTAAATTTTGAGTCAAGCCCACTGTCTTTTAATTTTGGGCCAAGCCCACTATCATTTAAATTTCGGATCAAGCCCACTATCTTTTAAATTTTGGGTCAAGTCTATTGTCTTTTACATTTTGGGTCACCAGGTCACCCAATGTCATTTAAGTTCTCATTTTTGATAAACTCTTTTTAATTAATAAACGTTAATTAAGCTGCGACAGCTTGTTGGCAAGGCAGTGACGTCTTTGGCTTTAAGCTGAGCTTCACCCTGGTATGATTAACGATGCTACAACAATTCGTAAATCCACATTTGAGCTCACTGATTTTCTATTAGCATCTTTGCCATGTCCATTCACATCATCCCAAATTGACAGACAAAATTTAAGTTCATGTCTTTACTTATTTCTTATGATGATAATATGAAAAATTATGGTTATTCCTAGTATCTAGTAAGAAACAAGTAAAGAGGGATAACTGTGAACACCCAATTTTGTCCGAGGTCATTAAAACCTTTTAATTTAGAATAAAAAAAAGGGATAAAAAATGAAAAATTTCTAAAACTTGAAAAATGAATGAAAATCTAAAAAAGAAAAAGAAAAAAAATGAAAAAAGGTAAAAGAAGAAATTTGAAAAACTAAGATGTCTAGATTCATTGTATCACTAAGTCCCACATTGGAGAAGTCATGCTCCTTCTCCTATATAAATGGGTGATTCTCAATTATTTTGTCATCCAAAAAAAATTACACACTTGGAATTAATACTAAGTATAAGAGCTCGAAGACTTTAGTAAATTTTTTCTTGCAAGTGAGTTACTTTTCAAAGTTTGATTTGAAGAGAACGCGTGGAGCCTTATGTACCAACTTCTTTGAATATAGCATTTTTATATGCCTTGGAGATAAGTTTGCTTTTTCTTTTTTACTTTCTTGTATTATTTTTTTATTATATACGCGTGTTATTCATTTTAGCTTATCTATTTGTTAGTTTGATTTATTTATTATTTTTTGTAAACTTTTTTATTTTAAAATTAATTCAAGAACAAATTAGGATTAGCTGAGTTGTGACAGTTTGTTAATCATGTAACTTTTAGAATCATTTAAGTTGTGACAGCTTGATGATTCGAATATTTTTCTAAACATAAAAAAAAATCAAATGAATTTTCAAAACAAAATCTTTTTCAAAATTAAAAACAACCAACCCACAATTGTTTTTCTAAAGAATGACGTGACTTTGAATTTCTCATTGCATCTGAAGATACGTAAGAGCAAAATCTCAATTCTATCAAGCCAAAATTAAATTTTCATAATTTATCCATTAATTTCTTTTCTTTTTTTGAAATGAGTAAAACAAATATTTTTAAAGGTTATCAAATTCTTTTTGCACGATTAACTAAGGTAACCATTTTAAAGCGGATGTATTAGGGGCGCTATTAGATTAAGCTTCCACCATTCCTTATGCATAATTGACTCTCGAATCCAATCTATTTTAAAAGACCAATTTTTCCTAAAATAAAGAAGTTTTCCAATTTTTCCTTAACTCAAATAAAATTGGTGGCGACTTCATTTCTTTTTCCTTATTCATTTATTTTTCGCCACTCTCGTTGCGATCCTGGTTACGACAAGTACAATATTTTAGTATCGAAAAGGTAATGAATGTAGTATTACATTATTACTTTAACGCTTCTATTTTCTTTAGTCTTCCATACCGATGTACTCTACCCGAATTAGGGGGACTTCATTTATGGCGATAGGAAAATGCCATGTGTAGTGGCTCTATTACATAAAAAATGTCAAACTATATATCGTTATTAGCTTTAAAACGTCATCTACGTTGACGCTTCCACGTGAATAACGTCAAACGCTTTGGCGTTATCTACATAGAAGTGTCAACATAGATGACACGAAAAAAATAAAAACTGTCACAATAGACAAAATGGTGACATTTTGATATATAGTTTCAAAAGAGTGACATTTTAGTAAATAATTTTGCCATCAATGGCAGTTTGGTGAAAAAGCCAGCATTCTTGTTTCAGATAACAAATCTATGATATATTTCCTTTGGGAAAGAAAGATACCATGCTTTAATCGAGCCTCTTCGATTCCAAGAAAGTATTTGAGGTCACCAAGTTCTTTCATGTCAAATTCAGAGGCCAAATATTGCTATAAAAGTTGAATTTCATCATGATCATCTCTTGTCCCAATCATATCATCAACATAAATTATTAAAACAGTAGTTTTGCCATTTTTTGTTTTAGGAATAAAGTGTGATCTGAGTTACTTTGTATATAACTAAAGTTCTTCATGGATTTAGTGAACCTGCCAAACCAAGTTCTTAGAGATTGCTTTAACCCATATAGGGCCTTTTTTAATTTGCACACCATAGTTGTGTCTGAGTATTATGGAACACTTGGGGGAGGGTTCATATATACCTTCTCAACTAAATCTCCATGTAGAAAGACATTTTTTATGTCATACTGAAACAGTGGCCAATTTTTATTTGCTGCCAATGACAAAAGCACTCTCACAGTGTTGAGTTTTGCAACAGGTGCAAAAATCTCTTGATAGTCCACACCGCAGGATTGGGTGTAGCCTTTTGCAATGAGTTAAACTTTGTGTCTCTCAATCGTTTCATCAACTTTTTGTTTAACAGTGAACACCTATTTACATCCAATAGTCTTCTTTCTTGTTGGTAAATGTACGAGCTCCCAAGTTTCATTCTTTTGCAATGCTATCATCTTTTTTACCATAGCTTGGATCCATCTAGGATCTACTAGAGTTTCTTGTAAATTACTAAGAATAAAGACAGTAGATAATTGAGAAACATAAGATGCATATAATTTAGACAACTTGTTAGCTGACACATGGTTGTTTATAGGGCACTTCACTTTCGATTTAATGTCGAGCCACTTCAATTCCAAGAAAGTATTTGAGGTCTCCAAGTTGTTTCATTTCAAATTCAGAGGCCAAATATTGCTATAAAAGTTTAATTTCATCATGATCATCTTTTGTCACAATTATATCATCAACATAAATTATTAAAATAGTAGTTTTGCCTTTTTTTTGTTTTAGGAATAAAATGTGATCTGAGTTACTTTGTCTATAACCAAAATTCTTCATGGATTTAGTGAACCTGTCAAACCAAGTTCTTAGAGAATGCTTTAACCCATATAGGGCCTTTTATAATCTGCACACCATAGTTGTGTCTGAGCATTATGGAACACTTAGGGGAGGGTCCATATATACTTCCTCAACTAAATCTCCATGTAGAAAGACATTTTTTACATCATACTAAAATAGTGGCCAGTTTTTATTCACTGCCAATGACAAATGCACTCTCACAATGTTGAGTTTTGCAACAGGTGCAAAGGTCTCTTGATAGTCCACACCGCAGGATTGGGTGTAGCCGTTTGCAACAAGTCAAACTTTGTATCTCTCAATAGTTTCATCATCTTTGTGTTTAACAGTGAACACCTATCTACATCCAATAGTCTTCTTTCTTGTTGGTAAATGTATGAGCTCCCAAGTTTCATTCTTTTGCAATGCTGTCATCTCTTCTACCATAGCTTGGATCCATCTAAGATCTACTAGAGTTTCCTGTAAATTACTAGGAATAGAGACAGTAGATAATTGAGAAACATAAGATGCATATAATTTGGACAACTTGTTAGCTGACACATGGTTGTTTATAGGGCACTTCACTTTCGATTTAATGTTGAGCTCATATTTAATTGGGGGTTGTCCTCAGTTAAATCTAAAAGGGAGATGATATGAACTTTCTACAAGATTAAAATTAGGTGGAACAATAACTTCATGAATATTGGAATCAATAGTATGATTAGAGTCAAGGTTATGTATTACCTCTTAAGAGTTTTCTGGAGCTATAGACTGGATCAATGGACTTGAAGTTGGAGATATTGTACTATTAGGCAGTTCCCCTATCAAACATGTCAAATCTTGATTTGTAATTTCACACCCAGTAATAAGATCTGAATTTTTAGTTTGCAGTTGTGACTTTGTTGACTTATCAAACAATTTTATGTTATGGAGATCATGGTTATGAACGTCTACTTCAAAATTCATTCCCCCTCTGAAGTGGAGAATTAGTAGGCTTTGTGGTATAGAATAATTCCTACTCTTGAAAGGTGACATCGATCCATGGAAACAAAAAAAAATTAGTGGAAGAATGATATGCACACTGACTTTTCTGTGTTGTGCCATATCCAACAAACATAGACCTCATAACCTGGGGTTCAAATTTTGTACGTTGGTGTTGATGTAGATGAACATATACCACACATTCAAAGGTATGAGGAGGCAGTGAACAATTGAAAGAAAAGTATAGTGATCTGAGAGAATATCTAAAGGCCTCCTAAAGTTCAAGGTACTAGATGGGACATGATTGATTAGGTATACAACATAACTTAATGTCTCTCCCCAATGGTGGGATGGAACATTGCCACCAATAAGTAAGGATAGTGTGACTTCTAAAAGGTGTCTATTCTTTCTCTTAGCGACTCCATTTTTTTGAGGGGAATTAGGACATGATGTTTGATGGAGGATACCATTTGAGTTTATAAAATCTTTTAATTCTTTCTTGAAGTATTTTCCCTCATTATCTGTTCTAACAACCTTTAGAGAAGTGCTGAATTGGGTGACAATCATTTTATGAAAAAGTTAAAAAATTGTACATACATCACTTTTATGTTTTAAGAAGTATAGCCATGTCATTCATGTGCAATTGTCAACAAAAGTGACAAACCAGGTCATGCCATTGTGTGTGGACATAGGAGCAGGGTCCCAGACATCAGAGTGAACGAGTGAAAAAAGAGTATCAACCTTAGTGTTATTTAAAGGGAAGGTAACATGGTGGCTCTTGGCCATAACACAAATTTCACAGTTGAAATCAGAAAGATCACAATGATGAAATAGTGATGGAAATAGTTTCCTAAGATAACTAAAGGAAGGATATCCTAAACGTTTATGTCATAGTCAAATCTCCTTCTTATTTTGATCTAGTTAGATGCAACTCTACAAGTGGGCTAATGCTCTTCCATTTGTGTGTCGAGAGCCATTGTCCAGATCGTACAATCCTTTACTCTTCTTACCACTGCCAATTTTATCCTTGGTATGAGTATTCTGAAAAACACAGTGAGTGGGAAAAAACAAGACAACACAATTATGATACTTTATAAGTTGACTAACAGAAACAAAGAAAAAAATAGTTTAGTGAAGGAACAAATAGGACATTAAAAATGGATAGTGAAGGGGACAAAGATATAGTACAAACACCTATGATAGGAGATGAAACACTATTGACATTAACAACGTCTGGTTTAGAGTCACAGGGAGATAAATGATTAAAGTTGTAATGGTCACAAGTCATATGATCAGTAGGACCCATATCAATTATCCAATCACCACTACTAGCAATATTTGGAAAGTTACAAGCAAAGTTAGATATACCTGGCTTGGCAACAAATCCAGCAGCAGCAACAAAATTATTCTTGGAATTCTCAGTCTTTGATGTAGCCTTACCCTTTGGATGCCAATTAGGATAACCATGGAGTTTGAAACATATATATGTACTGTTACTGGTTGAAGTAGCCAATAGAGATTATAATTCTCAAATCAAAGAAACCAAATGCTCCAATTCTTATGATAAAAGGGTAATCAGAGTTCGCTCTGATACCATATCAAAATGTTTTAGAGAAAAATACTGATATATAATTTATTCGTCACTCAAGAATGTATATTTATATATAAGGATTTATAAGTCTATGCAGAATTCTTTCCATACTTACAAGGAGAAAATATAGAAATAATAATTGTACAAATATGTTTTACATTATATAGGTTTATGTCAATAACTACTTGTTTATAATAGAGATAAATTATAAGAAATAAATTAATATGTCTTAATACAAGAATAAATATGTTCTAATAATAGAAATAAGGAAATAAATTAAATTTATTCTAAGAGATTATTTATGATACTCTAAAATATTTCAAGATACAATAAAGATATTTTAATATATTTTTCAGATATTCTAACATATATTGATTGACACTATTTCTATCTATATATAACAGAATCATAATTGGTTCTAATAGTGCAAAGAGCGTTCTTAATGTTTATGTTTTGAGAACTCATGTTGATGCTGTGTGTAGCAGGTAGCAGCTTCAAATTACTTAGGATCGGAACACAATCGCTTTTTGGAATGAGTCTTGAGTAATGAGGAAGCATGACGATAATGCTAGTGTATTTATAATGGGAAGAAACTCGAGTGAGTTTCCAAGTAATTGATGGTGAAACATTTCTGTTTCATTTCATTCCTATTTTCCTATGATTTTGGGATTACTAAAAACGGTGAAAGTGTGAGGTGAGACGTTGCTTGAGCAACAAGTAGAGTTATGGGTTCATAGATCATCGTCTTCTGATCCGAGTGAGAGAAACCGTCAAAAAAGGTTTGAAACTTTGAGATGAATGGCTGAAGAAATTAATGTGCAACTGCATGGTTATGCTCCTCCATTTTCCCTGAACGTAATAGGAACATTACCATCCGCAATTTGCACACGCCATCGCTCAGCAAGGCATGAAACGGTGTCGTTCATCTAAACCCATAATTAGGGCCACTTTTGTCCTCTCTTATATTTGTCCTTATTAGAACATCTAAGCAACATACAGTTTTTGTAGAGTAATGATATTTATATATAAAAAATTTGATATAATTTATTTTTACATTTTATTTGTTTGGGTAAAGCAACTAGAAAGAATATATTAAAGTGTGTATATTTTGATTATTTTATTACTTAAAAAATAATATAAAAATGATATAAAGATTTTAATGGGTAAATATCTTTATTACTTTCGGTATGTGCGACTAGACAAGAATGAAGATAAATTTTTTATATTTATTGTATATTGACCACAACTTTTAACATCTCAACATAACAACGTCTTTATTTTACTAGGCTTAATATATAAGGGGTTTGGTTATATTAATAGTAATCGATGGTGTCTTAACATGTAGTTGTCTTTTAATTTTTTTTTTCCTCAAATAATACAGACAAGCCAAATGAGTTTTAAAATTTCTAACAATTATCAAACTCGCGGTCGGTACTATTCACAATGCTCCCCATTTAAAAAAAAAAAGTTAGTAAAGCTAAATGTTCGATATGAGTAGTTTTCTCGTACGTATAGCAGAGAAAATCCCCTTGTCATGTTGCATAAAACCACAATGTAACTTTTCCTTTAGATGAAGATTATTTGTCTTTATTTTTTATTTTTTGTGTTTTTATTTAAATTTTGATAAATATAAAATAAATTAAATAAAAATAAAATATGTAATTAAATTTAAAATATTTATTAAAATTTAAATAAAGAAATAAAAAAAAGAGAAAAAAAAATAAGAACATATAATCCTTATCCTTTCTTTATGCATCACTATAAATGACAAAACCATATCCTAATCATACTTTGCGTCCACCGTAAATGACAAAACCATATCATAATCATACTTTGCCGCACATTGATCACCTGAGCTGCACTCGTTGAAAAGCCAAGAAAAAGCTTTTCTACGGTCGCGAACTGTAGTTTTATGTTAGTTAACTATATTTCCCTGCTTGCCATGATTGCCGGACAATGATTAGGAATCAAAGATGCCATTCCTTATTTCTGCAGAGGCGTTGAACATGGCATTGGTGGAAAATCAATCAGCAAAGGTTGCAAGTGATGAAGTCTAAATTGCCAGTTACACTTAGGGTTTGTTTGGGAGTTTGGAAGAAAAGGAAGCGGAAAGATTTAAAGGGAAATGAAGGGAAGGAAAATGAGAGGTTATTCTTCCCCTTGTTTAAAAGTGTGAAATATACGATGAGAAGGAAATGGAGAGTTTAAGATATATTTTTTACTATTTTACCTTTTATTAAAAAAAAAATTAAAATTAACATATTTAATGTTTTATAAAAAATATTTATGTGAAAAATTAAAAAAATCTGTCTAGAATTTCTCTCACTACAATTTTTCTTTTTAAAAAATTTATACTTTATTACTAACAATCTATACTTTATTAATCAATTTTCATGTGATATTAAAAAAAATGTTGTTATTACATGAGATACAAATGATCATTATTCTAAATAATATAAGGCTTAAAACACAACACTATGTACAGTATAAAATTCCTGAAAATAAAGAGAATTCAAATAAGCTTATAACCTGAATAATAAGCAAGACCGGTATTCTTTAACCAAAACCAATATTCTTTAACCAAAAAAATAAAAATAAGCAAGACCAGTATTTACTATTGAGTATTGAGAATCCAGAGTCTACTTCATAGGGGGGAAATCATGTTTGGAATTGGAATATATATGTGGGAGCCTTCTGCTATGCTATGCTGTGAGAATCCAGCGTCGATGATGTACAACACCGCCATGAGGAGTGTGCACGCGGTGCACAGCAAGACCACCATCGCCTTGCGTGCCTCCTTTGCCTGCCGCCCCGATTTTTCGTTTCCATTGTTGTCGCCGTTACCATCGCAATTAGAACCCAGCCAGCCACCCCTGTTCGAAGCCTATCACCGTTTGATTATAGCGCACCACCGTTTGAAGCCCATCACCGTTCAAAGCTTGTTGGTTGCTGCTGCGTCTTGTTTCCTTTGTCAAGGCTTCTTTGAGCGCAGAGATGAGTGCTGTGTCAGTGAGGTGGGGTGGGTAAGAGATTTGGGATGAAGGATAAATGAATAATTTCGTATCAAAATCTTCCAATTTAGGAGAACTGAAATGGGAAGCTTTGGAAGGCATCTGAAAATCTCACTTTTCATTCTCTCTTATTTTCAAAACTCCTAAACAAGAGTTTTTCAACTCTAAACCCTTCCCTTCTTTTCCTTTCCCTTCTAACCTTCACTCCCAAACACAGCCTTACGAAACAAATTCAACATGTATCCAATTATGTTCCTCCAGAAAAAAAAATGCATCCAATTAATGCAATCTTATTGGTTCTCGTTGCATTTCGCATTTTTAGTCATGATACATGTACTTTTCATGTGTGTGAAAGAATCATCATTTTTCTTCCTAATTTAGTATAATATATATTTTATTTAGGGTTTTATTAAATTATGTAATTGTTCATTTATTATATTAATAAAATTTTCACCAATCATGTAATTGTTATTAATTTGGTTATTGAATTTTTTTTTATCATTTACTAAATATTTATTAAAAAGATATAATAAAAGTCATCAATGTATATTCACTTAACAGCTTAAACTTTTAAAATAATTCATTCGTGACATAGTATTAGAACTTTTATAACTAAGTAATATATTTAATTCTTGTGACCTCTATTCTTTTAAATAAAAGTTGAGTTTTAGTTAAGTACATTAATATAATAAAAGTTATTCATGTACTTTCATATAATATTTTAAGCCTTTTAAGATAGTTGGTTAATCAAAATATCTAATTATTTCACCTTGTTGATAAGCCTCCATATCACCTTTCTCAATAATTAACCTTACTAACTATACATGTCATTGAAGAAAAGGCAAACATTGTAGTATTATCAATGTTCTTTTCTCTTTTTTCCGCCCTTTTTTGCAATGGTATTGTTGTCGTTGTAAATTTTGAATTTTCTGGTAAAATATTAATATTAATAAATAAAATGTTACCCATTAAAGTAATTATGAAAATGAGCATCATTTGAGTGGTTCTATAAGTAATATCAAATATATATATATATATATATATATATATATATATATATATATATATATGATGGGTGAAATTCCAATTTAAACAATTATAGTTTTCTTTTACCTGCTACAAAGTTGTTTGTATTTGAACTTATGTATACTTAAACAAAAGCAATTTTAATATATCAACGGTTAACAATTGGTAAGAAAACAAAGTAACAGTACCATAGAAAAAAGTGAAGTACCAGTCAAACTTTTTTTTCCTTGTATATTTTAATATTTAAAATCAAATTACATTTAATTTTTAATTTTAAAAAATAGAAAAAATTTCTAATGCTCCTTAAATAAATTTTAATTCACTCTTTATACCTGTATTTTTATAAGTGCCTCTTCTATTCTGCAATTCATAATCTTCATTCTGAATATTTAATGCTATATTTGAATGACAGGTTAAGAGAGAAAAGGAAAAAAATAAGGGAAGAAGAATAATTTTTTATATTTGAGAGTTTTAAAATATATAAAAAGTGAAAGGAACACATAAAAAATTATTATTATTTTTTAAATATCTAACTTTTATTCATCCTAAAATTGAGATAGAACTATTTTTATTTTATTTTTTATTAATATTTTAAATAAAGAAAAAATAATTATATTTTATTCCTTTTATTTTTTTCTGATCTATCTTTACCTATTTTTTTTTCCATTTCATTAATAAAAAAACACAACAACCAAAGGCTAAGGAGGCGTTTAGCAAGGGGTAAGGCAATAGTTTGACTTATTTCAATTTCAAATGTGTGACGCGCGGTGTGCGAAACGCGGTCGTAACCGACAAGTCTTTTTATTTCCTCAAATCTTTGACAATTTCAACACAACACATAAATTAACTAGAAGCCACGAAGGCATAGATAACCCTCTGCCTCGTTGGCAATGAAACCGCGGAAACAAGCTTGCGCCTTAAGCTTTCTATGTTCAGGCTTCTCATATCAAGCATCTGTTTTCTATATATCTATAAATATGGCCAATTGGCCACTTACCATTTTCATCCAAATTCAAGGCACAAACCAACAACGTTTCCTATAACAACTTGAAGAGTTCATTTCCAAGCATCTATACGTTGGTTTCCTAATCCTCAAGTCACAACTCCATATACAACATTGTACAACGAGTTGAAGGTTGACCATTTTGAAGTTGCTACCAAGCACCATGAGTTCTAAAAGCATAAGCATTCAAAGTGCTGTTTGCCATACTACAAGGCCTCCTCCTCGGGGCAATAGCTCCAACTCTTCATCCTCTAGGACACCGTTGCCGACTATTCAGAATATCTTTTCAAGGAAGAACGGGAAGAATACTTAAGACGAATCATAGCATGTTCAAGGAGACTTATTTCCTAGCTTACATTAATTTGTTTATTTATTTATTTATTATGTAATCTTTTTTTTACAAAATTTATATTATTCTTAACAAAGGAACTAAGCAAATAATTCGAGTATTGCTTCTTTTTAGCAAAATTAGTTATAGATCTACACGATGTGCATGTGCTTTAAACATATCAGGAGATTGAGCTATTCAATTCTTCATATCTTTACAAGCTTCTCTTTCTTTTCTTTGTAAACTTAAAACGAAATGTATTGAATCCGTAATATATTGGAGAGGAGCCAGAAGACCACCACTTTTCTTTTCGTTTTATTTCTGTTCATAATATAACAAATAGAAACAAAAGTGAATATAAATTTGATTTAGAAAAACACAATGGCATTACATCAATGATTAAGGGATTACAGTACTTAAAATAAGGATGAATATAATAAACATATGAAACAAACAAATTGACATGAATAAACGAATATAGGTATGCCCTATATATATATATAAATATATAACATGTTTTCTTCCACCCTTTAGCACATAACGGCTTCCATAATGGTCCCAGCAGTTACCTGCAAGAGATTGAAAATGATCGAATGAGCAAAATCCAACAGGTATTTAAACTCAATCAATACAAGGGTGTTATAATTATTAAAAAAGGACAGAAAAAAAAAATCATTATGTACCTGGTAACGGCGTTTATCTTCTCCTTGAAACCACCTTCTGTATCGTTGGGAGTTGAGTCCCAGAGTTAGAAGAGCCACCTCCCTGAGAGGATGGCCTAGTGGTTGGGCAAAGAACGTTCTTAATGTTTATGTTTTGAGAACTCATATTGATGCTATGTGTAGCAGGTAGCAGCTTCAAATTACTTAGGATCGAAACAAGATTGTTTTATCAGAGAAAAGACAATGAATCTCTTTTTGGAATGAGTCTTGAGTAATAAGGAAGCATGACGATGATGCTAGGGTATTTATAATAGGAAAACTCGATCCAGGGAGTTTCCATGTAATTGATGGCGAAACACATTTCTGTTTCATTTCATTCCTATTTTCCTATGATTTTGGGCTTACAGAAAACGGTGAAAACACAGCGTGGACGGTTGAAGGTTGCTTGAGCAACAAGCAGAGTTGTGGTTTTATTGAATGACTTCTGATTTGAATGAGAGAAACCGTCAAAGATTTGAAACAGGTGCATGCTAATGCTCCTCCTTTTTCCTAGAACGTAATAGGAATGTTACCAATTACCATCCGCGCTTCTCACACGCCACCATGGCCCGAGCATTAGCAAGATGTGAAACGGCGTCGTTCCACTAACATGTTACTTGTTAGGCCTTCATTGCCACTTTTGCCCTCTGCTGTATTTGTGCTTTTAAAAAATAATACTCTGAATATATATCTTACTGAATATATAATCTTAGAAATAACTTTGTTTGGAAGTTTTAAAATATTTTATTTTCCTCTAACCCTTCCTCCAATAGAATGGGAAGAACACACGTTAATTCCGAATGAAACTTCTAAACAATTATGTAACCTTTCAAGATAAAAAACATCCAAACATAGGATTAGATTTGTTTAATATTTTATTGTAGACTTTTATAGACCACAATTTGTAACCTTTCAAGATAATTAAGGCTTATATTTTGCGAACGCTCTAAAGATACTAGACTTTTTTTGTTCCCCATATTATAATAACTGATCTCTTAGCATGTATTTTGCCGCTCCAATTTAAAATATATAACAACTATCAAAACTCGTGGTTTTAGTAATATCTCACACTGCTCCACATATTCCCCATATAAATAAGTTACACCAAATCTTGAGGACTTGGGTAGCTTTTCTCATAAAAAAACAAAAAAAAAACCACCTTGTTAATTTGTTTTAAAACGCAATGTAACGTTTTCATTTGCATGACAATAATGACAAAACCCTGATCATGCTCTGGGTCTACTGGACGTTGATCACTTGAGGTGTACTTGTTGGAAAAGCTAGAAAAAGGTTTTCTGACATGGCGAACCGTACTGCTATGTTTTATAAAGTGACATCAGTATTAGAGATAGAAATCACAAGTTTTTATTGTTTATCTCTTTTTTTATTTGATTATTTAAATTTTAATAAATATAAAATAAATTAAGTAAAAATGAGACTTATTAAAATTTAAGTAAAAAAATAAAAAAAGAGATAAGTAATCTTCATCCTAATAATAAAGAGTATTAGTGATAATTACTTTATTGAAATAATTTTGATATTTTTATAATTAATAATGTATACATCTTTTTTATATTATTTTTAATATTATTTATTATATTAATTTTTTTATTAATTTTTTTCGTTTAATCACAATCACTTAAAAAATATATGGAAAGTGGTATTGGATAAAAATGATGAAAGAACATTTTTGTTATTGAAATTGTTCCTAACCTGCCATGATTAAGAAGCAAATATTCTTCTTCAGTCTTTATTTCTGTGCATTGGTGGAAAACCAATCAGCAAGTGATCTAGTCCATAAGACACTGGTTACAAACTTACGATCACTAGAACAGTCACGAAGCAAATTCAAGATCCAGCACTACGTTATTGGTTGTTGTTGCATCACCTATTTTTCGTTATGATCCGTTTGCTTTTCATACGTGCTTCAACATTATTATTAAAATTTTTAAGTAAAATACATATTACACCATAAAGTTAAATATATTTAATTTTAAGTTTGGTGCGCACAAAGTTTGTCGTAATACAGAATCTCATAAACTTTAAATTAGAAAGTTATAAAACTGTTGAATAGAGTGTTAAATTTAATAAAAAGCTGTCCAAGTTTATGTACCCAAAAAAAAAAAAAAAAGCTTTCCAAGTACGTGTCACAGTTTTTTTTTTTTTTGGGTAAATGATATTTCTCATTCAACATAAGAAGAACCAATAGTGTCCAATATAGTAAGTGTTTACATTAGGCGGTGCATCCTCTACCCATATAGAATTATATGTGAAAAAGCCAAAGAGGCCAACAAATGTGCTACCCTATTCCCACTCCTCTTGACATGCAAAAATCGAACCTCTATAAGTCCAGCAGCAATGGCGTGACAATCACGAGCCAAAAGGGCTAAATAGGTGCTGTTTCCTTTATCAGATATGAGGAGCTGGTACAAGTCTCTACAATCCGCTTCAACAACCAGATGGAAGGGACACAAATCTTAGGCTAGCTGCAGCCCCCATCGCATAGCCATAGCTTCTGCGACCAAAGCTTCCAATGCTTCAAGCTTGCACGATGCAGCAGCCACAATGTTTCCCTCACCATCGATCTCTAAAGACCACGCCCAACCCGCAAGTGTTATCCTCTTAGACAGAAGCGTCTGAATTGAGCTTGTACATTCCTGATGGTGGAACACGCCAATCACCAATAGAGCTATCCATAAAAAGATCTATTCCCCTCATGGCTTTTACTTGGGTCATATTTGCTTTTCTATATACTTCCAACTAGAAATATTTTTTTAAGACATATATGCCATATGTTTATTTATATTATAAATTTTTTTATTTATTAAATTTAATTTTTTTGTATTTTTAACATTTTTTAATAAAAATATATTTTAATAAAGTTGAGGTCCTTAATTAGTAACAATAAAAGTTTAATCCCTTAATTGGTTTATTGCAAAAAATTTAGCCCATCAAATAATACTTCACTCACATTTTTTTAAAATGTCGTTGAAAATACTTAATTTTGAAAATATTTTTAATATTTAGCTACATTTCTTAAAAAAATTGTTATTATCTACTAGATAAATGTTAAAAAAAAACGAATTACACCATTTATTAAAAGTTATTAAATACATAATAAAATGTTGTTAAAAACTTTTGACAACGTGATTCAAATATTGCACTTGCCAAAATTAATGTTGCTAATGTCAATAATAACATTTTTTTTTATAATTTAGCGATATTTTTCAAATGTTACTAAAAATGACATGTTGTATTGCAAGCATGATCTCGCACAGTGCAGGACCTGCACCTCTAAAGAAGTCAATCTATCTTCGGAGCAAAGCTTGTTTCTTGCAAGCCACAGCCCATGAAGGATGGTGAGGAATTTTTCTATAGTATCTTCTGCACACCTAATGGAGAGCCGAGCTGTAAAATTGACGCATCCACCATAATCTGATTTTCTCCAAAGTTCCTGCGCCCAGCCAGCCAAGAAATTTTTGGGTGGGGAGTTTCCACTTTAGGCATATAAATTAATTTTTGGCCCTGTGTAAAGTTGTGTTCATAAAAATATGTAATTTTTATGAAAAATTACACATAAAAATATGTATTCATAAATTAATTTTTGACATATATAAAATAACGTTAATCATGTTAAAAATACACATATTTTATAAATACAATTTATACATATGTAAGAAACAAGGTAATGGTGTTAAAATTAAGAATATGATTTGGTCAATATTTGATACTAAAATTAAAGATATAATTTGATCAATTTTTAATTTGGTCTATATCCTTATCTATAAGATTTGTGAGAATGTAATTAATATTATTATCGAGTTCTTGTTATCAGAAAGAACTTACCAGGTATATATAGCTTCTTTATAGCAAAAAACTAATTATAGATAAGAGAATATATTCTTTCATGTGAAACTTCAAATTTTTACATACAAAATTATATGAAGAGAGAAATAAACATAAAAATTTAAATAATAAGTCTTCTTAAAAATTATAAGATCTTATATTAGAGTTTTTATATTTATATCTCTTTTTATTATATCTTATCATATGAATTTTATATGAGATGATCAATTTCTTTATAGACATTATTAAAGCGAGATGCATGGAGCTTTTGTGATTATAATGTGTGATATAATCCACCACAAGTGTCAAGTATTTATGACGTCTAAAAATCCAACTCAAAAGGTAGGATAAACGAAGACAGAAAGTAATAGAAACGGTTCAATCGGAAAGAAGGAAAATTTGTGTTCATTTCTTTTGGCTGTGTGGAATTATGTACGAGTAATAAAAACTTGTATTATCATATGCTAACAAGTCATAATCTTCATTCAGAAAGTTTAAGACAGCAACCAAAGACTAGGGAGATTAGCGCAGTATGACGTATTTCAAATGCGCGGCGTGCGGTATGCAAAACGCAGTCGTAACAGCCAAGTCGTCATTTTTTTTAAATAACCGACATTTCCTCAAATCTTTGACATTTTCAACACAACATATATTAATTAGAAGCCGCGAAGGCATAGACAAACCTATGTCACGTTGGCAATGAAACCGCAGAAATATAAGCTAGCGCATGAGGCTTTCTATGTTTACACTTCCCATCAATTACTTGGCATGTTCCTCATAAATATTTTCTTTTAAAAAGATTTTACCAATAATTTTTCATACCCAATAAAAAATTAATAACTCTAATTTTCTTAAATTTCATTTTTCATCATTTTATCGCGATTTCGGTCGTTACACCGTCCTTATTTCTTCTTCGAGGGGTTGAACTTGGCATTGCTGCAAAGCCAATTAGCTAGGCCCCAAGTGATGAAGTCCAAGCTGCAAATGGAAGATCTAGTGCAGCCTTATTAGTTCTCGTTTCATTACTTATTTTTGGTTATGATATGTATACTTTTAACGCGCGCTTCATTAAATAATCTTTTAAATTCAAATTAAATTTTTTTAATAAAATAATCCAATTTTTTTATTTAAAATATCATGTGTTTTTAGATTATATTTATATCCGCTCCCTCGTCTTTTTTTTTCTTTTACAAAACCACACAACTCTTTTTATCATTGTTAATTTTTTTTGGGGTAAAGTTATCATAGTTATTTTTTCTTTTTGGTACGTATCAATATCATAGTTATTTTTAAATTTACAAAATTACGTCAAAACTTTTTTCGTGAAATAAGCCAAGTGTATGTATGTGTATATATATATATGTATTGGAAAAGAAATATCTGCCCATACTTTAATTTTCTTGATAAGTTGTGCATAGCCCATCCTTTTTCTTTCCCTATCATTATCATATCAAATTATGTATTAGGAATCGGGAACATGAATTGGTTCTGACAATAAATAAATAATTAAATAAAACTGAAATTATTCAAGTATAAATAAAAATAAATAGAAAAAGCAAATAAAAGTGGGAATTGGGAACACACATCAGATATATTGGGACCACCTTTAAAAGTGTTGAACAAAGCATGGATGCATGAATCGGATTGCACGATATAGTTGTATAAATTAGATCAACCGGAATGATCCACTCGCTAAATCTACAAATCGGTCTTTGAGTTGGTTGGGTGTATGCTCATACCATGTTTTTTGCATTCAACCAAGTCAAATTAAGGTGACCTGAGGTGAATTGCTTGGATCGGTCTAACTTAATTTTTATTTGTTTATTTAATTGGTACTTTAAAAATGTAATTTGTTAAATTTGAACATAATATTAAAAAAAATTATTGTTATAAAATATATTTTATTATTAAACCACATATTCTTCTTAAAGAACACTCTCTGTTTTATAATTTATTTTATTACTATCAATAATGTTTTTTAATATAATATTTTTATATTAAATAATTTTCATTTAATATTTTTTTTAAAAAAATAATTTTTTTATCTAATTTTCGGATTCAACCACTTAACTTACACTCACACTACTAATTCAATTACCTAAACTTCTAATTGAGTTGAACTCCTGTCCTAATTATACAATTATGAATCAAAGTATTATCAAACTAAAACTATTACTATATTTTATGTTATACTTTCAAAGAATACGTTAATCAATCTGGATTCTCTCCAGCAGAGCAACACTCTGCTGCATCATTTAGTTCTTTTATTTTTTATTTAACAGTTAATATTAAAAAAATATTAATTTAATAATAAAATATAATTTTAATATTAAAAAATAAAAAAATAACTATTAAATAAAAAATAAAAAAATCAGATGATGCAGCAGCCAGCAGGGTGCTGTAGCAGCACCCTGCTGGAGAGAATGCGGATTCATACGTTAATATAGACAACATTCGTAGTATTAAAAAACGTTGACCATTTGCTTACTGTCATTATCAGCCTTTATAAGTAGTCCATGTTGGTATTAAATAGTTTAGCTTTTGGATTTTAACTGTGCCTAGATATAGGGAATCAAATCTTCTATTGACTTTTACTCCCCCATGATATTCTTTGGTGTGAGAGTTTATACTAATTCCTTTGGTTACGGGAAACTCAAACTTTTGTCCTTTTTTAAGAATGCAATTTGCCCTCCCACAACGCCCTATCCTTGTGGGTTATTATTATTTTTAATCATAATTCTGTCAATATAAGTGATAATTTTAAAAAAATAAGGGAAATTATTACTAATTAAAAGATTTTTTACTTAATTATCAGTTATTAAGTAAAAGAATAGAACTGAAGAGAGGAAATAGGAATAGAAGATTTGAATCCGAGATATAAAGGATATTGACTTTTAGCTTGTTAATCACCAGATCACCATGGTTAGAGTTAGAGAAAAAGTCATAAACTTTATTACTAGTTCTGCATATCACTCCATTACTCAACTTTAGTTTCAATGATTACAAAGAACACAAACCAAAAGAAAATTACTCACAAAGTACTTGCCACGTAAATAGAGATTATGCTATGCACTTGTAATTAATCTCCATTATTGGAAGCAAACATACGGGAACCCTAAGTACAAGAACAAAAAAAATAACAAATTAAGTAACCGTATATAAATGACTACGGTAAACTAGCTATCCGTTCTCCTTCAGTAATCAGTATCAATGCTTCCATTATTGGTCTCTTCTACGTAAACCTGGATGAAGATCAAAACGAAATAAGCAAGACACTCAATTAATGTTTACGAACCAATTTATAGCCAAGACATGATCCTTATTTTGACCTAAGAAGGAATCAAAGTAGTATTATTCTTGATTATTATAAATACCTCATATGTGATCATCTATTCTTGGGTTTAAATATCTCCTTAGCAGTTGCTGCCTTCTTACCCCCAGAGCTTGAAGAAGTTGAGCTACTTCCCTGAGGTGGAGGCCTTGTAGGACAAAGAGACTTTTGAATGTTGATGTTGGTGGAGCTCATTCTGATAAAGGATCTTTGGCTCAACACAAATAAATTTGGCTAAGGAACTACTTGTTTCACAATTGTGTCTTGATCGGATACTGCTTCCAAATTCCAATACCCATAGAGGTATTTATAATGAAACGTTGAAACCAGACACCGCATACCCACATTCTAAGAAGGCAAGAAGGAACTTACCAAGTAACTTGATAGTAATTAACAGGGAAACTACATTTTCCATTACCACATATGACATATTGTGAAAACAAACCCAAATCAAATTGACCATGCATGGGAAGCAATAGATAAACTTGGGTTATTGAAAGCTATACAATTTGGTGACCAAGTAAACAAGGTCGTGTCGTTCGCTTATCCCTTATTTGGGTTGTAGATTGTGATTCACTTCATTTTCGTGGAAACATCGTTTGCAAACGTATCCTCACACGGCTTTGTTTTGTGTTAAATTAAGGGGAAGTTGCTATAAGTTTGAATGCTGTCAACGGCTTCAATGTTTGAGGGAAATTTAATGTTCTTTTTGCTAACTCTTTTTATGGGCAATTGAGGTAAACCCTCCATTTGTATAACCTTAATTTTGAAAAAAATACAAAATTAATTGTTAAATGGAATAAAATAATAGGTATTATTCACCAACTCAATAGTTAATAAGTATGTTATATTATTCTCATAAAAAAATCATTGTAAAGTTTCTAACTCTTTAACATTTTTCCGTCTGAATTGATAATTTTGGATGATGTCCTGCGGGAGATTCATATGATCTGATTTATCATTTATGTATTAAGGTCGAGTCAAAACTTAAATTAACCGTGAATCTCGTTAGTCAAGCACTCAAACCGCTTTGCTACCATTACTTTATGGATGGGTTTACTATTTCAAAATGAATTCTACAAAATTCTTTAGGCCCACTGATATAAATTGAGAACTAACTGAACTTAATATTAAATAAATTCAAACCGCTTTATATACATTGAGAACTAACTGAACTTAATATTATATAATTATCTAATGTTAAGTTTATGTAATAAAGAGTAAATGGATTCCTACGCCCATTGATAAACCCTGTGGCCTTCCCCTTACACTAATTAAATTGGTAGATAAAAATATTTTGGGATTAGCAAATTTGAGAATGCGTGGTAGAAAAAGAATTGACATATTATTGGCGGCTTTATCAGCAGTACGAAGGAGTCAATCTTGATACTATTTTTATCAAAATTAAAAAGAGTAAATGGATTCAAAATAGGAAAAAAAATTTGATAAACTTCTCTAGCCTATCTTAAATTTAACCGATCCTACCTACTTTTTTATTTTTAAAAACATGAAAGAAAACTCCCTTTACAACCTTAAAAAAAAACTAATAAAAGAACTATTAAATTCTAGTCAAATACCACATCGTGTATATTTTAGTGGCCAAGTTGACCAAGACTTTTACCAAGTATGAAAATCCTCCAAGTCTGTTTGCATAGCATTAAATAATTTATCTTTTTTTAGCCATTTGGGTATTTTAATTTCTTAACCACTTTGCAATCTAAACTTAGTCAATATTAGAGCTGGTAAAATGGGTTTAATTCATCGGGTTAACTCACTAATCCGTTATTTTTTTGCGGGATTGTGTTTAAGGATTGAACTCATATTTTTTTTACAACCCGTGTAACCCGCCCCGCATAACCCGCGAGTTAAGCGAGGCGGGGGCGGGTTGACCCTGCAAGTTAGCTTTTTTTTTTTAAAAAAAAATGATAAGTAATATTATAAATAAAAAACTCTTTAAATGTTATATAATTTATGTTTGAATATTTAATTAGATTATTTTAAAGATTATATTTTAGATATGTGATTTGAAATTTTTTACCATTATTATTTATTATTTTTTTATAGTATTTATTGATTTTTTATATAATTTTTTTTTTTTTTTTTGACGGAGTTAAGCCGATTGACTCACCAATTCATCTATTTTTTTTATTTTATCTTTTATCTTTGGTCAACCCGCCAACCTGTCTTAAAGCGGGGTGAGTTAGCTCTTCCAACCCATTTTTTAAAACGGGCCAACCCACTCCGCCTCGCATTTTAGCTGGTTAAAACGGATCGATGTGGGTCGAGGTGGGTTGACCCATTTTACCAGCTCTAGTCGATATAATATTTGATCAAGGTTTAATGGTTCTATTATTCTTTCTACTTTCCATTGAGAATTGACATAGCAATAACATTAAATATTGAAATGTGAATGGAGGTTTTTAAGTTTTAAATTAAATAAGAAGAAGTTTGGGTATAATTTCAGTTAAATATTCGGAAAAGTTCAAGTAATTCTCCTATAGAGCTGTCATGATTTAATTTTAAAGACGTGTTGAGTTGACTCGTGTTCTTCGAAATAGTTTGGAAAGTGAATTGTTTTTTCAGGTCCAAAAATTTCAATCTCTACAAGTTCTCTATTAAAAAAATTCAAATATATATTGGTTTTTCGATTTTTCAAATATACCGTATAACAATTATCTAGAAAAAAAATTAGAAAAATAGTAGAAGGAACGAAAACAAATTAAGGGATAAGAATATCGGGGGAGCGATTACTTAAATGATGTAATTTATTTGGTAAAAACCAAATGTTTTCTTTTTCTTTTTCTTTCTTTTTGTTTTTTTGGTAAAAAAAACAAATGTTTCTTTTATGGACACAATAGTGTGCCGTTTAGCTTTTGATTCCTTCTAAGTGGTAACGACTCAATCTTTGAACCACTTCATTCGAGAAGGGACAATGGTTATTTGATCTTAATTCAAAGAAACATGTCCTCCTTTTCCCTTGCCTAATGCCTACTTTTGTTCAAAGAAAGAGACTTGCCACCTAACATTAAATACACTAGATTTCTTGAATTCCCTTCTTTATTAATGGGCTTCACAAGTTCATCAAAATACTGAAACTGAAGGTGTTTATTTGCCAAGGCGCTTGAAGACAGAGCCTATATAGAAGATGATGCTTGAGTACCATGGTTGCTCTCTTGCTCTCATCTTCTTCGACTGTAGTTAAATTTGTAATTGATAAATTAAATGCGACTCAACTGAAGACAATTAAAGATTAATTCATTTGCACGAGTTCTCATTTCAAGGTGGATTGTCACCCATAAGCCACGCTCTTAACTGATTATATATATAAGCGATTAACCGAGTTTATGTTCGGCAATAAAACGAATGCCTCAAGTTTATATCATAAATATCTTGCTCATAAAATTTTACAATAAAATATTACTTTGCACTCTATCGAATTGTGTTAAGATTAATGTATAATATTTCAAATAAATAAAAATATCAATCATTTAATCGGAATCTTATATTGTTTAAATTTTGTGAAATTTGACGAGAAATATCTGCATAATATAATAATATTTTAATAGTTAAATTGATTAAACTTTTAATTAAAGTTCATTAAATATTATATATATGTATGTACAAATGTACATATGTATGCATGTAGACGAAAGGAAGAGAATTGATTATAATTAAATTAACAAGACTTTATTAATTATTATTGATATCTTTTATGAGAGATCTTTAGGTGTTCTTAAAATAAGAAATTTCTCTTACTTTATGTTATTGAATGCATCACAAATAAGTTATGACATTAAAAATATAATTAGAATGAAAAATAATGATACTCACAAAGTTGATATAACACACATTTATTAATATAGAATAAGATAAATTTCTTACTTCAGGAACATTTAAGAATTTCTTTTTACTATATATGTTTACAAGAAGAAACAAAGTACATTATTAAAAAATAACAAAGCTTCCATAATCGGAGAAACAAACACACAGCAAACCTAGACACAAACCAACAAATTAACAAATTAAATAAATAAACTGCTAGCTAGACATGTTCGCACTATTGCACTTGCTTCGATTCCCCTTCCAGAAACCTTTTTATTCTAATATTGGTTCCACTTTCACATCAATCTGCATGAAAATAAAAAATAAATGAGCAAAAATACAAAGACAAACACTATACTTTAGAAAATCACATATCTAGGACTAACTTTCCAAAAAATTTATACAACTAGGTAGTGGTACAAAAATGGTTAAATATCCCTAATACATTCTCTCACGTAAAGAAATTTTACAAATTTTGAAGAATGATAGTAGTAAGAATTGAACTTTTAATCATTTGATCATAAATATTTTGATATTAATTATGCTAATAACCAATTAATTCTCTGAAAAGCTTAAATAGAGGGAAGTAACAAAGTTGTCTTAACTAATTTGAATTTGGCATAAAAGAATTAGAGTTGATTGGAAATAAGTACCTGGCAAATAGCAAATGGTATAAAATCATCTTGATCTCCTTGAAAAGATCTGTTGAGTAGTTGGCAATTGAGTGCCAGAGGTTGGGGGGTTGGAGTTACTGCCCTGAGAAGGTGGCCTTGTTGTAGGACAAAGAACATTTTGAATGGATATGTTTTGGGAACTCATTGTGCTTGCTGCTTCAAACTGGGATTTGAATTCACAATACTTGTTATAGACAATGTCGCTTTTGGGATATGTGCTTGAATTTTGATGAAACATATTGATATGGCTTGGGGGTATTTATAACCTACGAAGTGATTAATATAGAGAGTAATTTTCTTTTGCCATTAATACTTTCCAAACTTTTTCCAATTACAATTTTGAAAAGCGATAGTGTGAGACATATAGCTTGTGGCACATGGAGATATCCGCGGTGAATGGGCTTCAAGTTAAACTAATATGCATGGTTTGTTACACGGATGAAGATCACTTATTTTTTTTTAATTTTTTTTTGTTTTTCCACTTATATTTTGATAAGTGTTCTAAACTTAATTACATATCTTCTATTCACTTAATTTATTTTACACTTGTCAGAATTTAAGTGAAAGAATAAAAATAAAAATAAAAAATAGAGACAGGTTCACACACCTTCATCCAACAAGAACATGGGACTTCAAGTATCTAAGCTTTCGCAGATAATGTGTAAAACCGTGAGGGAAACTCCTTTGCAAAGATTTTGACTTTGAATACACGCTATTACTATGTAATTCAGGCTATTGCACTGTAAATGCCATTTTAGGACTTGTTGTGTTCATATCCCAGTGATAAAATATTTAATACATCAGTTGTTAGTGCTTAAATTAATGATATGTATATTTGCACGTTATTTCTGATTACTTCATCTTACATTTTTTTACACAAAGACTAAGTCATGTTTTTGTTGCAGACCAACGTACATGATGGGAGTCAAGTTCCCATTTAATTGGTTTTGGGACATGTATACTTGCAGGATCAACAAAACAACCATTTTGTCTTGGTGTTATTATTTATTATCCTTCGCCGCGGTGTTGACCAAATAATATATTTTCTGCAAAAATATGACAAAAAGAAGATTAATTTCATAAAAAGTATGGCCAAATAAATAACAGAAAGGGTTTTTGTACGTAAAAATTGATTACTGAAGGGAATGCTATTATCATTAATATATATTGGGGAATGAGCTCCATCAATTTTCCTATTAGATCGCGCGCTTCTGTTTACAAATTTAATTGATAATCTCATCCATATCAAACTGTTAGGATTTATTTTCGTTTTATAAAATTTATGGTAAAATTGCAAAAGAAAAAAACCTTAAACTTTGGTTGATGTGCAGTTTATTATCTGAGTTTTTAAAATTAAAAAACCTATTGAACTTTACTGAATGTGCAAAAAAAAAAAAATCCATCCAACATCAGTTAATCTTCACATGATATTTCACCAACTTTACTATTTGCTCAAAATAAGCAATTAGCAGCCTTATAAGACTTCTTAGCAATGCATATTTTGCTTTACAAAAAGAAAAATGTTAGAAAGTCAGAATTTTTTATAGAATGATGTGGTATATTTATTGACTTTAGGATAATTGAGAGGTCCTTACCACTTCATTCTATCCAACAATCACTCATATATTATGTCAAATATTTTAACTATTTATTCTAACTGTGTAACATTACTTGACGTACCATATTAAAAATTGTACATGAAATGTGTTTAATTTCTTTGGTAAACTAATTAACCTTTTGCATATGTAGCATTACTTTTTTTTTTAATAACAAAATCTGCTCTCTTTTTTTAACACAAACTAAAAACGCATAATTATATAAAATTATTAGGTTGTATACTAATACTTGCACAGGTTTTGAGTTAAAAGTAATGAAGGAAAAATAGGTTTTTATGTGTATAAATAATTATGAATGTAACTACACTTCTCAATACTATAATGCATTATGCACCCTAGATTTAGGGTACGCGTTGGCCACATGCAGGGTTTCGTCGTCTAACCACAAACTTGACCACACGGCTTATTACATTTACATGCCTACTTCGTTTCGTAGAAGGTTTCAATGAATCAGCAAAGAAACTGTACTCTTTCGTGTTGATATTGATAATCTCCCTTGGAACCACCTAAACTTAATGCTTTGGATGGTGAAGATTTGATTTTTAATGCAAAATAATAATAATAATAATAAAAGAATAAATTAATTACCACAAATCTCATTTAAAAAGCCATTTTCTTTTTTCTTGCAAAAATTTTGAATGGAACCGAGATGTATTGACTATTGAGATTGACCCCTTTATTTGGGCTGTGGGCAATACAGACGATGTCTCTACCACGCGGTTCCGTGGGTGACTTACAGCGTTTTGTAAACTATATATACTATATACAATATACAATATCTCACAATTCAAGTTCCCGTGAGAGCTTAATGTAAAATAATTAATGTTTGTAACCACAAATCAATTCATGAACTCATTTTTAATTAAAATCAAATTTGTAAAAGTATGTTCATTCAAGATTAAGTTCGCAAGATTTAATTCAAACACACTCTTCACGTTGTTGTATATTAAATTTCACCAACATTCGAGTTTACCTTTTCGCTCAACTTCAAATACTTTCGTGCAAGATTTAGCGGAGTTGTTCGATAAGGTTTAAAACTTTAGATGTTTTATGGCTTGGTGCTCTATTTAACTATCGAGCTCTACTCCATTTATTTATATATAGCCGCTTTATTTAACGGAAGATGTGATTTTTCAGTGAGTGCAGCCCCTTCTAGCATAGGTGTAATTGAGTCGTTTAATTCGCTTATTAAGAAAAAATAAATTTAAATTAATCAAAATTAATTAGTTCGATTTAATTTAATTTTTTTTATTTTTGATAGTTAAATTTGAATCAAATTAAACCAAATATCTATGAATTAATTTGGTTCGGGTGGTTAGATTAGTCATTTTTTTATACAAATTCAGTTAAATAATTAATTTTTTATAACAAAAAAAAATACATAATAAACTTATACAAAAAATTTTAGAAATTGAATCAAACCTACTAATATAAATAAGCACACTACAAAGTATAAATTCTAAAATTATAGGTTCAACACATTGACCTAATCTACTGATAATATATTCAGTCAGTGCCTTTGATATATGATACTCTGTTTATTTTGGAATCATCAGCTGAGTGTTTAGCCTTTATATAAATAAGGACATAAGTTGACTAATTTGTATGACTTTAATGATGAATTATGATATGTGCTTCGAAACTTGCTGTTTGTAATGTATTATAAAAAAAATTTGTGTTAGGTTGCTTTACAGCAACAACATGCATGTAATACATCTTTTAGAAGGTTAGTTTGAAGTTGAATTGATATTTTTCTTATACTTTTGGACTTGTTTGTTATGTATTATAAAAAAAAATTTGAGTTAAGTTGCTATGTTAATATTTTATGGTCAAAGTTTAAAAGTTCTTGATTTATGACATTGAATAAATCAGATTACACTTTTTTTAATCTTTTTTTTTTTGCTTCTAAACTTAGTTTAGTCATTATATTCATATAAATTAGTTAATTAAATTGACTGTCATGCACTCTAATTTCTTACTCTGATGCATTGTGTTAAAAGGATAATATATATATATATATATATATATATGGTTTTTGATTCAATTGATTCAATTCTCAAAGTTAAAACTTTTAATTTAAAAACTAAACCAATTAAGTCTCATTTAGTTCAACTTTTACTTCAAATCAATTAATATACCCGAATCAAACTAAACTAATTTAATTAATTCAATTTGAGTTGATTAAATTAGTTGAATTATTCAAACTAATTTACACCCCTACCTCAAAGTCTTTGTCCGTCTTAAGTGTAGCAAATTTCTAACAATGGCTGGAGCTGGAGTTTATACCTGGGCTGCAGCCAAGTGTTTTTTCTGCCTTAAAGTCTGTTAACTATATATTTTCTTTTTGAACTTTATAATGAGTATTAACAAATATATTATTAAGAATTTATCTAATATATTCCCAAAAAGAATTTATCGAACATAAATTTATTATTATTCTTTTCAAATATGATGTCATCTACTTTCTTATTTGATGCTAAAAGCTAGTCTTAGATTTTTAAGTACTTTAGAGTGATTATAGATTTCACTTGCTTTAAATTACGGTTTTAATACTATAATTAATATGATATACATTAAATAGTATAGAATAAATATTTAACAATAATTAATTTATTGCAATAAAATTGAACTGTGATCTTAGATAAATTTTACATACAAAGATTCAAATTTTAGAGCTACTATTTTGAATAAGATTTTTCCAAATTATTATCCCGACTCAAAATTATATGAGAATTTAATCAAAGACAAAAAAAAATCTTTTAATTATAGTGACTTAAAGAATTCTCTCTACAACATTTTTTAGACTGGTTATATTTTACAATATATATATCTTATTGTATGCAACTATAACTTTTTGTTCGTTATTTATGCAAGTACTAGGTCAATTTACCTTTAAAAAATTGTGTTAATTTTTGTGAACGTAGTTGTAAGTTATAGTGCAAGATTTACCCAAAACCACGTACTTGTGCACAACCACCTAACTGGGAGGAAAGAGAAAAAGGAAATAGAGAGGCCGAGCATGAATGGAGGGGGTGATATCCGCTGAGCTAGAATTCTAAACTCCCAAAGACCTCATAGAAGCCATTTTCGAACCATTGAATTTCTATCCTCTCAAAACCAATGTTCTTTCTTGTTTCTTGTTTCTGGTTTTCTCTACCAATCTAGCAACCTTAATGTTTGCATGGAAATTCTTACTCTTTTGAATTCCCTCCAACAATAACAGAATAACAAAAGACAAGTACATTGCATCCAACAAGTAATTAAACATATTAATGTGAAGGAAACAACCATTGACAAAGATGACAAGTTCATCAAATTCGCCACCAAAATCATCCTCATCGGGTGGCCGGCCACCACAAGCGGTGAAGTTTACACGGCGTACTTCAAGCGGAAGGGTTGTGAGCCTATCAAGAGACGATGACATAGATATGTCTGGTGAATTTGCAGGGCAAAATGACTACATCAATTACACTGTCATGATGCCACTCACACCAGACAATCAACCTGGCACCTCTGATTCCAAGCAAGATGGTGCATCTGGATCATCATATGGGACCACAAGGTTTGCCTCTGAATCTCAACACCAAGGTAGTGATGGTGGTGGCGGTGGTGGTGGGGGTTCTAAACTGGATAGAAGGATGTCTGTGTTGAATTCAGTGAATAACAAGTCCATGTTGTTGAGGAGCCATACTCAAGATTTTGATCATAACCGTTGGTTGTTTGAGACCAGAGGGACCTATGGGATTGGTAATGCATTTTGGCAGGATGAGAGTGCTTTAGGGGAAGATATGAGCATGTCAGATTTCATGGACAAACCCTGGAAACCACTAACTAGGAAAATTCAAATTCCAGGTGCTATACTTAGCCCTTACAGGTATGCACTGTATACCTTTTTTTTCTTATTCGGGATAGCAAATGATGCCTGATTGTGCCCCAGATGGCTTAGAACATGTCTTGTTTGTTAAAATATATTAGGCTTATGTTTATGATTTGTGTTAAAAACAACCTTTTTATTTTTAACTAATGATATTTACACATAAAAAATTCTATATCACTCTTACATTACTTTTTTTTATATAATAATAATAATAATAATAAATACACATTTCAACACACACTTTTTTTACGACTCAACCTTTATTTTTTCAAACAAATATAATGTAAAATTGATGGAAAATTTTTTATGTCTGAATAACGTTACTTTTTTTTGGATATAAAGGCTCGGGCTGCATTTGTTAAATACCCTTCGTGGCATCCGCTTCCAATTTCGAATCCAACATTTTTTTTTCTTACTTTATATGTCAGATTTCATTGTGATCTTAGTGTTTTTCTTTATTATTTTTTCAATCTTGGGTACATGACTAGTACTTATGACCTTGCCATAAACTATTTTCTATTATACCCAACTACATCATTTTAGTAGCATTGTGAAATTAGTTACGACTATAAAGTAACGATATAGTTACAAATTAAGAACACTATTTTAAACATGTTTAATTGACCTCCTTCTGATTTTTCATTTGTATGAAGTATGAACATTTAGTACTAAGAGGCATTCTTAGTCTTAATTAAATGATTGCAAGTAAGGTTGTAAATTGTCCATGTGGTCTAAATGCTGCATTGTAGTTGCCTGCTGCAATTGCAGATAAACGTATAGTTTTAAAACCTTGATTGCAAGATTAGTATTTGGAGTTTTATAACAAATTTCTGCATTATTTATAAATAATAAATAAAAAAATTCTCTGAACAGGTTGTTGGTGGTCATCCGTATAATAATTCTATGCTTATTCTTATCGTGGCGAATTCGGAGGCTTTTTTATCAAACTGTCACTGTTGGTAAAACTATTTATCAAAATGTTATTTTTTTAAAACTACTTATCAAAATGCTACTTTTTAAACTATTTACTAAATTACTACTCTTTTGAAATTATATATCAAACTGTCACTATTTTGTCAAACGTGACATTTTTTAATAATTTCTGGTCCACATAGGATGCGCCAACGTATCCTACCTGGATGCACCACCCTCTTTGGCGCATCCTACGTGGATACGCCACTTAGGATGGCGTATTTGCAAAGGATACGCCAACAGGATGACGTTTTCCAAAGGATACGCAACAAGCTTAGCGCAATTACGCCATTTGACTTAGAGTAATCCATCCAAACCCAAATAACCCCTTTTACGTAGAAAATGTCACCCTAAAGACACTGAAAACTCAATTATTTATAGGCCAAGTATTTGTTTCTATTACGTAACGTAGTCGATGTGGAACTTTGGTGTTGGCAAGGTAAAGTAACTAGGGATGGCAACCGGACGAGGCGGGGATGGGTAGTAGCCCCTAGCCCCCCGCCCCTGCGGATAATATCTGCCCCTGCCCCCGCCTCCATATCCGTGAGGGTACCCATTTATTATTCTTTCGCGGGTAAACGGGTACCCGCAGATATCCGCGGGTACCTAGTAAATTGTAAAAAAATCAACAAAATTAAAAAAAATAAAATGAAAAAATGAAAAAAAAAAGTATAATACCATAATTTTTCAAAATTTGTCCAACACAACTTAATTAAAAAATAATGCAAAGTCAATGTGGGACTTTGATGTTGGCAAGGTAAAGCAACTAAGTAAGACAATAAGGCACTTTTGTTCGATGTGAGACTTTGGTGTTGACAAGACAAAGCAACTAACTAAGATAATAAGATATCTTTATTCGATGTGAGACTTCAATAAAAGGGCTAAAACTCATGAGTGTAATAGCTGAAAAATAAATGGAGTAGTAAAGATGCTATGGTTGCTACGTAACTAGGTAAAAACTAGAATTTTCTAAGTATGAAATCAAGGTCCCTTGAATCTTAGATTCTCAGCTTTTGTTTTTAAACAGCCCATGCATTTGTATAAATGTGCACTTTTTCAATGATAAATTGTTTCCTTGTTTATACAACTCATAAGGTGTGAGTTTCTTTTATTTTTATATAGGTGGGGTGGCCATGGCCCGTGCATCAATTGATGTCACCAAACACATTTTTGAAAGATGAACAACTAATTACCAAATAAACTTTGTGGGTTAAACTTTATAATGTATAATGTTCTTGTCTCCATTTGATAGATGAAGCTATTGGATCATCTGAAGAGGACTTTAGCAGAGAAGAGAAAGAGGCAATTGAGTGCAAGAGGATAAATCAAGATCGAGAGCTGAAGAATAAGCTTCTGCGTAGATATAGCGGCTATATTAATAGTCTAAAGCATGAATTTTTCAAAAAGAAGAAGAAAGAAAAGCTACCGAAAGAAGCAAGTCAAATCTTACTTGCATGGTGGAATATTCACTTCAAATGGCCATACCTGATGGTAATTAAACTTATTTTCTTTTAAGCATCTTGCTAAATTTTTGTGATAATCTCGTGCAGAATTTTTTGTTCATAACTTGACACATTTAATTAGGAATTCTAAATTTAAGTTGCCTATTTCTCTTTTTCGTTACATAAGAAGTATAAAAATTGTCTAGACACTTAACCAAGACTTGAGTTTTAGCCCTTTTATTGAAGTTTCACATCGAATAAATATACATTGTTGTCTTATTTAGTTACTTTGTCTTGCCAATACCAAAGTCTCAAATCGAACAAAAGTGTCTTGTTGTCTTACTTAGTTACTTTTAGGGATGATAATTTTACCCGCCCCTGCTGATATCCACGGATAATACTCGTGATGGAGGCGGGTAATACCCGTCTAATTTCTCCCGCAGGTATAAATACCCATTTGTATTATCCTCGTTTAATAAACGGGGCGGGGGGGGGTTTCCCCCGTACCCGCAAGTACCTGCAAAAAAATTACAAAAATATTTTATATAAAATTATTAAAAGACTTCATTATATAAATTTAAATATGGTAGAGTTATATAAATTAAAAGTATTTTAGGTGTTTGGCATTATTTTTGGATTAAGTTGTGTTGGACAAATTTTGAAAAATTATGGTATTATACTTTTTTTAATTTTTTAATTTTGTTAATTTTTTTTACAATTTATTGGGTACCTGCGGATATCCGTGGGTACCCATTTACCCGCGAAAGAATAATAAACGGGTACCAACACGGATATAGAGGCGGGGACAGGGGCGGATATTATCCGCGGGGGTGGGGGCCTGGGGACTACTACCCGTCTCCGCCCCGCCCCGTTGCCATCCTTAGTTACTTTACCTTGCCAACACCAAAGTCTCACATCGACTACGTTACGTAACAGAAACAAACACTTGGCCTATAAATAATTGAGTTTTCAGTGTCTTTAGAGTGACATTTTCTACGTAAAATGGGTTATTTGCGTTTGGATGGATTACTCCAAGTCAAATGACGTAATTGCCCTTGTTGCACCAAGCTTATTGGCACATCTTTTGCAAATACGCCATCCTAAGTGGTGTATCCACGTAGGATGCGCCAAAGAAGGTGGCGCATCCACGTAGGATATGTCAAGCTTGTTAGCGTATCTTACCTGGATGCACCACCCTTTTTGGCGCATCCTACATGGATAAGAAATTATTAAAAAATATCACGTTTGACAAAATGGTTGCAATTTGGTATATAGTTTCAAAAGAGTGACAATTTAGTAAATAGTTTAAAAAAGTAGCATTTTGGTAAATAGTTTTAAAAAATTGGTATTTTGATAAATAGTTTTGCCAACAGTGACAGTTTGGTAAAAAAAACCTAAATTCGGAGCCCCAACTATAATGCAATGTGGTTATGGGGAATATCAATTGTGTGTGAAGTTTGGTTTGCTTTCTCTTGGCTTCTTGACGTCCTCCCAAAACTCAACCCCATAAACAGAAGCACAGACCTTGGTGCTTTACATGACAAGTTTGATCAACCATCTGCTTCCAACTCTACCGGTCGACCAGACTTACCTGGCATTGATGTTTTTGTCTCCACTGCTGACCTTGACAAGGAGCCACCTCTTGTCACTGCCAACACCATCCTTTCCATTCTTTGTGCAGACTATCCAATTGAAAAGCTCTCATGCTATATTTCAGATGATGGTGGTGCCATACTCACATTTGAAGTCATGGCTGAAGCTGTCAAATTTGCTGAGGTTCGTTTACAATCTTGAACAAGGAACTATGCAAAGAAGGACCAAAAACAAGGACACCAACATATTAAAGCCATCTCAAGCTGCTAACATTCTTATAAACTACCAAATATGAAATAAATTAAAGGAAACAGTGCAAATTTATCAAGAACTGAGGAATGCTGTAACAAACATGTGGGAAGTTTTACTGATCAATTTAGATTGATTATGATTATGACATTACTATCAATTAAATTTTGATTATGTACTCACAGGTTTGGGTACCTTTTTGTCGGAAACACAACATTGAGCCTAGGAATCCTGATGCTTACTTCAACTTAAAAACAGACCCCACAAAGAACAAGAAACGTCTTGATTTTGTCAAGGACCGCAGATGGATCAAGAGAGAGTATGATGAATTTAAGGTCAGAATCAATGGACTTACTGAGGTAATACATAAACGGAGTAAGATGTACAACTCTAAGGAGAAGAAAAAGGAAAAACAGATACTTAAGGAGAAAAATGGTGGAGTGTTACCACCAAATCAGGCCATTGATGTCCCCAAAGTTACATGAATGGCTGATGGCACTCACTGGCCAGGGACCTGGCTCAACCCTACAGCTGATCACTCTAAGGGTGACCATGCTGGAATCTTGCAGGTACTATCTACTTTCTCCTTTCCTCCATCAAATTTGTATTAAGATTAACTTAATGGTCACTCATAGATAATAAAATATTGCTAAATACACACTTACACATATATCAGCCTCACATCTACACAATTTTTATCATTTAACTATAGCTAAACTCACATTCTCGTATTTTGCATTCCAACACTCTAATTGTGTCACCTTACACAGTGATGTGACTTGAGGGGATGTGCATCAAACATTTTCTTAAACTAATACTCAATGTTTATGTTTGTTACTAACAAGTAATGAGTAAGGTCCCAGAACATGATCTAGTAATGGGCTATGCAGATGAGAAAAGACTAGACTTCACAGGCATAGACATTAGGATTCCAATGTTTGCATATGTCTCCAGAGAGAAGCGACCAGGGTATGACCACAACAAGAAAGCTGGAGCCATGAACGCCATGGTTCGAGCCTCAGCAATATTGTCCAATGGCCCCTTTATACTCAATTTGGATTGTGACCACTACATCTACAACTCCCTTGCCATGAAGGAGGGAATGTGCTTCGTGATGGACCGTGGCGGTGATCGCATATGTTATATACAGTTTCCACAAAGATTTGAAGGGATTGATCCCTCTGATCGATATGCAAATCACAACACTATCTTTTTTGATGGTAAAATTCAAGCTTTCAAGTTTGACCTATAGCTAGCCTTATTCATTTGAAGCAGAAAAAAATTAGATTAAGTGGTAGATAGTATTCTGTTATCTAATGGGCCACTCAAACTATATGTGCCATCACTGTCTCTTGTTTCAGCTGAAGTGGGAGACAATGATGATCCACACGGCTAAAGTGACACATAAAATGATATAGAACATTAACTTTTTTTTTATTTTGTGAACATTTAAGAATTTCTTTGCTACGATTTTCGATGCTAGCACTGTTAGTATCTACCTATATTTAACAATGCATAATTGATTAGGAAATATGAGAGCACTGGATGGTCTCCAAGGTCCAATGTATGTGGGAACAGGCTGCATGTTTCGGAGGTATGCACTCTACGGGTTTGAACCACCGAGGTTCATCGAGCACACAGGCGTGTTTGGTCGAGTAAAAACCAAGGTGAACCGTGATGCACTGCAGGCAAGATCACGCCTTGATGATGACAGAGCGCCCACGACATCTGATTCGGAATTGGGTTTCCCACAGAAGTTTGGAAGCTCAACCATGTTCACAGATACCATACCTGTAGTCGAGTTCCAAGCAAGGCCACTTGCTAATCACAAATCTGTCAGGAATGGTAGGCCACCTAGAGCATTGCTCATTGCTCTTGAACTACCAAGACTTCAATTGAGATGAGCATTCCTCCCTTTAAGTTGTCTTCTTCCTCTGTTTTCTTTACATTAAGGTTTTTAATTAAAGGGATTTGGGTTCAATTTTGTATTGCAAATTGGAAGGTTTGCAATGGAGTCTCATGCTTCATGTAACACCCTCTTTAGGGTGCCACATTTACACACTAAAACATTAAAAACTTAATAAAATGCGAAAAATGTTTAATCTTGTAAAATAATGGATTTCAATTTTTCTTTCTCAAATGCATAAACTTAAACAAAACATAAATAACACAGGATGTAATTATTGAATAATACACACCAAAAAGAATATATATACATAAGTGGCATGAATCACAGTCCACCCAAAATATACAAGGTTTGCACTCAAAAGACATATACAACTATTTGACAAAACATAAACTAGCCCAAGTCTGTATGCTTAGGGAGTAGGGTCCCCCACTGGATCCTCCTCTGGATCCTCCATCGGGTCCTCCTCCTCGGACTCCTCACCAGACAGATCGCTCAGTCGGGGCAAAAGCTCGCAGACAGGTGTCCTAGCAGATGACACCATAGAGTCCTGATCCTCTCTCGGGGTGTAATACAAATCACCCCACAACTCCTTGATAGGCATAACGAACTCCAAATGTACCAAGACATCAAGAGAAAAGAAATGATACCCATCGCGGGTCCTACGAACAGACAGGGTTACATCTCCTACATATCTAACTCGTTCAGTATTTCAGTCGATACGCCAAGCATCCGTACCTCCATAGAATTGAACTCTAACAAAATCAACAAACTCTCTTCTAGTAGTCATCACAGAAAACAAAACAACAGTAAAACTGCAATCTTCTTCGTCTTCCTTTCAGTCTTTATCAACGGGTACACATAAAATAGAATAACATAACAGAGAGGTGAGATTCCCTACATCAATACCAATATGGCATCATAGAAACAATAAAGAACAGTAATTATAGTCATGACATCAAGTATCAAATAATTTAGCAGATATAAAATATTACGATGATATGTAGATAGACTATGTATATGTACAATGGACCAATTCTTACTCTATAGAACTAAACACAATTTCGGAGAAAATGATCTAGAAGATATGTCTGTATCTCGTTAGCCTCAAGTCAAGTGCTATAGTTGCTCAATTTGCGCAACGTAACTTATACAAGATAGTCTGCACCAGATCGTGAATAGAATAGTGTCTGGTCAAGATCATCGGTGCATTGCTCAGTCAGCACGGCCCAGTGGAGCTATCAACTGGCCACTTATGGGATACTTGTGCCAAGACGCCTCCAAGTTTAACAAGTGAATGACACTACGTAATTCGCACCCGCACTAAGGTATAATTCAACTCCTAGGTAAAAAGCCTCAACCGACACCACCGATATGATGCATGAACAATGACTCAAAGCATACACACATATTAATATTATGATTTTCCATAAACATAAGCTACTTACGAGCCAAACCAGTCATCAACATTTCTGGGTCCCATTCGAGAGCCCGACAGCACACTGCTGTTATTTTCAGTCACAAGGTATCTTTACCGCACAAATTCAAGAATCATCATTTTTAAATTACATGAAACATTATCACAAAATTTTCTAACATGTAAAACGTTTATTTCACTTTTAAGCTTAATTTCTGAAACTTTCAAAGATTAATATAAAAGTTAACTTTAATTTCAAAACTTTCAAGGATTAATATAAAAGTTAACTTTAATTTCAAGACTCACCTAGGTAGGCTCTTCTAGGTACTACCTCCTAATATTTTTTTTTTCACGAAGAACGCAAAAAGGAAACCACATTGTCTTAATCTCATAATTTTTTTTCCTTTTCCTACTCCTTAAAAGTACCTTAAGTTTTCGTTATCTCTCTCTCAAGCTTATTTTTCCACTCAAAATCCGAAATCCCTCTCTTATTAAATGGCCAAAATTTTGTTTTAACACTCCTTCATTATTATAAATCCTTATTCCCCAAACATCTAAGTTCCAAATCAACACAAAAATTTGTCTTGGATACCCTTTTTAAAGTCACTTGGCCGAGAGCCCTATGGTCTTTGGGCCTCTCAATTTTCATCCTCATCAACAAGATTCCAAGTATATAACATATTTCAATCACCAAAAATTCTACTTAACCAAGGTTATGCATAACATTAAGCTATAAAATCATACAAGGGAAATCATCAATAAACCACCAAAATCCATACAACCAAGTAAACAATCCTCACATGGATTCTTCATCTTCAAAACATCAATTTGTTTCTCACCACCATGAAAGGTTGATAAGAGTAATCTCCCTCTTACCTTAGATGATGACTAACTACTTCTTGGGTGCCTTCTTGAATCAAACTTTCTCTTCCAAGAGGCTCCTGAAAAATGAAAACATCATGCAAAGAGATCAACATCTAAGGCTTGGAATAGAATGACCATGGATCAAAATCATGGTCGTAGAAAGTAAAATGAAAAGAAAGATGAAGATGCAGGAATTTCACCTTAAAAGCTTTCAAACCCTAACTTGAAGAAGTATTTGAAAATGGATGAACAAGATCAAGATCACAACACAAAAGTGTTTTAGAATAAGGTTTGGATTCAAGAAATGTGGATGGTTGGAATTAAAGAAGAGTGGAAGGTGGTTTTTGGTAGTGTGGTCGTGAGCTTGATAGAGGGAAAATGAGAGGAAAAAGTGAGAGAGAAAAGTATGCAACTTTTTGGGTTGATGAAGATGAATGGAAAAAATGATAAAATGAGTTAAATGAAAGCTTACTCTAGAAGCCTTTGGCTCCCCCTTGGCCATGCACTTCTCCTTGGGAGGGTGTCAAAAGCTTCTCCAACAAGCTTCCTCAAAGCTTCCTTAGGAAGCTTCCTTCCTATTAGTCTAAAAAGTCAAATGGTGATGTCATGTGGGTGATGTCATCAAGAGAACCTCTAGAAAAATGTGATTAGATATAAATCATCTAATAGATTTTTACTAAAAACTATTATCCAATGGACAAAAGTTACAGTTAATAAAATCAGTATTTATCGTCCAATGGATAATAGAATGTATTTAGATTTTATTTGCCAGATAAAATCTCAGACAAAGAAAACTTTCGAAAACTATCTCTGGTTTCGAGTTTAGTAAGATCCCCCGACCCCATTACAACAATCTAAATTTTTTTGAAAATAATATTAAAATAATTAAAATAAGTCAAATAATTCATAAAAAATTCACAAAAATTCACAAAAATCACAAATAACTGAAAAGCAAGAAAGAAAAGAAATTGGGGTGTTACACTTCATCAAGAAGGGGCGGTCATTTCTGCATTTGCGGTGTGAAATTTGTAGTTCGAATAGTTGGAATTAAGAAGAACTTAGGGAGTTGTTTCTGGAGTTACAAGAACTATGAGGTATGTTTTTCTATTTTCATTGCTATTAAGGGTTTGGTAATGATCAACAAAAATTATTGAATTTTTCTGACTTTGTTATATATGTTTTCATTGTTTTTTAACAGAGAGGTTTAGGTTGTGGGTATTTTAGTTGGTATGAGGAGGATGAAGATGTTGATCAGAAGGACTTGATAATTGGGAGGCAAAGGAGAAGAATTCTTAGTCTCCAAAGCTCAATCAGATCCTTGAGAAGATGGAATCGGATTTTGACATGTCTTGTGGTGATTTTGGTAGCATTAGATGTCCTGTTTGCATATATATGGCTCAATTATGGTAACTGTACAAGAATTGCAATGCTGTGATACAAAGCTATAATTTGGGTTTGGTGTATGAGGTTCAGGATATTGGGGTAGTGCAATGTTGTAATGGAAAACTATAATTGGGGTAGATTATAGGAGGACATGTGTATTTGGGTAGTGCAATGGGTGATTATGGATATGTATTTGGCTTTGCATGATTGATAATTATGTAATGTAATTTAAATTATCTTGTGAGAATGTTTAACTCAGTTAAGAACAATATGAATGATCATCTTAAATCTTGTTCATTGTCCATAGCATTAAAATGAATGGACCAAAATGACCATGAAATTAAAAGTAAGGGACCAAATTGAAAATGTTATAAAAAATAAGGGACCAAATTAAAAATGTTATAAAAAGTATGGGACCAAATTGAAAATGTTATAAAAAGTAAGTGACCAAACTATACCATACTAAAAGAGTAAGGGACTGAATTGACCAAATCACATATCTAACAATAAGTATATATCATAAAAGAACTGCAAAAGATAATCTCATATTATATTAAGTCCAACCAAAATGAAACATCTAATTTATAACTTGTCCATTGCTAACATTCAATTTACAACTTGTTCATTACAAAAAGAGTAAAACATCCAAAATGAGAACATCATCATCCATATAACATGGCAATAATAGACCTTGACATTTATAATTTACTGTCAACACTACCATAAGTATCCAAAATAACAAAAACACAAAAGACCTTGTCATTTACAAATTACTATCAACATTATCATAATTAGCCAAAATGAAAAAAACAAAAGACACAATCTCTTATCAGTTCCAAATAGGTTTAGCTACTTTGGTTGCTTGTGCAAGTGATTGCTGATTTGTCTTGGACCTTGTCATGTGTGTTTGAGGTATTTTCTTGGCCTGCGACCTTGTTATAGGTGATGTAGGTTGGTCCATTATTTTTTTTTTTGTCAATTCTGTATGCATATTCTTCTTGGTTGATGTACTTAGTTACAAGGGTTGAGGTAACTGAGTTTTTTGACTTGGCTGAGCACTTTGATTTGGCTACACCACCTTTGTCTTTGGAATAGGTGGTATATGTAGCTGAGGTCTTTCCTTGGCCTGAGACATTGATTTAGGTGATGTAGATTGGTCCACTGGTATAGGTGGTTGCACCATTTGAGTTGGTTCAAAACTCAACCCTGAAGTTGGAATCATCTAAGATAGAAAACACAACAAAGTACATACACTAAGTATAAGAATTAACATAATAAAAGTAACTCAGCATTTCACAATTTACTAACCTGGATTCTTGATTCTTTGTTGTGTTGAGTTGGTTGAGTAGTTGGAATTGGATGCATTATTGGTCTCAGCTCTCTAGGAATCTACTTCTTCTTACCACCTTCTGGATTTGATTTATAAATTGAAATGTACACTAGCCCTGTTGTAGTTGGTATAGGTGGCTGCACCAATGAACTTGGTCTACATTTCGAATCATCTACGATACGAAACACAACAAAATATAAGAAATAAGTATGATAATTAACATAATAAGAGTAACACAAGAAGGTAACTAATTTACTAACCTAGATTGACTGAGAACTTGGAATTGATTGAGATCTTGCATTTGGCTGAGAACTTGGACTTTGACTTGACCACTACAACAAAAAAGCTTTTTAGCGGCCATAAATATGCCTTTTAGCGGCAATAAGAATTGCCGCAAAAACTTTTACCGGCAATTAATTTTTAGCCGCTATATCCAGTGTCGGCAAAGGTTTTGCCGGCCATTATATTGAGTGCCGGTAAATGGCCATTTTATGGCCGGTAAAAGTGATATCTTTTCGCGGCAATTATTTGGCGGCAATTAAAATGGCCACTAAAATAGCTCCCAGTTTCCCTTCCCTCGCATCTTTGGCAGCCTTTGTTATTGCCGGTAAACACATTTTTGTATTGCCGGTAAAAAATCTTCCTTTTACCGGCAATTGTAATGGCGGCTAAAACTTGAATAGATTTACTTTTTTTAATGCCTTTAGCGGCTTTTTTTATTGCCGGTAAAGACCTATTTATTGCCAGTAAAAAATATGACTTTTACCGGCAATTATAATGGCGACTATAAGTTTCACAAATTTATTTTTTTAAATGTCTTTAGTGGCCTTTTTTATTGCCGGTAAAAGCCAATTTTATTGCCCAATTTTTATTGCCACAAATAATTTTTACCTTTAGCACTTGTAATGGAAGCAAATACTCATTTTTTTTTTTGTACAAATTTGTTATTCCTATTTGTCATTCAAGGTGAGATTTCAACATCATTAACACAAATTTTACTAATAATAATATTTGTCCCTAAAGAACTTAAATCATAACATACAAATGTTGTTAAATACAACATACTAAAATTCATTCTAAAACGCAAAATATATTTCATTAAACCCACAATAAAAAAGAACATTCATAATTTTATAGTGTCAACAACAAAACATAAAAAGTACACCATCTACTAATTAGTATCGTTTTGAGTCTAATAACTAGTGTTATCAAATAACCATAACACAAAATAGTAGGTAGCCCATAAACAAATCTTTAACTCTTGATCATATTGAAGTCTTTCACTTGCGAAATTTCTCAAAATCATAGTGTATGACCTGCAATGATAAAATAAAATAGAAATTCAACTTGCACATCCACTGAAAGAGAATATTTTCAACGATTTTAAATCACTGAGAGATGAAGGCACTTGTCTCATTGCAGTTCCAATCACATAAATTTCATCCAAAACATTAATTTCATTCAAATTGTTTGGCAACCTAAATTTGAGCAACCAAAGATAATGATAATTCTAAGAGATTTCAGGATACTCTGTAAAAGACCAACAATATTTTTGCATTCATTTAAATCAAGCATAAACAAACATTTCATGCTCTCTCTAAACTCAAAAAGTAGAGCAGAGGAAGATATATAACTCTAATACCCATATGGACATATAATCCAGAAATCAACAATGGAGAAAACCACGAGAGAACGCTAGGAATCAAACTTTTGAGGAAAAACTAGTAAGTTATATATTTAATTCAATTTGTCAGACATCCTATAATTTTATGTACTTGCACTGTCAACATGTGTATAGTCTTATTTTATTGCAGTATGAAAATGAATGCTCTTCTTGTAAACCACTTTTTAATTTCACATTTTTGTTCAAGGAAATATGCGGTTCGATTTAGTTTGTATACTATATATACCTTCAACCAGACAAAACCAAAAGAAATGCTCAAAACAAAATAGAAATGAAAATGAAAATGCTCTTAGGAACATGTTTGGCCCATTAAGCAAGGCCGTGCTGTTGAAATATAATACAAAGGCATGCTCTTATGGCAGAATTAAACAAACAAGCAACATAAATCATAGAAACTAAATGAAATATAATACAAGGCATGTGTCACCAGTGCATGAGGAAAAAAGTCTTTATGCTTTGAAGTAAAGAGCAGCAGAAAATTAGCACAATCTATAATAAAATCAAGCACAATTTAAAAATGAGCACTATATTAACATATTTTAAAGCAAGTGCAATACCATGAGGGGCTGTAGTATTTTCATCAACACTATATAACTGAAATGGTCTCTGTGGTGCTTGTGGTGCTCGTTCATGGCCACTATTGGCATCTGGGACCTAATAAATATTAAGATGTAAGATAACATAATAGTCTCAACATTAAATTTTAAGAAAAAGGTTAAAATATTTGAAAAGCTAACCTGTCCAACTGAGCTTCCACTGAAATTTTGAGGCATAGATAATTCCACAGGAGCAAATTTGCACATAACTTGTCTCACCCATGATAATTCTGACAATAGTCTATCTTGATTTTGTTTCATAAAATCATTTCTTCATCATGCTTTTCCTTAACTCCTTCATCTCTTGTTCTAACCTTTGGACAACCTCATTAGACAAATCATCTCAACAATATTTCTTAGGGAAGATTTATTACCCCACAATAGAGAAGGGGTTGGACCAAGTCCTAAACCGCGGATATAACCACTTCTTTCACTTCCCAACACTTGGGAATACACATCTCCTTCCCAAGCAACACTACCATAAGGTTGATCATTAGATGTCTCACCATTGCTTAACTTTTCTTTCATCGTGTCCTAATCACAATTAAGATAACAATTTATGACATACTCAAATCCATATAAAAATATTTAAAATAATTTGAATACTAAACATACTTGAACTTTTAAAGGATAAAATTGCTTAAGAAATCTTACAACTATCCTTGCAGACTCTCATCCAATGGTCTACCATCCTTACGCTTTGTATGAGTTAATATGTAAATTTCTGCTCGTTGAGGCTCTATCCCATTTATAGCCTAATACAATTAAATTAATGTCAAACAATTATACATGACACAAACGGGCTTTAGAATCTCATATTTGGTAATTTATACATGAATACCTTTTCATCCATCAAGGTTCCAAAGCTTTTGGATCCTCCTAGTGTGAGGCATCTTTTGCTTGGCCCTATTACTTCTATTTGCTTGACTACGCTTCTATCATTGCAACACATAAATAACATCATATAAAAGCTAGAAAAGGAAAAGAAAAACAAGAAGAAACATTTGTAGCTACATGCACAACAGTTATTTAAAAGCTTTTGATTTGGACTAGTTGGGAACAAGAAATGTGAAGAATTACCTTTCCCTTTAAGTGATTCAGTAACATCTCATACTTTTTATTTAATTTATGTTGACATTTGGGGACCCTTTTCTACTCCATCCTTACATGGCCATAGATTTTTTCTTACCACAGTAGATGATTATTCTAGACATATTTAGGCTTTCCACATGAAACATAAGTCTGAAACAGGAAAACATTTACAGAATTTTATTTCCCTCATCAAAACATAATTTAACTCCAAAATTAAAGTCATTAGGAGTGATAATGGACAAGAATTTCTTATGTCTACTTTTTTTTTACTCTTAAGGGTATTATTCATCAATGATCTTATGTTAAGACTTCCCAACAAAATGAGGTAGTAGAACACAAACACCAACATATCCTTAATGTATCAAGGGCAGTCCTCTTTCAAGCTCACCTTCCAAAACTTTTTTGTTCATTTGCTATTTCTCATTCCATTCATATTATCAATAGGCTATCTAGTTCCAAATTACAATTAAAACCAAAGTCCTTTTCATTGTCTTTACAATAAAGTTCTTGATCTGGTTATGCTTAGAGTTTCTGGATGTTTGTCATATGCTTCAATGTTATTTCACAATCGTCAAAAGTTTGATGCCAGAGCCCAAAAATGTATCCATCTTGGTTTTAAAGAACTGTCAAAGGCTATTTGCTTTTTGACTTGAATTCACGTGAATTGCTACTATGAAGAAATGCCATTTTCTTTGAATCAGATTCCAAGTAATATAAAACAGATCCATTTTAAACTAAGGAAATGCATGTAACACTCTATAAAACATAAAAACAAGGCAACTCTGTGTGTGTGTGTGTGTGTGTGTGTGTGTGTTTTAAGGCTTCTAAAGTTAATACCTTTGCTTTATCAGAAACCCAATAAAAGACAAGACCAGTCCATTGGTCCCTTGGTATGCGACTCGGTCTATTTTTCAGCAAGGCATCTTTGGTCTTATACTTTGTCATATATATACTCTTCAAATCACATTTGTAATCTTTCCATTTCTTCCCTAGTGACTTTTTGACAAACTCCTCACCATGTGTTGGGATTGAGAACTTCTTCTAAAAAAAGAGCAAACATTTACAAGTTAATTTCATGTATGAAAGAAATAACTTGGACCTTATTAAGAATAATTATTTCATACCTTTACAAACTCCACCAATTTCTTCTTTTCTTCTTTGTCAAAAGCTCTCCAATCTTCTATGTTTAAAGGTGTTAGTTCTGGGGTTCTAGCAACAATGCCTAGAAAGCTAGCAAGCTTTCGACCCTCCTTTCCTATGGCTTGATTACGACTATTGAATCGCACAACAATTGTCTTCCCTGAGGCAAATTCCGATATCTTTTAGTAATGTAGGCCCACGAACCTTCCTTGCCTCCGAAGGACCTAACACGAACCAGATTTAAATGTCATGATTTAGTTCAAACTAATTTAAAAATCTAAAGCAATGTTCATTAAAATAATGTCACCTGATTCATGGTTTTGCTCAACCTCAGTGCTAACAGAATTATTCAATTCATCATATTGACTGTCATGTGCTTGGGCTTGAGAGCGCTTGGGGCATTCATTAGTTGCTCAATATAAGGCCGCACTTCTTCGTCATGATGTTGCTCGGTGACCAATATGAGGCTATTTTTTCTAGGCATTATGATATACTGCCTGCAACTTTTACCTAAGGTGAAATAAATGTGCAAATTTGCATGTTAGGAATTTATCCAATCATGTGATTTATCTGTCAAATTTGAATTTTGTTATTTAGTGTTTTCTGTGAAACATGCTTTTGGGTTTCTCTCTTTCATGCTTTTGGGTTCTTGTCTTGGACTTATCAGTATAGGTTATGACGAAAACCATTGGGAACTGATAGGAGACAGCGATGGGGGCATGCTTGGAGGTTGCTTGTGGATTATAAAGGAGCGGTGGTAGAGGATCACCTCCGCTCCCAGTTCTATAGTGATCCAGTAGTGTCGCAGAGGCATGAGTCTTGGCAAAGCACTTAAGAATCTTAATGATGGTTTTGAAATCCCCTGGCTTATTGGCGGCGATTTTAATGAGATCTTGGAGTCTGATTAAAAGACAGGTGACCCGAGACCAATCAGACAAAGTGAAGCTTCTAGAGACAATAGACTAAAAATGTTAATAATATATACATTTCTTTTTAAAAATATATGCGTGGTTGTCATGTGAGAAGTGAGGAAGAGTGGTTGCCAATAGTTGGACGGATACTATGCAGTTGGAAGGGACACCTTCGGTGTTTGGAAAAAGAGCTTGCGTGGGCCAACATTAAAGGATTGGAATAAAAGTACTTTTGGGCATGTGGGGAAGAAAATTAAAATTGCTGCTGGACCGAATAAAGGATCTGAGTATAGCGAGCCCATCAGAGGAGAATTTAGCTCTCTTAAAGGACCTCCAAAAGGAACTTAACGATTTTTTATTCAGAGAAGAAGTCACGTGGAATCAGAGGTCTAGAGTTCGGTGGATGAAGGAGGGGAATCAGAATACCAAATTCTTTCATGATAAAGCCTCAGCTAAACAAAAAAAGAATAAAATCTCTAGAATCCAGGATGAGGAAGGAAATTGGCATCCAGAACATAATAGCATTGAGGGGGTAGCCAGAAACTGTTTTCAAAATATGTTTTTACGTACAGGGCAATTTTATAATGTTTTTCATTGCAGTCAGCACACATAGTTAGGTCCTTCCTAACTAAAAATTGAAAAATTAGTAGTTACTTGAGTATCTATATGTGAACGTGAACGTGAATGAATTAGCTTATTTAGAATTCTAGCCTAGGTCCATTAGCTTATTCAGCATTTGTTGGAACTTAGAATCTTATATAATTTTGTAAAGCACTGTTTTAAGTGTTTAAAATCACTGGACTAACACAATCAAAATCACCGAACGTGAATCCATTAGCTTATTCAGTTATCTTCATAATTATCTTCACTTGCTGATATTGTTTTCCAAACTATTCTATTTCATGTCAGGATGATCAAGAACCTTATTAACACAATTTAGTTTCTTATTGTTAAAGAGAAATTAACATAAAGGGCAGAACTCATTTGTGCTGTAGAACATAATTTTTTTTAACACCCACTTACTCAATTTGAACAAATAATAAAGCTCTTAATTGAATCAGACTTGACCTATTTATTATCAAGGGAAAATTAAAGTAAGTACACTAATTAGATTCTCATACACAACTTAAATAACACATTCTAATATCCTATTATAACATGAGACATCTAAAACCCCATCATAGGAAGAGATTAGTTCATAGTACCTGCATGGACCTATTTCTTTCTCCAAAATAAAGTACTTTTCTAGCTGCAAAAACCTGTAAAAGTCATAAAGCAAATGATATATGAATTAAACACTAACACACTGATGTAATCTAGAAATTGGAAAGTAAATTATGAAATGTCTCGAGAAACTTGCAAAGGAAAAGCACATAGTATTAATAATTCAGGCAAGGAAACAAACATTTAACAAAGATAATAATAGTATTAAGTGCAAATACTTCAATAAAACTTAAATTAAAAATTTAAATATTTTCTAAGTTTACCTATCTTATTCAAATCACTATCATATTCAATGTCATTTCCTCCATCATTATTAGCTTCACCTTCATTTGGAGGAGTGTTAGAATGGAGGCTCATATCAATTACTATCCCATCAACACCACTTCTTATCCAATCATTATTGTCATGTTCTGAGTCACAAATATTTTCTAAGAAAGTCAAGTCAATGGCTTCATTCTCAAGACTGATGACTCATATTGCAAACTATTTTCTTCTCCCATATCAAAAATGTCTCGAGGTTTAATTGGCCTAGGGACAAACCATTCATGATTTTGAGGATCTTGCACGAATATCACTTGCTGAGCTTGGTCTGCAAATACAAAAGGCTCATGACTTTCTCGATCGCCCGAGTGTATTAGGTGTGAGAAGTTCACAAGTGTGAAACCTAAGTCATCTTCCTTAACTCCTCTACCTTGGGTTACATCAACCCAATCACATTTAAATAAGACAACCTTAAATTCTTCAAAGTAGTTTAACTCCACAATATCATTCAATCTGCCATAATAGGTGATATTTGCCGACTTCGGAGCATTGTCACTTGTACTTGCATAACTCTCTCGTCTTTGAAATAACCATAACACCACTATTTTGCGTTTGCATGAACTCTTCATATTGTTTTGTTCGGAATCGAAACCCATTATTTACATCGAATGCTTTAAATCTTCTTGCAATGTAACTTGGACCTTGTGCAAGGGCTTTAAGATCTTTTTCGATATCAGATGTGAGGTCCAACTCCTTAACCTATCCAAATAATAATATACGACTATAAATACTAATATAAGTACAACAACACTAAATTACAGTAAATAGTGACTAAATCCTACTACTTACTTGCTCCTTCAACCATTCATGAAATGTATCAAAATGCAAACGATCAAGCTGATGTTGTGTAAGGCGACGCTTACGATTTAATCTCTTGATCTCACAAATATGTTCACTATGCATGTAACTCACATATATCAATTTTCCTTAAAATATAAAGTAATATACAACCAACAAGACAAAGATATACCACTCACTTTTTATAATTCTCAACCACATTTGATTCACAATTGAAGAGCACATATCGATGTGCTTGCAACCATGTTTTCTCATCCATAAAAAATGCTTCTATTTTGCCATATGGTTGCCCAACAAGAGGGGAAAAGACATCCTTCTTTACCATTCCCATGCTCAATCTCATTCTCACTTTTTCTTGACCAATAAGACCTTGAATCACCACCTTCCATATATCGTGAGCAAAATGTCGACACTCATTTGCAAGATATGCTTCGCTATTGAACCTTCTCGGGCATGCACGACATTACGAACATATGATTTCAAAGTACATAAGTACCTATGACATTAAAAATGTTATCAGTCTAATACTTTAGTGCTCAAGTATAACTTAAGATATATAAAAACTTAATGTGATTCTTCGATACCTCTCAATTGGGTACATCCAGCGATAATGTACTGGCCCCGCAATTTTAGCCTCAGTTGCCAAGTGAATAACCAAATGTACCATAACGGTAAAAAATGATGGGAGGAAGAGTTTCTCCATATTACACAGGGTTAGTGCAATTTTTTCTTCAAGTAGCTCTAACTCTTCCATATTAAGCACTTTGCTACAAAGCACCCGAAAGAATGTGCATAGTTCAATCAAAACAGCACTCACTTTTTTATCTATTGATACCCGCAATGCAAGAGGAAGAAGTTCTTGCATTATAACATGGCAATCATGAGTTTTCAGCCCTGATATTTTTCATTTTCGAATGCAGCGTGAGATATTAGATGCATAGCCATGTGGAAACTTAGCACTTTGTAGTACTTCGTAGAATAACTTCTTTCCTCTGAGGACATTGTGAAATAAGTAGGAGGTAGATATGTCCTCCCATTAGCTCGTTCTGTGAGGCCATAAGCTTGGTCTTATGTTCATCTCCATCAAGTCCAATCGAGCTTCTAAGTTGTCTTTTGACTTCTTACCAAGACCCAACAATGTATAAATCAAATTATCGCACACATTTTTTTCTATATGCATCACATCAAGATTATGACGCAGCAAGTTATACTCCCAATAAGGAAGATTGAAAAAAATACTCCTCTTTTTCCATGTGCTTTTCATTACCCCACTTACCTCTTCACTCAACTTACCAAGAGTGAACTTTATACCTCTAACTTGATTTAAAACTAGTGACCCAGATATTGGACAAGGTGCAGGCCTTGATTCTTTAGTCCCATCAAATGACTTTGCATCATTTCGATATTTATGCCCTGGCTTCAAGAAACGTCGATGGCCCATGAAGCAAATTTTTTTACCATGTTTGAGCCTTCTAGATTGAGTGCTTATGTTGCAAGAAGGGCATGCAAATTGACCATAAGTGCACCATCCAGATAGATTACCATATGCTTTGGAAAATCATTTATAGTCCACATGAGAGCTGCTCGCATTTGAAATGTCTTTTTAGTAAAGGCATCATAGGTTTCTACCCCCACATCCCATAATTGGTTTAACTCTTCTATTAAAGGTTCCAAAAAGACATCAATGTTATTTCCAGGCCTTTTTGGTCCAGGAATAAGTGAGGACAAAATGAAGAATTCTTGCTTCATGCACAACCATGGTGGAAGATTATATGGCATTAAAATCACTGGCCATGTACTGTGAGCAATTTGCATCATGGCATATGGATTAAAGCCATCACTAGCTAATCCTAGGCGAACATTGCGGGGATCTTTAGCAAATTCTGAATGATAGCTGTTAAAACTTTTCCAAGCTTCAGAATCTGCAGGATGTCGTAAAACTCCATCTTTATTGCGCTCTTCATCATGCCATCTCATCAGTTTAGAAGTTTTTGAAGACATAAATAATCTTTGTAGCCTTGGTTTCAGAGGAAAATATCTTAGGACCTTCGATGGAATTTTTTTTTCATCATTTTTCCATCTAGAAGCCCCACAAACTGAGCATTCATTAACATCCTTACCAAAGAAATTCATTCCTAAAAAGCATGCAATCATTGGGACAAGCATGGATCTTTTCATACTTTAAGCCTAATCCTCAACTATCTTCTTGGTCTCATAAAAGGAATGAGGCAACCTTTCCCCTCAGGGAATGCATCCTTCAATAGTCCAAGCAAAGCATTAAAAGACTCATTTGTCCATTTGAACAACCGTTTTATATGGTAAAGATGAAGTAAAAATGAAAGTTTACTAAATTTCTTGCATCCAGGGTATAGTTCTTCATCTGCATCTTTCATTAGATGTTCAAACTTCTCCACCTCTGGATGTGATTGATCTCTTGATGAATGAGTAGTGTTTTCTTCAAAGGTTGGCTCCATCTCACCCCTTTCGCTATTGTTATTATCCACAAATTGGGTAAAGCCTCCAAAAGCATCACGTATCATTCCTATCATATCATCACCCCTAAAATCTTCTTGTCTGCAATTAGTTTCTTCAACACAATTTGACACATTTATTGGCTCCCCATGACAAAACCAAGTATCATATGACGGTATAATGCCATTAATCACAAGGTGTTCATATGCCACGCCTGATTTGCTCAATAATGGAGCACACATCCTTTACATGGACATGGAATTGTTTCTCCATCATGTTTTTCATGAAAAGCATGGTCTAAAAACTTCTCTACTCCATCCAAATATTCTTTACTAACTCTATCACAGTCCATCCATCTCCTACTGCTAGGATTGTCCATGACCATGCAAGAAATCTTATCCTATTTAACAAAAGGGTTGCAACATGATTACATGGTTACATGATAGAATATCAACAAAATACAAATACAAATATGATTACATAGCTAAAAAAAGACCTTTAGATAATAAAAAGTACAACATTTAAAACCATCCAAGCAAATCAATAGTTGACATCTTCATATACCATACATTGCACATGTGAAAACAACATAATATTTCTTTAAAATAATGAAACATGTCATAATACCACCCAAAAGTACAACATTTGAAACTGAGGCAGAATCAAAAGCAGAAAATTAAATTTGTATGTTTTGGGATTTGTTTTAAATTCTATTGTGGAAATGTGATTGAAAAGTGATCTAATATAATAACAGAAAATTAGGTTCTTTGCTTCTATGCTCGTTTATATTATATCTGGGAAAACCACATCAAATATGCTGCAAATATGTAGTTACTGCTTAGGATGTCCAGCCAAGACCCTTAGCCTTTTTCTTTGAGACTTCCTTCTAAACCATCTCTATTTGTTCCCCAAGAAAACCAACAGTTTCCAGATTTACACTCTTTGGATTTCCATGGTTTATATACGAACTGGGGTCACTTACTAATTGACTGATGCTATCGTTGCTTGCTTTCTTCTACATAAATCTGATTTATTTGCTCAGCCTAATAGGAAGAGTGATAGCGGAATGAAAAAGGACTCTTCGACTATTCAGGTTGTTTTTAGTATCGCAGTGGTAATAAGCAAGATCTTGCTTTCAAGCATTTATGTTTTTACTGGATTGCTGTATTATATAAGATGGTGTCTCACGTTTATGATATTTGCTGTATTATAAGTGAAGAAAACAATACATTAGATGGTTGACAATGTTGAGAAGGACATTTATACATCAAATCACATTACTTAGATGAATTACAGATCCCATCTCTCTATGCTCAAACATCAATCTAATGAAAATAAAGAATCAAAGCATTTCATTATGTACTCTCTCAATAACTTGACAACAGATTACTTTGTTTAGATGAACCAAGCAACCACAAAAGCTGCAAGAGCAGCTGGGGCGCCAAGATGCACTCCTGCACTTTCCATTGGTGTAGGTGGAATTGCAGCAACATCATTAACTACACCCTCAGCCACCCCACAGTGAGCAGAAAGCAGTATAGCCATAATGTAGATAGTGAAAACTATGGCTACTCTTATAGTAATTCACTTATATCGTCCTCATTTAATAAAACGACACACATTGTAGAGGAAATACATATGCATATGACACATGGTCCATGCACAAATAACGCGCATACACCACTCTTTCACACATCCCTTGGCATATATTCTCACTCTCACAAACAACAAACCAAGGAAAGAAAGAGATAGTATGCAAACAAAGATCACTCATAATTAGGAGAAAATTATTCTTGGGTACTATTTCTTCACAATTTTTTACTACATCTATTTCATTAAGAAAAAAAAGTATTTTAAAAAGTGTATCTATCTTGTTTTATTATCTAAAAATGAAATAGTATAAAAAATAGTGTGCAAATAACATCCGTCATTGATAGGATACTTAATTTATTAAGAAAAAAATATATTATTATTAAATTATGAAACCAAAAATATTAGAAAAATTTTGAGGGACTCAAGTAAGAATTTAGCTTATAGTTGAGCTACCGCCGCTCAGATTTGAAATCTAAACAAAGCACACAACACACCCCAAATATATGTCTAGGAAAACTCAATACTTGTAATTACCTAGAATATTCTTCACCATCTCCATATAGTTGTGGTTTCTCATTCCATGAATAGGGTCATGGTACTTATAACAGTTAGTGAGCGATAAGAATTAAAGAGCGTGATGAGCGAGAAGATGATCAGAATAATAGGCCCTGCAATCCACCCCAACTGAGCAATGACCCATGCCAATGATAGCACCCCGAGCCAATCATAGCGGTCACTATGTGGTCACTATGTATTTCCTCTACAATGTGCAAGTGAAAATATACCTCTTTCATCGTATTTTTGTCTAGCAAATCCTTTCTTATAGTAGTACCTAAAATCTGCTGGCTATTGTTACTTGTGTATTCTATATCAATAATGTCAAAAACAAGAAAGAGAAGCTGCAATGTTAGTGAAGAAGCAGAAGACTTACAAAATGTTGGATGCTGATTGTGACGGCGATGATGACTATGTTGGTGGTGAAGATAAATCTTCCATAGCTATTTTTTCTGCATTAAGAAAGCCTGAAAGTCATAAAAAGCGTTTTACGAAGAAAACTGAAGTTCAAGATGATGATGATGATGAGGCAAAGTGTTTATAGCCTATATATGACGTTCAGTTGTAACAGATAATGAAATTTCTTCTATGTCCACTTGTTTTACTAATTTTGTTGAGTTGTTGCCAGACTTCTATTTTTTGTCTGAGTGCACTTTAACTTTGTCATAGTCCAAAATTTGTTTGTGTTCAGTCACTTTTTAAAAGCATACTCAACTCTATTAATCATTGAGCTTCTCGCTCTGTTATTGTTTGGTAATTAGGCTCCTTCCAAGGTGATATTTAGATCTGTATGTCCCATTATGGTGCTGAGCTACTATTGCCTATCTTAATTATCATTTGTGTTTTGAAAAAAAAATGGATTTTGTGTTGGTCTGATTTTTGTTGATCATTCCAAAGAGTTGTTTTATTGATTTTTTTAGCTTTGCACATATGATGCTTTATTACATCAGTTTGTAAAAGAATTATGATGAGCTACTGGAAATTCTTTTTTGTTTTCAATCTCCGTCTCTTGTTTTGACATGATTGCTTGTCTATTTGCAAACAAATAAGAAGAAAGATTGAGAGATCAAAGAGAGAAGGAGGAATTAGAGCAACATATGAGAGAAAGAGATGTAGTAAGTATTTCTTTTCAATTTTTCCTTTTAACCTGTGTCTCCCTGCCTTATTCCTGCTGTCAATACAGATGACATGTCCAAGTGGGATGATGGTGAAACTCTGAACGCAACAAATAAGGATATGAGTTCAATCTATCAAGATCAAAGAGTTCAACCATGTTCCCTTAGTTCATCAATCTATTATGGTGGCCAGACATATACACTCATCCTCAGAGTACACAGAATGCGGGATTAAACTCTTCTGGTGAGTGGCAGTTCATTTATTAAATTTATTTTTATTGTTATATCTCCAGAAATTGTGTCAAGGGCATAACCAAACTCCAGACTAGATGTATGTGTTATGTAAACATCATTCAAGGGGCTGACTTATGCTCTAATCAATGCTAACCCTATAAATAGATGTTTGAAGCCTGTGGCTTATTAATATACTAGCATTTTATATTATACATGTTTTATACAGTCTCTCCGTGGCTCACATTTCTAGTGTAAAAACAGAATTGGGTATAAAGCCACCTCCATTAATGGCTTCATTTTCATCAAGGGGGCCAAATTCCATTGAGCCAAAGCAATCCTCAAGGTTTACGATTTGTTTTGACGATTATCAATCACCCTTTTGTTGATCTCGATCTCAAGTGATCATGCAATTGTAATTTTTATGGCCACTATTTCACTAACATCATCGCACCAGAGTCAACATCATTGCGTAACTCCTTTCATTTCCATGTCCGCACTTCAATGTCATATCCTCATGTTTCTAGCCTTGTTGGCAAGCTCAAAGCACTTCATCCTGATTGGAGCCCAAAGAGCCTATTAAGTCAAAGAATCATGACCACAGTAATCTTGTAGAGAGTTTACACATCTAAGATTATGGCATTCAATTTCTTATACCCTTTAAATATAAAAAAATCCATGCCTTTTACAGCAACAACAGAAGATAACTCCGGAAGGCCAATGCTGGATTATTCACTACAGGAGGCAACTCCATTTGCCTATGGTGCAAGGCACATTCAACCTAATGCTGCAGCAGACCCTGGACTTGTGTATGACCTGAATACTACTGATTATTTGAGCTGTAATGAGATGTTTTAAAGGGTAACTAATTATGCAGAAGTATTTTATACCTTTATTTTATAATATTTACATCGTGCAATTCAACCATTGATCATTAAAAATGACTAACTTTCTAGCAAGAAGATTCTAATTAATTTTGTTTAGTCTATTAAATTTATTCTATTAAGTCTTTTGAACTAAATTCTCATTTTATCTTTAAAAAGAAGTGCTAAGGATTTGAGAGACCCTCTGTAAGGAAACCATTGGAATTTGAAATATATATAGATGAGTTAACTGCTTCCTGTAGTGTAATGTAGGCTGTAAATTTAATTTATATATATATTTATACAAAGTACGTCTAACAAGCACCATTAAAACCCCAATCGAACCGTACCACACCTTTAATGTCTAAGGACTGAAAATTAACAATGAAAAATTAAGAATAACACGAGCTCAAATACTATTTTTTGTTTTACCAGATTGCTTGGAACAACCTAAGAATTCCACTAATAAAGACTCTATTGCTCTTTGCCAATAGTGTCTTAGAGCAAGACAAAGATAGATTATACATCAATTTTATTATATATATGCTAATGCTAGCCCCAACTCAAACCTCACCATTTCACTTGTCATTGTGTATATGCAAAGTAATAATCTATCCTAACAGCAGCAACAGTTATAGGACACAAATTTATATCTGCCTTTGGGTGCAAACTTGCAAGGACAGCTTGTCAATAATGTATGCATTTGAAGACATTATCGTGAGTTTTGTACACAATATCTCTTTTAATTCAATATTCTCCATAATTAAGTTAGTGTCTTAAGTAGTAGCTACATGAATACTTTCTTCTGGATAATAGAAGAAAATTTATTAGAAAGAAAAGTCAATGAGGAAAAGTCAGGTAAGAGTATTTTGAAAATGAAACTCATTAAAATTAGTACCTGTAGCAATAGTTGCCTCATGAACAACTCTGTCAAACTCATCAGTTGTCACACCAGACCAAATAATCTGAGCAGCTGCATCCAAAACCTCTCTTGCAATCTATAAATTAACACACTTAGTGAGACTAAAGTCTACATCAACATACAAGGCAAAAATAAACAACCATAATCTTTAATGAACCTTTCACTAAAAGTTAAAACACAGAAATTTAGCAAAACGTTAAAAAAAAACAAGAAATATGGTTAAGATTAACCTTGCCGAGAAGTCAAGAACACCTACACTCTTACTTATGCTTGAGTACTTCTCCTCTCAAAAATGAAAATGAGATTTTTAAACGCATAATCTACTTCAATTTGACACACACACACATACACACACAAAAGAAAAGAAAAGAAAAGAAAAGACAAAGTGCTAGTTATTTCATGTTGTATTTGGAGGAGACAGTGCAAACAACGAAGCAATAAAAAGTAGTGTAATTAATGTTGGAATGTAGTTTACAGATAAATATTTGCCAAAATATTCAGAGAACCCCAAGTTCCACCAATATTTGGGGTCCCAATTCCCAAACACATGCTAAATAGAACATTGAACATTAACCTTCAAATCAGAATGTTAAGGCTTGAACTATCAGAGTATACAAATATTGAAAACTCCCATATGAACCAAGTTCATCCTAAACGTACAATTCTCTAATGACTTACTTGGCCATCTATGGCTTATTTATACAAGTGTGCTCACTATCTAACTAACTAATACAAATCGTATCATCTCATGGTGCCAATTACATCCCCCAATATGTTATATATTATAGTTTGAAGCTTAACTCTTGTTGATTTGTGGTTTAATGAATGTTGCATCATGTGAAGCTCTACATAAAATATTTTAAGGCTTTGAACTTGTGCAGGTTAGGAGCCTGAGAACTACTTTACACAAATCTGAAGACTGGTACAACTGGTTTAAAATTTCTGAGTTTATAGTACATGGCTTGTCAAATGGGATCTATGAATCTGCACTGGAGATTATCTATTACAGAGCTCAATTAAACATTGTAATTCAATTTTGCTGACCGTGTTTTCAGGGAAGGGACAAGAAAAACGATGCTTTGTTGAGAAAATTTAGAGAAGAGGAACAAAATTGAAAGCGCTATTGCACGCACATTCAATAATTAGCATACGGTATTTCACTTATACATAATTGAATTCCAGAGTTCCAAAATGGAAACAAAAATGTAAGAAAGTGCAGTACCTCTTAGATTCAGAAGAAATAGGTGCATCTGGGTTATGTTCCTTGGATTTAATGAAGGAATGCGGGCATATCTCTCGAAGCTTAGCTCTCGCAGAGTTCCAGCAGAGCACACAACCCCGTTAATATATTACTATAGACAATACATGAATAAAAACAAGAAGTAGAGAGGGTCACTTAAGCTCATGATGTCTCGTATCAAATGCAATACGGTATGAAATGGAAGAAAGAAATAAAGGAACAAAGAAATGGACCGTAGTCACCACTTGCAAGCTCGCAACTTCTCGTTATCTCGTACGCACAAATGATTTCAAGCAATGGAGAATGGAGATCGAGTAGTGGCCTAGTGGGGAGAGTGAGACTTTGATATTTAACGAGTTGAGAGGTCGAGGTTTGAGAGGAGTGATTATTGGTGAATGGAGAAGGATTGGTGTTTCGAATGGAGATTTGGGAAATTTGGGAATTAGGGATTGGGGTTCAGAGTTTAGAAAATTAATGGTGAATGGAGAAGGATTCGTTTTCAGAATGAAGAATTGGAGAATTGGGGGATTGGGGTTATAGTTGAGAAGGAAAAATATTGGAAGGAATGGAAAAAGGTTCGCGGGTAAGCATTGTGTTATTTGCCACCAAAATTAGAATATTTAGTGGCTAATGTCCATTTGCCGCAAACAGAGTAGATTAGAGAAGGTATTACCGGCAATTAGTATATGGCCACTAAAGCATTGCCGCTAAAGCCTCTTTTTGTTGTAGTGGACATGGATGGTCCTCTAATTGGAATAATCTAAGATACATAAGATAGCCAATATTAGCACCATTGTTAGTATCAATATCTAAGATACAAAAGATAACTCACCTTGGATCTTGTCACAAGTTGAGTAACCTAATTTTCTTCACTTGGCTGAGTACTCCGACTTAGCTCAGGTGACTGAGTATTCTAGGAAGGAAGAGGGTTAAGTTCAGGGTTAGGGGCTTGAGATGACTTATAAGGTACTTCAGGGCATGTGGTCCTGTAATGCCCTGTTTTCCCACAACTCGTACACTTTCCAGTCACCTCTTTCCTGTTCATTTTAACCTGATTCTTAGTTTTTTCATCAGCTTCCTTGTTCCTTGATCTCTTTTGTCTACCTGGTTGTCTTTTGAGTGGTGGACGAAGAACATCATTGTAGAATGTCCTTTCCCAGAGGTTTTGGCCATTAACTGGAAAAAGCATTGGCTCACAACATGCTTCATACCATTTCTTCCTATAGTACATTGGAATGTTGTCCTCTGGGTTTTAGTTGAGGTGGTTCATGCAGACTATGGCATGGTAGTAGGGAATATTTGTTGGCATCCATTTTCTACAGCTACATTCCCTAGTTTACATATTGACCACAAATCTGTCTCCAATCAAATTTATATGCCTAACCTTTAAAAAGATGCTCCCCTGACCACCTTGTTAACCAAGAATTAGTTAATTGTTTCTTTCTCTAGCTTTTTCATAATTCTAGGCAAAATAGACCCATTGAACGAAGAAATCTTTTTCCTGTTGTCAGCCCACCTCTCCGTTAAATACACTTAGATCTCTTCCAACATCGTCACTATTAAATTTTTTTTTTGGGTCCAACGATGACACTATTAAATGTCTCTGACATGTTGTTCAATAGGACATCACATTTTGGTTTAAATATGAACCTTGATTTACTCCAATATCTTCATTAGGTGCTTGTATGCATCTAGGTTGACACTCCTTATCTGCAACATGGATCTTTTCCAAGCAGTAGGATAGGTTGCTTTTTCTGCATGCCACATCAGATCTTTAAGTTGCTTGCTAGGATACTTATTCTTGAAGTTACTATACAAGTGTCTGACGCAAAATCTTTGGTCAACACCCGGAAGTAATTCCTCAAAGGTTGGCAATAAACCCTAAAATAGACACCAATTCAAAATAACTAAGTGTATTCTAACAATATCAGTATCAAATGTTCCTCTCATAATAAATGACATATTAAACTAAAGTTAAAATTTAATGCAATGCATATTTACCTTCTACTGGTCTGAGATGAAGGTGTATGTCTTTGCTGCAGCAACACCTCTAAGATCATTTATCAATAATGTCATGAACCACATCCATGAATCCTTGGTCTCCCTTTCCATAATAGCAAATGCAAGGGGCAACATCTGATCATTTGGATCTCTGCCAATAGTAGCTAATATCTGACTCTCATAATAACTCTTCAAAAAACACCCATGTAATACTATTATGGGCATGTACTTCAAAAAACTTGACTTAAAATCCTGAAAACACACATACATTCTTCCAAAAGTAGGCAAGATACATCTAGGTTGTGTTGCTGCATTAACTAGTTGCTCACAATCTGGTGGCTTTTCCACTTTGAGTTGACCTTGGACCCTGGGTTTATCTTTAATAACTCATAACAATAATCATAAATCCTTTTATATTGTTTCCTAAATGACCTATCCACCAAGTCAACTGCATACTTCTTGGCTTTGTGGACCTTTGCAATAGAGATGTCAACATTCCATTTTGTATGGGCTTTGTCTTTGATATCTGTCAACTTGATCTTAGGATTCTCTCTAACCCTACTTTGTAGTTTATTGCTCAACCACTTTGAAGTCAACATCTTCACCCTATATTCTTTGTTACATGAGTGCTTGACCACATTTTTCCTTAACTGCCAAGTGTCTTCATTTGGAAGCCTTGCAGCATATGCTTCCCACTCACATCCAACTTTATATGCAATCCTTACCCTCTTGTTGTCATTCTTCCTAAACTTCAAACTTCTCCCTGAATGCAAATCATATGTTCTTATAGCATCCTTGAATTCTTCTTTTGTTGAAAACAAGGTCCCTAATTGTCACTTGTACTTTGACACAAATTTTGGCATTTTGAATGATGCATATTTTATTCTCTCCACATCACTCTCTTCATGTTCACTCTCTACACTATTAAGAGAGTCAGATGCACACTCTTCATCACCTATTCTCATGTTCAATCCCTTCTTGTCGTTCACTTGTTCACTGCTTCCACCCTTGCTCTGCTCAAACTGCAGTGAATCAGGGTCACTTTCCTCACCAACATGCAATTGAAGCTCATTAATAACTATAACATTACATTTGTTTCTTAATCTATTTTTCCTATTTGGCATTGAATCAGTCTCCAATTTTTTTCCCTTCATAGATTTCTCACGTGGTCTTTTCTTTATTATGAGATCTCAAAGTAAGATTTCAGCATACAAGTTATGTTCTATGGTTGTGCCTGGCTGAATTGGAACCTCAAAAAACCCTTCATCAGCATCTTTTTCTTCAAAATCCCCAAAGCTTACCTCCAATGCACTATCCTTACTTTCCCCATCATTGTCCTTACCATCGTCAATGTCCTCATCATTTCCAACTTCATTGTCATTATGAATATTAACAACATACAGCTCCACTTGGTTAAGATCAACAACTATTTTGGCCATCTCTATTGCACATTTATCATCTCTCAACATCCTAAGCCCATATCCTTTACAGACATGCTATGTACTCTATACCATAATGCCTCACAAATGTCATATCCCATCTCTTTCAAAAAGTTTATACACTCCTAACAACTCCACCTATCATACTCACACTTCTCTCATACTTTAATTTGTTCTTTAATGTACCTTTTCTCAAGAGTAGAAACAAAATAACCCTTATAATGCACCTCAACTCTGAAAAAGTCGCTCATGAGTTAAAATGAACACCAAGTCTTAGCCTTTACAATAGGAGAAAGTAGAGACAAAATACAGCAAAAACATAACAACACACCAAAAACAGAACAACACACATAAAAAACAAAACAATACCCAATAGTTGTACATTAATGACTAATTGTAGCAAATCATGCAAAACTGATTATTGATCAAGCATGCAAAAGTAAATCTACATAGGATATGGTGTTAATAATATAAAATATACAACATCTAAATCATGTCAAGATATTTGATCATATAAAAATACCAATCATCATGATAAGATTTTTCTAAAACCAATCAATCTATATATATATATATACCCATACTTTAGTTTTCTTGATAAGTTGTGCATAGCACATCTTTTTTCTTCCCCTATCATTATCACATCAAATTATACATTAGGAATAAGGAACATGAATTGTTTCTGACAATAAATAAATAATTAAATAAAACTGAAATTATTCAAGTATAAATAAAAATAAATAGAAAAAGCAAATAAAAGTGGGAATTGGGAACACACATCATATATATTGGGAACACCCTTAAAAGTGTTGAACAAAGCATGGATATGCGAATCGGGCTGCAAGGTATGGTTGTATAAATTAGATCAACTTGATTGGTCCAATCGCTAAATCTTCAAATTGGTCTTTGAGTTGGTTTGATGTTTGCTCATATCATGTTTTTCGCATTGAACCAGTTAAATTAGGGTGACATGAGATGAATCTCTTGGATCGGCCTAACTTGATTCTTATTTATTTATTTAATTAGTGTTTAAAAAATGTAATTTGTTAGAATGAACATAATATATAAAAAATTCTTATTTTGATAAAATATATTTTGTTATTAGACCACATGTTCTTGTTAAGAACACCCTCTTTATAATTTATTTTATTACTACCACTAATGGTTTTTAATATAATATTTTTATATGAAATAATTTTTTCATATAATATTCTTTTTTAATTTTTTTTCTTTATATAAGTTTTTTTATTCAACTACTTAACTTATAGTCAGAATATTAATTCGATTACTCAAACTTCTAATTGAGTTGACCTCCGATCTCCTAATTATACAATTATGAATCAAAGTATTATCAAATTATAACTTTTACTATATTTAGTATTATCCTTTCAAAGAATACATTAATATAGACAACATTCGTGGTATTAAAAAAAGTTGACCATTTGCATACTGTCATTATCAGCCTTTGTCTATGTTGGTATTAAATAGTTTAGCTTTTGGATTTTAACTGTGCCTAGATATAGGGAATCAAATCTTCTATTGACTTTTCCTTCCCCATAATATTCTTAGGTGTGAGAGTTTATACGGGAAAACTCAAACTTTTGTCCTTTTTTAAGAATGCAGTTTGGTCCCCCACGACGCCCTATCCTTGTGGGTTTTTTTTTTATTTATCACAATTCTGTTATCTCAATATAAGTGATAATTTTAAAAAAAAAAGAGAAATTATTACTGATTAAAAGAGTTTTTTTACTTAATTGTCAGTTATTAAGTAAAAGAATATATAGAACTGAAGAGAGGAACTAGGAATGAAGGTTTGAATCCGAGATATAAAGGATATTGACTTTTAGCTTGTTAATCACCATGGTTAGAGTTAGAGAAAAAGTCATAAACTTTATTACTAGTTCTGTATGTCTCTCCATTACTCAAATTTAACTTCAATGATTACAGAGAACACAAACCAAAAGAAAATTACTCACAAAGTACTTGCCATGTAAATAGAGATTATGCTATGCACTTGTAATTAATCTTCATTATTGGAAGCAAACACACGGGAACCCCAAGTACAAGAACAAAAAAAATAACAAATTAAGTAACCATATATAAATGACTACGGTAAACTAGCTATCCGTTCTCCTTCAGTAATCAGTATCAATGCTTCCATTATTGGTCTCTTCTACGTAAACCTGGATGAAGATCAAAACGAAATAAGCAAGACACTCAATTAATGTATACGAACCAATTTATAGCCAAAGACATGATCCTTATTTTGACCTAAGAAGGAATCAAAGTAGTATTATTCTTGATTATATTATAAATACCTCATATGCGATCATCTATTCTTGGGTTTAAATATCTCCTTCGCAGTTGCTGCCTTCTTACCCCCAGAGCTTGAAGAAGTTGAGCTACTTCCCTGAGGTGGAGGCCTTGTAGGACAAAGAGACTTTTGAATGTTGATGTTGGTGGAGCTCATTCTGATAAAGGATCTTTGGCTCAACACAAATAAATTTGGCTAAGGAACTACTTGTTTCACAGTTGTGTCTTGATCGGATACTGCTTCCAAATTCCAATACCCATAGAGGTATTTATAATGAAACGTTGAAACCAGACACCGCATACCCACATTCTAAGAAGGCAAGAAGGAACTTACCAAGTAACTTGATAGTAATTAACAGGGAAACTACATTTTCCATTACCACATATGACATATTGTGAAAACAAACCCAAATCAAATTGACCATGCATGGGAAGCAATAGATAAACTTGGGTTATTGAAAGCTATACAATTTGGTGACCAAGTAAACAAGGTCGTGTCGTTCGCTTATCCCTTATTTGGGTTGTAGATTGTAATTCACTTCATTTTCGTGGAAACATCGTTTGCAAACGTATCCTCACACGGCTTTGTTTTGTGTTAAATTAAGGGGAAGTTGCTATAAGTTTGAATGCTGTCAACGGCTTCAATGTTTGAGGGAAATTTAATGTTCTTTTTGCTAACTCTTTTTATGGACAATTGAGGTAAACCCTCCATTTGTATAACCTTAATTTTGAAAAAAATTAATTGTTCAATGGAATAAAATAATAGGTATTATTCACCAACTCAATAGTTAATAAGTATGTTATATTATTCTCATATAAAAATTATTGTTAAGTTTCTAACTCTTTTAACATTTTTCCGTTGAATTGATAATTTTGGATGATGTCGTGCGGGAGATTCATATGATCTGATTTATCATTTATGTATTAAGGTCGAGTCAAAACTTAAATTAACCGTGAATCTCGTTAGTCAAACACTCAAACCGCTTTGCTACCATTACTTTATGGATGGGTTTACTATTTCAAAATGAATTCTACAAAATTCTTTAGGCCCATTGATATACATTGAGAACTAACTGAACTTAATATTAAATAAATTCAAACCGCTTTATATACATTGAGAACTAACTGAACTTAATATTATATAATTATCTAATGTTAAGTTTATGTAATAAAGAGTAAATGGATTCCTACGCCCATTGATAAACCCTGTGACCTTCCCCTTACACTAATTAAATTGGTAGATAAAAATATTTTGGGATTAGCAAATTTGAGAATGCGTGGTAGAAAAAGAATTTGACATATTATTGGCGGCTTTATCAGCAGTACGAAGGAGTCATTCTTGATACTATTTTTATCAAAATTAAAAAGAGTATATGGATTCAAAATAGGAAAAAAAATTTGATAAACTTCTCTAGCCTATCTTAAATTTAACCGATCCTACCTACTTTTTTATTTTTAAAAACATGAAAGAAAACCCCCTTTACAACCTTAAAAAAAACTAATAAAAGAACTATTAAATTCTAGTCAAATACCACATCGTGTATATTTTAGTGGTCAAGTTGACCAAGACTTTTACCAAGTATGAAAATCCTCCAAGTCTGTTTGCATAGCATTAAATAATTTATCTTTTTTTAGCCATTTGGGTATTTTAATTTCTTAACCACTTTGCAATCTAAACTTAGTCGATATAATATTTGATCAAGGTTTAATGGTTCTATTATTCTTTGTACTTTCCATTGAGAATTGACGTAGCAATAACATTAAATATTGAAATGTGAATGGAGGTTTTTAAGTTTTAAATTAAATAAGAAGAAGTTTGGGTATAATTTCAGTTAAATATTCGGAAAAGTTCAAGTAATTCTCCTATAGAGCTGCCATGATTTAATTTTAAAGACGTGTTGAGTTGACTCGTGTTCTTCGAAATAGTTTGGAAAGTGAATTGTTTTTTCAGGTCCAAAAATTTCAATCTCTACAAGTTCTCTATTAAAAAAAATTCAAATATATATTGGTTTTTCGATTTTTCAAATATACCGTATAACAATTATCTAGAAAAAAAGATTAGAAAGATAGTAGAAGGAACGACAACAAATTAAGGGATAAGAATATCGGCGGAGCGATTACTTAAATGATGTAATTTATTTGGTAAAAACCAAATGTTTTCTTTTTCTTTTTCTTTCTTTTTGTTTTTTTGGTAAAAAAACAAATGTTTCTTTTATGGACACAATAGTGTGCCGTTTAGCTTTTGATTCCTTCTAAGTGGTAACGACTCAATCTTTGAATCACTTCATTCGAGAAGGGACAATGCTTATTTGATCTTAATTCAAAGAAACATGTCCTCCTTTTCCCTTGCCTAATGCCTACTTTTGTTCAAAGAAAGAGACTTGCCACCTAACATTAAATAAACTAGATTTCTTGAATTCCCTTCTTCATTAATGGGCTTCACAAGTTCATCAAAATACTGAAACTGAAGGTGTTTATTTGCCAAGGCGCTTGAAGACAGAGCCTATATAGAAGATGATGCTTGAGTACCATGGTTACTCTCTTGCTCTCATCTTCTTCGACTGTAGTTAAATTTGTAATTGATAAATATTAAATGTGACTCAATTGAAGAGAATTAAAGATTAATTAATTTGCATGAGTTCTCATTTCCAGGTGGATTGTCACCCATAAGCCACGCTCTTAACTGATTATTTATATAAGCGATTAACCGAGTTTATGTTCGGCAACAAAACGACATGGACGATGCCTCAAGTTTATATCATAAATATCTTGCTCATAAAATTTTACAATAAAATATTACTTTGCACTCTATCGAATTGTGTTAAGATTAATGTATAATATTTCAAATAAATAAAAATATCAATCATTTAATCGCAATCTTATATTGTTTAAATTTTGTGAAATTTGACGAGAAATATCTGCATAATATAATAATATTTTAATAGTTAAATTGATTAAACTTTTAATCAAAGTTCATTAAATATTATATATATGTATGTACAAACATACATATGTATGCATGTAGACGAAAGGAAGATAATTGATTATAATTAAATTAACAAGACTTTATTAATTATTATTGATATATTTTACGAGAGATGTTTAGGTATTCTTAAAATAAGAAATTTATCTTACTTTATGTTATGGAATGCATCACAAATAAATTATGACATTAAAAATATAATTAGAATGAAAAATAATGATACTCACAAAGTTGATACAACATATATTCAATAATATAGAATAAGATAAATTTCTTGTTTCAGGAACATTTAAGAATTTCTTTTTACTATATATGTTTACAAGAAGAAACAAAGTACATTATTAAAAAATAACAAAGCTTCCGGAGAAACAAACACACAGCAAACCTAGACACAAACCAACAAATTAACAAATTAAATAAATAAACTGCTAGCTAGACATGTTCGCACTATTGCACTTGCTTCGATTCCCCTTCCAGAAACCTTTTATTCTAATATTGGTTCCACTTTCACATCAATCTGCATGAAAATAAAAAAGAAATGAGCAAAAATACAAAGACAAACACTATACTTTAGAAGATCGCATATCTAGGACTAACTTTCCAAAAAATTTATACAACTAGGTAGTGGTACAAAAATGGTTAAATATCCCTAATACATTCTCTCACGTACAAGGAAATTTTACAAATTTTGAAGAATGATAGTAGTAAGAATTGAACTTTTAATCATGTGATCATAAATATTTTGATATTAATTATGCTAATAACCAATTAATTCTCTGAAAAGTTTAAATAGAGGGAAGTAACAAAGTTGTCTTAACTAATTTGAATTTGGCATAAAAGAATTAGAGTTGATTGGAAATAAGTACCTGGCAAATAGCAAATGGTATAAAATCATCTTGATCTCCTTGAAAAGATCTGTTGAGTAGTTGGCAATTGAGTGCCAGAGGTTGGAGGGTTGGAGTTACTGCCCTGAGAAGGTGGCCTTGTTGTAGGACAAAGAACATTTTGAATGGATATGTTTTGGGAACTCATTGTGCTTGCTCCTTCAAACTGGGATTTGAATTCACAATACTTGTTATAGACAATGTTGCTTTTGGGATATGTGCTTGAATTTTGATGAAACATATTGATATGGCTTGGGGGTATTTATAACCTACGAAGTGATTAATATAGAGAGTAATTTTCTTTTGCCATTAATACTTTCCAAACTTTTTCCAATTACAATTTTGAAAAGCGATAGTGTGAGACATATATAGCTTGTGGCACAAGGAGATATCCGCGGTGAGTGGGCTTCAAGTTAATTACATGTTCTCTACTCACGTAATTTATTTTACACTTATCAAAATTTAAATTAAAAAATAATAAAATGGATAGAAAATAGAGACATGTGATCTCCATTCTTACCACACACCTTCATCCAACAAGAACATGGGACTTCCAAGTATCTAAGCTTTCGCAGATAATGTGTAAAGCCGTGAGGGAAACTCCTTTGTCAAAGATTTTGACTTTGAATACACGCTATTACTATGTAATTCAGGCTATTGCACTGTAAATGCCATTTTAGGACTTGTTGGGTTCATATCCCAGTGATAAAATATTTTATACGTCAGTTGTTAGTGCTTAAATTAGTGATATGTATATTTGCACGTTATTTCTGATTACTTCATCTTACATTTTTTTACACAAAGACTAAGTCATGTTTTTGTTGCAGACCAACGTACATGATGGGAGTCAAGTTCCCATTTAATTGGTTTTGGGACATGTATACTTGCAGGATCAACAAAACAACCATTTTGATCTTGGTGTTATTATTTATTATCCTTCCCCGCGTTGTTGACCAAATAATATATTTTCTGCAAAAATATGACAAAAAGAAGATTAATTTCATAAAAAGTATGGCCAAATAAATAACAGAAAGGGTTTTTGTACGTAAAAATTGATTACTGAAGGGAATGCTATTATCATTAATATATATTGGGGAATGAGCTCCATCAATTTTCCTATTAGATCGCGCGCTTCTGTTTACAAATTTAATTGATAATCTCATCCATATCAAACTGTTAGGATTTATTTTCGTTTTATAAAATTTATGGTAAAATTGCAAAAGAAAAAAACCTTAAACTTTGGTTGATGTGCAGTTTATTATCTGAGTTTTTAAAATTAAAAAACCTATTGAACTTTACTGAATGTGCAAAAAAAAAAAATCCATCCAACATCAGTTAATCTTCACATGATATTTCACCAACTTTGTTATTTGCTCAAAATAAGCAATTAGCAGCCTTATAAGACTTCTTAGCAATGCATATTTTGCTTTACAAAAAGAAAAATGTTAGAAAGTCAGAATTTTTTATAGAATGATGTGGTATATTTATTGATTTTCGGATAAGTGAGAAGTCCTTACCACTTCATTCTATCTAACAATCACTCATATATTATGTCAAATATTTTGACTATTTATTCTAACTGTGTAACATTACTTGACGTACCATATTAAAAATTGTACATGAAATGTGTATAATTTCTTTGGTAAACTAATTAACCTTTTGCATATGTAGCATTACTTTTTTTTTAATAACAAAATCTGCTCTTTTTTTTTAACACAAACTAAAAACACATAATTATATAAAATTATTAGGTTGTATACAAATACTTGCACAGGTTTTGAGTTAAAAGTAATGAAGGAAAAATAGGTTTTTATGTGTATAAATAATTATGAATGTAACTACATTTCTCAATACTATAATGCATTATGCACCCTAGAATTAGGGTACGCGTTGGCCACATGTAGGGTTTCGTCGTCTAACCACAAACTTGACCACACGGCTTATTACATTTACATGCCTACTTCGTTTCGTAGAAGGTTTCAATGAATCAGCAAAGAAACTGTACTCTTTCGTGTTGATATTGATAATCTCCCTTGGAACCACCTAAACTTAATGCTTTGGATGGTGAAGATTTGATTTTTAATGCAAAATAATAATAATAATAATAATAATAATAATAATAATAATAATAATAATAATAATAATAATAATAATAAATTAATTACCACAAATCTCATTTAAAAAGCCATTTTCTTTTTTCTTGCAAAAATTTTGAATGGAACCGAGATGTATTGACTATTGAGATTGACCCCTTTATTTGGGCTGTGGGCAATACAGACGATGTCTCTACCACGCGGTTCCGTGGGTGACTTACAGCGTTTTGTAAACTATATATACTATATACAATATACAATATCTCACAATTCAAGTTCCCGTGAGAGCTTAATGTAAAATAATTAATGTTTGTAACCACAAATCAATTCATGAACTCATTTTTAATTAAATTCAAATTTGTAAAATTATGTTCATTCAAGATTAAGTTCGCCAGATTTAATTCATGTTAAAAAAAAGATTTAATTCAAACACACTCTTCACGTTGTTGTATATTAAATTTCACCAACATTCGAGTTTACCTTTTCGCTCAACTTCAAATACTTTCGTGCAAGATTTAGCGGAGTTGTTCGATAAGGTTTAAAACTTTAGATGTTTTATGGCTTGGTGCTCTATTTAACTATCGAGCTCTACTCCATTTATTTATATATAGCTGCTTTATTTACCGGAAGATGTGATTTTTCAGTGAGTGCAGCCCCTCCAAGCAGAGGTATAATTGAGTCGGTTTAATTCATTTCTTAAGAAAAAATAAATTTAAACTAATCAAAAGTAACTGGTTCGATTTGGTTTAATTTTTTTTATTTTTAATAGTCAAATTCAAACTAAACTGAACTAAATATCTATGGATTGATTTGATTCGAGTGGTTAGGTTAGTCATTTTTTTTATACAAATTCAGTTAAATAATTAATTTTTCATAATAAAAAAATACATAATAAACCTATACAAAAAATTTTAGAAATTGAATCAAACCTACTAATATAAATAAGCACACTACAAAGTATAAATTTCAAAATTATAGGTTCAACACATTGACCTAATCTACTGATAATACACTCAGTCAGTGCCTTTGATATATGATACTCTGTTTATTTTGAAATCATCAGCTGGGTGTTTAGCCTATATATAAATAAAGACATAAGTTGATTAATTTATATAACTTTAATGATGGATTATGGTATGTGTTTCTGAACTTGCTGTTTGTGATGTATTATAAAAAAATTTTGTATTAGGTTGCTTCACAGCAACAACCTGCATTAATACATCTTTTAGAAGGTTAGTTTCAAGTTAAATTGATATTTTTCTTATACTTTTGGACTTGTTTGTTATGTATTATAAAAAAAAATTGGGTTAAGTTGCTATGTTAATATTTTGTGATCAGTGCTTAAATGTTCTTAATTTATGACATTGAATAAATTAGATTACACTTTATTTAATCTTTTTTTTTCTCTTCTAAACTTAGTTTAGTTATTATATTTATATAAATTAGTTATTTAAATTGATTGCCATACATTCTGATTTTTTACTCGATGCATTATATTAAAAGGATAATATATATATATATATATATATATATATATATATATATATATATATATATATATATATATATATATATATATATATATATAGTTTGGTTCAATTCAATTCAATTCTCAAATTTGAAACTTTCAATTTAAAAACTAAACCAATTAAGCTTCATTTAATTCAACTTTTACTCAAACCAATCAATATACTTGAATCAAATCAAACTAATATAATTAATTCAATTTGAGTTGATTAAATTAGTTAAATTATTCAAACTAATTTATACCCCTACCTCAAAGTCTCTGTCCGTCTTATTTAGTGTAGCAAATTTCTAACAATGGCTGCAGCTGGACTTTGTACTTGGGCTGCAGCCAAGTGTTTTTTCCCCTTAAAGTCTGTTGACTATATATTTTCTTTTTCAACTTTATAATGAGTATTAACAAATATTTTATTAAGAATTTATCTAATATATTACCCAAAAAGAATTTATCGAACATAAATATATTATTATTCTTTTCAAATATGATGTCATCTACTTTCTTATTTGATGCTAAAAGCTAGTCTTAGATTTTTAAGTACTTTTAGAGTGATTATAGATTTCAGTTGCTTTAAATTACGGTTTTAATACTATAATTAATATGATATACATTAAATAGTATAGAATAAATATTTAACAATAATTAATTGATTGCAATAAAATTGAACTGTGATCTTAGATAAATTTTACTTACAAAGATTCAAATTTTAGAGCTACTATTTTGAATAAGATTTTTCCAAATTATTATCCCGACTCAAAATTATATGAGAATTTAATCAAAGACAAAAAAAAAATCTTTTAATTATAGTGACTTAAAGAATTCTCTCTACAACATTTTTTTTACAATATATATATCTTATTGTATGCAACTATAACTTTTTGTTCGTTATTTATGCAAGTACTAGGTCAATTTACCTTTAAAAAATTGTGTTAATTTTTGTGAACGTAGTTGTAAGTTATAGTGCAAGATTTACCCAAAACCACGTACTTGTGCACAACCACCTAACTGGGAGGAAAGAGAAAAAGGAAATAGAGAGGCCGAGCATGAATGGAGGGGGTGATATCCGCTGAGCTAGAATTCTAAACTCCCAAAGACCTCATAGAAGCCATTTTCGAACCATTGAATTTCTATCCTCTCAAAACCAATGTTCTTTCTTGTTTCTTGTTTCTGGTTTTCTCTACCAATCTAGCAACCTTAATGTTTGCATGAAATTCTTACTCTTTTGAATTCCCTCCAACAATAACAGAATAACAAAAGACATATTAATGTGAAGGAAACAACCATTGACAAAGATGACAAGTTCATCAAATTCGCCAACAAAATCATCCTCATCAGGTGGCCGGCCACCACAAGCGGTGAAGTTTACACGGCGTACTTCAAGCGGAAGGGTTGTGAGCCTATCAAGAGACGATGACATAGATATGTCTGGTGAATTTGCAGGCCAAAATGACTACATCAATTACACTGTCATGATGCCACTCACACCAGACAATCAACCTGGCACCTCTGATTCCAAGCAAGATGGTGCATCTGGATCATCATATGGGACCACAAGGTTTGCCTCTGAATCTCAACACCAAGGTAGTGATGATGGTGGCGGTGGTGGTGGTGGGAGTTCTAAACTGGATAGAAGGATGTCTGTGTTGAATTCAGTGAATAACAAGTCCATGTTGTTGAGGAGCCATACTCAAGATTTTGATCATAACCGTTGGTTGTTTGAGACCAAGGGGACCTATGGGATTGGTAATGCATTTTGGCAGGATGAGAGTGCTTTAGGGGAAGATATGAGCATGTCAGATTTCATGGACAAACCCTGGAAACCGCTAACTAGGAAAATTCAAATTCCAGGTGCTATACTTAGCCCTTACAGGTATGCACTGTATACCTTTTTTTCTTATTCGGGATAGCAAATGATGCCTGATTGTGCCCCAGATGGCTTAGAACATGTCTTGTTTGTTAAAATATTCGTGTTTATGATTTGTGTTAAAAACAACCTTTTTATTTTTAACTAATGATATTTACACATAAAAAATTCTATATCACTCTTACATTACTTTTTTTCATATAATAATAATAATAATAATAAATACACATTTCAACACACACTCTTTTTACGACTCAACCTTTATTTTTTCAAACAAATATAATGTAAAATTGATGTAAAATTTTTTATGTGTGAATAACGTTACTTTTTGTTGGATATAAAGGCTCGGGCTGCTTTTGTTAAATACCCTTCGTGGCATCCACTTCCAATTTCAAATCCAACATTTTTTTTTCTTACTTTATATGTCAGATTTCATTGTGATCTTAGTGTTTTTTCTTTATTATTTTTTCAATCTTGGGTACATGACTAGTACTATGACCTTGCCATAAACTATTTTCTATTATACCCAACTACATCATCTTAGTAGCATTGTGAAATTAGTTACGACTATAAAGTAATGCTATAGTTACAAATTAAGAACACTATTTTAAACATGTTTAATTGACCTCCTTCTGATTTTTCATTTGTATGAAGTATGAACATTTAGTACTAAAAGGCATTCTAAGTCTTAATTAAATGATTGCAAGTAAGGTTGTAAATTGTCCATGTGGTCTAAATGCTGCATTGTAGTTGCCTGCTGCAATTGCAGATAAACGTATAGTTTTAAAACCTTGATTGCAAGATTAGTATTTGGAGTTTTATAACAAATTTCTGCATTATTTATAAATAAATAAAAAAATTCTTTGAACAGGTTGTTGGTGGTCATCCGTATAATAATTCTATGCTTATTCTTATCTTGGCGAATTCGGAACCCCAACTATGATGCAATGTGGTTATGGGGAATATCAATTGTGTGTGAAGTTTGGTTTGCTTTCTCTTGGCTTCTTGACGTCCTCCCCAAACTCAACCCCATAAACAGAAGCACAGACCTTGGTGCTTTACATGACAAGTTTGATCAACCATCTGCTTCCAACCCTACCGGTCGATCAGACTTACCTGGCATTGATGTTTTTGTCTCCACTGCTGACCCTGACAAGGAGCCACCTCTTGTCACTGCCAACACCATCCTTTCCATTCTTTGTGCAGACTATCCAATTGAAAAGCTCTCATGCTATATTTCAGATGATGGTGGTGCCATACTCACATTTGAAGCCATGGCTGAAGCTGTCAAATTTGCTGAGGTTCGTTTACAATCTTGAACAAGGAACTATGCAAAGAAGGACTCAAAAAAAGGACACCAACATATTAAAGCCATCTCAAGCTGCTAACATTCTTATAAACTACCAAATATGAAATAAATTAAAGGAAACAGTGCAAATTTACCAAGAACTGAGGAATGCTGTAACAAACATGTGGGAAGTTTTACTGATCAATTTAGATTGATTATGATTATGACATTACTATCAATTAAATTTTGATTATGTGCTCACAGGTTTGGGTACCTTTTTGTCGGAAACACAACATTGAGCCTAGGAATCCTGATGCTTACTTCAACTTAAAAACAGACCCCACAAAGAACAAGAAACGTCCTGATTTTGTCAAGGACCGCAGATGGATCAAGAGAGAGTATGATGAATTTAAGGTCAGAATCAATGGACTTCCTGAGGTAATACGTAAACGGAGTAAGATGTACAACTCTAGGGAGGAGAAGAAGGAAAAGCAGATACTTAAGGAGAAAAATGGTGGAGTGTTACCACCAGATCAGACCATTGATGTCCCCAAAGCTACATGGATGGCTGATGGCACTCACTGGCCAGGGACCTGGCTCAACCCTACAGCTGATCACTCTAAGGGTGACCATGCTGGAATCTTGCAGGTACTATCTACTTTCTCCTTTCCTCCATCAATTTTGAATTAAGATTAACTTAATGGTCCCTCATAGATAATAAAATATTGCTAAATACAAACTTACACACATATCAGTCTTACATTTACACGGTTTTTATCATTTAACTACAGCTGGACTCACATTCTCGTATTTTGCACACTAACACTCTAATTGTGTCACCTTACACAGTGATGTGACATAAGGGGATGTGCATTAAACATTTTCTTAAACTAATACTCAATGTCTATGTTTGTTGTTACTAACAGGTAATGAGTAAGGTCCCAGAACATGACCCAGTAATGGGCTATGCAGATGAGAAAAGACTAGACTTCACAGGCATAGACATTAGGATTCCAATGTTTGCATATGTCTCCAGAGAGAAGCGACCAGGGTATGACCACAACAAGAAAGCTGGAGCCATGAACGCCATGGTTCGAGCCTCAGCAATATTGTCCAATGGCCCCTTTATACTCAATTTGGATTGTGACCACTACATCTACAACTCCCTTGCCATGAAGGAGGGAATGTGCTTCGTGATGGACTGTGGCGGTGATCGCATATGTTACATACAGTTTCCACAAAGATTTGAAGGGATTGATCCCTCTGATCGATATGCAAATCACAACACTATCTTTTTTGATGGTAAAATTCAAGCTTTCAAGTTTCACCTATAGCTAGCCTTATTCATTTGAAGCAGAAAAAAATTAGATTAAGTGGTAGATAGTATTCTGTTATCTAATGGGCCACTCAAACTATATGTGCCATCACTGTCTCTTGTTTCAGCTGAAGTGGGAGACAGTGATGATCCACACAGCTAAAGTGACACATAAAATGATATAGAACATTAACTTTTTTTATTATTTTGTGAACATTTAAGAATTTCTTTGCTACGATTTCCGATGCTAGCACTGTTAGTATCTACCTATATTTAACAATGCATAATTGATTAGGAAATATGAGAGCACTGGATGGTCTCCAAGGTCCAATGTATGTGGGAACAGGCTGCATGTTTCGGAGGTATGCACTCTACGGGTTTGAACCACCGAGGTTCATCGAGCACACAGGCGTGTTTGGTCGAGTAAAAACCAAGGTGAACCGTGATGCACTGCAGGCAAGATCACGTCTTGATGATGACAGGCAGCCCCTGACATCTGATTCGGAATTGGGTTTCCCACAGAAGTTTGGAAGCTCAACCATGTTCACAGATACCATACCTGTAGCCGAGTTCCAAGCAAGGCCACTTGCTGATCACAAATCTGTCAGGAATGGCAGGCCACCCGGAGCATTGCTCATGCCACGTCCACCATTGGATGCACCCACTGTCGCCGAGGCAATTGCTGTCATCTCATGCTGGTAATTTGCTTGTTTATCTCTCTTTTTCATTATGTAAAATGCTTCACAGTCAAAAAAATTTTGTCAGAATTTTTTACTATGGCATGCTTATTGATTTTTAGATAAATGAATAGTTACCATCACTTTAATCAATCCAACAACCACCCTTTAATTCTGTCAAAATTATACTTATTTTATTCTGGCTTTATAGTATTACTCTTTAAGTATTTCATCAAGAGTAGTGTTATACAGCAATTAAAAAAAATTAGCCAGGATTTTGCCAAATTCAACTATGTTCAAGGGCTGTTATTTAATAAGATAAAGTGGTAGAACCATTCTTTCATTCATCCAAGTGTTAATAAGTATGACAACTCATTCTTGTTAAAAAATTATGGATATCTAGCATTTTCCTTTCATCAAACATTCTTTTTCTTGGAGATGTCAAAAAAAAAAAAAAAAACTTGGGCAATGGTTGATGAAGGAATCATTTGGATGCATTAATGCAGGTACGAGGACAAGACAGAATGGGGGGATAGGATAGGTTGGATTTATGGGTCAGTGACAGAGGATGTGGTGACTGGTTATAGGATGCACAACCGTGGTTGGAGGTCTGTGTATTGCATCACAAAGAGAGATGCATTCCGTGGCACAGCACCTATAAATCTCACTGATCGCCTACACCAGGTGCTGAGATGGGCCACAGGTTCTGTGGAGATTTTCTTCTCAAGAAACAATGCATTCTTTGCATGCAGGCGCCTCAAGTTCTTGCAGCGAATTTCATACCTCAATGTAGGCATTTACCCCTTCACCTCCTTGTTTTTGGTCACATACTGCTTTCTACCTGCACTGTCCCTTTTCTCTGGACAGTTCATAGTCCAAGGCCTAAATGTGGGTTTCCTTACCTATCTTTTGCTCATCACTGTCTGTCTCACCCTTATATCCCTCCTTGAAGTAAAGTGGTCAGGCATTGCCCTTGAGGAATGGTGGCGTAATGAGCAGTTTTGGGTCATTGGTGGCACTAGTGCACACCTTGTTGCTGTCTTACAAGGTTTGCTAAAGGTCATAGCAGGCATAGAGATTTCATTTACTTTAACCTCTAAGTCAGCAGGAGACGATGTTGATGATATCTATGCTGATCTTTACATAGTGAAATGGACAAGTCTCTTCATCATTCCACTAACAATTATCATTATCAATATTGTGGCTGTGATCATTGGGTGCTTAAGGACCGTGTACAGTGTGATACCACAGTGGAATAAGCTCTTGGGAAGTCTGTTCTTTAGTTTCTGGGTGCTGTCACATATGTACCCTTTTGCTAAAGGGTTGATGGGTAGGAGAGGAAGGGTGCCCACAATTGTTTATGTATGGTCAGGATTGCTTTCCATTACAATTGCATTGCTTTGGATTTCAATCGATCCTCCAACTGATCAAGTTGGCTCAGGAGGAGGAAGTGTCGAAATATGAGATGATGGCAAAGAAGAGTGCATTGGGAGCATATGCATATATAAGAGTACAGCAAATACCTTTTAAGGAAATTTTCATGGTGAAAAAAAAAAACAGAAATACAACATAGATGGCTCCTTTTCTTCAATTTTTATAGATAGAAATGCTAAAAAATAGCTGGCGCCTGTAAAGGTGAGAAATGTACAAAGAGAAGGGTTTTTCTTTTTTCTTTTTTCTTTTTTATTGGAGAAGGTCTTTTGAAATTGCTCATGGTCTGTACACATATTTTTATATATATATTTATTTACAAAGCTGTAAATTTTTCAATAATACACAATAGCAAATGCATGAATAAGCGGGAAACATACAAAGAGAGTAATTAGAGTCAATCTTCACAAATGTTTTTTATTTTAATTTTAATTTTTTTCCTATATTTCTCCAATCTCTCTCCTGTGCATAATTACGAGGCTCTTCCACCAGACGCACAAAATAGGTTATAGGTCTTACAAAGAAAAAATTATACATAACAGTATATAGACATTATTACCCTTAAATCTACTAAAAAACAGGTTTTCATGGGGAAAAAAATAACATTTCTATTATTTACAACTTTATCTACATATTACTTAGATACAAAATTGAGGAATAGAATTGTGAGATATGTTAGTTTCACATAACAAGTAACTCACGTAAATTATATGGCATAAGATAACTTACATAAACTACATCATCACCATTCACCATCTATCTCTTTTCTTCTTCTTTTTCTTCTCTCCGTCATCAATATTGGTGATGATATCCCTTATGCGAGAGTATGTACGAAAAACTTATGGGCAAAATTAATTTTTCATTGGATCCACGCCATTCTACATGTCACCCTACATATAACTGGAAGAGCCATGGGATTCTACCATGCCCTTTTAAGCTTGGATATTTTGATAGTCTCAATAGGGGACAAGTGTATATGATTTGCACTAACAGTCATGACTGTTTATGCCTTCTAGCTGCTCGTTTTGTAGATAGATCGATACCTTGTTAGTTGAACATTATAAAGAATATAGTGGGTTTATGTAGAATGGGATAAACAAAAATGGCATAGATTTAGAGACAGCATTTATGTTGCCGAATTTTTTGGAATTGATTTTTATTTCACTATAAGTTTGAACACAATTTTTCATGTCAAAATATATAGTTTATTATTTTTTAAAAAAAATTCAAACAAGAATTATGCACTAGTACCAAATAACTTTTGACTGCTTGATCTAATTGGACGCTAGAGATCAGTACCCTTTAGATAAATAAATTTAGTCTTAATTAAGTTTAGTTCTTATATTCTTATTTTGTGTTTCTTTTGGACCTTACTTTTTAAATTAATTTGTTCATTTTAGTACATCAATTTATCAATAACATCCATTTTCACTCTTGTGATAATTCTTTTCATTCGAATTATTTTATTGAATATCTAATTGATAAATTAAGTGACTAAAATAAACAAAATAAAAAATAAGTGGAGATAGGTTTAAATTGATAGTTTAAAAAATATATATAAATAGGTTTAAATTTACCTCATTTCAGTAAATTCAAAATAACCCAGAACACTGTCTCCTTATTTCAAAGTACTGCCTATGTCCTTGATGTTGAAATGTTATGTAGATACTTTCTTCTTTCTTTTTCGCCAATTAATTACAACTGCTAAACAATTGTGATACTAAATTTTGTATGTGTCTAATAATATTATAATTTTGTAGTTGTTCAAGTTCACAGAAAGTGAAATTTGCACAATGAGGACCAATATTAGCTTACATACATGGGGCTAGCTATAAAGACTTGGATTCTTCAAATGTGGTCATGGGAAATAGGCTGTGATTGGTCTGGGCCAAAATATATGGCCTTGCAACTTGCAACTCTTAAGTGCCAATGTTTGAAAATTTAAGGTTTATAATAAAGGTTATTGTTGAAAAATTGTTTTCAATTTACGTGTATATTAAGCTAATGGGATTTTATAATATTTTTATATTTAACTCAAGGGTGATATAGCGATGAACGAGGATGTGATGTATCGATGGATACATGGTCATAAATCTGATGTGAATAACTTATTTTTTGCTAAACTTGAGAGATGATTTAGTCAAAGATAATACAAACTAATTCAAATACCACATGATGATAATTAAGAGTGTTAATATGATGAGTTAAGCTGAATTTAACCCAACCCGAAAGTTAGATCAAACCAAATTTTTGGACTTGGGTTGGCTCAATTATTAATTATGTCATCACTAGCTTAAACTAAGTTGATCCAATATTTAGACAAATTATAGATATTATACATAATAAGTGATAAGATTTTAGAAATATAAAAGTAAAATTAAAAGATGTTTTGCCATATATATTTTTTTGAAACAAACCATATCAATATAAATATATTATTATGTTATATAAATATTATTAATTTAAGTTAATTTTTATTATTTATTACTAATGGATAAAAAAATTACATGGCATCAAATTGAATTGAAATAATTCAAAATGTGACTTGAATCTAATTTAAAAATACATCAAATTTAATTTTTAGAACATAAACATATTTCAAATAACTTTAAACCAAAATCATTTATCGAGCCTAATCGATGTTTTTGAACATCTCTAACTATAATACCAATATTATTATTTTGATATTTATTTTTCCCCTAAACTTTGGAATTTGTTTTAAATATGAGAATTTATTAGAAGATAGAATTTAACTTTTTTTGGTGATCAGATAGAATTTAATTTTCGACGGTGGATATGATAGAATTTCTCATTTAATTAAAGGCATTACCCCTATACTTTAGTAGTTTAACACCACCGTCCAGCTACCAGCTACCAGCTACCAGCTACCACAATCCCATCGTGTTTATTACTCAACTCAATTGCCACCTCCTTCAATCGCCTGCCTACTGCCCTATCTACAATTTTAGATCCATGCTTTCCTTCCTCTCAACTCACTTTTAAGGTTTATTCCTCAATCTCAATCTCAATCTTAATCTCAATTTGTTCCATGTAAAGCTAACTGAGTTTTTTCAATTTATTATGTTTCTACTCAAGATCTGAAAACGCTATGGTTCGTGGGTCATGATACACATGTTGAAATCTGTTGCATGTATTGGCTTCTCTATGCTTTGTCTGATTCCATGGAACTTATTTGATGAAATGAGGAAAAAAAAATTTAATTTTTTGTTCTGGGGTTCTTTCTCTTTATTTTCCAAGTGGGATTTGGACACTGTGGAAACTCTTTTTGAGATTAGAATTAATCGGTAATTTTATTTGTCACCACATATTCTAGCGTTACTAAGGATGCTATGACCGGTTTTGATGTTAAATATGTTTGGAATATGGACTGATGATGTTGTGGGGTCATTTATTTGGATGAGCGTTTTTGCTCTTGAATTTAGTATGGGCATGACTTGAGCTTATCATTTTATTTCTGGTTGGTTCATGTATAGCTGCAGAGTTGGGAATGTTATTGTGCATCTCATGTATGTGTTGACTGTTGAGGATAACTGTTTTTTTTAACTTTATTGTATTAAACACCACAGTATGTTTATGCTGTCCTTTGTGTGTGTAACTGGAGTGGAACGCCCTTATCTTTGATGGGTTTTCTTTGCTTTGCCCCTAATTTTGGTATATGGGATAGAGTTATGTTTTTGGCTTCCATGTGGTGTTTTGCCCATGGCTGTTTTAAGGGTGTTGCTATCTGGGATTTCCGAAGAGATTGGGAAGCCTTGCTGCATATTTAGTTTTTTCTTCCCTTTTTTCTTTTTTGTATTTTCTGGTTTGGAGGATTTCTTGTCCTTCTCCTACCTGTACTTCTTCTCTTTAATGAAATTTCTTCTTCTATAAAATAAAAGAAAAAATCACCTGAGTAAAGTCCCTTTGAAAATCACTGGTTTTCTCCTTACAGTAGTAATTACCACCGCTGCTCAATTGAGAAATAAGCTTATTTTTTACCTTCTTATGACATAAGGTCTCATACTTTTGCATTCAGTTTCTCCTTCTCTATAACTTTGTGTTTGTTCCCATTTTAAATACTATGTTATCTGGTCAGTTGGCAACTGCTTGGTGCAGTAACAGGAAATAACTCCAGTTTGAGCGTTTTGCTTTGTCTTTAAAACTTTAAAAGAATATTTGATAATGAACATGATTCTTGAAAAGGAGTGAACAGTGAGAGGTGTTTTTTGCTTGGGTTAGGCCTTGATGTGTTTAATGGTATGTGTTAATGTTTTAGCTATAAATAATTGGTAAGTATGCATATTCTGGATTGTTCATTCTGTCACTTTATATGCCCTTTGGGCTGTCAAGACTCAAGATCAAGAGTCATGTGCTGGTAGTTTGCTCTCAATTGCATTTTAGCATTGGCAATTGTACAGCTTCTGTTTGGTGTTCTGCTCTTATTTGTTTGACTTATCTCACAGAAGTTGCCATTTCCAATATGTAGAGAGACTAGGTAGCCTTGCTGCATTCTATTCTTTTGTTTTGTTTTGGTTTTTTTTTTTTTTTGCATGATCCTTATTCTATCTTGACTCTTCTGTTTTGGAAGATATCTTATACTCCGCTAGTTGTAATTTCTTAATTTTTCTCTAATAATATAATTCATTTTCATTAAAAAAATCTACATCATAAATTCTTTTTGCTATATAATCACAAATTAGTGCAATAGTAATTGGCAACATTTTTTTCTGTATGTCAGAAATTTCTGGTTGACTATTCCATTTGGAATTATACCTGATTCATATTTCTAAATTTTTAAAGGATCCAATCGAAAAAATTAAATTTTCAGTAACTCAAATGAAACGTGGGTCAATTTTCAGGATCAAAAGTCTACTTTAACCTCACCTTTCTCTTTGAGAAGTCTCTGGCATAAGTGAAAGCACGGCACTGATGAGTAGCACTGGGAAACTCAAGTCTTCAAGTTCTGAATTGGACCTTGATCAACCCAACATTGAAGATTACCTCCCTACGGGATCCACCATTCAACAAGAACCTCATGGCAAGCTTCGCCTGTATGCCTTCTCTTTTTCCATGTCTTGCTTGTACTGTTATTTGGATACTGAAAATAAGTGGGCAGTGAACAAGAAGCAGTTTTTTATTCACTTGATCTTTTTAGAGAATGGAGATTTAGTTGTCATTTTAATATTCTGTGTCTTCTGGAAGCTTTTTTCAGGCATGATTTGCTCGACATTTCTCCTACTTTATCTGAGGCAGCAGGTGCTATTGTAGATGTAAGTTTTTTCCCTTATCTTTTATTTGCTGGTTTCCTGTTTTTGTGGTTTTGATGTGTATCAATAATTATCTTTCAGTGAACCAATTATGATGAAATTATTATAGAGAGAACTTTATGTCTAACATCAAACATAATGAGTTCTGCATCTTTTACAACTGAACGCTGTCCTGCTGCCCCAAATTTCCTTATGTCTCAAATTTTCTGTTTGGTTCTCATGTTTATCTCAGGATACAGTTGGAATCTACTAGAGATATTATCTTTTTTTGGTATTCTTTAAAACTCCTTTATACTCCTTGGCTAGGCTTTGGTGGTTTGCTTACTTGTTCAGAATTTTTTTATGTTGGATAGGACTCATTCACGAGGTGCTTCAAGTCAAATCCTCCAGAGCCATGGAACTGGAATGTTTATTTGTTTCCTTTGTGGTGTTTTGGAGTTGTAATTCGATATTTGATTCTGTTCCCTGCAAGGTTAGCTTATTCCTTTTCCATATTCACTTAAATAATGTTATGGATGATACAGTAACTCTGAAATCTGGTTATTGTAGAGTCTGCCTAGTTAATTTTAGGTGCTATTTTTTCTTGTGGACTTAGTCACTGAGATTGACAGTATATTAGGAAAATATAATTATTAGGATATGTTTTGTACTTCAGCTTTCATTACATCTAATTCATCTTTAATATTTGGCCTATTTGTCTCTCTTTGCTGCTTTTCATGTTAATGAGTTCCTTTACTGTCATCTTTTCTGGCCATGTGATACCATCCTATTTGACCCTGCAGGGTTCTAGTGTTAACAATAGGATGGATAATATTTCTTTCATCCTTCATTCCAGTGCACTTCCTATTGAAGGGACATGATAAGTTGAGGAGAAATATTGAGGTGCATATTCAACTTATTCTTGCTTCATGCCATTTTTTCCCATTTAAATTTTTTCTTAACATAGATTTCTCTTTCTCTTTTTTTACGCACTACCAAAACTACAGTTAAATGACCATTTTACCAGCATGAAATATAAAAGACCTCTTTGAAGTTTAACTGTCTGAATCAGATTATCTTAAAACATAATAAATTTCTGGTTCTCAGTTGTCTTAGTGGTAGTGTGTTACAAACCCAAAATCAAGCAATATAACAGTAATGCCAATAAGATGTCAATGATGGATGACTTGTAGAATTTGATTGATAGAAAGATAAATGCAGAAGGGAACAAGGCTCCCTACTACCCACAGAGCTAGGCTCCACAGAGAACAAAAGTCGTTCTCTGCCAAAACAGAAATGATACTTTTTTTTTGTGATCCCCCTCTCACTCCCAAACAGATCTCATATAACAGAATTCCACTAACATTCCTCGGGCCCACTCTCTCCCAATGCCACCTCATCTTTCTTTCCTTGCCTTCTATTTTTTCTCACATATACCCTCCATACCTTTGGTTCCCCCTGATTCTCATGACTCGTGACATCAGCTAGGGGTCTATCAATACCCCCACCTTGATTAGCAGACTTGCCCTCAAGTCTGAGGGTAGGAAACTGGTTTTTTATAGTAAACTCCTCCTCCCAAGTTGCTTCCTCGCATGGTTTTCCCTTCCACTGAACCAATAATTGCTTAACAGAATCACCCCCTTGGTTAAATGTACGAGCAGCCAGAACTTTCAATGGTTCCCAAGTATTGGTATTGTCCCCCTCCATGCCTTGTGGAAGCTCCTTCTCCACCCTATAGTTTCCCACAGCCTTCTTAAGCAAAGATATATGGAAAACTGGATGGATTTTGGCAGCCATTGGCAGCTGCAGCTTATAGGCAACTAGGCCTACTCTTTCCAGCACTTTGAAAGGACCATAGTACCTAGGTGCAAGCTTGGGATTGATACGTGCGTCCACAGACTTCTGCACATGAGGCCTTAACTTCAGGAAGACCCACTCTCCTACCTCAAAGTTTTCCTCTTTTCTATGACGGTCTGCTTGGTTCTTCATACGTACCTGAGCACGGTTAAGGTGATACTTGAGCTGCCTCAAACACTCATCTCTCTCCACCAAGTCCTTCCTGACAGCCTCAACCTTGGTTTCCCCTGGTAAGAATCGGGTAATGAGAGGAGGCTGCCTCCCATACACCACCTCAAATGGTGTAGTAGCTGTAGAGGCATGATATGTGGTGTTATACCAAAATTCAGCCCAAGGGATCCACAACACCCAAGTTTTAGGCTGATCCGCTATAAAACATCGCAAGAAAGTCTCCAAACAACGATTTACCACCTCTGTCTGCCCATCAGTTTGTGGGTGGTAAGCGGTGCTCATTTTCAGCTGCGTTCCTTGCAATTTGAAGATTTCTTGCCAAAAATTACTCACAAAAATGGGATCCCTGTCGCTGACAATTGACAAAGGAATTCCATGCAGCCTTATTACTTCCTTGGTGAAAATTTCAGCAAGTGTCTTAGCGGAATATGGATGCTTTAATGGTATAAAATGACTGTACTTTGAGAGACGATCCACAACCACCAAGATGGCCTCAAACCCTCTAGATTTTGGCAAACCGGTAATGAAATCCATCGAAACATCCTCCCAGATTTGTGAGGGTATTGGTAAAGGCTGGAGAAAACCCCCTGGTGAGGCAGCAACATACTTTTGCCTTTGACACACATCACACCCCTGTACAAATTGTTGAATGTGTTTCTTCATACCAAACCAATACAAGTTGGCTGCCATACGACGATAAGTACGATAAAATCCCGAATGACCCCCTTGCGGGGTAGAGTGGAATTCCTTCAACAGAATGGGAATCCACACGGAATTTGCAGCCAACACTAGTCTATTTTGATAAAGTAAAACACCATTTTTATAGAAAAAACCTGGTTTTGTAGGCTGTCCCTGCTGCAAGGCAGCAATGATGCCCTTTAACCCTTCATCCTGATGGACCTCTTCTACTACCTCATTGCTGCCCAACCACTCAGGATAATGGATCATAGATTGAAGCTCAGTAGTGTCATACATCCTGGAAAGAGCATCCGCTCCTTTGTTCTCTAAACCCGGCTTGTACACTATGTCGAAGCGATACCCAAGTAACTTCGCAGCCCAATTCTGCTGATCCATGGTCGTAATTCGCTGCAACAGCAGCTGTTTCAGGCTCTTTTGGTCTGTACAAACAGTGAATTTCTGACCCAACAAGTAAGGTCTCCAGTGTTGGATGGCAAGAGCAACAGCCATCAACTCTTTTTCATACGCAGACTTGGATAAACTTCTGTTCCCTAAGGCTTTGCTGTAGTAAGCGATGGGCCGCCCCTGTTGGAGCAGAATTGCTCCTAACCCATTGCCGGACGCATCACTCTCGATGACAAATTCCTTATCGAAATCTGGGAGAGCCAATACCGGTGCTGTAGTGACCTTAGTCTTGAGAACTTCAAAGGCTTCTTGCTCCTTCCCTCCCCATTTGAAACCCTCCTTTTTAGTCAAATCTGTTAGGGGTTTGGCCAGCTTGCCATAATCTCTAATGAACTTCCGATAATACCCGGTGAGGCCTAAGAAACCGCGCACGCCTTTAACATTGCGTGGAACTGGCCAGTGGAGCACATACTTGATTTTTTCCGGGTCCATAGCCACCCCCTCTTGAGAAATGAGGTGACCCAAATATTGAACTGAAAGTTGGGCAAAGTAGCACTTCTTGTTGTTAGCCACCAACTTATGGGTCAACAACACTTGCAGCACTGATTGTAAATGGTGTAAATGGCGTTCCCATGTTGGACTATACACCAATATGTCGTCAAAGAAAACAAGCACATACTGACGCAACATGGGTTTGAACACTTCATTCATTAATGCTTGAAATGTTGAAGGAGCATTCATCATTCCGAAAGGCATGACTAAATACTCATAGTGTCCTTCATGAGTACGAAACGCTGTTTTGTGGATATCTTCACTCCTCATCCGTACTTGATGGTAACCTGGACTTGAGATCAATCTTCGAAAAAAATTTGGCACCATGTAACTCATCCAGGAGCTCATCTATCACGGGAATTGGGAATTTGTCGCGGTATTGTCACCTTGTTCAATGCCCGGTAATCCACACACATACGCCAAGTTCCATCTTTCTTCTTAACCAGAATTACAGGGCTTGAAAAAGCACTGCCTGGGACGAATGATACCGGTCCACCTTGCTAGCATGTCCTTCACTTGCTCGCTCTATCTCATTCTTGTGATGGTGGGAATAACGGTAGGGCGTACATTAACTCCTACCTTGACCTTCAACCAAATGGATTGCATGTTCCTTTGTCGCTTTGGTGGCATCCCCGTAGGTTCTTGAAAAATCTCGAGAATTTATTAAGCAACCTCTCGCACCTCTTGAGCAAGCTTATTTTTTACCTTCTTATGCACCTCGGATAACCCAGAGAATCCACTACATGCGCTTCGGTGGACAAAAATAACCCTTCTATTTCTTGACGTTGTTTAGCTAGCAAGCTTTGTAGAGCCCTATTCTGCTTATTGTCATGGTCCTCTCCGCTTAATTCCACCCAATCCCCTTGAATCTGAGCAACATCACTTGCTTGGCCCAATCGACCCACATACCTCCGTTTTATCAACCACGACATGCCCAGTACTAGGTCTATCCCATCCAAATCAAACAGCAAAGCATCCACTGCTATTTTCATGTTACCCACTTCAATCAACACACTCCTGCACTGCCCTTGTGCCTGTACTTTGTGACCGTCCCCCATCTTCACTGGTAAAGGAACAGTTCTGTCTTCTATATCCCATCCCATAGCCTTCACCAACTTCCTAGAAATGAAGTTGTGAGTCGCACCGCTATCCACCAACATCAGAATCGGCACTCCCTGCACACTTCCTTTGAGTTTCATTGTGCGTAACTTGCCCTTCTTCTCGCGCAACTAACCCACTCAAACTCATCATGCTCGCCACTTTCTTCTTCTCCGTTCCGTCCTCTTTTTCTCTACCAACATTTCATTCGCCTCTCTTCCTCTAAATCGTCCTCCTCGACACCATGATGCGCAACCGACGATCGGGACATTGATGACGAGGGTGAAAATTCCCCCGCATTTGAAACAAAGACCCTTTTGTCTTCGATCGCAATTTCTAGAAGAAAGGTGACGAATTCCCCGTCGCGAGGAACGAAACCCCGTTGATCTACTCGGGTTCGGTTTTAGGCCTAACCCTAGTCCTCCCTTGTCCTCACCTGCTATCCTTGGAACCCTTAACATAAACCCAATCCCCATTTTGAGTCCGAACTGGATTATAAGATCCGGACCCTGAGTTCGGGTTGGATCTGAAACTGGATCTCCAATTGATGTGTCCCTTCGGCCCATTCTCGGCGAGGCCCAACCCATCCACCATTCTGCTCCTTCATCTCTACTTCCACAGCTCTGGCTAAATTCATCAATCGTGAACGTGAAATTGTTCCGGTGGTCTTCAAGCTTCGTACCTTGCCTCGAATTCCATCCGTCAAACCATGGATAAAATAACCCATGTACTGTTCATCTGGGAGCTTCGCCACTTGCGCCACCAATCTTTCGAACTCCCGTATATATTCCTCCACATCTCCTTGTTGTTGCAATGTTTTTGTGGCTTTTAGATGTTACCTTCTCCCATTCCTCCATACCTCTCCAACAGTGCATCCTTCAATTTCTCCCATGTGAGGTCTTCATCATCATCGGACAGAGCCTTGAAGAAGTGTATGGTGTAACCATCCATACATAGTTGAGCTAAGTTAACCTTCACCTCCGGCCTGGTATTCTGAACACGAAAATAAACCTCCGCTCGAGCAATCCACCCCGTCGGATCCTCGCCGGTAAACATTGGGAGCTCTACCTTCTTCACTGATCGCCTGAACTCATCAAGCGCATCGCCTTGCATGTCGGAGTTTCTGGACTCGTCGTCATGCTTGTCCTTCCCGACCGATTTCTCGTCATCGCTCCTCTCCTTACTTTGGGTAATGAGCGAAATCAAACGCTCTTGATCCGCAGCTGCTTGCGCCCTCATTTCAGCAAGAATGAGTTCCAGCGTCGCCATCTTGTTCTCCAGAGCTGTCACTTTTGTCTCCATTTTCTTTGGTGGCATTCGATGTGCTTAATTGCTGGTCCCGTCGCAAAGTTCTCCTTCAATTGGAATTATCCGGCAGGTCGGACCAATTTGTTACAAACCCAAAATCAAGCAATATAACAGTAATGCCAATAAGATGTCAATGATGGATGACTTGTAGAATTTGATTGATAGAAAGATAAATGCAGAAGGGAACAAGGCTCCCTACTATCCACAGAGCTAGGCTCCACATAGAACAAAAGTCGTTCTCTGCCAAAACAGAAATGATACTTTTTTTTTGTGATCCCCCTCTCACTCCCAAACAGATCTCATATAACAGAATTCCACTAACATTCCTCGGGCCCACTCTCTCCCAATGCCACCTCATCTTTCTTTCCTTGCCTTCTATTTTTTCTCACATATACCCTCCATACCTTTGGTTCCCCCTGATTCTCATGACTCGTGACATCAGCTAGGGGTCTATCATAGTGAGATTATAATTTGTATGATATGCTAATAATGTTTCTTAAAATAACTTGAAGGTATACCGTATATATACTTCAGGTTATGGCAAATTTTGGTATCTCCTTGTGTACTTTTATTTGAGTATTGTAATGAGTTTTAGCCTCAGTTGGATTTAAGTGGATTTAAGTATCTATTGTCTGACTTCAATTCATTTTGCCTCACCTAGTGGGGAAAACATGGCATTTGCCTTATCTATCTTTTCACATCTTTTATTTTTACTATCAAAGCTGGAGGATTTTCTTTTGGAAGCTGAATATTAAAATCAAACTAATAGTCAGGTTAGTTAGGAAAAGAAAAAATTGTTGAATGACGGCATTTAAATTTCAAGTGATTAATTAGACTACTGGAACAGTCAGTAGATGTTGAATAATGAAAACCACTGGTGGACAAGATATCATTTTATTATTAAAGTTCCATAGAACCAATTTTGGCCAATTCATTGGTGGAGATAATTTAAATTTGTCCTTTATGTATTGATTTACTTGATTGACGGATGCTGTATGCAGTGGAGAGCATGGCATGAATTGTGTATAGTCTCTTACGTAATCCCTCTTTTACCACTTCGCATTGACCTTTTATTCATCAAATTAAGTGTATTGTAAATTGGTCGTTTCCTTCAGAGGTCTTTGGTGGAGATGATGTGCAGTTTCTTTGTTGCATCTTGGACTGGGGTTGTCAAGTACCATGGACCAAGGCCTAGCAGGCGACCAAAACAGGTTTGTCTATCACTTATTGATGTTGCCATATTATCCTTATTTACGCATTCAATAAAGATTGTAAGAGTAAATGTTATTTATTACTAATCTGAGCTTTCCCTTCATTTGTTGAACAGGTTTTTGTGGCCAACCATACTTCCATGATTGATTTCATTGTCTTAGAACAGATGACTGCATTTGCTGTTATTATGCAGAAGCATCCTGGATGGGTTGGTAAGCACATAGAACTATCATGTGTGTTTGAACATAATACACAGAACTTATGTCTCCATCATCAATAAGAAGTTTATTTTCTAAGCAGTGTTATGTTGGTGTTTGTATGATTATACACAGGTTCTAACTTCTAAGAGAATGTGAATAGTTCACACAATTTATGAGAATAAAAAAACTTAGGTTTAAGCCCTTTGCTCTTAGGCATTCCGCACTCTATCCTTTGCTGTTGGGCAATTTAAGTGGTTGTCAGGAAGAGTATGGTAGGTGATGAACAATCAGGGATGATTTAAAGAAACTTATAGCTTGGTAATGTTGAATCGATATCGTAATTTATTTTGACAAAATTTTTTTTATGCATTTTATTCAAAACATAGCTACTGTGCAGGATTATTGCAGAGTACCATTTTGGAGAGTGTAGGATGTATCTGGTTCAATCGTACAGAGGCAAAGGATAGAGAAATCGTGGCAAGGAAGTGAGTACAAATGAAGATGTTAGAAAATATATCTCAGATCTTATTCCTTTTTAGTACATGATTTTTCATGTTTCAGATTGAGGGAACATGTCCAGGGAGCTGACAATAACCCTCTTCTCATATTTCCTGAAGGAACTTGTGTAAATAATCACTATACAGTCATGTTCAAGAAGGTATGTGAATCATTTGTAATTGCAGTAAATGTAAAATGCAGTTATGTTCTCTTGCAATCTTACTTATAGAGAAGGTTTATCTTTTTGTTCTTTTATTTTGTACCTATTGACTTCTATTCTTGTTCCTGTAATCAGGAAACTTTTATTGAAGCCTTCTAAATTTTAATGATGTTTAGGGTGCATTCGAACTTGGCTGCACAGTTTGCCCAGTTGCAATCAAGTACAATAAAATTTTTGTAGATGCTTTTTGGAATAGTCGAAAGTAAGAAGATGCTTCTCCTCATGTTAGTTATTTCTACTACACACACTATTTTATTGCTGTAGTAGAGGTTCTAATTTCATGCATTTGCAGGCAATCATTTACTAAGCATCTGTTGCAGCTAATGACATCTTGGGCTGTTGTTTGTGATGTTTGGTACTTGGAGCCACAAAATCTGAAGCCAGGAGAGACACCCATTGAGTTTGCAGAGAGGTAAATAATCTTAATCCACATTGTTTGCAGAGACGTATATGTTTGGCTTTCTCTAGGTGTTGAAATTGTCTCTATTTTATTTAAATGATGCAGGGTGAGAGACATAATCTCACTTCGTGCTGGCCTTAAAAAGGTTCCTTGGGATGGATATCTGAAGTATTCTCGCCCTAGCCCAAAGCATAGAGAAAGAAAGTAAGTTCAATTTCCTAATTTTTCTTGGTGTCCACTATGCTGTAATATGGCCTGTGACATAGGTGTCATGAATTTTAAGTTAATTTTTCTTCTATAGTTATGGACCCTACTTAGTAGTGTGGTGGATCGTACAATGTCCATGTAAGCATTATTTGTGATGCTTGAAGCACTTCATCACACATTTGTTGGAGGAACAACTACTTGTTAGATGTGTCATATGTGTTACTTGAGACTTTCAATTTTTCTTAAAATTTAATGTTAGCATTTAGCAATATTTTTTATGTTGCTACATTACAAATAGGATTGGTTAAATACTATAATAAGATTTGAAAATTGCTTATCTTGTAACAATTCTGTTTGTTAGAATTTGCATGTACCAGTCATGCTGTGTTAGATTTTTTAAATTCTTAGATGAGGCATGTTACTTAATTTGTTGGTTATCATGCATTTGTAGGCAACAGAACTTTGCCGAGTCAGTGCTGCGGCGCTTGGAGGAAAAGTGACGTGTACCTCTTGTATATTATTCTTAGTTATGCTATTCTCCAACACTTTTTTTTTTTTTTATGCTGCCATTTAGTATTTACATTTATGTTTATTCAGATATGCGTACATCACTCAATAACAAAGTTGCCTGATAAATTTTTCCATGGGTGGTTGCTTTCTTGGACAAGCTAGATATTTTAAGGGATGAGAAATTTTGGTGGACCGGTGGTGTTCAAATTGATGTTAGATGATATATTTTATGGTAGTTAAGTCAACTTCTATCAGGCAATCATACAATATGTTGTGTTTTATGATTCACGGATGCTGAATTGAAGCACTGATTTTAAATTAATTATTTTTTATTTTATTTAAAAAATAATAATTCAGAGGCTATACTATCAGCAATGAACTAATAATTAAGTAAAATGACATTCAATGTCAATATAGATGTGGATCAACTTAAGAACAGCCATCGGTGTCAACCATCATCAATACGTGTAAGAAGAAAAAAAACTAGTTAGACTATTATTATCATTATCAAATTATCAAGCTTTTTCGTAGTTTTGAGTCACATTTGACCTTATAATGAATTATTACCATTGCATCTTGTGTTAGAATTAAAGTTCGACTGACATCAATAGCATCAATACCCTTATGGCCTTATCTTCCACCCTACTGTTGTCCTGCTGTTAGTGTTTGGTTGTTTAGTATTTTAATGCGAAACTGAGAAAATCACCCCTAAAAAAAAATTAGAGTGGCTTAAAATAGCATATTTGATAAATAATGATTCGGGAAGTTGTTAGTGTGGATTTGGTACATTGTTAATTTTATTATGATTGCTACAAAATATATAAATATAGGACACAATTAGAAGGAAATAAGTAAAAAATGTTAAATAATCTATATGGATTGTGGAGTTTGGATAATATATTTGATACTTTACTTTTATTGTCTATGAATACTAGAATCATGTACTCTTATCTTTAGTTGTGGATGATGATATTAAAAAGAGAGAGAGAGAGAGAGAGAGAGAGAGAGAATTAGAAGGGGATTATTATACATTTCAAGGTTAGAATATATCAACATTTTTAACAAGTGCCTAATAAGCCAAGTTGAATTACTTGTATGCTTGTCAACTGAATCAACTCCATTATATGGTGATCATTTCATTATATTATTATCTATGTTGAGTGGACCATTTCAACCCGTCATCGATCATGTATCCTCATCGAAAAACAGAAGAAAAAAAAAGATCCTAAACTTGTAACTCTATCCATTTTAAAATTTTTATTATTTTAAGTTTTTATATTAAAATTGAGAAAGTTATTAAATTTTCTTAATTTTAAAAAAATAAACTACACTTTACTATGTTACTTTCTTATTCTATTAATATTTTTTTTTATTTCACTTAGTAAAAATATCTGGAAATAAGAATAAAATTTCAAAAACAAAAAAGAGTTGATACATTTTTAATTTTTTAAAATAACAGGTCAAATAAAACAAAATATATGATATAAAACAATTGATGTTTTGAACTGAAGAGACTGGCACACAAGTCCCAGATAGGCCGAATAAAAAACATATAATAAAAAACAATAAATACTAGTATCTCCAAATGGTCAACTGTCAACGTTCTCTTTCCGGCAACAGAAATATGTCCACCTGAAAACAATTCACCCCAACATCTTCCACATCTTCCTCTTCTCTGGAATTAAATATATTTACTTTTTTATTAAATATCTTTTTATTTAATATTAAAAAATTATTAAAAAAACCTTTTAAAAATATATAGCAAAACCTATCTTTCACGACCCACTTCAATTCTTTCATTTCCGAAAGCAAAGTTAGAAACTTTCCCGAAAATGGATGTAGCCCCAGAAGGGCTGCAATTCCTGGGCATCCGAGAAATGGTTCTACCTCATTATCCTCACCTTAATTTTCCCTCTCTCCTTCGCCATCTTAGCACACTCCCTCTCCACAACAATTACCAATTCACCCTCACCCTCCACTTCTTCTCCCTCCTCGTGATCCTCTACAACTTCATCTTCCTCCTTCTCCTCATTGCCATCGACACCCACAACACCCTTTTGCTCTTCTTCGTCGTCCACGTCTACATCACTGCACTATGGCACCTTGCCAGCGTCGTGTCCGTTTTGGAACCAATTTATGCCCATGGGTTTGCTGCCATGAAAAATAAGCTATGACTTGCTCAAGGGGAGGACAAACTACGCTTCCGTCCTCGTTTGTACTTATCTTATTGCTTGTGGGGGTCATTGGTGGGGTATTCAGTGTGGTGGTGGTGGTGCACGCTGGGGATTATAACTATGGGGTGTTCTCAAAGATTGTGGCTGGTGGGTTCTTGGTGGTTGTGAATTTGGTGGGGTTGTTGGTGCAGAGCGTGTTCTACTTTGTTTGCAAGAGTTACCATCATCAGGGGATTGATAAGACGGCCTTGCATGATCATCTTGGTGGGTTATCTTGGAGAGTATGTACCTCTCAAGAGCAGCATTCAGATGGAGAATTTGGATGTATGATGATGATGCAGTAGAAATGTATGTGGGGTTAATTTGTAAGTTGATGATTACTTTGTTCTCTGTAATGGAATAGTGTAAAAACACGGGGGGAAACCCTTAATTTAATAGAATTTAGAGTTTTGATGTTGTGTAGTGTTTTTATTTGTTCCTTTTAAATAAGCTATTTAAGCCAATCCTTGTTTAGCAGTCAAGTGGTAGTGTTTTTCTCATTACTGCATTTTATATTGTGATTGACTTATTGTTATCAACCAAATAGAAGTTTTTCATTTATCATTAATTTGAAAGAAAAAATAACTCTCTTTTTGGCTTTTTAAGTTCTTTTTTTTTTTTCTAAATATAAAATAAAATGATTAGATACATATTTTGACAGATTGAGAACATATATTGAATCTGTGAGCCAATTGCTTGTATAATGTAGTGACAGGTTCAATTGCTTGAGGTGAGGGATTGGTTACAACTATACATTTATAGCTGTCTTCTACTCCCTTTTGCCCTGTCATCTACACTGGAGTTAATTAGTTTAGTGACCCCCCTTAATGGGGAAGAGGCACGCAAGCTGAGTATTTAGAGTGTATCGTTTGCTACAAAGTCTATTAAAAGCAGCTCTATTAGGAAAATAAAATGAGCAGCAGTTGGAATTTGGTTTTCCATCTCTATTTCTCTACTTTTCATAATGTCAATTTTCAGCTGTAACACAACGCACAAATCCTGTTTGAAGTCCACCCCTTCAATGTCTTTAATCCTCTGTAGTACTTTTAGTGCAACATTGACACGGACATAAAGCCTGGGCAAAATTAGTAAGTTTCTCATTCTGGCTGTTTATGGCTAATGACGGGCGTCTGACTAATCATAGGTGTAGGTTGAACTATCCTTTAATTATTATCTTCATTTAAATGATAGTTAAAAGTTCCACTTCTATGCCACCCCTTTTAAAGCAAGGTTATGTAAACTGCTGCTTAGTTGTTTTTTATTTTCTGTCTGCTTCTGCTACTCTTGCCATCCACCATTTTCATCAGTCTAAGGAAAAAAATCAGATTGTGCAGGTTGGGGATGGTCAGAAAGCTGTAGCCTGTAGGAAATGTATGAAATGCAAACCAGTGCTGTGATAAGCTGATTATTATCCTTGTTTATATACTCCCTTGATAGCTGTTGATATTGTTTAATTATGTTGTTGATATTGTTTGACCATATAGTGATATAGTTGTTAATAGATAAAATCAAGCTTTTGTATTTATTATCTATCATTCTTTAAATAGTTATTCTTAAGCCATTCACTCCCAAGAGCTTTCGATAGCAATCCGGGCGTATGCAGTGCACTTGTATGGTCAGCCTAGAGCTTTCTCCTTCACCAAAGTAAGGTGACAGGACAACTCGAAAGGGCGGCGACCGGTTTCAAGAAGACCCACCGCCGTTCTCCGCTTGCCACGCGCCGCCACCGTCCGGGTCTCGAGCGCGTGAGCACCACGCGCCGCCTTCCAGGCGTCGCGTTTCGGCTCGGCGCGTCTTCTCCGTTGTGCTTTGTACCATCAAAGTCCGGGTTTCAAGCACTTTCAATTTTCTGTTTCAACCACCGGTCTTCCAAAGGTTCCTATAGTCTACCCAATCACATCGTGTGGATTGGTATAATGCGAAAGCATTTATGAACATCTCACCAGAAGGAAGCAGAGATTGATGAGAAGAGTGATGAATAGAAAAGGGCCGATTATCGTTTCTCTCTTTTATGTTTGTCCGTTGATGGTACACTTTCGCCCATACTTGTTAAAATATGAAAAAGCTCTGTCTATTCCAATGATCTACAACGTCTCTATGCTTCGTCCACAATTTGGCCACTCTTCGGATGACGGATCATGATCTTCCTCTTATCTGAACAAAGCACGTCATTGATGACATTAAACGCATTATAACCGGTGATGATCTTACTAAGGTACTAGTTGATAATATGTATATGGTCTTTGTTCTTCACGGTTTACATAAGTTTGAATGAATCAAGCTCTAATTACATCCCCACGTGGAGGAACTCATTGTAGCTAGGAGACATTTGACAGCTGGGATCAGATTTGTGATGGTAGCTGTATCCATCGGCTAATGTGACGCAGTAATTGAGGTTGATGATACTCGAATTAATCCAAATTTTCAATTGATGAATATAAGGAGTACCATTGCCATATTCAAGCAACTATAGCGCATTCTAGTAATTCTACGGTTTGTTTCTCTCATTCATCTCCTGTTGGTTCCCGGATTTTGGATTCTCGGTGCTTAATGATCATATTGGGGGTAACTCTTCTCTCTTTTCTACTTTATCTTCTACTAAAACACCACATCACATCACCCTTGTTAAAACTCAAGCCACTCAGCATATTGTCATCATTCCTTAAATTTATTTGTACTCTCCTTTTATTTAATTTCTATTAGTCAACTTACTCGATCTCTCAATTGTTCCATAACCTTCTTCTACTTCCTTTTCTATCCAGACCGAGCATGGGAAGAATGCTTGAGTCACGCGGTTCTACTACTATAGGTTCTTCTTCATCGTCGTTTTGGTCATCCGAGTTTGCATAAATTAAAGAAAATGGTCCCTCATCTCTCCTTTACCGACTTTGGAGTGTGAGGCATTCATGTTCAAGACATCCTTTCCAAGCAAGGTTCGTGTCGTCCTCTCCTTTTAGTCTTGTTCATTCTGATGTTGGGGTCCTAAGCAGGATATAGATATTTTGTTACTTTTATCGAATTTCTCTAGATTGTGAAAGAACGTTCGAATTCACTATTTTTCAAAAAATTTGTGCTAAAATATATAATCAATTTGGACAAACTATTCATATCTTACGCAGTCAATGCCAAAGAATATTTTTCCAATTTTTCATGGCATCAAATAGTTCATCAATCGAGTTGTCCTCACACACCTCATGGTATACATCGTCATATCATTGAAACAAATACTTCGTACTCTCATGTTACATTCTAATGTTCCTCGTTAAATTTTGGGGTGATGTTATTTAATAAATCGGATGCCTTCTTCTCGTTCTCAATAACCAGGTTCCTCACTCTATTCTATATCCTCGTGCACCCCTTTATATTGTCCCCCTCGTGTTTTTGGTTCCACCTGCTTTTTCCACAATGTTGCTCCAGTGTCTCGACAAACTTGCTGCCATTAATTCTCGGGTTCAAAAGGGGGAGGATACACCTTTTTTGCCTCAAAGTCTTGTAGGTCTTAAAATTCTCTCGTTTTAAGTCCACCGTCCCACATGTACAAGAGGTCGTTGCTTCCCCCATCTTTCTTCACATTTGCTCTCCTCCCGCTCCTCCGTCTTTGCTTCCGGTCCAACCCTAGCACCCCTTCCCATTGCACTTCGTTCTTCTCTCCTCATCCCGTTTATAATTTTCTGATCATCGATCTTCCAACCATTATGCCTTTGTATCTTTCCTAAAGCGTTCAAAGCACTATCCCATCCAGATGGCGAAAAATTGATGAGATGACACTTGGGCTTTTGTTCCTTCTCCTCCAAGAAAGTTTTCTCCTTTTTAAGTTTTGGTCTATTTTAAATATACATTCTCTCCTGTTGCTAAAATGGCCTCTATGTCTCTTTTTATCCATGGTTTGCTATCTCTTACCGGCCTTTATATCACCGGATATTAAAAATGCTTTTTTACATGAGTTGGAGGAGGATTATGTTTTATTGCTCGTGGGAGTCGTCTTGTTTGAACTTCGGAGTAGGATAGCTAGTATCATACAGCAGTATTGGCATGATTCGTAGTGAGGTTGATCACTTAGCGTTCTATAAACATTCACCGTATCTAATAAAGTCATTTATCTTGTGGTCTATGTGGATGATATTGTAATTACATGATGATCATGGGATCACTAGACTAAAGCAACATTTTCAAAGATTTCCAAACCAAAGATTTGGGCGGGTTGCGATTTCCTTGGTAATTGCTCATCAAAAACAGCATTTCTTTTGTCAAATTATGCCTATATTTTGGAAGAGACCGGGATGCTAAATTGTATATCCGAATGTTAGCTTATCCAAATCGGGGGAGCCGTATTCAGATCCAGCAGATATCGAAGGTTGGTGGGAAAGTTGAATTATCTCACTATGACCTCAATATAGCCTTTGTCTTGTTAGTGTTGTGAGTCAATTTCTTAACTCTCCTTGTGAATCATTGGGATGCAAGTGACTCGCATTTTAAAGTATATTAAGGGATCTCCTGAAAAGGGCTAATATATGAGAACAGAGGTAACACGACATTGTTGCCTATACGAATCTGCGAGGGCGGGATCTCCAAGTGATAGAAGGTCAACTTCGGGTATTGTGTTTTTATTGGAGGTAATCTCATCTCTTGGAAGAGTAAGAAGCGAGTGTTGTTGCAAGATCAAGTCGAAGCGAATATCCTCTTACAACATGTGAACTTATATGGTTAAAACATCTACTTCAAGAGTTAAAGTTTTGCAAAATGGGTTCTATGCAACTGATTTGTGATAATCAAGCAACCTTACACATTGCTTCTAATCCTGTCTTTCATGAACGAACGAAGCATATAGAGATCGATTGTCATTTCATTCGAGACAAGATTCTTTCAAAGGAGATTAGTACTTCATTTGTCAATTCTAATGATCAACTTGCAGATGTTTTCACCAAGTCTCTACTACATATGTAACAAGCTGGGTGCTTATGACATCTATGCACCAGCTTGAGGGGGAGTGTTGATATTGTTTAATTATGTTGTTGATATTGTTTGATATAGTTTTGATATAGTTAGATATAGTTGTTAATAGTCAATCCCTAAAATCAAGGGATTTTGTATTTAATTATTGTAATCTATCATTCTTTAAATAGAGGAGGCTGAAAACATTATTCTTAAGCCATTCAGCTATCATAACTATAGCAATTGTATGCAGTGCTTTGTATGGTCAGCCTAGAGCTTTCTTCTTCACTTGAGCGAAGTAATATTTTCACTTAGCCAGCTTCTTTTGTACCTAAGGAAAGGTGGGTTTATTATTTCTGTTGTTGTTTATAGTTACCCAAGTGTGGTTGAAAGCATTGCATAGAAGTTTGGAGCAGTTTAGTTTGTGTAAGGTACTGAAGAAAACTTGATTTAAGCCGTCTGATATCTGAATCAGTTACATTGTGACTGGTTACTATAGGTTTGTTGGGTTCAGGGGTGGGTAGTGTGAATAATTAAGTGTGTAGCTAGCATACAGCTGGGATCAGATTTGTGATGGTAGCTGTATCCATACAGTAATTTTGATGAATTATCCCTCCATTGCCATTTCCCAGTAGGCTGGTTTGACTCTTAATGTGATTGGGGTAGAGCCATTACAGATTTATTCATTTGTTTCAGCATATTGTCATCATTCCTTAAATTGTCTCTTTATATTCTAGGCTCAAGCATGAAAAATGCTTGATTGTTAGTATATAGGTTGTGGTGGGTTCTTCCTTGTAGGCTAAATTTCACAAGACCCCTTTAACAATGGCTCGTGCAACTTACCTCCTCCTCCTTCCAAATGAAGCAATCAACCACCTGAACTTATAGATTGTGTAAATCACACCCTCTGTCACCATTCCATTTAAATAGTTGATGGTATTATACATATGAAACGTACATGATGTTTAAAACAACCTGAAATTAAGGGGGGGGAAGAAGCAAATTGTAGGGAAATTTTTCCCATTATCTTCCTTTTTCTTCACATTTGCTCCCTCCCTCGCTACCCTCGCCCCCCCCCCCGGGCTTCTCTCTCTCTCTCTCTCTCTCTTACATGAAGATCTCTCCATCTTAAGCAAATGAGAAGAAAGAGGAAAAATGAGATTTTCCTTTGAGAATTTTCTCCTTTTTTAAGTTTTGGTCTATTTTAAACATTATGTGTGTTAGAAATAGATAATTATGTTGGAAGTAGGATATAATTATTATACCACTAATTAGAGTTCATTGTATCTTAGAATTCATTGTACCCTTAAGATTCATTGTATCTTGGGAATTAAAGTTAGAATTAATTCTCATTCTTGTAAATTGTATTGATTATGTATATAAATAGATCATCTGTTGAGTGGATGTGTCACTCAAGCAATTCAGAAATCCTCTTTAAGTTTTTTTGATATTCAAGTCGGTATCAGAGCGGGTTGATCCCGCATCTGGTCTCTCACCCCCGTGATCTTGTTCTCAAGATCTTGTTCACGCCACATGTCTGTCTGTTCAAGTACTATTCCGTCTGTTTTGCAACTATTCTGCCTTGACTGCTTATGTCTTGTTTCAAGTCTTCATTCCCATCATTTGTTTCGTCATCATTGTTCTGCATTGTTCGTGTATCGTTCACGTTCTTGTTCACCATGTCAAGGCTGCAACCTCATCCAAAGTCCCCTCATTTGTTAGAGGAAGGGCCCCAGTCATCTTAGATGGCCATTTCCAGCCATCTCTCCAAGTCTCGTCACTGGAAATCGCCGCACGCGCTGCCTTAAAGTAATTCTGTTTCTGATTTCTTTTCTACCAAATGGCATCAACAACAAATTCTAACAAGGGTCAGAAAAGTCCCATCTCATTTGCCTTTTCAAGAACTCCCTCAATTACTTCTGTGAAACTTAATGGCAAAAACTATATGGATTGGTGTTCAACTGTCGAAATTTGGTTCCTCGGTCAGGGACTTTTTGATCATCTGACAACTCAATGTAGAGAAAATTGATGCTACATTAAAGGATGAATGGCAAAAGGTTGACTATCAGTTAGTGTGTCTTCTTTGGCAGTCCATTGATCCATCATTGCTAGTTCACTACCGTTCGTATAAGTCTTGTTATGATATTTGGAAGAAGGCTAAAAGTGTTTATGCTAATAACATTCAACAACTCTATGACTCTGTCCACAATTTGGCAACTCTTCAAATGTAGGATCATGACTTAATTTCCTATTTGAACAAAGCTCAGTCCACAATTTAGCAAGTCAAGATGCATGTAACTGATAGTGATCCTAAAAAGGTAGTAGACAAGTTAGATCAGATGTACATGGTCTTTGTTCTTCATGGCTTGCATAAGGACTTTGAAAATGTTAGAAATCAAGTCTTGACAAATCTAAACATTCTTACTGTTGATGAGCTGATTGATCGATTATTCTGTGTTCCGTTGTCTGATGAATCTCTCAAACCTGATCATCAAGAAGACTATGCAGCCTTCTTGATAAATTCTGGTCGTGGTGGACGTGGTCATGGCCGTGGAAGAGGTGGTCATGGTAATTGACCACAATTCTCTTATTGTAAACGGATAGGGCATACTCAAGATCGATGCTACTCTCTGAATGGTTTTTCGGGAAAAACTGTCAATATGTCACAAATACAGGCACCGGATATTGCAAAAACAGATGATCCTCCCCAAGAAAATAAGATTCTCTTATCTGATAATGAATATAAGGAGTACCTCAAGTTAAAGGCAGCTTCTAACAATATCTTATCCTCAGGACCTCAATCTAGTAATTCCTCAGTTTTTTTTCTCAATTTTTGCCTTATGGATCCTGGATTTTGGACTTTGGTGCATCAGATCATATTGCTGGTAATCCTTCATTATTTTCGAATTTATCCCCTACAAAAATTCCTCATTCAATAATCCTTACAGATGGTTCGAAAGTTCTGGCCACTGGCATTGGGAAGATTTCTCCTCTTCCCTTTTTAAATTTAGATTTTGTTCTTCTCATTCTTGGCAATCCTTTTAATCTACTCTCAGTTAGTAAATTGACGCACATTCTTAATTTCTCAGTAACTTTTCTTTCTAATTCTTTCTATATTTAGGATCGGACTACTGGACAGATGATTGGCAAAGGCTCTGAATCATGTGGGCTCTATTACCTTCAACCTTCTTCCTCAACCATCTGTGCTGTGGCTAATTCTCCATGTATCCTTCATAATCATCTGGGTTATCCAAGTTTAAATAAATTGAAGAAAATTGTTCTTAGTCTTTCTCATTTACAGTCTCTTCAATATGAATCTTGTCAACTTGGTAAACATGTCTGTTCTTCCTTTCACAATAAAGACACAAATCGGTCCACGTCTCCTTTTGAGTTAGTTCACTCAGATATCTGGGGGCCTAGTCGCACTAGTTCAATTCTAGGCTTTCATTATTTTGAAACTTTCATTAATGACTACTCAAGATGTACTTGGATCTACTTAATGAAAGATCAGTCTGAATTGTTAGAAAACTTTCAGAAATATTATTCCGAGATTTCTACTCAATTTGATCGTACAATTCACATTTTAAGAAGTGATAATGCTAAAGAGTATTTTTTTTTACCTCATTCAAGTCTTTTATGTCCTCAAAAGGTATGCTTCATCAATCTAGTTGTCCACACACTCCACAACAGAATGGCGTTGCAGAAAGAAAACATCGGCATCTGCTTGATACTGCCCGTACCTTGTTACTTCAAGCAAATGTTCCTTTAAAATTTTGGGCAGATGCGATTCTTACTGCAGGTTACTTGATCAATAGGATGCCATCTTCTATGTTGGATAACTAGATTCCTCATTCCTTTTTTATTTCCTGATCAATCTACATATAAACTTCCTCTGCACATTTTTTGTTGTACTTGTTTTGTTCATGATTTGTCTCCTGGAAAAGATAAACTCACTGCTTGTGCAATCAAGTGTATTTTCCTTGGATATTCTAGAGTACAAAAAGGTTACAGGTGTTATTCCCCTTCATTACATCGTTTTTTTGTTTCTGCAGATATGACTTTCTTTGAAGATTCTCCATTCTTCACTTCAAAAGAAGAAACAGTCCCTCCTTCTTTGCGTGTTCCTTTTCTCAGCCCATCGACCACTACTCAAGAAAATAATTCTCGTCCATTGATCACTTATCATCGTCGTCATCATGAACCTTCCACATCACCACCAGATCCCGAGCCCGGTGTTTCAGTTCCTGAACCAGCTTCTCAACCGTCTCCGAATCCGCCTTCACCTATTTTTGACTTCCCAATTGTTATTCGTAAAGGTATTCGTTCCACTCATAATCCTCATCCTATTTATAATTTTGTTAGTTATCATCATCTTTCTCCTATTCAATATGCTTTCACCTCTTCCTTGTCTTCTGTCTCTATTCCTAAAACTGTTCAGGAAGCTCTTTCCCATCCAGGATGGCGGCAGGCAATGATTGAGGAAATGCAAGCTTTGGAATCCAACCGCACTTGGTCTTTGGTTCCTTTACCTTCAGGTAAAAATCCTGTGGGATGTTGCTGGGTCTTCACTGTAAAAGTTGGCCTTAATGCAGTACTGTGGATCGTCTTAAGGCTCGTCTTGTAGCCAAAGGTTTTACTCATATTTTTGGGCAAGATTATGGTGATACTTTTTCGCTGTTGCGAAAATGGCTTCGGTAAGGGTGTTTCTATCCATGGCAGCCATGAATCAATGGCCTCTACACCAACTAGATGTCAAAAATGCCTTCTTGCATGGTGACTTGACTGAGGAGATCTATATGGAGCAACCTCCTGAGTTTGTTGCTCAGGGGGAGTCCAGTTTGGTTTGTAAACTTAACAAATCACTATATGGTATTAAACAATCTTCCCGATGTTGGTTTGGATGATTTAACTTGGTTTTACAAAAATATGGAATGATCAGAAGTGAAGTGGATCACTCGGTATTTTATAAGTATTCATCTAATCTGTATATCTATCTTGTGGTTTACGTGGATGATATTGTCATAACAGGCAATGATCATGCTGGAATTTAGCAGTTGAAGGAGCATCTATTTCTTCATTTTGAAACAAAGGACTCGGGCAAATTGAGATATTTTTTTGGGATTGAAGTTGCTCAGTCAAAATCGGGAATTGCCATCTCCCAAAGAAAGTATGCTCTTGATATTCTTGAAGAAACTGGAATGCTGAATTGTTAACCAGTTGAAACTCCCATGGATCCGAATATTAAGCTCCTTCTTGATAAAGGTGACTTATTTTCAGATCCAAGCAGATATCAAAAATTAGTAGGAAAACTTAATTATCTTACTGTTACCAGACTAGACATCTCTTTTGTTGTTAGTGTGGTGAGTCAATTCCTAAATTATCCCCGTATTGATCATTGGAATGCAGTCATCAGAATTTTGAGGTTCATTAAAGGGTCACCAGGAAAATGGTTAGTATATGAAAATAGAGGGCATAAGGAAATTATTTCCTACACTGATGCAGATTGGGCTGGATCTTCATGTGATAGGAGATCCACTTCAGGATATTGTGTTTTCTTTGGAAGAAATCTCATTTCATGGAAAAGTAAGAAACAAAATGTCGTCGCAAGATCAAGCGCTGAAGCAGAATATCGAGCTATGGCTCTCACTACATGTGAACTAATATGACTAAAGCAACTCATTAAAGAGTTAAAGTTTTGTGAGGTTAGAACTATGAGATTAATTTGTGATAATCAGACAGCTCTCCATATTGTTTCTAACCCAATCTTCCATGAATGAACCAAGCATATAAAGGTTGATTGTCATTTTATTCGTAAGAAGATTGTTTTTAGGGAGATTACCACATCCTTTGTCAACTCAAATGACCAATTAGTTGATTTGCTTACCAAAGCTCTTCGGGGACCAATGATCGCTTATATCTGCAACAAGTTGGATGCTTTTTGATATCTAGGCTCTAGCTTGAGGGAGAATGTTGGAAATAGATAATTATGTTAGAAGTAAAATATAATTATTATGCCACTAATTAAAGTTTATTGTATCTTAGAATTTATTGTATCTTTAAGATTCATTGTATCTTGGGAATTAAAACTAGAATTAATTCTCATTCTTGTAAATTATATTGATTATGTATATAAATAGATCATTTGCTGAGTGAATGTGTCACTCAAATAATTCAGAAATCCTCTCTTAATTTCTTTGATATTCAAGTATGTGAATGTTACATGCACAACCCCATCAACTATTTAGACAGAATAGTTATAGAAAGTGTGATTTATACAATATCAAAAGGTTAGGGGGTTGATTACTTCAATTGGAAGCTCAAGGGGGTCAACCTAAGTTGAAGTTGGTCTTACTAATTAGCCTTTTATGTTTGAGAGATGTAAGATGCTTCAAACATTTTACAAACTGGCTTTGGCAATCTGGCGTAATCCCTGCATTACTGCAATGTTGATGCTGGTTTGATGGCTAAATGGCTTTATAAGGTCCACTGATAGAATTGTGTTCCTAATATATGCAATTATTTTGTTGAGTAATGCTACACAATTAGAATTTTTTTTTTTATAGAATTTAGCCAGAATTTGTCAAGATTTAAGGGTGATTGTTGGAAAAGTCATAATGGTGGCGACTACTTGTTTATCCAATAGTTAACAACAATGCCAACTCATTCTGGCAATAATTCTAGCAAAAAAATTCTTGCTGTTTAGTATTTTCTTTATTTTGTTTCCCACTTTGAATTTTGCATGAGACAAAAAAAAAATTGTTGCCTGATTGATGGGCTTGACCAATTTGGTGGGATTCACATGTCTCAATATTAGTTGCTTTTATGGCATATCTTAGATACTCGGAGAATGTGATTTTTAATGTACTCTGATTTTGACTCGAGATCCTTTATTGATGCTTTTAACTTTTAATCCTTTTGTTTTCCATATCACAAAATCTTTGAGAAAACCCAGCTTTGCCCTTGAGACTCTGCTTTTGTCTCGTAATTAGTTTTCTTTTGTTTTGAGTTGCTTTGTGTTGAAACAAAAACAAAAAGTAGGTTCATTTATATTTCTTGATGACTCAATAGATAGTCTCATGCCTTAATTTACAATGTTCTATAAGGTGAAACATTAAAAGGTATTCTACCAAGAGAAGATAAGCCAAAAGAATGGATTAGGTGAGATGGTCGATTTTAATGGTGTTAGGTACATTATGAAGCCAAGTGCGAGAATTTATTTCTTTTCTAATTCGTGGTTTTGATAATGCTAGTTGGATTCTAGTGGTCCTACATCAAGATATCCTCAGCCTTTCGAAAATTTTAACTTGTGGTAAAGAAAAAAAAGAATTGATGGATGACAAAAGCCATTCCAAGGTTAGAGATATACTAATGTTGTTTCGCAGCCTCTTCGGTTGTAAATTCTTTGAGATTTCAAGACATGTACATATTACTGTTGGGTTATGTGTGTGTTTATTCATAAAGATTTCACAGATTAGTAAATCAAAGCTGCTATGAAGTTGCAATAGGAGACTTCACTTGGAATCCCAGGCCCCCTGGTTTTCTTATGCTTATTGTTAATGTATTGTAGGCACACTAGCAGACTGCTATTGGAAATGCCTTATGTGTGTCTGAAAATAATAGTCAAGCCACACTCCATGACCATTTATATAATGTCCGTTTTGCTTGGTATAATCGCTAATGCTATTATTCTTCACTCAAGCAGCAAAAATGCATCTTTGCCACATCATATTTGCTAGCTATATAATATATCAATTGCAAAATATCATGTTTTCTAACCGTGTGGTATAGTTGATGTAGTTTAGTGACACATAATGCATAGGTCCTTATCATTATCCATTTGTAATGTTGTGAAATGTGTATTTTCAAAAGAATAAGTCCCACATTGGTTGGAAGCAAATTTTTGAAGAGTTTATATTTCAACTTGTGTTTTGGGCTTTGTAAGAAACAAATAAAGTGGTGGGCTCGCGCACACAAGATTGGGTTGAAAAGCTCATGGCTAGTGCAAATCCTCGATTTGTCCCCCTGCGCGTGAGATCATGAAGCTCAGATCTTTTGTCAAATATTTAATTAATTTTTGAGCTTACCAAGAAAATGAGGTTTTTGAAGAAGTCAACAATCTCAAGGATTATGGAACCACAAAGCGCAGCTAACAACGCCGCTCTCTCAGCCAACAACGGGTCCGACAATGGTACCCCATAAAACCCACCTCCTGTTGTTGCCGCAGTTACATACGCCAAACTATTCCCAGATGTTTCCAACATCGAAATGTTCGGAGGACAAAATTTCAAAAGATGGCAGGAGCGTGTCTACTCTATTCTAGACATGCACGACGTCGCTACTGCGCTCACGGATCAAATGTCTGACACATCTATTGATCAGAAAACACTTGACGATTGGATTTATGCCAGTAAGGTATGTAGGCACACAATTCTAACCACATTATCTAACGAATTGTTCGATGTCTACTGCTCATACAAGGAAAGCAACAAAATTTGGGAGTCTATGATTGTCAAATACACTGCTGAGGATGCTGGCAAACAAAAGTTCGTCATTGGGAACTACTATAGATGGGAGATGACGGATGAAATTCATATCAAGACTCAAATCAATCAATACCACAAGCTATTAGAAGAATTGAAGGCTGAGAACATCACCTTGCCTGATGAATTCGTAGCAGGATTGCTCATTGAAAAACTACCGCAAACTTGGAAGGACTACAAACAACAACTCAAGCATAAAAACAAACAGCTATCCCTTGCTGATTTAATTACCCACATAATCATTGAGGACACGAACAGAAACGAGATCAAGGCTGCAAGGGCAAAAGCATTGGCTTCAAGGGCAAATATGGTATAAGTCAATAAGAAAAGGTACGAACATAAACCCAACAAAAGGACTGATTACAATAAACCAAACTACGTGCCAAGAGTGAATAATCCCACTTTCAAAAATAGTGGAGGAAACTATTATGTTTGTGGCAAGCCAGGTTATCGGGCTGCTCAATGCAGACACAGGAAGAGAAATGACAATCCTCCTAAGCCAAACGCAAATTTGGTCGAAGGAGATGATATAATTGCTGCGGTCGTTTCTCAAGTTTTATTGATGGCCAATGTGAATGATTGAGTGGTAGACTCTGGGGCTACCAGACATATTTGTGCAAACAGAAATATGTTTACCTCCTACAATTCTGTGGGGGATGGAGAAGAACAAGTTTATCTTGGTGATTCTCGAACCGCCGAAGTTCTTGGGAAAGGAAAAGTTCTTCTGAAACTCACATCTGACAAGACTTTAGCTCTCAACGAAGTGCTTCATGTACCTAGCATAAGGGCGAATTTAATTTCTGTGGCCTTGCTAGGAAAGGTTGGGGTTAAAGTATCTTTTGAGTCTGACAAAATAGTGATGACAAAAAATAATGTCCTTGTAGGGAAAGGTTATTGTAATCAAGGCCTGTTTGTACTCAATATTGCTAAAATTAATGAAAATGCTACTTCTTCTACGTATATAATTGACTCTATTGATATGTGGCATGCTAGATTAGGACATGTTAGTACTGTTTATATTAAGAAAATGCAATATCTTGAATTAATTTCTGGTTTTGGTGATACATGCTTAAACAAATGTAAAATATGTGCTGAATCAAAAATAACTAAAAAATCATGTTTATCTGTAGAAAGAAAAACTGAAGTTCTTGAATTAATTCATTCTGATTTAGGAGACTTAAAACAAACTATGACTAGAGGTGGTAAAAAATATTATGTAACTTTTATTGATGATTTTTCTAGATACACTAAAGTATATTTACTTAGAAATAAAGATGAAGCTTTTGATATGTTTCTAGTATATAAAGCAGAAGTAGAGAATCAATTAAATAAAAGAATTAAAAGAGTTAGATCAGATAGAGGTGGTGAATACACTTTATTTAATGACTTTTGTGAAAAAGAAGAAATAATTCATGAAATCACACCCCCTTACTCTCTTCAATCCAATGGTGTAGCTGAAAGGAAAAATAGGACTTTAAAAGAAATGATGAATGCCCTTTTAATTAGTTCTAATGCACCTGATAACCTTTGGGGTGAAGTCTTATTAACTGCATGTCACTTACAAAATAGAATTCCTTATAAGAAAATAGGTAAAACACCATATGAGTTATGGAAGGGTTATAAGCCTAACTTAAAATATTTAAAAGTGTGGGGGTGTTTAGCTAAAGTGATGTTACCTGAACCTAAAAAGAGGAAAATAGGCTCTAAGACTTCTAATTGTATGTTTATTGGGTATGCTGATCATAGTGCTGCATATAGATTTTTAGTTTTAAAAAGTGATGTGCTTGATTGCAAGTCTATAATTAAGACAAAAAATGCTGAATTTTTTAAACATATTTTCCCCTTAAAATTAGAAAATATTTCTAAAGTTCCAGTACAAAATTTATCTGATGATTCATATGAGGATTTGAGAAGAAGTAAAAGACAAAGAAAAGAAACTTCTTTTGGAAATGATTTTTACACATATCTTGTTGATGATGACCATTTAACTGTTTCTGAAACTTTTTCTTCATCTGTTGCACCTTTTTGGAAAGAAGCCATTAATTCTAAAATTAATTCAATTACAAAATGTAATACTTGGGTTTTAGTAGATTTACCTCCTGGAGTAAAACCAATTGGTTGCAAATGGATTTTTAAAAGGAAATATAACCCTGACGGATCAATTGAAAAATATAAAACAAGATTAGTAGCAAAAGGTTTTACTCAAAAACAAAATGTTGACTTTTTTGATACCTTTACTCCTGTAACTAGAATTTATTCTATTCGAGTTTTGATTGCTTTAGCCTCTATACATAATTTGGTTATTCACCAAATGGATGTTAAAATAACCTTTTTAAATGGTGATTTAGAAGAAGAAATTTACATGATACAACCTGAGGCGTGTGTAGTTCCTGGACAAGAAAATAAAGTATGTAAACTTCTCAAATCTTTATATGGTCTAAAATAAGCACCTAAACAGTGGCATGAAAAGTTTGATCAAACTTTAATTTGTGATGGTTTTTCTTCTGTTGAAGTTGATAAATGTGTATATACGAAATTAGTAAATAATGAACGTGTGATTATTTGTCTATATGTGGATGACATGCTAATTTTCGGTACTAGCCATGACATAGTGCATCAAACAAAATGTTTTCTTGAATCTAAATTTGACATGAAAGACATAGGTGAAGTTAGTGTAAATTCTAGGTGTTAAAATCATAAGGAAGTTGATAACTCCTTGAAATGTAGTTATTTCTGCTCCAATATGTGTGTGCTTTGATTGCTTAGTCCTTGTTTTGAGGCAAGACTGGAAGACTTTAGTTTGATTTTCAATCAATTCCATGATTGATGTTGTCCGTTCTGCTTTTGAGAAAATCTTTCCATTTTGTTGTTGAATTGAGTAGATTGTGCACATATGCTTAACTGGGTGAAATCTTAAATGTGATAGGCTCAAAATCGATGGTTTGATGCAAGGATAGACCCAAAGATAGGGTGGAGAAGCCTATGGAGCATTTCAGTATGGAGGGCGCGGCGCTGGTGCATCAAGAAGCATTCAAGATTTCAACCCGAGGCTTTGAGGTCGCGGCGCAAGACATGTAGTGAGGGCCGCGGCCCCATTAACCTAACTAAGGAGGATTACGCGCGCAAAATGTCGTAGCATGCGCGCGTGAAGTTATTTTTGTCTATAAATACTGTTTCATTCATTTTTCTGGAGGAGATTAGAGAAGAATAGATTCCAGCTGCTAGGGTTACGATTTTTGGTAGAAAAGAAGCAGAAATAGCCAAGATTGGAGGCCTTCTTCACCTTGGTGGAGGATTGAAGCTTGAAGGATCCTCTCCCTAAGCTTTGTTCTTCCATTTTCTTCTCCTCTCTTATCTCTATCTCCATGACTTTGTTTAATCTTGTTGAATTTTCATTTGTCATGGCAGGCTAGGGCTGATATAGGGTTTTTCTTTGGATCTTCCTATGGATGTTGATTAAACTTGTAATCCCTTGAGTTATATATATGATTTGATCTCTGTTCAGTTATATAGTGCTTCATGCTTTGTTAGTCTGATCACTTTCAATTGATTTGTTTAAATCTAATGAACCTAGACATAGGAATTTGGATTTAAGATCAAGTGTATGATTGATGCATGTTCTATTTCATTCAATTGGGTTGGATGCGATGATTCGTTAATAGGATAGAAATATACCTATTGACCATGCATAGTAATTAATTGGGAATAGATCTTAATGAGTGGATTTACTCTAGTTCTCATGGATACATAGTGAACTAAGTAATGGAAGCGGGTTAATTGACCTAGACATAGGCTTTTAACTAATTGTGATTCCCAAGCTAACCTAGACAATTCGTTTATATTGCTCTTAAGGATTACTTGTTATCAATTAAAATAGGAAGTGAAAAAGGAATCCCTATTCTTGAATTATTGACTCTCACATTACTCTCATAGTTTTAAGTTCTTAAAATTAACAAGTACATGAACATTCCAATTTATATACCCTTGAATAGAAGTATTTGAATTATTGGTTTATACTTAGCACTTAATTTAACGTTGTTTCCTCGTGGGAACGATATCTGACTCCTGGCTAAACTACAAGTGCGATCCGTGCACTTGCATGTAGCAAAAAGAGCGAACAAGTTTTTGGCGCCGTTGCTGGGGACTCAACGGTTTAAATTTAGATTAGCTAATATAAACAACGAATTTAAGTATCTCTAGTTCAAGTTTCTTTTGTCCATATTGATTTAATTTTTTTTTTCTAAATTTATTTGTTTCAGGTAATTGTTTGTACGATGGCAGATGATAATGCTACACTTCAGTTGGAGGACGATAGTCGCTCCAGACCATTGAGGGAGTTTGCTACTCCTCAAATGGATAATTTACAATCAAGCATCAGACGTCCTGCCATCCGGGCTAATACTTTTGAGATCAAGCCGGCCATAATCCAAATGATTCAAACGGCTGTACAGTTTGGCGGCTTATCCAAAGAAGACCCAAATTCGCATCTCTCAAACTTTCTAGAGATTTGCGACACGTTCAAGCATAATGGCGTTTCTGACGATGCCATTCGCTTACGGCTCTTCCCTTTCTCATTAAGAGATAGAGCCAAAAGTTGGTTACATTCTCTTCCCGCAGGATCCATTACAACATGGGCGGAGATGTGTACCAAGTTCTTGAACAAATATTTCCCCCTGCTAAGACTGCGGAATTGGTGAATGATATTACTGCTTCACCATCTGAATCAAATCTCTGCATGAAGCTTGGGAGAGATACAAAGATCTTCCGAAAGGTGCCCACATCATGAGATACCCCCTTGGCATCAGATTTACTCTTTCCATAAGGGTTTGTTACACCATCATCGTCCAATAGTTGATGCTGCAGCAGGTGGTTCTTTGCTGAGCAAGTCTTTTGATGATGCTTATGAGCTTCTGGAGGAATTGGCCGCCAACAGCTATCAATGGCAGTCTCCAAGAAGTATCCCAAGAAGAGAAGCAGGAGTGCATGATGTAGATGCCATAACTTCACTTTCTGCTCAGGTGGCCCTAATTGCGAATAAACTGGATAATATGGGAGCAAGCCAACATCAAAGTCCACAGCAAAGTCCTTTTGTTCTATGTGACCGATGCGGGGATAATCATGCAACTGATAGATGCACTTTTGTTTCAGAATCGGCTCAATATGTAAGCAACTATCGGCCACCCCAGAACAACCCTTATGCAAATCAGTACAATCCAGGATGGAGGAACCATCCCAATTTCTCCTGGAGAGACAACCAAGGACCTTCTTCTTCCTCCAATACTCCTGGAAATGAACGTCAATATAACCCTCCTGGGTTCCCAGCTCAACAGAGACAGCCAATGCCAGAAAGGAAACCTGCCTTGGAAGATATGTTCATGCAGCTGATGGCCAAGAATGATGCGTTCATCACAAAGACTGACTCCCACATGGCAAGGACAGATGCTCATTTAGCAAAGAATGATTCTATTATTCAAAGCCAAACGGCTTCTATGCGAGCACTAGAAACACAAGTTGGGCAGTTGGCAAATGCTATCAACAACAGACCCCCAGGTACCTTCCCAAGCAACACAGTGAATAATCCAAAGGGTGCCTCGAATGAGGACTGTAAGGTCATATCACTGAGAAGTGGCAAAGACATAGAGGGTAATCCAAAGACTAGGCAGTTGAATGATGAAGTAGCCGAGAATGAGGACCAAGGCACAATAGATCACAAAGAGGTGGATGATAAGAAAGCTGAGGAAAGTGAAAAGGATGAAGGTATAGTCCAAGGGAAGCCCGATGGCGAGAAAATGGAGAATAAACCTTACATACATCCTCTACCTTTCCCTAGTAGGCAAATCAAGCATAAGATGGATGAGCAGTTTAAGAAATTCTTGGAAGTTTTCAAGAAATTACATATCAACATCCCTTTTGCTGAAGCCTTGGAACAGATGCCCAGCTACGTTAAATTCATGAAGGATATTTTGTCAAAGAAACGTAGGTCAGGTGAGTTTGAAACGGTGGCACTATCGAGGAATGCGGTCTTAGTGTTGCAACAAGCTTCCCCCAAAGCTGAAGGATCCGGGAAGCTTTACTATCCCTTGTGCCATAGGAGAGAATTTCCTGGGCCAAGCACTGTGTGATATGGGGGCAAGCATTAATCTCATGCCCCTGTCCATATTCCAGAGGTTAGGTTTGGGGGAATGCAAGCCTACATCAGTGACCCTCCAGCTAGCCGATCGTTCCTACACGTATCCAAAGGGAATTGTGGAGGATGTCCTGATTAAAGTGGACAAATTCATATTTCCCGCGGACTTTGTGATCTTGGATATGGAAGAAGATAAAAGGGTTCCATTGATCCTTGGCGGGCCATTTTTAGCTACGGGAGAACACTCATTGATGTGCGAAAGGTGAACTAACAATGAGAGTTCAAGATCAAGAGGTAACCTTTAATATATTCAAGGCAATTAAGTTTCCTCAAGATCAAGAAGAGTGTTCTTATTTAGGGATATTGGATAATATCATTCATGACTCATTCCAAGCCAATATCCAAGAAGACTCCCTTGCTTCTTGCTACTGGCTTCTCCAATTGATAATGATGAGGAGCTTAGGGACGAAGTGTCGATTTTATTAAGCACCTAGAGGCAGTCCCTAGACAATCAACCTCCCAGGTTCGAACCCTTTGAGTCTGAAGCAAGGATGGAGGCATCTAAGCCTTCTATTGAGGAACCTCCGACACTTGAATTGAAGCCTCTGCCTACTCATTTCGGTATGCATATCTAGGAGCAACCTCCACTCTCCCGCTATTATATCATCATCCCTTTCGGATGATCAAACGGATAAACTTCTCCGTGTCTTTGAGGCAAGATAAACATGTTATTGGATGGACTATTGCCGATATCCAAGGCATTAGCCCGTCTATCTCGTATGCACAAGATCCTGTTAGAAGATAATCAAAAGGGAGTTGTGGAACATCAAAGGAGGCTCAATCCGATTATGAAAGAAGTGGTGAGGAAGGAAATGATCAAGTGGCTAGATGCGGGCATAATTTATCCTATTTCGACGACCCTTGGGTCTCACCAATTCAAGTGCGTGCCCAAGAAAGGTGGCATGACGGTAGTCACCAATGAAAACAATGAGTTGATTCCTCTCGTAAAGTCACAGTGGAGAGTATGCATGGACTACCGCAAGTTGAACAAGGCCACCAGAAAGGACCATTTTCCGCTTCGTTTATAGACCAGATGTTGGATAGGCTAGCAGGAAAGGCTTATTACTGCTTCTTGGATGGTTATTCTGGATATAACCAAATTGCCATAGCTCCTGAGGACCAGGAGAAGACAACTTTTACTTGTCCCTATGGTACATTTGCGTTTCGTAGGATGCCGTTCGGATTGTGCAACGCTCCTGCAACCTTTCAGAGATGCATGATGGCCATTTTTGCAGACATGATAGAGCATGGTTTGGAAGTGTTTATGGACGACTTTTCAGTGTTTGGAGATGATTATAATAGCTGTTTGCAAACTTTATCATCTGTGCTGAAGAGGTGTGAAGAAACCAACCTCATCCTGAACTGGGAAAAATGTCACTTTATGGTACAGGAAGGAATAGTCCTGGGCCATAAGGTTTCTATTAGAGGGATGGAGGTGGATAAGGCAAAGATTGAGGTAATAGATAAGCTTCTTCCGCCTAGTGCAGTGAAAGGAATCCGCAGTTTTCTTGGCCATGCGAGTTTCTATCGGAGGTTCATCAAGGATTTTTCGAAGATAGCCAAGCCTCTTTGCAACCTTCTGGAGAAAGACATCCAGTTTACCTTTTATGATTCATGTCAGGTTGCGTTTGAGGAGCTAAAAAAGAGACTGGTCTCAGCACCAGTAATTATTACTCCAGATTGGCAACTACCGTTTGAGCTTATGTGCGACGCCAGCGATTATGCTGTGGGTGCAGTGTTGGGACAGAGGAAGGATAAAGTGTTTCGCTCCATATATTATGCGAGCAAGACACTTAATGATGCCCAACTGAACTACACAACAACAGAGAAAGAGCTGCTGGCGGTTGTGTTTGCATTTGATAAGTTCAGAGCTTATTTGGTAGGTACTAAGGTAATCGTGTATACAGATCACTCTGCCATAAAGTATTTAGTGAGTAAGAAAGATGAAACCTCGATTGATTAGATGGGTTTTGCTTCTACAAGAGTTTGATCTGGAGATCAGGGATAAGAAAGGTGCTGAAAATCAAGTGGCAGATCACCTTTCTAGACTTGAGAATGAAGACACTCAAGCTGAACCGATCATAATTAGGGAAACGTTTCCGATGAACAATTTGTTTATAGCCACCACTCCATCCTGTCCATGGTATGCAGACATGGTGAATTATATTGTAAGTGGTGTGTGGCCTGTTGATTTAACCTCTCATCAGAAGAAGAAATTCTTGTCTGATGTCAGGCACTATATTTGGGATGAGCCCTTTTTGTTTAAACAGTGCTCTGACCAAATGTTGAGGAGATGTGTACCTATGGAGGAAGTGGAGCAAATCTTGCATGAATATCATGCTTCTCCATATGGTGGGCATTATAGTTGTGCTAAGACAGCAGCGAAGGTGCTCCAATCTGGCTTCTATTGGCCAACGATATATAAGGATGCAAATTCGTATGTTCAACGTTGTGATCGGTGCCAGAAGTCTGGAAGCATCGCCAGAAGAAATGAGATGCCTCTCAACTTCATTCTGGAAGTTGAGATCTTCGATGTGTGGGGCATTGACTTCATGGGCCCCTTTATTCCCTCCTTTGGGAATCAGTACATACTTGTGGCTGTAGATTACGTGTCCAAATGGGTGGAGGCATGCGCATTTCCTACCAATGATTCAAAGGTAGTGATTGGCTTTATAAAGAAGCAAATCTTCACCAGATTTGGAACACCTAGGGCCATCATCAGTGACGGGGGGTCACATTTTTGTAACAAGTGCTTTGAAGCCCTCTTAGCCAAGTATGGTGTGAAGCATCGGGTTGCCACTCCCTATCACCCACAGACAAGTGGGCAGGCAGAAATCTCTAACCGCGAAATAAAGTGGATCCTAGAGAAGACAAGTGTGTCCAACCGAAAGGATTGGTCAAGGAAACTAGATGACGACCTTGTGGGCTTATAGGATCGCTTATAAAGGCCCCATGGGATGTCTCCTTACAAGATGGTGTTTGGGAAAGCATGCCACCTACCAGGTTGAGCTTGAGCATAGTGCTTATTGGGCAATAAAGCGGCTCAATTTCAATTTACAAGTCAGCCGGTGAAAATAGACTTTTGCAACTCAATGAGCTAGACGAATTCAGGCTACAAGCCTATGAGAATGCAAAAGTATACAAGGAGAAGGTCAAATTTTGGCATGACAAGAAAATAGTCCGTAAAGGATTTACCGAAGGCCGCCAAGAAGTTCTCCTTTATAATTCCAGGCTTAAACTCTTCCCCGGAAAGCTTAAATCAAGGTGGTCGGGACCCTTTGTGGTGAAAAAGGTGTTTCCCCATGGAGCCATGGAAGTAGCCCTTTGGATGGATCAACAAGCTTCAAGGTAAACGGCCAGCGCCTAAAACCTTACTTTGGAGGAGAAATTAACGGGAGAAGTCCTCCTCATTCTATCAGCTCCAGCTTGAGTTCATCAAAGTCTGTCACGGACTATAAATTAGGCCCTTCTTGGGAGGGAACCCAAGGGTTTGTTTCTTTTCCTTTACGTATTTAAATAGCTTATTATGTAGAATTAACTTTTTCAGCATGTTTTTGTGGTACATTGTGTAATAAATAATTTGGACATGTTTTAGAGGTGTGGAAGGCCTAGATGAGGAACCAATTGGCCAGAAATGAGGTTTGCTGCAGAATTCTGCAGTTAGACTTCATGCGCCGCGGCCCCCAGATGTGTGCGCCGCGGCCCTCATGGTATTCAGGCCAAAAACCAGGGGCCTCAGGGCCGCGGCCCTGATAACTTGAAGGCCGTGGCCCAGGATGACGGCCGCGGCCCTTTATTACTACCGCCGCGGCCCCCAAGTAAAAAAAAAAAAAAAATTTTTGCCCTAGAGTGAAACGCGCGTTTCACTCAGTTGCGCGCCGCGGCTCTGACACCATGGGGGCCGCGGCCCTCAGCGGCGAAGAATGTTAAAACTGCCTTCCCTCCCATTTCTGTCACTTTCCCCTTCCCTCTCTCGGTTTCTCTCTTCTCCCTTCCCATTTCTCTTCCTCTCCTGGTGGTTTTAAGGCTCCATTGCCTCCCCTTTCTCCTTCTTCTCTTCACCAGGTAACACGCTTTAAGCCTTTTTACCGTTTCTTTTCTGAATTTTTTTTCCATTTCTGTGTCTTCCTTAGTTGTAAGGGCTTGATTTTAGTTAATATTTATGTAATCTAGTATAATGTAGCATGATTGCATGGTGTTTCTTGAAATTTGTTGCTGTTTACGCAATTTGGGGAAGCCATAGAACAGGGAGCCATTTCTGCGTTTCTGGGTGTGTGCGCCCGCGGCCGTGACCTTTGGGGGCCGCGGCCCTCTCCCTCAGAATGCCCAGAAATGGTTCTTTCCCCTTTTTGGTTGTATTGGGTGCCCCACTACCTTCTTTCTTGTCTTGTTCCTTTGCTGTTATCTTATGCTCTGTTTTATAATTTCCTGTATTTATTTATTTATTAATTTTGAGCATTCTTTTTGCATGATCAGGTACTCACTCAGCTCCACCATGACTTCCCGCCGTAGAGCTTCATCCAGTCGCGCCCAACGGGAACCTTCGCCTCCTGTCTTTGATCGGCGACAGTTTATTTCAGCAGAGGCAGCTGAGCGCTATAGCGTCCTGGTTAAAAAACCAGTCATTCCTGAGCGAGGCTTCGATTTCACTCTGGGTATCCATCGTGATATCCAGGACCTCATCACTCACCATCACTGGCAGCGGTTTACTGTTCATCCGGAGGCTGCCGTTCTACCAGTTGTTCGCGAATTCTATGCGAACGCTGCCTTCTCTGCTAGCCAGACTACTGCGCGGGTGCGCACTCGCACTGTTTCGTACTCCCCGGATGATATCAGGCGCATTCTTGGTTTGGACCCGGCACCTGAGATTTGTGATTATGAGCAATTCATGCGATGGGAACCCGAGGAGGGGATTGACCTCACAGTTGTCACTGCTCGTATTTGTAGTCCTGAGTCTCTCCCGGTGCCATGGACCTTTACAGTGGATACTCATCACCCTCGGTTCTTTCCTAGGCGTTGCTTGACTCCTGAGGCCAAGGTGTGGTATCATTTTATCTCTCACCGCCTCACTCCATCTGGGAACATGTCCCAGGTTACTAGGGATCGGGCGATCCTTCTTTATGCTATCCTCGAGCGCCACCATATTGATGTGGCTCAGGTCATTCATTCCCGGATTCGGCAAGCGGTCGAGGAGGCCAGGACTTTGTACTTCCCCTCCCTCATCCAGGAGCTTTGCCGGGCGGCACATGTTACATGGGAGAATCATGAGGAGTTGTCTGAGGTGAAACAGCCCATCACCGACTCCATCATTGAGCGATTGGGTGGACCTCCTGTTCCTCCTCCAGCTGCTGCTCCTGCGCCTCCACGACCTCGACGACAGCAACAAACTTTTGATGCATCTAGCTCCGCTCCTGCCTCGGATGTTGCCTGGCGTGCTTCTGTTGATGCCCAGCTTGCTTATATTATTCAGACTCAGCGGTGGATGGCTCAGCAGTCCGGCTTCCCCATGGATCAGTACCCTGTTCCCCAATTCCCACCCGTGGCGGTAGCTGGCCCATCTCGTCAGCCGCAAGATTCTGATCATGATGAGGACACGACTTCTTCTGATGAGGATCTTATCTGATGCACACAGGGCATCTTTCCTTTTATTTTTTGTTGAACCTTGTTCATACTATGTACAGTGAGGACACTGTTTCCCTCAGGTCTGGGGGGGTGTCTATAACTGCTTTTGAATTTTAATTATATAACTGTTTATATCTGCTTGTTCAAACATGCTAATAATAGTGCAGATAGTTGGTATATATGAAGTGCACATGATAAGTTTTTGTTGATGGTTTTGATGAAATTATAGCTTTAATGCTTTGCGCAAATGACTAATATGGCAATGATTGTCCGATGATATGAATGTTTGCAATTTATCACTTTTAGTGAACCCTTGCGCGATTTTGAAGCATGAGAATCATTGTTTGTCTCTTCATATGCATGGTTTTGTTTCCCACTTGTATGCTTGCGTAGCTTGAAAATGAGTTGTATGCATGTTTAGAAAATGTTTATGGGAAGTACTTGTATAGATTTCTGTTTTTCAGTAATATTGTTTTGAAACTCTCTTGAAGCGAAATCCTAGATTATGCATGATTGAGGAAATGATAAGGGCATCTTGTGGACCGTTTGAGCCTTAAAAAGCTTACCTTGACATGATCATATCCTTAGGTCCCCCTTTGAAGCTATATATGTGTTGGCCTTATTTCTTTTATCACCTACATATACCATACCATGTAACCATTCCTGATGCATGTGAAAACATCGCATTTATTATCTTACCATCATTGTTGGTTGAGTTCATACCATATGATTTCTTGTTGTGAGTTCTGTAATTAAGTTCAATAATTAGGAGTATTGTATAAATTAAGTTTAATAATGAACCTGGATGAACCATCTGCAAAAAGAAAAACTTTGCTTTGCTCACGCTTAAAAAAAGAAAAAAAAAAAAAAAAAAGAAGAAGAAAAAAAAGACAAGCAAAGCAAAAGACAAGAAAAAGAAAACTCAGTTAAAAAAAAAAAAAAAGCATTGAATGGTTCTAAGGAGTTCTGATTTTGAATACCCTGATAGTTTTAATTGAGCTCATGTCTTGAAATCGTATGTGTATGATTCTCAACGTTTGTGTTAAATCCATTCCCCTTTGTTCTTCATCCCATAATTCCTGGCCTTACATTGCAAGCTATGAAAGACCCTTTTGATCCTCATTTGTGTATGATTTACATTAGTGGAGAGAGATTTTTGTGGCAATCTTGTGGATTTGGTGAAACATATGCCTGTATGCTTATAAACTTATCCGGATGTGTATGAACTGAAAAGTAAAAGATTAACTTGCATGCTTGTGGGAGATGTTATTTTTGGATAAGAGACCTTGAATGTTTTCATGCTAAAGATGTGCCTGAGTGAAGCTGATTATGATGCATGAGCAATCTTTGAGGCTTATACAATCATTGAACACTAGATTAGGTTAAGTGAAAATGGAATTCATGATTGGATGCTAGATGAATGCTGGTGATAATTTGTTTTGCTCGAGGACTAGCAAAAAGCTAAGTGTGGGGGTGTGATAACTCCTTGAAATGTAGTTATTTCTGCTCCAATATGTGTGTGCTTTGATTGCTTAGTCCTTGTTTTGAGGCAAGACTGGAAGACTTTAGTTTGATTTTCAATCAATTCCATGATTGATGTTGTCCGTTCTGCTTTTGAGAAAATCTTTCCATTTTGTTGTTGAATTGAGTAGATTGTGCACATATGCTTAACTGGGTGAAATCTTAAATGTGATAGGCTCAAAATCGATGGTTTGATGCAAGGATAGACCCAGCATAGGGTGGAGAAGCCTATGGAGCATTTCAGTATGGAGGGCCGCGGCGCACACATATCAGGGCCGCGGCGCTGGTGCATCGCCAGCAATTCAGTACTTCAACCCGAGGCTTCGGGTATGCGCCACACATGTATAGTGAGGGCCGCGGCCCGAACTCTAACTAAGGAGGGCCGCGGTGCGCAAATGTCGGGAGCCGCGGCGCGTGAAGGTTATTTTTGTCTATAAATACTTGTTTCATTCGTTTTTACGGAGGAGATTAGAGAAGAATATATTCCAGCTGCTAGGGTTACGATTTTTGGTAGAAAAGAAGCAGAAATAGCCAAGATTGGAGGCCTTCTTCACCTTGGTGGAGGATTGAAGCTTGAAGGATCCTCTCCCTAAGCTTTGTTCTTCCATTTTCTTCTCCTCTCTTATCTCTATCTCCATGACTTTGTTTAATCTTGTTGAATTTTCATTTGTCATGGCCAAGGCTGATATAGGGTTTTTCTTTGGATCTTCCTATGGATGTTGATTAAACTTGTAATCCTTGAGTTATATATATGATTTGATCTCTGTTCGCTTATATAGTGCTTCATGCTTTGTTAGTCGATCACTTTCAATTGATTTGTTTAAATCTAATGAACCTAGACATAGGAATTTGGATTTAAGATCAAGTGTATGATTGATGCATGTTCTATTTCATTCAATTGGGTTGGATGCGATGATTCGTTAATAGGATAGAAATATACCTATTGACCATGCATAGTAATTAATTGGGAATAGATCTTAATGAATGGATTTACTCTAGTTCTCATGGATACATAGTGAACTAAGTAATGGAAGCGGGGTTAATTGACCTAGACATAGGCTTTTAACTAATTGTGATTCCCAAGCTAACCTAGACAATTCGTTTATATTGCTCTTAAGGATTACTTGTTATCAATTAAAATAGAAAGTGAAAAAGGAATCTCTATTCTTGAATTATTGACTCTCACATTACTCTCATAGTTTTAAGTTCTTAAAATTAACAAGTACATGAACATTCCAATTTATATACCCTTGAATAGAAGTATTTGAATTATTGGTTTATACTTAGCACTTAATTTAACGTTGTTTCCTCGTGGGAACGATATCTGACTCCTGGCTAAACTACAAGTGCGATCCGTGCACTTGCGGTAGCAAAAGAGCGAACAGAAGTGTGATAGTATAATACTATCACAAGAACATTATGTATAGAAACTTCTAAAGAAGTTTGGACATTTTGATGTCAAACCTGTGAGTACCTCTTATAATGCTAACACTCAATTAAAGAAAAACAGAGGTGATCCTGTTGTCCAGTCTCAGTATGCACAGATTATTGGGAGTCTGCTACATTTGATGAATTTCACTCGACCTAACATAGGGTATGCTGTATGCAGATTGAGTAGATATACACATAATCCTAATAATGATCACTGGGCCGCTTTGGTTAGACTAATGAAATATTTGAGAGGTACCATGAACTATGGTATTGTTTATAGTGGATTTCCCGCTGTATTAGAAGGATACAGTGATGCTAATTGGATCTCAGATTCAGATGAGATTAAATCCACTAGTGGCTATGTATTCACCTTTGGTGGTGGTGCAGTGACTTGGAGATCAGCCAAACAAACAATAATTGCAAAATCCACCATGGAGTCAGAGTTTATTGCTTTGGAGAAAACCGGTAATGAGGCCGAGTGGTTGAGAAATTTCTTAGAAAATATTCCATTAGGAATAAAACCAACCCCTTCTGTGTCTGTGCATTGTGACAACAAGGCGGCAATATCTATTGCAAGTAATAAAACCTTTAATGGTAAGAACAGACACATTAGGTTGAGACATGAAGTGATAAAGCAGCTGCTGAAAGATGGAATTATATCCATTGATTATGTGAAGTCAGAAGTAAACTTGGCCGATCCTCTGACTAAGCCTTTGGGAAGGAATTTAATATATACCACATCGAGGGGAATGGGACTTAAGCCAATTTGAAACTAACAGTGATGGTAACCCAACTTTTATGAGTGAAGATCCCATGAAAAAAGTTCATATGGGTAATAACAAGTCACTTGTTAGTACTGCTAGCACTGTGTCTGTCCCTTCCTATGGTGTGAGAAGCATGAGAAGTGCTAGACTGCATTTATTGTGAGGATAAGCTATATGCTTTTAATGAATTTCATATCCCTTATGGGTGGTGTATAAAGTGTAGTATACACTTGATGAAATCACCTATATGAGTGTGGAGTGGGGCCGCTCCTATGAGATAATGACATAGTCTCTAGAGCACTCATGAACAACCAGGCATACACATGACCAAAAAGTACAAAACGGCGTTAACACAAGAGATAAATGAGAGTGTAGATGTGATCAAATGGGATTCTAATTTACACGAAAAATGTTTTGGTTCATAGAAGTTTAACCTTCACTAATTACATTGTAAGTTAGACGATTATTTATCTAGGTATGGTTCATAGTTTAGAAGACACCAGATTCAAAAACGTTTACACTGATGATGTAACCCAGATTCTGTTTATTTATTGTTTATTTTTTATTTTAAATATTCTTTTGAAATTGTGGGGGATTGTTGTGAAATGTGTATTTTAAAAAGAATAAGTCCCACATTGGTTGGAAGCAAGTTTTTGAAGAGTTTATATTTCAACTTGTGTTTTAGGCTTTGTAAGAAACAAATAAAGTGGTGGGCTCGCGCACACAAGATTGGGCTGAAAAGCTCATGGCTAGTGCAAATCCTCGATTTGCCCCCCCTGCGCGTGATATCATGAAGCCCAGATCTTTTGTCAAATATTTAATTAATTTTTGAGCTTATAAGGAAAATGAGGTTTTTGAAGAAGTCAAATTTGACTTGGTCTTCCCAACGGGCAAATCTGTTTTTCTAACGTTCCAATTAGTTTTTAATAAGCAGATAATTAGTTTCTAAATGGGCATTTAGTTTTCAACAGCCAGATTCATTTTCTAAACGTTACTTTGCCAACAGTCGTATTTTCTAAACGGCTCTTTTAAGTTTCTATAAATTCTGATTATATACTGTGTTTTTCATTACCCGAATTCTGCTTCTCTCTTCTGCTCTTCTACACCTTCTCCTTCTCCTCGTCTGGGTTACTCGCTGTTAATAGTCTCTTGCAGTTCTTTGATCTCTGTCAACAGGAAGAGTTTGCTGTATCCTGGGGGATTTTCGTTTATACCGAAATAATCCTTGAGGGCAGTGCTTGGCACGCTTCAGACTTTATGGGTTTGCTGTTTCTTTTCAGGTTCAATTACACAACATGTAATACCCCTAAATTTGAGTCAAGTCGAGATTTTACGAACATAAAGGACTTTAGAGTAGAAAAGTTCACGTGTTAGGGTTAAAAACCTTATTAAGACTATAAACAAGTTATTCGCAAAAAACAAAAAACTATACACAAGTTAAGGAATACTTTATTATGTGATTGGAAGAGTGTCTTTGGTCTGAAAAGACTTGATCTGGAAAATTACGTAAATCTCAAAGTAATATTAAACTCTTGATCTACTTTCAAGAGGTTATAACAAAGTTTTAAATTAATTTGCAAATAAAGGATCCTACCATTATATAAAACCAACTTCGGACCAAAACACTGGTGTGTTTACAGTTATGAGTCAAAAATTACAGTTATATGTGTTTATCAGTCATGGGAATAGACGAGAGAATTTCACTTTTACTTAAATTCTGGACCGCTTAGAGTTTAGTCAGTGAATGAACAAAGAGTTAGAGAACCAAAATACACGGATAAATCATGGTTCATCGGAGGAACTAAGTAGAGATTTGTAAAAGGGGGAAAAGTACACGGATGAACTAAGCAAAGGCATAGATTTGTTTGTGGTTGATAATGTATTGTGTTAGTGGCTGTTCTGTAGGTACATGTTATAGCAACAACCAAGTATGCCAACATATTGTCATGAAACATATATGATCAACAGTTACCATATGTGTTATTGTTAAGAGGACTTTGGCAAGTATACCAAGTCATGTAAATAATAAAGAGATGAACGGGTTATCATTCTCAACGAGGATTGTGACAAATACTAGCACATAACACAACAATCACTATCTAAATGATGAGTTTGGAAAGAAGGGAGCTCAAACAATAATTGATGAAATTAGAAATTAAAAGAATAAAGTCTTTTTGTAATTTTCTCAAACACTTGGTGAGCACAAATGAAATTGAATTCGATTAAGATGAAATGCTGGGGTTAGATTCACTAATCTTTTCCTAAATGCAATGACATAACAAACAATATAATCTCTAACTTCAATTATGAAAATCAATCTACTATTTACTCAAATCCTAATTCCTTAGATGAAAAGAGCCTAAATCCCCTAATTAAGTCCTAATTCCTTAGGTGACTTAAGAAGTGAATTTGTATTAAGATTAAGGATTAAAAGATTACTAATAAATCAAGACTCATTCCTAGATTCAAGACCTATTAGGTGATTAATTTCAGATCTAGACCTAGTATCAACTTTCTAATTGTTTACCAAATCAAACATCAAGCCATGGATAATCAAGTCACAACAAGCATTAAGCATAGAAATTAAGCACTCATAAAGAAGTAGAGAAATATATTGAATGATCAAATCAAATACATAAGAGATTCAGAAATAGATACATCTAACCCCAACAAGTGGATGATTAGCTAGACATGATCAAGGTGATAAAATAAAAAGAAATGGGGATGAGAGATGATGAAAACTCCATTGATGCTCTTCCTTTTTCCCAGCTTTCTCTCTTCGTTTCCAGCCACGTCCAAAAACCAATTGAATTCCTCCTTTCATTCTGCGCAATATCCTAATTTTAGGATTGCTTCCAGACGCATTAGCATTTAGCGCAGCATTATTCACGCTGAGCGCGAATTAATTGACTCTACTGTTGCAACATAAGTAGCTGCGCTAAGCGCGAGATTACTGGCGCTAAGCGCGACGTGTATTGAAATGTATCACACATCAGTCAATCTTCTGGCTTCTTCAGGCTAAGCGTCATAACCTTGGGGCTAAGCGTTGGCTTCCATATGTGGACTTGAACTTCAGCTTCCAATTGGGCTTCAATGACCTTCAATGACTTGCACCCAAACTACATAAAACACATCAAAACATCATTAACTAATCTAAAAACATCAATTAAGAAAATATTCTAAAAGACTCAATAAAACACATAAAACATGGACTAAAACGACCTCTCAAGTCTTAAAAGAAATATAAACAACCTCAATATACACCTATAAAGGTATGCATATTAGACATTTATCAAATTCCCCCAAACTTAAGACTTTGTTTGTCCCTAAGCAAAAGTAAACCCAAAAATAAAGAAAAATAACTCAACACACAAATTAACTAACAAATGAACAAAATTCAAAAGGAGATGAGATCCATCACAACTCAACAAGACAAAGTAATACAAACTCCACTAATGAGAAACTCACAAATAAGATTCCATCCATAGCGAACTTGCATTCAGAATTTGCTCACACAGAAGAAGTCATAGCAAAAATGTACAGTTATTTTCACTCTTGAAAGAGCAATAATCATGGCATCAGCAATACAGTCAAAACAATGAAAACTCAGCTCCTCACAAAATGTAGTTGTTTCCCTCAATCACTCTAGTGTATGGAGTGTGTGTTCCTCTCAAAACCACACATTAAAACCCTACAACTTCAATTTTGCCTTTCATCTTAATTCGCCTTACACAATTCACATGCATGCATAGTCACAAAGGTTTTTACTTGGGATGTAACTTGGTTAGGCTAAAGGAAAAGTGATGAAGGATAAGCAGGCTAATCACCAAAGAGAATAAGAGAATTTCTTCTTTGACATTCTATTTATTTACTTATTTTTTCTTTTTCTTTTTCTTTTTTTTTTTTTTTTTTTTTATATCACTTTTTAAATCTGCATCATTTTTTTTATTATTGAATTTCTTCTTTGCCATTTTATTATTATTATTATTATTTTTTTCTCTTTTTTTTTCACTTTCACTTTTTTTTTACTCCCCCAAACTTATGTTAAACCCAAACACAAGAACATGCTCTCTTATCCAAAAAGGTGTAGATAGAACATTGTTTTTCATTTTTTAGGCATATGGGTTATCCATAAAAATTAATCATTGTCTTTCAGCTCAAGGGGGTATCACAAAGGATAAAAAAATTTAGGTAAGCTTTTTAGTCAAAATGGCTAGTAGAAAAGAAATGCCCTGATCATTTCTATGACATGCAAGTAAATTTTGAATTCAAATCAGATTCAAGCAAACTCAAGAGTATAAGTTCCAATGGTGCCACTCACAAAGAATTTATCATCAAAGGCCCACAGAACTCACACAGGTAAAGCTGAATATTTCCATTGAATTTTCCCGATTTCCTTGTCATAGTCTTTAGTCACAAGAGTTCAAACCAAACATCAAAACTATGATATCCTTATGAAAACAAAATCACAGAAGCACAGCAACCACAAATGTCAACTTCAATGGAAGAGAAACAACATGGAAGAAATGTACTACAATGAAATTACTAAGAGTGATAATCTCAAAACTTTTTTTTTTAAAACACCATATAAACACAAGACACTTTGACAAAAATAACAGAAAGAACATGGTAACATTTATTCATTCAAAATTAAATTCAAGCAAAGTAAAGAGAAATTTAGCTCAAAGGTTCTTAGAGGAACCCTCTCCAATCTTTTTCTTGCACGCCTTCTTTTTCTTCCCCTTTTTTGTGTCTTCTTTTTCCTCTTTCTACACTTGGGAAGTTTGCTTTTCTTCTTCCACCTCTTGAGGAGGATACACCCGCTCCTTCTCCTTTTTGCACAAGTCCATCAGTGGTTGCAAGAATTCTTTGTAATCATCATCAATTTCCTGACCCTCCAAAGTCCAATTCTGATTTGGATTAGTTCTTGCAATTTCAAGACCTTCTTTCACCATGTCTTTGTTCATATAATGAACTGGATTCAGTATGGTCCTCTTAGGTGGCATCCTATCAAAATCCATGAATGAAAATGAACCAATTAAAATCACACTCAAATATTTAAATTTTTTTTAACTCAACCAACACGCTGAATTATTCTATCATAACTAAAACACCAAACAGCACATAAAAATTCAATAAACACAAACAAAAATTTAAATGAACAAAGTTTCACCCATAATGATGTCCAAACACAGAATAACAAAATCTAAACAAAATAACCAGGTCTATACAATAAAATGATGACTGATTTGTCGATTATTTTCATACTTTAAATGTCTTATGATTGATTTAATTGGACTTCATATGTGCTCAATTGTTGACATTTAGCTAAGTTTCTGATTTAGAGTTGTCTTTGGATGTTTATTGTGAAACTATGCTAAATGTGGTTATAAACACTCATAAATGAATTATGCTTTTCAGGATATCTTTGAGTGTTTGAATCCATTAGCATCAAACCAAGCTTGATGACCATTTGAGGAGAGAGATGAATACTTAAGAAGATCAGTTTTACCCTTAGAAACAAAGGAAGAAGGGCATTTATGAAGAATCAAGGTCGCATTTGAAGAAAGTGAGTGACACGGCCCGTGTGATATGACACGGGGTGGGTGTTGGGAATTACGGATCAAAATATCTCGCAGCGGAATAATAGGATTCCCACACAGGATCCATGCGAAAAGTCCATAATCCGAGTTTTTTTTAATTTACCTCTTGAAGCGTGATAAACACAAGCGAGGTGAATCACCAACACCGTAATAGCGACGATGTTTCTGCGGTATCCACACGAACAGACTTGCAAAAGGAGTCACGCCTCTGTTTCGCGGTGCTAGTGCGAATAGAAGAAAGAACCTTTCACCGCTGTCTCTCACTCACTTTCTTAGGTGCGGCTAGGGTTGTGTTGTAACATATATAGCGCCCCTTAACAAGATCTTATTTATAATAGTGGCTGCCTTAAGTGAGTGTGAGCGTAGCAAGGTAAGTTGTGCAACCCTAAAACCCATCTGTCATGAGTTAGGCCCACAATTGAATCCGAGTCCAACTTGGATCCTTATTGCTCTAATTTAGTCTGTTCTAAGTGTGCGACCTGCGAGGTTCTCATGACGTTGGTAGTAACATTAAAATCTCATTTTAATATTACAAACAAGAGCGGTATCTAGCAACACATCACTGCTACCCAAGTAATGAGAATGTCGGTGATTTGACATAACCTATCCGTGATCAATGTTTCCGTGTAGTTTAGTCCCTTTGTCCGGATATCCAGTTGAACACAAGGCATGGAACGTGTCACCCTTGTTTAATTCAATCTTCAGTTTCTGATTCCCGAGTAGACATAGTAAAAACAAATGAGATCAATATCTCATATTGACTCATTTGAGCATGGCCATGCATTTCATAGTCTCACTCAATCAGGGGGCCCGAAGATATCACTCCTGTTATGTAGGAGGGACAAATCCCATCTAGGTCACTCACATTCCTCCACATGCATCGTAATATGTCTAATAACTAACTTTATAATCATCTTGTTACAGATGATGTTTGATGGCATTTAAAACACACAACTCCTCATGTAGGAATCATAGTGATTTCAAGTCAAAGAACCACATACACCATTATCACTATGAGAATCGCTTATGACACTCACGTAACGATCCACGTAGCGTTCTCATGGCGGGTCTGTCCAATACATCATTACTCTAATATGTATCCATGTGTAGACTTGATATCTCATATCCATGACCCGTGAGATGTGGTCTTCTACCACGCACATACTAGTCTCAATGCATTATTGTTGTCCTAATTAACAATAATACTTGACTAGGGACATTTAAGAATAGTGTTGTAACCAAAAGGATCTCACGATCAAGTCATCCACTTGATGTCCTATGGCATCAAACTTACTATTCTAAGGACTTTATTATGTTTATCAAAAAGAACACAATAAATGAAATGCCTCATATATAAAATAGCATAATATAATGTATGTCAATACAAACAAAATGTATTGGCCACTAGGGCATACACCAACAGTGGGCCGTGTACTCATCTGACTATTTCAAGACGGGTCAAATCCTATGTTTGGACAACACGGGTCATGTCATACAACACAGGCCATGTCATATAACACGGGATGTGTCAAATGACACGGGTTGGGCCGTGTTCTTCTCTGACTTTGATATTAGTTAGAATTTTATCACCAGATTCAGACACGGGTTAGGTCATGTCAAATGACACGGCCCGTGTCGTCGCACCAGAAAGTTAAATTCGAATTCTATTGAGAAATTAGGTATCTAAAGTTATAAATAGAGATACCTAGAGCCCCAAAAGAGAAGTCTGGACAGAGAGAGCCGTCAAGGAACTGAAGGAAACACAAAGACCAAGGGAAAGGGAGATTGGAGTCTCGGGTTCGAGCAATCAGAGATTAATCATCCCCAACTTTTGGAAACTAGTTTGATCTTTAGTTTTCTTTTGCACTTTCGTTTTGAACTATGTTTTTCTTCTATTTTTCTTGTGATTTTGAATTTGTCATGTGTGGCTAAACTCCTTGATTGGTTAAGGGAAGATGAAACTCTAGTTTTGATTTTGTGAATCTTGCATATCTCTTTACATCAATACAATTATGTTTTTATTCATATTTTTATATTCTTAAATCAATATAAAGGTTTTTATATTCTTGCCAAACTTCGAGAGTGGTAAAACTAGGATTGCTATGCGTGATTGCGGTGCTATGACTAGTGAGACATATGATCTAAGTAATTTAATCTCGGTGTGTGATTAGACCTTAATGTGATTAATTTTTTAATTTTTAATGCAATCATTAGGTAGGTGTAAGAGCAGTTGCTTTACAAATAACTAATAGTTAGGGTTTGATTTGAGTGGTTGCTGAATTAAGCGAAACTTAAGGAAGACGTGAGATTTATCTCATAATCACATAAGAATATAATTGATCATGTTGGTATAAAGGGTATGTAAGTTGGCATAATCATATAAATCTAGTTGTGGATTCCATCTCTTAACCAATATCTTTAACTTGATAATTCAATTTGTGTTTACTGCTTTGGTTTAAGTTTAATTTCTTTTGTTAGTTTTAATTAACAAAACTCTCCTTTTAATTTTACTATTTATTTTTCATCAGAGTTTAATTTAGGAATTAGATTGATAGTGTTAATTGAATTGGTTCTCTGTGGATCGACCCTTACTTACTACAACTGGTTGTAAGATTTTTGTATTCTTGGTGGAACTTGACAACTGTTTTTGATATTTATTTTTAATCACATTCCACACGACACCAAAATTTTGGCGCCATTGCCGGGAAACTAATTTTCCAATTGCGCTATTGATTTGTTTCCTATTTTTACTCTGTTTTTGTTTTTAATTTTAATTTTTGATTCTTTCTTTCTGAGTGTTTGTAGGTGTTGATGTCCATTGATCATGGATGCTTGTGAGATTTGCTTATCATCTGGACATCCCATTGATTTGTGTCCCACTTTCCTAATAGACACAAATGAGGAGGTAGAGGCAATATGGGGATATTCTGAACCTTTCGACAACTACAACCCCTACTCCAATACATATTATCCAGGGTGGTGGGATCCTCCGAACTTGAGTTATGGGCAACAACAAGTTCAAGCTCCTAGGCAACCTGAACCTTCATTGGAGGAGCTAATAAGACAAATAGTCACTAATAACATTCAATTTCAGCAAGAAACAAAGGCCATGAGCGATGACTTGCAAAACTCTTTGGGGCAGTTAGCCACAGAATTCAGCAAGATGTCGAGCCTAATTTCTGGGAGACTTCCCTCACAACCCGAAGAGGATATGAAGGAAGATCCTAGTGCTGTCACATTGCACAGTGAGAAGACGTTAGATGAACTCACCTCTCCTCTACAAGCTATTGAAGAGAAAGAAATAGAGCCTGAAGAGGTAAGTGAGGAGGGAGAAAACTCTAAGGCCCCAAGGTAAGTATTCTTGAACCTCTTCCGAAGGTAGTGGAGAGACAGTATGATGAGTTGTGTGATGAATTTTTTGATTTTATTAGTTTCAATAATTATATTCATTGTCACTCATGTACTGATATCATATGTGCTAATCGTGCTGAGATTTCTGCTTACTTGAAAGTTGATGATTTTATTTACAAAGCAGAATTTAAGACCTAAAGGGAGGTGGAATTGCAGGCCACTGAAGAGTTTTCAAATGTGGAAGAAGAGAACCAGATGATGGTCACTACTGAAGTGGATTTTGTTTTTGGACCATGGTTCACTACAAAAAATGCATATGAAGTGGATAAAGTACACATATTAGTTTCCAGTGGTGAAGCCAAGGAAACTAAGGAAGACCAATGGGACCCTGGTGGAAGCCCTCACGCTGCAAGCTTAATTTGGTCATTACACTTCAACCAGTGGGATCCCGGTGGAAGCCCTCATGCCTCAAGCTTAACTTGGTCACTGCACTTTAGCCAATGGGACCCCAGTGGAAGCTCTCCTGTTATTTCAAGCATAAATTGGTTATTATGCTTTCGCCAATGGGATCCTGGTAGAAATCTCTTCATCTACCTCTGTTACTTCAGTTGATAAGGATGTTTCTTCCCTCTCTTCTATCTTACTTGTCCTAGATTTATTAATGATTATTTATTGTTGAGGTTTACATTGAGGACAATGTAGAATTTAAGTGTGGGGAGGAATTGACATTTTATTTTTGTTTTATTTCTATTTTTATTTTAATTTCTATTTTCTATTTTTGAAAAAAAATTGTGTGTTTTTATTTGGTTTTCAATGATGTTTTGAGATTTGTGAAGTCTATGAGTTTAAAGCAATTGAAATTCAAAGTTATGATTTATAAATTTCTTCTGTCATCTTGAATTTGACATGCTTGGTTTTGGATGTTTGATTGATGAATTGAGTTTGATAGATGCATACCTGGTGAGATTTTGAGCCTTTTGATGGATGAATTTAGCATTTATGTCATTCTCTTCTTTCTTGTGTGATTTTCACTCATGTCATATTGATCACTCTAGAACTTGCTTTGATTATTTTTTAAGCTATATTTTCACTTGCATACATGAACATGATTGAGACATTCTTTTGTGATTACCTACTTTGGCCAAATAGCCAACCTTGCATTATTTCCCTTTGATTAACCCCTTGAACCTATTTGTCTATTCTTTGTCTTACCTCATTATATGCTTTATGTGAAAAACCATGATTTTACCTTACCTTAGGGAATGAGAGAGCATTAGTTCATTTTCATTAGGGGAGCTCTTTTTCTTGCAAGTATTTAATAGGACAAGTGTGGGAGTTGTGCAAGTTGATGTGTAATATGCAAGGTGTTGGTGAAAAAAAAAACCAAAGAAAAAAAATTCAAGAAAGGTTGTAAGAAAAAAAAGAAAGAAAAAGGAAAGGAATTTGTAAAGAGAATGTGCATTATATAGATTTGAAGGGATAAAAATTTCATGTTTATCAATTGAGTTCCTCTCTAATGTTCTTTTATTCTCTTGGGTGCTCATCTTACCATATCTATATTATTTCCTTCCCTTACCTTGACCTCATTACAACATTAAATAAAGTCCTCTTGATTTGTGTGTGCATGTGTTTGAATAGTGGAGAAGTAAAACATAAGCAAGCATATGGTAGTACATTTTTCATGAGTTGAATTGAGTGAAATACTTACCTTGTAAACACTTGAGAGATTGAGAGTGTATCTTGTGAGGATCTATCATTCTTAATTCATGCTTTTCAATTTGAAGATACCTTGCATGCTGATTTGAGGTGTGAAGAATTGTTATCTCTTGAATGTTGTGATCCCTTAAATCTTTTCTTGCTCTTTTTGCCTCTCTTGAATATCATTGGAAATTGAGTTCTTTAAATTGTTAGGTTTTTTAATTTGTTTTGTTTTCCTTGTTCCTTGGTTTGGTCTTATGTTTTGCCCAGGAGTACAAAAGGCTAAGTGTAGGGGTATTTGATCTGTCGATTATTTTCATACTTTAAATGTCTTATGATTGATTTAATTGGACTCCATATGTGCTCAATTGTTGATATTTAGCTAAGTTTCTGATTTAGAGTTGTCTTTGAATGTTTATTGTGAAACTATGCTAAATGTGGTTATAAACACTCATAAATGAATTATGCTTTTCAGGATATCTTTGAGTGTTTGAATCCATTAGCATCAAACTAAGCTTGATGACCATTTGAGGAGAGAGATGAATACTTAAGAAGATCAGTTTTACCCTTAGAAGTAAAGGAAGAAGGGCATTTATGAAGAATCAAGGTCGCATTTGAAGAAAGTGAGTGACACGGCCCGTGTGATATGACACGGGGTGGGCCGTGTACTCCTCTGACTATTTCAAGATGGGTCAAATCCTATTTTTGGACAACACGGGCCATGTCATACAACATGGGCCATGTCATATAACACGGGACGTGTCAAATGACACGGGTTGGGCCGTGTTCTTATCTGACTTTGAGATTAGTTAGAATTTTGTCACTAGATTTAGACACGGATTAGGCCGTGTCAAATGACACGGCTCGTGTCGTCGCACCAGAAAGTTAAATTCGAATTCTATTGAGAAATTAGGTATCCAAAGCTATAAATAGAGATACCTAGAGCCCCAAAAGAGAAGTCTGGACAGAGAGAGCTGTCAAGGAACTGAAGGAAACATAAAGACCAAGGGAAAGGGAGATTGGATCAAAGATTGGAGTCTCGGGTTCGAGCAATCGGAGATTGATCATCCCCAACTTTTGGAAACTAGTTTGATCTTTAGTTTTCTTTTGCACTTTCATTTTGAACTATGTTTTTCTTCTATTTTTCTTGTGATTTTGAATTTGCCATGTGTGGCTAAACTCCTTGATTGGTTAAGGGAAGATGAAACTCTAGTTTTGATTTTGTGAATCTTGCATATCTTTTTATATCAATACAATTATGTTTTTATTCATATGTTTCTATTCTTAAATCAATATAAAGGTTTTTATATTCTTGCCAAACTTTGATAGTGGTAAAACTAGGATTGTTATGCGCGGTTGCGGTGGTATGACTAGTGAGACATATAATCTAAGTAATTTAATCCCGGTGTGTGATTAGACCTTACTGTGATTGGTTTTCTAATTTTTAATGCAGTCATTAGGTAGGTGTAAGAGCGGTTGCTTTTCAAATAACTAATGGTTAGGGTTTGATTTGAGCGATTGCTGAATTAAGTGAAACTTAAAGAAGACATAGGATTTATCTCACAATCACATAAGAATATAATTGATCATGTTGGTATAAAGGGTATGTAAGTTGGCATAATCATATAAATCTAGTGGTGGATTCTATCTCTTAACCAATATCTTTAACTTGATAATTCAATTTGTGTTTATTGCTTTGGTTTAAGTTTAATTTCTTTTGTTAGTTTTAATTAACAAAACTCCCCTTTTAATTTTACTATTTATTTTTCATCAGAGTTTAATTTAGGAATTAGATTGATAGTGTTAATTGAATTGGTTCTCTGTGGATCGACCCTTGCTTACTACAACTGGTTGCAAGGTTTTTATATTTTTGGTGGAACTTGGTAACTATTTTTTATATTTATTTTTAATCACATTCCACATGACACCAATGACAAAGCCACAAAGTCTTCACAGCAAAACATTAACAATTATTCTCAAAATCAGATCAAGCAAAATCAAATCAAAATTCTTCAAGCTCTACTCCTCTTCATCCTCCTCTTGAAAAGCATCCTGGTCCCCAGGATGTTCTGGCCACGCAACATAGGAATCCACCTCACTAGCAGATGGAAAGTGGAATGACCCCTCAGGTAGACTGGGCAAATGGACAGATAAGTCGTGCATCATATTCCACATCATCATGTCTGATCGGTGAAGAGCATCTAGCTTGCTGTGAAGCAGGCTATGGGATGATTCCAAGGCATCTACACGTGTAGAGAATGATCGGGGTGCAGAAGGAGTCGGTCTAGATGAAACAGGTGCATCACTGCCCATTCAATTTTTCTGAATGAACTTGGCAATAATTGGGAGCCTAGGCTTAATCTTGGCACCTTGAGATACATCAACACCAGTAGCTCTACATAGTTTAGTAATCAGAGATGGATGACCAAGCTGGCCAACCCCCACAGTATCAGCAGCCTTCTAAATCTCAAAAGAAATTATCTCCCCCAAGTCCATGGTCAAACCAGCCATGATGGCATAGAGCATGAGAGATCTTCTTTCAATGATATCAGAAGTATGGGACTATGGTGAAATGTTAGAATGCAAGAACGTCATCCAAATTTGGGCCAGCTGAGTTAAATCACCTCTGAGGATTTTCTGCCTTTACCCTGATCTACTAGTGACATACTCAGCCCCAAGCTTACAAACAGTGTCTAAAACCTGTTGGTAGTCCTTGTTATTATTCTTCCAATCAGTGTATCCATAATCCAATGGGGCCCAAGGAGTGGGAGTGCCCAAAAACTGATTTATTGCTTGTGCATCAAAGGTAATGGCCTTGCTACGTACATAACTCCTGTGTTGTGGGAAACCTTCCTCCACAGTAATGGCATTGGCATAGAACTCCCGTACAATGGCCACATTAGCTGATTCAGGGTAAGTGGACAGCTTGAGCCAACCGTGCCTCCTCAACTCAGTTTGAAATTCCTCATATTCACCAGCAGTAAGGATAACTTTTCGCTCAGTCGGAAGGTTCCTATTCTCAATGTCTTTATACCTCTGTTGGTGCTCGAGAGATAGAAACCTGTCAGCATCATAAGAGGAAGATCCTTTTCTTTTCTTGGAGGTAAGCTTTGAATGTGGAGCCATGACTGAAACAATCAATTAGCTATGCTCAGCGCTGTACCACTTGAAAAATCTAGAAACACAGAACACCACAAAATCCCAGATGCAAATGCTTCAAATATACAGGGGAAAATGTAAGTCATAAATGCGTCAATCACAAATACTAGAAGTATAAGCATGCACAAATCCTTGCTCAAATGATCTAAGCAACCTATAGAGCTAAATACACATATATAAACAGTTAAACCCTTGCTCCCTATAGGTAGAATTTCTAAAATCCCAAATCAACAGAGAAGCATGCGCGCAAATAAGCACAGATAATAAATCAAATGTGATAAATAGTATTTCCCCTACGCAGAACTGCCAAAAACATCAACTCAACCAGAGAAGCATCACAAAGACAGAGAAAAGCCCTAAACCCCCAAGTCCATAGGAAAAACCTAACCCCCCCCAATCTAATGAAAGTGCCAGGTTCCAAGCAATAGGTAGAGAACACGGTTTGAATCAAATAACAAAAATAAAGAAAATAAAATAAAATAAAATAAAATAAAATAAATAAAATAAATAAATAATAATAAAAAAAAGAAAAAAAATCAGATTATACGAAGAAGTATGTATGTAATTAACCATGCATTCTAAGAACTAAATTCGATGAAGAGTTAAGCAACGATTCAATGAAATAAAAGAAAGGAAAAAAAAAAAAAAAAAAAACCTAGATATGAGTGAGGACGCGAGAGAAATGATGGCGGTGAGGATGGAAGTGAAAATGGAAGTGGGTGTGAGGACGAAAATGAAGAAGAAGAAATGGGTAAAGAAAGAGAGAGAGATGGAGATGTGGAGATGTGGAGGAACGTGGAGATAAGAGAAATGGAAATTTGGGAAGAGGAGAGGGAGAACGAAAGGGGGTGGTGGGAAAGGAAATGGAGAAATGGGGAAATGGGGAAGTGGGGAAATGGGGAAGTTATGCCCCTCATGTACGAGGATCGGCGCTTAGCGCAATGAAAAACTGCGCTAACGCCGATTAGTAGGGTTTATTTATTTATTTTTTTTTTTTTTTATTTATATATATATATATATATATATTTTTTTTTATTTTTGAGAAAGATATGTGGCGCTAAGCTCCACATGTTTGAGGCTAAGCCTCAATGCTTCAGCCAAGCCACTGAGAAATGGCGCTAAGCGCCTTAAAATGGGGGCTAAGCCCTAGAGAATCAGAGAATGGCTTAATTTTGATTCGCAAGTGGCGCTAAGCTCACTTAAATGGAGCTGAGCGCAAGTGCAACAGACAGAACACTGAGAAATGGCGCTAAGTGCCTGAAAATGGGGCTAAGCCCCATAGCATCAGAGAGCTGACTGATTCCAGCTCGTGAGTGGCGCTAAGCCCCCTATTCTGGCGCTGAGCTCCAGTTTAGCAGAAAAAACACTGAGAAATGGGGCTAAGCATAAGAAAATGGAGCTAAGCCCCAGCGCATCAGAGAGCTGACTTATTCTAGCTCGTGAGTGGCGCTAAGCCCCCTATTCTGGCGCTGAGCGCAACATGCAAAAATAGCAGTATTTCAGAAACATCAGAATAACCCCCCAAATCCATACATTTCCATCAAACTCACCCAAAACCCCAAAATAACACTTTAACATGGGAATTCAATCATGAAAGCACTTAGAGAAAGCATGCAAAACTAAAATAAAACAACCTATCTAATCAACAAAAATAACACAAAAAGGGATAGAAATCCTGGGTTGCCTCCCAGTAAGCGCTTCTTTAACGTCACTAGCTTGACGAATGGCCTTCAAGGGTCACGGAGACGCACAGTTGCAGTTGATCGCTCTAAGTTACCACCCAAATAGACTTTGAGCCGCTGACCATTGACTTTGAAACTCCTCTGGGAGGAAGGATCCTCTACTTCCACAGCTCCATGAGAGAGAACCTCTTTAACAATAAATGGTCCAGACCACTTAGACTTCAATTTACCCGGAAATAATCTCAGCCTTGAATTGAATAAAAGAACTTGTTGTCCAGGCTGGAATGCTTTCTGGATAATGTGCTTATCATGGTAGGTCTTCACTCTCTGCTTGTAGATCACTGCATTTTCATACGCATTGAGGCGCATTTCCTCCAATTCATGCAGCTGTTGGACTCTTTTTTCACTTGCCAAAGAGGCATCAAAATTTAAAAACTTCAATGCCCAAAAGGCTCTATGCTCCAACTCCACTGGTAAGTGGCAAGCTTTGCCATAAACCATTTTAAATGGAGACAACCCTAATGAGGTTTTAAAAGCAGTCCGGTAGGCCCACAACGCATCATCAAGCTTCTTAGCCCAATCTTTTCTTGAGGTGGCCACAATTTTTTCTAAAATTCGCTTGATTTCTCTGTTAGAAACCTCCGCTTGTCCATTGGTTTGCGGGTGATATGGAGATGCCACCTTATGTCTTACATCATACTTTGCCAAGACATTTTGGAGCTGTGAGTTGCAGAAATGGGAACCTCCATCACTTATAAGAACCCGTGGCACACCAAACCTAGCAAATATATTCTTCTTGATGAACTTGACCACAGTCTGTGCATCATTCTTCGGAGTCGCAACAGCCTCCACCTATTTTGACACATAGTCCACAGCCAGCAATATGAATTGATTCGAAAAGGATGGTGGGAGTGGACCCATGAAATCAATACCCCAGTAGTCAAACACTTCAACTTCCAAGATATTTTGAAGGGGCATTTCATTTCTCTTAGTGATGTTGCCAGTCCTTTGGCATTTATCACAACTCTTCATATGATTGTGAGAGTCCTTGAATATTGTGGGCCAAAAGAACCCAGATTGAAGAATTTTTGCAGCCGTTCTCTCTCCATTGTAATGGCCACCATAAGGGGAGTTATGACAATGCCACATGATGTCCTTAGCCTCCTCCTTCGTGACACATCTTCTCAACAATCCATCTGGTCCAAACTTGAAGAGGAATGGGTCATCCCAAAGATAATGATTAGCATCCTTGAAGAACTTCTTCTTTTGTTACCATGAAAAATGCTCTGGGATTACATTTGCTGCTTTAAAGTTGGCCATGTTAGTAAACCATGGTCTCTCTTGCACCATCAGTAGTGCTTCATCTGGAAATTCATCCCTAAGCTCTTGTTCTTTGGCTTTGATTTCCTCATTCACTAGTAGAAATTCATCCCGAATAGCCCGACTAGGACTCTTGAACACAAAATTCTTTGGTCGTATATTTAGTTAAATTTCCTCTCGAAATTCACTAATTTCCTTGAAAGATAGGTCGGGCCGGCTGCCACCTCTATTCACTATTTTCACTTTTCACTTCCCTTCTTATCTTTAATTTCAAGATCAAATTCCTGCAATAATAAAATCTACCTAATCAGTCTAGGTTTTGATTCTCCCTTAGTTAGTAAATATTTAATTGTTGCATGATCAGTGAACACAGTAATCTTAGATTTAATCAAATAGGAACAAAATTTCTCCAAGGCAAATACTATGGCAAGCAATTCTTTTTCAGTTGTAGCATAATGAATTTGATTCTCATTAAGGACCTTGCTTGCATAATAAATTGCATGGAAAATTTTATCCCTTCTTTGCCCTAATACAACTCCTACTGCATAGTCACTTGCATCACACATGAGTTCAAACGGTAACTCCCAATCAGGGGCTACAATAACAGGAGCAGAAATCAATTTGTCCTTCAAATAATTAAAAGCATGCAAGCATTCATTATCAAAATCAAAAGAAGAACTCTTAATGAGAAGATTGCACAATGGCTTTGCAATTTTTGAAAAATCTTTGATGAATCTTCTGTAGAAACCAGCATGGCCTAGAAAACTTCTCACGCCCTTCACATTCAATGGTGGAGGTAGCTTTGCTATCACTTCAATCTTAACCTAATCTACCTCCATACCGCTGGCTGAAATCTTGTGGCCAAGTACAATGTCTTCCTGCACCATGAAGTGACACTTCTCCCAATTTAAGACTAAATTGGTTTCCATGCATCTTCTAAGAACATTAGTAAGGTTAGACAAACAATGATCAAATGAAGTACCAAAAATAGAGAAATCATCTATAAAGACCTCTATTTATTTTTCGATCATATCAGCAAAGATAGAAAGCATACACCTTTGAAAAGTAGCGAGAGCATTGCAAAGACCGAAGGGCATCCGTCTATATGCAAAAACTCCATAGGGACAGGTAAATGTTGTCTTCTATTGGTCTTCAGGATTGACTGTAATTTGATTATAACCGGAATAGCCATCAAGGAAGCAATAATAGGCTTGTCCGGATAATCTCTCAAGTATCTGGTCCATGAATGGAAGAGGAAAATGATCCTTCCGGGTAGCTTGGTTGAGCTTCCGGTAGTCGATGCACATACGCCAACCAGTGACTGTTCTAGTGGGAATTAATTCATTCTTGTCATTCATCACCACAGTCATACCTCCCTTTTTAGGGACAACCTGAACCAGACTCACCCAAGCACTATCTGAAATGGGATAAATCATTCCGGCTTTAAGGAGTTTCAGCACCTCCTTTCTCACTACTTCTTTCATTGTGGGATTTAACCTTCTTTGTGGCTGCACCACCGCTTGAATTCTTCCTCGAGTTTGATCTTATGCATACAAAAAGTGGACTTATTCCTTTTAAATCGAAATAGTCCATCCAATTGCAGTTTGGTGCTCTCGGAGTACCCTTACAAGCTTTTCTTCTTCAAGTTTTGATAAAGAAGCTGCGATTATCACTGGATTTGCATCTTGATTGTCAAGAAAAGCATATTTCAAGTGAGATGGCAAGGGTTTCAACTCTAGTTTTGCTTTTTCCTCCACCTTGTCATTCCTCAGCTCTTCTTTCATCTTGCTGATAGCACTCTTTGCTTGATTTGCTTCTAGATACTGCAAGCATTCCTCAATGATTTCATCATCTACCTCACCATGATTCTCAATAGCATTCACAATCACTCTTTCAAGAGGTGTAGTTGGAGTATTGTGTTGAATAGATTCTGCAACTGTAGTATCAATCAAATCTACCCGATAAGAAGTTTCCTTATCATCCAAGTGTTGCATTGCTTCAAAAAAATTAAAAGTCACTTTTTCATCTTGCACTCTCAACATAAGCTGCCCTTGTTGCACATCAATTAAGACCCGGCTAGTTGCTAAAAATAGTCTCCCCAAGATAAGAGGTACTTCAACATCCTCTTCCATGTCTAAGATCACAAAATCTTCCGGGAAGATGAACTTATCAACCTTCACAAGAACATCTTCCATGATGCCATAAGGTCACTTGATTGATCTATCCGCAAGTTGTAGTGCCATCCTGGTTGGTTTCACCTCACCACCACCAAGCTTGTTCAAGATTGAGAGTGACATCAAATTGATAACTGGCCCCAAATCACATAAAGCCTTACCAATAGAAATGCTTCCAATTGTGCAAGGAATTGTAAAGCTTCCAGGGTCTTTAAGTTTTAGAGGCAGCTTCCTTTGAAGGATTGCATTACATTCTTCCGTCAAGGCAACGGTCTCATCCTCTTTGAACTTTTTCTTCTTTGTGAGAAGTTCCTTCATGAACTTGACATAGATTGGCATTTGCTCAAGGGTCTCAGCAAAAGGAATGTTGATTTGCAACCGCTTGAATATGTCAAGAAAGCGAGCAAATTGTTCTTCCTTCTCTTTTTTTTTTTGGTTGGGTGCGGGTATGCCTTTTAACATATGATGGAATCTCTTGAGGTGCACCTCCATCTTTCAAAAGTTGACTTTTGCTCTTCCTCAATATAGAATCTTCATCCACTAACTTTTCTCTCTTTTCATTTTCTTTTTTCTTTTTCAGTTTCTTCCCTCTCAATCTTTTTGTCATTTTTCTCATTTGTCTTGCTTTTTGTTTTATCACTTGACTCATTTTTTTCAATATCTCTCTCTTTTTCATTCAAAGGCTCACAACAAACATTCTCAAGGATTTTACCACTCCTCAATGTAATAGCTTTACAATGCTTTTTGGGATTGGTTTGAGTGTTACCTGAAAAACTCCCTCCTGATTGTTCTACTAATTGCTTTGTAATTTATCCAACTTGAATCTCCAAGTTCTTGATAGAAGCATATGTGTTTTTCTGGTTGGACATAGACATTTGCATGAATTGATTGAGAGTGTTTTCCAAAGCAGAAGTCCGGTCCTAAGGTGGTTGTGTGGTTGGAGGTTTACTTGGTGACCCAACATCTTGTTTCCACCCAAAGTTCGGGTGATTCCTCCACCCTTGATTGTAGGTGTTAGAATAAGGATAATTTCTTTGCCTCCCATAATTCCCCATATAATTGGCTTCCTCAAAATAATTAGGGGTAGCCTCACAATTGCCATTGTCATGATCACCTCCATAAAAATCACATTTCATTACTTGTTGTTGTGGCATATTGGTGCCTTGCATGGCTTGAATTTGCTGTGGAAGCTGCATAAGTTGCTTGTTAATGGCCTCAAGTTGCTGAGTCAACAATTTATTTTGAGCCAAAATAGCATCTTTCGAATCCAACTCCAACACTCCCCTTTTTGAGTTGGTGCCTCGATCATAGTGCATCAAGTAATCATTAGATGTCATAGTTTCTATCAATCTCAATGCTTCCTCTGGTGTCTTAATGTTCATAGAACCTCCAGCTGAGGCATCTAACATAAGCTTGGTTGACGGTCTCAATCCATTGCAAAATGTTTGCATTTGGATAAGATCATCAAACCCATGATTTGAGCATATTCTGAGTAATTCTTTAAACATTTCCCATGTTTCATGAAGAGTCTCTCCCTCTTGTTGAACATAGCTCATGATATCACCCCGTGTCTTCACAAATCTAGATGCATGAAAGAATCTTGCTGGAAACTTGATTTCTAAGTCATCCCATGTAGCAATGCTCCCTCTTGGTTGAGATTAGAGCCAAGCTCTAGCTCTATCTCTAAGAGAGAAAGGGAACAACCTTAGGCAGATTGCATCCTCAGTGGCACCATTGATCTTCACCGTATCACATAATTCAATGAAATTTGAGATATGAGTGTTCAGATCTTCTTTTTCCATCCCTGCAAACTGATTTTGCTGCATAATGTTAAGAGAGCAGGCTTGATCTCAAAATTGTTGGCAGTGACCGGAGGAGGTACTATGCTAGAGGTATACCAGTTTGCATTAGTGTTGACATAATCCCCAAGTGTCCTCCGAGCTTTATCACCATTGCCAGCCATCTCTTCCTCCACTTGTTGGACCAAAAGGGAAGATGGAGCTTCTTGTTGTTGTTGTTGTGCAGTCTTGGCTAACAACTTGTTCTTCCTTGTCTGACCCTTATTCTTCCTAGTTGTTTTCTCTACTTCCGGATCGTAAAGAAGTTGATCGGCCAGAGTTTTACCTCGCATAAACAACACAAGCTAGAAAAATTGATTAGCACACAATGAAATTACTAAAAGCAAAAAGAATAGAACAGAAAAATAAATTTGTGTCTAGATTAGTAACCGAAATGGTTATGCTAATATTGAAACATTGATCCCCGGCAACGGCGCCAAAAACTTGTTAAGAGGACTTTGGCAAGTATACCAAGTCATGCAAGTAATAAAGAGATGAGTGGGTTGTCGTTCCCAACGAGGATCGTGACAAATACTAGCACATAACACAACAATCACTATCTAAATGATGAGTTTGGAAAGAAGGGAGCTCAAACAATAATTGATGAAATCAGAAATTAAAAGAATAAAGTCTTTTTGTAATTTTCTCAAACACTTGGTGAGCACAAATGAAATTGAATTCGATTAAGATGAAATGCTGGGGTTAGACTCACTAATCTTTTCCCAAATGCAATGACATGACAAACAATATAATCTCTAACTTCAATTATGAAAATCAATCCACTATTTACTCAAATCCTAATTCCTTAGATGAAAAGAGCCTAAATCCCCTAATTAAGTCCTAATTCCTTAGGTGACTTAAGAAGTGAATTTGCATTAAGATTAAGGATTAAAAGATTACTAATAAATTAAGACTTATTCCTAGATTCAAGACCTATTAGGTGATTAATTTCAGATCTAGACCTAGCATCAACTTTCTAATTGTTTACCAAATCAAACATCAAGCCATGGATAATCAAGTCACAACAAGCATTAAGCATAGAAATTAAGCACTCATAAAGAAGTAGAGAAATATATTGAATGATCAAATCAAATACATAAGAGATTCAGAAATAGATACATCTAACCCCAACAAGTGGATGATTAGTTAGACATGATCAAGGTGATAAAATAAAAAGAAATGGGGATGAGAGATGATGAAAACTCCATTAATGCTCTTCCTTTTTCCCAGCTTTCTCTCTTCATTTCTAGCCACGTCCAAAAACCAATTGAATTCCTCCTTTCATTTTGCGCAATATCCTAATTTTAGGATTACTTCCAAACGCATTAGCGCTTAGCGTAGCATTATTCACGTTGAGCGCGAATTAATTGACTCTGCTGTTGCAACATAAGTAGCTGCGCTAAGCGCGAGATTACTGGTGCTAAGCGCGACATGTACTGAAATGTATCACGCATCAGTCAATCTTCTGGCTTCTTCAGGTTAAGCGCCACAACCTTGGGGCTAAGCGCTGGCTTCCATATGTGGACTTGAACTTCAGCTTCCAATTGGGCTTCAATGACTTGCACCAAAATTACATAAAACACATCAAAATATCATTAACTAATCTAAAGACATCAATTAAGAAAATATTCTTAAAGACTCAATAAAACACATAAAATATGGACTAAAACGACCTCTCAAGTTTTTAAAAAAAAATAAACAACTTCAATATATACCTATAAAAATATGTATATTAGACATTTATCAGTTATTATTGTGATATTTCATATTGAAATTATGACATTATCGCATATGGATTGTTTTGATATGTGACTATGTAAGAGAGTTTTGACCCCGTCTTGTATTGTTATGCATCCTGAATATGTACTTGACCTATATAACTAGGGAATCGCACATCGCATAATGATGATTACGCAGTCATATTTCTTTCTCACATTTCAAGTATCATCACACGATATATATATATATATATATATATATATATATATATATATATATATATATATATATATATATATTATTTAGATAGAATTTAAAAAAAATAAATTTTTTTAAATTATAAAAAAATATACATAATTAATTTATTCAGATAAATTTTAAAAAATATAAATTAAAAGAGAAAAAAATATTTTAAAATTATAAAGAAGATATTCATAATTAATTTAAAATAAAATTTAAATTTAAAATTTAAAGGAGAAAAATCAAGAATGATACGTGTCATTTTGTGAAAGAGAGTAGAGTAAGAATAAATCACTCTCAAAGAATGTATTCTAATTTATTATATAAAGATAAGTTTTGGAGTTTGTTTGGTACCACGAGAGAAAAGAAAGAAAAAGAAAATGATGGAAAAGAAAAAAAAGAATAGAGTATAGAAGTTATCACTCCTTTATTTGATATTATCTAATGAAAATTAAATGAAGTTTTTCTTCTTTTGTTTGATTTCATCAAAGAAAAAAATGAAAATATATATAAATAAATATCAAATTACTTTTATTACTCTTTATTTAATAAAATTGATTAACATAAAAGACTTATAGAATAGATAAAGTGGGAAAAAGTTGTGAACCCACAAAAAATGTATCATTTCCCTTCCTTTTTACCAAAAAAGGGAGGGATCCAAAAATTATGAGACTCATAAGAATTTTTTCTGTCATCTTCCTTTTCTTTCTTTCCTTAATTTAATACCAAACAAAAAATCAATCATTTTCTTCTAGCTTTCCTTTCTACCCAAAATTAGCATACCAAGGGCACCCTTGGTCACAGGTTGTGTGCTCTTTGACGGTACGATATTAGTATACAAATCAAACATGACAAGTGGTTGAAGATTGTCTGCTCGCATTTGACATTTGTTGTGGTCCCATTACCCGGGGATTTGTTTTCTTATGAGAAGCCAAACATGAATCCGAACATCTATTTTCTTATGAGGAGCGAAACGCTAGTCTGGAGATCTATTTTTTATGAGAAACTAACTCATGTTATCCAAATAGGAGATTATCATAACTTAATTGACTAACATAAGTTGGGCCTAGTTTAAAACTCAAACCAAAATTAATAGAATGTCAAATTTATTGAAATAGTATTGAGTTTAGTTTTGATTTATTGTTAGTGTATAATTATATCATCATTCAATCATTTATTGTTATTCTAGACTAAGATCTCATAACCCGGGTCTAGCAGTAGCAAACTGCATTCGTGGCACTTTGACCCATCGCAGCCCAAAAAGGCTTACCACTCCACTTTTTAGAAGATTAGTATATTCTTACAAAATTCCTCACTTAATGAGGATGAATGTGATCAGATCCTCACATAACTACTGAGATTATTGATTATAAGAAAACTCAATCTATTTGATATTACTTCCCTAACAAGTAATCTCATACTATAAAAGTTTAATCACTCAGATAAACATCTAATCTCACATTATACCCTCCTAATACAATTCCTAATTTGAGTATCAGAGTGTCAAATACATGTTAGAGTGTATTGCAAGTACACTGTATCCTCTCTGCTATTATCGCACAAGGAGAAGCCATTGTCCACAACTACCCACCCTGATTGGGATCAAGTACATCTCACTTGATCTTTAGTTTTGGAATAATCATTAAAAAGTATGAGTTTTAAAGAAATTATTATGAAAATTAAACTTTCTTAATTCTTAATAATCTAAATACATGATTAATTGATAAATATAGAAAATTTTAACACAATCATTGAATGAATCAAAATTTAATATGTATATTATTTGGTTTGTATATCATTTCGGGCCTATGCATTTAAACGGGTAGTGTGGATACCTGTTTTTAGCATGTGAGTTGAGAAATTTTTAGATATAATTTTCAGAGCAAGATAAATATCTTATTTTGTATTATTAAATTTGTATTACATCAATTTTTTAAATCATCATTGTCTCTTATTTTAACTACATATTTAATGTCATGACTGATTTATCATGCATTTAATGGTATAAAACAAGATAGTTTTTTATCTTATGAATTTGTATTTCCTAGAGTTCTTTTTTGAATTGTACCAACCTCAACCTTAAAATTATTAAAAAAATTTGATAAAATATTAATAAAAAATTTACTTGAAAATTTCTGAATGGTAAGATTTTGAACTACGCTTCCTATAATTATTTTCAAAACTGGAGGAGATCCACATCTATAATCCTATATGTATATACAGTTGCCTTATAAATACTACACGGTAGTTTTCATTTAGGGCATAAGTGTAATCTCTCTCTTGCTTACATATATATACATTAAAATTAATCCTAGAAAGATATTTTTGATTTCTGCATGGACCTTAATCATCATTGTAATCAATCCAGGCAAGAGTTCCTGAAAATGCCCTATATTATTTAATAATATATACTCATGGGTAAGATTAGTTTATCCTCTTATTGATCTTTGATCAAAATCAAATTAATTTTAGCAGGCTCTGAATCTTTAGTGGTGGACCGTGGGTCAATCTAATATACATTGTGTTTAGATGATAAGTAAAGAGGGGAACAAAAAGATAATGAGAGAAATGAAAATAATTTTTTTTATTTAAAAAATTTAAAATACATGAAAAGAAAACAGAATATATGGAGAATTATTTCTCCCCTCTTCCTCTCAAATGTCTAATTTTTATTTTTTTAAAATTAAGATGAAATGAGAGGAATACATAAATAATAAAATTTTATTTCGTTTCGTTAATAAAACTTTCAAGCAAAAAGATTGATAATTATATTTCATTCTTTCCCTTTCCTTCCTTCTTTCCTGGTCAATCCCACCAATCTATTGATGCAAAACAAGTGCAGTGCTATTGGTTGATTCTTTTGTAATTTACGACTGAAAACCTCCAGCGAAAACTCACAACGCGAGGATTCTGACCTTTTTAGTCGTAATTATGCGTCCAGGGATAGTCAGAATCAGCCCAACATGGTTGCAAAATGGATTTTGAAGTCCAATTCGAAACCTCGTCCATCATTTCTCATGCCCTGCTTGGTTTTTTTTCTGGAAATTTCCTTGCCCCGTATTAATTTGCAAAATGATAAATATTCCTTTGATTAGTGTGATTATCCTCTTTCATTTTTTACTTAATTTGAGGTATCCTTTTTTATATAGAGTAGTTAGTGAAGTAACCAAATTATTAAACACAAACTCAATCCAAGAGTTTGAATTGCTAACTAGGCCAAGTTCAGTAATTATTATATTTTTAACATGTCTATTCATTAAAAAAAAAGAATCTGAGTTTATTAGAAAAAGTTAATAAAGGACATGTTCACTATAGTTTTTAATAAAATCTAATTTAATTTTAAATACAGAGAAAGAAAAAAAATCAAATTCCTAACTGTTTAATGATTGGCACTTCAATAATAATATGACAAACTCAATCCAATTACCTAAAATAGGTAAGGGCCATTATCTTATGGTTTTGTTTCATTTAATAATACAATATAATACAGTTTTAGAAGCATGCACAACTAAATTCAATCAATATGTAACATTAAAAATTTGAACAGCTCACTAAGACACAAAAAAGGGAAATTTAAAAAAGTGAAGATCTCCCCAGATCAAGCTGAACTCAGTAACACTGAAGACACAAAGTTCAGTTATTATTATCTGATTTATAAGAAAAATATTATAAAAAGAGCGCGAAAGCAAGTAGTTCAGTTCTTATTCTTCCTTCCTTTTCTTCTCTTCTTCTGACTCAAGAAGATCTTCCAATACCTTGTCATCCAAATACTCAAACTCAATAACTTCCCTTTGTTGTGCAGCAGAAGAACTTCCAATGGCAGTAGTAGTAGAAGAAGAAGATGATGATGATGATGAAAGAAAAGGGAGATGAGAATAGTACTGATCAGGAAAATTAAGGATTGCAAGAGCACCCCTCAAACTAATGGCAGCACGATCATAAGCTCTAGCTGCTTCTTCTGCTGTGTCAAATGTCCCCAACCACTGCCTTCCTGTAGGTTTTGAAGGGTCTCTTATCTCTGCCCCATACTTCCCCCATGGCCTCCTCCTCACGCCACGGTACCTCACTTCTTCCCCTCCCTTCTCTTTGTCCTGCTCCCCCTTCTTTGCCTCCTCCATATATGTTACTTCTTCCTGTTTGCTGATGAAAACTTTGGTCTTTCTTTTTGACCCTTTTCTTTGCACTCTAATAATTAAATAGATGCCTACATATGTATATACATATATATATACATAGGTAACCTATTGTATCTGGTTTGAGCTATTAGCTGCTAAGTTTGTCAATAGAAGAATGCCTATTGACTTTATTCTTAGAAGCTTTGGCGAGGAAGTGAATAAATTCGATTCTACGACTGGGCTTATACATATTCTGGAGTGAACCGGAACAAAAATATATGGACAGGGTAAAACGCATTACGTGATATATAGTTCGTGAAATTAACATTTACCATTCAGAGAATCAGAGCTCTTCTTTTATTAATTAGGTGCATCTGGGATGGAGACAGTCATACGCGCTTATATAAGTTATTAAATTGACTAGGTGGAACCCACAACGACCAACGTCGCGATCATTTCACACATATTTTTTTAAGAGTTATTATACTTATAGTCAATATCAATATATAAACGGTACCATTATTTGCTACGAAAATGGATTTTACGAAATTGCACGAGTGATGGCAATACATTTGTGGATGGGATGCAGTTATTAAGTTATGGAAAAAATTGGCTGCAATCTTAGGTAGAGCTATATCTCTCTCTAATCCTCTTAATTCGTTATCAAATATTTATTAACTCAATTAAATAATATGAGTGAATAATAAAATATATATAAACAATAAATTAAGAGAATTGAAAGAAAATAATTTCTCCTAAAATTGGAGCAAAGTTCTATCCGTAAGTTATTAAGAGATAAGATGCTATTTGCAAAGGGTCCTTGGTAGGTTTAGAAGCCCTATTATGCCCCATCAAAGAGGAACTGGTTGATGCATCTACAGTAAAAGCAGAGCAAGATGTGATTAGCCATTTATATATTCAACTGATTTAATTATTTATGAAAATTTATTTATTAAACTAAATTTACTATTATTTTGTCACATTATACTTAAAAGTAAGAAATCCCTTAAGAGTAGCATAGAATACCCCTTGTTAAACAAAAAGATTGTAAGAATCACACTACATAGGGTAACGTACATTTTTAACTAATTACTAAACTGAATTAACATAAAGTTAATTATAATTGTTGGGTGTTGTTGAACCTTCATTTCAACAAATCTCCATAACTTAGTATTTTTTGCGATAAGTTATATTATATGTTTAAATATGTATTTTGACCCCCAACACATGCAATCAATGTCGTAAATCATTGCATGAATTTAAAAAAGAAAATTAGAATAAAGAATTATTTTTTATTGACGTTTATTTACGAAAAGTAACAAATGTAACAAGATAAGATAAACTAACATTAATAGCAAAAAATAAATAAATAAATAAACTAACAAACACTAAATAACAAACACTAAATAACAAAGATCACCTAACCAAACCAGGAAGTTAACTCTAATTAAAATTAATAAGGAAAATAATTTTTATTTTGTTTACGAATATATCAAATGTAACCAGATGAGATGAGATTAATGGCAAAGAAAGAAAAAAAAAACTAACAAACACTAAATAACAAAGATCACCAAACTATGTACTAAAAAAAACATCACCTAACCAAACAAGGCAATTAATTCAAATTAAAATCACGTAGGAAACTAATTTTTCTTTTTTAAGTTATTTCTTGATAAAATAAACTCTTAAAAACCTCAAAATTAAAAATAAAGACCATTCCTCCAAACAAATAAAAAAATCTTTAAGCCATCAATGCAAACAAATATAATCGCACCTCAGATTTAAGCCTAAAGATCCAGCCAGACCTAAGTGAAGAAAAGGAGAAAAAAAAATGTCGTACTTCCAACCATGATCAACAAGAGAAAAAGAAAAATATAAAATGAAAGTTGAAGTGACGTGCATGAGTAAAAAGTGTGTGTGAATCGGCAACTTCGAGAAGAATATTAATAATACTTTTTTAATATTTATTTATTATTAATTTATTTTATATATTTAAAAAATTATTAAAAATTAATATTAATAACACTTATTTTTAAATTAATAATAAAAAATATTTAAAAGATATTAAAAAATATATTATTACCATTTTCCTTAATATGTGTATGTGACAATGTTACACTAAAGATGTGATATTAAGTGTGAATTAATGGTGTACACATTTTTATACATTTAATTTTTTAACACATTTATAAATTTATTTTATATTTTATAATAATATTATAATCATATATAAATTAATTTGATATTTCTCTTATATTAATATATTGCATAAAGAAAATATACATATAAAAATTATATACAAAATATGTTTGACGTGCATGAGTGAGGTGAGCAAGTGACAAAATTAAATTAAAAGAGCCTGAGCTGTGTGCTCCAATATGGAATGGTGTATGTGACGTGCAGGAGTGAGGTGAGCAAGTGACAAAGTTAAAAGAGTCTGTGTTGTGTGCTCCAACATGGCCAAGAGATAGGGAAAAAAAAATAACATGCATCAACGTGACTATATATAAAGAAGCTAGAAAGGGCAAAAATCCATGGCAGTTACGCAGAGGAAAGCATGCCGTAGGACAGCATAGCAGGCATAGTTAGGCTGCAAACATTCATTATAATTTCCTCACAGCCTGAGAGTTTGAAATTAATCATTGTTCCTTTTTCACAAATACTTTTCTATTGACTTGGAACTCTCAATACTAAGTTCAAGCATCAAGCATGCTTATTAATTATTATTATTTTTAACTAATCACACATTAAATTTTAATAATATAATAATATATAATTAAATGATAATATAAAAATTTTACACTAAATCAAAATTAATTCGTTTAAAGCTAAAAAAATTATAATGTAATGCGCCGGAACCTCCAAACAAGTCGCCAGGGAAGAGAGGAGACGAAATAAATATCTTTATCCACTCCACAGAAAAGCCGCCACACATTGAAAATTCTAGAAGTAATCAATTCCTTCTCATACCAACCTCGGTGGACTCAAAATCTTGTTTTGCGATGTGGAGAGTTATATATTATGTAAAGAAATATTTGTATAAATTTTATTTATCTAAATTATGTAAATTAAATTAATTAAAAATTAATATATTATTATTTAAATATAAAATAATTATATTACATAAATATTTATATAATTATTTAAATATTAATTAATTTTAATCTACTAAACTTGATAAATAATATTTATATAATTATTTCTCACAAATATGCAAGTTACTTGGTTTAATATTAAATACTTTTATTATTTATTTAATTTTTATACATTTAATTTTATAATTTATTTATAAATTTATTTTATATTTTATTAAAATATTTTAATCACATATAAATTAATTTAATATTTATTTTATATTAACATATTTTATAAATATAATATATGTATAAAAATTGTACGTAACATTAAAATGTCTCAACAAAGTGAAGCACCCACAAAAAAAAGTCCCAACAAAGTGGGGTCAGTGGCGGGTCCTTCCGTACGGAGCTGAGTATGGAAAGAGAAAATCCAACAAAATATTCCCTAACTAAGCCATGCAATAAGATTTAAAAAAATGATAAATTTTCACAAAACATGTGGCTCAGAATTTTTTGACAAATGTAAACGATTTCAACCATTCATTTGTTATAAAAGGTGCACACATCGTGACCTCGAAGAATCCTCAAAACTATGATAAACATATATTTATATACATATTATTTTATATTTATAAATTTTTTATTAATTAATTATAATTTATTTTATTTTATTTTTTTAACACATTTATATTTTTATTCTAGCCATTTACCCATTATGTGAGCAGATATGTTTTCAAATAATGTGCAATAAGCATTATGCATGAACAAAGCTGCTTCCATAACTACCCATTTGTCTGTCTTCGTGCAGACATCTTCCTTCAACTATACAATATGCTCTTCTATTTACAGGGAAATTTTGTCAGAGTTAATAAGGGTGTCAAACCGAATCTTGATGATGGTGCGTTGTTTTTTGGTGATTCAGACAGTTAGTATGATTCAAATTTAAATTTTGGAACAAATCGATTCCACAAGAATTTTTAAAGATCCGGTAATTTATAAAATAACTTAACACCTAAGAAAAAAAGGTGAGAAAGCATGCATGTCGAAAAGAAAATTTGACAGAAATAGAAATGATATTAAAGGCGAAATTCTGATAAGCAAACTGACATGAAGGAAAACTTACTGGAAGTATACGGTTAGGAATGTAAATGACGAATAAAGCAAAGTGTGACGGAAAGGGAAAGATGTCAAGAAGCAAGCATAACCAATCCTAAGCTTACTGAAAGCTAAATTGACAGACATAAATGTAACTGGTAGGGAATTGTAAAGTGCCGAAAGTAACAACATAAAAAACTAAATTGCAAAAATGCAAAGTAAATATCCAGGAACATAAAGTACGGCTAACACAAAGTGTAAACTTGCCGAAAATAAAGTGTAAAAACAAATATTTTCAATAAAATAAAGGATTCATGCAAGTAAATGAGAGCAAGTGCAACGACAAGCAATTAAACTGCAAAAATATAAGAATTTGTAAGAAAATAAAGTTATTAATCTTGTATTTGAATATTTTTTTATTAATAAAATGAAATTGAATAAATGAAAATGGACTGGAAAAGAAAGAAAAAGAATGAAACATAATTACTATTCTCTTTGTTTGGAAGTTTCATTAACGAGACGAAATAAAACTTCATTACCCATGTGTTTCTCTCATTCCACCTCAATTTTAAGGAAACAAAAGTTAAACATTTGAAGGGAAGAGATGAAAAATGATTCTCTATGTATTCCGTTTTATTTTTATGTATTTTAAAATTTTTAAACAAAAGAAATTATTTCTCTTTCTCTCATTACTTTTCCCTTCCCCTCGTTACCTATTATTTAAACATAGTGTAAAGTACTCAAAAGTAAGAATCGGAAGTGGGAAACATAATTACATCACTTACGAGAAAAATACATGAAACATGTAAAAGATACATGAACTTAGAGAGGCATTTGATGTAAATTTGCCAGAGACATAGAATGGTGGCCATATTAATTTGACTTAACTTGTCAGCCTATGAGCATATGATGGAGAATTTTATCCATCTTTAAAAAAAAAATAAAATTAACTAACACACAAATATTATCTAACTTTGAATTTCTTATTATACTTTGAGGAAACACGTAAGTACGAAAATTAAGCTAAATTATAATTTTTTATAATTTATTTTTTTAAGGGGAAAATTAAATATTAATTTGTACAACTTGCTTAGTGACCATCATAAAATAAATATTTATCAAGGATATTGTTAGATTTAATTTTTATCATTTTTTATGTATAATCGACTCTTAAACTTAATTTAATTTTAAATATCTATTATTTTAAGAGTTTTTCTAATATTTTTCATACCTAATAAAAGATCGTGACCACTCCTTTTTCTTTGAGTTTTTCCGCCATTCCTGTTTCACTTTATTACTTGGATTGATTCCTAATTAAAAAACTAATCAATAAACCTAGTCTTGAAATTTCAATTGGCATATGGACAACGGTCTTATAATTCTGATCTGCTCTTTTCCTTGCCCTCTAAAATTTTATGTCAAAGTTCCGCCACTGATATCCATCAAGATTCACCCAGAGATCAAATGGTTCTTTGCTATATGGACCCTACAATGCGATACTGTTAGATGCTGAAAACACTGATGAATTAAATACCGTTAATATTAATAGTTAAAAAATGGAATGGCGTTTATATTTATTATCACTTGAAATCACTTCAATCCAATGGTCCACCCATTGAAAATTATTTTATAAATTATGAAAAACAAAAAAATTGATTTTAAATAAATAAATTGAGAATTCATCCATAAAACAATTGAATATTATGCATTAAATGAATCCAGAATAGATAGAATTTTTTAATTTTTTTATAGATTTTGAATAGATATTTTATATTTTTTATATATTTTTTATAATTCGATTCAAAATTCATACATTCATTTGTCATCCTTAATTTTTATAATAATAACTATAGAATATACATTAACTCTCAATTAATTGTGAAAAAACATATAGAATAAATAAGTGATTATTTAGAGAACAATCTCATTATTTGAATACTTAGAATATAATATTCAGTTAATACTATTCTCATATCGAATACGGTATATCCTTTCCACTTTGGGATATAGTATATATTGGCATCTATCTACATTCATATCAACATACGGTATTTATATGAGGTATCGTATAACAAGCGTTCAAAAAACATTTTTCTTATACTTTGTTTGGATGCATGAGAGAAGAAAGAAAGAGAAATTCTTATCTAAATCCTGGACACTCAGATAGGTACACCAGACCAATCAAAACTTAATATTTTTATAGATCTTTGTGTCATATAATTAATTTCACAAAAATTCATAAAAATATTAAATCCTGATTAGTTTGATACACTTAACTTGAGTGCTCAGAGTTTAAGTAAGAATTTCTTTAAAAAAAAAAGAGAAGAGAAAATATATAGAAAAGTTTATTTTCTCTCTATATACTTGGACGAATGGAAAGTGGGAACAAAGAAAATGAAATTCAATAAAAAAAAAAGAAGATATTATATACAAAAGATGCATATACCCTTGGCTTAATTATATTTTCAAATTGAACATATTTTTCTATAAATTATATAAATAAATATATTTCATAATAAATATTAATTTAAAAATTTCAGTGATTAACATTTAAATTATAAATTTTGATTTAAAATAATTTTAATAAAAATAATTGGATTTATCTTAATATATAAATTTTAATATGCTTTTCCTGTATGATCTTTTAACCCCCTTTCACCTATTAATTTTCAACAACCACCCCCGTTCCCCCCCCCCCCCCCCACCCCCGGGTACTCTCTTTGTCTTCTCCCTCCCCTGCCCCATCAGTCCCCAATCCCCACCCCAAACCCCCATCGGGCCCTTCCCCCTCTCCCTTTACTTTATTTTATAAATGCATGCAGGCAAAGAATCAATTCTTTCTTTAGCTATAGCTCGACTTCTTCTATGCCATTTCAAAGCAAACCTTACCACTAAACTCATTTGTGGCTGAGTTCACTTACATCATAATCACTATGTTTCAGTCACCATGGCGCATAGCGGTCCTCGCCAAAATGCAAAAAAAGTCATTTTGGAAATTTTTCTGTAGCTCCTAAGAAGATTTTCGGAGGTTTTTCTCTTTGACCAAACCCCATCAATTGGTAAATTTTTGTTGTGATTCTATGTTGTTAGTTTAATTGGTGAGTTGGGTTAGAGTGTGGACCCACTGTATTAACATGCTGCAAATGGATAAGGAGGCTGTGGGCAAAGTGTTAAAATTACAACATCAGCGTCGTTCGTCCATTTTCTTTACCTCAATACGAAGAAAATTTTTGCATGGGACCCACGTTGATTTTTTTCTTTCCTCCTGATTTCTCGCCTATCCCAACGAGAGAAAATCTCTAAATCTATCTTTTTTCAGATTTTTCTCTTCCTCCATTTTTCTTTCCTGTCCCTTTTCTCTCCATCCAAACGGACGCTTAGAGAAAAATACTCTTTTACATTAGAAAAATGATGGCTTTAATTTTCAGTACTTTAGAATTTGTGCAAAGTAATTATGACAGGGGAAAAAAATGAATGAGAGTTCGTCGAAATTGTTTCATTTAAAAGATCTGATATATAACAAATATGCAAAAAATAATTAGCATCTTGGAGAATAACTGGCAGCTTGAGGATAAATGATTGACGGTGAACTCTATTTCAGCACAACGGTTCTAATAACATTTACTTTTGCTAGAATTCCACATAAATATTGTTTTAGATCAGGTTTTGGATTAACGGTTTAAGGGTAATTTGATTTACTTGAATTGGATCTCAGATATTTACATATACTATTAGATAAATAAATTTATTTATTTATGAGGAGTAAATTTCTCATAGATATGAATATCTATTACATTCCAAATAAATAGAAGATTCAATTATAAGAGATAACAATCTTATGATTTCTAATGTTAAATAACAATATTCAATTCAGATTTAACTATAATTCTTAATACACAAAACATTCCTATAAATACCACACAAGATAACAAATGTATGCATCTAATTTCAAACATTGCTCACATTATACACGGTCTAACTTGAACATCGAAGTACTTTTTGTAAAAACTCATCTCATCGCACCACTGTCGCAGTAACCGTGCATCGGAGGAAGCCATCATTGTCAACCTCATTCAGGTATTTCTCTAAACCACGTTTAGAACATCGACGCTATTGTAAGAAAAGGTAAAACTCTCACATTCCACAAATCTCATAGCCATGGCAGGGTAATTGCGCAAGTGGATGGTCCTAGTAGCCACCATATGGATTCAGACATTCACGGGAACCAATTTCGAATTCTCGCAGTACTCCTCCACCTTGAAATCCGCACTCAACATCTCCCAGGTCCAATTGAACTACCTTGCCACCACCAACGATATGGGCAAGGTTTTCGGTTGGTCCTCTGGCCTCGCTCTCATGTATCTTCCGATCTCTTTCGTCATGTTCATTGCGGCTTTCATGGGGTTCGTTGGCTATGGCCTACAATGGCTCGTTATCAACCATATCATCGTTTTGCCTTATTTTTTGATTTTCTAGTTTTGAAGGGATGACATTATTTTACCGAAAAAATAAAACTTTAAAGTGATAACTTTCTTAATTTCCTCCTTTGGCATTTTTGTCTACTGTGTTTTGCGGTCTGGTTTTCCCTTTACGTCGTTTTTGTTCTCGCAATCTTTCAACTGGTCATCATAGTATTCTTGTGATCCCAACTCCAAAATGATGGTTCCAATAGTTATTAATTTTAAACAATAGAGTAGTTGTTCTGGACTGGGTTTCGGGTTAGCGATAACTTGAAGTGAGAGCTCATTTACGCATCAATGACACCAAACCCTCTAAGCTGCAATTCTCCCTAAAGACTACTAAAGCAAATCCTTTAATTATTCTTAATTATTTTATGTGAGATTAATTATCATCATTTTACTTGCATTATTATTATTAATTGGCATTGCTCCAACATCCTATTTGTATGGTGTGGCATGTTAGTAACTTGTAATCACTTGGCATTCATTATTGTGCATTCTATATATCTACATTGATGGCAAGTCAAAATAACGGTCGTCTAGTAATCATCCTTGTGCTATCAAACACAGACACAATTTTAAGTGTGCTAATTCCCAAAAAATCGCACAACTTAACTTAGGAATCACCGAGTATTGGATCAGGGTTCACGATGCCTCTTAAATTACCTTAACAACTCATAAAAGGCAGGAACTAAGCAAGGACTCCATCTCCACTGTTACCTCGACCTAATCACACATCAGTCAAAACCTCGGCTATGCCTCCATCCCAGCCAGTACCTCAACGTGACTTCGCGTCCATGAGTACCTTGGCTTGAAAGACCTTGGACCTCAACATGCCTCCATCTTGACCAAGAAGGATCAAGGACCTCATTCATGCCTCCATTCTAGCCAGTACTTCGGTTGTGACTTTGACTCCATAAGTACTTCGACCCATTCTTATATAAATCAGTACCTCGCGTGACTTTGCGTCCATGAGTACTTTAGCATGACATCATCTCTGCCCTACCCATAAGGTTGCTTATGGTCACCTTGACAAGGCCCAACACCTCCCTGATGAGGTCTGAGGGATACGTTCTCCAATGGGTCCCAATATCCCGACTACGTCATGTTAAGGATAAGCGAGATAGAGGCCGGCATTCGCCCCATCGTAAAGAGCTTTGGGTTTTCACCCAAGTCCCCACTAACTTGACCTTAGCCCATACGGACAGATGTCGTCCTGTAGAGGTTTAAAGTATTTAAACATGCAACCCACAAAGCCAAAGTGTCTTGGCAAGGTCCGAGGAATACAAGTTCTGAAGAAGAACAACTATTCCGATTGCAAATAAAGGTCAAACAAGGGAATCCACTTGACCGGTTTCCTTGTTCAAGGAGTAAATTCAAGGGTTTTAACTCGTACCCTAATGACCCTAACCTTAATCCATAAACAAAAGTTTAGAGATGTTAAGTGTATTCGACTGTTGCCAGGATAATGGATGCCACACCAAGAGACTTCTGTGTCAAAGTTATATTTTATATTCTCACCTAACCCATAAACATAAAAGTTTAAAAAGGTTATAAGTAGTAGACCATTGCTCGAGATAGTAGATATCACACCAAGATCAGGCTTCTATGTCTAAGTCATTTAATATTTTTACCTAATCTATAAGCCTAAAAAGGTTTAAAGTAGTTAAGAGTAGTAAATTGTTGCCCGAGATAGTGGACGCCACACCAAGAAGCTTCTGTGTCTTAGTCATTTTATATTTTTACCCTACCCATATGCCTAAAAAAAAGATTAAAGTGGTTAAGAGTGTTAGACCGTTGCTTGGGATATGTGTACGTCACTCCAAGAGGCTTCCGCGTCAAAATCTCACTTCATGGTTTCATATTTTACAATTTGACTAAGTGTCAATAAAAGTAGAGAAACATTTCTGATAAATAAATCGAGCGTTCATATTCGATGAAAGGACATCAATTCAAATCCTAGATTTTTCGAATTGAGAGAGATATTGAGAGAGATTACTAAGTGTTATAGAAAGATGCCTAAAATCGAGAGTTATCCAAATAAATAAGTGCCTGAAACCAGGACTTGTCCAAGTACACACAAAATAAAAACCCCACACAGGGGGCAAAATAAAAAGAAACAAAAGAAGGAATTAGGCTTCTGGGGTAGGCTTCTCCTGGGTAGGCCCTCTTCCGCCTCAGCCTTCTTTGTTGGCCTATCTTCCGGACTCTCTGCTCCATCCTCCTCGTCGATGTCCGTTGTGGTAGGAACTTGATCCACAGGAGTGACCTCGGGAACGGCATCCATAATTCGACCATCCCAGACCACTCTCCTTGAACCAATCCCCTCCTCAATAAGGCTCGGGTTTAGAAGGCAAAGTTGAGCGAGTGCGTTTGAGAAGGATTCATCCATATTGTTGGCCCATTCATCTTCAATATCTATAATGCCATTTTTCAGTACATGGCCCCACCCTCGTCGACCCACTCAACCAAGAAGTTAAGGACATCGACCTCATCTTCGGACAACGCAGACATCAGAGTTTCTATATCTTCCAAGCTCCTATCCCACATTGCCTGGGTCCAATATAGATACATCCTTAGTTCACCGTCCAGGGTAACGAAAAAAGGTATAAACCCCGGAGCTCTTTCAACTCAGAAGAAGTCCTTCTTAAAGTTTTTGAAATACTCTTGGTAGGGTTTGAATACTTTTCGCTCGGCCTGTGCACGTAAGGTGACCCACCCTTTTTGAAAACTATTCCCAGAGGGTGAAAACCAGGTGAAGAGGAAGAAAAATAATTTAACAGAGTACGACCATCTAAAAATCTTACAAACGAGCTCGAACATCCTCATAAAACCTCATGCATTTGGATGCAATTGAGTTGGAGCTACCCGCAAGTGGTTCAGGACTTCAATCTTGAATTCGGAGGAGGGAAGCCGGACTCCGATGTGAGTAAATAATGCATCATACATATAGATGAAGTGGTCGCACTTTGTTCTTATGGAGCAAACCCTCTTTTGGTCCACGGGGCCCGAATTGCATACTTTTTGTCCCTTAATCAATCCTCGGTAAGGTGAAGATATTCTTTCTTTTCTCATGCATCTTCTGAGTTCTCGACACTTGAAGGAGTGCCTAAGACCTCTTGGTCAACCCATTGGTATAGGCCGACATCTCTTGGGAAGATGAGTATTCTAGATTTTGAAGCAGTCATTCTTCGACGTGCCATATCCGTGTTGTATGCATTACCTATAGAGGTCGTACTCATGTTAGAATCAGAAAATGATTTACTAAGATTCCCTAACTCTATCATGAGCTCGAAGAGCGAACGTGATGGTCTTAACCTTGCAAGTTCCCTAGAACAATCTGCCCTCTATCATGACTCCAAGATATCCATCCCGGTTATCAACCTCAGACCTCTATTAGAGTCTCCACCATGAGAAGAATGTCTTCACTGCGCCTGAGGCAGTGGAGATGGTGGAACACTAAAAATCTCCAAGGACACAATCTCCTCATCATTGTTTTTCGATATCTTGTCTCTCACAATGAAAGATAATGGAAGAAAAGCAAAGTGGGGAAAGGAAGTACCTTATTTTTAAAGAGGAAAAATTGTTGAGAAGTTAAAACAACAAAAGAATGGTCACTGGATTCTCACCGGAAGGTCGCTGAAAATCGCTTAGGTTCACTATCGTAGGAAAGCAGAAATGGAAGAAGAGAAGAAAGTGAAGGATTTTCCCCTCACTCCTTTTCATAGACGCAGAGGACAACCCAATCGTTACCACAAATGGCGGCAAAAACGTCTCTTCCTTTTCATTTCAAAATTTGAAAATGGCAATTATGACGTTATGAATCCCAAATGGCGGCTTCCACTATCTTTCAACCATGTGGCGTACTATTTCTGAGTAGAGCAGTTGAAAGAACAACGCTCATAACGCTCAGAGTTGAAGCGGCGCATGACATTGTATGAGGACATTTAAACCGGATCATGGACTTGCATCATGATATTATGGTAAATCATAATACGGATCTCGGCTCAAGACCAAATTACTTTCAAAATTTGATGGGCCCCACAAGTAAAATCTGTATAGGGGCAACATACCATGAAGCTCGGATGACGGTGTGATGACCTTAAGCAGAATGGTCCGTTCCGGATCCCGACCTTACTCATCGACAATGGGGGCATTTTATGACATATTAAAGACCTCGGCCATTTGGTAAAAATATTGCAAGATCCGGAATTTATGTTATGACTTGAATTCCTTTGTCCCATGTGTGTTGTTTACTCTCGTTGAACTCAGATATCTTGACAATTAGCTGTCACATCTAAGCACCAAGTTGGAGGCAATTATTCTAGAACAGGTTTCGGGTTAGCGGTTTAAGAGCAACCCTGCCCACCTGAATAGGATCTCAGATATTTACGCATATTATTAGATAAGTAAATCTACCTGTTTATGAGGAGCATATATCTCACAGAATCTCTCATATATATGAACATCTATTACATCCCATATAAATAGGGGATTCAGTTATAAGATATAACAATCACATGAATTCTAATAATAAATAATAACATTCAATTCATATTTGACTATGATTCTTAACATACATTAAGATACTGCTATAAATATCACATAGAGTAGTAATGTATACATCTAATTTCAAACATTAGTCACCTTATGCACAATCTAACTTGAATGTTGGAGTATTTTTTGCAAGTATCTACCCCCTCGCACGACTGTCGCAGCAACAATACATCGGAGAAAACCACCGTTGTCAACCTCATTCAGGTATTTCTTTGAACCACGTTCAGAACAAATATAAAGATAATTTGCAAGTAAACAAATAATGGGAAAGAAAGGAAGACAATGGCAGCAACCAGCTTTTCAAAATGGTACATGGTTACAGGAGATAAGAAGACAGTGACTAGAAAATGAAGTAACCGGCAACATAGAAAATAGTGGTAATAATGAAACTTCCACGGAACATATTTGGAGGATAAGAAACGATGGGTGTGGACGAAGAGTGCAGAACCAGCCACTTATTAACGAGAGAGAGAGAGAGAGAGAGAGAGAGAGAGAGAGAGAGAGAGAGAGAGAGAGAGAGAGAGAGAGAGAGAGAGAGAGAGAGAGAGAGAGAGAGTGTTGGGTGGGGGGAGGGACGGAGGTGGAATACCAACCTTATCTCGTTGGATATGTGTAGCCAATGCTGGAGATAGCTACAACTACAGGTGATGTCCAAGGACGATGGTGAATAAGAGACTGCGTTTTTACCAATGGGAAGGAATGAGTTTCAAAATGGTAAGTGATCAAGGCAATCTTTTATTGAGGCCTTATACACCCTTTTTAATTGGAAGCCAAATTTTGATGGACAATTCTCTCAAAAACTTAAATCATTAAGTAAAGAAACATGAATGATTTTATTATATATATCAATCCACCAAAGTTCAGAGTTATATATCCCTAATTTAATTTATAAATGTCAAGAATTAACTAATGGTTCTTGTACGCTACAATTATTTGTTATTTCATTTTGCTCATAAACGGATTAATGTTATGATTCATTTTAAGACATATTAAAACTCATTAATGTAGTGATCCATTTTATAATGGATTCAAGACACCTAATATTTAATTAGTATAGTTTAGTGAAATCAGTGTAAACCTTAACCTAATACGTTTTTTAATGGGAAGGCTCATTTATGTATATATGGCTAGGTTTTCTCTACACTCCATAGCCTTATTCTTGAACTTTATTTTTGTCTCTCTTTCTTGGACAAAGGGGCAAAAAATTGTGTTTTTATCCTCCTATTTCAATCTGTTTGTGCCTAAGCAAGATTTTGGACTTGTGAAGTTGAAGTTAGGACAAACACCTTCGTAGGAATGGTTAATTTCTTCCTGAGCTACTTTCATTTTATTTAGTGCATTGACATTTCTCTACTAGGATTTGGATTGCTTGCCCAATTCCGAGTATATTTTGTAAATTAGCGAGCATGTGAAAAGTTATAGTGAGCATGTAATACATGAATGATGATATTATAATGAGCAGACATTATAGTCAGCAAGTGAGACATTATAGTGCGCACTGAGCAGACATTATAGTGATCACTAAGCAGACATTAATTATAGTGAGCACGTAAAACAAGACTGATGATATTACCCAATGATTTTCAAATTTGAATATGGAATGAGGTTTAGGGTAAGAGTAATTTAGGTCAAAGGAGAAGAGAGATGCATGTGGTCTGAATTTGATGGAGGAAGGAAACCAATTTTAAAATGAGGAAAAGAATTCATCCAGGTTGGTAGTATTTAATTTCATGGAATAGATTCTTACGATGAAATATTCAAAACTTTGACAATGACGGAGAAATTATTGTCTTTCTGGAGATAAGTATCTCTTAAGTTTTGTTAAAAGCACTAACAGGTTATGATCTTTAGAAATCTTTTCCCATACTTTTTTGGTATCATCTCATTCGCACAAATATTATGGATTAAGACCGACGATAGAATAACCATAATTAGTCAAACTAACGGTGAAATTGTTGATTTTCCTAATATGAGAACTATTTCTTTGGTTTTTGCTAAAAACATTAGATGATTTTTGATAAAATCTTATTTCAAACATTAATTTTTATTAATTTTAATATGTCTTTCATCTTTACACTATAAACTTCAATTTTTAAAATATGATTGCTAACAGAAAAATTAGGAGATGATGGAACTGACAATAAGTTAAAGGGTCTAATTTTCAAAAGAAATCAAAAAAAGTGTGAACAAATTCACGTATATATCCCGCAAACTTTGTATCTATGGTGAATTAAAAAACTTTTTGGAACTTTTTGTAAAATCACTTTAAAAAAATACATTTATAAAAAATAATTTTGTTAATTAAAATTTTGTTTGACTACTTATTTTATGAAATATTTTCTTAAAAATTAAAATTTTTATTTCACCATTGTTACACTCAATGTGATGTGGGGTTCTAATTTGCTGTAAAAAAATAATAATTTTTATATTCTTACATCAAATAGTACATACATTCTTTTTTACATTCTATCTAATATTATTTATTATACATACTTTTTTATTATTTTCTCTCATTCAATCACATCCCTTAAAAAAAATATGAATAGTACTTATACCTCTTTATAAGAGTATAAGATGATAATTTTTCAAAAAACAATGGTCATTTAGTCACCTGTTCTATGTCATAAAATGAGACATTTAAAAATAAAAAACAAAAAAATGTTTTGAATAAACAAGACCAATTTAACTAATTTATCAAATAATATTAGATTAAATAAATAATTTTTATTTTAAAACAGATAATATAAGGTGTTAATACATTTTTTACCCATATCATTCCATTCTCAAATGGGAAAAGCAGTTAGTGGGGACTCTCATTTTTTTTTTATTTGAGTTGCCTTCTTCGGACACCATGCACTCTTTAGAACAGTTGCAACATCCACTAACAATAATCAAACCCAAAATCTTTTTATCGATCATGTTTTAAAATTTGATTTTTATTATTTTCGTCAACATGTGATTTAGGATTTGTTCATAATTAATCCATAAGGCACAGAACCAACGTTTGATTGGTTCAATTGGTTCGATATTTATTTCCCTTAAACAAAATTTTAAATTTGAGTATTGTAAATAAAAAAATCAATATTATGAGAATTTTACACATTTGTGATTTAACTTAACTCAACTTCGAATTAGTCAAAGCTCAATACAACTTCCGGATACATGGAGGTTTATACCAAAAAAATCCACAAGGTACAGCCGAACAAGTCATTAGCTAAAGTGAACAAACCCGGCCCCAAAACTAAATGGGTTGAGTGTAATTTACCAAAATTAATATTAATGTATTTGGCCAAGGATCTTTTTTTTTTTTTTTTTTGGTAAATGGCCAAGGAACTTCTTTGATGTATGTACAACTTTGACTCTTGGGAAACAACCATATGAACAAGGGCCTACTTAATAATTGAAAAGGTTGCAGATATTGGGGCCTGGCTTGCAACCACAGGTGCTGCTGTTGTAACAACAAATACTGGCCAGTCAATTCTGTTTGCAGAACTAAGAATAATCAACATCTAACAGATAAGAATTTACTACATGAAGAAATAGGGGATTGTTTTAATAGGTCGTATCTCCAAAGATGTTATATAAAATCAAGCAGTAAGGCAAACAAGTCCAAATGACTGAATGAGAATATTCATACAGACTGGACACAAGTTTTTGCATCAGGATCAAGATACAGTGCAGTCACTTATGTTGATCCAGCCAGTAAAATGTAAGGCATAAAAAAGATTGGCTGTGAAAATCCAAAATTTTACTATGAAATTTGACATGTCTAAGTTGGCCACGAAGTTTGTTATTGTAACCTGCATAATCTTAGGTAAATCTAGACTAGGGCAAGTCTTCAGGAAAACGGAACTACAACATTAAATTTCGCTTTTCTTTATATAAACAACTCATTGTATGAGCAACCAATTCATTCTGATCTTGATAACATTAATTTTAATCCCTCCACCCCCCCCCCCCCAAAATGTTTTGATCCCACATGAATCTGATACCAATGACTTAATTAATTTGAATGAGATTTACATCCAGATAAACATAGTATACATCTTGTTCACCATATGAAATGCTGCAATAAGCACAGGTGCCATCAACACATGGCCACTACAAGTGTGCAAGTATAGCATATGTGATGTGTGACACTCTTCACATTTTTTACATAAAGTTTAACATCTTGTCTCCCTCACACGGAGTGAGCGGTCAAGGTAGGCAATAGTCTTTTCCAGTCTTACTATCAAATCAAATGCATTATGCTTTGCTTGTTTCAGATTTTCATCACCTCCAAAAGGTCATCGAAGAAGGAAATTTTTCTTTTGGACAAAGGTGTTTCGAAACGCCTGATTTTCTTGTTTGCAATGAGATCTATCTAAATTAAACATACAGTTAGTCTTTTGCTTCTTTTTCTCCCTTATTTTTTCCTTTTTTGTGTTTATGGTGAGTTAACCTGTTTAACTCACCATAGCTCACCTAAAGTTAATTGAGTTGGCATTTCCCAGTTCATGGCAAAGTGAACAGCCTAACTCACTTTCCCCTCACGTGGTGAGCCAACACGAGTCATTTATATAGTAGAATGGTGTACTAGAATCCATACAGCCAACTCTATTTAGTGAGAATTAGGATTGGTTATTGTTGTATTATTCTTCATTGATTATTGTTGAAATTATAAGGTTTAGATATAAGGAAAGAAGAAAAAAAGAAAAAAGAATGATATGGAAACATATGAAACTAGTTTGGTTTGATGCATGTGAATTACAAAGTAGTGCTCACGAGCCTGTAGCTCAATTAGCACCAGCAATTGACAACTTCATCGTTGAGATATTATATTAAAGATGAATTCTTCTAAAAGCTTAAACTATTAGATGGATGTTAAAAAATGATTTTATATCACTAACAATTATATTACCAAATACTTCCACTAAATTCATGCAACTGTGACATAACAACTGGAAAAAGAACAAGACATAATTGAATAGTAACTTAAAATATAAAATTATCATAAATTATTCAACATAAAATATCGCAAAGAGAAAGAAAAGTGAATCATAGTACGTCCACCATGAAGTTCTGTAATAAGAATGTGGCAATATATACTTGTTGATTATATTTTAAAGGAAAATGATTCATGCATACAATTTTGTCACATTTTTTACAATCACCTACTTCATTAAAAAAAAGAAGAAAGAGGATGGAATTTGAAAAAAAAAACTAAATACACAAGTAATATGTATTTAATATTTACTAATGTGATAAAATAAAAATAAAAATGTATAAAATATAAAATTAAATTAAATGTAATTAAACTATAAAAATTATATAAATATAAAATAATATGTGATTAGAATTATTTGTAATGTAACAAGGCTGTCCAGAATAGGCTGAAAGAAGGAAAGGAACACAACTACGGTAATGCAATCCGTACACAGATGGGACTGGAAAAAGAGCCCACAAGTTGTCAAGCTCAAATTAACTATCACTTTATTTATTTTTGTCTCTTGGTACAAATCACTTCATTTATTAATAATTATGAAATACAAGGAGGAATTGAAATCAACGGTAATAAAAACTGTATGTACCTGTTATCTGAACATGATAACACCAAGGGAAGTCCAACCTTCTTTTCCAACTTTAAACATCGATGTATACACAGGTGAAAAAGCTCTTATATCAGTGCTACCATATTTCCTGATGTTGAATATACCTATACCTCCAATTAACCAAAGCGGGACAATTGGAGCAAATTAGAGCCAACCAATTCTATCTATATCATAATGTTGCATGATGAATAACACAACTAATATTGCAAGTTTGCAACAGCAACCAGCACAACTACGCCTATAACCCAGAAAAAAAAATGCTTTTCAAGACTACAAAATTAAAATCATCTAAAACTATAATACTTGCACACATAATGGTAGAAATAGAAGAAAAATGCACGATTCCAAGTTTAGGACCATACCGTTACTCAAATCAGGGTGATCAATGTTGATGGAGCTAGCCGCAGATAAAACTACAACAGAAAATCTTGTTATGAAAGTCTTGAATTAACTGGAGATGTATTTAAGATGATACTCAAAAGAAAAAACAAAACTAATTGCAGCAAAATCATTTGGTCTGGAGCCCTAAGCAATATAATATACATATATAATAGATAAATGAAATAAAAGAACTAAAATAAATTAATCTCTAAAAATCACCCATACTAAAGTTTTTCTAACACATTTTCTTTTATAAATAAGAATTCTTTAAACAAACACCGTGAAGCACAACTTATGCGCTTGAGATTGAAATCATCACTGAAATATTTGAAAAGCACCCTAAGAAACAAAAAAAAGGGGGAAAAAAGAGGTGAAGGTCTCTTGAGATCAAGCTGAACTCAGAAACATACATGCAAAACACAGGTTCAGTTATTATTGTCTATAAGAAAGAAATTGTGAGAGAGAGAAAACAAGTAGTTCAGTTCTTAGTTCTTACTCTTCCTTCCTTTTCTTTTCTTCTGACTCAAGAAGGTCTTCCAACACCTTGTTATCCAAATACTCAAACTCAATAACTTCCCTCGGTTGTGCAGCAGAAGAACTTCCAGTGGCAGTAATAGAAGAAGAAGAAGAAGAAAAAGATGATGCAAAATGGAGATGAGAAAAGTACTCATCAGGAAAATTAAGAATTGCAAGAGCACCCCTCAAACTAATGGCAGCACGATCATAAGCTCTAGCAGCTTCTTCTGCTGTACCAAATGTCCCCAACCACTGCCTTCCCGTAGGCTTTGTAGGGTCCCTTATCTCTGCCCCATACTTCCCCCATGGCCTCCTCCTTACGCCACGGTATCTCACTTCTTCCCCTCCCTTCTCTCTGTCTTGCTCCCCCTTCTGTGCCTCCTCCATGTTACTTCCTGTTTCCTGATAAAAAATTTGGTTTCTCTTTTGAACCCTTTCCTTTTGCACTCTTATTTAATTGGACAATTGGTAGGGTCAGTTTTTCTGATTGCATGAAATAGATGCTTATATTATAGGAGAAATTTCACATCTATCAAAAAATTATTTAAATACTTAAATTATTATTTGATATATATAAAAGTATTATTAAAAATTAATATAATTTTATGATAATTTTTATTATCTTACACATATCAAATAATAATTTAAGTATTTACAATATATCATGTCTATTTAAGAATTACTTTATATTATATATGTATATATAGGCAGCCTATCATTGAAAATTGTGTCACGTTTGAGCTATCAGTTGCTAATTTTTTCAGTAGAAGAATGCTTATTGACTTGATTCTTATAAGCTTTCGCGAGAAATTGTTTAAATTCGATTCTTTGACTAGAATATTGTTACTAAATTCGATTCTTGTGTTAAGAGTTCCTGGTGTTGGTGTGTTTCAAATTTAAAATTTTTGGTGTGTTTTAGTTAAGGTTTAGGTCCTACACTGTCTAGGACACGCTCTTGAAGAACTTTTATATATGGATGTTATGCAAAGGTAAATATATATTGTGTTAGGATTTTAGACTTAGGGTTAGCTTTAAACTGTATTGTTTTTGAAATTTTGTTTCTATTTTTGTTTTTTTAGTTTGGTTAGTAGTTAAAATTATTGTACATCCACATCTAAAATTCTTGTACCAATCAATATACATTGTTAATCAATTTTTAACACGTTAAATGCTGTGGTGTGCAATTTTTAGAGTGCACATAACATAACTGCAAAATAAAATGTACAAGCTAGGTTAATAATGTTATTTACAAAAATAACTTTTCTTACATCATTTTTATACCATTTTTTTATTGAATAATAAGACAAAATAAACACTTTTTAATACACATTAAATCTTACTTTTTTCTCAAACAATAGGTGTAAACAAAAATAATAAAAAAATAGTGGGCAAAAATCATTTCCCTTTTACTGCATGATATATAGTTTGTGACATTGACATTGGACGTTCAGAACTCTTTTTCTATTAGGTGCAAGTGGGGTGGAGATAACTTTATGCGCGTAAAACAACTGGAATTGCAGAATTACTAGATGATTTGACAATAAGATAATTAAAAGCCAATCAGGTGTAGGCTGGATTTTGACCAGAACTGTATCATGGTTCAATCTTTTTTTCGCGGGCTGTTCCTACACCTTTAGGTGTGAGACCAATGCTATAATTTCACACACAGAATATTACATTTATAACTATAATTTTCTTATATTATTTTTTATGTTATTTTTTATACTATTTTATATATCATTAATTATATTAATTTTTTATTATATTTTTCATTTAATTACAATCATTAAAAAATAATATAAAAAATAATATAAAAACATCATTTTTCTTACAGTTAAGTCCTTTCCACAATTATTGTGCGATGACACATAAAATAGTGTCATGAGCTGCACTCTCAAGTCCACTCTGTTCAATTTTTCAATTCATCATAGTTACAATCAAGCTAGTATGTAGCTATATGCCTTTATGTGTTTGGATTCGCACAGCTTGATCAGCATAAGTAAATTTTTCAGGTTGGACTACATCAACCCGAACCTTGAACTGAATCGAAATAAATTCTAACATTTGCCCTTTACGTGTTCCTAATTTTGTTGCATTTCCTCATTTGAAGACATTTCCACGACCAGTCTAACATTTTCTCACCTCAATGCCCACATCCACATGTAACTCTGTTAGCTTCAATTCCACCTTTCTCTCAATCTTCCGAAATCCTTTATATAAAAGAGAATTTTTGTTTTATGTTTTTAAAACTATCATTATTAATTGTTTATTTAATATATATATATATAGCGTATCTGGTTAGAAGAATGTTTATTATAAGAGGTGAGAGAAGTAAATCTTAACTGTTAGATCTTATATGAATAATTAATATTAGAACAAAAATGCACGTGACTTTTTTAAATGGTCACAATATATATATATATATATATATATATATATATATATAAGAAAGCTTGTCTAGTGATAAGTTTTTATTACGAGATGATAAGATGAGTAAATTTTAATCATACAACCATACATGAATGGTCAAGATTAAAAGTTATTTAAAGGTCGTGTGATCACTTAAAAAAGTCACATGCATTTATGTTATAATATTAACTATTCATATAAAATCTAATTATCAAGATTTATTCATTTCACCTCTTACAATAAATACTCTTCTAACCAAATACATTTCATATATATATATATATATATATATATATATATATATATATATATATATATATATATATATATATATATAACAGATGATTGTAAATACATCTTAATACTTATTTTTTATACATCTTATTATTCTGGTATCATATTTCTTTTTGGGTATCAATACTTTAATTAATTGTTAAATATTTATTTAATGTACTTTAAACATTTATTATAACAACAATGATAACAATGATATTTACACATTATTTTTATTATACAATTTTTTTTTTTATAATAAAACAAGATAAACACATTAACATTAATTTCTCTTATTATAAGTACTAACAAGGCATATAAACTATTGATGATTCATTAAAGCTAATGATGTCAAAAAAAGAAAAAAAAAAAGATACCATAGCGAAACTAAATTCTTACATTCGCAATTTTCATCTCACAACCGTTCCCAACTTCGATTTTCTATGTGAAATGGGTAGATTGCTCATTCTTAGAAAATAGAATATACCCTCTAGATCAATTTTAGAAACCAGGAAAGAAAAAAGAGTAATTTCATGCATGGGTAATGTTATTTGGACATTAGATTTTTTATATCATTTTTATACCGGATAACAATTATTCAATTATTGATTAACAAGTAGTATAGATTGGTTATCAAATTAATAATCTGTTCTTAACTTATTAGTAACAAATTACTAGTTCGATAACCAATTTATGTATATTATTAACTAATAATTAAATCATCATTAACCGGTGTTAAAATAGTATAAAAAAATTGGTATACAAGAGTTATTTTCCTTTTGTGCAAAAATGATATAAGACATCCACAAGGCCCATATGCTTATATAATTCGAGAATTTGAGAATTCGTAGATCGGTTTGACTTTGAGGGAACTAGTCTGGCTGTTTCACTTGCTTGCAAGAAATAACCTCGTTCAAGAAATGGATGCCTATAGGTTGAGTTTTAGTGTGCCTAGTGACGGGTCTTGAGTAAAAAATTTTGGGTGGCTATAATGATGTTTTAAAAACATATAAGGAGAGATATATATAATTTTTTTAAGTACTTTAATAGAGTTTTTAAAATTTTTGGGGTGGCTATTGCTTCCCCTGTTCCCATTAAGATCCACTACTTAGTGTGCCCATATAATTGGCCAAGAAGTCTATTCCCCTCTCTGAAACTATGAGACATTTTGATGTGCCACTGCTTCCTCTTGAAGTTTAGTATATTATCATATCATGCTCCAGCTTGGCTTAAAGGTGGGTTATCCAAATAACCAGTATTCACAATAACTGCAGTTGAGCGTGCGTGGCTAAATGTTGCCATATTCTGGACTCTTGTTTTTTATTCAAATATATGATCATGCCATTTTAATTGGTCAGTTATGCACATCATTAATTGGACAAGCATCTTTGTCAGGTGTTAAGGCCAGCTTTGCGTTCTACCTTCTACGTTTGTCAAGCAGGGAAATTCAAATAAAATGAGAATACTTCTAATAAAGTCGCGTATGTGGGTGACTTGGGTTACCCTATTTCAATAATTAGAGTTAAAATAATTTTAAATTCTCTTAATACTATATTTTAATAATTCTTCTAATTATTAAATAAAAAATTAACTAAATATTTTTATGTTTTTAAGATAATAAATTTATATTTTTATTTAATATTTTTAATTAAATATTAAAAAATTATTAAAAAATATATTTTAAGATAATATAGAAAAATCTAAGAAATATACTCATGTCATGTCATTTGCAATTGATAATTACCTTACAGGGCGTGATCTTTTGTTTTTCTTATGAAGTATACAATTTTTTATTGTGGAGGCTGATTCCAGGTGTGCATTACAGTTTTTGGAGGCTGGCTGTGATGAGTGATAAGTTATGAGTGATGGGTCCCCCCCTGTGCTTCTGTGGTCTACGCAGTCCTCTCTTTTATGGATCAAAATGTGGTGGTTAGGTAGCAACACGTTATTAAAATTTGGTTAGTTTAAATGGTTTAATATTTATTTTTATTAAATAAAATTTTAAATTTAAATATTATAAATAAAAAATTAATATTAAGAGAATTTTTTAATTTTTTAATTCGATTTAATTCAATTTTAAATTAATCAAAACTTAATATAACTTTAGATATAAGAGAATTTATGTCAAAAAAAGTGACAATACATTTAGTATACAGTGGCAATTAGATTCATTAATCTATTATTTATCAAACTCATTCATATTTAAATCTAATCTAATTTATCTAATTAATTATATTAATTAATAGATTTAATATATTGAATAAATTTGATTAGTTTTAGTTGATGGATAATTAATAGATCAATCAAAATATTTATTAGATATTCAATAGATATCCATAGCATTTAGAGAATGAAATGTATTTATAATTTATAATATACGGAAGGAGTTTAGCTAGATACATCCGATGAATAGAAATGTAAAAGTGAAAAATGAATTGTATTTGGATAAATGAATGCATAGATACATCTATTTTAGAAACATTATAGTTGATGTATGAAAAAGAGAGTTACATTTATTTCAACAAAATATGATTTTAAATTGATGAGTTTATATTTATTAAAATGAGTTATGGATGAAATGTATGACATTAACAATTTTTTAATAAATCTTAAATAGATTAATAATTTATTTTTTATCCATCATCCAATCTAAAATTCATCGAATGTATCCATTTGCCACTACTAATTTATCTTGAGGTGAATCGAATGTATCCATTTGCCACTACTAAATTATCTTGAGGTGAATAGCTGCGCCGACTCCCTTGCCAAGCACAGCCATACCGCAGAGTTAGGTGTTCATAATTTATTTTATTTCATGTGCCTTCTTTTTCGGTTGAGTTCCTCTCATTCCTTTCTTTGAATCTAGCCATACCTTTTTTTTTTCCAAAGAATGTTAGGTTGTTTTTTTCAGTCTGTGACCCGTTTATTATAAAATATTATATGTATATATATTAGTTAATTAAACAGTGCTATATAACAGGAAATTTTTTTACAAATCAAAGTACAAATGACGTGGCTAACCTACTTTTCATTTTTTAGAGTTTTTATTGACACTCCTCTCTTTTACTAACTTTTTTAATCATTTTCTTAAACTATCCTTTATTAATTAGTTAAGTGAAACTAGTAGTCTATTGTCACTTTTATACATATTTAAAATTTTTATTAACAAATATAATGATTAATTTTAATGCAGAAAAATCTATTTTATATTATTAAAATAATAAATAAACACATTTTCACCTGACATTATATTAATTAAATATGCTGTTATAATCAATTTTATAAACATAAAATAAATAATTCTTTTTTTAAAAATGTAACTGAAGCTTATTTCAATAAAATTCTAAATTCTCATTATATATCTTTTTCTATAAAACCCTAAATTTTACATATATTTTATGTAATATGTGAAAATATTTTATAAAAGTTTACTAGAGCTTATATATATTATTCTATAATTTAGACAAATATATAAATGCCATAACATATTGTATTATCGCTATTCAACAATCACATATATTTGAGAACTTACATTGCATATATGAATAGTTCTTTTTCTTAGGAAAAAAATGTATATTCGCCTTTTTGTTTAAGATTTCTAATCTTCAGGAAAGGGAAAAAAATATTATGGGGATTAATTGATTTATACAAAGGCATTAGTGACTTTTGCTCTTCGAACATTTGAAATCGGATTTAACATATTACATAAAATATATGTAAAACTTAGGTTTTCTATTAAAAAATGACATATAATGAGATTTAAGATTTTATTAAAATAAGCTCCAACTGTTATATTTTCAAAAGATAATTAGTCAAGTTATGGTCATAAAATTGATTATAAAATAGAGTATTTAATTAATATATTCTCAGGTGAAAAATGTATTTATTTATTATTTTATAATATAAAATAAATCTTTTGAAAAATGTATTTATTTATTATTTTATAATATAAAATAAATCTTTCTCCATTAAAATTAATTATTATATTTGTTAACAAAAAATCAAATATGTATAGGGGTGACAATAGAGTTTCACTCAACTAATTAATAAAGGGAAATTTGAAAAAATGAGAAAAAAAAGTTAGTAGAAAGAGAATCACAATAGACAAATGGGAGTAGTAATAAACATTCCTTTCATTTTTATCTCAGCCACACGTAACACTTCAAAATAAAAAACAAACTGTTTGACAAAGTGACAATTGACAAACATCTCAAGCTAAAAAAAAAAAAAATGCAATTTTTAATGCATTCGCGTGTCGTTTTACAAAATTATTTTTTGCAGAATTTAGCATTTTTATTTTTTATTTATTGGTGAGTTTATGTATATTAACAGTTTTTTTTTTCAACTTAAGCATTAGTTATTACTTTTTTTTTTTTAAAGTTGCATATATATATATATATATATATATATATATAGGGCACATATCTAATAAGAGGAATTTTTATTATGAGATGGTGAAAGGAGTAAATATTGACCATACAATTATATATGGATTGTCAAGATTAAAAGTTATTTAAATGTCATGTGACCACTTAAAAAGATCGTATGCATTTATATTCTAATCTTAATCATTCATATAAAATTCAATGGTCAATATTCACTCATTTCACCTCTTACAATAAACACTTCTCTCACCAGATAAATTCCCTAAATATATAGAGGAGTATTTATTATAAGAGGTGAAATTAGTGAATCTTAACTATTGAATCTTACATGAATGGTCACGATTAGAATTGTTATGACTTTTTCGCAAGCGTACGGATTGTACAAGTAGTAAAATAAAGATCGTTCTCATGAGGATCAATTGATTACCAACTCCTACGACAACTTTGATTATTTAAGCGATAAAGATCAATGATGAAACTCAATCAAGATCAAAACAAGAATCAAAGCAATAAAGCAAGAAAGTAAATCAATAAAAGTCAAGATTCAACTAAGATTTAAAAGTCTAAGACTAGGAATTCACTACACTACCTCCTATGTTAAATTGTAATATTATCTTTGCTAATGTTTAATTATGTTCTTGAAGACGATTTATCCTAAATTATTTAAAACTCAATTTATTGGTACTAAAAACGTGCTAAAATTTCATCAATTTCATTTTCATGACAACAAATCTAAGTTCTAACCAATTAAGTTTTATGAAAATTGTTTACTCCTCGAATGATTTAAGCCTACATCTAGGTTTCAATTCCTAAGTTCAATTTTTAGATTATCAAGCAATTAGATTTCATTTTTTAATCTTTCACATAAAGCCTAAGATCATGTAAATATGGTGCGCAACATATCACAAGCATTAAGCATACCAAAATTGAATCAAGAACAATAATTTATCATTAATAAATAATCAAATTAACAATTCAATATAAAAAAGTAGAGAGTTACATCCTAATCCTAGAAAAAGGAATTTAGCCACTCATGGCCAATGTAGCATAAACAATAACAAAAGTTTAAGAAACAACCATGATTCTATCTCAAGAAAATAAGAAAAAGAAAATAAAAAGAGAAGATAGAGAAGATGAAGAAAGAGAAGATGTCTTCAATGGTTGATCTCCAGAACTCTTGCGTTTGTCTTCAAAACCCTAGACTTTGCCTCTTGAAATTTGCCGTTTCAAAAGTCTCTCGCAAAAGTCTCTTTCAAGTTTGGGGGTTTGCTTCTATTTATATATAATGATGAGGGGAAAACTGTCATTTTTACATTCAAGAGACCTCACACGACCGTATCTCATCTCGACACGGTCGTGTGAGCCAAGATTGTGCAACTCACACTGTAAGGGAGATACGGTCATGTGATCTAGAGACATGGTCGTGTCTCTAAAAAATAGCTACACAGAAGCTTTTCCCAAGTTAGGCACGATCATGTGAGCTTGACAGAAACGTTTCTCAAGTTAGACCCCGCTGTGTCTAACTTCTCAATCGCTTACAAGATCTGTCTAAGCCAAAATGACCCTCCTTTACTCAAAAATCACAGTGTCTTCGCTTGTTTTAACTCTAAATGTGTTAAATCTCTCTAAATCTGCAAAAACGAAGATAATGATAAGGATCTATTTAAAATTCACTAATAAATATAAGTAAATTATCACAATTTATTCAGTATAATACTATAAAATATAAGCTTATCAAGAACATAAATGCATGTAACTTTTTTAAGTACGTGGTTACATGACATTTAAGTAACTTTTAATATTGATCATATATATATGGTTGTATGATCAATATTTAGGTGAGATGAGTAAATATTGATCATACAACCATATATAGATTGTCAATATTAAAAGTTACTTGAATGTCATGTGACTACTGACCACTTTAAAATATCACATGCATTTATATTCTAATCTTAACTATTAAGATCTAATTATCAAAATTCATTCATCTCACCTTTTATAATAAACATCATTCTCACTAGATACGTTATATATACACCATTTCAATGTCAAGACAAAAACTAACATCAATAAAAATTTACAATAAGTTATATATTGCTTACTATTGAGGATCCCTAAATTTGAGTTAAAGTTATACAATCGTCATAAGCGACCAAAGATTAATCATGTAAACCAACTTTTATTAGCGTATAATCCAACTGTTAATAAACATGGGATTGATCACTCAATTTATAAAATGAGCTAAGAATGGAATTACTATTTTTACATATCAAACATAACATAAGAAGATAAACTAAATAATGTATTTTTTTAATCAAAGATAATTAATTTTTTGCTATCAATGAAGTGGGAATCAAAATCTCAAATATAGGAGTTCCAAATACAAGAAAAACAAGGATGTTCCTAAAACTTCTAACAAATTTAAAAGAATGGCTCAAGACGCTCCTTTGCACTACTAATAAAAGAAAATGTGCAAAACACATAATCAACAAACACCATATTCTTTCTCTGACCTAAGTATTAAGTTGAATAAGTGGTCTACCGGCCTTGATAGATTACGTAAATATTGCTTTCTGATTCGTGCAAATTAATAGTTAGGTGAATGCCTCAACAATACCGATAATTAAGAATTATGGTGGTGGATGCCCTTAAGTTGGTAAGATCATCTAGTAAAATTTTCTCTTGCGAAGATAATAACCTTATTTATTAATAAGTATTACAAAATGGTGTCTTATAAGAAGATATGGGGCTAAAATGGTATTGGTGATGATGGGTGCGTTTAATTTAGAATTTAGTTGAATTGATTTTAAAGGAATTAATGTTAAAATAATTTATTTGCGTTTAGAAATGATATTTCGAAAGTTAGTTTTAAAAAGATTTTATTTAGATAGTAAAGTAGAATCAATTTTGAAATGTAATTATAAGTATATGTTTTTTTAAAAAATTGAGTATTTCATCTAAAATCATTTTCATTTACCGCCAAAGCATGAAAAGTTTACTTATCTCAAAATCAATTCTAACCCTCCGAAAATATGTGTGCAGCAGAAACACTATCCATTTTTCTCACAATTGATTCTACACTTCTAAACATAATTAATTTCAACGCAAATTGGAAACCAAATAACCAGTAAATTGGTGGAAGGGATGGTTTAGAATTGAATCAAAGCTTTGAAAGTATAGGAAATGGATCCCTGGGGGAATCTTAGCCGTAAAGTTTTTTTTATATATATGTACAAAATGTCTATAGAAAATATTATACAACAAATTTAAATCATCATATTAGAATTACACCCTCTGCATTTTTTTTTTTAACTACAGAAGATCCTCATCCAAAAATATATATGGTATAGGTGAAGGAAAGTGGGTGCTTAAAATTCGGAGTCGGATGGACAGCTGAGGAGGGCAGGTATGTTCATATCTTTGAAGAATCTTGGGTGGAAAAATAATAAAATACTTTAAGTATATACTGAAAGTGATATTTTAAGAGCAATGCTATACATACATTATTTTCATACTACCATGTAATATTACTTTCTATTAATTAAATATCAAATTTGTTTAATCAATAATTTACCTATAATTAACCAAAGTATTTGTGGCAAGAATTGTGATTATAGGTAGTTAAGTAATTAATGATAAATAAATTATTAATTAAATAAGTCTAATATTTAGTTAATAAAAGTAATATAAGAAATGTGGGTGAAAAGTTTGAATGGTAAGTCATGCTTATAGCTGGCAAGCAAAGGAGGGGCTTTTTATTTTATTTTATTTTAGGAGTCATTTTCTCCCTCGTATAGCTGAAGAGATTTTGAGTCCATTAAGGTTGGTTTGAAAAGTAATCATTTACTTCTAGAATTATTTTTTTTTATCTGTACTTCTAGAATTTTTTGATGACCAATAAGTAAAAACTTCTAGAATTTTCAACACGCGGCGGCTATTCTGAAGTTTTGTAAAAGGAGAAAGAAATTGAAATTTTTCACTACTCCTTTAAAATTTCTCTCTTCATATTTTTTCGGTAAATTACACTCTATACTCTCTCACAGTTTTCTTGCATGTCACTAAACTCAAAATTTGTCTAAAATTTACACTTCACCATTTGACCAGATTTACTAACTATGTTCTAGCATTGTTAACATTTTTAATTTTTTTAAAATTATTTAATAGAAATACCAATTTTTTTATATAAATTTAACCGTACAAATAACTATAATTGATAAATAAAGTATTAAAAAAATCAAGAAAAAACTCAAATAGGAATAAGAAGAGTTTACGTAAAAGAAAAACACCTCACCCTTTTTACCAAGATTCAAATCTCAAAATTATATTTCTCTTACTCTCATCTTAGTCTATACATAGCATCAGTCTTCTCTCCAACGATTTTATTCAGATGTACTTGTTCTTCAATGTTTTATTTCTCTTTTTTTCTCTTCTCTGCCTCTCACACTCTTTCTCTAGCAATGAGTTGTTCTAAAAGTTGGTTTCTTTGATATTCAGTGATATTAGTTTTCAATTGTTTTTAATCTATCTATGTTATCTAATAAAATGGTGCAAGGTTGAAACGCTTTACTAAATGGATGTTTGTAAAATTACAAAATTATAAAAGTGTGTGGTCAATATACACTGCTTCCCTTCTTCCCCTAAGTTTCTGTAGACGTCTCACTTAATTGGTTAATATCTAATCAACGGCATGATTTTTTGTTTACAATAGAGTTGCTCACCTCATATTTTGACTAAATCTTATATGCCATTATAACCTAAATAAAGTGGTAGTTGAAGAGCTGGGGTACTAGTACCTTTTAGAATTTATTGATATGTTCATGTACATTGCTTTGAATTTATTGATATGTTCATGTACATTGCTTTGTAAAATGTTTTGAGACTTTATGTCTTCTATCTTTTGCTCCATATTCGCTTACATCTTCTAGGGACTCACCTTTAAAAGCCGGTCTTACTGTTTGAACACAACTTAATTTTCAATTATGTGTCCCTCTGCATATGAAAAGAAAGTTTATGGAAAAAATTGAAACAAGAGACAACAATAAGCTAATCTCACAATGCTAGTCTTTTCTGTAAGTGTTGCATTATTGTATGCACACATAACTAATATTAGGGTATATTTGAGATAATTATGAAAATTTGATTATTTCAATAATTAATTATTCTATAAATTTTTTTTGTTATAATCGATTATAATAGAATCAATTTTTTGTTTAAATATGTTAACTAAAAAGTGATTTTAAACTAATTTATTTTGTTTAAATGATATAAAAAATAATTATTTTTATGTATTAAATTATTAAAATATGTATAAAATGATTAAAAAAATTATTTAATTAAAAATAAAATAATATTTATATCTCAAAATGTAAGAAATAATTAAAAGTTTTTAAGCAAAATGCCCAACTTATAACTTTTGAAAAAAAGTAGTTCGTGGTAAAAAAAAATAATCAACAACTTTTAATCTTGACAACTAAACATGATAGAATATGCAAAAAATAAAATAAAATTGTTAAGTGAGAAAAAAGTTGTTGATTCAATAAAATAAGTTGAGCCAAACAAGCTTTTAATAAATAAGTGTAACTCACAAAAGGGGATTGAAGTGAATAAGTAAATAAGCTTGAGTTTAACACTTGAAAAGCACTTTCAATGTCAAGGGTTCAAGTCTACAAAAAAATTACTAATAGGGAGGAATAAACTCAGTACCCTGGCAAACGGTGTGAGACTCACATCAAAATTATGTAAGAATACTTGTGGTAGACAAAAAATTAAAATAAAAGTGTGCATTATAGTTTCAATTTATTAATATGGACAAAAGAAAAAAGTGTTATGTTCATATGACAAAATGTGTCATTGTCTTGCTGATGGATGATGAATTTAAAATTTATATATTTTTTACACAAATTGGTTATGTATCAATAGGTTTATGTTCTTTTTTATTTATTTTAGAGTTAATGATTTATTCTAAAAATTCTATGAATTACCAAAAAAGATATGAATTTCGTAAATAATTAAGAATAGGATAATTGATGTGATAAAAATTTAAAAATAAAAATTAAATAGATTATATTGTTAACAATATATACTTATAAGGTTAGAAGGAATTCTCCGTTGATGGAATTAGTATAAAAGTTAGTCAATTTAATCAAATGTAGTGAAGTGTAGATTTTAAACAGAAAATTGAGTTTAGTGTTATGTAAGAAAATCTCAAGGGAGTGGAATGTAATTTATCCTATTATTTTAACAATTCAATATTTTTCTAGATCGAAGAGTTTTGGATAAAAATAAATTAATTTACTCACTTGCCCTTGCTAGAATTTCAAATTTACATGCATATTAATTTTTGGGTGAATTAATTTTTTCTCAAATTTAAGTGTATGGTTGTTTTTGCTTAATTATTTTTAAAAAAACATTTTACTCCAATTAAGCATTTTTCTTCAAAAGCAAACATGTTTGGGTTGATGTATAAAAAGCTATTGATTTTTTTTCACTGAAAACAGCTTTTTCTTAATACTATAATTTCAGCATTGTAATTATTTGATTCAGGTTATTTCAAAAGTTTGAGAAATAAATATTTTTTAACTTCAATAAAATGAATTTTATAATTATTTCATATATCTTTTAGTAAATTAACACATATAGGATTTTTTTATACAATTCAGAGAAAACTCTTTGTCTTATCACTATTATGAATTAATATATTTAAAAATAAATTATTATTTTTTAAGAATTGATTATACACATTATTAATTTTTAACATTTTTTTTGTTTAAATATGTTTTTGGTTCATGTAAATATAGCACTATTTAATTTTGGTCCCTATAAAATTTTGGGATTAAATTGTGTCCCGATTTTTCAAAAGTGAATCAATTTAGTCCCTATCATTATCAAACATCTTTAAAATAATGACATGGTAAACAGAGATTCATCTCACCTTTGCTATGTGTCCTTGGTGACACCATGTGTCGTTAAATTTGGCTACCATATCATCCCAAATCTCCCTCCCTTCCTCCATATTTTTTTGTAATTATATTCTCCCCCTTCCTTAACATTTAAAACCCTAATCAAATAGAACTTGAACACTCAAGCTATCACACTCAAATACAAAGCAGAAGATACATCGCATCCCCTGTTTCAATCTCACACAACCAAATCAGCAACGCAAATACCTCAAATCAACACTATTGAACCCCCATCTCGCCTGAGACACCCAACCACCATCCACTTCTCACCCAATCAAACACCATTGCACCTTACCCTAGACTTCAACCTCTACCCAAGCTTGTCATCACCATCACGAACTCAATAGAACCCTGCCATCAAACTCCACCAGCCACCCAAACCACCAGATATCTGGCGACCTAAGCCACACCACCAACCACCAATCAAGCATGAACCCAAACGCAACCCACGAACATCCACCACTTGCACCCCAAACCTCATCGGAGACCCTCTTCCTCCAACTCTCCAACTAACCTCTTAGTTGCACCTCCAAACTAGTCACAATTCAACCTTAAAAAGAACTCAAATTGCACCTCTGCCTCAACCCACCTAAACTGCTGCTGCTATTCCTACAAATCCATCACCACCATCTAAAATGATTTATGCCTCTGCAACTAGGGTTCCAAATGTTAAGGAAAGGAGGAAATAGAATTAAAGAAAGAACGGGAGAATGAAGAGAGATTTTTAGGATGATATGGCACATGTCATGCATAGGACAATTTAATCCTAGGTGGCCAAATTTAATGACATGTGGGGTTATTGAGGACATCTGGCAAAGATGAGATAAATCTTTGTTTATCATGTCATCATTTAATAGTTGTCTGACAATGACAAAGGGCAAAATTTAATTATTTTCTAAAATGTAATTACACAAATTAAATTCAAAATTTAATAAGGACCAAAACAAAAAAAAAATTATTATATTTATAAGGATCAAAAGTATATTTAAGTTTTCTTTAATAAATTTAAATACACACTAAGGAAAATCCTTTCCTCCAAGAGATCTTTTGTTTGGTTCCGTAGAAAAGTTACGAGTCACGATGGTAGGAGGAAAACTTTTGTTGAAATTGACCATAAAGGACTACAAATTTCCTTTTCTTTTTCGTTCTGTTTCTTAAATTCAGGAATGATCAGAGGTAGATCAAATACTATCTTAAAGATGTGTTTTGTTGGTTCTTGATATTTCTAGGTCTCGAGGCCCTACTCTGAAATTATGAAAATCAAATGCTAATAGTTCTTGTGTTGATTAAAATTTAAGAATTAAAGAATCTACACATGAAAAATTAAAGAATTCAAATATATATGTACCAACAACAGTTGACATAATTGATAAGAATAGACTACGTTAATAAAGTTGATTAGGATCTAAATTTTGTTAGAATTCATTATCAGTAGATTATTTATAAATACTTTTATACATATTTATTGAACTTAAGAGCATGCAACATGTCTTGACCTGAGATGAGGTAGTTATCCTTAACTCTAAATTTTTTACAACAAAAATAAAAAAAAAAACATATGTGACTTAGGGAAATACGTAAGATATTCAAATGTAAGAGTTCACAAAATGAATAATGTCATATTAAGGTTTCAATAAAAGTTTTAATTTTAATACATCATCAATATAAAACTTTTTATATTATCATTCAATTAGGTATTGTTATATAATAAAAAATTAAACTTTTGTGGTAGTTATTATAATAATCAAATTATCTTAATGATATGACAATATATAATTATGTATAATTATATAATAGTCTGAAATTTTTACATTTACAGTGCATTAAAATTATTTTTTTAATAAAAAATATAAACTAAATAAAATTAAAATTGAGAATTAATCTCACACTAAAAATATATAAAAATATGCTTAAAAAATACAAAATGTGTTTTAAAAATAAATATATAAATATTTCAACAATACCATCGAAGTTAAATCTTTTTAATAAAGGATACCTCTTTTTAAACGAATTAAAATCCTCTGTTTCATCTGCCTATTTTTCTTTATCTCTCCCATTAAAGTTTGCTAACTTAAATTTAAAAAATGACAAAATCTATTTTATCATCAATTAAAATTTAGAAATTTCTATACTACCCGGATGAGTTTAATATTTAAGATAAATTGTTAAACATTCATTAAATATTGAATTCATAATAAATATTAAAAATAATTAATAATTAATAAAATATTTGAGAGCTCACCTTAAAATACTAAATCCTAAAACAAAAATTAAGTACCATAAAAATTCCTTTAAAATTTTAACGCCATTTTTCAATTTCACATTATTCTTCGCAGCCTACCCTTGAAAGAAGGTTCTCTTTCTCTTGTCTGCACTCAAGAAATACATCGTAACTGTTTTTATACTTCTAATCCTCTATATTCTTTCCTTCTCAAATTTTTAATAGTTTTGCCGCAAGCCCTCAATTACATTCTATCTAAGACTGGGTGCTCTGCTAATCTCTTTGCCCCATATACAGAATTAAAACAAAAAAAAATATCAACTGTAATCAATTGTAATCAAATGATAAATAAAAAAATGTAAATATAAAATAATGTGTGTAAATATGTTTAAATAATACTCTTTGATAGAAAAAATCTGTAAACGAATAACTTAATATTTCAAAATATGGTTGGGTCCTTATTGGGAGGTCTCTCAAATTTTTTTTTCATGGGAAATGCTATGAACATATTTTTATCACATTTTTTAATATATTATTTTATTAGGCTATTTTATAAACTAAAATATATACTTAATTTTTATTAATATGTAATTAACTCAATTAATGTATAATTAATTCAATTAACATATAATTAAATTTAAATATATATTTTAATATTTGACATGATTTAATTAAAAAATATTTAAAAAATATAATAAATAACGTATTTCTAACACTCATCTTTTTTTCATATACATGGAGCTTGGCCTCGAACAGCGATTGGTGTGTGTAAGTGTACTAAATACGACAAGAAGAAGTTGCAATTGGGATTTTGGAATTTGGGAAGAAATGATGAATTAGGTAAAAGTCATTTGAAATAACAATAACAGCGTAAACAAAAGTATCCATCATTGCCAAAAATATATATATTAAATACAAAATTATGATGACCACCCCATAACTGACCAAAACATTAATCATTGGGTTACCAAACAAGTGCTGACCAGGCAGAGCACTAACTTAATAAAAATTCTAAACAAGGAAACAAGGAGAAGGGACAGAGTATCTTTAATCCCTTCCAAACTAGGGAAACGCATAAAAAATTATAACTAATAAAAGTCCCAATAATATAACAAAGACCACCATGAATCTAACACTGCAAAACACAAAACTATCATAAAAGGAAATAAAAAGAAGCTAAATCAAAGGCAAGAAGAATTATGCTTTACCTGGCGAAATGATAGAGAAAGGCCATGGGGGCGCGGGAAGGGAAAGAAGGAGAAAAGGGTTTTTGATATGTGAAAATTTGTAGGTTTCTTTCCCAAGTCACTTTTATCAAAAGTTTCTTTGGTTTTCCTTCCTCTCAACGCCATTCTATTCTACACAAATGAAATACAAACGTGCTATTTATTTGTTTTCCTTCCAAAATCCCCCAATTTAAAAGATATTTAAAAAAATAAAATGAAAAAGAGAGAGAGATACCCTCAATGTTGTCTATAAGGTGAAGTTGATCATAGTTCTGGCAGCATGGAGTATATTGAAAATCATGCTGCATTCAACCTAATTAACGGGTAGCTGGGCAGTGTGGCAGCAACCTGTTGAAGATGTTCAAAGGCAGTTTCATGACTAAGCATAGCTGCTGACTGCAGAGATCTATTATACAACAGGAGGAGTACAACAGTGCTTCTATAATCCATTGGTGAATTATATGCTTTGCTATTTGGTTTATCTGCTATACATTATCTTTGTAGTTGGTAACCCAGTCGTTATGTTGTGATGATGTAGTTACTTGTCTTAAATAATTGTTCCAATTAATTTGTTTAATCAACTATTTGTTGTAACTTGTAAGTATGAATTTTATTTTATTTTTAGTTTATTGTAATTGCTCACACAATTTCTAGTAAGGATGGTGATTAAGTAAAGTCTTCCCATATAACATGTATGAATCCTGCTTTGAAATAAATTTGTTTTAAAAGATGAAATATATATTCAGAAATTATTATAACTCCATCTGTTGTACAGAGAAGTATCTTATTAGATGCGACATATATATAGGAAGTTAATTTTGGAATTAAACTTCTTTACTATTATTAATATGATATAATTGTTTACAAGAACCTTCATGTCTGGAATAACATTAAATCTTTAGTTTTTGTATACCATATTTGCGTGTATATGATCATTTCGAGCCCGTGCACTTAGATCGAAGGCATATGCTTGTATTTGACGCGTGAGCTTTGTGAGTGAGCACTCTAAAGATGTACAAGACTGCTAACGATCCGAAGTCCAAACAAGAAGAGCCTCTTACTGTCTCACGCTAGATGCATGCATATATACCATATTTTTGTCTTTTGGCAACGAGAGTAGTTTCTCTATTGCATTGGTGATATTTAGTTTATATTTTTGGCAATAAGAAAATTACGTTTATATATATTTAGTTTATATTGTGTTTGATCCTTGGCAGGAGTTCAAGAGTTCAGGTTCTTAGATTGGTTGTACATTTCCTCTATAAAAAGTGATGTTGAGCATATGCTTCTTTTGTTGTACCCCTTTGGGACTTTGGTTCCCTTTCACTTTGAATTAAATGAATTCTACATATCTTTGGCTACAAAAAAAATAATAATATTTACGTTCATTAATAATACCCGGTATGAATTTCTATAACCTTTTGATTTCTTTAACAGTTGTATCCTTAATAAGTTGAGATTAGCTGATAATTATTGATCCTTAAATGAAAATAAGTTAGCAGAAACAACACACATGTCCAGTTCTGGAGTTCTCAATTTGTGACAAGTCTCAATCGGCTGTAGTAACTCCTTACAAGTAGGCAGTAGGAATTCTTTCTTTAACTATTAACTTGCTTAGACTTAGCCTTTGCTGTCAACAAGTCATCTCAATTTATGCATTCACATACTGTTTCACATCAGCAGGCCTTGAAAAGAGTCATGCAATATCTTGACAAAGGACATTATTTTTGTCTATAACTTGATATGAATATATCTCTCTCCCTTTGACAAAGGAGTAACAAATTGTGTTTTTATCCTCCTATTTCAATCTGTTTATGATGGCTCTTTGTTTCCAACAATGATATTCTTCAATTGAAGCTCTATCTTGATTTTCTTGTGCTTTAAGCAAGATTTTGAACCTGTGACGTTGTGATTAGGACCTACACCTCCATTGAAATGCTTGCCCAATTTCGTGGTATATTAGGTAAATTTGCGACCATGTGAGGCATTATAATGAGCAGATATTATGTAATGTACAATATTAATACAAGACAGATGATATTACCCAATGACTTTCAAAGTTGAATCTGCTATGAGGTTTAGGGTAAGAGTAATTCAGGTCGAGAAGGGAGAGATGTAGTCTGAATTTGATGGAGGAAGTGACTAATTTCAAAATGAGGAAAAAAATTTATCCAGGTTTGTGTAAGCCCGACCTGAAATAATCCTTTAAAACTCAAATATACAATGTGTAAATTTGAAAATGTAAAATTGTGCAACTATCACTACTCAATTGAATTGCTCTTTGGTATTTTAACTTTGTGAAGCACATTTGTGCACGCCTTGGTATCCTAATATACCCTAAATTTTGAGGGGGGGAAAACCAGCACATTGTTAAATACATGCACAATCTGGACCATTCAGAAAAAGTACTGTTATGGCATTAAATGAACCCACAAGGCACAGGTAATTTAAAGCGAACAGATCCCAAATTAAAAGGGAGTTAAGTGTAATTAATCCCATCTCAAGGATTTAGGCAGCATGCCATTAGAAAAATGGTCAATGCAGCAGAGTGAAACGACTTTGTTTTAAAAGAGTTGAACAACCTAGTGATGCATTCGGAACATCTAATGAATTTCAAGTTTCAACAGATAATTGCCCAAAGTCATTCTTCTGAAGACCTTCGGATGGTAAAAGTGATTACCATAATACCATAAAGTGCTGTTCATATGCTACACTATGCTCAACTCTGCACCAAATGATACATCTTACTGATCTAGGGCCAAAGAGAAGGAAAAGGGAGGGGGGCTATACATAGAAAACCTGACCAACATTTAAGAGACTCTCGTGAGGAACATTGAAGATCACACTATTTTCCCTGCATATCTTCCTAAGAAATGCATATATATAATCAACAGCTATTTTCTTGTAAAATCTTGAATCCCTCCTTGCCCTCACAATTGTGTTTCCTAGTATGTGAACCACCCCAGCATCCCTGCAGTTGTTCAAAAATTCAAGTTCATCAACCTCAGTCTGGCTGCTTACATGACCAGAGGACTGGACAGTAATATTCACATGTGATGGAGATCTAACTGGTTCTATTGAATCTACTGTTGAAATTGTTAAATCCACAATTGATGAAGCTGTGTTTCCATTGTTTTTCAACATGCCATCTCTTGACTGCTCTGTCTGCTGTCCATATAAACTGTATTCATCTGAATCTGAGCATCCTTCCATCATAGACTCAAGCCGAACAAACATGAAAAGGTTATGAAAGAGTTTTCTCTCAAAATCATCATCTTTCTTATGCAGGTCTTTATAGCCATATCGTGCCACACATCGAAAGATGTGGAAATTCTTTGGTCCAATCCGCTTAACAAGGAATCGCTCTTCTTCTGGGACGGTGTAGACAGGAAGATATTTCACACACACAAAAACAACAACAGAATGGATGGCTGGTAGGTTGGTGATGAAATGAGAAAAGATATGGGGTACTCCACTTGCAAGCTCTGTGTAGACTAGTCCAATTCCAGGGACACGAACAAGCCCTAGACTTGGGCCAAGCCCAAGAATCCATGCCATTGAGACCTTACTATGCATTTCAAACTCATAGCGTTTCACTGTACCATAATGCCAAACATACATAACAATAAGAAATACTCCAGCAATTGCAAGGGGAGCCCATCCACCTTGATCAACTTTGAAGAGTACAGCGGAGAAGTATGTGCATTCCACAATCAATGATAAGCCAGTGAAAATGAGGACAAGAATCCAATGGCAGCGCCAAACTAAAATCATGATTAAAATCATAAGCAATGTTGTAACCAGCATGACTATCACAACTGCAGTACCTGTCATAACAATGACAATTATACAATTCAGTGCACGTTCAAAAGAAAGGCTGCAAAGACATTGTAAATCAGAGGTACAGCAGTAAACAAGTCAATGAGCATAATAAAGTTCCCTAAACTGCATATTGTTTTGACAGATGAAATGCATATGTAATACTTCTTAGATCTTTTGATGTAAAAAGGTAGGGAAAGAACCTTTGATCTAGTACTGCTTAGACCCCTTGCTGCAAATTTTTAATTTCTTTTCACATGATGTATTTTGCTCTTTCTGCTTTTGGAGGATTTCATATCCTCCTGGAAGTTGTACTTTCAATCTCTTCTTTCTAATAAATTTCTTTTTCTATGAAAAAAGCATGAAAAATATGCCCCACAACATTCAACAAGGGAAAAACTTACCATATGCATTTCCAATCTGGTTTGGATTTTTAAACCCAGCAGTAACGGCAATGCAAAGAATCATAAGGATCCAATTGATATCTGGAATATATATCTGGCCAAGGAACTTCTTTGATGTATGTACAACTTTGACTCTTGGGAAACAGCCATGAGCAAGGGCTTGCTTAATAATTGAAAAGGTTGCAGTTATTGTGGCCTGGCTTGCAACTACAGCTGCTGCCGTTGCAACAATAAATACTGGCCAGTATATTCTGTCTGCAGAACTAAGGATAATCAACATGTAAAAGATAAAAAATACTACGTGAAGAAACGAATGTGCATCATTCTAACAAAGAACTACAGGATTCTTGTAATAAGTTTATCTCCAAAGATATTATATAAAAATAAGCAGTAAGGCAAACAAGTCCAAATGACTGAATGAGGGGTATTCACAAAGGCTGGACACAAGCTTTGGCATCAGGATCAAGATACGGTGGAGTCCCTTAAATTGATCCAGCCAGGGAAATGTAAGGCACAAAAAAGTTTGGCGGTGAAAAACCAAGAATTTACTATGAACATTGACATGTCTAAATTGGCCATTAAGTCATTTATTATAACCTGCAGTTTTAGGTAAATCTAGACTAGAGCAAGTCTTAAGGAAAACTGAACTACAACATTAAATTTTGCCTTTTTAAAATATAATAATAATAACTCATTGTATGAGCAACCATGTCAACCATTTCACTCTAATCTTGATAACATTAATTTTAATCCCTCCTCACCCCAATGTTTTAATCCCACATGAATATGATTCCAATGACTTGATTTGGATGAGATTTACATCCTGATAAACATATTATACACGTTATTCAACATATCAAATACTCCAATAAGCACAGATGCCACAAACACATGCCCACTACAAGTGTGCAAGTACAATATATGTCACGTGTAACACTCTTTTCACATTTTTTACATGAGGTTTAACATTGTGTCTCGTTCACACACAGAGTGAGCGGTCAAAGTGGGCATTAGCCTTTTCCAGTCTTACTATCAAGTCAAATGCATTAGTCTTTCGTTATTTATTTCCTCCTATCTTTTTTATTTTATTTTATTTTTCAAATTTCTGGTGAGCCAACCTGTTTTACCCAACAGCTCACTTGAAGTGAACCAGGTTTGCATTTTGCTCAATCCATGCCAAATTGAACCAACACGGCACAACTCGCTTTCCTCCCAACATGTGGTGACTCAAACCAGGTCACTGATCAAGCATAATGGTGTGAGAGTCCATATAGCCAACCCCACTTAGTGAGAACAATACTTGGTTGTTATTGTATTATTATTCATTGATTATTGTTGAAATTGTAGGGTATAGGTAGGGAAGTAGGAAAAAAAAATAGGAATAGATTGGATTAGTTTGATGCGTGTCAGATACAAAGCACTGCCAACCAGCTTACAGCTCAATTTGAAGAATGGGAGCAACAAGGATCGAACTCTTAACCACTTGGTCACAGAGATACTATGTTAAGGCCTAACTCTCATAAAAACTTAAGTTATTATTAGATGGAGGCTCAAGAATGGTTTTATATCTTTAACAATTGTATTGCCAATGACTTCCATTAAATTCATCCCATTGTGCCGCAACAAATAGAAAAAGAACAAGAAATAATTGAATAGTAACTTAAAAATAAAAAATTATCATAAATTAGTCAACATAAAATATCGAAAAGAGAAACAAAAGTGAAAACATAGTATGTCCACCATGAAGTTCTGTAATAAGAATGTGACAATATACTTGTCGATTATATTCTAAACACCACAGGGGAGTCACAAATGAAATTTTCAATATAGAGTGACAAATAATACAAACCTGGAATAGAATGATAAAAAACATCTCGTGAATGACTCAAATTATTCATAAGGTAAGCAGCCTGTCCAGAATAGGCCAGAAGAAGGCAAGGAAAGACAACTAGAGTAAATGCAATCTGTACAGATGAGACTGGAAAATGAGCTAGGTCAGCAAAAAGTGCCTCTGTCCCTGAAATAAACTATCACAAGTTGTCAAGTTCAAATTAACTATTTACTTCATTTATTAATAATTCTGAAATACAAGGAGGAAAGGAAATCAACAGTAATAAAAAATTAATGTACCTGTTATGCTGAGCAAGATACCACCAAGGGAAGTCCAGCGATCTTTTCCTCCTCTTCTTAAATACCGATATATATACACAGGTGAAAAAGCTCTTAGAACGCTGCTCCCATATTTCCAGATGTTGAATATACCTATACCACCAATTAGGAGAAACCAAAGTAGGACAATTGGAGCAAAGAGCCAACCAACTCTATCTGTACCAAAATGTTGCATGCTGAATAACCCAACTAATATTGCAACAGCAACCAGCACAACCACACCTGTAACCCAGAAAAAAAAAGCTTTTGAAGACTCCAACTTAAAATCAGTTGAAACTATAATACTCACACATAATGGTGAAATAGAAGAAAAATGCACTGCTACAGGTGTAGGACCATACCACTACTGAAATCAGGGCGATTTACCTTGATGCCCCCAGCAGCTGATAAAACTACAACAGAAGATCTCGTTATGAATATCTTGAATTAACTCCATGTATTTAAGATGATACTCAAGAAAAAAAAACTAATTGCAGCAAAATCATTTTGTCTGTAGTCTTAAGCAATACAATATACGTAATAGATAAATGAAATAAAAGAACTAAAATAAATTAATCTCTAAATCACCCATACTAAACATTTTCTAACATATTTCTTTTAAAAATAATAATACTTTAAACAAGTACCATGGGGCCACAACTTATGCATGTACACTTCTAGGGGAAAAAACATAACAACTAAGCTACAACACTCAAACTACATCCAAAAATCCACTAGTAATGGATCTAAGACAAATTAGCCACACTCAGTTAAAACAAACATGCATAAAAGTGTCTTCAGCTCCTCCAAGGTGTCCTCATTATTGAAGATATGACCATCCTTCTCAACCCAATGGAACCAAGTAATGCAGATTACAGACAGAATACGTGAACAGAAAAGCAGACCCTTCCTTAAACTAAATTTACAGTACATGATGAATTCATTGTCATTTGATCCTTAACCCAGGCATCATTTTAGCGAACTCCACAAGCAAACAATTTTAAAAATGTTCTTATGTCTTCATTGCTACAATATTAGGGTTATTAATCTTATTATTTGTGGGCTTGGGCTTGGGTTGGGCTTGTAATAGTAGTACTAGTACTTGACCTAATTAATAATATAAATAGGAGCATTAGGTTAGGATATTGTATAACATCTAAATATCAATCTCATCATATTGTTAGCCATCTTTCTCTCTTCCTTCTTCCCTTCCCGGACCCTATAATTTCAACATTCATGTTATTTACTCAAAAAATATGACAAACCATAGTTACTTTATGTTTTCTTAATTTTTTTTACATTAAATCCTTCCAGTTCCTAGTGAGGCCACCAACATCAAAAGGTGAATCTGTAGTTGAACCTGGCATACATATTTTCGGAAAAAGTATAACCAGTAGCATTACCAAGCTCCAAATAACTCCATGCACCAATTTCTCTTTTATTTCTATATCATTTAAGCCAAGCACAAGCCAATTTAAAATACCCAATCATGTTTAAGCTTAGAAATTGGTAGGATTTTCTGTTTCATTTAAATGCATTTCTGTTGCTGAGTCAATTAGTACCAAGTAGTCTATAAGCTCATTCAAAACCCTACCAATTTCAAGTTGTATTCACATCATTGTCCTTTTTACTCATCTCATTAATTGATTTTATGATTTCCCTTCATATTTTGGTAAATTTGCACAAATGTGACAAATAAACTACTGAAAGTATATAAATTGATAGATAACCTACTAGGGTAGATAGCAAGAAAATTCACATTTACAGAAATATAACAAATAAATAGCAACAAGCAGATCAGCTTCAGACAGAAGGCATACCAGATATAGCTGGGGTAAGAATCCCATCTCCGATCACCATGCAGGTGCCAACAAGGACGAGAATAAGAATGGTATTTTTAATAAATGCTTTTTCCTCTAACCATCTTTTGGTTTTTGCAGCAAATGACCTTTCATGGATGGTAGACCGACTATATGTTGTTAGCTCTTCATCAGTACGATGCTGGTTGGGAATGATTTTTATCTTTGCATGTCGGCAGAGCAAGGAATAAAGAGCCAATGTTCCACCTGCTCCACAGATGTAAGTTTGGTAAAACTTAGTATCAGCTCAGCAGTGTCAAACAAACATATCTGTCTAATACCACATATATGCAAATACTAGAGTGCTCTTTTTTTTTTTTTTGGGATACATCTAGTGTGCTTTACTTAGTTATTAAAGGAATCCACTGATTTTTAATTAAAAAGTTAACTTGTACAAGAAATCTCAGATATTATTCACTCTAGACTAAACTACGTAGTTGATATACCAACAAGATATTGTAATTGTGAATAGCAAAATTCTGCTGATTATCCAAGAAAGGCATAAAGAAAGGGGAAATTTTCTGGTATTAAGATATCCATCCCTTTTCAAATTTGGATGTGTCAGGCATTATCATATAAGATGAAAATCTTTACTACACAAAATGTATGCTACGAGAATCTTATTCACAGGAAATTTCATTTTTTCTTTCACAGAAAATTTCATTAAAATAGAGAAATGGAACTTGTTAGATATCTAAAATCATTCATATGCTTTCACCTAACAGCTTAAGCTTTTTGGAGAGTTGGTTCATGACATGGTATCAAAGTGGTGCCATCCTTCATGACCTAGTCTCATCACTACTCCGTTTCCGAGTTCTTTGGAACTTCTCTTACATGATGTCTTCATCCCCTGTTGGTTTCCGATGAAAAATCCCAAGGATTCAGGGATTGGATTAATCTCGAAAATATGGGATTATTAGCTGTAAATTTGTAATTATTAAGTGTATATTTGTTCCGTTTTATTTTAGGTAGTGATCTGATTATTGGCTGAAGTTTAGGAAATTATTCCTTTTTTAGTTCCTATTTTCCAGCTTGATAGCTAGCTATTCTAGTGTATATATTGTAATTGTTCATGATAAATAAATCAGACAAGAGAATTATTCCTAAGAACCTCTGTTTTCATGGTATCAGAGCCAGGTTATTCTGTAACCGCAAGCCAAAATAAAAAATACGACAGGCCAAGATTCTCCCATGGCCGAAAACAATGAAATCCCTCAAACACCCAAGTCTGATGATGCCTCACGCACGGGGCCAGGATTCTACCATCATTCTTCTCAAGGATGTATTTATCTAGTTGTATATGTTGATGACATCATTATCACAGGCAGTGATCATCATGGCATTCAGGGGCTTAAACAATTCCTCTTCAATCATTTTCATACAAAAGACTTGGGCAAACTTCTGGAAGTTGCTTAGTCTAAGGATGGTATTTCTATCTCACAGCGAAAGTATGCTTTGGACATACTTGAGGAAACTGGCATGCTAAATGCTAAGCCTATTGATACCTCGATGGCTCCTAATGTCAAACTTCTACCAAATCAAAGGGATCCCTTAGCTGATTCAGGTAGATATCGGAGACTTGTTAGGAAACTGAATTATCTCACAGTGACTCGACCTGATATCTCTTTTCTTGTGAGTATTGTTAGTCAGTTTTTGAACTCTCCATGTGACAGCCATTGGGAAGCTGTGGTTCGGATTTTAAGATATATTAAAGGAGCACCAGGAAGAGGACTCCTCTATGAGGATTAGGGACATAATCAAGTGGTTGGTTATTCTGATGCTAGCTGAGCAGGTTCACCTTCTAATAGACGTTCCACTTCAGGCTATTGTGTATTTATTGGAGGTAACTTGATTTCTTGAAAAAATAAGAAGCAGAGTGTGGTTACTAGATCTAGTGCTGAAGTTGAGTATAAAGCTATGGTTGCGGCAACATGTAAGCTTGTCTAGTTAAAACAATTACTCAAAGAACTTCAGTTTGGAGATGTTGGACAGATGACGCTTGTCTGTGATAACCAGGCCACTTTACATATTGTCTCTAACCTAGTCTTTCATGAAAGAACTAAACATATTGAGACTGATTGTCATTTTATAAGAGAGAAGGTTCTTTCAGATGACATTGTCACAATCTTTGTCAACTCAAATGACCAACTTGCAAACCTTCTCACAAAATCTCTTAGAGGACTCCTAATTAGTTATATATGTAACAAGCTTGGATCATATGATATATATCTCCAGCTTAAGGGGAAGTGTTAGATAAATAGGTTTTTACCTTTGGTCCTTTTATTTTAGTAGTTTCATTACTTTGTTATTCCTTAGTACCTTGTACACATATAGCTTTTCTTCTACTCATATAATAGAAATAAAAAAGAAGGACCTATACGGTCACAACTTCATGGTTTCTCCTTTTCTCTCCTTTCTCTTTCCTCTCAACCATCAATGTTTACAGGAACCATTGTGTTAGTATTTTGTATCACATTATTATACACCATATCAATCTAAGAGAATATTATTGAAAATCTCCTTTCTCTCTTTTCCTCTTTCCCTATCCAAACCCTATAATTTCAACATGGCATAAGAGTTTGTATGACCAAGTGACCTAGAGTTCAATCCTTGCCGCTCCATTCTTCTAATAAAAAGTTGAATTTTAGCACAAGGTAGGTGGGCCTATGCATTGTCCACACTTCAAGCCCAAAGGACTCTTGCGTGAAGGGGCATGTTAGATATATAAAATCATTCATGTGTCTTCACCTAACAGCTTAAGCTTTTGGAAGAGTTCGTTATTGACAGAGCTAATTGTCACAGCACAAAGTTATAATATATTACTTAGTATTTCCTTTGTCCAATCATAAATATCTTAAATCTTGATTACCAAAAACTAGCAAAACAACACATACCTTGGCCATTGTCATTTGCTCTTAATACAATGAAAACATATTTGAGGAGTGGCACCAGGGTAAGAGAGTAAATAATCAAAGAAAGAGCTCCAATTACATCCTCCTGATCTTTAACTCCATTAGGAAATGTATTATAGAAAACGTACAAGGGGGAAGTGCCCAAATCTCCATAAACCACACCAAGACTCTGATATGCAAGCCGAAGAAGCAACAGTGCAGAAAATTTCTGAAAAAATCAAAACAACATCAACAAGGAATTATAAACCAAATACCAGTAGCTAACATAATATCGTATTATTGGATCTGCATTAGAGAATGAAGAAATCCAGATTGAAAGTTTAGCTTCAAATCACTTTAACAAACATGTAAAAGTCTGGATTTCTTAGTCTACTTGACATTTAGATATGTACTTGAATTTCTATTAAGAATGTGAATTTGAAATGAGACTAACAGCTTTATTTCAAATCCATGCTTTGAACTGTAATTTAGAGTAGAAGGCCTTTCTTGCACAAATGAAGTCCTCATCCCTATTGTTAAATTATAAAACAATTCAAGTGCTTCCACCTAATAGCTTAAGTTTTTTGGAGAGTTGGTTCTTTACTTAGTATCAAAGCCTCTGCCACCAAGTGGTCAAGAGTCCAATCCTTGCTACCCCCATACTTCAACTCCACCTAATAGCTCAAGTGTTGATACCGTGTCAAGGAACAGCTCCCATAAAAGCTTAAGCTATTAGATGGTGTCATAGGAATGGTTTTATATCTTTAACACACCCCCTCACACAAGATCTCTTTGAACTTGAAGCGTGAATAAAGCATATGCCCACTTTTCCTTATGCTGAAATTTGACCTAGTTATGAAGAATAGGGTGGCAATGATCGAACTTCTGACCACTTAGTCATCGAGGCTTTGGTACCATGTCGAGGACCATCTCTCCTACAAGATTAACATTGTATCAAAGCCTTTGTGACCTAATTGTTAAGAGTTTAATCCTTGCCATCCCCATTCTTCATAATTAAATTGAATTCCAGCACAAGGTAAAATAGGCTAGTGACTTGTTCACACTTCAAGCCCAAAGGGATCTTACGTGAGGAGGTGTGTTAAAGATATAAAACCATTCAAGTGTCTCTTTCTAAGCTTAAACTTTTCGAAGATTGGTCCTTTACTACTGTTAACGACTTAGGATATTTATTGAGTGCTGGAAAAATAATTGACAATTAAAAGGGGTAAATCAGAATTGTAGATTCCACATTCATAATTCAAGCACATTTTCGATAGTGACTTTTGGACATGAACCTTTTGCATGCATTGCACGAGCATATCTACTGTAATGATGTGACTATCTAATCTAAATAGCATATCACTGAATGTGTTGTTATTCAAGATAAAATCTGATATCTGCATTCAAGGAGTAGTAGCTGGGAAGAAAAGACTAAGGATAGCTACATCAATTACACTTTTTTTATTGGATTGGTAAACCATCATTAAGGGTATTCAATTCTGTCAATTAATTAACAAAGCTAATTAGGCATAATAAATTACAGCTTCCTAAATAAAACACAACCAAATTCAGTTAGAGAAAGAGAAAGAATGTTAAAAGGAGTTGCATCATACTTTTTCTCTGTACATATTTCTAAGCCTTCCTGCTTCTTCATCCATAGGCTGGTCAAGCTTCTGATCCAAAACCAACATACTACCTTTGTTATCAGTGGTGTCTTCATCGGTCTCTACTCTTGAAGCCATTTAGAGCTCAGTTCAATAACCTCCAACTAATAACAGCTACACCGTGCTGTCTGATACCCCTTTTCCTCAGTTCCTCTACCCCTCACGAAAAATACACAGAAAACATTGGCAACAAAACATGAACTCGTATAAAATCCATGCCTACTCCAACCAAGGACCCAAACTAACCTATGGAATTTGCAAAGGCAAGCAAAATTGAAGACTTCATTGAGCGGTTCGATCAACAACCATGCCATCTTAGAAAAAAAAAAACAAAATTGGCAAACCCAATTTCTAGAATCAACATATAATCTACATGGCTACACCAAAGACTGGTCCAGCCTTTGAAAATTAATAAACTTCAGCAGAACCAGAATAAAAAGGTTCAAACTTTGCCAAGACCACAAAGATAAGCAGAATAAAATTAACAGTGGCTTAGTTTGCTTTTTAGCAAAGCTTATAATGAAAATGCTCAAGAGAAAGCTTCAGGCTGAAAAAGCATTTTTTGAAAGCAAAATAAGATAATCAAAACATGAGCCAAGATTGGGAACTAGTTCAACTTCCAACCCCATATAATAATCTCAAATTTTAAAATTAAAACCCAGAAATGCAAAATTTTCAAAAATTGCTCAAACCAAGCTTCACCTCACCTGTCACACAACCTGGTAGTTACTTGTCACCTAGAACTAGAAGTCTGGAACCAAAGTGGGTTCAGCTGAAGAACAATAGCGCAGGTCAGTTTCATCACATATCAGAGCATGAACACAACCCAGCACGGTTGTTGTGAGGAAAAGGAAGAGAAAACCAAGAGTACAACGTAAACTAATGAACATCATAGACTGCGCAGCCTGTCTGTCAGCTTTTTTTGGAACAGACAAATAGACTCTGACTAAGGGAGAGAAACACACACAATGAAGAGAGAGAGAGACAGAGACAGAGACAGAGGTGGGACCCACTGAGCCACTTGCTTCTGTTTTTGTTGGTATTTTTGTTATTAAGATATTATTATTTTTGCTGTTGTACCCTGAAATGAAAAGGACCTGAATGGGATAAGTTCGATTCCTACCTATTTATTATATTTTTTTAATTAGTGACACCTTAAAATACCAAAAACACCAGGTAGTGCTGTCCTACGCTGTTGTCAAACGTCGATGGTATATTAATTAATATATAAAAGGACGAGTCGGTTAACAATTTTGAGAACTTGATTAGCAAATTAAAAATACTAATAATTTAGATGACTCATACAATAATTTTAATAATATTTCGGCAAAAAAAATTAATAATATGGAGGACTCATTCTCACAATCTTTGTAAGTATAGATATATTATTATTATTATTATTATTGTTATAAATGGCACTGTTGAAAATACGGTATCTAATTGTGTGGAAACTCCAGCATAGCTATGATCTGATGGAGGAGCAGCCATATTCAGATTATAGTGAGTTTCTTTCATTAAGTACAGAAATTTTATAATTATAATTATGAGATATTTGTAGTATAGTATTAACAAATGATGTATTAGTAAATTATTTATAAGCGTTGAATGATCAATCTTAAGTAGTAAATTATTTATGGCCATTTGTTAGGAAAATTATTAATAGCCATTGCATGGTTAATCTTATGATTTTAGTGCTAAGAATTTGATCTGGATTCCTATAATCACTCACAAAAGGTTCTCGTGTACATTTGATATACACAATTGTGTGTACTAAACAATAAGTGATATATCATTATATTAAAATATAAAATATTTGGGTCACAAATATTTATATAATTATTTTAATGTAGAATAGATTATGATTATTTTATGATTATGATAATTTAAGATTTAAATAATTATGGAATTTATCTTTTTATATTTTTAGATATTTTATCTATTTTAAGATTTTAATTTTAATGAGATTCTATCTAAATCTCAAATCATGTCATTAGTTGGTTATATTAAGATTTTTAATTAAAATAGAATTAGTCTATTATCTATTTTATTTATGATTATTTTTTTGTAAGAGAATTATAAATTCCTTCTTATTAGATTTTACAAAACATTTGTTGATTATTAATTATTGAATTTAGTGGATCATATTTTTATTTTGAGATCGAGTCTATTGGCTCCGTGTAACACCCCAAATTTTTCATCTCTTAAACAGTAATTTTGACAGTTAATAGAATTTTACTATTTAGTAATTTCTAGATACTGTAAAATTATTTTGATTATTCCGTCAACGTATTTGATCGTTTGAGTGATTTATTCGCATTGTCGGAAAAATAATAATTTTTGAATGGGAAAAAATCTTTTTGTATTTATTTCTCTTGACTGTTAATTATTTTTAATAATCTGACTTGATTTTCATATGTTTTCTAATATTTGTGATTTTTGTGGATGATTATGAATTTTTTTGATGTATGTGGGTCCAGTTGTGGGTGCCTTGTGATCTTACGTGGGCAGTGGGTCCCAAAAGTGAAATTTTTTCTACGCATAAAAAATTTATACTATTTAGACAGAGGCAGTGGATCTTACTAAACTTGAATCCTAAAACGCTTTTAGAAATTTTCTTGATTGTGTTTGTATCTGTATTTAATTATCAGGCGATAAAAATACAGTAAATATATTCTTTCGTGGGATTTTTAGTAGATAAAAATAAAAATTATATTGTTTAAGTCAACATTTGGTGGTTTGGATATCTACTATTGATTTAATTAACGGTTAAGAAATAAATGCTTAATAAAGAAGTATTGGATAATCACCATTGATTTAATCAATGGTGTGAGAATAAACTTAGTTAGTGCAAGTTTCAATATCAACCGTAGATTTAATCAATCGGTGTAAATTTGATTATATAGTATTATTTACAACCATTGGATTTAGAATTGATTAAGGGTGGAGATTTGGTCTTAAAAAGTGACAAATACCATTTATGACCATTGGATGAAGAATTAATCAAGGGTGGAGATTTGGTCTTAAAAAGTAGCAAAGATAATTATGACCCTTGGATTAAAAGTAAGAAAAAGTAATCTTGAATTTTGGAGACATCTAATGGCTAAATTTAAAGGAAAAGGATCCAACGCTTAGATTTAACCTAAATCCTAATCATTGAATTAATCAATGGCTAGAAATGCTTCAAATAATGGCCTAATTAACAATGCCAAGTAAACTAAATTAAATGTTAAATTGTTATAATCTAATTCTTAATTAGATATCCTAATTTTAATTAGAGATTATAATATATGAAATAATATGTCTAATTAATTAGTTATGTAATTAGAAAATTAGTTAAGATTGATTAGAAAACTTAATCTAATGACTTAACTAATCAATTAGCAAATAATTATGACAACTTTGGAGTGCATGATGAAGGGGGCGGTTGGAGAAGCAAGAAGAAGAAGAGACATGTTGAGACATGTTAGAGTAGCCTTTTAGGCGAAAAAAAAGATAAAAAGTGGAAGACTTTTGCATGCATGTGATAGCCTTCAATTATGCTAAACAAATTTTTATCTCTCCATTCTTTCACTCTTATGGTTACCCACTTCAATTCAGTCATCTATTTTGATTTTCTATCACACTTAGTAACACAAAGACCATTCTCTCTCTTCTCTCGCTTCCAATTGTTCAAGAACACCAATAACAAATACAAAGAGCACCATTTTCTCTATTCTTTGAGCTATTCGGTCACCACCCATAGAACCACTTCCAATCTTTCATAATTTTATCTAGTTACATATCTTGAATCCTTTCATCAATTCAAAACACTTTCATGTTGAAGACTTTCTCTAAATCATTCATCTTCATGGACTTTTTTCAAGATCAAAGTTATTGGGTTTTTGAGGTGAAGTATAAGAAGACTTCATTTATTCTCTTCTTTTTTTCATGTTCTAAACCATATTTGATCCATGGTTTCTCTTAATCAAGCTTAATATATTAATTTCTATGTATTTTGTTTTGTATTTGAGAAGCCCTTGATGGTGAAGGACTTGGAAAGAGAAGCAAAACAAAGAGTTTTTGAGGATCTTCAAGAGGTAAGAAGGAGATCCATCTCACCAACCAAGCATGGTGGTGAGAGATGATCTTATATTTGATGGATGGTGAATCCATGTGAGGATTTCAATCCATGGTCATGTAATAATTAATTGTATATTTATAAGCTTTGATTTATTTTCTTATGCTTTGATTATTTTTGTCTATGCTTAATATGCTTTGCATGATTTTATGACTTTGATAGTATACTTATAATATGCATGATGAGTATATGACATGTTTGTGATATTTATGATGAAATATATATATGTATGCCATGATGTGTGGATGGAAAGAAAACTAATGTTGGTCCCAATGGCCAAGGAAGAGCTACGATTTTGATGTCTTTGATTTGAGTCAATGTGAATTTTTTTTTTAAGAACAAGGAAATTAAATTTTTATCTCTAGAATAATGAGAATTTTGATCAAGACACCTCAAAATAGGTGTTCACAAATTTATATTTTCATGAATAATAAAATTGAATGATTAGAGAAGCAAATAAAATAAATAAAAGGTTTGTGTTGCAAAAAGAATGCATACAGTTTTGTAATTTATTTAAGTTAGAAAGAAAAAAAAATTTCATGGTTTTAATGGCCATTTATAAGATTTTGATAAATTTAGAACAAATATTTTACGTATCTTTAAATTAATATTTTCATGAAGAATGATAATGGATTATTTGAAGAGTATGAAAAATAAACAAAGGGTTTATTTTTTTTAAGAGAACAAAAATACGATTTTAGAGAAATTTTTATTGATTTATTTTGTATAAAAAGATCTTAAGTATTTTTTCTAAATATGAGTTTTGAATGAAATGAGCAAACATTGATTTTAAGGATTTGTAAAGAAAGTGAAAAAGGAATTGCAAAGAAAGTAAAAATGAATTTGAACAAATGAGTTTGATTTTTATAACCATCGATTTGGTTTTTGAAAATAAAATTTTAATGGTTTTGTTTGTGTAAAACCATATCAATTTAGATTTCAATAGTCATGTCCACATTTTTGAAGGCTTGTAATGCCTTAATTCTTATGAACAAAGTGATTTTCAAAGTGGAAACGTAACTTGAGTTAATACAAGAATTTGGAAATAGAATTAGAGCATTTATCACTTGAGAATTAAGTTTTTGTAAACAAGAATGTTTTTGAACTTCAATTTATTTTGAAAAAAGTTGTGTTTGGAAATGCTTTGAGAAAAATGGAGAATATAATGGTGATTTAAGAATTTACTAAAGTATAACTTATTTTCAAGTTTTGAAATACGTGTGAAAATTTTAAGATTTGAAACATTGATTTATATCAATGGAAAAGTAATTTTGTGGATTATATTTTAAAAAGAATTTCTTGAGTAAAGAAAGCGTGGAAAAAGATTTTCTTGAGTAAGAAAATGTGAAAAATGAAATACAAAGTCATAATATTTTGAGAAAAGATGAAATGGAATTATTGAAGGTTGAGAAATATTTTTTCGTAATAGAATTATGGTGAAAAATTATTTACGATCTTAAAAACGTGTTGAAAATGATATTGACTTATTTGAAAATCCAAAATAATGTTTGGAATATTGAGAAATATTTTACATGATTGTAAAATGGTGAAAAATGATTTACGTATCTTAAAAATGATTTAAAATATAGTAAAATATTTCTATGCAATTTGAAATATGTTAAAATATTTTTACGTGATTTGAATTACGTTTAAATATTTTATGTAAGCTTAAATATTTTATGTGATTTGAAATATAGTTGAAAAATCACTACGTGATTGAACAAACGATAAAACATTTTTACGCGATTATAAAAATGGTAGAAAATTGGTGGAAAATTGTTATGAGATTTGGAAGCGTTTAAATATTTTACACTATTGAAAATATTATTGAAAAATATACGCAATTTTGAAACAAGTGAAAAAATAATATGCGATTTGAGAAACGTATATTTTTACGCGATTGAGAAAGACATTGAAAAATTAATACATGATTTAAAAGTCTGTGTAAGAGTTGTGGCATTTTGAAAACGTAACAAAAGTGTTACAAGATTATTTAATTTTGAAAATGTAACGAAACATTTTGGAATTGTGAAAACATAATGGAAATGTTACGCAATTTTGTGAAAACACAGCTAAAGTGTTTTATAACTATGAAAACTTGATAACATGATTTCGTGTTGAAAATATAGTATAATTATTGTTGAACCAGTGTATAGATACTGTATGAGAAAATGACGTGTTTTGCCTATGACTAGTATTTGGTGCATTTTGTATGCATTGGAAAGAGATGCCTGTGAATGGATTTGGTGCATTATACATGCATTGGAAAAGTATGCGTTGAAGCATATGATATAAATTGAACAAATGAAATTGAAAAGATTTGGCCCTTTGGGGTTGACTTGCATTGATATATTCATTCAGTATAAAATATATGCTAATAAATATTATGGTCCTTGTGGTTGAAGAGGGAATGAGAATTGATAGTAAGGTCTATGATGGATCTTGGGCGTCGAGAATGCAAAGGTCGACCATGGACGGTTAAGCGAGTATTTTGTGCCACTTGGCGATGCATCGATCAGTTACAACGCATTGACGATACCCGACAAGAACACGATTCTTTTCAACGACCGGGAGATTGTCTTTGGGCTAAGGCTTTAACCAGGCATTCTTCTCGAAATTGTAAAAACCTCCATGGAGTCGTTTTTTTGATAAACCAGTCTTTGTGCATATGCATAACCGAGTATTTATATCTCATGATATATTAATTGAGGAATATTGGTTATTGACTATGACAATTGTTTTGAGTACTTGGATGATGATTGAACCGATAAATGATTAGATGATGATAGTTGATTAATGTTGATAGCATGATTATGGTATGATCTATCCGTATGATATTCTTCAATCTCTCAGATCGCCATATTGGTTTCACCTCTTTGTTATGTCTTTGTTTTTCTTTGTCTCAGATCTTTGTTAAAATCAAATAATAGAAAAATCGAGTTGTCTTAGACATAACGAGCGATGGATACTCTAAGATTGGTGACAACAATAAGGAGTTGACATTCAGGACTTGAAGGTGTGCAATGTTGATAAAGAAACAGATGTCTGATGCATCAAGATAGACAGAAAAAGGAATAAGTATATTAAAGTTTTTCGTTAGTGTTGTACCGTGCTATTAAGTGGGACCCGTCATGGGGTTTGCTACTGTTAAAAAAAAATAAGTCTGTTAATTTTATATTTCTCTTTAAATAGTGATATTAATTGGTGTCAATATTGCATAATGAATAGTTGAAATATGATTTTCAATATTACCTAATATTTTCAGTAAATTTACGTTTCAGTAAAGAAGAAATTTTGAAACTCATCTTTTATAACTCAAACTTTGTGCAAACTTCTTTTCAGATTATGAGTCAGGAGTCGGAAATGTGATGCCCTAGCTAGAGTGTTACATTAGTTGGTATCAGAGTTAGGGTGTTACACTCCGAGTGTCTTTGGAACTTCAAGGGTTCTTTGTTCTTTTGGTCATTTCTCCTATGTCAATTTGACATTCAAGTCTTGTTGATCCACACGTTTTGAGCTGTTTGAAAGTAAATATTTTTTACAGCCAAAGTTGTTCTGCTACTTACCGCTCGCCAGCTTCTATCAAAAAGTTATCAGAATCTACGTTTCCTTTGTCGGTATCTACACAATCGTAAGGATGTTTTCAAAACACTGTCATTCGGACCTCATTTTGAATCATGATCACCAGCATTAGAATCGAAAGCCTCCGATTTTCCAATCACCAAAATTCTACAACCAAAGGACGCCGCACACAGCCTCAATCATCACCTTAAATTTTTTCTTTTGAAAGATTATCAACGTTCTAACTATCAGGAGGAGAGTCCTCTCGAAGGAGAAAAATAATGTAGAATAGATAAAAAATTATTATGATTTTGATAATTTAAGATTTTATAAATAATTATGTTATTTATGAATTTTATCTTTCCATATATTTTAGAGATTTTATCTATTTTAATATTTTAATTTTAATAAAATTCTATCTAAATTCCAAATTTTGTCATTACTTAGTGATATTAGGATTTTTAATCAAAATGTGATTAATCTATTATCTATATTATTTATGATTAATTTCTTATATAAGAGAACTATAAATTCTTTTCAATTAAATTTTAAAAAATAACTATTGATTATTAATTATTAAATTCATTAAATTATATTCCTACTTTACAATTGAGTTTTTTTTTTATACCAAGTGTCTTTAAAATTCCAAAGATTCTTTATTTTCTTCTTCCATTGATTCTCCGTCACATTTAATGTTAGATTGACCAAATACATATAAACAGGGTGGAGAGAAGTGGAGATACAGGGGTGCCGTGGTCTTCCTAACTCTCAAACTTTCTCATATATATACTTATTAAGTTATTATCTAAATCAGTGGTCCCCAAAACATAGTACAACATATAGCCCTTTTAGTAAAATTGAAAATTTCTACTGGTTCTCATTTAAGCCAAAAGGTAATTAATAAAAATTAACATAAAAACCATTTTTGTATGATTGTATTATATGATAGTTAATTTTTTTTTTATTAAATATTTAAAGACATTCAGATAAAAAAATTTAAAGAAATATATTTAATCTTTGTTCAGAATAGGTTTTAAGTAGATTACCTGAAACCGTTTATGATAAATTGAGAGTAAAATTTTCCTTCTTAATGCAATAGTAACTGCAATAGAGTTGGTATACCTACAAAAGTATCTCGACGATCCAGTTAAGTTATCCACTACAAAAAAGTATTTAGTGTGTAGATCTATAATTGAGTGACTTAACCTATTATTTATAGAATAGGTTTGCTTAGTGCCAACTGCCAAAATCCTCAGCAGCCTCACCTTCCCACCTTCCAGTGTTCTACGTCCCAATGAGTGAGTCCCTTGACTAGTTTGGCGCCTTAGCAACTTTTTAAACGTCTCCTAAAAGTAAAACACTTCCTATATCACCTAGCATAGCTCTGCGTCTCGTCCGCTCAAGAAACACCAATGGGATCAATCCAAAACTTTCTACGTCACTTAACATTGCCGTGGTCCATCCATGAAACATCAATGGGATAAATCCAAGTTATGAAGAAAAAATCACAGCTTGTATCACAACAGAATTATTTGACTTTGATGATGATCATCTACACCCTATCAAATCATCCAATTAATTACTTGAGTAAACCCTGAATCCGTCAATTCCTCCCTCCCAATCCTGCTCCTCCTATCAACTCCATTCCTGCTCCTTCTATAATATCTCCAACATCTGAAATATCATCATGCTACCAAAGTTTATCCTCACCTTACCACCATGTCAACAAATGGGTGGGTATCCAACAATATAAAGTGTGCCATCCTTTGCAGTGGTGCCCAAAACGACAGCACTCACATGTACAACGCAATTTGCACTCAAACTAAACATTACATCTCACCAGTTACAATGATACAAATAGGTATTAATACTTTATTACTATTCACTAAAGTTAGATTACACAACAACTATAAAGTAACATTTGCTCTTTTTGGTATATATTTCCTGTTGTCAACACAAGAAAAGAAAAGAAAAAAGCTAGGATCTTTTTTTATTAAAAAATTTGGAGTAGAGGGTATATTACAAATATTATAAGAGTTTCAGAAAAATTCAGTATGTAAGGAGCTACACTACATTGCAGTGACATAAGGGCTATTCAAACAGCAACTGGCGAGGGAGTTGAAGGAGGGACCCCATTTTCAGCTGGAATTTCCACAAACTCGGACAGGAGAGCGCGGAATTCATCTCCAGTCATTGTCTCCTTCTCCAGTAGAACTTCCACAATCTTATCAATCGCCTCCCGGTTGTTCCTTATATGGCTCAATGCAATTTCATATGCTTCATCTGAGATCCTCTTGACGGCAGCATCAATGTCTTCAGCAAGCTTTTCTGACATTGAGTTTCTTGCCATCATTCTCATGATGACATCTGCACTTTGAGCTGAGGCATCCATAAGTGACCAAGGACCAATATCAGACATTCCAAATGTGGTTACCATCTGCCACAGTATCATTTACATTTATTGATCACAAAGTTGTAAGTCAGAAGGATAAGGTAGGAAAATAAAAAGATTTTTTTATGACAAAATTAAACGTTCATCCCTTCAAAATTAAAAATATTATTCTTTCAATTAAAGCAAAAAATTTCGAATAAAATTTATAATTTCAGGCATTGAAGAAATGGTTTAACGTGATCTCATTTCAGGTCTCACCAATTAATTAGAGATTAAACCAAAAAACAAAAAAACAAGAACTCTGAATGTCCTGACAAAATATGACCAAATTGAGATTAGATTACCAATTCTTTAGGGTCTAAAATACTAATAACATTCATCCCCACCAAAACAAAAGAAAGAAAATGAGGGAGATGTAATATGATGCAACAGAAAATAATGTCAATGAACAAGTACCTGTTTGGCCAAACTGGTTATTTGCTGCAAATCACCTGCTGCTCCAGTTGTAACCTCAGGCTCACCAAAAATAATTTCCTCTGCTGCTCTACCACCTAGTCCACCAACAATTCTTGCAAAGAGTTGTTGTTTGGAGATCAGAGTTGGGTCATCGGAAGGAATGAACCAAGTAAGACCACGAGCTTGCCCACGAGGAACTAGTGTTACCTTTTGTACAGGATCATGACCAGGAGTCAAAGTTCTGCAATTAAGAACAGACAGATGTTTCGAACAAGTTTTTGGGAATTGTTTACTAAAACAGCTTCTAAATGTCGTTAACTATTATTTTTTCTGGCTTGCACTTATATACAAGTGTAACATGAAGCTGTGAAGGCAACAACATCTTGCTTCCATTGATTTTTAACACAACATTTACTTGAAAGACAAAACTACAGCCTAATTTCTTACTTACCCACAAATAGCATGCCCAACTTCATGATATGCCACTAAACTTTTGCTTTTCCCATCTGTCATCACTGTTCCTTCCATTCCAGCCACAATCCTATCAATAGAATCATCAATCTCTTTGGATGAAATTGCTGTCTTTCCACGGCGACCAGCTAATATAGCAGCTTCATTCAAGAGGTTTGCAAGATCTGCTCCACTAAAACCGGGTGTTCTCATCGCAATTACCTCAAGAGAAACATCAGCATCAAACTTTTTATTGCTACCATGAACCTTCAGGATTTCAGTCCTTCCCCGTATATCTGGAACATTAACTGTTACCTGCAAAAGCATTATGTTCAGTGATGTACTCATTAATAAATGCATTAAGCATTTCCTAATGTAATCTTACCTGTCTATCAAACCGTCCCGGCCTCAATAAAGCAGAATCAAGAATGTCAGCCCTGTTAGTTGCCGCAATGACAATGATACCGGTATTACCCTCAAACCCATCCATTTCTGTCAAAAGTTGGTTGAGGGTCTGTTCTCTTTCATCATTCCCTCCACCAATTCCAGTACCCCTCTGCCTTCCAACGGCATCAATTTCATCAACAAAAACAATGCAAGGAGCATTCTCTTTGGCCTTCTTGAATAAATCACGGACTCGAGAAGCACCAACACCAACAAACATCTCAACAAACTCAGAACCTGAGATTGAGAAAAATGGGACACCTGCTTCACCTGCAATAGCCTTGGCTAATAGCGTCTTCCCAGTCCCTGGAGGACCAACAAGAAGAACTCCTTTTGGTATGCGAGCCCCAACAGCAGTGAACCTCTCAGGCTTCTTCAGAAACTCCACCACCTCCATAAAATCCTGCTTGGCTTCATCCACGCCAGCAACATCATCAAATGTCACTCCAGTATTTGGTTCCATTTGAAACTTGGCTTTAGATTGACCAAAAGCAAGAGGAAAGCCAGGCCCACCAGGACCTCCCATCCCTCCAGGTGATCGTCTTGAGAGAAGGAACAATCCTCCAATCAAGATTAGAGGGAAAGCCAGATTCCCAATCAGGTTAAATAATAGAGAACCTGACTCTTCTTGGGCATTATGAGCTGCAAAGTCAATATTCTTTTCCCTGAATTTCTGAAGGAGCTCTTGGCTAAGTCCAGGAAGTTGAACACGCACTCGCTGCACCCTATTACCCAACTCAGGAGAAACAGCCTCTACAACAGCTATGGTACCATTCTCAAACAGATCCACTTTTTTAACTCTATCCTTGTCCAAATACTCAAGAAACCTAGAATAAGACATTCTGGAGGAGGAAACCCCTTGTTCATCAGCATAAGCTTTCCCACTTCCCAATAATGTGGGTAAGCCAACTCCTACATTCAACAATTTCAGAAATCCTCTTCTCCCTTCATGCTTCTTTTGATCCAAGGATGCCTTTACGGATACTGCTTTTGATTCCTTATTCAGTGATGAAAGTCTATGAGATGAGAAGAGATATCTTCCATTTAAGTCCTTGCTAAGAGTTATTTTATTACTCTGTGTAGAACCACTCCCAACAAGACATGCCAAAGAGGCTGCCATCTGTATCAACAAGAGAATGCAAAATATGGGCTACTAAACACTGATTAGTTCAGTGATTAGCAGGAAAAGAAATATTGAATAAATACCATTTGTGATTGTCAACTAATTTCTTATTATGCAAACATACACAGTATATTCAATCTATACAAAATCATCTACATAAGTTGTGCCCTTGGGAAAATTCTGCATATGAAAAGTAACAAGCTGTAGAAAAACAAAAACTAAGCAGAATGATCAGATGAACAGATCATGCTAGAAGCCAATTTCAGAACTTAGAGCAACCTTGATATGAACACAAATAACAATCATCAGAGTAAGATGTACAGCATGATGAAATGATTTGTACATATTAAACTTAAGGTTGGCTTGGTGAATCAAATCATATATACATAGATTGGTGATTCTTTGTTTTGATTTGCACAGCTCTAGATTCTTTGTTTTTATCCTTTCTTGGTGAATCAAATCATATATACATATTAAACTTAATCTAATGGTATGTAATGACTTCATTTATTAGCTTGTGTCAATTCTTCTCCTACCACACCATTCAACAGGAGAAAATCATGACGATTTCACAGGCAAATAAGATAAATAAATCTACAAGAGCCGAGCGACTGCATGACCTGATACAAAATTAACAATTAAGAAGCTCTAGATGTACAAGTAACAGAGCCAATTTTTTAACTCAAAGCACTAATAAACCATTGATCCATACATCACCTTTGGCCCCAAACAAGCAAAGAATAAATCCACATTTGCTTTAACACATGTATATAATTACATATGTATAACGACAAATATGCAATTGGTAGAAGCCTTTCTGACAATTTCAGAAATTGTAAGCAAGTCTCAGTTCAATTGGTGGAAAGATATAACTTCAAATATAAAATCTTTAGCTCAAAGGGTCCACCATTAACAACTCCAGCAATCGAATTATTAAAAAAAAAATTACGAATTAACAAAACTAAAAGTAAATGAAATTGATAATTAACAGTAGAGAGACATAAAGAACACAGTTTTCAGAAAGACAGCACAGACCCATCAAAAGTGGAGGGCAGATGAAGAACCCACATACCTCAAAACGAAGAATCTCAGAGAGAGAGAGAGAGAGAGAAAGTGAAGAAGAGAAGTGAGAGAGTAGAAGAAGCTCAGGCAGGGCCTCTTTGGTGCAAAGAGACGTTTTTGGGATGGTAGTGTGTTGATAGAGAAAGATAGTGTGTGTGCGAGTGGAATGTGGATGTGGCTCGGGAAATGAATACGTGGCCTTTTGCTAATGTTTTCTTGTTCCCCCACTTCGGTACTCCAACCAAAGCAAGATTTTTTTGTTGGGGTTTTCAAGTTTTTTCCATATATATCAGAATTTAATTCCTTATTTATTTGAGGTTAGAGTCATTTTTGTCAAGCGGCGTATTTTAACACTTATCGAAATTTTTTATTAAATATAATTTTTTTATCTAACTATTAATAAGAATAATTATTTATTATCTTAATTATTTATATCAAATTTTTTAAAAAAATATTAATAAAAATATAATTAAATGATTTTTATTTTAGTATAATTTAAAATTATATATTAAATTAATTTTAATGTATATTGATAAAATATTAAATAAATGATAAAGAGTGAGTAATAAAAATAAAGATATATCAGTTTTATTTTATTTTATTTTTATATAAAAATAAATTTTTAAAAAAGATAAATAGTAAAAGTGCAAGTAAAGCAGTTTGATTGAGATTTTTGAATATCCAACCTACAAAGAAACATTTTGTCACTTGAATTAAATAATAAAAATAGAGATATATTAGGACATTTTGATTTTACTTAATTTAGAATCTAACAATGAAAAGAGATGATATTACATTCCATTCCTTAGATCAAACATATTCAAAAGAAACCAACCTACATCATTCAGTATCCATCACAAATTAAAAAATTAGCAACAAAATGAGAAGCACAAGGGCTCACTAAACAAAATAGAAGAAACCCATGGACATTGAATACAAAATAAATTTACATTCACTAAACAAAAAACTAACTTCACCTTCAACATGAAAAATGAGAGGAAAAATTTAACTCACAAATTTTATCACACTAATTTTTAATTTTTAAAAGACAAATAAAGATAAATTTGATCCCAAAGCCCTAATCTCTCACCCAATTCCAAAATTAAAAGAAAGATAGAAACTACCCACATAAGAGAAATAAAGAAAAGTGACATTAGGAGTAAAAAATAAAATAAAACAAAACAACCAACTACAATCATTAGATTCTGAAAAATCTAATGGTCAACATCAAACTTCATTAGCATTGCTCAACAAAAGTAATCAAATGACCAAAATGACAGAAGAACTTTGAGCGACAAAAACTTTTCCCTAGCCAATGTCACGTGACAACCTAGAACCTTCTTATCCTCATGCCCTATTTCGTACAAGGGTAACAAACGAGTAAGTTTTTAAGGGGTAAAGTTTTATAAAGAAGAAGAAGAATTAACAACCTATGACCTTCTTGTCCTAATGCCCTATTTGGTATAAGTGTAACAAACGAGTAAGTTTTTAAGGAGTAAAGTTTTATAAAGAAGTGTTTGATTTATCAGTAATAGAAAAATGAAATTTTACGATGAAAAATATTTCTCATAATTTAGGGAGTAAATTTGACCCCATCTTTCACTAGGATAACATTTCCCTTTTCTATTCTCTTGCAATCTTTCACTCTATCGTTTCATGGTTTCAGATAACTTCCTCGTGTTGTTAGTGATAGACACAAACACACATTAGAAGAAGATTCATTGAATTGTTCACTTTGCTATTGCATGGATCCAAACATATCTCACTTTGAAGATTCAGACCTAGATGAACAACTTCAACATTCCCTCCAATCCCTTAGCAACCATGCTCTTCGATCACCACACCAACCATTCAAGTTGATACTCAAATTCCAATACTGATTTGATGAGTTTCTTCGTCACCAATCTTTTTGAAAATCACTCCTCATAACAATCTCATCATTGTTGTTGCGATAATATAAATCTCTTTTTTGGAGTGGCGATGTTCATAGGGAAGAAGGGTCCATCTATGCGGAGGTTAAGATTTGGTGTGAAAGGCATTGGAGAAGATGAGTGAAATTAAACAACAAAATATCATGAATAAGAAATTTTTCATCCTATAAATTTCATCCTATAGATTAGAGTTATTTTAAATTTGAAAAAAATGACATCTATCTTAAGAGATTGTGGTGTGGATGTGTTTGGGAGTAGTTTTGAGTTTGAAAATAAATGTTTGGAGATTAAAATTTTGAAGTATTAATGTAAATATTATCCATAGAGTGATTTGAAACATCATTACTTCACTTCCTTTTTTTTCTTCTTGTCTTAGAGTTTGAAAAGGAAGTATTTACTTCATTTCACTTAACACCTGGTGGAAAAGGAAGAGAAATTATTAGATGCATATAGAGCAAGACATTTCTCTTACTTTAAGCTATTCATATTTATTTACGTTAGTCATGTGAATCTCTCTCGTCTCTATAATAAATAATGATTTATTTATATAGTTAAAAATTTAATAAAATAATATTAACATTTTTTATTATTTTATTATATTTTTAACTATACAATAAACCATGGTTTATTATAAGAGACAAAGGATATCCACATGGTTGACATAGATAAATATAAATAGTTCAAAGTAAGAGAAATGTTTTACTCTGAATACATATAAGAATTTCTCAAAATGAAAATGTCATTGGGCATTTTAACTTTTAATGCTCAGGTGGCAAAATTACTTAATTTGATAGTGTAATATTCAGGATAAATATATTTTAGCATGCACTTGGAATAGTAATTAATACATGTTTTAGGAATATTTTTGCCACTAATTTTAAGTTAATGTGCTTAAAATTTATGTAGATGTACTTAAATAAATGATAAAATTTTAAGCCTATTGCAGTGTCCTCCCGTTATGGCTCGAGTTTTCTCATCAGCTTTGTCACCAGAAAATAACAGTACTGGCACATTGAACTGCTAGCAGCCACAGATTTAGTTGACACGGACACAGTGGTGGTGACAGATTCATCTTGTATCTTCATGGTAGTGGAGGGATTGGTGTTGTTCTTAGGATACCAGAATGGCCACATCTGTGTCATGTAATGTATCTTATCTTTGGTAAGGAATATTGCTGGTTTGAGAGTGCCAAAGTTAGCGTGACTATGAGTTGGGAGATTCGTTTCAGATTGATTCTCTGACTATTAGTAGAACTGGTATTTATAAAACACCAAAGTGTTATTGCATGACGCACCAACGGCGGGCGTGAACTGAAATCTTATATCTTCTTATGAAAAAATGTTGATGCAAATATCTCAAGATTTTAACATGAAAGTACAAAAAATCACATTACAACTCCATTATTCATGTTTGCAAAAAGGAAATCACAAAGCTCAGAAAAAATTATAAATCATTGACGGAATGGAAAAAATATATATATATATATATCTCCGTTCAAGATTTTAAAATGCGATGGGGTGTACAAAAAAAATCACGTTACAAAGAGCTTAACTTCACTTCTCCATTATTCATGTTAAAAAAAATAAAATGGAAAAAATCACTTAATCCGCCTAAAAAATAAAAAAAAAAATTATACAAAAAATCAATAAATATTATAAAAAATAATAAATAATAATGATAAAAAATTATAAATCACATATTTAAAATATAATTTTTAAAATAATAATTAAATATTCAAACATAAATTATATAACATCAAATTTATTTATGTATTTAATTTAAAAAAAAAACGCCATCCCGCTATAAAATGATGGTGAGGCTGAAACAAAATACGGCAACCCAACCCGTAAAAAAGTGACGGATTGACGGGTTAACCCGACGAATTGAACCCGTTTTACCAACTCTAATATATAGTGATAATTAAATTTTATAAAGTTTGTAAAAAATCCCTTATAAAAGATGGTAGGCACTAGGCACAACGGGGATGGTGATGGACTAAAGGCAAGAGAGGAGGCTTTTACTGTGGTCCAAGTTAGTAAGCGCCTCACCGGTGGTCCATTGACGTTACCGGCTATAACAAATCTAGGTGGGTTAATGTAATTTTTAATTATTTTATTTCTTGCACATTATAGTCTTTTGACACATTCATTTCTCATTTACTGCTCTTTTTCATAAACTCCATTCATAGCACTGAGATCCCATTGATTGGTAAAGTGCAGAGATAAGCTCGATGGTTCCGCTTATTATATTAATTATCAATCCTCGTTGACGGGTTTATTACACCCTTTTCCTGGCCAAGTTCAAAGTCAGAATTAGAACAAGCTTCCTCGTTTAATTCACGCTGGTGCAAACCATTCTCCACGTTATTAAGTTGAGAAAGAACCACCACTTCTCAAGTGCCACTAGTTAGTGTTGTATTGAGAAAGATCATTGAGTTGAGGCTCTGTGGTTAAGTTTGACAGTCCCAAGCCCAATTAACAAAAAAAAAAAAGATTATCCAAAACCAACCCAAACCCAAAAGAATGACCCAACAAAGGCCGTGTTATGCGCCTCAAACCCATATGGATTATTAGGATTATCATATGGTCTAGCTAGCCTTGCCTTTTTCTAGGGCACAGAAACCCCAAATTCAAAACGCACACTATATCCTCCTTTCTTTCTTTCTGCTTCATCGCACCAACCAACCAAAAATCCTAGTAGGTGATGGCGACAGCATCGGTGGTGCCGGCGAACCGGCGGAGGGCGGCGAACTTGGGGGCGGAGGATGCGGAGTTCGAGACGACGGAGGGGATAAAGGCGATAGGGAGCTTCGAGGAGATGGGGATAAAGGACGATCTGCTGCGAGGGATCTACCAGTATGGCTTCGAGAAACCCTCCGCTATCCAGCAGCGCGCCGTGACACCCATCATACAGGGCCGCGACGTCATCGCCCAGGCCCAGTCCGGCACCGGCAAGACCTCTATGATCGCTCTCACCGTCTGCCAGCTTGTAGATACCTCCGTCAGAGAGTATGTTATCATCTTATACTTATGCCCCTCCCCCCCTCCCATTTTCAATTCCAATTCCAATTCCAATTCCTTTTCTATCTATCTATCTATCTATGTTACTGTGTTTGTCTCAGCATAAGCATTGGGAAAAAAAAAATTAAAAAACAAAAATGTAACTTGGGGTTCAATTTCTAGATTAGGGGTTTTCTGTGTTTTTCAACAATAGTAGCATGTTTGGATTTGCTTAAATTCTAGGAAAAAATGGCTTTAAGAAACCCTTGGAATGGCCTTAACCTAACACAAACAAGAAATTTTAATGAGGGTCTAGCATCTAAGAAAAGCTAAGAACATAATCCTGTCCCAAAGCAAATTTAGGGAGATGCTTCCGAGCTGCGCTCATTATCTTGTTTTAGATATGTGTTATTAATTTATTGTCTTGTGATGTTCATTTTATAATTTCTGTTCTGAACAGGGTACAGGTATTAATCTTGTCGCCGACGAGGGAACTGGCATCACAGACGGAAAAGGTTATACTGGCTATTGGAGATTTCATAAATATACAAGCACATGCATGCATTGGGGGTAAAAGTGTGGGAGAAGATATAAGGAAGCTTGAGTATGGAGTTCATGTGGTGTCTGGAACTCCTGGCCGAGTCTGTGACATGATCAAAAGGAGAACATTGCGCACAAGAGCTATCAAGTTGCTAGTTCTAGTGAGTTCATTACTTCCACTTGCTGATGCCTGATTGTATTTCCTTTTTTTTTTTTAATGCTGTCATGCTTATTGTATCACGAACTATCTTGTATCTTTCCTTTCAATAACAGGATGAATCTGATGAAATGTTGAGCAGAGGATTTAAAGATCAAATTTATGATGTGTATAGATATCTCCCACCAGACCTTCAGGTTTTCTCTCCCTTGACATCCTCATCTCTGATAATGTATTTGGAATGAAATTTATGGAATTTCAAATCTTTATATATTTATATGTTAAATCAAACTAGGATTCATAATGATAGCAAGTCTTTGCCAATTAGATTTAGTTGCTGAATATAGTTTAAGGCATGGAAAAGAAAAATAAACAAAAATGATATTGAAGCAAACCTGAATTCCAAGTCAGAAGAATTTCACTAATGAATGGGGGATATAGGTGCACCTGTTTGAAAATTGGATTTAGTGGTGTGACATCATCTGAAGGTGTGACAATGAAGGGAAAGGAAACTATGGCAATGAATCAAGCCAGAAATTGAACGTAGAATGGGGTTTGATGACTTGGAATATGAGAAGTCTAAAGCCTCTTCAAGGCCTTTGAAGATTTGTTTGTGTATGATTTTGATTTTGATTAGCTCAAAATTTGAATTCGTTGAAAAATAAGCTCCTAAAAATCAGTGGTATGAGAGTTTAATTTGATGTTTTGACCAAACGATAGAGCTGCCAGTTTTCTCCACAATAAGCAGCCAGCACTAATCATTTGATTGCTGCACCATTCTTAAATGAAGTAGCTAGGTGAGGAAATTCTTTTCTAGATTTTTATAATTCTTATTGACTTTATTTAGATTTTAAATTTATGTTGGCCCAACACTCAAAAATTAACTTTTGAGGTTTAGTTTAAAACCTAAATGGGTGCATCTTTCAGTCCCTAGTCCTAGTTACTTAAGTAATGTGTGTGCATTTTGCCCTTGCTGTAAGACTTGTGTAACAATCTTGCCTGTATTGTTTTGATGTTCCATGCTTTGTTATAACTTTCCAAAGCCTGATTAGTATTATGAAGTATATTGTAGTCTCTGAATCATTAAGTTCTTGCTGTGTAGGTTGTCTTGATTTCTGCTACCCTTCCTCATGAAATACTGGAGATAACTAATAAGTTCATGACAGATCCTGTAAGGATCCTTGTAAAACGTGATGAATTGACATTGGAGGTAAACAATTTATTTTCATTGGCTTAATGCCTTTTGAGTTTTAACTGGATATTGATGTAATTGCCCCTCCCCTCAATGACAGGGCATCAAGCAATTTTTTGTTGCAGTCGAAAGGGAGGAATGGAAGTTTGATACTCTCTGTGATCTTTATGATACTCTCACTATCACTCAAGCTGTTATATTCTGTAACACTAAGCGAAAGGTAAATGAAAACTATTAAGGTTTCGTAGGATAGGCCTTCCATCTCATCTCACTTTGAACATATGGTAAATAGCAGATCATTAGATTCTGTACTATCTTTCTATAAATGTTCATTATGATCTTTTATCTTTTGTGTCCTGTTAATATTTATATCCTCTCGGAACAGGTGGACTGGTTAACTGAAAAAATGCGTAACAATAATTTCACCGTTTCATCAATGCATGGAGACATGCCTCAGAAAGAAAGAGATGCAATTATGGCAGAGTTTCGTGCTGGAACAACCCGTGTACTAATAACAACAGATGTTTGGGCTCGCGGCCTTGATGTACAGCAGGCAAGTTGTTACACCTGTCTTCTGTCTGGTTTTTTTGTTTTTCTTTTGCGTGCCTCTAAAATATGTCACATTTCTAATCTCCTGTACAATGTGTAGAGTATGTGATACAGATATTGTATGGATTATGAGATGCCTCTATTTCTGTTATATGTCATGAGTCATATCTATGTTCTTGGTTGAAAATATAACAAATAATTGCTGACTTGCAAAGAAGTGGATAAATATTCTTATTATAGCAAGGAATATAATGACTGTTTCAACTTTAGACTAATGACCATTAGTAATAGTATTCAGAGGGTGTTAATGGACCCTGGCATTTCAAATTTTAGAAATTCAACAAAAAAAATTTCATTCTGATTTTAACTCTTGGATGTCGGGTTCTTCCTTGTTGTTCATTTGATGGTTGATATATAATGTTCTTTAAATTAGATATTGTCTTAATTTTGTGTGTTTGTATGTCTTGGCCTTGGGCAGGGCAAAGGCATGGTCTAACAGCAATTTTTTGTCGTTCTTAAGAGATGCCTACAGATGAATTTTTTGAATATTAATTTGACTATAAAGAAAAATTTAATTTTAAGAAATACTGCCTGTTAATTTCTTGCATTTGAATTGTATGTAGAAGAATTAATTGTTGATATTGAGCCAGACATCTGCTTCTGTTATCAGGTTTCTCTAGTTATCAATTATGACCTTCCAAATAATCGTGAGCTTTACATTCATCGAATTGGCCGCTCTGGACGTTTTGGACGCAAGGTATTTTGAATGTTTAAACTAGTTAAACTAACATTGACTCTTGAGTAGTCACTCAATCTGATTTTCATGTCAGAAACTTTGTTCAGCACTCAGAATTTTGAGATGTTTTCTGTTGATTCCATTGTCATGTTTTCTGTTGATTCCATTGTCCTTCTTGTACTCCTATACTCCCATTTGGTTTCCTGCTCTCTGTTGCTGTATTATATGTATCATACTTATAGTTGGCCCTGATCATGGTTTGCAGGGTGTTGCAATAAACTTTGTCAAGAGTGATGATATCAAGATCTTGAGAGATATTGAGCAATATTACAGTACTCAGATTGATGAAATGCCAATGAATGTTGCCGATCTTATATAAAATGTTTTTGGCATGTGATGTGCTGGGTGGAATGGATTTGTCATACCTTCTGGCAGTAGGGAGTAGTTTTTAAATGTGGTTTTTTGCTCGGGATTATTTCTGTGATGTGCTTGTAAACATTGACATTGGTTCAATTAGAATTTTTGCTATATATAGTGCTCGACTGTACCGTTCTACCAGAGGTTGTGTTATTCTCTGCTGATGCTGTTGAGATTAATGTGTAAATTGTCTTGAGTTGCTTTCTCTAATGTGTGAATGTGTAACTTTATGCTTCAAACGACAGGCATTCTGACTTGTTTCTGATGTTTTATCTGATTTATATTCTGACTTGTTTCTGATGTTTTATCTGATTTATGGACATATTCATTATACAGTTTCCTGTGGTTATCTTGTTCTAGCTGATAAGAACTGGGATTTTAGAAAACCTTATATACCCACATTAAGTTTGTAGTTGTACGCTTGTAAGGTAAACCTACGCACTGGGATTTGAGACTGGTGCTCCTATATGCTGGATTTTCTTCTTGGAAGATTTCAATTGCATGGGTAATATAATGATGGTCTATCCATTGATGAGATTAGAAATAATTTAGAATGGATCAGATATAGCTGGTGCCCTTGGTTTTGAGTCAATAAAGCCATTTTTATTCTAGGTCAAGGCCTACTTTGATGGTAGTAAAATTACACTTACTTGTCCAGGGCAAGTCGGCTTCTCTTCCTGGCTATATTGATTGTTTCAGGTTTTAGGAATTAGAGCTCATGAATGTTCGTGCATGCTCATACTTCTATTTCAACCCATACATCTCATTCAATATGACCTTGAATACGTTCAAAGGGGCAAACAATCATATTACATTAAAGTTTGGAGGATAGTAGCTCAGTTGTTTCCAGCCCAAGTCTTTAATGATGGTAGAGGTTTGATCTTCCGTTACGTCACATATCTCCCTCCCTTACCAGGTGTTTGCACCTTAAAATAAATATAACTTAAAAAACGCACAAACACACTATTACAAAACTTTTGCCTTCCTCCAAAACCTTTAAATATACATGCATTGCTCAGTGCATGCTCACAAGCACTGAAACAGATTATTCCATTGAGAAGTAGCTGTTTGACAGTGGAGGAGCAACTGTCCAATCGTTTTTGAACAAGAGCAGCACATAACACATTAAGAGAAGGAGCATCTGAGGCCTCCTACGTTGCAATCTTATTAAGAAACAAAAGATTTCAGTACTGCTTTCTAGACAAAAGGTTCGTGAATTTAAAGGAGTTAGACTTAAAAGGTAGACGAATATGTAACGTGTGGATAAACATTTGGTCACATTCGAATATTAATTATGTCAATTTTTTAAGATCAAGTTATAAAAAATATCTTTATAAATTCTTTTGTCTTAATTTGGATGACTTGCATCTTATTAGACTAGAGAAATAGATTAGTTGAAGTGCACATAAAATGATCCAAACACCATTGACCACAATACAAAAAGTTGTGTTAATCTTATTAAGTATTGCTATTCAGACAAAAGATGTTAATAAATGTGTGTTTGAAATAATTGTAATTAAAAAAATTATTTGATTAAAATAAAATGATATTTATATATTACTGTTAAAAATAATCTTAATAATTATTTTACAAAATGTTTAACCAATAGCTTGATCTCTAACAATTTTTTATCCAAAAATAAATTATTATTTTTTTATAAATGCTCAAACACGTTTGATTATTTTTATAACAGCTTAAAGTTAAAAAAAAAAAAGTGAACCAAACCTGGGAGTTTTGAGTTTCCAAATCGGTTTATTAGGTAGGAATCTCTAGGGATTAAGAGAATGAGTTAATTTACTAGATAACAGTCCAAAAGAGTCCAACTCCAAAGTCCAAATTCTCGTCTGGGTTAGCAGAATACTGACTGGAACCAAGGACAACCAAAAGGGATAAGTCACTGTGAAAATGAAATTTCTGAAAGACAGAAAAATATTGGGAAGAGAGAAAGGTTTTAATAGACAAATTGTGCAACGTGGATGGATGGGGAAAGGCCACTTGGAATGGAACATTTTCCTGCCAGCCAAACATCCTCCCAAAGTCTGACGTGAGAACCACCACCAAAACCCAGGTAACCCATGCTCTTGAAGAAATACAAACCCAAGAGATAAATTTTCAAGGAGTAGCAAGGGTCATATGGTTGGTGTCCTACTCATTTTGACTTTTGAATTACTTGGTGCTACAAAGTAGTAGCCACTAAAGGAAATCTTCACAGCCATTTAGCCACAAGAGAATATTTTGGTGACCAGATTCCCAAGTCTAAAGCCTCCTTCACTTTTAGGCTTGCAACAAATCTCCCAGCTAACAAGATAATCTCTCCTCTGCATTATTATTAACAATGCAATAAAAAATTATGGAGCAATTACTTTGCATGAATTAGTTTGGGGAATAGGAAAGGAGAAAGGAAAACATGGGACCACATATTTGAGACAGCATGGACACATAAATGGTAAGTAAAATTCTGGTACATTCCTCAGCTACTCAAAAACAGATCAACGGCCAAAAAAACAAGTACAAAACAGATTGGAGAAGATGCATACTTTCTTCTGATACAAGAGAAAGATGAGTGGCATATACATGTATGAGACTGAAAACAAACTCATTAAAAAGGCGCATAAACATAGCCAGCAACAAGAATGTAATCTCACAAGGTGCATGAAATGTTGTTCCTCGACATATAGGTTCCAGGTTTTCACCAGCATAAGAACAGTGCGGCGACACTTCACACCTAAATGAGGGAATGTTGCCTTTGAATCACAGCAAAACCTCTTTGAAGTGCTCCTAGCCAAACCATCTATTTAACTCTTAAACATTTCTCAAGAAGTCCTGATGAAGTCAAATTCATTGCAAAATACTACCACCACCACAGGGCTCTGCACTTGAAGACACCCATGGGAAAAACACATGCAATTTCGATAAACCTTCTCAAGAGAACATTGATATATCTCTTATAAATATGATCAACACAACCAAAAAAAAGTAACGATAAAGAAAGGAAATGGAAAACAATCAAGGGGATTTAAGGGAGATGATCGATAAATAGAGGTGGCTGAGAAGTTTTTGAAAGAAATAAGGATAAATTCATAACAGAAGGAGGAGGAGGAGGAGGACTAAAGAATGCAACCATAGACATATGCCTAGTGTGTTGGCTAGGATGTTGAACATACGTAACTAACAATATGTGTTGCAGGCACTTGGTCTAACAATACTATCATCATTGATATTATACCTCGTTCATTAGAGTAATAGTCTAATAAGTACGAGGTCATAGGGTTCGACTTAATTTGTTCTCATCAAAGCCCATATCTAATAAGAATTATTCTTGATCATTAGCTAGTAAGGGTATAATTCTTAAAGGTGCATGCAAGCATAATATATACATCTAAAGAGTATGTTTGAAATCCAAAAATATAGAAATGTTTTGATTTGAATTAAATTTTATGTTTAGAATATTAAAAATACGAGATGATTTTATTTTTAAAATCTTATAAATTTTATTTATTTTGATTAAATTTTTTATCAAATTTAATAAGATTTTATTTAATTTTAAATAAATAAATTATTTTACTCTTATTAATTATTTCTAATTATTTTTCATAAAATTTTTATATAAAATAATAAAATTAAATAAAATTAATTTTTATTTTAATAAATTTTGAATAAGAAATTTAATTTTTAAATAAATTTAAATTATATATTTTATAATAAATTTTAAATAAAAATTAATTTTTAAATCAAATAAAATATTTTTAAATTTTAATTAATTCCAAACTTTAACTGTTCCATCAAGATTTCATGGCAAATAAGTGTTGATATCCATATGACAAATCAAATATCCTAATTCTTTCGGTCCATCTTTCAAGTCTAATCCTTTATAGGTCAATTGTGTGGAGACCGGCCTAAACCGTAACCTAAGTTTAGATTTTCTAGGAGTTGGGTTCTTTTTTATTTTATTCACCTTGCCTTTTTATTTCTGTATTCTAGGAGTCACGAGGAAAAATAACAAAATGGTAAAGTTACCATGACTATGTTAATAATTTAAAAAACAAAAAAAGTTACCACGACTATGGCCTTGAACCACATAATTCGGGTCTAGGATTCCAATATAAAACCCCTAAAAATATTTTAGATAAATTCACTTTATATATGAGCTGAAACATTTTTTAAATAACGCTTGATGCACTTTTGTAAAACATATTACCTCACATCAAAGTAAAGCAACTCGAAATAAGAATGTAAATATACAAAAAAAAAAAAAAAGTTAACTCAGTTATAATCAAACAAATGGTAAAAAATGTGTACCTATAAAATAATAAATAAGAAAATATTTTATATATATCAAAATACACGTATCGTATTTACATTATATGTTAACGTAAGTTAAAAATATTAAATCATCCTAAATGCGATTGTAATATTTTTATAGAATAAAATTAAATGTATTTTAATTAGATAAATAATAAAATTGTAATATATATATATATATATATATATATGTGTGTGTGAATAATAATATTAAACATTATTTTTAAGAAAACTTATCTCATTTTAAGATCAAAGACATACCATGAGCTTTAACAATGATATCAATAGAAGATACACATAACCTAATATTTCCGGCAAGAATCTAAAACTTAATTCAAAATTCTGAAGGCTAATGAAAATAATATAATTAGAGACGGGAGAATTGTACTTTCTATTCATATAGCAACATATTTCACAAACATTTAATACGCCAAATTTCCATAGCATCCAGTACAAAATTGGTGGTTTCAACAACCACCTATCATAATGGTTAAATCCTAGCTATGCATGCACATACCATTTAATCATAAAAAAAGCTCTTAAAAACTAACCATGCCCTTGAAAGCTGTTAAGGAAAGCACATATTACATATATATATATATATTTTTTTTTCATGCACATATATGACATAAATAATAATTAAAACTCAAATTTTTATTTGGCAATAACTTCATACTAATTAAAAATATGTTATTAATTAAAATTTACCCATGTTATTATAATAATAATAATATTAATAATCTAGGATAGAGGAGCCCTATGAGGAGCACCCTTTCTTCTGCTGCCAAGAGAGAGGACAATCCCAGGGATGAACCTTTTAGTCTTGTTCTTCGTCGTGTTGTTGGGTTCGCAGGAAATTACGGAATTGCTGGTAGCCTCAATGTTGGAGTAGGAGGAAGTGGGGGCAATTTGGGTATCTTCATCAATAACCTCCGAGCCATCGACTCTTAGACCCTCAAACTGCGAAATTGCAAAGTCAGATTCATCGAATCGATGTAAAATGCTGGACAAGCTTTCACCCTCGTACACCATGTAATCAACCTGCAATTATTTGTGGTTTACAAGATTTAATTTTCATGTATCATCAATTTATCAAGACAAGATAAAAGCTTTTTATACTATCCCACAAAATTACATATTTAAGCTGTAACATCTATTGTATTTTATTTACTTCTTTGAGTTTAATTTTTTTGGTGCACAGGAGTTTAATTTTGATATAATTTAAAAACATCTTATCATATTATTTAATATATTAAAACTCACATGACATATTAAACTTTCTATATCAAATGATAACACATCACATCATTAATAATAAAAAAAAATCATCATATATTCTTTTTAAGAATATATATATGTAAGAATATATATATCGTTAATATTCTTTTTAAAATATTAAATTTAATAAAAAAAATTAAAAAATAAATATAATAAATAATATTTAAAAAATGTGAAAAAATATATAATTTGTTAATGATAAAAATTTCAAAATTATATTGTAATTTTCTTTCACCATCTGTATATAAAAAAATTAAATTCTTTAATTTATTATTATAAATTGATATATTAATTAAGTTATAATTTAACTCTTTTACTTATACATCAACATATAACTAAATAATGAGTTTAATTTCTATGCATTATTAATATAAAATATTTTACTTCATAAATCAATCATATATTGTTATGTTAATAAAAAAAATATAACTTTTTATTCATGTAATAATATCTTATTGAGTGATTGTTTGAAAAATTTATACTAATTGCACTTCAAAGTTAAATTCTTAAATAATAATGTATAAAATAATTTATCAAAATCAAATCCTCATTTTTATTAGTACTAAAGATACTTTAGATACCCACCGACAACGTTTTGCATTACGTATTTTATCGACAGGCTAACTTTTCAAAGCAGGTTTTTTTTTTTTTGTCATTTTAGTTTTTGGATAACGGTAAGTGAGAAGTTTTAGGATAAATAAAAAAAAGCTTATTAATTAATGCATAGAGTAATTAAATTGCAAAAAATATCATTTATAAAAACATTGATATAAATCTACATAAATTAGAAAAAAATTATTTGTGCTAAAAAAATATAATTTTTGGTGTATTGAATAGCTCATATTATCCTGTTGTCTTCTAAGTAAGATGAGGAAATAGAAGTTTTTGAAAATGACCTGAAGCTGTGAAAATGAAAATACTTTTATTAATTTCATAAATAGCAATATCAATTAATGTTACCAAGGGAAAAAAAAGGAAAATTTCCATTTCACCTTTATTTTTCTTGTGACATCAGAAAGACATTTTAATTTATAAGTCTTATATACCATGCCCTCAATAGATGGAATTAAGTTTTTTGTTCCTTTTACATTAACAATATCAATTTAAGAAAATATAATTAGTTAAAAAATAGAATTGAGGACTAAAAAAGAGCCTTTATTAGGAATTTTACAGACAGATGCTCTTGTACAACCTGCCTATTATTAGCCTTTAATTTTAGCATGATCGATCTTCAAACTAAATTAGGAATTTTACTCAGAAAGTCAAGATCTTGACCAGTAATTTGTTTGTGTAAATTAAGACCAAAGCAAGAAAGGAGACTGAGAAATGAGACAACACCTTGCATGAGAGAGAACAGAAGTGAAATGGCTCCTGAAGAATCCTGTCACAAGTGTAGCAAGCGTTGGCAGTGCCTTTGCATGACCGTGATTGTGGCCTCTGATTTAAGAATATCACTTTGGCACTGTTAATAGTATAGGGCTGCCATCCAATACAACCAAAGAATAACCCTAATTTCAGTCTCAACTATGATTAATCTTTTTTTTAACCAAAAAAGAGAGGTTATAATTATTTTTTCTATCTAATTATTATAAATTAGAAATTAGAAATTACTCTGGTATTTTTTTTTCTGATACTAATATTTTGATAAGTTATCAATCATTTATTAATTATGAATTATATCTACTTATTTAATGAATATTAAATAATAAAAATATATTTGACAACTAATAAGAATAATGTAACTAAGAAAAATCTAAATACCATAACAACTCTTTTATAAATCAATACACTTTTTCATGAATATTTCTTTACTGAATTTTGTCTGACCTGAACATTGGAACAATCAATGAGCTTTTCCAGATCATCCAATCGAACCACGTCGTGGTAAACATACCTTCGCACCTGTGACATGGTATAGAACTCTCATTATTGGTTATTCAAACCAAGGATACAAATGAGGTTAGGAGTAAAAAGGTTGAAAAACTACTACTTTCCATATTTATATCAACAAAATTACCTCAAGTTTCTAGTCCCTTCCTTTCACTCTCTCTCTTTTCTCTTTTTCTCAGTGGGGTAAACTTAACTGTCACTGGTTACTAGCATAATTAATGAAAGGTGACAATTTTTTTGGGGACGATGAGTTAACTTTTATAGTTTAAATATGATGTGTAAAGCATAGTATCGATTAGTGAAATATTAACACATTATTAAAAAACTTAAACTTTCTATATAGTGATTGTGACAGTCAATTTTTTTTAATAATTTAATCTTATATAATTGGTTCTCGGATAATACACTAATATAAAGAAGTTGAGTGCCTATGTTTGAAAATTCTAATAAAAAAAAAAAAATACTCATAATAGAATGAAATAAAATAAAATAATAAGAAATAAAATGAAAGAATATCTCTTTATTATTTGAATGTTTAATGAGTTTAATAAAATGAGTTAAGTGTTAAAATCATTCTTTTCTTAATCCCTCCAAATTAGAGAGACTAGAAATGAAAACTTTGAGTAACAAGGAAGTGACTCATTGATCCTTCCTTGTCATTTCATCCTCTCTTTTAAAATAATTTCCAAACTCACTTTCATTAAAGTTTTTTATTTCATTCTATGTTATTCCCTCCCTTATTATTATCCTAAACATAGCCTAAGGTACTAACAAAGGAGCATTTAATAACTCACACTAAATGCTTCTAATTACTTAAAAAAGAAAGTAAAAACTAAAAAATATTTTTAAGTTCCTAATGTATTAAATATTCTATTTTTATTTAATATTTTCTATTTTTCATTTCTTAATCAATACCAAAAAGAGCACTCATTAACAAAACTAAAAAAAGTTTACACTAACAATATATTAAAATTAAAAGTAATTCTTAATTAAGCACTCCAATAATACTAGACATATGTAAAATTATAAGGCCCATTTAAAAATTATTTATTCTTTAAAGAATATTTTTATACATATCAACTCTTCTTTGGTTTAAATTATTGTCACAAAAACAAGAAAATTTGTCTTACCAAGACACTTTTGCTAGAAGTATCTAAAGACTTGCTTTGGTCAAATGCACAATTGGTATGTAATACAAACAAATTATCAATAGATAGTCCAAGATATAAAGTGGTGAATAAAGTGTCTAAAAAATTAAAGTGATAAATAATCTTACTCACAGATATTTACATATATTATCTTAAATTTATATAATTTTTATCATTTAATTATAATTAATTTTATCTTATTTTTTGTATATCTATATTCTAATTTTGTCAAAGGTGATGTGCAAGATAGAAATGTGCATTAAGCATTGTTCTACGATGGCAGAAATAAATTCTAGATCTTATTATATGAACAGTTAGGCAACCAACCTTCGAGCTGTAAACCTTCCATCAATTCAAGTGAAAGAGAAAAATTAAATGAAGTGTGAAGTGGAGAATAATTTAGGAGAAGTGATGGGTTCCTGTGCAAATAATTAAATAAAGACAGAATGAATTGGGAACCCGTGGGTCAAACTTTCGCTTTCAATGAAAGGAACAGCTGAGAAACCTTTGCAGGGAGAAATGGATATAAAAGAGATCTTCCATTAATGGGAAAGCAACCAAAACCAAAAGGTGGGAATCAAGGAAGACAAGGTGAACCCTTCAGGAAACCATATAAAAATATGTATAAACATAGATATGGGGAAACACCAAATACAATGAGACAATATTGGTGAGTTCAATTAGACAATTACTCAACGAGAAGCACAGGCTTCTTTCATTTTAGAAAACAAAACTCAATTGTTTTAAAAATATATATATTAGAAAAATAGGGAAAAGTATCTAGCAGAAAGAATACTGTAACCCCTTGACCGAATTTTGGAGGATATTCAAAAGAGAATTGCATGAAGCAAATTAAACCCAAGAATTTCAATTTGATAACTTTTTGAGTTCTCCCTCATCCCCTCATCTGAGGAAAAGAAAATTTAAGCTCACTCTTGTTTTTCCTTTATTCTTCATTTCTTCCCAGGATTTGAGTGAAGTCCTTGCAGATAACAGATATGTGGTAAAACAGAAGACGCCATTAGAAAATCATTGTATAACCATTTTCATGGGAAATTGCTTTAAAATTCATCAGAAATGAGAAGCTGATTGAACCATTTTTGATGTTCAAAGGATTAAAAAAAAAAACTTGAAGCTGCCACATATCCTCCAAAGTTGCATATCAGAGAAAATATAATCAAAGAAAGTGATATCCAAAAAGAGAATTTTGAGAAAATCCTTAGAGATCCAGATCATAGTTGCATCTGAATTTAACCTGAAGGTAAAAAGGCTCCCAAAAGAAAAAGAATAAACAATAACCAGCTGAGGGAAATTGTAGAAAAAGTACACGGAATAGAGATGAAAGTCCAAGAATTTCCAAATACCCATCAAACAATTAGAGGAGATAAAGCTCCAGAACATAGAAACAAGAACACACAAAGAATCAACTTGCTAACATCATCATGTGAAATTTCAATTACCCTTTTAAGAATTGAAGGTGAGAAGCTGAAAGACAGAAAGAAAGATCAAAGAGAGTTGCTGTATAACCAACAAAAATGGCACCTTTTGCATATAAAAAAAATAAAAATTAGATGGGTATGTTGGATGAAGATTGAAAGAATGAATTTGCAATTGCAGGTATGGGAATTGAAAAGGGAAATGATGGAATTGGCATATAGTACCTGGAGGAGAGGGTGAGGGCGGTGGGAAGGGAGGCAGTGGGGGCAGATGCTAAGGCAACAGTGCAAGCAAAAGACGTTCTTCTCGTTCTTCCTTTGATTCTGGTGGACCCCACACCCACCAAAGAATGTCTCAGCCATCAGCCTCTCTAGCCATGCAGGTTTCGCCACATTCATGTCTCCCCCACCACACCCTCCTGATGATGAGTAACTTCCCATCATGTCTCTCACCATTTCCTTTCCTTCTCTTCTCTCTTCTTCCAACCTCACACACCTAACTATACCTCCTCCTTAGCTTCTCTCTCACTACTCTGCTGCTATCTATCTATGGTTTGGATATTTATGAGTAGAGGCCTCTGCTACTGCTTGCTTTTGTCAACTGGTTGATGTTGATTTCCTTTTTCTTTTTTCTTTTTTTATATAAAAAAAATATTTTGATGAGAACCCTAAAACATAACACCTCTCTATTATACTGTCTATTTATAGAAGAGGAGCTTTCTAGAGAGAGAACAATGAAGACAAGAATCACCCAAGAGAAAAATGGTAAAAAGAAAAATAATAAGAAATTGGAAACCTCAGAAGAGAGAGAGTAGGAGAAGTGAGTGGTGTGTTGGAGAGAGAAGAGTGGTTTTAATGGCGGGAAGACAGCCCACCAATCTGTACTGTCTGGTGCATACTAACAATTTTTCCCCTCAGTGATCTGAGCACACTCCACTATGACACCATTTATTAAGGTCTCCCACCTTCACATTTGACCAAATGTCCTCGCCCCGTCATAAATTTGTTGTTTTTTTTTCAAGAAAATTTTAATTTTAATATAATGTTACCGTAAAATATTATCACTCCATTGGCATTATTTATAATCTCATGTTGATATCTATATGTTAATAATTATTTCTCCATTTTAAAATAATAATTAGTTTTGATGTTTAAAATAGTGAAGAAGTGTGTTATCGCTTCAGAGTTGAGAGCAATTTGGGAAATGGTTCCTTATTAAGGAGCCCTTTTGGGGTTCGAATATGACATCTTTTATTATCACGAGAATTTCAATAGAATTTGCTCTACATATGAGCTTTAACTTATTATTGAGTAATGTTTTTTATTGTAAAGCTTTTTTATATCATTAATTAATTTTATATTATTATATATGTGACTTTTAATATAATTATTATGTGACTTACATATTTTTAAAGATATAATAATACATGAATAAATGATAGTTTTTAAAAATTTACATTAACAATGCATTTAAATTAAATTTTTTAAAATATCTATCATTTTAGAGAATAAATTTTGTTTCATTTTATCTATTGTTTTTAAAAATTAAGAATTAATTACTTATTTTTTAATTTTATACTTATCTCTTAATATCTTCACTAAGTGAAATGAAAGAGAGCATTAATGAAGTGATAGAATAATTTAATCAAATGTAATTATATTTCTCTAAAATTGATGATATTTGATAGTTTTCTTAATTTTTTTGAATTTTTTTTTAAATTATATATTTTAAAATGAAAGAAATATATAAAATATCAAACTTATTAAATAAAATTAAAATACATTATTTGATACAAAAGTAAAAGCTTTTTTAAACTAATAATTTATTAAAATTAATCTTTTGTGTAAATGAAGAATTTAAATTTAACGCACTATTAATATATAAATTTTTATAGTATAATCTAATAATGTGTTTTATATGTAATGATTAAAACTGTCAAACATCATTAACAATTTAGCTATACATAATAAAATGATATTGTAAAATATACTTACATTATATCAAAATTAAATTTGTAAATAAAATTTGTCCTAATCTGAAATTTCAAAATTTTTCTTTGTATATATGAAATTGCCTAAATAAAAATGTATTTAAGAGAACTTATTTCACATAAATTTTTTAAAAAATTTTGCTACCAAATGCTCATAAAAAATTACTTATGAAATTGTAACCTTTGTGAATAGTTGTTGCATATATTAATGTTCTATCACTGAGTTAATATTTACCAAGAATATCCACACAACCAAACATCGTTTTTTTGAAAATTAATTTCAATAAATTCATTCCGTATCTTAATCGGTACCGATTTCAATTAATCTTCAAAATTGAAGTGTGATAATAGTGTGAATAATTCGATCATTTATCAAGCCATTTCCTTTTCCAAGTGCTTGCACTTCCACCATAACCAAAAAATATGATATCTTCGTTTGATTAGAAATATATACTCCAATTCAATTAAATTAATTTAATATTTTAATGAAGAGTGATAATTAAGTTTGTTAGATAATTTATGAAGATAAATTTTTTATAATAAGTCACAAATTAATTTAATTAAAATATTTAATGTAGATCTTATTATAAATTTGTCTCTGACAAATATCTTTTAATAGAAAAACTAAAATATATAATCTTTTTTTATATGTTCAGATAATTTGTCGTTCAATTTTTTTAGTTTAAAAAGTACTTTTGTCATTGAGAAGAAATTTATATTTTTTCAAAGCTTAAGCAAGTTTTTTTAATTAATTTTTTCTATAAAAGTATATAAACAAACAGGCATAATTTAAAATAAGTAATTTTAACTGCACGTATTTTTATTTATATTATTTTGCATCTATATAATTTTTATTGTTTAATTATATCTAATTTTATATTATTTTTTATATACTTAAATAGATGTGATAAATGTAAGATATGCAACACTTATATATGTATATATATTTTCACTTTCATTAGGAGTAGTGCAGCGAAGTTTAGTGATTTTAGCAAAAGAAAACACAATTCTATTTTGACAAGCAATTGAATTTCTAAAGTTGAATCATATATCTGAAACTAGACCAAACCAAATAGTAAAAGCCTTATTGAGCAGTATTGTAATGATTGGGTTTTGAAACAGAGTTCAATTTAGATAAATATAAAAGAAGCAAGTACAGTTTATTTTTTACCAATGCACAGTAAATTGGGTTCGATCTTTCAAGAGCTCTTGGCAAAATATGGTCTGTACTGTCCAATCAATCATGCTGGTCAAATTATAAATGATATTTATTCAATGGCGTCAAAAGTTCACATTCCTCTCGGAAGTTATCGTGCATACAGTCTATCACCTCAAAATAATGGAGATATAAGGGGAAAAAAATTAATATTGTACATATAAAGTTAAAAATAGATATTCATTATTACTATTTATTTGTAATCCTATAGAATATGCTTAATATATAACATTGCTTTTCTTTTTATTTTTAACTATTATAACATAAAGGCATTAGGACAGTCATAAATTAATGTTATTTGTGAGTAATACTAACTCTGAAATCTCAACTCTCTTTACATTAAAAGCGAAACGATTCCAACTCTTTTTAGATTAAAAGTAAAATGATATAATTTTCTTCACATAAGATTTATCCAAAAATCAAATATAAGTCATCTCTTCAGAAAACGTAACTCATTTCTATTGTCATCTCATGCAACTTATATAACATTAATTTTAACAAAACAAAACTATTACTAAATACAATAAATTTTGATATTTGATGGTCATCATGTAGCATATATGCCGTAAAAAACTCATTTCTATAACATAATAATGTATTAATTTGATTTTCTTAAATAGCTTGGAGAATTAATCACGAGCCCGTATTTTTCGGTTATTTTAGAATGGAAGTAAACTATATTGACAACAAAATAATAATACTGGGAGTTACAACATATTATGAATGTCTTAAATTTCGAATGACAGGGTAAATTATTTCTTCTTTTGGTTTATCTGAGCATTTCTATTTAATAGATGAAAAATTAATTTTTAAAATATAATTTAAGTAAATATTTTTTATAACGATATTATTTTTATACACATAAACTTAAAATTAAATTTAAAATCATATATTTAAGAAATTAAAACCCTTTATACTTAAATCTCAACACAAGTTGATTAGAATTTCAGAGTGAATTATTTTCTCTCCTCTCTGTGAGTAATAACTAATAACTTCACTCCTTGCTCAAATACAGACATCTCTGTAAACTATCTAACGACTAACAAATTCAGTGATCACTAACATTTTTTGTATTATGTGAGACTATAACCTGAAGGAGTGCCCGGATTATGTACTGGCCAATGCAAAATCAAATAATCTTCTCTTCTTTATTCTAATTAATAGCATCATCAAGACATAAACAGTGTTATGAGTTTAGGCTTGTATTTGTCTCTTATTATAGCTCTTCCTCGGTTTCTAGGCTCGTCATATGACCAAAACCTCCTTCATTTGTATCTATCCAAAACAGTAGTATGCATGGTCTGTTCCTCATCGACTCTATTTTTTTTATTATGATTTTCAGTAGAGAAGACACATATATAATTGCAAATGCTGGAACGATGTATACTATTTTTATTCTTAAAATTCATTGAGATGCTAAAATGAGTAATATTGTATTTATTGAATGACTCAAAACACCCAATTGTAGTCTTGCTGTCCGCTAATTTTGGGAGGTGTGTCTGATTTTCAATTTCCAAATTCGTCTTAATGCTGCTGACATTTGTAAAATTGCATATATGGCAGAGTTTCAGGTGGAGAACATTCTTTAAACTAATGCAAGGGTCATACTTATAAGCAAAAAGAATTTTAGTGAGGTTTTGTAATCTTGATTAACCAGGCCAGTCACAGAAGAATATGACAAAATAGTGAATGGCAAAGAATCCGATGCTGAGCAGAAAATTTGCCTTTATATTCTAAACTTTGGTGGTGAATTTAGTATTTATTAAAACTGGTTTGTTTGCCACGTTAACTCTCTAGTCCACATACTTTTTTTATGTGTAAATTGCATAAAATCGTCATTTGGAGTGTTGGTTTAAAGCACCAATAATTAGTTGTTTAATAGTTGATACGCAGTTCGCCCAATACTATCTGTTAGATACATGATTTTTTAGGACCCAAAACAGGCAATCCAAGTACTATAGGTATATAGGTAAGTAAATGGAATCCAAATTATCTATCCTAATTGTCTTTAATTTTGTCTAATCGATAAAATACTGTTACTAACAGAATTATTTCAATTAGTAATGATCGAATCACTTTGTTCTACCAATAATGATACTTATATATATATATATATATATATATACATATATATAAGTATATATACACTATATATACATATATATAAGTATCATTATAAATCATTATTGAAACTTGTAGTATATTATGGTATTTGAATGTAGCCCCACTTCTCTTTAGATTTTTATATAAGAAAAAGTGTAAATTAAAAAAAATATATCAGATAAAAAAACATATATTTCATAATTTATTATTAAAGAAATAAGATTAAGATATGAAAATCAATATATATGTTACTGTAAGTAAAAATAGTTTAAATTTTTTAAATATATAGTTCTAAATTTGATCTTTAAATTCATTTATATAAAAATAGTAATATTAGAAGAATCTTTACTTAAATGTTTAATAATATTTTAAGAGATTAGTTTTTATTTATTGAATAAGAGAGACTTTAAAAAAAATCATGATATGATAAACAGACAGGTAATTTATGTCCAAGTAAATGGGCCTAGACCTTAGATTAAGCTATACAAATATATCACTCAGAATGTCGGTCTCAAGCACCTAAAGCCAACCGTTCAAAAACGTGTTCCTCATCTTCCATACAGCCGTAAGATCGTGAAAAAAAGGTTTTATTAACAAATGTTGTCAGAGATAAAAAGTTTTAAAGATAGTTTTAAATGAAACTTAACGTCCTAAAAATATTTGTTAGTAAAATCTTCAAAATAAAAAGAAAAATGATAGAATGCAGCACCTGAATATGTTACTAAACGTAATAAATCAGAGAGAAATTTTTGGTTAGCATAGATTATCACATCATTTTTTTAAACAATTAAATTATTATTTAATATATAAAAATATTATTATTTTAGTACTTATGATAAATTGTGATTAATTAAGCATCACTCTATATCAGAAATATTACTTGCACAAAAACATTGAGCACATGAACCTTATCGGAGAAATATGAGTAATTAGATGTGAAAAAAAAAAAAAAAAAAGAGGAAAAGATAAGTAAAAATGAATGATTGTGACGAAATTCATGCAAAATTTGTAAAATATTTTATCTGTGTAAATATTATAACTCATAATAAACATATTAAACTGAAATTAAAAAAAAATCTGTGACATATTTATGAGGAGAAATGTGAAAACAAACTAAAATTATTTCTCAACAAAATTAAGACCACATGTCTTTATTTTTTGTTTCTTTTCTTATTTTTTTATTTAAATTTTGATAAATAAAAAATAAATTAAAATAAAAAAGTATATTATTTAAAATATTTATCAAAATTTAAATAAAAAAACAGAAACAAAAAATAAGGATACCTGATAGTCATCCTTTTCAACAAGCTTTTCAAGACTGCATGCTTGATGCTTCGGGGATAATCAAATCAAATAATTCCTACTACTATCATTTTCCTAGCTCCTTGCATTCCACTGCATTTACTCCTGATGCAACCATTACCAATCCCGATCCACAGCCAATATCAAGGCTGATAGAGGATCCCTTAATCATAGGGATCAGCTTTTCCTTTTCAGCACAGTTTTAAACCGTTTTAATATAAGTGAAGTAGTGTGATGTTTGAAAAAATTACAAAAAATTGATTATATTTAGTAATTGATTATTGTATAAATTTTTTTTATTATAATTAATTATAATTAATTTATTTTTATGTTTAAATACATTAATTGTAAAGTAATTTTAAATTAATTTAATTCGCTTAGATGATATAAAAAAATTATTTTTATATATTAAATTATTAAAATAGATATAAAATAATTAAAAAATTATTTAATTGAGAATAAAATGATATTTATATATCAAAATATAAAAAATAATTTATAAATTAAAATTATAAACTTTAATCTTTAATATTATAAAAATTAATTTAAATTTTTTTATTTTATATTAATTTTCATACAAAAATTGAAATTAATTTTAATAAATATAATTAAATACTATTACAATAATTTTTTTTTTAAAAAAATTAATCATAATCCAAACCAAACACTTGTAATTATCAATTGGATAACTTTTTTGTGTTTGAATCTTTTTTTTACAACTGGAAAAGACTATACAGTAAGAGCTTTGACCTTCATACTGGTATTATTTGAGAGAGATCAATCTTCTTCTAAATGGATCAATGAAATAAGGGTCACTCATAGTTGTTGTTGAGCTACTGGTTTAGAAATTAGGAAGCGCTTGAAGGAACACCCAGAAAAAAAAAAAGTCCTTGAGAGAACCTCGCATCCGAGTAGTTTTTTCAGGAGTTGCTGGGACTTGTAACTGTGGATGTGACAATCAAATCCTTGGGGCAGTAAATTTGGCAGTCATATATTTTCCCATATATTTTCTTATGGAAAAACATATATACAAAAAAAAGTAATTACAGAAGTTATGCAGAATAATTTTTAACTTTTTCTTACATTAACCGAAAAAGACAGAAAAAGAAAAGACAACAAAAAAATAATGCAATATGCGAAGTACGTGTTTGTGTATGTAATATGTATCACTATTTTTTTTTCTTGGTTATAAATCACTACTATTTTCTTTTGAGTAATTCTAATTATACACTTTTACTTATATTACTTTAACATTTGTACAAATTTTTTTATTTGATTACATATTATTTCATTTTATTTTTTATACACTTTTATTTTAATTCTATCACATAAACAAATGTAATATTTTACTTTTTAATTTTATTTTTCATGTAATGATATTACGTACATAATTATGTGAGTCATAATTGTGCACTAGTACATAATTAACTTCAATTAATTATAGTTAAACACTTACACTTTTTTTCTTTTTTTCCGGGTCATCAAACTCTTTGTTGAGTTAATATTATTAGCCACTGAATTGGTTCTAACGGCCTCTCTCGTAAGCTGGTGAAAAATCATGTTTTTGATAGTATATATCTATAGTGTAATCATTTTTGTGATAACGAGCACAAAATTTAAAAAAGCAACATCTCTATCCATATATGATTTGCCTTTGATAACTTTATTTAAATCAGAATTAGCAACATTACTCTTAATTGTAAGAACTTTAGAATTTTCATGTAACTGACTATTAAACTATCTTTTTTGTTGAATAAAAAGAAAAAAACATTTTGTTAATATCAAGTAAAGGCTCCATCATTAAAATTTGAAATTTTACACAAGAATAAGAGTCATTGAAACTTTTTAAAAATCTCACTACCTGATATTGTTGTCTATAAAAATGAACAATTGAGATCATATCACAAGTGCTGGAGTACTCACACTTGCAATTTGGAAATATTAACTCAACACTCTTCAGTTGCCGTGCTGCCTCGATTTCAATTTTCTCTCATGACTAGTTTATTACTTCTTTCGATCTACTTTAATTGTTGTTAAAGCACCAGAATTAAAAAAACGTCCTAATTATGATTATTTTTTTTTACAAATCTATTTTTTTTTTAATTTTAAGCAATTAATTACTTCACTTTTATGTGTATCTAAATTTTAGAAATAGTTGAGACTTAAGAAATTTTAAAGTATAAAAGACAAAGTAAAAAAATAATAATATTTTATTAATATATAAAAATATCATTTATAATTAACTTTTTTAAAATCAAAACAGCACTTAAAATGAACCCAAAAAAAAAGTAGTTAAATTGGAAAGTAAATTCTCTTGAAGCATTTTGTTTATATGGTTTAGATTTATGGTTAGTAATCCCAATTCTAAGCTGAGAGTAGTTATTAAACAAAACTCTCCTAAAATAACAATTCTAAGATTTGAAATTAGTTAAAGTAATTCTTTAAAATAGCTTAAAAGGTATTATTATAAAGTATCAGATAAAAAAAAAAGTATTACAATAAAGTATAAATATTTACTCAAACTTGTGAGAATATAATATGAGATTTTTTAATGTGTGCCCTTGCCTCGAGGGAATTTGTGCATGAAAAGTAATTTTTTTAAAATTTTTAATATATTAAATATTTTAATTTTTGTGAAAAATTTATATTTTTAATTTTTAATAAATATGTTTAGAACACTCTTTAACAAAATTTATATAATATAACTCTCTTTTTCTTTTAACTTACTTTTATTTAAAAATATATATTTGAAAATCACCTTATAAGTATATAATCATTAAAAAAAACTATTAAATTTATTTTAAAAACTGGACAACTTTCGTTCTTCTTAAATTTCCGTTCACCGAAAAGAAAAAATTAAGTAGATTATCATCAATCTATGAATTGTCGTCAAATTATTTTTAATTCTTATATTCTTATATCAAATTGTGTATATATATTTTTTTTATTTAATTTAATATTATTTATTATATATTTTTTATTATTATTTTTTACTTAATTATATTTCTTAAAAAAATATAAATAATACTTACATCTCTTTTTAAAAATATAAAATAATCATTTTTCATTTGCTTTATACCGTAGAAATGATCTAAACAGTTGATTATTTTATCAACACAAATGTCCTCGAAATATGTTTTTTTTTTAAATACACTTCACACTTTAAAAAATTAATATTAGTAATTTAGTACCCCCAACATTATTTTCTCACAGCAAACAGAGAGAACGTAAACCACTGTTTTTCTTTTTTTAGTTGCTTGGCTTGTCCCATCGTGTTGCTCTAAGCCGACAGGGTCACAGGGGAGGCCCTTTGTTCTGAAGATGCTAACCTCAGTTATAGGCTTATAGCCCGCAGGGAAGGTCCTTTTTGACTTTTTATTTATTTCAAATATTAAAAAAAGCAATAATTAAAAATTTAAATAGTCAATATATTGATATTTAATGTTTGATTAAAATTTAAAAAATAATACATAAAAAATATAAAAAATGGGAATGAAAAAAAATGGATCATGGAAGAGGAGGGCAAAAAAAAGTTTTGGTTGGTTTTGTATTTTTTTTTTTGGTAAGAGTTTTGGTTAGTCTTTATATTTTTTGTACAATGGTTGGTATTTATTTAGGTTAAACCTTCCACTCCCCAAACAGGGTATAAGTTATTAAGCCAGATAAGTCTTTACTACCCCTAAAATTCTAAATTGATAACTTGGGCCATTTTAGCCCACACACATTTTTTTAATTCACTATGGCCCACACATTATGGCCCATATACATCACAACAAGTGATCCATTCTTGCATATGCAGGCTATTAAGGAAGAATCTGTTCTGGTCCATACTTTGGTTGGCTATTTTTTGGTTTCTCAAATTATCTCTTCATTTAGATAAGTGAAAAATTAATTTTTCAAGATACGGTTAGATACTTAAGTAGAGATCATTCTTAATGGTATTATTTTTATACATATAAATATAGAGATCAAACTCAAAACTACATATTTAAAGAACTTGAACCTCTTCCACTCAAACTAACATACATTAGTGATTGATTATTAAAGTAATATATTTTTCTTGTCATGTACTATTGGGCACCACTATTATTTTTTAAAACTGTATCGTGTATTACTATTATTACCTCACATTTTCATTATATTTTTAATATTATAATTAAAGTAAAACATATTCATTAATAAAAAAAATTACACACCTAAAATTTTATTGTTATTATCTCTAAAAGTATGTTGAATTCTAACTTTAAAATAATAATCAATAAAAGTACTTAATGAACATTAATAGTCTCAACAATAAGGAATTTGTATGGTACCTTAATGGCTATGATATTTAAATTTTAATATAAATTATCATGTATTCATTAAATGTTAATTTTATAATAAATATTTAAAATTCTATTAAAAATAATCAATAAAATACTTTATAGATATCATATATTAAAAAAAAAATAATGTGCCTACATCATTTTTCTTGATACACTATTTTTTACATTTTTTTTTCAATGATTATGATTAAATGAGATAAAATAATAAGAAAAAAGTAATATAATTAATAGTATGAAGAATAATATAAAAAATAATATCAAAGAAAAATAATGTAAAAAAATTATGGATGTTTTCTTCGAATTTGGATCATATGCAGCTTTTAATTTATGTAGATGTACAATAAAAGAGAGAAAGGAAGAAAGTACGCGAGTCTCACATGTAAGACTCAGAGTGGGTCATATCTATTCTTTCTTTCTTTAATTCAACTGCAAGGGATTCAAATTTAGCTTTTTTTCTTTCTTTCTTTCTTTCTTTTGAAAAACTTTAGGGAATGAATGTGAGCTTGCCTTATTATGAGGCGAAGGCGTACAAGCTTCAATGAAAACAAAGCTATGCAAAGACAAGAATGATCAGAAGACAAATAAATACAAGACATTATAATACGTTGTTTGTATTTCAAGATGTTTTTTATTGCTAACAAATTTTGTATTACGCAGTTAATTATTCATGTAAAACCTCATCACCAAATAAACCGTTAGCATTATATCCTGGTCAATCAACATAAGGGTTTAAGTATTTGAGAGTTGCAAATTCAAACTCTAACATGGTGAAGTAACGAAAAATCTGAGAAAAGGTTCCCCGAAACAAGATTTGCTGCCCAACTTGAAAAGAAAATGCCACTAACACATCACTTTACATTTAGGGTATATAGTAAAATTAGAGTATAATTAAGTATGCTAAAAATAATGAACGATCAGTTATAATCAAATAATTAAAACTGTGTTAACGTGAGATGTATTCAATTACAAAATGGATCACTCAATCACTCACCAATTCACCACACTATTAAACTATTTGCCTTTTTTTTTAATTTTTCTTTTCTTTTCTTGCTTTTTTGGTTAAGCTTTGCTATCTCACACTTCACTTGGTTGCTTACTATATCCAGAAATCTAAATATAGCTCAAAGATTTATTGGAGAACTGAGCAGTCAGTAAATTTTTTTCCCATTTGTTATTTTTTTATAATTGCTAAGATTTTTGAAGGAGCATATATGCAGTCATTGGATATTCTACACAATCTAGGGCTGGTGCTATTAGAATGTTGTGTACTTGACATTTTAGTGCACTGTTTGGATTAAGAGAAAATGGAAGGATAGAAGTTGGGAGGAGAGAAAATGAAGAGAGATTGTACTTTTCTCTCTGTTTGGATAGGCAAGAAAATAGGTAAGAAAGAAAATTATGCCTGTGGGACTCACAAAATTTTTTTCTCCCCAACAATGAAGAGAAAACGGGAAACTATTAGCTGGCACGAATATCAAGAAACAGACAAATTATATCAAAATATTTTAATATTTTTTTCATAAAAAGTAATGAAAAGTACAATATTTTAATGTTTTTCACATTTTCTTTCTTCTTATTTTCTCTTCATCCAAACAATCAAATTTTCTCCTGATTTTTCTATCTATTTTCTCTCCTTCCATTTTCTTTCTTCTCATTTTCTTTCCTCTCGTTTTCTCTTCTAATCCAAACAAAGGGTTAATGTCCTTGAAATGGTGCTAAGGACCAATTATCTTGTCATCATGATCCAGGCGCATGTCAGTGCTACTGAGAATATCCAGAAAAAGCATCATTATTTGAATCTTTCGAAGCTGCACATTTCTCACATGACTTGCCTTGCTCCATTGCTGAAGTGAAGTAATGCTATTTCTATGGTCGACCACTTGTCCTTTATTTGCTTTTTATTTTTGTTTAGTTTTAGTTTTAGTTTTTTTTTTTTCATTTTTCAATGTGAACTAAATTGCAGACATTCCTTGAACAAAGTCATATGAATATAGTGCCTTCTTTTTATTCTACGAGTCATAAGGTTATAAATTGTTTAATATCTTCTTTTGTTTTACCTATTTTTGGGATTGTTTGATGACCTTGCATCCCGGAGTGTGATACCAAGGACAAGGAGGAACTCCAGGCGAGGGGTTAAAACTTTTTTTAACTTTGATTCCTCTTCTCCTAACGGGAGTTGGATTTTTAAGCAGGGGACTAATAATATTCTTGCTTGCCAAGTGAGGGCACCAAGAATTTGTAATTACAAATAAAAATAAATAAATTTCACATGCATAATATTTTCTCTAATTACAGTTATATGTCCCCAGCTCAAAATAAATAAACTCTTCTAAATTGCACCTGTTGAATTGTCAACAATTAATGTATGACTCAGATGCATCTCATGACGTGTTATTCAATGTATTCACTGTAGAATTTGCTTAGTTTACCTTAATGTCACACTACATTGTGACCAAGTTCCGCAAATTATGACCCGTTTCTTAACATATTTAAGTTGCTTCTGTATGGTAGTATGTTTTCAACTAATCATTATATGCTCGATTTTTCTCTACCATGCTTTTAGCATAGATGTTTTTCTGGGAAATGAATAATGGCCTGGATGATATCAACCCGACTCAGCCCGAATGACTTCCATTTCAGTGTGATAATGTATTTCTTTTATTTTGTTATTTAAAATATATATAAGGAAAATAAAATGTAGAACATACTACAGTCGGGATGCCCCCGGGCTTCGTAAGCCGGGCTCCTTAGTACTGGTCATCTTTTTTAGATTTATAATTGATACCATATTTCGTAAGATAAACATGTTATATACATATACAGAATGATTGAGCTAGGCTCGAAGAACAGAGGGAGCACTAATCATGACACACACATATAAAAAATAAATAATATATAATTAATTATTGTCACAGTTGAATTAATTTTTTTTATAATTATTACTTTAATTCAGAGAAATTTTTGTGATTATTTTAAACAAATTACTTTTCTTTTTAAAGGATTTATCTATACCGACATACATACACATATAAAAGATAAATAATAATTAATTATTATCACAGTTGAATTAATTTTTTTATAATTATTACTTTAATTAAGAGAAATTTTTATGATTATTTTAAATGAATTACTTTTCTTTTTAAAGGATTTATCTATACTGACATATCTTATGAAAAGATTATAATTAACATCATATTACTCCATCAATTTATCTAAATAACTATAATTATATTACTTTAATTTTTCAATAAAGCTATATTATACAAGCTAAAATTCTAAATATCAATAATATCAAATTATAAAAGTAAGATCTAGAAGTATTAAAGAAATACAAAGAGAATAACAACTAAATATTTTATAAGTATCAATCCCATAAGTGAGATCATGAAAAGAAAAGCAGAGAATTAAAAAATATATATTACCTAAAGTGCCTAAAAAGATTAAGAATTTGTAAAAATCTTCTTCAATTTTTTAGGTTTAAATAGTAGGACATAGGGGGTAATTTTATTTTGTCTTTAGAGTGCACTAACTTCTTTTAAATTTTTTTAAATAACCCCCCTCAACATAATGTGGCTTTGCCACTGTATACATAAAATTATTCATGTGTTTTCATCGAATAATTTAAGTTTTTGGGAGAGTTAATTTATTATAATTATGAGAGTTTCTATCACCAAAATATTTAGATGGACCTTTATTCTAATTAAGAGTTAAATTTCAATACATAGTAAGATAAGTCTGCGTAATGACTTAGCTACAAGTCCAAAAGATTCTTGTTTAAGAGGTCGTGTCAAATATATAAAGAATCATTCATGTACTGTTTAAATTTTTAGAAGAGTTGGTTAATAACAAAATAAATGAAGGGTGGGAAAAGAAATTTAATGTACTCCTAGGGTGAGGAGTTATTGAATTTTCTAGGGCTTATATTTTCCTCTACTGAGTCCATAGTTATTGTATTCCTGGCCACTATGGACAAAATTGTTGACAGAGTGTTGTGTAATGTTTGGAGTCCTGAATGAAATGAGGATATTATAATCTCATGGAAGAGTTATACAGGCTGAGCTCATTATTTGAATAACATTTACACTCACTTAGCGAGTATGAAACATGCAGAAGATTGTGACTTCCGTTCATTCGTTACAATATTTAGGTTCCTGTAAAATTTTTAAAAGGTTTAAATTTAATACTGAACGTGTCTGCTACTTCCTGTACATGATATTGTTTGACAATTGAACTTCTGTAGAAGTTGGAGGTACTGTCACGGATGCTGCAGGTAACCCTTTGGACATTTTCAAAAGGAAAGTTTCTTCTTGTTGTTTCTGGTATTATTGTTACAAACCAGAAATTGATGTCATCGAATTTGAAATCAATTAAACAAGCCCTCAATGAGAAAGCATCAACCTTGTGATTTCCATTTGAGTGAAGGACTCCATTGCTGAGCTTGGTGACTTTGTTGTCGGTTCTTGTTAATATGAAACTTCCCCTCAATTGTCCTATATTTCAGACATGATCTGATAAAGTTAAATAATGATTGGAGTCCCTCTGATACTGGTGTTGTAACTGATTTTGGTACTGGTTTTCTCTTTTCTCAGTGTTCAAGATTCTTGTAGTTTAAGCTTATTTAGGAGGATCATTTTCTCCTTATATATACGCGCGTACTTCTTTATTTTCTCTTAATTTTTTATTAAAAGACAAAGATTTCTATTTTAAAGAGTAGTTTGAAAATTAATTCTTCTAGATTATGGTGCTGTGAACAGTACCGTGAGACTAGATTTTGGGTTTTGAACTTTTGATGGGGTTTTGGGCAAATTCAAGCAAGGAAGAATGAGGGATTTGATGGGGTGAAGGTGAAGGTTTAATACTTTCTTCCAAGGAAATCAGATTTGGGTTGTTGATGAAATTAAGAAAATTAAGGCGTACAAGATGAAAAAAAATAAAAATAAGGAAAATAATCTCGGCATCATTCACATCTAAGGTTCATAGGCAACAAAATTGCTTGGTGGCAAAAGTTTTCCCTGAAAATAATTTCTTCATTCACTGTCTGTTAACATCTCATGTAGGATTAGTCACTTGAGGGCCAATTACCCTGCCCACAAAGGCCCAAGTTAGACACCAGCCACTAAAAAGCCCAATAACTTAAACTGAAGCCCATGCATAAATATATGACTAAATACTACTAGACTCATAGATCTTATTTAAACAACTAAAATACATTTATATATGATATCAACACTAACCCAACCAAAGGAGATATGTGGATCTTTAAACTTATGACTCCAGTTTTATCTGCTGCTACTAGGAATCCCAGTTAAGCTCAATTTCATCATCTCTTTTTTTCAACTCCCTTCTCTTCACAAAGTCTTGGCTCCATTTCCCAACCAAAACATAGTTCTTAGAAGAAGCCCAACGCTTGAGAATCAGCAGGTGCATGGACATGGTGTCCACATCCCAAACCCTAACTGGGGTTCCCATTCCAGTTTCAACATCTCTATGAGCATCGGCATCCAGTACAGGCAGCATTAATAGTGTGTTTGGTTTGGATTAAGAGTGGGTTTGGTAAAAATTAAATTAGCTTTTTTTAACTTTTTTTTAGAAAAAAAAATTATTGTAATAATGTTTAATCATATTTGACAAAATCAATTTAGCTTTTGCATGAAATTTAATACAAAATAAAAGTTTTTTAAAGCTAATTTTTATAATGTTAAAGATTGAAACTTATGATTTTAACTTATAGATTATTTTTTACACTTTGAGATGTAAATACCATTTTGTCTTCAATCAAAATAATTTTTTAATCATTTTATACCTATTTTAGTAATTTAATGCATAAAAATAATTCTTTTTTATATCATCCAAACGAATCATATTAGTTTAAAATCACTTTTTAGCTAATGTATCCAAACATAAAAAATGAATCAATTATAAAAAAAAACTTTTATACAATAATTGATTATTGAAATAATCAAATTTTTACAGTTTTCTCAAACACATACTAAATCATGAGTCCAACAACTTTTTTTTTTTGTTTTGTTTTCAGCTGTTGCAAATGTTTATTAATGTGTTTGGCAAAATTAAGGAAAGTTGTTGAGGGTTAAAAATGGTATGAAAACAGTTTTTTAAAAAAAGTTATTTGTTGAACATTTTTATAAAAAGTTGTTAGGATTATTCCTAATTATGATATATAAATATCATTTTATCCTTAATCAAATAATTTTTTTAATCATTTTATATTTATTTTGGTAATTTAATATATAAAAGAGATTCTTTTTTATATTATTTAAACAAAATAAATTAACTTAAAATTATTTTTTAATTGATATATCTAAATATAAAACTTTTTTTATAATCGATTATAATAAAAAAATTATATAATAATCTATTATTAAAATAATCAAATTTTTACAATTATCTTAAACACACACTAAATTTTCAACAAATCTACCCCAAACAAGAGTACAGTTAAAAGAAGGCATGAATATTTAAATATAATAGTTGGATCTGTGTAAGATATGTATTTATGTCATATATATATTCATGTCGAACTCTACATGGACACTCTGAATATTCTTAGTTATATTTTACAATTGTTACTTTTACTTTTTGAATATTTATACCAATACACATAGGAATATTACAGTAGTTAGATAAATGATAATATTTTATTATATACAATTCATACTAACTTTTAAAACATTGATTCTTTTTAAAATTCATATTTTTATGTTAAATTTATACTAATTTTATATGTTGTACTATAGTTGTATTATGTTTTGTAATTTTTAAAATTCATTATATGTATTCGTGTCCCATGTCATATATGTGCTTCTTAGGTTCAGTTTCCCATGATCGCACGCCGTCAAGGCTTTCTTGATCTTCCATGGGTTGTCATAAAGCTCCAGTGATGTTGAACAGCTAGCCCTGGTACAACTCGCTCTCTTTGTTGCAGCAGATGATTCTTTTGATTTCTTCCATTTGGCCCCCATGTGATCTTTTTTCTATTTCTCTTGGAAGCACTAGAGTAATGGGTTCTGCTCGTGTCACCATTCTTGCTTTTGGTTTGGAAGCTGCTAGACGAAATTAGTGTTAACCCAGTAGAAATTGTAGATGATTCCTGATCCTGACCCTTTTTTCCTTTTGGAAGATTATGAGGACAGATAGTATCTGATGCATAAGGTTAGGCGAGAGTGGATCTAGTCCCTTGTTGGATGATGGTGGGAGAATACGTAGAAGAAATCAAAAGCTTGATTCTTTTCCATGTTGGTTGCAGAATACGGTCTTTAATATGGAACAGGAATTATCCCATAACATCAATTATGTCTCCAACGAGCTTGTCGTTTTATTTGGCATCGCGGTGTGTCATGTGCGATGAGGAGATGATACGAGGCTGTCTATCTCTTTTTCCTACTCATGATGTTTTGCACATTTAATATAACCAAAAAAAAAAAATGCCATACCACGTTTGAGGGGATAATATTTTTAAAATCGGTTTTAATGGATAAAGTGAACAGTGCATTGATTAAACCGTTAATATTATAATTATATAATTACTTTTTAAAAAAAAGTTTAATTAATCATCTTAAATTAAAAATTGATCAGTTCAATTGATCGGTTCATTAATTTTTATTGATTTTCTTAATATTTTATTAGTTTTTGATAGTTTAATTGTTCATTCAACGTTTTAGGTAAATTAAAATCGATGAAGTGGCTAATTTATGATTTAATTGGTCTAATTGATCTGGTTGAACCAATTTTAAAAACATTGGATTGTGCTTCCCCTTAAATTAAAAAAAGAAATGGGTATTATAAAAATTTAAAATCTTTAGTACCTTTAAAGAAAAATATTATCTCATTTGTCTTTTTTTTAATTGACCAATGTCTTCTTTCTCCTAACTCATAAGTGCTCATTAGTTTTCTATTCCTATTCTAAAATTTTTAAGCATGGAGCTTCTATTTTTTCTATAAGAAAGTGGTGGAACTTTTTGATTTATTGTGAAGTTTTTGTTTGTCCTCTTTAAATAACATATTTCTTTTTAGTTTCCTCTTTCTTCTTCCATGATTTGGGATTGATATTAGAAATTTTTAATTTTTGTTCTCTTCATACGCTTTAGTGCATCTAATTCTTACTTTCATGGTTTTTGTTTATTAATATTTAGAATTTAGTTTATGTAATGTAATTTTATTGAAAATTTTTAGTGTTATTATTATAATTATTTAAATAAATTAGTGGAGCTATATAATACCAATTGTAATTCTTTTAATAGGATGTGCGGGTATGAATAAATCTTTTAAAAGAAAATTATTTTCTTTCCTTTCAATTAAAGTAACAAAAAATTGAAACAAACTTAAAAATCTTTCAACAAATCTTATTTTAATCTTAAAATTATATTTTATTGTCAAAATGATAAAAATAACATTCAAAGAAAATATTAATATTCTCTTTAACCTCTAGACTCTGGCTCCCCCACCGATACCAAATCATAAGTTCATTGGCATTATTGTATTATAATTCAATTGGGTTTTAACTCATTATTTTAGGGTTAAAATTGTTCACTACATGAGTGTAAGACAATTCTCTTACCTAGTAGCATTGAGTGTGTGCCATGTCATCTACATGCATTTAATTACTCGTTCAATTTCAATTTAAACTACAAATTAAAGGCATATTAATATATATGTTAGATAATCGCATAATATTTAGGGATATGATTTTAATTAGTAGAAGATAAATAAATCATGATAAATTGTCACATCTAACACATAACCTCACATTGAATTTATACACATACATAAAACACAAACAAACTTAGCCATTTAGATAATTTTAAATTGTTAATTAATTTCATTATCTGCTCCCCTTCACTATATTTTACTAGTTTTGTGGTAACTACCACTATAACCCTCCATCAGTGTCATTTTCTTAGTTTGATATTGAAATAAAAAAAAAAGAAAAAGGAAATTAAAGCACACAATTTTTTTTTTTTTGGTTTCTCACAAAGTGTCCTTACACCCTTATGAGTATGGGGTTAATTTTTGCTTGAGTGTATTATAGTATATAATTTAAACACAATTTTAGGTAACAAAAGGGCTCGTTAATGTGAGATAATTAAGAGGAAAAATCTCAAATTAATTAATGAGAATTTTTTACGCAATCTTCGACTAATGGATCAAGTCAATCTAAACATAATATATATGTTACATAAAAATTTAATGTATTTGGATTAACTTTATAACAAAATCTGGAGTGTTGAGATTATTGTTTTTGTTGAGATTATTATTTTGAGCTTATATAACATTTTTCTTTTCAAATGAATACCTGACAGCTAGTGTTTGGCCACCAATAGCATGCCATTTTTTGGGATGACTGACTTCTACTATGAGTTATCCACGTGTATGAGGTGATCTTTATCAGAATCAACGTATATTATGAGGTGTTCACCAGCATCTTGAAGTCATATACGAGATAGAAGGGAAAGCATGACTAGGCATAAAACAACTTACTTTTTTTTTTAAAATTCGTTTAGGGGAAGAAGGTTGCCTCATTTCAAGAATAAGGCATAGCACAAGTTTTAGCAAAGATTTACAATGATACTTAGAGATAATTTACTAATAAAATACTACTAATAAGATTTGAACGCAAAACTTTTTTATTACCATTATTTAATCCTACCAATTGAGTCAATTTTCATTGGTCAGAAGACACCTTATTAGCAATGAGCATCATTGGTCATAAGACAACTTACAAGCAATGAGTGTGAAACTAATCTTAAAAGATTGCGACTTATATTATTCAGTTTTCTTAAAAGATGATAGCAATAGCGCATATACCAAGCAATTGAGCCAATTTTCATTGGTCAGAAGACACCTTATTAGCAATGAGCATCATTGGTCATAAGACAACTTACAAGCAATGAGTGTGAAACTAATATTGCGGCTTATATTATTCAGTTTTCTTAAAAGATGATAGCAATAGCGCATATACCATGCAAGTCATGTTATTAAGGCCATTTTGCCAGCAAATGCCTCCAATTACACGAGATTAATTTTTGATCTTGGGAGATCTTTTTACATTTTGAGTGTGAGACTAATCTTCAATAGAAGTATTAAGACTGTCCCAACAATGTTTTTTTTCGAGCTTGAATTTTGTTATTGTAGATCTGAACTATTGAGTTCAAACTTACTTATTATTTGAGTTATCCTTTTTGAGTAGAGATAAATATCTATGCTCTTTGTGTTCTTGTTTGATTAATAATGATTTAGTAATGGTTTGACAAAAAAAAATCATAATTAATTTAATGATTTGAACCGCACGTTGCTTGTGTTATGCATTAGACAGTTTTCATTATTTATAGGTAAGTTAGTTGAAATTGCATCAAGAAAAGAGGGTGTTTAATTTAAGGAGTTGAAAAAAAAAAATTGTTGTCGTCATATATCTATTTGATTTTGAAACCAGATTCTTTCCTTTAGAAATGCTGCTGATAGTGCATACATACTTTCCTTTTGAAACAAGAATCTTCCCTTTTTGAAGCATTGTTGATAATGCACACATTCTTTCCTTTTGAAACGCTTTTGTTAACGCATACGTTCTTTCCTTTTGAAACGCTTTTGATAACGCATACGTTCTTTCCGTTTGAATCCAGATTCTTTACTTTGTCAGTTCTCAAATATAATTCACCTAAGTGCCAAAATACACAAAATGTTAGTTAAAATTCGGAGTTTTTTTTTTCTTCATATAGAAATTATTCTGGTAATCAGATTTTTTTAAAGTACTGATACTTTAAAAAGTTTTTTGTTTTTTTATCTGGATACTTTAAAAAGTTATCAAATATATTTAGATTAATAATATTTGAGGGACGTCAAACATTTATTGTTAAAACTAACAACGACTTCAAACATTTAGAATTTTGCTGCAGCAAGCTCAAGCGTATAAAAGCCTCCAACACTGCTTATTATAATTATGCTTCAAATTTGAAGTGGGTTCCACTTATATTTAAAATCTAAATTTATATTATTTTATGGATTATAACAAATTGGAAAATAATGTTCATACATCATTTTTTCAAAAACATCACTACTCACACCTTTTGTGGATGATGGTGATTAAGTGAAAGAAAGTGATAAGAAAAAAGTGATGTAATCAATGGTATTGAGAGAGGTGTAAAAAAAAGTGTATGTATTGTTTGTGGTAAGAATATCATTGTTATAACCAATTATCAGCTCAAGTGTTTGAACACTCAAGTGTTTTTTAGTGCATCCCAAACATTATTGTTAATATTAGACATTATTACATGTTCTTGAAACAGAAATAAATGCATATTTTAGGATAATTTTTATCATTAATTTAAGTTATTTTATTTAAATTTTTTGTGAATATATTTAAAATTAATAGCAAAAATCATGTTGAAACATGCATGTATCTCTAATAATAACTTCTCTCGTTAATATAATCAAATAACAAATATTTACAAGTCATTAAAAGTACCAATATTAAGAAAAAAAACTTGGACAACCTAAAAACGCCCTTTACATAAAATTTGACTAACTTTTCAGCTCTAGTCCATTAAAATTTGGAAAAGGTAAATTCTAAACTTGGCCATATAAATAGGGTTAATCGTGATGATGAGGAAAACTATTTTTTTAGAAGACCACAAAAAATCCACTAGGCTTGTTGTAATAGATTTGCATAGTTCCAAAAAAAAAAGTCAAAAATTCAATTTTCTGGGCTGGCATTGAAAAAAAGAAAAAACACAGAGACAACAATATAAAATGGACAATATACTGTATTTCCATAATATTTACTATTGTCTAATGGGTGAGTCTCGTGATCTTATTACTTGCTTCTTGATGAGAGTTCGCAGCCTTACTAACACTGATAATCGATCAAGATCTTTGCTGCCTGGGGGTGGTATAAGTCCTTGCAATAGTGTGCGTACTAATGGTTCTGTTATAGAAAATTATAATATGCTGCTTTGTGGTGGAATTATTAGAGATGCTAGATGCTGCTGGTAGTGTTCTTGTCAGGATATATAAATCGCATCCAAAAGATTGAGATAGACAATATGAAACTCTTAACATTACGGTTATAACTGATAGATTCTAATCTAAAACCAATTGGCATTAAGTGGAGTGACCTAACAGATATATAAACCGCATCCGAAATATTGAAGCAGGTGATGTGAGACTTTTAATACCCCCCTCCACAGATGCCTGGACGGAACAAGCGGAAACAAACAAGCCTAGCGAAGTAGGCGGAAATAAGCTTAACGAAGTAGGCGGAAACAAAGATGGGATCTTGGCTCTGATATCATGTAGAAACACAAGAAGATGAGAAAATATTTTGTATATTTTTCTGAGTGTAAATGTACAATGAGGTGCTCTTATTTATAGGGTATGAGAGAATAAAACAAAATCGGAATCAATCTTATACATAAAGTCTAATTAATCCTAATCTGATTACAAGATAATAACAAATAAACAACAAATCATTTAAAATCGTAACAAATCAATCACTATCGTAACAAATAAATAACAAATCATTTACAATCGTAACAAATCAATCACTATCGTAACATCCCCTCTCAAACTCAAGTAGGTGTAACGGTAACCAGCTTGAGTTTGGACAGTAAAGTGCAGAAGCGACTAGGAGAATGAGATTTGGTGAACAAATCAGTTGGTTGATCAAGAGCTACCAATTGAGACAAGACGAAGATCACCACGTAGAAGATGTTGACGAATGAAGTGACAATCAATCTCAATATGTTTGGTGCGCTCGTGGAAAACATCGATGTGTGCAATTTGGATGGCACTACGGTTGTCACAATGAAGATCAGTAGAGGAAGACTGAGGTATATCTAAATCAGCAAGAAGCCATCGGAGCCACAATTTTTCAGAAGTAGTAACAGTAAGGGCACGATATTCTACTTCAGTGCTGGAGTGAGCTGTCAGAGTTTGTTTCTTACTCCGCCAAGAAATAAGAGAATCTCCAAGAAAAATGCAAAAGCCAGTGGTGGAGCGACGGTCATTGGGATCACCGGCCCAATCGGCATCAGAGTAGGCTCGAAGAGTCAAAGGGGATGCAATGGAATAATAAAGACCATAAATAAGGTACCATTGATATACCGAATAATGTGGAGGACAGCAACATAATGGGTGGAGTTCTTACCCTATGAGGACGCTCAATGGTGGGAGGTGTAGGATCAACAGTCAAAACAACATCATCGAAAACAGAAGGAACATCGGAAGAGGCTGGGAGCTCACTGGAGGTACCTGCATCTGTGTCACTAGGTAAGAAATCAACATCGGGGTTAGTAAAAAGAGGAGTAGAAGTGGACGGAATTGACGTAAACTTGGATAATGAAGAGAACATTATATGTTCCCAAAAGACAACATGACAGGAGATACGGATACGCTGAGATATCGGATCCCAACAACGGTAACCTTTGTGCTCTGTGTCATACCCAAGAAAACAACAAAGATGGGCACGAGGTTCAAGTTTAGTATATTCATGAGGTTGGAGGAGAACAAAACAAGCACAACCAAACACCTTAAGTGAGTGATAATCTGGTGTAGTGTGATAAAGACGCTCAAAAGGAGAGACTTTACCAAGGACGGAGAAGGGAGACAGTTAATAACATGGACAGCAGTAAGAGCAGCTTCACTCCAGGCACGTTCGGGACAAGAGGCTGAGAGAAGCATGGCACGGACTGAGTCAAGAATGTGACGGTGCTTTCTCTCAACGCGACCATTCTGTTGAGAGGTATATGGACATGAGAACTCAGATAATGTACCCTGTGCACTAAGAAAATATAAGAGTTTAGAATCACGGTATTTTATGGCATTATCTCAGCGAAAACTTTAATGACTTTAGAGAATTGTGTTTGAATCATATTGGCAAAGTTAATGTAAATTTGAGGAAGTTCATGACGAATTTTCATCAAATATATCCAAGTAAAACGAGAATAATCATCAATAAATAACACAAAATACTGAGAACCTCCCATAGCAGGTGTGGGAGCAGGACCCCAAATATTAGAATGCACAATATCAAATGGTAAAGCAGAAATAGAAGTACTTTTATGAAATGGTAAAGCTGGTTGTTTAGCAGTTTAACAAGCAGTACAATCAAGAGACTCATTAGTAACAGATCCTAAAAGACCCTGAGACACAAGAGGACGCAGTTTTCCAAGAGAACTACGAGTAAGACGTTGATGCCAAATCTAAATGGAAGAGGTGGTGGAAGCAGCACAAATGTTGGACACTTGGGGAACATACAGTTGAGTGAGCTCAAATAGCCTTCCAATCTTACATCCAGTCCCTATGTTTGTGGGTCCTGCACACGACAGCCAGAGGAAGAAAAAGTAAGTTCATAACTAAGATCACATAATTGACTAATAGAGATAAGGTTAAAATTTAGTTTAGGAATGAGATAGGTGTCAGGTAAACTTAGATTGGACAGGGAGATAGAACCCTTATGACTTACATGCATAAGAGATCCATCAGCAATGTGGATAGAATGGGTAGTGTCATTTTTAGATAAGGATGAAAAGAAATGAGATGCAGAGGTCATGTGGTTACAACAGGCAGAATCTAAATATCATGTAGGATTACCTGGTGTGGTGGAAAGGGCTGCAAGAGTATTACCATTACCAGAAGAAGAAAGCAGTTTTTTAAGGAGAGACTGAAGATCACTGGCAAAGAAGGCAGACTGAGAAGATTCAGGAGATTCATTGGCAACAGCAGTGGTGGCAAATATAGGCCTAGAAGAACTGGGACGAGGTTGATTCCTGTTTTGGTCTCGTGGGGGAGGAGGAGTAGGACAATTCTGAATTAAATGTCCTGGTTTCTTGTAATATCAGCAACAATTTGAAGCAATATGACCCATTTGCTTGCAATTGTGACATTCAATAGTGTGGCAGTCGGAGTAGGAATGCCCTGACTTTCGATAGTGACGAAAAAATTTGGCTACTTTATCTGGAACGGCAAAGGCAAGATCAATTTTGGGATGAACAAGACCCAATCTAGTTTCTTCAGACTTGAGACATGGAACGACATCCTCAAGTGTGGGCAAAGGATTCCGATGTGGTAAGGATGCGCGGATAGGTTCATAATCATCAGTAAGAGCCATTACAAACGGGATAAGACAAGTACGATTCCGATGAGTCTCATACATTTTTAAATCAGTTGCATCTTTCAGAGAAGGCTCACATGAGGTCAACTAATCCCAAATAACTTCCATCTGTGCTAAAAACTCATAAATAGGTTGACCAGTTTATTGTTTCAAAGTATTAAGTTCCTTCAACAATTGATACTGATGTGATAAATCAGAGATAGTGTAGCGTTGCTTTAAATGATCCTATACCTTTTTGGCGTTCTCATAACTCCCAAACTGTAGATGAATACTAAAAGTAGATGTATTGCGAAACCAGGTAATGATATGATGGTTCTTGCTATCTCATTCTTCTAATTTATCAGCATAGGCTTTAGCAGTATCAGTAGCGCTTTTGGTGGGGCTCTTTATATCACCTGTCACATATCGCCAGAGTCTGCGGCCTTTCAAAAAACCCCGCATTGCTTCGACCCAATGGGAATAATTTGAGCTATTAAGAACAACTAGAATAGGAAGCGAGACATCAGATTTTTTCATTATAGCACAATAAATTCAAAAAACAGCACTATCAGAGCAAAATTGATGAAAACTGAATGCAAAAATAGAAAGATCTCACTGAAATACTTAAGGAAGGGTCCACAAGAGATAATCAACACGTGGTCAACAGAGTCAAACACATAGTCAACACTTTAGTTAACGGTCAACACGCGGGCAGCACAGGCGCGGATCAGACGCGGGTCAGACTTGGAGACAACTGAAAGGATCAGAACAGAAGAGGGTCGACGGTGGACCTTGGGCACCAACCAAAAAATACCAAAAAGTTCACCCGAAGAGAGACAAAGACCTACCTATCTTTGTGATTACCATTGTTTTTCTACTATACTTCACCTTCATGAACCACAGTCCTATAAGGAAGCCTTTATCGACCCTCATTGGCAGCAAGCTATGCAGGAGGAATTACAGGCATTAGAGAATACTCACACTTGGGACCTTGTTGATCCTCCTTCTGGTAAGCCTCTTGTAGGATGCAAGTGGGTTTATAAAATTAAGACTCTTTCTGATGGTTCTATTGAGCGGTACAAAGCTCGTCTAGTGACAAAAGAGTTCACTCAGGAGTATGGTATTAATTATGAAGAAACTTTTGCCTCTGTTGCACACATCACCTCTGTTCGAACTCTTCTTGTCATTGCAGCCACTCGACAATGGCCACTTACACAAATTGATGTTAAAAATATTTTCCTTAATGGTGAGTTAGAAGAAGAAGTTTATATGCGTCCTCCTCTGGGATACACTTGTCAGACCAACAAGGTTTGTTGTCTTCATAAGGCTCTTTATATATAGTCTCAAACAAGCACCTCGAGCCTGGTTTGCTAAACTTCATAGCACTATCAGTCAGTTGGGATTCTCTTCCAGTGCTCATGATTCTGCTCTTTTTACTCGAAAAATAGAAAATGGTACTGTTGTCTTGCTTCTTTATGTCGATAATATGATTATTACTGGCAATGATTCTGACTTTAGAAGTGGGGGGTGCTTCATGGCCTTATTCTGGCTTAATTGGGATTAGGGGTGCAGACAGGTAAAAGTTGAAATTGATTCTAAAAGTGTTGCTGCACTGATTGAAGCATGTGCTGAAGTTACTCATCCAGCCTATATTATAGTTGATGATATTAGAAGGTTGGTTAGCAAAGATTAGATTGTTAGCTTTTTCCACATTTATAGTGAAGCTAACAGAGCAGCGAAACAGTTAGCCCATTTTGGTCATGGTTTGGAGCTGGGTCTTCATGTTTTTTCTTCTTCTCCTCCTCGTGTTGCTGATGTTTTGAGGGAGGACATGTTAGGCGTTGCTATGCAATACTGGGTGTGATTTGGTCTTTTTTGGGTGGGCTTCCACCCCGTTGTTCACCAAAAAGAAAAAGTGTGAATACTAAAAAGAAAAATGAAAAAGGACAATTGATAATAATAATTAAGATGCAGCATATATTAACATCACTATTACAATCTTATTAACCTGCAAGATACAAATCATCCAAAATTTCTTATTGTAAGCAGACAACATGTGCATTTGGCGCTCAACACTGTTGACTATTTAGTCCTTACTCATTTTAGACAAAAAATAAGGTAGGTAGGACCCTTCCGTTCCATAATTAATGACTTTTCAAACAAAGATTACGTAACATAATCACTACAGCATAATTAACCTGATACTTGTCTTCATGTCCCAGCAAAGAAATAGAGCTGATCATGCAGCAGCACAGCAGTTATACTACTCAGTTCGCTTAAGCACTGAGAAGTTGAAGCAGTGTCTATAAGAATCCCAGTGAAGCCCAATCTCATCTCCTTTCTTCAACTCCCTTCTCTTCACAAAGTCTTGATTCCATTTCCCAATCAAAACATAGTAATTAAAAGAAGGCCAACGCTTGAGAATCAGCAGGTGCATGGACATGGTATCCACATCCCAAACCCTAATTGGGGTTCCTATTCCAGTTTCAGCATCTCTTTGAGCATCAGCATCCAGGACAGGAAGCATCAAGTTTTCCAGCATATCTGCCCCAAACAAGAGTCTGTTCAGCTTCCCGATATCGCTTGATGTCAAGGCTTTCTTGATCTTCCATGGATTGTCATAAAGCTCCAGTGCTGTTGAACAGCCCCAGTACTGCCCCTCCTTATTGCTGCAGCAGCTTTTCTTTTCATTTCTCCCATTTCCCATCCATGTCTTCTTCCTATTTCTCTTGGAACCACTTGAACGATGGGTTCTTATTGCGCCACCATGTTTGCATGTGCTTTGGAAGCTACTAGAAATTAATGATAACTCAGTAGAAATTGCAGATGATTCATGACCCTTTTTAACTTGTGGAAGATTGTGAGGACTCCATACTTGCTGATACATAATTTAAGGATCGGCGAGATTGGATCTATATCCTTGTTGGATGATAATTGGAGAATATATGTAGAAGAAATCACAAGCTGGATTCTTTTCCATGTTTGATGTAGAGTATAGCCCTATATATGGAGTCGGAGAACAACATACATTGAACATGTAAAGGAGTGAAAAGTAAACACCGGAATGTAAAATTCTCTACATGCTTGTGGCTATTGTTTTCCAATTTTAATATAACATGTGTTTTGCACCCATGAAAACTTTAAAACGAAAAATAGTGTCACCAAAAAATAATCTATATGTTATATTTTTATTAAAGAATATATAATACCATAACCAATTAAGTAACTTTATCTAAGTTTTCTCTTAATATCAATTATGTCACTAAAGAATTTGTAGTTTAATTGTCAACGTCAGATGTGTGATGCTACAATACAAGCCACCTATTACGATGGCAGAGATGTGGGGAATCCTTCTAGGTCTTCAGTCGGTATGCTCCTTGGGTTATAGGCATGTGGTGATTGAAACAGATTCTTAAAGTGCAACTCAATTGCTTCAAACCTGTACCCAACCTGTCCATCGATCTGTGCTTCAAGCTGTTATCCTTGATCAGGGAACTTCTTGCACGTGATTGGGAGGTGGTCGTTCAACACACATATAGGAGGCCAACTTCTGTGCTGACGCGCTTGTAAGAAAGGGTCATGATTATCCTCCTAGTTTTCCATTTATTTGATGCTTTACCATCTTTTTTGTTTGTTCTTTTTGCTGCTGATTATAATCGTTCTTTGTTCTGTCGCATTGTTATAGATGGTAGGTAGATGGGCTTGATGTCCCGATATTAATAAAAAAAAAAAAGAGAGAATATACAAGCCTCCAATAACTATTTTATTTTGAAATGATTATAGATCTATTTAGACAAAATTCATGATAGAACTATACTAATTACTTTGGGCCATGTTACAAGAAATACTTCTGTAAATTTCTTAGTCTTGACTTAGATAAGATTGACTTTGACTAAATTATAGAGATAAATTAGTTCAAATACGTGTAAGCTGGTGCATACATCACCTTATTGCAATACTAGAAATTTTTTTGAGTTAAATTTAATTTTTAAGTTGCAAAATGTTCATTTGAAACAAAAGCTATCAATAATTGATTTAATAGTTAATTTAGTATCAATTTTTTTTAATCAAGCATGTTAATGTTTGAAGCGAAATTTTATTTAATAATGATGCATAATATTTTCTTTACTAAAAGCATTTTTGGTAGTCTTTGAAATAATTCAATTATATGATTATTAAAGGATGATTTGAGAAAAAAACTTATTTGTGATTTTATGAAAAATGATATTATCATATATGAATATTTTAAAAAATATTATCATGTCTTATTCTGAAGAAAAGAAAAAGATCAAATTAGAAAAAAAAATAGAGCTAATAAGAAATATGAATAGATTAATATAAAATGTATACATAAAAATAAGTTTGACTTTGAAACCACTTAAAGCAAATTAAGAACTAAAAGTAATTATAAGGAAGTGTGGATAAATAAAAAGGAGTGTCAACAGTCCTACATTTTTATATATTCATATTATATATAACTTTTATTCACTTAGCATTACTCTTTAACTAATTATTTGTTAGGATCATTTTTTAATATTTTCTAGTTTGAGTAATTTATAAGCATTTTGGGCGGATTCTTTTTCCAGGAGAACTCTTTTCTCACCATGCTGGGTTAGTTATAATTTTTTTTTATCAAATAATGTTATTTTTCATAATTTTTGTTTAAATATGTGTGAAGTATAATTACAAAAAATAAATAAATTAAATTTTGAGTTATGTAAATTTTTCTAATCCTGAATTAGAAACCAGCTTTTTGTAATAAAAAAATAAATGTGACTAATGTCAAAAAGAAAATAGTTTTTGTGTATGATCGAGGACACTGTCAGGTCTATATATGTACGTAAAACACTTACATTTGCATTGCATGTTACATTTGTGATATTTAACTATGAGAAGAGGAAGCAAGAACTGGCTGCAGTTACGGTGCAGAGCCCCCACCTCCCTCGATCATTGATGCCTTGATGAGCGACGCAACAGATGATTGTGCAGCAAATGATCACAGGTGAAAGTATATGCTTTATTAGATTGCATATATTATTATTGAAATGAACATATACTTTAGGAAAGTTAAAAAAGAGATTTTGAGCATCAACCGAGGCATATGAATCACTGTGGCTGTTGCTGTGAGCGTTGATGGCATATTATTTAAACACAAAATTCTAAGTATCAAAAGGGCACGTTAAAGTGAGATAAATAAGGGGCAGAATCTCAAATTAATGAGAGATTTTATGCAATCTCCGACTAATGGATCAAGTCAATCAGAACATAATATGTTACATAAAAATGTAATATATGTAATTGGATTAACTTTATAATAAAATCTGGAGTACTGAGATTATTGTTTTATTGAAATTATTATTTTGAGCGTACATAAGAATGTTTTTTTTTTTTCAAATGAATACCTGACAGCTGGCGTTTAGCAACCAATAGCATGTATTGTTTTGGGGAATCTCTCTTTTTTGGGATGACCGAGTTTTACTATTGGTTATCCACATATATTGAATGAGGTCTTTATCAGCATCCTGAAGGCATATACGAGATAGAAGGTAGAGGATCACACGATAACTTACTAGCAATGAGCATCACATGCCTCAGTGCCCCCATTTGACTCCATTCAAGAAAAGTTGATTCTTGCAATTTTCGGTGCAATCATTTATTTTTATTTTTTACAGATAGATAGTGAGATAGCGCACCATTGGAAAATTTTATAAATTTCAATTGATAATTAATTCACACATCTAAACTTTTACACACACATTACACTTGAGAAAGAGACATAATGACAATGAGCTTTGCTAATATGACATAGATGGATGGAGGCGAGAATATTTGATCTCAAGACCTCATAATTAATTACAGAAATCTTTACTAGTTGAGTTAGATAACACTATATTTCGGTGCAATCAATTGCCATATATATCTTTGTATATGTCAGTTTTCTCAAATGATATTATTCAGTTTTCTCAAGATTGCGAATAATATTATTCAGCTTTCTCAATTGATAGCAATAGAGCATATACCATGTATCTATCGTGACCACTTTGATAGTAAATGCCTCAATATCGAGATATTAATATCTAAGTACTTATGAGTTTCTATATATCTTTTAAATATGAGATTAATCTTCACTTAAAATATTGTTATCATCTTTATAATTGTCTTTTCACAGGCTTAAATTCTTAACATCGTCGAGGTTGCTCAAATGATGAATGTTTACCTTTTAAGTATCTTTAAATTTGTGGTAAGAAATAAAATAGAGTGGAATCTAATAAACTTAAATACCATTGTTTGCATTTTTAAAATTAAGATAGAATAGAATAGTATTGGGTGGTATCTATTTTATTTTACTTTGAACTCCACTTTCTCTTTCCCTTCAAATCAAGAAAAATGGAATGAAATTCATGCTTATTTTATTAGTATAAATACAAATTTTGTTTTTATCATCAACACTATAAACAATATTTTTAGAAATCAAGCAACGTTCTTGCTGCCTCATCTCGTCCAGTTGTTGAAACTTTTGCTGCTGCCAGCCACCTCATTCTCTTGCCATCGAATTCTTTATATAATTTACTTCTGTAGTTTATTTTATCCTTACGCACATCAAATATCATATTATGGGTGGGCAACTCAGTGCTTTAAATCTTCTTTTTTTTTTTTTTTACGTGAGTGCTTCAATTCATTGGACTATAGGCATATTAATATTTTTTGCAATGGATCATAAAATTTCATAAAATAAGTAAAGCTTTTTTTAGCTAAAAATAACTTCTCCCCACCATCCTGAGTTGAAAACAAAATCTATTGTGGTAAGAATTGTGTTAGTTGAAAATAATAATCATCTTATCCCTTAATATTTTTTTTTTTCAATTTTCCTTTCATCCTTTTTGTCTCATTTATCCATGGCTCAACTTTGTTCTGCGTGTTATCTGTATCATACTATTTCTGTAAATCGATAATTTCTCTTGTGGTAATAACTATTTGATTTTGAAACCAGATTCATTCCTTTTGAAATGCTGCTGATAGTGCACAATTCCTTTTGAAGCCAGAATATGTCCTTTTTGAAGCGCTCTTGATAATGCATACTTTTTTTCCTTTTGAAACCCTGTTGATAATGCATACATTCTTCCCTTTTGAAGCCAGACTTTTTATTTTAATTGGATCATTATATATAGCATCTTTCCTATGAGTGCTTTGTGTTGTTGCAGTCCCCTTCGTCGATTTGCATTAAACCAAATTTGTTCCTTTTGATATTACCAAAAAAACAAATGTTCCTATTGAAGCGTTACTGTAGCTTTTGAAGATAGATTTTTTTCCTTTTGGAACACTGCTGAATGTACATGAGACATAAGCAAGTATAGTTGAGAAATATATTCTTTTATAAAATAAAATAAAAGAAAGTACATCCAAAAACATTAAACTTTAACCCATTTGAATATAGTCATCATAAACCATATGAAATCTTCTAATTTAGTCCTTAATCTATATCAATTATCTTAATAGATGCTTCCATATACGCTAACTTAGCAATCATATCCCGACTTATGGGTATATATATCCAACCTGCCCACTGCATGGGGCAAGCAACCTGCCCACCTTGCTATGGTGCATGGCTGTGCCGGGTAGAATAAGGTTGCAAGAAAGGGTGTGTATGTATTTGGGGTCAATCCGTCCCATCTCAACTCACATGCCTCATCTAAATAAGTATCATACTTAACTTAGTTAATAACGAAGTTAGTGTTTATTTATAGTGTGCAATATTTTTTAACAAAATGTAATTGATTTTTACTAATTTAACATTTATCATGAACATAACTTTTAATTTATACGAAATGATGAATTAATTTTAAAATTATAATTAATTATTGTATAAATTTATTCAAAGTATTCATAAATACCAGACATGACAAATATAATTTGTAGGATTTTTTCTTTATTTGGTACAAGTTTGTGGGTTTTAATGTCTTTTTGTGGGATAAGTTCAAGTTTTCATCCCTAAAAAAACCTGCAAGGTGAGTAGGGCAAGTTGTGTTATTTTGAGAGGTGTAGGGCAAGATCGGGTTGGGCAAAAACCACCCCTACTTGCCTATACAATCTAGCTTACTTCCATCTACTCTCCGTTAAGTTGCTAAGAGAGGAGTGATGTGGCATGATTTTCAATCTTAATCGATTTTCAATTCTAACCCTTGATGTTAATTTTTTTTTGTTCTCTTTTTACATATTTAAAAATTCTTCATAAATTAAAAAAATAATTTAAAAAAATTAAATAAAAGAGAAAGATCACGTGGCTTGCCTCATATGACAGTGGGGTTTCAATCTTTGAAGGATATGGTTGCTGGTTCATGTTCTGTTAATTTATTTCTTATATTATTTGGTTTTTTTAATTGATGAAAAAATCATAAACAGGTAAAAATAGAATAAACATAAATTTATATGAAGGGTTATAATAAAAATAAAAATATTTTTATTTGGTTTTAAATTTATTAGCCAAATCCTTACTTTATTTTCCTTGGATATGCTATTTTACCTTTGTTCCAGTTACCTGCAACTTCAGTTGCTGAACTCCTACTCTGCCATTGCTTATTACTTCCGCCGCCCCCTAGCCAAGCCTATGACCAATTGGCTTTGTCAAAAGAGTTGGATTCATTATATTTTTCCAATAGATATGAGTAACAGCAACATAACGGGTATCATGGTGTTTATATAAAGGGTCATATTAGACTTTATATAGTTATCTTTAAGGCATTATTGAAAAAATGATTGCATCTGGTTTTAGCTAGGATGCTCAAAGATAAAGAAAACCTCTCTGCAAAAGTACCAATCAAGCTTAAACTTTCCCTTTTATTTTTAGCTAGGATGCTCTAGCACCTAAAAGAAAAATATGAGAAAGCATGCTCATGTATGCTAATATAGGAGTATGGTGTTTGGGCTGTTCCCCAGGCTTTGGCGATAGGTTCTTGTTAACTTCATCATGCAAACAGCCGCTAAAACAAGTGAAATATAATGAGATACTCAAATTACCATGTAAGAGTAGATTTGATCATTGTCTTATAGATAATATAGGTCTTTTCAAAATTTGAAGCACGAAATTTTTTTATTAAAAAAAAGACATTAAAAAGAATAAAAGATTGTTTTCCTCCCTATCCAAAATAATTTGTATCCATTACTGTTCGCTACTCCCATGTATACGCAGACAACATTAGCCCTATATCACTACTGATCTTGGTTCTAGGATTGTTATGATAACAGGGTTATACATAATCATGAAACTCTTCAAAGTTGCATCACTAAATCCAGAATTCTAATTGCTTTTCTAGCCTCAATTGGAATCTGAAATCATGTATTGCATATTATTGTTAAATTATTTGTTAATTACATGTAATGAACAACATATTTCTGAGTGGGGTTGTTGTTTGTCTTTAATATAGTAGCATACTTACATGTAATTCCTATAATTTTCAAATCGTATAGATGGCAAGTCAACAATGTTGAGCAACTTATTGATAATGTTGTATGGAACAGTGGTTGAAAAATGTTTATATAGACATTTTCGTTGATCATGTTAATAAAGGAAATGTAAGCAATGGATTATTTTGTCCTATGGTATGGAAACTGATTTATATGGGTTAAACATGAAATGTAGACAAAATATTACACTGAAACAAATAAAGCAGAAGTTCAATAGCTTAAAAGTACAGGAGTTACTATGGTACCCTAATAAGTATAGTATCTAAAGTTGTCCAACACTTATTAAATATTAATTTTATAATAAATGTTTAAATTTTCATTAAATATACAGCAAATGAAATGCTTAATTGGTACCATAACAAAAAAAAAAAAGTACTGAAATAATGCCCTAAAAGGACCAAAATCATGTCTTTTCTGAACTCTTCCTTACCACTGATTTCAGTTGAAATAATAAAACTATCAATGTGACTGCTGAAAAGTTTATATAGCAATTTTTTTTTTTTTAAAAAAAAGAGTACTTGACTTTTCATTAGTTGTGATCACAATCAATCAAAATTAAATCCTTTAAGGATACACAAACCAAATACAATGTGTGCAACAAGCTTACATGGTGGTGGACTAATGTGGATGTACTTCAAATTAGCACGATACAAATTTAACATAAAACAATGTATTGTGTATAAATTATTTTGAACTTGTTATCATTCGTAGTCAGTTGACTCTAAGCAAAATTAAGCAAAAGATATTATATTTAGTGAACTATTTATAAGAACCTTTTTAAACATGTGAAATATTTTCAATAACTACCGACAAGGTACATTGTGGGTTAAGTCAAATGAAGCCTAAATTTCATCAGAAACTTGCAACCCTCCTCCTTTCTCCGGGCTGGGGACCGGCTGTGTTATATTATATATGAGACACAGGCGGAGTTAATTGCCAAAACCACATAAGCGTCTTCATACGCATACGCATTGCCTATCTGAGGGAAGAGTGAGAAGCAACTACCAAATACTTGAAGTCGATGGGCAAAAGAATCAAACCATCCTTCAACTTTTGTTACAAACCACCACTAGATTATTCAGTTTTGAGTTCGCGTGATGTGTTCATAATCCCACAGGACCATGCTCTTAAATCTCAGGATGACAGTTTTCAAACTAGACCGGATTATTAGGCATATATGCTTTGGACCTTATCTAATTTTAAGTAGCTCTTGTTGTTTTCAAAGTAAGCCACCTGCCAATGCTAAAGACAAAAAGACACACCAAGGATAAAACAAATCGTTGGATTACATGTGAATTTGTAAAAGAATTAATGTTGATATCTCTTGACACGATTTCACATATAAATCTAATTGTACAAAAGAATGTGGCTTTTTGTATTCCTAATTTTATAGACACACACACACATTCTGTTCCATTCACGAACTTGGGGCTTTTTTTTTTGGTCTGACGAACTTAGCTTTTTAAACAAACTCCTCACAAACAATGTTGTTAATTTATCAACTCGTGTATACCTTTTTTCTTGTACAAATCATTTCTATACTTTCCTCTTTAAATAAATAGGGTTTTAAGAAGCTTGTGTAGTATTGCTTGTTAAATTCATTACCTTTTTAAAGCTAAAGAAAACATTAAAATAGTTGTTGGAATGAGTGCACTGATTTAAACAAGTAAAAAAAAAAATTGACTTTGATAAATTAGTATAAAACTGAATTTGTAATGTGTTTGTTGTAGTTAGTTTGTGAGCATATCAATTACTGAGGTAAATAAAACGTCGATAAGAAGCCAATCCAACAAAATAAAGCGAAAGCCAATGCTCCTAATCCCCTTTTAACATTTCGTGCATCCCAAACTGTAATGGTATTTGGCCAAGAATTCACTTTTCAAAATACCTTTGGCTGCTCCTCACTTTATTTCCTCAGGGGTTGTGGGAACAGGGGGAATCACTAGAGAACAAATAAAAATGAACTCACCAGCAATGACTATAACAAGGGGCGGAAAAGAGAAACGTACCAGTAGGCACAATCCAACTCAGCAAACTAATATGGTTTTTCCTACTTGAGCTACTCCTGCAACCATAGGAATTAAAGGAGGGAAGCAAAATAAATAAAGGAGAAAAGGTACCAATAACAACAAATTATACGCACTTGCAAGATAGATCACTTATCAAATTTCCCACAAGAGGCTTCTTTTCTCACGACTAATTTAACCACAAACAGTGATTGAGAACTGGGAACACAATTGTAAATAGATTGATGATACTCACATCCTAACACACTAACATGTAATCCACTTCTATATTTAGAAAGAGTATAAAGGAGCTTTTAAATTTCAAGTAGTCACTAACCATAATTTCTTATTTTTAGAGTACTTATTGTAGAGTTATAAATAAAAAACACTACTCTAATTTTTGCCAAAATAATGAGTATATACTTCACTGCATGACTCGTACCAATCAGCCTTACCATATTATTTTTAGCAGTGCAATTACAAATCTTTCATTTCAAATCTTATCAATTTCCTAATTTTGGGCCATGTCTAAAATCTTAATTGAACTTCCCCCGTTTTCCTGTTGATGAATGGGAGAAGCGACACCAAGCATAAGTAACAATTTTTTGGGCATAGTTTTACAGACCCAAAAAACATTGCTAGTTTATGAATTATTATAGGTAACTAATCTGACTAAGGTAAAAAAAATCGTAAATTCATCATGCAGCTCAACAAATTCCAGCACATGAATGTTTAATATTTAACTGTCCAAAAGGGTTGATAATATATTGTTGCCAGTAATTCAGCCGTAGCTACTAACACAATTCCATCGAATCTTAGTTATAGGAACGGGGGTGTGACAAAGGAAAGAGGAGGAATTAGGGAGGGGGGAAGGGAACCGGGGGGATTTGAGCCTTGTAGTGTTGCGATTTTCCGTAGCATACTAGCATGTACTAATGTTTCCAAAGCTTTTTACTCATTAAAGAATTAGGCATCTTTTGTACCAAATCATTCCTTCACTATATCACATAAACAAGAAAACAATTATTTACAGCTTCTAAGAGGAGAAACTCAACTGCCACAAAAAGTCTACAAGAGTGCACACGAGTAAGTTATTTCATCACCGAACAGGTAGGCAACCCAAATTGGATACCAATCACCAATAGTATTCAGTTCAGTTTATCATCAATGATGCTGATCCATAACCTGAAACACCATAATACCTAAATCAATACCCAGAACTCATGCAATAGATGGCATGTCTTTGTTTTATTTCCATTACTATTATTATCAACACATCAAGAAGTTCTTAGCATCAAAAGCTCGAGAGCTATCACAAGTATAATCCTACATTTCTTATTTTTGTTTCTCACAGCCGATATTCAGTCTAACTAACTGGTTTACCTAAAAGCAAACCAACAATCAAGGAAACAAAGCATCTAAACTTCTAGACATGATTGGCTGAATGGATCATATGCATGACAGTTTACATATAAAAATTACAGGCATAAAGACTGCATACACATAGTATACATGATGTCTGAAACTAGAGCTAAATCATACACATCAATTATCCCAAAAAAAAAAAAAATGGTAGCTCTATACCCTCACAATGGTGCAATAGCAGTTATGGCCATGTGACAAGCTAGCCCCACAACCACCAGAAAAAATACAACGCATGCTAAGTTAGACTTTCTGAATTAGGCAAAGTTAACTTTTATTCATTGGTAGGTGGAACTAAATTAGTTCATACAAATATTCAAAATTGTCAAAGCACAGATAAGAACAGCACTTGGACATTTTCAAAAAGAGATGTCCAACCAGAAGAGATCTCCAAGTAGTTGGGCAAATCCTGAGAATGGGATAACTAAAACCTAAAAAACAATGCAAGTTGTAAATATTATAGTGTAGATTACAGATATCAAGCAAACACCAAATAAAAATAAGAGAACACATGTATTAATATAATCGGTAACTGTAAACATATCAAGTCTTTACACAGAGGAAACTGATTCTATACAACTATTCCCGTCTATTTTTCGTTAGTCGTCACCTTTCTTTATCTAGAGGTAGCGATATCCGGTCCATATCAAGTAACATAGAATTAATAATAAAAAAAGTAACCCCCATGAACACCATATTACTTTATGAAAATGGAAACGTACAAGGTGTGATCACAAACAAGCACTCTTGCAACTTATCCAATTTGATGTCAGATGAAATATAAAGCTAACAGGTCTCCAAATCTTCAGAATGCAACATCCAACGATTTCGGGAGCATAATCCGACAAAGAAGATGACTGCATTAAGATTAAAATAATTACAAAGCATATTAAATATGTTCCAAACTTCCAATCAAAGCATAATAATTCTTCCTAATCAATTGCTGTTAGGATCCAATTGCAAGGCATCGGACTTGAGTCCCACATCGAAAGTATGGGATTTCGGTATGGGCTTTATATGGCCTTGGACTCTCCAACCACAATGGTTAGCTTTTGTGGTGTGGTTCTCCTAAGCTTCGTATCAATTGGTATCAAAGCCTTCCACCATGCCTCTCAACTGCAAACGAGCAGCACGGGGACTAGTCAAAGGGCCAGTGCACAGCCAGCCCGTGTGGGCGCCGAGGCTGCAGAGCATGGTGGAATGTTAGGATCCAATTGCAAGGTATGAGACTTGAGTCCCACATCGGAAGTATGGGGTTCCAGTATGGGGTTTATATGGCCTTGGGCTCTCCAACCACAATGGCTAGCTTTTGTGGTGTGGTTCTGCTAAGGTCCGTATCAATTGCACCCACCAAACATTCATAATTAAGATATGCTCATTACCAAAAAATTCTTTTCCATATGTCTAATTAATTAAAGCCATATTCACAAGTTTAAAGAGTTGAATGCACATCATTGAACAAAACCCCCGGTATGGGGTTTATATGGCCTTGGGCTCTCCAACCACAATGGCTAGCTTTTGTGGTGTGGTTCTGCTAAGGTCCGTATCAATTGCACCCACCAAACATTCATAATTAAGATATGCTCATTACCAAAAAATTCTTTTCCATATGTCTAATTAATTAAAGCCATATTCACAAGTTTAAAGAGTTGAATGCACATCATTGAACAAAACCCCTGTTAGATTATCTGAAAAATATCTGAAAATATCTTTATTGTATCTTGAAATATTTTAGAGCATCATAGACGATCTCTTAGAATTTATTTCTTATTTATTATATTTCCTAATTTGTCTCCTTATTTAATTAGAATTAAGAGTCTAGAATTAGTATAAATAAGACTATTGAATTTGTCTTTCGTATCAAATCATCATCACACCAATATCAATATAGTCTTATTATTTTGAGTATTCCTTTACTCCCTTTTCCTCCTTCCCTACCTAAAACCTTCCAATTCAACATGGTATCAGAACGGTATCATTCTCCGTGACCTGTCCCGTCACTATTTCGCTATCGAGTTCCAAAAAATCTAGAACTCCGATTAGTCGCCTTTCGTTGCGTGGTTCACCATTGTCAGTGGGTTTTTCACCTCATCGCCGCCACCATCAACTCCAGCATGTTCCAATTGACCAGCTTCTGAAGTCGTGCCGCCATACGACCTCTCATGCGCTCTCACATGCGACTTGCAGTGTCGGTCTCCCTCTACCATGTCGTCTTTCCGGCAGCATCCATCTCTAACACCACTATCCACTGCCGTCAGTCATCGTTAGCCACCGTACGACCACTTTCAAGCAACTTTTCCGACCGGCGACCCCCACATCAGCCTTGCCTTCTCCTGTTCGGCCATTCCCATAAGTTTCAGCATGATCCGATTTTGCAGACCTGCTGTTCGTCCCACGTGCCATCCTTCCAGCCACGTGTAGCGGCGTGTCCAGCCGCCATTCCTGCCGCTGTTTTCACCACCAGACTCGCCTCTCTCTCCTTTATCTAGATCTGTCTTCACCTTGACCAATCGCACAATAGGTTGTTGCGTACGGGCTCAAAGGGGTTAAGGTGTATTGGAGTTTCTATTTTTGGCCATTGTACAATGGCCCATGGCTGTTTCACCCTCTTTCTGAGCACCTCTGCTATTCGTTTGCCTCACCACACCATCTCTGACCTCTACGTGACCGTTTGGCTTCCTTGGGCTGTGTTATGCAGTGTTTGACATTTAGATAGTTGGTGTGATTGTTATTTATTGGCATTCTTTGTGGTGGTTATCTCTAGTTTTGGCTACTGTCTGGTTCTTTACCAATGCTAACATAGCATTGAGCGGAAGCATGGAAATAAATCCATTTCTACATATACTTCAACGTAGGTGTTTGTCATGTCGTTCTTTTCCCACTAATGGATCATACCAATGGCTTCTCTTCCCACCAACAACATTCCGGTGGTGACTCTTCTCCCACGGATGAATCATATCAGTGGTGACTTCTCTTCCCATCGACAATCATTCCAATGGTAACTTATGTTGGTTATGACTCACACCAGCCCAACTCTGTCCCAGATGTTGTGGCCCCAACTCTTTGTCCCAGATGCACTGGCTCCAACTCCATCTGTCTAGATACACTAGCCTCGCCTCCATCTTTGTCCCAGAAGTAGTTGCCAACCACCGTCTCCGTTCGTCCCAGCCACTATCACACTATCAAATTATTTAATTGTTACAAGCTCAAGCTTAGGAAGCTTTAACTTGAGGGGGAGTATTAGAATATCTGAAAAAAATCTCAAAAAATCTTTATTGTATCTTGAAATATTTTAGAATATCATAGATGATCTTTTAGGATTTATTTCTTATTTATTATATTTCTAATTTGTTTCCTTATTTAATTAAAATTAGAAGTCTAGAATTACTATAAATAAGACTATTGAGTTTGTCTTTTGTATCACATCATCATCACACCAATATCAATATAGTCTTATTATTTTGAGTATTCTTTTTCTCTCTTTTCCTCCTTCCCTACCTAAGACCCTCCAATTCAACAACCCCTAAACGAAAAATGTGGATGTGTTTAGGCACAAGAGGACAGCGAATTTAGAAATCAAATGATTAAACTATCCACAAAAAGGGGGAGGAGATTATTATCATTATTCAACTAGCCAGTTAACAGAAAGAGAAAAAAGGACAACATTTGTACCAAAGAAAGATAAGTATGATATGCAATGAGGATTAAATAAACAAACACATGGACACTGCATAACCTGCAGACACACATAATAAAATGAACAATGGTTGGATGCCATGACTAAACACTAATGTTCGGGACAAGAGTTCATACCTATAGCAAAAAAATTGTCCACTCAATAATTTAACAGCCGGACCTTGAAAATAACAACCTACAAAAACATTGAACAAGCTAGAGTGAAGCTGTAATCTTGTAACACAACAGAAGTCACCTTCAGCAGTAAGTGCATACCAGGATTAGAGACTCAATCACTGCCTAATTCAGTGATCCACGACACCTGCATAATAAGTACATAAATATTATGATGTGTGTATATCTCTACCATTAGCAAGGAGAACAAAAAGGCAGTGCTGAACTCATCCAATTTAAAAGTCTGTCAAATATGCTAATAAATATTATAGGGTTATAAAACAATCAAGCCTTATCCCATTAGATGCAGTCAGCTACATGGTTAAATTAACATCATTGTACTCTATCAAAAACCAAATTTTCAGAAAATCCATTCAGATCAAGATCTTTATTAATGATTTCTTCTATAGTTATTTTCAGTTTTTCTCTACCGCTTTTAATCAGATTAGCTTTCATTTGATCCATTTTATTCATTTGATCCATTTTTCTCATCGGAGTCTCTGTCGATGTTCTCTTCACATGACCAAACCACCTTAGGCAAGTTTTTGTCATCTTCTCGTTAATAGGTGTTATTCCAACTTTATCCAAAATACATTCGTTTTTTCTGAGTTTGATAGGCAACTTGTGATCACAAATTACGATTAAAGCATTTCTTCATTTCATCCACCCAGCTCCAATGTGTTACATCCCCTCAATCTCCACATTACTTTGAAATATAGATCCAAGATACTTGAAACCATACAACTTGTGGTATGATCTAGTCCCCAATTTTCACCTCCAAAACATTGCTACCTTGTGTCTTGCTGAACTTGCATTCCATATACACCATCTTACTAATATTTCTATGTAACATAAAACCCTTTTTTTCTCTCCACAACTAAAGTTTTCAATTTATTCCTTCTCTTAACTCATCTGCTAGGATTATATCATATGTAAAAAAGTATGCCTCAAGGGCACTGGCTCTTGGATGTACCCAATAAGTATGTCCAATACTGCAGTAAAAACTAAAACAGGTATGCACTCAAAGTCGATCATTGATGCAAACCTATAGTTTATGTTTAAGAATTATGGATTAAGGGTTAGAAAGAAGGAAAAGAGGAAAAACGGCTAAAACTGAAAAGTCTGAATATATTGTTGATAAGATGATGTGATACAATTTCTTAACCTAGTACTCTTATTTATACTAATATTTAGGTGTATAAGCCCAAACCCACTAACACTGAGACTAATAACCCTAATATCTTCTAACGCTCTCCCTCAAGCTTAAGCTTACTAAAGCTAAGCTAATTACAAGTAGAAAACCCATAAGGGCATAAACTGAAAACAAAGAACAACACCAACATTTAAAACTCAACCGATCTCAACAAATAACTAAGGAAACTAGTACTCCCCCTGAATAACAAAGCATTGGCAACGTCCTTGGCAGATAGCTTCCTTGCTTCTCCTCAGCACATGTCCCAAGCAAATAAAACCTATTCTAGAGTCTTCAACTTTTCTCCTTAGTGGTCCCCTCAACCTCCCCACGACCTTCAAACTAGTCTCCAAAACACTGAGTCAGGTATCATACCACCCGATAACACAATTGGGGTCTTTTACTAGTGTCCAAAGTCTTCAATCCATAAACCCTTGACATCAAAAGAAAGAAACCACGAATAATAATCTCCAAATAACACAAACCATACAAAATTACTCCAAAGTCTCAAACAGAACCAAATAGAGTCAAATCAAGAACCAAACAATTTAAGGCAAAACAACAATAAACCAAAACACCATTGTCTTTGACTAAATGCTGCCAGACACCATCGACGTGAACTCCTCAAGCCTTGCTTCTCCTCAGCACATGTCCCAAGCAAATGAAACCTATTCTAGAGTCTTCAACTTTTCTCCTTAGTGTTCCCCTCAACCTCCCCACGACCTTCAAACTAGTCTCCAAAACACTGAGTCAGGTATCATACCACCCAGTAACACAAATGGGGTCTTTTACTAGTGTCCAAAGTCTTCAATCCATAAACCCTTGACATCAAAAGAAAGAAACCACGAATAATAATCTCCAAATAACACAAACCATACAAAATTACTCCAAAGTCTCAAACAGAATCAAATAGAGTCAAATCAAGAACCAAACAATTTAAGGCAGAACAACAATAAACCAAAACACCATTGTCTTTGACTAAATGCTGCCAGACATCATCGACGTGAACTCCTCAAATCTTGCTGCTCCAGTTGCAGCATCACGTGGATTGACAATGATGAACTTCGCTATTCTTCCTTAAAACACTGGTTGACACAACCGGTCTCCAAACAGTGACCACCTCTAGATCGCCAGGAATTACAGATAGAAGAGAAGACTGAAGATAAGAGAAGAAAAGAGAAACTGGGAAACTCCTGATCCCATACATGTGACACCCTTGGTCGCACCTTTCTGGCTGGCCAAAACCACAAGTTACTGGGATAACTCCTGCTCCCAAACCTACAACACCCATGGTCGCACCTTGCTGGCCGACCACGATACCCCTGATCGCCAAAAACACTGCCCATGGTACCCTTGGTCGCGCATAGAAGAAGAAAAGAGGGAACCAACCCACGGCACCCTTGGTCGCGCATAGAAGAAGAAAAGAGGGAACCAGCCCACGACACCCTTGGCTGTGCATAGAAGAGAGGAGGGAAGAATAGCCAACGGTCACAAAACACCGCACATCCACAAATCAAGAGCCATTCTCAAACAATCAATTCATGAAACAAGAAAATCAATCCCCGAAACAAACGATCATAGAATTCCACCATCTCAAACAACTCTTAGAAGAAGCAGCCCAACAAAAGTTCTCCTTCAAAACTTTCAAAAATAGCAACGAAACATCACTGAGCACATCAAAGATGCGACAAAACACCAAATAACATCAACCCACTGCACACACAACCTCAGAGACCACCCCATAGCATGAGTTTCCCTGTCTCAGTCTAGTAACCATCGCACCCCATTCTGCAATCTGAGCTAGCACCAAAAGCCACCAAAAAATCAGCAAAATCACTGAAATCAAATAGGAAAACACCAACACCAATCAACAGGAAGCCAACCTAGAAGAAAAACACCAAAACCCATGCAAAATCTCATCAACCCGACCTAAAAACACCACAAACGACAAGGAAAACCACCAAACCGGTCTGAAAATTGCACCAAACAGACCTGAAAATCGCACCAAAACCATACCAAACAGCACTAAAACATGCTCATTGAAGCCTTCATTGGAGCTCCGGTCACCGGCAACCCCTTCTGGTTGTCGATCGGAGCTATCCCTGTCGGAAAATCAAACACTCATTGCCATTGAGGCTGGGTGCAGCTTCAGAACCTGTGAACTGTGCGAAACATGCAAAACCTAGCCTTGTCGAAAAACTGCTGGTGACCCAGCCTCCACCAGTCGTCCTCCCACCATCGGTCGGGCTAAACCTCGCCAGCGACCACCCGTAAGTCATCTAAAACTTGAAGCAACAGCAGTGGGTTGCGCACTCTCTAAAAAATGTAAAAACAAGAGCCTTTGCAATGGGGAAGACACAAACCGCTACCATCGACCACCACCAACCTCACCGGTCGTATTTCTGGCACTATCCGGCCACGTCCGACTGCCAATCACTGGTGAACGCTCCTGGGTCTCCCTTAACACAGAATCGTAGCTAGCCACCCTTGGCTGTGCACTGATATGAACAGTGACCTTGGTCACGATTACAAATAGGGATTTTTTTTTGTTTTTAAATAGTTTCATAAACTGAAAAGTGAAAACAGAGGAAAAGTTTTTGAGGAAAACAAATAGGGAAGAATATACAAAAGAGTTCTATGGAACTCAACACAGTAGAAAGGTGAGGCCTTCAATGCGGATGATATCGCTCTGATACCATGTTAAAGAATTATGGATTTAGGGTTAGAGAGAAGGAAAAGAGGAAAAACGGCTAAAACAAAAACACTGAATATATTATTGATAAGATGAAATGTGATACAATTCAATAACCTAGTACTCCTATTTATACTAATACTTAGGTGCATAAACTCAAGCCCACTAACACTAAAGACTAATAACCCTAATATCTTCTAACAATTTATAAGCAAATCTTTTAATACCCTTCCATACTTTTGAACACTAGTCGTTACCCCATCATTGTACATATAAAATTAAAATAAAATGAATTGACAAATCTAAATAAACATACCCCATTTTCTCTCTCCACTTCCCTTATTTTTATCCACTCTTATCTCCACCAGTTATTCCCTTTACCGCACACACGTATGTGTGCCACTTAGTATACTATACATTCAGCCAATAAATTGTAATGGAAGTTGAAAGCCTAACAATAGTATAAATGGCAGGGATGTACTACCATTTGGGATCGATACCATGAATTTTATTATATGGACTTAATAGACATTCTCTAGGGTATATTGTTTTAATGCCTTACAATAAGCTCAGATATGATTTAATGGAAAAGGTTTAAACCTGTCAAATCTATCGAAACTTAGTGGGCAATGCCATTAAAAGGATTAAAAGAAAGATTATTTATACGGCAAGGAAGCAAATTGATAAGATTCAGACCAAGCAACAAACAAAAAAGGATGGTGCTAAGAAACATGCAAGTAGTCACATGGTTACAACCCATGAAAACATGCATAGTACTTCTTAGTTAAATCAATGCAATTCAAATAACTGGCAATAATGCCAAGACAACCATAGTCCTAACGATATGCTAAGAAATTGAAGTCTCATAATCTTACTTTCTGGAACCACAGTTGCAGGGAATCTTTTTTTCTTCCAAGGGGAACTTATAATTGTATGTAATTTCTTCACCAACGGCTATATGCCGTTTTGCATATATGAAAATCTTCTTTTGACCCTCGACAGATATAACCTTCGTATAGCAGTTGGGCTGCCAAAAATTCAGTTCAAATTAGGAAGAACGGGAAATCAAGATTAGAACTAACACATGCATACACCCAAACTTTTTTAAATGTGTGGATATAAGAAACACATGCATTTCAAAATATAATAATACTAAACAAGTACCTCACAGGAATGGTTAATAAATCTTGCAATCCCACCTCTCTTTGTAGCATCAACCTATACACACTCAGATAGGAAAAGCAAATCTATCATTTCAATAGCTATCACTAAATTTGAATTCATCAACATATGTTCATTTAGAAAATATTAATTAAGAGACATGAAAAACTACATATAACTTAGGCTCCATTTGGATAAGCTTTTGTAGATTAGGTCTTTTTAAGCTTATCTAGAGAAATAACCAATTATATGATGAGAAATTCTTAGGTGCTCCTAGAGCAAGACAAATCTCTTGCTTTGTATCATTCAATGAGTAACACTTCAGTTACAACATTAAGAATGTAGTTAAAGTGGGAGACAGTAATAGTCCACAAAGCTGATGTGGTACACACTCAAATGGTATAGAGCAAGAGATTTTTCTTGCTCTTTGAGACCTGAGAATCACTCTTATATGACAAGTTATCATGTGTTTGGATTACCTTAAAAAAGGAGCTTCGGCGAGCCAAGTAAGCCATACATGCTAAACTGGGAACTTTAGTTCTCAAGGTCAAGGGGTGATAACGTTTTGATGAATCCTCCGATGATCAGATTAAGAAAGCCACAAATACCTATATAGCTAACCGTCCCACTGGCCCATTCATCAAAATGTTGGCTTTACCAAATTCTTGAATTCAAACCCTAGTTGCACAAAGTGTCAATCATCTAGGTCGGAGATCCAAGATTCTAGTTACAAGCCTATACATCTATCTTCTAATGTCTAACCATATTAGACGCATGATCAGGTCTGCATGAATCCTCCTCATCAACTTTTAAGACCCCAAAATTTCAAAACTCGACACAAAAATAAGGTTTAACTCTCTCTGACTACACTTTGGTCCTTAAACTTCATTATGTTTCAATTGCAATAAACCAGAAGTAACAATATCATTTAATATCAAGATAGGGGGAACAAAATATTTGATTCATCTGACACAATGACTCCATGATTATATACTAGACATTACCTTAGAGAAGCAAGATAAATGAAACTTACAAAGTCTAAAATATAAAAAATACTGCAGTAATAAGTACTAACCACATAACCATCATCAAGTCTAAAAAGGTAACTGCTTCCAATTCCCATCTTCTCATACGTACGTTCACGTATATCAGATATCTGTGAGAGACAAAAAATCATATCCGTTAATTGATCCAATGAAAAAGCAATTGCATAAAAAAATGATATTCACCCAACAACTTAAGCTTTTGGGAGAGATGGTTCATAACATTGACTAAATCAGTATAACTTTAGTGTACGTATGCAACGCAATGAGGAAGGATCTCTTCAAGCACAGAGTACAACTTCTTGATTTTATGGCCATCAATAACTTTCTAAAGTCTTTGTTATTCAGGAAAGCAACTGCGGATAAAAAGCTCGTAAAAAATCTTGCACCCAGAATATATGCACCCGTTTGTAATGAGATATACAAAAAGCAACACATATTCCTTAATTCTAATTACAACAACAACAACAACCAAACCTTTTCCCACTAGGTGGGGTCGACTACATGGATCAAACGACGCCATTGTGCCCTATCATAAACCAAGTCTTTAGAAATGTTATTCAGATCTAAATCTTTTTTAATCGTTTTACCTATAGTCTTTCTTAGTCTTCCTCTACTTCTAGCTATTGGGCTATTATCTACAGGGACTTCTAAGGGTCTTCTCCTTACATGTCCAAACCACCTAAGGCGAGATTCTCCCATCTTTTCCACAATAGGTGCTACCCCTACTTTCTCTCTAATGCATTCATTCCTAATCCTATCTTGTCTTATATGGCCACACATCCAACGCAACATCCTCATCTCCGCAACAATGATCTTATGCTCTTGTTGGCTTTTTACCGCCCAACATTCAGTACCATACAACATCGCGGGCCTTACAACTGTGCGGTAAAATTTACCCTTAAACTTGAGAGGTACTTTTCTATCACAAATAACTCCTGAAGCACTCCTCCATTTCATCCATTCAGCTTGAATCATATGGTTTACATCTCCCTCTATCTCTCAATCATTTTGTATGATAGATCCAAGGTACCTAAATTGTGTGACTTGTGGTATTGTATGATCTCCAACTTTCACCACTAAGCTAGCATTAACACGCCTCTTACTGAACTTACATTCCATATACTCCGTCTTACTCCTATTTAGACGAAGGCCATGTTCTTCCAGAGTTCGTCTCCATAGCTCTAACTTCCCATTTGTTTCCTCTCTCGACTCTCCAACTAAGACTATATCATCTGCAAAAAAGCATGCATTGTGGCACCGGCTCTTGGATATGCGCAGTAAGCACATCCAAGACCAAGGTAAAAAGATATGGACTCAAAGCTGACCCTTGGTGCAATCTTATAGTTATAGGGAAATCTTCTGTGGCCCCACCCTGTGTTCTTACACTAGTTTTAACCCCATCATACACTATAAAGAGAAACCTGCCTAATTTGATTGACTTAATGCATATTATTATATGAGATCTAATTCAGAATTCACTTTGTAAAAAAAGACTGTCATGATATATTCAATCATGTCATAAAATCAATAATAGCCTTGACATATGAATCTTAGCAACAGTAGTTATTTTTATACCCGAGGACGAATTAGTTCTCCAATATATTCAATCACAAAGTCCTCTGCCTCTATTGACTCCAAGGCAACAAGACCCCAGTCATGTATCTTGCTCCTTTGAAAACGTAAACGCTTTTTCCTTGCCTGAAAAGTGCAAAACAAAAAATTGAAATTTGATGTATCCAGCTGCTCTAGATAAGAAACTCCAAGAACATATTCATTCTTCAATCACCTTCAATTGAGGCACTTTCAGAAGATCTGCACCCTCTGCAGCAGCAAGAAGGTTACGCAATTTCACCCTATTTGTTCTTGCAGAAAGACCCTTACAATTTGACAACTGAGATAAATTATTATCAGAATCTATGCACTTGTTTTGTACACATGAAAGACCTCTGACACGTGCTCTATATGCAGGACTGGCACTTCGAGACCATTTATGCCATTCCCACCCATCAATAGAAGTCCTAGCACATCCATCAGATCTAGGACATAAATTCAATGCCTTGGATTTAGTAGAATTCTTCCGTGCCACAGTAACCTCTTTGCTAGCTCCCAGCTTCGCACCATCATTTGAAATCTTCAAAACCTTTGCAGGCTGTAAGGATGGCGTGCCATCCATTAGATGCTTCCTTTTTGATTTTGATACTTTATTTTTTGCTGCAAACAGGAACAAGCAACCCATAAAATAAATATGAATCTAGCCTGAAAACAAATTAAAGACATCTACAACTGTCGAATAAGTTTCAAGAAGGAACAAGAATCTGATAAACATACAAGAATCCAGTAAGACAATGCCATAAACCTACCATTTAGTATCTCTCTGGAGCAATGACCAGTTTTCTTCCCTTGAATGGTGCCATCACAGTCATCGCTCCTAACTACCTTCTTCATGCCAACGCTATTATCTGTTGATGCTGAAAGCCTCTTTTCATTAGATTTTACAACATCCGTAACATCATCTGAATAAGGAAAAATGGTCAGATGTTATTCTTAAACATATTTTTAATTATAAAACCAGTGTCAACAAATTAACAAGGAAAGTTATATACTTTGAACTGTATGCGAAAACTTCAATACTTTCCGACTAGTTTTATTCTTCATGGATGATTGATCACTGTGCAAGCTACTATTGACATTGAGAGGAGAAGACCTGCCCTTAGCAGATGTATCCTTCTTCCCTTTAATTGTCCTTGTCTTTCCACGTTTAACAGCAGCTATTTTAACTTCTGCAGTCTCATCCAAAACTCCAGAAACATGTTTCCTTAACTTAGCCACAGGCTGCTTCCCTGGCACAGAATTATCTACTGCTACAGGTTGAGAGGAACACAACTCTTTCTGTGACAGCTTCTTGCGGTAATATGTATACTTTCCAATCACCACAGGAACTCCAGAAGAACTTTTTGCTCCTTCCTTCATTCTTCCCAGTCCAGAAGTTGCACCATTCAAATGTTCCTTGTTCGCATTGAATGTTTTCCCTTTCTAAAGAATTGCAAAAATAAATATAAATAAATCAACTGATATACAACAATGAGATGAAATAAACCAAATAATAAAGACAGAGTCATAGAAAACAAGGTGAAATGCGGTATTTAAGTTCTTGAAAAAATTGAATTAAGGGAATTCTTACCTCATGACCATCAGACTGAAAATGTTTCTTTACGGGACATGATGATATAAAAACTTGATTGAATGCAGAATCAAGAAACAACGACTTCCACTCATCTAGAACTTCATCATGCAACTTTTGTCGGCACAGTGCAGTTGCAACATATTCTGTTATCTTAGGATTACATTCAATTAACCTTGAAGGTCGAAATTTAGAATTGTAGTGTGGCAAACTTGTTTGAGAGTTCTCTTCAAATCCAGGTGGTAGGTCACCAATCTCCTCTTCATCAACCACAACATCTACAGATCCAAATAACTCCTTAAATGCATTTGCAAATACATCAGACATATGGTTTCCAGATGAAGACTGACAAAATGAATCTCCAGCTTTTACAAGAGCCACAGACTTGTCATTTACAATTTCCTTCACAGATGTTTTACCAGTAAGTATCTCTGAAAAACTGCAGTCACTAACAACAACCTGCAACAATTAAAGAATTCTTTAACATAATAGTGCCTAGACAGATAAAAGAATAGGAACACTTCTGATAAAGTTACCTCACTCAATCTTTCTTCTGGGGAATGAATTAATTTGTTCACTTCCTTTTCAACAAAACTTCGAATGTATTCAGCTAAAGACACCTCTGAAGATACGTGAAGCTCATTCTCCACACTTTCAAGAATGCATGTCAAATCTTCAGAGTTATGATAAGTGCATGAAACTCTTTGACCTTCTAGTAAGTTTTTACCTTTGAGGCCACAAGAAGATAAAGATGATGACCGAGCATTATAATCTCTTTCCATTGCCAGCTCTCCAAACTGATCACAGTCATCAGCAATGTATTCAGAGGAACCTGGCCTGAGCAGCAACTGTAGAACAATTGTATGATTTTTTTTATTAAAGAATAGAACAATTGTATGATAGGTACAATTAAAACAAAAACCTCAAGTAAGCAAGCTACTCACAGCTTCTGATTTAATCTTTTCAACATAATCTCTACATCCATTAACAGATGGTTGAGGCTTAGGATGAGACCAAAGCTTCCTCTTCCTCCAGGAAAATAAGTACTCAGCTAGTATGTCAAAAAACACTGCATTCCACATGACTTGCATGGAATAATCAAAAAGTACTTTACGAACAACAGCATATGACCACCAAAAATTTTCAACGCTTCCAACTGATTTAATGCTTGTTGAAGATGGTCTTGAAATTTCACGACAAGCCTGATCATCCAAAATATGGGAAGATGCAGGCTCACTTGGAACGGCAGTACCTATACTCATCTCCACACCAACCTTGGACTGTTAAAGCAAAAAATACAACAACTTATTAAGCTGTACATAATTTCAACAATACTAATTGCATAGCAATTAAAAATCACCATTTTGCTATCCAACGTGCAAGTCTCAGAAGCCTGTTCAGCTGATTCAAGCTTATACTTCTTATGTTTCTTTTCAGTAACAAATTCTGCAATGATATCGCCAATAATCCCATCTAGCACAACTCTGCGGGCAGCTTTCATGACACCCAAGTACAATTGGGAAGAAATGTTCTCAGATATTTCACAAATTAAATTTACCATTCCACCAACCTCATTGCTTTTGGAACCTGATCTACAGATGGTTCCAGATATATCTCCTTTCAATGCATTTACAGCAGAGAGTAGCAAAAAGGGGTCATATTTATTGTCAGAATGAGAGATCTGTAAATCAACATAAATCAGTCAAAAGAGTAATTGTCAGAATAACATTAGACAAAGCAGTGGTAAACCCAGGCAATAAAGTAATGTCCCAACAACTTCATTTATATTTTATTTTATCAAGAGAAGAGCACCAAGATTACAGAACTAATGTCCACAGAACATAGATAAAACTCACACCACTATAAGAAGAAAGGACAAGAGCAGGAGATTCAATTCAAGCATCCATGAAAACTGGCCAATACATTTAGACACCTCCAAAACCCTTGCATTAAAAGGAAAATTAGTCCTACTCCAGTTAGAAGCAGAAGTTACAACTTTACAAGGACTGAAAGTTTAAATTGAAGTTCCATAAATAAACTTGCCAGGGAATTGAAGAAGAAATTAGCAGTTCTGTGAAGTTTCAAGATTTAAGAACCAGAGTCTTAGGAATTAAGATTGTCAATGGGTGTCATTACTGACCAAAATTTTTCTTTTGGGGGGTACTGACACTACTAGGGCCTAGGAGAGGCCCAACCCAGGGGGGCTGGGGAAGGGGAAGGGAAAGGGGAAGGGGATGTTCCATGGGGTGTCGAGCCACCCACTGAGAACTTGCAAGCAAAATAGCAAATGTACCAACCAAGTGAGCTAGGCTCACAGGACCATTGCGCACATCTTTTGTGAAAATAAATACCATCCCCGCCCATAAGATACTTATTCTCCCCAGCAATGTAAAAGAAAAGCACCTAAATGCTAAGTGGCTTTATCATCACTACAATTATTATTCCTGCAACTAGGCACACCTATTTCTTCTTTTCTTTTTTCCCTCCTACTTTTGATTGATGTATTGTTGTTCATATCATCAAAGCATTCTCAAACTATAAAATAGCATAAAACAAAAATTCAAAGAATCCTAGTACCTACTGATAAACAAATATTTCAATCTTATAATATTCTATCCGGCTAACTTGTGTATTTAATTTGGGCTTTAGGAACCCTAGAAACTTGTTATTACAGAAAATAAATGAACCCTAGAAACTTGTTATTACAGAAAATAAATTACATATTTCACCACCATATACACACAAATGGTGACAAATAATTTCAAGGCAAATAGAGAATAACCTGTAGAGCGGACAAAAATGACATCAGTGATCAATATAGGAACAAAATCCATACTACATGTTTCCTAGTCGGCATGGTATTTGGGGGGGGACCCACTCTTGGGAAGAAAACAAGGGAGGGGCATTACAAAATGATAGAGACCAACTGAGCCTCATTGTTCTTCAAGTGGGTTGGTCATGACATAGAGGAACATTTAAGCAAAAAAAACAATGAGATAGAGTAAAACCAGAAGGGTATTAATGCAAAGTTCCATCATCTCATTTGAATTTGACATGAAATTTGAGAAAAAAGAATCTTTACATGTTTTAATTCACAGGTATTCACTTAAAAACCTTGGTAAGCCAAGAATTGCAATTGAAGCCACCAGAAAATAGGGGCAATTGCAAAACTTAACCATCTTTGAACAACCCATGAAAATTTTGGCGATTTGACAAGACCCAAGCACCTGGTACCCAGAAATACACACACACAAGTCCAGTCCATGCTTTGCAGCTCAGGGAAACAAATATCCTATCATAGGTTTATAATGTATACTGATAATAAAATCTCCAATTTGAAAAGTAGGTAAAAAAAATAGTTTTGGTCCCTGAAATTTGACAAAATAGTAGGTTAAAACTTCCAGCGCTGATTTGGGAATAAACAAGCAGATGTGGAAATGGAATGATTGTTGATTATATCAACAATTTGTCACATCAACATATTTCTGCATGAGTCAGCAATTTCCATTAAATTTCTGACAGCTTTCATCTGTAATCGAAGCTATATAATTTTCAAGGACCCAATTGAAAAGTGGGCCAAATTTCAGGAACCAAAATTGTATTTTAGCCTTAAAAGAATAGATTAGAACATAATACCAATCTATTTGCCAGCTTCTTGAAAACTAACAAGTCATAATAAGAAAAAAAAAACAAAAAACAAAAAACAAATTTTGGAGCAACAATGGGATAATCACAAACCGCATTAGGAAAACTTATCAACTCATCACATTTCCTGCAACAGATCAGCAGCTTACATATTTCACTGAATCAATATTTGCATCTTACCACTGATGAATCTTGAAGATATCCATGACGGTGCCAGGAAATCAATTCTGAAATAGAATGCGGCCCGTGTTTCACACCCTTTTCATCCTCATAAAGCCAACAGCGTTCTTCACCTAACTGAAATAAGAAATAAAACACAGCAATCAAAAAGACAAACTGGTATGTCAAACTGACTTATATATGACAAAACATTGAGCAGATATTGCACTACCATCTGACAAGATATTATACTGTTGAATGCCTCTGAGTTTGAATTTAAGTGATTGGATTCATTAATGCAGTAATTGACATGTGACTGAGAAACAGACTGTGAATCAGGGTTAACATCCACAGGAGCAGCATGCCCAAAAGATCTATCTTGCCCATATACTGCCATATCCTTACAAGAAGAGGAGGAGCAATTTGTAGGCATCCTTGTGCCTGAGATACCCAGACTCAGATATGCAAACCCAGTGGAAACATGGTCAGGAAACTGCTTGAAATAATTCAATGGTACAGAGTTCATTAACGTGCCATTAATCAAAGGATACACAGGAAGCTCAAATGGCAAGAAACCAGTAGTTAGGCCCTCATATAACTGCTCCTTAATATAGGGACCACACATTTGCCCATGTTCATTCACATACATCCATCCACTCACAAAAGCAGGCTGTTGCACATAACCACAGAAATTCTGGTCCACGTGTGAAATATTCCCTGTGGTAGAACACACAGGAACATCACCACTATTAACATTTGATGGCAAGCTCATCTCCATTCCAGAATCTGGATCAACCTTATCATCAATATTGCAGCAAGAGGGAATATCACTAGTAACCCTGCACCAGAGGAAGCATTCAAGCATATAAGAGAATTTCATATCAAAAAGGGGGAAAAGCACAGTTTATACACAGGTTAATATCCCAAGTTTAAAACTGGCTTTAATTCAGTGGTAGTTTTGTTATCATATGTGTATGTTGTATCTTTCACATTTGATTTGATTTCATCCAACGGGGAGGATGAAATATAATCCTTAAGCAAAGGATACTTAAAAAGAAACAGAAGTAACTCCAAAAAACCTAAGAGCTTTCCGATCTCTATATATATTTTCCAAGTAGACTACCTTAAAGAAATCATACACAAAGAACCAAAGAGGGCCATAAGCACAATCCAATCTCATAATAAATCTAAGAATTTCTCCTTAAAAATCCACGGTTTTGCACCAACCAAAATCAGAAAATAACATGTTTAATACATTGCCTAAAAACTTTTCCTTCCTTCCTCCTTCCAAAACCTCTCTAACTGATCAAAATAAGTTGCTCTGAACTTTTAAGGGAACACCCTAGAATCACCAAAGACATCACCACACCAAAAAGTCCCATTAAGGCCCTATACCATAAATATTCTAGAAAAATGGGAGTTCAGGAACTGTTGAAAACCAAAGTGCAATAAAAACTTTCCATGGGCATTGAAAATAAGAAAGACAATAAAGGAAGGGAAGGCCTCTGAAAAGGGGATAGTACTCCCCATCCAATAATTTTCCAAAAATCTACCCCGAGAACCACTACCCACTTTCAGAGGAAGCATATGCAAGAAACATTCCCTCAGAAAGGGATTGATGGGGACTTGAGTGAGTTGCAGCGGTAGCAATCTTGATTAATTTTTGCTAGCATGGAATATCTGTTTAATTCTGAAACATGTCGATCACAATTCACAAGTCACTAATGACATGGAAGCATCCTGTGTTAGAAAAATTCATTCACCATGCTGTCCAAGGATGACAAATAGACAACAGTTAGTTGACTGTAAATATCAGAGGACCTAATTGGAACAATCAGAATAAAAGATACAGACTTAAATTGAACCTTAATGTAAACCTGAGAATGATAAAGCACATTTAATTTAACAAGTTATCAATGATAACAGATTTAATTAACACATTCCTCCAGATAAAGTTGTCTACATGACAGAGAGACCGGATCAGCATCTCATGAAATGCCCAAAAAATGGAGACCTTTCTATATTTTGCTGCAAGTACAAGGAAATATCACTGCAAATTCCTGCATCTGCATGTAAATCTATATCTTGATGTCCAAGATCTGACACTCTCAGCCTCTTTCTAGATAAAAAGGGGCCATCTTCATGCAGAAAGGCAGTTGAGAAGACCATGAACCTTCCCAATAGAAGAGTACCCTCCAATAACTGGGTCAACAGAAAAAAGTGCAACAAAATTAAAAATACACAAAGTAACGTGGCAATTCAAAATTGGCACATGCTAAAAAGAACTCCACCAGTAAAAAAAGTAAGTACACAAACCATATGATACTGTAATCAGCTTAAGATGCAAAAGAACTATAAATTTAATATTTGATGAGACTTGAAAAACAAAATTGCCTCAGCTCAGTTTCCAACATACTATGGCATACATTCAGAATATGAGTTTATTATATAACTCATGATTAAAAAAAGGAAGTAGCAGTACAGAACCATCCATCCAGAAGATTCGGAGAAAATATCAAATAAATTATACGAATCTTTAATAGAATTGTGCTGTAAAAAAATGATATAAAAATGATCTTCTACCTTATACTTTAATTGCTTATCAATAAGTCTAGAAATTTCTAATTCCCCGTACTGAACAATGAAAATTGATTATGACAAGTGTTCAGTTATGTTGATGGCACAGTTGAGGCAATGGATCTAAGATACTTCTTTTCACCTTACTTGTTTGCGCTGGTTGAATTGCTGCGGAATTGATACACTTCATTACCAACTCAATAATCGGTGACTATATTAGTTATGTTTTGTAGCTAATGAATAATGATCAATGAAACATGTTTGCAATTGGCCTGCTTGATGGAATAATGGAATTGAGAGCAGCAATCAAATACACAAATACACCCTTGGAATATTGAACACAAAACCTACTAAAGTAATTATATGTTGGCTTACTTAAATTTCATAACAACTGACTTTCTTGACAGTAATAAGAAAAGAGATTATACAAATTTCACAAAATATCAGAGAAACAAATAAACTATGGTCCATTACATGCAAATGTCCTTGTGCCAACCAAAACAGACAAATGGACACAATTTATATCATACTAACTAATATAGAACGAGAGACAAATAGACATTACCGACCATGATTTTGGTGCAAAATGATAGATCGAAAGATAAAAGATAAATAGTCATACTTGGGGAGGTTGAACTACAATTGGCCTCATTTGATGGAACGAAAACAACTTTGCTCTAAGGTATATCCTTAATAAACATGATATCAACGCATTAGGAATAATATAATTAGGGCTTCAAGTCGAATAAAAAGGATACATGAAATTGGGATAACACGGTTAGGTTGCACTTTGCAGTACATGTGGAGTAGGCAAATTACTATTGGCCTATATTTGACTAGCAAGGATTGAGCTTTAAGGTGTATCGTTAATAATTGTGATATTAATGCATCGATAGCATTATTATTTATTTCCTTTTTTTCCATGGCTCTTTTGGAATGTATTTATAATACGTAACTGACACTTCAAATATTGCACCTATTCGCGAAACACAGAAACAAACATGCAAAATCCACCTGGAATATAAATGAAATTACCAAGGTAGTAAAAAAAATCCTAGATCCTACCTAGGATCAGGCAGGGGAGGTAGACACGTAACACATGTGATCGTAACATGAAATGTAAGATCTTACCTATTATAAAAAATTATATATTAAAAAAATATGTGTACATATAAAATAACACAAACAAGTATAATTACTTTAAACAACTAACATTTAAATAAATTCTTAACTCAAAATGCATAACAGAGGTAAGTCTTAAGAAGGTACCAGCCTTCTAATAAAACAAAGGGCACAAACTAATGTTTAAACTAACAAGTCAAAACATTAAACACCAGCATATGCCATTTTTTGTGGACGCAAAATACAATAAACTAGAAGCAGCAGCAAGGACTAGATTCAGGGCAACAGCACCCAACAGTAGAAATCGACGCTCACAGAAGTGACAGAACCCAAAAAGCAACCCAGACTGAGCACCTCCAGTCTAGATGGACATAGAACCAGTCGCAAGGGACAAGAACCAGACGCAGCCGAGGCTGAAATGTCCAGAAGCAGCAGAACCCGAAACAGACGAAGAATCTCCAAACGCGCACAGATGGAGTCGCTAGAAGAAATCCCGGCGACAACAAGGGTTTCGCATCTAAGATCCAGTTCGAAACTCAGAATCAGGTGGGTAACTCTCTGCGCTTGGATTTTTTGTTTCTCCAGAAAATGGGTTGCTCCAACTAAAATGGCATGCAAAGTAAGATTGGTGGGTGCATACGTTCCTACCGTTTTCACATTCCAACTTGCGATCCCAGCACAATCCTAGCAGAACAAGTTTTCTGCTGGGATCGGGATTGCTCCAGTCAAAGAAGATCATAAAGTCGTGCAATTTACAACTCAACTCACCATCTTGACAACCATGGAAATTACAATCTACCTATCCATCTAAATTTATCAACACTAAATTATTTTACTCAAAATTGTAAAATCTCATATCTTCTGTATTCCCTCACCCTTTGTTAAAAGGAAGGGGGGGAAAAAACATTTCATTCGGAAATCTGAATCTCAATAACATCGCATTGTCTGAAAAAATAAATGTTATTGTCCTGGTGGACATTGAATCCATTATATTTCATTTTCTATTTTGTGCCTTTGTTAGTGCAGAAACAATAATATATGAAAATGGTTTGCTTCATTTGTACCTTTTTTTTTGGGGGGTATCTTACACTCTCACTGTTTTCCACAACTTTCTCCCACGAACCCTACCATGATTCGGAATCCCATCCTCAACAGACACCATCAAACACTCAAACCCCATAACCATAATTCACATCTTCACCGCATGATTGAAAGGGTTCTATGAAGCCATTGCTTAATAAAACAGCAATACTCTACCATCTGCCTAAACCATGCATTGTTATTGTTACACAAACAAAATAACAAACACGCAAAAAATAAATAAATAACCTTCACGATGGATGCGTATGATAACGGATGATGAATAAAGAGTGACACAAGAATCGAGAGTGAAACCTTTTTTTTTTTAATAAAATCGAGAGTGAGACTTTGTGGTTTGATCGCGCAATCTGATTTGATCTGATGGTTTTAGGGTTTTTGGGTGAATTTGTTTTGTTTGCACACAAAGAAGGGAATTTGGTATGTATGTATGTTTAACAATTGGGAGAGCAAAAACCAGATTAGGTCTTGGGCACCTCAAGGTCAAGGTTTTGCTCTTCGTTTGCTGGTGTTTTGGCTTAGCAGTGCCTTCTATTTATTTATTTTCTTAGTATATATATATATATATATATATATATATATATATATATAAAGGACCGTACATGAGAAGATGAGTGGTTAATGGAAAAAATAATAAATGTTGAATCTTATATAAATAATTAATATTTAATATAAATATATGTAATTTTTTAAATAATTTTTAATATTAATTATTTATATATATTTTTATATAATTAAAATTTATTTTTTTATTTTTTTATAATAAAAAATTTTCTTATTATATATATATATATATATATATATATATATATATATATATATTATATTTTGACTTCAACATAATATATGAAATTTTTCTTTCTCTCGTCTCAAATTTTTGTTTTTCTAAATTTATCACTATTAGTTATTTATTTAAAAATTTAAGAATAAGTATAAAAAATTATATAAAAATTTAAATTATAATTCACTTCAAATATTTTTCAATTTCTCAATATATAATTGTGATTCAATTCAAACACATTTTTATTATTATTTATTTTGAAAAAAAATATGAATTAAGAGACACAAAGAACCAGTTAAAACACAATTTATTATGAAAGAAATAAATGTAACTTAATAAATAAACTCTAAAATTATAAAAAAAAATTGGTACAACTTTAAAATTAGAATTTGAGTCATAGTAGATCGTCAATTGATTAAATGAAAGTAAGGATGACAATTCGGCCAGAACTTGCCTTGCGTTGATCTGAACTGGTCAGATAATTTTGCAGTTGACTAATTTTTAAGGTGAATTCGAATAAAATCTAAATACATTGTCTTTAGATACGAGGTTGGGGTTGGATTTAAGGCGTCCTTACGTGTCTTAAATTCATTATGAATTACATATATGTGTACATGTATATATAGAGAGTATTCAATGAAAGATGTGTTTATTGTAAGATATAAAAGGAATGAATATAAGATATTACATATTATATAAATGGTTAAATTAGAATATTAGTGCATATAATTTTTTAAGTGATCATATTATCTTTAAATAATTTTTAATCTTAATCATTCATGATAACAGATAATAAGATTTATTTATCTCATTCTCTCACAATAAAAATTCATCTCAATAGATATACCATATATATATATATATATATATATATATATATAAAAATAAATTGATGAGGTGAGAATGAGATACATAAGTTCCCACAAATTTGGGTATGAGGAAAAAAATAGACTCCACTAAGTAATGAGACGATAAACGAGATAACATATGAGTGAGCAAGATGGGGATGAGTAGTGAAAATGTTCATCGCGATCCATTCCATTGTCATTCCTAAATGAAAGGATAAATTAACAACTTAGTTCCTAAAATTATTGTTTATTTGTAGTTTAATCCTAAATTTAATTATTGAGCAAGTTAATCATATTAAATTTATAAAATTCATATCAAGTTAGTCATTTTTAAGAACTAAGATAAAATGCAAACAAAAAGACTGAATCGATATGAATTTTCTAAATTCAAATAATAACTTATATATATAATTAAATTCAAAGACTAAATTGTAAGTAATTAATAATTTCAGAGATTAAGTTACTAATTTACTTTAAATAAAATATTACTCAGTTAAATTTTAGGTGGGTGGATGAATATTTAACAACGTTATACATTCAAGTGCCACTCAAATTATTTTAAAAATTGTTTTCATCCATAATTTTATGAAAATATAAGTCTTAAACTCTTGCAAAGAAAGTGGATGGTGCAGATTTCTCATGGAGTCATGGGCTTCGGTGAGGCTAACTGGTGCTCTGATTTTGTAACCATGTTGGGTGCCAAAATTAATACGATTAAGAAGTTCTATGAATTTATCTTATTAGACTATTAATAGGATTAGGATCCTTTGCAAGTTTAAGAAAAATTGCATTTCTTAATCCCATAGTTCCCATTCATTAAGCAATATATACAACTTCTATTTTATTATAGAGTAAAATATTTTTTAAGGTTGAGATCTTCTGCAATTTTTTTAAAACTGTAAAGAATCTTAATCTGTCTTGATATACATATTGTTTAATTCTGTTTAATTGAAATGATAAAAAAATTTAAAATTACAATTTTGGATAATAAATAACTACTCGTTAATCAATTTATGTTAATTTAATAAAATAAATAATTACCCTTACTTTTTTTTTTTGGAAGAAAGGAGAGAACAAAATGAGGCAAGGCAAGAGGAGCAACATCAAGCAACAATAGTCCTACACCAACCGGGTTAGCTCCCATTTTGGTAAAGAAGTCAGCACACCAATCATTTTTTTTAAGTCTACGCACCGATTTGCTTCACCATAAACATGTGATCAACGTATCACCCATTTTAATGAATTTTAAAATTTCAGGCTGTCCTATTATTTTAGTTATAAACTTTAATTTTGAGAATCTGACATCAATTTATCATCTTGCTTCTCACAAAAAAATTGTTATCGTGTTTTGTCACTTAAAACTTTTCACTTTTATTCTATGCTTTCTGCTGTTTCTAAGATTAAGTGTTTGTCTCACTTCCCTCTAATTGTGACTGTTTAAAAGAAACTAGTCAAATTGACGTCTTGCAAACAATTCTAAAGAAACGAGGTATCGAACATACATGGATTTCATGACAATAATTCACGTATAAACATGGACGACCTTAGACACCATTATGCCCCATACGAATTACCAAGCATAGTTCAATTCTATTATTTGCTTATATATATATATACAAAAGAGAGAGATATGAAAGAAAACCTTTTTTACTAAAAAGAAGCAATCCTATCAAATAACCTAATCTCCATCAGATAAATAAATAATTCACACAAAGACGACGGCTAACTCTGCAATTAGGGGTATTGCTAGGTGGATTAGGTAGATTTTATAATATTTTTTAACTTGACCCGCTTGTTATAGCAGTGAGTTAGGTTAAGAAAATCTTTTTTCTTCAACTCAATATAATTCGCTCAAGAGTGAGTTAAGTTATATTTTAAATTTTTTTTTTGAAAAAATGTCAAAATATAAAATTAAAAATTTGTTACACATAACATATCTTATATAAAACATAACAAATCACATATTAATAATTTACATAATCGATGTTACACAAATGTAATAGGTCTTAAATAAACTAAATATATAAGTGCATAACAAATTAACAAGTGCTACTAATTTAAGTTTAGAATAAATTAAACTAAACTAAATTAATAAGTCTCAATATTCATGCACAATAAATTATTCTAACTAATTGAAGTCAATGTTATCACACATATCATGTGGATTGACATAATCATTAACTTAACTCTTTATTTTTTCAATACACTCCAGTTTTTAAAATAGGAAGTTAGGAGTTTGAATTTTTTATTTAAGAGATTAGAAATTTAGAAGTGAGTAGCGAAAATGACGATTGATGAGAAAAGTGTATTGCTTGTTTGTGAGCAATTTTGTCTTTTTGTTACACTTCAAAATAGAGCAACATTATTCTACTAGATGAGCTTTTTTTTTAAATAGCCGTTTAACGATAACTAAACATTTTAACTGTATTTAAAAGATTATTTTAAAAAAAGTGAATTAGTTTAATACCTATAAATTAGACATTTTTAAACTCATTATCTGACTCATAGAATGTGAGTTTAGATATTTTTTAACAGAACGCGAGCCAACCCACATTTTTAATTTGGATTGAATTGAAATTCATAAGTTTATTAATTGACCTGAACCCGTTGACATCCTTATATGCAGTCGCACAATGTCTCAAAAATTTTGAAAAGCTTTTCTTTTTTTCGATACATGGGAAAGCTAAATTTTGTATGAGTTTATTTAGAAAAAAAAATATCTGCCATGGAAAACTTGATAAAGGTACAAGTATATTATATTGTATTATCTAATAATTATCACTCTCATATAGAATTGTTGATGATGACACCACTTCAAGAACATTAACCGTGAATTCCCTAGTCCAAAGTCTGGCACAGATTGCTACATAGGGAAGTGAGGGAAACACCTATAGAATTTAGATTAGCAATAAAAAAATATATATTTCAATAATATTTTAATAATTAATTATCTGTACAATCAATTATAATTATAATCAATTATAATAAATTTAATTTTATATTTAAATAAATTAACTAAAAAACAATTTTAAAATAATTTATTACATTTGAATTAATTAAAAATATCACATTTTTATATTAAATTACTAAAAAATATAAAATTATTTTATTTATATTATATAATATTTTATATTTTAAACTTACTTTGATAAAATCATAATATAATTAATTTTTAAAATAATATTTTTTTCAATAATGCTAAAAAATTTAAAACTAGAAAAAAACTTTTTAACCCATGAAATTTTTTTTATCACTTTAATCAATTTTACTCAAACATCACTTTTTAACCTATAAAAAAGTTTTTTAACCCATAAAACAACTTTTTTTTAGTAAAAGATAATCTTTCCCGAAGACATGCAATCTTACAAACAGCAGAAACTAGAAAGTAGAAAATACATGCTGCAACTCCTAGATCAAATATTAGTGTGTTTGGGAACCGTTTGAGTTCCCAAAAGTAAGTTAGGATGCTTCGAATGTGTACAATATTATTTGAGTTGTTTACTTTTTCATTTCCCTCAACATATTTTTTCTTCCAAAAGTGAGTTGAGACAAAAGGAACATTTTGTTACTTTTGTGTTCAATTAAGACTAAAATTAACTTTTTTACTTTATTGACTATTTTGTCAAACTCACTTTTAAAACAAAAATTCTCAAACATAAATTACGTTAATGCAAACTCACTTTCAATCAAACTTAAGTTTACAAACACACTTTCAACTAAACTTAAGTTTATCAATTGCGATCCAAACACACTTAGTCACCGAGAAAAACTACATTCGTTCAGAACTGATAGTGAAATGCAAACACCACCAAAATGACTCGAAGAACAAATGAAAATCGGCTATGCACTGACGCATTCTCCCATTAATAACCATCAAAATGAATGAAATAGTACAAAGAGAGAACGAAAACACAGCAAACACCACGAGAAATGTCTACATAATGCCACATTCTTCCACTGATAATCATCAAAACAAATGATCTCGACAAGTAGAAAGACAGTCATCAACACAGTAAGCACAAAGGTAGCTTCTCAGTTCCAAAAGAAAATAATAATAACAATTTGATCCAGTGTAAAACTTTCTATCAATAAACAAGATAATGTATACTTACAACATTGTAAGTATACATAGATCAATAACCAATCATTTTCTCATTACATGGAATCAGTTACATAAATCAAACGACGTCATTATATCTTATTATAAAATGCGACAACATTGTATACTTACAATAAATCTTTGAAAGCATATTTTTACTGTTTAAACAAAATTTTCACTAGGGAAGTAAAGTGAGAAAAAACAGGGTAAGTATACGGCTCAGTTAATCATTTTAGCTGGTTTCCACCGCATTTTCCAATTTCCAAGGACTAGTTCAACTCTAGCATTATCATGCTTGGGGAAATTGATGATAAGAATGTCGGTGCCACCAGAATACCAATGAATAGTCATAGTCCTAAATCAGTAAATCTAATGGCCCACCAAAGTGGACCAAACAACACTCAAGGATCAATCAACATGCAAAGCTCATGGAAAATACAGCAGATTTACAAACTAAATGCTCAAGCAACTATTGGAGAGTAAAACAAAGAAAAATAGGAAATTTGGAAACTTATGGAAGTCAATCTATGCACTGTATTAAGGATTAAGGAAAGAAAGCTGCCATATGCATAAAACCAAACTTTCTTGCTTCGTAGGTAGAGAAAGTCTAACTCCACCAACACAAGAAAACAGTTAAGAAAAAAAGGGAGCAAACCCCTAAATCATCAAAGTCACAATAACAATCATGTTAACAAATAACAATGAAGAGCATATAATACTAAATACTAGTCAGAACAAAAATTTGTTGGTAAGTTTTTTTAAAGTAAGAATTTGATGTCACAACTCGTTCAAGGCAATAATCAAAATGATATACAATTACACGAACAGTCCCCATGATTTGTTTGTGCCAAACTGCAATGCAATGTGCCATCCCCTCTTGTGACCGAGGCTCTAACTCTGCTAATTGGCTTTCACTCACTCAAAACAACAACAAAACAACATAGCTACATACACAGACTAATAAGAGATTTTCACAAGCCAGAAATATAAACTGGTTTCTCCCAGAAACAAGTCCAAACCCAATTTGCATCAGTAGAACTTTAACAATTAGTATTAAAACACTCGGTTCTGTTTTGGGGGTTTTCACTTTCCTCTAGCAGAGTTTTCCAACCCCAAAAGCATCAAGTCCACAAATCACACAAAAAGAATCTAAAAACCCATAATTGCAAATTTACTCTACAGTACCAAACATAAAAATCAAAATATGATAATAATAAAGCAGCACATAATAATCCAAACAGAACCAAAACAGTTCACAATTAAACATTAAAAATAAAAAACAAAAATGTCTTTCACACAGAATCATAAAAAGATAGATAGATCTAAGAACTAAATGCTAGTTCCTAATTACCACCACCATCACACCAGACAAATTAATCTAATAAAACCCATGAATAGAAATTTACTCAATAGTACCAAACATCAAAATCTAACCTCAATGTAGCATTATAAAATAATAATAATGATAAAGTAGCACATAACATAATCCAAACAGAATAAAAAGAGTTAAAAATTAAACCCAAAATTTCTGTAGCTTAGAAACACAAAACAAAAGAAGCGCTAGATCTTGCTCCCGAAACGACGGCGTTTAAAGGCTCAGAACCTGAGCTTGGTGAAGAACCACCGGTTCTTACCAGTCTTGAACCTCTCCTCGAAGCGCTTCTTGGTCTCCTTGAGAGCAGTGACCTTCTTGTCCTTGGAGTGAAGAACATCAGGGGCGACGGCGTCTTTGAGATCCACATCGAGGGTGTAACGGGTGGGCATGAGGTGCTGGTAGTTGACGAGCTTCACGAAGGCCTTCACCCTCGACTTCTTCGCCGTTTTCTTCGCCGAGTCCTTCTTTATCACCTTCGACGGGTACTTCTTGATTCCGGCCACCAGGCAGTGCCCGTAGGGGCGGTCGCGTGTCCCCTCGTCGAAGGTGCGCACGATCACCGCCTTCTTCCCGGCGTAGCGGCCCTGGAGGACGATCACCGCCTTGTTCGGCTTCAGGAACTTCACCATTTTCGTCGACTTCCTCTCAAGCACTCTGGTTCTGCTTCTGCTTCTGGTTCTCTCGCCGTATGCGTAGAGTGATGAGAGTTGAAACCCTAGTTAAAGATATAGAGAGTTAGAAACCCTAGCAAACAATGAGTTTGGGCTATATGTTGGGTTGGGCCTTGAATCTACAAAGTTGGCTGGACCTTAATATCGGCCCATGTGCTTTTATATGTTTTTTTGGCATATTCTTTTTAAAGTGTTTTTTTCACATTCATTGAATGTGAGAGCAATTTTTTTTTTTATCAAAATGTGAGAGCAATTTCAATACCATTAAGTATTTTTCACATTCTTCTATGTTCCATCTTATGGTGTATTTTAAATGTTTTTTTATTAATATAATAAAACAGAATAAGTAATGATGGACTCAAAATAAAAGGAAATAAATAAAATATAATTATCATTCTTTTTATTTAAAAATTAATAACATAATGAAATAAAATTTCATTATTTATTATTATGTTTAGATGATAGGTAATGAAGGGAACGGAAATGAAATGAAGAAAACGGAAATGACTTCCTTTGTTTGGCAGCTTTAAAATATATGAAAACGGAATGGAACATATGGAGAATTATTTCTCCCTTCTTTCTCTCAAATGCCTAACTTTTGTTCCCCCAAAATTGAGGCGGAATAGAGGGAACACATGAATAATTCCGTTCCGTTCCGTTAATGAAACTTATAAACAAAGATAATGGAAATTATATTCCATTCTATTCCTTTCCTTTCTCTTCCATTTTTACCTATTTCATTCCGTTTCTTTAATAAAAAAATATATAAACATAGGGTATGTGTTTCTCCCATTTTACTTTAATTTTAAAAGAAATAAAAGTCAAACATTTGAAGATAAGAAAAAGAAAATAATTCCTTATATATTCTGTTTCATTCTCATATATTCTAAAACTCTTAAATAAAAAAAATTATTTCTCTTTTTTTTATTCTTTTTCTTTTTCTTTTTTTTTCTTTACATATCATCTAAACTTAATGTAAAGAGAGAACATCGGTATATTAACCATTGATTTTTAATAAAAATACATAAATGACTACAAATAATTACCAACAACTTGCTGATCAGGTAAAAGTATAAGAAATTATAAATTAAAAAATTGACCGATAGGATTAGAAAGCAGAGAAGAGTTGGTTGAGAGGATGGTGCGATCCACCGCCGTCAAGGCGTCTCTGGTGGTGGCCGCCGGTGATGGTAAGTACTGCTTCTGTTGGCGGCTGTCAATGCGGTGGTGCAAGTGGAACTTGGACGGCGGCGAATTGCAGAGAAGGTTGCCAATACATGGGTGGTTTGATGGGTCGAGTTCTGAACAGTGGCATCGTGACTGGGCTGCAATTTTCTAGGCACAAAAGTGGTACTGCTGTTGAGGTGGTGTGCGGTAGTGGAGGTTCGCTGGTGGTTTAGGAGCATGATGGTGGTTTGCAGGTCCTGTTTTCGGTTTGCAGAGTCACTGGAGTCTTCGAGTATATGTTTTTGGTACGATGAAGTTGTGTATCTGCTGCAAAATTTTTCTAAAGGACTAAAATAAAATTCTCAAAAGTTATGTGGTATAAATGTATATAACATAAAACACTCTAAAATGACTGTCTACTTTTAATACCCAGTAGAGTAAACGCTGCACTCATCTACCCTAACTTCTTCACAAGGTTTATAATTTATGAAACGAAGGTGGATACGAGATAGATAGAACAGATATAGAAATATATTAAATTTAAAAAATTATAAGATATATATACAATATATATATATATAATATCAAAATAAATTAAATAATTTAGTTTATGTATATATATATAATTATAAAATTTAAGAAAAATATTTATAATTCATTAATATTATTTTTATAATCTTAAAAATTTATAATATCATAATATATATCATATGTATTAATAGTTGTTACTTAATAAGTTAATCTTAAAAATTATGAAACATAGTTTTTATTGATATTTTTAAAAAATTCTTTTAAATTAATTTCTCTTAATAGAACTAATTATATATAATTATATGTGTATCAAAAAATTAATTAGAAAGAATATTGGTATGAGTCAAGTTTTGATAATAACGAAGTGGACAGTTTAATATAAGTAGAAGTAGAAAAAACAAATGAAAATAGTAGTATATAAAAAGATAAAATTTAAAAGTCTAATAGTAACATGTTAAAAGATAAAACTTAAAATACTGGTATGTAGAAATAGTAACTTGAGATATCAATCATGTGATTAAATTTGGATGAGTTACGGACTTACTAATTAAACATTAGTCTTAAAAATTATTTTTTTTAAATATTAATAAGTTGTATTTAAGACATGTCTTAAACGTGAATAAGTTAAAAAATAATATTTTTAATTAGACACATTTAAATACATAAAATATATATATCATACATACATTTTCATATATTTAATATGAATACATGTCCAATACACACATACACTTTAAAAACAATGTATCTGTGCTTCCTAGTTAATAATAGAATCCCCCAGCAGTTTAAATGTCTTCTGGAAGCTCAGCTTGAGCTGCTATTAAAAAAGTGATAAGGTACTTTAAAAATTCAAAAATTACATGTTTGTGTGTGGAACAGTGAAAGAGTTGAATGATTCAGGTATTGTTGCTCTAACTCACGTTTTGTAATACTAGCTACCCTTCTGGTTTCGGTCCAACTAGCTGCTTGTGATTTCAACAACTAAGTCCATTATATGATGATATTTTTCACAGAATTAATTAACCTTTAGTTTCTTGAAATGGACATTATTCTTAAGCTTCTTGCACAATGTTTTTTTTTTAACATATCTTCATGAAAGAAATATGAACTAATGATGTGAGAAAAAAAGAGTAGAAATATAAAAAAAAATATTTGGTATGATGAAATATTTGTGAGATTTGTAATTTTCTTTACGTAAGATCACAGTATTCTTAATTGTATCTTCCAGTAAATCCATATCCAAGTGTGTCAAATATACTATATTATAAAGTATTAACTATATATTAATACACACGTATTATTATACACCTAAATTTGGGGCCGAAATTACTATGTAACCCTTGTACAGTTTGAGACTGTGTAGTACAATTTGAAACGGCGTGAAACTCCCAATAAGCTTGCAATGTTGGGTAGACCATGAGTTGCAGACCTATGATTTTCAAATTAAGGGGGAAATAAAAATAAAAAAACTTATCTGACAATGCAGCAAATTAACTTGATAATAGTCCTCAACAACAACAAAATAAAAATGATAATAGTTTAGTATCACTGGTCAACGTTGAGACATTTTCTTTGAGAAATTTCAAAGTTATAATATTTGAGTTCAAAGCAATCGGATCTTATTATCTTCTATATATTATCTAACAATTTAATATGGGTTTTCCCCACTATTGTTAGTTCAGAGTTCAGACAAATTCATTGTTGTTCATGAAGTGAAAAAAGTTGTTATTTTATATTATTTGATGTTTCATGTGAGCTATCATTATTTTTTATTATAATAATTTTTTAACATTATAACTAAAGTGATATACATTAAGTACTATAAATCAATAACTTTTCTTTATTAAGCAGTTCTTTAATGAGTTTTATTATTCTTGTACTTAATTATTGTACCAAACCACTCCACTTCTTTGAGAAAAAAAAAGAGAGAAATATACTTCTTAATATTTATTATAAAAATGTGACTAATAATTTTATTTTCTACACTTCTTCTTTACACACATGATAAAAAGGGTGAGAGAAAAACTCTCACTCCCCTTTTATCGATCTTTCTTTCTTTTCTTTTCAATAAAATGCAAGTGTAAAAGAAAAATGTAAAAATTCAACTATGAAAATAACATTATTGTATTATCTCTCTTTTTCTTTTCATAAAAAGGATTGTGTAATGCATTCTGATACTGGTGTATGAGTGGTGAGATAAAAGAGTATTTGTGGATACCACATCTGATAATGTGCTGTGTGGCACATTGCTGTCAAAATGGCTAGTGGAGAAAAATGTCATTGTTCCAACAACATTTGTCTCATACAAAAAGCTATGTTTTTTTCTCTTAATTTTTCATACTCGTCTTTTTCCAACTATTTTGTCCTTTTTTTCATATTATATATTTCTTTCTTTGATTATCTTCAATCTCTTTTTGAACTAATATATTTTATGTTATATATATATGGAATGATTTACAATTTTTTATTAAAACTAATTATTTAGAAATGCTTCTCTTACCAAATATTAATTAGGACTAAATTATACTAAATTCAACTGTTATAGATTGCAAAGTTGATCTCATTGCTTACAATTTTAGTAGAAGTGATATTGTTGTGTTCATCAACCACCGGAAAAAAATTAAAAAGAAGAAAAAGGGGAGTGTACAACAATGCTGAATTTGATAATAATTATTACGTCAAACATTATCGTTATTTATACAATTAACCCATTAAATTTTTTATGAATAGCTACCCTAAGGTATGTTTAGTATAACACTCCCAAACTTATTAATTTAATTTATGATTATAGAAATGCATTAACATTAATATGGGTAGTTTGCTGTTTTTGAATAATACAAAAGTCTTTAGAGGTATAAAGTATTTAAAGTTATTCCAAAGTCAAACAAACATATTTTTTTAACTTTTCTTTCCACCGTCTTTAACTTTGTGCTTAAATATCTTACTTTTTCTCTTTTCACACGGTTGTTAGTAACAAAAAAAAGAAGAAAAGGATAGATATAAGAACAAAACGAGATAACAGATAAGAAAAAAAAGAAAAGAGAAAGTAGAATGTGAAATGAAAGAAGAGGAAGAAGAACCACCATCTATAGGGAGTTGAGGTAGGGGATTGTTGCATTTTTTTTATGTTGTAACATTCTCTGCTTGTAGAAAACTAGCAAGGAATTAACAACATGGGAGTTTTCCATGAAACTCAAGAAAATCAAGGTTATGTGTATTAAGTTATTTGTTTGAAGAGATTTGAGCATATATGTGTATGGACATATACATGCATGAATATGTTGTGAAAAATACTTTATTTCAAAAGAATAAATATTCCACATTGGTTGAAAAATAAGTTTTTGAAGATGTTTAAAAATAATTTAGTTTTATCCGAGTTTTGACCTGGTCATATTCTAACGGACATATTCCAACGGTCATATTCTAACGGACATATTCCAACGGTCATATTCCAACGATCAAAAACTGTTTTCTATAAATACTATCCTTTATTAAGTTTTGTGGTTAGAACTTCCTCTTCATTATTCTCCACTTCTATTCTCTTTTTCTACTAGGTTACGTGACTTAAAATTTCTTGCAGTTCTTGAAGCCCTGTCAAACAGGAAGAGCCTGCAGTACCCTGGGGGATTTTCGTCTATACCAAAATAATTCTTGAGGGCAGTGCTTTGCACGCTACAGGTTTAACGATTTTGTTGTCTCATTTATTTGCAGGTTTCGATTAAGGCTGCACGGTTACAACAATCTCAAGGATTATTGCTGCATGTCAATACTATTCATACAATGTTTAATTTTACCCGTTCGTATATTTTTTTATTATTTTTCCTACAATCTCTGTGATACTGATATAACTTATTTTAAATATGAGATTTTTATGAGGAAATGGGTAACACAGTGGAAAGGGAAAGAGAAGCTCGTGGTTTTGGACGTAGGGGTAGAGGTGCAAACGGCGTTACGTGGGTTCACGCACTAGTTTTGGGTGGTGTTTGCTGTTGTGGTGCTTAGAGGTCATGTGTTCTGTGAATGAGGCAAAGATTTTCTTTGGAAAATGTTTGGCTTGAAGGAGATCAAAGTTGCAAAAGCAAAAACACACAAAACCCTCAAACTCGTTTTGGAGAGTAAGAAGAGACTAAAGTCGTCACTACTCCACCGTGCGCTGTCGTCAGCCACCAGGTTTTTTTTTGTTTTTTGTTTCTATTAAATTAAAAGGAAAAAGAAAAATAAGCACATTTAGAGTAAGATTAATGTTAATGGTGAAACCGTGTGTAGATGAGGGTAATGCACTAATTTTGTGATATGTGGTTTTGTTGTTTAATTATGTTTTGAATTTATGTTAATGACTTGGTATAAATATATTAAAGTGTGGGAGTGTCTAACTAAAATTCTTTACGTGAACCAAGAAAGAGACATTGTGGTGCTTCTAATTGTGTGAAATAATTTTTAGAAAGATAATTTTGTTTATATCTCTCTCGGATAAATTCGTTTTTATGTTGAAATTATTTTAAATTCAAAATCATGATTTAATGAGATTAGAAGTGAGTTAAAAGGCTACTTAGTTTAGAATATGATCTAGTAGTGGTGCATCACAATCTGAATATGCTCAAATATTAGTAGCATTTATATACTTGATTTTGCATGTGTTATAAATTGAATGAGTAAATATACATATATAATCCTTATAATGGTTTATGTAGAGTTTAAAAATTAAAATAGAGCATTTGAGTGCTTCATATAATGTCTTACATAGTATCGCATATATCCTTGTTATTTTTGAGTTATTATTAACTTGGCTATGTGACATGCATAGTTAATTATATATGTATAGAGTGTGATAACCATGATCTAGATGTACATGATCAAGTATTTGATGATATTTGCATGAATGAATTCCATGTCCCTATTGCACTATGAGATTAGTTGAGATTGATGAGACTATGGATCAAGAGCCATGGTGTTAAATTTGAGGTGTGGACATGATAATCATAATGCTAAATAAATCATTGATTCAAATAAGACAAAATCCATAAGTGAGTTTATTTTTAACCTCAATGGAGGTGATGTCACTTGGAAGTCATCCAAGTAGACATGTATAGCCAGATCTAAAATTGAGGTCAAGTTTATTAACTTGGTAGGATCTGAGGTTGAGTGGCTAAGAAATCTATTAGCAGATATTCCTTTTATGGAAGAAACCTGAAGACATAGATTCTTCAGAGTCTGTGATTGCCAAAATGGCAAATAGTAAGAGCAAACAAAATTGTGTATAATGAAAAGTGACATATATGTATACGTCACAATTCTGTGAAGCATATGCTAAAAGATGAAATTAAATCTATTAATTATGTGAAGTGGAAATTTGGCTAATCCTCTGACAAAATCTCTGTGTAGAAAATGAATAAATACCACATCGAGGGGAATGGGACTTAAGCCAATTTGAAATAGACAGTGATGGTAACCCAACTTTTATGAGTGGAGATCCCATGAAAAAGTTCATATGGGTAATAACAAGTCACTTGTTAGTTCTCGCTAAGCACTGTGTTTGTCCCTTCCTATGGTGTGAGAAGCATGAGAAGTGCTAGACGCATTTAATGTGAGGATAAGCTAAATGCTTTTAATGAATTTCATATCCCTTACGGGTGGTGTATAAAGTGCAGTATACACTTGATGAAATCACCTATATGAGTGTGGAGTGGGGCCGCTCCTATGAGATAATAGCATAGTCTTTAGAGCACTCATGAACAACCAGGCACGCACATGGCCGAAAAGTGCAAAACTGCGTTAACAGCAAGAGATAAATGAGGGTGTAAATGTGATCAAGTGAGATTCTAATTTACACGAAAAATGTTTTGGTTCATAGAAGTTTAAACTTCACCAATTACATTGTAAGTTAAAATCCTATTTATCTAGGTCTGGTTCATAGTCCAGAAGACACCAGATTCGAAACGTTTGCACTCATGATGTAACCCATATTCTGTTTTTAAAATTATTGATTTGATTTAATATTCTTTTGAAATATGTGGGGGATTGTTGTGAAAAATACTTTATTTCAAAAGAATAAATGTTCCACATTGGTTGAAAAATAAGTTTTTGAAGATGTTTAAAAATAATTTAGTTTTATCCGAGTTTTGACCTGGTCATATTCTAACGGACATATTCCAACGGTCATATTCTAACGGACATATTCCAACGGTCATATTCCAACGGTCATATTCCAACGACCAAAAACTGTTTTCTATAAATACTATCCTTTATTAAGTTTTGTGGTTAGAACTTCCTCTTCATTATTCTCCACTTCTATTCTCTTTTTCTACTAGGTTACGTGACTTAAAATTTCTTGCAGTTCTTGAAGCCCTGTCAAACAGGAAGAGCCTGCAGTACCCTGGGGGATTTTCGTCTATACCAAAATAATTCTTGAGGGCAGTGCTTTGCACGCTACAGGTTTAACGATTTTGTTGTCTCATTTATTTGCAGGTTTCGATTAAGGCTGCACGGTTACAACAGAATATAGCTATAAGAACTAGATGTTGATGATTTTCTAATGTTTTATTACATGATTTATAGTATAAATGGATATAAAAGTGTTGTTCTTATGCACCATAAAGCATTTCTAGGCCAAGAGATTACTCGAATAGAACATTACAGAAAGTTTCAATTTTGATGTCAGCTATTCGAAATTACATAATTTCGATGTTAAACTGAGTATACTAAGTGAGCAATTCAAATGACATGACTTTCGAGGCTAAACGAATAGATTAGAAAAGTTATTCGATCGGCATAATTCAGAAGGACACTTTAGTATTAATCGTGTAGACTAAGTGTGTTATTCGATTGATAAGATTTCGATGTTAATCAAAAGATTATGATAGTTATTTGAATAGATATTTTTTATGATAATCAAATAAGCTAAGAAAACTATTTGAGAAAGCTATTTTAGAATGTTTTCTAGGCTAATCGAATAAATTAAGAGAGTTATTTGAATGACATATTTTTTGATTATAATCGAAAAGGAAATGAACTATTTTTAAAGGTATGAGGATTTGTCTTTCAATGTTATTCAAAAAAAGACTTTAAGAGCTGATCAAATAACATAATTCAAGATGTCATGACATTTGTATTTCATAAACATTAACGCATGGCTAAAGAGTAAGAAAGCAGTCAGTCCAAGTCAAAGTTACAAACAGGCACTTAAGGACATGACATCATAAGCATACGTCAAAGTTGCAAACGAACGCTTTAACGAAAGACATGACATTTCATAAACATTAACATGTTATATTTCATAAGTATTAACATACTACATTTTATAAACATTATCATATTATATTTCATAAGTATTAGCATTGGCCAATCCATGAGCATCAATTACATATATGTATATGATATGTTAGTTATGTGTATTTATCATGAAATTTTATTGTGATGACTGTTGTATATGTTATACTACTGAGAATTTTTTAATTCTCACCCATTTGTTTCCATAATAACTTACATATTGAAATCGAAATTCTTCCAAGGAGGAGTAGTGAAGTTGTAGCTTCGAGTTTTTACTTTCGACTTGTATATGCTATTTATATGCCATGAAGGCCTAGTTATATTCAAACACTTACTGATGTACTAGTTATCTATATTCGATATTTTAGTAAAGAATCAAAATTTTCAGTTGTATACTATATTGTACAGTTCAATTACTTTCCTTTTTGGGACTCTATTTTTTGACATGTAAAGTTATTATGATGATATTATATTTAAAAGTTAAAAGTAACGTGCCTAAACTTGTTTACTTATATATATTTTGAATATATTGTAGTAACTCAAACTAGGACGTTACATTTAGGAAAGATTAATTTGCCCTCAAATAAAAATAGTTAAAAAAAAAACTTTTTTGAGTAGCTTGTAGGATGTTTGAAAAAGTGTGTAAAATTGATTATAATTTAAAGATTATTTTTTTTACACTACAAAGTGATTATAATCAAAAAGCTCTTTTTTGAACATTTTGCTTATAATCATTTTGATTATAATCAGAATTTTAAATATTTTTAAGAAATTATTATATAAAAGTCATTTTTACACAACTCAAACAAAATATATTATCTTAAAATTAATTTTTAATTAACATCTCAAATGTGTATTTTGGTTAGTGTGAAAAAAAATTATTTCAATAATCGATTATATATAATTAATTTTTTTTTATAATCGATTATGATAAAATTAGTTTTGTGCTTAGATATATTAATTGAAAAATGATTTTAAGATAATATATTTTGTTCGGATGATATAAAAAAATTGATTTTATATAATAAAATATTGGTAAAGATTTCAAATTCTGATTATAATCAAAATAATTATAATCAAAATGTTCAAAAAATATGCTTTTAAAAAAAAAACTTTTTTATTAAACAAAATAAGTATAGATTATAATAAATTTTATCAATTTTTCCCAAATATGCATGATACGTTGAAAACAGCTTTTATAAAGAAAAAGTTGCTTTGAAAAAATTTTAATATTTCCTAAACATATTTTCAAAACTAATTTTATCGCAATTGATTATAAAAAAAATCCATTACACATATCATGAATTATTAAAATAATTTTATTTTACAATTAACCTAAACACACTTAAGAATGTCAGATTTAAAAAAAAAAAAAAAACCTACCGTAAGAAGGAGTTCAAACGGTAGTGGGAAGATCATCGATGAGTTATTGGCAGGTCATTATTGGATTTGTTGAGGATTCTTTTCCCAACCTTTTATTGTGCTTGATGAGGCATTGCACTATCCAAGCTTTTATGTAATGTGTCCAGATTGGATGAATGTTTATGATAATATATAGTATATATCTTAAACTCGTTAGTTCCAGTGTTGTTGAGTTCCGCTCTGCGTAAAAATAATGTTTTTTTAGAAGAAAATATGATGAATTTTGGTGCCTCCGGTGAAGGAGAATTTTTTTTATTATGAAAGAGAAAATTTATTACTATAGAAAGCCAATAGCATTTACAAATAAATATATATATATATATATTAAATTTTAAAAAATAATAAAATAAATACAATTTATCTTTTGAATTAACTAATTATCTATAAATCTATTATTTACTTAAAGATTATTCATGTCTAAGCATATTTCACAATAAATATTAACACAAAAAGTGTTACAACTTAAAAATGTATTACACATTCTTTTAAAGTAGATATGAAAGTCTTCTATACTAGTAAAATTATTAAGATATGACCAAACATAAAAAAATTAACAAAAAATATCATAAGAATTAAAAATCAAAATACTCGTAAAAGAGACAACAAAACCCTACTTAAAAGAAATAATAAAGTCACAAAATTAGTAATCAAACTCAATATTTGAATAAATTATTAAAAAAATACACAAAAATATAAAGAAAACAGAACAGTAGAACTGCCATAAGAAAAAAAGAATAACAACTTCTCACTCCAACACTTTATAAAAAATAATTAACTTTTTTTAAATACTCTCTCAATAAAATATTAATTATAAACTTTTTTAAATACAAAATAAATTAATCGAATCACACACTTAAACCTTAGTATCTCAAACCAATATTATTCATGCACGTGGTGTGTGAAAAGAACCCAATAAGGAAAAAAAAAAAAACGTACAGCATAGACACAATGAAATAGGTTCCAACCAATCTCAGCTCAAGATTATTTTGCATGGATATATAATTTTTTGTCTCAATAACTAGCATATGTACCTATATGCTGTACGGAATAATATTAAAATTTAAAAATGATGTAAATAATATGAAACAAAATTAAGTTAATTTTGAATAATTGTTTTAATATTTTCATGTCAAAAGATGAATGATAAATAATTTTAAAGTTTAATTTGAATGTACTATTAGAGTAAGAATTTTTAGACTCTCATCTAACTATGTATTATTATATTATTAAAAAATAATGACTTTTGATGTAATTGTTATAAGAAGTACACTTTTTTAATGTTATGATAATGTATGATTTAGTAATAATGTAAAAAAAAATTTACATTCACAAAGTCTCAAAATTTAATCCATGCTTTTAATGCAAATAATAAGTAAGTTATTAAGTTGAAGATGCCATCTAGCTTAGTTAATAAAATTCTTTGCAGGTGAATGTATGAATTGGAATCGAATCCCACCTTTACCCTCTCTCTCCTTTGTGTGTGGGAGTACGTAAAAAATCACTTATTGATTGAAATCAATAGGGAAGCATTCTTATAATAGACTTAGTATTTAAATTAAATTGTAATACCACAACAATGAAAAGAGGATCTTGAATATTCATTGACAAAAAATTAAAAACAGGTTAAATTACTTTATATGTCCTTATAGTATCATGAAATTTTCAAATATATTCGGTAGTTTAAATTTTTTTAATATGACCCTTACACTTTTAAATTTTTTTTATAGACTTAGTATTTAAATTAAAATACAATACCACGACAATGAAAAAATGATCTTAAATATTCATTGACAAAAAAAATGAAAACTAGGTTAAATTACTCTACATGTCCTTATAAAATGTCATTGAATTTTTAAATAAGTTCGATAGTTTAAAAGTTATTAACGAGATTCTTATTTTTTTTTAAAAATTATGTCTCGAACTTTTAACATCGACACAAAATGGCTTATAGATGACTTTGGTTTGAATCTCTTTATTTTTGAAGGAAATAGTTATTTTTTAATTAAAATATATGTATTAAGATTTTAAGGTCATTGCATAAGCTTTTTTTTTTTTAAAAAGAAAGACACAAAACAAAGCAATTTTAGTGCTTTTCTCAAAAGTAAGAAAGAGTAGCTTCTGAAAAAAAGGTCTAAAAAAATATTTAACTAAAACATGAGAAAGAGATGTGACTAAAAATAAAGTCAATTTTAGTATGTATTAAACTTTTATGCCTTTAATATATCTTGGACGATTAAGTTCAATGAATTAGCTTTCAAGTCTTATTAACAGTATAGTAACATTACAACAAAGCATAAAAAAGAATAAAAGATTCAAATGAATAAATTTGGCAGCTTGTGTTTAATTTCTAATTCACAAATAGATTGGTTGGTATTGAGCATTTCAACATCTAAAATAATATCATTAAAAGTCAAAGACAGGTCATGTAAGAATACGTTCCGACCGATCTCCGCTCAAGATTATTATGCATGGATTTTCTTTCCTCAATAATTAGCATAATTGTCAAGGATTTTCTTTCGATCATAAATTTTAAGTAAAATAAAAGTGTCTAATCTAACAATGTTTAGTTTTTGAAAACTAAACAAACGAAAAACTCTAAACAATAATTTTATATAAATATTACAAATATGACTCAATAGTGTCAAAACTGAAAACAAAAGAAGTAGAAGAGAAATCTATATGAGTGAAGTATTTGAAAGTTAGTCTCACAATAATATTTATAAAATATACATGGTCAAAGATTAAAAAAAAGAACTCTATGAAATTAAAAGCTTTAGAAATTATTAATATTTTACCATGTTTAATGGAATGTCAATTAGTGTTCTATAAATAAAATAAAGGATATGGTAATAAGTACCCTTAAAATATTAGTCAAGAAAATTAAAAAATTATTAAATAAAAAATAAAAATATATTATATTGAAAACTTAATTTAATATTTTATTTTTTAAATAATTATAAGCATTTAATAGATAAATGGTATTAGATGCTCTTAATCATCTCATCATTATAAAAGAGAGAAGAATGACAATGGAAAAACATCTCTTATTTAGTACTATAAATTTATTTATGAAAAAGAAGGAAATTCATCCTCAAATTCTTAATATTGTTCTTCTCAAAATTGTACATAATTAATGAAGGAGACCGTGAAATTATCATTTAAAAGTTATTATTTGATATTTTCCTTCATAATTTTAGTTAAAAAGTTTATTAGAATTTTACACCTACAATGTTTTTGTGTTTGTATTTTATTTTTTTTGTTAATTATCTAAACTCTAGGAATGCAACTCTTTTGCATTTCAATCATTTCCCTTTCTATGGCTAAAAAAGGGATCACTCTACCAAAGAAAAAAAGAAAGGGGTCACTTTCTTTTCTGATTCATCCTACTAATTTTGACATGAAGTACCTCTTTAATTTTAGGTTATATTTAAATATTTAATAATTGATAAAAAAATTAAATGATATAAAATAAGATAAAATGAAATGGAATGAAATAAAATAAAAATATTATTTTATTATTTATATATTTTAAGATAAAATTGAGTAAAATTATTATTTTATTATTTCAAAAATGAATAAAATACAAAGAATTATAATTTTATTTTTTTAATTACTCTTATTGCAATTATCTCAATTATAATAATAATAATAAAAAGATGATTTCATCTAATATTCTCTAAATTGAGAGAAGAGAATATTGATGATTTTTAGTGGGATGCGATGAATCCAAAAATAACAAATGACAGATACGTCCCTTCGGTTAAACGATGTAAACATCCGTTTATGAAAAATGCAAAATACTTATTGTATCCTTCATATTTAATCACCTTAAACACAATTCCCTACATTTCTCTGTTCAGCCCTTCCCACGATGATGAGAGCTCTATAGAGGAAGATTGAAAAAACCATATATGGTCTGCGCACAAGAATGAAACATAGGGGCAAATCTTGGTTGGGGTAAGAAAGACGTTACCGCAAGGTTGTATGGAGGCTTGCGACGCTAGAGTTTTGACGGTGATGAGGCTGTAGTGGCTCGACGGCATCCTGAATGGGTGGTTTGCAGGTGGGCGATGGAGCAATGCGGTGGTTGACAGCGGTGCAATTTTGGCCTGGTGGGTGGTTGACGAGTGATCAATGTTTCTGGGCATTGGAGGTGGTGAAGTTGATTCTGTCTTGGGTTTTGGGTGGTTAGCAATGGTGTTTATATGTGTTTTGGATTAGATATGGTTGCTACAGGGAAAGATTTGTGAAGAAGTTGAGTTGTTGATTCATGCTTTGTTTTGAAATTTGGGTTTTGGCGTGGTGATTAGTCTCTGTTGGGATGGCTTTGATGGATTCTAATGGAGTTTGTTGGTTTGGTAGGTTCATCTTGGTTGTGACTGTGAATAAGGGCTTCGATTTGGCTATTGAGGTGGGAAGCTGTGTTTTTGGTTTTGGTTGAGACTTAATGCCTCTCCTGTGGAGGTGTTTTCATGGTTGAATGAGGATGGATTGCACAATTGTTTGGATTGTTGGGTAAGAAAAAGGGGTTGTGCACAGCGGAAGTAACAACATACAAATATATAATAAAATTTTTCTCACTTGAAAGAACCTGTGAGGAGCAAAATATACAGCTAACCCAAATATCCACCAAATAGATATATCCAAGAATGCACCAAAAATAAATAAGCAAAGAGAACACCGACAATTTTAACATGGAAAACTCTCTCAATGTGAGAGATAAAAATCAAGGGACCTAGTGCAGAAAAATCTCCACTATAACAGATCAATGAGTACAGCAAAGTTTCTCCCAATAAACAAGGATATCACAACAACTGCTACTCACCACTAACAAAGTGGAAATCAATAAAGTAACAAAGCTCAAAACCCACAAAGGGATATAAACAGCTCAACAAATAAAGATGGAGAAATAAAATTTTGACCGTACAAGTAGAAGTTCATGATGTATGGAACAACATACTGAAAAATCATCAAGATCGAACCACAAATGACCACCCGATCTGAGCACGCAAAATCAGATCTAAAAAATTCTCTCATTCTCTCGAAGCTACGCTCTCTGTCTTTTGTTTTCTGAAGAAAATGAAAACCATATGAAGGAAGTCTGTGACTTCCTTTTTAAAAACCTTTCTCTTTCTTTTTTTGTTTTAAATATTGGCATGGGACCCACTTAGGTTGACCCATCCAACAAACTCCCCCATCAACTCAAGTGAAGGCAAATGTCAAATCGACAACAAAACGACAATCTTCAAACTTTCCTCTCGGTAGAGTCTTTGTCAGCATGTCTGAACCATTATCATCAGTATGGATCTTCTTAAGTTCCAACAACTTAGAGTCCAAAACATCACGTATCCAATGATACCTCACATCAATATGCTTAGATCTACCATGGAACATAGGATTCTTGCCAAGATGAATAGCACTCTGACTATCACAAAACAAAACATACCTCTCCTGTGTAAAACCAAGTTCATGCACAAAATTCTTCATCCAAAGCAACTCCTTACAAGCCTCGGTAATAGCAATAAACTAAGCCTCAGTTGTAGATAATGCAACACATTTTTGCAACCTAGATTGCCAAGCCACAGCTCCCCCTGCAAAGGTAATCAAATAGCCAGAAGTAGACTTTCTAGAATCAACATCCCTTGCCAAGTCTGAATCTGTATAACCACAAATAATAGGTTTCCCAATTCCAAAACAGAGCTTCAAACTAGAAGTGTCCTGGAGATATCTCAATATCCACTTCACAGCTTTCCAATGCTCTCTGCCAGGATTGGAAAGGAAATGACTAACCACACCAACTGCATGAGTTATATCAGGCCTTGTGCAAACCATTGCATACATCAAACTTCCTACTGCAGATGCATAAGGAACACGTTGCATGTCTTGTTTCTCTTCATCACTAGAAGGAGCTTGTCTAGTGCTAAGCTTAAAGTGTAAAGCAAGAGGTGTACTTACAACTTTAGCTTTATCTAAGTGAAACCGTTGAAGCACTTTCTCAATGTACTTCTCCTGTGATAACCATAACTTCTTGGCCACTCTATCACGAGTAATCTGCATGCCAAGAATATGCCTTACTGGTCCTAAGTCTTTCATTGCAAAAGACTTACTAAGCTCATTTTTCAACCTGTCAATTCTAGAAGAATTATGACCAACAATCAACATATCATCAACATAGAGCAATAAAATGATGAAATCATTATCAGAAAATTTCTGCACAAACACACAATGATCAGAAGTAGTCTTCTTGAATCCCTGCTGAATCATAACAGACTCAAACTTCTTGTACCATTGCCTTGGGGCTTGTTTCAAGCCATACAAACTTTTCTTCAACTTGCAGACATAATTTTCTTTACCCTTCATCACAAAACCCTCAGGTTGTTCCATGTAAATCTCCTCCTCCAAATCACCATGAAGGAAAGTAGTTTTCACATCCATCTGCTGAACCTCTAAATCAAGACTTGCTGCCAAACCAAGAACAACTCGGATGGATGACATTTTAACAACCGGCGAGAAGATTTCCTCAAAATCAATCCCTTTTTTCTGACGGTAGCCTTTGACAACTAATCTAGCTTTGTATCTTGGAGTGGAAGTATTCTCATCATTCTTCAACCTGTAAATCCATCGATTTTGCAAAGTTTTCCTATCCTTAGGCAACTTGACCAGCTCAAAAGTATGGTTGTCAAGCAAAGATTTCATCTCATCATTCATTGCTGCAACTCATTCTACCTTATGCTCACTATCCATAGCCTCTTCGTAGCACTCAGGTTCTCCCCCGTCAGTGAGGAGCACATATTCATCAGATGAATAACGGGTAGAGGGAATAAGATGTCTAGAAGACCTCCTAAGTGAAACAACAGGTTCATCAACAACCTAACGAGCAGGAGCATCTACCTCATCAGCAACATTATCAACAACATCCTCAACCTGATCACCCTGAATATGATTATGCACATCATTATAATTGCCAAAGTTAGTTACATCAAGCATATGAGACTCAGGAACTAGATCAATATCAACCAAACCATCAGTATTCGGAGACTCTGACTTCTTTGCCTTGTCAATATCTTCAATGGTCTGATTCTCCATGAAAATAACATCACGACTTCTAACAAGTTTCTTCTCAACTGAATCATACAACCTATAGTCAAACTTATCATGACCATAGCCAATGAAGATGCACTGCCTAGTCTTGATATCCAACTTAGACCTCTCATCTTTGGGTACATGTACAAATGCTCTACACCCAAAGACACGTAGGTGGTCATAGGAAACATCCTTTCCATACCACACTCTGTCAGGAACATCAGCCTGTAAAGCAACAGAAGGAGATAGATTAGTAACATGTGCAGCAGTATACAAAGCCTCACCCCAAAAAGATCCAGGTAACTTTGCTTCAGAAAACAAACATCTAACTCTCTCCATCAATATCATGTTTATCCTTTCTGCCAGGTCATTAAGCTGAGGAGTCTTAGGAGGCGTCTTCTGGTGTCTAATACCCTGCTGCCTGCAGTACTCATCAAATGGTCCACAATATTCACCACCATTATCAGTGCGAACACATTTCAGTTTCTTTCCTGTTTCTCTCTCAACAGAAGCCTGAAACTGCTTAAAGACACCGAGCACCTGGTCTTTAGTCTTCAAGGCATAAACCCAAAGTTTCCTTGAATGATCATCAATAAAAGTTACAAAGTAAAGTGCACTACCAAATGTTTTAGTCCTCATTGGACCACAAAGATCTGAATGTACCAACTCAAGCACCTCTGATTTTCTAAAAGGAGGATGACTCTTGAAAGATACTCTATTCTGCTTCCCAGCCAAACAATGAGTACACTTTTCCAAACTTGCACCCTTCAAACCTGAAAGTAGATTCTTTTTGGCCAAAGTATTAAGTCCCTTCTCACTAATGTGGCTAAGTCTCTTATGCCATAACTCTGACTGATTATCACACTTAGCTATATTAACAGCATCAACAGAAACTAAAGCCTTAATCCAGTACAAACCTGAACACTTCTTACCATGTGCCACAACCAAAGAGCCCTTGGAGAGTTTCCACTGTCCACCACCAAAGGTACTAAAATAGCCATCATCATCAAGAACACTAGCAGAAATTAGATGCAAACGGATGTCTGATGCGTGTCTGACATTCTTCAAAATCAACTTTGTTCCATTGCTGGTTACCAAACAAACATTGCTAATGTCAATCACCTTTGACATACTATCATTACCCATCTTCTAAACCCCATAATCACCAGGAGTATAAGATGTGAAAAAATTCTTCCTAGATGTCACATGAAAACAGGCACCACTATCAACAACCCAGCTGGTCTCATCACAAGTAACATTAATCAAATTCTCATTGCAGATAATCACAATATCTCTTCCAGTAGTGGTGGCAACACGATCATCATTATCATTATCTTTCTTTTGTTGTTTGCCTTTGTTACCCTTGTTCTCTTTTTTTCATCGGTAACAGAACCTTTGGACATGCCCCTTTTTACCACAATAATCACACTCAAGGTTTTTGTATTTAGACCTTGATTTACTTCTACTCTTGCTTTTGCCTCTATTGCCTTGTCCCTGATCCCTCTCAATGCTTCTCCCCCTGTTTTCAGTAACCAAAACCTCTGACTGTGAAGAGGACATCTGCTGAGTTCGTCATCTGACTTCTTCATTTAAAACAGCAGTCTTTACATAATTCATGGTCACAACACCTCCAGGAACAGAACTAGTCAAAATGACTCTGAGATTTTCCCAAGAATCAGGTAGAGTATTAAGCAACCAAAGTCCCAAAATTTCATCTTCAAATTTCACACCCATGCCGGATAACTGGTCAAAGCATCCTTGAAATCACTCAAATGATCAGAAATAGAATTACCATCCTTGTAACTCAAGTTCATAGCCTGCTTCAACAAAAACAATTTATTGTTCCCAGACTTGGAGGCATACAAGGTCTCAAACTTCTCTCACAAAGTTCTGGCATGTGAGTCATTAACAATATGATTCAAAACATTATCATCTACCCATTGCCGAATAAAGCCACAAACCATCTTATGTTCAAAAGCCCAATCTTCATCAGATTTAGCCTCAGGCTTCTCACTAGCAAACACCGGTAAATGTAATTTTTTCACAAATAATAAATCTTTCATCTTTCCTTTCCATTTGTGGTAATTTGTGCCATTTAAACTAATCATTCTACTGTAATTTGGCTTCATCATTCAATCAAGTAAATAAATCAATAAATTGCTTTGATACCAGCTGTTGGGTAAGAAAAAGAGGTTGTGCACAGCGGAAGTAACAACACACAAATATATAATAAAATCTTTCCCACTTGAAAGAACCTGTGAGGAGCAAAATATACAGCCAACCAAAATATTCACCAAATAGATATATCCAAGAATGCGCCAAAAATAAATAGGCAAAGAGAACACCGACAATTTTAACATGGAAAACTCCCTCAATGTGAGAGATAAAAACTACAGGACCTAATCCAGAAAAATCTCCACTATAACAGATCAATGAGTACAGCAAAGTTTCTCCCAATAAACAAGGATATCACAACAGCTCCTATTCACCACTAACAAAGTAAAAATCAATAAAGTAACAAAGCTTAAAACCCACAAAGGGGTATAAACAGCTCAACAAATAGAGATAGAGAAATAAAATTATGACCGTACAAGTAGAAGTTCATGATGCAAGGAACAACATACTGAAAAATCATCAAGATCGAACCACAAATGACCACCCGATCTGAGCATGCAAAATCAGATCTAAAAAATTCTCTCCTTCCCTCGAAGCTGCGCTCTCTGTCTTTTGTTTTCTGAAGAAAATGAAAACCGTATGACGGAAGTCTGTGACTTCCTTTTTAAAAACCTCTCTCTTTCTATTTTTTTTTATTTTAAATATTGACATGAAACCCACTTAGGTTGACCCATCCAACATGGATTGCTACTGAGGTGTTTTCTTGTGTTTTGGAAACTTTAATGTCAGTCTTATTTTCACAAATACAAGTTATGGCTCTTGATTTAGCACTTCCACTTTTTCTTGCACCACTTAAAGAAGCCATTGGACACATATCTAAGCAAAAATTAACAAAAAATTAGGTGAGGCAATTCATCAAACAAGTTCACAGCATGATTCAAACACTAAAAGAACATTCAAGTTTTTTTTTTTTAATTCTAAAACAATAGAAGACATGAAGTATAAGAATTAATGGGTTAACTTAACAGTTAACACCATACTACTGAAAAAGAGAATTTAAGTTAGAACTCACCTATTCAATAAAAACCACGTCGAGTTGCACACCAATATAGAGAAGGGGGTTCGTTCTAAAGGCTGGTATAACGTAAAAGGAGAGTGCATAATGGTCATTTTGCATACTCATATCTCATTAAAAAATCATGTGACAATCACATGCACCTATTTTTTACGGCAATACTAGCAGCACATTAAGGAAAAGGGACTTAATCACAATAATGAAACGTAAAATAAAGGTACATGGTGTTATTTTTTAAACTAAAAAGATACCATGTGTCAAAATTATAAATCTCAAGAATACTTAATATAATTTAAAAAAAAGTAGTAATGCAATATAAAAGCATATTTTTTTTATAAAAAATATATTAAAAAAGATCTTATCTGGAATAGTCACAGAAGGGCTATGAAATTGAAACGCAAGATTAGCGCATGATGCTTGAATAGGTTCGGCCGTTCAGACAACACAACTTGGTAATGGTCTGGTCATACTTTAATAAGGAAGTTAACCCGGTCAGAAGTTAGATTAATGGGTTAGTGATTTAATTGTGAGTTAAATAATTAAATTGAAAATTTTAGTTAAAGTAAATATATATATATATATTATATAAAAATATTAAAAGTATGAATAATTAATTTTTTAACTTTAAATTAGTTAAATAATAATATAAATTAAAAAAAATGAGAGTATTATTCAATAATGTATGTTATGTAATGATAAAATATATTTTATTTTATAAATTTTTTAAATATTATACTCAAATCTTACAATTTATTTTTTAAAAATTTAAATTAAAAATAAAAAAAACTCAAATTAATTTGGGTCAATTCGACCAAGCAATTCGGACTGACTCAAAACTTGAGTCACAACTTTTTCAGTCAAACTATCCGATTCATGATCCAATTAATATAGTACAATAATTAATATAATATAATTAATATAGTACAGTAATTATAATTCAATAGTATAGTCTGGTCAGCTGACCTTTTCATCATACGTTTTTGCCACCACGGTCGTGCATGATGCAACGCCCCCAACCAATAACTGAAATTATGTTTCTACCCTCCCTTATCTAGTTCCAAAACCCATTTTTTTTCTTTGTAAAATTATCCAACTTGAGGTTTATATGATTAATTAAGTACCACGTTCGTTAGGGATGGCATATAATATCAGCGAGCGAAATTAAGAAAAAAAATTAAAATTAATATGCATTAAAATAGTTGAACTTGTGAGATTTTTTTTATTTGTGATAATTGTTACTATGAGTCTTTTTGTGAAGAATAAACTATGAAGATATCAATTGCTAAGGATTAAGTCAAGCAAGAAAATTAAGGTTGAAAAATAATATGATAATTTTGTGGCCTTATATAAACAAGAATAATTTGAATGAGGAATACAATACATGTCGGCACAAGAAATTAGTTGATTAAATAAAAATATTAAATAAAATTAAGAAAAAAAAAACATAATATAATAAAGTTAAGAAATTAAATTCTCATTAATTGAAGGTTAAATAAATTTAGAAAAAATTGATTTTGTTTAACTATAAAATTAATAAGGAATGTGACATGTGTCAATGTAATAAATTAAGTTAAAAAATTGATTTATTACAAAATCAATCAAGAAAATGATATAATATGTTATAATAAAGAAATAAATATCCACATTAATAAAAAGACTGATGCTAACTAATTAAAAATCAATTTAAGATTTAATTTAGAGAAAAAACAAAGAAGAACATCCTAAATGAATCTCTTGATAATTAAAAATTAATTTTACAAGATAAATATAACCAAATAAAAGCAATGTATAATATATTATTACACAATATAGTTGAAATAAGAAAGGTGACACTTATTAACACACAAAAATTGAGAAAAAAATAAAATAAAAAATAGATAAAAATATTATCTAATGAAATTAAATATTTAAATTCTCATTAATTAAGATTGAATAAACTCAAAAGAATTTTATTGATATATTAGAATTAGAATGTCTAAATAAAAAATGCCATAAGCATGAGGAATTAAGTAAAAAATAAAAAAATTGATTAATTTAAAAATAAATTTAAAATATAAAATAATAAAATCCAACAATAAAAATCAATATTAATAAAAATTGACTATAATTGATTAAAAATTTTATAATTTGATTTAAAGTAAATTTGAAAAAGAATATATTCCAAATCGACTCTGACAAATATACCAAATCATAGGAGAGAGTGTCCGTAAGTTGGGTTAGGTTGGGTGAGTTTAGCATTATTTTTTAGACTCGACCCACTCACCAGAGTAGTGGGTTGGGTTGGGTTGGGTCTAAGAGATTTTTTCGCTCAACCCGACCCAACCCGCTAAAGAATGAGTTGGGTTGGGTCAAACCCGTTGGTTCGACATGTTTTTTTTTTTTAAATTTTGAAAAAAAATATCAAAATTTAAAATTTAACAAATTAATACCATAAGTCTCTATCTTAAATAAATTAAACATCGTAAATCAATAAGTGCATAACAAACTAACAACTAACAAGTATTGCTAAGTAAGGAATAAATTAAATAAAGTTAGTCATAACTCAAATAACAAATTAGCCTCAAACATATACAATTGCATAACATTTCTACCAACAATTTGTCTAGAAGGAATTTAGAATTAAAGTTGCATAACTTGAGCAAAACTTTTAAAGCTTTCATTTTCAACAAATTTAAATAGAAGCTCATCAATGATAATCTTTTTAGTAAGTGCAATTCTACACTCTAAGCTTGCTCTTCTTCTTCTCCAGCGATACTACATTTATCGCCTGCCTACTCTGCTCGTACTCATAGCTCTGTTGTCCGCTCTGCCCCCTGTAGCTTCCTTGCTCGTATGGTGTAGCTGCACTGTACCCAGCTGCACTCCCTCTTATGTTCCAGATTTACATGAAAAAAACAGAAGAAGAAGGCTTACCTGCTGGGGCTGCGTGGTGCAGAAAACTAAAAAAACTGCAAGAGGGAAGAGGGACGTGTGGCTGAATGGTGGCGTGACTAGTTGCAGAGAACGACTGGGAGATCGAGTGAGAGAAGAAGCAATAATCATTAACTCAAGGCGTAAAACGTTAGGAGCTTGGGAGAACGGTTGCACTGCTAAGAACTAGTTGCAGATAAGAAAGAAGTACTAGCTGCGCTTGGGCTAATGGAGATGGAGTAGATGGATGCGGTTTTGATGCCCCCTTTGGCCTCTATTTACTAGCGTATTTACATGGTATAACGTTGTTCCTAGCTATATCAGAGATGATATTTACGAATCTTAGGCTATGTTTGAATATTTAGTAATTGATGAAATAGAATGAAATGAGATACGATGAAATGAGATGGGATGAAATGGGGTAAAGTTATCAATTCATTGTTTGGGAAGTGGATGGAATGGTAAGAGTTATAACTTTATTTTTTCTAAATTACCCTTATTGCAAACATATCAATTTTAAGGTATGAGGTTAATGTAGTAAAATCTTAATTATAATTATAATAAAAAAGATGATTCCATCTTATACCCCCAAATTGGAGGGAGAAAAATTAATAATTTTTTGTGGGATGGGATGTGATCCATCCCACCCAATTCAATATCATTCTATCATTTTTTAACATAACTAAACAATAGAACCTATCTCCATCTCATCCTATCTCATTCCATTTCACTCAATCTTACCAATCCAAACATAGCCTTAAAGACATTTTTCAAGTAAAACGCACACTCTATCTAAGTCATTTTTTTTTAAAAGGTAAGTGGATTGAGTTGAGTTGGATTGAGTTGAAAGTGTTTTAATCTACTATTTAACTCACACTGTGAGTTGAAATATTTTTCAACTTGGCTTAACCAGTAAACTCAACCTAATTTATATTTTACGAGTTGAGTTGAATTAAAATCTTCAAATTCGTGCTTAGAATCTAAAACAAAAAAGAAAGAAAATTTTAATTTCTCCTCAGACACGTACACAAGTCTACCTTACGATCTACGTTACGTGCAGTACAACTACAAATCAATCCTCAAATTGAGCGTACAGTGGCAAGTACAACGTACGCACTCGGAATACATAAAAAACACAAAGGGCAATATCGGAAACAAAACTCCCCCTCCCTGACCCAGTACAAAATTGCTGTCGGAAAATTAAAATTTTTTCTAATACATTCTATTAATAATCTTCTCAATTATTAAATAAAAAAATATTAAATATTTTTAATTTTTCAAGATATGTATTATATTTAATTTAATTTTTATTTAATATATTTTTTATTAAATAATAAACAAATTATTTAAAAATATTTTAAAAAAAATAACAAAGTTAAATCACTGCTCTCTGTCTCACGACAACATCGTCACAATCAATAACGTCTACCTCGTAAAAAAATTCAATTCCGTTTAATTTTTATTCATTCAATTTTTTTAATTTATTCACAAATATAATTGATATCACGGGAGAATATTATAATACATATAAATTAATTTGATATTTTTTTAAATTAACATATAAATATAAATATGATATCCTTATAAAAATTATATACAAAACATTTCTCAAAAAAATTTCCACTTATATTCCATTCCATCCTCTTTTCCATTTTCCTGTTTTTGCATTTTCTTTCTCTCCTTTTTCCTTTCCCTTTACCCCTCTCTCTTTCTCTCTCTCTCTCACCTCATGGCGCTCAGTATCAGAGACCTGCAGCTCACTTCCATAGCCGGAGGAGGCCGGAAATACGCCACCGCCAAAGACTCCGACGAACTCGAGGATGTGCGGCTCTTGGACTCCTACGACACCAACGATGTTTCCAATTCCAACGGCGGAGTTGACGATGGAATGAAGCGGATTCAGGTGAGGGTCACCGGCATGACCTGCGCCGCTTGCTCCAATTCCGTTGAATCAGCTCTCAAATCCCTCGACGGCGTTCTCACCGCCTCCGTTGCCCTCCTCCAGAACAAAGCCGACGTCGTTTTCAACCCCAGTCTTCTCAAGGTTAGTCTGCTTCTGAAAATTTAACTTGTTTGCAGCGTTAACTATTTTGTTTCTCAGGGTTTGTGTCTGATATTTGAATAGACATGTGTCATGTGTGCTCATTAAATCAGTGATCATGCTTAAGTTTGTTATTGTTCATGAGTGCCGTAGACAATATTGTTAACCTCTTTTTTTGGTTGAAATTTACTATTACTGTGTTGGTTTAAGAAAGTTAATTAAAGTCTGCTTTTGACATTTATTGCTTTAGCTTGCTGGTAATTGCAATTAAGTGGACATTTGTTCATTGTAAGCCTGTAAGGGATGATATGCTTGACCTTTACTTTTCAATCTCTGGCAAAAACTGTCCAATTCTTGTGGTTAGTGATTACAATTATTTTTAACTTATGACCGTAATGAATTTTCTGTGTGATTTTCTATGTTGATTGTACCTGTGTTCTTTTCCTAGTTTTTCTCTGTTCCCTCATATTTTGGTGGCGTTACTTTATATTTTTTGGATATAATATGTTGGTTGTTTTTGGTCTTAAGTTACAGGTTATCCTTATATACGTTTTTCTATTAAGATATTGACTAAAATTGGTGGACGAGCCTCTTCTCTCTCTCTCTTGATAACTCATATCACAAACTTTAACTGATATCTGTCCTCCTCTCAGCAACTCATTCTCTTTGTGCATATATTGCTTTTGCAGTAGTATAATAATTTTGTGGTCAGATATCATAATTCTGGCCAGTAAGGCAGGCCTCCTTCAACTATCTGGTTATGCTGCTATTGAAAAATAATATCTTTCTTGAATGGTGGATTATTGTTAGACAGCTGCATACTAAGTGCTGAAAAGCTAGTTGTTATGTCCTATATTAAATCAATAAAAACAAATTAAGCCTTTCTTCAGTGAATTGTATGAATTAGTACTGGGAGCTTGTGTTCAATAGATGATGAATTATACTTTGATAATTGTCTTATTCCAGGATGAAGACATTAAAAATGCAATTGAAGATGCAGGGTTTGAAGCAGACATATTACCTGAACCCACTACACTTGGAAGGGTGACACATGGAACTTTGGTGGGACAGTTCACAATTGGAGGTATGACGTGTGCAGCCTGTGTAAATTCTGTTGAAGGTATTTTGAGAAATCTTCCAGGGGTCAAAAGGGCTGTGGTAGCTTTGGCTACTTCGTTAGGCGAAGTTGAATATGATCCCAGTGTAATTAGTAAAGATGATATAGTCAATGCAATTGAAGATGCTGGTTTTGAAGGTTCATTTGTACAGAGCAGTGAACAGGATAAAATAATTTTAGGGGTTGTTGGTGTGTACAGTCAGATTGATGCACAAGTTTTAGAAGGCATGCTTAGCAGCATGAAAGGAGTAAGGCAGTTTCATTTTGACCAGATATCAGGTGAATTGGGTGTTCTGTTTGATCCTGAAGTTCTCAGTTCTAGATCCTTAGTTGATGGGATCCAGGGGGGAAGCAATGGAAAGTTTAAATTACATGTCAGAAACCCTTATACAAGGATGGCTTCGAAAGATGTTGAAGAGACCTCAACTATGTTTCGGCTCTTTATCTCCAGCATGTTTCTTAGTGTGAGTATTTCTTTAATCTCAATCCTTATAACAATCTTTGTATATGGTTCATATAATTTCATTGTACTTCCTTTTCTTTATTTGTATTCCTTTCCATCTGATCATGATCTCTATGGATACATGAAAGCACATGTCAAAATCCTTGTTAGATGATTTACTGGCGCTGATTGAACAGCTACTCATTATATGTGTAAACAGTGCTCTCTCTCCAAAACATGTACACACAGAAATGTTAGGAGTAAATTTACTTGCCTATTCTTAGATAAGGATTCTCAGACGTATTGCATTTGAGGAAGATAGAGTAGAGCACTAGAGGAGAAATGGGGGGTGGGGGGTAGAAACCATCTAGTTGCTGCAGTATTCTTAAAAATTAAGGCATTAGTTTTGAATGCAATACTTACATGTTCTCTCTCCGAAACTTGTACACACAGAAATACTAGGAGTAAATTTACTTGCCTATTCTTAGCTAAGGATTCTCAGAAGTATTGCATTTGAGGAAGGAAGAGTAGAGCTGTAGAGGAGAAATACCTTCTAGTTACTGCAGTATTCTTAAAAATCAAGGCATTAGTTTTGAATGAACTATGCATTGAGAGACTGCAATTGTCAAATCCCATAAACTTATACTTCATGGGGATTGTATTAATCCATACATTAATTTCATATAAAGGAATAGGTATTCTGTCATGATGTCGTCTTCTGTTTTCTTCGTTAAAATATATATACAGAAGCAAAACGAGATTTGATATTGTTGCTGAAAGGAATAATTGTCATATTCAAAATTTGAGAGTCAGTGTACTGTGTTAAAATCCGTATGTTGTTAAGTTCTTGTTTGATCTTTTGAATTTATTTTTGCTTGCATGTTTCAGATTCCTCTCTTCTTCATGCGGGTAGTATGTCCTCATATACCATTGGTGTATTCCTTGTTACTTCGGAGATGTGGTCCTTTCCTCATGGGTGATTGGTTGAAGTGGGCATTGGTGAGTATCATCCAATTTGTGGTTGGCAAGCGCTTCTACATTGCAGCTGGCAGAGCTCTTAGAAATGGTTCAACAAACATGGATGTCCTTGTTGCTGTGGGAACTACTGCCTCTTACATTTATTCTGTTTGTGCTCTTCTATATGGTGCTCTTACTGGATTTTGGTCTCCAACACACTTTGAAACAAGTGCCATGCTCATAACATTTGTATTGTTGGGCAAGTATTTGGAATGCCTTGCCAAGGGAAAGACATCTGATGCCATCAAGAAGTTAGTAGAACTTGCTCCTACAACAGCTTTATTGGTTGTCAAAGATAAAGGTGCATATCACTTTCATGTGCATATCACTTTCATTTTATGTGCCTTGTTTTCTTAATAAAATGGAGGTGAATCATTTTTGGCTTTGATTACCTTAAATTTAGGTTGAAAACTCATTATTGAAGGTTACTTCATTTGTCATGTTCTAGATTTCATCAATTCATTGCAACATCAAATTAGAAATTGACGATAATAACTAAAATTGTATTGATTTTCTAGGTGGTAGATCTATTGAAGAAAGGGAAATCGATTCTTTGCTCATTCAACCTGGTGACACATTAAAAGTTCTTCCGGGTACAAAGATTCCTGCTGATGGTATCGTTACTAGGGGCTCAAGTTATGTAAATGAGAGCATGGTAACTGGTGAATCGGTACCTGCTTTGAAGGAGGTGAATGCATCCGTTATTGGAGGGACAATAAACTTGCATGGCGTCCTTCATATTCAAGCTACCAAAGTGGGATCTGATACAGTTTTGAGTCAGATAATTAGTTTGGTTGAGACAGCCCAGATGTCAAAAGCTCCCATTCAGAAGTTTGCTGACTATGTAAGTATTATGGTCATGGTTGTGTTTGACTATGTTGCCCTTGGATGACCTTTTTGTTATACTGTTGTTACTTTGATGGTTATGTTTTTTTTTTTTTGCATTCAATAAAATTGCATTCTCTTTTGTGGTAATGAAAGTATTAGCTCATTAAACAGTTCTGCAGTTAAGCGAAATGTTTCATGTTTCAAGATGACCTGGCACTTGACAACCACATAATTTCATTAAAAAATAATAATACAATTCTAGTTATTGGCAATCTGCATTGTTGTTAAGTTAGATTTGCCATGATAGAACTTGATTTATATCATGGCTTTGATAAAGGGAGGGATGATAAGACTTGGTTCATGATGGACAGATGATAATTGTACTGTGGTTGTTACTCTATATATATTTTGTTAAGCTAACTTATGGAATTTAGCATACCTGAGCTGACAAAAGATACATTGAGTAGCAAGGAGTCGGCATTTGGTTAGTTCCTTGGCTGCTTTTCTGGCAAATCTGGTTAAGCTTGTAGAGTTGTGGTACTCTTTTGAAGGCTCTCTCTGATCACTGAAGCTCCTTTGAAATTATTCGTAAAATTAGGTGTTAATGAATCCACTTATTCCTAGTTTTGGCTTTCTTCTTAAATGAAGGGGCTGTTTTTTGCTTGCTCATCATTTTCTTTAAGTAGTCACTGTTTTCTTAATTTTATAACATTGAGTAGTTGATTGGTCCATAGATGATTGAAGAAGTATTAGATATGAACTTAGGTACCATTCTCTTGGCTTGCAGGTAGCAAGCATATTTGTTCCTATAGTCGTTTCTTTGGCATTGTTGACATTATTGGGTTGGTAAGATCACCTTAACTAATTTTGGCATATTGATAAAAGTTGATTTCTAATGTGATTGGAATGCTTATCCCTACTTTTCTCTAAAAGTTTTGGCTGATTATCTTCAGGTATATTGCTGGGTCTATAGGAGCTTACCCAGAAGAATGGCTGCCAGAAAATGGAAATCATTTTGTTTTTGCCCTAATGTTCTCAATATCTGTAGTGGTGATTGCATGTCCCTGTGCGCTTGGCTTGGCAACACCAACGGCTGTCATGGTGGCAACAGGGGTTGGGGCTAACAATGGTGTTTTAATTAAAGGAGGAGATGCCTTGGAAAGGGCTCAGATGGTGAAGTATGTGATATTTGACAAAACTGGCACTCTAACTCAGGGAAAAGCCACTGTTACTACTGCCAAGGTATTCACAGGAATGGAACGTGGAGAATTTCTGACATTGGTGGCTTCTGCTGAGGTGAATTCCAATTTCTTGACGATTGTTACTTTCTTTGATTCTTATTGTCTGTTTATAATATTGTCACATATCTGGTTCAGAGCCTAGATGCAGGTGAAGTTATAGAGGACTTATATGAATATGAGATATTTCTACATTTCCTACCCCCTCCTTGTAACAGACAGCTTAACTTCCTGAATAGTGTTATGGCATGTTGTCATGGGCATGAGGAACAAGATTAGAGTAGATTTACCATTTCTTCTTATATGTTTGATTGTCAGAAAATTTCACCCTTCTATTTCTTGTGTGACGCCTATTAGAGGAATGAATTATACCTTGTTTCAATTCATTTTATTTTTATGATTCAGGCTAGCAGTGAACACCCACTGGCAAAAGCCATATTAGAATATGCACGTCATTTTTGTTTCTTTGATGACGCCTCTGCTACTACTGGAACCCAAAATGATGCCAAGGAGTTGAAGTGTGGGTGGCTTTTTGATGTCTCAGACTTCTCTGCTCTTCCAGGAAGAGGTGTCCAGTGCTTTATAGATGGGAAGCGTATTTTGGTAGTGTCTTTTTACTATTGTAATATGGCTGTCCTTATCTATAAATTCTGTGGAATTTGGTTGATATTTTCCAGAGTTTCTTATCAGAGACGGTATGTCCTCAACAGGTTGGTAACAGGAAGCTGATTGTGGAAAGTGGGATAGATATTTCAACCGAAGTTGAAAATTTTGTGGTAGAGCTGGAAGAAGGTGCAAAGACAGGGATACTAGTAGCGTATGATGATATATTAATTGGAGTCTTAGGGATTGCAGACCCACTAAAAAGAGAAGCATCTGTAGTTATAGAGGGCCTCCAGAAAATGGGTGTCACACCTGTTATGGTTACTGGAGATAACTGGAGAACAGCTTGCGCTGTAGCCAAGGAGGTCTGTACATATTTGCATTATTTTTTATTTTTGTTGGCTGTTAAAACCTAGTGTTCTGATAACTTTTAGAGTTTACTTTCAAGGCTATCATGGACTATTGTAGTTTTGGTGTGTGTAGTTGGACAATTAAATTGATTTGTGGACAGGCTTAATTGGAGCCAATGGATGAAAGTAGTATGATTTTACCTATAATCTAGTCTTGTGTTTTTGAGCAGGCTTACAGTTGGTTTTGTTATTCATAACTGCAGTAGTAACAGTTGAAAGAAAGGGTATGATTTTAAATTTGTAACTATTAATTTCTGGATTCTTGAGCTCTCTATTGTGAATCATAACTAACCAATTCTGTTTAAAGCAAAATCATTGCTTATGTATAGCAGAGTTGCAACATAAATTTTATCTAAATAGAAATTGATGACGTTGTCAAACGTGACATAAGAAATGTGTTGTGTGACAGGTTGACATTCAAGATGTTAGGGCAGAGGTTATGCCTGCAGGAAAGGCTGATGTTGTTCGTTCGTTCCAAAATGATGGAAGCGTAGTTGCAATGGTGGGTGATGGCATCAATGACTCGCCTGCATTAGCTGCTGCTGATGTTGGCATGGCAATTGGGGCTGGGACAGATATTGCGATAGAAGCTGCTGATTATGTGTTGATGAGAAATAACTTGGAAGATGTGATCACAGCGATCGATCTTTCCAGGAAGACCTTTTCTCGTATTCGGTTGAATTACATATTTGCAATGGCCTACAATGTTATGGCCATACCAGTTGCTGCGGGAGTTTTATATCCTTCACTGAGGATCAAGCTGCCACCATGGGTTGCTGGTGCATGCATGGCTCTCTCTTCTGTAAGTGTTGTATGCTCTTCTTTGCTTCTGAGAAGATATAGAAGACCCAGACTTACTACAATACTTGAAATAATTGTAGAATAACAAGAAATAAATGAGAATAATTTATAGGTTTTAGTTTCTGAGGGTATAAATGGGTTTGACCGGAACTTGTAATTCCAGTTTTGTGCTTGTTCCTTCAGTTCATGCACTCCTTGGGTAGCTGCCAATTAATTGTAAATGTACTTGGATTGTAATTGTGTAGCGCTCTCTCCCCTCCAACACATAGCACAAATTAACCCATCTATGTATAACTTCTTCCATGGATCCATATTTAGGGTACATATGTGTATGTGTGTCCAGTTGCTGAGCACGTTGATGAGATTTTTCCGGTGTCAAGTGGCACCTAGTTTTAAAATATTTGGGCGTTGCTAAGGGGCGCTTAAGCGTCTCCAAATGCATCTTTGCATATATTGATTGGGATCAATTAAAATTAGAAATGATTTAATTTAAATTGATTTGATTTAGAAATCAAATATTTTGGTTGAAACTTATTAAAAAAATATGATTTGAATTGATTTAGAAATTAAATTGTATTTAAAATTTATTAAAACAAGAATTGATTTGATTTGATTTTATTATTTTATATTTATTCTTGTGAAAGGTAATTAGAAGTAGTTATTAAAGATAAAATAGTTTATTTATTTTAAATCAAATTAAATTTTAAAAAATTATATTAAATTTGATGAAATTTTTAAAATAAAATTTATGAGATTTTAAAAATTATATTATTTTTAATTTTTTAACATTTTAAACACAATTTAATTAGACTTGATCTATAAATTAAATTATTTTTTATTTGTTTTACATTTTAAACAGTGATACAATTTTGTGGATGGTGTGAGTGCCAAAGCGCTTGAACGCCTCTTAGCAAAACTCTAAATATTTTATCGCCGTGATGATAATTTCATTTGTGCATTACTTAATGTTAAGTCTAAATTTTTTTCATGTTATATTAATTTAAAAAAAATCATATTATATTCTTTGAGGCCAATCTTATAATTTACATGCATATACACCTGCACCTTTGCACAAACGAGCGCATGCGCGCACTCACGAAGATTTAATATAAAAAGGGATAATTGAGAACAATAATGTAGAAACATTAACAAATAAAATGAGGTTCTTCAAGATAATATTCTAATAAGAAGTTTCATAGCTTTACATTGAGCACATTGACTATCCAAACGGCAATACTGAAGCTAAAGGGACTTGTACAACAACCAAGCCTTTTCTCATTAGGTGGGGTCGATTACATGAATCAAATAATGCTATTGTGCCCTATTATAAACTAAGTTTTCAGATATATTATTCAGATCTAAATCTTTTTTAATCGTTTCATCTATAGTCTTTCTTGGTCTTCCTCTACTTCTAGCTATTGGACTATTATCTACCTGATCTACTCTTCTTACAGGGGCTTCTAAGGGTCTTCTCCTTACATGTCCAAACCACCTAAGACGAGATTCTGTCATTTTTTCCACAATAGGTGTTACCCCTACTTTCTCTCTAATGCATTCATTCCTAATCCTATCTTGTCTTGTATGGCCACACATCCAGCGCAACATCCTCATCTCCGCAACACTGATCTTATGCTCTTGTTGGCTTTTTATCGCCCAACATTCAGTACCATACAACATCGCAGGCCTTATAGCTGTGCGGTAAAATTTAACCTTAAACTTGAGAGACACTTTTCTATCACAAATAACTCTTGAAGCACTCCTCCATTTTATCCATCCAGCTTGAATCCTATGGTTTACATCTCCCTCTATCTATCCATCATTTTGTATGATAGATACAAAGTACCTAAATTGTGTGACTTGTGGTATTGTATGATCTCCAATTTTCACCGCTAAGCTAGCATTAACACGCCTCTTACTGAACTTACATTCCATATACTCTGTCTTACTCCTACTTAGACGAAGGCCATGTTCTTCCAAAGTTCGTCTCCATAGCTCTAACTTCCCATTTGTTTCCTCTTTCGACTCTCCAACTAAGACTATATCATCTGCAAAAAGCATGCATTGTGGCACCGGCTCTTGGATATGCACAGTAAGCACATCCAAGACCAGGGTAAAAAGATATGGACTCAAAGCTGACCCTTAGTGCAGTCCTATAGTTATAGGGAAATCTTCTGTGGCCCCACCCTGTGTTCTCACACTAGTTTTAGCCTCATCATACATATCTTGGATTGCTCGAATATAGGCGATACGAACTCCTTTCTTCTCCAAAGCCTTCCATAGGACCTCTCTCGGTACCCTATCGTAGGCTTTTTTCAGATCAATGAAAACCATGTGTAGGTCTTTTTGCTTCCTCCGATACCTCTCCATTAATCTTCGTAGAAGATAGATTGCTTCCATAGTTGACCTCCCAGGCATAAAGCCAAATTGATTCTCTGAAATATGGGTCTCTTGTCTTAATCTTCGTTCAATTACTCTTTCCCATAACTTCATGGTATGACTCATGAGCTTAATTCTTCTGTAATTTGCACAATTTTGTATATCTCCCTTATTCTTATAAATAGGGATTAAAGTGCTTCTCCTCCATTCGTTTGACATTTTCTTAGACCTCATAATCTCGTTAAACAACTTTGTGATCCAACTTATACATTTCTCTCCTAGGCACTTTCATACCTCAATAGGTATATTATCCGGTCTGATCGCTTTTCCATTATCCATCCTCTTCAATGCTTCTTTTACCTCAAACTCTCTGATTCTACGATAAAAAGTTTTATTTTGGTCCTCCTCTCTAGTGTTTAGAATGTCCAAGTCCCCTAATGTCCCATGTTCCTCATTAAATAACTTGTGAAAATAACCCTTCCATCGATCCTTAATGTCTTGTTCCGTAACCAAGACTTTACCCTCTTCATCCTTAATGCATTTCATTTAATCCAAGTCTCTTGTCTTCCTTTCCTACTTTTAGCAAGCCTGTAGATATTCCTTTCTCCGTCTTTGGTGCCCAACGATTGATATAACCCGTTGAGCGCTTTAGTTTTCGCCTCGCTCACCGCCTTCTTAGTATCTCTTTTAGCTGCTTTATATTTTTCTCAATTTTCATCATTTTTACATACATGCCAAGCTTTATTACATTCCCTTTTAACCTTAACCTTATCTTGTACACTAGTGTCCCACCACCAAGATTCTTTATCCTTGAGTCTGAAGCCTCTTGATTTACCGAGTGTCTCTTTTGCTACATTTCTAATCCATTCAGCCATCTCGTCCCACATATCATTAGCACTCCCTTGTACTTCCCAAAATTCTTCCTCCATAATCCTCCTCTGAAAGAACATTTGTTTTTCTCCCTTTAATTGCCACCATTTGATCCTTGGCTCTCTGTCTAGACAATTTTTCCTTACTCTCATCTTAACCCGTACATCCATAACCAAAACCCTGTGTTGGGTAGTCAAGCTCTCTCCAGGGATGACTTTGCAGTCCATGCAAAGCTTTCTATCAGATTTCCTTATTAAAAAGAAATCAATTTGAGAGCAAGAACTCCTGCTTCTATATGTGATTAGATGCTCTTCCCGCTTCCTAAAACAAGTGTTAGCTATTGTAAAATCAAACGCTATCGAAAAATCTAAGATCGCTTTGCCCTTTGCATTAGCTACTCCTAGACCATAATCCCCATTAGCTACTCCTAGACCATAACCCCCATGCAAACCCTCATACCCCTTAGATTCGCTCCCCACATGACCATTTAGGTCCCCTCCTAGAAAAATTTTCTCTCCTAATGGTATTCCCTGAATTAAACCTTCTAAATCCTCCCAAAATTTAATCTTATAGTGCTCGTCTAGCCCTACTTGGGGTGCATACGCACTAATAACATTAAAAGTCTCCTGTTCCACAACAAACTTCAAGGCTATGATCCTATCTCCGAGCCTTCTCACATCCACAACCATATTCTTCCAATTCTTATCTACTATTATACCTACCCCGTTTCTAGATTTTACCCTGCCAGTGTACCAAAGCTTAAAACCCGAAGAGTCGAGTTCCTTTACCTTTTCTCCAACCCACTTAGTTTCTTGTAGGCACATAAAATTAATCCTCCTCCTAATCATGGTGTCAACTATTTCCATAGATTTACCTGTAAGTGTGCCTATATTCCAAGTTCCAAAACGCATTTTACTCTTGTGAATTAGCTTCTTTACCCATACCCGTTCACGACAATGTGGGAACCCTTGCTTATTTTTTACTACACCCAGGCGGCGATGCAGCGGCCCTTGCTCATTTGACACTGTACTCGAGCCATACAGCACGTTGCTTAGGGGCAACACCCTTGCTAAAGGGACTTGTACCACGATAAATATTTTTTATGGGATTATCATTTTTTTACGTGAACTTTTATAAAAAGTAAATAACAAATGATCTAAAGAATAGGTTATATTTGAAAATATGAATAATGAAAATTTAGATTCTACGTAATTGCATGGGGCTTGCTTTTCCACAACCGTGCATCATTGCATTTTTATACCAAAATTTGGTTGGTATTCAGGGGTATAATTGAAATGAATTATTTGTGAACTATTTAAACTTAATTTGTGAAATGTTTAATTAGATTTGTTTGAGTAATTAAACAAATAAGTTCAAGTTTAAACTTAAATTTGATTATATAAATGAGTCAAACTTAAATTTTATAAGTTTGACATTAAAAGTTCATAAATAACTTATGTATGCGTGTGTATATATTATTTATTCATTTTATATAAATAGTAAAAATTAAATCACAAAAAAATATAATTTTAAATAAAAATGTATAGATAATAATAATTTATTTGTTATTGTTACTAATTAAAAGCTTCTATAAGAATGTTATGAATCTTTTTATGTAATGGATTATGAATAAAAAAACCTTTATTTTAATTTTTAATTTTTTATTCTATATATCTTCTAATATAAAAATGTTTACTTAATACTAAATTAATAAATTCAAAGAGAGATTTGATAAAAAAATAAAAATAATCAAATTATAAATAAGTTAAACAAGCTTAATTCAAACTTTATATTTTTTAAAATAAGTTAAACTCAAGTTTTAAATTTGTTTCATTTAAATAAATAAATCAAGTTTAAATAATTTTTTTCACAAATTAAGTTTAACCTTTAAATACTCAATTTGACTCGACTCGTTTATACCCAAGGCAAAAAGAGTAGAAATAATGCTATCATACACTTATATATATAATTTTTTTTTATTTAAGTACAATTGATTCTATTTTGTTTTGTGAAATTTTATACTCCAATTTTATCGTTTATATTTGATGAGAGGTAATATACACTCACAAAATATATACAAGCATTATTCTAGTATTTCTCTTCGTAAGACAAACTCACAAACAGCTCTTAACAAATAACAACTCTTTAAGTCGGTGATAAAAAAAAAAAAGTCACGGACAACATAAAAGGATGTAAATCATTATAATTTCAACTGACAAATATTAGTATTCGTCTAATTAAAATATTTTAATTTTTATCTAATTTACTTATAAATTCATTTTATATTTTACATAAAAATTATAATAATATACAATTTAATTTAACATATCTTTTATATAAATTTATGATATAAATATAATATATATATTTTAATTATACGAAAAATATTATCTATAGTTTCAAAGAGTTGGTAAGTTTCATTTTAGGGGAAATTAGAAGTGCATTTTGATTTGACCAAGTGACTTTTTTACGAGAATGGGTGCAAATGACCTTTTTTTTACTAGAGTGGTGTATTTGTAAGTGTAACACGATGTCAACCGCAATATTGTCTATCCCCTAATTTTCCACACAGCCCATTTGAAAAAAAAAATATATCCCAGATCCACTTGAAGTGAAAGTTCCAAATTCTTACTCTTTCACTGAATAAAATTTTGTTCGAAATATTTTTTCTTTTAATATTTATTTTAAAAGTGATTTTAATTTTTAATATAAATAATATTTATTTTATCAAATTTATTTTTGAGATAAAATTTTTTAAATATAACTCACGTTACTTCAGGTGTCAAATGGATGAATTGATTTGATTTTGAATCGAATCGTAATAGATAGATTTAAAATAAATTATTAATTTATTTAAAATTTATTACAAAATATTTAATATTATCCAATCTATCCATAACCTAATTTAATGAATAGATATTCAATCCATCTATTAATCTATTTTAATGAATTAGATGGATAGATATTTAAATTACTCATTTAAAAAAATATTTCTCTTTCTAAAAAAAATTATTCTCTCTCCAAAATATATTTATCTGTCTAAAAAATATAAAATATATTAGATATTTATTGGATTAGTTTTTAATTGAATATCCATTAAATATCTAATACATATTTTAATTAGATTATTAACCATCTATAATTAAATTTAATCTATTAAATTTAATCTAATAAGATATATCATTTTAATTAAATGAATTAGATTGATTTTAATATAGATATATTAAATAAATTAAAAATTAATAAATTTTATTATCAGATCTTTTAACTAAATTTAAATTTACAAAGTTGACCTAAATTTAAATTTACAAATTTCAATCAAGATACACGATTAACTTCTGCCTCGTGCCTCATGCCACGTGGGGCATTGGTAAAAGCTTGCTGTTTTGAGGCTGTCATTCATAACTCCCTAAGGGTGTGTTTGGATAAAGGATTTTGAAGAGGGAATGTATTTATTAGAAGAATTTAAAATCCTTTATAACAAAATGCTTTGTTTGGATATTACCCAGAATCATTTTAAAAATTCTAAGAATTTTAAGAAAATATTTTATTAGTTTAAAATAAAGAATTTAAAATACCTCCTGAAGAGGTAGAATTCTAAAATTCCTTCTCACACCAGACCTCTTCTTCTCTACCGACCCATAACATGTTCACAAGGTCATTTCTGCCAGAGCCACACCACCTGCCGGAGCCTCGCCGCCGGTACCTCAACCCCTGCCAAACCACCGCGTCGACCGGATCCGATTGCTGGCGCTGGCACTGACACCGAACCCTCGTGGCAGAGTCCTCCATCAAGAGTCCATAGGCTCTTTCTCATCATCGTCCTCCTCTCGATTCTCCTTCGCCAGCGACGCGACGGTGCTGGCATCGGCGCAGTTGGCTGCATCTCTAACCCAATCGAACGAGGGCCCGCGCTCCAGCGCTCACGATCAATGGCGATTCTGGTTCTCTAGACACAGTCGAGGTTCTCCGGTGGTAGCAGCGATTTGGGCAGCCATGAATGGCCATTCAAGATTGGAGTCTCCAGCCACCTTTTGCCACTATAGTTGGTGACGCCCAATGATCCATTGCTTTCAGGCTAAAGCCCTAAATCCCCTTTCAATTCCTTCATTGACCCATAGTATGTCGAGGGAATCTTCACGTCCTTCATTGACCCATGGTCATGTCGATGCTGCCACATTCACTTCGTCGCCCAACCAAGCTGCTCCACCGTCAATGATGCCCTGGTTTGATCAAAAGTTGGCTTGTGGGTCATGTTCTTCAGAGGTTGTGGTGGTTGGATTTCAAGACTATAAGATTGGGAGGGGGTGAGCGAGTGGGTTGAGTAAACTCACTTCATTTTATTTTTGTTTATTATATTAAATTGTATTGAAATTTTCATTTCATTAATAAAGTATCCAAACAAAGTATTTTGTAAATGAAGGAGATTGAATTGATGCAATTAAAATTCTTTAAATTTCAAATACTTTGAAATTTTAAAATATCCTATCCAAACACAACCTAAGTCTTAAGCGTGTATTTTCTGTAGGTATATTGATCAAATTAATCCCACGACTGAGACACAAACACGAAAAAAAAGAAGAAGATAAAAACGTGTTTGAAATGTAAAAAAAAAAAAAAAATAATTTAATATATAAATTAAATTTAATTAACTTTTGTGATTAAAATGTTAAAAAATAAGAAATGATTTAATTTTTAAAATTTTATAAATTTCATTTATTTTATTTTATAAATTTTATCAAATTTGATATGATTTGAATTAATTTAAAATAAATATATTATTTAACTCTTAATAATTATCTCTAATCACATCTTATAAGAGTAAAAATATAAAATAATCAAATCAAGTCAATTTATATTTTAATAAATTCCAAACACATAATTTAATTTTTAAATTAATTCAAATCCTATTTTTTAAAATAAATTTAAAACACAAAATTTGATTTCTAAATCAAATCAAATCAAATCAAAACAAATTAATTCAAATCAAATCATTTTTAATTTTAATTAATTCTAAACACTACCTAAAATTCAGTAATAACAATAGGCAAGTTAGGTATTACATATCTCCGTCAACCGAGAGCTCCTCTATTCCAACCATAAACATAACATAAGAAGTATAGGCTTTCACATAGTGACAGAGATAGGGATGGCAAAATTATCCATACCCGCGGGGATCCGCGGGGATTACCCGCGATGGGGAGGGGGATGGGTACTCGTTTAATAAATGGGGGCGGGGCGGGGATTATAGTACCGCCCCATGCATGGTACTGTAAACCCGTAAAGCGTACTTTTTCATCTAATATGTATCATATATTATTTTTTTTTCTTTTTTACTTTGAGATGAGATGAAAATACATATCTTTTTATTATTTTGAAATATTTTTTATTGAATGAGTCCATAATGATAAAACTTGTTAAAAAATATATATTATTTATGTAATAGTTATTTATGTAAATTGATTATTACAAAATATAATTGAATTTAGTTTGTTATTTATAATATTCTTTTAATTTTGTAAGAATCTTAAATTGTTGAACAAAATTATAGTATATGGTGATAAAATTTATTTTCTTTATGTTTTTTTATAATTTTTAAGATTTTATTTTAAATTATTAACTACCCGCGGATACCCCCGCCTACCCGTGAGGATCATAAATGGGTACCCGTGACGAGATGAGGACGGGGGCGGGGGAAGCACTATCCGCCCCCGCCCCGCCCCATTGCCATCCCTAGACAGAGAATGTAACAACGAAATTGAAAGTGTTCAAAAAGTATAATTAGATTTTTTTTTTGGTTTACAAAAAGTATAATTAAATGAAATTTGTGGAATTGTACCAAAAAAAGATAAATATGTAGACAGAAATTTGAATATATCTAGTTTTACATACATATATGAAAATAAATTTAATTATAAAAAATAGTCATAGGTGACGTATTATTGATTGTATTTTATCTTGGTGTCCTATTTTTTTTTGGTAACGAGATGATAAAACAAAGAAAAGAACTACAATATTAAAAATGCCACTCCCGAAGCGTCTGCGAGCAGAAAACTGGAGAGAGGCATCGGAGGATCTTCAAACATCTTCAAGCTGTCCTCATGGTTAGCACCCCACTTTGCAAGAAAATCAGCACATTGGTTCCCTTCTCTCAACGTGTGTTGCATGTTTACCGACCAGTCCAAACTCAGCTTGTCACGGATAGCATGAATGATGGTTGCATACGTATGAAATTTTGGCAAGGTTTTTGTAATCAAGGAAATAGCTGTTTGGGAGTCAGTGTAGCAAGTAACTCTCCTAATTCCCAAATTCCACGTTATAGTCAGGCCATGCAGAATGGCAGCTAACTCAGCATGAATGTTCTTGGAGGATCCAATACTCCCAACAAAGCCAGTCACCCACACACCATGACAGTTACGGATGGTGCCTCCAAACCCAGCTCTCCCAGGATTACCAAGACTGCTGCCATCCACATTTAGGATCATGCACTGGCTCTGGGTAGAATTCCATGTAACCCACCTCTCTGGGCGCCCATCTCTATCACAGATGGAAACATTCATGTTTAGTATATCAGCAAGAGAATTAGCTTCTTTTAATATTTTGCAAACCTGCATATATTCCTTGCCAATGCACTGAAAATTACGAGCTCTCCATGCCCACCAAAGTCCAGCTATGAAAAGATGAGCCATAGCACCCGATACCCCTTCTCTCAGCCAAATGTAATGGTCCATTTGATTCATAAATTCATAAGTACAGAAGCCCAAACCATTCCACAAACGTTTAGATTGATCGCAATCCCTGACACAATGCAGGAAAGATTCTTCCTCCAAAAGACACCTCTGACAAATACTGGTTTGAGCCATATTACGGTTATGTAATAATTTAGAAACAGGGGTTGCGTTATGGCAAGCCAACCAAATGAAAAACTTCACGTTCTCAGGAGCCTTTAACTTCCAAATCCACGTCCAAGATATACTATGGTCAACAACATTCCTTGCTTTCATAAGCCAAGAATATCCAGATTTTGTGGTATAAGTGCCATCAATACTGTCTCCCTATATAAGAGAATGTTGCACTTGCGTATTAGTGTACACATGCATATTATACATCTCCTCCTTAATATGAAGGGGTACCGTCGTCACAATCTTTTCCCAATGCCAAACATTACAGTTATAGATATCCTTAATTCTAGTCATTGAATCTTGGATATCGACATAATCTACATGGTTGCCTAAAGGGCCAAGCTTTGTCCAAGAATCATACCAGAAAGAAGAATTTCCCGTTCCAATTCTCATAACAAAACCATCCTTGAAGGTATGTTTAGCCTTGGAAATGGAATTCCACACATATGAACCAGGCTTCCTGTTCCCTTCCATAAACCTCTCATTTTTCACATATCTGTGAGTGAGGAGCTGGACCCACAATTTCTGGGGATTGTTTTGCATGTGCCACACAAGTTTGCCAAGGAGAGCTGTGTTTGTAACACCCCAATTTTTGGATAAAAAACCGATGTATCCTTATTTTACTGTTTCTTATTTTTCTGTATGAAATACAGACATATAATACTGTCTGTTATTTTATTTGACCGTTTTGAGTGTTTTGCTTCGTGATGGGAAAAAATGGAAAAATGACCATTTCATCCCGAATGTACTGTTTTTGATTTTTCTACATGATACTGAGTGTTTGATATTACTTGTCTGTGATTTTATTTGGACTTTTTGTGAGATTTGCTCGGGACGGAAAATAATAATTTTTCTCGTCGGAAAAATATTATTTTAATTAATTAGAGTTGGGAGATCTTACTAAACCCATTGATTGATATATATATTAGTTTCGTAATTTTTAGAATTTAAGCGTGCGATAAAATAATTTTTAGTATTATTTTATTACTCAAGATAAATTTTGACAATGATGGACCGACATCACATGTGTGTGTGCGGGACCCACGTATAAATAAAGTAACCAATGGATAGATTAGAAACTTGGACCAATAGAAATAAGACACCTGAAGTCAAACTAATAAAGAGAAGTCAACAAAAGTGGGCACCATTTTGACCATTAGATTGAATCTTGGTGGATAAAGCTTGAATGATGGCCAATAGGTTTGATGAATGGTAGGATTGAATCTTGGTGGATAAGGCTTGAATGATGACCAATAGATTTGATGAATGGTAGGATTGAATCTTGATGGATAAGCTTTGAAGATGACCATGGATTTGATCAATGGATAGGATTTAAAGATGAATCAATGGTTAGGATTAAGTCAAAAGTTGTAGGTTTGACTTTAGGATTAGTAATTAATTAAGCTTAGTTTGACTAGATTAATTACTTAATTAGCAAACTAATTAAACTAGTTTAGTTATAAAATAATTATAATCTAAATATTAATTAGATGTGCTAATATTGTTTAGAGATTATAAAATATGTAATTATGTGTCTAATTAATTAGTTATGTAATTAGATAAATAATTAAGTAGACTAGTTTAATTCTTAACTAATTATAATCTAAATGTTAATTAGATATACTAATATTAACTAAAGGCTATGATATATGTTAATATATGTTAAATTAATTAGTTATGTGATTAGTATATTAATTAAGATTTGTTAAGATAATTAACCTAACTAATTAACCAATTTATTAGCATATAATTAGATATATATGGAAAACAATTTAATACCTAAATGAAAGAAGACTTACACGGCTGGGCAGCAGCAATTTGGAGGCAAGGTGGAACATTCAAGAACATGTGACAAGGCTTGGAGTAGCCAATAGGAAACAAGCTTAGTGATTAAGATTTAATCTTGACCCTTGGTGAATTCTAAGGCTTGGATGGGGTCTTGGAGAGTCAATATTGGTGGCTATCCATTTGCTTTTCACGGCCATGCATTTGGAGGAAACAAAATCAAACATAATTCATTCTTTCTCTCAAAGTGATTCACAGCCATGCATTTGGAGGAGACTTATTTCATTTAATCAAAGTCTTCATCTATTCTCCAAAGCTATCAAGCAAAGCTCTCAAATATTCTTTCTCTTTTTCTTTTCCAACCCCACGGCAGCAGCTCTCTCTCTATCACTCTTCACTTTTATTTCACACATATCTTAGAAAAATTATCCATTTTCTCTCCAAAAACACCAAAACCCCAAGCTTCTTTCTTCTTCTATTTTCTTCTCTCTATTCGGTCAAGCTTCTTACCCACATAACCAAACCTCCATAATTTTTCCTCTTCATCTTTCTTAAATCAAAACCATATTTTAAACACTTTTTCTTCACAAGATCTTGCCAAAATCCTATTCTATCTAGTTCAAAATCCATCATTTTTCTTGTTTCCTCAAGGGTAAGTTTGGATTCTTTAATTTAAATTTTGATTTTTAAAATTTTTAACCATGATTGTTCCATGGTTTTTCCATATTAAACCTTGTATGAGTTTTTACTAATTGTTTTAAATTGTTAGGATTTTGTTTGGAGGCTACCCAGAAATTTCAAGGAGAAGGAGGAGACTAACCTTAGGTTATTTTGCTTCAAGAGGTAAGAGGAGATTACCCTCATCAACCATGTATTGGTGGTGAGGAATGTTTTTGTCTGTGTATGAAGAATCCATGAGAATTCGGTTTGTGTAATTGTGGTGGTTTGAATTGTTGTGGCTTGTGTTAATTATTTGATTATTTAAGTGTTTTTCGGTTGGCGATTTATTTATTTTTATATGCATGATTATAGCTTTAGAATATTTTGCATGCCTATAGTGTTGAAATATGTGGCATATGTATTATATGTGTTATTATAATGTTAGAAATGCATGAGCATTCCAAAGAATGCAAAACCCTAGGTTCGGTCATACCATTGAATGGAAGGAATTAAGGTGATTTACAATGTTTTTAATGAATATCAAGTGAATTCAAGTGAATTAGAACAAAGAAATGAATTTTTGGAATTTTATTTATACTATGAGATTTCGGCCAACATGCCAAAAAGTAAGAAAAATTGGATTCTAAATAATCTAAGGTAAGTAAGCATGTTAAAGGAAATTTTATCAAAATGTTTTGATTATTAAAAATGAAATGGTCGATTTGAATTTTAGAAACTAATTTAAGTATTGTTAGTATTTACAAAGATTATACATTAATTTGAAATATTTTACAGTAGCTTGAAAAATATTTTAAATGGTTTTAAATTGCTTAATAATTTTGTTTATTAGTCAAAAACTGTTTATTTGAGGAAAACGGAAAAGAAAATGATTTAAAAAGCTTATGCGATTGAGAAAATGATATAAAATTATTACGCGATTGAGGAAACAGCAAATTATATTTACGCGATTGGAAATGTGATATATATTGTGAAAACGACAAGATTTTGAAAATAAAATAAAATTTCTACGCGATTGACAAAAACAGCAAATTTTACTATTGGGCCAATGTGGTGAACCCAGATATATGAGAAGTTATGTTGCGCCAAGTGGGTGCGTATTGTGATTTGGTTTTATGAAAAAGATAGTGCGCCAAGTGGGAGCGTACTGTATTTTGAGATTTATGCCATTGAGGGCATTTACGTAATTATATTCGCTATTGAGGGCGTTTTTGACATTATTTGAAGCCTGAGGATATTTTGGTAATTACGCATTTGTTCATGCATTGAGTCGTGCCAAATTGGTGATTTGATTGACGAGATGAATAACATCGTGTTGTCGATGTGATAGGCATAGTGTGTTCAGTTCCTGATATGGACTTGGAGTTCATAGTGTGCATTATTCCATATGTAGACAGGAGGTAGCTCCTTCGGTAGTGGTGCGTGACAACACACTTATGTTCTCGACAAGCACTATCCTTAATCAAGTTTTGAGAGGACTATCGATTTTGTAGTATACAATTAATTGATTGTGTGTCGGGTTGTATGCTATGCCATTATGTTTATTTTTCGTGGGCTATAGACACAAAGTATTGACAGTGCAATAGCAATCACAAAGCGGTCAGACTATAGACACAAAGTTTTGACAGTGCAATAGCTGGTCGGGGTAGCCAAAGCTATAGACACAAAGTTTTGACAGTGCAATAGCTGGATTGGCTGGGCAGTACTAATAGAAGTCTCAACTCATTCTCTCTGATATCGTTGTGTGTATTGTAGCTCCATGGAGTAGGATTGTGTCACATTGCATATGTTTATATGTAGTACATTATTATCTTTTATCTGTGATCGTTTACCTATGATCTTTTATTTGGGATATTATATGTTGATATTGCATTTAATCTTTATTCTATATTATTATGATTTATGGTTATGGCATTTTATATAGTGTGAATTGTTATATCTATCCTGATAATGTTATTGCTGTTTATTTAATTACAATATATGCTTATTAGAATTAATTGTAAATTGATAACATGACTAAATTTGTGATATTTATGTGTATGGAATGACCTTGTCATTCGTATCATTCTTTGCTACCGTACTGGTAAAGGTGAAAGGGGATCTCACCTCTTTATTGTATTGTTTTGTTTGGTTTGTATTGTTTAAATTCGTGTAGTAGGCGAAGCGTATTTTGAGGCTTATTGGAGACAATATTCTGAAGATGGTGACAGCGTCAAGAAGTAATCTTCCAAGTTTCAACATGATGCAGTTGGTGAAGAAATGGAATTTTTTTAGTTGAGTTTTATTCTTCCTCGTTAGTGTTATTACCGTGCTATTAGTAGTAACTTTCTTTGGGTTTACTACTGTTTCTCTGAGTCTGTAATTTTCATGTTTTAATTTATTGTTGATTATTTTGTGATGTATATGGCATATGTATGTTAATCAGTTCAATCTAATTTCATTGTTACTCTTAATTTTTGGTAAGTTTATATTTCTGCGAAAAAGAAATTTTAAAATTTGTATTTTGAAACTCAAGCTTTTATAAAATAATTATAATTGGTTTAAGTTTTTATTTTAAAATGTGACGCCCTAGGGAGGGTGTTACAGTGTTGGCCTCTCTAGCCATTCTCACACCAAGGCCACCATCTTTCTTGGGTAAAGAAATTTTGTCCCATCCAACTAGATGTACGCCTTTATTCGAATTCCCCTTCCAGATAAACTTACGAGTCTTTTTGTCTATCAATGAGCAGATGTTTTGAGGGAGCCAAAAGATTTGCATATAATAAGCTAGGATAGAAGACAAGACAGAATTAGCAAGAGTAAGTCTTCCAGCTTTATTCAAAATTCGAAGTTTCCAAGAAGCCAATCTCTTATCTAGCTTGTCAACAATGAACTCAAAATCAGATTTTCTAACCCGACCTTTGATTATAGGAAAGCCCATATATTTATCCAGCATAGACGTGCATCCAATGGAAGAAATAGAGGTAAACTTGTCAATCTTAGCCCGAGAAACTCCCTTTGAATAGAAGGCTCGAGACTTTGCTAGGTTGACATAAAAACCAGACGCTCTACTAAAATTATCAAAAAGAGAGGTCATCAGTCTAGCTTGAGAACTCTTAGCTTTAGAAAACAGAAGAACATCATCTGTAAAAAACAGATGGGAAATACAAGGTCCATTCCTGGAAACTTTAACAGGTAACCATCTCTTCTCACTGACCGCCTCCGAGATAGCCAGGGATAATTTCTCCATACAAATGACAAATAAATAAGGAGATAGAGGGTCTCCTTGCCTTAGGCCTCTAGAGGGAGCAAAGTTAGGCAGTCTTTTTCCATTCCAAAGAATTGAGAGGGAAGAAGAATTGACACAATGCATGATGAGTTTAACCGTAATGGGCGGGAACCCAAAATCCTGCAGGCAACCTTTCAGGTATTTCCAGTCTACATTATCATATGCTTTTTCAAGGTCAATTTTGTAAGCCACTTCCCCATTCTTCTTCTTTGATTTATGCATCCCATGAATAATTTCTTGAAGAATGATTGCATTATCTGAAGTTCCCCTTCCTGGCAGGAAGCTACTTTGGAAAGGGCCAATAAAATCATTAAGGAGGGGGCGGAGTCTATTAACCATCACCTTTTTAATAATTTTGTATACAATATTACAAAGACTAATAGGGCGAAAATCTTTAAAGCTACCTGGATTATCAATCTTTTGGATGAGAACAACCAGAGTTTCAGCTATGGAGGGGTTGAAAAATCCAGTCTGAAAAGCCTCCCTTACTAACTTCCAAATGTCATTGCCAATCACATGCCAGAACTATTTGAAGAAAATTCCTTGAAAGCCATCCGGTCCAGGGGCTTTGTAAGGCTTCATTGAATTTAAAGCTATAGAAAGTTCCTCTTTGGTTACTGGTTTAGTGAGTCTTTGAATACCATTTTCATCCAAACGGGGGGTAGCAGAGAGCTGGACCTTGGAGGAGTTGTTTTGAGTGGGGGCACAGAAAAGATTTTTGAAAAATTTCTGAGCCTCTTCCTGTAAGATAAGATCATCAGTAGTCCAGATACCATTAGGAAGAGTGAGCCCATGTATCTTGTTCCTTTTCCTTCTAATGACTGTCTGAGCATGGAAAAAAGCAGTGTTTTTATCCCCCAGTTTTACCCATTGTTCCCTAGACTTTTGATACCAGTGAAGCTCCTCTTGAAACAGAATCTGATTATATTCATGTTGGAGTTCTTTTTCAAGGGTGACTAGAGCCAAAGAATCAACACATTCAAGAGTTCTCTGGATCCCCTTCAATCTAGCTTCAATATTTTTCTTCTTCTTGAAAATATTTCCAAACATTTCCTGATTAAAAATAATTGAAGCATCTCTAACTTTAGTAAGCGCATCCATGGGCATGCCTCTCCCCTCCTTCCAAGCTTCCTCTACAACACTCTGATAATGATCATGAACGATCCATGCCGCCTCAAATCTAAATGGTCTAGGGCCTCGAACTTCTGGCAATCCTCCGATACGGAGAAAGATTGGATTGTGATCAGAGTGGAGTCGACATAACACCTCTAACAAAGCTTTCGGGAAAGCCAAACGCCAAAGCAGATTCGCCAAACCTCTATCTAACTTCTTGGCAATCACTCTGTTCCCTCTACAATTCCTGTGCCATGTGAAACGACCCCCAATGGTTTGGAGATCAACCAAACCACAGTGATCTAGCACTTGAGCAAAAGCCTCAGCTCTAGCTTGCGAAAAACAACATCCTCTTTGGTCTCCTGGCAGAAGAATTTCATTGAAATCTCCAATGAGGACCCAAGGCGTTGAGACAGAGGATCCAAGATTACATAAATATTGCCATAAAGGACCTCTACTGGCAGGAACTGGACTAGCATATAAACCAGTGCACAACCACTTTTTATTACCTAGAGCAATCTCAAAAGTAATAAAGTAGTTCCCAACATCCAGAATGGACACCCTAAAAATAATTCCAACTTGCATGAGAACCCACAAGCCTCCTGCATGACCATGAGCTTCTATGATAGCAACAGACTTGTACCCTACTTGATTCCAGAACACCTGAGTCTTGTTAAATTGAGTATGAGTTTCCATGAGCACCAGAAAGGTAGGCTTGAACTTCTTGATAACCTCTTTGATATGCTTCTTTGCATTAAAGTTTTTGACCCCCCTGACATTCCAGGAGAGTATGGAGACATCTTTGAATTCTGTCATCAACACCATAAGAATAACAGAAATGATAAAGGGAAACTCCAACACTCCGACCCCTACTGTCGCGCAACTTCCATGGCCATCTGCCAATCATGTTGCGTTTCTGCAACTATCTCCTGACCTTCTATTTCAGCTCCATCTTCATGCAACACTGACTCCAGCACTAAATCAGGGGGTTCATCTATAAGATGAAAGTGATTATTACCCTCTTTCTCAATGTTCATGTCCTTCTTCACTTCTGGGCCTAACTTACTTCGATGTATGCCTTGGACTTTATTCATAATATGTTGACTCTGCATGTTAACTGTTTCCAGCTCTTGCATGCCCTCAGAATTGGTATCTTTTAAAGGAGGGCCAGCATCCTTGTGCTTTGGAAAAGTTTTTCTCACGTCATGTGCATGGCTTGTGTGCACCTCTACAATAGAAAAGTGCCCCTGCTCATGCCTTCTTTTTTTCTGCTTAGTCCAGTTTTTTGGGTCCCTACCCTCCACATTCGGCCCACTACCATGCATGATCAGGGGATAGGTGTTATAATGAAGCCTGCTAATATTTCCCTGGATATTCTCCTCATTTTGCGATAATGACAATCCCTCAAATCTGTTAGCCCTGGTGATATTATAGCCTCGTTTAAATGAATCTTTACTATTAACAGAAGTCCATTTTTTACGTTGCACTATCATCCATTCACCATGGAGATCATTATCCACATTGTTTGAGATATTCGCATGCGTGATTATCTCCTTATTCTTCTCCGATGTTTCCGCATTTCCTTTCGCACCTTCCCCTTCGTTTGTGTTTCCCTCCTTCCGCTCAGCACCTCGGGCCTCCGGTGGGTGCATGGATGACTTGCAGTTCCGTGCAAGGTGACCATAACAGCCACAAGAAGCGCAAATTATATGTAGTCCTTCGTACTCCACCTTATACCAATGACCATTCAACCAGACTTTTCCAACCACCGGTTGAGTGAGATCGATTTCCACACATATTCTAGCAAAACGACCCCTCTCTACTTTTAAAGTGTTACTGTCTACCTTGACCGGCCTTCCTACCGTTGACGCCATGGCCATAAAAAAACTCTCATCATAGTACACAAGATTTAAGCCAGGAAATCTGATCCAAATTAAGGTGCGATCTATCTTTGCTGTAGGAGAAATAAAGTCTGGGCTCTAGTTAGTTACCGCTAAGTAGTGGTCGAAAATCATCCAGGGGCCTCCATTCATCACCTTGTCTCTGTCCTCAGTCATGTCAAACTTCACCATGTAGAAACCATTATCAACATCCATGATATCAAATCCACTATTCAGTCGCCATACTTTTTTCAATTTCTCCTTCATGATAGTATATCCAATGTGCTTTCCCAGCAGCTTTATAACAATGGCATCTTGCCATGGGCTACAGAGATCCTGGAACACACGATCATCGAGGTACACCTTAGGCAGTAATCTATTTCCATTCTCTAGTTCCACACGAACCAATTTCTGAGCAATCAAGTCCGTTCTTTCTCTCAGCAGGGGTGTTTGGTTATTCCCTAGAACTTTATCTCTAAAGGAAACGGAAGCCTCCCTCCCCATAGTATTCAATCCTCCCCTTCCTATGTCAAGTGGTTTACGTGGAGGTGGTTGTGTCTCCGGTCACTGAGTAGAGAAAATGATCCCCTCCATTTTTTTTCAAGTGTAAAAATATCTACTTCCAAGTATGGTATCTTGGTGTCCTATTTATTTATTTCGTAAATTATCTTTCAAATAACTACTTTTTTAAAACAGAATAGTGAATACTCGTAATAAAGTGTGATTATTATCTTGTGACGATTATTACTATTATATTAAAATTTGAATAATAAAGTTTTTTTCAAAATAAACAGAACACTCTTTATAATAAATACCAACAATCTTTGTTTTAATAACTTTGTTACAGAATAATTATTCGAAAATAATTATTTTTTAAAAATAACACATCGCATCATACATCAAAATAAAATACAATAATGTATTTATGTTAATACTTTTTCAACACAAAATTTTGAGATAAGGGGTCTGTACCAAAAAAAAAATGGAAAAAAGGGGTAGAGGATCACAAGTCACAATTTTAGTTTCTCCCCCATTTTTTAATGTGTTTGAATTAGAATTGATAAATTTAAATTTAGTTAAAATTATGTTTTCAAACTTAAGTTTGGTTAAAAATAAATTTTTAATAATGTGATTTATGTTTAAAAATTTTTTATCTCAAAAATAAATTTGAAAAAATAAATATAAGAGATAAAAATTACCAACAAATAAAATTATAACTCAAAAATAAGATTTTCTTGCTTTATTCCAAACGTCAATTGGAGAATAAAATTCTGTTGAAACAAATGAAAAACAAAATAGTCAAATAAAAATACACACTCTTCAAGGATAAGAAACTCACGTTTGCAGCAGTAAATAGATTCCCAAATATACACTTAGGCTACGTTTGGTACATCGTATAAAGAAGACATGATAGTATAAGCTAATACTATCAGGTCTTATTCAATGTTTGGTGCATTCAACTGATAGTATAATAAAATCAGGTCAAGTCATTTTATTCTATTCTAAGGTGATAACTCTATCCTCTCTCCTAGTACATGATAAGACATGATAGAATTTCTATTCCAATCTTATCCTCAATTTCATTTTTATCACTCCTCTCCTCATACGCGCCACCACCACCACCACTACCATCACCACCACCGCTATCATCATCACCACCACCTCCACCACCACCACCACCACCACCGCCATCACCACTACCACCACCGCCACCATCGACCGCCGCGCACCACCACCACCACGCCGCGCCACCACCACCACCATGCCACCATGGCCACGCCGCCGCCGCCACCGCCACCACCACCACCACTACCATCACCACCACCTCCACTACCGTCACCGCCACTACCACTACCGGTGTCGCTACCACCGCCGCCGTCGCTATCACCACCACCACCACCGCCACCCCCACCACCACCGTCGCCACCCCTACTATCACCACCGCCGCCACCATCACCACTACCATCACCACTACCACTACCACCACTACCACCACCACCATAAAGTTTTATTATTATTATTATTTAATTATTTAAACTTTTATGCTAAAAGATATTTTGGTCTTAAAAAAATATTATACAATCAATTAATTTATCCTTTTGTTATCAAACAAAAGATAGGATTATGTCTTATCCTATTAATTATACTATCATACCTTATACTATCTTATCATCTTATCTTATACTATACTATCATGTGTACCAAACATAACTTTAATTTATGCTGTTAAAAGTATCTCCATTGGCTAGTCCTTAGAGTGGGAATAAGTAGAAGTTTATGACTAAACTTATTTTTAACATATTTAAGTTTGACCTATTTAATAATCAAGTCAAGTTTAGATTTTTTGAAATATCTATTTAATTATACAAGTTAAAGTTTGTGTTTTTTTAAAATTCTATTTAATCTATCAGGTAAGTCTATTGATTTAATATTTATATATAATTATAATTTTATAATGTTTACATAAGTTATCAATTATATATTAGTATAATATATTTATTTTATATAGAATTAAATAACTTTGTTAAATATTATACTAGTTTAAAAATTATAAAGTTTAAATTTCTTAACTTATATGAAAATATTTATGTAATATAAACCTTTAAATAAGATTTTGGGTTAGGTCAAACTTTTACAATTTTATAAATATGTCAGACTGATTTTTAATTTTTTTTTATAATAAGTAATATATCAAACTTAGATTAACATATTACAAAATAGACCTAAACCTATTTAAATGAAGTTTAACCAAACCTAATTTATTTGTAGCCTGGTCGTATACAGTAACACCAATAGACACATACTCATGCTTCATCCATTTGTTAAATTTTGGACTATTAGGTTTAAGGTAATCCTTGACCCGATTTCATCATTCTTTTCGTCTTTCCTAAGTTTAGTTTTGGGTACACCATCGAACTTCGCTTGCAATGTTTTCCGGTTTAACACTGCCAAGTTTTGTTAATTATTATTTATCTGAGAAATAAAAAAGAATCCTAAGAAAAAGAACATATGAAATGAGAAAAATATTTTATGTGCATGATGAGAGGACTAAATTTTAGTAATTAATTTATATATAAATAGTTAAAATTAAAAAATATTTAAAAATTATATAATTATTTAAAAAATATAATTTTAATTTATAATCTTAACCATATATATATAATCCGAAAATTTATTCTTCTCATTATCATAAAAAGACACTTCTTTCACATAATATTTTTCCTCTACCAAAGCGGGTACATAAAAAACAAAAGGGAGTAAATTAGAAAAAGGTTCCAATCACGTGTTGCTGACTTGCTGGTTAGAAGATAACTTTAAATTAATGGAGAAAGCGATTTGAATTTTCAGAACTTTGACTTGTTATATGTCATTATCGGAACAATTTGAAAAATGCTAATGAAATTTACACGTGCAATAGAGGGAAGGGATTGAAACAAGTAAAACGGATTTGAATTTAACTTTCTTCTATCTTCTTTATTGAAATTAACACTTATGTTCTCATTATTAAACTTGTTTTCGAAATGAAGAATCTAATGTAAATTTTGTGTAAATTTATATATCAATTAAATATTTTTATATTCATCGACGAAATATATTTAACTTAATTTTTATTATTATAATATTTTTATTTAATATTTTTTTATTTTCATGTGAGTAGAAGTTAAAGTGTGTATTTGACAATGATTAATTATTTTTAAAATAGCTTTTTTAGGATAAAAGTTGTTTTAGGATAAAAATAAGATGCTTGAGTAAATCTAATTAAAGTGATAAAAAAACTTTCTAGAATGATAAAAAAATTTCTTCATAAGCTCCAATTTCAGTATTATTGATTATAAGTTATCTGATTATTTTGAAGCAACACAGTTTACTCATTTTATTACATAAAATCATTTTTTTTAGATAATTTAAACAAAATATATTATCTTAAAATCATTTTTGAATTAATATATCTAAACATAAAACTAATTTTGCTATAATTGATTATAAATAAAATTAATTATGCATATAATTAATTATTAAAATAAATTTTTTCACAACAATGATTAATTATTTCTAAAATAACTTTTTTCATTGGGATAAAAATAAGATGTTTGAGTAAATCTAATTAAAATGATAAAATACTTTTTAAGATGGTGAAAAGCTTTTTTTTTCATAAGCTCTAATTTAAACATTATTAATTATAAGTCATTTGATTATTTTGAAGCAACACAATTTACTTATTTTATTATATAAAATAAAATTTTTTAGACAATTTAAATTTATTTTTTAACTAATGTATTTAAATATAAATCTAATTTTTTATAATCAATTATAAAAAAATTAATTATACATATAATTAATTATTAAAATATTTTTTTGACATCTAATCCAATCACACCGGAAATAAGTTAAGGAATGATATTGATTTAAATAGACCTTTTTGGTGACGTGATTGAATCATGACTCGGTGAATCAACATAAATAATAGACTACGAAAAAAAAAACTTCTTAATGCAAGAACTATTCAAATGCAACCTTTTTTTTTTTTACAGCCTTTGGTGATTGAATGAACCCAACGTCAAAATTACGAGAAGTTTTAATATATTACAATGACTTAAATTTAATCTCAAATTTATTAAATAATAATTTAAAGTCAATCCAATGACCTATATAATTATAGAGATCACGTATCACATTTTTATTGAATTCAGTCTAATATTCTTAGTATACAATAATCTCAATCTCTCCAAAATTACATGGGCAAACTCTTCTTTTACCACATTAACTGGAGTTTCTTTTACAAAAAGCTATTGAAGTATATAGTGGTAAACGACGCATGTGAAATTAGGCGATCAGATGTTGACAGCAATAGAGGAAGGTTGACGATTGGTAATGGAGAACGGTGGAGTGAGAAGTTTAATTTTTTTTTCATATCTTGTGTTCCTGATATGGCATTTTGTCCTTATTTCGTTGGGTCAAATGGTTTGAATCGGATCATCCCTATTACATTAATAAATTATTTGAACAAAATATTTTATAAATCAAAGAGGTTAAATTGATGTAATTAAAATTCTTTAATTTTCAAAATACCTTGAAATTGTAAAATATCCTGTTCGCACACAACATTAATTAACTTATTATCAAATTCCCATTTCATTCTGGAATAAGTGAATGATTTAGTCAGCTATGCTACTACGCACTACTCCTTAAGAAATAGCAATGTGAACACGAATTGGTAATTGGTATTCTCTTGTATTTTGAAACATGCAGTAGAGTCAACGAGAAGAAAGAAGAGTAGCTAGTCACAGTTGATTTTCATGTAAATTGCATTACACCAAGTCAGATTTCCCTTCCTCCACTGTAAAGTCTAAAGAGAAAAGCTTAAGTTTGACGAAGTATATGCGTAAGAAATGTTTCATGGAAGCTAACGTAGCATAAAACATTTGTTTCTTTGATGCACTACAAACATAAAACATTTTTTTTGATAAAACTACAAACATAAAACTTAAATCTTAATTATGTTTGAGGTTCACTTCACCCTAGTTAATGTAATTGCGGTGGATTGGAAATTAAGTTAAGTTTTTGTTCAAAAAATAAGAAATTTCTTGATATACAAAGGGAATATAAATTTGTTTAAATTGAAGTTTTTTTTATTTACAAAAATGACAATTTTTATATAAAATTATATAAACCATATTTTCATATAATTATATATTAATTAATTCTAGATATGTTAGAGTGAATTTTGGAATGGGTTGTTAGATTAGACTAGTTAAGGAGCTAGATATAATTTTATGACTTATAATTTATGGTTTTATGTGTTAATTTTTAGTGTTGTTATCTTATCATGGCATACTGCTGCAGTTCCACTACTCTATCTAGTATATATGTATTATGTAGGTGTTAAAAATTTAAGTGTGAGTATTAAAATCTCACATTAGTAAAGAATGAATTAAGTGAAGAGTATATAAGTAGGAAGACCCATAAACTCATTACCTTAAGGTTTTGGGTTAAGATATAGCGTTAGACCTACTATTATGGTTTCTCACTTAGCCCATTGATAGAGATCTCCCCTGTTTATGGGCTTTTCCTATGGCCTTACAAGTGATATCAGAGCCGATGGTTCGTTTGGGCCGAGTATTTGGAGACGGTGGTTGGTGCTCAGGTTTGGCCTAACCCATGTTGTTGAGCACATTAACAAGACTTGGGTCTTAGGTGGTAACCCCGTGAATACTCGAAATTGCTTTCATTTGAGGGAGATCATACTAATGTTGGGACTCACACTTGAAGGGGAGAATGACTCAAAACAAAAACAAGTTCGTAGTCTGCTTCGACAAAAACAATTTATTGTTCCTAAACTTGGAGGCATACAAGGTCTCAAGCTTCTCCCACAAAGTTCTTACATGTGAGTCATTAGCAATATGATTTAAAACATTATCATCTACTCATTGTCGAATAAAGCCACAAACCATTTCATGCTCAAAAGCCCATTCTTCATCAGATTTAGCCTCAGGCTTTTCATTAGCAAACACCGGTAAATGTAATTTTTTCACAAATAATAAGTCTTTCATCTTTCCTTTCCACTTGTGGTAATTTGTGCCATTTAAACTAATCATTCTACTGTAATTTAACTCCATCATTCAATCAAGTAAACAAACAAATAAATTTCTCTGATGCCAGCTGGGTTGTTGATAGTGGTGCTTGTTTTCATGTGACATCTAGGAAGGATTTCTTCACATCTTATACTCCTGGTGATTATGGGGTTTTGAAGATAGATAATGATGGTATGTTAAAGGTGATTAGCATTGGCAATATTTGTTTGGTAACCAGTAATGAGACAAAGTTGACTTTGAAGAATGTCAAACACGCACTAGACATTCGTTTGCATTTGATTTCTGCTTGTGTTCTTGATTATGATGGCTATTTTAGTACATTTGGTGGTGGACAGTGGAAACTCTCCAAGGGTTCTTTGGTTATGGCACATGGAAAGAAGTGCTCAGGTTTGTATTAGACCAATGCTTCAATTTCTGTTGATGTTGTTAATATAGCTGAGTGTGATAATTAGTCAGAGTTATGACACAAAAGACTTAGCCACATTAGTGAGAAGGGACTTGATACTTTGGTCAAAAGAAATCTACTTTCAGGTTTGAAGGGTGCAAGTTTGGAAAAATGTACTCATTGTTTGGTTAAGAAGTAGAATAGAGTCTCTTTCAAGAGTCATCCTCCTTCTAGGAAATCAGAGGTACTTGAGTTGATACATTTAGATCTTTGTAGTCCAATGAGGACTAAAACATTTGGTGGTGCACTTTACTTTGTGACTTTTATTGATGATTATTCAAGGAAACTTTGGGTTTATACCTTGAAGACTAAGGACCAGGTGCTCGGTGTCTTTAAGCAGTTTCAGGCTTCTCTTGAGAGAGAAACAAGGAAAAAATTAAAATGTGTTCGCACCGATAATGATGGTGAATATTGTGGACCATTTGATGAGTACTGCAGACAGTAGGGTATTAGACACCAGAAAACGCCTCCTAAGACTCCTTAGCTTAATGGCTGAGCAGAAGGGATGAACAAGACATTGATGGAGAGAGTTAGATGTTTGCTTTCTGAAGTAAAGTTACCTGGATCTTTTTGGATTGAGGCTTTGTATACTACTGCATATGTTATTAATTTATCTCCTACTGTTACTTTACAGGCTGATGTTCCTGACAAGGTGTGGTATGGAAAGGATGTTTCCTATGACTACTTACGTGTCTTTGGGTGTAGAGCATTTGTACATGTGCCCAAAGATGAGAGGTCCAAGTTAGATGTCAAGATTAGGCAGTGCATCTTCCTTGGCTATGGTCATGATGAGTTTGGCTATAAATTGTATGATCCAGTTGATAAGAAGCTTGTTAGAAGCCATGATGTTATTTTCATGGATGATCAGATCATTAAAGATATTGACAAGACAAAGAAGTCAGAGTCTCCGAGTACTGATGGTTTGGTTGATATTGATCTAGTTCCTGAGTCTCATATGCCTGATATAGCTAACTTTGACAATCATAATGGTGTGCATAATCATATTCAGGGTGATTAGGTTAATGATGTTGTTGATAATGTTGCTGATGAAGTAGATGCTCCTGCTCGTGAGGTTGTTGATGAATGTTTCTCATTTTTTGGAAACAGAAGGGCAGCAGCGCTGCGTAGAAAGAAGAAGAAAAAGTTTTCAGATTTAATTTTGCGTGCTCAGATTGGGTGACCATTTGTAGTATGATCTTGATGATTTTTCAGTATGTTGTTCCTTGCATCGTAAACTTCTACTTGTAAGGTCAGAATTTTATTTCTCTATCTCTACTTGTTGGGCTGTTTATACCCCTTGGTGAGTTTTGAGTTTTGTTACTTTGTTGATTTTCACTTTGTTGGTAGTGAGTAAAAGTCGTTGTGATATCCTTATTTATTGGGAGACACTTTGTTGTACTCATTGATCTGTTATAGTAGAGATTTTTTTAGATTACGTCTCGTAATTTTTATTTCTCACATTGAGAGAGTTTTTCACATTAAAATTATGTATGTTCTCTTTGCTTATTTAATGTTGTATATTCTTAGATATATCTTTTAGTGGATATTTTGGTTGGCTGTATATTTTACTCTTCACAGATTCTTTTAAGCAAGAAAGATTTTTATTATCCATTTGTGCGTTGTTACTTCCATTGTATACACACCACTTTTTCTTTCCCAAGAGTAAGTACTAGATAGTATTTTTTTTTCACTGCCTTTTCTGTTCTTTTAACCAAAATCCAAGCAAAGGCAAATAATGGGTTAGCCATGAAGGATCTTGGATTGAAGATAAAATGCAATATTTCTGAAATTTCTTCATCATCACCACCAAACATTTCTTCGTCATCAAAAGAAGTGGCCTCTCTCAGATTCAAACATGCAGCCATTCCTTGAATTTCACTTGAATTTCGATTTCTGCCGACTGCTATTTCACTTGAATTTCATTATATGCCACTGTCACTCTATCGCAGTGTCGTTGGCGCCTCAATCTACAATATCTCAACTTCACCACATCTGACATTGCCTTTACAATGAGGGATGTTTTCTTAATTTAATTTCCAATGTGTTTCAAGTATTCTTATAATGGTATCTTGTTAATATACATGTCTCTTTTCTTTCATCAATCATAAGAACATATTACATTACATCATATTATTATATAAAAGATAAAAAAAGATGGAAAAAGAAAAGCCAAAAAGCAAAGACTTCTCTTTTTTAAACAGAGTAATAAAGATGCTTGGAACAATCACGATGCGAGGAAAGAATGACTAGTGTGTGCATTTGGCACTTCCCAACATAAAATAAACACATGTTGAGAGAGGATAATATTATTCTTTAAGACTTCCTCTGCAAACAGAGAAAAACAGAAAATTTACCCGTATTCAAACTGAGCAACTCATTATATAGAAAGACAAAGAGTAACTGATATAATATGTAGTATGGTATGATAAGCTAGTTTGTGTGTCGGATAAAAGGTGATATGTAGAAATTTCTCGATTGATCTTGATAAATGTAATTTTGATGAAGTAATTAAATAAAAGCTTCAATTAAAGTTTCCTATTAATTATAGCAAAAGATGGACGTAGGTGAACTACTCATATATATATATATATTTTATTTACACCTATCTTATAATTTATAGCACAATTATAAAAGCACTCCATGATATGTTGCCATTTTATATGACATGTGGGAAATTTCTCGATCTTGTAAACAAGTCCATGCCAAGCTAAGATTAATAAAATATAACATTGCTTTTTGCAATTTAAATCAGAATCAGAAGAAAACATTCGTACGGTTCGTCGTTCTGTGTTATTTTTCCAAATTTACTAATTATAATGACAAAGTTAAGATCGATCATTTAAAATTATTTTAATTTCTTAATTACTAAAATATGATTAACTATTATGTATACTTTGTATAGTAAATTAGAAAATAAAAATAAGTTTCTAATAAAATTATTAATGTTTTTAGTATATTATACATTATTTTTAAACCTTTTCATTTTTAGTTAAAAAAAATTAAAGAGAAAGTATGTTATCTCGTTCTAAAGTCAGGGCATTCTACATGACTCAACAAAAATTTATAATGGAATCTGCAAATCATCTACCTATGCGTACTGTTGGCAGCGACTAAGTCTATCATTTTATTTTTTTTACATTAAATCTACAATTTTTAAGGGAAGTATTTCAATCCTTGGCAGCTGAAGCAACCATATTCACTAGCAATTTATCATAAATGTGAACGGATTCTAAATATATAAACATATATTAGAGAGAGATGAATGGACGTATTTATCAAAGTGAGTCATTCGCTTAACTATGGTCAACAAAGACTTGGGTAGCAATTGTCTTAATTAAGTTATGATCATAATTAAGAAGTGACTGAACACTAGTTTAATCCTTATTTCTCTTTCTCCTTGTAGATTTGTTTCACACACAATTTGCTTTTACTAAAAAAACGTAGGCTCACAAATAAAATTATTAGTTACTACTTACTACTATTGCAAGAAGTACCTTATACGGTCATACCTAGTATAAAAACAGGAAACTTAGATTGAACAAGGTGTGGTGGGTGGGTGGGTGGCTAAGAGCACGCAGATCTTATCATTTTCAACTTTATAGTGCACATTTTTCTGACCAAGAACATAAACAGAACAAACAAGCAGTCCAAAAGTGATGTATAGTCCTGATTTTCATTGCGTCACTGATATTGATATAACACGTTATTTCCTGGAAGCACCCTACTCTTTGGCTTCAAGTTTCTCCTCTATCTCACTCAAAGAATAGTCAAAAATTGAACATTTTTATTTTGACCATGACAAGGCACTATATACATATACATCATAGAGCCAAGCCTCATATTATTTCTTTCTATAAAAAAGGACTATGAGCAGCGATCACTGATCCTCACCTTTTACCACCTACTACTTTCAAAATCCAAACCCATGAGTGATACCACGACTGCTACTACTGACCAGTACATGCAGTTCTATCAGCAACCTTTCATGAATGGCCCTGGCCAGGCTCTGGTGCCCCCCACTGAAGGATTCTCTGATGCAACTGTGATGACTGCTAGTCCTACCATGCCATCAGAGGGTATCTTGAGCCCAAACTGTTCATACAGCACAAGTGGCCAGTTGACTCCAAAGGGCAATGTGTCCAAACCAATCCGAAGGAGGTCTAGAGCATCTAAGAGAACCCCAACCACACTCCTCAATGCTAACACCACCAACTTTAGGGAATTAGTACAACAATTCACTGGGTGTCCTAGCAAAACCATGTCATCACCAGGGGTCCATAAGGGACCTATTACCTTAAATTTCCAACAAGGAAGCAGACAGCAGATTCACCATAACACAACTAGCAGAATGCCACCATTTGGTAGCAGAAGTCATAACCAAGTTCATCAAGTAGCCGCGCCACCGCTTCCATGGCAGAAGCAACCGGAGCAACTACTGCCTCAGCAACAGTTGTTGCAAGAGCAGCAGAGTGGTTACTCCTTTGACTATGTGAAGAGCAGTAATTTTCTTCCAACTTCGGGTAACTCCAGGCCCAGCATGGAGGTCTCTGATGGATTGCTCGTGGCTAATGATTTTGGTTTGCGTGATCTAACTGTGAATGCCTTCTCCAATTATACTTATTAATAATTAATGATAATTATATTTTATGTGATGAAAATTAATGTTTAATTATAAAGGATTCAATTATCGAATCCTGTGTCATATTAGAAAACAAATTTACTGGACTTAATTATATTCAGTTCACAGTTGTATCATGTATGCATATTATCTTTAAAAACAATAATTCATGAGGCCTATATGCTTTAATTTTATCTTTTTTATCAATTCAATTTCGTTTCTCTCTCTGTTGTTGTTTAATGGTGAGTTCTCCTGATCAAATTATTGTTCTTAATTGTAGAAGAATTTCTTATTGTTGCTCTTGTTCATATTCCTGATTGTACTGCATACGGGTATCCTATTTTGTATTTTCCACATCGTAAACAAATGCTTCCATTCCAGCTACCATATTTTTATTAGTTATTTGTTTTTACTGGTTTGCTATCATGCTATTAAAACCTCATTGGTCTTGAGAGATCTGAAACCTAAATAATTAACTAAGTTTTATTATTTGTGCACACGATAATCAAATTTTCAAAATTGAGTAATTATTCCAGGTGAATAATTCATCCTAATTTTTCACCGAGTTAAGGAATTGAATCCAGATTAATACAGACTTAATTATTCAATTAAGTGTATGTGATCATCTTTAGTTCATCTCCCTTCTTCATGCTCTTTTATACTTGTCAAGCTGATAATCTTTCACAAAACTCATGCTACGCTGATGAATTGGCTCCAATAAAGATACGAATTACCAATTTTGCATTGTTATAGCTCTCTTTCCAATTCTTGATTTGCATGACACCTTAACTGAATCATAGTAGTCACCAGCACGCGAAGGAGCACATAGAGTAGGTTCTGAATATGCTTCATACTAAGAAAACTGGTCAGAGAAATTTTCTAAGTATGCTTCAAACAAGTCTTTTGCAGCAGGTTTCAATTATTCAGGTTGAATACGATGGTTTCAAAGAAGTGATGGAGTCACCAACAAGAGTTGGATTAAGTGGTAAGCGAGTTACACTCTCTAATAATGGATCAAAATTCAAACTTTTAAAAATGTACTTAACAAGAGGCTTCTTAGTCGTGACAGTGTAGAGAATTAATCTCACGACAATCCTGGTAGAATAGCTTGTTAAAGTCAACGGGGGCCAACTTGAGCGATAACAGGGGTAGATTGGAGTGGAATGGCGGGCTCGTTTTGGCTCCATCTGCATCATCAAGAATAGTTTGCAATACCCCAAAAGTCTATCCTTATCATTTTTCAAGGTTAATTTAATATCACGTATACAATATTAAAGATATTATATAGAAACATATATAGCACCATCATAGGTCTCTAAAAAAGTAATGGTTGTACCAGAAAACGTAAAGATTAATTATCTGTATAATTCTTATCTTTGAATAATATTTGCGAGTATTGTCCACTTGGTATTTCACTGTTTCTTACTGTTCTCGTCAAGAGGTTGTGGATCTTCGGACGAAGATTGACCTGGCATCGGAGAGCCCAAGCACGAGTGAAGAAGGCAGTAGGGGCACTTACGGGACACTCCAATGTTCAAATAAGGCTAGGAAAAGAGAGTGAAAAGGAAAAAGTGTAGAGAAAAAACATAACCTATATAGAGATAAGGATGCTCTGGCTACTAACCGAGACCTAGAATGGAATGATGTGAGGACTAATGGGAGAAGCTTGGTTTGGGCCTAAAAGAAAATCTATAGCGAGATCAATTGCTTCTAGACTAGTTAACAGGAGAACGTGTAGTTCAATCAGTTTGAATGTTAAGAAGAAAAGATGGAACATATCTGACTAAGGCTGTCAGGTCAACTTATAAAGATTCCTACAAGCCCCTTGGATTCATACCGTTCCAACTATTTAAGTCACCGGTCGTTAGGATTCGTTGTGTCTAACAATTAAGTATGAAATCGTTCACGGCCGTTGGTCACCAAGACTTTGGTTGGCCAATGACCGTTGGAGAACCGTAATTAGCACGCGACAAAGATTTCTAATTTAGGCATAAGCTGATCGAGATTCTATAAGAGGAATCTCGATCGGTTTGACTCAGTAACTACTAATTTGTCATTTTGAAATGGGCCTAACTGATGAGCTTATATAGTTCGAGACCTATTATTTCGAATCCAGGTCAGTCTACAACTATTTAACAAGGTCATCTATGAAAATGGGTCAAGCTAAAAGCTGATGGAAAGAAAATAAAACTAGTATGATCCATAACTTTCTAATTTAGTCATTTGCTAAGATAGGTCGAACTAAAATTTGATAATAAAAAAAATAGTACTAGTACAGTTCAAAGGCAAAGAGCATTTATAGGAGAGAAGGCGGTGTCAAACATGACACCTTGAGAGGGCATGTACTACACCCCTAATAATGATTGTGGTAATTGTGATGAGCTTTTCTATTATGGGCCTCGCTAATCCACTTGCGACACATGTTTATTCTATTAGTAAGAATATTTTGTGGTTTATGTCACGTTGTCGTTGGGAATGTTTATGGCCAGGGAATATGATCGGCTAGGTCCGGTGATGGTCATGAACCTTGACTGTGGTCATCCAAGACCGATAATGGTCTTAGTAGGTCTTCAATCATCGTTAGGTATGTCTGGACTAAATAGGGGTAAGTTTATGTGCCGGTTTTATTGGTGTGTGTTCATTGGGTTTGGTATGTTCCACAAACCTTCCAGCTAAGAGCCTCAGATGAAGCGCTTGAGCTAATAAATTTTTAAAGATTGGTTTATGGGGTTCCATCTTGTCAGGTCTGGTACAGTTCACTAGTCCTCCATCTGAGAGCTTTAGATGAAGCAATTGAGCTAATAAGTTTTTAAGCATTTGGTTATGGGGTCCCATCCGCTGGTCTGACACGGTCCACTTATAAAAGTTTAACATTTGTGTTTCTATATTTATGTTTAGATAAAAAAATAATGATGGCAAAATACCATCACAATCTAATGACATAAACTTACATCTTGCAATCCTAGTTCATTTTCGAGAACTTAGCTCATCAAGAAGAGCTATGTTACGTACTGGAGTTGAATGATATAACTAGTGGAGATGAGACCAAGCCAAAGCAGGTGGACCTTTCCTTCATCTTCTTAGTGCTTTACCTAATTTTGTCCCATAACAATTTAAGCGAAGAGGTAAGATGTGACATATGGGATGACCTTTACACATAATGTCAAATATCTTGGTCGTTGCTCATTTAATGTCCGGGTACCCACTGACAGATAATTGAATTGCATACACTATTGTTTGAACACAACAACACAGGTGCCTCATATATAGATTTCTCAAAATTCTTCAACCATAGTACAAAAAAGGGAAAGCCTATTATAGACTCCTCTTGTTTAGGTATATAAATGAATTTTTTTATTTAATAATATTTCTATTTATATTTAAATATATATAAAAATTATTAGTTAAAATTTATAAATTTTTTATATAATTATTCATAAATAAAAATATAATCTAATTAAATTTTTATATAAATTTAAATATTACTAATTGAATCTGACTTTTTTAATTTTAATTATTAATTTATTTTAATAATAAATCAATAACTAAATTATACTTAATCCATCCATAAATCACCCTAAAAGCATTCCATATCAAAATTCTCCTCCAAAGAATGTACCACGCCTTCAAACCCTTCGGAGAAGGATTACAAATTACAACAGCCATTACTCACATATGCACAAATGGAATCAGTAATCACATTGAAGTTGAACAGGTGAGGAGCCGCCCGGTCCACAAGGACGGAACCAAAGCCAGAGGGCCCCTCCTAACATTAGTCTAGATTTATATTTCATTATCGAACATTTCTTATCTTTTATATACCAAATTAGGAGTTGCCACATCATCATATAAATCAAGGATATAAACAAAGTCATAAAATCACCATGACTTTGGTATTAAACCCTTAGATAAAGTTTTTTAATAAACCGTTTATAGTTAAAAAGAAATTAGGGTCGTCACAAATCTATGATATAAGTAAATAAGGTCTGCTAGCTCCTGGATATCAACTTTCTTTAGGGCTGGAAGTGAAAGAGTATAATTCTTCCCCACACGGTTTATTGAACACACAATTTATTTTTGAGCTCGCTTTCACTATATCACACGGGTTACCATTAGATAATAGGTGTTATAGCCTACCTAATCAATTCTTATGTGGCATAACAAAAGCCTTATATTCAATTAAGGTTGAAGTTCAATTTACATCCTTCAACTTTGTATGATGTGCAATTTAATCCTTATGATGCGTTTGGTATGAGGTTAAAATATAGAGGTGAAAAATGAATGAATCAATTTTATTTATAAAATTGTATTGAAAACTCATCCATAAAATATACACCTAAATTTTTATACTCATACCAAACTGACCCTTAAACTTAGAGTTGATGAGTGTTAAATACACTTATGTTTTAGATTTATTTATTATGATTTTTAATTAATTTTTAATTATTTTTTTATTTTTTTATTTAATTTTAAATAATTATCTCTTCATCTAATCTTATTTGAATTTTCAAGACAAATCATCGATTTTGTGAAAAAATAAAAAATTCTTGAAGAAAAATATTTGAAATATTCTTATCATATTCTTATATATTAATTAGAGTTCTAATTAGACACAAAATCTTAAATAAGGATTAGGTTGAAGATTGGATAGAGATTCTCAAAGAAATTAGATTTGGAGCAAAATTTGGATTCTAGCAGCATCCTGACCATTCATTAGTAATTGAGTCATATATTGGATTACAGATATCAGATCGATGCACCTTTTGGGACATTGAAAAGCTAACAAAAAATTCTACAACTTTTTTGTTGAGATCAAGGGAAATTTTGACCATCTGGAGGGTGAGAAAAATCGTATAAGTTAAATACGAATAGTTGTCAGGTTTTCCATAAAAAGGAGAAAACGAGTTTAGTAAATAAACTTTCTTTTTGGTTCAGAAAATACAAGAAAATTACAGAGTTTTAAAGGCTCAAAGACAGCAATGAGACAAGCCCTACGAGAGAAAGAGGAGCCTTCATAGAGCTCTCATGGAGTTGGAGATCGAATCACCATTGAAGGCGCTTGAATTTCTTCTCTACGGTTCTGATAACTCCACAATATGTAGTTATTTGTGCTCCATATCTGTGCTATATTGGTTGCTTAGCCCTTGTTTGTATGCATGAATGGATGACTTTAGCATCATATTCATTTGATTTTATTTTGATGACTTCCATTATGATTTTGAGCAAATACTTCTGAATATTTGATAAATTGAGTACATTAACATTTGTAATTGAAGTGGGAATTTCTCTATTACAGAAAAGATTCCAATTTAGAGAATTTGGACAAGCATTGGACCAAAAGGCCCAAGAGAAAGTCAAAATTAAAGACCAACATTTAACACCGCGACGCAGACATGTCAATGGCACGGCGTTGTGCATCTCCTACTTTAGTACAAAGACCCGAGGTTAGAGCGCTGCAGCGCTAAGAACTTGACGCCACGGCCTCTGTGACCTACTTGAACGTGTGCCGCGGTGTGATGTGTTCAATGCCGCGGCGTGACTCTATTTTTACAGCCTATAAATACTGTTGTATTAGTATTTCACGAGATCTTTTATCATTTTTTGGAGAGCAACTGCTAGTTTTAGGGTTTTGAGACCTAGAGGAAGCAAATGAGGCCAAGGTTGGAAGCCATCCTCTACATGGAGGATGAATCAAGCTTAGAAGATGAAATCTAATGAGCTTCCTTTATTTCCTTTCTTCTTTCTCTCTTTATTGCTTCATGAACATGATTTTTATGTTTATATTTCGTGTTTCATGGCTAGCTAAGCTGTATGTAGGGTTTTCTTTAGATCTTCCTATGGATATTGATGAGTTTATAATCTTTTGAGTATATATTGATATTTAGTTATGTTCAATCATATGGTTTTTAATGCTTTTGATTGTTTGACTAGCTTTTGATTGATTTGTTGAAATCTGATGAATTTAGACATAGGAATTTGAATTTTAGATCTAATATATGGTTGATACATGTTCGATTTCATTCAATTGGTTGGGATAAATTGATTCGCTAACTAGATAGAAATATACCTTTTAGTCATGTATAGCGGGTTTTGAGAATAAATCGTTCATGAGTGGAATTTGCACTAATTCTCATGGAAACATAGCGAGTTAGGTAAATGAAATTATGATTAATTGACCTAGACATAAGCTTTTAACTAAATCAGATTCTCAAGCTAACTTAACAACTAATTGATGTTGCTTGTAAGGATTACATGTCATTAGTTGAAATAGAAGGTGAAAAAGGATCCATTGTTCTCTATCTATCTATTTATCTTAGATTTATTGCTTTTCAGTCTTTATATTTCTTTTAAACAACTTTTATAAATTTGATATTCTTGGATAGGATAAATTAGACTATTGGTTAATATTTGGCTCTTATAAGAAGTACGTATTTTTCGTGGGAACGATATCTGACTCTTACGATACTACAAGTGCGATCCGCACTTGCGGTAAGCAAAAGAGCGAACAGGTTCTATCACGATGAATTCTTTTTTCTCTTCCTATCTCTTCTTTTCTTTTGTCATGAGTAGCTAAATTCGTGTGTTGTTAGGGTGAAGATGTAACTTAATTCAATTGACATGTATTAATATTAAATTTTTAATTAATTTCTTTTCTATTCAATTTGAGTGCTTACTATGGTTCTTAATACTTTTATGAATTGATCACTCATAAATTGATCTAGTGAGATGTGTGTAGAATCGAAAGGTTTACATATGACTTAGACTATAAATAATAAGTATCATGATTTATAATCATTTAGGAATAGAGGTTATAAATTATGTGGGAATTGTGATATTTTTCATGAGAATCCATAGAGTGAAGGTCATGTCTTTAATAATTGGGGTTTAGATTAAGGAATTAACTAGCTTTTGGTAATTAAAGAAAATTAATCTGCCAAGGAATTGAATTTTAATTAATTAAGGGATTATCCCCATCAATTAAATGATTAGAAATTAATTAGAATAAATGTCCTAAATCTACTCTTTTATCTATGATAGATTGTTAAATTAAGTGAAATCAGATCTCTAGCATCTTTATCATTATTTATTTATACCTTAATTTTTTATCGTACTATATTATTATTTTTAATTTATATATTTTTACATTATTTTGATTTTTCTTCAATTACTTATTTTCTTTTAAACTCTTTTTAATTTCAATTTTCTATAGCCTAGATAGTGTTGATTTGATGAATTTGGTATTTGACAATATAATCTCTGTGAGATAATACTTACTCATCATCATATTATTTTTACGATTTGATATACTTGTTAATTAAATAACAAGAGTCAAGAAGACTATTTTACACATGTTAAAGTATTTAAGGATCATCTTACGTATATTTAAATTACATAGGCTAAACTACACATTGTGTAAAATTAATTGAAGGTTAAATTGAACTTTTTCCTTCAATTAATATGGCAGAACCACTAAAAAGGAATAAGAGATCCAAAATGAAGAATTATTATAATTGGCACCCTTGGGTAGGATGTTGATTGTGGATGAGAGAAATCCTTGTTTTTTCTGTCAATAGGAACTCATTGCTAGCACGCCAGACAAAAAAGGGTTTTGCTATTCAATTTGAAAATGAGCAGAAAAGGTTGACATTTCCAATCTGGCTGCATTGAATGAGATAATGCTACTCAAGAACATTGAAGTCCCTTATGTGGTGGTTGAGGTGCTTGAGGAGCTCAGAGACATGATGCCCCACAACCTCCCAAGACCTTTCCTTCGTAGGCGTCTAGTGCGCAGGTTCCCCTTCAAGAACTCCATATTAGATTAGAGGCTGATTATATCATAGTGCACCTGTTATAGGAAGTAACATCCCTTGTTAACGGGTCATACTCATTGAATAAATTAATGAGTTTTGCCGTTTTCTTGAGCTTTCTTCTCAAATGTTTTCACTAATAATTTTACTGCCTCAACAGTGTCCACCACTGTTGATCTTGGAGAGCATTTGTTCGAGGTTTCAAATTTTGAACAAGTCCAATGACTCAAATAAAGGTCCTATACAGGATCATGTTAGAATAAGCCCTAGATTGCATGTCCAATTTGAAGATACAATAAAGCACTTCCTTTTTTTTATTTTCTTTTTTTATTTAAAGAGAATTAGGAAGTATCAGTACAAATAGCTTCAGTAACCTCTTCCATCCACGTAGCACTCGGATTGGATAGAGCTAACTAAGCTAATTTATGGGCTACACGATTTCCATTCTCTTACCATGCAAGACAGAAAGTGATCTGAACAACGTGGAAAGGGAAATGCAATCTTCAAGAATTGAGCCGAAAGCCCAAAATATGTAGAGGGCTCTAGCTCTGTTTACTAAAAGCGTTGCTGTTGCTTTCCAAAAACCACAACTAGGAAGCAGGAATCGAGGGCAAACCCCAGGCCCAATTGAGCAGATCAAGCTTCAGCCATATTGGGCTCCAGACCAAGAAGTTGCAACCACCTTTGTGGTCTCTAATAATTGCACCTGCTCTATCTTTACAAAGAGCACTTGTTATAGCAATATAAATGGTCGAAAAACATAGTACTCACCTCGCTTCGAGATTTAGCATAATTACATTTTATTGGAAATTTTATATATGTATCTTTTTGACATACTGTTCTTATACTATGACATTTTACTTATTTGAAAAATATCATTTACCTGTTTTATTTTATGTACAATTTTTACATTGTAGATAATAAAATAAGAGAAGTAAATATATATATATTTTAAAAATTAATATATTTATAACAAAATTTAGGAAAAGTCAGTATAATTACTCAAAAAAAGTTATACCAATATAAAAACAAGCAAAATGCTCTTAATCACGTTTTGTTATCAAAATAATTAGATTTTATCAAAATTTAAATAATTTTTTCACTAATTATCAATTTGTATTCATTCTCAATTATGTAATTAAGAATAGAGAAATGCTCATTATTACGAAACGAAATGTCGTACGAATGAGTTGCTTTCTCTTGATTATAACCAATTCTACCGTGAATTAAGAAGATTGTTTTTATCCCACTTTCTCTTTTATAAGCCTTTCGTACTAATTCGCAATCAAAGATTCCAACTATTTAACATAGCTCTCAAGAATAATGTAGTCCTTTTTTTATTATATTGGATTGGAAATGTACTTGGAAAAGAAATAAATTAAAAAAAAAATACTTGAACTCAATTGAACTACAGAATACAGACTCATTATTTGGATAATGAAATTTTTTGATATATAAGTATATTTACTTGCAAAGAAATACATATTAATTTTAAGAAAATTCGATAAACACGTAAAAAATTCACTTTTTTTTTTCAGACAATATCACTTTTTCTTGCGAAGAAGTGATAATAATAATTTATTGTAACAATTAAGAAGTAACTAAAGCTTATTTGATTTTCTTTCTCATTTCATTTATTTAGTCTGGATTCCATTTGTTTCTTTTATATATATATATGTAGAGAAATTTTTATTGTGATAAAGTAAGAATAATAAATTTTGACCATATAATTATACATAAATAGTTAAAATTAAAAGTTAATTAAATGTTATATGTGACTACTTAAAAAAATTATATATTTATATTATAATCTTAATGATCATTTATATAAAATTTAATAATCAAAATTAATTTCTCTCACATCTTACAATTAACACTCTCTCACCATATATGTTTTATATTATATATATATAAAACAAGTTTACATTTTAGCCAAACAACAGAAATAACATAAGATGGATAAGGCTATCCCGAGTTGTAACGCACTCTAACTCTTTTTCCGATTTTGCATTCCCATACCACAATACTCGCTCTCCCAAACGCTGCTCTAACATCCTTCCCCTTTCCCTTCCCCTTCCCAGTTCCCACTCTCTCTCTTCTCCACACTCACCGCCGTTACAATGCAAACCATTCATCGCTTCATCTCAGCCACCAGAAGACTCTCCTTCCGACATGAAAACCGCCGCCAACTCATACCTTCCAGAATCTTCTCAACCACCGGTTCTGATTCCAAAGATGGAGCCTTTGGCACCTTCGACGACATGAGTTGGGACACACCCTCCTCCTGGTCCACCGGGTTAACCCGCGACCACTTCAACGGCGAAATCGCCCCTTCCACTGCCGCTTCCAGTTCTTCTCAGTCCCAATCCAATAAGGTTCTCTCCGATTTGCAAGACATGGAGGACAAGCTGAGGGAACTGGAAGCCGAGAACCGAAAGAGCAAGGCCTTCGTTGATGGGTGGAAGGGTCGCATGCTCGAGACCAATGTGTTGCTTAAGCAGGTTCAGGAACCAGGTGCGAGAGGGTCTTACCTGAAGGATTCTGAGAAAGCGAAGATGTACCGATTGCACAAGCAGAACCCTGAGGTTTACACTGTGGAGAAGCTGGCTAAGGATTATAGGATCATGAGGCAGAGGGTGCATGCTATTCTGTGGCTCAAGGAGCTCGAGGAAGAGGAGGAGAAGAAACTCGGTCGCCCCCTTGATGATTCTGTTGAGCTCTTGCTTGACACTTTCCCTGAGTGAGTTCAAGTTTCTTACTTCATGACATATATCTATTCTGCTCTTCCTCCTCAAGTGTTTGTTGTATTGATTTGTGGGTCTATGAAGTATGAACATTGATCGTTGACACAATTACATGGTGAAGCTCCAAAATTCTTGATGAATTTCATATTTTTTTTAAAAAAATTTGGAAAGAGGGCCAATTTATAAAGTGATAATGTTGCTTTTAAATTTTTATGAAAAGGGTGATTAACTGGTTATCTTCGTTGCAGAACCATTTTTTTTTTCTGTGCCATTACTTCAACATGGTAAGAGGAAGTCACGGTTATCTGATTTTGCTTGTTAACTGTTGTTCCTATTTGGAATTTTGTTGCTGAGAATTGTACACCTGCAATGACATGTCAATATGTCATTTATTTTGATCAGGTGATGATTTGCCAAATTGTGTGGCTTTCCTTTTCTTTGTAGTTACATTGAGCAGATTGTGTTCGATTTTTAATTACTATGTTGTCTGCTGGGTTTGAAGTTTTCTTCAAAACCCATTCTTGTTCTAGTGTGGCTGTAAGTGGGTTACTTATTTGTATAATTTGCTGCTAAGGTGGAAATACTCTTATTTCAATTTTAACAGTACGTCCAAGGTGTAGGTCCTCTAGGGCTGCAAAGCACCAATGTTTTTGTTGATTTGCTTTTATCTTAATCAGTCATGTACAAGCTCCTATGTGCGAAGTAGAATAATGATTGGGTATATTTTTGCAGATATTAGTGTGATTGTGAATTTAATGTTATTTTGGAATAAAGAAGAGAACAATGTATTAAAGCGATATGATCATTGTAAGAGAATGGTGGAGACATTTTTTCTTCTACTACAATAATTGATTTTTTATTTGCTGTAATGATTTTTCTTGCAGATTCTTTAATTCCCATGATAGGGAGTTCCATGTTGCGTCCCTTCCTTACAAACCTGACTTCAAGGTTATGCCTGAGGGGTGGGATGGCATTACCAAAGATTTGGATGAAGTTCATTACGAGATCTCCAAAAAGGAAGATGAAATGCTCTATCGAGAATTTGTTGAGAAGATGAACTTCAACAAAAAGAAAGTAAGTTCCTTTGCCCGTTATTTTATGTTTTGTTGATAAAGTGAATGAAAACATTAAGAGCATACATTTATATCGATATTTTATGTCCTTTCTGTTGGCCTTATTGTATTAATTATTATTGTGGGCAGCATAGTAGTCTCACTTTTGTTGTAGTTTTGTTTATGCTGAATGAAAGAGATGATATTGGATAGCCACGTTGTAGAAATGAAATGGGGATAGCTTGGCATGACATATTGGTGGGACTTTTATTGTCTGTGATTATAGATTGCCCCCACAATGATGTTATTTGCTGCTGATGCTGACTACTGATCAGTTAGTGTATAGTTACTGTAATAACATAATACTTAGCTTAGGGTTACTCATGGACAAACAGTGACCAAGACTCTGTTTCTTTGTAATTAATTGTTTATTTGATCAAACTATGTTATGAAGATCTACTGTTTCTAGGGCTATCTAGATAACATTATAGGACAAATCTTGGGGATTGAACTTTAGTGGTTGTATGGATAATAATACTACTTAGTTGCAATGTTGTTAATAGCGGATGGCGGTCCATGGCGGAAAGCCAAAAATCCGCCATACAAAATGGCGGATGGCGGTTGCGGAAAATGGCGGAAGCATGGCGGTGATTAAAAAAATAAAATATATACAGAAAAAATACAAAAAAAAATCTGATAAATATAATAAATAAAACTACCATCATACACCAAGAACAATAAAATTGTAAATATATTCTATCAAATAAAATTCATCAAAAGTATCACAATCAAAAGCTAAAGGGAAAAACATAACTCATAACTTAGTCATAAACATAATCAAAGTCTTCATAAGTCATAACATAAGCAATTAAGCATAAGGTCACTAGAAAATAAAAACTAACAATACTAACAAGTGACCAAAAAGTGACACAAATCAAGAGTTCAAGACAAGACACAGTGAAGTGACAAGAACAAGTTAAAAATCTATTTGTCCCCCTCCTCCTCCTCCATCTCCACATCAACATAATCATCATTGTCAGTTCGGATAGTGAGGCATATCCCTCAAGTTCTTCTTCTTCCGAATCATCAAAATCAATTTCTTGTAATTCTTCTTCCAACTCCTCATTGTGGTCTTCAAATTCCAATTCTTCGTCGTCTTCAACTTCAACCACTTTCTCTTTTCCTCTTTTGGTTGAAGATGCACTTGCTGAACCTTTCTTGGTCTTCGAAACTCTTGCAGTTGCTGTGCTTGAACCACTTGTTGGTTCCTTTCTTTTTTTAGTTTGACGCCTAGTATATGTTCTAGGCTCTCCAATCCCCGAAGCCCTATAAACAGTTTCCCAATTAAGACCATCATCATCCTCAAAAACCCTCTCATTCGCAGCATCATCATCATCACCATCACCATCCATCTCTCCAAGTAGCCATTCATTACACTCATCAATATCATCGAGTGAGATTGGGTCAATTTCATCCCTAAGATTGTATCTTCGGTTGAGTGCTTGATTATATTTGACATACACTAAGTCGTGCAATCTTTTATGCTCAAGCCTATTTCTTTTCTTAGAATGAATCTGCAACATTAAGATAAATAATTAAAAAGTATTAATAATTATAAGAAAGTATTGACTATTATTGAGGATTTGAGGTAGACCAAAATGAAAGCAAATTGATAATTACTTGCTCAAACACACTCCAGATTACGTTCACATCCCGATGCACTGCATGTCAAGCTCAAGATTTTAATAGCTAGTTTCGCAAATTTGGAGTTGACTTGTCCGTACATTCGCCACCATTGAGCTACAAAGCCAAAGATATTTTGTTAAGCAAATGACTTAAATTTTAAAAGTTAGAAGAACTTAGAAGTTACTTAGAAGACTAGAAGTTCTATTCTTAGTTTCTCACCTGGTGCAATGGCTTTCCTCCGTAATATTGCAAATTTATTTCCAAACATACCACTAGCACTTTATAAATTGGTAACTCCAAGAGTATCTTCTCAGAGTTGCCACCAACTTCTCGATGCATGCATACAACCCATTTGTAACCTCAAAATCATATTCCATGTCCTGGGATTGTCATAGAAGAATTCTGGGTTTAAAAAGTGACCAATTTGCATGTAATGGGCGATGAAGTCAGCAAGTCCACCTCTTATCAATGATTTCAAAACCTCTTTGTATTTGCTTTCATTATTTTTGAAAGACTTGATAATGGCTTCTTTTGCCTTCTCCATTGCTTCATAAATATAACCCATGGCTGGCTTTTTCTCACTATCAACAAGCCCTCGAACAAGAGGAGCCATCACTTTGAGTATAAACACCACATTATTCCAAAAAGATGGCATGAGTACAGTTTTTGTTGCTTCCTCCCCTTAGCCTCCTTAGACAACTTGTTTCTTACCCAATCTTCTCAAAGTAAACATCCTTCTAAGATTTGCTTTCTCTTTATGAATCCTTTCCAATGATAGAAAGGATGTTGCAAATCGGGTGACTGCATGCCTCACCAATTCCCTCTTGTTTGTAAAGTACCTTAACAAACTCAAGGTACTAGAATGGCTATAGATGAAGCCAACAAGAGAGATTCCCTTTGAATTGTCTTCTTTATCGAGGAAGCTTACCAATGTCTTCCAAAATCAAGTCTATGCAATGGGCTGCACAAGGGGTCCAATAAAGATATGGTCTTTTTTCTTCCAACAACTTACCTAGCTAGAACATAGTTGCTTCCATTGTCCGTTATAACTTGGACAACCTTTTCCTCTCCAATCTCCTCCACAATGTAGAGTCAAGCAACTCAAATAATTTCTCACCGGTCTTCACAAAGTTAGACCCATCAATAGACTTTATGAACATTGTCCCAAATGAGAGAGTTGACCAAAAATTGATCAAGCATCTTTGCTTCCTATCACCAAGCATCCGACATAATAGAGCAACCAAAACTTGCCCATTGCTTCTTTTGACCCTTCAACAATTCTTGGGTGTACTCCAACTCCTTGTTGAAAGTGGAACTCTTATGTCATGATAACTCTGAACTCGCAAAATGTGGTCCGAAGCTTCCAATGGTGCAACCATGTCATGAAAGCTTTGCAATTTGATCATGTTAAATGACAACCCAGCTTGGTACCAAAACCGAGCTATATATTGATGGACTCTAGCCGTAGCTTGTTTATCACATGCCTCTTTGATGCTTGCTTGCCTCAACTTCTTCTTCTATTTTTTTCAATTGCAATTTCTGGTTTTCTAAAAAACAGATCAATAGGGCCCTTCAAATTACCCTCCTACTAGCGATGCAGTGTGTCAGATCTCTAAACCCAAACTCTTCATCCATTGCACGTTCTTCATCACTATCACCATCAAGATCAAGAATATCTCTCATTTGCGCTTTCTCGACTTTGAATTTCAGCAATTGCTTCACTCTCTCGCTTCCTTTTATCCTTCAAATATCCCCACAACTCTTCTCTAACTTCCTTTGGACATTTAGAGCAAACATTGCCATTGCCCTTCTTCCCCATTAGATGCTCTTTTGCTCTAGTGATTCCTCCCTTTGTGACTTTACCACAAAAATTGCACACACAAATCATTGGTATCATTTTCTCAAAAAGTGGTGGCAATATTTCCACCTGTGGTCCGTCTATTACTATTAGCATCCTTGAAGCGTTTGAAGAGACTTGACTTTGTCCACGACATGCCATTGTTCTAGGTTAGGTCCTAGAAGTGAAAATAAAACAGAGACTTAGATAGGATCATTGGAAAATATAGTGCAGAACTAAAAAGTGTAAAACAGTAGAGCTTGAGAGTGTAAAATACTAAAACCCAAAATGAAGAGAGGTGAGAAAACCAAAACGAAAAAAAAAAAAAAATGAATGACAGAGCAATGAACAAACAATTCTGAGTTTGAGAACGAGAACAAATAAATAAAGAAAGAAAGAAGAAGTGAAGAAAGAAGAAAATGTGAGGCGAGAAGTGAGAAAGGAGAGACTGGAGCTAAGAAGGAAAGCCCAAAACGAAAAAAAAAGAAAAAGAACGAGAATGACAGAACAATGAACAAACAAGTATGAGTTTGAGAATAGAGAACAAAGAAAGAAAGAAAAAAGTGAGGTTGAGAAGTGAGAAGTGAAAACAGAGAGACACAGTGGAGCCGAGACTAAAAACCCAAAATGGAAAAAAAAAAAAAAATGAAAGAATGAGAATGACAGAACGATGAACAAAAACAAGATGACCGTATTGAGTTTGAGAACAGTATAACAAAGAAAGAAAGAAAGAAAGAAGAAGTGAAGAAAGAAGAAGAAGTGAGAAATGAGAACAGAGAGAGACAGGGAGCCGAGAAGGATGCTACCCTCACGGAGAAGGTCGTCACCCGCCGGAGATGCACAGGGTCCCGCCGCTCGCCGCCGGAGTTGATGGACGAGGCCGCTGAGAGGAGTGGGAGGAAGTCTTGAGAGCGTGTCAGTAAGTGGGAAGTCTGTCGAATGGGTTAGGGATTTATAAAATCCCTAACGTTGAAAACCCGAAAAAACCCCTAAAAACGAGGCGTAACCGCTATTTCAGCCTTGAAACGCCATAACCGCCATGGCGCCATGGTCTGTGGCGGCCGCCATCCCCAACAAGGCGGAATCCGCATTACAGCCGGCTGGCGAATGGCGGATTCCGAGAATCCCGCCACCGCAATCCGCCATGGCGCCGCCATAGCCGCCATTTGACAACATTGCTTAGTTGTTTAACTAATTGGATACATAATGTGCCATACTTGTCATTTATTTTGTGTAAATTTTATACATTGAAAGGGAAAATTGTGGTGTGGAAGGGTGAAGACATAGATGGCTGATTTATTGGATAAAGACATATTCTAGTGATGCATTTAGCATCTTGAAAAAACTATATTCAATGACCTTAAAGAACATCCAGATTATTTGGTGGACCATGAATAATGCTGATGTAGTTATCTTTTACAATTTTGTTTTCTTTTTGGTCTTTCATTTTATTGTTTTAACAGTCTTTCTGCAAAGGAATTTAGCTTTGGTCCTCCTTCCTTTTTTTATGAGGTCTAAGAAAATGTCAAATTAGTGGAGGAGAAACACTTTGATACCTATGATAGAACCCAGAACTCAGAATCAAGAAAAGAGATGAAAATGACTGAATAATGAGCAGATATCAGTATGATATCTCTCAGATTTGTATTCTTGGAAGCCCGAAAAAACAGATTACAAGAAAAAAAAGTTCTAGACAGGTAAAGGGTCTCTAGGCCCTCCCAATTTCCCAGCCAAAATCTTGCCTACCTCTCTGCTATCCCCCCACACGAAATATACTCTCTCCCACAACAGAATCATTCCCTCCACTACTTGCTGCCAGCTCAGCAAGTTAGTTACACCCTAAAGGCCTTGCTTGTCATTTCTCCTTTTCAAGGCCCACACGTTTTCTCCTTGAATATACCTTAGTATCTGCCCATTTATCCTGTGGCCTCTTATCAACACTTCCCCCCAAAAGACTTTCCTTGCCCTCAAGGTGAAATTCAGGAAATTGCTCCTGTATGGACTTCATCGTTTCCCAAGAACTTTCAAAAGCGGGCAAGTCTTGCCATTTAATCAATACCTCCCCTATTCCTTCAGCATTTTCTCAGTATTCCAGCATCTCAGCTAGCTGCACTTTTAATTCCCAATCTTCTGCTAAGTAAAGAGGCGGGGGTTGGACTGTAGTTGAAGGTGAAATTGCTTTTTTGAGCAACGAAACATGAAATACTGGATGTACTAAACTACCTTCCAGTAATCTCAGTTTGTATGCAACTGGACTTATCTTATCCAAGATCTCATAAGGTCCATAAAACCATGGGCTCAGTTTTTGATTTGCCCTTTTTGCCAAATTCCTAAGCTTGTAAGGCTGGATTTTCAAGTAAACCACATCCCCAAGTTGATACTCTACCTCTCTTCTGTGTTTGTCAGCCTGAGTTTTCATTCTTTTTTGGGCTTGCACCAATTGCTCCTTCAACTCATCCAGCATTTGATTCCTTTCAGCCACCAATCTATTTACTTCCTCAACCATTGAAGATGCCACATCCCCTTTTACCAGTATAGTAGGGTCCTTGCCATAGAGTGCCTTGAATGGGGTCATTTTAGTAGCTGAATGGTAATTGGTATTATACCAAAATTCTGCCCAAGCTAGCCATTTGGGCCACTGTTTGGGTTTAGTACCCGTGAGGCACCTCAAGTAAGTCTCCACACATCTATTCACCACCTCGGTTTGGCTATCTGATTGAGGATGGTAGGCTGAGCTATAAAGTGTGCATACTTAGTGAGCTTGTCCACTATTACCATGATAATATCCACCCCCATAACCTTAGGAAGTCTTCCAATGAAATCCATAGACAAATCAGTCCAAATGCTGGTTGGAATAGGTAGGGGTTGCAGTATACCTCCAGGGGTTAAGGTCTGGTATTTGTTCCTTTGGCACACCTCACAAGGTTGTACATATTGTTGGATGTCCTTCTTCATTCCTTCCTAAAATAGTAGTCCAGAAATTCTTTTGTAAGTCTTTAAAAACCCAGAGTGACCTCCAATGGCTGAATCATGGAATTCTTTAAGCACCACTGTGACCTTTGGGGAACCCCTAGGAATCACCATTCTCCCCTTATATAACAGCCTGCCCTTCCTGAGTTGGTAACCTGAATGGGAATCAGGTTGATGCAATAAATCTTGTATGATGCCTCTGAGTTTTCCATCATTCTGAACCTCTTCTTCCAGCCCATCCCACTCATTGAACTGAACAGCTGAAATGGCTGCAAACTGGAACTTCCTTGATAGGGCATCTGCTGCCCCATTTTCCTTTCCTAGTTTATACCTTATCTCAAAGTCAAATCCCATCAATTTGGAGACCCACTTCTACTGCTCCTCTCCTCCAATCCTTTGATCTGTCAAAAACCTAAGACTCATATGGTCTGTATGGACTATGAAGTGCCTCCCCATTAAATAATATCTCTATTTCTGTACAGCCAGCACTATAGCCATAAGTTCCCACTCATATACTGATTTGTTTTGAGCCTTGTCCGAGAGAGTTTGGCTCATATAAGACACTGGTTTGCCTTCCTGCATAAGTACCCCTCCTACTCCTTTTTCGCATGCATCCATTTCCAACACAAAAACCTTCTCAGAGTTTGGGACAACAAGGACTGACAATGTTGTCATGGCTGTTTTCAGCTGATCAAAAGTTGTTTGGGCTTCCAAACCCCATGCAAAATTATCCTTCTTGAGTTGTTGGGTCAAAGGCCAAGCTATCTTTCGGTAATCCTTCAGAAACCTTCTATAGTACCCAGTTAAGCCCAAAAACCCTCTCAATCCTTTAATATCTCTCGGTTGGGGCCAATTTTGCATATCCTCCACTTTCTTGGGATCTGCTGCCATCTCTTTGTCAGAAATGATATGTCCCAAATATTCAAGCTGCTGCTGTCCAAAAATGCATTTCTTTTGGTTGACAAACAGTTGGTTTTCCTTTAACAGCTTCAGTATCATTCTCAAATGCTTTCTATGAGCTTGTAGATCCTTGCTGAAAATCAGGATATCATCAAAGAAAACCAAGACAAACTTCCTTAAGTAAGGCTTCAATACCTTATTCATCAAAGCTTGGAAAGTAGAGGGGGCATTGGTCAACCCAAAAGGCATCACCAAGAATTCATAATGCCCCTCATGTGTCCTGAATGCTGTTTTGGAGATGTCTTCCACTCTCATTCTAATTTGGTGATAACCGGATTTAAGGTCTAGCTTGGAAAAAATAACAACCCCCCCAAACTCATCGAGTAATTCATCAATTATTGGGATTGGGAACTTATCCAGTATGATGAGTTTGTTTAAAGCCCTGTAATCTACACAAAATCTCCACCCTCCATCTTTCTTTTTGACCAAAATCATGGGGCTAGAGTAAGGACTAGTGCTAGGTCTAATTATTCCAGCAACCAACATTTCATCCACTATCTTCTCAATCTCATTCTTTTGGTAGTGAGGGTACCTGTAAAGACGGATATTGGGGATTTGAGCTCCTTCCTTTAGGTGAATTGCATGATCTTGGTCTTGGGGAGGAGGGAGTCCTGGTGGTTCTTGAAAAAGTTCAGCATACTCCTACAAGTCCTCTTGTATTTCCTCAGTCAACTTCCCCATTGGCTGCTCCCCTGCCACTCTTGATACTCTATATAGTACCCCTCTCCTTCATCCCTTAGGGCCTTCAGCATGGTTTTGTATGAGTCTTGAGCCTTACAAAGGGATGGTTCCCCTTTCAAAGCCACCTTCACCTCATCCTTCTCCTATTTCAGAGTAAGATCTCTGAAATTAGCTTGGATATCCCCCAAACTTTCCAACCAATCCACTCCTAGCACCACTTCAGCTCCCCCCAAATCAAAGAGAAAGAAGTTTTGCTGAATTTCCACACCTTGAATCCCAACCTTCACATCCTTGCATACTCCTCTGCTTCTTATTTTGCAGCCATTTCCCACCTCAACTGTATAAGCCACGATGTCTTGGATTGGTATGTTTAATTTCTGTACTAACTCCCTTGAAATGAAATTACTAGAGGCCCCACAGTCAATGAGCACCATGACCTGTTGCTGGCCAATTCTGCCCCACAGTTTAAGGGATTTGTTGGAGGTCATCCCCATAATGCTCTTCATTGAAATCTGTTAGGATTTAGCCTCCAACTCCAAAAGAGAGTCCTCCACTTCCTCCTCTATTTCAATTTCTTCCTCTTCCTCACTTTTTACCAAGAAGAGCTGGTAGTGTTTAAACTTGCAGACATGCTCACGTCCCCATTTCTCACCACATTTAAAACAAAGCCCCTTCCTACTTCTCTCTTGTAATTCGGTTTGAGATAATCTCCTCGGCTTGGTGTCCTTATTTTCCTCTCCTACTCCATCAGGGGGTTTAGGTTCCACGGAATTTCTATAGAAGCCCTGAGTTTTCTATGTTGGCAGTCAGAGTTTTAAATCTCGGACCGCATCACGTCTTCCCCGCCGCATTTGGCCGCATCCTTCATTCCTTATACCGCAACCGACCTTTGAAACCCCGTTGGCGTCCTCTTCCCTCCCCATTCCTATACTTGGACCTAGTCCCTCCCTCCCCTGTTCTAGGTTTGGAAGTACCTGCTCCCTTCATGTAAACTCCTCTTTTCTCTCCTAGTCCTCCTCTTCTTAATGCCCAATTCTTTTCCTCAAGTAGTTGGGCCTTGTCCATGAGGTTTGACAGGGACTGCAGATCATATAACTTCAATTCAGCCTTCAATTCCTCACACAACCCGTTTAGGAAAATCCCCTTCAGTACTGCTTTATCCGTGTGCTTAACTGGTCCAGACACCAACTCAAATTGTTCTCTGTGTTCCGTGACAGTCCCACACTGTTTGATGGTCAATAATGGTTCAAGGGGATTTTGAATAATCCCTGGTTGGAACCTTTTAATCACAGCCTCCCTGAATTGCTTCCAGCTTGGTGAAGGAGTTTGTTCCTCCTACCATTGATACCAATTTAGAGCTTTCCCCTCCATTGCGACCATCACCGCCCCCAACATTTCCCACTCCTCCATCTCATTAATTTTGAAGTAACGTTCTACCCTGTTCACCCATCCATATGCATCATCCCCTGCGAAAACTGGGATTTCCAGCTTCCTCATTCCCTCATTCCACCTTGAAGGCCGACTGTCCTTGGAGGATCCTCTCTCTGAATCCCGAGACCACCCATGATTTTTGTGGGTTGAATTGCACGTTCTGGTCGACCCCGCTTGACTCCCTCTTCCCTCCTTGCTGCCACCATCTTCGCGCGGCTGGGCCTGATGCCGGCGTCGTGACCTTCCTCTCGAGTTCCCCTTATGTCGCGCCTTCATCATTTGCATGAACTCTTCCAGCCATTCCTGCATTGAGAGACTCTCAGCTCTCCACTCCAATATGCTCTTTTCCATCGTGTCCATCCGAGACTCCATGGTTAAACGAGTATTAACCATTCAGCTGTGCTCCAAGATCGTGGAGCTTTGATACCAATTTGATAGAACCCAAAACTCAGAATCAAGAAAAGAGATGAAAATGATTGAATAATGAGCAGATATCAATATGATATCTCTCAGATTTGTATTCTTGGAAGCCAAAAAAAACAGATTACAAGAAAAAAAAGTTCTAGACAGGTAAAGGGTCTCTAGGCCCTCCCAATTTCCCAGCCAAAATCTTGCCTACCTTTTTACTAACCCCCACACGAAATATACTCTCTCCCACAACAGAATCACTCAACAGAACCATTCCCTCCACTACTTGTTGCCAGCTCAGCAAGTTAGTTACACACTAAAGGCCTTGCTTATCATTTCTCCTTCTCAAGGCCCACACGTTTTCTCCTTGAATATTCCTTAGTATATGCCCATTTATCCTGTGGCCTCTTATCAACCTATCTGCAAGAAAGAAAATGAGGCATACAAAATTGTGCTAATTACAGAGGAGAAGCACTTTTATACCTATCTACAACTACAAGTGCCATGAAATGGTGAAACTAAGTGAAAGAGTAGATTAAGACAAGAGACTTGCATGTTAGAGATCCAATTTGGTTTTATGCTAGGTAGGTCAATCATGGAGGCTATATACCTATTGTGGGGTTCGATGGAAAGATGGAAATGGGAAAAAGAAAGATCTGCGCTTGACCTTCATTGATTTTGAAATAGCCTATGATAAGATGCCATGAGAAATATTGTGGAAGGCTCTAAAGAAGAAAGAAATTTGTATTGAATAGATTAAAACTATAAAGGATATATATGATGGGGCAATGATTAGTGTGCAAACTCGTCTAGGTGTAACAAAAGGTTTTCTTATAACAATAGGTTTGCAGAGGGGGTCAATTTTAAATCCATAAATTAAAACTATGGTAAAGGATGTGCTTACTAGACATATCCAAGAGTCGGTTCCTCAATTCATGCTTTTTTCATGTGATATAGTCCTATTTGATGAGTTGAGAGAATGAGTAAATCGTAAACTTGAGTTGTGGAGGAATCAAAGAGTTTTTGGTTAAGTAGGAGTAAGAAGGAGTATATGGAATGCAAGTTTAGCAAGACGCAAGTTAATAATGTTTTGGAGGTGAAAATTTCAGGATCACATCATACCATGAGTTGCATGGTTTAAGTATCTTAGGGATAATGTGGAGATTTATGGGGATGTCACATGGATTGAAGCTAGATGGGTGAAATTGACAAATGCTTTGGCCATAATTTGTGATTGCAAAGTGTCTGTCAAACAAACTCAAAAGGAAAATTTTATCGGAAATCTCTAAGACCAACTATGTTCTATGACATTGAATGGTAGGCAGTGAAATTCAAACAAGAGCAAAAAATAAGTATATTGGAGAATAGATTATTAGAATGCTTAGGTTAGGTGGATGAGTGGACATACAAGATAAGATTAGGAGCAAAAATATTAGGGAGAAAGTTGGAATAACACCTATTGAAGAGAAGATGATGGAAAGTGATTTGATGATGCTGAATAAGACCAATAGAAGCTCTAGTGAGAAATGTGAATCTAATGGAAGATAGTCCGATTAAAAATGGTAGATAAAGACCTAAGGGAACATTAGGAGAAGCCATTAAAAATAGACATTGCTCTAAATGGTTTTACTGAAATCTTGGTTTTTGATAAGAGTCCAATAGCATGGATTGATCGCTATAGCCAAACCCCCTAGTGTGATAAAACTTGGTGGTTGTTATTCAGTTTCCTTTTGCATTGTTTGATCAAAATACTTTTCTATGAAAACTTGGTGGTTGTGGCCTAAACAGTTTTACTCTTACTAGTATTTGTTGATTGCTGTATTAATACATATTCTAACAACTACAATGGGTGTACAGCTCTTCTCACACACATACCACGCCTCTTTTCTGGCCCATGTGCTGCTAGTTGGATTTTGTTTGTGGAACATTGAATAATGTGGTTTTGGTTGTGTACAGATGGCTGGAGAGGTGAAATGCCACAGGTATAGTCGACGGCGACCTTCAAATGGATGGACTTTTACTGTAGAGAAATTGGGACCCCGAGGGAAGCGTGGAGGTGGTGGGGGCTGGAAATTTGCTAGCATGCCTGATGGATCAACCCGACCGCTGAATGAGATGGAGAAAATGTATGTGAAACGAGAGACTCCACGCCGGCGACGCAGGATTCTTCCTTGATTACATGATGCTTATGTTTTGAACTTTTGACTAGTTGTTAAAATTAGATTTTGTAGTCCAATCATCCAATGCATTCAATGGCTTGGGATATAGGGATGTATTGTTAATTGTTATCTCATTTTTTTTCAAGTGAGTTTTTATAGTTTATTTTAATAAGCTGAGCCAAGGGTGATATTTTAATTCATTCTCATTATATTGCTTAACTTATGCACAGTGATGTTAAGGTCCTCTTTACTGTCAAGAAAAAGGTAACTACAACTAATTTAAATGTGAAATATATAATCTCATACAGATTTGTCTTTAGGCATTAAGGGTAGTGCAGGCATGAAGAGATGATCCTGTGGCCCTAAATAAGATTTGGGTGTTCAATGCTTAAGTCAGCTCGGATAAGCTTATTATAAAGTGAGATTGTCAATGAACAAGTAAATGTGTATTTATTATTAAATTTTAGTGAATTATGATTACGATGTACTTTAGATTAAATTAATAATAAATACATTCTTATTTATTTAATTTAAAGATAAATTCACTTTAAAAAAATTTTTAGTTCATATTAGCCACTCAACATACCTTTTTTTACTAGTGTTGTCTTAATTGTTCAAATGAAATTTAATGAAGCTAAAAGGGTTTGTTTGAGACCTAAAGTGAAAAAGAGCATTCTAAAGTTGTATTGGGTGTTTCAGATGATTCAACATATGCATGTAGATATTCTGGTACTGTAATGTTGCTTATCCTACTGGCTATTTTTTTCTTTATCAAATAAAAATAAGGCAACCGTTATTTTCATTTTACAGTAGTTATACATAATCTCTAAGACACAGTTTTGTATGCATTTCCAATTTGAAGTTTTATCTAATTTGAAAATAGCATTGTATTTAAATATTTTTTTATTAACGAAATAAAATGGAACAAGTGAAGATGAGTTTAAAAATGATCAGAAAGAACATAATAAAATTATATTTCTCTTTGTTTAGAATATTAAGAAAGGAATAGAACGAAATTTTATTATCTTATTTGAGAATTGACTTATCAAAAAACCAAACAAAATATAATATGTTTATTTTTAATAAGTCTGTAATATTGCGCACCTATACAAGCAATGAGAGAACTTGTTGCTTTCTGACTTGACAATGGGTGGGCAGTGGGTAGGGGATCGACTCTTGCACCCTTCAAAATAACACCTTTCAAAATAACACTCAATTTGTCTTATCCTATTGCTCTATGGGGTTTTGGGGATGAAAACCCGACCTTCCAAAATGGCAGCTTTCAAAATAACACTCAATCTGTGTTATCCTATTGCTCTATGTGGCTTTGGGGATTATAACCCAACCTCCTTCCAAAAAAGGTATTAAATCTAGCACTCTACCTCTTCACCAGGCACATAGGAATATTTTATGTAGAAAATTTATACAATAATAATTCACAATCTTAAAATTAATCCGTTAATCCATTATTCATATAAATTAAAAGATTTGTTTAGAATAAGCATTAAAATTAGGGGTGTTTATGAGAAGAATTAAAAAGGGTTTGACTTGATTCAAACTCGATCCAATATTTTGATCAGACTATTTTACTAATAACTTGACTCAATCATGATCCTATTGCTCTATGTGGCTTTGGGATTAATATATAAATATAATATATAAATTTAAATATTATACATAGTCAATATATAAAATTATAAGAGTAGGAACTAAAACTAAAGAATATTTTATATATATTTCAAAACAAATAATATCAATATAAATATATCATCATATCTTAAAGTTATTAATTGAAGTCAAGATTTAAGAAGACTTATTATTTATAACTAATTGTAAATATATATATATATTAATAATAAGCATTAAAATTAGTGTTTAACTGAACTAGATCTTAAAAATACATCGAGTCTAATGTCTAGAACTCAAATCCATCCTAATTAGTTTCGGGTTATTTTACTTAGAGGACTGAACTTGATCTAGAACACTCCTAATTAAAATTGTTTTGTAAAAATTGATATTGTAAAACATCCCTATAAAATTTAATATTTATTTTTAAAATTTTATGATTTAATTATACATAATAATAATAATGACTAAATTTTTTCAAGTTACTCAATACCAATCATTAGTCATATCATGATCAGTCTAGGATCGAGTTTAAAAGATTGACCTAATCAAAATATTAAATTACAATCAAGCCAAGTTAAATCTGGCTAATCCAACCTCCAACCAATGAGCACTTATAATCTTACTAATGATAACATTTTGCTCTTTAAATTAGAGTATCTTCACATATATTACCATGAGACTAATTCATTGAGCTACGATCGACGATTAAGTATAATCCCAATAGTTTCCTTCTTATTATAACTTATGAGTTAATTATCATGTAATTTAATTTAAAACAATGAAATTTCTACAAGTTATTTTTTAATTTGTAATACACATGATATGTAATGTAATCTATCTATGTTACAAGGCCGGATCTAGAACACTCCTAATTAAAATTATTTTGTAAAAAGATATTATAAAACATCCCTTAATTTTAATTTTTTATTTTTAAAATTTTATGATTTAATTATACATAATAATAATAATGACTAAATTTTTATGTTTGATCTAAATTTCAAGTTGACTCAATACCAATCACTAGTCATATCATAATCAATCTAGGATTAAGTTTAAAAAATTGACCTAATCAAAATATTAGATTGCAATCAAGCCAAGTTAAACCTCGCTAATCCAACCTCTAACCTATGAGCACTTATAATCTTACTAATGATAACCTTTTGCTCTATAAATTAGAGTATCTTCACATATATTACCATGAGACTAATTCATTAAGCAGTGAAGCAATTAAGACGCAATCCCAATAATTTCCTTCTTATCATAACTTATGAGTTAATTATCATGTAATTTAATTTAAAACAATGAAATTTCTACAAGCTATTTTTTAATTTGTAATACACATGATATGTAATGTAATCTATCTATGTTACAAGGTTGGATCTAGAACACTCCTAATTAAAATTATTTTGTAAAAAGATATTATAAAACATCTCTTAATTTTAATTTTTTATTTTTAAAATTTTATAATTTAATTATACATAATAATAATAATGACTAAATTTTTATGTTTTATCTAAATCTCAAGTTGACTCAATACCAATCATTAGTCATATCATAATCAATCTAAGATTGAGTTTAAAAAATTTACCTAATCAAAATATTAAATTACAATCAAGTCAAGTTAAACCTGGTTAATCCAACCTCCAACCTATGAGCACTTATAATCTTACTAATGATAATCTTTTGCTCTTTAAATTAGAGTATCTTCACATATATTACCATGAGACTAATTCATTAAGCACTGACGCAATTAAGATGCAATCCCAAACAATTTCCTTCTTATCATAACTTATGAGTTAATTATCATGTAATTTAATTTAAAACAATGAAATTTCTACAAGTTTTTTTTTAAATTTGTAATACACATGATATGTAATGTGATCTATCTATGTTACAATTAATAGGACAATGATCCGTCTGTCTATTTTTTAAAAATATATAATTTTCCTTCTAGACGTGGTGTTTGGAATGTGGGAAAACTCAGAGAAAGAGAATGGAATAGGATGGGCTTCGGCCCCGCTGATGAACAGAAAGGACAGACGAAAGGGGGGAAGCACATTGCATATCAATCTGCTTCTCCCACTCACTGTTACGTCTCTCTAAACATTAACAAAACCCAAAAGTTTCCATCTTCATCACTCTTTTGGTTGTCGTCTGTGTCACTACCCCCACTCACTTCGACATACATACGTTTGGGATGTTGTGTCCTCTCCTTAGGAACTTCGACATACACGCCACGCTGAATGGCTGGTGATGGTGAAGTTGCTGTCTTTGCTGAAACAAACTTGGGCACTCGCATTGCTTTCAATGCCCCTCATCACATTACAGCTGGAGCACTCAAAAGTAAGAATAAAGCTCTCTCTCTCTCTCTCTCTCTTTGTAACCAAACATAAAATATCTTGTTTTCCTCTTTTTAGGGTCGGCAAAGTTTAGATTTTTGGTTTAAATAGCTTACCCTTTTGAAAAATTTGGTGATTTTGTTCATCTTTGATTTGTAACCTCTGGCTCCATATCTTGTAATGTTGTTTGTCCTGTCTCTTGACGAAGCTTCTACCTTTCTCTGTGGTATGTTATTACTAGAATGTCTATTTTATTAGAACGTCTCACTTGTTTTATGTGAATTGTTGGTTATGATGTTTATAAAGTCAGAACCACTATGAGGAGGTGTCTGTCTTATGAGATGAGGAGGTGTCTGTCTTAGAGTTCTGTCTCTTAAAACAAACCTGCTATTTCTTCTACATGTTTATATTGGGAATCTTTTGCACCACCTTAGAATCTCCTCCTTATGGATTTGTATCTCGTTAGCATTAATTTTTTTTAGCATTTATGAGCATCTATTGTGGAGTGTGTACAAATGAAACTCCTCTCAATTTCCTTTTTTACTCTAGTCAGAGACAGTATTTATCAAATCAAATTATTTTCTCATCCATTATGGCCAAGCTGAAGGATAAGTACATTGACTTTCAGCTCTATACCTAGCAGATTTGAAAAATGAAAGACAGCTGCATCACTGTACATAAATAAGTATGCAGTTGTCTTCAAGTTTAAAATTAAAAGATCAAAACTAGTCATGCTGTTTAATAATTAATATAGCATTATAGTGGTTCAATGATTGTTCTGCAGGAGACTTTGAGAGAGTGCACTTCATATGTTTACCAGATACAGGAGAGATCCAAGTTAATGGATTAATGGTATGTATTTTCTGTTTTAGTATCCATGTATAATGAGTTTGTGCTCAACAAATTACAAATTCTGCTAGGTCAAGCGAAAATCATGCTTCTACTACCTGCCCGATTCCCTGCCTATCAAGCATGCTTTCCCTGGGATGAGAAGAACATGGTTTCTTCATGTGGAAGTGAGGCATTTAAAGATTTTGTGTATTTTACCCCAGGCTGTGGAGAAATACTTAGGTACTCTAAGAGTAATGCTCTCAACGGCTCAGTTTTTTTCTAAATTTATTATATAATATTATAAATTTAATCTGATGGCATGTATTCTTTTTCTGTGCCATATGTTATATTTTTATTGGATTAGTCATTACATAAAAATTTCTCCTGGCTATTCTTTCAGAACCTCAAGACATAATGACCTGCAATAATGAAGATACGGCAAGATGCAACAGTGAGAAAAAGAAGATGGAAGGATTCCATCCCCCTGCATATTTATTGGAAGAGCATGGAACTACTAATCATATTTTAAAGAAGCAGAAGAAGGAAAAGGGAAAATCTCATATAAATTACATGCAGAATGCAGCCAGTGGAATGCCCGAAGGATGCTCCTACAGATTTGAAGATAAACCTACTGGTATAGCCATTAAGAGCCAATATGTGATGCCTGAGAATAAAGTTGAAAATCTGATTGAGTTAAGTGCTAACTCGATGCAAGGCGGTCTCAGTGAAGTGATATCAGTCACAGGTTTAATCCATAAATATTTTTCAGGTTTCAATGGGATTGACAATTTTAGCAGCCCTTCAAGCTCAGATGTCACATCTAGAGTTGTTCATAGTGAGATTGAAGTTCAATCGAAGAGCAGAGCACGCAGTTTCTCAAAGAGACAAATTGATTCCGTGCCAAAGTTCACTCCCAAAACACCTCCACACGTCTTGCATGCTTCATTGCATGTTGACTTGGTTTCCAAAAATTCAGGGGACAAAAGTAGAAGATCCAAAGTTGGGAAACGTCTTCTTGTAGCTTCACAGAGTCTTGGGGTTTCTACTACTAAGCATAGTCCCACACTTTCGTTCTATAGATTTAAAGATGGAAAACAACTAGAGTACAAATCTCAAATTAATGGTTCAGTATTTGCTATCAGTGATAGTGATAATTGACATTATAGTGCAGACTGTGAAAAGGGTGTAAATATGAAGTGATTAATTGTATTTTTTTTAAAATCTATTTATGTGTTCTGATTTAGTATTACCATGGGGGGAATTCATGGGCAAAATGTTGTAATTTCAAGATGTAGATCACAAGAAAGCAAATAGATGTGCAATTAACTAGCAGTTTGTTACTGTTGAGATTTTTGTTACAAAGATGTCGGAGCTATGTTATTTGTTCACAAATGCTTGTCTAAACATGCAGCCTTGCCCTAGAGCTATTTTCCAAAGTCTTGGTGCAAAAGAATGAGGAAAGGAGTGGATTGTATAGTTTTCAGTTTTTGTAGGATTGTTAAGTCAACTAGGTAAAATTCTAGTCATCTATCAAACATTTATCCAACATTTTGTTTGCTTTAATGTACTATTTGCTTTTCCTTTTTTTTTATCCCAAGTGTAAATTTTGCAGTTCAAATTGAGCTTATTGTGTGTTTATAACTCTTTCTGAGAACTAGAACGGAATGGGTGGTCTGATTTGCTTCATTTGGAGTAGTGTATATTTTTCTCTTCAAGAGAATGCTATGCTTTCAACAAGAGCCCTTACTGAGTTCATGTCTGTCCTTATCCCCTATGCCTCTTGTATTTTATCCCCTCACCACCCCCATTCTATAGTCTATGTTCTATTGTTCTCTTTTGTGTACAAACTTGTACCCCCCGTTCACCCTGTTCCTTGTCCTCGTTTTAAACTATGGGAGAATTTTCTGATAGCTGAAGCTCGAGTAAAGATGAGCTTAAAATAAATCATTTCTTACCCGGAAAATTTTTTAAATCTGAGGGACAACCCCTCTTTTTCTTTCTTAAAAATCTTCAAAATCAAAAGTTTGAGTTGTTTTTTTTTTTATTAATTTTTTACTTCCAATCTCCCATCCAAAATATAAATTAAATTAAATAGTCATCCAAAATAATCTTTCCAAATATGAAGGTTTTTTCTTTACTGAAAAAAAAAAAACTTAGCAGTAAAAAGATGAAACTGACTGATTAGCTTTTTTTGTCTCCTTTGACCAAGTATTCCTATAGGCATTACTATGAGACTAATCTTTGAATAGTATTGTCACTAAGAAATTCTTTCAATAATTATCTTTTCAGAATTTAAACTTTGATCACTTTCTAAAAATATAATTCCTTTATCAATGTCCTTGTTAGTAAACTGATTGACTAGCTAGAATAGAATGCTACAATCTTGTGTTATTGAACCCAAATACGTGAATGGCTGCCTATTTTATGTCCTCTCCTTCTAGAAACAGGTCCAAAAAGCACGGCTCTAGAGCAAACTTTAAGCCCAACCGAGAAGCCCAATGTGCACAGCACATGCCAATATAACACCCGAATAAGTGCTCCAGCACCACACAATCAATCCATCTAGCTTCTTTAATTTTTGAATGCACCCAACTCAAGACATTACGATTCCATTTTCCTGTGACTGAAGAACTGAACTTTGTTCTCAAAACATAGCAAAGTTCAATTTTTCAATGCACCCAAGAAAATCTCCACCGCTACTGGGTCCTTCGTCGACCATAGCGCTCTGATTCTCAACCCTTAAACTAAGAAGAAGACAAGAACCACGTCATTTTCACTCATTCACAATCACTGTAGTGTACTACTTCTCTTCTTCTGCTTGAAATTGGTACACCTCGGCGGTTCAAAGCTGTTCTGGTGGGGGAGAGCACCAGCCACATGAAGCTCAGCGTTCTCAAATATCAAAGATGAGGGTTCATCCCACCCATCCATCACTCATACCCCAAAGACTTGAATTGGCAACCCAATAACCTGCAAAATTCAAGGTAAATAGCCCCCTCTTCCTTCCACCTTCTTGCTCTTACCTCTAAATTCTATCCCTCTCTGAACCCACCTTTTTTTTTTTGATTTTCAGAATAAAGTTTGTAACTTAGGAATCAATCAATGGTTTTGGATATGGAAAAGAGTATATACACATTTCTCACTATATACCGTTGGGAGTCACTCAACTGTATGAAATATAGGTTGGCTTCCCTCAGGCCTGTCCATGGAAGGTTAGCTCTGAAATTTCTCAATTGGGTCATCAAACAACCTAATTTGGAGCTCAATCATGTCACCCATATCATCTGCACTACTACCCACATACTTGTTAGAGCTAGAATGTACAACTTTGCCAAAACAACCTTGAGATATATGTTACAAATGCCCATTGGCTTGAACTCTGTCTTTGGTGCTCTGATGGAGACATACCCCATTTGCAACTCAAACCCTGCTGTTTTTGACCTCCTGATTAGAGTATGTTTAAGGGAAAAGATGGTTGGAGATGCTGTGCAGACTTTCTACTTGATGGGTTTCCGGGGATTCAAGCCGTCTGTATACACTTGTAACATGGTGCTTGGTTCCTTGGTGAAAGACCAGAAAGTTGAGTTGTTTTGGTCCTTTTTCAAAGGAATGCTTGCCAAGAGGGTTTATCCTAATGTTGCTACATTCAACATATTGTTAAATGCTTTATGCGAACGAGGGAAGTTTAAAAGTGCTGGTTTCCTCTTGAGAAAAATGGAAGAAAGCGGTTATTTTCCAACTGCAGTCACTTATAATACTTTGCTCAATTGGTATTGCAAGAAAGGAAGGTATAAAGCAGCGTCTGAGCTGATTGACTGCATGGCATCTAAGGGTATTGCGGCAGATGTTTGTACATATAATGTGTTGATAGATAATTTGTGCAGGGAAAGCAGGAGTGCAAAAGGTTATTTAATGTTGAAAAGGATGAGAAAGAATATGGTGTATCCTAATGAGGTAACATACAATACTCTTATTAATGGATTTGTTAAGGAGGGGAAGATTGGAATTGCTACTCGAGTTTTTGATGAGATGTCTTCATATAATTTGTTACCAAACAGTATCACTTACAATACTTTGATTGATGGGCATTGTAGCAAGGGCAACATTGGTGAAGCACTGAGACTTTTGGATATAATGGAATCACGTGATTTCAGACCTAATGGAGTGACATATGGGACTCTTTTAAATGGGCTATCCAAGCATGCTGAATTTGGATTGGTTTCCAGTATTCTTAAGAGAATGAGAATGAATGGGGTGAGAGTTGGTCATATTAGTTATACGGCAATGATTCATGGATTGTGTAAGAATGGCCTGCTTGAAGAAGCTGTGCAGTTGCTGGATGATATGTTAATAGTTTCTATCAATCCTGATGTTGTTACATTTTCAGTGCTTATAAATGGATTTTTCAGGGTGGGGAAGATAAATAACGCAAAGGAGATAATGTGTAAAATGTACAAGGCTGGACTTGTGCCAAACAGCATTTTGTATTCAACATTAATCTACAACTATTGCAAGATGGGAAACCTAAAAGAGGCATTAAATGCCTATGCAGTTATGAACCACAGTGGTCATGTTGCAGATCACTTCACATGTAATGTGTTGGTTGCCACTTTTTGTAGATGCGGGAGACTTGAAGAGGCTGAGTATTTTATGGATCACATGAGCAGGATGAGTCTTGATCCTAACTCCATTACTTTTGATTGCATTATAAATAGTTATGGAAATTCTGGTGATGCATTAAAAGCATTTTCTATGTTTGATAAAATGAATAGGTTAGGCCATTTCCCAAGTCAGTTCACATATGGGGGTCTATTGAAAGGACTTTGCATTGGTGGACATATTAATGAAGCCAAAATTTTTTTGCATAGACTTCGTTGCATTCCTTACGCCATTGATAATATTTTGTACAACATAATACTTACTTGGACATGTAGATCTGGAAATTTATCAGATGCAGTTGCCCTTATATATGAGATGGTTACAAATAATTTTCTGCCTGACAGTTATACATACACTAGTCTTATTGTGGGGCTATGCAAGAAGGGTAAAATGGTTGCTGCACTCCTTTTTTCAGGGAAGGCAATTGAAAAAGGATTATTATCTCCAAATCCTGCTGTGTACACTAGTTTAGTTGATAGTCTTCTTAAGGAAGGACATTCAAGAGCTGCTTTGTATATTTTTGAAGATATGCTGAACAAAGGTGTTGGTCCTGATACTATTGCATTCAATGTGCTTCTGGATCGATACTCAAGGAAGGGAAAAATGTTGAAGGTGAAAGATATCCTTTCAGCAATGAGGAGTAGAAATTTATGCTTCAATATGGCTACTTACAACATTCTCCTGCATGGATATTCAAAGAGGCATGCCATGGCAAGATGTTCTATGCTATACAATGACATGATCAGACATGGTTTTGTGCCAAATAGGTTAACTTGGCACTCTCTTATTCTTGGGTATTGTAAGTCTGGATCATTGGATGTTGCTGTAAAAATTTTAAGAAGGATAACACTTGAAGGTTTTATAGCTGATTGTTTTACATTTAACATGCTTATTACCAAGTTCTGTGAAAGGGATGAGATAAAAATGGCCTTTGATCTGGTAAAACTAATGAATATTTTAGTTGTTATTCCTAATGTAGATACATACAATGCCCTTTTTAATGGACTCATTAGAACTTGTGCTTTTGATGAAGCCCATTGTGTTTTGCAAGCCATGTTGGAAAATGGTTCTGTTCCTAAATGTAAACAATACATCACTTTAATCAATGGCATGTGTAGAGTGGGAAATATAAAAGGAGCAATGAGGCTGCAAGATGAGATGAAAACACTTGGTGTCAGCTCCCATGATGTTGCTATGAGTGCTATTATTAGAGGGCTTGCACGTTCAGGGAAGACTGAAAATGCTATTTGGGTTCTTGATTTCATGCTTGAGAAGCAAATCATTCCAACTGCTGCTACTTTCACTACTTTAATGCACATTTGTTGCAAAGAAGGTAATGTTGCAAGGGCTTTAGAATTGAGGAGTATAATGGAACATTGTCATGTGAAGCTTGATGTTGCTGCATACAATGTTCTTATATCTGGCCTTTGTGATAATGGTGATATTGAAGCTGCTTTTAAACTTTATGAAGAGATGAAACAAAGAGATCTTTGGCCCAATACCGCTATATATACAGTTCTTATTGATTCATTTTGTGCTGGAAATTATCATATTGAAAGTGAAAAGCTTTTGAAAGATTTACAGGCTAGGGAATTGGTTTATTTGGATTTATGTGGAGGGACCAAAAGATTAAATGAGTTATTGATGATTGCCAAGAAAGAATTACTTCACTTGAGATACAAAAGGAGAAGAAAATTCACTTGAGATTCAAAAGGAGAAGAAAATTTGGTTGATCACAGTATGCTTTTTCTTTGCCCAGAATGTGTGTTGGCAGATGAGGCTGAGACGGCAGTTTTGTCATTCAGTTCAATGTGCTATTGTTGATATGGTTCGCATCACATTCCTCTAGTCTCATTCTTTTGGTTTCTTGTACAGTATCTTCCTAGTAGTACTTTTTTATTCATTCCAACTACTCATCTATTTAATTTCTTTTATTTACTCTGCTTCAGGTTGGATTTCACATGAAGCAAAAACCCTTTTCTCCGAATAAGGTTGTAGACAGTGTTAAGCGGAGTTATTGTTGTTTCACTGTATAACAAAGCTTTAGCATTACTCAGCTTCTTTTTTTTTTTTTTTTTTCCTACTGAACTGAATAATGTGCCATGATTTGTATGCTATATATGAACTTGAAAGCGGAAAAATTGAAGAAAACGGCAACTAAGCAAGCAGCAAAATTCTGTAGCGTTTTAATTCATCTCTAGATTATTCTAATGATCTACAGTGTGAAAAGGATTTTCTGATGTGTCTGCAGGGATCCATTCTGTAATATGCCTTCAACTGATGATGGACATACCCGAAGTTTTTTGAGCTGGTGGATTCTTATTTAGAGGTGCCAATCAGGTCATTGTCATGAATCTTTAATTTATGCAAGCGTCATTGTTAATATAGGTGGTGTAGATGTTGAAAAAAATAATAATAAACAATCATCATCATCACCATCATGAGCAGAGCAACCAATGCCTGCTTCTGAATGTAGCTTGGAAGTGTTGTCATCTTCCCAAAACAGTGGTTGTTCTGGACCTACTGATTGAACTATTTTCAAATGAGGCTTTATGCACTGCCTACATATCTATGGGCAGAATAAATAGCTTTCCACCAAGCTCAATCTGCTGAACCTCCAATATGTGCTTTACTTATGTTGGAAATCTGATCCTGAGTGTTTAGCTGCTCTTCGTCCAATACCCGATTGACTGACACTTCCTTCAATACACTGACTGACGTACATTGAGGCCCAACAAAGACTTCAAAGGTATGCCTGCTGGCTGAAGGACACCCTGTCTGACACGGATAATGCACCGACTATTGCTAGTTTTCTTTATGAATTGTGTGTTTAAGCCTTTAATTTAGCCTTTGGTAAATTATGTACAAACTTGTGTCTTGCGGTGACGTGATATGTTACATGTAATGCTTGTGTTTTTCTTCATTCTAGGCACTTTAACTTCCCCAGAAGCCGCTTTATGGGTATTTGCTTGATGAAGTCATAAGTTAAGGGACCAAGAAATGAGTCATAATCAGGGTTGCGGCCATTGAAGAAACTTGTATATTTGATTGGCTGACAGCGATGGCCTGGAAAGGATATTTGGTTTTGGAAAGGGCATTTGGCTTAAAGGTGAAAGAGATTGATGTCAAATTGGTGAGTCACTATTGGATGTAAATGCATTTGAAATGCTGATAATGCTTCTAGATGAGATAGGCAAGTCTGGTTGTCTTTATGGTAGCGTTTTATTCAACATCCTCGCATGCTAGATATGTAAAAATTTCCCCTTTTTTTTCTGTTGCACTTTCTAGCAAATGTTCCTGCTGGAATCTGGGTTATATTGAATCATTCTAAACATTTAATTTTCATTTACTAAAATAAATTTCAGCTTATATGGTTCTGTAGTGCTTGTATTCTCATAAATAAAATATTTCTGCATGCTGACTAATATGGAATAATGGAAGTATATATTTGTCTGATTATTATAATTAGGGTTTTCCTAACAAGTGTTCAACATTTGATAAAAAAAGTCAAAATAAAAAGCATTGGATGAAAATAAGATAAATAATAAAGTTTTTTTAATTTTCAATACATTTAATATATTGTTTTCATCATAAACTTTTTATTTTGGCTGAGCAAAACCCTTATAATTATAATATTTATCATTTTTCTTGTGTCATCTTGTCAGCCCCTTGGAAATTGTCCCTTCTGCAGACTGCAATGGCTTCTTAAACTCATGGACATACGATGTTACAACTGACAAGGGTTGGCATTTACCATGAACCCGAGCCATTGGATTAATAATGAATTATATGGACGGTGAGGATTGTTTTCACCTTCTTATCAGGTAGCAAGTTAATTATGGAAATTACAAATTGGTACACGGAAAGAAAGTTATTTTGTGAAAATGAAATTGCAAAAAAGTCCCTACACCACTGATCTCCACCTTCAAGCCAAGAGACAACTTCATCAGCCACCCTACCACTACCAGAAAACCCATCACCAGAATACTCCATAACCATCATACAGCATCTTTGTTATCCAGCCAAGAAACTCATACACAATTCAGATAAATTTGATTCATCAAGAATGATAACACAGAAAAAGCAAAAGTGAAGATTATCACCACAACTTGGTCTTCTGCGAAAGCCTCATGATCAATATAAGCATGAATTCCACAAGGATTTTTACATGCAACCATTTCAACAAAGCATATCACATTCTCGAAGAACTATCCCCAACAAATTTTAGACAATGAGAAAATCAATACAGAGTGATAAATCATCCTGATGGCCGCGGTTGCCAATGGCGGTGCCTCTGAGAATAGTTGTGGTGACGGGAACAGAAACGGTGGTGTTGTGGTGGTGGAAGAAGATAACAAGTGGACAGAAGAGTGCGTTGGGGTTCTTAAGAAGCATATGGTGAAGTACCCCACAAGGAAACCTTGGTGGTGGGGGGCGTTAGCAGAAGCGTCCCGAAGGTAGAGAAGATGGGTGACTGTCATAGCCCAGGGGGGTTGGAGGAGAAGGTGAAAGTGAAAATCAAAATTAAGCAAGGACTAAATTGAAAATATTAATAGCAATAGGACTTAATAATAAATAATTTAATGAACCATTTTATAAATAAATTAAACCTCCTATCATAAGTCTACTACCAGGATTATTATGGACTCAAATTCAAAGGTTTCATATTAAATACCACCCTGACAAGGGCCACCCTTACATAAAAAGGTATAAAAGTTATAAAAGACATTTCATACATATAATTGGATTTTATTAATAAATTATATATATATATATTTTTATAATTGATTATTTAAAAAAAAATTGAGAAGATTCTTATCTTTCGCTTAATTATGGTACCCAAAGTTGAAGGGGCTTTGTGAGTAGAGAAAATTATTATGAACCACTTGAGAAATAGTTTATGGATGAATTAATTTTTTTTATTTGATAGTATTTATATCAATTAAATGTATATAAATATTATCAATTAAAATATATAAATTTTTTATATGTATAATTATTTATAAAAAATAATTTAACTAAATTTATGTATAAATATGAATATTACTAATTAAATTTAATTTATTAATCTCAATTATTAATTTATTTTAATAATAAATTAATAATTAACCTCCACTTGGCTCATCATAGACCACCTTAGGGTGGTCCATATTAAAATTCTCCTTCTCAGTATGTTGGTATTCCCTACTACAGTTTATGGTCGGTCTCAAGTGTTGGATGTTTTACTTTGACCAATCAACTATTTCAGATTCTGTAAGTTTATTTATGGAATCTATAATGAATATAATGAAGGAGAAACGTTCTGGAAATGACTGGGTCTTGATTTGACCTTTGTTTTTACGTAGAACTCTTCATCTTGAGCAGCTGAGTGCTCAAATTCAAGTTGGTTAGCCTTATATAATTGCCATTAAAATTAGAAAATCAACCTCAATCAGTAAAAACGACAAATGGCCACAATTCCCCGTATATCTTTTGTTTTTTGATTTTCGTTTTCTGTTTTTTTTTTGGCTGCGAACAATTTCCCATATATCAATATACATTTTTCCAATGCTCTACTCCCTACTATTGAATGCCCAAAACTATTGTTGTATCCAATGTTAGTTATAAAGATATATATATAAAAATCTATGCAAATTGAAAACTTCTGAATGCCCCAAACTATTGTTGTATCCATTGTTAATTATAAAAGTACCATGTTTTAATTAATCTTTTAAATTAAAACAAACTTCGACTCCTAAGTGTCAAAAAAACTTCGACTCCTACTATCCCACCTGATTTCTGCCACTTAAAAACACACTTACGGACTTGCTATCCCTCTTGATTTTTGCCAATTAAGAGTAGTTTTGCCTAAGAACATATTTATGGAAGCGATTCATATGTATATTTCTTTTGTTTCAACGACAATGGGTCTCTTGTTTCTGGCTTTCAAAAAAAGAAATCTTAAGAAAATTGCATAATGGATAGTGGATGCAAAAATGCGATGAATATGCAGTGACGGTTTTAAATAAAAGGTTGTCCAACATTCACAGAAAACAAAGTAGTCATACATCTCAAAATAAATATCAATGCTTTAGGGAAAAACATACAAAATACTTCAATAAAAATAGGAGAAAATATATTTTCTCTCTCTGAAGTTTTTGTTTTTCAACTAACATTATTAAAAAAAATTTATTTCTTAACCCTTGTATTTTATTTAGTTTTAAGTAAAAAAGTTACTTTTTTAGTTAAATCAAATGTAAGTTAACTCTTTAAGATGCTTGAAATAAAACTTTAAGAATTTTGAAGAATTAGTTTAACAATGAATGAGTATGAAATGTATGAACATGAATACTTAATGTTTAAATCTTAATTATATCATTTATTTCGTATTAAATTATAAGAAATATTTTTGTGAATTAATCTCAATGTAAATGACATGTCTTTAATAAAACAAGAGATATAGATTAATCAAAATACACATAACTTGACCTAGATATTAATTTTTTTTAAAGGAGTTAAGTGATAGAAAAATCTTCATTTTTTAACGGTAATGTCACGTTGTGTACGCATGATTCAACTAAAAAAATTAGTATTTTAACTTAAAACCAAACTTTAAAATTGGTTAAGTAATTAAAAGAAAGTTTCCAAGAAAATAAATTATGAAAAGAATATACTTCAAATTTCAAAAGATTAAACATATTTTACCCATTAAAATTAATTTTTTAAAAGTATAAATAAGATTTTAGTATCTACAATTTTTCACTTTATAGAAATTAATCTCTATATTTTCACTAATTTAGGATTTGTTTCTTCTCAACAGTTTCCTTCATTTTTAAACTTTTTATTGTTATAGCAAGAATACCCACCTTCATTTTACTACTCATTTAAAATTAAAATTCATGATTAATTATAAAACTGATGTATAAATTTATAAATTATATAAAATTCTCATTAAGTTAACAATATTAAAACAACGAGTAATATTATATTTTCTTATAATTTTTTTAATAATCTTCTTAATATTAAATAAAAAAATATTAAATAAAAAATTAATACATTTAATTTCTTGAAAATATAAAAAATATTTAATATATTTTTTATTTAGTAATTAAGATGATTAGTAAAAAGATTATATAGAATGATAAAATAATTTTATTTAACAATGTATTTATGGGATTTTTTTTTCAAAAAAGAAAAAAGAAAAAAAAAGATAGTCCTACCCCTCGTTTGGTAGCTGACTGTCTGACTCCAACATACTATTAGGCCAGTGCTGCCGGATGAGTCAGTGAAGAAGCATTCTAGTTTTGTGTACCACCAGAGTGTGCAGTGGCAAGGCTGCACTACTGGGAGAAGATGAGGAAACTAAGATGGGTAATGGATGGAGGAGGGTTTTGGGATTTGGACATTTCCACTCCTAAGACCCTTGATGGCTTGGCATCTCCTGTCCCCGAAGACCCTCTTCCCTTGGGTTTGTCACGAGGTACCAGGCTCTCCAGACCCAAGCAAATCGAATTCATGCAGCGCTTCATGCATACCCCTCTCATCCCCACCTATGCCAACCCTCAAGGCTTCAGTCTCCAGCGCGTCCTCACCCTTCCCTTCTCTGATAACTGGTGAAGTTTCAATCTTTTTTCATTTTTGGTGACAAAGTTTGAATTTTTATGCATTTGGGTCTTTTATTTATGGGGTTGCTGCACAGCACAAGTTGTGGATTGTGATGTGATCTATTCAACAGGTGAAAGGACATGTTGGAATGTGGAGTGATGTTTGCCATTTTTATAAATATGTTGCATTTTAGTTCATTTCCTTTCTCACGTTCACTCCCGGAAGTTTTATTTATTTTTTCTTCTTTTTTGGTGACAAAGTTTGAATTTTTATATGTATGTGATTATGCTTTGCTTGCTGTTCAGTAGCCCCAATCCATGGCCGTGCATGCCACAAGCCTCAACCAGGGCTTAGAGTGCTGCATTTGGGTTTTCTGTTAATGCGGTTGCTGCATAAGTAGTGGATTGCAATCATTCAGCAGGGGGAAGGACATGTTGTGGAGTGAAATTTGCCATTTTTATAGATGTGTTGCATTTTAGCTGATACTATTGCTGTTCTGAAATAGCAGGATTGGATGTGGTTACTTTCAATTTAAAGAGATGTAGTATACTTATTACGATGTGGGTGGATTAATGAGTTAATTGAGGGTGAATTTGTGAATAGGACTAGATGAAAATGAAAAAATAAGTCAATAATTATTTGCATTAATTTACTTAGTGATGTTAATTGTTTCTTCATATTATCAGCATTGTCTTCATCATAATTGAACTATGTCAATTCAATTCTCTTGGAGTTTATATTGGTTGATATTTAAGTCTGAAAGTTTTGCAGGATTGTATTTCTTCTGGGTCAGTTCAATTTGCAAAGATTTATTTCCTCCATTAAAAGCAGTGAGGAAAAACCAACTCGAGTTTCCTCTTGGTTAAAATATTTTGGGAGACACCTACAGCAGAAATCCTTATATGCCCTGGGCTTCTGTTCAGAGTTCCAGTTAACACCGGATGATACTTTACTTTTTGGCTTAGATGCATATGACTATGCCGATAAGCCTCGTGGGAAAGCAGTCCTTCATCACAAGGTAAGCATTAGTCTGTAACTCTGTATCCTCTTACGAATTTCTAAGTGTCTTGCGATGCTTTCGTTATTGATGATTTTTAGTATTTGCTGCAAGTATACTGTTCTAGAATTCTATGACAATGGTGTTGGATGAGTTGTCCACCTGTTAAGTGGGCCTTCCCATTTTTACTATTATGTACTTTTCATGTATCACTGAAGAGACTAAGGATGTTCTTATTGTGAATTGCCTTATTTGGGGATAAAATTTACATCCCTAAGACAACTTTTGCAATTCCCAGTTGATAATAAATTCTACCTTAGTTACTTACCGCCTGGACATGACCTTTAATCCAAACCACATTACTATCTACTTTTATTCTTTTCTTTTTGTGCTGTGGTTACTTTTTGACATGAATTGAACTAGATTTTGAGTTTTTATACTAATACATAATTTTATTGGTGTGTGGTTGTAGTTTCCACATCATGATCTAACAGTGGAGGCAGTTTATCCTCGTCTTTTTGTTGATAAGACTGGTAATTACTGGGATGTACCATTTTCAATGGCAATTGATCTTGCTTCTGTGGCTACCAATGACTCTTCTGCTAGTTATCATTTGTCTGCGCACTACAACTCGGGGTCACCTGAGCAGTTTGAAAGTATTCAAGATCGAAGTGGTGGAGTACAACCTACTCTACTTCCCGGTTTGGCCTTCAAAAGTGCCTTTTCTTACAGGAAGAACATTGATATTTGGAGAAGTGAAGCTCCTAAGTTGAAATTGGTGCAACCATATGACATGTTGCTTTCAAATCCTCACGTGTCTGCCTCGGGAATTATTGGTAAGTTGTCTCCTTGTTTGTAACATTTTCGAACACATTACAGAGTCCAGACAGAAAAGGATACTTGGCTGTGAACTTTAGATAGCTAGCTATTCTTTGGCTTAGTGAAGAAGTGAGGAAATTGTCAGATATTTTCTTAACATTAAAAATGCTTGTTCTTCTATCATTAGATGGAAAGGATTTGGGGGCCTTTGGGATGTATGACTTGAGGTAGCGGATACAAAAAAGGTATCGTAGCAGGCATAGTAGTAGATGGTGGAGTGGACTAGAGTAATAACTATTAACATGCCTTTGCAGGTTGTATCAGTTACTTGATCATGAGTATCTTTTGCCACTTGAGCTTTTCCATGTTACTTAAAATTATGGATGCTTCAAGTATGTGCTTATTTGTTCCTTGAATTCTTTTATGGTAAGGTGCTGCTGCAACCACCGCTTTTGGAGATATTTCAGCAAGAGCACAAGTAGAAGATGATAGGCAAGGTTCCAGAGGATTTTTTCTTCAGTCTTCTGGAATAAAGTCTTCCTTTCTAGCAGATTTGTTTGCATCCGTTTCATTTAATGCCCAACATGGAAGCTTCCAACGGCTTTTTCTAGATCTTACTCGATTTCAGGCCCGGCTGGATTTTCCTTCTGGTTCCAAATTTCTTTCAGGTGCAACAAGTCTAGCACAAGATCTGCTCAATTCTCAAAGGCCCAGTTTGGAAGCTGTTCAGGCAATTTGCCCCAATGCTACCTTATCTCTTCAGCAGCAGGTACCTCCAATTCTTTCACGAACTTAAGTGATTTCACAGTTTTAGAAGTTTTTTCCTGACTAGTAAGCTTCATCTTGGAAAGACAAATTTTTTGCTTTATAAATAAGTTGTTGAAGACTGCACCCAAAAAAAAAAAGTTGTTGAAGAGACTTCTTGTTATTTATACGGTATCCTATTGCTTGTTCATAAGTGAAAGTTCAATGTGAAATGTAATGATTATTAGAAAATCAAATTTCTTAACCGAAAATTCACTGTCCTGCCTCTTGCCCTCCACTTTATTCTATCTGTGCTCTTCTGATCTCATCTTGCACTGCAAATTGTTCAAGCATTTGGTTCTTAATACTGCTGTAATGTTAACCAAGACATTTTTTATGTATACTTTGCAGATTGTTGGTCCTGTCAGTTTTAGAGTTGATTCAGGATTTACGGTTGATCTGAAGAACCCTGACAGGCTTATACATGCACAGGAACCTGTATTTGCTGTTGAATATGCATTGCAAGTACTTGGTTCAGCAAAAGCAGTTGCTTGGTATTGCCCCAAGCGCCAAGAGTTTATGGCAGAACTTCGTTTTTTTGAGACATAAGCCATACCCATAGGCATTCTTTTAGCTAGAATTCTGTTGTGTTCCTTGAATTGCAGAATAAGTCATGGAAGCAAGTTAGTGGTCCTTAATATTCATGCTGCTCTATGGCTTATCAATTGGTTTGTGCTTCTCAATAGATTTGTTTTCATGTCTCTTTTGGGATTGTAGTTGTGAAAATGGAAATAAGCCTAAATGCCTAATGGAAGAAGAGAACTAAATAATTTCATTAGAAACAAGGATGATCTATGTAAAAATTATGTACATTGCAAAATTAATGTGTAAATCTTCTATTCCTAAATTTACTGGGTATCAAATTTACCTAAAAAATAATGTCAATGCATGAGACAATGATTTTTTAAAGTGAAGATCTTTGTAAAATGAATAAGTAAGTTCACATTAATTATTGATAAATGAGTCTACATTAATTATTAATAATTAATATGAGTTTACTTGTTCATTTTATAAAAATCATCAATATATGAATAATTATGTCTTCACATTTATGATATAATTATCTCTATCAATATCATTTATAATATGTAATCAAGATGAAAGATTGTTGTTTTTTAGAAAAAAATAATTACATATATCATTAAATGTTTAGAAATATTTGTACAATTATTATTACTAATTTTTTTAAGCAATTGCTATTCATAAAAGCTAAAATGCTAGTTACAAGAGAGCTTACAATTCACAATCAACAAAAACAGGTGTCTTTGACTACTTTGTGTGTCACGAACAATACAGTTTGTTGTGTTTTGAGTGTAACGTCGCTTCCAAGACATTCAACACCTAACAGTGGATGAGGAGGCAGAGAGCATTCGCGGTCAACAACTTTGGTTGGCTTTAGTGTTGTGTTTTGCGTGGTAGTCGTACCTAGGAATATGTTTTGCGTGGTGGCCAGTGACCACAGTAATCTGACACATGGTGTCCATTGCTGCCGTGAGATGCAACACATCACAAGTCACAACAAACACATCAAATGCTCAAACAAACACCACCTGTTTACTGGTTATTGGTCATCGATTCGTGATTAGCGCTAAGATTGAGACGCCACAGATTTTTATTTTTTTTTACGTTCAGATTCATTTTACATATACTAGCAATAACAAAATGTCATTGCAATATAATAGAATATAGGCTTGATATATAATTTTTTTTGGAACATGAAGTTTTTTAACATATTCTACATATTTGAATAATTTTTAAAACTAATTCCGATTGACTCTAAAAATATAAAAATTATGTAATTTTTTCATAAGAGTTAATTTTTTAAAATTTAAATTCGTATAGTATCTTTATTTTAGTGACTTAAAATTATTTATCATCTTAATCTACTCAGAAATATACATTAAATATATAACCAATCTCTTTTACTTTAACTTATTTAATATATTTTTTAAATTTAATAAATTCAGACTTAATTATATCAAATATTTTTTAGTTATATAACATTACTTTAAAAAAAATAACATACAATTAAAATATATTTTGGTGCATATATGATAAGTATAATATAAGATAAAATATAGGATAAGTATAAAGTATGATAGTATAATTAATAGGATAAGACATAATCTTATCTTTTGTTTGATAACAAAAGATAAATTAAATTGATTGTATAACATTTTTTTAAGACCAAAATATCTTTTAAGATAAAAATTAAAATAATTAAAAAATAATAATAATAAAGCTTTATGGTGGTGGTGGTGGTGGTGGTGGTGGTGGTAGTGGTGGTGGTGATGGTAGTGGTGGCGGTGGTGGTGGTGGCGGCGGTGGTGGCAGTGGTGGTGGTGGTGGTGGCGGCGGTGGTAGTGGGGGTGGCGTGCGGTGGAGGTGGTGGTGGAGGTGGTGATAGTGATGGGGGTGGGGTGGTGGCGGCGGCGGCGGCGGTGGCGGCGGCGGCGGCATGGTGGTGGTGGTGGTGGTGGCGGCGGTGTTGGCGGCGGTGGTAGTGGTGGTGGCGGCGGTGGTGATGGTGGCGGCGGCGCGGTGGAGGTGGTGATGATGGTGGTGGTGGTGGTGGTGGTGGTGGTTATGATGGTGGTGGTGATGGCGGTGGCGGCGGCAATGGTGGTGGTGGCAACGGTGGTGGTGGTGGTGGTGTGGTGGCGGCTAGCGGTAGTGATGGTGGCGGTGATGGCGGCGGTGGTGGTGGTAGGGTGGTGGGCTGGCGGTGGTGGAGGAGGTGGTGGTGATGGTGGTGGTGGTAGTGGTGGTGGCGTAAGGAGAAGAGTGATAAAAATGAAATTGAGGATAAGATTGAATAAAAATCTTATCATGTCTTATCATGTACAGGGGAGGGAATAGAGTTATCACCTTATAATAGATAAAATGACTTGACTGATTTCATTATACTATCAGTTGAATGCATCAAACATTGAATAAGACCTTATAGTATTAGCTTATACTATCATATCTTCTTTATACGATACATCAAACGTAACCTTAGATGATTGATACAAGGCACGTTCCGTGATGTATTATACTGTAGTATAGCACGTGACAATGTAAATCTTGAGACGATCCAAGAGCAACAAAATAATTTTGATCTGCATCATTTATTTCAATTTTTTTGTGTAATTATCCCAGTCCAGAAAAAATTATGTGTAATTATTATTTCTCATCTTAATAACATTTTGAGTTTTGTTAACATGTGATAAATAAAAAATAGAAATGATTAAATAAAAATTATAAGTATTTATTGTCTTAAAAATTTAAAAAATATTTAATATTTTTAAAATAATAAATAATAAATAATAAATATTGTTTTTAATGTTTAATATGTGTTATTCAAAACATGAACAAAACCCTAATATTTATAATGTTAAAGTTGAACCACCAATAAATCACATTGAACAAGATTTTTTATTTGGATAGAAATTGAATACAACTTTAGTTAGAGAGAGTTTCTTTAATTTTTTATTTAATTTATTATCATGTATCTATTATTTATTTAATTTATTAATATATATCAATTAATTTAATTAAATAAAATTAAAAATAATACATAATAATAAATTAAATTAATAATAAACACATAATAATATATTAAATAAAAATTATAAAAATCTCTCTAATCAAAATTGAAGCTAAGTACTGTCATTTTTATTTTTGTCCAGAGCATATGTTTTGAGCTATGAAGTACGGACATACTATTGTTGAGGCGTATTTGCATATCAGACACGTGTCTGTATCATATATATAGGGATGGCAAAATTATTCGTATTACCCTCGATGGAGCGGGGATGATACTGTTTAATAAATGGGGCGGGGGCGGGATTATAGTACTACTATATGGCACTGCATAAACCCGTTAAACATATTTTTTCATCTAATATGTATCATATATTATTTTTTTTTTTACTTTGAGATAAGATGAAAATACATCTTTTTATTATTTTGAAATGATTTTTTTATTGAATGAGTCTATAATGATAAAATTTGTTAAAAAAATATATACTATTTATGTAATAGTTATTTATGTAAATTGATTATTACAAAATATAATTGAATTTAGTTTGTTATTTATAATATTCTTTGAATTTTGTAAGAATCTTAGATTGTTGAACAAAGTTGTAGTATATGGTGTTAAAATTTATTTTCTTTATGTTTTTTTATAATTTTTAAGATTTTATTTTAAATTATTAACTACTAATATGAATATCCCCGCCTACCCGTGGGGATCATAAATGATTGAGACGGGGACGGGGCGTAAGCACTATCCACCCCCGCCCGTCCCATTGTCATCCCTACATATATAGAGAGACATTTCATATCGACACACATATTCTCATATTAAATTTTCTAATTAAAAAAATTATTATTTTCAATTTGAACATGTCTAGGATGGATACGTCTTGGATACGTTTAGACACGTTTAGGACACGACTTGTACACAATCTATTAATATTTTTTAAAATAGTTTTTATGATCAATGTTCAATTAGTAAGCCCGTAACCCACTCAAGTCCAATCACATAACTAACGTCCAAAATCACTATTTTCATACATCAGTATTTTAAGTTTTATCTTTTCATACATCACTATTAGACTTTTAAATTTTATCTTTTCACACACCACTATTTTCATATGCTCATTCTACCTTTACTCGTACCAAATCGTCCATTTCGTCGTCACTGAAACTTACTTCCTACCAATATTACTTCTAGTTAATTTTTTTTATGTACATGTACTCATTCATGATTAGTTTTATTAGGATAAATTAGTTTAAAAGATTTTTAGAATATATTAATAAAAATTATGTTTTATATTTTTAAAAAAGACATATTAAATAATAAATATTAATACATATGATATATATTAAAATATTATAAATTTTAAATTTATAAAAATAATATTAATAAATTATAAATTTTTACTTAAATTTTATAATTATATATATATATATATATATACCGTATTTATATATTATAATTTTTAAATTTAATGCATGTGCGTGTGCGTTTCTGTGTTTTATAGGTTTTGAGACACACTCCTCGGACGGTGACCAGAATGCCCCAGGGCCCAGGCCACGTCATCATGTAGGTAGATGTAGCTTTTTTCTTCATCATCATCTTGATGTGTTCTCATATTTCCCTTTTGAGATTTGGAACAAAACAAGGCAATGAGTGCAACATCCTCCTCCTCCTTCTAGAGTCCTAGTCCTAAGGAATTGGAGTGAGTCAGTCACTGTTATCGATCAAATCTAAGATTCAACATTCAAGATTGATAGTGATGACGACGGGCGCACAAGCCTACGGTGAACCATGGTACTGGGACAACCGCTACTCCAACGAAGCTGGCCCCTTTGATTGGTACCAAAAGTACCCCACTTTAGCTCCCATCATCAATCTCTATCTCCCTCGCTCTCACCCCATCCTCGTTGTAGGTTGTGGCAACTCAGGCAAGTTTTCATCTGTCAGATCTCTATATATGTCATTTACAAGGGTACCCATTTGTTTGTGTTCAATAAAAATATGATTTTTCTTTTTCTTTTTTTTGTTTTATTCCATCACCTTTTTTATTTATTTACAGCGTTTAGCGAAGGCATGGTTGATGATGGTTACACAGATGTTGTTAACATTGATATATCTTCTGTGGTGATTGAAGCTATGCAGAACAAATACCGAGATCGTTCCCACTTGAAATGTATCCTTCCTGCTTATCATCGATTACTAATTTATATCATGATTTTCCTTTTGAGATTGCCACCTTTCTAATCAGATTATGTGTGTATTAGTTTTCATGTTATGGAACCATAAAAGTAGTGAACTTTTTAAATTTTAATTATTTTTTACAAAGAATTGTTGATGACGTTCTTGAGGGCAAAGTAGTCTTAATGATTAGGCAGATATGAAAATGGATGTCAGAGACATGAGTGCTTTTGAATCAGAGTCTTTTGGTGCCATTGTTGACAAAGGTGTGCTTACCTTTTATAGATTTTATTTTTCCTCCCTATTTTATTATAATTGAATTAGAAGTACCAATTGGACAATGTATCAGGCTGATACTGTTTGATTTTGTTTTTCAGGGACTCTTGACTCTATCTTGGTGAGTGATTCTCATTGAAATAGTAGTGTGTTTAACAAGACAAGACTTATAATTTGCTCATTGCATAATTTTGTTTCTAGTGTGGGAATAATTCAAGACAAAATGCGACGAAGATGCTTGAAGAAGTTTGGAGGTATAACAAAACCATGAACAAAAGTCTATAATTCTTTACAACTTGTGTTTTATTTTGGATTTTTTTATTCTTGATCTGTTCACCATTATTGAAGCAGTTGATGACACACTATAGGGTCCTCAAGGATAAAGGAGTTTATATTCTGGTAAATGCAGCAATGCATCTCTTTCTTTTAGTATCAATCTACATTCAGATGTACTCTCCAATAGATGAAATATGTCTTTGCATTTCACCTGATCAGCCTTGACTCCTTGGAAAAACTGTAGGTAACATATGGAGCTCCACTATATCGCCTACGTTTGCTAAGGGATTCCTGCTCGTGGACAATAAAACTCCATGTGATAGGTTGGTTTAAATCCTAATGTCAATATCATTTTCTATTCCAAATTTTATGAACCTATTACAGTTTTGCTGTTCTCTATCTCTCAGATGCGTGTCTCTAGGCTTCTAGTTTTGTCTGATTTCCAGTTCTATGATTTACTTTTGTAATTCAGGAAGTCCCAAATAACATAAGTTTTAAGCTCAGCTACACATATAACCCATATTTGCAAACTGAGATGCATTATTGTTGTGGGGATTGGGGATTACTGAACTTGTGGTTACTGCGTTACTAGTTAGGTGCATGAGGCATCACCATTTGGCTCTTGCCAAGATATGTAACAAATATATATATATATATATTTTTAACTTCTTCCCCTTAAAGCATCCTGTTTAAATTTTCCTTAATAAATTGCTAATTAGCTACTCTTTATTCGAGTATAAATGCACTTTTAGCCTTATGCATTCAAAGTTGGAGTATTAATTAAGCCCTCGTCAATAACCACTGCCACTGTATTTGCAGAGAAACTTGCATCAGAAGACAAATCTGATCAACCAGTTTGGGAGCTGACAAAACCTGTTCCACTTAATGAAGATGGAAGCTCTGTGGAGGAAGCCTTAGGACAGAATACTGATGTCCATTATATATATATTTGCACTAAGGAAATCAAATGATTCGTGGTACCGTCTCTCTTTTATGTCCTTGTTCATTAGTACATGTCATATACCACTTATCTGAAGAATTAATCTTCATGGTTTGAAGTTCATTCTTCCTTCTGACTGAAGTTGAGTGTAACTTCATAGTTCATATATCCTTTGCCCCATTTGGACTTATCATTTTTATTATAACCCTTCTGCCAGGAAATTTCTGTAAACTCAAGCATAAAAGCATGAATGGGCTGTTTAGAGAGGAAGGCACGCATCTTCACTCAACAAACTTGTGTTTACAACTCTTCTACTGTAGTTGATCCTAGAATTTGTAATGTTAAATCCAAACTTAACAAGCTTTTCTTTGCAGCAATATGTACTATGATTTTCTCAATGTTTGTGAGATCTAAAGACAGCATCATTTCCTTAATTTTTAATTTGATTGATTCCATAAGTTGTCTGTTAATTGAACCATTTATAATGCAGTGTTGAAATGTTCTTTTCTTCTAAAATCTCAAGAATTTTCTAGAATTAGCAGTTAACTTTGTTCTGATTGTTCTCTTATGTTTTGGGCTTTTCAAGATGGCTTTTGAGATGAGGTGATGTGCAGCCACAGAATGTGTAACAAGCATTATTCTTACCCAATAATGCTACATATACACATTCATATCACTCTATATTTGTATAATTTTCATCATCTGAGTACAACTTATCTTGTCTCATTTTTAGAATACCTATGCTTTGATTTTGTCATCTAAGATGTGCACCCGAAAGATGTGTACCAAGCATTATTCTTACCGAAATCTCAAGCTATTAGATGCAAATTTAGTAATAATTTTTATTTTTCACACATATTTCTATATATCAAAGAAACAATCAGTTTTGAGTTATAAAGTGCAAGCCTATGAATGATTTTAAAGTTTTTAAGAATTAATTCTTGACTTAGTATCAAGTCTTCGTAATGAGATTTTTAGGTACACCAAAACCATAAATGATTGTCATCTTTAATATTAGCTTGACAAAAAAAAAAGTTTAAACAGAGCCGGTTATTTTTAAATACAAATAAATTGTGTATTAAGTCTTTTATATGCAATATCTGAGTATGATTGATCTCATATCTTGTTTAGGTATTAAATCCAAATTAATAGCACCTTATAGTCATTCTTATCCAAGGAGTTTTCCCCTTGAACTAAGTTGACAGCTACCTATTTTTATATCTACTTATTCATATAGTGAAGTGGAATGCATCAGGAATTGTTGTAGATAAAAAATAATTTTGTTATTTGTCCATCAAAAATACTTTAACTTTTTTTATTCTACTCATAAATTTATATTATATTTCGCGAGAATAATACAATTGTATATAGTTTGATTTGATTTTTTTTTCACATAAAAATACGGTGAAAAAAAAAGATAAATGTATTTGATTGTAAGAAAAATGTTTTCCAATAAAAAAAGGCTATGAACTGTTGACATGTGGTTATCATTAAAAATACTCCTTTGCCCCTGCTTTGTACCCTTCTCAAACTTTTTGCATAAATAATTTCATCTACTATTGGTTTTTATGATGAATTTCTTACAAAGTTTCTGAAATTTACATTTGCTCATTTTTGGATACAATTATAGAACGTTCCCTCATTGCATGCAAATCAAAATTAGGAAAAAGAAATAAATGAAAAACTGTATCAGTAAGCTCTTGGATGTCAGTGTCTTTGAGATCAAAGGAGGTACTGCTTTGGTTGTCAAAATTAAGGTCTTAGTTAGCGACTTAGCGTTCTACAACCATTGAGATTTTTTTTTTTCTGTGGATTTTAAATATGAAGATCATCCTAACTCTCTTGTTACTATTATGGTTGCATTGGTCATTTGATGAGAAGAGAGTAGGGACACAGTAAGAAATAACTGCAAGATAAAATGGATGATAAACCTTTTGAAATGGGATTTACTGATCAAAGGGTAAAGAGTAGGGAACTGAGAACTGTAATACAAATGTCCCTGCTTCGAGTTCTAGTCATAGAGGGGGCTTATATGGCGATCTTGTTAAGAATATGGAAGCTTTATCTGTGTCAGATAATCAAGGTTTCAGGGGGCAAAAACGAAAACCATAGGAGTTCATTGTCGCCCTATCCTACAGTTGTAAGTCCCCTAAGCATCCTCATGCAATAATGCAAGCCACGGCTCCAAAATCAGAACCCATGTTATGTGTTATTTACTTATTTCCAATCTTAACAAATGAGACTGGAGAGAACACTTTAATGCAGCAGGGCACCGGCTATAAGGAACTCAGTGTCAATGATGATAATAACATAAGCAATGATGGTGGGAAAAGTCACCATGTTTTCATCTGCAAATGAATAAGCCATCTTAAGCTTATCATTCCAGACACAAAATTCTTCATGGTGTTCGTCTCTCTCTCCTCTCTTTATGATCTCCCTTCTTAGTTCTTCTTCAATGCCTTCGAACAAGGAAAGTGGTCGGCTTGCCAGTGAAGCGGTCAAAGTAATAATTTCTTTTTCCAAACCTTTAATCACCTCTTTTGATTCATTCATTTGCTCATCATCTTCAGATTTATTTTTAATAAAATGATATTTTGTTCTTTCAAAATTTATCTCACTTTCTATTGGGAGATTCTTATCTGCTGAGTTCTACACCATTCCACTAACAATGTAACATGTTTTGTAAGATTAAAATTAAAATATTATCAAATTAAATCTGAACTATTATAAAATTACTTAAAATATTACTTAAGAATATAAAAGTATTTTTACTAGCAAAAGGATAGTAAAAGTATTATTATAAAAGTATAGCAAAAGGAGTATCATAAAATGAGTTTGAATAATTTAAAAACTCAATATAATTTAAATCAAAGACTGAATTGTGAATGAAAAGATAAAAATACCCGTTTAATAGCTCTTTCACTTGAGATTAGAAAGTTAGAAGTTTTATTATAAATCAAACAATTAATTAAAGAGAATAAATTAATAATTTAGGCTTCAAAATTGTACCCCATTCATAATTTTGTCTTTAAAATAATTTTGAATAATTTAAGAATTAAATTGTTATATAATTTAAATTAATGATTAAATTACTACAAAAAGGATATTTTCAAGGGAACAAATTATGAGTTTACTCTAAAGAATAATAATAGACTCGCATTTAGATTACAAATTTGAAGGGACATTGGGATTTAACTACTATTAGGTTGCTTGTATGTGTTTGAATTAATTTATTTTATATTTAAATAATTTATAATTAAAATTTTATTAAGAATTTTTTAAAATATAATTTTTTTAAAATTTAAATACAATAAAAATAATTTACTCATATATTAATATATTATATCATAATTTTAAGAGTTTAATTTTGATATATTATTAATATAAAAAAATTATATTATTATTTAATAATGTATTATCATATTATTTAATAAGTTAAAATTTATATAAAATGTTAAATTTATTAAATAATGTATTAACATATCATTAAATGATAATGTAATTTTTTTTATACATAATATATCAAAATTAAATTCCAATTTTAAACAACTATAAATAAAAAAATTGGGCAAATAAGTATTTTCGAACTCAAGATTAATCCCATTCAATATCGCTCAAATAAATGCCTTTCTTTTTCCACACCTCAATTTATTGGGACCCATGTTTCACAATTAAGAGCATGACATAGCATAAAGAAAAAGGATAAAACTTCCGTACATTTTTTTAAATGTTTATCATATTTATTTCATTAAGTTATAATATGTGTATATTTTTTTTAAAAAATAAAAAAATATTAATAAATATATATTATAATTTAATTAGTAAAATAAATATAATAAATATAAAAAAATAAGCCTAATTTTGTATGATAAAAAAAGCTGTAGGTGAGTGTAAAAATTGCATTAAAGACAAATTAAAAAGAAAAAAACAAAAAAGAAAAAGAAGCTAAAGTGAAAAACTCAATGAAAAAATTAATTTTCTATCTTCGGCAAATACAACAATTTGTAATACAAACTTTTCACTTAGTAATTTTTTTAATTAATTTTTTATATTTATTCATTTACTTCAATTAATTTTTTTATGATATTGAACTCAAAATATTGAGAGCTTCATGAAATTGGACGGAAAGAAAATGGAAAATGGCACGAAAGCTGTAAAAAAATAAATTTCAAAATACTAAATTTTTAAACTTATATTTGTATGATAAATAACGAAGAAAAAAATAAAAAAATGTTTTTTTATTATTTAAAAATTTTAAAATATAAAAAATACATTAAAAATTATTTTTTTCTCTTTTTATAAATATTAAATTTTATATTCTTAAAATTAAAATAAAATAAAATAATATATAAATAATAATATATTATTTTATTTTATTATTAATTTTTAAATAAATAAAATAATAATTATATTTCGTTCCTTCATTCTTTTATCATCCATGCCACCATTTCCGTGTCGTTCAAAAATCTATAAACAAGGATAAAAGAGAAAAAAAAACAGTAATTGTCCTGTAAAAAAAATAATTGGCCTCGAAACAAAGGAGTGAGAAAAAAAAAAAGAAAAGAGAAAAAAAGTATGAGTGACAGTGCTATATGCTATTGCAGTTACAGTTGGCTGCTTTTGACTCTCTTTCTACACAGCAAGCACTCTTCACTCCTTCATCGTTGACACGCAGAGACACAGAGAGAGAGAGAGAGTGATGGAAGATCAAGAGCAGTGTGAAGTTGGGCAAAAGGGGTGCAAGGAAACACCTGTTCGAATCTATGCTGATGGGATTTATGATCTCTTTCACTTCGGCCATGCCCGTTCTCTCGAGCAAGCCAAAAAACTGTAAATTTTTTTATTTTTCAAAATTCTACTTTTGCTTCCATTGAACTTTGTCTTTTCTCTCTACCCATCTCCCACTACATTTTTCATTGAAAAGAACCCATTTTTATGGTTTTCAGTTCAACCGCATATATATATATATATATATGATTTTATTCACTGAGTGAGAAGTATTTATTGTGAGAAGTGAGAGGAATGAATTTTGAAAAATTAGATATAAATAGTTAAGATTAGAACATAAATACACTTTTCTGTTTTAAGTGGTAGCGTAAGTTTCGAATAACTTTTAATTTTAACTATGCATATATAATTATATCATCAAAATTTATTTTTTTACTTTCTCATAATCGAAATTTCTATTACTTTTATGTCTCATATATATATATATATATATATATATATATATATATATATATAAGGAACTTATTTATAGGAATGTTTATTGGAAGTCAATCTTAATTATTAAATTTTATATTAATAAATAAAATTAAAATATAAATATATATAATTTTTAAATAATCATATTATTTTTAAAAACTTTTAATCTTTATGATTTATTGATATATGTAGTTTATATATGGAGAGGATGAAAGAAAAGGATAATCTAGATTAAAAGTTTGTACCACTTAAAATGTATTTATATTCTAATTTTTTTAGTTAATTTCCCACTTCAAAACAGGGAATTCTTTTTAATTATTATTTTGTGTTTTTTCTGGTCTTTTTTCTCCTTTCTCCTATGAATTGGGGTTTGTGTGACCTGCTGAATTAGTCTATCAATTATGTCTTTTTTACATTTTGGGTGTCTGCAAATTGCTATATTTGTTGTTTGAGAGAAGTTCTTCATGTTATTCCAATCCTTTGGCTTTTTCTTAAATGAGGTTTCCGAACACTTATCTCCTTGTTGGATGCTGCAATGATGAGATCACCCATAAGTATAAGGGCAAAACTGTTATGAATGAGAAGGAACGCTATGAGTCTCTTCGCCACTGCAGGTTTCTTATTTTGGTCTTTAAACTTTGACTCGTTATTGCTAATGTTCTACATTTACTGTACATTCCCTTAAGAAAGCTTCTATTTTATCAAAAAAAAAAAAAAGAGTTGCATATCAGGTCAGGTTTTGATTGAATAAAGTTTGATGACATGGTTTGAAATTCACTTGCTTTTTCTTTCCCTACACTCTGTTGGGCAACTAATTGTACGGTTTCTGACCAATTGACCATGATGCTTCTGTGGACTATTTTCCGGAATAGGTTGGAGGGTGGTAGTGGAACCGTGAAAGTATTCATGTGACAGTATAATTTAGACAAGTCATGAATGACATTTTGTTTCCATTTTTAATGCTAGTGTTTGTGGACTCGGATGACTGGCTAACTGGGTACAATCATGGCAATTTGTAATATAGTTATTTGGTGCATTTCCGGCTATAAAAATCTATGTTAATTCTTTCATATTTTGTTGCCGAAGCTTTTTTAGTTAGTTTCATCTATGGCTTATTTCAGATACTAAGTTTATTCTGAACTTGTCTGACCAATATATTGGTTTTTGACACCCTCATTTTATTTCTATATGGCTGTGTGTGGACCTGTGGTGTTGTTTCATTTAGTTATATTTTGGAGGATTCTTTTAAATTCCCGATTAAAGTATATTGGACCTTTGCATTATCAAATTCACCTTATTACTTTCACTGTGGTATTAGGTTGCATGAAGCAGTTGATTTGTCCTTGCTGCAGGTGGGTTGACGAAGTTATTCCAGATGCGCCATGGGTAATCACACCGGAGTTCCTTGACAAGCATCAAATTGACTATGTGGCACATGATTCTCTTCCGTAAGGTTAACCAGCCCCAGGCTAACTGTTTTCTTTTGTATTTGATCAAGGTTTAAAATTTGTGACTCCTTGATAAAAATAATCAACACCAGAATAGAATAAGTTTACATTGACTGGATTTGGAGACATGCTTGCAGCTGCTTTGTCAAAAGTTTAGGGTTCTTAAACCAAACTTTAGGTTTTAAACTATGGCACTGCAGTAGAAAGTGTTATTTTTTGTACTCTAATTTCTTTTGAAAATATAGTTGTTTAGAAGAAAAAGGAGATGCTGAGTTCTACTTTCCTTGAAAAGGCTTAGAAAAAAATATGAAAATTGGGTGATACGGGTAGGTGGAGATTGTCTGTGGTTGCTGAGGAGGTAAAGGAGAGATGTTCTGTGCATTATTTTTTAAGGAGGTATAGATATATCCCTGCACATAACTCATTGAACATGAACTCTCTGTATGTCACAATCACTATTCTGAATTCACCTATGGGAGATGGAATTTGAACCCCATGAACCATGCATTAATGACTACAAGTTTCTAAAATTATGACAATTTGTCAACACAGCATCAATTTTGGCCTTTGTAATTCGTGTGTGGCTAAATAATAATTTTAGTAAAGGCTCACACTTTAAAATGTATATCATAGTGCTTTCTCTTTTTTCTGGTGTCAATCTGTTTTTGTTTACATATATCATTATAGCATCTCAAATTAGGTCTTATATTGGATGAGTTTATGTGTTGTCATTTTTTTATATTATTATCATTATTTTTAATGTTATTATATCATTATTACTATTATTTTGTATTGTTCTCTTTTCTCTTTGTTGTTTGGTGATGCTTCTATCTGTGTGACATTGTCCTCCTTGCATTATAACTCTTATCTATGTTTTTGATGATACCGTTACTTCCAAGTTATTGTATGTTGTCAAATACGTTAATACTTCCTTCATTCTGTTACCATAGTTATGCTGATGCAAGTGGAGCCGGAAAGGATGTCTATGAATATGTAAGTTTGAGTGCTAGAACTATGTTCTAATTTATTTTCAAATAATTGAATGTCCTTTCTTCCTCTCTCTCTCTCTCTTTCTGGTGACATTCAATTTTATTTTTCCAACAGTTCATCTTTATTATTCTGATTTGACTTCTTGAAGCTTTTCTATCATTCAGTTTTATTAGTTTTTTCCCCATACATATGTTGATTGGCCTATAGCTTGCTGAATTTTTATTTGTTTATTATTTTTTTTCTCAGTCTCCTCTTTCACCTTTGGCTGTGTCATTCTATATCGAATTAACACTAGTTGTAAACACCTCAAACTTTTCAGCTGCATTGATGATCTTATGGGTATTAATTCCTTGTGTAGGTTAAGTCTAACGGAAAATTTAAGGAAACAAAGCGGACTGAAGGAATTTCTACTTCAGATATCATAATGAGAATTATCAGAGATTATAACCAGTATGTAATGCGTAATTTGGACCGTGGTTATACAAGAAAGGAGCTAGGTGTCAGCTATGTCAAGGTTTGTTCTTTTGGTTAGCACCTTTGTTTTGCATACTCTCAAGATTTTCCTGTGTTATTAATCAGTTCCCTCATTGGTTTGCTTTCTTTTGTAGTAGGAGGACTTACCTCTGTTATATGGTCTCTTATTCACAGGAGAAGAGGTTGAGAATGAACATGGGACTTAAAAAATTGCGTGAGAGAGTGAAGAAACAGCAAGAGAAAGTGGGAAAGAAGGTAACAATGTTGATCATGAAGTATCCTATTAGATATTAGCCTTTGCTTTGTATTCACATCAGTATCTGTTTGTACGTGATTCTTTGAGCTAACAGCTAATTAATTGTCAGTCTTCCTATGCGTAGAATGGAAAATATGATGAATGCTTAAGGAAAAACTCCGTAGCAGATGTATATTTATATTAAAGTCAATCTACACTATAGTACCTACAACACCTACTACGCTACAGCACCTACAACACCTATTTTCATCAACCTACAACACATTTTCAACTCCTAATTATATACAATCCCTGATTTATAGGGATACATAATCTCAACAACTCCTAATTATATACAATCCCTGATTTATAGGGATACATAATCTCAACACTCCCCCTCAAGCTGGAGCATATAAATCATATGCACCAAGCTTGTTACAAATATATTGAATTCGAGGACACCGAAGAGACTTTGTAAAAATGTCAGCCAGTTGATCACTTGAGTTAACAAATTCAGTAATAATTTCCTTGGAAAGCACCTTCTCTCGGACAAAGTGACAATCAATTTCTATATGCTTTGTTCTCTCATGAAAGACCGGGATTGATGGTATGTATAAGGCAGCTTGATTATCACAGTCATGGTTTTAAATTGCGGTCTGCAACCGCAATTGCGACCGCAATATTGCGGTTTTCAACTTCATCGCGACTTTAATTGTTTTTCAATACTTCCAAACTTCAATTCTTGAAGTAATTGTTTCACCCAAATTAGCTCAAGCAATTGTTTCACCCAAATTAGCTCACAAGTAGCTGCTGCCATAGATCGATATTCAGCCTCTGCACTAGATCGAGCAACAACATTCTGCTTCTTACTCTTCCAATACACTAAATTGCCACCAACAAAAACACAATACCTTGAAGTAGACTGCCGATCAATAGGTGAACTAGCCCAGTATGCATCAGAGTATCCTACAATTTGAGTGTTCCCTTTATCTTCATACAACAACCCTTGTCTTGGAGCCTTCTTAATATACCTCAAAATTCGCACAATAGCATCCCAATGACCATTGTGTGGAGACTGCATAAATTGACTTACCACACTAACTGGAAAAGAAATATCAGGTCTGGTAATAGTGAGATAGTTCAGCTTCCCTACAAGCCTTCGGTATCTACCAGGGTCTGGATAAGGTTCTCCTTGATCTGGTAGTAGGTTGCTGTTAGGGTTCATAGGACTGTTAATAGGCTTACAATTCAGCATACCAGTTTCTTCCAATATATCTAAAGCATACTTCCTTTGTGAGACAGCAATACCACTCCTAGACTGAGCCACCTCAATACCAAGGAAGTATTTGAATTTGCCCAAGTCCTTAGTCTGAAAGTGACTACACAGATGTTCTTTCAACTGAGATATCTTCTCATTATCATTACCGGTAATAACTATATCATCCACATAAACTACCAAATAAATACATCGGCCATGTTCAGAATATTGATAAAAGACAGAATGATCAGCTTCACTTCTGGTCATACCAAACTTTTGAACAACAGTATTGAACTTCCCGAACCATGCTCGTGGGGACTATTTTAGCCCATAGAGAGATCGTCGTAACTTGCACACTAATCGTGACTCCCCCTGAGCAACAAAACCAGGTGATTGCTCCATATAGATTTCTTCTTCAAGGTCACCATGAAGAAAGACATTTTTAATGTCCAACTGATATAATGGCCAATGACCGATGGCTGCCGTGGCTAGAAATAGGCGAACAGAGGCAATTTTAGCAACTAGAGAGAAGGTATCACTGTAATCAAGACCATATATCTAAGTATAGCCCTTGGCAACAAGCCGGGCTTTAAGACGATCAATATTACCATCCGCCCCAACTTTGACAGCATACACCCATCGACAGCCAACAACAGTTTTCCCGGGAGGGAGAGGGACTAAGTCCCACATACCACTGTGCTCAAGGGCAAGCATCTCATCAATCATGGCTTGCCTCCAACCTGGATGACCGAGTGCCTCACTGGTATTTTTAAGAATTGAAACAGAGAACAAAGAAGACACAAAAGCATAATATGATGGAGATAAACAATGAAAACTCAAGAAATTATAGATTGAGTGAGGATTTCGAGTAGATCGAGTACCTTTTTGAAGAGCAATAGGAAGATCATTGACAGACTCAGAGAGGTCCGTAGCAGGTGGAGGCGTTGGAGTAGGACATGATTCACTAGGATGCACGGCTATCTCGAGTGCAGGAGTGGTATCTCGTGGTCGACGTTGATAGGTAATGAAGGGATGCTAAGGTGGGTCTGGGAAAGGCACCTTAGACAAAGCTGTTGAAGACTCTGGAGTATCTGTTGATGGTTCCTTCAAAGGAGGCAAAGGTGGATCAAAATATGGAACAGGTAAAACCTCAGAGACCACATTTGGTTCAACTGAAGAGGTAAAATATAGTGTTTTTTCAAAGAAAGTAACATCAGCAGACATGTACCAACGAAGAATGACAGGAGAATAATAACGATATCCTTTTTGTAACTTGGAATACCCAAGAAAGACTTGGTTTATGATAGGGCACAATGGCGTCGTTTGATCCATGTAGCTGACCTCACCTAGTGGGAAAAGTCTTGGTTGTTGTTGTTGGAATACCCAAGAAAGACATTTAATAGCACGAGCAGATAGCTTATCTTGACCAGGGGAAAGATCATGAACAAAACAAGTACATCCAAAGACACGGGGAGGAACATGATATAAAGGGCCCTTGGGAAATAAGATGGAATAAGGAATCTGGTTCTGTAAGACAGATGATGACATACAATTGATCAAATAACATGCAGTTAAAATAGTATCGCCCCAAAACTGTAAAGGCATATTGGCATACAATAACAGAGTTCGAGCAGTTTCAATAATATGACGATTTTTTCTTTCTGCTACTCCATTTTGTTGGGGTGTATGGGGACATGTTGATTGATGTAAGATACCATGAGATGACATAAAAGATGAAAAAGCAGTTGAAAAGTATTCCGTTGCATTATCACTTCGGAGTATCTTAATCGTTTTGCCAAATTGAGTTTGAATTTCAGTACAAAATGATTTAAATATAGAAAATAACTCAGAACGATATTTCATTAAAAACAACCAAGTACAATAAGAGAAGTCATCAATGAAAATAACAAAATACCTAAAACCTGAAAAGGTAGACACACGACTTGGACCCCACACATCAGAATGAATAAGAGAAAAAATAGACTTAGTTTAACTTTTGACCTGACTTGGAAAAGAAGCGCGAACATGCTTCTCAAATTGACATGACTCACAATTTAGAGACTTTAACTTTGTAAGATTAGGAACCATCTTCTGTAGTTTTGACAGACTGGGATGACCGAGGCGTTGGTGGAGAAGACTTGGAGACTCAGTCGCAGCGCAAACTACTGATGGAGATGACTCGAGATAGTAAAGTCCATGTGCTTCATGCCCTATGTCAATCGTCTGTCCCGTACCACGGTCCTGGATAACAAAGGAATTAGAATCAAAGGTTACTGAACAGTTAAGAGAACGAGTAAGTTGACTAAGAGAAATTAAATTAAAAGACATCCAGGCATGAACAAGACGGATTTTAAAGACACAGATTCAGTAGGTGAAACACAACCAATACCTTTGGCAGTGACCTTGGAGCCATCTGCCAAGGTGACAAAGTGTGGAAAACTAGGTGTAGAGAGAAAAGTAAAAAGGGATCGATTACTAGCTACATGATCGGAAGCACCCGAATCAATTATCCAAGGACTTGGAGTATTACCAGTATGAGAGATACAAACTGTAGGATTACCCGTATGAGCAACTGTGGTAGTGGAGGACTGAGTTTGCTTGGCTGCCTTTAACTGAAGATACTCCTGGAACTCGGTTTCAGAAAGTGTAATAGGTTGTTTTCCAGATAAAAATTCAGACTTTTTCTCCTCTTCATGACCCGAGTCAGATTGAGTGACATTGACAGTTTTCTCTGGGAACCCATGAATAGAATAGCATGTGTCCTGAGTATGACTTGTCCTCTTACAATAAGAGCATTGAAGACGACTTCCACGACCCCCTCGACCGCTTCTACCCCCACGACCCCCACGTCCACCACGAGACCCTGAAGTGGTCACCATGGCTGACGCTTCGGTTATGTTTGAGCGGGAGCCAAAGACTGATTTAGGGGAAAGAACTCTCAGAAGACGAGTGATCAAATTCTCTATTGTGGAAACTTCTTGGCCAGTTAAAAACTGGTCGCGGACATGCTCAAAATCTGGGTGCATGGCACGTAAAACCAACACCACATACAGGTTATCTAGCTTGTTTAACAAACTCTTATGATCATCAGCCTGCAAAAACATTTTCAATTCCTCAACTACAACATGTGCTTGAGTGACAAAGGCCATCATGTCATGATCAGACTGCTTAAGAGAGGCCAACTTTTGAGTTGAGTCATATAGGCGCTGCATATCATTAGCAAACACATTACGAGCCTTATTCCAGAAAGTAAAAGTTTTAAAAGTTCTGAAATTAGCCAAAATAGTTGGCTCCACAGATTGCCATAGTAAAGCACATAATTGATAATCAAATTTCTCCTACTGACTCTTATGTTCTGGGGAAATATCAGAGTTTGATTTCTCCAAATGATCAACAAGTCCTTGACCTAAAAGCCAAAGTTCCACAGAAGCTGACCAAGCCAAATAATTCTTACCATTTAGCTTTTCCGGTGTGATTGTGGGTGAACCAGAAAAAACATATGTAATAAGAACATTACCGGAAGAGCCTTTTGTACCAAAAGAGGATTGTGAATGACTTGGAGTAGGTATTTCAGATTCAAAAGTAGCGGAAGACATTTTACCAAGAATAGGAGTAAGAAACAGCGGTTGTTTCATGTAAATAGCAAGAGGTGTGACCGTGAGTACTCAAAAAACACAACCTGCAGTGTGTGACTGAAGCAGACGACCACCATAAACCACTCAGGGAGTGCCGACGAGCTGACTAGTGTCGTTGGAAAAGTCTCCGGTCACCGAAAAAGTCACCGGTCACCGGAAAAGAAAATTTCACCGGAGGGCAGGGGGCTCACCGGGCGCTCCACTGCCACCTGTGTCTTCACTTGCTCAATAGTCCAACCTTGACGGTGGCTGTGACTCAACCTTGACAGGGGCTGTGATGGGTGATGGGTGATCTAGGGTTTGACAGCCCCAAGATCAACCTGCTCTTGATACCACGTAGAATGGAAAATATGATGAATGCTTAAGGTAAAACTCCTTAGTAGATGTATATTTATATTAAATTCAATCTACACTATAGCACCTATAGCACCTACACTACAGCACCTACAACACCTATTTTCAACTCCTAATTCTATACAATCCCTGATTTATAGGGATACATAATCTCGACACTATATTTCATCATTCGTGTTCAAACTTGATGGTTAATATTCATTTTTTTTATTCAACATATGAAGAAATTCAAGGTGCTCAAAGAAAAGTTGCTTGATGTCATTATTTACTAATAACTGCTGCTTAAGAAAGATGCTTCAAACGTGAAATGAATTTGAATTGATCTTTTAGTGGTGTGAGCTTGTTAGGGACTTAGGAAGCCCAAAGCTGAAAGTATATGTTAGAAGGAAGAGAGTAAAGGTAGTTAATTCAGTTGAAGGAAGTTAGGAGTTTGTTACAGCTGGAGAGTTAGTAGAGAGGTGTGTCGATTTATAAATACACATTGTACGTAGGAGGGGGGGATAATTTTTGGAATTGTAAAGAAACTGATAATTCACCAGGAAATTCCCTTGGCAAAGAAGATCCATTCTGGGTTCTTCTTTGATTCTTTCTCTCAAACTTTCTTTCTTTCTCGTTTCCTCTCTTCTCTAATCACTAGAACCTATCAAAGTGGTCCGACCACCGTTTTTCGAGATAGTGCCAGTGTAATTCGCAAGGATGGAATCACGAATTGAAAGCTTGGAATCAACCATGGAATACATCAAGAAAATGGCGACAGAACATACAGATCAACTTGTAGAATTGAAGGAAAACATGACATATGCCGGCGAGATCAAGAACATGCTACAGCGATGGATGGAAGCGCAAGGTATTGCTTGGGATTCTGAGGGAGATGATCCCGATGGGAAGGGTTCATCTAAACACAAGAATTGGACCAAATTCGATGGTAAATTCCAAACCGAGGGTATCCGAAAATGGATCAAGAAGATCGAATTGCCTAGTTTCGAAGGTTCCGACCCGATTGGTTGGATAGCTAGGGCGGAGAAATTTTTCGAGTGCAAAGCAAATTCCAAAAAGTTACAGCTTAGCGTTTGTCGGTATGGACGTGCCGCGATCCACCGGTTTAGGTTTTGGCGGCAGAAGCATTCAACTGCTTCTTGGGAAAATTTCACCACGGCTCTGATTCGGCGTTTTGGGGATCGCATGGGGGGAAGTGTCTTTGAGCGTTTGTCAACGATTAAACAGGAAGAGTCGATCGACGAATATGTGAAAGGGTTCGAATTGTTGGTAGCACAGACAGATTCAATGCAAGAAGAGCAATTGTTAGGGGTATTTCTTGGGTGGTCTTCGACCCGAGATTCGCACAAGGTCCGAATACATGAACCCGAGGAATTGGCCAAAGCAATTGAATTGGCAAGAGGTTTCGACGCTGATTTGCGTTTGTCGCAGACTATGGGAGATGCGCGGCGACGGGTGGTTCATCCTTGAACCCTCGCTCTAGTCTTTTTCTAATTCTATGAACTTTCCAAAACCGGCAGTTTCCGTGGCGGTAAATCCGAGCCCAGCGGCTTCTGGAGTGCAGGGGAGTGAGCAAAAGGGAATTTTGGGGAAGGATCCTCTAGCCACTGGCGTGTCGCGTAATGGGAGTTCCATTTCTACTGGAGCCCGTCAATTACCATACCAGGAGTATATGAAAAGAAGAGAGGAGGGTCGATGTTTTAGATGCAATGATAAGTTTTCTCCTGGCCATCGTTGTCCAGTAAAGAACTTAAGAATCATGATTCTTGGGGAAGATGAAGACAATGAAGTGGAGTGTACTTGTTCTAGAAAAACAGAAAGAGGTGTGTGGGGAAGATATTCAAGGTGAAATTTTGAAATGCCACAGTATGGAAGTATCTCGACTCTCTCTTTGCTCAGCCACAGGTATTGCCCATCCTAGAACTATGAAGATTTTGGGAAAATTGGGGGCTGAAAAGATTAAAATCTTAATTGATAGCGGAGCTAGTCATAATTTCATTGGATCGCATGTGGTGAAAAGATGCAATTTACATGTTTCTAATGATATTTCTCATGAGGTTAAATTGGGGGATGGATTTGAAAAGAAGACTCAAGGGTGTTGTGAAGGGTTGATCTTACAGTTGGGGCAACATTCTGTTCAAGCAGATTTTTTTGTGTTTGATTTGGGAGGGATCGATGCTATTTTGGGGGTTGCATGGCTAGCTACTTTGGGTACTGTTATGGCTAATTGGAACACTTCTAGCATGTCATTTTTGAAGGACAATGAGTTGATTTGCATTCAAGGGGATCCTCAATTGATAAATCCCCATGTTTCAGTCAAAGCCTTGCACAAATTGACTGAAATAGAGTCTACTTCACTGTTATACTTTTTGATGTTGAGTTCAGCTGAATGTTTTGGAAATGAAATGGAAAAATATGAAGAAATGCGTGACCAGGAAGAGCAGCCACTGTTGGATCTCTTGCAGAAGTTTGCTTCTGTTTTTGATGTACCAAAAGGGTTGCCCCCTAACAGAGCAGTAGATCATCACATCCCCCTGAAGAATGGGTCTGATCCAGTAAATGTGAGACCTTATAGGTACCCACATGCCCAGAAAAATGAAATAGAAAGGCTGGTTGCTGAAATGTTAGAAGCAGGAGTGATTCAACCTAGTTGTAGCCCTTTCTCTAGCCCAGTTCTTTTGGTGAAGAAGAAGGATGGCAGTTGGCGTTTTTGTGTCGACTATAGGGCTCTTAACAAGGCTACGATCCCTGATAAATACCCAATTCCAGTTATTGAGGAGCTATTGGATGAGTTACAAGGGGCCAGATTTTTTTCTAAAATTGATTTAAGGGCTGGTTATCACCAAATCAGAATGTATAAAGCTGATATTCCGAAGACAGCATTTAGGACCCACCAGGGACATTATGAGTTCATGGTGATGCCCTTTGGGCTCACTAATGCACCTGCAACATTTCAGTGTGCTATGAATTCTATCCTTCAGCCTTACTTGCGCAAGTTTGTGTTGGTTTTTTTTGACGATATCCTCATTTATAGCAGAAACTGGGCTGATCATTTGAATCATTTGGCGGTGGTTTTGAGGACATTGCAGCAGGCTGAATACTATGCTAATAGGAAGAAGTGCAGTTTTGGGAAGACAAGAATTGAATACTTGGGTCACATTATTTCATTTGAAGGGGTTTCTATGGATCCACAGAAGGTGGAGAGTATACTACAATGGCCCATACCAAAAGATGTAACAGCAGTGAGGGGATTCTTGGGCCTAACGGGGTATTATCGTCGCTTTGTCAGAAATTATGGGAAGATAGCTAAGCCCCTAACCGATGCATTGAAGAAAGGAGCATTCTTGTGGACTGATGAAACTGCACAGGCTTTCAAGTCTTTGCAGCAGGCAGTAACTACAGCCCCTGTTTTGGCCTTACCGGATTTTACTCTTCCATTTTCAATTGAATGTGATGCCTCGGGGAAGGGCATTGGAGCTGTCCTCTCTCAAGGTAAAAGGCCAATTGCTTATTTTAGTAAAGCAATATCCCCTACTTCTCTTTCCAAGTCCGTATATGAAAAGGAGTTGATGGCATTGGTCCTTGCCATTCAGCATTGGAGGCCCTACTTAATTGGTAAAAAATTCACTGTATTTTCTGATCAAAAGAGCCTTAAGTATCTGCTGGAACAAAGGATTACTACTCAAAATCAACAAAATTGGTTAGCAAAATTAATGGGGTATGACTTTGATATCATATACAAATCGGGTGCAAGCAACAAGGTGGCAGATGCTTTGTCACGAAGAGGGGAGGAAGATATTGCGCTCTCAGCTATTTCAATACCATTCTGGGCTGATCATAATTCAGTTGATGAGGAGGTTAAAGCTGATAGTGAGCTTCTGAAAATTGTCACTGATCTAAAGCAGGACCCGAATTCACACCACTTCTTTACCTTGGAACAGGAACGGCTCTACTTTAAAGGCAGATTAGTTTTGGCTTCTAATTCTAAATGGATTCCCACTCTTCTAAAGGAGTTTCATACTACTCCTACAGGAGGTCACTCTGGAATCTACAGAACCTATAGAAGAATTGCACAATCCTTATATTGGAAGGGGATGAAGGGCACTGTGACTGAGTTTGTGGCTGGTTGTCATGTTTGTCAAAGGAGTAAATACTTGGCATCATCTCCTGAGGGGTTACTTCAACCTTTACCCATTCCAAATGCTATTTGGGAGGACATTAGCATGGATTTTATCACTAGATTGCCTAAATCTAGAGGATTTGACACAATTTGGGTAATTGTTGACAGATTAAGTAAATTTGCTCACTTTGTTCCCATTAAACACCCCTTTACAGCCAGGTCTTTGGCTGATATTTTTGCCAAGGAAATCATTAGACTCCATGGAATTCCAGCTTCCATTGTGAGTGACAGGGATTCGGTGTTTATGAGTGTTTTTTGGCAGGAACTCTTCAAGAAGCAAGGCACTCAGCTTAAAATGAGTACAGCATATCACCCCGAGTCTGATGGGCAGACTGAGGTGACTAACAGAACCTTAGAAACCTATCTAAGGTGCTTCTCAGCTGAGCAACCTAAGGTGTGGGCCGATTTTATTCACTGGGCTGAGTTTTGGTTCAACACAAGTTTTCAAGCTTCTGTAAAGTCCACTCCATTTGAACTAGTATATGGGAGACCTCCTCCTGCATTCTCCAAGTTCATTCCTGGCGAAATTATTGTGGAAGCCGTGGGCCAGGATTTACAAGATAGGGATGAGGCATTGCGGCAACTCAGGTTTCACCTTACTAGAGCACAAGAACACATGAAGCACTTTGCTGACAAGCATAGGAAGCCTTCCAAAATCAAGGTGGGGGATTGGGTTTACCTCAAGGTCAGACCACATAGGCAAGGATCCATGGGTCAGCAACTTCATCCAAAATTGGCTGCTAGATATTTTGGGCCCTATAAAGTTCTCAAGCAAATTGGATCTGCGGCTTTCCAATTGAAGTTGCCTGATCAAGCAAGAGTGCACCCGGTTTTCCATGTTTCTCAGCTCAAATTAGCAGCTGGACAACATCCAGTGGAATCCACACTGCTGCCAGAATTGCAGATGCCAGCAGAGGAGGTAATTCCAGAACTGGTAGTGGATAAGCGGGAGATCACACGAGACAACAGCAAGGTGGCTCAACTTTTGATCAAATGGCAGAACAGACCCTTAGAGGAGGCCACTTGGGAGGATGCTCAGTACATTACAGAACAATTTCCTCAAAGCAACCTTGAGGACAAGGTTGTTCAGAAGGGGGGGGATATTGTTAGGGACTTAGGAAGCCCAAAGCTGAAAGTATATGTTAGAAGGAAGAGAGTAAAGGTAGTTAATTCAGTTGAAGGAAGTTAGGAGTTTGTTACAGCTGGAGAGTTAGTAGAGAGGTGTGTCCATTTATAAATACACATTGTACGTAGGAGGGGGGGATAATTTTTGGAATTGTAAAGAAACTGATAATTCAGTTGGAAAGGGAAATTCCCTTGGCAAAGAAGATCCATTCTGGGTTCTTCTTTGATTCTTTCTCTCAAACTTTCTTTCTTTCTCGTTTCCTCTCTTCTCTAATCACTAGAACCTATCAAAGCTGCAAGACTCTCAGTAAGAAGTTGTCGAGGGCCAAAGGAAAGGAAATAAACTGTCTTTTTCTTACATTAATGGGCATGATAATTTCGACACTTACAAAGATTTATATAGTTGTGGTATTTAGGAATTTATTGAGAGGGACGGGTGGAAGAGTTATTTACTTCTTTTGGAGATGATCATATAAGGCTCTAGAACTTTGAGTTTGAGGATGGGAAAAGGCGATGGTTCTACTTTTATGAAAGCAACCAATTTATAGCTTTTGTTAGTTGAAGTTTATTAGAGGGAAAAAAACTGGGAAGGAAAAAAGGTTTTGGTCTTGGTTTTCTGTGGTATATTGAAATTTGAAAGGGGTAAAGTTGGAGCCTAGGGTTGGTGAACTGTTGGAGTATATGCTTGAGCTAATTAGCTAAAGAAGGTTAACAATGCATAAAAGGAGGAACTTTCTGTTTGCTTCTTTATTCACATTGTAAACAAAGATGGCTCAACATTATAATTAAACTGCTTTTGTAGTTTTTCTGACATAATAAAATTGTTTTCGGTTGAAGATGTTTGAGATTGTTGTTTTTGTGGTGAATTGTTTGAGACTGTTGTTGAGGGTGAAAAGTAACTTAATGCTATAAAAGCATAGCACCTCATGTCTCTGCATGAATACACTCAAAGTTTGCACTGTTATATAAAAATTGTTGCTGCAATCCTAGGTTGGTTAAAGCATAAATTTTGACTGAATCTGAAAATTAGTGTTTTGGGTTAAGTGGTTAACTATGTTAAACTAGTTCTGTAAGGGAAAAAGTAATCATGCAATGCAGCTGCCTAGATGGATCTAATCTCATCATATAGCCAATGTGTAAATACATTATACAAATCGAGGGAGAACTGAAGTCTGTAGATTGCTGATATGATAATATTATGGTTTTAAGTAGTGATACTCGGTCAGATTTCATATGTTTATTTTAACTTTTGTATCTAGTAGTTGCATGCTGGTTTGGGATAGGTGATTGACCAACAAGTTCTATGATTGAAATATGACATGACATAGGTCATATTTATCGAAATATAGATGAAACAAAACAACCAATGAATGGCATGAGCAAATGCAATGATGGCATTAAATACACTGAAGGTTGAAATTATATTTAGTAAATTCACAAACATTCGTCTGATTATCCTTCATCATCCATTACACTCTTTTTGGGAATAATAATAATAATAATCTATGCGGTGTACAATATGCAAGTTAATATCAATGAAACTTGTATTTGTCTTTCCTTATACTTCCATACTTCTGTTGTGTCGTTAATGTGCTCCATGAGAACTGAAATACCTTATTTTCTGGGGCATTTTAAAGATTTTATATGGTTAAATAATGGAAATATTAAACAAAATTATGTTGCAAAGACAAGAAAACATATATTATGTACCATTGGACCACAACGATCTACTTTACATAATTGTCAATTTTTATATCTCTTGCTGAAGAAGTGAGTGCACAAAGATACAGCAGTGAAAAAACTCTGATTGTTGTACAGTCATTACATCTTTTCCACTGCAATGTAAGAGTCATTGTTATATGATGAGCAAGAATGTGTTATTGAACTTTCCAGATACAAACGGTAGCAAGAACTGCTGGAATGCACCGTATTGAATGGGTCGAAAATGCTGATCGATTGGTTGCTGGATTTCTTGAGATGTTTGAAGAAGGCTGCCACAAAATGGTTGGATCTCTCTTACCTCTCTAAAAGCTTGCTTACTGTAGCAAATGACTAATTTTTGCATGTGGTCTGTTGATTCCTAGTTAGATATTCCATTTTGTAAATCTTCTGATTGACTGATTTGATTGGTTTACTGATGTACTAGGGAACAGCAATCAGAGACAGAATTCAAGAACGACTGAGGACACAGCAGCTAAAAGCTCTTCTTTATGCTGAGTGGGAAGATGATGATGATGATGACGACGACGATGAATTCTACGATGATCAATCTGAAGGATACTACAGTGACTAAAGTGACAAATAAGCTTGTATATGTCCAGATTCTGAACCATTCTTATAATTAAGCTATCCTTTCTGTACTAAGGATTACTAGAAAGATACTGGATAACTCATGCATGCAAGATGGTTTGGACATTATTTTTCTCCTTTGTATATAGTTTGATATCTATTTTCTTGTCAAAGAGAAGGCAGCTGACTTAGAGAGTAACCAGGTGGGGTAGACTTTAGAAAGAAGGAACCTAAGGACTTCTTTCTTTTTATTCTCCTTTTTTGGGCATGATAAGGGCTTCTTTAACGAGGAAGGAATTCACAAGACAAGTCTTACTAAGAACTAAGAAGTGAATAGCATTTATCAAAAGCATTATTTCAATATTTCAAAAAATTTAAAAATCGAAGTAGATCAGCTGGTTCAATTGGTTAGACTGTGAATTGGCCATATCTTTGGTCTGATCAGTATTTATTATGTTATCCAGTTCAATTTTGGTTGAACCAATTGAACTTTGATTCAAAATTATTGTCGGTTCAATGTTCGGTTTGATTTTTATAACATTGCATCATATTCTCAATGAGGTATATGCCGTGTTTCATATCTCAGTCTTGAAATGAGGCAGCTTACTCTCATCGTAAGCTTTTTTATAATTTTTTTTTGGAAAAATAACAGTGCTGTAGGACATAGCCTTTGGCTTAGTCACTTGTCAGTTTCTTTCTGCTAGGGTCTTTCATCTCTCACCTTAGTGATCGGATCATATTCCAATTCTTATAGATTTCTGCCTTTCAAATCTTAAGAGCAATGTTCAGATTCAAAATAGGGCAATGACTGGTTAACAAATCAATCTTTTGCTGATATTGTCCATCAGTCTTGGAACACTGCCCACACAGGATCTCAAGCTTTCCACGGCAGGTATAAATGTAAAAACTAAAAATCTTGCGATGAAAACAAAAACTAGGTAAAGAGAGATACCAAACTCCAAAGGTAACACTAAAAGGCAGATTATTGATATTCAGCAGCAAATAAATGATAAATTTATAAAATCGGGACTTTCACCCTCAGCTGAATAAAAGAATTTCAGAGTATTCAAAGAACATACTTATCACCTCCAAAACAAGATAGAGTTTATTGGAAACATGGAAAATTATAGTGGAATATGGATATCTCAACAACAATGTTTACAAAGTTGTCAAAGCTTTCTTGGACTTTCTCCCTTTCAAATCCAACTTAACAATGTTTAAATTTTGTTTTTATATATCTAATCAATATATTTTTCAGTCTGCACGGCATTCACCTGGGACATGATTTTAAATTGCGACGGCTATTATTGTTGTCACCTGGGGTAGACAATAAAAACCGCAAGTCATATTTAAACCATGACCTGGGGTAATATCCATTAGGAGTTACTTTTAAGTTTTAACAACTGAGTCACTTTACAAACACGCAAATTCTATTTTTATGTGTATACGTAATCTTTGCATTGTTATATGGCTTTTGGTTTTGTACGTATTTATAAGAAGCCAGTAAAAGTATGTTATCATTATATTAGTCCGAAGAAATTAGCTGCTTTAATCTTTTTTCTTTTTTCTGAAACTAGAAATATTTAAAACACACAATTCACCATCTCTTATGCGCTATAATTATATTAGGGGGCCAAAGACATCCAAAAGAAAATAAAGAACAAAAACCAAATCAAATATTTTTTTTGTGTGTGTTTGATAATAATATTTTTATAAACATTGCTATGAGATTAATCTTTTAGATATTGTTACAATTAAAAGACTCTGTCAATAATTTTTTTTTTTAATGTTTGAACTTCAGTCTTCTTATTAAAAGGCGACTCACTTAACATCATGCTTAATCCTTTTTAATAATAAATAATAAAAAATATAATTAAGTATCTTATACAAATACGCAGCAGACAAGAATGACAAAATGACTTAGAATTCCAAAAAATTTAACACAAATCTTCTAAAGATTTGAAATGATATGTTGAATGACAGGAGCAATTGAAACACCAAAACTCTTTAATTTGAACTAATATGTTTATAGAATAAAAACTTCACATTATTACAAGCCATATTACTTAGCTTTAGCTCTTGAAGTATTGATTCCTCCACGAAGAATTGAAGAGTCCGTTATTTTAAGAGTCAACGTGCTATTTAATGTTAATTAAATGATTTTTCAAATTGATTAGATGAAAATCTCCAATTTAAAATTGATTGATTTAACTTTTCCATGATATAAGTTAAAGAACATGCCAATTTGATTAACAATTATCTCATGAATTAATGGATTTAATTTGAAATAGCCAATCGCCAACGATTGTCAGATTTTCCGATATCTTGTCGTCTATTCTACATTAGGATATATGCCTAGTCTCTTGCATCATGACAGAATCTTGACTAGAAAATTTGGAAAGATGCTTGGTTGGTATTTTTAGGGTATTTTTAGTTGCCAAATCTTTGCAAGTGTTTTTAGTTGCCAAACTGTGCTGCTTTTAACCTTAGTAATAATGGCTTAATCTCATTAACATAAGATATTTCATTAACGCTCTTGATTGGGTAGACAGAGAAATTAACCTAAGGATCCATTATTAATAATCAAGGTAAAACAAAGAAAATAACTGAGGAAAACATTTTTTATAAAGAAAGTGGAAGCCACGTTACATATAGAAGCCAAAAGGGAAGACAAGCAAATAATAATAATAATAACAATAGTCACACAAATTTAAATCTTCTGTTCCCTTAATTATATGTTGACAACTTAGTAAAAAAATTTCTCTTCTCGCTGAATTAGTAATATACTCTATCTTAGTTCTCAACTTTTTTTTTGGAGGGGATTAAATTATTAATATTTAATTAAAGAGACAGAAAAAGAGATAGGAGATTTGAATCCCAACCACAGACCCGAGTTGTCTTCCTACTAGTTGGAGAGAACGAAGCACGATCAACCAAGATAAGCAACCTTAAAACATTGATTTGTCATTTCTCTTGTATTACAACCATCTCATCTTGAAGTAGTTGTAAATGGTAACTTAGCTATCCTCTCAGTAATTGTGGTATTGTGGTTTAGCCTAGAGCTTCCGTCTCTTAATTATTGGTCACACTTTATGATTTAACGTGTCGTCTTATCTTTGTTTCTGACAAACCAAGGCATCGAGTAGTGGGGCTGCTTATGATAATTCTTTTTAATTTAATTCAGTTGTAAATTGTAGTTTTCTTGTTTCTACTTATAAAGGCACGATATCCTAATCCACACAATGTGATGGGACAAATGTGGCTTTATCATACACTTGCATATGTCGGAAGCGAATATGGAATGATGCTTATTTATTCAGCTTTACACTTTGTATTTTAATTTTTTTATTAGCAGAATAGAATAAGAGAGGATAAGTTAAAATGTAAATAGAAGAAACGAAATAATTTTTGTTTTGAAAGATTAATAAAGAAATGTAACAAAATATTATTATCTTATGTGACAGTTGACTTATAAAAAAACGGAACGGACTATTAACATATTTTTTTTTAATTATAAGTTTATTTTTTTGCATTTTACTTTAGTTTTGAGAGGAATAAAAATTTGTTATGTAAGGAAAAGAGAAAATTTCTCCATAATTTCTTGTCTATTTTCATATTTTAAAAAACTCTCAAACAAAAAAACTCTTTTCCCTTTCTTTAATTATCTGTGATCCAAAGATACTGTGATGTTTATGTCTTAAGATGTTGGCAGGATACCCTTCTAACTTGTGGCTAATGATCTCTTTTACCCATCATCTTTCTTAAATATTGATTAAATTTATATTTAAATGAGTCAATTATCTATTGGCAAACGTTTTTCCTATATATATAGCAAACATTTTTAATTGAACGTACATCGTCCTCTAAGTTTGAGAATTGTTATGCTATATCTTTGTGTTAATTATATACAAAAATCAACTCTCGACTTCCACCTAAGTTTTAATAAGTTGGTTACTTAATTGTTTATTATATATAGATTTCTTAATGAAGGCAGCACAATGTTTTCGCACCTTATACTATCTATTTTTAGTAAATAATATTACATACACACTCTCCGGAACAGAATTGTTTTATAGACAATATTTTGAAAAGTGTTATAGATAATATTTTGAAAAATATTATTTACACATTTTTAAGATATACATCAACTCACATTTGAGATTTATAGTAAAATTATAATAGGTGCGTAGAAAATAAAATGAAACAAATTATGATTAAATAATAAAAATTATATAAATACGAGATAATGTGTGTGAATATGTGTGTGAATAAATTTACTTTAACATTTTAGTTAGCCAAATATTTATATTTAATTTAGAGAGCAAAAGAGACACTCAAAAAGTTTCAAGATCCTCAATAGTACTGCGGTGGAAATTTGAAAAACTTAGGCACTTAGCGGAGGAGGCTCATATATAACCCAGACCTTGTACTGTAGCCTTACACACAGATTAATCTACTTGAACTTGGAGTACTAGAATAATGGTCCAACAAAACAACCAAGAATCCCCACTAGAAAACCATATAAGTATTGCATATGAGATAACTAAGCTAGCTAGCTAGCTAGCAAGTAGCTAACAATTAATCACACTATGCTATGACAATATGTAGGAGTGTACTGAATCATTGGACTTGAGCAGGTTCCTGCAAGTAGGGCAAGAAGAATGAGAAAGCAGCCACTTATCAATGCAAACCACATGGAAACGGTGGTTGCACTTTGGGAGGAACCTTATCTTTTCACCATCAGAGAAGTCTGTTAAGCAAATGGCACAATTAGAAGCTGAAGATGGAGAACCAGAATGGCTGTAAGTTGAGGTTGGCAAAGCTACCATTTCGTTCTTCTTGAGCCCAGAATTGAGCCTGCGAGAAGCAATCCATTGCAGTGGTTCCGTAAGGACACGATTGGCACATTGGAACACACATTGTAACATAGTGTTGAGGCCAAGAGCACAAAGGAAGGCACATACAATGGCTGCCAGAAGAACTATTAAATTGAAACCAGGTGCAGCATGTTCTGGAGGGTCACATGGTTGGCTTATGGTGGGGCTAATAGTGGGTGTGGGAGATTGAGTGTGAGTTTCAGCCATGGAGTAAGGATTATTATGAGGAAATTTGGTATATAAAGAAAATGGTTAACATGGAGAGGACGACACATAGGTACATACAAACACTAACACAAAGAGAACATATATTTTAGGCAATTACACAAATAATATCTTTATTTAAACACTTAAAATATAATACTCATTCGATATTCGTCTCACATCGACATATAATATATTCATTATATTTTAAAATATAATATATTTTAATACTCACTCACACTCATATCAACATACGGTGTCTATATTGAGTGTCGTATAATAATTATTCAAATAACATTTTCCTTATATAAATGAGTGCTCAAAGTGTAATTGAGAGGGTGGAGAAACTGGTGGGGCAAGGACATGGGATATTGCTTATTTGATAACCCACTGTCTTCCTTTTTGTTTATGCGCTTCCAAGGGGTGAAAAAAGCAAGTGATAGGTTTTCTCTTTTGCTCCCTCCTGTTCTGTGATATGAATTATAAGCTTGCGGATATCTTATGTAATTGGACTCATTATCATATACATTCGAATCCGAACATTTCTCAAAATATTTTTAGGAGAGGTCGCAAATAATTTTCATGTAAATTCCTTACTTCAAAGTTTTTCAATCAGGGATTAGAGAGATCCGAACATCATTTGAATACAATAAAAGATTATTATCAAATGTCAAAGTTGTTTTTCTTGGTTTTTTTAATAGAAATGATTAAAATATTTTTCTAAATTCTTCAAATTTATATGATTGAATGATAAAAAAAAACTTATATAATTGAATTGATCGAATTTATCTCTTTAAATTTCTTTTATAGTCTGTTTGGATAGTTGAATTAGAATTAAAATATAAAATTTTAATTTCAATTCTAATTCTTTCAAATTAAAATTAGACTAGAATATTAAATTCAAGTATAAATTTATTATTTAAAGGTATGATCTAAAATATTAAAAGATTATTTACAAAAATTAAAATTAATATAAATATTCATACAATAATATTTTTATAATATAATAGTCATTTTTTCATAAATAAAATTTTCATAATTTTTTTATATGAAAAAATAAATAGCTATTATAATAATATTTATATAAATATAAAAATAAATTTCTATATAAATATAAAATTTCAATAAATATGATTGTCAATAAATAAATGTGGAGAGAGAGAGATTTAATTTTTAAGTTATGAAATTGATAATTCTTAAGGTATAGATTAAGAATTGAGAAAGACTTAACTTAATTATTTTTTAATTCTATAGAATTAGTTTATGAAATTACAATTTCAATTCTAAATGATATTTTAAACATAAAAATTAAAATTAAGAGTCTAATTTCAATTTTAAACTTTAATTCCATACTTAATTCCAAAAGTCAAACCGCCATTTAACCTTTTTAAAGTTTAATTCTCTATTTCTAATGCTGTTCAATTTATTAAATGTCTATGTCAACACCAACCTTCACAAGGATTGTGATGTGATAGAACATATGAAGCACAGATACGTCGTTGTTGAGGTGTGTCTGTGTATTGGACACGTGTCCGTATCAGACATATGAGGACACCCGTACGATACACGTGTCCTGCGTGTCAGAATGTGTCTAATTAAAATATTATTTTTTAAAATTTAAACACGTCTCGGACACATTTGGACACGTTTGGATACGTTTCGGACACGTTTGGACACGTCTAACACACAACTTAGATACGATCCATTAATATTTTTTTTTAATAGTTTTCATGATTAACATTCAATTAGTAAGCCCATAACTCACTCAAGCCCAATCACATAACTAACATCCCAAGTCACTATTTTCACACATCAGTATTTTAAATTTTATCTTTTCATACATCACTATTAGACTTTTAAGTTTTATCTTTTCACACATCACTATTTTCATCTACTCCTTCTACCTTTGCTCGTACCAAATCATCCACTTCGTCATCACTGAAGCTTGCTTCATACCAATATTCCTCTAATTAATTTTTTTTATGTACATATACTCATTCATGGTTAGTTCTATTAGGAGAAGTTGGTTTAAGAGATTTTTTAGAATATATCAATAGAAATTATTCTCCATATTTTTTAGGAGGGGTTTATTAGATAGTAAAAATTAGTACATATGACATATACCAAGATATTATAAATCTTCAAGTCTATAGAAATGATATTAATAAATTATGAAATTTTTTACTTAAATTATATATATATATATATATATATATATATATATATATATATATGTGTGTGTGTGTGTGTGTGTGTGTGTGTTGTAACACCTTAACTCGACACTAACTAATGTAACACCCTAGTTAGGGCATCACATTTCTGACTTCCGACTCATAATCTGAAAATAAGTTCGCACAAAGTTTGAGTTATAAAAGATGAGTTTCAAAATTTCTTCTTTACTGAAACGTAAATTTACTGAAAATATTAGGTAATATTGAAAATCATATTTCAACTATTCATTATGCAATATTGACACCAATTAATAACATAATTTAAAGAGAAATATAAAATTAACAGACTTATTTTTTTTTACAGTAGTAAACTCTATGACGGGTCCTACTTAATAGCACGGTACAACACTAACAAGAAACCTTAACATACTTATTTCTTTTTCTGTTCATCTTGATGCATCAGACATCTGTTCCTTTGTCAACACTGCACACCTTCGAGTCCTGAATGTCCACTCCTTATTGTTGTCACCAATCTCGAGTATTTATCGTCCGTTATGTCTTAAGACAACTCGATCCTTCTATTGTTTGATTTTAACAATACAAATACAAAGAAAACAACATAACAAAGATGTGAGATCACTTACACCAATACCAACATGGCGGACAGAGATAACACACACGACCAACAATATCATACGACATGATCATGTCATAATCATGTTATCGCATTAATCAACTATCATCATCTAATCATTTATCAGTTCAATCATCATCCAATCATTTATCAATTCAATTATCATAACCAATAACCAATATTCCTCAATTAATATATCACACGTATATAAATGCTCGATTTATGCATATGTATAAAGACTCGCTTTTTCAAAAACAACTCCATGGAGGTTTTCATAATTTCGAGAAGAATGCTCGTCAATTGTCACCTTAGCCCAAAGACAATCTCCCATTGTTGAAAAGAATCGTGTTCTTGTCGGGTATCGTCAATGCGTTGCAACGAATCAGCACGCCAAGTGGTACAGTGGTACTCACCAACCGTCCCACTGGTCGACCGCCGCGCCTTGACGCCCCAAGATCCATTATAGACCTCACTATCAATTCTCATTCCCTCTTCAACCACAATGGCCATAATAGCTATTAGCTATATTTTATACAATGCACGAATATATCAAGTGTAAGTCCAACCCCAAAGGGCCAAATCTTTTTATTTCATTTGTTCAATGTAATCATATGCTTCAACGCATATTTTTTTTCAATGCACGTATAATGCACCAATTCCAATCACAGACATATTTTTTCAATGTATGTATAATGCACCAAATGCCAATCACAGGTAAAACATGTCATTTTCTCACACAGCATTCATATACTGGTTCTACAGTATTTATACTGCATTTTTAACAGAAAAATCGTATTATCACATTTTCATAGTTATAAAACTCTTTCGTCGTGTTTTCACAAAATTGTGCAACATTTCCATTTCGTTTTCACAATTCCAAAACGTTTCTGTTACGTTTTCACAATACTGCAACTCTTCTGTTACACCTTTAAATCACGTATTAAATTTTTTAACATTTTTCTCAATCACATAAAAATATACGTTTCTCAAATCGCGTAATGATTTTCCATCGTTTTTCAAAATTGCGTAACTTAAAAATCATTCTTTTAAGTTGCATAAATCATTTTCCATCATTCTTAAAATATTTAAAACACTTTCCAAATCACATAAGATTTTTTGTTATTTTCACAATTACGAAAATATTCTATCATTATTTAATCACGTATTGATTTTTCAATAATATTTTCAATAGTGTAAAATATTTAAACGCTTTCCAAATCGCGTAGAAATATTTTAACATTTTTCAAATTGCGTAGAAATATTTTACTGTATTTCAAATTATTTTTAAGATACGTAAAATATTTTTCAACATTTTACAATTATGTAAAATATTCCTCAATATTTCAAACATTATTTTGGACTTAAATAAATCAATCTTAATTTCAAGAAATTCTTTTCCAAAATATAATTTACAAAATCACTTTTCCATTGATATAAATCAACGTTTCAAAACTTAGCATTTTCTAACGTACTTCAAAACTCAAAAATAAGTTATATAAGTAAATTTTCAAAATACCATTATATTCTCCATTTTTCTCAAATCATTTCCAAATCAACCTTCCTCAAAATAATATAATTTTCTACTTCATTTAATATATCTTCTTATTCAAGAAAATCCTTTTTCATAGTATATTTCACAAATTCACAATTCCATTGAATTAAATCAATGTTTCTAACTTTAAAAATTATCAATGCTTTCCAAAATCCAACGAGATTTTGAATAAATTCTTTTTAAAACAAATTGAGGCTCACTTGCAACCTCTCTTTTTCATTTACATAAAAATTCATTTCTTAAGTGCTAAAATACTCTGATTTCCTTTTCAATTTCCTTGTATTAAATTAATTATATTTTCACATGGAGAATCACTTTATTTCATCAAAATCAATGCATTACTAGCCTTCGAAAACGTGGACATGACTATTGAAACCATCAAATATTTTTTCTTCTAAATTGGTATGGTTTTACACAAACAAAACCATTAAAAATTTTATTTTTAAAACCGAAGTACCGATGGTTATAAAAACCAAATCCATTTGTTTAAATTCATTTTTACTTTCTTTGCAATTCATTTTTCACTTTTTTTGTAAATCCTTAAAATCAATGTTTGCCCATTTCATTCAAAACTCATATTTAGAAAAATACTTAGGATCTTTTTACACAAAATAAATCAATAAAAATTTCTCTAAAATCGTATTTTTGTTCTCTTGAAAAACAAACCATTTGTTTATTTTTCCATACTCTTCAAATCATCCATTATCATTCTTCATGAAAATATTAATTTAAAGATACGTAAAACATTTGTTCTAAATTTATCAAAATCTTATAAATGGTCATTGAAACCATGAAATATTTTTCTTCTAACTTAAATAAATTTCATTCTTGTTTCTACACAAAATAAATCAATAAAATTTCATTCTAAAATTTGTATTCATGTTTTCTTAAAAAAAACAAACCTTTAGTTCATTTTTCATACTCCTCGAATCAATCCAATTTTATTCTTCCATAAATATATTAATTTGTAAACACCTATTTTGAGGTGTCTTGGCCGAAATTCTCATTGTTCTAGGGATCAAAATTTAATTTCCCTGTTCTTGAAAAATGTCAACATTAACTCAAATCAAGGGCATCAAAACCGTAGTTCTTCCTTGGCCATTGGAACTAAGATCAATTTTCTTTCCATCCACATATCATGGCATACATATATATATTTCATCATAAATATCACAAACATGCCATATACTCATCATGCATATTATAAGTATATTATCGAAGCCATAAAATCATGCAAAGCATATTAAGCATAGACAAAAATAATCAAAGCACAAGAAAATAAAGCAAAGCTCATAAACACACAATTAATTATTACATAACCATGGATTGGAATTCTCACATGAATTCACAATCCATCAAATAGAAGACCATCTCCCACCACCATAATTGGTTGGTGAGATGAATCTCCCTCTTACCTCTTGAAGATCCTCAAAAACTCTTTGTTTTGCTTCTTTTTCCAAGTCCTTCACCACCAAGGGCTTTTCAAATACAAAACAAAATACATAGAAATTAGTATACCAAGCTTGATTAAGAGGAACCATGAATCAAACATGGTTTAAATCATGAAAAGGAAGAGAAGAAATGAAGTCTTCTTATACTTCACCTCAAAAATCCAATAACTTTGATCTTGAAGGAAGTTCATGAAGATGAATGATTTAGAGAAAATCTCCAACATGAAAGTTGCTTAGAATATCATGTGGATTCAAGATCTATGGTTGGATTAAATTAAACAAACCATGGAACAATCATGACTTAGAAAATCATAAACATGAATTTAAACCATAAAAACCAAAGTTTACCTCTAGGAAAGTAAGGTAAAAGTGGGATTTTGAAGCACTTAGAGTGAGATTTTGGGAAAATTTTCTAAATGAAAAGTGTTTAGAATGGTGTTTAGTTTTAGAAAATGATGAGAGTGAAAATTATAGGTGATGGATAGTGTATTTGGGTGTAGAGACCGAACCAATGGAGAGAAAATGGAAGGAAAAATGGTTGCTTGGTTCTTGGGATTTTGAGAGAATAAGATGGAGGCTTTTTGGTGAAGTAGAAAAATGAATATGGAGAGTGTAACCAAAGGTGCTGCTACCGTGGGAGTGAAAGAATGGAGAGATATGAATTCATTTGGCATAATTGAAGGTTATCACATGATGCACAAAATCTTCCACTTTGTCATCTTTTTCTTTGGCCTAAAAAGGCTACTCCAACATGTCTCAACATGTCTCTTCTTCTTTCTTGCTTCTCCAACCGTCCCCCCTTCATCATGCACTCCAAAGTTGTCATAATTACTTGCTAATTGATTAGTTAATTCATTAGATTAAGTTTTCTAATCAATCTTAACTAATTTTCTAATTACATAACTAATTAATTAGACATATTATTTCATATATTATAATCTCTAATTAAAATTAGGATATCTAATTAAGAATTAGATTATAACAATTTAACATTTAATTTAGTTTACTTGACTTGTTAATTAGGCCATTATTTGAAGCATTTCTAGCCATTGATTAATTCAATGGTTAGGATTTAGGTAGACTTTTAATTTTTAGAAGACTAAATCTAAGCCATTGGATCTTTCTGCTTTAGATTCTAGCCATTAGATGTGTTTCCAAAATTAAGGGTCAAGATTGCTCCTTCAAACTTTAAATCCAAGGGTTATAATTAGTCATAACCTTTTTAGAAGACCAAATCTCCACCCTTGATTAATTCTTCATCCAATGGTCATAAATGGTCCTTGTTACTTTACAAGACCAAATCTCCACCCTTGATCAATTCTAAATCCAATGGTTGTAAATGGTCACTTTATATAATTAATTTTACACCGTTGATTAAATCTACGGTTGATATTGAAGCTTGCCTAATTAAGTTTATTCTCACACCATTGATTAAATCAATGATGATTATCCAATGCTTCTTTATTAAATTTATTTCTTAACCGTTAATTAAATCAATGGTAGATATCCAAATCACCAGTGTTGACTTAAGCAATATAATTTCTATTTTTATCTACTAAAAATCCCACGAAAGAATATATTTACTGTATTTTTATCACCCGATAAATTAAATACAGCACAAAACACAATACAAGAAATTTTCTAAAACTGTTTTCAGATTCAGGTTTAGTAAGATCCCCTGTCTCCGTCTAAATAGTACAAATTTTTCTATGCGTAGAAAAATTTTCACTTTGCGGGACCCACCTGGGCCCACGTATCATCTGGGCCCACAAACACCTCATGTGGCCTACAAACAGAAAAAAATTCAAAATCATACATAAAATCACAAAAATTAGAAAACGTATGAAAATTAAGTCAGATTGTTAAAAATAATTAACAGTTAAGAGAAATAAATACAGAAAAAATTTTATCTGGCCAAAAAATTATTATTTTCCAGACATGGAGTAAATCACTCAAAACGATCAAATATGCTGACAGAATAAACAAAATAATTTTACAATATCCAGAAATTACTCAACAGTAAAATTCTGTTAATTATCAAAATTACTGTTTAAAATATAGGAAATTTGGGGTGTTACATATGTCGTGTCCTATAATTTTTGAATTTGGTGTGTATCTGTGTCCGCGTCCGTGTCTGTGCTTCATAGGATGGAACTCATCAATAATGTATTTATTGTTTTAGATAATGTTATATAAGTAAATTGTACAATTAGTTACGATAATTAATTTTATTAATTAATACACAAGATGATATGTGGGTGTGTTTTTAATATCATTTTAAGAAGAGTTTAGTCTCGATTAACATTAAAATTGACTTGAAAACACTTTACCATATAAAAAATGTTTCTAAACTTTTAAAAAATTGAATTTAATTAATACACAAGATGATATGTATGTGTTATTAAATTTTTTATACTATTATTTAATTATGCATTGTTATATTATTAAAACAATGTAATTTTTAAAATAATTGTTATAAGAGTAACATTTATAATAACACAACAAAATATAATAAAATAATAATGTAAAAATTTGTAACGTACATCATTAAATCTAAAGTTTTACTATAAATATTTTTTTTTGTTACAATTATAAACATCTATATATTTACAATCTAATAATCTAATAATTCTGCACATTCATATTTATTTATATATTATTCATTTAACTGTGTTCATCTTTGTTTTCTTTCTTTCTCTTTCTTCATGAAAAGACTCATGCAATGTTTCTTTCGTTATTGTAATGCGGCGAAGTGAAAATACAGCAAGTTGTGGGAGAAGATAAATGTCCTTTAACTTTTAATTTTATATTTAATTGATGTATTGTCAGTGGTTGAATGTATGATTATCGCTCAAACTGTTCAACTTGTGGCTCATTTATGTGAATTAATATTTGTTTCATTACATTATACGAATGAATTTTTTTTTGATAGGCAAAAAATATTAATAAGGAGCAGAAGGGGTACTCCAACCCATTACATCATAGTGCACAAATAAAAAGCTCGAAAGCAACCCAAAGAATTAATACACCAATAAAAAAAAAGAGACCTGAATTTTCAGTCTCCCTACAAATAAACTATCCCCAAGATAAAATCTTAATATGAGCGATCACAGTAGAACAGTCAGCAATTTTTCCCTGAAAAAATAACATTGTTCCTCAATAACCACAGAGACCAAATAACTGCAAACCAAATAATATGACTTACTCTTTTAAACTTCTTCCTTATGGAAAAAGCCATATGTTGCAAGAAGTGGTTAACGCCGTCATTATGATAAACACCATCAAAACTCATCCAAGCATAGATAGCCGACCAAACATTATAAGAGAAAGGATACATGAAAAATAAATGACTGCAGCTCTCACAATGAGAAAAGCAAAAAACACATGAAACATCATGGTCAGAGGAAATAATTCTCCTAAAAGCCAGCGCCTCCCTTGTTGGCAACTGATCTTGAAATAACCTCCAAACAAAAACAGTAACTTTGGATGGTACATCATTCTTCCATAAAATCTAATAAACCTTTGCCAAGTTTTGAGTAAGATTCACGGACTTTTGAACTTCAAAAGATGCACATAACCAGATTTCACAAAAAAACCATTTAAGTTGTCGGGAATCCAAATCCATGAATCACTCACCTCCTTCTCAGGAATAATAGAGACAAGTAAATTTTCAAGTTCCTTCAAAAGCTCCTCCTCCCACACAAATAAAGAATGTCTCCACCTCCAATTCCACACCCACCTATCACCACTCCAATAACCCATTTCAGCAATAATCAAAGAATTATTCGCAGCCACCTGGAAAAGTCTAAAAAAGCATTCTTTAAAAGGAACTGTACCAAGCCATTTGTCACTCCAAAAACTAATATTTGCACCAGTCCCAAGTTTACATCGAACCGCCTTCGAAAACCAACGAGAACAACTACCTCTGGCGGTATCCAGCAAAATTAAATCCCTCCACCATATAGATGATCCACGATTAAGAGATGAGACTAGATCCTGCAAAACACTCTTAACCAAAGAGCCATATTTATAAGACAATAAATTGAACTAGATGGCATTTCGATCCGTTAAACAATGCCATTTCCACTTGGATAACAATGCAATATTAAAAAGCTCAATATTTTTCATGCCTAAACCCCCAAACTTCTTTGGTAAACAAGCTTTTTCCCGACAAACCCAATTTATTTTTTGATGCTCTAGACCTCCTCCCCATAAGAAATTCCTTTGAATCTTTATGAACATTTTTACAATCTTTTTTGGAGCTTCATAAAAGGAGAAAAAGTATAAAGGCATACTAGTCAACACTAAGTTAATAAGTGTGACTTTGCCACCCATAGATAAAAAAACATCCTTTCCACAAAGAGAGCCTATTCTTCATAGATTCCACCACCGGTAGCCAAGTAGAACACCTCCTTGGATTGGCTCCCACCGAGATTCCTAAAAACTTGAAAGGGAGAGATCCAATGCAACAAGATAAGAAAGTGGATGCTGCAGTCAAAAAATGATCATCTAAATTTATGCCCAACAAATTACTTTTGGAAAAATTCACTCTCAATCCTGAAGATAATTCAAAACTCCTTAGAATCGTTTTAATATACCATAGATTATCCAAGAGCCCTCACACACCATGATAGTGTCATCCGCAAACTGAAGAATAGGAAAAGATATTTCTTGATTTACCATATAACACCTCAACCAACCCGAATCCGCAACTTTACGAACCAGACCAGTCAACCCCTTGGCAGCTATTAAGAATAAAAAAGGAGCTAACAGATCCCCTTACCTTAAACCCTTCTTGGCTTCAAAGTCTTCAGTAGGACTCCCATTAACCAAAACTGAAGATGAATTAGAGAAGATACAAGCCTTCATCCACTTTCTCCAAAGAGAATTAAAACCCATTCTAATCAACATATAATCATTCCAGCTTATAGAATCGTAAGCTTTTTCAAAATCCACATTCAATAGAAGACAATTATCCTTCCTCCTTTTTGCCAAATCAATAATCTCATTAACAACTAGAACACCATCAAGAATCTGCCTATTGAGAAGAAAAGCAGATTGACATAAAGATATTACCTTACCCAAAACTCTTTTCAACATCAAAGCAAGCATCTTAGCAATTATTTTGTAAAGACTACCAATTAGAGAAATTGGTCTATAATCTGAAAGAGATTAAGGGTGATCCTTCTTCGGAATTAGCGCAAAAAAAGAAGCAATTATAGCCTTAGGCAAACAAGCATTAACATAATGATATTTATAAGCTTTTTAAGAAACAAGCAGCATATGTACACTAATATAAAATAGAATAAATCTGTTAAAAAATAAATAAATCTGGAACTCAGTTACCGAATTTTGAACTTGCCTGAACCACTCTCTAGCTAGCTTCGAGAATGGAGATCTATAAGATACACATCCGCTAAATCAAAGGCCCTTTGACATTTATACGCATTAATATATTTGATTAATTGATGTAAACCTACAATTTTGGGTGCACATATGAGAGGGGAAAAACAAAAGATGATTAAAAGTTGACATGAAGTTGAATTCTACAATATTTCTTATACGTGTCCTTGAAGGTGATTAAAAATTGACATTAAAAACAAAAGATGAAAAGCAAATTTACCATTTCAATAATAACATGAGAGGGGGCAAAAAAGCAAGGTTTTGTTAATAAGTTTTATTTCAACCATCGTGGGAAAGTAAGATATAAGATGAGTAATTTTATTTTCACAAACATATTCTTTAACACAGTCCCTGTACACAATTAATGAAAAAATTATTTAAAATATGTATATAAGCTCTAAATTTTATTTATGTTTTAAATAAAATTTATATTTTCCTATTGATATGAAGCAGGAGAATGATTCTGCCTACCAAGGGGTGGAGCATTTCTATTATATACTGTTGTGTTACTTGATTGCATATTTGTGAAGTGGTTTTACACTAAATTTATAACTGAGGCTTGTGCGCACTGTATTTATAACTTGGGACTTTAAAAATCCAAGATGCTTTCTAATATATACAAATTCACACTGTCCAGAAGGGAAAAATAAAAGGAAAAAGTCCAAAGTTATTCATATTGTTAGACTTTATTATACATATTTATTTCTTGATTTTTGTTATTTGGGTATATTTGATTCTTGTATTAAGATAAATTTATTTCTTGTAATTTAGTTCTATTTTAGACAAGTCATTATTGTCATAAGCCTATCAAGAAATAACATTTGAAAATATTCTTTTTCTTTTATGTTGGTATTAAAGCTCCCGATCTAGAAGCTTCTGTTATTTCCGCTCCAATTAGCCTTCATTGTTAATCAGACTAGCTTTCATTGTTGGGTTTAAAGCTAGCTTTCATTGCTGCCTTCAATCAGAATCGGACTAGAACTGAATCAGATCATTTGCTCACATTGTTTCAACCCAAGCAATCATCCTTTGTTCTGCCATGAGTACTGTTCACCCTCTATTCCTTTGCTCTGATTTGGACTCCTTCGAGCACCACGCCCACTGTCGCGCCACCATCCTCACCGAGCAGCACTATCACCCTTCAAGTTATTATTTTTTTGTCTCCATAGATGTCACTTTTTATGAAAATGAGTCATTCTTTACTCGTCCTCAGTTTCAAGGGGAGAACACTTAGGAAGTTGAGACTGGGTCCTTCTCACCTGAGTCATTCATTCCTTTACCATCTGACTTTACACAGGAATTGACATCTTTTTTTGGCACCTCACTTGAACTAAATAAAGTCAAGGCTAAGGCTAACACACCAAAATTGGTGCATCAGAAGAGAGGAAAACTCGAACTGACCCAACAGTAACTTCAGGCATCCGAACCAACGGTAAGTACTAAAGATACAAGTTCTCATCTTTGAACTTCTTGTTTTTTAGCCTGACGTAGATAATACTATTTCTGAACTTGATAATATGTCTTTGAATAATTGTGAACCTGACTTAAATGACTTACCCATTACATTGAAGAAAATGAAAATTTATTGTCTCAACCCCAAGTGCCCTATTTTTCAAATTGTCTATTCTAAACATCTTTTCCTACAGTACCAGAATTTCATTTTAGCCATAAATTTCATCAAAATCCCAACATCAATATAAGAAGCTTGAAGGATAAGAATTGGATTCAAACCATGAATAAGGAGAAGAGTGCATTGAAAAAGAATGGAACATGAGAGATTGTTGAGAGACCAAGTAACAATAGGCTAATAGGGTGTAGATGAATATATACTTTAAAATATTAGTCTAATGGTACACTAGACCGGTATAAAGCAAGATTAGTGACAAAAAGATACACTCAAATTTATAAAATTGACTATGAGGAGACATTTGCTCCAGTAGCCAAGATGAACACTGTAAGAATTTTACTCTCCCTTGTTACTCACTTTGGGTGGGAATTACACTAGTTTAATGCTTAACTGTCTTTCTTCATAGCGACTTAGAGGAGGAAGTTTATATGGAAATCTCCCTGGATACGACTCCACTAGTGGAAGGAACAAGATGTGCAGATTAAAGAAGGATTTATATGGGTTGAAGCAGTCTCCTCGTGCTTAATTTGGAAGATTCACAAAAACAATGGTATCTCTAGTATACAGATAAAGTCAAGGTGATCATATTCTCTTTTTTAAACATTCACAATAAGGTAAACTCACAATTCTGCTTGTGTATGTTGATGACATCATTATATCCGTAGATGATCTAGTTGAGAATCAACTCCTAAAGAAGAAATTAGCAGCTAAGTTTGAAATGAAAGATCTTGGAAAGCTAAAGTACTTCCTTGGAATTGAAGTTACCTACTCTAAGCAAGGTATCTTTATTTCTCAAAGGAAATACGTCCTAAATCTTCTCAAAGAGACTGAAAGCTTGGGTATAAGGTTATTAGTGTACCCATTGAACATAATCACAAAATGGGAAGTGATGAAAAGAACCCCAAGGTGGATAGAGCTCAATACCAGAGGTTAATAGGAAAACTTATATACTTAGCATATACCAGATCAGATGTAGCATATGTTGTCAGTGTTGTTAGCTAATTCATGCATGATATGCGAGAGAGACATAGGCAGACTATGGATCGAATTCTACAGTATCTTAAAATTACGCCTAAAAGATTATTACTATTTAGAAAGGGAGGAAACCTATCAATGGAAGTGTATACAGATGCTGACTATGCATGTTCAGTTACTGACAGGAGGTCAACATCAGGTTATTGTATGTTTCTAAGTGAAAATCTGGTAACATGGAGAAGTAAGAAATATAATGTAGTGGCACGATCAAGTGCAGAAGTTGAATTTCAAGCTATGACACAAGGAGTGTGTGAGTTGATATGAATGAAAATCATATTAGATGACCTGAAACTAAAACGTGAAACGCCTATGAAACTGATTTGTGACAACAAATCAACTATTAGCATTGCATATAATCTGGTTTAACATGACAGGACAAAACATATTGAGATATACCAGTACTTTGTCAAGGAGAAATTAGATAGTGAACTCATAACCACAACATACATTCTTTTAAGATATCAGTTGACAGATGTATTAACTAAGTGACTACTCACAGAGTGCTTTCAAGATTTTACTAGCAACCTGAGAATGATAAATATTCATTTACCAGTTTGAAAAGGAGTGTTAAGTTTTATTGTATAGATTTATTTTCTTTATTATACAGATTTATTACCTGATTTTTGTTATTGAGAAATATTTAATTTTTATATTAAGACAATTATTTCCTATAATTTAGTTTTATTTTAAGTAAGTCATTAATGTCATAAGCCTATATAATGTATATTATGCCTGTACAATTATCATCAAAAAATAAAATTTAAAAATATTCTTTCTCTTGCAAGTCATATGTTAATGTCATTCATTAACTATAATGGAAATCATATATAGCTTTATTTTCTTTCTATGAATCACAAAATTTTATTTATCAAAGAAAGACGTACAGCTGAAAGACCCGTATAACTCATTGCTCAACAAAGAAGGAAACAACCCCTTTAACTGGTTTCTCACTTTGCACAACTACAACATTATTTGACACATTGGTCACGGAATGTGCTGAAAACTTGGGCTCCCCTTGTGCGTAAAATGAATACTGAAAATGATTAATCCGATTAGGGAATACCAAAATCTTTGAAAAATCAGCCACCCACTTTGAGCCATCTGCAGCCACAGTAAACTTCGCAACCGTTGATCTCAAGCTCATGCCATTAACATTATTCCTATCAATCACCACTTGATCAATGTTACTGAATTGCCCATCTAGAGTTACAATTGGAACCTTAGTATTGGGGTTCCCACTGAACATATTATCAACTATTGTTAAACCATAAATTTGTCCTCTAATTGACTTCAAAACAATATTAGCATCCCCTAAGAAAAATCCATTAGTGACATGAACTTGAACCGGATCTTCCATGACTATGCCAGTATAGTCCATGTAACAATTGTCAATTCTAGTTTGTGAATTCCCTGCTAGTTTCACCAAAATGCCTATGCCACCAAAACCTGTGGCCTTGTTATAAAAATGCACCCCTGTGATCATGTTAGCCTGGCCCCTAAGAACAACCCCAATGGCTGCAGAGAAAATTGCAACATCTGTGATTGCATTGTCATTGCTAGCAAGATCAACGGCAGTGCCTGAGAACTGCCTCTCCCCTTTGTCACCACCAACTGTTGAGTGTTGCCCAAGGAAACAGCTTGATATGAAGGCCTCATGGCCACGTTGAACTAGAATTCCTTCTGTGGTGAAATGGAGGAAGAAGCAATTGTTAATCCTGATTCTAGCAGAATCAACAATGAAAATCCCTCCACCCCGGTAGCTTGAATCGAAGAGGATATCGCGAAACGTTATGTCTTCATAGTAAATTCCTATAGTTTGCTGAAGATTCTTGCTGTTGAAGCCATCCTGCTGATGGATGGATGCTGTTTCATGGAGCTTGTGGGAATTTGATGCCCATAACTCAACAAGATGACGATCAGTAGGGAATGTATCAGAAGCTCTCAAGGTTCCTCCTTCTACCTAATCAATCATTCATGTACAAGTTAATTCAAGTGCAAGAAGATGAAGGATAGAACAGCAGCATTTACCAAGCAAAATGACTTCAATTTAACTTCCCTCATATATAGTTTTCTTAATTTTACACCTACTCAAACTTGTCTGAGGATGACAAAAATCTAATAAATTTAGAACTGTTGAAGATATTTGGATGTCCATTAATTGGTAGCACCAATTCCAAACACTAATCACAAACTGTGTACTTTTTTTTGGTCATTTAGGTAATCAAATTAAGATCTAGCACAAGCATTTCCTGTATATATTAATATTAATATTTAAATTTACCGTGGTTCATAAAAAAAAAAAATAATAACAACGAAAACCATGCATTGCAAGTTAGCTACGTCCTTGCGTAATACAAGGTGTAATAAATTCAAATCCTACAGAAGAAGTTTGAGTTAGTTTAGTTAAAAGCTTAAGTTAATATGTATATATATAATTAAAATGTGTGCAGTTAAAGATATATGACTAGCACTACTAGTCAGTTTAACCATCAAAATTGATTGTAGTATACGAACTATGCTACACATTTTGGTTAAGGCTTTGGGGAAATAGAAAGGGTTTTTTATAGAAGTTGTTGGGTAGCAACCTTTATTATGATATCCCTAGAATTGGGAGGAGCAACGTCAATGACGACAGATATCAGTTAGTGAGTTCAAAATTCTCAGAGGCTGAGTGACACTGGAGATGAATTCATGAAGTTTGTTAGATTCCAACCTAAAATTAATTGACATTAAGTAGAGTGGTCCAATAGATATATAAACTGCATCTAAAAAATTGAAATAGACGATGTGAGACTCTTAACAAAGTTGAATGCCAATACCAAAGTGCAGGATGGTGTCTTCCTGGTATCCATGTGTAGGCAACTAGGCATTGGTGAGTAGATCAAATTATTATTATTATTATTATTATTTTGGTTACAAAGTAGATCCAATTACTTTAGACTGGAATGCGTTGCTTAGAGTTTTTTTTCCCTGACTACTATAGATAAGGTTTGCTCTTTTTTCTTTTTCAAAAAAAAACTTTTATTAAGAAAAATATATGGAACATTTTAAGATGATTCTTTTTCCTATTAGTAACGTTAGGAATTAAGCAGGACCCCACTATTTTAGCTTCATTCACCTCAACGTTTGAATTAGACAAATTTAGATCCAATCGCTTGAGATTGCCAGATTGGTATGCGTTGCTTAATTAGAGAGGCTTTTGTTTTTTCTATGATTACCTTGGAAATTAAGCGTGATCACTATTTTAACTTTATTCACCTCAGTTACTTTTAAGCGTATTTTAAGCAATATAGTAACTGTAACAAAAAAAAAGTAATATAGTAACTGATAATGAAAAATTACTAATGATATATTTTTTTCTTTATTGTGATAAGATAGTGTCCTTATAGCCAGATTTCAAGAAATTGAGTGGAATTTAAACTCCTGATCGAATGCCTAATCACATATTATATGTTCATCTATCACTAGGTCAGTTTTTATGATTTATTAATGATTTTTTATTTAATAAAAATATTCTTAAACTTAATATAATGATTTTTTATTTTAAATTTTATTTAATAATTTATATTTGATAGGTATGTATCAAATTATCAATATTTATTTATATATTGATTCAAGTGAAAAGAATTTACGTCCTTTAAATATATGATTATGTGTTTAATTTCAAGATTTATTTATATAAAAATATGATAGATTCTTAGTTGGACAACTAACCAATCGGGTGGGTAATATTATAGAAAACCCAAAAAATTGTCAATATTAAATATACCAATCCTACGTGATAGACGCATAAATAATTTATGCTCTTAAACCACCTAAAACATAATCCAAATTCTAAAAAGTTCAATTCATTTATTTTTTATACCCTGTCCAGCTAGCTAGTAATAAAGTTTTTTTGGACATTTTTCCAACAATATACATATAGCTAGCTTTCTATTTTAGAAATTGAAATTAAGCGGAAAAAAAAAAGAACTTACTTAATTTCATTTTAGTCGTTGTTTTTCATTTCTTTTTGTCAAAAAATTTTATGAAGCTTAAAACGAAGCCATCCAGTTCAAGGACAATAGCAGCAACTGCAGCATCAAAGTACCAAAGCAAAAGCATGAAAGAAGGAGAGAGAAAGATGCTGACCACAACATTGCCACCACCATAGGAAGGGAATGTGATGGGTTTGCTGATTTTGTAGCTTCCACCTTGCAGATCAATCACAACACCACCAAGGTCTCTAACTCCTGGCAGCAACTCAAGCCCACTCTCCATCTCAAAAGCATCTGCTACAGCTTTCAGAATGGCATCACTGCTGTCACGTGCCCCTGTAGGGTCTGCACCGTACCCAGCTGGGTACAACACCCTGCCTCTCTAATGTGCATTCAAAACCAAAACCATATATACAAACAATGAGATCATTGCTTATTTGCTTGCTTTCAGAGAAATGCCAGAGAATTGAAAAATGTTAAAAAAAAATGAAATGAAATGAAAGGAAATAGTGTCACTGTCACCTACCCTTTTTGTTTCTGAAGATGCAGGTGCTGATGCTGAGGGTGCAGGTTGGGACAGGGAAATGGCTACTCTATCCTTAAGTTTGTTCCTGAAATGAGACAGCTCTATATCTATATGTTCCTTGAAGCAAGTAGCTTCTTGTAACACCAATAATAAGAGAAAGGCTAAGATTGAGAATCTCATAGTTTGGGGCACTAAAAACAAATTTACAATGTAGATTTTTGGTTTCTCATATACAGAGAGACAGACAGAGGCAAAGGGAGAGATCTTGCGATGGCAATTATGTAGTACTAGTAGATATAACTGTTTCCTTCTCCCTCTTTAAGATACTTCCTCCTTTTAGGACATTGAATTGGTTGTCTATGTGCATGTTCCCCATGAACCTTTGAAAAAGACACATATGCCCGAAGCTAATATTAATAAGCACACTTTAAAATTAGGTGTGTGTTTATGATAATTATAAAAATTTAATTATTTTAATAATTGATTATTGTATAAATTTTTTTTGTTATAATTGATTATAATTAAATTAATTTTATATTTAGATATGTTATCTGAAAAGTAATTTTAAGTTAATCTATTTCGTTTGTATGATATAAAAAAAATCATTTTATGCATTAAAATACTAAAATATGTATATCATGATTAAAAAAGTTATTTAATTGAGAATAAAATAATATTTACATATCAAAGTATAAGAAATAATCTATAAATTAGAATCATAAGTTTCAATCTTCAACATTATAAAGAAAAAAAAACTTTAAAAAATTTTTATAATACATTAAATTTCTTGTAAAAGTTAAAACTAATTTTATCAAATATATGAAAATATTGTTTAAATAACTTTTTTAGTAAAAAAACTATTCAAGCATTCCCAAACATGCTTTAAGAGTTTTGTGGTAAAGTGCTTACGCATTTGTTAAGAATATAAAATTGAAATTTTTTATGAAAAATAAAATATTTAATGTATTAAAAATTTGAAAAAATATTACTTTAATAAAAATTTTAATTTTAAATTCTTTAACAAGTGTCCTAAAATTATTTGTTAAAAAAACTTAAAATTAATTGAATATTATCCCAATTTTAGGTATTGTTCTATATCTTTTTCTCATTTTCTTTTTTCTTTGAAAAAAACAAATTATTAGTGAGTAAAAGAATGAATTGCATTTTATATATTGACACGTCAATAAAAAATTTAACCAATTATTTATTATCATAGTTAAGAGAAAATCTTATATATACTCCATGTAAGCCATTGTGTTTACATTATATTATTAAATATATTCTATGATAATCAACTTGTGTTGATTCAAGTGATAATAGATTTAGACACTTTAAACATCTGGTTAGGGGTTTGATTCATGACTCATGTATATGGAGAAAAAAGCACTTAGAAGTTGTTGCTCTCTTCGGAATCAATAGTGCCACGACAGAATTGATTATTTCAATGGAGACATTGTGTTTACATTATATTATTAAAATAACATGAATAATCAAACATAATATGTGGATTGGGCTAATAAAATTGAAGTTTGAATATATTTTGCCCGATTTGACATAAATCTTTACTTGACAAAAAAAAAAGCATGAACTTGCACACAAACTTGAAAAATATCAAAATCAACTACTAAATTTATTAAAATTTTCTTTTTAAGTTTACTTAAATGTTATTTTAAAACAAACATTCATATATTTTAAGTAACAATTAGTTTTAATTTTTTATGTGAAATTTAAATCTTTTAATATAAATTAATTTAATTCTTTTAATATAAATTAATCAAATAAGTTATTTAAAATAAACATTTTTAAACTTTAATAATATGAATAAATAAAAAAGATACAAGTCAGCCAGCCCGCTCAAATAGCCCCAGCTCGGATAAGGCTTGGATTTACTAACAATTTATTAACTCAAACTATATTAACTCCAATTCAAACCAAATTAACATCCCTTCCAAGGTCATAATTATCTTTCACTGTAATTACAAAAGTTTTTTTTCTTTTACATAAAGTTAATGTTTTTAATACTAATAATAGATAGTGTATAAATATTGAAAGACAAACAGTTCACAACACATGCTCTATTGCACGATTGTAAGGAGAGTGTCATATACCGGCTACACTTTTTTTTTTTTAGAAAAAAACTGAAAACGAAACTTCATAAGAGTGAAGAGTCTAAACTTAAGGGATGAAGAATACAACACTACCAAAAACTAGAGATGAAGAATATAATAAGTATAAAGAAAAAGTACAAATTGACAATTGATCGAAATATTTCCTTTTCCAATCTTTTTGCCTTAATTTTCCTTTGATCAGTCTTACAGCACTTCTACCTGTATTGCTTACTGAACATGAGCAAATGAAGCAGTTTTTTATTTTTATTTTTTTTATTTGGGTGATTTTCCTTTACAGACAGACCTTAGCTAACCAAGGGAATAAATTTGGACGACTAAGAAAAAGGAAGGAAGGAAACAAAATGCCGTATAAGAAAAAAGCTAAGAACAACTATCAAAAGGAACTCCTAACAAAAGTTTCAAAAGCTATATAATTATAAAATCCAGCACGTACTGCTTTCCTTTTAGCAAAGTAATTCCCATAATGTTCTCTAGAAAAAAGATATGGGAGGTCAATGTTTAGCTACTTTAAGTTCCCCTTTTCAGACTTGTTCAATTTGGTTTGTTTATTGCCTATAATAGTTGAAATGTTCCCATTATTGGTAGTTTTAGAAATTGATGGAAGTGAGCTATGACATGGGACCTAGGTTGCCTACAGTTAATGCAGGTGGTGAAGTTTTGAATCTCACGGCAGTATTTAATATACCATATTTTGTTTAATAGATTATTATAAAAATATTATTTTTAATGGTTAAGACCTTTGCAGTTTAAAATAAACTGCATTGATCCTGATGCACATGCAAAAGCTAAGTGGCCAATACCATGTTATATGATCTTCTAAAGGATGTGAATAGAACCTCATGCAAAAGCAAAGTGGCGTATAATTTTATAGCAAAGAGTGAACTTCTTTCAAATAAATAAATGAAACATATGCCAACATCAATATTCCAACCTTTTAGTGCCCTCAAAAATAGAGATGACATTAATTTGGTTTTTCATATTTATATATAGGGGACATATTTAGTGAGAGTAGTTTTTATTATGAGAGGATGAGAGGAGTAAATTTTGACCATACAATTATATATAAATGATTAAGATTAAAAGTTACTTAAATGTTATGTGACCACTTAAAAAAATCACATGCATTTATGTTTTAATCTTGACCATTCATGTAAGATCCAATGGTCGATATTTACTCTCACATTTCACAATAAACACTCCTCACACCTAATACACATAACATATATATATATATATATATATATATATATATATATATATATATATATATATTAATTTAATTCCTTAATTATAGCATCTGACAGCAATTTAGTTTTTCAAAAAATATTAACATTAATTTAATATCTTAATTATAAAAAATAATATCAATTTAATTCCTCAATTATATAAAGTAACATCAATTTAATCCCTAAATTGAAAGCAACATTAAATGTCTGGAAAACGATTTTAATGTTACTTTTTATGATTGAAAAATTAAATTAATATCAACATTTTTTAAAGCCCAAATTATTGTCACTCATATCTTTAGGGGAATTAAAATAGGTATTTACTCTTCAAATTATAAAGATAACTGCATTTTTTTTTAATTTTTATGATAATGGGGCCACCGATTTAAAACATAGGGATTGAATTGTTTTAGTAAACATTCTTAAAAATATTTAAATTTGGACTTATTAATAAATAAATAATAAACATAATTTTTATTAATTCAAAGGGTGAATTATAGTTTATTTTCATGTGATTTGACTCTAAATCAATTTTTCTCCTGTAGTTTAAAATGTGATACTTTGTTCCCGAAATTTCCTCAGTTGCAGATAATTATTCTGTGAATTTTTCATCCAATTTTAAAAAGAAGACACATGTAAAAATTTAGAAATTTATTACTAGGTAAATCTCAATTATGATTGTGCGTTTTATAACAAAAGTGAAGCATTATTATTTTATAATATAAAGAAATCGTTTATAATTTATTTATTTGTTTATCTCCACCTCTAGTTTATTTAAGTATCCAAAAAGTGAGTACACAAGGGGAATAAAAAATATTAATAAGCTATAAAGCATAAAGAAAAAAAAAACTTTTAATCACTAAGAAAATACACTTTTTTTTATTAAATTTCCTTATATTTTGCTTGATCAAGCTCTTTTATGTAATTTATAGCTATTTGTCCCATATGGATGAATGATAAACAAATTACTTCTCTGCAAAGTAAAGTTGCTCTGAACAATGTGGCTCAGTATGCATAAAAGATATTGGCCTTACCTCTAAACAATTATGCTCCTCTTGCCAAGTGGGAGATAATAAACAAAATTTATAGTTTTTACACATATACATGCAACATTAAAACTATTTTTTAAAATTTGAATTAAGAGAGAGTTGAATTTAGATTGGTTTTGTATTGAGTAATTAATTATTTATTTGATTGATTTAAATAAATCAATAATTACATCAAAGGGTTGATCTATTCCAGTTAGGGATGATTTTGATTCATTTTGTAAGGGATTATAAGAGATATAATAATATGAATATCTCCGCCTCTAAATTTGTGTGACCAAACTTTCTACAAGAGCAAAGAACTTTGTTGAGGATTTTCTCCCTGCCCTGCCTGATACAGTGATCTCTCTCCAGTCTCATAGGTTTGCTCTTTCTTGAGGCACCATCCATGGGCTTTAGGAATTTGGAATGCAAAAGCAAGTGGAAGACTCTTATAGTCACTCCAAAATTGAGAGAAAAGACATTCTTGATTGTATTTAAGGTTTTTGATTCATGACTTCTTGGTGGCTCTTTTAGTTAGTCTCATTGTTTTCTTAAGAAACAAGGTAGAGCTGTAGCGTAGAGAATTTCATCATTATCTCAGTTATTAGTAATGTAAAATGCTAATTAGGAGTTGGCTTTGACCTACTGAAGCAAACATCAAGCTGGCAAAATTGAGTGTTATTATCAAGATTGAAGTTCTATTATATGAAAAATTAGCTAGTAGTCCCACAACAGTGACAATATTTGCAATATAAGATTTATTGTATCTTGGGATGAACATATTCCAATCAGAATTAAATTTCTCCTTTAAGCCTATATACACGGATAACTCTTCTCAGAAAGGCAAACACTCAAAATATCAGCAAGAAAATAAAAAACATGCAAAAGTGCCATTACTCATCAAATGGATTTGGAAGAACACCAGACCAACTTGCCTCTCCACAGTCTTAGCATTCTACCCCACATTGTTTGAGTACTGGACCAGTTTGCTTGGGCAAGAAGGGATCAATCCGGACCCAAATCAATGAGAAAATTGATGCTAGAAGAATTGACCAGAGGACTACAATGGTAGGAGTCCTGTTTTGCTTTCCCATGAGACCTTTGAGGAAAGGATATAAGTGAACAATGACCCAGAAGGCAAAGAATAGCTTCCCAAATAAAGGTCCCCATGAGCCATAGCCATTGTTAATGGCATCAGAGACTCCAGCCACAACTCCCACAATATTCAAGATTATAAGAGTGGTTGGTGGGATGAGAAGAGTAGTCCACTTGAAGAGATAGAGCTCTCCAAATTCAGTATCTTCTGCTGCTTTTGCTGTGACAGTGAAATTGGTGTCTACTCCAGCAAGAACTTTAAGAAGACCTTGAAATACAGCAAAAAGGTGTGCAGAAACTCCTCCAATGACCCAGAATTGCTCGTTGCGCCACCAGTCTTCAATGGTAACCCCACTCCATCGGAGCTCAAGCACACCAGTTAAAATGATGGAGATAAATAGAGCCATAAACCAAACACTAGCAAAGTTGGTCAGCTGCACAGAAGGAAAAAACAAACTTACATTCAGAAGACACAAATCTAATAGCAGCATTATCCTTTTTTTTTAACAGTTCTGTGATTCAGAGGTGAAAGCAAATGATTATTCTTAGTAATCACAAGAAATTTATTGTTGTGTACTTACAGTGGGGATAATGAACTTTCCAGTCAGGAGACACACAGCAGGAATTGTGCAGTATGCAAGAAGAGGGATGGAAGTGAATGGATAAACTATGGTATTAGTGTAAGCCAGCCTCTCTAGGTACTTCAGCTTTCCTCCATAGCCATACCACAATGGGCAATGGCGACTAAGGAAAATCTCAACAGAACCAAGAGCCCATCTCAGAACTTGGTGCAACCTATCTGATAGATTTATTGGTGCAGATCCCTTGAAAGCTGCCCTCTTTGGCATGCAATATACTGATTTCCATCCTCTGCAGTGCATCTTAAATCCAGTCAAAATATCTTCTGTGACTGAGCCATAAATCCACCCAATCTGTAATGGAAATAAATTTGTCAAAAGGACTTGATAGATTTAGTAACCATGGAACTCTATGTACCTTGTTTTATGTAGTAAATGAATGCCTAATCAGTAATCTTAATCAAATGTATTTGTTATGCAAAGCATCAAGAAAATCCAAATGTTTCTTCATTTTTATTTTTATTTTTATTTTTTTGGAGATTTTCATTTAACACAATCCAAAATGGAAGGAGGTCATTGTAACTAATGGCTTTACCTCTTTGCCCCATTCAGTCTTCTCTTCATAGCCACAGCTTATAACATGAATGGCCTCCTTAACCAATGATTGGGTATTGGTGCCTTCAGGAAGTCCTCCATTTTCCATCAAAGTGGAAGCAATGAAAACTGGAGACTGCCCAAATCGCTTCTCAAAATTTTTCTGGGACATGAGGGATGACTTCTCTAGCTCCTCATAGCCTTCAAGCCCTTCTTCAATCTCTTCAAGATCAAACATGGACCCAGACCCTTTTCTAACATAATCTTTCCCCATCATTTTCTTCTTCTTGGTGTATAATGCACTAAAGAGACCTCTTCCTGATTTCTTTTTTGACTTGGATTTCCTTGAACCACCACAACAAAAGCAACACCATGATGGCCAGCAGTCGCACGTCATCTTTGGCCTTTTCTCAGATACTGGTGGATCATAGCCATATAATGCCTGCCTGTTGAACACAGTTCCGGTACCAACATATACTGGACCTTGAATCCCATCAAGCCCTTTCATGTTGATCTATGATAAAAGCAACAATGAAGACAAACGTAAAAGGTCAATTTAGTGCAATGCAATTTGCACATATTTGTCAAGTTGAAGTTTGGAAGAGTGGCACTTACATCAAAGAACACAGTGTTGCGATTAGCATATCTATCATGGCGATCAATACCATCAAATCTTTGTGGAAATTGGACATAACACAGCTTCTTCCCAAGCTGGGGGTCCATTAAAAAGCACATAGCCTCTCTTAATGCCTTGCTATTATTGATGTAGTGATCACAATCCAGATTCAACATGAAAGGTGCATTTGTAAGCACTGCAGAAACTCGAACCTGTTGAGGACAGACAACAACAAAAGAGTTATTAACATGTTTTATAATATCCTGGTCCTGCAGGAATTAACCAATATAACTTCAAGTTTCTGTACTTTCCAAAGCATTCATGGCACCAGCTTTCTTGTGATGAGGATAGCCAGGACGTTTTTCACGTGAAATATACACAAGTCGTGGCAGTTCCTTGCCTTCCACGTCTAGTGCACCAGCACTTCCCAAATATACCTGCAAAGGCAAGTCCATGATGCATATCAGCAGGGACCAACTATTCATCTCACTAATTTCTTCATTTGATTGACATAAACGTGATTTTCAAATAAAAATTGTAGTTTATTAATTATTAACATATCGTTATCCTGACATTTGAAGAAAATTTATACTTAATAAGCACCATCTTCTCCTTTTTCCTATTCTCCAAGAGCCAATGAGGCCTAATTCAATGGCTATTCACATTCCATAAAATGCAAGGTGGTTCTATTCCATTTTTGATTGCTCCTTAATGATAAGATAATGAAAAGTACACAAAAGAAGAACAAACTGGAGGATACAATAGCCAAACCTGAATCATTCCTGGATGATCACGAGTGTTGTTCCCAGGCCATGGAGTACCATCCTGCATCACCCACCCCTCCTCTGGTTTCTTCTGAGCCTTTGCCACCAAAGAATTGATTTTCACTTTAAATTCTTCATATTCTCTCTGCCATGGAGCAAACACACAAGAATTACTATAAGTCTCCTATGGATATTGAGACATTAACACAGAAAAACATAAAGATAATCTTTCTTGTCCTATATTTATATCCCACCTTCATGGCCCTTCTCTCCTTCACAAATGTAGGTTGGACCTTATCCTTCAAGTAATCAATTTTCTGAGAGAAATAGAACTCAGGTGCCCTTGGCTCTATGTTATACTTCTTGCAAAAAGGAACCCATCTTCTTGCAAATTCAGCAGTTTCTGCCAATGAATCAAACAGAAGCATAGATGCACCATCATCTGACACATAGCAGCAGACCTTCTCAACAGGATAGTCAACAGAGAGGATTGACAGAACAGTGTTTGCTGTTATAATGGGTGGTTCCTTCAAAGGGTCCACAGTACTCACAAAGACATCAATTGGAACTAGTTGGTTTGGCTCCCCTTCACGCTCAAACCTTATGGACAAGCGGTCCAGGTAAGTTTCGCGTGTGATGGGGAACCACTTGGGGAACTGGTCAAGTATCCATGACAGTGCAAACCATATCTCACATATCACAGAGATAAGCCACAAGGGATATGCATCATATGCTGGAGTTAAGATACGGAAACGGAAGAAGAAAGCCAGGATTATAAGCCTCATGACAATGACTATGCGATATGGGTTGATTAGGCTTGAAGGTATTGGGACCTTGCGCCACAATGGTTGCCTAGCTTCAGCCAAACTGTCAAGTGCCAAAAAGAAAATTAGTGTCAGTTAATGCACTTTGTGCAATGTGGTAGATTTTAATTTGTATGAAGGTTCTACCACAAATACACATAAAAGTAAAAAATTGTGGCATTGCATGTGGTAAGTGGTGTGACTCTAAAGTGAGGTATGATTATGATAGCTTATTTCTTCTTGTGGTGTGAGCATTTACTTGACAATGAGTAAAATTTCTCTTGTATATTTTTTTTAATTTTTGAATTTTCTGCTCGAAAGTTAAATAATACTATAGAAGGTAAAGTGTTTTAGCCACAAATGAACAAATTTTGCTAGTAATAAAGGCAAATTGCCCCACAACGTAACTTCTAAGATAATATTGATTTTAAGGTCAAAATTTGACAGTATTCAGATTTGTATTCCCTTAGGCAGCGTTTGGATAAGTCATTTGAAGGGAGTAATGTAATTTTTTAGGGTATTTAAAATTCTTTATTTTAAAAGGTCTTGTTTAGATATTTGACTAAGGAGAAAATGCAATCTAATGTACACAAGTTGATATGCTTAATTTTTGCAGCTTTATTTAGTATTCATTGGGGGGAAGGGGTAGGGGGGGGGGGAAGCAATCTCATATACACAGACTATGACATTTTGAAAACCATAGGAAAGAGCAAAAGAAGAGATTACTTACAGGTAATCATCATCTTCACCTTGATCTTCTTTTCCGTCCTCTTTGTTTAGTAGACCTCTCTTTTCTTGCCTTACTTTCCATTTCTCTACTCTTTCTTGCCATTCTGCATTACTGTAGAATTCTTTCTCCCCTTCGAAATCCTTACCAGCAACTGTAGAACAGACCAACTCAGAAAAGCAAATAAACAAAAGAGAATGACCCAGAAAGAAAAATCACCATCATGGATAATTAGCAATTTGCCTATACAATTGTATTTTCTTTCAAAAATTAAACAAGTTGCTTACCACTTCCTGCTGAAGAGAAAACTTGACCATCAGGATGCAACTTCTGTTGATTATAGTCTCTATTTTCCTGTAAAAATCACAACAACCCCATACTCTCTTTTATTACTTATATTCAATTAAATGGTATAGCCACGGCACAAACACAATACTGATTCATTTTAGCGAAACCTCATTTGAGGAAAAACATGAAAGGTTAACAATTTCTGCGATGCATGTATCCTTAGAAGCTTAATTAAGAGTAAGAGCCCCAAGGTTGGCATAATTTTTAAGCTAATTTCTCATTCATGATTTTGCTTTCTTATCATTAAAAGAAATTACCACATGATTAACATCATGTTGCCGGTCTAGATCATCATGATGATTCTTGATCTGAAATTCATCATCAAAATCATCTTGATCAAAGTTATCATCTTCATCTCCAGCCACTCTAGGACAACCTGCAGTGAAGCCACCGTCACCATGTCTATATAAGCTAAGCCATCTCACATTTTTCAATTTTCATCAACAAAACAAAGTTCTTATAATAACACAAAGTTTCCCTAGTGACAGATTGCTAAGCCAACCTTTGTGACGCTTATAGCGGGTGTTGCATTGAGGGCAGCACTGGTTCCCTTCACTCCTCTCGTACTCATAACAGGGTCGACAAACAGGAAATCCACACACATGACAAGCCACAAACAGCTGCCCATCTTCCTTATATCCAATCTCATCACCACAAACTCGACATGCTTTTGATGAAGGTTGACGGGTAGGAGGCTGATGCTGCAACAAAAGAAATATATTAAACATGTATGAGAAACCAACAGGGAACATATTAACGTTTGAGAAATTCTTAGGTACTTCAATAGTAAGAAAAATTTCTTACTGACCATTCAATATGTGATAAGCTGCTAGCTTTAGCTATAACATTAAAAATGATGTTAAAGTGAGAGACAGTCATGTTCCACATAGCTGCGGTGGTATAGATTGAATGGTAAAGAGCAAAAACTTTTTTCTTACTCTAGCAACATTTAAGAATTTCTCTTAACCTTTAATGTTATGGAAGTTTCAAACTCACAAAATAAATAAATAAAGAATGCCATTTGGAACAGTGCAACATGAAACGAGAAGAAGGTCAATACCTCATCAGAGTCATGTGAGAAATGAGAATGAGAACCAGTGATCAAGCCAGCCATGGAGTTTGAAGCCATGGCAAGCCAAAGTTACAGAGCAGATGGGAAGAGTATAGGAGAAGAGGGTTTTATAAGAAATGGTAGGTTGAGAGTAAAACATCAAAGTCATGGTTGTGGATGTAAGAGTATGTACCAAACCGTGAGTTGGGAAGTCGTGGCTTTGAGTCTAAGAGACGTCAAGGAGGGAGCGATAGGTGTGAAGGGCTTTTCTATTTTTGTTTGCTTGGACTCAAAGGAGGTGTCTTTTCTAGTTCTTAATACATAATAAGATAACATATATTTGATATTTCACACAAGCTGGTTATAATGTCACGTCCCCACATTTCTTAGTTCACAATACCAAACACAAAATGGAAGACCTGCAATGGAGGCGTCTTATATAGTTCTTAATACATCTATCAACAACATATACATTGCACACAAGGGGGTTATAATGTCACATCTCCACGTTTCTCAGCTGACAGTACCAAATGGAAAATGCTATTTGTAGGGGGAAGAGGAAGGGGAAGGGGAAGAGTAGTGCAATACTCACATGCAAGATCTGCAAAGTTCCACAATGGAACATAGAGAGCATGTCATGCCTTAGAATTTGAATCTAATATTTTTAAGATTCAGTAACTTGTGAGTCAACTTGGGTTTCTATTATGTAGACTTTTTTAGTTTTGATCTTTTCTTTTTTCTTTTTTTTTTTTTTTTTGGTACATGATCTTTTTTATTTTCTATTTTCTATTGGAAATAAATATATGATTACTGTTAAATTTTTTTTTGGGGGGGGGGGGGACTACTACTGTTCAAGTATGAGATTTTTTTTTTTTGGTCTGAAGTTTGAGAATTGAGACTCAGAAATGTGACCCAAATTGTGGGCTACAAAGAACCTGTGAGGTGGGGGAACGGACAGACCACAACTCGTTTTCTTCCATTTTCAAAGATGGGCTTGCCAACTTCAAGGCCCTTGAGGTATAACAAACACGTGTCAATTCCCACCCAACTCAAAACCCAAAGAAAATTTCTTTCCCAGTTGGGCCCAATGAAAAATGGTCTTATATAATTGGAAAATGTTCATCCTACCGTCTGATCTGCATGGCTTTTTAACAATTCAATCAGAGGCACTTTCAGAAACGATCTAAATCGCCTTCCTCGTTTTTTTTTTTTCGGTATCGTCGTCAATTAACTTAAACTTACCTACGTCGTTAAAACTTTTTGTTCTTCGTTAACCAATTTTTTCACAAACATAAAATCATGATAAAATCTTGTATCATTAACCCAATGAATTAAATTTTTTTGTTCTTATAAAACTTTATTTCTATACTTTCGTGAAAAAGTTAGTTAATGAAGAACAAAAAAAGTGGTTAATTACATATGTAGTTTTGTTATATAAAGTTGGTTAATATAATGTTTCTATGCTCTGAAATAAGTTGGTTAACACAAAAATTGGTTAACCTCGCTTGAAAAAGTATGATTTGAGTGCATTGGCGTCACTCACAATCATTGTAGCCATCATGGCCGTCTTTTTGGGCTTTTTGGAGCTTCTCTTGACCATTCGAATCTCAAGTGACCAATTGGAACTACAATATATAATTTATTATGTGTTTGGGGATATAATTCAATTAACAAATTTTTGGTACAAAATTGTAATTTTTAAATTTTCAACCAATTGGCTATAAAAGTGACTTGATGACAATGATGTAGTTCATACCTTGCATATAAGAAATTATTTTAATTTTATATTTCTCTTTTTATTTTTTGACATTAGGCTAATATGATAACTTCCATTCCAATAGGAATTTTTTTTAACCAAAACCTCTTTCTTTTGGTTCCTTATCGGAGGAAAAAAGAATCTAACTATTAAATTTCGCTTTGAAAATTTCTAATTTAACTTCGATCAAATTCAGATGTTGCCCAGTAGTTATTAGTTTTCAAATTGAGTATGCTTGAATAACGTGTAACAAAGTAAAGCAGCCAACCGAAGAAGCTCAAAATAGCAAAGATTAGATATACTTGAAATTTCAAACATGTAGACCTTTGCTGCTTCTGCTTAGAATTTGTTCACCATCTATTATGTTACACACAAAACTTCAGATTCACGTATTAAACACTTCAACATCATCAATAAACCTGTTCAACTACGCCTCCTAGAAGTTATGGCCCCTTGCAGAATTTTATCTGAGCAGTCAAGGTTATCTTCTCTACTAAATTATTACTTCTGGAAGTGCTTTTTGGAAAATGCATTCCATTATAATGGTGACGGAAAAAGAAAAGCACTTGTGTAAATTGCCACATGAATTTTGACTGATTGCCTGATTGGTGGCTTTTAAGTCCTGATAAACAAGAACACAAGTTGAATTTTCTCTTGCAAAGCTAGTCATATGTATACCCCAACAACAATGAAAATTATTTTTCTATGGATGAACTAATGTATTAAGTTCACTATAGTTAGAGCTGAAGAGCAGTGGTACGCAGTCTTAAATTTGGTAATAAATTTTAAGCGAATTACAATTTAGGATATTTTGCTAATTATATTTGTAATTCAGAAAAAAAAATCAAAATCAGAAATGATGATTAATCCATTTTAAAGAACGGTTAAAAATGTTGTACCAAAAAAAGAATGGTTAACGATGAACCAAATACTAATTAAATTAACAATACATCATGGGTTTAGTTAATCTTTTTCTTAATTGGAAACTTATTCATCTTGACTTCCTATATTAAAATCCTCTCATGATTTTTTTATTTTGTCTAATCAGGAAAAGATATAAAGTGGAAAAAATAAAATGGAATAGAAGCTGTACAATAACTGCTGGTATTTTCAAATTGATTCAGTCTAGGTCCAGTTTTATGACCCAAACTGTTGAAGAAGTATCTTCTATCAAATACTTACCTACCACTTACAATATAATGCGTGGTTCAATCAATCTACATCTTATAAATCTATAATAATGTTTAGTATGGTTACTTTAAGTTTGTCAAAGTAAAGAAAGGAAGACTTCCCAACCAAGGTATGCACAATTCCCTCTTCAGTCAGGACTCAGGACTTCTAGACCAAACATTTCGGTCACCAGCTTCAAACCTTCTTCAACTTGCTATACTTTGATCCACCGTAACAAAAACATTTGCAGTTACTGCTTCCTTTGTTTCAATCACAACCTGATTCTCAGACACATTCCTCAAAGCATGATTTGGAAAGGTGTTGCAGCATGTGGAGCTTAATGAGTACTGAACATTTTTAATAAGGTTAGGAAAAAGCAGAATGTTATTAAAATCAACTGTCCATGAGGTTCCATTCCCTTGCATAGACATTTTTGCAACTGTGGCCTTTAAGTTCATCCCCCTCACAATGTTCCTGTCAACAAAAACTTGATCAATTTGATGGAAAGGACTATTTGATTGGTCCAGCTGAACAATGTCAACCCCAATATTTGAGCCAGAGAACATGTTATCAACTATACTGACACCATTTACAACCCCATTCATTGATTTTAGGACAACATTGGCATCACCAAGGAAGAAACTGCTAGAGATATGGAGTTGAACCGGGTCTTCAGCAACAATACTGGTGTAATCCATGTAAGAATTCACAATCCTGGTTTGTGTCAAACCAGGTAGTTTCAAATAAATCCCGGTACCTCCAAAGCCAGTGGCCTTATTGTAACAATGTACCCCAGAAAGAGCGTTGGCTTGACCAGTCACCATTATTCCTATAGCAGCAGAGAAAACTACAACGTCTGTGACAGCATTATCATTACCCTGGAGGCTTATTCCAGTGCCTGAGAAGTTCCTTTCATTTTTATCCCCACCGGCAGTGATGTGCTGGCCAAGGAAGGAGTTCCTGATGTAGGTTTCATGGCCACTTTGGACTAAAATCCCGTTTGTGGTGAAATGTGTGATGTAACAGTTGTCTATGTTAATTCTAAGTGAGTTTATGACTGAAATGCCTCCTCCCCTAAAGTTTGAGTCCAACAAGAGGTCCTTGAGAGTTATGAACTCGAAATTGTAGGATGATGAAGGGGTGTTTTCTCCACTGTTCTCATTAGAAGAGGTTGACAAATCAATGATATAGCCATCTGCTGGAAAATTATTTGAGGCTCTTATGGTTCCACCATGTATCTGTTTCCATCAAATTACAAACAAAAATCAAACTGAACTGTCAAACATGAGTTTTTTTAGATGGCCTATTGAGTTAAAAAAAAAAAAAATGCAGTTTGCCTTGACTTTCTCCAACTGTGTCCTAAGAAGAACCTTTTATTCAGAAAAGAACAAAACGTAGTGACAAAAGAGGAGAAATAATTGAAGTAAGATATTTTTCTAAAATCTCAACAGCAATAGTCATACTTATTATTTTCATGGTCTAGTTAGACCAACCGCTTTAACATTATGACTTAAATATACTAAACACAGACCACTTCCACCTGCCTCAAAAATTAAATTTTGCCCAGTCATAAAGCATTACAAAACGGTGCTAATTGTCAAATAATCAGGAATATGCAAACTCTGGTAGATACTCTTCATATTGTATATTAAATAACTACTAATTTGCACACAGATTATATTTGTCATAGAAAGAATTAATATTTTTCATGAATGAAGTTAGCAACTAGAATGGTTTCTGCAGGCATACCATAAGGTTCCCCACCCCGGCCACCGGCAACTGCAGTGGTTGGCTGATCATGTAATTTCCACCCTCAAGATTAATCTGGGCACCTCCAAGATCACTGATGCCCTGCATCAAATATCCTTCACTTGGACCCTTGGCTGCATCTGTTATGGCTGCAAGAAGTGCTTCAGTGCTGTCTGAATTGCCCGTTGGATCTGCACCATAAGATGTCACAAGGTATACACGTGGATTCTTCACACCCTGCATGAAAAAAGAAATATCAAACATTTGATATTTTCCAAGAAAAAAAATGATTAAAGTAAAGGCTGTGCATAATTGAATTACCTGAAATGGCAGAGGGGAAGGGCTAGAAGAGGGTGAGAAGGAAGATGGTGCTGAAGCAATGGATTCATGTCTAGTTAGAGAGGCCTTAAATGCCTGCAGTCTGTGTATTGCTTCATGATAGTTGCCACCAGAAATGGTCCTAGGAGGCAAGTTCTCCTCATAAGCACCAATTATGATGAAACAAGCCATCCCCAGAAGCAAGTAACATGTAAGAGATCTTTTTGCTATTGTTGGTTCCATTGGTGAGTAGTTTGAGCTACTCAAGTTAGGAGGAACCTGTTGGGGAAAAGCATTCTAGTTGTGTGGGCATTTAAATAAGGTAGAGGGAGAGAAAGAGAGGGAATAGGGAGACACGGAAAGAAGAGGGGTTAACTAAGATTTGATTAGAAAATGAGTAGGGACATTTTCTTATTGGATCATACACATAACACCTCCCATCATTTGGACTATGATATTAATGAAGGTTGATATGTAGCCTTCTCCTGAAAGATTTTCATTTCCCCTGACCTGACAGAAAAGCAAGCAGTTACCAACTTCTTACTTTAAGGACCTTTACAAGTTTGACATTATGTAAAAGGTGTTTTGGGATAGGAAGAAAGCACACTTCTAGTAATATTGGATTATATCGTGGAATTATAAGGTACAAGGGATCCACCATATAAGACTTGTGCCACAGGATATCATGGTAAATCAGGAAATTTTATTTTGATGGGTGATGAATATTGATGAAAAAGTTGGTCCTTGATGAATCTTCTACTGACGAATGGAAAGCTATTGTATAACATGGTGGCTATGACTAATGAGTATGGATTTACTATTTAGGTTCTAACGAAGTATCTTAGAAATGAGAAATTATAACATGCTATAAGAACAGCAATAAATGCATGTTTTAGTACCATTTCTACCGTTGATTTAATTTTTTTTTAAATTTATATGAATGTATTTAAAATCAATGATAAATATTCTTTTGAAACATGCATTTATTATTACTTTATAAGCATGTAATAATTTCTCGAAATGAAAATATATCATGTCAGAAGGGGTCATTAAATCAATGGTTAGGATTGCAAATAAGTGAAAATTGCCAGGTTAGAGGTTAATGCAATGATGGAAAAAGGAAATTTCAGCCTTTATTTACGTATTTATTGCTTAGAGGGAATTTTCAGCCTTGAGTCATCATCAACAAGCCGATTTGTGTTGGATTTGAATCATATAACATGTAAGATCCATTTTAAGGAATAATAATATAAAAAATTAAGCCTTGAGTCATCATCATTACAAGCCGATTTGTGTTGGATTTGAATCATATAACATGTATTGCGATCTATTTTATAATAATATTGCTTTGCATATTCTCCCAAAAAATTAGATCAATTAATAAGCATTTACGAGAAAATAAAATAAAAAATTTAAATTTATTATTTATATGCATGCTTGTGTTTATCAGAATTTAAACTATTAACCTTCTAATTAATAGATATTAACCACTCATTTTATTTTATAAAGATCACTCTACACTTTAAAAAATCTTAAACTTTTGTGTTTCTTGTGTTTAATGCATATTTGAATTCGTCACACAAACTTTTTTCCTTTTTAGGGAGGGAAAAGAAAAAAAAAACATTGTCTGCACGGCATCAGCAAAAGGCACCCATGGTGGGTAGAATTGACTTTAGGACATAATTAAATGGTGCTCAAATTTTTATATGCGGCATGCGTAGCTTAATGATCTCATGGAACATGTATTTATATAATCATAAAAGAGTTAACATGATGTGTGTAATCTGGGTTTATAGGTGAAATGACTAAGAGAACTTAAGCATGAAAAGATTGCTTTCCTTAAATTTAGAGGATCGTTGCAAACAATTCGATCATGCTTTGGGCACCTTACAATTTAAAAGCAACAAGTGATATAGGAAGGGACGTAAGACAACCCACATCTTACAACGTTGTAAATGTTTCTAATATGTTTCCTTTCAATCGAACAACCTTAAGGAACTACGCCAAATGTTACTCCTCCTGTTCCAATTTATGTTTTATTTAATTTTTTTTATAAATTTCAAAAAACAACAAAACTTTGTAAAAAAATTTAGAGTGCATTACATTACAATAAAACTATTATTGTATCGTGAAAATTATCTTTAGTTTTTATATTTAAAAAACAAACTGATGAAAGTAATTTTTTTTTAATTTCACAATGAGACATAGGTTTTGAAATTGTCTAAAATAGATATTGAGACATATAAAATGAAACAAGGGAGTGTTAAAATAATAAATTTGCAAAAAAAACCTCTCTACCTTTGAGTCCATTTTAAAAAATCTCCTTGTACTTTTAAAGTCTCTAACCCAACACCTTATACTCCCCAAAAGTTATAACTAAAATCGTATGTTATAGTCCCGTTGTTGAAAGTAACGAAAATCGTAGCACATGCACTTGTGTGATATTTCTTCCAATAACTTCACTCAATCTGTAATACGGAGCACCCCTTGCAATTCACCAAATCTCAACCAAGTTAGGGCAATTCCTAAATATATACTAATTCCTAAATATCATGTCGTCTCAAAGTCATGTTGGTTGGGCTTCTTGTTGTCTTCATCGCCTAATTTTGATGAGAGCCAACTCTAAGTGTAGTTTGCATCATTGTTGATGCATAGGTCGCTGACGTCGATGGCGGCAAGTAAGTTGAAGAAGGCTGCTAACGTCGACGATGGCAGGCCAGGTGTGACTTGAACTGTTAGAGAAGAACCCAAACAACTCATCTGGTGATGTAGATACGAAGCCCTTGCAGACGCCTAGGTCGTCGAAGGGCCTAGAGATTCTGTATAAGATTTCTCCTTGGAGCAGCAATGGACATGCTACCATTGACAAATTGGATGTGTAAGTCTTTGCATACATTGTGAAATTTGTGTTTCTTCTTATCGTGCTTCTCATTTTCATTCAATTTTGTATTATATATTTGGGTGATTGGATCTCTGACTTTCTAACTTTTTGTAGACGCATTCTTTAAATTTGCTCACTGAGTTGCTGTGTGTCTTGGTACACAGGTGTGAGAAAGTGGCATATATGTTTGAGCGATTGGATCTTTGTGACTTTCTTCGGGAGCACCCAACTATTTTAAGGTTTCATGGTGGTATAGTACAAAGTTAAAAATTCTTGCCAGTAATTTCATAGTTCATTTCTAATTGTATGGCACTGGGTATCAACTATAAGAAAAGAATGACTAATGTATTGGTCTAAAAGTTGTGGAACAAAGTTGAGTCTACAAAATTGTTTTTTTTTCTTCATGATCAATATATGTAATTGATGCTATTGTCTTGAAGATTTGGTGTGATTTTGATTGTATCAACTCAAATTTGTTTGTATATAAATTGCCTCATTGTCTTGAAGAATAAATAGCTATTTTCCCTTATCAAGTTGGATTGTGCTTTAAATTTTAGCCTTGTAAGTTTATATTGATATTGGTTATGCCAACATGGAAGCATAAAACAACTTGCAGTCCAAAAAGTATAGGCTTATTAAATAGTTGCAGGACATATTAATGTTGCTAAGATTATTGAGTTAACCTTTTTCTATATAATATCTCGATGCATTTACAAAATTGGTAGATTAGTATGTGGTGCCCTAAGAAAATCCAACAATGTTGTTTCATGTCATGTGCCCAGCACCCCAACTGAGGTAGATTCTTTTGCCTTAAATTGATCCATGTTGACATTCTTGTATTCTTAGAATTCTAGCTATTATTTGTTATATTTTACAAGAATTCTGAGTATCGTATACTCTATTTCCCAAGGAAAAGTCAATGAGGACATTATGAACATTTTGAAAGAGGATTCCTATTCACCTTTAGGACAATCCCTACCATCAAATCATGCTAAATAAATGAGAAGACTAGAGTTTGTCAAAGAAGACTAGGTGTCAAGTTCAATTAGTTTCTTAGATTTTGTCCTTGTTACCCTATTGTAATGTTTTTTTTTTGGCTGAATAGAGGGGCTAAGGCCCATATTATAATGATTTATTTAGATAGGAATAAATGTTAATGCTTGTATATCTATAACAACGTAAATATTGGAACAATGTATAAATATCCTTTTTGAAATAAGATTGAATTTCAGTTCTTTGTAGTTTAGCACCTTTCTATGCATTTTTTTTCTATGGTTTGGGTTCACACTTGAGGAAAATGTAGAATACTAAAAAAGAAAGTATAAATTCCATTCTATAAGAATGTTTCAGGTCCAGTGACAAAAGAAATCAAAACAGAACTTCTTAGACAATCTGGCATTATGTGGTAAATGAAAATTTTTTAAAAATTTTACTGCTAAATATCTTGTATCTTAGCTTTTAAATACTACAAATGACATGAAATTTGGGCATCTAGAAATGAATGTATGCAACTAAACATAACAGTTGTCAGGAAATTGAATTATGCAAAAAATAGTCCTATTTGAGGAAGGAACTGCAATTTCTATGTAAGGGATAAAATTATGATATTTTTATTGCAAGAAGTTCTGTATCTAAGATTTCATATGCAGCAAACAGCAAGTGATTTATGCTTCTAGAAATGAATTTATGCAACTAAACATAAAGGCTGTCAAGAAATCAAATTTTTGTAGAAAATGGTCTTGCTTGAGGAAGGAATGAGAATTTCTATGTAAGTGATAAAATTTTGAGATTTTTATTGCAAGAAGGTATGTATCTAAGCTGTCATAATCAAATCAATAAACGGAATGGGTTTTGAACTTGTGTAGCCCAAGTTATATGACTAACATAAGGGTTGTTTGGAAACTAAATTATGCAAAAAATGATCCTATTTAAGGAAAGGATTGAGATTTTTATATAAGTGATAAAATTTTGAAATTTTTATTGTAAGAAGCTTTGTATCTAAGCTTTCATATGCAATAAATGACAAGTGATTTAGGCTTCTAAAAATGAATTTATGCAACTAAACATAAAGGCTGTTAGAAAACCAAATTTTTACAAAAAATGGTCTTGTTTGAGAAAGGAACTAGGATGTCTATATAATTGATAAAATTTTGATTTTTTTATTACAAGAAGGTATGTATCTTAGCTTTCATAATCAATAAACGGAATAAGTTTTGAACTTTTGTAACCCAAGTTATGTAACTAAACATAAGGACTGTCTGGAAACTAAATTCTACAGAAAATGGTATTGTTTGAGGAAGGGACTGAGATTTATATGTAAGTGATAAAATTCTAAAATTTTTACTACAAGAAGCTATGTATCTAAGCTTTCATATGTAGCAAACAGCATGGGATTTGAGTTTTTGTAGCCCAAGTTATGCATTTCAAAGCACATGCTGCCAGAACTAGGCATTTCCAACACCTACCAATACTAGAAACATACCTGAACATGCATTATATCATAATAACAGTAGTTCTAGCACCAATATCAGCACCAAAACAATATCACAACTCAAAATAGAAGCATACAGAACCAATTCCAGAACCAAACCAAAAGAAGAACCCAAAACTGAATTCCATACCAATAACAACCTAAATATAAAGAGCACCAACACATACATAATTTTATGCAAAAACATAATAACATAATTTTATGCAGAAGTAGAATAAAAGAAGCTAAAAGACTGAAAACATAGGTTAATAGATATTTATTTCATTGTCCTCCAAAAGGGCCATTACATTGTTTATAGATAACAACATAAGATCATTACAAAATACTTGGTCATCTGAAAAAAGACTATTCCCATAAACTTTGAATTCCGAAAACAATCATTACATCTAAGAAATATTCCTAAACAAAAGCATTACAGAAAATCCCAAAAAATGCCTAAATAATCATTCTATAGACTCTAGCATCTTCCTACTCTTGCTTCTCTTGTACATTCTCCTATTTGGGTTAATTGGACCCTTGCACGATTTGGCATTGTCTCCACTACCTCCACAGTTTCCACATTTAAGAGTTTGACCCTTCTTACTAACCTTGTAAGGATTTACAAGCTCATTAGCTACCTTCTTTCTAGCCTTTTTAGGCCTACTGAGTGCATTTTTATAATGTGGAGGCTTAATTGAATTCCATTCTGTTTGTGGTCATTCCTCCTTTCTTAGTATTGGTCCAATTACGATATCATATGCCTTTATAAAAGTTTCAATCGAGAAATATGCATTTACATAATTTTCAAGTATGTCTCTCATTATAGATGCATGCCACAGCATGCTCACATGGGATTCCAGTCAAATCCCATTTCCTACACCCACAAGTATGCATGTTCAAATCCACTACCCTTGTAGCTTGATTCAAACTATCCACCTCAAACCTCCTATCTCCAGTTATGTAACAAATCAGACCTGCTGAAGCATGGTTTGATTTCTCAAGCTTGGTTTGGGTCCTTGGACAAATTGGACTATTGTATTTGGACATGCCTTCTTTTTTTGCCACATATCTCTTCATTAGCATCCTCCTAATGTTTTCACATATTGTGATAATAAGTTTATCTCTGGCTTCTAGAATAAAAGAATTGAAAGTCTCAACTATGTTGTTTTACAGAATATCAAACTTGGTCATGGGATTAAAAACATGTCTAAACCATTGTGAAGGGGTAACTGTCTTAGCCATGTAGCTGCAAATGAGTCCAATCTTTTCATAATCTTCATATGATGATCAAAGTTAGCTTTTGTAGTTGCCCTTGCTGCATTCTAGAGTTCATCTTTCAAGATTTTTCCTTTGAACTTTATCTTGAAATTGGCATAGAGATGCCTCACATAGAAACTATTTTTGCAGCCTAATGCATTCAATGTCTCTGTTAATCCTTGAAACAATAGCAACATGTCATCTACTAATATGAATTACAGTTGAGTAAAATTAAAACCAATGAAAGCAAACATATAAACCAATGAATATATTAACCAACAATATATGTATAACAACACATAAATATTATTCAATTCTTAACAATAGAACACTAATCTTTTGTTGATCAGACATTATCACCTACCATTTTTCTTCATTTGACCCAAGATCCTCAAGCAATAGTTGAATGAACCACTGCCAATTATCCTTGCACTCTGCTTTAACAATAGCATATGAAATTGGGTACATATTATCATTGGCATCTTTCCCTATTGCACAAAGTAATTGTCCCCCAAGTTTTCCCTTAAGGAAGCACCCATCCATATATATGATTGGTCTACAAGTGGACAAGAAACCTTTCTTATATGCATCCAAACTTAAATATAACCTTTGAAACAATGAAGCTTCAAGTTTTAAGAGCATTATGCTTTTAGGATTGTATTGTCTAATGGTAGCACAATAGTTCCATAACTTAGGAAATTGTTCAGCATGGTTCCCTTCAATTAACTCTAAAGTAAATCTCTTAGCTCTGTAAGCTTGATACTTGGACACTTTTATACTATGATCTTTTTCCACTTGGTTTGCAAATGTTATTGGCCTCTAATCATACGAGTCCTTTATAGTATCTATGTATTTTTTTGACAACTACCTTGCATTGACCTTAGTAGTTTCTATTATCCATCCAAAATTATGCTCAAGATGGTAGAATGACTTAATCTAGAAAGCATCCCCATTTTGAGTCTTTGATGTATGTATTCTCCAACCATAATTTTTCTTGCACTTAACTGTGATTCTAGCAGACTCATTCCTAATATAGTCAAAATTTATTCCGTTCTCAATAACATATTGTTTCAATGCCCTTCCTATATACTTTAAAATTGGCAAACCTTAATCCAACTACCAAGTTGATTTTTTTTCTGCATATATGTTTCTTCATTCAACTTAGGGAACTTTGGTCTTTGAGCTGCTTCATTAGAACCATTAAGACTTATTAACTCAGCACTGTCTTGATAATCTAAAAGGCATTCACCATCCCATTTCTTAGCATCTTCAACAAGTTGACTATTCTCATGTTGTTGAGTTCTTGGTTTTGTTCTCTTACATTCTTTCCATCTTTGTTACTATATCTTTTTCTTTAAGTCACAGATTTTCTTTTTATTCCTCTAGTACTTTCTTGGGGCACAATTTCAAGAGGCATAGTTTCTTAGGTGTCATCTCGGGTATGTTGGGTCTGTCCAACATCTTCATGGGTCTATCCAACATTTCCATGTGTTTGTTCATCATCTCCTTGTGTCTTCCCACCTTCCTCTTCATCTAACCAATTCTTAACCTCATCAACAACAGCTTTAGGAGCAATTTTTTCACAAAATATGTATGGATTTTTCATATCACTATCTGAAAAGTTGTATCCAACTAGGTTTAACTCTACCTTTTCCTCATCAGTGTCTTCTTCATCCTCTCGGTCTTCTGCCTCCTTATATGAATCTCCCTCATAAACATCAGCTTCTTGGGGTGCAGGGTGTGAAGAAATCGTTGGGTCAAGCACCTCTACAGTTGTCTCCACCACATCCACATGGTCAGCATATAGTTGCAGCAAAATTATTTCTTTTTTTTCAAACCTCTCAATTACTCTTAACACTTGTGCATCACTATTAAATAATTTAATTTCCTGCATCCCGTCATCCTCAAATTTATGCCACAATATGAAGTTACTCTTATACCCTTCACTCTTCACATATTGCACAAAATGAGGTACAAATATAAGGTCTGTGTCGAAGTCCTCATATGAGTAACATTTCCCTCCTTCATAATGCATTACAAATGTATTTGTAATGTTCTCCCCAATATAAAAGTTTGTTGATCTTCACAGTCCCCATTTTGGTTACCTACAAAAGAAAAATAAGAAATTCACATTATTCAAGTAGTGGACCACACATTAATATAAACGAAAAATACACAAAAATGTCTGTATAGGACTATACACTAGCACATACACTGTACAATAAAACAATAAGAAATAAAAGTACACTTCCCAAAGATTCCTTGAACCACAAAGATTCTCCCTATTTCATTAACCTTCAACATTAACATAATACCAACCAAAATAAATGGAAACCCCCCCCCCCGAGCAACTATCTCACCACATTCACGTATCTGTGGTCACGAAAATAGCAAAAAAAAAAGTAGAGAAAAAGAGATGGGTCTAACCTCGTGAAGTCTTTGAGTCATAGTCCCACAAGTTCAGCTGAATTGATGTTGTCTCAATGGCTTTACCAACAAACCCCAAAGTTTAGGAGTAAATAAGCCATTTATTGGTGGTATACATGTTTAATGAAGGGGAACGATTGAGATTTGGTGAACTGCAAGGGGTGCTCCATATTGCATATTGGATGAGGTTAGTGGAAGAAATAACATGTAAGTGCACGTGCTATGATTTCTGTTAGTTTCAACAACGGGACAATAATAGAAAGTTTTAGTTACAACTTTTGGAAAGTATAAGGTGTTGAGTTGGAGACTTTAAAAATACAAAGGGGTTTTTTTAAAATAGACCTACAGTTGGAAAGGGTTCTTTGCAGTTAATTTTCCAAGTGTAATAAGTTGATAAGGTGCACTCTTAATTAAATTTATTTCAGAAATGACTCAACTTCACTAAAAATTAAGAATATTTGTATTGTATAAAAAAAGTGTAGGTGTAATGCAATAGCTGTAATTAATACCCTTTTTTCTACCCACAAATTAGGATGGATCAAGGTGGTAACTAACCTCGACTCTTTGGGATGAAGACGTGAGTTTAAATTTTGGGTAAGCAACTTTTGTGAAGAGACAGTATAATTATCGTGTTCTCATAACTGAATGAGGATTAGTCTCTTGAACAATTCAAATGAGTTAAATTTGTGAGAATACCTCGTAGTCTAAAGAAAAACTCTTTTTCTATACATGAAATGGCTAATTACAAGAATTTCTCATTAGATTTAGGCCAAAATTATACAATTCTCTTTTCTGTTATTAAAATTAATTACACACACTTTTTCTTATTGAAAATATAAACATCAAATTTTTGTTTTGAAAAATAGCATTTGCACAAATCAATACCAATTTAAATTATAATGCTTAAACCTCTTTTGATTTTGTACTATAAAGAAAGCAATTGAATGTATCTTTAAAAGAAAAAAAAAATCAAAAATCCGTATTATTATTATCAAACTACTTTACTTATAATATAAGAAAAAAATAAGTGAAAGGGAAGGGGGCGATCAGACCATTAAGAATAATCCTAATCCAAATCCCAACCTAATAGCATAGATAAGGTGCATATAACTACTACTTTAATATTTTGACAATTTGTCCAGGTACAATCAACAAATATTGTAGCCAAAACAGGCCAATTGTAACTCGATAAGACAAACAAAACGTGCAATCTCTTTAAACTTGCTGCCCGTTTATTTTCGTTGTTGTTACTTGTTAACTACAAACAGACTGAAAGGAAGTCAATATTTTCTTTTGATAAGTGTGCTTTGAAAAATGTACATTTTCACTTTTGCGATGACAAAAAAAAAAATCTACATTAAACAGGCAATTAAATATTGTAAACTTAACAAGCATATAGATATGAGATATGATACAGATATAAATATAAAGATATATTAAATTTAAAAAATTATAAAATATAGGCATGATATATATATAAATTAATATCAAAATAAATTAAAAAATTTGATTTATGTATATATTAATTATAAAATTTAAAAAAATTTATAATTCATCAATATTATTTTTATAAATTTAAAAATTTATAATATTTTAATATATGTTATATGTATCAATATTTGTTACTTAGTAAATCCTCTCTAAAAAATATAAAATATAATTTTTATTAATATTTTTTAAAAAATCTCTTAAACTAACTTCTTTAAAAGAATTAACCATCAATAAATATATGTGTATTCAAAAAAATTAATTAAAAAGAATATTTAAAGATTAACTATTTTAAAAAAATATTAATGAGTTGTGTCTAACAATCTCTGAGTTATATCAAAATATGTCTAAGTTAAAAGAATAATTTTTTAATTAAACACATTCAACATTCAAACACACAAAATATATGTTATATATATATTTTTATATGTCAGACATTAACACATCTCAAAAACGAGACATCCAAGTTTCACAAGTGTAAATACTCGAGATGATTACGCACAAATAGTGAAACAGACACATACACAACATACTGGGTGCTCCAAATTACACGATACAACAATATATGGCCCACTAGATCTAATTTTTAAAATTCAAACCCAACTCAATTGGTATTGGGTATACTAAGTTGTATTTTATTTTAAGCACCCCTAATGCAACTCATTTCAATTTTAATTTGAGACATTCTTGATTACATAACGTGTATCACTGTTTAATTTATGTATTGAATCAGTGAGAATGATAAGTTAATTTTGAGTCTTAACAAAATTTAGACTTATAACAAAAACTATTAAATCAAAAAGGTATATTTTCCAACTTTTTGTTTTTTGGTAATTGTTTTCCAACAATTTAGTATACTAGCTATTTAAGTTTACCTTTGTTCACTCTGCACACCAAAAGCTGAACGATTTTTGTTTTGTTAGGACAAACAGAAGTTCACGAGTGAGTGAGGAACAGACTGAATACTGACATTCATATCCCCAAAATAATCTCACTCATTGTACAAGCTTTGTCACCCCACGATGATTTGATTTTGAGTATCAAAACCACATCACATTTTGTTTGTCACCGATGGTGCAAGATGCAGATTAGGTAGCTTTTTCTTATCTGTCCTAACCCATCCGTGGTACACTGGTGTGGTGGCCTTCCAAAAAGGAAGTGAAGACATTGCCCGGACTTACTTTTCTAATAAGACCGGATAATTAGCCCCGAGATGTAGTTTAGGTGGTGTTTCCCAACCCTATCATAGCTGGAAAATGTCAGCTCTCCTTATTATTTATGACCAAAAAAAATTGATAGCTTGTTAAAGTAGAGTCGGGTTGCATCCGGGTTTTATAGCTACTGAGTGTATATTACCACTCAAAAAGAAAATAATAAAATCTATTTTATTTAGATTAAACATTTAAATTCATTCATGAAAAACTTGGCTGTGGATATATTATTCTTTGAGAATTTAAAACTTCCTTCGTGGGGTTCTTGAGGAATCATAAATATTAACTACATTAGTCTTGAGACACATTAGTCCATGAGAAGGATTAATATGATCAACATTAGTGTTCCTTAGAGATTATGGTGAAAGTTTTAAATTTGCAGGCATTAATGTGTCCATGGTCAAATTTTTCATGAACAAATTTGAGGCTTTACTTTTTTATTTATGTAAACTATATAATTGCCTTATGAAGGCGTTTATGCTCAAAATGCCATATAGTGCCTAGCTCAAACTACATTTTCAAGCCTTCCTTCTTATCTCTGAAGACAAGTTTAATTTAGAAAAAATATATATAAATAGATTTTTTTTTTGTACTAGGTAAGGGCTAAAGCCCGTAGCTAACAACTGCACTCCTCAACAAAGAAACAGCAGCAAGATCCTCCAAAAGGGTGCTACCACACCCAAATGGAGGCCTATCCAATACATATAAACCCAACCCCAACGAAAAAGAAACACTGGCCAAGAAATCAGTAATCCAATTTCCTTCCCTATAGGCGTGTGAGACCATGACATTCCAATCCTTGAGAATAATCTTAATAATAATCTGGGAAACGATTCCAACCATATGATGGGATTGAGGAACCCCCTAATTGACAAACTTGACAACATTGTAAGAATCTGCCTCCACCCAAATATTACGAATACCATGGTTCCAAGCCAATTCAAAAGCAGAATAAATCCCCCAAAGCTCTGCCAATGACACTGAGGAAGAACCAATATTACCAATATTACAGTCAAAGCCAAACAGCCAAGATTGAATTATGGTCATTACCTCCGTGCTGTGTCAAACTGTATCAAACTGGTATATATAGATAGATAGTTTCAAAGCATTATTTTTTTCTGGAATTCAAAGCTACTTTGTTATAAAATATTGATAGATTGTTTGCAACTTTGCATTATTGCTTATTTGCTGTTATATATATTTTTTAATAGGAAGTTACTATTGTGTTCTTAACTGACAATTTTAATATTTCCCAGAAAGAAGAATAGTAACTGACCAATTTCAATTATATATGAAAATGTTCTTAAGTATTATTACCATCAACTTTGTAACAGGTGCAGCCTCTGTAAATGCTACATTTAAACACAATCTAGATATCAATGGATTCTAGCGATGTCAAGTCATCAATCACCTAGTCACATAAACATCATAATAGAATCACATTCATTCTTGAAGATCCCGAATTGATAAATGCTAAGCAAAGTGTTGAACTTTATATAGCTAAAGAAGGCACAGAACATGTAGAAAGGTAAAGGAAAATGGAAAACCCAATACCACATTATGGGTAATGGTCCGTTGCTGCCATCACTTTCTACCCAAATCTTCATGGTGTTGATAAAGTAAAGAAGTAGGCATGGGGTAGTTAGATACTCCAGCTCCTCTTTTCCTACCCCTCCTCTCATAAACCTTAGTAATAGGAGGTCTATCAGATACATAATTCCCACTCCCAGATCTGCACCAAAGAAAAGATGTAATGCATAAATGACCCCTGGATTGATATGGATCTCATATAGAAAATAATGATGTTATTACAGTAAGAAGAAAGGCAAAAAATTAAAAATGAAAAATGTAAAAAACAAAAAAACAAAAAAACACTAGCACAGTAAGGCTAAAGCGACATAGATAGAGAAAAAAAGAAAAATAGCACTAGCAATAACTCCATATAAGAGACTGGAAATAAAAAAAAACGTCTACTAGTAACTCCAACTTTAAACCGTTGACCCATGGGCCTTCACAATAATTAAAAAAAAATTATTATTTTTTTAAAAAAAGGCATATTCCAGGCATTGGGATATGCTTTATGTTGCATAAACAAATGGGGTTGATATGCCATTCCCAATCCTAAATGGCAAGTGGGATAACAACTTGAAAGTTTCTCCAACCATGTACAAGAAAAATATATTCATGCTAGGTTATTAATATAGCTAGAAAACTATAAATAATAGCACTTTCTTGTATCAGATATACTCTCCTTATTTATTGGGGCTATAGCATTAAATCAAATGGAAAAGTATAACAAATTTGATCAAAGATTAAAGCTATTGCTTTAACATACAACAAGATATTCTGTCTTTAAATGCATAGTTGCCTATCAGACTGTTTAATTATATTCACTAGAGTAGATACAAGATAACTAGACCGGGGTATCATGTAAAATGTCTAACTACTAAGACTGGCTATGAGTAATGTGCCAGGCATATTAATCAAGTAACGAGTAATTCTTCTTGATCTACAAAACATTGGCTCTTCTTAATCTTGCCTATTTACAAAAAAATTACAGCTGTATTTGGATGCATACAGATAGTAAGCTAAGAATAGATTATTTGGTATCTAATCACACAAATAAATCATTAAATACGTGTCCACACCAGGCCAAAGCCAAACACGTGAAATAAATCTCAAATTGGATAAAACCAAATCATAGTTTGGAGAGTGGAGAGTCCAAGCAATTCAACTGAAAATTACTCTTAAAGATGCAGTTTTCTAGTTCTGAACATAACACAATTGAGTCACATGACCCAAACAAATATTTGATTACCATAATTACTATTTAATAAAATGGCTCATAGAAAATCCTCTCTTTCTTAATGCTGCAATATTACACTTGATAGTCTACCATGACACCTATGCCTCTGCTGAAGTCTTGCGAGTTGCCACCTTCTTTGCCATATCATCTAAAGTTTTCAACTACCGTTATAGCAAGTAGCAAGGGCTAACAGCCAATCAGTATCACAACTATTATTAGAATTGCTATCTTTGTCATCTCAGCCACTCCTACGATGCAGGTTATATAGTTCTGTACTGTTCTTGGGATCATTGATGCCACATCTCAGTGATCTCATCAACTGCAGAAACACTGTTAAGATCACAATTCACAAAGATATTCCATGGTCTTACCACTAGCATATACTTGCTCTCTTGCTGACAAAATTATCTTAAAACGATTAAATTATCTTCTCCTTCATAATGAAATTTCTGCAAGCTTCTAATATTATTGAACCAAATACAACTTTAGCTTCCAAATGCAGCTGCCTAAACCTGATGAACCCATAGAAGGATAGATGGACTTATAAATATGGTTCCCCTCCCCCTCAACACCACCCCATCTCAAATATCATTTTAAGACCTTTAGTCCCTCTTTCTTTGCCGCTGTACAAAACCTCATCTGATGTTATTATCCTTTGTCTTCTTTTCTTGTTTTTACTTAACTAAACTTAAATAATAGAATTCAGCCTCCCTTTAGTTGCTGCCTATTAGATATTTATCTAACAGATCCTACCCTGTCAAGAAGCATATGCTGCAAATAATAATAATAATAATAATAATAAATTACACTATGCGCTTGATTATACATTCTTATTATCACAACCCCATGTCCACTTTAATTTAAACGAGACTCTAATTTGCCATCTATCTTGTTCTCATCCCTAGCTAATCATAAGTTAGGAGCATCTGTCATGGAAGGGTAAAACAGCCAAGACTGAGACTGAATAAAACAAGTCAGAATTCCTGTAATGAGATGATCAAGAGGAATGTTTCCTGTATAGAGACAGCAAACAAGACTTTCTAAGATCTTCAGCAGATCAAATTTTGATACAATAAAAAAACGGCAGTCACATTTATGGTATTCCATATCTGTAATGAAATTTTGGAGTAAATGAAACTAACATTAAGTGAAGGAACAAAATAAATCTGGTTTTTTCTTTCTGCATTTTGTTTAAATCTTTTTGAAGACCAACCCAAAAATAAAATACTCAGGAGAGAATCAATTTCCTTTTTGCAAAATCATCTTCTAGCTTATAATAAATATAAAATCAAAACAACCTCATCCAACCCATAGATTTCAACCCAACAATTAGCAATAGCCAATAGAATGATCCAACAAATTATTCAAACTAAGGCACCACGAAAAATTCTCACACTATCTGTCCTATATTTATCTATCCCTACATGAAATGGCAAGGGTTTAAAACAACATACATGATTTAGCATAACTTCAGATAAGCATACCGTTGCGGAGGAACTTAATATCAACAAGGCAGAACCAAGCTTTGAACATAATCCTTGGCAGTGATCCAAATTCTTTTGTAGGGAATTTTAGTATGTTCTACTCTATTATCTCTCCGGGAATACAGAATTATTTCGAGATCATTGTTTTCCAGTATCAGGACACCACCATTCTCAGATATGCACAAGGTATCACTGAATAAATCGAGTCCAATAATTTTTAATTTGAAGATGCTGATAACTAATGATCACAAATTGAGTCCAAGACTTTTCAACTCCAAACTCTTTCATTTGCCAAACAACAAAATAGGTTCTCTTGTAATCATGAAAAAGGCAAAGGCAATCCCTCAAAACCCCCAAAAGTTGGCTCAACATGAGGGACTTCATCAAGACCATCAGGCAGCAACAATTGTTTGTATGTCTCCTTTCCCGGATCAAGCGAAACAATTACCAATTGATTAATAGTAACAGTGTCCCAATCATAACCAGAACCGAGGTTCTGAATTGCTAACCAATTAAGAGTGCCACTCAGAAATCTTCCCTTGTTTGGCACTAGAATTGGAAAAGCAGGGAAACTTTGAATGTTCCTCCAGCAATTATCACCCATGCAATAAACTTTCACCTGGGTTCTCTGTGACCCCTCCCTAGCATTTCTATCACTAAAGATTGCCACAAACTTGTAAGTGTCACTTGACTCATCATAGCCAAACCCAAACTTAGTAGAACCAAATTGATTGATGAGCAAATTGACATGTAAACAAGGCAATTTTTTGGATCTTAACCTTGTAGCCAGGTTCCAAAAACGGACCCAGTATTCTCGAATTTCAAGTTCATCTCCACCACAATCACCAAACAAACAGACCAATCCATTGAAGGAACCTAACACCCAGTATTTGATCTTCAATCGATGGCAACCATCTTGAGCAACAATGGTGGATGACGGGTTCTCGAGTAAAGACGTACAGAGCAAAACAGGACATTGGTTTCTGTTTCAACGCAGTGGAGGGGGAATGTGTTTAAAGGTTGATAAAAGGTTGACATCTTCGGGGGATCTTTGAAGGTGCAATATTTCCAGGACTTGCAGACGCACCTGAATCGGAGAAGAGGTTTCACGGGAACCCATGACTGACAGGATTTCCATGATGAGTTCGTCTGAGAGGAGGAGTGGTTGTGGCTGAGCAGTGAGCACAAGGGATTTTCATCAGAGGCAACAAACAAAGTGGGTCACTTCCTTCCCTAAATTATGGAATTGGCCTCTACGGGTATGGGCTTGCTGCTTAACATGTGGTCCTTTCAGTCCACAACCCTGATAAGCGTCTCGAGCCGAAATCTTATGTTCGGTTCTCATGTGTGTAACTCTATGCAATTTGTGTAATTTATACCATCTAGCTACTTCTACCTTCCCTGTAATATGGAGATGATAGTTGATGATATTGCTTATTGTTAAATATCTGTTCTGTTCTGTTCTCACCCAAATGGCCAATTATCCAGTAATAAGGACTTGTGATTCTTTTCTAGGGTAAAGAAAAGTTTAGGGAAAGGGAGGAAGGTTGCTTCATTCCGATGTTAAAACACGTCATAAGTCTGAGTAAGGGTTTACGGTGGTATTTATTGATAACATACCAATTAAAAATCACTAGTAGAAATTCAACCCCAATTAGTTCTACTTTTCCAATTATAAGAACTTTAAAAAAAATTAATTCTGATTTTCTTACATTATTTTTCTTTAACATTACTTTTTATACCATTCAACATACTATTGATTACATCACTTTCTCTCACTTAATCACAATTATTCAAAAATGATGTGAAAAAGAATGTATGAAGAAAAATGATATATGAACATCATTTTTCAAAAAAATTATCTGGCTCAAAATTTAATTTCATGATTTAGGGATTTGAATTATCGTTACTGTCCTCCTGTTAGAAGCCTACTTGATTTTTGTGCTAGAAAATGCCATTTTGTTTTTGTGAACCTTAAGACAAAGAATTTCTAATTCGCTATGCTATTATGGTTGTGGGTGGCTTTGCCAGAATAGTGGGGGTTCACTTTTAAATCGTACATGTCATAATATTACCATTGCTTTGCTTTGTTGCCTTTTATTAGAGATATATTTGTTTTTTTGTTGATGATTAGTTGAAGTAGTTAGTGTTTAGTTATATACAATACACATGTGATTAGTTAATAGTTTACTCTCTCACATTTTATATAAGTCACATGATTTACTTATTGTACACACTTTACACTTTCAGTTAATCAAATTTCTCATTCTCTCTCAAATCTCTCAATTTAATTTCTCTCTTCCCTAACATGTTTTCTAACACCTTTGACACAGCGTGCAAGTTCTGAAATTATCTTTTGTGCTGATAACGCTGTCCTTATGAACGATTTGGATTATATTTTAATTAATACCTCCACCATTTTTCACAATGTTTACAGATGTAATAAAGGCTATATTCCTAGGATCTTAGAGCAATGCGTAGACACATATTTGTCATCTCATGTAGTACTTTCCATGCTTATGTCTACGATGGACTTAATCATAGGATCTATTTCTTCTCCATGTCTGTTGCTGAATTTTAGAATCAATGCTTGTTTACTTCACTGTCTAGGGTTTCTTCAACTTTACAGCCAGGAGGCCACGCCATCTGCTGAATGTTTTGGAGCTTGGATATAATGTAATGTACAATAACGTTGATATGGTTTGGTTGGCTGATCCATTTCCTTATCTATATAATGAAGTGTACTTTATATGACTGCAGTAAGTATGCAAATATATATATATAATCAATCTTTTATAAATATTGTAATAACATCCATGCTACATCAATGCTGGATACTTCTTGTCCAGGATAATACTTTTACTATGTACCTAATATATAAGGCATGATTCATAGCGCCTGTAATGGTTGGAGACCTTTCTTACAACTTCAATGCTGGAATTTTATAATTTTAGCATTTGTAATTGAATTGTACATTATGCAGCTCATCTGTTTTATTATCCCACAATATTGTCAGACAAAGGGTAAGTGCAATCTTATTGGAGTGTGGTTTAAAATGATTATTATTTTCACTAGATCTTTCATCTAGATACACTTCAAACACCAAACTAATTTTACATGTAGTTTATGCAAGGTGAATAATAATTCCATATGTTGTTGGGCCAAAACAAGATAAACATAACGTCATTATCATTTTTGATAAATTTTGAACTTAAGACAAATGATCTATCTTGCTTCATCCTCCTCTCCTTCATCTAAATTGTCTTATGAAGCTAGCACATGGATTGAGAGATAAGTTTGCAGTGATTAGAATCCAAATATTGTTAATAAGTTACCTGTATATCCTGATTAAACTCTATTTTTCAAATCTACAAATCAAATATATGCGAAGGAAACATCCTAAGATCCAGGACATTACTTAAGTATACATGTAGAAGTTCAATTGATATAGAGATCCTACTTGTCTGGTCCTTTTAGGATTTTCTTACCTATTACAGATTCGAAAGTATAATTATAAATGTATTCAAATAATGTCGAAAGAGGTACCATTGCTCTCGTATTATTGACTTTTTCCATTTTTGATTTCCTTGTGAGATCAGATCAAACCATTTAACCACTCTCATGATTTGCCACCACCCCAGGATAAAAGGGCCACCCTTACATATGTAGTAGTTGCATGATTTTCCTTCGGCCTATTGATGGAGCAAAGCTAGTTATGAGAAAGTGGATTGAGGAACTTCAGATTCAGCCATGGTCTAAGACCAAGAAATCTAATGATCAGCCTGCTTTTAATTAGGTTTTGATAAAGACTGCTAAAGAGGTTTGATGCATTTGTTTTATTTTCCTTCCAGTTTGCATAATTTTCTTACACTAATTATACATAGGTGTAAATAAAATTTTATTTGTTATAATTTTTCATTTATTTAGGTTTTGATCCCCCATAATTTTTTTTAAATATTAGTCATTATATTTTCACTCATTTAAATTTTGATCCCTACCATTACTGTACTAATCCTCATATTTTCTATTTATTTGAGTTTTAATCCTTATGGATTTTATTTATTAAGATATTAATTCTTATTTTTCATAAAATATTTGTCTATATAATTTTTATTTATTAAGATATTGGTCCTTGAAAGATCAAAACCTAAATACGTGAAAATATAAAGATTAATATCCAAATAAAAAAACTAGAAAAACCTAAACCTAAATTGATAAAAATTATAAGAAACAAGATTTTATTTAAACCATACTAATTAATGATGGTAATTTATTTATGTTTAAGATTTTTCTTTTAGAACACTTTGATAGCCAATTAGGACTTTTGTTGGCTTCAATATAAATCCCAACTTGACAGTTTCACGGGTATGAAGTATATACTCTATTGCTTATCCTAGTGTGACTTCTAGACATGACTAGAGTTGAAAATACCCTAAGCATTTTCCCCATATCTAAAACAAAAGTACAGAGAAAAAAGAATTTTTATTTGACGATTGTTTGTGGTTGATCAGGCATTATGGCTTCAGTATAAATCCTATGTTCAAATTGATATCTTTTTTGAGAAATTCTGACATAAATATAGAATAATTAAGTTAGATATATCATGTCTATTATAATATTAATTTATAGAAATAATTAAAATTATTAATTAATTAAATATAATAATTATTTATTAATTAATATTATAATTAGTCTAATACACTTATTTAAGTACCCTACATTTGTGTAAGAATTTGACAACTTTTCAAGGTTTATGCGTCATTCTGGTTTTTGAATGAGACGTATATTTGTTTTTCGGCTTAGAATGAGACGTATATTAATTGCTTATTTAAAACACCCTAGAATTTACAGAAAAGTACAGAGTGGAAAAAGAAAATCTTTTTTGGACGATTCTTTCTGGTTGATTTTCTCCGTGCACGTGACATGTACCAATATTTGATTGTCACTTTTCTTTAGACTTAGTGCGTTCTCCCTTTTATACTTAATTGGCTAATAATTTAAAGGAAACTTTTGACTACAAGACATATGTTCTGTCCTTTTCCTGCAAATTGAATATCTATTGTTTATTCCATTGAACACTGTCTTACTGATGGATATCTATTATATTATGGCAGTGCACCATGGATCATTTCTGTCCAATTAGAAAGAAAAGAAGTGCAATTTCCTTTCTCAACTCCCTCTGAATAAAAAGGTCGAAAACAGGAATTAGGAGTGGCGGAATCAAATCAAGAGGTTTAGGATGCAGATGGTTCAAACATTTAATATTATTATAATTACCACGCGGTAGCTTTAACCAAAAGTGACTATGGCCTCTAGTTGGTGGATGATTATGCACTTGAGTCCCCTCTAGGTAGATTATGAATGAATTTATGATTCTTGCAGGATACATGTAGATGTCCATGGCCTGCTTTTAATCCAAGCATTTAGATTCATTTAACTATGATTTTTTTATTATATTTATTTTTACGTTACTTTTTATATTTTTTTATATCATTGATTATAATATTTATTATTATTATTTTTTCACTTAAGCATAATTATTAAAAAATAAAATAAAAAATAATATAAAATCATCATTTTCCTTAAGAATCTGCTTCATGCCAATTTGCTTATCCAGTTATCCTGGTTGCACGGTGGATGTCGACTGAAGAGATTTCGACTGTAGCTGTCAGCACTAAGCACGCGCCATTGGCTGACTGATGGTTCCTTAGAGCCTGTTGAATATCAGCTGTTCATGGGTTGCCAAATATGGTCACTTCTCCAGGGCAGTGACTTGGTATATATATATAGTACAGCAACTCAGCAAGCATGTTTTATTTTATCCCCAAGTGGGGCCATTTTATATTATCCCTGTTTTTTTTTTTTCATTTTTATTTGTGTGACCAAAAGGTTCTCTTTTCAGTTGGTAGATACTATTTCACTGCCCAAAGAAATAGTAGATTTTAATTTTGATGGTTAGTGTTGTGTAATGTGTACCCTTGTCATTGAAAAAAAAAAACTACTTCACAGTACGCTGCGCGATTATATTCAATTAGCATATATGTTTTTTTTTTTGTTTATGCTGTATGTGGCATTGTCGGTATAGGCATTAGGCTTATCAGATAAAGATTTTTTAAAATAAGAATTTTTATAAAATAAGTAAATAAGTTTATATTAATTATTAATAAATAAGCTCATTAATTTATCAATAATTAATATAAACTTACTTATTTATTTTAAAAAATCTTCACTTTAAAAAATATTTATTCAACTTAACAATATAGCATGTAAGGGTAAATTTTTGCTTAACCTAATCCTGTGCCAACGTCTTTAGGTATTAAAATTTGAATCTGTCATATAAAAAATATTAAAAGTCACATTTGTCCTATCTTACACTTACAAATATTTTATACTAAATTTATATAATAATTAATGATAATCTTAAAATTAATTCATTATCTTATATATATATATATATAAATTAAAAAATATATTTAAATAAGTGTTAAATTAGTAAAAAATAATTAATATAATTGATTTTATTAATAATTAAATTAATCATAATACTTATATTAATGAGAAATATTTATTTAAATAAGATATATGAAGCATAACAGAATAAATTGATCTTAATTCTGCATACACCTCACCTTGTAACAAGATAAGTTTTAAATTTGCTCCGTACAAGTTAAGATTAGATGAATACCCATGGATCAAGGTGAAATTGATAATCTCGAGTGGTATGGTATAAAACGAGGGTAAGTTCGTGATAGGGTATTCATATGTCAAGTTGAGTTAAGTTTAACTTAGTCTAAAATAAATTTGATATTTTTACCTAGATAGATTTTAGACTCAAACTCGATCTGATCATGACCTGATTAGTAATCAGGTCAAGATCAACTCAATTCGACATTTAGATAAAAAAAATTAAATTTAAATATTATTATGTATAGCTAAGTTAAGTATAAAACAAAAAATATGAGATATTTTATAATATATATATTTTTAAACTAAATATATTAATATAAATTCAATAAAAAAGTATATGAATGTAAAAGATATTAATTTAAATAAAAAAATCTTAATATATTATGTTATACTAATTTAAATTAGATTAACTTAAAATATGACTTAAAAATTACATGAATCTAATTTAAAAAATACAACCCAATTAAATTAACTTCAAATTAGGTCAAATTATCATATCGGATCGGGTCAAAACCCTAGTCCATGATCATGTCTAAAAATACTCAATTGGCTTGATTACCTAACCTATTAGCGAGAGAAGAGAATCTAAAGTTATTGAAAGATATGCGAATCAAAACTCTCCTAGTTGTACCTGCTCTAATCGTGCGCTTAAAGAAATACTAATCTAAGGCTTAAAAAATTCCAAAGGGTGAGGAACACTTGCCGCGTTTGACTGCGGTCTAACCTGGTTTATTGCTTGGACCTTGGAATGCATGCGCTTGATGTTGCTTGTTCCACGCTACCACCCTAAGCTGTTGTTGCTAGGTGATCCTGTCCTTTTTTCAATAACATAAATAAATAAAGAGCAGCATCTAACACGGTCTGGTATGGTAGGTCCAATGGTATATTGGGAAAAAGACAACTGAACGATTCATTCGGGTCATGGAGTAGGCGTCACCATGCATGTTAAGATAAATTGATTAGATGCAAAGAATCTCATAACAAAATCTATTATATAGATCGCCCACTTTTTACTTTTTCTAACATTATTTTTATACATTATCAGTTTATATAAAAAAAAACTATACATTATCATTAATGTGTGTCAGTTAAGTTATATAGAACTTTGGCATATTTCACTAACCATACGTTATTCATAATTAATATTAAGAAAATCCAATATTATGATTAAAGTTAAAAATAATAGTAGCTCTCATTGGTGCACTTAGGAATCTCTAATTTGATAAGTCATGTACATCACTTCATTTTTTTTGACATATCTAATGGCCCACTTCTTTGTCATTTCTTCTTTGGATAATGTTTGTTTCAGATAAGCTTTAAATATAGAAACTTAACAAACTTCAAAATCAGCCGTGGATGTGATAAAAAAAAGTGAGAGAAGGAGAAAAAAAAAACGCAGATAAAAAAATCTGTAAATTTGTAAAGAACATTTTATTATAATTAAATATCATTATTATTTTTCCTTTCGGATAAATTTTTTTTTATTCCTCCCCATGAAACTTGATTACCAATAAGCTTATGATAAATAACTAAATTCTAGGTTATTATGAGACATCCAAATATGTTAAAATAAGAAATTTTTATATGCAATAGAAGTAAGATATTTCTTTTATTTTGTATTACTTATTATTTATCACATAAATTATGTGGATCATCTTTGTCACCTTGTTCAATATTAAATACTGAAATGTACTTAAAAAGACATAAGCAAGTGTTTTTTTCCTTACGCAACAGTAGAGCGTATTAAAACAGGAATGATTGATACTTGTAAAAACACTCTAACGCTTAAATCAGACTGTACACAATTAAAATTTAAGTTAAAGAGTAATAGTTATCTGTTGAAGATGATTGAACCTTATATTTATAGAGAGAATTTGAAAAATTCGGTCCCTTAATTGTAACAAATGATCCTTATAAAATCGGTATGTCGATATTATAATTATGAGCAGTTAAAAACAATTATGAACGTTATTATTTCGTAAGATCATGATTGACAATTATGTATAATTGTGAGATTTATTTATTGTGCAAATCTTGCAATCGTGTTATTGTTACTCAATGTTGTAGTTTGACATATGTTGTACCAGAGTCTCAACAGTGTCTCAAGCAGACTCTTGCTGAGATATTAATAGATTCTTACTGGATGCATGCAGGATTAACTTACATAACCGAGTCTTAGATTACAATCTAGAACACACCTTAAATTAATTTTTTTATTCTTTTAAAATGCAAACAATGGTTAATCAAAAGAAAAATACTAGAGAGCCCGGCTCTCAAATCCTGGCTAGAGCCCGGATGAGGAAAAAAATGATGTGACTCCCACCATTTTGTTCCACAGGAAAGGAAAAAGAATAAAGCATTCAAGAACCGTTGAGTTTAAATAAACTGAAGAAATAAGAGAAAATCCATATGAGAAACAAGAAAGTTGAAGGAGAAAAAAGACTAGTGTCCCAGTTCTGAACTTTGTTAACTTTGGGATGATGTTCAAGGTGCGAGGTGGCGAACTCGACATCAATGGTGGATTTGGGTTCAAGGTTGAACTCCCTCTTGGTGAATCGACTTGCCTACGCGGAAATCGAGAACCAATACCACTTTGACGAGGTCGTTGTAGTCTTGTTTGCTCTATAATTAGCCATTAATTGCTGCAGATTCTGTTATGACTTCCTGGCCCTCATTGGAGGGAGGAAGAGGGAGATGGGTGGGAGAAGAAGTGAGTTTGGAGAGGAGGGTGAGAGTGGCAGAGCCAAAGGAATGTGAATTAATTTGAAATTATATTTGTTGTATTTTAGTAAAATAGTTTAGATTTATATTTGATGTGTTTTGAATAATTTGAATTTTTATATTTTAATGAATTTAAATTGATTTTTTTTTTGTTTTTAGAATATTTTTTATTGAATAAGTAAAAATTAATATCTCAAAATATGATTAAATATCTAAATGAAATTTTTTACTTAATTATATTATTTTTATACTGTATAAATCTTGATATTAAACTCAATTTCATATGTTTAAAGACTCGAATTATTTCCGTTTATATCAACACACACTTGTAGAATTTAGATTGATTTAAATAGCATAAATATTTCAAATGAGAAAATAAAAAAATAATTTTTTTCTTTCATATTATATATAAACTCAAATATATATTTTTTAATCAATGTTTAAGATTAATTTTTAAACTTAATAAAATAAATATTGATAATATATTTTTTCTTTTAATGATTTTTTTTACATTATCTAATTATTTTTTTCTTATAATTAATATGTTATAATTATGACCATATATGCTTTATGATATTGATATATTAATTTTAAGATAATTCAATATAAATTAGGATTGTTCAATATATAAAAGGATTAACATATGTCATTTTATAAATTGATTAAGGGCATATTAAAATATATATATATGAAATATAGTTTCACAAAAATACGGAATCGTAATCTCATCTTTTTTAAAGAATATAATTCTATAGATTTGTGAAATGTGATTAAAAATAAAAATGTCATCCTATAATTTTTTTATTAACAAACATAAAATCTTGTAATTTCAAGATTAAATTTGAGATGACTTTTCATTCCTTCACATTATATATATAACCTTGGTTATTACTATTATTATTATTATTATTATTATTATTATTATTATTATTATTATTATTATTATTTACCTCTCAAGTCTATTTCTGTTCTCGACTTGGCTAAATTAAGAGTGACTTTCACATACATAACTTAATGTATGTGTTGAGTAAAAAAAAAAACAAAACCTTGATATATGTGAAGAAACTTCTGGCTCCCTTTAAACATAGGAAAGTGCTTGAATGATCTCCCAAGGCTACTATACTCTATAAATAACCCCAATGTTAGAGGATAAGTTAAGTCGGAAAAAAATTAAATTAAATTGTTAACATATTTGTGTTTTTTTAGTGTTTAGTTCTCTATCATCCTCCTCTAGCTCTTTTTTTTTAGAATATTTTTTATCTAATAAATAAGTGATTAATTTTTTAGAATATGATCAAATACCTTAAATAATAATTTTTTCAAATAATATTTTTTATACACATCAAATTTAATATTACATGCTTAAAATATTCGAGCTTATTTTAGTTACACAAACACACTATGGTACATTTCTATCCTATTTCTACCTATATTATTTTTGCACTCTTCCACTTTATTCCCAAAATTTGCAAGTTACCTCATCTAAAATAAGGAACCCTCAAACATCAAATGGCTTTTATTTGACAATAATCAACAATGTTATTTGTGCTTTCTCATTCCTCACGTATCTTAAATACCTCAATCATAATTGGTGTTGAGGATAATTATATAAATCACTTATATATTTAAAACTCAACATTTTTGTTAAGTAATTTTATCTATACATTACTTATCACGTGTATATTTCTTTACAATTACACACCTTATAATATATGACTTAACTCAAATCAATATTTTTTCCGAGTAATTCAAACAATATTAAACACATATAAGTTTATTTATTTAAAATTGTTTAGGCTGAAAGAATCAATTTATTTTCCTTTTAAATTCAGAAGAGTTGAGATATGGAAATCTTCCTGATCGTTTGTCTTCACTCTTCCTAAGGTTGGAATATTAATTATTTAATATACGCACTTTCAAATAATTATTGTTGTGGTTACTACTTTTATTTGCTTTCTACAAGGGACCTCGCCATATATTAACATCTGTGATATTCTAGGATCTCCATTTTGTTTGTTTTTTGTTTTTTGTTTTTGGATTATTTGACACTAAAAAAGTGAATTAAATTAGCGAAGGTCCTTACACAATTCATAAGTATCCAATTGAATGTAACTATATAATCTTTATATTAATGTGCGCGATTTTTATAGGTACTACTGTATTCGAGTACTAATATTAACTTTTTTAATGGTGAAATTGTAGGGAAAAAATAGGAAATTGTAATTTGTTTTGTTAATTTATTATTTTAATTATGTCTTTTAAAGTTCACAAAATTAAGTACATTTGATGTGACTTGATATAATTTTTGTACTATTACTCATTTTATAAATTAGGATTTAATTCTCATTTTGAAAAAGCACATATGTAGTGCGTGTATATTTTTGTTAAGAAATACTAAAAAAGGCATTTGCCTTTACACCATTAAATTTATCTTTAAATCTTTCTGATGCCACATTAAAATTTTCTATATAAATCAACATTTCAATCAAATTTTTTTTTTTGGTACATAGCATTTCAATCAATACACTTTACGTAAGTGTTGCCTTTGTTTTTATTTTCTCTATTAAATGTTGTTCATATAACATTATTCATAATTTATACCATTTAAAAAGAAACATTATTCTTAATTAATAAAAGAATCTGTGTTACACCTAATTATAGTATTATTGACTATTAAGAATTATTCACTAATTTTTAATTCAATTCAATAATTAGGCTTACTTAATATAGTTATGATTTATTGTTTTATGTTCAAAAAGCAATAAATCAGAAATTCTTAATAATTTACAGCAATACGCTAAATGGTTTAACTTTGTTATAAAATATTATATATACAAAATACTAATTATCAAAAATCTCTTATTAATTGCAAAATCTTAAAATTAAATTAGTCTCATTATTTATCTAATTTTTATACATCTAACTTTTTTAATTCACTCATAAATTTATTATATATCTTATAAAAATACTACAATTATATACTATATGATTTAGCTTCTCTCGTACGCATATAAAAATTAAACATGTAATAAAAATATAAATATTGTACAAAAATCATTTCCTAATTTAAATAATGCCTTCAATCATTTACATAAAATGAGCTCCCAGTGAGTTGAAAAGCATGAGATGCGAACAAAGTAACGGAGACTCCACCAATGAGCTCCCAATGAATTGCAATACTTATTAAAAAAAGAAAAAAGAAAAAAAGGACAGTGGTGACAAAAAGTACCAACTTGAAAAGTTTAAGAATGATCCCCTCGAATAAAAGTTGATTAATAAAGGAATAATTCTAAATCATTTTAAATAATTTTTATAATAATTTTTTTATTTATTAAATAAAAAAATATTAAATATTTTTAAAATTTTTAAAATGTTAAATATATTTATTTTTTATTTAATATTTTTTATTAAATATTAAAAAAATTATTAAAATTTTTTTTAAGAAAATACAACAAAACTTTTGATAATGATACGAAAGAAACCTCGTTTTCAACCGACAAGGGAGGAAGGTGAATAATGAATAATAATTGGAACAGAATCTGGTTTAGAGAACTGAATTAAGAGTTACGTGACCAGGATTGGATTAGAGAGCTGAATTAAGAGTTACGTGACCAGGATTGCAGCTGCAAAAAATGGAAGAAATGCAATACCACTTGCTGTGTTGTAAGGAGGGTCCCACAATGCATCCACGCTCGTGCATGTCACGGGTATGGTAGCCGCCACTTCCTCCACCACCACATGCTATGCTCATTCATTTCCCTTTGGTTCCAGATTGACAAGTAGCGGTACCACTACATTCTTAGCTGTGCTTTGCTTCCTTTGCTACTTGTGTCCACCCAAGCAACCCATATCCACAGCCACCGCCATATCTATCTCTCTCTCTCACTATGACTTCCACCACTGCCTCTAACCAATGCTTCAACCCTCTTCAATCCACTTTCACTTTCATTCTTTCTTGCTTCTTCTTCTGTCTGCTGTCCGCTCCTTCGTGCGCTTCTATGTTTTCTGGTAATTTCTTTTCTTTTTATTCTTTTTTTCATTGTTATGTTAGAAAAAAGCGAAAAGCAAAGAAAAGAGGTTGTTGAGTTTTGATTCTTGGATGTAGTGCAAACTGCAAACACACCCTTTTAAGGATTCAGTTTCCATTTCCATAAGTGTTAGCACAAGATCTCTTTTTTCTCTCAGGTTTCGATGCAACACAGCACCTTAAAATCCCAGAAAGGCATATACCTGAGTAAACGCCACCTCAGCGGGTTGACGGTTGAGATTGTCCCGTTTGTGGCGTCACCATTAATCTCTCTGAGCCACCGAGGAAAAAGAAAGGGTCTTCTTTTTAAAAATGTTCATGTGGGTCCTTGTAATTCTTGCTTTGACTCTCTCTCTCTCTCTCTCTCTCTCTGGGTATGCCTTCTGGGATTATGTTGCTATCTCTGATGCTGAAACCTGACAAAAATAAATTGGAGATTGTGTTTGTGTGAGTAGAGAAATTAAGATCAAATAAATTGAAAACAGGAGTCATTCTAGTCTCTATCTGAATGTATATTTTGTATAGAAATCAAATATTTAGTTCAGAGGAAGTGTTGAATGGGTCATTTTATACTTATAATATTGGTTAGTTTGCTGGAAATGTTTGTGTTGACAATGATGATTAATAATTTAATTTCAAATTGAGTATCTTTTTTCTGACAATTGGGATGCGTTTGGTAAATTGTTATAAGAAGTTGTGTATATTGGCTTAATTTAATTTAGAAAGAGGAGAAAACAAAACAGGAAGCACAAATTAGATTCTTTTTTTTTCCTTGTTGATGGCTAATTGGCTATGATTGCTTGGATTAGGTAATGAAACTAGAGATTTAGAAAATAGAGGTGATTTGTTTCCGCAGATTCTGAGAGATGAGGCAGTGACAAGACTCTATGAGCTTGGAAAGGTACCTAACCTAAACTCAGCTTTACTTAGTTTGATAATTTTCCATGTATATTTCTACTCTAGTCATACTGGCACAGATGAATTTCTGTTCTTCACTGCAATGCTCCAGATACTTGCAGGAAAATGCTTCACTAATTAATTACCTACATCCATTGGAGTCTGTATCTATGTCAGTTTTAAAGTATAACATTGTCAGAAATCTGCAACATTCTGCAATCTAAATAGAAAGTTTTTCCCTTATCAAAGGTTGTCCTGTCATGTGCTACTATGATTTTGAGATTTTAACCCGCAACATTCATTACCTACACTTTACTGTTTATTCCCATCCAGTTGCTGGTGTACCATAAAACTGTTTATTCTTGAAAGTTGATGTTGCTGTTGGATGTACAGGTGAGTGATGCCAGTGGCTATCTGGAGAGGACATTTTTGAGTCCTGCATCCATGAGGGCAATTAATCTTATTCGTAGATGGATGGAGGATGCTGGTTTGAGAACGTTAGCCTTCTAACTTCTTCAACTCTGACTAGTTTTTCTGAAAGCTTGACTGATGCTTATGTTCTTTCCAGTTGGGTGGACCAAATGGGAAATGTACATGGTCGAGTTGAGGGTGCAAATGCAAATGCTGAGGCTTTATTGATTGGATCTCACATGGTGAGGCATTTCTGTCCTCAAAATTTATTTTAAATAAAACTGAACTTTTCCATGACAATTGATGGAAGATTTTAGTGACTATCCATATTAATGATGGATACTTATTTTGGATAGGACACTGTTGTTGATGCCGGGATGTTTGATGGATCACTAGGAATAGTCTCTGCAATATCTGCATTAAAGGTTATGCATATCAATGAAAAGCTGCAAAAGCTAAGGCGCCCTGTTGAGGTTCGTCAAGCAACTGATATAGTTATGTAATATTTTGAATGAGTCAGTTATGATAGCCACACGTTAAATTAAATAGTCTTCAGGTGCATCCAATCCATGGCCCTTTTTCACTTGCCATGAAACAAACATTTGAAGTTGATAATTATATAACCAATTATTTTGGGCACCAATGAACCTGGTTTAATAAAAACTCATTTCTATTAACTTTTTTTGTAAGTTCAAAGACTAGCTAGGGGTGGAGCAAATTCAACTGTAAAAAATACTTAGGAGAAAGAATGAATTACCTGATGCATACTAGAACTGCAGCCTAAGTTTGCAGAAAAAAGGGTCTAATTTAATTTTGTACTGTATTTATTCAACTACATTAAATACAAGAATACTGGTTTTTGCTCACTGCTCATTGATTTATTCCCTTCATAATAATGATTTGCAGTAAGAAAAAGATTGTCCAAAAAATGTACATGGGAATGTTGGAATTATGCAACTGTTTTACTGATGTCATCTTATTCCTTCCCTAACATCTAATCCTGCAGGTGATTGCATTTAGTGATGAAGAGGGTGTCAGGTTTCAAACTACTTTCTTGGGCAGTGGTGCTGTAGCTGGTATTTTACCTGCTACAACATTGGAGATATTTGATAAGAGGTTTCATCTCGGAACTTTCTGGTTGTGGTTATAGTAAAATTTCTTATAATCAATATACTTATTTATAGACCTCTTGCAGGGATATAACGATAGAAGATGTTCTTAAGGAGAACTCAAAAGAAATTACAGAGGAAAGCTTTTTACAGCTGAAGTATGACCCTAAATCTGTTTGGGGTTATGTTGAGGTATAACAAACATTTTCATTCTTCATCTATAGTGCTATTTGGCTCTATAATTTCAGCAATATGGCTCATGAAAATTTACATGCATGTTTGTTACATGCTGCAGGTTCACATTGAGCAGGGTCCTGTGCTAGAACAAGTTGGTTTCCCACTTGGTGTGGTTAAAGGCATAGCTGGGCAGACACGATTGAAGGTAAACAATAAGAATTCAGCCTCAATTCTGTCTCAACTGTGTTTACTAGAAGAGCATTATAATACATGTGCTTCTGAAGTTAATTCGACATGCAGATAAGATTATTATTTGAATGTAATAACAACAGCAAAAAGGAAACAGGTATAGATGGGTTCAGAAAAGAGGAGGTAATGATGTGATGCTACATTACTAATTATTAAGCTTCGTTCAGCTCAAAAAAGGATAAACAGTACTACTAGGGTGTAGCATTATTAGTTAAGATTCAATGCAAACCAAAATTATACCTTCAAGCTAAATGAGCTGAACCAGAAATGGGAGTTTGGTATTTAGTAAACAGGAAATTGATGCCTTAGTTGCTTTTCATTTCTCTGTCACTTGGACTGTAATGAAGCCATATGTAATAAAATCAACAGTACTCATGTTGACTAGTATATTTTAGTATTCACTCTTGTATGAATGAACTAAATTTAAATACACCAAATTGAATTCTACCTCTTCACCTCATATATGTATTTGATATTATATGTAGTAGGAATTTTACCAAAAACAAAGATGTGTAGTAAAAATATCAAAGTATAATCTGTTCTGTAGCATTGCAATGGTGTATTTTAAAGCACTTAGTTGCTTTGACTAGTTGTGCTTTTTTCCATTCATTTTAAACCTTTTATGTGAACTCAAGAAGATATAACTGTAATTATCCAAATGGTCTTTCAAACAAGGCTTTAGTTTTTTTGTGCATGTGAAACACAAGATGTGAACTTGTCACCAAATTACATTTTGTGTCATGGTGTATCTAAATAAAATTTTCAGCATCAATGTTTGTGAAAGGACATTTAACACCAGACCTATCCACATACTGATCTTGGTCGATTTACTTGTATTTATTGCTATATAATATATATGTTGGTTTAAAAATAAACAACTGTGCAGGTTACAGTTAGAGGATCTCAAGGTCATGCTGGAACTGTTCCAATGTCCATGCGCCAGGATCCTATGGCTGCTGCTGCTGAATTAATTGTAGTTATGGAAAGCCTCTGTAAACATCCTCAAGAATACCTTTCATATGATGGTCATTGCAGTGATTCATCGGTGAAATCACTTTCGAGTTCACTTGTCTGTACTGTTGGAGAGATATCAACATGGCCAAGTGCCAGTAATGTCATTCCAGGCCAGGCAAGAGATGAATTTCTAAAATGCTGCTGACCTGGAGATGTCCAAGTGGAATGCTTTTTGAAAGCCAATACCCATGATGACAATGTATTTATTTGTTGCAGGTTACATATACTGTGGATATACGCGCAATTGATGACCTTGGACGTGAGGCTGTTATCTATGATTTATCCAAACGAATCTATCAAATATGTGACAAGCGTTCAGTTTCCTGCATTATTGAACACAAGGTATGGTCTTCCTTTGGTTGTTAAGTCTGTTTTCTGAATTGTATAATCAATGACTTTGCTGTGTTCACCTCAGCATGATGCAGGTGCTGTGATTTGTGATTCTGAGCTGAGTTCACAGCTCAAATCTGCAGCTTATTCTGCACTCAAGAGGATGGAGGGTGACATTCAGGATGAAGTGCCAACATTAATGAGTGGAGCAGGGCATGATGCAATGGCAATGTCTCACTTAACAAAGGTAACATATCTTTATTTTTCTGTATGTAGGTTTTGAGATGTAATTTCACCTGCAGAATATGTCAATGAATGAGAATTTGAACAGGTGGGAATGCTGTTTGTGCGCTGTCGTGGAGGCATAAGTCACTCTCCACAAGAGCATGTGCTAGACAATGATGTTTGGGCGGCTGGTTTAGCAACCTTGTCATTTCTGGAAAACCTACAATAACTCTGTAAACTAATAATAATTATTAGATATTATTTATATCATGTAATTATAGGTTAATTTATTGAGTTTATCCATAATTCAACTGTTTATTTAGTTGCTTGTGTCTCCGTATAGTTGTGTACTTGTGTTTCAAGTTATCCTGCCATCACTGAGACGGTCCCAAATTCTTCTGTATATGACTGATTTTAATTAGTCTCGTTGCAATAACTGGATGGTGGCTAATGAACATATTAAAAGGAATCTTTGGGCACAAATGCTTAGCTCTAAGTATTTGAACTTGAAAGAAGATTACCTAATGCATGTCATGAATCCTCAGACAGCTGTACTTAGAGAGAACAATTTGAGTATTTTATAGGGGAGGAATAGAACGTAGAGTTGCTGCAAGGTTTGCCCATAAACTTGATAAAAATTATAAAATTACTGTTCCTCCCAACTTGACCCTATGTGGAAACTGATTTGGTAAACCGGTATTCTCCTGACTCCAAGGCTACATGTAAATTCTTGCCATTGAGATACTGTTAACTTGCGCTGCAAGCTGGAATAGGGAAGTGAGGATGAGGCAGAAGTCTGCATTCTTGTCACACATCATTTTTCCATAACATCTCTTCTCACCTGCATGGGTGGCAACATTTAAGTGTAGGTATGCAAAAGTTTTAGTGGGGCCAACAGCAATCATATGGTGGAAATCATAAAGGTGTGAAGAGAAATGAGCAAATTGTGTGTGACAAGCATTACTCTTCATAGACTCAAACCAAAAGAGATTGTGCTCATCATTTGGTGCACACCACATGATGTGCATATAACTTTGGCGTGCAAAAAATAGGGTTGGCTAGATCTAGTTAGAGTTTAGATGAATCGGATACAATTCACTCAGATTCTATCATGTGTACAAATGTAGAAGTGGTATGCATAAACAAGTGATAATAGAATACCTTTAAGATTAAGAAGCTGCCCTCTTGCTAGTAATGTGTGGCTGGCTATTGGTGGTACTTGGTAGCGAGTTGGACTACCATTCTCCTAGGGCTCTAGGACAGCGGGTTGTTACAAATCTCCAGTCCTCCAAATAAGTTGTATGTATCCCTGGTTTGTTGCTTTGTCTTTTACAGCTTGGAGAATCTGGAAATGTAGAAAGTAGCCAATGTCTCAAAGGAGATGGCTGCATACTGGAGGACCATGGAATTGGAACCAAAGAGAAATCATTCTTTGGGAACCAAAGCCAACATTGTCTGGACATTTCCATCTGAGGGTTGAATGAAAGTCAAGACTAAAGACTGATGGTTGCGTGAAAGGATTAGATGGCAGGGCATGGTGCAGTGGTCTAATAAGAGGAGATGCAGATCAACACCATTAAGGAAAATACTACTTACACATCCTTTTTCCTTCTCACATCTCTCACATCAATGTAGAAATTATTGCATGTTCCTAGAGTAGCAATAAATACATATTTTAGAAAAATATTCACCATCAATTTTAAATACTTTCACATAAATTTTAAAGAATAGAATTTAAATCAATGGTTGAGATCATCTTGAAACATGTATTTATTGTTGTTCTAGGAGCATGGTATAATTTCTCCACATTAGTGAGCTGGCAAAATTAGAGTGTAATTATGTAAAAAATGAGATGAGATTAATTATAATCAAATAATGAAAATTATTGAAAACTATGCAAACATGAGATGATATGTGCATAAGTGTGTGTGTATATATATAAAAATCATTATTTCACTATTAATGTGTTTAGTGAATTTGGGATAAAGTGCATAAATAAAGTAGCATAATGACAGGGAATTTGGTATAGCTTGAAAACTGCTTGGGAGCTTCAAGTCCCTAGCTATGTTTAGGAGATTTAAAGGGAATGAAAGGGAATGACTAATAGTGAAATGGAATGAAATAACAATGAATAGAATAAAAAGATACATGACACTTTTTTGTTCGGTTGTTTAATAAAAGAAAGGAGGAGACTCTCACTAAAAACAATGTCATTCTCTCAACAAAATTGTGTGGCTTTGAGTTCCATTCATCTTTTTAAAATAATTCCAAACACATTTTTTTTTAGATTTTATCATTCCCTTCCTTGTCATTCTCTTCTCTGCCATCCTCTCAAACATATTACAAGGTAGTCTCTGAGACAAATTCTATGACAATGTAGGATCCTATTGGCTACTATTGGCCTTTAACGTGATTCTTCTTCCTTATTATCTCAACCAAACATAGGTGTAGATTTACATCCTAACATAATTTTAAATTTAGCATGCCATGAATTGCTAGACAGTAATTGGGAAATAGATTTCGACTTCCACTCTATATAAAAGGGAGGGGAATTTCTACGTATATTTTGTAGCGAATGAGAGTCCTGATTATTTTACTTATTTGTATTTAAATGTGTACACTTCTTAAAATTAGTTATCAAACTGTGCTATTTTTAAAATAAATTTCCATCATATATCACTTTTAATTACGTGACATTTGTTTGAAGTTTATTTCCTATGAGTCGTCATAGACTATGAATGAGAGTAGGTCAGGTGATCCATTAAAAACTTATGACACACTTATTTCTTACTTATATAAATTTGACATATTTAACAAACAAGTTAAATTTAGATTTTTTTGAAATACTTATTTAACTTTGAAGGTTAATGCATGCTTTTGAAAAAGTTTATTTAACTTACTAGATTGGCCTATTTATTTAATATATATATAATTAAAAATTTATAATACTTACATAATTTACTAATTATATATTAGTATAATATAATTTATTTTATATAGAGTGTAATAATTTTGTTAAAAATTTTACTTATTTAAAAATTTAAAATTTTATCTAACAAAAAAAATATTTTCTTAGCCTATGTGAAAACCTTCATATAATGTAGGCCTTTAAATAAGTTTTTAAATCAGATCAGACTTTTGTTTTTTTATAAAGAAGTCAGACCGAACTTAAAAAAATGTTCATGACAAGCAGCCGGTTAGGCTCATGCCGACACATTACAAAACAAGTCTAAGTTTATTTAGATAAAGCTTAGGTTAGCCTAACTCATTTTCACATCTATCAACAACTTGTTTGTAGAATTTTTTTTTTTGTTAATTAATATATTAATTTTCATTTTTAATTTTTAATTAATTTTGAATTTTTAAATTTGAAAAATATTAAGATTAACTTCAAAATTAATATTAAAAAAATGTTAAGATTAGCTTTAAATTTAAAATATATTAAGATTAATTTCAAAATTAAAATATTAAATTTGTTAAAATTAACTTCAAGATTTATTTAAAAAATACTGAGATTAACTTTTGAGGTCAATATTTAGATTGAAATTTAAATTTAAATTCGATATTAAGATTAACCTTTTATAGATGATTGAGGTCCAGTTAGTTGGGTCTTCAGATTAAACCAGAATCACCGTTATGTATTATGTATTGTATGGCTTGACCAAGAAGCAGCTATATTACGAAGCTTAGAGAGGAAGACAGCCAACTCCACCATGAATCTTGGATAGCAAGACACCAAGTGAGCTATAAATACCTAAATAGTGTTTAGGTTTATGGTTTATCAAAGTACATACAACTAGCTGCTTTCTTCTACCAATCAATTACATCAACAACAATCGTTATACATCTTAGCAGCACCGGTACATATTGGCTGTATAATATGTAATATGGGTTCAGGTTGTTCGTCTCAATTCCTAATACGTCCTATTTGCTCTTTTTATCAGTTTAATTAATCTAAATGTGCGTTTGTGTTCATCAAATATTAATTACCTTTGTGGCATTAACTGATCTACCATTGCTGCAGTATACAAAGGTACTGCCTGCTCCTGTTGATAATCCCACCACCTGCCAATTTCTGTCTTATCTTTTTACAGAGATAAATATATAATAGCCCCGTAATTTTATTCTTTCTTTTTATTTTTTGCATTAATTTGTATAATATTTTTAAAGAATTGAAAATTTTAAAATTTTGGTTCTTAGTGCATGCAAAAATTCTCGAAAAGCAGCAAATGCGCTGCGATAGCTAAATTGCTGTCGTCATGTCCTGATTACTATAAAAGATGGGGTATGTAAGCCTTAATATCTGCTTTAGTTTGTTCTTGCCCATTCATAGATCGATTTGCATTTGCAATTATTAAAATTATAATTTATCATAGTATTAATTATAATTGTCACACAAGTTTAATTCAAGCTCATCATAAGCTCTATGTGCTGCTAGAGCTCACTGGAATCTGCTAGAACTTGCTGACGAGGCTAGTTAGTTACTGCAACTGTTAGTTAGTTATTGTAGTTGCTAACTTGGCATGGTTGTTGTAATAGCAGTTATAATTACTGTAACTAATCATGACTAATCATGTTGATTAGCTTCTAAGCTAACTGATTAATCCTTGCATATATAGTTCAAGTGAACTCTTGATTAAGCAGATTGATTCATTCACCAAGAAACTCAAGACTCTTTCTCGCTGAAACTTGTTTCTTCACATGGTATCAGAGCTCCACCTTGGACCTCTGATGCGCATCGTGACTGAATCGATTGGTATCGGTGATTGCTTCTTCTTCACGATTTTTCAGTGATCAAATCTTGTGATTGATCATCTGATTTTCTTCATATTTCTTCGTGAAACGCAATCACTGATTCTCTTGTCACATGGCGAATTCCACGAATTTTTTTGTGGATTCTTCAAGTCCTTACTTCATTCATCCGAATGAAAATCCAGGATCAACTCTTGTTTCTGCTTTGTTAACTAGCAGAAACTATCACATTTGGGCACGATCAATGAAAATGGCATTGCGCACCAAAAACAAAGATCAGTTCATTGATGGAACGATCTTGAAGCGTCACAGTTCATAACCAAATTATGCAGCTTGGGATCGCTGTAACACATTAGTTCTTGCCTGGATTACACATTCTCTGAGTCCTTCAATTGCTCAGAGTGTTATGTGGATGGATTCTGCATTCGATGTGTGGGAAGATCTTCGTGAAAGGTACTATCAAGGTGACATGTTTTGGATTTCAAAGTTGCAAGAGGAACTTTATGCATTCAAACAAGGTGATTTGTCCATTTCTGATTATGTCACTCAGTTGAAGAGTATGTGGGAAGAACTTGATAATTTTTGGCCTGTACCTTCTTGCACATGTCACATACCTTGTAAATGTAATGTAATTCCCACAATTCGAGCTTATAGGCAGAATGACTATGTGATTCGTTTCTTGAATGGTTTGAATGAACAGTATTCCAGTGTTAGATCACAAATGATGCTCATGGATCCATTGCCTAATATAAATAAGGTTTTTTCTTTGTTGCTTCAACAAGAAGGACAATTTAGTGTGGAATTTGAGGAGCCTAAGGCTTTAGCAAGCACTGCTGAAACCAAATTTTTTAATGGAAGAGGTAGATCTAGAGGAAGAGGTTTCAATGGTAGAGGAGGTTTTTCATCTTCTTCAGGAAGAAGTTATGGTGGAAGAGGTAATTCTACCAAATTCTGTACTCACTGTGGTAGACAAGGACACACAGTAGACATATGCTATAAAGAGCATGGTTATTCTCCTAATTATAGACCTAGAGGCAGTGCAGTGAACAATTTCACAGCTGAAGGTACCTATGCAGAAGTTCTCAAAGAGACATTCAGGAAGATACCAATTCTTTCTTTACTCTAGAGCAGCAAAAGGCTTTATTAGCTTTACTTCAACAGTCTGAGAAACAGCAATTTGTTCACTCTGTGTCAGCTAATCAAATCAGTACCCTACCAGTTTCAGATGCTTCTAATTCTTCTATTTTGCATACTTCAGGTATTTCATGTGTACTTGCATGCAAAACTAGGTCGAAACATTGGATAGTAGACACAGGAGCTACTGATCATGTCTGTTACTCCTTGTCTGAATTCAAGTGTTTTAAGAAAATCAAACCTATAGCAGTTAAACTTCCTGATGGTAGTCAAGTGATCACAGAAGTTTCAGGCACAATATTTTTCACTGATTCTTTTTACTTAACAGGGGTCTTGTATATACCCTCTTTTGCCTTCAATCTTATTTCAGTTTCTAAACTTCTTTCCACATTAAGCTCTAATTAATCTTTTCTCCCTCATGTTGTCAAATACAGGACCTGCATACCACGAAGATGATTGGTGCAGCTAATCTCAAAGATGGCTTGTATGCTTTAGTGGTTCCTGATCATCCCAGTAAAGTGTCTGTTGTTCATACTGTTTCTTGTCACAGTTGTGCTATTCCTCATTCTGTAAATAGTGTCACAGTCTCTACTTCTACTTTGTGGCATAAAAGGTTAGGTCATCTTTCTTTTGACAAACTGTGTATTTTGCATAAGTCTTTTCCTTCAATTCCTTGTATTAAGGGTTTTGATCCTTGTGATGTATGCCATTTGGCCAAACAGAAGAACTCTTTTTCTCCTAGTAATACTGTTTCTGAGCATATGTTTGATTTACTACATGTTGATATTTGGGGGCCACTGGTTATTCCTTCTGTTTTTTGTTATAGATATTTTTTGTCCTTAATAGATGATAAATCCAGACAATTATGGGTTTATTTCATGAAACTTAAATCAGAAGCAAGTACTTTACTTCAATCTTTTGTTTCCTTAATTGACACTCAATTTCATAAGAATTTAAAGACCATTCGATCTATAATGGTCCTGATTTTAAGCTTCCCACTTTCTATGCTGCTAAAGGTATTCTACATCAAACCAGTTGTGTAAAAACACCTCAACAAAATGGAATTGTAGAACGCAAACATCAACATATTCTTGGTGTCACTAGGGTTCTTTTGTTTCAAAGCTTTCTACAAAATGTTTTTGGACTTATGCATTTGCTCATTCAGTCTACTTGATCAATAGGTTATTATTACTAACAGATATATAAACCGCACCCGAAAGATTGAGGCAAGTGATGTGGGACTCTTAACACCCCCTCCACAGATGCTTGGACGGAACATGCAAACCTAGCGAAATACCGCACCCGAAAGATTGAGGCAGGTGATGTGGGACTCTTAACACCCCCTCTACAGATGCTTGGACGGAACATGCGAAAAGATTGAGCGGTGATGTGGGACTCTTAACACCCCCTCTACAGATGCTTGGACGGAACATGCGAACCTAGCGGAGTATGCTGGACAAACCTAGCAAAGTAAGACAGAAATAAGATCTTGGCTCTGATTCTATGTTAGATTCCTACCTAAAATCAATTGGCATTAAGTGAAGTGACCCAACAGATATATAAACCGCACCCAAAAGATTAAGACATGCGATGTGGGACTCTTAACAGTTACCTTCTCCTTATTTGTCAAATAAAAGTCCTTTTGAAATCCTGTTAACAAACTTCCTGATCTGTCCAACTTAAAGGTCTTTCATTGTTTGGCTTATGCATCTACCTTAACAGCTCATAGGAAAAAGTTAGATCCTAGAGCTCGAAGGTGTGTTTTGCTTGGTTATAAACTTGGAACCAAAGGCTTTGTTTTGTTTGACACAAAATCCAGAGAGACTTTTATTTCTAAAATTGTCTATTTTTATTAACACATCTTTCCATTACAGTCAAATTCCTCTTCTCCTACATCCATTTCACAATCCTGTTCTGTTTCAGATCCAATTCCTTTTCTTTCTGATCATGATCTGTTTCCTTCTGTTTTACCTGTTTTTGATCGTTCTACCTTATATTCTATCACACATGTACAATCTAATTCCCATGTTCAATCTGAGCCACCACCTAGGTGATCCACTAGGTGTAGAAAACAACTTCCTATTTGCAGGACTACCATTGCAGTTTGGCATCTCTGAGTAGTAATGCCAATAATTCTGGCATGCGGTATCCTTTATCAGATTTTTTGAGTTATGAACATCTCTCATCATATCAGAAGACTTTTTCCTTGTCCATAACTTCACAAACTGAGCCTTCCACCTAGCACCAAGCTGTTACTCAAAGAATGTTGGAGAAAAGCTATGGATGCTGAATTGCTAGCATTAGAAGTTTAGAACAGAACAAGACCTGGACATTAACTGATTTACATGCTGGAAAATAAGCTATATGCTGCAAGTGGGTGTTTAAAATCAATTACAATCCTGATGGATCAGTTGAAAGGCACAAAGCCAGGTTACTGGCTAAGGGTTATACTCAAACAGCTGGAATCCTAGAAACTTTCAGTCCAATGGTAAAAATGACCACTATCAGAATATTGTTAGCATTAGCATCTGCCAAAGGATGGCATCTTCAGCAGCTGGATGTTAACACTGCATTTTTGCATGGTGATCTCTATGAAGAAGTCTACATGAAAGTTCCACCTGGTTTAACTTTTGCTAAGCCTAATAGTTTTCTAAACTAACAGAAATCTTGATATGGTCTTAAGCAGGCTAGTAGACGATGGAATGCAAAGTTGTCAACTTTTTTGTTGGAATTTGGATATGTTCAGTCTAATGCTGACTATTCTTTGTACACCAAGAGAACCTCTTCTCATTTTACAGCAATCTTGGTATATGTGGATGATTTGTTGTTGGTAGGTGATGATCTCACTGAAATTCAGACCATTAAGCAGCTTCTTGACCAACAATTTAATATCAAAGACCTGGGAAATGTCAAATATTTCTTAGGTATGGAAGTTGCTAGATCTCACCAAGGCATTCTATTGTGTCAAAGAAAGTATGCTATTGAATTACTTCAAGATTCTGGATTATTAGCAGCTAAACCAGTTAGTACACCCATGGATTGTTCTTTGAAGTTACATAAAAACACTGGAACTTTCTCATATGCTTATAGGAGGCTTGTAGGTCGTTTGTTGTATCTCACAACAACCAGACCTGATATTTCATTTGCAGTCAGCCAGTTAATTGGATTGTCCTATGATACAGCATCATCAGGCAGCTATAAGAGTTTTAAGATGCATCAAGAATTCTCCAGCCACAAGTCTTTTCTTTCCTGTGATTCTGATCTTAAGCTCAAAGGTTTTGCTGATGCTGATTGGGGCTCATGTTTGGATACTAGAAGATCAATTTCTGGTTTCTGCTTCTTTCTTGGATCCGCTTTGATCTCATGGAAAAGCAAGAAACAAACAACTGTGGCAAGATCATCTTCTGAAGCAGAGTACTGGTCTTTAGCTAATGCCACATGTGAAGCTCAGTGGTTGGTTTATCTTTTACAAGATTTTTTGGTTCAATCCTTGCAACTAGTTGTCCTGTTTTGTGATAACCAATCTGCTATTCACATAGCAGCTAATCCTGTCTTCCATGAAAGGCCAAAACATATTGAAATGGATTGCCATACGGTTAGAGATAAAGTTCAGTCAGGATTTATACATCTTCTACCAGTTTCAACTACTAGTCAAGTTGTTGATATTCTGACTAAGCCCTTGGCACCAGGTCCTTTCCAATTTCTTCATTCCAAGCTTGGTCTGCTTGATATACACAGCCCAGCTTGTGGGAGTGGTGTCACAAGTTTAATTCAAGCTCATTATAAGCTCGATGTGCTGCTAGAGCTCACTGGAATTTGCTAGAACTTGCTAACTAGGCTATTTAGTTACTGCAACTGTTAGTTAGTTACTGTAGGTGTTGACTTGGTATGGTTGTTGTAATAGCAGTTATAATTACTGTAACTAATCATGACTAATCATGTTGATTAGCTTCTAAGCTAGCTGATTAATCCTTGTATTATATAGTTCAAGTGAACTCTTGATTAATCAGATTGATTCATTCAATTCATTCACCAAGGAACTCGGACTCTTTCTCTCTGAAACTTGTTTCTTCACAATAATTATCAAAGAATTTATAAGATGAGAATAATATGTATTTCATCGTCACCTGTACTTCTGTGGTTGAGCATTGAACACTCTTTATCTTGAAACAAAGTTAACTTTTTCTTTCAAAAAATTATATATTTTCTTAATAATTAATGTGGTATATGTAAGCTACTCGTGTATTTTGGATATTGGGAATTTCTGTAAACATATATAAATAAAAGACATGAGCTTGAAAATCTCAAAATCAACTATTCCTTGGGGATCTCGTGCCTCCAAAGAAATAATGAGAGTCCAAGGTACTAAAAACAATGTTGTTTATTTCTATATTTAAGGTTTTATTTTTTAAAAAAAAGTTTTATTTATTAGAATGTAGCCTTAGGCCTCAGAAGTATTTTTTTACTCTTAATTAAATAGTCTTATATTTACTTTTACTTTTTATTTAATAGCTCTTATTTTAATTGTGCTTTTATAAAAATTGCATCCTTACTATATTGTTTGTGGGCATCATATATTGTTTTGACAATCTTGTGTAGTTTTCACTTTGTACTTTTATACATCTCATACCATTGCTAAAAAAAAAAATAATTGAGATAATTATAAATGAAAAATGGAATAATATTTTTTCCTTTTTTTTTTTGAGAAAATGTCTACTTTCTTATTTATGCAAACATATATTCCTTAAAAAATACCATTCTTTTTGCCTATTTTCACCTAATTGTTATTATCGTTTCTATTCCATCCTACCCATTCAAATGAACCAAATTAATGTGACCTAATGTCTGCCCATACATATAGTGTATGCAAATATATTTAGCTCTTGTAATAACTCGAATGTAAGTAGTTCAAATCATGTATGAAGAGCTTTTCTTTTATCGCTATGTTTAGTTTGGTTTATTGATGTTAAGTTGGTTGTGATTAGTTAGATGATTAGTTACATGTCTACTAGTAGATAAGTCACATTGTGACTCTACTATAATCACTTTCCTCGTTACCATGTTTTTCAAACATTTTTTTATGAGAATTAAAAGAATGCAGTATGAACATTCCCATCATGCAAATAAGACATTAATCTTCTAACTTTGGTACTATTTGTAGACATACCACAATCTTGGAAGAAAGAAGAAGCTTCAGGCTCAAAATTCTAGCATTGACAAGTATTTCAGCAAACGGTTAAGAGAGGACCATTCTCATTACAAGGATCATTTCTGTTGGGCTCAAGAATCGATTCATAATGTAAACTAAATGAGACTGTGATGTGACAAGTGAGCACCAAAGAAGATCTAATAAAGTTAGATCAATAGACTCACATAGCTCAGCGATACTGAATGCGTGCAAAGCATACAGAAAAAGAACACTAAATTTTAACGTGGAAAACCCTCCAATTTGAAAGAAAAACCACGTTAAAATATGGTGTTCTTTTTCTGTATGCTTTGCACACATTCAGTATTGTTGTGCTATGTGAGTCTGTTGATCTAGCTTTATTAGATCTTCTTTGGTGCTTACTTGCCACGTCACAATCTCGTTTAGTTTACACTGTGAATCGATTCTTGAGCTCAACAATGGTATCAGAGATCCTAGTTGAGCTCTAGATCGTGCTGTGTAAATTAAATGGAGGAGAACATGGACACCATGATCAAATTGACAGCCTCAAATTACTCTACTTGGAAGCCAAAAATAGAGGATATACTTTTCTACAAGGATTTGTTTGATCCTGTGGAAAAGGGAGATGCAAAGCCAAACAACATGACGCCTGATGATTGGAAAAAGATGCACCGGAAGGCTATTGGAATAATCAGGCAATGAGTGGATATTAGGGTGTTCCACTATGTGGCCACAGAGACCAATGCACAAACTCTATGGAAGAATTTACAAGAACTCTATGAGAGGAAGACTGCACAGAATAAAGCTTTTGCAATCAGAAAGTTGGTGAACTTGAAGTACAGAGAAGGAAGATCGATTGCTGAACACTTGAGTGACTTCCAAGATTTGGTAAATTAGTTGATTACTATGAAGCTAATGCTGGAAGACGAATTACAAGCACTGCTACTTTTGAGTTCTTTGCCGGATAGCTGAGAGACTTTGGTGGTGTCATTTAGCAACTCTACTCTAAACGAAAAATTATTTTTGGTCTAGGTCAAAGATAGTATGTTTAATGAAGAAACTAGAAGAAAAGACTTGGGGACAGATAATTCCCAAGCCCTTGTCATAGAGAATAGGGGGAGAAGTAAAAGCAGAGGTCGGTCCAAGAAATCCAAAGATAGATCGCAGTCCTAGTCAAGAAGAAAGTTCAAGTGTTATTACTATAGCAAAGAAGGACATATCAAAAGGAATTGTAAAGCTTGGAAGAACGGAGACAAGACAAATTGGAAGAATCATAATATGGTTGATGATGAGAATTCCATAACCCTTGTGACTAATAAGGAAGTTGTGTTACTTTCTATCAGAGAAGAAGAATGTCATGTTGCATGTTCATATGTAGAATGGGTCATTGACTCAACAGCATCGTATCATGTCACTCCTAACAAAGAATTCTTTACTATGTACAAAGCAGGAAACTTTGGCAAAGTAAAGATGGGCAATAGTAGCAATGTAGACATTATGGGAGTTAGTGATGTGTGCATTCAGACCAAAATTGGTTGTATACTAACATTGAAAGACGTGCGACATGTGCCCAATCTACACTTAAATCTGATCTTTGTGCATGCTCTGGATCTAGCTGGATATCACAGTAACTTTGGTGATGGCAAATGGAAGCTTTTCAAAGGCTCAATGGTTGTTGCTAGAGGAATGGTGTATAATACATTATACAAGACTTAAGTCAAGCAGATCAGAGACGAGTTGAATGCAGTTGAGGATGATGTTTCGCCAAATTTATTGTACAAAATACTGGCTCATTTAAGTGAAAAAGGATTACAAATTTTGGTAAGGAAATTTCTTTTTCCTTTCACCAAAGGTACAAGGTTAAGTCCTTGTGATCACTGTTTATTTGGCAAGCATCATAGAGTTTCTTTTAGCAAAACTTTAAAGCTAAAAGAGAATATTTTAGATATGGTTTACTCATATGTATGTGGTCCCATAGAGGTGGAGACTCTTGGTGGTAGTAGATATTTTGGAACGTTTGTTGATGATGCTTCACGGAAATTATGGGTGTGCTTTCTAAAGAGAAAAGGCAAGGTGTTTCAATACTTTAAAAGGTTTCATGCCATAGTGGAGAGAGAAACAGGAAAACCTTTGAAGTGTCTTCATAGTGACAATGGGAATAAGTACACCTCCCATGAATTCAAGAATTATTGTTCTGAACATGGCATCAGACATAGAAAGAAGGTTCCTGGCACTCCACAACATAATGGTGTGGCCGAAAGAATCAACAGAACCATTATGGAAAATGTCAGATGTATGTTGAGAATGGCTAAACTGCCTAAGCTATTCTGGGGTGAAACTGTTCAAACCGCATGCTACCTGATTAACATATATATGTTTGTTCCTTTGGGCTTTGAAATTCCAGAGAGAGTATAGTCTAGATATGATATTAGCTACTCTCATTTGAAGGTGTTTGGATATAGCCTTTGCTCATATAAGTAAGGAACAGAGACAAAAACTTGATGATAGAGTCATTCCCAGTATATTTCTAGGCTATGGAGATGAGGAATTTCTCTACAGGTTATAAGATCTAAAAAAGAAAAAAATTGTTAGAAGCAGAGATGTAGTGTTCCATGAGCAAGAAACTATATTAGATCCTGATGTACCACAGAAAACTAATAAATTTGGTGGTAATGTCGATTTTACACTAGTATTTCCTCTTAAATAAAATGCCACTGAAAAGGGAAAGTTTCTAGAACATGAGGTTGATGATGAGCCAGCAACAAATGATGTTGAAGATGGAGAATATGTCGAGCAGGGGGAGCAACCCCCTACTCCATAGGGGGAGCAACCCCCATTATGAAAAAAAGTTAGATGTATGCTGAGAATTGCTAAACTACCTAAGCCATTATGGGGTGAAGCTGTTCAAGCCACATGCTACCTGATTAATAGATATATGTCTGTTCCTTTGGACTTTGACATTCTAGAGAGAGTATGGTCTAGATATGACATTAGATACTCTCATTTGAAGGTGTTTGGATAAAGCCTTTACTCATGTAAGTAATGAGCAGAGACAAAAACTTGATGATATAGTCATTCCCTGTATATTTCTGGGCTACAGAGATGAGGAATTTGTCTACAGGTTATGGGATCCGGAAAAGAAAAAGATTGTTAGAAGCAGAGATATAGTGTTCCATGAGCACGAAACTATGTCAGATTCTGTTGTACCAGAGAAAATCAATGAATCTAGTGGCAATGTCGATTTTACACCAGTATCTCTTCCTAAAGGAAATGCCATTGAAAGGAGAGAGTTTCTAGAACATGGGGTTAATGATGAGCTAGCAACAGATGATGTTGAAGATGAATAAGGTGTTGAGCAGGGGGAGCAACCCCCTACTCCACAGCTTAGGAGATCTAATAGAGAACGTCGTTCATTGATCAAGTACCCAAGTTCTTAAGTTCATCCTTCTGACTAATGAGAAAGAGTTAACTTTTATTGTTAATTGTTAATGATGAAAATGTAATATGAACGTTCCATTAGTTTTTCCCCCATCAAGGAAGAGAATCTTATCATTTTGCTACTATTTGTAGACATATCACAATTTTTGAAGACATAATAATAATAATAATAATAATAATAATAATAATAATAATAATATTATAATAATAATAATAACAATTCTGCCATTATACTTGTACATGATTGAGAATATAATGCATCTTTTAAAATATATACTTAGATTAGATTATTTCAATAAGTGGTGGAATTTATGATGCTACTATGCTACCCAAAAATATAGAAATTTATGTTGCATTGCTTTATTTGATATTTGGGTTCAAGTTACACTGTGGCATGGTAATGTTCATAATGGATTATTAAACTAATCTTTGTCCTTATGGCCTTATATGCGTCATTAGTTTCTGTTATTTGGTATTTAGAACTCATTATTACTTTTTGTCATCACTTTGAGATAATGAAAGAACATTAGTTTGGATCATTACACCAAATAATATATTAGCTCGTGATTGTTTCTTACCTTAATTTTCTTGACATAGTTGCTTACTTAAGTTTAATATGCCTTTAACTTATTGAATTTTAATATGTATTTGCTTTATAATATATTCATGTTATTTTGTTTCTATCATGCAAAATGTTTTAACCTACTCACTTGTTTAACTTTTCATGTAGGATAATTTGATTCCACATCAAGTACACACCAAAGACTTTCAATTTGAAGTTATGCATTGGAAATTTTAGTTTTGTACATATTTAGGCATATTTTTTTAATAAAACAATTGGACCATTTATTTGCTTTAAGTATTTTCTTCAAGATTGGAAATTTTATGTTATTTAGTTTTCAATTATTGTTTATAATACCTTTATTGATATTCTTGTGTTTATATTCATAGTTTTTTATGATAATGCATATTATGTTTTGGATAATTTTAATAGTTATTTTGTAGTTATAAAATCAAATTGATATTAATTTTGTTATAAAAAATGAATATATGAAAATCTAATATTTAAAAAATTTTTTAATGATTTCATAATGACAATATTAATAAGAAAAAGATTTTACTAGAATATTCATCCTAACAACATTTTGGGAATATATTGTTTATATCTCATATAATAAACTTACTTTATTGTTGGGAAATATTTGTTTCATGGTCACCTTCAATATTATACCAGAGTAAAAATGCACATTCAATAAATTACATGGGTGACAAATTACAAATTAAATAATCAATTGTGTATATTGTATAAAAAAAAATCAATTATGTATCATCTCTAGTAGTAAGTTATTGCTCTGACCAAATTATTTATTATGTGAAATTGTCAAAGTGATTATTGGGAAATGTTTGCCTTTTCAACAACCATGAAATGAGGTTTTGTGGTGCGACCAAAAAAGCCCTTATTATGTGCATTTCCTTTTTTTTGGGGGTCATCCTTATTATGTGGATCTTTTTTTTTTTTGTCTGCCTTATTATGTGGAATTGAAACACGTAGTTTCGGTTTGCTTTGTATGTAGGCTGATAGGTCAGAAAGCCCAGTTATTAAATCGGCTGTTAAATTTGCAACATAGTCCATCTCACATGTATTGTTAAATGGGTTGGCCCATGGACTGAGGCCCATTAATAGCTCTATATACGATATTATTATATCAATTAATTATTAAAAAGATTATACACACTACACCTTAGAAAATTAATTTCATCTGTCAATTATCGTTTGCCCATGCACAGCATTCCTCCTCAATTTTTTTTTAAAAGAAAAATGAATCCTCCCATCACCAGTTCACCACTTCGACATGGAATCGGTGATAAACGAATAATAGCAGTTAATGGATATAATTATACACCTTGTTAGGAGTGTTCATTTGTCGGACAAATTTGAATTAAAATTTTAGCCAGACCAATTTTTAGGATTTCGAATTCAATCCCGTCATGATCCAATGAAAGACCGGTATGGATCAAATCGACTCGATATTCAGACAAAATGTACAAATTTAGATATTATATATAATTAAGTTATAAAATTTTAAAAGTATAAAACTAAAATTAAGAGATATTTTACAATATATTTGTCAAAAAAATTATAACAATAAAAAATATTATTAAGTTATGCAAAAGATATTAATTTAAGTAAAAAAAAACTTATAATTTATCACTAATTTTTAAAAATATTATGCTACATTGAGTCGAGTTAGGCCAACTCGAAACATGACCCGAACCCGACCCTAAAAATATATAGAGTCTAATATTTAAACCTCAAACCTGATTAGATTAACTTTGAGCCGAGTTATTGGGTCGGTCTTGGTCTTGAGCACCCCTAAAAAGAAGCTAAAGGCAACTTATTTTGGACATTGCATAGATGTGTGTACCCTAGTTTTAGTTAATATACAAGTGCAAACCACTTTCAGCTATACCTTCATATGTAAGATTGTCAAAATAGGTTAAACTCGTCGAGTTGATTAGTTTAACCTCACAATTTATGTGAGTCGGGCTATAAAATTATTGATCTGAAAAAATACGATTCATTTTGGCCCACTCTATTAGCTTACGAGTTAAACAAGTCGGTCCATTGGGTCCCACGGACCATTAGCATAATTTTTTTTACAAAGCAAAACAAAATATTAAAGATTTGAAAAAAATTATGAGAAAAATTAGATATTATTTTAATTGTTAAATTCAGTATTTGTGAACATGTGGTTGTTATTTTAGTTGAGTCATTTCATTTAACTTATGATCTAATATTTATGTTTTGAGACATTTGGTGATTTGTGGACTTACGTGTAGTTGTCAATTTAGTTTTGAGTCATTTGACTTATGATTTAGTATTTATCATGTTTGGTCTTTAAGGCATTTATTTGGTTTGAAGACTTCGATTCATTTGAGTTGGACAGGGATTAGATTATGTTTGTAAGATAACTATGTTTTAATGTTTAATTATTTTTAAGTCTATGGTAACTCACTTAACATCAGGTTTTGAAATGTTTATATTTCATTTGCATGATTGCATTCTAGATTTTAGAAAATGGTTAGGAAGCTATAATGTGAAAAAAATAAAGATTTCGCATACTGCTCATTTAGGTTTGCAAGTCACGAGTTGATATCAAGTTTGATTACAAGTGAAAAGAAAATTTAGACAAATAGATACAAAGCAAGTCGAGCTACTTATTTTATAGCCCATACAAATGCAAGTTATTTTGACTCGCCTAGTTTGACCTGCAGGTCAGGTCCACTAGTTTGATAACCCTATCTAGACCTCATAAAAATATTATCATTTTGCATGATTATTTGTAGATTTTTCTTGTAAGTAACACATTATGATGTATTTTCAAATGAATACCTTTAACATGTTTTAGGAACATTAAGCTTTTAAATGCTTTACTAAACTTTTGTATGAGCAAATTTTATATATAGTGCAACGAGTAAGGTGGTAAGTTTTGGACTTCAAATTCTGCTATTTCTTTCCCCTCAGATTCATATTAATCATTATATCAATCCAATAGTTGAAAATCAATTTCATTATATTAATCATTATATCAGTCAAAGTAAATATGTAACTATATCCCAAGAATCAACGATGGACTCATAAATTTTTGTTAGTAGAGATAAACTCTTTCATTTTATCATATATATGAATAATTTTTATTTAAAAGTTATAATATTTGTTGTGCTTTTTTCTGATATATAGTATTAATGTGATTATTATTATTATTATTATTATGTCTATAAGCGCTAATTTATTAAAGATGAATTTACCTGTAAACCATATAAAATTAGTTAATAATTATACACATAAATATAATTCTATGCAAGTAAAGAATCGATTAACAATTTAATACTATGTAAATAAAATTTTTTTAAAAAGATAAATTAGCAATAATTTGTTAAAATTAAAATTTATCTAATTAATTTTTTATTTAAGCAAAATATTTTTAAATTTTGTAAGAAATAAAAGTAATATATTACATATATAATATATAATGATAAAAAAAATATTTAACGGAACATGTGCTCGTAAACCCACCAACGTGGGTACTTTCCTGCCTAGAATTATTCACAATAATATTTTAACCACATTTCTCTCTTATATCAATTTTTATTTTATTTTTTATATTATTTATTATATCATTTTTTTTATTTTTATCTTACTTGACTATAATCATAAAAAATAATAAAAAGTGTGATAAAAAAATAATGAGATAAACATTTTTCAATTAGGAAAGGGAAATGATTTTTGTTTAATTTAAATATTTTTATTATATATTTATTGTATATTTATATATAAGAGATGTTAAATTAAATTGTATGTTATTATAATTTTTTATAGAATATAAAATAAATTTATAAAAAATTAGATAAAAATTAAAGTATTTTGATTGATAAATAACGATGCTGATTAGGAAAGCATATACAAGAATCTCATGCAGAATCTCATCGCATGAAAGTGGCATATACACGAAACGTAATCTCCGAGCTTATGGTCCCACATGATGTGGAGCACGTGTCATAATAAATGTAGGGTTTTCCAAGAGTGAGGGTTGTTCGAGGCCATGGTTTTGGCTGTTAGCAAACGGTATTCGATAGTTGATATTTCAAAGAAAAAACCTGACACTGTTTTTCAGTGAATAATACCACAGGAAATGGCGACCACGGTTTTCTTTCATCTTACCGTCAGGTTTCGCAATTTTGCTTTTTTATCCTTCTACTTTCTGCTATTTATACAGATTATCTTAAACCTCTCTCACAATATGTTTCATTTTCATTATTACCTAACCAACTTGCCCAAAAAAAAAAACTAAACTAACTTACCCAATACCTTTCCTTTTTAACCGTTTAAGAACTGTACAGTGTACACTATAAAAAGTAAATAAATAAATAATAAATAATAAGTAACAAAGAAATAAATAAAGCACAAATAATGTGTTTAATTTACATTGTGAAAAAAAGCTTATCTACCCATATACTTCCTTGGACTACTTATGAAAATAAGATTTGCTAATTTCTAAAATTTGTTTATCCATGATTAATAATAAACTTAGAACAAAATATGTGATTTATAGTAGGTCAAGATGTTACAAATTAAATCTCATCTTCCAAGTTATTTCAGATTTCATTAAGAATTTTCCGGTAAAAAAAAAAAGATTTCATTAAATTTTTTGAATGCAAGTCCCTAAGTCCCCAGGTTTTTAAGTATTATTTGGTATGCAAATTTTTCTGAAATTATTTTATGAATTTGGCCTTTCTAATAATGTTATTATTCTCTTTAGCCCTTTAGGTGAAATGATCAAGCTACGCCCCTATATAATTTTTAATTTAAAAAAACAATAACATTCAATACAATGATTCTCATAAAAAAAAAAGAAAAATAATTATTCCGTATATTTATGAATTAGTCTTGTTATTTGTTTCATTTTTATATATTTAATTTTTTCACCTTACTTATAAATTTATTTTATATCTCATGAGAATGTTACGATCAATATATAAACGATTTAACATATTTTTTATATATAATATAAATATAATATATATATAAAATTATACGCAAAATATTTCTCTTTTTTCTTTTCCTATTTGTCAGCTTCAAATTAAGAGGAAAATCGTTTGGTTATTAAGGTGTGCTATTTAACAGGTGATGTTCCTTTGGATTTGGATCCTGCGTAGCGTTTCTGGTATAATATGTGGATTCTAATGGCGCACCCATATCAGGTTTCTTAGAGCAGCCTGTATAGTTGTGTGACTTCTATTTTCTTGGTATTCCAAGTTATTGCTCACTCCTGCTATATATAGTGTTGAGTTGGTGAGTAGCCTACTTAGTCCCTAAGATGTAGAATCAATTAAGGTGCAACAAACTCATGTTGATGAAAAATTTAGAGATGTGACAAGCTTTCCCTTTAGCGGTTTAGCCTCAAATGTTGGTGCGTTTATGGGTTTAGTTGGGTAGAAATCATAACAGCATGGAGTTTCTGTGTTTTGTTTCATTATGGGGGGTTTACAAAGCACGTTATGTAGTTTTGGATGGGATCAATTTGAATTAGCAAGAGGTTGTTTGTTAATGGTCTAGGAGTCCGGTTTGCAGAAAAAATAAATCATAAGAGCCATGTTATTTCTTCTTCTTCTCTTTGGTGATTGAACTTTATGCTATTTAGCCTATCATGTATAGTTTGATGGATTTTATTTTTATGCCACTCTATTTTTGGCTCACTTTCAATGAATTATTTTTCTTTTTGAAACTTGCTTGTTTAATTTTTGTTCAATTAGTGAAATTTATTTAAGAACAAAATTTGATTCTAACTTTTAGTTTTAATTCTTGTCTTTAATTTTATTTAATTTCTTTATATATATCTATTAACTCAATTAAATGATGTTGAAAGTAACAAATAAATGAAGATTAAATGAGATTAAAATCAAATTTTGTTCTTTATCTAATTTCAGAATAAGTAAATTACAGATTTAGAATTAAATTATTTCTTAAAGTCAACTGATTACAATAATAATAATTAATTAATTGTAATTTACATGGTTTTTATACAAATATCCAAGAGAGTAATATTAACAATAAAAAAAGAAAAATTATAATTACAATTCATTTCATACTTTCATTTAAAAACAATAATTAAAGGACATTTGAAACTTTTCAAAGCGTGATAAATGAGGGAGAATCCTAGTAAAATTTGTTTCTATGTTTATCCTAGCACTATTAAAAACAGCACGCACACACACAACCAAAAACAATGCAAAATATAAGTCAATTTATAAAATTTAAAAAAGAAAAAAAATTAGAGAGTGATAAAAAAAATAGAGAGAGGGAGATTACTTTCAGTGACTGAGATTGTCTTTCAATGTTAGTGTAATAAATGGAAAGAAAATATGAGATAGTAAATAAATGGAAAATGATTAATTCTCTTAACATATTTTTTTAATAATTTTTTAATTATTAAATGAAGAAAATATTAAATTTTTTTATATTTTTAAGATATTTTATTTAATACTTTTTTATTAAATAATAAAAAAATTATTAAAAAATATTTTAAGAAGATATAATAAAGTTCTAAATAGATAAGAGAAGTAGATAGAGAATAATATTTTTATTATTATTTACAAGTTATTTATTTAAAAAAAAGTAAATGGTGAAATAAAAAATTTATACTTAATTTTAAAATTAATTAAAAAATAATAAAATTTTGACCATAACATTGATGCATGGATTAAGAGGAAATAAATTAAATTTTTAATAAAAATTAATAACATTGATGCATGGATTAAGAGAAAATAAATTAATTTTTAATAAATAATAATAATATTGACGCATGGATTAAGAGGAAAAAATTAAAATTTTAGTAAAAAATTATAGAAATGTGTACTCAACTGACTGTAATGAAGGTAGATTATATCACTAAGCGGCCTTACCTATAAAGTATTTGAGATACTTTCATAAAAAAATAAAAAAAATGGGATGTATATATTAATCAAACACCTAACTCAAAAAGTAGGGCCAAAGACGCAAGTTGCAGCTAGTATGAGGAGTAGAAAAGAAATAGGTGTAGACAAAATAGTGAAATATGAAATATATAGCATCTAATGAATAAAAAAAATAGAAAAGGAAAGAGTAAATAACAAATCTGGGATTGCTGATTTCCTATTAATATTTAATAATAACATCTATCCCCTTGGGAAAGAAGGAAACAGAAACAAACACCGGCCAAGGCTTCTTTCTCTTACTCTTTCTCTCTCCCTCTGTCTTTTTTTCCCATCTATAAAAAAATGGGTCTATCACTATGCTTTCCATGAATGTGTTGCTGAAGCTACTTCTCAAGCATTTGCGATTCCCACGAAGCATATCGCCCTTTTCCATTTTGCTAGGCTTCTGGTAAGAAACTAGATTCGTTTTCATGTCTGATTGTTGGAATTTGAAACTGACTCATTTGCACAAGAGACTCATAAAAATATGATCTTTTTTATGCAATGTTTTGTGGGTGTTGAGCTATACACACTCTAGTGCATGCGTGTGTGTTTTCCTGGAATCTTTTTCTTTCTTTCTTTCTTTTGAATGATACATGTCTGTCTGAATCGGTCTCGTCTATGTTATTGCTCTGTATTAGTGTTTTGTTCTGTTTTAAATTGGATTCTTGTTTTTCAATTTTTGTTCTATGTGTTGTTGGGCATTTTCACAAATCTATTAGTTATGGCCACTCCTTTCTTGTAGCTGATGTAATTGGTTTAGCCACATTGTTTATCCAAGTTCATTTTGACTCAAACCCCATTAGGATTTTACTCTTATTTTTGCAAACCATACCTGGAACTGGAAACAATAATATGGTTTTGTTTGTATCCATAGGTTTAGACTCAAAAGAGAACATCCTTGATGTATGTAAGTGTGTTTATTAGCCAACCAGTGAGTTAGAGGGTAACTGGGTTGATTTCAGAATTGCGGTGATGATCGAGATTAGAGAATATGTTACGTCTTGAAATTAGTAACACCTGCTTTTGCTCTTTATACTTATTGTTTGTAATTTGTAATTGCTATGTCAATCTTGTATATGCATCGCTTCATTATTGGTTTAGACTTATGGATTATCTGTTAGGGTGGAACTGGTCCAGGTCTATATGAGATGTACTTCATGTGGTTAGATACTTAGGCCAAATTATGATTGATTTGCGTCTTGGGATGATTGTAACATGAAATTCATAGCAGACAATATGGTTTTGTGAAGTTTTATGAAGATTTTTCTACATCATGGGAATTCTATGTCAGATTAAGACTGCATTTAGGTCGCCAACCGTAACGTTCAGAAATGAGTTTTGTTTTATGGTTCCTTGAAGTGATCATCAAAATCAACTAGATACTTACTGAAAGCGGTGTTTAATTGCCTATTTTCCAAAAGTCTAACATACTACTAGCATTAAGTATAAAATTACAACCAAATGCAGGTCACTACAAGGAATTTGTCTAATCTGAAGCTGTGTGTAGTGTGGTACTTGATAAGTGGTTGATGGACCATTGAACATTGAGGCAATATGGTTTTTAACTATGTAAGAGTACATTCAGTTCTTTGCATTTTTCCCAGAAGTTGTTTTACCATGTTACAAATTATTGGATGTCCCAAATCACTTTAAACCATTGTAAAGGTTCCCATTCAAGACCATTTTAAGATCCCTTTTTCTATATGTTCATCCTTCATTCTGATCTATGTTTCAATTCTTGTTTTCTTATATTTTCTTTGGGGATTACTCCGGTATCTATCTTTTTTTTAAGGGTACCGGTATCTTGGGTGGGTTGTCAAACATTTATTTATTGTTTGTCATACTCGTAAAATGAAATTTCTTACATTTATTATAAAACCAACACCTACTAAATGTGTGACAACTCATCCTAGGTACCGATACCTATAAGGGTACCATAGCAACTTCCATTTTCTTCATATGTATAATAGTCTGTGTACAAAGATATGGAAATAATTTCGCTGTGCTTTCATGAACACAGCATCTTTCAGGATAAATGTATGTATAGTTGAAACTTCCATATTTTTTTAAAATGTTGTGTAATTGAAATGACTTTTTCCTCTCACAGCGAGTGCATGTGTGCCAGTATGTGCACTTTATGATCACTTGTAGCCTATAGAATCCATTTCTTCTTTTATTCTTCTTGCATGTATCCATGACTTTAATCATATTTAATATCAGACCCAGGTTTTATCTAGGAGATGACAAGTTTAATATTTAATTGAAAAGTTCTTTCTCTCTATTTTGCACAATAATATAATTTATAACACCAATTTAAAGCAACCATCCCCTTGTCCCTCCCTTTTACTTGCAGTCAAACAATTTACAAAGCCATATCATCATATAAGCTCATTTGTAATTGAAATTTCTTTTCAACTTAACAAGCTAATTTTGGAATCAAATATGCAGGCTTTAGCATCAACTATAAATGTTGAAGGAGTTCAATACTTCACCCCATAAGTTGGTTCCTTGAAATTTATATTGGTATTGCTATACTGGAAATTCTTCTGAACAGTGTCTTAGTCAACCAAGGGCCTACTCCATAATTTGTGCTACCATGTCACTTTTGGGTAAACTCCGCTGTGTCACTATAGATGTTACTGGTACCCTAATGGCTTACAAAGGGGAGCTTGGTGACTATTATTGCATGGCAGCCAAAGCTGTTGGCCTTCCGTGCCCAGACTACAAACGTGTGCATGAGGGCTTTAAGCTTGCATATAAGGACATGGCAAAGAAGTATCCATGTTTTGGGTTTGAAGCTAAAATGCCAAACATTGTGTGGTGGAAAACCTGTGTGCGAGATTCTTTTGTCAGGGTAAGATATCTGTCAAAGTCATTACAGTTGTGGTATTACTTGTCAAGATAGCTAAGTTGTTGCTATGTACATGGGCACATGTCGAAAGGTGGCATATTTAGTTTGGTTGTAAATTTGACTTCTGCAACAACGAATGCACTGAACCAACAAATGTTTTACACCCACCTTTATTGATGTATTCAGCTGTATTATAAGCTATCCAAATCAAGCACTGAATTACAGATTTATGATATCTGCAATCCCATCTGTGAAAATTCCTAGAATGTCATGAAGGAGATCTTTTGTTTTTCTGGCAGGCTGGATATGATTTTGATGAGGAGACATTTGAGAAAATTTTCAGACGCATATATGCATCCTTTGGTTCATCTGCTCCATACATTGTCTTTCCAGACTCCCAACCATTTCTTAGATGGCTTCGTGGAAAGGGTCTCAAAGTTGGCATTGTGAGCAATGCAGAGTATCGCTATAAAGATGTGATTCTTCCAGCTTTGGGTTTAAACAAGGTAAATTTTCCTATGATTTTCTAGAAGTTTGTTATTAGACTTATAAATGAATCTAAACGATAAATTCACATTTAGCATTGTTACAGAGACCACTTAACTACAAAGTGGCATAATAACACATCCAGAACCAGAAACATCTGTGAGTGCCATCACATAGTTGTCCATGCACGCACACTTACCTGTGGTGCCTTGTTTGAAATGTTAAAGACAGAATGGTGTACTTCCATTTTGAAGCACAATGCCATTATTGATTTATGATCTATGAATCTCAATGTATCCCTGACTCCTAGCAAACCACACTTGAAAAAAATTATGTTGAACTGTAGTCTATTCAGCACGAAAACTTATCAATTACTAATCACTACAAATGTCTTTCATCTTCTGTACATTTGTGTTGTGATTATATTAAGTCATTCCTCTACATTTGTGCCCAAGAGACAAGAATTTCTGATTGTATAATGTTTGATGAATGCAGGGATCTGAGTGGGACTTTGATGTGTTTTCTGGTCTTGAAGGCGTCGAGAAGCCAAACCCAAAAATTTATGAGATTGCACTGGAGAGGGCGGGAAATATCGCACCTGAAGAAGCTTTACATATTGGGGATAGCATGCGTAAAGACTATGAGCCAGCCAAGAGCATAGGGATGCGTGCACTATTATTGGATAGATTTAAGACACCAGATGCTGTGGAGTGGAGGAAATCTGGTGCAGTTGTTCTTCCTGACTTGTTGGCAGTACAAGAATGGCTGTCTTCAGAAAATTCAACTTTCTAGAGGGCCTTCCTTTACTGAAGTAGTATTTATGTATCAATTTTCCCCCTTTAATGATATAAATGTGGCATTCTAGCGGCTATCATATTTGCCTGCGTAGCAATATTGCAACGTAGAGCCATACTTGAAAACCTGATGGTGAAGAGCTTATTCTGATGTAGCCAAGCTGTAACTTGTAATACAAAACATATTCTAATGTTCCTTTCTTTGTTTTTTGTATTTTTCGGGGTAACAAATTGTCGCGATCGAAAAATTGTGGCGAAATAGTAACTCGTACTAAAATATATTTAATTAAGAATCGTCACTAATTTTATTTTTTTTGTTAGGAAAAATTAGAAAATCTAAAAAAAATAGTCTTTGAAACTAGGAGTCGATTATATGTAGGGAAAGGTGGAAACTTAATTCCACAGCACCTCTAACACACCCGTTTTAAAACGGTACCTTAAGTTAATTGTACAAATTCTTAATAATCATTGAAAATATTTATTTTACCCTTAAACAAAAATAAAATAATGAAATCGATAAATAAAGTATAAAAAATTAAATTTTGACTTGATGGAATAAGAGTCTCGCTCTTACGTTTCCTTAGGTGTAATGAGGAATTCAAAGTCACGTAATTCTTTAGAAAATAATTGTGGGTTAGTTGATTTTAATTAAAATAATTTTAAAAATTTGAATTAACAATGTTCGTCTGACTCAGCTTATTCAAATTAAGGATTGAATAAGTGAAACTCGTGTCACGCAAGAGACGTCACCCACAGATTATCAAATTTGTTACAAAATTTTTATTTAAAATTTATCTAGAAAAAAATTAGTTGATTATTATTATTATTATTATTATTATTATTATTATTATTATTTTTAAAGAAACAACTTAATTATTTTTAAAAATTTGAATTAACAAGTCGTCATGACTCGATTATTCAAATTAAGGATTGAATAGGTGAAACTTCAAGCGTCGCTTAGACGTCCACCCATTACTCATCAAGTTTGTTACGAAAACTTTTATTTTTATTTTTATTTAAAAAATTAAACATTTATCAATTAACAGTTTATTTTATAAAAGTTTAAAGACAAAATAATAATTTAAATTATAATAATTTGAATCATCAAACCGTTCGTCATAACTCGATGATTACAAATGTTACAAGGTTATGATTGTCATGCAACTCGGTAACCCATGTTATTCTTTTTAAAAAATATTTAATTATCTTATTTTTATATTTTATTTTTATCAATTTTTTTTGTTTTTTTATTTTTTAGCTCATTAAGTTAAAGTCCACTACTCAAAACCATTTCTCTCAAAAAAATATATAACAAAAAAATATAGCACTTTTTAAAAAAAAATGTAGTAACTTTATGAAAGAAAAAAAAAGAGATAAGTTAGCAACTTTACGGAAAAGAAAAAAAAAAGGCAAGTTAACAACTTTACAAAAAAAGTCTGTTTCTTTTCTTCTCTTTAATTAAACTAAATAAAAAATAAAGAAAGCAAATAATAAATAAAAAAAGAAGAAAGAGAAAACAGATAAAGCAGAAAAAATAATAAAAAGAATAACAGAATCAAAATAAGTAAAAGAAAACGTAAAGTGGCTTCTTGAGCTTACTAAAAGAATGATAAAAAAAAAAGGGATCTGTTTCTTTTCTTCTTGATGTTTATGGAAAGAACAGAGGAAGAAGATGAAGGCAGATTAGGCGGCGGCGGCCCAAGTAGGTAGTGGCTCGGATGGAAGTGAGTCACGATGGTGACTTACTATTAGTGGGATGAAGGAGTTGGTTGAAGATGGAAGATGAAGGCTATGTAAGTGAAAAAATATGGTTGCAGTGTTGGTAACCATATAGGCAAAAGTCTGTGCGTATGAAGGTTGAAGTCAGTCTGAGTGTGTGGGTGATGGGTATTTATAGAAGGAGATTAGGTTGAAGAGTTTGAGTTAAAATGTGATTAGAAGTTTATTTAGGATAAATGATGAGGTTTGTTTAGGATGAGTTATGGTTGGTTTAGGATAGGTTTGCTTAGGATGAGTGTTGGGTTTAGGATAAGTGATGAAGTCTATTGAGGATGAGTTATGGTTGGTTTAGAATAGTTAGGATAAGTGTTTAGTAATTAGGATGATTGATGGAGTTTGTTTAGGATAAGTACTTGGTATATGGGTTGTGGGTTAATGAGTTGGATCATGGATTATGGGTTAATGAGTTGGTTTAGGGGTTAATGGGTCAATGGGTTGAAAAATGAGTCTTTTTATTATTTTTTATTTTTTTATTTTTTTATTTTTTACAAAATGTCCCGGACAAAATTGGGTGTTCACAGTTGCCCCTCTTTACTTGTTTCTTACTAGATAGAAAGAACAACCGTAGTTTTTCATTTTATCACTGTAAGGAACGAGAGCGATCGCGCTTGAAACAAAACAATGTAAAGAGCGATGCGCTCAATGACAGAAACTTAAATGACAGGGAGCCGATGCACTCAAACGTAAAGGACAGGAGCCGATGCGCTCAAAAGCGAAAGACAGGAGCTGATGCGCTAAAAAATAAATGCCAAGAAATTAAAATGCATGAAGCTGATGTGCTAACAAAAATGACAAGAATTTAAAATGCATGGTGCTGATGTGTTCAAAAAAATTAAAAGACAATGGGCAACTGAGTCCCGAAATTTAAAAAAAAAGGCAACTAAGTCCCAAAATTTAAATAACGATGGGCAACTGAGTCCTAAAATTTAAATGATAATGGACAACTGAGTCCCAGAATTTAAATGACAATGGGCAATTGAGTCCCGAAATTTAAAAGGCAACGGGCAACTGAGTCCCAGAATTTAAAAGGTAATGGGCAACTGAGTCCCGAAATTTAAAAGACAATGGGCAACTGAGTCCCAAAATTTAAATGACAATGGGCAACTGAATCCCGAAATTTAAAAGGCAATGGGCAACTGAGTCCCAGAATTTAAAAGATAATGGGCAACTGAGTCCCGAAATTTAAAAGACAATGGGCAACACTGAGTCTCGGAATTTAAATGACAATGGGCAATTGAGTCCCGAAATTTAAAAGGCAATGGGCAACTGAGTCCCAGAATTTAAAAGACAATGGGCAACTGAGTCCCGAAATTTAAAAGATAATGGGCAACTGAGTCCTAGAATTTAAAAGACAATGGGCAACTGAGTCCCGAAATTTAAAAGACAATGGGCAACTGAGTCCCGAAATTTAAAAGACAATGGGCAACTGAGTCCCGGAATTTAAATGACAATGGGCAACTGAGTCCCGGAATTTAAATGACAATAGGCAACTGAGTCCTAGAATTTAAAAGACAATGGGCAACTGAGTCCCGAAATTTAAAAGACAATAGACAACTGAGTCCCAGAATTTAAATGACAATGGGCAATTGCGGCCTGAAAAGATCTTCTTTTTCTTTTATTATTTTTTCTCTCTCATTTCTTTTTTTTTTTTTTCTCTTTTTTTTTTTTTTTTTTTCTTTTCTTTTCCTTTTTTTTTAAAATAAAAAAAAAAAAAAAAATCATTTGAACCAAGGATGACTTTGGAAAACTTTGACCAATCAAACCCTTTGTTCACGTGCTTTAGCCCGTTTCGGTTCTCGTCCTTTCTTTCCTTTTTCTTCCTCTTTCTCTTTCCTTGTTATCCACTCTCAACTCTCCTTTTGAGAAATGAAATGATCATCTCTTATCATGAACCCTTGCTTGGCTGAGTCCTTGAGAGAAAATTTTACTCTAGTATTTAACTTTGTCTCTCATCCAATTAATTCTCTGCAACTGCTTGATTACTCATATTTTCTCTTTAATCCTTCAAAAATTTTGCCCCAGTATGGCCAATTGAACAAAATTGTTGCAGTTTGGTAAACTTTTCAAGGGGCTTCAGGTCATCCTCCTATTTATTTGCCCCAGTTTTTGCTTAAACCGCCCTTTCAAGTTTTCAGTCTAACGGACTCTTTTCCCTTTTTGCTTAGGTACCTCTTGTTTCTAGATTATCCTCTGGGATATCATTTTTCCTTTTAATTGGAACTTCTAAATTCTTTTTAGTCTGAATTGTTCATCAAGGAATTACCATTAGATGATCAAATCATAATGTTGTACTCATGTTCACCTTGTAACACCCACCTTAGGATGCCACATTTATGTTACATAATTACCAAATTAACCTTATTTAGATAACGTAAGTTGTAAGGAAAAATACGAAATTCAAAATTTCTTAATAACAAGAAAATAAACTTAGCAGAAAATAGAACATCACAGCATCATTACAAATAATTTACATCATTTATACATATCCAAGTCTCTTGTTATACATATACAAATTTTTAACACTCTCATACTATAAATATTACAAACTAGTCACTCCAAAAAGTTTAAACACTATTTACATTGACATCTTTGCCCAAGTACAACTAGGCAGCTGAGCCCTCAGAAGTAGCCGGAACCTCAGATGGATCCTCCTCTAATTCCCCGGGTGGGGGAATTCCAACTCGACGTAAAGTCCGGGGAGCAAATGTCCGAGCGGACGATACGACACTACTCTCTCTAGGGGTGCGATAGTACGCTCCCCAGTGCTGCCTGATAGATATAGGAAACTCTAACTGTACATAAATAGTAACAGAAAAGTAAGGGTTCCCTGACTATAGCCTACTCAATCTAATATTTACATCTCCCAGATAATATATACTCTCACTCTCTCAAGATCTTCAGTCCATACCTCGCCCCCTTCGATGAATGTTAGTCTCATGTAACCCAAGAAATTAGGAATCTCTACCGCCATCAAAACTCAAGATTCTCAACGGAATCTGGACCTTCCTCTGCTTCTCGCTCTACGTCTGGCTCAATGTCTTAACAACACATAAACATAATACAACATATACATACAAGAGGTGAGATCACCTATGCCAATACCAGTATGGTAGCAATGAAGATAACACATACTGATTCTCATGCCAACATATCATACATAATTACAATTATGCCAATAATATCATTTATCATCATAATTCATACAATAAGCCATAATTACGATCATGTCCTTATCAACATTCAATTGTTTAATAATTCAATTATCATAAACAATAATTATGATAATACTCTCAGTATCTCTGCATATGTACCTAGACTCAATTTCCTACTCCATGGAGCTACAACTCAGATCGGAGAAAGTGATCGAAAAGATCATATCGGTACAAGGTGCCTCAGACCACGTGCTCAGTTTTGCACATCTAGCACATACTCGATAGTCTTTATCAGATCTTGATTACGGATAGTGTCTCGGTTCAGATCATTGGTGTGTTGCATCGGTCTAACCCACGGTACAGAAGAGCTACCAACTGTCCATTGTAGGCAACCCGCACCCCAATGCCCCCAATGTCAACGAAAGACCTACACTACGTATATCGCACCCACTCAGGAGGTGTATTCTCTCCTTCCTAGGCAAATAGCCTTATCCAGTCCATCGGACCTTTTCAATGCATATACAAATGCACCATTCACAATTCATTTTCTTTATCTCATATTCGGGGTCCTCAAAAGTTGCCCAACAGTATCATTACTGTATTTTCATCGCGAAATCATATTTTTTGCATTTTCTCAATCACGTATCAAATTTTTTACACGTTTTAAATCAAAAATACTATTTTCCTCATTTAACACCAAAATTCAACCTCGTTTTTTATATTTGCATAATAACCCCTCAAAACATAATATTGACATTTTAGTCTTCACTTAAATAATATTTTCACAACAATCCTTCATAAAATTCACATTTACAAAATAATCCTTCGTAAAATTCATATTTACGAAATCATCCCTCATAAAATTCATATTTACAAAATCATCCCTCATAAAATTCACATTTATAAAATAATCCTTCATAAAATTCATAATTACAAAATAGTCCCTCTAAAACATAATATTTACATTTTAGTCCCTCAAAATTGTTATTTACAATATGACCCTATTAAAAATGAAAATTACTATTTTACCTCTCTAAAAATCATAATTACAATATTGCCCCTCTAAAAATCATATTTATAATATGACCCTTTTCAAAAACGAAAATTACAATATTGCCCTCAAAATCATATTTATAATAATTCATTTTTCCAAAAATCATTTTACTTTGCTATACTCAAATTTGTCCCAAATTCATTTAAATCTCTCGCTTCTCATTTTAATACTAAAATTCACTGTATTTTTCTCATATTTACAATTGAGTCCCTTTCTTATAAAATTTACAGTATAAATTCCACATACATACAGTATAAGTTTCTCTACAGTATATATTTCACATACATACATATTATTAGTTTCTTAAGCATTACAGCATACAAACAAACATTGAAATAAAATCATATCTCACAGATACTACACATACAAATATAGAAACACAAGCAGACACATCCCAAATACAGTCCAAGAACCTCAAACAATAGGTGAATAACCTCAAACAATAGGTGAATAAATCCTTAAGGATTTTTCACCGAACAAACCATCCTCACACTACCAGAACATGGTGGTGAGGTTGAATCTCCCTCTTACCTCTTGAAGACAAGCTTTGTAAGCTTTCCTCCCTTGCCTTGAAATTTTGTTAATCTCCTAACAAGCCCTAAAATTTTCAAGAAAATTTAGTAAAGGATTATACAAGAATCAAGATTGAAAACCATGGAGAAATTGTTAGTGTATGCCCTAGTGGCCAATACATTTTGTTTGTATTGACATACATTATATTATGCTATTTTATATATGAGGCATTTCATTTATTGTGTTCTTTTTGATAAACATAATAAAGTCCTTAGAATAGTAAGTTTGATGCCATAGGACATCAAGTGGATGACTTGATCGTGAGATCCTTTTGGTTACAACACTATTCTTAAATGTCCTAGTCAAGTATTATTGTTAATTAGGACAACAATAATACATTGAGACTAGTATGTGTAGAGACCGATGACCGCATCTCACGGGTCATGGATATGAGATATCAAGTCTTCACATTGGTACATATTAGAGTAATGATGTCTTGGACCGACCCACCATGAGAACGCTACATGGATCGTTACGTGAGTGTCATAAGCGATTCTCATAGTGACAATGGTGTTTGTGGTCCTTTGACCCGAAATCACTACGATTCCTACATGAGGAGTTGTGTGTTTTAATGCCATCAAACGTCATCTCGTAACAAGGTGATTATAAAGTTGGTTATTGGACATACCGCAAATCATGCAGAGGGATGTGAGTGACCTAGATGGAATTTGTCACTCCTACATAACAGAGCGATATCTTCGGCCCCCGATTGAGTGAGAGCTGCGAAATGCATGGCCATGCTCAAATGAGTCAATATGAGATATTGATCTCATTTGTTGTTACAAAGTCTACTTGAGTATCGAAACGAATGATTGGACTATACAAGGGTGACGCATTCCATGCCTTGTGTTCAATCTAGATATCTTGACAAAGGGACTAAACTACACGGAAACATTGATCACGGATAGGTTATGTCAAATCACTGACATTCTCATTACTTGGGTAGCGGTGATGTGTTGCTAGATACACTCGCTTGTAATATTAAAATGAGATTTTAATATTACTACCAACGTCATGAGAACCCGCAGGGTCGCACACTTAGAACAGACTAAATTGGAGCAATAAGGATCCAAGTTGGACTCGGATTCAATTGTGGGCCTAACTCATGACAGATGGGTTTTAGGGTTGCACAGCTTACCTTGCTACTGCTCACACTCACTTAAGGCAGCCACTATTATAAATAGTACTGTTAAGGGGGCTGCCATAGAGGTTACATCACAACCCTAGCCGCACCTAAGAAAGTGAGTGAGAGACAGTGAAAGGTTCTTCTCTTCTATTCGCAGCTAGCACCGCGAAACAGAGGCGTGACTCCTTTTGCAAGTCTGTTCGTGTGGATACCGCAGAAACATCGTCACTATTACGGTGTTGGTGATTCACCTCGCTTGTGTTTATCACGCTTCAAGAGGTAATTTAAAAAAAACTCGGATTATGGATTTTTTCGCATGGATCCTGTGTGGGAATCCTATTATTCCGCTGCGAGATATTTTGATCCGCAATTCCCAACAGAAATCATGGTTAACAAAATAACAAAAATTCAGATTTTGAATCATTAAATCCAAGCTTACCCTTTTAGTAAAAGGTTGAAGGAGCTTAGGTTGAAAAAGCTTTGAACAAGGTAAGATAGTTTTGTGACAATACCTTGTGAAGGAGAAATGGTTAGAGTAGAGTTTTGAGTCAAAACAAAATCCAAGAGATGAATGTTTTAAAGGGTGAATGATGTGAGTTTAAGGTGATGACCGATTGGGAGAAGAAGATGGAAGGGAAAGGTGTGTGGTTTTTCCTTGGCACTTTGAGAGAAATGACTTATATTTTGATAAGTAGAAAAGTGAAGGGTGAGGACATTTCACAAAGCTGCTGGCCGTGTAATACTTGTGACATTTGGAGAGATTTACTTGAGTGATTATCTCATTTTTAATTGCATAAAGACAGCTGCCAGCCGTGAATGAATTTGTGTTGCTGACCGTGTGAATGACTTGAGTGATTATTCAATTTTTGTGTGCAAGTGGACAGCTGCTGCCTTGAGTAAAATTGTGAGGATAAATAAATAGATTTGAGTGATTAATTGTCCAATCCTTCCAGCTGCTACCATGAGCTTTTGCCGTGTGATTGGTGAAGAGAAAATGGAGAGAATTACTTAGATAATTCTCCCATTTACAGCTGCTGCCGTGCTGTGTTTTTGTGAATGACCGTGAGTGAACATTTTGCTTGAGTAAGTTGCCATTCATTAATTGCACAAGGACACTCACTTCTCATTGGTTACCATCTTGACTTTGCATGACATTTGAGTATTCAAATATTACATAGAAGCTTCACAAATTGCTTGAACCATGCTACTGCATGCTGGACGTCCAATTCTGCTGCTGCTGGCCGTCCAATTCTGCTGCTGGTCCATGGTGGTTTAGGTAAGTTTAAGGTCCTTAATTGGTTGCTAATCCAAGCTAATTTACTAGTTGATTAATTAGCTAATTAATTGGATTTAATCTCCTAACCATTCTTACTTAATCATCTGGTGTGGTGTGGATTGTGATTAAATATAATATCAAAAACAGTTGCCAAGTTCCACCAAAAATATAAAACCTTGCAACCAGTTGTAGTAAGCAAGGGTCGATCCACAGAGAACCAATTCAATTAACACTATCAATCCAATTCCTAAATTAAACTCGATGAAAAATAAACAAGAAAAGTAAAAGGGGGTTTTGTTGATTAAAACTAAAAAGAGAAATTAAACTTAAACCAAAACAAGAAAACACAAATTGAATTATCAAGTTAAAGATATTGGTTAAGAGATGGAATCCACCACTAGATTTATATGATTATACTAACTTACATACCCTTTATACCAACATGATCAATTATGTTCTTATGCAATTGCGAGATAAATCCCATGTCTTCCTTAAGTTTCGCTTAATTCAGCAACCGCTCAAATCAAACCCTAACCATTAGTTATTTGTAGAGCAACCGCTCTTACACTTACCTAATGATTGCATTAAGAATTAGAAAACCAATCACACTAAGATCTAATCACACACCGGGATTAAATTACTTAGATCATATGTCTCACTAGTTATACCACCGCAACCGCGCATAGCAATCCTAGTTTTACCACATTCGAAGTTTGGCAAGAATATAAAAATCTTTATATTGATTTATGAACAGAAACATATGAATAAAAACATAGTTGTATTGATATAAAGAGGTATGCAAGATTTACATAATCAAAACTAGAGTTTCATCCTCCCTTAACCAATCAAGAAGTTTAGCCACACATGGCAAATTCAAAAACAGAAGAAGAATTAAAAGAAAACATTGTTCAGAACAAAAGAAGAAAAGAAAAACTAAAGATCAAACTAGTTTCCAAGGCTTGAGAGTGATTGATCTTTGATCGCTCGAATCCGAGTCTCCAATCCTCGATCGAATCCTTCCCCTTCTTGGTCTTTGTGTTTCTCTCAGCTTCCTTCACGTCTCTCTACGTCCAGCCTCTCTTAAAGGGCTCTAAGCCACACTATTTATAGGTTTGGGAACCTAATTTAACATTAAAGCACGAAATTAACTTCCTGGTGCGACGACACGGGCCGTGTCATTCTACACGGCCCAACCCGTGTCTAATTCTGGAGACAAATTTTCAGCTATTCCAAGGTCAGAAAGGAACACGGCCTACCCCGTGTCAATTGACACGGGCCGTGTTCTCGGTCAAGGCTTCAAATCACCCTTCCTCGTGAAGTCAGAGGCGTACACGGCCTACCCCGTGTCAATTGACACGGGCCGTGTTGATCAAAACTTTCCAGTCTTCAAAGTCAGAATGACACACGGCCTACCCCGTGTTATTTCACACGGGCCGTGTCAATCACTTTCTTCGAATTCAGCCTTGATTCTTCATGAATGCTCTTCTTCTTTTGCTTCTAGAGGTTGATACTGATTCCCTTAAGTCTCTTAACTCTCTTCTCAACAGCTCAATACCAATGGACTCCATCACTCATAGATCTCCTGAAAATCACAATACGTTTATGAGTGTCTATAACCTCATTTGAGCAAAGTTTCACAATAAACATCCAAAAACAACTCTAAATCAGAAACTTAACTAAATGTCAGCAATTAAACACATTTGGAATCCAATTAGATCAAACAAAGAACATTCAAGAGCTGAAATTATTAACAGATCAAATACCCCCACACTTAACCTTTTGCACTCCTGGGCAAAAACATAAAACCAAGCACATGCTTCCCAAAAAGTAACAAAAGTATTGAACAATGAGCAAAAATCTATACACATCAGTTCTTTCAAGGAATCTAAGCATTCAGGAATTTCCTCTCTCAACAATCCAAATCAGCAAGCCAGGTCTATCCAAAATCATGGTTAAGCCAACATAATAAATCCTCTCAGATGTACTCCTTTCACTCAAGTATTTTGGCTTGTATTTACTCTCAACCAACTCATGAAAACATGCCTTACCATAGGCTTGACAAGCCTCTACTTCTCCACCACCTAAATCACATGCACACAAAGATCAAAAGGTCTTTAATCAAGTTGTAATGGGGTCAAGGTCAAGGTAAGATATATCAAGGATAAACAAAGTTAGACCATCGAAATAGAAGAGCCAAGGGAATAAAACCAAACACTTTTGCACAATTACCCCAACACTTTGCAATCCAACTTCATCTTTTACTTGACTTTCTCCATTTATCAACCAACTTATCAATCTTTTTTTTTTCTTTCCTTTTGTTTTTGTTTTTGTTTTTTTTTTTGTTTTTTGTTTTGAATAAAAACATAATTGTAACAGTGTAATCACCCCCACACTTATTCAAACACAATTCCCAACATAATTATTAAGCTCTTCTACTCCCTAAGGTAGGGTAGCAATGGTTTTTCACTATTAGGCTTGTATTGAGTTATAATAAAAAGAAAGGATATAATTCAGGCTCAAAGGGTGAAACAATGGATCAAAGTACAAGGCTAGCTATTTGGCCAAGGTGAAAGAAAGAAATGCCTTTATCATCTCAAAATGTGCAAAGATCATTTGCGAAATTTAAAGAGAGAGTCAAATCAAGTTCGAAAAACATATAATCACAAGTGGAATCACACGACAAAGAACAGTGACTTAAAATTAGTCATTCATATTAAGGCCCAAAAACTCACTAGGTTCAAATTTTATCAAATTCTCAAAACCCTTTCAATTTTCAAAACCTCTTAGTGCAAATTTAGAAGCAAGAAAGTCAACTCCTTTAGGCTTAAAAACCTGTCCAATTAAAAATCAATCACCTGCTCATTGCTCAATATACTCTAAAAACCAGTTAGAAAAAACATGCACCAGATATGCCATTAAGATCAGGATGTGCAATGAGGCTCAAACCCAACTTCCCCCCCACACTTAAAATAGACAGTGTCCTCAATGTCAAAGCATACACAACAGATAAAATGAATCCAAGTAAATAAACAAAGTATATGCGAAGAAATGAAGTATTGCATCATGAAACTCAGTTCAATACAAAAGAGTAACAATAGTAATCAGAACAATGTACAATAAACCATCAAAATGAAGGACACAACCTCAAAAGAAAATGAAAATACATCAAGAAGGGGAGGGGAGATGAAAAATGTCAAGCAAAGGTCAAGCTTGCCATCAATGGCATCCATTCTCTCCGATCACGTGCGACCTCCATAGCCCGAAAACGATCCTCTAAGCGCGAAAGCGAGCAAGCATGGTCCACTCCAAGCAATCAATACGGGCCAAGATAACATCATAAGAAGTCGTCGCGCTGTGAGTGGAAGGGCCCGCATCACCGCAAACACACAGGGGGAGGAGAGACAAGGTATCCTCATGTGGCTCAGGGTCCGGATCAACTCTAGGCAAGGCAGCTCCATCAGTGCCAAGCAAGACGAGAGCACCATTTAGACGAGTGCAGAGCTTCATAGCCACCAAAATGGCCCCATCAATAGCACTAGGACCCTGAACCGATTCCTCTTCCACCAAATCCAAATACTCAAAGTGATCAGCAATAGCAGTCACATACCCTCCTAACACAATACGACCAGCTAAAGTGGTCCCGACATGATGAAACTGATTACAGAGCCAATAACCCCATTAACAGGCACTCCCTCAATCATACAATGTAAGAAAAACAACTCAGAACGGCTAATCGTCCCTTGACTCTCCCCCCGACCACACAGAGTATTAGCTAACCATTTCTGAATATAGCGATGGGCAGGGGACCTAAGCTGAGAGGCTTTAGACATCTTAGGATCATAGTTATCGACTCAGTACACAGTGAGGGCAGACCACACATGATCAGCATTAAAATCACGGGGTAACATATTTTCCCCCTTAGGAAAACCAAAAATAACTCGAAACATATGAATATCAATGGAATGGGAGTTACCTAGCAACCTAAAGGTGATTTCCCCAGGCCATCTAGTTTGATCAGACGAGAGGTAAAGCTTACGATTAAAACTAGAAACAAACTCCCTAGTCAATGCAGCAAAAGTAGGCTTCTGTAACAATGCAAAATCAACCCAACCAATTCTTCCCAACAGAGCAAACACCTCATCATATAACCCTATAGTCCTAAGGGTATCTACGTCTAAAAAGTGAGTGGGAACCACTACCTTTCTGTCGATGGGGTTGACTGGCACCTGAGGGGGTGATGGAGACCGAGCACGTCTAGAGCCAGCACGATGGGGATGAAGTGAACATGACGCAGCAGTGGTCTTGACACGCTTTTTAGGACCCATCAAGACAAGAAGCAGAAGAAAGGAGAGAATGTGGTGGTGGGTGGAGGGTGAAATCAGAAAAATTAGGGAGAGTAGGGAGAGAAACTGCGCGTGGAAAGAGGGGGAGATGATAATGATGGAAAACAGGGGAGAATGATGGATATCGAGGGGAATGGTGGAATACGGTGGAGATTGGAGGCTATTGAAGGTAATGTGGAGATTGGAAGGGAATGTGCGTGAGATCGGCGCAAAGAAGAAGAAGAAGAAGAAGAAACAGTGGAAAGAGGAGGAACAAGGAGAAATGCGTGAGGGGAAGAAGGAGAGAATGCGTGTGGGGAGAGGTGATAATGAAGAAAAATGGTGAAGAAGGGAGGAAAATGGTGGTGGTGGTGGTGGGTAAGAAAAGATTGAAGGGGAGATGGTGGTGGTCACAGAGGGGAAGAAGAGAAGAGGAAATTGGGGAGAAAACCCTAAATTAGGGTTTAAGTGAGGCGCCGGTACGCGATTACACGGGCCGTGTCATATGACACGGCCCACCCCGTGTACTACGCCGTTTTAGCAATAAGTCTGCGCAAGACAACACGGCCGTGTCATATGACACGGCCCACCCCGTGTACTTCTCTCGGAAAACAGGGGTTCGATGGTCGACAACACGGCCGTGTCATATGACACGGCCGCCCCCCGTGTACCTCTCTCGGAATCTTCACAAAAGTCTTATCCTTGAAAACACGGGCCGTGTCATGTGACACGGCCCTCCCCGTGTAGATTTCTCGCAAAGAATGGGGTTGTTGTCATGAGGACACGGCCGTGTCATGTGACACGGCCCTCCCGTGTAGATTGCCGACTTACACGATGCGCTCTAAACTTTTCCTCGTGACTACATACACTCAACAAACCATGAACTTAAGTAATCAAACTAAAAATTGAGCAAATCCAAACACAAATATCAAGAAGGGAAACAGAGATCAAGCAAGAAACACTTAAAAATAGGCTAAACTAAGAAACTAAACAATGTAAAAGAGAAAGGAAAAAGAAAGCAAATCTGATTGGGTTGCCTCCCAATAAGCGCTTGTTTATTGTCCTCACCCAGACATCAGTGGTGCTCCTCGGATTCTTCATAAGATGGATGGAGAAGATGCATGTTTTCAACCTCTCGCATTCTCCTAAGTTCATGGTAAGGCTTGAGACGGTGCCCATTAACCTTGAATGCCTTGCCGGAGGCCTCGTTCATGATCTCCACCGCACTGTGAAGAAAAAAAGTTGTTACTACAAATGGGCCAATCCATTTAGAACGTAACTTACTTGGAAATAATTTGAGTCTGGATTGGTATAGCAACACTTTTTGGCCTTGGTGGAAACTTTTCCTCGAAATCATTTGATCATGAAATGCTTTGGCTTTGGCCTTGTAAATGAGGGCACTCTCAAAGGCCTCATTCCTTAATTCTTCTAACTCCTGAATTTGGAGTTTTCTCGCTTGCCAAGACCTTCCAAGTTCAAGTTAACTTGCTTGATAGCCCAAGAGAAGACCGATGTTCTAGCTCCACCGGCAAGTGATGTGGCTTCCCATAAACCAATCGGAATGGGGACATACCAATAGGGGTCTTGTATGCCGTCCGATAAGCCCACAAGGCATCGCAGTCTAGTACTCCAATCCTTGCGCGTGGGATTCAGCGCTTTTTAAGGATGGACTTGATCTCCTATTGGATACCTCGGTTTGGCCATTCATCCGAGGATGGTAAGGAGTAGAGGTCCTGCACCACACCATATTTCTTCAAAAGGGATTCAAAGATTCTGTTGCAAAAATATGTCCCTTGGTCACTAATGATGGCTCGGGAGTACCAAACCCGGAAAAGATAAAGGACTTCACAAAATCCACAACAAATCTTAGAATCATCGATTTAGTGGCTTTAGCTTCCACCCATTTGGAAACATAATCCACACTAAAAGAATATAGGAGAAACCAAAAGAAGGAGGAAACGGTCCCATGAAGTCAATGCCCCAAACATCAAAAACTTCCACAAAGATTATGGGAGTTTGAGGCATTTGATTTCGTGGACCAATATTACCCGTTCTCGACAAATGGCCACATGACTTACGTAAATCATAAGCATCTTTAAAGATGGTAGGCCAAGAGAAACCACTGTCAAGCACTTTGTTGGTCATCCTCTTTATGCCGAAATGTCCTCCACAGCATAAGTATGGCAAAAAGATAGAACGGAGTGAGTCTCTCGAATCCGGATACATCTCCGAATCACTTGATCCGCGCAATGCTTCCAAAGGTAAGGATCATCCCAAATGTAATACTTGCAATCACTCCTCAGCTTATCTCGCTGTGCTTTGTTCAAGCCTGCCGGAAAGTCTTTGGTGGCCAAGTAATTGGCAATATCAGCATACCACGGAATAGTGGTTGCGATAGCCATTAAATGCTCATCCGGAAAGCTCTCTGGTATAGGTATGTCCTCCTCTTCAGTCACCAACCTGCTCAAATGGTCTGCCACCAAGTTTTCGCTCCCCTTTTTGTCTTTAATTTCCAAGTCAAACTCTTGGAGTAACAGAATCCATCGGAGCAATCGTGGCTTCGCTTCCTTCTTTGCCAGTAGGTACTTCAATGCTGCATGATCGAAAAAATAATTACTTTAGAGCCAATTAAATATGATCTAAATTTCTCTAAAGCAAAAACAACAAAGCAAGAAGTTCTTTCTCGGTTGTAGAGTAATTCAATTTGAGCATCATTTAGGGTCCTTGATGCATAGTAAATAGCATAAGGAACCCTATCAACTCGTCACCTAAGACAGACCCTACCGCAAAGTCACTTGCATCACACATTAATTCGAATGGAAGCTCCCAATTTGGCGGCCTAATGATAGGTGCCTCAGTCATCAACTCCTTAAGTGTGAGGAAAGCCTTCATACACTTCTCGTTAAACCGAAATGGAACATCTTTTTGGAGAAGTGTGCAGAGGGGTGCTGATATCTTGGAGAAATCCTTGATGAAGCGCCGATAGAAACCTGCATGACCAAGAAAAGAACGAATATCCCGCACACTAGTGGGCGGGGGTAATGAACGTACAAGCTCTACCTTAGCTTTATCAACTTCAATGCCCCTAGCAGAGATTACATGACCTAACACAATACCTTCTTCTACCATGAAATGACATTTTTTCCAATTTAAAACAAGGTTTGTGTCAATGCATCTCTTCAAAACCAAAGTCAAATGGTCCAAACATTTCTCAAAGCCATTCCCAAATACACTAAAGTCATCCATGAAGACCTCAATGATATTCTCTATGTAATCAGAAAAAAGACTCACCATACATCTCTGAAAAGTCCCTGGCGCATTGCACAAATCCAAAAGGCATTCGCCATAAGCAAAGGTGCCAAAAGGACAAGTGAAAGTGGTCTTGTCCTGATCTTCCGGAGCAATAGCAATCTGGTTATAACCTGAAAATCCATCTAAGAAACAATAATGAGAATGACCATCTAACCTTTCTAACATTTGATCAATAAAAGGTAAATGAAAGTGGTCTTTTCTGGTGGCGATTCAATTTTCTATAGTCTATACAAACACGCCACCCTCGTCGTAATCTAGTGGGAATAAGCTCATTCTCAAAGCATTTCTTACCACGGTAATGCCGATTTCTTTGGTACTACCCGGACCGGGCTTACCCACTTGCTCGTCGAAATGGGGTAGATAACCCCACACTTAGGAGCTTCAAGATCTCCTTCTTCACAACATCCATCATCGTGGATTCAACCTCCTCTCGTGGTTCTCTTCTTGGTTTAGCCCCTCCTCCATTAAGATTCGATGCATGCAAATGGAGGGGCTAATACCTCGATGTCCGCAATAGTCCACCCAATGGCAGTCTTGTGTTCTTTCAACACGTAAATCAAGCTCTCCTCTTGCTCTTTGGTGAGGGATTTAGAAATTATTACCGGGAGTGTCTCCTTCTCACCCGAAAAATGTATTTCAAATAGGAGGCGCTTCCTTCAATTCCACTGGTGCCCGCACAAATGAAGGTTTAGGTACATCGCAGTAAAAGGTAATTCAACATATGATACCTCATGCCCTTCGAGGTGGAAGAGACGTATGTAAGGCGCCACCACTTCATTAACCTCTTCGCTCCATGGTTCTCCTTGGTCATCCTTCGTTGAATCCGAAAATCTAAACTGCGAGTCATAATCGGATCAAGGACATCAAATTGATCGACTCAAGAACAAGAAAAATTAAAGATTCCAAGATATCAAAAGAGTCAATAACACAAGCAGTGCACATCACTCGGGTATCTCATGGCTTCAAAGATGTTGAATCTAATCAACTCTCCATCAAATTCCATAGTCAATGTTCCCGAATGCACATCAATTTTAGTTCGGGCAGTCTTGAGGAAAGGCCTCCCCAACAGAATGGGGCGAGTTGGGAGATTTGTCCTCCTCCATATCCAAAGACATAAATCACCGGAAACACCAGTTCATTGACTCGCACCAAAACATCCTCAACAACCCCTTAGGGTATGCATTAGACACGTCCGCGCGCTTGAATGATAACTCCAAAGAGGTTCTAAAGGTCCTAGATGTAAAGATGCATAAATAGAAAAGGGCATAACATTAATGGATGCACCTAAGTCTAGCATGGCCCTCTCAAACCTGGCATTACCGATAGTGCATGGTATAGTAAATGTGCCAGGATCTTTACATTTAGTTGGGAGTTTCCTATTAAAAACAGCTGAAACATTTGCTCCCACTTAGACTCGTTCATTACCTTTCAACTTCCTTTTGTTAGTGCACAACTCTTTTAAGAATTTAGCATATCTAGGCACTTGCTTTATGGCATCTAACAGAGGAATGTTAACTTCAACTTTCCTAAAAGTCTCTAAGATTTCTTTATCCGCTTCTTCTTTTTTATTTTTAACCAACCTGCTCGGAAAAGAGGCCTTAGTGACATATTTAGGACATGGGTCAGAAACACTTACCTTAGGGGTCTTAGAATTGAGCCCCTCCTCATCTACCTCCTTAGAATTTTGAGTTTTATCTTCAGTGACTAGGGAAGATGTGGGTCCTTTAAGTGTCTTCCCACTTCGCAAGGTGACAGCACTAGCATTTTCTCTTGGGTTCACCTCTGTCATGGAGGGAAGTTTCCAAATCGACTCGCACCTTGTTGATCTCGAGCCAACTGTCCCACTTGGTTCTCGCAAAGTACTGATAGTGGCCCTTGTTTCTTGCTGAAACTGAATATTGCTAGTGGCCATTTGCCTCACTAGATCTTCCAACGAAGGTTCAGGTTGCCTAGGGGCCTGAACTTGCGGTTGCCTTGAAGGAAAGGGTGCTTGCCTTTGCTGAAACCCTGGAGGACCATAGGCTTGGGGTTGCGCTTGAGCTTGAGGCTGCTTTGCATAGCTAAAGTTGGGATAATCTCTCCACCCCGGATTATATGTGTTAGAGTAGGGGTTGTAATTCTTGGATGGAACAAAAAATCCCCTCACTGCCTTGGCTTCTTCATTTGTGTCTTCTTGTAAAGTGGGACACATATCAGTGGGATGTCCTGAAGAGCAACAAATTCCACATGCCTGTACTGGAGCTTTCCCAGTGTCCATCAGCTTCTGAATCATGGCAGTCAACTGTGTCATTTGGTTCTGCAGACTAGTAGTGTCAGCCTCTTTAACTGCTCACACTCTTGTATCATTCCGAGTAAAGAATTGTTGAGTGTTCGCAGCCATTCTAGATATCAGATTTCTGGCTTCTCGAGGAGTTTTATCAACTAAGGCTCCTCCACTGGCAGCATCAATCATGTTGCGGTCCATTCCTAGCAAACCTTCATAGAAATACTGTATCAGAAGTTGTTCACTAATTTGGTGCTGAGGGCAGCTAGCACACAATCTCTTGAATCTTTCCCAGTACTCATGAAGTGATTCCCCATGTCTTTGTTGGATCCCGCAAATTTCTTTTCTGATTGTTGCGGCCTTTGATGCAGGGAAGTATCTGTCTAGGAAAGCCCGAGCCATATCCTGCCATGTCTGAATCGATCCGGGTGGCAAGTAGTACAACCACTCCTTTGCAGAGTCCTTTAGGGAAAACGGAAAAGCTCTCAGCTTGACTTGCTCAACTGAAATTCCCGCGGGTTTCATGCTAGAACATACAACATGAATTTCCTTCAGATGCTTGTTAGGGTCCTCTCCTAGCTAGTCCATTGAAAGATGGCAACAAATGAATCACCCGATTTCAATTCAAATACCTCTTCATTCTCGTGAATTTCTATGCACAAAGGTTGTTGGTCTAAGTCCGGAGCACCCAACATCCTTAATGTATTTTCTCGCCATCACTTCTTCAGCGGCTCGATATCTCGGATGCCGCAGAGCCGAAAGATCTACGTGACGGCACTTCAACGTCGCAGGTGTGAATTGCGAGCCGATTCGTTCAAAGTAATGCCTCGATTCCTCAATTGCTCGTTCACCTCTTCACCGGACATGAACACCTGCAAGATAGTTGAAAAGAACAAATAAATTATTAAAATTAAAACAAAAATAGAGAGAAAAATAGGAAACAAATTAATAGCGCAATTAGAAAATTAGTTCCCCGGCAACGGCGCCAAAATTTGGTGTGGTGTGGATTATGATTAAATATAATATCAAAAACAGTTGCCAAGTTCCACCAAAAATATAAAACCTTGCAACCAGTTGTAGTAAGCAATGGTCGATCCACAGAGAACCAATTCAATTAACACTATCAATCCAATTCCTAAATTAAACTCTGATGAAAAATAAACAGTAAAAGTAAAATGGGGGTTTTGTTGATTAAAACTAAAAAGAGAAATTAAACTTAAACCAAAACAGTAAACACAAATTGAATTATCAAGTTAAAGATATTGGTTAAGAGATGGAATCCACCACTAGATTTATATGATTATACTAACTTACATACCCTTTATACCAACATGATCAATTATGTTCTTATACAATTGCGAGATAAATCCCATGTCTTCCTTAAGTTTCGCTTAATTCAGCAACCGCTCAAATCAAACCCTAACCATTAGTTATTTGTAGAGCAACCGCTCTTACACTTACCTAATGATTGCATTAAGAATTAGAAAACCAATCACACTAAGATCTAATCACACACCGGGATTAAATTACTTAGATCATATGTCTCATTAGTTATACCACCGCAAATCACAAGATAGCAATCCTAGTTTTACCACATTCGAAGTTTGGCAAGAATATAAAAACCTTTATATTGATTTATGAACAGAAACATATGAATAAAAACATAGTTGTATTGATATAAAGAGGTATGCAAGATTTACATAATCAAAACTAGAGTTTCATCCTCCCTTAACCAATCAAGAAGTTTAGCCACACATGGCAAATTCAAAAACGAGAAGAAGAATTAAAAGAAAACATTGTTCGAACAAAAGAAGAAAAGAAAAACTAAAGATCAAACTAGTTTCCAAGGCTTGAGAGTGATTGATCTTTGATCGCTCGAATCCGAGTCTCCAATCCTCGATCGAATCCTTCCCTTCTTGGTCTTTGTGTTTCTCTCGGCTTCCTTCACGTCTCTCTACGTCCAAATTTCTCTTAAAGGGCTCTAAGCCACACTATTTATAGGTTTGGGAACCTAATTTAACATTAAAGCACGAAATTAACTTCCTCGGTGCGACGACACGGGCGTGTCATCATTCTACACGCCCAACCCGTGTCTGATTCTCGAGACAAATTTTCGCCTATTCCAAGGTCGAAAGGAACACGGCCTTACCCCGTGTCAATTGACACGGGCCGTGTTCTCACAAGGCTTCAAATCATCCTTCCTCGTGAAGTCGAGGCGCACACGACCTACCCCGTGTCAATTGACACGGCCGTGTTGATCAAAATTTTCCAGCCTTTCAAAGTCGAATGACACACGGCCTACCCCGTGTTATTTCACACGGCCGTGTCAATCACTTTCTTCGAATTCAGCCTTGATTCTTCATGAATGCTCTTCTTCCTTTGCTTCTAGAGGTTGATACTTGATTCCCTTAAGTCTCTTAACTCTCTTCTCAAATGTACCAATACCAATGGACTCCATCACTCATAGATCTCCTGAAAATCATAATACGTTTATGAGTGTCTATAACCTCATTTGAGCAAAGTTTCACAATAAACATCCAAAAGCAACTCTAAATCAGAAACTTAACTAAATGTCAGCAATTAAACACATTTGGAATCCAATTAGATCAAACAAAGAACATTCAAGAGCTGAAATTATTAACAGATCATCATCCAAGTATTCAACTAATTTAGTTTAACATATTTAGCATGCATCTAATACATATTTAACATGCATCATCACTTCTAATTAGAATTAGGATATTAAATTAAGGATTAAGTTATAACTAATCCCTAATTAAGTTAGTTTACTTAATTTTTTAATTAGGTAATTAGGACAACTAAATTAAGGTTAATTAATTTCCTAAGCAAAAGTCAAACAATTATTGTTGACTTAATCTTATCCATTGAAAATCAATTTGATTTCCTATCCATTAATTTTATCTATGGTAGATATTACTTGATAGTTTTGGTAAGCTTTGTTTTACACTATTGATTGAATCAATGATAAAGATCAAAGCTTCTAAGTCAAGCTTTAAATCTAATGATCCACAAAGAAGTCTAAGCTTATTTCCTTGACCAATTCTCATTGGTTAGAAAGGTCCAACCATTTATTTTGACTATATCCTATTGGATCATTTTAATTTTAATTACAAGAAATATTCTAAACACTTTTTCTATTAATTAAAACTTATCGGGTCCAACATTCATAACAACGACTGCTATAAATCTAATCACAGATATTTATTAGTACTATATTTTTGTTTTTTATAGATAGATTCTAAAAATTTAAAAGATTCCTTTTTGAGTCACTCGGATTCGGGTTTAGTAAGATCCCCCGTTTCCAAATGAGGCAGATCAGAATTTCCCCAGCCTGAAAAATTATTATTTTCCTGACTAGGAGCAAATCACACAAAATAATCAAATATGATCTCAGAACAGTCAAATTATTTTTATACCACACAGAAAATGCAAAACAGTGTAATTCTGCTATTACTATTCATATAGTCAGAATTTGGGGTGTTACACACCTTACCTAAAGCATTACGTAACAAATAGACATGGATTCAAGAGTACAACAGAACAGGAATTGACTAAGTGAACAACTTCTAGATTGGCCTTGGAAGTTTGACAACACAAAATGGTACATATAGAATAAGACACAAATGATGGTATGTGACTCAAAGAAGAGTTGCCTTGATATGGATTGGTTTGATCCTCATGAAAACGATTTTTAGTTGCTCACTAGACATTATGACCAAAGATTTTCTTCTACCGAACATCTACATCAAGTCAAATTGAACCAAAGAGAAATTTGTCCCAGTTTAGGATTGAATAGAATAAGGTTAACACTCATTCTAGTGACCAAAAGATTTATCCCAGTGTTGGTCAATCAAACCAAGGAAAAGAAAAATTGCCCCAGTTAGAGTCAAATCGAGCAGGGTAGATACTTGTCTTAGTGTAAGGCTCAAATTAAACCAGAGAGAAATTTGCCCCAGTTTAAGATTGAATTGAATACAACAGGAACTTGCTCTAGTGCCCAAAAGATTTGCCTTAGTGTAGGTTAAATTGAACTAGGGAAAAGAATGCCCCAGTGTAGGGCCAGCTCGAACATGGTAGAAACTTGCCCTGGTGAAAGTCTCTTTTTTTTTTTTCCTTTCTTTCCTTTTTTTTTTAAAAGAGCAATGAACTGGATACTTAGATGAGTGTAACCTTTGTCTCAAAATTAAAGTTAACGAAATGACAATAACCTTTCATTGATCAGAATGGATTTTTTGAGGCTTGTAACGTGGCCAATGCTAGGGATTATGAAGGGAAAGATATAAGGCTCAAACAAGTGTTTAAGGGTTGAATGAGACTAAGGATCCTTACATTTTCAAAATTGAATTTTGTCAACTGCCTTTGCACTTTTAAACACACTTTTCTCTTATTGTTCTCAATTTCTTCCCATTTCATTTCATTTTATTTCATTCCCCTTTGTCATGACTCATTTCATTTCACCTTTTTTTTCCCTTCTCTTTTTTATGTTTCATTTTTTTCTTCTTCCTTTTTTTTAGTTTTTTTTATTCTTCTTGCCCCTTTCACCTTTTCTTTTTTCATTATGCTTCAAAATAGTCACCATGACAATCAACCTTTGCTTTGTGCTATCCCCTAGTGTAGGGGTGATCCTTATCCAGGGTTTATTGAAGAAATTTTCAAGCTCAAAAGGGGTAACGAGGGATAAAAATGATGAAATTTTGTAAAAGATAGAGAAAAATGGCTAGTTTTCATTTTCAAATCATGATTGTTTATTTTCAAAACTTTAATTTTGAGACAAAAAGATAGTGCACACCAAGTGATTACTTCTTTGCTCTCTTTTTTTTTTTTTTTTTTTCTTTTTTTATTTTTATTTTCTTTTTTACAAAAGGCACTTGCAGGCGCGAACCTTACTGACATATACCAAACTGAGAATTGCCAAGAATTGGCGTTCAATGGGATCCAAATACAAGGAAAACACTTCGAAGAAACGAAACCGAATAAATGTCAAGAAAGACAACGTGATGAAAATGAAAGGAAACAAGATATCCATGCAAATTCATTACACTAATGCTTCAAAAAAGTTATCATAAGTTCAAAACCCAAATGATTTTATTGATCGAACAAGCATAGGGTTAATACAATTAAACCATCGTTTCACGGTAATTACTTGATAAACAAATCAGAATACCATTCGCTTAGAAATTCCCCACTGTTGGAGAACTCTAAGGTATTGTTTATGAACCACCACTAAGTTGAACTTTATGAGGTTTCCTTGATCAACTATTCTAAGCATTTACCTCATTCCTTTCACCATGATGAGGAATTGGATTGTTGACAATATCGGGTCCAGCCTCCTCTTGGATATCAAGCTTCCTATAAATAATTAACTTTCTCACTGCTGTCTTAAAAGCTTCACAGTCTTCAATGGAATGCCCAGAAACGTCCATGTGAAATTTACAAGTCAAATTTGGGTTATGCCAACTTGGGAATGGTGACTTCATAGGGCGCACAGGACTCCCCGAAATTAAATGGGCATCATAGAGCCTTTGGAATAACTCTGCATTTGAAATGGACAATCTTGGGAAAGAAGGTAGGCCTTGGGGACGAAAACGACCTTAATTTTGAAAGTTTGGCCGAGGTTGCGGGTAATTTTGTGGAGGTGCAGATGGATATTGGTTATAGGTTAGGCGGGTTGGAGCGTATGGTTGAGGTACAGGAACATTGTTGATTTGGAGTAGCTGGGTTTGAGGTGCATTCATGGGAGAGGCGGTTAGGCCAGGTAGATGGAACGATGTAGAAGGGTAAGTGTTTGGGTTATATGGGGGTGGTCGGTATACAGGGTAGGATGACGAATATCGAGGTTGTGAAGGTTGTTGGTTTTGCAGATAACTCACTTCTGGCTCATTTTTCTTAGTGGGAAACCTCTTCTTGAAACTACCTTCATTATTGCCAATTGGCAATTTGCTAGCCTTTACCAGAATTTCGATCTTTTCTCCGGCAGCAATTAATTCAGCAAAGTCTTGGTAAGCAGTACCTACCATTGTCCCAATATAAGGAGCTCCTAAAGTCCTCAAGAAGTATGAGCACATTTCTGTCAAAGTTAAAGGTGGTTGCACTTGAGCTGCGAGAGCTCTCCACCTTTGGGCATATTGTTTGAATGTCTCCTCATTTTTCTTCTGTAATGTTCCCAACAGCTCCCGGGTTGGGGATGTATCCAGATTAAACCGATACTGACCCATAAACAAATTCGCTCAGTCATCCCAAGAGGAGATTTTCGAGAGGTCCTGTTGGATACACCACTCTAAAGCAGGCCCAGTCAAACTTTCATGAAAGAAATTGATGAGGAACTTCTAATCCCTTGACCAAATGGACATTTTGGTAATGTAAGTTTTTAAGTGGAAAAAGGGATTGGTGCTCCCATCATACTTGACAAATTCTGGGATTTTAAAATCCTTGGGGATGATAATGTTAGCAGTAGGGCACAATTCTTCTATCCCAAGGGGACCGTAGGTGCTAGGACCCTTGATCGCCTTGATTTGCTCCTCCATCTTTTCCATCCACTCTTCTTTCATCTTATCATTCTGAACAGTTGTGTGCCCATTACCGGCAGGAAATCCAGTTGGCATCTGAATGGACATATGTGGTGGTTCCCACGTGAACTTGGTGTTACCATAGACCTCATTTTGAGTACCTTCCAATGAATGATATCCTTCTCCAATAGGAATTACTATTGATGCAGTGTTTGAGGTTCCTCCCACAGAAGGTCTCTCATTAGTGACCCCTGGGTTTGTCCTCATGGAAGTAATATTCAGTGGGTATGAATGTGTCCCAGTTACTTCTATACTTTCAGCTGCCCCCATCAAGGTGAGGGTCTCCCTCATAGCTAACAACATTTCCTCCATTCTTCTTTGAGACTTTGTCACCTCATTCACTCTTCCTTTCACTTCATCTACTTCCAAACTTAGGTTTCTACCTTCGTTCTCAGCTGCCATTGCTGCAAGCAATCTTGTTCGAGTCCTTGTATTGTGAACACGAGTTTGATTGGTGTCTTCTTTCCTTGGTCACGTAATGGTTGCTGAACATGGTAACATCATACAAGGAATGAGATGAAATGAATGAGATTAATGTCATGCATAAAATGAAATGAAAATATTTTTTAAATGCATGGAATGAAAATGCATGATTTATTTTTTTTAATTTTTTTTTAGAATGCTAAAGATGCCATGAAAATGCAAGATGATGTTTTTTTTTTCTTTTGAAGAATGTTAAGAATGCCATGAAAATGCAAGACATAAAAAAAATGCTAAGAATGACATGAAAATACAAGATTATTTTTTTTTAAAGAATGCTAGGAATGCCATGAAAATGTAAGAAAATGTTTTTTTTTTGTAAGAATGGATGGCATGAAGAAAGAAGAAGTACGCTCCCTTTGGGTCCTAATGAGGTTGCCTTAAACTTGGGAATTATATCCTAAGGATCTAAGAGTCTTTCTGGTTCGTGAGAACTTCCATAGGGTGGCTCTTCTATTTTAGAGGTCTCTAGAGCCAAGTCCTATTTCAGAATGTTGACCACAAAATAGTGAGTAAACCACTGGGTGTGGGACATTCATGAAAAAGGCACACTCTAGATGAGGTTTTCGCGATAACCAAACAGGAAGTACATCCAAAATGGCTACCACTACGCAACCTCTACTTAACTTAGGATTCACTCAGACCCGAGTATAGGGCCCCACTCGAATGTGTGTGAATAATGTGTAGGTGCGGTGAGTGTAGGGAGCGTATAAACCTTTACAATCCTAAGAACTACTCATATCCTGCAAAATAAAGCAAACACAAAACAAATTCTAAAAGTTTTCTACCCTAAAGTTTAAATAATAAAACAATTAACACTAAAAATAATAATAATAAAAAATTATCAAATAATAAAAAGAGAAAAAGAAAAAAAAGGGTAAAACAAACACATAAAGATCACTAAAATTTTTGCATAACCAACTTTTATAGGCTTGACTCTCAAGTATCCCCAGTGGAGTCGCCATCTGTCACGACCGAAAAATCGCGGCGAAATAGTAACTCGTACTAAAATATATTTAATTAGGAGTCGCCACCAATTTTATTTTTTTGTTAGGAAAAATTAGAAAACCCAAGAAAAATAGTCTTTGAAACCAGATTGAATTTGGGAGTCGATTATGTGTAGGGAAGGGTGGAAACTTAATCCCACAGCACCCCTAACACACCCGTCCTAAGACGGTACCTTAAGTTAATTGTACAAATTCTTAATAATCATTGAAAATATTTATTTTACCCTTAAACAAAAATAAAATAATGAAATCGATAAATAAAGTATAAAAAATTAAATTTTGGCTTGACGGAATAAGAGTCCCGCTCCTACGTATCCTCAAGTGCAATGAGGAATTTAAAGTCACGTAGTTCTTTAGAAAATAATTGTGGGTTGGTTGATTTTAATTAAAATAATTTTGAAAATTTGAATTAATAAGCCGTCGCGACTCAGTTATTCAAATTAAGGATTGAATAGGTGAAACTCGCGTCACACAAGAGAGGTCACCCACTGATTATCAAATTTGTTACAAAATTTTTATTTAAAATTTATCTAGGAAAAAAATTAGTTGATTTTATTATTATTTTTTTTTTTAAAAAAACAACTTAATTATTTTTAAAAATTTAAATTAACAAGTCGTCAGCAACTCGCTTATTCAAATTAAGGATTGAATAGGTGAAGCTCGCGTCACGCTAGAGACGTCACTCATTGCTCATCAAGTTTGTTACGAAAACTTTTATTTTTATTTTTATTTAAAAAAATTGAACCTTTATCAATTAACAGTTTATTTTATAAAAGTTTGAAGACAAAATAATAATTTAAATTATAATAATTTGAATCATCAAGCTGTCGCAACTCAGATGATTACAAATGTTATAAGGGTTAGCAAGTTATCGTCACAACTCAGGTAACCCATGTTATTCTTTTAAAAATAACATTTAATTATCTTATTTTTATATTTTATTTTTATTAATTTTTTCTATTTTTTTTATTTTTTAGCTCATTAAGTTAAAGTCCACTACTCAAAATCATTTCTCTCAAAAAAAATATATAACAAAAAATATAGCACTTTTTAAAAAAAAATGTAGTAACTTTATGAAAGAAAAAAAAAGAGACAAGTTAGCAACTTTACGAAAAAGAAGAAAAAAAAAAGACAAGTTAACAACTTTACGAAAAAAGTCTGTTTCTTTTCTTCTCTTTAATTAAACTAAATAAAAAAATAAAGAAAGCAAATAATAAATAAAAAAGAAGAAAGAGAAAATAGATAAAGCAGAAAAAATAATAAAAAGAATAACAGAATCAAAATAAGCAAAAGAAAACAGAAGTGGCTTACTGGCTTACGAAAAGAATGATAAAAAAAAAAAAAGGGGGTCTGTTTCTTTTCTTCTTGATGTTTATGGAAAGAACAGAGGAAGAAGATGAAGAAGCGGATTAGGCGGCGCGGCCAAGTAGGTAGTGGCTCGGATGGAAGTGAGTCACGACGGTGACTTGCTATTAGTGGGATGAAGGAGTTGGTTGAAGATGGAAGATAAAGGCTATGTAAGTGAAAAATATGGTTACGGTGTTGGTAACCATGTAGGCAAAAAATCTGTGTGTATGAAGGTGAAGTCGATCCCTGAGTGTGTGGGTGATGGGTATTTATAGGAGGAGATTAGGTTGAAGAGTTTGAGTTAAAATGTGATTAGAAGTTTATTTAGGATAAATGATGAGGTTTGTTTAGGATGAGTTATGGTTGGTTTAGGATAGGTTTGGTTAGGATGAGTGTTGGGTTTAGGATAAGTGATGAAGTCTATTGAGGATGAGTTATGGTTGGTTTAGGATAGTTAGGATAAGTGTTTAGGAATTAGGATGATTGATGGAGTTTGTTTAGGATAAGTACTGGCATATGGGTTGTGGGTTAATGAGTTGGATCATGGATTATGAGTTAATGGGTTGGTTTAGGGGTTAATGGGCCAATGGGTTAAAAATGAGTCTTTTTATTATTTATTATTATTATTATTTTTTTACAAAATGTCCCGGACAAAATTGGGTGTTCACACAAATGCTCTTTTCTCTTCCTTGGTTCTGGTGTTTTCCCCGATTAGTTGGTTTCACATGTATCTTACTTCGCGAGTTGCAGAAGAGAATCAGCATATAAAATTGGATATTTTCTAAGGGGAGTTTTTTGGAGTTTAGTTTATGAGGGAAAAGGGAATCAAACCTTTTGACATGTGGATTATTTTTTTCACATCATTACTATTTAATTATCTACTCGTTACTATAATTTTTTTGACATTAACATTAACGTGAACTCTCTCTGTTTCTCTTGACTTCCTTTTCCCCTATGCTCTTCTCCATTCGTTGCGTGTTTGCGCCTTAGTTTTGGCAACCTCTCTTCTGGCATCATTGTTCTCTTTGTCGTGTCTTATTGTGGTCACTATTGTGTCTCAGTCACCCACTGAAACTGGTCATTACTGCGTCTGTCCCACAACAACATTGTTCCTCCAATGATTGAAATCGAGCTTAGCAGTCAGCGTGCTCAATTGGTCATTGGTCATCCCTTTTACGAAGCTTTTGCTCTTGATGCTAAAGGACCAAAGGTTGATAATGGTGCTCTTACTGGTTTGGACTCCAACGGTAAGAGTTTTGCTTTTATTAATTTTAGGCTATGTTTTTTTATTCTACAAGAACTAAAATCAAGAAGCCTTGTTTTATCTATCGTACATTTTGCATTCTAAGTGTTTGATAGAATGTTTTTGGCCTTGTTTAACCATTTTGTGGGGCTTCTGATTTATGTGAATTTTTTTATTCATTTATAGATTACACTAGAATGTTCAGTTTTTATTAGTATTACCCACTTGCTAATTACTTTGTTTATAGAATATTATCTCAAAGAATATAAGTGTTAAACATAATAATATTTAATATATTTTTTTTATAATGAAATTGATGGATAACATTAAGCATGAAGTGAGTGATAAAGATTGTTTTCCACGAGTGCATTCCATTGAGACAATTTTTTTTCCCACCATGCCAACTCCAACTATACAGGTATAATAAGATACTAACTTATATTTCTGACTTTTTTTTAAAAGTTTAAATGATCTTGTTGTTCACTCTTATTTTAAGTGATCCATGTTGGCAGGAAAATTGAAGCTTCTCAGAACCCTAAACTCCATAAGTTGAGTAGAGAATGGTTGTTCCTGATCGTCGAGGTCCGAGTTGTTATTAACAACATTGGACATTTCGACGTCAGAGTGTAGTATTTCCCTTTGATCATTAGTCGCATTCTACCTTCCATCATCACAGTGTGTTTCGGATTGGCACTCGTGTATGGATTGCTCCAAATTTTCCAATCTACGATGTTGCTCTTCCAGCACCGTCGTTTGTCATTGCACCAAGTCCAGGAGAGGGTTTCTGGATGCATTAGACTGAATCATGTCTTCTGGATGGGACATGCGATCATCTGCATCATCGTTTATGGGTCTCAGGCATTGGTGCACTGGGATTCTGGGCCCATGAACGTCAGGATTGACTCCATGCACACAGGGACCAAGTCTTTCCCTCACAGAGACCCTGCACGATGGTTGTGGGCTTTTGTCAGAAAGTGAAGTTTCATGCCCATAGCGTAGAGGTTCAGCTTTGGGTGCCCGGTTCCTCACGGCGGAGGTTTCAGCAACTAGTGGTGGAACAGGGTGGGGAGGATGGTGCACCGCTAGTCCTCGTCTTCGGCCTGTGGAGGTTTGTGCAGCCTCTCCTCTCCTTGAATTCTGTCTCGTGTTCACCATGGTTGAGTTGGAATAGAAGTTTATGGTTCCCCACATATGACGTCAATGTTCAGTAGTGGATACTGAGTTGTAGCTAGATAGGCACGTTCTGGTGATTTCCTCCTTGCGCAACAACAGCAAAGCGTGTTGGAACGGGAGGGTGGTACTTGCAAATGAACTCCAATGCTCAAGTCAGACTGTGCACAAGAAGAGTTATGCAGTAAACAATAAATTACCTGTAGAAGGTGAATAAGTCTGATATTTATAGAGTGTAATTAAGTTTTCGTCTCCCTTAATTGTAGCAAGAAATACTTATAAGATCGGAACATTGATACTGTAGTTATGAGCAACTAGAGGTGGTTATGAATGCTATAATTTTTATAAGATCGTGACTGACAATTATGAATATTTTGATATTTATACACTACGCAAATTTTGTGATCATGATGTAGTTGTCCAATGTCATGGTCCAATGTATATGTTATCAACTCTGATATTCTTACTACAAACAGTGCATACACCCCTTTTCACACCTCATCTAATACCATTCATTATACTTACTTTTTCTTATCACTTTCTCTCTCTCAATCACACACCCTTAAAAAGGGTGTGTACAGTACCTACACCTCTAAAAGAGGTGTAGGATCATCTTTTTCCATATATTATTGAGATCTTGACAATGTGACGTCAATACTTAGTTGAGATGTCTATGACGGACTCCAGTAGTACGCGTACCGAGTTGATCCATCTGACGTGCTCCCAAATCATGATCCAGAACACTAAGGTAAGACCCAGTACTCTGGTGCCCCAACTTCGGATAATTTTGAATGTGAAGTCATCCTTCAGGAGTAAAAATATTAACACAAAGATAACTTGACCAGCGTCATGGCCACAAAGAAACTAGTTCAAGCACTACTTAGGAGTAGGAGCACAGCGTAGAATAGTTTTCCACCAACTGCAGCAGCAACAGGAGCCAACGGTCATGGCAGTAGTTTGAATTTTGAAAGGTTGCAAAAGCCAACGGTGCAGTAGCTGGTTGGATTGAAATCATCACAATAGCAAAGAGTATTGCTAAGAGCGTGTTTTGTTTCTCGTTTAAATTTTCAAAACTATTTATTGGGCAAAAGTTATAAGAGACAAGTTTTTGTCCATGGGGCTTACTAAACGGGAAATTGAACACACAAATAGGAGAAACAACATAGAAATGGTAACAAATTAGTTTGACTTAGTTATTTAATAATTTTATAAAAAAAAATTAAACATGAGTAACAATAAAAAATACGAGAAACAATATAGGCTTCCTAAATTCCTAATATCAATTCATATTTATAAATAACTAATTTTGAACAAAAATATCAAAGTTCCTTTCAAGTGATGTGTGCTATGAACATGAGGTGAGCAGTCCCTTAGAATGTTGCCTAGCACTCATTTATTTTTTCGGTTGAAAAAAATTAGACAGATGACGGATTACCTCATTTTTTTCCTTTTTTATTTTACTTTTTCTGCGCTGAAGGCATTACCTCATTCGAAGATTAGGCATGTCATAAAATTTAGGAACAACTTACGGTGATAAATTTAATTATTTTTATTTAAACCATGTTACCAAGATTTAATATTTTATATTTAAAATTAAAATTAAAATTTTTGTATTACACTTAAGTAATATCAAAGTCAGTTTGTGTTCATTTTAACTAATTTATCTCTTTGAATCACTTAAAAGAATGAGGTCATTTATATCAAAATTAAAAATTTATAAAAATATTTCTTATTACTTGACTTTAAAAAATTAATATAAATAAGATTTAAACCATGATTATATCTCTATCCATATATTATATGCTTGTCTACTATTAAACTATCTTATTCAGGTTTTAAATTTATTTCATAAATACAAGTCTGGCACATTGAAGAGTTCGTTACGATTTTTTTCTAATTTTTAATATTATAATAAATTTTATTATTTAATACTATATTATACAAAAATCACTTTTAGTTGTAGACCACGTTAACTATTTAAAATAAAATGATGAATTTTACTTGTAGACCACGTTAACCATTTAAAAAAATGGTGCTATATGTATATATAAATCATGATCTTTTTAATTTTTTTTAAGTGATTAATTATAAAAAAAAAGACTTAAATATTATAAAAAAATTTACACATATAATTGAGTTTTATTAATAATTTTTTTATATCTTTATCTCTCTTCCAAATGATCACTTAAAAAAAACTTGAGAGAAATATATATATATATATATATCAACTCTCATTTTCTAAGTTTTTGACATATGATTATGGTCTGTCCTGCAATTTTAGGATACTCCAAAGTTCCTTTCACATAATGAATTTCACTCTAGTAGTTTCTTATGCAAGGGAGTTAGATATTTACAAAAATATTTAAATATTCAAGTAAGTTAGGATTTTAAGAGTAAAAAATGAGAGAAAAGGTCTTTATTATGAAGTTAAAATATCCTATTTACAGATGAGTGAGTATCATGAGTATTAAATTGTGATGAAAGATAAATTAATCATTCTAATAATAAGAAATTTTTTTTTGACACATTTCTTATTTAAAATTGACTTTTCTTATATCTCGTGAGGGAGACATTCTTTTGTCTATAGTGTATGATCATTATGGTATTATTGTTGGACTTAACCCATTGAAGCCCACGTCCAAATATAGCCCAAATTATAACCAATCCCGTCTTATTTTCTAAGTACATCTCCAAAACTAAGTAGGAGGAGGTGACGTAAGTACATCTAATGTGGGAAAAAATTCTTATGTCCTTCTGTATGAAGAGTTTTTCATAATAATTTAACACCATGTTTAATGGTGCTGAAACTTATATAACTAGTGAGACTCTAAAAAATAGATAGAGGTGACGTAAGTACATCTAATGTGGGAAAAAAAATTTAAAATTTTGTTATATACTACTAAAGTATTTTTTTAATAATCTTTTTATTACTTAATAAAAAATATATTAAATAAAAAATAAATATAAAAATATTTAATATTTTTTATTTAATAATTAAAAAATTATTAAAAAGATAAATTAAGAAAATTAATCATTTTTCAAATGAAAAATGTTCATCTTACTAATGATCTTATGGAATGGGACTCACCCATGAACAATTACCAAATCAAAGATCTTTTTTTTTTGTTATTCGTTAACTAACTTTTTCACGAAAAAATCATGCTGATAAAATTTATAACTAAAAATCATTTTTTTGTTCTTCATTAACCAACTTTATTTCTATACTCGTAAAAAGTTAGTTAATGAAGAATAAAAAAGTGATTAATTACATATAAGTTTTATTAATCAATTTTACCACTGCTTTATACGTCTTTGCGTGAAATAAGTTGGTTAACGAAGAATAAAAAATTAGTTAACAACGTAGAAAAGTTAATTAATGGACGACGTATACTAAAAGAAAAAAAAACGAAGATTTTGATATCGTATTGAACAGCGATATTAACGATGTTGAAACGGGTGTGGATTACTGACGAAGATTTGGTGTAAACGTTATCGGGTTGTTTTCAAATTCTTATGTCCTTATGGAAGAAGAGTCTTTCATAATAATTTAACACTATTAAAATGATGCTGAAACTTATATAATTAGTGAGACTCTAAAAAATAGTGGTAATCTATTATTGAGGAGGAAAAGATTTCCTACGCGAGGAGGCGAGGAGCAATGTGTAGCGGTGCCGGCAACGACGACAAGGACGGCGCAATGCGGGTGGAGTGGTGCCGGTGGTGCGGAGGGACGCGTGCAGCACGAGAACGGCGATGGCGCGCGGTGCTGGGCGGGTAGGGCCCGGTTGATGGCTGGGCTTCGAGCGACGACGCGCGGTGGTCTACGATTCAATGCTTAGTGGGATCTGGCGTGGGTTGCGGCGGTTCGGTACTTGGCTGGATCTGGTGTGACGGAACTGGGCCGCATGAGGTGGTGCGACGCGTTTGATGGGGTGGTGGTCAACGGAGCTGGTGGTGAAGATGGAGAGTTGCAGACAAGGCTGTGAGTTTGGAGGCCGAGTTGAACTCGGTTTGGTGGCTCACGGGCTGCTATGGTGTGGACGTTGGGGTGCAAGGTGGTGAGGGGTAGTTGGACGTGGTGGTGCAAGGTGGTGGTGGGTGAAGATGGAGGTTGAAGATGAGGGTGGAGGGTGTGGTTCACGGTAATGAGGTGAAGGGTAGTTATGGAGGTTGATGAAGATGAAGGTTGGTGGTGGGTGTTATGAAGATGGAGGTTGAAGATGAGGGTGGAGGGTGTGTGGTGGTGAAGATGGTAAAAGATGGTTGAGGGTGGTTATGGATTGATGGTGGTGATGGGAGGTTGAAGGTGGTGAGGTGGTTATGGATTGATGGTGGTGATAGGAGGTTGAAGGTGAAGGTTGAAGGTGGTGAGGTGGTTATGGATGAGTGGTTGTGTGTGGTGGTGAAGATGGTTAAAGATGGGTCTGGAAGAGGAATGCCCAAAAAACCTTGTAGTGTGCTTATACGTGGAAGATGAAAAATGTGAAAGTGAGCGGGTGTGTGAGCTACGTGAGTGAGTGAATTGGGGAGGATGAAGGTGCAGCAGGTGTGTGTTCTGTAGTGCATGGCCAAAAAATAGAAAAAGAACACAGAGTAAGAAAAGAGATACCGTTTCATTCCAAAAGTAGTACAAACAGTTAGCGAACGTTTTTTTTCTTTTTTTTTCTTTTTTTTTTTTTTTTTTTTTAAGCTAAGATGGACTTATGTGTTTGGGTTAAAAAAATTAACAATGTGTACTTAAATTAATTGAATTTTTATTTTCTTATTTCTTATTTTTTATTTTTTTTTAATCCAATCAAAATTAGGTGTTCACAATTATATATATATAGAGAGAGCAAATTTGATGAAAGAAGTATTTATTATAAAAAGTGAGAGAAGTGAATCTTGATCATTAGATTTAGATTTTATATAAATGATTAAGATTAAAAAATAAATTTATGTGACTTTTTAAGTAATTTTTAATCTTGATCGACATGTATAATTATATAATCAAGATTTATTCCTATCATTCTTTTCACATAAAAACTCATCTCACTAAGCATGTCATATATATATATATATATATATATATATATATATATATATCCTTTCTTTATCTTGCAAATATTTCAATTCATGTTTCATTTTTATTTAATTTTCTTGCTCGTAAATATTATGATTTTTTTTCGTGATTATTAATTATTTGTTTATTTACCCCACCATTGTTTATTATTTTATTTTGAGGTAAGTTAAATATGTTTGAGTTATTTAATTAGCACACTTAACTATAATGTAACTGTCTTAAGACGAATGCATAGGAGTACAATAAAATTAAGTTTCCATCATTTTTTATGTATAATCAACTCCTAATGAGTCCCGAACCTAATTTGATTTGCGAAGATTACTTTTCCAACTTATTTTTTAAAGGATTTTCCAAATATAAAGGTGGTGCCAACTCCTTTGATTTATTTTGCTTTTTAAAACTTTGGCTGCCTTCTTTTGCGATCCTGGTCACGACACATATGGGCATGTGATTTTGGTTCAGGATGTTGCCATCTTATAATCATAAAATGTTGCCATTTTTCTCTGAACATTCTTTCTTTTCTTTATTTACTGCCTTAATACTACATATTAAGGGATATTAATCCTACATATTAATGGCTAAGCGATTGCATATTGTTCAGGTTTTTGCATTCAACCCATTCTGACCATCGCATATGCTAAAATGGTTTTTTAGGATGAGAAGAAAAGAGGCAGAGAGCGGTAGAAAGATGAGGAAATGAAGAACCGGAAGAGGGAAAAGAAAGATATTAGAAGAGTGAGTGCATGAGTGGTGTCGTAGTTATGATATTCGTTGTCCAAAATGTAATGGTTGCTGCCCATGGGAACTCATTAAGGTCTATTATCATGTATCTTGACTGATTAACGTCTCAAGAAGTAGCATCCTGCAATTCTTATGATTGCCACCATCTCATTTATGTAACACTGTGTGTGTGTGTGTGTCTATATATATATATATATATATATATATATATATATATAAAAGATTACTCCTATGCTCAAAAGTGTGCATGTGCATCACTAACTTCAGCTCTCATTGTTAGTGTGAAGAGTAAACAATTTCTTTTTTTAATGGAATCAACTCTTTATTAATATTCATTATGGCTTTGGGTTGTGGCTGCTGGTTGATTACATGTATTAATTGGCCACAGAGCATCTTGAATCACAGCGAATTGGGAGCAAAAATAGTAAAGAGGGCTGTGGAGGGTGGTTACTTAAACTTTGGCCACTCACATGCTAAGAACTTGTGGAGCTTAGATCTTCTGCTAGTTGTTTGTTTAGGGCATCTGGATCCTATACTAATCGTTTTTCTGTGGGATTGTTATTACATGAATATTTTTTAGCTTATTAGTGGTGGATAAAAACTCCAAAATGATTGAAAAGACTAAAAATGATTTGTTGGTTTGGTTGTTCTAATTATATTTTGTCATTGAATGCAACTTGATCCAGTAATTTTAAGTTACTTAGTGATAATTAAGTGATTTATTAAGTCATTGAATGCAATTTAAAATTTTGAAATAGGCGCATAAGGAGCAAAAGAATAAATAAAAAGGGTCAAATTCGGGTTGGCAGGACTTATGAGTTTCTAGGTTGGCTCAAGTTCAAGTTGAGTGTCTAAATTATCTAAATTAGTAACATTTTTTAAATGTTGCAAGTAGTAGTAAATTACAACATTTTTTAAATATTGCAAAAAAAGTAAATTACAACAATTTTAAAATTTAACCAAAAAATAGTAAATTGTAACATTTTTTAAATGTTGGTAAAGATAAAAAGTGTTGCAAAAAAAAATGGTAAATTGTAACATTTTTTAAATATTGCTAAAGATATAGTAAAGTATTACTAAAACACTTCTGCAACATGGTCTAAAATCAACATTTTGGAAAAATGTTGCTAAAGGAAACAGTAAACTAATGTTGCTAAAACTCAGTTATGTTATGGTACGAATTCAATGTCTTTAGAAGTAGTACTATTCATCTAAGGAAAGCCATAATCCAGTTAGAAATTCTCTGATCCTTCCTCTATGCCAGCGCCCTCATCGTTATAGAGTAGGAGAAATTACAGTCTACACAAGTCTATTGGGTAGATTTACCCAATCACACGATTCAACCTTAACAAATTTAAATTTGAGCTTGACGAAAAAGGCTTAAATAAAGCAAGTCATTCTTAGCATAGTCTACATTAGAATTTCTCATAGAGTAGTAGACCACATAAGTTGTGACTTTTTTTTTAAAAAAAAAGAAAAACTCTAAATAGACATCTTGAAGATGTAGAATATTATATAAATAGTGTGTGAACCCGTGCAACGCATGGGGTAATTAAAAAATATTATTTAATAAATAAATAAATATTATTTTTAGATCTAAGGTATACATATAAAAAAATAAAACATATAACAATAATTTAAATAAAAATAGAAATAATTATACAAACATATTTTATATTTTTTGATAGATGTACACATTTATTTTTATAATGTAAAAAAGTTATTTTTGCAAGAAGTCAATAACACATGAGACGTCATATGGTATTTTCATTTTAAGTGCATCATGGATAGCTCTTAAGACCCACAATTTAAAAATATTGCAACCATCAATGAAAAAAAAAATTATTGTATAAAAAGTTCTTATACAAAAGTACATGGAATGATATAAGGTATCTTTATTTCTAATACAACATGAACAATCCTTAAAACCTGCAATTAAAAAACTTTTTTACCCATCATTAAGAAAGAAAATGTATAAATAATAATAGAAGGTAATAAGCAAAACTTGTAAAAAAGAAATTGAAATTTTTTATTATATAAAAAAGATATAACAATATAAAAAGTTTAGTCTTGACATTTTACCTTTTTCTACTAAAAAATAATAGTTCAACCAAAAAGAAATATGTATACTCGTAGATGTAAATATTTAATGTTTTTATGTAAAGTTTTTAACCCTGAAAAATGGAAATATAAAAATACTTGAATACTCATTAATGGGTTTTGTTGTTTATTAATTATAAATTACATTCAATTAATATTATTATCAGTTTATGTAAAAAATTACTCCCATATGATGCACACACTAAGGTTTTTTAAATATTATATATGTTTGTGTCTAAGTGTGAATAAAAATAAAAATTTAAAAATATAAAAATTAAATTAGTTTTCTAATAATTAATGAAGCTTCAATCCATTTTAATATTTTTCTTGTAAATTGTTCAATCTCATATAGATATTAACACATCTTCGCATAGAGTTATTAACCTTATTCTATGTAAATTAAAAAGACTGAAATATTAATAATTAAATATTAATAAACACAAACAACATGTTTTATGAGCGTTTCTTATTTTTTAATTTTAAAAATAATTAATTATAATGAAACAAATCCCAAAAAAATGAATGACAAATTTTAAACTCAAAATTCCTAAATGTAAGTTAAAAAAGTAAGGAAAATATTTTATATATACCAGAATATGCACACTATATTTACACTATATGTTAATTTGAAAAAGATATCAAATCATCTTATATGTGACTGTAGCATTTCTGCGACATACAGAATAATTTTGTAAGTGAATTTGATAAAGTTGAACAAATTTTAGTTGGACGAATAATAGGATTGAAAAAGTAATGGGTAATTTTGAATTTTCTTATAAAATCATATTTAACCATATTCATGACTTTAATTGATTCGAAACATAGATAATAATAATAATAATAATAATAATAATAATAATAATAATAATAATTTAATAAAATAAAATAATTAATAATAATAATATCAAAAAACAAAATGAATAACAAAAAACACAATGGATTTAAAAAAAATTCAAATTAAAATAATGACTAATATGAAGCTTGAAATTATTTTCAATTCCAAATTTAAAATAGTTATTTTCAGTTTTAAAATAAAAATATAAGAAAAGAGTTTAAGAACTTTATAAGGATGAGTTTATTATTTTTATTTCAATTCAAACATGATAAAATTTTAGCACAGTTCCAACAAATAATAGAAAGACAAATACAATAATATTCTTAGTTCTTTCTTTGTTTCTTTGAATCTTCTAACTTATTGAAAAATAACTACATTTAAAATGTGAAAAAAAACTGTTATGAATACAAATCATTCTTCAATAATTTCATAAAAACTTTATTTACTAATTATTGTTCTTAAAATATAAATAATATTTTAATTAATTTGTTTATGTTTAAGGTAAATCTTCTAAGCAATGTAAATGATAAAATAATTAACACTAGATGTTATCTTGCCATTTAATTTTGCGAAAAAGACTACAACTATTGATATAAAAAAGTGCACAAATTAATTTAATTACAAAAGCAACCTTTAATCCTTGCGCATATTTAACCCTTCAGATCCAACAATAGTAAGAGTTGAAACTTTCTTTATTACATGAACATGTCTAAAAAGGTGTGTTGGTTTCAATGGCATGGAAAATTGACAAAAACGTTTAACATGATTGCATCGTAGATTATCATATACATACTCATGAAGCCTTTATTAGGTTGGCATAGTCATCAAGTTAATTGTTAAAGGCACATTTAAATTAGAAGATTATTTTCATCAAGCAAAGTAACCTAGAATTTTATTATCACCGAATTTGCTAAATTTCTATCATCTTAAAGCTTGTAGTAGTTAAGCTTAGGAACCTAAAATTCTGAATACTCTCATGTCGAGAAATGGACTTAACATGATTCTCATATGGCAAACTCAATCTTCATAATCATCAAGTTGATGAGATGCATCAAGACAAAGAAATGGTATCGTCCTTAGTTGGACTTTAAGGTAAAACCATGAGTAGCCAAATTGAAGTACTAAGAAATCATTTGCTAATTCTCCTTTACCAAATTGATATTAGAAAATTCAATTCTTAAATACTCAATTGGGTGCAACATAACTTTTGAGATTTTTCAATCAGGCAAACAATTTATGAAATTATGAATGAATTATTTTCTAATTCGGATATCAAATTCATAATTTCTTTATTAAAGACACACTTCTACTTTGACAATATTTTTGTATTAAAACCAAATGAATAGATAGAGTTATTAACAGAAGAAAAAAATTCCCCTCATTGAGAGCTACATAAAAAATTATTGAATCTTAATTTTAATATAAATACATAAAGAAAAATATATTACAGTTACACAACCAATGACTAATAATTCATAAAAAAATACAAACTTGCAATTTCACTTTGTTAAAACCAAGCTCTACAATTCCTCTTTATTTTAACATATTGAAGTTTGTTGATGATGATCATCCCATAAAACCCCATAAACTTAAATTAAACTTAACGAAATAGACTTCTATCTATTAAACAACAAAACTTGAATAAAACTAAATATACAAAGCTCTCTATATCATGTTTTATAAAAAATACAGCTATAGAGTACTAAATAGACCTCTGTTTCTATTAATTCAAAACATGAACATCTTATTTTTTATTGAAATTAAAATTTAGAAGTAATAAAAATAAAACTCAGCACTGACAAAAATCAAATTAAAGGTAAACAAAACAAACCTAACTCTATACATTGCTTTATGAATCATTGCAACTTCCCTTTATCTTTTGCTTCATCAAATTATAGCTAAGTCTTGGATATTTTCATAATTATTAGGAACTGGTTCCACAATTTTGAAAGAGTAATTGTCCTTTAAAATCCTAGTAATTTATACATAACTGAGAAATATTACTCCTATCTATTTATGTAATTTAACTACAAAATATGCTTAAAAAAATATAAACATGTTTATTCAACCCATTCAATAAGAGTTATAGCTTTAGAGTCTTAAATATATTTTAGGACAATTTGAGACATATCCATTAAATCTTGAATGACAATGAAGCTTAGAAATAATGGATAAAAATTACAAATAACAGTTAAATACAAAAACAAAAAATATTTGATTTCAAATATGCCATATAAAGTTAAGATCAGCTCAGAGTTAAATATCTCACATTGTACTATCTACCAATACCTGTAAACTATTATTGAAAAAAAAAATCCTTTCAACATCAAAATAAGGCCATTGCAATGCAAAAACTACAAAGCATAAGAAAATTATGAGTGGAAATTCAAAATCTCAAAATACCACATTTATGGCAAGGAAAAAAGTTACCATAAATCCGAAAGATAAAATAATTATGAGTGAAAATTCAAATCTCAAAATAAATCCAAACACTTTATTAAGCAAATCAAATAACATGATTAGATGGAGTTTGTAAACAATCTCATGCATGTAGGTCAAATAACATGATAACATATGAAGTAATATATAAAGAGCAAACTGGGTTAACTTACTTTTGTTTTTATGCAATCATATGCTCCTATCCATTTCTCCATGTCGATCTTAAAACCTGCAATCTACATAAATGAAGAAATAATGTTGATATCATATAGATTTATTGGTCCAGTTGACTGGCCTGCCATAATTGACTTTCACTTTGACAAAAAAATCCTTCAAAGGCAATACAACGGAGATCATATAGTTTAGTACCCTATTTTGCAATACCTTTAATCAGTTTATACTTAACTTTGATCATTTCAAAATTGGAACCATGAGGGTAGACACCCACAAATACCTCAACAAACACAACCAACTGAGTACCGAACAAGCAAAGAATCAAGAAAAGAGCAGTTATTTAGGCTATGTTTGGATTGGTGGTATTGAGTGGGATGGGATGGGATGAGATGTGATAGAGATAGGTTCCATTGTTTGGTTGTGTTAAAAAAATGATAGAATGAGATGGGAGTGGGTGGGATGGATCCCATCCCATCCCACCACAAACCATTAATTTTCTTCCCCCCCAATTTGGGGGGTATGGGATGGAATCATGTTTTTAATTGTAATTATAATTAAGATTTTACTACATTAACCTTATACTCTAAAATTAGTGTGTTTGAAATAAGGGTAATATAGGAAAAATGAAGTTATAATTCTTACCATTCCATTCACTTCCCAAACAATGAAATGATATCTTTACTCCATTCCATCCTAAAATATCCAAACAATGGAATGGTACTTTTATCTCATTCCATTCCATTCCATCTCATTCCATCCCATCCCATCCCATTACATTCCATCCCATTCCATTCCATCAATTACTAAATATCCAAACATACCCTTAAAGTAGTTGGCAGTTAGAATCTTACCCCCATGAAGAATCATGGACAATCATGTTGCATAATTCACATGCAAAAACCCAGATAAAAAAACGCCCATTAGTCTAAAGCTTAATTAATTTAAAAGATAAAAAAAAAACTTACAGAAATCGAAATGGGCAGCACCATGATCATAAAGAAATGCCATAGAGATTTCACGTGATACAGTATTTGGGAACAGGGCAAAGATGTGATAAAAAATCATGAACAATACATAAAAAGAAGAAAAATTCACATAAACTAATTACAGAACAAATATGAAATCCACCCAAATAAGATTCACAAAGTAAATGAAGATTGATTTTGAAGTAAAAATAAGAAAAACAAAAATAAAGAAGAGTGCTGCAAGGAGAAAGAAACACACTAAAAACACCTTTAGGAGAAGGTTCAACAGTGATAACTGAGTGAAATGCAGTAATAACCCAGAAATAGTACAACTTAAGACGCAACAAATCACAAAATCTTGGAACGCTTGCTGTAACACATTATAGAATTTAAAAAAAAAACTAGAAGTGTGTAAGGCAGAGAGGTGTGAATCGGAATTAAGAGATAGAAGAAGAGAGATTAGCTAAAGAGAGTAAGAACTTCTCAAAATGGCATCACGTATTGAGAAGGGAAATGCCTAATGGCGGTGGAGGGAAGGGAAATCTAAGAAGAAAGGGTAGAATGCAACAAAACAGGAGGCAACAAAAACGAAACTTTCATCTTCCATCTTGAATATTTTCTACCAAATCCAACATTTGGGATGAGAATTTCACTTGGAAAATAACATGGTCTTAGTCCTCCTTAACCCCCTCATTCCGCTTCAACACCTGCACCACTTGGTGCTCTAGGTCAGAGAGATCGATCTCAACCTATTGCAAGACAATAACCCAAACTTGTATATTGAATCTCTTCTGTTTCAATATGTTCATCACCATAATTGTCGAGTTTTGAGTTTAGCCGAGTAAAACAGGGGAGGAGAGGATTCAACAAATTAGGAGCTCCTAGTTTTGGGTGATAGAAATAGAGTAAGTAAAACCAAAAAAGTAAAAATTTGTATAGGTAATTAAAAATCATAAATAACATAAAAATTCAAATTCAAAATTCAAAATAAAGATGAAGAAATGAAAGATTGAGAAATGTGTAGGTAATTAAAGCAGTAATTAATAAAAAGAATTTTGAATTAACTTTTTTCTCCTAAAATTAATAAAATTAAAAAAATTGATAAAATAATTTTATGGAATGTGGAATATATGAAATTAATATTTTATTTTAAATTTATAATTTTATTATATTAGTTGGTTCAATTAAATATAGTCACAAAAAAAGAAAAAATTAAATTGTTTGAGACATCGCAAAGAAAGAGAAAGTTTAAATTGTTTGAAGCATTGATTGATTCTTGAAGTTGATTGGTTCAATAATTGGTTGAGAAATATTAATTGACAATAGGAAAAGAGTGAGGTATTAACCTAAGTCTGATTGGTTGAGACAGAAGTTTCATGAGATGAAAATGACTCAAAAAATTTGAGCGAAAAAAATTTTGAGAAGGTGATGACCTGTTTTTTTTTTTGTGGTTATTAAAATTAGTTTTGCTTTGTATATATAGATTATAGATTATAGATTATAGATATATTATAGATCATGGATTATAGATTATCAAATAAAGAAAAGATCTTTCGCTGAGGAAAAGTAAAAGCTGGGCTATCCAGCTACAAAGGGTTCAAATGGAAATCATGAAAACAAATGATATTCTAGCTAGATGTATCAAATGTGACAGCTGACAATGTAATTAAACATAAACATTAAATTAATTTTGAAAAATAATATGGTATGGACCCCGCAGGTGCTACAAATACAAGACAATTGACTCCAAGCACGCTTCACGGAAGTGCAAGTTTTCTAAATCGCCATGGGTTGGCTTATCTTTTGAAAGTGTTGCTCATTACAAGACAAACCAGACAGGGTTACCATGGCCTAAAATGGTGTTGACTTTAGCAAGTCTACAAGTAAATTACAAGCTGTAAAAGTCATGGATTGAATATTGAATGATAAGATCCAATAGAATCTTCAAATCAGTAGGGCACAAATGGACATCATTTACGGTGACAGCATCTACAGTCTCCTTGTCCTCAGGATGTGAATGTAGTACACTGATTAGTCTCCATTCATGCACTGCTAATTTGAAGCTGTTGCCTTTACTTTGAAGATAAAAACGATTTTAGTCCCTATTAGGTTGAAAATTGTTACAAATCTAGTAGGTATAATGCGATAACTTCAATTATTTTTCCAAAGAGATGCGAGCCTTAACTGCCCACTTGCATACCAACCTAACGACTTGTTAGTATGCTGACACTTTCACACTCTGTACATGGTATTCCAATATCGTATACTCAAAATTCCAGATCCTTTTATCTAATATACCAATTAAAAATTTTAAAATATATAGAATGCTAAAGAATGTGAACTTGTGTGATTTTGAAATATCCTATATGTTGGTAATCTAAATGTAGGCTTTCTTGCAACAGCTTTCTTTTTATTTCAGAGTTTTTTCATAAGGATTGACTCTTTTATAGACGTTATTATATATCAGTAAGTTTTTTATCCAAAGATAATAGAAAAATGAACATCTTATATCTGCATACACTTTTTATAAAGATGTCTGAGATATCCTATATGTTGGTAATCTAAATGTAGGCTTTCTTACAACAGCTTTCTTTTTATTTCACAGTTTTTTCATAAGGATTGACTCTTTTATAGACGTTATTATATATCAGTAAGTTTTTCATCTAAAGATAATAGAAAAATGATCATTTTACGTTTCTTTTAGAAGTTTAAGTATTGTATAAATTTTTTTAAGGATATGTGATTAAGAGAAAAAAATGATAAAAAAAAAAATATAATAAATAATATTAGATGAGATATGAAATAAAATATATGTACTATTTATGATAAAAATATCAGAGTTGAACATAATATGTAAAATTCAGCAGTCAGCACCATAATATCATATATGATATATAGGCATAGAAACACCCTCTTATATATCTATATCATGCAAAGATGCCCATCTAATAAATGCACACTAAAAGGGGGTACAAGAGGAGTGTAAATTCCACACCAACTGACAAAATAATTTAAGACACTTGAAATTTACAGCAAAGCAATCTGTTCATTTTCCTCAGCTCTCTACATTCTAAGCCAGTGAACAGCTTCAGCGAAGAAACAAATTTTTGAATGGCTTTCATGGAAGGCATGGTTGACCCTGCAACACAAAAAAGCTATTGGAGATGGAGCAAACAAGATTTCTTACCAGAGGAGTCCTTTCAAAGCTGGAACAACTACGCTTTTGCTCTTTCACAAACTTGGTTTAGGTTGAAGGATCGTCTCCTGAGCAGATCAGATGATGCCACTGAGACTGAGGAACTCAAGAAACAAAGTGAGAATGACATGAAACGTTGCCTCAGCTGGTGGGACCTCATCTGGTTTGGGTTTGGTGCAGTGATTGGAGCAGGAATCTTTGTGATCACTGGTCAAGAAGCACATGACGATGCTGGAGCAGCTATTGTCTTATCCTATGTAGCTTCAGGCATTTCAGCAATGCTTTCTGTCTTCTGCTACACAGAATTTGCCGTAGAAGTTCCAGTTGCAGGTTATTACTCTTCAATCTTCATCTCAAGTTCAGCTTGCAGGGGCTATTACCATAGTTAGAGTGTGGTTAGTGTTAGTTAGAAGTTAACTAGATTAGTTTAGTTGGTTACTAGTTAGTTATTTCTATTGTTCTATAAAAGCCACAATATTGGTTTGTTGTACACACTTTTTACCATTCAATAAAATCCCAGTTTGTGAATTCTCTCATTTCTCTTCTCTCTACCATGTTTTCCAACACAGGTGGCTCATTTGCTTATCTAAGAATTGAACTAGGAGACTTTGCTGCTTTCATAACAGCTGGGAACATACTTCTTGAAAGCATTGTTGGAAGTGCAGCAGTGGCCAGAGCATGGACTTCTTACTTCACAAGCCTTTTGAACCGTCCCAAAAATTCACTGCGGATCAAGACAGATCTCAAAGATGGATACAACTTGTTGGACCCTATAGCTGTTGGGGTATTGGCAATTGCTGCAACAGTTGCAATGATCAGCACAAGGAAAACTTCATACCTCAATTGGATAGCATCTGCAGTCAACAGTGCTGTAATTTTATTTGTGATTATTGCAGCCTTTGCTCATGCCAATACATCAAATTTGACTCCTTTTCTACCTTATGGGGCTGAAGGAGTATTTAGAGCTGCTGCAATTGTTTATTTTGCATATGGTGGGTTTGACAATATTGCAACCATGGCTGAAGAAACCAAAAATCCATCAAGGGACATACCCATAGGCTTGGTTGGGTCAATGTCCATGATCACACTGATATATTGCTTAATGGCACTCTCACTGAGCATGATGCAGAAATACACAGACATAGATACAGATGCAGCTTTCTCTGTTGCATTTCAGAAAGTAGGAATGAAGTGGGCAAAGTATGTGGTAGCTTTTGGTGCACTGAAGGGGATGACCACAGTGCTTCTGGTAGGAACATTGGGACAGGGACGTTATACTACTCACATTGCACGTTCTCACATGATCCCTCCATGGTTTGCTCTTGTACATCCAAAGACAGGAACCCCCATAAATGCTACACTCTTGATTACCATTTTAAGTGCCTGCATAGCCTTTTTCTCAAGCTTGAATGTGTTGTCAAGCTTGTTATCAGTAAGCACACTCTTTATCTTCATGATGATGGCTGTTGCCCTTTTGGTCAGGAGGTACTATGTCAGAGGAGTCACACCAAGAGAGAACCTTTTAAAGCTAGTTATCTTCTTGATACTCATTATTGCTTCCTCAATGGGGATTTCAGCTTATTGGGGGCTGAGACCCAATGGTTGGATTGGATACACTGTAACTGTTCCTGTTTGGTTCTTGGCAACTCTAGGGATGTCACTGTTTTTGACTCAGCAAAGGATGCCAAGAGTTTGGGGAGTTCCACTTGTCCCATGGTTGCCATCTTTGTCAATTGCGATAAATATCTTCCTCATGGGATCTTTGGGTTCTCAAGCCTTCATAAGATTTGGAGTCTGCACTGCGGTAATGCTGATCTACTATTTTTTCTTTGGCCTCCATGCTACTTATGATATGGCTCATCAACAAGAAAAGCTACAATCCACCTAAATTAAGCACACAGAGACCACTGAGAATGCAGGGTGTTGTTGTTGTTGGACAACACATGTGGGTGTGAAGTTGGAATTAGAGGAATAATGATGCTTAATAAGCTTGGATGCGCCAAGAATCAATGGTTAGCTTTTGGTCAAATCGTTCCAATCTAAGTCTACACTTTTAATCATGCCAACCGGCCTTAGATAATTGTAATCTCTCTTGTGTTGTATTTAAATCACAATTCCCTTCTAATTCCACAAGTTATATGAAATTCTACAGGCCGTTAAATCCTTCTATCCCAAAATGAATATCATATTACTCAATAAAATTAGAAGAATTAGCATAGCAGAATGATCCTTTATTTATTTAATACTTGCAGCAGTTGTTTTTCTGTTGGCACATAAAGATATAGCATGCATTGTTCTACAATTAGCAATAAACAAATATACTCAGAAATATGTGAAACTAAATTAAGGTTTGATGAAAAGGGTTACTATATCAATTTTCAACTTCATTCATGAATAATTAACATTGTTTAGAAATTTTATTCCTGCACCAAAAGTAGATATATTGGCACTCCTCCAATAAGGTTAGTGCTTTTACAAATGATTGTATTCACAGAAAGAGTCTGAAAGAAAGGATGAATAGTCATTAAATGGAAAGTGTTTTCCTGTTTTTTGGTAGGATTTCACATTTTCACTAGATAGTACGAAGGTAAAACTTCCTCCACTACTGCCAACACGGGTTCGTTTAGAAGCACTTATAACTATAAGGTTTAAGGTGGATTTCTTAGAATGCTGCCTTAACTTTCTGTAATAATAATAATAATAAATAAATAAATAAATAAATAAAATAAAATTCCTCAAGTACGGGACCTTGCTAGTTAGCTAGGGAGCTAAACACTAGACATACCAGGCTTGGGGGACTACCCTGAGCTTATTTGAAGCGCTAATCCTCCGATTTTGTCATACAAGTACAGTACAACCACCTAGCTGGGCTACCTGCTAACCCAGTGAGGCCTTCACAGTAAATCGACCAGTTATGCCGGCCACCTCACCATACAGGGACTTGGCTTCTCTTGTGACAAGTCACTACTCACTCACACCCAAGCTAGACACGTTCCAAGACCAAGTTCTAGATACCTCCACCATCTCTGGCCGAGAACCTCACCTCCGAAGTGACCAAGATAGCTGCAGACTACCCCCCAGTGCACGTGACAGGAATAAGTACTACTATTGAATTCAGATTCTTTTCTTTTTGCTTAATGAGACTTCCAAACAATTTTAGACATACACCAATATTCTTTTCTTTCTGCTTCATCGGGTTAAAAAAAAATTGGGACTTCATGCACCGATGTAAATTCTTATACATTAATTTAATTTAATAATATTTTATTTTTAATATATAATATCATATGTCACATTTTTACTAAAATAATATAATACTTTTAAAGTGTATAAGAATTTCTTTATAAACATTTATTTATTGAGTAAGATTTTATTTTTCCCTCACAAATATATATTTTATCAATTTCATTTCCTACAAATGTTATAGTACAAAGAGATTTTACCTTGTAATTACGGGTAGAAATTAATTACGTTAGGTCAGCTTTTACTTTAAATTGGCATAACTTATATCTTAATTATAAAGTTTAAGTATGACATATGAATTTATAATAGATCGATTTTTAAAATTTAACTTAATTTTTTTAAAAGTCTGACTTAATTTAAAAATTTATTTAAATACTTACTTTACAATGAAATTTTTAAATATAAACTAACAAGTTTACTTTTAAATAGGTTAATAAACCTTTATACATAAGTTAATAAAGTTACTTTTAAATATGTAAACATATCTTTATATAAGTTAACAGACTTATCTTTATATAAACTAACAGACCTAAGTTTTGAAATAGACCAACGAACCTACTTAAGGTCAATAGGACTTTGTTATAGTTTAATACCCACCTTCTAATTTTATAGATGTTTATTATTTTCTTACTCTAATCTTTGGTCGATATGAGACTTGGTATATCTCTAAGTCTCACATCGACCAAAGATTAAAGCAAGAAATTTTGGTATATCTCCAAGTTCCACATCGATCAAAGATTAGAATAAGAAAATAGTGAACATCTATAAAAGTAGAGAGTGAATGTTAATTTATTATTTTCATTTTAATAAATATATTACATTAAATATATAAATAAATAAATATATTATTTTTATTCTAACATATTAACTTTTTTAATTATTAATTTTTATTAAAATTTAATTAAAAAGTATATTAATATATTATAATAAATTAATAATTATAATTATAATTTATAATTAAATAATATATATTATATTATATATAATTAAATAAATTAAATCAATTTAATAGATTTAAAAACTTATTAGATGACTTAGAACTTATTTTTTTAATTAAATAAATTTTTTGAAAAAACTTAATCTAAGTTATTTAATAAATAAATCAGCCAAATCTCAGACAAGTTAAGTTGGACTTAACGGATAATTTTACCTATTTGCACCCGAAGCTGTCGAAATCCTTCTTGAATTTGATTTTGAATGAAAAATGAGTACTGACAGCAGCACTGAACTTAACCCTGCATTTGCACGACCATATTCAGCGTTTGATGCCCTCCTCTCCTGAGTGACTCGTATCCGACAACAATAACAACATCCTCAGAATTAGAAGAATTGAGTGCTGTGGTGGCCATAACCTTAACATAAAACCATTTCCTCAGCCAAAAGCCCTCTTTGTTGATCCATGCCAAAGTGCTTAACTTCTCACACAAAGCTTCTGACACACTCACTGCGACGAACACCTCTCAATCTGAATCTGGGTTTCCCTTCAACCCAAACGCTTTCCTCTTACTCTTCCCCTTCCTCACCCGTAACCCTTCCCTCCAACCAACCTCAACCACACCCTCAGCCTCCGGTTTCAGCGGAAATCTTCAAATCAAGTACCAAAATGGGTTCTCACAAATGGGGTTCTTTCAAAACAGGTGATTTAACTTACTATTCCCTCATTGAGAATTACTCCAATTCCTTTGATTTTGAGTCATTGGAGAAGGTTTTGCTTCAAATGAAGCGCGAAAGGAGAGTTTTTATCGAAAAGAATTTCATTCTTATGTTCAAAGCTTATGGGAAAGCTCATTTGCCTGAAAAAGCTGTGGACTTGTTTCATAGAATGGGGGTCGAGTTTCAATATAGGCAAACTGTGAAATCATTGAATTCGGTTCTCAATGTGATTATTCACGAGGGTCTGTTCAATCGTGCGTTGGAGTTTTATTCTCATGTTACTGCATCCAAGAGTTTGAATATTCAACCAAATGCACTCACTTTTAACTTGATTATTAAGGTCTTGTGTAAACTCGGTTCGGTTGATCAGGCAGTTGAGGTGTTTAGAGGAATGCCACTGAGGAATTGTGCTCCTGATACTTATACATACTCTACACTGATGGATGGGTTGTGCAAGGAGGGTAGAATTGATGAGGCAGTTTCGTTATTGGATGAGATGCAGGTTGAAGGTACCTTCCCGAACCCTGTTGCATTTAATGTGTTGATCAATGCATTGTGCAAGAAGGGTGACTTGGGACGTGCTGCCAAGCTCGTTGATAACATGTTTCTTAAAGGTTGTGTCCCGAATGAAGTGACTTATAACGCCCTTGTTCATGGACTATGTCTCAAAGGCAAGTTGGACAAGGCTGTGAGTCTCTTGAATCGAATGGTGTTGAATAAATGCGTGCCTAATGATGTTACTTATGGAACACTCATTGATGGGTTTGTTAAGCAAGGTAGAGCTGCTGATGGGGCTTCTGTGTTAATCTCTATGGAAGAGAGAGGTCATTGTGGGAATGAGTATATTTACTCTTCCCTTATTAGTGGCCTGTTCAAGGAGGGAAAATCCGAGCATGCAATGCGATTGTGGAAGGAAATGGTTGAGAAAGGATGTCAACCAAATACTGTAGTGTATAGTGCTCTTATAGATGGTCTTTGCCGAGAAGGGAAGCCAGATAAAGCAAGGGAAGTCCTATTTGAGATGAAGAATAAAGGTTACCTGCCCAATGCTTTTACCTATAGCTCCCTAATGAGGGGTTTTTTTAATGCAGGCGACAGCCATAAAGCTATTCTTGTTTGGAAAGAGATGGCTAACAATAATTGTAATCATAATGAGGTTTGTTACAGTATACTCATTAATGGCTTGTGCAAGGATGGGAAGCTTATGGAGGCCTTAATGGTGTGGAAGCAAATGCTGAGTAGAGGAATTAAATTAGATGTTGTGGCTTACAGTTCAATGATTCATGGCTTTTGTAATGCTAACTTAGTAGAACAGGGCCTGAAACTTTTCCATCAGATGCTTTATCAGGAGCCCCAGTCACAACCAGATGTGATTACATATAACATACTTATAAATGCTTTTTGCATGCAGAATAGCATCTCCCGTGCTATTGATATTCTAAATATGATGCTAGATCAAGGTTGTGACCCTGATTTTATTACTTGCGATATTTTCTTGAAAACTTTAAGAGAAAAAGTTAACCCACCTCAAGATGGGAGGGAGTTTCTAGATGAGCTTGTAGTCCGGTTAATTAAGCGACAGAAAAGAATAGGTGCTTCCAAAATTATAGAAGTGATGCTACATAAGTTCTTGCTGCCAAAAGCTTCTACCTGGGCAATAGTTGTTCAACAGCTCTGCAAACCTAAGAAAATTCAAGTAGCCATTAGTGAATGTTGGAGCAGGCTATGTCGCTGATATCTTGTAAGATGTTATTCAATTAAAATTTCCTTGAAGCTTAGGAACTCTGGATATTGTGATTTCTTGATCCAGGTCCTCAAGCATAAGGCCCCAAACTTTCAAAAGGCAGATACAAAGTTACACCTCAGATACGGAATTTTCCTTCTCTTCTCTCTTCTTTTAACTTTGGTGCCTTATTTTATTCTGCTTCTTTGTGCCATATAACATAAATTTCATTTTGTCTACTTGGAGATATTGGGTGAGCCAAACAGGTGACAATGACAATAGTACTGCTTAGACCAATGCAACTGTTTAAACCTCTTAGAATCTTTTAAAACTTACTAATATCATTTGCTTTTGTCTGTCTAGAAAATTTATATTTTGCAACTTACAATGGTGATTAATAATATTTCTGAAAGGGTGAGAAAATGCAAATGGGGGAGAAAATATTCCGAAAAGGATAAAGTGCTCAACTATCCAATCAACTTTGATTTATTTGCAAATACTCCATTTTTAGACGAGTGTATTTGTAGTACAGGACTCAGTCAATGTTATTGGTTGTATATGCATATTACATTTTCTTAAAAAGTTATCAGTAACTTTGGCCAGTAAATAATTTTATATTATTTGCAAGTATTTTGCAGATTACATTTGTGGGAGACAAATGAAAGTCAATGATGATGAACTAGTGAACTGGACTGCTACTGGATGCCAACGTACAGAAGTGCAATTTTCTTTAGCGGGCATTTACTGAGTACATTCATTGCTTTGTCCTAAGTGCAAAGAAAAAGAATGCAAAGCTTATTTTCTGATTCTAATTGTCTATCAGAACCAGCATTATCTGTCCTTCCATTTGAGTTACTTGTTTTCCTTGCTCTTTTCCTATTAAATTGGTCTGTGACCTGGGCCTATAAAAATATTAAAGTTCCCTAGTTGACTCCTAACTATCATAGCTGTAGATACAGATTGAGTGGGAGAACTGTGGGGCTATGACTGATGAAAGCAATAGCAAAAGTGTCAGCAATTATTGTTTATCCAGTCAATTCATGTACAAATTAGGTTTCTTAAACTTCGTCAATTCCACTGGTATCATTAGAAATACAACCTTTGTTTTGATGCTTCATTCTTGATTTCTGAAAACTTTATTCATTAGTAGATTATTGCTTTTGGTTTTTTGCATATTACAATGTATTCTCTGTCAAAACCATGCCCCGATTTGCTTTTATTAATTTCTTGAATCATGATAGACAGATAGAGGTATGATTGATGTTAGATTCTTGTTCTGCTCTTAGTGTTAGGTTCATGTTTTTCTCTTTTTCAAGTAATGCTGTTAAGTTTTCAGTGATGATCCATGCTTGATAGCTTCTGTGATGGGATGAAAGAGTTGTTGGAATAAAACTGACAGAAAACTGATCATCTTTAGCTAGTCCTTGTTAGATGTCTCTTTGGTGAATCATGCTCGATAGCTTTATATTCAGTTTCACAAACTTTCTCACTTCTACTGGTAGCATTAGAAATATCAACCTCTGTTTTGTTGCTTATTTTTTAAAACTTTATTTCCTGATAAATTATAACTTCTGTTTTTTTTTTTTTTTTTGCATAGTGCATTGAATCCTCTTTCAAAACATCACCTTTCGTTGTTTAAATTTATTTGATATAATTATTGTTAATTTATTGTTCTACTTCTCTTCAAGTAACAATGTCCACATTTTATATCCTGGATTTCCTATCCCATTTTTCATCACTTCTCCATGAGTGTCAACTTGTGATTTCTTTATGGGGTTTTCTCTTGTGGGTTTGCAAAGGGATTGGAGAGCTCTTTTGAGCTGATGTTCTGTTTTTAGCTGATTTAGTTGTTTCAGGACTGCTATGTTGCAAAGGGATTTTGTTTGTTCAAAACTCAATAATATAATTTTATTTTTTCTCGTCTTATATTATACTATCTGACAGAATTTCAATGGGATTAGCAATGATTAGTGGAGAATTACAAAAGGAGGGCCTAGATTTGAAGAATTGAACCAAAGGCTGCTTTAATTGAGATGTTATTATCGAAGTCGGCGAACCTACAAAGAGGATTCATATATATATATGGGCCAGCTTTTCATTGTCTTCTTGATTTTTGATAAACAAAATTCCTTAAAATTGCAGTGATTTCCCAAATACATTTCACTAACTCAAGAAAATCTTCTCAAACTCAGAATAAAAGAGAATTTATTACTAGTGAGGATTATTTTGTACATGCTGCAATCTGTGATGGAAGTTCATTTTTTCTCGCTCTCTTACTCTGCTTATATCTCCATTCATTCTCTTCTATTTTTCCTTTTAAAATTCATGGTGAGTTGGGGTTAAAGCCAGACCCTTTCTTGGAGAAGAGCTAATTTGTACTGGTAATCGGACTTTTCATAATTTGCTTCTGACTTTAAGTACTACAAACCAGAGACCAAGGCTAATAGAAAGGCCTGAATGCCTGATGATCAATCAAACCATTGCATCTATAGTTGCATACATCACCTGGTTGAATTGTAGTTGCTGATATAATTATCACATTGATGATTGTCAAACAGTAAAAGGCACCGCTTTGTTTATGAAATTGTGTGTTTCAATTAAATCTCAAAACATAAATCCAACTCTGCAACATAGAGAATAATTGGATATACAAGACTTAATTCTCCTTAATATTATAAATTTAATGGCCTTTGAACAAATAGTCTTTCCCTTTCAAAAAAAATCATATGAATCTAAGGTTTAATTTACTAACAGGTTGCTGATAAAGTAGTAAACATGCTCAAGTTAAATGATTGAATGACCTCTACAATGTCAGGAGATCAAACTTGTGGAAACGCCCTGTTGGGAGGGGCAATATCTCTTAGGGGATTAGTGATGCGGGGATAATTGGGCAAGACAAAAATAAAAAAAATCCAAGGTTTTGTTTGATGTCAAATTTAAGGGTATCAAACTTACTACCAATGTTAAGCTGTCTTTGACCCCCTTTTTTTCTGTTAAGGTTCTACGAAGTTGCAACGAAAATAATGGGAAGAGAAAAAATGGAAGTGGGAAAACCAAAAAGAAAATTTATCCCATTTTGACAGAGGAGAAAACAGGGGGAAAAAAAAAAAAGAGAGGAGCGAGACCCACCGTAAAACTTTCCTACGCCACTCTCAGACTTGCACCCTGAATGGACTCTGTATGAGGACGAGAGAATCCAAAGAACTCGAAGTGTAACTGAGAACAGAACATCTTCGTGATGATCATATCTAACAGTGTCAAGCGAGTCGGGTTAATTTGCGAGCATGTTTTGATTCAATCCAACTTATAAAATATGAATTTGATTGAATTAAAAAATACCTTAACTCGTAGTGTGTGAGTTTGGGTAGGAATTCAGCTTCTCTTTAGTAGTGAGCTGTCCAGCAGCTCCCTCCAGTAAGATCTGAACTTTTTATTTTTATCTAATGGCCAGTATTAATTTAACATTAAAAAATATTCTTAATATTAAAAAATAAAAAAAGTACTGACCATTGGATGAAAATAAATGGTTTAGATCTTCTTTGAAGGAGTCATTTTTTGACAACTCCTCTTTTGAGAAAGCGATCCGTTTAGGTAGTGAGTTTGAAAACGTCTAATCCACGAGTACTCAACTTATCCATTTTTTTTAAATTAAAAAAAATCATTTAATCGAGGTTAAAAAATTATTTAGTCAGAGAAAATAATTAGTATAAAAAAAGTTAATCTAGTGGAATGATGCAATTCCACTCTAAAGTCTAATAAAAGATAAAAGTGCTCACACATAGAGAATACACTCATTCTCACTAATCATTATTTCAGCTCTTCATTATCAAATTCTCAACCTTTCAAATAAAAAATCAAAATCCCTAACTTTCTATCTCAAGAACAGTAGTGTCTTGAAAAAAATAGAGAGTAAAATTAATAATTATATCAATCCATATGGTATATGTAGTGACATTGACTTTAATTGGTTAGAATAATTTGTTGTTTATGAATATTGAGACTTATTAACTTAGTTTAGTTTATTCCAGACCTAATAAAACTTATTAATTTATTATGCACTTATGTGTATTTAATTTATTTGAAACTTATTATGTTTCTATAAGATAAGTTATGTAAATTAATATGTGACTTATTATGTTTATATATAAAGCACATTATGTATAACAAATTTTTGATTTCATATTTTGATTTTTTTTAGAATTTTTTTTATAAATATATGTCGAACTCATATATTCGACTCAATCCACTATTGAACGAGCCAGCTTGGGTTAAAGAAATTTTTTTTTCTCAATCTATCCCACTGCTCCAATAAGAGCATGTTTGGAAAAGATTAAATCTTTCTCATTCAGCTATTTTTAGAAGATTAAACTGTTTTGTGAAATAATTATTATGTTTGGGTAAAATGATTATTTTTTAAAAAAAACTTTTACACGAGATTTAATACAAAATAAAAGTTTTTTTCAACTAATAATCATAAGTTAAAAATTGTAACTTATGATTTTAGCTTATAGATTATTTCTTACACTTTGATATGTAAATACTATTTTATCCTCAATTAAATAATTCTTTTAATCATTCTATACTTATTTTAATAATTTAATACATAAAAATAATTCTTTTTTATATAATCCAAACGAATCATATTAGTTTAAAATCGCTTTACAGCTAATGCATGCAAACATAAAAATAAATCGATTATAACAATAATCAATTATCAGCATAATCTATAATTTTCAGTTTTCCCAAACAAGCCCTAAGTGGGACAAATTAAAAAATGCTACAAAAATCACCCGACACCCCTCACATCCCTCCCTGACCCTCAACGTATCTACTAAGAAATCTATGTGAAACAGGACAGTAAGAAATCTATGTGAAACAGGACAGTTTTTGCACAAGCCTTAAGTCCCTATAATTGCGGGTCCCATTTTCCAGAACAATTTCATGTCATGTAATTATTTGGATAAAAGACATAACAGATGCATTACAACTACGCAAAACAAAGTTTAGCAACCCAGTGATCTCTTATTTTCATCATAGAAACTGGTAGTAATGTTTGATAAAGTTTGTGCCATTATAGTGTTTTAATTCCTGGTATAGGATCCATGCAGATTCTACATACGTAGTTCAAGCAGCTGCTTCAGCTGCCGAAGGGACCTTCTGGAGGACATAAACAGGATCTCCCACTTCAATGATTTTTCCATTCCCTTTAGCAGAAGAATCCTTCCAGTTCCAAACCATATTCTGACCAAAGTACATCTGCAGAAGCAGGTCACATGTCATTTGACATCATTGAACCAAAGGAACATTCATTTTGAAGCTTGATGACTGAATGTCTCACCTTGTTTTTCTGTTTTCCATTTGGTCTCAAGACTTTGTCAGACCTAATTCTCATCAGAGTTTCATTTGGTTCACGTCCAGAAATCCCTGTCTCTTGATTGATTGAAGGTATCTGACCATCACAAACAGTATCAGTCATGCAAGTTAAATATACACAACCAACTATGGCGTTTTGATAGCAGACAGACACTCAAGTTAGTTACCCTCACCCAGTTTTCTTTTTCCATCAAATTAGACTACAAAACTACAGGAAAAAGTAGATTGGTGTACATAACCAAGCATGGCAGCAAGGATTTCACAAAATATTTGAAACCAGATATACTGAAATGTATATATTCCCCATGTGATATCATATATACAGGCAATAAATAGTGTAGTGAGTGGATCAAAGACTAATAGATGGATGATAGATACATAAATAGATAGATGTGGGTGTACAAGCAATAAGAAATGTGTAAATTAGTGTGAGAAAAATTAAGGAGCTACAAAAGAGAAGTTTATTCAATATTATGCCAGAGAGAGAAGTCATCCCTTGCCCCATAAACCCATTTTCTCGAGAGCAACAGCATTCTTGTATCTCATCCTAAACTTATAAAAGCTATACGGCTATACCTCACACTATGCTTGGCTTCAAGTCATTTCACAGTATAAGAGTATGTTTTCAATAGTTCCATGATCCATCACACCATTATTTCAAGCAGTTACCTGGTCGGTTATTCTTCCATATGTATTGATGATAGGCTGGTGAAATCAACTTCCATAAAACTAATAATCGTCACAACAAAATGGAACCATAAATAGTTGCTTCATCACTCTCCCTATCTCAAAAGAGAGGCTTTGATTTTAAAATTTAATTTCTAATATATAGGATATGGGTGGATAGTGCCTTCTATTCGAAAGAAGGGAGAATGATCAATTAACATTTGGTCTTCCGTCTTGAGCCCCTAATAATGTCACTATTGTGATAGAAAATCCAAGTTACGGTAGGGATGATCCAACCTATCAAAAAGCTTGTGCAATTTGATTGTGAAGTTTCATAAAGTCATGTCTGGTTTAGAATGATATAAAGATGATGACAACAACAACCGCCAAACCTTAATTGAAAGTAATAGTCCTTCCTTACATGTTTATCTAATGAAAGGCTCAGAACATTATCTAAGCTATGCCCACCACATAAGTTAATCTATGCATATTATTCCGGTACATGTTAGAAACTAAAATTGTTAGCAAAAGTCAGGTGGTACACGTTCCTATGGAGAATATTGGTTATATCATAAGTAGGAAATAATAAAGTAGAGCTCTTCACCTTACAACGGGAGCACAGCTTCACACCCAGAAATGGGAACCTGCTTATCTTGATCTCTTTCCATAAGTCCTCAGAAAATGGTTCACAACCTTCAACGAGGATACTGCACCATGAAGCACCCAAATCTTAGTTATGAAATTTAATAACCCATTTAGATCAATCCAGTAACAAATATTATGAAACAAAGATCATATAATTGCAGTAGACCAGCAGACATGGAAAAATCAATACTTGGGTCTAAAACGATTAATAGGTAACGGTTCCTTGAGAAGCTGGTTTAGTGCATCCAGTGATTCCTGAAAGTCATAAATGACAAATACTGAGTAAAGATTCAGCATATAAGTAAATTCAGACTTCATTTCCCAACTTGACTGACCTGAGATGCAAGTAAGAATGGATAACCATCAGAAAACATGGTCTGATGTCCCTGAGCATAATCAGGATCCACAGGTCTAACTTCTGAAGCTGCATTTGGAAAAATCATAAAGAGGTTCATCATAATTCCAGAGTTTGGAAATATTGCACTGGAGAGTTACAGTAGTTATTTTAGGTCGTGTGGTGCACTGACGTGACAAAGGGCTCATGGCACCGTTGTGCATTTCATGCACAGGGCAACATTGAAGTTTGGTTCACATTATATTACATATATTTACTATAACCAAAAATAACAATAATATACAAATAAAACAACAAATTTATACGAAAAACTTTACTCCTACTCAAAACTTAAAACAGTCTCTCATTAACTCCAACAATCAACCAAAATTCCAAATTTATTAAACATCAAACACTTATACCACAAAAAGCTCAGAGTTGGAAGAGTTTAGGAATTAGGAGCAAGGAATCTGAACTCTTAGTCTTACCATAACTCATTTAGGAATTAGGGACCTACAAAATTCAACAGTTTTGCTCCTTATCAGTCAAGACTAAATTTGGTAATAAAAATAGATTTGATAATATATCCATCTCTATGGATACAGCTGTAAATTTGGTGTCTGCCTCTATTTCTATATCTGGTAATTTATCAAAGGGTGTCATGTCTTCTTCCATTGGGGAATTTTCTATTTTAAAGCTACTTCGAGTTACAGGGCATTCTCCTAAAGCTCCTACAATGAAGCAGGTGAATTGGTTTCCTCCAGTTTGTGGTTGGGTTAAATGTAACTCAGATGGAGCTGCTCGAGGTTCTCCGAGTATTGCAGCTGCTGGTGGTATCTTTAGAGATAGTAATGCTACTGTTTTTGGTTGCTTTGCCTCCTTCATTGGCTTATCTTGCTCTCTTCATGCTGAGGTTATTGCAGTCATGATTGCCATTGAAGTTGCTTACAAAAAAGGCTGGCATATGCTATGGTTAGAATGTGATTCTCAATTAGTGGTTTCTGCTTTCTCTGATTTTAAATTGATCCCTTGGAAATTAAGGACAAGATGGAGAAATTGTATTCACCTTACTAACAGTAAGCAATTTGTAGTTTCTCATATCTATAGGGAAGGAAATTCTTGTGCTGATAAATTGGCAAATTTTGGGGTGGATTCCAAGTGTTACACTTGGTGGGACTTAATTCCTAGATTCATTAGTGAAGACTTTAATCGGAATAGATTTTGTTTTCCTAATTATAGGTTTAGATAGGTTTTCTCCTTGCTTGGGTTTTGGCTTTTGTCCCCCCAGGTTTTTGTTTTCCTTTTTTTTATTATTAATATATTTATGGTGTGCTGCAAATGATAGGTAGGGTTTGAGGTGCCAACCTAGTTGGGATTTCTCTCTCTATTGTGATGCTCTTGCATGCCTTTTTGCTAAAAAAAAAAAAAGTCAAGACTAAAAGCATATTAACAAAGTTTCTTTTCTAAATATGGATCACAGTGGTTGCAACATGCTTGGCTAGCCATCTGTCACCATCCACAGCAGCTGCTACCAACTGCAGTCTGCAGCCACAGAGCTGGTGGCGGACAACAAGGTTGGCTCCAGCTTTCTCATTCACAACATGACGAGTTTTGTTGCCTTGGGGCCACACTTAACAAGTATGACAGTTACAGACAATTTAATATGTACTCATCATTATGAATCAATGCATGTTGATATACAGTGCCCCAAGCTGATCCCAGCTTTGTTCATGTGTTCTCAAAACAATTCTACTCATTTACCAATTCAGTACATGTCTAAAGTAACACATGCTTCAAAACATACTTGTTCTCATTATCTTATTCTTTAAGGATTCATAAACTCAAAGACCTACCAGTATTGAAGCGGACCAGTCGACTGGGTTTTCCTAAATAATCTGAGAACCACTGCGATGCTTCAGCTCCCTCATCCCAGGCAGACCCAGTCCATTCCCATACTGAGACACCATCTGCTACTTCATGTTGTTTATTCAAACAAATTTTGAGAGGTTGCATCCCAGGAGCTTTCAACACTGTAATATTAAGATAGTGACACTTTATATTCATTGACTAAACAAAGAAAAAAGCAATCATCATGATCATGAAGAATGTGCAAAGCAAAAGTCCACAGCATTTCAAGTCCTGTAATTTTTTTTTCAAAATTAAGGACACAAGGAAGGCATCTGTCAAATGAGAAATGAAGTTTAAACACCAAATTCAGAACAAAATACAGAAATTGAAATCACAAATAATGTCCACACTCCATAAGATGTTAAATGATAGGAAAAAAGAGATCAAACAAAGACTACATTAACATAATAAGAACTTTGGACAACTTTAATGTGCCTTGTATAATAGATATTTCCTAGTGGCTTACATAACCAAGAGGGGAGGGGTTGATATGGTATTCAAAAGTTTTCACAAAATCCCTTCAGAAACTTGTTTTGAAGCTACTTGGCAATTAACCCAGCACACACAAGTATAAGCAAGTAAATCATGTCAAGAGGGCTCAATTACCAAACTTGTAGGCAAAATGCAAAAGTCAATGAGATAAGAGTAGAGGGATAGTGTAAGATCTTTTATCCTGGTTCAACCACGAAAAGTGAACTATGCCCAATCCCCAAGATGCCTCACTTGATATTTCCCACTATCAAACCAAGTTCTAATCAGGCGCATTAAAACCTTGAGATCCCACATCTTTAACATTTGAGCCTCCCACCTGAAAGAGATACCTCCCCCTTAATTCAAATAACAGCCAAGAGGGATACCTCTAAGGTCAAATTGTTGTTTGGACAGTGATACTTAATAGGATTGATACAAATAATTTGCTACAGATCCATAGGCCTCACTGCTTTTTCTCTTCATCTCTTGATATAGGTGTATCATGCAATACTTATGGAACAATATTTTTGGGGTTCTTCATGAGAACTGGGTATGTTATTTTGCTTTGTAGCAGATTTTGATGATTCTTTATGAAGGTTTTGGTAAAAACAAGGAGGCTGAAGTTTTTCCGTAGTGTGCAATTTATTCAATTATTTGATGCATTTGGTTGGAGCAGAATGCTTTCATCTTTGAAGATATCACTTTACTCCTAAACTTGTTATGGGACAGGATTGTGTTCATGGCTTCTCTTGGGTGTTTTGCTCATCCTTGTTTCAAAGGAGTTTCCATTTATGATATACAGAGAGATTAATTCACTAGACAGCCTCACTACCTTCTTTATTTTTTCATGTTTCTTGTTGTATCTTGTCTTCTCTGTTCTGGTGGATACTTATCCCATCCCTAGTTTTAATTTCCATCTTTTCTCACTATTACAATTTTTCTATCCAAAAAAAGAAAAAAAAAAAACACTCTGCTTTTCCACCCCTTCCCTCTCCCAACCCAAACTCATACTTGAATCAAGAAAATAGAACATGATAAAAGGACATAGTCTGACAAAGAGCAAAGAAGCAGCCTAGTTGTAATCATAGTTGCAGAACATAGATGCCAAATTGCCAATCCATATAATAATAATAATAATAATAATAATAATAATAAATTATATTATGTTGATTAAGAAAATGTAATCTACCCATATAGGAATCATTTGTATGTTCCCAGCCTTCATCAAGTGCCTCACTTGGCAGTTCAACCTCAACCAAAGCAAGCTTTGGTTCAACTCTTTGAGTGTATGCCCTCCCTTTGGAATTCACCACCAACCATTGACGATCCCATCGAAGTCCTGTCAGACAATATTATTATCATGGCTTATATATTGTACTAGAATACAAAAGTCTTGAAGAAAAAACAAACAAACAAAAGGTTATATATCAGTGTGTGTAAATTTGTACCAGTAGGAGTGAGGGGAGCATGGGGAACAGAAATTCCACGGCATGACTTGATTGGGTATATGAATATGGCTGAAACTTTGGCTGTAGGTGTTGCTGATTCTGGTGCTGATGTTGATGATGCTGCAGCCCCCATTCTTGTTGCACTGGCTCTGTATCAGCACCGTCATAACTGCTGCACACAACACCAATGGACAAGTTTAATAGCATTCTCCCAAGACCAAAACCGAAACTAGAAACTAGACAGATGAACGTCAAGATGCATGTGAACATTCATTGAATCGTGTTCCACAATTTTTTTTTGGAAAACGTGTTTCACAAATTTTTAAAAATAAATTTAAGGTTAAACTTATTTTTAATTTAATTTTTATAATTTTCTTTCCATTTCAAATCAATTTTTATCTTTACAAATGTTTATAAAATAGTCATTATCATTAATTTTTATTTTAGCACTATTAGTTTAATCTTATAAAAAATATTTAAATAGTATTTATTAGATAAAAAATATTTATTAAAAAAATTAATACTTATTAAAATAGATAAACACTTTATTTGATGTAAGAAAAAGAAGTATTTAAAAACTTATATTAAGTTAAAAAACATTTATTTTATTAACTAATTAATGTTATTATGGCAATATTACAACAAATTAATAGCGAGAGACTATTTTAAATTTTTTATAAATCTGAAAATTAATTTAAAAAAAATTATAAAAACAAAATTAAAAGTGAATAAAAACTATAAAGGCTAAAATTTTAATTAACCTAAATTTAAGCTATAAAAAATAGATTCCATATAAATCCAAAAAAGTAATAATAGGTTAAAAGTAGTTATAAATTTTTGTCCCGTAAAAGTTTGTTTATATATAGCATGTGGTAGGAGAATTGGAAAATTGGAATGGCCATCCATTCTCAGTAGAAGAAAAAGAAAGCACGTAACTAGATAGAGGGTGATATATTATTATATTGACTGGGATAGTGATATTTAAGTGGCACATAGAAGTGTCTAGAATTTAGATTTATTGGATCATATTTTCAAAAAGAAAGTTCTAACTTCTAATATGATATTTACTTAAATTTTAAAATAAATTTGAAACTTTAAAATGAAAAAAAAAAACATTTGTAGGAAGAACCAGAACTGGCAATCCATGATTTTTATTTAAGCAAGAATAGAGGATGAAAATTTATCAAGTCTACGTTAGAAAATAAAATGTAAATAGTAATTATTGATATACCACAATTATGAGAAAGAGGATACAAATTTTACTCATAATTCTATTCTTAAATTGAATAATTCTAAATCTTTTAATTAGTTATTAATTATTAAATAAAGAAAATATTAAATATTTTTAAAATTTTTAAGATATTATGTGCATATATTTTTTCATTAAATATTTTTCTTATTAAGCATTTAAAAAATTTAATAAGAGAATATTTTAAAAAATTATAACAAAACTCTTTCAAATTATCAAATAACAATTAAACTTTAATGATTGCCTTCGTACAGGAGAAGATTTTCTCTCTCATCAGTCATGAGGATGAGTTACTTACAAGTAATTGAAACAAGTGTAATGATATTTGTAAATTATTTTTATTTTATTTTTTAAGTAATAAAAAAACTCATATCCTAATATATTTTTTTTTTTTATTTTTTATTTTTAAACAACCAAAATTGTAAACATATATGATGTACAAAAAATATTGTATAAATATTATTTTTCTTAATATAAAGTTATATATTCTTATTCAAAGACTTAAAGTCATGTCACTATTTTGTAATTTTTTACAAATTTATATAACTACAAAATTAAATTAACTATTTTTTTTTTATCAAATCACGTAAGTTATAAATCACATTTTTCAAATTGAGTTTTGAGTTGTACACGCATTTTGTGTAGCTTTTAATGTTTCGGATTTATAAAATGATAAAATCCCTTTGGTGTATCTCATAAAAAGAAAAAATAAAAGCCCTTTTGGGCTGCTATCTGCATCCGTTTGTGTGATATGTCACAATACAATGTACGCTTTCTTCAAATCCTCGCTGCACAAAACTTGTACTTCTGTATGTGGCCATCCAGAACCAGAATGGGGAAAAAGGCCAATTCAATTATTAGTCAAAATGAGTAATTTTAGTAACATATATTTATATTTATATTATATTATATTTATATAATTTTTATTATTTAATTATATTTAGTCTCATTTTATTTTTTATACATATTTATTTTAATTTTATTATATAAATAAACATAAAATATATATTATTTTAAGTAATGTATATTTAACTTTTTTATTCTTTTTCTTAGTTTTTCACAAATGCAATTTTACATATAAAAGAATGATAACTAATGTTTTAAAAATTAAATTAAATTAAATAATTGAATATATTGAATCATAAATTAGTAATGTCCTAGTTCGAATATTTTTTCTCTAGTTCAAATATTTTTTAATTTAACTATAAATTTTATTAATTAAATCAATTAAACTATAATTTAGAAGTCTTATTGATTCAATCTTGAATTTTTAAAATATAGGTGATAACAAACATTTTAAAATCATTTACTAATATACCATAAAAAATCATTTATTAGTCAAGCTCAATAAGAAACTTCACGATAAAAAACATGGGTATTCCATGTTTAGCCACAATTATTATTATACGGTTAGAACAACCGTGGCTAAACCCATTGAAAACACTTTGCACGCCACACAATTTTCTCATCTCCCTCTTTTTTTTTCGTTTCTCTCACTGTTTTCCCGAACCCACTCTCTCCCCTCTCTCCCTGCGACTCACTCTTTCCCCCCACTTTCCCTCTCCCTGCGACCCACTCTGAACCCACCACCGCTACAGCCTCACTGCTACAACACGCCGCGTCGCTCAGATCCAGCCACCACCGCGACGCGCGCCGCTCAGATCCAGCCCCTTCTCCCCTTTTTCCATTCTCCCACGCTCGTTCTTGTTCACAGGGGCTCATCATCAGGTTTCTCTCTCTCTCTCTCTTTCTCTTTGGCTTTCACAAGGGTTGGGTTTCTGATTTGGCTTGATTCTTTTTCTGTTTGGGGTTGCTGGTCTGTTTTGTTGGATTTTCTATCTGTACTGGTTTCTATCATTTAGTTGCTATTCTGTTTTGGTTCAAGGGGAATTTTGGGTTATGTAGGTTGCTATTGGGTAAGAGTTGAAGCTCAATGCTATGTAGGTTTGGGGTATTGTGATGGAGGTTTCTGTATTTGGGTTGTATTGTTGAGCATGTTTATGGGTTCATTGCAGGGTTTTGTGTGTGTGTTTGGGGTTTGTATTTTGGGATTGTGTTTGGCGTTGATTCTGAGTTTGGTTTATGTGTGTGGGTGAGGGAGGATATGTAATATTAAGCAAACATTATGAATGCCCACGTGAACACCGAAGAATACTCTAGCAATCAAATTAACATCTTATATTTGTCTCCTATATAGATCCCCATATGTCACCCTTAACACTAAACACTCCAAACATTTTCAATCTTTGCAACAGCTATGCACAAAAACTGATTCAAAAGAAGCCCTCATTGTTCATTGGTTCAACTTGATTGGATCCTAGCATGCAAATACAAAAGAAATTTCCTAGTATTCATGTAGCCCACAGACCTCTTCATGTATCCAGGACAAAATTTATCTTTTACAATTTGATGATGCATAACTTAGTTAGTTATTGTTAGTTGTTACTTTTTTAAATTAAAAGCATAATGGTTCAAACAAGCACTTAAAAGAAAGATCGCCCCAGGAAATGCATCCTATATACTTATTACTTTTTATTAAAAATTAAATTTCTATGGACTTCAGTTAAGCATCAAGCATTTATAAATAAGTGTTGACTTAGCAAACCCCTCAGAAAAACGAAAAGAATAGGACTTGCAATTCAATGTTAAAAAAACTTAGTTAAAACATTAGACATTTGTATCGAGTTTAAACAAACTTAGTTTAAAAAGATTAAGGACCATATGGTCTACCAAGGTGCTTTTAAGTGTTATATATATTTCTTTTTATTTCATGTATTTTATACCTGAGCTTTTTCTTATTTGATTTTGCAAAGTGCCTCTTTATCACAACATTGTGCTTGCTGTGGATTTCATGGTCTTCCCATTTGAAGACACATGAATTCAAAATGATTGACTCAACACAGCACTTTCCAATTGAATTTCCGTTTCCTGGTCACATGACCCAAAGTGGATCACTACAAAACTCATTAAATTGAGAATATTAGGTGATTCCGGGAAACAACTCTTTATTCATGTTGTATAGTTTAATTAAATGATAATTTATTAGTTCAATGGTGATAAACAACAGCCCGAAACAAAGGAGAAAAAGAATAGACTAGGAGACTGATAAAATAAATTGCTTTATATATATATATCCGTTGCACAAAAGTTAATTGTTAATGACTCATCTTAACATTTAATTATAAAGAAGAGATCTTAGAATATAATTCTCTACTTCTACGTGTACAAGTTTGTCAGTATTGCCTGACAAAAGATAGAAATGAATAAACTAGGAATAGATTATTTAAATTAATGTGCAAAAGAGTTATAAATTGAGAAGTTTCCATACGTGTAACCTGTATGTATACGCATGTCTTTAGTTGATACATAATGCCCCACCAGTACCACCATGTTTTTCTTTACATGATAAATTCAGACAAAGTGCAGTGCATGTTCTACAAAAATTGTGCGGGTGTTTGCATAATTTGAGTGTATATGTAAAGCTCGAATCTGTTTGAGTTCTTTTCTATTGTGAAAGTAACTGGAAAGGAAGAAATTTCCTAGTATTCATGTAGCCCATTATTAGATTGAATGTTATTTTAGATTTGATTGAGAATCAAAATAGAGACGGAAGGGTGAGCAAGAGCAAAGGAAGTGCAGAAGTGAAGAAAAAAAGGATTTAGCTTCTGAATTTTGCATCAGTCAAGTAAGGATTTTAACGTTCCCTATTATTTTGAGCTTTGATTTCTTTTTGCGTGTTTGTGAAATTGATGCCTTTTCCCACTTATGTTGTGAGTAATATATTGCAATGTTGATGTGATACTTTGTTTTGGTTGAGTTCCTCACTTCCTCTGCAATTTGTACATTAAATCAAATTCCCTCTTACATGAAAAAGAGAAGAGGAATGTTACTAAATGATGAGATGGGAGTTACTTATGACTGATAACCTAAGATCTCGATCAAGAAGAGGGATGTTACTAAATGATGAGATGGGAGTTCCATCTCCGAGACTTGTATTGATGTAGGTTATTTTTCTTTCAGCCTATGGTCTCGATTTAATATGGAAAAAGATGACTCTACACCTCTAAAAGATATGTAGGTACTGTACACATCTTTTTTAAGGATGTGTGATTGAGAGAGAGAAAGTGATAAGAAAAAGTAAGTATGGTGAATGGTATTAGATGATGTGTGAAAATGAATATATGTACTGTTTGTAGTAAGAATATCAGAGTTGATTTAATATATATATATATAAAACCAAGTCTAAAGTCATCGGGTTGGGTTGGATCGAGTTGCGTCGGGTCAGCTGTATTTGGCTTAGCCACTGATTGCGCTGTGCGCTACACACCGCACCATTGCCCTTCCCTCGTTTCTCTGAAATCAGAAGTATATATAAAGAACATTAGTTTTGTTCCACTGCACGATTCCTCGTGATATTGCCGTTGCTATGGTCCATTTCAAAGCAAAAAGAAAAAAATTTGCAATTTTGCATGACTCACTGACTTAAAATCTGTTTTTTTTTTTGTGCTATAAAATCTGTTTTTAATCAAGAAGAACTTTCGTGCAATTTCACAGAGAGAGAGATGGCTACTTCCCTTTCCGAGAACCCTTCACCGGACATATACATCCCAGAGCAATGGTCCGAGGCCGCAGAGTCCATTGCGTTTGGTTCAACTTCAACTCCTATCGCTCTTATATGCGGCGCCAAGAATTGTGGTAAGACAACCTTCTCCCGCCATCTCCTCAATGTCCTCTTGCACAGAAGATACACCAAAGTGGCTTATCTAGATACAGATGTCGGCCAGCCCGAGTTTACTCCTTCTGGTTTTCTATCGCTAACCATTGTTGACAAAGTAACTCCAGGTACAGTAATGATTCCTTATCTTAATTTTTACATTAAAAAAAATAACTGTTTTAATTTATAATAGATATTGAGTCAGAGTTTTTCTTTTTAATTTTTGCTATTTTAGATTTGATAATTCCTTGCCTGAAATCACCAGAGAGGTATGAATTGCCATCTCATCTCAATAATTTGGGAACTGAATCTGTTCTTTTTTTTTTTTTCTTCTAATGTTGCTTTGAATTTGAAATATTTAACAATGCTGTTTCTTTTGATTGCATATAACATGCAGTCACTTGTATTGGACCATATAATAAGCTGCATTGTATTCTTCATTTGTTAGTTAGGTTAAGATAATTATAGTTTCTCAAGTTTCTCTTGAATGTTTGGGTAGGTGTATTGCATTGCAAGCTTTCCAGATTAAGTAGAACTGTCTTAACATCGGATATGAGATAGCTAATTATTTTATGTAGAGAACTAAAAACAATATTATGTATTATGACTTTTTTTATATGACCTTGTTGCAATTTCCTTATATGATTGCTCCTTTTTCTGTAGATTCTGTAACTGTAAGAGTTCAAATCCCTAGGCGTTCTTCTTTCTTCTTCTTTTTTAAGGGAAAAAAAAACTCTGTTTTATTGTTATGAAGTGTTTTGTGGATAGTGAAGTGGATGATCTTTATTGTGTCTGTTTGTTGGATCTATAAATGCAATTAGTAAGTGTCAGCCAATCCATGTATTGTTTGAATGAACATGTGATGGATTTGCTTGACTCACTATGTGCCATTTAATCTGTAACAGGTGCCTTTTCTTTGGTGATGTTTCTTCTAAAAGAGATCCGTCTGCATACTTAAATTACGTATTTGCCATATATGATTATTACCGAAAGGAGAATTGCACATCTTGTAAGGGAGAAAATCCTCCTAGGACCGAGTTGCCTCTCATCGTGAATACTCCTGGCTGGGTAAAAGGTAAGCTCACTTCTTTTTTAGTTATTAATATGATTCTTTTTAATCCTGCATTTATATTTTTACTGCACATAAACGATTGCTTTCCTAGAATAATAACGATATATCATTTGTTACGGTACTCATTCAATGGATTTTTCATTTCTCTTGCATTTTAGGTGTTGGTTATGATGTATTAGTGGACATGTTGAGATATATTTGTCCAACACATGTAGTTAAGATAAGCATATCTACTGAAAATAAGAATTTACCTGCTGGAGCTTTCTGGTTAGATGAGGAACATGATGGAACAGTCAACTTAATCGAGATAAATTCAGCTCGTCAGGATTCATTCAATAGATCGTACGCCCAAATCTGATCAGAAAGTTATTCATTGCGGCTGTTAGTTTGGCCTTTATTTTTTGACTTTTTATACATCAAGTATCATAGAATATCCTTATTTGTTTCCCCAGGGTGCTTGTTCAGAAGGATGCACGTCTCTTGTGTGATTTACGAATAATGGCTTATTTCAGACAGTGCTTTCCTAGTGATTCAGATATTTCTACGATCAAGGAACTTGCACATTCCTTGGCCTCTCACTGTCCTTATGAAGTTCCCATTGCAAGCATAAAGATTCAACATCTTCATTGTGAGGTTGGTTCAAATTTTACTTATTATCTGTTCTGATTCAATGAGTCATGCCTTGGTGCAACAGTAAGGTTGCTGGCTTGCTGCCTTGTGACCTGATGGTCACTGGTAGTAGTCAAAGAAACAGCCTAGTCACTCACAAGATAAGGCTGTGTACATCTAACCCTCTCCAAACCCCACAATGGTGTAGTCTCGTGTTGTGACTGCACTGCCCTTTATATGTTCTGATTTTATGCATTTGATCCACTTCAGTTTCAATCCCACTTTGAATTTTAAATGTTTTTAATATAAATTAAAATAGTAAATGTATCATTTTTTCATGTTTGGAATTTCAACAATATTTCTTATATTATATCTATTTTATTCATATAAAGGTGTAACACATGTTTTTATAGTTTAACTATAATTTTGTAGGTCCCAAGCTCTGAAATATTCTACAGTTTGAATGCTAGCATTGTTGGCTTAGCAGTTCATTCTGAAGGACCTGAAAATTTACGTTGGTGTCTTGGTCTTGGTAGGTAATTTGACTAACTTAAAATTCCAAAATCTGTCTCGTTATGTCTATCTCTGAAAAAATTCAAATTTAAAAAGCAAATTAGATGGCAGTAGGATTGCAAACTAGCTGAAAGCCCCCTATTCTGCATTTTCCCTCCCTAGAAAATTTCAAATGTCTCGTAAACAAAAAAGGGGCATTTTGATTCTGATTAAAAGATAAAGGGTTTTGCTAACGAGTGTCCTAAGGGCACTTGTTAAGGAAGCCAAAGTAGAAAGTTTTTAATGAAAAGGTAAAGCATTTTCAATTTCCAAATTCCAATGCATTGAATGCATTGTTTTCATTAAAAACTTCCTCTTTAGGCTTACTTGACAAGTGCCCAACCCAAAGATAAATTAGATTATTGAACTTGATAGTAGTTTCAAACTTTTGGTGTCAGTGTGGCACACAAAAATACTGTGAAAGGAATATGCATTCATGGTTTAGCTTCATTAGATTTCATATGTCTGTCGGGTGTAACAAGTTTATCAGCATTTCTTAATTTTGCAACAACATCTCAAGTGTAATATATCTTAAAGGATCTCTCACGTATGTAGGCTATCATACTTCCACAGATGCAAAGATAAAGAATAAAAAAAGTGATATTCCTATGGAGTAGTTTATTTTTACGATAAGCACAGATCATACAGCCTTCTAGTTGTTATACATTTGGATAGTTCTAAACGTCTTTACTATTAAACACATCTTGATTTCTTATTATTCAGGGATTGTGAGGGGCATTGACACATTCAAAGGCGTGCTCTATGTGATTACACCTGTGCCACACAGTTCTCTGGAAAAAGTCAACCTCTTGCTACAGGGTTATATACAAATTCCTACTTGTTTATTGCAGGCAAGAGAGTGTTTATATTCTTTTGCTTTCTTCTTTAACATAATCTTATAGAAACAAAAGACACTTTCTCAAAGTGTAATCAAACAGCTTTCTTTTGTTGGCTTACAGCTTTGATAATTAGTTGTTAAAAAGTGGTGTGTTAAAGGAAGATATGATTTGCAGTTTTCCAGTCATGGGGGCTGTGGCTGGGATTGGGTGCTGCCCTCCCCTTCATAATTCTAGAAAATTCTTAAGTCTTAACATCAATCTTGTTCTTCTGATGTCGTTGAGTCATTTGTGTTTCAACTTCAGCATGGTTTTCATTTTTATGGGACAAAATAAGGACACATCGTGATCACCAGTGTTACTTTGGGACAAGTAGAGTGGGGAGTGCTTAACATATTGCTTTTCATTATTATTATTATTATTATTTCGCAATATCATGATTAATGAATGCGTATTTTTCTCATATAAAAATCAATGGCTTCTTTTCAGGTCCAGGGATGCATATCACCTTACATGTCAGCGAATGTTTTGACTACAAGCTAGTTATCTTCCTGAGTTTGCAAAGAAGACCGTTATAGTAACTCATTATAGTTATTAACTTATTATAGATGCTTCCTTTCTCATGGAAGAAGCCCATGGATTATAATTTATATATGCTTGAGTATTTTTTCCTATATATGAAAACCCAACAAAATTGTAGGAAAAAAGAAGGATGTAGATTTGTTTCTCTAATTAAATATGGGAATGATAAAATTGGGTTGGCTTCTAGCTGTACTGTATTTTCTTTTACTAAAAAATTTCCTAGATACAACTTACGAGCTATTTATTCAATTCTATACTTTAAAAAACATATTGGTAATTTGTTCTTGGTTATTTATATGTAGCTACATCTTTGACTCTGTTGGATTAAACTGGTATGTTTAATCCCTTTCAAGCTTAGGATATGTATTTTTGTTAGAAAAAATTATACTGATCTTTATTGAGATTTGTTTAAATTATACTAGGCATCTCCCTTGTTTGTATCTTTACATTGATCTCTCTTAAAACAGATGGACACTAATGAAGTTAATGTCAGAAATGAATTTTTCACTATATCCTCTTTGGTAATAGCACTCTCTAAATATCAAAACACATTCTTTCCTTCTTTACAAAACTCTAAAAGACAAATCTCTTAATTAAAAAAAAAAATCTCTCCATATCAAGCTAATCCCATCCCCGATGTTTATCATCCATACAAATTGACCTGAAACTCAAAATAAAATAGAAGCAATAAACACCTATAAACCTAGCCATAAACATCCAAATCTCTTGTTACAAACTTCAACCAAATCAGCACACCCAAGCACATACAACTTAGCCTTTGCGTTAGAGCTGTCAAAATAGGTTAAGCTCGATAGACTGACCCGAATAACTTGACAAATTGGACGGGCTGAGTTAGCAAATGTTAGCTCAAAATTAAAAATAACTCAAATGTGTCGGCCTGTAACAAGTTGGGCTAATAAAAATGTCAGCTTAAAACTTATATGTCTCGATTTAGCTCGGCCCAAAAATGGCTCGCCCCAAGCTAACTGGGTCCGTTTTGACACTTCTACTTTGTGCATCGCAAACCATCAAACCAAGCTCCAGCTACACCATATTATATGACCCAAACCAACCCGTGAACCCATAATCACAAGCCACCATGCAACCATGTCAGAATTGTAATCCTATACCAAAAAACTAGTCCTTGCAAGCTGCAACATCGCGTCAACACCCATCCACACTGTCCAGAAGCCCCAAAATAATTTTCAAGTTGGAAACATTACAAGTAACAATTTGTTAACAGCAGCGCTCTCACACACAATTTTTTACCCATTCTCATACACACCACACCCTTAGGTTGGATTTTGTACTCGCTCTTGGCTATGAGTTTGATGGTCATTTTGCTTGGCTACATTTGCAGTTACTTAATTAAGAAACCTTGAGGAATGGTTGAATTTGGTGGCCCTTAGTTGTTGTTTTCACATTGGTAGGTGCTGAATTTTTTTTGTTGGAGTTTGCATAAATGCAAGGAAGAGGGTGGGAAGAAAGGGATTTTGATCTTTAAGGTGGGGGGAGATGCAAACATTTTAAATCCACTCAGTGATATATTTGTCATTTCAATCATAATGGGAGTCTAAAAAATTACAACATTACCATTAAATATCATATGCAACGCACGTGCCGTTAATTCTATTAACTTTTATAATGGCTTGAAGTTGGTATAATTTCTGAAATAATAGGGTATCCGAATATAATTAGGCAAAACATTTTTTCTTATTTGTTCTGAAGTTGATTAAGAGGGTACCTGAGATAAGCATGTTAATGTAGTTTCCTTCTTGCGCAACAGCAGTAGATCGTATGAGACAGGAGGGTAGGTACCTACAAAGGGACTCCAACGCTCAAGTCAAGCTGTGCACAAGTAGGGCATTACACAATGAATAATTTATTGATACATGTTTAAAGTTACTTAACCTGATATTTATAGAGCGTGTATAGAATTTAATACAATCTATATTGAATGCAGATATTTATGATTAGTATCCTCGTAGAGATTATCATCTCATTATTGTTGAGGTAAATCCCTATAAGTCAAGAATTTGGATATTGAAGCTACTTAGCAGTCTGAGACAATTATGAGTCTTATAATATCGTAAGATGATGATTGAAAGTTGCGGATATTTAGGAATAAATCTTTTGCACAAATCTAACAGTCTTGATATTATGGCTCACTGTTGTTTGACGTGCATAAATCCGAGATCCGGACTGCCACCAAGGCTTCGAGCAGGGTTATTCAGGGCAGAGCCTGACTGTATGTGTGTCAGGTTGATCTGCTAAACGGGATCACGGATCACGGTCCAGAACAGTTGCCCCCAGCTTGGCACTTGGATGAGGCAGCCGAGTGTCAAGATATAAGTTTCATACGGATCACAAGACATGCAAAGAACAAAGGAGTCCCAATGTTGACATCGGATCTCAGATGTTTCACGCAGAAGGCCAAGGTCCGTGAAGCAATGTATACCTCCGAGGTTGACGTGTAAGGCCGGGATTTGATATTGCTTTGCTTACCTTGCTACTCCGTCATCCGAGGCACACCAAGTCGCCCTCACATAGTTTGTGAGATCTCCTTATTACTCTTCACGTAATCTCTGATTCTGCAGGTGATAACAGTCTGAGATTTTCTGGGGAGCCGCTACTTTGACTTTATTAGGAATTAAAGATCCTTTTAAGAGAATATCAGTTTCGTACTATTTTCCAACTGCCCGTTGCTCTTGTGACCAATCAGAATTCGAGAGCGTTAAATGTGGCTTTCATCATGCGATCAGTTCACCTTTCACAGGGCCAATCAGAGTGCTTCATTCTCTCTATAAATAAGGAATATTTGCATTGAGGTTGATATTATCTTCGTTGTATTCCTTTATTTTTTTTGCTCTATGATTCTATTTTAGAATGATATTCTTTTAGAAAGTAGTTCCCCTTTCATTTTCTGCACATATATGGAGGGTTTTGCTGCTTGTAAAGATCATCTTCTTTTCGAAATCTCTGAAAATGTTTGCTTTTCTACAAGTAACTCCTCTGGTGGGAGCCTTTCTTTCTCGTTGTAACGTCATAGTCACTATGCATCTGGGGGTAGAAGCTTTTCTCTCCCGGTGTACATGGGAGTGTTTGATCTACCAACTCTTATTGGGGAAGAGTAGGGTTTCTATCGCGGTGCATGGAAACACTCCGAGGCACTCCGTTCTTGTCTCTCTTACTTCCTGAGTGATTTGGAGGCACTAAGCCGCCTTTTTTGGAAGGTCCTCTAAAGGTGGTTGTGATGGAGGACGTCTCCTTTGGAAGGGAAAAATCTTCTTGGAACAACTTAGGGCCGCTCAAAGGTAGATGCCGACCCTTATTATCACTGTGGATGAGACAGGGAAGAAGAATTGGTAACGACTCTGGAATCCGAAAACAGTGTTCCATTCCAATTTGCTAAAGTTCTTCAAATCCTTTAGAGGGATGTTACTTCTGACTAATAACCTAAGATCTCGATCGAGAAGAGGGATGTTACTAAATGATGAGATGGGAGTTCCATCTCCGAGACTTGTATAGATGTAGGTTGTTTTTCTTTCAGCCTATGGTCCCGATTTAATATGGAAAAAGATAATTCTACACCTTTTTTAGGTACTATACACACCCTTTTTAAGGATGTGTGATTGAGAGAGAAAAAGTGATAAGAAAAAGTAAGTATGATGAATGATATTAGATGAGGTGTGAAAATAGATATATGTACTGCTTGTAGTAAGAATATCATAGTTGATTTAATATATATATATAAAACCAAGTCTAAAGTCATCGGGTTGGGTTGGATCGAGTCGCGTCGGGTCGGCCGTATTTGGCTTAGCCACTGATTGCGCCGCGCGCAACACGCCGCACCATTGCCCTTCCCTCGTTTCTCTGAAATCGGAAGTATATATAAATGACACTAGTTCTGTTCCCACTACACGATTCCTCGTGATATTGCCATTGTTATGGTCCATTTCAAAGCAAAAAGAAAAAAATTTACAATTTTGCATGACTCATCAGAATTTAAATCACGATACCAGTTAAGTATAAATAAGTGATATAAAATAAAAAAGAAAATGTACAAGTAGGCGGTATAAACCTGTCATTAAATATTAACAAGGATGAGGTATAAACCAACCACCAAATAAGTTAATAAGTTAAAAAATTAAAAAGTAAAAAGCAGGTAAATTAAAATGTTTGAAGCGGGTAAAGTAAAAAGTTAGATAGTTAGTAAGAAAGTTAGTAAGTTAGTAAACAAAAATAAATAACAGAAAAATAAATGACAAAATATAAATATAGAAAATAAAGTGCGAGAAAATAAAATACAAAAATAAAGTGTGAAAAGTAAATTTAAAATATGAAAATTAGAGAATCGTAAGTTTCGATTTTTTGCTCCTACGAGAAAGAAGAGAAGAAGAAAGATTATTTCATTAATGATTAAAGATTATAGAGAGATTAGGGAGAGTTTCCCCACTAAGTTAATACGTTAGTAAGTACAAAAAAAAAAAATTAAAAGAGTAGAAAAAAATATAAATATATATAAGAACCACCGAAAAAATAAATATAAATATATATATATATATATATACACAAAATATTTACACTATAAATTTGTTCTTCAAATCAAGTCTCCGGCAACAGGGTTAAAAACTTGATGCGGATTAAAAGTTACAAACTCAAGTGCAGATTGTTTCAAATAATAAATTCTCGGGAGTCCGAGGTCGATCCACAGAGAATTGATGAATGAAAGTTTATTTGACGTAAGGAAAATATTGTGTTACGATAATAAAGATGATAAAACTTGGTCACAAATAAAAAGGAATTGCTTGGGCTAGGAGATCCACTATTGGTATATAAATTAATGATAAGATTAATTATTTTATAACTCAATTAGAATTCACACATAACGGAAGTTCCAATCGAAAAATACAACGTTCAAAGTTCATTAAAAATTATATACGTAATTATATTATGATTCTTTAATCATCTATTAGCACCACTACTCATAAATGGGATCAAGCATTCATTTTGCCAAAATCTTGTCTACAACAAACTAAGATCTCCACTTTACAAGGAGAGTTTCTAACACCAACACTTGTAAATGAGTTCAAGCATTCATTGTGTCAATATCTTATCTACAACAAATCAAGAACTCCACTTCACAAGGAAGGTTTCTAAATTGATTGGAAACAAAATACAATACGTATAATTATTACTTGAAAATATATCATTTAAGCACAAGAAAGAAATTAATCTAACCTTATTTCATTACCAAGAGCTTCACTCTTTCACCCAAGCAAAATGAAACTTAGTTACTCATAGACAAGAAGAAAGGAAGAGAGAAAAAGAAGAAGAAGAACATAACTTCAATTTAGAACAAAAGAAAACTACAACAAGATAATCTAACAACAAAATAACATGAATTGGTATCTAACACCTTAGCCTTCTAAATGATCAGCCAAGGCTCCCTTTTATAGAGGATTAGGGATACAAAATGACAAGGGCGCTGAGTCATGAGTGAGTGGATAAGTGGAAAATGAGTGAAAAATGCCAAATGACTTTTGATGAGTGAAAAATTATGGAGATTCTTTGTCTCCGAAATCATTTAGCTCTGAAGTCATTGCATTCGTCATTTTTGAGAAATGTGGTCTTATGAAAGTTGTAGGCTTGCATCTTAGCTTTCAAATGCCGTTAGTTTTGGTCAAAAATCATTTCTGCAACTCAAGATATGGTCTAATTACTGCATACTGCTCTGTCCCAATAATAGCTCCTCTGTTCTGACTTCCAAGCCCAATATGACCCATTAGACCTCAGATTCTGGAAAAGTGTTTAACATGAAAGTTGTAGATTTGGGTCTTAACTATCAACCATCAAAATTTCAGCCCATTTGACATCCTATAGCCCGAGATATGTCATGAACAGTACGCATAGGTCAAGCTGTCAGGATCAGCACCCTAGTTCTTGCTTCAACTCTAATTTGAGTTATACAAACGTGTGATTAGGACTTTGAGGTATTCATGAAAGTTGTAGAGCTCTCTCTTATCTTTCAAATTCCACCAGAATCACCTCAAAAGACTACCTACAGCCCAAGATATTGCCCAAATACAGAAACAGTGTAAGACGTAAATCATGCTAAAAAATTTAATTAAGTATAATTTGAGTCCAAACTTACAAAACATAATCAAACTCAATCAATTAAGTACATGGAGAGTGTAAATATTTAAAAATAAGAGTTTATTAATGTATCAAATATGTGATTATCAAGTTCCATCTCCGAGACTTGTATTGATGTAGGTTGTTTTTCTTTCAGCCTATGGTCCCGATTTAATATAGAAAAAGATGATTCTACACCTCTTTTAGAGGTATAGGTACTATACACAATTTTTTTAAGGATATGTGATTGAGAGAGAAAAAATGATAAAAAAAAAGTAAACATGATAAATAGTATTATATGAGGTGTGAAAATAGATATAAATACTATTTGTAATAAGAATACCAAAATTAATTTTATATATATATATAAAGTCAAGTCTAAAGTCATTGGGTTGGGTTGGATCAGGCTTAGCCACTGATTGCGCCGCGCGCAACACACCGCACCATTGCCCTTCCCTCGTTTCTCTGAAATCGGAGTATATATAAAGGACATTAGTTCTGTTCCCACTGCACGATTCCTCGTGATATTGCCGTTGCTATGGTCCATTTCAAAGCAAAAAGAAAAAAATTTACAATTTTGCATGACTCACTGACTTAAAATCTGTTTTTTTTTGTGCTATAAAATCTGTTTTTAATCAAGAAGAGCTTTCGTGCAATTTCACAAAGAGAGAGAGAGATGGCTACTTCCCTTTCCGAGAACCCTTCACCGGACATATGCATCCCAGAGCAATGGTCCGAGGTCGCAGAGTCCATTGCGTACGGTTCAACTTCAACTCCTATCGCTCTTATATGCGGCGCCAAGAATTGTGGTAAGACAACCTTCTCCCGCCATCTCCTCAATGTCCTCTTGCACAAAAGATACACCAAAGTGGCTTATCTCGATACAGATGTCGGCCAACCCGAGTTTACTCCTTCTGGTTTTCTATCGCTAACCATTGTTGACAAAGTAACTCCAGGTATGGTAATGATTCCTTATCTTAATTTTTACATTAAACAAAATAACTGTTTTTATTTATAATAGATATTGAGTCACAGTTTTTTTTTTTAATTTTTGCTAGTTTAGATTTGACGATTCCTTGCTTGAAATCACCAGAGAGGTATGAATTGCCATCTCATCTCAATAATTTGGAACTGAATCTGTCTTTCTTTCTTTTTTTCTTCTTCTAATGTTGCTTTGAATTTGAAATATTTAACAAGGTTGTTGCTTTTGATTGCATATAACATGCAGTCACTTGTATTGGACCATATAATAAGCTACATTGTATTCTTCATTTGTTAGTTAGGTTAAGATAATTACAGTTTCTCAAGTTTCTCTTGTGTATTGGGGTAAGTGTATTGCATTGCAAGCTTTCCAGATTAAGTAGAACTGTCTTAACATCGGATATGAGATAGTTAATTATTTTATGTAGAGAACTAAAAACAATATTATGTATTATGACTATTTTTATATGACCTTGTTCCAATTTCCTTATATGATTGCTCCTTTTTCTGTAGATTCTGTAACTGTAAGAGTTCAAATCCCTAGGCGTTCTTCTTTCTTCTTTTTTTTAAGGAAAAAAAAACTCTATTTTATTGTTATGAAGTGTTTTGTGGATAGTGAAGTGGATGATCTTTATTGTGTCTGTTTGTTGGATCTATAAATGCAATTAGTAAGTGTCAGCCAATCCATATATTGTTTAAATGAACATGTGATGGATTTGCTTGACTCACTATGTGTCTTTTATTCTGTAACCGGTGCCTTTTCTTTGGTGATGTTTCTTCTAAAAGAGATCCGTCTGCATACTTAAATTACGTATTTGCCATATATGATTATTACCGAAAGGAGAATTGCACATCTTGTAAGGGAGAAAATCCTCCTAGGACCGAGTTGCCTCTCATCGTGAATATTCCTGGCTGGGTAAAAGGTAAGCTCACTTCTTTTTTAGTTATTAATATGATTCTTTTTAATCCTGCATTTATATTTTTACTGCACATAAACGATTGTTTTCCTAGAATAATAACAATATATCATCTGTTACAGTACTCAGTCAATGGATTCTTCATTTCTCTTGCATTTTAGGTGTTGGTTATGATGTATTACTGGACATGTTGAGATATATTTGTCCAACACATGTAGTTAAGATAAGCATATCTACTGAAAATAAGAATTTACCTGCTGGAGCATTCTGGTTAGATGAGGAACATGATGGAACAGTCAACTTAATCGAGAAAATAGAACATGATAAAAGGACATAGTCTGACAAAGAGCAAAGAAGCAGCCTAGTTGTAATCATAGTTGCAGAACATAGATGCCAAATTGCCAATCCATATAATAATAATAATAAATTATATTATGTTGATTAAGAAAATGTAATCTACCCATATAGGAATCATTTGTATGTTCCCAGCCTTCATCAAGTGCCTCACTTGCAGTTCAACCTCAACCAAAGCAAGCGTTGGTTCAACTCTTTGAGTGTATGCCCTCCCTTTGGAATTCACCACCAACCATTGACAATCCCATCGAAGTCTCCTGTCAGATAATATTATTATCAAGGCTTATATATTGTACTAGAATACATAAGTCTTGAAGAAAAAACAAACAAACAAAAGGGTATGTATCTGTGTGTGTAAATTTGTACCAGTAGGAGTGAGGGGAGCATGGGGAACAGAAATTCCACGGCATGACTTGATTGGGTATATGAATATGGCTGAAACTTTGGCTGTAGGTGTTACTGATTCTGGTGCTGATGATGATGCTGCTGCCCCCATTCTTGTTGCACTGGCTCTGTATCAGCACCGTCATAACTGCTGCACACAACACCAATAGGCAAGTTTAATAGCATTCTCCCAAGAGCAAAACCGAAACTAGAAACTAGACAGATGAACGTCAAGATGCATGTGAACATTCATTGAATCGTGTTTCACGATTTTTTTTTTTTGGAAAACGTGTTTCACAAATTTTTAAAAATAAATTTAAGGTTAAACTTATTTTTAATTTTATTTTGATAATTTTCTTTTCTTTTCAAATCAATTCTTACTTTTACAAATGTTTATAAAATAGTCATTATCATTAATTTTTATTTTAACATTATTAATTTAATCTTATTAGACACCTTATAAAAAATATTTAAAAAATATTTAATGGATACAAAATATTTATTAAAAAATAAATACTTATTAAAATAGATAAACTTCTTATTTGATGTAAGAAAAAAGGAGCATCTAAAGTGACTCATATTAGATAAAAAACTATTTTTTTATTAACTAGTTGATGATATTATAGTAATATTACAACATAAATTAATAGCAAAAGATTATTTTAAAAAATTTTATAAATACAAAAATTAATTTTAAAAAATTATAAACACCAAATTAAAAATGAATGAAAGACTAAAATTTTAATTAAATTAAATTTAATGCTATAAAAAATAGATTCCATATAAATCCAAAAAAGTATTAATAGGTTAAAAGTAGTTATAATTTTTTGTCCCGTAAAAGTTTGTTTATATATAGGATATGGTAGGAGAATTGGAAATTTGGAATGGCCATCCATTCTCAGTGGAAGAAAAGGAAAGCACGTAACTAGATAGAGGGTGATATATTATTATATTGACTGGGATAGTGATATTTAAGCTGCACATAGAACTGTCTAGAATTTAGATTTATTGGATCATATTTTCAGAAAGAAAGTTCTAATATGATATTTACTTAAATTTTAAAATAAATTTGAAACTGTAAAAGGAAAAAAAAAACATTTTGTAGAAAGAACCAGAACTGGCAATCCGATTTTTATTTAAGCAATAATATAGGATGAAAATTTTATCAAGTTACTTTAGAAAATAAAATGTAATTAGTAATTATTGATATACCACAATTATGAGAAAGATGATACAAATCCAACTATGCAGATATTTTACTCATAATTCTATTTTAAATTGAATAATTCTAAATTTTTTAATTAATTATTAAATAAAGAAAAAAATATTAAATATTTTTAAAATTTCTAAGATATTATGTGCATATATTTTTTCATTAAATATTTTTTTATTAAGCATTTAAAAATTTAATAAGAGAATATTTTAAAAAATTATAACAAAACTCTTTCAAATTTTCAAATAACAATGAAACTTTAATGATTGCCTTCGTACGGGAGAAAATCTTCTCTCTCATCAGTCATGAGGATGAGTTACTTACAAGTAATTGAAATAAGTGTAATGATATTTGTAAATTATTTTTATATTATTTTTTAAGTAATAAAAAAACTCATATCCTAATATTTTTTTTTTATTTTTTAAAACAAGTAAAATTGTAAACATATATGATGTACAAAAAATATTGTATAAATATCATTTTTCTTACTATAAAATTATATATTCTTATTCAAAGACTTAAAGTCATGTCATTATTTTGTAATTTTTTACAAATTTATATAAATACAAAATTAAATTAACTATATTTTTTTATCAAACCACGTAAGTTATAAATCACATTTTTCAATTTTGAGTTGTACACGCATTTTTGTGTAGCTATTAATGTTTCAGATTTATAAAATGATAAAATCCCTTTGGTGTATCACATAAAAAGAAAAAAGAAAATCTCTTTTGGGCAGCTATGTCCATACGTTTGTGTGATATGTCACAATACAATGTACGCTTTCTTCAAATCCTCGCTGCACAAAATTTGTCCTTCTGTATGTGGTCATCCAGACCAGAACCAGAAGGGGGAAAAAAGGCCTATTCAATTATGAGTCAAAATGAGTAATTTTAGTCACATATATTTTTATTTATAGTATATTATATTTATATAATTTTTATTATTTAATTATATTTAGTTTTATTTTATTTTTTATACATATTTATTTTAATTCTATTATATAAATAAATATAAAATATATATTATTTTAAATAATGTATATTTAACTTTTTTTTCTTTTTCTTAGTTTTTCACAAATGCAATTATACATATAAAGGAATAATAACCAATATTTTAAAAATTAAACTAAACTAATTGATTGAATCAGTTGAATCATAACTAGTTTAAATATTTTCTGATTTAACTACAAATTTAACAGATTAAATTAATCAAACTATAATATAAAGGTCTTATTGGTTCAATTTTCAATTTTTAAAATATGAGTGATAACAAACATTTTAAAATCATTTACTAATATACCATAAAAAAATCATTTATTAGCTAAGCTCGAGAAGAAACTTTCATTTTAAGGAAAAAAACCAAAAAGCTATGATTTTTTTTGCCACACTATGTCCATTTTTTTATTGATTTAAGTTTGATGCCAAATTCTTAAATTGTTTTATTCATTTTTATTCTTAATTTTTATCATTATTGCATATCATAAATTTGATACTAAATTCTAAATTATTTTTATTCTCATTTACTGTCTATATCATTTTTTTCGTAAATTTGATGCAGCAGAAAAATCATTAATTTCGTTTTAATTTATACTTTCTTTAATGATATTTTATTAATGTAGTATTTCATAAGTTTGTATTTTTTTATTTTTATATAATTATAAAGCATTTCAATTTTAATCATTAAAATCCAAAAATTCTCTTTTGACGTTTATTTTAAACCAATTGTGCCCTTTACTCTTTTTCAAAAGGTCAAATTTAAACTATCACATTATTCGTTGAATTAAAATACATTTAAATTTATTTAATTTATTCATAAAATTATTTTATATATTACAAAAATATTATAATCATATATAAAATAATTTAATATCTCTATTATATTAATATATAATCTAAATACAATATACATATTTTAATGTACATAAAATATTTTCCCATGTAACAACGATCAAGCTCCAATTAGATAAACTCAAACTTAAAATCTTGACGATGCATAACTATAATTATGTGCATGGCCATCATGGATCACCCAAGTCACACTCTTGTGAAGCTCGAGAGTTTGTCCTCATTGTCTTCCTCGACATGCTTCGTTTTGATCTTCCCAATAATAATAATAATAATATGAATAAAAGATGTATGTCTTTAAATAATGATGTGTCATTTTAATATAATAATATATGTATAAAATATTATCATATGATAAATATATACTTTTAATAATTATCACATGATATATCATGTTATAATTTAAATAAGAAGTATATATGTGTCATCACATGACAAAAGTCATGCCACGCTAAATGTTTTTTTTTTTAAAGACTAGTATAACAACCTATATTTTTATAAAATATTTTTGTAAAAAATAAAATTTTAATTTATTTAAACTTGAATATTTTATTTAATTTTGTTTTAGCATAATTGTTATTAATCTAAGATTAGATAAAGTTTATAAGAATTTAATTGATAATAGTTTATAAAATTAGAAATAATAATTTATTGAAATAAAATTTATCATTTAATCTTAACAATAAAAATTAAAAATGTTTAAAAAGAAATTTATAAAAAATATTTATAAGATGATAGGTATAAAATAATATTATTTTAATTTAAATATATCTAAATATAATAATTATCTAAATAAATATTTTATTTAAAAAAATCAAAATTAGGTGCAACGTGCACCATCTCCTACTGGTGCTACGTGCACCATTTCACACCTCACAAAGCCATTCAAGTTGGTTATATAAGGGGGATGGTGGCAAGACGTGAAAACAAGAAAAAGGAACAATGGAGTGCGTGAAACCGTGAGAAAAGAGGAAAGAAAGAGAGCAAGAGAGAAAAAAGAGGGTTAAACCGAGGGAGGAAAAAAAAAAAAAAAAGAAAAGAAAGAAAAAATATAAAGTATATATGAGGTAAGAATTAAATTTAAAAAATAAAAAAATAAAATTATGGCTTTTAGTATGTTTATTGTTTTAATAGTTAATTTATTATTTTAATATTTTGTGTATATTAAATTTATTATGTATATGTAATGTTATGAAAATTTAATATTTGTTTAACTTTAAAATATTTATGATATTTGATAAAATTTAAAATTATTATACTTTGAATTAGGGATGACAATTTTACCTGCTTCATGCATCACTGCGGGTAACACTGTGATGGGAACGGGTAATACCAATCAAATTTCTCCTGCAGATATAAATACCTGTTTTGTATTATTCCCGTTTAATAAACGGACGGGAGAGGAGGTTGTTCCTCCCGTACGCCAGGTACTTCAAAAAAAATTTACACAAATATTTTATATAAAATTATTAAAAAACTTAATTATATAAATTAAAATATTATAAAATTATATAAATTTAAAAGTATTTTAGGTGTTTGACATTATTTTTAAATTAAGTTGTGTTGGATAAATTTTAAAAAATTATAGTATTATATTTTTTTATTTTTCATTTTTTTATTTTTTTATTATTTTTTTTTTTACAATTTATTGGGTACTCATGGATATCACGCAGCACCGTTTACTGCGAGAAAAGATAAACGGCACTGCATACGATATGGAGCGCGGGCGGGATGAATATTATTCACGGGGGGACGGGGACGGGGCTACTACCGGTCCCCGCCTCGCCCCGTTGCCATCCCTACTTCGAATGTTGATTCTTTCATGAGACTAATATAATAAATTAAAAAAGATTAAATATTACTCAATATTTAAGTTAAATATTTTTTTTTAATTATATTGTGTAATAAATATATGTGCATGATTTACATAAACTTTTTTTATATTTACTTTGACTTGAGAATAATTTTATGACTTTTATTTTGAACTTTGGCAATAAAAAGACTTTTGTACAATGAATGTATTATCAGGATCAAAACAAACTATGAAACATGATGATGATCTGACAAACTATGAACCATGATAAGAACTTGACAAACTATGGATTATGATGAGGACAAAACAACAATGAACTATGATGTGAACTTTTAAAAGAATTATTAAATTAATTTTAAATCATAGTTGGTTCCTTGAAGAATCGACATTTAAATTTAATAATTCTAAGTTTTGTGAATTTTATTGTCATGATTTATTTATAAATTTGTATATGATAAATTTATTTGTGATATGTTGGTGGTTTGTATTGCTTATGTTTGTGTGTGATAACAAGCAAGTGATTCATAAAAAAGTTTATACCTAACCGTTGAGAGACAGAGGGATGAATTTCTTTTTATGTTATATGTCTGGTTGGTGTGAGTATGTCTAGCATTGTTGTCATGATGTTAAAGTAACACCAGATATAAGGTTGATTCTCTATAAAAATGAAGACCTTAAAGTAAAACATGAAACAAGCAGACATGAAAAAAAAGAGTAAAGTAAATGGTGGATTCACTGTGATGAGGAACTTGTTTGCTGATGTTGTTGATGATTGGTACTTGTTTGCCAATGTTTAGAAATTGCTTACTGAAGTTTGAGGAAGTTGTTGATGTTTGTTGATACTTGCTGATAATTGATAGTTGTTTGTTGATATTTGAAGAACTTGTTGATGTTAAGCGGTATTGCATGATTTATTTAGCATTCATTCTGCTATGTTAGAATTATGTTATTATTGTCATACTTAGGTTGTCATGAGATTTTCTGTAAACATTACACAGCTGAAACTCACCATGTGTTTTCAAACGCTTTTATAACTGTTCATTTCTTACTGAGAATTTTTAATTCTCACTCAATTCATGGTGTTTTTAGCACATGATGCATTATGATTATAATCTTTTATATCATAATGACTTTGATATATGCAAGTAAAATCATGATTCTACTACTGAGTTACTTATTCTGTTGATTTTGTTTCTTTCCTTACTATTGTTTCTCTTTATTTCGATTTCGATCTTTGTCCCTTGATTTTCGAATTCAATTTTGATCTCTGTCTTTTGATTTTGAACTTTGCTTCAATTTTTGTCTCTTCGACTTTGATCTTTTCCTTCGATTTTAATCTATATCGAAACTTTGGTTGTTGTAAAACATAGTTTTGTAAAGTTTTCTCAGTTTTCTCTAATTTGTATTTCATTTAGAAAGAAACTTTTCATATTTTAACTGTTTTCTTCTGAGTCTTCGAAATTATGAAGCTTTATTCATAAAGTTGAAATCATTGTGGAGTAAATCCACTAACATTTTTATAGTCATAATTAAAGAGATTAAGAGTAATATCCTCAATTAGTAATTTTGCTATCAAATATTAATATAATAAGGGGGTTACAACTGGAAAATAAATAAAACTTTAAAATTTATTTATTAATATTATAAATTATTAAAATTTTGAAAAAATAACTCAAAAAAATTAAAAAGACTAGAAAATAAATAAAAATTTGGAATTTATTTATTAACATTATAAATTATTAAGATTTTGAAAAAATAACTAAAAAAAAGAAATTATACACAGGTTATTGATAATAAGGTGTTGACAACATCATGTGTTGACAACGTTCCTCTTTTACAAGGGTTCCATTTGATAAAAAATTTCATGCCGTCAACAAATTTGAGCTTTTGCCAAATAAATTGTTCTTCATCTCCTCAAAAGTCTATTTCCTTCTTTCTAAAACCAGTTTCATCTCTCAAAAAAACTAAACCAGTAAAGTGCTTGTAGAAAACAAAACTTGCAAGTGCTCAAACAAAACAACTACAGGTGGGTTACTTGATACTCCTATTGCCAGCATCAGCTCCCTCAGTCTGAGTCATCTTCAAGTACCCATATGACTTGATAGATATGCTCTTAGGCCGCGAAAATCACTCTACTTCGATCTCACTTTACGGTGGCATTGTTAGCGATGAAGTGCCTATGATACTGTTTGTGTGACAACAATGGGGTTGCAACTACAAAGGAGATGTGGTGGTTAGAGACTACAACAAAGGAGGGGATGTAGTGATTCAATAGATAAATGAGCTGATGGAGCTAACGACTACTACCATGACACTGAGAGTGTGAGTAGTAGCAACTTAAGAATTAGAGCATTCTTCACATTTTTGCTCAAGCATATGTAATTGGTAAGTTTTTGTATTTATTTTGTATTTTATTTCAAATTTCAAATTTGTGATTGATATGTAATTGGTTTCATATATTTGACTATATGATATTGATTATATTCATGATATCTTGGATTATATTATTCCTTAATTTGATTTAATAGAGATTTGATACCATTTATGCTATAAATATCTTATAGCAAAAATAACAAATTAGAAAGGAGTTAAATTATCCATTATTACTAAATGTAATTGATTAGGTATCTATTATGTATGTCAATGCTTGTATGAATTTAAATCTACCGTAATTTGAATTGTTTTTCATTTATTTCAAATATGAAAAGTTTGTATGTGATTTCCAATTCTATAACATATATGTGAATTATTTAATTTCTAATTCTGTCTATTTCATATGTGTTTCATATATTTTCAGATGCGGTTGACTATATTCTAATTGTTATCATAATATTTATTTAATTCCATGATTAAATGTTAATAAATTAGGGAAAATTATTCCACGATTGATAGAGAAAATTTCAAAAATATTATTATTTATATATATGTTTATTTTTATATATGTTTATTTACTTATCAATTGTAATTAAATCTAGAATATATCTTTTTATTTGTAATAAACTTATCTTCTATTTGAATTTTAATATAAATTATAGAAATAAAATTAAAATAAAATTATTTTTGTTTTATTTTATTTATTTTTTTAATATTGACCTGTGCATTGGGTGGGCTCAAACATTAGTTTGTAATAATAAAGAAGTTCATACTTCTATTTTTTTTTTTTTTCGAGTAATATTTTCAATTTAACTACACAATCATTATAACAAATAAAAATGCAAAAAAATCTAAAAAAATTATTTTATTCGAAATTAAATGCGCTAATATTGCCAGAACACTTCCCTTCATTACTAAAGTATATCATACTAAAATCTATAAATTTAAGATACAAAATATTAACCCAACAGCATTTAAAAAAAAACTAACTCAACGCATAAAAATACAAGCACTCGTGCATTGTAAACAACTAGTTACAAATTAATTTATAATTATTTAATGTATTAAATTATTTCAGCCAAAACGTGAATGACCAACTTATAAATGAATATAGCTATGGTCATGAGTTGAGTTGGTTTGGATTAAATTTGACTTGGCTTGATCTCGATCTAATATTTTAATTAGATCAATTTTTTACATTTGGTCTCAATCTAATCAAAATCCACCTAATAATTAAGTTAAGATCAAGTCGAATTGGTAATAGTGATGTACAACATTAGACATTATACATATTTAAGTGATAAAAATTTAGAAATAAAAAATTAAATTTAAGGAATATTTTACAATATTTACTTTCAAACAAATTATATTAATATAAAAATATTATTATAATATTCATAAGGTATTAATTTAAGTAAAAAAATTATATTATGCCCATAATTTTTAAAAAATTATAAATTTAATATATATATATATATATAATATATATATATATATAAAAATATATCTAGTGAGAATAATTTTTATTATGAGAAGGTAAAAATTAAAAATTACTTAAAAGTCATATGATCACTTAAAAAAATTACATATATTTATGTTCTATTCTTAATCATTAATATAAGATCTAATTATCAATATTCACTTTTCTCATTTCACATAATAAATATTTTTTTTACTAAATACACTCTCTCTATATATATATATTAAGAAATCATATGACATCAAATTAAGTAAAACTGACTCAAAATGTAACTCGAACATAACCGAAAAAAGCACCGGCGATATTTTCATAACTCAAACTCAGCCTAATGTCAAACTGTGGGTTCCTATCTTAGGCCACAAATACTTCAGGAGTAATTCGGTCTTGACATGCTCTTTTATTACCTAGTCTTCACACACTAGGAAAGCTATCATGAAAGCCACCCAGCTCTTTGGGCTGGCATGGTTCATGGATGCAGGGTAACCTATTATACATCCAAGTGGACTATATATGTTCATATTAATGAGATTGATATTATTGAGACAAATATCCATCCCTTCTTATTTAAGGGACCGTATCTGTGGGTTTACTTGGACTTCCCACCCATCACTCATCAGGCTCCTACACAATTTATATTTCACAGTTCTCGTGGGCCTGGGTCTGGCACTTAAAAGCCCCAAACAAAGTTGGAGATATTTAGTTTGGCTTATGCTTCACAATGCCGTGCCCACCAACAAACTCAGAGCTCATCGATAGCAATCTAGCAGTGAATGGGTTTTGCTCTCCTCTAGGCTCTAGGTGTTGTCTCCAAACAGAAACGAGTTTGTGCATTGTTTTCGTGACTGCACAAAAGTCCAGCCCTGCTGGGCTCGTATTGGACTAGCACTAGCTCATTGCCAGGTATTTATGACGATGGACATGACGTCAGGAACTAACTGCCTTCTCACTCTCATGCTACCATTTTTGTTTCTTGTCGCCCATGCCTGTGACTAAATAGCACTAGTTACATGGCATTTTTTTTTCCCATTTTTTCTATTTATAGTTTTATATTTTATGAATAACTAATTGTGTCATTTGAAGTCAAAAAGAAAAAAAAAACTAAGAATGTGAAATCTTTTTTTTTGGCACATAATTATGAGAAATCTTTTCTCTTATGGAATACACATAAGATATAAAAAAAGCAATTATTAATCGTACAAAAAAATTTCGTAAAACACACGAATAAATAATTTTAGTTTTAAACTATTGTCGTTAATTGTATTTTATTTTTATATGGTCCTGATGCCTTTTACGAATTATAATTCGTATGAAATAATAATACTTTAAAAGAAAATAGTTTTAGAATATTTAAAATATGACATGAGCATAAAATACCGTGTTATATATGTGAATAGACATGACTCATTGTACTCATATATCATATGAATACTTAGCCAAATATGAGTACAAGTGTATCTCACTTATTATATATTGTATAAATGAGTTCTTATTCTATATGATAATATTAATAAGGTTTCGTATGAATATCGAATTTTATTCAAATAATATAACACTAACGTAAACGAAGAAGATAAAGTTTGCATAAAAAATAGTGGAGCTTAGAGAGTTGTTGAAGTGCAATAACAGTACCAAAACCAAATGTCCTCTTATCTAACACTAACCCAACTCCTACCTTATCCATTTCCCGCTTCCTCCTCCCTCCAAAACCATCACCACCTTATCACTCCTTCCAAACACCCTTCTCCACCCTCCACCACGGCCACCCCCACTGCAACCACCACTGTCTCAGAACCCCGTTTTCCTTCATCATGGATCGACCACCTCCGCTCCCAAACCCAATCCTCCGCATTCTACGAAGCCATCTCCACCTACATCAACATGCTCACCGCCGGTGCACCACCTGACAACTTCGCCTTCCCCGCCGTCCTGAAATCCGTCGCCGGCGTCCACGACCTGAACCTCGGGAAACAGATCCACACCCACGTCTTCAAATTCGGCTACGCTTCCTCCTCCTCCGTCACCGTCGCCAACTCCCTCGTCAACATGTACGGCAAATGCGGCGACATCGAGGGTGCCCACAAGGTGTTCGATAGAATCACCGACAGAGACCACGTTTCGTGGAACTCCATGATTGCCACATTGTGTCGTTTTGAGGAGTGGGAGTTGTCTTTGGAAGCGTTTCGGTTAATGCTGTTGGAGAATTTGGAACCCACTTCGTTCACTTTGGTGAGTGTTGCTCATGCGTGTACCAATTTGCGTGATGGGGTGTGGCTTGGGAAGCAAGTGCATGCTTATACTTTGAGAAGAGGGTATTGGAGAACGTTCACTATCAATGCTTTGGTGACAATGTATGCAAAACTAGGGAGAGTTGATGATGCTAAGGCTTTGTTTGAAGTCTTTGATGATAAAGACATGGTGTCTTGGAACACCATTATTAGTGCACTCTCTCAGAATGATAGATTTGTGGAAGCGTTGTTGTATTTACACCTTATGCTCCTCAATGGGGTTAAGCCTGATGGGGTTACATTGGCAAGTGCTCTGCCTGCTTGCTCCCATCTGGAGATGTTGAACATTGGAATGGAAATACATTCGTATGCATTGAGGAACGCGGATTTGATTGAGAATTCTTTCGTTGGTAGTGCTTTGGTTGACATGTATTGTAATTGCAAGCAAGCTGAAAAGGGTAGAAGAGTTTTTAATGGGATCTTGAGGAGGACGGTGGCAGTTTGGAATGCTATGATTGCTGGTTATGCACGGAATGAATTCGATGAAGAAGCGTTAGAGCTCTTCATTGAGATGGTTGCTGAATCGGATTTTGTTCCGAATGCCACCACATTATCAAGTGTTTTGCCTTCTTGTGTGCGTTGTGAAACGTTTTTAGACAAAGAAGGGATCCATGGTTACATAGTGAAAAGGAGCTTTGAGAAGGATAGGTATGTGCAAAATGCACTGATGGACATGTATTCCAGAATGGGGAGGATAGAAATTTCAGAGAGCATATTTAGCAGCGTGGATAGAAGGGATATAGTGTCTTGGAACACAATGATCACTGGTTATGTCGTTTGTGGGCACCATGGTGATGCGCTTAATCTAATGCATGACATGCAAAGAGGTCTAGAAGAAGATGGGAGTAACACATTTGATGATTATGTGGATGATGAAAGCATTCCCCTCAAGCCAAATTCAGTAACTCTAATGACAGTGCTTCCTGGTTGTGCTGCCTTGGCAGCGCTAGGTAAAGGGAAAGAGATTCATGCTTATGCTGTTAAACAAATGCTGGCAGCAGATGTTGCTGTGGGAAGTGCACTAGTTGACATGTATGCAAAATGTGGTTGCTTGAACTTATCTAGGATAGTGTTTGATCAGATGCCTATAAGAAATGTTATTTCTTGGAATGTTCTTATCATGGCTTATGGGATGCATGGGAAAGGGGAAGAAGCTTTGGAGCTTTTTAGAAGAATGGAGGCAGAAGGAGACTGCAATGGGGAAGTAAGGCCCAATGAAGTGACCTATATTGCTATTTTTGCTGCTTGTAGTCACTCTGGGATGGTGGATGAAGGCCTTAATTTATTCCATACAATGAAAGCCAACCATGGGATTGAACCCACAGCTGACCATTTTGCTAGTCTTGTAGACTTGCTTGGCCGATCTGGTCAGGTGGAAGAGGCATATAAACTGATCAATACAATGCCATCCAGTATGAATAAAGTAGATGCATGGAGTAGCTTGCTTGGTGCCTGTCGGATCCACCAGAGTGTGGAAATTGGTGAAATTGCAGCGAAGCACCTATTTGTCTTGGAGCCAAATGTGGCTAGCCATTATGTTCTGTTGTCTAACATATACTCTTCAGCTGGACTTTGGGACCAGGCAATGGATGTTCGGAAGAAAATGAAGGAAATGGGAGTAAGAAAAGAACCTGGTTGTAGTTGGATTGAGTATGGTGATGAGGTTCATAAGTTTTTGTCAGGGGATGCTTCACACCCACAAAGTAAAGAACTCCACGAATATCTTGAAATTCTGTCACAGAGAATGAGAAAGGAGGGCTATGTACCTGATACTTCTTGTGTACTTCACAATGTTGATGAAGAAGAGAAAGAAACTATGCTCTGTGGGCATAGTGAGAGACTGGCAATAGCTTTTGGCCTTCTAAATACCCCTCCTCGAACTACCATTAGAGTTGCCAAAAACCTTCGGGTTTGCAATGACTGCCATGTTGCTACTAAATTCATATCAAAGGTTGTGGACAGAGAAATCATTCTTAGAGATGTAAGAAGGTTCCATCATTTCAGAAATGGAACTTGTTCTTGTGGGGATTATTGGTAAAAAATGAAAAGTAAAAAAATGATTCTTTCTTTTTAATTTGGATAACTAAGAATCTGTATAGAATTGCATGTTGTATCTTCTGAATCCCTGAGATTGTTTTCATCTAACTCATAAGCTGCAGTTTCTCCCAATTCTTTAATACTAACGCCCAATTCTCCAGACTGTATTACTACTAGTTATATCTCAAATAACCTATACCCATCTCTCTTGCTTCTTTTTCTCCACTATTTTGCAAATGACTTTTTAGTTTTTAGAAATTCTATCCTCAGTCATTGAGTGCAACACCTTTGGTTCCAAAATCCAATGGCAACAAGGCTCACACTTCAGGAGAAGAATAAATTCAAAGGCTGGTTTTCGGACCTAATCAAGAATTTACCTACGTGGCGGGATGGAGACGACCTCAATCCTATATGGTCTGTGGCTAGCCTAAAGCAGCTTTGTTTTGGGTTATCGGAACTCTATGCAAAACTGATTCAATAAAGATATAATATTATTTTAACAAAAAGAAAATTACAGATATTTTCTTATTATATATGGTATGTCACTGATTGTTAGCAGTTTTATAAAATAAATTAGGCTGAAAGTTGAACCATGTGGGGGAAAGAGCAAACCCATGACATACGTGATCACTGCGAGGGTTGATGTGGTTGACGACTATGTAGTAGTCTGTGATGGGAGGGTTTATGAAGATCAACATTATATTAACGCGTTAGGTTAATTTTAAATTACAGATCAAATGAAAACATGACTATTTTAAAAAAATTTCCCCTTCAAAACCATGTTCAAATTATATCAAATAGTAAGGTTTCCAGAAGCTTTTGACGATGAAATTTCATGTCAACACAGTGGCTTTTCACTGCCGTTTCATGGATTTTTAGGAGATTAAATCTTAATTAATTTGTTATGATAATGTGTTTTTATTATTAGAAATGTTTTTACCTTTAAAACCTATAAAAAAAACCGCATTGAAAATGTGCATGTGGTAGAAATATTAGTGACTTTCTTGTCTTTCAATCAACCAAGAATTATTTTTTTTTTGGCATAGCTCCAACCAACTAGATAGCCACAGCCTTAGTATTCTTGGTATTCATTATCTCAAGTTATCATGTTTACATGACAAGAAATAAGAAAACATCAAACCATTACAATAACTAAGAATTTTTAATTAAAAGTTAAATCATCCAAATATACAGGCAACAATGTAATCTTTTAATTTCCTTTTACACTTCTTTTCTAATTTGGTTAGAGCTTGATCAAGGAACAGAAAAAAAATTAAAGAAAAAGAAGACGAAGAAGCGGGCAAAGTCAAATGAATAAAATAGAAACAAATCTGTAATTCATGGGTAAAAGCATTATTTTAGGCTATCCAGGTATATAGCAGTGTTACAAAATTTTCCTGGGTATTTTGCAGTTAGTAGAGATTGGGATCAAAACAGTATTTGGTCTTGATAAATCTCCAATGTTTGGATAACTTTCTCAATGAACAATTTCCGGTGCAATCTATACCTGCTCAAAAAGCATTCATAGTGAATATAGGGTTTAGGGTTTAAGATGTTACTGAAATGAAAATTTAAAAAGCTTATGAAACTGCTAGATGATGTAAATTTGGCATACTTTATTGCTGCTTCAAGTGTCCTCGTAGCTTCTGGCAAGGAATCTGTGGTCATGACGTGTAAGCTAAGCATTAGCTTATATCATAAAAGCAAAGTCCAATTAAGACCAAATAGTCACACAATTGCAGCTTTTGGTTAATTTAGATCTCTTTCAAAAGGTTGCGTCCATCCTAGAGGATGGGAGGGACCACTTAACTATAAGATTCCACACAAGTGGTTGAGCTTTTTGTCCACTGGATAAGTGTTAACTGAATTGAGATGTGTGCCTAGTGCAATTAAAATTCTCAACAAAGTCCTTGAACTTGCTGGTGGTCAATGGAGGCTAGATTGGTCGAGTTCTCCATAGAACCCCTGAACCTTATTTAGCATATATAATTGTAGTCAGGTAAACTTGTAGCTTCAACCCATAATATAGCTTGTTTTGGTTACACTGAGAGACTAACTCCAGGCCAACCAGAATATCCCCCAAAATGAGAAAAATACTGCAGTTAATAGGCTCATGCTAAAACAAAGAGCCAACTTTGCCATTTTCAGGATGATATATATTCTCACAAGTTTGTCATATCCCAAAATAAATTATTATGACAATCAGTTCTATGTTTCTAGTGTAAGGAAATGAACATCAAACTTACCCAACAATTTCTGGTCTTGCTTAGAGGTTGTAGCAAATTTTGCAAGCATCTGTTGGCATTCTTCTTGTAACTCCTTCACAGCCTTTCTTTCCACACTAGGGATTGCAGGCACATCCCCATCTGACCAAGTTGGCAATGTTCGTGCTGCAGCAATAACTGCTCCATCAACAAAAGTATCTCTAGCGTTTGATAGACGATCTGCTACAAAATCCATATTGATATCCTCAATAATGCCAATTTGAATTTAGAAAAGCGTAATCAAGCAGATTCTAGAAAGAAAATTCATATTCCCCATACTGTTATGGTAATACTCTTCAGGAAGGCCAGATATGTTGAAGACTGACAAGAAGGAATCCAAATGAATATGTGCATTGCCTGACAATTTGATCACATCCCAAGGATTCTGCAAATGTAAGTTACTCTTAGGACTACATTTTCAAAACTCAATAGATCTAATACCAAATAACATATGTTTACATGAATTGTTCATTACAAGAATAATTAAAGAACCAAAATAATAGAAATACTTCAAAGGAGCACCAGGACATGGCATACTTTATAGTGACTATGGACATGTGATCATACAAAATAATAGAAGGATTTTCTCGTGTGGATTAAGTTGGATCTCTAGTGGATAGGAGATCAACTTTAGGATACTGTGTTTGTGGGAGGAAATTTAGAGCTTGTATGGTTTGTTTTCTTGTTTTCTATCATGTTTTCAAAGTTTTGCGAAGGAAATGGAGAAAATGGTAGGAAATAGAACAAAACAAGATGACATTTTTGTAATTATAATGAAAACATATCAACTGAAAATAAAAACAAGAAAACAAACCAAACATGCTCTTAGATTCGTTGAGAAGAAGCAAAATGTGGTGTCTGGATTGAGTAGAGTCAGAGTACTGAGCTATGGCTCAAACCACTTGTCAACTGATTTTGATGTGACAAACAATTACTCAATGAGATTGACTTCAAGAGCACCTCGCACATGAGATTTTTATGTGACAACCAGGCAGGTCTCCACATTGCATCAAACTAGTGTTCCATGATAGAAAAAAAAATATTGAGATTGTTTTTTGCTTGATTCATGAAAAGTTGTAGCAAGGACTCATTTATAACTACTTTGTGAAGAATGGAGAGCAACTAGATATTTTTACAAAGTCATTCCCTAGTAATAAAGTTGACTATATTTGTAACAAGCTGGCAGTAATTAACATCTGTGCTCCAACTTGAGGGGGTGTTAAAATATATTAGTATATGGGCTTATCTATTTGGGTTAGGGTTCGTATATGGGCTAGGCTTGTGTGTAAAAAACTTGTACTTGCCCCAATCTGAACACACACATATACACACACACACACAATAGTTGGGAGCCTAACAATTAGTGTTAGCACATCCCCTATAAGGGAGCTTGTCCCTCCATTGGGGGAGCTAAGTTTCTGTTCTGAGTCATACCGAAATTCTCACTGTATTGAGAGATTTCTCCTTGTTATTAAGAGTTCAAGAACTCACACTCACACACTCTCTCTCTCTCTCTCTCACACATACACACTCTCATAAAGACAGGAACTTTAAGAATTTTTGAAGAAAGTACGACCAAAAGAAATATGTAAGATTAAGACCACTAAAACATAAAAAAAGAAGCCTGATCAACTGGATGGAGGTTAAAGTTTTGAACAATTGAAGCAAATCATTTGGTCATTTTTTATGTGTTTTCTAGTGATACTTGCTATACATACACTTTACATGCTTCTTTTAATCAATTGGATTTCCAATAACTTTTGCAAGAGTAACATGTAATTTCTATACATCAAGTTTTGTAAGCATTGAACAGTCACAAGATGAGATGCCATTAATCACTAAAAGAAAATGAATACTGACATTGCTCTGGCTTTTCAAAATGTAGCAGGGACTAGGGAGAGAGGACAGGCACTTCTTTTTATTTTGAATAAAAATATAAAATTGACTTTTGCATTGAGAACGGGCTTACAAAACTTCCAACCAAATTCTCAAAGTGAAGATTAACAAAGTATTGAAAGGAGAGGTTCTTGGTCTGACAATATTGGAAAGGGAACTGAGTGAACACTGAAAGACTGTCTAGGAAGAGAGAACTTGAGCTCAACTAGGAGAGAGTTTTTTTTCTCTTTTTCCCATCAATGGGATTTGTCATGGCCTTGTCTCCAGCCATGGATACAGATCTTAAAATTGCTTGAACACCATTGTGCTGATGAGGGGAGAAAGAGAAGAATTAAAAAAGGAAGAAATTTTTCAATAGAAATGGGTACAGTCAAACAGAACTCTATGTGAGAGAAAGAATTGAGAGTGCAATCTGAATGAAGGCCAGGGGCGGGTAATCAAGATGGTAGAGAAAGAAGAATAGCTGAATAGGTCAAAGCAAGGAGAATTAATTCAGAAAATTAATGATGTGTTTTTTGAGAGGACATAAATACCTAACCCAATCCTATCACGTGTTTAAAAAACTTTCGTGTGTTTAATAAAATGAAAACTCAGGTTCTTTTGTCTGAAGTTGCAAAATTTTATAGCAATATTGAACTTTTATTTATGGGAAAGAAAATATCTAGAAGTGTAGAATCAAGCAAGAAGCACAATGGCTTAGTGGTAAAGTGCCAACCATCTTTCACAAGTGCCAAATTCGCTTTTGGCAGTGTTCATCTCTAGCAAATAATATTGGTGGAGTGATGATGTGGCTCTTCAAGGAATAACATGTCACTGAAAACCACTACTGGCCTAACTATTTATACTGTTGCCAACTCATCCAGTTTTCACAAAACTGGACCAGTTCTCAATTCAACTGGTTGGACTGCCTTGTCCAGTACAGTTTTTGAAACACTGCTTTATATATTGATGGTTTAGCGTTAGTAATTCAAAATGTTGGCAGACATTAGTAAACTTCAAGAACACAGCTTGACATAATTTTTAACTAACTGAAATTTCAAGTACCTAATACCAAGGGTAATGCTAGACATACAAAAGTTAAAGAAACAAAAATTCACCACTTTCTACATCATTAAATTTATCTCTGGAGGTACATCAACACAAATCCACATATTATCCAAATGCTTTATACATGGGATGTGTCTTTTATCTCTCCAAGAGTTGTCTCTACTATTTTGCTAAAACTAAACTTAAAAAATAACTACCCAAAATGAATGAGTCATAACCAAAAAAATGAAAGGAAAAAAAGCTCTAAACTGAGTTTCAGAGGGAAGAAATTATAATGCAGTGGTTGACAATGACATTTATAATGAATAGGCTTTCAGTGTGTGATTTTTCTTTTTTTCTTTTTCTTTCCTTTATTTAACGCTTATTTTCATGAACTTCTGTTGCAATAAGTGAGGGTCTTAACCCACAAGTTTTCAGGACAAAGAACTAAAAAATATAGAACATTCCTTTCACCAAGATTTAAATGGAAAGAAAAATACCACGGGTGATGAAAATCCATATCTTTGCATTAACATGTCATTCTTCTCTCTGCTCATGTAATTAACTGTCATCTGTTACAATTTTTGACAGCATAATCAGGATCTCCATGTGTCACAATGAAATAATACAAACAGTAAAAAAAAAAGCAAGGAAAATTTTTAGTTTCACTAACATAAAAGCAATTATTCTCTTAAAGCATGTTAACCAATCTAATAAATAAATTAACCAAGAAATATTGATGAAGCTTATGAACAATAACACTCATCCTCTGTCGCTTTAATTGTGTCTGGACCATAAAATTGAAGATAAGTACAAAACATAAAGACATAATTATACAATTAACTATTGATTGGCAGTTGTGACATAAGTTGTTCGGCATTCTAGGGGAACATAGATTTACCTTCTCAACTTCAATTTATTTTTTCCTCAATCAATTTAGAGGTTTTGGCAACAGCAAGGAATTGTGGACCTTTGATCTTTTTGCTGGTTTGAGATGCATATATCTCTAGCATAACATGAGAATTTTCAGCCAGAGATTCTTACCATAGACTTGTGTTTCTAGCTTATATAAGCATTTTGTCTGATGGGTTGTTTAGGGGTTTCTTCAACAAATATGCAAAGGGGCTGTAGAATGTTGCTCTTTCTTTACTCTTTTTTTTTTGTTCTTTAGCAAATATGCAAAGGGGTTGTAAAATGTTGTTTTTTCTTTACTTCTCTTTTTCTGAGTTCTTTTTGGTGTTTTTTCTTTGCTTAGGAGGATTCTTGATTGTCCTGTTTAGTATTTTTTCACTTTCTTAGTAAAGTCAACTTTTGAATGCTTGTAAACTCACCATGGCTATACATAGCATGGTTTCTCCTATTTATAGGAGTTCCACTTCCTCAATATATGGTGATGATCTTGCCAAATGTATGGTGGGGATGTGGTTCTAGAACCTTCCCCACCTCTTCTTTTAGAACCTAGAGATATGTAGAATGGTCTAGAATGTTCTTGAACTCTCATGGTGCCTAGAGTTGTCTAGAACCTTCTCTAAGATTCTAGAATGTGTTCTGTAATGTTCTTCAATATTCTAGGACCTTCCAGTGAGTTCTAGAATGTTCTTCAAGATTCTATAACATTCTAGAGAGTCCTAGATTCTTCTCTAGTGTTCTAGAATTCTCTCGGCAACAAGCCTTTACGTGATAAATTGACGTCCATGAGCATCCAAGAAAGCCATAGCGTGACAAAGGGTGGCTAAGGATCTCAAGCATTTGTTCCTCAATACACGCTAGAAAACTAATTTCTCAAATAGCATAACATAATGGTTCAACAACAACAACAACAACAACAACCAAGCCTTTTCCCACTAGGTGGGGTCGGCTACATGGATCAAACGACGCCATTGTGCCCTATCATAATGGTTCATGGATCAAAAAATGCAAGTGATTCTTGTTACAAGCCAACAATAGCTCATGAAGAATCAAACTGTTTCAGTCCAAAATTGAGAGCAGTTTCTTCACAATACCTTCTCTCAACAATTTTAATAGGGTATAGGAATATTATTCTAGCCCTTGGTGTTGAAAAACAGTAAATAAACCTTACAGCAGTAGTTCCTAAGTTCAAACACCTTGTATACCCATTTTTCAGATCTTTTATGGAAAATGGATTATGCATTCAAATTTCATTTGACAACTCTCTATCTGTCTATATTTCTCCCTGTCTTCTGCAAACAATTTACTTTCTCTAATTTTAGATAATCAATGTTATGAGGGGAAAAAAACCTGCTTTAGTATAAGCATGGAATCCAGCCCACTTTAAAGAAGCATCAAATGGTTTACCTCATCTCCCTTTCTGATCCGCTGTCCAGCATTTATAAGCACCTCAAGCATTCGGTCCTTAAAACGCCAATGGAAAAAACAATTTGGCTCAAATGAATGGTTCAGCATGTCTGAAAAGTAGGACTAAGTTAATCAAACAGACAAGTTTAAAAAAAAAATCTTAAGTGGGAAAAATTAACACCACCGCCACCTATGATGCAAGACAAATAAACTTTTACACACTTTTTGCTTATTTGTTTTCCTCTACCCTTTTTTCTTGTTCTTCTTTTTTCCATTACAATTGTCATAATTGAATGGATATTGTGAACATGATTTAACTTTTACCTAAAACTATCTATCTTTTTTGTAAAAGAAAATTCTCCAAAAGTTAATATATATCTACAGGCTATGAATCTTGACTAGGGAAAAAAGAGATGCATTCTATGTATAATCTTGTGCTACTTGTTCATCAAGTTTTAATATTATTGAACCCTTCAAATAGGTAGACAACACCATAATAAATAAACTATATAAGAAAATGGAACTCTGGCGAAAATTATGAAGGTAAGCGATTTGTTTGATTATATTATGAGTGCAAAATAGGTATCATATTTTGTCTCACTATAAGGTGGATCTAAGCTTACCAGCATAAGGAATCAGCATATTTGCTTCTTGATTTAATGCACCAATTCTCATTTGCATGTTAATACATCGTGATTGTGCAATACCCACCGCCCAAATGAACCTTCGAGGATCACGAGCAAGACGCTTTATTTTAAGGGGTGCAGCACTGTGCTGAACGAGGTTAACAGAATTTGTTAAGAACACAAAATAAGTTTTGTGCATAATGGAAGATTAACAAATTTAACAAAGACAATTTGCCCTTTACCCAGTTCTTCCCCCAGAATTCTAAGGCTCGTTGCTGCTGGTTTCTCATAGTAGAAGCAAGATTGGGATCTTGCAGCTCCAAAAGTTCCTCCTGTAGGAGATACAGATCAATATGAGATATATAGTAAAGCTGTTTCTAAAACTGTATGGTAAGTTTCAAAAGTAGCTATTCTAGTAATTCATACACGAGTTTAGATGAGCTTATACAATAAAACTTTAAAACAACAGAGGATTCCATGCCAACTTCAAAGAGCTGATATGTATTTTGAGGCTCAACCAAAATTTATACAAATCATCTTTGAGGTTTCTACCAAAATAAACAAAATATAAAAACCTCAATGACCTGAGTTACAACTTAAAATACATTGGTAAAGGAAAGCTATTAAATTTAGTCAAGTGCAATTCCTAAAGTAAAATTAATTGCTAGACTGCTCCAACCAAATTTTTGTATAGGCCAATCAAATATGTTAAGATAAGAACCAAGTAAAGCAAAGGGTCTCTCAGATCTCCACAAAACACCAGAAAGAAACAGACAACTTTCACATCCTACAACATATATTACTAAGAAAAATTACAATTTCTAGTCTTATGACATGATTCAACTTCAACATAGAAAATGCACATTAAAATATTTTCAAATAAAAAACTTGAAACAACCCAACAAGGGGAAATTGAAACACCTAGTATGTTCATGATGTCCCTTTGTTATCGTGAATTCATCAGTGTGCATGTCATAACCTCAGTAATCTCATAGAAGGGATACATCTAATCTAAACCTACTTATCAAACCATGGTTTAAATATACAAAACCAGTTATTTTACACACCTCTGTAGCTAGAAGTAAGCTAGAGCACTCATCTGCACTTGGTAAGAAGTCACCATACAACTGCCAAAAGTTGTCTTCGCAGTCAAATGCAAATAAGAGGAGGCATGCTAACCTTAGGTCCCAATCTGTCTGCCACAAAGATTTATGCAATTACAATAAGCAGGATGACCAGAAAGGGACTTTTTAAGTAGGTACAACTGTTACAACAACAAAGGGTGACAAATTGATATTTTATCATGCAAAGAATCAAACAAATCAGTTATATCTTGTTATGAACTTATGAATTTAGAGGAGAATTGTAATTACCTCTGGATTCGTCGAGTTGATAATATCAAATATTGGATGACCCACTGGAATTATGTCAGGGAAAAACATCCACGGGAGCTTCTTGCTTATGGTTAACATCAATTCAAGAGGAATTTCCATTATAACCTGCCCAAGTACATCATTACGGAAAACAGCCATGGACAACAACTAAGAATATAATCATAAAGGATATTATACAAATAACTACCCATGTAAAAAAATTTAAAAGTTCACTATTTGTACAATTATTTTCACATGTGCCACTTCCAGCAGTCATAAAGGCTTTATAACTGGTAGAATGCAAGTGGAGTACCTTCACTTGCAGCAATCTTAAATGAAGTTACTCACCCTTGCTCGGCGAAGAGGTTCTACATCTTTGGAAGCATACACACCAAATCCATCCGGCCCTTCCTTAAACTCAATGCCATAAGCTCGCATGCTTCGGACATAACCTATCTTGTAGAAATCAGGATCTGCAGGCTCCAACTAGAGGAACAAACAAATTATAAAAAAAAAAAAAAAATCACAACTGAATATCTCATCAAAACTAAAGACCCTTAAAGAATTTACCCAAAGGCTGATTATTCAGGAATGAAGATACTGAATCTCAATACTAAGTCTACTCTATCTGCTATGAACATAAAAAAAGCACATCAAATTATGGAAACAGCACTCACTCTACTCAATCGTTTGCATTTATAAGCTAATTTAATTTAATAGGCTCTGGTCATAGTTGTTACTTCCTAACCATCAACAACAACCAAACAGTGGAGGGCAAGTGGAAACCAAAAAAAAAAAAAAAGAGTTTGGACTTGGGATTTACTTCAGAAGATGACTCTTCAACTTTGGGAGGCTGAAACAAGGGAAATGGGGGTGCATCAATCGAAGCTTTGATGGGTCGAACTTTGTGCTCAGCATGAGAGCCAAATGAGTAAGAGGGTCGCCACAAGAAGCCATGGCTCAAACCTTTGAACTGTTTTAGCATGAAAACCAAGCTTAGGAAGAGGTTCAGATTGAAAAGACACAGAAAGGATGGAAAAAAGGAAAGAAATTTGAACCTGGGTATTGGAGAAGAAGCAGTGCGTTGGCTGATAAAGAGGAAAAGAAGAAGCCATTGGAAAGAAGCGCTAAGTTAAAGCATGTGTTGTTGTGTGCACACACACTGTGTCTCTAATGATGATGCAAATCCAAGTAACGGAACAGAGTAGACCAGAGAGTAGAAGAGTATAGACAACAACGTTATCCAGTCTTCGGTGCCTCTAAGGAAGCTCTCCTTAATTTCGAAGGGTGACGTTTGCGCTAGAATATTTGAAAAATATTTTATAATAATTTTATTATATTTTAAAGTATTATACATAATTTTTTAAGTAGTATTTAGAATTAATTAAAATTAAAAATAATTTCATTTAATTTTGTTTAAAATTTATTAAAAAAATAAAATTTAAATTAATTTAAAAATTAAATTTGTATTTAAAATTCTTTAAAATAATATTTGATTTAATTTGATTTAATTATTTTATATCTTTATTTTTATGAGAAGTAATTATTAAGAATAAAATAATTTATTTATTTTAAATCAAATTAAATTTTATTAAATTTAATGAAATTTATAAAATAAAAAAAATAAATCTATTCAATTTTAAAAATTAAATTATTTTTATAGTTTAATATTTTAAATACAAAATTTAATTAGATTTGATTTATAAATTAAATCATCATACTCTTAGAATATATTTAATTTATTTCTTTATTTTTGATATTAAGACAGATATATTTTTATGTTAAGACATTTATTTTTTATAATTTAATTTTATTCTAAATAAATAATTAATAATATAAGCCTATATAATATAAGTTATATTTGTACAATTATTTTTTAATATTTTTTCTCCTACAAATATAAAAAAATTAATAAAAACTTACAAATCATTATATACAAATAAATGTATTTGCGTAACGAATAAATGTAACAGAATTATTATCTGAAATAATAGTCTGTAACCGTAAGGGAGAGGAACCGCTCCTCCATGTACTACAACTCCTTTTTATCTTTTTTGTTTTACTGAAATTTAATCTTCCAATCTTATAGCCATAGGAAAAATATAAGACAAAATCTTGTTTGAATTTATGAGTATCAAGCTAAACTTTACAAAGTATCAAATTTCAAAATTTCTTTATTTATAATCCGCGTGAGTTTTTTTTTCTCATTTTAAGTGTTCAAATTCTTACCATCACCGAATTTATAGAAGTAAAAAGGTATTTATTTTTGTTCATCTTATTGATAATTAGAGGATGACAAATTTTTAAGAAGTAAAAAGGTATTTATTTTTGTACCAAAAAATTTAAAAAAGTAAATATTTATTCTATAAGCAAGTGAAGACTTAAGGAGGGGTTATTCATATTCCAAGTTATCTATTTATATTTCCTGTTAACTACTTTTGATTATAAATTTTTAAACTGTTCTCCATTTAAATTTTTATTCAATTAAAATCTTAATTAATTATATTTTATATTTTTATATTTAATTTAATTGAAGACAAGTGAATTAATGAATTTTTGTACTTATAAGAATAAATAAATAATTTTTTTGCATTTTTATGTTTTGTTATTATTTTGTAAATTGAATTTACAAAGCGATAAACTTAAGTAATGAATAATGTACCAAAAAGACTTAAGTAATGAAGTAAAGTGGTGTAATAAACCATTTAATTTTAAAGGAAATATTTTTAAAAGTTTTTACATAGTAATTTTATCATGATTATATGTAGCTTAAATTAGAATTATAAATTTTTTATTATGATTGTGTAGCGTAAGAAACAATGTCCAAGTTCATATTAATATTTTTGTAAAATACATGAATCTATTAGAAGGCAGAGATTGTCCACGTATCTATTAATGGGAAGAGATCATAATAGATTCACCTCCTGTCCCTGATCTTGATGTTATCCTCCCCTACTCTAATAGCTACTAGTGTGTGGAACGGCAGCTGCATACTGACTGTCCATAACCTCAATCACCTTGTTGGCTATGGCACTTGCATAGACTGATGAACCTTCTTCAATTATCTGCTTCAGTGAAACAAGCAACATTTGAATATACAACTACAGTGTGATAATTCTATTCATACAGGAGAATTTATAGTTACTCAGTTAGTTTATGTCAAAACTCAAAAGAAATACCAACCTTGCTAGCTATTGAACAAGAAACTGCAATATTAACCAACATGCCCACCTGCAACATGGTGAAGATCCAACTGAAGTTCATCCAGAACCTTGGAGACAAACATCAGGCAGTTAATCTTCTTCCTCTGAACAAGTTTGATTGTAACTTCGTCATCGATTATCCGGACATCAACCTCACTATCTTTGGATTTCCTCTGAAGCCATGAGGTTCTTATGCACCCATCTGGGTCACCAAAAGGCTTTATTTTGCAGCTCTCTGCAGCATCATCTTCAGTTTTGTGCCTCTTGCAACTCTTCCTCCCATATCTTTTCTTCTCCACCAATAAATTGAGCTCATTGACTGTTCTAATCAGTTCTCTCATATACTCAATGGCATCTCCCACCACAGATGCTCTATCTATCTATGTTATTTCCAGACCACAACAGAAGGAACCAAAAATGTCACCAAAAGTTAAACCAAAAACAACTTGATTCAGAAACAAAATAAAATGTCAGTTACCAAATTAGTACATGTTGTTATATAATGTATACCTTGGTGGGGTTTGGGATAAGACTCATCAAGACTTTGTATTTGCCATTCAATTGCTCTCTTCTTTGTTTCTCAGTTGCAAAATGTTTGGTATCTTTTTCTTCCCTTCCTTTGCCAACAGAAGCTGTGACTCTGTTGAACTCTAGCACTCCAATGTCAAGCTGGCTCCCATGACCCTCTGGATACACACCTCAATTTCCCTCCATCTCATCTCCTCCACCAAAGAGGGAATCATTCCTGGAACTGGTTGCCAAGCTGTAGCCATGGGGGAGAGACTAAAACAGCTCTCTGAGGGCTGGAGGCTGTGGAGGCAGATTCAAATAAAATATAGGATCATACAAAACAGTGGATACACTTGTGTTGCCTGATCCTATATATTGGAAGGTCACCAAGAAATCCCATAGAATGCTGAAAATTGGGTATCTTCTGAGTTTGGTTTGTGAAGCAACAAAGGGATGGGTTGGTGTGCAAAGATGAGGCTGAGCATCTGGGCAAGAAGAGACGAAGGTTCAGGAGATCTGGTGAAGTGTAAGGAGGGTGAATTGTAGCTTTGGCTACAATTTTGTGCCTCAGTTTGCTGAAATTGTTGATCAAGTGGTTGTTGCTGTTCATGGAGATTAGCAAAGCCCATATCTTGTAGTTCCTGAATGTTAAGAGTCCCAAGTGGATTGCTCATAGGGAATGACATCAATGGCCTCTTGTACCAACTGGGTACCGATGTAGTTGTTGTTGTTGTTGTAGGAATTCCCCATGTTCAAACCTTGACGTTGTGGATGTATGTTGTCCTTAAATGTGGCAGAGACTCCATTTTCAAAGGTGGAGACATCTTGTGTGTGTGGTGGATTGTGGTGGTGATAGGAGAGCTCCTCCACAGAAAGCCTGAGATTCTCTTCAAGGCTGTTGTCATTGCTGTTTGTGGGGTTGCCTGCAACCATGAGTGGTGGTGGAGGTGGTGATAGGTGTGGCACAGTTTGGGAAAAGATATCTTTCTTTGAGATTGAACCTTCTGCCATTGTGTTGGGATCAAGGCAACCAGTCTGCTCATACATTTTGGGCCTGTCTCCAGCACTGCCGCGACCGTAATTAATCGCGGCGAAATAGCAACTTAAATTAAAATAATTTTTTTAAGTTTAGGAGTTGTCACCAATTTTATTTTTAATTAGGAAAAAATGAAAAATTCAAGAAAAATAGTCTTTGAAATTAGATTGGATTCGGAAGTTGGTTATGTGTAGAGAAGTGTGAAAACTTAATCCTACAGCACCCCTAACACACCCGTCCTAAGATGGTACCTTAAATTAATTATGTAAATTCTTAATAATCCTTGAAAATATTTGTTTTACCCCTTTTGTAAAAAATATGAAATAAACAAATAAATTATGAAAAATTAATTTTTAGCTTGACGGACTATGATTCCCGCTCCTACGTATCCTCAGGTGCAATGAGGAATTCAAAGTCACGTAGTTCTTTAAAAAAAATATTTGTATGTTGATTAATTAAACAAAGATTTGATTCTTAATTTTGAAAACTTTAATTAACAAGTCGTCGCGACTTAGTTAATCAAATTAAAGTTTAAATAGATGAAACTCAAAAATACACTTTTGTAGATGATGTCACCCATTGAATCATTAAAATTACATGTCACAACTCGGATGATTATAAAATTATAAGATCAATAAGTTGACACAACTCAATTAATCCTATTTTACTCTTCAAAAGGGTTTAATATTTTATTTCTTATTTTTTAAAAAAATAATTTGAATCATCAATCATCATGTCACAAATCGATGATTATAAAGTTTTAAGATTAACAAGTTATCACAACTCAGCTTAACCCTAATTTATTCTTTTCTTAGGAGGTTCAATTACTTTATATTTTTATCATCGTTTTATTTTTATTTATTTTTATTTATTTTTATTTTTTAGTTTTTTATTTTCATTTTTTTAAATTAATCATAATACACCACATAAAACACACTATTACATACAATAAACACCATCAAACAATAGTTACTTTTAAATAACGCAAGCAAATAAGCTCAAAATATTTTTTATTTTTTTCTCTTTATTCTATTTTTTTGGTAAGTTTAATTTTTTTGTTTTTACTTTATTTTTTATTTTTATTTTTTAACCCAATGACCCTACTACTAAATAAAAAAATTGATCAGAAAAAAAAATAAGGGCCTTACGAAAAAAACAAAACGATGAGGGGGTGTGTTTCTTGCTTTTGAACGTTTTTTCAAAGAAAACAAATGGTCACAAGGATGAGCACCAGAGGGGAGGGAGGAGCAGCTCTGGCGACGCTAACGGTGGCGCGTTGGAGTTCGACGGGCTCGGATCCTGTACGTGGGACGACCGATGCAGCGCGGGTTCACCTTTTCACGGTGATTCGTGCAACGAGCGGCGCGTGGTGTTGATTCGCAAGTGACGACGCGACCCGAGATTTGGTTCAACAAGCTCGGATCTGTGTGGATCGGACGCGTCGCGAGCTTGGGTAGGAACGAGCAAGTGGAGGCGTGGCTCGCGTGGTGGCGCTGGTCGCGTGATCGTCTGGAGGTTGCGTGGAAACGCGCCTGGGTTGCACAATCTAGCAGGAAGAGGGGATGATGTTTTGAAGGAAGCTTCACGGATCTGGTGGGACGGCCTTCACGGGTCTGTGGGTGAGGGAACTTGGAGGTCCTGCTTAGGCTCACAGTGAGGAGAGTCTATGGGTGTTCATGGATCATGGTGATAGTGCGACAGAATCTATTTTTTTAATTTTGGGACATGTTAGACGAGAGATGGCTGTCGTGGTGTCTCGCCTTGATGGTGAGGTTAGTAGAGCCGGGTCAACAGCTCACAAAGTGGAGGCGAGGACGAAAATGGTAAAGATGGTTGAAGGGGTAAAGGTGGTGAGGTGGTTGAGTTGTTTGGAGATAGGGGCTGTAACGTCCCAAATACTAGAACTAATAACGTATCCAGTTTACGTATCAGTAATTAGAATTTGGTACATTACTTATGCATATCACAAATTTGCCAATAAATAGAGTTTATAGATATCAAAATATGAGCCTTACGCAAACTCATCTACATACTTAATATACTTAAGTTATGAAACAAACTATGATACAAAATGTTACATTATTGTACGATAATATACAAAAGTGCCTCATGGCAACAAACTCAGTAAAACTATAAGCTAAAAGGTCTAAACTATTCTTCTCAAGCCCAGATTTCACCTTGCTTCATAGCTTGATTCCTGTCTGAAATTATCATGGAAAATTCCATATACGGGGTGAGAATTAAGAAATTCTCAGTAGTACCATTAATAAACAAAAATGTGTCATCATAACAATTTCAGCTGTTTCGAGGAAAAATCATCTTTTTAAGGAAAAAAATAATATTTCTAGTGTAAGAAGGTGACAAAAGTCAAATCCAGTCCTTCCTCTTCTCGAAACAGAGTTCCCATTTCCATTATTATGAAAATCATTTAAACTCATATCACATAAATCATAAATTGCTTCAATAAAATCCGTGATAAAAATCAATGGCATTACTCAATATCAAATCATTAAACTCATGCATTAATCATGCTAGCATTACAAAAATTATTGGCTTGGTAGTAGTTTGCTTTTAGGTTGGTGCACATCAACCTTTTTATGGTCGTACGTCGCCACACAGAACTACTCCGGGTAACTAGGCCAGCCTTCCTGTATCTAGCTTAGAGGAAGTACGTCTCCTCAATATCAAAGCTAGGGTTAGACTTCAATCCATCATGATAAGGAGAAAGTACATTATCTCACAATATCAATCATCGGGAATAGAATGAGAGGTACGTTACTCAATCTATCCAAGATTTAGGATTACCCCAAGTAGTGAGAGAAATACTCACCCTCAACCACTTAATGACTAGGGAAGCTCAGGTAAAGAGGAAGGTTCTTCCTTAACCTCAATTACTCAGGTATAGAGAAAATCATATATTCTCTTACCATTAACCAAGACTTACCCTAATACGGGTACATCCAAAATCCAACTCGGCCTAGTTCCACAAAGTGGATACCCATGAGAGAAAATCATTTCATCATATAATCATGTATGCTTAATGCATAATTAAATCATTCTCATCATGGGTGTTCAAATAACATCAATCAATCACATATGATTTAATATAATAATGAAGTCATTTCTCAATTTGTTTAGATGCATAGTATTTTCACAATTTAGTGGATTTCAATCATTTAACTCAAGGTTTAAGGTTTGTATTTAAGTTACCTAGGTTAAAGAAATATATATCCATCATTTTTGAATCAAAAATAATATTTTTAAAGATTTTTGGGCCTCAAACACGGGCCATATAATATTACACGGCCGTGTTTTCGGACACGGGCCGTGTCTGGTTACACGGCCTACCCCGTGTACTTCTCTGTGAACGAAATTCACAAATTTCACTCTTGGCGCCGCAGCGTAACAACCTTGCGCCGCGGCGTGAGGCGCGCAACAGCACCAGTTTCCTCTGGTTTTCAGCCAAAAATTCATCCTTTTTCAGGAATCAACCAAAACTAGTCCAAAGATCACCAACAAAACATCAATGTTAACCTTTTCAAGCATATAAATCCTCATTAAAAATCAAAAATCAAAAGTGGGTTTAATACCCTTTTTTCTACCTTGAAAATCATCAAGAAATCAAGAGAGAAAAAACAAGTTTTCACCTCATAATCAAACATAAAAGCTTAAATCTTTCATTATCAAACCAAAAATCTCACTTAAGGTCATCAATAAATCAAATCTTGAAAACACAAAAGAGGAAGAAAAGAGTAAGAAAATCCCCCTACCTCAGCTTGGTGTCACTTTCTTCTTGCCCTTCCTATCCTCTTTCTCTTGCTCCTAACTTGATCCTCTTTGATTCCACTTGATTTCCTTCCTTTCACCTTGGTTTCTTTCTTCTTCTTCCAAAAATGAGAATGAACAGAGAGAGAGAGCAGAAACGAATAGAGAAAAGAACAGAAAGAAAAGAGAGAAAGAAAGCAGAAAGAAAAGGTGAAAGAAAAAGTAAGAAAAAGAAAGAAAAGAAAAAGAAAGAAAAAAGATAAAGAACGTATGGTCAGAAATAAAAGGATGAATAGTAAAAGTAGTATACAACCTAGCACATTTTATTTGCCTCATTTGACCTTTAAACATCCTCCTAATATATATAAAAAAAAATACCTAACTAACCCAAATTTTACTATAGCTCATTTTACTCAGTTATAGCTTAGAAATAAATTCCTCACATCTATTTTTATCTCTTGTATTATACAGAATATTACAGGGGCTATTATGGGTTTGGCAGAGAAGTGAGTGTTTTGGGTTATATCTTATGGCTAGGTGAGGTGGTGGACAGTTTGGGTTTGAAAATGGTGCTTGGAGAGTGTTGATGATGATAAAGTGAGGATGAATTTAGTAGTATTTGTTGGAGGTTGAAGACGTGAAAATGGTGGTCTCGGTTTTGAGAGAAAATAGTGAGTTTTTTTTTTATTTTATGGAATTTACACATTGTTGAGGGGAAGAAAATGATGAAGGTGGGTTTGGGAGATGGTTATGAAGGTTTATGTTGGAAGCTCGAAGATGGTTGGGTTACTGTTCAGACGTGGAGATGGTGATGATGCTGAGAGTGGGGAGTTGATGATGGAGTCAGTTCAGAATTCCCCGTTGAAGGAAAAATGTATATATATTATCAAAGAGTCTAGCAACAAACTAATAATGGAGTGGGTAGCAACAAACTGACAATGCAGCGGGTGATTATGCCTAATGGAGTGAGTGAATTAGTGAGGGAGTAGGTGTATTAGTGAGGAGTGGTTAGAAAATAATAAAAAAAAAAAATGAGTGCTCTATGTGTGTGATTTTTTTTTGTTTTGTTTATTATTTATTTTTGTTTTTTTATTTTATTTATTTTTTAACCCGGTCAAAATTAGGTGTTCACAGTTGCCCCTCTTTACTTGTTTCTTATTAGATAATAAGAAAAACTGTAGTTTTTCATATTATCATAATAAGAAACGAGTAAAGACATGAACTCCAATTTTATCCGGTAATTTATAAGTTGCAAATTAAAACAAGAACAATAAAGTGCATGGAGTGACAGTGAGCTTCTGTGTCCCGAAATTGAAAAGACAGTAGGTATCTGGTGTCCTAAAATTTGAAAATACAATAGGCATCTGATGTCCTGAAATTTGAAAGACAGTGGGTATCTGGTATTTGAAAGATAGTGGACATCTGGTGTTTCGAAAGTCGAAAGACATTGAGTATCTGGCGTCCCGAAATTTAAAATGAAGTGGCTATCTGGTGTCCCGATTTTAAAAGACAATGGGCATCTGGTATTTGAAAGATAGTGGACATCTGGTGTTCCGAAATTCGAAAGACATTGAGTATCTGGCGTCCTAAAATTTAAAATGAAGTGAGTATCTGGTGTCCCGAATTTAAAAGGTAGTGGGTATCTGTTGTCCCGAAAGTCGAAAGACATTAGGTATCTGGTGTCCCAAAATTTAAAATGAAATGGGTATCTGGTGTCCCAAAAAAAAAGTAGTGGGTATCTGTTGTCCCGAAATTTAAAATGAAGTGGGTATCTGGTGTCCCGGAATTCGAAAAACATTGGGTATTTGGCGTCCCGAAATTTAAAAGGTAGTACGAGGAGCGGATGCGTTCAAAATTAGAAAACACATTTTTCTTTGAAAGCATTATTTTTATTTTTGTTTTTGTTTGATCTGTGTTTGCTTCTTCTTTTTTTTTTTTTTTTTTGAAAAATTCAACCTTTTTTTTTTCTTTTCCTTTTCCTTTTGCTTTTCTTTTTCTTTCTTTCTTTTTTCTTTTTAAAAAAAAAATAATATAGCATTGTGATCCAAAGTTAAATGACATGAAACCTTTCTATGTTTTCCTTTTTTTCTTTTTTTTTTTGACACATCATCATGCCATGGATCTGAAAAAATTTAGTCATCAAGTCAATGACTTGGATTTTTTTTTTCAAGAAGTATCTTTGAAAAGTTTCTTTGAACCACGCGCTTCCTCGAGAAAGTTTATGCAACTAAAACCCACTTTCATGCTCTTCTTTCGACTTTCAATATGGATGAATTTTGTGATGCGCTTTCTTCAAAATACTCACTTTTATTTTTTTTCTTTTTAGTTTTTCCCTCTGTTTGGAAAACTTTGACCAATCAAACCCTTTGTTCACTGGCCTTTTTCCTTAGACCCTTTGGTTCTTTCATTCTTCTTCTTATTTCTTTCTATATTTTTTTCCTTTAGCTCTCTTTTTTAGAAATAAGACGAACCCTTGCTTGGCTGATTCCTTGAGAGAAAATTTTTGCTCCAGTATTTAACTTTGTCCCTCATCCAGTTGATTCCCACTAATCGCTTGTCAATCGATGTCTTTGTTGCTACATCTTTCTCTCTATTTCCTTCTCTCTCTCTTTTTTCCTTTTCCTTTTCCTCTTTTTTTTTTATCTTTTCTCTTTTATTAAAGGTCCTTTGATTCCCTCGCTTGACCGAGTCCTTAAGAGAAAATTTTGCCTAAATATGCCAATCAATGCAAATGAAGTTGCCCTTGTGTAGCTGATCAAACGCAATTCAAAATTGTCTCAGTTTGGTGTACCCTTCAAGGCGTTTCAGGCTAACTTTCTTTAAGATTTTGCCTATTTATTTGCCATAATTTTGGCTTAGACCACCCTTTTCGGGATTTTCAGACTAATGGGTTCGAGCCTTTTTTTTTTTTTTACTCTAATTTTTGCTTAGGCCGCCCTTTCGAGCTTTTTTTTTATGTTTTTTCTTTTGCTTAGGTCGCACTTTTGAGTTTTCAACGTAACGAGTCCCTCTTCTTTTTTTTTTTTTGGCTCGGGTACCTCATCTTCCATCAATTAGGAATTTCAAGTTCTCTTCGATCTGAATTGCTCATCAGGAGATTACCATTAGATGGTCAAACCATAGTGTTGTACTCATGTTCATCTTACCTGAAGCATTACGTAACAGACACCCATGAATTCAAAAAGTATAATAGAGAAGAAGCGAACAACTTCCAGATTGTTCTTGAAAGTTTGACTACAGAAAGGGTATTATTTACAAAGGATCAAGACACAAGAAGTAGAATAATAATAAAGCCAAAAGTTTTTTTTTTAGGTATCTATAAAAATCTACCCTCGTGTAGGGTATCAAATAAATTCGACTCAGGATATGTCATTTACGAACAAAATTGCCCCAGTGTAGGCCATTTCCCCAGTGTGGGACAATTTTTTTTTTCAGTTTAGAGACGAATTGAACAGGACAGAGACTTGCTCCAATTTAGAGCCATATTGAACCAAAAATTTTGCCCCAGTATAGGCCAAATTGAGCAAAGTAAAAACTTACTTTAGTGTAAGGTCAAATTAAACCAATGAGAAATTTGTCCCAATTTAGGACGGAATAGGGCAGAAACTCGCCCTGGTGGCCAAAAGATTTGTCCCAGCATAGGTTAAATTGAACCAGGGAAAAGAATGCCCCAATGTAGGACCAACTCGAATAGGGTAGAAATTTGCTCTGGTGTAAGTCTCTTTTTTCTTTTTTTCTTTTTTTTCTTTTTTTTTCTTTTTTTTTTTTTTTAAAAAAAAAAACTAGATACTTGGATGAGCATGACCTTTGTCTCAAAATTAAAGTTAATGAAAATGACAACATCCCATCATTGATCAGAAGTACTTTTTGAGGCTTGTAACGTGGTCAATGCTAGGGGTTATGAAAGAAAAGATATAATGCTCAAACAGGTGTTTAAGGGTTGAATGGAACCAAGGATCCTTGTTTAAAGTTAAACTTTGTCAATTGCCTTTACGCTTTCAAACACACTTTTCTCTTATTGTTTCTCATTTCTTCCTTTTTTTTTTTTACTTTCTTTCGTTCGCCTTTGTCATGACTCATTTCATTTCCTTTTCTTTCTTCTTTTTTCCTTCTCTCTCTCTCTCTCTTTTCTTTAGTTTTACTTTCTACCCCTTTCACCTTTTTCTTTTCTTCTTTTGCATTATGCTTCAAAATATTCATCATGGCAATCAACCTTTGTTTTGTGCTATCCCCTAGTGTAGGGTGATCCTTTATTGAAGAAATTTTCAAGCTCAAAAGGGACAACGAGAGATAATGAAAAAATGAATTCTTATGAAGGATAGAAAAACATGGCTAATCTTCATTTCAAATCTTGATTGCTCATTTTCAAAAATTTTAATTTAGAGACAAAAGGATAATGCACACCAAGTGATTACTTCTTTATTCCCTTTTATTTTTGTTTTTGATTTATCCTTTTTTGGTTTTTGTTTTTTGCAAGGTAATGGATACTTACACACGTGGACTTCATGACCACCAAAAAATTTTCTAGAATGAAAGTCATATGGGATTCAAACCAAAGGAAAACAAGTAAAAGAATGAGAAGAATGACAAGAAAGACATGACAAGAACATGACTGCTAAGAACATAGGAAAAGGAAACAAGGTACGTTGAAATCCACACAAATCCATTACATTAATGCTTCAAGAAAGTTAACATGAGTTCAAAAACCCAAAAGTCTAACATGATAATCACATCAATTAACGCCTTAGATCACCAATTATTCAGAAGTTTCGAGTTATTAGAGGGCGAATGACTTCTTCAGATATGATTATCTCGACTGGTGCTGGGAATATTTCCTTCAGATGAGGAATATACTGCATTATTTTCTTCTCCCAGAGTTATACTCCTCATCATTTCCTCCAACTCTACATTGACCTCTTCAGAGGAATCTACATCTTGCCCAGCTTGTATTACCCTTGAAGCGAGTAATTCTTGGATTTGCACCTTAAAGTTCCAACAATTCTCAACATCATGTCTTATCCCCCCACAGTGATAAACACAACTTGACTCTTCATCCTGCTTCTCTTCTTCTTTCATAGTTGCAGTTGGTGCAACGCTACTACAACCTGCTTTCTTCAGCCCCTCGAATATTTTAGCCATTGGCGTACGCAAGCTCATGACTTTTGTTATGGGTGATCCTTCCCTCTCCAAAGCATTTATCTCATCCTTTCCATCATGATTAGGAATTGGGTTGTTGACAATTTTGGGTCCAGCTACTTCTTCAATGTCAAGCTTCCCATAAGCAATTAGCTTCCTCACTACTGACTTAAAAGCTTCACAGTCTTCAATGAAATACCCAAAAGCATCCATGTGAAATTTACAAGTCAAATTTGGGTTATGCCAACTCGGGAATGGTGACTCTATGGGGCGCACAGGACTTCCCGAAATTAAATGGGCATCATAGAGCCTTTGGAATAACTCTGCATTCGAAATGGACAACCTTGGGAAAGGAGGTAGGCCTTGGGGACGAAAACGACCTTGATTTTGGAAGTTTGGTCGAGGCTGTGGGTGATTTGGGAAATTTTGTGAAGCTGCAGGTGTATATTGGGTATTGGTTGGGCGAACTGGTGCATATGGTTGTGGTATGGGAACATTATTGATTTGGAATTGTGGAGTTAGGGTGTTATTTGTGGTTGGCACAGTTTGGTGGGAGGGGTAACAAGGAGGTGTAGGTGTAGGTGTTTGGTATGGAAAGTGAAAGTTAGGGTTATATGGTAGTTGATGACTTAGGTATTGTGGTGGATATCGAGGTCCGAGGGTCTGTTGGTGTTGGACATGATTCATTCCAGATTCTTTCTTTTTCGGTTGGAATCTTTTCTTAGGAATAGTATCCTCTAAAGCACTATTCAATGCCCTTTCCACAACGGGCATCTCAGTAATGATCCCAAGATTTGTCCCTATGGAAGGGATATTTGGCAAGCGCGAATGTGCTCCAATCACTCTTGTGCTTCCAGCTGTCCCAATCAAGGTGAGAGTCTTCCTCATGACCAATAACATTTTCTCCATTCTTCTCTGAGATTCTGTCATTTCATCTATCCTTCCTTTCACTTCATCCATTTCCAAACTTAGGTTCCTGCCTTCGTTTTCAACTGTCATCGCTGCAAGCAACTTTGTTCGAGCCCTTATATTGTGAACAATGGTTTGATTGGTGTCTTCTTTCCTTGGTTGCGCAATGGTTGCTGAACATGGTAACATCATACAAGGAATGAGATGAAATGAATGTGATTAATGTCATGCATAAGATGAGATGAATGAAATAAAAACATTTTTTTTCAAATGCATGGAAGGAAATGCATGATTTATTTTTTTTATATTATTTTTTAGAATGCTAAAGATGGCATGCATGAATTTTTTTTTATGAGAATGCATGATTTATTTTTTTATTTTTTAAAAAAAATGCTAAGGATGCCATGAAAATGCATGATTTTTTTTTTAGAATGCTCGGAGTGTCATGAAAATGCATGATTATTTTTTTTTAAGAATGCTAGGAATGCAAGATGATTTTTTTTCTTAAGAATGCTAAGAATGACATGAAAATGCAAAATATTTTTTTTAAGAATGCTAAGAATACCATGTAAGAAAATGTATTTTTTTTAAGTTTTTTTAATGCAAGAATGGACGGCATGAGGAAAGAAGAAGTACACTCCCTTTGTATCCTAATGGGCTTGCCTTAAACTTGGGAATTCTATCCTAAGGATCTAAGAGTCCTTCTGATCTGTGAGAACTTTCATTGGGTGGCTCTTCTGTTCTAAAGGTCTCTAGAGCCAAGTCCTATTTCAAAATGTTGACCACGAAATAGTGGGTAAACCACTAAGTGTAGGACATTCATGAAAAAGACACACTCTAGATGAAATTTTCGCAATAACTAAACAGGACGTACATTCAAAATGATTACCACTACACAACCTCTTCCTAACTTAGGCTTCACTCCGACTCGGGTATAGGGTCCCACTCGAATATGTGTCAATAATGTGTAGGTGCGGTGGGTGTAGGGAGCGTACAAACCTTTACAATCCTAAAGACTACCCACATCCTGCAAAACAAAGCAAATACAAAACAAGTTCCAAAAATTTTCTACCCTAAGGTTTAGATAATAAAATAATTAACAATAAAATAAAAAAGCATAAAAAATATTAAAGAAAAAAAAAGGGTAAAATAAACAAACATATAAAGATCATAAAATTTTGCAAAACTAACTTTTATAAGCTTGACTCTCAAGTATTCCCCAGTGGAGTCGCCATCTGTCGCGACCGTAATCAATCGCGACGAAATAGTAACTTAAATTAAAATAATTTTTTTAGGTTTAGGAGTCGCCACCAATTTTATTTTTAATTAGGAAAAAATGGAAAACTCAAGAAAAATAGTCTTTGAAACTAGATTGGATTCGGAAGTTGGTTATGTGTAGGGAATGGTGAAAACTTAATCCCACAGCACCCCTAACACACCCGTCCTAAGACGGTACCTTAAATTAATTATGCAAATTCTTAATAATCCTTGAAAATATTTGTTTTACCCCTTTTATAAAAAATATGAAATAAACAAATAAATTATGAAAATTTAATTTTTGGCTTGACGGAATATGATTCCCTCTCCTACGTATCCTCAGGTGCAATGAGGAATTCAAAGTCACGTAGTTCTCTAAAAAAAATATTTGTATGTTGATTAATTAAACAAAGATTTGATTCTTAATTTTGAAAACTTTAATTAACAAGTCGTCGCGACTTAGTTAATCAAATTAAAGTTTGAATAGATGAAACTCAAATACGTCACACTTAGAGATGTCACCCATTGAATCATCAAAATTGTCAAACTCGGATGATTATAAAACTATAGGATCAATAAGTGACACAACTCAATTAATCCTATTTTACTCTTCAAAAGGGTTTAATATTTTATTTCTTATTTTTTAAAAAATAATTTGAATCATCAATCATCACAAATCGATGATTATAAAGTTTTAAGATTAACAAGTTGTCACAACTCGCTTAACCCTAATTTATTCTTTTCTTAGGAGGTTCAATTACTTTATATTTTTATCATCATTTTATTTTTATTTATTTTTATTTTTTATTTTTTTAGTTTTTTATTTTTCATTTTTTAAATTAATCATAATACACCACATAAAACACACTATTACATACAATAAACACCATCAAACAATAGTTACTTTTAAATAACCCAAGCAAATAAGCTCAAAATATTTTTTATTTTTTTCTCTTTATTCTATTTTTTTGGTAAGGTTAATTATTTTGTTTTTACTTTATTTTTTATTTTTATTTTTTTAACCCAATGACCCTACTACTAAATAAAAAAATTGATCAGAAAAAAAAATATAAGGGCCTTACGAAAAAAACAAAACGAAGAGGGGGTGTGTTTCTTGCTTTTGAACGTTTTTTTCAGAGAAAACAAATGGTCACAGGGATGAGCACCAGAGGGGAGGGAGGAGCGGCTCCGGCAACGCTAACGGTGGCGCGTTGGAGTTCGACGGGCTCGGATCCTGTACGTGGGACGACCGGTGCAGCGCGAGTTCACCGTTTCACGGTGATTCGCGCAACAAGCGGCGCGCGGTGGTGTTGATTTGCAAGTGACGGCGCGACCCGAGATTTGGTTCAACAAGCTCGGATCTGTGTGGATCGGACGCGTCGCGAGCTTGGGTAGGAGCGAGCAAGTGGAGGCGCGACTCGCGTGGTGGCGCTAGTCGCGTGATCGTCTGGAGGTTGCGTGGAAACGCGCCTGGGTTGCATAATCTGGCAGGAAGAGGATATGATGTTTTGAAGGAAGCTTCACGGATCTGGTGGGACGGCCTTCACGGGTCTGTGGGTGAGGGAACTTGGAGGTCCTGCTTAGGCTCTGATAATCACATATTTTATTCATTAAGAAACCCTTATGTTTAGTCATTTACACTCTCCATATTCTTAATCGATTGAATTTGGTATGATTTTGTGAATTTGAGCTCAAATTGGTCGTAATTGAATATTTTCAGCATTATTGAGATTTGACACTGATTCTGTATTTTGGCCATAACTTGAGTTCCTGATATCTGATAATCATGATTTTTACCTTGTAGGAAAGCTAAGAGGAAGCTCTACAACTTTGATGAAGAGCTCGAAGTCCTAAACAGATGTCTAAGGGACCTAAGTTTACATGGAAGTCAGAATACGGGTTCTGTCACTAGAATCCGAATAGTGTACACTCATAAAATCATATCTCAAGCTGTAATAATGGAGATAGGCTGAAATTTGGATAGTTGATAGTCAAGATCCAAATAAACAACTTTCATGAAGAACACTTTTTGAAAAAATGAAGTCTAATGGGTCAGTTTGAGCTTGCAAGTTGGAACAGAGGTGCTGAAGTTGGGTTTGAGCAACCGCGGTATTTGGGTCATATCTTGGGCTGTAGGAAGCCAAATTGGATGATCCAGATATGCATGTTATATCCAAGACAAAAATCTACAACTTTCATGAAGAGTACTTTTCATGGGTCTGAAGTATAGTTGGTCGTTTTTGGCTTCCAAGTCAGACAAGAAATTTTCATCCTCAACAACCCATTCAACTACTTCACTCACCAACCCATTCAACTACTTCACTCACCAACCCGTTCAACTACTTCACTCACCAACCCTCTCAACTACTTCACTCACCAACCCATTCAACTACCCCATTCACCAACTCACTCCTCTTTGTCATTTTGTTACCCTAGACTTCTATAAAAGGCACCATTGGTTATCATGAAAAACACAAGTTGTATTCTTCTTCATTTCTCTCATAGTTTCTTCTTGTTTCTTCATAGTTTCTCATAGCTTTTGTATATTTTGATGCTCCCCTTCGTGGTAATGGAGGGCTAAGCTACTTTCGGTCAATTTAGAACTCTTGAAGAGATTGTGGTTTGGATTCTTGAGACCTTGGTTATGTATTGTATTTGATTTGTAATTGAATTCCTCTTTTCTTCTTCTCTTTTTCTTCTTCTTGATCTTGAATGCATGAATGGTGATTCTATTTATGTTGATCTGATTTGATCTTGGTTTAAGATTGAGATTTGTGATGAAACTTAGAACTGATTGATCTAAACTAATCACATAAATGAAGATTGAGATTTGTGATGAAACTTAGAATTGATTGATCTAAATTAATCACGAAATTGAAAAGTGGTAGGTTACTTGATTTGTGCCTAAGTTAATTGAATTCAGTACTTGAAATTAACATAGATCTTCATGAATGTTGTGATTGCGGATTCGTGTTTATCACTTGTTAATTGAATTCTAGACGATCGTCTAGTATGAATTCTGGATTTAATGCAGAGATCTCGGTTAGATCCAAATTAACAATTCAATTGCGCTTCAAGTGTTCTATGAATGGTCTATGATTGAATCCACCCAATCTCGGATAGGTTTCTAAATTGACTGCTCTTTAATTGTTATTTCTTCCTTTAATTTTGTTAAGTGCGATCTTAAACTGTCAAACCCCCTTTACTAACTTTTCACTTGATTTGATTAAATTGCATCTGCAATCCTCGTGGAGACGATCCGGTGTTGTCACTGTGCTACAAGCTTAGGTAATAACTTCGGTTATAATTTTGACTGAGTTCGGCGCTCGTCAGACTCATAGTGAGGAGAGTCTATGGGTGTTCATGGATCATGGTGATAGTGCGACAGAATCTATTTTTTTAATTTTGGGACATGTTAGATGAGAGATGGCTGTCGTGGTGTCTTGGTTTGATGGTGAGGTTAGTAGAGTCAAGTGGGTCATTAGCTCACAAAGTGGAGGGTGAGGACGAAAATGGTAGAGATAGTTGAAGGGGTAAAGGTGGTGAGGTGGTTGAGTTGTTTGGAGATGGGGGCTATTATGGGTTTGGCAGAGAAGTGAGTGTTTTGGGTTATATCTCACGGTGGGTGAGGTGGTGGACGTTTGGGTTTGAAAATGGTGCTTGGAGAGTGTTGATGATGATAAAGTGAGGATGGATTTAGTAGTATTTGTTGGAGGTTGAAGACGTGAAAATGGTGGTCTCGGTTTTGAGAGAAAATAGTGAGTTTTTTTTTATTTTATGGAATTTGCACGTTGTTGAGGGGAAGAAAATGATGAAGGTGGGTTTGGGAGATGGTTATGAAGGTTTATGTTGGAAGCTCGAAGATGGTTGGGTTACTGTTCAGACGTGGAGATGGTGATGATGCTGAGAGTGGGGAGTTGATGATGGAGTCAGTTCAGAATTCCCCGTTGAAGGAAAAATGTATATATATTATCAAAGAGTCTAGCAACAAACTGATAATGGAGTGGGTAGCAACAAACTGACAATGCAGTGGGTGATTATGCTTAATGGAGTGAGTGAATTAGTGAGGGAGTAGGTGTATTAGTGAGAGAGTGGTTAGAAAATAATAAAAAAAAATGAGTGCTCTATGTGTGTAATTTTTTTTTGTTTTGTTTATTGTTTATTTTGTTTTTTTTATTTTATTTATTTTTTAACTCGATCAAAATTGGATGTTCACAAGCACACATGAGTATTTTGTCTGCATAATTGACACAAATTAACAAATTTGGAAATTCAAATTAAGGAAACAGCACATAGCATATGAGTGAACACCAAATTATCCACAAAGGAAAAGAGCCAAAAGAAAAAAAAATGCCAGAATAAACACCACAGATCAGCCACCAGAAGTAGCCCTTGGTTTTGAAATTCACTGAATACTATATTTGAGATTTAAATCTTGTTTAGCTGAAGGTGGTTCTAGACTTCTAGGCTCTAGCACCAACTTGGATAATTGAGGTCCTTAAATCAAGAAGAAAGTACTTAACTATAACTGTAAAATACCTAACAGCAGAAGGGGAAAAAACAAGACAATATCCACACCAAAGCTTTCAGAAGGACAGAGCCAAAATGTGGGAGTGTGGGGTTTGGAAATTTGTTTCTTTTTTCCCTACTATTTGGGAGCTTCTTACACCATTGTCATACATGTAACTAACAAGCATGATGAGGGACGGAGAAAGGCAATAGATTGTTAATGGTGGTACTAGTACTAAAACAGGCAAATATCTCATAAAGTATTCTTTAATCTTTTAGGCATAAGATTTGGAGGAAACGGGTGGTTCGGTTACTAGCGACTCCCCGTCCAAGGGACCCACATGCGATCTTGCTTACTGCTCACAGTTTTGGTACAACAGTGGCCTCTTCCATGAACATTCAAAAATATGCTTAAAGTAATAGTCAAAGTAAATTTATAACTGTTTAAATTTAATTTAAAAATATTTAAATTTTAATTTAACTACTTATATGATTATAAATAATCACATATTATAATTTTAAGAGAAAACTTAAGAAAAGTTCTTTAGGTGCTTGTGGTGCTTACCTCTAATAGAAACATGACATGTGTCTTATTTTTTAGTTATTAATTATTATTTTTAAAATTTTTATTAATAAGTTATAAAAAAATATACACATGTCATATTTTTATTGAAGACAAGTACAACAAGCACCTAAAGAACTTTACCTAAGTTTTATCTATAATTTTATTGAAGTATTGTAATACTTTAAGAGTATAGAAACTCTCCTCTCATTATTCTCTCGATCGATTGCACTAAAATAAAATTAATATTTAATATGTAAATCATGCCAAAAATATATTTATCTTGATAGACGATTTATAGTTTTAGATTTGAATCTTATGGTTTTTATAAGTGATATATAATTATACTTTAAATTCTTATTGAAGTTGATATTTTGTTCTAACTTTAAAATAAAAAAATTGCATCACCTTAAACTTTTTATACACCAATATATATATATATATATATATATATATATATATATATATATATATATATATATTTATGCACTTCAATTATTAATATAAGTATCTATCAATACCTACTTAATAATTTAAAATATCCTTCCCATATCAAAATTAAAAAAATCATGTCCTCCCTCTTTTTTATTCAAAATTCTAAGGTGTAAGTCTCTTTCTTTTGAAGAAGAAGATGCTATTTGCACAAAGTTTTTTAGCACAAAAATGTCACAAAAGTTTAAATGAATGGATAAAAACTTTTCATCAATCATTTCACATGCACCCATCACAATTTTGCTAGCCTATCTTTTTAATATGACATTTATGTACTAAAGATTTACGTCCACTTATCTTTTTTCTTTGAAGAATGCCCAACTGTTACATTCTCCTATTTATTGCAATTGTGGTGTTCAAAATTAGACTTATGATCCGAAGTTAATTATGATCGATTTAGATTTTATTAATTGGACTTAGGGTATTTTTTAGTTTAATTTGTATCATATTTTGAGTTATTTTAACCTCATTTAGTATTATATAATATTTTAATATTTATAATTTTTTGACAATTTGTAATAATAATAAAAAATGTAATTTAAATTAATACTTTTTTATAACATAATATTTTATTTACATTGATATAATATATTTCAAAACATATATTATAAAATATCTCTAAATTTTAGTTTTCTACCTTTAAAATTTTATAACTTAATTATATATACTTAATGTACAAATTTATACAATTTATTTAATTATCAGTTAACCTAATTTTGGCCCAATTATTTATCGGGTCATGATCGGATTGAGTTAGAATTATGAAAATTAACATGAATAAAATATTGAGTTAGGTTCGGATTAGAATAAACATGTCATAACTCATCTTATATATGAACACCCTTAATTACAACAATGTTATTTGCGTGTCGTTTTTATTAATTTCATTTTTACATTATTTTTTATAAAATAAAATAAGAGAAATATGCATTTTCAACATATTTTCTTTTTTTTCCAAATAAGGTGTAAGAAATAGTGTGAAAAAAACAGTTATCTTGTCTACGGTATTACTATTTCAAGCTTAACGAGTGCAATACTTTGGGGCATGGAATGGAAATGGATACCAAATGCAATAGTTTTTTTATATGTATTATAATATTATATTTTTTAATATTTTGAATAATAGAATTACTCTTTCAGTAGCTTGAGTTCTTGTCCAATTAAAAAATTTTATATATTGAATATTTGTAGACTAAAATAATAATCATCTACAACCATCTCAAAATTTTATATATTGAAACCCTAAATCCTAAATCTTGAAATAGTATAATCATCTATAACTATTTCAGATATATATATTTTTAACATATAATTAAAATTGTCTATTACTTCAAAATAATTCAGATGAGAAGTATTTTAATATATTTAAATTTTTATCTGAAAAGATTAGCATCTTTAAATAGAATAAATAAATAAACCAATAAGTGAAAGATTTATTAAACAAAAACAATAACAGAAAGAATGTTATAGGCATTTCAGTTACAGCACAGTGGCATCTTTTCTTAGCTTATAAAATTAAATAAACTTCTCCTTTCTTACTATTCGCAAAACACTATATATCATAAGAGTTACGTTATTTTTATACCTAAATTTTAGGTGTAACTCTCTTTCTAAGAAAAGAAAATGGGAGAAAATAAGAATAGAAAAATGTGTTTCACTCTTTCTTTTTTCTAGAAAAGAGAAGTGTCAAGTTTAGGTGTAAAATTTAAGTGTAAGAATAACATAACTTATATAGTTAATAATTATGATTTTCTTATCACTTTTTTATACATCACTTTTTACATTTTTTATATCATTAATTATATCACTTTTTTCTTATTATTTTTTCTCACTTAATCATAATTTTTTTAAAAAAATATGAAAATAAGTATATTACTAAAAATGATGTAAGAGTATCTTTTTCCTATCTATAATGTTTAAATTTAATTTTAAAATTGCTCTTCACAAGCTACCAAAAAATATAAAAAAAACTTTTCGCACATCAATGTAACAGTACATTTCGTACATGACATTGAAAAAAATAAACGTGAGCAATAATGATTAATGAGTGCTTATTCTTCCATATAAGACTTCTCACAAGATTCATTCCAATGAAAGTCAGTGTATAATCTTCTACAGTTGTTTTCCCTATATTGATGGATAACCAAAAACCAAAATAGCATACATGCAATTCTAAGAAGGTATTCCATACATCGATCATTTCTAATTGTTTTGTGTGAAAGTGTTAATTCGTGTTGACGGGTTGAATCAGAGTCAAACTAGGAGTATTATAACACTTTGTTTAACACTCACTCTACTTATGATCATGTCATATTTCATGAAGCCCCACGTCACTAAGGTTTCCAATAAATTAGTTGCAGTGAAGGAGAAAGGCCTCCCGCCAGTTTATTTTGTTCAATCATATTGCCCACTAAATTAAGTTGTTGGTTGATTTCAGAATCACAAGAGAACTTGCATATAAACCAAGTTCCATAAACATGATGCAATCAGCAATAAGGAAATTTTCTTGAACTAAATTAAATACTTCAATATTATCTTTTTTGACATAAAATAACTAAGCCACCATAATGATCTAGCTGATCTACCACTGTTATATATATGTCAATAACCCAATTTATGAGCGGCAAATCCACTTTACTACTCCTCAAATATGGTTCCAAAATTTACTTCTCCTCAAATATTGGTATCGTCGTTACCATTATCATCACCAATTTCTTGTAAACCAGAGTGGCGATCTTTACGTTGTTTTGATCTAAAGTCGCAACAGTCTTAGCAATTTGTCTTCACGGGAAAACTGTTAACTGTTAAGGAGCTAGGCATGTCAATTTGACCCCAACCAACAGATACCTACCCCGTTCCACATCGCATGCGGTGGATTTAAGACCCGTCTCGTAGCATAGTTGGATGGGTGCAGGTTTTGGGTCAATATGCTCTGCTTTGTCCCGTTCCGTCCCACACCTTACATTTAAATTAATATTAACTATGTTATTTTAATTAATAATAATATTAATTATTTTCATTAATTTAATGACTATCTTTAATTATTGATATAAACTATTTTAGAATATTTATAAATGCGAGACAAGATGAAGTGAGTGTAAGTTTTGATTTGTTTTTTTGTGAGATAAAATCGAGTTAAGCAAAAATCTACTCTTACCTATCTCATTGTCAAGCCTATGTCCAACATTCAAGGTTGTCTGCCTGTTGTGGAAGTCAAGGACGGATTTAAGGGGGTGAGCATGAGTCTTAGTCTCTCTTTTTTTACTAATATTTTGAAGTACTAATAATTTAATTTAATTTATTAAAAGATAATAGAATAATTACATTGATTTTTTATAAAGTTAATACTTATTACATTGATACTTTTATTTAAAAATTATACTTACGTATATTGATTTTATATATTGTTATTACACTTTAACACCCTTCTTTGTTTACAAAATTACATATACTTCTTATATTTTATGTACAAACATTGAATAAAGTCCTATTGAAAATACAAAACAGGAGATGTATGAGTAATTTTTCAAATAAAAAAGATGTCATATTATAAGTATTAATCTCGGAGAGGTCAATATAATTATATCAAGGATAAAAGTGGTGAAGTTAAAAAAATTTATATTTAATATGTATTTGACATGTGATTCGTAATTATTTTATATACATTGATATTAAAATTTTAACTCATCCTTATATTAATTTTTAATCTTTATATAATAAACTTATTACCTCCTCTCACTTTAAGCTTCATTCTCTTTCCTTTTTTTAAATATATATATATATATAGAAACTTTATTTTATCTATGAATCATGATGTAAATGATAACTATTATTGTAATGCATTTAATATCTAATATAAATATTTATTTTAATTTTTTCACTTTATTCATAAATATTCCTATATAATGAAAAGAGAATACTTTTTAAAATGAACAAATAACAATATATTTATCCTTAATTAAAAATAATACATTTTGATATAACTCACTAAATAATTTAACGATAAATATATATTTATTTGATAATTATATTTTTTTTATATTTAATAATATATTTCATGATTTTTAGTCCCATCACTTAATATTTTCTGCATTTGTCATTAGTTAAAGTTGTTGATCAGTAGTTTCTTGCACGCTCAAGGATGACAAATCAGGCATACCAGAATTTGCATAACCTGAACAAATTTTCACTTTGATAATACTACATAGCGATAAAAAAAATGATAGAGTTCAGTAAGAATTTGTCAAGTTTTAAAGACAAAGATCATTCATTTACCTAAAAGTCAAATACAATATCAACTTATTCAGACAACAAGTAATTCTGATAATTTAGTATTTCCCTTTCCACTAAAACTATAGCTATCACGAATTTTTTTTAAAAATAAAACAAAACAAGATAAATTAAAGTAGAGGCCAAGCAAACTCTAACTCTACGTGATTCGTGGTTACTAATTATTAGATAGGTGTATAAATCATGAAAGAAAGTGATACAAAAGTAACATAAATTATCGGTCAAATATGAGGAATATTTTTTATATTATATATTCTGTATTTTAAATCTGCCAATTAAAATTACATAGAAAAAAACAAAAGAGCAAAACTAACAGAGGTTACAATAATTCCATTTGTCATAAGACCCTAATTTTCTCTCCTGTTTATGGTGTTCTTTTTCCCTTACTTTTTGTGGTGGATTTGGTTTTTTTAATGGGAGTTGCCACCCTATCTTTAAGTTACAGTCCTCTTCATTTTCATTTTTGTTTTGATCTCCTCTATTTGTGTGTGTTGTTTTTACCAACAAATCCATCCAAGAATTTTATAGTTCCGTCTTATTTTATTATGCATTTCTTAGCAAAAAAAACCTAAGGATTTAGCACTGAGAAAAACTAGAAAGAGCTTTAAACCAAGTGACAAAATCAAGATCAAACAAAATCCATCAATAATGCTCTAGGATCAAATCACCCACGTGATAATCTTGAGGAAGTGCACGGAACAAAGAGAGGCTTTAGCCTGATTGAATACAAAACAAAGACTACACACGTTCAACTCATTAAATAAAGAATAAAATTTGACTCCAACATTTTTCTTTCAACCATTCTCTCTAATCATTTTAATCACCTTCTATTTGTTATTTCTAATATCATTTAATTGAGTTAATAAACACATGAATGATAATTAAAAGAATTAGAGGAAAAAATTAAAGCCAAATTTTGTTCTTAAATAAATCTGGTGTCGTCTTTGATATTCTAAATAGGGGTTTCAAGAGGTTTTGGAGCCATAATGCGCATTTATCCTTTCTCTTTCCTAGTATGTTGGAAGGCTATTAAGTATCTACCCATAGATTGTTATTTATAACTCTAATATATATTCTTTTAAAAATATATCTTTCTCCAAAATATAAAAATATATATATATATAAAGCATAAAATTTATATTTTCTTTTTAAATATTGGAACGTTATCTTTCTCCAAATATATATATATATATAATATAAAAGAGTAAGAGTAGGAAAAAGCCACAAAGAAAGAAGAATATGTTTCACACAAAACGTGAATGTACAAGAAAGCGCGTTAGTTTGGATGCTAAGTTGCTAATTATATAGATTAACGGCCCTTGTGGTCCCTACAGCTACTTGAGCAAGAAATTCCCTTCCATGCATATTGGTATGTTTAAACTAACTAAATGCAATCCCTTAACTTTCCCTAACATAATGGAAAATATTCGTTACTGTTACCAGAGTTTTCATATTACATTTGTCGCAAACTATTTTTTTTTTTTTTTTATGTTTATCACTGCTGCATTGAATGTTTATGAAATTTTCACATTTATATATAATAGGTCTAGCAAAAATATAAGTTGGAAGCCAGCAAATTAAAGTTAATAGTATATTAGCTCTATAGTAAAAATTCATTTTATAGATTTGTTGTAGTTTCAATTTAACATTAATGCACTACTGACTTAATGTTCTTGTCTTGTATAAAACCAACCAAACATTTTTGTCCATGAACTCATGACATCTCGATAGAATTCTGTAACTGAACTTTCTTTTTTTCATTTGATTACTTTTAATCGATATGGTGAAATTAATGAGAATATAATAAATGCTCGGGCATCACCATATGAGAATAAAGGTGGATTAAAGTTATATTTAATTACCAATAAATAGACATCCATATTGGCGTATATGACTAAGATGAAGTTGGTAAAGTCAAGTTTAGTTGATTTAAGGTTGATGACATTAATTTCCAAAAAAAAAAAGAGGTTGATGACATTAGTATAACTGTATAAGTAACAAAAGTGGAGACAAAGTTGATGGCGATTAGGTAGCAATTGTGGTTATTGTCTAAAGAAACAAGTCAAGAAGGGGGGAAGCTGTAGGCAAAAGAATGGGAGTAAAGTAGTGGACAATCCAAGCAAAGAACTCATATGCACAATTTTATGATAAGTTAATTAATGTGGATAAGACAACTTGGATTTTGTTAGTTTTATGGAGCGCACATTAAAAGAGTTTGATAGTCCAACCTATCACATTGACACATGTGCCTTGTAAAACTTTTGAAGTTTATCTGCAACATGTTATAGACACAGGACAATATGCTATTATAATAAAAAAATAAAGTTATGTCCTAATTAACAATTATAATTTGTGGCCAAGTGATAAACACTTAATTCAACAAATGGTATCAAAGTGAGGCTATAGAGCTTTTGACTTAGTTTCAGTTAAAGGAGAAGTTTGTTTGATCAAAAAACGTAATTTGAGGTAAAGTACAAAAAAACCTAACTTTACTCAAATTGAAAATATCCTTAAGCTATCTTGCTAAGTCCATTTAATTTGTCACTAAAAGGAGTGTAATATATCTTAATCTTCCCCCAACCTTATGTAAATAAGTTCGTAAAGAATAAGATTAAGAAAATTGAACCACTATATATGAGGAGTATCTAACCATATTGCTTTTACGTTAATTTTGATTAGATCTTTCTACTTTTATTTTGTTTAGATAGGTAATAAATAATTGGGTAACTATTTTCCCAAAGAAATTCCACAAAAATAAAATTTCTATTAACTACGAAATGGCCATTCTTCCATACGGATTACTTGGAAATATAGAAGTAGAAGATAGTGTCAGTCAAGACCCTAATATCAGTGGGTGTAATTATTTATTTGAGTTTTTTTCATCATATATATGGTAATATAAGTAAAGAATTGTTATAAATATGTATAATTAATATACTTATGACACCTTAACATATTAATTTGATCCATTTGTCAATGTAAGATTCACATTATTAATGAGTTATATAGTTGGAATTGTTTTAAAACTATTAGATCGTTTTTACTATAAGTGAAAAATCTTAATAACTACAAAACTATGTGTTTAATGATAGTATAAAAATACCCACAAGGGTGTGTGAGTTAATTACTAGTTAAACTTTGTAGGGTTTTCTTGATGATCTGATATCTAATGGCAAAAAACAAAAAAAAAGAAAATTTCACAAGAAGGTTGGACATAATGATAAGCAAACTGCGTTCTCAAGAGAGGATAAAGCTTCGATTTCTAAGAATGTCACTTAGGGATAAAACCCAACATTACCGTTTGATACCTAAATTAAAATGATTAATCTCACACTTAAAAGGTGTGGAAATAACTTGAGAAGCCAAAAAAAAAAAGAGTTAATGGTATAAAAATTTTACATGTATTCACAGTGCATCTTATTCTTAAATATATTTGTCTTCTAGTACCATTTTAATGAGGTAATTATTAAGAGGATTTCTTAATTTAGATAATATTTGAGGATTAATCTCATAATAATGCTGACCTATATAGATACCTTAGACAAAGATAAATATATATATATATATATATATATATATATATATATATATATATATATCATCTCAATGAGAAAATCACTACTACTTGAATCTTGTCAATATTTACACCCACTGTATTTAATTATATTTTTAATTGCTTCTCAAGATAATTCATTGAGGATTACTTTACATCGTTTTTAAGCACAACACCAATTGATTTTGACAATCATGAGTGAAAAACTACCAATTTTATCCAATTTAATTACTTGTCACTAGTTATAATATGTGCGTTGTATGAGTTATTCTATATTACATATATAATTTTAATTTAAATATTTCTTAATATTTAATTATTTTTTATGTTAATTTTCTTAAACATTTTATTAAAAAAATTCTTAGATATAGAAGAGAATTTTTAATTTTGTTATAAGATATCACTACTACTTGAATCTTGTCAATATTTACACCCACTGTATTTAATTATATTTTTAATTGCTTCTCAAGATAATTCATTGGTTTAAATAAGATTTTTGGTGTCTATATGTCTTTACACATCTGAGTTTTGGTCTATGTAGTCCTTTTATTTTGAATTTTTATATTTTCACTCATTTAACTTGGGTTTTAGTCCTTGAGGATCAATACATTATAATAAGTGAAAATTATATAGACCAAATCCTTCCTAAAAAATAAGGATTAATATCTTAATAAGCAAAAATTATAAAAAATAAAACCCTTATAAATAGAAAATATAAAAACTGATATCTTAAGTATACGGACTAAAAGCCTATTGAGTGAAAATATATGAATTGATAAAAAAAAAGCTACAGAGATCAAAATCAAAATGGGTAAAAATTGGAGGTATCAAAATCTTATTTAAACATAATTTATTATAATAATAACAAGGATAGCACCAAAAACAACAGTAATAATATAGATATAGATATGTTATCACTAAAACGTATACATTTAATGATATTATTAATTGATAACTGTGTCTCAATAATAATAGTGTCAATTTATATTATGGATCTAAATAACATTTTCTATGCAACTTAAATTTTATAACCATAACTATGAATTTTTTATTTAATGGTCAAATATTTAGATTAAGTCTGAATCAACTTCTTTTCATTTTAAACTTAAAATCAAAATATTTAAAATCAAAATATTTCATATAAACTATTTTTAGTAAATTTTCTCAAAGTATAAATTAACCCAAACTTGCTTCTAAACTTATAAAATGTAATACAAAGACTCATATTTAAAATTTAATAACTATACGACTCAATTAGTTTATTTTTTTTGGTAATATTTTGGTGAAATTCTAATATAATTTTATATTCATAATTTAATACTTATATGTACGTGGTATAAATAGAGTAAAAGATGAAAAAAACTATTTTAGTTTACTTTGACATGTTAAATTACATTATTCTTGATATGAAAAATCAATATAATTTCTAATTTGTCTTTTTATTTTATAATTTTATTAATAATTTTCTATTTCAATCTTAATTATATAATTAATTAATACTGAATAAGAATGTCAATATCTTTGATTTCATTTAATAAATAGAAATTAATAATTGATAGTTGATATTAATAATTACTCTCAAGATAATTTTACTAATATATATATATATATATATATATATATATATATATATATAGAGAGAGAGAGAGAGAGAGAGAGAGAGAGATGATAATAATAAAAAGAATAATAATTATAATTATAATAACAATTTTATTTAAAGGTATTAATAATTAACTCTCAAGGTAATTTTACCATATATAATAATATAATATAAATTAGACCAAATTTAAACTTTTAAAAATAAGGAAAAATAATTTATTAGATTACCCTATCTGGAATGTGGACTAATATATCCATCTTCTGAAGTTTTTAATAAAAAAATATTGCTGATAATAAACTACTACTAATAATATGTATTTAAAGCTATTAGTAATTATATAGATTAGGTCAAATTTAAACTCTTAAAAATATGAAAAAAAAACTTATTTGTTAGATTACCCTATCTGGAATGTGGACTAGTATTTCCATCTTCTGATGTTTTTAATAAAAAAATATTGCTGCTAATAAATGAAAATTTATATAATAATTTACTTTGGATGTAAATTACAGACGGTACTTCGGTCCAAGTTTTATTATTTATATATAAAAAAAAGTTAAAAGGAGGAGAGAAAATAATGGCAGGTAAAAAATGTGGGTGCATGAGACTATTGGTACTCTTAATTATATATTCATACTCTTTATTAATAACTTATAATTTTATAAATAAATAAATAAAATTATAATTGATTAATAGAAAGTGTAGATAGACAATTAAAAGTGTCAATAATCTCATCCATAAAAAGTATGTGAAAACTCTTAAATTTGAACAATAAATAATTGTAGTTGTAGTTTTTAAACTTAAAATACAAAAATATTATAAATCTATGCTGCGGCCCTTAATTATGGGTCATTAGCAATATCCAAATAATTAAGTCCTTAATATATGATTTTTTTTTAAGATTTAAAACTTTGGTCTTAGCCATATTGTGTCTAGCCAAGATCAGGTCCTAATTAATGCAAAATCACCTAGCTGATGGGGCAAAAAAAGGTGAGTTTCATTTTTTTCCATTCTTTCACCAAAAAAGTTTTTCTCCATTATTTTCTTTTCCTTTTTTTTTATTCCTTCCATTCCAAGTGCAAGGACAAACTATACTTCCTTCCATTCCATCTTTGTTTTATAATTATCTTGGTACAATTGGTAGTCTTTGAAAACCTTCCATTTCATTCCAGTTAATATTTTCCCAAATATAATATCATTACAAAATATATCACTTTCCACAATTTTCCCTACCTTATCAGTGATACAACGGTAACCTGGTTGAAGGTAATAGGTGCTTATATGGAAAAAAAGATTAAACTTCTCCATTTACCCTCACACACAAGAATTCAATGGCAAAGTCCATATTTGCTACATCCAAGGTATGAAGGGGCTATAAAATGCCCTACGAGTTCACAAATCTCACACACAGAACAAGGGGGGAAAAAGAAGGCTTTAGTCTTTGCAGGTGCATTTTCTTATTGAGCTAGGTTGAAAAATGGATTTTTCAATGGGAGGTGCTGGTGGGTCTGGTGATGAGCAAGGCAATAATCGAAACACAAACAAGGGAAAATCATCCTACAGCTATATTCTCACTTCCGACCATAAAGCTCAACTTGAAGCGTAAGATGAACCTTGCTTGTTAACAATCTTTTTTATTTGCCTGGTTTTGAGGGCTATCGATGTTGCTTTAGGGTTGACTTATAATATTGAATTAGAAAATGATGTTTTCATATTTTTTTATTTTATTTTATTTTTTATTCTTTAATAGTTATAATTAAGTGAAAAAAGTAATGAGAAAAAATTAATATAATTAATGATATAAAAAATAGTATAAAAAATAATATAAAAAAATATAATGAGAAAATAAGAATTGTATAAATTAAAGTACATTTGAAATATATTTTCATGTACTTTTTCCTTTGGGTAAAATTTTTATGTACTTTTTTTTTGGGTGCTATTTATGTACTTATTTATTTCTCTATGCTTTCACACACGATCACATGCCATGTTGCCCTGGTTATATTATGGGTTTCATCACATGCACCAAGTCTATTTGGCATCTTGTCTTGTGTCCGTTGTCCATTCTATGCTTTCGACCTTATATGTGTCATTTTTTTCTTCTTTTTGCAGCATTTGTTATTTAACTTGTCTATCAATAGGCTCACAACTATATATTTGGAATTTTTATTTTTGAAATAAAGAATTTTCGAGCTATGCCCCTATCCAGATGAAAACCAGAGAGAACAACTGGCCAAGGAGCTTGGAGTCGAGCCGAAACAAGTAAAGTTTTGGTTTCAGAACAGAAGGACGTCTCAAACAAAGGTGATAGTGTATTTTTCTTTAGTATATATGATACTTCATTTAAGGACAATTTTTTTCTTTTACATGCATAGCTAAGTAATGCTGATCATATTTTATATAAGATTAACTATGTTTTTTGCGTTTCTAAATATATTATTTTTTGATTTTGGTACTTCAGAAATTTTTGTTACAATTTATGTTCTTTTAAAAAGTGAATAAAATTAATCTTTGACTTCATTTTAAAGGTTAAAAAACATAATATGAAGAAGTTGAATTGAACTAATTTTATTTATTTTTTAAGATGAAGACAGTAATTAATTTTATTAATTTTTAAAATTATAGAGATTCAAATTATAAGAAAAAAATTTAAGACTTAAGATTAAAAACTGATATATTTGTGATGAAAACATATTTAAATTTTTTCGTTATCTCTCTCTCTCTCTCTCTCTCTTAAGAATCGATTTGAGCGAGGATTTAACATATTGCAATTCAGATTGAGAATGAAAGGATGCAATGCGAAAACTCCTTTTTGAGAGAGAGACTGCACTGTGTACTTTGCCCATCTTGTGGGGGTCCACCCATTGGGGAAAAAGAGCGTGAACATAGTATGCAAAAACTGCTGCAGGAAAATGCCCAGCTAAAACAAGAGTCTAGTAGTTAAACTAATATGATTGATTCTCTTTTGATGTGAATCATATATTTGATTAGTTTTGTGAACAAAGGGTTTTTTACAATGGTTCATTTCATTGATATATGTTTGTTTATGAATTGCTTTTTCAGCATGAGCACATTTCTAACCTTCTTGCAAGCTACATGGAAATACAGATGTCTCAAACTGAGTCGCAGGCTCCTACCCTAGAGTCTGTGCAATGTGTGCTGAACCGAGAGTATGATATTAATGATCTTGATCAAGATTTTGATTCAAGCCTTTCAACTTTGAATGATGATGTAACCCCAAATCCAACGAGCGGAAGTGAAGAATATGTGGATATGGAAAAAGCACGGATGTTAGAGGTTGCAACTGCTGCTATGGAAGAACTAGTTAGGCTTATGAGTATGGATGAGCCCTTATGGGACAGGTCTTCAGATGATGGGAGATTTGTTCTCGTTCGTGAAACATATGAGATCATGTTTCCTAGGGCTAATAGCTTCAGAAGTCCCAATACTCGTGAAGAATCTTCAAAATATTCACAGATAGTGAGCATTGGTGGGATGCAATTGGTTGAGATGTTTCTAGATTCGGTTAGCACATATATAACTTTTTTCCTTGTTAAATATAACCCCCCTCTTTCTTTAATAGTTACATATTTACATTGGTTATCTATGTTGAATATATATATATATATATATATACTCATAAGTGTATAATACTCTTCTTTCCAGAACAAATGGGTTACTCTTTTCCCAACAATTGTTTCAAAAGCACAAACAACCAAAGTGCTTGATGCCGGTTTGTTGGAAAATCGAAGTGGGGCCTTACAGTTGGTATATTTTCTTGCAAACCTTTCTTTTATCTAAATTTCTTTGATATAGTTTCTAGATTTGGTAACAACTCAACACTTTTTCTCTGTAGATGCATGAAGAAATGCATGTTCTTTCACCTCTAATTCCATCTCGGGAATTCTTCTTCCTTCGCTATTGTAAACAAGTTGGAGTTGGTGCATGGGTGATAGCTAATGTGTCAGTTGATTCCTTCGAAGAAGGGCGCGTACCTCTTTGCACCTCTTGGAGGCTTCCATCTGGATGCATGATTCGTGAAACGATGGATGGATCTTCCTTGGTTAGTAAGTTATACAGTGATTACATTTGTGAAATAGAATATATGTGTCAATTAATGTGTGAACAAAAATAGCTACGTTTCCAAAACTTTTGGTCTACATTGTTTAAACATTATGGATTCATGGATGTAGCACCCCTTTTAAGCTTACAATTTATTTTTAAAAAAAAAGAAAGAAAGATGAATAAATGTGTCACTAATGAGATCAAAATGCTAGACGTGTTCTAGAAAGGAAAACTTTAATACTCTTAAAAATGTTTACTTTTGTCAATTTATTTAAGAATAGTAACTACTGTTTTAAATTGCGGTCCACAACTATAATTGCAGTCGTAATATTACGATTTTCATGACTTTCGTAATCTCATTACGACCGTAATTACAGCCGTATCGGTCGCATTTTTTTATAATTAGTCACAATATTGAAGTTTTAATAATCTCTACAACCGTAATCACAACCGTAATTTAAAATCATGATAGCAATAATTATACTTTCAAAGAATTTACCCTTTTAAGTAGGATACAATACATATGTCATGTGTGACAAAAAAATCCCTAGCCAAGTATCTTTATACATTGAAGACGAGCAGCAACTCAACTTTATGGTGCTATTTTGAAGGTTGAGTTCCGAGAATTTCTACTATACTTTTAACTGAATGTTATTCTGATAATAAACAGTCTCCATCGTTTGTAATATTGTTGATCCACGTATATTTTTTGTCCTTCTGTTTGTTCCTCATTTGCTTTACTCAACTTTGATGCTCTAATATATGCTAACTAAAATAAGCTTTTGTGATAATATTATATGCTTTATTCTAGGTTACTTGGGTTGAACATGTGGAAGTGAATGATAGGAACCAAACAAACTGGTTATACAGAGATGTTGTTTGCAACAATATTGCATATGGAGCAGAAAGGTGGCTTATGGCACTTAAAAGAATGTGTGAGAAAATTGCTTGCTTTTCAATTGAATATATACCTGGTCAAGAAGCTGAAGGAGGTTAGGTTACTAACTTACTATCTGTCATATCTTTTCTCCAAACCCTGCTGCTTATTCATTTATTTGACCCTCTAACTCTGGTCTATTATGTGTTTATAGCTAAGTTTATGCCATTCATTGTTCAGTGATCACTTCACGCGAAGGAAGAAGAAGCCTGTTGAATCTTTCTCATCGAATGGTTCAGATCTTCTGTGAAGTTTTGCACACGTCAGGTAAGCCTCGTTTTTCTGAGGCGAATAATAACGAGCTTGAGATCTCTATTCGCATAAACACAGCACCAGGCATGCCAGATGGCATAATTGTCAGTACTATTGGCTCCATTTGGCTTCCTCTCCCTCCTCAACATGTTTTCGACTTATTCAGAGATGAGAATAGACGACATAAGGTAAATAGTCTTTTATTTTATTTGTTAGTCAATTTTAACCTTGCACTACAGAATCATAAAATAAGTTGTAATTTTTTATTTTTATTTTTATTTTTATTTTTGCAGTGGGATGTTCTTGCCTGTCGAAATCCAGTGCGCGAGGTTTCGCACATACCCATTGGAACTCATGCTGGCAACCGTATTTCATTTATTAAGGTACTTTACCATATCCGTTGTTTAATTTTATTAGTATTGTGTTTGAATCATGGATAAAACAAATTTAGTTTGAAATGGAAACAATGATTGCAATCTACATATGTCATATAAGGAAAAAAAAAGGAAGACAATTTCATATGCTTAAATATTATGAATTTATTTCAACTAAAGGTATTTATTCATTTATTATCGAATTTAATTATTATGAGTGCTATCCGAGTATGTAAGTATATTGGATATAGTGCTTCAAAGTTACTGCATAATAATTTGAATATGCGATAAATAGTACTTAATTAAGAATTATAGTGCACAAATATATTGGTTTTATATGTCCCCAACACGAGTTCATACTCATTTTCACTCTTCCTTGAGATGTTGCTACAAATTAATAGGTTTAGTTTAACTCATTAAGAAAATATATATATCATTCAGACAACGTATTTTAGAGTCAAATAAAGATAAGCAAATGTGGGTTTTTAAATTAAGTGATATGGCATGAGTATGACAACAAAATGATTTTAATTGCTTTAAAATGAATATTAGAATAGATAATTCCGCTTCTATATGCGACCGACATTGAATTTACTTTATAAGAATCTAAAGCCCGAGCTTCATATTGTTAATTATTGCATCAAATAAACGTGTTTAAATTGATTTGAATGGTTCGTGTGGAGCAGCCTTTCGCCCCTACTGAGACCAACGTGCTGATTTTTCAAGAAAGTTCGATAGATTCCCTGGGGTCGTATGTTGTTTATGCTCCAGTAGATGTTCCAAACATGGATGAGATTGCAAGGGGACGGGACTCTTCACGATTGCCAATTCTTCCCTCGGGGTTCATGATCACTGGGGATGGTCGTACAGTTGCTGAAGCATCTAGCAGTGGAAATCATGATGGTAGATCAGGTGGAGGCTCCATTTTAACTGTGGCTTTTCAAATACTAGTTTGTAGTGGAGCAACAATTAGAGATCTCAGAATGGAAACTCTAGCTTCTGTCCACACGCTTTACAGCAGCACAGTCAAAAACATAAAGGCTGCTCTGAATTGTTCCGATTTGAATTAATCTTTTGGTGAGGTGTTTTTGTTATGATCATGCTATCAAAGACACACAGATCAATGGTATAATTGTTGGCAGTTATTGGACTCGCTTCTTTGCCATTATTGCTTTGAATAATATGTGGCAGACATATTGTATTGTCTCCATTACATAATTAGTTTGCTTTACCTTTAATTTTATGTGTATCTATCTTTTGATTAGCTTTTGTCCATTTTTATTCTCCTTTTGCGACGAATATAATCTTTATACCCGTGTGGTGCCAATATTTGGTAATATTTCCTTCAAGAGAAGCTTGCCATTCAGAGGACGACACCTATTAGAATTTTTTTTTCCTGCTGAAGCCTTTTGCATTGAGAAATGGAGATAAGCAGTATATTGGCTGCCATTCCAATGAACCTGAAAGTGGGATGTTTGAAAGTACTTTGACCAACTCTCTTTGTCCAAGCTACATTTGTAGATGTGATTAAAATAAAAGTAAAAATTGTGAAAACTTTTTATTGAAAGAGTTATTCTACTTGAAAAAAAAAAACATTTACAGGAGATTTTAGGGTTTAGGGTTTACAAACATTTAGTCTTCATCTTAGATTTTATAGACATTTAATCTCCACCCTTCATTTTTTTTTCTTATTTTTTCTCACAACGACCAAGTATCAAGCTTGTTATTGTTAAGGGCACCCCTTGTTGTCTGTGTTCACGGGGTGTTTCTTGCTATGTGCAAGTGACACCACTCTTATTGAAAACAAGGCACATATAAACAAAGGACCAGTTGCCTATATATTTGTTTCCTACTTTCTATTTCAGTTTTTGCGTATCCATTGACTTATATATATAATTTGATAGATTAATTATTTTAATCATTTTTATTATAAATACTACTACGAACGTGGTATGTAAAGGGGTTTTTCAAAAATTGAGATAGATAAGTTTTATCTCATTGCGTTAATATATATTATATCTTATTATTGCTTGTAATTATTTTTTACAGTGAATTGTTCTTCCATGGTAAGGTTTGTGCTTTGAATTATATATCTATATTCACGATTTTAATTTTAAAGAAAAATTTATATACTCAATTATTTCTTAAGGTTCCATCAAATGCCCTTCAAAGTAATTATATAACAAACTAAAAAAAATAAATATTAACAAAAGTTATAAAATTTTCCTCCTTATCTTCTTCATCGAAATACAGATTACGTGGGAGGACCTGTTATTTAGTGGCTTGTATCTCAAAGTCAACAAAGGATGAAATTTTCTTTCCCTCCTCCAGAGCCTTTCGATGGATGGAAAATGCAATTAGGTGGATGGTTGGTAAGGAAGATGACAATAAATGCAAGACTTGAAATGGTTCTCTATAAATAGAGAACCATTGCTTCATCCGAAAACACAACAAGTAGAAGAGAGCTTCTCTAGTGAGAGTGAGAAATAAAGAGTGTGAGAAAATTTTAAGAGTGTAGTGTGTGAGCATACACTGAAAATTTTTGAATTTATTCTCTAATCTCTGTAATACTATAAATTATAGTAGGAAATAGTCTCACTTGGAAACACTATATATTTTGTACTTCTTGCATGAGAGTAAAGATAGGATATTGTAATTATCATTGATATAATGAAATATTTTTCAGAATTTGTCCCGTGATTTTTTCCCTCAATGCACAAGGAAGTTTTTTAAGTTAAAATTTTGATGTGTAGTTCTTGATCTATTTGTTGGTACAAATAATACTGACTAGTGGATCTCATTGTAAAAGTACTATTCGTGCTTTACTATATTATTGATTCTTCTTCACAGATTTGAGTGTACTTTCACTCACATTTATAAAATATTTAAGTCACTTGGTGTATATCTAACACTGATTTCCTAACATGCTTTTGCTCAAGCTCTGTATATTGATTAATAAATCGTATTGAACATTATGATGAGGAGCACTAGCATCTTTAAAGAACTCAAATGAAGCTGAAATACCAAATTTGTTGAATCGCGTAATATAGGTAAGTTAAGTTGAACTATTTAATAGTTTAAAGAAGATTCAGATTATTACATTTACAGCTTTTGCAATGTTGTGGCTATGAGATCTCTCTTGGTTGCAAGCTATGAGATGTAATTAAAACAACTTACATTTGATCTCACAGAAGAGGCTCCTCTTATTCCAATACTTGGTTATTCCAAAACAACCAAGTTGAAATTACATTAGGTGACTTGAAGGACAAAAAATAGACATTACAATATGAATAAATACCAGATCCAATAAAATATAATTTATTTGATTATTTTCATGAGCTTACAGCCAAAATGTTTTGATATATGAATTATGATACTACCCTGGAACTAAAATGCATTTCCATCTGCGTTTTGTCCATACCTTGAAGAAGGAAACAATGCTGCAGACTGGATGGCCAACTGAGCAACGGAGCAGGACTATCAACTTCATGAATGGACTAACCCACCTGCAGGGGTTTCGTACCTGCTTTTAGTTTTTGTATCAGGGCCTCCTCGTTCCCAAAGAACTTGTTTTTCTCACTAGTTTTGCTTCTTTTGGGCCTCTGGCCCACCTTTGTACCAAAAGATTTCCTGTTGTTACATTGAATTTAAAAGTTAAAACTGAATCCAAGTTTGATAACCTGCATTCCATTGTAGTTTGGCTTGTGCTGTACAACTTGTCACTGCACTCTGTATAACGCAAATTTTGTTTTAGGATGTTAATTTCATGGTTGTTTTTGCATAATAAGTTTGCAACTTGCAAGAGAAGAATAATCCTCTTTGCCTTTCCATCCTGAAGAGATAAAATGGGATAGTGAAGTTGGATGCCATTATCTTACACATTTCATTTTTCTCATCTCAAACTGATACATAATAGCTTCCTCCTCTCAGTAAAAACCCTTATAATAGCTTTTTGTCCAGATGTCAATTCGCATGCTGTTGTAGCTGGGTTTTTGGTTAAAGTGGGCCTTGATTCTACCATAGACTAGGCTAAGTTAAGGTTGTCCTTTGGGTGCAGGGGTTTATCTTTTGAGCTTTTGATGTTTCCTGCTGATTTGAGCACCAGTTATGCAATTTTTAGAGCATCTATAGATATTACAGTTTAGGCAATTTCAGTGTGGTAAATGGTTATTTGTGTCATGGTTATGTTTATTTGTTCCTTGTTACTCTGTTGAGGTGATTTGGTATCAGAGTAAAAAATCAAACGTTGTTACACAATCTAGTGCATAGTCCAATTACAAGGCCATGATCCTGTAAACTTGTGATATGTGTGTATCATCATCATCATCTTAGTCATTTAACAACACACAAGAGTCATTCATTTCCAGTTCTTTGTAATCTAATCTACCAACCACCATGCCCAAATAATTGCCTCTTGTTTTCTTCAAATAATGAATTGAAATACAAAACAATCAATCAATCCAAAAACAAACAACAATCACAAAACATTGTCCTTCAAAAATTGAGAATCAACAGACCTTGCCTCTAGTTATACTGTGTCCATTTAGCAATCACGCGTTCCAGCACCACCAAAACCCTTTCCCTCCCATCATTACAATCACCATCACCATCACCATCACCCTCGCGAGCCCAGCTCAAAAGGGCAGCATTAAACTCCATGGCTTCCTTGACTCGTGCCTCCCTCAACAACCCCCGATACACCCACTCCCTGAAGTGGGAACAAGGCAGCAACTTTGCACCACCCACGGCCACCATGTCCCTCAAAGCCACCAAGCCCTCAAGAACAAACCCGTTCCTGCAAAGGCCTTCGATGACCACCTCATAAACCTTCTGATCGGGGGAACAGGGAGAGTCGGGCCTTCGCAACCAACGGAACACAGTGAGGGCGTGCTTGCAGTTGCGGTGTTGGAAGTAGGAAGCGAGGAGCATGAGGGCGATGGGTGTGATGAAGTGGTGGGATTGTGGGCTGTGCTTGAGGTGGGTGAGGAGGGACATGTAATGGGCCATGTCGGGCTGGGAAGCGAGGGAATGGATGAGGGTGGGGAGGGGGAGGGAGTGGAGAGGTGGGTTGGTGAGGAGGGCGGTGGTGATGAGGCGGAGGGCGGTGGGAAGGTGGTTGGAGTCGCTACAGAGGCGAGGGATGAGGAGGTTGATTTTGGTGAGGTCTTCTTCTGATAGAGGAGTTGTTTGGGAGTGAAGAGAAGATGGAGGTGGTTCCTTTAAAGGGAGAGAGGAGAAGGGAGAATGGGCTGTTGCGGCACCAAAACGCAGTTTGCGAATGGTGGCTTTTGTGGGAAGGTTAAGGTGAAGGTGAAGGCGTCCGAGGAGGGAACTCATTTTGCTTTCCGAGATTTTCAGAGACTGATTCTGAGTTTTATTGTTTGGCTGATTTTGGTACCTATTGATGATGCTCTGATTTATCCTCTCTTTCTTTTATGAATATGACAGGGAAAAACATGAAAGAAAACCCAATTTTGAAGCTTGATTGCAACCTGTAGCGGAACCAGAAAACATTTTTGTTTTGCAAATCACTTGAATTTGTAACATGAAGTTGTGAGTCAATCGACTTTCAGGCCCTCTAATTCCTCTACTTTTTACCTTTGACTTGTGTTATGTTGCGGGGTGATTAACCATGCTTACGACTTATGAGGTACAGATATCTCGGTTTTGAAGTGTGTCTTCCTATTAGATATCTGAAAATGTACGTACGATATACATATTTTATATATTTGAATATATTTGATTAAAAAAATTTATATTTTTTTATTTTGACACATCTTGGATATGGTAAAAGACACGTTTAGGATATACAATTCATTAATATTTTTTTAAAAAAAGAATTAATCTTTAGATTTTTTTTAGTTAATTTTTGTATGTATATGTATTTGTATATAGTTAATTTTATTAAGAAAAATTAATTTAAAAATATTTATAAAAATTATATTTCATATTTTTTGGAAGCAGTTTATTAAATAATAAATATTGATATATATGATATATATTAAAATATTATAAATCTTTAAGTTAATAAAAATGATATTAATAAATTATAATTTTTTTTTTAAATTTTGTAATTATATATATACATAAACCAATTTTTTTAATTTACTTATATATATATATATGTGTGTGTCATGTCTGTGTTCTATAATTTTTTAAATTTGGTGTGTCTTTGTATCATGTGTGTCCATGATTGGTAGGATAGGACTGTGGAGCTCGTGATAGATTCAAGAATCAAGATAACTTTGAGCAGAATTATTAATCATCCTTAAAAACTATTGCAAAAAGCTGAGTGAAATATTCGATTGGTGAAACATAGATGACAGATTATATTTTAGGCCATACAGAAGAACCAGTATAGTGTACTTGTATTGGCAACTTCTTGTATCAATGTCGTCATAAGTTGCACTCGACATCACGTGAATCCTTATACTATATCTTGGTTGTAAATTTACATCTCAACAGTTCTGTTTACAAACTGTGAAAACTGATTGTATTCTATAAAGAAAATTTCTGTATGCATGCAATAGTTCACATAATTATCCTACAGTAAAGTACTGGACCTTCCTTCCCTATCAAATGGATTCAAATGCATATATAGCCAATCCTGATTATAATCCATCTCTCATGTTGATTCTACTGTGCAACTGGATCCTTTGGCTATTATTAGCTTATTATGTCTGCGGAAAGAATGCAGATAGTGGCTAAATAATAAGATTGATTCTCCATAAAAGCAATCTCAAAGGAAGCAAATTAGTTGTAAGGTGAAGAGATGAATACCTTATACAGTGCCTTGTTGTCGTAAAGGCTGAGCTTCAGCTTGAACTTCATTATTATGCTGGTCCAGTGGCATGTATTGTGACATGATAGCCATGATCTCCGAGTCCATGTAAGACTACAGAAAGGAGATAAAGGTAATTAAATATGGTGCTAATTTGGATCTCCAATTTAACATGGATGATGTATACATTATCTGTAGTTGAGAATTAATTAGGCTTACCCGGAGCCTGTATTTGTAGAATATATAACCAGCCAGACCAGCGCCCACAACAACAGCTATGATCACAAATGCAAGGAACCGTCCAAATCTTGATCCACTTCTTTCTGCGTGATAGAAAGCAAAATTCTAATCATGTATTCTGATCCAAATTAGAAAATTTACTGTCCCAATTAGACAGGAGTTTACGGGAATTTAAAATTTTCATAATATCAATCTAGGATCTAAGCAACTTGCTATGGTGGTGAGATAAAGAATTGACAATAGCAATAGAAACAAGCAGCCATCAAATACCATGTATTTACAAGTAGAATGATACAAATTGGTTTCACTAGCCATTTAAAAGACGATGATCATAAATGAAAACAGGTGATTAAGCTGCAAGAAATTTAGTTTCTTAAAAGGAAAAGGCTAATAGTGGATGCTTAAAGTAGGGGCAATTTGCAAGGAACATATAAATACTATAATTTCATCTCTTTAATGGTATCAAGTTGACAGCACATGATGGAGACATGATGAAATTGGTCACTGAATGAAGCAGTAACAAACAGATCTTTTAAAAGAGAGATAAGCAACCATTAAAAAATAAAAAAGCTTGTTATTGTGAAAAGAAATAAAAAACTTCTCACGCTACGCAATACCTTCTGCTGCTCCTTCATATCATATTCCATTCAAGTTTAAAAAACAAAAAATCACGGGCAATTTATGCGTTCTTTTTATTAAAGCTTACTGCATGCATATATACAAGTGGCAAGACCTAATCTTTCTGCTACCAAGAAAGTCTATTGAAATAATCTGTTTGTAGATTTGTATATTGCACTATTGTGGCCATTATAATTAATCCACCTTTGAATAAATATGTAAAGATCTTAACGTAATGATCATTTAGTTGATTTTGATTGAATCTTTAGTGCATTGGGTGCCATTAGGATTGGAATATTAAAAGGTTCTAAAGTTTTACACTGAATGTTAAGTTGACTACTAATTACTTTGTCACTTAAATTCCATGGGATGCTATTCGGCTATTTTTCAAACCAGAATGTTTTATAGTTGGACTTCAATATCTTACCAATGCAAACATCTTGTTCCTTTATATACAGAAGATTTCCCTTGCACTTACAATCGTAACCACCCCAAGTGTTCTTGCAGCTACAGCTATCACACTGACAAGCACTTCGTTCCTTACATTCATCAATATCTGAATCAGATCAGAAGAGAAGTTTTAGAATAGAGTTATGTTTTCACAAAACTGACCATATAAAGAAGACAACATAATGTTTTGAATTGCCACCGTGGAACAAATATTACCTTCACATTTATTACCATCCCCACGAAACCCAACTGGGCACTGACAGCCATTTACCTTGGACTCCTTTATACAAAAAAGGAATTCAGTAAGCCTTGAGGCATGTCAAGGAAAGTGGTATTTACAACAACCATAAGAAAAAAAAATGAAGATTAGGTTAAGCAGTACTGAACTGAGCAAGCTGAGAAAGTTAATCCATTTTTAGTTTCTGACCAACAACCTCCATTGTTTATTGAACACCTTGCAGGTCCAAAAGCTGCCAAATAAAGCAAAGAGTAAAAACATCTCAGCAACATCATGAAAAAGAGCATATAACTTTGAGTACAAAAGTAAAACAAGTGTCCTATTATTATGGAATATGCAAAGACATTTTTTTAATAGTTTGTTCAGTCTAATTATTCATTAGCCCATGTTTAGATATTTGAATGTTTTATTAATTTATTCCACAGCAGCCATAGGTAATATTGACATACAAGGCTTTTAAAGGAGAAACAGGTGACAAATAAGCTTGAATAACTCAATACTAGAGAGACTGAAATGAGACTGTTATATCCTTGAAAAGGTTTCTTTAAAAGTATCCCATAGCAGGCCAATAATGAATTGTCAATCATTATTCACAAGAAATTTAGTACTATCGTCAGAATGAATGGATCTTTTGCTTATAACTTATGAATGGATATTTTTCTTATTAAGGCAGTGCTCATAAACTGAAAATTGACCACATTATCTTTAACAAATAAATAGTAATTATTATAAAATGCACAAGGTGAATTCATATTTTCCTTACATTTTTTTAAAGTAAAAACATCTAGCCTGTAAATAAGAATGTATAGGGGGAGACACCCTATTGATCTTCATCCACATTGTAGTCCAATTATCAGTAAACATATACTTGTATTTAGATTTAGATTACAATATGAACTGAATTTTCTTAAACGTCTGACATGAAAGTTGCATATAAGATGAATTCCAAATCCTAGGGGAAATGTCTTAATCTCTGGCTTCCGTAGCTATCATGTTTTATAAAGAAGAGACTAGAGAGTATATAATAAATAATCTGGTGTTATAAAATAACAGAAAGAGGAATACCCTGTTTCTTAAATTGAAAAAGGCATACCTACACATGATGTATAACCATCACCCTTATACTGAACACCATTCACAACAGGGCACTCACAAACTCTTCCCCTGAAAGTATCCTGACAAAGAATAAAGGTTTAACTTGCAGCTAATCATAACCAAACACATATGGACGATGATATGTATATAGAATCTTACATAAGTGATACTAATCGGGAGAAAAAAGTGGTAACAGAAATTCCTTATCTATACCTTGCAAGCAGTTATGTTAGCATCTTTGTCCTGCCAACATCCTCCATTTCTTTCAAGACACTCATTAGTCTCAATATCTGATAAACACAAACCAGTATGAAAGTTCAGAATATCACACTCACAGTAGATTTGTAGAACTAGGAGATTTATCATCAGTGCAGTTCATATAATGAAATATTAAGCACACCAACCTGCACTTAAACAAACTGCAGGTTCAGTAGTCTCCTTAAATCCAGAACATATAGCCTTCAGGACAGCAGTTCTCTCCAATTTTCCTTCAGACAAAACAGATTAAATCTTTAGAATTCTGATATACCAGATCTTTTTCTGAAAAGGATAGTTGACGAAGTAAAATATATGTCCACTACATTACACAGATGACAAAGTTTTTGGATCAATTAGCCATTCAATTGAAACAAAAAGAATCAAGTGAAAGCAAAATATAGACGAGAGATGAGGGAATGGAACATGACCATAGAGAAGCAAACGTAAATTTAGAGAGAACCATAGAAGTTCTAAACTTCACCCATCTGCCTCAAGTGAGAAAGAGAACCAAATTTTCAATATTATAAAAAGGAGAGGTGAAACCTAAAATTCACAAACAAAAATTAAGGCAAGGCCATATGATCAAACTGTAAACTTCCGTGATCATGATGGCTGGATGGTGCTCAAGGTAGGAGACAAAAACATCACATAGTTGAAAGTAAGTTCATGTGTCTTTTCAGTTGTTAAGCCAGTGAAACATGAAAAACCAAAAAATAGACATAATAGTCATAGATTCAGAGCACAATTATTTTTTATCTTAAACTCTCAACTCAGAAAATATGATAATTGGATTTTGATAACCAAATTCAATAATAGAATGCACAGGTCTCTCGCATACATAGTTGAAGATCAGTAAAAGCATTATGCATTTTGTACACTTTCAAGAATTCAAGCAGAATGTCTATTAAATAGGTATTAACTAACCTCGATACTGGACATTGTTAACAACCAATGTCGGTAAGATGGTGACATCACCACGAGATCCTCGCCCAATCTGAATATCATAAATGAAACAAAAGTAGGCAAATTATTTTATTTTATACGCAAGCAAAAATAAGTTATGTAATCACTTGGATCTGGTGCTCCATATAGGAGCCATTGTTTGATGATAGTTAACAATTTTTTATTTTTTTAATTTGAAAAGACATATTTGTAAATATGAAATATATGACCTGGAGTTGTTGCTCATTCTTTAGCACTTCATTCTCCGCATCCGCTTCAGGGTCACCCATGCATTTCTTAATTTTCTCAATAGGAAGATCTGTAGTATTTAGAATCTTAGATTAAGCTTTTAAAAAGGAACATAAAACAGCAGAATCCCATCACATCCATAGAAGCATCAAAAAGTAGCATTTACCTAATGATTTCATGACATCATCAGCACACTCTTTGCTGTAGCTTTTCTCCTTCATAGAACATCTGAGATGGAAATCTGTCACATAATCCCACCAGACCCATGAACGGTTGCTCTCATTGGCAACTCGATGGACACAGAGCTGCCTCAAATTTTCATACAGTACATCCTTCCCTTGATAGCCCTCATTAAAATCCTTCTCAGGATCCGGGGCACAATACCTCCCATGATTTATACATTGAGACTCGCACTGAGTCGTAAGAATAAAAGGCTTTGGACAATACCAAGTTATGTAGTGTGGAGTGAATAAGGTATAACCACCCCTCTCAAGAATTTGAGCATGGCCCTTAAAATTCTTCACAAAATTCATCTGTTCATCGCAACGAGCTCCACATTCATCATTGCTGTTGGTCCAAAACTCATACTCAACTCTATTATCAGGGTGAGGTACTGACTCTCTCCAATCTATTCGTAGCAAAACTTCTTCTTTGTTATTTAAAGCTTCCTTCAATGTATCACCAAAGGATTTCTCTATTAGAGCTGATGGAATTCTAAGCTTCTCTATGTAGCCATCTGCATCTTTGCTCTCCTCAGGAGAATCCATCGTTATTAGAGACTCCTCAATGCTGTCACTCACTAGAACTGCTGCTGCTCCAGCTAGTTGGGCATGCCATACCTTCAAGGCAAAATAACACTCTACAAGTGCAAATAACTTTGCCAGTAAGCATTATAAAACCACAATTCAAAGAATCTTAAAGCGAATAGATGCTTGAAACTTCTATTGAAAGTTTTTTTGGTCATAAGAGGAACTTTTTTCACTTGGACTAGTACTTTTCTTGGCTTTCAAGAGACAGCTTAAATAATTTTGCTTCAAAGGACAAGAAAACAATTATGATGTAATTTAGAAATGGGAAGGGGAATTTAAATAAGATTAATAAGTAAATCGTATAAATTAAAAATAATTACAAAGATAAATTATAGAGAAATGAGAACCAAAAGACAGAAAAGGAATGGGTAAGATTTTTTTTTTTTTGGTAAAAAGAAAGGGTAAGACTTTAATTGTGGGAAATTGAGAATATACACAATATTTTCCAATTTTCGTAATAATTTTCTTTATTTTTCCTTTTTTTTGTGGATTGCTATAGTAACCTTTATTTGAATTTAAAAAGCAAAGAAATTCAAGGAAAATGAGAAAAGTAACAGACTAACAGGTGAAAAGTATTAATCAACGGATGAACCTATTCTATCATTGAATCAACAAATTAACAATCGCTTATATCATGCAGATATAACTAATCTCGGAATTTGAACAAAAACAAATAAATAAAATAAAAAAATCAGGTAAAAGAGAAGAGGCAGAAGATCATAGGTTCACATAACAATCAAATACTCATAATTAGGAAGGTGGTAACATTAAGTTAGCATGCTGAATAATGAAATTTTGAGCATGATAAATGAATCCAAATTATAAAGCAAAAGTCAATAATGATCAAGGTTGATGACATGAATGAAGAAATACCTCCACGATCAAGAACAACAATAGTGGGACGATAAGACCGAAACTTGAAGGGCTTATCACCCTCAAAGGGTTGACACCCATGAGACCCTTTCTCAGGATAAAGCACAGAGCCAACAATGAATCCTCCATAGTCTGGGAGACCAAAGTTGCCGATGGCACCATCATGCTTTGACCTCAGCTTGTGTGGAGACAGCACCGAGATGCTGCTCTTCTCCACCACAAACCGGCCATGAACAGAGCTCAGAAGAAGGAACAACCACAAGGCAAAGAGAGTAACTATGGAGTTTTTCAGAAAAGCCATGAAGAGTTTCATGGTGAGCTTGGTTAGTTTGGTACTGAGAAAAAGAGGAAGAGGGATGAGTAATAAGGAGGACCGGTGCGTGCACAAAGACTTTGCAATGGTCTTGGTCTTACAGGTGGAAAGTTTTGCTTAGAGAGAGAGAGAGAGAGAGAACTTTGGTGGTTTGTTCGTTTATTGTGCGGACGGTTGTGTTTCACAATCAGCTGTGACGTAAAGAGATGGTAAACGACAGCTGAAAGGAAGAGGGAGGTGGTGGACAGAGTCAGGGGAACTACTATGGTGCTATCTCTGGGAGAGAGAGAGAGAGAGAGAGAGAGAGAATCGATGTATGAATATTAATACTATTAGAAAATAAAATATACTTACACAAACTATGTAAGATTATACTAAGAGTTGATTTAACGTAAATGAATATATGATGTATAAATAGATGTATTGTCACATGTTCAAATTTTAATTATGCTAATTTGTTAAAATTATGTTAAAATTCTTGTGAATTCCTTAATTTTAATGTGAAAATTATGTAAGACATGTATACAAATAATATTTTAAAAAAATAAACACTAAGATGTTATCTAATAATTTGAGTGGGAATAAGTAAATTTATGCAAAAAAATTTTACGGGCTTATTTCTCTTATTAGAATGCCTAACTTCTACCTTTTTTGTTATTTTATGTCTAACATTTTCTTGCTTTTCTAGTAATTATAAGAACTGTCATAGAATCGTCAAAAAACAGAACTGTCATAGAATGTTAAAAACAAAGTAGTAGTAGTGGCTATCGATAAATTCAATGATAATTGATAACTTTTATTAATCAACATATCTTCATTGATCTAAGCCAAAAGTCAAGAGAATTAGATAATAACTTTTCTAAGTCGTATAAAGAAAAATTAAAATAAAAACTTTGTTAATTGACTTAGTCTACCTTGACAATGAAGCATCATAGATTTTTAGAACAAGTACAGTGAAGTTGCTAAAGGAAATTCCCTTTACGTTTCCTTTTATTGTCTTTTTACTTTGAGGGAACCCTTTTAACAAAACAATGAGGCATATCGGTTTATTGGCCACAATTTTGTGATAAGCAAATAGACTTTCTGACTGAAAAACATGAAGAAAAAGAAGCAGAATTTCTGATTTTTTTTTCTGTTGACCACTTCTATCCAATATTGGATTTTATTTTTTATTTTTTATTTTTTTTGTAGTTTCAGTTCCTTATTTTGTTAACTTGAAAAATCATACACTTTTTTTTCGAGATTTTGATATAATTCTATACATTCAAAAAAAAAATTTCACGAAACATTTTGTACACAAAAGACTAATTGATAACTTTCCTTAGACTGAAGAAAGTTCCCTAAAAAATAAGAAAATTTTAATTTTGTCAATTATAAAATTGTAAGGGATTTCCTCTCCGATAGAGATTCTTTCCTGTTGTTAAAAAAAATAACAGAGATCTTATTACTTAATAAAGGAGAACTAGAAAAAAAAAAAAAACAATCAAACAACTTATTTTTTGACAACAAATAAAAGGATCTCTCCTATTTTTTTACGACAAGAAATGATCCCAATCCGCCCTTTGGCCCCATGAGTGTGTTTGCTTAGGCCAAGTCAATGAAGAAAATAGAGGGTGCTTTCTGGGGTTGGGTCCATCTGAGAGTCTTCTTAGGGATAGTCAACGGAAAAGGTTCATGCTAAAAAAGCCCACCTTGCAAGGCACGTTGAGTGCTTCTAGGGCTACTCCTATTATGCATCACCTATGACTTATAATCTTGAAAATTATTCATTAATTAATTAACCCCATTTGCACGACGCGAGCATATCAATATATATATTTAAAGGAAAATTATCATTTTACACCTTTAAAAAAGAGTATAAATATTATTTATATTATTTTTAAAAGATATAATTAAGTAAAAAATAATAATAAAAAAATATATATATATAATAAATAATATTAAATAAGATATAAAAATAAATATATATATTATTTAATGTAAGAATATAAAAATTAATATTTAAAATAACTAGCTAGTAAGAATGTCTTTAGCACAAATTGAAAATCAAAATAAGATTCTCTCTACATCACTGGTCAGAATACAATTGTACAAGTCAACTTCACGCTGGTTTTTCAAAAATTTGTAGTATTATGGGCACATTTGACACAATATATGACACTTGATAAGATAAATTTATATAATATATAATAATTTTATTAATTATTTGATGCGATCATAATATTATATAAACTTATTCAGTATATTTATCTTATATAATAAAATAATATATAATTTAATCAGACCTTGAGGTGTGATTAGATCTGATTAAGTTTTGATGGATAAACTTATCAAACAGCAATCCTTCATTGTCTCCTCCGGTGGACCCAGCCACCCAAAGCAGCCATTGCCCTTCATTTCACCAATCATCTCAGACTCAACTGAACCACAAAGACCCATCCCAAACACTTGATAACAATACACCTCATTTCTGCTTCCACAATCTAAACGTCGACCACCCTGCAAGCCAGGCGTGTCCCATCTGGATCTCCACGACACCCACCCACGATGGCCAACTATCGTTTGACTCGAAAACCGCAACCCTGGAATCACCCAGCCACTATGCCTCAACCCTGAACCACCAATCCCCTCCATGGCCAAACATCTAACAGACCTAGCCACTATCCCCTCTACTCTACAATCCTCAACCATTCGCCCAGCCACCATTCCCTCTCTACTTCGCCATCCTCAACCATTCACCCAACCACCATCCCCTCTGCTCCTTCCAACCTCCACCTCTAAAGCACCACATCCTCGATGCTTAGTTTCAGAACTCCTACGTTGGAAACCTTCTTTCTTTGTTTTACATCGACCACATTATATGTCTATATAATGTCACGCCAAACACTGGATAGTATTAAAATTTTATCGAGCATTATATTATCAAGTCTTATACTATTAGGCCTAATATAATTAAACCTTATATTATTCTGTGTACCAAACGAGCCTTAATTGTACTATATACATATGGTCATGAAGAATATCTCCATGACGAGAGTGGGGATGACAAAAGTTAGCAAAGTTAATTAATCAAGAGAAAAAATAGTAAGTTAAATTTGCACAAATCTCTTTATTTTTCCTCGACAAAATTTCATTGATTGAGAAACAAATGCAGTAGCCTACTTGCATCAGAAAAACTAGTATAACAGAACCTGATCAGGATCAAGTTAAAATCTAAGATTTACAATCAATGAAAACATTGCAGAGCAAAAAAAAACCACTAAAATAACGATGAATTTGCATCACACAATAAATAGATAGTAGTACACAAGTGAACTCGTCAGATCTTTAATCTTGGTACTAGCAGTATCTAAGTGCTCAACTGCAGCAACACTACGGAGGGATGATGGGGTGATTGACACAAGCATTCAGACATCAAAGCACAACAGCAACTAAGCACACAATTCTAGTGGTCCGAACACGAAGACTCCAAGCCCACATTGTGGTACACATCGACACACTGAAAAAATTAGAAAAAATGTCCATCCCAAGCTTATGGTCCACTACGCCACCACCATCACCTTCACTCTAGTAGAAAGGAAAAGAAAAGAAATAAAAAAAAAAGAAAAAATACTCCCACAAAAAAGGAAGAGAACTCCCACTAAGGAGGAAGAAATTCCTAAAAAGATGAGAAAGTTCTCACAAAAAGAGAATATTTATAAGAAAGAGGATCACCAAAAATCATCATTAAGGAGAAAATTTACCTCCATGCAATGACTACTCTAAAAAAAAAAGACTTTTGCTATATTGGCACTCTTCTCCATTGGGATTTGGAAAGGAAGCGACGCTGGTTGAATAAATCTCTTAATTAACTTAAGCATTATCGAGTTTTGTTCACCAATTCTGCTCCGTAATAGCAGTGGCCCATCAGACTTTTTTGGATGAATAATTCTTTATCCTCGTACATTATCATTCTACTAATCCTCTTAATTATTAAATGAAGAAAGTATTAAATAATTTTTATGTTTCTAAAACATTAAATATATTTAATTTTTTATTAAATATTTTCTTTATTTAGTATTAGGAAGATTATTAGAGTTAACTTTTATGAGGATATAACAAAACTCTTTCTGGATAGAAAAATGTCCTATCACATGGCAATATGGCATGGAAGTTTGGGTTAGAGTTTTTTAGGCCATCATTTCGACATGAACTTTTCAGCCAGTCTTGGAGTAAAAAGATCGACAAAATATAAATTAAGAAGATAGAGTAACAAAAAGGCCCAGGACTTTGTATTTGGTCCAAAAGTTACACTATGTTTGGATGATAGGTAATGAGGGAAATGGAATGAGGGGAAGGAAAATAATTTTTCTTGTTTATGAGTTTTAAAATACATGAGAACGAAACGAAACACATGATGAACCATTTCTCCTATTTTATCCTCAAATGCTCAACTTTTGTTCCCTCTAAAATTAAGGTGGAATTGAAGGAATACACGGGTAATGAAATTTCATTTCATTCCGTTAATGAAACTTGCAAACAAAGAGAATGGAAACTATGTTCTATTACTTCTATTTTCTTTTTTGGCCCATCCTCACATGTTCTATTCTATTTCATTAATGAAAAAAAATATTCAAACACATAGTTAAAGGGATATCTCCACATTTCAATATTCCAATTCGAATAAGGGCGACAGACCATAGGCCAAATTATAGAGAAGGGAAAACATAGTCAGAGGCAAAGGCCCAAAAGAAAGAAGCAACGCAGAGGCACAAAGACTGAGAGAAGATAATTCTATGACCAAACATATATAAATAGTTTTTAGGGTGGTGACACAAAACAATCGTGCGTCCACACCCTCATTGTGTATTAGTCAATAACCAATTTCATGTGTGACCCATTTTATTATGGGCTTGTCTTCAATCTTCATAAAACTTTGTGGAGCACTGATAAATCATATGTTATAAATTATTGATATATTAATAAAATAAATAAATATGTGTGATGAGTTACCTAAAACCTATTAAAAAGATTATCAATTAGCAAGTGTTGAAAATAATGAAATAAATTCCTTACACTTATCTTCAGTTGCACCTTCCCCTTACGCTCGAATGCTAATGTGTCAGTAAAGAAGGTGAATGGAATCAGTGATATGAGATGCAATCATCAATGGACACAACTTGCTGGTTCGAAATCAAATTGACTGGAGCTTACCAGTGTTCGTCGGCGGAGAGCTCTTTGTGACAGCGCCAAATGATGAGAATGGAGAACGGGTTATATGGTAATACCATTGCCGATGGTAGAGGATATGTTCTCAACTCGACGAGTTTCACGGTCTTATCATTAGACTAATCCAAAGGCACTTATAAGGAGAGATAACCTATGTCCAATTTCTGCTTTTGAACCAACCTATTTTGTTGACTCGGTTCCTCGACCCAAAAAATTATAAAACTTGTTCTGGATAATGACCGAAACCCAGAACGGTCAAAAGAAGGTCCACTGAGGTCCCCTGAACGGAATGTCTGTGGAGCCGGTTCTTGGGTAAACAAGTCAGCTTAAAGAATTACGTCAATATGGTAAAAGTTAAGAGGATTGGAACATGCCCGACCTGGATAATCGAGCTGGCTTATATAGGAACTATTCCTCGGATTTCTACCATTTTAGGTCCTTTGAATCTCTCACCTGTTATGCCTAGTCTTAATGGTATGGAACCGTTTTTGAACGTTGGTTATCAGGTCAAAATTCGATGACCGTTGATAGCCCATATTTTGAAACCTCGGGTTTTAGTAGGTCGGGTACGAGATCCGAATATTTAGGTCAGCCCACAAGTGACTAGGTACATAGGTAGTCTAACCAAAATTGGGTCAGTACAGTCCATAGCCCCCCAGCTCAGTCAATCTTTAAATTGACCGAGCTTTCTCTTTCCATTGATCGGATAAGTTCGGCCTACACAGTTTTCAACTGGGTATGTAAGTGGCCCAATAATAATTGGGCTAGTACAGTCCCAAGCCCCCCAAATCGGTCAATATTTAGATTTAACCGAACTCTCTGTCTATTAATTTTGTGAAGATGGATCCGATCCCTGGAGATTTTTCTTCTAACCAGGCGCTTGATTTTTCTTCTAACCAGGTTGTCGCGACCGGGATCGCGGCGAAAAATAGCAACTCATATGATTTTAGAAATATGGAAATGGAAAATGAAGTCGCCACCAATTTTATTTTAACTTAGGAAAAATTGGAAAACCTTTCTTTGAAAACGGTCTTTGAAACTAGATTGGATTCGGGAGTCAGTTATGGATAGGGAATGGTGGAAACTTAATCCCATAGCACCCCTAACACACCCGTTCTAAAATGGTACCTTAAGTTAATTGTGTAAATTTTTAATAATCCTTGGAAATATTTATTTTACTCCATTTTGCAAAATATTGTAACTATTTATAAAAAGGAAACCACAAAATTATGAAAATTTAATTTTGGCTTGACAGAAATGAAATTATGCTCCTACGTATCCCCTGGTGCAATGGGGAACTCAAAGTTACGTAGTTCTTTATAAAATAAGTCTGGGTTAATTGTTTTTAATTAAAAAAGAAGGAGTTTATTTGGAAACAAATTCATTATTGCACAAGGTTCAAGTTAGCACAATGCTACTCAATAAACCCTTATGATCCAAACGACATTGAAGATAACATTCATTATTCAATCAACATCATTGGTCATCGCATGGATTAAAACCTTTTTTTTTATTCTTATTTTCATTTTTTATTTGCCATTTTTATATTCTTTACCCTTCTCCCTTCTTACCAAAATACATCATTATTGTCTTAATGCGAAATGGACAGCAGCCCACGTGATTCAACCTCACACCCAAAAAGACAATCATAATTCAATTTAAAGAAATAAAGGTTTGGAGACTTTGGCAACAATAACAGAGCACACACCAGGGGACGTTTGTGGAGGGATCTAGTCTGAGGTTCGACGGTCGGTTGAAGGTATCTGGACTGAGGTCCGACGGTCGGTGCTAGAGGGATCTGGATCCTGAGGTCCGACGGTCGATGCTGGAGGGGTCTGGATCCTGAGGCTCGACGGTCGGTTAGGGGAGACCTGGATTCTGAGGTCCGACGGTCGGGAGCTGACTTCTGATGTCCGACAGTCGGGAACTGCCTCTGACGGTCAGGAACTGGTTCCTAAGATCCGACGGTCGGAAGCTGGCCTCTGAGGTCCGACGGTCGGTGAAAAGATGGATCTTGTTGTGTTCGACGGTCGGTTCGGAGATGGATCTTGTGGGGTTCGACGGTCGGTGGAAAGATGGATTTGGTTGGGTTTGGAAGGTTTGAAGGTCGGTGAGGGGAAGGATCTGGCTTCTGAGGTCCGACGGTCGGTGAGGGGAGATCTAGCTGAGGTTCGACGATCGGTGAGAGGATGGTGACTGGTGTTGGTGAAGTTGGTCGGTGAAGGTCACGGTGGTGTGGTTCGACGGTCGGTGAGGGGATGGTGACTGGTGTTGGTGAAGTTGGTCAAGCTGCTATTTTGGTGGAAGAGGGGATGATGAAGGTTAGTGAAAGATGGTTCACGATTTGGGAGGGCAGCAGGGTAATGGTGGTTTCTGGTGGGTGATGGAGTGTTGGAATGGTGAGGGACTGGAGATGAACTTGATGATGAAGTTGGTGGTTGAAAAAATGAAGATAGTGGCTGTGAGTTTGTGGGTGATTATGGAAGATGAATCTGGAATAGAAAAGGTTTATGGGGGGTTCTTGAGTGAAGAGGGTGAGGTTGGTTTTTATGATGTGGTGGAGGGGAAATGGTGAGGGTTGGTTGTGGAGGTTGATGGTATGTAGCGATGGGTTCTCACGGTCTTGGAGGGTGTGGTGGTTGGGTAAAGTGTTGCTTGGGTTGATGGTGGAGATGAAGGGTGGAATGGTGGACGAAATGATGGTTCACGGTTTGGGTTGATAGTTCTTTGTGGTTTTATGGGTGGTTTCGGTGGGTGTGTGTTGATGGTGGAGATGAAGGGTGGAATCGTGGAAGAAGTGATGGCAGAGGAGTTATGGAGGGATCATTCACGGTTCGAGCTTGGAGGAAGGGGTTGTGGTTCTGTCTTTGGGCTGCCGGGTGCTCACCGTCTGGGAGGTTGGCCTTTTCCTTGAAATCTTTATCCCTCCCTAGCACTCTCCAAAAATCCCCCTTTTTGTATCATTTCCCGTATCCAAGTCCCCCCCTTTTCCATTTTTTCAGCTGACATTTCCTTCTTTTTTCTCTTTACGTCAACCCTTCCTACATTGAGCCCCTCACTGCTTTCTGCTGCCCCCTTTTTTTTATTACGTGAGATCCAAAAAAAGAAAAAGTCGTGTGTGCAGGGATTGCGTGTGAGGGGAGTGAAAGTGTGTGCAGAGAGTGAAGCGTGAAGCATGCAAAGTGTGTGTAGGTGAGCCACCTGAGCGTGTGCAGGTGAGGGAAAAAAAGTGAGTGTGACTATTTTGTTTTGTTTCTCTATTTTTGTTTTGTTTTTTTTATTATTTTATTTATTTATTTTTTACCTTTTACTTTTTTTTAGCCCGGTCAAAATTGGGTGTTCACACAGGTGCTTCGTTATCCATGTACGAAATTCAAATATAGCCTGCCATGTGTCATGCTTTTGCTTATCAAATGTCAGTTTCACTTCACCATTAAAACGCCTAACTCCATCAGGACCCTTTAAAGAATTTTGACTCTTGATATTCCACCGTTGGATACATCCAATCGTCGTGCTTGAAACTTTTCATTTTTCGTGATCTTTGATTAGCGGTTTTATTATTTTAAACTCTGCTTGTTTTAAACACTGCCAAAACTATACTTCATTTATTCATTTCCTCAACTTCTCCACTTCTTCTTCTCGACTCCTCCTCTTCGTGCTGCCAGTTAACCCATTTTTAATCCAGACGTGATTTTTCCCATTCTGTGCAAGTGATTACTTCCCATTTTTCTTCACACACCCTTCCTCTATTCACGCACATTCCAGGTAATCTCTAAAACACAAGCTTGAATTTTCTTTTATTTTGCTATCCATTTCTGAAAGCGAGAGGTGCGTAACTAGGATTTCTATTTTATTCGCCTTCTTCCTCAAACAAAAATAGGTTAATACAGTATTATATTTCAACATTAGTGGAAGTTTGTTGTCGAGGAAACAGCTGTTAAGGTCCATATCCTGAAAAAACCCAAAGGAAATCTTGAGGATAGTTTAGTTTTTACACACCAAACCAGGATGTCCGATCATCCAAAAAATACATCGGCAGGAGAGGAATCGATGCTGAGCTACAATTGGGTTCACCCAGCAGTTAACAGATATCCCTCAATTTACAATACGGCCGAGAGCATTAACGTGCTCCGACAACATGTCTTATTTAGCCGGGATGGCGATGAAGGTCGTTTTATTTGCCTTCCGTGCCGAAAGGATGAGCTTGTATTCATGTCATCGTATGGCGACGATCAAGTCGATTGGGTGTACATGTACGAAACCTTTTTTAATCGGTTGAATTTAAGGCTACCTTTTACTGATTTCCAGTGTTCAGTATTGAGCCGTTTAAACGTTGCCCGCACCCAACTTGCCTTCGTAAAAGCTTTCGAAGTTTTGGCAAACTTCCTCGATAGAATCCCTAGCACCGAAGTGTTCTTCTTCTTTTTTTAGTGTAAAGGAGTTGGTAAGGGAGGTTAGGTTTCACTTAATAGCCATCCCCGTAAAAAAATTTTCTCGGCCTTTGATTCATCATATAAGAATTTTAAAAGTAAATTTTTCCGAGTTATGACCCGTCACGGTGACATACCTTTCTATACTGACCGACTTGGGATAGAGAAATTCCCTCTCTATTGGAGAACAGAATCGAAATCCATACTAAGTGTCAAATACCAAAGCCTTTTGCCAACCGACCGGGATTTGGTCGACTTCTTGGAAGATTGTCCTATTCTGGACATCAGTATCTTTGTCAGATTTGGGGATTATCCAGACAAAATTGCACATTTAATGAGTAAGTTTTAAATTCGATGCTATTGACTCAGTTTTTAACCTAAACTGACTTTTAACCCATTGTTCTACTTTTCAGAATCGATGGCACCCCGGATCTCAGTTCGGCAGCTGAAGAAGTTTGTGAAAAAGAAAGAACTTCCGACCGACATGGTTGAAGTAGAAAAAACAGTTTCCAACGCAGAGAAGACTGAAGCCCCAATTTTGGTTGCTGACTCCTCCGAGACCCAATTAGAGTCATTGGTCGGAAAAAGAAATTGGGAAGAGGCTGACGAAGCAATTGAAGTTCCGAAGGTTCTTTCTTCGAAACGCCGAACACTAGGTGAGGGCTCTTCTTTTGAGAATCAAGAAACACGAAGTACGTTTGAGGCACTGAATGGATTCGATGCTAATGCAGATGGCCCTTCGCTCTGGGCATCTTCTTTTCCCTTCGAGTCATTCTTGGAAACACAAATCTCTCTGCCAAATGACAAGGAGAGAAAAGATAAAGTCGGTAGGATAGGTCTATGTCGATGGACAGAAGTTCAGCTACTTCGAGCCACAAGTGCGATCAGGTCGGTAGAACATGAGCTGAAAGATTTGAAAAAGAAGTTATCTTCCTTCAATTCACTCTATCGAACTGAACTAGCGAAAGCTCAACGAGCTCATCAAGAAGAGGTCTCGGCTTTGAAGAAAGAAAATGAAATCTTGAGACAAAAAACCTTGCGTATGGATGACCTTGAGGAATCTCTTGTAAAACTAGAAAATGAAAAGAAAGAGGCCGAAGAGGAACTTTCAAGTTTGAAGAAGGCTAAAGATGATGTCGAGAGACAAAAAATGGAGGCTAACTGAGTCCTGATAGAAGCCTTAAAATCAAGGGATGCCCTTAAGTCCGAATTAACAAGCTTAAAAGAAGAAGCGGCCGAGCAGAAGATCGCCGGTTTTGAATCCGGTCTTGAGCAGGCAAAACTCCTTAACCCCGACGGAGTATTCGACGATCGGCTTGGCGAGCTTGGTCCGTTCAAAATTGTAATGGATGGCCGAATTGTTGATCCACCAGAAGATGAAGATGAATGAATGGCATAATTAAAACATCTTTATATGCGTTGTTTAGTTAACTATTGCAATGTTTATTCATTTTCGATTGTAAAGAATATTTTGTTTTTAATGTAATTAGCTATTTTGGAAATATCTTGTGATCATTATTTGTCCATGTTTACCGAAGTACACCTTATAAACGTTTATATTTTTTGTTTTGGTCGGTCTGAAATACTGATTTCGACTATATTTTTGGTCGGTCTGAAATACCAATTTTGACTTCATTCATCAGCTTTGGCTGACATCGGCTTTGGCCGACATCGGCTGAAAAGCCGGTATCTTCCATCAGCTTTGGCTAGCATCGGCTTTGGCCGGCATCGGCTGTGAAACCGGTATCTTCCATTAGCTTTGGCTGGCATCGGCTGAAAAGCCGGTATCTTCCATCAGCTTTGGCCGGCATCAGCTGAAAAGTCGGTAAGAAGATGTTTAATATAGAATACTTTAATAAACAGTAACATTTTGATAAAAGAAATGGTCCAAAGATGTGCCTCGTTAAAACCTTCCAGGCAAAATCCAGTGGGAAAAAATCCTGGTAAGGAAAAAGAGTACAACATCCTTAGTACAAAAGATTTAACTAAAAAATTTCCTTAAAGAGACCGAGTTCCAAGATCTAGGAAGAGTTCTTCCGGTGAGTTCCCCGATCTTGTAAACTCCTCCTCCAATAACTTCTAAATTCGAAAAGGCTCTTCCCAGTTGGCCGACATCTTCCCCTCACCTTGTGGTCTCCTGGAGTCTTCCACCTTTCGCAAAACCAAGTCTCCCTGCTGAAAACTCCTCGATTTGACCCTGTAATTATACTTTCTTGTCATCCTTGCTTTGACTGCTTCTTCACGAATGTGGGCGACTTCCCTCTCCTTTTCCAGTAGATCAAGGTCGATTTTCCTATGCTCATCATTCGTTTCTTTAGAAAATGTTATTCTCCTAAAGCTCGGCTCCCCAACTTCAACCGGAATCATGGCATCGGCTTCGTATGTGAGTCAGAATGGTGTTTATTGGGTCGAGGACTGGGGTGTAGTATGATACGTCCAAAGAACACTAGGCAATTCTTCTGGCCAAAGACCTTTAGCACGATCTAGCCTCTTCTTGAGTCCTGCCAAAATTATTTTGTTTGCAGCTTCGGCCAAACCATTGGTCTGCAGGTGCTCCACCGACGTAAAAACCTGCTTAATTCCATTCTTATATCAGAATTTTTTGTCAGTAAACTGTGTTCCATTGTCAGACACAATAATAAATGGTAAACCAAACCGGCATAAAATATTTTTTCACACAAACCTTTTTACCTTTTCTGATGTTATGCTGGAAAGAGGCTCGACCTTGATCCACTTCGTAAAGTAGTCGATTGTTATCACAATGTATCTTATTTGCCCTGCTGCGATTGGTAATGGTCCCAGCAAATTAATTCCCCATCTACAGAACGGCCATGGAGTGTCAAGGCTATGAAGTTCCTTTGGTGGAGCTCTGTGCAGACTTGAAAACTTCTGGCATTTTTCACATTTCTGAACATACTTTAAGCAATCGGTCTTTATAGTAGGCCAATACAATCCAACGCGTAAAACCTTCCCTGCCAAAGAACGTCCTCCAATATGACTACCATATACACCTTCATGAACTTCCTCCATTACCGACATAATCCAACTTCATTCAATGCATTTTAGTAAAGGCACAGTGAATCCCCTTTTAAATAAATCTTCGCTGATCAAAACATAATAGCTGACTGATTTTTTGAGCTTTTAGGCCTTCGATTCATCAGTCGGTAAGTCACCATTTTGCAAATATCTAATGATCGGCGCCATCCAAGAATCTGGATCGGTGCTTATGACAAAAGATTCTTTTATGTCGACGCTCGGACTTTCTATAACCTCCTGAATGACCGATCTGTTGTTCCCGGTTCTTTTAGTACTGGCTAGCTTGGATAATAAGTCGGCTCGTGCATTCTGATCTCTTGGAATGTGCAAAATTTCAAACTCTACAAATTTTTTGACGATATCCTGCACCTTCAATAAATATTTTGTTAGCTGAGCATCTTTAGTTTGGAATTCACCCTGACCTGTCCAGCCATTAGTTGGGAGTCTGATTTTGCAATCAGTCAGGTTACTCCCATCTCAGCAACAAGGGAAAGTCCAGCTAGGAGGGCTTCATACTCTGCCTGATTATTACTCGTTCGGAAGTTAAACCTTAAGGATTGTTTAATCAAAATTTCATTGGGCCCTTCCAACATAATTCCTGCCCCGCTTCCTTTCACATTCGAGGCTCCATCAACAAAAAGATACCAGAGGTCATTATTTGAGTCATGCGAAGAAGGTGAGGATAATTCAACCAGGAAATCAAATAATACATGTGCCTTGATCGGCCCTCTGGGTTGATACTAGATATCAAATTCAGGTAGCTCGACCGACCAGGAGATCATGCGACCTGCCAATTTCGGTTTTCTTAGAACTTGTTTAATAGGTTGGTCGGTCATGACGATTATCCGATGACTTTGGAAATATTGTCGAAGACGTCTTGCTGTCACCACGAGAGCCAATGCCATTTTTTTTATCCTTTGATATCTGGTTTTCGGTCCTTGCAGCACTCGGCTCACAAAAAAGACTGGACGTTGGTCCTTTCCATCTTCCTTTATCAATACTGAACTCAAAGCTTTATCAGAAACAGATATATAAAGCAATAAAGGGTCACCTTGTTCGGGTCTAGTTAGAATTGGTGGTGTGGTTAAGAAATGCTTTAACTCTTCAAATGCCTTTTCACACTCCTCGGTCCATTGAAAATTATTTGGTTTCTTTAGGCATTGGAAAAATGGCAGGGATCGGTCGGCAGACTTCGACAAAAACCTTGATAAAGCAGCGATTCTCCCCGTTAGTCTCTAAACTTCTTTCACTGACGCAGGGCTCCTCATGTCCATTATAGCCCTACATTTTTTCGGATTGGCCTCGATTCCTCTATTGGTAAAGAGGAAACCGAGGAATTTCCCACCTTGAACACCAAACACACACTTTTATGGATTCAGCTTCATGTTGTACTTCCTTAATTGAGCAAAGATTTCCAAGAGATCGGAACAATGGTCGCCATTGGTCGACGTCTTTACCACCATATCATCAACATATACCTCGATGTTCCTACCGATTTGATCCTGAAATATTTTGTTCATGAGCCACTGGTAGGTCGCCCTGGTATTTTTCAGGCCGAAGACCATAGCCCGGTAACAATAATTCCCAAATTCGGTGATAAAGGCAATTTTTTCCTCGTCGTCCCGATGCATCTTGATCTGGTTATATCCTGAGTAGGTATCCATGAAACTGAGAAATTAATATCCGGATGCACCGTCGACTAACCGATCTATGCTAAGTAGAGGGTAAGAGTCCTTCGGACAAGCCTTGTTCAAGTTGGTAAAATCTGTACACATCCTCCATTTCCCTGTTGACTTCTTGACCATGACCACGTTAGCCAGCCACGTGGTATATTCAACTTCCCTTATGAAACCTGCTTCCAACAGCTTTTTGGTCTCCTAAGCGGCAGCCTCCTGCCTTTCGGCTCCAAGCTTCCGTTTTTTTTGGGCAACATGTTTTATTTTCTGATTTACGGAGAGTTTATGAGTAATTACCTCTGGGTCAATTCCTGGTAAGTCTGTTGCGGTCCAAGCGAACACATCGGAATTTTCTTTCAACAGCCTCTCCAATTCATTCTTGATGTCGACTGGAAGATTGGAACCGATGCGTGTTACCTGATTCGATTTCGGGCCCAAGGATATAACCTGTAAATCTTCTATTAGCTGAGGTCGATCTTGCTCATCACTCATTGGGTCTAATTCCGCTATATTGATGTGCAAATGTTTGCCCGACAACTCAACCCGGTCAGCCACCTCTTTTTGTTTTGCCTTAGACTTTCGTTATAACTTATTCTTGCCTCTCTCTGATCTGCACGAACCACACCTATCTCGTTTTTGGAAATGGGAAACTTCATTGTTAAATGCAAGGTTGATACCACCGCTCCCAAAGAATTAAGAGAAGGTCTTCCCAGAATAATATTGTATGGGGTATGAGAATCAATAACCAGATATTTAACAAGAATCGTTTTCAAGAGTGTACCTATTCTGAGAATCGTTCGGAGTTCAATATACCCTTTCACATTTACCTGTTCGCCTGAGAAACCAACCACACATCCATCGAAAGGATTTAACTCGGTTTCTAGAATTTGTAATCTACGGAGAGTCGACAAATAAAGTATATCTGCCGAGCTGCCCTGGTCAACCAATACCCTCCTAATCTGGAAATTTTCGACAACGATAGAGATCACACCATTGGGTCGTCCAAGTTTTCATCGAGACCAGCGAAATCTTTACTGGAAAATGAGATCACCGGGCTTTCTTCATGTTGCACTGGAGAATGGTGACTTACAGATATAACAGCTCGGAGATGTCTTTTCCGAGATGAATTCGAACTCCCTCCTCCAGCAAATCCTCCGGCTATGGTGTCAATCACTCCTCTAATCAAATGATCCCAGGGATCCGAAACAGCAACAACGGTCTTGCTCTTTTCTCCAGAGCTTGGGCTTCTTGGTCTGGGTTGATTTCCGTCTCTTGCCTCCTTTGCTTCTCTACTGCGGCTTCTACGCCGATATATATACTTTCCAAGATGGCCTTCTCGAATGAGTTGCTTAATTTTATCTTTCAATGGAATACAATCCTCTGTTGAATGGCCATATACCTTATGAAATTCACATCTTTTGCTCTTGTCAACATTTGCCGGGGTCCTTTGTTTTCCTGCGTTCATTGGAATTTGAATCAGGACAGTGCTATAGATTTCTCATAAAATTTGATCCTGAGGAGTGATCAAAGGAGTGTATTTGTCAAAGACAGATCGAACTCTCCCAAATTTCTCCCGCGAACCTCGGTTGAACCTTTCTGAGTGGTCGCTATTGCGTGTTGTTGTTCTGCCCCTCGGATTGGATCGCCCCCCTTGAAATTTTTCAAACGACATCGGGCGAATGGAGATGTGAGGGCTGCTTCTGCTTCCTGACGTTTCTAGATCAGAAAATTACCGCTCCATTTGCTTTCTTGCAAGGGTTATTTCTTCTATATTTATGTACCCTGTGGATCTATCCCGCAAATCATCTAGGTCCAAATGGGGTTTTCTGGCCAAGGAATCTGTAAACGGCCCTGGATGTAATCTTGCCATGATTGCATGTAAGGACACAGCCGGGTTTAGATCTCTAATTTGAACCGCTTCCTCTCCGAATCTTCACATAAATTCTTTGAGGGATTCATCTCTTCCCTGTCTTAAATTGATCAGACTTGCTGAAGTCTTCCGATGTGTCCTGCTGGTAGAAAAATGATTAAGAAATTTAATGGACAATTCAGAAAAGTCATAAATTGAACTTACTTCGAGGCTTGAGAACTAAAGTAAAGCCGATTTCTTCAACGTTATTGGGAAGACCCTACATTTGATCGGATCCGATCCACCATTTAAAAGCATCATGGAATTAAACATTGTAAGGTGCACCTGCGGATCAGTCTTCCCATCGTACAATTCCATCGTTGGAAGTCGAAAACCTTCCGGGAGTTTGATTGACATTATAAAATCCAAGAAAGGATGATCAGCAGCCGGAAGAGAATGATTCTTGTGGTTCGTCTGCAAACGAGCTTCAAGGTTGGTTACTCTTGGTTGACTTTGATGAAATTCTCTCGCCACATCCTCATTAAGTAACCCTTCAGTCTCCCTCTCTGGTTCTGCTCTGTGCTGCTCTTTGTTGTTCATCCGATCAATCTGGTCAATCCGGCTGTTAATGTCTTTTGTTGCTTGCATAAGCATCTCCATTGGACTGAGCTGAGGATCACCCGAATTCTCTCCATTGACAGCGCAGTTCTCATTGCTGGCCATTGCTGGTCAAAGAAGTGAACTTTTCGGACGATGAAATTGGTTGCTTATGAGGTAGGAAAAGTTTTACCTAGCCCCACGGTGGGCGTCAAATGTTTCGGATAATGACCGAAACCCAGAACGGTCAAAAGAAGGTCCACTGAAATCCCCTGAACGGAATGTCTGTGGAGCCGGTTCTTGGGTAAACAGGTCAGCTTAAAGAATTACGTCAATATGGTAAAAGCTAAGAGGATTGGAACATGCCCGACTTGGATAATCGAGCTGGCTTATATAGGAACTATTCCTCGGATTTCTACCGTTTTAGGTCCTTTGAATCTCTCACCCGTTATGCCTGGTCTTAATGGTATGGAACCGTTTTTGAATGTTGGTTGTTAGGTCAAAATCCGATGACCGTTGATAGCCCATATTTTGAAACCTCGGGTTTTAGTAGGTCGGGTACGAGATCCGAATATTTAGGTCAGCCCACAAACAACTAGGTACATAAGTAATCCGACCAAAATTGGGCCAGTACGGTCCAAAACCCATGTCGAATTCATACTCCACTGAATCTCCCGTCTGGGCATCTCTATAATCAAACCTTGTAATCTTCACTCCTAATGCTACATAAATTTTCGAAAAAATACATAAAATCACATCCCTTAAACTAAATTTTAAAAATAAAAACCGTAACTTTCGACAACACACTTTTCCACTTTCAAACAATGGTAGTTTTTGAATACTACAAAATGGGTTTTCATTATCCACTTTTTATCCCCAAAATGTCTCGCCATGGCAAAAGAGGTGCGCGAGCAGCACATATTCACCAACAACGACACCCAACTTATGTTCTTCAGAGACAACTAGGACTAATTCCAAACCAAATCCTAGGCTTAGATCTTTCAGCAAATGACTTCCACGCAATTTCTTTATTAATTTTTATGCTTTGTTATTTTTACTGGAGATTTTATTTTCTTGTGGAATTGTACATTGTTGTTACAATAAACTTTGAGCTTGGGTGATATCATAAGATTTGCTTCTTGGATGTTGAAGATGCAGTGCACCACTGCTATAAGAATGCGTTTACCGTGAGAGAGAACGAACGATGGGTAAGAGAGTGAGAAAATAAAGAAAATGAGACCCACTAAAAAAAATATTTACATGCAAAAATAGCACTACAGTAAGAAGACAATGGATGTAAAGTACGTAGGGAGTGGGTCTCACAATTGCATGACCGTTTACTGCGAGTGAATTTATTGGAGCATGAATCCTCAAACAATCTTTATGAGCATAGTAGAATCCTCCTTTTATTATATAACATAATTTTAAAATTGATGAAGTTTTATGTACCGTGAATAACTTAGGCGTTTGCATGCTCGATTTTTTTTAGTACTGCCCTAGTTATTATTATTATTTAACTCAAGAATTGTACTCAATAACAGAAACTCTAGCATATTTTTGGAGCAGCAATAAGCACATTTACATAAATTTTAATTAATCAACTTAAAATTAAAGATAATTTTTTTTAAAATATATGTATTGATGATTTTTTCAAGAACATATAATAATTTCTCTAATGAATACTAAACTTTATTATTATTTAAGTCTTAGTTGTCAAAATGAGTGGAGTGAGCGCAATTTTATGTAATGCTCTATAAACATGCAATAATTTCTCTATAAAATTGCTACAATGGGATTTGAATTTTCTTGAAAAAAATAAAAAAAAATCATAAAGGGTTATGAATTTCATAAATATCAATAATCATTAAATATGAAGAGCTGTGAAATGTCATCGCATACTTCATGTTTCCTAATCTTCTCTCTCAATCTAATATGTCTCAGCAGGGAGAAATTATAGCACGCAAGTGGTGTTAATATAGAGAATCAATTATGTTATTTCATACCATTTGGCCTACACCATTCTTGCACTTTTCAATTAAACAATATTCAAATATAATTTATCAAGAATTTATTCATGCTTAAGCAGTTTACATCATTCGTATATTTTTTAATTAATTAATATTTAAAATATGAGCTAAAAACAAGTTATTAGTTTCTTAACCAATTTATACACATTGTTAATCAACAATTAAGTCAATATTAACCAACTTTACTTGTGTAGAAAACTAGAAATAGTGAATTTGATGTGGAAGCAACATTTTGTTTTTTTTATAGAAAATAGGGAATAAAAAGTCCATCAACTAAATACAATAATGTTCATACACATATACACACACATTATCTCATATCTATTTAAGTTTTATTATTTAATTATAATTAATCCGGTTTTATTTTATACATTACACTCTAAATCTATTACCTAAACCTGATGTGAGATGATAAGCACCCACAAAATGTATGCTAAGCATTATTCAACTAAACAAAAATACAGATCAATTAATTACTGATAAAGAAGTAGTTTTCGTGAACAGAAAATGTCACCTCCATCTTGACATTGGACCATTTGAAGCCACAAGCCTATAATAACAACCCTAACAAGGGCCTAAATTCAGCTTGTAAAGGCCCAAGATTCAATCGCAAAATATCTTCACTTTGTTTTTTTTACTAGAAAGAGTAAAGAGTATTGAGTATTGAGTATTGACCTTTAAATGCTTCTCCTCTGAGCAAGAAAAGCATGACAAACTTTCACACAGCTTTCTTATTCTATCCATTTTGACCCTCTCTCCAGGACAGAAGTAATTTCATTATCATCATTTTTTTAGCTCTTTAGAAATGTTGGCTTGCACCATTCTCTTCAATTTCTTTTTTCCAGCAACTTGAATTTGAGTCATCTATTCTCTTAGCTACATGTTACTCCTCGCTGTTTAATCTGTGTAAGTTCTTATGGCCCCCAGTTGCGGCACATGAAAAAGACTACTTGCTCAAAATCTGTCTGTTATAAAATACTGATATGTAAGTGTCACAATTTTATGAATAATAAGTTTCCGTTGCTATATACCGCAAACTGCTTAAAATCTATTAAGCAACCTATAGAATAGTGCAGCTAATATCCAATATCCCGTTGACATTTTCATAGAATGATACCTTACTCGTGATTACATCCAATGAACTACTCAAGGTTTCAAGAAAACACCTAACGATGAGAAGTGAGAACTAAAATATAGTTATTTATCCATTTTTAGTCTGCAAAAGGTAGACAAAGAGACCTTAATCCTTTCGTGTCCAAAAATATTTTATGAGATGTGGATTACAAGTTCACCTAACGCCTTCCGACAACGTAACAGATAATGGAATAATTAGAGTTTACCTATATCATGTTTACTTTTATACAATCTTGTTATACTATGACTTAGAACAGCCGGGGAGCGCTCAATTTAATCTTTTTTATTTTTGTAGTAGATATTCGACTTCAATGATTTTGTTGATACTTTGTAGTACTATTGAAGATTTGTTTTAAAATTTAAATTAGGTGAGAGGATTCTTTTATCATGGGTGTAGGGGAGAAGGATGTACCCAAAAAAAGTGTAGGGAAAAAGGGAGGAGAAATTGTTGTCTAGTGTATAGAACCATATAAGAAAGATGGCAGTAGAGAAAGCACAATCAAAGAGGTTATTTAGTATCCGCACAAAGATATATGTCTAGCTGTAGTTAGTGGTAAATTATTCGTAATTTTATATCTTCCATATTTTCTTCTCTTTTTGATATAACTATTGAGTAAACTGGCATTTTGATTTTTTTTTAAATTTCAATTTAATCTTTAATTTAAACTATATTACAATTTAGTTTTAAAATTATTTAAACTTGCTTCACATAACTCTGTTTTTTCTTTTTTTATAAGGACTAACATAAAATGAGTTTAAATAATTTACAAACTGCATTGTTCTCATAATTAAAATTAGGAACGAAACTGTGAATAAACTATATATTTACAAAGACCACAATACTATTTTACTCTAAATATATTTAAAATCTAAAAACTTTTACTTATTTACCTGAATTAAATTAAAATGAAATATTCACATGCACGTACTAACATTTTCAAAACATGCACTATTATAAATATATAATCCATGGCCACTGTTTTATTTTTTTAAGATACTATAGCCAGCAGGATGAGTTGCACAGCAGGACACCTACGAATAAATTTTCGCAATAATGCTTCACAACAAAAGGAAAATCTGCTTATAATATTTGTTTCATTAATATAATATGAGCTACAAGTAATAGAAAGCAAATGATCATGAGAAAAATTAGGTAGTTCTACATAGATGATTTTTTATTTTTATAATAATGACAATGATATTTGAACTTATATCTTCATATAAATTATCCAAACCCCTCACTACTACTACATGCTGAAAATGCACATGTTTATGTTATCATCACACCACTCTGCGAGCTACAAGATAATTACTTACTTCATAACGTCATTGACGATCGGTCGTGCTTTACACATGGCCTGTAATGGAATTAGTTTTGACATGGTTGTCCCTTTGTCCTCCATCATGTCAAGTTTTTCCTTACTTTCTCGTTTCCATTCGAAGCATTGAATCAATAATCCCAAAGTGAAACCAAGTGTACGCTGAGCCAAGCCTAGCCCAGGACAAGCCCTTCTTCCTAACCCAAATGCAATTAACTTGTTTACTTCCCCTTCTTTTTCAAATCTCTCGGGCTTAAAAGATGTGGCATCACTCCAAAGTTTAGGATCTCTATGAATGAGCCATGCATTAGTCAACACTATAGTGTCTCGTGGAACATTGAATCTTCCAATAGTACAATCCTCTGAAGAATAATGCGGCAATAGTAATGGAGCCGGAGGATACAATCGAAGTGTCTCAGAGATAACATTTTGAAGGTACGGGAGTTTTGACAAATCTTGCTCATCTACCAAGCGGTCTTTTCCTATGTGAATGTCTAATTCATCCTTTACCTTCTCCAATACTTCTGGGTGGTTCAACAATTCAGCCATTGCCCACTCTATAGTCACTGCTGTTGTGTCTGTTCCCGCCAGTAGCATAGCCTGCAACTCAATTGAAATCAATAATTAGGCCCACTAAATTTAATGAGTTCTTATATATAAATATGAAAATGACATGTATACACAAAATTTGAGTGATCAAGTTAATTTTAACTTGAGTTAGATTAAAAAATTAAAAGAATTTAAATCTAATACCCAAACCGATAGAGTCTAACTCAATCGGCCAACCTAACTCATATTTTTAGACAAAGATTTTTTTAAAATGAACTAAATCTTAAACTACAATCTCTCACTTTAAAAAAAATTTTCTCCCATATTTTATAAGTTGGTTCAAATCAGTACAATTTCTCACTTCTAAAGTTTTTCTCCCATATTTTATAGGTTGTTACTTGCTCCAAATCAATCACACGCTGGCTATCAACTCAATTCAATAAACGCCCTAATGAATCTCTCATGTCAAAAGAAACAAACATAAATATATTTATTTTTAGCTAACGTCCACCAACCCACAGTGCATGTTTGGTATGGCTTTTGATTAGCTTTTTTTGAGAAAAAAACTGTTGTAATAGTATTTAATCATGTTTGGTAAAATTAGCTTCAGCTTTTACACGAAATTCAATGTAAAATAAAAGTTTTTTAAAGCTGATTTTTATAATGCTGAAGATTGAAACTTATGATTTTAGCTTATAGATTATTCTTTACATTTTGATATATAAATACCATTTTATCCTCAATCAAATAATTTTTTTAATCATTCTATACCTATTTTAGTAATTTAATGCATAAAAACGATTCTTTTTTATATCATCCAAACGAATCGGATTAACTTAAAATCACTTTACAGCTAATGCATCTAAACATGAAAATGAATCAATTATAATCGATTATAACAAAAAGCTTTTATACAATAATCGATTACTAAGCATAATCAAATTTTTACAACTATCCCAAACACATCACGTGATGTAACGTGAACTTCAAAAAGTGATTTACACGAAAAACTCTTTAACTAGCCAATTGAATTAAGAAGGCGGTGTGTAAAAACATTATAGCTGACGAATAATGATATTTACATACTATTTTTAATATATTATTTTTAAATTATTTTTTAAATAATAAAATAAAAAATATATACTTTTTAATATTCACACTTTTTCTTTTTTGTTTACCAAACCAAATAAAAGTATACACAAGTATAAAGAAATTGTGTGCAACATTCATTTTACAAAGTTGACATATGTATAGAGGCCTATGTATTATGCATAGAAGAGAAATAACATAAATAATAGGACGCTAATATATATGTATATCAATTCTTTTTATATCATTTTTTTCATTTAGTTAACAATGTATAGATATTTAATTAAAGTGTATATTATGTGGTTAAAATGATTAATAATAAATTCTCAATTCTGGTAACTACATATTATAGATATTTGTTCATCTTTAACTAAATATGAAAGTGATGTAAAAATTTATGTAAAAGCATAATTTTCTTAAATAATAACACTAGAAATTCTTGTACACAAGCAAATTATCTAGTACATGTATTATTAACGAGTGTTTGTAAGAGCAAAAGGAGTTCAAAGTTTTTAAATATGTAATTTTAAGTTTAATTTTGAGATATATGTGTATACAAATCGGATTTCGAAATATTAGTCTCCCATCACACCTATAAGTGAGGATATTGTGGGAGGAAAAAAAAAACTAATATATGTATTACCTGAATAAGCCCTTTGATCATATGATCAGAATAGTACTCTGGCTGTGTCTCCTGGAGTTTCAAAATATGTTCAATCATGGTGTCAGCAGTGTGCTTCCCACTGCGATGCTCCTCAATGAGTCCCTGCAAGAACGCATCAGCTCTCTTGGCAATCCTCTTGAGCCTCTTCTCCAAATCATCAAAATCAAACAACCTCAGCAGAGGCAAGAAGTCACCCTTGTTGTTGGCCCCCAACAAAGACAATATCTCCGTTATAATCTCCCTGAACTGCCTCGCTTCCTCCACGGCCGTCACGTCAATGTCCTCACCATAGTATCTCTTCCCGGAGATCATCCTCATCATGGAGTTGAAGGTCATCTCCGTCAGCCTTGACCTCAGCTCCACCTTTGTAAAGCCATCGAAGTTAGTGTCCTGACCTAGCTTCTGCATGAGCCTTTTTGTTTCGTCCCTTCGGATCCCTATGAAGGAGTTGAGGCGGTGGCTGGAGAGGACGTCGATGGTGGTGATGCGGCGGAGGTTGCGCCAGTGGTCGCCGTAGGAGGCAGAGCCCAAGGTGGTGTAGTTATAGAGCATGTACTTGCCAGCGAGGAAGCGGGGACGGTTGGCAAGGACGACGTCGTTCTTGGTGAAGCATTCTTGGACCAAGGATGGGGAAGAGACCACGACCACGAGACGTGAACCAAACCAAAGGGAGAAGATGTCGCCGTATTTTTGGGACAGTGTGGCGAAGGTGCGGTGGATTGGTTGCTTGAGGTAGTGGAGGTTGCCAATGATGGGGAGGGTTGGTGGACCTGGTGCTAGGTTTTTTAGCCTTCTTCTTGCGTGGAATTGGAGCAAAACCTTGACGGTGAGGATGAAGGCAAGGGAGAGGAGAGAGTAATACAAGAAGGGTGACATGTTCATTAGTTATTGGTTGTGTTTGTCTGTTTTGGTGATGCAGTTTGTGCTGTGATTGTGGACTTGCTTTTATAGTTGATTATGAAGTGAAGTGTGTGTTAGTATGAAAATGATGTTTTTATATTATTTTTAAAAATATTTTTTTTATTATATTATTAATAGTTATGATTAAATTAGAGAAAAAAAATGTAATTAATGATATAAAAAATAATATAAAATGTGACGTAAAAAAATTTAAAAAAATCATGATTCATCTACTATTTCAATAGTGGTTAAATTTGAGTGAGTGACGCACTACTCACACACAAGTCGCGTTATTGCCGTACCAATTGAGGCCACGTACATGGTCAACAGTAGTGGAAGCTGCTGGCATCCCTCCTCTCACTCTTGCCATTTGATTAGCATACCACATTCTTTTGTACTCCCTAGATAAATTCTTGTGATTTAGGAGGAAAAAGAAAATTTTGTTATCTATCATTTAATATGTACCATGGGAAGGTCTGCACGAACGAAATGACATACAATAAATTATATAAAGTAATAAATTTCTCTTATTTTAGGAGTGTAAGAATTTTTTTCTACGTTTATATATTATATTATTTACTTTTTAATAATATCATATTCAACTTGCTATTAATTTATTATTTTATATTAATCATTTTTAGGATTAACTAAGTTGTTGGTATCTATTTTTTATTCTGTGTTTGTTTTCATCCTTACTTTTCAAATTGGTTCATTTTATTTGTTTTCAATAAATTTTAATTATTTTTTTATTTTTTATGATGATGTCACGCTAATACACACAACTCTACTTATCTATCTTTTCAATTTGGTCAAATACATGCATTTTAATTAATTGTTTATGTGTGGGAACTTGCATTTTTATGTTTTTAGTTAGTGTTTTATAAATTAAATTGGTAACATTTAATTAATATATTTAAATAATAAAATGAAATTATGGTAATATGTTATAGAATTTGATTTTAGAATAAATATATATATATTTTAAGATTCTGCATACTTTATTATTATTATTATTATTATTATTATTATTATTATTATTATTATTATATTATTATATAGTAACACGGCCAATGTAAAAACTTGTTAAATCTGTATGATATGTTGTATTATTGTATAGCTTAATTTGGAATCATGATTATTTTTTAACATTAGATAAATGCATGTGACATCCTCTTATACAATTCATTTGGAAAAAATGGTCTAATCTTTAGGTAACCTGGTTCTTAGTCTCATATGATCCTTTTTTTTTTGTATATGTAAATACTTTGGTATGCGGAATTTGCATTGAACTCGATTAATTCAGAGTTGAGTCGGGTCGGATCACAATTGTGTAAAACTCTATCAACATTAATTTTTTTCATTATTCATAAGATTCGAACTCGAAATCTTAGCTAAGGGAAATAAATACCAAACTACTTGAACTAGTCAATGGTTGGTAATCTCATAACATACTTAATCTTAATTATTCTCACCCTCCTAACATTTTTTTAAAACATTTTTTGTTATGAGATAAATAAATATCATGAATGATTATCTAAGTAGCGCAAATTTTCCTCATTGATTTTAATTTTTAAGATTCCAATAATTTAATATCTGTAATTACTAAATGAAATTCATTTACCTGACCTTGATAATGAGACCCTTATTTTAAGATTGTGATAATCAAAATAAAATATTTATGATTAATATATAAATTGTTCAAACTAATGCAAATAATCTCATTTACATAAATTAATTTATTATTTATTAATAAATAAAGCATAATGAATTACTTAATGCATAATGTGTGTGTGTGTGTTTTTGTCCTTACGAATGATCCTGTACGTAAATTATTTTGTTAAATGATGACTGGTTTCAGTCATTAATATGGCAGATTTAGGAAGAAAACAATTTTTTATTAGAAAAATGTAGAAAATTTTTTCAACGCGACATGTAATGTACAAGTTAACATAATAATCTCTCTAATTTAGATAAGAATTGACCATAAGAAGGGTTTAAAAAAAAAAAAAGAATTGACTATAAGAACAACACTTAGTCTAACTAACTAGTAATATTTTTGGTACAAGACCGTCAAATTTTTTTTTTTTTGGTACGAGCAATTGCTTGTACCTTACTAATTAGTCTAATTAGTAAATTAATGAAATAGAACCTGTCAAGAAAAACAATGAAATAGAAAAGATTAAAACGAAATAAAAACTAATATGAATACATAATAAAAATATAGTGACAATACGTTTAATTTAATTTAATTTTTATAACAAGTGAAAAATGGTTAAATTATTAATGTTTTAAATATCATCAATATAATAATAAATTCTCCGTACCAAGATTTTATCGTTATCTCTTTTAATGACTTTATAATTATCATTATCTATAAAGTGTGCTTTCATACATCTATTCATCTCAAGCTTCAAACATATCAAATATTGTAGTTGGCGTGAATAAGAAAATTATGAAGTATTGAACACACGGTAAGAAACAAGTTGTCAGAGTTGGGTTTGAGCTGATATCTTACATGGATTAATGAAAAAGTATCCCGAAACGAGCATCTCTGTTGTTACATTATACAATGAAGAGTTTAACCATCTGTAGTTAATTTTACTGGAAGTGGATCGTGACTGCAAGTAAACAGTACTTGTAATATAAGAATTTGAATCATAAAATTATTATTTTATAGAGAATTTTACTTAATTATTACATTCAATTCAAAAGTTAGTATCAAATCAATGGTTATGGGAATACTGTAGTCGAAGATGAAAAAAGTATTGTACATAATTTGTCAACCAATGGTGTACATTGATAATCTAAAAAGATAAATACACATTAATTTTTACATACTATCTTTACATCAATAATTAATATGTAAATAATTAATGAATAATATGTATTATATAATGATCGATGGTTTTAATTAATTATTATTATTAATCAATTAATGTTTTTAAAATCATCATATAATATATGTTGTTAATCATTTATTTATATAGTAATCAATATATAAAAACAATAATGGGCAAAATTTGGTAAGTGAATACTAAAACTTTTGAATAATTTAGAGCTTGCTTTTCAACCCAACAATGTTAGTTGTTTTGTCTGAAGTCTGAAGTAGATGATTGGATATGGAAGGATTGAAGGTCATTTTTAATATACACCATCTTTTAAAGCATGTATGATAAATTTAGGTCATTATAATAGTTGAGTGTGTTAAAAAATACATTAATAGTTATGATAAATGACTTATAATTTATTGATTTATTTTTTAAGTTGTATAATTATATAAATTTTATCTGTTAAAATTTATAAAATTTTTAATATACACAGTCATGATTTAAAAAAAATAATTTTTTTAAATATTATTGTATATAAATATTATCAATTAAAATTTAATAATATTTGTTATCAATTAAAATCTGATAACATTATTAGTTAATATATATATATATATATATATATATTTAAAAACCCCTTATACACTTATACAGATAAAATTGTAAGAGTTTTTTTTAAGAAAATATCATTATATCAATTAAAATTTGTAGAATTTTTAGTATATATAGTTATTTATGAAAAAATATAAAGATTAATATAATTTTAATTGATATTATTTACATAATTATGTAATTAAAAAAATAAATAATATAACCTAAAAAAAGTTATGACTATAGACGGTGGCCGACCAGCAATAATAATGGTGGTAATGTATAAAAAAAATAAAACAAAAAAGAGAAACTTTAAAAAAAATCTTACTATTATAGATAAAATAGATGGTGTATAATGCACCGTGTATCATAGTGATCACCGGAACATATAAGTATGAAAATCATAAAAATATTCCTCGAATCGTTGGCCAACGTGCGAAAACATTTTTAAACAGGACGTTACTCTCGCACTTAAGTTTTTATAATTAGTTATACTTGATTAATTATAAATATTTATTATAAAATAATAATTAATAACTATTTAACGAATATCTGTACTTAATAAAAAATCTGAATATCGTAATAACTATCATGTGAGTAATATATTCACCCAAAAAAAAAAATCATGTGAGTACTATAGGTGCGGTGTAATAAGAGTAACAATACTTAGGATAATATTGGCCCATGTGATGGAACTTTCTCCACTAAAAATGGGATGAGATTCCTGTAGTTTTAGAAAGAACCATGGAGAGTATAATTTATCATCAATTGTTCATGTTTATGAAACTCAATTTATCATTAATTTTTTATCATGTAATAAAATATTTTTAAAGGATAGAATTTCTTGTAATTCTAAAAGAAGTGCAGAGGATCTCACTCCACTGCAGAGTTTGATCTCCTATTTCTCAATGCTCTTCTCAATACCGCTTTGCCAGCTGTAGGTTACCTACTTACACATATAAAAAAAAAGAGTTTTGGATATCGGCTACCTAAGTAACTACCGAATTTGGATCTTTTTCAGTTGTGAAAAATTAGAGAAGAGTCTAATTTTTTAATCTCATTTTTAATAATATTTATTTTTAATATTTTATTATATAAAAATATAATTTTAATAATTAAAATTGTCTCTAATTTTTTTACAACTAAAAAATATTCAAATTCATAACTACCTCCATAATTGATAGATATGATAAGAAGAAATTGATATTATTATTTAATATTATTAAATTTTATTAAATATTTAATATTTTAATTTAATAATATAATTAAATCAAGTCAAACTTTTATATTTTATTCTAATTTAATTATTCTATCCACCTCTCATTTTCTTTATTAGATATGATAAGATATCTTTTTCTACCTAACTATCAACTTCATCTCTTTTGATCCCTTGTCTCCTTCTTTCAATAGAGATATTCTTGGGTGAGCACAAATGTAACACATCACATTTAGGCACATTCACAAAAAGTTAGAGAGAGATGATGTGATGAGTGATGAGTGAGTTTAATGGGACCAAACCATCATCTCTCTCCAACTTTTTGTGAGTGTGCCTAAATGTGATGTGTTACATTTGTGCTCACTCAAAAATATCTCCTTTCAATCTCTGTCTCTTCTCACTCAATATAATATTTCAGATTTTCAAGGTACCATTTTTTATTCATATTAATAATTATATTATATTATATTATATTATTAATAAAACTTCTAATCCCTTGTTTCTTTCTTTTAATCTCTGTCTCTTCTCCCTCAATACAATGTTACAGATTTTCAAGGTACGATTTATCACACGAAGAAACCCCTGCCTCCAATTTTCACACAGAGCCATCACTCTTCCTTAGCAGGCGCGCTTGGCGTGGTGGAGGTCCGGTGGAGGCGCGCGCAGGTGATCCGAGGCTGCGATTTGGGCAAAGGTTGCGACAGTGGAGGGCAGCGGCGTACAAGATCTGGGTCAGCAGTGCAATGTTACGCGTGGAACAGGGGGGATCTGGGACACAGTGGAGCATGGCAATGGAGGACTGCAACGCACGATCCAGAACGAGGTGGGGTTGCGACGGTGGAGATCTGGTGAGGCGGTGAGGGCGCGACGATGGAGGACGATTTAGCCCCGTGGGTCACCGATTTTGGTGGTTTGGGTCGCAAATCGTGGCTGTTGCTACGAGCGACGTGGGGCATGGTGGCTCACGTGGTGGTTATGGGGGGTTGTGGGTCATGGATTTGTGACAGAGAAGACGTTGTTCGTTCATGGTGATTGCAGGTTGAGGCTTTTTTTGGGTTGAAGGTGGAGTGGATGGTGACTAGGTCGTATGGCAGAGCTGGGTTGAGGTTGTTTTTTAATCCCTCGTCTCCCTCTTTCAATCTCTAGGTGGTGCTGCTCGTGGTGGTCGACAGTGGCTTTGTAATGGGAAACAGAAGGGCGAACCCGTGGCTCTACGTGGGTGGATAAAAGGTAGTATAGTCATATTAAATAGTTACCTATATTATCAAGTTAATTATATTATTTATATTAAATATTTGATAATATAAAAATTTATTAACTTATTTATACTAACAGATATTATTTTATTATTTTATATTATTATATCTTATACTATTATGTATATTAAACACAATCTACTATTTTTTATTGTTAAGAGAATTAGATCGGATTGGTTGATTGGATCAATTGTACTGGGAACCAATCCACTTATCAATTCGATCGTATTATTTTAACTAGTGTGTTTGAAAACCCATATTGAACCATCAAATTGGATATGACTGTGTTGACCGGTCATGGTTTAAACTAGCTCATTCTAAACTTGCGTTGGCATAAAATAATGAGAGTGAAAAGTAATATAATTATATTAAATAGTTATATATTATCAAATTATTTATATTATTTGTATCAAATATTTAATAATATAAAAATTTATTAATTTATTTATATTATTAGACCTTATCAAATTATTTTATATTATTATATTTTATACTATTATATGTACTAAACACAACTTACTATTTTTTATAGTTAAAAGAATTAGATCGGATCTATCAGTCCGATCGTATTATTTTAACTGGTGTGTTTGAAAACCGATATTGAACCATCAAATTGGATACAACTGTGTTGGTCGGTCATGGTTTAAACTAGTTCATTCTAAACTTGCGTTGGCATAAAATAATGAGAGTATCAAAGATAAGGCTCAAACTCTTATCCCAATGCATAGTAAGTAATGCACTTGCCACTCTTCCAACAACGATTGTTGACCATAATGTTAAACTTTTTATATTATATTTTATATCAATTTTGGATTTATGCTTTTTAGCACTTAAATATTTATACAATGTTGAAATATATTTTAATTAATTACAATAATAAATCAATAATTTAGTTTTTAATTAATAATATTTTAAAGATTTTTATTTTTTAACTTTACTTATATTTAACTAATTTTTGTAAATTTGTAATATTATTTATCAATATTTTTATATTAAAAAATAATATAATGATTTTAAATAAATAATATATATATACCAATGTAACTATAATTCAATTACAGTTTAATTAATGAACCATAAATTAATTTTTTTACTGGTTTAATAATCAATCTCGTTTTAAAAAACTTGCTGTTTTTTTAAATAGATTGGGCAATATCTTTTATGCAAATGTGCCTTATAGTCGGCGATATTTGAATGTTATACTAATGTCTCATGGATGCGTTGACTCTCCGTTGAGAGGACCTCTATACCTTACGGTGATGCACCTTACTGGTGATGCTGCTATTGTCCTTGCGGTTGATGTGAACTATTTTTGTATTTATGTGAACTGTTTTGAAATCGCAAACTAATGCCTATAACACTTGCATATTACCATTTAAAATTATAAATAAATTAAAATTAAACTATCTAAAATAAATGTTCAAGATATATTTATGTGTAGACATAGGCGTAACGCAATGCTTACGTGTTGGTCTTAATTTTAGGATAGTTCAGTCTAATGAAACAAAGTTTGCTACAGTTTCGAAAAATTCTTATAAATCTTATTGTAGATGAATATTATATCGTTAAATTTGTGATGAGACTTTTATAAGTAATTGGACCCTCGCGAATTAAATAGTTGAAATGATTTGTGATAAAAGAAAATTCTTCCTCCAAGAATAAAAAAGAAATTCTGGTCCTTTTTTTGTTTTTTGTTTTTTTATTTCTATGCTTATACAGTTATATTTATTATCGTGAATCTACTAGTTCGGCATAAATAGTCAATGGTTAGGAGGGTGATAAGGGAGAGAATGGGTGGAATGAAATAAATTTTTTTAAAAAATAAGATAAAATGATAAGTAAAAATTGAAAAGTTCTTATCTTATCACTCAAAATTTCAAAATTTAATTTTTTTAATATAAAATTAAAAAAAAACTTAAACACTCCACTCTCTTTTTTTATTAAACTTATTAAACATTCAAATAATAACATATTCACTTCTATTCTATTCATTACATTACAAAGCACTCACGTTTATTTTCTTTAAAAATTCTAAACATAACTTTTTAAAGAATCTTAAAGTTAGGACGAAAAGAGCCGAGTGTCATGATTATTGATTATTGGATTTTCTTCTTTCGCTTCACATTCAAGGCCGCGTGTATCTTTTTTTTTTTAATATATATATTTTTGACAGCGGAGGAGCTACATGTGTGAAGACGACTATAAACCCCCACAATTATTAGCTGAGAAGTAATTGCATCACTCCTTACATCTTACTTATTTAAAAATAAAAGGTGAAAAGTACATATTAGAAAGTATATCTTACTTATTTCATTATTTAAATAAAAATAATAAAAATATAATATAAAAAATGATTTACAAATATTATTACTCTTATTCTAAACAAGGTTTATATAATTACCTAAATGAAACTGATGTAAGTAGTTTTTTTCATAATATAGTAATGTGAGGGGTAGATATATGTAAAAAGTACTTTAACGTTCAAGTTAGACATGCACAAGGTAGATAATATTTAAAATTAAATACATACTTTTACTAATTTGTGTGATATTTATAAAAACGTCTTAGTAGATAAGAATCATGTTTAAATCAGTATTAAATATTATTAATTAGGATAATAATACAATAAAATTATTATATCTTATAATTGATTCTTCTATTTATGAGAGATTCTATTAGAAATTTATTTCTTATAAATAAGCATATTTACTTATCTAATAGCGCTCATAAATATCTGGGATCTAATTCTAGCGAGTCGGATTGCTCCTGTACCACTAATACCCAGTCCAAAATAGTTTGTCTCTAGCTTGGTGCTCAAATGTGATAGCTGAGTATTAAGATATCTGAGATTATCATGAACAAACGACACGCGTGGGACAAAGGAATCCAAATCATGACACAAATACCGAATCTCGCAATGTCTCTATTGAAATGCTGAGACCCGTAATGCAAAATAAAAACTGAGATTCCCTTAGCATTAAAGAATTAGGTCGGGATCCGATATAAATCACTATGTCTTAAAGTCGCTACACCATTGTCTAGAATTCATACTAAGTTGTCCTCATACCAATTTTGGTTGTGGAATCTAATTACGAATTATGAATTTCTTAAATTAAAACTCATGATCAATATTCTTGGTTTAGTCATTCGTGACTTTTTGTACACTTTACAATTTTATAAGCAGTGATGTAAAATCCCAAACTGAACCACTTTAAAGTGATAATGAATGTTGAGAAATAGATAAAAGGAATTTTAACACTTAATTGTTACTAAAATCTTGTAACATTTAGTTAAATTTCTTAGTGTAAAGTTGACACAAAAGTCTTTTAGGATAGTATCCCTTTTTCGGATATCAACAAGTGATATTGCCGTAATTAGGGCATCGATCAGATATTCTTAACCACTTTAAATTTGCTTTAAGTTTATGGGTGAAGGTTAGGCTCATTAAGACATGGGTTAAAACCCTCAATGTCGATTCAAGACCGCAGAGTATGGTCAAGTGGGTTGTCCTTTTTTATCTTCATTTTTGCATCAGAATATATGATCTAAAGGGGAACTTGTATTCCTTAGACCTCTTCAAGGTGTGATAACCTTGTGGGTTATAATTGGGATAGTTGATCCTTTTCAGAACTTGTATTCCTTGGACCTTGCCAAGGTACTTTGGCCTTATGAGTTGCTTTTTTAACCTTATTTGTAATCGGAATAGTTGTTCCTCTTTAGAACTTGTATTCCTCATACCTTGCTAAGGCACTTTGGCCTTGTAGGTTACATTTTTAAATACTCTTAACCTCTATAGGATGACATTCGTCCGTATGGGTTAAGGTCAGGTTAGTGGGAAGTTGGGTGAAAATCCAAATATCTCAATGAAAGGGCAAATGCTGGCCTCGTGGGCTGTCTCGCTTAACCTTAACATTAGGCAGTCGGGACATCGGGACCCATTAGGGAACGTATCCTTCGGACCTCATCAGGGAGGCATTGGGCCTTGTGGGTAGCGTCGATATAATGTTATGTTGAGGTACTTATGGACAAGAGGTCTTGCTGAGGCACCAGTCGAAACGAGAGCAAGTTGAGGTACTCGTGGACGCGAAGTCACACTGATGTCCTGACCAAGGTGGGGTCCAAATTTGGATGGAAACCTTCATCGTTGGAGTATTTGTTAACCTCGTGGAGTATGGTAGTTAGTTTTATTTTTAGATTCAGCCACTTGGAGTACAATAATCCCTTTTTTGGTTCACTTTTTTAATGTACGGTAGTCTTCTTTTGGGTTTACCTTTTTGGAGTATGGCAGTCCCTATTTGGGTTTAACCTCTTGGGTTTATCTCTCTGGAGTATGGTAGTCCTCATTTGAGTTTACTCTCTTAGGTATTCCCTTTTTGAATTTACCTTCTTGACGTTTGGTAGTCTCATTTTGGGTTTACCCTATTAGGTAGTCCCTTTTAGGAGTAGTCCCCATTTGAGTTTATTGGTGTGTGAAATCCGCAAGTGTACGGTTTCATCATCAAGTAATAAAAGATCGAATCCACAGGGACTATGTCTATGAATACAAATTAATTAATTAATTAAATTAAATTAAACAAAGGGGAATAAAATTGTTGATTGATGAAATCTTAATATCCAAGCAATTAAATAAATAAATATTAAAGTACAAAATGAAGAACAAAAATAGCAAGTTATTAATAAAGGTTTTTCAGATTCAAGAAAGCTTCCAAGATTAGAGTAACCACAATGATACAAGACAAATCTTAATTGACAACCCTTTTATTAAAATTAAAATTCAATTGAAGGTGAATTATTCTAAATTAGTTAATGTTCTTTCTCAAGAGACAAGAACCGTGCCCAATTAAACCAATTCCTACTTTCGTGGTAATTGAATTTAAATTAAACCCATTACGCTTTATGGCAATTCATTGAATCCTTGAAAGGCTAAACCTATTCTCGTGATTTAGACCTTAAGTTCAATTCTTATGGTTCCAACACCTAGATTCACCTCTCAGTGCATCCCTAGATATCTATGAGATGCAAATATGTGGTCAACAAATTCACATGAATAACCGCAATAAGGATTGAATCAAAGAACATTCAAGATTAATAAAAGGGGTAAACAAAGTCAATTAATCATCATCAATGTATCAAAGAACATTGCTCAATCATAGAAACAAAGAGAACTACTCAGACATGGAGAAGAAGAAACAAGAAAATATATTCAAGAACATCCAAACCCGTAATCAAAGAGAGAAGAAAAATCAAGATCCAGAGCCTCCAAGTGTGCCTCCTTCAAACCAAATTGGAACCCCAAAACTGTATTCAGAACATGTATTTATACGCCTAGGGTTTTAACTGGCTAAAAGGCCCCAAACGAAATAAAAAATAAAACTTAAAAACTAATGCGTACTGCGATCCACTGCCGTGGATCAATCCACTGGCTGGCCGTGGATCTCTCTGCTATAGGACAATTTTGCTTCAGCTTAAATTCCACAGTCGTGGATCATTCCACGGCCTGGCCGTGGAACTCTCTGGAATTTCTCTTTTACTTCTTCAAGTTACTACTTAATCCATGGCCGTGGGAAATTCCACAGCCAGGCCGTGGATCTCTCTAGAGTGAGCTTTTTGCCCCTGTTTGCTATCCGTAAAGCTCCAACTTCAATCATGCAAACTTTTCATCCATTTCAAGGCCAATTGAGCACAGTCCTGCACAACAACGCCACAAACACCGCAGTTATCTGAACTAAATGAAAAATAAATAAAAAGAGAAACTAAAATGCCTAAAATGCCTAAAAATGCATGCAAAACAAGAATAGAATATGATATTTCACACACATCATTTATCTTCTTGGGTTTTCCTCTTGGAGCTACCTTGGTATATCGTAATCCTCTTTTGGGTTTACCTTCTTAGCGTACAGTTGTCCTCTTTTAGGTAACTTTCTTGGGTTTACCTTCTGGAGTACGATTATCCCATTTGGATTTACCTTATTAGTATATGTTAGTCCCTTTTGGGAGTACTCCCCGTTTGGGTTTACCTTTTGGAGTACGGTAACCATCATTTGGGTTTACCCTCTTGGGTATTCCTTTTTTGGGTTTACCTTCTTGGGTGTGACCCGTTTTGTTTTATCATGAGGTGTATCCTATTTTGGTTTACCTTTTTGAGGTGTGACCCTTAAGGGTTTACCTTTTTAAGGTGTAACTCGTATGAGTTTACCTTTTTGATGTGTGACCCGTAAGGGTTTATCTTTTTTAAGTGTGACCCGTAAGGGTTGTGCGTTGGGGTTGAGCCACGACGACAGTTAGCAGATGGTGGATTCTGTGCAGCAGAGGCGCGATTTTGATTTTGTCTACTGTTTATCATAGTGGTGATAGTGGGATTTGAAATTTATCTTTTCCCACAGATGATGCAAAATGTCTTGAACAGGGTTAAGATGATTTCCTGAATAAGAATAATGTAGGTGGTTTCCTGCATAGCACAGTGGTACGAAGGGTGGATTCCTGTAAAAAATACTTCGACAGTTAAGTTAGATCGTACACAAGGTGAGTAATATTTGAAATTAGATGCATACCTTTACTACCTTGTGTGTTATTTATTAGGATAAGAATCAATTTAGATCATTATCTCTTATAACTAACTCATATATTTATGAGGAATTCTATGAGAGATTTACTCCTCATAAATAGATATATTTACTTATCTAAAAGCGTTCATAAATATTTGAAATCCAACTTTAGCAAGCCAAATTACTTTTGAATCGCTAACTTAAAACCCAGTCCAAAACAATTCTTACTAGCCTTTAGAATGTAAAAAAGATACAACATCACGATGCTAATTAATAGTTCATGCATATAAGGATAGCAATTTACATGCGTGTTTTGGATCGATACTAAATGAATACAAGATACGATTACTACTAGCTTTTGTGATTCATTTACCATTATAGTGTAAATAGAAGTAAAATTTACTAAATATGTGCAACTGAGAAAATAATTACTAAAATGATGCAAAATGAACAGTATATGACAGTAAGTCATGGCTGAGAGCCATGACTTACATCTGATCATTTTTTTTTATTAATTTATGAGGGTAAGTCATTGGTACAAATCATAACTTACCAATTGTTAATTTTTTTTATTACAGAACAATGAAGTCGTGCCTTCTCAGCCACGACTTCTATTTTTTTTAATTTCAAGTGTCGAGCCACGACTTGCATAGGGTAAAAAAAATCATTTAATTCAAGGTAGCCAATCATAATCTACAATTTAATTACTTTTGTCAACAAATTCAAGGCCCATCCACAGTAAATTCCAGTATGAAGTTGAACTTCATAATTTTTAATACTATTTTTGAAAACCTCCACTTAATTATTGAACTTCATGTTTCAACATAACCTCCACTTATTATTACCCTATGCGAGTTGTAACTCAAAGTCACAATACTTGAAATTAAAATAAAATAAAATAGAAGTCGTGGCTCTCAGTCACGACTTCAATAATAAAAAAATAAGTCGTGCTTGAAAGGCATGACTTTATTGTGCCGTAATAAAAAAAATAAACAATTGGTAAGTTATGGTTTGTACTAATGACTTATCCTAAAAAATTAATAAAAAAATAATTAGATGTAAGTCGTGGCTTTCAGTCACGACTTACTATCATATACTATTCATTTTTTATCATTTTGATAATTATTTTTTGAGTTGCATTTATTTGATAAATTTTACTTTTATTTACACTATAAAGGTAAACGAATCTAGTTTATGTATATTATTGTATAATATGAATTATATCACCAACTACATAGAATAATTTATTATATAACTAAATTCTAAAATAATTTATTGAAATAATTACACTTGTTCACTTTAAGGAATGAATGACGCTCGGTTACAAAATCAGGTGAATTTACATTCCCCTCCATGGCCAAATGACAGGTAGTCTATTCCAATTTGATCATAAATTCTTATGCAATTATATATATTGAAACCCACTTTGACTAGCTAGTAGATTTAGATAAAGAATTACCATTCAATTCCAATCGACTATTGATGAATGGAAATAAATTTGTCTTTAATTTATGCAGATTATCAACAAGTTTTACTTCTGACAAAAAAAAAATCAACAGGGTTTGCTTAATCATCAATAAGCATGCACTTAATGGAATTTTGTATCTTAGGAAATAATTAAACAAAATGGCAATCTCCATTCTTCAGCCATTCTACTTTTGCTTTTAGTTGAAAAAACCGGTCCTCACACCTGCTTAGTAGAAAAAGAGACACTTAAGCATTTTTTTTTCTTTGAGAGTAATATGGGGATGCAAAGACTTTAATCAAGTTGAGACAATTCAGAAGATGCTCCAACTATTGCTAGCTAGTTGCAAGAACGCTTTGGGAAGTGAAGTTTATTGACCCCCGAGCCTGAAACGTTTGTCTCTAGTCAAGGAAGTCTTGTGGCACTCTAACTGGCCATGGCCAGAAATTACATTAATCCCTTATATCATGATAAGCAAGAATATTATGAATCAAGTCCATATAATTATATGTTGTGTGCTGCCCTGCCTTTCTTCCTCCCATTGTCCTATTAAAGCACTTTTCTTATCTTAAGATTTAGTTTAAATTTTGTTATATTAGAATTTAGTTTTATTTTATCTTTTATTTTATTTTAATTTATTTTCAATTATGTTTATCCTTTGTTATATCTTATCTATTATTCTTGTAATTATTTCTTCTATATAATAAATTATATGGCATGACTCACACTTGAGTTAAATCGTCTTTTATGCAAAATGTCTTCATTGTATTAGAACCTATCATATCTAACGCCCTAACTCAATGATAACAAGCATCTCCTACACCTTTCACCACCTCCATCAGTGGTGAAATGTCTGTGCTTATGTAAGGGATTGCTGCTCCTATAACACCTGGAAACCCAGACATGTGTTTAGATAAACCCAATCCTGACTACTTCCATTGACGCCAATCTAACAGACTTGTTCGTGCATGGTTAACAAGTCAATCCATGGAGACTATATCAATGGCTAACCCCATAATCACTATCAGAATCTTTGGGGGCTTTATCAATGGAAAAAATCCAATGTGCATTGGCCTTGTGACTTTATCAGAGAAACTCCAATGCCTTTCCCAATGATCCCCTCTCCTGGAACATGTATGTCACTTGGAAAGAGGTTTGATCACTTTTAACCCTAGTGCTTATCCAACATCTTCTTAAGAATCCCTCAATCTGCATGGCCATAGATGTGGAAACCTCACATGAAGTTTGGTTCATACTGATAATACTGTATTTTATACATTTTGTAATTCTCTCACTAGGCTTCTTAAGGTTCAATTAGGCTTAATTAAGTTGATTTTGACACATTTTATGATTTTTAGCCAAATTAGACAATTAAATAAATTATTGCATAAATTAACCTTAATTATCTCTTTAGAAGTGTTTAGTAAACTGGCTATAATTTGAGTTACAAATATCTGATTGATGTGATTTTAGTCTTATAGGAAAGTTTAGACAATTCACTACAACTTTGATGTTGAACACTTTTCCAAAATCGGACTCCTTGGAGGTGATATTGGGCTTTGAAGTCAAAATAAAGGAGCTGAAACTGGGTCTAAACACTTTGCAATAATTGGACCATATCTTGAGTTCTATGAATGATTTTGGACTGAAACCAAAGGCATTTTAAAGCAAATATCCAGGCCTACAACTTTCATGAAGACCACTTCTCTCAAAAATGAAAAAATGACTAGACGCACGACTGTGCATTTGCTCAATTATTATTAAAAAAAAAGAAAATAAAAATAAAATAAAATATGTCATTGATTACGTAAAAGACTTAATCACTAAGTTTGGTTACTATGCAATTGCACAGTAACCAAACTTTGCCTATAAATAGGCATTTGCATTTCAAATGCAAGGACACAATTCATTTGGGAGAAGACGCTGGGGAGAGGCTTTTGGGCAGTGTCCAACCTCTCTCCTCAGTCTCCCTCCAATTTCCTTTCTCTCTCTTTTTCTCTTTTTCTTTCTTTTAGTCTATGTGTAAATAAGTTCCAATCTACTTAGGTTAAAGTGTGAAGTTCTTGGTAATAAAATAAGGTTAGATTTATTCATCTCTTGTGCTTTAATGATTTATCTTTTTAGTAATTATTATACGTATTATATTTTGTTTCCAATCAATTTAGAAACTCTCCTTGTAAACTGGAGTTCTTGATTTGTTGTAGACAAGAGATTGACATAATGAATGCTTTAACCCATTTACAAGTGTTGGTGTTAGAAACTCTCCTTGTAAAGTAGAGATCTTGATTTGTTGTAGACAATATATTGGCACAGTGAATGCTTGATCCCATTTATGAGTGATGATATTAATAGATGATTAAAGGAAACATAATATAATTACGTATATTATTTTAATGGACTTTTAATATTGTATTTTTCGATTGGAACCTCCATGTTGCGAGGATTCTAATTGAGTTATAAAATGAATTAATCTTACTTTTATTTTATTTACCAAGAGTAGATCTTTTTACCCAAATAAATAATTTTTTACCATAGCAACAAAATATTTACCTTACCATAATTAATCTTTATCAATTCCCTATGGATCGACTTCGGACTCACCGAGAAATTTATTACTTGAGACAACTTGCACTTGAGTTTACAAATGCGACAATTAAAAAGTGTGCATCAAGTTTTTGGCGCCATTGCCGGGGATTTGATTCGAAAAATAAATTTTTGGTGTAAATATTTTTGTACATAATAAAAAGTGAATAGTGTGTGAATAATGCGTGAATAGTGTATGAATAGTGTGTGAATAATAACATAAATAGTATGAATATTTAAAAAAATAAATAATAATAATAATAATAAATTTAAATGAATAATGTGAATATTATAAATAGTGTGAATAGTGTGTGAATAGTATAAATAGTAAAAAAAAGTAAAAATAAATAAATATTAAATAATAATAATAATAATAATATTAATATTAAAAAATAAAAAATAAAAAAATGTGTAAATAGTATAAATAGTAAAAAAGTAAAAAAAGTAAAATGTAAAAAAAAAAAAGAGAAGGTGGTCACACCCGTGACCACCCAAAAAAAAAAACCAAAAAAAATTAAAAAAAAGAAAAAAAAAACATAAAGGTCCCATAATAATAAAAAATATTAATGGGGGACAACCTTTGAAAATTGAAAAAATGTGGTCACACCCGTGACCATCAAAATCAAAAATAAAAAAATAAAAAATAAAATATTAATAAATAATAATAATAAAATAATAATAATATTATTAATATTAATAAAAATGAAAAAGAAAACAAAAATAATAATAATAATAATAAAACTAACTTTGTTGGGGAACCTCTCCATTTTACTTTTCTGTACGTACTAATAGTGGAGGAAACTCTTTCTTTTATTTTTTTGTACATATTAACAGTAGGGATAATTTTCCCTTTTAATTTCTGTACAGTGGAGGTAATTCTCTCTTTTATTTTCTGTACATACTAATTTAGTGGGAGTACATCTCCCTTTTATTTTTTTGTATATACTTACTCAGTGAGGAAAACTCTCCATTTTACTTTTTTTGTACATACTAACAGTGGAGGAAACTCTCCCTTTTACTTATTTTTATTTTTATTTTTATTTTTTTGCACATACTAATAATGTGGGGAACCTCTCTTTTTAATTCTTGTACATATTAACAAATGAGAGAAAATTATCCCTTTTATTACTAATGTACTAACTTAGTGGGGGAAACTCTCCTAATCTCTCTATAATCTATAATCATTAATGAAATAATCTTTCTTCTTCTCTTCTCTCTTTTTGAGCAAAAAAATCGACTTTCTTAGATTCTCTCGATTTTCATATTTTAAATTTATTTTTTACATTTTATTTTCTGCACTTAAATTTCTGTACTTTACTTTCTATATTTTATTTCTAACTTTCTAACTTATTAACCTACTAACCTTTTAATTTTATTTCTTCTAACTTTTTAATTTTTCTGCTTATTAACTTATTTGGTGGTTGATTTATATCACACCTTTGTTAATATTTATTTACTAAGTGTTAATATATATTTGGTGGTTGGTTTATTACCACACCTTTGTTAATATATATATTTAGTAGTTGGTTATTACCACACATTTGTATATATTTTTTTATTTTTTTATTTCTTCTTCTATTTTGTCATGTGTAATTAAATTTGTGTGTTTTTAGGGTGAAAACGTAACTTGATTCAATTGACATGTATTAAGATTGGAATTCTAATTAATTCTTTTCTATTCAATTTGAGTGCTTATTATAGTTCATAATGCTTTTATGAATTTGTCACTCATAAATTGATCTAGTAGGTATATGTAGAACCCAAAAAGTTTGCATATGACCTAGACCATAAATAATAAAGTATCATGATTTATAATCATCTAGGAATGGAGGTTATAGGTTGTGTGGGAGAACTGTGGTATTTTTTCATGAGAATCCATAGAGTAAAAGTTATGCCTTTAAATGTTTTTAAATTACTGATTCTCTCCATCAATTGAATGACTAGAAATTAATTAGAAGGAAGATCCCAAAGCTATTCTATTGTCTATGATAGATTATTGAATCAAGTGAAGTCTGATCCCTAATATTCTAATTTCATGTATTTTCATTCAAAAAAAATTAAAAAAATTAAAAAAATAAAAAAATAAAAAAATCTTTATTTTTTTCTTTTTCCTAGTATTTCATGTGTCTTAGTGTTTGTTTTTCTTTTTCCTCTTAAGTATCAACTTAACTTTGACAATTTGGTCACTTGTCGATTTTCTCAACAAGTTTTTGTAAATCTAGGTTGATACGGTGGATTTTGTTGCTTCAAGAATTCAAAATGAGCCTAAAATTTTGTTGTTGGTTTGTCCATACTTACAATAGGCTCACCTTTTGAAATCACACCTATCAATGATCATTTTCCTAATGAATTTTTAATTTTCAATTTTATGGTTTGATTTGCCAAAATTGTCAATTTTTCTTGTAACAAGCGAAGTTGTTCTTTGTGGATGGTTTCCGCAAATAAAAAAAAAGACAAAATATTTTTCATTAAAAAATGACCTGAGTAAAGAGTCATTAAGTGAAATCTTTTTGACTCTTGAGACGCATTCTTACGAATTTGTGCAGTGTGAATTTATTAATTTGTGGAATCTCTTTAAAGGCAAGTAAGTGCGTTACAGTCTTGGGAATCTGACTCAAAAAGACCATGTTTGTCAATTTATAAGAAAATTGGATGGGAAGCTTATCCTCGACTCATAGAAGGCGTTTAAGCCGTTATTGGACGTAAAATCAGAGAAAGATGTGAGCCACAATCACAACTACATGTATATATTTTCTTGTATATCTTCTTCTTATGATAGCCCTGATCCAGTAGCAGCTCAGATAAATTGGTCAGAAAGAAATGTTGCGGGAAGCAGTAAGAAAAGCAAGTCAGTTCAGGCACTCCAATTGTTTAAATAATTACAAGTTTTGGTTTTGTTCATCGTACTTTGTTTCTGTTTATATTTGTGTAAGGTTTCTCTTTTTAGTATTTGCGGTAACAGGTACTATCTTCTATCTTTTTCCTTTCTATTTTTTAACATTGAGGACAATGTTGTGATCTGGTTGGGGGGAAGGATAGTTGTGTGACTAATTGTGTAAAAAATGTATGAAAAAAAATTAATAAGTGTGTTTATGTTTGTCGTGTGTAGAGTTGTGTAAAAAAAAATGCTTAAAAAAAATTAGTAAATGTGTTTATTAATATGTTTGTTGTGTTTATATGTTTGTCAGTAATTTTCTAACAGCTAAACCATTTAAGGATGGCAGAATAAGGAGTAAATTTTACTGTGGTGGTAATTTTACTCTTGAGACGCATCTTAGTTGGAGTAGACAACTAGTTTGTGTGGAAGTAGTAATTGAAATTCAGGGAAATTTGCATGATTGAGTTAATTGTCTTCTTTCTTAAAAATCACATGCTTGATTATGGATGCTGAATTGGTGGACTGAGAATGATAGAATTATACCTTGTGAGATTTTGAGCCTATTGATGAATGAATTGAACATTTGTACAATTCTCTTCTTTCTTGTATGAATTTCACTCATGAAATTGTTACTCTAGAACTTGCTTTGATTCTTTTTGAGACTACATTTTTACATGCATACATAAACATGATTGAGGCATTTTTCTTAAAATAGCTATTTTAGTCAAATAGCCAACCTTGTATATATTTTCCCTTATTTAACCCATTTAAGCCTATTTGATCATTTTTGTTTCGAACTAATTCTGTGTCTTAAATAAAAAATCATGTTCTTATCCAGCCTTAGGGAATAAGAGAACATTAGCTTCTGTCATTGGATGAGTTCTTGAACAAGTGTGGGGGTGTGTGTGCAGAATGTTTAAAAAAATGTATATATGATGTTCTTTTTGTAAAAAAATAAAAAAAATAAAAAAATCAAAAATCAAAAATTAAAAAAAATGTAAAAAGAAAAAAGAAGGTCAACAAGGCAATAAAGGAAAGAAAAATAATATGTAAAGGAAATTTGTATTAGATGGAATTGGGATGAACTTTCATGCTTGTTAATTGAACTCAACTCTCATGCTCTTTTATTCTCTGGTATTTAACTTGTCATATCCATATTACCTCCTCCTTTACCTTGACCCTATTACAACCTTGAATAAAATCCTCATGATTTGTGTGTGCATGTGTTTTGAGTAGTGGAGAAGTAGAAGATAAGCAAGCTTATGGTAGTGCAATTTTCATGGGTTGAATTGAGTGAAATACCTACCTTTTAAACACTTGAGGGATTGAGAGTGAATCTTGTGAAGATCTATCATTCTTGATTCATTCTTTTCAACTAAAGTTTCCTTGCTTGTTAGTTTGAGATGCAAAGAAATGTTACTTCATGATTGTTTTGATCCCTTGATTGTCTAGTTGCTCTTCTTGAGTCATTGAATCCTTTAGAGTTTTTAGTTTTTGAGTTTGTGTTGTTTTTCTTTATTCCTTGGTTTTTGTCTTTTGTATTTTGCCTAGGAGTGCAAAAGTTAAGTGTGGGGGAATTTGATAACACTGTATTTTATACATTTTGTAATTCTCTCACTAGGCTTCTTAAGGTTCAATTAGACTTAATTAAGTTGATTTTGACACATTTTATGATTTTTAGCCAAATTAGACAATTAAATAAATTATTACATAAATTAACCTTAATTATCTTTTAGAAGTGTTTAGTAAACTGGCTATAATTTGAGTTGCAAATATCTGATTGATGTGATTTTGGTCTTGTAGGAAAGTTTAGACAATTCCCTACAACTTTGATGTTGAACACTTTTCCAGAATCGGACTCCTTGGAGGTGATATTGGGCTTTGAAGTCAAAATAGAGGAGCTGAAATCGGGTCTAAATACTCTGCAATAATTGGACCATATCTTGAGTTCTAGGAATGATTTTGGACTGAAACCAAATGCATTTTAAAGCAAATATCCAGGTCTACAACTTTCATGAAGACCACTTCTCTCAAAAATGAAAAAATGACTGGACGCACGGCTGTGCATTTGCTCAATTATTATTTTAAAAAAAATATGTCATTGATTACGTAACAGACTTAATCACTAAGTTTGGTTACTATGCAATTGCACAGTAACCAAACTTTGCCTATAAATAGGCATTTGCATTTCAAATGCAAGGACACAATTCATTTGGGGGAAGACGCTGGGGAGAGGCTTTTCGGCAGTGTCCAGCCTCTCTCCTCAGTCTCCCTCCAATTTCCTTTCTTTCTCTTTTTCTCTTTTTCTTTCTTTTAGTTTATGTGTAAATAAGTTCTAGTCTACTTGGGTTAAAGTGTGAAGTTTTTGGTAATAAAATAAGGTTAGATTTATTCTTCTCTTGTGCTTTAATGATTTATCTTTTTAGTAATTATTATACGTATTATATTTTGTTTCTGATAATTTAGAAACTACCCTTGTAAAAAGGAGTTCTTGATTTATTGTAGACAAAATATTAGCACAGTGAATGCTTTAACCCATTTACAAGTGGTGGTAATAATTAAAGGAAATATAATATAATTACGTGTATTATTTTATTTCGTATTGTATTTTATTTTCAATCAATTTAAAAACTCTCCTTGTAAACTGGAGTTCTTAATTTGTTGTAGACAAGAGATTGACACAATGAATGCTTTAACTTATTTACAAGTGTTGGTGTTAGAAACTCTCCTTGTAAAGTGGAGATCTTGATTTGTTGTAGATAATATATTGGCACAGTGAATACTTGATCCCATTTATGAGTGATGATATTAATAGATGATTAAAGGAAATATAATATAATTATGTATATTATTTTAATAGACTTTTAATATTGTATTTTCCTATTGAAACCTCCATGTTGCGAGGATTCTAATTGAGTTATAAAATGAATTAATCTTACTTTTACTTTATTTACCATGAGTAGATCTTTTTACCTAAATAAATAATTTTTTACCTTAGCAACAAAATATTTACCTTACCATAATTAATCTTTATCAATTCCCTGTGGATCGACCTCGGACTCACCGAAAAATTTATTACTTGAGACAACTTGCACTTAGATTTACAAATACGACAATTAAAAAGTGTGCATCACATACTACAGTATACCTTTCACTTTCTGATCCCACTAATTTTCAAGATTCAAACTTGACCTTGCATAGTGATGTCCAGTTTGAAGGGGGTGATATAGCATTATCTTATCATAAGATTTATTTTGAATTTTGTTATCTTAGAATTTAGTTTTCTTTTATCTTTTCTTTTATTTTAGTTTATCTTTTGTTATCTTATATATTATCCTTGTAACCAATTTCTTTATATAATAAACTCTATGACTTGACTCATTCTTGAGTTCAACCAGCCTTTGTTTAAAATATTTTTAACCACCACCAACGTCTTGCCTTTTTCCCTCCCTAGGATTAGAAATGGTTGGTAAAGAAACCTAAACATTCTCTAGAAAATGGAGACAAAAGCACTATTAGGCATTAGCTGTCCTTTTTGCTTCAATAATTCCCTCCCCCCCCCCCCCCCTTTTTTAGATCTTCGAACAGGTTTAGGCCTTATCCAATGTAAAGAGATTAATAGTTACTTTTAGAGTAAGAAAAATATCTTATTCTATATTATTTAATATATATCACTTCAGTTATGTGTGTTATTATTATTTTACACTTTAATTACATTTTTAATATTATAACTGAGGAGTTATAGTATTACATGTCAAATGAAACAAAGCAAGAGGTTTATTTTACTTTGTGAGCACCTAAGAATTTTTTTTTGATGTAACGATTAAGCTAGACATTTCTTTTATTTCATAGCAACACAAGAAGGGTGTTTTACATCAGTAATAATTGTTATTTTTTATTTTACATGTTAATAAAAATTTACGTCATTAAGAGTTGGTTCAACTATATTTTTGGTTTTCTAGAGTATTTCCATATCCGATAGATGAGAGGCTAATATCTTGAAATATGGTCAGACGCATAAGTGACGATCTTTCCTAACAGTGTTATTTCAGAGTTGGTTCAACTTTATGATCAAACAGCCTTAGTAAAAAAGTTGAGTTTGATTTTCGCCGATTGATTTTCATTAATTGATAGGTCTTCTGTAAGTAACTGTTGTAAGTCCTCCCTAATATTAGGGTGCCATTAGGGGGAGTTTAAAAAAAAAAAGATGACAACATGAAGTACAAAGACACAAGAATTCAACGTGGTTCGGAAAGTCTAGAGACAGACCCCCTTGTATAATAGTGGGGACACATACCCACACTCACCTTAGAAAATTTTCTATTACCTACAGTAGTTATTTGACATTTCTATCCATTCATATTTCTAACTTTGCCCTCATATAATGTGTAAGTAAGTAAATTTGCTATAAAAGAAATTAAAATTCTTATAATATTTTTTTCTAGCTGCAACCTATATAATTAAATCTCAATATCATTCATATATAAATAAATAAATAAATATTTGATAATTTTAATAGTGAACAGATTATTTGCACAATAAAGGTAACAATTGTAAATTGATCTTTTATCATTATGTATTAATATATTTTTTCATTTGAAAATTTTTTTATGCTTGTGTATTGCATTTGCCCTCACTGTCCAAATTTTTTGAATCCGTCACTAGGCAAGTCATATGCATACGCCTACCTCAAAGATAAAATATTTTCACTATAAGATAAAAATACCATACAAGAATAATCACAGAGTTCTAACTCATACCCTATCCAAAGCTCCTTGTACACCTTCTCTCATAACCTGAAGATTCCCTTTGTCACTTGTTCTCACTTTTATGCTTGTGTATTGCCTTTGTCCTCACTGCCTAAATTTTTTGGATCCATCACTAGGCAAGTCATATGTATACGTTTACCCCAAAGATAAAATATTTTCACTATAAGATAAAAACACTATACAAGAATAATTACAGAGTTCTAACTCATACCCTATCCAAAGCCCCTTGTACACACCCTCTCTCATAACTTGAATATTCCCTCTGTCACTTGTTCTCACTTTGTCTCACTACACACCTAGGCCATTGATTTTATTTATATATAACAAAACCTCCTTGATCTTCAAACAAATCCCCTTGGTCTCCAAGAATTATTAATTTCCAAGTTTCCCAAATCCTAACAAATTTCCCAAATCTTACCAATTTTAACAAAATCATACAAATTTTCTCTTATCCTTAATTTAGATTCCCCAAATCTCCAAAAATACATTTGCTAAGAATAAACATAAATAAAATTAATTCTTATCTTATCAAAATACATAAGCCAAAATTCCAACCAATTAAGGCTCATGGCATGCACTAAAATGAGGCAATCTCCCATTCCTTTTTTTTTTTAACAAAAAAATGACAAATGGGAAATAGAAGTTTGCGAAAAGAACAATCTATAAAACACGAGATGTGGCTCAGTTAACAATTTTGGCTATCGTACGATCTAGGGATAGTTAATGGGAGGAAATAAAATGAATAAAAAAGAACAATCTAATGTTACAATCGAATGATAGTTTTGTGAGAAAAAAATAATGAAAATAAAGTATATCTATTAATAATAGTAAATTTTTTATCATTTTTTATTTTCACTTTTTAGGCCAAATAATTTTAAAAAATTATTTATTTATTTATTATATTTTTCTAATAAAGTAATAAAATATATGGGCCGGGGTTATAAGATTTAATATAAGCAGTATAGTTTATCTTCTCTTCAGTACTTATAAGTTTAAGCAAATCTATTAAAAATAATCTATTTTAAGGTTTAGAATAATAGACTTAAATCAACTATGCAACAACTTGGTAAAAACTGACTCAATAATGCCCTTATTTAAAAACAACAACAACAACGAAAAGGAAAAACCTAGATGAAGAGGCAATCAATTTTTTTATTTTCAATGAGTAACATGAAAAATATCTGCATCCCACTTGCAGAAGGAAGCTATAAATCTTTTCTTTTTCTTAAGGGAGGTCTACATGGAAGGGTTTGGACTTTGGAGGGAAAAGGGAAGGGAAGGTCATTTTTTTAAAAGAAAAATATATATAATGAGTTACAAAATATTTATAAAAAATGAAGAACAAAGAATAATTAGAAGGTTACATAATAATTTCTTATTATATTCCTCTCATTAAAAAGAAAATTCAAATAAAAAAATTTACTTAAAATAAAAAGTTTACTCTCCATTCTCTTTCCTTCCGAACTCAACTTTCCAAACACACCCTATCAGTATAGAGTTTTCCCTGGCCAACTATCTTGCTAAAGTACATAAAAGAGTTCAAGTTTGTCATGTAAAAAGATAGATACCTAACTTGCTAGAATAGTGAGAAGGCTAAGCTGACCTTACTATCGTGTTATGACCTAGACAAGCTTATGTTTCCCCTTTTTACGCAATATATGTCCAACTAAATCTATGTTGCACCATTCTCAACAACATAAAATGAGAGAAATTAAAAGAACATAATATGGTTAAAACTTGAAATTCTGGAGTATACAGAAAAGTCAACTATATGACATGACTAAAGACTACAACTGCCAAGCTAAATCACCAATTGCCCAGAAAGTCAATGACTTATGCTAAATAGAAACATGACAAATTGCCAACTATGTATATGAAGAGTATATAAAAAAAATTTCTAATCCAGGGCTAGTAATAATCATGCCAATTATTGGAAGAACAAAACTTGTTTTTAACTTTTTGTCTCTAATTCTTTTTTTTAACTTCTTTAATCATTCTCTATGTGTCTTTTAATTCAATTAAGTAAGTTGAAAATAATAAATGAAAATTGATTAAAAGAATTAGATAAAAGAATTGAAGAAAAAGAGTTGGAACTAAATTTTATTCTTTAAAAAATAACGTCATTAGAATTGTTAGTGGCTAAAAGTTTCTCACAATCTATAATAATCGAGAACTGTTCTCATTTTGATATATTTGGACTTTAATTTCAATATGGAATTTACTATGCAAAACAGTACTATATATTAAGGCATCTGACTTCAATTTATGGGTAAAGATAGCTAAGTAATGAAAAGAAAAAATATTGTTATCAAAATAGTCATTTGGATTGACGAGTAAAAGAAAACACATTATGTGGCTGAACTTAAGTTTCCACATCTTGTCATCTTGTTATGCATAAACAGCAGTTATAGTCATTTGGTTTGGCGGGTTCTGATAATCTCAAAATAGATAATTGCAGCTTCCCCTTTCATGTACCCGGAAAAAAAAATTGCAGCTTTAAAGGATACATATTACTTGCTGTCAACTACAAACCAGACAAACTTACCCATGTTTTCAAGAACTAAACACAAAAATATGTTATACGCCTGCCATTAGGCAGAGGATTTTTTATTTTTTTTGGTACAATTGGGCAAAGGATTCGTATAATTTTTTTCCGCATAGGCTATCTTACTTTAACATCGAGACATGTTACATACTTCAGTAAAAACTTATTGTAATATATACAGGTTGTTTACTAACAGATGATTGATGTTACAAATAAAGTATTTCGATCCTTACGAGCTAAATTAATTCCCTTGACTTTTCATACTTATTCTTAAGAAAGTCCTATCGGAGCTAAGGGGAATAGGACATGGGGATGTGGAACATCAAACCGCATCACATAGGAAAATATTTTTTTTAAGGACAAAATTTAAGTTTATTTTTGTATGTTCATTATATTTATTTTATCAATTAAGTTATGATATGTGAGTATTTTTTAAAAAAAGAGAATAAAAAAAAGAATATTAATAAACACATGTTATAATTTGATTGATATAATTAATGTAATGGATATAAAAAAATAAATTTAAAATTTTGTCTTTTTTAACCCCCGATACAACATTTGTGTGAAACACTATGTCTAATGTGAGTGTGATTAGACAATGAATATTATTATTGTCATATATCACATATAAAATTAAAATAAATGTATTATATACATATGTGATTGAGATGTCATATTTTAGATGTTTAAATAACCAAACTCCATCACATAACCACAACCTCTTAGTAAAGATCAATGGTGATACTAATTGAGCTATTATGTTCACCCAGCGGCTTCTTATACCTTCTCATTTCACTACTTTTATTCCTCACACCAATCCTTGTCAGGAAAAGCATGGACGACATGGCTGCAAATTGAGGACAGCATAGAGTTTTTTTTTTTTGTTGGTCAGAAGACACCATAGAGTTTTTTTTTTTTTGGGGGGGGGGGGGGTTTAAAGAGCATAGAGTTGATGTACCTGGCGATTCTTCACATGGTGGATCAGCCCTTGTAGGCTGTAGCTGCATCCCATAATTAACATTCGGCCCACTAATTTATTGGCAGTATACTAGCAAATGTTATCACAACCTTATTCCTTTTGCATTGACATAAAAAAATAAAAAAAAATAAAACTTTTTCCTTTTGTCCTAACCAGCTTGGCAGTTAGTATTTGCCTATTTGGTAGGCGTGTCAAAATGAGCCGGTCTGGCCCATTCGGGGTCAGGCCATTTTCGAGTTGACCTATTCGGGTCATGTAAGTTTTGGAGTAAATATTTTGCTAGTTCAACCTAACTCATTTAACTTTATGTAGTGTTAAAAAAATGGGTTGACCCAGCTCATTCGAATTCAGTTCATTCGGATTCAGCCCATTCGAGTCATGTAAGTTTTTGGTTGGCATTTTACTAACTCAGTCCATCTATTTTATCGAGTTAATCGGACCGATTCATCAGACTTGACTTATTTTGACACCCTTACTATTTGGTCTTAGTGGACCAGCAGGCTCAACACACTGTAGGTAATATATGTATTGGATCTTTGTTTCTTGGGCGGTTGTAAAATGGGCCCTTGCATGATGACATGGGGTTTGTCATGGATGTGTATTTGCGTATTTCTCTTTCTCTCTTTCTCTCTTTCTTTCTCTCTATTATATATTTTAAATATAACGAGATGTTGTGTGTGGGACAAGACTAGTCTCTATTCAAGCGTCGAAAAAATGTGTTTGGAGCCTTTGACAACAATGTGCCAATGTGAATCAGGGAATCAACTCAACCAATATAAGTGACTCATCCTGCTTTCCCAACAAAGAAGGAAGCAAACAACATTGAATTCGAAAGCTGGAGTAAAGATGGTTGACACACCAAAACAACATTAAGTCTAGTAAACTTTGCATGCTGATATCATATGCTTCTCAAATTAAATAATTAAGCACTGAATTTGAGTAATTTACTAATTTATAAATAAAAAAATAATGAAAGTATAAAAGCAAACAAAACAATGACCTGTTCTATTCTGTAGAAATGTTATGTGACTTGAACTTATTAGAAGTCTTCTAAACACATTAGGGACATTTCCATAAACCTTAATTTGGCCAATAGACCTGATTAACAATGTTATTAATTCATATACTTAAAATGTTTGATGCCCAACCCTCCCACGAAGATCCCCTGGTGTTCAGGAACTAATTGAGTAGGCTCATGTAAGAAAGCAGCTTGCTACAAGTAGTATGAGTCTATGAGATAATCCTTTAAGTTAGGCTTCTATTTGTCCTTCACCTTCAGGATCCCAGATACCTCTCCTCACTATCAATTTTATTTTATTTAAAAAAAAAAATTGGCCTTGCATTTTAACCAAGCTGATATGATTTCGATAACGGCCAATACAAAATGGCCACAATGAAACAAGAATCTTCGTTAACCATACGATACGTGAGGAAGAGGTTAATTTTATGATAAAATGACAGAAATTTTCAGCAAGACAAATTTTTTGCACTTTAAATGGGACATGTGCCAACGTATTTTTGCCGGTGAATATTATTTTCACTTTAACAATATTTTGAATAGGGTGATCATGGGTCAGGTCGGGTCGGGTTTAGGGGAGAAAAAAATTTAAACCAATCATGTGAGTTCGAGTGAGTAACTCAAACCGAACTAACCCAATTAGAATTGAGTTGGTCGGGTTGGTCGGGTTACCGAATCGGATTGCAAGAAAAAAATAAAAAAAATACTTAAATATAAGTAAAACGACGTAGTTTTATTGAGTCATCGAGTTATCGAGTCAGATCATCGAATTGGTTCACTAAACTCGTTACTCGAATCGATATTCAAACGGGTTTGTCGGGTTTGACCTGAACCAACCCGATTACCCGAATTGACCTGGATATATGTGATCATGTCGGGTCGGGTCGGGTCGAGTTGTTAAGTCAGCGAGTCCAATTGTGCACCCCTAATTTTAAATACTATAATTGATTTGACACATTTAATAATATAAGAAAAATGCTTAATCCTACTAATAAGGATTCGTAAAACGACGCACGAATTTTAAAAAATGAATAATTATCTTTACGTATTGTCAATAAGTCTTTTTCCATTTTTTTAATTTTATTATATTTTATTTGTGATACAAAAATATCACAGGTGAATGATGACATTCGTGAATTCGTGAAAAAATTGTTCGTGTGAAATAGCATTCCTCATAATATAAAACAAAAAAAATCTCTTTTTTCAAGAGCACCTAAGAATCACTTGATAAGATGATTAACGGTTAATTGCTTTTCTTAATTGATATATAACAAAATTAACCATACAAAAAGTTAACTAATCATTTTTAATAAATTATTTATTAACTTAATTAAAAAAATTCTTTTCATTCCCTCAAATTTATTTCAAATGACTATAAAGATTTGAAAATTCTTTCAAAAAATGGTATCGAAATAAATCAAAAGATCTTCAGTCACTATAAGTGAATTAATGGTGAAAGACTTAAATAATTTACATGAATAAATTTTAATATGCTATGAAAGTAATATTTTCAATAGTTCATATTTAATTTTAAATTTATTAAATAATATTTTAAATTCAATCTAATAACCTGTATAATTATACAAACTACATATTACATTTTTATTGAATTTAGTGTAATACTTTGAAAATATACAAAAATTTATTGTTTGCATAATGTCATAGATTCAAAACTCAAGTGCGACGATTATAACTTTGAGCAGTTTTGGACTTGCAATCAAGGGCCCAGTCTCTCCTCTTTATCTGGTGTCTCAACAAGTCGGTGATACTGATCACAATGTCCAAGAATGGCGGGGGGGGGGTGGGTGGGTGTGGACATTAGAGTTGAGATAAGTTTGAATTGGTCATGGATGAACTTAATTTACAAAGACAGATGTGTCCACTGTCCATGGTGCTGATTCCTCGGTGCTGGGCCAATTGCTCAAGCATCTACTTATAACCATCCAAAAGATTATTGTCTAGAGAAGATATATCAGATTGGCAAAAAAAAAAAAAGCATCACTTGCCGGTGTTTACTTTTTGCCCCCTATATTTTTATGTAAATAATTAGTTTTCAATATAACTGTAGATTTAACTTGAAAATAATATCTTAAGAAAATCTAAAATATATTTTTATTGCATTACATGCATATCTGTTGGATTTTTTTTCTTGAATATTTTTACACTATTTAAGTTTGAGATTAATTCTGTTCGGAAAGCTAACATTATCTTTTTGACCAGTATGTTTTCGCAGATTCAAATTCTAAATTTATGTTGTTTGATATTATTAAAGATATTATTAAATAGAAAAAGAGTTAAAAAAAGTTATTAAAGATATTATTAATTAGTAAAAAGCGAAGAGAAAAAAAGGTAGAGCAATTTATTTTAAATAAAAGAAATTATATGGACTATATGGAGGCATAGGAAAATAGAGAGACGTGTTGTGTTTTGTTGACTTGGTAATGTCATGCATATTTAAGAAATACAGTCCATAAGAAGATGAGCTGCATGCCTTACGAGTAGGGTGCCAAAAATAAGTCGAGTTTAAAGGATTGACATGAATAATTTTATAAAATGTGTAAGTTAGATTAAAATAATTTAAATTCAAAATATATATTTTGGTCTGGCTTGATCTGCCCTTAACCAAATCAAGCTAGTCTGATTGGGTTGGTGTCTAATTATTTTATTATAGTATTATCAAATATTTTATATGGCAATGTCAAGGTTTTATCCTTATTGTTTTTATGTAAATTAATATATGTATCACAAAAATTGTTTTATTTGATATTTATTGAAATTTAACTATGCAAAAATTTAATAAAGTGATGAAGCATAAGAACAAACTTTATATGTATTGAAAATTTGAGAAATTTTAATAAAAGAAAATAATTCGAACCAACACCTGCTAATTGACTTGCCAAATAATTGACTTGGCTCACAGTGGGCCAACCTGAATAGACACCTCTATACCAGAGGGCCTCCATCTTTGTTGGATTCTGGGGTTTAGGAAAATTTAGGTAGAGTTAGACTTGTTAGAAGCTATTGATCTAGTGAATCACGGAGAATAAGATATTCACATATATGGTGAAGTTTAATCCATGTGTGGGCAACCTAGCAAATCAAAAATGATATTTGTATATCAAAATTTTTACAATATTTTTACACTTTATTTTAAAAAAAATAAAGAGAATGTGTATTAAATATGTGCTTTTTTATTTTATTATTATTTTTAAAATAATAGAAGAATGATATAAACTTTTTTATATGCAAATATCATTAGTGCTTGCAAAATGGGATTCAAGCCATAATTCTGCTTGCAAGGAATGGACTAATCCTCCACAGGGTATATAAAACCTTTTGTTGGTTTATTTTTTTGGTGATGTTAACACCCAATTTTGCTTGTGTGAAAAATTAAAAAATTAAAAAATATTAAACAACACCTAATTTTATTTATGCCAAAAATTAAAAAAAATTATTTCTTTTACTAATTAAAATATATATAATAAAATTAATTATGAAACTTTTTTATTTTTTTTAAAGTGAAAAATTGCAATAAAGGGTTCATATAATATTCACTGAGCCAACTTAAAAAAAAAACTTATGATCACTTTTTTTTTTTAATTTGCCATTTTCTTCTTCATATTTTTGTCCCCGCATTTCACCTCCCATAATCAACATCTAACCTATAACACTATACATTGGCCCAAATAATGCTTCCTTCAACATATTTCCTTACATCACGAGTATATTACAGAATTAAAGTATAAATGTGTAAAAAAATGAGATGAACTAAGTATAACTAATAGGCCTAGAGGCTTTCTTTTAGCTTAGGTTGGTTTCTTTCATTGGCTGGGCATAACTAACAGGCCTAGTTATATATATTTTTTGGCTTTTTTAGCTTGAGTTAATGAGAATAAAATCATATTTGTATGACCCAGATCAACTCGACTGGTCGGACTAAAAAACCAGTGACCCAACCTCTGAGCCGGTCTAATTTATACTCAAGATGGGTTTTTTTATCGCCCTGGTCAAATTCGGATAACCTGGTTTTGTTGTAAAATAAAACTTCAAAAAAGTTACTTGTGAGATTTGAACTCAATACATGAATGACCTTTGTAATGAAATATATTATATATGTGCCATTAAACCACATATTCCTATATAGTCATGTTCTCAATTTTTTTAATTTATATCATTATCCAACTCATTTGTTTAATATAATGTTGGATTATTATCACTACTAGTTTAACTACATCAATACTTTTTCATATAGTATTTTTATAAAAAAAGTTATTTGAAATATCTTTTCATATAATTTTTTTAAATTTTCTTTTTGTTCAGAATTTTCAATTCAATCACTTAGCCTGTGATTGGATGACTAATTAACTCGATGACTTGATCTTCTAACTGGGTTGACCTCCGGTCCAGGTTTATACAACTATGAGAGTAATACATGTTAGTTTAGTTTAGTTTTTTTTAACAAAAGGTTTGTTATTGTTTTTTTTGTCAACACAAAAGGTTTGTTCTGATTTTTAACATTTAGATTTTTGGAGTTCGTGGGCTAAGGTTTTGTCTTTACGAGTGGGCCAAGAATTGTAGATTGTTAATGGGCTAAGATAGTTTTTCTGTACTTAATGGGTTAAATTTTTCTGAGTTTTTTTTTTTATACTCTTCTTAGAGTATTTTGTTAAATATGATGAAATATTAAAAAAAAAAATAGAGAAGTTTGGTTTCTAATTGATAAAAACTTTGTTTAAAAAAGAGATGAAATAAAAAAAAATGATAAAGAAATTTTCTTATAGTAGGTCGGTTTCTTTTTTTTTATGAACTATCAGTTTTTTTTTTAATTTCATTTATAGGACATAATGAAACAGAAGATCGATTAATTAACATTTTAAGAGGAATAAAGTAAGAAAACCTATGTACCCGAAAAAAAAAGGAAGAAAACCTAAGCTGAAATATAGGAGGGAAAGGCGGCATAAAACTTACGTGAGCTTAAAGCATGGGTGTTGTGTTGGTAATAGGCTTAGCAAGTTTTGGGGCTATTCCTTAATAAGATCAGCACAAGAATTTATCATTTATTTGACGCTAGTATACATCACCCGTAAAATTTAAGGGATATTTTTTATTTATTTTATATGTTTTCATTGTAATTTTTTTTAAAACCGATGCTTTCATTGTATGTTGATATTTTTAAAAATAATATTTTAATATTTTATTTATATCTATTTAGATTAAATTATAAGGAATTTTCTTCAATCATTATAGATTAATTACAAAAAATCTCGAGTTTCAAAATTTAGCAACTCAATAATCTAAACTTACAAAATTGGGCATAGTGTATACTTACCCCCTACTGTGGGTTTCTGCATATGAAGAAGTTAAATTTATACTACTTTACATAATTTGATAAATTTAAAGAGTTGAATTGTTGAGTTTTAAATTATATGAATATTTTTTTGAAATTCACCTATAATTAAAGGGAATTATATGCATTTTATCTTATCAGTTTATTTCATATCTTAAATATTTTTATTAAAAAATAAAATTATTCTTTAAAATAATAATAAAGAGAAAGAGAAAGAAGACTATCTCTTAAGATAAAGAGAAAGACAGAGGAGTAGGTGCTATAGAGAAAAAAAGATAGAGAGATGAGTCTGCGCTAACAACAACATTAGTCCTCAACACAAATGAAGAAAATTTCACACAATAAATTTAAGTTAAAAAAAATTAATAGTGAATACTCATATCAATAATTAGTTTTACACTCAAAATGTAGTCTCTTTATATAGATAACATATAATTGATTTTAAATTAATATTAATTATATTTTGTTTTGTACCAGAAAAATAATAAATAATAAATAATAGATAATCTCATTTGAAATAAGTTTTTAAAAAAGAAGAAAAGTCAAAATAATAGAATAAAAGAATAATAAGAACTAAAAAAATGAACTTAAAACAGCCTTGCCCACTCAAACCAAAAGCAAGACATGCGGGCCCAAGCACATGAATTTTGGTTGCGAACTAACGAACTTAGAAGAAACGGAAAAAAAAAAAACCAGAATTGTAACAGTAACATATAAAGTGCGGGCAAGAGAACACGAAAGATGCAAGAGAAAACTAATTTTGTGCGGGCAATGGGAGAATATTAATTTTAGGCGGGAACAATTTTATTTTAATTGTAATTAAAAAATGACACGTGACAATAAAGGTAGTCCAATTAATAAAAAATAATATATTTATTAAAAATAATCTTGCTAGATTTTTGACTTTAGTCAATTCAGATTTAGTAATAATTTACTTTGACAATTTAATTGTTGTGTTTTAATTTTTGCTTATTTAATTTTATAATGGTCCAACTACATTAAGAAAATTTATCAATAATCTAAGACGACTTTAAATTTATTTGGAGTCAACTTTGTATTTGCTTAAATAGATTTAGATTCTTTTATGTTATTTTTTTTCTTATGTAATTAAGTGAAAAAGAGAGACAAACATAAATGTTATAAATTTCTTTTTATAAATTATGATTGAGTTCTATTAATAAATATTTTTATATTTATTTCTCTTTTTACTTAATTATATGGGAGAAAAATAATATAAGAATCTAAATTCCTATTAAAATATATTAATGTATAATAATTTGTGTACTTGCTAGTTTATTAAATTAGAAACATATAAAAAGTGATAGTAGAAACCCTTTGAATGGAGTCATCATCTTCAAATCCAACTCAGGCACCTCTTGTATCTTTTCTCATCACCAACTTACAAAGCATTATCTATTGGTTCGAACTCTAAGAGCTCCTCTGTACATGCTTATGGCAATCTTACCCAACGATTTTATTTTGTTAATCCATACTGCAACAATATCGAGAAAGCAAGGGGCAAATCTTTGTCATAAGTAATGTGAGTCATAATTAATAAAAAGTAAAGAAATTTATTTTAGAAAACCGGGCTGTATACAATTTTGATGTATGCTAATTAATGCATCCCCAGGTCTACATAGTTGGCCCTTGTACATTTATTTTGCCACAAATATTATCAATTTGTACATGTACATGGTATTACATAAAGATGATGATTATTTTTCTTTATTTCTTATTTTTTATTTCTTTACTTAAATTTTTATAAATATTTTAAATTCAATTACATATTCATCTCTTATTTTTTATTTGATAAAATTTAAATAAAAAGATATAATAAAAGAGATAAGAAATAAGAAATGTTTATCCACGACTTAAATACTGAAAAATAAATGTTTCGTTTTATGATAGATATATACATCCTCACACAATTCTACTAAATATATAATTAAATTACTTCAAAGCCTTGTTGATGACTGGGCGTGCTTTACACATGACCTTCAATGGAATTAACTTTGACAAGTTGAACCAATTTTTCTCTCATATCAATCTCTTCGTCACTTACTCGTTTCCAGTCAAAGCATTGGATCAATAATACCAAAGTCAAGCCAACGACATGCATGGCCATGACTTCAACTGGGCAAGCCCTTCTTCCCAACCCAAATGCAATTAACATTTTTTTCTCTCCTTCTTTCTCAAATCTCTCAGGTTTAAAAGATGTGGCTTCACTCCACAACCGAGGATCTCTTAGCATGGCCCAACCATTAATCATCACCATAGTGTCTCGTGGAGCGTTGAATCCTCCTATAATGAGGTCCTCTGAAGACACTTACGTGCGGCAGTAGCAATGGACCTGGGGGATACAACCGAATTGTCTCAAGGATAATATTATTAACTCTTAAGGTAAGGAAGTTTTGAAAGGTCTGACTCATTTAACAAGCGGTGTTGTCCTATGTCAGTGTCCAATTCATCTCTTGCCTTCTTCAGCACTTCTGGGTGATTCAATAAATTAGATATTGCCCACTCTATAGCCACAGCTGATGAGTCTGTTCCGGCAAAAGAGCATAGCCTACAATGCAAGTCAATCAAATGAAGTAAAAGAATAAAAATAAAAATTAGTTTACAATATTTGTGGAGCATAATATATGATTTTAGATAACCGAAAAGCAGCATAGACAAACAATGGCTGGCTGAAATTTTTCTTACTTGTGTATAAAATAAGAGTCAGAGTCTGTAACATTGCTGTTTAGATAAAGATATCAACCACTACTTAAAATTATGGAAAATGATTTTCACACATTATTTGTTTTACACTTTTTGTTACACTTACTTGATTAGGAAAAAGAAAGGGATAAAATGTTACTTAAAATAGAAGTGGTGCAAAAATGATGTGAAAATAATATTGTTGTAAAATTATTACCAAAGCAAGGCCTTTGATGATTTGATCAGTATAATATTCAGGCTGTGATTCTTGAAGATTTAGGAGATGGTCCATCATGGTATTTTCCCGCTGCTTCCTGCTACGATGCTCATGAACGAGTGCATTCAAGGACGTATCAAATCTCTTACTATTTTTCGTCAGCCTCTTCTCCAAATTTTCAAAATCAAACAATCTAAGGAAAGGCAAGTAATCGGCCTTGTTAGACACCCCAAGTAATAGCAGCATCTCTGCCAACTCAGCTCCACTTGTGCAAACTCCATGCACGAGTCCTTGGCCAACTTTTGTATCAGCCTATTGGTTTTATCCCTTTGGATTTCCCAGAAGGAGTGAATACGTTGAGTTGAAAGAACATCAAGGGAAATGATACGACGGAGGTTGTGCCAGTGCTCACCGTGGGGGCAGGACCCTACGGTGGTGTTGTTGTAGAAGATGTACTTTCCCGAGAGAGAACGTGGACGATTTGCCAAGGCCATGTCATTTTTGGTGAAGCATTCTTGGAATGCAGATGGTGATGAAACAATGATTGCAAGACGGGACCCTAACCAGAGAGAAAAGATGTCGCCATGCTTTTGTGACATGCGTTGAAAGAAGCGGTGGAGTGGCTTTTCGAGTTGGTGGAGGTTGCCTATTATGGGAAGAGAAGGTGGGCCTGGTGGGAGGTTTCTGCATCTTTTGCTTTGGAAGAAAAGCTTGAAAGTGACAAGTAGAACAAGGAATATGAGAGAGTAATACAACAAGGGAAAGGTACCCATGGTGGTCGATTATTGCACCAAAGATTATGCAGAGATCAGTTCTTACGAAATGCTTATTTAGTTTATTCTGGCTGAGTCACCATGTATGCATTTTAGTTATGCAAATTATTTGCCACGTGAAGCCACTTTATGTAGTGAGTAGGGTCGAGGGTTTCGTTCCATCACTAGCGTCAACAATTAAAGAGATTCTTATATAAATTAGGAGTAGTTAAGTTATAAAAATATATTAGGTGAATTACATTATTAATTAATATATAATTATTATAATTATTTTAAAATTATTTATTATAATTAATGATGTGATTAATTAAGTATATTTAATTTAAATGTTTTAAATTTATGTAATAATTTATCCAACAATTAATGGTTAAATAGAATTTTTTAAATAGACAGAATTTATTATGTTATTTTTTAGACACTTTAATTATTATTTAATATGTGTAAAATATTTTTTAAAAATATGTAAAAATTTATTTTAAATTTCAAAATTTTACATATATTAAATAATAATTTGAGTTACTATGTCTAACTAAGAATTATTCATGCAAAAAATCAAAGTCCATAGTCATGCTGTCTCAAAAGTTAAAAGTCCAATGGCTACATAAATCAACAGGTTTTATCTTTACCTTGAAAGTAAATATTAAGGAATAAAAAATAAAGAATATCATATAAAAAGTAAAAAATTTTGAATTCTCATTATATTAAATTAGCGTAGGGCCTTTGAATCTGCATTTCTATTGTTGTTTACTTTATTGTTTTTTTTAGCAATTTTTCACTGATTTTTTATATCTATAGTTTTTTGATAAATCTGAAGATGTTAGCTCTGAGGTTTTTTTTATCTGTCTACTGTTGCTTTCAAAGTGGGCTTAAAGAAGTGCGATAAAAAAAGTAAAAGATTACAACTCTTGACCACAACAAAAAAAAAAAAATTAGAGAAAGATCAAGACACTTCAATTTTAATGGAGAAGATTGGTGTATTTCAACTTCTCCACGCCTTCTCCACCCTTTAGTTTTCATTATTAGGATTTTATAAGGATTTTGGTCTTTTTTTCTTTATGTTATGATGTGCCCTAAACACGTTTGTGTCATTCTTTCAGACATGTTAGAACTTAGAAGTAATTTGGGTAATATATTTAAATACAAATAATATACTCTAACAGTAACATACTCTACACAAAACGTAATATTTATTAAATTAATTTCAATTTAGAAATGATAGTTTCACAAAGTATTTAACACAAATTTCACAAATAACGTAATAAGCAGTTGAAAATTTTATGGGGTTGGTCAAGTAATAGATAAAAAAATTTCATTAATTGATTTAAAGTCTGTGATCAATCTATGTAGAAAGTCTTTTTTTATTTTAATTGTGGTTAGGTGATGTCAAGGTCAGCTTATGCACAATTTGACTAATCTATTTCTCTAATCCAGTTAAGTTATTCACAATAAGATTGTGATATTTACAACAAAAATCCTTCCAACCTAATTTCAAGAAATTGACATAATTGATATTCAAATTTATAACTATACACCTACTCATTCATACATCACAAGTTTGTCTACTATTAAGTCAACTCATTGGATTTATGTAGAAAAGTCTTTGTGCATGCAATTATTAATACTCATTTCAATTTTAAATGAAGAGTAATTATTGCATAAACCAATAGCACCTAAGTTAAGTATACTCAACTAATTACAACATTAATTGATAGAGTGTTAATTAGAATTATTTATTAATTAATCATAGTACTATCTATCAATTAATATTGTAATTGATTAAGTACACATAACTTAGATACACCGTATTTAAGTAAAAATTTCTCTTAAATGTAATCACCGAAACATTTTTTTTTATCTAAATGAAGACTTTATTAATGCTCAATATCAGAACTTAGGATTGAGGATAACAAAGTCTGGAGATCCTCAATCCAAATAAAAGAACCACTAACTTTGCCAAAACAAGCAAAAGATTCTGCAACTCTATTACAATTTCTTGGGCAGTTGCCACAAACAAAAGCATCTAAACATGAAGACGCAAAGATATCTTGTACTATGGAGTCGTTATATGAGACATCCACAGAGCTGTCATTGATGCTATTAGTCACTCGCTGAGCATCACTTTCCACGAAAATTCTCCCTCAACCTGCCTCCCATGCAAAGAGAATGACTTCTCCAGCTGCAAACAGTTCCCCTCGTAGTGGATGCACTGAACCTTGCATTTGTTTGGCTTTACTAGCAATGAACACGCCATTTTCATCCCATTAAAACATTGGTTTAAATTAAAAGTAATTAAATATATCACTATAAGTTCTACTAAAACTTATAATATACTCAACTTTAAAATGGGACATTATGGTTAAAAAAAACTTCAAAATGGGACAATTCATCCTCCTTTAATTTTTTTTCCAAAAAAAAAAGGTTGCTAGCCAACTTTCTAAGGGACTGTGCTTACCTCATTTACATAGCACCCATCAGCTGGAATGAACTTTGATTTTTCTTTTAATTAGTCATTTATAAACACTAATTGATATTAGAAATTTAAGGAGAGTATCTAGTATCACACTCATTTATCTATTAGTACCCTTCTTTTTAAATTAATATTTTGATATCTTCTAAAAAATATTTTGTTAAAAAATAAGTCAAATTAGTATTCTATTGCTATTTTTATATTTAATTATCTAAATTACTTGTTAATAATTATAATAATCAATTTTAAATATAAAAATCACTTTTACTTTCTCAGGACTCCTAATTTCATTGTTTAAATTGATCTTAAGGAAAAATATCCTTTATGCTTTTTGTCTCAGGCAATAACAGCTTGGACACTTAGCAATACTCTTTGCTTTTGTTATGATCTCAATCCAAAGCTATTGCACCGTCGGCTTTTGCAACCTTTCAAAATGCTGTCAAGATCGGTGGTCCTGTTGGTGCTTCAGTTGGTGGAAAACTAATCCCCACTGAGCTCCTAAGTAGTGCTTGGACTGGTTTCTTTGCTGGCTGCTTGCACACATTATCAGGGCCTGACTCCATTGTCCATTGGTCCTGCCCGAATGGAGAGTGCTGATGTTGGTGCCCTTTGGGGTAGAGCTATCGACAAAAATTATAGGATAACCTAGTAAAATTCAAGTCCAAATTAGTTTACTCAACTTGGCCTAATTTGAAATCAAGCTAGCTCACTTTGAGTCGGCTCGGGTTGAGATTTTTTAAATATTTTTAAAATTTAACAAATTACATCTAAAAAAATATTATTATTATTTGTTAAAAATTAAATCTCAATTTGTAATTAGACTAATTTTTAATTTATTTATCATTAACTCAAAATTAAGTAACTTAAATTTCATATTTTTTTATTTATTTAAATTTTTTAAAGATTAAATTCATTATATTTAAAAAAAATACAAAAGAATTAGCACAACCACATCAGTTTGGATTGTGCTAACATTTACTAGTTCAAAACATATTAAACCTGACTTGACTTAACTTGAAAATGGCTTAGCCCAAAGTGGCATGGCCCATTCCATGTTGACACATCTACTTTGTTAAGTATGATGAAATATTAAAAAATGAGAAAATTACCAAAATACCAAAAAATAATAAAATTGAAATTTGTGAGTTAGTTTGAACTTTCAATAGAGTTTAGTTTTTCTTTGCACTTTGTTGATTTGCCTAGTTTGTTCTCTTGATTATTAATTGTTATGCTAATTGGCATATTACATACTTAGTTGAAATTAATCAATAATTAAACATTTTTTCTTGAATATTTTGCTTTTTTAGTTAGTTAAATTAATATAAACCAATCCATAATTATTTTTTCAATAACTATGTGGCTTTGAATTTTCTATTACACTTGAGAGATAGGTAGGCGTGAAATTTCTATTTCATTTGACCAACATTGTAAATTTTAATAATTTAGTTTTTGATCTTTATTGTCATTTGAATTGTAAATATTTTTATCCATGTTTTATCTTGTTCTTTTTTAACTTTGCTTGTACATATTGTGATTTAATTTCTTGATTATTGATTATTTATTTATTTTTCCTCACTTTTATTTATGGGATAAGTTTAATATATTATTATTCTCATTTGTACAATTGACTTTAGGATAATTATTTTATGATGAATATATATTTAGTTCTCATCATTCCTTATGTATAAATAGATTCTCGAACTTAATTTACTATGTTTTTGCAAATTGGTTTTTTAATTTTTTAAAATGATTTTTTTCATTTTCTCCTAACCAAATTAAAATTTGTAGTGATTCCTCTAAAATCTTATAATTTTAAATTCAGTTGTTGATCCGTCGCAATTCTAGTCACGATAGGTGGTGTTTTCCATAGGGCTTAGCCTTTTCTTTTTCTTTTTCTTTTATTTTATAACAACAACAACAACAACAATAATAATAATAATAATAATAATAATAATAATAATAAAAAATAATAATAATAACTGAACTGAACTATCAGTTTTTTTTTAATTTATTTATTTAAGGTTTACTTCACAGTTTAAGAGCAATTAAGGAAGAAAACCCAAGCTGAAATCTAGACGGGAAAGGCGGCGCAAAACTGAATTGAAGAGTTCAAGAAGCGGCTCAAAATGGAATTGCCTAAAATGCATTTAAAATCTTGTGGTGCATGGATGCACCAAGAAGGAATAGACATTGATTTATTAATAAAGAAAAGGAAGGGCGGAGAGGTAACCTTGTGAAACACTAATGGTTAAGATTTGTAAATTACAAAGAGGTAAATTGTTAAAAGGCGATCATCCACAGCTTGGCCATCAGAGTTAATTTGAACTTAAAATTCCTCCATGGTTGAAAACCAAAAAAGAGGGGTAGGAAGAAAATCGTTTTCTTTTATTTTTTGGTGTGATTTTTCTAGATTGGAAGATTATCTCTGTAATCCAATCACACACACCCACGATTTTTTGAAATTAAGGTAGTGAAATCTGTTCTTATAAGAGTTATTAGTCAGATTGAAAGAGACCTTTTTTTTTTTTGTTAAAGAAAAAGACTCCTTTTGTTCATTAAGTTATTATAATAAGTAATAACCACTGTCAAAGAGTGGTGGTGTGTAAAGGTGATGAGTTCTCAAGAATTAGTAAGATAATCAAATTGAGAGAAAGTAACGAGAGAAGATAAAGTTAGGACTTGGGATGATCAGATTTGTACACCACCACTTCGGTTAATAAATTTGTGCAGCATTTTTCATGAACACATTTTGCAATCTACATAGACACGACATCATTGTGCGATACTCAACCACAAATTTCCGATTCAAGCTATGTGTGTTCTAACTCTTGCTTCTCGGAAGTCAAATCCAAGAAATCAAACAAATCCCACAAGAGTGACAAATTCTGGCAATGACGCCAAAAATTTGATGTCGATTTTTTGCAAGCGCACGAATCATTCAAGTACTAAAATAATATTGTTCTCACGAGGATTGATTCGATTACTAACTCTCACAGCAATAACGATTATCTAAGTGATCAAGAGTGATAAAGACAATGAAATTTAAAAACAAGACAATTAAATTAATTAATTAATTAAACAAGCAAATAGATTAAAAAGGGATAAAATTCGAATAAGTTATAAAGGCCTAGGACTAGGATTTCACTACAATACCCATTATGATGAATATCGATTCTATCTTTGCTAATGATTAATTATGATCTTGAAGGCAATTTGTCTTAAATTATTTTAAGCTCAATCTCTTAGTACTAAAAACATGTTAAAACCTTATTAATCTCATTCTCACAATAATTAATTGAATTATAAGCCCTTAAGTTATGTGACAATCGTTTTCCTCCTCGAAGGATTTAAGTTTATATCTAGGTCTCAATTCCTAAGATTAATTTTTATATTTTTAAGTAATTAAATTTCATCTCTCGATCCTTCACCTAATTAATGCCTAAGATTATGTAAATATGGTGCACAATATACCACAAGCATTAAGAACACTAAGAATGAATCAAGAACAATAATTTTTTATTAACAAAGAATCAAATTAATAATTTAACATAGAAGAGTAAATAGTTACATCTCAATCCTAGAAATTAGAAAATTAGTCACACATAGTAATTGTAGCACAAACAAAAGCAATAATCACAGAAGCAACCATGATTCTATCTAAAAATATGAGGAGAAGAAGAAGAAAAAATAAATGCTTTCTTGAACTCGTGTCAAACAACCTTGAACTCGTGTCAAACAACCTTGTACCTCCAAACTAATTTGGTGAAAGCTGCCCAACCTCATTCCCCTTGTCTATTAATAAGAGATTTAACCTAATAGAAGTATATCTTACACAAAATATCCTTAATTAGTCCCCAGGTAATGTTAATTGGCTTCCAAATAATAAAAAAGATATTAATTGGATTTAGGAAACTCAATCTCCTTAATTGTTCCCAAGTAATGAAAAGATCTTGATTGGATTTAGGAAACTAATATTTTGGAAACTTAATCTCCTTTTATTGAAGACTACTAGATTTTCATCTTTTTCTATCTTTATTTTTATCGTCCTTCAGATGACAAGATTAGCCTTCGAGTTCAAGAGAAGAGTTGTTGCATTTTTTGTTAGCTTTCCAACGTTACAAGAATCGTGTCGATCCGATATCTGTATCCCACGATATGGCCTAAATACAACAATAAGGTCAGGAAATACGAGTTAAATCCGAGATTACAACAAATTCCCTTCACTTTAAAGATTCTTATCCAATCTTCAATTATCATTATCATAAAGGTTCCACACTCAATTGAGACTTTGGATGAGACATAAGATTTGGATAAGATCTCTTTAAAACTCTATCTTTAAGATCTCCTTATTTTATACAAAATCCTCTAAATTTATCCTAAAAAGTAGAATATTAATAAAAGATTAGGAGAAGAGACAATTATCTAAAACTTAAATAAAATAATTAAAATCAAATAAAAACAAAATAAAACAAAATAAAAATTCTAATAAATAAACACAAATATGTGTGTATTTTTGCTTGCATCAGATACTCAACCAAAAATTTCTGATTCAAGCTATGTGTGTTCCAACTCTTGCTTCTCGGAAGTCAAATCCAAGAAATCAAACAAATCCCACACACCTTTCCATCCTAAGCTTCCGCAACATCAATGGAATAAACCCAACTTGAATACTCATCGGAACCCTAAGATTTAGCTCCTCCACCACTCTCCATAGGCTCCTCATCGTCTCTTCCTCACCCATTACAAACTTCCATCATTGACAATAGCCCCATGGCAGTCTCCTTTTTACTACTACAATAACAAAAAAAAATGCTACAAGCTTTATTACTATTACTATTACTGTTAAAATAAAAGAAAAACACAAGCAGGGGTAAGTGTTCTCAAGCAAAGAATAAGCATAAAAAATAAGATTAAACTCAACATCCAGAAACATGAATCAAGAGAAATTCCATAATTTAAGAATTCAATCAAGTTCAGCAATCAAATCCAATCCAGCAAGATCATTTAGCACTTAATACAATTAGAGGCTTAGGTCTAACTTACACTTTTCTCTTTACCAACCAGTTGAGGTCACTCATCTTTCCATCGCTCAAGTATTTAGCACAAAGAGACCACTCTAGTTTCTCTTGAAAAATGCATTATCATAAGCTTAGTTGTCAATCTTATCTCCACTTCCAAGTTCACGTACAGCACAAGAATCAAAAGGGCTTCCTTTGGTTGAGACAAGGCCAAGGGGAACAATGAAAAGTAGGAAAAAAGATAAAAAAAAAAAAAAAAGGATAACGAATGCTCATGGATAAATCGATACAAAACATAATCAGGTTGAAAAGATAATAAATAAAACATAATGCACAAGGATATAACATATTCTCACTTTCAACCTAATATTCTTATTATTCTTCACCAACAATCATTTTCTTTCTTCTTCCTTTTCCATTTTTTTTAATTCAACCCTTGAAGACAAAACTAACTCTTAATGACTTTTCGATTAACACATCAGTTGCTCTAAAGAATCCAACTGATTATTCTATTAGGTATCCAAAGAAATTAATTTCAGGCTCAAATGGGGCAACTAAGAGATTATTTTCACAATGTAACTCTGGAAGTCAAGAAAGATTTAAGCCTAATTGCCTTAACCATATTCAAGTATGTATGTGAATCATTAAAGCCTCAACAAGATACCAAAGCAAGCTCTAGTGCACATAAATCAAAAGAAAACTAACTCTAGAAAGAAAAATAGGATTTTGTGTATGAAAAATCCAAATATTAAAGCTCAAAACTCACTTTTCTGGCTAAGTTAATAGAAAGAACAAATGCAAGCAGACATGACTAATTTTCAACTAAGATGCTAAATTTCTCTCTACTTAATTGAAAAAGATTATTTTGCATAATATCAGCTCATGAACAGTAGATTCCTCTCTTAAACATATTTATATCAGCTCAGTATTAATTCAAGCAATTAATACACAATTCCTGCTTGATTACTAGCAATACTCAAGTGTTCATTAATTCAATGTAAGCAAAATTAACATTTAAGTGCACAAAAATTTAAGTGACCCCTCAACACTTAAGATGAACATTGTCTTCAATGTGTAAAAAATATATAAAAATAATAGAAAAATAAATTAAAAAATACAAATTTTACAAGTAAAATAAAATAAAAAAAGGACAATGGAACTTCCCTAAAAATTAAACACAAGATCATGGAGATGGTGGAGGGTGGAGCCTGGGGGAGGCGTGTAGACAGGAGCTCATACATCTGGTCCAACTAACCGGTGACATGTTGTCGAAAGCTAGCCTGATCAGCCGCCATGGAACTCGGGTTGATCAGCACACACTGGTGGAAACTAGCTTGATCAGCCTCCAGTCGAGCCATCCGATCACTCAAATCAGTCAGTATATACGGGGGAAGCAATGGTGCACCAGCCTCAGCAATAGCATAAGCGTCATCCTCCGGCGATGGAGAAGGTGGGGTCGGGATATCCCCATCACGAAGTGCCTAGCGGCCTGGACCAATCTCATAAATAGGGCCCAGGCAGAGCAGCATATCTCGATCAATCGGCTCCATTTGCTTGGCAAGATGGGCGTTGGGATGAAAGGCATCGAGGTTCTAGACAAGGTTGGAGACGTAGAAGCCCACTAGGATGTACCTCTGTTTGGCCCAACCTTTGGCCTTATCAAGCTTGCGGACATGTTGAAGGAACTAGTAGCCAAGGTTATAATAGTGGCCATGCACCAAACACCAGAGATAGAAGAAGTCACATTTAGTGACAACTCCAGTGCTACGCTGCCACCTCGAGATGCTATGGGCGATGAACAGATGGAGCCATCTCAAGGCGGGGTCGATGATGTAAGAAGATTTTGTTAAGCTAGGGTTGTAGTGGTGGTGGCATTAGCCAATTTTGCCCTAAAATATAGCATCATTGAATGAGGAAGGATAATCCAGGAATGCATTCTGATAGTCCGAGGACTGGATGGACACAGAGGTCTTGAAACCCATAGCTACATTAAAGTCATTAAGCGACATGGAGAAGTGATGCCAGTTGAGTCTAAACTGGATGGTGTCTGGCTAGTCAATAGTCTGTGCTTCACATGACATCGTGAGTGTAGAGAGGAACTCAAGTGTCGGCTCCAGATAGGCGTCGCAATAGATGGATGCAAATAATTCCCACCTAGATAGAGCCAAGTGAGCATGGATAGTTTCCAGGATGCCAAACTGCTCCATCATCTTTGGCTCCAGATATTTGTTGGTAATGATTGTGTATGTGTGAAATAGCTTACACTTCAGTTGATGGACCGAAGAGTCAAACTGCAAGAGGCGGTCAACTTCTGCCGTAGAGTGATATGGGATGGCTCTTCCGCCGTTCCTCTGGCGCTTTGGGGCCATGGTACTTGAAAATGAAGAAGGAATGTGCCAAGCAAGGACATCAAACCAGAATCCTATAAATAGAGCAAGCAACCACCAAAAGCAGACAACTGAAAATATAGCCCTGAGTAAACTGTAACCAAAATTGCAAAAGATAGTCAGGGCATAAAATGCTAGCATGCACAAACTTAAGCACGGGCGAAGTACAGGTATATGACACAAAGACTAACCATGAGTATCAGATAGTCACAAGCCAGCAATATATTTAAAGCAAACAATATGCATGATGAATAGGAGTATGCAAAATAACATATAGGCGAGGAAGCAACAGTCCATATAACAAGACATCCAGATATAGAATAAGGGACTTCTAGAAAGCACTCAGAGCAAGTAGTAGTCAAAATAATTCAAAATGCAGCCAAGCAGCAGGCAGATGAGTAAGGAACACCAAATAATATCAAAAAACACAAAAAATCACAATGGAAAAATGCAAAAAAATAATGGAAATAAATAAAAGAGAAATGAAAAATGAAAGAAATCAAAAAATAAGGAGAAGGGAGAACCTTGTGGGTAGAGAGAGAGGAGACGATGGGTGAGGAAGAGAAAGGGGAAGGCGTTGTGGGTTGTATGGTGGTGGTTCTAGTTGCACGTGGTGGAACGATCCGGGTGCTGGGCGTTGACATGATGCAATGATCTTGGGTGTGGAGGCTTCTGGTTGGGCTTGGTTTGGGTGGTGAGTTAGTGGCTACGGGTGACAATGGAGGTGCTTCGTGCAGATTTGCTTCACGATGAAGGGCACTAGGTGGCGTGGTGGTTATAAGTGGCTGTTGGATGTGGGTCACCGTTTGATGTTGGAAGAAAGGAAGAGGTGGTGGCCGACGGTGATTGAGGGAGAAAGAAAGTCGGAGAAAATAGGGGTTTGGTGAGTGAAACGCAGAGAGAAGAGGTGTAATGGGAGCAAAGAGGCCCCCAACACTTATCTGATTTTTTTTTCAAAAGGGGGACACGACTGTGTCAAATAGAGACACAACTGTGTCTCATATTGCTTCTCAAACAGAAGCGAGGAGAAGGTTAGACAAACCGTGTCTAACTCCTCCATCGTTTCTGTAAGGAACACATGACTGTGTCTAATGAGACACGGGCATATGCCTGGCTTAGACTCATACAGAAGCATTTAGACTCATCGTTTCTGTAAGGTTACACGATTGTGTCTAATTCTTCAATCACTTCTGGAATAGGAAAAACAAAGCAAAGCTAAAAAAAACAAATGCAATGACTAAGGATGCAAAAGAAATAAAATAGAAAATATGAGAAAGGATAGAAACATAGGTTGCCTCATGTGAAACACTAATTTATAGTCAGTAGCTAGAGTATGGGCCGATGTCATACTTAGGTGAGGCAGATAGAGTGGTGCTCAGTCTCCACTCCTTCTTTATAGTGCTTTGCTCTTTGGCTATTTATCTTGAATGGTCGTTGGCCTTCTTTCTTCATATCAAGCACACCATACGGTAAGACTCGAACAATCTCATATGGTCCGTACCATTTTGACCACAACTTATCGGGAAAGAGGCGCAGATGTGAGTTATAAACAAGAATTTTATCCCCAAACTTAAACTCATGCTACTTGATATGCTTATCGTGCTGCTTCTTTATTCTCTTCTTGTAAAGCTTCTCCTCCATAGGACTCTATTCACCACCCACAAAGTTGGTGGTGGCTATGGGCAAGATTTTCTCTAGCACATCATCAGGCACAGATTCCTGCAAATATGAAAACACAGCATTATCCGCAACATCAGTAGCATTTATGCAATTACACGAATCAAAGGAACTAGGATATTTGACAGAATTAAAAATATTAACAACCACTTCCTTGTCATTTAATCGCAAAGTCAACTTCCCTTGTTGGACATCAATCATGGTCTTTCCAATGGCGAGGAATGGATGCCCAAGTATGATTGGAATCTCAGCGTCCTCCTCTATGTCCAACACAATGAAGTATGCTAGAAAAATAAATTTATCCACATTCACCAAAACATTCTCCAATACACCACGAGGGTAAGTGTAAGATTTATCAGCCAGTTGTAGTGAAATGTTAGTAAGCTTTGGCACTTGCATCCTTAATTTCTTAAAATAGAAAAAGACATCAAATTTATATTAGTATCTAAATCACATAATGATTTCTTAAAATAAGAGTTACCAATAGAGTAAGGAATAAGGAAACTCCTTGAATCTTTTAATTTCAGTGGTAGCTTCTTCAAGAGAATGGTGGAACACTCCTCATTTTGCCTTATCGTCTCAAATTCCTCAAGCTTATGCTTATTTGTAAGTATTTCCTTCAAGAACTTTGCATACTTGGGCATTTAGGAGATGACTTCAATAAACAGAATGTTAATTTATAATTTTTTGAACATCTCCAAGAATTTAGCAAATTGCTTGTCCTGCTGAGTGTTCTTGAGTCTCTGAGGGAATGGAATAAAGGGCTTCTGTGACTCACTTACATATACTACGGAGGGTGATTCACTTGCCTTCTTGTTTTCTATATTTATTGACTCATCAAGCGTATCTCCATGCTCTTACATCTGCTCCTCCTTTTTCTTGGAGAGATCCCCAAGCTCCTTACCATTTCTCAGGGTAATTTCCTTGACATGTTCCTTTAGATTAGGCTCGTTAGTGCCAGGCAATGTCCCTGGTGTCCTTTCTGACATTAAGGTAGCCAACTGGCTAATCTGAGTTTCTATACTCTTCATTCAAACTTATGAATTCTGAATGTATTTCATTACAAAATTTTTAAAACTTTGCTTCTCTTCAGTTGCTTGGAAACCTGGGATAGTTGCGGAGCTCGCTAATGGATCTGTTGATTGCCCTGTTGATTTGCCCCTTTGAAATTGGAGTGGTCCCTCCAACTAGGATTGTATGTATTTGAATATGGATTGTACTGCTACAGGTTGAAATTATGAACAAAATTTACTCATTCGGGCTCGGGGCTAAAATGACTACCAACTTGACAGTTTGCACTACTATGTCCCTGTTCGCCACATGCTTCACATATGATTAGTGGGGTTGCACTATTTGCCACCAACATAGTCTCAACCTTCTTCATGAATGCTTCCAATTGACTCAAAATGGTAGTGGAGGAGTTAACAACATGCACACTAACTTGTTTCTTAGGCACCTGCCTCATTTTGCCATTGATAACTGTTAAGCGTTATTTCTTCAATCAGTCTACATGGATTTAAGTTGGTGTTTTCCTCCAAATTATACCTCTCGTAGTGACATCAATGAGTGAACAGTTGGCAGGCGACAAACTATTGTAACAAGTCTGTACCTACTGCCATACGGGCAATTTGTGATGTAGACATCTCCTCACCAATTCTTGAAAAAGTTCCCTAGTTTCATAGAGAGTATCCATATCAAAGTGCACAAAAGTAAAAATGTCACTCCTTAACTTAGCAAATTTAGAAGAAGAAAAATACTTAACTAGAAATTGTTGTGTCAACTGATCTCAAGTGGTGATGGAACCCCGTAGTAGTGACATTACTCATTGACTCACTCCGTCCCTAAGAGAGAAAGGAAAAAGTTTTAATTGGATTGCATCATTTGTCACACCATTATACTTAATGATGTCACACAACTGTAAGAACCTGACCAGATGTTGATTTGGATAATCCGAAGGCAATCCACCAAACTGAACAAAATTTTGAATAATGGAGATTAATACAGGTTTGATCTCAAAGTTGTTGGCCGCCACGGCTAATCTTGTAATACTCTCTTCATATCCTTCAGTCGTGGGCATGGAATATTCAGCATTGTTCGCTCTACTGGGGTAGCTCATTCTTCACAAGTCCAATCAATTGTTTGTCTCTCCATCCTTGTTATAGCTTTTTCATCCACAGATTCAGTATTAGATTACTTCCTTAACCTGCGAGCTATTTTCTCAATTTTTGGATCAAATTGTAGATTAAGATATTGAGAACGAGTAAGCATAAACAAGAAATATAACTAGAGAGAAGAAGTGACAAATGAATTAAAAATAAAAATAAAATAAGAAATAAAATAAAAATTCATCTAAATTAACTAGAGTTTTTCGCTTCTAATATTACCAAAATTATTCCTCGACAACGACGCCAAAAACTTAATACGCGTAAAATACACTAAGAACAAGTGCACTATATCGTGTAGTAATATAGGACTTGAGTCCCAGTTGTCGATCCCACGAAGAATTAAAGGTAATTATTAGATTCGTTAAACCTTTAGTTATTTAAATGTATGTGTAAAGATAAAGAAGAAAGATGAAAGCTTAAACAACACAAAGAATAATCAATTAGAGAGAAACTAGGGCGCAATGTTCACTTGAATTCGATTAACTAGATTTTCATTCATTTATGATGTAAGGTAATTCTCTTACCAAATTCTCTTAATTGCCATTAAATCCCAATGGTCATAGGTAAAACAATATTATATTCCTAATTAATCACCTATTTGGTCATTTAGTTGAATTAACTAGGAATGCATTAAGTCCAAATTCAAGATATGAACTAACATAATCGTCAATTCGATTAGTAGAATAAATTGATATTTAGTCATTCACCAATCTAATCCTAGGTTTATTATATAGGTCCACTCATTAGTTACGGATGCTCAACGATCAAACAATGAATTAAAGCATGCCAAAATTTATCAAGTCTTGACAATAATTTAAATAATACAATAAACCTAATTGAAATTACCTTAATTAAATTTGAAATGAAAATCAATTAATTAGGAAAATAAGATTCCCCCACCCTAGCTATGAGATTAGTTACTCATGTTCAATAACAAACCCAAATCATAATACAAATTCATGGAAAGAAAAAACTAAAGAAAGGGAAAAACTATATGGAAGAGAAACGAAAACCCCTTTTACGGAGATTGTGATCTTCAAGCTATCAAGGATTCATCATCTCTTCGTAGCCGTCTTCTAGGGATTCCTAATAATCATCTCTTCTGAATTATCTCTCCAAAGTCTGTCATCTCAAAAGTTATTTTAGGTTTAGGGATTCACTTTTATTTATAATATTTGGAGTACAAATTGTCATTTTTATGTATAGGAGACCTCACACAGCTGTGTCTAAGCTTGACACGGTCGTGTGAGCTTAAAATAGTGTAACTGCAGTGTAAGGGAGACATGGTTGTGTGACCCAGAGACACGGCCGTGTCTCTTAGTCAGAGACGTTTTTCAAGTTATATTGAACCGTTTCTAATTCCTCAATCGCTTCTGAGTTGACATGTGGCTCTGTTTAAGCCGAAATGGTCTTTTTTTGCTCTGAAAACGTAGTGTCTTTACCTCCTTTTACTCTAAATGTGATAAACCTCTTTAATTTGCAAAAACGAAGACAATGATGATGATCCATCTAAAATTCATCAATAAATACAAGCAAATCACCACAATTTATTTGTTTTGAGACTATATAATATAAGCTTATTAGTAAGACAATAATTGTGCATCCAAATAAAATATTCAAGAAACGGAAACTAACTTGTTGGAGCTAGTAATTGTAAGGTACATTCATGCACCCAAACCCATTTAGGTGCATGTAAGAAGCCTCCGCTCAAAATATACAAAAAAACAATGAAGTATTTTACTCTACGGCAAAAACAAGCTGCACTCATGTGACACGAGCTGGTACAAGTACAACAACTTTCACCTTTCACTACAGTAAGAGAAGAAGGAAAAAAAAGTAGTTTAATTGTCGAGAAATTCTTGTATAAATATGGTATATTTAAGTTAAGTGTACTGGATTAATTAATTTTTAATTAATGATTAACCATTATAATTAATCACTAATTAACTATCATAATTAATAACAATTAAGGATGAGATTGACTTAATGTACTAAACTTAAGTACATTAGGTTTATTAAAAAATCTCTTAATTGTGCAAAAACTTGAATTACATTAGATATATTTTTATGAGTAAATAATTTGGTCTACGTGTCAGATTTTTATATTATTATTCAATAATGTATTAATACATTATAAAAATATTTTTTTAGAAAGTAGTTTTGGCAATCAATTTTGGTTAATAATTTGATAGTATATGATTAAATGATAGTATAAATAAGTTTTACATTAACTGTACTTCAAAATTGAATCCTTTTTTCTTTGCCTCTTATTCTTTGTATGTGTAGCTAAATTCTTACACTAACAAGGAGATGATGAAACTCATAAAGTTAATTTTGACAAAGATTATGTTAGATTATTATTACATATTTAGGATGAATTTCAATTTTTATTGTTTTTATTGGCTTATCGTAGTGTAAATAATTTTTAAATGAGTTTAATCTTATTTTTCTTATGCTTTGAATTTATTTATATATTAAGAAGAGTTATGTTATGTTTTTATTTTTTTAAGAAAAAAAGATTCTTTTGGTTTTAAAGCTTTAGGTCCATAGAGTTAGTGGGCTAAAGTTTTGGCTTTGCAAGCGAGCCATGGATTGTAGATTGTTAATGGGCTAAGTAGATTTTCTTTGTTAAGTATGATGAAATATAAAAAATGAGGAACAAAAATACCAAAAAGTGATAAAAAATGAAATTTGTGGGTTAGTTTAAACAGAGTTTGATTTTTCTTTGTCACTTTGTTAATTTGTCTAGTTTGTTCTCCTGATTATTAATTGTTAATTTGTGGGTCATTTTGTTTCTTTGTCTAGTTTCTTTGTCACTATGTTAATCAACAATTAAACAAATCTTTCTTGAATATTTTGCTTTTTTTAATTAATTAAATTAAAATAAACAACCCATATAATTATTTTTAAAATAACTATGTGGCTCTAAGTTTCCTATTATACTTGGGAGATATGTAAGCATAAAATTTTTATTTTGTTTGACCAAAATTGTAAATTCTTATAATTTAATTTTTGGTCTTTATTGTCATTTGAATTGAAAATATATTTTATCCATGTTTTATCTTTTTCTTTTTAAATTTTTCTTGTAAATATTGTAATTCAATTTCTTGATTATTGATTTTTTTGTTTATCCTTGCTTTTGTTTATGGGTAAGTTTAATATGTTTCTATTCTAATTTACACAATTAACTTTAAGATAATCATCTTATAATAGATATATTGAGATGTAGTAGGATATGGTTCCTAACATTCCTTATATATAAATAGATTCCTGAATTTGACTTTATTATCACAAACTAGCTTTTTTTTCAAATTTTTAAAAGGAAGTTTTCATTTTTTCCTAATCAAATTAAAATTAGTGATGGCTCTTCTAAATTTTTATAATTTTTTAATATAGTTGTCGATCCGTCGCAACCCCATTCGCGATATATAGGTGTTGTTTTCCATAGGGCTAAGCCTTTTCTCTCTTTTTCTTTATTTTATAATAATAATAATAATGTTTATCTTACCACATTTTTTATCTTACCATATTTTTTATCACTTTTTTAATAGTTATAATTAAGTGAAAAAAACAATATAAAAAATACGTAAACGAAAAATATTATAAAAATATTATTATTGTAATAATAATAACTGAACTATCAATTATTTATTTATTTATTTAAAGGATAGAGAGGAGCAGAAGGTTTACTTCACAGTTCAAGAGGAACTATATAATATGGAACTGGTGCCATGCATGAGTCAGTACATAGGTATTGATTAATAAGTAAATAAATAAATATTTTACATTGAACACAATATATTTATGTCTGCTACTATAAATCTATAATAAAAATTTGAGATATTCAAAAAATTTTAAAACAATATTCTCTCCAGGACACAATCATTTCGGGGGATCCAACCAGTTGATATGTTCACATACTTGAACCAACATATTTGGGAGTGGACTCTCATGGGCCTCTGAGTATGTTTTGATATGACTTAAATTTAAACGGACATGTCAGAAGAGACTATTATTTGATCCATGACAATTTTGTAACCAAAATCATTTTATTTGCCCCTTCAAGGAGAGAAAACACTAACCCATTGTTTGGTTGAAGAGAAAATGAGAGGAAAGAAAATAGGAGGAGAGAAAATGGAGAGATTTTTGTGTTTTCTCTTGTTTGGTTGTGAAGAGAAAACAGGGAAGAAAGAAAAATAAGACGTGGGACCCACCAACAAAATTTTCTCTCTGCAACTGCAAAGAAAATGGGAGAGATTGAGAGATCAGGCTTAAAATGACAATTATACCAAGTTCATTATATTCTATTCATCAATCATATCCGAAGAGACAGGATCAACAATTGTAGAAAAAATTTGAACTTATACTCACAGCTTTCTTCTCTTCACCTGTATTCTCCACTTCTCCTAACTTATTGTTTTGGTAAGGTTCTGGTCACGACCAGAAAATTGAAGAAGACCTTGGTGATTACTTCCACAAGCTTCAGCCTCTTCTCCAAACCTTCCTTACCTTCGTCATCTCTAACGTGTAAGCCTCCTCACTCTCACTTCTTTATCCATTTACCCCCTCCCCTTCTAAGGGAATATGGTTCTATTTTTTTTTCTATTTTTTTTTTATAATGTGGACTAGTCCAAAGAAAGTTGTATTCTTATTATGTTTGGCTTTGTGAGTTCTCTGTGGCTGAGACATTTGAGTAAGAAATGGTAAAAAGATTGCAACTTTTATTACCTTTTCCTCTTTTCTTAGGTGAAAGTATAATCTTTGTTGCCTTTTTGTTTTCACAATTAACGTTAAAAGAAAATGTGGCTGGTTTTGTAACAAAAGAAAAAAGTTTTGCTTCTGATAATTGTTTTTGGGGGCATTGTCACATGTGAAAGTACGCGGGCCATCACTTGATTGGTCTTTCAACCATGCTGATTGTTACTACATGTGCTTTATATGAGCAAAAATTGTATTGGCCAAGGATTCTTTCATTGAGTTTGGGCTCTGCCCAGTTGATTTTTTCTTTGTGCTGTGCTTCTTTTTAACGATTTTGATGCATTGTTAAGCAATGTGTAATTGCAATTAGTTTGAAAGTGCACAACTAATATGTCTAAGACGATAATTTATTACTTATTTAGGTCTATAAATGTTCACTAGCAATTGTGTAGTGTGGGATTGATTAGGATTTAAGAATGCTGATATTTTTTAGTCATGTGCAATTGAAATTAGTTAGAAAGTGCAACACTTATATGTGAAAGACGGTATTTTTGTGTAGTGCATTGAAAACCAACTTATGCTACAATAATTAAGAAAGGATTTAGACATATGTTATGTAGTACTTATTTTTTATTTTCAAAGCTTCTTCCTCTTATGGTAGCACTTGCTCTTTTACTAACTTCATTTGATGAAGTATCTATAGGAATCTTTAATGCACAATAGAGAAAAATTCTCTGATATGACACAAAATGGCTCTGTAAATCTTTTTAAAAAATTCATTTTAGTGTAAGTCCTTGAAGTTATTGTTATTCTCTTTCTTTTATTGACCTATATATACCAATTTATTTTCTTAGATTTTTAGAAAAATTATAGTTAATACCATATATATTTTCGGGACAAGACAAGTAATATTTGATTTCACTTGAGTTTGCACTCACTTGAGTTTGCACTGCAATAAATAATATTGATCTTAAGTTGTCCCCACTTTCATTTCAAACCATATAACCTTTTTTCTTCTTCATTTCTCTCTGCACTTGTAGATTTGCATCGATGTACAATTAGTTGTTTTATTTTTTTTTCTTGTCTCATATTTGTTCCATTTCTTATGCTCAATCATCCACATCAATTTTTCTGGGGTGGTATTTTACAGAATCCTTGAATGCCTAATGGTTCTTGTCTTAATGCTTTTGCAGTGTTTACCCACCATAGATTTAAGCCTATTAACATGTCTTATGGCTTTTACTAGACGTAGGATTAAGGGTACTTTCTTTATATGAATGATCTTCATGATAACTTGCAACTTCATTATATGTGCCGTCATTTTGTTTTAGATGTTGCAAAAGGCATAGAGTGATAATCACATAAGACATGATTCATGTATGTCCATATGTGCCCAAAACTATAATAGATTTAATTGTCTGTGGCTCAAAATTCTTTGTTTCTTTTGGAGGTTTTTCTTTTTTAAAGATTTTTTTAGGGATATTATACACTAACTTCATGTATAAGTTTGTCTAAGGTTTTAGCTAATTTTTGGTTGCACTCTTTTTAAAACTTTGATATAATAATGACAATTGTTTATTGATATCGACTATTTGATTGTTGTTTTTTGCTAATTGATATCACAATACATAATTAAGACTTTTTATTTATATATAGAGAGAAATGACTTTCAAAAATATTGAAGAAGTGAATTTTGAAGATGACATAGAAGACATAAATAACGTGGAGTTGCAAGTAAAGCGAATGATTAATTTTATTTTGCCTCCTGAGATGCAAATCTTAACTCATGTAAGAAAAGACTTGGATAAGAGGCAACGAATTTATGCAGTAGTTCTATTATGTTATATTGTGCATGCATTGCATTTGTTGCAATTGTTATCAAGATTTAGACCAAATCAAATTAGTGATAAAAATCCTAAAAGAGAAAGTAAACATCTTCAATTAATGAGACAACTACCAGAGACAGAAAAATGTCGGGATGTCATACGTAATCAATTTCATTTATCATTTCACTTTAATCAATCAACAACTTCAACGAAAATTGGTAATCAAGTGTTTTACCAAAAGATTTATGAAAAGTTTTTATATACTCAATTCACCCTCCTCTTGAGTATTGAGGTCATTTAGTAACAACATTCACGTTATTGGTCTCAGGGTAATATGAATTAGAGAGGCCGTAAAACAAAGAATAAGAAATAAATCCATTAATTACATTACATTAAGGGTATATTAGTCATTTTATATAATTTTATTTTCTTTTTTCTCACTTTTCTTCCCAACCAAATAAGAGAAAGAAAATTTTTTCATTTTCTTTCTCTCCTTTTTCTCTTCATCCAAACAATAAGAGAGAAAATGTACTTTTCTCTTCATTTTCTCTTCTCTCCATTTTCTTTTCTTGCATTTTCTCTCTTCCCATTTTCTCTCCACATCCAAACAAAGGGTAATAGTTTCAAGAAATAATGGTTAATACCATTAACATCCCCTATCAATGGTGAACGATGAGCTTCAATCTGTAATTCAGGTTCAATTAATAATAATGTACATGAAAATAAGTAAAAGATATGAACAGGCATATTAATTCGTATATTGTATTAAGCCATATTTAGTTTCACTTTTAAAAATGATAATAATTTTATTCTATTGAAGGTAATTAAAAATGAATACCTCATCTTAGTATACACAATAATTAGATATAATATCAAATCACTTTTCAAAAGAAATACTAATACATATCAGGACGGCTCAATTATCATAAAGGCCTAAAGCTAAATACAAAATTGAGGCATTTTTAGTGAGCTTGATGAAAAAAAAAGGTATTAAATTTTTTACCGTTTATAGCCTTTGGTGATTCAATTTTTTTAAATATTTTTTTCAAAGTATTTTTTAGAGGAAATTGAAATTAAGAAAGCTAAAATAAAGAGTCATAGCAAAGGAGAAAGAAAAAAAAAATCAAAAGTGAATATTATAACTTGAAAAAACGACAACAGGTTTAATATATAAAAAGAAAAAATTAGTTGTTAGTGTTTAATAAATATATATTGCGGCTAGTTAATTAAAAATAGGAAAAATAATTGAGAATTATTAGCATTGAGAATTGAGAAGTGATTGAAATAGAAATATTACTTAATTAGTGGAGAGAATAATAATATTTTATTAATTATCGTGACTTATGTATATTTTCAATGGAAATGAGATAAATAGTTGAGAATTAATAGAGATGTGAAAAGTTAAAAAATTTAAACAATTAATTAAATAAATGAGAATATTTAAATATGTTATAAATTATTTTAATTTTTGTAATATAATTAATTATATCATTATAAAATTATAACCTTATGAATTGGAAGCCTAAAGCCCTTGCTTTATGCTTAAATTGACACTAAATACATATAAAAATAAAACGATTGACTACTAACTTCATAAAATTTGAATATTAAAATATGATATTCAAATATTAATGCTGACAATTCCAACAGGCTAACATTAAAATATTTGAATGTTAGAAGCAAAGATTCAACTTTAATAATACAGAAGCTAGCCAACCAGTATAGAAAATTTCTTATTCTCTTCAACTTTAAGAATATTGAAGCTAGCCAACCAGCTAGCCAACCAGTATAGAAAAATTGTTATTCCCTTCAACTTCAATAATATACAGAAGCAAGCCAACCAGTATAGAAAAATTGTTATTCAAACTATTTCCCATTTGACCCATACCTTTGAGCCACCAGATAGTTCTTTCTTCAAATTTGAAAGATCATCATCAACTGATGTGTTCTATTGCAATGCAAACTGCAAATATCAACAATTGGTCCATAAATTCCACAAAGAATATATAAATAATGGAAGAAAAATATATAAAGGCGGCTTAAAACTGAATTCAAGAATTCAAGAAGCGGCGCAAAATATATATAAAAACAAGGAAGCAACTCTGCGGCAAAAACAAGCTGCACCCATGTGACACGTGCTGGTACAACAGTTTCCAATGCAGCGTGAGAAGAAGGAAAAGAAGCAGTTCAATTGGGTAGAATTACATCAGATATTTTTAGGCCTATAAAATTGATCCACGTGTAGGATTTTTATATTATTATTATTCAATAATATATTAATATATCATTAAAATATGGGTTTTGCTAAAGATATTAAAATAGGAAGCTTTAAAAAAATTTTAATTTTTTAATATATTAAATACCTTATTTTTATCTAAAATTTATTATGTTAATAATTTTAACAAGTGTCCTAGAATACTTATTAACAAAATTCTTAAAATATTTAATTTTTCTAAAAAGTATTTATGATAATCAAAATTTTTTTAATAAGTTGATAAAATATATATGATTGAATAATAATATAAATAAGTTTTATATTAACTGTTCATCAAAATTAAATCCCATTTTCTTTGCCTATTATTCTTTGTATGTGTAGCTAAATTCCTACACTAATAAGGAGATGATGAAACTTGTAAAATTAATTTTGACAAAGATTATGTTAGATTATTATTGCGTAGTTTAAAATGAATTTCAATTTTTATTATTTTTATTGGCTTATAGTAGTGTAAATAAAATTTTAGATGAGTTTAATCTTGTTGTGCTTATGCTTTAAATTTATTTAAGCTATATGCTATTTAATAGTTGACTGTAATTAATGAAAATCAATTATAATTTTGGTTATAATGATTCCCTTCCTTGGCTTACTTAGAAGGGCCGGGTCAGATTTATCCTTGATCGGAGCAAGAGCAGTAACAATTTTTATAATATTTAGGAAGATGGTGGCTACTCCGGTGGAATAGAATATATAAGTCAATCGGTGGCTTTTTTTTTTTTTTAAAGTTATTTCTAGTCACTCGAGAGTTTGATCTTCTTTTATTTGCCTTAATTCAAGTTTTTGTTCTTGTAGTAAATTATTTATTCTTTTTAAGTGATAACTTATTCTTTTTATCTCTCTCTTTTGTTCTTAATTAAGTTTTTTTGTTTCTATATAATATCTTAATCTTTCTCTTAGTTCACATAAAGTGTTTGTAGTATATTGAATTTGTATTTTTAATTCTATTTGTCTCTCAATTCTTCTCATTTTTAGTCCTTAGCTCTAATACCAATTCTTGTTTGTCCTTAATTTTTGACAAATCTAATTTATTTTCTAATAAATTATTCATATTCTTTATTTTAAATATTGAGATAAATTATTTACTTGTACTGTTAATTTATTTATTTCATTTTTTTGTTAGTTTTTTTATTCATTAAATCTAATTGATTTCAAAATTTGTTTTTCTTTAAATTTCAATAATTTTGGTTTGTCTGTAAAAGTTCCTAACTCTGTTATTTCATTTTTTTTGGGATAATAAATTTTTTCTATGTTCGAAAATAAATGCAGTATATCTATTCTATCATTATTTTTTAAAGTAATGCTATGATATGAATTTGTTAATGCGTAACTAACATAGTAAGTAACTGAAAAAAATTTGTCTCCTGGTCTCATTAAACATTTTCTAAAGAATTTGTGTTCTAATATTAATGATTGTTCTAGTCTTTGAGTATTCAAAGGTATTCTAATATTCGGTCGTCTTTAAATTTAAATTTTTCATAGGCTAAGTTTCCTTCTATTACTCTTAATATCTTATCTTTCAGATAATTAATTATATCATCTTTTAGTATTAGTTTAATAGGCGAATTTATTTCTTCCTAAAAAGTTGATTTAATTAATACTTATACTTTACTCCTATGTGAATATATCGTATTTTTCTTCTATCTTCCTCTTTCTTTATATTTTTCTTTAATTCTATAAGTTTTTTCTTATTTAGTAATTGAATACATGTATTTCCTTGAGCATCTGCTATATCCATTGATGTGTCACTATTTAATTTTTCATAATAAATAATTTTTTCTTTGATTAAATCTTTTTAATATTCCTCCAAGTATTTCTTTTCCTTTCATATTTGTATTTTTTGTTAAATCTAAATCTTCTTTTTGTATTTTCTTAAAAAGAGATTGATTTATTAAAATACTTCATTCATAATTTTCTTCTTCTTCATGAGTGTGTAACTGTTTTCTATATCATCTATTTTTTCTATCTCCATTTATATTATTTTATTTAAATAGGCTTTTATAGTATAAATACTTAAATTTATTCTCGGAATTTTTATTTTTCCATCTTTTAAAGATATAATTAATTCCTCGATCTAATTTCATAGGGTTTTATTACTTCAAGAAATTCTATTCCTAAAAGTAATTTAATATTTGATTATTCTTCAACATATAATTTAGTTTGGATTTTTACATCTAAGTTGAAATAGACCTCTATGCTTGTTTTTTCTTTAAATGTCTTTTCTTCTTGATTAAATTTTACTATTGTTCTAGGTATTGTTTCTTCTATTTTACTTGTTAGATCTTTACGTACAAAGTTAAGACATGATCTAGTATCAATCAGTACAGGCATAATAATTCCATTTACTCTTCCTAGTACATGATATTGCCAATAATTATTCGAGATGAGTTAAATGAACATACTTGGTCTGAGATTTTGAAAATTTCTTTCACAATTACCACTTTCGTGACTACTGCTTTAGTTTGTTATTCTGAAATCCTATTATGCTCACTACTGCTTCTGTGATTGAATTGATTAAGTTGTTTTTGGAAATTTGAGTAAAGAAGAGTAATTGAGAGGATTGAGTAAGGATAAAGATTTTTATTAATAAGTAATTATAAGTACAAGGTACTAGACACACTCTCAAGTGTCCGACTAGATCTCATGAGAGACTAGCAGAGTTTTCTGAAGAAAACTATCTCAATATGAGATTTCGATATGGAAATTCAAAAATCTGCTCTGCCTCAGCATAAGAGGGCTTACTTATAACTTAGAAAAGCTAAAGTTATTTACAAAAATATCTTTTACTACGTAAATGCTTATATCAGAGCATAAATAATTTACATAGTTACGTAAAGGCTTACGTCACTCTTCAATAATTGCTTCGTCCGACGATGGTTCCTCTTTGATTGTGTCGGCCACCTCCTTTTCTTTTATGCAAAGTTCACATGCGTGATTCCCACTACTCTTTATCATTGCACATAAGTCTCGGAGGACAGCTGACCTGTATTCCATGAGTGGTCCTTGTAGTGCGTAAAAAGGAAATTCAAAACTTGTCAGAAGATTCATATCTTTCTCCTTTATTGCTTTGCCACTTGTTTTGCAAAGTAATAAAGTTGTTGGTCCTTTGTACAATGTTTTGATAAATGATTCTTTCTCGATGCTCTGGCACTGCGAGTAAATACTTGCAAGTTGGTTTGTCAATATAACAGTGATTTGATCTTCTTCATAGACGACTCCAGTTGGTTCGCCTTTGAGTGGAAAGTTATTATTGCTTACTCCCACAAAACTAGATGTTTGGCCTGTTGCTTAGTAATGAAGTTTGGATAGGGGGCTTTTTTACTAAACTGCCACTGTTAGTAAAACTATTTATCAAATTACCATTTTTTTAACTATTTATCAAATTGCCATTTTTTTAACTATTTATCAAAATGCCACTCTTTTGAAACTATATACCAAACTACCACTCTTTTGGCTGACGTGACATTTTTTATTATTTTCTGGCCAACCAGGATGCGCCACGTAGGCTGACGCATCCACGTAGGTTGCGCCAACACGTCTGGCGTAACCTACGTGGATGCGCCAGCCTACGTGGCGCATCCTGGTTGGCCTGGACACTGAAAGCGCCATCCTTGTTGGCGTAAGCCTTTAAATTTATATAAATTATTTAAATTACTTAATAAAATTTTGTAAACGTTTATTAATAAATTCATACTAATTACAGAAATAAAATATATAATATAAAATTAAAAAAATGACAAATTTAATATGTTGGTAATATTTAATATTGTTTTAGTTATTATGAAGAATTATTAATTACATAACACATATGTTTCTTTTTTTGTTAACTTTTAAAAATTTATTGTTTCAATTTATTGTTCAATTTAAAAAAGCGATTGAGGTATTAATTATTTGCTTTTAATTTTGTCTTTATGTATGATTTTTAATAAATGTAAAAATAATCTAATCAAATGTACGTACATATCTTATTATTGAAGTTATTGAATATATTTATTTATTTTTACACAAATATTTTAAACAACATATCATAAAAATTAAATAGTATATCCTGTAGAAGAGACATATCACTTATAGGTTATACTTATACTTGGTTAATATAATCCTTAAAACAATCTTCGATGACTTTCCTTTTATTATTAGTCAAATCATAAGAAAAGTTTGTATTGATGATATGGGCATTAAATACTTTATAAAAAAGCTTAGTAGTCCTAAAAAAGTTTTTAAATGAATTTTTTTGAGTAGGATTCAGATGATAGTGAGTAGGATTCCGTGCCCAATAATCCCCCTCCCAAATTTTTAGTAATTCGAATTAGTAAAAATTTCGACAGAGTTTCCCCTAAATGTTAGATCTCCCCAAAAGCCAATGATCCTGTTTAATGCAACCAGTTACCACAATCTTTAATAAAATCTAAAACAGTGCGAAAAGCATATATAGTGTAATCTAATTAGGGTACCAAACTCACAATAAGATATTCTCAATAGTATTTTACACAAAATCACTAAATATAATCACTGAATGTCAATGAGATGGGCCCGCATCGAATGCAAGTGGCTTTGTGAGATGGTTTGGAAGAGGGACCTGGCTGTGATGGGTATGGTGGGTAACCTGGTGGTGGGTAAGGATATGGTGGGTAACCCTGTGGTGGGTAAGGATATGAGGGGTAACTCGGTGGCGGATATGGTGGGTATGGTGGGTAATATGCAGGTGGTGGCTGAGTAGGGAGGTATGTAGCAGTAGTAGGAGACTGAGTGGGGGGTATGTAGCAGCGGTAGGCGACTGAGTCGTATGCTGGGTAGTAGAGCTGGACTCCTCGGGATGTCGAAGTCGTGTTCGAGTGCTCGCCAATCTTCTCCTCTGTCTACGCTGAGTTCCTTGTTGGCTCGACTCCTCGGGCGGCCTTGAAATGTCGTCTGCTGGTGGAGCTGGACGCTGTTGTTCCATCGTAATGCGGTCATGCTCCCGCAATGAGTGTAGGATTTGTGTAGCAGCCTCTCGAGCGACAGTGTCAATAGTTGAACTGAGCAAATACTCTGCAATGTCTGCCTAATAAACATATATAATTTATGTCATTATACTGAATACAAAATACATATAGTCACTAATGAATTAGTAAAGAGCTTACCGCATTCCCAATAGATGCGCTTGTGGGAGCAATCCAGCGTCTGGTAATTCTTTTATACCAACGCATGTACTCAGAACGCGAACTGAGGGGTGCGACCAATGGGACTCCCCTAACAACCTTCTCCCTACGACTATCCCAGGTGGCTATATAAACAGCATGTGTAGCTGGCCAATCCTCATCATGCCTACCTGCCAATGTAACCGAGTGCAATCTGTCTGGATGGAGCGGTCTCCGTGGAATGGGCTGGTCAAGACCAAACTGGCGCATGACGCGGTTTGGCTGGTGCCACTCAACAATGTGAAAACATATGAGAGGGACCACTGCCAGTGCAATGTCCCTACCAGTCACACAAAAAGGTGGCAATGTTGCCACATGCTCATCCGTGTATGGTTGCCATATAAACTGAAAAAAAGATACGCACAAAACATTAACACAGCATATGCATAAGTAAATATCTTAAAGGAATGTAAACGAAGACATACCTCATCGTTCTTCAACGATCGAAGAACCGACGATAATATGTAAGGACGCCAATTACAGTATCACTCAATACTTTATGTTTGCGCCACCTATTTGGTAAATGAAAGTATTGCAAACGTAAGTAAAAATATTAACAAAGTATGTCATGGAAGTAATGTAAAAATATGAAATGAAATAGAAACTTACTCCCATCCTAAGGGACGTAATTGACCACGACCAAAGATCGTAAAACACATCGGCTCATCATGGTCAGCTAGTGAAGGGGCAAGCCGGGGGAATCTATACCATGCCCAGTACTGCAATAAGATGCATGCATCTCCGATCTCGCGTGCGTCATAGTCCGTAGCTTTACACAGCTCTCTATACAGGTACGCCAAAACTGCAGACCCCCAGCTATACGTCCCTAAGAACGAAAAAGTCCTCCAATAATGGGAGGAACATCAAGTGCATGAGCTTACCCGAATGATAGGGGCATAAGAAACCCCCAAGCAAGCGAAGTATGTAATGTCGTGCACGCTGTTGCATGTACTCATCATCATCGTCCTCAAGGACTGCAGTAACACTCGGCTGCCACGGTATGTCATGTCAATGCGTGTCCCGGCCTACGAGCGAGGGAGTGTCATCAATCCCTAACAACTGAGCACACAAACTGAGCCAATCATCCCTATGCGTAACGCCAGTGACTGCAGCGCCATCAATGGGAAGACCCGATATGATTCCGATATCCTCCAACGTAATGGTGTACTCCCCGGTAGGCATGTGAAATGTATGCGTCTCTGGGCGCCATCTCTCAACCAACACAGAGATCAGGGAGTGATCAATACTACAATAACCCATGTGGGCAACTCCCAAGAAACCAGCCTGCTGAAGATAAGGAATAATCGGAGCAGGGGGGTCCATATGTTTCGTCTTCTGAGCACGTCTAACACGTAGGTGTCGATTCTCATGTCCCTGCCATATATGCTGGGAAACATGGTACTCCTGCAACTCCAAAATCGAGCCGTCCTGCGTCCGGGTTTACATGGAATGCCATCTCGTCACCATTGTATGCCAAACAATAACAACAATTAGTATGATTCTATTATTATTATAATAAAATATGATATAACCATATGATAACTGTACAAGCAATGCAATATGGAAGAAATGAAGATAACACTGAGAATCAACTAACATATATATATAGGAGAATAGTATTGGAATACAACTGCATAGATTAGTGATACAAAACAATACAACTCGTAAATACACATCATTCCTAATACAAGATTTTGAAAAATGAAAATAGGTCCGGGATCAACTAGATGGGCGCAGTCGATGGCCCCGCTCCATCATCCCCCAATGAACTCGATCCACCGACACGGCAAGTACGAGAATTATGTCCACGTTGATGGCATCTTGTACACGTCTGTCCTGGCCTTGCTTCGCGCCAATCCATCTCATTCCTGAGTCGGGTTGATTTTGGTCGACCTTTGGATCTAAACAATGCACGTGGTGGCACCAAAGTGGCATCGGGAGCTGCAGGCCACCATGGTTCAGACCGAACCGGTTCAAAGTCAACCTTATAGGCCCTATAAATGCTTTCCATCCTGTAAATCGTATGAACAAGTTGGAATGGGTCAACTGCCACTGAAGCACACGCAACAAGCGCATGCGAGCAAGGATAATGCAATGCTTGAAATACCCCACAGTCACACTGCCTTTCTTCCAGGTTCAAAGTATAAGAAAGTCCACCCTATTGTGTTACAGGATTAAAAGCCTCTTCAACCATGAACCTTGTGTTCTCTCTATTGTACCGACGAACTTGGTGTGAACTGGCCTTTGCCAGGTTTACACTCCAGATCTGGTTAAATTAATAGGAACAACAATATCAAACCATAAAGAGATGCACGTGTGCATTTAATTAACGAATAGTACTTAATATTGTAAAATAATATCAAACCTGGTTAAATGTCATCAATTTCGAATTTGTCTCATCCTTTCGGTTGACGAAGTATTCTACTAACTTCGTATATGTCAATTGAACCAATGCAGTTATAGGTAGATTTCTGCTACCCTTCAACACTCCGTTAATGCACTTTGACAAATTGGTAGTCATATGACTGAATATGCGACCACCATCATACCCCAAGCTCCATTTTTCTTTTGGAATTCCATTAATCCAATTTGCCATCTCCCTTGTAACTTTAAGCTTCTCTAGCCTAGCATCAAACTTTATTGCGATTGGTTCATACCCTGATACATCGAATAACTTAGGTTAGTATTACAACCTAACTATTATTAGCGACAAAATTAGAATACAAATAGAAAATATAAATGTGTTTGGATGCTTATTTATGAAGACTTGTTTTGATGATAACAAACGAGAAGAATAAATGAAGATAATATTTAGATCAAGTCCAAGTTTATATTCGTTTAGCATTAGGACTTAGGATCTATTATACAGAGCTCACACATTAATATCTCTTTGTTTTTGAAAAGAAAAGAGAAAACTGTTTTAAACTCAGTAACCCTTGAAAAACATCTTTTAAACTGAGTTATTCGAATAAAGTTGTGCTTATTCGAATAACCATCTACACGTGGTCTGTTTTCTTAAAAGAGTTATTCGAATAACTACCCCGTTATTCGAATAACCAAGGTTTTTCAAATCTGGTTTTAAAGTGGCTATTCGAATAAACCTTGGTTTATTCGAATAACTAAGTTTTCGTAACCCCGTGTTGAAATGAGTTATTCGAATAGTTCATATGTTATTCGAATAAATGCTTTCTTTCGAACTTCCTTTTAAACACGTTATTCGAATAGATGAGTCCTTATTCGAATAAACGTGTGTTTTCACAAACTCTGGTTTTAACGAGTTATTCGAATAACAGGTGGTTATTCGAATAACCCATCTTGTATGAGTTTTTCGAAAATGAGTGTTATTCGAATAAGCCTTGGCTCTATTCGAATAAACACGGAACTTGGTTTACGTAAATGGAAACAGACAAGAATTTTAATTGCCATTAATTGTACCCAACGGCTGTTTAACCTAATTTTCCCTATAAATAGCAAGCCTGGGTCACGTTTTCCATTACCTTTTATTCTGAACTATTTTCTGATTACTCTGTCTTTGTAAAAACTATTTTTTACGCTCTTCTTGCTTAAAAACTTTGAGATATTTTTGTGAGAGCTCTATTAGCACTTCAACTTGTATTACATACTCTGTTTGAGAGTTTCTCTTCATCTCTATTTTCTGATAATCTGTATCGAGGGTGAGGTATCCCTCAAGGTTTGTATAAGGGTGAGGTATCCCTGCAGGTTGAGACTTTAGCACAAGGGTATAGTGTCCCCGTGTGTGAAAAGTGCTCTATTTTGTAACGTAGCAAGCACCTATTGAAGCTTGTATACTTAGTGAAAAATCTCGGCTTTCGAGGACTGGACGTAGACCACAAGTGGGTTAGTGGTCGAACCAGGGATAAATACGTGCTCGCTTCTTTTTTTCCCCTAATCTCTTTATTTTAAGTAATTTATTTTATTGCACATTTATTTTACGCCGTTCTTTATTGTTTATTCTCTTCTTCTCATTCTTTCTGTGCATTTATTTATTAAGCTTTTGATATTTATTTTAATTAAAAAGAGGTTTGGTTAAAAAGTTTTTATACTCAATTCACCCCCTCTTGAGTATCGGAAGCCACTTGGTAACAAGTGGTATCGAGCTAGACTCTTGTATAAAGAGCTTAGCAGCTTCAAGAGTATATGGCTTCTTCAAATGGTTTTTCGTAGGATCCTCCATAAACCGACCACCCTTTTTCAATGGGGATGGTTACGCATATTGGAAGGAAAGAATGAAAATCTTCATCGAAGCTATTGATCTAGATGTTTGGGACGCATTTGTCGAAAATGGCGCTTTTATACCCACACATGAGGTCGATGGTGTAAGGACCGAAACACCACGAAATAAATGGTCTGATGAAGACAAAAGAAAAGTGCAATTTAATTTAAAAGCCAAAAATATTATTACTACTGCTTTGGGATATGATGAGTTTTTTAGAATTTCAAATTGTAAAACTGCTAAAGAAATGTGGGATACTTTGCAAGTTACCCATGAGGGTACTAGTGAAGTTAAGAGGTCGAGAATCAATTCTCTAACTCGTGAATATGAACTATTCCAGAATGAACCAAGGAGAAAGCATTCAGGAAATGCAAAAGAGGTTCACCCACATAGTTAATCATCTTGCATCCTTAGGCAAAAGCTTTTCAAATGAAGATTTGATTAACAAAGTGTTGAGATGTCTTAGCAGGATTTGGCAACCCAAAGTGACAGCTATATCCGAATCGAGGGATCTGTCCACAATGACTCTAGCTACCCTCTTTGGAAAACTTCACGAGCACGAGTTGGAGTTGAGCAGATTAAGCCAAAGCGAAGAGAATGATAAAAAGAAAAAGGGGATAACACTCAAAGCTACCTCTTCATTAATCAACAATGATGATGAAGAAAATGAAGAAGGCTCAGAAAACGTTGAGGTAAGTGAAGAAAATTTAAGTTTGTTGGTTAAAAAGTTTGGTAAATTTCTCAGGAAAAAGGAAACGCAAAGAAGACCTCCCTTCCCTCCTAAAAAGACACATTTCAAAGGCGAAGGAGCTTCATCGACTCCAACTTGCTATGAATGTGGCAAACCTGGTCACATGAAAATGGAGTGCCCAGTTTATCAAAAGAAGAAAGAAAAATTTAAAAAGAAGCCCTTCAAGGAAAGAAAAGGAAGAAAAGCCTACATAGCGTGGGATGAAAACGACATGGACTCAACTGACAGTTCAGATAGTGAAGAAGCTCAACTGTGTCTCATGGCAAAAGGAGATGAAGAAGAAAGTGAAAACGAGGTAAGTTCTAATACTTTATTACCTTCTTACGATGAGTTACAAGATGCTTTTGAGGAATTACATGAAGAATCTTTAAAACTCACAAAAATTATTTCTTCATCTAAGAAAATAATTTCTTCTTTAGAAAAACAAATTCTTGTTTTAAATAAAGAAATAGAAGAATTGAAAATTGAAAACGAAACTTTAGGAATCATTGATGCATGCACAAATCATTCTTCACATGCTTCTACTTCCTCTTCTTGTTCTTCATGTCATACACTTGAAAAAGAAAACAAAGATCTAAAGAATACTCTTTCTAAATTCACTTTTGGAAGGGATAACTTAAATATTTTATTAGGAAGACAAAGAGTGGTTTTTCAAAAAGCCGGGATAGGTTATAACTCGAAAAATCAACAAAAACTCTATAAAAACTTCTTTGTACATTCTAGTATTTCAAGTAGCCCTTTTATTAAATGTTTTTATTGTGGAAGAAAAGGATATAGTGCTTCAACATGCAATGCAAGGAAAAACATAAATACAAAAGTTGGAACAAAAATGGTTTGGGTTCCCAAGGGTACTATACCCAAAACTGACACACAAGGACCCAAGAAAATTTGGGTACCAAAAGTTAAAAACTAAACTTGTGTTGTAGGTGTGCTTGAAAGCCAAGAGTTCAAATTGGTATCTTGATAGCGACTGCTCTAAGCACATGACCGGGGATGACTCAAAGTTCACCGCACTTATTCCCAAGAATCATGGACACGTCACTTATGGCGATAATAACAAGGGTAAAATTCTTGGAATCGGCAAAGTCGGTAAGAACCCTAACTCTTCCATTGAAAATGTGTTGCTTGTTGAAGGCTTGAAACACAACTTACTTAGTATTAGCCAATTATGTGATAAAGGAAATAAAGTCATATTTGATTCAAACTGTTGCATAATTGAAGATAAAAATGACAAGCATGTTAAATTCATTGGTCATAGAGTAAACAACATCTATATGATTAGTCTTGATAATATATCTTCAAATGATGCGAAATGTCTTTTGAGTAAGAATGATAATTCATGGTTATGGCATAGGAGAATTGCACACATTCACATGGATCACTTAAATAAGTTGGTCTCTAAAGAGCTAGTAATTGGACTACCCAGGCTTAATTTTATAAAAAATAAATTATATGATGCATGTCAAAAGGGTAAACAAATAAAGGTCTCTTTTAAAGCGAAAAATTTAGTTTCTACCACTAGACCTTTACAACTTTTGCACATGGATCTATTTGGACCTTCTAGAACTATGAGCTTTGGTGGAAATTACTATGCTTTAGTGATTGTAGATGATTTTTCTAGGTTTACATGGACTTTATTTCTTGCAAATAAAAATGATGCATTTCTAGCTTTTAAAAGACTTGCCAAAGTTATTCAAAATGAAAAAGGTTTTCAAATATCCTCTATAAGAAGTGACCACGGTGGCGAATTTAAAAACAATGTTTTTGAAAATTACTGTGATGAACATGATATTAATCATAATTTCTCTGCCCCTAGAACTCCGCAACAAAACGGAGTTGTAGAAAGGAAAAACCGTTCTTTAGAAGAAATGGCGAGAACTATGCTTAATGAGGCTGCTCTTCCTAAATACTTTTGGGCAGATGCTGTAAGTACAGCTTGTTATGTAATGAACCAGGCCCTTATAAGGCCTATTTTAAAGAAAATCCCATATGAGTTGTATAAGGGAAGAAAGCCAAATGTCTCACACTTTCATATTTTTGGTTGCAAATGTTTTGTTTTAAATAATGAAAAATATAATTTAGGCAAGTTTGATGCTAAGTCTGATGAAGGTATATTTCTTGGCTACTCAAATCATAGTAAAGCTTTTCGCATTTACAATAAAAGAACTATGACTATTGAAGAATCTATACATGTTACATTTGATGAAACTGACCAAAGTGGATCGAGAAAGGATCTTGTTGTTGTTGATGTTGCAGAAATCTTGGCGGAAACACACCTGGACAGTAAAGAAAAGGAAATCAAGGAAAAAGTGGATGAACTAAGACAAGAGGATTCGCAATCTTTGGAACTTCCCAAAGAATGACGAACTTCAAAATATCACTCCCTTGATCAAATTATCGGTGATGTTTCTAAAGGTGTAAGTACTCGTAACTCCCTTAGAAATACTTGTAATCACTTAGCTTTTGTTTCTCAAATTGAACCTAAGGATTTAATTGAAGCTTTTGATGATGAACATTGGATCCTAGCTATGCATGAGGAATTAAATCAGTTTGAAAGAAATCAAGTTTGGGAATTAGTTGCTAGACCTAATAATCACCCTATAATTGGAACTAAATGGGTTTTTAGAAACAAACTTGATGAAAATGGATTAATAACTAGAAACAAAGCTAGATTGGTTGCTAAAGGGTATAATCAAGAATAAGGAATAGATTATGAAGAAACCTATGCACCTGTAGCTAGACTAGAAGCTATTAGAATGTTACTTGCTTATGCTTGCATCATGGATTTCAAATTATATCAAATGGATGTCAAGAGCGCTTTTCTGAATGGTTTTATTCAAGAGGAGGTATACGTTGAACAACCTCCAGGTTTTGAAAATCATGAACTACCCAACCATGTTTTTAAACTTAAAAAAGCTTTATATGGTTTAAAGCAAACTCCTAGAGCTTGGTATGAAAGGTTGAGCAAATTTCTTTTGGAAAATGATTTTTCGAGAGGAAAAGTCGATACTACTCTTTTTATTAAAAATAAAAAGCATGACATTCTTCTTGTGCAAGTATATGTGGATGATATTATTTTTGGTGCTACTAATGAATCCCTTTGCAAAGAATTTGCTAAGTCAATGCAGAATGAATTTGAAATGTCAATGATGGGAGAATTAAATTTCTTCCTTGGACTTCAAATCAAACAAACAAACGAATGGACTTTTATAAGTCAAACAAAATACTGCAAGGAATTACTGAAGAGATTTGAAATGGAAAACGCTAAACATATGGCCACTCCAATGGGCACGTCTTGCTATTTGGACAGAGATGAAGGAGGTAAATCAGTAGAAATAACGAAATATAGAGGTATGATTGGTTCTCTCCTTTATCTTACTGCTAGTAGGCCAGATATAATGTTTAGTGTATGCATGTGTGCTAGATATCAAGCAAACCCTAAGGAATCTCACTTAAGTCTTTGTCAAAACGAATAATGAAATACCTAGTAGGCACTTCACAAATGGGCTTATGGTATCCTAAGGGTGCCTCTTGTAGCCTAATAGGCTATTCGACTCGATTTTGTTTGGGTGCAAATTAGACGAGAAAAAGTACTAGTGGGACTTGCCACTTTGCTTGGTAGTTCTTTAGTTTCTTGGCATAGTAAGAAACAAAATAGTGTGGCTTTGTCTACCACCGAGGTTTGAATATGTTGCAAATGGAGTTATCAAGCGCTCAAATCCTATGGATGAAACAACAGCTCTTAGACTACGGTCTTCAGCTTGATCACATCCCGATAAGGTGTGATAATACTAGTGCAATAAATATCTCTAAGAATCCTATACTGCATTCAAGAACAAAGCATATAGAGATAAGGCATCACTTTATCAGAGATCATATACAAAAAGGGGACTGCATTCTTGAGTTTGTTGAAACTTCTAAGCAACTTGCAGATATCTTTACTAAACCCTTAGCAAAAGAAGCATTCTTTTATATTCGAGGAGAATTGGGCATAATTGATCAATCAAATATTTGAATTGCTTATTTGATTATTCATTGCTGATCATTATCATGTTTGTATGCCTTTAATTTTATATACGTATATGCTTCTGTGTGAGTTTTTATTCGAATAAACAAAGCGTTATTCGACTAAACTCCTTCTCTGCTTGTTTTTGAATATCAGCCTTATTCGAATAGAATTCAGCTTATTCGAATAAACTGATACCTTTGCTTACTTCTGTGTGTTTTTCATCTCTGCTTATTCGAATAAAATCTTCCCTATTCGAATAACCAGAAACCTGTGTTTCTCAGTGTTTCTTTCTGTTCTCTGCTTATTCGAATAAAATCTTCCCTATTCGAATAACCAGAAACCTGTGTTTCTCAGTGTTTCTTTCTGTTCTCTGCTTATTCGAATAAACCCCTTTTTATTCGAATAACCAGGCATCTGTTTTTTATCGATCTCTTTCTTGATCTCGGTCTATTCGAATAGACCCCGTGTTATTCGAATAACTCGAACCTTGTTTTTATCGGTCTTGGTGATGGGTCTCTGCCATTCGAATAACTCCATAGTTATTCGAATAAATCTTTCCACTAGCCAAAACGCTTGGCTTTCCTAGTCGTTTTATTCGAATAAGAACACCTATTATTCGAATAAACCCTAGCCGCCACACCTCTTCGATTTCCTACGCTTTGTCTGTTCACCTTTCTGCAAGGTTTATTCGAATAAACCTTTGTTTATTCGAATAAACACGGGGTTCTTTAAATAAACCCCTGCGCGCCCAAAGCCTTTCACCCTCCATCTTCTCTACTCTTCTCTCGACTCTTCACTCCTCCCTCTCCAACCTTTCACTATCTCGCTTCTCTCTCTCTCTCTCTCATGGCTTCCTCCTCCAAAGAAACGTCCTCGCACGAAGAATGCTCCAGGCACCAACTCGCTTGACCTTCGAAGGCTCTCCTCCAATGAAGAGCACCGTGCACGCTTCATCTCTCACTTCTGGGAGCGAAACTTGGTTCAACCTAAGTATCTGGATTTTTCCTTTTTCCAGCAGCACCGCGGCCGACTTCGACCTGTACGCAAAACCAGGGTGTTCTTCGACTTTGCTCTCACCGGCCACCATCTATCCAGGCCTTGGTGAAGATGTTCTTCTCATGTCCGGCTTTCGACGGCCGAATCTCCTTTCTCGAGGTATGTGATCGAACATAGTAATCACACCACCGGACCGGTCAACTCGTTCGGGCCGAGTTCTCGGCGCCCTTGCTAAAGAGGATGACACGCCATTCCTTGAAGACTTCAACAAACTTCAAGCGAGTTGAAGACCTGCCTGAAGCTTTGGCCACGGCCCTTCCCGATAAATGTCTCAAGGGTGGAATGCCGAAAAGCCAAGATAGGCTTACGCATTACGCCTATGCTCACATTCTCCGCCTTCGCGGTGGAAACTACGCCTATCTCAAATAAGAGGACGTCTTCATGCTATGGTTTCGAAGAATGGCCATCGAGGTCAACTGGCTCCGTGTTCATCATGAGGCACATGATGCGGGCCAAGGGCAAGGACAAATCAGACCTACCTTATGGCATCATCGTCACTACCTTGCTGAGCAAGTATCCTCAAGTCTTAGAGACTGAGCGGGCCATTGCTCTAACTCATCACAACGTCTTTGGCGCTCACACCTTACGGAAGATGAAGATGATTCAAACTGATGAAGGTTGGGTGTACCCAGATGAGGTTGCTGAGGACGAGCTTGACCTTGCTGATGCCCCTGCTGCCCCTGTTGCTCCTGCTGATGTCCTTGCTGCTGCACCTGCTCCTGTCACTCTGGAACAAATCATGGCCACCTTGCAAGACAACCGAGCTTACATGGAACATACCTTCTCTATTCTGTTTGACAGAATAGAAGGCGTTGAACGTGAGGTTGCGGGTCTTCGATCTGCTTCACCTGCTCCTGCACCAGTCTCTTCACCACCACCTCCGGATGCTTACTTTTAGTTTTCTTTTGTTCTTAGGCTGTTTGTGTTTAGCTCTATGTAATTTTATTTATGGCTTATGTACTTGAATCTCATTTTATTAATGCATAAATAAATAATTACTGTTGATCTATTAATTTGAGCCTGTTCCCTTTTCTACACTTTGCTATATATTTATGGGACTTACCCCTCCTTTTTGCTCATGACAAAAGGGGGAGAAAATATTTGATCACTTGACTTTTATTGAGAAAAGACAAGATTGGATTCAATTTGAAAGGGGGAGCTGCGCACTTATCTGATATATATATATTACCTCTTATTTAAAGAAGGGGAGTAAGCTTTTATACCTTTTTGTGAATTCCAATTATATGCACTAACGCTTTTCTCATTGATAGTCTTGTTGATAGTTTGTCATCATCAAAAAGGGGGAGAATGTGTTTGGATGCTTATCTATGAAGACTTGTTTTGATGATAACAAACGAGAAGAATAAATGAAGATAATATTTAGATCAAGTCCAAGTTTATATTTGTTTAGCATTAGGACTTAGGATCTATTATACGGAGCTCACACATTAATATCTCTTTGTTTTTGAAAAGAAAAGAGAAAACTGTTTTAAACTCAGTAACCCTTGAAAAACATCTTTTAAACTGAGTTATTCGAATAAAGCTGTGCTTATTCGAATAACCATCTACACGTGGTCTGTTTTCTTAAAAGAGTTATTCAAATAACTACCCCGTTATTCGAATAACCAAGGTTTTTCAGAATCTGGTTTTAAAATGGCTATTCGAATAAACCTTGGTTTATTCGAATAACTAAGTTTTCAGAACCCTGTGTTGAAATGAGTTATTCGAATAGTTCATATGTTATTCGAATAAATGCTTTCTTTCTGAACTTCCTTTTAAACACGTTATTCGAATAAACGTGCGTTTTCACAAACTCTGATTTTAACAGAGTTATTCGAATAACAGGGTGGTTATTCGAATAACCCATCTTGTATGAGTTTTTCAGAAACAGTGTTATTTGAATAAGCCTTGGCTCTATTTGAATAAACACGGAACTTGGTTTACGTAAATGGAAACAGACAAGAATTTTAATTGCCATTAATTGTACCCAACGGCTGTTTAACCTAATTTTCCCTATAAATAGCAAGCCTGGGTCACGTTTTCCCATTACCTTTTATCTCGAACTATTTTCTGATTACTCTGTCTTTGTGAAAACTATTTTCTACGCTCTTCTTGCTTAAAAACTTTGAGATACTTCTGTGAGAGCTCTATTAGCACTTCAACTTGTATTACATAAACTGTTTAAGAGTTTCTCTTCATCTCTATTTTCTGATAATCTGTATCGAGGGTGAGGTATCCCTCAAGGTTTGTATAAGGGTGAGGTATCCTCAAGCAGTTGAGACTTTAGCACAAGGGTATAGTGTCCCCGTGTGTGAAAAGTGCTCTATTTTGTAACGATAGCAAGCACCTATTGAAGCTTGTATACTTAGTGAAAAATCTTGGCTTTCGAGGATCGGACGTAGACCACAAGTGGGTTAGTGGTCGAACCAGGGATAAATACTTTGTGTCCGCTTTTTTTTTTTTCCCTAATCTCTTTATTTTAAGTAATTTATTTTATTGCACATTTATTTTACGCTGTTCTTTATTGTTTATTCTCTTCTTCTCATTCTTTCTGTGCATTTATTTATTAAGCTTTTGATATTTATTTTAATTAAAAAGAGGTTTGGTTAAAAAGTTTTTATACTCAATTCACCCCCCTTCTTGAGTACTGGAAGCCACTTGGTAACAGTAAAGTACCTGTGTTAATAAAAAATCTTTTCAACTCCTTGTTCTGAAATTTGGAGTTAAAATTGGAACCAATATGCCGTATGCGAGAAGACATGATATGCATTCGAGGTCGCCATCCAAGATTTTCATTTGCCACTGATTGTAAGATGCCTCGATGTCGATCAGAGATCAAACACAAGCCTTCTTGTTGGGTTACATGCAATCTCAGGTGGGCTAAGAACCAACTCCAAGCATCCTTGGTCTCCCCCTCCACAATGGCAAATGCAATAGGCAGAGGTTTTCTATCTCCATCTTGAGTTGTTGCAATCAACAACTTATGATGATACTTGCCATACAAATGAGTGGCATCAATCTGAATGATGGGCTTACCATATCGGAAGCCAGCCACACATGGTCTAAATGTCCAGAATAAACGACAAAAGACTCTTTTTGAACGATCGAGTCGGTTATTCACAAAACATTCCTCATCTTGCAACTCCACCACTGTGCCTTCTATGTCTCTCTTCATGGCTGCTAGCCATCTGGGCAACACCTCATAAGATTTGTCCCAATCCCCAAACACATTCACAATAGCCATTTGTTTTGCCTTCCAAGCCTTTCGATATGAAACTTGGTAACCAAATTGGCTTTGAATCCGTTCAATAATTAAAGATACGGGTGCATCGGGTTTTGTTCTGACTAACTCCAAAATGCAAGAGCAGATCAAACGAGAGTCCAACTTCTGGTGATCTAATGACATAGATGGGTTTACGCAACTATGAGGTCCATTATATTTTGTAATCTGCCACGTATTCGACCTCCTGCTTTGTATGGCTCTAAGTCTCCAACTACAACCTTCGTCAAAATTAGGGCATTTGGCAGTCAGTCTTCGTGAATCAGAGTCTTCAATCTTGTACTCTTGATGCCTGTGAATAGAATATTGTTTGAGAGCTAACTTCACTGAATCTTTTGATGGAAATTGCAAGCCAACATAGAATTCATCACCCATGCTCCAAGTCCCACGAGTGTCTAACTCAGGCAAGTTATCAGGATTATTCAATGCATCCCGCTAATTTGAGAAAACGAGGGCATGGTGGCACAAACACGATTCAGGTCCCCGAGGCATAAATATGGATTGAGGAGCAATCGCCAATGGAACTCTGTAAATTTTCTTCGGCATCAAAGTTTTACGCCTCTATATCGTTGTCGAATCATCGCCTCGCCTACTTGTTCTTCGTCTTCACTTGACTCCCATCATCGCATCTCGACAAGTGGGTTATCATGTTCAACCATTGCACCACCAATAACGATCATATTGCATGACTCAACTTGATTAGACCGACCAACTTGACCTTCAATTTCACCAGGAGTTTCAGCATGCTCTTCTTGCCCACTTGTTTCTACCTCCACATACAACTCCATAGACGCCATGTTCGGAGTTTGACAGAAAGAATCTATCATGTACTTTACATCATCATCGTCTTCTATTGGAAGCCCTACCCATCTCCACGGATTGAAGCATTGCGGACACCGATAGACAACTTTGGACACATGTTGGTTTGCTTGAAGCCTCAACTTTGAATGGATCTTAGTTTTCAACCCATCCAAAGTCATGTCGGCTGTGATCACAATAGGCCTAAGAGGAGGACCTCGATACATGACACCCTATTCACCATCATACATTATCCCGTTGAAGTAAATGTGCACATTTAGCGATTTTGTCATGTTAACTCCAATTCTGAACAATAACAATTCAACACATTTATTTAATATATTAAACATCAATTACAATATTAATCAGACATATATACTAGGGTAAAAATATTTATAACGATGTATAATAATGTATTATATATATTTATTCAATATATTAACAATCAACTATAATATTCAATACGATTATTTATGTAAAAAAATTTTCCAAAGTCAAATATTTTGAATTAAGCTACATTTACTAATGTAAGTCATGTCAAAGATATATATCCTACTCGATTACCTATAAAATAATTATCCATATAATTTAGATTACATATCATACAACTTCATTATTCATTAGTCAATAAAAATATTAAAGTATAATAATATTAAATTACAATTAACACTAACCTACTAAAAAAGTAATCAACAAATAATAAATAAACTATTTAACTATTGAAAGAGATACTTACAGTGTGAAGGAATACAATCCAAATTTGATCATAAATAATGATTCTGACACTACTTCTCGTAAGAATTGACAGAGTTCAGAGTGTTTAGAGAGAAGAAATTTGTAGAGAGATAGTGAGAATTTAGGAAATGCTTAGGATGGCACGAACGGGGGAGGGAGTGTGGGAATATATACTAGGGTTACGCCACCCTTGTTGGCTTATTCTGCTTGCTTGCGCCAACAAGGGTGGCGCTTTCAGTGTCCAGGCCAACCAGGATGCGCCATGTAGGCTGGCGCATCCACGTAAGTTACGCCAGGCGTGTTGGCGCAACCTACGTGGATGCGCCAGCCTACGTGGCGCATCCTGGTTGGCCAGAAAATAATAAAAAATGTCACGTCAGCCAAAAGGGTGGCAATTTGGTATATAGTTTCAAAAGAGTGGCATTTTGGTAAATAGTTAAAAAATGACAATTTAGTAAATAGTTAAAAAAATGACAATTTGATAAATAGTTTTACTAACAGTGGCAGTTTAGTAAAAAAGCCTTGGATAGGGTGAGGAGAACTTCAGAAAGATACTCCGTTCTTTTGTAATATTTTTCTTGAACATTTGAACTGCATCTTTGAAATTGTGAGGAAACAGATTAATTTCTTCTAAATTCAAACTTAAATAAAGACAATCAATAAGTCCAAATTAGAACATATTGAATGCTAGTATTGGAGGTGCTCCAGGGAGAATAATTGCTTTGATTCCAAAGAGTTTTCGATCAACCATATAAAAATAGTTAACCATCTCTCTGTCATTCCAGTTGACTAATCTTTTGAAATTTTCCCAGAAATTTTCTTCTGAGAATTGTACCTGTAATTCATGATCTTTTCTGGAAGTAATTTGAAGGTTATCTAGAGAAGAAGGGATTTTCCCTAGAATTTTGAGTGAAGTTTGTTTTACTAGTGGATTCTTGGTTGCTTCTAAAAAAGTTATTGGTCCGAGATAGAGCTTCTCTTTTGATTTTTTTGAATATTCCTTGAATGCTTTCTCTGCCTCTTATTTAGTCTGATATGATTTGTGTAGGACTCCTAAAATCTTCTAGCAATGTGGTGCTGTTTACCAGTCATCATAAATTTCTGGAAATGGTCCATTGAAAAGTACGTACCACTTATTGATCTTTTTCTCTTCTTGTTGTAATGCTTCTTCAAGAAATCCTTCTACTTTGAGTTGCAACTTTAGAACTTTGATATATGCTTCAATAAGTTCTAATTCCTTCAGCTTTTGTCCTTTTAGTGTTTCTTTAAGCTCCAGTTGCTGCTTAATCATTCCTATCATGCTTCGTTCCATTTTCTAGATAATATATTTGCAAAAGTGTTCTTTTCCCCTTTAATATGTGAAATTGAGTAATTGTATTTGGCAAGCTTCATTTGCCATTTGATTAATCTTCCTTGCTTGTAAGTTCTTTTATGATTAATATTTTTAAAACCTGCTACATAAGTAGAGTCGGTTCAGACAATAAATTCTTTATCTAGCACGTAAATCTGATGTTTTTCTAACATTCGAATTAGTGTTAATGTTTCCTTTTCATGAGTAGAATAATTAATTTCACTCTTTGAAAATGTTCCAGACATGTATCGACATAGTAATTCTTTCTTTTGACCGGAGGGTTTTGCTTTCATTACACCACCTCAATGTTCATTAGATGCGTCAGTTTCTATAATAATTAAATCATCATCTGAAGGATGATATAGCTCAGGAAGATCCTGACATAAGTACTTTAATTTAGTAATGATTGCTTCGTCCTCCTCAGTCCAGGATCAGAGAGCATCCTTCTTTAGTTTTTGCTGAAGTAGTTTTCTTTCTGTAGCAAGATTCTTTATAAAACTTTTATTGGAAATGTATGTTAGTAATCTAAGGAATCTTTGTCAATTTTTTTTTATCTTTCAACTTAGTCGAAAAATTTTGAAGTTTTTCTAATACATGTTTTTGCATTATTATTTTTTCTTTTTCAATTTCTAATCGTAAATAATGAATTATGTTTTGTGCTAAAATAGCTTTTTTCTTACTTAGAACTACTCCATGTTCTATACATTTATTAAGTACTAATTTTACTTTTTTGAAATGATCATTTAAATCTTTGTTAGTAAAGACTAATATATCATCAATATAAATAAGACAAAAATTCTTAAAATCCTTAAGTATTGAATCCATTCTTCGTAGAAAAATACCCGGTGATTGTTTCATTCCCATTGGGAGTATATTCCATTCATATTGCCCTTGTGAACATCTAAATGCTGTTAATACTTTGGATTCTTCTGTAAGCCGTATTTGATAAAAACCTGACTTATAATCAAAAGTACTAAACCAGTTCATGTTTCGTACTCTTTCAACAATTAAATCCTTCCTTGGAAGATAATGTGCATCTCCTTCCATTACATTATTCATTTGTTTATAATTAATTACCATCTGTCTCTTTCCTCTTTTTATTTCATTATGATTTTCAACATAAAATGTTAGTGATAAATGTTTACTTTTTGATGGTTTTATTAATCCTTTATCTTTCATTTCTTTAATATCTTTTACGAATTTATCTCTGTCTTATTTTGCATAAATCATAGGTTTACATTTTATTTCTTTTATTGGATCTTTTAGTTTTAATTCAATTAATTCCATATTTTTATTATTAATTTTTGGATCTAAATGGTTTTCACTACATGTTTTTTTTCTTCTAAAAGTTCCTCAATATAGGTTGAGATTTTTTTTCCTGGCTCTAAATTAATTAGTATATGGCAAATTTTTTGACATACTGCTTCAATTATCTCACCACGTTTCAGCTTGTTGAACTCTGATTGTTTATTAGAATAATTACAATAAAAAATGAATAATTGGGATCAAAATGATTTCTCTTGTTTGTTTTCCTCTAATATATGGTGTTTTGAGTGTAATATAGTCTAAATATTGGCAAAATTGTGAATATAATCATAAAAAATTATTCTTTATTATTATATCTAAACTTGTTTCTTGTTGGTATCATGAATAATTTATTTTGAATTTTTAAAGTAGTTCTTTTTGCTACTAAATACAAAGGATGTATCGATTCGTCTGCTATTTGAATTTTTAATGGTTTTTCTAATTTTTCCCATTTGTCTAATAATACTTTTGTTGCCATACAAATACTTGCACCAGTATCTATATAGGCTTTTGTTTCTTTATTACTTTTTTTAATAATAATTTTAATATAAGTACTATTCAGATTCTGTTTCTTCTTAAAATAATTCATTTTCGTGTATTCGTATATACTATCTTTAGTATTGGTTAGTTCTTCTTCCAATGGTTCTAGGTTATATACTTTATATACATTTTTTTATTAATTTTGATTTTTTTAAATCTTTTTCTTTTCTCTGAGGACATTCATTTGCATAGTGCCCTTCAATATTGCGTATCCAACATACACATTTCTTCTTTCCTTTCGGATAATATTTTTTCGGTGTTTGTTTTCTCTTTCTAAAATATTTTCTCTTAGTATTTTTATAAGCCTTTTTTTCTAGGGTAAGTTTTTCTTAATCTAGGTTTTCATTTATAGTATTTTTGTCTCTTTGTAGCTTGATTACATTCATAATTTCCTGGGTTTTCTATTTCTGGTATATCACAATAGACTGCATTTCTTCCTTTATTTAGTTGTCTAATTGTTTCTCTCTGTATACATTGTTCTCTTAATTCATAATAAAGAATTTGTATAATTCCTCCTAGGGTATTACCTATCTCTTTTGGTTGAGTTTGCCAAATAGTTCTTCTTTTTGTATTAAGTGGATATGGTAATTTATCTATAAAGATATCCATATATATTGATTTCGTATCAGTATTTAGCTTATAGTAGTATTTTTGATATTCACAGATAAAACTATTTATTTCACACATATTACATATTTGTATCCTGTTTAGGTGTGCTTTTGCTTTTTCAAGTAAAAATTTATTTATTTCTTCTCTATGTTCAAAAGTATTATATCCTATAAATTCTTGGTAAATTAGTCCCATAATTATTCTAGCAAATTCTTGATTATTTCTTACAATTCTTGCATATTGTAACCATGTTTCATCATTAATATTCATAAGAAATTTTTGTACATTTCCTTTTGTTTTATAGATTAATAAATTCTTAATATCTAATAGGTTTAATTCATTAAATCTTTCATCTGTTGCTATAAGTAAGGTCATTTCATTAGTCCATTGTAAAAGAACTTCTTTTTTATTTCTTGCACAGTCAATATTTAATTTGTTTCCTGCCCTAATACTTTTATAATGAGGTTTAAATTCTTCTTAAATCTTAGTCCATCTACCATATTTTCTAGCATATCTTTGGTTATACATTGTTTCTTATTCGTATTTATCCCAGTATTCATTTAGTTTTCCTCAGTATTCTTCTCATTTTCTTTTAGGTTTTGGATTACTTGTTTATCCTTTTTCATAAATATTTAATCATAATCTGATTCTGAATCTAAGGTACTATAATTTAATATTACTTCTTCGTTTTCATTATTTGTTTCTATTTGTGTTCTACCTTTTGTATTTGTTTATTTTCTTCTTCAATTATTTTTAATTGTTCTAGTAGTTATTGAATTTTTTAATATCATTTGATTTCTTTAATAAGTCTATGTACTCATCTTTTATCCCTTCCATAAACTAACTGGTTTTAGGAATTTTGAATATTCTTGTTCTATTGGTTTAATTAATTCTTTTAGTTTAATTTTTAATAAGTCTTCTAAATCTTTTTTCATTATATATATATTATTTTGTTCATCTTCTAATAAAATTTTTAATTGCAAAAAATTTTCTTCAATCTGTTTAATATTTTCATTTTCATCAATATCTTTTCCCTTATTTATTTTACTAAGTGTATCTCTAATATTATTTATTTTATTTATTCTATTTTATATTCTATCACATATACAATTTACAATTTTATTAATATTTTGTATTAATATAATTATATTTTTATTAATTTCCTCCATTATTTTACTTAATTTTTTACTCATTAATTTAATTTTTTCTGATATTTCTATTATATTTATAATTCTTTTTATCCTTTTCCTAGAGGCACGGTGGCCTTCGATTTTCGGATTACACCAGACAAGACTCCTAGGAAGATTTGGTTAAGATAGTAAGGCATCCTTGTGTGACGTAGTATTTTGTCTTTTTTGGTTGTTGGGTGGCTTTTACTCCGTTTTCTACTAAGAATTATAATTTATAATAAAGAATACAATTAACGATTTGAAAAATACATAGTTAACTAGAAAAAGTTGAAATATACCCTTGATGACCTGTTAGAGCTTAATTGATATCATTTATGTGAATATATTTTGTCATACGAAAATTGTTACACTCCATTTGGGTGGGTCTTTGGTTTCCGGGGCACCGATCACGAACCAGTGGTGGGTATTCGAAAAGGACAATCCTACTTAAGTTAATTCATATAAAAATAATTTTGATATTTTTATTATTAATAATGTATATATTTTTTATATTTTTTAATATAATTTATTATATTTATTATTACTTTTTTATTAAATTTAATATCTTTAAAAAATATATTAATAATATATACACATTTAAAAAAAATATGATAATCTTTTTTCTACAAGAAATGAAAGAGCAAAAGTTAGAAAATAAGACTCACCTCCATTTTAATTAGGGTGATTTCTATACATAGGGTCCTTTCCAACTTATCCTCTGTGATCTTGGTGAAGGATCTCATTATTGATGATGTGACGTTTGCTGTTTGTACGTGAGGTCTCCATTCTTTTTGTGTGAACTTAAAAGCACAGTATCATCTAAATTTTATATTTTAATTTTTTTAATTTATTTATAAATTTATTTTATTTATTATAAAAATATTATAATTATAGATAATTTAATTTGATATTTATTTTATATTAAAATATAATAAACATACATTCACTATATTCTAAGTTTAAAAAAAACATTTCCGCTTAAAGCATGGGTTGGTAATTGGCACAGCAAGTTTTGAATCTATCCCTTAAGAACCAGGACAAAAATAGTAATATATTAGTCTTCTTGAATTTTTGACTTTAGCTATAATAAAACATATAAAAAGTGACACTAGAAACTCTTTGAATGGAGTCATCATCTTCAAACCCAAGACAAGGATCTCTTGTATCTTTTTCTCTTTATCAACTTACAAAGCATTATCTATTGGTTCGAACTCAGATAACTCTTTTGTAGCATGTTTAATTGTTTATGAATAATTAATGTTACATATATATACATCATTTTATACTTATATAATTATATTTTGATTTTATTATATAATCCAAGTATGAGGAGACGTGCATATATGTGATGTGCATTAAACTTTAATTATCACATGTATATGACAATCTTATCCATCGGTTTTATTTTATTCATCAAAGCTGCAACAATATCATCGAGAAAGAAAATGAAAAATCTCTGTCATAATTAATAAAAGTAAAGAAATTTATTTAAGAAAACCGGGCAGTATTATTTTGATATATGCTAATTAACGCATACGCAGTTGATCTACATAGTTGGCACTTGTACACTTATGTAATTATGTTGTCAAAAATATTATCAGTTTGCACGTGTACATGGTACCACCTAGCTACATACTGAAAATTAAACGTTTTATTTTATCATAGATAGATGCTCACACAGCTCTACTAAATACAAAATTAATTATTTGAAAACCTTGTTGACGACTGGGCGTGCTTTACACATGGCCTTCAATGGAATTAACTTTGCCAAGGTGAACCAACTTTGCTCTGTCATATCAATCTCTTCCTCACTTACTCGTTTCCAATCAAAGCATTGAATCAATAATCCCAAAGTCAAGCCTACGCTATGCATAGCCATGGCTTCTCCTGGGCAAGCCCTTCTTCCCAACCCAAATGCAATTAGCTTCTTTTCCTCTCCTTCTTTCTCATATCTCTCAGGTATAAAACTCGTGGCTTCACTCCACAACCGAGGATCTCTTTGCATGCCCCACCCATTAACTATCACTAAAGTGCCTCGAGGAACATTGAATCCTCCTATAGTGACGTCATCTGAAGACACGTGCGGTATTAGCAATGGAGCTGGGGGATACAACCGAAGTGTCTCAAGAATAATATTCCTAAGGTAAGGAAGTTTTGAAAGGTCAGACTCATTTAACAAGCGGTCCTGCCCTATGTGAGTGTCCAGTTCATCTCTTGCCTTCTTCAACACCTCTGGGTGATTCAATAAACTGGATATTGCATACTCCAAAGTCACACTTGATGAGTCTGTTCCAGCAAAGAGCATAGCCTACAAAACAATGCAAGTCAATCAAATAAAACAACAAAAACAATTAGGTGGGATCAGTTATATATATAGATCAACTTATGTTAATATCGTATTATGTCATAAATCATGTAAGTCAACCAAATAAAGTTAAAAAAAAATATATTTAATTTTACGATATTGGTGGAGCAAAATATGTGATTTTAGATAATGATATTCCAAAACCACTATTTAAAATTATTACCAAAGTAAGGCCTTTGATGATTTGATCAGTATAATACTCAGGTTGTGATTCTTGCAGACTTAGGAGATGGTCTATCATGGTATTTTGACGCTCCTCCCTGCTTCGATGCTCGTCAATGAGTGCATTCAAGGACGTATCAAATCTCTTACTAATATTGGCCAGCCTCTTCTCCACTTTTTCAAAATCAAACCACTTAAGAAAAGGGAAGTAATCAGCTTTGTTTGACACCCCAAGTAATTGCAGCATCTCTGCCAACGTCTCTCTAAATTCCCTGGCTTCATCCACATCCTTCATCTCAGAATCTTCACCAAAGTATCTCTTTCCTGATATCATTCTCATCATGTTGTTGTACATCATGTCACGGAACATGGAACTCAGCTCCACTTGTGCAAAGTTCTTGAACGAGTTCTTGGCTAATTTGAGTATCAGCCTATTGGTTTCATCCTTTCGGATGTCCCAGAAGGAGAGAAAACGTTGAGTTGAGAGAATATCAACGGAAATGATACGACGGAGGTTGCGCCAGTGCTCACCGTGGGGACAGGACCCTACGGTGGAGCAATCGTAGAAGATGTACTTTCCCGAGAGAGAGCGAGGACGATTTGCCAAGATCAAGTCATTTTTGGTGAAGCTTTCTTGGAATGCAGATGGTGATGAAACAACGATTGCAAGACGGGACCCGAACCTGAGAGAAAAGATGTCACCATACTTTTGTGACATGCGTTGAAAGAAGCGGTGGTTTGGCTTTTCGAGTTGGTGGAGGTTTCCTATTATGGGAAGAGTAGGTGGACCTGGTGGCAGGTTTTCGAATCTTTTGCTTTGGAAGAAAAGCTTGAAAGTGACAAGTAGAACAAGGAAAGGGAGAGAGTAATACAACAAGGAAAAGGTTTCCATGTTGATCGATTATACTATTGCACTAGAGATTATGCAGAGATCAGTTCTTAGGCGGAAATGCTTATTTTGCTGATTCTATTTCTAGTTGAATCACCACGTTTATATAGTGAGTGGGGTTGAGGGCTGCGTTTCATCACCACAGTATGGCTCCAAAATCAAAGACATTTATATATTTTAAACATCCCTGACAGTCATGTTGTCTCAAAAGTCAGGAGTCAAATGGGTACAAATAGCATGTTGTTTGTTTTTTTACTTACGGTCATCCACGTGCTTGCATTGGTCGGATGATAAAAACAAATTATAAACAATTAATGAAACCTAGCTCATATGAAACATTGTATTTTTTTTAAAAAAAAATTCTATTAAAGTAATAGGTTTAATTAATAACTTATTTATATATTGGAATCTTTATGTTATTTACACATATAATTTAGTGTACATTCTTGACATAAGCTGCCGAACAACTTTTTCATCAATTATCAAACTAAAAATAATGGGGAATACAATATTAGAAAAAAGAATTTGTATTACAAGCTTACTCATACATCACTTTACTGTAATATGAAAAAAAATTAATTTTAATTTTAAATATAAAATATTAAATCATGGCAACATGGTTTAAATAAAAAAAGTAAATACATCACTGTAAGTTCTTCCTAAATTTTGACATCCCTAATCTTTAAATGAGGTAATCCCTACAGTACTAAAACAGAAGAGAACTACAAGGAAAAAAAAGAGGTAATCCCTCATCTATCTAAAATTTTTTCAACCGAAAAAATATATGAGTGCTAGGCAACATTCTAAGGGACTGCTCACCTCATTTTCATAGCACACATCAGTTGAAAGGAACTTTGATATCTTTTTCAAAATTAATTGTTTACAAATATGAATTGATATTAGGAATTTAGAGAGCCTATATTGCTTCTCCTATTTGTTTATTGTTAATCATGTTTAATTTTTTTATAAAATATATTTAATTAAATAACTAAGTCAAACTAATAATTTGTTACCATTCTCCATTCTATCTTTATCCAAACTTTTTATTAATAATTTATAATATAATTTTAAATATAAAAATCACTTGTACTTCCTCTGCACTACTAATTTTATTGTTTAAATAGATCTTAATAAAAATTATCCTTTAGGCTTTTTGTCTCGAGCAATAATAACAGTTGAGACATTAAACAATAGTTTTGGAGTTGCAAACAGAAACCAAACACACTCTTAACGATACTCTTTGCTCTTGTTATGATTTCAATCCAACTAGCTATTGCACCGCCGGCTTTTGCAACCTTTCAAAGTTCAAACTACTGCCAAGACGGGTGGGTCCTGTTGCTGCTGCAGTTGGTGGAAAACTATTCCACGCTGAGCTCCTAGTCCTAAGTAGTGCTTTGACTGGCTTATTTGCACACATCATCAGAGTTTGACCACCTTGCAGCTTTGGCTCCATTGTCTTCTGCTTTGGGCTGTGGCCATGACGCTGGTCAAGTTATCTTTGGCTGAATATTTTTGCTGAACAACTCATTTATATATTAGGAAGAGTTATGTTATTTACACATATAATTTAGTGTAAATTCTTGACGTAAGTTGCTGAACAACTTTTTCATCAATTATCATAACTCTTCATTTTTTTTATTGGCTGTAGAATATCCGCCTGATGTTATTATTCAGTTTCTCATTGACAATGCTAGTTGTTAATAAAGGTTATGTCCACTTAAGAAAAAATAATAAAAATAAAAATTATGTCCACTTCAACAAATACGAGGAATGCAAGCTTTTTATTACGTGCGTATATATCATTTTCTTATTAAGAAAGTAAGTTTTTAACCATTATTTATTTTTATTATTCGTTATAAAAAGTAATAATACTTCCCATATATATTTATACAAATATTATCTCACACTTATATAATTTTTTATCTAATTATAGTTGATTTTATTATTTATTTATTTATATCAAAGATAATAATTTTATTATTTAAAATGAGGGGAGCATAACACTCCAAAGAATACAAGAAGGAACGGCGAAGACGGCCAAAGGAAACAGTACAAATGGAATGGTGACATGATAATTAATGGCTATTAACATGTATGTATGTCATTTTGGATTGGGTTTTGAGTTATCAGTTTATGAGTAATCTAATTGATTAGAATTAGATCTTATATATTTATGTGCGTTATTAAATAAGTAAATATACTTATTTATGATAAGTAAATTTCTCACACGATTTCTCATAAATAAAGAAATTAATTATATCCCTAAAAAATAAAGGAATCAGTTATAAGAGATAACAATCTTATTGGATTCTTATCCTAATTAATAATATTAATGTAGATTTACATATGATTCTTATCAACCATGATGTTCTTATAAATATCACACATGGAAGCAAATGTATGCAATCTAATTTCAAACACTACACACCTTGTGCACGTACGGTTTAACTTGAGTCTCAGAATACCTTGCAGGTACTCACCCCTCGCACCACCGTTGCAACCACCATGCTTCAGAGGAAACCATTTACATCAACTTTATTTAGGTGACTTTCTGAAGCCCATTCAGAACATTGACTCCATCTGTTGGAATAGATAAACTTCGATTCCCATTATCGCTATCATGGTCACTACAAGGTGAAATTACGTTTTTGTCACCCAGAACAAACCCTCTTCTGGCATGCATCCACCACAATTTAGGAGCCAATCTAAGGGCCAGTCCTAGCCCAATAGGAGCCCCGTTAAGAAAGGGTAGATACTTACCATATGGGTGAAATTCTCTCTCCTCAATCGCGACGAGTTCTTGTGAGGCAATGACTCGGTCTGCAAAGACTACTTTCTGGAGATACCAGACAGTAGGTATTGGTGGTGCAGTGCTTAGGAGTATGGGTGGATCATGATGAAGCTCAGTCCCTCCAAGGAGAATCTGGTCTCCTGGAGCTATCCAGAGAAGAACTCATCTCTATTGTTACACTCCAGGTCGAACATGTTCATAACTTCGAGAGAGCTGTCAACTAGGAGAAATAAGGTAAAAATTAGATTTCAAGTAGGAAACAAGAAAATCGAAGGGACTAAGCCTGTGATAGGGTACCTCATCCAGAATATTCTATGATCACAGAACCCAATTAGAGAGCTAAAATCCCGATTCGGGGAAGCAAAAAGTAAGATCAGAGATTAAGGAACTTTGTTAAACAAAACCAACCTTTTCTCTGACAAACTGATGGCCTATGTGATTTCTAGGCGTTTCAAATATCTAACAAATATTGAAGCCTATGATGGGACCACGAACTCTGAAGAGTATTTAGATTCTTATGTTTATGCTCTCCTATTCACTAGAGGAGAAGATTCACTTATGAGTTGTGCTTTTCCTCTTTATTTGAAAAAAGTCACCTTGAAATGGTTCACCATTTTGACTCATAAATCCGTGTTAACTGGGAAGACTTGTTCTCGAGATTTTTGTTGCACTTCACCACTAGCAAGATGCAGTCGAAATCCATTTCATGTTTCTCCCATATTAAACAATGAAATGAGGAATCTCTCTAGACTTTATACCAAGTTCAATAAAGAAATAGTAAATATTCGTGACTGGGATGAAAAAATTGGAGTACACTGCATGAGGGAAGGACTCATCCCTGGGCTGTTATCTTTTTCTCTTGCTAAAAAGGAACCCAAGACTATGTATGAGTTCTATACTAGAGCTGATAAATACATCAATGCGAAAGATATTTTTCGGGCTAGGATGCATCTAAAGAAAGGAGAAGATTTCAAACCTAAGCCCAAACAACCCACCCAACAAGGCTAGAACTCAAGGCCACCTTTGAAGAGAAAGTACGAGGTTATACCCTTCTCAACACACCTCAGACTAAAATTTTTCAGGAGATGATGAATACAAAGTTCAGGGACCTGCAAAGACCTCCCCCCTTTAGAAAGCATACACAGAAAGATAAGTCCAAGCATTGTGCATTTCATGAAGGTCATGGACATAATACTGAAGATTGCATCAACCTTTAAGACACTATCGAATCTATGATCCGGGATGGTCATCTAGGCCGATATGTGTGTTAATATTAGAATACTAATTAGAGAGGATGACAAAATTACAGTAAATGAAGCTACAACCCTCGAAGAAGCCCATCTATACCATATACCCTAAATCTCTTTCTTTGCTTTTCTATCAAAGAAGATGGTTACCTGCGAGGAAAGAAAATCCTAGTGTAGGCCCATCCCGAGGTAATGCCTAGAACCAAGAAAGAGCACAATCCCAGGAAAATACTAATCCAGATAATGATCGGCATCACGCCAAAGTAACCCGAACAATCAATGCCATCTCGGAGGGCGTCGTAGGTGGTGGTGAATAAAAAAATGCAAGAAAAAAACACTCCAGGCTGTTTTGAGCTTCGCATCTCTCTTAAGATCTAAGTCGAATAGCGGAGTAAGAAAGACCACGCCAATTTCATTTACTGATGAGGATTACAGATGCACTATCCCAAATCTTGACAATCTCATGGTGATCTTGGGAATAATAACTAATGCTAAAGTTCGTCGCATATTTGTTGACCAAGGGAGCTCGATTGATATTATGTTCCTAGATTTATTTGAAAAGTTGGGACTATTAAAGAAGGAATTTATCTCGTATACCAGAGAGTTAATCAGATTCATTGGAGACAAGATCACCTTGGTGGGATACATCGAGACTTATTTGACTTTGGGGAAGGGTTCTCTTTTCAAGACACTCAAGGTCAAGTTTCTCGTGGTTGACTGCCCTTCAACTTACAATGTTATATTGGGCTGTCCCTCGCTCAATGCTTTCAGGGCTATCATCTCCACACTCCACTTGGCCATGAAGTTTCTCGACTAACATGACATGGTTATTTTGGTTAAAGGAGACCAGACTACAGTAAGAAAGCGCTATAACGAAATCCTAAAGATTTCCAAGAAGCCATGGACCACGGACCAATGTAACAACCTAGTTCTAGTCATTACAGACCATGTTAATGTCCTCTTGACTGAGCTAGATGTTCATGAAGAGAGTCGTGGTATGCGCCCTTAACTTGATGGAGAAATTCAATCTTTTTAACTTGGTGCCAAGCCCGATTAGGTAACAAAGATTGAAGGACATCTGAGCCTGGAGAGAAATCCCTGTTAATTGAATTTCTTGAGAAAAACAATGATCCATTTGCCTAGACATTGACGGATATGCCAGGACTAGATCCCGAATTTATTTGCCACTGATTTTCCATCATGAAGGATGCGAAGCCGGTGGTACAATGAAAGAGAAAAGTCAAACTTGAGAGATAAGAGGTAATTCAGAAACAGGTAAAAGAGCTCCTAAGCACTGGATTTATTAGAGAAGTTTATTATACACCTAGCTCTTTAAAGTGGTCCTAGTTAAAAAGTCCAATGGGAAGTGCGTATGTGTATCGACTATACAGACTTGAATAAAACTTATCCAAAAGTCCTTTATTCACTTCCTAACATAGACAAATTGGTGGATAATTCATTCGGATTTCGGCTACTCTCATTCATGGACGCTTATTTTGGATATAATCAGATTCCTGTGAACACGAAGGATGACGATAAGACCGCGTTCATAACTGAGATGAGAAGCTATTGTTACTATGTCATGTCACTTGGATTAAAGAATGCAAGAGCAACTTACTAACGAATGATGAATAGGATTTTTGAAAAACAAAATAGTAAGATGCTAAAAGTTTATATAGACGACATGATAGTCAAGACAATGGAGACCAGTGACCATGTGAAAGATATGGAAGGGGTATTCACCCAAATACGGAAGCATAACATGAGACTGAACCTAGAAAACTGTGCTTTTGTAGTTTAGGCTAGCAAATTTTTGGGACTTTTGTTGACAAATCGAGGTATTAAAGCCAACTCAAAGAAATGTTAGATTGTCTTCAACATGCGCAGCCCGTAATCTGTAAAAGAAGTGCAACAATTGATAGGTCAGCTAGGGACTCTCACTCGCTTTCTAGCCAAGACCGCTCAAAATCTTTTTCCTTGTTCAAAACTTTAAAAAAGTGAAGGAATTTTGAGTGGACCCTAATAAACACAATTTTCATGTATTAGTTATCGCTCATATTTAGTCTTTTAAACCTCTTATGTGCTTAATTGATTGATCTTAGCCACATTTTATAAGTTTGGGTTCAAATTAGGTTTAATTGTATTTTTTTAACATTATTGGAAATTTTACATTATTTCTATATTTTGGGCATAACTTGAGTTTTAGACATCTGAAAATTATGAATTTTACATTGTAGGAAAGTTAAGAGAAATATCTACAACTTATGAAGAGCTCAAAGCCTGAATCAGATGTCTAGTGGGTCACATTGGGCCTAAAATTTAGAACAGAGATGCTGTGGCTAAAACTTGGACAATATGCAGAGATTAGGCCATAATTTGGGCTATAAGAGTCATATGGAGCTGAGAACGGTGCCATTGGAAATATGAGACACATATATTTAACTCTTATGAAGACCACTTATCAAAACTATGACATTTTGATAGTGTTCTCACCCTTTGTAGTCAGCTAACGGGTCTAGAAAGTTGTTAAGAATTTGGGCATAATTCTTTTATCCTAAGCCTAAATTAGGCAAATTAGGTGTCTAATTAAAACTAAGAGAAAGAAGATTAACCATAAGGTAAGGAAAAACTTAGATTTTTAATTTTAGAGATAGTTATTTAAGCAGTAGCAGCAACCCTGAACATAACCCTAATTTTTTCTTAGCCGCTATTGCTTGTACTTTCTCTCTTCACCTCTATTCCTCTCCATTCTCTCTAGGTTTTTCTTTCTTTTTTGTTTTTCTTACCTTCTATCCATGAAGGGTTAGAACCTTTTAATTAATTCTAAGGATTGACAATCTTGATATTTATCTATGAGATTTTGTTTTGATTGTTTTACATTTAATTATTAATCAAGTTTCTCTTTTACTTGTTAATCAAGTTTCTCTTTTACCTCTTTTGATTTTGTTAAATTTGGATTGAAATGCTTAATTTGATTTGGATGTTGATGTGATAATTGCTTAACTACCATGTGTTTAATGAGATTTACAAAGACTAAACAATGCATCAAATGTATTTGATAGATTGTTAAGCTTGATTGTATTCTGGGTTTTAGGTTAATTTAGGATTAAATGGGTGCTTAATTCATTTAACTTTGATGAATTAAATTCTGAATGCTTATCTAGTAGAGAATTCATGTATCATCTTAAGGCTTCTTGATGTGATTTAAAACTAAGAATCTGATTAGCAATTGAATGGATTCCTAGTGATCAATGATGAATTAAATTCAAGATTAGTTGATTTCTTTGGATTGATTATTTACTTAATTATGTTTACAGTTTTTAATTGCTTTCATTTAATTAAGTTTGTAATTTTTTTCCCTTTGTTAACTTCTTAATCTGATTGCTTAATTAGAGTGATCTAAGGACTCGACTCGATTGTGCCTTATACTACAAGTAATTTAGTAAATTGGCTTACAAATTAATATAATTTGATAGTCTTAGCAGCTATCAAACCCTATAGTGTGAGGCTGCCTTTCAATAACTAAAGAAGATGTTTTCCACACTATTGATTTTGACAAGATCGAATCATGGATAAACACTTTATGCTTATCTCTCTGTCAGCAATGAGGCAATCAATTCAGTCCTGATAAGAGAAACAGATGAAGGTCAGAGGCCAGTGTATTTCATCAGCAAAGTCTTGCAAAGCCTTGAGATCTATTATTAGAAGATTGAGAAACAGGCTATAGGATTGTTGATTAATGCTAGAAGGTTACGACAATATTTTCAATATCACCCTATGATACCAAGGACGGATCAACCGATCTGCCAAGTGTTGCATAAGCTGGATCTCGTCAAAAGAATGATTGCTTGGTCAATGGAGCTCTCCAAACTCAGTATCACTTATGAGTCAAGACAAGCCAAAAAGGCTTAAGTCTTATCTGATCTTTTGGTTGATCTTACAACAGATTCTGTCCATCCTAGAGTGAAATCTTGGACTAACTATATCGATGGATCTTCAAATCCCAAAAAGAGTAGCGCCAGAGTAATGTTAGAAAATGAAGTTGGACTCGTGTTAGAACATTCTTTAAGGTTTGAGTTTCCAACTTCAAACAACCATGTTGAATATGAAGCACGCATTACGGGCATCAACATGACAAAAGAAATGGGGGTTACGGATATAATTCTATACAACGATTCCCAACTGGCGACATCCCAAATTTTGGGTGAATACCAGGCTATAGAACCCTCATTGTAGGAATACTTAGCCAAAGTAATGAAGTTAATGGAAAGTTTTGATAGTGTGAAGGTGGAACATATTCTAAGAGTTTAGAATTCTAAAGCTGAAATCCTGCCAAAGCTTGCCAGCACCAAGAGCCTTGGCAATAACAGGTCCATAATTCAGGATACCTTACTCACTTCCAATATTACGGACAATAAAGTCCTCATACTAGAAGATGACAAAACCTGGATGACACGCATAGTTTCCCACCTCCGCAATAGATTATTACCTGAAGACCAGAAAGAAGCCCAAAAAATAGTACGGACAATGGCTTGGTATACCATCCTTGATAATCAGTTGTACTATCGCGAGTTTTTTTCTCCCTTCCTTAAGTACCTCAGTCCTAAGGAAGTGGAATATGTCTTGGCCAAAATCCACGAAGGGAGCTCTAACCATCACCTCGATGGAAAGTCCCTAGCATGGAAAAGCACTAAGGGCTAAATACTATTGACCTAGTATGGAAGCTGATAGCAAGAAATATGTCCAAAAATGTGATCAATGTCAGTGGTTCTCAAATATCTACGCTACTCGACCAGAAGAACTATCTATGATGTTTATCCTTTGCCCTTTTTATCAATGGGGGATGGATATCTTAGGTCTTCTCCCCTAAGCACTAGGGTAGAACAAATACTTAGTGGTGGCTATTAATTATTTCACTAAGTGAATTAAGGCTGAATCGTTATCCACCATCAATTCAGCCAGGATCCAAAAATTTGCTTACAAGAATATTATCAGCAGGTTTGGTATCCCGGAGTCTATCGCCACGGATAACAGAACCCAATTCACTGATCAAAAGTTCAAGGATCTCTTAGCTGGTCTCAAGATCAAACACCATTTCACCTCAATGGAACACCCAAAGATCAATGGGTAAGTTGAAGCTACTAATAGGGTCATACTTTGAAGAAGAAAAAAAAGCTCGATGACACTAAGGGAAATTGGGTTGAGCAGCTCGATCATGTCTTATGGGCATATCAGACTACACCTCATTCTTCCATCGGAGAGACTCCCTTTAAATTAACCTATGGTTATGAGACTATGATCCTGGTAGAAATAGGAGAATTGAGTTGGAAGAGACAGAACTTTTCAGAGGAGGCCAACTCAGACCTCATCCCCTATGACTTAGACTTGTTGGAAAAACAACGCCGCATTACTCATATCTGTGAAGCCGCCCTTAAACAAATGATTGCAGCATGATATAATTCTAAAATGATACCATGAAGAATTATTCCTGGTGAACTCGTGCTTCGTAGGGAGGATATCAGAGGTAAAAATGTGAATGATAGAAAGTTAGCTCCTAATTGGGAAGGACCATACAAGATCGTGTCTAAAACAAACACCAGAGCATATACTCTAGAAATTCTCTCTGGAAAAACTATCAAGAATTTCTAGAATGTTGATAAGCTAAGGAAATATTATAGCTAGACCCCTTTAATTGTTATTTTTATCATATAAGTGATGAGTTCTGACATGAATAAATCAATTATTATTTTTTTAACACTTAGTTATTTTATTCTTCTATAACTATTGTGACCCACAAGGTGATCGTACCTTGGAGTGCTCCGAGAAATACAAGGTCTAATTAGGATAAGATATTCTGATGGGTGAATGAAGGTAAAAAAAAAAGAATCTACTTGACCAGTATCCAGGTTCAAGGAGTGAATTCAATGGTTTTAACTCATATCTTAATGAGCTTGACCTTAACCCATAAACATAAAAGTTTAAAGAGGTTAAGAGTATTTGACCATTGCCCGGGATACGTGGACGCCGCTCTAAGAGGATTCTATGTCAAAATCATACTTTATAGTTTCATCATTGAGCTTGAGCTTGACCTATAAGCCTAAAAATGGTTTAAAGTGGTTAAAAATAGCAAACCATTGCCCGAGATATATGTACGCCACTCTAAGAGCCATATGTGTCAAAACTATACTTCGTAGTTTTACACTTAAAAATTTGACTAAGTGTCAACAAAAGTGGAGAAACATGATAAATAAACAAAGCGGACCATGGAAAAAGAACCACCAAGGTCGAGCATTGGACCCATCTCAGTTGAGAAAAATACGAGCATTCACTAAGTGTAAAAAACCACTAAGATCGAGCATTAGACCTATCTCGGTTGGGAAAAACATGAATGTTCACTAAGTGTAAAGGAGGAATTCCAAGATTGAGCGTTGGATCCATCTTGGTCAAATAAAAGCAAGAATATGCACTAAGTATGAATGAAATCACTGAGATCGAGTGTTGGACCCGTCTCGGTGAGGAAAAAGAGAAGGCAACAAGAATATGCAAAAAAAACATTCTAAGCAAAAAAATGCTCGAAACCTGGGACTTGTCCAAATACAAATAAAATTAACCTTATGCAGGGGGCAAAATAAAATAAAAACAAAACAAAAGGAAGAATCAGACATCTGGGGTAGGCTCTTCTTCCGTCTCTGCCTCCTCAAATGGTTGCCCTTCGAGCTCTCTTCTTTTTCTTCCACGCTACCACCCATTGCTAGAACCTAATTAACCAGAGTGTGTTTGGGGATGGCATTCGCAACGCAACCATCCCGGACCACCTTCATCAAACTAGTTCCTTCCATGACAAGGTCCAAATTCAGCAGGCGTAGTTGAGCGCGAGCATTAGAGAAGGATTCATCCATCGAGTTAGCTTATTCATCTTCAAGATATAGAATATCACTTTTCAGCCTCAGATTATTGTAGAATCTCATTCTCAGCTCAGAGTGTGATTAGGGTGGACTCAACAGAAGACATTTGATATTTTAAATTATTTTCTCAAGCAACCCCTTCAACAACTTTGGCCTAGAGCTCGATTACCTCAGCGACCCCTTTATAAATGTTGTGAAATCAATAAGTGCACCAAATCGCAAAAGTAATAAAGAGTGAGAAAGAGTATCGTCCTATAAGGATTAAGTTATTAATTACTAAATTCACTGAAATTGACACTATCTAAGCTAACGAAGAAAAAGAGTTATTACAAATTTAATTAAAAAGAGAATCCAAAATAAAGATTTTTAAAAGAAATAAATCAAGTAACAAAACAATAAATCAAAGTGGTGAAAAACAATGGTATTAAAGTGTTAGGGTTACGACTTCAGTTGAACTCTTTAAATGCACATTCAATTATTGGTTTAATTATGTTCTATTTCAATGATTTATGATCAGTTCCCAAAATTAATTAATATTCAATCTCTTAGTATATTAATCTTCTCACTCTATTTAGAATTAACTAATCACTTAGTCTAACCCCAAATAGAAAGACATTATCGTAAACGAGGGAATTAAAAGAAAGACCACATAACTCACAACGTCTATTTCTAGCGATTGCAGAAATTATGGTGTTTATCACATGTTCTAAGCTCATGCAAATTTTTTCAAATCATACATTAACCCAAAAATCATTCCCAAATTAATCAAGTTTAGAAAAACATTAAGAATAGAGATAAACACGTAAATCATGAAATAGAAACATAAATTAAACCCATAAAAGAAATTACATCATTAAAGTTCAAGATCCATCATCCCCCTAACAAAGAAAAAATTAGTTACACATGAAAAAAAAAAGAACATAAAGGGAATAAAACGACAAACTCCATTAAAGATAAGTGGAAGGATGAATAATATGCCTAATCTTCAAGCCTTGTTGCGCCCACACTAACATGGGTTTGTGCCTCTTTGACGGCTGCTGAATTATGACCAAGTGTGTGTTCAATTTGGCAAAATTTGGTTATTTATAAAAAATAGCATGTCAGCCTACACGACCAGTGCTCAAGTTCTAAGCGCTGGGACACTAAAAAGGTTCTTGGCCTTCGGTGAGAGAGTTCGGTGCTCAAGCGGACGATGATTGAAATTCCTTCTTTTTTCTTACTTGTTCAAACATCCAATCTTTTCCACATGCAATTACCTATAAAAAACATATAAAAACACATAATAAGAACATAATTTTAAAAAAATAAAAACATGATAAAACTTAAGAACAAAACTCAATTAAAAAGATTAAAAGAGAATGAAAACCCAAGAATTTGAACCGTAAAAATATGAATTTTTGAAGATTCATCAATAAACACCATTTTTATGTATTAGTTAACCCTCATATTCAGCATTTTAGACCTCTTTTGTGCTTAATTGATTGATTTTGGTCACAATTTATAAGTTTGAGTTCAAATTAGGCTTAGTTGTATTTTTTAGCATTATGATAATTTTACACTATTTTTGTATTTCAGGTATAACTTGAATTATAGACATCTAAAGATTTTATCTTGTAGGAAAGCTAATAGGAATATCTACAACTTTTATGAAGAGCTCAAGAGTTGAATCAGACGTTTAGTAAGTCATATTGAGCCTCGAATTCAGAATAGAGGTGCTATTACTGGAACCTGAGCAGTGTGCAATGATTGGGCCGTATCTTGGGTTGTAGGATCGATAATGGGTGAAATCGGTGGCATTAGAAGACAAAACTCATCAACTTTTATGAAGACCAATTATCCAAACAGTGATGTTTTGATAGGGTTTTTAACATCTGAATGAATATGATGGGATCTAAGAGCTGTTAAACGTGTTTTGGCCATAACTCCTTCATTACGTGTCCAAATATTATAAATTAGGTGTCCAATTAAAGCTAATTGGAAGAGGAAGAGTCTAAGATAGGGAAAAACCTATAATTTCACTTTTAGGGTCTATTATGTGGGAGAGAAATCCCAAAATCGAGACCACTCCATTCAGACTTCACTTCTCACTTTCTCTCTTGCTCCTCTTTCCTCTCCTCTCCTCTCCTTTTGCTCTATTCTATATTTTCTACTCTTTATTTTTTTGCACTTTACTTTTATATTTTGTGCTCTCCATTCATGGAGAGCTAGTAATCAATCCTACGGATTGAAACACTCTTGAAGTGTAATCTTGAGACCTTGTGATGAATGTTTACATTCTTGTTGTTAATCAAATTTCTCTCCTCCTTCTCTTGATTTTGTTGCATCTTGACTGAGTGCTTAACTCAATTTTGGTGTTCATGTGATAGTTGCTTAACTATCATGTGTTTGCAAAAAACTATGTAATGCATCAAAGGTGTTTGATGTATTGTCTAGCTAGCATGAATTCTTGTATAAGGTTGATTTAGGGTCAAATAGATGCTTAATCCATTTTTTGTTGATTGACCAAATCCTAGGTGCTTACCTAGTAGATAATTCATGCTTGGATGATGATTTCACATTAGATTAGGCAATGCACTAAATGTGTTTGATGAATTGTTTAACTTTGTTGAATGCTAAGTATTATGTTGATTTAGGGTTGGATGAATGCTAACTTCATCTAACGTTGATTAACAAAATGCTAGATGTTTATCTAGTAGAGCATACCAAGAATATGGTTAGCCTGTGAATGAGTTCATAGTAATCAAGGATGGATTAAACTCAAGAATTGTTGATTCCCTTGAATTCATTATTTTTCTTCATTCTGTTTACAACATTTTACAGCATTTTGATTACTGTCCTTTGATTACTTTTTTTTATTTACTGCCTTTTAATTATTGTCTTTTATTTACTGCATTTTAATTATTATCTTTCAATTTGTGTCTTTTAATTAATGTCCTTTAATTACTGTCTTTTAATTATTATCTTTTAATTACTTTTGCAACCAAACCCCCTAGTTCTAATTTCCTAATATAATTGATTAATTGGAATGATTTAAGGGCTTGACCCAATTACACCGCATACTATAAGTTTTTGGTGAATCGGTAAATAAATATCTTCTAATTTGGTAGCCTCAACAGCTATCACCCTTTCCGTAATTTTGGCCTGGAGCTAGGTTATCTCAGCCTGCGCAAGCCAAGGTCTTCATTGACTTGAGCAAGCTCCCTGTCTTTCTGAGCAACTGATAGCTCGAGCTCCTTCTTTTCATCCCGGAGGGCATCCAGCTCCTTATCCAACTCTCGAGTATGACAAACAAACTCAAAAGCATGCTCTAGAAATCAAAGAATGAAAGTGTTGTGAAGAGCCTTCACCTGGGCATCCCGGAGGAGCTCGATCAAGTCTTACTCAATTAGGACATCTTGGTTAGCTTGAGATAAAAGGGTAGTTAATGATCCACCCAGGATCAACCCCTATGCCCCAAACTAACCTTCCAGTAAATTGTAGAGGTACGCCCTCCGGGATTTTAGTCTACTAGCCTGCAGTAACATGCAGCGGAGTAGCCTCGATCATCGGTCTTTTCCTTCTTTGCTCTCGTTAGCCATCAGATCAATAATCGTTGGCTGGGATTCGGACTCTATGGCCCCAGCTTTTCTTTGGGCCAACTGTAAGGCGTAAGCTTCAAGCCTACTAGAAGGTGCCATGCTTTCTGCAAACAGGAAACAAATATGTTATAACATTTACGAAAGATTAGAAAAAATTATGAAATACAAGTCAATCAAATATATTTCAGATGGGATACCTAAGAATGACCTTAATGAGTCAGAGGGCTTATCTAGGACATCTCTATAGTAGATGGCCCCACCGTTATCAGCCCATTCAACTAGAAAGTTAAGGATGTTGGCATCATCTTCTAATAAGGCGGACATCATAGTCTTTATTTCTTCTAAGCTTTGATCCCACATTGCTTGGGCCCAGTATAAATATATCTTGGGTTCACCGTTTGGGGTAACAAAAAAAGGCGTTAACCCTGGAGCTCCTTCAATTCGGAAGAAATCCTTCTTGAAGTTCTTGAAGGACTCTTGGTATAGTTTGAATACTTTTTCCCCTCTTTGCGCACGTAAAGTAACCCACCCCTTTTGAAAACTGTTCTCGGAGGATGAAAATCAGGTGAAAAGGAAAAAAAATGACCTCAAGGAGTACGACTGTACGAAAATCTTGCAGATGAGTTAACAGGTTCGGATAAAGCCCCAAGCATTTGGATGTAGCTAGGTTGGAGCCACACGCAAGTGGTTGAGGACTCCGACCTCAAACTTAGGGAACAGAAGTCAAATTTTGATATGGGTGAGCAACGTATTGTTCATGTATATAAAGTGGTCGCCTTTCATTCTCATTGAATAGACTCTCTCCTAATTAGAAGGAGCTCGAATAATGTACTTTTCATCCCTTAATTTATCCTTTGTTAAGTGAAGGTATTCTTGTTTGGAACGGGCATCCTCCAAGCTCTCAATGCTTGAAGGAGAACCCAATACTTCTCGGTCAACCCATTATTATAGACCAACGTTTCTCGAAAAGATGTATACTCTTGGTTCTGAAGTAGCCGCTCTCTGACGTGTCATATCCAAGTTGGTAGCGTTACCTACAGAGGTCGTACTCATGTTAGAATCAGAAGAGGATTCATTAAGATTCTCTAACTCTAACATGACCGCAAAGAATAGACGTGTTTGTCTTTGCTTTGCAAGTTCCCTAGCACGATCCACCATTCGTAATGCCTCCAAGATATCTATGCCAGTTATCGGCCTCAGACCTCTATCAAAATTTCCACCATGAGAAGAACGTCTCCATCGCACTTGAGGCGGCAGAGACGGTGAAGCAATAAGAATTTCTAAGGAAATACTCTCTCCATCACTGTTTTGTGACATTCTCACCCTCACCATGATATTTTTGGCGGAAAAAATAATAGATAAGGAGAATACCTTGAAAAGTAGCGAAGTAAAAAGCTTGATAAGAGTAAACAACCACCAAGAACCATCATTTTTGCTCACAGGAAATCGCCTAAGGTCGTCAGAGAAAGAAGCAGAAATGGAATAAGAGAAAAAAGCGAGGGGTGGGGTTTTCCCCTCACCCTTTATTTATAGGCATCAGAAAACCTCCCCCAATCGTTGCCAAAAGAAGGGATAAAATGGAGAATTCGCATCAAATTTGAAATAGTAATCATGGCGGTATGAAATCCAAACGATGACTTCCAATATTTTTTGACCACATGGCGTATTGTTCCTGACAAAGCAGTTGAAATGATAACACTCAGAGTTGAAGTGACGTGTGACGTTGCAAAAAGATATTCAAACCGGATCACAGACTTATGTCATGATATAATGATATGTTTGAAATACGGATCTCGATTTGAGATCGAATTACTTTCAGAATTGGATGAACCCCACAAACAAAATATATATAGGGGCAACTTATGACAAATCTTGGATGACGGTGTATTGACTTTATATAAAGTGATCCATTCCGGATCTTGACATTATTCATTAACACTGGGGCATTCTACCATATATCACAAACCTTGGCCATTGGTAAAAACATCGCGAGATCCAACATTTATATTACGACTTAGATCCCTTTATCTCACGCATGTCGTTTGTTCCTGTTGAACTCGAATATCTTGAGACTCAGCTATTATATGTAAACGCCAAGCTGGGGGCAATTGTTCTGGATCAGGTTTTGGGTTACCAGTTCATGAGCAACCCTGTCTGTTCAAATTGGATCCTAGATATTTATGCGCTATTAGATAAGTAAATATTCCTATTCATGATAAATAAATCTCTCACAGAATCTCTCATAAATAAGAAAATCAATTATATCCCTAAAAAATAGAGGAATTAATTATAAAAGATAACAATCTCATTAAATTCTTATCTTAATTAACAACATTTAATATGGATTTAACTATGATTCTTATTAACTAAAATGCTCCTATAAATATCATCCAAGATAACAAATATTTTGTAAATTTAATAAATGAGAATATGTAAATATCTTATAAATTATTTTTATTTTTTATTTTACTATAATTAATTATATCATTATAAAATTATAAGGCCTTAAAAATTAAAAATCTAAGGCCACGTTTGGTGCACATGATAATATAGTATAATATAAGATGATAGGATAATATAAAGTATGATAGTATAATTAATAGGATAAGACATAATCATATCTTTTGTTTGATAATAAAATGATAAATTAACTGATTGTATAATATTTTTTAAGACCAAAATATCCTTTAGCATAAAAGTTAAAATAATTAGAAAATAATAATAAAAAAAGTCTTATGCAACTCTACAACTGAAACACACAGTAGTGGTGGTGGTCGGGGCGGCGGCGGTGGTGGTGGTGGGGGAGCGGTGGTGGCGGCGGCGGTGGTTATGGTAGGGGTGGCGGCGGTGGTGGTGATGGTGGGGGCGGGGGGTTAGCGGCGGTGGTGGGGCGACGGCGGTGGTGGGGGCGACGGTGGTGGAGGTGGTGATGGTGGTGGTGATGGTAGTGGTGGTGGATCAAGGAGAGGGTGATAAGAATAAAGTTGAGGATACGATTGGAATAAAATCCTATCGAGATCTTATCATGTATCTTAGAGGAAAGAATATAGTTATCGACTTAGATAAGATAAAATGACTTGACTTGATTTTATTATATTATCAGTTGAACGCACTAAATATTAAATAAGATCTGATAATATTAATTTATACTATCATATCTTTTTAATACAATACACCAAACATAACCTAAACCCCTAACTTTATTTGCTTTATGCTTAATCCGACACTGAATACATATAATAGTAAAACGATTGACTACTGACTCCATAAAATTTGAATATTAAAGCATGATATTCAAATATTCATCCTCACAATTCCAACGGGCTAACATAAAATATTCAAATTAAAATATTTGAATGTTACATTATGCTATTCAAATGTAATAGCTCCAAAAACATAAAATGATAATAAACTATAGTGGATCACTATAGAAGCAAAGATTCAACTTTAATAATATTGAAGCTAGCTAACCAGTATAGAAAATTTGTTATTCCCTTCAACTTTAATAATACAGAAGCTAGCCAACCAGTATAGAAAAATTGTTTTTCAAACTATGTCCCACTTGACCCAAGCCTTTGAGCCACCAGATAGTTCTTTCTTCAAATTTGAAAGATCATCATCAACTGTTGTGTTCTATAATAAACAATGCAAACTGCAAAAATCAACAATTGGTCCATAAATTCCACAAAAAATATATAAATAAAGGAAGAAAACTATATATAGGCGGCGTAAAACTGAATTGAAGAATTCAAGAAGCGGCGCAAAATATATAAAAACGAGGAAGCAACTCTGCGGCCAAAACAAGCTGCACCCATGTGACACGAGTTGGTACAACAGCTTCCGATGCAGCCAGAGAAGAAGGAAAAGAACTAGTTCAATAAGGTAGAATTACATCAGATTTTTTTATGAGTATAAATTTGATCCACGTGTAGAATTTTTATATTATTATTATTTAACAATATATTAATACATCATTAAAATATGAGTTTTACTAAGAATATTAAAATAGATAATTTTAAATAAAAAAATAAAGTTTTATTTTTATTTTTATTGTATTAAATATCTTATTTTTATGTAAAACTTCTTATTTAGATAACCTTAATAAGTGTTCAAGAACACTTGTTAACAAAATCTTTAAAATATTTAATTTTTCTAAAAAATAGTTATGACAACCAAAATTCTTTTAATAATTTGGCAAAATATATATATGATTGGATAATAATATTATATTAACTGTACATAAAAATTGAATCCTATTTTCTTTGCCTCTCATTCTTTGTAGGTGTAGCTAAATTCTTACACTAATAAGGAGGTGATGAAACTCGTACAATTAATTTTGACAAAGATTATGTTAGATTATTATTACGTCGTTTAAAAAAATCAAATTTTATTATTTTTATTGGCTTATTGTAGTGCAAATAAATATTTAGATGAGTTTAATCATATTTTTTATGTTTTCAATTTATTTATACTATTTAAGTATTGACTGTAATTATTAAAAATCAATTATAATTTGGTTATAATGATTCTCTTCCTTGATTTGGTTAGAAAGTGTGAGATTTATTCGGACAGGAGTAAGAGTAATAATAATTTTTATAATATTCAAGAAGATTTGGTTAAGATAGTAAGGCATCATTGAGTGACGTAGTATTTTGTCTTTTTTTGGTTGTTGGGTGACTTCCACTTCGTTTTCTACCAAAAAATTATAATTTATAATAAGGAATACAATTAACGATTTAAAAAATATATAGTTAGCTAGAAAAAGTTTAAATATACAATTGATGTTACTTGTTAGAGCTTAATTGATATAATTTATGGGCTTAAATATGTTTTTAATCCTTTTAAATATAATAATTTTTAATTTTGATCCCTCTAAAATTCTTGTTATGGTTTTGGTCCTTTTAAATTTCGAAATAAGTGAAGTTGATATCTATCGTTATTTCATTCCTATTAAGTTGTGAAGTAATAAATGACGTTCCATGTCAGCGTTGTCACTTGCCTTTATCTCACATTCCATTATGCCACGTGTCCTTCATTCAATGGTTTGATGAATCTATGTAATCAAATCAGATAGTTAGGATAGTGTTCCCAAATATTAGAGGGAAAATTCCCAATCACATATGTCCTACACATAATAACTCCACTCTCAGCCCTACTCTCGTCCCCATTACGATTGCTTCTGTACCAAAAGCTAAGGTTGACTCTCATGCAAGAACGAACTGCATGGTGGAGGATCATGTATATGTGAAGGCTGAGGATTGTACATGTCTGAAGGCTCAGTGGAGTGCGTGTCTGCGTGGTGTTGAACACAAGTTTGTTTTGGAATTTTTCACTGGTGGTCCTTGTTAGAGATTGTGGGTTTGGGAATATTACTTGGTTTTTGTATACAATAATTGACTCATGTGGGGACCAAAATGTTAGGGTTATGTATTTTACTTCGTTTTTGTATAGAATATTTGATTCATGTGGTCCTTATTTATGTTTTGGTGGATTACAGAATGATGCTGAAAATGTGGGGATTCTTGTGGTCCTTTTTTGAAATTTTTTTACTCTTCAATTTCCTTTTTTTTTTGCCTTTTTTAATTGCTTTTCTTAACTGTGTGCACATGTAGGATGTCGTTTACTGTAGTTATTCATCATAGGGGGTCATTTATGAATGAACCCCCACTGACATATAAATGAGGGATGTAACTGCAGGCTGTTAATTAATCAAGACATAGACTAATGGTCCTATTTTAAGGCCATGAGATTAGTTAAAAAACAAGGGTATGATGACATTTCTAGGATATGGTGGAAATTACCTAGTTTGAGCTTTGAAGATGGGTTAAGACAGATTTTGTTAAACAAGCATGCCTTAGAGATGGGTAATTATGCAATGCAAAACAAGTGTGAGGTAGATTTATATTTAGAGCACATAGTTTCACAAATTATAATAACAGAAAGTAATTAAAAATTGTAAACAAAATTAAGTAAACAACTAATCCAAGGAAATAAACTAATCTTGAGTTTAATCCATCCTTGATCATTAAGAATCCATTCAATTGCTAACCAAGTTCTTGGCCTTAGATCACATCAAGAAGCCTTAAGATGATCAATGAATTATCTACTAGATAAGCATCCAGAATTTAATTAATCAAGGTTAAGCGAATTAAGCACTAATCTACTATTAAATTAACCTAAAACCCATAATTCAACCAAGTTAAACAATCCATCAAACACCTTTGATACATTGTTTAGTCTCTATAATCCTCATTAACCACATGGTAATTATACAATTATCACATCAACATCCAAATCAAATTAAACAATTCAATCCAGATTCAATAAAAATCAAAAGAGGTAGAAGAGAAACTTGATTAACAATTAAATTTAGAACAATCAAAATAATATCTCAGAATTAAACATCAAGATTGTCAATATCTAGGACTGATTAAAAGGTTCTAACCCTCCATGGATAGGAGTGAAGAAAAAAATAGAAAAGAAAGAAACCAAGAGAGCAGGGAGAGACAAAGAGATGAAGAAAGAAAGTGCAAGAGAGGATAAAAGAAAAATAAGGTTTTCTCGGACTTTCTACTTCCCCTTAAATAACTACCTTTAAAATTCAAAGTCCAAGTTTTCTTCTTCCTTAGGGTTAATATTATTCCTCTTAACTTTAATTAATTAGACACATGATTTGTATAATTTGGGCTTATGATGAGACAGTTATGCCCAAAACATTCTTAACAGCTCTCTAGACCCTTCAGCTAACTTCAAAAGGCTAGAACATCATCAAAACATTATCATTTTGATAAGGGGTCTTCATAAGCGTTGAAGATCTATGTCTCAGCTTTCCAATGGCATTGGTCCCAGCTCCATATGACTCCTACAACCCAAATTATGGCCTAATCCTTGCATGTTGTCTAGGTTCCAGTAACAACATCTATGTTCTGAATCCCAGGTCCAAGTTGACCCATTAGACATCCAATTCAACCTTAGAGCTATTTATCAAAGTTTTAGAGATTTCTCTCATATTTTCTATAAGGTAAAATTCATGATTTTTAGATGTCTATAACTCAAGTTATACCCGAAATACAAAAATAGTGTAAAATTCTCAATAATGTTGAAAAATATAATTGAGCCAAATTTGAACCCAAACTTATAAAATGTGGCCAAAACTAATTAATTAAGCATATAAGAGGTCTAAGAAACTAAATATGAGTGTTAACTAATATATGAAAATTATGTTTATCATTAATATACATTTTGATGACGATGAAGAGGAATGAAGAGGAAAGAGGCTTGGGACTAGATGATGGGTTTGAAGTATATGAGGGAAGGGTTAAAAAACCTAGGCCAAGTAGAAGATTTAAGAAGAAGACAACAACTAGATCCAAAGCTTAGGTGTCCCCAAGAAAGAAACAAAAGAAACAGAATAACAATAGTGGATCAGGGAGTTAGGCAGCAAGACCAAGTGTGGGCGTGGATAATGATGATGGGTTGGGTGTTGGAAATGATGATGGGTTAGGTGTTAGAAATGATGGTGGTGAGACAAGTAGGAGTGATCCAGATTTTTTTATACCTGTAAACATTAATGCAATTCATGATATAGATGGAGAATACTCTAGTGAAGAGTTGGATAGTGATTTGGACTCAGGGTCTGACTTAAACAACAACCAAGATATCATAAGTATAAGAAGGAATATACGTGCAAGGATTTTGAATTCAAACTTAACATGGAGTTTACTTCCTTAAAACAATTCAAAGAAGCTATTTTGGAGTACTCTATATTGAATAGGAAATTTGTGAAATTTCAAAAGAATGATGCAGTCAAGTGTAAGGTCATATGCAAGGGGAAATTTAGGTTTGTGGTGTTGGCTAGTAGAGTGGAAAAGAGTCATACTGTTAGGATTAAGACCTTGGTTGGAAAACATACTTGTGGGAGAGTTTTTGACACTAAAAATGTCAATACTAAGTGGGTTGTCAAGGCAGTGTTGGACAAGTTTAGGAATAATAGTAATATGACTTTGAAAGAAATAATTGGTGAAATCAAAGGGACATATGCAATTGGAATTACAGCTTGGCGGGCATAAAGAGCAATACAAATAGCTAAAGATATAGTTGAATGAGATACTAGTAAGCAATACACACTATTATGAAGTAACAATGTTGAATTGTTAAGGGCAAGCAGTGGAAATACTTGCAAGATATCACTAGATAGGCCTGCAAGAAATTTGCAGCCAATGTTTAGTAGCTTTTATGTGTTTGGAGGGGTGCAAAAAAGGGTTTATTGCTGCATGTAGGCCATTCAAAGGGGTGGATGTATGTCATTTGAAGACCAAGTATGGGGGACAAAAGGGACCCAAATGACCAGTACTTTTCACTAGCTTTTATTGTAGTTGAAAGCAAAACTAAAGAAAGTTGAAGGTTGTTTCTGACTCTGTTGTTGGAGGACATTGGAGATATCAACACAAATAGATGGGTCTTTATATCAGACTAACAGAAGGTACTATTGTGTAATATTTATTTATTTATGCTAGTGTGCTTGTATATATACTGCTAATTCTAATTGTGTCATGTTGCATAAGGGTTAATGACAACCTTTGAAGAGATGCTGATGGGTGTTGAATACAGGTTCTATATTAGACACCTATATAATAACTTTAAGAAAAAGTTTAGGGGAGGGATCTTGATGATGGCAACATCCAAGGCCACATATTTAGAAGCATGGTGGGAGAAGATGCTTCAAATACAACAGCTTAATGACAAGGCACATGATTGGCTAGCTATAATTCCTAAAATGCATGGTGTAAGCATGCATTTAGTTTTTACCCTAAGTGTGATGTGGTGATGAATAATTTCGCTTAGACATTCAATAGCACAATTCTAATGGCTAGGGACAAGCCTATAATAACTATGTTTGAGTGGTTTAGGACTTATCTGATGAGTAGGTTTGCTGCACTTAGAGAAGAACTTAACAAATATCCCGGTGATGTGATGCCTAAACCTAGAAAGAGATTAGACAGGGAAGTGTAGCATAGTAAAAATTGGTTTCCAACTTGGGCAGGGGAATTAAGATTTGAGGTAACCCACATGATATTCACTGAGAGTTTCATAGTGGACTTGCAAGTCCAAACTTGTTCTTGTAACTTTTAGGAGTTAGTAGGAATTCCATGTAGGCCTGCTGTAGTAGTCATTTGTTACAAGGGAGATAACCCTGAGACATATGTGCATGAGTGCTACTAAAGGCAAGCATATAAGAAATATTACGGACGAGTCATTAGTCTAATAAATGGACAAAATAGATGACCCGCAACTGACCATGAGCCAATTTTGCCACCAAACTACAAAAGAGGACTAGACAGACCGAAGAAATTAAGAAAAAGATATGACCCTCGTAAGTCAGTAGAGGAATAGGAAGCTGAGGTAGCTGATACTTTCACTAATTTGGTCTTTAGCTTTATTTTAATGCAGTAAAATAACACTGCCTTAATTTGTTGCAGGGAATACAAGATAATGAAGAGGACACCAGGGCAGAGTTGAATACAAGTGGAGGTATTGAGACTAATATTGCAAGGACAACCCAAGGTACTAGGGTAAATAACTAATTTTGTGTCTTATTTTAGTGTTATATGGTATTGCAATGTCTATTGTTTAAATGTGATCTCTCATTTGTTTTAGAGGGGAAGGGGTAGAGGAAGAGGCAATGCATAATCTGATGCAGTCCAAGAAACTACTACTGCAAATGAGAATGGGGTTGGAGAACGTTTAGTGGGTGAAGACACAAATGGATCAGCTAGGGTAAGAAATACGGATCAACTAAGTTTTTACTTATTTTGAGTTGGTTATCTAACTTAAGCTTCTTTTGCAGATTGAAAGGGGTATAGGAAGAGGTAGAGCACTGAGCAGAGGAAAGGGGACTACACCATCTGTTATAAATCAAGAGATTGCTGGAAATGAAAATGGAATTGGAGACAATGCAGCCAGTGGAGGAAAGGGAAGAGGAAGGGGTACTGCACCAAGTCTTGCAACTCAACCTACTGCAAGTCAAGATGTCATTGGAAACATAGTGTAGGTTGTTGTTATTCATCTGGATGTTACAAGTTCTGCTTCTGTTGCAAGTCAAAATGCAAGGACTGCTACAACCAATAATGGAGGAGGCACAGATAGACTCTGTAACACCCTAGCTCTTATACCAACTAATGTAACACCCTAGCTAGGGCATCACATTTCTGACTTCCGACTCATAATCTGAAAATAAGTTCGCACAAAGTTTGAGTTATAAAAGATAGGTTTCAAAATTTCTTCTTTACCGAAACGTAATTAGCCACCATTAGGTAATATTGAAAATCATATTTCAACTATTCATTATACAATATTGACACCAATTAATATCACAATTTATTAAAAGAAAATATAAAATTAACACACTTATTTTTTTAAATAAAAGAAAAACCCCATGATGGGATACTTAATAAGCTTTAAGAACAACAAATAAATAAAACTTTAATATACTTATTCCTTTTAAAGTCCATCTTGATGCATCGGACATTTGTTTTTGTCAACACCAAGTATACCTTCGAGTCTCGAATGTCCACTCCTTATTGTTGTCACCAATCTCGAGTATTTATCGCTATGTTATGTCTAAGTTTGAATAGATCCTTCTATTGTTTGATTTTAACAATACAAACACACAAGAAAATAACATAACAAAAGGTGAGATCACCTACACCAATACAAATGGAAAGATACCTCACTCTCAATACTGATAACAATACCAACAATATCATACTTGATAGATCATACCATAATCATGATCGACATTATCATCATCATCAAAGTCTTTATATACAATCGTTATATCCAATATTCCTCAATTAATATATAAGTTTGGATATAAATGTTCACAAAATGCATATGAAAAAATTTTTTCAAAAACAACTCCATGAAGCTTTTCACAATTTCGAAAATGTCCCAATTGTATTTATAGTGTTTAACCCAAAGACAATCTCCCATAAATTAATTGAAAAAAATCGTGTTCTTGTCGAAATATCGTCAATGCGATTACGTACAGTGTTTATTCCAATAACATGTGTATTCGAATAAACTTTTCAAAAGTTACGTTCCTTAACGTCTATATCCATCATAACACTATCAATTCTTATTCCCTAAACTTCAAAAACATGTTCATAATAGTTATTAGCTATATTTTATATTCGAATAACAATATATGTTAAAGTCCACCCCAAAACCACGTTCAATATCTTTTCAATTTCATTTGTTCAATTTATATCATATGCTTAAACCATACTTTTTTCAATACATGATAATGCAAAATCCATTCATAACATCTCATTTCTTATGCATACAAAATGCAAAATACAGATCATTGGAAAATCAAGTCTATTTTCTTATACAAAGTGTCCATAATAAGTTTCAAAACAAATACTAATATTTTAACAGAAATCATGTTATCATGTTTTCATATCGTTATAAAACACTTTCAAACTTGTATTTTTCAAAATTTGTAACATTTTCATTATGTTTTCACAATTCCAAAATGTTTTGTTACATTTTAAAATGTGAAAACGTTTGTATATTTTCATAAACTATAACACTTTTCTATTCACGCTTTCAAAAAACACTAAGTCTATAAGCTTCACTTTTAAATCTTCGTATTAATTGTTCAATGTCTTTCTCAATGACTTTGATGTAAAAATACCTTTCTGAAATAGCATATTATTTTCCACTGTTTTGAAATTGAGATATTTTTCAATAATATTTTCAATAGTTGTAAAATATTTGAACGCTTTCCAAATCGATAACAATTTTCCACCAATTTTCTATCATTTTTCATAATCGCGTAAAAATGTTTTATCTTTGTTCAATCATGCATGTGATTTTTAACAATATTTCAAATCATGTAAAATATTTAAGCTTACATAAAATATTTAAAGGCAATTCAAATCAGATATTTTATATTTAAATTAATGGAAATATTTTACTATATTTTAAATCATTTTTAAATATAAGTAAAGTATCATTTTTCACCATTTTACAATCATGTAAAATATTCCTCAATATTCCAAACATTATTTTGGACTTTCAAATAAGTCAATATCATTTTCAACACATTTTTAAGATACGTAAATAATTTTTCACCATAAAAAAATATTTCTCAACCTTCAAAAATTCTATTTCATCTTTTCTCAAAATATTATGACTTTGTATTTCATTTTCACATTTCCTTACTCAAGAAAATCTTTTAGTTTAGACTCAATAAATTCTTTTTTAGCAAATATAATCCACAAAATTATTTTTATGTATTGATATAAAAATTAATGTTTAAATCTTAAAAATTTCCACACATATTTCAAAACTTGAAAATAATTATACTTTAGTAAATTCTTAAATCACCATTATATTCTCCATTTTTCTCAAAGCATTTCATCAAACACAACCTTCTTCAAAATAAATTGAAGTTTTAAATATTCTTATTTACAAAATTTAATTCTCAATGATAAATTTTAATTCCATTTCCAAATTCTTATATTAACTTAGAGTTACGTTTCGCTTTGAAAATCACTTTGATTATAAAAATCAAAGCATTACAAGCCTTCAAAAATGTGGACATGACTATTGAAATCATCAAATATTTTATCCTTTTAAATTGATATGGTTTTGTAAATAAAATCGTAAAATTTTATTTTCAAAACAATACTGATATCATTATAAAAAGCCCACTTCTTCAAATTCACTTTTCACTTTCTTTAAATTCCTTTTTCACTTTCTTTGCAAATCCTTAAAAACAATGTTTGCCCATTTCATTCATAAATAAACTCATATTTAGAAAAATACTTAGGATCTTTTTACACAAAATAAATCAATAAAAACCTCTAAAATCGTATTTTTGTTCTCTTAAAAACCAAGGGAGCATAAACCCTTTGTTTATTTTCTATACTCTTCAAATCATCCAATCATTCTTCATGAAAATATTAATTTAAAGATACGTAAATACATTGTTCTAAATTTATCAAAATCTTATAAATGGCATTGGAACAATGAAATATTTTTCTTCTAACTTAAATAAATTTCATTCTTGTTTCTACACAAAATAAATCAATAAAATTTCATTCTAAAATTTGTGTTCATATTTTCTTAAAAAAAACAAACCTTTAATGTTCATTTTCCATACTCCTCAAATCAATCAATTTTATTCTTCCATAAAATATTAATTTGAAACAAAATATTTTAGGTGTCTTGAAGAATCAAGGTTAAATTGTCATTGTTCAAGTAGGGATCAAAATTTAATTTCCTTGTTCTTGAAAAATTTCAACATTGACCCTCATCAAGGGCATCAAAACCGTAGCTCTTCCTTGGCCATTGGAACCAAGATCAATTTTCTTTCCATCCACACATCATGGCATACATATATATATTTCATCATAAATATCACAAACATGCCATATACTCATCATGCATATTATAATATACTATCAAATCCATAAAATCATGCAAAGCATATTAAGCATAGATAAAAATAATCAAAGCATAAGAAAATAAATCAAAAATTACATATAACATACAATTAATTATTACATGACCATGGATTGGAATCCTCATTTATTGAATTCACCATCCATCAAATATAAGACCATCTCTCACAATACTTTTGATGAGATGGATCTCCCTCTTACCTCTTGAAGATCCTCAAAGCTTCTTGATTTTGCTTTTCTTTTCAAGTCCTTCAACACTTAAGTTAATCTCAAATTCAAAACAAAATATATAAAATTAGTATACTAAGCTTGATTAAGAAATCATGGATTAAAAATGGTTTAGATCATGAAAAAGAAAAGATAAATGAAGTTTCCTTACAAAAAATTCACCAACAAGAACTCTAGAACTTGATCTTAGTAAAAGTCCTTCAAGATGGAAAATTTAGAGAAAGTCTTCAACATGAAAGTTGTTTAGAATAATGTAAGGATTCAAGATCTATGGTTGGATTAAATTAAACAAACCATGGAACAATCATGGCTTAGAAAATCATAAACATGAATTTAAACCATAAAAATTAAAGTTTATCTCTAGGAAAGTAAGGTAAAAGTGGGATTTTGAAGCACTTAGAGTGGTATTTTGGGAAAACTTTCTAAATAAAAAGTGTTTGGAATGGTGTTTAGCTTTAGAAAATGATGAGAGTGAAAATTATAGGTGATGGATAGTGTATTTGGGTGTAGAGACCGAACCAATGGAGAGAAAATAGAAGGAAAAATGGTTGCTTGGTTCTTGGGATTTTGAGAGAACAAGATGGAGCTTTTTTTTTTTGGTGAAGTAGAAAAATGAATATGGAAGTGTGATCAAAGGTGCTTGCATAGTGGGAGTGAAAGAATGGAGAGATATGAATTCATTTGGCATAATTGAAGGCTATCACATGATGCACAAAGTCTTCCACTTTCTCATCTTTTTCTTTGGCCTAAAAAGGCTATACGTCATGTGGTAAACAATTACTCCTCCTTCCTAACACTCCAAAACCGTCCCCCGCTTATCATGCACTCCAAAGTTGTCATAATTACTTACTAATTGATTAGTTAATTCATTAGATTAAGTTTCTAATCAATCTTAACTAATTTTGCTAATTACATAACTAATTAATTGAATATTATTTCATATATTATAATCTCTAATTAAAATTAGGATATCTAATTAAAGAATTAGATTATAACAATTTAACATTTAATTTAGTTTATTGGCATGTTAATTAGGCTATTATTTGAAGCATTTCTAGCCATTGATTAATTCAGGGTTAGGATTTAGGCAATCTTTTAATTTAGAAGTGTAGAAGCTCTAAATCTAAGCCATTGGATCCTTCTCATTTAAATTCTAGCCATTAAATGTGTCTCCAAAATAAAGGTTAAGATTACATTCTTGTCTTACTTTTAATCCAGAGAGGTCATAATTAGTCTTTGCTACTTTTTTAAGACAAATTCCAAACATTAATTCTTCATCAAAGTCACTAATAAATGGTCTTTGTTATGCTTTAAAGACCAAATCTCCATTCTTAAAATCAAGATCAATTTTAAATCCAATGGTTGTAAATGGTCACTTTATATAATTAATTTTACACCGTTGATTAAATCTAGGTTGATATTGAAAGCTTGCTCTACTTAATTAAGTTTATTCTCACATCCATTGATTAAATCAATGATGATTATCTTATGTTTCTTTATTAAATTTATTTCTTGGATGAATTAATTGAATCAATAAAGGATATCCAAACCACAACAATGTTGACTTAAGCAATATAATTTCTATTTTTATCTACTAAAAATCCCGGGAGAAATGAATATATTTACTTGTATTTTATCTTAGATAAATAAATAAGAGGTCTAAAATCAAATTTTTAAAAGTATTTTCATTCAAAGTTTAGTAAGATCCCTGCTCGTTGCTAAACAAGATAAATTTTTCTATGCGTAAAAATTTTCACTTTGGGGCATGGACCCAACGGGCCACGTGGCTGGTCACCAGGTTGCCCACAAACACCTCGTGGGGCTCACAAAAGAAAAAATTTAAAATCACACATAAAATCACAAAAATTAGAAAATATATGATAATCAAGTCAAATTGTTAAAAAGACTACTAATTTCAAAGAAGGTGGAGTGGTGCTTACAGAAAAATAAATATGCAAAAATTTTTTCCATTCGACTCAAAACTTCGAAAATTATTATTTTCTAAACTGTGAGTAAATCACTCAAAACGATCAAATAAATCTTCTAATAAACAAAATAATTTTACAAAATCCAGAAATTACTAAATAGTAAAATTTCTTAATTGTCAAAATTAATTGCTTTAAGAGATGAAAAATAGAAATGAATTGTATATTCTTAATGGTTCCAGTGCAAGTTTCCCAAAATCAAGTGTTGCAACAACACCATAAGTCCCTGTAGTTCAACCAAGTCAAAAAAAGAAGTTGATAGATATTCAGTTCAACCAAACTTGTTAATCTACTAAACCAGACCAATGTAGCCACCATGTAGTAATCTACTAGCAAAACAATGCAGAAGGCGGTATTTCCTTTGAAGCTAGACAAATGGAGCACCAATTAGGTGTTAGTCATGGCAACCATTACCCAAGAGGTGATGACTCATGGAGGGGTATTAAAACTTTTCTCACAAATGCTTTTTAAAATAAACACAAATATTTAATCTATTAAATAAAAATGAAAATTTGAAATTAAATGAAGAATAAAAGCTTTAAAACAACAAATAAATAAATGTGTAATAATATAAAATTGCATAAAATAAAGATTGAGAAGAGAAGCAGGATTTATTATTTATCCCGATTTAAAATAACCCATACTATTTTACGTCCTCCTCGAAAACAATCTTAGATTTTATACTATGTATACAAGTTTCAATAGGTGCTTAAAATGTACCTAAAAAAACTTTTCACACACAAAAATTCTACCTTTGTGCTAAAGTCTCAAACACAAAAGGATACCTCACCAATACAAATCTTGAAAGATACCTTACCTTCAATACAGAAAAATAGAAATGTAGATGAAGAGAAATTCTCACAAAGAGTAGATGATACAATTTGAAACTCTATGAAACTCTTTAAGGATATCTCAAATTTTGGCGAAAAAGAGTACAGAAGTTTAGTAAAATATGTATCACAAAATAAAGCAAGAAAGAACTATTTCAGATAAATGGGTGTTACTAAAAGATGTCCCAAAAATATGTATTTATAGTGTTCTAAGAAAAAGAGTCGTTGGGTATAAATTAATATCACAATAAAAGCATAGAAAAATAACCGTAACGTGATTCTGGCCATGTTTATTCGAAAAACCTATGTGTTATTCGAATAAAACCTTTCACAAGTTACGTTCATTAACGTCTCTATTCGAATAACAAGTTTGTTATTCGAATAAACCTTCAAAAACATGTTCTGAAATATTTTCTGAGTTGTGGTATTCGAATAACACATTTGTTATTCAAATACACCTTTAAAACCACGTTCTGGTATGTTTTTTGGGGTGTGTTATTCGAATACCACATCCTGTAATCGAATAAACCACTCTGATTTCAAAAACTGACTTTAAATGGTCATAACTTCTTCATTTCTTATTCGTTTAAAGCAAATGACTAGTCATTGAAAAGATCTTTGAGTCTATTTTCAAATGAAATAAGTTTCAAAACAAAACTCAAAGTATTTTGAAAGATATGATCAAAAGAGTGACTAAATGTCAGTTTTACAAAACTCAAACTTGGCTATTTTTCATAGATTTGAACTATTACCATAACTAGCTTTTCAAAACTTGTTTGTTAGACATTTTAGCATGTGAAAACCATTTGTAAAGATTTGAAAAATATATTTGAGATATCTATAAGGCTTCTTACATAAAAATCCTAAGTCCTATAAGCTATACCATTTAATCTTCTTTCAGACTTGGCCTTTGACATGACTTTGATGTTATTAATACCTTCATGAAATAGGCATTCACATTCTCCTTGTGTTGAGCTTAATTGAGATTTTTTGCTTTCTTGCTGCAATGCTCACTCTTGGTACTTGGACTATCCTACAAAGTATTACTCACTTAAATAAGCATAGTTAGTCCAAATTCATAATTCAATATCTTCATATGCATGATTCATAGATGTATAACTCTAGTTAGTTTAACATGCATATAAGACTTTCATAGGCACATCCAAATAAGATATTTATCAATTACTAATGGATATGCTCTATATAGGATGCAACAAAGAACATAAGCAAAGTATTCTTTTTGTCTTGTATTTGTCATCATCAAAACTTAACATATAAAATCATTTGGGACAAACTTATTTCCACATTAGGGCCCATAGAAAATTAGGAAAAAGAGTTATGATCACTGGTGGAGTGCACTGGGCATATTGAGTTGTAATCTGGATATAAGACTTTTTGTGATTAAGATAAGTTATAGTTTTTTGAAGTTATCATATGTTTATTTTGAATAGATTGAGTATAGTTCTAGATACATAGTATTGATACTTTGTTTAGCTATAGCAATGCATTAAGGTTGATAGTATTTTAGTATGTAATTGTGTATAAAAATTAGATTAAAAATGTAAGTAAAGGAATATATATGGATCTATTTTGGTTTGTAATTATAATTGGTAGATTGTAAGATACTGCAATGTAATGAACTATTTCATCATAATACAATGAAACACAATGGAGGTTTTAGTACTATTTCATCATCAATATAATGAACTATTTTTTGGCCATTTACTTGATTCAAAGTTAGAGTAATGTCAGTTTATTTAGTTGATTAATACCAATACATTTAGTTCACAATGCACTATCTATTGTTTCATCAGTTTCTATCCCAAACAATAGCACATTGATATGTATTTTCAAAGCAATAATCTCAATACTTTTTGTTCACAATACTCATATCATTATCAAAAGCTCTTCATTTCATTATCAATTACATTAAAGCTCACCAAAAACCACACCCAACAACATTGTCACTTTAGTTCTCTCATAAATAAGTTTCATCTCTAGCTTAGCCACCATCCTTGTCATTTCTTCAACCACAACCTCATAATTATGGGAAAACTCACAAACAACTTCTTGTTTGTCCATCACCTCATCAGCTCATTCAAACCAATCACAGGAGCATTCCTTCTGCAAAAAAGAAAAAAAGAGAAAAGAAAAGAAACAAAATACAAGTGGAGAGTTAGAAATCTCAAACCCAGATATACTTGTATCAGAAAATAATTTGTGCTTACTCTCCAGTTTGGGCATGTCCAATATACTATCTCAGGATTCTTTACACTCTTTAAGGTGAAGTACAACATTACATATCCATAGCCACAAAGTCTCATTCACAATGACATGGTGGGGGTAGTCAAAGTTGATGATGAAGATCGCAAAACCCTAGCCATGGTAATGTATCTGCAAATGTCAGGGGTGAGGGACCAAAAAAGACAACAAATTGGTCACGAATAAGGAAGGAAATGTAGGGAAAGAACAAAATGAGCTTAGGGAGGAAGAATCAAGGTTAGAATTGTCCCTATAGAGTGGGGAAGAAAACAGGTGAGGGAGGAAGGGAGAATTAAGGCTCAAATGTTTCTGCACATTGGGAAAGAAAAGGAGGAAGAAGAAGTGACGTGGGGGACGAAACCCAGGTTGATGACTTACCATCCACGTGACACAATGAAATGTGAGATAAAGACAAGTGACAATATTAAGATAGAACGTCGTTTATCATTTCACCACTTAATATAGTTGAGATAACGATAATAACTAACTTCATCTGTCGAAAAATTAAAAGAGATCAAAACTATAACAAAAATTTTAAAGGGACTAAAATAAAAAATTACTATATTAAGAGTGATTAAAAATATATTTAAGCGTAATTTATGTGAATTTATTTTGTCCTACGAAAATTGTTACAATCCATTAGGATGGGTCTTTGGTTTTCGGGACACCGATCACGAACCAGTGGTGGGTATTTGAAAAGGACAATCTCAATACTTAAGTTAATCCATATAAGAAAGGAGCAAGAGTTAGAAAATAAGACTCACTTCCATTTTAACAATTATGATTGTGATTAAGTGAAAAAAAAGTGATATGATTAATGATATGAGAAGTAGTATAAAAAGTTATGTTAGAAAAAAAAGTGATAAAAAATCATAGTTGATTTTAATTCGGATGATTTCTCTATATAGGGGTCCTTTCCGACTTATCCTCAATGTGAACTCGGTGAAGGATCTCATTATTGAGGACGTGTCGTTTGCTGTTTGTACGTTGGATCTTCATTGTTCTTGTGTGAACTTAAAGCATGGGTTGGTAATTGGCATAGCAAGTTTTGAATCTATCCCTTAAGAGCCAATACAAAAATAGTAATATATTTGACATAGTTATTAAAGTAGTCTTGTTGAATTTTTGACTTTAGTTATAATAAAACATATAAAAAGTGACAGTAGAAACTCTTAGAATGGAGTCATCATCTTCAAACCCAAATCAAGGATATCCTGTATCTTTTTCCCATTACCAACTTACAAAGCATTATCTCTATTGGTTCGAACTCAGAGAACTCTTTTGTAGCATGCTTAATTGTTTATGAATAATTAATGTTTACACACATCACTTTAAACCTATATAATTATATTCTAATTCTGTTATATACTTCTAATATGAAAGGATGTGCACACATATGATGTGCATTAAACTTTATCACATGTTTATGATAATCTTACCTGCAACAATATCATCGACAAAGAAAATGGAAAATCTCTGTCATAAGTAATGTGAGTCATAATTAATAAAAGTAAAGAAATTTATTTGAGAAAACCGGGCTGTATTATTTTGATATATGCTAATTAAACTTCATATATTAAATTTGAATAAAAATTTGAATACTAAAATATAAAAATAAATATTAAAACTTTGAATATAAAAATTTGAATGTTAAAATATTAAAATAAAACGATTGACTACTAACTTCATAAAATTGAATATTAAAATATGATATTCAAATATTCATGCTGACAATTCCAACAGGCTAGCATTAAAATATTTGAATGTTAAATACGGTATTCAAATGTAATACCTCCAAAAACATAATATGATAATAAACGATAGTGGATCACCATAGAAGCAAAGATTCAACTTTAATATTATAGAAGCTAGCCAACCAGTATAGAAAAATTCTTATTCTCTTAAACTTTAATAATATTGAAGCTAGCCAACCAGTATAGAAAAATTGTTATTCCCTTCAACTTCAATAATATACAGAAGCCAGCCAACCAGTATAGAAAAATTGTTATTCAAACTATTTCCCATTTGACCCATACCTTTGAGCCACCAGATAGTTCTTTCTTCAAATTTGAAAGATAATCATAAACTGATGTGTTCTATAGTAATGCAAACTGCAAAAATCAACAATTGGTCCATAAATTCCACAAAGAATATATACAAAATGGAAGAAAAATATATAAAGGCGGCTTAAAACTGAATTAAAGAATTCAAGAAGCGGCGCAAAATATATATAAAAACAAGGAAGCAACTCTGCGGCAAAAACAAGCTGCACCCATGTGACACGTGCTGGTACAACAGCTTTCGATGCAGCAAGAGAAGAAGGAAAAGAAGCAGTTCAATTGGGTAGAATTACATCAGATAATTTTATGAGTATAAATTTGATCCACGTGTAGGATTTTTATATTATTATTATTCAATAATATATTAATACATCATTAAAATATGGGTTTTGCTAAAGATATTAAAATAGGAAGCTTTAAATAAAAAGGATTTTTTTTAATTTTCAATATATTAAATGTCTTGATTTTATCTAAAAAATTTTATTTTGATAATTTTAACAAGTGTTCTAGAATACTTGTTAACAAAACTTTTAAAATATTTAATTTTTCTAAAATGTAGTTATGACAATAAAAAATCTTTTAATAAGTTGAAAAAATATATATGATTGGATAATAATATAAATAAGTTTTATATTAACTGTATATCAAAATAGAATCCTATTTTCTTTGTCTCTTATTCTTTGTATGTGTAACTAAATTCTTACACTAATTAATAAGGAGATGATGAAACTCGCAAAATTAAATTTGACAGATTATGTTAGATTATTATTATGTAGTTTAAAATGAATTTCAATTTTTATTATTTTTATTGGTTTATCATAGTTTAAATAAAATTTTAGATGAATTTAATCTTCTTGTGCTTATGCTTTAAAATTATTTAAGCTATATGCTATTTAAGAGTTGACTGTAATTATTGAAAATCAATTATAATTTGGTTATAATGATTTTTTCCTTGGCTTACTTAGAAGGGATCAGATTTTTCCTTGACCGGAGGAAGAGTAGAAACAATTTTTATAATATTTAGGAAGATTTGGTTAAGATAGTAAGGGGCGTTTTTATCAAATAATCATTGTTGGAAAAATTATTTATCAAATGTTATTTTTTAAATTATTTATTAAAATATTATTTTTAAAATTATATATCAATCTATCATTTTTTTAACATAATATTTTTTAATAATTTTTAGCTCACACTAGATTCGCAAATAGTATGGCCTTCGACGTGATTACACCAACAAAGATAGGATAATTTATGTGGATGCGCCATAGTAAGGCATCATAGGTGGACATGTCATCCTCTATGATATTTTTTGTTGGATGGCTTTTACGATGATGTTTTTTAGCTATAAACGTTAACACATTTGACATTTTAATGTAGACAAAATAAATTAAAAAAATGTCACATTAGTTAAGGTAGAAAAAGTTGAAATATACCCTTGATAACCTGTTAGAGCTTTTTGATATCATTTATGTGAATATATTTTGTTTCATACGAAACCCGCTTGTTACACTCCATTTTTTTTTTTTTGATTAATACTATAAATAATTTTTTTGATGTTATATAATTTATGTTGGAATACTTAATTAGACAATTTTAAAAAGTTATATTTTAGATATGTGATTTATAATTTTTATCATATTATTTATTATTATTATAGTATTTATTGATTTTTTATATAATTTTTTATTTTTTTTTAGCGGATTAATATAATTTATTATATTTTTTTATTTTTTTTTTATTAAATTAATATGGGTTAAGCTTTAAAAAATATATTTTATCAATATATACACCTCTATTTTTAAAAAATATGATATAGATTTTTTCTACAAAGAACATGAAAGAGCATATATCTACTAGAGAGCATTTCATAAAATAAACTCACCTCCATTTTAATTATAGGTCAAGTGATTTCTATAATAGGGTCCTTTCCAATTATCCTCTGATGATCAAAACAATTAAGAAGGATCATTATTATTGATGATGTGACTTTGCTGTTTGTAAAAAAACTAAGTAAAATAATCTCCATTCTTTTTGTGAGTGTAACTTAAAAGCAACAACTTATAGTGCATCACATTTTTTCATATTTTTTAATATTATTTATCAATTTTTTATAATTTTTTTATTAAATTTGATATTTTAAAAAAATGTCAATAATATATATAATTTAAAAAAATGCATAATAATAATTTTTCTTCCAAGTTATCCTTCTGTGATCTCGGTGAGGATGTGACGTTTGCTGTTTGTACGTGGGGTCCCCATTGTTCTTGTGTGAACTTAAAGCATGGGCTGCTAATTGGCTTAGCAAGTTTTGAATCTATCCCTTAAGACCCAGCACAAAAATAGTAATATATTTGACATAGTTATTGAAACAGTCTTGTTGAATTTTTGACTTTAGCTACAATAAAACATATAAAAAGGGACACTAGAAACTCTTTGAATGGAGTCATCATCTTCAAACCCAAGTCAAGGATCTCTTGTATCTTTTTCTCATTATCAACTTACAAAGCATTATCTATTGGTTCGAACTCAGATAACTCTTTTGTAGCATGTTTAATTGTTTATGAATAATTAATGTTACATATATATACTTATATATACATCATTTTATACTTATATAATTATATTTTGATTTTGTTATATAATCCAAGTATGAGAAGACGTGCACATATGTGATGTGCATTAAACTTTATCTCATGTATATGACAATCTTATCCATCGGTTTTATTTTATTCATCCAATCTGCAACAATATCATCGAGAAAGAAAATGGAAAATCTTTGTCATAAGTAATGTGAGTCATAATTAATAAAAGCAAAGAAATTTATTTAAGAAAACCGGGCTGTATTATTTTGATATAAGCTAATTAACGCATACGCAGTTGATCTGCATAGTTGGCACTTGTACACGTATTTTGTCAAAAATATTATCAGTTTGTACGTGTACATGGGTACCACCTAGCTACATCTTATCAAAATTAAAAGCATGTTTGTATTGGTCATCGATAATATAGATAAGATAAGATGATAGGATAAGTTAAGGTATGATAGATAATTAATATAAGACATAATCCTATCTTTTGTTTGATAACAAAAGGATAAATTACTTATTGTATAATATTTTTTAAGACCAAAATATCCTTTAGCAAAAAGTTAAAATATTAATCGAATAATAATAAAATTATGAAAAATGGTGATCTGGTGGCGGTGGTGGATAATTAATAATAGTAATGAAATTGGTGGTGGCGGCGATGGCGGCGGCGCTAAGAGGTGATCAGTAGGTGGCGGATGGTGGCGGCGGGTGGTGGTGGTGGCGGTGGCTGTATTATTTTGATATAAGCTAATTAACGCATACGCAGTTGATCTGCATAGTTGGCACTTGTACACGTATTTTGTCAAAAATATTATCAGTTTGTACGTGTACATGGGTACCACCTAGCTACATACTGAAAATTAAACGTTTTATTTTATCATAGATAGATGCTCCCACAACTCTACTAAATACAAAATTAATTATTTGAAAACCTTGTTGACGACTGGGCGTGCTTTACACATGGCCTTCAATGGAATTAACTTTGCCAAGGTGAACCAACTTTGCTCTGTCATATCAATCTCTTCCTCACTTACTCGTTTCCAATCAAAGCATTGAATCAATAATCCCAAAGTCAAGCCAACGCTATGCATAGCCATGGCTTCTCCTGGGCAAGCCCTTCTTCCCAACCCAAATGCAATTAGCTTCTTTTCCTCTCCTTCTTTCTCATATCTCTCAGGTATAAAACTCGTGGCTTCACTCCACAACCGAGGATCTCTTTGCATGCCCCACCCATTAACTATCACTAAAGTGCCTCGAGGAACATTGAATCCTCCTATAGTGACGTCATCTGAAGACACGTGCGGTATTAGCAATGGAGCTGGGGGATACAACCGAAGTGTCTCAAGAATAATATTCCTAAGGTAAGGAAGTTTTGAAAGGTCAGACTCATTTAACAAGCGGTCCTGCCCTATGTGAGTGTCCAGTTCATCTCTTGCCTTCTTCAACACCTCTGGGTGATTCAATAAACTGGATATTGCATACTCCAAAGTCACACTTGATGAGTCTGTTCCAGCAAAGAGCATAGCCTACAAAACAATGCAAGTCAATCAAATAAAACAACAAAAACAATTAGGTGGATCAGTTATATATATAGATCAACTTATGTTAATATCGTATTATGTCATAAATCATGTAAGTCAACCAAATAAAGTTAAAAAATATATATATTTAATTTTACGATATTGGTGGAGCAAAATATGTGATTTTAGATAATGATATTCCAAAACCACTATTTAAAATTATTACCAAAGTAAGGCCTTTGATGATTTGATCAGTATAATACTCAGGTTGTGATTCTTGCAGACTTAGGAGATGGTCTATCATGGTATTTTGACGCTCCTCCCTGCTTCGATGCTCGTCAATGAGTGCATTCAAGGACGTATCAAATCTCTTACTAATATTGGCCAGCCTCTTCTCCACTTTTTCAAAATCAAACCACTTAAGAAAAGGGAAGTAATCAGCTTTGTTTGACACCCCAAGTAATTGCAGCATCTCTGCCAACGTCTCTCTAAATTCCCTGGCTTCATCCACATCCTTCATCTCAGAATCTTCACCAAAGTATCTCTTTCCTGATATCATTCTCATCATGTTGTTGTACATCATGTCACGGAACATGGAACTCAGCTCCACTTGTGCAAAGTTCTTGAACGAGTTCTTGGCTAATTTGACTATCAGCCTATTGGTTTCATCCCTTCGGATGTCCCAGAAGGAGTGAAAACGTTGAGTTGAGAGAATATCAACGGAAATGATACGACGGAGGTTGCGCCAGTGCTCACCGTGGGGACAGGACCCTACGGTGGAGCAATCGTAGAAGATGTACTTTCCCGAGAGAGAGCGTGGACGATTTGCCAAGATCAAGTCATTTTTGGTGAAGCTTTCTTGGAATGCAGATGGTGACGAAACAACGATTGCAAGACGGGACCCGAACCTGAGAGAAAAGATGTCACCATACTTTTGTGACATGCGTTGAAAGAAGCGGTGGTTTGGCTTTTCGAGTTGGTGGAGGTTTCCTATTATGGGAAGAGTAGGTGGACCTGGTGGCAGGTTTTCGAATCTTTTGCTTTGGAAGAAAAGCTTGAAAGTGACAAGTAGAACAAGGAAAGGGAGAGAGTAATACAACAAGGAAAAGGTTTCCATGTTGATCGATTATACTATTGCACTAGAGATTATGCAGAGATCAGTTCTTAGGCGGAAATGCTTATTTTGTTGATTCTATTTCTAGCTGAATCACCACGTTTATATAGTGAGTGGGGTTGAGGGCTGCGTTTCATCACCACAGTATGGCTCCAAAATCAAAGACATTTATATATTTTAAACATCCCTGACAGTCATGTTGTCTCAAAAGTCAGGAGTCAAATGGGTACAAATAGCATGTTGTTTGTTTTTTTTCCTTACGGTCATCCACGTGCTTGCATTGGTCGGATGATAAAAACAAATTATAAACAATTAATGAAACCTAGCTCATATGAAACATTGTATTTTTTTTTTAAAAAAATTCTATTAAAGTAATAGGTTTAATTAATAACTTATTTATATATTAGGAATCTTTATGTTATTTACACATATAATTTAGTGTACATTCTTGACATAAGCTGCCGAACAACTTTTTCATCAATTATCAAACTAAAAATAATGGGGAATACAATATTAGAAAAAAGAATTTGTATTACAAGCTTACTCATACATCACTTTACTGTAATAATGAAAAAAATTAATTTTAATTTTAAATATAAAATATTAAATCATGGCAACATGGTTTAAATAAAAAAAGTAAATATATCACTGTAAGTTCTTCCTAAATTTTGACATCCCTAATCTTTAAATGAGGTAATCCCTACAGTACTAAAACAGAAGAGATCTACAAGGAAAAAAAAGAGGTAATCCCTCATCTATCTAAAATTTTTTCAACCGAAAAAATATGAGTGCTAGGCAACATTCTAAGGGACTGCTCACCTCATTTTCATAGCACACATCAGTTGAAAGGAACTTTGATATCTTTTTCAAAATTAATTGTTTACAAATATGAATTGATATTAGGAATTTAGAGAGCCTATATTGCTTCTCCTATTTGTTTATTGTTAATCATGTTTAATTTTTTTATAAAATATATTTAATTAAATAACTAAGTCAAACTAATAATTTGTTACCATTTCTATCTTTATCCAAACTTTTTATTAATAATTTATAATATAATTTTAAATATAAAAATCACTTGTACTTCCTCTGCACTACTAATTTTATTGTTTAAATAGATCTTAAGAAAAATTATCCTTTAGGCTTTTTGTCTCGAGCAATAATAACAGTTGAGACATTAAACAATAGTTTTGGAGTTGCAAACAGAAACCAAACACACTCTTAACGGTACTCTTTGCTCTTGTTATGATTTCAATCCAACTAGCTATTGCACCGCCGGCTTTTGCAACCTTTCAAAGTTCAAACTACTGCCAAGACGGGTGGCTCCTGTTGCTGCTGCAGTTGGTGGAAAACTATTCCACGCTGAGCTCCTAGTCCTAAGTAGTGCTTTGACTGGCTTATTTGCACACATCATCAGAGTTTGACCACCTTGCAGCTTTGGCTCCATTGTCTGCTGCTTTGGGCTGTGGCCATGACGCTGGTCAAGTTATCTTTGGCTGAATATTTTTGCTGAACAACTCATTTATATATTAGGAAGAGTTATGTTATTTACACATATAATTTAGTGTAAATTCTTGACGTATGTTGCTGAACAACTTTTTCATCAATTATCATAACTCTTCATTTTTTATTTATTGGCTGTAGAATATCCGCCTGATGTTATTGTTCAGTTTCTCATTGACAATGCTAGTTGTTAATAAAGGTTATGTCCACTTAAGAAAAAATAATAAAAATAAAAATTATGTCCACTTCAACAAATACGAGGAATGCAAGCTTTTTATTACGTGCGTATATATCATTTTCTTATTAAGAAAGTAAGTTTTTAACCATTATTTATTTTTATTATTCGTTATAAAAAGTAATAATACTTCCCATATATATTTATACAAATATTATCTCACACTTATATAATTTTTTATCTAATTATAGTTGATTTTATTATTTATTTATTTATATCAAAGATAATAATTTTATTATTTAAAATGAGGGGAGCATAACACTTGTTACAAAGAATACAAGAAGGAACGGCGAAGACGGCCAAAGGAAACAGTAAATACAAATGGAATGGTGACATGATAATTAATGGCTATTAACATGTATGTATGTCATTTTTTATTGGGTTTTGAGTTATCAATTTATGAGTAATCTAATTAATTAGAATTAGATCTTATATATTAATGTAAAATTTTATAAATATGATTTATTTTTCATTAAATAAGTAAATATTCTTATTTAAATAAGTAAATTATCTCACACTTGATTTCTTATATAAAATTATATAAATTAATTATAAAAAGTAATAATACTTCCCATATATATTTATACAAATAACACTTAATAATTTTTTATCTAATTATAGTTGATTTTATAATTTATTTATATCAAAGATAATAATTTTATTATTTAAAATGAGGGGAGCATAACACCCCAAAGAATACAAGAAGGAACGGCGAAGACGGCCAAAGGAAACAGTACAAATGGAATGGTGACATGATAATTAATGGCTATTAACATGTATGTATGTCATTTTGGATTGGGTTTTGAGTTATCAGTTTATGAGTAATCTAATTGATTAGAATTAGATCTTATATATTTATGTGCGTTATTAAATAAACAAATATACTTATTTATGATAAGTAAATTTTTCACATGATTTCTCATAAATAAAGAAATTAATTATATCCCTAAAAAATAAAGGAATCAGTTATAAGAGATAACAATATTATTGGATTCTTATCCTAATTAACAACATTAATGTAGATTTACATATGATTCTTATCAACCATGATGTTCCTATAAATATCACACATGGAAGCAAATGTATGCAATCTAATTTCAAACACTACTCACCTTGTGCACGGTTTAACTTGATCATCAGAATACCTTGCAGGTACTCACCTCTCGCACCACCGTCGCAACCACCATGCTTCAGAGGAAACCATTTACATCAACTTTATTTAGGTGACTTTTTGAAGCCCATTCAGAACATTGACTCCATCTGTTGGAATAGATAAACTTCGATTTCCATTATCGCTATCATGGTCACTACAAGGTGAAATCACGTTTTTGCCACCCAGAACAAACCCTCTTCTGGCATGCATCCACCACAATTCAGGAGCCAATCTAAGAGCCAGTCCCAGCCCAATAGGAGCCCCGTTAAGAAGGGGTAGAGACTTCCCATATGGGTGAAATTCTCTCTCCTCAGTCGCGGCGAGTTCTTGTGAGAAAACGACTCGGTCTGCAAGGACTACTTTCTGGAGATACCAGACATAAGGTATCGGCGGTGCAGTGCTTAGGAGCACGGGTGGATCATGATGAAGCGCAGTCCCACCAAGGTGAATCTGGTCTCTTGGAACTATCCAGAGAAGAACTCATCTCTATTGCTAGACTTCAGGATGAACGTGTTCATAACTTCAAGAGAGCTGTCAACTAGGAGAAATAAGGCAAAAATTGGATTTCAAGTAGGAAACAAGAAAATCGAAGGGACTAAGCCTGTGATGGGGTACATCATCTAGAATATTCTATGGTCACAGAACCCAATCAGAGAGCTAAAATCCCGATTCGGGGAAGCAAAAAGCAAGATCAGAGATTAAGGAACTCTGTTAAACAAAACCAACCTTTTCTCTGACAAACTGATGGCCTATGTGATTTCTAGGCGTTTTAAATATCTAACAAATATTGAAGCCTATGATGGGACCACGAACTCTGAAGAGTATTTAGATGCTTATGTTTATGCTCTCCTATTCACTAGAGGAGAAGATCCGCTTATGCGTTGTGCTTTTCCTCTTTATTTGAAAAAAGTCACCTTGAAATGGTTCACTATTTTGACTCATAAATCCGTGTTAACTGGGAAGACTTGTTCTCGAGATTTTTGTTGCACTTCACCACTAGCAAGATGTAGTGGAAATTCATTTCATGTTTCTCCCATATTAAATAATGAAATGAGGAATCTCTCCAGACTTTATACCAAGTTCAATAAAGAAATAGTAAATATTCGTGACTGGGATGAAAAAATTGGAGTACACTGCATGAGGGAAGGACTCATCCCTGGGCTGTTATCTTTTTCTCTTGCTAAAAAGGAACCCAAGACTATGTATGAGTTCTATGCTAGAGCTGATAAATACATCAATGCGAAAGATGTTTTCCGGGCTAGGATGCATCTAAAGAAAGGAGAAGATTTCAAACCTAAGCCCAAACAACCCACCCAACAAGGCTAGAACTCAAGGCCACCTTTGAAGAGAAAGTACGAGGTTATACCCCTCTCAACATACCTCAGACTAAAATTTTTTAGGAGATGATGAATACAGAGTTCAGGGACCTGCAAAGACCCCCCCTTTAGAAAGCACACACAGAAAGATAAGTCCAAGCATTGTGCATTTCATGAAGGTCATAGACATAATACTGAAGATTGCATCAACCTTTAAGACACTATCGAATCTATGATCCGGGATGGTCATCTAGGCCGATATGTGTGTTAATATTAGAATACTAATTAGAGAGGATGACAAAATTACAGTAAATGAAGCTACAACCCTCGAAGAAGCCCATCTATACCATATCAAAGAAGATAGTTACCTGCAAGGAAAGAAAATCCTAGTGTAGGCCCATCCCGAGGTAATGCCTAGAACCAAGAAAGAGCACAATCCCAGGAAAATACTAATCCAGATAATGATCGGCATCACGCCAAAGTAACCCGAACAATCAATGCCATCTCGGAGGGCGTTGCAGGTGGTGGTGAATAAAAAAATGCAAGAAAAAAACACTCCAGGCTGTTTTGAGCTTCGCATCTCTCTTAAGATCTAAGTCGAATAGCGGAGTAAGAAAGACCACGCCAATTTCATTTACTGATGAGTATTACAGATGCACTATCCCAAATCTTGACAATCTCATGGTGATCTTGGGAATAATAACTAATGCTAAAGTTCGTCGCATATTTGTTGACCAAGGGAGCTCGACTGACATTATGTTCCTAGATTTATTTGAAAAGTCGGGACTATCAAAGAAGGAATTTATCTCGTATACCAGAGAGTTAATCAGATTCACTGGAGACAAGATCACCTTGGTGGGATACATCGAGACTTATTTGACTTTGGGGTAGGGTTCTCTTTTCAAGACACTCAAGGTCAAGTTTCTCGTGGTTGACTGCCCTTCAACTTACAATGTTATATTGGGCTGTCCCTCGCTCAACGCTTTCAGGGCTATCATCTCCACACTCCACTTGGCCATGAAGTTTCTCGACTAACATGACATGGTTATTTTGGTTAAAGAAGACCAGACTACAGTAAGAAAGCGCTATAATGAAATCCTAAAGATTTCCAAGAAGCCATAGACCACGGACCAACATAATAACCTAGTTCTAGTCATTACTGACCATGTTAATGTCCTCCTGACTGAGCTAGATGTTCATGAAGAGAGCCGTGGTATACGCCCTCAACCTGATGGAGAAATTCAGTCTTTTTAACTTGGTGTCAAGCCCGATCAGGTAACAAAGATTGAAGGACATTTGAGCCTAGAGAGAGATCCCTATTAATTGAATTTCTTGAGAAAAATAAGGATCCCTTTGCCTAGACGTCGACGGATATGCCAGGACTAGATCTCGAATGTATTTGCCACTGACTTTCCATCATGAAGGATGCGAAGCCGGTGGCACAATGAAAGAGGAAAGTCAAACTTGAGAGATAAGTGGTAATTCAGAAACAGGTAAAAGAGCTCCTAAGCACTGGATTTATTAGAGAAGTTTATTATACCACCTAGCTCTTTAAAGTGGTCCTAGTTAAAAAGTCCGATGGGAAGTGCGTATATGTATCGACTATACAGACTTGAATAAAACTTATCCAAAAGTCCTTTATTCACTTCCTAACATAGACAAATTGGTGGATAATTCATTCGAATTTCGGCTACTCTCATTCATGGACGCCTATTCTGGATATAATCAAATTCCTATGAACACGAAGGATGACGACAAGATCGCGTTCATAACTGAGATGAGAAGCTATTGTTACTATGTCATGTCACTTGGATTAAAGAATGCAAGAGTAACTTACTAATGAATGATGAATAGGATTTTTGAAAAACAAAATAGTAAGATGCTAAAAGTTTATATAGACGACATGATAGTCAAGACAATGGAGACCAGTGACCATGTGAAAGATATGGAAGGGGTATTCACCCAAATACGGAAACATAACATGAGACTGAACCCAGAAAATTGTGCTTTTGTAGTTTAGGCCAGCAAATTTTTGGGACTTTTGTTGACAAATCGAGGTATTAAAGCCAACTCAAAGTTAGATTGTCTTCAACATGCGCAGCCCGTAATCTGTAAAAGAAGTGCAACAATTGATAGGTCAGCTAGGGACTCTCACTCGCTTTCTAGCCAAGACCGCTCAAAATCTTTTTCCTTGTTCAAAACTTTAAAAAAGTGAAGGAATTTTGAGTGGACCCTAATAAACACAATTTTCATGTATTAGTTATCGCTCATATTTAGTCTTTTAAACCTCTTATGTGCTTAATTGATTGATCTTAGCCACATTTTATAATTTTGGGTTCAAATTAGGTTTAATTGTATTTTTTCAGCATTATTGAAAATTTTACATTATTTCTATATTTTGGGCATAACTTGAGTTTTAGACATCTGAAAATTATAAATTTTACATTGTAGGAAAGTTAAGAGAAATATTTACAACTTATGAAGAGCTCAAAGCCTGAATCAGATGTCTAGTGGGTCACATTGGGCCTAAAATTTAGAACAGAGATGCTGTGGCTAAAACTTGGATAATATGCAGAGATTAGGCCATAATTTGGGCTATAAGAGTCATATGGAGCTGAGAACGGTGCCATTGGAAATATGAGACACATATATTTAACTCTTATGAAGACCACTTATCAAAACTATGACATTTTGATAGTGTTCTCACCTTTTGTAGTCAGCTAACGGGTCTAGAAAGTTGTTAAGAATTTGGGCATAATTCTTTCATCCTAAGCCTAAATTAGGCAAATTAGGTGTCCAATTAAAACTAAGAAAAAGAGGATTAACCGTAAGGTAAGGAAAAACTTAGATTTTTAATTTTAGAGATAGTTATTTAACCAGTAGCAGCAACCCTGAACATAACCCTAATTTTTTCTTAGCCGCTATTGCTTGTACTTTCTCTCTTCACCTCTCTTCCTCTCCATTCTCTCTAGGTTTTTCTTTCTTTTTTGTTTTTCTTACCTTCTATCCATGAAGGGTTAGAACCTTTTAATTAATTCTAGGGATTGACAATCTTGATATTTATCTATGAGATCTTGTTTTGATTGTTTTACATTTAATTATTAATCAAGTTTCTCTTTTACTTGTTAATCAAGTTTCTCTTTTACCTCTTTTGATTTTGTTAAATTTGGATTGAAATGCTTAATTTGATTTGGATGTTGATGTGATAATTGCTTAATTACCATGTGTTTAATGAGATTTACAAAGACTAAACAATGCATCAAATGTATTTGATAGATTGTTAAGCTTGATTGTATTCTGGGTTTTAGGTTAATTTAGGATTAAATGGGTGCTTAATTCATTTAACTTTGATGAATTAAATTCTGGATGCTTATCTAGTAGAGAATTCATGTATCATCTTAAGGCTTCTTGATGTGATTTAAAACTAAGAATCTGATTAGTAATTGAATGGATTCCTAGTGATCAATGATGAATTAAATTCAAGATTAGTTGATTTCTTTGGATTGATTATTTACTTAATTCTGTTTACAGTTTTTAATTGCTTTCATTTAATTAAGTTTGTAACTTTTTTCCCTTTGTTAACTTCTTAATCTGATTGCTTAATTAGAGTGATCTAAGGACTCGACTCGATTGTGTCTTATACTACAAATAATTTAGTAAATTGGCTTACAAATTAATATAATTTGATAGTCTTAGCAGCTATCAAACCCTATAGTGTGAGGCTGCCTTTCAATAACTAAAGAAGATGTTTTCCACACTACTGATTTTGACAAGATCGAATCATGGATAAACACTTTATGCCTATCTCTCTGTCAGCAATGAGGCAATCAATTCAGTCCTGATAAGAGAAACAGATGAAGGTCAGAGGCCAGTGTATTTCATCAACAAAGTCTTGCAAAGCTTTGAGATCTATTATTAGAAGATTGAGAAACAGGCTATAGGATTGTTGATTAATGCTAGAAGGTTACGACAATATTTTCAATATCACCCTATGATACCAAGGACGGATCAACCGATCTGCCAAGTGTTGCATAAGCTGGATCTCGTTAAAAGAATGATTGCTTGGTCAATGGAGCTCTCCAAACTCAGTATCACTTATGAGTCAAGACAAGCCAAAAAGGCTTAAGTCTTATCTGATCTTTTGGTTGATCTTACAATAGATTCTGTCCATCCTAGAGTGAAATCTTGGACTAACTATATCGATGGATCTTCAAATCCCAAAAGGAGTAGTGCCAGAGTAATGTTAGAAAATGAAGTTGGACTCATGTTAGAACATTCTTTAAGGTTTGAGTTTCCGACTTCAAACAATCACGTTGAATATGAAGCATGCATTACGGGCATCAACATGACAAAAGAAATGGGGGTTACGGATATAATTCTATACAACGATTCCCAACTGGCGACATCCCAAATTTTGGGTGAATACCAGGCTATAGAACCCTCGTTGTAAGAATACTTAGCCAAAGTAATGAAGTTAATGGAAAGTTTTGATAGTGTGAAGGTAGAACATATTCTAAGAGTTTAGAATTCCAAAGCTGAAATCCTGCCAAAGCATGCCAGCACCAAGAGCCCTAGCAATAACAGGTCCATAATTCAGGATACCTTACTCACTTCCAATATTACGGACAATAAAGTCCTCATACTAGAAGATGACAAAACCTGGATGACACGCATAGTTTCCCACCTCCGCAATAGATTATTACCTGAAGACCAGAAAGAAGCCCAAAAAATAGTACGGACAATGGCTTGGTATACCATCCTTGATAATCAGTACCTCGGTCCTAAGGAAGTGGAATATGTCTTGGCCAAAATCCACGAAGGGAGCTCTAACCACCACCTCGATGGAAAGTCCCTAGCATGGAAAAGCACTAAGGGCTAAATACTATTGACCTAGTATGGAAGCTGATAGCAAGAAGTATGTCCAAAAATGTGATCAATGTCAGTGGTTCTCAAATATCTACGCTACTCGACCAGAAGAACTATCTATGATGTTTATCCTTTGCCCTTTTTATCAATGGGGGATGGATATCTTAGGTCTTTTCCCCTAAGCACTAAGGTAGAACATGTTACCAAGTGGCCTCAATACTCAAGAGGGGGGGTGAATTGAGTAGTTAAAAATAAGTTCACAAATCTTTCGCAAATCGTTTGACAAACAATTTTCGTTGAAGCTATTGAATGATCAGAGATAATTGAATAGATGAGTTAGGCACTTTTACTAATGAACGTAATAGCCAAGGAGACAATATCCAAATAAAACAATGAAACAGTGCACAAAGATAAACAGAGGAGAGTTTAGAGAAACAAACACAGTCGTTTATCCTGGTTTAATCACTACTCCACTTGTGATCTACGTCAAATCCCCAAGCAACACCTTGAGATTTTCCACTATATCTTCAAGCTTCAATGGGTGCTTGAAAAACCACTACAACCTTGAGCACTCAACAAGTATGGGATACCTCACCCAAAAGCTTGAGCCTCTATTTTCCAAGTGGATACCTCACCTTAAATACTTGGGGATACCTCCACTAATCGAATGTATAAGATTGAAGTAGAAGAAACTCTCTCTAGAGCTAGTGTTTACAAATTGAAGCTCTAATATGCTCTCAAAGATTTTTCACGTTTTTAGTCGAAAACAGAGCAAGAAATGATTTTAAGGATTGATTCACGTTTTGAAGTATGATGATTAGTTTTTGGTTCAAGTCAACTAAACAAAGACCAACTTGGGTATTTATAAGTTTCTCAATTAATACTTGGAGGTAGTTGGGCATGCATTTAATGCATTTAATATAGCCTAGTTGTCGATGCGTGTAATCGATTACATATCTCGAATCGATTACATTATTGTTCCAACGTTTCTGAACTTTCTTGGCCAAAACATTCTTGAGGATCGAATGTCGATTACAATGCTCTTATGTTTACATGACTTCTCAAATATCTACGATTACAATATTCATGTAATCGATTACATGGCTCGTCAACGTGTTCTTTGAGTTTTATTTTGTGTAATCGATTATCTTGGTGTAATCGATTACATAACTTCGACTTTGTTTGCAACATCAATGTTCGATTATCATTACTCGGAACCTGTTCTTTGCCTGGATCGATCTATATTGGTAATCGATTTTTCCCTTGCTTGTAAGCATTACATTGTTCATGTAATCGATTACATGTAGAACAAATACTTAGTGTTGTGAACTTTGAACACATTTTCAAGTCTATTAATTCAAGATACTTTTAAACATAAATCTTTTAAGTGTGTTAGATTTAAAGTTGAAACTCAAGTTTTATTGAAAGCCATGTTTAACTTTGAAATTTCCCATTTATTTTGAAATCACATATTGAAAAACCATTTGAGAAATCTTGAAGCATTTAACATTAATCTCCTAATTCTAAATAACTAATTAACCTTGTCTTCTTTCTTTGATCTTGATTTTTCCTTTTGTGCTTGATCTTCTCTTTTGCTTTTGTTATCATCAAAAACCTTTCGACATGCCTTAGAGACATAAGCATTCACAGAACAAATACTTAGTGGTGGCTATTAATTATTTCACTAAGTGAATTAAGGCTGAATCGTTATCCACCATCAATTCAGCCAGGATCCAAAAATTTGCTTACAAGAATATTATCAACAGGTTTGGTATCCCTTGAGTCTATCGCCACGGATAACTTCACTGATCAAAAGTTCAAGGATCTCTTAGCTGGTCTCAAGATCAAACACCATTTCACCTCAATGGAACACCCAAAGATCAATGGGTAAGTTGAAGCTACTAATAGGGTCATACTTTGAGTAAGAAAAAAAAGCTCGATGACACTAAGAGAAATTGGGTTGAGCAGCTCGATCATGTCTTATGGGCATATCAGACTACACCTCATTCCTCCATCAGAGAGACTCCCTTTAAATTAACCTATGGTTATGAGACTATGATCCTGGTAGAAATAGGAGAATTGAGTTGGAAGAGACATAACTTTTCAGAGGAGGCCAACTCAGACCTCATCCCCTATGACTTAGACTTGTTGGAAAAACAACGCTGCATTACTCATATCTGTGAAGCTGCCCTTAAACAAATGATTGCAGCATAATATAATTCTAAAATGATACCATGAAGAATTATTCCTGGTGAACTCGTGCTTCGTAGGGAGGATATCAGAGGTAAAAATGTGAATGATAGAAAGTTAGCTCCTAATTGGGAAGGACCATACAAGATCGTGTCTAAAACAAACACCAGAGCATATACTCTAGAAATTCTCTCTGGAAAAACTATCAAGAATTTATAGAATGTTGATAAGCTAAGGAAATATTATAGCTAGACCCCTTTAATTGTTATTTTTATCATATAAGTGATGAGTTCTGACATGAATAAATCAATTATTATTTTTTCAACACTTAGTTATTTTATTCTTCTATAACTATTGTGACCCACAAGGTGATCGTACCTTGGAGTGCTCCGAGAAATACAAGGTCTAATTAGGATAAGATATTCTGATGGGTGAATGAAGGTAAAAAAAAGGAATCTACTTGACCAGTATCCAGGTTCAAGGAGTGAATTCAAGGGTTTTAACTCGTATCTTAATGAGCTTGACCTTAACCCATAAACATGAAAGTTTAAAGAGGTTAAGAGTATTTGACCGTTGCCCGGGATACGTCGCCGCTCTAAGAGGATTCTATGTCAAAATCATACTTTATAGTTTCATCATTGAGCTTGAGCTTGACCTATAAGCCTAAAAATGGTTTAAAGTGGTTAAAAATAGCAGACCATTGCCCGAGATATATGTACGCCACTTTAAGAGCCATATGTGTCAAAACTATACTTCGTAGTTTTACACTTAAAAATTTGACTAAGTGTCAACAAAAGTGGAGAAACATGATAAATAAACAAAGCGGACCATGGAAAAAGAACCACTGAGGTCGAGCATTGGACCCATCTCAGTTGAGAAAAATACGAGCATTCACTAAGTGTAAAAAACCACTAAGATTAAGCATTAGACCTATCTCGGTTGGGAAAAACATGAATGTTCACTAAGTGTAAAGGAGGAATTCCAAGATTGAGCGTTGGATCCATCTTGGTCAAATAAAAGCAAGAATATGCACTAAGTATGAATGAAATCACTGAGATCGAGTGTTGGACCCGTCTCGGTGAGGAAAAAGAGAAGGCAACAAGAATATGCAAAAAAACATTCTAAGCAAAAAAATGCTCGAAACCTGGGACTTGTCCAAATACAAATAAAATTAACCTTATGTAGGGGGCAAAATAAAATAAAAACAAAACAAATGGAAGAATCAGACATCTGGGGTAGGCTCTTCTTCCATCTCTGCTTCCTCAAATGGTTGCCCTTCGAGTTCTCTTCTTTTTCTTCCACGCTACCACCCATTGCTAGAACCTAATTAACCAGAGTGTGTTTGGGGATGGCATTCGCAACGCAACCATCCCGGACCACCTTCATCAAACTGGTTCCTTCCACGACAAGGTCCAGATTCAGCAGGCATAGTTGAGCGCGAGCATTAGAGAAGGATTCATCCATCGAGTTAGCCTATTCATCTTCAAGATATAGAATATCACTTTTCAGCCTCAGATTATCGTAGAATCTCATTCTCAGCTCAGAGTGTGATTAGGGTGGACTCAACAGAAGACATTTGATATTTTAAATTATTTTCTCAAGCAACCCCTTCAACAACTTTGGCCTAGAGCTCGATTACCTCAGCGACCCCTTTATAAATGTTGTGAAATCAATAAGTGCACCAAATCGCAAAAGTAATAAAGAGTGAGAAAGAGTATCGTCCTATGAGGATTAAGTTATTAATTCTAAATTCACTGAAATTGATACTATCTATGCTAACGAAGAAAAAGAGTTATTACAAATTTAATTAAAAGGAGAATCCAAAATAAAGATTTTTAAAAGAAATAAAGCAAGTAACAAAACAATAAATCAAAGTGGTGAAAAACAATGGTATTAAAGTGTTAGGGTTACGACTTCAGTTGAACTCTTTAAATGCACATTCAATTATTGGTTTAATTATGTTCTATTTCAATGATTTATGATCAGTTCTCAAAATTAATTAATATTCAATCCCTTAGTATATTAATCTTCTCACTCTATTTAGAATTAACTAATCACTTAGTCTAACCCCAAATAGAAAGACATTATCGTAAACGAGGGAATTAAAAGAAAGACCACATAACCCACAACGTCTTTTTCTAGCGATTGCAGAAATTATGGTGTTTATCACATGTTCTAAGCTCATGCAAATTTTTTCAAATCATACATTAACCCAAAAATCATTCCCAAATTAATCAAGTTTAGAAAAACATTAAGAATAGAGATAAACACGTAAATTATGAAATAGAAACATAAATTAAACCCATAAAAGAAATTACATCATTAAAGTTCAAGATCCATCATCCCCCTAATAAAGGAAAAATTAGTTACACATGAAAAAAAAAAAGAACATAAAGGGAATAAAATGACAAACTCCATTAAAGATAAGTGGAAGGATGAATAATATGTCTAATCTTCAAGCCTTGTTGCGCCCACACTAACTTGGGTTTGTGCCTCTTTGACGGCTGCTGAATTGTGACCAAGTGTGTGTTCAATTTGGCAAAATTTGGTTATTTATAAAAAATAGCATGTCAGCCTACACGACCAGTGCTCAAGTTCTAAGCGCTGGGACACTAAAAAGGTTGCGTGCTCAGGCGGTGAGAGTTCAGTGCTCAAGCGCTGGACAGTGATTGAAATTCCTTCTTTTTTCTTACTTGTTCAGACATCCAATCTTTTTCATGTGCAATTACCTATAAAAACATATTAAAACACATAATAAGAACATAATTTTAAAAATATAAAAACATGATAAAACTTAAGAACAAAACTCAATTAAAAAGATTAAAAGAGAATGAAAACCCAAGAATTTGAATCGTAAAAAAATGAATTTTTGAAGATTCATCAATAAACACCATTTTTATGTATTAGTTAACCCTCATATTCAGCATTTTAGACCTCTTTTGTGCTTAATTGATTGATTTTGGTCACAATTTATAAGTTTGAGTTCAAATTGGGCTTAGTTGTATTTTTCAGCATTATGATAATTTTACACTGTTTTTGTATTTCAGGTATAACTTGAATTATAGACATCTAAAGATTTTATCTTGTAGGAAAGCCAATAGGAATATCTACAACTTTTATGAAGAGCTCAAGAGTTGAATCAGACGTTTAGTAAGTCATATTGAGCCTCGAATTCAGAATAGAGGTGCTGTTACTGGAACCTGAGCAGTGTGCAATGATTGGGCCGTATCTTGGGTTGTAGGATCGATAATGGGTGAAATCGGTGGCATTAGAAGACAAAACTCATCAACTTTTATGAAGACCACTTATCCAAACAGTGATGTTTTGATAGGGTTTTTAACATCTGAATGAATATGATGGGATCTAAGAGCTGTTAAACATGTTTTGGCCATAACTCCTTCATTAGGTGTCCAAATATTATAAATTAGGTGTCCAATTAAAGCTAATTGTAAGAGGAAGAGTCTAAGATAGGGAAAAACCTATAATTTCACTTTTAGGGTCTATTATGTGGGAGAGAAATTCCAAAATCGAGACCACTCCATTCAGACTTCACTTCTCACTTTCTCTCTTGCTCATCTTTCCTCTCCTCTCCTCTCCTTTTGCTCTCTTCTATATTTTCTACTCTTTATTTTTTTGTACTTTACTTTTATGTTTTGTGCTCTCCATTCATGGAGAGCTAGTAATCAATCCTACGGATTGAAACACTCTTGAAGTGTAATCTTGAGACCTTGTGATGAATGTTTACATTCTTGTTGTTAATCAAATTTCTCTCCTCCTTCTCTTGATTTTGTTGCATCTTGACTGAGTGCTTAACTCAGTTTTGGTGTTCATGTGATAGTTGCTTAACTATCATGTGTTTGCAAAAACTATGTAATGCATCAAAGGTGTTTGATGTATTGTCTAGCTAGCATGAATTCTTGTATAAGGTTGATTTAGGGTCAAATAGATGCTTAATCCATTTTTTGTTGATTGACCAAATCCTACGTGCTTACCTAGTAGAGAATTCATCCTTGGATGAGGATTTCACATTAGATTAGGCAATGCACTAAAGGTGTTTGATGAATTGTTTACCTTTGTTGAATGCTAAGTATTATGTTGATTTAGGGTTGGATGAATGCTAACTTCATCTAACGTTGATTAACAAAATGCTAGATGCTTATCTAGTAGAGCATACCAAGAATCTGGTTAGCCTGTGAATGAGTCCATAGTGATCAAGGATGGATTAAACTCAAGAATTGTTGATTCCCTTGAATTCATTATTTTTCTTCATTTTGTTTATAACATTTTACAGTATTTTGATTACTGTCCTTTGATTACTTTTTTTATTTACTGCCTTTTAATTATTGTCTTTTATTTACTGCCTTTTAATTATTGTCTTTCAATTTGTGTCTTTTAATTAATGTCCTTTAATTACTGTCTTTTAATTATTATCTTTTAATTACTTTTGCAACCAAACCCCCTAGTTCTAATTTCCTAATATAATTGATTAATTGGAATGATTTAAGGGCTCGACCCAATTACACCGCATACTATAAGTTTTTGGTGAATCGGTAAATAAATATCTTCTAATTTGGTAGCCTCAACAGCTATCACCCTTTCCGCAATTTTAGCCTGGAGCTAGGTTATCTCAGCCTGCGCAAGCCAAGGTCTTCATTAACTTGAGCAAGCTCCCTGTCTTTCTGAGCAACTGATAGCTCGAGCTCCTTCTTGTCATCCTGGAAGGCATCCAGCTCCTTATCCAACTCTCAAGTATGACAAACAAACTCAAAAGCATGCTCTAGAAATCAAAGAACGAAAGTGTTGTGAAGAGTCTTCACCTGGGTATCCCGGAGGAGCTCGATTTGGTTAGCTTGAGATAAAAGGGTAGTTAATGATCCACCCAGGATCAACCCCCATGCCCCAAACTAACCTTCCAGTAAATTGTAGAGGTACGCCCTCCGGGATTTTAGTCTACTAGCCTGCAGTAACATGCAGTGGAGTAGCCTCGATCATCGGTCTTTTCCTTCTTTGCTCTCGTTAGCCATCAGATCAATAATCGTTGGCTGGGATTCGGACTCTATGGTCCCAGCTTTTCTTTGGGCCAACTGTAAGGCGTAAGCTTCAAGTCCACTAGGAGGTGTCATGCTTTCTGCAAACAGAAAACAAATATGTTATAACATTTACGAAAGATTGGAAAAAATTATGAAATACAAGTCAATCAAATATATTTCAGATGGGATACCTAAGAATGACCTTATTGAGTCAGAGGGCTTATCTAGGACATCTCTATAGTAGATGGCCCCACCTTTATCAGCCCATTCAACTAGAAAGTTAAGGATGTTGGCATCATCTTCTAACAGGGCGGACATCATAGTCTTTATTTCTTCTAAGCTTTGATCCCACATCGCTTGGGCCCAGTATAAATATATCTTAGGTTCACCGTTCGGGGTAACAAAAAAAGGCGTTAACCCTGGAGCTCCTTCAATTCGGAAGAAATCCTTCTTGAAGTTCTTGAAGGACTCTTGGTATGGTTTGAATACTTTTTCCCCTCTTTGCGCACGTAAAGTAACCCACCCCTTTTGAAAATTGTTCTCGGAGGATGAAAATCAGGTGAAAAGGAAAAAAAATGACCTCAAGGAGTACGACCGTACGAAAATCTTGCAGATGAGTTAACAGGTTCGGATAAAGCCCCAAGCATTTGGATGTAGCTAGGTTGGAGCCACACACAAGTGGTTGAGGACTCCGACCTCAAACTTAGGGAACAGAAGTCAGATTTTGATATGGGTGAGCAACGTATTGCTCATGTATATAAAGTGGTCGCCCTTCATTCTCATTGAATAGACTCTCTCCTAATTAGAAGGAGCTCGAATAATGTACTTTTCATCCCTTAATTTATCCTTTGTTAAGTGAAGGTATTCTTGTTTGGAACAGGCATCTTCCAAGCTCTCAATGCTTGAAGGAGAACCCAATACTTCTCGGTCAACCCATTATTATAGACCAACGTTTCTCGAAAAGATGCATACTCTTGGTTCTGAAGTAGCCGCTCTCTGACGTGTCATATCCAAGTTGGTAGCGTTACCTACAGAGGTCGTACTCATGTTAGAATCAGAAGAGGATTCATTAAGATTCTCTAACTCTAACATGACTGCAAAGAATAGACGTGTGTGTCTTTGCCTTGCAAGTTCCCTAGCACGATCCACCATTCGTAATGCCTCCAAGATATCTATGCCAGTTATCGGCCTCAGACTTCTATCAAAATTTCCACCATGAGAAGAACGTCTCCATCGCACTTAAGGCGGCAGAGACGGTGAAGCAATAAGAATTTCTAAGGAAATATTCTCTCCATCACTGTTTTGTGACATTCTCACTCTCACCGTGATATTTTTGGGGAAAAAAAAGAGAATAGATAAGGAGAATACCTTGAAAAGTAGTGAAGTAAAAAGCTTGATAATAGTAAACAACCACCAAGAACCATCATTTTTGCTCACAAGAAATCGCCTAAGGTCGTCAGAGAAAGAAGCAGAAATGGAATAAGAGAAAAAAGCGAGGGGTGGGGTTTTCCCCTCACCCTTTATTTATAGGCATCAGAAAACCTCCCCCAATCGTTGCCAAAAGAAGGGATAAAATGGAGAATTCGCATCAAATTTGAAATAGTAATCATGGCGGTATGAAATCCAAACGATGACTTCCAATATTTTTTTACCACATGGCGTATTGTTCCTGACAAAGCAGTTGAAATGATAACACTCAGAGTTGAAGTGACGTGTGACGTTGCAAAAAGATATTCAAACCGGATCACAGACTTATGTCATGATATAATGATATGTTTGAAATACGGATCTCGATTTGAGATCGAATTACTTTCAGAATTGGATGAACCCCACAAACAAAATATGTATGGGGGCAACTTATGACAAATCCTGGATGACGGTGTATTGACTTTATATAAAGTGATCCATTCCGGATCTTGACATTATTCATTAACACTGGGGCATTCTACCATATATCACAAACCTTGGCCATTGGTAAAAACATCGCGAGATCCAACATTTATATTACGACTTAGATCCCTTTATCTCACGCATGTCGTTTGTTCCTGTTGAACTCGAATATCTTGAGACTCAGCTATCACATGTAAACGCCAAGCTGGGGGCAATTGTTCTGGATCAGGTTTTGGGTTACCAGTTCATGAGCAACCCGGTCCGTTCAAATTGGATCCTAGATATTTATGCGCGCTATTAGATAAGTAAATATTCCTATTCATGATAAATAAATCTCTCACAGAATCTCTCATAAATAAGAAAATCAATTATATCCCTAAAAAATAGAGGAATTAATTATAAAAGATAACAATCTCATTAAATTCTTATCTTAATTAACAACATTTAATATAGATTTAACTATGATTCTTATTAACTAAAATGCTCCTATAAATATCACCCAAGATAACAAATATTTTGTAAATTTAATAAATGAGAATATGTAAATATCTTATAAATTATTTTTATTTTTTATTTTACTATAATTAATTATATCATTATAAAATTATAAGGCCTTAAAAATTAAAAATCTAAGGTCACGTTTGGTGCACATGATAATATAGTATAATATAAGATGATAGGATAATATAAAGTATGATAGTATAATTAATAGGATAAGACATAATCATATCTTTTGTTTGATAATAAAATTATAAATTAACTGATTGTATAATATTTTTTAAGACCAAAATATCCTTTACCATAAAAGTTAAAATAATTAGAAAATAATAATAAAAAAGTCTTATGCAACTCTGCAGAATCGAAACACACAAGTAGTGGTGGTGGTGGGGGCGCGGCGGCGGCGGTGGTGGTGGTGGTGGTGGTGGTGGGAGCGGCGGTGGTGGCGGCAGTGGTGGTGGTGGCGGCGGTGGTGGTGGTGGCGGCAGTGGTTATGGTAGGGGTGGCGGCGGCGGCAGTGGTGATGGTGGGGGCGGGGCATTGGCGGCGGTGGTGGGGCGACGGCGGCGGTGGGGGCGATGGTGGTGGAGGTGGTGATGGTGGTGGTGATGGTAGTGGTGGTGGATCAAGGGAGAGGGGTGATAAGAATAAAGTTGAGGATACGATTGGAATAGAAATCCTATCAGATCTTATCATGTACTAGAGGAAAGAATATAATTATCAGCTTAGAATAGGATAAAATGACTTGACCTGATTTCATTATACTATCAGTTGAACGCACTAAATATTAAATAAGATTTGATAATATTAATTTATACTATCATATCTTTTTTCTACGACGCACCAAACATAACCTAAAGCCCTAATTTTATTTGCTTTATGCTTAATCCAACACTGAATACATATAATAGTAAAACGATTGACTACAGACTCCATAAATTTTGAATATTAAAGCATGATATTCAAATATTCATCCTCACAATTCCAACGGGTTAACATTAAAATATTCAAATTAAAATATTTGAATGTTACATTATGCTATTCAAATGTAATAGCTCCAAAAGCATAAAATGATAATAAACTATAGTGGATCACTATAGAAGCAAAGATTCAACTTTAATAATATTGAAGCTAGCTAACCAGTATAGAAAATTTGTTATTCCCTTCAACTTTAATAATACAGAAGCTAGCCAACCAGTATAGAAAAATTGTTTTTCAAACTATGTCCCACTTGACCCAAGCCTTTGAGCCACCAGATAGTTCTTTCTTCAAATTTGAAAGATCATCATCAACTGTTGTGTTCTATAGTAAACAATGCAAACTGCAAAAATCAACAATTGGTCCATAAATTCCACAAAAAATATATAAATAAAGGAAGAAAACTATATATAGGCGGCGTAAAACTGAATTGAAGAATTCAAGAAGCGGCGCAAAATATATAAAAACGAGGAAGCAACTCTGCGGCCAAAACAAGCTGCACCCATGTGACACGAGTTGGTACAACAGCTTCCGATGCAGCCAGAGAAGAAGGAAAAGAACTAGTTCAATAAGGTAGAATTACATCAGATTTTTTTATGAGTATAAATTTGATCCACGTGTAGAATTTTTATATTATTATTATTTAACAATATATTAATACATCATTAAAATATGAGTTTTACTAAGAATATTAAAATAGATAATTTTAAATAAAAAAATAAAGTTTTATTTTTATTTTTATTGTATTAAATATCTTATTTTTATGTAAAACTTCTTATTTAGATAACCTTAATAAGTGTTCAAGAACACTTGTTAACAAAATCCTTAAAATTTTAATTTTTCTAAAAAATAGTTATGGCAATCAAAATTCTTTTAATAATTTGGCAAAATATATATATGATTGGATAATAATATTATATTAACTGTACATAAAAATTGAATCCTATTTTCTTTGCCTCTCATTCTTTGTAGGTGTAGCTAAATTCTTACACTAATAAGGAGATGATGAAACTCGTACAATTAATTTTGACAAAGATTATGTTAGATTATTATTACGTAGTTTAAAAAATCATTTTTTATTATTTTTATTAGCTTATTGTAGTGCAAATAAATATTTAGATGAGTTTAATCATATTTTTTATGTTTTCAATTTATTTATACTATTTAAGTATTGACTGTAATTATTAAAAATCAATTATAATTTGGTTATAATGATTCTCTTCCTTGATTTGGTTAGAAAGTGTTAGATTTATTCGGACAGGAGTAAGAGTAATAATAATTTTTATAATATTCAAGAAGATTTGGTTAAGATAGTAAGGCATCATTGAGTGACGTAGTATTTTGTCTTTTTTTGGTTGTTGGGTGACTTCCACTTCGTTTTCTACCAAAAAATTATAATTTATAATAAGGAATACAATTAACGATTTAAAAAATATATAGTTAGCTAGAAAAAGTTTAAATATACAATTGATGTTACTTGTTAGAGCTTAATTGATATAATTTATGGGCTTAAATATGTTTTTAATCCTTTTAAATATAATAATTTTTAATTTTGATCCCTCTAAAATTCTTGTTATGGTTTTGATCCTTTTAAATTTCGAAATAAGTGAAGTTGGTATCTATCGTTATCTCATCCCTATTAAGTTGTGAAGTAATAAATGACGCTCCATGTCAGCATTGTCACTTGCCTTTATCTCACATTCCATTATGCCACGTGTCCTTCATTCAATGGTTTGATGAATCTATGTAATCAAATCAGATAGTTAGGATAGTGTTCCCAAATATTAGAGTGAAAATTCCCAATCACATATATCTTACACATAATAACTCCACTCTCAGCCCTACTCTCGTCCCCATTACGATTGCCTCTGTACCAAAAGCTAGGGTTGACTCTCATGCAAGAACGAACTGCATGGTGGAGGATCATGTACATGTGAAGGCTGAGGATTGTACATGTCTGAAGGCTCAGTGGAGTGCGTGTCTGCGTGGTGTTGAACACAAGTTTGTTTTGGAATTTTTCACTGGTGGTCCTTGTTAGAGATTGTGGGTTTGGGAATATTACTTGGTTTTTGTATACAATAATTGACTCATGTGGGACCAAAATGTTAGGGTTATGTATTTTACTTGATTTTTGTATAGAATATTTGATCCATGTGGTCCTTATCTACGTTTTGGTGGATTACAGAATGATGCTGAAAATGTGGGGATTCTTGTGGTCCTTTTTGAAATTTTTTACTCTTCAATTTCCTTTTTTTTTTGCCTTTTTTAATTGCTTTTCTTAACTCGTGCACATGTAGGATGTCGTTTTCGTAGTTATTCATCATAGGGGGTCATTTATGAATGAACCCCCACTGACATATAAATGAGGGATGTAACTGCAGGCTGTTAATTAATCAAGACATAGACTAATGGTCCTATTTTAAGGCCATGAGATTAGTTAAAAAACAAGGGTATGATGACATTTCTAGGATATGGTGGAAATTACCTAGTTTGAGCTTTGAAGATGGGTTAAGACGGATTTTGTTAAACAAGCATGCCTTAGAGATGGGTAATTATGCAATGCAAAACAAGTGTGAGGTAGATTTATATTTAGAGCACATAGTTTCACAACTTATAATAACAGAAAGTAATTAAAAATTATAAACAAAATTAAGTAAACAACTAATCCAAGGAAATAAACTAATCTTGAGTTTAATCCATCCTTGATCATTAAGAATCCATTCAATTGCTAATCAAGTTCTTGGCCTTAGATCACATCAAGAAAACTTAAGATGATCAATGAATTATCTACTAGATAAGCATCCAGAATATAATTAATCAAGGTTAAGCGAATTAAGCACTAATCTATTATTAAATTAACCTAAAACCCATAATTCAACCAAGTTAAACAATCCATCAAACACCTTTGATACATTGTTTAGTCTCTATAATCCTCATTAACCACATGGTAATTATACAATTATCACATCAACATCCAAATCAAATTAAACAATTCAATCCAGATTCAATAAAAATCAAAAGAGGTAGAAGAGAAACTTGATTAACAATTAAATTTAGAACAATCAAAATAATATCTCAGAATTAAACATTAAGATTGTCAATATCTAGGACTGATTAAAAGGTTCTAGCCCTCCATGGATAGGAGCGAAGAAAAAAATAGAAAAGAAAGAAACCAAGAGAGCAGGGAGAGACAAAGAGATGAAGAAAGAAAGTGCAAGAGAGGATAAAAGAAAAATAAGGTTTTCTCGGACTTTCTACTTCCCCTTAAATAACTACCTTAAAATTCAAAGTCCAAGTTTTCTTCTTCCTTAGGGTTAATCCTCTTCCTCTTAACTTTAATTAATTAGGCATCTTATTTGTATAATTTGGGCTTATGATGAGAGAGTTATGCCCAAAACATTCTTCACTACAAGAAAATTAGAAATTTGCGATGGATTTTTTACGGCGAATTCGCATCCTTTGCAATTGCGAAAGGCATTGCGGCGGATTATGATCCGTCTCAATTAGCAGCGGATTTTGTGACAGATATATTTGCGGCAGATTTTTGCTACGGATTGGCCCCCGCAAAAATTTTTTGGCGTAAAATTCCACCGTAAAATGCTATAGCCGTTCGTAAAAAAATTTTTGTGACAGAAATATCCGCCGCAAACTTAATAAAATTTTTAAAACAAATTCAAAAAAATTTGCGACGGATAAATTCACCGCAAATATCCGCTGCAACTTATAAAATAATAAATTGTGACGGATGAATTCCACCGCAAAATTGATAAACTAATAAAATAAATCGTAAAATTTTTTAAATATTTTGCGGCAAATTATTCCGCCGCAAAAAAATTTGATTTTAACAAATTTTGCATCGAAAAAAACCGTTGCAAAAGATATTACGTAAAAAAATTAGTAAAAAATGTATAAAAAAATTTGCAGCAGAAAAAACTGCCACAAAAAAAAAGTTGCCATTTAAAATAAATTTTGTGGTGGATTTTTCCGCTACAAAATATAAAACTAATTAAAAAATGGTTATAATACTTTGCGGCGGATAAATTCACCGCAAAAAATTCACCGTAATTTAAAAATAAATTTGCTGCGGAAAAATTTGCCGCAAAAAATTCACCGCAAAAACCAGATCTACTTTCTCTGTTTTTTCTTCCATTTTCATTTTTCCGAATCTATCTCTATGATTCTTCTTCCTTCAGCTCCTCCTCTCCCTCAACCGTCCGGTGACCTCCATTGCTCGCCACCACCGACCACCGATCCGCGACCCACGTGAGCCACGGCAACCGACGACCTGCGACCGGCACCCGCGCCTCGACCTCGCGTCCGGCGACCCTGCGTCTGCGACCCCGAGTCCGGCGACCCCGCACCAAGCTTGAGGATTTGTGATCATCTTCATCATCACATTAATCTGTGCTACTTAAGGTAGGGGTTTTTGGACTTAATTTCCATCTTTCTACTCATTTTCCATACATAGGTTATTTGAAACCTAATATGTCAAATTGAGTTCTAGATGTATTTTAAGTTGTTTTCTTGTTTGAATGAGCTTAAAATGATGTTTAGGACTTGTCCATGCTAAGATTTGGGATTAGAAACTGAAAATATTCATTTTGGACCTAAATTACTCAAAAAGGTGATTTTAGGGGTTTGGATGAGTGATTTGTGTTTTAATCTGTTTTTGGTGAAATCAATTGGTGTTTTAAGTTTCCCTCATGATTGTGAACTTGTTTGGGACTTGAAATTACCTAGAAATTGGTTTGAAGTGGCCAAAATCTAATATTTTGGCCATTGGAACAGTAACCATTCTGTAAAATTCTGCAGAATCTGGGTTCTGTCACGGGGGCCTAGGCGCTCGGTAACGGGGGCTGCGGCGCTCAACGCGGGCCGAGGCGCTCGGTAACGGGGGTCGAGGCGCTCGTTCGATGACAGCACCAGTAGAAAATCCAGGGAGCAGAGGGCCGTGGCGCATGAGTTTGGGGGCCGAGGCGCTGAGTTCTGGAACACCAAAAGTATCATTTTTTATATTTTGGAATGTCTTAAGTGATGGGATCACTTATATATGCTGTCCTACTTGTGAAAGGACACAAATGGGGGTAATTCTTGGAAAGAATAACCATTTGACATATTTGTTTGAAAGTGAGAAGACTTTAGGCAAAACCTTGAGTTTGAAAGCCTTATAAGTATATATCTAAGACCTTGCATAACATGAGGTTGTCTTGGCAATCACTTGTGAAGTGATGATGTGAATATATCTAAGACCTTACACAACATGAGGTTGTCTTGGCAATCACTTGTGAAGTGATTATGTGAATATATCTAAGACCTTGCACAACATGAGGTTGTCGTGGCAATCACTTGTGAAGTGATGATGTGAATATATCTAAGACCTTGCATAACATGAGGTTGTCTTAGAAATCACTTGTGAAGTGATGATGTGAGGATCTTGGTATAGGCAATCTAGTAACATAATTTCTTGCTACTTTATTGGATAAGTGGGGTCAAGAATTATGATATGCTAGTATTTGAATTTGTGGCTTGGATATTCAATTTCAAACTTGATATTTATTTTATTTTCCTATGTATTGTGACCTTAGATGGTGTGCACAATCATATGACCTGAGAATGAGGTGTTGGATCTGAATTCTCCTTGCATGTTTGCTAGTATGGTCAGGGTTACCAGTGTATGGGGTTGGTAGTAGTACTCTTACCTTTGTGAGGGGAACAAGTCCACACATCACCAGGTAGTGTATGGGTTTTTATGCCTATCCTACTTAGTATATACAAGGAACGTGGTTCCTGGGGAAATAAATAAATATCTTGTGTTTTCAAACTTTAATAGCCATAACAGTTTTTTTATTTCCATCTTTAGGAGGAATTCAAAGCAAAGGAATCTGAACAATCTTCTCAGTGCTCCAATGAAGAAGGAGCATCTGGTACACAACTGACCAGTCGTGAGCTTTGGATTCAGACTGTTGGCGGGGTAAAAAAGGGGCGTGTTTATGGTCTTGGTTCTCAAGCATCTATCTATGACCATGAAGAATCATCCTCCTCAAGGCCTGAATCGAGTCAAGTTCCTGAATACGTTATTAATCAAGTTAAGTAATAGTTACAATATTTTTTTATTAATTGGTTTTTAGAATATTGATGGATGTACTCAATCATTCCATTTTTCGTATTTTAGGTTAAATAATTTATTTGTGGAATGATTAATGAATTTGTATTTATATATGTTAATCAGGTGAAGGAGCAGTTGCAGCAGCAGGAGATGTTGGAACAACAAATGGAGCAACGGAGCCAACAACGTGACCAATAGGGATGGAAATAGGGTTCGGGAGATGGCCTCACTAACAAATGGAAAATGCGAGGCTCCTGGCCTTTTTAAAAACTCGTTTTATTTAGTAGGCGTGAAAACTTTAGGGCCTATTAGGCCGGCACTGTTTATATTTATTTATAAAATTATATTTTATTTTATTTTTCAATGGCCTTTCAAGGCGGCTTAGGCTATTTGAGGCCTATATGAATGCGATTTAGAGGCAATATAAACCAAAACTTCCTAAACAACAACAAAAAAGGCCTTGACAGTAACAGCCAGCTCGAGGCCAAATATTTGTAACACAGGCCTGCCTTGTTTAAATCCATCCCTAGTGACCAACAACGTGAGGCGGAGTGGAGAATGCGATTTGAATAATACCAACTTCAACAACAACAAATGCTTGGTAATATGATGAAATCATATTTGTAAGCGCACTCACTCAGCCAAGCCAGCAACAACCACCAATAGAAGAAGACAATGAGGATACTGAAAATGATCATGAAGATGACAATGATAATGATCATATGGATTGAAATTGATGTTTGGGGATTATGATAGTTCTTGTTAAACTTTGTATTTGACGAAACTTTGTATGGATTATATTTGTTTTATGGATTGCTTAAATGCATTAACAAGTTAAAATTGATGTTTGAGTGTTGTTTTGAATGCATTGGCAGGTTGAAATTAAAATCTGAGTGCTGTATGTATTAATAATATAATTATGGATTTTGAACAATTCTTTTTTAACATTAAAAATATTCAATAATTTGCGGCGGAAAAATTCACCGCAAAATTCACCGCAAAATCACGCCTGAATCCGTCTCAAAATCTGCCGCAAATTATCGGCGGACAAAATTCACCGCAAATTACCGGTGGACAAAATCTGCCGCAAATTACCAGTGGATAAATCCGTCACAAATTACCGGTGGATAAATCCGCCGCAAATTACTGGATTCTAGTACCGTTTCCGGCATCTCGCCGGAGCAATTTTGCGGCGGATTTGCGGCGACATAATCCGCCTCAAGTTTGCGGTGGAAATTAAAATCTGTCGCAAATAAATTTACAATAACAGTTTTTACGATGGTCACGAATCTGCCGCAAATCCACCGCAAAAAGTTCATTTGCGGCGGATTGTATGTGATTTCGGGCGGATTTATCCTTCGCAAATCACGATTTTTCTTGTAGTGCTTAACAGCTCTCTAGACCCTTCAGCTAACTTCAAAAGGCTAGAACATCATCAAAACATTATCATTTTGACAAAGGGTCTTCATAAGCGTTGAAGATCTATGTCTCAGCTTTCCAATGGCATTGGTCCCAGCTCCATATGACTCCTACAACCCAAATTATGACCTAATCCTTGCATGTTGTCTAGGTTCCAGTAACAACATCTATATTTTGAATCCCAGGCCCAAGCTGACCCATTAGACATCCAATTCAACCTTAGAGCTATTCATCAAAGTTTTAGAGATTTCTCTCATATTTTCTATAAGGTAAAATTCATGATTTTTAGATGTCTATAACTCAAGTTATACCCGAAATACAAAAATAGTGTAAAATTCTCAATAATGTTAAAAAATATAATTGAGCCAAATTTGAACCCAAACTTATAAAATGTGGCCAAAACTAATTAATTAAACATATAAGAGGTCTAAGAAATTAAATATGAGTGTTAACTAATATATGAAAATTATGTTTATCATTAATATACATTTTGATGAGGATGAAGAGGAATGAAGAGGAAAGAGGCTTGGGACTAGATGATGGGTTTGAAGTATATGAGGGAAGGGTTAAAAAACCTAGGCCAAGTAGAAGATTTAAGAAGAAGACAACAACTAGATCCAAAGCTTAGGTGTCCCCAAGAAAGAAACAAAAGAAACAGAATAACAATAGTGGATCAGGGAGTTAGGCAGCAAGACCAAGTGTGGGCGTGGATAATGATGATGGGTTGGGTGTTGGAAATGATGATGGGTTAGGTGTTAGAAATGATGGTGGCGAGACAAGTAGGAGTGATCCAGATTTTTTTATACCTGTAAACATTAATGCAATTCATGATATAGATGGAGAATACTCTAGTGAAGAGTTGGATAGTGATTTGGACTCAGGGTCTGACTTAAACAACAACCAAGATATCATAAGTATAAGAAGGAATATACGTGCAAGGATTTTGAATTCAAACTTAACATGGAGTTTACTTCCTTAAAACAATTCAAAGAAGCTATTTTGGAGTACTCTATATTGAATAGGAAATTTGTGAAATTTCAAAAGAATGATGCAGTTAAGTGTAAGGTCATATGCAAGGGGAAATTTGGGTTTGTGGTGTTGGCTAGTAGAGTGGAAAAGAGTCATACTATTAGGATTAAGACCTTGGTTGGAAAACATACTTGTGGGAGAGTTTTTGACACTAAAAATGTCAATACTAAGTGGGTTGTCAAGGCAGTGTTGGACAAGTTTAGGAATAACAGTAATATGACTTTGAAAGAAATAATTGGTGAAATCAAAGGGACATATGCAATTGGAATTACAGCTTGGAGGGCATAAAGAGCAATACAAATAGTTAAAGATATAGTTGAATGAGATACTAGTAAGCAATACACACTATTATGAAGTTACAATGTTGAATTGTTAAGGGCAAGCAGTGGAAACACTTACAAGATATCACTAGATAGGCCTGCAAGAAATTTGCAGCCAATGTTTAGTAGCTTTTATGTGTTTGGAGGGGTGCAAAAAATGGTTTATTGTTGCATATAGGCCATTCAAAGGGGTGGATGTATGTTATTTGAAGACCAAGTATAGAGGACACAAGGGACCCAAATGACTAGTACTTTTCACTAACTTTTATTGTAGTTGAAAGCAAAACTAAAGAAAGTTGGAGGTTGTTTCTGACTCTGTTGTTGGAGGACATTGGAGATATCAACACAAATAGATGGGTCTTTATATCAGACCAACAGAAGGTACTATTGTGTAATATTTATTTATTTATGCTAGTGTGCTTGTATATATACTGCTAATTCTAATTGTGTCATGTTGCATAAGGGTTAATGACAACCTTTGAAGAGATGCTGATGGGTGTTGAATACAGGTTCTATATTAGACACCTATATAATAACTTTAAGAAAAAGTTTAGGGGAGGGATCTTGATGATGGCAACATCCAAGGCCACATATTTAGAAGCATGGTGGGAGAAGATGCTTCAAATACAACAGCTTAATGACAAGGCACATGATTGGCTAGCTATAATTCCTAAAATGCATGGTGTAAGCATGCATTTAGTTTTTACCCTAAGTGTGATGTGGTGATGAATAATTTCGCTTAGACATTCAATAACACAATTTTAATGGCTAGGGACAAGCCTATAATAACTATGTTTGAGTGGTTTAGGACTTATCTGATGAGTAGGTTTGCTGCACTTAGAGAAGAACTTAACAAATATCCTGGCGATGTGATGCCTAAACCTAGAAAGAGATTAGACAGGGAAGTGTAGCATAGTGGAAATTGGTTTCCAACTTGGGCAGGGGAATTAAGATTTGAGGTAACCCACATGATATTCACTGAAAGTTTCATAGTGGACTTGCAAGTCCAAACTTGTTCTTGTAACTTTTAGGAGTTAGTAGGAATTCCATGTAGGCCTGTTGTAGTAGTCATTTGTTACAAGGGAGATAACCCTGAGACATATGTGCATGAGTGCTACTAAAGGCAAGCATATAAGAAATATTATGGACGAGTCATTAGTCCAATAAATGGACAAAATAGATGACCCACAACTGACAATGAGCCAATTTTGCCACCAAACTACAAAAGAGGACTAGACAGACCCAAGAAATTAAGAAAAAGATATGACCCTCGTAAGTCAGTTGAGGAATAGGAAGCTGAGGTAGCTGATACTTTCACTAATTTGGTCTTTAGCTTTATTTTAATGCAGTAAAATAACACTGCCTTAATTTGTTGCAGGGAATACAAGATAATGAAAAGGACACCAGGGCAGAGTTGAATACAAGTGGAGGTATAGAGACTAATACTGCAAGGACAACCCAAGGTACTAGGGTAAATAACTAATTTTGTGTCCTGTTTTAGTGTTATATGGTATTGCAATGTCTATTGTTTAAATGTGACCTCTCATTTGTTTTAGAGGGGAAGGGGTAGAGGAAGAGGCAATGCATAATCTGATGTAGTCCAAGAAACTACTACTGCAAATGAGAATGGGGTTGGAGAACGTTTAGTGGGTGAAGACACAAATGGATCAGCTAGGGTAAGAAATACGGATCAACTAAGTTTTTACTTATTTTGAGTTGGTTATCTAACTTAAGCTTCTTTTGCAGATTGAAAGGGGTATAGGAAGAGGTAGAGCACTGAGCAGAGGAAAGGGGACTACACCATCTATTATAAATCAAGAGATTGCTGGAAATGAAAATAGAATTGGAGACAATGCAGCCAGTGGAGGAAAGGGAAGAGGAAGGGGTACTGCACCAAGTCTTGCAACTCAACCTACTGCAAGTCAAGATGTCATTGGAAACATAGTGTAGGTTGTTGTTATTCATCTGGATGTTACAAGTTCTGCTTCTGTTGCAAGTCAAAATGCAAGGACTGCTACAACCAATAATGGAGGAGGCACAGATAGACTCAGCCAAATCAGTTCTGGTGCAAGTTTTCCAAAATCAAGTGCTGCAACAACACCATAAGTCCCTGTAGTTCAACCAAGTCAAAAAAAGGAAGTCTGCTCTATATTCAATTCAACCAACTGTGCAATCTACTCCACCAGTTACCAATGTAGCCACCATGTAGTAATCTACTAGCAGGCAATGCAGAAGGAAGCTAGACAAATGGAGCACCAATTAGGTGTTAGTCATGGCAACCATTACCCAAGAGGGGGGTGAATTGGGTATTAAAACTTTTTCACAAATGCTCTTAAAATAAACACAAATATTTAATCTATTAAATAAAAGAAAAGAAATTGTGAGATGAAGAATAAAAGCTTTAAGAACAACAAATAAATAAATGTGTAATAATATAAAATTACATAAAATAAAGAGATTGAGAAGAGAGAAGCAAGCACGATATTTATCCTGGTTCGACCACTAACCCACTTGTGGTCTACGTCCAGTCCTCGAAAACAATCCGAGATTTTATACTATGTATACAAGTTTCAATAGGTGCTTGCAACTGTTACATAAAAGAGCACTTTTCACACACAGGGAAACTCTACCTTTGTGCTAAAGTCTCAGCCTGCAGGGATACCTCACCCTCAATACAGAAAAATAGAAATGTAGATGAAGAGAAACTCTCACAAAGAGTAGATGATACAATTTGAAGCTCTATGAAACTCTATAAGGATATCTCAAATTTTGGCGAAAAAGAGTACATAAGTTTGGTAAAATATGTATCACAAAATAAAGTAAGAAAGAATTATTTCAGATAAATGGGTGTTACTACAAGATGTCCCAAAAACATGTATTTATAGTGTTCTAAGAAAAAGAGTCGTTGGGTATAAATTAATATCACATTAAAAGCATAGAAAAATAGCCGTAACGTGATTCTGGCCATGTTTATTCGAATAACCTATGTGTTATTCGAATAAAACCTTTCAAAAGTTACGTTCATTAACGTCTCTATTCGAATAACAAGTTTGTTATTCGAATAAACCTTCAAAAACATGTTCTGAAATGTTTTCTGAGTTGTGGTATTCGAATAACACATTTGTTATTCGAATACACCTTTAAAACCACGTTCTGGTATGTTTTTTGGAGTGTGTTATTCGAATACCACATCCTATAATCGAATAAACCACTCTGATTTTAAAAACTGACTTTAAATGGTCATAACTTCTTCATTTCTTATCCGTTTAAAGCAAATGACCAGTCATTGGAAAGATCTTTGAGTCTATGTTCAAATGAAATAAGTTTCAAAACAAAACTCAAAGTATTTTGAAAGATATGATCAAAAGAGTGACCAAATGTCAGTTTTGCAAACTCAAACTTGGCTATTTTTCATAGATTTGAACTATTACCATAACTAGCTTTTCAAAACTTGTTTGTTGGAAATTTTAGCATGTGAAAACCATTTGTAAAGATTTGAAAAACATATTTGAGATATCTATAAGGCTTCTTACATAAAAACCCTAAGTCCTATAAGCTATACCATTTAATCTTCTTTCGGACTTGGCCTTTGACATGACTTTGATGTTATTAATACCTTCATGAAATAGGCATTCACATTCTCCTTGTGTTGAGCTTAATTAAGATTTTTTGCTTTCTTGTTGCAATGCTCACTCTTGGTGCTTGGACTATCCTACAAAGTATTGCTCACTTAAACAAGCATAGTTAGTCCAAATTCATAATTCAATATCTTCATATGCATGATTCATAGATGTATAACTCTAGTTAGTTTAACATGCATATAAGACTTTCATAGGCACATCCAAATAAGATATTTATCAATTACTAATGGATATGCTCTATATAGGATGCAACAAAGAACATAAGCAAAGTATTCTTTTTGTCTTGTATTTGTCATCATCAAAACTTAACATATAAAACCATTTGGGGCAAACTTATTTCCACATTAGGGCCCATAGAAAATTAGGAAAGAGAGTTATGATCACTGGTGGAGTGCACTGGGCATATTGAGTTGTAATCTGGATATAAGACTTTTTGTGATTAAGATAAGTTATAGTTTTTTGAAGTTATCATATGTTTATTTTGAATAGATTGAGTATAGTTCTAGATACATAGTATTGATACTTTGTTTAGCTATAGCAATGCATTAAGGTTGATAGTATTTTAGTATGTAATTGTGTATAAAAATTAGATTAGAAATGTAAGTAAAGGAATATATATGGATCTATTTTGGTTTGTAATTATAATCGGTAGATTGTAAGATACTGCAATGTAATGAACTATTTCATCATAATACAATGAAACACAATGGAGGTTTTAGTACTATTTCATCATCAATATAATGAACTATTTTTTGGCCATTTACTTGATTCAAAGTTAGAGTAATGTCAGTTTATTTAGTTGATTAATACCAATACATTTAGTTCACAATGCACTATCTATTGTTTCATCAATTTCTATCCCAAACAATAGCACATTGATATGTATTTTCAAAGCAATAATCTCAATACTTTTTGTTCACAATACTCATATCATTATCAAAAGCTCTTCATTTCATTATCAATTACGTTAAAGCTCACCAAAAACCACACCCAACAACATTGTCACTTTAGTTCTCTCATAAATAAGTTTCATCTCTAGCTTAGCCACCCTCCTTGTCATTTCTTCAACCACAGCCTCATAATTATGGGAAAACTCACAAACAACTTCTTGTTTGTCCATCACCTCATTAGCTCATTCAAACCAACCACAAGAGCATTCCTTTTGCAAAAAAGAAAAAAAGAGAAAAGAAAAGAAACAAAATACAAGTGGAGAGTTAGAAATCTCAAACCCGGATATACTTGTATCAGAAAATAATTTGTGCTTACTCTCCAGTTTGGGCATGTCCAATATACTCTCTCAGGATTCTTTACACTCTTTAAGGTGAAGTACAACATTACATATCCATAGCCACAAAGTCTCCTTCACAATGACATGGTGGGGGTAGTCAAAGTTGATGATGAAGATCGCAAAACCCTAGTCATGGTAATGTATCTGCAGATGTCAGGGGTGAGGGACCAAAAAAGACAACAAATTAGTCACGAATAAGGAAGGAAATGTAGGGAAAGAACAAAATGAGCTTAGGGAGGAAGAATCAAGGTTAGAATTGTCCCTATAGAGTGGGGAAGAAAACAAGTGAGGAAGGAAGGGAGAATTAAGGCTCAAATGTTTCTGCACATTGGGAAAGAAAAGGAGGAAGAAGAAGTGACGTGAGGGGCGAAACCCAGGTTGATGACTTATCATCCACGTGACACAATGAAATGTGAGATAAAGACAAGTGACAATACTAAGATAGAACGTCGTTTATCATTTCACCACTTAATATAGTTGAGATAACGATAATAACTAATTTCATCTGTCGAAAAATTAAAAGGGATCAAAACTATAACAAAAATTTTAAAGGGACTAAAATAAAAAATTACTATATTAAGAGTGACTAAAAATATATTTAAGCCTAATTTATGTGAATTTATTTTGTCCTACGAAAATTGTTACAATCCATTAGGATGGGTCTTTGGTTTTCAGGACACCGATCACAAACCAGTGGTGGGTATTTGAAAAGGACAAGCTCAATACTTAAGTTAATCCATATAAGAAAGGAGCAAGAGTTAGAAAATAAGACTCACTTCCATTTTAACAATTATGATTGTGATTAAGTGAAAAAAAGTGATATGATTAATGATATGAGAAGTAATATAAAAAGTTATGTCAGAAAAAAATGTGATAAAAAATCATAGTTGATTTTAATTCGGATGATTTCTCTATATAGGGGTCCTTTCCAACTTATCCTCAATGTGAACTCGGTGAAGGATCTCACTATTGAGGACGTGTCGTTTGCTGTTTGTACGTTGGATCTTCATTGTTCTTGTGTGAACTTAAAGCATGGGTTGGTAATTGGCTTAGCAAGTTTTGAATCTATCCCTTAAGAGCCAATACAAAAATAGTAATATATTTGACATAGTTATTAAAGTAGTCTTGTTGAATTTTTGACTTTAGTTATAATAAAACATATAAAAAGTGACAGTAGAAACTCTTAGAATGGAGTCATCATCTTCAAACCCAAATCAAGGATATCCTGTATCTTTTTCCCATTACCAACTTACAAAGCATTATCTCTATTGGTTCGAACTCAGAGAACTCTTTTGTAGCATGCTTAATTGTTTATGAATAATTAATGTTTACACACATCACTTTAAACCTATATAATTATATTCTAATTCTGTTATATACTTCTAATATGAAAGGATGTGCACACATATGATGTGCATTAAACTTTATCACATGTTTATGATAATCTTACCTGCAACAATATCATCGACAAAGAAAATGGAAAATCTCTGTCATAAGTAATGTGAGTCATAATTAATAAAAGTAAAGAAATTTATTTGAGAAAACCGGGCTGTATTATTTTGATATATGCTAATTAAACTTCATATATTAAATTTGAATAAAAATTTGAATACTAAAATATAAAAATAAATATTAAAACTTTGAATATAAAAATTTGAATGTTAAAATATTAAAATAAAACGATTGACTACTAACTTCATAAAATTGAATATTAAAATATGATATTCAAATATTCATGCTGACAATTCCAACAGGCTAGCATTAAAATATTTGAATGTTAAATACGGTATTCAAATGTAATACCTCCAAAAACATAATATGATAATAAACTATAGTGGATCACCATAGAAGCAAAGATTCAACTTTAATATTATAGAAGCTGGCCAACCAGTATAGAAAAATTCTTATTCTCTTAAACTTCAATAATATTGAAGCTAGCCAACCAGTATAGAAAAATTGTTATTCCCTTCAACATCAATAATATACAGAAGCTAGCCAACCAGTATAGAAAAATTGTTATTCAAACTATTTTCCATTTGACCCATACCTTTGAGCCACCAGATAGTTCTTTCTTCAAATTTGAAAGATCATCATCAACTGATGTGTTCTATAGTAATGCAAACTGCAAAAATCAACAATTGGTCCATAAATTCCACAAAGAATATATAAATAATCGAAGAAAAATATATAAAGGCGGCTTAAAACTGAATTAAAGAATTCAAGAAGCGGCGCAAAATATATATAAAAACAAGGAAGCAACTCTGCGGCAAAAACAAGCTGCACCCATGTGACACGTGCTGGTACAACAGCTTTCGATGCAGCAAGAGAAGAAGGAAAAGAAGCAGTTCAATTGGGTAGAATTACATCAGATAATTTTATGAGTATAAATTTGATCCACGTGTAGGATTTTTATATTATTATTATTCAATAATATATTAATACATCATTAAAATATGGGTTTTGCTAAAGATATTAAAATAGGAAGCTTTAAATAAAAAGGATTTTTTTTTAATTTTCAATATATTAAATGTCTTGATTTTATCTAAAAATTTTTATTTTGATAATTTTAACAAGTGTTCTAGAATACTTGTTAACAAAACTTTTAAAATATTTAATTTTTCTAAAATGTAGTTATGACAATAAAAAATCTCTTAATAAGTTGAAAAAATATATATGATTGGATAATAATATAAATAAGTTTTATATTAACTGTATATCAAAATAGAATCCTATTTTCTTTGTCTCTTATTCTTTGTATGTGTAACTAAATTCTTACACTAATTAATAAGGAGATGATGAAACTCGCAAAATTAATTTTGACAGATTATGTTAGATTATTACTATGTAGTTTAAAATGAATTTCAATTTTTATTATTTTTATTGGTTTATCATAGTGTAAATAAAATTTTAGATGAATTTAATCTTCTTGTGCTTATGCTTTAAATTTATTTAAGCTATATGCTATTTAAGAGTTGACTGTAATTATTGAAAATCAATTATAATTTGGTTATAATGATTCTTTTCCTTGGCTTACTTAGAAGGGATCAGATTTATCCTTGACCGGAGGAAGAGTAGAAACAATTTTTATAATATTTAGGAAGATTTGGTTAAGATAGTAAGGGGCGTTTTTATCAAATAATCATGGTTGAAAAATTATTTATCCAAATGTTATTTTTTTAATTATTTATTAAAATATTATTTTTTAAAATTATATATCAATCTGTCATCTTTTTTTCTAACATAATATTTTTTTAATAATTTTTAGCTCACATAGGATTCGTCAAATAGTATGACGCATCCACGTGGATTACGCCAACAAGATAGGCATAATTTATGTAGATGCGCCACTCTGTTTAGCGCATCATAGGTGGACATGTCATCTTCTATGACATTTTTTACGTGGATACGCCATGTACGACGATGTTTTTTAGCTATAAACGTCAACACATTTGACATTTTTCATGTAGACAAAATAAATAAAAAAAATGTCACATTACGTATGTTTTTAGGACACTTAACCCATTTCACATAAATTTCATACTCCTCTCAAAGATATATATATATTTCATATATCTACTAGAGAGTGTTTCATAACGTTGAAAAACATCAGTATCAATTAGCTTATTTATAGGTCAAGTGTTTACTTCTAATTCGTAAAGTAATCGATGTGTAACTTTGGTATTGACAAGACAAAACAACTAAGTAAGATAATAAGATACCTTTATTCGATGTTAGACTTTAGTGTCGGTAAAACAAAAAAACTAAGTAAGATAATAAGATACATTTGTTAGATGTGAGACTTTAATGTGAAAGAAACTAACTTATAGTGCATACACATTTTTTCATATTTTTTAATATTATTTATTATATTTATTTTTTTATAATTTTTTTATTAAATTTGATATCCTTAAAAAGAATGTCAATAATATATATACCCTTAAAAAAATGCATAATAATAATTTTTCTTCCAAGTTATCCTTCTGTGATCTCGGTGAGGATGTGACGTTTGCTGTTTGTACGTGGGAACCCCATTGTTCTTGTGTGAACTTAAAGCATGGGTTGGTAATTGGCTTAGCAAGTTTTGAATCTATCCCTTAAGACCCAGCACAAAAATAGTAATATATTTGACATAGTTATTGAAATAGTCTTGTTGAATTTTTGACTTTAGCTACAATAAAACATATAAAAAGGGACACTAGAAACTCTTTGAATGGAGTCATCATCTTCAAACCCAAGTCAAGGATCTCTTGTATCTTTTTCTCATTATCAACTTACAAAGCATTATCTATTGGTTCGAACTCACAGATAACTCTTTTGTAGCATGTTTAATTGTTTATGAATAATTAATGTTACATATATATACTTATATATACATCATTTTATACTTATATAATTATATTTTGATTTTGTTATATAATCCAAGTATGAGGAGACGTGCACATATGTGATGTGCATTAAACTTTATCTAATGTATATGACAATCTTATCCATCGGTTTTATTTTATTCATCCAATGTGCAACAATATCATCGAGAAAGAAAATGGAAAATCTTTGTCATAAGTAATGTGAGTCATAATTAATAAAAGCAAAGAAATTTATTTAAGAAAACCGGGCTGTATTATTTTGATATATGCTAATTAACGCATACGCAGTTGATCTACATAGTTGGCACTTGTACACTTATTTTGTCAAAAATATTATCAGTTTGTACGTGTACATGGGTACCACCTAGCTACGTACTGAAAATTAAACGTTTTATTTTATCATAGATAGATGCTCCCACAACTCTACTAAATACAAAATTAATTATTTGAAAACCTTGTTGACGACTGGGCGTGCTTTGCACATGGCCTTCAATGGAATTAACTTTGCCAAGGTGAACCAACTTTGCTCTGTCATATCAATCTCTTCCTCACTTACTCGTTTCCAATCAAAGCATTGAATCAATAATCCCAAAGTCAAGCCAACGCTATGCATAGCCATGGCTTCTCCTGGGCAAGCCCTTCTTCCCAACCCAAATGCAATTAGCTTCTTTTCCTCTCCTTCTTTCTCATATCTCTCAGGTATAAAACTCGTGGCTTCACTCCACAACCGAGGATCTCTTTGCATGCCCCACCCATTAACTATCACTAAAGTGCCTCGAGGAACATTGAATCCTCCTATAGTGACGTCATCTGAAGACACGTGCGGTATTAGCAATGGAGCTGGGGGATACAACCGAAGTGTCTCAAGAATAATATTCCTAAGGTAAGGAAGTTTTGAAAGGTCAGACTCATTTAACAAGCGGTCCTGCCCTATGTGAGTGTCCAGTTCATCTCTTGCCTTCTTCAACACCTCTGGGTGATTCAATAAACTGGATATTGCATACTCCAAAGTCACACTTGATGAGTCTGTTCCAGCAAAGAGCATAGCCTACAAAACAATGCAAGTCAATCAAATAAAACAACAAAAACAATTAGGTGGATCAGTTATATATATAGATCAACTTATGTTAATATCGTATTATGTCATAAATCATGTAAGTCAACCAAATAAAGTTAAAAAATATATATTTAATTTTACGATATTGGTGGAGCAAAATATGTGATTTTAGATAATGATATTCCAAAACCACTATTTAAAATTATTACCAAAGTAAGGCCTTTGATGATTTGATCAGTATAATACTCAGGTTGTGATTCTTGCAGACTTAGGAGATGGTCTATCATGGTATTTTGACGCTCCTCCCTGCTTCGATGCTCGTCAATGAGTGCATTCAAGGACGTATCAAATCTCTTACTAATATTGGCCAGCCTCTTCTCCACTTTTTCAAAATCAAACCACTTAAGAAAAGGGAAGTAATCAGCTTTGTTTGACACCCCAAGTAATTGCAGCATCTCTGCCAACGTCTCTCTAAATTCCCTGGCTTCATCCACATCCTTCATCTCAGAATCTTCACCAAAGTATCTCTTTCCTGATATCATTCTCATCATGTTGTTGTACATCATGTCACGGAACATGGAACTCAGCTCCACTTGTGCAAAGTTCTTGAACGAGTTCTTGGCTAATTTGACTATCAGCCTATTGGTTTCATCCTTCGGATGTCCCAGAAGGAGTGAAAACGTTGAGTTGAGAGAATATCAACGGAAATGATACGACGGAGGTTGCGCCAGTGCTCACCGTGGGGACAGGACCCTACGGTGGAGCAATCGTAGAAGATGTACTTTCCCGAGAGAGAGCGTGGACGATTTGCCAAGATCAAGTCATTTTTGGTGAAGCTTTCTTGGAATGCAGATGGTGATGAAACAACGATTGCAAGACGGGACCCGAACCTGAGAGAAAAGATGTCACCATACTTTTGTGACATGCGTTGAAAGAAGCGGTGGTTTGGCTTTTCGAGTTGGTGGAGGTTTCCTATTATGGGAAGAGTAGGTGGACCTGGTGGCAGGTTTTCGAATCTTTTGCTTTGGAAGAAAAGCTTGAAAGTGACAAGTAGAACAAGGAAAGGGAGAGAGTAATACAACAAGGAAAAGGTTTCCATGTTGATCGATTATACTATTGCACTAGAGATTATGCAGAGATCAGTTCTTAGGCGGAAATGCTTATTTTGTTGATTCTATTTCTAGCTGAATCACCACGTTTATATAGTGAGTGGGGTTGAGGGCTGCGTTTCATCACCACAGTATGGCTCCAAAATCAAAGACATTTATATATTTTAAACATCCCTGACAGTCATGTTGTCTCAAAAGTCAGGAGTCAAATGGGTACAAATAGCATGTTGTTTGTTTTTTTCCTTACGGTCATCCACGTGCTTGCATTGGTCGGATGATAAAAACAAATTATAAACAATTAATGAAACCTAGCTCATATGAAACATTGTATTTTTTTTTAAAAAAATTCTATTAAAGTAATAGGTTTAATTAATAACTTATTTATATATTAGGAATCTTTATGTTATTTACACATATAATTTAGTGTACATTCTTGACATAAGCTGCCGAACAACTTTTTCATCAATTATCAAACTAAAAATAATGGGGAATACAATATTAGAAAAAAGAATTTGTATTACAAGCTTACTCATACATCACTTTACTGTAATATGAAAAAAAATTAATTTTAATTTTAAATATAAAATATTAAATCATGGCAACATGGTTTAAATAAAAAAAGTAAATATATCACTGCAAGTTCTTCCTAAATTTTGACATCCCTAATCTTTAAATGAGGTAATCCCTACAGTACTAAAACAGAAGAGATCTACAAGGAAAAAAAAGAGGTAATCCCTCATCTATCTAAAATTTTTTCAACCGAAAAAATATATGAGTGCTAGGCAACATTCTAAGGGACTGCTCACCTCATTTTCATAGCACACATCAGTTGAAAGGAACTTTGATATCTTTTTCAAAATTAATTGTTTACAAATATGAATTGATATTAGGAATTTAGAGAGCCTATATTGCTTCTCCTATTTGTTTATTGTTAATCATGTTTAATTTTTTTATAAAATATATTTAATTAAATAACTAAGTCAAACTAATAATTTGTTACCATTTCTATCTTTATCCAAACTTTTTATTAATAATTTATAATATAATTTTAAATATAAAAATCACTTGTACTTCCTCTGCACTACTAATTTTATTGTTTAAATAGATCTTAATAAAAATTATCCTTTAGGCTTTTTGTCTTGAGCAATAATAACAGTTGAGACATTAAACAATAGTTTTGGAGTTGCAAACAGAAACCAAACACACTCTTAACGATACTCTTTGCTCTTGTTATGATTTCAATCCAACTAGCTATTGCACCGCCGGCTGTTGCAACCTTTCAAAGTTCAAACTACTGCCAAGACCGGTGGCTCCTGTTGCTGCTGCAGTTGGTGGAAAACTATTCCACGCTGAGCTCCTAGTCCTAAGTAGTGCTTTGACTGGCTTATTTGCACACATCATCAGAGTTTGACCACCTTGCTGCTTTGGCTCCATTGTCTTCTGCTTTGGGCTGTGGCCATGACGCTGGTCAAGTTATCTTTGGCTGAATATTTTTGCTGAACAACTCATTTATATATTAGGAAGAGTTATGTTATTTACACATATAATTTAGTGTAAATTCTTGACGTATGTTGCTGAACAACTTTTTCATCAATTATCATAACTCTTCATTTTTTATTTATTGGCTGTAGAATATCCGCCTGATGTTATTGTTCAGTTTCTCATTGACAATGCTAGTTGTTAATAAAGGTTATGTCCACTTAAGAAAAAATAATAAATAAATAAAAGTTATGTCCACTTTAAGAAATATGAGGAATGTAAGCTTTTTATTACGTGCGTATATATCATTTTCTTATTAAGAAAGTAAGTTTTTAACCATTATTTATTTTTATTATTCGTTATAAAAAGTAATAATACTTCCTATATATATTTATACAAATATTATTGATAATTGTCGAGGTTATCAAATTGAAATCAATTTATAACTAATTTACGAAAATTACTTACAGCACAAGGTAACACCGGGTCGAGCCTACAGATCACTCTGATTATGATTACGAAATCAAATTAGGAGATTGGTAAACAAGATAAAAGTGGTTTGCAAGATTAAAACACAGAAACAGAGAGTAATTAAATGGAGAAAACAAAATTAAAAAACAATCAATCCAAAGGAATTAACCGATCTTGATATTAATCTATCCTTGATATCACTTTAAATTTATTTAATTATCAATCAAATTCTTGATCTTAAAATACATGAAGAGTGTTGCGTCCTTCTTGTGAACACCATTGCGGATCCAGATCTTGTTACAATATGCTACTTCAACCAAACAAGTGAAAAAAGGAAACAAAAAAGGAAAGTGTAAACATTAGGTCAAGAGATGAAGGATTGGAAGTTTTATTAAGAATAGTTTTTGTTATTAAATAAAATTAAGGGAACAATCAAGTTACACTAGTATAAAACTTGACATATTTATATCACTTAATAATTTTTTATAGAATGTGATTTTTATTGATTAAATCGTTAAATTATATTTATCCAACACCTTGATCATTTATGTCAAATCTTGAAAAAATTAAATATCGATAAGAATGTAATTAAGTGATTTTTAATTTCATATATTTCAAAAATATATATTACGTTAACTTTAACATATATCAATGAACTACTAAATAATATTGTATTAATGTAAAATTTTATAAATATGATTTATATGATAGGAACTTTCAATCTAACGGTAGATTTAGTAAGAAAATTATTCAATAGAAAATTATTCAATGGTGTAAGAGTGACTTTGACTTACACCGGTATAACTTGATCTCTCTCCATACAATTATATAATTATTTTATTTAATTAAAATTTGAGTGATTCTTCTCAATTATTTTAATTTATATAAATTAAATATTGTTCGATAATGATCTTTAGAATTAATTTTTTCCTTTAAGAAATGTCCTGAATAAATAAAGAAATTGGCTCTTCAATGAAGAAAATATTTTCAGAAAACAAAAGGCACTAAAATAAGTGAGCTTTGATAAAAACAAATAAGGTTAACTGGTGCGCAAGATTTGGTTATATTTTCGTCACCAAGAATGTTACTAACACAAATTTATATCTACATATAATTTTATATTTATCCAGTTTTTATTATTTAATTATAATTAAATTTATCTTATTTTTTAGATATTTATACTTTAATTCTACCATGTAAATAGATGTGAAAGAGATATGTATAAAATTAATGTATATTTAATATTTTTCTTTCGCTATCAATTGTATATATATAAGAAAAATTAGTAGTAAGAAGAGATACCCTCAATACTACCTAATATGGTGCCATTGGCATGCTTGGAATACCAATAGACAGGCAAGAACCCAATCCGAATAGCAAGTTACTTTCCCACATAAGAATACTCAACCAGCTCATGGATAATAGTTGTTATTAATACTGTTTGATTTTACTATCTATATATAAAAAAATTATTGTATATAATATAGATATAGAGAATGAGTTATATACATGCAGAATTTATCTATATTTTTAATAAAGAGTTTGTCTAACAAATTAACATCACACTTATTAAGTATTAAAAAAGGTTTTGCTAACAAGTATTAAAAGAAAAATAAAACATTCAATGCATTTGGAACTTAAAAATCTTTACTTTTCATTTAATAATTTTTTCTTTTGATTTCTTAACAAGTATCCATAAATTAAACCTTTTAATAAAATCTTAAAAATTTAAGTAAAAGTGATTTATGTATAATATAGGAGAGTGTCAATTGTCACTCCTATTCCATTAACTTTTCATTAAATAAGCTAATTTGAACAATTTGATTAAAACAAATTAAAAGACATTTAATAAAAAGTTAATAAAATAAGAGTGCTATTAAATATAAAAGAGTGGCAATAAATACTTCCATAATATAATATTAAATTTTTAAATTGATTGCAAGATTAAAAATTAGAAAAAAATTGTATTATTTGATAGGAAATACACTATCTATAAAAATAATACTATTAGAAGGAGTCTTAATTAGGTGCCTAATAGTATCTTGAGATATTAGTCTCTCACTTATTAAGTGAAGAAATTATCTAAAAAAATCAAAAACAAAAAAGGGAATACAATATTAAAAAAATGAATTTATATTACTTTGACCGTAACTTAAATAGGGGATTCAATATTAGAATAAAAATTTGTCACGTAACTTGACTGCAACTTAAATAAGGAATACAATATCAGAAAAATAAGTTGTATTACTTTGACTGTAACTTAAATAGGGAATACAACATGAGAAAAAAAAATTGTCATGTGAATTAAATATGGAATACAATATTAGAAAAAAAATTGAATTACTTGACCGCAACTTAAATAGGGAATACAATATTTACATTCTAATAAAAACAATAGATTTTAATAGTATCATATAAAAAAAATAGATTTTAATAGTAACGTACTCCTCAATTAATGCGCAAAACTTATATTTATGAAATTAATTTAAAACTCAAAGTGATTAATTTAGTGATAGACAATATATAATATGTTGATAGACATATTATGACATGTTTGAATTTTATCTATATCAATTTCTTAGAATTAAACAAGAAGAAATATTTATATGAATTTCTTAATTTTGATGTGAATAGCATCTTGCCTTTATCCGATCAGATGAATTAATTAAGATATATACAAATTGACTCAAACATTAATTGGCCGCAACAAATAATAATAATTTCAATTTTAAATATAAAATATTAAATTGTGGCAACATAGTTTAAATAAAAAAAAATAAGTAAATGTATCACTGTAAGTTATTCTTAAATTTTGACATGCCTAATCTTCAATTGAGGTAATTCCTTCAACGCTAAAACATAATAAATCTATAAGGAAAAAAAAGAGGTAATCCCTCATCTATCTAAAATTTTTTCAACCGAAAAAATAAATGAGTACTAGGCAACATTCTAAGGGATTGCTCACCTCATTTTCATAGCACACATCAGTTGAAAGGAATTTTGATTTCTTTTTCAAAATTAATTGTTTGTAAATATGAATTGATATTGTTAAAATAGGAACTTGACTTATATAGCTAACTAATACAAGTAAACTAACTAATCATTAAAACTAATTCTAACAAACTCTAACTAATTCTAACTATTTTAACAGCCCCCCGCAAGTTGGAAGGTGTACATTACACTTCCAGCTTGGGATGACCAATACAAATGCATATCCAAAACTCTAAATGCTTAACCATCTTACAAGGCAGAAGCTCCAAATGTTTAACCACCATATAAGACAGAAGCTCCAAATACTTAACCACCATACAAGGTAGAAGCTAAAAACAGCAAAGCCAACAAAGGGCAAAAGCTTAACCATTAAGCAGAAGCCACAACTCAAGGCTTAACCACTTAACAGAAGCAAGAACATCCATCAATGCTTAACCACCACCATGGGCAGAAGCTTACAATAAAAGAAAATCAATGCTTAACCATCCATGACAGAAGCTCACATCAACACTTAACCATCATGGACAGAAGCTTACAACAACAAAAAAATCAAAGAAGCAAACCACCAAACAGTTAGTGTACACAGACATCAGCACAAAAGTAATCAGTATGTATGATAGCTGCAATAGCCGATTCTCCAAACCAATGTTGTAATGAGTTATCTGAAGGCAGGATACTCAAATTATCAAGTACAATCAACAATTGACTATGATGCTCACATAGCAAACGAAACGAATTCCATATTTCCCAAGAATCAACCGAAGTACTGGAGCTTGCACTAGAGTCATCATTAGGCTTCCCCAACGGAATCCTAAGCCACAAGTGCATGTTCTTTAGGTCCTGTAAGATTTGATTCACACACCTAGCATAGTTAACACATGAAGTTCCCTTAGGAGCTGGAAGAAGGCAAGCCTGTAAAGAGAGACAAGATGCCCAAGCTATTTCTTGTTTGAGAACAGTTTCAGAATCCACCCTAAGGGTGTCATCTTCTGAATCCAAGGCTATCCACGAGCTAATTTTTCCCACTACATGAACATTCCATTCGGTTGGGTTCAAGGAAAAATCTGATGAAGCTAATCGCAAATCATCAACAGAAAACCCCAAATCATACTTTTTGTATTATGCTTGGCCGATAAGAAGGATGCATCAGAGGAGCAACAACAAAATCGAAGGCTCCAACAACGATATTGAAAGCGAGGACGTGTGGCACGTTGTAGTCGAACGACGTCTCTATTCCGCAAAACCGAGATTTGCCAGTATCCCCTTCCCTTTCTCCGAGAGGCATTTTCACCAACCTTCAGTTGCAGTGTCAGTTAGCCAGACACAGAAGAAACCAGAATTCTCTGTTGTGTAGATCTGATGCATCGAGATTCAGATCCGAACAAAAAACACCATCGTCGTGATGATCTTGATCAGATCCATATGGATCTGGTAACAAGAAGCGTAACAGAGATAGAGCGAGAACAAGATCTGGATTTCGGACCAAGAGTCCATGGGGACGAAGGAGATGTGGACGCCGAGGTTGCGGTGCTTGCTGGAGCACTCGAGGCACATGAAGACGCCGTAGGAGACGGAGGCCCACTGCGGGTTCTTCTGGGAGCAACCGCGACGCCACCATGGATGGATGGATGGATGACCCGATCTGATGAATCGGGTTCGGATGGTACGAAATCGGAAGGGAATGTAGACGATGGAAAAGGGGAATGAATTGGAATCTGGAGGGCAAGGCTCTTGGCTCTGGTGCGAACGCCGATTGAGGACTGATGAGGGGAAAGGAAGAAGGTGGAGAAGAATTTGTAGATTTTCTCGGGAAAATGTAAAAGAAAAGAAAAGAAACTAAGAAAAGGGAAAAAGAAAAAAAAAATGCAGCAGAAGAGTATTCAAGGTGGATGGAATGTCTCTGATACCATGTTGAATTTCATGGTTTCAGAATAGAGAGAGAAGAGAGATGAGAGAAAATGAAGAAATTTGTATATTGATAGAATGAAGAAGCTGAAAAATACAATAGGAACTTGACTTATATAGCCAACTAATACAAGTAAACTAACTAATCATTAAAATTAATTCTAACAAACTCTAACTAATTCTAACTATTTTAACAGCTCCATTGTCTGCTGTTGGAGACTTTGAGCCCTTTGGGTTGTCGCTGACGGATTTATAAATTTTAGGTAATAGGAGTAAAGATAATATTATTAATATAGAAGAATAATTTTTTTAATAATTATATTTATATATTAAAAAATATATTAATACAAAATTATAAAAGATTAATTTATAATTATATTTTTTATATTTTTATATTTTAAAAATATTAAATAATTTTATTATTATTATTATTATCAAATATTTTTTATGTATGTAACTAAATAATTATTTAACAAAAGTAATATAATTAAAAGTGAAAGTATATAGACAAAAATTACACATAAAAAAATAAAAAAGATATATAAATATATAAAGTTAGAAAAAATTTTAAAATAGAATAAAGACATGCATTTCTGCTCATTTACGTGTAGATCCGTCCCTAGTTGTGGCAATGACGCTGGTCAAGTTATCTTTGGCTGAATATTTTTGCTCCTGAAAGATGGCTTCACTTTCAAAATTAACCGAAGTTGGGTAATGGGTCTTCCCCTAGCCTCCTAGAAAATGTGATTTTTATATATTAGGAAGAGCTACGTTATTTACACATATAATTTAGTGTACATTCTTGACATAAGTGCTGAACATCTTTTTCATCAATTATCATAACTCTTCATTTTTCTATTGGCTGTAGAATATCCGCCTGATGTTATTGTTCAGTTTCTCATTGACAATGCTAGTTGTTAATAAAGGTTATGTCCACTTAAGAAAAAATAAATAAATAAAAGTTTTGTCCACTTTAACAAATATGAGGAATGTAAGCTTTTTATTATGTGCGTATATATCATTTTCTTATTAAGAAAGTAAGTTTTTAACCATTATTTATTTTATTATTCCTTGTAAAAGTATTAATACTTCCTATATATATTTATACAAATATTATCTCACACTTATATAATTTTTTCATCTAATTATAACTAATTTTATTATTAATTTTTTTTTCAAAGATAATAATTTTATTATTTAAAATGAAGGGAACATAACACTCCAAAGAATACACCAAGAAGCGGCGAAAAGGCCAAAGGAAACAGTACAAATGGAATGGTGGAATGATAGTTAATGGCTATTAACATGTATGTATGTCATTCTTCTTCTCTGGGCAACTTTTTTGGACTAAATTTTGAGTCAGTGATTTATGAGTAATCTGATTCGTTAAAATTAGATCTTAGATATCTATGCGTGTTATTAGATAAATAAATCTTCTTAATTATAAGAAATAAATTTTTCAAAAGATTCTTCATAGATAATGAAATCAATTATATACAAAAATGAGACATAGAGTGTCATTTGTCATTTAACCTCTTAACAGTAATGAGATAACGACAGAGACTAATTTCACTTGTTTCAAAATTTAAAAAGATAAAAACCATAACAAAAATTTTAAAGAGACTGATAGCAATATATTTTTTCCATTATAATCTTCTCATTGGGCTTCTTAATGTTCAATTGGGATTAATTAAGTTGGTTCTGTCATATTTTATGATATTGAGTTTAATTGGACCATTGAATGAATTATTGCATGAATTGACCTTAATTTGTATATTTGGCAGCGTTCAATAAATTGGCTATAATCTAATTTGTAAATATTTGATTAATGTGATTCTAGTCTTGTAGGAAAGTTAAGACAATTATCTACAAGTTTCATGAAGATCTCAAGAGAGGAATCACACATTTGGATAATTTAAATTGAAGTGAAAGCAAGAGTCAGAATTCTGATCCTGACAGCTTGACCTCTACGCACTCATCAGCTTATTTCTTGAGCTATAGGAGTTCAATTGACACCAAACTAAGCCCAAATGAAAGCTAAGATACCAATCTACAACTTTCATGAAGAACACAAAGTTATATCAGATGTCTAGTAGGTCATATTGGGCCTAGAAGTCAAAATAGAGGTGCTATTAAATGAAAAACCTTGTCACTTGCCTGTAGAACTTGAGCATAAAGCATTTTAGGCCATTAAAGCTTTCAACCTAAGCCTTGATGATGCTTGTAAGTTACACAAATTGTAATTAAATGAACTTGAGGAATTGAGAAATGATACATATGAAAACTCATATTTATAAAGTTAGAACAAAAGCTTTTCATGACCAATCAATTTTGTGAAAATCTTTTGAAATTGATCAAAAAGTTCTGCTTTACAATTCTTGTCTTCACATATTCCCTGAAAAATTTAGATCTAGGTGGAGTGGCCCTTTTGTTGTCAAACATGTGTATCCACATGGGGTCATAGACATTAAGAACCTTAGGAATGGTAATGTGTTTAAGGTCAATGGACAAAGACTCAAACCATTTCTGGAAACCCAAGTTGTTGCGGTAGATTCCATCTCCCTTTTTAATCCTTGTTATGAGAAGAATCTAATTTAATTTTGTTGCTTTCTTTTTGCAGTTCTTTGTGACACCGGTTAAGTGGCTGATAATGATACTTCGTGGCTCTCAAGTCGGTTTATTTTTCAATTTCCCATAATAACTTATTCCTTCTCCTTTAAAATGGATATCATTTTCTTGAATTTAAGAAAATATTTTCCTTCTCTTCCTCAAAATGCTCTAATAAAAATATACAAAGATAGGTGTGAAAGATTGAGACTATTAATGCACAAGGGCATCCCAGAAGATATACGCTAGATAATTGAAGCAAAGGTCTGTTTAGTAGGTGAATCCTTAAATTCATTTGTCTCATACATGTCGGGTATCAGTAAAAGTTTGTATTCTAAAAGGAGAAGAGCAAAAAGAAAGTAAGTTTGCCACAAATGAGCGCTATGAAATTGTAACAAGTGATGTCATTCTTTGGGGATGGTTTCTGCAAATCGAGAATGTGAATGCTTATGTCTCTAAGGCATGTCGAAAGGTTTTTGATGATAACAAAAGCAAAAGAGAAGATCAAGCACAAAAGGAAAAATCAAGATCAAAGAAAGAAGACAGAAGGTTTAATTAGTTATTTAGACTTAGGACATTAATGTTAAATGCTCTCAAGATTTCTCAAATGGTTTATATGATTTCAAAATAAATGGGAAATTTCAAAGATAAACATGGCTTTCAATAAAACCTGAGTTTCAACTTTAAATCTAACACTCTTAAAAGGATTTATGTTTAAACAAGTACCTTGAGGTGTTGGAAATGACTTACAAGAGTTATTGGACTTGAAAAATGTGTTCAAAGACAAATGTAATCGATTACACAATGTTTGTAATCGATTACACATCAAATAGCATGTAATCGATTACATGAACAATGTAATCGATTACAAGCAAAAAAGGGCTCGAGAGCCATGTAATCGATTACACAAAGATAAGTAATCGATTACACAAAGCCCGTTGAAAGGCAAAGAACACGTTCGACAAGAAATGTAATCGATTACACAATATATGTAATCGACACAAAAAGCCTGTAAACTCAAAGAACACGTTCGACGAGCCATGTAATCGATTACATGGATATTGTAATTGATTACACAAATAGTCGAAGTAATGTAATCGATTACATTATCATTGTAATCGATTACATAGCAAAGTCGAAAACCATATGTAATCGATTACCTCAAGAATGTAATCGATTACACGTAGCCCGAAAAGTTCGTAAAACGTTGAACAATAATGTAATCGATTACCGAGATATGTAATCGATTACACGCATCCTCGACAACGTCCAACGGCTATATTAAATGCATTAAATGCATGCCCAACTACCTCCAACGGCTCTATTAATTGAGAAACTTATAAATACCCAAGTTGGGTCTTTGTTTACTTTAATTGACCTTGAACCAAAAACTGATCATTATACTTCAAAACGTGAATCAATCCTTAAAATCATTTCTTGCTCTGTTTTTTATGACTAAAAACGTGAAAAATCTTTGAGAGCATATTAGAGCTTCAATTTGTAAACACTTGCTCTAGAGAGAGCTTCTTCTATTTCAATCTTATACATTCTTTATTAGTGAGGTGAGGTATCCCTCAAGTATTGTAAGGGTGAGGTATCCCTTGGAAAATAGAGGCTCAAGCTTTTGGGTGAGGTATCCCATACTTGTTGAGTGCTCAAGGTTGTAGTGGTTTTTCAAGCACCCATTGAAGCTTGAAGATATAGTGGAAAATCTCAAGGTGTTGCTTGGGACTTTGGACGTAGATCACAAGTGGAGTAGTGATTGAACCAGGATAAACGATCATGCATGTTTGTTTCTCTAAACTCTCCTCTCGTTTATCTTTGTGCAATGTTTCATTGTTCTATTTGGATATTGTCTCCTTGACTATTACGTTCATTAGTAAAAGTGCTTAACTCATCTATTTAATTATTTCTGATCACTCAATAGCTTCAACGAAAATTGATTGTCAAACGATTTAATGAAAGATTTGTGAACTTATTTTTAACTACTCAATTCACCCCTCTTGAGTATTGAGGCCACTTGGTAACAAGTGGTATCGAGCTAGACTCTTGTATAAAGAGCTTAGCAGCTTCAAGAGAAGTGATGGCTTCAAATGGTTTTTCAAATGAAGGGTCTTCTATAAATAGACCTCCTTATTTCAATGGGGATGGCTATGCCTATTGGAAAGAAAGGATGAAAATTTTTATTGAAGCTATTGACTTAGATGTGTGGGACGCAGCTTGAAAATGGTGCTTTTGTCCCTACACAAACTAAGGATGGTGTGACAATTAATACACCTAGAAGTGATTGGACCGATGATGATAAAAAGAGGGTTCAATATAATTTGAAAGCCAAGAACATCATTACCACATCTTTGGGGTATGATGAATTCTTTAGGGTGTCAAATTGTAAGACCGCAAAAAAAGAAATGTGGGATACCCTACAAGTAACTCATGAAGGTACTAGTGAGGTAAAAAGATCTCGAATAAACACTCTTACTCATGAATATGAATTGTTTAGAATGAATCAAGGTGAGAGTATTCAAGATATGCAAAAGAGATTTACTCATATTGTTAATCATCTCATCTCATTGGGAAAGACATTTCCTAATGAGGATCTTATTAACAAAGTCTTGAGATGTCTAAGCATGAATTGGCAACCCAAGGTAACTGCGATTGCGGAATCAAGAGATTTATCAACCATGTCTCTAGCCACCCTATTCGGAAAACTTCAAGAGCATGAGCTGGAACTAAGTAGGCTCAATCAAAATGAAGAACATGACAAAAAGAAGAAGGAATTGCACTCAAGGCCACCTCTCCCATACTTGAAGATGATGATGAAGATGGTGAAGAGGATGCTGAAAATATTGAGCTAAGTGAGGAGAATCTTAGTCTCCTTGTGAGAAAATTCGGAAGATTCTTGAAGAAAAAGGGATTTCAAAGAAGACCACCGTTTCCTCAAAAGAAAGCATATCACAAAGGAGAAGGACCCTCCACTCCTCCAAAATGCTATGAATGTGGAAAACCGGGGCACATGAAAATGGAGTGTCCTATATATCTCAAGAAGACGGAGAGGTTTGAGAAAAGACCCTCCAAGGAAAAGAAGAAAGGAAGAAGAGCATATATAGCTTGGGAGGACAATGACTTAAGCTCTTCCGATGATTCTCAAAATGAGGAAGCCCATCTTTGCCTCATAGCTCAAGGAGAAGAAAGTGGAGAAAGCGACACCGAGGTGTGCTTGAAGACCAAGAGCTCAAGTTGGTATCTTGATAGTGGTTGCTCCAAGCACATGACCGGAGATGGCTCCAAGTTCTCCTCCCTTACACACAAGAAACATGGTCATGTCACATATGGTGACAACAACAAAGGGAAGATTCTTGGAATTGGCAAAGTTGGTAAGATCCCTTCATTATCTATTGATAATGTCTTACTTGTTGAAGGACTTAAACATAATTTACTTAGTATTAGTCAATTATGTGATAAAGGAAATAGAGTTATATTTGATTCCTCTTGTTGTATAATTGAGGAAAGGATGACAAGCAAGTTAAGTTTGTTGGTCATAGGGTAAATAACATATATATGATTAGTCTTGATGACATTTCCTCAAATGATGCTAAATGCTTTATGAGTAGAGAAAATGATTCATGGTTATGGCATAGAAGAATTGCTCACATTCACATGGATCACTTAAACAAATTGGTTTCTAAAGAACTAGTAATTGGTCTTCCAAAGCTCAAATTTGAAAAAGACAAACTTTGTGATGCATGTCAAAAGGGAAAACAAGTAAAGGTCTCTTTCAAGGCTAAAAACATAGTTTCAACTTCTAGACCTTTACAACTTTTGTACATGGATCTTTTTGGACCCTCTAGGACTATGAGCTTTGGTGGGAATTACTATGCATTAGTAATTGTGGATGATTTTTCTAGATTTACATGGACATTATTCTTAGCTCACAAAAATGATGCTTTTCAATCATTTAGAAAACTTGCCAAAGTTATCCAAAACGAAAAAGGTTTTTGTATTGCATCCATAAGAAGTGATCATGGTGGTGAATTTGAAAATCATGAATTTGAAACTTTTTGTGATGAACATGGCATTGAGCATAATTTTTCTGCCTTCTAGAACACCACAACAAAATGGTGTTGTAGAAAGGAAAAATCGATCTTTAGAAGAAATGGCAAGAACTATGCTCAATGAGGCCAATCTTCCTAAGTACTTTTAAATTGATCATGCGGTTAACACCGCTTGTTATGTTATGAATAGAGCCCTAATAAGGCCAATTTTAAAGAAAACCCCATATGAATTGTACAAAGGAAGGAAACCTAATGTGTCACATTTTCATGTCTTTGGATGTAAATGCTTTGTTTTGAATAATGGAAAGGATAACTTGGGGAAGTTTGATGCAAAATCTGATGAGGGAATATTCATTGGTTATTCTATCCATAGCAAGGCCTTTAGAGTCTATAATAAACGAACTATGACCATAGAAGAATCCATACATGTTGCATTTGATGAAACTAACCCAAATGTGCCGAGAAAGGAACTTGTTGATGATGTTGCAGAAATCTTGGCAAAGACGCACTTGGAAAATCAAGAGATAGAGTCCAAGAAGAAAGAAGAGAGACTCCTTGATCACTCATGGCAAGAAAATTCTAAAATCTCGGATCTACCCAAGGAATGGAGGACTTCAAGGTATCATCCTCTTGACAAGGTGATAGGTGATGTATCAAAAGGGTAATCACTCGAAACTCACTTAGAGATGCATGTAATCATCTAGCCTTTGTCTCTCAAGTTGAACCTAAAGACATAAATGAGGCCATTAATGATGAGCATTGGATCTTGGCCATGCAAGAAGAACTAAACCAATTTGAGAGGAATCAAGTTTGGGAATTAGTTCCAAGGCCCAATGATCATCCTATAATTGGCACCAAATGGGTCTTTAGGAACAAACTTGATGAAACGGGTTTAATAATAAGAAATAAAGCTAGGCTTGTAGCTAAGGGATATAATCAAGAAGAAGGCATAGATTATGAAGAAACTTATGCTCCCGTAGCTAGATTAGAGGCCATTAGAATGCTACTTGCATATGCTTGCATCATGGATTTCAAACTCTATCAAATGGATGTCAAAAGTGCCTTTTTAAATGGTTTTATACAAGAAGAAGTGTATGTAGAACAACCTCCTAGTTTTGAGGACTTTGAAATGCCCAACCATGTTTTTAAATTGAAAAAGGCTTTGTATGGCTTGAAACAAGCTCCTAGAGCTTGGTATGAAAGGTTGAGCAAATTTCTTTTAGAAAAAGGCTTTTCTAGAGGTAAAGTTGACACCACTCTTTTCATAAAACACAAAATGCATGACATTCTTCTAGTTCAAATCTATGTTGATGACATTATATTTGGAGCTACTAACAACTCTCTTTGTAAAGAATTTTCAAATATTATGCAAAGTGAGTTTGAGATGTCCATGATGGGTGAGCTCAACTTCTTCCTTGGTCTACAAATCAAGCAAACAAGAGAAGGAACATTTATAAGCCAATCCAAGTATTGCAAGGAGCTGCTCAAAAAGTTTGGAATGGACAATGCCAAGCATATGGCTACTCCTATGGGCACCTCTTGCTATTTGGACAAGGATGAAGGAGGTAAATCGGTAGAAATTACAAAATATAGAGGTATGATTGGCTCACTCCTTTATCTCACTGCAAGTAGGCCTGATATAATGTTTAGTGTATGCATGTGTGCTAGATATCAAGCTAATCCTAAGGAATCACACCTAAGTCTTTGTTAAGAGGATAATGAAATATCTAATAGGCACATCACAAATGGGTTTATGGTACCCTAAGGGTGCCTCATGTAGTCTTATTGGGTATTCGAGATCTGATTTTGCTTTGGATGCAAAATGGATCGAAAATTGCACTAGTGGGACATGCCACTTGCTAGGAAGCTCACTAGTTTCTTGGCACAAAGAAGAAACAAAATAGTGTGGCATTGTCCACAATGAATAAATTGAATATGTTGCTGGGAGTTGTCTTGTGCTCAAGTCCTTTGGATGAAACAAAGAATCTTGGACTATGGTCTTGAGCTTGATCACATTCCCATAAAATGTGATAATACTAGTGCAATTAACTTGTCAAAAAATCCCATTTTGCATTCTAGAACTAAGCATATTGAAATAAGACATCATTTCATTAGAGATCATGTTCAAAGAGGTGATTGCATACTTGAATTTGTTGAAACAACTAAGCAATTAGCTGATATTTTCACCAAACCCCTTGCAAAAGAAGCATTTTTCTACATTAGAAACGAACTGGGTATATTGGACCATTCATGCATAAATTAAATATTTTCTGCATAATTATGCCACACTGCTGCACAATCTCTGAATTTTCCTTATGTATATTTGAATCCCATACTAACTTGAGCGTCGGAGGTTTCCCCTAAATTATTTTGCAGGTGCTCCCTCATGTCCAACTTTGACAAGAAATTCAACAGCCTCAAAAGTCACCAAAAAGGGTGAAATTCTTGGTAAACATGATAATTTTGATCAATTATATGAGTTGAATCATAATGTGATTAATCTATATGCTTGGATGATGATTTGAATTGATTTGAGTTGCTTTAAAACTGTTTTGGATGGATTAAAATTGATTATATGCTTTGTTTGGAACGCAAAATCTGAGTTAAAGAGTCTTTGTGTCGATTACAATGCCTTTGTAATCGATTACACAAGTGTTCACGCACGTAATCGATGTACATCACATTTTGTAATCGACATACAACCAACTCGAGACTCAGTAATCGATTACATCATCTATGTAATCGATTACAAAGGTTCCCAGAAAGCATGTAATCGATTACACTAAAAATGTAATCGATTACATACCCACTGAGGGATGCATGTAATCGATTACACACTCAATGTAATCGATTACACAGGGTTTTTAAAAGGCTCCGCGACGCGTAGTGGTCATTTCTGTTTGGCCCTGTTCATCTTCCTCGTTCTCTCCTTCATCGCACGCGCACCTCGGATCTCAAAACCTCTCATTTCTCACTCAAATTTCCATCAAAACTCATCATTTCGCCTTTGATAGGGGAGAGAAAGAGAGGAGGAAACTAACTCTCAATCTCGGAAATCCCTCTCCACATAACCCACCGATCAAATCCCCTCAAATCCCTCATCCAAATCTCCCCATCTTCTCTCACGAACACCCTTCTCCATTTTTCTCGACCTAATTTCGTCCCTCTCTCTCTCCTCTCACTCATCCCCAACCATTTACCACTCAACCCGTGCTTCTCTCTCTCATCAATGGCTGAATCCTCCCATCGCTCGAAGCGCCCAAGAACAGGGGCTGCTGTTGGAAGTTCCTCTGGTGGCTCTACACGCAATATCTCTGGGTTGGACCTCACGAGGCACTTCTCCACCGTGAAGAAAGCTGAGTTGTTCTAAAGAACTTCATCAAGACCGCAAAATCATCTCTCCCATGTATCTACCCATCACCTTCTGCGAGAGTGAACCCTTAGTGAGCTTTAGGACAATAGAAAACTTAGGCTTGCTGGGATTCCTAAGTATAGAGAAGGCCATCTACCCTAACCTTGTCCGAGTGTTTTATGCTAACCTGAAGGTTGAAGATAATTGCATCATCTCTGAGGTGAAAAAGCAACAAATCAGGTTAACCATGGCAGAGTGGTATAGACTCACCAAGCTCACTCCTGATGGAGCTCAGTTCTGTGGGAATGCCAAAGTCTGGGGGCATGAGTTTGAGCACAAGGCTGCGCTTTCTCTCTCCTTGATTAGGACTGGCTACCACCTCCCCAAGTGATCCTAGACGCGAGAATAATGGCCACCGGCCTCACTATGGAAAACAGGGTCCTCCACTACCTCTTGGTTCGTGGATTGATTCCCAGAGGAGGGAATTACTCCCAAGTCCTCAAGGACGATGTAGTGGCATTATGGGCAATGACCACAGGGCACCCAATAAACTGGGGATACTACATTCTACAGCATATGCTAGACATCAAGAAAAAGAAGAACTCTGCTCTCCCCTTCGCCATGTTAGTCACCACAATCCTTGAGTATTGTCGCATTTCGGCTGACTGAAGAGTCCAAGGACACCAGCTCCAAGGGACCCCAATCAATTGGGGTGCATACTCAAGAAGCTTCAAATTCTACAAGATGGAGGATAGGTGGCATTACATTACTCATGGCACATTTGGCCATATCCATCACGATCCAGACAGTGATGATGAGGGGGCTCAGTATCCTGCCTCTGCTCCTGCTCCAGCTTCTCTTGATCTTCGCTCCAAGAGATGCGCAACCTGAGCCGCCAACGTCAACACGCGCATGGATCATATAGAGCAAAAGATCGACCATCTTGAGCTAAGGATGGACTATTCGGACCAGAGCTTGCCTCCATTCGATCCCTCTTACGTGGACCTCCTGTTCACGAGAGTCCCGCCGCTCTCGCACCCCCCCATCCTCTCCCCCCTCCATGATCCCATATCCTTCGCCGGTCCATCCGGAGTTCCCGGCGATGATGAGGAGCTTCGGATTCGATGATGATCTTATGCCCACCGATGATGACATTGATCTAGGAGACTCTGTCATGGATCCAGGAGGGTGATGTCTTTTGTGACGCCGAGGACACGATAGTGATCCGGCCTTATGCCTTGATTTGTTTTTCCACCTTGTACTTATTTTTGTTTTTCAACTCGATTATATAAAATTGGTATACCTTTATGATTATCTTTTAATTATTGCCTCTTGGTTGTGACATGTTTATTTGTACATGCCGATTCTTAATACATAAACGTGTTTTCACTTTGAATGGTTGGTCATTGGAATATTGCTTGGACCGATCTCTCGTGGCTTTTCTCATTATGGCAAACAATTGGGAATCATGAACTATAAGCATCATGTCAGTCCATTTTTTTAAATGCTTATGTCTTTTGATAATGCCAACGGGAGAAAATAAGGAAAAAATGAAATGTAATTAAAGGTTGCATGAGTACGGGGAGTTAAAATGAAATGTAATTAAAGGTTGCATGAGTACGGGGAGTTATTGAACTTTTAAGTTATTAAGCTTCATATGCAAAATCTAACCCAATATCATGCATAATCTCCTAGGGACAAAGATCGTAACTAAATGACTATGATATACAAATGCAAAAACTCTTTCTTTTTCCTATGATCGATGTTTGTCATCATCAAAAAGGGGGAGAATGTGAATGCTTATGTCTCTAAGGCATGTCGAAAGGTTTTTGATGATAACAAAAGCAAAAGAAAAGATCAAGCACAAAAGGAAAAATCAAGATCAAAGAAAGAAGACAGAAGGTTTAATTAGTTATTTAGACTTAGGACATTAATGTTAAATGCTCTCAAGATTTCTCAAATGGTTTTTCAATATATATGATTTCAAAATAAATGGGAAATTTCAAAGATAAACATGGCTTTCAATAAAACCTGAGTTTCAACTTTAAATCTAACACTCTTAAAAGGATTTATGTTTAAACAAGTACCTTGAGGTGTTGGAAATGACTTACAAGAGTTATTGGACTTGAAAAATGTGTTCAAAGACAAATGTAATCGATTACACAATGTTTGTAATCGATTACACATCAAACAAAGCATGTAATCGATTACATGAACAATGTAATCGATTACAAAAACCCGCCTCACAAGTCGAGGCCATGTAATCGATTACCGTAATTATAAGTAATCGATTACACAAAGCCCGAAAGGCAAAGAACACGTTCGACAAGAAATGTAATCGATTACACAATATATGTAATCGATTACACAAAGCCCGTAAAACTCAAAGAACACGTTCGACGAGCCATGTAATCGATTACATGGATATTGTAATTGATTACACAAAGAAGTCGAGTAATGTAATCGATTACATTATCATTGTAATCGATTACAAAGCAAAGTCGAGTTAGCCATGTAATCGATTACCTCAAGAATGTAATCGATTACACGAGCCCGAAAGTTCGAAAACGTTGGAACAATAATGTAATCGATTACCGAGATATGTAATCGATTACACGCATCCGACAACGTCCCAACGGCTATATTAAATGCATTAAATGCATGCCCAACTACCTCCAACGGCTCTATTAATTGAGAAACTTATAAATACCCAAGTTGGGTCTTTGTTTACTATTGACCTTGAACCAAAAACTGATCATTATACTTCAAAACGTGAATCAATCCTTAAAATCATTTCTTGCTCTGTTTTCTGACTAAAAACGTGAAAAATCTTTGAGAGCATATTAGAGCTTCAATTTGTAAACACTTGCTCTAGAGAGAGCTTCTTCTATTTCAATCTTATACATTCTGATTAGTGAGGGTGAGGTATCCCTCAAGTATTGTAAGGGTGAGGTATCCCTTGGAAAATAGAGGCTCAAGCTTTTGGGTGAGGTATCCCATACTGTTGAGTGCTCAAGGTTGTAGTGGTTTTTCAAGCACCCATTGAAGCTTGAAGATATAGTGGAAAATCTCAAGGTGTTGCTTGGGAATTTGGACGTAGATCACAAGTGGAGTAGTGATTGAACCAGGGATAAACGACATTTGCGTGTTTGTTTCTCTAAACTCTCCTCTCGTTTATCTTTGTGCACTTTTCATTGTTCTATTTGGATATTGTCTCCTTGACTATTACGTTCATTAGTAAAAGTGCTTAACTCATCTATTTAATTATTTCGATCACTCAATAGCTTCAACGAAAATTGATTGTCAAACGATTTGCGAAAGATTTGTGAACTTATTTTTAACTACTCAATTCACCCCCCTCTTGAGTATTGAGGCCACTTGGTAACAGAGAAGATAAAATATATTTTATTAAGAATAGACTGAGTAAGGAGTCATTAGATGATATCTTATTAACTCTTGAGACGCATTATTGTGGAGTTGTGCATCGTGAACTTCTTAATTTGTAAAATCTCTTTAGAGACGAACATAAACATTACAGTCTTGGGAATCTGATTCTAAAAGACCCTGTTTGTCAATTTATAAGAAAATTAGATGGGAAATTTATCCCCAACTCATAGAAGACATTTAAGTCATTACTGGACGTAGAACCAGAGGAAGATGTGAGCCATAATCACAACAACATGTATGTTATTATCTTGTTAATCTCAAAAAAAAGTAGGGCTATCGAAAGAGTACCATGCTCTTAATTGAGTATGGAGCCCTTGCCAGTGGCAGACCCATCATTGACTTGGGTGGACCTTCGCACGCTAGTCCGTAAATAAGGTTTGTGTGTCATGCTCTGTAAAAAGTCGCATTGTCCATTCCTAGGAATTTCCCTAGGCTCTGGATGATTGATGGACAGATAGAAGCATCTTGTCTTTACAGTGCATGTGAAACTGTCAGTAAACCATTTACTTACTTTAATTAATAGGCCTCTATGGCAAGTTCTGACTGACTACAGCAGAGTACCACTTTCTTAGAATACAGGCCTTTAATTAGGTTTGCAGGAAGATAGGGTTGTTATTCTATAAGCGGGACAAAAAGGGCTCAAAGGTTTTTGTAGCCTATTTTAGTAGGGTGTTCCCAATCCTTGTGGAGTTCTTATGTTGCACTGGTGACACGCAACTCAAAGATATGTCACCTACTGCACTGATGACACGCAATATAGAGATATGTCATCTTTGTTGAATAAACAGGCGTGAGAGCCTACCCTTCAGTTTTGGACTGGTTCTAGCTCTCGTTTTATCTTTTCAAAAAAATAAAAAATATATAATAATAAAAAAAATCAGTGTTTCTTAATTTTAAACTTTTCTGACAACAATCAGCCTACCCATATAGGTACTGTTCGGACAAAGGGAGGGTGAGTGAAGAAATGGAAGGATCTTCTGTTCTTTGATTTACAAATATCTGTATATTTTGTGGGTCAAGTTTTGGGAAGGGTACAGAGTTTGTAGAAGCAGCAACCACTCTTGGTCGAGCGCTTGCTGCAAGGAAAATTCATGCAGTATATGGAGGTAGCATTGGGTTAATGGGGTTGTATCAATCACTGCACATCTAGGAGGTAGTCCAGTTTTAGGTATCATTCCTAGAGCTTTAACTTAAAGGAACATCACTGGAAAGACAATTGGGGAGGAATTACAAGTATCATCTATACATGGACAAATGAGGAAAATGCTTGAAAATTCTGATGCATTCATTGCCTTACCAGGTGGCTATGGTACTTTGACAGAAGTTTCTCAAATTGTCTCTTAGGCCCAATTGAACATCCACCATAAACTCATAGGTTTGTTAAATGTTAATAATTTCTTTAATAATTTATTATCTTTTCTTGACCATGTTGTGGAACAGAACTTTATCACACATTCGGCCAAGTAGATCCTTGTCTCTACTTCCACTGTCGATGAGTTAATTGATAAATTATAAGCTTTTGTTTATGAACCTAACCCAGTAATAGCTCAGATAGATTGGTCAGAGGGAAGTAGCAAGAGATGTATGACTGATCTGACACTTCATCTATAACTTATCTTTAACTTTGATTTTATTCATCATACTTTATTTCTGTTTAAATTTATGTCAGATTTCTCTTTTCAATAATTATCACAACAGGTAATATATTTTATCCTTTACTCATCTATATTTAGACGTTGGAGACAATGTTATAATTTAGTTGGGGGGAAGAATAGTTGGCATAAAAAAAATTGGGAAGTATGTTTATTAGTATAGTTGTCAGCAACTTACTAATAGCAAAACTAATTAAGGATGACAGAGTAAGGAGTAAATTATGCCTTTGAGGTGAATTTACTCTTGAGGCGCATCAAAATTGATAGCAGAGTAAGGAATAATTAGGTAGATAACTATTTTGTGTTGATTTGTGGAAGTAAGAAAGTTTTATCATTTGATTTCCTTTGAAAGATTCAAGTGAATGCACTCTCACATCCTTTGAAGTAATTGAAATTCAGGGATCATAGCATGATTGAATAAATTATCTTCTTTATTAAATTTTACATGCTTGGTTATGAATGTTGAATTGGTGAATTAAGAATGATAGATGTATGCCTTGTGAGATTTTGAGCCTATTGATGAATGGATTAAATATTTATACCATTCTCTTTTTTCTTGTGTAATTTTCACTCATGGAGTTGTTACTCTAGAACTTGCATTGACTCTATTTGAGGCTACATTTCCACATGCATACTTAACATGATTAAGGCATTTTTCTTGAAATAGCTACTTTAATCAAATAGTTAACCTTGCATATTTTCCCTTGCTTAACACCTTTGACATTATTTGACCATTCCTTGTTTTTAACTCATTACATGCCTTAAAAAAAAACATGTTCTTACCCAACCTTAGGGAATAAGAGAACATTAACATTAGATGAGTTCTTGAACAAATGTGGAGGTGTATGTGCAAAACGGTTGAAGAAAAAAGAAAGAACAGTCATCTTCTTAAAAAAAAAAAAGTATAAAGAAAGGTCAACAAGGTAAAAAAGGAAAAAGAATATGTAAAAGGAAATTTGCATTAGATAGAGTTGGGATGAACTTTCATACTTGTTATTTGAATTCAACCCTAAAGCTCTTTTATTCTCTTTAGTATTTAACCTGTCATATCCATATTACTCTCTCCTTTACCTTGATCCCATTACAACCTTGAATAAAGTCTTCTTGATTTTTATGTGAGTGTATTTTGAGTAGTGGAGAAGTAGAAGATAAGCAAGCTTATGGTAGTACAATTTTTCATGGGTTGAATTGAGTGAAATAACTACCTTTTAAATACTTGAGGGATTGAGAGTGAATCTTGTGAAAATCTATCATTCTTGACTCTGATTTTTAATTGAAGTTTCCTTACGTGTTGGTTTGAGATGTGAAGAAATGTTACTTCATAAATGTTTTGATCCCTTGAATATTTGCTTGCTCTTCTTACTTATAAACTTTTGCATTCTTGAATATCATTGGAAATTGAGTCTTTTAAAGTTTTAGCTTTTGAGTTTGTGTTATTTTTCCTTGTTCCCTAACTTTTGTCTTATGAGTTTTGCCTAGGAGTGCAAAAGACAAGTGTGGGAGAATTTGATAATAATATATTTTTTTCATTTAATAATTTTGTCACTAGGCTTCTTAAAGTTCAATTAGGCTTAATTAAGTTGGTTTTGTCATATTTTATGATATTGAGCTTAATTGGACCATTGAAGGAATTATTGCATGAATTGGCCTTAATTTATCTATTTGGCAGTGTTCAGTAACTTAGCTATAATATGAGTTGCAAATATTTGATTGATGTTATTCTAGTCTTTTAGGAAAGTTAAGACAATTCTCTACAAGTTTCATGAAGACCTCAAGAAAGGAATCATATGTTTGGATAATTTAAATTGAAGTGAAAGCAAAAATCAGAATTCTGATCCTAACAGCTTGATCTCTGCATACTCATCCGCTCATTTCTTGAGCTATAGAAGTTTCATTGACATCAAACCAAGCCCAAATGAAATCTAAGACACAAATCTACAACTTTCATGAAGAATACAAGAGTTAGATGATGTCTAGTAGGTCATATTGGGCCTAGAATTCAGAATAGAGGTGTTGCTGCTGGAACCCGAACACTGTGTAAAGATTAGGTCATATCTTGGGTTGTAGAGGTCAGATTATGATGAAACTAGTGGCATTGAAAAGCTAATACAGAACTCTTTAACTTGCATGAAGACCACTTTTAAAGATGATGACGTTATGATAGAGTTATAGTTATGTGAAGACAGTTGAATTGGTTGGTGCAAATGGAAAGACAAGCATGACAATAATTTTCCCATCATCCACTCACTCATTAAACAACTCTATTGTCATCTTCCACTCAACCACCTATCATCCACCCACTCATTAAATAACTTCATTGTCACCTTGTACTTTGCATTAGTTTCTCATTAGAGGCATCTTGGTTTAGATACCAAAATCTTGTTCTTGTATTATTTGTTTCTCTTGTTATAGTTTTCTCTTGTTCTAATAGAAATTATGTTCTTGTTCTTCTTCTCTATTTCTTTCTTTTTGTATATGAGTAACTAATTTTCATTTTGCTTGGGTGAAATGGCAAAACTTTTGATAATGAAATAAGGTTAGATTAAATCTTTTTCTTGTACTTAAATGATATATTATCAAATGATCATTATATGTGTTGTATTTTATTTTCAATCAATTTAGAAACTCTCTTTAAAAAGTGGAGATCTTAATTTGTTGTAAACAAGATATTGACACAATGAATACTTGAACTTATTTACAAGTGTTGGCATTAGAAACCCTCCTTATAAAGTGGAGATCTTGATTTGTTGTAGACAATGTATTGGCACAATGAATACTTGAACTCATTTATAAGTGTTGACGTTAGTAGATAATTAAAGGAATCATAATATAATTATATATATAATTTTAAATAAACTTTGAATATTATATTCTGTGATTGAAATCTCCGTTATGTGTGAATTTTAATTGAGTTATAAAAAAATTTAATTTTATTCTTAATTTACTTACCAAGAGTGGATCTCCTAACCCAAACAAATCCTTTTTAATTGTAAACAAGTTTTATTACCTTTATTGTTGTGATAAATCATTTTCTTACCTAAATTTTTTTTTCTTAATCAATTCCTTGTAGATTGACCTCGGACTTTCGAGAAATTATTACTTAAAACAACCTGCACTTGAGTTTGCAACACATACAAATTCTACATCAGAGACCAAAATAAAAAATCACTATATTTAAAAGAACTAAAAACATATTTAAACCTAATTTATGTGAATATATTTTGTCATATGAAAATTGTTACAGCCCATTTGGGTGGGTCTTTGGTTTCCGGGGCACCGATCACGAACCAGTGGTGGGTATTCGAAAGGACAATCCGATACTTAAAGTTAATCCAAGAAAATGACGGAGCAAAAGTTAGAAAATAAGACTCACCTCCATTTTAATTAGGGTGATTCTCATTGTAGGGGTCCTTTCCAACTTATCCTCTGTGATCTTGGTGAAGGATCTTACTATTGAGGATGTGATGTTTGTTGTTTGTACGTGGGGTATTATTGTTCTATATGCTATTTAAGAGTTTACTGCAATTATTGAAAATCAATTATAATTTGGTTATAATGATTCTCTTCCTTGGCTTACTTAGAGGGGGTGAGATTTATTCCTGGCCGGATCAAGAGTAATAATAAATTTTATAATATTCAGGAAGATTTGGTTAAGATAGTAAGGCATCTTTGAGTGACGTAGTATTTTGTCTTTCTTTGGTTGTTGGGTGGTTTCTACTCCGTTTTCTACCCAAAAAAAAAATTATAATTTATAATAAAGAATACAATTAACGATTTGAAAAATACAGTTAGCTAGAAAAAATTGAAATATACAATTGATGTTTCCTGTTAGAGCTTAATTGATATAATTTATGTGAATATATTTTGTCATACGAAAATTATTACAGTCCATTTGGGTGGGTCTTTGGTTTCCGGGGCACCGATCACGAACCAGTGGTGGGTATTTGTAAAGGTCAATCTGATACTTAAGTTAATCCATATAAGAAATGAAAGAGCAAAAGTTAGAAAATAAGACTCACCTCCATTTTAATTGGGGTGATTTCTCTATATAGGGGTCCTTTCTAACTTATCCTCTATGTGATCTTAGTGAAGGATCTCATTATTGAGGATGTGACGTTTTCTGTTTGTACGTGGGGTATCCATTGTACTTGTGTGAACTTAATTAGCTTAGCAAGTTTTGATTCTATCCCTTAAGAGCCAGTACAAAAATAGGAATATATTTGACATAGTTAATAAAGTAGTCATGTTGAATTTTTTACTTTAGTTATAATAAAACACATAAAAAGTGACAGTATAAACTCTATGAATGGAGTCATCATCTTCAAACCCAACTCAAGGATTCTTGTATCTTTTTCTCATTGGCAACTTACAAAGCATTATCTATTGGTTCGAACTCAGAGAACTCTTTTGTAACATGCTTAATTATTTATGAATAATTAATGTTACATGCATATATTTATATATACAACACTTCATACCTATATAATTATATTCTGATTTTGTCACATACTTTTAATGTGAGAAAATATTTACACATATGATGCGCATTAAGCTTTATCACATGTTTATGACAATCTTACCCAAAAATTTTATTTTGTTCATCCAAGCTGCATCAATATCATCGAGAAAGCAAATGAAAAATCTCTGTCATAAGTAATGTGAGTCATAATTAATAAAAGTAAAGAAATTTATTTGAGAAAACCGGGCTGTATTATTTTGATATATGCTAATCAATTAATGCATACGCAGTTGATCTACATAGTTGGCACTTGTACACTTATTTTGTCACAAATATTATCAGTTTGTACGTGTACATGGGTACCACCTATATACATACTGAAAATTAAACGTTTTATTTTTTTATGAAGAGTGCTAATTATCGCGAAGGAATTTTCACGAAATGGTCCACGAAAATATGCCTAATAATTTATTTTAATAATTACAATACAATAAAGTAAAAGATAATTAACTGATGAAACACAACACTCGCATCCCACTAATCAGATTTCGTGTGTCATATCACGAAAAGCAATTCGTGGGATTAAGTATTATTGTTTTTTCATAGATAGATGCTCACACAACTCTACTAAATACGAAATTAATTACTTGAAAACCTTGTTGACGACTGGGCGTGCTTTACACATGGCCTTCAATGGAATTAACTTTGCCAAGGTGAACCAAGTTTGCTCTGTCAGATCAATCTCTTCCTCACTTACTCGTTTCCAATCAAAGCATTGAATCAATAATCCCAAAGTCAAGCCAACGCTATGCATAGCCATGGCTTCTCCTGGGCAAGCCCTTCTTCCCAACCCAAATGCAATTAACTTCTTTTCCTCTCCTTCTTTCTCATATCTCTCAGGTATAAAACTCTCGGCTTCACTCCACAACCGAGGATCTCTTTGCATGCCCCACCCATTAACTATCACTAAAGTGTCTCGAGGAACATCGAATCCTCCTATGGTGACGTCATCTGAAGACACGTGCGGTATTAGCGATGGAGCTGGGGGATACAACCGAAGGGTCTCAAGAATAATATTCCTAAGGTAAGGAAGTTTTGAAAGGTCAGACTCATTTAACAAGCGGTCCTGCCCTATGTGAGTGTCCAGTTCATCTCTTGCCTTCTTCAACACCTCTGGGTGATTCAATAAACTGGATATTGCATACTCCAAAGTTACACTTGATGAGTCTGTTCCAGCAAAGAGCATAGCCTACAAAACAATGCAAGTCAATCAAATAAAACAACAAAAACAATTAGGTGGGACCAGTTATATATATAAATCAAATTATGTTAATATTGTATTATGTCATAAATCATGTAATTCAATCAAATAAAGTTAAGATATATATATATATATATATATATATATATATATATATATATATATATATATATATATAATTTTACGATATTGGTGTGAGCAAAATATATGATTTTAGATAATGATATTCCAAAACCACTATTTAAAATTATTACCAAAGTAAGGCCTTTGATGATTTGATCAGTATAATACTCAGGTTGTGATTCTTGCAGACTTAGGAGATGGTCTATCATGGTATTTTGACGCTCCTCCCTGCTCCGATGCTCATCAATGAGTGCATTCAAGGAAGTATCAAATCTCTTACTAATATTGGCCAGCCTCTTCTCTACTTTTTCAAAATCAAACCACTTAAGGAAAGGGAAGTAATCAGCCTTGTTAGACACCCCAAGTAATTGCAGCATCTCTGCCAAGGTCTCTCTAAATTTCCTGGCTTCATCCACATCCTCATCCTTCATCTCAGAATCTTCACCATAGTATCTCTTTCCTGATATCATTCTCATCATGTTGTTGTAAGTCATGTCACGGAACATGGAACTCAGCTCCACTTGTGCAAAGTTCTTGAACGAGTTCTTGGCTAATTTGAGTATCAGCCTATTGGTTTCATCCCTTCGGATGTCCCAGAAGGAGAGAAAACGTTGAGTCGAGAGAATATCAACGGAAATGATACGACGGAGGTTGCGCCAGTGCTCACCGTGGGGACAGGACCCTACGGTGGAGCAATTGTAGAATATGTACTTTCCCGAGAGAGAGCGTGGACGATTTGCCAAGATCAAGTCATTTTTGGTGAAGCATTCTTGGAATACAGATGGTGATGCAACAACGATTGCAAGACGGGACCCGAACCTGAGAGAAAAGACGTCACCATACTTTTGTGACATGCGTTGAAAGAAGCGGTGGTTTGGCTTTTCGAGTTGGTGGAGGTTTCCTATTATGGGAAGAGTAGGTGGACCTGGTGGCAGGTTTCTGTATCTTTTGCTTTGGAAGAAAAGCTTGAAAGTGAGAAGTAGAACAAGGAAAGGGAGAGAGTAATACAACAAGGAAAAGGTTTCCATGTTGATCGATTATACAATTGCACTAGAGATTATGTAGAGATCAGTTCTTAGGAAATGCTTATTTTGTTGATTCTAGCTGAATCACCACGTTTATATAGTGAATAGGGTTGAGGGCTCCGTTTCATCACCACCGTTACCCATGGCTCCAAAATCAAAACATTTATGTATTTTAAATATTCCTGACAGTCATGTTGTCTCAAAAGTCAGGAGTCCAATGGGAACAAATAGCATGTTTTTTGTTTTTTTTCCTTACGGTCATCCACGTGCATGCATTGGTTAGATGATAAAAACAAATTATAAGCAATTAATGAAACCTAATTAATTAAGCGATCATATGAAACATTGTATTTTTTTTAAAAATATATATTTTAAAGTAATAGGTTTCATTAATAACTTATTTATATATTAAGACAGTTATGTTATTTAAGCATATAATTTGGTTTACATTCTTGACATAAGCTGCTGAACAATTTTTTCATCAATTATCATAAATCTTATTTTTTTTATTGTTTTAGAAAGGATATGTTCACTATGTTCAGTTTGGCTTTTAGATTTGATTGAGGTGCTGCTTCGAGAGCTTGTAATCAGGTAGCGAACTCGCTAGCTAAATTTACTAGAAATTGTGACGCCAGGCTGTAGAATATCCGCCTGATGTTATTGTTCAGTTTCTCATTGACAATGCTAGTTGTTAATAAATGTTATTTCACTTAAGAAAAAATAATAAATACATAAAAGTTATGTCCAATATAATTTATGTACTTTTTTATGAGAAAATATGATATCTTCTTGGAGTATAATAAATATATTATAAAAAAATTCACAATTGATTTTATCTTAATGACTTATAATTTATGTAACCTTGTTTTAAATTAATGATAAATATCCCTTTTAAAGTATGTTTTTATTGTATTTTAAGAATATATAATAATTATTTCACTTTTACTTTCAAATCTGAATCCGCCACTTCAGTTTTGTGAGAGATGTACAGTACTTTACTTATAGAAAAAGATTATGCTTTTATTGAAATTAGATGGGGAAATATTTTGCTTATAATTTTTATATATATATCATATTTATATTATATCTTAATATGATAGAGATGTTAAATTAATATATATATATGACTATAATATTTTTGTGAAATATAAAATAAGTTTGTGAGTAAGTTAAAAAAATTAAACATATAAAAATTAAAAAAATAACGGAACTGAGTTAGATATACATGTCTTTCAGTCCAATCACACAAATTATTATGCGGTTGTATCTTAATTTACCATCGAGTGAGGTTTATTTTAGCCTATCAAACTATTATCACTGGTAATATTAATATTTGACTTGAAAAAATTAGTATATTAATTTTTGAAATTATAATTAGAACAGTCAAATTAGTTTTTAATAATAATCAATTTGACTGAAAAATTAATAATTAATGTAAGAAATTAATATGATTTTTTTTATATTTTAAAACTAATATATTAATTTCTTCAAGTTAAAGACTAATATAATTGAAACTAATAATTTCATGGACTAAAATACTAGTTTACTTTTTACTATTTCAAAGTTCCTATAAATAGAATTGTTGAACAGATATAATCAGTTAACCACTGGATAGGTCATGTGGAATAATTTATATATCTCTCGTTAAAATCTATTATGCCTCTAAGAAAGGCAAAATTTAGGTTTTTTGACCATCTGTCATTAGTAACAAATTTATTTATCAAATTATCATCTTTTTTAAATTATTTATCAAATTACTACTATTTTTGTCACGTCAAAATTTTTTATTATTTTTTGTTTCACGTGAAATGTGTCAACACGCGTGGCGCATCCCAACCAAAACGCATCCAACTAGGATGCGCCAACACATGTGGCATTTTTCACGTGAAAACGTCACGCGTGTTGGCGCATCTCTCGTGAAACAAAAAATAATAAAAATTTCTTGTCACTTATATGTGCAGGGCACTTAACCCATTCCACGTGAATCTCTTGAAAAATAACGTCCAGAGACACATACAATTTACATGTCTATTAAAGAGTATACCACAATATTGAGAGACATCAGTTTCAATTAGCTTATTTATAAGTTAAGTATTTACTTCTGATCTGTAAAGTAGTCAATGTGAGACTTTGATAGTGGTAAGGTAAAACAAAATTCATACAAATGCTTTGTTTTCGATGTGGGACTTTATTTGCTCAAACAACATTATGTATTTTCCTGATAAAGGAGATTATGTATAACATATGGCATTACTTGTGTTGTAGGGAAAATGATAAAATATTCAAACATCTGAACTTTTTTTTTATTTGAAAAAAATAGACAAATTGACAAAATTGAATATAACATTGTTAAGTTATTTTCTCAATGGACCGAGTAACAACAAAACAACAATGCAAGAATTTTCTTTGGACACATAATATTTAAGCTTCACTGCAGCGTCGAAATTTCTGGTCTCAATAAACAAATGAAACTTCTATTTTATCTTATCGTTGAAATTTCATACAAGTTAGAAGGACAGTTTTCAATGTCAGACAATACCAATATAGTAAGAGAAATATGTGTAATATATTGTTTTAGACCAAGTGAGGGCTTCCATACCAGTCTGAAGAGTGATACTTGTAAACAGTCAGATCCATCTTTAACTTTAACAGTAAAGGGGACGCCATCATCTTTTGACATTTCTTTTTCAATATTAATACCCTTGCTAGCACATATAATCTTATCTACTTAATGTTCTTGACAAATTGAAGGCAGTTATTCTGTATCCCACATCAAACAAATGTACTTTGTTATCTTAGTTGTTTTACTTTATCAATATCAAAGTCTCACATCGACTATTTTACAGATCAAAAGCAAATACTTGGTCTATAAATAAGCTAATTGAAATTGATGTCTCTCAATATTGTGGTGTACTTTTTAGTAGACATATAAATTATATGTGTCTCTGGACGCCATTTTTTCAAGAAATTCACGTGGAGTGGGTTAAGTGCCTTGCACATTCCATGTGGAATTTTTTTTTTTATTATTCGTTCCATGTGGGATGCGTCAACACGAGTGGTGCATTCAACTGGGATGCGTCAACACTAGTGGCGCATCCAACTGGGATGCGCCAACACATGTGGGTTTTCCACATCACGCGTGTTGACGCATCCTACGTGGAACGAAAAATAATAAAAAATTTTAACGTGACAAAAATAGTAACAGTTTGATAAATAATTTGAAAAGGACGATAATTTGATAAATAAGTTTGTCACTAATGACAGATTGGTAGATTTGCCGCAAAATTAATATTAAGGATTATTCAATAGTAATTATTAATTTTAAAAAAATAAGAAACAAAAAATTTAAAAATATCATTTAAATTTTATTTTTAAAAAAAGATCATATAATTTTATTTAATAGCTAAAATTATCTTTACTAAAATCCTTAATTCTCTATCTCTTGCCCTAATATTTTCACGTTTCTCTCCTTGATGACCACGGCGTTGCTTCTAACCATCGGGATGTCGATCTATATCATGGTAATCAATTGCAAACTCCATATGAGTACCACTCTCTACCTCTATTGCAGCATGTAATTGACATGAGCTGTAATAATACGTTAAGCAACAATTCGTCTTCTTATATGGACAACACATCCTGCGTGGCTTAAGGATTTGAGAATGGGGTTGGGGTAACTATGATCCTGAATTAATACTTGATTGCTTTTAAAAATATATATATATAAGGTAAATTAAATGCTTTTTCTGCATAAGTAATAAAAAAAGCACATTCTTTCACCTTTAAAGCCATCTCGCGAATTTCACGTCCTTAGCTACTGTCAACAAGTTGAAGTTGGTGTATCGGTGATAACATTTGTGTCGTTTGATCCTATTGGATAGAACAACCCCATTTCTCGCATTTGGAGTACATCCCTTTGGATGCATGATTTGAGGGAATGCATAATGGGTGTTCCATGGTTAGTATAATTACATATTTATAGAATAAAATACATGAAGAATTAATGTTGCGTACTTCTTGTGAACACCATTGCGGATCCAGATCTTGCTACAATGCTACTTCAACCAAACAAGTGAAAAAAGCAAACAAAAAAGGAAAGTGAAACACTAGGGCAAGATATGAACGATTGGAAGTTTTATTAAGAATAGTTTTTGTTATTAAATAAAGTTATATAATCTTTTTATTTAATTAAAATTTGAGTGATCCTTCTGAATTATTTTAATTTATAGATCTTTTTAAATTAAATATTGTTCCATAATGACCTTTAGAATTAATTTTTTCCTTTAATAAATGTGCTGAATAAAAATAAAGAAATTGGCTCTTCAATGAAGAAAATATTTTCAGAAAACAAAAGGCACTAAAATCGGTGAGCTTTGATAAAAACAAATAAGGTTAAGTGATGCGCAAGATTTGGTTATATTTTCGCCATCAAGAATGTTACTAACACAAATTTATATATACATATCATTTTATATTTATGTAGTTTTTATTATCTAATTAAAATTAAATTTATCTTATTTTTTAGATATGTATATTTTAATTCTGTTATATAAATAAATATAAGAGAAGTATGTGTAAAATATAAGTATACTTAATATTTTTCTTTCGCTATTAATTGTATATTTTTTTATATATAAGAAAAATTAGTAGTGAGAAGAGATACCTTCAATAGTAACTAATATGTTGGCATGCTTGGAATACCAATTGGCAGGCAAGGCAACGACCCAAACCGAATAGCAAATTACTTTCCCACGTGACAATACTCAACCAGCTCATGGATAATAGTTGTTATTAATACAGTTTGATTTTACTATCTATATAAATAAAACTATTGTATATAATATAAATATAAAGAAAGAGTTATATACATGCAGAATTTATCTATATTTTCAATAAAGAGTTTGTCTAACAAACATCATAACTTCACTTATTAAGTAGTAAAAATAATTTTGCTAATAAGTATTAAAAGAAAAATAAAACATTCAATGCATTTGGAACTTAAAAATCTTTACTTTTCATTTAATAATTTTTTCTTTTAATTTTTTAACAAGTATCTGCAAAACTTTTTAATAAAAACTTAAAAACTTAAGTAAAAGTGATTTATGGATAATATAGAATATTATCACTCCTATTTTATTAACTTTTTATTAAATAAGTTAATTTGAACAATATGATCAAAACAAATATATCAAAGGTCATTTAATAAAAAGTCAATAAAATAGAAGTATTATAAGACACAAAAGAGTGGCAATAAATATTTTTATAATATAATATTAAATATTAAAATTAATTGTAAGATTAAAAATTAGAAAAAAATTGTATTACTTGACTGCAACTTAAATAGGGAATACAATATTAGAAAAATGAATTTGTATTACTTTGACCGTAACTTAAATAGGGAATACAATATTAGAAAAAAAATTTGTCACGTAGCTTGACTGTAACTTAACTAACGAACACAATATCATAAAAATAAGTTGTATTATAGGGAATACAATTTCAGAAAAATAATTTGTATTACTTTGACTGTAACTTAAATAGGGAATACAATATGAGAAAAAAAATTTGTCATGTAACTTAAATAGGGAATACAATATTAGAAAAAAAAATTGAATTACTTGACCGTAACTTAAATAGGGAATACAGTATTTACATTCTAATAAAAATAATAGATTTTAATAGTATCATATCAAAAAAATAGATTTCAATAGTAACGTACTCCTCAATGCGCAAAACTTGTAGTTATTAAATTAAGTTCAAATCCCAAGAGATTGGTTTAGTATCAGAAGAGTACGAGATATTATGACATATTTGAATTTTATTTATATTAATTTCTTGGAATTAAGTATTAAATAATATTTTTATGAATTTTTTAATTTTGATGTGAACATTTTCTTGCCTTTAACCGATTCGAGAAGATTAATTAATTAAGTTGTATACAAATTAACTTAGAGACTATTTAATTGTAATAAAAAAATTTAATTTCAATTTTAAATATAAAATATTAAATCGGTGGCTCCTGTTATTGCTGCGGTTGGTGGAAAACTATTCCACGCTAAGCTCGTAGTCCTAATTAGTGCTTTGACTGGCTTATTTGCACACATCATCAGAGTTTGACCACCTTGCAGCTTTGGCTCCATTGTCTGCCGGGACAAGGATCACTTGTGTTGGTAAGAATTTCACATCGTTTGACTGAATCTTTCACGTGTGATTTATATATCCATTAGTTCATTATTTTTAATATCAATTAGTTTTAAGTTAGAATCTAATATAATATTAGAGGAAAGATTTCATTTTTCTGTGTCGCTTATTCCAGCTAACTGCGTTGTTCGTATACTGTGGAAGGGTAAGTTAAGAGTCCACATCGTCTGCCTCAATCTTTCAAGTGCGGTTTATATATCTGTTGAACCACTTCTCTTAATGTCAATTGATTTTAGGTTGAAATTTAACATGTTTTATTTTTATTTTTTATTTAAATTTTGATAAATGTTTTGAATTAAATTATATATTTTTTTATTTAATTTATTTATACTTATTAAAATTTGAATGAAAAGACAAATAAGAAAACAAAAAATAAAAATAAGTGATCCCTAGAGCCCTTTGGGCTGTGTGGCCATGACGCTGGTTAAGTTATCGTTGGCTGAATATTTTTGCTCCTGAAGGATGACTTCACTTTCAGAATTATCCGAAGTTGGGGCACAGAAAATGTGATTTTTATAGTTGAAATTAATTATTATAATTGTTTATAAGAAATTTAGATAACTATAAGAATAATAATAGACTATTAGTTGGACTTAAAAATTTAATGAAGGATATTTTAAAGAATTTAATTTGAATGTATTATTAGTGTAAAAAATTTTATATTATCATTTAATTATGTATCGCTATATTATGAAAAATATTTAATTTTTTTAATAATTATTTTAAAATTTATACATATTAATAATGTATAATTGATTGATAATGTAAAAAAATTATACTGATAACACAAAAAATTAAACTCTATTTTAAATAGAGGTGAGAATAGATGTCTTGATAAATTTAATATACAATAAAACTTTTCAAGCAGAACAATTGTAGGAACGAAGGCAAAATTCAAGAAAAAATAAATAAAAATAAAATCTTACTATCAAGTGTCCTCAGGACTTGGTTTAGTAATATTTTTCGGACGTGGGATGTGCTATAAAACGCTCGAAGATTGAGGTTTCATTGGCGAGAATTTTTAAACAAAAATTAAAAATAAATAATTGTTGATGTCAACAAAAGGAGAAAAAAACTAGCAGCTAAAATTATTGAATATTTTTAATGCTCGACAATTTCGTAGCAAAATCTGAGTTTTTAATATCTTTATTAATTGTTTATAATTATTTTTCTATTTTGAAATAACTATTGTTTAAGGTAAGCCATTAAATAGTTTTAATTAAAATAAAATATAATTGTATTTGATTAAATTATTATCATTTATTAAAAATTTAAATATATTATTACTTTAGTAATGCTCTAATCCTATTTAATTAAGATATAAAGAGATAAAGATAAAATTTAAAAATAATTAATACTTTATTGATTTTCAAAAACAACAAACAAATTAAGATAAAACAAATTTTCAAATGATTTCTCTATAAGATTATCGACCGTTGAAACGCTCCATAGTTTTGGCCATTAGATCCTTTTTTCTTTTTTTGTTTTAGGATTAACAAACTTTGCATTGTTTAAATTTTAAGTTTAAAAATTGAAGCACATAAATGTCGATTGTTGAAACCTTTGTGTGTTTTTGTAGCAAAGTCTTTTTTTTCATAAGCGACAAATATTTTGAGATGAATAAAGTATTTAAAGAAAAGAGTACTAAATGTCTTTTGAATTTTCAATATCTTAAATATTTTATTTTTATTAAAAAATTCTATTTTTAATTCCTTTATGAATACGTAAGCAAATTGAAAAATAAATATAAATAATAAAATAAAAAATAAAACAACAAAACAAAACAAATGTTCCTTCTTTGAAGGGAGTTGAGGCATAGTATTAATTAAAATTTTGTAACGAATTAAACTGAATCTTGACAAAACGTTCAGCAGCCGGCATCATGCAATGTTGCGTACTTCTTGTGAACACCATTGCGGATTCAGATCTTGCTACAATGCTACTTCAACCAAACAAGTGAAAAAAGCAAACAAAAAAGGAAAGTGAAACACTAGGGCAAGAGATGAACGATTGGAAGTTTTATTAAGAATAGTTTTTGTTATTAAATAAAATTATATAATATTTTTATTTAATTAAAATTTGAGTGATCCTTCTCAATTATTTTAATTTATAGATCCTTTTAAATTGAATATTGTTCCATAATGATCTTTAGAATTAATTTTTTCCTTTAAGAAATGTGCTGAATAAAAATAAAGAAATTGGCTCTTCAATGAAGAAAATATTTTCAGAAAACAAAAGGCAGTAAAATCGGTGAGCTTTGATAAAAAAACAAATAAGGCTACGTGGTGCGCAAGATTTGGTTATATTTTCACCATCAAGAATGTTATTAACACAAATTTATATATACATATCATTTTATATTTATGTAGGTTTTATTATTTAATTATAATTAAATTTATCTTATTTTCTATGTACTTATATTTTAATTCTGTTATATAAATAAATATGAGAGAAGTATGTGTAAAATATATGTATACTTAATATTTTTCTTTCGCTATCAATTGTATATTTTTTTATATATCAGAAAAATTAGTAGTAAGAAGATATACCCTCCATAGTAACTAATATGTTGGCATGCTTAGAATACCAATAGGCAGGCAACGACCCAACCCGAATAGCAATTTTCTTTCCCACGTGACAATACTCAACCAGCTCATGGATAATAGTTGTTATTAATACTGTTTGATTTTACTATCTATATAAATAAAACTGTTGTATATAATATACATATAAAGAAAGAGTTATATACATGCAGAATTTATCTATATTTTCAATAAAAAAAATAATTAATCCTCCTAACTCATTCTCTTAATATTCCTCTTAATTACTAAATGAAAAAAATATTAAATATTTTTTATATTTTTAAGATACTAATTGTATTTAATTTTTTATTTAATATTTTTTTATTAAATAATAGAAAGATTATTAAAAAATACTTTAAGAGGATATAGCAAAGCTCTTTCAATAAAGAGTTTGTCTAACAAACATCATAACTTCACTTATTAAGTAGTAAAATTTTTTTGCTAATAAGTATTAAAAGAAAAATAAAACATTCAATGCATTTGGAACTTAAAAATCTTTACTTTTCATTTAATAAGTTTTTCTTTTAATTTTTTAACAAGTATCTGTAAAACCTTTTAATAAAAACTTAAAAACTTAAGTAAAAGTGATTTATGTATAATATAGAATATTATCACTCCTATTTTAGTAACTTTTTATTAAATAAGTTAATTTGAACAATATGATCAAAACAAATATATCAAAGGTCATTTAATAAAAAGTCAATAAAATAGAAGTATTATAAGACACAAAAGAGTGGCAATAAATATTTTTATAATATAATATTAAATATTAAAATTAATTGTAAGATTAAAAATTAGAAAAAATTGTATTACTTGACTGCAACTTAAATAGGGAATACAATATTAGAAAAATGAATTTGTATTACTTTGACCGTAACTTAAATAGGGAATACAATATTAGAAAAAAAATTGTCACGTTGCTTGACTGTAACTTAACTAAGGAATACAATATCAGAAAAATAAGTTGTATTATAGGGAATACAATTTCAGAAAAATAATTTGTACTACTTTGACTGTAACTTAAATAGGGAATACAATATGAGAAAAAAAAATTGTCATGTGACTTAAATAGGGAATACAATATTGGAAACCAAAATTGAATTACTTGACCGTAACTTAAATAGGGAATACAGTATTTACATTCTAATAAAAATAATAAATTTTAATAGTATCATATCAAAAAAATAGATTTTAATAGTAACGTACTTCTCAATGCCCAAAACTTATAGTTATTAAATTAAGTTCAAATCCCAAGAGGTTGGTTTAGTACAAGAAGAGTAGAGGTGGCAAAATAGATTTAACTTCTCGGGTTAATCTGTCAACTCATTATTTTTTGATAGGTTAGATTCAAGTTTTTAACTCATTTTTATTTTTCAACCTACATAACTCATCTCGCATAACTTGCGCATTAAGCGGGCGGGAGCGGGTTAACCGTTGGGTTAAGTTTTTTTTTAAATATTATAAATAAGTCTTTTTATTTGTATTTGTGATATTTTTATGGATATAATACTAAATTTATTTTGTTTCTTTATTTTTTTAGTTTTTATAAATTATAATTTTTTTATTTTTTTAAATTTTTGTAGATTTTTTTTTATTTTTTATACATTTTTTAGGTGGGTTGAGCGGGGTTGACCCACTAACTCACCTATTTTTTTTTTTTATTTTTCTTTTTTGTCTTGGTCAACCCGTCAACTCATCTTAAAATAAAGTGAGTTTTCTTTTCTAACTCATTTTTTAAAATAAATCAACTCATCTCACCTCATATTTTAATAGGTTAAAAGCGAAGCGAGACGTGACGGGATGGGGTGGAGCGGATTGACCGTTTTGTCACCTCTACAAAAGAGTACGAGATATGTTGATTGACATATTATGACATATTTGAATTTTATTTATATTAATTTCTTGGAATTAGGTATTAAATAATATTTTTATAAAATTTTTAATTTTGATGTGAATAGTTTCTTGCCTTTAACCGATTGTAGAAGCTGAATTAATTAAGTTGAATTCAAATTCACTTAGACACTATTTAATTGTAATAAAAAAAATTTAATTTCAATTTTAAATATAAAATATTAAATCGGTGGCCCCTGTTGTTGCTGCAGTTGATGGAAAACTTTTCCACGCTGAGCTCCTAGTCCTAATTAGTGCTTTGACTGGCTTATTTGCACACATCATCAGAGTTTGACCACCTTGCAGCTTTGGCTCCATTGTCTGCTGTTGGAGACTTAGAGCCCTTTGGACTGTGGCCATGACGCTGGTTAAGTTATCTTTGGCTGAATATTTTTGCTCCTGAAGGATGACTTCACTTTCAGAATTATCCGAAGTTGGGGCACAGAAAATGTGATTTTTATAGTTGAAATTTATTATTATAATTGTTAATAAGAAATTTAGATAACTATCAGAATAATAATAGACTATTAGTTTGACTTAAAAATTTAATGAAGGGTATTTTAAAGAATTTAATTTGAATGTATTATAAGTGTAAAAAAATTATATTATCATCTAATTAAGTATCATTAAGTTATTAAAAATGTTTAAATTTTTTAAATAATTATTTTAAAAGTTATACATATTAATAATATATAATTGATTGATAATGTAAAAAAAAATTATACTGATATTACAAAAAATTAAACTCTATTTTAAATAGAGGTGAGAACAGATGTCTTGATAAATTTAATATACAATAAAACTTTTCAAGCAGAACAATTGTAGGAACGAAGGCAAAAACCAATAAAAAATAAATAAAAATAAAATCTTACTATCAAGTGTCCTCAGGACTTGGTTTAGTAATATTTTTCGGACGTGGGATGTGTTATAAAACGCTCGACGATTGAGGTTTCATTGGCAAGAATTTTTAAACAAAAACTAAAAATAAATAATTGTTGATGTCAACAAAAGGAGAAAAAAAAAACTAGCAGCTAAAATTATTGAATATTTTTAATGCTCGATAATTTCGTACCAAAATCTGAGTTTTTAATATCTTTATTAAATGTTTATAATTATTTTTTATTTTTGAAATAACTATTGTTTAAGGTAAGCCATTAAATAGTTTTAATTAAAATAAAATATAATTGTATTTGATTAAATTATTATCATTTATTAAAAAATTTAAATATATTATTACTTTAGTAATGCTCTCATCCTATTTAATTAAGATATCAAGAGATAAAGATAAAATTAAAAAATAATTAATACTTTATTGATTTTCTAAAACAACAAACAAATTAAGATAAAACAAATTTTCAAATGATTTTTCTATAAGATTATCGAGCGTTGAAACGCTCCATAGTTTTGGCCATTAGATCCTTTTTTTGTTTTTTTTGTTTTAGGATTAACAAACTTTGCATTGTTTAAATTTTAAGTTTAAAAATTGAAGCACATAAATGTCGATTGTTGAAACCTTTATGTGTTTTTGTAGCAAAGTATTTTTTTTCAAAAGCGACAAATATTTTGAGATGAATAAAGTATTTAAAGAAAAGAGTAATAAATGTCTTTTGAATTTTCAATATCTTAAATACTTTATTTGTATTAAAAAAATTCTATTTTTAATTCTTTATCAATACGTAAGCAAATTGAAAAATAAATATGAATAATAAAATAAAAGTTAAAACAACAAAACAAAACAAATGTTCCTTCTTTGAAGGGAGTTGAGGCATAGTATTAATTAAAATTTTATAACGAATTAAACTGAATCTCGACAAAATGTTCAGCAGCCGGCATCATGCAATGTTGCGTACTTCTTGTGAACACCATTGCGGATCCAGATCTTGCTACAATGCTACTTCAACCAAACAAGTGAAAAAGCAAACAAAAAAGGAAAGTGAAACACTAGGCCAAGAGATGAACGATTGGAAGTTTTATTAAGAATAGTTTTAGTTATTAAATAAAATTATATAATCTTTTTATTTAATTAAAATTTGAGTGATCCTTCTCAATTATTTTAATTTATAAATCCTTTTGAATATTGTTCCATAATGATCTTTAGAATTAATTTTTTCCTTTAAGAAATGTGTGAATAAAAATAAAGAAATTGGCTCTTCAATGAAGAAAATATTTTCAGAAAACAAAAGGCACTAAAATCGGTGAGCTTTGATAAAAAAAACAAATAAGGCTTCGTGGTGCGCAAGATTTGGCTATATTTTCGCCATCAAGAATGTTACTAACACAAATTTATATATACATATCATTTTATAGTTATGTAGTTTTTATTATTTAATTATAATTAAATTTATCTTATTTTCTATGTACTTATATTTTAATTCTGTTATATAAATAAATATGAGAGAAGTATGTGTAAAATATATGTATACCTAATATTTTTCTTTTGCTATCAATTGTATATTTTTTTTATATATAAGAAAAATTAGTAGTAAGAAGATATAGCCTCCATAGTAACTAATATGTTGGCATGCTTGGAATACCAATAGGCAGGCAACGACCCAACCCGAATAGCAAATTACTTTCCCACGTGAAAATACTCAACCAGCTCATGGATAATAGTTGTTACTAATACTGTTTGATTTTACTATTTATATAAATAAATTTATTGTATAATAATATACATATAAAGAAAGAGTTATATACATGCAGAATTTATCTATATTTTCAATAAAGAGTTTGTCTAACAAACATCCTAACTACACTTATTAAGTATTAAAAAAGTTTTGCTAATAAGTATTAAAAGAAAAATAAAACATTCAATGCATTTGGAACTTAAAATCTTTACTTTTCATTATATAATTTTTCTTTTAATTTTTTAGCAAGTATCTGCAAAACCTTTTAATAAAAATTTTAAAACTTAAGTAAAAGTGATTTATGTATAATATAGAAGAGTATTAATTGTCACTCTTATTTCATTAATTTTTTGTTAAATAAGTTAATTTGAACAATTTGATTAAAACAAATATATCAAATGTCATTTAACAAAAAGTCAATAAAATAGAAGTGCTGCAAGACACAAAAGGGTGGCAATAAATATTTTTATAATGTAATATTAAATATTAAAATTGATTGTAAGATTAAAAATTAGAAAAAAAATTGTATTACTTGACTGTAACTTGAAATAGAGAATACACAATATTTATGAAAATAATACTTGTTAAGAAGCAGATTCTGCATAGGTGTTTGACAGATTCTTAAAAAAATTAGTCTTTCACTTACAGAGTAAAGAGATTCTAAAAAAAAATAAAAAATATAATATTTAATTTTGATATTCTTATCACTAATAGTATATATATTTTTTATACTCTTCTTAATATCATTTATTATATTTATTTTTTTATCATTTTCTCTTATTTAATTAATACCCTTAAAAAAGATATTAATAGTTTTATATCCCTAAAAAAATGTAAGATAATCTTTATTCTACAATATTAAAAAAAGAATTTGTATTACTTTGACCGTAACTTAAACAGGGAATACAATATTAGAAAAAAAAATTTGTCACGTAGCTTGACTGTAACTTAAATAAGGAATACAGTATCAGAAAAATAAGTTGTATTATAGGGAATACAATATCAGAAAAATAATTTGTATTACTTTGACTGTAACTTAAATAGGGGAATACAATATGAGAAAAAATATTTGTCATGTAACTTAAATAGGGAATACAATATTAGGAAAAATAATTGAATTACTTGACCGTAACTTAAATAGGGAATACAATATTTACATTCTAATAAAAATAATAGATTTTAATAGTATCATATCAAAATAATAGATTTTAATAGTAACGTACTTCTCAATGCGCAAAACTTATATTTATTAAATTAAGTTTAAATCCAAGAACGAGAATGAGATATGTTGATAGACATATTATAATGTGTTTAAATTTTATTTATATCAATTTTTTGAAATTAGGTATTAAGAAATATTTTTATGAATTTTTTTAATTTTGATGTGAATAGTCTCTTGCCTTTAACAGATCTGAGAAGATAAATTAATTAAGTTATGTACAAATTGATTTGGACATCATTTAATTGTAATAAACTAAATTAATTTCAATTTTAAATATAAAATATTAAATCGGTGGCTTGTTGCTGCGGTTGGTGGAAAACTATTCCGCGCTGAGCTCCAAGTCCTAAGTTGTGCTTTGACTGGTTTATTTGCACACATCATCAGAGTTTAACCACCCTGCAGCTTTGGCTCCATTGTCTGCTGTTGTAGACTTTTATTATATTTGAATGATAAATAATGTAGGAAAAAAATAAAATAAAAAAAGATAATAATTTTTTAAGAATTTTAAATTATATAAAAAGAGAATAGAATATAAGAGAAATTATTTTTTTTTTTTCTCATAATTTTTGTTTTTTTTTAAATTGAGATAGAATAAAAAAAATATATGAGTAATAGAATTTTGTTCTATCTCGTTAATAAAATTTTTAAATAAAAATAATAATAATTATATTTTATTTATTTTCTTTTCATTTTGATGCATTCCTACTTATTTCATTATATTTTATAAAATAAAAAAACTTCCAAAACCCTTTGGGTTGTGGCCATGACGCTGGTTAAGTTATCTTTGGCTGAATAATTTTACTCCTGAAGGATGACTTCACTTTCAAAATTATCCGAAGTTGCGGCACAGAAAATGTGATTTTTATAGTTAAAATTAATTATTATAATTGTTAATAAGAAATTTAGATAACTATAAGAATATTAATAGACTATTAGTTTGACTTAAAATTTTGATGAAGGATATTTTAAATGATTTAATTTGAATGCATTTTAAGTGTAATTTTTTTTATACTATCATTTAGTTATGAATCGTTACATTATTAAACATGTTTAATTTTTTTAATAAATATTTTAAAAGTCACATATATAATAGTATATAATTAATTAATAGTATAAAAAATTTATATTGATAATACAAAAAAAATTAAATTCTATTTTCAATGGAGGTGAGAACATATGTCTTGATAAATTTAAGGAAAAATAATCATTGTACGTTATTTTTTAATATTATTTTTTATACTTAATTAATAATGTATAAATTCATAATTAATCAGGTGTATTAGTTAGCTAATAAATAAATTCATAGTTGAGAGTTGAAACTTAGATTTGTTTATTAATTAATTAATATACATGATTAATTATAAATTTATACATTATTAATTAGGTGTAAAAATTAATATTAAAAAATGATGTAAAAATATAAAAATTGTAAATTTAATATACAATAAAACTTTTCAAGCAGAACAATTGTAGGAACGAAGGCAAAAACCAAGAAAAAATAAATAAAAATAAAATCTTACTATCAAGTGTCCTCAGAACTTGGTTTAGTAATATTTTTCGGACCTGGATGTGCTATAAAACGCTCGACGACTGAGGTTTCATTGGTGAGAATTTAAAAATAAAAATAAAAATAAATAATTGTTGATGTTAAAAAAGGAAAAAAAAACTAGCAGCTAAAATTATTGAATATTTTTAATGCTCGACAATTTCGTAGCAAAATCTAAGTTTTTAATATCTTTATTAAATGTTTATAATTATTTTTCTATTTTGAAATAACTATTGTTTAAAGCAAGCCATTAAATAGTTTTTATTAAAAGAAAATATAATTGTATTTGATTAAATTATTATCATTTATTAAAAAATTTAAAATAGTATTACTTTAGTAATGGTCTCATTCTATTTAATTAAGATATCAAGAGATAAAGATAAAATTAAAAAATAATTAATACTTTATTGATTTTCTAAAACAACAAACAAATTAAAATAAAACAATATTTCAAAGGATTTTTCTATAAGATTATCGAGCGTTGAAACGCTCCATAGTTTTGGCCATTAGATCCTTTTTTTTTTGTTTTGTTTTAGGATTAACAAACTTTGCATTGTTTAAATTTTAAGTTTAAAAATTGAGGCACATAAATGTCGATTGCCGAAACCTTTGTGTGTTTTGTAGCAAAGCCTTTTCTCAAAAGCGACAAATATTTTGAGATGAATAAAGTATTTAAAGAAAAGAGTAATAAATGTCATTTGAATTTTTAATATATTAAATACTTTATTTTATTAAAAAAGTCTATTTTAAATCCTTTATCAATACGCTAGCAAGTTGCAAAATAAATATAAATAAAAAATAAAAAATAAAAAATAAAACAACAAAACAAACAAATGTTCCTTCTTTGAAGGCAGTTGAGGCATAGTATTAATTAAAAATTTATAACGAATTAAACTGAATCTTGACAACGTTCAGCAGCCGGCATCATGCAATGAATTTTACATCATGCACTGAATACAAAATTCCATTGATGACTTTTCCAAGGTTTGTAGATAAGTTTCCGCCGTCTGCATTGAATATTGAAAATTCAAAATATGATTGAATAAAGATTATTTTACACCTTTTTTTTAAGTATAAGATTATTTTTTTAAGAGTATTGATTAAATGAAAAAAAAAATATGGATGATATTAAAAAAATTAAAAAATATGTATATATTATTAATAATAAAAATATTATAATTAAATATAAATACCTAAGTAAGCACAGTATTCAAAGTACAGGGCCATAATTTTGAGGCACACTTATAGAGAGGGCAACATGTGCACTAACTGGTTAGGTAATATGAGCCTCGTACAGAATTTTGATACGGTTAGATGGCATAGTCCACCAAAAGGGTCATTATGCAATTGTCTTTAGTCAAGCACACATACAGATATCGATATGAACATATATTAAATTTAAAAATTATAAAATATAGACATTTATATATATATATATATATATATATATATATATATAATTATAAAATTTAAGTAAAAAATTTATAATTTATTAATATTATTTTTATAAATTTAAAGATTTATAATATTTTAATATATATTATATATATTAATATTTATTACTTAATAATTTTTTTAAAAAATATAAAACATAATTTTTATTAATATATTCTAAAAAATTCTTAAATTAATTTTTCTTAATAAAATTAAGTATGAATGAGTATATGTATATAAAAAAATTAATTAGAGAGAATATTGATATGAAATAAGTTTCAAGAATGACGAAGTGAACGATTTGGTCCAACAAAGATAAAAAAAAGATGAAAATAGTGATGTGTAAAAAAATAAAACTTAAAAATTTAATAGATATGTATAAAAAAATAAAACTTAAAATACTTGATGTGTAAAAATAATAACTTAGAATATTAGTTATGTGATTGGACTTATGTGTGTTATATGGGTTTACTAATTAAACGTTAATCATAAAAATTATTTTAAAAAATTAATAAATTATATTCAAGTCATGTCCTAAACGTATTAAAATATATCTAAGACGTATTCAAACGTATTTGAGATATATCTAATGATATCTCGAGATATATCTAAATTAAAAAAATAATATTTTTAATCAAACACATTTTAATATATAAGATACATATATTATATAAATGACTCATATATCTGATATAAATATATGTCTAACATATAAACACATATCAACAATTACATATCCGTGTTTCATAGCTGATATGATGGCGGTTTCCTTGCCCCGTGTTGGCCTCATGGCTATGTAGTTTTGCTTTCTTTATTGTTGGCATTTAGTCCCGTTTTAATATCAAAAAATATCAACAATTATCATCTTACACTTTTAAAAAAATATAATATTATTAATATTATTTTAAGAGATATAATTAAGTAAAAATAATAATAATAAATATGTATAATAAATAATATTAAATAAAATATAAAATATATATATATTATTTGATATAAAAATATAAATGTTAAAAAAATATAGAAAGACCATACATGATAGTACCCAAAAAAATAAAACAAACAAAAAAAACAAAAGAGAGACCATACACGATGATGTATGTATTGTTTACAAAGTCACATCTTTGCTTTCATGACATAAAGTTCATAAAATATCTAGAGTTTAATATTTTCTTTGTCACCTCACCTCCAAAAAATATATATTACTAGGACTGTAAAATTTTTCTATGTCTGCACGTCTCTTTTTATTTTTTAAAGTATTCATTATGAAATCAAAGACCTCAAAAAAGTTAAAAAATTAACGCGTAAAATATTCGACGGGTGCGTTCAATAGCATATCACAATTTTTTTTATATTATCATTTATTTTTATGTTAATCCTTTACTGAATTAATTTAATTATATTAATAATTATATAAGATATCAAACTTATTAGTGCTTGTGCTTGTTAAAAAAACTCATTATTTTTTTATTTGAGAAAAAAACTCATTATTATTTGATCTTTTATAAGAAAAAAATATTTTAAAATTAAAATATATGTCTAAGAAATTCTAAAATAATTGGATAATTTTTTTATCTTTTAAAAAACTAAAACATAAAAAAAACTTATCTTAACATATCAAAAACATTTTCTTTTATGAGACACGAAATATCTTTATAAGTTTAACTTATTTAAACTTATGTAGTTTTGCTTTCTTTAAGCCCCGTTTTAATACCAAAAAAAAAAAAAAAACCATACATGATAGTACTAAAAAAAGTTAAAAAAAAAAAAAAGACCACACATGATGATATATGTATCGTTTACAAAGTCACCTATTTGTTTTCGTGGCATAAAGTTTATTAAATATCTAGAGTTTAATATATACTTTTTGTCACCTCACCTAAAAAAAAAAATGATGGACTAGGACTGTAAAACTTTTTAGTCAAGTGTCTATGTCTGCACGTCTCTTTTTATTTTTTAAAGTTTTCATTATGAAAATCAAAGACCTCAAAAAAGTTAAAAAAAATTAACGGGTAGAAGATTCGACGGCTGCGTTCAATAGCATATCACACTTTTTTTATATTATCATTTATTTTTATGTTAATACTTTACTGAATTAATTTAATTATATTAATAATTATATAAGATGTGTCGCAACCCCAGATCGCGACGAGACGACTGAAAAAAATATAAAATCAATGGAGTCGCACCAATGTTTATTTAAATTGGGAAAACATTAGAAAAATCCTTTTATCATGAAAAACTTGGTCTTTTGAAAATGAGTTTGAGTCCAGTGAGTCGATTACAGATAGGGAAGGTGTTAGCACCCTATACTGCCCGTTCCAAGAATGGTACCTTATGTTAGTTGTGCAAAATTTAATAATCTCAAATATATTTATTTTTACCCCTTTAAACAAAAGACTTTGTAATTATTTTTTATTTTTCTTATTTTTTGGAAAGAAATAAAAGAAACAAACAAATCATGAATTTTTTTTTTTGACTTGACAGAATAGAGATTCTGCTCCTACGTATCCTAGGGTGCAATGAGGAACTCAAAGTCACGTAGTTCTTTATAAAATAAGTGTGGGTTGGTTGATTTTATTTAAAAAAAGATTTTATTTGAAAGTGAATCCATTCTTGCACAGGATTCAAGTTAGCACTAGGCTACTCAATAAACCCTTATGATCCAAATGACATTGAAAGTAGTATTCACTACTCAATCATCATCATTGGTCATTGCATGGATCAAAAGATTTTTTTTTTATTTTTTTCTTTTACCCTTCTCTCTTTTTTTTACCAAACAGTGTATCATTTTTGCCTTAATATGAAATGGACAGCAGCCCACGTGAATCAAATTCAAACTTATTAGGATAATCAACAGTGCAATTTAAACAAATAAAGGTTTGGGGACTTTGGCAACCATGGCAGCACACGCCAGGGGATGTTTGGGGAGGGATCCGGTTTAAGATTCGACGGTCGGATGAAGGTTGATGAAGATGATGGGGTGACGTCTGTAGAGGGGAAGGACATGGCTTCTTGGGTTTCGACGGTCGGTTGGGGGTATGATGGATCCGGTGTTTTGAGTTCGACGGTCGGTGAGGGGCGACCTAGTTGAGGTTCGACGGTCGGTTTGAGGAGATGGGGTGGTTCTGTTTTGGGGTTCGACGGTCGATTGGAGGATGTGATGGTTTGTGAAGCTGGTCGGTGAAGGTCGCAATGGTATGGTTCGACGGTCGAGTGAGGAGAGGGATTTGGTTTGAAGGGTTACGGTCCGACGGTCGGTTCTGGTTGGGTTTGATAGTGTTTGGAGAGGTTATGGAAATTGCTTGGGTGATGGGGATTATGGGATCACGGTTTGGAAAGTGGGACCCGACAGTCGAATGTGATGGAGATTGGTTGATGGTGTGAAGATTTGGATGGGTTGTCGGTGAGGGGGTAGTAGCTGGTGTGGTTCGACGGTCGGTCGAAGGTGTGATGTAGTTCGACAGTCGGTAGAGGGAATGATGGTATTTTGTGAAGTGGTTCGACGGTCGGTGCAGAGGGATTCAGGGGTCCGACGGTCGGTTGGTTGAAGGGAAAGCGTGGTTCGACGGTGAGGGTGTCGGTGAAGTTGGTCGGTGAGATGATGGTAACTGGTGTCGCAACCGGGATCGCGACGGGAAGACCAAAAAAATATAAAATCAATGGAGTCGCCACCAATGTTTATTTAAATTGGGAAAACATCAGAAAAACCCTTTAATTAGGAAAACTGGTCTTTTGAAAATGAGTTTGGATTCAGGAGTCGATTACAGGTAGGGAAGGTATTAGCACCCTACACTGCCCATTCCATGAACGGTACCTTAAGTTAGTTGTGCAAATTTTGATAATATCAAATACATTTATTTTTACCCCTTTAAACAAAAGACTTTGTAATTATTTTTTTTTGGAAAGAAATAAAAGAAACAAACAGATCATGAAATTTTTTTTTTTTTGGCTTGACAGAATAGAGATTCTGCTCCTACGTATCCTCGGGTGCAATGAGGAACTCAAAGTCACGTAGTTCTTTAGAAAATGATTGTGGGTTGGTTGATTTTAATTAAGAAAGAGATTTTTTTGAAAAAAATAGATTTTGTTTAAAAACAAATCCATTCTTGCACGAGGTTCAAGTTAGCACAAGGCTACTCAATAAACCATTATGATTCAAATGACATTGAAGATAGCATCCGCTATTGAATCACCATCATTGATCATTGCATGGATTAAAAAAAATTATTTATTTTATTTTAAGGCGTGCACAAAGACAACCAAGTAACTATACAAACAACACATTGTCATATCATGGGTTAGATAAATACAATAAAATAAAATAAAAGCACAACATCACAAAACATATTTTTTTTAACGTTTTTATTTTTATGTTTTTTATTATTTTTTCATTTTTTTGAACTTCCTATTAATCACAAGACATAACAATAAAAAAAAAACACGATTAAATTAAATAAACACTATCAAACAAGTAATAATCCTAAATAACACAACTAATTAAACTCAAAATATTTTTATTCCTTTTTCATTTTACCACTTTTTATTTTTGGCATTTTTTATTATATAATCCTATGTATTTTGTCCCTACACATTTTTATTTATTTTTCACTAAGCCTTTCAAATTGTAAGCAAATTAACTTTAAGTCAAGAAACAAGAAAACCAAACCATTAAATAAAACACTCCTACCATGCAACCCCTTTTTGTTTTACGTTTTCAATTTATTTATTTATTTTTCTTTTTCTTTTTTGTTACTTTTATTCAAAAATCATAAAAAAAGGAGCCAACCCACATATGAGTGGGCTGGTGTTTCAGGAACCCAAGATTTGGTTTTTAACTTATTTCAGAAAGCCACCAAACATTACACTACCCAAACAAAGTGACAGAATATGTGAAAATAGGAGACCTTGGAGGAGAAAATGTAGAAGCGGGGTGATAAGGGTGTCGGTGGCTGCGTCGTGGGGGAGAGGAGCGGACGGCTTTGAGCTCCGGTGCTGGGTCGACGGCAAGCTCGCTGGTTCGACGTCGCTGGTCTACGAGCTCGGGTTGCGATGTGGTTGAGCAGCTGGTGCGGGTGGAGCAACTGCTGGTCCAGATCTGGCGCGTCGCGGGTTGCGGTGTGGTTGAGCAGCTGCTGGATGCTTGGGTTCGCGTTCCGGTTTGGCAGGGGCGGCTTGATGGTGGTTTTCGGTTTGGCTGTGAGGATGGTCACTGTCTTGGTTGGAAATAGGTGGCTGCGTGGGTGTTTGGCGATGGTGAGGTGAAGTGGTTTTGATGGTGGTTTTGGTGGGTGGTGGATGTTTTCTGGTTTGGTGGAACAAGGTGGTGTTTACGGTGGCGTGGTGTTTGGGTTCTTGTATGAAGGCGATGGAGGAAGGAGGTGGTGGGTCCGGGTTGGGCATTACGGATCTCTGTTGGTTCTTTGTTTTTCCCTTTTTTTTGAGGGATTGAAGATGAAGATTACGGGTGGATGATGGTTCTGTGGTTTGGAGGTTACGTAGAGATAGATTTGTCACGGTTGGGTTGGGTTGCTCATGGTTGGGATGGTGTTTGGGTAGCGGCCGTGTGTGGTTGGGAATGTGGATGAAGAGGGTAGGCGTGGTGGATCTGGTGGTTATGGGTTCTCACGGTGGAGGCCGTGAATGGGAGGTGATGGAGGAGTGGTTTAGGAGAAGGGTGATGGTGAAGGTTGGAGGCTACGGTTCAAGATGATTTGGCCAATGGAGATAGCAGCCAGCTCCTTCCTTTCGTGTGATGCTCTACCCTGTAAAAATCCCCCTTCTGTCTGTAATGCTTTGTTCTTTTGTGCGGCAATGAAAATCTGCCCCCAAAGAGCTTAGTGTAGGTGCAGATAGGCTTTTCTTGCTCGGGCTTCCATTCTCATTGTATTTTCCTTAGCTTTGTCTTTCTTCAAGCTTCAAATCCTCGCCAACTTGCCATTTTTGTCTTTGCCTTGAGCCTTGAGTTGGCGTGCTTGCATTAGAGAGATTGACATGACTTGGTTGCAACTCAACCAAACCGAAGTTGCAATCACCAGTACAAAAACGTAACCAAGACTACCCCCTCCATTTCCTTTTTTTTTTTTAAGTAGGCTTACAATTGGGCCTAAAAAAAACATAAACATGGACCTTTAATTAATCAAATTCAATTTTTACTTTTCATCTTTTTTATTTTTTATTTTTTATTTTTTTATTTTTTGGTTTTTATTATTATATTTATATTTTTTATTTTTGTTTGCACAAATAAGAAAAAAAAAAAAAGCGACCAAACAAACCAAGTGCTCACAACATTACAATTAAGCGATAAACCTTGATTATATGACAAGAATTTTATGGACAAAATTAGGTATCAACAGCTGCCCCCCTTTGCTTTACATTTAAAATAAATGTGAAGCAAAGGAATTGATTCAATTTTGTCCATAAAAAAAGTTTCTGTACAATGGGCATTAAAACAAGGTAAAAAGCTTCAGAGTCGAGTATCTGCAACCTTGAAGACGAAGGGAAAAACTTGCAAAGTCGGTGTGTCCGTTGAAAACTTGACAGAAAAGAAAAGGCAATGGGCACAAGGCCCCTACTTGTTCTGGGAAGCGATGGGTACGAGGACCCGAAAACTAAAAAGCAATGGGTGCAAAGACCGGAAATCGAAAGACAATGGGTGCGAGACCGGAATCGAAAGACAATGGGTGCGAGGACCGGAATTAAAAGACAATGGGTGCGGGGACCCGAAACTAAAAGACAATGGGTGCGGGGACCCGAGACTAAAAGACAATGGGTACGGGGACCCTAATTAAAAGACAACGGGTGCGGGGACCCGAAAAATAAAAGAAAATGGGTGCGGGGACCCGGAATTAAAAGACAACGGGTGCGGGGACCCGGAAAATAAAAGACGATGGGTGCGGGGACCCGAAAACTAAAAAGCGAAGGGTGCGGGGACCCGGAAACTTAAAGACGATGGGTGCGGGGACCCGGAAACTTAAAGACGATGGGTGCGGGGACCCGGAAACTTAAAGACAGAGGGTGCGGGGACCCGGAAACTTAAAGACAATGGGTGCGGGGACCCTGAAACTTAAAGACAAAGGGTGCGGGGACCCGACACTAACAGACGATGGGTGCGGGGACCCGGAAACTAAAAGACGATGGGTGCGGGGACCCGGAAACTTAAAGACAATGGGTGCGGGGACCCGGAAACTTAGAGACGATGGGTGCGGGGACCCGGAAACTTAAAGACAGAGGGTGCGGGGACCCGGAAACTTAAAGACGATGGGTGCGGGGACCCGGAAACTTAAAGACAGAGGGTGCGGGGACCCGGAAACTTAAAGACAATGGGTGCGGGGACCCTGAAACTAAAAGACAATGGTTTTGTGAATGCATGTGATGTCAGAGATGGTGCACGATGCAATGGATACAATGAATGTGATACTTGAGGACAATGCATGTGATGCTAGAGGCGATGCATAATGCAATGGATGCGTAATGATGCAATGAATGCCCTACTGTAAGGATTGTCATAAACAAACTGAGTTAGCAAATCTTGTTTTTTTTTTTTTGCTTGTTTTTTTTTTTTTTTACATCGGAGCTTTGGTTCTGCAACCCTTAAGGACTTTTTCCCACAGCAGGATCGCGATTGAACAGCAAAATTCGTTGATTGACCTTATGATTTGACTGATGAATCTTACTTTTCTCATCAACTCTTGTTAGGATTTCATTGCGTTTCCCATGACCTTCGAGATTGTTAAAGCAAATCTAAATGCTTTTGTCATATTGTCACATGTTTCACATCTCAATATAAAACTATCATAAAAATGCATATTAAATCAACAATGGGTTGCAACAAAAAGGGATTATAATTATGGACAAGAAAAGTACAAGAAAGGTAGTACAAATGGGACTCGAATTGAAAAGGTTTATAAAAGAAATGTTGGAGTGGAATTTTCCAACTCTTCCAGTGATGCTCTCTTGGATGATCAGTGCTAATTTCCCATGTACGCGACCTTGAACATCCCCTTGTCTGTTTCTAGGAATATGATTTGACCCAGCTTTTACATATTGGGAGTGTCTCCCGACAAGACTTCATATATTCAAACCGCCTTCGCTCGCCCAGATACTCTCAAACTGCCCCAGTTTGTGACTTGAGGTATGTTCACTTCTTCGGATGTGTCAAGTACCATTTTTAACCCTAACTTTTGCCTAGGTCGCTCTTCCGAGTTTTCAACCTAGCGGGTCGCTCTAACTTTTGCCCAGGTCGCCTTTTCAGGTTTTCAGCCTAGCGAGCCAATTTTCTCTCTTTTTTTTTAAGCATAGTACATTTTGACTGCATCTGAATTTACGGGAAGTGGTAGATCTTCGCCATCCATGTTTGTGAGAATCAAAGCTCCTCCTGAGAAGGCCTTTTTTATAACATAAGGTCCATCATAGTTTGGAGTCCATTTTCCTCGAAAATCCTTTTGAATGGGAAGGATCTTTTTGAGTACTAAGTCTCCTTCTTGAAACTGTCGAGGACGCACCTTTTTCGCATAGGCCTTCATCATTCTCTTCTGGTAAAGCTGACCATGACATAGTGCGGTTAATCTTTTTCCTTCAATGAGGTTCAACTGATCAAGTCGAGTCTGGACCCATTCTGCTTCTTCTAGTCCTGCCTCCATCAGCACCCTTAATGATGGGATTTCCACTTCAATAGGGAGTACCGCTTCCATTCCATAAACCAAAGAGAAAGGGGTTGCCCCAGTTGAAGTACGAACGGACGTGCGATAACCATGCAGAGGTAAATGGTAGCATTTCGTGCCAGTCTTTGTATGTTACAACCATCTTCTGGACGATCTTCTTGATATTCTTGTTTGCTGCCTCAACTGCCCCATTCATCTTAGGGCGGTAAGGTGAGGAATTGTGGTGCTCAATTTTAAAATTCTCACACATCCCTTTCATCATCTTATTATTCAGATTAGTGGCATTATCTGTAATAATCTTGCCTGGCAAGCCATAACGACAAATCAACTCCCTTTTGACAAATCTGACCACTACATTCCTGGTGACATTGGTATAAGAAGCAGCTTCGACCCATTTAGTGAAGTAATCAATTGCAACGAGAATGAAGCGATGTCCATTTGAGGCCTTTGGTTCAATGGGTCCTATGACATCCATTCCCCACATCGAGAATGGCCAGGGTGCCGTTAAAACATTCAAAGGTGCTGGTGGCATATGAATCCTATCAGCATATGTCTGGCATTTATGACACTTTTTCACATAGTTGAAACAATCAGTCTCCATTGTCAACCAATAGTATCCCGCCCTTAGTATTTTCCTTGCCATCGCATGCCCATTTGCATGAGTTCCAAAAGAACCTTCATGAACATCTTTGATGATCTTCTCTGCCTCCGCCGCATCAACGCATCTTAGCAGCACCATATCATGGTTCCTTTTGTAAAGCACTTCCTCATTTAGAAAGAAACCCATTGCGAGTCTTCTGAGGGTCCTTTTGTCATTTTCTGAAGCATGTGGAGGGTACTCTCTGCTCTTGATGAAGCATTTGATGTCATGATACCACGGTTTCCCATCTGGTTCCACTTCTATCATCTGACAATATGCCGGTTGGTCTCGACTTTCCATTTTTATAAGCGGCAAGTCCCTATCCTGACTTACTTTGAACATTGACGACAATGTGGCTGGGCATCGCCCAACCGATTATCTTCTCGAGGATATGCCTGGAATGTAACTTCGTCAAGTTGTTCAATCAACTCCTTGATGTGGGCATGATAGGGATTAATTTGGCATCTCGAGTTTCCCATTCTCCCTTTAGTGATGGATGACCAAGGCGAGTCCCCATATACCTCAAGAACTTTTGCCTTTGAGTCTCACCGCTGCTTGGATTCCCATGGCACACGCTTCATACTCGCCTATGTTGTTTGTACAAAAGCACAACCGAGCAAAGATTGGGATGAAATTATTTTCGTGGGAAATCATATGGCCCCAACTCCATGCCCCAGTGAATTGGAAGCTCCATCGAACAACAAAGTCCATTTTTCTTTTTCAAGGGTTTTTCTTCTCTAACAAAGCCATTACATCTTCATCGTGGAACTCACACCGCATAGACCCATAATCTTCCACCGGTTGACTAGCCAAGAAATCGCAGCCAGCGCGCCGCTTTGATCGCTTTTTGCGTGACATAGACAATGTCATATTCTGATAGCAAAACTTGCCAACGTGCAATCCTCCCAGTGAGGGCAGGTTTTTCAAAGATATACTTGATCGGGTCCATTTTGGACACTAACCAAGTGGTGCAACATAACATGTACTGCCTTAACCGGTGGGCTGCCCATGCCAAGGCGCAGCATGTGCGCTCCAACAATGAGTATTTTGCCTCATAGTTGGTAAACTTCTTACTCAAGTAATAGATGGCCTGCTCTTTTCTGCCAGTTTCATCGTGTTGTCCCAGTACACAACCCATGGATTCATCCAACACAGTCAAGTACATGATGAGAGGCCTTCCTGGCACTGGAGGTACCAAGACTGGGGGTTCTTGCAAATACTGCTTGATCTTCTCAAATGCCACCTGACAATCCTCATTCCACTCTACTGTCTGGTTTTTACGTAACAACTTGAAGATCGGCTCACATGTTGCTGTCAACTGGGATATAAACCTGGCAATATAGTTCACCTTCCCAAAACCCACGACTTCTTTTTCAAGCGAGAGTGGCATCTCTATGATTGCTCGAACTTTTTCTCGGATCAACTTCTATCCCTTTCTCGCTAACCACAAACCCCAAGAGCTTGCCTGATTTTACCCCAAAGTGCACTTAGTAGGATTCAGTCTGAGCCTGAACTTTCTCAATCGTCCAAAGAGCTTTTGCAAATCGGTTAAGTGATCTTCTTCTGTTTTTGACTTTGCAATCATGTCATCCACGTAAACTTCTATTTCTTTGTGCATCATGTCGTGGAACAATGCCACCATCGCCCTTTGATAAGTTGCTCCTGTTCTTCAATCCAAATGGCATCACCTTATAGCAAAAGGTTCCCACAAAGTGATGAATGTGGTCTTCTCCATATCTTCAGCGCCATCTTGATTTGGTTATATCCCGAGAAACCATCCATGAAGGAGAAAAATGCATGTTGAGCAAGTGTGTGTCCACCAAAACGTCAATGTGAGGTAGAGGGAAGTTGTCTTTAGGGTGGCCTTATTCAAATCTCTATAGTCAACGCACATTCGCACCTTCCCATCTTTCTTTGGGACAGGGGACGATGTTAGCAACCCATTGGGGTATTTTGCAACCGCGAGGAAACCCGCATCAAACCGCTTTTTAACTTCTTCTCTAATTTTTAGTGACATCTCGGCTTCATTCGTCTCAACTTTTGCTTGACCGGATGACATTCTCGTTTTAAAGGCAATTTGTGCTCAACTATGCTAGTATCTAGGCCAGGCATATCTTGGTACGACCAGGTGCGAAAACATCACAATAATCGATATAAGAGCTTAACTAACTTGCTTCGCTCATTTTCTTTCATGGTAGTGCCAATTTTAACTTCTTTTTTATCATCCTCTGTCCCCAAATTAATCAGTTCAGTTGGCTCTTCGTGGGGTTGAATTTCCTTGGCCTCTTGTTCCATTAATCTCATTAGCTCAGGAGAGGGTTCCCAATTGTCATCATTATCCTCATCAACATGATTAACGGGATGGTCAAAATCGTATAATGGGGTCATAGCACTATCATTTTCAAGAGAGTCACTTTCAGATCTGCATTTATTGGTGTTAACACAAGTAAAAAAAAGGTAATGAATAAAGGTTAATGAAATGGTCGAGCAAGAAGTTAAAAAGAAGAAAAAAGAAATAGCAAGATAATCTGAAAATGCATTTATTGATAGTAAATATTGAAATGGAAACATGTGAGCCCGCTTTCACAACACATTATCCTAAAGCCTTGGGCAGAGCTAAAGGATTAGCATTACAAAATTACTTTGAATCAATTTCACAGGTCATGGGAAAATCAACGCTCTCCCAATTGTTGAGTTCTGTATCTGGGGAGCAAGGGTACACCAAGTTGACACCATGATTGATGGATTGATCGTCTTCGATGGCGGTCACTTGGTTCAGAAACACTAATCCCGCACTTCGAAAGTTTCGTCGGATGTCACAGGATGGGGATCCTCTCACCTTTAGGCTCCCGATTTTCCAACCTAGCCAACCTCCTCTCCTTTTCTCTTCTTCTAGGACCCTTCTTCTGTCTCTGCTTTGGTGGGTTTATACCCTAGCCCAAATCTGTCTTTGTTTTCGCAGGGTGCCCAGAACTTCACGATGCCTTGTCCATTCATTCCTAGTCCTCTTCCATATTGATATCCTTTTCCAAGCATTACCTTGGCCATCATCATGGATGTATTAGATGGCTGAGGCTTCAGACCTTGAGCTCCTTCTTCCACATAGGTGGCATTGACAATCTCTAGCGCTTGGAATGCGGTTTCAAGAGCTTCTTCTGCAGCTTCGATATAAGGAGTGTCCAATGGCTTGCTCACCAGTAGGTCCTCTTCGCCAAAGACAGTAATCATCTTATTATCAACTATGAATTTTACTTTTTGGTGCAAGGTAGAAGGAACAGCTCCAGCAGAATGAGTTACATGACATAAATGCAGAAGGTTACCTGTGGAGTTCAAGGTGGAACAAAGTAGAAATGCTATTCCTCAAGAAGGCTTCGTCTCCTTCTTGTTCCCTTCTCTCTCTGTCTCCCTTGTGATGGTCAAACCTGCTCTTGGAAGTTTATGGTGATGAAGGATTGATAAAGACGATGGTCACAAAGTGGAGAATGGGTGAAGGTGCTCGTTTTTGGTGATGAGGGTGGTGAAAATGGAAGGTGTTTTTCTGTTCTTGAAGGTGAAAAAATGTGTGAAAAAGATCCCCTCTTTTCTCGATGCTCTTCCCTTTTAAATACCTCCACCCTTTCATCATTTCTCCCGACATTTCCTTCTTTTTTTTCTTTGCGTGAGCCTTCCTACGTTGAGCCCCCCATTTCCTCCTTTATCGAACCTTTTTCTTTTCTTTCCATCCTTTTAACCCCCTTTTTATGCTTCCTTTAATCAATGCATTTAATGCATTCTTCTTTACGTGTGCAAGTATCAGGTATTAAATGCAATACCCCCTTTTACAATTTTTCATTTTAAAATATTGTAATTAAGTATAAAAATTTTTATGGACAAAATTGGGTATCAACAGCTGCCCCCCTTTGCTTTACATTTAACATAAATGGGAAGCAAAGGAATTGATTTAATTTTATCCATGAAAATTTTCACTTCTTTTTTCTTTTCTTTCTTTTTTTTTTTAAAGCATAGTACATTTTGACTGCATCTGAATTTACGGGAAGTGGTAGATCTTCGCCATCCATGTTTGTGAGAATCAAAGCTCCTCCTGAGAAGGTCTTTTTTACAACATAAGGTCCATCATAGTTTGGAGTCCATTTTCCTCGAAAATCCTTTTGAATGGGAAGGATCTTTTTGAGTACTAAGTCTCCTTCTTGAAACTGTCGAGGACGCACCTTTTTCGCATAGGCCCTCATCATTCTCTTCTGGTAAAGCTGACCATGACATAGTGCGGTTAATCTTTTTCCTTCAATGAGGTTCAACTGATCAAGTCGAGTCTGGACCCATTCTCGCTTCTTCTAGTCCTGCCTCCATCAAGACCCTTAATGATGGGATTTCCACTTCAATAGGAGTACCGCTTCCATTCCATAAACCAAAGAGAAAGGGGTTGCCCCAAGAAGTACGAACGGACGTGCGATAACCATGCAAAGGCAAATGGTAGCATTTCGTGCCGCTTTGTATGTTATAACCATCTTCTCGGATGATCTTCTTGATATTCTTGTTTGTTTGCCTCAATCGCCCCATTCATCTTAGGGCGTAAGGTGAGGAATTGTGGTGCTCAATTTTAAAATTCTCACACATCTCTTTCATCATCTTATTATTCGATTAGTGGCATTATCTCGTAATAATCTTGCCGGCAAGCCATAACGACAAATCAACTCCCTTTTGACAAATCGACCACTACATTCCTGGTGACATTGGTATAAGAAGCAACTTCGACCCATTTAGTGAAGTAATCAATTACAACGAGAATGAAGCGATGTCCATTTGAGGCCTTTGGTTCAATGGGTCCTATGACATCCATTCCCCACATCGAGAACGGCCAGGGTGCCGTTAAAACATTCAAAGGTGCTGGTGGCATATGAATCCTATCAGCATATGTCTGACATTTGTGACACTTTTTCACATAGTTGAAACAATCAGTCTCCATTGTCAACCAATAGTATCCCGCCCTTAGTATTTTCCTTGCCATCGCATGCCCATTTGCATGAGTTCCAAAAGAACCTTCATGAACATCTTTGATGATCTTCTCTGCCTCCGTCGCATCAACGCATCTTAGCAGCACCATATCATGGTTCCTTTTGTAAAGCACTTCCTCATTTAGAAAGAAACCCATTGCGAGTCTTCTGAGGGTCCTTTTGTCATTTTCTGAAGCATGTGGAGGGTACTCTCTGCTCTTGATGAAGCATTTGATGTCATGATACCACGGTTTCCCATCTGGTTCCACTTCTATCATCTGACAATATGCCGGTTGGTCTCGACTTTCCATTTTTATAAGCGGCAAGTCCCTATCCTGACTTACTTTGAACATTGACGACAATGTGGCTAGGGCATCAACCAACTGATTATCTTCTCGAGGGATATGCTTAATGTAACTTCGTCAAGTTGTTCAATCAACTCCTTGATGTGGGCATGATAGGGGATTAATTTGGCATCTCGAGTTTCCCATTCTCCCTTTAGCTGATGGATGACCAAGGCAGAGTCCCCATATACCTCAAGAACTTTTGCCTTTGAGTCTACTGCTGCTTGATCCCCATGGCACACGCTTCATACTCAGCTATGTTGTTTGTACAGTCGAAGCACAACCGAGCAATGATTGGGATGAAATTATTTTCAGGGGAAATCAGTATGGCCCCAACTCCATGCCCCAGTGAATTGGAAGCTCCATCGAACAACAAAGTTCATTTTTCTTTTTCCGAGGGTTTTTCTTCTCTGAACAAAGCCATTACATCTTCATCAGGGAACTCACACTGCATAGACCCATAATCTTCCACTAGTGGACTAGCCAAGAAATCTGCCAGAGCACTGCCTTTGACTACTTTTTGCGTGACATAGACAATGTCATATTCTGATAGCAAAACTTGCCAGCGTGCAATCCTCCCAGTGAGGCGTGTTTTTCAAATATGTACTTGATCGGGTCCATTTTGGACACTAACCAAGTAAGTGCAACACAACATGTACTTTTTCTTAACCTGGGGGTTGCCCCATGCTAAGGCGCAAAGATGTTCGTTCCAACAATGAGTATTTTGCCTCATAGTTGGTAAACTTTTACTCAAGTAATAGATGGCCTCGCTTCTTTTCTCGCGCCATCGTGTTGTCCCATTGACACAACCCATGGATTCATCCAACACAATCAAGTACATGATGAGTGGCCTTCCTGGCACCGGAGGTACCAAAACTGGGGGTTCTTGCAAATACTGCTTGATCTTCTCAAATACCACCTGACAATCCTCATTCCACTCTACTGTCTAGTTTTTACGTAACAACTTGAAGATTGGCTCACATGTTGCTGTCAACTGGGATATAAACCTAGCAATATAGTTCAGCCTTCCCAAAAACCCACGAACTTCTTTTTCATTGCGAGGAGCTGGCATCTCTATGATTGTTCGAACTTTGTCTGGATCAACTTCTATCCCTTTCTCGCTAACCACAAACCCCAAGAGCTTGCATTTACCCCGAAAGTGCACTTAGTAGGATTCACCTCTTAATTTTAACTTTCTCAATCGTCCAAAGAGCTTTTACAAATCGGTTAAGTGATCTTCTTCTGTTTTTGACTTTGCAATCATGTCATCCACGTAAACTTCTATTTCTTTGTGCATCATGTCGTGGAACAATGCCACCATCGCCCTTTGATAAGTTGCTCCTAGCATTCTTCAATCCAAATGGCATCACCTTATAGCAAAAGGTTCCCCACAGAGTGATGAATGTGGTCTTCTCCATATCTTCAGGCGCCATCTTGATTTGGTTATATCCCGAGAAACCATCCATGAAGGAGAAAAATGCATGTTGAGCAGTGTTGTCCACCAAAACGTCAATGTGAGGTAGAGGGAAGTTGTCTTTAGGGCTGGCCCTATTCAAATCTCTATAGTCAACGCACATTCGCACCTTCCCATCTTTCTTTGGGACAGGGACGATGTTAGCAACCCATTGAGGGTATTTTGCAACCGCGAGGAAACCTGCATCAAACTACTTTTTAACCTCTTCTCTAATTTTTAGTGACATCTCTGGCTTCATTCGTCTCAACTTTTGCTTGACCGGAGGACATTCTGGTTTTAAAGGCAATTTGTGCTCAACTATGCTAGTATCTAGGCCAGGCATATCTTGGTACGACCAGGCGAAAACATCACAATAATCAGATAAGAGCTTAACCAACTTGCTTCGCTCATTTTCTTTCATGGTAGTGCCAATTTTAACTTCTTTTTTATCATCCTCGGTCCCCAAATTAATCAGTTCAGTTGGCTCTTCGTGGGGTTGAATTTCCTTGGCCTCTTGTTCCATTAATCTCATTAGCTCAGGAGAGGGTTCCCAATTGTCATCATTATCCTCATCAACATGATTAACGGGATGGTCAAAATCGTATAATGGGGTCATAGCACTGTCATTTTCAAGAGAGTCACTTTCAGATCTGCATTTATTGGTGTTAACACAAGTAAAAAAGGGCAATGAATAAAGGTTAATGAAATGGTCGAGCAAAAAGTTAAAAAGAAAAAAAAAGGAAATAGCAAGATAATCTGAAAATGCATTTATTGATAGTAAATATTGAAATGGAAACATGTGAGCCCACTTTCACAACACATTATCCTAAAGCCTTGGGCAGAGCTAAAGGATTAGCATTACAAAATTACTTTGAATCAATTTCATAAGTCATGGGAAAATCAACGCTCTCCCAATTGTTGAGTTCTGCATCTGGGGAGCAAGGGTATACCAAGTTGACACAATGATTGATGGGTAGATCGTCTTCGATGGCGGTCACTTGGTTCAGAAACACTAATCCCGCACTTCGAAAGTTTCGTCGGATGTCACAGATGGGGATCTTCTCAGCTTTAGGCTCCCGATTTTCCAACCTAGCCAACCTCCTCTCCCTTTTCTCTTCTAGGAACCTTCTTCTGTCTGCTTTGGTGGGTTTATACCCTAACCCAAATCTGTCTTTGTTTTCGCAGGGTGCGCAGAACTTCACGATGCCTTGTCCATTCATTCCTAGTCCTCTTCCATATTGATATCCTTTTCCAAGCATTACCTTGGCCATCATCATGGATGTATTAGATGGCTGAGGCTTCAGACCTTGAGCTCCTTTTTCGACATAGGTGGCATTGACAATCTCTAGCGCTTGGAATGCGGTTTCAAGATCTTCTTCTGCAGCTTCGATATAATGAGTGTCCAATGGCTTGCTCACCAGTAGGTCCTCTTCGCCAAAGACAGTAATCATCTTATTATCAACTATGAATTTTACTTTTTGGTGCAAGGTAGAAGGAACAGCTCCAGCAGAATGAATCCATGGTCGTCCTAAAAGACAACTGTAGGATGGCGTAATGTCCATCACTTGGAAGAGTATATTGAAAGTGCAGGGACCAATCTGAACTGGTATTTCAATCTCCCCCATGACTTCTCTTCTGGTGCCATCGAATGCCCTTACTATCATCGTGCTTGGTTTCATGCAAGTCCCATCAAAAGGCAGCTTGGAAAGGGTTGATTTCGGTAACACGTTCAAGGAGGAACCATTGTCAATGAGCACTCTAGCCATTATATACTTTTGACATTTGACGAAATGTGCAGTGCCTTGTTGTGCCCCATTCCTTCACCGGTATCTCATCATCGCAAAGTGACATAATTATCGCGAGTAATGTTGCCAATAATACCACCTAACTTGTCACCGTAATGTCATGGGAAACATGAGCCGATTCAATATTTTCATCAATACTTTTCTCGTGCGATTCGAGTTCATCAATAAGGACAAAAGCGATATCCTCAGGGGTGCGATTCAAATTGATCCACCACTCTATATTCGCTTTGCTTTATAAACTTCAAGAACTCACAAGCTTCTTCATCCGATACCTCTTTTTGTACTCCTTTGACTTTTCCGGCTTTTTTCTTTTTCTTTTGCTTCGTTCCCAATGGAAGTCTCCCTTTCTCGACTTTGCCTTTACGGTTCCCTTTTCTTCTTCTTCTTGGGTCTTTCGCAGCTCCTCGGGAATGTAGATGCGACCACTCCGGTCACTCCCCAATCCCCGATATATTAGTAACAATAGAAGTCGAACCAGACGCAACTTCCGACCGATCATTCATGGGATTGCTTCTAAGGACCTCGCACATTATAATTCCATGGCACGGCTCGAGTGTCCTTGAAGGGAAAAGGACCGGGAACTTGAATGGTGATAGGTTTCGGGCCACAAGGGGATGGCGCATATGCAGCTTCGATAATAGATAACCAACGGTTTGATAGCCGGATTTGCAATGGAAGGGACAAGAGAGTTTACGCTTTCCGACCTTCTTGCAATTGTGGAATAGCACACTTATCCGCCATGTTTACGCCACCATTGTCACCTAAGTGACCTATTTGCACTAATTGCATATCCATTAGATCTTGGAGGATTTGTCTGAACTCACCACAATCCTCAATAGAATGCCCTACATTCCCGTGGAGATTGCACCTTATTTCACCTTCATCTCCCCCTTTCTCCTCAATATGAGCTTCCATCATCCCAAATTTACACAGTTCTTTGAAGATAACCTCATGGGGGTCTTGACATCTGTCACTTGTCTTATGAGCTGCTGGGCAGAACACTCCCCTATAGCATTAACTGTGGGATTCCCGTGGTTTGGTAAAGGATTGTGACCCACACTAGGAGTATTTGTCTTGAAATTCAACCACTTAGCATCTATTAGGTCTTGCACCTTAAATTTCAACGTTCTGCAATTCTCTCGTGGAATGGCCTGCAACCCCCGCATGGTAGTCGCACTTGGCATTTGGGTCAAATCCTTTAGGGTATGGGGGCTCCACTGGCTTCATCGGGCAAGGAGCCAAGAGAGAGTTACGGATGAGCTGGGGTAACAGCTCGGTATAAGTCATAGGGATTGGGTCAAGATGTTTCCTTTCTTGGCTATATGGTGGTCTTCTTTGGTTTGTGTTTGGGCTTTGGGTCCATGGCTGAGCTTGTTGAGGCGGTAAGGTAGGGGGTGTCTGGTATTGATTAGGATATGGCGTTTGGTGAGGCCTCATTGGGTGATGAGGCTGAGGATGAGGAACATGTGAAGCGTTGGCGACATGGGGGTGATACGGCTGGGGATATGGAATTGGTGGAGTAGTGGGAAAGTACGGGTGGTAAGGTGCGAAAGGAGTTTGGAAGGATGGTTGATGGTTCACAGGTGCTTGGCTATATCTCTCTCGGGTGAAGTTTCTCTGGTCAAAGGTAACAGCATGAGTTTCTCCCTCTCTTTTCTTCCCCATTGGGGGCCTCTTGGCATTGAATGTTCCTGTTGAACTTTCAACGATCTTCCCGCTTCTCATTCCTCCCTCAACTCTTTCTCCAATGATAACCATGTCTGAGAAATTTGATGACACGCTCCCTATCATTTTGTCATAAAAGGGTGATTGCGAGTGTCAATGAACGTAGCCACCATCTCTCTTTCCGTCAATGGGGTTCTACTTGAGCACCATTTCCTCCACCTCTGAGCATATTCCTTGAAGGTCTCAAGATCCTTCTTAGCCATATTCTCGCAATTGTAGTCTATCCTAAGGTGCCATATCGATGTTATACTTATACTGCTTCAAGAAAGCGTCACCAAGTCTTTGAAACATCGTATATGGGCACGCTCAAGATGCGTGTACCAATTCGAAGCTGCCCCAGTTAGGCTGTCTTGAAAGAAGTGGATTAACAGCTTGTCATCGTAAGCATGCGAAGCCATCTTGTGGATGTACATGGTTAAGTGGTTCTTTGGACAAGTAGTTCCCCTGTACTTGTCGAAATCTGGGACTTTGAACTTGGGAGGAATCACCACATTCGACACAAGACAGAGCTCTGAAGCATCCAAAAGACCATAACCGCTTGCCCCTTCAACGGCTCGTAGTCTTTCTTCAAGAACTTCCCACCTCTCCTTGGACTGGGGTTTTCCACGCAGAGAATTCAACGGGTATTGTGGCATGATGGTGGGAACAGAATGTTGCCCCAGTGGGGTTCCACCGGCATGTGGTTGAGCCGCACTTAAGGAGTTTGAAGCGTGCATGCTACTTGTCCGCAGGATTGGCGGTTGTGGTGGTACGTAACTAGGATGAAGACCATATGGCGGGACGAAGAAAGGGTATGGGTGTTGTGTTGGCGGGGTTCGTTGACATTTGACTGAGTGGCTTGATTTTGGGTAGAGTTTGAAGGATTTGGAGTTGGGGACACTGTTGGCATGTCATTATTGGGGGAATTAGTGGCTAATGGTGGTAGATAACCTGGAGGGAGGCCATACGGGGGAAAAGACGTCCCTTGGTTTCCCTGTGAACTGGCGACTGAAGGTTGAGTGGTGCCGTTTGGGCAAATGGTGAGCGGCATCGTAATCCCTTGAGGATTAAAGCCTTGGTATTGTAAGGGGAACGCGGCAAAACCAGGCGGGCAAGGAGGTGTGGCTGGATGTCCTTCATTTGCCACCGAAGGATTCCCATCTGTGCTCTTTCTACTCTCCATAGACTGTAACATTTTCATCATTTTGGACATTTGCTCCCTGAGCTGGTTCACTTCATCCCTCAAATCTTGCGTCTGCTCTATCTCATCCATGATCTTTGCTTGGGAACGAGTCCTGTAAGGGTGTCGTAGAAGTTATTTTCCTGCTATAGTGTCTATTTTCTGCTTGAGGAAACATGATGCGATTATTAGTATGGACTAAACCAAAATGACAAAATGCATGTATGAAAAGCAATGACTATTTATGCCGATGATTTTTTGTTTTGGCAGATAAATATGATTCTGCATGCAATTCCTTGTTAGCAAAAGGAACAAGTTTGTGCCCCGTGAGGATACTTGGTGACCGTGGAAAGGTTCGCACAAACGTTCGATAGCAAGGCAAAATCCCTACATTTAGCACTAGGGCATATCGCTCCTTAGGCAAAAATGTAGTTGATGGTAAATCCAAGGGAATATTCATTCCTCAATGGACACCATTCACTGGCAATGCAGACGTAGAACCAAACTCTCTGTACTTTCACTCAAGGACAAATCGTCCCGAGGCGGAAAGATGGTTGACAATTTATTCACGGAAGAATTCACACCTCAATGAACAATATCTTGATAAAAGGATAACAAAACACAGCAATGAGCATCCATTTTCATTTCAAACTTCAGAAGTACAAGATTTAGTTCCCACAAAATGTAACACAATTACATCAACAATTTCATTTGTTTTTTTCTAAAACCCTTAGCGAGACTTCGACAATACTTCATAAAATCAACAATTTTTGATGGTAGTCGTAACCAGGGGTTTGTGTGAGCCTGAATGTCTGCTTCTTCGAAATGAGTAATCAGTTGCGTGGCGTGATATCGTAAGCTATCAGATATGTCTTCAAATTTCTTCTTCCATTCTTCTTTTTCAGCCCTTTGGTCGTGTGCTACTGATTGCCACACTTCTGCCCATTCTTCTTTTTGCCTTAATAGTCTTTGGGCTTCAAGTCTCCACTGCTCATGGTTTCGCCCCAACTCTTGAATTTCGAGCTTCAAATACCCATTCTTTTGGTTTGCTTCCGAGAGTGCATCGTGATATTTGGTAGCTAATGCTCGCCCTTGTCTGAGTGGCGCTTCGCCTCGCCGAGCTTCTTGTAAGACTTGCATTTTACGATCTTGTACCCTAGCATTCGCCTCTAACTTTTCTTTCTCTTGCAAAACCAACGCCATTGTCTCTTCCCGAGCACTTATCTTGGCTCGTAATTCATAAACTTCAGTTGTGGTCTTTTCAAATTCTATCTCCTTCCTTTCCTTGCCCTTTTCCCTCGGCTTGGGGTCCCAGCCATATCTGCACACGTATCCTTTAGATATTCAACTTCATCAGCTAGCTTCTGGCATCGACTCTGGTGGATGACTATTTTTAACTCAGCGGCTTCCTTTCCTTGTTCCAAGGCTTTCATTTGTGCTTTCAATCTTTCAATCTCGGTGGCCATTTGAGGTATGGTTTGAGGATGACCTTTATCATTTGAAACCGTCTGAGGGATGTTATTTTGCATCCTTCTTACCTCTCTCCATTGCATGTATTCATGGGTACAAACCACCACATGCTTCCCCAATTCCTTTGTTCCCGCCATATGAACATTCTTCCAAGCATCTCTAATATCTTTTTCTCGCTTAGTTGTGCTTCCATCTTGCTGGTATAAGAAGCTGAACCCTTCAAGTTGCTCTTCGTTGGGCACGTATTGAGTCCATCGGAGTTGCCTAAGCACGAGGATTGGCGCGTATGATACACCACCTCTAGGGCTCATCAAAGGAACATTAGGAAAGTCACCACAGCTAAAAACTATCTCTTCTCCATGATACCACGGGCATACCCATTTAAAAGAATCTGACCCCGTCCTCACGAACTCATTCTTCCATTCATAAGATTTTTGTGGCTTCACTGGTATGCGACCAAAGTTCCTCAACGGGTCAGGTAGGCGTCCCAGGTGATTCTGTACATCCATATGCGTCATGATCCAAACGTACAACATATGTGTACAACATCGAATTTTTCCACCACCCTTTTGATGACAGATTTCCATCGTCAGGAAAGTATCAGCAAGGATAGCAGGGACTGGATTTGCTTTATACTTCTCAAACTTGAAGAATACATCCATTCTTCCGCTGATCTACCACATCCGAGGTAAATGGGAATAATACTAACCCAAAGATTGTTAAGGCCGTGTTTTGTTGAAGAAATCCCACTTTTCTTGTTGTGCTAGATATTGAAGATGTGCTTCTAAGTAACTTTTCTTCAAGCCTTCTGTTCCTCCCCTCTTTTCCATGCCCAATTGACTTGTTGGAGCCCCTATCAGCTCCGCTATCTTCCCTACTGATACGTAATACCCTCCATAAAGATAAACATTTGGGTGCTTATTCATTGGAAGTCTCAACATGATCGCATACTCCTCTATGGTTGGTGTAATGTCCAAGTTAGGCAGCTCAAAACATTTGAGAGAATGGTTCCAAAATTGGGTAAGGCCACTCAAGACGGGCTCCTCAACTGTAATGCGCAACAAATCCAGAATCTGCCCGTAACTGCTTGAGAACTCAGATCGAGCCTTAGGGGTCATTTGTTGGGTAATGTCCCTCACATAGCTCAGATCACTGCCATTTACTGTAACCCTTATACTCCTCTTGAGGTCGACTGCACTGCTGGAGTTCTGTCCTTGATATGTTTCTTCCATCCCTTGCTATTGACGAGTGCTAACCTTTCAACTTTGCCAAGAGAACTCACCCTAAAAAAGAAGTAATGAAGGGAACATGTAAGCAAAACAAAAAGAAGAATGCACCCTAAGGATACCTCTCATCGAGGTAACTCTAAAGAAAATGCATTAACAGTCTAAGTGGAGAAGCCCTCACAGGGTCGTAAACCCAAAGGGTGCCTTGTCTCTTTTTCTTTTTTTCTTCTTCTAAAACGCTGAGACTGTTATGAAAATGCAAGATGATGTGTGTTTTGTTCTGCTGAATTTTTTTTTTTATGAAGACGCAAGAATGAATGAAAATGCCAGCCATGAAAATGCAAGATGATCTTTTTTTTTTAGACAAGAATGAATGACATGAGATAGATGGATGATGAAAAAAAAAATAAAAGCTAAGAATGACAATGCAATATCATATGTTTTTTTTCTTTTTTTCTTTTTTTTTTTTTTTAACCAAAGGAATGCATGGATGAATGACATGAGGAATAGATGGATAATGAATAAAAAAGGCTAAGAGTGAAAATGCAATATCATGTATTTTTTTCTTTTTGTTGAATTTTTTTTTTAAACCAAAAGGATGCATGAATGAATGTCATGAGGAATAGATGGATAATGAACAAAGAAAAAAACTAGGAATGCAAATGCAATATCATGTATCTTTTTCTTCTTTTTTTTTTTTAACCACAAGAATGCATGGATGAATGACATGAGGAATAGATGGATAATGAACAAAAAAAAAAAAAAGCTAGGAATGCAAATGCAATATCATGTATCTTTTTTTTTTTGTTGAACTTTTTTTTAAAAAAAAAAAAAAAAAAAAAGCTAAAAGGAATGCATGGATGAATTACATGAGGAAAAGATAAAGAAAAAGTATGCTCCATTTGTGTCCTAATCAGGTGTAACCTAAGGAGATGGATGACTCTAAACTTTTTTATGTCATTATGTTCAAACTACTAGTGCAATGTTTTTAGGACAGATCTATCTTCTAAAAAGTCATGGTCCTCAGATTGCCCTCATCTCAAAAAATAAGGACCCAATTCATGAATTAATCACAAGTAGGGATAAACCCTCTCAATATGACTAGTTCATGATATTGGTAACAATCTGAGTGGTGTCTCGATAAATGTCAAGTGAGCATAAAGCTCCTCAATAACAAAAGTCGAGACCCCTCCTACTCCTCGGGTTCGCACAGACTCGGGTATAGAGCCCAAAAGTGTATGAGGTAGGTGATAGTGACGTGTGTGAAGGAGCATACAAACCTGTACAAAAAATTAAAAGACAAAACTACCCCCAACCTGCAAAACATATATACAAAAGCCGGCTAACAATTATCTACCCTAGGGTTTTAACAATTAAGTACAAAATATACATACAAGTCACAATATACATGGAATAATGCTATCAGATATTTACATAAAAGTACTAAATTAAATACATTTACAAAACAAATAAGAAAACAAAAACAAAGACAAATAGGGTAAAATAAATAAATAAAAGATTATTAAAAATTGCACAACTAACAACAATAGGCCTGACTCTCTGAAAGTCCCCAGTGGAGTCGCCAGCTGTCGCAACCGGGATCGCGACGGGACGACCAAAAAAATATAAAATCAATGGAGTCGCCACCAATGTTTATTTAAATTGGGAAAACATCAGAAAAACCCTTTAATTAGGAAAACTGGTCTTTTGAAAATGAGTTTGGATTCGGGAGTCGATTACAGGTAGGGAAGGTATTAGCACCCTACACTGCCCATTTCATGAACGGTACCTTAAGTTAGTTGTGCAAATTTTGATAATCTCAAATACATTTATTTTTACCCCTTTAAACAAAAGACTTTGTAATTATTTTTTTTTGGAAAGAAATAAAAGAAACAAACAGATCATGAAAATTTATTTTTTTTTTGGCTTGACAGAATAGAGATTCTGCTCCTACGTATCCTCGGGTGCAATGAGGAACTCAAAGTCACGTAGTTCTTTAGAAAATGATTGTGGGTTGGTTGATTTTAATTAAGAAAGAGATTTTTTTGAAAAAAATAGATTTTGTTTAAAAACAAATCCATTCTTGCACGAGGTTCAAGTTAGCACAAGGCTACTCAATAAACCATTATGATTCAAATGACATTGAAGATAGCATCCGCTATTGAATCACCATCATTGATCATTGCATGGATTAAAAAAAAATTATTTATTTTATTTTAAGGCGTGCACAAAGACAACCAAGTAACTATACAAACAACACATTGTCATATCATGGGTTAGATAAATACAATAAAATAAAATAAAAGCACAACATCACAAAACATATTTTTTTTAACGTTTTTATTTTTATGTTTTTTATTATTTTTTCATTTTTTTGAACTTCCTATTAATCACAAGACATAACAATAAAAAAAAAACACGATTAAATTAAATAAACACTATCAAACAAGTAATAATCCTAAATAACACAACTAATTAAACTCAAAATATTTTTTATTCCTTTTTCATTTTACCACTTTTTATTTTTGGCATTTTTTATTATATAATCCTATGTATTTTGTCCCTACACATTTTTATTTATTTTTCACTAAGCCTTTCAAATTGTAAGCAAATTAACTTTAAGTCAAGAAACAAGAAAACCAAACCATTAAATAAAACACTCCTACCATGCAACCCCTTTTTGTTTTACGTTTTCAATTTATTTATTTATTTTTCTTTATTTTTATTTTTCTTTTTTGTTACTTTTATTCAAAAGTCATAAAAAGGGGGCCAACCCACATTTGAGTGGGCTGGTGTTTCAGGAACCCAAGATTTGGTTTTTTTAACTTATTTCAGGAAGCCACCAGACATTATACAATGGATAGAATATGTGAAAATAGGAGACCTTGGAGGAGAAAACGCAGAAGCGGGGTGATAGGGCGTCGGTGGCGGCGTCGTGGGGGAGAGGAGCGGACGGCTTTAAGCTCCGGTGTTGGGTCGACGGCAAGCTCACTGGTTCGACGTCGCTGGTCTACGAGCTCGGGTTGCGATGTGGTTGAGCACCGGTGCGGGTGGAGCAACTGGCCGGTCCAGATCTGGCGCGCGTCGCGGGTTGCGGTGTGGTTGAGCAATGGCTGGATGCTTGGGTTCGCGTTCGGTTTGGCAGGGGGGCGGCTTGATGGTGGTTTTCGGTTTGGGCTTGGTCAGTGAGGATGGTCACTTGTCTTGGTTGGAAATAGGTGGCTACTGGGGTGTTTGGAAAGTAATGGAGGTGAAGTGGTTTTGATGGTGGTTTTGGTGGGTGGTGGATGTTTTCTCGGTTTAGTGGAACAAGGTGGTGTTTACGGTGGCGTGGTGTTTGGGTTCTTTGTATGAAGGCGATGGAGGAAGGAGGTGGTGGGTCCGGGTTGGGCACTACGGATCTCGTTGGTTCTTCAAGCTTTCCTTTTTTTTTGGAGGGATTGAAGATGAAGATTACGGGTGGATGATGATTCTGTGGTTTGGAGGTTACAAAGCAGATAGATTTGTCACGGTTGGGTTGGGGTGCTCACGGTTGGGATGGTGTTTGGGTAGAGGCCGTGTGTGGTTGGGAATGTGGATGAAGAGGGTAGGCCGTGGTGGATCTAGTGGTTATGGGTTCTCACGGTGGAGGCCGTGAATGGGAGGTGATGGAGGAGTGGTTTAGGAGAAGGGTGATGGTGAAGGTTGGAGGCTATGGTTCAAGATGATTTGGCCAATGGAGATAGCAGCCAGCTCCTTCCTTTCGTGTGATGCTCTACCCTGTAAAAATCCCCTTCTGTCTGTAATGCTTTGTTCTTTTGTAAGCGGAATGAAAATCGCCCCCAAAGAGCTCGGTGTAGGTAGGTCGCAGATAGGCTTTTCTTGCTCGGCCCATTCTCATTGTATTTTCCTTAGCTTTGTCTTTCTTCAAGCTTCAAATCCTCGCTAACTTGCCATTTTTGTGCTTTGCCTTGAGCCTTGAGTTATGCGAGGCTTGCAGCAGAGAGATTGACATGACTTGGTTGCAACTCAACCAAATGAAGTTGCAATCACCACCGCAGCAAAACGTAACCAAGACTACCCCTCCATTTCCTTTTTTTTTTTTAAGTAGGCTTACAATTGGGCCTAAAAAAAACATAAACATGGACCTTTAATTAATCAAATTCAATTTTTACTTTTCATCTTTTTTATTTTTTATTTTTTATTTTTTATTTTTTTGTTTTTATTATTATATTTATATTTTTTATTTTTGTTTGCACAAATAAGAAAAAAAAAAAAACGACCAAACAAACCAAGTGCTCAAAGACATTGCAATTAAGCGATAAACCTTGATTATATGACAAGAATTTTATGGACAAAATTAGGTATCAACAACTGGTGTTGGTGAAGTTCGACGGTCGGTTTAGGGAGATTGGATGGTTCGACCGTCGGATATGATGGAGTTTGGGGTCCGACGGTCGGTTGGTTGAGGGGAAGGATCTCTTCTTGGGTTTCGACGGTCGGTTGGGGGTATGATGGATCCGGTGTTTTGAGTTCGACGGTCGGTGAGGGAGGTTGAAAAAGGATGGTTGAAGATGAGTATTGAAGGATGAGAATGATGAAGGTGGATGTGTGGTTATGGAGAGGCAAGGTGTTTGGACGTTGGGGTGATGGTGGAGGTGCCGGAAATGAGGTGCCGAGCTTGAAGATAATGATGAGACGATGAATATTAGTTCGCCAAATTGAGGTAGTGAAGATGAAGGTAATAAAAGGGAGATGGATTCACGGTTGGAGAGTGGATATTGGGTTTCAAATCGGGAGGCTTGAGTGGATATGTAGTATTCATTTCGGTTGAGTGCGAGAGGGATTCGGGGGTTGTGTGCAAGTGAGAATAGTTAGCGAGAAATGAGTTACATGACATAAATGCAGAAGGTTACTGTGGAGTTCAAGGTGGAACAGGTTGAAGTGAATGCTATTCCTCGCAAGGCTTCGTCTCCTTCTTGTTCCCTTCTCTCTGTCTCTCCTTGTGATGGTGTGCTTTTGGAAGTTTATGGTGATGAAGGATTGATAAAGACGATGGTCACAAAGGAGAATGGGTGAAGGTGTTGTTTTTGGTGATGAGGGTGGTGAAAATGGAAGGTGTTTTTCTGGTTCTTGAAGGTGAAAAAATGTGTGAAAAAGATCCCCCCATTTTCTGATGCTCTTCCCTTTTAAATACCTCCACCCTTTCATCATTTCTCCCCTGACATTTCCTTCTTTTTTTTCTTTGTGTGAGCCTTCCTACGTTGAGCCCCCATTTCCTCCTTTATCGAACCTTTTTCTTTTCTTTCCATCCTTTTAACCCCCTTTTTCTCGCTTGCTTTAGGCCTCAATGCATTTAATGCATTCTTCTTTACGTGTGCAAGTATCGTATTAAATGCAATACCCCTTTTACAATTTTTCATTTTAAAATATTGTATTAAGTATAAAAATTTTTATGGACAAAATTAGGTATCAATAGTTTTGCCTCCTTTGCTTTACATTTAACATAAATGGGAAGCAAAGGAATTGATTTAATTTTATCCATGAAAATTTTCACTTCTTTTTTCTTTTCTTTCTTTTTTTTTTTAAAGCATAGTACATTTTGACTGCATCTGAATTTACGGAAGTGGTAGATCTTCGCCATCCATGTTTGTGAGAATCAAAGCTCCTCCTGAGAAGGTCTTTTTTACAACATAAGGTCCATCATAGTTTGGAGTCCATTTTCCTCGAAAATCCTTTTGAATGGGAAGGATCTTTTTGAGTACTAAGTCTCCTTCTTGAAACTGTCGAGGACGCACCTTTTTCGCATAGGCCCTCATCATTCTCTTCTGGTAAAGCTGACCATGACATAGTGCGGTTAATCTTTTTCCTTCAATGAGGTTCAACTGATCAAGTCGAGTCTGGACCCATTCTGCTTCTTCTAGTCCTGCCTCCATCAGCACCCTTAATGATGGGATTTCCACTTCAATAGGGAGTACCGCTTCCATTCCATAAACCAAAGAGAAAGGGGTTGCCCCAGTTGAAGTACGAACGGACGTGCGATAACCATGCAAAGGCAAATGGTAGCATTTCGTGCCAGTCTTTGTATGTTATAACCATCTTCTGGATGATCTTCTTGATATTCTTGTTTGCTGCCTCAACTGCCCCATTCATCTTAGGGCGGTAAGGTGAGGAATTGTGGTGCTCAATTTTAAAATTCTCACACATCTCTTTCATCATCTTATTATTCAGATTAGTGGCATTATCTGTAATAATCTTGCCTGGCAAGCCATAACGACAAATCAACTCCCTTTTGACAAATCTGACCACTACATTCCTGGTGACATTGGTATAAGAAGCAACTTCGACCCATTTAGTGAAGTAATCAATTACAACGAGAATGAAGCGATGTCCATTTGAGGCCTTTGGTTCAATGGGTCCTATGACATCCATTCCCCACATCGAGAACGGCCAGGGTGCCGTTAAAACATTCAAAGGTGCTTTGGTGGCATATGAATCCTATCGCATATGTCTGGCATTTATGACACTTTTTCACATAGTTGAAACAATCGCCTCCATTGTCAACCAATAGTATCCCGCCCTTAGTATTTTCCTTGCCATCGCATGCCCATTTGCATGAGTTCCAAAAGAACCTTCATGAACATCTTTGATGATCTTCTCTCGCCTCCGTCGCATCAACGCATCTTAGCAAAGACCATATCATGGTTCCTTTTGTAAAGCACTTCCTCATTTAGAAAGAAACCCATTGCGAGTCTTCTCGAGGGTCCTTTTGTCATTTTCTCAAGCATGTGGAGGGTACTCTCTCGCTCTTGATGAAGCATTTGATGTCATGATACCACGGTTTCCCATCCGGTTCCACTTCTATCATCCGACAATATGCCGGTTGGTCTCGACTTTCCATTTTTATAAGCGGCAAGTCCCTATCCTGACTTACTTTGAACATTGACGACAATGTGGCTGGGGCATCAGCCAACTGATTATCTTCTCGAGGGATATGCCGGAATGTAACTTCGTCAAGTTGTTCAATCAACTCCTTGATGTGGGCATGATAGGGGATTAATTTGGCATCTCGAGTTTCCCATTCTCCCTTTAGCTGATGGATGACCAAGGCAGAGTCCCCATATACCTCAAGAACTTTTGCCTTTGAGTCTACTGCTGCTTGGATCCCCATGGCACACGCTTCATACTCAGCTATGTTGTTTGTACAGTCGAAGCACAACCGAGCAATGATTGGGATGAAATTATTTTCAGGGGAAATCAGTATGGCCCCAACTCCATGCCCCAGTGAATTGGAAGCTCCATCGAACAACAAAGTTCATTTTTCTTTTTCCGAGGGTTTTTCTTCTCTGAACAAAGCCATTACATCTTCATCAGGGAACTCACACTACATAGACCCATAATCTTCCACTGGTTGACTAGCCAAGAAATCTGCCAGAGCACTGCCTTTGACTACTTTTTGCGTGACATAGACAATGTCATATTCTGATAGCAAAACTTGCCAGCGTGCAATCCTCCCAGTGAGGGCAGGTTTTTCAAATATGTACTTGATCGGGTCCATTTTGGACACTAACCAAATAGTGCAACACAACATGTACTTGCCTTTAACCTGGGGGTGCCCATGCCAAGGCGCGCAAAGATGTTCGTTCCAACAATGAGTATTTTGCCTCATAGTTGGTAAACTTTTTACTCAAGTAATAGATGACCTGCTCTTTTCTGCCAGTTTCATCGTGTTGTCCCAGTACACAACCCATGGATTCATCCAACACAGTCAAGTACATGATGAGTGGCCTTCCTGGCACTGGAGGTACCAAAACTGGGGGTTCTTGCAAATACTGCTTGATCTTCTCAAATACCACCTGACAATCCTCATTCCACTCTACTGTCTAGTTTTTACGTAACAACTTGAAGATTGGCTCACATGTTGCTGTCAACTGGGATATAAACCTAGCAATATAGTTCAGCCTTCCCAAAAACCCACGAACTTCTTTTTCATTGCGAGGAGCTGGCATCTCTATGATTGTTCGAACTTTGTCTGGATCAACTTCTATCCCTTTCTCGCTAACCACAAACCCCAAGAGCTTGCCTGATTTTACCCCGAAAGTGCACTTAGTAGGATTCAGTCTGAGCCTGAACTTTCTCAATCGTCCAAAGAGCTTTTACAAATCGGTTAAGTGATCTTCTTCTGTTTTTGACTTTGCAATCATGTCATCCACGTAAACTTCTATTTCTTTGTGCATCATGTCGTGGAACAATGCCACCATCGCCCTTTGATAAGTTGCTCCGGCATTCTTCAATCCAAATGGCATCACCTTATAGCAAAAGGTTCCCCACAGAGTGATGAATGTGGTCTTCTCCATATCTTCAGGCGCCATCTTGATTTGGTTATATCCCGAGAAACCATCCATGAAGGAGAAAAATGCATGTTGAGCAGTGTTGTCCACCAAAACGTCAATGTGAGGTAGAGGGAAGTTGTCTTTAGGGCTGGCCCTATTCAAATCTCTATAGTCAACGCACATTCGCACCTTCCCATCTTTCTTTGGGACAGGGACGATGTTAGCAACCCATTGAGGGTATTTTGCAACCGCGAGGAAACCTGCATCAAACTGCTTTTTAACCTCTTCTCTAATTTTTAGTGACATCTCTGGCTTCATTCGTCTCAACTTTTGCTTGACCGAGGACATTCTCGGTTTTAAAGGCAATTTGTGCTCAACTATGCTAGTATCTAGGCCAGGCATATCTTGGTACGACCAGGCGAAAACATCACAATAATCGATAAAGAGCTTAACCAACTTGCTTCGCTCATTTTCTTTCATGGTAGTGCCAATTTTAACTTCTTTTTTATCATCCTCGGTCCCAAATTAATCAGTTCAGTTGGCTCTTCGTGGGGTTGAATTTCCTTGGCCTCTTGTTCCATTAATCTCATTAGCTCAGGAGAGGGTTCCCAATTGTCATCATTATCCTCATCAACATGATTAACGGGATGGTCAAAATCGTATAATGGGGTCATAGCACTGTCATTTTCAAGAGAGTCACTTTCAGATCTGCATTTATTGGTGTTAACACAAGTAAAAAAGGGTAATGAATAAAGGTTAATGAAATGGTCGAGCAAAAAGTTAAAAAGAAGAAAAAGGAAATAGCAAGATAATCTGAAAATGCATTTATTGATAGTAAATATTGAAATGGAAACATGTGAGCCCACTTTCACAACACATTATCCTAAAGCCTTGGGCAGAGCTAAAGGATTAGCATTACAAAATTACTTTGAATCAATTTCATAAGTCATGGGAAAATCAACGCTCTCCCAATTGTTGAGTTCTCAGATCTGGGGAGCAAGGGTATACCAAGTTGACACAATGATTGATGGGTAGATCGTCTTCGATGGTGGTCACTTGGTTCAGAAACACTAATCCCGCACTTCGAAAGTTTCGTCGGATGTCACAGATGGGGATCCTCTCAGCTTTAGGCTCCCGATTTTCCAACCTAGCCAACCTCCTCTCCCTTTTCTCTTCTAGGAACCTTCTTCTGTCTGCTTTGGTGGGTTTATACCCTAACCCAAATCTGTCTTTGTTTTCGCAGGGTGCGCAGAACTTCATGATGCCTTGTCCATTCATTCCTAGTCCTCTTCCATATTGATATCCTTTTCCAAGCATTACCTTGGCCATCATCATGGATGTATTAGATGGCTGAGGCTTCAGACCTTGAGCTCCTTTTTCGACATAGGTGGCATTGACAATCTCTAGCGCTTGGAACGCGGTTTCAAGATCTTCTTCTGCAGCTTCGATATAATGAGTGTCCAATGGCTTGCTCACCAGTAGGTCCTCTTCGCCAAAGACAGTAATCATCTTATTATCAACTATGAATTTTACTTTTTGGTGCAAGGTAGAAGGAACAGCTCCAGCAGAATGAATCCATGGTCGTCCTAAAAGACAATTGTAGGATGGCGTAATGTCCATCACTTGGAAGAGTATATTGAAAGTGCAGTGGGACCAATCTGAACTGGTATTTCAATCTCCCCCATGACTTCTCTTCTGGTGCCATCGAATGCCCTTACTATCATCGTGCTTGGTTTCATGCAAGTCCCATCAAAAGGCACTTGGAAAGGGTTGATTTCGGTAACACGTTCAAGGAGGAACCATTGTCAATGAGCACTCTAGCCATTATATACTTTTGACATTTGACATGAAATGTGCAAGTGCCTTGTTGTGCCCCATTCCTTCAGCTGGTATCTCATCATCAGTGAAAGTGACATAATTATCAGCAGTAATGTTGCCAATAATACCACCTAACTTGTCACCGTAATGTCATGGGAAACATGAGCCTGATTCAGTATTTTCATCAATACTTTTCTGTGCGATTCAGAGTTCATCAATAAGGACAAAAGCGATATCCTCGCAGGGGTGCGATTCAGCTGATCCACCACTCTATATTCGCTTTGCTTTATAAACTTCAAGAACTCACAAGCTTCTTCGTCTGATACCTCTTTTTTGTACTCCTTTGACTTTTCTGGCCTTTCTTTTTCTTTTGCTTCGTTCCCAATAAAAGTCTCCCCTTTCTCGACTTTGCCTTTACGGTTCCCCTTTTCTTCTTCTTCTTGGGTCTTTCGCAGCTCCTCAGGAATGTAGATGCGACCACTCCGGGTCACTCCCCCAATCCCCGATATATTAGTAACAATAGAAGTCGAACCAGACGCAACTTCCGACTGATCATTCGTGGGATTGCTTCTAAGGACCTGCACATTATAATTCCATGGCACGGCTCGAGTGTCCTTGAAGGGAAAAAGGACTGGGAACTTGAATGGTGATAGGTTTCGGGCCACAAGGGGATGGCGCATATGCAGCTTCAGTATAATAGATAACCAACGGTTTGATAGCCGGATTTGCAATGGAAGGGATAAGAGAGTTTACGGCTTCCTGACCTTCTTGCAATTGTGGAATAGCACACTTATCCACCATATTTACGCCACCATTGTCACCTAAGTGACCTATTTGCACTAATTGCATATCCATTAGATCTTGGAGGATTTGTCTGAACTCACCACAATCCTCAATAGAATGCCCTACATTCCCGTGGAGATTGCACCTTATTTCACCTTCGTCGCCCCCTTTCTCCTCAATATGAGCTTCCATCATCCCAAATTTACACAGTTCTTTGAAGATAACCCTCATGGGGGTCTTGACATCTGTCGCTTGTCTTATGAGCTGCTGGGCAGAACACTCCCCTATAGCATTAACTGTGGGATTCCCGTGGTTTGGTAAAGGATTGTGACCCACACTAGGAGTATTTGTCTTGAAATTCAACCACTTAGCATCTATTAGGTCTTGCACCTTAAATTTCAGCGTTCTGCAATTCTCTGTGGAATGGCCTGCAGCCCCCGCATGGTAGTCGCACTTGGCATTTGGGTCAAATCCTTTAGGGTATGGGGGCTCCACTGGCTTCATCGGGCAAGGAGCCAAGAGAGAGTTACGGATGAGCTGGGGTAACAGCTCGGTATAAGTCATAGGGATTGGGTCAAGATGTTTCCTTTCTTGGCTATATGGTGGTCTTCTTTGGTTTGTGTTTGGGCTTTGGGTCCATGGCTGAGCTTGTTGAGGCGGTAAGGTAGGGGGTGTCTGGTATTGATTAGGATATGGCGTTTGGTGAGGCCTCATTGGGTGATGAGGCTGAGGATGAGGAACATGTGAAGCGTTGGCAACATGGGGGTGATACGGCTGGGGATATGGAATTGGTGGAGTAGTGGGAAAGTACGGGTGGTAAGGTGCGAAAAGAGTTTGGAAGGATGGTTGACGGTTCACAGGTGCTTGGCTATATCTCTCTCGGGTGAAGTTTCTCTGGTCAAAGGTAACAGCATGAGTTTCTCCCTCTCTTTTCTTCCCCATTGGGGGCCTCTTGGCATTGAATGTTCCTGTTGAACTTTCAACGATCTTCCCGCTTCTCATTCCTCCCTCAACTCTTTCTCCAATGATAACTATGTCTGAGAAATTTGATGACACGCTCCCTATCATTTTGTCATAAAAGGGTGATTGCAGAGTGTCAATGAACATAGCCACCATCTCTCTTTCCGTCAATGGGGGCTCTACTTGAGCAACCATTTCCTCTACCTCTCGAGCATATTCCTTGAAGGTCTCAAAGATCCTTCTTAGCCATATTCTGCAATTGTAGTCTATCCTAAGTGCCATATCGATGTTATACTTATACTGTTTCAAGAAAGCGTCAGTCAAGTCTTTGAAACATCGTATATGGGCACGCTCAAGATGCGTGTACCAATTCGAAGCTGCCTGATGCGTGAAATCCGCAAGTGTACGGTTTCGTCGTCAAGTAATAAAAAGATCGAATCCACAGGGACTGTGTCTATGAATACTAATTTATTAATTAATTCAATTAAGTTAAACAAAAGGGAATATGATTGTTGATTGATAAGAACGTAGTAACAAAACAATTAAATAAAAATCAAGAAAATAGAATTTAGAACAAAAACAGCAAGTTATCAAGAAAGGAGTTTTCAGATTAAAGAAAGCTTCCAAGATTGGGATACCACAATGATACAAGATAAATCCTAATTGACAACCCTTTTATTAAATCTGAACTTCAATTGAAGGTGAATTACCCAAAATTAGTTAATGTTCTCTTTCAAGATACAAGACCCGTGCCCAATTAAACCAATTCCTACTTTCGTGGTAATTGAATTTAAATTGAACCCATTACGCTTTGTGGTAATTCATTGATTCCTCGAAAGGCCAAAACTACTCTCGTGATTTAGACCTTAAGTTCAATTTTTATGGTTCCAACACTTAGGTTCACCTCTCAGTACGTCCCTAAATGCCTATGAGATGCAAATAAGTGGCCAGCAAATTCACATGAATAAGAGCAATAAGAATTGAATCAAAGAACATTCAAGATCAATAAAAGGGAAAACAACGTCAATTATTCATTATCAAAGTATCAAAGGGCATTGCCCAATCCTAGAAACAAAAAAAACTACTCAGACATAGAGAAGAAGAAATAAGAAATCAAACTTAAAAACATCCCAAACCAGTAACAATGGAAGAAGAAGGGAGAAAGATGAAGAACCCAAGCCTCCTTTGTGCCTCCTCCAAAACTAGGTTAGAACCAAGATAGAATACCCTCATAGCAATCAGAACATCTATTTCTAGCCTAGGGTTTTTATGGGCTAAAAGCCCCCAAAAGAAACAAAAACAGAAAACTAAAATCTGCTGCGCGCCCCGAACCACGGCCGTGGTGGCCACCACGACTAGGCCGTGGTTGGTTCTGAGTTAGAGGGATTCACTGCTGCTGTCTTCAAACCACGGCCGTGGTGTAGACCACGGCCCGGCCGTGGTTGATTCTGGAATGGCCTTCCAAGCTCAATATGACCCATTAGACCTCCGAATCTGGAAAAGTGCTCAACATGAAAGTTGTAGATTTGGATCTTAGCTATCAACCATCAAAATTTCAGCTCATTTGACAACTTGTAGCTCGAGATATGTCATGAATAGTATACAAAGGTCAAGCTGTCAAGATCAGCACCCTAGTTCTTGCTTCAACTCCAATTTGAGTTATCCAAACGTGTGATTGGGCCTTTGAGGTCTTCATGAAAGTTGTAGATAATTGTCTTATCTTTCCCTAAATTAGTTCCATAAAGCTCCAATTTCAATCATGTAAGCTTCCATTCATTCCAAGGCCAATTTAGCACCAATCCTACACAATAACACCACAAACACCGCAGTTATCCGAACTAAGAAAAAATAAACCAAAAAGGCAAACTAAAATGCCTAAAATGCCTAAGAATGCATGCAAAATAAGAACAAAACATGATGTTGTTTCACACACATCACTGCCCCAGTTAGGCTGTCTTGAAAGAAGTGGATTAACAGCTTGTCATCGTGAGCATGCGAAGCCATCTTGCGGATGTACATGGTTAAGTGGTTCTTTGGACAAGTAGTTCCCCTATACTTGTCGAAATCTGGGACTTTGAACTTGGGAGGAATCACCACATTCGGGACAAGACAGAGCTCTGAGACATCCAAAAAACCATAGCCACTTGCCCCTTCAATGGCTCGTAGTCTTTCTTCAAGAATTTCCCACTTCTCCCTGGACTGGGGGTTTTCCATAGAAGAATTCAACGGGTATTGTGGCATGATGGTGGGAACAGAATGTTGCCCCAGTGGGGTTCCATTGGCATGTGGTTGAGCTGCACTTAAAGAGTTTGAAGCATGCGGTCGTCCGTCAGAGGATTGCGCTTCGGTGGTACGTAACCGGGATGAAGACCATATGGCGGGATGAAGAAAGGGTATGGGTGTTGTGTTGGCGGGGCCTCATTGACATTTAACTGAGTGGCTTGATTTTGGGTAAGGTTCGAGGGATTTAAAGTTGGGGACACTGTTGGCATGTCACTATTGGGGGAATTAGTGGCTAATGGTGGTATATAACCTGGAGGGAGGCCATACGGGGGAAAAGACGCCCCTTGGTTACCCTGTGAACTGGCGACTGAAGGTTGAGTGGTGCCGTTTGGGCAAATGGTGAGCGGCATCGTAATCCCTTGAGGATTAAAGCCTTGGTATTGCAGGGGAAATGCAGCAAAACCAGGCGGGCAAGGAGGTGTGGCCGGATGTCCTTCATTTGTCACTGAGGGATTCCCATCTGCGCTCCTTCTACTCTCCATAGACTGTAACATTTCCAACATCTTGGACATTTGCTCCCTGAGCTGGTTCACTTCATCCCTCAAATCTTGCGTCTGCTCTATCTCATCCATGATCTTTGCTTGGGAGCGAGTCCTGTAAGGGTGTCGTAAAAGCTGTTTTCCTGCTATAGTGTCTATTTTTCTGCTTGAGGAAACATGATGCGATTATTAGTATGGACTAAACCAAAATGACAAAATGCATGTATGCAAAGCAATGACTATTTATGCCGATGTTTTTTGGCAGATAAATATGATTCTGCATGCAATTCCTTATTAGCGAAAGGAACAAGTTTGTGCCCCGTGAGGATACTTGGTGGCCGTGGAAAGGTTCGCACAAACATTCGATAGCAAGGCAAAATCCCTACATTTAGCACTAGGGCATATCGCTCCTTAGGCGGAAATGTAGTTGATGGTAAATCCAAGGGAATATTCATTCCTCAATGGACACCATTCACTGGCAATGCAGACGTAGAACCAAACTCTCCGTACTTTCACTCAAAGACAAATCGTCCCGAGGCGGAAAGATGGTTGACAATTTATTCACGGAAGAATTCACACCTCAATGAACAATATCTTGATAAAAGGATAACAAAACACAGCAATGAGCATCCATTTTCATTTCAAACTTCAGAAGTACAAGATTTAGTTCCCACAAAATGTAACACAATTACATCAACAATTTCATTTGTTTTTTTCTAAAACCCTTAGCGAGACTTCGACAATACTTCATAAAATCAGCAATTTTTGATGGTAGTCGTAACTATGGGTTTGTGTGAGTCTGAATGTCTGCTTCTTCGAAATGAGTAATCAGGTTGTGGCGTGATATCGTAAGCTATCGAGATATGTCTTCAAATTTCTTCTTCCATTCTTCTTTTTCAGCCCTTTGGTCTTGTGCTACTGATTGCCACACTTCTGCCCATTCTTCTTTTTGCCTCAATAGTCTTTGGGCTTCAAGTCTCCACTGCTCATAGTTTCGCCCCAACTCTTGAATTTTGAGCTTCAAATACCCATTCTTTTGGTTTGCTTTCGAGAGTGCATCGTGATATTTGGTAGCTAATGCTCGCCCTTGGTCTGAGTGGCGCTTTGCCTCAGTCAGAGCTTCTTGTAAGATTTGCATTCTACGATCTTGTACCCTAGCATTCGCCTCCAACTTTTCTTTCTCTTGCAAAACCAACGCCATTGTCTCTTCCTGAGCACTTATCTTTGCTCGTAATTCATAAACTTCTGTTGTGGTCTTTTCAAATTCTATCTCCTTTCCTTTCCTTGCCCTTTTCCCTCGGCTTGGGGTCCCACCATATCTCGCACACGTATCCTTTAGATATTCAACTTCATCAGCTAGCTTCGCATCGACTCTGGTGGATGACTATTTTTAACTCACGGAACTTCCTTTCCTTGTTCCAAGGCTTTCATTTGTGCTTTCAATCTTTCAATCTCGGTGGCCATTTGAGGTATGGTTTGAGGATGACCTTTATCATTTGAAACCGTCTGAGGGATACTATTCTGCATCCTTCTTGCCTCTCTCCATTGCATGTATTCAGGGGTACAAACCACCACATGCTTCCCCAATTCCTTTGTTCCCGCCATATGAACACTCTTCCAAGCATCTCTAATCTCTTTTTCTCGCTTAGTTGTGCTTCCATCTTGCTGGTATAAGAAGCTGAACCCTTCAAGTTGCTCTTCGTTGGGCACGTATTGAGTCCATCGGAGTTGCCTAAGCACGAGGATTGGCGCGTATGATACACCACCTCTAGGGCTCATCAAAGGAACATTAGGAAAGTCACCACAGCTAAAAACTATCTCTTCTCCATGATACCACGGGCATACCCATTTAAAAGAATCTGACCCCGTCCTCACGAACTCATTCTTCCATTCATAAGCTTTTTGTGGCTTCACTGGTATGCGACCAAAGTTCCTCAACGGTCGTAGAGTCCCAGTGCGATTCTGTACATCCATATGCGTCATGATCCAAACGTACAACATATGTGTACAACATTGAATTTTTCCACCACCCTTTTGATGACAGATTTCCATCGTCAGGAAAGTATCAGCAAGGATAGCAGGGACCAGATTTGCTTTATACTTCTCAAACTTGAAGAATACATCCATTGCTGCTTGATCTACCATATCTGAGGTAAATGGGAATAATACTAACCCAAAGATTGTTAAGGCCAGTGTTTTGTTGAAGAAATCCCACTTTCCTTGTTGTGCTAGATATTGAAGATGTGCTTCTAAGTAACTTTTCTTCAAGCCTTCGTTCCTCCCCTCTTTTCCATGCCCAATTGACTTGTTGGAGCCCCTATCGCCCCGCTATCTTCCCTACTGATACGTAATACCCTCCATAAAGATAAACATTTGGGTGCTTATTCATTGGAAGTCTCAACATGATCGCATACTCCTCTATGGTTGGTGTAATGTCCAAGTTAGGCAACTTTCAAAAACATTTGAGAGAATGGTTCCAAAATTGGGTAAGGCCACTCAAGACGGGCTCCTCAACTGTAATGCGCAACAAATCCAGAATCTGCCCGTAACTGCTTGAGAACTCAGATCGAGCCTTAGGCGTCATTTGTTGGGTAATGTCCCTCACATAGCTCAGATCACTGCCATTTACTGTAACCCTTATACTCCTCTTGAGGTCGACTGCACTGCTGGAGTTCTGTCCTTGATATGTTTCTTCCATCCCTTGCTATTGACGAGTGCTAACCTTTCCACTTTGCCAAGAGAACTCACCCTAAAAAGGAAGTAATGAAGGGAACATGTAAGCAAAACAAAAAAAAAGAATGCACCCTAAGGATACCTCTCATCGAGGTAACTCTAAAGAAAATGTATTAACAGTCTAAGTGGAGAAGCCCGCACAGGGTCGTAAACCCAAAGGGTGCCTTGTCTCTTTTTCTTCTTTTCTTTTTTTTTCTCTTTTTTTTTCTTCTAAAACGCTGAGACTGTTATGAAAATGCAAGATGATGTGTGTTTTGTTCTGCTGAATTTTTTTTTTTATGAAGACGCAAGAATGAATGAAAATGCCAGCCATGAAAATGCAAGATGATCTTTTTTTTTTTAGACAAGAATGAATGACATGAGATAGATGGATGATGAAAAAAAAATAAAAGCTAAGAATGACAATGCAATATCATATGTTTTTTTTTCTTTTTTCTTTTTTTTTTAACCAAAGGAATGCATGGATGAATGACATGAGGAATAGATGGATAATAAAAAAAATCTAGGAATGAAAATGTAATATCATGTATCTTTTTTCTTTTTGTTGAACTTTTTTTTAAAAAAAAAAAACTAAAAGGAATGCATGGATGAATTACATGAGGAAAAGATAAAGAAAAAGTATGCTCCATTTGTGTCCTAATCAGGTGTAACCTAAGGAGATGGATGACTCTAAACTTTTTTATGTCATTATGTTCAAACTACTAGTGCAATGTTTTTAGGACAGATCTATCTTCTAAAAAGTCATGGTCCTCAGATTGCCCTCATCTCGAAAAATAAGGACCCAATTCATGAATTAATCACAAGTAGGGATAAACGCTCTCAATATGACTAGTCCATGATACTGGTAACAATCTGAGTGGTGTCTCAACAAATGTCAAGTGAGCACAAGGCTCCTCAATAACAAAAGTCGAGACCCCTCCTACTCCTCGGGTTCGCACGACTCTGCATAGAGCCCAAAAAGTGTGTGAGGTAAGTGATTAGTGACGTGTGTGAAGGAGCATACAAACCTGTACAAAAACTTAAAAGACAAAACTACCCCAACCTCGCAAAACATATATACAACAACCAACCAAAGAATCGCCTACCCTAAGGTTTTAACAATTAAGCACAAAATATATATACAAGTCACAATATACATAAAATGCTATCGATATTTACGTAAAAGTACTAAATAAAATACATTTACAAACAAATAAGAAAACAAAAATAAAGACAAAGAGGGTAAAATAAATAAATAAAAGATTATTAAAAATTTGCACAACTAACAACAACAGTTCCGACTCTCTAAGTGTCCCCATTAGTCGCCAAATGTCATGAACCGGATCGCGACGGACGATCGAAAAAATATAAAATCAATGGAGTCGCCACCAATGTTTATTTAAATTGGAAAACATTAGAAAAACCCTTTTATCGAAAACTGGTCTTTTGAAAATGAGTTTGAGTCCGGAGTCGACATGATAGGGAAGGTGTTAGCACCCTATACTGCCCGTTCCAAGAATGGTACCTTATGTTAGTTGTGTAAAATTTAATAATCTCAAATATATTTATTTTTACCCCTTTAAACAAAAGACTTTGTAATTATTTTTTATTTTTCTCATTTTTTGGAAAGAAATAAAAGAAACAAACAAATCATGAAAATTTATTTTTTTTTGGCTTGACAGAATAGAGATTCTGCTCCTACGTATCCTCGGGTGCAATGAGGAACTCAAAGTCACGTAGTTCTTTATAAAATAAGTGTGGGTTGGTTGATTTTATTTAAAAAATATTTTATTTGAAAGTGAATCCATTCTTGCACAGGATTCAAGTTAGCACTAGGCTACTCAATAAACCCTTATGATCCAAATGACATTGAAGGTAGTATTCACTACTCAATCATCATCATTGGTCATTGCATGGATCAAAAGATTTTTTTTTTTTTTTTTCTTTTACCCTTCTCTTTTTTTTTTTTACCAAACAAAGGTATCATTTTTGCCTTAATATGAAATGGACAAAGAAATTTCACGTGAATCAAATTCAAACTCAACAGGATAATCAACAAAGGCAATTTAAAGAAATAAAGGTTTGGGGACTTTGGCAACCATAGCAAAGACACGCCAGGGGATGTTTGGGGAGGATCCTGGTTTAAGATTCGACGGTCGGATGAAGGTTGATGAAGATGATGGGGTGGACGTCTCAGTAGAGGGGAAGGACATGGCTTCTTGGGTTTCGACGGTCGGTTGGGGGTATGATGGATCCGGTGTTTTGAGTTCGACGGTCGGTGAGGGGCGACCTAGGGCGAGGTTCGACGGTCGGTTTGAGGAGATGGGGTGGTTCTGTTTTGGGGTTCGACGGTCGATTGGAGGATGTGATGGTTTGTGAAGCTGGTCGGTGAAGGTCGCAATGGTATGGTTCGACGGTCGAGTGAGGAGAGGGATTTGGTTTGAAGGGTTACGGTCCGACGGTCGGTTCTGGTTGGGTTTGATAGTGTTTGGAGAGGTTATGGAAATTGCTTGGGTGATGGGGATTATGGGATCACGGTTTGGAAAGTGGGACCCGACAGTCGAATGTGATGGAGATTGGTTGATGGTGTGAAGATTTGGATGAGTTGTCGGTGAGGGGGTAGTAAGAGGTGTGTGTTCGACGGCCTGGTCGAAGGTGTGATGTAGTTCGACGGTCGGTAGAGGGAATGATGGTATTTTGTGAAGTGGTTCGACGGTCGGTGCGAGGGATTCGTGGGTCCGACGGTCGGTTGGTTGAAGGGAAAGCTCGGCTTCTTGGGTTTCGACTCGGTCGGTGAGGGTGCTCGGTGAGAGGATGGTAACCGGTGTTGGTCTGGTGAAGGTCACCGGTGTGGTTCGACCTGTGAGGTGTCGGTGAAGTTGGTCTGTGAGATGATGGTAACCGGTGTTGGTGAAGTTCGACGGTCGGTTTAGGGAGATTGGATGGTTCGACCGTCGGATATGATGGAGTTTGGGGTCCGACGGTCGGTTGGTTGAGGGGAGGATCCGGCTTCTTGGGTTTCGACGGTCGGTTGGGGGTATGATGGATCCGGTGTTTTGAGTTCGACGGTCGGTGAGGGGAGGTTGAAAAAGGATGGTTGAAGATGAGTATTGAAGGATGAGAATGATGAAGGTGGAGGTGTGGTTATGGAGAGGCAAGGTGTTTGGACGTTGGGGTGATGGTGGAGGTGCTTTGGAAATGAGGTGGCTTGAGCTTGAAGATAATGATGAGACGATGAATATTAGTTCTGCTAAAGTGATGTAGTGAAGATGAAGGTAGTAAAAGGGAGATGGATTCACGGTTGGAGAGTGGATATTGGGTTTCAGTCAGGGAGGCTTGAGTGGATATGTAGTATTCATTTCAGGTTGAGTGCAGAGGGATTCAGGGGTTGTGTGCAAGTGAGAATAGTTAGCAGAAATGAGTTACATGACATAAATGCAGAAGGTTACCTGTGGAGTTCAAGGTGGAACAGTTGAAGTGAATGCTATTCCTCAGCAAGGCTTCTGTCTCCTTCTTGTTCCCTTCTCTCTGTCTCCCTTGTGATGGCTGTGCTCTTGGAAGTTTATGGTGATGAAGGATTGATAAAGACGATGGTCACAGTGGAGAATGGGTGAAGGTGCTGTTTTTGGTGATGAGGGTGGTGAAAATGGAAGGTGTTTTTCTGGTTCTTGAAGGTGAAAAAATGTGTGAAAAAGATCCCCCTCTTTTCTGATGCTCTTCCCTTTTAAATACCTCCACCCTTTCATCATTTCTCCCCTGACATTTCCTTCTTTTTTTCTTTGCGTGAGCCTTCCTACGTTGAGCCCCCCATTTCCTCCTTTATCAGAACCTTTTTCTTTTCTTTCCATCCTTTTAACCCCCATTTTTTTCTCTTGCTTTCTCAATGCATTTAATGCCTTCTTCTTTACGTGTGCAAGTATCGTATTAAATGCAATGCCCCTTTTAAAATTTTTCATTTTAAAATATTGTAATTAAGTATAAAAATTTTTATGGACAAAATTGGGTATCAACAAGATGTTAAATTTATTAGTGTTTGTGTTTGTTAAAAAAACTCATTATTTTTTTATTTAAGAAAAAAAAACTCATTATTATTTGATCTTTTATAAGAAAAAAAATTAAATTAAAATATGTGTCTAAGAAATTCTAAAATAATTGGATAAGTTTTTTATCTTTTAAAAACTAAAACATAAAAAAAAATTATCTTAGCATATCAAAAACCTCTTTTTTTAGACCATGAAATATCTTTATAAGTTTAACATATTTAAATTATTTATGAATCTAATCTTACTTTAAGAGCACGTTTGGCATAACGTGTAAGACTTAATAGGATAAACTCATATAATATATTATGACTTTATCAATTATTTGATGCGACTATATCATTGTATAAGTTTATCCAATATATCCCTCTTATTCATTAAGACTGCATTTGGCGCATATGATAGTATAAGACTTGATAGTATAAGACAGTAGGATAAAGACTGAGGTTGCATTTGGTGCACCTGATAGTATAATACATGATAGTATAAAATAATAAGATAAAGTCTGATAGTATAAACATGCTAATAAACTATTATACTATCAAATATTTGATACACATAGTATAAATAACTTAATAGTATATGTAACTATCTACTATGACTATATTATCCTTCGCATTCCTCACCATCACCTTTTGCTTCTCACCCTTCGCCTACACTTATGCATTGACCACAACGTGAACTCCCTATGCATAAAGCCATCTCTCCAACCTATGACTATGACTTTGACTATAAAATAAATTTGGGCATAAGAAATTGCTCTTATAAAATAAATTTGGGCATTCACAGATTACACAATCCCTAGAAATTGAATGCAGAGCGAAGAAGTGAAGCTTACAAGTAGCGCTTGATTTCAGGAGGCATGTTTTGAAGCAGGTCAGAATCATCAACACTTTCCGCTCCTTCGTCAGATCTGTGTGTCATCAATATTTCATGATCATCATTTGTAATTATTTGCTTTCTGATGTTTAACTTTTATTCTTTACTTTCTTCTTATAGTCATAAAATTATTTAAAAAAATAAAAAAATGGAAGCTTAGAGCCCAAAGAACTATTTTGAATAATCTAGTGTTAATTGTGACTAGGGATTGAAACCCCCCAAAAAGATAACAGAGCCATTGATTTTGATTAGAAACGTACAATAGTGTAGCAAATCAAAGTCCTACAAAACGATAATAATTCATCAATGGAAAAAGGTAGAGCAATTTTACAAAATAAATTTCTTATGTAACGTGAACACCTTTCACTACGACTATGACTATACTATGGCTTGAGATGGATGAACGGCGGCTCTGGATGAACGGCGGCTCTGGTAATGAGGTAGAGTGGTGTGTTGGCGGGGGATAATTTTCTGATCTTGATGGATTTCAGTTGTTGGGGTGTTTGATTTTTTGGTATGAAAGTGGAGGATAGTGGTGGAAGGAAAATCCTATCAGGTTATATCAGGGGGTCATAGAGAAGATAATGTTATACTATTAGAGTGAGATAAAAAGTTTTGACCAAATTTGACTATCCTATCAGGTTGACATACCAAACACCTGATAAAATCTAATAGTATTAACCAAGGTTTTAAATCTCGGTCATGGTCCAGTTGCGGTTGCGTTTTTTGCGATATCATGGGCGTTACTTAGTGTTGCGATGCATGTTATGCTGGTCATTACTTGTGCGTGAATTCTTCACAACTTAGCATAAATTAGATTAAATTATCTATTTTATTGTAGAATGTATCATAACTAATAATTTATATTTTTTTTCATTAATAAGAGATATCCAAAAGTAATAAATTAATTGACCAATATTAAAACATAAATAAATTAGTAACTACTCAACATAAATAAATCAATACCTTCATATATTTAACAAAATTCATATATAAATGATTACTTCAACATAAATAAATCAATACATGCTCATATATTTAACAAAGTTCATACATGAGTGATTACCTCAACTTCAACATAAATAAATCATTAGCTACTAATATATTAAACAAAGTTCATACATGAGTGATTACTTCACCACATGGTAGAATGACGTGCTGGATCATAACCTCCACTTTCACTTTGGTTATCATTATATCCTACTCACAAAGACATTATCAAAAATCCTGAATTTCTTGGTGGTTCCATTTGTTGTTGTTGATCATAGGAAACATGTGATGATGGATACTTGATAAGGCTCTTAGTAATTCATGAAAGGTCGATAATATGGTGGGGCGCATAGGTGGATAGTAATCATGTAAGAAGGATGCTGATAATATGGTGGATAGTTGCCTTGATTGCCTTCGATGATGCACCAATACCAAAATCACCAAAGGATTGTGATACACTAGATGAGGAAGAATCATCTAACATAGCATTTTCACGCCTTCTATTTTTCCTAGGTTGGGATCCACCTCTACTACTACCACCGATTACATCATCGAAGGATCTACATCCACCTCCATCCTATAATTTGTCATGTCAATCATGAGATTTTGATCACGTCTGAAGTGTGGTTCTTCCTGAAAAGAATGATACGACCCTTCACCTCCTTCTTGACTTTGTTCTGTATTACCACCACTACCAAGCAGTTATTACTTGGTGGACTTAATCCACTATCATGACCTTGACTAGGTGTTTCACTTGAATCAATCATCCCCACCAACTATTCCTTCACCATCATCATCGAATCAATAGGAGCCATTCTGAGTTTTGGATCCCATCCAATAATGGTCCTTCTCTCTCCTCAAGCCATGGAGATAAAGGATCTTCTTCCTGAAATATATAATCAAGATTAATAGGATTGAAGCTAGCATCAATCTCTTCTTGACTTCTCCTCATAGAATCTCTCTTTCTCAGCTTCATGTTGTAAAATGTAAAGACAAGCTTCTGTAATTTCTGGTACTTCAATCTATTTCTCGTCTTTGTATGAATATAGCTAAATGTACTCCAATTTCTCTCACAGTTAGAAGTGAAGTTGTTTGGCTGAGAACTTTTATAGCTATGCATTGAAGCTCAGGAGCACAAGATCCATATATCATCCACCATTCAAATTGATTAAATAAACGATTGTCCATTAACCATTATTATATATATTAATAAAAAATAAAAGGTAAAAACATCTTGCACTTACACATCAAACACCAAAAAACTACAAAATCTTACCAGATTCATTTGTGACCAAGCTCTTTGAGCTTGTATTGTACCAAATGTCTCTTTTCTTATCTCGAAAAAGTAACAACTACAAGTACCAATAATTCATATAAGTCTTCAAAAATTATAAGTTTCTAAACATTAACATATCACAGTTTGGTTCTTAGATGACAAATTATGATATATTTCAAAATCTTAAATGCAAATTAATTCACCTGGTTGATAGCTTTGATTTGATGATCAATGTTTGCCTCCAATTTGCTTATTACTTTTGTAGTTCCATCTAAGGTTTCCTTGCTACATCTCTTCCATGTTCAACTCCAAATTGAAATTGAGGATTTAGAAAATAACCTTATGAATAAAAATAATAATAATTAGCATCTCAAAATCAAATATAAGCGTTTGAAAAAAAAATTAAATTAAATATATTGATATACCTGCAGCATGCAAGTCGAGTGCATGAAGAACCATCTTTTGTCAATGATCTCATTATATTGAGTATGATAACGATAATTTTTTTGAATTGATTGCTTTGCTCTATCAATTGCTTCATAAACAAAGCCCATTGTTGGTTTGTCATCACCATCCACCAATCTCAAAACCTTGACAATTGGCTCAAATACCTTTATAATATCACTGGCCTTACTCCAAAAATCTTTGCTCAAAACAATTTTTTTAGCTTCATATGCAGGTCCTGATTTCTCTTTTCCCCACTTAGATTTTCTGAATTCCTCAGACTCAAACATATTCCTCAAAGAATGTTTTTGCTTCACAATTGATTCAACCTGCAAAAACTGTGTTGCGAAACGAGTGATTGCTGGACGAATAATTTCCCTGCCACCTGTATACTTCTTCATAAGATTTACTGTCCAAATGTGGTTGTAGATAAATAAAGTCACTTTCTTTGCATCATCTAGTATCTTTTGGACATTAGATTTTTTTCCAATATCTTCCAAACACAAATCCAAGCAATGAGCTGCACATGCACAACCAATAAAGATGTGGTCTTTTCTCCATCAATTTCAAACCAAAGCAGATTTTAGTGCCTTCTCATTATCAGTGACTACTTGGACAACATTATCTTCTCCGACTTCTTCCACAACTTTATCAAGAAGCTTAAAGTAATAATCAGTGTTTCTACTAGGAACATTAGAAGCATCAACATTTTAAGAACACTGTTCCATTGCTGCAATACACTAGGAAATTCATAATGTGCATGTGATTTATGCTATTTGTCCACCATCACACATTATTGTCACCCCCTTTCCTTCCATGTTGGTTTAAGTTCATCATTTATATACTTGTCTCATAGGGATATTCTTTTTCTAAGTACACCTCTCGAAACCTCATAAGAAGTAGGAATTTAATTCTTGGTCCCAACTCTGGCAGCTTCAAGTGAGTAAAATGTGTAGCCATGGAGAATTGCATAAATTTATAGGAAGACGCTCATATATTATCAATTTAGAGACTCGCTGCTGCTAACTTATTTCTCAGTGTTTTCATCATATTTGTATTAATTTTGGTTTGTTTCATACTTTTACTTCTAGCCAAATCAACATCCACTGACCTCAATCGACGTTCAAGATCGCTTGGTTGATGTTGACGAGAAGCTCCGCTACTGCCACCAGCATGAGAGCTGCCTCCACCTTCATATATAGAATCTAATCTCCCGATTGTTGTCTAAATCTTTGCCTGTCTTCCCATTGGCTCTGTGATATAATGTTTTCTTCAGTAGCTTGTCTTATAACTCTGTCTTCATCAAAAAAACCTTCAATATCATCATCTTCATCTCCTCTTAAACGTGCCACAAGTTCTTCTTTTCTCTTTCTCAAGTCTATTTTCTTTGCTTTATTATCCAACAAAAGTTTCATCATATTTTCTCGACAAAAGTTGAGACCCTAGCACAACCCTTGACTTCTCCTTGCATGTGTGCAAGATGTTCTTTCAACCGAGTAACTCCACCTTGTTAACACTCTACCACAGAATTTGCATTGCACACTATTTCTACTTTTACCAGGTACAAATCTTCCAAAGTGCCAACCAATATCTTCACTTGGAGCACCTTCTGCTTTACCTGTTGGAAATTCTTCTCTTGGTGGCATTGTTAAATTAACCTACATATAAACAAATGTGTTTATAAATTTTTTTAAATTAAAAATAAATTATATAATTTAAATTTAAATATTATAACACATACTTTAAACTAATTCAAAAATCTTATTAACATTTAATTTTTTCATTCCATTTCCTACTCATTTTTTTATAATTTCCCCCCCGCCCACAAACCAGCACCCCCTACGTCCCCTCCCCTTCTAATTTCACATCCCCCCTTCCCGATTTTTTGATTCCCTCCCCCCCCACTCATGATTTTCCATCCCCCATCCCCCACCCACCCTCCCATTCTCTCCCCCACGCCGACCCCCCTCGCCCTCCCTCCCTCCCTCCCCTCCCTCCCCCACGCCCACCCCCTTCTACCCCCCTCCCCCGTCCCCCGTCCCCGCACCACACCCTCCCTCCCCCTCCCCCGTCCCCGAACCACACCCCCTCCCCCCCCCCCCCCCCCCCGCACCCACGCCCCCCCCCTTCCCCATACCACTCCCACCCCCTCCCCGTACCCACGCCCCTCCCCGTACCCACCCCTCCCTCCTCTCTCCCTCCTCCGGCCCTCCCCGTACCCACACCCCTCTCCCCTCTGCTCCCGTACCCACGCCCCTCCCCCTCTCGCTCCCCGTACCCACGCCCACCCCCTCCCCTTCCCCCTCCACGTACCACCCCTTCCCCTCTGTTTTGTTTCCCATCTTTGTTTCATCAAGATTCAAGAAGAACACTGAGCAGCAGTGAGCACCCACAGGCCACAATCACACCTCCTCTAACAGACATAAATCACTAAATCAACCATGGATTTGAAGGGTTACCTGAGGCTCAGGGAAGGGCCGAACCGAAGATCGCGAAACAGAGGTCGGAGGTCCAGATCGAGATGCGGCGGCAGGAGCTCCTTCTTCAACGATCTGAGCGTTTCTGACTCTCTCTAAGGTTAGACTTTCGTTAGGGTTGATTTGGTGTCATTTTTTCTTTTATACTGAGAAAATTTGAAAGAAACGGGGTTGAAAAAACCGAACGGAAGTGTGTTGCGGCTGAAACGCCGTTGCGTTTCGTCCGTTGCGGCCGCAACACCGTTCCATTGCGGCCGCCGCGCGTGATTGCCAAACTCGGTCCGTGTCGCGGCCGATGCGGAAACGGCGGCAGCCGCGACCGTTTTGTTGCGGCCGCAACAGTGATTTCATTCCGAGATTTCAAACCTTGGTATTAACTTATATTATCAAGTCCTCGTTATACTACGCACCAAACATAGTCGATAGTATAAAGAACCTGATTAGTTTTTATATAATCATATATTTGGTACCTAATAATATAAGAATCCTGATAATATAATAATTATTTAATATGTCTATAATACCCATTAATATAAAAAAAATAAAAAATAAACTACATTATTCCAATTAGATTTGTAGGTTCAGCCACCAAGCAAAATTAAAAAAAAAAATTACAGATCTACTGCAACTCTGCATCACTGAGTGTAGGAACTGGATGGGGAAGATCTGGTGCTTACGAGTTTAGGTCACCGTTGTAAGCAAGTCTGGGTGGTCCATAGTGATTTGTAGCCATGGCCATCACCGGTGAAGGACAGTTTCGAGGTTGGTCGCAAATCTGGCACAGTGGAGCTTGGGAGTTGTAGGCGAAGTGGCGAGGGGGTTTGAGGTGGTTCGGGTTAGGTGGCTTTACGGGTTTGGGTTCCAAGTGGTTGAGGATGAGGCAGGTCTAGGTGGTTGGCCATGGCGACAGTTCTGATTAGGTCATCGGCGACTGGGCTTGAGGTGGTGACATGGTTTAGGTGAGGGACAGGGCGGGGGATGATGACCATTGCACAATGGTGATGGCGGCAAAGGTTGGCTATTGACGATGGCTAAGGTGAGGGAGGAGTGAGGCAGAATGATGGTGAGGAATGACAGCTGGGGTGGTGAGGCAAAGTGGTGGTGGGGGAGAATTTTCTGATCTTGATGGGCTTTAATTTTGGATTGTTTGATTTATGGGTCATGAGGAGGATAATGTTATATTATTAGAATGGGATAAAAAGCTTTGAATTGATTTGATTATCCTATTAGGTGGACATACTAAATACTTGATAAAGTCTGATAGTATTAACTTATACTATAAGGTTCTCTTTATATGATGCAGCAAATATAGCCTAAAATAATAACTCCATCAAGCCTTAGGGGGTGGAATAAGGCCTGGTTAAGTTTTGAAGCATAAACTTTTATCCCTTCCTCATTGACCCCACACACAACGCCAGGTGCCCCCCAGCACCCGTGCAACCCTAGCGTGTACGACCTCTGCAACTTTGCCGCCCTCCCCATCGACCCCCACCTCTACCTCATCGATGGTTCCCTCTTCGACACTCACTCCTTCCCCATCGACCGCCCCTCCTCCACTTCCTTCACCTTCCGCTTCAACCTCCACAATTTCTTGTAGGAATCCCTCGCCCCCATGCTCTTCCCCGTGGCAACTTCATCTGCGTTGCAATCCCATCCTCTGGTGGCTTTAGTCAGATCATCAATACCGACGACAGCTCTCGCTATACCATGTTAGTCGCCGCCAGAACTCGAATTCGTTCTATGAAGCACTATGACGTTGCGAGGGATCAGTGGGAAGCGGTGGATGCATTGCCTGGGTTTCGTGCGAGTTGCATTGGGTTTGTGGTTTGGGATGGAAGGGAGAAGGAGAAGGAGTTCTGGGTGATGGGTGGGTACGGTGGTTCGAGGACCATCTCAGGGGCTTTTTCAGTGTACGAGTATTGCAGGAGTGTTGTGGTGATATTGTGGGATTCTAAATTAAAACCAATTGACATTAAGTGGAGTGACTCAACAAATATATAAATCGTACTCGAAATATTGAGGCAGACAATGTGAGACTCTTAACACTCCTCTCGACAGATGCCTAGACGAAACAGGCGAGCCTATCAAAGTATAACGAAGTAGGCGACGGAAATGAGATCTTGGCTATGATATCATGTGAGATTCCAACTTAAAACTAATTGACATTAAGTGGAGTGACTCAATATATATATAAACTGCACTTAAAATATTGAGACAAATAATGAGACTCTTAACAGATGCAACACAATATCTTATATAATATCACACTAAATATTAAATAATATTAAAATTTTATCAAATCTTATATTATTAAATTTTATATTACCAAATCTTATACTATTAAAAATAATATATTCTTATCTTATCCTATCTTACTTTGAAACCGCCCAAGCAAGAGAATTATGACGGGTAAAAGCCATAAAGTTCAAACTCAAAGTATACGTATCTTTTATATACGACAAGAAAGAAAGTTACCTGTGATCTATTTTTTACAATTTTCCACCTTTTCTTCAATTCTTCATTATTGTGATTGACTTTGGATTCGCGTAATTCAGGATAAGGCTAAAATCAGGTGTAGTCATTATATTAATAATTTGTTGAATATTTTATTTTTTTTATATTATCTTTAATTATGTCAACAACAAAAAATATTAACTTTAATTATTTGATATTCTCGATTTACGACGGATTGAGAATGAACGTATTTGGTATACTGTATTAACTATCATATAATAAACCAATACAATATGAACTTATTTAGTATGTTATATTATATGTGATATAATAAGTTAATGTAATACATTATAATTTTATCGCTTATTTAGTATAAATAATATATTATATAAAAATTTATCTATTAAATTCTTCTTATATATTAAAATAATAAATAATTTAATCAAACTTTAAAAGTGAGATTAGATCCGATTATATTTTGATGTATAAGTTGTTATAAATACTTTTTTATTATATTTTAAATATTCGATATCTCAAACCATTATATATTAGACTTTATACTATCAGGTCTTATACTATTAGACATTATACTATCAAGTTTAATACTATCAGGTCTTATCTTATCATTCATACCAAACGGGCTCTATGTTAATTTTATCAGTTGTTTGATGCGAATAATGTATTATATAAATTTATCCATTAAACTCTCTTATACATTAAAATAATGAATAACTTAATCATGTATTAAAGTAAGATTAAGTTTGATTAAGTATTGTTATATAAGTTCTTGTAAAAACGTTACAACTTTAACACCCTGATACTCCAATCATTTTGTATCAAATCTTATATTATTAGATCTTATATTATTAAATCTTATACTATCAGATGTAATACTATCAAGTCTTATCTTATTATTTATACCAAACGAGCCTAATATTATTATTCATCAACAACTTTTTCGTTTGCATAGTTCACAATTAAATAATTAACATATTTTTAAAATAATTAAATTTTAATTTATTGTCAATGTAAAAAAAAGGTTTATATTTGTATTTAATAATGTGTTGCTTCATCATTTACTAAGTTTAACATCTCTTGTAATTATTAACATAATTAAATTCATTTAATGAAGTATCTAAGACAATCCTGAATAAAAGTGTAAAAATCTTAGCGTCAACACATGACTATTTCTTACCCTTCCTTGTAATATTATTCATCAACAACTTTTTCTTTTGCATAGTTCGACAATTAAATAACTAACATATTTTTGAAAGAATTTAATTTTGATGTAGTAATGCACTATCGGTATAAAAAGTATTATATTTGCATTTAATGATATGTTGTTAATTTAATAATTTTAACATTTTATATAATTGTTATAACATAGTCAAATTTATTAAATAAAATGTCAACACAATACTAAATAGAAATATAAATTTTTTACACAAATAGTATATCAAAATTAATTTTTTAAAAAATTGTAAACAAAGATAGGGCTTTATTCCATTACACTATTGAAAAAAGTGATATATACATACTAACAATATTATTCGAAGTATACAATTTTTGTCTCTTTGAACAAATAAATTTATTTTTATATACAAAAATTACAAACTTTTTCCGTTACAAAAAACATTTGATTTAAAAAAACATATTCTTAAAAATCTTCTTTCTATAATTGCAAATATATAGAATTATGGGGAATCTAATTGTAGTTATGTACATAGTACATTAATAGCTAATATTAGTTAAACATTGTCATAGTAGGGATTAATTTTTGTGCAGAACCTACATACTAGTGAAGTCTCCGATATGCAAGAATTGAAACCACCTGTATGAAGAAATTAGATTGATGTAAAAATAATAAAATATGTTACCATGACATATACGTCTAGATATAATCTCAAGACAAGCCCTTAATGATAGGAATTATATAATACGCCATAGTTGACCACTAGCATGATATCACTTGTTGATGGGCAGCCAGAAGAGAGAAGCAAGTTGAATCTGAATTAATCAGACAACACAGCAACAGGATCCAAAGAGAAAGGACAAGTTATAGACATGAAAAGCTCCAAAAAATTCATCCAGGGTTGAGGACGGTGGAACCTCCAAGATCAATCCTCAATAAAATTACATTTTTATCTTCTATGAACTAATAATATTTTCAATAAAATTGACAGACATCTTAAAAATCACGTATAACTTGCAAGTTCGCTTCTAGGTCACATTCATAAAGGAAACAAGGAGTGAGAAAACTACAATGAGAAACGTCAACTATTCCTATCAAATTTCACACTAAAAAACAATACATAAATATTAATTTGATCTAAAAAAATAGTACATAAATCTGTTACCCTATCCTTTATATTAGTTGCATTTGCTTAACATCTCCAAATCTCAATTCTTGGAGTATATTTTTAAGTCATATAAGTTCACATGTTACCAATGTCATGTTTCGATATACTCTGCTTCTGCATTTGACTTGACAGCAACATCATATTTTTTACTTTTCCAAGAAGGTAAATTGCCTCTAATCATTACGCAATAACCAGAGGTAGACCGTCTATCTGAGGGCAAACTAGCTCAATCTGCATATGAAAAACCAATGTCCTGGGAATGACCTTTGTCTTCATATAGGAGTCCCTTGCCTAGTGCTCCTTTGATATACCTGAGTATTCGAGTTATTAAAGCATCTCAATGGCTATCATATGGAGATTGTAGGAACTGACTAACTACACTTACAACAACAAAAAAATGTCTGCCCGAGTGATGGTAAAGTAATTTAGTTTTTGAACAAGTCTCTGATGTCGCTTAGGATCCGATAAGAGCTCCACCTACCCTGGTAAAAGTTTGATGTTCGGATTCATGGGAGTGTCTACAGGTCGACAATCTGACAAGCCAAATTCCTCTAAGTTATCATGAGCATACTTTCTCTGAGAAATAACAATACTAATCGAGGACTAAGCTACCTCAATACCAATAAAATATTTAAGGCGCCCCAAATCCTTCGTTTGGAAATGATGAAAAAGATGTTCTTTCAATTTACTAATATCATCCTTATCATTGCCTATGATGATAATATCATCTACATATACCACTAGATAAATACTCTGATATTGTGGAGAATGGTGATAAAAAATATGGTAATATGCCTCACTATAAGTCACGTCAAGCTACTGAACTACAGTTCTAAATCTCCCAAACCATGCCCATGGGGGATGCTTTAAACCATAAAGTGATCAATGTAGGCGACATACGAGTCCAAACTCTCCATAAGCAACAAAACATAAGGTTGCTCCATATAGACTTCCTAGCAAATTTACCATGCAAAAAGGCATAGTTGATATCAAGCTCAAAGAGAGGCCAGTGACGCATGGTAGCCATGGAAAGAAGAAGACAAACGAAAGCAATCTTAGCAACAAGAAAGAAAATATCACCGTAATTCAAAGCATACATTTGTGTGTAAACTTTAGCCACCAGGAGGGCCTTCAAGTGATCAATCTACCCATCAGGACCAACTTTCACAGCATAAACCCATCGACATCCAACTGTAGACTTGCCCAGAGGAAAGGGCACTAACTTTTAAGTGCCACTAGAGTGCAAGGCTACCATTTCATCTACCATTGTCTGCCGCCACCCAAGATAGGATAATGCCTTGCCTATACTATTAGCATCAGAAATAAAGGACAAACAAATGACAAAGGCAAAATATGGGGAAGACAAATGATGGTAACTAAAAAAATGTATAAATAGGATGAGGATTACGAGTTGAATGAATACCTTTCCGAATGGCAAGTGGGAGACTAGCAAAAGACAGGACCTAGAGCAGTAAAGGCATTAGATCAGGGCTAGGATCAGCAGGGGCAACGATTGTAGTATCAAGGTGTGGCTGATGTTGATAAGTCTGGAGAGGACAAAGAGAAGTGACTTCAGCAAGAGATCCAAGTAAGGGAACTAGGAGAACATCAAACACAGTAGAACTGTTAGCAGGAGAAGAGGAGAAAATCGGTGGCTCAACAAAAAGTTGACATCTACGAAGGTTATGTAGCGGTTACTGTCTAGATGATAGCAGCGGTATCCTTTCTGGAGATGGTAGTAGCCAATAAAGACATATTTGAGGGATTTAGTTTGAAGTTTGTCTTGTCAAGGAGTTAGATTATGAACAAAACAAGTGCAACCAAAAATATGAGGTGGAAGTGAGTATAAAGGAGCAGATGGAAATAACAGAGAAGTTGGAGTTTGATTTGTCAAAACAAAGGATGATATGCAATTAATTAAATAACAAGCAGTAAGAACAACATCACCTCAAAACCTTACAGGAACATGACTATGAAGAAGCAAAGTATGAATTGTTTCAATAAAATGATGGTTCTTATGCTTAATAACACCATTTTGTTGAGGTATGTGAGCACAAGAAGATTGGTAAAGAGTACCCTGTGAAGACATAAAAGATGTGAAATAAGAAGAGAAATATTCATGGGCATTACCACCGCGTAAAGTTCAAATAGTCAGATTAAAATGATTACGAATTTCAGCACAAAAAGATTGAAAAAAAAAATCAACTCAAGTTTTTATTAAAAATAACCAAGTGCATCTAGACAAGTCAACAATAAAAGTCACAAAATATTGATACCCTAAAGTTGTATAGACACAACTAGGACCCTAAACATCTGTATGCACTAAATCAAAATTGGATGTAGCCCAATTATTGACACGCTTGGAAAAAGAACTATGGACATGTTTGACAAGCTGACACAACTCACTCTAAAGATGATAAACTAGGAACCATCTTTTGAAGCTTGGAAATACTAGGATGGCCCAAACAACTATGTAGAAGAGAAGGTGAAATACTAGAAGTAAAGTGTAACACCCCTTGATTTAATAACCACGGCACAATCATCATTATACTGCGGTCTCTAAATTTTTGGCATGCTACAACTTCTTCATAACACTTTTCCAAATTTGAATATATATATTTTTAATATAAATAATTATATATATAAAGGAATTATGAGCCACGAATGAAATAATACATAAGTCATCGTTAACAGATATGATTCAACAGGATATATGCAGAATATAATACGTAGGACTAAATTAATTAAGTTAAAGCATACAGAGTGTGGTGCATTTCTCATACCACTCACAATGAAATACATCAAGATTTACTTCAAAATGTAAATATATTAAAAATACATCATAACATAATTAATGTAGAATAAAACATAAACTACTCATAAGACATCCATATCTAAGGAGTTGGGCACTCCATTGAATCCACTTTGGGATCCTCCCCTGGCTCGTTTGAAGATATAAGGACAGGACTGAGTGGTCCCACAGGTAGGTGCCCTAGTAGCTGATGCCATGGAATCCTCGTCCTCTCTAGGGATGTGAATCGGATCACCCATAGCTCCTGGATAGTCAAGGCGAACTCCAGGTGTACCGAAGTAGTAAGTGTCAGGACAGGATCTCCATCGCGGGTCCTCCTTATGGTCAATATCAAGTCTCCAACATATCGTATACGTTGTCCAACCCAGTCGACACGCCACGCATTTGTGCCACCAGTGAATATAATCCTAACAAACCCAATGGAACCTCTCCTTGACGACATCCCCAAATATAAGAGGTCGAACCAAGTAAAATATGGAATGAGTCAACTGCGTCCCCTCAATAGTCTTTAACCAAGAGTTACATAGGACAAGAATAATATATACAAGAGGTGAGATATCCAACTTCATTACCAATTATGGAAGTAAGAAACATAAATGGCGTAGAACGCCCACATAGCGTAACAAAAATAATATACAGTATTAAGAAGCAGATATTAAGCAGTTTAACAGTTTCAGGCAGCATATTATCAATAAGATAGCAGAACCAATTATCATATAAATTAAATGCCAAGTAATGTATTGACTCACTATGCACGTATACATGAAATCAAAATCCTACTCCATGGAGCTAGACATAAACATCGGAGTGAATGATCAGGGAGACATGCCAGTATCTCGTCTGCCAAGGACCAAGTGCTTCCAGAATTCATAATTAACAATTTTGCGTAATAAGACTCTATACAGCGGCATTCCCACAAGATCGCGATATAGGACAGTGTCTCGGTCAGGATCGTCGGTGCGTTTGCATCGGTCTGTCTCACGATCCAGAGGGGCTACCAACTGCCCACTGTGAGACGCCCGCGCCCCGACGCCCCCAAGGTCAACAGCAGGACCCACACTAGTCTATTCGCACCTGCACTAAGGTGTGATTCAACTCCTAGGCAACATGACCTTGACAAATAGTTCATTGGACTTTCACAATGCATGATGACTCCATGCATATATCAGGTATGTTTATTATTGCACAATTTTTCGTAATATGCCTCAATTGGCCAAAGTAAGCATCAACAGATTTTGGATCCCACTCATGGGCCTGTTAACAAAGTCATCATTCATAATTTATTTAAGACTTACTATTGTCTCATAAAGTTTTATCAGTGTTATTCTCTTTGTCCTTAATAACATTCATTTAATTAAATGTCTTATGATTCTTAAAGTCTCACTTACACTCTTAATTCTTGTTTCTCTTGTTCAATTAGTCCTCAATTAATACATTATACTTTTAGGCACATTATGAAATTTATGCTTAACTTTCTATGCCCTTATTAATAAGTTCCCCTCACATTATTCTTTTTATCTTTATTATTTTAATTATACAAGTTCACCATTAAATTATAGACAAAGTTGCATTAGAGTAATTTAAATTGAGATATTCAATGTTCTTACTTATAACTATGATCTTCCTTTGAATAGAAATTATTTTAAGTTTTATGACACAATTCCATTTTTGGATCATTTTCATTTTATGAATTCCTAATAAATTCTAATTGTTCAATTTATTTGAATTTCACTTTGATTTAGTATTCCTTACGAAATTATTCTCTAGGGGAATTATTTTAATTATTTAGTTCCATATTTTAAGTTTGGTTACATTCATTTAGAAAATTATTCTAAATCTCACCCATCCTTGTTCACTTTCTTAAGTCCAAAGATCCCCTTTAAGTTATCAAATTTGTTCCCTTCCATCTCATTAGTAACCATTTAAATCACTTGATTAATTCAATTCCTAAGTTGTAAAAAGTTACATGGTTGAGCCCTAATGAGCTCTTGAGGCCGTGAGCCTCCCTAAAATTAGGAACCCCAATTTTCTTTTCATTCATTACATGTTACTCCCTTAATTAATCATGTCTTCAACTAGTTACAAATTTTCACCAAGAACACCCCATTTGGGACTTGAGGTCGTGAGCCTCTTAGAAGAGAGCAAGGATCAATTTGTTTCCATTTAAGTTTCCAATCCATACCAATCAAACCAAGAGTACCAATGTACATATAAAATCAACCAATCAACTCAAACAAATTAAAAACAACACATAGTCATAAAAGTCATGCAACAAAGAGAGTAACCCTAGCAAGGGTTTCTCACAACCAATCACAAATTCAAGTTTCCTACTACCAAGAGAGGTTGAAGAGGATTATCTCCCTCTTACCTAAAGGAGAAAACAAGAAATGGAACTCCCTTGAAGCTCCAAGTGAAATTCGAATTCCACCTCCATCAAAATCCTAGGACATCAAACTTTCACAAGAATCATAATCAAAGCTTGAAAAAGGCATCCATGATCACTATAGTGACCATGGATCATGAAAATGGGATGGAAAGATGATAAAGTCATGAACTTTTACCTCAAAGCCTCCAACTTTAAAGCTTGATGGAGAAAAATGAAAATGGTGAAAATGGATGAACCAAGTGATGCTTTCCAAAGAGAAAAGGTTAATGGTGATGAGAAATGCTAGGAAATGGGGTTGGTTGGATGAAAAAGCTTGGATGGCCAACAATGGTGGTTTTGGCTGTGGAAGAGGAGAGAAAATGGAGGAGAAATGTTGAGTTTTTGAAGATGTTCACCAAATAGAAAAACTTTAGGATGATGAGGAGAAATAAGAAATATGTGAACTTGAGATCAAGTATCCATGGAGGATGGAAGGATGTGGGGCTGCATTAGAAGAGAAGAGAGAAGGAGGAGATAATTTCTTTTGAGAGAAAAGATGAAGCTTAGAGAGAGAAAGTGATAGTAGCTTTGAGGATTTGAAATTGGAAAAGTGAAATTAATTAAATAAAAGTGAAACTTTTGGGCTCCAATATGGGGCTACTGTCGTGGAGAGTGGGAGGGAGAGAAAGAAGAAAATGGTTGAGAGAAAAGAGAGAAAGGAAATCTAGAGAGAGAAGTTGATAGGAGAAAAATGTGATGACTTTTGACTTTGAAATTAGAATAGATTGTATAATTAAATGAAGTATAAATTTGGCTCCCAATTTGTGCAACTGCTGCCGTGTGAGGGGAGGGAGGAGAGAGAGAAAATGAAGTTTCTTTAAGAAGCTTGGGTGCATTTTCAATAAAGAAGATTTGATTAGACATAAAGGAGATTACTTTTGCATAAGATAATGTGATTTAATAATTAAATAATGAGGTGGTTAGGATTTTACTACAAGTTATTATCCAATAGATAATTATTGTAGTACACAAGCCAGTATTAATTATCCATCGGATAATAGAGCATACTGCAAAATTTTATTTAACAGTGCGTACATAGATTTTATTTATCAGATAAAATCTTGAAAAACGTAAACTTTGTAAACTGTGTCCGGCCTCGTGTTTAGTAAGATCCTCCGTCGATGCTTCCACAGTTCAAGGTTTACCAGCCTCAAGGAAAACATTTCATTTTTATGGCTCTGCTCAGCGAGCACGTAAAACGAGAAATATACTAAAATATTTAACGTTTCTAGAAAAATCCATGAAAATTCTCAAAAATCACAAATATTAGAAAATGACTATTCGTCACAAAATAAACAATTTCCAGAGTGCTACACTGACTCTGCTCAGTGTACACGTAAAATAAAAAATATATTAAAATATTCACCATTTCAAGAAAAATATAATTTTTTTTCAAAAATCACAAATATTATAAAATGACTATTTGTGATGAAACAAATAATTTTTGGAGCGTTACACTGACTCTGCTCAGTATGCACGTAAAATGAAAAATATATTAAAATATTTGAACGTTTCAGAAAAAAATACAAAAAATTTCTTAAAAATCACAAATATTATAAAATGACTATTTGTGATGAAACAAATAATTTTTGGAGCGTTACACTGACTCTGCTCAGTGTGCACGTAAAATGAAAAATATATTAAAATATTCGACGTTTCAGGAAAAATCCTAAAAAATTCACAAAAATTATAAATATTACTATTTATGATGAATGAGATAATTTTTGGGATGTTACATAAAGGCAACGTGAGATGAAGGCACAGTAAGATGGTATAGCCCTTGAGACTCATGTCTTTCACCAATTTTTCGTCCTGTATCTCGGTCCTGCACGAGAATAGAATTATCAATGAAAATAGTATAATAGTTAAGAAAATCGGTTAATTTACTAATAGAAATAAGATTAAAGGAACAACCATAATATAAAGAACAAAATCAAGAGTGAGTGAGGGGAGGGGGCGAATTTGACCAAGACCTTTTAGCCATGGTTTTGGAGCCATTAGCCAAGGTAACCATAGGAAGGGAACGAGGACTAGAAAGACTAGAAAAAAGACTAATGTTACCTGAAATATGATCAGAAACACCCAAATCCAAAACCTGTGGACTAAGGGAGGAATGTGTAAGGCAAGCAACAAAATTACCACTTTGAGCAACAGAAGCAGAGGTAGATGACTGGGTAGCCTATCAAGTTAGATAAACCTCATAAGCAACAGCAAAAACAATAACCGTGGGCAAGAGAGTTTAGCTAAACAACATTAGTTGTGTGAGATTGTATCCCATGTAGTTTAAAGCAACGGTTCCGAGTATGACCGCCTGTGGCAATAAGTACACTATGGACGTTGACCCTTACCATAGTTTTGGTTGTCGGAACCTGTAGAGACAGTAGTAGATTGAGAAGCCAGAACAGAGGAGCCAGCAGTAGGTGGTGCCAAAGCAAGCACAGGTTGAGTAACCCAAAGTATTCGAGCAAAGACATCCTCCATAGAGGAAATATAAGCACTAGCCAATAAATTCTGACGAACAGAGTTAAACTCAAGAGACAAACTAGCCATTGTAAGAAGCATGAACAACATGTCATAATTTGACTCTGGGTTACAATATTAGCAATGACAAGGAGGATTTTGATGAACTTCGAACGAGCAACCTGAATATGCCCCAAATAGCTAGACATAGATTGATCCTATTTTAGAATATTAAGGATGTCAGAAATAAACATCATAGAACCACTAAATATTATTAGTGTATAGTAATTTGTACCAAGTCTGATAAGGGTGAAATAGATCCACAATAGAATGATCAATAGTGTTCTAGAGAAGGGAGCATAACTGAGCATATCAGAGGCTTTCTTTTTTAAATGATCAGAGTACCGTTGACCTTTGAATCATAACTCAATGGTTGTTGCCCAATGCATATAGTTGGTACTAGTGAAGGGCTCAATGGTGATGACTGGAGAGCTAGGAATCATAGAATTAGAAATAACAAACTTGCAGTAGAAGAGGAATCAACAGAGGTCGACATGATGGTCATAAAGATCCAGAAAAAATAGGAATAAGAAGAATCTGATGCTGGAATAACAATGACAGTAGAAAGCAATAAACCACCACTAAAAAATACCAACAATTCAAATATAGAGAGAATAAAACAAAAAACACCTGAAGCAAGCCCAAGAACATAACAACAAAGACAAAACAGAGGGCCAAATAGAGAAAACGAGCAAGACAGAGGCCAAATAAGTTGTGGAAGAGGCTGACAAGGGCTGGACTTCACCGAAAAAGGCACAATGAGTTGACCAGTGGAAGCAACTACTGGAAAGAGGGCCTCATGTGCTCCTACGCTTGCAAAAAATAGAAGTTGGGTATATTCCAACGACCGGCGCTTGGCGGCACATTGGAGCTCCGATGGCGACGAACACAGTGGTGGGGTTGGCTGAACGAAAAATGGAACTTAAAGGCGTAGATCTAAGAAGACAATAGTAAGTGGAGAGAGAAAAAAAGAGACGTGGTAGAATTTTGTTTTAAATAGGGTTTCTCTAACAAGGCTCATGATACCATGTTGAGAGAAAGAGAGAGAGAGATCATAGAGAAACCCAAATATGTGTGAATGATTGAGTCTGTGAGTAAACATTCTCCTCTAGTATTCTATTTATAATACTAAGGAATAGTAGTACAAGATAGTACAATAGTACAATATTAAATGTACATAAAAGGAAACAAATAAGAAAATAAAATATATATATGTACAATAACATCCAATTTTTAAAATTTTAGTAAAAAGTCACTGCGACGTGGTTGTGGTCGCTCCATTGAAATCGCAACAACGTGGTTGTCATCGTACCATCGCAATCGTAGTGGCATCGCTAGCGTGGTAGCAAGCGCAAGGGCACCGACGACAGAGTGAGTGTCGAATGGGAAATAAAGGGGCCGACAGCTAGTGAGAGCTTGAAAGGTTGAAGAAGAAATGAGATTAAAAAATGAGGTTGAAGGGTTTCTTTATTTAATTATTTTTTGTTTAATTGTTTAATGTTTAATTATTATTTTATAGATAAAAAATGTTTAATTATTTAAATTTTAATATTTCTTTTAATTTTTGGGCCATGTAAGAAGTTGGACCAAATCTTGTGGTGTCTCACTCTTATCAAAGGCTCAAAGCCAAACCAAAATTGTCTAAAAAAAAGGTTTGTGGGTTGGTCCGCAAACTCATGGGCCAAAATTCGTTTAACCCATGGGTTAAACGGACCAAACCTGTAGACTCGCATTTTAAAGGGCTTACATTTTGTTCAAGCTTATATTTTGCCTAGTCTTAACTCACTCAAGCCGTGAGTTACATGGATCAAGGCTCGTATACCCACCTCTACATATGGAGAAGGGGAAATATTTGCACAAATTGGATGGCAAATAAAACCCTTTAACAAGATTTTTTTTATCTTTTGATCAAGTATCTTTATAAGCATTATTATGAGAATAATCCTAAGACATTGTCTAACTAATTGCCTTCAATAAGATTTTGAAATGAAGATTTGACGCCTCTGTCAACCGGAGTTCTTTAATCTAATCTATGCTGATTGTATAGGGATTGCTATAACCTGCAATGTTTCTTTAGGTTATGTTTGGGAGTAAGGGTTAGAAGGGAAAGGGAAGGAAATGAGGGGTTTAGAGTTGAGAAACCCTTGTTTGGGAGTTTTGGAAATAAGAAGGAAGGGAAAGTGGGATTTTCAAATGCCCTCCAAAGCCCCCCATTTCAGTTCCTCCAAATTGGGGGATTTTGGTACGAAATTATCAATTTATCCTCCAACTCACCCTACCTCACCCATCTCACGACGCCAGACCCCTTCGATCTCGCAGTTCCCAGTCCCCATCTCCCTCCCACTCCGCCTCTGCCTCCGCCATCTCCTCCATCCACAAGCGCAAGCTTCCCTCCTCCGACGACCATGCCCCTCCCTTCCCTCCCTCCTCCTTCTCCGTCGACACCCGCGACGGTGCTGGGCGTCGCAGCGATTCTGTGCCTGGCGGAGCAGGGACTGTTCCCTGCGCTTCTCTTGATCGGAGATCGCCGGTCGCTTGAACGGACAGCGGAGATCGTGTAGTGCCATGGCTTTTTCCAATGTGTATTACACAGTCACACCAACTGGAGATCGAAGCATCCTTTTGAATGTTTTTTTTTTCAATGTAAAGTCGTTTGAAAACTTTTCGTGGGGACAAAGATGAAAACGGAGGCGATGGAGTTAACATGGGTTTGGATTAAAATTTATAAATTTAAGTATGAGTTGATTTAATTTTAAAATTTTAAGTTTAATTGAAAATAGATTTATAAGAATGTGATTTATATTTAAAAATTTTTGTTTTAAAATAAATTTGATAAAATGAATATTGTTTGAATAAAATTAATTCAATAGTAATATTTTATAAAATATTAATTATGTTATTTTTTAATAAAGGATAAAATAGTAAAAAATATATCCTAAACCCTTTATTTCTTTTCTCTCGTATATTTCACACTTTTAAATAAGGGAAGGATAAACCTCTCATTTTCCTTCCTTCCTTCTCCTTTAAACCCTTCCCCTTCCTTTCCTTCCCCTTTAAACCCTTCCCCTTCATTTCCTTCCAAACTCCCAAACATAGCCTTAGTTGTGTAATTTTTCTTTTGTTTTTGGCTTTGGCCTCACATACGTATAAAAAAATATTTATTTTTTAAACCAAAAAAAAATATTTCTTCCTAGATCTTTCTTCTTCAATTTATAAATGCTGTTGAATTTTTATTAATATTCCATCAATAACTTTTCCAACATTTGAAGCCAGCCATCAGGATTGAAAAATCAAAATATGACGTAAGTAAGCACAAAATTATAGTCCATATTATAGAGTCACCAGTCACGACTTTTCCTTCATGTCATCTAGTTTATAAAATCCTCGATTAATGTTGCTGCACTAAGCAGAAAGATAAGCGAATTGGAAGTTTATTGCTTACTATTGAGGCTTTTCCCACTTAATGCTAAGCAGATAACGTGAAACAAACGGAAACTAATATAAATCAGAAAATATCTGTAACTATTGAATTAAACCAATAACTGTTACTATTGAAGATGTAACTTTCTTATAGTTGTTTCTGTAACTCTCACCAATTTTTTTATGATAATGAAATGTGATTGACATAGAAGGTGGCATGAAGTAGTCACTCAGCCACATTAACAACATATCTCACGTATTGTTTCGGTATCAGACTTGGATACGTTCAAGATACTGAAGCGTCAGCTATTGTGCCGTATCTTTGCATCATAGATAATATAGTGAAATCAAAATTTAAAATATCAAATCAATTATTAATTGTATTTGATTCGGCACATAACTTGTATTTTACATTATCAAATCCTGATGACAAATTCTCAATTTGAATCTGTTTCATATTCATATTTAATATATGTGTGTGAATGGGATTGGATTTATAGGAACGGTTGTTTATATCTCATGTAATCACTTCCAATGTCGGGATGTTAGGCCTGTTCCATAAATTACAATTTGACGACCATAACTTGTAGATTTAATCTTAATTTTTGCAATAATGGTTAATGTTTATAATTCTAATAATAGATATTTCTACAATAATATATATATAAATTAAATATATTTGTTACCGAATATTCATAATTAAAGCAAAATTATTTTACAACACATCTTTAAACTTCCAATAGGTCCCTAATTTATAATTCGTGCACTAAATTTCACTCATTTTTACTGATTTCCTTGTTTTACTTTTGCTTGTCTTGTTAAGTAAACAAAATTGTATTTTATTTCTCTAAAAAGAGATTGATAACTTCCTCCCACTTCATTTTTAGAAGTGAGATGTTCACAACTTACACATTTTTGTTTTGAACAAAAATATCTCTTAACTTTCTTTAAAGATAACTTAAACATTTTGGTCTTTTAGTCATTTAAATTCTTACACCAAGATTAACATTTGATTTTGTGTTAATCTAATGGTTCAAGTTAAATTATTTAATGTAGAAAGAAAATAGTAAAATATAATTTTAATGAAGAAAGAGAATATTTGAATTGAGTTTTAATAAAGAGAAAGAATATAACATTATTATAAAATCTACTCATATTTAATTTTTAATTATTATTTTCCATATTAAAATTATATAATATTATATTTAATATCTATCTTTTTATTCAATAAATATAATATAAAGAGTAAAAATATACAATATGTAAAACAATAAAAAAATTTAAATAAATAGATTTTATACCTAACAAAACTTATTTGAAACCAATTGATACTTTGACGTACAGGTTTTAAAGAACGTATTTACTCAGTAACCAGCTAGTAGCACTTGCATTGCACCAGATTTTTAAAAGTTTTAATGTATATTTAGAATATGTTTTAGAGACTTAATTTTTAATACATTATATATGTTGAATGTTATGAATTTGAACTCTTTAAATTGTTAATATTTTATTTTTAAAGTAATATAAAAAACAAAAAAAATGATAAATAAATAAATATATAAAATTCTATCATAATTTGGAATTAAATAAAATGGTATGAAAGAATTTAAAATTTGATTGGAGATAATTAAAGGAAAAAAAAAACCTTGGTTGATTTAGAAGATAATATTAATGAGATAATTTTAAAGAGCAGTTAAGGAGAAAAAATTACATACATGGAATCACATATGAGAAGAAAAGTGAAAACAAAGCTTTAAGTAAGGATTCATGATAATTATATATAAAATAGATGTGATCATATGAAGAATACAATTCAGATTTTATTACTTTTAATATAGAGTATTCTCATTTATAATATAAGGATGAATTATATTTTTCAAAAGTTGTTAACTTAAACTTTTAATAATTTTATTAAAATAATAAATTTGTAGCTTTTTTATTAAAATTAAATTTCATCAATAATTTCATATTATCTTTCTTCGTTAAATGCAATATCTCTCTTTTCATTAAAATAAGATTTTACTACTCTCTTTTCTTCATTTAATATTTAAATTTGAATTAAAGATTAATAAAAGGATTTGGACTTTTGAAAAGGAATTTACTCATACACAGGATTAACGATAGCATCATACTATTATGTTATGTTTTGGTATGAAACAATGAAATATTATTCTATATTTAATCCTAGAATCAGAACATTTTTTTATTTATTAATGAAAATGAATATGGAGTGACATTTTTATTCTAAATTCTATTTCATAAATTTGTGAAATTCTATTCCTCTAAAAAAGGAGGAAATGAAATTTTATATTTTTATGGAATGAGATTTCACATTTTTTACCTAATATATTTTTATTTAATTTATAAATTAATAAAATTACTCTTCAATAATCTACTTAATCTTAACTTATTTAACTTTATCTAACATAAATTTAACCTTCACCATCCATATGAATAAAATGATAGATACTTCTACTTTTACTTAAGAGAGTAAAATAATATTATCAAAATTGTTGAAAAAATTATTATCATAATTTTTGTTATTAAAAAATTAATTTTAAACATTATTTTCAAAAATACATTATATATATATATATGTATGTATGTCTGTGTGTATGAGTGATGGGGTAAGAAAAAAGTAATTCTTCTTTATTTGGACCGAGTTACGAGCCCAAAGAGCTAGAGTAACCTAACCCGTTAGGTTGGTATCCAAGTATACAGTGCGTATGAAGTAGCCAAAATGTTAGGCATAACGGCAGAAACATCATATATCGTACAAGCAGGCAAGTAAAGACAGGAGGGTAGTGACCTTACGACCCTGACCCTATGATCCTGTCTCTCATGATTGTGTCGTCACGATCCCAAGTAGCAGCATTCGGCATGCACTAAATGCTTAAACACTAAAAAGCCTCACACACTCATATAAATACGTTAAGCAAGAGAGACAAGGTGCGCCTAACTTCTATTACATTCTATCTTCCTTATGTATCTACTGACTTGAGTATCAAAATACTTTTTATAGGTACCCACCCTCTCGTTCCATCATTGAAGGAGTTGCGCCAAAGAGGAATCACTCATCTACTACCTTTTTAAGTAATCTTTAAAACCTAATTTTGAACATTTTTCATTAAGGATAGTTATGTCATTTATATAAATTTAAATTTTATTTTATATTATATTTCACACACCAAACCGTAAAATTATTTTTCATTCCATATTATATCATATCATACCAAATTATAAAATTAGATTAAAATTTTTATTCCAATGTATCAATTTTCATTCTTATTTCTATTCTTATTCTATAGAAATTTATTTTTTATACCAAACTAACCTTACACTATTCAATACGGACATGATGGCATGGGAGATAGCACGAGGCTATTCGAATAATCTGCCAACCATTGTGTGAATAATTATTATAAATCCTCTTTTACATATTATTAGGCGTACACCTGTGCGTTGCGCTGCAAAATTTAAAGGGCAATTACACATAAAATTTGTTAAGTATATTAAGAATTTTAATACTTTTTTTGTTGTTGGTGTAGCTATGGGCACACACAATTATACAAAAGAAAAATTCTTACATACACTTGATGTATCCAAATTAAATGTTTTAGGTCTATCACTTTTTTAATTATGATAATTAATTAATTATAATAATTAATGATTAATTAATATTATAATTGACCTAATTATACATTTAATAACTTAGATATATTAAGTTTATGCAATAATTTTTCTACACAAAAATATGAGCTTTAAAATATTCCTTCTTCTCCACATAGTAATAAAATCCACCTATAATTCAAACCAAAAGGATTAAGTATGAACACATTAATAATGTGATCTACATAATAAAAAATATGTTACAAATGATACTCATGCATATTGGGCCATAGAGATAATTTCGACTAATAGCACATTCACATCATCATCATCTTCAAATCATATGTATAACTTGTTTGCCTTCATAAATAATCAAATCTAATTGACATGGCCGTATAAAACTAGCGACCATTTCTTCTCAACAACAAAGTACAAAACTACCATTTCTTCTTAGTAACATAGTGCTCAACCTTCAAGTTTGGATTTGCAAAAGTAGCATAGATTTTCATGTTGTAAGTAAATGATAGAATAAAAAATTGCACAATCTTTCAAGTCATTTTACTGAACATTTTTTTCAATATACTAGGTTCTTCAAAAAATGCAGAAGAAAGAAAGGAATCGTGAATTTGTGGGCGACGCTTCAAATGGATGTATACATAAAAAACTGTAGAAGAATTATCATAAATTTGCAACTCCACTCTATTCTTCATTATCTGATTTGTAAATTAAAGTTCCTACCTCTAATAAAGGGCCAAGATCGACACCCAAGACCTTGTAGTTGGAAGCCTTCTACCATTTTAGTCATTTCATATGTTAAGAGTCACACATTAATTGTCTTAATTTTTTAAATGCAGTTTATATATTTTTTGAGTTACTCCACTTAATATTAATTAGTTTCATATTAGAATCTCATACCATAAATAAAGTCTATATTAGTATCGTGTTATATCTATCTCATTCAATTTCTATATTTATGATTTATGATGCTACAATTACTGTAATGGAACCAATCAATTTGATTTATAATCTTCATCTTAATAACAACTTGATAGAAAATAAAATCATTGTATTACATTTGTAGAATAGAGTAAAGAACTAGCAATCAAAATGTATGTCTATAAATAGATCACATCAAAAATTTCACATCTTCAAAAGATGTACTTAGTCTAATAGATGTCAACTAATGTGTGTTGGTCTGAGTGGAAAGAATTTGGGTCACTTAAGTATGTAGTCTTAGATTCAATTCTTAGATTCATGTATATGAAAATAATACTATTGAGAGGAGTTCTTGCATAGGCGTCTGACTGTAGTTCGAAAAATTAGTTTATTACCTATCAATTGAGGAGATACTATGAGAAATAAAACAAAAACAAAAAAAAGTCCAATAGATGTCAAATCTATAATACATCCAGATTTAATATATAGCACGTACCTTGAGGATTATCAACACCACCGGGAATTTATTTGTGTCATGCAAACAATTGCATCTTTGCAGTACCAACATATGAAAATATAAAGTTGTGTCCAAAGAATACTTAATACCCTTTTAGAGAGAAGTTGTCCAGACTGGAGTTCACAAATTAATACGTTTGCTTATAATAAAGATTGTCAAACCATTATATTAGTTGTTCTAAACAGAAACAATTTCTGTCGAGCCTAATGAAATATAACCTTAAAGATTTTGTGAATACTAAAAATACATTATGCTTTTAAAAACTCATATTCAAATGAAATATCAAATCGGTTATAGAAGGTGGAATTTCACAACTACTTTTACTAATGGCAAGCCCAAGACCATACAGATTTCAAAATTAAAATTTGTGTGAATTCAAATTTAAAATCACTCCATCGTGTCAGAAAGAAAGGAAAAATTAAAACCACCCCATTTAATTGACTTCGACCAATTAAACAAAAAAACATCCATAATTCCATTAGAACATACTTACCTTAAAAATCTGCATTACATTAGCGAGAGAAATTGAGGCAGCATCTGAAATCACAATGAAATAAATCAAACGAAAATATATTTGAAATGGCAAACAATGTTATTCAAACAATCCAAGGTGAAAGGGATGAAATCGAGATTAGCAATTGTTAGTCAAAAGTGGGGCATCAACCTGTCAAGCAAATTGCACTGAAAGTATTCACCCATTTGTCATTCATTGCACTAAAATGTGCATTTGTTTTTCAACAATTGCGGCTCGTTTTCGATACTTCACCTCTATAAATAGAGGTGATCATCAGATGAAATATCCATCCCAACAAGAGAGAAAAATCAGAGAGAGAGAGACAGAAAATGCTTAGAGAGAAAAACTTTAGTTTTTGGGTGTAATTGGGTTGTGGGTTGTGAGAGGTTATGAGTGTTTTGTAAATACTTTGTATATGTCTTTTTTTAGTAAAATATCTACAGTAACCCGGAGACGTAGGCATAATTGACCGAACTCCGTTATCAATTTTGTGTGTGCTATTATTCCGCATTTATTTCGCTTTCTACAAATTTGATGATAGGGAAATTTTGCGTAATTTCCCAACAACTGGCATTAGAGCTGATTGGTTATTTTTGCTAATTTTGACGTGGGTATTGTTCACATAAATAGTAAATTTTGTGAATAATGGAAATTGGTTGGCGTTACCAATTTGACCACCGAGGTGTTCTAAAACACGGTGGTCTGCAGAAATTGTCAAAAACGATCCTGAGGAAGTCAGATTCGAGTGGGAGCGATGGTTGTAGGCAAAGTGGAGGTGAAAATTGAAAAGTTCGATGATGCAGATTTCAGATTTTGGAAGATGCAGATAGAAGATTATCTGTACCAGAAAAAACTTTATCAACCTCTCTCAGAAAAGGAGCTAGAGGGTATGAAGGATGAAGACTAGGCTTTTCTAGACAGACAAGCCCTCGGAGTTATCCAATTGACATTACCCCGCAATGTTGCTTTCAATATAGCAAAAGAAAAGACCACGGTGGGTCTTATGGCGGCTCTCTCCAGTATGTATGAGAAGTCGTCAGCCTCTAACAAAGTTCACTTGATGAGGCGGTTATTCAATTTGCAAATGACAGAAGGCGTATCGGTAGCTCAACATCTCAATACAGTCACAACCCAGTTGAGTTCAATTGGAATTGAATTTGATGAAGAAGTATGAGCATTGATACTTTTGCCTTCTCTACCAGAAAGTTGATATGCTACTGTCACGGCTGTGAGTAGCTCATTGGGAAGTAATAAGTTGAAATTTGATGATGTTCGTGACCTGGTTCTCAGTGAAGAGATCCAACGAAAAGAGTTGAGTGAATCGTCAACCTCTTCAGTTTTGCATACAGAGTCAAGAGGAAGAAATTCAACCAGAGGGAATGGATGTGGTAGATTGAACTACCAAGGTAGATTAAAGGACAGGAGGTCCAAATCCAGGAATCCTAATAATTCTTATAGCTCAAAGATCGTCGAGTGTTGGAATTGTGGGAAGACCGGACACTACAGAAATTAGTGTAAGAGTACACCAAAGAATCAAGAGGCGAAGGACGAGGCAAATGTTACTTTCACCTCAGGAGGAAATGATGCATTAATATGCGCTTTGGAGAGTAAGGAAGAGTCTTAGGTGTTAGACTCTAGAGCATCATTCCATACTACTTCGCAAAAAGAATTCTTCGAGAGGTATGTCTTAAGAAACCTTGGAAAAGTATACCTTGGTGATGATCAACCTTGTGTTATTATTGGTAAAAGTGTAGTGAAGATTAAGTTGAACAAGTCTATTTGGTAGCTAAAGGACATCAGGCATATTCCCAACCTGAGAAAGAACTTAATCTCAGTAGGGCAGCTGGTTAGCGAAGGCTACACTACAATCTTTCACGGTGATAATTGAAAGATTTCAAAGGGTGCAATGATAGTTGCTCGGGGCAAAAAGAGTGGTACTCTTTACATAACAGTAGGGACACGCTGTTCAATTGCACTTGTAGCAGTAAAAGAACATCCCAATCTATGGCACCAGAGACTGGGCCATATGAGTGAGAAATAGATGAAGATCATGCACTCAAAAGGTAAATTACCAGGTTTTCAGTCAGTGAAAATTAACATGTGTGAATACTGCATACTTGGAAAGCAGAAAAGAGTCAGCTTTCAGACAAGTGGAAGAACCCCAAAAAAACAAAGACTCGAGCTTGTTCACTCTGATGTTTGGGGTCCAATGATTGTCTCATCCATTGGTGGGAAACATTACTTTGTGACTTTTATTGATGATCACTCTAGGAAGGTATGGGTATACTTTCTGAAACATAAGTCTAAAGTATTTGAGGCTTTCAAGGTATGGAAAGCTATGGTTAAAAATGATACAGGGTTGAAGATCAAAAAGTTCAAAACCGACAATGGTGGTGAATATGAAGACACCATGTCGCAACCGGGATCGCGACGGGACGACCAAAAAATATAAGATCAATAGAGTCGCCACCAATGTTTATTTAAATTAGAAAAACATCAGAAAAACTCTTTAATTAGGAAAACTGGTCTTTTGAAAATGAGTTTGGATTCGGGAGTCGATTACAGGTAGGGAAGGTATTAGCACCCTGCACTGCCCGTTCCATGAACGGTACCTTAAGTTAGTTGTGCAAAATTTAATAATCTCAAATATATTTATTTTTACCCTTTCTTAGAAAAAGACTTTGTAATTATTTATTATTTTTCATTTTTTTCATTTTTTTAAAAAAGAAACAACCAAATTATGAAAATTTATTTTTTTGGCTTGACAGAAATGGATTTCTGCTCCTACGTATCTCCTGGTGCAATGGAGAACTCAAAGTCACGTAGTTCTTTAGAAAATGATTGTGGGTTAGTTGATTTTAATTAAGAAAGAGATTTTTTGAAAAAGGGGTTTTGTTTGAAAATAAATCCATTCTTGCACGAAGTTCAAGTTAGTACAAGACTACTCAATAAACCCTTATGATTCAAATGATATTGAAGATAGTATCCGCTATTCAATCACCAACATTGATCATTGCATGGATTAAAAACTATTTTTTTTATTCTTTTTATTATTTTATTTTTGGGAGTACTCTAAGACAAACAAGTAAACATAATTTTTCATGAACCAAGTAAATATAATAAAATAGAATGAAAACACAACATCACAAAACATATTTTCTTTTTTTTCCTTAACATTTTTATTTTTATATTTTTATCATCTTTTTTATTTATTTTATTTTTTTAATTCCTATTAATCACAAGACATAACACCAAAAAAAAATTAAATTAAAATAAACACCATCACATAAGTAATAATCCTAAGTAACACAACCAATTAAACTCAAAATATTTTTTATTTTATTTTTTACTTTTTTTACTTTCTGATTTTTTTTTTTTTTTATATCTTTATTTTTTTATTTCATTTTTTTTATATCATTTCAAACTATACCTAACTCAAATTTATAAAACCTCTAAAAATAAAATAAACCATTCTTCCCAGCCCAACGAAAAAAGGAAAAGAAAGAAGAAAGAAAAAAAAAAAAACCCAAAAAGCAAAAGCCCATCAGAATTTTCTTAATCTCATTTGTAGCAGACAAAAGAAAGAAACATCAGGCTTTGAGTGAGAACGAAAGAAAAAGAAAAAAAGAAAAAGGAAGACCCAAACACAGTTTGAACGAAATAAGAAAAAAAAAAGAAAGGGAATAAAACAAAAGCTTTCAGAAGTTAGCACAAATAACAGAGAGGAAGAGGAAATGGGGTTCTGGTCACATGGGTGGGGGGTCTGATTTATGAAACTACCAGAGAATGAATACGGAGCGTCGCCGGTGGTCGTGGGTACGGCGACGACGGCAACGGGGAGGCGGCAGAGCGTCCGGGTCGAGCTCGGTGGTGGACGGCGTGCGCTGCACGGCGGTTGACGGTGGAGGAGAAGGTCCGTGCGGCTGGTGCTGGTGGAGGTGCAGGTCACGATGTGGGTTCACGTTCCGGTTTGGCAGGGGTGGCTTGATGGTGGTTTTCGGTTTGGGCTGCGAGGATGATGGTGAGTGAGGATGGTCACTGTTTTGGTTGGAAATAGGTGGCTACAGGGGTGTTTGGCAATGGAGGTGAAGTGTTTTGTGGTTTTTTTGGTGGTTGGGGTGGAGATTGGTTGAGGTGGTGGCTTGGAGGAAGAAGGAGATGAATAGTGAAGGGTGGTTGCTTTGGTACGGTTTGGAGGAGATGGTGGGGGAAGAGGCTTGAGCTCGTGGTGTCATATGAGTTTTTTGGTGGGGATCGATGAAAGGTCGTGGGTTGGAGAAGAAAACGAAAAAAATCCTCCCCTTTCGTTACAAGGGCCCTTTTAGGCGTTTTTGATATCTGCCTGTGAGAACTGTGTTGTCTCCCTCAATTTCCATTTTTGTGATTTGCTTCCCTGTCTCACCATCCTTACTTTTCCTCATCCCTGATGCTTTCCTCTCTCATGTCAAGCAGTCCCTTGCTCTGTTGCTATTACCAAGGCTAAGGCTCTTCTTTGCACTTCTTTGGGCGTAGGGGATGACTACTACATCGTAGCTATCGATGTAAAATTTCCTTCTTTTTTATTTATTTTTTTTTCTCTTTTCTTTTTTTTTTGTTTTCCTTTTGTATTAAATTAAATTAAGAAAAAGAAAAGAAACATTGCAATTAGGCATCAATTAATACAAAAAGTAGTTCCCGATTAAGCAACAAAAATAAAACTTTATGGACAAAATTGGGTATCAACAGCTGTCTCCCTTTGCTTTGCATTTAAAATAAATGGGAAGCAAAGGAATTGATTCAATTTTGTTCATAAAAATTTTATTTTCTACTTTTTCCATTTTCTGAAATGCGTAAATTGATGCAGAATGCAACATATATCAAAACAAGGAGTAAAAAGCTTGCAGAGTCGGGTATCCGCTGAAACTCGACAGAAAACTTTAAACAAAAGGGATACAAAGCTTGCAGAGTTGGGTGAACGCTGGAGCTTGATAAAAACTTAAAACAGAAAAGACACAAAACTTGCGGAGTCGGGTATCCGCGGAAGCTTGACAAAAGGGTAAAAAGGCACAAAGCTTGCGGAGTCGGGTATCCGCTGAAACCTGACAAGAAACAAAAAGCTTACGGAGTCGGGTATCCGCTGAAACTTAACAGAAAACTTAAAAGCAGAAAAGACAAAAAGTTTGCGGAGTCGGGTATCCGCTAAAGCTTGAGGCAAAAAGGTAAAAAGCTTACGGAGTCGAGTATCCGCTGAAGCTTAACAGAAAACTTTAAACAAAAGAGATACAAAGCTTGCAGAGTTAGGTGAACGCTGGAGCTTGACAAAAACTTAAAACAGAAAAGACACAAAACTTGCGGAGTCGGGCATCCGCCGAAACTTGACAAAAGGGTAAAAAGGCACAAAGCTTGCGGAGTCGGGTATCCGCTGAAACTTAACAGAAAACTTAAAAGCAGAAAAGACAAAAAGTTTGCGGAGTCGGGTATCCGCTGAAGCTTGAGGCAAAAAGGTAAAAAGCTTACGGAGTCGGGTATCCGCTGAAGCTTAACAGAAAAGAAAAAGCTTACGGAGTTGGGTATCCGCTGAAGCTTGACAGGCAGAAAGGTAGCTTGACAGAAAAGGTAAAGAGCTTACGGAGTCGGGTATCCGCTGAAGCTTAACAGAAAGGAAAAAAGCTTACGGAGTCGGGTATCCGCTGAAGCTTAACAGAAAAAAGAAAAAAACTTAAAACAGAAAAGACACAAAGCTTGCGGAGTCGGGTATCCACTGAAACTTGACAGAAAACTTAAAGCAGAAAAGACACAAAGCTTGTGGAGTCAATTATCTCTTGAAGCTTGGAAAAAGAAAAAAAACTTACTGGTCGGGTATCCGTTGAAGCTTGAACAAGAAACTTAAAGCAAGAAAGACACAAAGCTTGCAGAGTCGGGTATCCGCTGAAGCTTGACAGAAAACTTAAAGCAAAAAGATAAAAAGCTTGTGGAGTCGGGTATCCGCTGAAGCTTGACAGAAAACTTAAAACAGAAAAGACACAAAGCTTGCGGAGTCGGGTATCCGCTGAAGCTTGACAGAAAAGAAAAAGAGCAATGGGCACAAGGCCCTGACTTGCTTTGGAAGCGATGGGTACGAGGACCCGAAAACTAAAAAGCAATAGGTGCGGAGACCCAAAAAACTAAAAGGCAATGGGTGCTAAGACCCGGAAACTGAAAGACAATGGGTGCGGGGACCCGAGAACTAAAAGGCAATGGGCGCGGGGACCCGGGAATTAAAAGATAATGGGTGCGGGGACCCGGGAATTAAAGACAATGGGTGCGGGGACCCGGGAATTAAAAGACAATGGTTTTGAATTTGATGCCAGAGATGGTGCATGATGCAATGGATACAATGAATGTGATACTTGAGGACAATGCATGTGATGCCAGAGGCGATGCATAATGCAATGGATGCATAATGATGCAATGGATGTGATGTTTAGGGACAGTGCATGTGATGCTAGAAATGATGCATGATGCAATGAATGCCCTATTGTAGGGATTCTCATGAACAAATTGAGTAAGCAAATTTTGTTTTGTTTTGTTTTGTTTTGTTTTGTTTTTTTGCACATCGGAACTTTGGTTCCGCAACCCTTAAGGACTTTTTCCCACAGCAGGATCACGATTGAACAGCAAAATCTGTTGATTGGCCTTATGATTTGTCTGATCATTCTTTCTTTTCTCATCAACACTTAAAGGGCCTCGAGCCAGAAAACTTTATGCAATGGGCCTTGAGCCTAATAATTTGTACAATGGGCCATGAGCCAAAGAAGTGAATGTACCTGAGGAACCCCCTTTTTTGCCAAAGTTTTGAACCAAATGCTTCTTGGAAAACTTATATTCGAAGGGGATCATTATCAATCTCATCTTGTTCAAATTTCTCTTCATTAGATATGGCTTGAGTAAAAGCTTGGAACTTTCTTTCCCCAAAGGTTCTTATTTCCACCGGACACACTTCAATCTGAATTATCCATTGAGGATGTCATTCCCTTCATCGATTGAAACTCTAGAGTTCCTTTGGCTTGAGTTGTTCAACAAGAAGCTACCATTAGATGGTTAAATTGTGCTATTGTGCTCATGTTCACCTAACCTGAAGTATCATGTACCAGATATGCATGGATTCAAAAGTACAACAGGAAAGATATTTACTAACTGAAGAGCTTTTTGACACAATGGACATTTACAAAGGATAAAGACATAAGAAGTGGAATAGTATGAAAGTCAAGAGGTTTTTTTTTTTTGCCCCAGCTTGGGTGTGATTGATCCTTACTCAAAAACTGGACACTATGACAATTGTTTTATCAGGTATCTACAAAGATATGCCCCTGTGTAAGGTATCAAATGAATTTGACTCAAGGTATGTCATTTGGGAATAAAGATACCCCTGTGTAGGCCATTTGACAACAGAATATCCTAGTGAGGAACTTGAGAATAAAATTTTTGCCCCAGTGAAAGGCTAAATGAAACAAAGCAAACTGCCTCAGTTTAGAGCCGAATTGAAAAGGGTAGAGACCTGCCCTAAAGTAGAGCCAGATTGAACCAAAAGATTTGCCCCAGTGTAGGCCAAATCGAGCAAAAGAATTGCCCCAATGTAGGGCCTGCTTGAACAGGGTAAAAACTTGCCCTAATGTAAGTCACTCTTTTTTGTCTTATCTTCTTTTTTTTTTTTTTTTTTAGACCGCCCTTGCAGATTTTCAGCCTAAAAGTTTTTTCGTTTTTTTTTTTAAGGAGTAAGGATTGCAAATTCAGCAGGACATGAACCTTTTGTCTCAAAATTAAAGTCAATGAAAATGAAAACAAACCTTCATCGATCAGAATGGACTTTTTAAGGCTTGTAATATGGCCAAGGTTAGGGGTTATGAAAAGAAGGGTATAAGGCTCAAACAAGTGCTTAAAGGTTAAGTGGAACCAATGATCCTTATTCAAACTTAAACTTTGTCAATTGCTTTTGCGCATTCAAGCACGCTTTTCTCTCATTGCTCTCCCTCTTTCTTTTTTTTGTTCTCCATCATTGTTCAAACTTGAACTTTGTCAAATTTTCTACTTTTACTTTTCGCCCCTTTCACTTTTTCTTCATTTTCCCTTTTTCACTATACTTCAAAATAGTCACCATGACAATCAACATTTGTTTTGTTTTTTTCCTTTATTGTAGGGGTGATCCTTGTCCAGGGTTTATTGAAGAAAACTCCCAAGCTCAAAATGGGACAACGAAGGATAAGAAAAAGATGAATTCTTATGAAGGATAAAGAAAGATGGTCAATCTTCATTTCAAATCTTGATTGCTCATTTTCAAACATTTTAATTTAGAGACAAAAGGACCATACACACCAAATGATTATTTACTCCCTTTATTTTTTTCTTTTTTTTATTTTTTTTTATTTTATTTTTTGGGCAAAGAACACCTGCACACACGAGTCTCATGACCACAAAAAATTCTCAGAATGAGAGTTCTATGAGATCCAAACCAAAAGAAGGTAAGTAAAGAGAGAAAAATAATGACAAGAAAGATCTGGCAAGAATAAGAGTGCCAAGAACATAGGAAAAGAAAATAAGGTAAACTGAGATCCACACAAATCCATCACATTAATGCTTCAAGAAAGTTCACATTAGTTCAAAAACCCAAATGACTTTAATCGAGCATAGGGTCAGTACAATTAAACCATCGTTTCATGGTAACAACTTGATAAATAAATCAGAATGCCAATCGCTCAGAAATTCCCCAGTGCTGAAGAACTCTAGGGTACAGTTCATTCTTGACGGTTAGAAAAATGAATCACCACTTTGTCAAACTTTCTAAGGTTACCCCTGATCAACCATTGTAAGCATTCGTTCCTATTGCAGATAGGCATGTGTAGAAACCTCTGACAATGCTTGGTGATTTACTATTTAGGTAACCGTTGTAGTCCATGAGTTTTTCTGAAGTCCCATTTAACTCATTCGACTTGAAGTCCACCCTCAGTCGGTTCAACATTCTTCATACTTGTTTGTCCATCATTCATTTGGTGCAGTCTTTCCTTTTTCATTTCCCTTTCAATCATTTCACCAATTACCACGATATCTGAAAAATTCGCTGACACACTTCCAATCATATGATCATAGAATGGCGCGTGCAGTGTATCAGTGAACATAGCAACTATCTCTTTTTCTGACAAAGGGGTTCTACTTGTGCAAAACCTCTCGAGCATATTCCTTGAAAGTCTCAAGATCCTTCTTAGACATGCTTTGCAGTTGCATTCTATCTGGTGCCATGTCAATGTTGTATTTATACTGCTTTACAAAGGCATCAGCTAAATCCTTGAAACTCCTTATGTGGACACGCTCAAGATGTGAGTACCAATTCAACGTTGCCCCAGTTAAACTGTCTTGAAAGAAATGGATTAACAATTTGTCATCGTGAACCTGTGAAGCCATTTTGTGAATGTACATTGTCAAGTGATTCCTTGGGCAAGTAATCCCCTTATATTTATCAAAATCTGGAACCTTAAACTTTGGGGAAATGACAACATCAGGGACTAGACAAAGCTCAGTAGCATCCTTGAGGCCATAACAACCTGATCTTTCAATGACCCGTAATCTCTTTTCCAAAGTTTCCCATCTCTCTTTGAACTGAAGATTTTCAACAAAAGAACTCAATGGGTATTGAGGCATGAAAGTGGGAGCAAAATGTTGCGCTAGTGGGGTTCCACTGGCACCTGGGTAATGGGTATATGGTTGAGTTGTGCTCAATGAGTTTAAAGCAAGCATGCCACGGTCAGGGGAATTGGCAACCTGTGGTGGTACAAAGCTGGAAGGGAAGCCATATGGTAGGATGAAGAAAGGGAATGAGTGCTGTATTGGCGGGGTTTCATTAGCATTCAGTCGAGTGACTTGAGTTTGGGTAAAGTTCAACAGGTTTGAATTTGGTGTCGCTGCTAGCATGCTATTACCAGGGGGATTGGTGGTCAATGATGGTACATAGGTGGGAAGGAGGCCATATGGTAGAAAGGGTGGCACCTGGGTTTCTTGAGAACTGGTGACTGAGGGTTGAGTGGTGAACGGCATCACAACTCTTTGAGGATTGAAGCCTTGGTATTGTAGCAGGGTTGGAGAGAAACCAGACAGGTGAGGAGGTGTGGCCGGATGTCTTTCATTTGCCACTGAGGGATTCCCATTTGTGCTCATTCTATTTTCCATGGACTGTAGCATCTCCATCATCTTGGACACTTGTTGTCTGAGCTGATTCACCTCATCCTTCAACTCTTGAGTTTGATTTATTTCATCTATGATCTTAGCCTAGGAATGATCCTGTAAGGGTGTCGTGGAAACAATTTTTCGTTATAGTGCCCATTTTTTTTTGCTTGGTGAAACATGATGTGAATATGCAATTATCAACATTGACTGAACAAAATTGGCAACATGCATGCATGCAAAGTATTATGCAAATGAATTTTTTTTATTTTTTTATTTTTCAAAAAGAATGCTATGAATGTTATGGTAATGCAAAATGATGTATCTTTTTCTTTCTTTTCCTTTTTTAGAGTCAGGAATGCGATGAAAATGCAAGATGATATTTTTATGGGGATGTAATGCAAATGCAAGATAATGTATCTCTTTTTTTTTTATGCTAAGAATGCCATGAAAATGCAAGATAATGTATATTTTTATTTTATTTTTGAATGCTAAGAATGCTATGAAAATACAGGGATGATGTTTTTTGTTAGGAATGTTATGAAAATGCAAGATAATGTTTTTTTTTTTTTTTGCTTTTTGATGCTAGGATTATCATGAAAATATAAAATGATTATCATGAAAATATAAAATGATATTTTTTTTTTCTTTTTATGAATGCTAAGAATGTAATGAAAATGCAAAATGATATATCTTTTTTTTTTAAAAGTAAGAATGAATGACATGAGAGATAGATGAAAAATGAAAATGCTATAAGATGTATCATTTTTTTGTTGAATTTATTTTGCTAAAAAGAATGCAAAGATGGAGGACATGAGGAATAGACAAATAAAGAAAAAGAACGCTCCCTTTGTGTCCTAATCAGATGTAACCTAAGAAGCCGGATGACTCTAATTTTTGAGGTAATTATGCTCAATCTATCAGTGCAAGATTTTTTTTAGGACAGATCTAAACCTCTAAAAAGTCATGGTCCCCAGATTGCCCCCATCTCAAAAGATAAGGATCCAATTCATGAATTAATCACAAGTAGGGATGAACCCTCTCAATATGACTAGTCCATGATACTGGCAACAATCTGAGTGGTGTCTCAACAAATGTCAGGTGAGCACAAGACTCCTCAATAACAAAAGTCGAGACCCCTCCTACTCCTCGGGTTCGCACAGACTCGGGTATAGAGCCCAAAAAGTGTGTGAGGTAAGTGATTAGTGACGTGTGTGGAGGAGCATAAAAACCTGTACAAAAAACTTAAAAGATAAAAATACCCCTAACTAGCAAAACATATATACAACGTATCCAAAGAATCGTCTACCCTAGGGTTTTAACAATTAAGTACAAAATATATATACAAGTCACAATATACATAGAATAATGCTATCGATATTTACATAAAGGTACTAAATAAAATACATTTTCAAAACAAATAAGAAAACAAAAACAAAGACAAATAGGGTAAAAATAAATAAAAAAGATTATTAAAAATTTGCACAACTAACAACAATAGGCTCACTCTCTACGAAGTCCCATTAGTCGCCAATTTGTCCGCAACCGGATCGCGACGGGACGACCAAAAAATATAAGATCAATAGAGTCGCCACCAATATTTATTTAAATTAGGAAAACATCAGAAAACCCTTTAATTAGAAAAACTGGTCTTTTGAAAATGAGTTTGGATTCGGGAGTCGATTACAGGTAGGGAAGATATTAGCACCCTACACTGCCCGTTCCATGAACGGTACCTTAAGTTAGTTGTGCAAAATTTAATAATCTCAAATATATTTATTTTTACCCTTTTTTATAAAAAGACTTTGTAATTATTTATTTTTTTTTATTTTTTTAAAAAGAAACAACCAAATTATGAAAATTTATTTTTTTGGCTTGACAGAAATGGATTTCTGCTCCTACGTATCTCCTGGTGCAATGGAGAACTCAAAGTCATGTAGTTCTTTAGAAAATGATTGTGGGTTGATTGATTTTAATTAAGAAAGAGATTTTTTGAAAAATGGGTTTTGTTTGAAAATAAATCCATTCTTGCACGAAGTTCAAGTTAGCACCAGACTACTCAATAAACCCTTATGATTCAAATGACATTGAAGATAGCATCCGCTATTCAATCACCAACATTGATCATTGCATGGATTAAAAACTATTTTTTTATTCTTTTTATTATTTTATTTTTGGGAGTACTCTAAGACAAACAAGTAAACATAATTTTTCATGAACTAAGTAAATATAATAAAATAGAATGAAAACACAACATCACAAAACATATTTTCTTTTTTCCTTAACATTTTTATTTTTATATTTTTATCATCTTTTTTATTTATTTTATTTTTTTAATTCCTATTAATCACAAGACATAACACAAAAAAAAAAAATTAAATTAAAATAAACACCATCACATAAGTAATAATCCTAAGTAACACAAACAATTAAACTCAAAATATTTTTTACTTTATTTTTTACTTTTTTTACTTTCTGATTTTTTTTTTATTTTTTTTATATCTTTATTTTTTTTATTTCATTTTTTTTATATCATTTCAAACTATACCTAACTCAAATTTATAAAACCTCTAAAAATAAAATAAACCATTCTTCCCAAATTTCAACGAAAAAGGAAAAGAAAGAAGAAGAAAGAAAAAAAAGTTAAACCCAAAAAGCAAAAGCCCATCAGAATTTTCTTAATCTCATTTGTAGCAGACAAAAGAAAGAAACATCAGGTTTTGAGTGAGAACGAAAGAAAAAGAAAAAAGAAAAAAAAGGAAGACCCAAACACAGTTTGAACGAAATAAGAAAAAAAAAAGAAAGGGAATAAAACAAAAGCTTTCGAAGTTAGCACAAATAACAGAGAGAAGAGGAAATGGGGTTCGGTCACATGGGTGGGGGGTCTGATTTTGAAACTACCAGAGAATGAAGACGGAGCGTCGCCAGTGGTCGTGGGTACGGCGACGATGGCAACGGGGAGGCGGCAGAGCGTCCGGGTCAAGCTCGGTGGTGGACGATGTGCGCTGCACGGCGGTTGACGGTGGAGGAGAAAGTCCGTGCGTGCGGTGTCTTTGGTGGAGGTGCGGGTCACGATGTGGGTTCACGTTCCGGTTTGGCAGGGGTGGCTTGATGGTGGTTTTCGGTTTGAGGGCTGCGAGGGTGATGGTGAGTGAGGATGGTCACCGTTTTGGTTGGAAATAGGTGGCTACGGGGTGTTTGGCGGTAATGGAGGTGAAGTGTTTTGTGGTTTTTTTTGGTGGTTGGGGTGGAGATTGGTTGAGGTGGTGGCTTGGAGGAAGAAGGAGATGAATAGCGAAGGGTGGTTGCTGGGTACGGTTTGGAGGAGATGGTGGGGGGAAGAGGCTTGAGCTCGTGGTGCTGTTATGAGTTTTTGGTGGGGATCTGATGAAGGGTCGTGGGTTGGAGAAGACAACTGAAAAAAATCCTCCCCCCTCCTTCTGTTAAGGAGGGCCCTTTTAGGCGTTTTTGATATCTGCCCGTGAGAACTGTGTTGTCTCCCTCAATTTCCATTTTTGTGATTTGCTTCCCTGTCTCACCATCCTTACTTTTCCCCATCCCTGATGCTTTCCTCTCTCATGTCAAGCAGTCCCTTGCTCATTCTTCTTATTTCGCTAAGGCTCTCTTTGCCTTCTTTGGGCGTAGAGGGGATGACATGAACTCTTGTAGCTATCGATGCTAAATTTCCTTCTTTTTTATTCATTTTCTTTTCTCTTTTCTTTTTTTTTTTTTTGTTTTCCTTTTGTATTAAATTAAATTAAGAAAAAGAAAAGAAACATTGCAATTAGGCATCAATTAACACAAAAAGTAGTTCCTGATTAAGCAACAAAAATAAAACTTTATGGACAAAATTGGGTATCAACACACTAGATTCAAGAAGTTTTGCTATGAGCACAGGATTAAAATGGAGAGGACTATGCCGGGTATGCCTTATCACAATGGTGTAGCTGAGCGTATAAACCGAACGTTGATTGAAAGAGTCAGAAGCTTGCGTGTGCAGTCAGGCCTACCGAAGTAGTTCTGGGCAGAAGCAGTCAACACAGTAGCTTATTTGATCAACTGAGGTCCATCGGTACCATTGGAGCACAGAATACCAGAAGAGGTATGGAGAGGAAAAGAGACAAAACTCTCACATCTTAGAGTTTTCGGTTGTGTAGCATATGTGCACATCAGTGATCATGGTAGGAATAAACTTGATCCCAAATCGAAGAAGTGCACGTTCATTGGTTATGGTGAAGATGAGTTTGGCTACCGCCTTTGGGATGATGAAAACAAAAAGATGATCCGCAGTAGAGATGTGATCCTTAATGAAATACTGATGTACAAGGATAGGCACAAAATAGACGCCAGTGACTTAAATCAAATTGAGCCAGTATTTGCATATATAAATGATGTCCCAGATAGTCCCATGACAGAACCAATTATAGCAAGTCATCAGCCAGAGGAACTTGTTGAACAGAGCAATGCACAGTAATTCGATACACCACAACCTCCTACTCCAGCTCTTGTATTGAGAAGGTTTTTTTTGGCCTCGTGCCTAACAGGAGATACATGAACTATCTATTGCTGACTAATGGAAGGGAGCCTAAATGTTATGATGAAGCTTGTCAGACTGGAGATGCTAGCAAGTGGGAGCTTGCTATGAAAGGCGAGATGAAGTCTCTGATCTCTAATCAAACATAGGAACTAGTTGAGTTACCTATGGGAAAAAAGGCACTTCATAACAAATGGGTGTATCCGGTGAAGGAAGAGCATGATGGCTTCAAGAGATACAAAGTCCGACTAGTTGTCAAAGGATTCCAGCAAAAGGAAGGAGTCGACTACTCCAAAATCTTTAGTCCAGTTGTGAAGCTCAATACTATCAAGTTTGTGTTAAGTATTGTTGCTAGTGAAGAGCTCTACCTTGAGCAGTTGGACGTGAAGACCGCATTTCTTCACGAAAACTTAGATGAGGAGATATACATGCACCAGCCAGAAGGCTTTTCAAAAAAAGGGAATGAGTATATGGTGTGCAAATTAAAGAAGAGCTTGTATGGCTTGAAACAAGCTCCAAGACAGTGGTACAGGAAGGTTGATGGCTTTATGCACAAGGAAGGTTTCTAGAAGTGTAATGCCGATCACTGTTGTTTCTTCAAGAGATATAAGTCCAGTTATATTATTTTGCTACTTTACGTCGATGATATGTTAGTAGTAGGTTCAAATATGGACGAGATCAGAAACTTGAAGATGCAGTTGTCAAATGAATTTGACATAAAAGACTTAAGTCCAGCGAAGAAGATCATTGGAATGCAAATCACGAAAGATAAGCAAAGAGGGATTTTTCAATTATCTCAGGCAGAGTACATCAACCGTGTTTTGCAAAGATTCAACATGGGCAACGCCAAACCGGTTAGCATACCTTTGGCCAATCTTGTTTGCTTATCCAAGGATCAGTCCCCTCAGACGGAGCAGAAAGAGAATTCATGGCTAAAATCCCGTATGCTTTAGCCATTGGGAGTTTGATGTATTCAATGGTCTGTACGAGGCCAGACATTGGCCATGCAGTGGGAGTTGTAAGCAGGTTTATGTCAAATCCAGGTAAAGCTCATTGGGAAGTCGTTAAGTGGATTTTGAGGTATCTACGAGGCACTATAGAGAAGTGTTTGTACTTTGGTAAAGGAGAATTAAAAGTGCAAGGCTATGTAGATGCAGACTTTGGAGGTGAAGTCGATCACCGAAGAAGTACCATCGATTACATATTCACCATTGGAACAACAGCTGTTAGTTGGATGTCACAGATACAAAAAATTGTTGCTTTATCCACTACAGAAGCTGAGTATGTAGGTGCATGTGAAGCTTGAGAAAGAATTGATATGGCTTCAAGGGTTGTTGACAGAGTTGGGATTCGTCCAGAAAAGAGTGTTTTGTATAGTGATAGTCAAAGTGCAATACATCTGACAAAGAATTCAGTCTTCCATTCCAGAACAAAGCACATTGATCTTCGTTATCACTTCATAAGGACTCTGCTTGAGGATGAGGTGCTAACATTAAAGAAAATCCAAGGAAGTAAGAACCCAACAGATATGTTAATGAAAGTGGTGACAAACGACAAACTGAAATTGTGTTCAACTTCAGTTGACTTGCTAGAATAACAGACTAAAGAATGTTGTTGCATTGATTGAGGTGTGAAGACAGATTGAAATCAGTCTTCCAGTGGGAGATTGTTAGTCAAAAGTAGGGCATCAACCTGTCAAGCAAATTGCACCGAAATGTGCATTTGTTTTTCAACAATTACTGCTCGTTTTCGATGCTTCACTTCTATAAATAGAAGTGATCATCAGATGAAATATCCATCCCAACAAGAGAGAAAAATCAAAGAGAGAGAGAGACAGAAAAAGCTTAGAGAGAAAAACTTTAATTTCTAGGTGTAATTAGGTTGTGAGTGTTTTGTAAACACTTTGTATATTTCTTTTTTCAGTAAAATATTTGTAGCAGCCCGTAGACGTCGACATAATTAGTCGAACTCCGTTATTAATTTTGTGTGTACTATTATTTCACATTTATTTCACTTTTTATAAATCTGATGATAGGAAAATTTTACATAATTTCCCAATAGCAATAGTATATGATGCGACATGGTTGAGGAAGTGGTAATTTCCTATGGGAGTAAAGAAATTTCAGCAGCATTTCCTGTGGCACAAATTTCATGTTAAATATGACTTACTTCATATGATTCTTCACGTAGTATGATAAGACTTTCTCATATTAGTCTTGAGGCTGGTGGTGGAAGCAGCTATGGACAGAGCAGACATAGGTAGGCAACACCTACTAGTGGCGATAGTGTTGAAGTTAATTGGAACTCAGGCAGCATTGCAGAAAAGTGAAGAGCTACAGGGAATAATTAGGTAAGCAAGGAAATTAATAGGAAGATGAATATCAACGTCTTGTGCAAGAAGTAATTTGGAAGTAAATTAAATTGTTAATGTTTTGAAATAGAAAAAAAAACTGAAATCATTGATTTGAGGATACTCAAAAGACACTAAACAAAAAGCTCACAAGAATAAATATATGTTGATATGGCTTAAGATGATCAGAAAAAAGTACAAGCTATCAGCTCATTGTATGAAGGATAGAAAGAGAGAGGCTGCTTATATGGATACGTGAGACAGATAAACACCTTGTAGGAACTAGGAAGGATGCAAAAAGAGAGAGGTTGCTTATATGGATATGTGAGAGAGATAAACTTTGCTAACATGTTAATCTCATAGATCTTCGAACTTATTTTTATATATTATAAATAGATTTAAAATAACTTCATGTTATTCAATAAATTATTATGGATTCGAACAATGTTGTCAACCATCGCGAGGTTAAAAAAGTTTTAAAAATGAATTTATTCAAGAAATAAAAAGATTTTTTTTTATTAAACATCAATTATTAAAATAATATATAACAATATAAATGAGCAATTAATTTAAGCAAAGAAACATGAGAATAAAAGAGCCACATAATAAAAATATTCCATCAATCAAGAAATTAAAATAACTAATACTAAAAACAACGAAAGGAAGTCACGGTTTTTTTTATTTTTATCATCGTATTTTCAATTTTTCCAATTAGACTTAAGCCCAAACTCAAAGTAGAAAACAAAGACTTAACCTATAACAAAATAAAACAAAATACAGCCCAATAACTAGAAAACACATCAAGTTAAGCCCAAATGTGGAAATAAAATTCCAACCCACCTAATAAGTTTAACCCACATACATTAACCCACATACATCCACCCAAAGGTATCGACAGACTCAACTCTCCTATCTAACAAATCCAAACCAAACCCAAACAAAAAATAAAAAAAAATAAAAACGAACAGCCGAACAGGGAGGTGGATACGGCGGTTTGGAACGAAGGATGGTGGGTGGGCATGCATGGCCCATGGGTGTTGCTGTAAGGTGCGGTGAGGCAATGATTTGGTGGTTGTGGAGTGATATATGTGTTGCGGTTAGGGTACATAGTGTAGAAAGTGGTGGTTATTTGTGTTGTGGGTACAGCCTCAGGCGTACATGTAATGGTTGTGTCGTGAGACTATGCGTGCTCTACAAGGGGTGACGTGGTTAATATCAAAGGTTGATTATCTACAGACCACACGCAGCATCGATAAGCTTTTTGGTTTGAAGTGTTTATCTGATCGTTGCCTTGTTTAGTTAGATGATTTGATCACTCAAGTAAGATGATATATATGAAATGATTGTGTTTTATTTATGGAAATTCCACCATCCAATTCGATAGCATTTAATAATAATTAGAGACAAACTACTTTTTGCTCTTGTCAAAGGGCATTGAAGAAGGTCTCAGAATGAAATTATTTTCAAGCTGTATCAATTTCTGAAGATTCATATATATTGGAATAAATAATAGCTTATATCACTACTTACAATACAAGGGAAAAATATGTTTATTCCAGTATTTTTTTTCTTGAATCACAATGTTAATTATTAAAACTAAAATGGACCATTAGAGTAATTAGAGAATCTTAACTATAAAATAAATTAGCATAATTGTATAATTTAGACAAATCGAGAGTTGATTAAGTTAAAAGATCAGTTCAGCAGTTTGATTGCGGATCAAGTAGTCAAATTAAAAAAAAATGTGATAAATAAAAAATATTTCATATATAAATATTATATTAAAAATTACTAATAGTGATAATAATATATTGCTTGGATAATAATATAAATAAAAAAATTAAGAGTATTACTCAATAATAACATATGGTCAAATGGTAAAAAACACATCATCACAAGAGACTTTTAGGTTAAAAGAAAAATCTAGTCTGACTGTCCAAGCAAGTCATCTAAGTTTCATTGAGACAAATTGGATTTGACAAGTTTAGTGAAAAAAAAATATTAGGAGCAAGAACTGGACCAACTCAAGGGATGATTTGCAGGTTTAGCAAACCAATCGAGCAGGTCTAATTCATACAACTATGTTGTTTAGTAATACAATAAGATACAATATAAGAATTCATGTTTGCTGTCATCAGCCATCTCCACATCTATCAAATTCAAAAGAAAATCTAGCTAGGACATTAAATGTGCTTGCAAATGGGGTGGAAATAAGTTAGACTTTGTCTAAATAGGCTTAGGTTTATTTTGTAAAATATCAGTTTGAGTCTAACTTATTATATATCATAGGTATTTTTTGGGGGCTTTACTTAACATGTTTATGAAAACATAAAAGCCTAGGCTGACCCGAAAACATATTTAAATATTTATATTACACAAAATTTCATATAGGTCAAGAAGCTTAAATTTTTATATTAATGCAAAGTTTAACAAAATTATTATATTATGTATAAAATAACTAGTATATAATTAATACATTTTGTAAATATTATAAATTCTTAATTATATGTAGATAATGATAAATAAATTAGTCAGCCTAATAGGCAAAATAAGCTTGATCAAAATCTCAATTTTAAACCCGACTTATTTACTAAATAGGTTATGCCTAGGGGTGTAAACAAGTAGAGTGAAACTGAACATTTGAAGGTTAAGCTTAACTTATTTATTTAAACTAGCCAAATTTAAAGTATGAGCTTGATTTGTTTATATCGTTTATAACTTGATTATTTTCATTTCCTTTATCAAATCTTTTCTTGAAGTATTTTTTAGATTTAGTAATTTAGTGTTTGATAGGTTATGCTAGAAGATGAAGTAAAAATGAGAATAAAGTAAAAGACTCTTTAAAAATTAGAGTTAGGTAAGTGGTAGATAGCAATAAAAGAAATCATGATTCTCTAAATAAAATTAAAATTTACTAAGTAATAGTAATATATAAATTATTATTTAAACCTTTACTTTTGTAAAATTACAAAAATTTTGTGACTAAATATATATACACACACATGCAAGCTATTCATAAGCTTTTAATGTCAAGCCTATAAAATTTGAACTTTGCTCATTTATATAATCTAGCATAAATTCAAGTTTGAGCTTATTTGTTTAGTTAAACAAACGAGTTTAATTAAATATTTAACGAGTCGAGTTAAAATAGTTCACAAATAACTCAATTCATTTAAACACCTAATTATGCTTAAGTAGATCGCAAATAGTCTAGGCTATAGACCTTGATAGGTCTCCTAACATATTCTCACCCTGACTTGCAAAGCAACACAATCCCCCCTCCCTCCCTCCCCATTGGAATGTAAGAACACCTAATGGGCGTTTTATAGGAAAAATAAGTATTTAAAGAAGTACCTACTAGACAAAGCATTCACAAGACAAATAAATACTTATTAGGTTAGAATAACATCTATCTATCTATTATCTAATCTAAAAGTTCTTTTATTACAATTTCCATGTGACATTTTTTCTTAATTTTGATTTTTTAATTATGACATTATTTATTTGTTTTTTTTTTGTCTTTTCATTTGTATCTGTTTAACTCTTGGAATTGAGTATGGAATTAGAACTTGAAATTAGAATTATATCTTTTAATTTTAATTTTTATGTTTAGAATGTCATTTAGATTTGAAATTATAATTTCATAAATCAATTTCATGGAATTGAAAAATAACTAAGTTAAGCATTTCTCAATTAGGCCTATACTTTAAAAATTACCAATTTCATAACTTAAAAATTAAACTCTTTCTCTCTCTCTTCACATTTATTTATGAACAATCATATTTATTAAGATTTTATATTTATATAAAAAATTATTTATAAATATATAAATTATTATAATAGCTATTTAAAAAAAATCATGAAAATTTATTTATGAAAAAAAAAGACTACTATATTATAAAAATATTATTGTATGAATATTTTTATTAATTTTAATTTTTTTAAATAATTTTTTTAATATTTTAGACCATATCTTTAAACAAGAAAATTATAACTGAATTTAGAATTATAATTTCTTATTTTAATTCTTTAACAACCTCAAACATAAAATTTAAGATTAAACCAATTCTAATTCTAAAAGAATTAGAATTGAAATTAAAATTCTATGTTTTAATTCTAATTCCGCTTATCCTATTTATATTTTTCTTGACTTTTGATTTTATCTAACCATTCAAATTTTTCATTCTTCATTCTTGACTTTTTATATTTCTTTGACTTTTTAATTTTTTTCATTTTTTAAATTATTTTAAAAATAGAAATCAAAGTGTAATTTTTAATAAATTATAAAAAAAATAATTTATTTCGTAAAGTAATTTTAAATAGAAAAAATTAAAATATACATTAATAAAATGTCATATTGCCTTTCAATATTAATCTTGTAACTTTTAATGATAAGAATAGTTAAATAATATTATAATTTTATTTAATTTCTATATATTTTTATTTTATTTGTATTTATAATATTAGCATAAGACGCTTTTAAAAATTTATAAATATATATACGATAAAATAGAAAATAGAGATATTGTTTAGTACATGACATCTTTATTGAGAGAAAAGTTATCAAAATATAAATAAAATTGAGTTAGAAAACTATTTTGTGAAATTAAAAAACAAAAGATAAGGAATAACAAAATAATGATTATAAAGATTTTGCATGCCCTAAAAAAATTTACTTAACATGCCAAAATAATTATAATAACCTTTTTTCATTATAACATGTATTTCAATACCCAATTTTTATTTTATTCAATTGATTATATTATTTATTTTATTATTACTTAATTGAGAAAGTTAATGTAAGTTATTCAATTTTTTGTGAATTATTAAAAAAGTCTATTAAGCTTACAAGGTGGATAAGAGAACATTACAATTCTACTCTTTTTTATTAGAATTTAAATAAATATTAATGATAATTTTGAAAAGTCAAAAGTAGGCACCAAATCTCCTAATATCCTAATCCCTATTATAATATATATATTCTCAAAATATCCTTTCACTTGATATGTTAGAGAATAATTTTTCAGATAATAATTTTTTTAATAATATTATATTTATATATATAAATTTTAGAATATAACTCAAAATTATATATTTAAAAAATTTAAATTTTTTATTCGAACTAACACATGTTAGTTATAATAATTATAGGTTATAGATATAAATATTAAAATTTAATAGTAGAGATTATTTTAAAGATATAAATATGAAGATTGTTTTTAAAAAATGGAAGTAAATAAAAAAATTGAATCAAAGTATATATACTATATACCAACATTTTTAATTTAACCCTTACCCAAAGAAAAATAATAATAATTTAAGCAAATTAAAATGGGAGTCCTAAACTAAAATGGATGGAGACGGGTGCATAGTGGAAGAAACTGTTGCAGTTATTCCGCCGCATAAAATCGGTGACGTTTTCACAGTCCCTGAAAGTGTCCGACTCAATTGCTTTGCTTTCTGTTGTGTTGTGTGGTGTTGTTGCGTTGCGTGTAACTGTGTTTCCTCGTCCGACAAACAAACCGTACGCTATTAGGTCGTTCTCGTTTGTTCGGAAGGCGACGCAGATTATGCCACAACCACGAGGTGAATCAATTTGCTCATAACTTCTTTGCTTCATACGCAGTCTCATCTCATGTCTCCAAAACTACTTATTTTTCCTAAATACTATACTAATATGTTTCTAATTAACGGTAACGGTGATGATGGTGTTTTTTTGTGACAGAGCTTCCGGGGTTTTACTATGACCCAGAGAAAAACAGGTATTTCCCCACCAAAGGCCCCATACCTGGCTCTTCAAAGCCCGCTACACGAAAGTCTCCCCAAACCTCCACCTCCTCCTCCTCCAGGACCTCCACTCAGGTATAATAATAATAATTATTATTATTATTATTATTATTTGAATGTTATATGTTTTCGCCTATTGGATTTTTAGTTACATGACTCCTTGAATTGAATTGGATTTGAAGTCTAGTCTAGTCTAGTCATTCTCAAAAGTCAAAAACAAACTTGATTGATTTTAGTTAGTTACATTATTACAGGAAAGGAGGAGTTGTTGTAGGAAGCTTAGAAACAGAACTTCTAAACTGCTTCAGGCTAGGGAGTTAGATGGTCATGTCATTGCCTCTCACTCCCACAAATCCAAGTGTAACTTCACCGAGGAATTCCGAAAGATACAAGCATCACAACCTGCCGTATGTTTATGATTCCAAATGTTCACTTTTAACTGTGAGTGAGCCTTACCTTAAATCTCAATTATCATGTCTAAAATTGAATTTGGTATGTTTTGTATTGCAGGTTTGGAAATATCGGGGAACACATAGGATAGGTATTAGTGCTTTGGAACAGATACACGTTGATGTGCAGACATTAGAGGGTCAATCTGAATCTGATGTTTTATTGACAGGCAGCATAAATGGCTCATTGAGGTAACTCATACTTTTTCCATTTGCATTTGTGCTTGCATTCTCTAACAAATTCCAGGACCATGGATTTTGATAGAAATCTCTAATCATTGAATGTCTTTTCTGAACTATTCTTGGATTTTTAACTTTTCAGATTGTATTTTTATTGGCGATGGATATATGTACATAAATAAATAAAATATTGTGAGGTACTTTGACTCTAGTGGGATTTTTAGATTCTGAAATGGTGTTGTATTTTGATAGAACTTCTGAAATGGTACTTTTAAGTGTTATGGATATTACACAATGGTTTACATTTTTTGTTCCCCTCTCATGAGAAGAAAGAAAGCATTTAGTGGATCCAGTAAGATGGTTTTCTATTACTAAATGTCAAACTGTGGCTCAGGCTTGGCCTTGTTTTAGGCTTCTTGCAAAAAGAATTGTTTTTGCAAAGAAGCACATCAAGTAGTATATCATATGCTGGAAAGCATGGAAGTTAGTAACTGTATAGTTTTTGAATGTGTGTACAGTGTATAAAAGTGTACAAAATAATAAGCGAATCCATCTTTGTATTCAATAAGCTTTTTTATAATCTCTTCAACAACAACAACAACAAAAACCTTTTCCCACTATGTGGAATTGGCTACATAAATCAAATGATGCCATTGTGTTCTGTTCTATCATAAACTAAGTCTTTAGAAAGGTCATTTATTTCTAAATGCTTTTTAATGGTTTCATCTAGAGTTTTCATTGGTCCACCCTCTACCTCTAACTATTGGACTATCCTCCATCTAATTAATTCACCTTACTTGGGCTTCTATTGATCTTCTTCTCACATGGCCAAATCACCTTAGACGAGATTCTACCATCTTTTCCTCAATAAGTGTTACGTCTACTTTCTCTTTAATGCATTTATTCTTGATCTTGTCTTGTCTAAGCTCATCAAAATATATCAAATAATAAGCTCATCCAAATGAACAAAATTATTTGTGCTTATTATGTCAGATAGGTGCTTTCAAGCAAAAATACGCTTGTTTGAACTGAAAGCAGAAATTAAGTTTGTAATTGCAAATAAGATCAATTAGTGCAAGATAAGGCTCAATAAAGAATAAAAGATCCTGAATTATTGTGGTAGAGAAAAGAAGAATTAAATACCCTCCATTCATTGCATATAGAAGATTAAGAGATAGTTAAGTAGCAGGTAAGTTGATCACTTACCTTAGTAATAATACTGCTAACTGTTAATATGTTTTGTCTTTAATCAATTCGTGCATAGATTTTCATCTTGACATCAAATTGTTTAATTTTGTGCTCTAAGTTAATAACAATTTACCTCAATATATTATCAGTACTTTGATGATCCTGCAAATTGATTGGATCACACTGGTTGCATTTGAACTTAAAAACATGTTTATTCTTTATTTGATTCTTGTGAACTTTCGATGTATAATGTTGATTACTATTTACTAGTTGTTGCTTGTGAAGTTCGGTACTCGCAGTTTTTCTGAAGTTGGAAGGGTTGGGCAATGTTTTGATGGCGTGGTAGAATGGATGCCAGAATGTGTTAAGAATTATGCTGAAGGGAAAACAGATGAGCATAATGAGGTGCCTGGGCCGGTTTACAGACCTAATTCACTGCTTATGTCCTCCAGTATATCTTGTATAAGATTAGGTCCAAAGTGCTCTTCTCATGCTTTGAATGGTGGTCCTATTGTTGGACATGCATTGTATCCTTTTTATTTTTTCATTGCTTCATAAACACTATGTAAATATATATATTGGATCATGCATGTATGGTAAAGATTAAAATATAAAGTCATGTGACTTTAAGTAATTTCTAATCTTGACCACCCATGTGAGATTGAATGGTCAACGTATTAGCTCCTCTCACCTCTCATAATTTGATAGTGCTCTCACTCGATATGCCACCTATATATATGTTCCCTCTATGTGATTTATATATATTGTATGGTATAACTCATTTTTGACATACTTGTAGAATCCTCTCTATCATCAATATTGAAACATCACGTTTCATTTATTTTAGATAAAATTGATCTTGAAGTGAAAGATCTTAACATTAACAACAGATTTACTACTTTGGGATCAGAGACATCAGGTGGATCAGTTTATACTATTGGTCTTGGTGAACCATTAGATCTTGGGCCAGGTATAGTGAACACATGGAGCAGGCTAGAGGAAGTTGCTTCTTTCAAGTGTACCCTTTGGACAGCAGAATATGATTATAATAGACATCGGGCTGTAATTGGCAAGTTATATATTGCTCTCCTCTCTCTCTTTCTCTCTACACACACACACACACACACACACAGCCACATGGCATTTTATGCGGAATTTGTACTTAACAGTTAGTGTTAACTCATGACCATGCAAATTTATTATGTCTTGTAGAAAATGTGGAAAAGATTGTATTATTTTTTTCTTAATTTGAATGATTACCGCATGGTAATATATATAGGGGATTAGGGAATAGTTGTACACTAATTTAGGCCTAGAAAACAAGCTAATAAAGTCCTAGATAATAAACAAGAGTTAAAGCTCTAAAAACAATGATATATGAATCACTGTCCAACCGTCCAAACAGGGTAGATATCGCAACACTCCCCCTCAAGATGGTGAATAGGTATTCTCCATTCCCAGCTTGGATAAAATATTCTGGAATAGTGTATTGCTTAACCCTTTGGTGAGTACATCAGCAAGTTGACCTTGTGTAGTTACATAGGGTGTACAAATCAACCCACTTTCCAACTTCTCTTTTATAAAATGTTTGTCAACTTCAATATGTTTTGTTCTGTCATGTTGTACCAAGTTATGAGCAATGCTGATTGCAGACTTCTTGTCACAATAGAGTCTCATTGGTCCATCCCACTTGATCTTCAAATCTTCGAGAATGATCTTTAATCAAAGTAGTTAACATACATCTTGCACCATAGCTCGAAATTCTGCCTCTGCACTAGACCGTGCTACCACATTATGTTTTTTGATGCTCTATGTCACAAGCTTCTCGCCTAGGAAGGTACAATACTCAAAGATTGATCTTCTATCAATCAGTGATCCAGTATAGTTAGCATCAGTATATGCCTCAAGTACTAACTCTTCAATAGAATAACTTTCCCGGGTGTTCCCTTAAGATACTGTAGTACTCGATGAGCTGCTTGTAGGTGAACTTCTTTCGAGCTGTGCATGAATTGGCTTATTACACTTACTGCATATGCAATATTTGGCATGTGTGAGATAAATAAATTAATCTTCCTATCAAACGTTGAAACATTTCTCTGTCCACTGCGGCATCTCCTTCTGTTGTTCCAAGTTTTATATTTGGATCTATGAGTGTGCTTGTTGGTTTGCAGGCTATCTTACCAATTTCTTTGAGTAAATCTGTAACAAATTTTTGTTGGGAGATAAAAATACCTTGCCTAGAATGAGCAACCTTAATTCCAAGGGAGTATTTTAGTCTTCCTAGTGATTTGATCTCAAATTCCTTAGCCAAACTCTGACTTAAAACCTGTTTCTCCTTAACATCATCTCCCGTCACTATTATTTCATCCACATACACCAAGAGAGCCGTGACTCCCCCTGAAGGAGAGTACTTAATAAACAATGTGTAATCCCCTTGGCTTTGTCTGTATCCCATAGCCAACATAGCTCTTGCAAATCTTCCAAACCACGCCCATGGTGATTGCTTAAAGTCATACAAAGCCTTCTTCAATTTACACACAATATTGGCATTCAAAGTTTTCTCGTAGCTTGGACTCCATGTAGATTTCTTCCTCTAGATTTCTATGCAAGAATGCATTTTTTACATCAAATTGTTGTAGGTCCTAACCATAATTAGCTGTTAATGCCAATAAGACTCTGACTGTGTTCATCTTTGCAACTGGAGCAAAGGTCTCTAGGTAATCGATTCCATAGGTTTTGGTATACCCTTTGGCAACCAACCGTGCCTTGTATCTTTCTATTAACCCATCTACTCTATACTTCACTGTATACACCCATTTACACCCCATAGGTTTCTTCCATTCTGGTAATTGCACCAACTCCTAGGTTTTGTTCATTTCTATCGCCTCCATTTCCACATTCATAGTTTGTTTCCATTTTTCATTGGACAAAGCCTCAGATAGAGTGGTAGGGATGGTAATGGTATTTAGGCTGGCTAGAAAGGCCTTATGTGATGGTGAGAATTTTTTGAAGGACATGAAATGTGCAAGAGGGTATAGTGGTCGTTTAGTGCAATCTCTTGTTCCTTTTATGATGGCTATGGGCAGGTTTTGATCATCATTATCCACATGAAGTTCAGTTTTATTTTGTAATGAAGAGTTAGAAATTATTACCTCATTCAAAGATTTCGAGTTGGACTCTTGGATCTACATAGGTTCCGGGATGGCCATCTTCCTTGTGAACACTTTGTCTTTGCCAAATCTTAGATTTTCAAGAACAGGGTCTGTTTGTGGTCTTTCAAGCACGAGTTCAAGTGTGGTTTCAGGCACAAGTGTTTGTGGTCTTTCAAGCACGGGTTCAGGTGCGGTTTCAGGCACAGGTGCGACAGGTATAGGTTTAGGTCTAGATATAGATTCAAGTGAATTTTCAGGGGTATGGTTGGACATAGATGTGCGATGAGGGTCTTTAGATACTGGTAGCAAGGACAAGTCCAAATCCAACAAAAAATTCTCCTTATCTTCCCTTGAATTCTCCCTCTGAAGATAAGGTCAAGTGAAATAAGACTCCTGTTCATGGAATATGACATCCATTGATACATAGAATTTTTTAGATGGAGGATGATAGCACTTGTACCCTTTATGGGTTGCAGAATAACCCACAAAGACACATTTTAGGGCCCTTGGGTCAAGTTTTCCCCTATTTTGACTGTGGACATGAACAAAAGAAACACATCTAAAAATCCTAGAGACAAGGTTATTTGAAGTGTGTAGGTCAGGGTAGAAAGTTGAGAGTATGTCCATCGGGCTCTTGAATCCCAAAACTCGGGTAGGCAAGCGATTTATGAGATGAGTGACTGTGAGAATGGCTTCCCCCTAAAAGGACTTTGGAACATTTTTCTGGAACATAAGGGCTTGGGTTTTTTCAAGGAGATCACTATTTTTTCTTTCTACTACCCCGTTTTGTTGTGGGGTAATGACACAAGATGATTCATCTACAATTCATTCTCTTTGGAAAAAGGGTTAAGGGTTTGGTTAAAATAATCTCTTGCATTATTTGATCTAAATCTCTTGACAGTAACTCCAAACTGATTTTTGATCATAGAATAGAAATTTGGAAGGACAGTACTGACATCAGATTTGTGTTTGATCAAGAAAATCCAAGTAACACGAGTGCAGTCATCAATAAAGGAGACAAACCATCTTGTCCCAGGAACATTAGGATTGGTAGATGGACCCCAAATGTCACTGTGAATGAGGTAAAACGAAGCAGAACTACATTTATTACTAATTGGAAAGGTTACGCATTTGTGTTTAGCAAGCTCACACACTTCACAATGGAAATTTTCAACACTAAGACCTCTAAACAAAGGGGAAAAGGATTTTAATAATTCTAAAGGATGGATGTCCAAGTTTGTTGTGGTGAAGCCAAATCTTTTCTTTATTGACTGAAACAGATTCTAAATTGAAGGAATGGTGCAATCTGTTCTGCATTGGTGTTTGAAGGTAGTAGAGGCCATCATGTTCCTTAACACATCCAATCATCCTCCTCGAATTCTTATCCTGAAAAACACAATAATTGTTGTGAAAAATCACAGTGCAGCCTAAGTCTTGAGTGAGTTTGTGTATAGAGACAAGGTTTGTGGATAGTCTAGGGACATGAAGAACATTTTTTAAGATCACTAATGGACTGATTTTGACGTCCCCAATGCCTACAATAGTGGTCAAAGACCCATTAGCAGGCTATTTTCTTACTGCTTAGACAAGGAGAATAGGTAGAAAAATTATTGGATGTGTGGGTCATATGGTCAGTAGCTCCTGAGTCTAAAATTCAGGAATTGGTAAAGGTTGTACTCGAGGCACTTAGTCCAATTGGAAGAGGAAACCTACCTGAATATGCCGAAGAACAAGTACCTGAAGGCTTCTCAAGGTTGTTAATGAGTGATCTCACCTTCTCAATCTCTTCTTGGTTGAGATTGCCCAGTTCTTGTGATGTTGGTGCACCTTGTGAACCTCCAGACTGTTGAGATCGAATATCCTCCATATCTTTGCTCTCTAGACAATTAAGGTCTCAAGTATTTCGAACAGAAATATCCAGCAATGAAGGCTAGTATCGTCGACAATGAAGGTCAAATGATTAACAGGGCGATGAAGGTTGGTATTGTCAGCAATGAAGGCCAAACGATTAATAGGGCAATGAAGGCTGGTATCATTGGCAATGAAGGCCAAATGATTAATAGGGCAGTGAAGGCTGGTATCGTCGACAATGAAGGCCAAACGATTAACAGGGCAAAGTAGAGTAGAAACGCAGAGGTTTCAGAGTGAAGGAGAAATAGAGGCGGTCTCAAGAAAGAACCGCTGTGATACCATGTAGAAAATGTAGAAAATATTGTATTATTTTTTCTCAATCTGAATGATTACAACGTGGTAGTATATATAGGAGATTAGGGAACAACTGTACACTAATAGTCCACACTAATCTAGGCCTAGAAAACAAACTAATCAAGTCCTAGAAAATAAACAAGAGTTAAAGCTCTAAAAACAATGATACATGAATCACCGGCCAACCGTCCAATCGTCCAATTGTCCAACTGGCCAACCTTCCAACTGTCCAAACAGGGTAGATATCGCAACATGTCTCATCTCTTATTAGCAATCCCCTATACAGATTCCACCCAGACGAGTCTTGATTGTTACCAATTGCTTAGGCTGTAAGAGATAATTAATTTTAGGCCATAACATGCGCCCAAACCTTTGTTAACAGTTTAGCATGAATTCTGGATTATTGAGTGTTTGTTTCAGTTCAATGCACAGATTCATTATATTTTGGCACTTTTCACCTCATTCTTATAGAAAATACTTATCTTAATCCATCAAATTCCTTCACTGTTTGAGTTTCAGTTTACAAAATTTAGCTACATGGAATGATCTAGTGTAGCTTGTATTAATATGGTTGCAAACAATCTGTTATACTTCTGTCTTTTGTCTGCTTTTGCTTCTATTTTTATTATAAGGTTAAGATAATGAAAAATGAGCAATAGGAAATGATTTAATAATTAAAAGTCTTGGTAGTTCATGAAGATGACAATTATGATATATACGCTCTTGCCATAAGAAATATCTGAACAAACTTTTAGATGTTAGAAGTTTTTTTTTGCCGGTTAATTTTATATCTAATCTTTTGTAAGACATTCATTTGTGTTTTTATTTATCTTTCTTAGGTACTAATTTGGGAGCTGCTTCAGTGGATTTGGAAACCGGGATGACATCATGGTTTTTACGTTGTAAAAGTGACGTTTTTGCACAACAGATTGTAAATTCAGTAAGTTATCCCTTTTATATTAAAAAATTTGTAAGTTATTGCTTATAAAATATTATCCCTTTTTTATGTTTTAAAAAAAGTCAGTTATCCCTAATAAAATACTGCCTAGTACATGTTACTTTATATTATGCATGTTCCTTCAATCAAATAAATCATTACATTGAAGAAAAGCTTAGATTTTCATCATGTCTTCATGAAAATGTAATTTTGAATTTAATTCTAGGTTGGGAACATGGAGACAAGCATTTGATTCTAGGGACATCAGGTTAAAGGGGTTTTTTTTTTCAAAAATAAAAAAAAGAAGCATTCAATTTACATTAGCTTGCGGCAATTTACACATTATGTTTCATCCTACAGCCTTTTTACATTGTCTCTCTTATCTGCCTATCTCTCTCATTCAATCTTCCAAATCATTATTTCCTCTAATATTTTTTTCAACAGTTGGGACTTTGGAGCAAAGCCTTTTGAACAGTTTCAGTGATTTTGGTAGAAATAAGGACAGAAAAACTGATTTTGAGGTTCATTAGTGTATTTTGGCAGGGGGTTAATGCTTGTATTTTTCATAATGCTTCTTTGTCCCTAGAGATGGGATATTTTCATGGATTCTCTATGGTGCAGTGCAGAACCCATGGTTTCTATTTAAGGGAGCCTTCCTGACATTTGCTGAGGGACTTGAGAGTTTTATTGCACTGATGATTCTTTTTTTTTTTCCTTTTTCGATTTCTTTGCTCAGGAGATTATTTTACCCTCCTATTTACTTTTATTCCTTCTTGTTTCCTCCCTCTAATAAAATTTCTTCTTTTGTAGAATGAAATGTGATATTTAATGGTTTCTGTCATTTTTATGTTTTCAGCTGTTTTTCCCTCAAAATCATGTCATATCCTTTTGTCCATATTATGAGGTTGTGATTCTTAAAATATTTTAAATAATAATTTATTTTTGTTTCAGGGAAATGTCATTTTATGTGGACTCAGAAATGGGGCAATTGTCACTGTAGATTTTCGTGAGAAAAGAGAAAGGCTTTCCAGTAGACTTATTACACACCGGATACCTTACACATCTTCAGATAAGAAAGTTGGAAGTTCTAATAAAGAATGGTTCAAGGTATTTTATTTATTTTTAAAACTAAGAATTAAGGAGAGAGACGGAAGATTTCAAGAAACAATCAATATATAGCATATGACAGATGATTCACTTTGTTAATTTCATTACTCTATTTGCTGTAGCTGTTGTTGATATGCTTATGCCCTCACCTTTTGCAGCTCACTGGAGACATATATCCTTCTCATACCATAAGGATGCCTTCATCTATATCCTGGTTAGTCAGCTTTTTCCCTGTTAATTGTCTATTTGACTTATATCTTACTTGATTTGAAATTTATTGATTTTGACTAACTATTTTCTTGAATTTATTTTGTGGTTATGATACTAGTTTGGTGTCACTTCAGTTTGATGATCAGTACTTCTTGGCAAGCTCCATGGATGGATCGGTTAGTTGATTCTTTAGGAAAACTATTACCTATATTTATCATTTAAGTCTGCTCTTACTTGGCATAGAATGCTGATTATTTGCAGCAGCATCTCATGATTAGGCATGTGTATGAATTTATTCCTAATATTTAAAGAGAAATTATTTGTATTTAAAGTGCAGAAACTAAGTCTGGATATTTATAGATCCTATTTAATTAAATTTGTTTTTTCGGAGGAGATTATTTTTTCTTAGTCCTCTTGATCCTGCATCACCTAAATATTAAAAGGATTAATATAATGACCAATGAAGGCATTGCAAACACAAACCAAGTCTATTAACTATCACTCTTTCTGATGGAACTCCTTTTATGTTAGTAGAACTGACAAGATGACGAAGGGAAATTTTACCAAAATTGTCTTGGTAGCAACCATTGCTATCTGCAGACTGCAGATATGAGAGAAATTACTTCTTAGATGACCTGTTAAGTTTTATTTTTATTTTTTTGGGTTTAGATGAGGCTCTACGATCGTCGCCTACTCCAGAGGGGTGCTGTTCAATCTTATGAAGGGCATGTGAATTCCCATACTCGTATACAGCTTGTGGTTGATCCAGCTGAGAGATTTGTTATGTCAGGTGGATGTTATTTCAGTGATGACCTGACATTATTTCAGTGATGTTATTTATTTAGCATCCTAGAGTTTAAAAAATCTGACTTAGTCATCTGACATCTCAGGTGGAGAGGATTGCAACCTACGGCTATGGAGTATCAAGTCTGGTGAACTGCTTTTTGAGGACAAGTTCTCTGATTCAGTTCTCTCCACTGTGTGCTATCAAACGTGTAAAAGTAGTTACCACTATACTTTTGGCCTTTCTCCTTTCAATTTTATGAATTCTTCTTTGTTATTTTTGTTGTCAGGCACTTTTAGGCGTGGTTTTACTGGTTGCTCATTTTAGACTATATTATTTCACTGTATAGGTTTTAAAGCAGAGAAGGAAAACCAATACAAGCATGACTTTTCTCTGGGTGCATGGCTTGGATCACATGAGGGACTATTTTATATGCACTGGTTATGAGTGTGAAGGGTCCTGCAGCTGCTGCTGGGCTATCCTAAACTGACATGACTATGTTTGGATATCCTCAAAAGCACGTCCAGTGAACTAGATGCGCACAATACCTGCTATAAACTTTTTGAGATGATAGTCTGCTTGCTAACGCCCTATGGAAATGGAAATTAGGTCTTTTTGAGATGATAGTCTGCTTGCTAACGCCCTATGGAAATGGAAATTAGGTCTTTCTGGACTACCAGGTTGGTCTTGGTCTTAGCATGAGGGGATCAATGGGCTTGTAGATATACTGATATGATGTAACTCATTATAAAGGCTTTTATGGGAGTAGAGATAGTAGCACATAGCAGAGGTGACCAATTACATGCAAGATTTTTTTTTTTGAAAAAACAATTACTTGAGGGCTATGGCTTCTTTCCACAAGTAGTGCTACTCATGTTTTGAGTTTTGACAAATTACCTAATATCACACCTGAATTACTAACTAGCAAACCTATTTAACAGAAATTCTATGATATTTAATCACTAATTCATTCTTATATTTAGTTTGTAAAAATCTTAAAAATAAGTGGTAAAGTCCTTCATATAAGATGATGATTACTTTTAAATTGTAATTCATTATCTAAATCCCTTTTAAATTAGTCTTAAAGATCAATGGTAAGGTCTTTGATATAGTATAGTTATTTTAAGTTAGGTTGTAATTTATTACCACAATTTCTTTTCAATTGATGGTTAAGTATATGTAAATTTTTGGTTAAATAAGCTTGCCAGTAGGTTGATCAGTTGTGATATAATGTGATGTGTATGCAAATGTTAGGATCATTATTGTTTTTGCACCATGGTTTCTATGTTGATCATCTTGTGAGTTGACTGTGAGAATCATCATATGCTAGCCCACCATAGTTGTACTAGTGACAGCTGTGGTACTGTTAATTGACTAGTATTATTAGCATGAATAATGTTAAATACATATATCATCTTATATCTGCACAATTTTTATCTTTTAATTGCAGTTAGTCTCACTTTGCATGTATACTCAAATTCTATTATCTCACACAAATGTGAGATGATGTTATTTTAAGGGATGAACTTCCTAATAGCATTTGTTGTTTGAATAAGTCTACATAATATAACCTTACATCATTTTTATTAATTAAATATTAAACTTATCTAATTAATAATTTATCTATAATTAATTATTTAATTATTTACTTAATAACAATTTTTGTCATAAATTCCTTAATTAATTATAAATAAATTATTGGTTAAATAAGTTTGTACTTGATTAATAAAAAGTGTGTAAAAATGTGTGTAAGTAGAATTACTCATTATTTAAACTTTGATTTATTTTCCTTTTCTTTTAACTTAATTTTAAAAAGAAATGGGTTGAGCAAAAAGTTAGTTAATGCTACTACATGAAACGTGGTGGGTGGACTAGAAATTTGCAAATTTTATTTAAATAAATGGTGAAATAATTTGTTTTTTATTTTAAATAAAAAATGAGTTAGAAATTAAATATTTTAAGAAGTTTCGTAAAAATAGGGAACAGGACGTGTAGGAGGTAGGTCGCCACAATTTTCTCATCTTTATCAAGGTTGAGAGATGAATTGAGAATAAAATTTCCTAAGGTTTTGATTTTACTTTTTTTTTTTTAAACAAATTAAGTAGAATAGATATCAGTGTTGTTTTTATATACTTGTGTAGATCTAAGGTGACGACCTTAGTACAAATAAAATCTTAAGAATTTGATTATGCTATTTTTTTTTTTCTTTTAGGAAGTTTTTTCATACTCTTTAGTGTGAAACTAACTCTCATTTATAATATTATGATTTTTTTCCGATAAATATTTTCTCACAAGCTCGCATCTTGACTTTATAAAGATCTATTAATTACTAAACTCGAACTTGCTTATCATCTTGTAAATTTTGATTCCACTGTTTTCTTTCTTTTATATTTTTTTGGTCATGATTGCACTCTTCAATCGCTAAGAATTAGTATACTTATTGAAGGCCAAATTAGATATTTACTTGTTATGTTCAATCCAGTATTTTGAAAAATGGGTCCGATCAAGTGCACTTCATATTAGTCAAGGGTCATTTCTGATATACATATATTTTGTAATCTAAGTTATTAATTTAATTATAAAATATATTAATAATTTAGATTAAGTACAAAAAATTTGTTAAGTAAATTTTTTTTTTTTGCAGATTTCTTTTTTTATTTTATATTTTTTACACACCATCATTACTATTATCGCTATCGGCCACCTTTCATCGTCAGTTACCTTTCATATATTTTTTTAAAATCTTTACACACTCACATAGAAAAAATTGTAAGAAATTTTTTTAAAAAAATTATTATATGTAAATATTATCGGTTAAAATATGTACAGATTATTTATGAAAAAATATAAAAATTAATACAATTTTAACGATATTATTTTAATTAATATTATTTTAATCGATAATATTTACATAATTATGTAATTAAAAAAAATAAACAGTATAACCTTAAAAATCGTTGCCGACGATGCTATAATAATAGTGGTGGTAGTATTTAAAAAAAACACAAAACCAAAAAAAAATCTGCCCAAAAAAAAACTTACGACAACAAATAAAATAAAAGAAGTATGATACACTATAACTTAAGAATGTGTACCATAACAACGGCATTAGTTAAAGTAAAAACTTAAAACCGCACTAGCAGTTACAAAATAAGTTCATTAGTCTTATACCTAAAAAAAAAAAAGAATCATCAGTCTAAAAATTAATTTTGAAAAATCGGTGAGCCTTCACAAAATTAGAATTTGGGCTCAAATAAGTTAAGCAATAATTGAGTTCCTAATTTTTTTAATAGTCGATGTTAATCTCAAATAATATGAACGAAAATTATCTAAAATTATAAAAAGAAAGTTTGATAAAAGAAAAAAATAATCTAAATCTCATATGCTCATCCTTGCACCTTATATCTTTTTCAAGTTTGGATGTATATATTTCATGAGATTGGCATGTTTTTCATGATATAACAATTAAAAAAAAAAAAGTCCCACACTAAAATTTCCCCTTTTCTTCAAATCAGAACCCAAAAGAAAAAGAGGAAAAGAAAACGAAATCTTGAATGAAGATAAGGAATAATTAAAAAGGAAACACAAATAACCAAATAAAGAAAACAGTCGTGAAAAAGGAAAGCTGTCAAGGCACTTTGATTGCTTTTGTCAAAGCAGGCAAGCAGTTCTTTTGATATCCTTTTTGTTTGACAAACATTCTCTAGCCAAGCTCTTACAAAGCATTTGAGTTGATTCTTGGCAACAAATTAAAGTAACTAATTAAAGTGACAAGACCCCTTAAAACCAAAAGTGAAGGCAAAATCATGTCCAAGTGCCTTACCTACCACTCTTTAATTTAGCTCTCTTGTCTAACATGAACCGATATTTTCATTATTTTGGGTTAAAACAAAAGCTTTAAATGGGATGGGAAAGGATATAGTGGAAAATGTTGAATGTCTTCGGGTTTGCGTAACATCCATTAAATTTAACAATGAATTTAGTAAGTGGTACTGTGTCACAATGTTTGGAATGTGAATGTTTTTCATTCCATAAAATGCTAAAAGATAATTTATGATGATTATTAACACTATGGAATCTTGGTAGCTATATCCCAAATTTTGAAATCATGATCAAAGTGGCTACCAATAGAGCTTCCAAAAATCAAATGAACATATTCTAGACAAGCAAAGCGACGAAAATGAACCCAATAATTAGTCCCAATCACTTTGGCAGTTTCATATGATAAATTAACAAACAAGAGGTAAGAGACACTGGATATATATGAGAATTGAGTCAGCCTGTAATGGTTTGTTTCATTTTTAAAGGAAAGGGACAAAGTATACTACGGGAGTTGAGGAGAAAATGATGAGGATATTTTGGGTAATTGAGGATGAAGGATATTGACCCTTCAAACACCGCTTTGAATGCCAAGTCTGTGTAACTTTTTCACGCAAAACAATGGTGGATGAGGGATATTAATTTCTTCATACTTTTTTTTAACTCCAATTCTCCTTTCATTATTGTGAGCAACTCCTCGTCGTAAACAAAAGCCCCCAAAACCTTCATTGCAAGTTGAATCATTATGTCCCTTCCCTCAGTGTGTTTTTATCCTTTGGACCATTACCCATTAGGTAGATGGATGCCCTTTTTTTAATCAGTAGAGTAGTCGACAAGTATCTTTTCTGAATTTTATTAGGGACTATCTCAATTTTTCATTTTTGTCCAATAGGATATTCCTAGAGCTAAACAAAAAAAAATGCCCTTTTCTAAATAAAATGAAAAAAATATCCTTCCTATTTAATTAATATTTTTAAGACACCTTATTTTGATTCCTCCTATATTCTCGTTTTTAATTTACTGATTCACAAAAAAAAATTCAATTTGATTCTTCATTGATCAAAATTTGCTTCAATGTCCGTGAGGAAGTTATAATGCTTACTACATGAATGTCACCAATAGAATTATATTTGGCATCATATTATTTAGCTTGTATATATCATACAATTCAGCATTTTATCACCAAAAAGAAGCCTAATTAGCCTTATAAATTAAGACTATTCAGATGATCTACTGAGGATAAATTTGGCAGTGTTTTGGAGATAAAATGATAAATAATTGAGAAAATGATAGAAAAGAAGAAAAATATGATGACCATTCTGAAAAGAAGCAACCATATATATACATATATAAAACATAATGATGACTAGAAATAGAATCTCATGTACATATATCCTCATGTTTAAATGATTGGAACGTGTGGTTCAGTTTCAGACAACAATATGAATAGAGACTGCACTCATATCAAACTGCATGCTTTGAATCCCTAGAACTCCAAACCAATTCTTTTCAAAAGGACAAAAACTAAAAAAAGAAAATAATAATAATATATAACGGGGAAGAAAGCACAAAAGAAAACCTGAAAACCACAAACCTCTCGGTAATATTAATTTTATTTTCTGTCTTAATTTTTCTTTTCTTTTTTTGTGGGGGGTTCAACACTGATAATGAACTTACCTGTTTGAAATGGGGTTTGGACCACTAGGGACTTCATGCTCACTGGCATTGAAGATCTTGTTTTGCCATTGCAAAGGAGGCCGTGGAGCTCGAGAGCGTCCCCTCTTTGGACCCTGCTGCAGTTGATCAGGAACATTGATGACTTTGGTGGTTTCTTTTGGTGTCATATCTGTCTTGGAATTTTGTGTACTAGTGCCTTCTCTTAATTTTGCTGAGGCAGCAGCTACCATGGTGTTCTTCTTCTTGGCACCATCTTTGGTAGAAGCTAAAGGAGAGAAGCTGTGTTCTGGAACAGCCATAGCGAAGTGAAAAGCTAAGAGCAAAAAGAAGAAGAGGGTCATGCAAGTGGTAGAGAGAATTGCTGCATCACCAGCCATGCAAAATGAAGTGCCTTAATTATAAAAATCATCCAAGAATCCTAAGTAGCTTAATTATAAGGTAGGTAATCAACAAATTAAAAGGGACAAGGGTTGAGTAATTGAATTTTTTGATTTTTTTTTTTTGAAGCTGGAGGTGACAAGAAGGTAAATAAGTGTTCTGGGGAAGATACCTTAAGCTATAGGGTTTATTATATTATAATGATAAAGAAGTTCAACTCAGAGTCAGAGAGAGAGAAAGAGAGAGAGAGAGGCTCCTGAAATATGAAAAGAGGAAAGGATCGAGATTGGTGAACCCTTACTTTGACGGTGTGATGGGTGTCAGATACATAGCTTTATCAATATGTTCTGCCGTATTGGGCTTGGCGGTGAAAAAAAAATTAGGAGTTACTAGCAAATAAATGGTTACTAACAAATAAGAACTTCCCAATTCCCTATTCATAAATCACCTAATTCAGACCAGTACGAGAGTTAAAATTTAAAAATGTCTATATAGGTTGAGGTTACTGGAATCCATTCGGTACAATCTTATTTTCTTCTTGTTTTTTTTTTCGTAAACAAAAAAGTGTGTGAAACTCAGGACTCACCATAAATTATGACGCTAGACCAAATTTATTTATAGTATTCGGAGTTAGAATCCATTTTGAGAAAGTATAAAATTTGGTTCTAACTCTTTCTTTTTAACTTTTTTTTTCAATCATTTTAATTATTTTTTATGTGTCTATTAATTCAATTAAGTGAAGTTAAAAGTAATAAATAAAAAATGATTAAAAGGATTAGAGGAAAGAGTTAGAGGAAAAGAATTAGAATAAGTTTTGTTGTTTGAAAAATGTTTTATCTAGCTACCGTTCCAACCCAATATTGCATGAACAATTATTCAAAAGACAAAAAAATGTGAGAGAAACTTGGTTAGGTTGGTATTCACGATTTTTAAGATAGGGAAGGCGCGGTCCGAAGCAATGCATAGCTTCCTGTGAAGAGGACCAAAGAGAGCCCGCACACGAGTTAAAGAAATCTTGGATTTATGGGAAAAAACACAAGCGCACACACACACAAAAAAAGGACCAGAGAGAGGAGTGATCATGTTCTCTCTGGTGAAGAAGGCAGAAAATTAGTTGCTAATCATTTAAACTTGATCCCATAAACCATTTCGATGAATATTTATTTATTTATTTTTCATTGGTATTGTGTTCTGCCTTCAATCCATGAATATTGAGACAGGTAGATAAGATACTGCATGTGCTAATCTTTGCCTAGCATGACTTTTGTGGGAAATTTAACTGTGTTTTAATGTAGAGAGAGATCAAATTAGGGATTTGGCGAAAAATCAATGCATGGTTTACGAGATATAATAAAGTGAAGTTTGCATAAAACTATTTTAACAAGCCAACTTTAGAGACCTTAATTTATGCTCCCTCCATGGTGAGTTTTAGATTGTCAGCTACTCAACTAGGAAGGGTTGAAAAAAATTAAATCTGATTTCAGCCTTCTATTTTTGCCCATTTTGGTTGATAAATGTGGGAGTTATCAGTCAAATTAAGTTTCTAGTTCACGAGGACAAATCAACAATTTTCTGGAAAATATATGACTAGCGGGAAGCAATGAAGCCTTCTCAGTAGGTCTGTGATTGTGAGCCTCAATGCCAAGACTTTTGGGAGAATTCCAATTGAAAAAGGATAGTAAAAGGAGTGGGAAAGTAATACATGCATAAAAAAAGAAGGTGAAAAGTGAAGCACATTTGGAAAAGTAAGATGTATTATGCTTTTGAGAGGTAGGTATGCATTATGCATACCGTTCCTACGGTGTATTTTACATCACATATAGCTGATCAAGGAAATATGTTTGGTAGAAACGAGCACGGAGGAAACGTAATAGAAGGGTGCAAAATGAAAATGTGCTGAATGAGTTTTTTTTTTCTTTTTTTTTTCAATCTTTGGCAAGGTATTCACATACATTGCAGTGAGACTAATCATTAGACACTATCACAACTAGAAGGCTTTACTAAGTTTAATAATGCATGTACTACATATTGATAGTGCACAAATTTTCATATGAAAGAAAAATAAAAATTCACCGGTTCATTGTATAGGACGTAATATATGTTAATTGAATAATGTTATTCACATATTAAAAATTCTACATTAACTTTATATTATACTAAGTTTAATAATGCATGTACTACATATTGATAGTGCACAAATTTTCATATGAAAGAAAAATAAAAATTCACCAGTTCGTTGTATAGGACGTAATATATGTTAATTGAGTAATGTTATTCACATATTAAAAATTCTATATTAACTTGATATTATACTTGTTTGAAAAAATAAAAATAGATAAAATATGTTGGAATGTGTGTTTTTCTCTTATTATCTAAAAAGAAACAATGTAAAAATTATGTAAAATTTTTTATGTGTAAATATCATTACTCATGCTAATTTATGCAATATAATTAGAGTTTTCTTTTCTTTTTATCTGAGAAAGTTGAGGCACCATTTTTTAAGGGGACAAAAAAGAAAGACTCACATAGATGGTAGAAAATGAAAAAAAAAAACAGAAAATTATGATGATTTCAGTTAAGTTATGGTCAAGTGACACGAATTTTCTTTATCTTGCAATAAGTTTCATATTATTTATTGTTGTGTTACAAAAGTTTTCTTAAACTTAAAATTATAATTTTATTTTATAATTACTATATTAATTTTACAATATTCTTTGAGGTGTGATTAATTTATAAAAATATTTTCTTGCTTAAATTTCATAAGAATATTTATTGTACACTGTATACTACGAATAAGAATGCATTATAGATTCTGATTAAAAAAAAACATTTTAGATTCTAAAGAACATATGATAGAGATAAAATTTGATTTGCATGTAATTTTTCCCTTTTCTCCAAATCAGAAGATAACACTCAACAATAGCTAATCGTAATAAAAGTAAACTGCAATATGAAGAAAAATTTGTCTACTAATCTCACAGCAAATGACCATAACAAAACCTTGGTCAAAAACAAAAAATCAGAAGCCAACATAAAAAGAAAAAAGGAAAAACAAAATCTAGAATATAAGGAATAATATAAAAGGAAACCGAAATAACCAAATAAAGGAAACAGTCGGTAAAAGGAAAGCTGTCAAAGCACTTTGATTGCTTTTGGCAAAGTCAGGTAAGCTGTTCTTTTGTGATATCTTTTTTGTTTGACAAACATTCTCTAGCAATACTTACAAAGCATTTGAGTTAAGTCTTGGTAACGAATTAAAGTAACTAATTAAAGCGATAAGACCCCTTAATACCAAAAGTAGAGGCAAAATCATGTCTCCGATAAGGATTTTTTGCAATTTAAAAAAATACAAGAAATGCAGTTACTGTTCCAACAGTTTCATATTTATTAAATTTTATTTGTAATTTTTATTTCATCATAGAGTTAAACATTTCTTAAGATTGAGATTTCCAACAATAAAAAAAAAAACCTGCTGAGGATCCTATTCCCTCCGCATCTTACCTCTTTTTTAGTGTGTGTTTAAGATAGTTGTAAAAATTTAATTATTTTAATAATCGATTATTATATATATTTTTGTTATAATCAATTATAATCGATTTATTTTTATATTTGAATATGTTAGTTAAAAAGTAATTATAAGCTACTCTATTTCATTTAGATGGTATAAAAAAATTATTTTTATACATTAAATTACTAAAATAGGTATAAAATAATTAAAAAAATTATTTGATTGAGGACAAAATAATATTTACATATCAAAGTACAATGAATAATCTATAAGTTAGAATCATAAGTTTCAGTGTGTGTTTGAAATAATTGTGAAAACTTAATTATTTCAATAATCGATTATTATATAAATTTTTTTTGTTATAATCGATTATAATTGAATCAGGTTTATGTTTGGATATGTTAATTGAAAAGTGATTTTAAACTAATCTGTTTTATTTGGATGGTATAAAAAAATCATTTTTATACATTAAATTAGTAAAATAGGTATAGAATGATTAAAAAAATTATTTGATTGAGGATAAAATGGTATTTACATATCAAAATGTTATTTACATATTAAAATGTTAAGAAATAATCGATAAGTTAGAATCATGAGTTTCAAACTTCAACATTACGAAAAAAATTTTATAATACATTAAATTTCGTATAAAAACTGAAGTTATAACACTATTGAAATATTTTTTTAAAAAAAAAGATGTTTCAACAGTGATTTAAGTGTTGCCAAACATGCTCTTAATCTTTAACATTATAAAAAAAAGCTTACTTTTTTTTTATAATACATTAAATTTTGTGTAAAATTGAAATTAATTTTTTCAAACATATGAGAATGTTGTTCAAATAACTTTTTTACTAAAAAAAAGTTTAAAACTTAACCAAACAAGCTCTTAAAAACTGTTTGACACCACGTCTCAACCTAAATTTTAAAATAGATATCTTTTTTATTTATATAATTTTCAACTTATTCATTCATTAATTTTTAAAATAAAACTTTTTCATCCACATCTCATCCACACTTAAAATTCTAAACAAATCTCTCTCTCAGACTTAAAAATCTTCAAGAATGTGTTCCTTTGTTCATCTTATGAAAACGATAACGAAAATTAATAAAAACAGAGCAACGTCTTTACAATTCTTAATAAAAATAGGATTAATTAAACTTAGATACATCTGCATAAACAGTTTGCTTTAACAACTTTCGTTAATATCATCCCCATAAAATAGATGGAGTAACACGTTATTGAAATTTTTAAGATATAAGTTTAAAGGACGTGATTAATAAAAATTCATCTGTAAAGGATTCATTAATAAAATTTGTACATATGAATGACTGGAAGGTTTCTACTCTTAAATTTAAGCAGTAGTGTGAGACAAAGAAATGTGAGTGTATTTCTTCCCACAAAATTACTAAAAGACAATTTGTTATGATTAAAACTTTGAAATCTTGGTAGCTTTCATCCCAAAATTTGAAATCATGATCAAAGCGGCTACCAATAGAGTTTCCAAAAATCAAGTACTCATCTTCTAGACAAGCAAAGCAAAGAAAAATGACCCAATAATTTCTCCAAAGCACTGAAAGCAGTTTGGCAGTTGCATATGATAAACAAACAAGAAGGTACTATCACTATCCAACAAGAGGAAAGAGACACTGGAGAACCTTTTCAAAGTTAACACCGTTTGTGAGTTTGCCCCCGTTATCTCATTCTCTTTTGTTGATGGGCACCTCTTCCCCTTACACTCTCACCTACACCTTAACTCACGCGTCCTCTGCACACTACACTCTCCACCACGGGCTTCTCTGCCTCTATGGCACCATTGTCATCCACCAAAGCTACTCATGCGTCGGCTTCATCCTACAACAGCAGTGTTCCTCCGAGGACCAGTGAGATTGACCTTGTTGAACTTCCACAATCACTATAGTTACATCAATCAATAATCTAACATTTAGAGCTCAGCTAGCAGCATGAATAAACTTTAGGAGAAATTTACAATGCTCTTATTAAAGTTTTGAGCATTAATGCTTTAACAGAAATTAACTATAATAATAGGTAATCAAAAGTTGACTTTTTAAAAAAAATAGTTATTTATTATTTAAACTTTATATATTTTTTTTATTTTCACCATATGTCTTTACTGTTATTCTTCTCTATTAAGGCTTTTTTTTTTACAAACACCTCCACTGTTCTTCATGTGCTAAGGCAGTGAGTTCACTGCCAGAAACGGCACCGACGGCGAGTCCATTTATGACTCCAAATTAGCCGATGAAAACTTCATCAAGAAGAACACCGTGGAGTTTCACAAAGGATGTGAATGTGACTATGAGCGCAATTGCCAAGGGTCATGCTCGTGGTGGTGTGGCCATGGAGGTGGAGGTGCTACGCTGAAAACAGCTCACGTTCGCAAGGGCTAGGAGGTTTTCGATCTAGTTGTAGGAAACGGCTCACGTTCGTAGGGGTTGGGAAGTTTCGGATCTGGGTGCTACGTAGGAAACGACTCGCGTTCGTAGGGGCGCTCATGGTGGTGCGGTCATGGAGGTGGAGGTGCTATGCCGGAAATGGCTCGCGTTCGAGGAAGGCGCTGCCGTTAGAGATGGTGGTGAGGGAGTTGAGTTGGAGGGTGGAGGGTGGAGGGAGCTTGCAGGAAATCATAGAGTTTCATTTTTTAAATTTGAAATATTTTAGGAACAAAACTTATAATTACTTATTGTATTAAAAATTACTTGTTATTAAGGTTACAAATATAAAATATGAGTCGTTAATCATTTTTTAATCAATTTTCAAACAAAGTTAATGATGTACAAAATGGAATATCAATGCTCCAAAACCATTTAGGAGTATTAAAAATGTTTCCTAAACTTTAGTTAGAAATTAGAACCTTAATTTGAGATTTTACATGAGAAAAGAAAGTAAAACTTGAAATTGATGAGAAATTTCTGTAGGAATTCTGGGGTGTCTGAAAAAGAATTAAATATATAGATGAGAAAAGAAATATATTTATTTAATTAGAACCTTATTTCTTTTTGTAGATGAGAAAAGAGAGTAAGACTTAAATATCTTTTATATTTTGAGGTGTTAAATATTTTTTTATTTAATATTTTTATTAAATAATAAAATAATTATTAAAAAGATATTTTAAAATAATATAAGAATTTTTTTATCATTAGATATTGACCCATTAAATAGAGAAGTATTTGTATAAATTTTGTTTATATAATTATATAAATTAAACTAATTAACATCTAAATACTTACATAAATTTTTATATTATATAATTATTTTATATTAAAAATAATAATATATTACTTATTAATTAATTTAATCCATACAATTTATATAGATAAAATTGGCTCAAATATTTCTGCTTCAAACATCGCCTAGGATACCAAATCCGTGTAACTTTTTCACGCAAAACAACGGTAGTTGGGGGAGGTTTCTGCTCTTTTTTACTCCAATTCTCCTTTCATTATTGGGTACAGTGAGCAACCCCGCGTCTTAAACAGAAAGCCACATAAACTTCATTGCAATTTGCAATTTGGAATCATTATGTCCTTAATATTTTATATATTTATTTTTTTATTTAATATTTTTTATTTAGTATTAAAAAATTATTAAGAAATTTTTTAAGAAGATATAATAAATTAGAGTTCCCTTTAACAATTAAATGACAGAAATAAACTTTCTAATATGACTATTTAATCTTTTTGAAAACTTTATATTTTGTTAATTAGTAGTATATATCTATGACGAACTCATTTTTCAAATTATCCCCTTGTACATAACAATTAACTAAGCAAGAAAGGCAAGTGTAATTTTTCAAATAAAAAACTTGTTGATGTAATAAACACAAATTTCAGGGATGTCATTATAATTACCCCATAAAACTATTGAAAATGTTATTAATATCAAATAAACACCAAAAGGCCACATTAAGTCTAAATTAAATAAATATTTATGAAATGTTATTGTATACGACCAAATACTTCCCTCAAAGCTCAAGTTAAATATTAACGCAGGTAAAAATGAAAAAGTTAAATATTAACGCGTTCTCCCCTTTCAACCTTCACCCTCTATTTCTGTGTGCCCATATAAGAATCATTAAAAGTAAAATATTGCTGAAAATTACTAAAATGAAAACAAATTAACTAACTTAGACAATTTTGATTAATTGATTTTTTTTATTGAAGCAATTGCTCGTATAATTTTAAGTCAAGAGTAGTAAATAAGAATTTTTTTTTAAAAAAAATGAGACTCTAAAATTCAAATGACTGACATTACAAATAAAATTCGCCTAAAAATTTACTTACTACAACTAATTATTATTAAGTATATTGATTAATTAATTAATTAATGATAAAATTGATATTCAATTGTCCATAGATTAAAAACTCAATCGAAAGAAATGGGAAGCATATATAATTGAAAGATGGATATATATAAAGGAGCAAAAATATGATGACCATTCTGAAAAGCAGCAATTATATATATGAACACAATGATGATCATTGAAGTAGAATCTCATACAAACATATATTCATGGTTCAAATGATTGGTACGTGGTCAAGGATTCAGCTTCAAACAATTATATGAATCATAGAGTACTGCACTGATTTGCTTTGAAGCCAGCACTTCAAATTAATCCTTTATAAATAGCCAAACACTTTCTTTTTGGGAAGAAAGAAAAAAGAAAACCAGACAATCACAAACCTATCGGGTGTTATAACATTAATATTAACTACTTTTTTTTTTCCATACTTGTGGGGTTTTTCTACCTTGATACTAAATTTATACCTGTTGGAATGGTGTTTGGACCACTTGGAATTTCGTGCGCACTAGCATTGAAGATCCTGTTTCGCCATTACAGTGCGTGGTGGCCGTGGAGCTCGAGAGCGTCCTCTCTTTGGACCCTGCAGTTGATCAGGAACATGGATGCCTGTGGCTGTTTCTTTTTGTGTCATATCTGTCTTTGAATTTTGTGTACTGCCTTCTCTTGCTGAAGCAGCTATCGTGGTGTTCCTCTTCTTGGCATCATCGTTTATAGAAGTAAAACGAGAGAAGCTATTTTCTGGGAAGGCCATAGAAGCTAAGAGCTAAGAGAAGAAGAGGGTCATGCAAGTGGTAGAGGGAATTGCTGCATCACCAGCCATGCAAAACGAAGTGCCTCATAAAAATCATCCAAGAAGCCTAAGTAATTAAATATTTTATTAGGTAGGTAATCAACAACAAATTAAAAGGAACAAAGTGTTGAATTTCATGGTTTTAGAGTAGAGGGAGAAGAGGGAGATGAGAGAAATGGAAAAACTTGTATATTGATAAAATGAAGAAGCTGAAAAATACAATAGGTAAACTTGACTTATATAGCCAACTAATCCAAGTAAACTAACTAATCATTAAAACTAATTCTAACAAACTCTAACTAATTCTAACTATTTTAACAACTCCCCGCAAGCTGGAAGGTGTACATTACACTTCCAGCTTGGGATGACCAATACAATCCAAAGCTCTAAATGTTTAACCACCTTACAAGGCAGAAGCTCCAAATGCTTAACCACCATATAAGACAAAAGCTCCAAATGCTTAACCACCATATAAGGCAGAAGCTAAAAACAGTAAAGCCAACAAAGGGCAAAAACTTAACCATTAAGCAGAAGCCACAACTCAAGGCTTAACCACTTAACAGAAACAAGAACATCCATCAATGCTTAACCACCACCATGGGCAGAAGCTTACAATAAAAGAAAATCAATGCTTAACCATCCATGACAGAAGCTCACATCAACACTTAACCATCATGGACAGAAGCTTACAACAACAAAAATCAAAGAAGCAAACCACCAAACAGTTGGTGTACACAGACATCAGCACAAAAGTAATCAGTATGTATTATAGCTGCAATAGCCGACTCCCCAAACCAACGTTGTAATGAGTTATCTGAAAGCAGGATACTCAAATTATCAAGTACAATCAACAATTGACTATGATGCTCACATAGCAAACGAAACGAATTCCATATTTCCCAAGAATCAACCGAAGTACTGGAGCTTGCACTAGAGTCATCATCAGGCTTCCCCAACGGAATCCTAAGCCACAACTGCATGTTCTTAAGGTCCTGTAAGATTTGATTCACACACCTAGCATAGTTAACACATGAAGTTCCCTTAGGAGCTGGAAGAAGGCAAGCCTGTAAAGAGAGACAAGAGGCCCAAGCTATTTCTTGTTTGAGAACAGTTTCAGAATCCACCCTAAGGGTGTCATCTTCTGAATCCAAGGCTATCCACGAGCTAATTTTTCCCACTACATGAACATTCCATTCGGTTGGGTTCAAGGAAAAGTCTGATGAAGCTAATCGCAAATCATCAACAGAAAACCCCAAATCATACTTTTTGTATTATGCTTGGCCGATAAGAAGGATGCATCAGAGGAGCGACAACAAAATCGAAGGCTCCAACAATGATATTGAAAGCGAGGACGTGTGGCACATTGTAGTCGAACGACGTCTCTATTCCGCAAAATCGAGATTTGCCAGTATCCCCTTCCCTTTCTCCGAGAGGCATTTTCACCAACCTTCAGTTGCAGTGTCAGTTACCCAGACACAGAAGAAACCAGAATTCTCTGTTGTGTAGATCTGATGCATCGAGATTCAGATCCGAACAAAAACACCATCATCGTGTTGATCTCGATCAGATCCATATGGATCTTGTCGCGACCGATTTAATCGCGGCGAAATAGCAACTTAAATTAAAATTAATTAAGTTTAGGAGTCGCCACCAATTTTATTTTTTTTATTAGGAAAAATTGGAAAACCCAAGAAAAATAGTTTTTGAAACTAGATTGAATTCGGGAGTCGGTTATGTGTAGGGAAGGATGGAAACTTAATCACACAGCACCCCTAACACACCCATCCTAAGACGGTACCTTAAATTAATTATGCAAATTCTTAATAATTCTTGAAAATATTTGTTTTACCCCTTTCGTAAAAAATATAAAATAAACAAATAAATTATGAAAATTTAATTTTTGGCTTGACAATTGAGTCCCGCTCCTACGTATCCTCAGTGCAATGAGGAATTCAAAGTCACGTAGTTCTTTAAAAAATATTTCGAGTTGGTTGATTTTATTATAAAAAATAACTTTAAAAATTTGAATCAACAAGCCGTCGCGCCGATTATTCAAATTAAGAATTAAATAGGTGAAACTCGCGTCACGCTAGAGACGTCACCCATTGATTATCAAGTTTGTTACAAAATTTTTATTTAAAATTATCAATTAATGGCTGATTTAACTTAAAAAATTGAAAACATGATAATAATTTAAATATAATATAAATAATAATAATAGTAACAACAACAACAACAACAACAATAATAATAATAATAATAATAATAATAATAATAATAATAATAATAATAATAATAATAATAATAATAATAATGTAAACCATCAAGTTCATGTCCGCAACTCGAGACGTTTACAAAATGCAAGGGTTAGCAAGTTTGTCGCTGAACTCGATAACCCATATTATTATTATTATTATTATTATTAAAGAAATCAATTATTTTTGTTTTATTTTTACTTTTACCATTTTTTAGCCCAATGACCCTACTACTTAAAAAAAGAAAAAAAAGCGATCGAGAAAAAAATAATTGGGGCCTTACGAAAAGTAAAACGAAGAGGGGTTTTCTTTTTGCTTTGGAACGTTTTTTTTTTTTCTTACGAGAGAACAGAGATGCGGTGGTCACGGGAGGAGCACCGAGAGAGGAGGGAGGAGCGGCTCCGACGACCCTAACGGTGGCGCGCCGGAGTTCGACGGGCTCGATCCCGTGCGTGGGACGACCGGTGCAGGCGCAGGTTCGCCTTTTCACGGTGATTCGCGCAACGCGAGCGGCGTGCGGTGGTGCTTTGGGCTTTGATGGTCACCGGATCGTGGTTGGGCGGTGTGGTTCGACGGTGAAGAGGCACTGGTTGTGGAATGATGGAGGCTTGGTTTAATGGAGGATTTGGTGGTGGTTTTGTGACGAGGGGTATTTGGCGGAGGAAGGTGATGACTTCGTGGCGGAGGGTGTTTTGCTAATTGCTGCAAAAATTTGCTATGGAGAGAATAATATGGCTATGTAGGCGTAGTGTGTAAGTGAGGCTAGGTGAGAGTATGTCGTGTTCTTAGTATATGTTCGATGTATGGGTTAGGTGTTTTATAGGAGAGGATTAGGTTGAGGTGTTTGAGTTAGAATGTGATTAGGAGTTTGTTTAGGATAAGTGATGGGAGGTTTAGGATAAGTTTGTTTAGGATGAGTTTGAGATAGGATGGGTTTATGTTAGGATAAGTTTGTGGTAGGATAAGTTTGAGTTAGTTTAGGATAGGTTGGTTTAGGATAAGTTTGTGGTAGGATGAGTAATGGTTAGTTTAGGATAGGTTAGTTTAGGATAAGTGATGAGTTTAAGTGTGAGGATAACTGATGGGTTGTGGGTTAACGGGTTATGGGTTAACGGGTTGGTTTATGGGTTACGGGTTAATGGGTTAATGGGCCAATGGGTTGAAAGATTATTATTTTTTATCTTTTTTTTTATTTACAAAACGCCCCGGATAAAATTGGGTGTTCACAGTTGCCCCTCTTTATTTGTTTCTTACTAGATAAAAAGAATAACCGTAGTTTTTCATTTTATCATGGTAAGGAACGAGTAAAGACATTAACTCGAATTTTGTTCAGGAGCGAAAAGAAACAAAACAATGCAAAGAGCGATGCGCTCAATGATAGAAACTTAAAAGACAGGAGCCGATGCGCTCAAAAGCAAAAGACAGGAGCTGATTGCCCTCAAGAAGCGTAAAAACAGGGAGCGATGCGCTCAAAAGTAAAAGACAGAGCCGATGCACTCAAAAGCAAAAAGATGAAAATTTAAAATACATGAAATGCATGGAGCCGATGCGCTCAATGTAACTTAAAATGACAATGGGCAATCGAGTCCCAATTTAAAAGTCAATGGGCAATTGAGTCCCAGAATTTAAATGACAATGGGCAACACTAAGTCCCAAAAATTAAAAGACAATGGGCAACTGTGGCCCGAAATTTAAATAATAATGGGCAACAGAGTCCCAAAATTTAAAAGACAATGGGCAACAGAGTCCCAAAATTTAAATGACAATGGGCAATAAAGTCCCGAAATTAAAAAAGACAATGGGCAACAGAGTCTCGGAATTTAAGTGACAATGGGCAACAGAGTCCCGAAATTAAAAAGGCAATGGGCAATAGAGTCCCAGAATTTAAAAGGCAATAGGCAACAGAGTCCCAGAATTTAAATGACAATGGGCAACACTGAGTCCCGAAAATTAAAAGACAATGGGCAATTGTGGCCCGAAATTTAAATAACAATGGGCAACAGAGTCCCAAAATTTAAAAGACAATGGGCAACAGATTCCCAAAATTTAAATGACAATGGGCAACAGAGTCCCGAAATTAAAAAAGACAATGGACAACAGAGTCTCGGAATTTAAGTGACAATGGGCAACAGAGTCCCGAAATTAAAAAGGCAATGGGCAACAGAGTCCCAGAATTTAAAAGGCAATAGGCAACAGAGTCCCAGAATTTAAATGACAATGGGTAACAGAGTCCCATAATTTAAATGGCAATAGGCAACAGAGTCCCAGAATTTAAAAGACAATGGGCAACAGAGTCCCAAAATTAAAAAGACAATGGGCAACAGAGTCCCAGAATTTAAGATGACAATGGGCAACAGAGTCCCAAAATGAAAAAGACAATGGGCAACAGAGTCCCGAAATTTAAAAGACAATGGGCAACAGAGTCCCAAAATTTAAAAGACAATGGGCAACAGAGTCCCAAAATTTAAAAGACAATGGGCAACAGAGTCCCGAAATTTAAAAGACAATGGGCAACAGAGTCCCGAAATTTAAATGACAATGGGCAACAGAGTCCCGAAATTATAACGACAATGGGCAACAGAGTCCCAAAATTTAAATGACAATGGGCAACAGAGTCCCAAAATTTAAAAAACAATGGGCAACAGAGTCCCAAAAGACAAATTTTAAAGACAATGAGCATCTTGACCCAAAAAGATCTCCTTCTTTTATTTTTTTTCTCTCTTTTCTTTTTTTCTTTTTTTTTCTTTTTTTATTTTCTTTTTTTATTTTTTATTTTTCCTTTCTCTTTTCTTTTTTTTCTTCTTTTTTTATTTTTCTTTCCCTTTTTCTTTCCCTTTTTTTTTCTTTTTCTTTCCTTTTTTTTTCTTTCCCTTTTTTTATTTTTTTTTTATTTTTTTTTTAAAATTTTATTTTAAAAAAAAAATCATTTGAACCAAGGACAACTTTAGAAAGTTTTGACCAATCAAACCCCTCGTTCACGTGCTTTAGCCGATTGGACCTGATAACTTCGGTCCTCATCCTTTCTTTCCATTTTCTTCTTCTTTCTCTTTCCTTGTTTGCCACTCTCAACTCTCCTTTTGAGGAATGAAATGATCATCTTTTGTCATGAACCCTTGTTGGTGAGTCCTTGAGAGAAAATTTTACTCCAAAGATTTAACTTTGTCTCTCATCTAATTGATTCTCTCAACAACCGCTTGATTACTCATATCTTCTCTTTAATACTTCAAAAATTTTGCCCCGATGGCCAATTGAACAAAATTGCCCTAGTTTTTGGTTAAACCGCCTTTCGAGTTTTCACTAACGGGCTCTTTTCCCTTTTTGCTTAGGTACCTCTTGTTTCTGGATTATCCCCTGGGATATCATTTTTCCCTTTAATTGGAACTTCTAAGTTCTTTTCGATTTGAATTGTTCATCAGGCAATTGCCATTAGATGGTCAAATCATAATGTTGTACTAATGTTCACCTTACCTGAAGCATTACGTAACAGATAGGCATGGATTCAAAAGTACAACATAACAGAATTGACTAAGTGAACAACTTCTAGATTGACCTTGGAAGTTTGACTACACCAAAGGGTATATATGAAAAAAGACACAAATGATGGTATGTGACTCAAAGAAGAGTTGCCTTGATATGGATTGGTTTGATCCTCATGAAAACAATCTTTAGTTGCTCACTAGACATTATGACTAAGGATTTTCTTCTACTGAACATCTACATCAAGTCAAATTGAACCAAGAAAAATTTGTCCCAGTTTAGGATAGAATAAAGCTAACACTCACTCTAGTGACTGAAAGATTTATCCTAGTGTTGGTCAACTGAACCAAGGAAAAGAAAAATTGCCCCGTTTAGAGTCAAATCGAAAGGGGTAGACACTTGTCCTAGTGTAGATTAAATTGAACTAGGAAAAAGAATGCCCCAAAGATAGGGCCGGCTCGAACATGGCAGAAACTTGCCCTAGTGAAAGTCCCTTTTTTTCTTTTTTTCTTTTTTTTTTTAAGAGCAATGAACTAGACACTTAGATGAGTGTAACATTTGTCTCAAAATTAAAGTTAACGAAATGACAACAACCCTTCATTGATCAGAATGGACTTTTTGAGGCTTGTAACGTGGTCAAGGCTAGGGGTTATGAAAGGAAAGATATAAAGCTCAAACAAGTGTTTAAGGGTTGAATAAGATTAAGGATCCTTACACTTTCAAAATTGAACTTTGTCAACTGCTTTTGCACTTTTAAACACATTTTTCTCTTATTGCTATCAATTTCTCCTCATTTCCTTTCATTTTCTTTCATTCCCCTTTGTCATAACCCATTTCATTTCACTTTCTTTCTTTTTTTTCTTTCCCTTCTCTTTTTTTGTTTCATTTTTTTTCTTCTTCCCTTTTTAGTTTTTTTTTTTTTTTTTTTTTTTTTTTTTACCTCTTGCCCATTTCACCTTTTCTTTTTTCATTATGCTTCAAAATAGTCACCATGACAATCAACATTTGCTTTGTGTTATCCCCTAGTGTAGGGGTGATCCTTATTCAGGATTTATTGAAGAAACTTTTAAGCTCAAAAGGGGTAACGAGGGATAAAAATGATGAAATTTTGTAAAAGATAAAGAAAAATGGTCAGTCTTCATTTTCAAATCATGATTGTTTATTTTCAAAACTTTAATTTTGAGACAAAAAGATAGTGCGCACCAAGTAATTACTTCTTTGCTCTTTTTTTCCTTTTTGATTCTTTTTTCTTTTTTTTTTATTTTTTTATTTTTTTTTCTCTTTCAAAAGACACTTGCACTCGAGGACTTTATTGACATCTACCAAACTAGGGATTGCCAAGAATTGGTTAAAAGGAAGACACTTTGCAGAAATGAAACATCATAAATGTCAAGAAAGATAATGTGATGGAAAAGAAAAGAAACAATGTACCCATGCAAATTTATTACATTAATGCTTCAAGAAAGTTATCATAAGTTCAAAACCCAAATGATTTTATTGATCGAACAAGCATAGGGTTGATACAATTAAACCATCGTTTTACGGTAACTACTTGATAAACAAATCAGAATACCAGTCGCTTAGAAATTCCCCAGTGTTGGAGGATTCCAAGGTATTGTTTATAAACCACCACTAAGTTGAACTTTCTGAGATTTCCTTGATCAACTATTCTAAGCATTTACCCCATTCATTCCACCATGATTAGGAATTGGGTTGTTGACAATATCGGGTCCAGCCTCCTCTTGGATATCAAGCTTCCGATAAGCAATTAACTTCCTCACTGCTGTCTTAAAAGCTTCACAGTCTTCAATGGAATGCCCAGAAACATCCATGTGAAATTTACAAGTCAAATTTGAGTTATGCCAACTTGGGAATGGTGACTTCATAGGGCGCACAGGACTCCCCGAAATTAAATGGGCATCATAGAGCCTTTGAAATAACTCTGCATTTGAAATGAACAATCTTGGGAAAGGAGGTAGGCCTTGGGGATGAAAACGACCTTGATTTTAAAAGTTTGGCCGAGGTTGTGGGTAATTTTGTGGAGGTGCAGATGGACATTGGTTATAGGTTAGGCGGGTTGGAGCATATGGTTGAGGTACGGGAACATTGTTGATTTGGAGTAGTTGGGTTTGAGGTGCATTCATGGGAGAGGAGGTTAGGCCAGGTAGATGGGACGATGCGAAGGGTATGGGGGTGGTCGGTATACAGGGTAGGATGACGAATATCGAGGCATGTGAAGGTTGTTGGTTTTGCGGATAACTCACTTCTAGCTCATTTTTCTTAGTGGGAAACCCTTCTTGAAACTACCTTCATTATTGCCAATTGACAATTTGCCAGCCTTTACCAGAATTTCAATCCTTTCTCCCATGAAAATTAATTCAGCAAAGTCTTGATAAGCAGCACCTACCATTGTCCCAATATAGGGAGCTCCTAAAGTCCCCAAGAAGTATGAGCACATTTCTGTCAGAGTTAACGGCGGTTGTACTTGAGCTGCGAGAGTTCTCCACCTCTGGGCATATTGCTTGAATGTCTCCTCATTTTTCTTCTGTAGTGTTCCCAACTGCTCTCGGGTTGGGGCTGTATCTAGATTAAACCGATACTGTCCCATAAACAAGTTTGCCTAGTCATCCCAATAGGAGATTTTCGAAAGGTCCTGTTGGATACACCACTCCAAAGCAGGCCCAGTCAAACTTACATGAAAGAAGCTGACGAGAAACTTCCAGTCCTTAGACCAAATGGACATTTTGGTAATGTAAGTTTTTAGATGGAAAAAGGGGTTGGTGCTCCCATCATACTTGACAAATTCTGGGATTTTAAAATCCTTAGGGATGATGATGTTAGCAGTAGGGCACAATTCTTCTATCACAAGAGGACCGTAGGTGCTAGGACCATTGATCGCCTTGATTTGCTCCTCCATCTTTCCCATCCACTCTTCTTTCATCTTATCATTCTGAACAGTTATGTGCCCATTACCGGTAGGAAATCCAGTTGGCATCTGAATGGACATATGTGGTGGTTCCCACGTGAACTTGGTGTTACCATGGACCTCATTTTGAGTACCTTCCAATGAATGATATCCTTCTCCAATAGGAATTACTAGTGATGTAGTGTTTGAGGTTCCTCTCACAAAAGGTATCTCAGTAGTGACCCCTGGGTTTGTCCTCATGGAAGTAATATTCAAGTGGGTGCGAATGTGCCCCGGTTACTCCTGTACTTCCAGCTGCCCCCATCAAGGTGAGGTCTCCCTCATGGCTAACAACATTTCCTCCATTCTTCTTTGAGACTCACACCTCATTCATCCTTCCTTTCACTTCATCCATTTCCAAACTTAGGTTCCTGCCTTCATTTTCACCGCCATCACCGCAAGCAATTTTGTTTGAGCCCTTGTATTGTGAACACGGGTTTGATTGGTGTCTTCTTTCCTTAGTCGTGCAATGGTTGCTTGAACACTAGTAACATCATACAAAGAATGAGAGGAAATGAATGAGATTAATGTCATGCATAAGATGAAATGAAAACATTTTTTAAATGCTTGGAATGAAAATGCATGATTTATTTTTTTTTATTTTTAGAATGCTAAAGATGCCATGAAAATGCATGAAATTTTTTTTTATGAGAATGCATGATTTATTTTTTAATTTTTTTAAAAAATGCTAAGGATGCCATGAAAATGCATGATTTTTTTTATGAGAATGCATGATTTATTTTTTTTAAAAAAATGCTAAGGATGCCATGAAAATGCATGATTTTTTTTTTTTTTTTTTAAGAATGTTATGAGTGTCATGAAAATGCATGATTATTTTACCTTTTTTTTTTTAAGAATGCTAGGAATGCAAGATGATTTTTTTTTTTTTAAGAATGCTAGGAATGACATGAAAATGCAAGATAATGTATTTTTTTAAGTTTTTTTTTTTAATGCAAGAATGGATGGCATGAAGAAAGAAGAAGTACGCTCCCTTTGTATCCTAATGGGATTGCCTTAAACTTGAGACTCTATCCTAAAGATCTAAAAGTCCTTCTGATCCGTGAGAACTTTCATTGGGTGGCTCTTCTGTTCTAAAGGTCTCTAGAGCCAAGTCCTATTTCAAAATGTTGACCACGAAATAGTGGGTAAACCACTAGGTGTAGGACATTCATGAAAAAGGCACACTCTAGATGAAGTTTTCACGATAACCAAACAGGAAGTACGTCCAAAATGACTACCACTACGCAACCTCTACTTAACTTAGGCTTCACTCAGACCCGGGTATAGGGCCCCACTCGAATGTGTGTGATAAACGTGTAAGTGCGGTGGGTGTAAGGAGCATATAAATAGTTACAATCTTAAGACTACTCATATCCTACAAAACAAAGCAACAAACAAACTCCAAAAGTTTTCTACCCTAAAGTTTAGATAATAAAACACTTAACTATTAAAAAAAATCAAATAAAAAATGAAAAAATGGTAAAACAAATACATAAAGATCACAATATTCGCATAACCAAATTGTATAGGCTTGACTGTCAAGTATCCCCAGTGGAGTCGCCATCTGTCGCGACCGATTTAATCGCGGCGAAATAGCAACTTAAACTAAAATTAATTAAGTTTAGGAGTCGCCACCAATTTTATTTTTTTTTATTAGGAAAAATTGGAAAACTCAAGAAAAATAGTTTTTGAAACCAGATTGAATTCGGGAGTCGGTTATGTGTAGGGAAGGATGGAAACTTAATCTCACAGCACTCCTAACACACTCATCCTAAGACGGTACCTTAAATTAATTATGCAAATTCTTAATAATTCTTGAAAATATTTGTTTTACCCCTTTCGTAAAAAAATATAAAATAAACAAATAAATTATGAAAATTTAATTTTTGGCTTGACAGATTGGAGTCCCGCTCCTACGTATCCTCAGTGCAATGAGGAATTCAAAGTCACGTAGTTCTTTAAAAAATATTTACGAGTTGATTGATTTTATTATAAAAATAACTTTAAAAATTTGAATCAACAAGTTCGTCATGCGCCGCTTATTCAAATTAAGAATTAAATAGGTGAAGCTTCGGTCACGCTAGAGACGTCACCCATTGATTATCAAGTTTGTTACAAAATTTTTATTTAAAATTATCAATTAATGGCTGATTTAACTTAAAAAATTGAAAACATGATAATAATTTAAATATAATATAAATAATAATAATAGTAACAATAATAATAATAATAATAATAATAATAATAATAATAATAATAATAATAATAATAATAATAATAATAATAATGTAAACCATCAAGTTTGTCGCAACTCGACGTTTACAAAATACAAGGGGTTAGCAAGTTGTCGCAACTCTGATAACCCATATTATTATTATTATTATTATTAAAGAAATCAATTATTTTTGTTTTATTTTTACTTTTACCATTTTTTTAGCCCAATGACCCTACTACTTAAAAAAGAAAAAAAAATTGATCAGAAAAAAAATAATTGGGGCCTTACGAAAAGCAAAACGAAGAGGGGGGTTTTCTTTTTGCTTTGGAACGTTTTTTTTTCTTACAAAGAGAACAGAGATGCGGCTGGTCACGGGGAGGAGCACCAGAGAGGAGGGAGGAGCGGCTCCGACGACCCTAACGGTGGCGCGGCCGGAGTTCGACGGGCTCGGATCCCGTGCGTGGGACGACCCTGGCCGGTGCACAGCAGTTCGCCTTTTCACGGTGATTCGCGCAACGAGCGGCGTGCGGTGGTGCTGGGCTTTGATGGTCACCAGATCAGGTGGTTGGGCGGTGTGGTTCGACGGTGAAGGGGCAAATGGTTGTGGAATGATGGAGGCTTGGTTTAATGGAGGATTTGGTGGTGGTTTCGTGACATATGGGTATTTGGCGAGAGGAAGGTGATGACTTCGTGGCGCAGGGGTGTTTTGCTAATTGCTGCAAAAATTTGCTATGGAGAGAATAATATGGCTATGTAGGCAGAAGTGTGTAAGTGAGGCTAGGCTGAGAGTATGTCAGGTTCTTAGTATATGTTCTGATGTATGGGTTAGGTGTTTTATAGGAGAGGATTAGGCTGAGGTGTTTGAGTTAGAATGTGATTAGGAGTTTGTTTAGGATAAGTGATGGGAGGTTTAGGATAAGTTTGTTTAGGATGAGTTTGAGATAGGATGGGTTTATGTTAGGATAAGTTTGTGGTAGGATGAGTTTGAGTTAGTTTAGGATAGGTTGGTTTAGGATAAGTTTGTGGTAGGATGAGTAATGGTTAGTTTAGGATAGGTTGGTTTAGGATAAGTGATGAGTTTAAGTGTGAGGATAACTGATGGGTTGTGGGTTAACGGGTTATGGGTTAACGGGTTGGTTTATGGGTTACGGGTTAATGGGTTAATAGGCCAATGAGTTGAAAGATTATTATTTTTTATCTTTTTTTTTATTTACAAAACGCCCCGGACAAAATTGGGTGTTCACAGATCTGGTAACAAGAAGCGTAACAGAGATAGAGCGAGAACAAGATCTGGATTTCGGACCAAGAGTCCATGGGGACGAAGGAGATGTGGACGCCAAGGTCGCGGTGCTTGCTGGAGCACTCGAGGCACATGAAGACGCCGTAGGAGACGGAGGCCCACTGCGGGTTCTTCTGGGAGCAACCGCGACGCCACCATGGATGGATGGATGGATGACCCGATCTGATGAATCGGGTTCGGATGGTGCGAAATCGAAAGGGAATGTAGACGATGGAAAAGGGGAATGAATTGGAATCTGGAGGGCAAGGCTCTTGGCTCTGGTGCGAACGCCGATTGAGGACTGATGAGGGGAAAGGAAGAAGGTAGAGAAGAATTTGTAGATTTTCTCGGGAAAATGTAAAAGAAAAGAAAAGAAACTAAGAAAAGGGAAAAAGAAAAGAAAATGCAGCAAAAGAGTATTCAAGGTGGATGGAATGGCTCTGATACCATGTTGAATTTCATGGTTTCAGAGTAGAGGGAGAAGAGGGAGATGAGAGAAATGGAAAAACTTGTATATTGATAAAATGAAGAAGCTGAAAAATACAATAGGTAAACCTGACTTATATAACCAACTAATCTAAGTAAACTAACTAATCATTAAAATTAATTCTAACAAACTCTAACTAATTCTAACTATTTTAACACAAAGGTCGAATATTTGAATATTGTGAAATTTTTCAGAGCTGAAGGTCACATGAATAAATAAGTACTGTTCTGGGGAAGATACCTTAAGCTGTAGATTTTATTAATTATATTATTATAATGATAAAGAAGTTCAACTCAGAGGCAGAGAGACTCTCGAAATATGAAAAGAGGAAAGTGGAGATTGGTGAATTCGGCCTTTAACTGTGTGCTATGTTGGGTGTTAGATAGATACATACCTTTATCAATTTGTTTTGTCGTCAAGGACATGGGAGTGAAAATACAAATAAGGAGTTACTACTTACTAACAAATAAATGGTTATTAATAATTAATAATAAGGAATTTCCAATTCCCCAATAAAATACTTTCTCTTAAAAAAAAAACAAAAACAAAAAGAGCGTGTGTGTGTAAACTCAAGACTCAAAAGAGAGAAGCATGGTTTGGTTATCATGATTCACGATATTTAAGACAGTGAGGGCGCTGGCTGAAGCAAGCCATAGCTCCCTGTGAAGAGGACCAAAGAGAGCCCACACACGAAAATGAAACACACTAGGCAGAGATAGATTGGTGTGTTTTTGTTGTTGTTGTTAAAGGGAGGAATAGATTGTTTGTATAAACTTAGGTGATGTAACTTTGTAATAGGTTAGTAAAATATTCACACGTTATTAAATTGTATTAAACAAATAAGGTATATTAGATTTAAACAATATTAATATGTTAATAATTTGTCAATATTTTATTATGTTAGTGTGAGATTTCAATTTAAGATTAATTCGTTTTAAATAAAGTAATTTAACAAGTATATAAATTACACTTAAAAAATTAAGATATGTGATATAAGACTCTAACACTCCCCTCCATAAATGAATGGATGGAATAAGAAAACCTAACTGAATAGGTGACGGAGAAGCCTAGTCAAATAAGAAATAGAGATGAGATCTTGACTTTGATACTAAGTGAGATTTTAACTTAAAAATAATTGACTTTAAGTGAAGTGACCTAATAAATATATAAATCGCACACAGAAGATTAAGACATAGGATATAAGACTTTAACAGTTAGTGTACTTAAGTTGAATACACTATATTTATCCTTAGGAGCTATAAAAATAATGAACTAACTTTATTTTATTACATCCATATTTAAGAAAAGTTTGAAAATGTTTCATAAAAGTAGAAACTGTGTTCCAAGTGTTAATTTGAAATAAAAACTTTGACCTTATCTTTCAATTTCTGTAAAACAACATATTTAGACTTAATTAGGGTTAGTATTATTCAACTATTCCTTTTATGCAAATTAAAATGATTGGTTAGATGGAATTCCATCGGGTTGGAGAAATCAAATCCTAATACTCAAAACTTATATATATATAAAGCTTAAATATATTTTTGGATATATTAAATATATCAATTTTTAATTTTAGTCTCTAAATTTTTTTGTTATCATTTATGTCCCTGTAATTTTAAAAGTTAGTTAAATTAATTCTTACTCTCATTTCAAAAATTAGTAAAATTGATTCAATTCAACCCTATTCATATTAAATTTTCTTTTATTTTAAGAGTTAAGAAAAATTTAATATAAATGAATTAAATTAAATCAATTTCACTTATTTTTAAAATAAGTATATAAACTAATTTCTCTCATTTTTAAAATTACATGAATATAAATCGAACAAAATATTTTTGAAGAACCAAAGCAAAAAAATATTATATTTACATGGACCAAAAATATATTTAAAAAAAAAACCCAAAGAAATCCTAATACTCAAATCAGTAGTTTAATTGATAACGGTGTCAATTTGGGCTAGCTAAGCCTCGTTTAGGCCAGTTAAATTGTTACAAACAACAATTTGATAGGCCAACCTGATCCTATGTGAACCACATGTTAAACGAGCTACCTTATTGGCCCGAATCTTGTATTCTTATACTTCATCACTTTTTATTGGTAAATATTCGAAGTTTATCATTTTCAAGATAGTTTGAATCTATTTATTGGTAAATGTTATTATGCATCCTATTAAGTTTAGGTATATTATACATTTAAATTTTTATCTATAATAATAAATTTTTTTTATAAGTTATCACTTTTTTTAAAGTTTATTTTTTAAGCCACTATTATCGGTCACCACCAATTATCACCGATCACCAGGTTTGCTTGTCAATACCAAACTCCTACCACTTCGATTGATTACTATTTAATTTTTAAAATTACACAATTATATAAATAATATTAATTAAAATTATATTAATTTTTATATTTTTTCATAAATAACTATACATACTGAAAATCTTTTCTTAAAATTATAATCATTAAAAAATCTTATAAATTTTAATTGATAATATTTATACGCTTATACAACTTAAAAAATTTAGAAGTAGCAAAGTGATGACAAACAAGTAACATACAATAATGCCAATTGATAACAATGGTAGTAATAGTATATAAAAAAATATAAAATTAAAAAAAACTTACTTGATAAATTTTTTATAATTAATCTAAACTATTAATTTATTTTATGAATAAATTAATAACTTAAATTTAATAATATACCATATTCCTTCTTTTAAATAGTGTATATTAAACACCACCTCTATCTATAATATTATACAAATTACCCAAACTCGTCATCATCACTAACCCAATTTTAGGGACTTACACATTACTTCAAAACTATTGTAGAGGCTGGTGTGGCTGGCCTTGAGCCGCTCTTGTCTCTTGACTTTTGAGTTTTGGACGTTGTTGTGGTGGGCTGCAAACTATAACGTAGCGTTAAGCCCAATATTAAAAATTAAAAAAATAGTTCTCAAGTTAATGGGCTGACCGGGCCTTTTGCAGGCTAGTTATTTTTAGGCCAGCCAAGCTACAAAAAGGTTCAATTCAGATTTTCTTAACACGAAGACCCAAAAAAACAAAAGATTTTCCTAACTCGGTGACCAAAAATAGTTTTTTTTTAACACAATTTATATTTTTCTTCAGGCTATTCGAGCTTATTTTGACTTATTTGACACTTCTAGTTGCCATATCGAATCATTTATTGAGTTAATGGAAATAAAAGAAGAGGCAGCTTTTCCTTACGTTTTTATATATAGAATTGCATCTGAAAATGAGCGTGAAATTTTCTGCATTAATATATTTGATTTCACACTGATGGGTAGCAATCTTATTGCAATCATGGCATGTTGCATCTAAATCTAAAGTAAATAGAAAAGACTCCCACGTCATGGTATCTAAAGCTAAGCATTTCTCAGAGATCTTTTGTTGTCGCTTTTGTAAACATAGCAGCTTGTTGTCTCGTCACAACTGGTTTCCGTGGCAACCACAGGGACCTCAGGTATGATACAGCTACCACCTCCAGTTTCTCTTGAGTCTTGATTTTATTGTTACCTTTTAAATTATATTTTTCTTAACTATTTGAATTTTTAATTATTTAGTTTTTTTCACCCGAACGCGATGCAGATACCAAAAATAACAAGATAAAGAGAGCATTTATTGATATTTAAACATGGCCTTGACTTTTAGTTAGTATATAAAATTTAAAGGAATAAGAATATTTTAATTCCTTTTCTTGTTTTTACATAGATAGTCAAAGCTAGATTTTCCAACCCTTGGAACATTTGTGTTGTTTGTGTTATGTTAAAATAAACATTCTTTATTTGGGTATCTTGCAGTTAAAAATAACTATCTTTTTTTGTAAATATGTAATATTTGTTATAAAAATATGAGAAATATTTTATGTGCACCAAATATATATATTATATTTATATTATATATTAATGTAAAAAATGTATTAAATCATTTTATATGCGACTATAACATTCTAATGGTATATAGAATAATTTTATGAGTTTATTAAATAAAATTAAACGTATTTTAATTGAATGAATAACATGATTGAAGTTGTAAAAATGTAGTAATTTTAAGTTGAATACACCTTATTTTTCAACCAAAAAAGAATACATCTTATTTGAATCAGAATAAAATTTCACATTCCCTTCAAACTAAAAAATAAAAAATCAAAATCAAAATTTAAAGGGATCATTTTCTGTACTGGAGCCTCCTTCCCAGAGCTATGCCCTCTCGACGGCCTTTTACTTTCTTTACCAGACAAAAAATAAATAAAATAGAAGTGATCATTTTCTTTGTATATGCTTCAAGTTGGAAGGATTTTTCTAATAACGTGTTAGAACTTAGAAAGAAGCCTTTATTTATGAGCTTAAGATTGTATAAGTGTCTTATATTGACAACGAACAAAGTATAATACAAATCTCAGTAGGTAATAATAATGATAAAAACAAGGGTTAAAAATATAATCAATGGGAAGAAGAGGAAAAGAAAACATAAATATAAGTGCAGATTAATTGATGTAACAATTTCAAGTAGTAGTATGCACGATAGAAGAAAGTGGGATGACTAGATCCAAGTACAAATTAAAAATTGTTCGAAGCAAACACAGAATCAATCAATAAGCATTGACAAAATTGCAATTGGTCCTGATTTCTCCTTCATCCTGGCCCGTGAGAACTCCAACGATGCCAAGCTTTGCCATGGACACCCCAAACTGCTGCTCAAAAATGGAGGGCGTGGCAGTCAATGCAGAAACAAGGGGAGAAGTCCTTGGATCAGAATACAACAACTGATCTGTATATAACAATCCCATTTTCTTCTTAAGATTTATATAGTACACATTGTCAAAGGCCCTTGGCGTTGTAGCATCAAGATCCACATACTCTGATGCCCATCTACACTTCCTTTGCAAGAAGTTGAGGTACTTGGGATCGATGGATGGGTCTGGTTTGCCAGTGCTTTGGTAATTGTATAGCCTATATTGAATGGAGCCACATGAAGACCTTCCAATAGTATGAGCCCCTGAACACAGTCATCATATCATATATATATATATAGAAACAATTAGTGGAACATTTTGGAGGAAGTTGGTGCCAATATTGCGAGACTTGTTATGGCACTTTTATAGTTATGGAATCTAAATGAATTCTCAAATATTTATTGAATGTTGATTTTATAATAAATATTTAAAATTTTATTAAATATAAATATCATCTAATAAAATACTTGATGATTCATTTTAATATTAACTTGTAAATGCTTTGTTTAATTTATTTACCTGAGAGAACAACTAAATCAAGCTCAGTTAAGCCCTTGGATTGGAAGAACTCAACCAAGGAAGTAACATTTTCATGACCCATGGGCACCATTTCAGCTTCCTTGGCAATGGATACTGTCCCATCTTTCCTGCCATAAAGGACTGCCCAATACGGTCCACCCAACTCAACCGTTGCATCCCTTGCTGCAGCAGTCAGAATGTCTGCACAAGACACCGTCTTGGGGCATTGCTTCTCTAGCTCTGCCTTGACATCATCAATCACTTCGAACCCTCTCAGTGTCTTGCTTGCCTGTGCTGTCCTCTCACTTCCATCATAGTTCAATAGAATGGAGCCATCACATCCCTGTATGAATTGAATGGTCCAAATGAACACTAGTGCAAAATCAAAATCAAAACCCACGTTTGGACAGCAAATATATATAGTAGGATACTAGGATAATGCTTCCCTCATGGCAGATGTGTTTACATCATCTCACATTTTAATATGTGACAAAATTAAAGTGTATGGATGGGAAAAGGACAAAATAAGACTAGTGATAATTAGATAATGAAAGTTATACAAATATAAGTGTGTGTATGTAGCATTATTTTATATGGTAAGTAATATTAAGTTATATACCCTGACAGAGCAATCATGGAAATGCAACCTCAGGAGACTAGCTGCTAAAGTGTAATCTTTTTTAATCCACTCATTCACTTTCCCGTATAGGATGGATTCGAATTGTGGACAGCTTTTGCGGTAGTAGCCGAAGGATAGAAGATTATCCAAGGTGGTTTCATCTAATGTTGGAACTTGGAGAGTGAAGACAGTATCACCTGGGGAGGAAGTGAATGACTCATCATCATAGTTTTCATGAGGATTGGCTGAGGCTGAAATGGCGTAAAGAAGCAAAAGAAGAAGCAATGAGAAGGAAGAGTTGGACATATTCACTCTTTTTTTGTGTTACTAACCTCAATGAAACCCCAAATAGGTAAGGCTACTAAGATAGAGACTTTGTTCTGTGTGATATATACGTGAAGAGTCAGAGAGGTGTGGGTAGTTTATATATAGAGAGAGGAAGACTTTGAGATTGTGAGTATATTATTAGGCTGGGACAAAACGTGGGACGCACACAATAAAACACAGATGACATGCTAGCATGTAGCATTGTTTTCCTTTATTTTGTTCACTGCAAAATCTAGCATAACTCTTCTTTATTCGATATCTCACCCATTATTTGTCATGTTTATGACTGCATAATTAATCATCATCTGAACATATTCTCCTTTAAACACATTCAATTGATTGAAACGGTTGGTGCAAACATTTCTTGTAATGGTTGACGTTGACCAAGTGTTTGATAAATTTTCTTCTTGGTTTTTTTTTTCTTGGGGTGCATTCTTTTTTTTTTGTTAACCTTGGGGTACTTATTTTTTTGGTCTGCATTACTGAGCTTAGAGTTCTCTCCTCTGTGAGAGTTTTCCTCTCTAGATAGCCCCGGAAGGACCTATATTGAAGAGAGTTACTTATTATAATCATTTATTATTTTTATTCTTTTCATATTTTTAATTTTACTTTCATATAACGAGTAAATGAATATTTGTAAAGAGATAAATTAAAATTTATTTGATTTTTTTTCTCAAGATACATTTTACGTGATTATTTGTCAAAATAATTTGTACATATATGAAAAAAAAATTAATAATATTGATAATAAAAAATCATTCAGCATAAATCAATTGTAAATTAATCTTTCATTATTTTATATTAATAATTTTTTCATTTGATTTTTTTTTTTTATATTTGTGCTGTGTCTTTGCCCATTGCTTAAAATTTATGAATCCGTTACTGTAGATAGCAAGAGTTTACCCCCTCATCCAGTGAGGTTTTCTGAGGTCAGGCTCAGTTGTTAGCGATCAAAGATAGGCCTTTGGTTTAACATATCCAGAGTTCAGAGGAAGGTCTTTACAGTCAAATTTCTTTGATAGATAGTGAAGAGTGCCTCTAAATCATGGCACTGGTCCAAGAATGTGAGAAGAGCAACAATCCAGAGGAACAAGACCTTGAAGGGGACACGTTAGCTCTGGAAACAAATGAGAAGGAGGCCCTGTCACTTGCCAAACAGACAATGGTGGGTTGTATCCTCACAGACAAGTCCCTCAATAAGAATGTGGTGAAGAATATGATCTACAAACCATGGGGAGAACAAGAAGGTATCTCTATTTCAGACGTGGGTACCAATACTTTATGTTTATTTTCAAAGAGGAACCTACACCAAGAAAGATCCTTTTGGCTGGCCCTTGGAACATCATGGGGCATATGTTGAGTCTATAAATCTGGACTCCAGATATGTCAATTTGGAAGTTAACTTTGATTATATGGCATTTTAGATCCAAATCCATGGGTTACCTCCGGATATGCTCAACTCAAAAAATGTTTTAAGAATTGTCGGCCGTATTGGTGATGTTTTGAAAGTGGAGAATCCAATGGTAGAAGGAAACCTCCTTATGTTGAATGTCAAGAAACCTATGCCTACAGGGTTCTGGATTCCAAGGAAGGACCTCCCCAGCTCATGGGTCATGCTGAGATATGAAAAGTTTAAGAGGTAGTGTATACATTATATTTTGGGAAAAAGAAAGTGATAAAAAAAAATAAGTATAATAAATAGTATTAGATGGAATGTGAAAATAAATGTATATACTTTTTGTGATAAGAATATAAGAATTAAAAGTTTAAAGACTTTTGTTTAAACTGTGGAAGAATTGGGCATGGACAAAGGAATTGCAAATGGGAAAAGGCTATGTCTGTGTTAGACCCCTCCAGGCAAAAATATGGTCGTAATTTAGGTGGGCCAACAGCTAAGAATGTGTTTGGATACACTTTTGTAGCCCCAAACGTCAGTTTCTTTTTCTCGAATGGAGAAAAAATTTGATTGGGTAAAACTTTGTTTGCACTATTTCAACATAATTCTTGTCTCTAATTGTCAATTGAGTGAAAGTAAGATTTTTTTGTTTTTTGGTTATAATTTTGTCAAGTTAAAATATTTTATTTTTAATATTTATTTTATCAAACTTATTTTTGAGATAAAAATTGTTAAATATAAATTACAATAATATAAATTCAATTTTAGCTAAATTTAAATTTATAAAATTAAATTAATTCAAACTTAAATTTATAAACTATAGACTAAACACGCAGTTAATAGATGCAATTGCAGCTGATAAATGCCAATAAGTTTCAAAAGTCCAAGGAAGGTGAGGGGTGGAGAAGGAAGCATGTGAAAAAAAAAAGGCTCGGTGGGAGAGAGTGGGCCTAGCAAACTGGGACAAAACAACCTCTTTTTGGTCTGCTTGGGTACATTTCTTGAAGTTGTTAATAAATAGAAATATAAGCATGAAGGGTTAGGAAAGGAAAGGAAAGGAAAGGCCCAATTATTTAAGATAAAGGAGAGGACCTAACTTAGGACCTCTAGACCAAAATTAAAAAAAGGCTTAGCTAGCCTTGGAGCTTAGATCCTTAATAATTGAAGGCTTCGCACTTCTCCGTGAGAAGAAATGATCCATATCACAGCAAAATATTCCGAGGCCCCAATGGAAACGCGAAATGAGATGGAACAACGGATTCCAATTTTTCTGAGATTTAAAAAAAAAAAATTGCCTCTATGTCTTAGTTCAAGTGACACCAACAAATAAAAAAGATTCCAGTTTTGTGAAATCATAGACAGATATTCTACTTAAGCCTTTAGGTTAAATTGATATAAAACAAGATCATTTACCATAGATGGATATTCATTTAAAAAAAACACATTAGATATATAAAAAAAATACATATTTTCTCTAATAATTTAACAATTTAGCTTGAAGTGATTTTTTTTCCCGAATACAGTAGTTACGAGAAGGAATATATGTGGCGAACCATAAATTTGAGGCAAGGCTCATAAGCTAGTGAACATGTAGGACTTATTTGACATGTTATATTAGATCTAATAAGATAAGTTAATATAATATATTATAATTTTATTAGTTATTTGATATAAATATTGTATTGTATAAGTTTAGGTGGCTGCTCCCGTGCAACCGAAAATCATGTGCCACCGGTGGCACTATAAAAACCTCCACTAATATTTTGACACCTAAACAATTAGTCAAATTACTGACTCCATGTCACAGGGATCAATTTATAATTTATAATTATTGCACTTCCCTCTTATAAGGATTATCTTGCAAAATTACAAAAGTCAATTCATGTTACCCAATCATGTGTTTGCCTTAACGTCAGAAAGTCCAGAACTCTTAAATTGAAAAAACCCTAAGGTGAAATCGTTGAATGTGAGCCCCAATCTTGGAAGAACAGTAAGGTCGATCTTCCCCTAAAATTCGTCTATTGTGACATTTACTTCTTTGTCGTGGAAGGTCGGTCTTCCCCCAAAGTCATAAGAATTGAATCCCGACCCTAAACCCCAAATTGAAAGAACCTCAAACCTCTGTTTGTTGAATGTTTGCAGTGAGCTTCGAACGGAAAGCACCAATCGAAAGCAAGACACGGAAGAGCAAGGTTCGAACGGCTAGCTGAGCGGTGGAGCTTCGAACGACGGCTAGCAGTGGAGGCAACGATGACTTGCAGTGGAGTTTGGAGGTGGTCGTAGGTTCAAACGGTAAGCTGAGCAGGTTTTTTTATGATTGATTAGAGTAATTTTCCCCTTCTGCATAATGTTTAGCGAAAGCAGCTTCATCTTTTACATAGGTGCTCCGTAATGTAAGGTTTTTTTTTGTTATGGTGTGTAGATTCTTATGCTGATGTTCTGCCTGACTGTCCACTCAATTTTGTTTACTGTCTTGTAGAATTAGAATTTAGTGTAGGATGCTAGAAATTTGATAATTTGATAAAGTGCATTACACTACAAAAATCAACTAGAGTTTTCTCTATTTGGAATTCATCTTGGAATGGACCTGCTTTTATTGCTAGGATTCTAGTGAAATATCCTGATTCCTAGTGGCAAGAAGATAACTATCTTTCTTGCTCTGTCTGATTCTGGTTTTTGGAGCTTTCTTTTGTATGCTCTTGTTATTGATTTCTATTATTCTCCTTCTTAACTTGTTCTTGCTCTGTGCTTCCTCTGTAGTGAAATGGTGTCTCTTTTTTTTTGTGTGTGTTTTGAGTTTGATGTATTCTGAGATATGAAATTAAATTTTTATCTATCTGCTCATCCTACTATTTTTTTGGCCATGTTTAAGATATCTCATCCATATTGCAACGTTAATTTGAAAACGAAGAATATGGGTGTCATAATTCGATTGGTTTAATCAGTTAAATTTATGATTGAATTATAATTAAATTATAATTAAATCAAAAAATATTTAAATTATGATCTATTCGATTTAATTAATCACCCAATCTAATTTTTAAGACATAGATATATACTGCTCCAAGCTAGCTGGGTAACCCAACCCACACCAAGGGTTGTAGAAGCTTTGTGTTAATATAGTTTTATCTAGATAGAACTGAAAATTGTTCCAATTGACTTGAGTGAGGGAGGATACACTAACACTACACATGGTGAAGGCAAGAAATGTATTGTTGATTGGCAGGAACTGGAGGTTGAGTTATAGCACCACTCTTACTGGTTAATGGATTTGGAATTGGACGCTTATGATAACCAAGGCCTCCAACCGGGCTGCAGTTCATGGTGTTAAGCCGCCTGTTCCTGACATCCTCGATGTACGCAAACTCACTTAGTATATATTTCTTTCGTTTGATTTTCTTGCCTTTTTTTAATAATGTTGTCTTTTGTTAGGTGGAGCGGGGCTGATGAGTGTGATTTTGCAGAAGGAGGAAGTGCAAAAGGAGATTCAGAAAGCCAAAGAAGAGAAAGAAGCTAAGAGGAAAGAGATTGATTGAGACAAATCCATCATTCTTTTCTCAGTTTACTTTGGTTGTGGCTACACAGGTATGCTTCTATAATGCTAATAGCATCTATAAGACAAAGACATTTCACTTGGAAAGTTTGGTGTAAAAGTAGATTATGTGCCTCCATTCAAAATTATGATTTTCTATCTATCTTTTTGCATGAAAGAAACCTATTAATTGATAATGTAGCTTAATTATAAATTCAGTTTGAAATAAGCATATTGTTATACTTATTCTTATCAAGTGCAATCTCATTGATGGTATTCTTTGATAAACTTTTCAGCTGGTGGAAAATTCAATGATAAAGCTTGATCGAATCTGCAGGGAGGTAAATGTTATGTTGATCTTTGCTCGCTCTTACGGCTTTACAGGGTTTGTTCGAATTTGTTTGAAGGTAATTTGGTAAATTGATAACTTTGTTTTCACAAGATATTTGATGTTACAAGTTAAAGGAATGCTCTGACGCCTGAGGAAACATAATATTAGTTTTTATTATTGATGTAATTTTATTCTGATATTTGACATTTAAAAGAAAGCAAAAACAAAAATAATTGAATGTGGCTATTTGAAAAATGATATTAAAAGGAGAAGGGAAAGAAAGGTTGGAATTGCAATGTATTGACTATCAGGTTGGGTAATTTTCTTTTCTAGTCATGTGTATGAACTAGAAAGCTGAAAATGCCTGTGTTAGAAAGAATCAACATGTTATTGAATATCAACATGATTTGTATGCTTTGGTTGATTAGTGCTTTTTGTTGGTTTTATCAGGAACATACTGTGATTGAGTCAAAGCTTGAGCATGATTGTTTGAACATTTACATCCCCAGTCCAACTGAAATTATGAGATTTATTCTCTAATGCTATATACTTTCTTAGGTTCAGATTTGCAACAGATACTCAATGATAGTTCTACTGAAGTGGAATCTAATTCATCAGATTTTTGGGTGTTGGTGGCAGCCCTGAAGGTTGGTGCTTTTAGCATTCCTTCCCTGTGATAATAGTTAGTTTACATCATACATGTGTGGAATTTTCGAATGCTGAGTTGCAGAAACAGATAATGGTTCTTATCCCTGTTATATCTCACCTCATTAGCAATTTAGAGATGGTAAATCATAATGGCGGAATTTAATGCCTTGCATTAACAATACCCTTCTGAACTATTGACAGATATACAATCTTTTGACTTCCACTAACCTGCTTTCTACAATGTTGTACACGTATGGATGAATATAAATTTGAACTTCTTTTTCACGAAAAATGTTTTGATCATTTTAAATATTGATTCTTACTTTTTTGACTAATTTTATATCTTGCTTGGAAGATATAGCTAGTGTATAAATGTATTACATGTTGTGACGACTTAAAGAAAAATGAATGAGGTAATAATCACATATGGAATTAGCTACTGAAAGTTAATTTTACGCCAATGAGATTAGGAATTTAGCATCGGTGTTAATTTTTAATATAAGTTTATAAAGTTATCTTTGTAATTCTATTTTCTTGCACTGTTGTCTATTTGAAGTTTAAAGTGAGTACTAGCTTCTCATGGATAAGTGCAACTTGGACTTTGCTTCAGATGCCACTTGTTCTACATTCAAAAATTAATGCATGGATCCGGCTTAGTTCATTCCTTAGTTCATTCCTTGCCAAATTTACTTTTATTTATAATTATATAAATGAGCAAATGGCTTGGATTTATAATGTCTCTACCTGTCTTTACTGCTTTTGTCCTTAACGGGTGTTGTCCTTCTATTATTATTTAGATTTACTTAATTTTAGATTTTAGATAAATATGAAGCTGTAGACTAAGAAGCTGTAGTAATGTCTCCAAGATGAGTAAAATGTATACGGATCAATGGTTGGAGTTGAGTTCCACCTCTGCAGCTATTAGCTTAGCAAATCTGTGTCAATTTTTATTTACATTGTTTCTTTTTATAGAGCCAAATAGTACTATATATCTTTATCTCTTTGTAATTTCTTACCAAATGTCTTTTACTATTTCAATCAGGTGATGCTTCAAGTGAACTTACTACGCCATTGGATACAAGAAGATCATCTGGTAGCAACACAAACCACTAATAATATATTTAATGTTAATTTTTTATGTACATTTATTGTGACACTACTTTAGGTTATTAAGGATTTTAAGTTGTAAGTTTAAGTTATAAGAGATGAATTTATTTAGCTTATTATGGATTTGAACTTGTGAAGTTGTATGTTACTATGAATATTTTTATTGAAATTTGATTCACATTTATATCAACAGTTTTATATTTAGTAATTTAAAAAAAAATATGTTTAATAGCAGCAGTTTTAAATTTTTATAATTTTTTGGTAAGTAGAATCAGGCAACTAGATAGCAGAGGTTAAAAATCTCTGCAAATTGAATAAAAATCGCTTTGTGGGGGGTTTTAAACCACCACAATCTATTCATTGTTGTGGGAGTTGCTTAAAAATTGTTGCAATATATTGCGGCCAACGTAAATGTAATGATTTTTAAAACCACCACAATTTAATTTGCAGGGGTTAAAAATTATCGCAAATTAAAAAAAAACCTTGCAATTTAATGCATTTTTTGTAGTGTTTGGACTTTGGACAATCGTGCTCAAAGAGCAACTCTTTCTCCCCGTAATCAATTAGGTTGTGTTTGAAATAATTAAAATTGTGAATGATATGATTTGATTTGATTTAGAAAGGATTAGAATTAGAATTTCTAACATGCCAACAATTTGTCTATCTCTAAGATCTCAGGTTACTGGCTTGTTGCTTCCTCAACACCCCCTCCCCAAAAAAAAGAGAACTTATTAATAAAGAAAAACGACAAAATTTAAGCTATAAGTTCTTTTTTTCTTCTAGGTCAAAGGAGAAATTGTTTAAAGTGGTTATTTTGTTATAAATTGTAATTGTTTAGCTATAATAGATAATGACTACTTTGTCATCAGTTTTGGTTATCATTAATTCGAGTTCTTCCAAAAATATATACAAGAATAATTATTTGAGATTTTTCACACTTTTTTTGTTGCCCTTTAATTATGCTCTCTTTTATCATAACCCACTTTCAGACATTGTTTTCTGTTATCTTATGGGTGCAACTCTTCTTTTCTTCCTGAAATGTTGTGGGTATAAATTATAACGGTAGATCTATTTACTACTAAAGGAATGTGACACCAGTTTTATATCTATATATATACCTTTTTTTTATATATAATATACAATGTGACACCAATGTTAAATAACCAAATACACTTTCACACAATGTGTATTAATCTTTTTTTTCTTCTTTCGGCCTTTGTTTTTGTTTACTTTATCCTTCAACTCCCAAGAATGTTTTCTACATTTATCGAACCTGAAGCATCTTCGAAGTAGAAATTATCACATAAATTTTCTTAATACCTAGGTGGTCTACTGGTTCATATTTATTTAGAAATATAACATGAATTGATCAATATATATAAATTCAATGCTTAACCGCATTCCCACAGATATAATTACTTAGCAGTATCAAAGAATTTATGTGGAGCAGAGAGCAAAGCAAAAAAAAAAAATATAGACTTCTCACAAAAACAAGAGTACAAAAGCAAATATAATTTATTCCAACCAAGAAGAACATATAATGACCAAACGAGTTGAACCCTCATGCAACCATCATCCCCAAACTTCAGCAGCTATAGCTCACTTCAATACATAACCCATAGAATTTCCATGCTGATGTGGAGCCAATTGTGCAGTGCTTACATGTAGCTATATATCCTCCATAAATCGTAACACACATACTCAAAGCCTTACCAACTCAATAACATTAATGATAAATAAACTAAACAAATAAAATAGAAAAAGCTTTTCAACTTTAACATGCAAAAAGGTAGACCTGATTCCAACAACTAGACATCATCTCAACTATTTTTTTCCCTCACACGTACTGTCCATAGGTCTAAGCTTCAGTCTTCTCAATGGGGACCTCATTGGTGGCTTCCACTGTGGTTTCAACTGGTTTGTTCTCCTCATATGGCTTCTCTTCCTCCACTGCTGCTGCTGCTGACTCTGTTTCAGTAGTTTCTTTAGGCTCCTCAGCTGTTGGCTCTTCTTTCACTTTCACTTCTTCAGGTTTTTCCTTGGGTGCTAGGTTCTCTACCTCAGTCTTGGCTTCCTCTGCCACTTTTGTTACCTCCTTATTAGTCTCAACTTCAACTGGGACTTCGATTACTAGAGCAGCCAGGGCTTCTGTTGTTGTTGCTACTGCTACCTATTTTGGTTCTTGGGTGGTCTCTTCTTCCTTTGGTTGTTCAGTGGCTGGTTCTGGGACAGGAAACTCTGAAGCTAGTTGTTCTGGGGTTGTTTCCTCGATCTTGGTTGCCTCAATTATTTCATTTTCTTTCACGATTGTTGGTGCTTGCTGTGCAACCTGCAAGATCCATTTTCATAATTTCATTTAACTAATTAAGCATTCTGATTCTGAAGCCTAGCTTGACAAGGTAAATTCTTGTTAATAAGAAACCAAGAAACTGATGGGATCATGATCAACAAACACTAGCAATATGTTATGAGAATAGTCTTAATTTTCAAGAATATAATGGAACTTCTAAAGTGCTAACAATTCATATAAATAGAATTAATTTATACATGAGACAAAAGTAACTATTTCTAACTAATATGAAACTAACTATATCTAACTTAACTAATCACATTGATTAACTTAAGCAAGGTGTACGATGTGTAACATATAGGAACAAAAAAAAAGGAGCTTATAAAAGGATTAAGGATGTATTTTCCTGTATTTGACTATTTAATGCGAGTAATGTTACTCTATAATAAATAATGCCCTTTTCATTTGGTTTCCAGCCCCTTTCGTTAATAACAATTAACAGAGACATCAGTTGAAAATGCACCAAATTGTGCAACCATTAGTACACAACTTGTAAATAAAATTTAGAATACCAAACTTGTCTCAGGTTGAGTTATTGTTTTTATGCATCCATGCTGAAAACAATCAATCTATGAATGAGGTTGTTATGAGTTCCATTCTTTCAATGATTTTGGATTTCATTTTATCAGAAGAAAGGTAACAATACTATGTCAAACACCTTGTCAATAGAGATTGAAGGTAGCTCAACTAGTATTTATCAAATGCTGATAAACAGATTTTGGATCTATTTACTACTTAGGAAATAATTCTTAACCAAAAATGTTTGAAATTCAAGAAAGAAATATTAGCTCCTAATGTAAGATTCACTATTTGCCCCACATGCTTCGTACAATTTTTTATTCGTTTGTAAAGTAGCTTGTGAAACCTTTAGTGTCCTGCACAAGCTAATTCATGATCAGCTAAGCCTTACTGTTCACTACAAAAACAGGTTCTTTCAAAGAAAAGATTTCTAAATCTATAGAAGATGTTCTATAGAAACTGATAGAAGATCTTCTCATTTGAAAGAATCGCATCCTTTGGTCTTACTCGAGCAGCCCAAGAAAGACCAATTTCAAGGTAAAACAGCAAGGGTTTCTCCTAAAAGTGACAACAATAAGACTCAAACTCAATCCATAAAAGAGACAAACAGAATAGCACATAAAACTCAAATTCATTAGTCCAACAGTGGTTCATTCATTTATGTAGGCAGCAGGTCTCACCAATGACCACTGAATCACTTGCTACAGTCACTTGCAATGCACCTAATTGGCAGCTCGCCCCCATTATACCATACACCTCTCTATAAATCCAATTTCAACTGAGAAATAAGGAACAACAGATTGACCCACAAGAGCTCAAGACAAAAAAAGGTTTTCTGATTTGGAAAACCACCACCCAACTAAGTAAAACAACAAAAAAACACTGACATTGAGACTTTATTAGATAAATATTCAATTTTCTTCAAGACAAAACACTTTTCTACTCCTAAGAAGTCATCAAATTTACATCATCAATAAGAATCTTTTTTAACCACATGGAAGAAGAAACTCACCCGTGGACTTTATACATTAACATTCACAATCGTGTATCAATTTTCTGCTCTCTCATCACCAAAATTACAACATCATCAAATACAATAATAATCAAATAAAATACACACTTGCTAGAAAAAAAAAAGGAAAAAAAAAGGAATAGCATTTCAAATCCCCTTTTATTTCCTAACTCAAAAAAAGAGCAAAAATATTTTGGGTATCAGTGCCATCAAAATGCAAGAGAAGATGGAATGAATCTAGACTCTAACCCTGTGTTTGGATGTTTTTTCATTAACGGAACGGAACGGAATAGATAGGAATGAAATGGAAAGGAATGGAATAGAATGGAACATAGTTTCTATTCTCTTTGTTTGGAAGTTTTATTAATGGAACGGAACAGAACGAAACGGAACGGAATTACCCATGTGTTCCTCCCATTCCCCCTCAATTTTGAGGGGAACAAAAGTTGGGTATTTGAGGAGAAGAGGGGGGAAATGATTCCCCATGTGTTCCGTTCCGTTCCTATGCATTTTAAAACTCCCAAACAAGAGAAGTTATTTCCGTTCCCCCCATTCCCTTTCCGTTCCCCTTATTACCTATCATCCAAACATAGTGTAACACTGATTCCATTCAAATGGAAAAAGAAAGTAAAGAAGAAAGGGGAAAAGAGGAAACGAACCTTGGTAGACGAAAACAGGATCTGGGTAGAGGAAAAAAGGAAACGACCGAGAACAGAGAGTGAAAGGAACAATCACGATGGTGCGCGGCTGTGCAAGGCGGATCTGGGTTTGTGGTGGTGCGTGGCTATGCAGGAACAATCACGACGGTGCGCGGTTGTGCAAGAACAATCGAGGACCTTCGCACCAGATCTTGCACGGCAGTGGTGAGAGGGAGAGGAGAGGGAGAGGGAGAGCAGGAGAGGGGGAGTGAGAGGGAGAGTGAGAATGAAAGGGAGTTTATTAATTTTTCAAAATAATCCTTACAGACAAGTGTAACAAATATAAATTTCAAATAGATCCTTGTGACATGGATTCAACAATTCAACTAATTGTTTAGGTGTCAAATTATTAGTGGAACATGTTGGAATGCCACCGGTGGCATATGATTTTTGAGTGCACCAGAGAAACTCCCATAAGTTTATTTATTAAATCTCTTTTATACATTAAAATGATAGATAATTTAATAAAATTTTAGGGGATGAGATTAGACTTGATTGAGTTTTAATGTATAAGCTATTATAAAGACTTTTTCATTTCAAGTTTAAATACCTTGATATCCCTAACAATTACGTATTAGGCATTATAATATTAGACATAATACTATTAAGTCTTATCATATTTTTCATACCAAACGGACTCTTATTGTGCTTGTTATATGTTTTGGAGCATCGATACTCTAAGGATTTTTACTCATTATAACTAGTTAACCATTTAAAAAAAATTATTACCATGAATATGCAAATTAAGTTATTTTGTAAATTATTTATGGTAAAAGAAAGAACTAGTCTAAATTCTTTGTGTATAAGTCTGTATATATATAAATATTAACAGTTAAAATTTATAATATTTTTTTATATTTAATATTAATCATACATACTACCTCTTAACTAAGTAATAGATAATTAATCACATCTGTTTATTTATTTTAATATTATATCTATAGTATAAGATCATGAACACCAGTAGCACCGTAATCGTTTCCAAGCCAATGATAGCATGTTTGAGTGGCTGTTTTATCACATAAACTTTGCTTTGGCTGAGGCCTTCTATTCTTACTTTAGATTGTAATATCCAGCTTTATTTTAAATATTTATGAAGAATACTATTTGTGAATTATTATGAAGAGTCAAAGTGTCCCTAAAAAAATGTTATTAGTTATTAATTTGTATGTGAAGTTGAAAGTATATTTCACGTTCAATGTTTAGATCTATTTCATATTCGTTTCTTTAAAACACACACACACACAAAGATTTGTCATCAGATCAAAATAAACGAGGATCTGTCATATTCTATTGGACGAGCATCTATAACAATTTAACTATCGTATCATAACCAGTCAACCATACATATCTGTGGGATCAATCGTCTATCCTTCATAGTTCATAGCTGCTACTGTCATACCGCCACTTGGGTCGCATAGTGGTATAGTGGAACAACGCTTTAAGGAGGATAAATGTTCAAGCTTAATTAAGAAATGTCACTTCTAAAAGAGTTTAAGTTTATATTATATTTTAAAAGATTAGTCCTACATTTAAAAAATATAAGATATTATGAAAACTAAAAAATAGTTGCCATTGTCATTTATCTAATAGAAATTAATCAAAATACTACACAGACAAACTCGATTTTTTCCTTATGAAGTTTCCTAGCAAACAACTTTCAAGTATAAAAATAAAGTGTTTTGTTAAAGTGTATCCTAAAAGTACATATTAAAGAATAAAAAATAGTATTTATTATTCTTCACTAATTAATTAAAAAATATTAAATGTATTTAAGTTTTCAAAATATTAAATACTTCAACTTTCTATTTAATAATTTTTATTTTTGTTCTTTAACATATTCTTTTAGGACATACGTTAACAAAAGCCTAAAAAAATATTAATTTTATCTAACATATAATTAAATTTTATAGAATAAAAATGGAAATACTAACCCACAGCAACAAAAGTATGGCTCAAGTGATAAGTAAGCTTGAATAGTAGTGAGATAAATTTTATTTATAATATCAAGAAATTGATTCTGATTGGAAAATACTTTGTAACAAAGGGCAATCTCAATACCCTGAATGAGGATATCTTACAAGAATAATAATAAAAAAAGGAATACTAAATAATCGCTTTATATTTTACTAGTCAGTTGTGTTTGTAATGTAATAGCAATTCTTTAGACTTATATAGTTAGTACACCGTGGAACCAGATAAAAAATTGTAGCTAAAATAATAAAAGACTTTAATTTTGATGTATTATTATTAAAAATAAAAATTACACATTATTTAATCATATATTATTACATCTTTAAAAGAATATGACTTTTGAATTGGTTGTTGAAATTTGACTCTCTACTCACTAGCTTTAGGTGCTTGATTAGACTAGGCAAAAGACTGATTCCTAGTTAACCCAATTCGGGTTCAATGACACATATATGGATAGGTCACTTTAATACTATTGGTTAGGGTGCTAATGGCATGCTCAAATTTTAGAAGGGCAAGCAAGGTTCTATTAGAATAACTAACTTAATTCTTTCTCAAAAGTTAGCTTAAAAAGTGATGGTTGTTTAAGTTATTATAAATGATTCTTTATTCATAAATTTAATTAATTTGATACTTAATACACCCTCTTGGCATTTAGAACGTGAAACTTGTAGGATTAGACATTTGTAAATGACTCAATTAAGATAAATTTTGTTATTATATTAAAATAACTAAACTTAACTTCATCTCAAAAGTTAGTTTAATAGAAAAAAGTTGTAAGTCATTATAAATAATATTTTATTTATATATTTAATCAATATGAAACTAAATAAAGCTCATCTAAGTAAGGAAAATATTAATCATACATTCTTTTTTAAAGGTGTATGACTATTCACATTATTTTTAAATGTTATAATTTAATGAGAAAATGTAATACAAAAAAATATATATATGATTAATGGTATGAGAAAATATATAAAAAATAATGTGAGTGAAAAAAATAATAAAAAAATCAAAGTTGTCTCAGTAATTACCTCCAAGGGCTTTTTTATCCCTAGAAGGAGGTTTCTCAAATAGGCCATGAACGCCAATAAATCTCCTTACCACTAAGTGAGACTACTAGTAAAAAGAAGGATTCGAACCTACATAAGGAGTATAAAAATCTTATTCGGATGCCTTCGACAAGTTGATCCAATCCACGTTTACATGTGAAATTAAACTAGCGTAGTTTTTATTGACATTTATTTCATCATTTGAGATTGTAATGATTGCGATAAAATTATTTTTGAATCAAAATATTTTTATGGCTTAAACTTTTTGGATTCATCTGGTTGTTCAGATGGTGTGCTAATAGGGATGGATCTAGACTCTAAAAGGGACAAGCATTTTGAAATTTAAGAATGGTATTGTCTCATCATGAAGCCAAACCCACATCCTTTATTTGTGAAATGCTATAAGATTATGGAGCTTTATAGGTGAAACATACATGAGAGAAAAATTAAACACATATTTAGACAACTACATAACAATTAATATATTAAAGGTATACCAAATAATTTCAGAAGGGAGGGTCCAAGAAGGAAAAAAGTTCACATGCAATAAGCGGAGAGTCAGAAAGAATCTACGCATTATTATATATCCAAGTGTTAAGAGAATAAATATGAACGCGATGCAGTACATGTTATGAAACGGGAAGAAAAGAAAGAAACATAAAAGAACGAGGTATATAAGGTCCTGTACTTTACTGACTAGCAGTAAATAAGCCTTGTTTGTGGCGATTAAGAAGTAGTCATTGTAGTGGTCACATTCATTATGCATATACACTATTATTTGATAGGCCTATGTACGAATTATAGGGTAAGTTTTGAAAAAAATGGGGGTGCTATATATTTTGTTGTATTATATAGGCTTATAGCTAGGCCTTCCCATCCCAATAGTTTTCTTTTATTATATCATGATAATTGGAATATGCTTTGCTCAATTTTATCTTAGTCTAATGGTTAATAAAACGACAGATTAATCTTCTTAATGATTTGACTTGATGGCGCTCAATAGAGTAATCACTATTCTATATTATTGATCACATTATTTTTCAAAGTAACACAGACAAAAATCATGTATAATTTTTGGATCAATTAATTAGGACAACAGTAACAATATTGAGTGGGCAAAACAGTAAAAAGACAGCATTAATTCGGAGTAGACAACAGGATTTACAACATGCAAACAATCAAAAAGACGAAACACTACAAAAGGACATCATGATTTGGTAGATCAAACCAATAAAATCGACAAGAAGGCTATACTATATAGAAATATAGAAATTCAATTGATCCTCCTTTCATAGTCATGCATAAACTACGCAGATTTCTTTTATTTTTTGTGTTTTATCTAATGTAAGACTTATATTTTAAAATAGTTGTTATATCAATATTTTAATATATATTAAATTAGATATTTTGATATTTTTCAATATTTTTATTTATATATTTTTAATTATATTTTTAATTTTTTACCATATCAAAATATTTGTATTGTATCATATTTGTGTTCTGGATCTTTGCTTCCTAAGTTTTGTCGGCTGGTGATACGCGTAGCCTTAAGGAATCGAATAAAACAGAAAAAAGAGTTGAGTGTAAGATGGAATTGAACCATTTACGTGGCTTGCGTGGGATATGACAATGCTTTGTGGGGGCTCCATTGACTTTGTAAAGCATGGAAAGTACAAATGTACAACTCCAAAATTCCTAAACTCAAACCAAGTTTTTGAAAGGGAAATTGAACTGCTCGCTTTCTCATTGGAGTCTCCTTCAAGCAAATCCACGGCTATAATCCGATATCTTTTCGATATCTTCATGACTTCATGTATATTCATCTTTTTTCTTCTGAGTCTCAATCTCTGACCTCGGTTGTATTGAACACTCACTTCACACTCTCTATAATCTTTATGATATTTATTGGTTCATTTTCTTTTCGAATAATGTTAAATATGCACACATATTGACTTACATATAAAGTATAACTTTTTCTATTTGGTTATCGATAATTTTACTTTCATTTTTTTTTACACTCATATCTTAATTCTGCCAACTCACAAGTATGTGAGAGGTGATATGATTTCAAGATATGGATCAAGATTTATTTTCTCTACTTATATTTCCCATGCTCTTTTTCCTAACCCATTTTGACCTTCTCAACATTCAGCTTATCTCTTCACTCTTCTACATTTAATGACTGAGCATTAATGGCAACTATAGTAGGTGAGTGACACAGTTGCGTTCTCATTTATAGTCATTGATATGCTTTGTCAAGCAATACGTAGTTGATACCAACTCATCTCCAGACTCCAATACATGCCATGCCATGCATGATGCACCTATCAATCTGCTAATTACACATTCACAGTTCCAGAGAAACATAAAAAAGGATAGCTTCCCCATGCAGTATCCCTCACACGTCTGCTTTCTCTTCTGCTAAATACTAACACCACGCGTCTTCTCACAATCCACCGCCTTCCAACCCTACAACCACCTCCATAACTTTGCACTTGTCTTCATTTATCTCATTCTCAATAAGAACAACAGTGCGCTGCCAAAGAATCCTCACTTTGGCCAAGCTTGTTTGTGAGTGTTTGAACGTTGTAACTTGTAAGACACTCCAAATGGCAGCAACAATGAGAATTTTAACACTTTCAGTTGTGCTCCTCTTGTGCTTTTCTTGTGGACTTCTACGAGTTCATAGCCATGGCAGCTTAGACAGTGATACCACTTTGAGAGTGCTTTTGGAGGTGAAATCATCTTTGGTGAAAGACCCAGAAAATGTTCTGAGTGATTGGTCAGAAAGCAACAAAGATTACTGTAGTTGGAGAGGGGTGACATGTGGGTTGAAGAAGTTGAACCCCAAAGCTTTTTTGCATGACTCGGTGGTGGGACTCAACCTGTCTGACTCGTCACTCACTGGGTCAATATCACCCTCACTCGGTCGTTTGCAAAACCTGCTCCTCCTTGACCTCTCTTCTAACCACCTCAACGGTCCCATTCCACCTAACCTCTCCAACCTCACCTCATTGCAATCTCTGCTTCTCTTCTCTAACCAACTCACGGGTCACATTCCCACTGAGTTAGGCTCGCTACTGAGTCTCCGAGTCTTGCGACTCGGTGACAATGGACTCATGGGCATGATTCCGGCGTCACTTGGGAATCTTGTTAACCTTGTCGGCCTTGGTTTGGCCTCATGTAAACTCACCGGGTCGATTCCACCACAACTCGGTCAACTCAGTGAGTTGGAGAATCTTATTCTGCAGGACAATGAGTTGGTGGGTCCGATTCCGTCCGAGTTGGGAAACTGCTCAAGCCTCGTCACCTTCACTGCTGCTAATAACAAACTCAATGCTTCAATCCCGAGTGAACTGAGTCAACTCAGTAATCTCCAAATTCTCAACCTTGCCAATAATAGCATAACAGGGGATATTCCGAGTCAACTCGGTGAGCTGAGTGAACTCGTTTATCTGAATTTCATGGGGAACCAGCTTGAGGGTCATATTCCAAAGTCTTTAGCTCAACTGGGTAAGCTTCATAATCTGGACTTGTCCATGAACATGCTCAGTGGAGGGATTCCAGAGGAGTTGGGCAACATGGGTCAGCTACAATACATGGTTCTCTCTAACAATCACCTTCATGGGACCATTCCAAGAACCATATGTTCCAATGCTACAAGTTTGAAACACTTGATGATATCAGATAGTGGACTTTATGGTGAGATCCCAGCTGAGTTGAGTCAATGCCAATCACTGAAGCAACTTGATTTGTCCAACAATTCTCTCAATGGCTCAATACCTCTTGAGGTTTATGGGTTGCTGGGGCTAACTGATCTCTTGCTTAACAACAACAGCTTGGTTGGTTCAATCTCTCCCTTCATAGGAAACCTCACCAACATGCAGACACTAGCATTGTTCCACAACAATTTGCATGGTTCCCTGCCCAGAGAGATTGGGATGCTTGGGAAGCTGGAAATACTATTTCTTTATGATAATCAGTTATCAGGGAAGATACCTGTGGAGATTGGTAACTGTTCCAACTTGCAAATGATTGATCTTTTTGGGAACCATTTCAGTGGGGGAATTCCCATCACTATTGGAAGGCTGAAAGAGTTGAATTTCCTTCACCTTAGGCAGAATGAGCTTGTGGGTGAGATTCCTGCCACAATTGGTAACTGTCATAAACTGAATGTCCTTGATTTGGCAGACAATCAGCTTTCAGGTGGCATTCCTGCAACATTTGGATTCCTCAGAGCATTGGAGCAGCTCATGCTTTACAACAATTCCCTTGAAGGTAACCTTCCTCACCAACTGATGAATGTAGCAAACCTGACCAGAGTGAATCTTTCAAAGAACAGACTGAATGGTAGTTTGGTTGCATTGTGTAGCTCTCGGTTGTTTCTTTCTTTTGATGTCACAGATAATGCATTTGACAGTGAAATTCCTTCTCACTTGGGAAATTCACCCTCCCTTGAGAGGCTAAGATTAGGTAACAACAAATTTTCTGGTGAAATTCCAAGGACATTGGGAAAAATCAATGAATTATCATTGTTAGATCTCTCAGGAAATTCACTCACTGGACCAATACCTGATGAGCTTTCTTTGTGTAATAAACTGGCCTACATTGATTTAAGCAATAACCTTCTATCTGGACAAATACCATCTTGGCTTGGAAGTTTTCCTCAGTTGGGAGAACTTAAAGTCTCCTTCAATCAATTTTTTGGGTCTCTTCCACTAGGCCTGTTCAAATGTTCCAAGTTGCTAGTTCTCTCCCTAAATGGCAATTCTCTTAATGGAAGTCTCCCAGGTGATATTGGTGATCTTGCATCCCTTAATGTCCTCAGACTTGACCATAACAAGTTCTCTGGACCAATCCCTCCTGCAGTAGGTAAGTTGAGCCAGCTTTATGAGCTGCAGTTATCAAGAAATAGCTTTGATGGTGAGATCCCAACTGAGATTGGAAATCTCCAAAATCTCCAAAGCATTTTAGACCTCAGTTACAATAATCTCTCTGGTCACTTCCCACCTTCTCTTGGGATGCTGTCAAAATTGGAAGCACTTGATCTTTCCCACAATCAACTCACTGGAGAAGTCCCTTTACTACTCGGTGAAATGAGGAGCTTGGAAAAGCTTGATATCTCTTACAATAACTTTCAAGGTGAATTGGATAAGCACTTCTCCCGTTGGCCAGTTGAGGCTTTTGAAGGGAACCTACATCTTTGTGGAGCCTCTCTTGGGCGTTGCAACCGTGGTGATGCTTCCCGCAATAAGCTATCAAGTGAGACATCAGTAGTTATAGTCTCTGCCATTTCAACTTTGGCTGTAATTGCATTATTAGTACTTGCAGTGTGCATCTTCTTGAAAAACAAGCGAGAATTTTTCAGGAAAGGTGGTGAAGTGAATTGTGTTTACTCCTCCTCTTCCTCACAAGCAAAAAGACGACCACTGTTTCCACTAAATGCTGCTGGAAAGAGAGATTTCAGGTGGGAAGATATCATGGATGCCACAAACAATCTGAGTGATGACTTCATAATTGGTTCAGGAGGTTCTGGGACAGTCTATAGAGTTGAATTGTCCAGTGGAGAGACGGTGGCTGTCAAGAAGATTTCATGGAAAGATGATTATCTGTTAAACAAAAGCTTTATAAGAGAAGTTAAGACTTTAGGCAGGATTAGGCATAGACATCTGGTGAAGCTGATAGGTTGTTGTAGAAATAGAAACAAAGGGACAGGTTGGAATCTGTTGATATATGAGTATATGGAGAATGGCAGTGTATGGGATTGGTTACATGGAAAACCTCTCAAGGCAAGCAAAGCAAAGGGGAGCCTTGATTGGGACACAAGGTTCAAAATTGCTGTGGGATTAGCTCAAGGAGTGGAATACCTCCATCATGACTGTGTACCAAAGATCATTCACAGGGATATCAAATCCAGCAACATATTGCTAGATTCCAAAATGGAGGCACACTTGGGAGATTTTGGACTAGCAAAAGCACTCATTGAGAATTATGACTCTAATACTGAGTCTAATTCTTGTTTTGCTGGGTCTTATGGTTACATAGCCCCAGGTACTGATCAAATTGCTGATTTGAATTGTTCTGGTTCTCAATTTTTTAGTCTAATTGTTAACACTTTGACAAACTTGATTAACATTGGCTTATTTTCAGAGTATGCATACTCAATGAAGGCAACAGAAAAAAGTGATGTTTACAGCATGGGAATTGTGCTTATGGAACTTGTTAGTGGTAAAGGGCCAATAGATGCAGCTTTCGGAGGAGAGATAGACATGGTGAGATGGGTGGAGATGCACATTGATAAGCAAGGCACTGCCCGTGAGGAATTGATAGATCCTGAGCTGAAACCTCTTTTACCTCGTGAAGAGTTTGCTGCATTTCAAGTGCTTGAGATAGCCATACAGTGCACGAAAACTACACCACAGGAGAGGCCATCATCACGGCAAGTATGCGATCTTCTTCTTCATGTATTGAACAACAAAAAGGTGGACTTTGAGAAGATGAATTTGGATCAGTACATGTGAATTTATTTCAAATAGATTGAAGAGAAAGGCAGGCATATTTCCTGTTGTTTAAGAGTTCTATTCTAACAAACAGCCAAAATGGTGGCACATGCCATTCATTTTTAGTGGTTTATGCAGGATACTCCTGAGCTGATTTCGTTTGAGTAATTTTAGCATTTCAATGAGCATGTTTCACTCCAAAACTATTCCAATACTCAAGAGTTATGAAGAGATAGGTGATTTGAAATTGGAGATTTTCCATTTTATCACCACCTAATATTTCATATTTGTGCATCTTTTTCACAATTTTCAAATTTTGGATGCAGAAAACTCTTAACTTTATTTAAATTAATTTGCTTGTACAAAAAATCAAAAAACAATGTGTTACCACTTGAGCCTGTTGGCTTGGTGGTTCTTTGACATGTTCTTTCACCACTGATGCACAGGTTCAATACTTGCCTTTGGTACCCCCAAAAAAAAATCATGTTTGAAAAAAAACGATAATTGTATTATCTATTAGTGTTAATATCAATGATTAATTATGTTTTTATATTTGGTTAAGTTATGTTATTCTTTAGTTAATATCCGAAACATTATATTACTAACATAATGTAAAATAATAATTACTTCTATTTTGGTTTAATTAACCAAAATCATCAATGCACCTACTAAAGAATGATATTTTGAAAATAAAATTGTATCTCATTGTAATATCTTGACAATTATCTTGCAATATAAATACGTTAACTCACAGCCAAACACTTTATAGCATGTTTGGTTTGAATGGTTTTACATGTCTAACAACTTTTTTTTTAAAAAAAGAAGTTGTTTGTTACTTTCCAATCGTGTTTGATAATTTTGATAAAAGAAATCAACAGCTTTCTTGTTGGTTTATAATATGTTGGTTGAGCATTTTATTGAAATAACTTTTGATTATTTATTACATCTTGATATATAAATGTCATTTTATCTTCAATTAAATAATATATTTAAAAATAATAATTTTATACATATTTTAATAATTTAATATATATAAATAATTTTTTATATCATTTAAATAAAATTAATTAGTTTAAAATTACTTATAATCAATTATAACAAAAAAATTTATACAAAAATTAATTATTAAAATAATATAATTTTCACAATTATCACAAACACACACTTAATCAATCTTATCGGCTTAACAATTTTCTTATATATGTTATACGACTTGATTCTACCAGAAATATGATTTCTCTCAAATGATTACAAGTTAATTTTTCTCTGTTTTAATTTAAAATTAAAAACTTGGCATCCAAAAAAAAAGCCAATAACAATTAACAACACCGACCAGAGTTGCGTTCATGATTGGACTTCATTCTCTCTTCCACAAGCAAACTGCTCACAGTACGTCTCGTCAGAAAAAAAAAACTACTCATAGTACGTTGGATTAAACGTTCTACTAGCACTAGCAATTTAATTTAAACCAACAGAAAAAAGAAACTGTGCATATGAAAAAGGAAAGTTATCCTAATCAGGCAACGAAATTCGAAGGTGCAGAAAGTGAGAAAACAAATTTGAATATGAAGAACCATGAACAAAAAATTTAATTAAGGCTTGTAAATGAAAAGAGTTTAGTGAATAATAATAGCTCAGCTTAATTTGGTCAATGTGATAAAGGAGACAGTGATATACATTTAGTAAATAATAATGTACACAAAGACGCTCTCGTAGGTGTATTTCTCTTTTGCTTTAGATCCATGTACTTAATGACCCCACAACCTCAACGGCTCAAACCCAACGTCTCCCTCACTTAACTATTTCCCCTCTCACTGTTATATTCGTTCGTTTTATTTGTATATCACCACTCATCACCTCCTCTGTTTTCGTCATTTTTGTGTGTTGCATTGCAATTGCACCCTTCTCAGAACCTCGCACCTTTGTTTCTTTCTCTCACTCAAACCAAACCAACAACACTTCCTTCATTCTCAGCCACGCCCCTCTCTTCTAATTTAAACCAAATCAACCAAAAGGACGATAAAACAATATCAGAAGAGAGAAAAAAAAAACTATTTTTTTAAAAAAAGAAAAAAAAAACTGACCTTATTTTTTCTCTCTCTCTATCTCTTGGTTCATATACGTTACAGAAGAGCTCTAAATATAGGCAACGATAACGAGAATGAGGTAATGATGATTTGTTGAGCATTTATACACCTTAAACAGCTCCATTGTTTTCGTGTAGAAACGATCTTTTCTCCTTCATCTCATCTCCTCCTCCTCTGTTTTATGCTGTTCTGTTTTTTCCTGTGTGTGTTTGAATCTTTCAGAATTTTGAAAGAAGAGAGGTCTATGGTGAAGAGTTTCGTGAGGTTGGAATGTTTTCAATCTCTTTGCACGTTACCCTGAAATGGGTTCCTCTGCTTTCAGGTTTACACACACCCTCCTGAAGAAGGTTTGAACAAACCAAGAACAAGAACAAGAACAAAAGAAAGAAGAGAAGAAGAAACAAAAATGGCATCTTCCCAAGTTGAAATTGCTTCCTCTTCACCCTTCGGTTGCGTTCTGAGGGACCGCAATCGCAGTGATGGATGCAGGGAAAGCAACGTTTTCCAGAGAAACATCAAGAATTTTGTCATGGACCACCTTAACACGTGCATGTCAATGTCCTCTAACTCTGCAACAAACGAGAACAACAACAACCACAACCAGATCAACAATGCTAGTTCTTGGGTTTCAAAACCTTCCAAGAACAACAATCTTGGGAGCCTTTGTTTCACGAAAAGCAATCACAACAACAACAACAAGGACAACAAGGACAAGGACAAGGATGAATCTTCTTTGGCTTCATTGATCAGCCCGAGACACTCGCGGCTTCTCGATCGATGGGCTGCAAGACAAGCTCGAGAGATGGTGTCAACGTTGGAGGATGAAGCAGAGTTGTTGGCAATGCCAAGTTCAGACAACAACAATAACAATAACAATCATAACAACATGCTTGCAAGGACATGTAGTTCTAGCTCTGATGATGTCTCTTCTGGAATCTCAACTCTTGGTGCTTCTTCTCTTGTTCAGATATGGGAGAAGAGACTCAACCAAACCAATGGCTCCAAACCCAACACACCAGTTTCTACTGGGAGGTCTAGTCCTAATGGTGGTAGCTGCAACAACGAGAATGCATTATTCTCTGTGGAAGAACAATGCAGAGGAGGCTCAGAAGCAGGGGAATCTTCTTCTTCTTCTGATCATGAACCACCGGGGAATGAGGAACCATTCCCTGATTGGGAATCTGATAAGACAGGACCCAGTGATCAATCAGTTTCGCCGCAGGGGAGGTGTTCTTCTTCGGAGGCTGCAGAGAGCGACAGGGTCAGTGTTGCAGACATCATCAAGAGGCTAACTGCTACAAATCAAGGTCAGAGTCCACCACATTCACTTGGTGATGACAATGACCATGAGGGGTGGAGTAGCAGTGTGACAGGTTCACCTTGTAGAGAGCGTGACTCTGGTTTCACACCAGAACATTCAGAGCACAGAGCTTTTCTTCCTCAGGTTACTTGTTCCCCAAGAATTAGAGGGCGCCGTGCATTCAACGATTTGCTTATGCAGTTGGAGCGTGACCGGCATGGGGAGCTCAACAATCTAGCAGAGCGTGGAGCAGTTTCCAAGTTCACACAAAGAGGTCGAATTCAGGTAAAAAGGGGTGCTTCTTCTTCTTTTTTTGGTTATGCCTGAGTTTCTTTCAGAAGTTGAACTTGCTTTGCAACTCATTTTCTTTGTGTCACTATATGCTTGAATGCAGTCATTGCTTCGACTTAGATTATTACAACGTGGCGTGGCGGCTAATGATCAATCCCGCCACAAATCAACAGCATCTGAAGTGAACAGACAACCACAGGGATCTGCATTTATGCAACTAAGGTTTGATAATATTCTCATTCATTTTGTGATTGATAGAACACTTGAATGAATGAACTCATTTATTGTAGAAAGAGCTCTAATAGTTATTTTTTGTCTAATTTTTTTGCTTATCTGGTAATTAAATTAAGTGTCATTGCTACACCTTTGATTTACCTTGCCTATTTAGTTTGAAAAGGAAAATGAAAGTTATGACAATCCAAGGTAGAGGCAAAATGCATTGAAGAGGTTGTGTGTGTTCATCATTGTATATTATTCATGAACTGTCTATTTGTCTGAAACTATTAAAATTACATTCTATTGAGTGAAATTTAGGCAGGAAAATCGTGAGAACTGAGAAGAGTATAAATGCACTGTTGGATCAAGGATTTCCTTTTACTTCTGGTTATTGTTTCAAGAAAATTTATTGCATTATTAAGTGCACCAGGCGACCAAGGTGCACAAGAAATATGTAGTTTCATTTATTCCATGCACCAGCTCTAATCTATAAATTCCACTAGGATTATTTTATGTAAGCTTTTAGCCCTTTAACTCATCTGTGGTTATCATCCTTGTATCTAAGGCCAAGAAAAAGTGAAGGATACATAAGTAGGCAACACTTGTGGCATCTAAATTTAGGTTTCCATAACATGAAAACAGCAAAGGTTCTCCTCATAATTAAGTTCTTGTGTAGGATATTAAATGACGAATGTTTTTATAAAATGCAGGGAAAGATTTAGCACAGGGGTTGAACATAGAACTACAGTACAGGCAGAAGTTGTTGAGCCAAGAAGTCCTCCTAGGGAGATAGTAAACAACACCATACAATTGGATAACTCTCCCACCGCTAATCAACTCAGCAAAGACACTTGCAGCCAGACTGTTCATGGCATTGCCAATCACTCTCCAGAATTCACACAAAAATCAGTGTCTCAGACTAGTGTAGATCATGATAAAGAAGAAGTTCATCCAAGTTCAGATGTCACGTTCCAAGAAACATGTTTAGAGGCTCAACACGATGACTCGCAAGAAACTTCTGAGGCAACTCCATCCATGACTGAGTCAAATCTAAATGAGATGGCAGATAAGGTAGAGACAAGCAACCAACAGTATGCCATGGCTGAAACCAGTTATGACGAGACAGTAGAAGAGGAAGAGGCTAGTAACCAGCACTATGCTGAAAGCAGTTATGATGAGATAGTAGAAGAGGTAGAGGCTATTGATATGAATTATGATGAAACTAGTTATGACTGGATCAGTGAAATTTCTCGGCCTAGGAGCTACTGGGAAGAGCGCAGGCAAGCATGGTATAGAGAGATGCTTGACACTGAGTCTCACAATGAAGATATACGAAAGCTCCTTGAAAGGTATAGACTTCTCTGTTAAATATTTTTTTTCACTTTTTTCTTTGTGTATTCCCATGAATGTCAACTCCAAGACAACTCAAATGCATAAATGACTGATGAACAACCGAACAAGAAATGAATATTTAGAGAAACAAAGTCAAATTTGCAATTCATAATTACATTATGAATTGGACACTAATTCAAGAAAATATTTTTATCTATACTTAACTGATCTGAATATAATTATGTTTACAGAAGAACAGTGTCAACTTTCCTTTCTAGTGACTTCCGTGAAAGAATGGACAGATTAATGGAGTCTCATAGGGGAACACAAACACATTTAGTCAGTAGACAAGATGATGAGGAAGAAAACCAAGGGTTGATAGCATTTTTACAAGAACGCATGCGTTCTGCAATCAGTCCTCAGGATGATGGAAGAGAGCAAGGGGAGGAGGAAGAAGAAGAGGAGGAGGAGGAGAGGAGAAATGAGGAAGAAGAAGAAGAAGAGAAGGCAGAGGAGCAGGAGCATGAAGAGGAGCAAGAGGGAGAGAGCTTGATAAGTGGTTCATATAATGAAGTTGGTGATTATTTTAATCAATCCTCATCACCAACTCATTTGACAACATGGAGTTACAGAGACAATGAAACCAGTGATGATTTTGATAGATTTGCATCTACATCCTCACAACCTTCTCAATCTCAGTCTTTATATCAGGATAGTCGGCGAAACTCTTCATCCATGAATCATCATTCAATTGTGAGTCTTAGTTTACTCTTATCTTGAGATATCTGAGTACAAAGTTCTTAAATCTCTTATTATTGACGCAATACTGTTGTGCTTATAGGAAATGGAACTCATATATGATATGAGAGGGCATATGGAGCAACTTTATCATGAGATGTCTGAGCTAAGGAAATCAATGAAGAGCTGCATGGATATGCAGATGCAATTACAACAATCCATGAACCATGAGGTTCACACAGGTTTGTGCACATTTCTATACTCTTTAACTTTGTCAATGTGAGTCTCATACCACAAAATTGTCAATGCATCATGAAGAAATTCGAGTTGTGCAATAAGCTTAGAAAATGCCAGAACACTAGAAAAGAAATGCCATTATTCACTAGTTATTGCCGGAATGGCAATGTCAGCTTGAATTTCCAACAGATTATCTTAATTTTCTTGATTATATAAATAAACTCCTCTATGCACAACAAAGTTTAATCGTTGCTGCAACATGTGACATGATTGTTATGTTGGTTGAAATTCAATCAGTCTGCAAGTTCAAAAAAGAAGATTTCTCTTCACCCAAAAGGAAAATCAAATAAAATTTTCTTATGCAAGTTTCCTCCTTTGGTCACTTCTAAAGGAAGAAAATACCTTTATGCATACCAATTACAAATTTACTTTATGTCCGATCCTATGCTTTTTCAACATTACCTCTGTTGAAGCTGAATATTTCTAGGAGATTAAGGTCTCTATTATTATTACTATAATAATAATTATTATTATTATTATTTTTATGCTCGCTTTCCATTCCTTTTTACCTCTCAATAACATTAGTCATGCAATGTATTATGTAAAACACTATTACAGTTAAAAAAGAAGAAAAGAAATCCCATAACAGGGCTCCGAAGAAAGGCAACTGCTGCATTTGCTATGAGATGAAAGTGGACTCACTTTTATACAGGTATTTGCTTCTGAATGAAACAAAATGATTTATTTCCATTTTCTAAGCAGAGTAGCACTCATGTTGTCACCAACTTTGTTACAGGTGTGGGCACATGTGTGCGTGTCTGAAGTGTGCCAATGAGTTGCAATGGAACAGTGGAAAATGTCCAATATGTCGCGCTAAAATAGTAGATGTTGTTCGAGTTTATGTTGATTTTTAGCCTGTCTCGGTGGACATAGTCTCACTTTAAGAGGACTATCCTTAGTCCTGAAGCTTGGTGAACTGCCAAGACAACAATTTTAACATAATACATCATATATGACTTTCTCCTTTTTCACATATACTTTCAAGTATATGATTTTTTGAGGAGAGATGTGTTTGACAACCTTCCTTGTACATTTGATAGTTTTAAATCTAACCCTTTTTTTCCCCCTACTGTAATGTGTTCAATATTTACTCTCAGTCTTTCTATTACAAGACTTAAATTTAAAATAAAAACAGAGAAACACGTGGTAACAACATGTTGTGCTTTGTGAGCAGTGGAATATGTTGTTTGAGGCAAAAAAAAAAAAAATTGATACCAACAATAGTTTCCATAACTTCAACAAAGGGAAGAAAAGACAATGACAATGAATCCAGAAGACTGACAGTGTAAGTTAATGAGCGCCACAATAAATTCAAAGAAAATATATAAAATTGCAATAAAGGAATTATTTGACGCTTCATACCTGAATTATTTTGGAACTTCAAACCAAGCATTCTACAATTTTGATTATTCAATTGTTCTGAGTTATTTTTGGCTTCATTTTTTATAAGTCATTAGTCTAAGTAATTGGAAAGTATTTAATGGCTTTTTTAAAGTATTTCCGTAGGGTAGTTCTTTTGAAATTTGAAAGTCTAAACAATATTGATGTTAGAGCCATTAGAACTATATGTAGATCCGTCAAAAAGGTTTTATTAGAAATTTTCATGAATCTAAATGCAATCTAATAGTACATTAAGTTGTAAGAAAAACATGAAGAAAAAAAAAACAAGTTGTGTAACATTACTAGTCAATAAAAGCATAGGACTTAACCTTTCCCACCCACATCTTTCATCTGCCCACCAAATTATTTGAAGGATAATGATGATTTCACATTACTTTTTATATCACTTCTTAATGATTATAATTAAGTAAAAAAAAATATTAACATGTAAATGTTGATCTCAGTGATATAAGAAGTAGGGTAAAAAAAATGATATGAAAAAATTTTATAATAAAAAAATCAGAGTTGTTATCTAAATATGTTGTATGTTGTATCGAACCATTGGGAGTGGAAAGTTAGTGAATTGATTGCTTCAAAGATGAACATGATTGAAACCATTTTCAATTATTATGCATAATGATATGCCATTTTGGGAGTGCTAGTGCTTGGTAGGATTAAAAGTGAAAAAAGTAAAAAGTAGGTTAGTATAAATAGCATTTTATGCGAAATATAAATTTGATTGCACCCCTCATTTTCATTTCATCAATTTATATTTTTTTCGCATTTTCACATAGTAGTTGTCTCTTTTTTAATCTAAATAGCAATTATCTCTTATGAAATGCAAGGTCCTTCGAAAGAAAGAAAGAAACATATTAATTTGTCAAGAGGGGAGAAACATTATGAAAACTGCAGACATTCTCGTAGTGTATGCTAATCAAGTTTAGGTGATTCAATCTAAAACAAAAGGTTGGAGAAATATTGATAAAATTTTAGCGGAGATGAAAAATCATGTTACTTGGAGGATTGGCTGATCGGAAAAGCCTCTGAAATTGACACTAGTACCTGTTCTAGTGTCAATTCCAACTTTGTTATCTTCTAAAAGTCAACGATGTAATTGACAATAGGAAAATATTTTTTGTACATTTAAAATACGTATATCATATTTACACCGTATGTTTATGTGAGAAAGATATCAAATCAAACTATATATAATTGTAACATTTTTGCAAGATACAAAATAAATTTGTGAAAGAATTAAAAAAAAATTAGAATATTTTAATTGAACGAATAACAGAATTATTGACAATAATACCTTCTTTTTTTTTGCAGACGAGAAAAGAAAAATATTCATTAAGAAGCCTAATGGCACTAACATGTAATTGACACTAGTACTTATTAATAATATAACCTCAATCTTATTCACCAGTTTATTCCTCATTGGCTCTTGGAATATATTAAACTCATTACTATTCCAGTGTGCTAAAATATCAAATTTATATCGAAACTTTGAGGCCCTCCTAAAAAGGATATAAGCACAAAATAATAACCCACTTCCATTTAATTTCACAGCTTTTCTAGTTAGTGCAGAGGACTAGGAATGAAGTGACTTTCAATCACTCTCATGATTGAATCATCTTTCAAGCCATAAACCTCTGAAGCACTGGTTTGATTAAGCACACCATCTTACTAAAAAGATAAAATCTATAGCCGGTATAATAGTTGACTAAAACCTTCAAATATCTTAAAGCTGAACATTAGAGGAAATAATGGACCACAAGGAACTGGAGGATAGCTAAGAAATCAGCTTGGGGAAGTAGTGGTTGAATTTATGATATCACTTCTTGTTTGTTACAAACAACAAGGCTGAATTTTGGGTTTCAAAAGAAGGCCTAAAAGCTGCAGGAAAGGGCTTCATCCACAAACTTCATCATTGGAACTGATTCCACTCCGTTGTTTAAAGCTATATATCTAGAAAACAGGCGAGGCAGGCAGCCCCACTCGCTTTACTTGAAGACTACATTTAACCTCATACAAAGGCTTCTTCAAGTTCTCATATCCTTGAACTACAAGGAAGGAAACTTTGCAGCATATAGACTTGCTGAGGAGGCTACAATGCCCCCCCCCCCCCCCAAAAAAAAAAAAAAAAAAAAAACAAAACAAAAAGGACATAAATGATGATAAAAGAGGAGGACCCTATAACTACTGAGCAATAATTGTGTGGGTTAGCTTCGGCCTTCGGGTAGTAAGCCTTTAGAGATTATGTTGGTGATGTACAACCATGTCTTTAATTTAATTGAGTGGCTGCTCCTTTTGTTCAAAAAAGGTCAAAGGAAATGAAAGTGAAAATTTTATTAAATATCGAAAACTACTAATACCATATTAGTTGCACTTAATTTTACTATTACCCGAAACCTTCCTTAACAAACTAGTATAACACAAAACAGAAACACATGATAGGTGATCCAGCTCTCCAATCATTATAAAAGTCTAGCGCAGAAAGTAAACTCCAGAAGACCAGAACATCCCTATCAGTTGAATAATAGTCAAGCTTAGGACAAGTGACCTAAATCTAGCCCAAACTACCACCAAAGTGCATAAAGTTCGGATAAGCTTTGTAAGACTATATATAATATTATTACAGCATATAAAGAGACAGAACAACACGGAAAACAAAAGAAAGGGAACAAACAACCATCAACATTTTCGGGTATTCTATATCAAGACAATCCTTTCCTTGTTTTGCAGTAGAAAAACAAAAACAAAAAAACAAAAACAAAAACAAAAAAAGAAGAGGTAATAATTACTTCTAAAGGGAGAAGAGATAATTAGAGGCAAGAGTTGCAACTGGGTTTTGCACCAATGACATCAAATCTTCCAATCATAGAAATGCATAATTGAAAAATATTGTTAGTTTTTTTCATCTTTCCCTTCTATTTCTCTTCTAAATTATGTACTTGGTGGAAACCAACCCACACACAATTAAATGATCCATTGGATACTGGCAACATCAATACTCCAAAGAAAAATAGTCCAAGGCCACAGAAGCCTGTGGCATATGGTGATCCCAACTGTCTAAGAGGTAGGTCGTAGGACATTCAGCTCCAGCATGAGCAGATACCACACTTAAATTCAGGTTTTATAACAATAGTAAAAGAGCATGAAACACAAAGGTTGATAGAAACCTAAAGACCTCCTACTGATATATTAATTAATCTCCTCAAAAGACCCAACCAAGATGCTCCTTGGCTCCTTTCAAAGCCAGACCTCACGTAACCTGCACTATAACATCTCCCATTCAAATAAGGATAAGGGCAACGCCATGCTTACTAAGAATCTTTAAAATTGTGCTTGAATTGCATGAATTCTAGCCATTTTCTATATTTACTTGCGACAAGCTAGCAGTAAAGCTTTCTAAACTTTAAATTTCTACAATCTACAGGCACACCAATTTTTTAGTCCTCAGTTCCACAATCTTCGGAAAATAGCAATAATGAAAACCATAAGCTAATTCAATAAAAGCATTGATCAAGAAAAAGAAGTAATGCATTCCATGACAACAAATAAAGCTAGAAGCAAAATATAGAATTGATCAGTTTCCCAAGTCATATAACATGTCAATTCTATTCAATGATCTAATACACAAGATAATATCAAAACTCATTATATAAGACAAAGCTGCAACCCGAAATTCTAAAACTCTTCTCTGAAAAGCTCCAAATTCATTCAGTACATCCAGCCCATTATTGAGATCCAATTTAACGCCTTTCTTAAGAGAGTGCATACATGATAAATGGTACGTTTGTTTTCAGAAACCTTTCTCTGTTCTTACAAATAAATATATGGTTTAACGTGACATTATTTTCAGATTTACACCCCAAAGATTAATACAAAACATCCATGATGAAATCCACAATTGTAGTGTAATAAGGAAGGAACTACCTGATGGTCATCTAGGTAAGCTAATGAGCAATCTGTGCAAACTCCTGCATTCATGACAAGTATCCAACTATCCATAGAAGCCAAATGAAATTGGATTCCGCAAGGCACACACTATCAGCATAAGATCACTTGAGCAACACCTGTCACTCTGTCAGGTATTAATAAGTAAAAGGGTTTTGACAACAATATGGAAAGTCACGTTCTTTACAGCAGTCAACCAAACCGTACCATTTTGTGAACAAGAAAATTATGTTGGAATAAGACAAAGGCTTATTTAACTCTTAATACATGATGGACTGCAATGCACATTAAAATATAAGGGCGTTACAAGGAAAAAAGCAGAGAAAAACATTGATCTTTGTAACACTAATTATTGAAGATCAATGGCAAAACTAACATTTAAGATTTTTTATAATTTTTGGTAAAAGAAGATGACAAAGAACCCAAAAAAAACGGCTGCATTTGCAACCTAATAATGCAATTAACCGTGTACAGAAGAAGGTGGAGAAGAATTAAAACAAAACCCCACAAAAAATAATAATTAGGAGAGCAAAACCAACTAATCTTATACCACTAAATACATTCCTATACAGCAAAGAACAACAACAACAACAAAGGACTTGGAACCATGAAGAACACCAGCTTCCGACCGCATATCTTCGCGAAAACCTGGCGGGGACGAAAGGTGCGAGGGCTGGCCATTGAACCCCGGCGAACTCTCCGGCGAAAGCATCGCGTCATTGTCATCCGAAGGCGGCGGAGCGCCGCCGTCCTGAACCGACCCTCCTCCGGGCTTGGCAGGCACAATTGGATTCTTCCCGAATATCTCTCTAGGCAACAGAACCTTGGAAACCCCAAAAATGGCGACGGGGTTCTGATCGAACACCGTCTGCGTCACCGAGGCCTGAACGATGCCGGTGTTGATGGCGACGGAGCCGTTGACTCGGGAAATGTTGAGCGTGAAGCTTCCGGCGCCCATGGCCTCGGTGGCGAGCGTGGGCTGCAGCGGGTTCACGACGGATTCCAAGGAGCCGAGAGGATAGTAGGAGTGTAGCACGTGGAATTTGAGGACGACGGCCTTCTTGTCCGCCGGGAGAGATTGGAGGCTGGCGGTGGGTGGCAGATCGGCGAAGGCGTCGTCGACGGGGACGAACATGGTGATCCCGGCGCCGCCTTCGTCGGCCTCGAATTCTTGAACGACGCCGGATGCTGACAGCAGCGACGCGGCGACGTTGAAGTTGTGGCCGTCGATTAGGGTTTTGGTGATGTTGAGGCCTAGATTGGGCCTGGTCTCGGAAGCCATGAGATCGAAGCCGTCAGGGATGAGAAGGGAATTGATGGAGAAGATGGTGACGTTGTAGGGTAGGGTTTTGACGAGGGACAAAACGGTGGCGTTTGAGGGAGAATAGGGGGAAGGGGAGCGGATCGAGACGACGCCGGATTGGGGGTCGCGGGTGAGGTTGACGGAGCCGAAGTTGTCGGGGGCGCGGCCGGTGGTTTGGAGGAGGGTGGTGACAAGTTTGCCGGAGGGGGGAGCGGAGGTCAGACCAGGAGAGGAATTGGAGGAGGACGTGGTAGCGGAGGACGTCCGGAAGGGCGGAGGAGGGGGAGGTGGTGGGTGGTGAGGGGGAGGAGGGGGAGGAAAGGAAGGAGTTGGGGACGGCGAGGAGAGAGAGGGAGGAGCGGTGGGAGAGGTCGGCGGCGACGGGTGTGGCGGAGGAGAGGAGGGCTGTGAATTTGGAGAAGTCAGGGAAGGTGGAGAGGAGAGCTGTGATGTTGAGGGAGAGGGATGGTGGTGGGGATAGGAGGAGGAAATAGAGGAATGTTGTGAGGGTAATATGGGGAATTATAGCATTCGGACAAGAAGCCATTGTATCTATGTTATTGTGTTCTCGATCGATCTCAGCTCAGGTAGTGGACTGGTGTTATCTTCTCTTCTCTTCTCTTCTCTTCGGCAGAGAAGAGTGAAGTGGGTGGGTGAGTGTCTGTGTGTGACTTGTGAGTGAGTGAGTGAGGGAAGGAAGGGATTGGGTGGGTGGGTGCGTGCGTGGGCGGCTAGCTGTGAATGATGAGTTGAGCAGGATGGTGATGCAATGATGATGTTGATGTTGATGTTGATGGTGGTGGATGTACATGTGCATGTGGTCTGTTCTCTATTATTTTGCATTATTTCATTTTTTACTTTTATCTTATGTTATATTCCATTTTCCAACTTCCAACCTCCAACTTCAAGTTACGAAAGAATAATTAGTAAAACTACTCGTCCGTGCATTGCTTTATGGGGTGACCGCGGTGGGCTAGGTAAGTTTTACAATATTTTTTAATTTTTAATAATAAAAAATTTCATTAACTTGTCTCAATTAATAATAAGTTAAGTTGAGTTAAATTTATAAATATGACATATATTTAAAAATATAATTTTAATATAAATATTAAAATTTAAAATTAAAATTTTGTTATATATAACATATTTTTATTTAAAATAATATATATCTCAAATAAATTAAAAAGTTACATAATTAATTTTATGTAAACATAACAAGTTTTAAATTAATTAAATAAATATAACAAGTCTTATTAAATTAACATAAATTTAAAATAAATTAAAATAAGTTAATAAGTCTTAAAAGACATAAATAACAAATTATATTAACTAATTAAAATCAATGTCATCACATATATCCATATAATATATGAATTGACATAATCACTTATTTCATTCTCAATTTTCATAAGATAGTATTTGTTATCTAAGCAATCTATTGGATTTTTATTGTAGTGGTCTATTAGATACTACATGAATTTATCATCTCTATTTTCTTAACCACATTCTAAATGTGACTATAAGGCCTACTCTTAAACTTAATTGGCATAACAAAAAAAAGAGAAAAGTAACATGAAATGTCTCATTGCTAAAAGAATTTTATTTTTTAAAAAAATTACTTGAGTGGGTTGTATTTATGCGAATTTGCGTTTATAAACCCATGACTCGACCTGTACCTTACGGGTTGAAGTGATTCCTAACCTGACCTAATCCGTAAACCCAATTCAACTCATATTTTATGAGTTGGGTTGGATCAAAACTCAATACTGTTATGTATGTTTAAGGGAATTTATGATAAGTACGCCTCAAATGTGACCAAGTATAATATATCCTAGGGTGTTCAACACTCAGCCTGACTTACTAACCTATTATGATCCAAAGCTAAGTGGAACATATTCGAGTTCTAAAAATTTAGGTCTAGTGTGTTTTGAGTTATGTTCGGGTCATACTTTAATTTGTCCTAACATAGCCCAGCATCACACATTTTTGTATGAATTTTACTTTTTTATAATTAGTTATAAATAATAAAATTTCTTGACTTAAATTAATAGTTTTTTCATAACATGATAATATATGTATATTGATATTATTTGTTTTAAAATATATATTAAAAAATATACTTTAGTGATAGTTTTTTACTTTTATAATTTTATCAATTAGTTATGCATAATGTTCAATTATATACATAATATTTACATATCATATTAACCTAATCATTATCAGGCTATGAATAAACTGGGTTTAAGCCTAAGAAAATGGTCTAGTCAAAATATCAAATTAAATTTGATTCAAGCCAAGCCCATTCTATCTCATTCTTATCTTAAGAACACCCTAACAGATCCCTCCTCATTAATACTACTTCACATGAACACCTGCTTCTCGTTTGAACCATTCCGTGTTTATTTATTTAGGTTTTATCCTCATACTACATTTGAGTACAGTTCCTCCTAATAGAAGTGTATTTATGAAGGCTCGATATATATAATTTCATTCTTCCACCAAATTTTTTTTTTTTTTGAGATTTGTTTAGAACTGTGTTCTAAGGGTTACCTATATAGATATAAAATGATAAGCTCCTCCGTAGCGCAGCCACAACCGCAGCAAGCGAGGGGTGAGTACATACAAAAGGCACTCTGATGCTCAAATTAGTAGGTACGCAAGAAGAGTATAGTGAGATTTTAGGAATTAGCTCATACATTATCTCTTTTACTTACTGTATTTATATGAGTGTTTTAGGGTATGTGATGTCTGAGTATTCAATGTGTGCCGAATGTAACTATTAGGGATAGTGGTGACACGATCGTGGGAGGCAAGATCGTGGGGAGAAAGTCGTGGAGATCACTATTGTCCTTATTCGTTTGCTTATACAGGATACGATCAGGATTTGTTCCTATTGTTACACCTGGCATTTAAGCTACTTCATGCGCATTGTACACTTAGGTGCCAGCCTGGCAAGTCAAGTTGCTCCAGTTCTTTGTGTTGGGAATTCCGGCATCAAAAACGCAGCGGAGAAAGAGAATTCCTACCAAGGATCCATGCGAAAAGAGGACCATGAAATGTGATTTTCGAGTATACCTCTTGAAGCCAAAAAAAAAAAATGATCAACACAAACCACTAACATTGTAATAGCGATGATGTCTCTATGTAGTCCACACGAACAGACCCACGAACGTCCAACGTCAGCTTGGAGTCCCACTTCCCTAACGTAGTGCTAGCTACAAAGAGAAGGAAATCAGTCACCCTATTTCACTATGTGTGTGCATCAAAGTTACAATCTATACCTTTATGCCCTTTTTTTATAGAAGAAGCCTCCAATAGCTTCTTTAAGAAGCCTTTTATTTGTTTCTTCAAGAAACCTTTCATGAGCTTCCTTAAGAAGCCTCCAATAGCTTCTTTAAGAAGCCTTGCATTAGCTTCTCCAAGAAGCTTTGCATTAGCTTCTCCAAGAAGCTTCGCATTAACTTCTCCTATAAGCTTTACATTAGCTTTTCCAAGAAGCTTTGCATTAGCTTCTTCAAGAAACCTTGCATTAACTTCTCCAAGAAGTATTGCATTAGCTTCTCCAAGAAGCCTTGCATTAACTTCTCCAAGAAACCTGGCATTAGTTTCTCCAAGAAACCTTGCATAAGCTTCTCCAAGAAGCCTTGTATTAGCTTCTCCAAGAAGCATTGCATTAGCTTCTCCAAGAAGCCTTACATTAGCTTCTCCAAGAAGCCTCTAACAGCTTCTTTTAGAATCCTTGAGTGAAAGAGCAGTAATAAGGTTAGTGTGAAGCCTTGGGCTCATCTGTTATGAGTTTTGGCCCACGATAGAATTCCTAGTCCAACTTGAATTCTATTTACTTTAATTTAGTCTGTTCTAAGTGTGTGACCCTATAGGTTCTCATGATGTTAGCAGTAATATTAAAATCTCATTTTTATATTACAAGCAGTGAGCGGTATCTAGCAACACATCGCTGCTACCCAAGTAATGAGAATGTTAGTGATTTAACATAACCTTTCCGTGATCAATGTTTCCGTAGTCTAGTCCCTTTGTCCAGATATCTAGATTGAACACAAGGCATGAAACGTGTCACCCTTGTATAGTTCAATCTTTCGTTTCCTGATACTCGAGTAGATGTAGTAAATGAGATCAATATCTCATATTAACTTATTTGAGCATGGTCATGCATTTCGTATTCTCACTCAATCAGGGGCCCCAAAGATATCACTCCTGTTATATAGGAGGGACAAATCCTGTTTAGGTCACTCACATCCCTCCACATGATTTGTAGTATATCAAATAACTAACTTTATAACCACCTTGTTGCAGATGACATTTGATGGCATCAAAACATACAACTCCTCATGTAGGAATCGTAGTGATTTCAGGTCAAAGGACCACATACACCATTATCACTATGAGAATCGCTTATGACACTCACATAACGATCCACGTAGCATTCTCATGGCGGGTCAGTCTAGTACATCATTACTCTTAATAAATATACCCATGTGAAGACTTGATATCTCATATCCATGACTCGTGAGATGTGGCCATCAGTCTACGCACATACTAGTCTCAATGCATTATTGTTGTCCTAATTAACAATAATACTTGACTAGTGACATTTAATAATAGTGTTATAATTTTATCCAATAGGATCTCACGATCAAGTCATCCACTTGATGTCTTATGACATCAAATTTACTATTCTAAGGACTTTATTATGTTTATCATAAATAACACAATAAATGAAATGCCTCATATAAAAAATAGCATAATACAATATATGTAATTATAGATGAAATATATCGGCCTCTAGGGCATACACCAATAATCTCCCACTTACACTAGAGTCAATCAGACATATGTCTAGTGCCTAAAGATCTAGTGTGACCCTCATATTTCTGCTGTGCAAGAGGTTTCGTCAGTGGATCAGCAATGATATCATCTATTGGTACTTTGCATATCTTCATATCTACTTTATCGATGATCTCTCAAATGAGATGGAAGTGCTTAAGTATATGTTTGGATTATTGGTGAGATTTAGGCTCCTTAGCTTGTGTAATGGCTCCATTATTATCACAATAGAGGTCCATTGGGTCCACAATGCTAGGAATAGTATCAAGTTCAGCAATAAACTTCCTAATACAAACGACCTCCTTTGCTGCATTGGAGGCAGCAATATACTCAGCCTCTGTGGTAGAATCGGCGACTGTCTCCTACTTTGAACTATTCCAGCTCACAGCCCCACCATTTAGGCAAAAAAATATAACCCGATTGTGATCTGAAATCGTCTTTATCGGTTTGGAAGCTAGCATCAGTGTAACCCTTTACAACTAGATCTTCCTCGGCTCCATATACTAAGAATGAATCATTAGTCCTTCTTAAGTACTTAAGGATGCTCTTGACAACAGTCCAGTGACTTTCACCGGGATCAGATTGGTACCTGCTCGTTATGCTCAAAGTATACGAAATATCTGGTCGAGTACATAACATGGCATACATGATAGATCCAATTGCAGATGCATACGGAATCTTACTTATGCAATCCCTCTCATCTTGGGTAGAAGGGTATTGAGCTTTAGATAGCCTTACACCATGTGACATAGGCAAGAGTCCTTTCTTGGATTCATGCATGTTAAATCGTTTTAACACTTTATCTATGTATGTACTCTGACTTAGGCCAAGCAGTCTCTGTGATCTATAGGGTAGGGATTCTATAGGGTAGGGATGTCATTTTCGATGAGTAGTATGTCATCTACATACAACATTAGAAAGACAATTGTGCTCCCACTAACCTTCTTGTAGACACAAGATTCTTCTTCATTCTTGATAAAACTAAATTATTTTATTGTATCATCAAAATAAAGATTCCAGCTTTTGGAAGCTTGCTTTAATCCATAAATAGATCGTTACAACTTGTACACCTTTGCAGTATCCTGTGGAGTGGTAAAATTCTCAAGTTGTGTCATGTACACATCTTCGAGAAGATTTCTAGCAGTTTTGACATCTATTTGTCAGATTTCATAATCGTGGTATGCTGCAATAGCAAGCAAGATCCGAACGGATTTAGGCATCGCAACTGGGGAAAAAGTCTCATCATAGTCTACACCATGAATTTGTTTGAAACCCTTAACCACCAATCGCGCCTTAAAGGTATACACGTTACCATCCATGTCAATTTTCTTCTTGAAAACCCACTTGCACCCAATGGGTTTTACCCTTTCAGGTGGGTCAATCAAGGTCCATACCTGGTTGGCATACATGGATTTCATTTCAGATCTCATGATCTCAAGCCATTTCTCAGATTCTGGGCCCATAATGGCTTCCTGGTAAGTCACATGCCCATCTTGATCTATGAGCAATATATCAGCTTGCTGGGTCATGAGAAATCCATTTCTCTCTGGTTGATGATGTATCCTGTTAGACTTATGCGGGTCTTGTGCTACTAGACCAGGTTGTTCTTTCACAACATTTTGTGGAGGCTGCTCTATTTCCACCATCAGTTCGTTGCTACTCTGTGAACTTTGAACTTCTTCAAGTTCTATTTTTCTCTCACTGGTTCCTTTGGAGATAAACTTCTTTTCTAAAAACACAGTAGTTCGTGCGACAAACACTTTGCCCTCAGTAGAATTATAGAAATAGTATCCCTTGGTTTCCTTGGGATAACCAACAAAGAAGCATTTATCTAATTTGGGTTCAAGCTTATCAGAAACTTGACGTTTCACATAAGTTTCGTAACCCCAAATCTTCATGAAAGACATATTGGGTTGTTTCCCTATCCATATCTCATATAGTGTCTTTTGAACCGCTTTAGATAGAACACGATTAAGTGTGAAAGCTGCTGTTAATAGAGCATGTCCCTAAAAAGAGCTTGGAAGGTTGGCACGACTCATCATGGATCGGACCATGTCCAACAGGGTCCGATTCCTCCTTTCAGAAACATCATTCCATTATGGTGTTCTTGGAGGAATGAGTTGAGATATTATCCCACACTCTTTCAGATGATCATCAAATTGTTGGCTTAAGTATTTACCTTCTCGATCTGATCAAAGGATTTTAATACTCTTTTCAAGTTAATTTTGTACTTCATTTTTGAACTCTTTAAACTTTTCAAAGGATTTTGATTTGTGCTTCATAAGATATACAAATTCAAATCTACTGAAATCATCAGTAAATGTAATGAAGTATTGAAAACCACCTCTAGCTAGTGTGTTTAGTGGTCCACATACATCGCTATGTATACGGCCTAAAAGATCACTAGCCCTTTCACATTGTCCAGTGAACGGGGTCTTTGTCATCTTCCCCAATAAACAAGATTCACATATCTCATATGATTCAAAATCAAATGAGTCCAAGAATCTATCCTTATAGAGTTTGGAGATGTGTTTCTCATTTATGTGGCCCAAATGACAATGCCAGAGAAAAGTTGGGTTCAGATTATTTGATTTAAACCTTTTTGTATTTATGTTATAAACGGGCGTTTCAAGATCAAGGACATAAAGTCTATTACTCAATTGTACACTACTATAAAAAATATCATTCATATAAATAGAATAACATTTATCCTTTATAATAAAAGTAAAACCTTTCTTGTCCAAACAAGAAACAGAAATAATATTCCTGTTAATAGTAGGCACAAAATAACAGTTCTCTAACTCTATTACAAGCCTAGTGGGCAAAGATAACAAGTAAGTCCCTACGGCTAATGCAGTAACCTTTGCTCCATTTCCCACTCGTAAGTCAATTTCGCCCTTAGTCAATGGTCTACTACTCTTTAAATCCTGCACATGTACACAAATGTGAGATCCACATCCAATATCTAATACCCATGATGCAGAGGTAGATAAATTGACTTCTACAACAAAAATATTTGAAGTGGAAGTCTCACTTCCTTTCTTTTTCTTAAGCTCTTCCAGGTATTTGGCGTAGTTCCTTTTCCAATGTTCGGTCTGACTACAGTGGAAGCACATACATTCCTTAGCCACTCCGCCCACTGGTTTCAAGCCAAAAGAGCTAGGCTTGGATTTATCCTTGCCCTTGCCCTTCCACTTATCCTTGGGCTTTTCTGCTGTTTATTGCCCTTATTCTTTTAGACCATTATAATAGCCTTTCTTTTACCTTTATTTATATTCTGCTCAGCAGTTCTCAACATGCTTAGCAGCTCTGGCAATGATTTGTCAATTTCATTCATGTTGTAGTTTATGACAAATTGACTAAAACTCTCCAGCAACAATTGCAGGACTAAGTCAGTGGCCAACTCTTGGCCCAAAAGAAAACTAAGTCTTTCTAGGTTTTCAATGTACCCAATCATCTTGAGTACATGAACACCAACAGGGCTTCCTTCTACCAGCTTGCACTGAAACAGTGCTTTAGAAACCTCGTATCTCTCATGTCTAGCCTGCTCTTGATAGAGCTTTTTGAGGTGTACGATCATATCGCAGGCATCCATATTCTCGTGTTGCTTTTGGAGCTCAGAGTTCATGGTGGCTAGCATTAGACATCTGATGTCTAAGGCGTCATCTTAATGCTTCTTATAAGCATCTCTTTCAGCTTTAGGGGCATTAGTAGCAGGTGGCTCAAGAACAGACTGTTCTAGAACATACAGCTTTTTCTCTTGCTTGAGGACAATCCTCAAGTTCTTGTACCAGTCTAGGAAATTTGTTCCAGATAACTTGTCTTTCTCAAGGACGGATCGTAATGATAAGTTACTTGAAATGTTTGTTGCCATGGTAATCTATCAACAAAGATATACAAAATATATAAGTATCATGTCATAAACATATTTAATGAGGTCTTTAATTAAATATGCCTCCTACTATTTTATTCAAATCAATAACCCTCAACATTGACTCAGAAAATCTCATCGTAAGATTTCCTAGTGAGCCAAAATCCATATTCCACCTAGTTTTGAGTTAGCTTTGGATGATCACCCAAAATTTGATTATTTAGGTAGGAAATATTTTCCAATTACATCACATGCAACTCTTAGATAGTTAGGTGAATAACACTTATTCTAATCCATCTAATGGATTAAAGCCCAACTTCATGCCTCTAAGTCTACAATCCTATTGAAATGACTTAGTTAAGTCAGATCCAATGGTTGACAGTTAGATATTACTTTTATCCCATCGCGCCTTACTAATATAGATAAAGGCACCCTACTTTGGCAGACCTACACTTAATCAATACTAGTCTTGATGAGTGTCAGGCATTGGAAGGCATCACATATTGACTTAATATTTACTTTGAGGGATTTTTATTATTATTTGATCTCACCATTTGTTAAACTATTTAACATACCATAAACATCATTCATGCATCTCATACATATAAAGCATATAATAAATGTGACATGGTTATGACCCCTAACGCAATGATTCTCCTAAGCCAATGAGAGTATCATTAACTAAACTTAGAGAGCGAATCAGCTTCACCAAGCGTCTCCCACCAACGTCCTCATTTGATACCGTATTCTTGCCTTCACATCAAAATTATATTACATACAAACCTTTTTTATATTCGAGGAAAATTAGGTGAGAAGATAATGTACAACCAAAATGTAGAGAGTAAGGCACAGCACGCAGACCGAATTTTAAAATAACCAAAGAAGCAAAAATATGAGGACTAAGGCCATAACCATGCACCATACATCACAAAAGTACATAAAAACCCAAAACAATAATACATTATTATTTTGTGAGTCATAAAAAGGTTTGCTTGATATCAACACTTGATATCACCGCAGACAAGAAACAATATTTTCAAAACACTGTATATATCACATATATACCAGAAAATTTCACAAAAAGAAAATAACTAAACATGTTATTTCATACAACATGAAAAATAAAAAAATTGAATCATGGTTTAGCAAGTGGCTCTGATACCACTGTTGGGAATTCCGGCATAAAAAACGTAGCAAAAAAAGGGAATTCTCACCAAGGATCCATGTAAAAAGAGGACCATGAAACATGATTTTCGAGTATACCTCTTGAAACCAAAAGAAAGATGATCAATGCAAATCACTAACACCGTAACAATGACGATATCTCTATGTAGTCCACACGAACAGACCCACAAACATCCAACGTCCGCTTGGAGTCCCGCCTCCCTAACGCAGTGCTAGCTACGAAGAGAAGGAAATTTGTCACCCTCTTTCACTATGTGTGTGCATCAAGGTTACAATCCATGCCCTTATGCCTTTTTTTTATAGAAGAAGCCTCCAATAGCTTCTTTAAGAAGCCTTGCATTAGCTTCCCCAAGAAGCTTTGCATTAGCTTCTCCAAGAAGCTTTGCATTAGCTTCTCCAAGAAGCTTTGCATTTGTTTCTCCAAGATGCTTTACATTAGCTTCTCCAAGAAGCTTTGCATTAGCTTCTCCAAAAAACTTTGCATTAGCTTCTCCAAGAAGCCTTGCATTAACTTCTCCAAGAAGCCTTGCATTAGTTTCTCTAAGAAACCTTGCATTAGCTTCTCTAAGAAATCTTGTATTAGCTTCTCCAAGAAGCCTTGCATTAGCTTCTCCAAGAAGTCTTGCATTAGCTTCTCTGAGAAGCCTCTAATAGCTTCTTTTAGAATCCTTGAGTGAAAGAGCAGTAGTAAGGTTAGTGTAAAGCTTAGGTTTCATCTGTTATGAGTTTTGGCCCATGATAGAATTCCCAGTCTAACTTAGATTCTATTTACTCCAATTTAGTCTGTTTTAAGTGTGTGACCCTATAGGTTCTCATGACATTGACAGTAATATTAAAATTCTATTTTAATATAACAAACAGTGAACGGTATCTAGCAACACATCGCTGCTACCCAAGTAATGAGAATGTCAATGATTTGACATAACCTTTCTGTGATCAATGTTTCCGTGTAGTCTAGTCCCTTTGTCCAGATATCTAAATTGAACACAATATATGGAACGTGTCACCCTTGTATAGTTCAATTTTTTGTTTCCTTATACTCGAGTAGATGTAGTAAATGAGATCAATATCTCATATTGACTTATTTAAGCATGGTCATGCATTTTATAGTCTCACTCAATCAGGGCCCCCGAAGATATCACTCATGTTATGTAGGAAGGACAAATCTTATCTAGGTCACTCACATCCCTCCACATGATTTGTAATATATCCAATAACTAACTTTATAATCACTTTGTTACAAATGACGTTTGATGGCATCAAAACATACAACTCCTCATGTAAGAATCATAGTGATTTCAGGTCAAATGATCACATACACCATTATCACTATGAGAATCGCTTATGACACTCATGTAACGATCCACGTAGCATTCTCATGGTGAGTTAGTCTAGTACATCATTAATCTTAATAAATATACCCATATAAAGACTTGATATCTCATATCTATGACCCGTAAGATGTGGCCATCAGTCTACGCACATACTAGTCTTAATGCATTATTATTGTCCTAATTAACAATAATGCTTAACTAGGGACATTTAAGAATAGTGTTCTAATTTTATCCAATAGGATCTCACGATCAAGTCATCCACTTGATGTCCAATGACATCAAACTTACTATTCTAAGGACTTTATTATGTTTATCATAAATAACACAATAAATGAAATACCTCATATAAAAAATAGCATAATATAATGTATGTAATTATAGACAAAATATATCGGCCTCTAGGGCATATACTAACACTTTGGGCCCGTAACTCGATCCAGAGTAGTTGTCACCAGCTTGACGCTTTGGTAGGATAATAAAGTTTCGAGATATGAATTCGTCTAGAGCACACGGTGCACGATGGACAAAGGGATCCACGTAATAATGTTGATATCAAATTTCACGAAGTTCTTCTCAAAGGGCCAAGGTCCGTGATCTATTAGAACAAGCTCTTATGAGTAAGACCGAGATTCAAGTTGGATTTCTCGATTTACATCATTGCCTCACTGTCCGGGGTATAATTAATAAGTTATCCCCATGTGTAGTTAGAGGGATCTTGTATCATTTCTCCTAGATTTGGACTAAGGTTCGAGGTGTTGTTACACCGCGGTGTCTTCTTAAGGGTCCATGATCCGGGTTTAGTGTTCTAGAATATTGTGCATCGCTTCAATTTTGAATGTCCAAATGCCTTATCCTTTCAGATGTTTTTGTTCAAAAATAATGTGCCATGTGGTTGAGGAACAGTGAAAGCCGTCATTTAGGGTTTGAAGCATCATGATTAGCCGTTCTTGAATTTCAAAATTGAAAAGGCGTCATAATAGGGCGCTTCAAACGAAAAGACATATCTACCCCCATTAATGACAACGATTTAGGGTGACTTTTCATACTTATAAATGGGGCTGAAGTTTGACCCTTCCCACTCTTTGCTCATTCTTGCACTCTAGATTTTCTTCTCTCTCAACTTAGGTGATTTTTGGCACCTTAGTAGTGATTGTCGATGATTCAAGGCTTTCTTAATGAGACTTTTTCAACATTTTCTTCACCTTTCAGAGGCCTTTTTAGAGACTTTTTCCTACTCAAGGTACTTCATTTCACCCTTTCAATCTTTGCCATTTCCTTTGAGTTATTTAGTGGGGGGAAATACCTGGGAGTGAGGAGACGGTGTAGAATAGAGGCCCGTCAGTGGAGGTCTTAAGTCCTCCTTTGTCTTTGTCGCCTCAGCCACAGTGGGGGCTTGAAGCCCATGGTGGGGACTCTAATGAGGGTCTGAATCCCTTGACTAGGATGAGGATCTTGAAAGTGCTCCAGAAGGCTGACCTAACCAGAGAATTGGCAAGGCATGGGCTAACCTATCCATTTTTCGAGCTTTTGTTAGGAGACTTGAGTGATTCTTCAGAGTCTATCTCAGTTGTGTCCTCTGCAGGTATAGTACGAACTCGAAAGGTTGCACTTATGGGGCAGAAGAGGGTTGTCCCTACAGAGCAAGGAAGAGCAGTACATACAGAATCGAAGGAATTCATCTTTCCCCAAAAGACCAGCATATACAAGTAGGTTGACAGTGAGGTTTTAGGCACTCCGTCTAATGTGATGAGTGAAGACAACGTCCTCGAGAAGTAACAGTATCTCTAGTTGACCAAGGACAGGTTATAGGACCAAGAGTTTATAATCTGGCACCTATTAGAGGAAGAAATGGTGTACTCGATCAGCATTAGCGGTGGGCACTTCTTTCACATGTACAAGGCTCTCTTCACTCGGATTGCGGTACGATTGACATTCACCGAGTTTGAAAAGGGCGTCCTCATTCAGTTGCGAGTGGCGCCTACTCAACTTTATCCAAATGCTTAGGGATTTGTCTGGGTATTCGAGCTTGTTTGTCGGGTTTTTGAGTGGCCGTATTCGGTTAAGTCATTCTTCTACCGTTTCTCTCGGATGACGACCTCGGGGAGCAACCAAACCAAAGGATGGGTCACCTTGCAGGCGCAGAATGAGCACACTATTTTTAAACCCTACAAAGAGTCCTTCAAGAATTTTATAAAGGACTTCTTTAGAGTAAAAAGGGCTCCACGGACAATACCTTTTGTCATCACTCTAGAAGGTGTGCCAGCTTTCTATTTATACTAGTCAAAAGCTGGTTGGGGGCGGAGTAATAAAGAGTTAGAGACTCCAATCATCGAGCTTCCTCCTCCTGAGGCATGGGTTTTGAAGTTTTTGATTGACTGAGTTAGAAAAAAGGGGGTTATTTATTGTAAGGATGTCTTGGATGAGCTTGCCATTTCTGTAAAGGCCCTGCTAGGTATCATGTTTGCACATTTTCTTTTCTACACTTATCTCCTTGCACCATAATTTATTCAAGTGTTGACATTCTTCTTTTCGTTTGCAGAGAGCATGGCTCCACTACGTGGACTCTAGTTCTTGGCCAAGAAATTGGTAGTCGCAGGTGGTGAAGGGTCAGGATCTCGGGCCTCAGCGTTTGTTCAAAGGGTGGTTGTTATCATTCCCACTCCTTCAAGCAACACGATCCTTACTCTTGCAACCGCGGTGATTCCTCCACCTCCCCCAAGCGCTGAAGTTTGAGATGCTGAACCGAATTCTCCTATGTCGCCACTACGACTCCGGAGGAGGTAGGCCAATGGTAGTATGGATGATAGGGGAAAATATCGGCAATTGAGGACATTTCGAAGGAGCCTGCAAGAGGCAAGGTTCCAGTTAGTCCGGGGTTTGTGGGTTCTCTGAGGCTTGTCTTAACTCCGTGCCACTTTCCATCGGGATCGGTGTAGGCTCGGGGTGTGGATCCTGTCAAGTTTATTGACAGTCACTTATTGAGTCTCGCCAAAATTGAGGTGTCGATGGAGTACGACATGGACAAGATCCTTTGTGAGGCCCAACCCCGGTGTTTGTGCACTGCCTCTGCTCTTCGATATATAGAGGATGGCTGGGAGTCTGTCCGACTGGTCACCGGCTTGAAGAAAGAGCTTGACACTCTTTATGGTGAACTTATTGAAAAGGATAGACACCTAGTCCAGTCCGTCCAAGAGGTTACTGAAAATGATTAGCAGTTAGCCCGGGCCACCCAATAGATTACCTAAAAGGATGGGCAACTAGCCCAGGCTACCGAGGAATTGAAGTCGCTCACCACGAGGTCAATAAGCTCCAGGTTGAGGTTGCCCACCTTACTGTTGATGTTGTTGAGGTCCCTTCTCTATGGGCTCAACTTGTAGAGGTGGAACCACTAAGAACGAAGGCTGCCAAGTTGGATAAGCTTTAGGTGAACTGGATGAGGCAACGACTTAGGAGGATATGTTAAAACAGAATGTGGCCTCGACCGAGTCCACCCTTAACAGTGTTTGGGATCGATATGGGCTTCTGAAAGAAGAACTTGATCAGACGATCAATGAGTGGTCGAAGTTTGTAGATGAGACGTTTGAGAACGTTCTAAACTAACTTCATCTTCTCAACCCGAGCCTTAACGAGAAGGGGGTCGACGCATTGAAGGAGGTCAGGGATAGTTGGATTCTAGACATGATAGTTTTAGTGGCTACCCCAAATGACCAAGTGGACAGTGGGGCGGATGGTGGAGAAGGGGCAGAAATGACGTCGGGGGCTAGATGAGGGGAGACCGATGCTTTTGTAGTCGATGAGGTGCCAGTTGAAATAGAGCAGCCTGAGGCGGCGGTGCAGATCCCAGAGGACCAGGGTGCTATTTTCTGATGTCTGTGTTTTTCATTTCCATACCCTTTGTATAGAGCTTAATCTAGTTATCTAGACAAGTCTTGACCTTGGGCACTATTTAATTTCAAAACTTGGTATTTCTTTCCTGTTGATATTTGTTTCCCCTTTTGTCGGGATGAGTCCAACGCTCAACCTTGGTTCCACTTTCATATTTGTTGAACTTTTGCCTTTGCTAGGCCGAGATGGGTTAGACGCTTGTGAACACCCAATTTTGTCCAGGTTGTTTTGTGAATAAAAAAAAGAAAAAATAATCTTTCAACCCATTAACCCGTAACCCATAAACAAACCCGTTAACCCTTAACCCATTAACCCACAACCCATCAGTTATCATCATACTTAAACTCATCACTTATCCTAAAACAGACCTCATCGCTTATCTCAATCCCTAAGCACTTATCCTAACTATCCCAAACAAACCTATCCTAAACTAACTATAACTCATCCTACCTCCTCCACTTATCCTAACATATACCCATCCTAACTCAAACTCATCCTAAACAAACTTATCCTAAACCTCCTATCACTTATCCTAAACAAACTCCTAATCACATTCTAACTCAAACACCTCACCTAATCCTCTCCTATAAAACACCTAACCCACACACGAATACATAAGAAACCTACACTCGAACATATAGAGAGAACCTATACGAGAAAAGAACATCCCGACTCACGCAAATATCCCGGCCATATTTACTATCTACTCACTTACGTTGCCTCCCCTTAGCAGAAGACCGCCAAAGTTCTTTCACCACCTCCTATCACTCTCGGTTTACTTACCTCTCACCTCATATTCACTTCCTACTTCACTCACACCACCACTGTCAAGCTTTCATCTTCACCGTATAACCACAAACACCATTCCTTCCAAACAGCCCCTCACCATCTTCTTCATTTCAACCGTGAAACTTATAGCCACACTGCCACCCAACCGAAAACCATTCTAATTCTCCACCTTCACTCCCAACCTCCTATAATCTTATTATCTCCACCTAACAACACCATCAAGCTACCATAACAATTTTCCCTGCAAACTTCACAATCCCAGCCAAACCATCAAACATAACAACCAGAACGTGTTTGCCCCCTACCATAATCATCACCACGGTGGCCTTCCATCACTTCTCACTCCACTGAGACAGGACCCACCGAGATAGAACTCACTGAGACCACCGTCCCGAACCGTTCCTCGCGACCCAGCAGAGCCAACCGCGTTCGCCATGCTCATCAGAACCAAGCCGCTCGAATCAGAGTCGAAACTGTGAGTCGCGTCCTTCGTCGCGAGCAGATTCGCGAGCCCAAATGTGCGCCGTCAACCACAGATCTCCCTGTGTGCGTTGTCCTACGCCGGTGCATCACTGAGCTCGTGCCGTCCTCCCCACCGTACCTCACCAGAACCACCGGAGTCGCACCACCGAAGCCATTCCGGTCTGCCACCCGACGACCCAGTACCGTGAAGAACTCAGCGTTGCCGTCGGTCGCATGTAACCGCTCACCACCGCGAACGCAGCCGTCGCTTGAGCCGCCACCTGCACAGATCCGGCACGGCACTACAATCCGAAGCCACCTTCCAGATCTAGCCGCGTTACCGGCGCCGGCGAGCTCACTGTGACCACCTCGTCTCCGTCACACCGTCGCGCTTCTGTCCCGTTGCCACCGGCCGACCGAAGCTCTCCTCTACTCTTTGGGTGTTCTCTGTGAAATATCACAGAAGAGGAAACAAAGTACCCCCCCTTTTCTCATCTCGCACCGTGAGTCTTCTCTCTCTTTTTTTTTTTAGTTTTAAGTGAAGTGGGCTTGGTGGGCCAATTTAAAAAAAAAGGAAGAATGAAAGGATAATGAATTGGGGCTTTTGGGTCAATAAAAGAGTAAAAAAAAAAAGGGAGAAAAGGGCCAAGAAAGAAAGGATAAATTTAAAATAAAGAGAATATTTTTTAATAATAATAATAACAATAATAATATATGGGTTACCTGAGTTGCGATAATTTGCTAACCCTTGTATTTTGTAATCATCCGAGTTCGACAAACTTGATGACTTGCATTATTATTATTATTATTATTATTATTATTATTATTATTATTATTATTATTATTATTATTATTATTATTATTATTACTATTATTATATTTAAATTATTATCTTGTTTTCACTTTTTTAAGTTAAATCGTTAATTGACAATTTTAAATAAAAGTTTTGTAACAAATTTGATAATCAATGGGTGATGTCTCTAGCGTGACGCGAGCTTCACCTATTTAATCCTTCTCAATAATCGAGTATGACGGCTTATTGATTCAAATTTTCAAAGTAAAATCAACCAACCCACTAATTATTTTTAAAGAACTACGTGACTTTGAATTCCTCATTGTACCTGAGGATACGTAGGAGCGGGACTCATATTCCGTCAAGCCAAAAATTAAATTTTCATAATTTATTTGTTTATTTCATTTTTTTTACAAAATGGGTAAAACAAATATTTTTAAAGATTATTAAGAATTTGCATAATTAATTTAAGGTACCGTCTTAGGACGGGTGTGTTAGGGGTGCTGTGGGATTAAGTTTCCGCCCTTCTCTACACATAACCGACTCTCAAATTCAATCTGGTTTCAAAGACTATTTTTCTTAGGTTTTCTAATTTTTCCTAATAAAAAAAATAAAATTGGTGACAACTCCTAATTAAATATATTTTAGTTTAAGTTGCTATTCCGCCGCGATTAATACAGTCACGACAACGCTCAATCTTAGTGTTGGGTTTACACTTAAGCAATCTTGCTTGTGTAATTTACCGAGATAAGTCCAATGCTTGATCTCGGTAACAAGACTTTGGATCTGACGTCCTTTTAACAGCCTTTACTTTGTGGTTTATAGCAATTTGCGCCTGCTTAGCATCATTTCTCTATGGTTTGTGGTAGTCTATACATACTTGGGAACCACTGCTATAAATTTATTAGGAATTAAGACTGCTTTAAAGGCCATAGTAGTTTTTTGCTCTGTTTCCTTACAGTCCCCTGCCTTGGAGCCCAATCGTAGGGGAGGGGCAATTAAATGTAAATTCAAACATATAGTCAATTCACCTTTTCGGGAGCCAATCAAAACACATTAGTCCCTCTATAAATAGAGAATATTTGTAGCGGGGTTATCACTTGTTCTTTCATTTTCTGGTTATAGATAAAAGTGAGTCTTTTCCAGAGAATGGTCCATTTTCTGCTTCTTGTGAGCATATGGAGAGTCGTGCCCCTTCTCAGACCATCTTCCAATTTTTCCATAATTTCTTGAAGGTGTTTCTTCTTTCCCCCGCGTATTCCTTTAGTGGAGGCATTTCTTTCTAAGCGTAATAGTCCAGTGAGGACCAACTAACTTCCCTGTGCAACTTGGTCAGCCCATCTCTCAACAGCATAAGACCTTTTCTTCCAGGCGTGTATAGCGATAGGGTAAGGTCCCGCTTCGGCTGGAAAGGCTTAGAGCTTTTGTCTACCATTCTTATGAGGCATGGATGGTTGCACCGCCCTCTTCCTTTGCTCCCCTGATTGCTACCCTGTCGTGGGTGCGCAAGGGTGGTTAGGAAGTGTAGGGTCATGAGACCAATCTTCACTCTAATCAAGGAAAAGGTGGTTGTCCGCTTGCACTTTGAGGATCTGTTGATGCGATCGTGGTTGGCACTTGACCATCATCATTAACTGACCAGGCTACCTTCTCGGCTTCCTTCCAAAAGGTAATTTTGCACCAGAGCGGTTTATAGGTTCCTCTTGTAAAATAGATGATGTATAGAATGTGAATAATAATAAACTTAATCTGTGGATATTTTGCTTTCTGTTATATGTTTCTTTTACCGAGATTAGTTTGACGCTCGATTCTGATGATTATGTCAAGTTCGCCGAGGTGGGTTTAACGCTCAGTCTTGGTATGCAAATTATCGGGATAGGTCTAATGCATAACCTCGGTAATTGCTTTTTTAGATTGACAAGCATTTGTTTTGCCCAATCGAGATAAGTCCAAAGCTCGAACCTCAGTGGTTGTATTCGTTTAACTGGACGAACACGTGTTTTGCCAATCGGGATGAGTTCGAAGCTCAAATCTCAGTAGTTTGGTTCATTTAACTAGACGAACATACGTTTTTCCAATCGAGATGAGTCCAAGGCTCGAATCTCGGTGGTTGGGTTCGTTTAATGCCCGTGACACTGAAGCCTCTGGGTGTGGGGTCTACGATCCTGGGCTATAGTTAATTGCGCTTAACCTCTGTAAAACTATGGTGGGTTTGTGGGTTAAGGTTAGGCTATAAGGGTACGGGTGAGAGCCCTTGAATGCGCTGCTTGACCCCAGAGGGTGTTCAAGTGGATTTCCTTGTCTGACCGTCATGTAAAAATATGCTTAACCTATATAAACTATGATAGGTTTGTGGGTTAAGGTCATACTAAAATGGGTATGAGTGAAAACCCTTGAATGCTCTGCTTGACCCCGGAGGGTATTCAAGTGGATTCCCTAATTTGGCCGTCATGTAAAGATGTTAGAATAGTTGATCATTTTCGGACCTTATATTCCTTGGACCTCACTAAGGTATGGTGACCTTGTGGGTTGCGACAGGCCTAAGTATTTGGGAACTTGAGGTCATGCCAAGATATTGACTGTAGATGTTGATGAGCTAGAGTATCTACAGACTCAATGTCACAGTTGAGGTACTGGCTTCAAATAAGACAATAGTTGTGAAGAAATGTCAATTTACTGATATGCAAGGATATTCATTACATAGCAGAAGTAACGATTATAAAGCATTACATGATTATGTAGGTTGCTTCTTAGTGGCAATTGTTCTCCTGGTTGCCGTCCTATGGCTGCACTATATATTGATCATGGGCATTTTCCCAAGGTGAGCGTGGGTCGGGATTATCATTTCTTATCGGAGAATGTCTTCTCTGATAAGAATGAGAGGGACTTCGAGGGCTATAGCTTTGTTTTTTGTAATGACATCTCCTCTAGTTGTTCTGGGCCTTCCCAATATATCGGCCCAGATGGTTGCCACGGATGAGGGACTTAATGGCATCTCAGAGATTGGTATAGTCCTCTGTGTTGTGACCGGGACCATTGTGCCATTCGCAGTACTTGGATGTATCTCTCCATGCAAGTTTCTTTAGGGGGAAGCCTAGGTATATCGTGAATCTCTGTGTTCATGACTTCTTGGTAGATTTAGGCCTATGGTGGGTTAAGGGGAGTATAATTGTTATACTTTCCCTTGAGAGGTGGCATTGGATTCCTCCCCTGTTGATTTGGATGCTCCATGGACCTCGACTTAGTATATTCTTTATCGAGATGCTTTTTATCTTTGAGAATGTCTTCGATGTTGATATATTTATCGATGTAAACTGAACTCATTCACGGTCTTGGGTTCATTTTTTGCCAACGAGAAAGAGAATTGTCTTGGATGAAGTCCTTCCCTGATGTAGAACATCCCAAGTCTCTCATCCTAGTCACGCACATTTACGATTTCCTTGTTGAACCATGATATAAAGTCTCGGAGAGAGTTTTCTTTTCCTTGCCTTATTTGGGAGAGACATAAAATAAATTTAGGCCGCACTTTGCTGGTGGTAAAGTGCAACAAAAACCTTGAGGATAGGTCGCCCTAGTTATCCACGGACCTATGAGGTAAGGTGGTGAACCATCTTAAGGCGGCTTTCTTCAGAGACAAGGCCAAAGCACGTCACATGAGAAAGTCGTCTCTTTCAACAAACAAGAGTGCGGACACGTAAGCATCCACATTTTCCTGAGGATCTGTGGTCCCATCTTAAATTTTGACATTGGCAGGATACTTGAAGCGTTTCGATATCTCACAGGCCATCATTTTATCATAAAAGGGTTGACTTTGTGACACCGTGTCCTTTACTATGTGTTCTTGCTCTCTTGTGTGGACAGGTTCAGCTTGACGATCGAAATTTGTGATCCTAGAGTTTTTCAGTTGACGATCATCGCACTAGTATTAATCTCTTTTGTTTTCATGGTTCCTAACTAGGGAACAGTTCTCTGCTTCGTTGCCCTGGTTAGCACCCCTCTCTAGATTATGGATTATCTTGTCTTGATGGTGAATCCTCTTATCCTAGAGTCTAACCAAGGAGAGCAGTTCCGCTATGGACAGCTCCTAGTGATCAGTCATACCTCAATGAGACTAAACTTTGTTTTCCACCTGGTCACCAAGGTGTTGTAGCGCCGATACTTGTTGTCCAACGTCCTCGGAAGGTGCTCTCTGAGGGCCAAGGCGTTGCCTTGTCGGAATCCTCAAAGAAGGAGGGGGACATTCTCTCCAGTGAAAGAAGTATCATGCCAGTCCTGTCTGGGTTCTGGGCAGGCTACGATTGATCCCACAACTGGTTGACGAGCTGTAGGGTTAGACTCCGGGCGACGATTTGAAGAAGGAAGGTTGTGAGCAGCAGAGGCGCGATTCTAGTTGGTTGATGTCTGTCTCCTTCTTATGTTCACCATGGTGGTGATTTTAAGGGGAGTTCTTAAGGTGGTGTTGGGGGTAGTAATTTATTGTTTCTCATAGACTACGTCAATGTTCAAAATTATGTTATGAGTGTTACTTATATAGATATGAAATGATGAGCTCCTTCGTAGCGCAACCATAACCGCAATGAGGTAGATGTGGATACCTGCAAAAGGCACTCCGACGCCCAATGATAGTATGGTGAAGTTTTGAGAATTAGCTCATACTTTGTCTCTCTTGCTTACTATATTTATATGAGCTTTTTAGGGTATGTGATATCTGAGCATTCAGTGCATGCTGAACGCTACTACCTGGGATCATGGGAGGCAGGATCATGGGGAAAGGGTCATGGAGAACGATATTCCTTTGTCCTTATTCGTCTGCTTGCATGGGATACGATAAAGATTTGTTCCTGTCGTTACGCTTGGCATCTAGGCTGCTTCATGCGCACTGTATGCTTAGGTGCCAGCTTGGCGGGGCGAGTTGTTCCAATTCTTTAGGCTCGTAACCTAGTCCAGAACAAGATTGGATTTCATGTTTTTGAAAAATAGGATTACATCCATTTTTCATATTTGATTTATTAATTGATACAAATTATATTTTTATAATTTATAAAATATTCCCATCCTTTATTAGACGTATTTCCTCCATTATATTTTTTAAATAGAGGAAATAATTTAATTAGATCTTTATTAAAAAAATAATTTAATTATTTTTAAAATGAAATTTTGACTAGATTTTTTAAACTTTGTAAAATAATAAAATTAATATTATACTAATATCATAAAAAACAGAGCCATAATTATAATACTAGTAGATTAACATGCTTATCAATCATTTTTATTTGTAACTATCCATTTCTTTGTGTCGGGATAGAAAGAGCCCAAAATACCAAGGATATCATTTTCTATGGGTTATGCTAGTCTTCCGAGGGTGACACCACAATAGTGAGTTTGATATAATATATTGATCCTAAACCTTAAGGCATTAAGTTTATGAGTCTATCCACTTATATAGTCTTCACTTGTTCTATTCCTTCTCGATGTGAGACTTATTTTACTCACATTTGAAATTCTCACAATCTCTTCTTCAAGTGTGAGTCATCCACACAAGAGTATGCTCCCTCATCGAGCGAAAGCCTTTTATGTTTTTTTGAGTATTTTGACAGTATCATTGGACCGTTCATAACTCTTCTTTCTCAATAAAGGTAAGCAACCATGAGAGCACTAATTATCGTCTCCATATTTGTCTAAGCTGAACTATCAGCTTTGATACCACGTGTTAGGATAGGGGAGCCCAAAATACCAAGGAGATCTTCTTTCGTGAGTTGTGCTATTCTTCCAAGGGATAAGCAATGTATCACAATAATGAAATTGACATCATATCTTAACTCAAAACCTTAAGATATTAGGTTTATGAATCTATCCACTTATATAGTTCTCACTTATTCTATTTCTTCTCGATGTGAGGTTTATTTCAATCACACTTGAAATCTTAACACTTTGTAATAATTTATTTCTATAGAAGTTATTAGAAGTTTCATTATGCATGTAAGCGTGGGTTTAAAGCTGCATTAAGGAGGATAAATGTGGCTTTAAATTTGAAAATGCGATTCTATTAAGATGAGACAAAGAAACTATTTTAGAATGTGGATAGAATGTTGTCAATATTTACAACTTTATTCCCACATGAAGATGTGAAAAAATAAAAAGTAATGATAAATATAAAAAAAAAGTTGACACAAAAAACGACTATTACCTTTATATTAGTAATAAAAATTGATTACAAATAAATAAAATAATAATAAAAATTATCAAATGCTTGTAGGGTTATTAGTGACATATCAAATGATAACATTTTTAGTATTATTATTTTGTTAAATAGCATTATTTTGTTTTAAGTTAATATTTGCTATTTAACTTCCTATAAATAAGATTAAAAATTATTTAATAGTTATACAATTTTATATATTATATTTAGTCATATATACATGATTTAATAGTATTATTAATATAAGTTAAAACTCATAATACAGTCCACTAAACTTTTATCTTTACTCCATTTTTATAAGTTCATCATGTGATGGAATTTTTTTTACTCTTAACTCATTAAATTTACTAATTTAGTGGATCAAGATGAGCCGACCCACAAACCTCCTTAACGGACATCTCACTTAATAAGAAAATCTTAATTCCAAATCACAAAAACCCTAATCACAAATTAAAAAGCCCAATCCACCTTCAAACTTTCTTCTTTCCTTCAATTTTCGCGGAAATTTCACCAATTTTCTCTTGCATTTATCCTCGCACAGTCCACTTCTCGTTCTTGCGGGTGTTCGTGGTGCCGAGCTCGGTGGAGTTCATGTGCTCGAGTCAACCATCGTTGAACTACTCGGATTCATTGTTCTTCTCTCATAACTCGGATTCATTTCCTTCATGCTCTACTCGGATTCAACGCCTTCTTCCCCTTGTGTCAGCTTATGCCTTATAGGTATGTTTCTACTTAACACCGACTCCTCCTGCTGCATCTCTAGTTTTCTTCCCATTTCAGTTTGTTTGATATATACTTGGAGTGCTTTTGTCTTTGCTGTTATTTCTTTTCATTCCCACTAATGCAATTTGTTTTAAAATCTTCCCTTCCCTGTTTGCTTAGAAACTCTACCTGCATCTTTTACTGTTGTTTTTTGTTGTGGTTTTCTGGGAAATCAAGAAGAAAGTGAATGTTGTTGCTGATCTGGGTTTACATTCTAGTTTCTTACTGATTAATATATACCCTTAATGATGGCATTTGTGGGGTTTATGCTTCCAAGGGGTAATGAATTCTGTGATTTTGTGTTTTTGTTTGATGAAATGCCCCAATGAAGTCAAGTCAAATTTAGCCTTGCTTTCCACACTTGATTGATCCTCATTCCAAATTTCCAATTAACTTTGCACTTGATCATTCAAGGAAAGCACAATATTAGTGAATGTTTCTTTTTCTTCTAATCTTTTTCAAGTAGAGAAAATATTGGATGGTCAGAGCAATAAGCGCTAAAACAAAAGCAAGTGTGAATTTACAGTCCCTCATTTTTGTGCCACTATTATGTCCAGTACATATGATTTACAATGATTATTATCCATCTACAATCGACTCTCTGGAGTATAGAATCTAGAGAAAAAGGCAATACTTTCCAATGATGGCTTGAATTTGTTATATTAGTAAATTATTTTTCCGGTTTCAGGTGTTGATGTTCCAAGCACATGCATAATGGCGAAAAGATCAATAAATTAGCAACTCTAAGGGCCAATGACCTTTATATTTCTCCTAAATTGAGTGCTTGAATTAGGAAAATCATCATTATGCTCCATTTGCTTTGAGTTTTCTTGAATGAAGTACACAGGCTGATTGAACAAAGGTGTCCTGGTTTATTGAAATGCCCCTAGTTTTTCTGTACCTTGCTTTACTTATTAGATCAGAATGGGCTAGATTTCAATCCAATGTTACCATAACCTTTAGAAAGAAAAAAGTCTTTGACTTTTTTACTTATTCAAGTCCGTTATTGGACCTGGTCTCTTCCCTTTTACATCATTACAAAATCTTCGTTAAGTCAAGATTCTAATCCTATCAACTTTTGTGATATTGACTGTCATATGTGATATTTGTCATATGACAATATCAAGAGGCATAGTGAACTGTAGTGTTAGATTTCAACTTAAAACCAATTGACATTAAGTGGAGTGACCCAACAGATATATAAACCGCACCCGAAAGATTGAGGCAGGCAGACGATGTGGGACTCTTAACACTCTCCCTCTACAGATGCCTGGACGGAACAGGCGAGCCTAACGGAATAGGCGACAACGGAGATGAGATCTTGGCTCTGATACCATGTTAGATTCCAACCTAAAACCAATTGGCATTAAGTGGAGTGGCCCAACAGATATATAAACCAGAGTCTCACATCGCCTGTCTGCCTCAATCTTTCGGGTGCGGTTTATATATCTGTTGGGCCACTCCACTTAATGCCAATTGGTTTTAGGTTGGAATCTAACAGATATATAAACTGCACTCGAAAGATTGAGGTAGGCAGGCGATGTGAGACTCTTAGCATGTAGAGTACTCTGAAGTAGCAGTATCCATAAGCAACTTCTGCAAGCTCCTAAATAGGACCTCATATGGATATTTAATAGAGCTGGCTTCAGCTATATGAGGAACCAATGCAGGTTCATGAATTTCCTGGTACCAGTGTAACATTTAATGTAGTGTCAAATCTAAGGCAGTTATCCAAAATCTGTGCAGAGTCATCTAATGGCATATCAATTCCTATTAAACCATGCAAAGCTCAAGAAAAACTCAATATTGCTATATTAAATTATTATAGTTTGTTCCATTCACTCTCATAATAAGTCATTCATCTCATTTGATATGCTCAAATAGTTATTTATGTTATTTATATCAATTTAAATTTCATTTTATATTTCAAATACACTAATTCTAAAATTCAGCTTTCACGTTATTTTATTTCTAAACTAGCAAACTACAGAATCAAAATAATATTCTTATTATAATTTACTAATTCAAATTCTTATTCATTTTCTTATTTAATTCCATTGTATTTTTTGCCCTAAAATTTTTACAAGTACAAAACTTTATAATTATTTTTTTTACATAACAAGTATTCGCATGCACTGATTACTCGAAGCCACTTCAACTCTGCTGCGTTCTGTTTCTCCTCCTCGTGCTATTCACCACTGGTTTCCTCTCATGTGCTGCCTACTACAATCGGTGAGAACCCCTTCACTGCTTCACTCCTCTGTCTCTTGTGATTGGAATATTTAATGGTTTCTTTTGCAACTTGTTTGATTCATTATTATAGAAAAGAACAGACAACCCATTACTTATGGTTTCAATCCTCACTTTTCATAGCATCTTCTTTACACTACAAACATTAACCCCATATGGATATGGTGCCTTCTTGAGAATGAGATATTGTCATTATGGGTCAGAAATATGGGATCAAAATCTGAACTTGGCAACAAACGGTAGAGTTGGTATTTTCTGGGACTTACACAACAAACCACCCAACTCAAATATCCCACCTTATGAACTTGCCAATAAGCTGAGAGTAGCTGCATCTTCCTTTGAGGTTGTTTGGCTTATGGTGGCTTATGCAAATACCCACACTTTTAGCCATGCCCAGGAACTGTTGAATCCTTTAGAGAAAAAGGGTGTCAATGTCATCAAGCCAAATGAACCTTATTTTTGTCGGGTTTGTGGGAGAAAATTTTGTACCAATGAAAAGCTTGTTAACCATTTCAAGCAACTACATGAGCCTGAGCACATGAAAAGATTGAACGTGATAGAGTCAGCAAAGGGGACAAGGAGGGTGAAGTTGGTAGCTAAGTATTCTATGAAAATGTAAAAGTATAAGAAGGCTGCAAGGGTTATTCTGGCTCCCAAAGTGGGGTACGGTATAGGTTTGGCAGATGAGTTGAGACGTGCAGGGTTTTGGGTTCAAACTATGTTGGATAAGCCACAGACTGCAGATCTTGCAGTACAAAGTCACATGGTGGATATGATGGATCGTAGGCGGGTTGAATGTGTGTACTTGTATCAGATGATTCTGATTTTGGTAATGTAATAAAGGAAGCAAAGCTACAGCTTCTCAAGACAGTTGTTGGTGGGGATACTAACGATGGAGTCTTGAAGAGGACTGCAGATGCTGCCTTTTCTTGGGAGGGAATTTTGAGGGGGAAGGCTAAAAAGGAGGCTGTATCAGTTGTGGAAAACTCGAAGGATCGTGATATTATAAAAAGTTTAGAGTGGACATACAACCCATAGGTGGATAAAAAGAAATTCTATCTGGATGATACAGTTATTGAAACATCTGAAGATGAGAATGTCAAAGATATCTGTGATGAAGTTGATGATGCCTTTCAGGATGACACGGGTGCTTGGTGGGAATTAGATTCTGACGACAATGTCACAAATGGACAGTCAGGCGAATTATCCTTCTTATCTATGACTAGGTGAAGCTCACATGACCTTCTACTTCGCCAACTTTTTGTCTGGAGAAATAACATGGATCGCAGGAAGAGATTCCAATTACAAGGTTAATATAGATTGGATACATTCAATTATATTAATTTGGTTTTAATAAATTATGCTCCTTTAAAACATAAGGGGACACTTTCAATAAATTAAACTTTAGCACTTCTTTTTAAAAAAAAAATAGTACCCAAAAAAAAAAACACTTCTGTTTCATGACGAATTAGGAAGGTTAATAGCAAAGCTACACATATTAGCTCTTCACTGCTTATGAGTGGTTATTTATAGTTATACTTACCCCATAAGATATGGAACAGCAAGCATATATTAATGCTGCAGTAGCAAAGGACATGGTAGAAGAAAATTATATTACCAAATGTCCATACTATTCTCTGTCTAGCATACATACCTTGTGCAGTTATTAATTTAAATAAGATACCAGACACTATCACCTCATTTATCTGCAACTGTAGAAAAGCCTTAATACCACCACACATTTTATTCTGTTTTAGACTTTGGTGTAATTCTAAGAATTTTGAATATTGAACTGTTCATAACTAGTTCTTTGTTAACAAAATAAATATAGAATGAAACCATATACTTGTTCATAGAAATTCAACACCATCATGATTACCTAGAGTATTGTTCTTTTAAATGTTATTTATCTATTTTGCGAAGTATCAGTTGTTGCCTAGTTTATATCTACAGTTCAAGTGACAGTTTCTCTTCTTTAACAGTGGAGAAATTGCTTCTTCATTCTCTGTTGTTGTTCGGCTGCAATGTTACACGCACAAAAGTAGCTGTCATATGGGTGCACTTGTTGCATGTCTGGGTAATAAGAGAAACTTTAGTAGCAATACTTGTGTACCAGTTATTGGAGGACCTAATACCAGTGACCATGCTCCTAATAACCCCTCTAGAAGTATTGGCACAGTTGGTGGTTTGTTGAAATACACATCTGGTGAAACTTATTCAGTCCTTCAAGCAGGCAGTCTTCAACACTGGTTTAAAAACTGGCAAACACTTAGAAAACACAAACTGACAGCTAGTACTTTTGCTAGTGCTATAGGGTTTTGGCGTCGGCGAAGGGTCCAGCTGTGGTTAGAGAAGCTTGGTGCTATTGAACCATTCTCTGGAAACCTTGCCACCTGTTGGAGCAATATCAAAGAGGAGGAAGCACTTGAAAGATACAAACTGATTACTGGAAATACTGTATTGTTTCCTGAATTTCAGGTCTATGGTGCAGACCCAGAAGACAACTGGCTAGCTGCTTCACCAGATGGTATACTTGACAGCCTGGTGTATGAGTTACCTTCTCGTGGAGTACTGGAGATAAAGTGTCCATATTTCAATGGAGACATGAGTAGAGCTTTCCCTTGGTCTCGAATTCCAATTTACTATATTCCTCAAGCTCAGGGATTAATGGAGATTCTAGGAAGGGATTGGATGGATTTTTATGTTTGGACTCCTCATGGTAGTAGTCTGTTCAGGTTACATCGTGATGCAGAGTATTGGTATGTAATGAAAATGGCACTATCTGATTTCTGGTGGAAGCATGTCCAGCCAGCAAGAGAGTTGTATAGTAGTAATGTTATAACAAATCCCCTTTTTCAATTAAGATCACTGAGACCAGCTCCTAGGCATGAATTATGTAGTTATATAGTTAATGAAAGCAAACGCATTGTTGATAATTCAAAGTTATTGATGCGGGAAATACATGGGAAACTGCAAAATTGATGCCTCCAGCTGTTAGAGGGGAGTCATTAGTGAGTGTAGTAACAAATTCTTTATTATGGATTACATGGCATTTGGAGTTGGTTAGTTTAAACCAATATAGTTTAGGAAGAAATTGATTTTGCTGAAGAAGGATGATATTATGAATTTGTGATGTTGATTATGGAACCTTCTACTAGAAAAGATGCAGATTTAAAGACTTGATTGTTAAATATGATTATTTGAAGCTAGAGAGTGGAGAAAGACAAACTTAACAGGTTATAGAACTTTACAAAACTGAGACATTTGATAGAGAGAAAGTGTAGATTTTGACTACAAGTACACCTCTCAACTCTCTTCAACTTTTTTTCAATCTTGTGGGCTTTCTTCTCGTATTCATCAATACATTAGATATGTTGGATCACTTCTCTATTTAGAACAGTAAAATCATCTAATACTTGAAGTGGGTAAGATATTCAAAGTAGGATATGTGGATTTACATGCTATAAAGTCCAATTTGCAGATGCAGGACAACATTCCTCTTCTCTTCCTCTCTTTGGTTTTGACTTAGATTAATACTGTTTCTCTTCTTCTCGTATTCAGAGTGACCCAGTTCTTTAGGCTCCAGCGAGGTGATTTCTTAGACCTAATGAACTTGAATTGAAGCTTCAGTTGTAATTTTGATCTTGATTGATTGTTAACTTGTTTGTTCTTATTGCAGTTTGCTTGGGATATTATCTATAAATGTTTCAAAGATATAGAGTTATCTCTTATATGCAAAATGTAAACTTGTAAATGTTTTACCCTTTTGTGGTGTTACCACTTCAATTCTGCTTAATATGATCATAACACTAAGGTCATTTGCGAAGATATAACTTATGTCAACAAGAAGCCGATTGTAGTTGTGAATAGATATATTTTTGCTGTCTGAGTAGTATATGTTTATTTAGCAAGCAGTTGTAATTGAACCTCTTGGAAAGCTTCAGCTTATATGAGTATGAAAACTTCGTTGCATGCTGGATTCATAGTTTAAGCTCTCTTTTTAGTTACCTTGTTACACTCCTGTTGTCAGCACATGCTTATGTTAACCCATGAGGCATTCATATATTTATTGGCCCAACCCCTAATTACAAGTTCTCTATCAACACATAATACAAGATTGTGTGAAGGAAATTACTTACTTCGTTCAAGGATAAGTCTTTCTGAAAATCTGAAGTCATTGGGTTCCGAGTCCTTGATACCTCTGATTTAATATATTTTCTCAATATTAACTGTAAGTTATGCCTTGGAAGCTATTGCAAAAGAAAATTCATGAAAGTGTCTGAGAACTTGACATCTTTTCAGATAGGACTGCTCATAGGTATCTTCTTGGCTGCAATGTTGGGTGCATCATTTGGATCTTTAGCTACTTTTTTCACCAAGGATGTCAAAGTCTTGTAGATTATCAGATGTGGGGTGCTGGTATGCTTATATTGTTTATTAATTTGTTGAGTTTGTCTTTATCTCTGTGTCTTAACAATTTTATGTTGCCATCTGAAATTGTTGCTAGTTTGTCTTGCTTCGAATCTCAACCTTTTGAAGTCCAACATGATGTTTTGGACATGAAGCTTGCTCCACAGTATGTTGGTTGCTTATATATGTCAAATTTTGTTACCATATCCTTATCCCAGTGTAAGTATTTTATTATCTGAATCTTCATGATAATTGGATTATATCGTCAGCATTTCTGGTATATGCCCTTCTCTTATTGGCCTTCAGGGAGTATGGTTGGGCTTGACTCTCTTCACTTCCCTTTGAATGGCAGCAGGTTTGTTTGGTAATTTGACACATCACCGTTACAAGTTTTTTATTTTGTGAAAATGTTTTTTCTTCCTTGTTAAAGTGGATTATTTTACCCATTTTGATGATCTACAATCTACATAAGTTGGAGTGTGTAATTAACTAAATAAAATAGTGTTGGAATTTAAATGATGCAGGTATGCATGATTGAGCCAGCTAATCTACTTTCGTTCAGAACCTGCTGCTACTACCACAAGTTTACTTTCATTTGCTTGGATGCTGTCTAAAAATTTGTCTATGGATGAAATAAATTGAATCTTATAATCAAATTTTAGTGTTTAACATCGGGGAGGAAAGAAGAGAGAATCTCTCTGTCCTTGTTGGAGATGTGGCCATGCTAAGCTAAACACTGTAGCTCCTCTATTGTAATTTCTCCTCCTTTAATGAACATCATGATTACTTCAATCTTCCCATTAAGGGAGGGTAAAACAAGATATTTGGGGTGATTTGATCAGATCATTGAGGCAAACTAATAGACAAATCCAGCATCTATTCTAATTCTGATTTTTTTATTTATTATTAGGGTGGCTAGTTTAAGGAGAAGTGTGATTAACAAGTTGGACATGGTTAATAGGGTAGAAAGAGATTTTAATTCCATTGCTGTAGAGATTACTAATTTAAGTTTCCCTACTTGGAGATGTATTCGTGTCCTTTCGTTGAGGTTTTGGTTTGGTGTCCTTTTAACTACAGAAAATGCTATAAGATTGGGGAGACCCTTCGAAGAAGAGGTGAGGGGAGCTGTTTGGGATCTTGATATAGTGCACCTTTTAATCCTCAGGCCACAGCAGATTATTGAGGTTTTGGTTGTAGAATGGATATTATAATATTATGTTTACTCCTGGTGCATATTAATAAATGCATATGATCAATTGTTAGAGCACATTAGAAATTTAGAATATTATGTTTAGTTCTCCTTTTTATTGATTTAAAGATGTCATTAAAGCATTCACCAAAACAAAAACAAAAAACAAAAAAACAGCAAAAAAAAAGAAGGAAAAAGATGTCATTCAAACAGATAATTTGAGTTTCTAATTCATTGTAGTTGCTTATTCTGTCTGTAAAGGAGCACTTGTTGAAGGATACAAAACCCAATCTGATCTGGTGTTTACTGTAAAAAATTGAGATGTATTTTGCAGGGATAACACGATAAAGTAAATTAGAATCTGGTGAAGCAAAGCTGGATGAATGTTTATCACTTTTGTGTGGGCTTTTTTGTGAGTGCACGGCCTCTCATATTTGTCTCGATCTTTGGATCGCAAAAATCGTTGCAGGTGTTACCCTTTTTTTTTTTGCTAAACGGGGCCGAAGCCCAAAGAAAATTAAACAACTAAAGAAGCATTGCGGGAAAAACAACCCCTGAAACATCAGCAAAAAGAAACAAAGAAAGATCTTGGGAAGGATTCAGCCAAATCTTCATGTTGTGGTCATGCTTCAAGCTGAAGTTAGTGAGCCAATCAGTGTAAGAATTACCTTTCCTCAACGTGTGTTGGAAGTGCACAGTTCATTCTCTTTTGGAGAGTTTGAGGATTCTATGAATAAGTTTGTTGGGGTGAGATGGAGTATAGTGGGCTTTTGAAAGAAGATGGATGACTGTAGAGGAGTTACATTCAACAATTATATTCTTGAAACTAGAGTTCCAAGCTTCCTGTAGACCAAGATAATGCAGGTGTTACCTTTATTATCATTAATGAGGACAAAATAAGGTTTACCATTGCTTAAGTTCCCCGTCCTTGACCATTGGACTATTATGACGCTATTGTTAATATGCTCTCCTGTAGAGGGACTAATCTAGTTAGTTTATTACAGTTATAGATCAAATGATTACTTGCTATGGTCTTTTAATTGAATAACCATATTTAATAATCATACTGAGTAGGTATTTGGTCCTTAACCTAGCTAGATTAGTCTTCAAAGATCTTACAAACCTTTAAAGTTGATGCGTCACAGGAAGTAAATAACCTAAAGACAAACCAAATACAGTTGAGCCAGTGAAGAGAGTTAGACCAAAAAACAAAAGCTAGTGAAGAGAGCCAGGACTGGATAGTGGATCAATAGCTAAACGCCGGTTTGGGTGGGACAAACTCTGAAAAGGTAAGGAAGATATTTGGAAACTGGTTAGTGGTTACTGAATCATGGAACCAACTTGATATTGGCTCGTCCTTCCAAAAGTTTAAGAATTGCCATCATGCTCTTGTTGAGTGGACAAAACTTCAACCTAAAACTCAAGCTTCAATAAGCCAACTGCTAAAAGGAGAATTCTTATGTACTCTGAAACTATGTCAATCAAAATATAACTAGTGATATAGAGATTGAATTGATGCCATCATACAATTTAATTTTGATTCATTGTTAATGTGACATTTTTTATAATATCATCTTATCATGTGTTGATGTATCATTATTCTAACGTTATAATAAAATCTAGAGTGTTGGGCTGTATTAATCTATGAATATATATATATATACACACACACACACAAGAAGAGATGTAGCAATTGAATAGTAATATTAATTATAACCGACAGCTTGTAAGTTGTAAGGGAGGTTGAACGTCACGTTCAAAAGGCTTGGGAAAATATAAACTTCATTGTAAGTTGAAATCATGGGTGAAATGGCTCAGAGAGTGACAGAGCATTGAGTTGCAGAGGAGAAAAAATATTTCTAAAGTGGTCATATATTATTTTCAGAAGCTTTTCACTTCTAGTAAATAGTAGTCCTCTCATATTGAACTTGATGTGGTTTTGGATGGTATTACTACAAAGGTATGAATGCTTTAAAACGTAATATTGCTAAGAGGATTACAAAAGAAGGGTTCAAAAGGGCTGCTCAGTTGGCTTAAATACTACTCCAGGATGGCATTACAGTTTCTTTCTCAAGGCAATTGTGGGATCTTGTTGATGATCATGAAACATAGAATAGGAGTCATCATTCCATTCCTATTTATATTCTCATTCCCTCAAAGTCATTCTATTCAACCAAACATGATCCGATTCCTAACATTCCTTCTCCCACTAATGACACAATATGGACCCATCAATTTATACACTGTAATCTATAAAATGATCTCTAAACTAAGGTTTAACAAAATGCAGCCTATCCTCCCTCCCCCCCCCCAAAAAAAAAACTAATATGAGCAGAAGCACAAGTCCAAACCAATGTCCCATTATTGGAAGGAGGGTAATTTTTAACAAGTTGGTAGCACATCAGTTAAAATATAATTTGAATAATGAAAATAGATCAGAATCCTCTCTAGTAACTAGAGAGGTCCAGTTGCTTTTTACATATAAAAATGATACATATTGCATACGGTATGTTATAAATAAAATAAACCGCATACGATATATATATATTTTTACATGTAAAAAATAACTGAACCTCTCCGATTACGGGAGAGGATCCTGATCCAATGAAAACCATGGAAATCAATTTGGGATGATTGTGAAACTTGATATGAGCAAGGTATATAATAGGATTGAATGATTGTTTATACATGTGATCCTCACCAAATTAGGCTTATCTTAAAAATGGATGCAATATCATATAGTCTGTCCAAGGCGACCTACTGTTTTTTCAATTGAGGGTGAAACTAGTTGAAATGCTTTGAAGTATTCATTCATAAAAAGATAATGCCTTAGCACCACTTAATAGCGGGAAAAAATTGGAAAAAAACAACAATAAGGTGAAATTATGAGATTGAATATAAATTTATATAACAAAATATGATGTATTATTGTAATGTTATTAAAATAAAAAATGTTGTATTTGTACCAAAAAAGTTTAAATTTAATACCTTCATCATAAAAACTAAAACTAAATAATACAAACAAAATATATAGAAGGTATAAAATAATATTATTTATATAATAGTTCAATGTGTCCCCACTTTTTAAGCCTTTTTTTTTATTAACAAGAGATGTCTTGAGTGATAAGTAAATTTAAGTTAACTGATTGAGGGGTCTATGCATTTCTCATGGGATAGAAATTATAAATTTCATTTAAAATGGTTTCTACTACGCATTAGACCTTATCTTTTTTATTTACTCGAAATGCATTAAGAGCATGCATAGTTAAATATAAAAAATAAATAAGTAATTGAATAAAAAACACTCATATCCTAAAGTTGCGCAAAATGCGAAAGGAAAACTCCCCCACTTCCGGAGAGTGAGGAGATTAAAAAAGAGTAAAAATCATTATGGGAGAAAATGAAAGGTAATAATCTTAACAAGGTCCCACTAATAATGAATATTGAATTGGGAGGTAATTGCAAACTCCGACACCATTCAACTAATTCAACCAAAGCATAATACATGATATTATAACCTATCATGCGATTTAGAATTAAAAAATAAAATATTATTAAATTAAAATTAAATGGTTGTAAAAATTTTAAAAATAATATTATAAAGTGTTTTAGAATTTCTCCATGTATATAAATTATGAAGCAATGCGTGCCTACGTGGCAGAAGGATGATACGTGGCACAGTAAGAAGAATAGCCAAACGTTGAATCATGTAGAAAGATTGCAATACAAACTATAAAGACCACTGCTCCCCCTTTTTTTTTATAAAAAGAAAAACCTTGTCCTCCGTCCCTACAGCACATCGGATAGAGATCATCTATTTTTATTTTTTTTTAATTTTAATAAATATAAAATAAATAAAATAAAATAAAAATATATAATTAAATTTAAAATACTTATTAAAATTTAAATAAAAAGATAAAGAATAAAATAAAAAATAAGTACAGATTATCTTCATTTCAACTGACCAACATATATTATATTAGAATTGAGCTCACTCTCGAAGAGTATTATTGAGTATTTTAATTGTTATCCTTCACTTATATTACATAATTTAAATTGTTTTTATCTGACAAAATTTAATTTTTTAATACTAGTTATTATCAATACATGAATAATAAAAAAAGTAATAACCTACAAAAAGATGCATAACACGATTAGTGATATAATATAAACATTAATTTTTTTATCTTTAATCGGAATATTCCATAGATATTGCTATAATATAAACATTATTTATATCAAGCATATATAATATCTCACTGTAACTCTTTAACCATATTTGGAAGTTAGAAGGTGTGCGCATTCTAACTAATTGATGCTTATGAATAAAAGATCATAAACAAAAATTTAATAGTAATTGATTACAGAAAAAATAAATTACAATTTCAACTTACTTGTAATATCGAAGTTCGAATCTTGAAATCTTCATTTTGATAAGGGTTTTATTTAATTACACTCTTATTATGAAATTACGTGAACAATTAAATATATAAAAAAATCATCAACAAAAATTTCTTATCAATAAGAGATCATCAAGAAAAAATAAATTTAAGATAATTAATAATCTATTCCTATTAATTCAGTAAGTAATCAAGAAAAAATAAATTCAAGATAATTAATTATAATTTATAAATGTTAAGTAGTTAAATCAATTTACCATTAGTTCTTTTTTGGTACACTGAAGAAAGAAGAAACAAAAAGCAGAGGCTAACTACGCTCAGAGCAAGCACTCATAGCATCTCCCAAAAGGATGTTCATGACTCCAAGAGGAGGATGAAGCCATTGAGTAAGATTTGCAAAACCTTCTGTATCGCGCTTGGCCATGAAGTCTGTACAAAAGTTTCCCTCTGCAGGACATGGCCAATATATGGTCATGCTCCAAGTAAGATGAATCATCTCTTAATTGCCCCTATCAGGTTCCCATAATGATGAAATGGTGGGTGATCCTTACTTAACAAAGAGACTGCACTCAACTAGTGTCTCGCATAGGATATTCCTTACGGTAAGTTAATTTCACATATGTGAGTGAGAGATATATGTAAGTACATTTTTCATTTTAGCATATTCCTCGCATCTAATAATCATCAGTCATCACTATTATTTTCTTCTCCTTTTTCTTTCTTTTATTCCACAAACTATCTGTTTGCTCACATAAAGGATATATGAGAAATTTTCGAATGATATGTGTATTCGAAAATTGAGTGTGAATATTAAAAAATAAAATAAAATAGAGTGTGGCGTGCGTGGACACATGTCTTTGTCGTAGGGAAACAGATGGAGAATGCAAATAATTTTAATTAAATATAATTTATTATAAATATTTAAATTTTATTTAATATGTGTAATATAATAGTAATTATCATAAAATTATATTAATTTTTAATAATATTTTTATATATATTAAATATTAATTTAAATACTTAAAAAATGATGTAATAAATTATACCTAAGAATTTCTTCAAAAAATATCCCGCACACCATCCCTACAGTCCTCCACGTGTCATCTTCCATACATCTTCGGAAAATGTCGTGACTATGGACCATTTTGATATATTTGCAACCAGCATGAGCTTCTTATTCTCTACTTCAGCGTACCAAGTTGCTGTTCGTTTTTTATGGCCTGCCCTGGACCACTCACTTTACTTTACTGTATTATAAATTATGTTTATGTTAATGCAAAATTAAAAAGAGAAGAAGATGAGCATTTATGTTACAGCATCTCAAGATGGGAAGATGCTAGTATTAGATTCGATTCATTAAAATATAATCAGATGTTAACATTTTTTTATTCACATGAAGTGCCAGATGCTATAAGCTTTCAATAACATGATGAAACGATAATTAAGAATTAGGAATCATAATAAAAAAAGGATTCAAATAATCAAAGCTCATTAATCATAATTTTATTTATGTTATTTGATTAAATAAATCATAGAATACATATAATACAAAATCAGCTTGATAAAAAATGTTAAGTTTTTTATTACTCAAGAGTAATTGTTCATAATAGAAATAAATTATGATTTCAGACAAATTTTATTTGTAATATCAAGAATTTAAATTTTAGAGTCATTATTTTGAGAAATATTTTATTTACCTATTACTCTCAACTTAAAATTGTGTAATAATTAAATGTAAAAAAATAAATGTTAAGTTTTATATTTTTTTTTGGCTTTTTTAGCTGTATTTTTTTTATTTGTTATTAACCAAACGCAGCTTACATTAGTATGCGGACTAACGTGTAAGTCTGTCATATGAGAATTTAAATGGGTCTTATAACACTAGTATAATGAGTCACTTTGAGGTGATAACATAGTGAAGGCTCGACTAAAAAGGTGTGTTGGTATGAATAGAAGGGATTCAAATTTCTTAAATATGTTGTTTTGGATTTATAAAAATAAAAATGATATTAGTAAGAAGAGTCTCTATTTAAATATTTGAATGTACTTTAAAAAATTAATTTATCACATATCAAATGAGAAGATACTTTAAAAAACTTAAAAAAAAAAAGTAAATGGTTTAAATCCTCAGTGTACCAATTACTTATTTTTTTATTTGTCAATTACTTATGATTTTGTTATAAGAAAAATTAAGAGAAATATATAAAAATCATTATACTTAATAACCAACAAAAGTTTAGCATAATAGTAATCGAATGGCCCTTACAAAATATTATCGAAGTTCAAATTTTTAAATAGACATTTGTTAAGAAGATTTCTGATTAATAAACCTTTGCAACTGTGGTGGTTCCTTACCTGTGGTGGAAAGCCATATTATCACCTTAATTATTATTTATTAAGGCACTATCCATTCTTATATAATAAATTAGAGTTTTATTTTTTTAGAGCGTTTTAATTTATTAAGTTACTTTCCTTTTAAAAATGACTTAACTTTTTTTAAAAAAATAAATTATCTTTTTAATTAATTATGCATATCTTCTTTAAAATTTTAAATATATTTTTTATTTTAATTTATATTTTTAAGATTCTATTTAAATAAATTAATTATGCATAATTTTTAATTTTAAATAATTTAAGTTTTTAATTTATATTTATTTAAATATTCCATTTGAATTTTTTTTAAAAACATTCAATACAAAAGATACTTGTTAGTATAATTAATATGTATATGCATAAATGTAAAAAAAAAGACTAAATATCTAAAATTAAAAATATATTTTAGTAAGAGAAAAAAATTAGTAAGAAAATATAATTTTTTAACATTGAAATACGCAAATACAATAAATATGTGCTAAATTTGGGGAAAGGATAGACAACATTACGGAGGTACTGGAATGATAGGGTGCCATGCCATTACAACTATTATCCATTAAGATAATTATGACCAATAGTACCTAATTTATTCTTTTTGTGTTTGGTAGAACCTATAGCACCTAATTTCAATTACTATGTTTACCGCCAAGCTGGCTCATTATTAGATTTATCATTATCCGAAATATTATTAAGATTCTTTTCTATTCTACAAAAATAAATTATCTATATATACTTACTATTATAATTGAGAATTTTTACCTTAGTGTACAACTTTATTTCTCAAAATTACCATTAACTTGGATAAAATAATTATTGGAATGACCTCTTAATTGTAATAGTATCTTAAGATTAGTTTCGTATTAATGTCTATGGGAACACCTCGTTAAAGACTAAAATATTATCATTATTAATAACTCATTTAAAAATTTAAAAATAAACATAAAAGAGGATAAAATTATAATTATATGTTATTATTCATTAAAAAATTAAAGATAAATATAAAAAATAAGATAATAAAAACATTGTATTACCTATATAAATTCTAAAAATAAATATAAAAGGATGATACAAATAATTTTCATTATTATTTATTATTTTATCTTAACGAAAACAAAAAATGTGAATTGACATAGTGCCAATCAATACATTAGTAATTAGTTAACAAACTTATTTTCTAATTTTCTTTCATGTAAAAAATGTTTTTAAAATATATTTGAAATTCAAATTAAAAATAAAATAATATTTACTTACATTCAAGAAATATTTTAAAAATTGAATTAGAGATCGAATTGGAAGAACTTTAGGTCATGTTTAATTGGTTTAATTAATTAAATTAATAGTCTTATAATTAAACAACATAATAAAGAGTATTCAGACTAAAAACATAGCTAATTCACGATTTGATCAATTAAATGAACAATTAGGTTTGGTTTTTAAAATATTTCTTTTAGGTAACCAAAACTAAAGTCCTGATGCGTGTAACATATTATAAAATGGTTGCACATAAAGATTTTAAAGAGTTAATATTTACGAGATGTTTAGTTCAAGTTTTGAAAAAATGATCCTATGAATAACATGTCCAAGAATAGTATTACAATCGCCAACAGCGGTAGGAGGTGTCAAATTCCAATTGTTAGTGATCCAATCACAGTGGCTAGTAATGACCATCATAATTGCTGGTAAAGGCAAAAAATGATCGAATTTTGGTAATCGGCGACAATGGCCAAAGTTGTTGACCACCATTAACTGCCAACAATAGCTGAGGGTGGCTGAGTTTTGTTGATCTCCTGTTATTGACAACAGTGGCAAAAGTCTATAACTGTAGCAACCGTCCACAGCAGTGGAGAATAGACACATTCCGATAATTAACAACGAAGTCATTGACCACCATCAATTAGATATCCTGTTGCACCCACGTGGTCAAATTATAGGAGTTTATACCACATTCTCCTATTTTTTATTTGTTCAGGTTATTGTTCTTCGAAGTCCAAATCAAGTGAACAACTTTTTCTTCTTTTTTTTTTAAATCTCCTACGGCAGGAGTCCTACCTATTCCCCTGTTTTCCCAATCCGTAGTTTATTTTCTCCCAAATGAAGATTTACGCACTCACTATTCCATCCGCCATTTACGTGGTATTTTTACCTAATGTTATTGTTATTTGTCGATGGAGTTGTTGTATGCTTTACATTGGTTGGAGGATGCCGATTTGTACTATGGGTATAATCAACTCTGTGATTGTACTTTGTGGTATGGGTAGTTTCGGATGATATGTTATAGATGATAGGTTTATGTTTCCCGCTAATTTATTTCAAAATTGAAATTTGTTGCGATGCGCTACTTCCTCTGTTATCCGATACCTCTTACATATTGTGTTTTTCTCTCGTATTCCTGTTGTTTCTATGGCTCCCCAAATTGATGCTTTGGAAAAAATTACCCACGACCGTGAGGCTTGGAGGGTTAAGGCCGTATTGTTCGCATATGACTTACCATCCCTTCTGTCTAATCGTTATTGATACAGGATGTAAGATGAAGCATGTTCATCTATAAATTTAAACCTATATTAGTGGAGGGTGGTGTCTACTATATTTTCTAATATTCTTATTTGTTATTTGCATTATTTTCCTCTCAGGTGAAGATGAATTTTAAAAATATGCATGAATTTCACTACAAAGCATGAATTTCACCTTTTCCAGCTCAAGACCACCGTGAAGCCATGTGATTCTCGTCGATTCCTTTACATGGATTTACATTTACTCCATTAGAGGAAGTTATCCATACTTGATCCTGAATCTCCATTTTTAGTTGGTAATATATTATATATTATACCAATTCTAATATTCTTATTTTAAGTTATTTGTTTTGTAACTGTGTTGATATTTTGTTCACTAATATTTTCCTCTGTGAAGATGTTATTGGCTTGTTGACAGGAGTTGGGACTGAAAAGGTATATGAAAAGGATGGCAAGACGACTAAGATGATAGTAATTGAGATATCTGTCGAGGGGTAAACATTTTGACCTTGGGATGTCATATGTTTTCTATAAATGATTATATCAAACCAAGTCTAACGTTTTTCCTTTACAGAGTAAATTATTTAAATTTAATTTCTACCATTCTATCTTTTATATTGATGTCATTTTTTAATGTGATGTTGAACAGTGTGAAGCTTGAGTGTGCTCTTTTTGGGGACTATGTGGATGAGCTTAACGACTTTATTGCTGATGGAAATCTTAATCGTCCAGTTGTTATTGTACAATTTGCCAAAGTGAAGAGTTTTAAAGGTTTTTACATATTTATCTTTAATGGAATCTAATTGTAGTTGATTTACTTTGATTTTACTTAGATTATGTTCCATCAATTTCTTTATTTTTTTGCCAATGCTTCAGGCAAGATAGTTATTCAGAATGTTTTTTACGCAAATCTGGCATATGTAGGCTATTGCCCTCGGGGGCGAAAGTGTTAATTATTTTCATTATTCTTCTTTTTTTGAATCCTATGGTTGCTGTGTGTGCAGGATTATTGAAGACAACATTATAGGTTTACAGAATATACCAGTGTTGGGTGATGGTGCTCGGTCCACTCTAGTGATGACCTTGAAATATATGTAGTATCTGGTATTTGTGTTTTTTGTTGACTTAAGATTATCTCGACAATATAACTTGTAATTGATCTTGCGCCAATCTTTACTTCACACATTGTTGGTTTATATGACTTTCAATATTTGCCATTTGTAGATTTAATCTTTAAACCCAGATTTAATTAATTTTTTTTTCGAAAACACTTGAATAAATTTAAATGGTCTTTAATTCCATCGTTTAATTTCTTATCACATATTTTTTTATTAACATAATTCATTTTCTCTTATTTACATAGCTATGAGAGCCCGACAAACATAAGGAGGAGCATTTTTCAACTCGGAGGTTTACTTCAAATTGTCATTGTAACTTATTCGTCTTGATCGCCTAATCCGACAAAGTTGATTTTCTCTCTTTCAAGAAATTCTTTTGCCTTTTGCAACTTTTCATTCAATGGCTTTGACGCATCCATCGGGCTTTAAAAGCCTCACGACTATCCGAACAAACATAAAAAATTTGGTTTTTGTAACATCAAACAAATATATTTTTTTATTAACATAATTCATTTTCTCCTTATTTCTGTTAGGCTATAGAGCCTGACAAACATAAGGAGGAGCATTTTTCAACTCAGCAAGGTTTACTTCAAATTCGTCAAGACTTGTAACTTATTCGTCGGATTCGTCTAATCCGACAAAGTTGATTTTCTCTCTTTCAAGAAATTCTTTTGCCTTTGCAACTTTTCAGTCTTTAATTGCTCAATTTATCCTGTCTTTGCCCCATTATATGCATTCAACAAATCGATCTTCATTCGACGAACTTGGCTTTTAGCCATTCTTATCAAATAATGTTCTCCTGTCAAGATTGATTCTCGCAAATTGTAATTTGACCATTATAACCTCACATTTATACACATGAGACATTTTCTCTGTTGAATCCAAAATTAAGATTTATCACCTAACAGATGCCCCCCAAAGTTTTGACTTTCGCATCAGGTAATGCGATCCACATTTTAAAACCATGGTTGGTACTAGCAAAAGGTGGTTGGATTCTAATAACTAGCAATGGTGGACAATTCCTGTTATTGACAACAATGGCAAAAGTCATCGGATCATAACTGTAGCAACCATCGACAGCAGTGGAGAATAGACACATTCCGATAATTAACAACAGATATTGAAGTTCTCAACCATCGTCAATTGTTGGTAACGACAACGGGTGGCTAGAGTTCGATAAATGGCGATGGCAGATGGTGGCTGATGATAGTCGATGGTGGCCACCAACAATGATGTGGCGGTTGTTTGTTGATAACATGGCAATATAAGATTAGATATTTTGAATATTTCACATAACAAAAGTACAAACTTAACTTGTCTTATGAGAATGAAAGTGTAGTAATGTTGGACAAAATTCATTTTTGAGAATCAAGCCACTTAGCCATTTTCTTCACATTATGGTAGACATCTTTCATCATTCTCTGTCATTACTCTAATTACAACAAATGTTGTTGGGAAGGTTGCTAGAGATAATAGAAGATAACTTTTGAAAGATAAGGAAACAAAGAAATTGGATCAGAATATTTTTTAAAATCTTGCAACAAATATGGGAAGTTAACATTTTCAAGTAAAGATTCTCATGAATGAAAAAGTACTCTACAAATAACATAAGGAGTTAGTTTAGTAGTAGATTATTATGAGTTAAATCCTAACAATTATGTCAATTATTTGACGATAAATTATAAAAAATATTCTTATAAATCACTTAACATGAACTTAGATGACTTGACTTGGATTAAATAGAAAAGATAAATTAATTAAAGTACATGTTGATTAATCTAAATACCACTAAAAATATATTTAAAGAGTTTAATAACCTTTGCTGTATCGGACAAATATATTCAACTTGTGAAGATGATTGTGATTATAAATTAAACCTTTTTTAGCTGAGATTAAAAAATTATTTTTTATATTAATTTGTATAATATTTATGAATATTAGTCTATTACTGCTACTTTACTAACATTCTGACCGTTATCAATCGTAATTCTGGGCACGTATTCTTCATGTTTTCGCATCCTTTTCATAGGGTTCTTTTAGTTTGTTTGCTTAACTTATGAATGAATGTCATCTAATGATTTAATAGCATGTATAGTTTAGTGCAGTAGTATTTCACATGACAAAAGTGCAAACAATTTAAATTATTTAATTCATTTAAGGTACTATAAATATTCTAAGTATTTCCTTAAAATTATGTTTTTTCTTAAAAAAGGTTAATAATTACAACTGTCATATTTAAATAATATTAATTGATTAAGATATCTTAATTATTAGATGTCTTAATTATTAATTAAGATATAAAGAACAAAATAATTAAGATAATTATTAATCATTATTATTATTATTAATAATTATTATCTATTATTAATTATTATTAATATAATAATTAATAATTAATAATAATTTTTAATTAATAATAATAATAAATATATTTTAATAATTAATAATTATATTTATCTTAAACATGTCAATTGTAAAAATATCTTAATCAAAGATTAAAATAGATGTAATGCAATATAATATAAAATTGACATGAAAGAGAAGTCATATTTATAATGAGACTTTAAAAGTTAAAATCTAAAAGGGTAAGCTCTATCCTTTTACAAGTAATTTCTCATAAATCAATCAATTTCAAATCTCGTGGCCTGAGAGCACAACATTACGAACAATATTCTTGTGTAATTAAAACAACAATTTATAAAAACATTTTGGCATATCTAAATTTTGAGGGTTTTTTTTTTCATATTCCCTTAAATAAAAAAGTGATATTAACCAATAACCGAGGGTTAAAGGGGTGAGATGACGTGCTCATGGGCCTCGTTGACACTTGACACCGCGTCGGCGGATTCCATGAATCCTACCCGTCCTAGCCTCTTAGCCCTCAACTCAACTTAACGGTAACAAGTCCAACAGGAACCGACTGCATCTCTCACTCTCTCTCTCCAATATTTTCCCCTTATTTTATATTAGTAAATCTGGATGAGCCTAGCCCCTACCCCAGTCCCCTTGGCCACCCATCTTTTTGAGTTTTGGCTCTAATTACAATAACTTTTTTATAACAATAATGTAATCTCAACCCTTTCTCTTTTCCCAAAGATAATTTATTTTCCCCTTTTCCCCTTTTCCCCTTTTCTCTTACCCCCCAGTTCAGGGATTTTTTCCCTTAATTTACACACTCAAAATATAATATTCAAATAATATTTTAGTTATATATTCTAATTTAGCATATACGGCATATTTAACACCACATATAAAATTTAATAGAATAATTTTTTATAATATATTATAATTTTATTAAATATTTAATATGATTATAGTATTGTATAATTTTATTTAACATATATTTTTATATATTAAAATAATATATAACTTAATAAAACTTTGAGAGTGAGATTAGGATACCACCATCTTCAACGACGATCTAGAAACTCAAATCGCAGCGCACTAGACAAGACAACGATGGTGACTCAGCCTTGATGATCTACTGTCATTCTTCAAGACGACTCAGAGAAAGCAGATTCCCCATTAATGGAGGATGGCCACCCTTCGCAAACCAGCAACCTAGCGCTCTCTCATTCTCTCTCTAGGTTTGGCTTCAACCCGAAAGAACAAGTAACCCAACAAATCGAATTCAACACCATGTAAAATTCAAATTCTATGACTCAAACGACTCTTCTTTGGTCTAAATTTACAAGTTTCAAATACAAGAGTATTCGGAGGAAAAAGAATGAAAATCCAATTTTAACAACCAAATAAAAACCTAATTGTTTGATTTAAGAAAATTGAAATTTTTCAAACCCTAAATCCCCAAATTTGAAGGAATTCAAAAAATTTCTAAATTTAATTATTGGTTCTAAGTCTAGTATAATTCGCTCTAATACTACATTTTAAGTTTTTTTTATTGGTTTTGGAGACTTTTATTTTTTCAAAAAATAGTATAGCATGATAAATTTAAATGAATATAATATTTTTTTTATTAAAATGTATTTTTATCAAACATGTTAATTTGTTATCATATATAATATTATATAGTACATCAATAAATATATAATAGTATCATCTTATATAATATCATGTCAAATACTAAATAATATTAAAATTTTATTAAATCTTATATTATTAAATTTAATACAATTAAATCTTATATTATCTTATATATCAAATAGACCTATAATATGTAAAAATAGTGAGTCATATAAGTAGAAATGATACTGTGGATGTTAAAAAATATGTTTATAATTGTTTCTCCTTTAAACCCAATCAAAGCTAAAGGGAGGAAACCCCTTGGTTTCACCGCAATCCCAAACAAAAATTAAGACTAAATACGGCTCATAAAATGGAGGCTTGTCAATAATGCAGAATAATACACTTAACTAAATTAAAATAAATAAATCCAGTGTGTATCTTGTAGATTATCTTCCATACAAATCATATTAGATGGACGGCATCATTTCACAGTTCACATACAACCCTCAATCAACAATCATACCATATCATATCCCTTATTCTAATCTAATTCTATTATAAGCACACCCATGTTTATAAGCCCACCCTCCAAAACCAAGACCAAGTACACAAATAAATACTCTATGTGATTCATTCTCTTCCCCTTCACCTGCACCTCCACTTCCACTTCCACCTCCACCTCCACCTCCACCACCACCACCTTCATCTTCTCATTCTCTTCTCTCTCTTCAAGAGAGACAAAAAGGGTGCACGTGCCCGAGCTAGCAATGGCCAAAGAGAGGGAGCAGAAGAAGCTCTTTGTTGGGTTACTGGGAAACTATGCAGCAGAACTCAAGCTTCTCCTCACAACCCTTCTCGTCCTATGTGCCGTTGCTACACTCCTTCAGTTCGTCCCTTCTCGTTTCACAATCTCAGCTTCTGATCTTAGAGTTTGCATCTCAAGGGTCTCCCAAGCCACCTCACCACCACCAACACCACCACCACCACCATCCACCTCACTATCCTCCTCTGCCTCCCACCTTTCCACACTAGTTTCACCACCACCACCATCACCATCACCACCACCACCACCACCACCACCACCACCACCACCGCCGCCACCATCACCACCACCACCACCATCACCACCACCGCCACCCTCCGCGGAACAGGACAAAATTCTCGAAAACGGTATCATAAAGCGCGCCTTCAACCCCTACGGTTCCGCAGCGTACAATTTCATCACCATGGCTGCATACAGAGGAGGACTCAACACCTTCGCCATCATTGGCCTCGCTTCAAAACCCCTCCATCTCTACTCCAAACCCACCTACCAGTGTGAATGGATCACTGCCACAGCAAAACCCATCACGGCCGTTGCCTATAAGATCCTCCCAGACTGGGGCTACGGCCGCGTCTACACCGTAGTTATCGTGAACTGTACCTTCTCAGAACCCGTGAACGCGGACAACTCAGGCGGAAAACTCGTCCTCTACGCCTCCACCTCCGGTGGCGGCGACACCAACTTCAACCTCACTGATAGAATGGAGGTTCTCACTGAATCACCGGGTACTCTAGATGCTTCCATTTTCACTTCGAAGCCTAAGTATGACTATTTCTATTGTGGGTCTTCTTTGTATGGGAACTTGAACCCACAACGAGTGAGAGAGTGGATTGCTTACCATGTGAAATTTTTCGGGCCAAGGTCGCATTTTGTGATACATGACGCTGGTGGGGTGCACGAGCAGGTGTTGGAGGTTTTGAAGCCTTGGATGGAACTTGGGTATGTGACGTTGCAGGATATTAGGGGCCAGGAGAGGTTTGATGGTTATTATCATAATCAGTTCATGGTGGTGAATGATTGCTTGCATAGGTATAAGTTTATGGCTAAGTGGATGTTCTTCTTTGATGTGGATGAGTACATCTATGTGCCCCCTAAGAGTACTATTAAGTCTGTGCTTGATTCGCTTGAGGAATATAATCAGTTCACCATTGAACAGATGCCTATGAGCAGCAAGCTTTGCCTCACTGCTGATTATGGCAAAACATACAGGTACATTTGCATTTCCCCTCCTTAGAAACATTTAAAAAATAAATAAAATTCTATTACTTTCTTTTAATTTGGCCTAATGGGGTTTGCCAAAATTTTTGAGATCTTCCTTGCTGGTAGTTATCTAAATTATAATGTATTCTCTGTTAAGACATCTCCTATTTTTCTTCTAATTGTTTTTTGTTGCCGCATTGGATTAATTTGGGTGTTTATAATGATGCAAAATTGAAGCAGCAATTGAACTGAGTTTTCTGTGTTAGTCATGGAATTCAGGAATTGAATGGATCAAACAATTATAAGATTTGAATTGGGTTCTATGTCAATTTTTGAAGTGGATCAATTTGGGGTTAGTTTAGCTAAGCTGAATCTTTAACTGTTGTGGAAAGTGGTATGGGCATTTACTCCGGCAGTTCATTTGAAGCATCAAATTTGATGTCATTGGGTTATTTTTTTGGTGGATTAATGTCATTGGGTTTTACTTTTTCTGTTTTGATGCTTGGTAACTATCGTGGATCTTGAATGGTTGGATACTGTTACTTTTCCTTGTGAGGGAAGTGGGGTGATTGATGTGGTTTTGTATGTGTTTGGAATTATATTAGCCCATTCCTCTGGTGTGGATTCTTTTTTTCTCTTGTCGTACCAGGACAGGTGTCTTTGAACTTTGTTTTTATGGTGATTTATTTCTTATTTATGAGTTGGACCAAGTTAGCTAGTAAAAAATAGCAATTTAGTCGTATTCGTTGAAAAGTCTTTTAATGCGTTATTGAAAATTCAGATTCAGAACAGTTCTTCAGTTCAATCACAAATGTCATCGTGTTGAAAAGTTAGTTGCAGCCTGGAGTAGCAATTGTCAATATCATGTTAATTTTAGTAATTGAAAAAATCACAGAGCGTGCCAAATAATGATGATGGCTTAATGATCTTCCTGAACATTCATTTACATCGATTTTGATCTTAGATTAAGACCTATGCTGCTTGGTCCACCAGAGTGAGCTTTGATTATGACGGATTTGTTGGTGTGCACTCAAACTTTTTAATATTCATAATTGCTATTTACCATGTTCACAGTCCCACAATAATAGTCAGATCTAGCTGTCGTGTAAGTGTTAGTAGCTCCATTTTTGTTACTAGACGCTGATAGCAGAAGAAAGAAGCTTGTCTGACTTGTTGAATATGTATTATTGATGTTACAGTTGGCTTGATAAATGATAAATACATCTGCTAGCTAGCTACACACACACAAGACACACATTATGGAATCATGTTCCCTAGCATATCGTTATTTGTGGTTGTGTTATGTGTGATGTCTCACATGGTGTGAAATGAATTTGCAGGAAATGGGGTTTTGAGAAGCTGGTGTATAGAGATGTGAAGAAAGGGATTAGGAGAGATAGGAAATATGCGGTGCAACCGCGTAGCTTGTTTGCAACAGGGGTTCACATGTCACAGAACCTAGCAGGAAAGACAACTCACAAAACAGAAGGGAGGATCAAATATTTCCACTATCATGGAACCATAGCAGAAAGGAGAGAACCATGTAAAATGCTTGTAAATTCAACGGAAGTCACCTATGACAAAACCCCTTATGAGTTGGACACCACCATGAGGGACATTGCTGGTGTGATCAAGAAATTTGAGCTCAGGATGATTGGATCTAGGCTACAGAAGACACGGCAATGACAGCCTCAAATCTTTTATTTTTTTGGATCATATAATAATTTAACCTATGGTAGATTAGAAATTCATTGAGCAGTTCTTTTTTTTTTTCGTTTGTGTTTGATAGTTTTTTATTCGTATATTTACAGATGGGTATATGATCATGTTTCATTTTTAATAATTCTTTTGTGTTCTCTATTTTTTTTATTCTTTTTTCTTTTTATATTTTGTAAAAAAATAATGAATAAAGATGAATGGTTTAATAATGTTGTCGGTGTGGGGCATGAGGGCATCCCCACCTCCAGTTGAGACCATATGGAGGGTGGCCAATGTGCTACTGTTGCTTTGCTGGTGTGCATGCATCTTTTTTTATTATCCTATTTTGGATTCTTATTCCTTAATAAATTTAAAAAATGATTATTTTATATTTTTAAAAATGATGTAAGTATTATTTTTATATTATTTTTAAGAGATATAATTGAATAAAAAATAATAAAAAATTATATATAATAAATAATATTAATTAAAATATAAAAAAATATAAGTACTATTTAATATAAAAATATAATGGTTTAATAAATTTTGATGAAAGCAATGCCCTTTTATTGCTTTTATATATACTCCACACCTTTTTGTATGAAAGAAGAAAATTCTGTGCTGTTTGTTTAGGCACGGGGTCATTGATGAAAGGGTTTAGCTTTTGGACAAGTCAAAAAGGACATGTGGGTGGCATGAGTGCCCTTCTGTTGCGTGTATAACATTCTAATAGGACATGATTGAATCATTAGTCACTGGTAACTAATTAGCTTTAACAGATCATTATTATGTTTAGAAATGAGAAAAGATTATCATATATATTTTTTAAAGATATATAAATTATAATTTTTTAAAGGTGTTAAATTTAATGGGAATAAATGATTAAAAAATTAACAACTAATATTGAAAAGAGTGAAAAGAAATGTATATATTATTAATGATAATTTAGAAATCTCAAGTTTTATATTAATAGTTGCAGCTTGTATCTATATGTCAATGAAAATGATGTAATGGGTACGTAGTTAGTCAAAGTAAGATTCATGTCTTTCTCTATGCTTATTTAAGAATTATTTTCAAAGATTCATACGTAAATTCCGAGTCTGAAATCAAGAAAATGAGGAGAGATGCGTCTGAATTTAAGAAAATAAATAGAGATGAAAACTGAGGAAAGCGTGTGATCTTACAGAGGCCTAGAAAGGTTTTTTTTTTTTTTTAGGTTATTATTATTATTATTATTTTGACTAGTGAAGGTCATTATTATTGATAATGTTACTTATATATACATATATAATAAAATATAATGTATGTCTTGTTAATAATGTTATTTGTCAAATTTTTGAGTTAACTATTTTAAGGAAAAAATTTAAAAAATTTCTTTGTATTATCCGTAATGTGTATTTTAATTATGTTACTTTAAAAAATACAAAATCGACTTATTGTGAATGATACTACAAAATGGTAATAAATATTAGTTTTTGAATAGAAATGCGCAAGTGCAATGCATGTGCACGTCTCAAATTTTGAGTGCTAAACGCGGTCTTCTTTTTCCTCTCACTCAACTCTAAATCATAAAACTCTATATCTGAACTGTTTGAGCAACATTGAATAACATCTTCGTCCTTATCGGAAAACACATGCATATCTGATCGAAACCTCCATCGCGATCTGAGCGCACAAGCAAGGAAACGAACTCATTCTTCTTCCTCGTGAAGCTGCAACATAGCTATGGAAGAAACACCTTGTGAGTTTCAATTGTAGTCGCTGAAATAATCATCAATCTTACCAAATTTTACACGAAAATGAATTGGCAATAAGAACAGATGAAGCCCATGATGGTTTGAGAGAAAAAACCTACCCTTTTCATGGTGATTTGTAGTGACCTAGGAGAGGCAGATCTGCCATTTAACGGTGGATGACCAAGTTCCGCAGTGATCTAGCTCCTTCATCCTTGGTTTGTGCGCGAATTTTAACCCAAAATATTCAAGCAATCCAAATCAAGGTACATCCAACATCATTGAAAAATCAAAACCTCCGTTCTATGTGTTCTTATCAGTTTAAAAAATACTAGTTTAAAAATACACAAGTGCAAAATTCATTTGAATCTCAACTTTTGCAACCAAATCAAATCATTATTATTTAATCTAAGAATTGGAATATTTCAAATCCTAAATCCTGAGATTAGACAGCAAAAATTGGAATCCCCAATTTTTCACCCCCAAATTTTCAACATTTCTTTCCCAATTTTTCAACTTTTCAGTTATGGAGTTCTAGGATTTAGAGTTGGGTTGGGTGAGAGGAAGAAGAAAATTGCATTTGACACTAAAAAATTAAGACTTGCGCGTGCGTTGCACGTGTGCATTTTCATCCAAAAACTAACGTTTGCTACCATTTTGTAGCACCGTATACAATTTACAAAATAACGAGTCCATTCTATATATTTTTAAAGTAACATGACTAAATTGCACATTACATATAATATAAGGGAATTTTTTGAAGTTTTCCCTTGTTTTAAAATAAAATTTCATTCTTTTTTATTTTTTAAAATTCTTATTAAAACACAAAATATGTTATCTTATCATATTATTCTGTATCTTATTATAATTGTCAAATCTAATTATTTTAATATTTTTTTAGACATTGTTAATTTATTATTATTTTATTTTTTAAAGTACTTATCTTTTATTTTATATCGAAGACAATAATTATTTTTTTATATTATCTTAAATTGTTATCTTATCAGTTTAATACTTTTTATTATATCATTTGATAATAAATTTTATGTTGAATAGAGCAATAGTAGCCTATTTTCAATATCTAGTTCTTAAAATTGTTTATTTCCACTCACTTGAAATACGTGGCTTTGGCTGAATCTCAGATTCAGTTATGGACTCATGGGTACCTTGCCTTGTCGGTAGGACTAAGAATGTCTATATGCTAATTGCAAGAGTAACATCAAAGAGAATCAGAGAGATAACTAGGTAAGTAGGAGTAAAATTTTAATAATATATTGGTAATTAATTTTTGTTATCACTTTTCATTCATATAAAACAGAAATTAGAGATGAACTGTAAATTGAAAAGCATAGTCTGCTAAGTGATAAAGTGGTCCATGGGGTCCCCTTTTGTTTTGGAGAAAAAGACAGGGCCCTACTTGGCTATTGGCATGCTTTATTTGCAGACTTGAAAGGTCTTGGTGTGACTGTGTGGAAGGGCAAGCTTGGAGGTATCCAATATTGCAGCCAGCCGACACAAACACTCCCACATAATCAATGTGCAGTATCCAAAATGAGCCTTCAAACTTCTTCACTAGCTTTTGATATGTGAAGGCTTCAAACATACTCTTTCTGTTTTTAGTTTTCTTCATCTTAATTTCATGATTAAATTGGGAAAAAAGAATAAGTGAATATATGAGTCTATGAGATGAGAGTATCCTAAACGTATCTCACCATAGTTACAAACTCTCCAATGTATACCTTGATAGTTTAAAGGATTTGAAAACGAAATAACCTTCATATTTTTATCAGTACTAGATAAGGACTCCTGAATTTTAATGCGTGCGGAAGTGGAAAACATAGAGGCATAGAGCTAAAGTTAATACTAGAATGCAATAAGCAATAAAGTAAAAATTACTAAATTGGTAATAAAATAAAAACTACGGATATTAGTTAGTTTGCAAGTTGTTATCATCAATGCAAAATGGGTAGAAAGAAAATACCACAAGAGGACAGAGATGGTTGGGAAGGGGACAAATAAATGGACCCTGATTTGCAATTGTGGCACGTCGTGGGATAGAGCTGGCAAAATTGAAATGGAAAACCCATTTAACAAATCATCTATAATACATCCAATTTTTCTGTTGGTGGTCTGGAATTTCTGATATACTACTAGCATTTTTCTTCTCCCCTCTCGTCTCCCTAGGGACATCTAGAAGCATAAAGAAAAAAGAATCCCTTGTAGTCCATATACTCTAAGAAAGAGACATGGAAGAATCAATGACGAGAAAGTTCCATTATTAGATGCTCATTTATAGCCTCCATGAGTTCAATATCACTTAATAACAGCAAGCTTAATTCAACAAAAACAAAAAAAACTACATAAAAATAGTTGTTTAGTATATAAGCATCCCTGATCTATTTGCTGCTAACCAAACCGTGTAAGCATTGTTTTAGTAACCAAAATACTATATTCTGACATGTAACAAATTTTATTTCCTCTTCATTTTGATTCCTAACTCTGATTAGTGGCGCAGTGGGGTTATGCTATCTTTTGCACGTACCTACCTAACAAACACACTTTGTAATGAATAATAACCAAGGACTGAAATCCAAATAATCTTAAAGTCAAGCGTTTCTGGACCAATAATAAACTACACATAAAAGTAGATGCTAGATTTGACGGTCCCTATGAATTGAAGTGGAAACATATGAATAGATTATGAGTTAGTTAAATATTTATGCACAGGACCAAGACATCAAAAGCATTAAATATTGCACCGTTCTATTGCAGTGAGTTTTTATAATTGATGTTGCCTCAGATCAGTACTTTACAAACTTCCACTATATTGTGCAAACCAGTTTCCAGCTACTGACTTTTTGCCATAAATCTCCCATCTGTTGGGTTCATGTAATATGTAATGGATTGGAAATTTGGACAGAGAAGTAAATAACTCTGACATTACACGGTTGGATGTTCACTATAAGCTGAGACTTGTGAAACTGAAATGACCGATACTTACTAAAGATGAACATTAATAATTAATGAACTTCTTTCTTTTTCTCTATATCTTTTTTTTTTGGGTAGGAAGAAAGTGATTTAAAATGCAGAGGAGTGCTCTACCTACTACATTACGTATGTTAATGTTAGGCCAATTCTACATGTAAGTTCAGTGCTTGTTGACCCCACTCTTCTGCTCGGTTTATATTCTAGAGATGTACATAAACTGAATTGGTTGCTTTTGGCTGTGAATATTTCTGTTACTCTAAACAATTTAAAATCAGGTTGGGCACTGTTGTTTTGAGTCTGTTTAGATACACTTATATTTTAAAATACGTATTTAGAAGTGTTTTTAAGTATGTTTAGATGTCATCTTAAAAAAAAAACAGAAGTTGAAAATAAGTGGTTCAACCACTTATTTTAGAAGTTAACAATCCCAAACTTTTAAAATAAGTAGAAGAATAAGTGATTTTAATATTAATAATTATTAGTATAGTTACTTTTTAAATATTACATTTAAATGCAAAAGAGCTTTTTCTTTAAAAATAAACTCTTTTAATTTTTTTTTTCAAAATTAGTACGTTTTTTTTATAGTCTCTTGGGCAAATACAATTTTCAACGATAAATTGTTCATTATAAAAGTCTAACTTTAACAATTGTGAAAATTGAATTATTCGTGAAAAAAAAAAAATTAATCAACTTACCTCAAGGGCTATCTTTAGTTTCGTTCTGTTGCAGAATCTAATACATTAGGATTAATATGATGACTAAAAACTGAGTTTTGACTCATTATGGAATTCATTTCTTCATGGAAGTGTGCTGTTGCTGTTCAATATTGACATAAACAAAGCATTTTCCTCTTTTTGTTTTCAGAATCAGGAAGGTTCATAGTAAGCTTGACGGCTATAAATAAATTAATTATATTCTTCCAAGTTCTTTTTCTCAGCATCTAATACAAAGTGATAAAAGATTCAAAATATGCTTAGATGGTTATAAACAAATTATATTAATCTTTCACATTCTTTATTTTTATAGACAAGCAACAAATTTAGCAAAAAGTTAGAACTTAAAAGTGTTAAACTCTAGGACTAGAGTCTAGGAGAAACTTAAGATTAGATAGCACCTTCCGAGTTAGGACCTCCTCAAAGGATCTTGTTACCGACGACCTTCAATCATTGAAGCTTAAAAAATAGGACTACTAAAGACTCGCTGGGAAACCAAATAGGTCCTACATCATTTTGACAAAATAAAAATATAATTCGTCAAGAGAGATATAGACAACTTGATGCCAATAACACAGCTTTTTGTTGATCAATCGAATGAATAATTCTGCTGGACAACTAGATAGTAGATAATACTTTTTTTTTCTCTATTTTGTCCTTTCTAATATGCGTATTTTACCATAACTTAGTCTCCTTGGCAGCCACAAATACAATAATAGAATAGAGGTTGGCTTTTCATACTCATTTCATTATTGCATGGTTGTTCTTGCTTTGCTTTCAAAGCCCTTCTTTCAATGGCCTATTTTATGGATGCGGAATCTCTAACCAATCCTCCTAATGAATGTGTTCCAAGAAAACAATGCCAAATGTTTCTTAGTTGAGCAGTATTAATGAATCATAATGGGTAAGCTAACCATGCTGAGATAGTTATTAATAATAGATTGGAATTTTTTCATGCTTTGCTGTTTCTATTTGGTTAGGTTCCGAATGAAACATAATCTTAATTTGTGAATGTGAAATAACCTGGAAGTGGAAGATTTCACCTCTACAGAAATGGAATGAGAAATGTATAGTGCTCAATTTTGTCCACCACTATTTATGCAACAGTTGTATCACTTCTTCTGGATGGAGGAGCATTGTCACTAGAGAAATTTTCTGTAGAAGCTTATGGTTTGAGTCTATAAGTACTTAAAGTAGACTGCAGACTAAAAAATTAGACTCAGAACATCAAAACTGAGACACTTTCAGCGCAAAAAAATAAAAGTTGACACATACTTGTGATTTGCAAGGCAAAATTGAAATTATTGCAAGTAATTAACAGCCTGATGAAGAAGAAACTGCAGATATTAAATTACAGCGGAAGATGAGTCAGAAATATAGTATTTGATACTTGATAGTACAATCCATAACGTAATTAGCAAGAAAGTTTTAGTAATATATGATTTTTTTGAAAAAGTAATTTAAATATATATAGTTGATTTTTTTTTTGTTGACTGTTGTTTGTACTTGCTTTTGGGTCATACGCTGTTTGGACTTCGGTTCTTCTTATAGTGTCCAAGTTAGAAATGAGGCCTGGATTTGTGTTAACAATACTTCGGGCTAGATGAGAAGCCCATTTGTGGATTTCTTTGAAACTTAAAAATGACAAATGTGGGCTGAAAACAAACAATGACAACTAATGGTAGCAAATTTTGTTATTCAATCTCAAAATCATTTCAAGGGAGAGACAGAGAGGTATCTATCTTCTTCCAACCTCGCACATAGACAGCCGCCGACACAGCAAAATGTCTCTTTTTTAGGGTGGTCACCGGCCACATGGAGGTGAATACTCTCTCTCCGTGGGAGCTTTTCTCTCCTCTTGTAGGAGTTTTCCCTCCTTCTTTTGTGGGAGTTTTTTTCTTTCTTTTTCTATTCCCTTTCTTTTCCTTTCTGCTGGAGTGGAGGTGATGATGGTGGCAAAATGGACTATAAGCTTGGGATGCACAACTGTTCTAATTTTCCCAATGAGTCAATGTGGACCACGGAGTGGCTTGGGCCCCCCGTTTTCGGACTACTGGTTTTGTGTGCTTAGTTGTTGCTCTCCTTGATGTTTGAATGCTTGTGACAATCATCACTCTTAATGTCGTTGTAGCTGGGCACTTAGATACTGCAAGTACCAAGATCAAAGATCTGACGAGTTCACTTGTGCTTGTGTGATGCAGAATCATCATTGTTCTGATGAATTTTTTTCTCTGCAGTGTTTTCGTTGATTATAAATTTTAGGTTTCAGCTTGATCCCTGGTCAGGTTCTGTTATACCAATTTTTCTGATGTAAGTAGACTACTGCCTATCAATATGATAAAAATAAAATTAAATTAAGCATTACTAGATATTTTCTGAAGGAAAGAAGGTCGCAAAATTTGCTATTGCCTGATGCAATATGTGGCTAAATTCAACTAATTCACGAATTCAATCGGTCCAAGTTCTTTGATAGAATATAGAGGACCCTTTTCCAGAAATATATGGTCGACCTAGTATAATAGGGCCCCAAGATGGGGCTTAAGAAGTAAGGCCCTAAACTCTTTATCAGCCCCATCCCTGTTAAAGTTATAATGTGGATTTACTAACATAGCTTCGTTGTTGACCAAAAACAAAACATAGCTTCATTCTCAAAATAATGCTTTTGGAGCAAATGTGCAAGCGTTGTTAGTACTAGATTATCAGGGACCATCTTGAATGATAATTTATCATTACTAAAAAAATCAAATTTAGAGGCAGAAAATTTTTATTTCTAAATGTATAAAATTTTATCTTTAAATATTTAGAGACAGAATTAGAGACAAAATTAATTCATTACTAAAAGTAACATCTCTGATTGTTAGCGACAGAAAATTTAATTTCGTCTTTAATTTAGAGATGAATTTTTTTTGTCTCTAAATATTAAATTCCATCGTTATTCAGTTATAAGATCCGTCTCAGTTCTTTAATTAGAGACGGAAAGAAAAAATTCTGTCTTTAAATTAGAGAAGAATTTTTTCATCTCTAATATTTTAAAAAATATTAAAAAAATTAGCCATATAGTTGGGATTTGCCACAACTAGACGTCTTTATTTTATAAAAAAAATTATATTTTTCTATGCATATAGTTATCCAAAATCAAAATTTACCAAAAATTACAATGAATTATCAATCATTATAATTATTTGAATAATTATAAAAGATATCAAAATAGTTGAAAGCATATGAAGTAGTTACAATATCTTATGCATATCATTAATTGCTATTACATTTTGCAAATAGACTTCTCTCTAACTTATACAATTATAGGTAATGCAACTCAAAGTTTAAAAAAATAAAAAAAATCATGTTACCATTTTATTCCCAAAAATATGTTAGCAACTAAAAAATTGTTTTTGCATGGACAAGAATCTGATTGGGCTCAATTCACATTGATGTCCTACTCTAACTTTTCAAGAGAAGATATTGTCTTGTCCTTATCAAGAAGCAAAATAATATCAAATTAAAGATGACAAATCATCAGCACAAAGAGCAAAGAATAAAGAGTGAATTGGAAGTAACCATGAAACACACCTCTAGAGCTTTTCACTCAGATGGGGGAACCTCTCCTCTCATTACCCTCCATGGATCCCAACAAAACTTTGGTCTCATGAGAGACACAGCTTTCCTAGGGTGCTCTTCCCAGTACTTTTACTGTGATATTGCAAGATTCACCATATAAATTAGTTTTTATAAGATAGATTCTCCTCATATTTCAAGTTAATAATATAAAGTATTGTAAAAGGTATCAGTGCTACACGTCAAAAGAGTGTTGTAAAAGGTTACTTATAATAGTTGTATTCAAAAGCTCCTATAGACATGACTTTTCACAACTATATGTCAAAAGTTGCCTGTATAAACTGTTTTATGCTAAGTAAAAACTTGCTAATGTACAGTATGTGAAAAATACCATGCTGCACATGCAAATTATTCTTGAAATATTTCCAGTAAGGCATAGTTGAAAAGCACTAATTAGGTCCATGATCACATACTTAAGTTTATAACAGACTAAGGAGAATTGTCTTCCACTGAAAGCTACCATACACTCCCAAAAATAAAGGGAGGAAAAGGAAGCAACACCAGTTTTTTATAAGCTTAACCAAATTACTTCTTAAAAGAATAAACAAAAGCAACCTTGAGAGGTAATACCAAACTCTGCCTAAACAATTACAGAGATTGCATTTGAATAGTAGCAACTGATTTTTAAATTGATAAAGGAAAACAAGCAGTAGAACAGGATATGTCAAGACGTACCAATCCAAATGAGACATACCTAAAAAGCCGAAGCTGCTGGACCATCTGTAAGCTCTTGCTTAAACTACAAAACTCATGCAAGAAATAGACCTGTCCATCCCATAGAAGAGGCAAATTATATTTAAAATAATAAACATCAATAAGGAAGATCACGGGCATCAAACAAGACAACATTAACATTTAAGCACTATGGGCATTATAATTGTCAAACTCTTGGACATTATAAGGCAGAATTAACGTTCAAATACCAGAATTTGTCGCACATAGGTATTAACAAGAAGATTGCCAAACTCTTGGGCATTATAATTGTAACTGGAGCTATATAAGGCGGGCAGGAGGTAGTTGTTGATGTAGTCATTGCTTCCACTTACCACAACTGCTATAGACTTGGCTAAGTATTGACTCAATGTAGTTGCATTCATCATTCTCCTATATAGATTCAATGTGCTCTCAAAGTTCAGGACTTGCTGGCTAAGGCTATACAGATCACCTTGCATCACAGTGCTGAGCTTTTAGATACTATATATAAATTAAAGATTGCAAAAGTAACTACAATTTAATCGGTATAATAATGCACTCTTAATTCTCGTAAACAAAATAGAAAAAAATATGGATGAAACAGTATAAAACTCGCTAGCTATGGGTGTATTGGTTTGGTTCCATACTTAACATAATGGTTAGGATTAATGTCCTGAGTTTAATTTGTTCTACATGCCTATATATTATAGGAATTCTATTGATCACTTTTCTTTAAATAAACATTTTCGTATAGAAGAAATGAATGACTGAGGTTTCTTCAAATGCATACCATTCAAATGGAGACATAGCAGCACAATTGACAAACATGTATTGTCCACTCTTGTAGCTAAACCCATGAGGCTTTGACATATTAAGTGCTAACACATTTCCAGGATAAACAACCACCTTCAAATTTGGGAGTGAAAATGTGATGAGACATACGCATATCAATATGTACCATACTTTCTAAGCTTAGCCAATAGTAATTATGATCGAAGCATATGGTTCTTATATAATGAATAATTGATTTTTATTATTTGATACTAACCTTTAATATTCTCAAGGACTTGGTGCTCGATCTGAGTGCTCTAGTCAGTCTTTCCAATGTATAAATGGTGATGGGAATAGCCAAATACATTTAGGTCTACAAAACATATAACATTAAGTGCCATCCAAGACAACAATAAAGATAACACAATATATTAAATGAGAAGTCATCATTTTAATTATATTAATCAAATCTTACAATAGCATTGTTTGCATGTATTATGGAGTTATGATTTGCACCAGTAGCCTCATCCAAGACTCTAGCTAAAACAACATCCTGAAAGTGGGAAGAAAAGGTAAATATCACATTAAAGAAGAAATCAACAATAAAAGGCTTAAAAAAGAGCCAAACCTTCAAAAAACCAACTTCATATGTCTGATGTATCTTCGACAACACCAGGAGATCTTTTATAGGTATGGCCTACAAGAGAAAATAGATAAAATACCATGAGGTAAAATTTCCTAGCAAATCCACAGATCTATCCAGCACCTTGCTTCTCTCCCAAAATAAAAGAAATAACAAAACATACCTCCTTAAAAACAACATGCTCCTTTAAGAATTTGCGATGATTTTGAACACAATTAACCTCTGGATCATCTGCATATAAGTGGTTCAGAAGTCTTTAGAGGGAAAGAATGAATAAATTAAAATGAAACCATCTAAAATCAAGTAATCAACTACATCTTCTAATTTGTAAACCTCTATTAGCATGTAAGGAATGGCAAAATACAACCAAGATATCATAAAACATATTTAATTTAGAAGGGTTTGTTCAACAGAAAAGTTATTAATAAAAAAGAAGAAGCAGAAAAACAAACATACATACATGATATAATGGCTAAACATGAAAACCTCATTTCACTTAATTGGGAAATAAATTTCTCAAGAATGAACTTACACTCAAGGGCACCAATAATGTCCACTATAAATTCATCACTAACAATTCTCTCGAAAATTGGTGGACTATTAAGCAAAACTGCAAGAGAACAAATAAATCAGAGGAATGAATAAAGACATAAGTGACAACATAGGGATCCAAATCAAAATGATGTACAAATGAATACTGACTGATCCCTTTGACTATTTTGAAAATCATGTGAAGGCCATCCATATTTTCCAAGTCTTCACAAACTCTGAATACTTCCATCAGCTTCCTAAAAAATTCTTGCTGCATTATAAACATAAATGAAAAAAGGGGGACATAAAATATACAAGGAGAAAAAAGATTAACTTTACAAAGACTCTATTAGACACTCTGCCATATAGATGAATGATATGACATGTAGGCATAGCATATAGGCAAATATCTTCTAATAAGGCCATAACCAGATTTATATCAAGCACAATTGGCATGCAAATATGTGCATGTGTATGTGAATGAGATAGAGAGAGAGAGAGAGAGAGAGCTAAAACAGAGTTCAATGTGTAAAAAAAAAATTCTTAGATAGGTAAGGTCTACTATAGGCATTGAATTCAAAAAGTTGACATGTGTAAGGTTGTGCAGTCTATGTTAGAAATGCATTTATCTCTAAAAATGACTTAACATATGTCAATTTTTCAATTTGATTACCTATAGTAGACAGACTGTTTCCACTTAATAATTACTGTGTGTAATAGAGGCTAGTAGGCAGCTCACCTGTGGAGCAGAATCTGTAGCAGATGATATAGCATGGTTGGTCTCCTTGATGAGGGTGTACCAATCTCCTAACTTACGAGCCTCAGTGCACTTGTTTAAATGGACCTGAACATTCTTTACTTTAGCAACCTCATCCGGATCGGCCTCTGGTCCTGCTTGTCTATAATGATAAAGGACCTTATCTATTTCTCCTAATCTGTAGAAATTGGTATAGTAATAGAAACAAAAACAATGAGTGACAACATCCAAGAAAAAATGAAGATGGAAAAGTAAGAGATGCAAGTTAAAAGACGCGTATTCCTCAATCCAACTGAGTTGAGGTGTAGCATACCTAGTACTAGGATTATGGGTTTTTTCTAATCATTTATATTACTTGCTTTTAACTAAAGCTTAATTTTTAATAACAGAAAGAATGCAATAGAAATGTTTAAGTTAGGATGCAATGTGTTTAATTATATAAATATAAATTAGAGCATATTTTATAAAATAGAATTAAAGCTTAAAGTGCAAGAAATAAACCTTTTTTACCAACCGCAGACCGAAATTAAATTCATAAAACTATGACACAATTCCTTAAGGATTCACTAGTTAAATAATTTTTTTACTCTAGTATAAAGAAAAATAATTTTTACTGGAGCAAATAAATCATTATCTTTTTCCAAATTATCTTCTGAACGACCCAAAAAAAAAAAAAAAATCATCCACACCCTCCGCGTACACACCCTCCGTGTAAAATTATAATTGATCCCCTTTAATGTCCTTGTCTAAGAGAATGGCTGGTGTAACCGGGGATTGTGCACCATCGCCACTGCATCATTTGAACATTTGAGATGGCAGTTCAAAGTAGGAACTGATGGACTCATCTTCATTATTCTCATTGGTTATGCCTTGTGCAAAGTTTTCAAAAGAAAATGTACTAGACATCATCACAGTATCCACAGAATGATCCATTTGGGTTTCTCCTTTTCTTGCTTTAACTGCCTTTGCTTTATTACCAAATCCAGGCAGACACATGCAAAGGGCACTGCATTTGAATCCGTCATCATCCTTTCCTTTGCCATTTTTTATGATTGCTTGATCAGTTTTGGAGAAGCTTCCTTGATCATGTTCATGTTGTTCCACTGCACTCAGCCTCATGAGATCAAATTCAAATTCATCCGGGGTTGCATGTGTTCTTCTTCCTTGACTACTTGACAGTGACATGCTCCTCCGTGGTAGATGCTGATTCTTGTAGGTCAAGTTACTTTCCTTACTTGGTGATTCTAGGTTCTTACTCTTTGATTTGTTCTTCATTGACGACAGTGTTGAAGTTAAAGTAGGTGATGAGCTAGCTGAACTTGGCTGAGTGGAGCTCAAGATTTTGTGCTTTGAAGGTTCAAGTGGTGGCAGTGGAGGGTACAAACCAGTGTCATCTGAAGCTGGGATACCCTGTGCCCCAGTAGTTCTGAAAGAAGGTTTTTTCAGTGATAGTGGACCCACCACAATCTGCATTTCTTTTTGCAAGCTTATCTTGAAGTGGTGTTTTCTGATATATATATGTATATATATATAGGAATCGCTAGGTAGCTGTATTAGAAACTTGAAGCGTCCTAGACTTGTAGATGATATTGTGAGAACGGAGAATGTGGCTAACTGGACTATTCATAGAAAGTTAAAGAAGAGGCTTAGAGTGGTGTTGTTAATTTCTTTCTCTAAAGTATTCATTTAGATTAATTAATATGCTTTTGGCTCTTAGGATCAGTTGACTTCCTCTTAAACAATAAGTAGACCTCGATTCTAAACTCCTGGCCGGCATTTATTTATACCTGGATGATTGAGTGAGACTTGAGAGAGATCAATAAGGGACCCGGCAACCTCTGTATTTATAGTGAGAGTGGAATATATGATGCATGCACGATCGACATTCTTCAATAAGTGACGGAGTAAATCTCAAACTAAAGAAACTTGCAACGTGCTGGCATCAAAGCGAAGATACTTTCTCATAGTAGGAAGCAGACAAATCAAAGAATCTAAGGGCCAACATAACGAATATCTAATGGCATCATCATACATTTAATAGCAAGATGCATGTGAAATAGAGGCACAGCAAACTGCTTAAAACTATGTACTGTAACTGTAACTATAAATGGGAACAAACACAGGCTCTTCTTTTATGAGAAACTTTCCCAAGTGATGCATTTAAATTGAGTATTTGCATTCCTGCTGTTGATCCCTCATCCCTCATTGGTAGGCATCCACTAAGTGGTGTACCTTGCCTTTGTGGAAAAACTTATCCACATCCTAAATTGTTATTTCTGCCAAAAAAAAAATTATTCAATCACGGATTCACAAGCTAATTAAGCTAGTGTTTGACTTCCTGATCACGAATTATCTGCAGATTTTATGCATGGCCGCACTATATTTTACAGCGTTATTGTTCAAAGACTCTAGACGGAATCATCATAACCAGCCGGCCAAGTAAATTAAGCAGAACAAAAAGATTCACAAATATTTGCAGCCATATGATGGTCGATTCCTGCGTCAGTAGCTACTGCATAGAGGAATCTGGTGGGTGTTCCCTTTGGTGCTTCAGCCAAGCTAATTGTTTCAAGAAATATAAATGTACAAATAAACCCAATGGTCACAATTGAAGTAAGCTTCAAACTCTGGTGAATCTTACCTGCAATGTTAAAGATTCGAATCTTGTAGTTATCACTTTAGAGAAAACTTTACTTAACTACTATGTCCAGCCCGAAATTGCTCACACAATTAGTCGAAGACCAAAAAAAGATGTACAAATTATTAGGAAATTTGGCTTGATGTCTTCTTCCATTCTATTTTCCACCATAAATAGTAAAGAGTCATTTACAACTATTAATGACAAATATTCTAATTCCCGATCGTACAACCTAAATTAGGAATTCTAAATATATATAATTAATGAGTTGTATCCTATTCCTAATTTATATAGAATATAATAGAAAATAAATCACAACATATTATTCCCTTATTAACATCTCCCCTCAAATTGATGCGGCTGATCAAGAAGCATCAATTTGCTAATGAAGAATTGATGACGAAGACGAGGAACAACCTTAGCGAAAGTATCCGCAAGCTGAAGCTGGGAGGTGATATGAGGAAAAGAGATAACATGATCGTCATAGGCCTCCCGAATAGAATGACAATCCACTTCAATATGTTTTGTGCGCTTATAGAAAACTGGATTGGCAACGATCTGAATTGCACTAGTATTATCGGCATAGAGAGGTGTTGCAGCCGACTGAGGGAATCCAAGCTCAGTCAAAAGACCACAGAGCCAAATAATTTCAGAACAAGCAGTAAACGTAGCTCGATACTCGGATTCAGTGGAGGACTTAGAGACTTGGACCTACTTTTTACTCTTCCAAGAAATCAATGCAGGACCAAGAAACATGCACCAACCGGTGACAGATCTCTGAGTATCAGGACAACCGGCCCAATCCGCATCACTATAACCAAGCAAATGAAGAGACGTCCCAGTGGGAAAGAATAGACCCCGTTGAAAGGTGCCTTTCAAGTATCGAATGATGCAATGAATAGCAGCCAAATGAAGATGACGAGGAGTGTGCATAAATTGGCTGACCTGCTGTATTGCAAACGAAATGTCAGGGCGTGTAATAGTAAGATAATTAAGACTACCTACAAGTTAACGATACAACAAAGGATCAGGCAAAAGATCACCCTCATCATGATGATATTTAACATTAACCTCTAGAGGAGTATCCATTGGGGTAGCAGAATGGAGACCAGCCAAAGAAATCAAATCTTTAGTATACTTGTGCTGATGTAGAAAAAAACCCTTGGAGTCAGAATGAACCTCAAGACCTAAGAAATAGTGAAGACCACCAAGGTCTTTCATATGAAACGAGGCTTGGAGCTGCTGTTTAAGTTGTTGTATGGATGCATTATGAGAACCAGTAATGACTATATCATCAACATAAATAAGAAGAAGAAGAATACCAGTTGTCGTGTGATGAATGAACAAAGACGAGTCATATTGACTTTGAGTAAAAGAAAATCCAAGAAGAGTAGAATGAAATTTCTCATACCATGCCCGGGGAGCCTATCGTAAGCCATATAAGGAACGTTTGAGCTTGCACACACCCTTAGAGGAGGAAAACAGACCTTGAGGAGGAGTCATGTAAATATCTTTTGTCAGGTCACCATGAACAAAGGCATTCTTCACGTCCATTTGATGGAGGGACCAGCCTTTAGAGGCAGTAATAGAAAGCACTGTTCTGACGGTGGTCATCTTTGCCATGGGTGCAAACATTTCATCATAGTCGATCCCATATTCTTGTTTGTTCCCCAAAGCGACCAGCCGGGCCTTGTAAAGATTGAGGGAACCATCAGAATTCAGCTTCATAGAATACACCCATTTGCAGCCTATGAGTTTGACACTAGGTGGGCAAGAGACAATGTCCTAGGTAAAATTCTCCTAAAGATCCTATAGTTCATCTTGCATTGCTTCAACCCAACGCGTATCCTTAACTGCCTGTGAGTAACATGTAGGAACAGATATGCCAGATAGAGTGGTAGTAAGAGAAGTATGTGGGAAATCATACCTATCCAGTGACTACCTATCTGGTGGATGAGACACTCTATTTGATTGGCGTGGTGCCACCGACACAGGCTCAAGCAGCGGATCAGCATTGGGAAGGGGTGTGGAAGGCCAGCGTCTGGTAAATGTATGTCCTGGTTGAAAGCGTTCTATAGAACGAAACATAGTAGGAAAGTTGGGAAGTGTAGCAAAACCATTAGAGGCAAGTGAAAGACATGGAAACAAAAATTGATGATCAAAGAAAGTCACATTCCGAGAAATGCGGCAGCGATGATTAATGGCATCATAACACAAAAAACCTTTGTGAGAAGTACTATAACCCATAAATGCACATTGTACAGACTGTGTCCCAAGCTTATGACATTCAATAGGTGGTAAGTGGACAAAACATACACATCCAAAAGTGTGGAGATCATGATAATTGGGATGAGTTTTAAAAAGATGAAAGAAAGGGGAATCAAGGTCTAGAACCTAAGATGGAAGGCGATTGATCAAGAAAACAATAGTGGACAAAGCTTCAACCCAGAAATGAAAGGAAACAGATGCTTGAAGAAGTAATGTTCTTGTGACATCAAGCAAGTGCTGATTCTTTCACTCTGCAATGCCATTTTGTTGAGGCGTATAAGGACAAGAACACTGAGATATAATGCCTTTTTATTGCAAGTACTCCTGAAAATCATGAGAGATATACTCGCCTCCAGAGTCAGAGTGCAAGATCTTAATGCTTGCGTGAAACTGATTCTCAACATATGCCAAAAATTTCTTAAACATTGTGAAAACCTTAGCTTTAGATAAGAGAAAATATATCTAAGTAAAGCAGCTGTAGTCATCAATAAATGTCACAAAGCATTTATATTGGGCATGAAATGAGATAGGGGACATACCCCAAACATCACTATGACCAATATCAAAACATTTGGCAGCACGATGAGCATGAGAGGGAAAATGAAAGGTTTTACTTTTAGCAAGTTTGCAAACAGAAGAAAGAACAAAGGAATTAGACATGACATTTTTATTTCCCAACAATCCATTTTTCAATAAATGAGACAAAACAACAGAATTTGGATGACCCAATTTTTTATGCCAATCCTCATACATATTTGGAACATCATTACAAGCAAAAGATAAATGATTAGAATTGAACTGAAGCGGGAATAATCTGCCCACTTTAGGCCCTTTCGCGATCACCCTCCCTGACACCTGATCATGCACAAGACAACCAGCCCGAGAGAAATTAACATTACAATTGTTATCCACTAATTGTCTAACCGAAATTAGATTTGAAACAAGTCTAGGGGACACAAACGCATTCTGAAAGTAAGAATTAATGTCTCCAACATTAGTAATAAAGAGGGTATTACCATCACCAATCTGAATGTTTTGGGCACCATTGTAAGTGTGAACATTGTGTGAGTGTTCAGAGGAACCAGTCATGTGATTGGAGGCCCCAGAATCAACAAACCATGGTCGAGAAACATCAGAGGACTTACCCTGAATGCCCAAGGCAGAAAGTGCTGATAGTACCATTTGTTATTCCATTTCTGAATTCATAGCACCAACACTAAAGGCTGCATGGTTGGAAGTTGGTCCCGGTGACCCTGCAGTGGCGTGAAAAGACTACACTGGTTGCTGTTCTGATCTTGTGGGACATTCTGTGATGATGTGGCCACATTGCTTACAGTAGTTGCAAAATTTCTTACTGCAATGATGAGCAATATGGCCAAATTGCTTGCAAGAAAAACACTGGACCTGTCTCATATCTCGACCTTTGCCTTTACTTTGAGCAATATAGGCAACCGTAACTGGTTCCGAAACCAAGTCATCACGAGACATGGCTCCCTGGGTAAGTAAACGTTGCTCTTCTATGAATAGTTCACTAACACATACGTCCAAAGAAGGAACAGGGCTCCGATTCAGCAAAGCAGCTCATGCGACCTCAAACTCTAGGCAAAGTTTCATGAGAAATTGATCCCGTTTACTAATCTGGTAGACCTCTCGAATGGCAGCTAGCGAATCTTTAGGGACATCAGCATGTAAGATGGCTGAGTGCTCAATCCACAAGTTTAGGAATCTAGAGTAGTAGTCCTGAATAGACAGATTTCCCTGTTTGTAATTGGCGATATCGAGCTCCAACTGAAAGTGCTTGGCAGCGTTATCCTGGTTGTAAATACACTTCAGGTAATCCCACATCTCTTTAGCAGTTGAAAGAGAGCCCAGATTATTAACCATCTGAGGCTCAATGTGGATCCTAGAATCCAAGAAATAATCTGAGCATCTTTTGTCTCCCAAGCATCCAACGCAGCTTTGGCTTCCGGGGCAGAGGAGGACCCGTCGATATGACCCCACATCCCTTTCCCTTTCATGAACATCTTAAATTAAAACTCCCAGGTAGCATAGTTTTTGCCGGTAAAGCAGACACAAAAATTCTCCGTAGCCATGTGAACACAGTCGGTGACCGAAAAAAAAAAACAACAAAAAAAGGCAAAAACCAAGAACCCAAAATGGAGAGGGCATGCAAGAAACCAGCGATGAAGAGGGAACAGAGATGGTGACGGAAAACAAAATGAGGGCAGCAACCAGGAACCCAAAACCAAGAGTGGCACGCAAGAACACAGTGATGAAGAGGACGTGGCCAAGGACCAAGAGCAAGTGGTTGAGCAAGCAGCGACAATGGAGGGTCACATCGACCAAGAACGCATAACCTTGTGCGCAAAGAACTAACCAAGGACTGCGCCCCTTGCAGCCGTGCGACTCTGTCGCAGAAACAAAGAAAAGAGAGGAACCACATTTCTGGGCTAGGAGACTCGTGATACCATGTCATGAAATTTGGCTTGATGCCTTCTTCCATTCTATTTTCCACCATAAATAGTAATGGGGCATTTACAACTATTAATGAAAAATATTCTAATTCCTGATTTGTACAACCTAAATTAAGAATTCTAAATATATACAATTAATGAGTTGTATCCTATTCCTAATTTATACAGAATATAATAGGAAATAAATCACAACATATTATTCCATTATTAACACAAATAAGAAACCTGAAGCAGATGTGGTTTACTATATATCAGCACTCGGCTAAGGTGTTGTGTCACTTCTATGTACTAACTAACATTCCGTTTACTATAGAGACCTTAAGAATGCTTTATTAGTGCCATTTCATATTAAAGTATACCAATGCTATCTGATCATTGACTGCTTTCTCAGCCTTGTGAAAAATTGCATGAGAATATGATTAACTTCATGGCAGAGACTAAGGCACCTCAACTTCATCACTCACGGTTGGAATGAATATTCTATGCATGGTTAATTTGTGATTTACCAGATTATTCTGATGATCAAATTTGAAATCAATATAGTGGTTGGTTATCAGCTGACCTAGAATTTGCCTTTCTGTCTGACATTATTGGAAAACATAAGAGTCAACCAAACTATGCTTTTCCTTCTAGTTAAGGGTTTTTTTTTTTTTGGGTCATGGTTTTAAACTAGAGATGTTGCAGTAAGCATGGTGTGGTTGCCTCTGTTAAGATCACTTTTGAATGTAGAATCCTAATCCTCCTTCCCCAAGAGGATCGTCAGAGAAGACCCACCACAAATAGCTATGGGAGACTAATAATCGAAGTAGAAAATCACCACCAGAGCTTGATAATTTTGTTACTGATTTGGGGCTTAGGAATTTGAGGAGAGGTGGTAGTTTTGACATTTTGTTTAAAGGGTAATACTGTGTCAAAACAAATTCAAGTCGGTCATTGACTGTCGGTCATTGACTGTATTTATCATTGTAAATAAGTTGCTGTATATATATATATATATATATATATATATATATATATATATATCTACTTTATATAAAGATGTACACAGTTTCTTTTTTTTTTTTTTGACGAGATAAAGAAATACAATTTTATGTGTGTTATAGGTAAAAATGATACAATCGTATATAACAACTATATATCATGGCAAAAATATAAGATAAAGGTAATGTCATATAAAAAAACATTTTATAGTATAAAAACTCATTTATTTATACACCATTAGATTCACTTCTGAATGTGTACAGGGTGACATCATCATATACAATCCAATAACTCTGCACATTTAATGTTTTTTTTTTGTCTCCTTTAAATATTGTTCGAATGTTCGTATAATATTATCCTTAAAATAAAATAAGTGTAAATATATAAATTGATCCCTAAAAAATACACAGCATATGCATTTTGTCCTTGAAATTGTTTGACTACACTATTTAGTCCCTGAATATGTGAAATTACCAAAACGGTCAAATTTATGTTAGTTAGGATTGATGAACACTAACGGAGATATTGATGTGTCATGTTAAGTACACATATGTCATGTTAATGAACCATTAGTGAAGCTTCGGTGAAATGTTAATAGTAGTAGAGAGTGATATGAGAGCAAAACGACGTCGTTTTGTCATCTGAATCTCTCAAAACATAGTCGTTTGAAGTTTTATCTCTAACAATTATGTTTGAAATTGGAAAAACATGGCATTCAAACCCTAATTTGCCATATCGCCCTCATTTCCCAAAGCTCCCTAAAATGAAGACATTGGCGATGGATGTGGAGAGGAGGGGTTGCCAATAGTGAGCTAGGTATGGCGGTGCATGGTTGGGTGGATGACCGAAATGATGGAGATGGTGGTTGGGTGGACGGTAATGGCACAATGAGGAGGCTTGACAACAGGTCTGGGAGGACGGTGGTTCAAGTTATGGTGCGACGACTTCAAGGGTCATTGTGGTTGGATTTGGTTATGGAAACATGGTGAAGGCTTGATTGGCAGGTCTAGGTTGCATTTGGCTGACGATTGTGGTGGTTTCAGTAGGTTTTTGGTTCTCTTGTTGGGGGTGAAAGGTGAGAGAGCGGTGGTTATGGTGGTGGAGCAGAGGTTGGCTATGCACAGTGGCTCTAGAAGGAGGCTCGTGGTAAGGGTTCGATTGATGTTTTATTTGCAGTGGTTAGGGTCCAAGTGCAATGGGCTTCACCTATAAGCACTTCTCCCTCATTACAACTGGCCTGATGCAAAAACCATGAATGCCCAGTGTCTTCATTCAGGGAGCTTTGGTAAATTAGGATTCAAATACCCTGTTCTTCCCTATTTCAAACATAATCATTAGAGAGGAAGCTTCAAATGACTATGTTTTGAGAGATTCAGATGGTGAAACAATGCCGTTTTATTCCCATATCACTCTACCAATGTTAACATTTCCACCAAAGCTTCACTAACAGTTTATTAATGTGACACATCAACATCTCTATTAGTGCTCATCAACACCAACTGGCAGAAGGATAAAAGTGTTGACAATTTTATACATTCAAGAACTAAATTATGCACTCGAACAATTTTAAGTACCAAATGCACACAATATGTATTTTTTTGGGGACCAATTTATGTATTTTATCTAAAATTATTTAGCATGATGATGTTAGATGTAAAATCTCGTTGAAAAAATGTTTGCATCAGTTGTGACTTAGCATTGTTAACAATAACACATCTTGTGTAGCATAAATGTGTGTAAAAATCAAAAGTTTTGTCTTTAACTTGAGATTACAAACCTCATATTACAGGAGACACTTACATTGCTCCTTAAAACTTTTTGAGTATCGATGCTCCAAGTTTGGGAGCCACTGATTTTGAAGAGATTTAAATCTATGACTGAAAATAAAGAATATGAACAATTTTTATTACTTTTTTATTAGTTTTGAATATTTATTAAAAGCACTTCTGCTATTTATTTTTTAACTTATATTCTTTTCTTTTTAATTTTATCCCTTCAACCAAACATTTCTCTCTATCTATATACTTTCTCCACCTCACTGCACGTCACCGTCGCTGCAAAGCGCCACCTCCACCGCTGACCCCCTCTCGCCCCCTCTGCGCTTGAAACAAATTGTTTTTGCGTCAACTTCATTGCTCAGAGTTTAGAGATGAGAACGGCCAGCAAGGAGTGGCTCGTCGGAAAAAGGTAATCGACAATCAGTGCGGGTAACTGGTCAAGCAAAGGGGAAAGGCCAGAGTTGAGGCCGCGGCCTGAGGGCAGTGGCATAAGGAGGCTTTTGATTGGTAGGACTTTTCATACAATTTGAAATTTGTTGGTTGTTTTTTCTTTTTTCTTTTTGTTGTTTTCTGACATTTTTATCCATCGATCTGGAACCAGCTTGTTTCTAAAGATAGCCACTGTCGTTGTCATTCATTGTCTCTCTCAAAGGTAGAATAACACATTGTGTTCGTTGGTGAGCAATGGCAATGCGTTGGGTTAGGGTTTGATAATAGATCTTGGAGTTGCAGGCCCCGAACTCTGAGTGTATTGTGATATTCAATTTTGAATAATAATGAGAGAAAAATTGAGGTCTAGAGAAGGGTGTTTGGGTTGGTTTCTGGCGTTTGTGATTATGGCTATCGTCATGGGTATAGTTGTTTATACTAAAGATGGAGAAGGTGAAAGAGAAAGAAAAGGAAAAAAAAAAGGAAAAAGAAAGATAAGAAAAGAAAAAAGAGAATTTGAAAAGAAAATAATGTAAGATGAAAGAATGACTTTTCATACTTTTTTTTTAAGAATAAATCAGTAAATTAATAATTTTGACATTGCAACTTATTGAATAGGTTGCAGATGATAATTCTTAATCATTGATATAAAATTCTTGCAAATCAATAGAAAAAAAGTATGGAGCATCCATACTCCAAACACTTTTAGGAGCATTTTAAATATTTACCAGATTACATACTTGATACTTGAATATAGTTTATGCATGGTGAGTATACTTCGGGCTATCATTTGTATCACTAGTAAAAACACCGTCCATGTTCCCATTAAAACTAATTGGTTAACTTGTAGCTCTTGCAAAACGATTATGCAGACATTGGCCACATAGGGAGGTGAATAAAAAGTTAAAAAGAACCAGCCATAAATGAAGTTTTATGAGTATATTTTTACTCTACATTCCATAGGAGCGAACTCCATCATTCTCATGCACTTTGTGCTGCTGCTAAGAAGGCGTTAAAGTCATCTCTGGCTTTTCTCAAACGAGGAGTGATGCAGGATGCTGGAGAGGCAGGGTAGGATGCAGAAGATGATGTAGAAAACCGAACATGGCGAGGTGACGCGTCTGATTTTCTAGCACTGGCTCTAGAGGAACCATTCTTCAGCACCCTTTTAAGGTCTTTTTCAAGGACAGAAGATGCAGCAATGGGAGAATATACTTCATTGACACTACTGCATTTGATCAATTCTAACGGCAGATCAAAGTAGGAATTAGTGGATTCTCCTTCAATCTCATGGAGTATAGCTGAAGAAGCCCAGGAACCACATTCAAAATTTTCCAAGGAAACTGTCCTAGACATTACAGCCTCCCTTTGTGATTCTTCCTTTCTTGCTTTAACTGGCTTTACTTTATTACCAAAACCTGGCAGATATATGCAAAGGGCACTGCATCTATATCCATCATCAGCTGTTTTCATGTGCTTGACACTCTTTGGACTTTCTTTAACAGCTTCAGTTTTGAAGAAGCTACCATGATGCCTGTTATCATGCTCCACTGCACTTAGTTTAGTCAACCAGTGATCAAATTCATTTGAGGGTGCACATGCTCTTCTTTCACCACTTGACTTGCTCTTCCTAAAGTGGACTTCTTGTTGCTGATGCTGATCCTTGTGAGTCAAGTTACTAGCTTGACATTGTGATTCCAGGCTCTCACCTTTTGATTTCTTCTTGGAAAGAGCTGAAGCCAACCGAGGTGATGAGTTGGCTGAATTTGGGAGACTCAAGCTTAAGAATTTTTGCTTTGGAGGTTGTAGTGGTGGAGGGTTCAAAATGGTGGCTGCAGAAGTTGTGATAACAGTTGGCAGCATAGTAGTGTCAAAGAACCCTTGTTTGACAGAAGATTCTTTTAATGACAGTGGATCCACCACAATCTGCTTTTCTTTTTGCAAGCTCTCCATGATTGAAACTCTGGGTTCGTCCATCATCCTAATAGGGAAATCACCTTCTTTGTTGGTTTTATATACTTCTTGCATGGAAGCCATGCTTTTTGATAATAGGGATTTCTGTATCAGAAACTCAACATGGACTTGCAGAACGTCAAAAGTTAGCTCACTACTTATAAAGATGAGACATAGAATGTAAAGAATGTGCAGCATGCCACCATGTCCATCCACATCTTAGTCGTGATGACCATGTTCTCTGTCTACCATAGTTAATTATATATTTTTCCCATAGGTATTAGCTGACTTCTTATAAAAGACAAGTAAGAACTTGAAATTAAAACATGATGATAGTAATGGTCAATTGCCCCTTTTATTTTAAAATATATAGTGCATGCACGACATGATAAATTATCAGAGAAAATCACAAGTTGAACTTTAAACGTGCTGGCATCAACCAAAAAAGAAGTCATATGTCAAAGCATACAAAAGAATCTAGGGCCAAGTATAACGAATAATTGATTCCAACATACATTTACATGATATTAAATAGACTATAACAAATATACTGCTCAGAACTATCAATGGCAACAAACATCAGCTTTTCTTTCATGAGCATCTTTCCTCAAAATGATGAATTTCGTAATGCACTTTAAGAAGTAACTAACAACTTTTGGATGATTTTAATTGAACATTGTGATGTGCTAATTCATTTTCATATGGTGTAAATATTATACACTGTATTTGAATTAAACACCAGTTCCAAACAGGAGAAAGAACTTCCTCAGTGGAAAGCTCGGAGTTGATTGAAAAAAAGAAGAAAATGTTGGAAATTTAAACTTTATGCATTCACTTAATTAATTAATGTTCATGTATTTTTACATTCATGTATTTGTAGGTCTAAATATTTACCAATGCATGTACTTAGCTAATAGGTGTATTAATATTTTAAGGTGAAGTTCATTATAAGAGTTGTCATCAAGAAGTATCATGTACACTTATAAATAGTCTTGTTTTTATAAATTTAAGGTAAGGCAAGTAAAACCAAAAGAGTAAGCCACGAATAAGCTAAAAATATCAAATAAAATTCTTTAGAGTGTGAATGTGTTCTTTTCTCTTCCACCTCCTTAAAAAAACGGAAAATATAAAATAAAATGGATCTAAAGAATAATAATTCGAACTCCTTATGCTGCTCCAACAAATTTGAACATTCGTTGCCCTGAACATCATGCCCTATAAATAAGATTAAATGAAGCCAAAATTCCGTTATGGATACTAACTATTTCTTATTAATTCTAATTTTTAGCTCAAAATAAGAATAACTAACGTGTAACTTCAAGGGATTAACCTAATTAGTAAACAAGTATGTGATATGTGAATAGATGTACCATCACAAGATCAAATCACAGTTAAGTCAATTTTTTAAGATTAAGCTGCTCTTGCCTTTGACTAGATCGTGGATTAAAAGTAGTGTTCACGAACTGACTTGAATACCATTTAAGTTATACTTGTCGCAACTAGGATTGCGACGGGACGATCGAAAAAGATAAGATATTTTGAAAATCAATGGAGTTACCACTAATGTTTATTTAAATTAAAAAAATATTAAAAAAATCTTTTAATTAGGAAAATTGGTTTTTAGAAAATGAGTTTGAATTCGGGAGTCGATTACAGGTAGGGAATGTGTTAGCACCCTACACTGTCCGTTCCAAGAATGATACCTTAAGTTAATTGTGTAAACTTTAATAATCTCAAATATATTTATTTTACCCCTTTAAAAAAATATTGTAACTAAAGAAGAAAAGAAATAAGCACATTATGAAAATTTAATTTTTGACTTAACAGAAATGAATTTCTGCTCCTACGTATCTCTTAGTACAATAAGGAACTCAAAGTCACGTAATTTTTTAGAAAATGAGAGTAGGTTAGTTGTTTTTAATTTTGAAAAGGTTTTTGTTTTGAAAATTCATTTGATTTTTTTATTTATATAAAAAAAACAAATCTTCAAGCTGTCACAACTTAGATAATTCTAAAAAGTACAGGATTAACAAGCTGTCATTATAGCTAATTCCGATTTATTCTTGAATTAATTTTAAAATAAAAAATTAAAATAATAATAATAATAGTAATAATAATAATTAATAAATCAAACTAACAAGTGAATAAGCTAAAATGAATAACATATGTATATAAATAATAATAATAATAAAAAAAATAAAAATAAAAAAAGCAAGTTTACCTTCAATGCGTATAAAAATGTTATGCTCAAAGAAGTTGGTGCACAAGGTCCCACGCATTTTCTTCAAATTAAACCTTGAAAAGTAACCCACTTGCAAGAAAAAATTTACTAAAGTTTTCGAATTCTTATACTTAGTATTAAACTCAAGTGTGTAAAAAGAAAAAATTTACTAAAATTCTCAAGCTCTTATACTTAGTATTAAGCCTAAGTGTGTAATTTTTTTTGGATCATCAAACAATTGAGAATCACCCCTTTATATAGGAGGAGGGAAGGGAGAAGGAGTATGACTTCTCCAATGTGGGACTTAGTTACCTTAGTTTTTCAAATTTTATTAACAAAATTAGGTATCAACAGCTGCCCTTTATTTGCTTTACATTTAAACTAAATGGAAAGCAAAGGAATTGATTCGATTTTGTCCATGAAAATTTTTCTCTGCGGATTGATGCAAAATGCAACGGGTATTAAAACAAAGTAAAAAGCTTATGGAGTTAGGTACTCGCTGAAACTTGACAAAAACTTAAAGTAGAAAAGGTAAAAAGCTTGCGAAGTCGAGTATCCGTCGAAACTTGACAGGAAACTTAAAGCTGGAAAGGGAAAAATCTTACGGAGTCGGGTATCTGTCGAAGCTTGATAGAAAACTTAAAGCTGGAAAGGGAAAAAGTTTGCGGAGTAGGGTATCTGTCGAAGCTTGACAGAAAAATTAAAGCTAATGGGTGAAAAAAATCTTGCGGAGTCAGATATCCGTCAAAGCTTGATAGGAAACTTAAACCTAAAAAAGGAAAAAGTTTGTCGAGTCGGGTATCCGTTGAAACTTGATAGAAAACTTAAAGCTGGAAAGGGAAAAAGCTTGCAGAATCGGGTATCTGTCAAAGCTTGACAGAAAACTTAAAGCTGATGGGTGAAAAAAGCATGCGGAGTCGAGTATCCGTTAAAGCTTGATAGGAAACTTAAAGCTGGAAATGAAAAAAGCTTACGGAGTCGGGTATCTGTTGAAGCTAAACAGAAAACTTAAAGCTAATGGGTGAAAAAAGCTTGTGGAGTTGGGTATCCGTCGAAACTTGATGAGAAACTTAAAGCTGGAAAAGTAAAAAGCTTGCGGAGTCGGGTATCCATCAAAGCTTGACAGAAAACTTAAAGCTGAAAAGGAAAAAAGCTTACGGAGTCAGGTATCCGTCGAAGCTTGACAGGAAACTTAAAGCTGGAAAGGGAAAAAGCTTGCGGAGTCGGGTATCCATCGAAACTTGACAGAAAACTTAAAGCTGGAAAGGGAAAAAGCTTGCAAGTCGGGTATCTGTCAAAGCTTGATAGAACTTAAAGCTGATCAGTGAAAAAACTTGCGAAGTCGGGTATCTGTCGAAGCTTGACAGGAAACTTAAAGCTAGAAAAGGAAAAAAAGCTTGCAAAGTCCAGTATCCATCAAAGTTTGACAGGAACAAGGTAAAAAGCTTGCAGAGTCAGGTATCCACCGAAACTTAACCGGAAACTTAAAAAGCTTGAGGAATCGAGTATCCGCCGAAGCTTGACAGGAAACTTAAAGGCAATGGGTTCAGGGACTCGAAAACATAAAACAATGGGTGCAGGGACCCATAAATTAAAGGCAAAGGGCATAAGGCCTTAGCTTGCCGTGGAGGCTAAAAACAAATGGGTGCGGGGACCTAGAAATGAAAAGGCAATGAGCATAAGGCCCTAACTTGCTGTGAAAGCTAAAAGCAACAGGTGCGGGGACCCAGAAATGAAAAGGTAATGAGTATAAGGCCCTGACTTACTGTGAAAGCATAAAAGCGATAGGTACGGGGACCTAGAAAGGAAAAGGCAATGAGCATAAGGCCCTAGCTTGCCATAGAAGCATTAAAGCAATGGGTGCGGGGACCCAAAAAAGAAAATGCAATGGGCATAAGGCCCTGACTTACCGTGAAAGCATAAAAGCGATTAGTACAGGGACCCAAAAATTAAAGGTAATGAGCATAAGGACCTAACTTGCCATCGAAGCATAAAAACAATGGGTATAGGGACCTGAAAATTAAAGACAATGGGCATAAAGCCCTGGCTTACCGTGGAAGCATAAAAGCAACGGGTGCGAGGACCCGAAAAGGAAAAGGCAATGGGCATAAGGCCCTGACTTGCTGTGAAAACTAAAAGTGATGGGTGTGGGGACCCAAAAAGGAAAAGGCAATAAGCATAAGGCCCTGACTTGTCGTGGAAACTAAAAGCGATGGGTGCGGGGACCCATAAAGGAAAAGGCAATGGGCATAAGACCCTGACTTACTATGGAAGCTAAAAGCAATGGGTACGAGGACCTGTAAAGGAAAAAGGCAATGAGCATAAGGCCCAGACTTGCTGTGAAATCTAAAAGCGATGGGTACGGAGACCCAGAAGGGAAAAGGCAATGGGCATAAGGCCCTGACTTGCCGTGCAAGCATAAAAGCGATGGGCACGGGGACCCGTAAATTAAAGGCAATGGGTATAAGGCCCAGGCTTGCCGTGGAAGCATAAAAGCGATGGGTACAGGGACCCGAAAATGAAAGGCAATGGGCATAAGGCCCTAGCTTACCGTGGAAGCATAAAAGCGATGGGTATGGGGACCCGGAAAGGAAAAGGCAGTTAGAGCTGGCAAAGCGGGCTCAACCCGTTGGGTTGGCCCGCTAACCCGCATTTTTTAAGCGGGTTGGGTTTAATATTTGAACCCATTTTCCATTTTCAACCCGCAAAACCCGAGGGTTAAGCGGGTCGGGTGCGGGTTAACCCGTTGGGTTGCTCTTTTTTTTTAAAAAAAAAATTACTATTCATTTCATTCTAACTCTGGATCACCCATGAGCTCGTGAGGTCCGTGACCATCTAATTTCATATTTTCTCTTGCCCATCGATATTCGTCGTTGACTTTTCTTGATTTTTCCCCAAACGGCCAAACCCCATCCTCCATTCCTCCGGCTCCTGCTCACTCGCAAATCTGCACCGAGATCCACCGCCGTCCCCTCTCTCAGCGCGGATTTGAAGTTCGCGCATCGTCGGCGAAGATATTACGATATTAAGCTGATTTGTTCTCCAATAGCTTAATCCTGTTCTTCTAGACGCCTTCGTGCCATAAAAATAAGCGTGCAATAAACTAAGCTCTCTCTCCGTCGCGGTTTTGCTCCGTGATCGGCCGATCGTTCAACTTCGTGAGACCATGACTTCCGCGCGGTTAGCTTTGTTGGTCGTCTCGTCGCCGCTCCTTCACCCTTTCCCCTACATCTCCCTCCATCAACATCAATCTCTCCGCCGCTCATAAATACAAATGCATTACTTCATAGGTATATATATGTATGAACTATGATGCATGTTTGATATTTGTTATCATAGTTGGCTAGGTTCAAGGGTCAACCCCGAAATGGGTTCTGCTAAGTGCTAACTCTTTGGGGTTTTGTCTATACAAAGAAGCAATCTAAGATTGACAATGAAAACAGAAAAAAAAAAAAAAAAGTTCCTTTTCTAACATTACAAGTAACATCGTAAAATTTGCATTTATGCACCCTATTTATTTATATTTAGAAGTTCAGGAGCTTAAACCAAGAATTTATGCACTAATATTATTGATAAAGACATAAAGCTAAGATGTGATATTGCTAACAACTTTGGCACACCATTTATGATTCTTTGATGTATCTATGAAGAGGGTGTTTGAAATTAATTAAATTTTTAAATAATTGGATTCATATTCTTTGCCTTCTTTGCGAATTGTTATGACCATATTGCTAATGAATCATGAATTGATAATCATTGTGTACATTTTTTTGTTGCAAATTTTGCAGTGATTTTATTTGAGTGTTGAAACCAAAAATAGACTCTAATAACGACTCTTGATCTTGAAGAAGTGGATCTTACTATTTATCAGTCTCATTTTGATCCTCCAAAGAAAAGGCTAAAGCAACAACGTCTCGATTGTTGGAAGTTTTTCACAAAGATAGGAGTGGGTGATACGATGGAGTAGAAAGGAAATGCAATGCTTGTAAAAAAAGTATAAAGTTGGGGTAGACTATATGGGACGTCATCTTTAAATCGTCACATCTCAAATTGTAAAGAAGTTAAATTTGATGTTGGTCAAATGATGATAGACATGCAAGGAAAACTAAAGTCTCAAAAGATAGATCAAATGGTATCACGTCCCGTGTCCTCCAATCATTGAACATGATTTGCCATTTAACTTTGTTGAGTATAAGAAGATTAGAAGTTGGATAAAGTACTTGACTCTCTGCTCAAAATCTATTTCAAGATGCAAATCTTATTTCAAGGAATACAGCAAAAGCCGATGTCTTAAATATTCACAACAGAGAGAAAGAGAAGCTTAAACAAACAATGGCTAGCATTCCGAATAGGATATGTCTAACTTCTGATGTTATGGACAGTTTGTACAATAGAGGGTTACATATGCTTAACCGCTTATTTTGTTGATACAAATTGGAAGTTAAATAGCAAGATTCTCAATTTCTGTCACATGCCTCCTCCTCACACCGGATTTGAATTGGCTTCAAAGATTTTTGATTTTTTCAAGGAATGGGAAATAGAGAAAAAGATTTTTTCCCTTACTTAAGATAATTCATCCGCTAATGACAACATGCAAGACATTTTGAAAAATAACCTTGCTATGAGTGATTGGTTGTTATGTGATAGGGAATTTTTTCATGTTCGTTGTTCTGCTCACATTTTAAACCTCATTGTTCAAGAGGGATTGAAAGTGGCTAGTGATGCCTTGCACAAAATTAGAGAGAGTGTGAAATATGTGAAGGGATCGGAGGGTAGAATGAGAAAATTTCAAGAATGTATTGCACAACTTGGTCTTGAGTCTATTGGCACAGGGAAGGGATTGCGTCTAGATGTTCCTACTAGATGGAATTCAACCTATATCATGCTTGAAAACGCTCTTAAATACAAACGGGCATTTGGCAATTTCCAAACAAAAGATGCAAATTATAAATATTGCCCTTCGGTTGATGAGTGAAAAAGAGGAGAACAAATTTGTGAATTTTTGTTACCATTTTATGATACTGCCAATTTGATTTCCGGCACATCTTACCCTACTTCCAACTTGTATTTTTTGCAAGTTTGGAAAATCCAATGTATTCTTCAAGAAAGTCTAAGTAGTGAAGATGATGTTATAAGGAGCATGGGGGAAAAGATGCTGAAGAAGTTTGAGAAATATTGGGATGAGTATAGTATAATGCTTGCACTAGGAGCGGTTCTTGACCCACGGATTAAGTTTTCTTCATTGAGTTATTGTTACTCAAAAATTGATGAATTTACTTGTGAACAAAAGCTAGAACATGTGAGGAGAAAATTATTCATGCTCTTTGAAAAGTATTCAAATTCGATTAACAATGCCTTCACTTCTAATGTCACAAGTGTTGTCCCTACTCAATCTTCATGTTTGCCGAAGGAACTCAAGGAAATAAATAAAAGGATGTTTGGTGTAAGTATATGTATATTTTAAATTGATAAATTACTTTCTTTTTATTGTGCATTTTTTTAAACAAATCTTATTTTTCTTTTCATGTATTTCATTTGTCAAATATGATAGGAATTAAAAATGCACAAGGATCAACTTGCTTCTAGAATTGGAAGGTCACAACTTGAGCTTTATTTAGATGAACCAACTTTAAATTTTGATATTTATGAAGATTTAGATGTGTTACAATGGTGGAGGGACATTGCAAACCACCGCTTCCCAAATCTATCCATAATGGCTCGTGACATGTTGAGCATTCCTATTACAACTGTGGCATCCGAATCTGCATTTAGTATTGGGGCATGTGTTTTAAACAAGTATAGAAGCAGTCTCTTGCCACAAAATGTCCAAGCTTTGATTTGTACTCGTAGTTGGTTGCATGGTTTTTTTAATTATGGTAATTTCTTTAATTTGAATGTATAACATTGTAATTGTTATTTTATTTAGAATCATTATCATAATATCATTTGTCAATTATTTATTTATTTATTGTGATTTGTAGATGAGGATGTTGATGATGATGCCAATGCTACAACCTCAAGAATGGAGTTATCTTTATCCAAGGGAGCATCAAATTCAAATATTCTTTATCTAGAAGATTATTGATTTAGTTGTTTATGTAACCTTGGTCTTTGAACTTTAATTTGTGTTTGATGGTTATCAATTTATGTTTATGGTTTGATGGAATTTGAACACTATTATGAAAATCGAAACTATTGAGTTATGTTATGGTTATGGTCTTATGGATATGGATAATGGATTAGACTTAGTATTTGTGTTATAAAATATCAAATTTGAGTATTTGTGTTATGAAATATGGTTCATTGGTTATGGACTTTTGAGCTATTATTCAAGGATAGGACTTCGTGCTTGTTAGTTATAACTTTATTAACTTATAAGTTATAAAGGATAGGACTATTTCTTATGGTTTGTTTATTAATATTATTTGAATTTCTGAAGAGGAATTGACATTCTTGCATGAGTTGCATCTTACTAATGACTATTGAGAAACATAGAGCCACAAATGAAAGCTTAAACAGAATGAAGGTGACCTTCCTTTGATCCTTTCTCTTCTAGCTTTTTTGCTTTTTAAATGCTAGCTTAAACATTGTTGTCTCACTATTTTTGTGTCTCCTTTTATAGTATTTTTTATACAATTTTTTTTTTATTTTTAGGCAAGTTAGGCGGGTTGACCAGTCAATCAATATTTTATCCTTTATCTTTGGTCAATCAATCAACCCGCCCTAAAAACGGGTGGGTTGATTTTTTCAACCCATTTTTCAAAATGGGCTCAACCCACCCCACATTTTTGCGAGTTGACGCGGGTCGGGCGTAGTCGGCCCTAAGCCCATTTCCTCGAATCATAAAGGCAACCTGGGCATAAGGCCTTGACTTGCCGTGAAAGCTAAAAGCAATAGGTGCGGGGTCCCGAAAATTAAAGGCAATGAGCATAAGGCCCTGACTTATCGTGGAAGCATAAAAGCGATGGGTGCGGAGACCCGGAACTTAAAGGTAATGGGCATAAGGCCCTGAGAACTAAAAAGAAATGGTGTTGACTTTGTAAATACATGTGATGCCAGAGATGATGCATGATGCAATGGATGCATGATGATGCAATAGATGTGATGACTGAGGACATTGCATGTGATGCCTGAGATGATGCATGATGCAATAGATGTCCTACTGTAGGGATTCTCATGAACAAATTGAGTAAACAATTTTGTTTTTGTTTTTTTTGCACATCAGAGTTTTAATTGAGTCGCTCTTGGTTCCACAACCTTTAAGGACTTTTCCCACAACAGGATCATGGTCAAACAGTAATGAAATTCATCAACTTGCTTTATGACTTGCCTGGTTATCATTTCTTTTCTTATCAATACTCTTATCGGGAATTCATTATGTTTCCCATGACCTTTCGATCAAATCTGAATGCTTTTGCAATATTGCCACATGTTTCACATCTCAATATAAATCTATCATGAGAAATGCATATTGAATCAATAATGAGTTGTAACGAAAAAATATTCATAGAAAGGAAAAGTATAGGAAAATCAATACAAAAAGGATTATAATTGACAGGTTTACAAAAGAAAAGTTGGAGTGGAGTTTTCCAGCTTTTCAATGATGCTCTTTAGGATGATCAGTGTTAATTTCTCATGTATACAACCTTAAACATCCTTTTGTTTGTTTCCAAGAATATGATTTGACCTAGTTTTCATGCATTGAGAGTTTTTCCTAACAAGAATTCATATATTCAAACTATCTTAGTTCGGCCTAAATCTCTGTGTATTAAAACATTTCATCATAAATTTAGATTTCCCCAGTTTGACCTTAATCTCTGTGTATCAAAGCATTTGATAATAAATTCAGACTGCCCCAGTTTAGCCTTAATAAACTCAAACTACTCCGGCTTGTGATTTGAGGCGACTCCACTTCTTCGGATGTGTCAAGTATCATTTTTTTGTTTTTTATTTTATTTTTTTACTCTGACTTTTGCCTAGATCGCTCTTTTTGAGTTTTTAACCTAGCAGGTCGCTCTAACTTTTTCCTAGGTCTCCTTTTCAGGTTTTTAACCTATCAAGCCATTTTTCTTTCTTTTTCCTTTTTTTTACCCTAACTTATGCCTAGGTCGTTTTTTCAGGTTTTCAGCATAGCGAGTCATTTTCTTTCTTTTTCCTTTTTTATAGGATCAAGGAATTGCAAACTCAGAAGAGCATGAAGTTTTTGTCTCAAAATTAAAGTTAATGAAAATGAAAACAACCCTTCATTGATCAAAATAGACTTTTGAGACTTGTAACGTGGCCAAGGTTAAGGGTTATGAAAAGAAGAATATAAGGCTCAAACAAGTGTTTAAGGGTTAAATGGGATCAAGGATCTTTAGTAAGCTTTGTCAATTGCCTTTGACATTATCAAGAGCACTAATACTTTTCACTTACTTTTTTACTTTATCATTTGCCTTTGCTATGAGTCATTTCATTTTCCATCATTTTTTTCTTTTTTTTTCTTTTTTATTTACTTTATGCCAACCCCTAGTGTAGGGATGATCCTTGTCTAATGTTCTTTTTTTAAAAATAAAATTAAGCTAAAAGGGGTAACAAGAAATAATAAAGATGAAAAAAAAAATTCAAAGGATAGAGAAAAATGGTCAATCTTTATTTTCAAAACTTTAATTTTGAGACAAAAATATAGTGTACACCAAGTAATCGCTTATTTTTCCTTTTCAAAAATCATGCTCCCAATTGCTTGGTGACTTCCTTCTTGATCGTCAAAGACATTTCAGGATGCATTCTCCTCAATTTCTGCTTCTTCGCCTCAACATTAAGGTATAGCAAAATTTGTGGAAAACTATGCTCAGATCCAGCCTTGGCATGTCTTAGTACGACCATGCAAAAATGTCGCAATAAGAGCTTAACCAATTTGTTTCACTTATCTTCTTTCATGGAAGTGCCGATTTTTAACTACCTTGTTTATCATCCTTCATCCCCAAATTAATCACTTCAGTTGACTTTCTGTGGAGTTGAATTTCTTTGGCCTCTTGTTCTATTAATCTTATTAGCTCAAGAGAGGGTTCCCAATTATCATCTTATCCTCATCAACATGACTAATAGGATGATCAAAATCATATAATGGGGTCATAGCACTGTCATTTTCAAGAGAATCACTTTTATATCTACATTTATTAATGTTAATACAAGTAAAAAGGAAAAGGATAATGGATAAAGGTTAATGTAATGGTTAGACAAAGAACTAAAAAAAAAAGGTAGGATACTTTGAAAATGCATTTATGGATAGAAACATATTGAAATGAAAACATGTGAGTCCGTTTTCATAACATATCTTCCTAAAGCCTTGGACAGAGCTATAGGATTAGCATTATAGAATTACTCTGCATCAGTTTTAAAGGTCATAGAAAAATCAACAATCTCCTAATTATTGAGCTCTGCACCTGAGGAACAATGATATACCAGATTAACACCATAATTGATAGGTTGATCTTCTTTAATAGCGGTCACTGCTCTTCTAAAGCTTTCACAGATGGCGATCCCTTCAGCTTTAGGCTCTCGATTTTCTAACTGAGTCAACCTCTTCCCCTCAGCTTGAGGTTAAGGAATGGTATACTCATCAATCATGTTTATGTCACCCTCATCACACGGATGACATATTTGCACTTGTTGTATATCCATTAGATTATGGAGGATTTGCCTAAATTCTCCACAATCTTCAATAGAGTGCCCCATATTCCTATGGAGATTACACATTATTTCATCATCATTGTCCATTTTCATCTCAACTTGGTTTTGTATCAACCCAAATTTGTAGAGTTCTTCAAAAATAACTCTCATAGGAGTTTTGACATTTGCTACCCGACTTATGAGGCATTGACCAGAAGACTTCTTTATGACATTGACTCCAGAACCTCTATGATCAGGCAAAGGATTGCAGCCTATATTAGGATTTCTTTCTTTGAAGTTCAACCAATTGGCATTGATCAAGTCTTGCACTTTGAACTTTAGCGCTTTGAAGTTCTCTGTAGAATGGCCTGTGGCCCCTGCATGGTAATCACACTTGGCATTTGGGTCAAATCCTTTAGGGTATGGGGGTTCCACTGGCTTCATCGGGCAAGGAGCCAAGAGAGAGTTACGGATGAGCTGAGGTAGTAACTCAGTGTAGGTCATAGGGTTTGGGTCGAAATGGACAAACTTCCTTTCTTGGTTATTTGGTGGTCTTTTTTGGTTTGTGTTTGGGTTTTGAGTTCATGGTTTAGTTGGCTGAGGTGGTAAGGTAGGGGTGGTCTGGTATTGAGTAGGGGATGGTGATCGGTAAGGCATTATTGGGTGGTGAGGCTAGGGATAAGGAACTTGTGAAGCAGTGGCAACATACAAGTGGTAAGGTTGGGGATATGGAGCTTGGGAGGCGTTAGTAATGTATGGGTTATAAAGTATATAGGGAGGTTGGAAGGATGGTTAATGGTTGTTAGGCACTTGGCTATATTTCCCTTAGGTAAAGCTTATCTGATCGAAAGTAACAGCGTGAGTTTCTCTTTCCCTTTTCTTCCTTGTTGGGGGCCTCTTGGCACTAAACATCCTTATTGAACTTTCAATGATCTTCCTACTTTTCATTCCTCCCTCGACTCTTTCCCCAATGATAACTATGTCCAAAAAATTTTACGACACACTCCCTATCATCTTGTCATAGAAGGGTGATTAGAGAGTGTCGATGAACGTGACCACCATTTTTTTTTCTGTCAATGGGGGTTCTACTTGAGCATCTATTTCTCTCCACCGTTGTGTATATTCCTTAAAGGCTTTAGCTTTCTTCTTAATCATATTCTGTAACTGCAGTCTATCTAGTGTCATATCGATGTTGTATTTATATTGCTTCAAGAAAGCATCGACTAAGTCCTTGAAACATCGTATATGAGCACGTTCAAGGTGTGTGTACCAATTAGAAACTGCCCCGGCTAAGCTGTCTTGGAAGAAGTAGATTAGCAGCTTGTCATCATGGGCATGCGAAGCCATATTACGGATATACATGGTCAGATGGTTCTTTGGACAAGTGGTTCCCTTATATTTTTCGAAATCTGAGACTTTAAACTTCGGGGGAATCACCACATCCTGGACAAGATAGAGTTCTGAGGCATCCAGAAGACCATAGCTACTTGCTCCTTCTATGGCTCGTAGTCTCTCTTCAAGAATTTCTAACTTCTCTTTGGATTGAGGATTTTCAGTAGAAGAGTTCACTAGGTATTGTGGCATGAAAGTGGGGACATAATGTTGCACTAGTGGTGTTCCACTAGTGCCAAGGTAATAGGCATGTGGTTAGGTTGTGTTCAATGAGTTTGAAGCAGGCATGCTGCTTTTAGGGGGATTGGTAGCCTATGGTGGTACAAAGCTGGAAAGGAGACCATATGGTGGGATGAAAAAGGGGAATGAGTGTTGTGTTGGCAGGACTTCACTGACGTTTGGCTGAGTGACTTGAATTTGGGAAGTGTTTAGCAAGTTTGAAGTTAATGTTATTGCTGGCGTGCTATTATCAAGGGGGTTGGTGGCTAATGGTGGTATATAGCCAGGAAGGAGGAATGGTGGCACTTAGTTTTATTGCGAACTAGTGACCGAGGTTTAAGTGGTGTTTGTTTGGATAAATGGTGAGTGACATCATAACTCCTCGAGGATTAAAGCATTGGTATTGCAGAGGGATTGAAGCGAAACCAGGCCGGTGAAGAGGTGTAGCCAGATGTCCTTCGCTTGTTACTGAGGGATTCTCATCTGTGCTCTTTCTATTTCCCATGGACTATAACATCTCCATTATCTTGAACATTTGCTCTTTGAGCTGATTCACCTAATCTTTCAACTCTTGAGTCTGTTCTATTTCATCTATGATCCTAGCCTGAGAATAAGTATTGTAAGGGTGTTGATAATCACATATTTGATACATTAATAAGCCTTCATTTTTAGTCATTTACACTCTCCATGTACTTAATTGATTGATTTTGATTATATTTTATAAGTTTGGACTCAAATTGGACTTAATTGAATTTTTCAGCATAATTTACGTCTTATGTTGTTTCTATATTTGGGCTATATCTTGGGATGTAGGTGGTCTTTGGAGGTGATTCTAGTTTAATTTGAAAGATAAGAGAGAGTTCTATAATTTTCATGAAGACCTAAAAAGCCCAATCACACGAGTAGATAACTCAAATTGGGGTTGAAGTAAGAACCAGAGTACTTTTCCTGACAGCTTAACCTGCGTGTACTGTTCATCATAGTTTTCGGGCTAGAGGTTGTCAAATGGGCTAAAATTTGGATGTTGAATAATTAAGACCCATATCTACAACTTTCATGTTGAACACTTTTCCAGAATCGGACTCCTTGAAGGTGATATTAGGCTTGGAAGTTAGAATAGAGGAGCTGTGACTGGGCTTGAGCAGTGTGCAGTTATTTGAACGTATATGGAGTTATAGAAATGATATTGGACTCAAACTAAAGCAATTTGAAAGCTAAGATCCAGGCCTACAACTTTCATGAAGATCACTTAGTTCAAAAATGACGAATGCAATGACTTCAGAGCTGCATGATTTCGGAGACAAGGAATCTCCATAATTTTCCACTCACCAAAAGTCATTTGGTATTTTTCACTCATTTTCCACTCATCCACCCACTAATGACTCACCCACTTTTCATTTTGTATCTCTAATCTTCTATAAAATGGGGCCTTGACATATCATTGAGTGTGTTAGGTGTTAGGTACTAAAATGATGTTAGTTTGTTACTAGATTTTCTTGTAGTAATTTTTCTTTGTTCTAAATTAAAGTCATGTTCTTCTTCTTTCTTCTTCTTCTCTTTCTTTCTTCTTATCTATCAGGAACTAAGTTTCATTTTACTTGGGTGAAGGGGTGAAGCTCTTGGTAAGAAATAAGGTTAGATTAATTTCTCTCTTGTGCTTAAATGATATATTTTCAAGTGGTCATTATACGTATTGTATTTTGTTTTCAATTAATTTAGAAACCCTCCTTGTAAAGTGGAGTTTTTGATTTGTTGTAGACAAGAGATTGGCATAATGAATGCTTTAACCCATTTACAAGTGGTGGTGTTAGAAACTCTCCTTATAAAGTGGAGTTCTTGATTTGTTGAAGACAAAATATTGGCACAATGAATGCTTTAACCCATTTATAAGTGGTAGTAATATTTTTTGGAAACATAATATAAATACGTATATTATTTTAAATGGACTTTTAACGTTGTATTTTCCGATTGGAACATCCATCTTGCGAGGATTCTAATTGAGTTATAAAAGGAATTAATCTTACCTTTACTTTATTTATCAAGAGTGGATCTTTTAACTCAAGTAAATAATTTTTACCATAGTAATAAAATATTTACTTCACCTTAATTAATCTTCAACAATTCCCTGTAGATCGACCTCAGACTCCCGAGAAATTTATTACTTGAGACAACCTGCACTTGGGTTCGCAATGCAACAATTAATCTCGCATCAAGTTTGTAGACTTGTTTGAAACAAAAAATTGTGCATCAAGTTTTTGGCGCCGTTGTCGGGGACTTGATTTGAAGAACAAATTTCTAGTGTAAATATTTTTTTTATATTTTCTACTCTTTTAATTTTTTTTTTGTACATACTAACTTCCTAACTTAGTGGGGGAACATCTCCCTTTTATTTTCTTGTACATATTAACTTAAGTGAAACTCTCCTTTTTATTTTACGCACTAACTTAATTTTGGGGGAACCTCTCCTTTTATTTTTTTTTTTCTGTGTATACTAACTTGTGGGGAAACTCTCCTACTAATTTCTCTGTAATCTTTAATCATTATTGAAATAATCTTTCTTCTTCTTTTCTCTCTCATTTGAGCAAAAAATCGGCTTATTTCTCCGATTTTCATATTTAAATTTACTTTACTGTACTTTATTTTCTTATTTATTTTATTCATTCATTTTTTTTTGTTATTTATTTTCTGTTATTTATTTTTTTGTTTACTAACCTACTAACTCTTTTACTAACTATCTAACTTTTTACTTTATCACTATCTAACTTTTTACTTTACCTCGCTTCTAACATTTTAATTTACTTGCTTCTAATATTTTAAATTTTTTCGCATACTAACTTTTTAATTTTTCTGCTTATTAACTTATTTGATGGTTAGTTTATACCACACCTTTGTTAATATTTAATGGACGGTTTATACCGCTAGCTTGTACATTTTTTTTCTATTTTAAGTTACTTATTTATGCTTAATTGGTATTGTGATTTAAATTATGGTCATTTGTTTAAAGTTAATCCTAGTACTTTATATATTAATTTATTTGAATCACAATTACACACATCAAACACAATGACTGAAAATGAAAGTGTGCATGATGAACATGAAAATCAACCGTTGCGAACCATGCGTGAGTATTTGCAACCATCTCGAAATTCTAGTTCATCATGTTTTATCTTTCCACTCAATGCTAATAATTTTATATTCAAGCCAGGTATGATTTCTTTACTTCCTAATTTCCATGGTTTAGAATCTGAAAGCCCATATTTACATCTAAAAGAATTTGAGGAAGTATGTACCACTTTTCATGATCAAACTTAGACTGAAGAGGTTGTTAAGCTTAAATTGTTTCCTTTTTCTTTGAAAGATAAAGCAAAAACTTGGCTTAATACTTTGAAACCAAGATCAATTGACACATGGCAATAAATGTAATGTGAGTTTTTGAAGAAATTTTTTCCAATACATAAAACCAATGCTTTGAAAAGACAAATCCAAATATTTTTCCAAAATTCAAATGAAGCATATTTTCAAAGTTGGGAACGTTTTAAAGATTTGTTGAATTCTTACCCACATCATGGTTTTGAAAAATAGCGCACTATAAGCTTCTTTTATGAAGGGTTAACAGCGAAAACCAAATAATTTGTGGAAACAATGTGCAATGGTGAATTTCTTGATAAAGAACCTGAAGAAGCTTTAGACTATTTAGACCATTTGGCTGAAAATTCTCAATCTTGGCATAGTACTAATCCTTCTGAAAATTCAATTAGATTTAACCTTGCAAATGCTAGTAAAGGAAAATATCATCTTAGTCAAGAAGAAGATCTAAATGCAAGGTTTGCTAGTTTGGCTAGAAAAGTTAAAGCCATGGAATCCGGGAAAGTAAAAGAAATTAAATCTGTGCAAAATGAAGAAATTTGTAGCATTTGTGATGAATTGGGACACTCAACAAATGAATGTCCAAAAATTCCTATTTTTAAAGAAGTTGTGCATGAGCAAATAATGCAATGAATAATTTTAAAAAGTCATTCACTTCTTCTTTTTCAGATACATACAATCCGGAATGGAGAAATCACCCGAATTTCAGTTGGAGGAATAGTAACCAGGCACAATTCATGCAACCACCACCTCCTCAAGTACAACAGGGCTCTCAAAATTTTCAAGGATATGTACCTTTTGTCCCACCATATAGGAATAACCTTGAAAAAACATTGCATGCATTCATGGAAAAGCAAGATGTCATTATTAATCAAAACACTCAAATCATGATTGACATAAAAAATACTCTTGCTAAACTTTCTTCTGCACTCACCATTCACGAGAAAGAAAAATTTCCTTCTCAACCTCAACTAAATCCCAAGTGTCAATACAGTCTAAATGATGGTAATTCAGAAAATCAACAAATAGATAAAGTCAAGTTAGTGATAACCTTTAGGAGTGGAAAGGTTGTTGAAGAAAGCAATGAGATAAAGAGCCAAGTGTCCAAAGTGATGAACTCCTTGAGTGTGAATGAGTTAGAGGATGTGGAAAAGAATCAAGATAGTAGTGATGCTGAGCTACCCAAGAAACCCGAGGTGGCAAAAAGTCTTGTTAAGCCAAAAAATGATGACAAGGGCCACCAGACATACGTGATTGACTTAATCATAGATAGGGGAGTTTCTACAACCTATGATTTTGATCTCCTTGAGAATTTTCTTGTCAATTCTGAGTTTGATTCTATCAGTAATCCCTCTGATGTAGTTGATATTTCTATTATTTTTTATAAAACTCAAGATCATGACACTCAGGCATGGCAACCAAAGTTTAAGGAGTTTCTTAAGAAAGGTTGGAGCATTACTGATAAAAAGGTGTTCATCCCTTAGTCTGTTCTTATAAAATTAATTTGGAAGAAGGTAAATGGTCACGTGCATAACTTGAGTTGAAAGATCCAGATGTAGCAGAGACTTTGGTAGACGATCTTGTCTACCAAAGCTGAGGTAAGTTTTTAGTATTTCATGTTTTTATTGAGTCGGCTTAAGTGCCTCCCAAATTTTGGAGCCTTTGTATGGGGATGTAAATAGTGTCGGCCAAAAAAAAATATAAAACAAAAGAACCAAAAAAAAAATGGTTGCATGCTTGTTTATTTCATTTTACTTTATTTTTTTTGTCATTACTAACCATTGTCAAGATATAGTTATTCTCTTCTCGTCTAAGCATTTCGGGTATGTGACTTCTCCCCATTACTTTATTTAATTTTGTCCCAATAATTTCTTTGATGTATATTGATGATTATTTCTTCAGTCTGGATTTAATTGTTAACATTAAGGACAATGTTGTGATCTAGTTGGGGGGAAGGATAGTTGTGTAAAAAAACCAAAAAAAAAATAAAAATTTAGGAAGTGTGTGTATTAATATATTTGTTGTGTTTATGTGTTTATCAGTAATTTACTAAACCAGTTAAGGATGGTAGAGTAAGGAGTAAATTTTACTCTTGAGACGTATCTTAGTTGGGGTAGACAACTAGTTTGTGTGAAAGTAGCAATTCAAATTCAGGGAAATTTACATGATTGAGTAAATTGTCTTCTTTCTTAAAATTCACATGCTTGGTTATGGATGTTGAATTGGTAGACTGAGAATGATAGAATTATGCCTTGTGAGATTTGGAGCCTATTGATGAATGGATTGAACATTTGTACCATTCTTTTCTTTCTTGTGTGAATTTCACTCATGAAATTGTTATTCTAGAACTTGATTTGATTCTTTTTTAGACTACATTTTTATATGCATACATAAATATGATTGAGGCATTTTTCTTGAAATAGCTACGTTAATCAAATAGTCAGCCTTGTTTAGCAGCATGTTGTCTTAATATGATATCAAGTACTCTTATGACTTCTTAAAAATTCTCTGATTCCTGTCAATATAAAGCATTAGAAATGACCTATTTTCCCTTACTTAACATCTTTGAGCTTATTTGACTATTCTTTGTTTCGAACTCATTATGTGCCTTAAACGAAAAACCATGTTCTTACTTGACCTTAGGGAATAAGAGAACATTAGTTTTGTCATTCGATGAGTTCTTGAACAAGTGGGGGGTGTGTGTGCAGAATGGTTAAAAAATGTATATATGATGTTCTTTTTGTAAAAAAAAAATAAAAAAAATATCAATAAAAAAATGTAAAAAGAAGAGGGTCAACAAGGCAATAAAGGAAAGAAAAAGAATATGTAAAGGGAATTTGTATTAGGTGGAGTTAAGATGACCTTTCATGTTTGTTAATTGAACTCAACTCTCATGCTCTTTTATTCTCTAGTATTTAACTTGTCATATCCATATTACCTCCTCCTTTACCTTGACCCCATTACAACCTTGAATAAAGTCCTCATGATTTGTATGTGTATATGTTCTGAGTAGTGGAGAAGTAGAAGATAAGCAAGCTTATGGTAGTACAATTTTCATGGGTTGAATTGAGTGAAATACTTACCTTTTAAACACTTGAGGGATTGAGAGTGAATCTTGTGAAAATCTATCATTCTTGACTCATGCTTTTCAATTGAAATATCCTTGCTTGTTGATTTGAGATGTGAAGATATATTACCTCATGAATATTTTGATTACTTGAATGATTGGTTGCTCTTCATTTTTAAATATTATTAGAAATTAAGTCTTTTAGAGTGCTTAACTTTTGAGTCTGTTTCATTTTTTTTTTTTTTTAGTTTTGGTCTTGTGTTTTGCCCAGGAGTGTAAAAAGTTAAGTGTGGGAGAATTTGATAATCACATATTTGATACATTAATAAGCCTTCATTTTTAGTCATTTACTCTCTCCATGTACTTAATTGATTGATTTTGATTATGTTTTATAAGTTTGGACTCAAATTGGACTTAATTAAATTTTTTAGCATAATTTACGTCTTATGTTATTTCTGTATTTGGGCTATATCTTGGGATATAAGTGGTCTTTGGAGGTGATTCTAGTTGCATTTGAAAGATAAAAGAGAGTTCTATAACTTTCATGAAGACCTCAAAGGCCCAATCACACGAGTAGATAACTCAAATTGGGGTTGAAGCAAGAACCAGAGTGCTTTTCCTGATAGCTTAACCTACGTGTACTGTTCATCATAGTTTTTGGGTTATACGTTGTCAAATAGGCTGAAATTTGGATGTTGAATAGTTAAGACCCATATCTACAATTTTCATGTTGAACACTTTTCCAGAATCGGACTCCTTAAAGGTGATATTGGGCTTGGAAGTCAGAACAGAGGAGCTATAACTAGGCTTGAGCAGTGTGCAGTGATTTGAACGTATATGGAGTTATAGAAATGGTATTGGACTCAAACTAAAGCAATTTGAAAGCTAAGATCCAGGCCTATAACTTTTATGAAGACCACTTGGTTCAAAAATGACGAATGCAATGACTTCAGAGCTGCATGATTTCGGAGACAAGGAATCTTCATAATTTTCTACTCACCAAAAGTCATTTAGCATTTTCCACTCATTTTCCACTCATCCACCTACTAATGACTCACCCCCTTGTCATTTTGTATCTCTAATCTTCTATAAAAGGGGGCCTTGGCATATCATTGAGTGTGTTAGGTGTTAGGTACTAAAATGATGTTAGTTTGTTACTAGATTTTCTTGTAGTAATTTTTCTTTGTTCTAAATTAAAGTCATGTTCTTCTTCTTCTCTCTTTCTTTCTTCTTATCTATTAGTAACTAAGTTTCATTTTACTTGGGTGAAGGGGTGAAGCTCTTGGTAATGAAATAATGTTAGATTAATTTCTCTCTTGTGCTTAAATGATATATTTTCAAGTGGTAATTATGCGTATTGTATTTTGTTTCCAATTAATGTAGAAACCCTCCTTGTAAAGTGGAGTTTTTGATTTGTTGTAGACAAGAGATTGACACAATGAATGCTTTAACCCATTTACAAATGGTGGTGTTAGAAACTCTCCTTATAAAGTGGAGTTCTTGATTTGTTGTAGACAAAATATTGACACAATGAATGTTTTAACTCATTTATAAGTGGCGAGGATTGAAAAACATAATATAAATACGTATATTATTTTAAATGGACTTTTAACGTTGTATTTTCCGATTGGAACCTCCATGTTGCGAGGATTCTAATTGAGTTATAAAAGGAATTAATCTTACATTTACTTTATTTACCAAGAATGGATCTTTTAACCCAAGTAAATAATTTTTATCATAGTAACAAAATATTTACTTCACCTTAATTAATCTTCAACAATTCCATGTGGATCGACCTCAGACTCCCGAGAAATTTATTACTTGAGACAACCTACACTTGGGTTCGCAATGCAACAATTAATCCCGCATTAAGTTTGTAGACTTGTTTGAAACAAAAAATTGTGCATCAGGTGTCGCAGAAGCTACTTTTCTGTTATAGTGTCTACTTTTCTACTCAATGAAACATGATGTGAATATGCAATTATTAGTATTGACTGAACAAAATTAGCAACATGCATGTATGAGAAGTATTGACTACTTATGCAAATGAATTCTTTTTTTTTTTAAAAAGAATGCTATGAATGTCATGATAATGCAAGATGATGTATTTTCTTTTTTTTTTATTTTTTACTTTTTTTTAATGCTAAAATGCTCCTTTTATTTACTTATTTATTTTAAGAATGTTAGAAATGACATGAAAATGCAATATGATATTTTTTTCCTTTTTTTAATGTTGATTTTTTTTAACAAAAAGGAATGCAAGTATGAATGACATGAGGTATAGATAGATAAAGAAGAAGGTTTCCTTTTTTTTTTTTTAAAGAATGAATGAAAATGTAATATAATGTTTCTTTTTTTTTTTTTTTTTTAGAATGTTAATAATACCATGAAAATGTAAGATGATGTATCTTTTTCTTTTTTTAGAGCTAGAAATGCAATGAAAATACAAAATGATGTATATTTTATTATTATTATTATTAAAAAAAAAAAATTAAGGATGCTATGAAAATTCAAGATGATGTATTTTTTATTTTTATTTTTATTTTTTTAAGAATGATAAGAATGTCATGAAAAATGTAATATGATGTATTTTTTTTAAAAGCTAAGGATACCATGAAAATGCAAGATGATATATCTTTTTTATTTTTTTTATGCAATTTTTTTTAAAAAAAATGTGAGAATGAATGACATGAGGGATAGATGGATAAAGAAGAAGTTTTTTTAGAAAAAAAGAAAGAAAGAATGCTAGGAATGAAAATACAAGATGATGTATCTTTTTCTTTTTTTATGTCAAATTTTTTTTTAAATGAAAGAATGAATGACATGAGCGATAGATGGATAAAGAAGAAGTACGCTCCCTTCGTGTCATACGGGATTCCCTTAAATTTGAGAAATTCTATCATAAGGATATATGGGTCTTACTTATTTGTGAGAACTTTCAGTAGGTGGTTCTACTATTCTAAAGGCCTCTAGAGGTAAGTCCCATTTCAGAATGTTGATCACAAACGGTGGGTAAACCACTAGGTGTAGGACACTCGTGAAAATGGCACACTCTAGATGAGATTTTCGCGATAACCAAATTGGATGTACATCCAAAATGGCTACCACTATGTAACCTCTACCTAACTTAGGCTTCACTCAGACCCGGGTATAAGGCCCCACTCGAATATGTGTGATAAACGTGTAGGTGTCATGGGTGTAGGGAGCATACAAACCTCCATAATCTTAAGGACTACCCTCATCCTGCAAAAATAATTGTCAAACAGAACATACATACAACAACCAACCAACAATTTTCTACCCTAGGGTTTTAACAACCAAGCATGAAATATTGAGGCAATAAAATATATACAAGTAGATCATGAGCATCAAAGTTAACACATGATAACACAATCAGAAATTTACATAAAAGTAAAAAAAAATATTTACAACCAAATAAGAAAATAAAAACAAAGACAAAAGAAAGGGTAAAACAAATAAATAGAGATTATTAATAATTTCCACAACTATCAATAACAAGCCTTGACTCTCTAAGTGTCCCCAGTAGAGTCACCATCTGTTGCAATCGAGATCGCGACGGGATGATCGAAAAAGATAAGATATTTTGAAAATTAATGGAGTCGCTACCAATGTTTATTTAAATTGAAAAAAATATTATAAAAACCATTTAATTAAGAAAACTGGTCTTTTAGAAAATGAGTTTGGATTCAAGAGTCAATTACAAGTAGAGAATATGTTAACACCCTACACTGCCCGTTCCAAGAACAGTACCTTAAGTTAATTGTGTAAATTTTAATAACTTCAAATATATTTATTTTACCCCTTTAAAAAAACATTGTAACTATAGAAGAAAAGAAACAAGCACATTATGAAAATTTAATTTTTGGCTTGACAAAAATGAATTTCTGCTCCTACATATCCCCTGGTGCAATGAGAAACTCAAAGTCACGTAGTTCTTTAAAAAATGAGTGTGGGTTAGTTGTTTTTAATTTTGAAGAGGTTTTTGTTTTGAAAATTCATTTATTTTTTTATTTATATAAAAAAAACGAATCGTCAAGTTGTCACAACTTAGATGATTCTAAAAAGTACATGATTAACAAGATGTCACAACTCATCTAATCCCGATTTATTCTTGAATTAATTTTAAAATAAAAAATTACAATAATAATAATAATAAATAAATAAACTAAACTAACAAATGAATAAGTTAAAATGAATAACACGTGTATATAAAAAATAATAATACAAAAAAAATAAGCAAGCTTACCAAGCGTATAAAAATGTTATCTTTCGAAAGAAGTGTTCTGGTGACCCCACGCGTTATAACTTCTTCAAATCAAATCTTGAAAAACAACCCACTTGCAAGAAAAAATTTATTAAAATTCTTGAACTCTTATACTTAGTATTAAGCCCAATGGTGTAATTTTTTTTAGATCATTAAACAACTGAAAATCACCCCTGTATATAGGAAGAGAAGAGAGAGAAAGAGCATGACTTCTCTAATGTGGGACTTAGTGATACCTTAATTTTTAAAATTTTATGAATAAAATTAAGTATCAATAATACTTAAAAACAAATAATAATAATAATAATAACTAATGTGTGGTCAGGAAATCAAACAGTAGCTTATGACTATGAAGCAACTAAAATGAGTCACAAATTAATGAAATTATTATCTTTAAGGAAGGTTAGCAACTATGACAGTGACCACCGATGGAGGCAATTCTGCATCATTGTTGAGATTCATATCTTCAATTTCTGCAGCTGAATCCCAATCAATACTCAGTTTTATGCAAAGACTCGTGGGTCACGTTAAAAAATGCATTTATTTATTTTATAAAATGCATTTTATCTTTAAAAAGTGCATCAATATATATTAAAAAAATAATTTAAATACGACTGTGCCCAACAAAGTAGCCGAATTTGGGCTAGGATCCATCACCCCCGGGGGATAGAGAATTGCAGCAGGGTCCCGAGACTGCCCATCTGAGCTGTACGAGGCTACTAGTGTGGCGATAGTTGCCACATGACATCCCCATATATATATCATATTCACGCAGGTCGATTGGCTTAAGGATGGCATCCGTGCGGGCATGGCGGGAAGTGTCGCCACCCCATTATTCCTCATCTCCATTCCTAATTCTTGCTAGTAGATATATTTTTTACCTTTGTCCCTGTTTCTTACCTCCTGCCGGAATCCTTGAAATAAAATAAAATGTTAAATTAGGTTAAAGTAAAAGAGACAAATGTTATATATATATTCTTGCTCCGACATCTCATAAGAATTGAAAATTTTTAAATTCAAGTCTTTAAATAAAACAATTCTCACCATATTTTTTTAATGTCAAAGATCCACTTTAATGACCTGGTGGAAGAGTTTATTAGAAAGATCTCTAGATGACCTTCTAATGGAGCTCGAGAGAATAGTAAAGGTATAGAAGAAGAAAAATTGGGATGAAGAATAATTACAAAAATTAAATTCTGTTATTCTTTCTATATGTTCTTAGTTCTAACCAACTCAGCTACCAACAAAGGATTTTTATGATTGGGATTTTTTGCCATCACCAAACTGGATGGCCCATAACAATTTAGGTCAAGTCAAAATGAGGTGGGCTCACTCTATTTTTGCTATGGTGCAATATTTTGTTGGCCTAATTCACGTTTTTAACTGATTATTCAGTTTTGGGGGCGTTTTGACATCTTTATATTTATCTATACATTTTTTTATTTGAAATATAGAGTCAAATTCTCTCTCTAATCAAATATAGATCTTAATGGTCTATCTTTTAAAAAGCCTTATAAACCGAGTGCTTAAATTTTCATTGCCAAATTATAAAACATACCCTCTCTTCCACTATCCAACAAACTCAGTGCTTAACAGTTAACTGTAAATGTCTCTTTGAGACAATTCAATTGGTTGAGTTCTGGGATATGTAAGATGAGTTTTGAGGCCTCTATCCTCCCCCTCCTCGTGGGATTTCCTATGACCGTCTATCAGGATCCTCCCCTAGACCAAAAAATTAATTTAACCCCATCAATACCCAATCTTAAAGGTTTAAAGAGGTATGGTGAAGATTTGAGATCAAAATCTAACAACAAATTTTGTGATTTAATTTGCTATTATAAAATTATTCTATTTTGTGTTACCATTTTTCATAACAAATAGTTTCGCATAATCATATAATATATAAAGAGAATGTATATTTCTTTAAATTATGATATGTGTCATTTTGATATGATAGAATAAATATAAAAAGTTGTCATGTGACAAATATATATTGTCAATAACTATCATGTGACATATCATGTAATATTCGATTAGGAAGATAATTTTTTTAAATAAAAATTGAAATTTCATTCTTATTTTGATTCATTAGTAAATCAATCAAATTCTTTAATTAATTTCATATTCGATTTCAAATTATAGGTTGAGAATATACATGTATTCAAATCATGACATGTGTCACTCTGACATGATAGTACAAGTATAAAATGTTGTCATGTGACAAATATGTACTCCTAATAATTATCATGTGGCATGTCATGCAATATTCAATTAGGATAAGAATTTTCTCAATAAAAATAAAAATTTTATTTCTATTTTGACTCATTAGTAAATCAATCAAAATCTATAATTAATTTCTATTTCGATTTCAAATTGCAGGTAGTATGCAATTGCTTTTCTATATTATTTTTAGATTTGATTTGCTTTAATTGGTAATTTTCATTTATTGTTGTTTATAGAATATTCTGATTTGCTAAGTTTGATTGATTTGCTTTAATTGATTTAATTCTTCTTTTTAATTCATTATTATGTTAATGCTTGATTTTGTTCATTTGCAATAAATTTCAGGTATTCAAATTTGATAATTATTGAAATAAATTTCATATTCGATTAGGAAGCGAATTTTCTCAATAAAAATCAAAATTCTCTTTCTATTTTAGCTCATTAGTAAATCAATCAAAATCTATAATTAATTTCATATTCGATTTCAAATTACAAGTAGTCAAAATCAATTGCTTTTCTATATTAATTTCAGATTTGATTTGCTTCAATTGGTAATTTTCATTCATTGTTGTTTGTAGAATATTATGATTTGTTAGGTTTAATTGATTTGCTTTAATTGGTTTCATTCTATTTTTAATTCATTATTATGTTAATGATTGATTTTGTTCATTTGTAATAAATTTTAAGTAGTCAAATTTGATAATGATTGAAATAAATTTCATATTCGAGTAGGAAGAGAATTTTTTCAATAAAAATCAAAATTCTTTTCCTATTTTAGATCATTAGTAAATTAATCAAAATCTATAATTAATTTTAAATTCGATTTCAAATTGCAAGTAGTCAAAAACAATTGTTTTTCTACATAAGACTACAATTCTATCTTTTCACTACTAATTCGGTTCACACTCTTTTAAATAATTCATCTTTTGATGGAGTATTAGGTTCATCTTTTTTTGGATTTTATGTTGCAGCCCAAAAATTCATCTCTTGCCCGATACAATCTTCTACAGCAAACCACTGCTCCTCATCTCCCCTGCACATCAAGTTATGATAAATGTTACAAGTTATGTCATTCTTGCATTTCTCACCAACCATTTTTCTTTCACATCTATACAATATTAATTTACCAATCAAAATTTTGTCTTTCACACAACTTGATATAGTCATGTTTAGATCCACAAACACTTAGGGAAGCCTTACAAAGTATGAGAGATTAGAAAAAAAAATTTGCTGCCAATCACACAACTTGATCCAGTCATTATTAGATCTATGAACACTCGATAACACCTTGCAAAGTATGAGGGATTAGAAATAATGTGTGTTGCCAATGGGACTTCGAATGAGGAGTTGAAGCGAAGTACAACTTTGCTTTATCGAGCACAATGTTAAACCTTTGGGGACATTAATCTATAGGGAAACCCCACAAAGAAGGCCAATAATAATAATCAAAAGGAGAAGGGTCACTTGCTCTTTAGCTTCTTTGATCTTTACCACAAAAGGTTTGATGTAAGGATTTAGAAAATGATAATGATTCACGTGAGAATCTCTGAGTAATTGTGCCTTTCTTTTGTTTTATTTTTGTGTAGTTTAATTCTTGATTTGCTTGATTTATTAGTTTTAATTCGTTGTTGTATGAAGTAATTTCTTATTTGCTTCATTTGCTTTATAGTTTAATCATAAATTAGAATCTTCACTAATATAGTACCATTAGACAATTATTGTACAAATATTTGGAATAATTAATCCAAATATCTCCTTCTTATTTTAGTTGTGTAAATTAACTTGATCATTCTACATAAATATATATGTATATCTTTCATTATATATCTTTTAGGTTATTTCTTTCGACAATATTGATGATTATTAAAATAAAAAGTAACTTTTATTTAATTTAATTAAAACAAGTAAAGTGTTTTAATCATAGCTAATAACATTAAAAAATATTAATCAAATTTAATTTGTCAATCCACAAATTTTGCATAAATAGGTTTGTAATGTCCTAAATATATTAAAAAATATTTTTATTTAAGTCTAAAATATGATAACAAATCTTAATAATAACAATATAATAGCAAATCTTAATGAAATATAGAAATTCTTGAATTGTTCAATAATTTTTATTAATTATTTTTAATTAAATCAATATATTAATTTAGTTACCTCCTATTTCACTTTTATGCTTCTCTTATTTAAAGAACACACCAATATACTTAAATTTTTCATTCTCTACTGCTCTTAATTTCTTTTTAACTGTTAATTTTAGAAACTTCACAAGTAAGATATTTACTTAGTACTTGATATAAAGATTATACAATGTGTTAAAAGTGCTTACAATAACTTAAGATTCTTAATTACACTACAAATATAAAAAAAATACAGGTATCTAACCAAGATGTAAATGAAGTTAATGAAACTCTACTTGATAAAGTATAGCTTAATTTTTATTTAATCATATATATATCTAATAATAAAAGTTATTATATCAAGAATAAACACGTAATATACAAAAATAATTATTAAAATAATTGAGCATTGGATTTTTAATGTTAGATAATTTTGTTTATATATTTCTTTTTTTTTGTACATGTGTCTATATATTTCATTTAATAAAACTATTGTACTATATTTATCTTTATAACTCAATTCTTAATTAATCCTATGCATAGCACATGGATATAAAATAATGTTATTGTTCATTATACTTATATAAAAGCAATGTTACAAATTGTCAATGTTAAAGAATATATTTTATATTTTATTTATAATTTTTTAAGATGATTTTAATATATCATTGATATGTGGTTAAAAATAACATAACTTATATTCTAAATTCAATAATTTTTTTTTTCAAATTTTGGTTATTATATTAATATTTTATTCCTTTTACTATTTTTCATTTATATTTTTTATATTAATTTTAAATTAAAAAATATATACACACATATAATACAATTATTATAGATAATTTAATAATTTCTTGGAGAAGGAATCTCGTGGGGCAGGTAATACAATTCTCGTCCTTGTCCCTATACTTGTATCAGGAGGATTTTTATCCCATTTCTAATCTCGTGAGAAAAATTTTCGAATTCAAGTTTCCAAATGAGACAGTTCCCACAAAGATCTCTAAATGTGAAGAGATTTTGTCATCCCAAAATTGTTTATCACTTTATTTACATAAATTGAATTAATTTACATGTAATTTTTAGTTAAATTAATTTATTAAAATATTTTTAATTAAATTATTGGATTAAATTGTTCCTTTAGAAGATAAAGTTTTTTTATATTATAAATATTTTTTCAAGCTTATAGGTTGTTTTATAAAAATTTATATTTAAATTCTTTAGTATTATATTGGAGTGAAATTTTTTATGAAAATATAATAAAAATTATATTTTATGTATTTTTAAACTAAATTTATTAATTTTATTTTTCTTGATGAATTATTATATATATTTTATTTAAAAAATTACTTTTATATAATTATATTTATTTTGATCATTTAATTCTTAATTTATCTCATACATTGCACATGTACAAAATATAGTTAAAAGTATAGTAAACACTCATTTTGTTTTTCCAAAGATACAACTATTAATAGTTTAATACTCAAATAGTAAATAAATCAAAATAATCCTTCAATGTTAAATTTTGATATTAAAAAAATATTTTGATGTATTTATTATTAAAGAAATAGATTGACTATATATATATATATATTGGATGGCGAATTTACCAAAATTGATGAGACTTTTTTTTTTCATTTCTTAGAGTATTTCCTTACCTGATAGGTGTGAGAAATTAATCTTTTGGAGTATTGTTAGACGTTTAAGCTGAGAGTCTTTCAAACGGTGTTATTTTTATATATACGAATCTCGGAATTAAATTTAAGACTACATACTTAAGGAATTCGAATCACTTTCACACAAAGCAACACACTTTAGTATGAGACTTATATCTTTGAAAGACTAAAATTAGTGTTTCCTCTTAAAATTATTGTTTACTTTCACAAAAAAAAATAGTGTTTACTCTTAAAATTATAATGTAAAATTGTAAATATTAGATACTAACAAAAGTTTTTAAACAATTTGCAGTTGTACGCTTCCCTTTTCATTCATAAGTTGTGTGTACCTATACTTTTCAATAAGTAGTTATTTTTGTGTAATTGATCCTTTGAGTTTCTATGTATATTAATATATATAAACTTATATATGATATTTTTGAGTCTTCACTTATTTAATATACATATATTTACACAATTTTTTATACATAAACGAATACATAGTCTCTTATGTATATCGGTACACAAAATTACGTAATATTCTTCGATTATTCACTTAATAATAGATGGGACGTGTTAATAGACGTACAAGAATTTACTACTTTTTTTTATTTGTTGATGGAAAAACTCACTCGTCTCAAGATTTTGAAAAGAGAAATGTTAATAACACTCTTTTGAATTTTTTTAATATTTATTTTATTATTAGATCACCTAATATACTTAAAAGAATTATAAAAAAATATTAATAATATTTACTTTTGAATTAATAATAAAATAAATATTAAAAAATATTTAAAATAATATGTTACTAGTATTTTTCTTTTAAGATTATCAAACGAATACAAATCTCAAACGTTTGTAATAGTAACTTCTTTAATAGATATATGTATTTGCATAAATTTTGTGTATTAATTATTTTTTTATATAATTAATTATGTTTGATATATACTTCATTTATACCAAATATTTTTAAAAAGAATTTGTTATTAGTCTATTCACTTCATTAAGAAAGTTTTATTATTATTATTATTATTTTTTTTATGGTATAAATGCCATTGTTAGTACTTTACTATATCAGATACATTTAACATGATATCTCACCAATACAGACAACAAATATTATATGCTTTAGGAAAAAGATAATGTAATATATAAAACCCCGTGATTCTTTTATATAAATAGGTATCAAACCTTTTTTTGTTTTTTCTTTAAATGGGAAATAAATATATAAAAATCCTATCAAATAAAACTTGGCACATAGAGATGACAGATGGCTCCAATGAGACGGCTAATTATGAATTAATAGACATATGGAGAGTGATTAAAAGAGTTAGAGACAACGATCAGAGGGAAAAAGTTTGAACCCAGTTTTGTAATAAATATATATAGTTTAGTAATCGGCTTATATATCTAACAAAGTTTTACTGTGGAAATCAATTCTTTCTCCATTTTCAATATCTCCACCATGGATGCTACATCACAAGCCCCACCAGTGCATCACCAATCTCTCAGCATGACCCCTGCCAAGAACGATACAAGTCATGATATTGAATCCATTGATCAAGAAAGTAGAGAAGAAGCGTATCTAGATCAACCTTCATCCATGGACAACAAAATGCAGCTGCATGCAGACCAAAAGTCTATCACTAACAAGAGGTACATGCCCCTTTTGGTGATTAATTACCTAATGCTCTTTGTGGGTGCGGTCTCTTCAAGTTTGCTCTCCAAGTACTATTTCATCCACAAAGGTTCAAGCAAATGGGTTTCAACTTGGGTTCAGTGTGCTGGCTTTCCTCTCTTGATCACCCCAATTTGTCTTCCTTGTCTCCTTAAATTCACTAAGAGGAAGCCTTTCACTGATTTCAATCCAAAGTTGTTACTTTTATCAATTTTTGTTGGCATTATGTTAGGATTTAATAATCTTCTAATCTCTTGGGGAGTTTCATATCTACCTGTCTCAACCTCAGCTCTTCTGCTATCCTCCCAACTGGCTTTCAATCTTATTCTATCTGTCATCATTGTGAAACAAAAAATAACCTTTTCAAATCTTAATTGTGTCATCCTTATTACCTTAAGCTCCATTATTCTTGCCTTAAATTCTAGTCATGAGAGGCCAAGTGGGCTCACCCAAAAGCAATACTTCGTTGGGTTCTTCTGCACAATTGGTGCAGGTTTGTTATTTGCCTTATATTTGCCAGTGATGGAGATGATTTATAAGAAGGTCTATTGCTATGAAATGGTGATGGAAATGCAGCTTATAATGGAGGTTGCAGCAACAATATTGGCCACCATAGGCATGACATGGGATGGTGGATTTTCTCAAATGAAGGAAGAAAGCCAAAATAATTTTGATAAGGGATCCACAATTTACTGGGTAACGGTTATGGCAAATGTAGTGACTTGGCAACTTTGCTTTATGGGCACTGCAGGAATGGTCTTTCTGACATCTTCACTAACAGGGGGGATTTGCATGACAGCCTTGTTGTCCATGAATGTGTTAGGAGGGGTGGTGGTGTACAGAGATGCCTTTGGTGGTCTGAAGGCAGTAGCCACTATCTTGTGCATGTGGGGATTCTGCTCTTATGTCTATGGCATGTACACTAAAATGGTGCTAGAAAAAGCTCGAATAAGGGACAAGAATGAATCATCCTCGGAGTTGATCCGTATCGTGAATCGTGGTGTGAATCATTGAACTATAGATCTAGACTTGGATAAGATAGTAGTATCTAAATTTCCATGTTGGTGTATTAGCTAGTTTGGTTAAGACTAAGGTTACTTGAATCCGTGTTGTCAAAATATATAGATTTTCCTAATTACATATATCTATTGTATAAACGCAAATTGTTGTTTATCTATGAATTAATTCTTCAATTAAAAAGCACTAATTAAATCCACGCTAATCAACTAAATGATTACATCTATATACGATGAACCAGATACAGTTGATAACAATTTTTTTTTTTTTGGGTACATTACAGTTGATAACTTTGGTATCACTATCAATATTTCCCGCCAGGTAACTTGATCTTAAATTTGGTGTAACTTTGGTATCACAAGAAATCTGTTGCTTAAGTTTTCTGAGATCTTAAATTTAGTCACGTGTTATATGTGCTGGAATCGTAGGTTGCATCCAACGTTTGTGGTCGAACTCTCTTCAGATATATATCTAGACTTACCCTCCTCCCGGATGGTTTATGGCTTTGTGCATTGTTGTAGACTTGTAGGTAAATGTGCATTATCATATTAATTGTTGGTTTGTTGGATGACACCAATCACCTTTAGACTTTTGTGCGTATCAGTGCATATCAAAGCAACTTGCCATAGGATCATTTGTTTTCATTTTTTTGTTTCATTCTGTATTTTTTCACTTAAATTTTAATAAGTATTTTAAATTTAATTATATGTCTTTTTTTTTTTTTACTTAACAGAATTTAAGTGAGAGAAAAAAAAAATAAGAAATGAGAACAAATAATTTTCATCCAAGAACTTGATAGTTTAATTTGCTGGTGTATCATGTGTGTACAATCAAGTCTCTCAAGCTTGCTTGCAGCATGCACGGCCAATAAGGAAATAAAGTTGCCAATGAGTAATAATTATATCTTTTGGCCTATATAAGCATTTGATTCAACAAGTATAATCAAAGTGAGGTTATAGGTTTAAGTCCCTTAGGTGTCATTGGGGATTGACTATTGATTTTACGAGAGACTAACAATCACCTTTAGACTCATTGTACGTATAAGCACACATCAAATGATATGTCACCTGTGTACAATAAAACTCGTCAGGCATACTAACACATTATAGATACAGGGCTTTTAATCTTGTGGTAAACGCTTGATCCAATATATTAATCAATTAGATTATATCAATAGAAACATGTGAAGAGAAAAACAAACAAGATTAATTGACCTCCTTCCTCCTCTTTATTGTTTCTACCGTGCCATCTCATGTTAGATCCAAGCCTTCTAACGTTGATCTTACTATAATTCCCAAAAACAATTAACTACTCATAAGCTAATTTTGTTATTTTTTTTATTGGTACATAAAAGTTTAGGGTTAGGGTGGCTGCCTTATCCCAAAGTCAAAGCAGGCTTATAGGCTCAATAAGTGTTTATAGATATATTTACAGATAACTCATCAATAATAGATCCTGATAATAATTAAACTCTGACTAACTTAATTAACGCGGCTCACTCTTATGCATTGTTTCAAATGTTGATTTTGTTTTTTTTGTTTTTCTAAACATCGGGGCTAAAAGCCCAAACTGTTGGCTTTGTTATTAAAGCTAAGCGAATTTTGCTATTACACGCTCAAGCCTTTGGAGACGTGTATTGCAAATTAAACTAGTAATTTAATCCGCGTGTTGTGCGGCACTTGCAATTTTATGTTTTTAGCTAATATTTATTAAAATAAATAAATTTTAATGTCGTAAGATTAAAGTAATAAAGTAAAATGACACATGACAATGAGAATTCTTTTGGTTTGATAGTAATTCTTAGTTACAATGGCTGCATGTTGCTCAAATTTCTGGACCGAGTGAAAGAACACCTCTCTATTCCAGTTAAAGAATAAAGATGACCTGAATCTAAAGCATTTGATTTTATATATGTAGTTAAATATGAAACTAAATACCTTCCACTTGTTTAGTTCAAGGATTATGATTGAGCTGTTTTGAATTTACTGTTTTTAGACTAAATTACTTCTTTTTCTTTTTTATTTTTATAATGTTAATAATTGGGAGAACAAATATAAATAACGAACAACTTTAGAGTGAACCTGATTATTCAAGTTCCATATGCCCATTACACGTAAAGGATATTGTTAAGAGAAATGGGTTGAATACTACAAAAACATTTCTGCGAAATCATTCACGAATGAAGATGCGCCTTTGATCATTTACAAAAGTCATACCCGTGTGATTGCGCATCACTTCATTTCTTAAAGTGTCACTATTTCAGTATTGCAACGTAAACCGTAATGATTTTGTGAAACCTTTTTCGTGTTATAGAGCATTCTTCTTGTGGAACCTTGAAAACTTTAAGAAATAATTGAGCATCATTAATCACTCCTCCTTGAACTTTTTCTTTCCTTTAATCTATCTTGCACTTACAAAAGTAGTTCACGGATGGGATTTTCACCAAGAGTTCACATAATGCATGTGGCACTTTTCATTTTTTTCTTGTATTGTTTTGTAATTTTAAAAGAACAAAATCTCTATGATTTAAAAAACAAAAAAACAAAATCTCACATAAGGTAGCTTAATGGACATTAATTAGATGACTTAAGTTGAATTAAAATTTTTGAAAAAACGCCACCTAATAAAAGTGTGTGAAATATACAATAAGGCAAGAAGTGAGTCAAAGTAGTTTCTTGTTAGTAGGTTGGTAAAAGTTAAGAACATGTATGAATAGTAACAAATGATTTAATCCTTACAAATATTCTCTATCCTATTTTTCCTTTCTCTTCCCTCACCCTCTCCTAGCTCTATTAAGGAATTATCCAAAAGGCCCAATAAATAACTCCTCCCTACATAGTAAGATTTAGGCCTTAAAAAAAAGTGAGAGTGAGTAGAAGTAGATATTGTCAAGGAGGGGTACGGGTTTGTCATTTTCCACACCTTGTATATGTAAGCCATTCAATTTAGGTCCTAGAGAATGGGTAAAATACGAAGAAAGTAATGTCAATAGGCGGTTTTCCCTCTAGTGTGAAAGAGGAAGTGCCAAAAAGCAAACAAACGAAAAGTCAAAATGTAATGATGTCTATGGGGGCGGTGACTGAAACGCCAACATCATGTATTTTTTCACTTTTATAATCATTAATTGTTGGAAATATAAATATGAGTATTGAAATTTCACATGAGTAAAGAAATAAGTTAAGTAAAATGTATATAAATGAAAAGATTCATAAACTTTTTATCTTAAAGTTTTGAGTTAAAATGTAATATCAAGTTCATTTATGTAGTTCTTCACTTAGCTCATTGATAGAGATCTCCTCGACTTTTAGGCTCCCCTATGGCCCAACAAGTAGTATCAGAGCCGATGGTTCGGCTTGGACAAGTATTGGTGTGAACGACGGTGGTTGGTGGATCCATGTGAAGGGCCTCTTGTGTCGAAAGTCTTCCTAGCGATGTGGAGGCTAGGTAGCGTGTTCCGTTGTAGATGATGGATGATGGCGGTACAAGTATGAAGAAGAGCGTGTGTAGAGATGAGGCTCTTGGATGTGGGCTGGGCTCTCTTGATGACACCGTCAAATACTTGAAAGGTTTCTGCTTGAGGAGAAGTGACCGTGTGTGAAGAACTCATACTTGAGGAGGAGAATGTTGTAAATTCAAATGTGAGTGTTAAAGTCTTACATTGGTAAAGAATGGGCAAGTTGAAAGTTATATAAGTAGAAAAGACTCATAGACCTAATGCCTTAAGGTTTTGGGTTAAGATGATGTGTCAAGCTCATTTATGTTGTTCTTCACTTAGCTCATTGATAGAGATCTCCCCGACTTTTGGGTTCCCCTTATGATCCAACAAGTGGTATCAGAGCCAATGGTTCTTCTACGCCGAGTATTTGGAAATGATGGTTGGTGCTCGGGTTTGGCCTTAACCTATGTTGTGGAGCACATTAACAAGGCTTGGGTCTTAGTTGGTACTTGAGGGGGAGCATACTAATGTTAGAACTCACACTTGAGGGGGAGAATGTTGGAAATATAAGTGTGAGTGTTGAAGTCCCACATTGGTAAAAAATGAGTTAAGTGAAGAGTATATAAGTGGGAAGACCCATAAACTCATTGACTTAAGGTTTTGGGTCAAGATATGACGTCAGACCCACTATTATAGTTTCTTACTTAATCCATTGATGGACATCTCCCCTACTGTTGGGCTCCCTCTATGATCCAACATTAATTATATATTAGTAAAATCCCACACAAGCACCTTATACATTTACCTTAGAAATTAAGGTTATTTGTTTTCTTGAATCCACATTATTAATTTGGATTAATATTGTATGTTTGCAAAAGCCTATCTTAATATTTATAAATATTTATGCACTCTGAGCTTGTAAGGACTATGGACATCACGTATCTCAACATTACTATGATATTATCCACTTTGGGCCCAAGCCCTCATGGATTTGCTCTTGGACTTTTATCCCAAAAGACCTCATACCAATGGAGATATATGTCCATACTTATATACTCATGATCCTCCCCACTTCTAGCCAATGTGGGACTTTGGTCGCACACCCAACAATCTTCCCCTCGAACAAAGGACCATCGAGCCTCCTCTCAAATGATCATCCATTCGTCCACTCTTTTACCAACCAAGATTCTTCACTCCACTGCAATTCCGCACACACCTTAATATGGAGTACGACCTGTCTCAATAGACCCATAGACCTAATGCCTTAAGGTTTTGGGTTAAGATATGGTGTCAAGCCCATTTATGTGGTTCTTCACTTAACTCATTGATGGAGATCTCCCCGACTTTTGGGTTTCCTCTATGGCCCAACAAGTGGTATTAGAGCCAATGGTTCTTCTGAGCCGAGTATTTGGAGACGGTGGTTGGTGTTCGGGTTTGGCCCTAACCTATGTTATGGTGCACATTAACAAGACTTGGGTCTTGGTTGGCAACCCCATTAATACTCAGAATCGCTTCCGCTTGAGGGGGAGCATACTAATGTTGGGACTCACACTTGAGGGGGAGAATGTTGGAAATACAAGTGTGAATGTTGAAGTCCCACATTGGTAAATAATGAGTTAAGTGAATAGTATATAAGTGATAAGACCCATAGACTCATTGCCTTAACATTTTTGGTCAAGATATGGCGTCAGACCCACTATTGTGGTTTCTCACTTAGCCCATTGATGGAGATCTCCTCTATTGTTGGGCTCCCCCTATGATCCAACATTAATTATATATTAGTAAAATCCCACACAAACAACTTTTGCATTTACCTTAGAAATTGAGATTATTTGTTTTCTTGAAGCCACATTATTAATTTGGATTAATATTGTATGTTTGCATAAGCCTATCTTAATATTTATAAATATTTATGCACTCTAATGTTATAAGGACTATGGATATCAAATATCTCTACATTAGTATGATATTATCCACTTTGGGCCCAAGCCCTCATGGATTTGCTCTTGGGCTTTTACTCCAAAAGGCCTCATACCAACAGAGATATATATATTCATACTTATATACTCACTATCCTCCCCACTTCTAGCCAATGTCGGGCTTTGGTCGCACAACCAACAATCCTCCCTTCGAACAACGGACCATCGAGCCTCCCCTCAAACGATCATCCATCCGTCCACTCTTTTACCAACCAAGATTCTCCACTCCACTGCGATTTCGCACACACTTTAATATGGAGTACTACCTATCTCAACAGAACCATAGACCTAATGCCTTAAGGTTTTGGGTTAAGATGTGATGTCAAGCCTATTTATGTGGATGTTCACTTAACTCATTGATAGAGATCTCCTCGGCTTTTGGGTTCCCCCTATGGCCCAACAAGTGGTATCAGAGCCAATGGTTCTTCTGAGCTGAGTATTTGGAGACGATGATTAGTGCTCGGGTTCGGCCCTAACCCATGTTGTGGACCACATTAACAAGACTTGGGTCTTGGTTAGTAACTCTGTTAATACTTGGAATCGCTTCTGCTTGAGGGGAAGCATACTAATGTTGGAACTCACACTTGAGGAGGAGAATGTTAGAAATATAAGTGTGAGTGTTGAAGTCCCATATTGGTAAAGAATGAGTTAAGTGAAGAGTATATAAGTGAGAAGACCCATAAACTCATTGCCTTCAGGTTTTGGGTCAAGATATGACGTTAGACCCACTATTATGGTTTCTCACTTAGCCTATTGATGAAGATATCCCCTATTGTTGGGCTCCCCCTATGGTCCAACATTAATTATATATTAGTAAAATCCCACACAAACACCTTATACATTTACCTTAGAAATTGAGGTTATTTTTTTTCTTGAAGCCACATTATTAATTTGGATTAATATTGTATGTTTGTAGAAGCCTATCTTAATATTTATAAATATTTATGCACTCTGAGCTTGTAAGAACTATGAACATCACATATCTCCACATTAGTATGATATTGTCTACTTTGGGCCCAAGCCCTCATGGATTTGCTCTTGGGCTTTTACCCCCCAAAGGCCTCATACTAATAGAGATATATGTCCATACTTATATACCTATGATCTTCCCCACTTCTAGCCAATGTGGGACTTTGGTAGCACACCCAACAATCCTCCCCTTGAACAAAGGACCATCGAGCCTCCCCTCAAATGATTACCCATCTATCCACTCTTTTACCAACCATGATTCTGTACTCCACTACGATTCCGCACACGCCTTAATATGGAGTACTACCTGTCTTAACAGACCCATAGACCTAATGTTTTAAGGTTTTAAGTTAAGATGTAGTGTCAAGCTTATTTATATGATTCTTCACTTAACTTATTGATGGAGATCTCCCCGGCTTTTGGGTTCCCCCTATGGCCTAACAAGTAGTATCAGAGACAATGGTTCTTCTGAGCCGAGTATTTGGAGACGGTGGTTGGTGCTCGAGTTCGGCCCTAACCCATGTTGTGGAGCACATTAACAAGACTTGGGTCTTTGTTAGTAACTCCGTTAATACTCGGAATCGCTTCCTCTTGAGGGAGAGCATACTAATGTTGGGACTCACACTTGAGGCGGAGAATGTTGGAAATACAAGTGTGAGTGTTGAAGTCCCACATTGGTAAAGAATGAGTTATGTGAAGAGTATATAAGTGGGAAGACCCACAGACTCATTGCCTTAAGGTTTTGGGTCAAGATATGACGTCAGACCTACTATTGTGGTTTCTCACTTAGCTCATTGATAAAGATCTCCCCTATCTTAATATTTATAAATATTTATGCACTCTGAGCTTGTAAGGGCTATGAACATCACATATCTCCACATTAGTATGATATTGCCCACTTTAGGTCCAAGCCCTCATGAATTTGTTCTTAGGATTTTACCCCAAAAGGCCTCATACTAATGGAGATATATGTCCATACTTATACACTCATGATCCTCCCCACTTCTAGCCAATGTGGGACTTTGGTCGCACACCCAACAATCTTCCCCTCAAACAAAGGACCATCGAGCCTTACCTCAAACGATCATTCATCCGTCCACTCTTTTACCGACCAGGATTCTCCACTCCACTGCGATTCCACACGCCCCCTAATATGGAGTATTACCTGTCTCAACAGAGCTCATCCACAGATCCCATCGTGAGCTAACCGAGGCCCACCACCTTCATTCGACATTCCAAGGATTCATCCACTATGGCTAACTCTGGGCCATGGCTCTGATACCACTTGTAAGGACTATGGACATAACATATCTTCACATTAGTATGATATTGCCCATTTTGAGCCCAGACCCTCATGGATTTGCTCTTAGACTTTTATCCCAAAAGGTCTCATACTAATAAAGATATATGTCCGTACTTATATATCCATGATCCTCCCCAGTTCTAACTAATGTGAGACTTTAGTCGCACACCCAACAAAGTTTTCTTTAGCATTGTCTGAAAAATGTATAAAAATTTCTTAAACTTCATCATATTTTAAAATAGTCACTTGAATAATAAAAATTCCTTACACTATATTTCTTTAGCATTGACCAACTCCTTAAACTTTGTCATTAATATTAATATTTATAAAATATCATAGCCCTTCGGAATATATTAATGAAGAAAGAAATTAATAATTTAAGGTTTTATAAAGTACATGTAAAAATTAATAACAATCTCTATAAAATTGTTAAAAATCGCTTTCTTTATTTTCTCATTTTCTTATTAATTAACCACTATATGATTTAATTTTTTTTAAATGCAAAATATTCTTTAGAAAAATATACTTATATTCTTTCTCATATAAAATATTTTCATTAAATATTTCTTTTATTTATATTTTTTCATATTAAATTAATTATGTACCTTACATAATGTGAAAATACCATTTCTCTTGCCATTTTAGCCTTTCACATAATTAATAGGGGTGACATTTATAACAGAGACATATAAGGAATAATAAAAAATAATTTAAATTTTAAAATTTATCTTTTAAATAATATAACCAAAGATTTTTACTTTATTTTTCAAAATGAATATGACATTTTTCTATCAAATTAAAAAAAGGAGTGACAACCTTCATTGAAAAGATGAACCTGATTATAACTTATTATTTTTGTTTTTTCTCAAAATAAATGCACACGCATGAGACGTAAATATAAATTAACTCACATGAGTCCAAATGTATACAACTGTAGTTTGAAACGCTTATACATACAAAAGGTGAAGGGGCTGGTGAAATTTAAAGAGGTTACTTTGAAATTAAACTGAAATATATTAACTAATATTGTTTCACAATGCTATCTACTGATTCTACTCTTGCCTGGCAAACCAATATCTAGAAATATGACAAAGTTATGAAGGAGGTGTGATTTTTATCTTGATTGCTTGAGATCGAAATTTGGGTTAATATTTAAAAAAAAACTAATTTCTCTAAATGTAATACTAAACCAATATAAAGCACATTGAAATTAGTTCGTAAAAAAATTGAATCTCAATTAACGTAAAAACTTGCAAAAGTCGAGATCAAATAAGACTAAATAGTCAAGAGCCATTTCAAGTAATAATTTTTTTTACCTCAATAAGCTTTGTAATTTATAAAAACTGCCTTTCATTTTGTTTAAAGGGTTTTGCTAATAAATGTGTTAAAAAAATTTAATGAGGAACATTTAATACACTTTATTAGAATAATTGGAACTAATTCTAGCTACCCTAAAAGTTAGTTATACGAAAAGTTCTATTCTTGGTATGATGTCTAAGAGATGGATTAGTCTTAAGGTTATGTTTGATAAACATGATAATATTGTATAAGATAAGATAATAAGATAGTATAAAGTATAATAGTATAATTAATAGGATAAGACATAATCTTATATTTTGTTTGTTAACAAAAAGATAAATTAACTTATTGTATAACTTTCTTTTAAGACCAAAATATCATTTAGTATAAAAGTTAAAATAATTAGAAAACAACAATAAAAAGGTCTTATGCAACTTTGTAACTGAAACGCACAGCAGTGGTGGTGGTGGTGGGGCCAGCGGCGGCGACGACGGTGATGGTGATGGTGGCGATGGTGGTAGTGGCGGCGGCGGTGGGGGTGGCGGTGGTGACAGTGGTGACAGTGGTGGCGACAACGGCGGATGGCGGTGGCGATGGTAGTGGTGGTGGTGGTGATGGTGGGGTGGCGGCGGCAGTGGATCAAGGAAGAAGAAGAGTGATAAAAATAAAGTTGATAATAAGATTGAAATAGAAATTCTATCAAGTCTTATTATGTATTAGGGGAGATAATAGAATTATCAATTTAGAATAAGATAAAATGACTTGACTTGATTTTATTATACTATTAGTTGAATGCACCAAATATTGAATAAGACATGATAGTATTAGCTTATATTATCATGTCTTCTTTATATGATGCACCAAACATAACCTAAGAGTTAATTGCATTATGGTTAATAAAAATAAAATTAACATAAAATGTATTTTAGGTGGCTAATTATTTATAGATGCTCTTATATCCCATTGGTATTAATTGCTATATCAGATACCTCCCCAATCTAAACATTAATTATTATAACATATGAGGATTTTTTTTTAGACTAAAACCATATTTTAGTCCTTGAGATTTGTTTTTATTCTCACTTTAATTCGTTATATTTCGTTTTGCTCACTTTAGATCTTATGAACTCACTTTAATTTAGTCTATGTGTCTATACTTCCGTTATCAAACAAACAGAGATGTTGAAGTGTTATAGTCAGAAATGATGTGACACCACATATTTTTCGACAAGGCAATTTGACATAAGTTTTTTTTTTTGGTCAATAAATAGTTAGGGGAATTGAGTTTTGCCAAATTCAGGAGATGAGAATTGAAATCCAAACCTCCACCTTTGGTGGGGTTGAGAAATATCATTTGAGTTAAACTCATTGGTAAATGAATATATCTTAAATTACATCATTGTGTTCTTCATTTGACATTTGAAAAATAAAATAAAAAAATCTCATTCTACATTTCAAATGGTAAGTGAAGAATAAAAAAAAAATTATTTTAGATGTATTCATCTAATTATATTCTCAAATTGCCAAATTGAATCTCCAACGGTAACACAATATCATCTCTGTTTATTAAATGACATGTATATATGTATATAATAAGAGAGATTAAATTAAAGTAAATTCATAAATGTCAATTGATAACAATATATTTTATAATTTTTTTACTGGACTTCTTAAGGTTCAATTAAGTTTGATTAAGTTAATTTTGACACATTTTATGATATTAGACCTTATTCGATCATTGAAAGAATTATTGTATGAATTAGTCTTAATTTATCTTTTTGACAGTGTTCAGTAAACTGACTATAACTTGAGTTTCAAATATCTGATTGATGTGATTCTAATATTGTAGGAAATTTAAGACAATTTCTTACAACGTTCATGAAGACTTCAAAGGCCAAATTACACGTTTGGATAACTCAAATTGGAGTTGAAGCAAGAATTAGGGTGCTGATTCTGACAACTTGACCTATGAGTACTTTTCATGACATAGCTCGGGTTATAGAATGTAAAATTCACTGAAATTTTGATGGTTGATAGTTAAGACCCAAATCTACAACTTTCATGTTGAACACTTTTCCAGATTCTTAGGTCTACTAGATTATATTGGGCTTGGAAGTCAGAACACAGGAACTGAAACTGGGCCTAAATAGTGTGCAGTAATTGGGCCATATCTGAGGCTATAGTTGGTCGTTGAAGCTGAAATTTTACCAGAAGACAGTTAAGATTCATATCTACAACTTTCATGAAGACCACTTAGTGAAAAAATGATGTATTCAATGACTTCAGAACTGAATGATTTTAGAGACAAAGAATATCCATAATTTTTCACTCATCAAAAGTCATTTAGCATTTTCAACTCATTTTCCACTCATCCACTCACCATAAATCAGCCCCCTTGTCATTTTATATCTCTAATCCTCTATAAAAGGTACCATTGGCAGATCATTTAGGAATCTTGGTCTTAGAGGCTAAGATCATGCTATTGTGTTGTTTGTTTATCTTGTTGTAATTTTCTTTTGTTCTAAATTGAAATTATGTTATTCTTCTTCTTCTTTCTTCTTTTCTTCTTGTTTATGAGTAACTAAGTTTCATTTTGCTTGGGTGAAAGAGTGAAGCTCTTGGTAATGAAATAATGTCAGATTAATCTCTTTCTTGTGCTTAAATGATATATTATCAAGTGGTCATTATATTTGTTGTATTTTGTTTCCAATCAATTTAGAAACCCTCTTTGTAAAGTAGAGTTCTTGATTTGTTGTAGACAAGAGATTGACACAATGAATACTTGAACTCATTTACAAGTGTTGGTGTTAAAAACTCTCCTTGTAAAGTAGAGATTTTGATTTGTTGTAGATAAGAGATTGACACAATGAATGCTTGAACTCATTTACAAATTACAAGTGTTGGCGTTAGTGGATAATTAAAGGAATCATAGTATAACTAATATAATTTTTAAAGAACTTTGAATGTTGTATTTTCCGATTAGAACCTCCGTTATGTGTGGATTCTAATTGAGTTATAAAAGAATTAATTTTATCATTAATTTATTTACCAAGAGTGGATTTCCTAACTCAAGCAATTTCTTTCTACTTGTGAATAATTTTTTTTATCATCTTTATTTTTGTGATAAATCTTTTTCTTATCTCAACAAATTTTTCTTTATCAATTCTCTGTGGATCGACTTCAGACTCCTAAAAATTTATTACTTGAGATAACTTACACTTAGATTTATAATTTTTAATTCGCAACATCAGTGATTATAGTAAGAAAAATTAAATGAGAGACACTAAAGTGAAAATGAAAATAAATGTCAGAAATTAAAATAAATTTTTAATCTTTTTTCTTTCTTTTCAATAACTTGAGGGGAAAAAACATGATAACTATATATAAAACCTCGATTCTTTTATGTAAATAGGTATTAAATTTTTTATCGTTTTTTCTTTAACAAAAAATAAATATATAAAACTTTTATCGTAGGGTGTCTAATCAAAGTTGGCAATTTTTTTCCAACGGCAGCAGCTATGATACGACCTTTTAGAAATAAGAGAGCTCAAAATATAAAAAGATATCTCAAACAATTGACTGAAAGAGGAACAATTAATAACAATGGCATGAACACTATGTCTTTGACTTAAAATTTTAAAACATTAAATTCATAAATTTATTTATTTATAAAGTCTCCACTTTATTTATTTTTAAACAATATAAATTTTTTTATTCACATATATACTTAAAACTCATACTTAAATTCTCAATAAATTTTTCATTGGATGATCTTAAAGATACACCTCCTACATTATTATATTTATGAAAGTTAAACTTCTATTTGATTTAACCATAATGAATAATAGACTATTTCACATCAACTAAGATCAAGTTTCTCTTAAATAATATTAAATACCACTTGCTATCCACTTAATGTATTTAAGAGAATTAATAAATTCTCCTATGTGGTCAGGCAAGGTTTGAACTTTGAACCCAAGTAGTCAAAAGAAAACTTCACACGTAAGAGTTTCATAAAAAAACAACTTGACACAGAGATATGACAGATGGTTCTCAATTAGGCTGACAACCAAAGAAAGAAGCTTAAAAACTTCAGCTGATCGGTTAAAGATTGTGTTTTCCTGTGGAAGCTTCATCTCTCTCATCTTTAGTCTCTGGTCCATGGAGGTTACATCACAAGCCCCAACACTGCATCATCAATCTCTCATCAGCATGACCACTCTCAAAAACGATACGAGTGACATTGAATCCATTATTGATCAAGAAGGTGGAGAAGCAGCACATCTAGATCTACCTTCCCCCATGGACAGCACAATGCAGCTGCATGCAGATCAAAAGTCTAGCACTAACAAGAGGTACATGCCCCTTTTGGTGATTAATTACCTAATGCTCTTTGTGGGTTCCCTTTCTTCAAGTATGCTCTCCAAGTACTATTTCATCCACAGAGGTTCAAGTAGATGGGTTTCAACTTGGGTTCAATCTGCAGGTTTTCCTCTCTTGACCATCCCAATTTGTCTTCCTTATCTCCTTAAATTCACTAAGAGGAAGCCCTTCATTGATTTCAATCCAAAGATGTTAATTTTATCCATCTCAGTTGGTGTTTTGCTAGGATTAAACAATCTTCTCTTCTCATGGGGAAATTCATTTCTTCCCGTTTCAACCTCTGCCCTTCTGCTATCCTCCCAACTTGGTTTCAATCTTGTTCTGTCTGTCATTATTGTGAAACAAAAAATCACCTTTTCTAATCTGAATTGTGTCATCCTTCTTACCTTAAGCTCCATCCTTCTAGCCTTAGATTCTAGTCATGAGAAACCAAACGAGGTCACCCGAAAGAAATACTTCATTGGATTCTTTTGCACAATCGGTGCAGGTTTGTTGTTTGCCTTAAATATGCCAATGTTGGAGATGATTTATAAGAAGGTCTATTGTTATGAAATGGTGATGGAAATGCAGCTTATAATGGAGATTGCAGCAACAACATTGGCCACCGCAGGTATGATATGTGATGGTGGATTTTCTGAAATGAAGGAAGAAAGCCAAAGAATTTTTGATAAGGGATCCACAATTTACTGGGTAACGGTTATGGCAAATGTGGTGACTTGGCAATTTTGCTTTATGGGTACTGCAGGAATGGTGTTTCTGACATCTTCACTAACAGGGGGGGTTTGCATGACAGCCTTGCTGTCCATGAATGTGTTAGGAGGGGTGGTGGTGTTCAGAGATGACTTTGGTGGTGTGAAGGCTGTGTCCACTGTTTTGTGCATGTGGGGATTCTGCTCTTATGTCTATGGCATGTATACTAAAATGGTGGAACAGAAAACTGGAATGAGGAACAAAGAATGAGTCAAATCGTGAATCGTGGTGTGACTTACTGAAGTATATTTAGATAAGATAGGATATAACATAATGTCCATCTTGGTGTAATTAGCTAGTTTGACTAAGAGTTAAAGGGCCTACTTGAATCATTATTGTCAAAAGCTTACTTATTACATCTATCATATATTATATAAATGCGAGTTGTTGTTTATCTACGAATTATCTCATCAAGTAATGTGTCAATTGATTTTTACATTCGTATACCATGAACCAGATTGAGAGAGTTGATAACTTAGATATCACTTTCAATATTTCCCGGCATGACATTGAACGGGAAATATTACCCATTGAATGCACAAGAAATCATTCTGCTGCTTATGTTTATTGGGATCTTTCATTAACTCACTAAGCACAAAATTATAGAATATCATTCTGCTTATAATTGATTCATTGTTTATTGGGATCTTTCATTAACTCACTAAATATTAAAATGTGGAGATTGTATTTACATATAGGTTGAAAAAAACTTTTTTTACATTGAATTTAGTGCATCCAACGTTTCTATCTTTTCTAAGCATGCTCTAAATATGTGGAGGTATCTAGGGTGCATCCAACGTTTCTGATGTCTAGCTTGCTCTCTGTAGATATGTATTTAGATTCACCCTTCTCTTATATGGTTTGTGCATTGTTGTAGGTAATTGTGGAATACCGTATATTTGGATATATCAATAGTCACATGAGAGAGAAGAAAAATGAGAAGAATTAATTAGGAATGGCAGTTATTAAAACATCCTAGACACATAGCATTATTACACATGATAACAAAAATAATATAATTAGCAAAAAAAAAAAAAACTGAATAGAGTAGGGAGAGAAGGCAATATATAGGTTGACACTATATGAGGTAATCACTAATCACCTCCCCAACCACCCGAGTAGCCGACCCCCTTCTCTTTGCAGTTTCTACCCCTCCGGATCTTATGCTTGATCCAAGTGAACGTCCTTTTCTTTTATTATTATATTAAGATAATGACAGAAGCGTTAAACCTTAGGGAGATGCTAAGGAGAGCTTGAGCGTTCATACCCTTGAGCTATTTTACACTTGTGTATATATTTTTTTATTTGTTAACATTAAAATTCACCAATCTCAAGAGTCAAGATTAAAGGCATTCATCTGATGCAAGGGAGTGTCGACCGCTGTGGCGCTCGAGCACAGCAACTCCCTAAACCTTATGCAAGCCACTTTAACATACTATACACCAAAAGCACATAGATTCTAATCTTCAAAAACAATTAATGGTTGAGTAGCAAGATTATTATTAAAGTTAAGAGGGAAAAATTATACTTTGTTTTAAAATAATCAGCTTAATTTTCAAATTTGGATTAGAGTTCCCTAAATTCTTTTGAAATTTGTAAACAGACCTTGCATAGTCTTTTTTTTTTGTCCACGTCATTTTTTTTAAATGGAATTTTTTTAAAAGTAAAATAAGTTTAAGAAAGAGTTTTTATTTTTATTTTTTTAAGTGCAAACATCTTATTAAGTCATCCAAATATATACAAGTGGTATCAGTTTAGTCCTCTAATATTAATAAATATAAATATATAAAAATAGTATTTTAATGTCAAATTTTTTTATTATAAGAATTTAATGTCATTTTGATAGGACCAATGTATTGTCCAAATTAACATTAAAGGACTAATTTGATGAATTGACATTGAAAATTTATTTTGATTTATTTATTAATAGATGACCTAATTGATGACAATTATATTTTTGGTGTAGGGGTACACAAGAACCAAACTTGAAGCTAATTAAGTCGCATTAATTAAGCCCGATGTATTTGGCCTCGACTTAGCGTGATATTATATAACAGTATAACACATGTAATGTTTTTGAAAATAATATATAAATTATAAGACTTATTGACTTTCAAATTAATAACTTATGCATAATAAGATAATACTTTTAATATTGATATAATTTGTTTTTTTTTGGGTCTTTGACCAAATATACATATAAGCATTGCTATGAGATTAACTATCAGACGTTATTGGGACTAATAAATCCTTTCAACAATTGTTTTTCTAGAATTTGAATTTTATATTGATATAATTTGTTTTAAATAGATATTATAAAATATCCTTTAATTTTTATTTATTACTTCTAAATTTTTATAATTTAATTATATATTTTACCTAAATTTGTACATTTTGTATAAATTTTGAATCAATTTAGTTTCAACTTAATCATTAATTAGGTCATGACTAGACATAAATTTTACTTGATTAAAATATTGAGCCAAGATTAGATTACGTTGAACCCAACCCAACATAACTATAAGCACCTATACTTTGGAAGACTAGAATAAATATATAGGCTTTTTTAATCAAACTGTCATTGGTAAAAAAAATTATTTATCAAAATATCATTTTTAAATCTGGTTTATCAAAAACATTATTTAAAAAATGTTATTTTCTTTTTGTCCAACGCGACATTTTTTTAATTTACAATATTAAAATATCACCATTTTAAAATTAAATATTATCTTACATGACATTTTTTACGTGGATATGCCATGTAGGATGACGTTTTCTAGTTAAAAATGCCAACACATTTGACATTTTTCACATGGATAAAAAATATAAAAAATATATTTATAGGGCACTTAACCCATTTCACGTGATTCTCACAATTATTCCAAAGGCACATGCATTTCACATGCTTACTAGAGAGTGCACCATAACGTTGAAAGATATTAGTATCAATTAGCTTATTTATAGGCCAAGTGTTTGTTTCTGATCTTTAAAGTAGTTGATGTGATATTTTGGTGTTGGCAAGACAAAAAAACTAAGTAAGGCAATAAGGTACATTTGTTCGATATGAGACTTTAATGTAAAGGAAACCAACTTACAATAGGACCCTTTTTGCAACATCTAGATCAGTATAACCATCCAAACCACAAATCCAAGTAGCCCCAAAACCTGTTTTACGCTCTTGAGCGAGTTTTGAACTTGAAGATTGCCTTTCATCTGTTTTAATTCAAGATAAAAAAAAGATAATACAAGACAATCTATAAGAGTAAAAATTATACAAAGTATAAGCGTGCACACATAAAAATGTTAACGTATTACTTACACTCCCATATTAATAGCCAGATCACAAAATATATTATTTTGGTCCATCAATACGTTTATGCATAACATCTCTCGTTAAGAAGAATAAGGAGGCAAATCCTTCAACTTCAATATATAAACTGACCAAGCTCAATATCAATATCAACCAAGCATATGTATAGGCCCCTCAGATCAAAGCTCAATATCAATCTACCAATGTAAGTTAGTTTTCTTTCACATTAAAGTCTCATATCGAACAAATATATCTTATTATCTTACTTAGTTATTTTGTCTTACCAACACCAAAGTCTCACATCAAACAAGGTACGTTGTTGCCTTACTTAATTGTTTTGCTTTGCCAATACCAAAGTCTCACATCGACTACTTTACGGATTAAAAACAAACACTTAGCTTATAAATAAGCTAATTGATACTGATGTATTCCAACGTTATGGTGCACTATCTAGTAAGCATGTGAAATGCATGTGTCTTTAGGGGGAGTGCGAAAATCATGTGAAATAGGTTAAGTGTCCTATAAGTATTTTTTTTTAAATTTTTATTGTCAACGTGGAAAATGTCAAATGTATTGGCGTTTTTAACTAAAAACGTCATCTTACATGGCGTATCAACGTAAAAAACATCGTGCAGGATGGCGTATTCATATAAGATGCGCCAAACGAGGTGGCACATCCACATGGATTATGCCTACTGTGTTGGCGTAATCACGTGGATCGTCGTCGTAAATCTTATATGTACCGAAAATTATTAAAAAATGTCGCGTTAGATAAAAGATGACATTTGGTATATAATTTTAAAATAGTTGTATTTTGATAAATAATTTAAAAAAATAACATTTTAATAAATAATTTCTCCACCAATAACAATTTGATAAAAAAGCAAAATATATACGCTTCTTTTAAAAATAGCATGTATTAATAAGCAAATGTGGTAGATATTATTTCCTAATAATTAATTTATAATAACTAATAAATTATAATAAAATTGATTGATACCTTTGTATATGTCATTCCATATGTTGATCGAACTTCGTTTATCTACCAGGTAAAATAAAATAAAGAAACTTCCTTTTCCTACACTCCATTGGCCTTGACTTTTGACTACGTAAATCTCTTCCATGAATGTGACTATTCCATCTCCAGGGATCCATGCTTGTGACTCTTTCTTTCCGTTCATCAATGATCGTAGCTCTCGAGTAATATGAACATGAAACAGATTAAAACAACGATAAAAAAAACACAAGACAAAAATATTGTGCCTAAAATAAAATTGTTGAAAAAAAAAGTATTTCCTTGTAAAACACACACGTGTGTATAGATATATAGGATGTGTATCGGATATTTATTGTAAAGATAAGTGAATATTCATTAGATCTTACATGATCAATTTAAATTGTGACTTTTTTAAGTGGTCGCATCAAATCATAATAAATATCCTATAAATTTACTCTCACCCTAATAAAAACTCCTCTCATATGATTATTTATCTATATATATATATATATATATATATTTATATATAAAAGTTTTAATTCTAACTAAGTCAATTTCTTAAAATCAAATCATAAAAAATATTTTTGAATCTTTTAATCTCAACATGAATGACAACTAAATTAAAGAAATAAATTAGTCCTTATAAATTAAATATACCAATCATAATATTAAAATATATATTTGACATGAATTATGAGTTCATGACGATAAAAATTCAAATCCTCATATATATAATTTTTAAATTTTTTCATATATTTGTATATATTTGGCCCAGTCATAAATGAAGATTTTTTTTCTCCCAATAATAGTTCTAGTTTTGCCACTTCAATAGGCATGTGATAAAACATCAATTAAAAATTTTAAAAAAGTAAAGTTTAATAAGATAGTCCAGAGCCTCGTGAATAAAATGATTCATGAACTGATGAACGTATGTGCAGAGTGCAGTGTCGGTACTGGGTATGAAGCGAGAAATGAAAAGGGGGCCCGTAATAAGCCCAAAGAGGCCCCCAAAGAGGCCCGTCAGGAGGAGAAAGAAGGCCGCAGACCCAAGGCCACAAAACCGAAGTTTTGGCGGGAAAGCGTTGGTCCCCTTTCTAGTTTTCCCGCCACAGAGAGGGAGGGCGTCCATTTGGTGGAGAGAGAACTGAGAAGCGAAGCATAATCTAGACTCCAAACAAAGAAGCAGAAGCTAGGTTAGGTTCGGAAGAAGAAAGAGGAAGCAAAAACATGGAAGCATACGGCGGTTTCATAGTTGACGAGAAAGCCGTTAGGGTCGAGAACGCTTTCCTCGAATTCCTCAAAAGGTTTTCTTCTTCTTAATCAGCATCATCATCTTCTTCTTCTTCTTCATAATATAATAATAAATAACCGTGTTTTATTTTTTGGGAAAATGGAAAATCAGCTTCAGGTCGGGGAATCGGAACGAGCTCCATTATGAAGCGGAGATAGAAGTGATGAGAGCCAACGAATCCAACACCATGTTCGTCGATTTCGATCACGTCATCAGATTCAGCGATCTCCTCCAGAAAGCCATCTCCGATGAATATTTAAGGTTTTTTTGTTTTTTTTTTAATTTTATTTTCTTGAAACCCTAATTCTTTTATTTTATTTAGATTTGAGGGCACTAAGACTGATTTTGTGTGTTGATGATAGATTTGAACCATATTTGAAGAACGCCTGCAAGAGGTTCGTTATGGAGCTGAAGCCAACCTTCATATCCGACGATAACCCTAACAAGGACATCAACGTTGCCTTCTACAACATTCCCATTGTTAAGCGGTGTGTGCATTTCCATTCCAATTTTATTCTCAGTTTAATAATTTTTAATCTGTTAGTTTTATGTAATTTTAATTAAAAACGAGGACTCTGAGGCTTCTCATTGCTACAATTAGCTATTACAGTATTAGTTTTACTGGGCATACATCAGTTAGTGAGTTCTCAATGGAATTAAATCAAGTTTATGTCATTATATGTGTGTATGTGTGTCTGTGTGTTATGATTTTCTTCTTTTTTCGGTACATAATGTTTTTTACTTTACTTCAATTTCAAGCTGTTATTTTTGTTCACCAAACTTACCCACCTTCAGGTTAAGGGAATTGACCACATCAGAAATTGGAAGACTAGTATCCGTGACAGGAGTGGTAACAAGGACAAGTGAGGTTCGACCCGAGCTTCTCCAGGGGACATTCAAATGCTTAGATTGTGGTGGGGTTATAAAGAATGTTGAACAACAATTCAAGTATACTGAGGTGGTTAACAGATAATTATCATTATTTTTTTAATTATTGTCATATCTGCATGTTTGGGCTTGAGATTATAATTCATTGTTATATGTCATCCGCAGCGTATTTTAATTTCTATTTGACTATTCCTGTATTTATGTCATGCCACCGCAGCCAACAATCTGTGTCAATGCAACCTGTAACAATCGAACAAAGTGGGTGCTGCTGCGCCAAGAGAGCAAATTTGCTGACTGGCAAAGGGTCAGAATGCAAGAGACATCCAAAGAGATACCTGCAGGCTCTCTGCCTAGGTCGTTGGATGTTGTTCTTCGTCATGAGATTGTGGAACAGGCCAGGGCTGGTGACACGTGAGACTTATCTTGCCCCAAATTTGCTTGAACTAGTCAAATTAAAGTGAAAATTTTACTTTTCTGAATTTGTAAGTCATAATAATCAATCTCATTCTGTCTCCCCGCAGGGTGATTTTCACAGGAACTGTAGTTGTTATACCTGACATACTGGCATTAGCATCCCCTGGAGAGAGATCAGAATGCCGTCGGGAAGCTTCTCAGCACAAGGGTTCTACAGCTGGAAATGAAGGTGTGAGGGGCCTTAGGGCTTTGGGAGTCAGAGACCTCTCCTATCGTCTAGCTTTTATTGCCAACTCTGTTCAGGTTGGTTATTTGTGGCTTGTGAATGGTATGTTCATGTGATGTGATAGTTGGTTTTGTGACAGATGTGTCTTCTAAATGGTTTGTTTCAGATTTGTGACGGTAGAAGAGATGCAGACATCAGGAATAGAAAGAAGGATGCTGACGAAGATGATCAGCAATTTACAGTTAGTTCATGATGCACTTCAACTATATGCAATTATGCATTATTATGTCACCATCTGGTTTAGATTTGATGTTGTCAACTGTTGTAACTGGTGTTACCTCCATTATAAAACTTGTTGAATGTTCATGCTGATGTAAAGAGCCCTAGTTTTGCTCCATTCAAAAACTGAGCATTATTTTCTATTTCCATTTCCTTTATTCAAGTGACATATTTTAGGTTGATCACTTTTCCCCATATGCTAGTGGGAAAAGACTTTGGTTGTTTTTGTACTATACCCCCTATCTTTCCCCAGGATTTACCAATATATATTTTAAATGTAATACTGTTAAGATTTTTCTGTTCATTTGCTTTTCCTTTTCATCTTCTACTGCAGTTAATCTGATAATATCTTCTCCGCTACACACACACACACTCGTATCTGACAAAAAATAATTAACCCTATATTTGGCTGGTTGATTTGACAGACACAGGAACTGGATGAAGTTCAACGAATGAGGAATACTCCAGATTTCTTCGTCAAACTTGTTGACAGCATTGCTCCAACTGTTTTCGGTCATCAAGATATAAAACGAGCAATCCTTCTTATGCTTATGGGTGGTGTCCACAAAATTACTCATGAAGGCATCAACCTTAGAGGAGACATAAATGTTTGTATTGTTGGAGATCCCAGCTGTGCAAAGTCTCAATTTCTCAAGTACTCCCCCTTTTCATTTTATTGGTTACTTTTTATACTGGTTTATGAAGATTGAATGGCTTATATATGCTAGTTTATCATTTTAGGTATACTTCAGGCCTAGTTCCAAGATCTGTGTATACATCTGGGAAATCATCATCTGCTGCTGGCTTGACTGCAACTGTTGCCAAGGAACCGGAAACTGGAGAGTTTTGTATTGAGGTCAATAATCTATGGCTCTTTTGTACTTATTGGAAGTTTAAACATTAGTTGTGCTCTCAATCGTGGCAGCTGGACGGGGGATGCATTGGGATATGTTTTTTAATTCCTAACCATTTGCAAACTTTCATTATTTGTAATAATTTGTGTTTTAGTGTGGCATATATTTGCTTTTTTCTATGTTCTAGTGATTTTAAAATGTGAAAAAAATGTGTAACATATGCCTAGTTTAAGTTAGATTAAACAAAGTGCAACTATTCATCTCTATTACTTGATAAAGCATATTAAAAGGATAAGAATTTTAAGAATTGGAAGAGTTTATGTCTTCTTTAGGTTGAAATTACTCCCAGGAAAAAATTGAATCAAGAATAATAAAATGTTACATACACGCTTACAAACAAAGTTAGAGCAGGGATTAGGGTCCTGTCATTTGTAATCAATTTGGGCTGCTATTAGAAGTTTGTCTACCCATATTGGATTGTGAATTCTAGTCGCGTCAAGTTGTTTGCATGGTGTTGCAATGAGAATTTTACATTTAACAGCCCATGTAATGTATTGCATCAAAACTATTTATGAAACATGAGATAGAGATACTGCCTGAGCTGAGTACGGCATTAAAGAACTGCAAAGGAGAGAGGGTCTTCTTTTTATGTTATATCATTATCTGATTGCTTAAAATTCACCAGTGTCTTGTTTTTATATAGAGTAAGATTTTTTTTTCAGGCTGGCGCTTTGATGCTTGCGGACAACGGCATTTGCTGCATTGATGAATTTGACAAGATGGAGATCAGAGATCAGGTAACAGGCATATGTTTTTGACTTGGCATCCCATGGTCATGGATTGGCAAGTATCTCATATTTGATTGGTTTAAAGGTTGCAATTCATGAGGCCATGGAACAGCAGACTATTAGTATCACAAAAGCAGGAATACAAGCGACACTTAATGCTCGTACTTCCATTCTTGCTGCTGCCAACCCTGCTGGGGGACGCTATGATAAGTCTAAACCACTTAAGGTAAGTGGTTCTGGTACCCAGTTATTGATCGCCACTTGCCATTATTTACAGAATGCGTGGGTTATTGCCCCACTCATTTAAGTACAACCTGGCCTAATTGCTTTAATTTTTCTTTTTCTCAGTATAATGTGGCTCTTCCACCAGCTATCCTTTCAAGGTTTGATCTTGTATATGTTATGATTGATGACCCAGACGATCAGACAGATTACCACATAGCTCATCATATTGTGAGAGTTCATCAAAAGCGTGAAGATGCTCTTACTCCAGCATTCACTACAGCAGAACTTAAGCGTTATATAGCATATGCAAAAACTCTTAAACCAAAGGTTTGATGACTCGTTTATGTCTTTTGGACCAAGTACTTTCCTCAATGGAGATAATTTTGCCTTTGTGCATCTTTCTTATTTAGCCTGATTAATGCAGCTCACATCAGATGCCAGAAAAATATTAGTAGACTCTTATGTTACTCTCCGCAGAGGTGATACAAATCCTGGGAGTAGGGTTGCATATCGTATGACAGTTAGACAGTTGGAGGCATTAATCAGGCTGTCTGAGGCCATTGCACGGAGTCATTTGGAAAATCAGGTCCCTTCAGTTTTTGGAGGCTTATCAGTATGTATTTAACATTAAATATTTCCTCCCCTGATCTAAAGAAGAGTTTTAACAGGTACAACCTCGTCATGTTCGTCTAGCAGTTAGACTGCTGAAAACATCCATAATAAGGTAGGACAAATATTTCTTTCTTACCTTTTTTCAATTTTTATTTTTGTAGCTAGCTTTTGGTGATTGATAACTGCATTTTACTTTTTCCTACAGTGTGGAGTCCAGTGAGATTGATCTGTCTGAGTTTCAAGAAGAAAATCGGGATGATGGCACAGGTAGTGGTGATGGAAATGATAATAATAGAGATGCTGATGGTCAAGTGGGAAACTCTACAGCTCAGCAAGCTGCTGGAACTAATGGTGAGGTGTCTATAACCCATTTTACCTTGAAATTATCTATCTTGATAAAGAAGCTTAACTATGCATTGGTTTAATAATCTTGCAGAAAATGCAGCAGATGGATCTAACCCCCAAGGGAAGAAACTTATTATAAGTGATGAATATTTTCAGAGAGTTACTAGGGCCCTTATCATGTGTCTTAGACAGCACGAAGAAACTGTTATGCAAGAAGGTGGGCACTTGAAACCTTTTCTGTTTGTTATTTAATATTTGAACACTAAGAACGTTATGAAATATTCAATTATTAGGTTTCTGAAGCTCTGAATACCCTTTGTCTGGTGTACATCAAGTTTTATTTATACAGACTAACTTTTTTTCCAGGGATACAGCAAACTCTTTATTGAGTATCCAATGTGATCTATTATATTGAACAGTGAAATATCTGTGGGCTTATTAATTGCAGGAACTGGGTTGGCTGGAATGAGGCAACGAGATTTGATTAAATGGTATGTAAACCAGCAAAATGAGAAAAACAATTACAGTTCCATGGAGGAGGCGGCAGCAGAAGTTTCCAAACTTAAAGCTATTATAGAGGTATACATTTGTTTTATTATATCCTTCCAAGAATTCAGCATATTATTGGCAGGTGGATATGGCATGTTAACTATATAGAACACTTGTACTGCAGAGTTTAATTCGAAGAGAGGGCTATTTGATAGTGGTAGATGATGGTAGGCAAGAAGCAGCAGAAGCTGCAGGTGCAGAGCAATCAACATCGATATCTAGAAATGATCGAATTTTAGCCGTGGCTCCTAATTATGTCATTGATTGACCGCTTAATGATGCAAGAACGTGGAAATCACTTCATTTCTCATTCACAATATTGCAGTGACCTGGTGGTTAACTATGTCTTGTCTTGAGCTGCAAGCTGGGTTCCTTATCTAATGACAGTATAAGTAATGCTGGAAAACTGCTGGCGCCCCTGTATAATGCATTTGTATCTAGAATTTGTGACCAAAGAAGGGGGCACCAACAGCCCTGGTATATTTCATCCATTATTTAATTGGTCCTTACCATCATTTGTTTACTACTGAAGAGACTTATATATCAATTGGAAGTTTGACGATGTTCGTAATTAGATTAGACTTAGGCATGTATTTACAATGATGCTGATGTAAGAGTTGTATGATCTATTTTTATGTTTTCCGTTCAATTGAATTTGGTTTTAGTTCTGAACAATATTTTAAAAATCGACGGATTAGTTAGTTCCACTGTAACAGCTTAAATCTGTTGGAAAAGTAATTTATGCCAAATCCAATTTTCTGCTTGCACACCATAAATTTTTTTTGCTAATTAAGCTTAGCATTATCTACCTGAGGGGTCCAAGTGTCAAATTAACATTGCTATATGTTACTTAGATTTTTAAACTTTAAGACAAGTATATTTATATTGACTTTTTTATATTATTGGTGGAAAAATTATTCATTAAAATATTATTTTTTAATATTATTTATCAAAATATTATTATTTTGAAATTATATATTAAATTAATATTTTTTGTCAAAGTGATATTTTTAAATAATTTTTAAGATACATCAAATGTTTTGGCGTATTTAGGCCAATACATTTAGCGTATCCACGTAGATTACGTTAAATGTGTTAGTGTAATCAACTTAGATATGCTAACACGCATTCTGTGTGGACTAAAAATCATTAAAAAATGTCACGTTAAATAAAAGAATTATCAAACGTTGGATTTCTCTCACTAGTGCATCTATTGGGAGTGCGATAAACTTTTTACTAATTCGTTAATTACTATACATATTTTGTATTAATTATAATGATATATTTTATATCTATTTTTTTTTGCAGATATTATAGATCATTGGTTCATGCGTTGCCACTCAAAAATTTGTTGCGTAAATCTTACATTCATTGCAGGAGCAGTTCGTATTACAATGGAACAACTTCATCTAACTCCAGTAACAGATGACATTTCAGGATCACCTGAGGAGTCCAATGAACAGAGGACACGGCATAGAAGGAGGACAAAGTTAACAAACACTCAGATACGATTTCGACATCCCGAGAAAGCAGACATTTCTCATGTTGTCCGAACTGCTCCTATAATGAATGTAAGAACTGCGTAGCAGATTTTCGAGCTGCAGCGTCAGTAGTCGAACTAAACCAATGCTCTGCTTAAACAACAGATATAAAATATGTTATTATAATCAATACAAAATATGTATAGTAACTGACGAATTAGTAAAGAACTTATCGCATTTTCAATAGATGCACTAGTGGGAAAAATCCAGCATTTGATATTCTTTTATCCAATGTGATATTTTTTAATGATTTTTGGTCCACGCAGGATGCCTAAACATGTTGGCGTATGCACCTTGATTAAGCCAACATGTTTGGCGTATCCAAGTTGATTACACCAACATGTTTGGCGTAATCTACGTGGATGCACCAAATGTGTTAGCGTAACCACGTAGATTACGCCAAACGTGTTGGCGTAATCAACATGGATACGTCAAAGCGTTTGACGTATCTTACGTGAACTAAAAATTATTAAAAAATATCACGTTGAACAAAAGAGTGACACTTTAGTATATAATTTTAAAAGAGTATTATTTTGATAAATAGTTTAAAAAAGTGATATTTTATAAATAATTTTGTTACCAATAACAGTTTGATAAAAAAAGCCTATTTATGTTTATTAAAATGTTTTTAATTATAGTAAAAAAATGAATTATTCATCAAACTAAATTTACTTTATATATGGGCTATTATCTCCATTACTTTTATCTCCCTAGGTTCTTGCTAGTTGCTAATAAGGTATATTATATGTTACCTGATTATATAACTGTTATTTTTACTTTTTGGTAACATAACTGTTATTAGATATGAATTTGGATTCCTCGTGTTTAAGGAGCAAGCAGGAGTCATGTTTTTCAGAGAAAGATAATACAAGAATAGGGTATATTCCTTGAATAGGAGAACGTCCTGACCCTACAAGAGAAGGATACCTTCAACTCCAGTTTTCGTTTTCAGAACAGTTTTGTACACGCCACAAATTGCACTATTTTTGCTTACCTTGTTGGCTATTACTAACCCGCCTAGTCCAAGCCTTAATCTACAAACAAACTTCATTTCTATATTCTAAACGGACAAGGGTTTGAATAGAATTGAAGTCATTGAGGGCGTGATTGCAGTACCAGCGAAGCCATGTGCCCAATTTCTCTCATTTTGAGAAGCCAAGGCAAACACAAACGCATTTTTGTGCTGAACACATACACACAACATAAATGACAAAGCCAAATTATGTGCTACAGATCAACAACAGAGGTATTAAAATTAATAAAATAAAATGACAGATAACATAAATACAAAATGGCAGGGACCCACATATGATATTTGCCACCTATGGAATGAGTTGATTGCCAACTGTCATTGCCCCCAACAAAAGTTTTGTTTCCCTTTTATATCCCTATGGTTCCCCACATATTTACCAGCAGCACCCTGTCTTTCAAGCGTATCAATCATATCTGTTGGACCTAACTCTTTAAAATACTAAGTGCATTTTCAGTTTTGTCCTTGCATCATCTTTGACGCTAACGTATCATACTAGTTGCATGGGCCGACAGAGGAGGGCTATGAAGTCATTTGAGTAGCAGCAGGTTGGCTGGAATGAATGGGTAAGTGGTCATGCACGTAATTAGGTTGGAATTTGAAGGCTTTTTTGGTTGGAACTTGGAAGTATGTATGTGTGTGTGCTGGACTGGTGCCTTCAGAGTGATAAAAACCTTTTATTTATTATATATGTGACTTAATTTGGAGAGACAAGTGGCTGGAACAGTTGCATTGAGTTCGACTTTGATAGTTTGATTAGTTAAGGAACAAAAGAGAGAAAGAGAGAGTTGGAAACACAAGATGGGGTACTGGAAGTCTAAGGTTATTCCCAAGATCAAGAAGGTTTTTGAGAAGAATGGTACCAAGAAAGCTGCTGCTGCTGCTGTTGAAGCCTCCAAGTCCTTTGATGACTCCAAGGTTTGTATATCTTCTCAGCTCTTAAACGTTATGTACATGTTCACTGTTTTTGTTTAAACTTCTTTATATCTGTTGAAAATGAAACAGCAGTTCATGTGATATGGTTTGGTGTTGCGTTTAGGAGGAATACAACAAGGCGTTTGAAGAAAACAAGACTGAACTTCAAACAAAAGTAGTTGAAATATACGAGGCTTCATCAACTGAAATCAAGGTGAGCATATATATATATATGATAGAGAACATATAGAAAAAAAAAATCCACCAATATTGATTGACAAGGCCCTTGGTAAAAATTTTCATCACCTCACAGAGCTTGGTTAAAGAACGTGATGAAGCAGGACTAAAGAAGAACTCCAAAGCAGTCCACAAATTCCTAGAGGAGCTCGTTAAAATTGGTAGACTATTTATAGCCTTTTTATTTACCTGAAAGTTGCAACTCAGATCTCTATTACTTTAAAAGGAATATTAATTTAGTCAAAGATGGACTTTATTTATTTATACTGAACCTAGCCAAATGCGCTGTAAATACATTTCAGATTTCCCTGGATCAAAGCCAGTATCTGAAGCATCTTCGAAGTTTGGACCAGCCTTGGTTTCAGGCCCGGTTTTCTTTGTTTTTGAGAAGGTATCCACTTTCATTGTTACAGAAGAGAAAGAGAAAGTTGAAGCCCCTCCTACAGCAACTAAAACAGAAGAGGAAACAAGTACTATCAAAGAGAGGGAGATAGTGGTTGAAGAAGAAAAAAAGGAAGAGGAGAAACAACAAGTAATAGAGACGAGTGAAAAAATAGAATTAGCTGAGCCACCTGCAGCAGCTAAGGTGGAACAACAGCCAGCTAAGCCTGCAAAAGAGGAAGAGAAACCTGCTGAACCAGCTGCAGTTGAACAAGCAGAACCACCAAAACCTTGAAAATTTCCTTACTACCTGCTATGCTTATGTGTATTTGCATATACTTGATCAAAATTATTGTTACACACCAATGATCTTTTATTCTTTTATATCTCTGTAATTGATTTGGGTTGCTTAGTTTGATGTTGGAGATTTGATAATTAATGTGCATGAGAATGTTTATCGTGAATCATTTTGTAATATTCATTTTCATTTTTCAGTCAAGGAAGTGATGTGGATCTTTTGGTTCCTTCCTGTCCCTTGTTTCATTTAGACTAAAATTGCTCAGTTCCATATGTGAGTCCTGTTTGGCCGGTTTTTGCTTTTATTTGCTACTGCTGTGTGGTTTCACTGTGCTATTGGTTTACTAGAGATAAAGCATACACTAATATTTATATAAATTTGAAAGGGAATGTGAGGAGCAGATATCTATTTATTTATTTTTTTAACATATACGAGGTGCATGCACCTGTTTTGAAAAGGGATTAATCGAACTTTGATATCATCATGTGTCATATCTATAGTTCAAAAATTCGGACTGGACAAGTAATTGGTCCGAGTGGCTCATTGGATCAGTCCAGCATCAGAATCGGTGTGACCCGATCTGACCTGGTCGATTATGGGTAAAAACCGGTGACTTAAACCGGCCGAGTCATGCACCTTTTTTTTTAAAAAAATTCAATTCAAAACGATATTGTTTTAATTATTTTTAAAAAAATAGCCTAAAAGTCAAAAAGAAAAATTAAGTGTGTTTAAGATAATTATAAAAATTTAATTATTTTAATAATTAATTATTGTATAATTTTTTTGTTATAATCAATTATAATTGAATTAGTTTTATGTTTAGATATGTTACTAAAAATGATTTTAAGTTAATGTTTCATTTGGATAATATAAAAAATCACTTTTATAAATTAAATTATCAAATTAAGTATAGAATGATTAAAAAAATTATTTGATTGAGGACAAAATAGTATTTACATATCAAAGTGTAATGAATAATCTATAAGTTAGAATTATAAGTTTTAAATTTCAACATTATGAAAAAAAGTTTTTATAATACATTGAATTTCGTGTAAAAGTTTAAGCTGATTTTGTCAAACATGTTATAACATGTTGAAATAATTTTTTTTTCCAAAAAAAGAAAACTGTTGCAACATTGATTTAAGTGCTGCCAACTAGAAAGCACGGACACAGACACACGATGACGCGCACACGACACGCTTGTCTCACGTGTCCGAGTGTATCCAATTAAAAAAATTATTTTTTTTACTCGAACACGGTCAGGACACATCTCAGACATTAATCGACATATATTAGACATAACTCATTAAAATTTTAAAAAAAAATTACTGTGTAGCAGTATACTAATATCACGGCCCACAAGTCCAATATCACCCGACCCACCCTCAGAAAAAATCTTTTATTCTTCCTCAATATATTATGTTTACTGTGTGCTAATGATTCAAATTTCAAGTGAATTTCACTCTGATTTGGTGATTCTATTATTGGTTTCTTTTCTAATTATAAATGAAATACTTGTATTATCATTGAAGAGTTGTATTTGAAATGTTTATAATCAAAATTTTATATATATATATATACCATGTCCGTATCTTAAAATTTTTGAATTCGATATGTTTTGTGTCCGTATCCGTGTCCGTTTCCGTGCTTTATAGGCTGCCAAACATGCTCTAAATCACGATCTCATATTAGAGAAAGAGTGAGATTGAGCGCTGCTGTTGAGACAAAGTGAGAAGAAAACAAAACCCTCACTGTCATATCCAGGTCTACCGCCAGCTAGATTGCGACGCCCCTCCGAAGCCTACGCCTTGTCGCTGCTTCGCTGCTCCTCACTGGCTCACTGCGACACTACACCACCCGAACGCTGCTCCGCCATGCTGCCGCTCCTCAAGTAAGTCTCTTTCTCTACCTAGCTGGCCAATCTTTGTCTCTGTCTCCTCAGGGTGATTTTGGTTGGGTTTTGTTTTTGGTTCATATGAATTTTGAGTAATGAGTAATAGTGAATGAGTCTTTGGTTTGTTAAATTAAAATAAAAAATGTAAATAAGGCAGATGGCAGAGAATGAAATATTAAGATTAATGGATTTGAGTTTGATATGTTCTGACTTAGTAATGTTAATTTTAGTATATTCTCACTTGTTAAATTGTGTTAGATACTAATTTGTGACCTGATCTTATAAATTTATTTGAATTTTAATGTATTTTAAATTTTTTATATAATTAAATATTTATAATATATATTTATTTAATTATATTTAGTTCAACTAGTGACCCACTAATTAAACTAAAGACTCAATAAACCCAATACTTTGACTGAATCGATTACTGGGTCTCAAGTTGTATAACTATGGTCAAATCTCAATTTTAGAGACTGAAGTTGGTGTTAATTGAGCTACACGCTCATTGATAAAATAAATACTACGTAGATAATTATAGTGTAGTGATTTGTGTTCAAGATATGTGGATCCAAATACAAGAAAAGTACGTTGTAGTGATATGGAGATCAAAGAATGTTGCTGCCATAGAAAGCTGGGATCACATTTATGGGCGTTTGAGCACGTGTGTACAGTGTATTCGTAAAAACTTCCATGAGACTAAGAAAAACCTCGAGTCAGGTAAGCTTCCCCAACTGTCAACGATTTACAGTATTATAAACCATGAGCTCACCGAACATGTGCATAAAATTAAATAAATAGGTGAAATAGCATAATAAAGGAAAAGTGTCGAGAAAATTAGAGAGAAAAGTTAATAATTATTTGTAAATAATATTAGTTATGATATTTATAGTCCTATGTTTTATTTAATTTATTTAAGAAACATAAGGTAAAGGATTTCTTCTTCTTCTTCTGTTATTTGTAAACAATATTTGTTATGATATTTATAGTATATGTTTTTATTAATTTATTTAAGAAACATCTGAATAAGGTAAACGCTTTCTTCTTAGCTTGTGAAACTAATTATTTTCACATCTAAATTCCGTTTTGATTGTATAAGCACTTGTTTCAGAACTTAAGACATCCTATTGCACATGAGAATACATTAGAGATGTCTCAATTCTTTAAGTTACAAGTTATCATTCATTTTTAAGACTTTTGCCTGGAAGATGATTAAGGAGGGATGGTTTTCATGCATGAAATCACATCAACCATTGTTCTTTTTCTATTATTTCTTGTTTTTGATTATCGTTGTACCTGATACATTTATATAAGTATGTATACAAACATTTTACCCCATACATGATATAATTAAGTATACAGACATATCTAAGATCTACATAATAATTAACTAGATTTCAATGATTAGATTCATCAAAATTATTTATGTAAAAATTTATTAAATATTGTAACCTTGATAAGTGTTACACCATGTGGTTGCAAGTTTATATCATGTACATGATGTTTATAAAAATTCACATTAATGCAAGATAGTATTTTTACGTGTGTAAATCAAAATCAATATTAAACTAATGAATATACAGAAGTTTATTTTCTTTAAAGAAAAAAAAAGCCTCTTTGAAATGTAATCCTTTTTCAAAACACTATCGGATTTTTACCAAAATCGAATCCCGCTAGATTTGTAGTTTAAAAATTGAATTATAATTGAACATACTTCTAATTTAACTTAATATCTATTAGTTTTAGCTAGGTTGGTTGCATGTACAATTGAATTTGAGTTTTAAAGAAACAAGGATCTTAAATGGATATATACTTTCACTTCTGTAGCTAGCTCAATTTTCAGATTCACAATATTCCGCATCTGCAAGAAAAATAGCTATTCATCAGAGTTCAGACGCATCAAAACTGCATTTTGAATTCCTCTAGCTACACAAAATAACCACGTCCACCAACACTCCAATTTGGGCATATCCATGGCCTACTTGGATTTTTGGTAGAATTTGATGTCAGAAGCAACATGTCCCCACAACCATAATACCTTCTTTGGATCTGGCCGCCCCAAATTGAGGGCTTGCAAGTAATGGGGGAGATAAGGCCAAATGAGGAAGAAGAAAAATTGGTGGAATTTCCACCCATCCACCTCAACCCACACATGGATACATCATTTAAAGCTATGTAAAAATTGTACCTCATCATTTCTTTAAATCTCCGAGTAAACGACCGTTGGCTAAAGAGACAAAAACAAAAATATTTGAAAATTGAAAGATGGAAAAAATAGAAAAACTAAATCATATTTAAGTCAATAAAATTGTTTGGATTGAGTAAAATTACTATATTAGACTCAAAATGTTTTTTTTTTTTTTTACATTTGGGCACTAAAATGTTTTTTGAAAAAAGAAAAAAATGTATAAAATACGAGAAGTTCTTCCGTACATTTCAATTTTATTCCTCTAGGCAGATCTAAACCTTTTAATTAATATGAGTCTCACTGTAGGACTCACATAGTAAATTCTAAGTGTGAAAATTTGCCTGGAGGAAGGATTTTTTCTTCCTTCAAGTTTGTATATAAGAATTTTACATAGAATAATTTCTATAAACTTTTATATTTCAATGTTTTTTTGTCTACATTATTTTCTTAAATTAATTTATATTTTTGAAAATAAAAACTAAATATATCTGAAAAATAAATTAAAATAAGTTTTAATTTTTTAAAATAGTTAAAATAATCTATTTATTTCAAATCTTAACAAATCTATCAAATTTGATAAGATTTGTTAGGATTTGATTTGATTTGAAATAAATAGATTATCTTACCTTTAGTAACTACCTTTCATAATAGTTAAAATATAAAATAATAAAATCAAATCAAATTAATTCTCATTTTAATTAATTTTAAATATAAAATTTAATTTCTAAATCAATTCAATTTTTTTTAAAATTTCAAATACAAAATTTGATTTCTGAATAAAATCAAATCAAATCATTTTCTATTTTTAATTATTCCAAATACAACCTAAAAGAATTTAAAAAAAGATCAAAGTATTAATTAATATATATCTAAGTCACCTGATGTAGCTTAAACCAACTATGCCTTCTTTCCTGTTTTCCTGCACAATTTTTTATTATTATTATTATTATTATTATTATTATTATTATTATTATTATTATTATTATTATTATAAAGAGCAAAAATAAATAAAGCAATAAATTTTTGGTAATTAAGAGCTGATTCTTGTTGCTCAAGAAAGGAAAATATAGGTGGTTCTCTTGATTATCATCATCATCATATAATATAGATGATTCTGCCCAATTTGAGGATCGCAAGCCCCTGAGACTGGAAACAGGTTTAAGTTTCAAAAAAAAGAATGGTTCGTATCCCATTGGACCCAACCTTTGGTGATGCTGCTTCGTATCCCAATGTCACACGGGATGATTTGAATGGTTTTAGGTTCTCTGTCGATCAAATTATCACAATAGTTGATAAGGTGAACTTTACTTTTCATAATTCAAAGCCCTTCTTTGTTTTTGGAATTGTCTTTTCATCACTCATGGGTTCATAATTCTTTATTGCCTTACCTGGGACCATTCTCAACATGGGTCTATTTTAATTTCTTTTTTTAATATTCATAAGACTAGGAGTAGGACCCAAATATTAGTCACAAGTGTGGATGATATTGCAATTTGAAATTCCCATTTCAATTTTATGATACCAGATGCTAATACTTGTTTTCTGCTTTGTTTCCTGTATAAAAAGAAAAAATTTATCTTTATGTTATCTTTATTGTCACGTGTGAATCAAAGATGAACATTTTCACCATACTGTGCAATCTGAGTCAGTTTAGCAACAATAATGGCATTATGGTGTGTTTTATAATGTAGGACCAAATTAGACTCCTCATATGACCTCAATGAAATATTTAATCCAAATTTAGACAAACCGTTGCTTAGGACGTGACCTTTTTTTTCTTTCTAATTTTTATTTATTGGGTTACAATATGAAATTTATTAATGGTATAGAAATTGATACTTTTATTTTCTTTCGTCAGTTTGCCAATAAGCTTTTCTGATTGTAATTATTTTCGTGAAGCTGGCAAAACTCACTTGCAGGTGTTAAGTTTAAATTCAAAGTGGTGCCCTCTTTTATTTTTGTTTTTAGTTTTTTTTTGTCAATTTATTTATTTATTTTGGTTACATTGGAGGTGCAAACACCTAGGGTAGGGGAGGGGCATAGGTGGTATGGTGGAGGATCAAACCTCCAACGTCATCGTCACACTCAAGTCTTAAAGTCAATTGAGCTAAAAACTCATTGGCTTTCTGGCAGTTTATTTTTATCTATACTGCAATCTTGTTATCCAGTACAACCTATGACAATAGTATGCTTCTCTCATGAAAATATCATAGTTTACTTCTCTTTAAAAGCTGTTCTCTCATCTGTATTTTCTTTTACTTTCAATGAAGTAGTTTTATTTAAAAGAAATGGGTTTCTTCCTGAAAAAGTAGGTTGCTTGATTTGTTGAGCACAAGAGTTATATTTAAAAGTTTTGTTTGATGGGATTAAGTTATCCTTCAGTGGGGTTTGGGGAGTTAGAAATTTGGTGTCCATAATAAACATTGCTTTGTCAGCTAAATAGTTTTGGTACTTCTGTCTTGAGGTCATTTTATTATAGCACTAGGTTGTTTTGTATGTTTTAGAGCCGAATTAGTGGGATGCCAACCTAGCAGTCTCCGCTACTCATCCAAGTCCTTGGAAATTAATTTCCCGAGGGTATGCTTCTTTTAAACCACTAGTATCTATGAGATTGGATGATGGTTCTTGCATCAGATTTTGGGAGGACATTTGGTCTGGAACTATTCCTTTTTTATAGGCTTTCCCTTCGGCTTTTTTATTAAATTATTATTGATGACAAAATTATTTATCAAAAAGATATTTTTTCGAAATTATATATCAAAATATCACCTTTTTGTGAATCATAACATTTTTTATTTTTGTTCTGTCCAAGTAGATGACGCTATCTACGTGGAAACGTCAGAGTGGATGACGTTTTAATGCCAATAACGTCACATGCTTAGGCATTTTCTTCGTAGTAGTGTCATTACGTTTGACGTTTTCTGTGTTACTTTATTAAATTCAAATAATCTAGGTTGCTTGGCACGAAAAATGAAGAGTGCATTCAAATATTAATAAATGGTTCCAAGACAACCTTGGAAACAAAAATGCCAACCACAAAAAGTTGGAAAAAAAAGAATTTGATAGTCATTACATTTGAAACGTCAAACGTGAGATAATATTTGAATGCATTGGTAATAAGAATGCATTGAAATATTAATTAAATTCTTTGTAGTTGGCCTTATCTTATTTACTACGTGAAATAATAAGAATGCATTGGAATTGGTAAAACGGACACTTACTATGTGAGATAATAAGAATATATTGAAATATTTATTAAATTCTTTATAGTTGACATTATCTCATTCCAATGCACTCTTAAATTAAATTCCTTTTTTTTTTGAATTTTTTGTGATTGGCGTTTTCGTTTCCAAAGTTGCCTTGGAACCATTTATTAATATTTGAATGCACTCTTCATTTTTCGTGCCAAGCATCCTTGAATATTTGAATTTAATAAGGTAATACAAAAAATGCCAAATGTGATAGCGCTACTAAAATGAAAACGCCAAAGCTTATGACGTTATTGGTATTAAAACGTCATCAACTCTAGCATTTCCATGTAGATAGTGCCATCTACGTTGGCGCTTCCACGTGGATATTGCCAAACTCTTTGACGTTATCTACTTGGAAGTGCCAACGTAAATGACACTCTCTACATGGACAGAAAAAAAATGTCACGTTGGACAAAAGAGTATTATTTTGATATATAGTTTTAAAAGAGTAGTATTTTGATAAATAGTTTTGTCATTAATAACAGTTTGGTAAAAAAGCACATTCCCTTCCCTATAATATATCTTCTGTCTTCTTTGCATTATTTACATAATTCACCCATCAAATGTTTATTCTATTCAGGGTTCTAAGCAATTTTTGCAATTCTATGGTGAATATGGTTAAGGGTTTTCAATGAAGTATTAGTAGGAGTAAGACAAAGTATATTGAATGTAAGTTTATTAAGATGTGAATTAGCAATGTTTTGGGTGTGAAAATTGGGGATCAGATCATGCCATAAGTTGCACGGTTTAGGCATCTTGTATTCATTTTACAAATTGAAAGGGAGATTGATGGGGATGTAACATATAGGATTCAAACTAGAGAAATACTTCAGCCTTTGGGCACAATTTGTGATTGCAAAGTAGGCATCAATACTCAGAGTACAACAAACGGGTTTTGGGGTGTAACACATAGGATTTTAGTTGGCACCTTCTTGACAAGGTTTTTGGAGTGAAGTGCTTTGGAAATAAATGGAAGACTTGGATTTATGGTTGTTAGTTCACTGCTATCTTTTAGGTTGTGGTTAATGGAGAACCTAACTCATGGTTTAGGGGCCAGTGGGGAATGAAACCGGGTGATCCATTATCTCCCTTCCTTTTTACAGTTTCAGTTGATGCTCTTAGTAGGTGCTGAAGGTTTGAGAGAGGGGTGGGGAGAGAGGACTCTAAAGTTTTGAGAGTAGGTGCTGATTTGGTGGAGGTTTCTCATCTATGGTTTGCAGATGATGCTATTTTGTTTTTGGATGCTTATACGGGAAATTTAAGGAATGTTCTTATGTTGTTGCAGAATTTTTAGTTGATTTCAGGGCTAAATTTGTAGATGCGGTTTGTAAGTATTAATTTGGAGGATAAGGGGGTCTCTTCTCTTTAGGAGGGCGCATTGTTCTTATTCAAGCTTCTTTATCTAGTATCCCCCTCTATTACTTGTCTCTTTTCAAGATCCCTGTGAACGTTGCAAACAAAATAGAGAAAACTAAGAGAGATTTTCGTTGGTATAAAGTGGGGGATACCAACAGAGGTAATCTTGTTAATTGGAAGTTTTGTTGCAAGGCTAAGAAGGAAGGGGGCTTAGGAGCTCGGTTTGTGTCTAAGAACATTACTTAGCTAATAAATTGTTAAGTTGTTTTCATAATATCCTTTGGAATCTTCTCTTTGGTTTAATAATTTCAGTTCTACTTGGCATATCCCTAGGTCAACTTTGATGCAGGAGCAACACTCTTTTCTTTTTATGTTTTTTACCCCCTTGTTTTCTTTTCAGTTTTGTTTTTAACATGGTTTTTATTGCATTAACTATTGCCCTACCCTTAACCATAATTTTGTGAATAAGTTGTTGCCTTCCTACTTTCTCTGCATCATAATTGCAAGTTGCCATTTCTAATTTTTAAGTAGACTGTTCACAGCTTCGAGGGTGCAACTGACCTTCCCTATGCATGGACATAAATCAACATCCCTTTTCCATCGTATTAATATCTATCTACTTGTTTACTAATTGCATTCCAATTACTGTGTTGGGATTGCATTACGCTAGAACACAAGTTATTGTTAGCTGGTGTATTAGTGAAACAACATGTAGACTTTTCATCAATGTTTGAAGGTCTAGGGAATCTTTAATAATATTTTGTCAAGTGCAATTTGCTGCTATGCATTTATGGGCTTGTTGGTATTTGTAAGTTTGAATTTGAAAAATAATTTGTGTCATGTGTTGCATGCAGCTTGATAAGCAAGTAAATGAAGTTGAACAGTTCTACCATTCCATTGATGTTCAACTTAATAATTCTAAAGACAAAGGGCGGGAAAAGCATCTTACTGGCACTAAGAAGCCACTACAAGGTGCATCATGTAGGGAAGCTGCTGCTGCAAAAAGAAAGCGAGAGCTCATGCGCCACTTTTCCACAATATTGCATCAGGCAAGTGCAAATAGTTTGCAATTGTTTTTATGATTTCAGATGTCCATATTGTGGGAATCATGGAACTACGTGGGCATACATCCACCTAAATCAATATGCTTTCTGCTGGGTCTCATCCATGTATTTGAATTTTATTTTTGTTACATAGGAACTCATCATCCTACATTTATCGTCATCCTACTAATCATATTTAATCATTTTGTTTACGTTTATTTTTTCCTTATTTTTTGTATGAATAAGTTCTTCTAATGTTTTGATGTTTCATAAAATATTTAGTGATGTTAATTCATTTGAAATGTTTAATGTTTTTGTATTCTGTCTCCTTTTCTTTTCTTTTTTGTTAAGAGTCATCAGGCGTGCATTACATGTTAGCAATTATCAATTGTTATTGAGCACTTGTTGCTCACTGCATGCAAAAGCTTCTGCAGTTAAGCTACTGGCCAACGGTTGTTTATTGCTTTCGGCTTTTTACCACCTTCCAGCTATATTTACTCGTGTACATTATTAAAAAAAAATGTATTGTATGAAGATATATTGATTTTCTAGAAAAGAATATCTCCTACCATGTTACTTTCATTGAGAAGAACAAAGATGTGATCACTTATCTTTTCGATTGCTTAAATGAATGACCTCCACTTTTCTGTTGAATCTTGTGAATTGACCCCACAAGTTTCCTATGGAAAATCAATAGTGATGCGTTTGTTGCTTCTCAGATCACTCAGCATAAATGGGCTAGGCCCTTTATGGATCCTGTAGATGTTGAAGGTCTTGGGCTATATGACTATTATGAGGTAATTTTTTTTAAAAAAAATATCATTTTAAAGCTTTTCTCTTGGTTTAGACTATAATTATCTTATTTACATAAATGACATTTGAAATCCTGTTTTAACCTAAAACCATGTATGCTTGTGCACTTCTTTAAAAAAAAGAGTAATGCTACTCTCACACACTTACACACACATCACCTTACATTTACACAATTTTTTTCATTTGAATATAACTGACTCTACTTTGTTTTTTATATACCTACATTCTGATTTTGACACGTGGGCAGATGTGAGTGATATAAGCTATAAAGTGATGTGTGGGAATCATTTTCCTAAAAAAAATAGTTCAAATATTTGCTTGGTCAGTCTTTCTGCTACTGGTGGCAGTTTTTTGCTTGTAAATCATCTATCTTTTATATCAGAGTTCTTTGTTTAATGTTTTCTTCTAAAAATAATTTGTTTATCTTTCTTTCCCTAGGTTATTGATAAACCTATGGATTTTAATACAATAAAAAGTAAAATGGATGCTAAGGATGGCTCTGGTTATACAAATGTCCGGGAGATATATTCCGATGTAAGGTTGATTTTTAAGAATGCAATGAAATATAACGATAAAAAAAATGATATCCATGTTATGGCGAAGACCTTGCTGCAAAAATTTGAGGAGAAATGGCTGCACCTTTTGCCTAAAGTTGATGAAGAGGTAATTTGTTTTTCCCAAAATATTTTCCTTTCCCTTGGATAAATGAAACCTTCTTATATATAATTTCAGAGGTTGCACATATAGAAACAGCAGTGATTTCGGTCATCATATGTGATATTTTATCATATGTCATTACCTTTCTATATTTGATTATTTCAGGAAAAGAGACAACTAGAGGAAGAGGCACATGTGCAGTTGGATATGCAGCTTGCTCAAGAAGCCACTTATGCCAATATGGCTAAGGATTTAAGCATTAAGGTTGGTTGATTATTTTCTTGCTAGAATTGTGAAATCAATTGCTTGATGTTACTTAGGAGTAATATAAGATGGTTTATGCTGTCAACTACCTGTTGTTTCAGCTGTATGAGGTTGATATGCATTTGCAGAGTCTCAAAGCAATTGTGATTCAAAAGTGCAGGTTTGTGAAGTAGTCATCCCTTATTATTACCTGGTGATAGTCAAATTGCAACAAACATGTGTTATGCCATCTGTTTGTTTACTGTCCTATCATTTACATTGTGGTTCAAATTTTATTAAAATCTTGAGACTTTATGATTGAGAATAAATTCAAAAGGTGCTTGCATTTTGTAAAGATTTACTGGCCCCTCCAAGAAGATTTGATGAAAAAGTATCCCTCCTCTCGACATTGACTTCCCTTTTGTACCCATGCTGTTGAATTTATCTGTACTTAAGAAATAGAGGGGAAATACAAACTACTTTCAACTTTGACCTATTTGTAAAGAAAGCATTCAACTTTCAAATGCTGCAATCACATTCTGGCATTCTTTGTGTTTAGTGCTTTGGTAAATAAACGTTTTTCAATTAGTTTTTTTTTTCCAAATTAACTACGAAAATTATGTCATATGAATAATTTGTTGAAGGTTCTAGCACTATTCAATCTAATTAACAGTTCTCAGAGATAAAACGAACAAATTCCGAAATTTTTTTGTCTTTAATAAAATATTTTTAGGAATTATGATTGCTCATAAAGTTATTAAATCTTTTTGTGCATTATTTAGACTGGTGTGTAAACTCATGGAGGTGTAATAGAATATTTCCAAAACAATAAATTTGAGCATAAGGTCAACTTTGAATTCATACCTTTTTAGTTGATTTTGAATGTACTTTTTGACTAGTTTCCCTATTATGGAATGAATTTACATTTGAAATTTTCAAATTTCAATAATGTTCTTAGACATTCTGCATTATGAGTTGCTTTTGAACATGCTGTTTTATGCTGGTGCAGTGACATTGAAGGGTAATGGGTTTTATATTCTTCATAACTCAGGGCTGTCTAGGATCCCGAAGTTGCATCATTGTTTATACAGAATCAAAGGGCCTAGGGTCAAATTGTGCCAAGATAGTGGTATTGGGAGACAAAAGGAGCAAAGATGCCTGGTATAGAGTCAATAATGGGCTGGTCTTTTAGTTAACTCTTAACAAGCAGGGAAATAGAAGAAAACTTGTTACAACCATCAAATTAAAAAGCCTTCAGGGAGGATAGAAACGTAATCTAAAACAAATTGTAACCCCTAAAATAAAACTAATCCTCTCCGTCTAAGGTAACTTAAGCCAAAAAAACTACCACTGCAGTGTGAACAGTAGCCATCTACAGTTGCCCATCCAAACAGCAATCCAACATTTAATTGTAATTGACCCCCTTTTTTACTGTATCAATTGGTTAGAGTTTTTTAAAGTCACAAAGACAAGTGCATGACTTAGAGTTTGCTATGGTATTGTTGTTTTTTTTTTGGCCATGCTGTGGTATTATGTTGATTACACATATTTTGCATTGCTTATTGTTGCTGATGATACTGTAGGAAACTGTCAGCTCATGAGAAAACAAAACTTGGGACAGCTCTAACCAGATTGTCTCCTGAAAACCTCATCAAGGCATTGCAGATGGTTTCTGAGAATAACCCTACCTTCCAACCTAATGCTGAAGAGGTGGACCTTGACATTGATGCCCAGGTCTGTCATGTTATCTATAGCGACTAATGTTTGCTGTTATACATTTTCCAATTTTGTCTATCCTATCCTAAGTGGTTATGTTGTTTAGCAATGCATGTGCCTTCTAGCTATTCACCATTTTTTAGTAATACATACAGAGCGACTACACACTGTGGAAGTTAAACGCTTTTGTGAAAGATGCACTAGAAGTTCAGGGAAGAACTGCCCACGACAGAGCTGTTAACTATAACGATAACACTGAGGACAATAACCACTCAAAAAGGAGGAGAATTTTGTGATTCTTTGCCAATACATCTCTAAAATGGACTAAAAAACCATCTACTTTGTGATTCACTTGCGAAGCATATAACACATTAGTTTAGTTTGATTGAGAGGGTTGCTTGAGAACTTCTAGGGTTAGACAATTCAGTATGTAGGACCATGCTGTAAAACCATCTATGGTAAGCTCACTGATATCTTGAGGAGAACAAGAAACTCTTCTAGTTTGACAATTTGTTTTTGACATATTGGACAACAATCTTAAATTCTTAAGCCTTTGTGTACATCACTAAGAAATAGTATCATATAGAAAGACCTACGTATATTCAATGTTTTTTTTTCCTCTTTTTTTTTTTTTCTATTTTACTATCATATGCACAAGATCGTATATAAAGAAAATGGGTATGACGAACAAAATTTGCAAATCAGGGCTGAGAGTTAACTAGCAGATACTTCGACGTTTTGACAACACCAATTTCAATTTACTGTTAACAATTCATACTCTATACGCTTTTGATTTGGCATATTAGAAAGTTCCACCAAGAAAGTTACTCCAACAACCTCTTGCATAGAAAAGTCGGGCAGAGCCAAGGTAAAAAGGTAAAACAATTACTTGACTAAGCCAAAATATTGGTCATATAAACGTTTTGTTATAGACCTTCTCATCACAACATGCATTAAACCACCTTATACAAATGGAAACAAAATATTTAAATGAAATGCACATGAATTTAAACTAAGCAATGAACAAAAGCCTACCAGCTCATATTGTTGAACAAAAAACCCATCACAGACATGCTTTAATTATTAGATGATACCATGGTATACAGATAATTGACATAAGTAGCATGAATATCTTCACCTCCTCGACTTAAAAGCCAACCTTCTATTCACCAGATAATCATTTCCTCCATCATTTTTCCAACCATAGAATTATCTACGTACTGTGGAGTGTGGATATACAACATAAATATAGGATAAGATTGTTTTTTGGTATTCTGATAGTGTTCAGATAAGATTCTCAAGAGGGATTCTGCCGTAAACACTCAGATTTTAGGCTTTAATTTACAGCATGTCAGCTTCAATCCCTGTATCATCTTATGCCTTTCTCATTTATCCTTCTTTGTTCGTCCTTCCCATCCCTATTGATAAAAACAAGATACCAAACAAAACAAGAGAAAAGGAGAAAGCAAACAAGACAGCAACAGATCCCACTAATCCTAAGCTTGAGACATCTTGCAAAATTAGACAAGGTAAGATATATCAAAGAAGAGGAGGTTTCATCCAATTTGTCTTTGGTTGCAGTCAAACGCAACCAAACTGTATTCCTAAGTTCTCATTCTTTTCAAAGAGAATGAGGATGGCATGTTTCTTCCTTACAAGTTATAACTGCTTCAAAAACTCTTTAAAAAAAGGTGCAATAATACAACGACAACAACAACAACCAAAGCCTTTTACCACTAGGTGCAACATACATTAAAATTCTGCTTAAGTTTTGATCCAAAAACTTAAACACCATTTATCACCAAAAGATCAAAGACATGATATGTTTCTGTTTTTCAACTAACACTTTGCTGGACTTCAGGCACTATTAAAGTCAGCAAATACACTCTGTCAAACGGCAAATCCCAAATGGACACATTTTTATGGATAGGACTTAACATTGTATTAAGATATTTGACAAGAGCAGCAAGAATAGCTTCTTGACTCAATCAGAGCCTGTAGTGTAGTAACTTTTTTTGTTCTTCGTCTTTGTGAAGAAACACGAGCTAAAAGCCTTACACAGCACTAGACCTTATACAAGGGATAGAGAAACAACTCAATCTAAGTCAACAAAACCAAATGCACACCCCTCGTAGTGGAAGATCTAACACATGCAAAACCAAAAGGCATCTAAATTCTGATCCCATCAAACCCTGAAATTATCTAACTACTGAGCGTAAACATTACAATAAAAGATATGATATATGATTATTCGTTTGATATCCTTTAGATGTTTAATTAGTGGGTCTCTTCAAAGGTATTCTTTAACAAGTAGCCACAAATATTGAAGTTTTATTGCTTCAGTGAATTTTAAAATGTTTTTCTCTGTCGCCTTACAGTTTGTTGTTGCAGTTTCCTCTCTTTTATCTAATAATAAATATCTTCCATTAAGAAACATAAGTAATAAAATTAATGCATCATATAATCATGTGAAGACCAAGTTTAAATGGCGCAGCAAATATAAATGTATCAAGACTGTCATCAATTTTGATTGGCCATATTTGAGCTGAATTGGAGCAAACAAGAATAAATAATAATGCAATGCACCTACAGACATGTGGCTTAGGGTGGAGGCACTTTCATATAATCATTACCTTAAACCAATATTTTTCTCCAATTACCTTGCAAGAGCCAATTTAGCCTTATACAACTTCAATAGCTCATCAGCTTCCTTCTCATGACTAAAGACATACTTACTCAAGAAGACCCTTTCAACACACATAAAGATTGCACTCAAGTAAAGCTTGTTCACCAGACCCTTTGACAACAAAGCTAGAATGACAGAACCCCTTGGAATAATTCGTTTTTCCAAGCTCATGGTCATTACTACTTGACACTTGGCAATAGCAGAAGGTTTGTAGCCCAATTTGTTCACCAGAAAATCCATGACCGCCTCAATCTTATTGTCTGAAGTCGCCATACAGAATGGATGTACTCTAAATGCTGCACGAATATCATGATCAGTCCAACCCCACTTTCTATAAATACCTTCTTTCCTTGCCCACGTGGATCTGCCTATGCATATCTTTACATGAATAGCTACAACAAATTGCAACCTCAAAGGATTAAACTCCAATTCCTTCACTTCCTCCACCCTGTCCTTAAATCGCTTAGGAGTTTGCTTCAATGAGTGGGGGAAGCATTCAATAAATCTAATAATAAGTGATTCAGGAACTCCTTCTTCTCTCAGCAGTTTGATATTTGGTGCTGTATAGTTGCCAAGATCAAAGAGAATACCCGAATGGCGTATAATAGCTTTCATGAACTTATCTTTAGACTCAAACATGGTGTTGAAGAAATCAAAGCGGGGAATAATTTCTTTGTGCAAGCTTCTTCTGAGGATGTTAGGACAGTTCATTATGATGTTGGGTATGTCAGAGTTAGAAAAGCCTTTGGACTTGAAAAATTCAATTTTGGGCTGAAAAGTTTTCTCAGGATCAGATGCAAGGAAAGCTGGGACAGTTGCAATGACATTTAACAGCTGGGTTTGTGAGAAACCGTGGTTCTTGAAGAACTCAATCACAGAGTCAGGTTTTTCCTGAGTTTCAAAATGAATGCGCTTGGAAACGGAAGCAGCTCGTCGTGGTGAGAATCCACAAGTGTCAATGAGGTATGAGGCTGCAAAAGAGTGCCCTTTTGATTTTGAAGTGTTGGAAATGAATCTCAAAGAAACCCATATGTGGTTTTGCGAGAAAACCAGTTTTGGAGAAATGCTCCTGCTAAGAAAATGAAACATGGGAGTGAGAATGGGAGAATGAAGTGAACTCACCAATTTGGGAACACACTATGATCCGTGTTGGGATCAAGCTGAAACTCTTCTCTGCACAGAACCCTCCACCCTTTCTTCGTGTTCAGGTGTAAAGTGAGAGCAAGTATCAAACGCTCGGCCGTTCCAACCAAAATTGAGCTAAAAGCAAAACGACATAACGGGATCTGATTGATTGTGTCGTTGTAGGTCGTAGATACATGGTACTTGGAATTTAAAAGACGATAAAGCTTCTTAGGTGTTTTGTCCTTCATTGGGGGAAAAAAGAAAAATACTTGCCCGGAACCTAGGGGTGTTCATTGGCATGCCGGACAGAGCCCAAAACTAATTTAATCAAGTTGAGTTCTTAAAATTATGCTTAATATAATTTTTAGATCAAGTTTAAGTTATATTTTAAGTCATTCCTTACTTGATCAGTTGTTACTTTATATATTAAAATTTGTAATTTTATGAAAATTAGTAATAAATTATAAGATTTTTTTACTTAAATTAATATTTTTGTATTGATATAATTTATTTTAAAATATATATTATAAAATATCACAATTTCATAATTTTTGTTTCATAATTTTAAAATTTTATGAAATTATACATAATATTCAAATACATAAATTTTATTTAAATATCAAATTAACTCAATCTCAATCTAATCACTAATTGAAGCATAATCATATTGGATCTTGATCGTAAAATTTGATCTAATGAAAATATCGAATCAATCTCAGATCAAGTTAAACTTGTTCCAGCCTGATCATGAGCACTCCTAATAAAAATAAATCTTTGGCATTTACTTGAAAACTACATGTAATCTTATTCATAATTTTTTTTATTGTAATACAAAATATTAATAGAAAATATAACTTCACAAATTTTAACAGTGAGATTTTAAACTACAGTCTTTATAGTTATTTTTCTAATTGCAACAGGTCATAACCTGTGAATAAATATGTTTATAAATTAGATTATCTAAATAAATCACATTACCGTCTTAAAAGAAATATAAATAGATTAGTATGTGAAGTCTAAAAAGCTATTTAAATAGTGTGAAGTTTCACCTATTTAAATAAATAAGCTTTTATTTTTAAGTTTTAACTTGATATGTATATTGAATGGAGTTGACCAAAAGTAGATAGAGTATAGGCACGCACCTATTCTCATTCTTACTTTTGACACTCCTTAGCATGATTCTAGCACTTTTTTTTTCTTCTCCCTTGAAACTACTTATTTTTCTTTCCTTCTCATTTGTTGGGTCGATTACCATATTGCCATACAAAACTTATTCTTCTAACCACTTTAAGTCATTTTCACCAATAGTAAACCATTTTGGATAATTGCAAGTGTGATTTCCACCTTGATTTAGTATTGAGAATGTAATTCCTATTTTAATTATGTAACTAATTTTTTTAATAACCAATTTTTTATAATTATTCAAAGGTTAGAGAGACATTAGAGCTTTTTTCCACCACAATGTTCCACTAACTACGTCAAGGAAGCTGTTTGATCATAGTTGACAACCATTTCCTAGGTTTTCTTTTATTTTCACTTAATTTTCTTTTAAACTATTTCCATTTATTTTATGATTTGTTAATGTAAAATTTCTGTAAAATTTAGTAAAGAAAATTGAATACATTGAAATTTTTGTTTGATAAATGTGTTCTTTTATGGAAAAGTTTAACATGCTCTTAAAATGTTTTTGAGCATGAATGCTCCTTGCTTTTTTATCATTAATTTCCATTGATAATATTGACAAAATGCATCAACGGTAGAGAGTTATTACCAGTTAAGTGTTAAATAAGTTAGTGGATAAAAGAAATTATTTACAAACTCAGTCTTAATAAAAATTTAAATTATGTAAAAGTCCATAAAAACCAAGTCTTGAACTCTGCCCTACCATCATCTTCACCGTCCTCCAACCCACCTGATTTCTGCCCTGTGAATCCCAATCACCGAAGCCCATTTTTCCCACCTTGTTTGCCATTGTCAATTTCACCCACCTCGAACCTAGATCCGCAACTTGCCACAACCTCTGTTCTGTCGTCTGAAACCCACTGGCCACCGAACCACCACCAAACAGCGACACCACCACCTACAGTCATCCGATCACCGGTGTCGCGACTGGGATCACGGCGGGAGTCAAGGAAAAATTGGAAAACCTCTTTATTTTAGGAAAAATTAGTCTTTTAAAACAGATTGGATTCAGAAGCCGATTATGCACAGGGAAGGGTGAAAACTTAATCCCACAATGCCCCTAATACATTCGCTTTAAAACGGTTACCTCAGTTAATCATGCAAAAAGAATTCGATAACCTTTAGAAATATTTATTTTACCCATTTCAAAAAAGAAAAGAAATGAAAGGATAAAATATGAAAATTTAATTTTGGCTTGATAGAATTGAGATTCTGCTCCTACGTATCCTCGGATGCAATGAGGAATTTAAAGTCACGTCATTCTTTAGACAAATGATTATGGGTTGGTTGTTTTTAATTTTGAAAAGATTTTTGTTTTAAAGACTCATTTGATTTTTTTATGTTTAAAAAAAGGTTCAAATCATCAAGTTATCACAACTTAAATGATTCTAAAAGTTACAGAATTAACAAGTTATCATAACTCAGTTAATCCCGATTTATTCTTGAATTAATTTTAAAATAAAAAAGTTTCCAAAATTAATAATAAATAAATAAATAAACTAAACTAACAAATAGATAAGCTAAAATGAATAACACGTGTATATATAAAAAAAAGAATAATACAAGAAAAAAATTATAAGCAAGCTTACTTCCAATGCGTATAAAAATGTTATGCTCAAAGAAGTTAGTGCACAGGGCCCCACGCGTTCCTTCAAATCAAACTTTAAAAAGTAACTCACTTGCCAGAAAAAATTTACTAAAATCCTCAGGTTCTTATACTTAGTGCGTGTTTGGGATAACTGTGAAAACTAGATTATGTTAATAATCGATTATTATATTTTTTTTTTGTTATAATCGATTATAAGAAAAAAGTTTTATGTTTGGATATGTTAGCTGAAAAATGATTTTAAGCTAATTTGTTTCGTTTGGATAGTATAAAAAAGAATCACTTTTATGCATAAATTACCAAAATAAGTATAAAATAATTAAAAAATTATTTGATTAATTAAAAAATTATTTAATTGAGGACAAAATGATATTTACATATCATTGTTGAAAATAATCCCAACAATTTTTTTACATAATGTCAAATTTTAACTTTTGTTTCAACAGCTTAATTCAAAGCAAAAAAGTTATTGCTTGTTTTTGTCAATCTCACCCATCACCATTTGTACTCAATAGCTTTTTTGCTCAAAAAAGTTGTGTTGGAGGGCAAGAAAAATCTGAAACAAATACCTCCTTAGTATTAAGTCCAAGTATGTAATTTTTATTTTGGATCACAAAACAATTAAGAATCACCCCTTTATATAGGAGGAAGGGAGGGAGAAAGAGCGCGACTTATCTAATGTGAAACTCAGTGATACAATGAATCTATACACCTTAGTTTTTTCAAATTTATTCTTTTTCCTTTTTTATTTTTAAGATTTTCATTCATTTTTTCAAGTTTTAGGATTTTTTATTATTTTTTATCTCTTTTTTTTATTCTGAATTAAAATGTTTTAATGACCTAGACAAAATTAAGTATTCACAGTTGCCCCTCTTTACTTGTTTCTTACTAGATACTAGGAATAACCGTAGTTTTTCATATTATCTTAGTAAGAAATGAGTAAAGACATTAACTTAAATTTTGTGCGATAATTTGGGATGATGTGAATGGACAAGGCAAAGACGCTAATTGAAAACCAGTGAGCTCAAATGCAGATTTACGAGTTGTTGTAGCATAATTGATCCTACCAAGGTGAAGCTCAGCGTAAAAGCCAGAGACGTCACCACCTTGCCAACAAGTTGTCGCAGCTCAATTGACGTTTACTGATTAAAAAGAGTTTATTAAAAATGAGAACTTAAATGACATTGGGTGACCTCGCGACCCGAAATGTAAAAAACAATGGGTTTGACCTGAAATTTAAAAGATAGTGGACTTGACTCGAAATTTAAATGGCAGTGGGCTTGACCCGAAATTTAAAAGATAGTGGACTTAACCCGAAATTTAAAAAGATAGTGGGCTTGACCTGAAATTTAAAAAAATAATAGGCTTGATTAGGAATTTAAAAGACAGTGGGCTTGACTTGAAAGTTATAAAAGATAGTGGGTTTGACCCGAAATTTAAAAAATAAAAGACAATGGGCTTGACCTGAAATTTAAAAAGACAGTGGGCTTGACCCAGAATTTAAAGAAGACAATGAGCTTAGCCCGAAATTTAAAAAGATAGTGGGCTTGACTCAAAATTTAAAAGACAGTGAGTTTGACCCGGAATTTAAAAGACAGTGGGCTTGACTCAAAATTTAAATGACAATGGGCTTAGCCTAAATTTTAAATGACAGTGTAAAAGGCAATGAGCTTCTTGGCCAAGATTTTTTATTTTTTTAGGAAAGATCATTAGGCCATTGACCTACATTTTGTAAATGCAGGTCATCAAGTCAAGGACTTGAGATTTTATTTTATTATTTTTTGTTTGGAACCTCATCATGTCATGGGCCTAGAATTTTGTAAAGCCATCAAGCCACAGACTTGAAATTTTATTTTTTTGTTACACACCATCAGGCCATGGACCTATTTTTTTTTTTTAAAAGGACAAGAAAAAAGTATCCTTGAAAAGTTTCTTAGTAAAATTTAAGATTTTCTTAAACCATGCGCTTTCTCAAAAAAGCTTATGCAACTAAACCTACTTTCATACTCGTTTTCTGACTTTTAATTTGGATGAACTTTGTGACATGCTTTCTTCAAAATACCCACTTCCATATCTTTTGCTCGGGTATCTCTTGTTTCTGGATTATCCATTGAGATATCACTTTCCTCTTCAATTAGAACTTCTAAGTTCTTTTAGATCTGAATTATTCATCAGGAGATTACTATTAAATGGTCAAATCATAGTATTGTACTCATGTCCACATTACCTGAAGTATTACTTAACAGACACGTTTGGATTCAAAAGTACAACAAAAAAAGAGATTTACTAAGTGAACAACTTCCAGATTGGTCTTGGAAGTTTGACTACACAAAATGATATTTATAAAGGATGAATATATGGAAAAAGACACAAACAATGGTATGGGATGCAAAGTGGTGTTGCCCCAATATAGATTAGTTTGATTTTCATGAAATTGATCTTTAGTTGCCTACTAGACATTATGATCAATGATTTTCTTTTTTTTTTGAGCATCTACATTAAGCCAAATTGAACAAAAGAGAAATTTACCTAAGTCTATGACTGAATTGAATAGGGCAGAAGGTCGCCCTAGTGATCGAAAGATTTATCCCAGTGTAGGTCAAATTGGACCAAGGAAAAGAGAATTTGCCCCATTTTAGAGTCGAATCGATCAGGTTAGAAAATTATCCTAGTAAGTCTCTTTTTTCTTTTTTTCTTTTTAATTCTTTTTTTAAAAAGGAGCAATGAGCTAGATACTTGGATGAGCATAACATTTTGCCTCAAAATTAAAAATTATGAAAATAAAAACAATTATTCATTGACCAGAATGGACTTTTTAAGGATTATAACGTGGCCAAGGTTAGTGGTTATGAAATGAAAGATATAAGGCTCAAATAAGTATTTAAAGGCTGAATGAGACCAATGATCATTATTCAAAATTAAACTTTGTCAACTACTTTTTAAGCTTTCAAGCATACTTTTCTCTTATTGTTCTCCATTTATTCCTATTTTCTTTTTACTTCAAACATTCATCTTTGTCATGACCCATCTCATTTCATTTTCTTTCTTTTTTCTTTCCCTTTTTTTTTTGTGTTTTTGATCTTTTTTAGTTTTTCATCATTTTTTTTACTTTCTACTCCTTTCACCTTTTCTTCGTTTTCTCCTTTTCTATTATGGTTCAAAATAGTCACCATGGAAATCAATTTTTGTTTGGTGTTATCCCTCAGTGTAGGGCTTGATCATTGTCTAGGATTTATTGAAGAAAACTTTCAATCTCAAAAAGAGATAATGGGCGATAATAAAAAGATGAATTCTTGTGAAGGAGAGACAAAGATGGTAAATCTTCATTTCAAATATTGATTGCTCATTTTCAAAATTTTAATTTAGAGACAAAAGGATAATGCACACCAAGTGATTACTTATTTGCTCTCTTTATTTTCTCTTTTTTTTAAAAAAAATTTCACATCTCCTTTTTTTGTGGCAAAGAACACTTGCACATGTGGGTTTCATAACTACCAAAAGTTTTCTAGAATGAGTCCCATGGAATTCGAACAAAAAGAAAGCAAGTAAAGGAAAGAAAAGAATTTTTCAAACTATATAACACGTAACATTGGAGAAGTTTACAATGCTCCAAAAAATTATTAGAGCGTGGATGCTTCTTTTGAATCATTAATTTATTCGTTCAACCAAAATATATATAACTTTATCTAACTCACTCACAAAATCATTCTGTATATCGCAAAAATGCTACAGTCACATACAGGATGATTTGACATCTCTCTCACGTTAACATATGGTATAAATATAATGTGCGCATTTTGGTGTACATAAAACATTTCACTTAATTATATAGACAAATAAATGCATAATTGAGATTAGTGCCTGCAACTTAGTCAATAGGTTATTTTGTAAAATTGTTAATTTTAAATTTGTCCCTAAAAAAATTGTGTATTAGAATTTGTAAAAGGTTTCTTATTTCCCTCATCCTAAGTCCTCTGGTCCCATTCCCCCACCCTCCCACCTTTGCCTTTTTAACTACTACAGACATTAATTTCAATTTTCAAGTTTTCAACCATTGCAAAACCTTGAAAGTATTCATATATATGGTTCACAACAATTTGTTTAAATTTTATAATTTTTTTCTATTAAAACAAAATTAAAACTTCATTCACTTTGAGCCAACTTTTATTGAGATGGATGGCTACTCAATGGCATCAATCATAAGTTACAAGCATTAGTTTCTCATTTAATTCTTCATCTGATGCTCAACAAGATATTATGCTTTCTTCTGCAAGATAAAAGAAACTGGGTTAGTTTTGAAGTCAAGGTCATGGGGTTCTTTGGACTGATGAATATAGGATTCTGGAAATTGATGGAGGGTATGGGTTTCTACAAAGCATGGTACACTGATTGGATGAAGGTTGATGTTAAAAGGAGAAATTACTTTGATGAATCTTGTAATATTCTCTTGTGTGGCCATTGGTATTCACATTCTAAGCCCTTTATCAAGCACAACAAACCTCAAGGACTTGCATCCAAGCATTGCATATTCCACATCATCTGGACAAATATTGTAGAAGTAAGGCAGCATTGGACCTTTCAAACTCCCATAACTCGCAAAAGCACAAATCCTACCTCGTGAAATCAATTGCCACAAAGTTTTGGCCATGCTCTACAAGCACAACCACCATTTTGACATGAAATGCCGCCATGTCTACAACTTAATGAAGGTCTTTTCAGAGAGATAAAGTTTGAGAGAGAAAGAGATTGAGATGGAGATTTCTTTGATAGACTAAAAAGCAAAAAAAGAAATAAAAAGAAAAAAAGGGTTAAGGGTTTATAAAATTAAAAACACAAATGAGAGATGGGTTCTTTAAAATTATGTGAAAAACTGACTATCATGGGTTAAATTACTGGAGCATCCATGCTCATGCTCCAAAACTTTTTTTTGGAGCATTGTAAACATCTCCACATTATTTTGAATAGACTTGTGATCTTTTATTTTTTTTAAATTTGGCTTAAAGACTTAGCTCTTGATCACAACTTGTAAGCTTTAAAATCTTTTTCTTGATGAAAAGTTTGCACTAGAGAAAAGTGGAATTTTCTCAAAATCTCTCTCAACTTGATTTGTACATATTTTGCCTTTGAATCATTGCAATTAATTAAATTTCTAACAAAAATATATCTACAACTGAGATTTCAATTGAGCTAATCAATCATAAAACCTCGAAATATTGTTTGTTAATAGTCAAAACTAGGGATTAAATAATTGAAACCAATAAAAGAACAAGATCAACCCAAATGGATGTAAGGAAGCTTCCAACATCCAATAAAAAATGCTTGAGGTATAACATTCCTTGGGGAGCTTGAAGGATGAGTTTGGAACAAAAATTATCTAACTCATTTGAATTATGACAACCTCATTCACTTGTCGAAGAATACCTTAAAGCCCAATATCAACCCAAAAGGATATAAGGAAGGACTTTGTAGCTTACCCCAATCACGTAATATTAATGCAAAAGCTACAATTGACAATTTATTCAACTCTAAAAAAGTTAAATATATCATATTCCTATTATCACAATGAGATGAAATAGATTGTTATATGATATTAAGAGAGATAAGATTTTATCCTTAAATAAACTAGTTAAAATTAAAAGAAAAAAAAGTAACTATAAGACAAAGCATATTATGCTAATTCATTCCTTTTTGATTTGCATACGCTTTATTGCTTGCTCTTCTTTGATACCCATCTATTTCGTTCACCTTCAACAAGCCTCACAAGGGCCTTCCGGTTAAGAATGCAATACATCCTAGGAGCATCCCATATACTACTCCACATGCATATCCCACAACTACTGCTTTCCAACCAAATTCTAATTTTTCTTCGTGGTGAGAGCTTATTGGATCTTATGGTTGTTCTTCATCATTATTGCATGATTTTGTCAGAGGAAATGCACATAGCCTTGGATTTCTCTCGTAGGAATTATTTTGAAATGTATTTGAATTATTTACCTCGTGGTATGATTCCTGTAAGATGGTTTTGTGAAAGGTTCAAGAAATAAAGATAGTTTAGATTGGTGAATAAGGGTGTCAAGTGGTTCGGGTCAATGTGCGAACTCACAGGTTTTGACCTAATTCAATTCATAAAATGTGGGTTAAGTCAGATTCGCAGGCTGGGTTGAGTTGGAAAATACTCTAATCGACAGTCGGTGGGTCGAGTAATGGGTTTGGAAACATCTAACCCACGACTACCCAACTCATCCATATTTTTTTAAAATTAAAAAAAAAAAGTCGTTTAGTCAGGTTAAAAAGTCGTTTAGCCACAGTTTTAAAAAAATATTCATCTAGTGGAATGATGTTATTCCACTTTAAAGCCTAACAAAAGGCAAAAACGTTCACATACAGATAATATACTCGTTCTCACTAATTACCATTTCAACCACTCACTCCCAAATTCTTAGTCTCTCAAATAAAAAATGCAAATCTCTAACTTCATATTTCAAGAACTGCAACATCTTGAAAAGATAGAGAGTGAAGTCAATGATTATGTCATTCCACATGATATGTGTGATGATATTGATTTTAATTGGTTAGAGTATTTTGTTATTTATGAATATTGAGATATATTAGCTTAATTTAGTTTATTCTAAATTTAAATTAATAAAACTTATTAATTTATTATATATTTATGTGTATTTAATTTATTTGAAACTTATTATGTTTGTTTAAGATTAATTATGTGAATTAATATGTGACTTATTATATTTATATAAGACATACTATATATAATAAATTTTTTATTTCGTATTGACTTTTTTTTAGAAATTTTTTAAACATATGTCGAACCCACATATTTGACCTAACTTAACCCAACCTCGAGCAAATTGAGTTAAGTTAAGTTGAAAAAACAAAAAAAATTTAACCTAATCTACTAATCTAATAAATAGGTCAAATTAAAAATTGTTACAAAACTTATTTAACTCACTTGGCCAACACACCAATTGGTCAATGCAAAAGGAAAATTGGTAGTTTGATGAGAGGTCCAATCAGTCTAGACTTGTTAACACTCCCAATAATTGTGGAATATTTCAACTAATCTATTAGGCTTGCTAACTCTCCCAATAATTGTGGAATATTACCACTGATTCTATCATGTGACAGGTTAAGGCCCAATAAGTGAATTTAATTCTCCAATGACTTTGGGAATCTCTCCTTCAAACTGGATTTGTTTCTAATGCACCTATCAAGATTCTGTGCAACTATGCACTTAAAATATTGACTTGTTAAAACAGGTAAAAATGTTTTATAAATTTTTTTATTCTCAAATAACGGTATTTGCAAAGTAGGGCACATAATGTGGTGATTCTCAAATTGCATCATTAGAGTAATTTTTTTTGTTTTGATTTGAGCACTACAAACAATATTCACATAATATCCAGATCCTAAACATGCTCAAGCAACAGAAGAACTACAATAACAGATTTAGCAAATCAGGAGAATCAATCTCACAATTCAGCTTGATACTGGAACCCAAATGGGTTGAACTTCCCTGCTAACTTCATTCCATTTTCAGCAAGCCATACATATGTATAGTGGCATATCACAATTCAATTGTTCAATGACCAATGCTTCATCTAACTATCCTAACTCTGGTTTCTCATTTTCTCAGGTTTCCAATTAACTCACCTATAAAACTTTAATACTCAACAATTTCTATAGGGAAAAAAAATCCAAAATTCAAACCAAAACAGATGCATTAGGAAGACCCTGCTGCAGATTATGATCTCTTGCTGGAGCCGAAGGACAAGGGTGCTTACCAGCGATGGTGGCGCGGCAATTCGAGCAATTGGAGTGGTTGCTGAGCCAAAAACTGATGCACTCAGCATGAAACGAATGCTTACAAGCACTCAGCTGCCGGGGTTTTTTTGTTGCCGACGAACACCGACAAGCAAACGGGGCACTCGCCGCCGATTTCCTTCACATAGGCGTCCTTCCGGTACTTGAGGTAGGAAACGGTAGCGGCGGCGCCGTCGTGGGGGTGTCGGAGGCTACGAAGGGTTCTCCAAAGTTTTCCTCCGGTTTCTGGCGGTGATACAGGCACCCGAAGGCAAAGATGAAGGTGTAGATCAAGACGGGGATGGTGATGGCGGCTACGAGGGCCAGGAGGAATTCCAGAGGGGATAGATCAACGGAGCTAGGTGGGCCCGGGAAGGGCGGCGGGGCGGAGCTGATTCTCACTGCTCAGAACAATGTGGTGGAGGTATCACTGAAGATGGAACAGATTCAGGGAAAGTCTCATTCATTGTTATGCAAATAGCAAACATGGAAAGGACCAAAATGCAACAGATTTTCTTACCATTTTCACCAGGTAACTTGTAATCGATCTTAACCGTGGATGGAAATTTTGTCTAGATCAACGGTCCTCGATCAAAGTCTTAACAGGTGCATAAGTGGAACTGAAACTTGAAAGGTGCACCTTAAACCATTTAACAAACCTGTTATTTGACAAATCAATAAACTGATGTAAAAAGATAGGAGAAATGTTACTTGCATAGCAAATTGCAGAAGATATATCACTGGTCAATTTGTTATTTGAGATCCAAAAGAATAAAGTGCCATCAGGTGGAATAGGAAGATGTCCTTGCAGCATGTTGAAACTAAGATATATTTTTGAAATGTTCCCCCACCATGAGAGATGGCCAACTGATGTAAAAAAGTTATGAGAAAGTTCTAAATGAGACAATAAACTGTTTTCCATATCATTCAACCATTCTGGAATCCTTCCATGAATTTTGTTCCATGAAAGATCTAAATATTGAAGATTTTGGAGCCGTTCTTGTAAATGAAGGTTCTCAAAGCGAAGTGAGAGAAAATTGTTTGTTGAAAGATCAAGTCTTTCTAGATTTTATAGCTTTGAAAATTGAAGAAAATCCAAAAAGCCACTCAAGTTATTTGATGATAGACTCAAGTAAGTAAGATTTACAAGATGAAACATTGAGTTTGGTATAGTACTGTACAACTTGTTGTATGAGAGATCACATTCTTTCAACGAATAACTAGAAAATTCACCAATAGAACCTATGAGCTGGTTATGGTGAAGATGGAGACTTAGTAATGGGAAAGAAAAGCACCCTTGTGGAATTGTTTCATTCAATGAATTTTGAGACAAATCTAGATAAACCAAATTTGCACACCAGCCAGTTTTTTCTGGAATCATACCAACTAATTTATTAGATGAACAATCCAAATAAAGAAGTTGCATTAAATGAAACAATGATGATGGCGGTTGGCCTCCAAGGTTGTTGCAGAAAGTAACAAAACTTCTAGTTTGCTAAGCATGCCAAACAATATATGGGACTAGACCACTAAAATTATTGTATGATAGATCTAAGAAAGTGAGATGTTTAAATTTTGAAAGCAATGACAAGATCTCACCAACTATATTGTCATTGGAAATATCTAAGGTAGTGAATAGTTGATGGTCTAAAGGTGATGATGGTATCTCGCCACTAAAATAGTTGGATGAAAGGCCCAAAAAGGTTAGCCGTGTCAGGTTCCACAAAGTAGGGGGGACCACATCCTTCAAAGTTGCAATGAGAAAGATCTAAGAAAGTGAGTTGTTGAAGGTTTGAAATTGATGATGGTATCTCACCATTGAAGTAGTTCCAACTGAGGACCAAATGAGTAAGTTGCGTGAGGTTCCACAAAGACAAAGGAAGCAATCCATCATATTTGCATTCAGAAAGATCCAGATGGTTAATAGACTTCAAAAGATCCAAGTAGAGATCCAAGTACTTGAGAGGAGTGATCCAGTCAGACTTTGAAAGGTGACCTTGAAGATTCTCATTCCATGAAAGGTCAAGCTTTAGAAGATTGGGTAAGCAGAAAATGCTATTTGCCAAATGTCCCTGCAATCCAGTATCTTTATGACTAAAGGAGATCAACGAGGATGACAAATTTGCAAGCAAAGATGGTGTTCTAGACTGAGATCCAAACCACGCTTGGTGGACCAACCGGCACACGTACCACCAGGATCGGCCATGAACACCCAGCTAAGTATCGGATGCTGTCAAGATCTCGGTACCAATTATATCGGACTACGATATTAGACAAGTATCTTAAGATCACAAGATTTGCATAGAGGGTGAATCCCAAAATATTCGTAACTGTCAATCATTATCTTACGAAATTATAGTGCCCATAACTGCCTTAAGCTACTCATAATCGTAGTATTAATGTTCTGATCTTATAGAGATTTCCTGCTACAATTAAGTGAGATCAAACCCTAATTGCACTCTATAAATACCAGGCTTAATCACCCTTTACAGGTAACTTATTGCTTACAGTATACACTGCTTGTCCACAGCCTGACTTGAGTGTTGAAGTCCCTTTGCAGGTACCAACCCCCATGATTCAACACGTTTTGTTGTTGCATTGTAAAGAGAAAACCACCAAAACATGTCTATCTCAGGTACACATCAGTATCCACTATTTAATAAATTGGGAACTTGTTTTAACGAAAGACATATCTATGCCACCAAGAGCAAGCTCCTTCAAACCGCTTATGAAGGAAATTGAAAAAGCAACAAGTGAAAGGAAAAAGGGATAAAGTAAGGTAGCAGAAACCACCCCATTGGAGTTCAAATTTGGAAAGTAGAGCAAGAGGGTTTTGCAATGCAACCAATTGATGGATGAACATCAATTTATATGAAACGTTTAATATGCTCCTGAAAATTTGGGAACATGAATGCTCTCGGCTATGTGGACCGTTGATATTGTTAAAAAACAGATCAATGACTATTTTTGAGTATCAACTACCTTCATAATAGGTCAATCTTGTAAGTAAGGAGAATTAGATGTTCGGTCCCTCAACATATGAAAAATTATGTTTGGGATCCAATCAAATGAACCTTACAAGAACTACCGAAGCATGGAACAAGGAAGAAGACAAAAAATCATTGAAAAAATATGCAACTGAAGCATGCTCAAAATCTGAGTTTCCAAGAAAGTAACATAAACTATTGACTTTTTCTCACCTTTTCTCCCTATTATTTTTTCTTTCTGTCATTATTTTCCAAAAATTTCCCGAAAAGTTCTCGCTAAACTTTGCTCTCTTTTCTTTTTTGGTTTCAGCAAGTTTCCTTTTATTCTCAGATTAAGACTTTCATATGCATTTCTTCAACCTTAGATTTCATTTTTTTTCTCTACTCCGCATGGATCCAACGTCTGTGATTCAGATTTTGCTTTCTCTGTTTTGCTCTTGTGGTGTGCGTCATATTCTCTTAGATCAAACGAACAAATTTTAATAATTTTGTCTTTAATAAAATATTTTTAGGAATTTTGATTGCTCATAAAGTTATTAAATCTTTTATGTGCATTATTTAGACTGGTGCGCAAACTCGTGGAGGTGTTATAGAATATTTCCATAACAATAGATTTGTACAAAAGTCAACTTTGAGTTCATACCTTCTTAGTTTGACAAGTTTCCCTATTAAGGAAAGAATTTACATTTGAAATTTGCAAATTTCAATAATGTTCGTAGACACTTTCTGCATTATGAGCTGCTTTTGAACAAGCTGTTTTATGCTGGTGCAGTAGTGACATTGAAGGGTAATGGGTTTTATATTCTTCATAACTCATGGCTATCAAGGATCCCGAAGTTGCATCGTTGTTTATACTGAATCAAAGGGCCTAGGGTCAAATTGTGGCAAGATATTGATATTGGGAGACAAAAGGAGCAAAGATGCCTGGTATAGAGTCAATAATGGGCTGGTCTTTTAGTTAACTCTTAACAAGCAGGGAAATAGAAGAAAACTTGTTACAACCTGAATCCTCTCCGTCTAAGGTAACTTGAGCCAAAGAAACTACCACTGTAGTGTGAACACCATCTACAGTTTCCCATCCAAACAACAATCCAACATTTAATTGTAATTGACCCCTTTTTTTACTGTATCAATTGGTTAGAGTTTTTTAAAGTCACAAAGACAAGAACATGACTTAGAGTTTGCTATGATATTGTTGTTTTTTTTGGCCATGTTATGGTATAGTGTTGATTGCACATATTTTGCATTGCTTACTATTGCTGACGATACTGTAGGAAACTGTCAGCTCATGAGAAAACAATACTTGGGACAGCTCTAACCAGATTGTCTCCTGAAACCCTTATCAAGGCATTGCAGATGGTTTCTGAGAATAACCCTACCTTCCAACCTAATGCTGAAGAGGTGGACCTTGACATTGATGCCCAGGTCTGTCATGTTATCTATAGCTACTAATGTTTGCTGTTATCCATTTTCCAATTCTGTCTATCCTATCCTAAGTGGTTATATTGTTTAGCAATGCATGTGCCTTCTAGCTACTCACCATTTTTTAGTAATATATACAGAGCGACTAAACACTGTGGAAGTTAAACGTTTTTGTGAAAGATGCACTAGAAGTTCAGGGAAGAACAGCCCAAGACACAGCTGTTAACTATAGCGATAACACTGGGGACAATAACAACTCCAAAAGGAGGAGAATTTTGTGATTCTTTGCCTATACATCTCTAAAAAGGACTAAAAATCCATCTACTTTGTGATTCACTTGTGAAGCATATAACGCATTAGTTTAGTTTGATTGAGCGGGTTGCTTGAGAACTTCTAGAGTTAGACAATTTAGTATATAGGATCATTCTGTAAAACCATCTATGGTAAGCTCAATGATATCTTGAGGAGAACCAGAAACTCTTCTAGTTTGACAATTTGTTTTTGACATATTGGACAACAATCTTAAATGCTTAAGCCCTAGTTTACATCACTAAGAAATAGTATCATATAGAAAGATCTACGTATATTCAATGTTTTTTTTCCTTTTTTTTTTTCTATTTCACCATCATATGCACAAGATCGTATATATAGAAAATGGGTATGACGAACAAAATTTGCAAAATCATCCGGGCTGAGAGTTAACTAGCAGATACTTCGACGTTTTGACAACACCAATTTCAATTTACTGTTGACAATTCATACTCTATACGCTTTTGATTTGGCATATTAGAAAGTTCCACCAAGAAATTTACTCCAACAACCTCTTGCATAGAAAAGTCGGGCAGAGCCAAGGTAAAAAGGTAAAACAATTACTTAGCCAAAATATTGGTCATATAAACGTTTTGTTATCAACCTTCTCATCACAACATGCATTAAACCACCTTATACAAATGGAAACAAAATACTTAAACGAAATGCACATCAATTTAAACTAAGCAATGAACAAAAGCCTACCAGCTCATATTCTTGATCAAAAAACCCATCACAGACATGCTTTAATTATTAGATGATACCATGGTATACAGATAATAAAAATAAGTAGCAAGAATATCTTCACCTCCTCGACTTAAAAGCCAACCTTCTATCACCTGATAATCATTTCCTCCATCATTTTTCCAACCATAGAATTATCTAAGTACTGTGGAGTGTGGATATACAACATAAATAAAGCATAGGATTGTTTTTTGGTATTCTATTAGTGTTCAGATAAGATTCTCAAGAGGGATTCGGCGGTAAACACTCAGATTTTAGGCTTTAATTTACAGCACGTCAGCTTCAATCCCTGTATCATCTTATGGCTTTCTCATTTATCCTGCTTTGTTCGTCCTTCCTCGTCCCTACTGATAAAAACAAGATAACACACAAAACAAGAGAAATGGAGAAAGCAAACAAGACAGCCACAGATCCCACTAATCCTAAGCTTGAGACATCTTGCAAAATTAGACAAGGTAAGAATATCAAAGAAGAGGAGGTTTCATCCGATTTGTCTTTGGTTGCAGTCAAACACAACCAAACTGTATGCCTAGGTTCTCATTCTTTTAAAAGAGAATGAGGATGGTTTGTTACTTCCTTACAAGTTATAACCGCTTCAAAAACTCTTCAAAAAAAGGTGCAATAATACAACAACAACAACAACCAAAGCCATTTACCACTAGGTGCAACATACATCAAAATTCTGCTTAAGTTTTAATCCAAAAACTTAAAAACCATTTATCATCAAAAGATCAAAGCCATGATATGTTTCTGTTTTTCAACTAACACTTTGCTGGACTTCAGGCACTATTAAAAGTCAGCAAATACACCCTGTCAAACGGTGTAAGCACTCAACATAGTTCAGAAAACATGAATTGATTCATACTCAGTTTGCAATAAGTTTCTAATACATAATATAGTAAACTTTCACAAAATAAACTAAGCATGGGACTCTGCCAACTACTCCTAACTTATCCCAAAGACACTCCAATAGATATGGGTCACCATACACTTAGTCAAAATATCTTTCAACAACTATTTAATATATAATATAATATTACACATCACAAAATACTGGTGTACACCAGAAATCTCAGCTGCATCAACAAACGGCAAATCCCAAATGGACACATTTTTATGGATAAGACTTACCATTGTATAAAGATATTTGACAAGTGCAGCAAGAATAGCTTCTTGACTCAATCAGAGACGGTACTATAGTAACTTTTTTTGTTCTTCTTCTTTGTGGAGAAACACGAGCTAAAAGACTTACACAGCACTAGACCTTATACAAGGGATAGAGAAACAACTTAATCTAAGTCAACAAAACCAAATGCACACCCTCGTAGTGGATGATCTAACACATGCAAAACCAAAAGGCATCTAAATTCTGATCCCATCAAACCCTGAAATTATCTAACTACTGAGGGTAAACAATACAATAAAAGATATGATATATGATTATTCATTTCATATCCTTTAGGCTTTTAATTAGTGGGTCTCTTCAAAGGTATTCTTTAACAAGTAACCACAAATATTGAAGTTTTATTGCTTCAGTGAATTTTAAAATGTTTTTCTCTGTCGCCTTACAGTTTGTTGTTGCAGTTTCCTCTCTTTTATCTAATAATAAATATCTTCCATTAAGAAACATAATTAATAAAATTAATGCATCATATAATCATGTGAAGACCAAGTTTAAATGGCGCAGCAAATATAAATGTATCAGGACTGTCATCAATTTTGATTGGCCATATTTGAGCTGAATTGGAGCAAACAAGAATAAATAATAATGCAATGCACCTACAGACATGTGGCTTAGGGTGGAGGCACTTTCATATAATCATTACCTTAAACCAATATTTTTCTCCAATTACCTTGCAAGAGCCAATTTAGCCTTATACAACTTCAATAGCTCATCAGCTTCCTTCTCATGACTAAAGACATACTTACTCAAGAAGACCGTTTCAACACACATAAAGATTGCACTCAAGTAAAGCTTGTTCACCAGACCCTTTGACAACAAAGCTAGAATGACAGAACCCCTTGGAATAATTCGTTTTTCCAAGCTCATGGTCATTACTACTTGACACTTGGCAATAGCAGAAGGTTTGTAGCCCAATTTGTTCACCAGAAAATCCATGACCGCCTCAATCTTATTGTCTGAAGTCGCCATACAGAATGGATGGACTCTAAATGCTGCACGAATATCATGATCAGTCCAACCCCACTTTCTATAAATGCCTTCTTTCCTTGCCCACGTGGATCTGCCTATGCATATCTTTACATGAATAGCTACAACAAATTGCAACCTCAAAGGATTAAACTCCAATTCCTTCACTTCCTCCACCCTGTCCTTAAATCGCTTAGGAGTTTGCTTCAATGAGTGGGGGAAGCATTCAATAAATCTAATAATAAGTGATTCAGGAACTCCTTCTTCTCTCAGCAGTTTGATATTTGGTGCTGTATAGTTGCCAAGATCAAAGAGAATACCCGAATGGCATATAATAGCTTTCATGAACGTATCTTTAGACTCAAACATGTTGTTGAAGAAATCAAAGCAAGGAATAATTTCTTTGTGCAAGCTTCTTCTGAGGATGTTAGGACAGTTCATTATGATGTTGGGTATGTCAGAGTTAGAAAAGCCTTTGGACTTGAAAAATTCAATTTTGGGCTGAAAAGTTTTCTCAGGATCAGATGCAAGGAAAGCTGGGACAGTTGCAATGACATTTAACAGCTGGGTTTGTGAGAAACCGTGGTTCTTGAAGAACTCAATCACAGAGTCAGGTTTTTCCCGAGTTTCAAAATGAATGCGCTTGGAAACGGAAGCAGCTCGTCGTGGTGAGAATCCACAAGTGTCAATGAGGTATGAGGCTGCAAAAGAGTGTCCTTTTGATTTTGAAGTGTTGGAAATGAATCTCAAAGAAACCCATATGTGGTTTTGCGAGAAAACCAGTTTTGGAGAAATGCTCCTGCTAAGAAAATGAAACATGGGAGTGAGAATGGGAGAATGAAGTGAACTCACCAATTTGGGAACACACTATGATCCGTGTTGGGATCAAGCTGAAACTCTTCTCTGCACAGAACCCTCCACCCTTTCTTCGTGTTCAGGTGTAAAGTGAGAGCAAGTATCAAACGCTCGGCCGTTCCAACCAAAATTGAGCTAAAAGCAAAACGACATTACGGTATCTGATTGATTGTGTCGTTGAAGGTAGTAGATACATGGTACTTGGAATTTGAAAGACGATAAAGCGTCTTAGGTGTTTTGTCCTTCATTGGGGTAAAAAAGAAAAAATACTTGCCCGGAACCTAGGGGTGTTCATTGGCATGCCGGACAGAGCCCAAAACCAATTTAATCAAGTTGAGTTCTTAAAATTATGCTTAATATAATTTTTAGATAAAGTTTAAGTTATATTTTAAGTCATTCCTTACTTGATCAGATGTTACTTTATATATTAAAATTTGTAATTTTATAAAAATTAGTAATAAATTATAAGATTTTTTTACTTAAACTAATATTTTTGTATTGATATAATTTGTTTTAAAATATATATTATAAAATATCACAATTTCATAATTTTAAAATTTTATGACTTAATTATACATAATATTCAAATACATAAATTTTATTTAAATATCAAGTTACCTTTATCTCAGCCTGATCACTAATCGAGACATAATCATATTAGATCTTAGTCGTAAAGTTTGACCTAATGAAAATATTGAATCGAGCTCAGATCAAGTTAAACTTGTTTCAACCTGATCATGAGTGTAACACCCCAAATTTTCTATCTCTTAAACAGTAATTTTGACAGTTAACAGAATTTTACTGTTTAGTGATCTCTGTGTGCTGTAAAATTATTTTGACTATTCCATCAGCATATTTGATCGTTTTGAGTGATTTACTCTGTGTCAGAAAAATAATAATTTTCGAGCCAAGGAAAATCTTTCTGTATTTATTTCTCTTGACTGTTAATTATTTTTAACAATCTGACTTGATTTTCATACGTTTTCTAATATTTGTGATTTTTGTGGATGATTATGAATTTTTTAACTATATGTGGGCCCAGGTGGTCCTAGGTGGGTCCAAGTGACCTTACGTGGGCCCAGGTGGGTCCCACAAAGTGAAAATTTTTCTACGCATAGAAAAATTTGTACTGTTTAGAGGGAGACAGGGGATCTTACTAAACCTGAATCCGGAAACAGTTTTAGAAATTTTCTTGTTTTGTGTTTGGCATTGTATTTAATTATCAGGTGGTAAAAATACAGTAAATATATTCTTTCGTGGGGTTTTTAGTAGATAAAAATAGAAATTATATTGCTTAAGTCAACATTGGTGGTTTGGATATCCACCATTGATTTATTTAACGGTGAAAGATTTGATCTTGATTTAATTAACGGTTAAGAAATAAATTTAATAAAGAAGATTGGATAATCACCATTGATTTAATCAATGGTGTGAGAATAAACTTAGTTAGTTTCAATATCAATCGTAGATTTAATCAACGGTGTAAATTTGATTATATAAAGTGACCATTTACAACCTTTGGATTTGGAATTGATCAAGGGTGGAGATTTAGTCTTAAAAAATGACAAAGACCATTTATGACCATTGGATGAAGAATTAATCAAAGGTGGAGATTTGGTCTTCTAAAAAAGGTTATGACTAATTATAACCCTTGGATTTAAAGTTTGAAGGAGCAATCTTGACCCTTTATTTTGGAGACACATCTAATGGCTAGAATTTAAAGGAAAAAGATCTAATGGCCTAGATTAAGTCTCCTAAAAATCAAAAGTCTACCTAAATCCTAACCATTGAATTAATCAATGGCTAGAAATGCTTCAAATAATGGCATGAAAAGATGACAACTTTGCATACATTATGAAGAGGGGGGACGGTTGGAGATGCTTAGAAAGGAGGAGACAAATTGGAGTAGACTTTTTTAGCCAAAGAAAAAGATGACAAGGTGGAAGACCATGTGTTTCAAGTGTGAACCCAAAATGGGATATTATTTCAAGTAAAACTCTTCAAACTCTCCAACACTCACACGGCAGCCCACTCACTTTGTGCATGCATTTTCACTTTTTTCTCTCACCCAAAAAGCCTCCATCTTATTCTCTCAAAATTCCAAGAACCAAGCAACCATTCCTTCCTTCCCTTTTCTCTCCATAGGTTCGGTCTCCACCACCAAATACACTATCTATCACCTATAATTTTCACTCTCATCATTTCCTAAAGCTAAACACCATTCTAAACACTTTTCATTTAGAAAGTTTTCTCAAAATCCCACTCTAAGTGCTTCAAAATCCCACTTTTAGCTTACTTCCTTGGAGGTAAACTTTGATTTCTATGGTTTAAATTCATGTTTATGATTTTCTAAGCCATGTTTGTTCCATGGTTTGTTATTATTAAGCTTTGTTTGTGATTTTACTAATTATTTTAGAATTGTTAGGAACTTCTCAAAATTCTATCATCTACAACCTTGTCCTTCAAGTTAAAAATCAAAAAGCTTATGTTTTCCTTCTTGTGAGGAATTCGGTCAACCACCCTAAGACCACTCTTCAAGTTTGTTTAATTTAATCTAACCATAGATCTTGAATCTACATGATATTCTAAGCAACTTTCATGTTGGAGACTTTCTCTAAATCATTCATCTTCATGGACTTTCTTCAATATCAAAGTTATTGAGTTTTTGAGGTGAAGTATAAGAAGACTTCATTTCTTCTCTTCTTTTTCATGTTCTAAACCATGTTTGATCCATGGTTCCTCTTAATCAAACTTAATATACTAATTTCTATGTATTTTGTTTTGTATTTGAGAAGCCTTTGGTGGTGAAGGACTTGGAAAAAGAAGCAAATCAAGAAGTTTTTGAGGATCTTCAAGAGGTAAGAGGAAGATCCATCTCACCAACCAAGTATGGTGGTGAGAGATGGTCTTAAATTTGATGGATGGTGAATCCATGTGAGGATTCCAATCCATGGTCATGTAATAATTTATGTGTGTTTTATGAGTTTTGATTTATTTGCTTATGCTTGATATACTTTGTATGATTTTATGGTTTTGATGGTATGCTTATACTATGCATGATGATAATATGGCATGCTTTTGATATATATATATATATGATGTGTATGTATATGTATGCCATGATTTGGTGATGGAAAGAAAATTAATTTTGGTCCCAATGGCCAAGGAAGGACTACGGTTTTGATGCCCTTGATTAGGGTTCATATTAAAATTTTTCAAGAACAAGGGAATTAATTTTTGGTCCCTAGAAACATGGTGAATATCGGTTAAGACACCTCAAAATAGGTGTTCATAAATGAATATTTTCATGAATGATGAAAATGAATGTTTAGAAAAACAAGGAAAATAAACAAAGAGTTTATTTTTCAAAGAGTACAAGAACATGGTTCTTGAAAAATTTTTATTGATTTATTTTGTGTAAAAAGTTTCTAAGTGTTTTACAAAACATGAGATTTAAATGAAAATAGTAATGATGATTTTAAGAATTTGCAAAGAAAGTGAAAAAGAATTTGCAAAGAAAGTAAAAAAAAAAAGATTTTACAAATAACATAAAAATGAATTTGAACAAATGGGTTTGGATTTATAACCATAAGTCTTGCGGTTTTGAAAACAAAATTTTTAATAATTTTGTTTGTATAAAATCATATCAATTTAGAGGAAAAAATATTTGATGGTTTCAATAGTCATGTCCACGTTTTTGAAGGCTTGTAATGCCTTGATTTTTATGAACAAAGTGATTTTCAAAGTGGAAACGTAACTTGATTTAATACAAGAATTTGAAAATGAAATCAGAGCATTTTAATCACTTGAGAAATTAAGTTTTTGTAAACAAGAATGTTTTCGAACTTCAATTTATTTTGAAGAAAGTTGTGTTTGGAAATGATTTGGGAAAAATGAAAAATATAGTGGTATTATGAAAATCTACTAACGTATAACTTATTTTTGAGTTTTGAAGTACGTTAGAAAATGTTAAGTTTTAAAACGTTGATTTATATCAATGGAAAAGTGATTTTGTGAATTATATTTTGAAAAAAGATTTCTTGAGTAAAGAAATGTGGAAAAAGATTTTCTTGAGTAAAGAAAATGTGTTAAATAAAGTATAAAGTCATATTAATTTGAGGAAAGTTGAAATGGAATTTTTGAAGAAATGAGAAATATTTTCTGTAATGGAATTGTGGTGAAAAATAATTATTTACGTATCTTAAAAATGTAATTTTTAAAGTACGTGATTTGAAATATAGTAAAATATTTTCAAGTGTTTGAAAATACAGTAAAATATTTTTATGCGATTTGAAATATGATAAAATATTACTACGCAATTGGAGATGCGTTGAAACATTTTTAAGTGATTTGAATTACGTTTAAATATTTTACGTAATTTGAACTACTGTTGAAAAATTACTACGTGATTAAATAATGAGAGAATATTTTTTACGTGATTGTGAAAATGACAAAAAATCATTATGTGATTTGGAAAGTGTTTTAAATATTTTAAGAATGATGGAAAATGATTTACGCAACTTAAAAGAATGATTTTTAAGTTACACGATTTTGAAAATGATGAAAAATCATTACGCAATTTGAGAAACGTATATTTTTATGCGATTGAGAAAAATGTTAAAAAATTTAATACGTGATTTAAAGGTGCAACAGAAGAGTTACAGTATTGTAAAAATGTAACAGAAACGTTTTAGAATTGTGAAAATGAAATGAAAATGTTACGCAATTTTGTGAAAACACGATGAAAGAATTTTATAACTATGAAAATATGATAATATGATTTTCCTGTTGAAAATACAGTATAAATACTATAGAACCAATATATGGATGCTGTGTGAGAAAATGACATGTTTTGCCTGTGATTGGCATTTGGTGCATTATACATGCATTGGAAAGATATGTCTGTGATTGGATTTAGTGCATTATACGTGCATTGAAAAAATATGCATTGAAGCATATGATTACATCGAACAAATGAAATTGAAAAGATTTGGCCCTTTGGGGTTGGACTTGCACTAATATATTCGTGCATTATATAAAATATGCGTTGAAGCATATGATTACATTGAACAAATGAAATTGAAAAGATTTGGCCCTTTGGGGTTGGACTTGTACTGATATATTCGTGCATTGTATAAAATATAGCTAATAGCTATTATGGCCCTTGTGGTTGAAGAGGGAATGAGAATTGATAGTGAGGTCTATGATGGATCTTGGGGCATCGAGGCGCAAGCGGTCGACCGCGGACGGGTTAGCGAGTACCGCTGCCACTTAGCGATGCATCCGTTGCAACGCATTGACGATACCCGACAAGAACACGATTCTTTTCAACGACTGGGAGATTGTCTTTGGGCTAAGGCTGATAATTAACCAGAGCATTCTTCTCGAAATTATGAAAACCTCCATGGAGTTGTTTTTGATAAACTGAGTTTTTGTGCATATGCATAAATCTGAGCATTTATATCTGTGTGATATATTAATTGAGGAATATTGGTTATTGGTTTTGACAATTGTTTTGAGTACTTGGATGATGATTGAACTGATAAATGATTAGATGATGATAGTTGATTAATGCTGATAGCATGATTATGGTATGATCTATCTGTATGATATTGCTGTTTGTGTTATCTCTGTGCTGCCATGTTGGTATTGGTGTAGGTGATCTCACCTCTTTGTTATATTATTTTAATTTATCTGTATTGTTAAAATTATACAGTAGAAGGAATGAGTTGTCTTAGACATAACGAGTGGTAGATACTCAGAGATTGATGGAAACATTGAAAAGTGGTGTCTCAAGTTCAAAGATGTGCCGGGTAGACAGGGAGTAAAGTTCTGATGCATCAAGTTGATACAAGAGAAGGAACGAGTATGTTAAGATTTAATGTTAGTGTTGTACCGTGCTATTAAGTAGGACCCGTCATGGGGTTTACTACTGTTAAAAAAAAATAAGTCTATTAATTTTATATTTCTCTTTAAATTGTGATATAAATTGGTGTCAATATTGCATAATGAATAGTTGAAATATGATTTTTAATATTACCTAATATTTTCAGTAAATTTACGTTTTAGTAGAAAAGAAATTTTGAAACCCATCTTTTATAACTCAAACTTTATGTGAACTTCTTTTCAGATTATGAGTCGGAAGTCAGACATGTGATACCCTAAGGAGGGTGTTACATTAGTTGGTATCAGAGTACGGTTTGAGTCTTTTGGGGTTTGTGGTTAGGTCTATTTTGCTTGTGTTGTGTTCTCTGTGTTTGTTTTTTGAAAGGAAATAATGTTGTTTATAATGGATATTAGATCCATTGTATTTCGATCCGCACGCCTCGAGAAAAAAAAAAGGGAATGACTCGGGATAGTTATACTTGTGTGGAAGTGAAACATGTTACTAGTAATGCAGTTGCAGCTACAGGAGCAATGGGAGCATTGTGGAAAGACGACTGCACGAACAAAGGACCGCTGTTCAGTGGAAACTGGAAGTTGAAGTTTAGGATCTGATGGAAGAGAATCAATCTTGGAATATAAGATTTTGTAATTTTGGAACTTGGTATTTTTTTAGGATATTGAGAAAGTAATTGATTTCGACGGAAGATGTATTTAAAACCATTGAGGAAACCAAAAATAGTAAAGGATGTGAAAGAAAGTACTTAAATGAAGGAATGTACGTCAAGGAAACAAATTGTGGAAAAGTTGGACACATTTTCCCAGAGATTATGCTCTTTGAAAATATAATTTTCTATTAGTAAAAATTTTAGATAGTAAGGGAAGTTGTTACTCTGAATGGAACAGAGTATTATTCGAAATGGAAGATTTAATCAATGGAGATTGCGTCATTGGAGCTAATCCTATAAACCATGCTGAATATTTTTGTGAGTGACCTATTCCTTATGACATATGATTGAATAGATCAATTATATGTTAGAGTTATTCGTTATTCTCTGATTTGTTTACTTCTGTTTCTATTCTTAGCTAATCGAGCTATTCAAGTTATTCAAATTGTTGTTGCAGATTAAATCTTTGTATTAGTTTGATCTGTTGTTCAAAATTTTGTGTTAGTTTGATCTGTTTCATAAACAGACGTGGTCTTTGAAAATGGATTGGTTATTTTCCAACCATATCCAAATGAGATTATTTCAACAGACTGTGAGTAATCCAGAGAAAATTTATTCTTGAAAATCAGGTTACATCCAATTCTTTGCTGGATATGTTCGATAACAGGTTCGATTCGTTTTGTTATCTTCCATGATGTTTTCTTTCATCTCCTGCAATTGAAGGAATATCTTGCAAGAAAGGATATTTCTATATTTGTATCCGTGTTAATGTATCTGAGTAACGCAGCAGAAGCGTGGTGAATTCTTCAAAAGATTGGAACAATTCTTCTATGGGAAAATTTAAGACGGTAATGGAAAATCGTAGAAAAAAAAATTTTACGGAAGTATCTGGTATCGTGCTGTGGAAAGGAGAATTCGATTAGTGAGACATTTCCTGTTAAAAGCAAAAGCTGGAATATGTAGTGATATGAGAATAAGGAAATTTTAAGTAATACATTACATTAGTTGAAAGTTATCTGAGAAAAACTATTCTAGGCATAAATGAAGATTGGTTGTCGTTATGTTGCTATCAGAGATATGGAAATTCTTTCTTTCTGGAGTAACATTCAACATCTTCAGTAATTATAAGAGTCTGAGATATTTGTTTGATCAGGAGAAGTTGAACATCAGCAAAAAGATTTTGTTGGTTAGAATAGTATAGCAAGATGTAAGAGAGGAAGTTTCATGAGAATTGAAAAATAAGATAAATGAGGAATAATGTCATTATTTATTCCGAGGGTGTGAAATCATGTTTCTCAAATTTCGAGGATGAAATTTCTTTTTAGAGGGGGAGTATTGTAACACCCCAAATTTCCTATCTCTTAAATAGTAATTTTGACAGTTAACAGAATTTTACTGTTTAGTGATCTCTGTGTGCTGTAAAATTATTTTGACTATTTCGTCGGCATATTTGATTGTTTTGAGTGATTTACTCTGTGTCAGGAAAATAATAATTTTTGGGCCGGAGAAAATCTTTCTGTATTTATTTCTCTTGACTGTTAATTATTTTTAACAATCTGACTTGATTTTCATACGTTTTCTAATATTTGTGATTTTTGTGGATGATTATGAATTTTTTTGATTATATGTGGGCCCAGGTGACCTTACATGGGCCCAGGTGGGTCCCACAAAGTGAAAAATTTTTTACGCATAGAAAAATTTGTACTGTTTAGACGGAGACAGGGGATCTTACTAAACCTGAATCCGGAAACAATTTTAGAAATTTTCTTGTTTTGTGTTTGGCACTGTATTTAATTATCGGGCGGTAAAAATACAGTAAATATATTCTTTCGTGGAGTTTTTAGTAGATAAAAATAGAAATTGTATTGCTTAAGTCAACATTGGTGGTTTGGATATCCACCATTGATTTATTTAACGATGAAGACTTGATCTTTATTTAATTAACGGTTAAGAAATAAATTTAATAAAGAAGCATTAGATAATCACCATTGATTTAATCAATGGTGTGAGAATAAACTTAGTTAGGCAAGCTTCAATATCAATCGTAGATTTAATCAACAGTGTAAATTTGATTATATAAAGTGACCATTTACAACCTTTGGATTTGGAATTGATCAAGAGTGGAGATTTAGTCTTAAAAAGTGACAAAGACCATTTATGACCATTGGATGAAGAATTAATCAAAGGTGGAGATTTGGTCTTCTAAAAAAGGCTATGACTAATTATAACCCTTGAATTTAAAGTTTGAAGGAGCAATCTTGACCCTTTATTTTGGAGACACATCTAATGGCTAGAATTTAAAGGAAAAAGATCTAATGGCCTAGATTAAGTCTCCTAAAAATCAAAAGTCTACCTAAATCCTAACCATTGAATTAATCAATGGCTAGAAATGCTTCAAATAATGGCATGAAAAGATGACAACTTTGCATGCATTATGAAGAGGGGGGACGGTTGGAGATGCATGGAAAGGAGGAGACAAATTGGAGTAGCCTTTTTAGGCCAAAGAAAAAGATGACAAAGTGGAAGACCATGTGTTTCAAGTGTGAACCCAAAATGGGATATTATTTCAAGTAAAACTCTTCAAACTCTCCAACACTCACACGGCAGCCCACTCACTTTGTGCATGCATTTTCACCTTTTTCTCTCACCCAAAAAGCCTCCATCTTATTCTCTCAAAATTCCAAGAACCAAGCAACCATTCCTTCCTTCCCTTTTCTCTCCATAGGTTCGGTCTCCACCACCAAATACACTATCTATCACCTATAATTTTCACTCTCATCATTTCCTAAAGCTAAACACCATTCTAAACACTTTTCATTTAGAAAGTTTTCTCAAAATCCCACTCTAAGTGCTTCAAAATCCCACTTTTAGCTTACTTCCTTGGAGGTAAACTTTGATTTCTATGGTTTAAATTCATGTTTATGATTTTCTAAGCCATGTTTGTTCCATGGTTTGTTATTATTAAGCTTTGTTTGTGATTTTACTAATTATTTTAGAATTGTTAGGAACTTCTCAAAATTCTATCATCTACAACCTTGTCCTTCAAGTTAAAAATCAAAAAGCTTATGTTTTCCTTCTTGTGAGGAATTCGGTCAACCACCCTAAGACCACCCTTCAAGTTTGTTTAATTTAATCCAACCATAGATCTTGAATCTACATGATATTCTAAGCAACTTTCATGTTGGAGACTTTCTCTAAATCATTCATCTTCATGGACTTTCTTCAAGATCAAAGTTATTGGGTTTTTGAGGTGAAGTATAAGAAGACTTCATTTCTTCTCTTCTTTTTCATGTTCTAAACCATGTTTGATCCATGGTTCCTCTTAATCAAACTTAATATACTAATTTCTATGTATTTTGTTTTGTATTTGAGAAGCCTTTGGTGGTGATGGACTTGGAAAAAGAAGCAAATCAAGAAGTTTTTGGGGATCTTCAAGAGGTAAGAGGGAGATCCATCTCACCAACCAAGTATAGTGGTGAGAGATGATCTTAAATTTGATGGATGGTGAATCCATGTGAGAATTCCAATCCATGGTCATGTAATAATTTATGTGTGTTTTATGAGCTTTGATTTATTTGCTTATGCTTGATATGCTTTGTATGATTTTATGATTTTGATGGTATGCTTATACTATGCATGATGATAATATGGCACGCTTTTGATATATATATATATATGATGTGTATGTATATGTATGCCATGATTTGGTGATGGAAAGAAAATTAATTTTGGTCCCAATGGCCAAGGAAGGACTACGATTTTGATGCCCTTGATTAGGGTTCATATTAAAATTTTTCAAGAACAAGGGAATTAATTTTTGGTCCCTAGAAACATGGTGAATATCGGTTAAGACACCTCAAGATAGGTGTTCATAAATGAATATTTTCATGAATGATGAAAATGGATGTTTAGAAAAATAAGGAAAATAAACAAAGAGTTTATTTTTCAAAGAGTACAAGAACATGGTTCTTGAGGAATTTTTATTGATTTATTTTGTGTAAAAAGTTTCTAAGTGTTTTACAAAACATGAGATTTAAATGAAAATAGTAATGATGATTTTAAGAATTTACAAAGAAAGTGAAAAAGAATTTGCAAAGAAAGTAAAAAAAAAAGATTTTGCAAAGAAAATAAAAATAAATTTGAACAAATGGGTTTGGATTTATAACCATAAGTTTTGCGATTTTGAAAACAAAATTTTTAATGGTTTTGTTTGTGTAAAACCATATCAATTTAGAGGGAAAAATATTTGATGGTTTCAATAGTCATGTCCACGTTTTTGAAGGCTTGTAAAGCCTTGATTTTTATGAACAAATTGATTTTCAAAGTGGAAACGTAACTTGATTTAATACAAGAATTTGAAAAGGGAATCAGAGCATTTTAATCACTTGAGAAATTAAGTTTTTGTAAACAAGAATGTTTTCGAACTTCAATTTATTTTGAAGAAGGTTGTGTTTGGAAATGATTTGGGAAAAATGAAGAATATAGTGGTATTATGAAAATCTACTAACGTATAACTTATTTTTGAGTTTTGAAGTACGTTAGAAAATGTTAAGTTTTAAAACGTTGATTTATATCAATGGAAAAGTGATTTTGTGAATCATATTTTGGAAAAAGATTTCTTGAGTAAAGAAATGTGGAAAAAGATTTTCTTGAGTAAAGAAAATGTGTTAAATAAAGTATAAAGTCATATTAATTTGAGAAAAGTTGAAATGGAATTTTTGAAGAAATGAGAAATATTTTCTGTAATGGAATTGTGGTGAAAAACAATTATTTACGTATCTTAAAAATGTAATTTTTAAAGTACGTGATTTGAAATACAGTAAAATATTTCCAAGTGTTTAGAAATACAGTAAAATATTTTTATGCGATTTAAAATATGATAAAATATTACTACGCGATTGGAGATGCGTTGAAACATTTTTAAGTGATTTGAATTACGTTTAAATATTTTACATAATTTGAACTACTGTTAAAAAATCACTACGTGATTAAATAATGAGAGAATATTTTTTACGTGATTGTGAAAATGACAGAAAATCATTATGTGATTTGGAAAGTGTTTTAAATATTTTAAGAATGATGGAAAATGATTTACGCAACTTAAAAGAATGATTTTTAAGTTACGCAATTTTGAAAATGATGAAAAATCATTACGCGATTTGAGAAACGTATATTTTTATGCGATTAAGAAAAATGTTGAAAAATTTAATACGTGATTTAAAGGTCTGCAAATGAAGAGTTACAAGATATTGTGAAAATGTAACAGAAATGTTTTGAAATTGTGAAAATGAAATGAAAATGTTGCGCAATTTTGTGAAAACACGATGAAAGAATTTTATAACTATGAAAATATGATAATATGATTTTCCTGTTGAAAATACAGTATAAATACTGTAGAACCAGTATATGGATGCTGTGTGAGAAAATGACATGTTTTGCCTGTGATTGGCATTTGGTGCATTATACATGCATTGGAAAGATATGTCTGTGATTGGATTTGGTGCATTGTACGTGCATTGAAAAAATATGCATTGAAGCATATGATTATATCGAACAAATGAAATTGAAAATATTTGGCCCTTTGGGGTTGGACTTGCACTGATATATTCGTGCATTATATAAAATATGCGTTGAAGCATATGATTACATTGAACAAATGAAATTGAAAAGATTTGGCCCTTTGGGGTTGGACTTGCACTGATATATTCGTGCATTGTATAAAATATAGCTAATAGCTATTATGGCCCTTGTGGTTGAAGAGGGAATGAGAATTGATAGTGAGGTCTATGATGGATCTTGGGGGCGTCGAGGCGCGGCGGTCAACTAGTGGACAGTTGGCGAGTACCCTGTACCACTTGGCGATGCAGTCTGTTACAACACATTGATGATACTTGACAAGAACACGATTCTTTTCAACGACTGGGAGATTGTCTTTGGGCTAAGGCTGACAATTAACCAGAGCATTCTTCTCGAAATTCTGAAAACCTCCATGGAGTTGTTTTTGATAAACTGAGTTTTTGTGCATATGCATAAATCTGAGCATTTATATCTGTGTGATATATTAATTGAGGAATATTGGTTATTGGTTATGACAATTGTTTTGAGTACTTGGATGATGATTGAACTGATAAATGATTAGATGATGATAGTTGATTAATGCGATAGCATGATTATGGTATGATCTATCTGTATGATATTCTTGTTTGTGTTATCTCTGTCTTTGCCATGTTGGTATTGGTGTAGGTGATCTCACCTCTTTATTATATTATTTTGCTTTGTCCGTATTGTTAAAATTATACAAAGAGAAGGAATGAGTTGTCTTAGACATAACGAGTGGTAGATATTCGTAGATTGATGGAAACATTGAAAAGTGGTCATGTCTCAAGTTCGAAGATGTGCTTAGGGTAGACAAGGAGTAAAGTTCGATGCATCAAGTTGATACAAGAGAAGGAACGAGTATGTTAAGATTTAATGTTAGTGTTGTACCGTGCTATTAAGTAAGACCCGTCATAGGGTTTACTACTGTTAAAAAAAAATAAGTCTATTAATTTTATATTTCTCTTTAAATTGTGATATAAATTGGTGTCAATATTGCATAATAAATAGTTGAAATATGATTTTCAATATTACCTAATATTTTCAGTAAATTTACGTTTCAGTAAAAAAGAAATTTTGAAACCCATCTTTTATAACTCAAACTTTGTGTGAACTTCTTTTCAGATTATGAGTCGGAAGTCAGACATGTGATACCCTAAGGAGGGTGTTACAATGAGCACCCCTGATAAAAATAGATCTTTGACATTTACTTGAAAACTATATGTAATCTTATTCATAAAAAGAAATTTATTGTAATATAAAATATTAATAGAAAATATAACTTCACAAATTTTAACAGTGAGATTTTAAACTACAGTTTCTAATTGCAACAGGTCATAACCTGTGAACATGTTCATAAATTAGATTATCTAAATAAATCACATTAGCGTCTTAAAAGAAATATAAATAGATTGGTATGTGAAGTCTAAAAAGCTATTTGAATAGTTTGAGGTTTCACCTATTTAAATAAATAAGCTTTTATTTTTAGGTTTTAACTTGATATGTATATTAAATTAACTCTGATATTCTTACTACAAATAGTGTATATATTTCTTTTCACACTTCATTTAATATTATTTATTATACTTATTTTTTTATCACTTTCTCTCTCTCAATCACACATCTTTAAAAAAAGTGTGTATAGTACCTACACCTCTAAAAAATATGTAAAATTATCATTTTTCATATTAAATGGAATTGACCTAAAGTAGATAGGGCATAGGCACCCACCTATTCTCACTCTTACTTTTAACACTCCTTAGCATGATTCTAGCGCTTTTCTTTTTTACTTCTCCCTTGAAACTACTTATTTTACTTTCCTTCTCATTTGTTGTTTTTGTTGGGTCGATTACCATATCGCCATACAAAACTTATTCTTCTAACCACTTTAAGTCATTTTCACCAATAGTAAACCATTTTGGATAATTGCAAGTATGATTTCGACCTTGATTTAGTATTGAGAATGTAATTTCTATTTTAATTATGTAACTAATTTTTTTAATAACCAATATTTTATAATTATTCAAAGGTTAGAGAGACATTAGAGCTTTTTTCCACCACAATGTTCCACTAACTACGTCAGTTGACAACCATTTCCTAGGTTTTCCTTTATTTTCACTTAATTTTCTTTTAAACTATTTTCATTTATTTTATGATTTGTTAATGTAAAATTTCTGTAAAAATTAGTAAAGAAAATTGAATACATTGAAGTTTTTGTTTGATAAATGTGTTCTTTTATGGAAAAGTTTAACATGCTCTTAAAATGTTTTTGAGCATGAATGCTCCATTTTTTTATCATTAATTTCCATTGATAATATTGACAAAATGCATCAACGGTGGAGAGTTATTACCAACTAAGTGTTAAACGAGTTAGTGGATAAAAGAAATTATTTACAAACTCAGTCTTAATAAAAACTTAAATTGTGTAAAAGTCCATAAAAACCAAGTCTTGAACTCCGCCCTACCATCATCTTCACCGCCCTCCAACTCACTTGATTTATGCTGTGTGAATCCCAATCACCAAAGCCCGTTTTCCCACCTTGTCTGCCGTTGTCAATTTCGCCCACCTCGAACCTAGATCCGCAACTTGCCACAACATCTGCTCTGCCTTCTGAAACCCACTGGCCACTGAACCACCACCAAACAGCGACACCGCCACCTACAGTCATCTGATCACCGGTGTCACGACTGGGATCGCGGCGGGAGTCAAGGAAAAATTGGAAAACTTCTTTATTTTAGGAAAAATTGGTCTTTTAAAACAGATGGGATTCAGAAGTCGATTATGCACAAGGAATGATGAACACTTAATCCCACAGCACCCCTAATACATCCGCTTTAAAACGGTTACCTCAGTTAATCGTACAAAAAGAATTCGATAACCTTTAGAAATATTTGTTTTACTCCTTTCAAAAAAGAAAAGAAATTAATGGATAAAATATGAAAATTTAATTTTGGCTTGATAGAATTGAGATTCTGCTCCTACGTATCCTCGGATGCAATGAGGAATTTAAAGTCACGTCGTTATTTAGAAAAATGATTATGGGTTGATTGTTTTTAATTTTGAAAAGATTTTTGTTTTGAAAACTCATTTGATTTTTTTTTTTATGTTTAAAAAAAGGTTCAAATCATCAAGCTGTCACAACTTAAATGATTCTAAAAGTTACAAAATTAACAAGTTATCACAACTCAACTAATCTCGATTTATTCTTGAATTAATTTTAAAATAAAAAAGTTTCCAAAAATAATAATAAATAAATAAATAAACCAAACTAACAAATAGATAAGCTAAAATGAATGACACGTGTATATAATAAAAAAGAATAATACAAGAAAAAAATTATAAGCAAGCTTACCTCCAAGGCGTATAAAAATACTATGCTCAAAGAAGTTGGTGCACAGGACCCTACGCGTTCTCTTCAAATCAAACCTTGAAAAATAACCCACTTGTAATAAAAAATTTACTAAAGTCCTCAAGCTTTTATACTTAGTGCGTGTTTGGGATAACTGTGAAAATTAGATTATTTCAATAATCGATTATTGTATAAATTTTTTTTGTTATAATTGATTATAAGAAAAAAGTTTTATGTTTGGATATGTTAGTTAAAAAGTGATTTTAAACTAATTTGTTTCATTTGGATAGTATAAAAGAGAATCACTTTTATGTATAAAATTACTAAAATAGGTATAGAATAATTAAAAAAATTATTTGATTGGTTAAAAAAGTTATTTGATTGAGGACAAAATGATATTTACATATCACTGTTGGAAATAATCCCAACAATTTTTTTACATAATGTCCAAATTTTAACTTTTTTTTCAACAGCTTAATTCAAAGCAAAAAAGCTATTGCTTGTTTTCGTCAATCTCACCCATCACCATTTGTACTCAACAGCTTTTTTGCTCAAAAAAGCTGTGTTGGAGGGCAGGAAAAATCTGAAACAAACACCCCCTTAGTATTAAGTCCAAGTGTGTAATTTTTTTTATCACAAAACAATTGAGAATCACCCCTTTATATAGGAGGAAGGGAGGGAGAAGGAGCGTGACTTATCTAATGTGAGACTTAGTGATACAATGAATCTAGACACCTTAGTTTTTTCTAATTTATTCTTTTTCCTTTTTTTCCTTTTTTTTCATTTTTTCAAGTTTTAGGATTTTTTTTTTTTTTTTTATCTCTCTTTTTTTTTATTCTGACTTAAAAGGTTTTAATGATCCGGATAAAATTAAGTGTTCACAGTTACCCCTCTTTACTTGTTTCTTATTAGATACTAGGAATAACCGTAGTTTTTCATATTATCTTCGTAAGAAACGAGTAAAGACATGAACTTAAATTTTGTCCGGTAATTTGGGATGATGTGAATGGACAAGACAAAGACGCTAATTGAAAACCAGTGAGCTCAAATGCGAATTTACGAGTTGTTGTAGCATCATTGATCCTACCAAGGTGAAGCTCAGCGTAAAGCCAGAGACGTCACCGCCTTGCCAATAAGCTGTCGTAGCTCAATTGACGTTTACTGATTAAAAAGAGTTTATTAAAAATGGGAACTTAAATGATATTGGGTGACCTCGCGACCCGAAATGTAAAAGACAATGGGTTTGGCCTGGAATTTAAAAGATAGTGGGCTTGACCCAAAATTTAAATGGCAGTGGACTTGACCCGAAATTTAAAAGACAGTGGGCTTGACCCAAAATTTAAAAAGATAGTAGGCTTGACTTGAAATTTAAAAAGACAGTAGGTCTGACCCAGAATTTAAAAGACAGTGGGCTTGACCTGAAAATTATAAAAGATAGTGGGCTTGACCAGAAATTTAAAAAATAAAAGACAGTGGACTTGACCTAAAATTTAAAAAGACAGTGGGCATGACCCAGAATTTAAAAGACAGTATGTTTGGCTCAGAATTTAAAGAAGATAGTGGACTTGACCCGAAATTTAAAAAGACAGTGGGCTTAGTTTGGAATGTAGAAGACAGTGAACTTGACTCGAAATTTAAAAGATAGTGAGCTTGGTCCAGAATTTAAAAGACAGTGGGTTTGACTCAAAATTTAAATGACAATGGGCTTGACCCAAAACTTAAATAACAATGTAAAAGGCAATGGGTTTCTTGGCCAAGGTTTTTTATTTTTTTAGGAAAGATCATTAGGCCATTGACCTAAATTTTGTAAATGCAGGTCATCAAGTCAAGGACTTGAGATTTTATTTTATTATTTTTTGTTTGGAACCTCATCATGCCGTGGACCTAGAATTTTGTAAAGCAATCAAGCCATGGACTTGGAATTTTGTTTTGTTTTTTTTTTACACACCTTCATCATGTCATGGGCCTATAATTTTGTAAAGCCATCAAGCCACAGACTTGGAATTTTGTTTTTTTTTAACACACCATCAGGCCATGCGTAACACCCTCCTTAGGGCATCACATTTCTGACTCTCGACTCATAATCTGAAAAGAAGTTCGCACAAAGTTTGAGTTATAAAAGATGAGTTTCAAAATTTCTTCTTTATTGAAACGTAAATTTACTGAAAATATTAGGTAATATTGAAAATCATATTTCAACTATTCATTATGCAATATTGACACCAATTAATATCACAATTTAGAGAGAAATATAAAATTAATAGACTTATTTTTTTTAACAGTAGCAAACCCCATGACAGGTCCTACTTAATAGCACGGTACAATACTAACGAGAAACTTTAACATACTTATTCCTTTTTCTGTCCATCTTGATGCATCAGACATTTGTTCCTTTGTCAACATTGCACACCTTCGAGTCCTGAATGTCCACTCCTTATTGTTGTCACCAATCTCAGAGTATCTATCGCCCGTTATGTCTAAGACAACTCGATCCTTCTATTATTTGATTTTAACAAGACATGCGACACAAAGAAAAACAGCAGATAACAAAGAGGTGAGATCACCTACGCCATTACCAACATGGCAAGACAGAGATAACACAAACAAAGATATCATACAGATAGATCATACCATAATCATGCTATCGCATTTATCAACTATCATCATCTAATCATTTATCAGTTCAATCATCATCCAAGTACTCAAAACAATTGTCATAGCCAACATTCCTCAATTAATATATCATACAGATATAAATGCTCAGATTTATGCATATGCACAAAGACTCAGTTTATCAAAAATAACTTCATGGAGGTTTTCACAATTTCGAGAAGAATGCTCTGGTTAATTTGTCAGCCTTAGCTCAAAGACAATCTCCCAGTCGTTGAAAAGAATCGTGTTCTTGTCGGGTATCGTCAATGCGTTACAACGGACTGCATCGCCAAATGGCACAGGGTACTCGCCAACTGTCCACTGGTAGACCGCCGCACCTCGACGCTCCCAAGATCCATCATAGACCTCACTATCAATTCTCATTCCCTCTTCAACCACAAGGGCCATAATAGCTATTAGCTATATTTTATACAATGCACGAATATATTAGTGCAAGTCTAACCCCAAAAGGCCAAATCTTTTCAATTTCATTTGTTCAATGTAATCATATGCTTCAACGCATATTTTTCCAATGCACGTATAATGCACCAAATCTAATCACAGACATATCTTTCTAATGCATGTATAATAGGGGTGTAAGTGGGTGGTTTGGTTTGGGTTTTGGAGAAAAATAAATCCGAACCAATCAAAATCAATTAGTTCGGTTTGGTTCGGTTTTCTTATTTTTTGATTGCTAAATCCGAACCAAACCGAACCGACCATTTATGGATTGGTTTGGTTCGGGTGATCGGGTTGACCATTAATTTTTTTAACACATCCTAATTTTGTATGATTCAAATTTTATGAGATGTCTATGAAGAGATATCCTAATTCATGCCTTTAATTTTGAATGCTAAAAAGGTCATGTCATACATACCACATTGCATAGAAGGTCGTTGCTTTAAGTCTTTGTTTTGGAGGCAGTCCCTTCAAAGCTTGACATGCAAAATTCTACAGTCTTCGTTCTTCTTTGGCTTGACTCTGGCCACAGTTTCCAGAACAGCCTGATCCACGAATAAGGAAAGAAGATAAACTCAGCAAATTATCAAGCTCAGAGAATTATGTAATACATAGGTACCACAAAAAGTATATTGACAGGGGAACAAAACCAGATTCAACACTAACTATCAAAACCAGATTCAACACTAACTAAAAGCTTGAAAGTTGAAACACGGCCACATTGTGCCATTAAATTAAAGTTTACACTCTCTGATTAAATCAAACTAGTATATCATTATTTGAAATCAAGGGTTATGGTAGGGGACCAACCTGTTGTTCTCCGCTATATCATTTGTTGAAGCTTCCCGCATTCTTCTTCTTGGTATGAAGAAGCGTAAAAAGGACAAGCTAAACGTTAAAACAGGTTTTGAAATTCTCCATTTCTATATCCTATTTGCAAAAACCAAAATTATGAATAGGCAATAGGATTTAAAATTTGAGTGGATTTATAGATACACGTAACTTAAAATAGAAAAAAGAAATGAAAATGAAGCCAAATCATAAGATGCAACACAACTATTCACCAAGAACATGAATTTAGATGAATCTTCCATTCCCCCCCCAAAAAAAAAAAAGTCACCATTCAACAAGGGCTCATGTTTATAGATCAGAATCGGGATCAAGAACTCAAGAAATTGAATGAAAAAATGGCAGGTCTAGCAAGCAGAGCAGAGGCTTCCAAATAAACCCTCAACTCTAACTAGTTCACAAGCTGAATAAACACAACACGATACAAAATCCAACGAGATTTTACATCATTCACAACAAATAGAAATAAAAATTCACTAATTCAGTGCAATTCTTGCTGTACCAAAAGAGCAAAGCAAGAAAAATGGGAAATCGAATTCGAAATCTAGAATATGTGAACCTTCATTTTGATCGTTCTCGGTGAACTCGTTCTCCAGAGCTCGATCAATCATGTCGGCGAAGCTGCTGCCTTTGGAGAGAGAGAGCAAAGCATCATGACGACTACATTGAAAGAGGAATAGTTAGGGTTGGATTTGGGAAGGAAAATTTGGAAGGGAATGAAGAAATGAAATATCTGAAGAATGAAGTAATCAGTAATGAACGAAGTAAGAGAATAGAATAAGGAGTTTAAAAAAAATGGTTTGGTTTGGTTCGGTTTACGGGTTTAAAACTCAGAATCCGTGAACCGAACCAATTGAGCATCAATTGGTTTGGATTTTATCCAAACCATTAAATATACTTGAACCAAATCGAACCAAACTAATTGGTTCGGTTCGGTTCAGTCGGGTTGATTGGATTGCCCGAACCAATTTACACCCCTAATGTATAATGCACCAAATGCCAATCACAGGCAAAACATGTCATTTTCTCACACAACATCAATATACTGGTTCTACAGTATTTATACTATATTTTCAACAGGAAAATCATATTATCACATTTTCATAGTTATAAAACTCTTTTGTCATGTTTTCAAAAAACTGTGCAATATTTTCCATTTCATTTTCACAATTCCAAAACGTTTCTGTTACGTTTTCACAATACTGCAACTCTTCTGTTGCACCTTTAAATCACGTATTAAATTTTTTTAACATTTTTCTCAATCGCATAAAAATATACGTTTCTCAAATCGCGTAATGATTTTCCATCATTTTCAAAATCGCGTAACTTAAAAAAAATCATTCTTTTAAGTTGCATAAAACATTTTCCATCATTCTCAAAATATTTAAAACACTTTCCAAATCACATAATGATTTTCTGTCATTTTCACAATCACGTAAAAATATTCTATCACTTTTAAATCATATAGTGATTTTTCAACAGTAGTTCAAATTATGTAAAATATTTAAATGTAATTCAAATCACTTAAAATGTTTCATCGCATCTCCAATCGCGTAGTAATATTTTATCATATTTCAAATCGCATAAAAATATTTTACTGTATTTCCAAACACTTAGAAATATTTTATTGTATTTCAAATCACGTACTTTAAAAATTACATTTTTAAGATATGTAAATACTTTTTTCACCACAATTCCATTACAGAAAATATTTCTCATTCTTCAAAAATTCCATTTCCACTTTTCTCAAACTAATATGACTTTATACTTTATTTAACACATTTTCTTTACTCAAGAAAATCTTTTTCCACATTTCTTTACTCAAGAAATCCTTTTCCAAAATATAATTCACAAAATCACTTTTCTATTGATGTAAATCAATGTTTCAAAACTTAACATTTTGTAACACACTTCAAAACTTGAAAATAAGTTATACGTTAGTAAATTTTTAAAATACCATTATATTCTCCATTTTTTCTAAATCATTTCCAAATCAACCTTCCTCAAAATAATATAACTTTCTACTTCATTTAATATATCTTCTTATTCAAGAAAATCCTTTTTCACAGTATATTTCACAAATTCACAATTCCATTGAATTAAATCAATGTTTCTAACTTTAAAAATTACTAACGCTTTCCAAAATCCAACGGGATTTTAACAAAAATAAATTCTTTTTAAAACAAATTGAGGCTCACTTGCAACCTTTGTTTTCCATTTACATAAAAATTCATTTCTCAAGAGCTAAAATACTCTGATTCCCTTTTCAAATTCTTTATATTAAATTAATTATATTTTCACTTGAAAAATCACTTTGTTTCATCAAAATCAATGCATTACAAGCCTTCGAAAATGTGGACATGACTATTGAAAATTATCAAAACATTTTTCCTTCTAAATTGATATGGTTTTACACAAACAAAACCATTAAAATTTTATTTTCAAAATCGAAATACCGATGGTTATAAAAACCAAACCCATTTGTTCAAATCCTTTTTCACTTTCTTTACAAATCATTTTTTACTTTCTTTGCAAATCCTTGTTCACTTTCTTTGCAAATCCTTAAAATCAATGTTTACCCATTTCATTCAAAACTCATATTTAGAAAAACACTTAGGATCTTTTTACACAAAATAAATCAATAAAAATTCCTCAAAGACTGTATTCTTGTTCTCTTGAAAAATGAACCCTTTGTTTATTTTTCATACTCTTCAAATCATCCATTTTCATTTTTCATGAAAATATTAATTTGTGAACACCTATTTTGAGGTGTCTTGGCTAAAATTCTCATTGTTCTAGGGACCCAAAAAATTCAATTCCCTTGTTCTTGAAAAATTTCAACATGAACCCTAATCAAGGGCATCAAAAACCGAACCCTCTCCTTTGGCTATTGGAGCCAAAAATTGAATTCCTTTTCATCACCACATCATGACATACACATATATATATTTCATCATAAATACTATAAGCATGCCATATACTTATCATGCATAATATAAGCATATCATCAAAGCCATAAAATCATACAAAGCATATCAAGCATAAGCAAATAAATCAAAGCTCATAAACACACATAAATTATTACATGACCATGGATTGGAATCCTCACATGGACTCACCATCCATCAAATATAAGACCATCTCTCACCACCATACTTGGTTGGTGAGATGGATCTCCCTCTTACCTCTTGAAGATCCTCAAAAGCTTCTTGATTTGCTTCTTTTTCCAAGTCCTTCACCACCAAAGGCTTCTCAAATACAAAACAAAATACATAGAAATTAATATATTAAGCTTGATTAAGAGGAACCATAGATCAAAATATGGTTTAGGACATGAAAAAGAGAGAAGAAATGAAGTTTCCTTACACTTCACATCAAAAACCCAATAACTTTGATCTTAAAGAAAGTTCATGAAGATGAATGATTTAGAGAAAGTCTCCAACATGAAAGTTGCTTAGAATATCATGTAGATTCAAGATCTATGGTTGGATTAAATTAAACAAACTTGAAGGGTGGTCTTAGGGTGGTTGACTGAATTCCTCACAAGAAGGAAAACATAAGCTTTTTGATCTTTAACTTGAAGGACAAGGTTGTAGATGATAGAATTTTGAGAAGTTCCTAACATGAAAGTGTTTTGGATTGATGAGAGGATTCAAGATATGTAACTAGATAAAATTATGAAAAATTGGAAGTGGTTCTATAGGTGGTGACCGAATAGCTCAAAGAAGAGAGAAGATGGTGTTCTTTGTATTTGTTCTTGGTGTTCTTGAACAATTGGAAGAGAGAGAAGAGAGAGAATGGTCTTTGTGTTGCTAAGTGTGATAAAAATAAAAATAGAAGGCTGAATTTGAAGTGGGCAGTCATAGGAGTGAAAGAATGGAGAAATAAAAATTTATTTAGCATAATTAAGGCTTTCACATGCATGCATTATGGTCTTCACATGGTCTAAGTCACTAAATGCCATCCATTGGTCATAAAAGTCCATTCAAGAACCTTGGAGAAGCTCTCCAAGCTGCATGACTGTGTGGCTCTTCATAGGATTAGGGACTTAGTTGTTTTCAACTAAAACCTAATTGTATGCTAATTAATTAGTTAATTAATTAGGTCTAGTTTCTTAATTTCACTTAATTAACATTCTAACTATATAACTAATTAATTAAACATATTATGGCATATATCATAGTCTCTAAATAAAATTAGGACATTTAATTAGTAATTAGATTATCACTAATTAATAATTAGATTAGTTCACTTAGCTTGTTAATTAGGCCATTAGATTAACCAAATTAGGATTAATTAGTTACTAATCAAATTCAAGCTACTATTGTTGACTTCATCTTTTCTTTAGTCTAAAAAGCCTATTCAAAGTTGTTTCCCTCTAAACACTCTCCTAAGGATGCAAACAAATCAATAATGGTCAAGAATGATGTAATATTGACCATGACAAGTAATAATGGTCATCAAATCACCTTTAGCTCCAAAATACTACAAAAACCGTCCCCTCCTTGCATTATGCATGCAATAATATTGTCATCTTTTTCAAGCCATTATTTGAAGCATTTCTAGCCATTGATTAATTCAATGGTTAGGATTTAGGTAGACTTTTGATTTTTAGAAGACTAAATCTAGGTCATTGGATCTTTCTCCTTTAAATCCTAGCCCTTAGATGTGTCTCCAAAATAAAGGGTCAAGATTACTCCTTCTTACTTTTAATCCAAGGGTTATAATTAGTCATAGCCTTTTTAGAAGACCAAATCTCTACCATTGATTAAATCCAAATCCAATGGTCATAAATGGTCCTTGTTACTTTATAAGACTAAATCTCCACCATAAATTAAATCTACATCCAAGGGTTGATAATGGTCATAGGCATTTATAAGACTAAATCTCTACCATTGATTTAATTTCCATCCAACGGTTATAATTGATCCTATTCACTTTTAAGATCAAATCTCCACCGTTGATTAAATCAAGATTAAATCTCCAACGATGATTAAATCGATGGTGGATATCCAAACCACCAATGTTGACTTAACAGTATAGAATTTTATTTTTATCTGTTATAACCCCACGAAATAATATATTTACTGTATTTTTATCATCCGATAATTAAATACAGTACAAAATATAGTAAAGAAAATTTTCTAAAACTGTTTCCGGATTCAGGTTTAGTAAGATCCCCTGTCTCCGTCTAAACAGTACAAATTTTTCTATGCGTAGAAATTTTTTTCACTTTGTGGGACCCACTGGCCTACGTATGGCCACACTGGCTCACATACACCCCCGGGCTCACAAACAAGTAAAATTTTCATAATCACACATAAAATCACAAAAATTAAAAAACTTACAAATATCAAATCAGATCACGTAAAATAATTAAAACCTAATGGTAAAAATTAAATTACGTAAAATTTTCTCCGGCCCGAAATTTTTTATTTTCCTGACTCAGAGTAAATCACTCAAAACGATCAAATACGTTGATGGAATAATCAAAATAATTTTACAGTATCCAGAAATTACTAAATAGTAAAATTCTGTTAACTGTCAAAATTACTGTTAAAGAGATAGAAAATTTTGGGGTGTTACACCATGGACCTGATTTTTTTTTTAAAAAAGAGATAAGAAAAAAGTATATTTAAAAAGTCTCTTAGTAAAATTTAAGATTTTCTTAAACCATGCACTTTCTCAAAAAAGCTTATGCAACTAAACCTATTTTCATACTCGTTTTTTGACTTTTAATTTGGATGAATTCTGTGACATGCTTTCTTCAAAATACTCACTTCCATATCTTTTGCTCGGGTATCTCTTGTTTCTGGATTATCCATTGGGATATCATTTTCCTCTTCAATTGGAACTTCTAAGTTCTTTTTGATCCAAATTATTCATCAGGGGATTACTATTAGATGGTCAAATCATAGTGTTGTACTCATGTCCACCTTACCTGAAGTATTACTTAACAGGCACGTTTGGATTCAAAAGTACAACAAAAAAAGAGATTTACTAAGTGAACAACTTCCAGATTGGTCTTGAAAGTTTGACTACACAAAAGGGTATTTATAAAAGATGAATATATGGAAAAAGACACAAACAATGGTATAGGATGCAAAGTGGTGTTGCCCCTATATGGATTGGTTTGATCTTCATGAAATTGATCTTTAGTTGCCTATTAGACATTATGGCCAATGATTTTCTTTTGTTGAGCATCTACATCACGCCAAATTGAACTAAAGAGAAATTTGCCCAAGTCTATGACTAAATTGAATAGGGCAGAAAATCGCCCTAGTGACCGAAAGATTTATCCCAGTGTAAGTCAAATTGAACCAAGGAAAAGAGAAATTGTCCCATTTTAGAGTCGAATCGATCAGGGTAGAAAATTATCCTAGTGTAAGTCTCTTTTTTTCTTTTTTTTTTCTTTTTTCTTTTTAATTCTTTTTTTTAAAAGGAGCAATGAGCTAGATACTTGGATGAGCATAACCTTTTGCCTCAAAATTAAAACTTATGAAAATAAAAGCAATTATTCATTAGTCAGAATGAACTTTTTAAGGATTGTAACGTGGCCAAAGTTAGTGGTTATGAAATGAAAGATATAAGGCTTAAACAAGTATTTAAAGGTTGAATGAGACCAATGATCATTATTCAAAATTAAACTTTGTCAACTATTTTTGCGCTTTCAAGCATACTTTTCTCTTATTGTTGTCTATTTCTTCTTATTTTCTTTTCACTTCAAACATTCACTTTGTCATGACCCATCTCATTTCATTTTCTTTCTTCTTTCTTTCCCTTCTCTTTTTTTGTGTTTTTGATCTTTTTTAGTTTTTCATTATTTTTTTTTTACTTTCTGCTCCTTTCACCTTTCTCCCTTTTCTTTTTTTTCATTACGGTTCAAAATAGTCACCATGGAAATCAACCTTTGTTTTGTGTTATCCCTCAGTGTAGGGGTTGATCCTTGTCCAGGGTTTATTGAAGAAAACTTTTAATCCCAAAAAGAGACAACGAGCGATAATAAAAATATGAATTCTTGTGAAGGAGAGAGAAAAATGGTAAATCTTCATTTCAAATCTTGATTGCTCAATTTCAAAATTTTAATTTAGAGAAAAAAGGATAATACACACCAAGTAATTACTTATTTGCTCCCTTTATTTTCTTTTTTTTTTAATTTTTTTCACATCTCCTTTTTTGTGTGGCAAATAACACTTACACATGTGGGCTTCATGACCACCAAAAGTTTTCTAGAATGAGAGTCCCATGGAATTCGAACAAAAAGAAAGCAAGTAAAAGAAACAAAAGAATTTTCCAAAATATATAACACGTAACATTGGAGAAGTTTACAATGCTCCAAAAAATTATTAGAGCGTGGATGCTTCTTTTGAATCATAAATTTATTCATTCAACCAAAATACATATAACTTTATCCAACTCACTCATAAAATCATTTTGTATATAGCGGGAATGCTACAGTCGCATACAGGATGATTTGACATCTCTCTCATGTTAACATATGGTATAAATACGATGTGCGCATTCTGGTGTACATAAAACATTTCACTTAATTATATAGACAAATAAATGCATAGTTGAGATTAGTGCCTGCAACTTAGTCAATAGGTTATTTTGTAAAATTATTGATTTTAATTTTGTCCCTAAAAAAATTGTGTATTAGGATTTGCAAAAGGTTTCTTGTTTCCTTCATCCCGAGTCCTCTAGTCCCATTCTCCTACCCTCCCACCTTTGCCTTTTTAACTACTACAGCCATTAATTTCAATTTTCAAGTTTTCAACCATTGCAAAACCTTGAAAGTATTCATATATATGGTTTACAATAATTTATTTAAATTTTATAATTTTTTTATTAAAAAAATTAAAACTTTATTCACTAGTTCTCTTCTTTGAGCCAACATTTATTGAGATGCATGGCTACTCAATGGCATCAATCACAAGTTACAAGCATTAATTTCTCATTTAATTCTTCATCTGATGCTCAACAAGATATTATGCTTTCTTCTGCAAGATAAAAAAAAACTGGGTTGGTTTTGAAGTTAAGGTCGTGGGGTTCTTTCGACTGATGAATATAGGATTCTGGAAATTGATGGAGGGTATGGGTTTCTACTAAGCATGATACTCTGATTGGATGAATGTTGATGTTAAAAGGAGAGATTACTCTGATGAATCTTGTAATATTCTCTTGTGTGGCCATTGGTATTCACATTCTAAGCCCTTTATCAAGCATGACAAACCTCAAGGACTTGCATCCAAGCATTGCATATTCCACATCATTTGGACAAATATTGTAGAAGTAAGGCAGCATTGGACCTTTCAAACTCCTATAACTCGCAAAAGCACGAATCCCACCTCGTGAAATCAATTGCCACAAAGTTCTGGCCATGCTCTACAAGCACAACCACCATTTTGACATGAAATGCTGCCATGTCTACAACTTAATGAAGGTCTTTTTAGAGAGAGAAAGTTTGAGAGAGAAAGAGATTGGGATGGAGATTTTTTTGATAAATTAAAAAAAAAAAAAAAAAAAAGAAAAAAAGGGTTAAGGGGTTATAAAATTAAAAACACAAATGAGGATGAGTTCTTTAAAATTATGTGAAAAACTGACTATCATGGGTTAAATTGTTGGAGCATCCATGCTCATGCTCCAAAACTTTTTCCTGGAGCATTATAAACATCTCCACATTATTTTGAATAGACTTGTGATTTTTTTTTTAATTTGGCTTAAAGACTTAGCTCTTGATCACAACTTGTAAGCTTTAAAATCTTTTTCTTGATGAAAAGTTTGCACTAAAGAAGAGTGGAATTTTCTCAAAATCTCTCTTAACTTGATTTGTACATATTCTGTCTTTGAATCATTGCAATTAATTAAATTTCTAATAAAAATAGATCTACAACTGAGATTTCAATTAAGCTAATTAATCATAAAACCTCGAAATATTGTTTGTTAATAGTCAAAAGTAGGGATTAAATAATTGAAACCAATAAAAGAACAAGATCAACCCAAAGGGATATAAGGAAGCTTCCAACATCCAATAAAAAATGCTTGAGGTATAACATTCCTTGGGGAGCTTGAAGGATGAGTTTGGGGGATCAACAAAAGTTATCTAACTCATTTGTGTTACAGATTATAATCAGCATATAATTAGCATGTAATTAGTAGGCTGTTACAGAATGTAATTAGATATAATTAGGCTTGATTAATTAGCTGATTTATAGGGATACTCATTAGTATACCTTCCTAATATAGCCTAGACTATTTGTATATATTGATGTACTGATTTTCAAGTAAATATACGAATCATTCAGACTTCTAATCATGTTTTTACATGGTATCAGGAGCTTCAGCATTTTTTGTTCGTTTGTTTTTCATCATTTGAAAAGGGAAGAAGACCACTTCTTCTTCTCTCGTATCTCTGAGATTTCTTCCGGCGACAGACTTGGTGTTGCATCGCCACCCTAGGTCGTCCATCCAGCCCCACCACCACCATCGCTTTCCATCCGGCCCCGCCACCGCCGTCGCCTGAGATTTTAGTTCTGCCCCTATTTTTCTGCTTGTTTTCTGCTCTGTTCTGTAAGGCTTGGTTTTAGTTTTGACTCTGTTTTGTTGGGCTTGTTTTCAGTGGTTTGTATCCCTTTGTTCCTGCATACAACAAGTATATTGACTGTATTTGTTGTTTGAAATTTGTTTTGTGGATTATTTGGTGTTATGGCTGAGGACAAAACGGAGAACAAAATAGTGGTTATGCCCGATGTGATCTCGGTGGTATCCAAAATCATAGATCACAAACTCCATGGTCGCGATAATTATTTTGATTAGAGTAAGTCAGTTTGACTGTATCTGTGGAGCATTGATAAGGATAATCATATGACAGATAACCCCCCCCCCACTGATGATTCTCAGAAAATATGGCTACGGGAAGATGCCCGATTGATTTTACAAATACGGAACTCCATTGACAGCGAGGTAATTAGTTTAATTACTCACTGTGAATTTGTTAAGGAGTTGCTAACTTATCTAGAGTTTTTGTATTCTAGAAAAAAGAACATTTCCCACATTTATGAGGTATGCCAAGCTTTTTACTATACAGAAAAACAAGACAAGTCTCTTACAAATTACTTTATGGATTTTAAAAGAACTTATGAGGAGCTGAATATGTTGCTGCCATTTAGTTCTAATGTGAAGGTTCAGCAAACACTGCGCGAGTAAATAGCCATCATGAGTTTTCTAGCTGGTCTTCCTTCTAAATTTGAGACTGCTAAGTCACAGATCTTGTCTAGTTCTGAGATTTCTTCTTTACAAGAAGTCTTTAGTAGGGTACTTCGCATAGAAAGTACCTTATCCGCTCCAATCAGTAATGCCCTTGTCAGTTGAAATACTGATGTTTTTGATCGACCACATTTGAGACACGGCAATACAGGGGGGGATCAACTAGTAGTGGCAGCTCTGACACCCACACACAAGATTCAGGGGGAATTGTGTGTCATTATTGCCATAGACCAGGACATATGAAGCGTGAGTGCAAGAGACTTCAGTACAAGAATCAACATCAATATCAGCCTCCTAGTAACCATTATAAGCCCTCGGCTCACATTGCATCCACTAATGGAGCATCTGAAAAATCTATTCTTATCTCTGCAGATGAATTTTCCAGGTTTTCTCAGTACCAAGAATCACTAAAGTCTTCATCTACTCCTCACATCCTTTGCAATTGCTTGATTCAGGTAAATCAAACACCTATCTTGTTTCATCATCCTCCAAATGGGTCATTGATTCTGGTGCCACAGACCACATGACAGGTAATTGTAGTCTCTTTTCCACTTTTCAATCACACACCTCCATGTCTAAAGTAACTTTAGCAGATGAGTCGACATCTTGTGTTCTTAGGTCTAGCATAATTACACCAACTCCCTCACTTCCTTTGCCCTTTGTCCTACATTTGCAACAATTATCTTTTAACTTGATCTCATTAAGTCAGCTCACTCGTAATCTTAACTGTTGTATCTCATTCTTTCCCGATCATTGCTTATTTCAGGATCTTATGACGAAGAAGATTATTGGTAAAGGACATGAATCTGAGGTCTCTACATTCTTGACACGCAAATTCCAAAATCATTGACTTGCACTGGTGTTCCATCTCCTTTTGAAGCACACTACAGGCTGCACCATCCATCTCTTCCGCTACTCAAGAAACTTTGTCCACAGTTTAATAAAGTGATGTCATTGGATTATGAGTCTTGTCAATTTGCCAAACACCATCGTCTTAGTTCTAGTCCTAGAGTCAATAAAAGATCTAGTTTTCCTTTTGAATTAGTCCATTCTGATGTTTAGGGTCCTTGTCCTATCACTTCAAAAATTGGGTTTAAGTATTTTATTACCTTTGTTGATGACTTTTCTCGTGTTACTTTATTATATTTAATGAAAAATCACTTTGAGTTGCTTTCAATTTTTTTTGTATTTTGTGCTGAGATTAAAACACAGTTTAATGTCTCTGTTCATACATTGCAAAGTGATAATGCCAAAGAATATAAGTCATCCATGTTCCAAAATTATATGATTCAGAGTGGCATCCTTCACCAAACTTCTTGTGTTTGTACTCCATCCCAAAATGGAGTAGCAGAGCGAAAGAACAGACATCTTCTTGAAACTGCCAGAGCCCTTTTATTCTAAATGAAAGTTCCTAAATCTTTCTAGGCTGATGCCGTTTCCACAGTATGCTTATTGATTAACTGCATGCCTTCATCAGTTCTTCATGGTGAGATTCCTTATAGTATCTATTTCCTAACAAGACATTGTTTCCTGTTGACCCTCAGATATTTGGTAGTACATGCTTTGTCAGAGATGTTCGTCCGCAGGTCAGTAAGTTGGATCCAAAATCTTTGAAGTGTGTCTTCCTCGGTTATCCTCGTCTTCAGAAAGGTTATAGATGTTTTGTCATGATCTTAATAAGTATCTTATCTCAGCTGATGTCACTTTCCTAGAACACAGACCATATTTTCCATCTACTCTAACACCCCAACAGGGGGAGGATGATGATGTGTTAGTCTATACTACCCCACCATCTGCACCCATTATGGCACCAGCTCCTACCAGGCCTCCTATCACTCAGGTCTACACCAAACGACAACCACATCTTGATTCGGGTTCCACTTTTGATTCATGTCCGGTACCAATTTCTCTTTCGTCATTAGGTGATGATCTTCCCATTGTTTTACACAAAGGTAAACGTCAGTGTACTTATCCTGTTTCTTTTTTTATTTTTTATCATCATTTGTCACATTCATCTTGTCCTTTTATTGCATCCCTTGATTCTATCTCTATCCCCAAAACTGTTCATGAAGTCATATCTCATCCTGGATGGCATAAGGCAATGATAGAGGAAATGAATGCTTTAGATGACAATGGTACCTGGAACTTAGTTACTTTACCTACAGGAAAACGAGCTATTGGATGCAAATGGGTCTTCACGGTTAAGGTAAATCCCGATGGGTCAGTTGCTCGACTAAAAGCTCATCTTGTTGCTAAGGGATATGCTCAAACCTATGGTGTATATTATTCTGACACTTTTTCTCCTGTGGCTAAGTTGACATCTGTCAGATTGCTTATTTCTATGGCAGCTACTCATAATTGACCTTTGCATCAACTTGATATCAAGAATGCTTTTCTTCATGGTGATCTTCAGGAGGAGGTTTATATGGAGCAACTTCCTGGTTTTATTGCTCAGGGAGAGTATGGGAAAGTTTGTCGCCTTCAAAAATCTCTGTATGGTTTGAAACAGAGTCCCCGTGCTTGGTTTGGCAAGTTTAGTGAGGCTGTTGAGACCTTTGTCATGAAGAAAAGTAAGTCTGATCACTCAGTGTTCTATAAGAAATCAATAGCAAGCAACATTCTTCTAGTTGTATATGTGGATGACATTGTCATTACTGGGAGTGATACTACAAGAATTTCATCTCTTAAGTCTTTCCTTCATACTCAGTTTCACACGAAAGACTTAGGAATGCTAAAGTACTTTTTGGGTGTTGAGGTCACAAGAAGTAATAAAGGTATTTTTCTATCTCAAAGGAAATATGTACTTGACTTGCTGACTGAAACAGGAAAATTAGGGGCAAAGCCATGTAGTGCTCCAATGGTTCCAAATATGCAGCTTACTGGAGAAGGAGAACTGTTTGAAGATCCTGAGAGATATAGAAGATTGGTCGAAAAGTTGAACTATCTCACAGTGACTCGGCCAGATATTACGTATTTTGTTATTGTTGTTAGCCAGTTTATGTCTTCTCTAACAGTTCATCATTGGGTAGCCTTAGAACATATTTTATGTTACCTGAAAGGAGCACCTGGATGTGGTATTTTGTATGCAAATCATACACATACTCATATTGAGTGTTTCTCAGATGCAGATTGGGCAGGTTCCAAAATGGATAGAAGATCCACATCAGGCTATTGTGTTTTTGTTGGAGGAAACTTGGTCTCATGGAAAAGCAAGAAGCAAACAGTTGTGTCACGATCAAGTGAAGAATCAGAATATAGGGCTATAGCACAATCTGTGTGTGAGATAATATGGATATATCATCTCTTGAGTGAAGTTGGGTTTAAAACTTCAGTACCAGCCAAGTTATGGTGTGATAATCAAGATGCTCTTCACATTGCATCTAATCTTGTGTTCCATGAGCGAACTAAGCATATTAAGATTGATTGCCACTTCATCCGCGAAAAGATACAGCAAGGGTTGATTTCCACAGGGTATGTGAAGACTGGAGAACAATTGGGAGATATTTTCACAAAGTCTCTAGTTGGGGCCAGGGTTCATTATCTTTGTAATAAGTTGGGCATGATTAATATCTATACTCCAACTTGAGGGGGAGTGTTACAGATTATAATCAACATATAATTAGCATGTAATTAGTAGGCTGTTACAGAATGTAACTAGATATAATTAGGCTTGATTGATTAGCCGATTTATAGGGATACTCATTAGTATACATTTCTAATATAGCCTAGACTAGTTGTATATATTGATGTACTGATTTCCAAGTAAATATACGAATCATTCAGACTTCTAATCCTGTTTTTACAATTTGAATTATGACAACCTCATTCATTTGTCCAAGAATACCTTAAAGCCCAATATCAACCCAAAAGGATATAAAGAAGGACTTTGTGGCTTACCCCAACCACATAATATTAATGCAAAAGCTACAATTGACAATTTATTCAACTCTAAAAAAGTTAAATATATAACATTCCTATTATCACAATAAGATGAAATAGATTGCTATACGATATTAAGAGAGATAAGATTTTATCCTTAAATAAACAAGTTAAAATCAAAAGAAAAAAAGTAACTATAAGACAAAGCATATTATGCTAATTAATTCCTCTTTGATTTGTATATGCTCTGTTGCTTGCTCCTCTTTGACACCCGTCTATTTCGCTCACCTTCAACAAGTCTCACAAGCTATTTAGGCCTTCCAGTTAAGAATGCAATACATCTTAGGAGCATCCCATATACTACTCCACATGCATATCCTACAACTACTGCTTTCCAACCAAATTCTAATTTTTCTTCGTTGTGAGAGCTTATTGGATCTTATGGTTGTTCTTCATCATTATTGCATGATTTTGTCAGAGGAAATGCACATAGCCTTGGATTTCTCTCATAGGAATTATTTTGAAATGTATTTGAATTACTTACCTCATGGTATGATTCCTGTAAGATGGTTTTGTGCAAGGTTCAAGAAAGAAAGATAGTTTAGATTGGTGAATAAGGGTGTCAAGTGGTTCAGGTCAATGTGTGAACTCACAGGTTTTGACCTAATTCAATCCATAAAATGTGGGTTGAGTCAGATTCGCAGGTTGGGTTGAGTTGGAGAATACTCTAATCAACAGTCTATGGGTCGAGTAGTAGGTTTTGAAACATCTAACCCACGGCTACCCAACTCATCCATATTTTTTTTAAAATTAAAAAAAAAAGTCGTTTAGTCAGGTTAAAAAGTCGTTTAGCCACAGTTTTTAATCATAGCTAAACGATCACTAAAAAAAAAAGTTCATCTAGTGGAATGATGTCATTCCACTTTGAAGCCTAATAAAAGGTAAAAGCGTTCACACACAAACAATATATTCGTTCTCACTAATCACTATTTCGACCACTTACTCTCAAATTCCCAGTCTCTCAAATAAAAAATCCAAATCTCTATCTTCATATTTCAAGAACTGTAGCATCTTGAAAAAAATAGAAAGTGAAGTCAATGATTATGTCATTCCACATGATATGTGTGATGACATTGATTTTAATTGGTTAGAGTATTTTGTTATTTATGAATATTGAGACCTATTAGCTTAATTTAATTTATTCCAAATTTAAATTAGTAAGACTTATTAATTTGTTATGTACTTATGTGTATTTAATTTATTTGAAACTTATTATATTTGTGTAAGATCAGTTATGTGAATTAGTATGTGACTTGGTATATTTATATAAGACATGCTATATATAATAAAATTTTTATTTCGTATTGACTTTTTTTAGGAATTTTTTAAACATATGTCAAACCCACATATTTGACCTAACTCAACCCAATCTTAAGTAAATTGAGTTGAGTCAGGTTGAGGAAACAAAATTTTTTTAACCTAATCTACTACTCTAATAAACAGGTCAAATTAAAAATTGTTACAAAACTCATCTAACTCACTTGGCCAACACACCAATTGGTCAATGCGAAAGTAATATTGGTAGTTTGATGAGAGGTCCAACCACTCTAGACTTGTTAACTCTCCCAATAATTATGGAATATTTCCACTAATCTATCATGTGACAGGTTAAACTTGCTAACTCTCCCAATAATTGTGGAATATTTCCACTGATTCTATCATGTGTCAGGTTAAGGCCTAATAAGTGAATTTAATTCTCCAATGACTTTGGGAATCTCTCCTTCAAACTGGATTTGTTTCCAATGCACCTATCAAGATTCTATGCAACCATGCACCTAAAATATTGACTTGTTAAAGCAGGTAAAAATGTTTTATAAATCTTTTTATTCTCAAATAACGGTATTTGCAAAGTAGGGCACATAATATGGTGATTCTCAAATTGCATCATTAGAGTAACTTTTTTATATTTTGATTTGAGCACTACAAACAATATTCACATAATATCTAGATCCTAAACATGCTCAAGCAACAGAAGAACTACAAATAACAGATTTAGCAAATCAGGAGAATCAATCTCACAATTCAGCTTGATACTTGAACCCAAATGGGTTGAACTTCCCAGCTAACTTCATTCCATTTTTAGCAAGCCGTACATATGTATTGTGGCATATCACAATTCAATTGTTCAATGACCAATGCTTCATCTAACTATCCTAACTCTGGTTTCTCATTTTCTTAGGTTTCCAATTAACTCACCTATAAAACTTTAATACTCAACAATTTCTATAGGGAAAAAAAATCCAAAATTCAAACCAAAACAAATGCATTAGGAAGACCCTGGTGTAGATTATGATCTCTTGCTGGAGCCAAAGGACAAGGGTGCTTACCAGCAATGGTGGCGCGGCAATTCGAGCAATTGGAGTGGTTGCTGAGCCAAAAATTGATGCACTCAGCATGAAACGAATAGGGGTGTCCAGCGGGTCGGGTTGACCCACGAATTCGCGGATTTTGACCCAACCCAACCCATAAAATGCGGGTTGGGTTGGGTTTGCGAGTTAGGTTGGGTTGAAAAATGTTCAACCCACAACGTGTGGGTCAGGTAACGGGTTAGAACATTTCCAACCCGCACAACCCAACCCACCCACGACCCTTTTTTTTTTTGTAAAATCAGTTTCCACTCACCTCCAATCTATAACATTCACTCCCATTATTAAATTTTTGAAGGTTTTTTATGATGATACTCTTACTTTTTCTGGATCATTGCATGTTACTTCAAATACTTTCTTTCAAAATTGTGTGACATCAATAAGTTTATAAAAAAGTGGATTGGATGGAATGATCCAATTTTGAAGGAGATGACCATTTCCACAAAAATGAAGTTAGATAAATATTGGAATGACATTGATGGTTCTCTAAATTACTTATTGCTTGTGGCTATTATCCTTGATCCAAGGTATAAAATGGATTATGTTGAGTTTTGCTTGGAAAAGATGTATGACTTGAAATTGAGTGTGAAAATTATAAAGAGGTTGGACGATTTTATGAGGACATTGTTTGAACATTATCAACAAATGCATCCTATTCCTCTTGATGCTAGTGATTCTAGTTGCATATCATCTGATGTTCCTTCATCTACATATGATAATGATATTGAAGATGACAATGATAGTTATAAATCCGAGTTTAGATTGAAAGTGAAGAAAAAATAACATGCGGTATAAAAAATGAGCTTGAGAGGTACAAGGAGGATGGTGTGGAGGATGATATTGATGACTTTGATATTCTTACATGGTGGAGAGAAAAGACCAAAGAAATATCATGTTCTTTCATTAATTGCTAAGGACATCTTAGCAATTTTTGTTTCTACAGTTTCATCTGATTCAACATTTAGTACTGGAGGGTGAGTTCTTGACCCTTTTTGTAGTTCTTTGCAACCTACCACTGTTGAGGCATTAATTTGTGCTCAAAATTAGTTGAGGACTTCTAAGAAACCCATAAATTTATAGGTTTAGATAGATGATATTGAGAAACTTGAAGCTGGTAGTGTGTTATATAGAACTCATTCAATTTGTTTAATGAATTATTAATTATCTATTACTAATTGTTAATACTTTTTTAGTATGTTTATGTCAGCTGTTAGAGAAGAAATTGTGGGTCTTAAACATTGATTCTTTTAGATGTTTGCGGTTTAATGGTTGACTTTCTAATTCTTATGAACTTATTCTTTCATTGTTAAGTTAAATTTGTATGTTTTGACAATTGTCTTGTTGATTGTGCAGACTAATGAGGAAAGGAGGGCACGCCATCGTGCAGAGTTCTATGAGATGTCCATGGATCCTAAATACTCATGGTGACATTTTAGGATGCTTTCTCCTCATTTTTGTGTTGTTCTAATCAGGTTTAAGTGTAGGCATTGCGATGTTACTCTCAAAGTGAACAAAGAAAATAAGTTCATAAGACTCTTGATGCATCTAAGTAACTGTCGTGTTGAAAATCAATGGATCGTTTAGATGATAAAGAGTATATGGATAAAATAGAGAGTGAAGTCAATGATTATATTATCTATAATTCATATGACATGCGTGATGACACTGACTTTGATTGGTTAGACTAATTTGGTGTTTAAGTTATGATTAGCTTTGTTTAATTTATTCAAGACTTAGTAAGACTTGTTAGTTGTTAATTTGTTATGCACTTATTGACTTATGGTGTTTAGTTTATTTGATATTGAGACTTATGATATTAATTTCTTATATTTTGTATTTTAATTTTTTTTCAAGATTTTTTTTTAAAATGTCGGACCCACGGGTTGGACCCAACCTAACCCACTATTGAGCGGGTCGGGTTGGGTCAGGTCAAGTTGAGAAAATCTCTTGATCGAGTCGAGTCGGGTCGAGGAAAAAGATCTCTTACGCGGGTCAGGTCCAAAAATGACGTTGAACCCACCCAACCCAACCCACAGACACCCTTAGAAACGAATGCTTACAAGCACTCAGCTGCCGGGGTTTTTTTTGTTGTCGGTGAACACCAACAAGCAAACGGGGCACTCGCCGCCGATTTCCTTCACATAGGCGTCCTTCCGGTACTTGAGGTAGGAAACAATAGCAGCAGCACCATCGTGGGGGGTGTTAGAGGTGACGAAGGGTTCTCCAAAGTTTTCCTCTGGTTTCTGGCGGTGATACAGGCACCCGAAGGCAAAGATGAAGGTGTAGATCAATACGGGGATGGTGATGGCGGCTACGAGGGCGAGGAGGAATTCCAGAGGGGATAGATCAACGGAGCTAGGTGGGCCCGGGAAGGGCGGCTAGGCGGAGTTGATTCTCACTGCTCAGAACAATGTGGTGGAGGTATCACCTGAAGATGGAACAGATTCAGGGAAAATCTCATTCATTGTTATGCAAATAGCAAACATGTAAAGGACCAAAATGCAATAGATTTTCTTACCATTTTCACCAGGTAACTTGTAATCGATCTTAACCGTGGATGGAAATTTTGACTAGATCAACGGTCCTCGATCAAAGTCTTGACAGGTGCATGAGTGCAACTGAAACTTGAAAGGTGCACCTTAAACCGTTTAACAAACCTGTTAATTGACAAATCAATAAACTGATGTAAAAAGATAGGAGAAATGTTACTTGCATAGCAAATTGCAGAAGATATATCACTGGTCAATTTGTTATTTGAGATCAAAAAGAATAAAGTGCCATCAGGTGGAATAGGAAGATGTCCTTGCAGCATGTTGAAACTAAGATATATTTTTGAAATGTTCCCCAACCATGAGAGATGGCCAACTGATGTAAAAAGGTTATGAGAAAGTTCTAAATGAGACAATAAACTGTTTCCCATATCATTCAACCATTTCGAAATCCTTCCATGAATTTTGTTCCATGAAAGATCTAAATATTGAAGATTTTGGAGCCGTTCTTGTAAATGAAGGTTCTCAGAGCGAAGTGAGAGAACATCATTTGTTGAAAGATCAAGTCTTTCTAGATTTTATAGCTTTGAAAATTGATGAAAATCCAAAAAGCCACTCAAGTTATTTGATGATAGACTCAAGTAAGTAAGATTTACAAGATGAAACATTAAGTTTGGTATAGTACCATGCAACTTGTGTACGAGAGATCACATTCTTTCAACGAATAACTAAAAAATTCACCAATAGAACCTGTGAGCTGGTTATGGTGAAGATGGAGACTTAGTAATGGGAAAGAAAAGCACCCTTGTGGAATTGTTTCATTCAATGAATTTTGAGACAAATCTAGATAAACCAAATTTGCACACCAGCCAGTTTTTTCTGGAATCAGGCCAACTAATTTATTAGATGAACAATCCAGATAAATAAGTTGCTTTAAATGAAACAATGATGATGGCAGTTGGCCTCCAAGGTTGTTGCAGAAAGTAACAAAACTTCTAGTTTGCTAAGCATGCCAAACAATATATGGGATTAGACCACTAAATTTATTGTCCGATAAATCTAAGAAAGTGAGATGTTTAAATTTTGAAAGTAATGACAAGATCTCACCAACTATATTGTCATTGGAAATATCTAAGGTAGTGAATAGTTGATGGTCTAAAGGTGATGATGGTATCTCGGCGCTAAAATTGTTGGATGAAAGGCACAAAAAAGTTACCCGTGTCAAGTTCCACAAAGTAAGGGGGACCAAATCCTTCAAAGTTGCAGTGAGAAAGATCTAAGAAAGTGAGTTGTTGAAGGTTTGAAATTGATGATGGTATCTCACCACTGAAGTAGTTCCAACTGAGGACCAAATGAGTAAGTTGCTTGAGGTTCCACAAAGACAAAGGAAGCAATCCATCATATTTGCATTCAGAAAGATCCAGATGGTTAATAGACTTCAAAAGATCCAAGTACTTGAGAGGAGTGCTCCAGTCAGACTTTGAAAGGTGACCTTGGAGATTCTCATTCCATGAAAGATCAAGCTTTAGAAGATTGGGTAAGCAGAAAATGCTATTTGCCAAATGTCCCTGCAATCCAATATCTTTATGACTAAGAGAGATCAAAGAGGATGACAAATTTGCAAGCAAAGATGGTGTTCTAGACCGAGATCTAGACCACGCTTGGTGGACCAACCGGCACACATACCACCAGGATCCGCCATGAACACCAAAGCTAAGTATCGGACACTGTCAAGATCTCGGTACCAATTATATCGGACTACGGTATTAGGCAAGTATATTAAGATCACAAGATTTGTGTAGAGGGTGAATCTCAAAATATTCGTAACTGTCAATCATTATCTTACGAAATTATAGTACCCATAACTGCCTTAAGCTACTCATAATCATAGTATTAATGTTTCGATCTTATAGAGATTTTCTGCTACAATTAAGGGAGACCAAACCCTAATTGCACTCTATAAATACCAGGCTTAATCACCTTTTACTGGTAACTTATTGCTTGCAGCATACACTGCTTGTCCACAGCCTGACTTAATGTTGGAGTCCCTTTGCAGGTACCAACCCCCATGATTCAACACGCTTTGTTGTTGTTGTGCAAGGAGAAAGCCACCAAAACATGTTTATCTCAGGTATACATCAGTATCCACTATTGAATAGATGGGGAACTTGTTTTAATGGAAGACATATCTATGCCACCAAGAGCAAGCTCCTTCAAACCGCTTATGTTTAGTATGAGGTTTTTCCAGGTTAATGGTTCAAATCTCAACCCACTGTATGAGAAATCAAGTGAGACTAATTCCGACAGGTGAGAGATTTTGGAAGGAATAGTACCACCAGATGGAGAGGATGATAGGTGTGTGAGAGTTACAATTCACCATCGAAAATCATTGTGAGACAGGTTGAGTTGTTGAAGATGAGTAAGCTGAAATAGGGTGCTGTTGGTATGGATCTTACCTTGAAGCCAACTACAACTAAGGTCAAGGCCAATCACGTGACCTGTCATGGTGTCGCACGTGATCCCATCCCACTGGCAGTAATTTGTACCATTTGCCCATGACAGTGTCCTAGGATATCATGACTGATAACCAGCACACAATTCGGAAGCTAAATTATCGAGAGCAAAGGAGTTTTTGAATTAAAGCAAGGCAGAACTCTCATCGTGATTGCACAATGGCACCACACCAACGAAGAAGAGTATGAAGGAAATTGAAAAAGCAACAAGTGGAAGGAAAAATGGATAAAGTAAGGTAACAGAAACCACCCCATTGGAGTTCAAATTTGGAAAGTAGAGCAAGAGGGTTTTGCAATGCAACCAATTGATGGACGAACATAAATTTATATGAAACGTTTAATATGCTCCTGAAAATTTGGGAGCATGAATGCTCTCGGCTATGTGGACCGTTGATATTATTAAAAAACAGATCAATGACTGTTTTTTAGTATCAACTACCTTCATAATAGGTCAATCTTGTAAGTAAGGAGAATTGGATGTTCGGTCCCTCAACATATGAAAAATTATGTTTAGGATCCAATCAAATGAACCATTACAAGAACTACCGAAGCATGGAACAAGGAACAAGACAAAAATCATCGAAAAATATGCAACTGAAGCATGCTCAAAATCTGAGTTTCCAAGAAAGTAACATAAACTATTGACTTTTTCTCACCTTTTCTCCCTATTATTTTTTCTTTTTGCCATTATTTTCCAAAATTTTCCCAAAAAGTTGTAGCTAAACTTTGCTCTCTTTTCTTTTTTGGTTTCAACAAGTTTCCTTTTATTCTCAGATTAAGACTTTCTGATGCATTTCTTCAACCTTAGATTTCATTTTTTTTTCTCTAGTTCGCATGGATCCAGCGTCTGTGATTCAGATTTTGCTTTCTCTGTTTTGCTTTTGTGGTGTGCGTCATATTCTCTTAGATCAAACGAACAAATTTTGATAATTTTTTGTCTTTAATAAAATATTTTTAGGAATTTTGATTGCTCATAAAATTATTAAATCTTTTATGTGCATTATTTAATCTGGTGCGCAAACTCATGGAGGTGTTATAGAATATTTCCATAACAATAGATTTGCACAAAAGTCAACTTTGAGTTCATATACCTTTTTAGTTTGACTAGTTTCCCTATTATGGAATGAATTTACATTTGAAATTTGCAAATTTCAATAATGTTCTTAGACACTTTCTGCATTATGAGCTGCTTTTGAACAAGCTGTTTTATGCTGGTGCAGTGACATTGAAGGGTAATGGGTTTTATATTCTTCATAACTCATGGCTGTCTAGGATCCCGAAGTTGCATCATTGTTTATACTGAATCAAAGGGCCTAGGGTCAAATTGTGGCAGGATATTGATATTGGGGGACAAAAGGAGCAAAGATGCCTGGTATAGAGTCAATAATGGGCTGGTCTTTTATTTAACTCTTAACAAGCAGGGAAATAGAAGAAAACTTGTTACAACCTTCAAATTAAAAGGCCTTTATGGAGGATAGAAACGTAATCTAAAACAAATTGTAACCCTTAAAATAAAACTAATCCTCTCCGTCTAAGGTAACTTGAGCCAAAGAAACTACCACTGTAGTACAAACAGTAGCCATCAACAGTTCCCATCCAAACAACAATCCAACATTTAATTGTAATTGACCCCTTTTTTTACTGTATCAATTGGTTAGAGTTTTTTAAAGTCACAAAGACAAGAACATTGCTATGATATTGTTGGTTTATTTTTTGCCATGTTATGGTATTGTGTTGATTATATACATGTTAGATTCTAACTTAAAACCAATTGGCATTAAGTGCCACTGTAGTGTGAACAGTAGCCATCTACAGTTCCCATCCAAACAACAATCCAACATTTAATTGTAATTGACCCCTTTTTTTACTGTATCAATTGGTTAGAGTTTTTTAAGGTCACAAAGACAAGAACATGACTTAAGAGTTTGCTATGATATTGTTGGTTTTTTTTTTGCCATGTTATGGCATTGTGTTGATTACACACATGTTAAATTCTAACTTGGCATTAAGTGGAGTGGCCCAACAAATATATAAACCGTACCCGGAAGATTGAGGCAGGCGATGTAGGACTCTTAACATTTTGCATTGCTTACTGTTGCTGACGATACTGTAGGAAACTGTCAGCTGATGAGAAAACAATACTTGGGACAGCTCTAACCAGATTGTCTCCTGAAAACCTAATCAAGGCATTGCAGATGGTTTCTGAGAATAACCCTACCTTCCAACCTGATGCTGAAGAGGTGGACCTTGACATTGATGCCCAGGTCTGTCATGTTATCTATAGCTACTAATGTTTGCTATTTTCCATTTTCCAATTTTGTCTGTCCTATCCTAAGTGGTTATTGTTTAGCAATGCATGTGCCTTCTAGCTACTCACCATTTTTTAGTAATATATACAGAGCGACTACACACTGTGGAAGTTAAACGTTTTTGTGAAAGATGCACTAGAAGTTCAGGGAAGAAATGCCCAAGACACAGCTGTTAACTATAACGATAACACTGGGGACAATAACAACTCCAAAAGGAGGAGAATTTTGTGATTCTTTGCCTATACATCTCTAAAAAGGACTAAAAATCCATCTACTTTGTGATTCACTTGTGAAGCATATAACGCATTAGTTTAGTTTGATTGAGCGGATTGCTTGAGAACTTCTAGAGTTAGACAATTTAGTATATAGGATCATTCTGTAAAACCATCTATGGTAAGCTCAATGATATCTTGAGGAGAACAAGAAACTCTTCTAGTTTGACAATTTGTTTTTGACATATTGGACAACAATCTTAAATGCTTAAGCCTTAGTGTACATCACTAAGAAATAGTATCATATGGAAAGATCTACGCATATTCAACGTTTTTTTTTTCTTTTTTCTATTTCACCATCATATGCACAAGATCGTATGTATAGAAAACGGGTATGACGAACAAAATTTGCAAAATCATCCGGGCTGAGAGTTAACTAGCAGATACTTCGACGTTTTGACAACACCAATTTTAATTTACTGTTAACAATTCATACTCTATACGCTTTTGATTTGGCATATTAGAAAGTTCCACCAAGAAATTTACCCCCACAACCTCTTGCATAGAAAAGTCGGGCAGAGCCAAGGTAAAAAGGTAAAACAATTACTTAGCCAAAATATTGGTCAAATAAACGTTTTGTTATCAACCTTCTCATCACAACATGCATTAAACCACCTTATACAAATGGAAACAAAATATTTAAATGAACTGCACATGAATTTAAACTAAGCAGTGAACAAAAGCCTACCAGCTCATATTGTTGAACAAAAAACCCATCACCGACATGCTTTAATTATTAGATGATACCATGGTATACAGATAATTAAAATAAGTAGTAAGAATATCTTCACCACCTCGACATAAAAGCCAACCTTCTATCACCTGATAATCATTTCCTCCATCATTTGCCCAACCATAGAATTATCTAAGTACTGTGGAGTGTGGATATACAACATAAAAATATAGGATAGGATTGTTTTTTGGTATTCTATTAGTGTTCAGATAAGATTCTCAAGAGGGATTCTGCGGTAAACACTCAGATTTTAGGCTTTAATTTACAGCACGTCAGCTTCAATCCCTGTATCATCTAATGCCTTTCTCATTTATCCTGCTTTGTTCGTCCTTCCTCGTCCCTACTGATAAAAACAAGATAACACACAAAACAAGAGAAATGGAGAAAGCAAACAAGACAGCAACAGATCCCACTAATCCTAAGCTTGAGACATCTTGCAAAATTAGACAAGGTAAGATATATCAAAGAAGAGGAGGTTTCATCCAATTTGTCTTTGGTTGCAGTCAAACACAAACGAACTGTATTCCTAAGTTCTCATTCTTTTAAAACAGAATGAGGATGGCATGTTTCTTCCTTACAAGTTATAACTGCTTCAAAAACTCTTCAGAAAAAGGTGCAATAATACAACAACAACAACAACCAAAGCCTTTTACCACTAGGTACAACATACATCAAAATTCTGCTTAAGTTTTAATCCAAAAACTTAAACACCATTTATCATCAAAAGATCAAAGCCATGATATGTTTCTGTTTTTCAACCAACACTTTGCTGGACTTCAGGCACTATTAAAAGTCAGCAAATACACTGTCAAACGGTGTAAGCACTTAACATAGTTCAGAAAACGTGAATTGATTCATACCCAATTTGCAATAAGTTTCTGATACATAATATAGTAAACTTTCACAAAATAAACTAAGTATGGGACTCTGCCAACTACTCCTAACTTATACCGAAGACACTCCAATAGGTATGGGTCACCATACACTTAATCAAAACATCTTTCAACAACTAATTATATATAATATAATATTACACATTACAAAATACTGGTGTACATCAGAAATCTCAGCTGCATCAACAAATGGCAAATCCCAAATGGACACATCTTTATGGATAAGACTTACCATTGTATAAAGATATTTGACAAGAGCAGCAAGAATAGGTTCTTGACTCAATCAGAGCCTGTACTGTAGTAACTTTTTTGTTCTTCTTCTTTGTGAAGAAACACCAGCTAAAAGCCTTACACAGCACTAGACCTTATACAAGGGATAGAGAAACAACTTAATCTAAGTCAACAAAACCAAATGCACACCCCACGTAGTGGATGATCTAACACATGCAAAACCAAAAGGCATCTAAATTCAGATCCCATCAAATCCTGAAATTATCTAACTACTGAGGGTAAACAATACAATAAAAGATATGATATATGATTATTCCTTTGATATCATTTAGGCGTTTAATTAGTGGGTCTCTTCAAAGGTATTCTTTAACAAGTAACCACAAATATTGAAGTTTTATTGCTTCAGTGAATTCTAAAATGTTTTTCTCTGTCGCCTTACAGTTTGTTGTTGCAGTTTCCTCTCTTTTATCTAATAATAAATATCTTCCATTAAGAAACATAATTAATAAAATTAATGCATCATATAATCATGTAAAAACCAAGTTTAAATGGCGCAGCAAATGCAAATGTATCAAGACTGTCATCAATTTTGATTGGCCATATTTGAGTTGAATTGGAGCAAACATGAATAAAGAATAATAAAATGCACCCATAGACATGTGGCTTGGAGTGTAGGCACTTTCATATAATCATATTCATTACCTTAAACCAATATTTTTCTCCTATCACCTTGCAAGAGCCAATTTAGCCTTATACAACTTCAATAGCTCATCAGCTTCCTTCTCATGACTAAAGACATACTTACTCAAGAAGACCCTTTCAACACACAGAAATATTGCACTCAAGTAAAGCTTGTTCACCAGACCCTTTGACAACAAAGCTAGAATGACAGAACCCCTTGGAATAATTCGTTTTTCCAAGCTCATGGTCAGCACTACTGGACACCTGGCAATAGCAGAAGACTCGTAGCTCAATTTGTTCACCAGGAAATCCATGATCGCCTCAATCTTATTGCCTGAAGTTGCCATACACCGTGGCTGGACTCTAAATGCTGCACGAATATCATCATCAGTCCAACCCCACCTTTTATAAAGACCTTCATTCCTTGCCCACGCGGATCTGCTTATGCATATCTTTACATTAATAGCTACAACGAATTGCAACCTCGAAGGATTAAACTTCAATTCCTTCACTTCCTCCACCATGTCCTTAAATCGCTTAGGAGTTTGCTTCAATGAGCGGGGGAAGTATTCAATAAATCTAATAATAAGTGATTCAGGAACCCCTTCTTCTCTCAGTAGTTTGATATTTGGAGCCGAATATTTGCCAAGATCAAAGAGAATACCCGAATGGCGTATAATAGCTTTCATGATCTTATCTTTAGACTCAAACATGTTGTTGAAGAAATCAAAGCAGGGAATAATTTCTTTGTGCAAGCTTCTTCTGAGGATGTCAGGACACCCCGTTATGATGTTGCGTATGTCAGAGTTAGAAAAGCCTTTGGACTTGAAAAATTCAATTTTGGGCTGAAAAGCTTTCTCAGGATCAGATGCAAGGAAAGCTGGGACAGTTCCAATGACATTTAACAGCTGGGTTTGTGAGAAACCAAGGTTCTTGAAGAACTCAATCACTGAGTCAGGTTTTTGCCGAGTTTCAAAATGAATGCGCTTGGAAACGGAAGCAGCTTGTCGTGGTGAGTATCCACAAGTGTCAATGAGGTATGAGGCTGCAAAAGAGTGTCCTTTTGATTTTGAAGTGTTGGAAATCAATCTCAAAGAAACCCATGTGTGGTTTTGCGAGAAAACCAGTTTTGGAGAAATGTTCCTGCTAAGAAAATGAAACATGGGAGTGAGAATGGGAGAATGAAGTGAACTCACCAATTTGGGAACACACTATGATCTGTGTTGGGATCAAGCTGAAACTCTTCTCTGCACCAAACCCTCCTCCCTTTCTTCTTGTTCAGGTGTGAAGTGAGAGCAAGTATCAAACGCACGGCCGTTCCAACCAAAATTGTGCTAAAAGTAAAACGACATTATGGTATCTGTTTGATTGTGTCGTTGTAGGCAGTAGATACGCACTTGGAATTTGAAAGTAGATAACGCTTCTAGGGTGTTTTGTCCTTCGGCGGTTGCTAGTATACACCCTTTAATGAAAGGGTGTATCAAACACTATGTATTTTACTTATAATAATTAGTTTTACAATATTTTAAAAGTAATCCTTTAAATAAATTAATTTGTAACTTAGTCCTAGACAAACTCCAGCTATTGTTATTATGGCTGGCCACCATTTCTAACCCCAAACCACCGGACCTCCTTCCCAATCGTCGGAAACCACAAACAGGATAACCACCACCATAGTTGTCCTCTGAAACCAAGAATCATTAGAAACCACAACTCGATCGACGTCATCGGAAACCACCGAGCCCACGCGTGTCTACCGCTATACTCAGCCACCAAATCGCCAAGTCGGTGCCATCACGGCACCAGACTGCCACTACCTTACCGAACCCAGCTCTGCCGCTACCCAGACTGGTGGCCTCCGTCGAACCACCTCGCTCCCCATCTCACCCATGGCCAAACCAAACACCCATTCATACCCCACGCGTGTCTGCCGCCATACTCAGCCACCAAATCGCCAAGCCGTTGTCGCACCTGAGGTCGTTGGGGTCGAAGGCAGCGGAGAAGAGGGTTTTATAGGGGTTGGCGAAGGTGCCAGAACATAGGCTGAACGAAGCCGCAATATAGAGGCGACAGACCATGGAAGAACTGGGGTAACTGTTGGTGATTCATGAGTTCCTTGTGGAATGACAGAGGCCGGACTACTATGCACAGAGGAGAGATGGTACTGGGTTCGCGGGGGAAAATGACGCGGAGGCTCCGATGAGGCTGGACAGCAGTTCTGGCTTGGGGTTCGACTCAGATCTAGATGGTGATTTTGACCTTGGGGAAAATGATGTTGTGCTTGATCTTTCGGAAAGTATTATCGCTAGTTTGTGGACGGTGGAGCTCGTAGCTGCTTCGGGTTTGGCGATGGTGGAGCTGCCGTTGGCGGCGAGGAGGCTAAGGGGGGAGGGCAATAGTGGTGGGCAGAAAAGATGGGCAGCGAAGATGGAAAATGAGAAAGGAACAAGGATTATTTTGTAATTTTACAAAACTTGTTAAGAAGGTATTCAGTGTATAATGGTAGTCATTGATTTTTTTTAATATAAATCAATGATTCAGATGGGACCGTGTATCATACACCTTAAAATGCAAAGTGTATATTAGAATTAGCCTTGTCCTTCATTTGGGAAAAAAAGAAATAATACTTGCATTAACGTGAATAAGTGGAACCTAGGGCTGTTCATGGGCATGCTGGATATGGCTTGGTCAAAGTTAATTTAATTGGGTTAAGTTCTTAAATTTATGTTTAATATAATTTTTGAATCAAGTTCAGATTATATTTTAAGTTGTTCTATACTCGATCTTATTTTATATATTTTTAAAATTTATAATTTTATAAAAATTAATAATAAATTATAAGATTTTTTAATTTAAATAAATATTTTTATATCAATATAATTTATTTTAAAATATATATTATAAAATATTTCAATTTCATAATTTTTATTTTATATTTTTAAAATTTTATGACTTAATTATACATAATATTTAAATACGTAAATTTTATTTAAATGTCGAGTTAACTCAATCTTGACCTAGTCATTAATTAAGACATAATCATATTAGATCTAGATTTTAAAGTTTGGTCTAATAAAAATATTGAATCAAACTCTGATCAAGTTAAACTTGTCTAACTTGACCATGAGCACCCCTAATAGAAATATATCTTTAACATTTACTTGAAAACTACATGTAATCTTATTCATAAAAAGAAATTTATTGTAATATAAAATATTAATAGAAAATATAACTTCACAAATTTTAACAGTGAGATTTTAAACTGCAATCTTTATAGCTATTTTTCTAATTGCAAAAGATCATAATCCATGAATAAATATGTTCATAATTTAGATTATCTAAAAAAATTACATTAGCGTCTTAAAAGAAATATAAATAGATTAATATGTGAGGTTTAAAAAGCTATTTGAATAGTTTGTGGTTTCACATATTTAAATAAATAAGCTTTTATTTTTAAGTTTTAACTTGATATGTATATTAAATAGAGTTGACCTAAAATAGAGAGGGGATAGGCACCCACTTATTCCCACTCTTACTTTTAACACTCCTTTGGGTGATTCTAGCGTTTTTTTTTTCTTCTCCCTTGAAACTACTTATTTTACTTTCCTTCTCATTTGTTGTTGGGTTGATTACCATATTGTCATACAAAACTTATTTTTCTAACCACTTTAAGTCATTTTCACCAATAGTAAACCATTTTGGATAATTGCAAGTGTGATTTCCACCTTTATTTAGTATTGAGAATGTAATTTATATTTTAATTATGTAACTGATTTTGTTTAATAACCAAATTTTTATAATTATCCAAAGGTTAGAGAGACATTAGAGCTATTTCCACCACAATGTTCCACTAACTACGTCAAGGAAGCTATTTGATCATAGTTGACAATCATTTCTTAGGTTTTCCTTTATTTTCACTTAATTTTCTTTCAAACTATTTCCATTTATTTTATGATTTGTTAATGTAAAATTTCTGTAAAAATTAGTAAAGAAAATTGAATACATTGAAATTTTTGTTTGATAAATGTGTTCTTTATACAGAGTTTTTTAGGCTTGAAAGCTCTTGCCTAAAGCCAAAACCAAAACCTAATAAGCAAAGGGCAAATCACTCAAAAGTGGAGGATGCTAATATAGACCCAACAAGTTTGGGTCCATCAATGGATTTTATTTGACTATATTTATATATAGATTTGTGTATATATAAAAATTATTAGTTAAAATTTATAAATTTCTTATATTTATAGTTATTCGTAAAAAGAAATATTGATCTGACTAAATTTCTGAGTGAATTTAAATGTCACTAGTTAAAATCTGTAAAAATTTAATTTTAATCCGAGTCATTGATTTATTTTAACAACAAATTAATGACCCAAAATCAATAGTCTATCCATGGACCCAAAAATTTTGGGTCCATTTTAGACTTTCCTCTCAAAAGTATAAGGAAAAAGATCATCATACACCTCTTTTAAGGATATATGCATTATTAACACTCTTTTTAAGAGTACTAGATTTAGTGAAAGAAAGTGTTAAGAAAAAGTAAGTATGATGAATGGTATTGGGAGAAGTGTGAAAAAATGTATATGCATTATTAATGATAATAATAGTAGAACTGAAAGTATAATAAAAGCCTCACACCCAAAAATGAAGTAGTCATTTAATACATGATCAATCAAATCATACATGTACCAAAGGCTTTTCCACTAAGCTGATAGGAATAGCACAAGGGGAAGGAGCCTTTACATATATGAGACCACCCTTACTAAGAGGTAAGTTTGCTCCCCTCCATATCTTACGAAAATAAATTTAAGCATTAGAGTGTCTTTCATATGTACTTATCTCGTCTTGTCACTAGATTCAGAGCTATGGAGTACTTGGAGCACTACAAAAGCTTGAACCAACAAAATATATGGATCATGATATCATGAACCCAATAACTTTGGGTCAATAATGGACTCTTTAATTTGTTTATTTAGCAGTATTTATATGTAAATTTGGGTATATATAAAAATTATCAATTAAATCTGTAAATTTTTTGTATGTATAATTATTCGTAAAAAAAGAGAATAATTTAACTAAATTTCTATACGAGTATTACTAGTTAAAATCTATAAAATTTTATCTTTTTAATCTAAGTCATTGATTTATTTTAATAATAAATTAATGACTCAAAAAGCCATAGTTCATCCATGAACCTCTTATTGAGGTCCATGTTAAAATTTTCCAAAATATATAACACATATACATTGAAGAAGTTTATAATGCTCCAAAAAATTATTGGAGCGTGGATACTCCTTTTGAATCATTTATTATGTAGACAAATAAATGTATAGTTGAGATTAGTGCCTGCAACTTAGTCAATAGGTTATTTTGTAAAATTGTTAATTTTAAATTAGTCCCTTAGTCAGTAGGTTATTTTGTAAAATTGTTAATTTTAAATTAGTCCCTTAAAAAAAATTGTGTATAAGGATTTGCAAAAGGTTTCTTGTTTCTCTCATCCCAAGTCCTCTGGTCCCACCCTCCCACCTTTGCCTTTTTAACTACTCGAGTCATTAATTTCAATTTTCAAGTTTTCAATCATTGCAAAACCTTGAAAATATTCATATATATGGTTCACAACAATTTCTTTAAATTTTATAATTTTTTTCTATTGAAACAAAATTAAAACTTTATTTACTAGTTCTTTTCTTTGAGCCAACATTTATTGAGATGGATGACTACTCAATGGCATCAATCACAAGTTACAACCATTAATTTCTCATTTAATCATTCATCTGATGCTCAACAAGATATTATGCTTCCTTCTACAAGATAAAAGAAACTGAGTTGGTTTTGAAGCCAAGGTTGTGGGATTCTTTGGACTGATAAATATGAAATTCTAGAAATTGATGGAAGGTCTGGGTTTCTACAAAGCATGGTACTCTGATTGGATGAAACTTTATGTTGAAAAAAGAGATTACTCTAATGAATCTTGTAATATTCTCTTGTGTGGTCATTGGTATTCACATTCTAGGCCATTTATCAAGCACGACAAACCTCAGGGACTTGCATCCAAGTATGGCATATTCCACATCATCTGGACAAATATTGTAGAAATAAGGCAGCATTGGACCTTCCAAACTCCCATAACTCTCAAAAGCATGAATCCCACCTTGTGAAATCAATTGCTACGAAGTTCTGGCCGTGCTCTGCAAGCACAACCACCATTTTGATATGAAATGTCGCCATGTCTACAACTTAATGAAGGTCTTTTTAGAGAGATAAAGTTTGAGAGAGAAAAAGATTGGGATGGAGATTTGTTTGCTAGAATAAAAAACAAAAAAAGAAAAAAAAGAAAGGTTAAGGGGTTATAAAATTAAAAACACAAATGAGAGAGGAGCTCTTTGAAATTATGTGAAAAACTGACTATCGTGGGTTAAATTGTTGGAGCATCCATGCTCATGCTCAAAAACTTTTTTCTGGAGCATTGTAAACATTTTCACATTATTTCGAACAGACTTGTGATCTTTTTCTTTAATTTGGCTTAAAGACTTAGCTGTTGATCACAACTTGTAGGTTTTAGAATCTTTTTCTTGATGAAAAGTTTGCACTAGAGAAGAGTGGAATTTTCTTAAAATCTCTCTCAACTTGAATTGTACATATTCTGCCTTTGAATCATTGCAATTAATTAAATTTCTAACAAAAATAGATCTACAACTGAGATTTCAATTGAGTTAATTGATGCACAATTTTTAGTTTCAAACAAGTCTACAAACTTGATGCGGGATTAATTGTTGCATTGCGAACCCAAGTGCAAATTGTTTCAAGTAATAAATTTCTCAGGAGTCCGAGGTCGATCCACAGGGAATTGTTGAATATTAATTAAGGTGAAGTAAATATTTTGTTACTACGGTAAAAATTATTTACTTGAGTTAAAAGATCCACTCTTGGTAAATAAAGTAAAGGTAAGATTAATTTCTTTTATAACTCAATTAGAATCCTCGTAACATGAGATTCCAATCGAAAAATACAACATTAAAAGTCCATTTAAAATAATATACGTAATTATATTATGTTTCCTAAAAATATTACCACCACTTATAAATGGGTTAAAGCATTCATTGTGCCAATATTTTATCTACAACAAATTAAGAACTCCTCTTTACAAAGATGGTTTCTAAATTATAAGAAACAAATTATAATACGTATAATGGTTACTAGAAAATATAAATCATTTAAGTACAAGAGAAGAATAAATCTAACCTTACTTTATTACCAAGAGCTTCATCCTTTCACCCAAGTAAAATGAAACTTAGTTACTCATAAATAAGAAGAAAGAAAAAGAGAAGAAGAAGAAGAAGAAGAAGAAGAAGAACATGACTTTAATTTAGAACAAAGGAAAATTACTACAAGAAAACCTAGTAACAAAATGGCATCATTTTGGTAATTAACACCTCACACACTTCAATGATCTGCCAAGGACCCCTTTTATAGAGGATTAGAGATACAAAATGATAAGGGGGCTAAGTCATTAGTGGGTGGATGAGTGGAAAATGAGTGAAAAATGCCAAATGACTTTTGGTGAGTGGAAAATTATGGAGATTCCTTGTCTCTGAAATCATGCAGCTTTGAAGTCATTGCATTCGTCATTTTTGAACCAAGTGGTCTTCATGAAAGTTGTAGGCCTGGATCTTAGATTTCAAATGGCTTTGGTTTAAGTCCAATATCATTTCTATAACTCCAGATACATTCAAATTACTGCACACTGCCCAGGCCCAGTCACAGCTCTTCTGTTCTGACTTCCAAGCCCAATATCATCTTCAAGGAGTCCGATTCTAGAAAAGTGTTCAACATGAAAGTTGTAGATATGGGTCTTAACTATTCAGCATCCTAATTTCAGCCCATTTGACAACTTCTATCCTGAAATATGTGATGAACAGTATACATAGGTTAAGCTATCAGGAAAAGCACTCTGGTTCTTGCTTCAACCCCAATTTGAGTTATCTACTCGTGTGATTGGGCCTTTGAGGTATTCTTGAAAGTTGTAGAACTCTCTCTTATCTTTCAAATGCCACTAGAATCACCCCCAAAGACCACCTACAACCCAAGATATGGTCAAAGTACAGAAACAGTGTAAGACGTAAATTATGCTGAAAAATTCAATTAAGTCTAATTTGAGTCTAAATTTACAAAACATAATCAAAATCAATCAATTAAGTACATGGAGAGTGTAAATGACTAAAAATGAAAGCTTATTAATGTATCAAATATGTGATCATCACTAATCAATCATAAAACCTCGATATATTGTTTATTAATAGTCAAAACTAGGGATTAAATAATTGAAATCAATAAAAGAACAAGATCAACCCAAAGGGATGTAAGGAAGCTTCCAACATCCAATAAAAAATGCTTGAGGTATAACATTCCTTGGGGAGCTTGAAGGATGAGTTTGGGGGATCAACAAAAATTATCTATTTTATTAGAATTATGACAACCTCATTCACTTGTCCAAGAATACCTTAAAGCCCAATATCAACCCAAAAGGATATAAGGAAGGACTTTGTAACTTACCCCAAACACGTAATATTAATGCAAAAGCTACAATTGACAATTTATTCAACTCTAAAAAAGTTAAATATATAATATTCCTATTATCACAATGAGATGAAATAGATTGCCATATGATATTAAGAAGGATAAGATTTTATCCTTAAATAAACAAGTTAAAATTAAAAGAAAAATAAGTAAGTAGAAGACAAAGCATACTATGCTAATTCATTCCTCTTTGATTTGCATACGCTTTGTTGCTTGCTCCTCTTTGACACCCGTCTATTTTGGCTCACCTTCAATAAGTCTGGCAAGCCATTTAGGCTTTCCGATTAAGAATGCAATACATCCTAGGAGCATCCCATATACTACTCCACATTCATATCCCACAGCTACTGCTTTCCAAGCAAATCCTATTTTTTCTTCGTTGTGAGAGCTTATTGGATCTTATGGTTGTTCTTCATCATTATTGCATGATTTTGTCAGAGGAAATCCACATAGCCTTGAATTTCTCTTATAGGAATTATTTTGAAATGTATTGAATTGTTTACCTCATGGTATGATTCCTTTTTGTGAAAGGTTAAAGAAAGAAAGATAGTTTAGATTGATGAATAGGGTGTAAAGTAGGTCGGGTCAATCTATGAATTCACGGGTTTTGACTTAACTTAATCCATAAAATGTGAGTCAGATTCACATCTTAGGTCGGTTTGGAAAATACTCTAATCTGCGGTCTGTGGTTCGAGTAGTGATAGCTACCTAACCCACCCATAATTTTTTAAAATTAAAAAAAAAAGTCATTTAGTCAGGTTAAAAAGTCGTTTAGTCATAGTTTTTAATCGTAGCTAAACGACCACTAAAAAAAAGTTCATCTAGTGGAATGATGTCGTTCCACTTTGAAGCCTAACAAAAGGTAAAAACATTCACACACAGATAATACACTCGTTCTCATTAATCACTATTTCGACTACTCACTCTCAAAACCCTAGTCTCTCAAATAAAAAATTCAAATAGACTTCATATTTCAAGAACTACAGCATCTTAAAAAAATAGAGCGAAGTCAATGATTATGTTATTTCATATGGTATATGTGATGACATTGATTTTAATTAGTTAGAGTACTTTATTATTTATGAATATTAAGACCTATTAGCTTAATTTTGTTTATTCCAAATTAAATTAGTAAGACTTGTAATTTGTTATGCATTTATATATATTTAGTTTATTTGAAACCTATTATGTTTGTGAAAGATCAGTTATGTGAATTAATATGTGATTTGTTATATTTATATAACAAATGTTATATATAACAAATTTTTTATTTCATATTTCAACTTTAAAAAAAAATTAAACATATGTGAGACTCATATATTTGATCTAACTAAGGTTGGGTCAGGCCGAGAAAAAAAAACCTAACTTATTACTCTAATAAACAAGTTAAACTAAAAAATGTTATAAAACTAATCTAACTCACTTGGCCCACACACATATTGGTCAATGCAAAAGGAATATTACTCATAAGGTAGTTTGATGAGAGGTCAAACCACGCTAGACTTGTTAACTCTCCCAATAATTGTGGAATATTTCTACTGATTCTATCACGTGGCATGCTAAGGCCTAATAAGTGAATTTAATTCTCCAATGACTTTGGGAATCTCTCCTTCAAACTTTGTTTCCAATGCACCAATCAAGATTCTGTGCGACCATGCACCTAAAATGTTGACTTGTTAAAGGAGGTAAAAATGTTTTATAAATTCTTTTATTCTCAAATAATGATATTTGCAAAGTAGGGCACATAATGTGATAATTCTCTAATTAATTATTATATTTTTATATCAAATAGTACATATATCTCTTTTTACACTTTTATCTAATATTATTTATTATATATATTTTTTTTATCATTTTCTTTCACTTAATTTAATCCTTTATAAAAATATGAATAATATTTACACTATTTTTAAAAGTGTAAGATCATTTTTTTTTTAAATTACATCAATAGAGTAAATTTTTTTTTATTTTGATTTGAGCACTACAAACAATATTCACATAACATCCAGATCCTAAACATGCTCAAGCAACAGAAGAACGACAATAACAGACTTAGCAAATCAGGAGAATCAATCTCACAATTCAGCTTGAAACTTGAACCCAAATGGGTTAAACTTCCCTGCTAACTTCATTCAATTTTCAGCAAGCCATACATATGTATAGTGGTATATCACAATTCAATTGTTCAATGACCAATGCTTCATGTAACTATCCTAACTCTGGTTTCCCATTTTCTCAGGTTTCCAATTAACTCACCTATAAAACTTTAATACTCAACAATTTCTATAGGGAAAAAAAATCCAAAATTCAAACCAAAACAGGTGCATTAGGAAGACCTTGCTTCAGATTATGATCTCTTGCTGGAGCTGAAGGACAAGGGTGCTTACCAGCGATGGTGGCGCGGCAATTTGGGCAATTGGAGTGGTTGTTGAGCCAAAAATTGATGCACTCAGCATGAAACGAATGCTTACAAGCACTCAGCTGCCGGAGTTTTTTTGCTGCCGACGAACGTCGACAAGCAAACGGGGCTCTCACCGCCGATTTCCTTCACATAGGCGTCATTCCGGTACTTGAGGTAGGAAACAGTAGCGGCGACACCATCGTGAGGGGTGTCGGAAGTGACAGAGGGTTCTCCAAAGTTTTCCTCCGGTCTCTGGCGGCGATACAGGCACCCAAAGGCAAAGATGAAGGTGTAGATCAAGACGGGGATGGTGATGGCGACTACGAGGGCAAGGAGGAATTCCAGAGGGGATATATCAACGGAGCTAGGTGGGCCCGGGAAGGGCGGCGGGGCGGAGGTGATTCTCACTGCTCAGAACAATGTGGTGAAGGTATCACCTGAAGATGGAACAGATTCAGGGAAAATCTCATTCATCTTTATGCAAATAGCAAACATGTAAAGGACCAAAATGCAACAGATTTCCTTACCATTTTCACCAGGTAACTTGTAATCGATCTTAACCGTGGATGGAAATTTTGTCTAGATCAACGATCCTCGATCAAAGTCTTAACAGGTGCATGAGTGCACCGAAACTTGAAAGGTGCACGTTAAACCGTTTAACAAAACTGTTATTTGACAAATCAATAAACTGATGTAAAAAGATAGGAGAAATGTTACTTGCATAGCAAATTGCAGAAGATATATCACCGGTCAATTTGATATTTGACATCGAAAAGAATAAAGTGCCATCAGGTGGAATAGGAAGATGTCCTTGCAGCATGTTGAAACTAGGATTTATTTGTGAAATGTTCCCCCACCATGAGAGATGGCCATCTGATGTAAAAAGGTTATGAGAAAGTTTTAAATGAGATAATAAATTGTTTCTCATATCATTCAAACATTCTGGAATCCTTCCATGAATTTTGTTCCATGAAAGATCTAAATATTGAAGATTTTGGAGTTGTTCTTGTAAATGAAGGTTCTCAGAGCGAAGTGAGAGAAAATTGTTTGTTGAAAGATTAAGTCTTTCTAGATTTTATAGCTTTGAAAATTAGTGGAAATTCAAAAAGCCACTCAAGTTATTTGATGATAGACTCAAGTAAGTAAGGTTTACAAGATGAAACATTGAGTTTGGTATAATACCATATAGCTTGTTGTACGAGAGATCACATTCTTTCAACGAATAACTAGAAAATTCACCAATAGAACCTGTGAGCTGGTTATGGTGAAGATGGGGACTTAGTAATGGTAAAGAAAAGCACCCTTGTGGAATTGTTTCATTCAATAAATTTTGAGACAAATCTAGATAAACTAAATTTGCACACCAGCCAGTTTTTTCTGGAATCGGGCCAACTAATTTATTAGATGAACAATCCAAATAAAGAAGCTACGTTAAATGAAACAATGATGATGGCAGTTGGCTTCTAAGGTTGTTGTCAGAAAGTAACAAAACTTCTAGTTTGCTAAGCATCCCAAACAAATATGGGATTGGACCACTAAAATTATTGTCCGATAGATCTAAGAAAGTGAGATGTTTAAATTTTGAAAGCAATGACGGGATCTCACCAACTATATTGTCATCGGAAATATCTAAGGTAGTGAATAGTTGATGGTCTAAAGGTGATGATGGTATCTCGCCGCTAAAATTGTTGGATGAAAGGCCCAAAAAAGTTAGCCGTGTCAGGTTCCATAAAGTAGGGGGGACCAATTCCTTCAAAGTTGCAATGAGAAAGATCTAAGAAAGTGAGTTGTTGAAGGTTTGAAATTGATGATGGTATCTCACCACTGAAGTAGTTCTAACTGGGGACCAAATGAGTAAGTTGCGTGAGGTTCCACAAAGACAAAGGAAGCAATCCATCATATTTGCATTCAGAAAGATCCAAATGGTTAATAGACTTCAAATGGCTTATAGAATTAGGATCTTCTCCTGAGAAACTGAAGTACGAGAGATCCAAGTACTTGAGAGGAGTGCTCCAGTTGGACTTTGAAAGGTGACCTTGGAGATTCTCATTCGATGAAAGATCAAGCTTTAGAAGATTAGGTAAGCAGAAAATGTTATTTGCCAAATGTCCCTGCAATCCGGTATCTTTATGACTAAGAGAGATCAAAGAGGATGACAAATTTGCAAGCAAAGATGGTGTTCTAGACTGAGATCCAGACCACGCTTGGTGGATCAACCAGCACACATACCACCAGGATCCGCCATGAACACCCAGCTAAGTATCGGACGCTGTTAAGACCTCGGTACCAATTATATCGGACTGCGACATTAGGCAAGTATCTTAGGATCACAAGATTTGTGTAGAGGATGAATCCTAAAATATTTGTAACTATCAATCATGATCTTATGAAATTATGGCGTTCATAGCTTCCTTAAGCTACTCATAATCGTAGTATTAATATTCCAATCTTATAGGAATTTTCTGCTACAATTAAGGGAGACCAAATCCTAATTGCAATATATAAATACCAGGCTCAATCACCCTTTACAGGTAACTTATTGCTTATAGCATACACTACTTGTGCACAGCCTGACTTGAGTGTTGGAGTCCTTTTGAAGGTACTAACCCCCCTGATTTAACACGCTTTGTTGTTGCTGTGCAATGAGGAAACCACCAGAACATGCCTATCTCAGGTACACATCAGTATCTACTATTGAATAGATGGGGAACTTGTTTTAATGGAAGATATATCTATGCCACCAAGAGCAAGCTCCTTCAAACCGCTTATGTTTAGTATTAGGTTTTTCCAGGTTAATAGTTCAAATCTCAACCCACTGTATGAGAAATCAAGTGAGACTAATTCCAATAGGTGAGAGATTTTGGAAGGAATAGTACCACCAAATGGAGAGGATGATAGGTGTGTGAGAGTTTCACCAAGGAAATCATTGTGAGACAAGTTGAGTTGTTGAAGATGAGTAAGTTGAAATAGGGTGTTGTTGGTATGGATCTTACCTTAAAGCCAACTACAACTAAGGTCAAGGCCAATCACGTGACCTGTCATGGTGTCGCACATGATCCGATCTCGCTGGCAGTAATTTGTACTATTTGCCCATGACATTGTCCTAGGATGTGATGATTGATAACCAGCATATAATTCAGAAGCTAAATTATCGAGAGCAAAGGAGTTTTTGAATTGAAGCGAGGCAGAACTCTCATCATGATTGCACAATGGCAGCAACAAAGAAAAGTATGAAGGAAATTGAAAAAGCAACAAGTGGAAGGAAAAAAAGGGATAAAGTATGGTAATAGAGACCACCCCATTGGAGTTCAAATTTGGAAAATAGAGTAAGAGGGTTTTGCAATGCAGCCAATTGATGGATGAACATTAATTTATATGAAACGTTTAATATGCTCCTAAAAATTTGGGAGCATGAATGCTCTCGGCTATGTGGACCGTTGATATTGTTAAAAAATAGCACAATGGCACTAACAAAGAAGAGTATGAAGGAAATTGAAAAAGCAACAAGTGGAAGGAAAAAAGGGATAAAGTATGGTAACAGAAACCACCCCCATTGGAGTTCAAATTTGCAGAGTAGAGTAAGAGGGTTTTGCAATGCAACCAATTGATGGATGAACATTAATTTATATGAAATGTTTAATATGCTCCTAAAAATTTGGGAGCATGAATGCTCTCAGCTATGTGGACCATTGATATTGTTAAAAAACAGATCAATGACTGTTTTTTAGTATCAACCACCTACATAATAAGTCAATCTTGTAAGTAAGGAGAATTGGATGTTCGGTCCCTCAACATATGAAAAATTATGTTTAGGATCCAATCACATGAACCATTACAATAACTACCAAAGCATGGAACAAGGAACAAGACAAAAATCATCGAAAAATATGCAACTGAAGCATGCTCAAAATCTGAGTTTCCAAGAAAGTAACATAAACTATTGACTTTTTCTCACCTTTTCTCCCTATTATTTTTTCTCTGTCATTATTTTCCAAAATTTTCCCAAAAAGTTCTCACTAAACTTTGCTCTCTTTTCTTTTTTGGTTTCAACAAGTTTCCTTTTATTCTCAAATTAATACTTTCAGATGCATTTCTTCAACCTTATATTTCATTTTTTTCTCTGCTTCGCATGGATCCAGCGTTTGTGATTCAGACCTTGCTTTCTCTGTTTTGCTCTTGAGGTGTACGTCATCTTCTCTTATTATTAATTTTTTTTTTTTTGCATTCCGTTTTGACAAGCCCTTTGCAAGCTTCCATGATTTTCGATCTGTGTTCCTAGAATGTATTGTTGCTAATATTGAATGATTTGATTATATTTCTTGGAAATTGGTCTTGGCTTTAGGTTCACCACGAAGGGTGCAAGCTATGGCATCGTAGGCTTAAGCCACACCCTAGCTTTCTTCAAAAGGTACTTGACTCCCTGATCTCGATGGCGAACCTGCTTCACCATCTCTTTCTCATGCACTGGTACCTCGGCTCTTTAAAAATCATCCTCAACCTACCACCATAGTAGCCACCACTGGTTTGAGAATTATGGCTCTTCTACTCCTCCTCATGGCTTCCTTCCAAGAAGAACCAATCTATTAAAGAATATAAAGAGGGTACTCACAGAGGGAAAATGAATGAAAAATAGAAACCCAGATTCACCCAACAAGCTCATATGAATTTTCGGTGACTTCTCCAAAATTCAGATGGATTTTGGCAAAAATATGAATATGGACTTTTTATCAAATAAACAAAAGTAAAGGTTTTAAAAATAAACAAACATTTTACAATAAAAATAGAATAAAATTTTAAATAAACTAATTAATGTTACCTGTTATTGCATATATCTTCTTAGGAGCTTCCATTCTCTAAAATATTTTAGGTGTATGTTAAACGTCACCCAATTTATAGCTAGAGCAGTGTGTAAAGGATAATGAGACAGTGAGTTAGTTATGTCAGTTACACTGACAGTTAGCAGTTAGGCAGTTATGCTGACGTAACAAAGTTTGTTAGATAAGAAGTTAGTTAGTTAGCGTTAACTTCAGTTCATATATAAAGTGTAATCAGTGCACTATAACACACAATGATCAGTTCATCACATTTTCTCTAATTCTAGGGTTTTCTCTCTTCTCTGATCTCTTCTCAGCCTGAGTGTTGATACTTTTATGGTGTTAGGGCTCAAGGTTCATTCATGGCTTTCGATTCATCTCACACCTCTAATCCTTCCCACGCTTCATCGTCAACGTTCATCTTACATACCTTTTCAAATACAGTTTCTTTCAAACTAGATGAAAACAATTTTCTTCCATGGAAGCAACAAATTCTTGCAACCACCAAGGGGTTTAAGCTTTAGAAATTTATCCAAGGTACTAAAGTAGTTCCATAAGAATTTGATTCAGAAGACAATGCTCGAAGGGGTGTTCAGAGTGAAGAGTTCCTCAAATAGGAACATGATCATAGTCTCATATCATGGCCTCTTGCATCAATGCCTGAATCCTTCACCATTCGCATGGTGGAATGTGAACATTCTTACCAAATTTGGCAGCAACTTGAGACATTCTTTACTGCTCAAACTAGAGTGAAAATGAAGCAGCTCAAGGTTCAGTTGAGGAACATGAGAAAGAGAGGTTCCTCAATCTCTGGGTATCTTTTACAAATCAAGAAAATTGTGGATGTTATTGTAGCAGTTGGAGCTTCGATTAACACTGCTGATCACCTTGATGCCATATTTGATGCTCTCCCCGAGTAATATGATGGTTTTGATACTTCAATTATTTCTGAAATTGAACCTTACATTGTTGTGGAAGTTAAAGCATTGTTGATGGCTCAAGAGGAACGCTAAGAGAGACACAAACAGACCATAGAATTCTTTGGTGGTGGTTCTAGAATCTTGTAAGCAAATGTGGCACAAGCTCCCTCACAATTTAGCAGAGGAAGAAGAATAGGGTTCTTTCGAGGCCGTGACCTTGGTGGTAGAGGCTTTGGTCATGATGACAGACAGCCATATGTTGGTTTTGGTGTTGGTAGTTACTCACAATTCAATGTTGATCACCCTAAGTGTCAACTTTGTGGAAAGTTTGGGCATGATGCTTGGTCTTTGATAACACTGTATTTTATACATTTTGTAATCCTCTCACTAAGCTTCTTAAGGTTCAACTAGGTTTAATTAAGTTAGTTTTGACACATTTTATGATTTTGAGCCGAATTAGACAATTAAATAAATTATTGCATAAATTAACCGTAATTATCTCTTTGGCAATGTTTAGTAAACTGGCTATAATTTGAGTTTCAAATATCTGATTGATGTGATTTTGGTCTTGTAGAAAAGCTAAGACAATTCCCTACAACTTTCATGATGAACACTTTTCCAGAATCAGACTCCTTGGAGGTGTTATTGAGCTTTGAAGTCAGAATAGAGGAGCTGAAATCGAGCCTAAATAGTGTGCAGTAATTGGACCATATCTTGAGTTCTAGGCATGATTTTGGACTCAAACTAAAGTCATTTTAAAGCAAATATTCAGGCCTACAAATTTCATGAAGACCACTTCTCTCAAAAAATGAAGAAAACTGAACACACGACTGTGCATTTGCTCAATTATTATAATATTAATAAAAATAAATAAATAAATAAAATATCAGAAACTTAATCGTTAAGTTTCGTTACTGTAGATTATTGTATATCACTGTAGCATTACTGTAGCGTCACTGTAGCGTTACTGTAGCTCCACTTCAAATTGCCTATAAATAGGCAATCAAATGAAAGAAAAATGCACAGGAGGGGAGGGGGGATTCTGGAGACGCAGAGGCAGGAAACAGAGGAGGAATTCCTCCCTCCTCTCCTCAGTTCTTCAATTTTCGTTCTTTTCTTTTTCTTTCTTCTACTCCATGTGTAAATAAGTTTTTCTCTACTTGGGTCAAAGTGTGAAGCTCTTGGTAATAAAATAATGTTAGATTTATTCATCACTTGTGCTTTAATGATTTATTTTTCTAGTATTCTTTATACGTATTATATTTTGATTCTGATAATTTAAAATCTCGGGTGACAGACGGGAATACTCTATCCTTGTAAAGTGGAGTTCTTGATTTATTGTAGACAAAATATTGACACAGTGAATGCTTTAACCCATTTACAAGTGGTGGTGTTTGAAACTTTCCTTATAAAGTGGAGATCTTGATTTATTGTAAACAAAATATTGGCACAATAAATGTTTGATCCCATTTATGAGTGATTGTGTTAATAAATGATTAAATGAATCATAATATAATTACGTATATTATTTTAATGGACTTTTAACGTTGTATTTTCCGATTGGAACCTCCATGTTGCGAGGATTCTAATTGAGTTATAAAATGAATTAATCTTACTTTTCTTTTATTTACCAAGAGTGGATCTTTTTACCCAAATAAATAATTTTTACCGTAGTTACAAAATATTTACTTCACCTTAATCTTCAACAATTTCCTGTGGATCGACCTCGGACTCACCGAGAAATTTATTACTTGAGACAACCTGTACTTGAATTTACAAATGTAACAATTAAAAAGTGTGCATCAGTCTTACTGGCATAGGTTTGATCAGAACTTACCAATCCAAATTGTTGGATGAAAGGTCCAAAAAAGTTAGCTTCCAAGCTAAAAAATTTCTTAGAAACTTCCATGCTCTAAAAAATTTTAAGTGTATGTTAAATGTCACCCAATTTATAGCCAGGGCGCTGTAAAAAGTTTTCCTCACTTCCGTAATGAGGATTGTGGAAATTGAGCTTGCGTAATCAACTCGGTCGTGTGGTATAGGTCACCGTGTAGGAAGTTTTTGAATTTGGAGTAATATTATATCTTCTTACAAATTTTTCGTAAGAATTCTCTTAATATTAAATAAAAAATATATATCTAATGTCTTAAAATATAAAAAATATTTAATATTTTTTTATTTAATAATTAAGATAATTAATAAAAAAATTAAATAAGAGGATAAAACATTTTTCATTTATAAATTGAGGAAACTGACCCATGATGTAATTTTCCATTCAAACTTTCGCATACCGTACAGGCTAAGTTCTTGAAACTCACAGTCACACTTACTTTGAAGATCGATTAAAACTAATAGGACAGAAACAAAAGACTTAATCCTGTATTCTCTACGAGGGAAGAGTTGCACTTGAGGTATGTTACTCAGCTCCAAAAACAAAATAGTGATAAACAAAACTTGAGATTTCGTAGGTGCTTGTCAGCTAGTCTCTAATAAAAATTTACACATTATTTATGAAAACTTTAAAAAAAAAAAAAGAATGAGGTGGTCAAAAGATAACATTGTTATGTTTTTATTGGAAAAAAAAAAAACCACAAGCAATTAACAAAGTTTTGAGTGTTTCACAAAAAAAGTTTTGTCCAATAGTTATTTATTCGGTAATCTTCTTTTTGAAGTAATATTTGGCGGAATTAAAGAAAAAAAAGTGTAAGCAGTACTGTAACGGCCTTCTTTTTATCCATAATATTCTGTTTATTCATTTCTTTTTTATTATCAACATTTTTTATATTTATTATAACTAGAATATATAATTTAATAAAAATTATTTATAACTACAGCTTCTGTTCATTTTACAATGAGAAAATACTAATCATGATTTTTTTCTATTAAAAAAGGATGGTATGTAAATACTTTTTAAAACTATAAAAAATTACGTTAAAGCCTATTCAAAGGAATTCTGTATGTAGCAAATAGAAATCTCATCATTATAACTATGGCACTTTAACCTGTTAATTAATAAACCGCAATTGATAACTCATTCTTTTCTTGCAATGATTGGGCTTGAATTTCTATTTCAAATAAGGTGTGCACAACCTGAATCGGACATCACAACATAAAAAAAGAAAAGATAACATATAAAAGGGCAAAATTCTCAACACAAACAGATTGTTCACATTTATTTTATACATTGTCAAGTTTTAATAAGAATCTCTGCACAGCAAACCCACATGTATATGGTCAAAATTACAAAAATCAAAGGTAATGTGAAACATTTTCCATAAAGAAATACAGACATCTCAAATCATAACTTCCTACATATTGTATGAATATTAGCAACTTCATGTATACACAGCCGGTAACCCATAGTACAACATAGAAGTTAAATTTCCTCTCCACAATCCAGTTATAGATGCTATCATTTCTCAAGTTTCAATGTGTGCAATGTATATGAAGCAAGGTTAATTGTATCGAAAGCTCGAGCACAACATTGCACCTGTGACTCTGTTGCTTGTAACTATATTATTTGGGCGAATGGTATGATTCTGTTACCCAAGCCCCAACTAGGAATTACACAAGACTTCAAGGCAATGGTCAGCAAACCTAATCTGTTGAATGGCAAACCCCAGATGGATGCATTTTTATAGTTAAATATTGCCATTGTGTAAAGATATTTGACAATAGCAGCAAAAATAGCTTCTTTCTTACTAGGAGCCGGTAGTCACTATATTTTTCTTCTTTGTGGAGAAACACGAGCTAAAAGCAAACAGAATAAAATTGAGGTTTTATTGCTTCAGTGAATTTATATAGGTTTTTTTTTCCTATCACGATACAGTTTGTTGCTGCAGTTTCCTCTCTTTAATCTAATAACTAATAATAAATATCTTCCTTTAGAAACACAATCAATAAAATCAAAGCATCATATAATCAAATGAAGAGCAAGTTTAAAAAAAAAATGGCACAGCAAATATAAATGTATCAAGACTGTCATCAATTTTGATTGGCCATACTTGAGCTGAATTGGAGCAAACAAGAATAAATAATAATGCAATGCACCAATAGACATGTGGCTCAGGGTGTAGGCACTTTCACTATTCCTTCATTTCATTCATTACCTAAACCAATATTTTTATCCTATCACCCTGCAAGAGCCAATTTAGCCTTGTACAACTTCAATAGCTCAACAGCTTCCTTCTCATGACGAAAGACATACTTACTCAAGAAGATCTTCTCAACACACACAAACATTGCACTCAAGTAAAGCTTGTTCACCAGACCCTTTGACAACAAAGCTAGAATGACAGAACCCCTTGGAATAATTCGTTTTTCCAAGCTCAAGGTCAGCACTACTGGACGCCTGGCAATAGCAGAAGACTCGCAGCCCAATTTGTTCACCAGGAAATCCATGACCGCCTCAATCTTATCGCCTGATTTCGCCATACATTGTGGATGGGCTCTAAATGCCGCACGAATATCGTCATCACTCCAACCCCACCTTCTGTATATATCTTCCTTCTTTTCCCACGTGGATTTGCTCATTCTCCTCTTTATACTAAGAGCTACAACAAATTGCAACCTCAAAGGATTAAACTCCAATTCCTTCACTTCCTCCACTACCTCCTTAAACCGCTTAGGAGGTGCCTTCAATGTCACTGCATAGAATTCAATTAATTTAATAATATGTGAGTCAGGAACTCCTTCTTCTCTCAGCAGTTTGATATTTGGAACTGAATAGTTGCCAGAGTCACAGAGAATACCCGAGAAACGTATAATAGCTTTCAAGAACTTATGTTTAGACTGAAACATATTGTTGAAGAAATCAAAAGAGGGAATAATTTCTTTTTGCAAGCTTCTTCGGAGGATGTTAGGGTACCCGTTTATGATGTCGGGTAAGTCAGAGTTAGAAAAGCCTTTGGACTTGAAAAAATCAATTTTTGGCTGCAAAGATTTCTCAGGATCAGATTGAAGTAACAGAGGGAATTTGCTGACGATACTTAAGGCCTTTGTTTGTGACATACCATGGTTCATGAAGAACTCAATCACCAAGTCAGGTTTTTCCCGAGTATCAAAATTGATCTGCTTGGAAACCGAAACAGCTCGTTGTGGTGAGAAGCCACAAGTGTCAATGAGGTATGAGGCTGTAAAAGAGTGCCCTTTTGATTTTGAAGTGTTGGAAATGAATCTCAAAGAAACCCATGTGTGGTTTTGCGAGAAAACCAGTTTTGGAGAAATGCTCCTGCTAAGAAAATAAAGCATCAGAAATGAAGTGATCTCACCAATTTGGGAAGATTATTATCTCCGTTGGGATCAAACTCTGCTCTGCATTCTGCACCAAACCCTAAATCTCTTTCCCCTTTCTTCTTGGTGGTTAGAGTGGACGTCACCTATATATTAAACGCACCGCCTTTCCCGGCGAAATTGCGCTAAAACGACAATATGGTATCCACAAGAAATTTAAGTTATTTTCTTTTCAATCATTAATTTAAGTTATTTTTTTAATTTATGTAAATGTATTTAAAATCAATATTGAATATCACCCTGAAATATATATTTATTGTTGCTTTAAAAACATTATATAATTACTCTAATCCTTATTTCTGCGTAAAAAGTGTGAGAAAAAATAGATCAAGTAAAGAAGTAGTTAGGATAAGAGAAAATTCTTTTTATTCTCAGATAGGTAAATCACGAATCTCAATTACGATAAGATTATATGATACTTACTAAGATTATACGAATCTTAGGCAGAGGTGGAGAATGGTGATGGCCTTCATGACGCGACGACTTTCGCAATGTTCTTCAACCTTGAAAGTGAGATGGTGTGTTCTCTCAAAAGGTTGTCTTCAAAGTTTTAGAGTTGAAAATGAAATGGACATGAATTATAATTTTGAAATTTTTGTGAGGTTATTTTTCTTTAATATTTTAATTGGACAGCTTCCGAAAAGATCTTTGAGACCAATTTTCAATAAGCTCTAACATATAGTTTTCTTATAAGCTCTTTAAAGAGTTTTTGCAAAAGTTATAAACTAATACAATAAGCTTATTCAAACATCACTTTAGACCACAAAAGTACTTAATTCATAATATAAACTCTGATAAGCTCTTCTAACTTGTATCCAAACGGGTTCTTTAGATCTTTGAATTCAAACCGATATCATATAGTTGTTATAAATTGAAAGTTTACGAAGTGAAATAACCCATTAATACATTGTTTATCATGTAACTTAGGAACTATATAATCATTTAACTTTCTCACAAAATGTGTCAGTGCAAGGAAATACTGATGAAGTGAAAGAGTGGTTATATAACTTATAGGTGAAAATAATGGATAATACAAAATTTAAAAACTAAGCATCCGTTTGAATAAGATTTTGGACCAATGAAAATTTTTCTCAAAATTGAATTTCCACATTTAATTTATTGGCTTTATGTTAAACAAACTTCTTTAAGCAAAAATTCCTTTCTTTTCCAGCAATTGTATTCCAACAGTGTCTTTTATATTAAGGCTTTATTTGGATATTTAATGTTAAGTGAAATAGAATAGAACAAAGGTTTAATATCATTGTTTGGATAACTTAAAATGAAATAGAGGTAAATTTCCATTTCATTGTTTGAATTGACAATGGAATGGAATGAAATGATAAGGATTAATAGAGTACAAATCTCATTTTATTCACTCTTTTCAATTTGAAAAGAAAGAAAAAATAAGATATGAAGTGAAATAGAATGGAATGAATTCCACCTAATACTATTCTATTCCATTCTTTTTTAAAAAAAAATCCAAACAATAGAAAAATATATCATTTCATTCCATTACATCATTTACTACCAATCTAAACAAAACTAGAACAAATATTAGTTTAGAAGATAGGATCTATTATCTTGAAAACAATTTTAAATTAAAGATAGAAGATCGCTTCAGCTCAAAAAATAAAATTAGAAGATCAATTAATTTTAATAAGTGAAACATACTATTTTTGAAAAAAACAAATAGAATCTGGTTGCATGAATATGAAGTGTGGACAAGACCTCCAACATAACAGTAAGTCTGAACCTGTGCATCATCATACACCCTTCACGTAAGATTCTAACTGCTTCAAATAATCTGCTCTGATATAATATTTTCATCAAGCAATGATTAAGCCCATTTCTTTCACTTCGTTCACAATCTTAAGAAAACAATCAGGTTTTCTTGTCAATGATCTGGGTTGCTGTTCTAATAATTGAACAATAATAATCAATTCGTGACTCTTTTCTTAGTACAGCATTGGCATTAAAGCCTACAAGAATACATGAGAAATGTTCAAGAGCTTTAATGAACTCGTCATCATATATCGAAGCAAATTTCGAAAGAAATCAATAGATAAAATGATTTGTTTGTCTAACCCTTTTTTTTCAGGAGAAGAGAGTGAACAAATATGATTTGAGAATGTTAAAGCTTGAAAACTGAAAAGCCCTTAGTTTGGACTATTAAAAGAAAAAGAAAAAGAAAAACCCCAAAATTTTGGGTATGAAAGTTTTTGTCATGATCAAAACAAAGCAAGCTTGGGCATTATTGTGATGTTTGATGCCTAAGCATGTGAGAACCATTGCGTCTTGAAGAATTAAATCACCAAGTCTTTTTTTTCCCCTTGAGTTTCAAAAGTGACATAATTGCAGGATGAAGCAGCTTGTCGTGGTGAGAATCAACACAACGAGGTATCTGGAGTTTAAAACAATGACGTGCTAAGTCTACAGAAAAGTTTCTCCCCGCCAACAGGTATTTGGATTAAATATTGTACATTGTTCTTACAAAGGGGCTAAGATCCTTACACTACTCAGCCAACAAAATCCTATGCACACCCCTTGTAGTGGAAGATCTAAAACGTGCAAACCCAAAAGGCATCTGAAATGAATTAGATCCCAACCAACCCTGAAATTCTCTAACAACTGAGGCTGATCATTACAATATAAGATATGCTATAAGCTATATGATTATTCTTTTGATATCCTCAAGGTGTTTAATTAGTGAGATTCTTTATAGCAATTCTTAGACAAGCAACCAGAGAAAATTGAGGTTTTCTTGTATCAATGAATTTATACAGGTTTTTCTCTATCGCCCCACATATTGTTCTTCCAGTTTTCTTTCTTTACTCTGATAACAAATATCTTCCTCTAAGAAACATAATCAATAAAAGCATCGCATCATCCAATCATATGAAATCCAAGTATAAATGGCGGCAGCAAATGTAACTGTAACAAGACTGTCAATATAAAAAATCAATATTGATTGGCCATATTTGAAGTGAATTGGAGCAAACAAGAATAAAAGGGCGATTAACAATGCAATGCATAAAAAATACATGCAGCTCAGAGAGTAGGCACTTTCATTAGTACGTCATTTCATAAACCAATATTTTTCTCCTATCACCCCGCAGGAGCCAAATTAGCCTTACACAGCTTCAATAGCTCACCACCTTTCTTCTCAACTTAACCTTTTATATTGTATTTTAATTTTGTGTCGATGCTTTATTAAATAAGTTTGACTAATAAGCATGTTAATAATGATTTAAAACGTGAAACTCATTAAATGATATGGTAGTATATCACTAAATGTAAGTGTAAAATTAAGTTCATTATATTTACACGTGTACATATTGAAAAGTGACGTAGTTCATAAATTCTTTTATTATCAACAAAAGTTTGGAATGTATTTTGCATTCTAAAGTTAGGACAAATCATCAACTACAAAAATATTTTACAATAAAATTATAAATCTCCTTTTAGTAGAGTCCTTGAATTTAAAGTTTAAACTCAAGTTATGTAGTTGTTTGAAAATTGATCAGCTAAGTCAACTCTCATTAATACATTATTCATCATATAACTTCAGAATTTCTATAATCATTTAACTTTAGAACAAAATGTGTAAGGAAAAACATATGAAGTGAAGGAGTGGTTACATAAATTATATCTCAAGTGATAATAATAAATAAAAAATAGTACAAAAATTAAAAATTAAGCATCCATTTGAATAAGCCAAGGTCCTGGGGTTCTTTGGACTGACAAATATGGAATTCTGAAAATTGATGGAGGGTCAGGGTTTCTACAAAGCATGGTACTCTGATTAGATGAAGGTTTATGTTGAAAGGAGAGATTACTCTAATGAATCTTGTAATATTCTCTTGTGTGGCCATTGGTATTCACATTCTAAGCCCTTTATCAAGCACGACAAACCTTAGGAACTTGCATCCAAGCATTGCATATTCCGCATCATCTGGACAAATATTGTGGAAATAAGGCAGCATTGGACCTTCCAAACTCTCATAACTCGCAAAAGCATGAATCCCACCTTGTGAAATCAATTGCTACGAAGTTTTGGCCGTGCTCTGCAAGCACAACCACCATTTTGATATGAAATGCTGCCATGTCTACAACTTAATGAAGGTCTTTTTAGAGAGATAAAGTTTGAGAGAGAAAGAGATTGGGATGGAGATTTGTTTGATAGACTAAAAAGCAAAAAAAGAAAAAAAAAAGAAGAAGAAGAAGAAGGGCTAAGGGGTTATAAAATTAAAAACACAAATGAGAGAGGAGCTCTTTGAAATTATGTGAAAAACTGACTATCGTGGGTTAAATTGTTGGAGCATCCATGCTCATGCTCAAAAACTTTCTGGAGCATTATAAACATCTCCACATTATTTCGAACAGACTTGTGATCTTTTTCTTTAATTTGGCTTAAAGACTTAGCTCTTGATCACAACTTGTAGGTTTTAGAATCTTTTTCTTGATGAAAAGTTTGCACTAGAGAAGAGTGAAATTTTCTCAAAATCTCTCTCAACTTGAATTGTACATATTCTGCTTTTGAATCATTGCAATTAGTTAAATTTCTAACAAAAATAGATCTACATCTGAGATTTCAATTGAGCTAATCAATCATAAAACCTCGATATATTGTTTGTTAATAGTCAAAACTAGGGATTAAATAATTGAAACCAATAAAAGAACAAGATCAACCTAAAGGGATGTAAGGAAGCTTCCAACATCCAATAAAAAATGCTTGAGGTATAACATTCCTTGGGGAGCTTGAAGGATGAGTTTGGGGGATCAACAAAAATTATCTAACTCGTTTAAATTATGACAACCTCATTCACTTGTCCAAGAATACCTTAAAGCCCAATATCAACCCAAAAGGATAATGGAAGGACTTTGTAACTTACCCCAAACACGTAATATTAATACAAAAGCTACAATTGACAATTTATTCAACTCTAAAAAAGTTAAATATATAATATTCCTATTACCACAATGAGATGAAATAGATTGACATATGATATTAAGAGGGATAAGATTTTATCATTAAATAAACAAGTTAAAATTAAAAGAAAAACAAGTAACTAGAAGACAAAGTATATTATGCTAATTCATTCCTCTTTGATTTGCATATGCTCTGCTGCTTGCTCCTCTTTGACACCCGTTTATTTTGGCTCACCTTCAACAAGTCTGGCAAGCCATTTAGGCTTTTCGGTTAAGAATGCAAAACATCCTAGGAGCATCCTGTATACTACTCCACATTCATATCCCCTACCAAATCCTAATTTTTCTTCGTCGTGAGAGCTTATTGGATCTTATGGTTGTTCTTCATCATTATTGCATGATTTTGTCAGAGGAAATCCACATAGCCTCGAATTTCTCTCAGCAATTATTTTGAAATGTATTGAATTGTTTACCTCATGGTATGATTCCTGTAAGATGGTTTTGTGAAAGGTTCAAGAAAGAAAGATAGTTTAGATTGATGAATAAGGGTACCAAGTAGGTCGGGTCAATCTATGAACTCACAGGTTTTGACCTAACTCAATCCATAAAATGTGGGTTGAGTCAGATTCACATGTCGGGTTGGTTTGGAAAATACTCTAATCTACAGTCTGTGGTTCGCGTAGTGACGGCTACCCAACCCACCCATAATTTTTTAAAATTAAAAAAAATCATTTAGTTAGATTAAAAAGTCGTTTAGTTACAGTTTTTAATTGTAGATAAATGACCACTAAAAAGAAAGGTTCAAATGATGTCGTTCTACTTTGAAGCCTAACAAAAGGCAAAAACGTTCACACACCGACAATACACTCATTCTCACTAATCACCATTTCGACTACTCACTCCCAAATCCCTAATCTCTCAAATAAAAAATCCAAATCTCTAACTTCATATTTCAAGAAGTACAGCACCTTAAAAAAATAGAGTGAAGTTAATGATTATGTCATTTCACATGATATATGTGATGACATTGATTTTAATTAGTTAGAGTACTTTGTTGTTTATCAATATTAAGACCTATTAGCTTAATTTAGTTTATTTCAAATTTAAATTAGTAAGACTTGTAATTTGTTATACACTTATGTATATTTAGTTTATTTGAAACCTATTGTGTTTGTGAAAGATCAGTTATGTGAATTAGTATGTGATTTATTATATTTATATAAGGCATATTATGTGTAACAAATTTTTTATTTCATATTTTGACTTTTCTTAAGAATTTTTTTGAACATATGTCAGATTCATATATTTGATATAACTTAACTCACTCTTGAGCGAGTTAGATTGGGTCAAGCTGAGAATTAAACCTAACCTACTACTCTAATAAACAAGTCAAATTAAAAAATGTTACAAAACTCATCTAACCCACTTAGCCGACACACCTATTGGTCAATGCAAAAGGAATATTGCCCATAAGGTAGTTTGATGAGAGGTCGAACCACTCTAGACTTAACTCTCCCAATAATTGTGGAATGAGTAATTCTATATCCTCCTACTCAATCCTTCTAATAATCTTCTTAATACTAAATGAAGAAAATATTAAATAAAAAAGTAAATGCATCTAATGTCTTGGAAACATAAAAAATATTCAATATTTTTTTCATTTAGCAATTAAGATGATTAGTAGAAAGATTAAATAGGAGGATAAATCATTTCTCTTGTAGAATATTTCCACTGATTCTATCATGTGACATGTTAAGGCCTAATAAGTGAATTTAATTCTCCAATGACTTTGGGAATCTCTCCTTCAAACTGAATTTGTTTCCAATGCACCTATCAAGATTCTGTGCAACCATGCACCTGAAATATTGACTTGTTAAAGCAGGTAAAAAAAATTTAAAAATTCTTTTATTCTCAAATAACGATATTTGCAAAGTAGGGCACATAATGTGGTGATTCTCAAATTGCATCAATAGAGTAATTTTTTTATTTATTTTGATTTGAGCACTACAAACAATATTCACATAATATCCAGATCCTAAACATGCTCAAGCAACAGAAGAACTATAATAACAGATTTAGCAAATCAGGAGAATGAATCTCACAATTCAGCTTGATACTTGAACCCCAAATGGGTTGAACTTCCTTGCTAACTTCATTCCATTTTCAGCAAGCCATACATATGTATAGTGTCATATCACAATTCAATTGTTCAATGACCAATGCTTCATGTAACTATCCTAACTCTGGTTTCTCATTTTCTCAGGTTTCCAATTAACTCACCTATAAAACTTTAATACTCAACAATTTCTCCAGGGAAAAAAATCCAAAATTCAAACCAAAACAGATGCATTAGGAAGACCTTGCTGCAGATTATGATCTCTTGCTGGAGCCGAAGGACAAGGGTGCTTACCAGCGATGGTGGCGCGACAATTCGGGCAATTGGAGTGGTTGCTGAGACAAAAATTGATGCAATCAGCATGAAACGAATGCTTACAAGCACTCAGCTGCCGGAGTTTTTTTGCTGCCGGCAAACACCAACAAGCAAACGGGGCACTCGCCGCCGATTTCCTTCACATAGGCGTCCTTCCGGTACTTGAGGTAGGAAAATGGCAGCAGCAGCACCGTCGTGGGGGCGTCGGAGGAGACGGAGGGTTCGCCAGAGTTTTCCTTCGATCTCTGGCGGCAATACAGGCACTCGAAGGCAAAGATGAAGATGTAGATCAAGGCGGGGATGGTGATGGCAGCTACGAGGGCGAGGAGGAATTCCAGAGGGAATAGATCAACGGAGCTAGGTGGGCCCGGGAAGGGCGGCGGAAAGCGGCAGGGCGGAGGTATCACCTGTAGATGGAACAGATTCAGGGAAAATCTCATTCATCTTTATGCAAATAGTAAACATGTAAAGGACCAAAATGCAACAGATTTCCTTACCATTTTCACCAGGTAACTTGTAATCGATCTTAACAGTGGATGGAAATTATTTTGTCTAGATCAACGGTCCTCGATCAAAGTCTTAACAGGTGCATGAGTGCACCAAAACTTGAAAGGTGCACGTTAAACGCATCCCTTCAAACCTGTTATTTGACAAATCAATAAACTGATGTAAAATGATAGGAGAAATGTTACTTGCATAGCAAATTGCAGAAGATATATCACCGGTCAATTTGATATTTGAGACCGAAAAGAATAAAGTGCCATCAGGTGAAATTGGAAGATGTCCTTGCAGCATGTTGAAACTAGGATATATTTTTGAAATGTTCCCTCACCATGAGAGATTGCCAACTGATGTAAAATGGTTATGAGAAAGTTTTAAATGAGACAATAAACTGTTTCCCATATCATTCAACCATTCTGAAATCCTTCCATGAATTTTGTTCCATGAAAGATCTAAATATTGAAGATTTTGGAGCCGTTCTTGTAAATGAAGGTTCTCATAGCGAAGTGAGAGAAAATTGTTTGTTGAATGATCAAGTCTTTCTAGATTTTGTAGCTTTGAAAATTGGCGAAAATCCAAAAAGCCATGCAAGTTATTTGATGATAGACTCAAGTAAGTAAGATTTACAAGATGAAACATTGAGTTTGGTATAGTACCATACAGCTTGTTGTACGAGAGATCACATTCTTTCAACGAATAAGTAAAAAATTCATCAATAGAACCTGTGATAAATCTCCATCTTCACCATGGATGGAAATCACATATTCTTATTTCTTGTTCCCTTCTTTGTCTCTTCACTTAAATTCTGACAAATGTAAAATAAATTAAGTAAGAAAAGTACATATAATTAAGTTTTGAATACTTGTCAGAATTTAAATAAAGAAAGAAGAAAAGAGACAAAAAATAAAGACAGGTGATCCTCAATCCCGTACTTTAACCAGTTAATTAATAAATCGGAATTAATAACTCATTCTTTTCTTGTAATGATTGGGCGTGGATTTCTATTTCAAATAAGGTGTGCATAACCTAATTCGGACATCACAACATAAAAAAAGAAAAGATAACATATAAAAGGGCAAAATTCTCAACACAAATAGATTGTTCACATTTATTTTATACATTCTCAAGTTTTAATAAGAATCTCTGCACAGCAAACCCACATGTATATGGTCAAAATTACAAAAATCAAAGGTAATGTGAAACATTTTCCATAAAGAAATACAGACATCTCAAATCATAACTTCCTGCATATTGTATGAATATCAGCAGCTTCATGTATACACAGCCGGTAACCCATAGTACAACATAGAAGTTAAATTTCCTCTCCACAATCCAGTTATAGATGCTATCATTTCTCAAGTTTCAATGTGTGCAATGTATATGAAGCAAGGTTAATTGTATCGAAAGCTCGAGCACAACATTGCACCTGTGACTCTGTTGTTTGTAACTATATTATTTGGGCGAATGGTATGATTCTGTTACCCAAGCCCCAACTAAGAATTACACAAGACTTCAAGGCAATAGTCAGCAAACCTACTCTGTTGAATGGCAAACGCCAGATGGATGCATTTTTATAGTTAAATATTGCCATTGTGTAAAGATATTTGACAATAGCAGCAAAAATAGCTTCTTTACTTACTAGGACCCGGTAGTCACTATATTTTTCTTCTTTGTGGAGAAACACGAGCTAAAAGCCTTACATAGCACCAGACCTTATACAAGAGATAGAGACACAAATCAATCCCAGCCAACAAAACCCAATGCACACCCCTTGTAGTGGAAGATCTAAAACATGCAAACCCAAAAGGCATCAGAAATTCCATCCAATCCTTAAGCTACCAAACTACTGAGGCTAACCATTACAATATAAGATATGGTACATGATTAATTTTTTTATATCCTCAAGGTTTTTAATTATTGAGACTCTTCAAAGGTATTATTTAACAAGCAACAAGAAAAATTGAGGTTTTCAGTTTCTTGCATCAGTGAATTAATATAGCTTTTTCTCTATTGCCAAACGGTTTCTTCTTCTAGGATCCTGTTTTTTCTCTCATAATAAATATCTTCCTTTAAGAAACATAATTAATAAAATCATTGCAACATACAATCATATCAAGACCATGTTTAATTAGTGAGACTCTTCAAAGGTATTCTTTAACAAGCAAACAGAATAAAATTGAGGTTTTATTGCTTCAGTGAATTTATATAGGTTTTTTTTTCCTATCACCATACAGTTTGTTGCTGCAGTTTCCTCTCTTTAATCTAATAACTAATAATAAATATCTTCCTTTCGAAACACAATCAATAAAATCAAAGCATCATATAATCATATGAAGAGCAAGTTTAAATGGCACAGCAAATATAAATGTATCAAGACTGTCATCAATTTTGATTGGCCATACTTGAGCTGAATTGGAGCAAACAAGAATAAATAATAAAGCAATGCACCAATAGACATGTGGCTCAGGGTGTAGGCACTTTCACTATTCCTACATTTCATTCATTACCTAAACCAATATTTTCATCCTATCACCCTGCAAGAGCCAATTTAGCCTTGTACAACTTCAATAGCTCAACAGCTTCCTTCTCATGACGAAAGACATACTTACTCAAGAATATCTTTTCAACACACTCAAACATTGCACTCAAGTAAAGCTTGTTCACCAGACCCTTTGACAACAAAGCTAGAATGACAGAACCCCTTGGAATAATTCGTTTTTCCATGCTCAAGGACAGCACTACTGGACGCCTGGCAATAGCAGAAGACTCGCAGCCCAATTTGTTCACCAGGAAATCCATGACCGCCTCAATCTTATTGTCTGAAGTCGCCATACAGAATGGATAGACTCTAAATGCTGCACGAATATCATGATCAGTCCAACCCCACTTTCTATAAATACCTTCTTTCCTTGCCCACGTGGATCTGCCTATGCATATCTTTACATGAATAGCTACAACAAATAGCAACCTCAAAGGATTAAACTCCAATTCCTTCACTTCCTCCACCCTGTCCTTAAATCGCTTAGGAGTTTGCTTCAATGAGTGGGGGAAGCATTCAATAAATCTAATAATAAGTGATTCAGGAACTCCTTCTTCTCTCAGCAGTTTGATATTTGGTGCTGTATAGTTGCCAAGATCAAAGAGAATACCCGAATGGCATATAATAGCTTTTATGAACGTATCTTTAGACTCAAACATGTTGTTGAAGAAATCAAAGCAGGGAATAATTTCTTTGTGCAAGCTTCTTCTGAGGATGTCAGGACACCCCATTATGATGTTGGGTATGTCAGAGTTAGAAAAGCCTTTGGACTTGAAAAATTCAATTTTGGGCTGAAAAGTTTTCTCAGGATCAGATACAAGGAAAGCTGGGAAAGTTGCCATGACATTTAACAGCTGGGTTTGTGAGAAACCGTGGTTCTTGAAGAACTCAATCACAGAGTCAGGTTTTTCCCGAGTTTCAAAATGAATGCGCTTGGAAACGGAAGCAGCTCGTCGTGGTGAGTATCCACAAGTGTCAATGAGGTATGAGGCTGCAAAAGAGTGTCCTTTTGATTTTGAAGTGTTGGAAATGAATCTCAAAGAAACCCATGTGTGGTTTTGCGAGAAAACCAGTTTTGGAGAAATGCTCCTGCTAAGAAAATAAAGCATCAGAAATGAAGTGAACTCACCAATTTGGGAAGATTATTATCTCCGTTGGGATCAAACTCTGCTCTGCATTCTGCACCAAACCCTAAATCCCTTTCCCCTTTCTCCTTGGAGGTTAGAGTGGATGTCACCTATGTATATTAAACGCACCGCCTTTCCCGGTGAAATTGCTCTAAAACGACAATATGGTATCCACAAGAAATTTAAGTTATTTTCTTTTCAATCATTAATTTAAGTTATTTTTTTAATTTATGTAAATGTATTTAAAATCAATATTGAAGATCACCCTGAAATATATATTTAGATAAAGTAAAGAAGTAATTAGGATAAGAGAAAATTCTTTTTATTCTAAGATAAGTAAACAACGAATCTCAATTACAATAATATTATATGATATTTACTAAGATTATACGAATCTTAGGCAGAGGTAGAGAATGGTGATGACCTTCATGGCCGACGACTTTCACAATGTTCTTCAACCTTGAAAGTGTGATGGTGTGTTCTCTTAAAAAGTTGTCTTCAAAGTTTTGGAGTTGAAAATGAAATGAACATGAATTATAATTTTAAAATTTCTGTGAGGTTTTTTTTTTAAATATTTTAATTAGATAACTTTCGAAAAGATATTTGAGATCAATTTTCAATAAGCTCTAACTGATAGTTTTTTTATAAACTCTTTAAAGAGTTTTTGCAAAAGTTATAAATTAATATAATAAGCTTATTCAAACATCACTTTAGACCACAAAAGTACTTAATTCATAATATAAACTCTGGTAAGCTCTTCTAACTTGTATCCAAACGGGCTCTTTAGATCTTTGGATTCAAACCGATATCATATAATTGTTATAAATTAAAAGTTTACGAAGTGAAATAACCCATTAACACATTGTTTATCATATAACTTAGGAACTATATAATTATTTAACTTTCTCACAAAATGTGTCAGTGCAAGGAAATACTTATGAAGTGAAGGAGTGGTTATATAACTTATAAGTGAAAATAATGGACAATACAAAATTTAAAAATTAAGCATCCGTTTGAATAAGATTTTGGACCAATGAAATTTTTGCCCAAAATTGAATTTCCACATTTAATTTATTGGCTTTATGTTAAACAAACTTCTTTAAGCAAAAAATTCTTTCTTTTCCAGCAATTGTATTCCAACAGTATCTTTTATATTAAGGCTTTATTTGGATATTTAGTGTTAAGTGAAATGGAATAAAACAAAGGTTTAATACTATTGTTTGGATAACTTAAAATGAAATAGAGGTAAATTTCCTTTTCATTGTTTGGAATAACAATGGAATGAAATGAAATGATAAGGATTAATAGAGTACAAATCTCATTTCATTTACTCTTTTCAATTTAGAAGGAAAGAAAAAATAGGGTATGAAATGGAATAAAAAGGAATGAATTTCACCTAATACTATTCTATTCCATTCTTTTTTTTTTAAAAAATCTAAACAATAGAAAAATTTATCATTTCATTCCATTACATCATTTACTACCAATCTAAACAAAACTAGAACAAATATTAGTTTAGAAGATAATATCTATTATCTTGAAAACAATTTCAAATTAAAGATAGAAGATCGCTTCAGCTCAAAAAATAAAACTAGAAGATCAATTAATTTTAATAAGTGAAACATACTATTTTTGAAAAAAACAAATAGAATCTGGTTGCATGAATATGAAGTGTGGACAAGACCTCCAACATAACAGTAAGTCTGAACCTGTGCATCATCATACACCCTTCACGTAAGATTCTAATTGCCTCAAATAATCTGCTCTGATATAATATTTTCATCAAGCAATGATTAAGCCCATTTCTTTCGCTTCGTTCACAATCTTAAGAAAACAATCAGGTTTTCTTGTCAATGATCTGGGTTACTGTTCTAATAATTGAACAATAATAATCAATTCGTGACTCTTTTCTTAGTACAGCATTGACATGAATGCCTACAAGAATACATGAGAAATGTTCAAGAGCTTTAATGAACTCGTCATCATATATCGAAGCAAATTTCGAAAGAAATCAGAAGATAAAATGATTTGTTTGTCTAACCCTTTTTTTTTCAGGAGAAGAGAGTGAACAAATATGATTTGAGAATGTTAAAGCTTGAAAACTGAAAAGCCCTTAGTTTGGACTATTAAAAAAAAAAAAAAAACCCCAAAATTTTGGGTATGAAAGTTTTTGCCATGATCAAAACAAAGCAAGCTTGGGCATTCTTGTGATGTTTGATGCCTAATCATGTGAGAACCATTGCTTCTTGAAGAATTAAATCGCCAAGTCTTTTTTTTCCCCTTGAGTTTCAAAAGTGACATAATTGCAGGATGAAGCAGCTTGTCGTGGTGAGAATCAACACAAGGAGGTGTCTGGAGTTTAAAACAATGACGTGCTAAGTCTACGGAAAAGTTTCTCCCCGCCAACAGGTATTTGGATTAAATATTGTACATTGCTCTTACAAAGGGGCTAGGATCCTTACACTACTCAGCCAACAAAATCCTATGCACACCCCTTGTAGTGGAAGATCTAAAACGTGCAAACCCAAAAGGCATCTGAAATGAATTAGATCCCAACCAACCCTGAAATTCTCTAACAACTGAGGCTGATCATTACAATATAAGATATGCTATAAGCTATATGATTATTCTTTTGATATCCTCAAGGTGTTTAATTAGTGAGATTCTTTATAGCAATTCTTAGACAAGCAACCAGAGAAAATTGAGGTTTTCTTGTATCAATGAATTTATACAGGTTTTTCTCTATGGCCTCACATATTGTTCTTCCAGTTTTCTTTCTTTTCTCTGATAATAAATATCTTCCTTTAAGAAACATAATCAATAAAAGCATCGCATCATCTAATCATATGAAATCCAAGTATAAATGGCGCAGCAAATGTAACTGTAACAAGACTGTCAATATAGAAAATCAATATTGATTGGCCATATTTGAAGTGAATTGGAGCAAACAAGAATAAAAGGGCGATTAACAATGCAATGCATAAAAAATACGTGCAGCTCAGAGAGTAGGCACTTTCATTAGTACGTCATTTCATAAACCAATATTTTTCTCCTATCACCCCGCAGGAGCCAAATTAGCCTTATACAGCTTCAATAGCTCACCACCTTTCTTCTCAATTTAACCTTTTATATTGTATTTTAATTTTGTGCCGATGCTTTATTAAATAAGTTTGACTAATAAGTATGTTAATAATGATTTAAAACGTGAAACTCATTAAATGATATGGTAGTATATCACTAAATGTAAGTGTAAAATTAAGTTCATTATATTTACAGGTGTACATATTGAAAAGTGACGTAGTTCATAAATTCTTTTTTTATCAACAAAAGTTTAGGATGAGTCAATGAAGGACTGCTTTTTGCATTCTAAAGTTAGGATAAACCATCAATTATAAAAAGATTTTACAATAAAATTATAAATCTCCTTTTAGTAGAGTCCTTGAATTTGAAGTTTAAACTCAAGTTATGTAGTTCTTTGAAAATTGATCAGCTAAGTCAACTCTCATTAATACATTGTTCATCATATAACTTCAGAATTTCTATAATCATTTAACTTTAGAACAAAATGTGTAAGGAAAAACATATGAAGTGAAGGAGTGGTTACATAAATTATATCTTAAGTGATAATAATAAATCATAAATAGTACAAAAATTAAAAATTAAGCATCCATTTGAATAAGCCAAGGTCGCGGGGTTCTTTGGACTAACAAATATGGAATTCTGGAAATTGATGGAGGGTCAGGGTTTCTACAAAGCATGGTACTCTGATTGGATGAAGGTTTATGTTGAAAGGAGAGATTACTCTAATGAATCTTGTAATATTCTCTTGTGTGGTCATTGGTATTCACATTCTATGCCCTTTATCAAGCACGACAAACCTCAGGGACTTGCATCCAAGCATTGCATATTCCACATCATCTGGACAAATATTGTAGAAATAAGGCAGCATTGGACCTTCCAAACTCCCATAACTCACAAAAGCACGAATCCCACGTTGTGAAATCAATTGCTACGAAGTTGTGGCCTTGCTCTGCAATCACAACCACTATTTTGATATGAAATGCCGCCATGTCTACAACTTAATGAAGGTCTTTTTAGAGAGATAAAGTTTGAGAGAGAAAGAGATTGGGATGGAGATTTGTTTGATAGACTAAAAAGCAAAAAAAGAAAAAAAAGAAGAAGAAGGGTAAAGGGGTTATAAAATTAAAAACACAAATGAGAGAGGAGTTCTTTGAAATTATGTGAAAAACTGACTATCGTGGGTTAAATTGTTGGAGCATCCATGCTCATGCTCAAAAACTTTCTAGAGCATTGTAAACATTTCCACATTATTTTGAACAGACTTGTGATCTTTTTCTTTAATTTGGCTTAAAGACTTAGCTCTTGATCACAACTTGTAGGTTTTAGAATCTTTTTCTAATGAAAAGTTTGCACTAGAGAAGAGTGGGATTTTCTCAAAATCTCTCTCAACTTGAATTGTACATATTCTGCCTTTGAATCATTGCAATTAATTAAATTTCTAAAAAAAATAGATCTACAATTGAGATTTCAATTGAGCTAATCAATCATAAAACCTCGACATATTGTTTGTTAATAGTCAAAACTAGGGATTAAATAATTGAAACCAATAAAAGAACAAAATCAGCCTAAAGGGATGTAAGGAAGCTTCCAACATCCAATAAAAAATGCTTGAGGTATAACATTCCTGGGGAGCTTGAAGGATGAGTTTGGGGGACCAACAAAAATTATCTAACTCATTTGAATTATGACAACCTCATTCACTTGTCCAAGAATACCTTAAAGCCCAATATCAACCCAAAAGGATAAAGGAAGGACTTTGTAACTTACCCCAAACACGTAATATTAATGCAAAAGCTACAATTGACAATTTATTCAACTCTAAAAAAGTTAAATATATAATATTCCTATTACCACAATGAGATGAAATAGATTGCCATATGATATTAAGAGGGATAAGATTTTATCCTTAAATAAACAAGTTAAAATTAAAAGAAAAACAAGTAACTAGAAGACAAAGCATATTATGCTAATTCATTCCTCTTTGATTTGCATACGCTCTGTTGCTTGCTCCTCTTTGACACCCGTCTATTTTGGCTCACCTTCAACAAGTATGGCAAGCCATTTAGGCTTTTCGGTTAAGAATGCAATACATCCTAGGAGCATCCCATATACTGCTCCACATTCATATCCCACAGCTACTGCTTTCCCACCAAATCCTAATTTTTCTTCATCGTGAGAGCTTATTGGATCTTATGGTTGTTCTTCATCATTATTGCATGATTTTGTCAGAGGAAATCCACATAGCCTCAGATTTCTCTCATAGGAATTATTTTGAAATGTATTGAATTGTTTACCTCATGGTATGATTCCTGTAAGATGGTTTTGTGAAAGGTTCAAGAAAGAAAGATAGTTTAGATTGATGAATAAGAGTGCCAAGTAGGTCGGGTCAATCTATGAACTCACAGGTTTTGACCTAACTCAATCCATAAAATGTGGGTTGAGTCAGATTCACATGTTGGGTCGGTTTGAAAAATACTCTACTCTACAGTCTGTGGTTCAAGTAGTGACGACTACCTAACCCACCCATAATTTTTTAAAATTTAAAAAAAAAAGTCATTTAGTCAAATTAAAAAGTCGTTTAGTCATAGTTTTTAATCATAGATAAACGACCACTAAAAAGAAAGGTTCAAATGATGTCGTTCTACTTTGAAGCCTAACAAATGGCAAAAACGTTCACACACTGACAATACACTCGTTCTCACTAATCACCATTTCGACCACTCACTCCCAAATCCCTAATCTCTCAAATAAAAAATCCAAATCTCTAACTTCATATTTCAAGAAGTACAGCATCTTAAAAAAATAGAGTGAAGTTAATGATTATGTCATTTCACATGATATATGTGATGACATTGATTTCAATTAGTTAGAGTACTTTATTGTTTAAGAATATTAAGACTTATTAGCTTAATTTAGTTTATTTAAAATTTAAATTAGTAAGACTTGTAATTTGTTATTCACTTATGTATATTTAATTTATTTGAAACCTATTGTGTTTGTGAAAGATCAGTTATGTGAATTAGTATGTGATTTATTATATTTATATAAGGCATATTATGTGTAACATATTTTTTATTTAGTATTTTGAATTTTTTTAATAATTTTTTTAAACATATGTCAGACTCATATATTTGATATAACTCAACTCACTCTTGAACGAGTTAGATTGGGTCTGGCAAAGAAAAAAAAAATTTAACCTAACTTACTACTCCAATAAACAAGTCAAATTAAAAAATGTTACAAAACTCATCTAACCCACTTAGCTGACACACCTATTGGTCAATGCAAAAGGAATATTGCCCATAAGGTAGTTTGATGAGAGGTCGAACCACTCTAGACTTGTTAACTCTCCCAATAATAGTGGAATATTTCCACTGATTCTATCACGTGACATGTTAAGGCCCAATAAGTGAATTTAATTCTCCAAGTTTGGGAATCTCTCCTTCAAACTGGATTTGTTTCCAATGCACCTATCAAGATTCTGTGCAACCATGCACCTGAAATATTGACTTGTTAAAGCAGGTAAAAATGTTTTATAAATTCTTTTATTGTCAAATAACGATATTTGCAAAGTAAGGCACATAATGTGGTGATTCTCAAATTGCATCAATAGAGTAATTTATTAATTTGTTTTGATTTGAGCACTACAAACAATATTCACATAATATCCAGATCCTAAACATGCTCAAGCAACAGAAGAACTATAATAACAGATTTAGCAAATCAGGAGAATCAATCTCACAATTCAGCTTGATACTTGAACCCCAAATGGGTTGAACTTCCCTTCTAACTTCATTCCATTTTCAACAAGCCATACATATGTATAGTGTCATATCACAATTCAATTGTTCAATGACCAATGCTTCATGTAACTATCCTAACTCTGGTTTCTCATTTTCTCGGGTTTCCAATTAACTCACCTATAAAACTTTAATACTCAACAATTTCTACTGGGAAAAAAAATCCAAAATTCAAACCAAAACAGATGCATTAGGAAGACCCTGCTGCAGATTATGATCTCTTGCTGGAGCCGAAGGACAAGGGTGCTTACCAGCGATGGTGGCGCGGCAATTCGGGCAATTGGAGTGGTTGCTGAGCCAAAAATCGATGCACTCAGCATGAAACGAATGCTTACAAGCACTCAGCTGCCGGAGTTTTTTTTGCTGCCGGCGAACGCCAACAAGTAAACGGGGCACTCGCTGCCGATTTCCTTCACATAGGCGTCCTTCCGGTACTTGAGGTAGGAAAACGGCAGCAGCAGCACCGTCGTGGGGGCGTCGGAGGCGACGGAGGGTTCGCCAGAGTTTTCCTCCGATCTCTGGCGGCGATACAGGCACCCGAAGGCAAAGATGGAGGTGTAGATCAAGGCGGGGATGGTGATGGCAGCTACGAGGGCGAGGAGGAATTCCAGAGGGAATAGATCAACGGAGCTAGGTGGGCCCCGGGAAGGGCGGCGGAAAGCAGCAGGGCGGAGGTGATTCTCACTGCTCAGAACAATGTGGTGGAGGTATCACCTGAAGATGGAACAGATTCAGGGAAAATATCATTCATCTTTATGCAAATAGTAAACATGTAAAGGACCAAAATGCAACAGATTTCCTTACCATTTTCACCAGGTAACTTGTAATCGATCTTAACCGTGGATGGAAATTATTTTGTCTAGATCAACGGTCCTCGATCAAAGTCTTAACAGGTGCATGAGTGCACCAAAACTTGAAAGGTGCACGTTAAACGCATCCCTTCAAACCTGTTATTTGACAAATCAATAAACTGATGTAAAATGATAGGAGAAATGTTACTTGCATAGCAAATTGCAGAAGATATATCACCGGTCAATTTGATATTTGAGACCGAAAAGAATAAAGTGCCATCAGGTGTAATAGGAAGATGTCCTTGCAGCAAGTTGAAACTAAGATATATTTTTGAAATGTTCTCCCACCATGAGAGATGGCCAACTGATGTAAAATGGTTATGAGAAAGTTTTAAATGAGACAATAAACTGTTTCCCATATCATTCAACCATTCTGGAATCCTTCCATGAATTTTGTTCCATGAAAGATCTAAATATTGAAGATTTTGGAGACGTTCTTGTAAATGAAGGTTCTCATTGCGAAGTGACAGAAAATTGTTTGTTGAAAGATTAAGTCTTTCTAGATTTTATAGCTTTGAAAATTGGTGAAAATCCAAAAAGTCACTCAAGTTATTTGATGATAAACTCAAGTAAGGTTTACAAGATGAAACATTGAGTTTGGTATAGTACCATACAGCTTGTTGTACGAGAGATCACATTCTTTCAACGAATAAGTAGAAAATTCATTAATAGAACCTGTGATAAGTCTCCATCTTCACCATGGATGGAGATCACATATTCCTATTTCCTGTCTCCTTCCCTGTCTCTTCACTTAAATTCTGACAAATGTAAAATAAATTAAGTGAGAAAAATACATATAATTAAATTTAGAACACTTGTCAAAATTTAAATAGAGAAACAAGAAAAGAGACAAAAAATAAAGACAGGTGATCTTCAATCCCGTACTTTAACCAGTTAATTAATAAATCGGAATTAATAACTCATTCTTTTCTTGTAATGATTGGGCGTGGATTTCTATTTCAAATAAGGTGTGCATAACCTAATTCGGACATCACAACATAAAAAAAGAAAAGATAACATATAAAAGGGCAAAATTCTCAACACAAATAGATTGTTCACATTTATTTTATACATTTTCAAGTTTTAATAAGAATCTCTGCACAGCAAACCCACATGTATATGGTCAAAATTACAAAAATCAAAGGTAATGTGAAACATTTTCCATAAAGAAATACAGACATCTCAAATCATAACTTCCTGCATATTGTATGAATATCAGCAGCTTCATGTATACACAGCCGGTAACCCATAGTACAACATAGAAGTTAAATTTCCTCTCCACAATCCAGTTATAGATGCTATCATTTCTCAAGTTTCAATGTGTGCAATGTATATGAAGCAAGGTTAATTGTATCGAAAGCTCGAGCACAACATTGCACCTGTGACTCTGTTGTTTGTAACTATATTATTTGGGCGAATGGTATGATTCTGTTACCCAAGCCCCAACTAAGAATTACACAAGACTTCAAGGCAATAGTCAGCAAACCTACTCTGTTGAATGGCAAACGCCAGATGAATGCATTTTTGTAGTTAAATATTGCCATTGTGTAAAGATATTTGACAATAGCAGCAAAAATAGCTTCTTTACTTACTAGGACCCGGTAGTAACTATATTTTTCTTCTTTGTGGAGAAACACGAGCTAAAAGCCTTACATAGCACCAGACCTTATACAAGAGATAGAGACACAAATCAATCCCAGCCAACAAAACCCAATGCACACCCCTTGTAGTGGAAGATCTAAAACATGCAAACCCAAAAGGCATCAGAAATTCCATCCAATCCTTAAGCTACCAAACTACTGAGGCTAACCATTACAATATAAGATATGGTACATGATTAATTTTTGTATATCCTCAAGGTTTTTAATTATTGAGACTCTTCAAAGGTATTATTTAACAAGCAACAAGAAAAATTGAGGTTTTCAGTTTCTTGCATCAGTGAATTAATATAGCTTTTTCTCTATTGCCTAACGGTTTCTTCTTCTAGGATCCTCTTTTTTCTCTCATAATAAATATCTTCCTTTAAGAAACATAATTAATAAAATCATTGCAACATACAATCATATCAAGACCATATTTAATTAGTGAGACTCTTCAAAGGTATTCTTTAACAAGCAAACAGAATAAAATTGAGGTTTTATTGCTTCAGTGAATTTATATAGGTTTTTTTTTCCTATCACCATACAGTTTGTTGCTGCAGTTTCCTCTCTTTAATCTAATAACTAATAATAAATATCTTCCTTTAGAAACACAATCAATAAAATCAAAGCATCATATAATCATATGAAGAGCAGGAAGTGGATCCGGTGAGAGGAGTGTTTATTGTGAGAGGTAAGAGGAGTTAATCTTGACCATTAAATCTTTCATGAATGGTCAAGATTAGAAGATAAATGCATGTGACTTTTTTAAGTAGTCACATGACCTTTAAGTAACTTTTATTCCTGACCATCCATGTATGGTTGTATGGTCAATATTTATTCCTCTCACTCTCTCACAATAAAAACTTCTCTTAGTAGATATGTCCCCTGAAGAGCAAGTATAAATGGCATAGCAAATATAAATGTATCAAGACTGTCATCAATTTTGATTGGCCATACTTGAGCTGAATTGGAGCAAACAAGAATAAATAATAAAGCAATGCACCAATAGACATGTGGCTCAGGGTGTAGGCACTTTCACTATTCCTACATTTCATTCATTACGTAAACCAATATTTTTATCCTATCACCCTACAAGAGCCAATTTAGCCTTGTACAACTTCAATAGCTCAACAGCTTCCTTCTCATGACGAAAGACATACTTACTCAAGAAGATCTTTTCAACACACTCAAACATTGCACTCAAGTAAAGCTTGTTCTCCAGACCCTTTGACAACAAAGCTAGAATGACAGAACCTCTTGGAATAATTCGTTTTTCCAAGCTCAAGTTCAGCACTACTGGACGCCTGGCAATAGCAGAAGACTCGCAGCCCAATTTGTTCACCAGGAAATCCATGACCGCCTCAATCTTATTGCCTGATTTCGCCATACATTGTGGATGGGCTCTAAATGCTGCACAAATATCATCATCAGTCCAACCCCACCTTCTATATATATCTTCCTTCTTTTCCCACGTGGATTTGCTCATTCTCCTCTTTATACTAAGAGCTACAACAAATTGCAACCTCAAAGGATTAAACTCCAATTCCTTCACTTCCTCCACTACCTCCTTAAACCGCTTAGGAGGTGCCTTCAATGTGACTGCATAGAATTCAATTAATTTAATAATATGTGAGTCAGGAACTCCTTCTTCTCTCAGCAGTTTGATATTTGGAACTGAATAGTTGCCAAAGTCACAGAGAATACCCGAGAAACGTATAATAGCTTTCAAGAACTTGTGTTTAGACTGAAACATATTGTTGAAGAAATCGAAAGAGGGAATAATTTCTTTTTGCAAGCTTCTTCGGAGGATGTTAGGGTACCCGTTTATGATGTCGAGTATGTCAGAGTTAGAAAAGCCTTTGGACTTGAAAAAATCAATTTTTGGCTGCAAAGATTTCTCAGGATCAGATTGAAGTAACAGAGGGGATTTGCTGATGATACTTAAGGCCTTGGTTTGTGACAAACCATGGTTCATGAAGAACTCAATCACCAAGTCAGGTTTTTCCCGAGTATCAAAATTGATCTGCTTGGAAACCGAAACAGCTCGTTGTGGTGAGAAGCCACAAGTGTCAATGAGGTATGAGGCTGTAAAAGAGTGCCCTTTTGATTTTGAAGTGTTGGAAATGAATCTCAAAGAAACCCATGTGTGGTTTTGCGAGAAAACCAGTTTTGGAGAAATGCTCCTGCTAAGAAAATAAAGCATCAGAAATGAAGTGAACTCACCAATTTGGGAAGATTATTATCTCCGTTGGGATCAAACTCTGCTCTGCATTCTGCACCAAACCCTAAATCCCTTTCCCCTTTCTTCTTGGTGGTTAGAGTGGATGTCACCTATGTATATTAAACGCACCCCCTTTCCGGCGAAATTGCGCTAAAACGACAATATGGTATCCACAAGAAATTTAAGTTATTTTCTTTTCAATCATTAATTTAAGTTTTTTTTAATTTATGTAAATGTATTTAAAATCAATATTGAATATCACCCTGAAATATATATTTATTGTTGCTTTAAAAACATTAAATAATCTTTATTAAATGTGTAACTGATTTGTATTTATTGATAAAAAGTAACATCGGTTATTAAATAACTTTATAATTACTCTAATCATTACTTCTACCTAAAAAGTATGAGAAAAAATAGATAAAGTAAAGAAGTGGTTAGAATAAGAGAAAATTCTTTTTATTCTAAGATAGATAAATCATGAATCTCAATTTAAGTAAGATTATATGATATTTACGATTATACGAATCTTAGGCAGTGGTAGAGAATGGTGATGACCTTCATGGCGTGACGACTTTCATAACGTTCTTCAACCTTGAAAGTGTGATGGTGTGTTCTCTCAAAAAATCGTCTTCAAAGTTTTGGAGTTAAAAATGAAATGGACATGAATAATAATTTTAAAATTTTTGTGAGATTATTTTTTTAAAAAATATTTTAATTGGATAACTTCCAAAAAGATGTTTGAGACCAATTTTCAACAAGCTCTAACAAATAGTTTTTTTATAAACTCTTTAAAGAATTTTTGCAAAAGTTATAAACTAATACAATAAACTTATCCAAATATCACTTTAGACCTCACAAAAATACTTAATTCATAATATAAGCTCTGATAAGCTCTTCTAACTTGTACCCAAACGAGCTCTTTAGATCTTTGGATTCAAACCGATATCATATAGTTGTTATAAATTGAAAGTTTACTAAGTAAAATAACTCATTAACACATTGTTTATCATATAACTTAGGAACTACATATCATTTAACTTTCTCACAAAATATGTCAGTGCAATGAAATACTCATGAAGTGAAAGAATGGTTATATAACTTATAGGTGAAAATAATGGACAATACAAAATTTAAAAACTAAGCATCCGTTTGAATAAGATTTTGGACCAATGAAATTTTTGCCCAAAATTGAATTTCCACATTTAATTTATTGGCTTTATGTTAAACAAACTTCTTTAAGCAAAAAATCTTTTCTCTTCCAGCAATTGTATTCCAACAGTATCTTTTATATTAAGGCTTTATTTAGATATTTAGTGTTAAGTGAAATGAAATAGAACAAAGATTTAATATCATTATTTGGATAACTTAAGGTGGAGTAGAAGTAAATTTTCATTTCATTGTTTGGAATAACAATGGAATAAAATGAAATGATAAGGATTAATAGAGTATAAATCTCATTTCATTCACTCATTCCAATTTGGAAGGAAAGAAAAAATAGGGTACGGAGTGGAATAAAATGAAATGAATTCTACCTAACACTATTCTATTCCATTCTTTCTAAAAAAAATCCAAACAATAGAAAAATATATCATTTTATTCCATTACATCATTTACTACAAATCTAAACAAAACTAGAACAAATATTAGTTTAGAAGATAGGATCTATTATCTTGAAAACAATTTTAAATTAAAGATAGAAGATCGCTTCAGCTCAAAAAATAAAATTAGAAGATCAATTAATTTTAATAAGTGAAACATACTATTTTTGAAAAAAACAAATAGAATCTGGTTACATGAATATGAAGTGTGGACAAGACCTCCAACATAACAGTAAGTCTGAACCTGTGCATCATCATACACCCTTCACATAAGATTCTAATTGCTTCAAATAATCTGCTCTGATATAATATTTTCATCAAGCAATGATTAAGCCCATTTCTTTCACTTCGTTCACAATCTTAAGAAAACAATCAGGTTTTCTTGTCAATGATCTGGGTTGCTGTTCTAATAATTGAACAATAATAATCAATTCGTGACTCTTTTCTTAGTACAGCATTGGCATTAAAGCCTACAAGAATACATGAGAAATGTTCAAGAGCTTTAATGAACTCGTCATCATATATCGAAGCAAATTTCGAAAGAAATCAGAAGATAAAATGATTTGTTTGTCTAACCCTTTTTTTTTCAGGAGAAGAGAGTGAACAAATATGATTTGAGAATGTTAAAGCTTGAAAACTGAAAAGCCCTTAGTTTGGACTACTAAAAAAAAAGAAAAAAAAACCCCAAAATTTTGGGTAAGAAAGTTTTTGTCATGATCAAAACAAAGCAAGCTTGGGCATTCTTGTGATGTTTGATGCCTAATCATGTGAGAACCATTGCTTCTTGAAGAATTAAATCACCAAGTCTTTTTTTTCCCCTTAGAGTTTCAAAAGTGACATAAATGCAGGATGAAGCAGCTTGTCGTGGTGAGAATCAACACAACGAGGTATCTGGAGTTTAAAACAATGACGTGCTAAGTCTACAGAAAAGTTTCTCCCCGCCAACAGGTATTTGGATTAAATATTGTACATTGCTCTTACAAAGGGGCTAAGATCCTTACACTACTCAGCCAACAAAATCCTATGCACACCCCTTGTAGTGGAAGATCTAAAACGTGCAAACCCAAAAGGCATGTGAAATGAATTAGATCCCAACCAACCCTGAAATTCTCTAACAACTGAGGCTGATCATTACAATATAAGAGATGCTATAAGCTATATGATTATTCTTTTGATATCCTCAAGGTGTTTAATTAGTGAGATTCTTTATAGCAATTCTTAGACAAGCAACCAGAGAAAATTGAGGTTTTCTTGTATCAATGAATTTATACAGGTTTTTCTCTATGGCCTCACATATTGTTCTTCCAGTTTTCTTTCTTTTCTCTGATAATAAACATCTTCCTTTAAGAAACATAATCAATAAAAGCATCGCATCATATAATCATATGAAATCCAAGTATAAATGGCGCAGCAAATGTAACTGTAACAAGACTGTCAATATAGAAAATCAATATTGATTGGCCATATTTGAAGTGAATTGGAGCAAACAAGAATAAAAGGGCGATTAACAATGCAATGCATAAAAAATACATGCAGCTCAGAGAGTAGGCACTTTCATTAGTATGTCATTTCATAAACCAATATTTTTCTCCTATCACCCCGCAGGAGCCAAATTAGCCTTATACAGCTTCAATAGCTCACCACCTTTCTTCTCAATTTAACCTTTTATATTGTATTTTAATTTTGTGCCGATGCTTTATTAAATAAGTTTGACTAATAACTATGTTAATAATGATTTAAAACGTGAAACTCATTAAATGATATGGTAGTATATCACTAAATGTAAGTGTAAAATTAAGTTCATTATATTTACAGGTGTACATATTGAAAAGTGACGTAGTTCATAAATTCTTTTTTTATCAACAAAAGTTTAGGATGAGTCAATGAAGGAATGCTTTTTGCATTCTAAAGTTAAGACAAACCATCAACTATAAAAAGATTTTACAATAAAATTATAAATCTCCTTTTAGTAGAGTCCTTGAATTTAAAGTTTAAACTCAAGTTATGTAGTTGTTCGAAAAATGATCAGCTAAGTCAACTCTCATTAATACATTGTTCATCATATAACTTCAGAATTTCTATAATCATTTAACTTTAGAACAAAATGTGTAAGGAAAGACAAATGAAGTGAAGGAGTGGTTACATAAATTATATCTTAGGTGATAATAATAAATTATAAATAGTACAAAAATTAAAAATTAAGCATCCATTTGAATAAGATTTTGGACTGATGAAATGGAGAAAGCAAAAAAGACAAAAGTAGAGCACACTAATCCTAGGCTTGAGAGACATCATTAGACAAAGTAAGATAAATGTAAGAAGAGATTGTTTCATTAGATTTGACTTCGGTTACAGGCAAACACTTACACTAATTCTATTTGTGATAGAAAAGTATCTCTCAATCTTAAGGGTAAATTTTACCGCACAGCTATAAAGCTCGCAATATTGTATGGTACTGAATGTTGGGTAATAAAAAACTAACATGAGCATAAGATCAGTGTTGCGGAGATGAGGATGTTGCGCTGGATGTGTGGCCATACAAGACAAGATAGAATTAGGAATGAATGCATTAGAGAGAAAGTAGGGATAGCACCTATTATGGAAAAAATGGGAGAATCTCGCCTTAGGTGGTTTAGACATGTAAGGAGAAGACCCTTAGAAGCCCCTGTAAGAAGAATAGATCAAGTGGATAATAGTCCAATAGCTAGAAGTAGAGGAAGACCAAGAAAGACTATAGGTGAAACGATTAAAAAATATTTAGATTTGAATAACATTTCTGAAGACTTGATTTATGATAGGACAAAATGACATCGTTTGATCCATGTAACCGACCCCACCTAGTAGGAAAAGATGTGATTGTTGTTGTACAGACAAACACAATCAAACTGAATTCCTAAGTTCTCATTTCTTTTCAGAGAGAATGAGGATGACATGCTTCTTCCTTACAAGTTATAGCTAATTCAGATTAAAAAAAGTGCTAGAATATTTAGTAAAATTCTGCTTCAGATTTAACCAGAAAACTCATACACCAGTTATCATTAAAAGATCAAAGCCATGATATGATTCTGCTCCCCAACTAACACTTACACTGGACTTCAGAAAATATAAAAAGTCAGCAAACCCACATTATTGAATGATGGCAAACCCCAGATGGACACATTTTTATGGTTCAATCATGCCATTGTGTATAGAACTAAAGATAATTGTCCAAACGAGGAAGAATATCTTATTTACTGTCAGAGCTGTAGTTACTTTTTTTTTCCGTGGAGAAACATGAGCAGAAAAGCCGTACACAGCACTAGACCTTAAACATGAGATAGGGACACAACTCAATCTCAGCCGAAAAATAAAAACCCAATGCAGACCTCATAGAGGCAGATCGAAAACATGCAAACCCAAAAGGTATCGGAAATGCATTAGATCCAATCCAAGCCTGAAATCCTCTAACTACTTTTCCCTTTCTTCTTTACTAACAAAAGCAGCAAAAAGATATTTAACAAAAGAAGCAAGAATATCTTCTTTATTCCGTTTTTTCCCTTTCTTTTTCTCTGGAGAAACAGGAGCTAAAATCCTTACAAAGCACTAGACCTTATGCAAGTCACGGCTCAATCTCAGCCAAAAAAATCCAATACACATCCCTTTTAGTGGAAGATCTAAAACATGCAAACCCAAAAGGCATCTGAAATGCATAAGATCCTATCCAACCCAGAAATTGTCCAACAGCAGAGGCTAATCATTACTAAATAAGATACAGTATATGACTATTCTTTAACAAGCAACCAGAAAGAATTGAGGCTTTAATTGTTTCATACTTTCAGGGAATTTAACAATTTATCTAGGTTTTTCTCTAAAGCCTTAGAGTTTATTGTTGCAGATGTAGTATCCTCTATTTTCTATAATAATAAATATCTTCCTTTAAGAAACATAATCAACAAAAATCATTGCATTATATAATCATCTGAAAACCGTGTTTAAATGGTGCAGCAAATGTAATGTAATAAGACAGAGAAAATCAATACTGACTGCCCATGTTTAAGCTAAAGTGGAGCAAACAAGAATAAAAGGGTGATTAGTAATGCAATGCATCAGAAGACATGTAGGTCAGAGGGTAGAAACTTCAATCATTACTACATTTCATTCATTACCTTATACCAATATTTATCTCTTATCACCCTGCAACAGCCAATTTAGCCTGATACAGCTTCAATAGTTTAAGAGCTTCCTTCTTGTGGCGAGAGATAAACTTATCCACGAAGATGTCTTCATCACACCTAAATATTGCAAAGAAGTTCTGCTGGTTTACCAGACCCTTTGACAACAAAACTAGAATAACAGAATCCCTTGGAATAATTCGTTTTTCGAAGCTCATGGACATCACTACTGGACACTTGGCAATAGCAGAAGATTTGTAGCCCAATTTGTTCACCAGAAAATCCATGACCGCCTCAATCCTATTGTCTGAAGTCGCCATACAGAATGGATGGAATCTAAATGCTGCACAAATATCATGATCAGTCCAACCCCACTTACTATAAATACCTTCTTTCCTTGCCCACGTGGATCTGCTGATGCATATCTTTACATGAATAGCTACAGCAAATCGCAGCCTCAAAGGATTAAACTCCAATTCCTTCACTTCCTCCACCGTGTCCTTAAATCGCTTAGGAGGTACCTTCAATGAGCGGGGGAAGTATTCAATAAATCTAATAATAAGTGATTCAGGAACTCAAAGAGAATACCCGAAAGACATATAATAGCTTTCATGAACTTGTGCTTGGACTGAAACATATTGTTGAAGAAATCAAAGCAGGGAATAAATTCTTTGTGCAAGCTTCTTCTGAGGATGTCAAGGCAGCCCACTATGATGTTGGGTATGTCAGAGTTAGGAAAGCCATTGGACTAGAAAAATTCAATTTTGGGCTTCAAAGTTTTCTTAGGATCAGATAGAAGGTACTGTGGAACAGCTCCAAAGACACTTAACAGCTGACTTTGAGAGAAATCATGGTTCTTGAAGAACTCAATCAACGAGTCTGGTTTTTCCCGAGTTTCAAAATTAATGCGCTTGGAAATGGAAGCAGCTCGTTGTGATGAGAACCCACAAGTGTCAATAAGGTTGGAGACTGTAAAAGAGTGTCCTTTCGAAGTGGTGGAGATGAATTTTAAAGAAATCCATGGGTGGTTTTGAAAGAAAACCAGTTTTGGTGCCGTTGCAGAAATTGTGGTGCTAAGAAAACGAAACATGGGATTGGAGTGGGAGTGAGAGGTGCAAGAGTGAAGTGAACTCCAGATATATAATAATGTTTCGAAATTGGTGAGAGGTGCAAGAGTGAAGTGAACTCACCAATTTCGAAACATTATTATATATCTGATGGGAATTGGGATGGAACCCTGTTCTATAGCAAACCCTACCCTCCCCCCCCCCCCCCCTCCACATCCCCCATTTCTATCTGTTCGCCTTAGCATATGAAACGCACGGCAGGTTCCAGCCAAGTAGAGCTAAAACGACATTATGGTATCTTCTTGAGTGGATGAGCCATGAGTGCAAGCAAGTGTAGTTACTTGAAAGTTGAACGGGTATAAATTAAACATCGATTATATTTTTATCACAAATAATATATATATTTTTTTTTATATTTTTTTAATATTATTAATTATATCATTTTTTTATCATTTTTCTCACTTAATCATTACTATACACAAAAAATATGAATAGTAATATTTTTAAAAAAATAATGTATTATCATCATTTTCTATTAAATAATATTGATACAAACAGATTTTATCTTCGTAAATCTCTCATACCCAATGGATAACACTTTGTTTCCACTTTAATTTTTTCTTAATGGCACGGATATCTGTGTAACTAAGTATCATTAACTCATTACTAGCTTTGGAATTGAAAGTTAATAAGGATTGGTCCATATTGAGAAATTTTTGCAAAAACGAGCATTTAAATTAAATATATTAAGTCAATTATAGTATTAATTAATAAAATTAATTAAATTTGTTTATTAATTAATTTTAATAATTATTTATTAATTAATATTATAATTTACATAATACTGTTAATTTGGATGCATTAATCTTATGCAAAAATTTCTGATTAATATTAATCAAAGAGTGTTGATATCTTTCGTTAATAAATCACTCGTAAATAATATTTTGCTGAGACTTTTGGTATTCAGCAATGCTATTTTACGCGAATAGCTTTTCGCAAATTATTCACGAGCGCCTCAAAGTACTCTTTTATTTTACAGTTAAAATATTAAGAGCACTGCTATTTTCAACGAAATGGGTTTCATAAACGGTTTACGAAAGTGAAATACACATAACAGTAAATAAATATTTTTTTAAAAAAAACTAATATAAACATTAAACTAATAAAACGCATGACAATTGTTCTAAATCTAAAAATTCGTGTGACGTTTCACGAATCTGAATTCGCGATATTGAGCATTATCTATATAATAAACTAAAAAAAAAAAAAACCAGCTTACAATACGCACATGCTTTTTTCCATATTTTTTTCCTTAATTCGTTTACCGTTTCATATAGTATTTCCCTTTGGCATTACCCTAACTTTGAAATGGGACTATCTCCTACCCCTTAAGCATTTTTTTTAAGAAAAAAAGAAAATACTTCGCTATTGTTTTTGGGGCGCGATAACATAGTACGTCACATTGGATGGATACTTGGATGCGTGATGAATCATGTTTTCTATTCAAATCAAACATTTTTTTTCCATGATACAATGACGGCAGCAGAGAGATTTGTTAGCTACTCAAACATCTCTCCCACTTCTAGTGGTTTCAAATCAAACATCTTGTCAAACCAAAAGCCTCAAAATGTAAATTACATTAAACCGTTAAACATCGCAACTAAAGCTAATGGCTTTTGAGCATGAATGTCCAATAACATTCTACTGTAACATGCATGGAACACTATATATCATGAACAATTCGACCAAATACACCACGTTTGAGTGGTTGACATGCTATCAAACTATTTGGGGAGGGGGATCGAACCGTAGCCACCACCTTTGGTGGGGGATCTTACCACTACACTAAACACACGCACCCTAGACAACACAGTTGTTTAATAGTAATACTACCTTAATGAATTGATTTCTTACATTCATATTTTACCATCAGAATAAATGACAATTTCAATGACATCATCCTACCTGTATCTTCATCATCTTTAGAGTTTGAAAATTAGATCTATTTCCACTTTCCATGATATTCTCCCTGAAAGAATCTAAATAAAAACAAGTTAATAATCCCACGTTGTAGCTCATCTGAAAGGTCAATTGCATTAAAAGTTCCAACAAAACATTGCATCTGTAATTCCATGTTACTTGTAACTAGCAAATTTGGGCGAGGAAAGAAACCATGGCAAAAAAATTCTTTGGCCTCAATCCTCAATTCCAAAAATCTGCTAGTACAAACCAAATCAGAATTTAAACTTCTGTTTAGGCTTTTTCACCACAGCACATCCAGGGTCCTCAACATTCTGCAGTAAAACAAACCTTGTTACTTACATTGTAAGAGTCTATATGCAAATAACCAATCACATTAACGAGTAGTGACCTTTAGCTTTTTGTTTTTCTTTTTGTCTTTCTTCTTCTTACTCTTCTTCTTGCGTTCTTTTACCTCAGAAAGTTCATTCTGTTCTTCTTCACTAGAATCCTGTCAAGATTAGAAACAAAATTGAGAAAGTGAAAAGGGGCAGATATCTCAACAGCTATTCAGACACCATTAACAGTAGTGAAGAATCAAGAACCTTAGAGTAACCAAAGGAGTCCACATGCCGAACACTTCTTTCTGGATTAGAAGTACCGCCTAAAGTTGAAGAGAATCATAAAAGAGTACACTTCATGACTATCATGCAAATTCAATTAAAGACATGGATAAAGAAACTAAAAACCAATATCCAACAGAAAAGCTTATGTTTAACATTGTTAAAAGCGAAAAGGGAGACATAAGAGAGGATGTGTTTAAGTTGTGACTCTAATCTGGTAGGCTTACATAATTATATACGTGCACACAAACTCATTAATACATATATACAAGGATTACAATAGATATTCTGGATTTGAACAAAATACTCTCATAATAAAGCTACTAACACTTCCCAGCAAGCTGGAGTGTAAATGTTAATCATGCCCATCTTGTTACAAACATCACCCCTAACCCCACCCCACCCAAAAGAAAAAAAATCCCTGGAACATTGTTTAAAGAGCCTTGCTTGGCCCTCTGCACAGGCAAATCTAGTCACACAAATGCACAAATATGTGCAGACCCAAAACAAAGCCAAACACAAATAAATATGGTGTGACAGTCCCTTGTGCAGCACCCTACCCTAACAAAGTGTTTCCAGCAATCACACCAGATCACAACTTGTCTATATGATCACCCTTAGACCAAGCCTCAGACAGTCCCTACAATACTCTTAAGTCAAAGAGCAGAAAGAAGGGAAAGAATTTAAAAAAGAAAAGGAAGAAAATAAGAGAAACTAGGTATCAGTGGGTGTGGAGTGGTCAGGATTACCCTAGAGCTATTGATACCATATGTGTGTATATATACACACATGTACAAGTGTTACACAAGATATTGTAGATTTGATTAAAATGCCCTCATAGTAATACTACTAACAACCATCAAAGCCGGCAAGCTGAATCATAAAACAAGAAAAACCATATTTACAAAATCAAAATCATACTCTCAACTAAGTCAATAATAATGGATATAAAGTTAACACGTCTTACCTTACCAGTAAAACATCTATAATGATCACAAAGAAAACCACACATTTGATGCAAATAATTGTAGCAATGAAACTTAAATTGCTCATATCTTCAATTAAATAATTAATAATTAAGAAAAGAGAGAGAGAGAGAGAGTTGCAAGTGCTGCTCACTTGCAAAGACAGCCTGTTTGGCATTATTGACAGCGAGTTCAAGGAGATCAGGGTTAATAGAAGCCAATCCATTAGGGTCCTTCAGCTTCCTCTCCAGAAACTTCGCCAACGCCGCTGCTTTATTCGTGGCCAAGGGTCCACCCGGATGAGCCAACCTATCAAAAATTCACATCAGACCCACTAAAATTAAAGGGGTGAGAAAGGTAACCGGGAGTTCAAAATAAAAAATTTAATAAAGAAGAAGTGTAAAATTGAACCCTAAAAAAGAGGGAAGAAGGAAGAAGAAGAACCTGGGTTGGGAGTGGGAAGGGCGGGGAAGAGAAGGAAGAGGAGCGAATTTGCTTCCACGAAGCGCACGTCTTTCGTCTTCTGTCAGAGTTTCGATCTCTTTCACCATTTTCACAATTTCAGGAAAATCCACGTCCTGTCGTGTGTAGCTAACTCCTATTGAGTATTGACGCTGTCCCTTCCTTCAACGGTTAATCACGGTTATTTGATTCCATTTTGTTTTTCATTTTGTATTTTTATTTTTAAAATTATAAATTTTTTTTTAAAAATTAATTAAATCTAACTTTAATTACCCCTAATTTATTAGGTTGATTGTAATTTTTACCCTCAATTATATAATTGGGCACATTGCTCCTTAATTTTAATATTATCTATTGTAATTTCCTATTTTCTACTGAAATTAAATTTTATTAAAAAATAAATAACATTAAAGATACCCTTTCCCTATCTTTATCCTCTCTCCGCAGCCTATGTAGCAACAATAACTGAAATCTGAAAATTAAACTAACATATAATGTTTTAACATGTGCTCCATTCTGAATTGTGATAAAATTATTTAACTTTATCGCTTGCACTATTTCCTTTGCTCTCATTTCTGTGTCGAAAATCACCATTGCCACCAAACGCTGCCATAACAGCAGCATTTCTGTGGAATTTTAATTCATGTGACAAAGGAATTCGAAAAACATCTAACCAGGATTTCAACTCCATAGCATGTCACATAATATATATGATAATAATGTTTCTTAATTTACTAAAAGAGATTTAGTTAATCAAAATTTTATGAATCTAATTTGAATATATTGTTAATGTAAATTTTTTTATACTATTAATCAATTATGCTGTTCTGAAATAGATTTAGAGGTGTACCTGAGATATGCACGTCGCAGTGGTTTTCTCCTTACGCAACAATAGCAGAACGTGTTGAGACAAGAGAGGTTAGTACCTGCAGAAGAACTCCAACACTCAAGTTAGGCTGTATACAAATAGGGTTTATACAATAAGTGGTAAGTTACTTGAGAAGGTGATTAAACATGATATTTTATATAGATTAGAGAGATACGTTCTCGTAATAATAGGAGGAAGAGATATGTTCCTTATTTAGTTGTAAAAGATCCCTATAATTTCAAAATATAGATACTGCAATTACAGACAGTTAGAGGCAGTTATATGACTATTATTCTGCAAAATCATGATTGGTAATAACAGATATTATTAAAATTTATCTATTGCGCATATCTCACGGTAAAATTATTGTTATCTCATGTCGTGGTCCGATATGCATATAGTCGGGATCTGACCCGCGTGCCATAAACAAATTCTTGTTGAAGGCGTCTATGACGGACTCCGGCTTGTCGGGTCAACTCACGGAATATGATCTCAAATCACGGTTCAGAACACATGCATTATCACGTTATTAAAAAATATTTATTTCTCACAATAATTACTTCAAAAATTACATGTGTGATTATTGATGATTAGTTGATAATGTAAAAAATCGTACACTATAATACATTAAAATTAAAGTCAGGTTTTATTTGGCTGATTCTAAAGGTCTTAGTTCTTAATTTTATATATATATTATTTGTGTTTCTGGCTTGCTTGTATTATGTTTGTTAAAATTACAAATCATATTTAACAAAGACATTGAATTGATTTCAGACAGGTTTACATTGCTTCAATGCTATTACTTTCAACCCTCACGACGGACTGACACGCAAGTGGAGGAGAAAGAATTCACGAGATGATAATTTGGACAATTTATATTAATTATAATTGAATAAAATCTAATTTTGATAGTAAAGGAAAGATTGTTACAGATAATATTAAATTTGAATGTAGCGTCCTGAATAATATAAATGAACATAAAAAGTGCAATCAACCTAATAAATTAGGGTAAAATACATTTCACCCTCAATTAATTATATATGTAATGTGTAAAATAAGTAATGAGTTTTGTTATATCTTCTTAAAAATCTACTTAATAATTCTTACTACCTAATAAAAAAGTATTAAATAAAAAATTAAATACAATTAATCATTTTCCATTAGTAATTATTCCTTTGAGACAGTTGGTAAAGTTGTGACATACAAAGACATGCCATAATACATATATTTGTTAGCTCCTGTAATTCACATAAGTAGCATTTGAGACATTAACATGAAGGAATGATCATACTTATTGGTGCACAATTTTTAGTTTCAAATAAGTTTACAAATTTGATACGGGATTAATTGTTGCATTGCGAACCCAAGTGCAGGTTGTCTCAAGTAATAAATTTATCGAGAGTCTGAGGTCGATCCATAGGAAATTGTTGAAGATTAATTAAGGTGAAGTAAATATTTTATTACTACGATAAAAATTATTTACTTGGATTAAAAGATCCACTCTTGGTAAATAAAGTAAAGGTACGATTAATTTCTTTTTTAACTCAATTAGAATCCTCACAACATGGAAGTTCCAATCAGAAAATACAATATTAAAAGTCCATTTAAAATAATATACGTAATTATATTATGTTTCCTAAAAATACTACCACCACTTATAAATGGGTTAAAGCATTCATTATACCAATATTTTATCTACAACAAATCAAGAACTCCTCTTTACAAAGATGGTTTCTAAATTATAAGAAACAAATTATAATACGTATAATGGTTACTAGAAAATATAAATCATTTAAGCACAAGAGAAGAATAAATCTAACCTTACTTTATTACCAAGAGCTTCACCCTTTCATCCAAATAAAATGAAACTTAGTTACTCATAGATAAGAAAAAAAAAAGAGAGAAGAAGAAGAAAAAGAACATGACTTTAATTTAGAACAAAGGAAAATTACTACAATAAAACCTAGTAACAAAATGACATCATTTTAGTAACTAACACCTAACACCCTCAATGATCTGCCAAGGACCCCTTTTATAAAGGATTAGAGATACAAAATGATAAGGGGACTGAGTCATTAGTGGGTGGATGAGTGAAAAATGAGTGGAAAATGTCAAATGACTTTTGGTGAGTAAAAAATTATGGAGATTCCTTATCTCCGAAATCATATAGCTCTGAAGTCATTGCATTCGTCATTTTTGAACCAAGTGGTCTTCATGAAAGTTGTAGGCCTGGATCTTAGTTTTCAAATGGCTTTGGTTTGAGTGCAATATCATTTCTATAACTCCAGATACGTTCAAATTACTGCACACTGCTCAGGCCCAGTCACAGCTCCTCTGTTCTGACTTCCAAGCCCAATATCACCTTCAAGGAGTCCGATTCTGGAAAAGTGTTCAACATGAAAGTTGTAGATATAGGTCTTAACTATTCAGCATTCAAATTTCAGCCCATTTGACAACTTTTATCCCGAAATATGTGATGAATAGTACACATAGGTTAAGCTGTCAGGAAAAGCACTCTGGTTCTTGCTTCAACCCCAATTTGAGTTATCTACTCGTGTGATTGGGCCTTTGAGATATTCTTGAAAGTTGTAGAATTCTCTCTTATCTTTCAAATGCCACTAGAATCACCTCCAAAGACCACTACATCCCAAGATATAGTCCAAATACAGAAACAACGTAAAACATAAATTATGCTGAAAAATTCAATTAAGTCCAATTTGAGTCCAAACTTACAAAACATAATCAAAATCAATCAATTAAGTACATGAAGAGTGTAAATGACTAAAAATGAAGGCTTATTAATGTATCAAATATGTGATCATCAAATTCTCTCACACTTAACTTTTTGCACTCTTGGACAAAACACGAGACCAAAACTAAAAAAAACTAAACAGACTCAAAAGTTAAACACTCTAAAAGACTTAATTTATAATAATATTTAAAAATGAAGAGCAACCAATCATTCAAGTAATCAAAACATTCATGAGGTAATATATCTTCACATCTCAAATCAACAAGTAAGGATATTTCAATTGAAAAGCATGAGTCAAGAATGATAGATTTTCACAAGATTCACTCTCAATCCCTCAAGTGTTTAAAAGGTAGGTATTTCACTCAATTCAACCCATGAAAATTGCACTACCATAAGCTTGCTTATCTTCTCCTTCTCCACTACTCAGAACACATGCACACACAAATCATGAGGACTTTATTCAAGGTTGTAATAGGGTCAAGGTAAAGGAGAAGGTAATATGGATACGACAAGTTAAATACCAAAGAGAATAAAAAAGCATGAAAGCTGAGTTCAATTAACAAGCATGAAAGTTCATCCCAACTCCACCTAATACAAATTCTCATATTCTTTTCCTTTCCTTTATTGCCTTGTTGACCCTTTTTTTACATTTTTTATTGATATTTTTTTTTTTACAAAAAGAACATCATATATACATTTTTTTTAACCATTCTGCACAAACACCCCCACACTTGTTTAAGAACTCATCGAATGACAAAACTAATGTTCTCTTATTCCCTAAAGTCAAGTAAGAACATGGTTTTTCATTTAAGGCACATAATGAGTTTGAAATAAAGAATAGTCAAATAAGCTCAAAGGGGTTAAACAAGGGAAAATAGGTCATTTCTAATGCTTTACGTTGGCAGGAATCAGAGAATTTCCAAGAAGTCATAAGAGTGCTTGATATCATATTGAGACAACATGCTGCTAAACAAGGCTGACTATTTGATTAAAGTAGCTATTTCAAGAAAAATGCCTCAATCATATTTATGTATGCATGTGAAAATGTAATCTCAAAAAGAATCAAAGCAAGTTCTAGAGTAACAATTCCATGAGTGAAATTCACACAAGAAAGAAAAGAATAGTACAAATGTTTAATCCATTCATCAATAGACTCAAAATCTCACAAGGCATAATTCTATCATTCTCAGTCCACCAATTCAACATCCATAACCAAGCATGTGAATTTTAAGAAAGAAGACAATTTACTCAATCATGCAAATTTCCCTGAATTTGAATTGCTATTTCCACACAAACTAGTTACTACCCCAACTAAGATGTGTCTCAACAGTAAAATTTACTCCTTACTCTGCCATCCTTAACTGGTTTAGTAAGTTACTAACAAACATATAAATACAACAAACATATTAATATACACACTTCTTAATTTTTTTTTAATTTTTTTTACACAACTATCCTTCCCCCCAACCAGATCACAACATTGTCCTCAATGTTAACAATTAAATCCAGACTGAAGAAATAATCATCAATATACATCAAAAAAATTATTGGGACAAAATTAAACAAAGTAATGGAGAGAAGTCACATACCCTAAATGCTTAGATGAGAAAAGAATAACTACATCTTGATAATAGTTAGCAATGACAAAAAAAAATGAAATAAAATGAAATAAGCAAGCATGTAAACATTTTTTTTTGGGTTCTTTTGTTTTATAATTTTTTTTGTTGGTCGACACTATTTACATCCACATACTAAGGTTCCGAAATTTGGGAGGCACTTAAGCCGATTTAATAAAAACACGAAATACTAAAAACTTACCTCAGCTTTGGTAGACAGGATCGTCTACCAAAGTCTCGGCTACATCTGGATCCTTCAACTCAAGTTATAGCTTCAACCGTTGACCATTTACCTTCTTCCAAATTAATTTTATAAGAACAAACTAAGGGACAAACACCTTTTTTATCAGCAATGTTCCAACCTTTCTTAGGAAACTCCTTAAACTTTGGTTGCAATGCCTGAGTGTCATGATCCTGAGTTTTATAAAAAAAAATAGAAATATCAACTACATCAGAGGGATTACTGATAGAATCAAACTCATAATTGACAAGAAAATTCTCAAGGGGATCAAAATCATAGGTTGTAAAAACTCTCCTATCCATGATTGAGTCAATCATGTATGTCTGGTGGCCCTCGTCATCATTTTTTGGCTTAACAAGACTTTTTGTCATCTCGGGTTCCTTGGGTAGCTCAGCATCACTATTATCTTGATTCTTTTCCACATCCTCTAGCTCATTCACACTCGAAGAGTTCATCACTTTGGACATTTGGCTCATTATCTCCTTGCTTTCTTCAACAACTTTTCCATTCCTAAGGGTTATCACTGACTTGACTTGATCTATTTGTTGGTTTTCTGAATTACCATCATTTAAACTGTATTGACCATTGGGATTTAGTTGAGGTTGAGAATGAAATTTTTCTTTCTCGTGAATGGTGAGTACAGAAGAAAGTTTAGTAAGAGTGTCTTTTATGTCAATCATGATTTGAGTGTTTTGATTAAAAATAACATCTTGCTTTTTTATGAATACATGCAATGTTTCTTCAAGGTTATTCCTATATGGTGGGACAAAACGTGCATATCCTTCAGAATTTTGAGAGCCATGTTGTGTCTGAGGAGGTGGTGGTTGCATAAATTGTGCGTGATTATTGGTCCTCCAACTGAAATTCGGGTAATTTCTCCATCTCGGATTATATGTATGCATGGTTCGCAACAGTTGATTTTCATGTTCATAAATTTGTGTTTCATGTGTGTGATTGTGATCCAGACAAATCAATATATAAAGTACTAGGATAAACTTTAACCAAACGATTAGAATTTGAATCACGATACCAATTAAGCATAAACAAATAACTTAAAATATAAAATAAAATGTACAAACTAACAGTATAAATCATCCATTAAATATTAACAAAGGTGTGGTATAAACCAACCACCAAATAAGTTAATAAATAGAAAAATTAAAAAGTTAGTATACAAATAAATTAAAATATTAGAAACAAGTAAATTAAAAAGTTAGATAGTGATAAAGTAAAAAGTTAGATAGTTAGTAAGTTAGTAATAAAATACAAAAGGTAAAGTACAGAAAAAAATAAAAGGGAGAGTTACCCCACTAAGTTAATATGTACAAGAAAATAAAAGGGAGAATTACCCCACTACGTAAATTAAAATACGAAAAATAAAGTGCAGAAAAGTAAATTTAAAATATGAAAATCAGATAATCGGCAGAGCTGATTTTTTGCTCCAACGAGAGAGAAGAGAAGAAGAAAGATTATTTTATTAATGATTAAAGATTACAGAGAGAAAAGGGAGAGTTTTCCCCACTAAGTTAGTATGTTAGTGTATATACAAAATTTTTACACCAGAAATTCAGTCTTCAAATCAAGTCCCCGGCAACGGCGCCAAAACCTTAATGCACAATTTTTAGTTTCAAACAAGTTTACAAACTTGATGAGGGATTAATTGTTGCATTGCGAACCCAAATGCAGGTTGTCTCAAGTAATAAATTTTTCGGGAGTCCGAGGTCGATCCACAGGAAATTGTTGAAGATTAATTAAGGTGAAGTAAATATTTTGTTGTTACGGTAAAAATTATTTACTTGGGTTAAAAAATTCACTTTTGGTAAATAAAGTAAAAGTAAGATTAATTTCTTTTTTAACTCAATTAGAATTCTCAAACATGGAGGTTCCAATCGAAAAATACAATATTAAAAGTTCATTTAAAATAATATACGTAATTATATTATGTTTCCTAAAAATATTACCACAACTTATAAATGGGTTAAAGTATTCATTGTATCAATATTTTGTCTACAACAAATCAAGAACTCCTCTTTACAAAGATGTTTTCTAAATTATAAGAAACAAATTATAATACGTATAATGGTTACTAGAAAATATAAATCATTTAAGCACAAGGGAGGAATAAATCTAACCTTACTTTATTACCAAGAGTTTCACCCTTTTACCCAAGTAAAATGAAACTTAGTTACTCATAGATAAGAATAAAGAAAGAGAGAAGAAGAAGAAGAAGAAGAACATGACTTTAATTTAGAACAAAGGAAAATTACTACAAGAAAACCTAGTAATAAAATGACATCATTTTGGTAACTAACACCTAACACCCTCAATGATCTGCCAAGGACCCCTTTTATAGAGGATTAGAGATACAAAATGATAAGGAGGCTGAGTCATTAGTGGGTGGATGAGTGGAAAATGAGTGGAAAATGCCAAATGACTTTTGGTGAGTGAAAAATTATGGAGATTCATTGTCTCCGAAATCATGTAGCTCTGAAGTCATTGCATTCGTCATTTTTGAACCAAGTGGTCTTCATGAAAGTTGTAGGCCTGGATCTTAGCTTTCAAATGGCTTTGGTTTGAGTGCAATATCGTTTCTATAACTTCAGATACGTTCAAATTACTGCACACTGCTCAGGCCTAGTCACAGCTCCTCTGTTCTGACTTCCAAGCCTAATATCACCTTCAAGGAGTCTGATTCTGGAAAAGTGTTCAACATGAAAGTTGTAGATATGGGTCTTAACTATTCAGCATCCAAATTTCAACCCATTTGACAACTTCTATCCCGAAATATGTGATGAACAATACACATAGGTTAAGCTGTCAGGAAAAGCACTCTGGTTCTTGCTTCAACCCCAATTTGAGTTATCTACTCGTGTGATTGGGCCTTTGAGGTATCTTGAAAGTTGTAGAACTCTCTCTTATTTTTCAAATGTCACTAGAATCACCTCCAAAGACCACCTACATCCCAAGATATAGCCGAAATACCGAAACAACGTAAGATGTAAATTATGCTGAAAAATTCAATTAAGTCTAATTTGAGTCCAAACTTACAAAAGATAATCAAAATCAATCAATTAAGTACATGGAGAGTGTAAATGACTAAAAATGAAGGCTTATTAATGTATCAAATATGTGATCATCACTTATTTACATAATAAATATATAAACCAATAAAATACAATTTTCGATCCAGTTCTTCTACCACTGCGAACCTCAGTTAGGTTCGAGCGTGATACACCGAGAACTCAAGTAATCTCTTCTAGATCCATAAAAGAGCTCTGAAAGATTTTTTTTTCTTTTAGCAAGATATGCAAAATTATAAATGCAATTAAATCATTATTAAAACATGAAATTATAAATGCTATTAAATCATTATTAAAACACGCAAGTCCTTCTATGATTATATTGTTTTCTCGTTATGAAACACGGACACACCGTTTATGAAACGTGTCTGCGTGTCGAACACGTCCGTATCGGATACTTGAGGATGTGTGTATGACACATGTGTCCTATGTATCCAAATGTGTCTAATTAAAAATAAAATTGACTTGGATACAGCTTGGACACACTTGAACACGTCTAAGACACGACTCGGACACGTTTAGAACACAATTTAGATACGACTCATTAATATTTTTTTTAAAATTAATTAGTTTTCTTGACTAACATCCAATTATTAAGCTCATAGCTCACCCAAATCTAATCACATAACTGACGTCACAAGTCATTATTTTCACATATCAGTATTTTTTAAATTTTATCTTTTCACACGCCACGATTAAGTTTTTAAGTTTTATCTTTTCACACACCATTATTTTCATCTACTCATTCTACCTCTACTAGTATCAAGTTGTCCACTTCGTCGTCACCTAAACTTGTCTCACACTACTATTCTCTCTAGTTAATTTTTTTAGATGTACATATATTTATATATGATTAATTCTATTAAAAAAAATTAGTCTAAGAAATTTTTTTAAAAAATATCAATAAAAATTTATGCTTTATATTTTTTAAAAATAACTTATTAAATAATAAATATTAATACATATGACATATATTAAAATATTATAAATCTTCAAGTTTATAAAAATAATATTAATAAATTATAAATATTTTTTTAAAAATTTATAATTATATATATACATAAACCAAATTTTTTAATTTATTTTAATATTAAATATATGTCATATCATAAAATTTTTAAATTTAATATGTCCTCGTATTCTTATCTGTATCATATCTCGTATCCGTATCTGTATTTTATAATTTTCTAACCATTTATCTAATTGTCCACCACTCATTCTCCACTTTTTCCCTCTTTAATTATTTTCAAATTAACTCTCGTACCAAAAAATAATAATAACAATAACTCTTTGAACTTGCACCGTTTAATCACCACACTGGCACAATGCCAACTAGGTAGTTTTCCTTCAACGTTGGGCTCGAGACAACACTTAAATAAGGATTATTAATCAACAAATATAAAACAACAGTATCTCAACATCTGTCCTCTCATAATTTTTTGTTCCCCAGACTTTGTATCTTCACAGTGTGGAACGATTACAAATCCTGTGCTCCTCACCTTGCTGGTACCTATATCAGGAGCACAACATATTTGAAGATAATATGAATGGGGAGATGAATAAATTTTGGGGCAATCAAATACTCAGAATTTACAGGCCTCTTTCTCTAGCCTAAAATCTTAAAACAAGGCAATAAAGCAAGAGGCCAATCCAATTGTATTGTATTACAATTACAATTACAATTAAATGAGATTAAATCACCGTGTAAAAAGCACTGAAATCTCTTGAATGGCTGGACAGGTGATGGTTGCCTAAATATATGCTTAAGTGTCATAACCACTGCTCATACCATTTTACTTCTTCATTCACGAACTCAAACTAACCAAGGAAGAACTTAAATATGTCACTCAATGAAACAATGCCTTCTACACGCTTGCTGCCAGCTTCCACAATAACAAGCCGCCTGACACCTGAATCCAGGATTAGACAGCACAAAATTTTCAGCACAACAATCTTCAAAATGAAGTCAAGTGGATATCTTGAAAAACTAAAACTTACAGCTAAATCAAATTAACATAATGCACTGCAACAAATTGAATATTGCAGTTGTAACTTCTAAGCCACAACTAGGACACATAACTCCTCATATTTTATACTGATATTCCCCCCACTTGGCACCCAAACCTATTTTACCAAAAACCCAAGAAATATCTTATGCTATGATTGAAAATAGAGGAGAAAACGGCCTACATTACAATTTTTAGTATGGCAGAGGAAAACCATCAGAAAGTTGAGGGTGGCGAAAAAACTGGAGGATGGAGAATTAACCCAACAGCAACACAGGATTTTTTTTTTTTGATAGAGAAAGAAAATTTATTAAGGAAGAAGAGAAGAGTACAAATAAACAGGATAAGATATCCTCACAAGAAACAGCCAAAACCAAAAAAAAAAAAACTGAGATTGAGTCATGTAACATAGCATGCCAATCTCTCGGCATATCTAACAAAGAGACACCTCTAAGAGGCCATGAGCAGAACACCAAAATGATGCTAAAAAAATAACTCTCCCCCAAATGAAGTCCAGGCATGCACCACAAACAGCCAGCCCATCACATAGTTACATAGAAAAGGAAACTGAAAGCCATGCTTCATCAAAAATGGAAAACAAGCCCACCTGGATTTGCCAAACGTTCCATCACTTTATGCAGAGAATCAGATCGCAAACACATCTGACATCTTTGACTTCTAAGCTCATAGGGACTATATGCGTCCTGGCCCAACTGCAAAGCCTGGACAACAAAGCATGCAAGAGATCGAGAAGAAAATCACTAAATAAACCTCCTTCTTCATTAGCACACACACACACAAAGGCCTCCACATAAATAGACAAAGTATGCAACCTTAGCTTAGATACAGACTGATATAGACAATAACATTAATATTACAGTTTAAAATGAAAACTTTCTTCCTTTTTTTTTCAATAAAATTATCAAAATTAACATCAATTAAAAGTAAAAGAAATACAAAGCATTGCAAAAATACACAAATCTTGACCCTTGTGCATTTAAAATGCATATTTCAAAAAACAAACACTGAAAGGTAAACTAGTTAATAAGCTATCAATAGCAACCAATGAAAACAGCAATAAAACTTCCACCCCAATCTTAGAAATGTGGTAATCTAAAAGGAATCTGAACAATGAGAAGGAACCAGTAGCCTTCACGATACATCGATAGAAATACAAGTTAATAACATCCTCATTCATAGGCACTAGTAACAAAATGAGTGGCTTCGGTCCAAATGAGAGCATATCACAAAATAGTTAATAATTGGTGTTCTCCCCATATTAAAGAAATAATGTTGTACCCCTGTTCCATCCTACTTTAGGTAAGCAGCTGCTCATATAGTTTTTTCCATCAAGAAAACTACATGCACCACTAGGTTTGGGCTAGTTGTGAGGGTTCTGGGTATTTTGCAGGTCTTAAGTTCAAACCTCCATGCTGCCATGTACCAAAAAGGCCTTCTGCCAAACATATTCTACAATATCAGCCCATTACTCCTGGAAACTTCCAAATCATTGGCACTCAGCTGCTGTTATTGAGAGATGAGTGCTCACTGCTCAGTCTGTCATAAGCTTGTTTCAAAGTTGCCATTACCAGAAACATTCTCCAGAGCTCATGGACCTCATTTTGTACCGATCCTTAAGCTTCATAGTCCATTAGGTTTAATCAAGCAGCTTCAAAAGAAAATTAGAGTTCCTTCATTTTCTTGGAGGGGAGGGGGGTAAAAGAAGAAGTTTTTTGGATAAAAGAACTCCTTCATTATAAACTTCACAACTTTCAGGAAAATAAAAATATTCTCAAGCTGGATTTATCCAACCTACCATGTACTACATCTTCATCAAGAAAACTACTTGTCATACTTCTCGACTCTAAATTTTATCTTGTCAACAATCAAGAAGTAACTTTTTTTTCTCCATTTCTAATTTATCTTCCAGATCCTGAAACTCGCTTCCATCTGTATATCACCTGGTAGCCTGGTACTAACCACCAAAATGCTACAAGATTGACCTGGATTATTGCCTATATTTCTAGTTCCTCTACCTAACCAATAATGGCAGTTAGGATTCACTAAAGTAAAGGTACCAACAAAGGTCAACTTTTACCAACATTCATAAGATAAACTCATCACTTAAAGTTCACTCTTCAGCAGGAAAATATAGGACAAGAACTCTTCATTGGGAGAAGTGCATTATATTTTCACAGTGTACATATTAAGTCACAGATGCACATTAACTTTCAATATCAAAAAGAAGAATGCCTCAACTCTGCATCAATAACGTTAATATTGAAAGAAAAAGAAAGTATTTTACTTGAGCATCTATTTATTCATCAATCTTTGTTGAGTGTCAACCTCTAGATCTATTCAACAGCCAATAATCAAGCAAAAGAAACCTATGTTACTTCAAATATCATTTGATATATGAGACTGAAATATTTCAAGAATAAAGGAAATTATATACTTCAACAAGAACCAAAACACTAAATCAAAGCATCTCTGTTCTAGTTGACCCTATGCTGTATGATGCCAATTAAATATATGATTTTATAAAAGAAAATTTATTAGAGAAAGAGTGCTGAATAAATCTATTAATTCTTAAGAACATCCTCCAATATCCTAGGCTCAGCAAAACTGCCTAATCAAATTAATAAGGTAAAGATGAAAGCAGAACACATGTATTTTTTAATTTTCAAAACATAAATTGTCAGCAGAAGTTTATTGCTACACCAAAATGGAAAACCAAACTTACCTGATGAACAGTCATTTCGTCAAGATTAATATGTGTATATGCTCTGTCCTTTGCCAAAGCCGTTATATCACTATCAATAAAGAGGGGAAGGGAGGAAAAGTGAGGAACTTTTACAAGCTACTATAAAGAATGAACTGCTACGAGGATATTTAATGCTTGAACCAAATATTGACTTTATAGTATCTCAAACAAGGCATAATTAAGTATAATAATAAGGATATAAAACACAACCAACCTCCGACAATATATATCCAGTAATGAGTCATTATCATCAACTATTGGTATTGAACTTACTTGGGCTGCAAAAGCAAAGGACAAGAAGTCAAGAAGTAATATAAGCATAATTATGCTCAGGTTCAAACTTCAAAGCAAACATTTCTTTTATATTTTGATGCTTAAATCAGAAAATTGGATCACCCCCTAAATTAGTGTTCTCTTTTGATGGTTAATGACACACAAAAATCAACATTCTTCTCAAAGTGGGAGAAAGTGCCCTCTACCATTAGCCTAATACCTCAGAAGTATAATAGGATACCAATTTCTTCATTCTTTATCTTTGTTGCTTTTCTTTTGATACAATATGTTCAAGGTCAGACAAAATGTTCACACCTTGAACTAATAAATTTAGGGCTGAAGCAAGAGAAGCGCTTGGTCTCAACATTGCTAGAGGGCGCCGATTTGATTCCCCAATTTTGGGCACCCATGTGCCCACAGGTATTGCACAAATTGGAAGTTGAAGTATAGGCAATGAACTAGAAGAATGCCTAAAATACCTGCAAATGCCTGAAAAATCAATTTGTTAAGAACCAAGCATACCTAATAACAGTACAAAGAAAGCTATCTTAAAAACTTACATTTAAGTATTCCTGAAAGTGAAGCAAGATGAAGTAATTGTGGAAATGAACCGTCTTCAGAAGATGAATGGATAATAGGAACGGTTGAAACCTCCTTTTGCAAGATCTTCATGGCAATATCTTTCATATTATCATATGGCCCTGCCTGCATTATAAAAGAAAATATCCAAAAAGGATGTCATTATTTAACGATTACAGTCATTTCCCTGAACAGATGAACATCAAACACAGATAAGAAGAAGGATAATTTTAAGGCAAAATTTCATAATTCATACATAACCCAAGGAGCAGCTTCTTCAATTCCAACATTAAAATAAGTGAGCTAACAGCATAGTCAGTGCAATAGACAGGTACCCTTAGTTACGCGTAAAATGATAATTGTGAAATCACTCAATTATTTCACGATTGAAAACAAAATTATACAAGCCAAGGCCAAGATAGGTTTTCAAGAAGATTACAAAATGGTAACTCTCCATGTCTAGAAAATTAATATTCAAGATCCTCTGCCTTTCAATTTTGGATCTAGAATTAACATATTGCTCATACATTTCTTTTCAGCCTGAAATAACAGCACATGAAAATGGGACGGGTATTAAATAGTAATACTTGACAATTTGAAGACCTAATATGTTGCTAATATATACCCAATCATGATCATGGCATCATCTACATTGGTTGTAAAATCTAGAGAAACAATACTCCTTCCATTTGCATATGCCATGTGTTCCCTAACAGCTTAGTCAAAGGTTACCAAAATAAATTTATTTAGACAATTTATTTAGACAAAGTTCACAGTAATTTAAAAACAATATAAAAGACACTCATTTTCCTTAACTGCACAGATGTGCGCATTTGCGCTTGCTTTCTAAAATTGACATAGTCTAGGCAAGATCTATCATATTCTGCATAAGCTTCAAGATGATCTTTACAAATAGACCGCTTTAAGATTTCTTTTTCATTCCATTATGCTTGTTGCAAAAACTATTAAAAATCCCATAGCTATAATTAACTCAAGCTGCTCATTATACACCACAAAAGACAAGCATACTTACATTTGCTTATATGCTACGAAACAAAACCTGCAAGTAGTAAAAAATATGAGCCTAATCACATACTAAAGCCATATAAACACTTACATGGATAAAACGTCTTGAAAATATGGTTCCATGTCCACTGTCCTGTCTATTTAGATATGATTTTCCTTCTTTCCAAGCTGATATGGTATGTGTTTCAAGCTCCTCTTCTGTCAGATTGGACCCATGATTCCCTAGCTGAGAATAGGACAATAACAAGTTTCAACAAGCATTGCAAAATATATATGAACACAGATGAACTTTACAGGTAGCCTTGTAAAAGATTGAAGAATAATTGCTAGTGGTGCACATAGCTGCAAAGGAACCAAAGCTACATATTCCACTAATCCTCAACATCAACACTTAAAAGTTAACCAACACATTTTTCTTTCTTAAAAAACAATACAACAACAACATCAAAGCCTTTTCCCACTAGGTGGGGTCGGCTACATGGAACATACAACGCCTTCAAAAAAGGCCATTTAAATCTAGTCCTTTTTAATAGTTTCAACTATAATTTTTCTTGGTCTCCCTCTACCTCTTAAAAGACAATACAGAAAAAGAAAAAGAAAATTCATTCCATCCCATCGTTAAGTAACTCTTTTTTCCCATGACATATTCAACCCTCCCTTTAGGACATTGCAAACAGAAGAGTTCAAATTCTGAAGTTAGCATTTTAAAAATTGATTCATCATATCCATAATCAAAAGCAAATAACTTGAGATAAAAAAATATAATAATAAGTTGGTGCTGTTTATGCAAACAACATGCAGAGTCAATTGATTATTTGTTTATTCACTGCCAATTGCTCAAACATTAGAAGATTCCTCTGTCTATATTTTTAGTAATTTGGTCCTGCCAATCATTGATGGAGCTCATTAAGAGTCAAAGCTGGAGATACATTTCTAGCAAGAAGTTGATTTCACACGACACTAGTCCAGGTCCAGGCATACAACAAGTTAACTGCTTGGTTGGAATAGGAAGCAATTGGCCAACCATTCAAGAACAAAAATTATTATAATCATGCAAGAAATATTTATTTATAGTTTTCATACTCATTTTTCTTTTTTTCCCTTTCCTTTTGTTGGCAGGTTGTGTAACTAGTCATACATCTTGTATATGTGGTATATTAGCCTTTCTAAGTCACTTGATGTCCACATAAGCCATCATGAGAAAAGCTTTGCATTCAAAAAACTTGCCAACATAAAGAGATAATGATCATAAACTTAACATACCTCTTTAAAATTAAAATAAATCTAAAACACATACCTCTCTTAAAATTAAAATAAAATCCGAAGCACTAAGAACACCAACAAATTGCCCCTTGCAGAAGTCCCAAAGAGGAGCCATGTAAATACCCTGTAAATTATCCAAATCAGAAAAGTGGTATATGCAAACTTCTAATCAGCAATGGATGAAGACACACTAACACTAAAGAGAAATCTATAGCATATGATAAAAGAAGGAAAAGGCTCAAACCATTGTCAAATGTCAAAGCTTCTGAAACAAATAGTCGAATTCCAGAGACAAATTCAAAAAGCATATAAGTCCTTTCTCACCTCTTTATCAGGGTAAAGGCGAGCAAAGTGACATGGCAGTAATCAAACACATTTTCGCAAAATTATTCAATATATGCAAAAAGGCCTCTGCAAGTTTTAGTCTGAGAAAAACAAAGAGATACCTGCTCATGCAGTATATGAAATGCCTGTTTCACTGGCAGATCAACATCCAAGGCTACAACCTGTGGCCAGTTTTCACTAAATTAGTAATTTTGTAATTCAAGGTTGCAAGTTTGACGACAGCAAATTGCAAAGTCCAAAATAAAGGGTCAATGGTAAAACTTCCAAACCTTGCCTGACTCAGGAAGTAATTCATAAGCTGTGTGCATAGATAGAAATGCAGAAATACGCTGACGGGAGATCTGTACATCAGCATCTGATATTCTCGGCAGCACATCACTCAACGTACCATCTGTCAGCCGCACCTGCTTTATAAGTGAACAAGATATCATACTTAATGTCTGAACAATTAAATTTCAGATGGTAATAAACTATAAAACAATATTACAATTTTAGACATGAGCAGAAATCAGATTCTAAAATGCAACAGAACAAAAATGTGCCACAAGACACTATAAGTTAGAAGGGATATGACAAATAAGACAATTAGAAAGATTAATTGATTCCAAATAGAGGCTCAATAGACCTATATAGATCAAAATTACTGGATTCAAAGGCTTTCACAAATAACATGTTCTAAAATGAGTTACAAAACATGCTTCAGACAGATTATAGTACACTTTTCTTTTGAAATTTCATTCAAAAGTACAACATAGCCAAAAGCCAGCATACAAAGTGCATGTCGATAGCAACAATCACAACTGTCAAGGTATGACTAACTCTTACCACACGGCGAAAAGCCTCATTATCCACATCCATGTTATTTCCAGAAACAATGTCTGGAGTTAAAACAGGTATGTAATTAGGATCAGTAGCCAAGAAGACAGTGTTCACTATCCCATATTCTCCAGATACATAAGGTTGACGCTCATCATGCCGCCATTCTCCATCAACAAAAAACTTGTACTGCATTCAAATAACTATATAATAAGTATCCAGCCACCCAGAATAAAGGCCAAACTTTTTCTCAAAATAGCCTCTTTTAAATTCCATTAGTGCGTATCATAATCAGATACTTGCAATCTCAAACATGGGTAGTATATTACTGCTCAAACCAAAATAACAATCATTGAGAAAACAAAATAACATTTCAGAAAAAAAAAATCTTAAAAAAGCTAAATTATGAAACAGAACTAGCATTTTAAACCTCCCTAACTAGCCTCAAGCACCATTATCCCATTACACTTCCATATCAACCAGATCAAATTAAACCAGGAATTTTATTTATTTTTATTATTATTAAGCAGTAATATAGAGCTCAGTCAGTGCTATTATCCTCAGTCCCTCACTGCCTCACATGCCAAAGGAATGCTTTGAAACTGAAACATCTTTCTAAATAATTGCCAATAAAATTATCTAGTACATAAAACCAGACAACCACATATATAATTTAGAAGGATTATGAAACTTCTACTCAATCATCATCCAATACTAAAACAAAATACCAGTCCTTTTCTTCAGCAAGACAGCAAAACCAAAATGCATGCGCTTAGAATTCCAGTAACATAAACTGACCTGATGGTAACCAGGGGCCAGGTTATAAATAACTTGAAATAGAGTTGGGCAACCTTCGACTGGTGACATTCGTAGAAGCTCAGACCACCTTTGAGACAAAATTTACATTAAAAAAACAAACAAACAAACAACAACAACAGACATAAGCAAGATGACATGAATCCCACGAAAATAAATAACAAATTAGACTAAACTAGAGCATTCTCGCCAAAATGGGTAGCCAAGAGATTAAGATGCAATAATCAACACAACACGCACCGTGTGAAAGAACCACTGAGAAACACACTTCTTCCCCCATATGGCCACACAAACCGCATGGGAATTAGCACCGTCCCTGGAACACCACCCGCATCCCTTGCAGAATCCATGCTCTGACTGAACATTCCACCTCGAATTCAGAGTGCTACTCTGAGAATACCCTCCAACCACCACGCTTCATCGCAGCACGTCAGCTTGTTCAGCTCGTAGGACGCAAATTCGAGTAAATGCCGCACCAATTCAATCCACTACGAAGCCAAAAAAAAAGAAAAAAAAATCCATCCCAAATCAAAATCCACTGGGAAAAGAAGAAAAAGCTCAGATTTTGATGCTTGATTCGACCCAAAAATCGAAAACAGAAAGTGCCCATTTCTCACTGCAAGAGAATCAAAAAAAAATTGAAGCGGGTACGAAAATTAAAACTCCCAATTAAATTTGCATGCAACGAACCCATTGACTACACGCACAAAACCCTAACCCTAAATTGAAAAAACCTACCAAATCCAACCTCGAAGAGCCACGAGTTTGAAAAAAATCTGGGAAAACCAAGGCGCAGAGAGTTTCAGGGGGGAAACACAGAAAAATCGAAACCCTATTGAAACATCAGAACAATCTGGTTGAGAAAACCGAGAGAGATTTATCCCTGAAGGGAAAAACAAAAGGCAAATAAAATATTTTTTTTTAAATGGAATAGGGTAAATGAATAATAATAATAATAATTATTATTATTATTAAGGTGCTAATTGCTAAAGCAAAATTATGAGAGTGAGATTGTTAAATCGGAAAAATGGAATAATACACTGGAAGTGCACGTGTGGTTCAGTTCTCTTGATAGTACCAAGCGGTTTTTTTTTTTCAACTTGTAAATTTGGTACCAAAGGTTTTTGTATAATCTTTGTTTTTTTTTTTTTTTTTAAATATATACACTCACTTCTTCTTAAATTCGTTGTAATTACACATGATATTTTTTTTATTTTCAATATGACACTAGTTTTTCTTAAATTATATGTGTTATATTTTGTACATTGCAATTAATGATTCGTTATAGGAACTATTGGATTCTTTAACACATGACTAACATGTGATTACTAATGGCTTAATTATAAAGTGTGCATCTCTCTAATTAGTCAAAGTGACAAATTTACCCTTTTAAAAAATTGCACCCTTTTAACAAATTTTGCATTTCTTGAATTGCCTCTTCATCCTTTTCTTTCATGTAACAACAACATCATGACAACATGAGACCACCACAAGTTCACAACTATTGCCACCATCTCTACTAAACATGACAGATGCCCACCACCTACACCATCATCACTTTCACCAAATACTACTGCCATGTCAACCCTCCCCTCCAAGGTCCTTAATTCTTAACCTAATTCTACTATCGTTGTAGTGACCCTCGCCATTGTCGCCAACTCTGCCCCTACTTGCTTCCACGTGCCTCCTTAGCTCACCTCTCACTCCCACATTCCTTAAATCCCTCCATCACCACCAGATGTGACTGGACGACAATGGTGATGACATGTTTGTTTTCTCTATCAATATCTTTCTCTAACGTATCCTCCATCTATAGGTCTTCCAACGAACCACCCTATCAAGTTGTTCTTCCCTATGTAGGTCCCCCTGAGTATGTATAGAATGTTTTTAGTATATTTATGTTTTGTTTGGCTATCTTGTTTAGCTTTTGGTTCTAAGTCTGTATGATATAACTCTCACTTTTTCTAAAAGGATTGAAGTTAGAGAAAGGGATTAGTACCTTATTGTTCTAGCATTCTAATTTTTGTTGTTTATTCCATGCTTAATAAATGTTTGAATCACTGGCATGCTTTATTGCTAATGACTAAGGGAATCTCTGAATCTTCATTCCCTATTCAATAGGCCCTTGCTCCTGTTGTGGTAGCTTGAAGGTAAAGATCTTTACAACTATAGTTATATGTTTTGATATGTGAATTTGATAAGCTCTAATTTGTATAATTGTTATTTGTCACTTGAACCCTTGATATCTTTGTAAATGAAAATTTAATAAAATTAATGGATACCTTTAACTCTTGCTTGAAAATTTTCAAGTGTCTCTTGTCTATTTTTTTAACATATGGTTTATTTCTTTAACCATAAAATATTAGTCTATTGTTAATTCATTTATATGGTTGGACTTTGAGAGATTAAGGCCATTATAATATTTTGCCTTGTGAGGTACTAAGGTATAGGGGTGTATTCGAGTCTGGTTGGTTTGGGTTTGGGGTATAAAAATATTCAAACTGATCAAAAGTTATTGGTTTGGTTTGGTTTGAGTTTTGCACTTTTTGGTTGAGAAACCCGAACTAAATCAAACCAATGAGAAATAGGTTTGTTCGGGTTTAGTTCACGGGTCAGAGCATTTTCATAAAAATGCAGAGAAAATTAAAAAAATTAAGAAAAATCGTGAAAATAAGGTCAGATTAGGGTTGGTTTAGGTTCATAAGGAATTTTTTTTTTAAAAAAGAAAAACTCTAATTGGGTCATTTTGGTTTAGTTTGGGTTCCAAATCATGAAAATCGAGAATTAAACCAATCATAATTAAACTCGACTTCCCAAACCGAACTAAATCAAATTAATTGTTTAAGTTTGATTTTTTTAGGTTTATCGGTTTGTCTAAAACAATTTACACCCCTACTAAGTTACATAAATAAATAAATAAATTGCCACCAAATATAACCAAAGTATTTTGGTGAAATGCTGAGTAATAAAAAGTCTTTTGTATAAGTATGTCTAGCAAGTTAATTTATTATAATTCAATTTCAAGTATTGTATTGGATTGTTGAAGACAAGAGCTTTGATTGTTGTTTGTTGCGTTCTACATTGTTAAGGAGCTACATGTTAGAAATAAACATCGTTATTTGTCTTTGTAGAAGTTTGTACGAGTGTTGAGGCTTGGGGTGGTTATTGTGGCAGTGAGGGCTTAGGGTTCATGGAAAAGGAGTAAGGTGTGGCATGATGGTGGGGTGGAATTTATATGATTATTAAAGAATAGAGATATTGTGCTTGTCATGTTGTTGTTTGGCATATTTTCCTTTGTTTTTTTTTATAAAAAAGGTAAAATTGATATTTGACATTTAATCTAAAAGGTAGTTAACACTGTTACACATAAGAGAAGTCAATGTCATATTATAAACAAGAGAAGTATCATGTATAATTACCTTGAACCTCAAGGAAAATGGGTGTAATTTCCTCTTTTTTAGGGTACATGTACAATCTTTGATTTGATTTTAACATGAGGGAACCTTTTTTTTCTTCATGCAAATCATTTAAACTTTTATATTTTAGAGGCAAGAATAAGTTTTTAAGATTGTTTCCTACATCTAGCCTTATGTTTTATATACTTTTGATAAATGTCTTTCATGTGAGTCATGATTTTTAAATTTTTTTATGTTAAAAATAAGATTTATTGTTGATTCATTGATAATATTAAAAACATTTATATTATCAATGATAGAATTGCATATATCTTTAAAAATACTTTTAACATATCAAATTATGATTTAAGTATTTAAGAGATAATGTAATAGATCGTGTCTAACTAAGAATTTATTACCCTTATTATCCATCATGTGCATCCATCCTGATATAGATACATCTCCTTATGTTTTATGAGAAATTATTGCATAAATCTGGTGCATCTAAGTTAAGTGTATTAAGTTAATCATATTTTTAATTAATAATTAATTATTAATTAAGTATCATAATTAAAATTAAAAATATAATTGACTTAATACACTTAACTTAAAATTAATAGTGATTTGTAATGATTAATCATTAATTAAGAATGTAATTGACGTGATGCATCAGACTTAAATATACCAAATTTATGCAATAATTTTTTTGTTTTATAATATATAAAGGTTGAAGTGTGTGCTATGAAATTATCATCTGAATTAATTAAAACTCTCATTAATAGCCTCGTTACCTTATTTATTTATTTTTTTGTTTGAGTCATATCAACATATTTATATGATTCTAAATTTTTTAGTGTGTGTCATTTCATCATTCCTTTTTAGTATTTATATTAAACACTTATACATCACTATTTTACATACTCATTCCTTTATCAAATCACAAGTATTCTTATTTCATCATTAACTCATAACTCTTATCATTATCTCATTTTTATCTTATATTTTATTTATTGTTTACAATGAATTAAAATTTATCGAATACAACCCTAATGAAACTTACAATTCCAATAAAATAATAGATTTATTAAAAAATAAATATAATTTTTATTTAAAACTAACACATGATTTATAACTATATTTTTGATTTGTAGACTATTAATGATAACATATATTTTATTATGAAAACCAACACATAATGTGTTGTCATTTAAAAATAATATTGCATCTCTTATCTCAACAAATTTAATATTTTTACTTTTCTATAATATTAAGGCATGTGACTGATTTGAGATAACTAAAATTAAAAATTTCAAATCTACCATGATATGAGACAAGTCCGAGAAACTCAAAATCAATTTTTTTATACATATCTTAAAAATTTTGATAATTTTATCAAAAAGAAATTGCAAGAATAAAAAAAATAATAAAGAAAATAAAGATGACTATGTTGAATGATACAAGGGTAGCTCCCATTAAAAAAATATATAAATAAGGAGATCAAGGCACCACAAAAGAGAAAGAAAACACGATGTATCCTATTATTGTTCTTTTTCTTTATTTGCACTGAACACTAGATAATTTTTCACACATATTTATAGTTGTTGCAATACAAATTAAGTCTCACCTTAAAAAATTCACAAATGGAGGAACTATACCTTTCGATGTTAGTCATTAAGGTAACTAAAGAAAGTCTTCAACTATGGATTCAAAGTAAAATACACCTACAGGCATAAATGAATTGATATTGCATTAAATGGTTTCTAAGAAGCAAAAGTACATTGATGAAACAAAAGTACAAGAATCTTATATTAAATCTCAAAATACAAATTGATAAAATAACATAAACTGAACTTGAAAATTGTTTACTGTAAATGTGCGATAAAAAATAAGTAAATAAATTATAAAGTACAAGAAAATTGATAGTGACTATAAATGATGAAGTGAATTGGTAATTTGGTATTAATGACAATGAATCCTTTATTCAGTACCTTAGTTGCCTATTTATATATGTGGAGTTGCCAAAAATGCTTCCTAACTTTTTAATCAAGCCTCGAAGCTTCCTTGTGTTTTGGAGCTTGATCTCTATCTCACTTGATGTTTTATGACACAACCAATTCGCAGGGTTTTCTATTAGGTGTTTACATCATGCTCCACATTAAAACTTGTCAAAAGTGGTCATATATGCACTTCTTCACATTTCATAATGGAGACTTATCCATCCTGTCATCTCTATATTTTAGAAATTTTTCTAGTCTTTCTTAGCTGCCTATGGTTAAGCTACAACAATAAGAATCAAGTTGAAATTTTATTGGGCCATTTCCCTTATTGGGTCATACTAGCCCACTTCTGGTCTGCACGGCTTCTAGATTGTCAGCCCAAGTTTAAAAATTCAAAGTGCTAACAAGTACTATTATATGAAAGAATCCTTATTTAATGCATTTTAGCATGTGTTTGAGATAACTGTGAAAATTTAATTATTTCAATAATTGATTATTGTATAAAAGTTTTTTTGTTATAATCGATTATAATAAAATCAATTTTATGTTTGGATATGTTAGCTAAAAAGTAATTTTAAGTTAATATGTTTCGTTTGGATAGTATAAAAAATAATTACTTTTATGCATTAAATTACCAAAATAGGTATAAAATAATTAAAAAAATTACTTAATTGTAGGGCTGCACACGGGTCAGCCCAACTTTATATTTTCAGGTTAGTTTGGCTCATCAGGTCAGATCGGGTCAAATCCAATTAACCCGATCAATTATTGGTTCGGGTGACGGGTTTATAAATGCAACCCGTGAACCCGACCCGACTACCCGATGACCCGAATAAAACACTGTCATTTTGTGCCAAAAAGAAACTTCACAACCATTCCATTTCCTAATTCCTCTTCAAGACTTCCACGTTTCCATTCTTCTTGATTCTAAACCCTAGCCCCCCTCCTTGCCACCTTTGTTTGTCCTCCTTAGTCTCCATGTTCTTGATCCTGAACCCTAGCCCCCTACATTTCCATTCTTCTTGATCCATGCTTCTGCGAGGTGCGTCATTGGGCAAGGTGCGCAGATTTGTGTCGTTATCCTCTGAGGTGCGTGATTAGTTTTGCCTAGATCGAGATCGAAGACGGTGAAGGAACGGAGGTAGGTTTATGCATTGATGGAGTGGTGAAGGAGAAGACCAGGAACTTGAAGTTGACACTAACAGAGATCTGGGTTTGGCAAGATCTATTTTTTGTTCCATGTATTTGCTGATTTGATCTGTGTAATGTGTATTTTTTTATTTGATTTTTGTAACACCCACCATAGGGTGTCACATTTATGTTACTTAATAACCCCCAAGTTCATATAAGGTGACGTTGTAATAAAAAAATAAGTCAATTTTTTTTTACGACCATAAAATAAACTTAGCGGAAAATAAAACATTATAGCAACCTCACACATAGATTACATCATATACATATTGCAAACGTACTGTTGGAATTATTTATTTTACGAAAATAAATTACACACATAGTTCATATCGAGTTCAAACTTGCCCAAGTTTAACTAAGCAACGGACCCCCGGATGGGTCCTCCTTGGGTTCCTCAAAGGTAGGAATTCGTTATGACGAGTAGCCCTACAGACAGTGTCCGGCCGACGATACTATAATTTCCGTTGGGACATAATTCCTAGTGTCCCGGTGTCGCTTCGATATGCAAATGTAAATTCAACATGAACTAAAATAGTTACACGAAAAAATGGATCTCTATGAAACAATAATGCTAATGATCGGATATCCCTCATAAATAAGTCCTCGCTCATCTGGGACTTGTTCTCTATTCAACTCCTCCGTGAAATTGTAGACGTACATATCCGAAGAAACTGGCTCTTGACGTCATACTGTTAGAATTCGACGTTCCCAGTCGTGAGAAGTAACTCTTCTTCTGCTTCTTGTACCGTTTCTTTCTCAACGTCTTCACCCAATTAAAATATAATAGGTAAATATACACACAAAGAGGTGAGATTATCTACTACCAATACAAGCATGATAGTACAAAGATAATACAAACAACACATCATGCAAAAATATCATATCATGATCACAATTATACCATCATCATAGTGCCAAATAATAATTACCATTATGCCACTATCACTGTTTAAATCATACAACAATTACAATAACACCATCATATAGATATAGATGCTCAGTTTCATGCATGCGCACACAGACTCAATGTCTTACTCCATGGAGCTAATACTCAAGTCGGAGAAATTGATCGAAAAGAGCTGCTGATATTTCGTGCTTCAGACTAAGTGCTTATAATTATATCTTGCACATACTAGCACATACACAATGTTTTTGTCAGATCTCGATTAAGAATAGTGTCTTGGTCCGAATCACCGGTGTGTTGCATTGGTCTAACCCACGGTGCAGAAGAGCTACCAACTGCCCATTATGAGCAACCCGCATCCCGATGCCCCCAAGGTCCACAAGTGACCTACACACTACGCGTATCGCACCCACTCAAGAGGTGTACGTTTCTCCTAGTCAATTAGCCATATCCAGTCCATCGGACCATTTTCAATGCATGTGTAATGCACCAATTACCAACTAAAGGTAAATCACATAATTTCTAATACAAAGTTCAAATACTATTTTACGTTCATAAAATGGATTCATGCCAATTATAAGCAAATTGCTCAATTTCTTGTACAGTATTCACATACTGATTTTTAACTATAAAGTTTATTGTATAATTAACAGCAACCTTATATTATTGTATTTTTCTCATTCATAAAATATTTTGGTCACATTTTTATGGTCACGTAATATTTTATTACGTAAACAACGATTTGTAATATTTCTATTACGTAACAATTTTCTACTGTATTTTAAAATGCGTAAAAATATTCTTTAATTTTTTTAAATTGCATAGCAATTTTTCTACAACATTTCGATCGTGTAAAATATTTAAATGCTTTAAAAATTGTGTAAAAATATTTTAACATTTTTCAAATCGCATAATTTAAAAATTACGTTTTTGAGTTACATAAATCATTTTTTTTACCATTTTTACCCTTCGTAAAATATTTCTTAACTTTAAAATATTATTTTGGACTTTTCTTAATATAATTTTTTACTTTATTTTCTTCCGATTCTTAAAAAATTCTTTTCCATAATATATTTTCTAAACATCACTTTTTATTGATTTAATTTTACAAAATCACATTTAGTTGATTTAATTACTATTTCTAATTTTAAATTTCATAACGTTTTCCAAAACCCAATAAATAAATTCTACTTAGTAAATTTAAGTTACAAACATTTTCTTTTATTTTTAAATCACTTTCAAAAATTAATTCTCCTTGAAAACAATTTGAAGTTTAGCACCTTCAATCTCCCTTTTTCTTTTATTTATGAAAATTCCACTTGACAACACTTTAATTCTCTTTTCAAAATCTTTATTTTGAAAATTCTTATATTTTATAACATCAAAACATTTTTTTTTCTAAATTATCAAGACCTTAAAAATGGCCATTGGAACCATGAAGGATTTTTCTTATAACTTAAATGAATTACATTTTTGTTTCTACGCAAAATTAAGTAATATCAACATAACTAAAAAGAAAACGTGTGCATTCTCTTTTGCAAAACAAAAATCCTTTTGTTTATTTCCTTTACTTATCAAATCATAAAATTTTATTATTCATGAAAACATTAATTTGGTGAACATCTAATTTGAGGTGTCTTGGCCAAAAATCTTATTGTTCTAGGGACCCAAAAATCAATTTCCTTGTTCTTGAAAAATTTTCAACATGAACCCTAATTTTGGGCATCAAAACCGAACCTCTCCTTTGGCCATTGGAGCCAAAATTTTGCTTAGTTCAACATACATTCATCATAATATATTTAACATATATCATCATGCATATTATAAGCATACCATATAAACAAGTAAAAAATCATACTAAGCATGCATATACAATTAATTCATGCAAAGCATATCAAGCATAAACAAAATAATTAAAACACATAACACAAATAATTTATTACATGACCATGGATATGAATCCTCACATGGATTCATCATCCATCAAATATAACCATCTCTCACCACCATGCTTGGTTGGTGAGATAAATCTCCCTCTTACCTCTTGAAGAACTCCAAAAGCTCCTTGCTTTGAATTTAGAACAAGATCTCCTCCAACAAAAGTCTCTTGAACATAGAACAAATACAAGAAAATTAGTATATTGAGCTTGATTAAGAGGAACCATGGATCAAACATGGTTTAGAACATGAAAAAGAAAAGAATAAAAGAAATTTCTTTACTCTTCACCAACTAAAGCTCTAGAACTTGATCTTAGTAAAAGTCTTTTAAGATGGAAGATTTAGAGAAATTCTTCAACATGAAAGTTATTTAGAATAAGGTAAGGATTCAAGAAACTAGGTTGTATGAAATTAAAGAGTGATGGAGGGTGGACTTAGGTGCTTTAGCCGAATGCTTCTCTAGGGAGAGGAAATGGAGTTTTTCTCCTTGGTTGGTTCTTGAAGCATAAGTGAGAGAAAGAGGAAATGAAAAATGTGAAGTGTGGAAGTGAAATATTTGGTATCCTAACTATGCATGGCCGTGGACTTCATGGAGAGAAATGACAAAGTGAAGTTTTGAAAAGCATGCTCATTAATTGATCAATAGGAACTTGTCTTCATCTTTTCTTTGACCTAAAAAGCCTATACTAGTTTTGTCTCCCATTCTCATTGCTCTTCAAAACCGTCCCCCCTCCATGCATGATTCATGCAATTTTGTCATCTTTTCTATCAATTATATGAAGCATTCCTAACCATTGATTCATTCAATGGTTAGGATTCAAGTTGATTTTGATTTTTAGAAGACAAAATCTAGGCCATTGGATCTTTCTTCTTTAAATCTTAGCCATTAGATGTGTCTCCAAATGAAAGGTCAAGATTGCATCTTCAAACTTTACATCCAAGGGTCCAAAATGGTTGTAGAAATTTTTTATGACCAATTCTCCACCATTGATCAAAATCTAAATCCAATGGTCATTAATGGTCCATTTCCACCATTAATTTAAATCCAAATCCAATGGTCATTAATGATCCATCTCCACCATTGATTTATTTTACATCCAAGGGTTCATAATGGTCATATTCATTTTACAAGACTAAATCTCCACCCTTGATTTAATTTTCCATCCAACGATTATAATTAATCCTGTTTATTTTCAAGATTAAATATCCACCGTTGATTAAATCAAGATTAAATCTCCAATGGTAATTAATTCGATGGTGGATATCCAAACCAGCAATATTGACTTAACAATAGAATTTTATTTTTATCCATTATAACCCCACGAAAAGAATATATTTATTGTATTTTTATCATCCGATAATTAAATACAAGATAAAATAATACAATAAAGAAAAATTTCTAAAACTGCGTTTCCTGGATTCAGGTTTAGTAAGATCCCTTGTCTCCGTCTAAACAGTACAAATTTTTCTATGCGTAGAAATTTTTTTCACTTTGCGGGACCCACCTGGGCCCACCTACACCTCGTGGGGCTCACAAACAGTAAAAATTTCAAAATCACACATAAAATCATAAAAATTAAAATATTCACAAATATCAATTCAGATTACGTAAATTAATTAAGACTAAACAGTAAAAATTAATTTACGTAAATTTTTTCTACTAAAAATTATTATTTTTCCAACGAACAAATTACTCAAAACGATCAAATATGCAGATGGAATATTTAAAATAATTTTACAAAGGTGCACGAAATCACTAAACAAGTAGAATTCAACTAATCAAAAATTACTTATTTAATACATAGAAAGTTTGGGGTGTTACAATTTTGGTTCCTTGAACAGAATGCTGCTGAATGGCGGTGGTGAGGGAAGCCCATTTTTCTGATAAAGATATTGGAGGTGACGACAGATGACGGTGGTGAAGGGAGCCCATTTTCTCCGTCCTTAGCGTCCACGACGCAGTCATCGTCTTTTTGTCGCTTCTTCTCCCACAAAAAGTATAACCAATTTTCTGATCCATGTCCGGTAGCATTGGAGCTTTTTACTGCCGTAGGAACTAGGACGCTGTCAGTGCTGACGAGATCTATGGCTTCTGACAGAGAAGAAGAAACAACTCGATTACCCAATTCCCAAACCAACCCGTCTACATATTGGATTGTTCAGTTCGGGTTACTCAAAATTTTTTTTCCAAAATTGATCCAACCCAATCTGACCTCAACTAATTGGTTTGAGCTTTTTTTCTCCTAAACCTGAACTAATCCGACCAATGTGCAGCCCTATTTGATTGATTACAAAAATTATTTGATTGAGAACAAAATGATATTTACATATCAACGTGTAATGAATAATCTACAAAACAAAACTTAGGTTTATTTATTTATGTCAATTACATTCATTCTACTAATCAAGTTATGACATGTGTACATTTAAAAAAAAAGAATAGGAAAGAGAACATTAATTAATGAATACATGTTATAGTTTAATTGGTGGAATAGATGTAATGAACATAAAGAAATAAACTTAAACTTTTTCCCAATCTATAATATAAAATTATAAGCTGAAATTTCAGCATTATGAAAAAAAAAATTTAGAATGTATTGAATTTCGTACAAAAGCTGAAGCTGAATTTACTAAACATATGTGATTACTATTACAACAACTTTTTTTATTTATCAAATAACATATGTTGAGGAATGAAAAATTGTGAAAACTTGATTATGCTAAATAATCGATTATTGTATAAATTTTTTTGTTATAATCGATTATAATTGATTCATTTTTATATTTGGATATTAGCTAAAAAATAATTTTAAGTTAATCTAATTAATTTGGATGATATAAAAAAATCTCTTTTATGTATTAAATTATTAAAATAGGTATAAAATGATTTAAAAAATTATTTAATTAAGGACAAAATAATATTTATATCTTAAAGTATAATGAATAATCTATAAACTAAAATCATAAGTTTCTTCAATCTTCAAATTATGAAAATTAACTTAAAAAAACTTTTATAATGCATTAAAGTTTATATAAAAATTAAAATTGATTTTGTCAAATATACTATAACATTATACAAACAATTTTTTTTTTCAAAAAAAAAAACTATTTACACAATGAAAAAACTCAACCAAACACACATACTCTTATTCTTTCTTATAGATTTGTTTAGCTGTAACTAATAAGTACAAAAAAATAATATTAAAGCAATAACAAAGATTTCTCACTTCAAAGAATACCTATTTTGAAATTATTCTTTTAAATATATTTGATATTTTGATTTTAAAATAAAATTATCCCATCTTTAGGTACTTCAATAAAAAATTTATTAAACCTGACATTTCTTCTTATGATTATTATAAAAGTAAAATTTTATAATTGATTTTCGTCAAAGTAAATCTTCCTTAAAGTTAGTAATTTTGTTTCGACATTAGAATGAGAAATACCTCTTATAACTCTAAACTTTTATTTAACAATATTTTTTTCACCAATATAATTTTTTTACATAAGGTCTAAGCTTGTATTAAAGAAATAGAGAAAATAAGGACTTGTCTTTCTTAGGATATAAAGACTTTGATTAATATGACATTTATCCTTTTTTTATTTCAGAGATAAGTCCCCTTTGTAGGCTTGATGAAGGGGCTTCATCAAATTCATTGGTGGCTCCTTAATAAGGCTTCAATTAGAAGATGAGGGATAAGGAGAAAAAAAAATTATGATAAAAATATTTGTAAAGATTAAAACCATTATTATTGTTACATGTTTCTAATTCTTGTCAACTCTCCTATTAACATGAGACATATGGCATTTATCTTTGTTACTAAACTTTTTTAATTAAATTCCAAAAAGACTTGCAAGTAAAGCATTAGCTTGTTTTTGTAAACAAAAATGACGTTAGCTTATTTGAGGTGGTGTTACATAGTTCAAATGTACTTGTAGAAGGAGTAATACTAATACTAATACTAATACACATTTAGATATATATTATCTCATATTCATATAAATTTTATTATTTGATTATAATTAATATTATCTTATTTTTATACATATCCACAATCTGATTTTATCACGTTATATAACTGTGAAGTATTATGACTATAATTTTTTTAAACTAAAATCATTTTCACATGACAAAAAATCTATTTCTATTCTGTTTTCAAAACAAGTATTCAATTAGTGAGTAACGGATGTAAAAAACAAAAACTAGTGAGTAATCCGTCTAAAAAATCTTAATATATTATATTTTATATATTATTAATATTTTAATAAATATTTTGATGTATAAATATTGAATAAACTTATTTTTTATTTAAATTTATCTTAATACAAGACTCACGTTTATAAAATATACATGGATATGGAGATATGGATTGGATTAAAAAAAATTAAAAGATAGATATGGTTAAGAATATTAATTATTCAGACAAAAAATATTATTTATTAAGATTAAAAGAGAGAAAGATGAAGATGTTTTAAAAAAGATAGTGAAAGTAATATAATAAATTAATTTTTTCAACAAATAATATTCAAATTTATTATATATAAAAGTGGATAAAATTTTATTCGAAATCAAAATTAAACAACAGCAACTTTCTTATAAAACTAAGATGCAATTTTTAGGCAAATGATTTTCATTCCAAACAAGGTAAAAAAATATATATATAAATAAATAAACGTTTCATATACATAAATAACTTTAAAAATTTTAAAACAACAACAATGGGAGACCAATTGTCAAAGGTTTTTTTTTTTATAATATTATAAGAGATTAATTTCTTAAAATATAATTAGATATTTATATAAATATTTTTTTATGAAATTATTTTTATATATATAAATTCTAAAATTAAATTTAAGATTAAAAATTCGAATTTTTTTAGTAAAAAATTCATTATTATTATTAAATAATTAAAATTTAGAGAGCAAAGCCCAGCTTTTCTCTGCTGTGTGCACACGTCAAATCAAATCAAAATCAAAATAATTATACAGAGAGCGAAGTGAGAAAGATTTGGAATCCGTTTTGAACTCGCCGTCAAAACTCATTCCACTTTGCCACTGATCGGTTTCACCGATCTCCACCGTCTCTCATCTTGTTCATCAGATTTTAGGGTTGCAGCCAAAAATTGAATTTTTAATGCAAGTTATGATTTTTATTCTGGTTTATATGCTCCTTCAATCAATAAAAGGTTGTCCCATGGCATGATCACTGTGCTTTTCAGCGGATTCCCCTTCTGGGTTTTGGAGGGTTTCCTGTTTGCTTTTGTGGGTCGGTGTTTTTTTTTTAAATTGGTTTTTTTTATTTGGGTTTTGTTTTTTTTTTTTTCTTTCCATTTTATTTTATTTTATTGTATTATTTTTATGGGTTTGATTGAAGTGATGCTGGACTTTAGGGAAGGTTCCAGTGTGAGGGGGTTACTATTTGGGTTCTGGGGTTTGGCCTAGGGCTAGAAATTATTTGGTGGAGTGGTGATGGAAGAGAATACTGAGCTCGAGGAAGGTGAGGCTTGCTTTTATAAGGATGATGATGAAGGCAACACTGACCTTGATTCTCTCTCTTACATTGTAAGGGCTTATTTAAATCTAGTTTTAACCAAGTTCAAACATTTTTCCCATTTGAGTTTGGTTTGGTTTATGATCTATGCAGGAAATAAGAACAAATAGTAGTTTGTTCTGTTTGGCTGAACACTAAAATTTGGATCATTGTACTATCATTGAGCACGGCCTTTCAATGTATCAATGTGTTTGGTTCCTGAGGGAAATTTATATAATTTCTCATAATTAAACTTCTGTCTGCAGGAACTAAATCAATATCATACAAGCTGATGAGAACTACTGGCTATTTTGCTTCATAATCATACCTACATTGTTTGTTAGTGGAAAAGAAATTCAGCATTAATGAAGTGATTCAGAAACATAATAGAATGTCTTGAGTTTTGTCTTTCTTGTGAACTGACAAGCATAGTGAATCAATCCTTGAAAACTGCCAATACATATTATTAATTGATTTTGTTGGCTTAGTGTTACTGTAGATGCTTCTCTTGCTTCATCACGAGTGAGAAGCATAGTTGACTAGTTACCAAGTAACTGTATCTACCACAACTATCAACAATAAGACAATAACTAGTAAATAAAATTATGTGCTACACCATTTGTTCTTGTGCGAAATAGTCTTGATGCGAGTTGATCTTCTAGATGCTTCTCAGGTTGATGCTATGTTAATGTGCATTTATATTTTGGCCTCTGAGAAGACTACTACATACAAATCAGATAAATAATGATAGTTCTTAAATTCTTGTTGCTGATCTTCGTGGTGCCTGAAATTATTATGCTTCATTCCTAGTGATTATTGTTGATTAATGCCATTTTTACTTTAAAGTCCTCTTGTTTAAATTTTGTCATGAAAATATTAGGACTAATAAGTTGTTTCCTGTTTCCTGAAGGATGAGAGGATTCAGCATGTTCTGGGCCATTTTCAAAAGGACTTTGAAGGCTGTGTTTCTGTTGAGAATTTGGGTAAGTGGCATAATGAAAGTCATATCTTGTAGTGAGAAATGAAAGAGCTGTCTTCGCATCCACAAAAATGATGTTATCAGATATGAATAATAATTTTCAGGTTCAAAATTTGATACCTATGGTTCCTTTTTACCTACCTTTGAACGCACTCCTTGTGTTTGTTCTCACCCAAAGACTCCACAAAGAAACCAAAGCTCACCAAAATCTCATATTAATCTCCACATGGAGGTATGGCAATATTTTTGTTATTGTTTATTTTTTTACTATTTGAAAAGAAGGTAATATATGCTGCCAACATATGTCAGCTTAGAAGGAATACAGTTTAATTAGCACTGTGGGTTGTGTTATTATACAGGCTGCATTTCATAACTCAAAAGCACCTTCAAATGTGCCTCCTTCTGCAAGGCTTGGAAGTGCTTCCCATAGTTCACATTCAATTCATAATTTAAGAGTACCTTCAGGAGATGATTCATTGAAGAAAGGCAGAGGAATTTCTTCCAGTCAGGTAGCTGAGAGGTCCACTTTGAAAGATGATACCACAAAAAAGTCAGGAAATTCAACTGACCAAAGAACGCTGAAGTTTCGGATCAAAATGAAATCTAATATCTTAGCACAAAAGAATGCAGCAATTTATAGTGGCCTTGGGCTTGATAACTCTCCATCTTCCTCAATGGGGAACAGCCCCGTGGAAAGTGAAGGCATGCCACCTGTATCTCAAGAGAATGCTGAAGGTTCTCCAACTGGCATTATTCAGGTAGAGGACCCTTTCTATTAATATACTGGTTATTTCCATTAGAAAGACTAATGTATTTTATTTTCATTTAATGATACAGGTTATGACTTCCTTTCCTATCCCTGGGGGTGTTTTAACATCACCTCTACATGAAAGTATGCTCTACTTGAGAAGAAAGGAAAAAGTTATTGGAGACAGCAGATATATGTCTTCTCTTAATGGTCATCAAGAACCTTGTTCCATGTCTACTGATGAATCAGATTCTTTGGCTGGGGATGGGCATTTGAGGAAGAGGAAAATGAGAATAGTGAGACAAAGTGAAAAGCAGTTGGAATTGAAGCATATGAATGGTACCCATTCTGAGAATGATACAACATTGCATACAAAGAAAAAGTTAGGAAATAGAACACCAGATCGTAAGGACTTTCTCTCGAATGACTTGAAATGCACGCCTCTGTCAAGTTCAATTTGTGATGCTGGTGAAACTGCTGAAGTCACTGGTAAGGCTTTTGAAGTCTTCAAGGAGGTTAAAAAGGATGGCATGCAAGGCAAAATGCTTTCTGTTGAAGCAGTGAAGGAGGAGTCATTGGAGTCAATATCTGGTCAAGATTTTGACAAGATTGAAAAGCAAAATGCAGAAAATGGTTTTATGAAAAATGTTTTGGAGCATAAACTGGAAAAGTCCTGCAAGGATAATTCTACTGACCCTAAGAATAATGACAAGTGTAATACTTACATGATTTCCAAAAAGGTTGATTGTGATGCAGTAAAATGTAAGGTAGATCAAGATCCTCAAAAGCGTGAGACTAATCAGAAGATAAAGGCAGTATCTGAGGGCAAGAATAACTCAAAAGGTGGTCAGAGTCCTCGAAAAGCTGAGGCTGTTGCAAGAAAAGGTAGCTTTGGGGTTACTAATAATGCAACGGTAACTGATAAAGAGAGTGCTGGCTTTGGCGTTGCTTCTTGTAGAAGTAAAATGAATAAAACAAAGTCTCTGAAGGATAATAAGGTCAGAGATAGTAACAGAGGTTCATTGAAAGGAAAAAATTCAGAATGGAAAGGTGATGGTCCTTCTGGTAATAGTGCTATAAAAAATGCTAACATTGATAATTTTAAAAGACAAAGTGCATTTGGGGCTAAAGTAAAGGAAAGACCAAGTGGCAATAAAGTGGTTAATCAGTTGCTAGTTGGGCCACGCATAAAAGATGCTTCAGGTTCATTTCCTATTGCTGAAAATAAACTTGCTCCTGAGATGATTCCATCAGCAGTAGCAGCACCTCAACTTATTGCAGAAGATTGGGTATGTTGTGATAGTTGCCAGAAATGGCGGCTCCTACCTACTGGTATAAAGCCAGAGCAGCTTCCAGAGAAATGGTTGTGTAGCATGCTAAATTGGCTGTAAGTTGATTGCTCATTTTGGTTGGAATTATGCATGAGCATATTATGCTAGGTATTCACTTAATTTGATGCTGTATTATAAGCAAGAATTGATGGCTATCTTGAATGATATACCAATTATATTACTTTTTTTTCTCCATTTGTGCATAATTCGTCTGTTCTCTACGTTTTATTGCCTCCTCATTGTTCTTCTAAATTGTTGTTAGGCCTGGAATGAATCGGTGTGGCATCAGTGAGGAGGAGACAACAAATGCACTTTATGCCTTGTATCAAATGCCAATTTCTGAGGGTCAAAATAACATGCAAAGCCGTGCCACTGGAACTGCAATTGGAGCGAGCTCTGCTGATGCTTTGCAATTTGGCCTAAATCACAAAAAATCCAGTTCTGATGTATTGTCTGATCGAGGAAAGAAGAAACATGTTATTAAGGGAAAGACAATGGCAGGAATCAATAATGACATGCTTCTGTTCTCAAACTCTGCAAAGATCAATGCTCAAGAATCTGGAAAAAATATAAGCTTGACTGACATGAATCAGCATCCTGCGGACTCAAAACCGATGAAGAAGACAAGTTCTAAATGTTTTAGCACGTTTAACAACTTGATAGAAGAGAAACATGTGCCTAAAGAGATAGAAAAGCAAATAAATGGAGGTACCTCATTCATTTAAGAGTTGATATATTGTTACTTCAGATTTATTTTTATGGTGTGAATAAACGATTATAGATATTTTTTTAATTAAAAATGTCAATGTTGTTATCACACTTGTGCAGGTGATAGAAAGCATATTAAATTGAAACGTAAGATGGAGCCTGATCAATATAGATCAGGAACTCCTAAGAAATCAAAAACCGAGGATGTTTGCTATGCTGATAAACAATTGAAGCCTGGCATGGGCCTTGAGAAGGTGGGTCTAAATTCAAGAAATGGTTTGCCAACAAAGGCTAGTGGGAAGGATTTGCAGAAATATGATGAGTATTGTTTATCAGAGGATGTACAGCACAAGTTATTAGTTCCTGTAAAGAAAGAAGGAGATCAGGCTCAGGTCTTGTCAGGTGGTGGGTCCTTGAATGTGAAAAATAGCAGTAAAAATGATGGTTCAATGAAGAAAAGGAAATTGAAGTACTGGCTGGATAATGAGAAGCATAACAACTCATTCTCCTTGCAGGTTGATAAGCAGTGTGGCGAAGAGGGCAATACAAGTGGATTTAGGAAGGAAAAGAAGTATAGAATTTTGAATACAGAGGCAAAATCAGTAACTGAAGTTGATGATAAATTGAATAAAGGTGGGATGAGGCAAGTTTGCTTGTCAGGCAGTAGGGGCCAAATGGTTGTTGGGTCAGAATTAAGATTTGTTGATAAAGCCCAGCAGCCAAGGAAGCACAGAAAAAATATTGCTTCTCATCAAGCTTCGGATGGTATTGATCCATTGGGCAAAGATTTGAGCTCTGGACAACCTTCATTGGCAGCAATTTCAAGCTCTTCTAAGGTTTCAGGGTCTCATAAAGCTAAAACCTACCTTGAAGATGTGAGAGGTTCACCATTAGAATCTGTTACCTCCTCACCTTTGAGGACTGCCAACTTGGATAAGCGTAGTTTGGCAGTAGGGGACATTTCAGGGAAGGATGATGCCACAAAAGGTGGTCTCTCTTCAATTTGTTCCAGAAAAAGTGTGGATAATAGGGAGGGAAAGCTATCAGTAAAATTGAAGGAGGAAAGAGTTTCTTATAATCCTGCATCCCACAAATTTTCTTCAATAGAGTACCAGGTTGAGGATGCTAAAGACAAAGCAAGGGTCCAAGCTAAAACTTCTTCTGAAGTTAAGAATGTCCATTTGCTTGAAGGTGTTGTTCCTGTTGAGCAACATAGCAATTGTACCAATGGTATGCATCATGAGGAGAAAGTAAACAAGAACAACCAGGAAAGTGAACTTTCTTGGCAGAAATCTGGCAAGGTTACATCCTTGCACAGTAAGGAAAAGGACAAAAGGTCTGGTTCTCAGGTTGGTACTGATAAGATGAAGCTTTCAGCTTTAGAAGATGGTTATTCCAAAAATGGTGGGAGGTATGATTCAGCAGCTGATCCTAGTTATCATGCATCTGGTCCTGAGACAAGAAATGATGCTAAATGCAGTTCTCCTAAGTCTAAATGTGAGATTGACAATATTAGTCAGAAAAATGCTCTAAGACATGGGTCAAGTGAAACCGGAAAGCAAACTGAGCTAAAACAAAAAGACTTTGAGAATTCAATTCTGAAAATGGATGCTCAATGTAGCACTGGTAGAAAGACTATCTCCCAACAGAACCTGATTCAGGACTTTGAAGAAGAAAGCAAAGCTAATCATGTATGCCCAGAATCAAGAGATGGGAAATCCAAAATTCTCTCATCTGCTGTAGGTGAAGTAAAAAGGGAAACATTATATGTGGGTTCTAGAACTGCACCTGGGTATCAAAAGGGAGATATGGCTAACGAGCATCCAGTCCATGTGTCTGGCAATGGTGATGTAGCCAAGTTTATGAGAAAATCTGTTAATGTTAGTAGCAATGATGGAGTTAATTATATCTCTGGAAATTTTGCACCTGATCAACAACTCACTGTGTCAAGTCCTGTGAGAACAAATTCTAGCCAAACTGCCTTTAACACCCTGGAAGAAGCCACAAAACTAAAAGATAGAGCAGATCATTATAAGGTTACTTAATTATTTCATGATGTTACTTAACATCTTTTGGTTGGATCTAGCATCTTTCTTTTTCTAACTGATCGTTTAAATGCTGTTTATTTTATAGAACTCTGGGTTTGAGTTTGAAAGCAATGAGACGTATTTTGAAGCTGCCTTGAAGTTTCTGCATGGAGCATCTCTTCTAGAAAATTGTCACAGTGAGAGTAGCAAGCATGGGGAGATGAGTCAAATGCAAATTTATGCTACTACAGCTAAACTTCTCAAGTAAGTAAAAAATTCTGAAGCTATAAGTAAATTTATTGTTTTTATTATCTTAGATTTATTCCATTATTCAGTTATTGGTCAAAGTACATTTTGAGACAAAAGGTTCAAGAACATATAATTTAGTGGTTGGTGGACGTGGTGACAAGCTATCTTTTTGATACTTCTCAATTATGGACGGAAGAAATTAAATTGAATATAATAATATAATAATTAAACCTTTTTTGTTAGTAAGATTTTTTTGAAAGTATCTCCTTAATTCTTGTAGTGAATGTCTTACTTTTCCCTTCCGATGGCCCCTGCTTTTTGTGGGTTTTTGGATTCTCCTTTGTTAGACAATTTGAGCTATAAAATTATAGGGCTGCAATAGCTATATGATGCCTTAAGCTATGAGTCTTCCTTTGCCTAGTTGTTACAATTACTTAAACTTTGAAGTTTAAGTCTAACTTGTGTGCTTGTCTGTACTCTAATACATGATTTTGGATCTAGTTTTATTTATTGTTTTTGTTTTTTGGGGGGGGTCGGTCTTGTATGTCATTTAGGGGATAGAAAGGCCATTCACTATCTTCAATTAACACTCCTCGACTTTGTCAGCAATGCCTGCCTAGGTCAATTGAATCTCTGTGTGACTATACTGTTTTATGCTGTTACAGACTTACTATTTGTTTGTTTGGTTAACTCTTGACATAAAAATTGTTGCATTAAATGACATTAGAAGTTTGATGGACTGTTGTCTTTTTCTTGAGCTATTCATGTTAGCTGGCCTTCAATCATACGTTGCCTTGAAATGTTTTTAGATCCTGTGCCCATGAATATGAAAGACTCCAAGAAATGGCAGCAGCTGCTTTGGCATATAAATGCATGGAGGTGGCATACATGAGAGTGGTTTACTGTAAAAATTCTAGTACAAACAGGGATCGGCATGAGTTGCAATCAACTCTACAAATGGTTTCTCAAGGTAATGCAACATAGTTTTGATATAAGTATTTATGTCGTCATGCTTGTCGGGCATTGTTGTATGTTGATTTTGCAATATTCTTTATACTTGCATACTTCTGCTGGCAATGTACTAACAAATTAGTGCATGGTACCTATATACATGACGAAAAAGGGAATCCTTTTATATTCTAAAATTGATGTTAATTCCTGTTTGAATGAAGTGGGAGCACATGATACCTTCTGTTTTCATTGTTTGGGGATTTCAATGGGATAAGCTAATGGATTGGACAGGACTTAGTCTTGATAGCCTCTTCCTTAATTGTTGGACGATGGCCACTATGGACGGTGTTGGATGGTGGCCACCATGGACGGTGGCCGCTATGGACGGTGGCCACTATGGACGGTGGTCTCTTGGTCTTATTCCACGATTGTTTGTGTAGACATTGTTTTTAGTAGCTTATTAATTAGTTGCTTATTTCCTAGGATTAGATTTAATGTATAGAAGCTCCTATATATATTTCTGTCCATGTAAACATTCAGTTTTTTGAGATTGAATATACAATATTCATATTCTTCATATTCTAATATGGTATCAGATTAAGTTCCGATCCTAGACTGATTTTGTTTTCCGCTGAAATTTTTTTTTTTCGGTTGGCCTTCATTGCCAACCAAACTGTGTTTTTGGCCTTCATTGCCCTTTTGCTGAACATTCCTCTTTGACCTTCATTGCCACCTAAACCGAATTCGTGAACAGTACTCACGCATAGTACCCGTAAACAGTACCCATAAACAGTTCCCAAACAGTACACTCGTGAATAGTACCCACCGTGAACAGTATCTCCGTGAACAATACACACAGTGAACAGTACCTCCATGAACAGTATCCAAACAGCAACTCATTCTGTTTTGTCTCTCAAAATGTCCACTATGAGTGAGGTTTCTAGTTTCACTCAACCAATGGACAATGCTCGATCCCAACCACCTAGTAAATTGCAGAACATTCAATCTGCATATAGGCTGAACGGGAAGAATCACCTTAAGTGGTCACAACTTGTTCGCACCATACTAAAAGGAAAAGGGAAGCTGAGTTATCTCATGGGTACTGGACCTCAGCCAGGTGATCCCAAGTTTGAAGCATGGGATGAAGAAGACTCGATGATTATGGCATGGTTGTGGAATTCCATGACTCCGAATATCAGTGACACTTGCATGTTCCTAAACACTGCAAAGACTATATAGGATGCCATTGAGCAAACCTATTCCAAAGCCAGGAATGCTGCTCAAGTCTACTAGGTTAAGGTAAAGACGGTGGCTGCCAAACAGGGAGACAAAACGGTCACCAAATATGCTAATCAATTGAAGTCCTTGTGGCTGGAGTTAGACCATTATAGAGTGATCAAGACTAAATGTCTTGAGGATGCGGCAGTGCTCAAGGAGTTTATTGAGTAAGACCGAGTTTATGACTTCCTTGTTGGGCTGAATCCAGAATTTGATCAGGTGAGGATTTAGATTCTTGGTAAATCTACAGTCTCCTCTTTTAATGAGGTTGTGTCCATCATCCGAAGTGAGGAAAGCAGGAGAGAACTGATGCTTGAATCAAAAATCAGCGAGACTTCGGCTATGGTGGCTCGTGGTTCTACCAATCCAGAAGCAAAGATGGAGAAGACATTCTCCTTGGAAGGAGAAAAACCCAGTCAGTCAAAAAACCGGGATGACTTGTGCACTTATTGTAATAAGCCACAACATACCCGTGACAGGTGTTGGCAGCTTCATGGAAAACCCCCAAGTCGAGAGTGGGGGCAGAAGGGGAAACAATCACGCAACAGTGGGAAAGCTAATGCTGTGGCAGTGTCAGGAAGTCAACCAAAGACCCAAAGACTTTCAATCCAGAGGAGATTGAGCGGATGAGATCCCTTCTACACAGCCTTGAAAAGCCCTCAAGTACTTATTATTTGACTCGTTCAGGTAAGTTACCTTTTTCCGTTGGATTCAATGTCTTGGGTACAATTTTTACCAACTCCTGGATTAAAGATTCTGGCGCTACAGACCATATGACTAACAACCCCACTAATTTTTCCACCTATTCTCCATGCCCAAGCAATAAAAAAAAATCCACCGCTGATGGCTCCTTGACCACTGTAGCCGGTGTAGGAACTGTCCACCTTAATCCTCTAGTGACCTTAAAAAATGTCCTTCATGTTCCTAAATTGTCCACAAATCTAGTTTCTGTCCAGAAATTAATTACAGATTTGTCTTGCAATGTGATTTTTTACGATGATCATTGTGTTTTTCAGGACAAGGATTCGGGGAAGATGATTGGACATGCTAGGGAACAGGATGGTCTCTACCTCCTTGAAGCACCTTGTCAGTTCAATAGGACCAAAGGCAGATATGGGCATCCATATTCCTTTACCTCTGAACTTCTTTCCGCCAATAAAGACAAAATCTGGCTTGCTCACCGCAAATTAGGCCATCCATCTTTTTTGATTGTTAAATGTCTTTTTCCTTCTCTGTTTAAAAGTTTTGATATTGACCAATTTCATTGTGATGTATGTGAATTGGCCAAACATAAACGTGTCAATTTTCCAATTAGTCATACAAGGAGTTCTGTTCCTTTTTCCCTTATTCACAGTGATGTTTGGGGTCCCTCTCCCATTCCTAATGTCTCTGGGGCAAGATGGTTTGTATCTTTTACTGATGACTGTACTCGTGTTACTTGAATTTTTCTGCTCAAACACAAATCTGATATTAGTATTGTTCTCCCAAATTTTTGTTCTATGATTAAAAATCAATTTGGGGTGGGTATTAAACGATTCAGGTCCGATAATGCTAAGGACTACTTTAATCAGACTCTTTTGCACTTTTTCCAAAAAGAAGGAATAATCCATGAATCTTTATGTGTTCATACCCCACAACAAAATGGGTTAGCAGAGCGAAAAAATAGTTATCTTCTTGAAAAAACCCGAGCCTTATTATTTCAGAGAAATGTCCCTAAGTCCTTCTGTGGGGAAGCTGTTTTGACTTCTACTTATCTTATAAATCGCTTGCCTACTAAAGTCTTGGGGTTCAAGAGTCCTATGGATGCCCTCTCTACTTTCTATCCTGATCTACACACTTCCAATAATCTTGTCCCTAAAATTTTTGGATGTGTATCTTTTGTCCATATTCACAGTCCAAACAGGGGGAAACTCGATCCAAGGGCTCTAAAGTGTATTTTTTTGGGCTATTCTTTGACCCAGAAAGGGTACAGGTGTTATCACCCTCCATCCAGAAAATTCTCTGTCTCCAGGGATGTTACATTCAGTGAAGAAGAGCCTTATTTTTCCCATCCTTATCTTCAGGGGGAGAAGTCAATGAAGGAAGATAAGGGAAATTTCCTGCTTGACATGTCCTTACTTCCTGTGTTTCATGGTCCTCCTCTTGACCTTCCTCCTGTTGTCCCTGATCCTCCTTCTGAAGTCAATAATGTTGAACCTGTGTCTAAACCTGTGTCCAAAACCATTCTTGACCCAGTGACTGAGTCTGCTCTTGAGAATGTAAGGTATGACAAAGGTAAGGTGTTCACAAGAAGGAAGATGGCTGTTCTTGAACCTGTGCAGGCCCAAGAGTCCAACTCGGAGCCTTCGAATGAGATAACAATGTCTAACCCTTTATTGCAAGATGAATCTGAATTTCATATGGATAGTAGTGACCAAATTCTTCCTATAGCCATCAGGAAAGGAATCAGAGAGTGCACAAAACGGCCACTATACCCCCTTTCATATTTCTTGTCCTTTGAGAATTTTTCACCATCCCATAAAACTTTCCTTGTAAGCTTAAATACCATTGCCATCCCTACCACCTTACCCGAGGCCTTGTCCAATGGAAAATGGAAACAAGCCATGAATGAGGAGATGGAGGCATTGGAAAAGAATAAAACCTGGGAGCTAGTGCAGTTACTGGCAGGAAAGAAAAGTGTGGGCTGTAAATGGGTGTATACTGTAAAATATAGAGCAGATGGATCCATAGAGAGGTATAAGGCACGATTAGTTGCCAAAGGGTATACCCAAACTTATGGAATTGATTACCAGGAGACTTTTGCACCAGTTGCAAAGATGAACACATTCGAGTATTATTGGCATTAGCAACTAATTATGGTTGGGATTTACACGGCTTTGATGTCAAGAATGCTTTCTTACATGGAGATCTCGAAGAAGAAGTCTACATGGTGGTCCCACCAGGATATGGGAGGAATTTGCATGCTAATACTGTGTGTAAGCTGAAAAAGGCCTTATATGGCCTAAAGCAATCACCACGAGCGTGGTTTGGAAGGTTTGCTAAAATTATGTTGGCTATGGGGTACAAACAAAGCCAAGGGGATCACACACTGTTTGTTAAACACTCCTTCAGGGGGAGTCACAGCTCTCTTGGTGTATGTTGATGACATAATTGTAACAAGAGATGATGATAAGGAGAAACATGTTCTGAGTCAGTGCTTAGCCAAGGAGTTGGAAATTAAAGCATTAGGGAGGTTAAAATACTTTCTTGGAATTGAGGTTGCTCATTCTAAGAAAGGTATATTCATCTCTCAACAAAAGTATGTTATGGATCTCTTAAAAGAAACGGGTCATACAGCATGCAAACCAGCAACTACTCTGATAGATCCCAATATGAAACTTGGACAGGCAGAGGAAGATGCTGCAGTTGATAGAGAAATGTATCAGCGTCTAGTGGGAAGACTTATTTATCTATCCCACACACGGCCGGATATAGCATATGTAGTTAGTGTGATTAGCCAATTCATGCACAATCCAAAAGAATCTCATTTGCGAGCAGCATATCGAGTGTTACAGTACCTTAAGGGAACACCAGGAAAAGGCATTCTATTTAAGAGAAATGGAGGTGTGGTACTTGAAGCATATACTGATGCGGATTATGTTAGATCACCAGTAGACAGGAGGTCAACTACAGGATATTGTACTTTTCTTGGTGGAAGTCTGGTGACTTGGAAAAGTAAAAAACAGAATGTGGTAGCAGGATCTAGTGCGGAGGCAGAATTCAGAGCTATGGCTCAAGGTGTGTGTGAGCTACTATGGTTAAAAATCATTCTTGAAGATCTGAAGATCAAGTGGGATGGTCCGATGAGACTTTATTGTGATAACAAGTTTGCAATCAGCATTGCTCATAATCCGGTGCAACATGATCGAACAAAGCATATTGAGGTTGACAGACATTTTATCAAAGAAAAATTAGAGAGTGGTTTAATTTGTACACCCTATGTTTCTACACATGGTCAGCTTGCTGATGTACTTACAAAAGGGTTGAATAGTCCAGCATTTCAAACTATTGTATCCAAGCTGGGAATGGAGAATGTATATTCACCAGCTTGAGGGGGAGTGTTGGACGGTGGCCACTATGGACGGTGTTGGACGGTGGCCACTATGGACGGTGGTCTCTTGGTCTTATTCCACGATTGTTTGTGTAGACATTGTTTTTAGTAGCTTATTAATTAGTTGCTTATTTCCTAGGACTAGATTTAATGTATAGAAGCTCCTATATATATTTCTGTCCATGTAAACATTCAATTTTTTGAGATTGAATATACAATATTCATATTCTTCATATTCTAATATTAATATTAGTTGTCTGATAGATGAATGCTTCATTAAGTTACGTCAATTCTGTATCACTGCTTTTTTACTCTATTTTTTAGGTGAATCGCCTTCATCTTCTGCATCCGATGTTGATAACTTAAACAATCAGGCGGCAGTGGATAAGGCTACTTTGGCCAGGGGTACTAATACCCATGTTGCTGGTAACCAAGTCATATCTGCTCGAACTCGCCCAAATTTGGTCAGGCTTCTTGATTTTGTAAGTTTTAATTTGTTGATAAACCTTATGTTTTATTTGGAAGGTCTGTGTAGGTGCTTTGATCCTGAAGTACCATGAAACTATTTTAGGGGGATCTCGGGGTTTATTGGTAGAAGATAATAGTGGGAAGTGTGGTTCTGTCCTACATAGAATGTTTGAGAAAAATCAGTTTGGTTGTCAGCTGTTTTTGCTATGCAGGAGAAGAAGTTCGTACTTTGTTCCTTAAACAATTTTCTATTGCATGCAATATCGTGGGTCATGCCTGAAATTCCTAGAATGCTATAGGAATTTTTGTTATATAACAAGCATGTAGTATTGACTGTCATACTGGCAATTGTCATTGAGCACTTTTTAATCCAATGTATGTTTTAGACTTTTAGTTTTTGGTGGACTGGTGGAGCTAAAATTTCAAGCTTCCAGTATAGTTTTCTTTCTTTTGTCCTTCCTGCTTCACCTTAATAATATGCAGTTAGCTTATATAGTAATTGAGTTTTTCATTGTAGACACCAAATACCAAATCTTAAGGATTTATTGTGTAAGTTCATAACTTTTTATGGAAAGTTCGGTAAAAGTTGACTTGTGATTTTGTAGACTCAGGATATAAATTTTGCTATGGAGGCTTCTAGAAAATGCCAGAGCACTTTTGCAGCTGCTAATGTGAACATGGAAGAGGCACGGAATAGGGACTGTATAACTTCTATTAGGAGGGTTATTGATTTCAGCTTCCAGGATGTAGATGAGCTTGTACGTCTGGTTTGGATTGCAACAAATGCCATACGTCGTGCTGGTCTTGGTGGTGCTAGAGATTAACTTGATACTGTATATAATGTATTTTTTTGGGTTTTACTTCTCTACTGAGATGGCATCGTGAAAGAAAGGGCCTAAAGGATATCCACCCAGACTAGCACTTGGAAACCTGCAAAGTGGCGGCTTGCCCATGATCTGTTACCCTTATGTACATTTGTACAAAATGTGATTGATTAGAAAATTTTGTAACGTATTTTTAGTTGTTGAGGTTCTTCTTAATGTGGATAGGGGTACAATACTCACCCTTAAATTTTATGGGTTAGAAAGAGGGAAGGGATTGCTGGTTGTCAAGTGACACCAGATTGATATTATGTAATAGTTCAGTGCTACATTCTTTGCTCCACTGACTTGGAGCCCCAGGAAAAAGAATATAGAGTCTGGAAATGTTAGGCAACCATTTTTGAGGGCTTTGAATACTGATATAGTTATAATAGGTCCATTGTTTATGACAAACTCTCCTTTTATGTTATCATATCAAAGTTTTGAATGAATAAAATTCCTTGCAGAAACTTTCCTTTTGTGTGTGTGTGTGTGTCATCGAGTACAAAGCTGTACATTGGTCATGCCAGCTTTTGGAGTTAAGGAAAGTATTGGGTTTGGGATATACAGGTAGGTACTTAGCCATCGATGCTAAACTCCTGTTAATAGTTCTTTATGTTCGTCATCTAAGTTCCTCCATGTATGTTATGTAGCTCATACTGTTAATATTTGGAATCTGGTTAACTGTTTAGAGTATGGGGGATTTGTTAGCAGTTTGAGTTGTGTTTGATATCCGTGCAGGGCATCTTGTGAGGATTATTAGCTGGTAGTGAGTTACCACGCTTAACCAAGGTTTGAAAGATTTTTATATTTTGATTGCTTTGAGAATTTGTTTTATAGAATTAATTTTGATTCAATATGTGTACAAGTTTTTTATTGAATGATCCAATCACGTATTGGTACATCATTGAAAAGTTTGATTATGATAATAACTACAAAAAAAGTCACTCTTTTAGTAACATGATAACACATGATTGGATGATAGTATAAAAATTATACTGAAAGTGTATCAAAATAAAACTTTATATCACCCCCTTTATTGTTGGCAGGGATTATCTAATCTGAATTTTGTTAATGTTGTCATTATTATGGATGGCAGTTAGAATCCTATCATTGCTTTTACCACAAAGTACAATGAAGCTTTAAGGAGGCATATTGAAGTTTTGCGGGTAGCTTGCGGCTTGTGAACCGTAGTGATTTCAATGGGTAAAGCTATTATGTAATTTATTTATTCTGGTGTCACATGTTGAAATCAATTTCCTCTTTTATTTATTTTAGTTTTTTGTGCTCTATTTGAGTATCTTTATATCTCAGACTCAGTATTCAATTTTGCTTTGTTACACTGTTGCTCTAGCATACCAAGGCTAATTAATAATTATAATGGTAACCACTGAGCAATATATGTTTCATTCAGGGTTTAGTATGTGGTTTTGTTGTTTTTGAATATTGGTTTAGTAGTTTTCGTGGTCATCTTTGAATTATTATCTTTCTGTTGTTATGGGACTGGAAGTTCCCTTAGGCCAGAATATAAGTCGCTAGCCCTTCCCAATAATCATGTCTTGGAATAAATTGGCATGCTGAATATTACTATACTGAAATAGTTATGTTGTCAATATTCATCGTATTGCTGGGGAACTCCATGTTCTTTGTTCATTAATTAGTTCATGGGATTAAGTGTATTACATTTAAAGAAAATTCTCTGGCAGATATGGTGTACCATTCAGTTTGTGCACTACAATAGAAATTGACGGTTGATTTAGTACTTTTAGATTTGGATTTCATCTGGCAGATTTTCTCAATCCAATTGTATATTCCTATTGATATAGCACAAAATTGAATATGCACCATGTTTATCAATATTCTCTCTGCATTATTCCTCTTTCTTTCATTCTTTCTCATTGAAATTTCTATTATTTGTATAACTTGCCTATTTATATGTTCATTTACCATTTTTTTCCCCTTCCCCAAAAATTACATGTATTTGTTTTCTTAAAAGGAAGCCCTTCGTTTATTATCATATTTTATTTCAAATACTTGTTTAGCTTAAAATGTGATATTACACTGTTGTAATCTTTGCTGGTGCAGTACATTACTAATATCCTAATCTGGGCGTAAAATGTTGGTTTTTCGTGTTTCCTTCTACATGTTTGGGGAATTTGCACATGGCTAGTAAGGATGATGACTTTGGTGTAACTCAACTTGTTGGACGTGATTAATAAGCGGATTGAATCCGAGTTGAATTTTATAACTCAATTAATAACGATTTCGCTCGTTTTAATTGGTATAGGTGGGTTGATGTGTATATTTGCTAACTTATTTCATCATTCTTTGATTTGGAAACATTACTAAATCAACTTAAATTGGTAATTTTGTACTTGATATAAATATCCTAAACCTTTTAAATCATTTAAAAAAAATGATATTTTAATTGTTTTGATAAATTGATCGATTATCAACTCTTGAGTTAAAGGTTATTAGATACTATCAATAATCTTGAATTCAACTTTGTTAATAAAATGTTGAACGTGACTTGTAATAAAAGAATAGTTTTTATATATATTAAGAAAACTATTAAACGATTTAGGATCATTGATAAACTTTATGAACAAGGGAGCGGGCCTGGTTTTGACTTTAGAATATGATTTTTCTTTTCCTTGGCTAGGGTTTTGGGCAAGTTGGGAAGAATTTGTTTCTTTCACTTGTATGTGATTGCATCCTATGGTAAACCATTGAAGAATATATTTGTTTTGATTTTAACATGTATGTAAGTAAGTAAGCTATTTGAACAGATGGGTTAAATTTAGATAAAGAGAATGTTGTCTCATTTCAAGATAAGAATATGACACAAGTTTTAGTGAGGGTTTACACATTGATACTTATGACATACCAATGGTTTACACAACAATTAAACCTAAGCCCATTTTATCGATTTTGTTTGGTCTTATTAATTGAGTCAATTTTTCAATGGCTTTATCTATGTAGTATGTGTAATGTAGATGTAAAATTTCTTTTGCTAGAATATGTAGTTTTTTTTAATGACTAATATAAAAATAGGTAATAATTTAGTATATCTTAGCTTTAATGGGATTTCTTTCTCTCACACACATACGAACTTAAAAGCTTAAATAGGCTGTTGACCAAAAAAAAAAGCTTAAATTGGCTAGGCCTTGACATGCGGAGTAGCCTATGAGGAATAGTCTTTCTCCTAACGAATCTTATAGTGGCTAGAAATAGTGGTGAAAACAAAAATTGGATTCCTACGTAAAGCCACAATAGGATGCTTGAATTTCAAGCTTTTTACATTTTAAATAGAAAATTTCAAGCCATCTTTTAGCAGGATAAGCGCAAATAGGTACCATCATTCTCTTGATTCTCTTGAGAGTAGTATAACTTATTTGTTTAGGGATAAAACCAAACAAAAAACTTCATTTTAAAAAGTTAAAATTTTATAATACAATTACCTAAATTTGATATCCCTTAAAAATATGAGAAAACAATTTAGAGATGTATTTTATATAAAAGGTTTAATGAAAAAGTTTACTTTATTTACCTCAATTTTAAAGAGACACTAAACTGACTATTAGTATGAAATCATTCAAAAATCCAAATCTTTTTAAATGTTAGCCTAAATGGATTATCATAAAATTCATAATAAAGGACTTGTTCAGAGTGAATTTTTGTTTTTTTGTTTTTGTTTTTTTGGTAAACGTTCAGAGTGAAATTTATACTCAAAAGATTCGACAACCACTGTGTGATTAAGAATCATTAATTGTTTTTAGAGTGAACTAATCACATATATCGGTTAATGAGTCTTTTAATATATATATTTTTAACTATACCGGTCATTGCTTTATTGCTTATAATTTTTACCTAGTTTCAAATGGTTACGAAATATCATTTTGATATTTAAAAAAATATGTTTTCTCCCTTAATTTGGTTTCTCAACTCTTAAATTTTTCATTAGAGTATAAGTATTTTAATTCATTTGAATTTGATCTTATTGTAAATATTTTTGTATACTTTCCATACACGGCAAATGTGTATGCACGGCTAACTTTGAAATAAAAAATATTTTGAAACAAATAACAAAATAAAAAATCTTACAAGGACAACTAGAAGAAATTTGCTCAAAAAATATATTAGGTTTGAAAAAGTAAACATAATATTTTTATGCACAATTCAATACAAGATGACATACTCCCTCTATCTTTTTATAACCGTTTTTTAAAGTTTTTACACAAAGATTAATGATAAAATTAAATAGTTTAAAATAAAAAAATATGATGTAATGTGAAAAAATTATTCTTTCTTTCACTATTAATTATTTCTATTCTCTCCAATAAGTGTTGGAAAGAGATTTTAAGAAATGACAAAAAATAATTAATTGTGAAGTTAGTGAGTTTAATTGGAATGAGGATAAAGTTGAAAAAAATTAATTAATATTTTCTTAATATTTTTAAATAATTAAATAATTTGAGACAAATCAAAATTTTTAAAAAGACGATTATTAAAGGACGGAAGGAGTATTTCAACGTTAAGATAACCAATAACTTATTATTTTTACGTTTGAAAGTTAAAAAATTTATGACCAAAATTCATAGGTCATATTAAGATCATCTGCTGTTATATTAAAATTGAATAAGATCCTGTACCTTAAATATGTTGTATTGTATAATAAAATTATTTTTAAAAACTGCAATTTAATAAATTGAGTGGATGGATTGTGAACTACAGAGAGGGGTTCCACATCCCTAACTACATTTTAATTCATTCAAACTTATGTGCCATCTTTATTATATATATATTGGGGGCGTAATTAGTGAAAAAAATTTATTATAAGATGATAAAAAAAATAAATTTTGATTATATAATTATAGATAAATAATTAAAATTAAAAATTATTTAAAAATTATATAATTATTTAAAAATATCACATGTATTTATATTTTAATTTTAATATTTATATAATCAAAATTTATTTATATCAAAATTCATTTATAATAAACACATCACTTATAAGATATTATATATATATATATATATATATATGATTTTAGGTCTTTCAATTATTCTTTTTACTTTCACTAGTTGTGGGTTCCAGCTTAGCATTAGAAGAAGACTTGGATGACTCATTAGTTTTCATTGGAGTAAATGAAAAATGAGAACTAGGAAGTGGTTCTTTTAGAGGAATAAGAGAATGAGAAAATTTTAATAAAGTTTTTAAGTGATTGTGGTGTTTGTCTTTAATAGAAATATGATATATGTCTTATTTTTAGTTATTTAATTATTATTTTTAAAATTTTTATTAATAAATTATAAAAAATATACACATATTATATTTTTATTAGAAACAAACACTATAAATACTTAAAGAATTTTATTTAAGTTTTCTCCATAAGAGAAAGCTGACAAACCTCTATTAGTCGTCTATCGCACCACCCAATAGTAGAAAAATGGGAAAGACTAAGAGTAGAGTGAAGAAGTTAGAAAACCACTGCTTGTTTGTTCTGTGCATCCTTCAACAGCCTTATCCTCTTCTTAAGATTCTATAATTTTCTAACTTTTTTTTGTTAATGGAGATATTTCCATTACAGTAGACACTAGACAGTATCATATCCTTCAGTGGCAGTGTCCACTGAAGTTTATGTTTGTTTTGGCTTGTATCATTGCCAAGATAAGAAAACTTGTGGGACTGAAAGTTTGGAAGTTGCGGATGTCTGGTGCAGTTATTTTTGCATGCCAATGAGTCATTTACGGATAGTGATGCCTGCCTCACGACGAAAAGCAGAGGAGGATTTACGCATGGGAGGGTGGACAAGGGCATCATGACAAATAACACTGGATTTGGTCTGCAGAATAATGGGGGCATTTTTTTTGGACAACTGAGAATGGCCCCACTACTAGTACTCTAATACCACTCAAATGAGTCTTCTGTAGCTTGGCAGGACAGAATAATATGTACCACTAGTTACTATTAGCCTAATTCCGTTGTTCTTAATAAACGATAGTAGAAGACCCTACTTTTTTTTAACATGTCCTTTTTTATGCTGTGCATGGTTGATGAAATCATGCATATAAATAAGTACCAGAAAGGAGGGAAAAAGGGAACTTAAGAGCACAAGAGAAGGGGAAAATAAAGAACAAAGCTTAGTGCCATAACTAAGCGTGGCTATTATATTACACAAATATAGTTTCGTGTCATTCATTTGATTAATTGTTTCACAAATCAATAACATAGAAACAGTGTCGGGCTTTTTAAATTGTAAAATTGTGGCATTAGCATCACTCAAAAGGAAAGGACGTGGTTTCTGTTACACCACTTATATGTGCACTTAAATTGATATTTTCTTCCTTTTGCAAATGTTAAAGGCATAGTGGGACTTTAGTCTGCGAAGATTCTCTCTGTACATTAGCTAAGAGGTCTGTCCCTCCTAAACTGAAGTGATTGGGGTAATAATTATACTGGTGTCACCACTGATGGAATCACACAAAAAATGCACCAAATGTCTATAGACTGATTTAAAGCAGGGACGATTGTACAGGAGGCATGCATGGCCATGGCCTTCCATCATGTATAATTTTTTTTAAGAGACTAATACTCTATTTTATTAAAAGATAAAAATTATGAAGGTAAAAGAATCATATTTGATATATATTTGATTATTAATAACTTAATATATATATTGATGTTATAATTTTAATTCATTTTTTATCATTTTTTAATTTCTATATAATATATTCACTAGCTTTTTTATTTTCAATTTCACTCTTTTTTTTAAAAAAAATTTATATGTAAAAAAAATTATTTTATCAATAAACTAGTCATGATGTAGAGAAAATTACTAGTGTAATGTATTTAATATCTAATATTTGTTTATTTATTTTTTCTTCACTCTTTTCATAAAAGTTCTTATAATGAAATTAAAAAACTTATTGTTCATGTTGTAACTATTTTAATAAATATAAGATGTAAGTATAATATTGACTGTATAAATTAAATTTATTTATATAATTAGGTTAATTTTAAAATAAAATTTTACTTATTAAGTATAATACATATATCAAGATTAAGAATATCTCATTAAAAATTTTTTTTGCTACGCCTACAAAAAAGAACAAGGTATTTAAAGCTAGAATATGAAATATAAATGTCATTATCCTAAAGCTATTTATTAATATATACTATGATATATATTTTGATAATATAATTCATGACTTTTTAACTCTACACGATACTTTTCTGGATATGTCCTGATTTAAAGCCAATCACTTATCCGAGTGGCAGGTGAAAGTTTGGCGTAATTTTGGTAGCTTTAGAAATCTCTCTTCTCCAACTTCCAATAAATCAGTCTCAACTGCATGATTCCTTGCCACCAGACTGCTTCAAAGTAAACTTAAGCTCAAGGTGGCCATTCTAAGATTTAGCCGTGTCACCAGTTTTAATGAGGATTTATAGTATTGCTTATAAATCACTTATTAAGGAAGATTAATTGATGGTAGTCAGAATTGAACCCAAGTCTTTAAAGAAAAGTGCTTCGATTTTTACTACCTGAAATAACCTCATTGGTGCTTTAATTGATTAAGTGTAAATATTCATTTTAGTTCTTCGAAATGGTCTTCTAATGTCAATGTATTTATTATCAAATTGATGACACTTATATCACAAAAATGATCTTTTACTCTTTATTCAATAACCTACTTAATACTTTAATATGGTCCAAACGAGAAGTGAAAATTAGTCTCACCTATAACTTGAAATTCTATTATAATGTGCTTGAAATGGGTCCCTGTGACCAACTCTTCTAAATTTTGTAAAGAAGAAGTTCTTCCATATTCGTGGAAGAAGAAAAATTCTTTTTCTAAAAGCATATCCACCTTAGAATCTATATAAATGTCTCAATAAGACCTATATAATAGGGAACATTTAATGGTTAGAATTCTCTTAAGAATCCTCCAAGAACATATAAAAATTTTCCTTTGTAAAAAGTTATATTATTCACGTAGAAATAAATTTCACAACATTCTTAGAGAGCATCATGTTAAAACACATAACATAACCTACTTATCACACTAATTTTTTTCTTCCCTCTTTTATGTTTGGCACGTGACAATATGTGAGATTTCTGTACAAGATTTGTTAAGAAACATTTCTCACTCGTAAAAGTAATGCTATTTACTCCACCTTACAATCACTGCTGCACATAATTCACACATGACTTCATCTAACCAAGTAAAATGATTTCACTTAAACTCCGGATTCATGCATGTGTGTCAATTATGCACATTTATAACACGAGATATTATTGTTTACATAAATATTCATCACGTTATATTTACACATAAGAGATAAAAAATTAGAGAAAGAGGATAATTTTTTATGATGAGTGAGTTTAGTGAGATCTATTTATTTTTTTTCTTTAACTTTTTATCTATTGTGTGTAAATATAACGTGATAAATTTGTATGCATGTAAAAATATCTCGTTATAGCACTAGTATTGCGTAGGTACAATTTTTTTTTGAATATTTTAATATATAACGTCATAAGGGTCTAAAACTCTAAATTCCACTATAAATATAGACTTGGTTGAGGGTGGAGACATAGAGTAATCAGTTTGTAGGGAAAACTCTGGCTCCAAATTCTGTTTCGATGGCTCCCGTACAAATTTCTTCCATCAACGTTGGGCACATTGATGATGTCCAAGAACTAAGAAAAACTAAGCCAAGGACAATTCCTCAAAGATTTGTACGAGACATGACAGAAAGACCAACACTTACTACAGTTCTCTCCCCACCAAATAGTGACATGCCGGTCATTGATTTCTCTAAGCTTAGTAAAGGGAACAGAGAGGAAGTCCTCAGTGAACTTTTCAAGCTTGCAACTGCTTGTGAGGAGTGGGGATTTTTTCAGGTAACCACTTGGCTTTTATGCTACTACTATTTGATAACTGTTTAGACTTTTATTAACTTACCATAGTTGCATATAGATTTTTGAAAACATAAGCTTTTATGGAAACTAATGTTGAGTGTGGTCATTAGGTAATTAATCATGAGGTTGACCTCAATCTGCTGGAGAGCATAGAGAAGATGAGCTGGGAATTTTTCATGCTACCTTTGGAAGAAAAACAGAAATATCCAATGGCTCCAGGTACAGTCCAAGGGTATGGACAGGCTTTTGTTTTCTCAGAGGACCAGAAATTGGACTGGTGCAACATGTTTGCTCTTGGAATTGAACCTCACTATGCAAGGAATCCAAATCTATGGCCAAAGAGGCCAGAAAGATTTAGGTAACATAAATAATAAATAATAGTACCATATTTTTACTCATTTTTTTTGGTATATATTCATATTTTTACTCTTAGTTCAATGTTTTTTGATGAGTAAAAAGCTTGAACTAACACTCATGCAGTGAAACGGTGGAAGTGTACTCAAGAGAAGTAAGGAAACTATGCCAGAAACTGCTCAAATACGTAGCTCTAGGCCTGGGTTTGGAAGGGGATGTCTTTGAGAAGATGTTTGATGAGGCAGTGCAAGCCATAAGGATGAATTACTACCCACCATGTTCCAGACCTGACCTTGTTTTGGGTCTCAGCCCCCATTCAGATGGAAGTGCCCTTACTGTGCTGCAGCAAGCAAAGGGAAGCCCAGTGGGACTTCAAATACTCAAGGACAGTACATGGGTGCCTGTTCAGCCAATTCCAAATGCTCTTGTCATCAACGTTGGAGACACAATAGAAGTAAGACGTCTGTGCTTTTCTCTTTTCCTTTTTATTTTATTTTATTTTTCCTTTTGTCTATGTTTGTTAGGAAGGGAGTGAAAAAATTCATAAATTTAATATCTTAAAATTTTGAGTCAAGATATAATATCAAATTTGTTATTCTAAACTTTTACTTAATACATTGATGGAGATCCTGACTTTTGGGTTTCCCCTGACTGCCTAACACACTCTTCTTTTTCATGTTTTCAGTTTTTTCATCTGGATTTGATTCTAATTTGCAATATGCAGGTTCTTACAAATGGAAAATACAAGAGTGTGGAGCATAGAGCCGTGGCTCATCAGGAGAAAGATCGTCTCTCAATTGTGACATTTTATGCTCCTAGCTATGAAGTAGAGCTTGGTCCAATGCCAGAATTTGTGGATGAAAACCGTCCATGCAAGTACAGAAGATACAACCATGGAGAGTACAGCAAACACTATGTAACAAACAAGTTACAAGGAAAAAAGACCTTGGACTTTGCCAAGATCCAAACCGAAAACACAAACTAGGAAGGCCCACTCAAGTTCCCCAACTAGGAGTACAATAATTAGACTCTATAAAAATCAACCACATAAGAGTATCGATGTCAAGCTTCTCAATTTTTTTTAATTGAAAAATAGACAGAATAATTAGTTGGGTGATGTAGCGAGTGTGATTGTGGGTCACATACAGGAGACTTACTGTTCTTATTCTAGACATGTATATGCTATATTTCAATGGAAACTAGTGACATCACTAGTGACATCTTATGTTTTATGAGCTTTATTGCCAAATTGTGTTGGTATGTGGACATTAATAGTCTAAAGCACATAAAAAACCAAGAATAAAGTAGAATTTAATGACAGCACTGCTGTTCTTTCTATAATATTTATTGGGTTTTCAGCACTTATTAAAAAAGTTAAAATAGAAAATGTCTCTCTTAAGAAACGGTTACGCTCGACCTTTTACCCTCACAATTTTCATTTTTTTTTCCCTAAATCATAAGTCACATATCTTTATGGTGTTTTTCTTAATCAAATGATAAAAATGTTTGAGTGCTTACATGTTCAAGCTGACAGTTGCAATTTCTAATTAAAAAATTTAAATAAAAATAAAATATTTAATATATTAAAAATTAAAAATATATTATATTTTTATTTAAAATTTTTCATTTTAACTTCTTACCATCCTATAACTCATATTTATTACAATTATGATATTTTTATTATTAATAATTTATATATTTTTTCATATTTTTTAATATTATTTATTATATTTATTTTTTATTACTTTTTTTTTTAAATTTAATATTTTTAAAAAATATTAATAATATATACACTTCTAAAAAGGTGTAATAATCTTTTTCCTATTTATTATACGAAACGAAGCAAGCAATCATGTGGAGCCCTTCCACACAAATATTTTTTGAAAGAATCAAACAGGAAGGGGACAAAATGAATGATTGTCTTATTGTTCTTTAAGAGGAGAGCTTTTTCTTTGTGATCAGAGAAGGGAGGCCCACAGGTCATTTATGAATGTTATAGTTGTTCATATAATTGGGGGAGGGAAGCACCAACTGAGCAAGTTGTGATGGTTCATAGTGATTTGTGCTTAAATGACATTGAGTGCTAGAATTAACAATTAATTAAACAAGCTTAAAAGCAAAGCTCGTTTTTCTAACATGTTAATACAAATTAATAGGGAAGTTCAAAATTCGACTTATCTTACTTCGATTCAAAGTTTATTAGAATAGGTTTAGATTAGTATGTTTTTAGACTTAATATGAGTCATATTTTAAGTTATTTTAATCTGTTTTAGTGTCATATTATTTTAATTTTTTTTTTTAACAATGAGTTATAAATAATATAAAATTTTCACTTAAATTAATAATTTTTATATATCATAATAATATATTTATATTGATATTATTTATTTTTAAAATATATATTATAAAATATATTTTAATTTTAATTTTTTATTTATAAAATTTATAATTTAATTATATATAATATTTAAATTTATATATTTTATCTAATAATATATCAATTCAATTCCAACTCAATCATTACTAAAAAGATGACCGAATTAAGTTTAAGTTAAAAAAATAACTCAATTAAAATATCAAATGAGATTATTATGAAGTTAAACTCATCCTAATAACGCCCCCACTAGTGAGGTACATAGGAAAAAGGATGTACTTTAATTGGTGGTGAAACACAAGGAGATCAAGGAATTCAAGTTAGCAAAGTGGGACGATAGCTACAAAGAAAGTAAGAAAGGTGGAGTCGGATGGGATTATACATTTATCCGTTGCGCGGTGACTGATGAGCTAAGCAACTTATACATAATGTGTTGTCGAGCAGAGGTTTGAGGCATAAAAAGCTGCCCAATAAAGGTGCAACATGCAAATTCAATTAACTTAGTGGGAATAATAAATATCAACAAAGATACAGCCCTAAGACTATTTTAATATGACGTATTTACTGAGCACCACGACCAAACACGGAGGTGAAAGTGCCTCTTCGGCCCTTGTTAATCAGGCCCTGAAACCAAAAACCAGCTGCATTCAACGGGTTTGTCTAATATGAGAATTTGCTGTTACGAACGTATTATGTTTGGATTTATAAATGTATTATTATTTTTTTATTTAAAAGAATTTATATGTAGATTTAAATATATATAAATATTATTAATTAAATTTATAAATTTTTTTATATATAATTATTTATAAAAAATAATTTAATTAAATTTATATATAAATCTAAATATTATTAATTAAAATTTATAAAATTTTAAATAATCAACCTTAATCATTAATTTTTTAATTAATAAATTAATAATTTATTATTATTAATCTATTTATGGACCATATATTTTTAAGTCCATATTAAATAAAACTTAAAAGTTATATCCCATTTTTTGTTTGACCTATAAACTAATAGGGTGGTTTTAATGTAGACCCTGTGGTCACGATAGAACCTTTTACCTTTACTCATTACAATAAATTTTAAAATTTTTAATTTTACAATTTTGCCTCAAAGTTTATTTTATTTTATTATTTTAAAGTCTTATAACTATTGTTATTTCTTACACCAAGCTTCTTCCATAGTTTACTATTCACAACTTTCTTCTCACAGCCTTGCCCCACCATCAATCCGAATAAGTCACCATCGAGCTAACAACCTCAAATCCAAAGTCGTCATTACCTTAAAGCCAGCACCGAAGCCTAGCATCATCACCTATACCTTCCAAAATTTCACATCACTGGAGAGCCCCATTCCGCCATCGTTTTCAACTCACCCGTCAAACACTTGGGACCCATCACTATAAAACTACCACTGAACCTTGCTCCGCCACCTAAGACCATTGTACCAACCCTCAAAGCATAACCCCAACAATCATTCTCTCCCGCTCAGATGCCGAAGCCATCGCCATTGTTGTCGCCTCCGACCCACCATGAGTCGTCATTCTATCAATAGCAGCTGTCGCTTGAACAATTGAACGTGGTTCTGTTCTTCTTAAGCACACCTTTGCAGTGCTCCTTAGAACTGGCAAAACGGGTTCAACCTGTTGGGTTGACCTGCTAACCCGCTATTTTTAAGTGGGTTGGGTTCAATGTTTGACCATGTTTTTTTATCTTTTAACCCGTAAAACCCGCCCCGCTTAACCTGCGTGATATGCGGGTCCGGTGCGGGTTGACCCGTCAGGTTACTTTTTTTTTTCCAGATCTAGTTTTCCAGCAAACCAACACAGTGACCACTCCAAAATTCCAAACCCCCAAAAGTAAGAAAAAAAACTTTCAAAAAAGTTAGAAAAAAACCAACCACATGATTCTAATTCCCCCTATGTCGATGGGCCCTCACCCACGGACTTCACATCCTTATTCAAATTTAGTTAATGGCCACAAACGAAACAAAAAATATCCATTCTAATCTGATCTCACATCTGGTTTTCGTCTTTTCAATTCATCACTCACTTCACTCTCTTGTTTCTCCATTCCAATCTTATTTTTTCCCAAATTTGCAATTGCAAATCAGCTGCTGCCGTGCCTTCCATTTCTAGATCGGTTGTCACACTCTCCGGTCGTCGTCTCGTTCCTACTCAGATCTACCAACGCCATCCCGCACTCTCTCTCCGTCGCCTTTCTGTTTGTGATTCATCACTCCTCTCTCTCGGTCTCTGTTTTATTCCATCGCCGTCTATCGTCTCTCTCTCTCTGTCGCACTCTCTCTCCGTTGCACTTTATATATATATATATATATATATTTATATTTATTTTTATTTTTTTTTTTGGTGGGTTAAACGGGTTGACCCACCAACCCGCCTACTTTTTTTCTATTTTATCTTTTATGTGGGTCAATCCGCCAACCCATCTTAAAACGGGGTAAGTTGACTCTTCCAACCCATTTCTCAAAACAGGCCAACTCACCCGCCCCGTATTTTGGAGGGTTGAGGCGGGTCGGGACGGGTTGACCCGTTTTTCCAGCTCTAGTGCTTTTCATCCTAGGTCTTGTGTTTAACAAGTCAAAATTTCCTGCATCTAGCCGGATTATAGGTTTGCATGCATAAGAGTGTTAGCGGACTTGAGCAATGACAGATGGTGTGTGGATGGCAGCACGTAGAAGAAGATGGTGGTGAGGGTGGGTTGCCATGGTGAGTCGGTGGTGGTTGGTGAGACAGATTTTTGGGTGGCGAAGCTTGGCCGTTTTAGGTGCTTTGATGGAAGTTAGGTTCAGCGAGGAGACAAAGCGGTGGTTTGTGTGGGTTTAGGGTTGTTTTTGGATGGCGGCGCATCAGAGAATATGGTGGTGTGCGTGGGTTGCCAATGGTGAGATAATGATGGTGGTTTGGAGTTGATTTATCATTATTATAAAAGATAAAAATGATAAAATAAAAATGTTATGTGGGCCTTATTATAAAATCAGAAAAATTATTCTTTTACTTGATTAGCAGGTAACTAATAATGATTTGTAACCGTCCATTTATTTTTCAATGTATCTAACCGCCATTGAATAAGGACCATCCATGGACTTTAGACTGGAGGATCCATATTAAAACCACCCTAAACTAATATCCAAACTAGACGATTATTTTGGTTGTGGATTTTACTTTTTAACTTTGGTTGGGAGCAGAGTTAGTCCCTGATTTGTTTGATTATGTACGTTAAGTGTCAGTGTTATAACCAAGTTGAAGTTCAGATTGTGAATTAGGAGAAGACTAATATGGACCATTAACACTTGTGGTGCATGGATGTACCAATATTTTTACTTATGATGATCGGTTACTCGATTTTTTTATTTTTTAATTTTTTTACACACCCATTAATATTCTCTACCACTTCCTCCCCCTCTGCCTTTCCCACCACCGCTTGAACCACCACACCTACCCCAATCTCACACTATTGCGTCACTGTCACCACCACTGGATCTCTGCCACCAATTGGACTTAGACCCAACAACATCCACCATACCCAAAAGCCTTTCACCCAATCAAATCTTCCCTAGGCCACACCACCACGCGCAAGCCACCAGCCACCACCATGTCCCAAAAGTGTTGGCCATCACCACTGCAACACCCTCCGCGACATCCCTATTGTCCTGCTGCCTAGATCTGTAAGTCTTGCTTGAGCATTGTGGGGCCTTCGGTGAGAACATTTACGGGTTGGAAGTAGATTCATCTATTCTTCAACAGAGGTGGCTCGTAAGTTCTGGGTCGCGATGGTTTGGTGGCTGGCAAGATCTGATGGCGGCTGGACGTAGGTAGTGCAACGGTACGGTGGACAACAATGCGGTGGTTTGGTATTAGGTCGTGGTTGAAGCGCAACAACAGAGTACGAGGTTGATGTAATCACAGGTTCGGGATCAACAACATGATGGTAAGTTAGGCGACACATGATGGACTGGCGATGGTATGGAGAGGGTGGGCGACAGAGCAAAACTATTGTTGGTGGTTGGTGGAGTAATGGCTGGAGGAGAAGTGCAGTGGGGGGGTGGTAGGAGTTGCAAATATTTTTATTTTATTTTATTACCTCCTCTACAAGTTTCAAGTCACTCATCTCAGTCCTTGATTTTGTTAATTAGTATATCAACGATTTAGAACATTGGTCTATCCATGGTACAAAATTTTTGGAGTCCATATTAGACAACTCCTGTATTAACTTGCTAAATAGTGCATTTTAGTTTTATCAGCTAAGCTTCTTAATTTGTTCTGTCAAATTAACCATGCATCTTTTGAAGACCCAACCTTTAGTATGGTTTTCAATTTTTCATATATTTCACTCTTCCTTTTAAGCAAACATGCATGGTTCAAAGAAGATTAGAAGTTACATTTAGGCTCCGTTTGGTGAACATGATAGGATAGTGCATGATAGTATAAGGTAGTAAGATATGACCTGATAGTATAAAAGAACTGATAAACTCTTATCATATCAGGTGTTTGGTAATTATTGTATAACTAAACTAATTGTAGATATAAATATTTCATATGACAAAATTATCCTTTATAAAAAAATTAAAAAAAAAATAAAAATCCTAGCCTTCTTCTCTTCTTTTCCAGAACTATTCCCATTCTCCACCAAGATACAGATCTAGTTTTTCTATTTTTGCCCCAAGTCTAAATATAGATCTAGTCATTTTCTTCTCTTTTAATCTGTTCCAAATGCTCAAGCTAGTGGTAAGGAGTTGGCAAACAGACCCAACACCGGCACGATGGCTCAATAGGTGTATGGCTGCTGGCAGACTAGTAGCAGGGGGTGAAGGAGCCAACGACAGTGTGGAGTGGTTGACGTGAGGATACTAATGGTGACACAACATTGAAAGGAGCTCGTGCCTCGTGGTGTGCAACTTGATGGCAACTCATGGCATCTGGTGGTGGTGGCTCACGACACTGTTGGAAAGACTTGTGGTGACATTGTTAATCGCAGCTTTGTTCATGGTTTTGTCTTTTGATTGCTTTGGTCCCTTTCGTTTTTTCTTCCATTTGGCAAGGAGCAGATCGATCGGCGTAGATGTTAGATCTATGAGTTCTCTTTCATTTTGTTGGGTCTTTCTCTGTCATAAAACAAGAAACCAATTACAGCAACCATTTTTTGCGACGACGACGACATTCAAATCGATACCGAACAACGACAATAACTCACCTAATGACTGACAACAACAACATAGATGATGCCAACCATATTCTCTGGCTAGTTTTCGTCATAGTGCTGATGCCGATCATATTCTCCGGTGGCTCTCCGACATAATGGCAACATCGATTTGCTTCACTGTTGCCTTTTGGGTGGTGCCAACATTGGCTGTTGCAAAATCAGAGACGTATATAGGGAAGATGAAGGGTAGTGTTGGAATAGAAACCTTATGAAGCCTTATCCTATAGTGGGGGAATGATAAGTTTATCAGGTTATAATAGAATAAAAAAAGACTAATCTGATATGGTTATACAATCATGTGAGTACATCAAATATTTGATAAGGCTTGATAATATTAACTTATAATATCATGTATTTCTTATACGGTGCATCAAACACAATCTTAACATATTAAAATAAATTAATGGTTCAGATTAAAAAAATAAATTTTTATAGATTTTAATTAGTAACACACAGATTCACATAAAAATTTAACTATATCACTTATTTTTTATAAATAATTATAAATATAAAATATTTATAATTTTAAATAATAATTTTTACATATACATATATCTATATATAAATATTATCAAATAAGAAAAATAAAAAATCTGGATCTAAATTTGTTGAATACATAATAGACTCCTCCAAACCGGGGAAGTGGATTATATTATAACAAACTTCTTGATCAGACCATCTTACGAAACGTGGAATCCAACACCCAGATTTTTCTTACCTTTTCACCCCTTAAATTGACAAGAGGGAATCATTCACATTTGAGCCGAAGCCATCACCCCATGTACGAGGAACGTGAAAATCATAGCAGGGCTTGTGTAAACTATGGCTGCAAAGTGCAAATCTAACGTGACAACCCACTATAGCATAACTGAACGCTTACGCAAGGTGGTTTATTATTATTATTATTATTATTATTATTATTCCTAGGTTCTCAACGTGTTACTAGCATGATGTTTCATTTCTTGAGAAATTATTACATACATCTAAAATAACAATAAATACATATTTTAAAAAGATTTCAATCATTAATTTAAGTTTTTTTATTTAAAATTTATGTGAAAATCAATTATTAAAATTCTCCTAAAATATATATTTATTGTTGCTCTATGATCATAGTATAATTTCTCATTTCTAAACACCATTTTGAACAAGGATTGTCAACGAGGCCTGAAGTTTGAGGAAGATGACCTCTGCAACTATAAGTGGATGGGTCCCATTGTCCAACCTTGAGGAAATTTGTACGTTGCATAAGGCAACAATGATTAAATAATTTGTAGCATAAGAGATTTTAGACCAAGAACAACCGTTGGGAATTTAAAGTGCTTTAGCCACAGTAGGAATATTCACGTTCTTCGAAGAAGTTGCTAGTCTTTTCTTGCTTAGTTAGGCAAGTGAATGCAACCGTTTATTTTGCTTCCATTCACTTGAAATTGGCACCAAATTATGATTTGGCAAGTTTGTTCAAGTTCCAAACATTAGTTGAATTTGAACCACTTTCTAGCCATCTCCACTGGCACTAAAATGACAAGTGGTTATCTTCGGTATCTTCCCCACCTCTTTCTGTTCCCTACAATTTCCCTAGTATTTCTAATGTAGCTTCTCAAAATAAAATTGAGGACATTTAAGTTTTACGGTTTATAATTTAGACATTTGAGGAATGACACTATGATCATCTTTCATCGTGAAAATTATTTGTAAATGTTTATTCTAACAAAGCACCACGTTAAATCTTTGTACATATAATTAAATTAGACTTTGCAAATATATAATTTCACATAGATATAACACCCTACAAACAATAACCTTTTCATATTTTATGCAACTTATACAATAAAGAATAAAAAATACAATTATCAACATTAATATCAATTAAATATATCAAATCAAAACATTTTAACTACATCATACTTTAAGAATAATTTATAAGATGAACATCACTTCACATCATAGTGAAATGACTAAATCAAAATATAAGTATGTAAGAAATGAAGTAGCTTAACTATAATCAAATAATAAAAAATATATAAATATAAAGCAATATATATATAAATATACATAAGTAATATTACTCATTTTAATGTAACTGATTGATATATACTAGCTAAATAATACGTTAAGGCCTATTTCATTTAACATTATCTTTTCAGTGACGCAATAACATTGTTATGCAGGTGCCCGCATAATGGGTGAACTAAACGACTATTTTGACTTGAATTGAAGCATTTCCCATTTTCACAAACTAGTGTTTCACTTATTCCCCTTCCCCCCTAAAAAAAAAGTGTTTAACCATTAAGAGTGTAAACGAATTGAGTTACATTAAGTCTTGACTAAATAGGCTTAAACCTATTTTGTAATGTATCGGCTTGAGTTTGACATTTTATTTGTCATAAACTATTTTTTGAAGCTAAGTTTGGTTTGTTTAAGAAAACATAAAAATTTAACTTGACTCAAAAACCTATTTAAATGTAGATATTATATCAAAACTAATTAATTAAAAAAGATTAATCTGCCATGCACACATCAGGACCCCATGTAAGCTGTACTCAACTTCAAACTAGATTATGGAATATTTAGTAGTATAATAAAGAAGGTCCACCAGTATCATATTCGTCACCCCAGTTATCTCAACGAAGGGAAAAGAGAAGCAATTGCCAAGAGAAGAACAAGTTCTGGTCTGTCAAATCTCATTCTAAACATCATCTTTCATACTATTACAGGATAGGGAAAAATTTAATGTACTCATGAAACATTTTTGGTAGTATCCAAAAGCACCAAGCATCTAAAGCTATTGATTTTAATCTAAAATTCATTAAGAGTCTAAAATGATTATCTAATACTTACACATCATGTAAATTTTTTAAGGCATCAACTAAGTTCAAAAAATTAATTACCACTTTTTACATAAGAATAACCGATTATTTTTTAATTAATCACCTCTTAGTAACTTTCATATGTATTAATTATGATCTGGTGACCAATGATTTAGTAACTTATGAGCAGTGAAAAATAGTAATTTAAGTTTATTATATGGTGATTTGAACTCAAGTCATCAATCACTACTTCTTAGATAAGAATCACTATTTGTTTTCTCTTTTGTCACCATTTAGTAGCTTTCATATGTATTAATTTGTGATTTGGTGACCTATGAGTGATGGAAAATGATAATTTAAATTTATTATGTAATGATTTAAGCTCAAGTCATTAATTATCTCTTTTTACACATAAATTACTATTTATTTTCTCTTTTAATCACCACTTTTTTCAACTATAATTTAAAAAATATATTAAAAAGCCAACTAATAAAAATTGACCGACTATTACCGATTGGCTTTATGTAAGTATTCATACCCCAAAACATAAGCTGTGTTTGGTGCACCGTATAATGAAAAATTGATAGTATAAACTAATACTATCATGTCATATCAGGTGTTTGTTGTATTAACTTGATAGTATAGTCAAATCAGGTCAACTTTTTTTATCTTATTATGACATGATAATTTTATCATCCCTCTTACCCCTTAATTAGACCTGATAGGATATTTCTTTCCACTGTATCCCTCAACTTCATCTCTCTTAGTCCAAGCCACTACTTCTCTGCCAAGAACGTAGACCACCAATTGCTGGTGACCTCCATTACCACCCAAACCAAAACCAGCAGCCCCCTCATCGTCAACCACCCGAAACCCAGACCTATAAAGCAACAACAGAACCATAAGACTCCTGTTCCTCTCTCAAATCACCCTTACAGAAAACCTAGAAAAATCAAACACATTAACTCAACCATTAACTCCATGGATGCGACCTAGTAATCCACCACAAATCCCCATCCACGACCAAGACCTAGCGATGCCCCATGAAACCACAAACTCGCAAGCTCCACCGCATCAGATCTGCAACCAATCCCTGAAATTGTCATTCGCCCTTCCTCGTCTTCACCACCGTCACCCCTAAATCGAAACTCATAAACCCCCGACTACCAAGCCCAAATCGAGCCCCCACCGCGTCAAACCCAAAATGGCCACGCACCACAGGGTCAAACCACCCATAAACTGTTGTCCTGCCGCAGGCAACGAGTCGTACGCCACCGCCTGCGTCGGTGAACTCGCAGTTCTCCCTCCCCTACGAGCATTCATTTGTGTTTCTATCTAAACCAGAAACTTATCTCTTGTTGCCTTTTTAGTTTACTTTTTGTGTTGCTTAATAGAAAAACAAAAATAAAAATATAAACTAGCAAAAGGAATGGAGTAAGAGTGAATTAGGTTGACGAATGGTGTTGTGGCTAATGGATCTCCTTGTTAGAGGTGAGAGTTAATTGGGTATAAGAATGAATTATTATTGTTGCCATGAATTAGATGAAAAATTAAGGAGATGGTGAAAAAAATAAATGATAATATAATTATAGTAGATAATTATATATATTATTAAGTTACTTATATTATATGTAATAAATATTTAATAATATAAGAATTTATCAATTTATTTATATTATTAAATATTATTCTATTATATTATATATCATATCTTATATTATGAGATGGTATCAAACTCAGTCTATAACGGCAGGCTCCCCGTCACATTTACGGTCTACTCACCGTTCTGTATAAGTGATCACTAGCTTAAGGTGGCCCAAAAATACAGTACAGTTAATAATGGTGGTCAATTAAGAGACACAATAGCCATAGCTTTCTTTGCAAGGAGTACCGTTACATAAACAATCACGTCTGTTGGAAAACACAGCCGGCAACATCTGAGTAAGTGCAACTGGTCCAACCAAAACTTTTCGGGCTAATTCTTACATCATCCTAGAAGGAACTCTAGCATTATATAATTTATTTATATGAATCCCCCACCATCGTGTCACCCGTGCATCGTATACGTGATGTGACTGTGCATGTAGACATTCTCTATCAACATCAAGACCAAAGCAGGGGATCGCATTGCATGCTAATTGCCTTTAACCTGGTGCGGATAGACTTCTCAAGTCTTAACCACGATGGTTTCTCTACCCAAATTTTAACCTTCTAAAGAGTGAAGTCAATTATCCAAGCCCTTTCCAAATACAATGTTCTATCTAATACGGAATCAAAAGGTTAAAATACAATTGGCTAAAATACAATGAAGGTTGGGCTATTAACACTTCCTAATACCTATCGACATTCCTCATTAATAATTTATGATTTTAACTTTTTAAATTACTCTTACCTACATGCTTTAATTTTATTAAAGTCAAATTTTAATTAAGAATATTAATTTTTGTCAAACATAAATTTTTGTATTGAGTAAAAAAAAAATTTAGGATTTAATTTTCATTCATTTTGAATATTACATTATCATTATTTTATATTATATTTAAATTAATTTAATTATGATAATAATTATTTTATAAGTTAAACTCTTTTAGTAATATAAGGATACATGATTTGGTAAGAGTGTAAAAATATTTTACACCAATAATTAATCAAAACTAAGCTATGATTATGACTTTTTAGTATAATTAAATGAACTCATTTCAAATCAAATTTAACACACAGACAAAGAGAACTGTTGATTTTCATGATTAAATTGGAGAGAGAGAGAGAGAGAGAAAAATTGTTGATTTTCATGATTAAACTAGAGAGAGAGAGAGGGAGAGAGAGATGAGATGAGCAAGATATGATATGTGTAATTTTTATATCGAAGAAAGTATATACAAGACTAAAATAATATATGTAGACAATTATTTTTTAAAATTTATTATGAGTAAATAAATATTACATAAGAACAAAATAAGTCGTATCTAATATCGCTACTATAAATCTTCATAAAAAAATGCACACATTATCAGAAGAATAAAATTAGATGATTAAGACTTTTATTCCTTAAAGTACAATTTCATAATAACTATACCTTATAAAAGATAACTGAAGGATTAATATAATATATTTTATTTTATCAAAAAATTAGATTACTAATTTAACATATTATCCTATTAATGATATTTCAACTAGTACAAATTAGCAAGACATGTTGCTATGGCTTTACATGAACAAGATGCTACGAAAAAGAAAATTAATAAAAAAATAAAATAATTATAAAAATTTGAATACATAAATCAATATTAAATAATTAATGTTATAGAATGTGAAAAGACAAATATTAATATACTTAATTAAAGTTTGACTTTAATAAAAAGAAAGTATTTAGATGAGTAATTTAAGAAATTAAAACTATAAGTTATTAGTGGAGAGTGTGAATAGACATACCCTACAATGAACCTTCTTGAATTATGGGTTATTTGCGAAAAACTTGCTCTACTTTGAAAATTATCAACACAACGCACTGGACTCATCAAACCATGCATATTAATATATATTTACCCCTTTATACATGTGTAAAGATGAATTCAAAAAATGAAGTCAGTAAGTTACAAAATACAACAAGAGTTTTCTACATGACTCATAATTGAAGGAAACTCCTTACATCGTAGCCGAATAAATATGAACCAAATTGAATATATTAATGTTTGAAACTATAGTAAGATTTGGCTTATTTATCTAAAATTTCTTATCAAAATCGAATTTAATTAGAATATCAAGTTCGAAATCAATTAACTTGAATGAGTCAAAAAACGCGACTTTCTACAAATATTAAGGTCACGCGTGAGGTAAAGTAAAATAATTAGTTTCAAATAGAAAATAATATAATCATATCGCTTCTCATATATGCGAAGTATACATTTTTATTATGTAATTAGTTGATAAATTTATAACTAACTTTATTTACGGTCTTTCAAACTGAATAAAAACCCGCAAATTCAAACTCAAGCTTGCTAACAATATAATAGAATATATATATTCAAGCTTGATTTGAATTGAATTCAACAAAATTCAAGTTCAACTTAGCCTAACCAAATTTTAAACTGGATAGCTCTGGACCAGTTCAATTCGTATACAGTCCAAACCAAAAAGACATATATTTAAAATGAGAAAAGATTGGCCAACAATCAAGAAACCCAATAACTAACGTTTACAAATCTCAACAGAGCTGAAAAGAATTGACAAAATCTGACAAGCAATGCTTTTATAGATCAACACATGACGCAGGAATGTAATGTTAATGGACAGGCCAGATGTATAACTGTTTGGAAGGAGCTTCGCCGAAGCCTTTTCAATTTTCAGTTTCATCCAAAATAATAACTTTCCATTGCAACACAACGAAAAAGGGGGGGCAATATTTATAATTTCGAGGTATGCACCATATATATATATATATATACTTAGGAGGATAATCTCAATGAGTAATCATTGTCCTAGCATGAGACATCCAAATATCCCGAGATGTGAACGTAAAGTAGTCCCTCAGAATTATAAAGCATCCACCAGAAAAAAAAAACAAAAAACAAACTTGGAATCCTTGAGATCCTCTATCCACACACAACAGATTTCAAGTACCGTAGAACAAAGATAATGATTCCTTGTCGGACATTCAAACCTTTAAAAAGCAAAAGCATCTAACATCTAACGGGACTTTCTCATGTAGCCTGGATATGACACTACAAAAATGAAGTAGCTGTCGCTTTGAAAGATGATTATAGACAATCAATATAAAGCACCATAGCTGTCGGGTTTGGATTGAAATGACATACCCATTCATTTGATGATTTCTAAGCTGACAATCAAAATACAATTTCATTGAAGCTAGAGTTACACAATGCCTATTTCCTTTATGGGGTGGGAGAAATAATTAACAGACAGGCATCAACTGCATCAACTAAGTCATCAGATGGAACTGCAGCAATCCAAAATGAAAAAGGAAGTGAAGGTACCAGTAAGCTGGACCTACTTATGGAATTGATTACAACTTTTCCAACATGAGCACACATCTACAGTAGTAGTCCATACCTGGATATGGAGGCAAAATGTACAAGCACTCGCAGATCCTCCCTTCAAGGAAATTATAAGGAGGAACTGATATTTTTTTGCATGTTCAAACATGATCCTCTCATTTTGCTATTTGCAGCAACTGCAGTAACCACTTCATTTGCACCATCGTCAAGGCCACATCACGCCAAGTACCTGAACAAATTTGCATTATCTTTGTCTCTTTCCAAGTAGTCTCGAGAGATCAAATCTTCAATCCGCTTCTTAATTGCCTTGACATCAGGCTGTGCAATTACATTATTCCATATCAACAATTCAGGATTTGAGACAAAAAACGGACAGATATGCAAATTATGTTAGAAAAGGGGTGAAATATGAACCTTAAACATGCGACCTAACTGCTCAACACACTCCATAACTAACTGTTGGTAATTCAAAACTTTCCGACTCTTCATAATACGCACAATTGAAGCATCAATAGCATATCTTCTGTCCTTGTCAACATCCTCAATTACTTTTTTCTTCTCATCCACAGGAGGAAGAGGAATCTGCATGACGAATTATGTGTCTTACTCAAAAGTCGGTAAACTGAATAGAGGTTAAGATAACTAAGCAAGTGGAAAAAAAAAAGATGTACCTTGATCCTCCTCATTTTGTCGGTAAATTTTGAATTAAATTCAAAATAATCCGTAGAAGATATTGTTTTCGTGTTTGGTTCCTTGTAAAGAATCTTATACTTGGCACATGACAAGGAGTGGAGCAGTCTAATAACATCATCATCGGATAAGTTTAACTGCGTCATTATCTCCGAATAACTCAGTCTATCTGAGGAATTAAAAAGAAGCAATGCCGAAGCCTATTGAAAAACAAGAGACAACATTGGGTAAGTAGAAAGAAATCCATACAAGAATCTGCGGACATCACAAAAATGAAAAATGAAGGAGTGAGGACATAACAGATACACTCATCACATACGAAGAATGTGGTAAGAAATATAACCTGGTAAGTTGTCACAATCAGCTCCATAGTTTTTGGTTCAAATTTCCCGCTGATATTGCAGGTACCCAGGGAGTAAATCCATGTAAGTTTTCTGTGCTTAGTTTTTGTTTGATAAAATTCCTTGAAAACTTCGACACACCTAACCTAAAATAAATAAAGAGAAAGGTGTTAATTGTAAACCAAAATGAATTAAATCTAGGTTGAGCAGTATCAAACACTCAGAAATAAGTTCTGGATAGTTACTATCAAGAAGATCCAGATATACCATTTCTGCTGGAAGATTGAGATCAAAGGATTTATAACTAGGCCAGAAGCCAGTAGTCAGAACTGTAACTGTCAAGTCAATTCCGGGGTCTGCATTAGGATTATTGCTTAAATACTCCTCAAAGCTTGTTTGGTTCTCCTTTGCCAGCGTCAAATCTGTAACCTGGTAGAAGCAACAAGAAATTAATATTCTTGTCATTCTACCAAGGTTGAATAAAGTATATCAGCTCCATTTACAAAGAATTGAAAAGACTTACCATTCCTTCCATCTTTGAGGTAAACTGACCACCGCATTGTTGCTTCAATTTTGTCAAAATACTTCTCTCATGGTCGTCGTTGGCACTCTTGTCAAAAAGAAGCCTTCGAGCAAGCTTCTTCCTGCAAGCAATCAGGTAAGAATCTGTATCATTATTCTTTTTTAAAAAAATCTTAAGTTTGCAAAAAAAAAAAAGGTAATTTTGATTCTCAAAAGATAGCCTCAAAAAACTGCTTCTAGAAATATAGCCTTAAGAAAATGTCGTTAAAATAAGGCACTTCAATGGTGGACTAAAATTGTATCGTTGATCATGTCATAAGGATTTAACAAAGTTTTATGCAGCATTAAATATAAATAAAACTGTAAGACATGAAAAGCAACCAAAACCCAAAAGGCCAAAACCAAAGAGGATATGTTTGGTATTCCTACCATTAACTTATAAAACAGGAAACACATTTTCCATCTTCACCTTTCTGTCCCAAAAACTCCAAAATAGTCCTTATCTCATTAAAATGTTTGTAAGATAAGCTAATTAAAAAGTATATGGTTATAAAAGTAAATACAAAACTAAAATAAATTTGCATTTCCAAATAATTGCAATCCACTTGCTCTCTTCATTTTGCTTATACCCCACCACTATCTCTATTAGTTTCCTTTTAACCATCTATATTGCCTTTTAAATTTTCCCAAAAAATAATTATCCCAGTTTCCAGTAACATGCATGAATGGGGAGGGGGGGGCGAGGGGACCAGCTTTAGGGGCAACACCAAATTTGGTTTTTAAAAACAATTTGGAAGCAATAGCAGCAATTTTTATGCAACAGTTGCCAACAAACTTATCCAACACCTGAAATAACTGTTTAAAAAAATGAAGCACCCTTAAAAAGCATTATCAATCCCGTATTTTGGGCAACATTTTTAACTCAATGATCATCACAGAAAAGTTCCTTTTCTATGCTGTTTTACCTATAGAATTCAGCAAACAAATCTTTGTCACTAATATAGGCGAGCAACTTGACAACCTGCAAATGGACCAAAACAAATCCAAATTTCAAAACCACGAGCATCAAGTATATAAAAGTATATGGTACATCTAGACTGACGAAGACCTTTTCAAGAGTTTCTTCAATTGCTTCATCACTCAATTTTTCACTTCCTCCTTTCTTAAGAATATTATCACAAAAAGTGGCAAGCAGTTCTGCACTGGAGCTTCCAGCAACACCCTTGTTGCAAAAGATCTCAAAAGCCTCCTTAAGTGCCTATAGGATCAAAACTTTCAGATAAAATATCAATTCAACATAACAATTTCAAAGATTCTATGATCATAACCTTGTGGAAAAGAGTATGATTTTGGAAACAGTCGTTCACATATGCCAGGTACTTGTCATGCAGCTCAATCACCTTCCGGACAAAAACCTGGAGAAAGAGATAAATTTCAGTTTTCACAAATGAATAAGCTGCAGTTAAATTAAAAAATTAAAAAAATTGGAGATTACCTGCTCCTGTAAACCAACAATATCCTTTTTCTCTGCCTGTAGACAATTTAATTTAAAGGTAATAGAAAGGTCAGCAGCAAACATAAATTGCTCCAAAAGTATGGCACAATTCACAACTTGATCAGTAAGAAAATAGCATATAAATGAGCAGATTGAAACAACAGTTTGTCTCGAAAGCAACTTCAAATCATGTCCAACCTACTATAAATTTAAAACGAATGATAGCGGCATCAACTTCATAGCAGAATTGCAATATACAAAAGAAAAAGGCCAGGAGAACTACTACAGAACCATTTGGTAACATCAATGTGGCTCAAAACACGTATATGTCAAGTCACTTTTTTCATTTGTATGAGATGAGATCTCAGGTTTTCTATTGATGAGGAAGATCAACTTTATGCCTTTCCTTCTCTATTACATCTCCCCTATCACAATAATTAATCATTCTTCAAAATTCAATAAAATTATAAACCCATATGTCTTTGATTGATTACACAATACAGAACAAATAGGCCTCTATATGAAAAGCACAAAATATATTTCAATATTTTAATATAATTACTACTATTGTTATCTTTAATCTTCATTATTATTTTGCTAGGTAATAGCAGTTAGAGGGTTTTCTCAACACCTTTTGAGCTCAACTGATTTTTATTTATTTACAGAAATCAAGATTGTTTCTCCAACATGTCATATGGCACGTCCTCCAGCAATTAAACCAATTCACATACACCATGTGTAAAGATAGTTCAATAAGTCATATTCATTTGGCTCCAACTGTTTACATAGAAAATATTTCTAAACACATTTCCAAGTTATAAACATTATTAATCTGCACTTCTTTAGTTGGAAATAAAATATTCAAGAGAAACTGTTCGAAATCCCTTTTACATTCTCATCTGAACACAGAAAGTTTCATAAATACATTGAAGAGAGCCATTTCCATGACATGATACCTGAATAGAAAGGGTCATGTACACCCAAGTTGAAAAAATTCATTTCATCTTCTTTATTTGTTTTGCAAAAACAGTCCACCATTGACAAACAATTTTGAACAGACTTCAATACTGAGATTTAGGATTGAAAACTAAGCATACTAGAGCATATTAGTCTTTCCTCAATTATTGCAATAGAGAAAATAACCCTCCCAACCAGAAATGAGAAAAACTAAAGAATAACTAAGGAAAAATACCTTTTTGTTACTAGCTGCATCTTCAGCCAGCTTCACCAATGCCATACCTTCAGCAGTAACATGCTGTGTTGTGGAAGAGAGAAAGCATCTTATAAAGAAGCCAACAAGAATGAAAGGAGAACAAGACAAGACCACAATTTTAACTGACATAAAAGGGAGAAAGATCATAAATATAGGGTCAATGTGACAACCTGCTTAAATATACTGGAAACGGGATCTAAGCCTCGAGGTATTTTAGAAAAGAGCCTGAACATCCTTGACAAATCTTCAACCTAAGCATTTAAGGGAAAACATGAGAATGCTACATAGACAGGTCAAAAAACTTGTAAACATCATAAGTAGCAAGAGTTTAAATAGTACCTTGTCATCTCTAAGTAATGCATGACATCCCGAATGCTCTTTTTCAAGGAGTTGGTTTGCATACACAGATAACAGCTCATGTTGAACTTTCTAAAAGAGAAAATTTCCAGAAGAGAGAAAAAGGCATAAAAGTTCAGAAACTAAAAAACGGAGCTATAAGACATCAAAATAATCATTAACAATTGTTTTCTTCAAGTTGCCAGGCAGTACTTCATTCAACACAGTAGAAGACCAAACAGCTGAAACAATAGCACAAAGTCAAGAACAAACCTCTAATAATTTAGGCTCACTACTAGAGTGTAAGTAATGAGCAACCCTATCTTTCTCCCGTTTTAAGCACTCCTCAGCCTGTAATGAAAGACACAATATCAAATAGTAGCCATACAGTAATGTAAATGAAGAAACCAAGCTATAGTAATCACTAATCACCAACAACAAAGCCTTTTCCTATAAGGTGGGATCAGCTATATGAATCAAATGATATCGTTGTGTTTTATCGTAAACCATGTCTTCAGAAATGCCATTTAAATCTAAGTCATTTTTAATGGTTTCACTTATAGTTTTTCTTGGTATCCCTCTACTTCTAACTAATGGGCTTTCTAACTAATAGGCTGTCTTCTACCTGATCTACTGTTTTTACTGAGACTTCTAATGGTATTATCCTCACATGACCAAACCACTTACGGCGAGATTCTACCATCTTTTTCATAATAGGTGCAACCCTACTTTTTGTCTAATGCATTCCTTACTAATCCTATCTTGTCTTGAAGTTATAGTAATCATCACACAAAAAAAAAATACCTTGAGCATATAATCAGGACAAGAATCTTCTAGGATCCAGTTTGAAGCCTTTCGAGAATAATAAGCAGACGTGTCTTTGAGCATGGCAGCTTCAAAATCATTCTCATAGTGATCCATTTGCCCCATTCCAATTTCAACAAATATATCTAATACATTCTTTAATAGAGCTCGATCAATCTGCTCTCCTTCACGTTCTTGATCAATCTTTGAACAAAAAAAGGATAGGTTAATTTTTCTAAATTTGTAAACATTGAAAATCTTGTATAATAAGGAAGAAAAAACATACAAGAGAAATGACTGCATCTCTCACTTTCCCATTTAGTTCCTTGTAAACCTGGAAATAATAAACCCATAAAATTATCTTGTAATGAAGCAGCATTAAAATGAAATGACGATAATAGGAAAGCAATCTAGTTAGCAGTAGCACTAAAAAACTTGTCTGTATTTATGACATCAACAAGAATAGCGAATAGAAAGAATTGACATAGCATCATCTATGGCTCAATTGTAATATTGCATCATTTAAGGTACATTGTAAAATTACCAAATCACGGAAGCAAGTCAACCCAACTTCATTAAGCGCTGGAAGTGACCTCCGAGCAATAAAGTAACGATCCAAATAGTGAAAGAAACGAGAAAGCCACCTAACCATAATTTTATGGTTTGCCCACCTCTTCACAAGTTCTCTCAACATAAATTCATCATGCTTCTCTCTCAAAGAAGGTAATACCTGAATAAAAAAAGTGATTCTATTTTATTAAAACAAAACCAGTAACAGATAAAATAAAACCATCAAAATAATTGAAAACAGACTTTTAAATATTTCATGGTTAAAATGTACTAGAAATTAAATGAGTCACATGACACAACACCCACTGCACCCCCCCAAAAAAAGCAAAAAGAAACCAACTCATCATCCAACACGTCATATACAAATATGATTTTGAAAATATAATATTTAAGTGTCAACCAGATTTGCTTTAAGGAAGTAAAAGAAAAAAAAGAAAGAAAGAAGGGTACCTCTATCCCACAAAGGACCAATCAAACTTTGAGAATCCCTTCAATCATATTGGTAACAACTTATAAATTACACGGATGGACTCCATATAAGAACACTCCTTATAATACACACACACACAGAACTCACACTAATGACACAATCATAAGTAGCAACAACACCAGCCATTTTGAAGGGTTAACCTTTGTACTTCCATATTCGCTAAAAATCTGAAAAACAAATATTGCTTTGTTCCTTATTGTCATATGAACATTGACAGTAGATAGTAATATGAAAAGGCAATGACTTAGATCTCTAAACTTTCTTCATTGTTTTTCAGCTAGTTTGACAACAAGATAGTTTCAACTGCCACTTCTATTTCTTCAAGTGGATACCATTCCGGAATACGTTTTCTCAAGGGTTTATATTATAAAGATAACTGCTGCATATGGAGCTCACGTCAAAATCAATGCTATACTGCTATTACTTTATAAAAAGTACCTGGTGTTACTACTTGGGAAGTTAATGTATGAGATGACATATTAGCTCTTTAGATTAACACACTGCATGAAGTTGTTCTCCAGGTAGTTATTTTTGGTTATATTACTCTATAGGACCTTAAAGTTTCACATTCAATGAATTTTCAAATAGGACACTATAGTTTAAAAGTTTTTAATGGGATCCCTATACTTCTAATTTTTTTTAATAGGTCCTTATAGTTTAACTAAGTTTTCAATTAGGTCCCTACTAATTATAAAATTTTATAATTAAATCCTTGAACTGTAATAGCAACACAAAATGGCCTCAAATGACTATAAACATGAATTAACTAAGTCTAAATGGCCGCTGGCTAGTAGGGACCTATTTAATAATTTCTAAAAGTATAGAGACCCTGTTAAAGACTTTAAACTATAGGGACCTATTTGAAAATTCAGTGAAACTGTTAGGACCTGCAGAATAATTTAACCTTCTTTTTTTTATATATAAATAGTTCAGTACCAAATAAAAATTGTTCATATATACTAGAAAATGGTGACCAAGTAGTATATTCAAGAGGGAAGATTCAGTTACAAATTAATTTCTATAAAAATAATGAACTGCTACTTCTGAAGATGGAAGATTATGTTGTTTTATTAAATGACCAGTCTGCTGGGAGCAAGCTACAAATATATATGAATTGTACAAAACACTATGAAATACATACAATCAATATCAAACCGAGAGCTAGCAAATTTGTGGTGTGCCACAATATGCAGTATGGGTATCAGTATGGGGCATGCCACTTTGTAGAATTCATCATATCAGGGGATAAGCTTAATCGGAGGATTCAAAATTCTCTGACCCCTCTCCTTGTCCCCAATCCTTCCCCTTCATAAAATACTACCAACTAGAAAATAAAACAACAACTCTCTTAGTTGTCAGTTCTTTTTTGGCAGTTTTTCTTGTCTTAGTTAGCAGGGGCAGGATTCGGGACATAGGAATTTAGTTCTTAATTGGTATGCCATTTGGATACATGGTACGCTGAAAAACATAGACAAGTTCACTATATTTTTATGGATAACAAGTCATATAACCTTAATACATATTCTAAAAAATTTGAAACATTTCATATGACTAATAAAACTAACTGACTAAAAAAATATATATGAATTCTTGTCAACTACCAAGTTAGCATCATATATTAATTAAAATTTTGATTTTATAGGTGAGATTTTTCTCACCACACCCCAAGTTACTGAAGAGTCTGCTTGGATAAGGGGTAATGAGGGGGTAGAAGGAGAGAGGATAGAAGGGATTGATTTTCCTTATTTGGAAGTTTAAAAATTTATGGGTGGGAAGGGAATGTGAGGGAACCATTCCCCCTCAAATTCTCACTTTTATTTCCCTCCAAATTGGTGGTAATGAGGGAAAGTAGTATTGCTGTTATTTCGAAAACTTGTCATCTAATAGTTCTCCATTAATTGAGTTACTTTTAAAAGTTAAGAAGGGATATGTTGAAATTTTACAGATATAATCCTTTACCTTCCCCTTTCTTCCCTCATTGATAATCCAAACATGGAGAAAACAACTCCTTTCCATTCCATCCCTTCCCTTTCCATTTTATCCCATTCCAAACATAGCCTAACAGTACAAGGAACTCTTCTTAAACAAGTAATTTTTTATTTTATATTTTTATATTTTTTAGTATCATCGAAATTAAGAAGAAAAATTGCTTATTTATCATCCTGATTTCATCTATTTTCTTCTTCAAGCTCATGATGCTCTCGCTCATCTCTCTCAGTCTAACCCCCCTTGTGTGCAGACATCCACCTGCCCATCACTGCTGCTACCTACCACTTCTTGTTCTTGAGCAGGATACCTCAGCAGATGCCTTTTATCCTTCTATTGTCTGACTATGTATTGTGCTTGATGTTGTGGCTGCGGCTGTGCTGCATCCTTCACTTCCAAAAGAAAGGTTGCACTCCTAGTAGTGTTGCAGGTCTGATTCACTTCCAAAACATTCACTCTGTCTCTAATTACTCAAAACTCAGATTCACTGGTTACATTGGGGATTGAATGCTCCAAAAAATGATTTTAGGGGGGAGGGGGTTCACAAGAATTAGGTAACATTGACTAAGCTACATTTTTTTTAACTTGATTTGGAATTTTTAGAACTACCTTACCTTCTAAGAACTATATGATTGACGATACACATTTTCCTAAAAGGAAGAAAAGAAATGTCACTGGTATCATGTCCTAGTGTTCCTAAAACGTTGGACACAATCATAAACCAATTACATTGTGCTTATTTAACCTATGTCAATAGCAATGCTATAGAGTCAAGAATATAATATAAGAACCAGTAATCACTAAATAATGCACCAAAAAGAATTTCAAGTCTATTTGAACTGCTAACCATATCATATTCAAATAATAGCGTTACTCACCGTTGATATGATGTACTCTTCAAATGATTCCCTGTACTTGTCATACAGCTGTTGGGAATAGTCATGAGGAGGCTTTTGAGTGCACATATTGTATATGGTCCTGCAATTCGATTTAAGGAAAAGTAGTTCCGAAAAGCAAATCAAATTTAATTAAACACATAAAACCCAAAACATCTCGAAGGTGGATACGTATAGAGCATCATGTAGTCCTCAGAGCTGAACTGAGGCTCAGGCAGCCCTTCTAGAATGTTCTTCAGCTTCATTATGCCCTTCTGCATAAAATCCCATCCTTGTTCTAGGTCGATAGTCTTGCGCTCACTCATAGACATGCTCGCAAACTAAATTTCAAGCTCAGATACCAAAATCTGCGATCAAAATCCCAAATTTCAACCAAACAATTTAAAAGATTCCAAATTCCAACCAAACAATTTCAACTCCCATGGAATGAAATCACAGTAAACAGCACGCAATTCCCCTGAACTAAAAACCTAATACTGTTAATTTCAAAATCATTCCCAGATTTCCCCAATCCAATTGACGCAACAACTCAATGCCCAACATCCCAATTCTGAAATTCGATGCTGTTCGAGCAATCCCGCAGCCAAGAAACGTCGTCGGACCGCCATCCGCGGCAGAAACCGAAGATTGAGCAGAAGAGAGGAAGATCGAGGAAGGAGATTGAAGGAAGAAAAGGCGCATACCGTGGAGAGATGATGAAACCGAACACGATGCTGGAAGAAAGGAAACCCTAGAAATGGTTGGTTGGTGAAGGAAAAGGGCAAAATCCAGAAGGACGAAGAAGAAGAACGAGCTTCCAAACAGACAGTGCAATGAGGAGAAAAAGGAGAAGGAAATGATGCACCGAAAATTGAAAATCTATTTGGGCTTTGCTTTCGGATTCGGATCCTTTTATTATGTGAAAATGAAATCTACCTGTTATTATATTATTATTATTATTTTTTGCAGTTGTTGCTTGGCATTTGAGCCCTAAACCAGAGACACGTATACGATACAGATATAGATATGAAGATTCATTAAATTTAAAAGTTGTAAGATATAGACAAGGTATATATATATATAAAATTATAAAATTTAAGTAAAAATATTTATAATTCATTAATATTATTTTTATAAACTTAAAAATTTATAATATTTTAATATATATTATATGTATTAATATTTATTACTTAATAAGTTTTTCTTAAAAAATATAAAGCATATTTTCTATTGATATATTTTAAAAATCTCTTAAATTAACTTTTCATAATAGAACTAATCATGAATGAAGTACGTATACATAAAAAAAATTAACTAGAGAAAATATTGGTATGAAACAAGTTTCAGTGACGACGAAGTAGATGATTTGATACAAGCAAAAGTAAAAGGAACAGATGAAAATAGTGGTGTGTGAAAAGATAAAACTTAAAAGTCTAATAATGATGTATGAAAAGATAAAACTTAAAATACTGATGTGTGAAAATAGTGAATTGGAAAATTAATTATGTGATTGAGTTTGGGTGAGTTACGGGCTTACTAATTGAACGTTAATTATGAAAATTATTTTTAAAAAAAATATTAATAGATCATGTCCTAAACATGTTTAAATGTGTCCGAGACGTATCTAAGTGTATCTGAGATGTATCCAAATGTGTCCGAGACGTATCTAAATTAAAAAAAATAATTCTTTTAATTAGACATATTCTAACACGTAAGACACGTGTGTTATATAGATGTTCACATATGTCTGATACAAATATGTATTTAATACGCAGATACGCCTCAACAACAACATATTCGTGTTTTATAGGATTTGGGATAACAATAATGTTATGTTTTTATTGACTTTATTAAAAGGTATATAAATATTTATTGAGCATTAATTAATTTAACATACAATCTGAAATATTTGTTGACAATCTTAATGTATTTGGGCAAATGGATAAGGGTGGGATTCGTGTGAGGTTCAATTCCTTGTACTTTTTCATTGGATAAAATTTAAGTTTATTTTTTTATATTTATTATATTTATTATATTTATTTTATTAATTAAATTATAATATATCTGTATTTTTTTAAAAATAAAATAAAAATATTAATAAATATATATATCATAATTTAATTGATAAAATAAATATAATAAATATAAAAAAAGACTTAATTTTTTTTCTTTCCCATAATATATTCGAGCTATGCAGAATTTCTTGTATTTTAACAAATAATTAAACATGGCAGAATCTATTTCATAAAAAAAAAGGTTCAATCCTAGAGACCAACGTCTTTTACATAGATTTGGATTCGATCTAAAGCTAAATATGTCTTTTTTGTCTGGAAAAAAATCGATATTTGAGTTAATAAAAGGAATCTATATCAATATTTATTTCTCTGTCTGAAAAAGATATTTGAACTACTTCCGTCTATGTTTATATCTACATTAAGTGTTTTTCAATCCGCATTTTTATTTTTATTTAAGATTAAAAATATAAATAATGATACAAGTTCATTATAACTACAAAGTTTTATGAAAAAAAAAATCGACAGTATAGGATATTGATGAGTATTTGAAAATAATTATAACTGTGATATAAAAAATATTTATAACTTTATCTATTTATATTTTTTTATTTAAAGTTTAATCAAATAATAATGATATTTTGAGAAAAATAAAATTGTGACTAAAGGAGAAATTTCCCTTTATTATATTTAAGTTTAATTAAATAATAAGGACAATTTAAAACAAATTAAATTAAGATTAAATGAGGGAATCCCATTATTATTATTATTATTATTATTATTATTATTATTATTATTATTATTATTATTATTATTATTAAATTTAATCTAGTTTTTAGAAGATTTTAATAAATGAGAAGTAAGAAATTAGATAGCTTGATTTTGGGTCATGGCAAAAAAAATTAGAAAACTAGCTTAATTGCCAAGCTTCAATTTTCAAACAAAAATTGATGGTATACTCTTATATAATAGTTTGTTAAGTTAAAACATGGATTAAATTTTGGGTTGGGCCGATCTGATTTCAATCCTAGCTAAATTAGGCTAAAAATAATATTCGACCTTAAATTTTGTTAGTTTAACCCATGTATTTCATTGAGTTATTCAAATTCAGTCAATTTTGATAGCTTTGAAAGTGTGTGAGTTTGATTCCCCAATGCTCTCCCCCTTTTTCCCATCTCTTTTCCCTACCTCTTATGCTATGTCTAGATTGAGGAGTTTGGGGGGTAATGGATTGAAAGGTGAATTTTTCATTTTAAGGAAATGTGACAATTTTTTAAAATGAAAGGAACAAAATAAAATTTTACCATGTAACCTTTCAATAATTTTTTTTTCATTTTTGTAAACATGTTATAGCTCTCATAATTTAGAATTAAGAAATAACCCTTCTTTCTATTTCCCTCAAAACCCCATCAATTCAAATATACCTTTATGGTGTGTTTGGATGAAGTATTTTGAAGAGGGAAAGTATTTTTTGCAAGAATTTAAAATCCCTTACAATGAAATGTCTTGTTTGGATTATTAACAGAAGCATTTTAAAAATTCTAAAGTATTTTAATCAGGTATTTTATGACTCAAAATAAAGGATTTTAAATACCATCTAAATAGCAGGAATTCTTAAAATCCCTCGTTCTCTCTGTCTTCTCTCTCCCAACCCCGATCCACATCATTTGTCTTCTTTCCCCCAATCCTCATCCCTCATTCTTTTTGTCTTCTTCTCTGTCTTCTCAAGCCTGACTCTGCAATGCGACCCGAAGAACAGTATGCGGAGGCTCTGTGCATGTAGCATTCGGCGAGGAAGCCTTAAGGGGCGTTGCGTCGCTCGTCGAGGAGCTTCGAGAAGTGGCTGATGGCCTCGGAGTGGAGGCCAACGTCAAGGGCGACGAGGCCGGCGGCACGGCGCCGGAGGAGGAGTTTGATGTGGGCTAGGAGGTGGGTGATGGATTCGAACTCGGTAAGAGGGGTGCGTGGTGGGCTGGTTGGTGGTGGTGGGTTTGTGGTGATGTCGCCAGAGAAAGGGATGGTTGAGAGTGAGAAGCTATTGTCGGACCAGCATACACTCTCACGGTGGAACGCAGCGCTGGCTAGGCGTTTCCCCATTTGGAGAAGAACCATTGCATCCTCCATTGTTGCCTTCGTTTCCCCGTTAACTTAATTGGTACAAGTAAATTGTAAAAATGGGCTATTGAGCCTACAATTTATTTATATCTTCGATAAGGGGGAAAAGGTGAGTAATGCACATGACATGAGAAAAATCACAGCAGTAAATACTTTTTATTGGTGCATTCAATTTAATTGAATTTTCAATTTTAAATAAAAGTAGGAGTTGGGAAACATTTCATTGTAACTGGCACAAGCATTTACTAACAAAACCCATGTAACAAGAGCCTGGGGACTCCGATCTAATCTCAAAACATGAATACAAAGAAAGTAATTAGTCATTAAAAGCTGAACTCCAAACATGAAAGAAAGTCCATTTTAAATATGAATGAAAATCCAAGAACAGTCGACAGATTGTAAAACCAATGAATATGAAACGCAATAAACAAGAGCGATGGAGCTTAGAAAATAGTGACATACAACACTGCAATCTCTGAAAACATGTTGGGAATTTATATTACTTAGTGTCATTTCAATTTATGTTACTAGTTATAGATGTCGAGTTGAAAACATGCTCGGAGTTGATATTATTGTGTGTCATTTCAATCTCTGTTACTAGCTATATTATATGTGAAATTGCATATTTAAAAACACAATTAGTTGAGATATTGAATTGTAGATTCAAGCTCTGTTTATTTCTTACATGATGGCCAATTTATATCACGATTATATTGATTCTTCTAGGCTTACATCGGGTCGAGTTAAGTAAATCGAAAGCGCGACTCGAACTTAACTTGAAAATATATTGACTTTAATTTATAAAAATAGAATGTTCGAATCCGTCCCAATTAGTTTCTAGTCGAGTCAAATTTTGAATACTCCTAATAACAATACTTGTTTTGATAAAAAAATAAAAAATTATAAATGAAGGAAATTTATTACTTTGTCCAAACAAAAAATTTAAAATGCTAGAAAATTTAATTACTTTATCTAAACAAAAAACTTTACAAATGAAAGAAATTTAAATAAAGTAATTAAAATTTTTAGCATTTTAAATTCTCTTGAATTTTAAAATACTCTATCTAAATACAACCTTAAGCTTCCATGAGGCACTCCTAAGTCCCACCCTAGTTTGAGGGCCTCCCTTGAATAAAAGAAAAAAAAATAATAGTCTGAAGGTGAAATGTAATAAGTTTGAGTATGAGGTTTAACATTAATTAAGAAAAAATATTGATTCTTTTATCTGAAAAATATTTAATTTAATCTAATAAAATCAATTTAAAATTTATTATTGCTTCGTTTCCTAAGTATATGAGATGCCATTAAAGTGTTTCCTAATTATATAAGATATTTTCCATTGTTTCTTAATTATGTGAGATATTAACCAGCATTTAAATTTACACTCAATTCATTAAAGAGTAATGCTAGAGAACCTGACTTTCAAGAGCTTGATGCATATCAGGAAAGAGAAAGTGATATGGGTGAAACCCATCATGCAATATTTGTTGAAGAGACAATTTACATGTTCAGGATGTAACTGAGGTAGTCGGCTCACAATCATTTTTCATTAATCAAAAGCTCTTGTGACATTAAGGACTTGTTTGAAAAAATTAAAAATTATAGATTATGCTGATAATTGATTATTGTTATAATCGATTATAATAGATTTATTTTTATGTTTGGATGCATTAGTTGTAAAATGATTTTAAGCTAATATGATTCGTTTGAATGATATAAAAAAGAATCGCTTTTATGCATTAAATTACTAAAATAAGTATAAAATGATTAAAAAAATATTTAATTGAGGACAAAATAGTATTTACATATCAAAGTGTAAGAAATAATCTATAAACTAAAATCATAAGTTTCAATTTTCAGCTTATGATTATTAGTTATAAGAAATATTTTTTTGCATTAATTTCGTATAAAAACTTTTTTAAAAAATAATCTTTTTACCCAAACATAATAATTATTTCACAAAACAGCTTAATCCTCTAAAAATAGCTGTTTGAGAAAGAATTAATCTTTCCCAAACATGCTATAAGAGTAAGTGAAGGAGAAAAAGAAGGGAAACTAATTTATTAGTGAGTTTATAATCATTACGATGTCTATGTATGTTAATTGATGTTTAAGCTTTATATTGTTATATATCTAAAGACTGAGAGAGCCATATGCATGCACCGAGTGAGGTAGCATAACTTACTTGCTTCAAGGAAAATGTTAAGAGCCATCTTATTGATTTGTTTAAAGATTATAAGCCATAGCTTATAATTTATGCTTAAATTTTGCAGCTTTATGTATAAAGTATTTTCCTATGACAATGGAACAACCATATATAAGGAGTAGACTTTAAAAAAACGTAAGACCTATCTCACATATATATTTTAAACTTTTTTGATTGCTTGTTTTATCCAGTTTCGTATGTGTTTTATTTTTCATATATTTATGCGATGACCAATGAAGGCCTAAAAATTATTAAGGCTTGTGATATACTTTGATGCTTCAATTAATTTTTTTTTTTGAAACTCATGATTTTAATTTCTAAAATTTTAATTTTTTCATCACTTTAAAGTTAATAATTAATTAAAAAATAAACACAGATAAAACATTTTTTTAAGTATTTCTTTATTTAATAAGTAATAACTAATTTTTCAACATACAAACAAATATCTAAATATAGATATTTTTTAATAATATTATTTTTATATATATAAATTTTATAATCAAATTTAAAATTAAATATTTAAAGAATTCAAGCGCCTTTTATTTGTACCAACACATGTTGGTCAAATAAAGCATTATTAACCCCGCATGCATTGCCTGGGTGTTCCGATCCCTCTCTTGGTCGGTGGCTTGGCTGATGGATGAACTCGCCTGAAGGCCTCCAAGTGGTCGGATTTATCGGGGTAGAAGTACATGTAAGCACTCCAAAAGTTCAAATTATTAAGTGTATAAAAGAATGAAGCAAGGGAGAGAGAGAGAGAGGGAGAGAGAGAGAGAGAGAGAGAGAAGAACTGTTTTTATTATAAAGACAGTGCATATTTATTATATGAGGTGGGGGCATGTATTGTACATCATGTAATACAAAACTTGTAATTGGAGAAAAACTCTCCATAAAAGTGATGACGTATGTCCTACTCGTTATTAGATATATTGTAGATAACAGTTGACAGTGAGTTGATTAAGGATTGGGTGATGGGTGATGGGTGATGGGTCAAATTTTGATAAGTAAATAATATTCAATGGTATTTGGTGGGTCTGATTCATTAGGTATCAAGTCGGATTATGCTTGGGGGAAGCAGGTGATCGTGGTCCTGTTAACATTATGGACTTATTTGAAAAAATTAAAAATTATAAATTATATTAATAATCAATTAATTTTTATATTTAAATATATTAATTATAAAATAATTTTAAATTAATATAATTTATTTAAATAATATAAAAAAAATTATTTATATGTATTAAATTATTAAAATAAATATAGAATGATTAAAAAATTATTTAATTGAAGATAAAATAATATTTATATATCAAAATATAAAAAATAATCTATAAACTAAAATCATAAATTTTAATCTTCAACTTATGATTATTAGTTGTAAAAAAAAATTTTGTATTGAATTTCGCATAAATTTTTTTTTAAAAAATAATCTTTTTACTCAAATATAATAATTATTTCACAAAATAACTTAACCTTTAAAAATAACTTTTCTGAGAAATAATTCATCTTTTCCAAAGATACTCTGTGAGTTGATGGTTTTGGACTTGAGTTAGCCCACTTATTCGGGTAAGGTCGAGTGAGATAGTCTATAATTGATTTGGAGAAATTCCTATTTGCCAAGAACCAAAGTTAAAAGATAACTTCATCAAAATACCGTGGTCTCGGCATTAGCCTCAGCCCCAGTAATATCTCCAGGGTGCCACCTCTGATTTCCCAATCTCTGCTCTTGATATGCTAATCTTTGCCGTTTATCATCCATGAAAGAATGCTAAATATGAAATAGATGTCTACGCTTGTATAGTAGCTAAACCAGTAGTGCAAACTTCTATGACCCCGCACTGGCTGAGAGTGAGATAGGTGGAACCACGAGTAGATTAGTTGGTTATGGGTCTAATTCTGAATTTTGATGGCTCTAATAAGTGCTAATTGCAATTAATAAGTCCAAAATGTTAAAATTAAACTCGTCCAAACTGAGTAATTAACGAAAAGAAATGCAACTCTCTATGAATGGTCTGCATTTCGATACGTTAATGCATAATGCTTAATTGCTTGACTGCTTTCATTTGGACCAAGGACTAATGTTTATGTCATCAACAATGAAATTGAAAGAGAAAAAAACCATGGTCAGTTTGACAAGAAGTGCATGACATTTACTAAATCTTTCAACAGAGAGACATAAAGTTGAAAGGATAAAGTAGGTATGAAATAACCTCAACACAGCCTTGGGTAAGACTCAGCAATTTCAATACTATTCAAATGCTGAAATACTTCCTCTGAGTCTTGACCAAGCAGACTTTTGATGTTCAAAGACAGAGGAATGCTATTACTGGCAGGCTTGGTCTTAATCATGTGCTCAGTTGTTTGTGACTTAAGTGCCACAGTGTAGTCAAATTCAAAGACACCTCCCTTAGAGCTCTTCAAGTTGTTTTTCTTTGATGAAAATGATTGGACTGTCATGCAGTTTCTCTTCCTGCAACCAATGGTAGTCCTTTGGCCTCTTTTCCTAATTGGATGGATGAAAATGATAGAATATCAATATGCATGTTTGGAAATTGGCATATACACTGCACTATAATACTTGAAATAGTAGTACAGAATGACTTTATCTTAGTATAGTGATTTTGAGCAAAATGCTCCAAATTTTGGTTTTACATACTTCATCCAGGAAAGAAAAATGACATGATCTTTTTAACTAGCTTGTAATATTTTTCAGGTAAAACAAATCATGTACAAAACGCTACAAGAGCTCGTTTTGAAAATAAGTTGAGGTATATGTCATTTAAATGTCGGACTAATTAATAATTATTAGGCCAACCTCTTGGATTCTAGATAAAGGGTTTGAAAATTTATCATGGTAAGTTGGTAATTACATTTGAGAAAATTCCCAAAAAAACTAATTGTAAGCCTTTTTTAAATTTATATTTAGAGATAATTACCAATATTTTTTAAGACAAATGCTAACAACACACTCTTTTAGACATTTCTTTCAACACTTATTTTATTATTGGTCCAAAAATAATTATTGCTAACGTTTTTTTCCTAATAATCCTTTTAAGTGTATGAAGTGAACCAATAATAAAGTAAGTATTAAAAAAATGTTCAAAAAATATGTTATTAGTATTCATCTTTTTTGAATTTATCTAAGGACTACTCTAAAAATATTTATTAAAAATTTAAAAATAAAAAAATTCAAATAAAAATTAAAACATTTAGTATAGTTAAAAAAATTTTTTATTTAATATTTTTTATTTTGAATTCCTTATTTAAAGACCACTAGTTAGTAAAATCTATTTTTTTAAGTCTTTACTGAAGTTAACACTTAATTCAGAAACTTAAAAAAAAAAAAAAAACTCAAAATGACATTTTTGTCACAAAAGGGTTGGCGAAAATATGAGCCTTCAGTTCAGGCTCAAGTTCGCGTGGGCTGGGCTTTAATGAAAATGCTATTGAAGCAATAAACAACCATGATTAAAGCAAGAAGGGGGCACATGGTGCCAGGGATCAGAATCCACGTTCAGAAGATGGGAGCACTCTTACTCTTAAGAGTCTGCTTCCAAAATCACATTTTGCATCCCTTTATCAAAAGCAGTTTCGAGAGCATAAAAAATTTCCCATAACTTAGCCATTGTTATAGAACAATTACTTATGTTTGCCACAAAACCACCAACGAAGCCACTAATACGCAAAAGCCCATCACAACCCGCATTATACTGGTTGCTAAACACGGATCCATCCACATTCAATTTCGTCCAGCCATATGGTGGAGCTTGCTAGACGACGTGGATATTATGAAACTTGTAAATAAATTTTAAATAGATGGCGAGTTAAATCTTAAATTTGGTTTATTTAATAAACAAATTAAATTAATAAATTGAGTTGAGTTTAAGTTGGCTTGGTTCTTCATAATTTTTTCTAAAGTTTTTAAGCTCAATTTGCATAACTAAATCTGTAATGCTCATATTAGTTTGATATTTATTAAATGAATTGAGTTGAGATGAAATTTTAATGTGTATAAAGTCTTGTTAACTTTCCAAAAAATCACTTCATTTTTTAGCAAAACTAGTTTGAAAGTGCTTGCCGGTATAAAGCTTTATATGAATGACTACCTAATTTTATTAATCTCTGCGTTCTTCGATTGGAAAATGATATATGCACCGAATCTTTTGTTGTTGTTTTAACTTTGATATTTCAAAAGTCTATGTCCCACATTGTTTAGTCTTCAAAGTTTTAAAGAGTTTATAAATCAATATGTATTTTGGGCTTTGTAAGAAACAAATGAGGTGGTGAATTCGCGTCTTAAAAAATGGGCTCAAAGTTCATTCGTCGATTTTCCAATGCGTGATATCAAGTGGCCCAAATCTTTTGTGAAATATTTAATTATTTTTTTTGAGCTTACCGGAAAAATGATATTTTTGAAGAAGTCAAAACTGACTTGATAAACGGGCAGATTTGTTACAACATTTTATTTGAAGTCAAAACTGACAAACTAACGTTCCAATTAGTTTTCAACAACCAAATCTATTTTCTAACGTTATTATTCCAACAGTCATATTTTCTAACGTTGTTTTCTGTTTTTCTAAACGAATCTTTCTTACATTCTTTAAATACCTTTTTTTGATGGTATTTTTGAGACTGAAATACGTTTCCTCCTCCTCCTCTAAAAATAACCTCAGGCTTTTGTTTCTTCGTGATTTTCTACGTTGTCTCCTAATCAAATCTACAACATCTTTTGCACAGAAACTTTGAACACAATGATTTTCCGCATTGAATGTTACATACAGCTTGCACCATCCCAACAAATTATTGGGTTTGTATTCAGTCAAATAAATCTAACTGGGTTTTTGGTATAGGTTTTGATTTGAAAGTTTCAGTATGCTTATTACAGTAGCGGATCTCATCAATATAGTATTTTTTTTTTCCTTAGCTGGAAAATACTTTATTGAAAGAACAATATCAGAACGTAACAAATCCAAGATGAACTCAGGTACTCATGCCATATAGCACTGCAGTTAGTCTTGGCAAATTGAGCTATGGCATCAGCTACCGATAACAAGATCTATAAACAGCATTACAATTGAAAAAATAAAATCAAAAAGCAAAGAGGCAAATGTCTCTAAGGATAATCAATATAGAGTTGGTATTTGTTTGGATTTACTTACTTATGTATACCTCAGTTGAATTCTTATATATATAGGTTCAGTTTAATAATATGATTTCATTGACTTTTATAAAAATTGAATTTAGCACACATTATTACAATATAAACAAGGCTATGAATAATGTACAAAGACCGAATTGGTGTCCGTGCATGCAATGCTGAGGGCACCTTTTTCCTTTTTTTTTTGGGTTAGAATCAAGTTAATTGGTGAACCCTCTAAATTATGAAGGTCGAATAATCCCTGGTCAAAAATAAGAAAAACAATGAAAAACTTATACAAGTTTCATAAATATTGACAAAACATCTGGCCCGGCGTAGCACATCAATTGATTTGGCTGTGGTAATTTAAGTAGATGTTATAACTTATATTGCAATAAACAAACTTTTAATACACTAAAAAAACTAAAAGCACGAGCACTATACTTTGAGTTCTAACAATACACGAGGACTAGTAGAACACACACACACACATATTTGATGTCATAATATTGATCTTTAACTAATCTCTTTTTCTTTTCTCCTCCTCCAAATCTGCAAAATATTCTGTATAAAAGGATGATGATGTATGTATAATTAGCAAGCTGTGCTCAATTATATATAGGCTGTCAAATAACGAGTAGGTAATGCGCGGATTGTGATTAATAAATATGCTTAGGCTCAACTGAAGCAAATGTAATACGGAACAGTAAACAAATGTTGATCACTTTCAATAAAGAACGATAATTGATATCAGGATGCAAATCAATATGCAATATATTAATGGGGCTGCAGCCTGCAGTATACTAAATGTGTGAAAATGAAGTGCGGGATCAAATAATTGCACATTTGAAAGTTGAAATTAACCGCACTACACTAACACTAGCCTTATTACATGCAATTGTTTATAAAGATGTGATTGGCAGGCGGGGAAATTAAGGAAGTTTACTTGATCTATATATTGTCATTTGCCTATGACTTCTCAAGGGTTGGCATGGCTGATATCCAAAAAAAAAAGTGATAGTAATAGTATGATCTTTCTCAACCTGTTAGAGTCGTTAGACTACCACTAAATTTTAAATTGAAATGAATGAGACAACTAATATAAGATTTTAAAAGCCTAATTTATTGATTATGGTAGGAAGGCGATTTTTATTTTTATTTTTTTCTGTTCAATTATCCTCCTATCATATACATAGAAAACGGGATCGAAGAAAGAAAGAAAGAAAAAATAAGTCCAGATTCAAGAAAAGCAAATCAATCAGATGTGGTTTCTCAGGATATATACATAAATATTTTTAATGTTCGGTGTACGTATTTCTCAATTTACCATAACCATAAGAGAATGGCCAGAACAAAAATGTAATCTTCTTTCCACTTGTCTGGCCTATACAATGCACTACGACTCAAAAAGTTAATTGTGGGCATGGGGTTTGTGGTCTTGATCGGAATGCAATATCTCATTCATGCTAGCTAGTGCTTATTAGTTTCTAGGCACATTGACACACGTTACTCCAACCAGCAAGGTGCTAAATATGTTGCATGCTCTCTAAGGCAACCAATTGCGTGCTAGACACTTGGTGAGTAATCGTTGGACATGGGAAAGTACCTTGGTCCTTGTTATATAACCATGTTCAATAAACTGTTACCATAGGAAAGAGCAATATACAGTACATTCACGCTTTCATAGTATTTAATTGGATTTCTCCTTAGTCCTTCCTTCAAAGAAATATAATTTTTATTCTCTTTAAAGATTGCCAGTTTTCAACATATAAATCATTTTGGTTGGTTGATGCTTCCTGGATTTTCGTCCTTGATTTGTGAAAGTAGCTGTTCAATACAACTATTGAATAGAAAGAAGAAAACAGGGTTACATGTAGGAAAGCTTTTTTTTTTCTTTGGGGGGGGAGGAGGGGCGAGGGGATTGTTGGAACTTGGAACCCTAGTTTCTCAAAGTAATCTCCAACTTCCCTTCTCCCCATTGTTTAGAAACATGACCTGGTTCATTTAATCTAAACAGCATATTTGAACTCCATTTTTTTTTGGGCTTCAGTTTTATGAGTATATTAACATATAATGAATATAATAGTTGAGTATGGTAGAATTTGTGGTCCCAGCTCCTAAAAATTATTAGTTAATGAAACCCTAACCTTAATCTCAAGATACTAATCAATTGGTGCTTACAAACTCACTATGTGAAGAAACCCTAGAAAGTTACTTTATATTTGTTTGTTCGGTGACGGCGATGGAGGCTTCAACCGGGGGTTGGTACAAAACAAGAGAATGAACCAGAATCTAAACAAAGATGAAATCAAACTTAATAATCGATCTTACAGCAGGTTAGTAAATTAATGGTGGAAAATTCATGGAAATTAATCTTGGAAATTCAGGAATAAAAATGGGAGTGTTAGCAAATTCCTTGATTTTCAACTCAGATCAAACAAATGACTTACTAACCCCGGTTTTCTGTCTTCTTGTGAACTTTGCTTGAAGGATATGAATATCCTTTCATATTCTTGAATCAAGGACCCTTATGAAAGCACATGCTAGAATTTATCATCAATTTACAATGAAGAACTGTTGAGAGTATGGAAAGTTTTGTTATTTGATTTGGAGAGAGATAATGGATAGATAAATGGGGGAACAATAACATGCTATCTATATACGAAGCTAAGTTCAAAAACTGAACTCTGAAGAAATCATGGCCAAGATTTATTGACTCTCAAATTCAATAGATTAATCAAAGCATGCAAATTAAGACCTGCAGTATGTATAAAAGAAGCAGAACAACTAACCTTGTTCTAGACTTAATAAAATCCAGTTAAGACAAGAAAATTATTACATTGTCTCTCATACTCAAAAACCTTAAACTGGGCTTGAGATGGAGGTATCAGCAACTAGCTAGTACTCTCAGACACATTCTACTTCACTGAACTTTTGGTTACAGCCTAACACCTCTGGAGGGCAATTTATACAGTTCATCCTTCTCTTTCGGGCTATTCCTTCTTTCTTGATTAGCCTTATCTACCTCTACTTCTCTATATCTATGCAAGTACTTTTTCATTGGCTCTGCATAGTCATCAAAACCTAGTGTTGCCAAGGCCCCGCAGATGTCATCACCATTCACAGTCTTTCTCCTTTCCTTCCTGCACTTCTCTGAAGCTTCGCTGGTTACAAAGCTTATGAACTCCGACACACATTCTTGCATTGTTTCCTTTGCTTCCTTCGAGATTTTTGCATTCTGAGGCAAAATCTGCTTCATGATCCGACCAACATTGGCTATTGGCAGCAACCGGTCTTGTTCCTTGATACCACCATTGTCGTTAGAGGAACTACCTCCAATGTTATCAACCATTTTTCGATTTCCCAGGAACAACAATACTACTCTCTTTTTGACTATAATAGACTGAGAATCCAGGTCAGATCGAATCCCATTAAGTACATGTACATATATGTATATATATAGGCACACTCGCTATGACACATGAAGGTTAAAGTTGTGATTTGTGTCTTCTTGTTCAATATGACATGTCACATGTGACGCCAACCAATAAATTCTTGGATAAATTTATATTTAAGTTGATATATCAGACAATTATATTATTAATTAATAAATAATTATTATAATTAATTATAATTTATCATAATTAATAATATAATTAATTGACTTAATATACTCAACTTAAATACTTTAAGTTTATGTAAAAATTTCTCAGCCAACCTGTTCGAATCCAATTCAATTGAATCATTGGAATACAAGTTAGTTGGATGCTCAGTACTGTTATTTCTTTGCATTTCATTGGCATGCAAGTACTGTTATTGGATGCTCAGAAGGCTTTTGGGACGGTTGAAAAGGGTGAAAATGAATAAGAAATAGCCCTTGGAAAGCTCCAAGATAACAGGTTAGTTGATGGGTGATAGTATTAAAGGTAAAGAAATATAAACGAACAAGTCCACCAAAGTGAAACACCAATGGGCTTACACTAACATGGTTTAAGAAATGATTAGGAGTTTTAAGTGTGAGGGTTATATTATTGCACTTTGCCTACAAGGTGGATTGAATCAAACTCAACCTCTGAAAAGAAAGAGGAAAAAAAAAATGAAAAACAGATGGAAAATAAATAAAGCAAAAGTATAGGAAAGTGATTAATCTTTTTTCATTTTGGGGGGCAAAGTGGTTAGTTTTATTTTAGTTTTATATGTTTTAATGAAGTTTACGTCATTCTATACGACAGCAAAGTAATTTTTAAATAATTGCCCAGTCTTTGTGGGTTGAATTGGAATTTAGGAGCCGTACATGTGACCAATGACAATGAGCTCCAAGGCTATTGGGACTTTGCATCTAGAATTGGATCGCCTGTTGTTTAACGAAAATTGCAAAAGCATTGTCATAAAGTAAAATATTAAGAATATTTTTTTATTATTTTTTTAATATTTTTTTTTATTAGATTATGTTATATATTAAAATATATATTTAATATTAATTAATATATAATTAATTTAATTATAATTAATTTAATTAATATATAATTAAATTTAAATATATATTTTAATATGTGATGTGATTTAATAAAAAATATATATTAAAAAATGTGATAAAAATAGTATTTTTAATATTTCTCTTGTCACAAATATAGTTCTATAATTTGGATCTCAAATTAATTTCATATTTTAATTGAGTTATTGAGTTAATAGTTTGATTAAAAAATATTATATTAAAAAAAAAATTATTTGATATAAAAAATATTATATTAAAAATATTTAAAAAGTATTATATAAAAAGATACTTCTAAAAAATGATAATATCAATATATTAATTAAATAATAATATAAATTAAAAATAATATTAAATAAGAGCATATGATCTAATGATTGAATATATTTTATGATAAATACTTTTAAGGTATAATGTTAAAATCTTAAAAATTACATTTTTTAAAGTTTTTAATTGTTAAAAAAAAAACAGATGGAAAATAAATAAAACAAAAGTATAGTAAGTGATTAATCTTTTTTTCTTGGGGGGGGGGGGGGGCAAAGTGGTTAATTTTATTTTAGTTTTATATGTTTTAATGAAGTTTACGTCATTCTATACGACAGCAGAGTAATTTTTAAATAATTGTCCAGTCTTTGTGGGTTGAATTGGAATTTACGAGCCGTACATGTGATCAATGAGCTCCAAGGCTATTGGGAGTTTGCATCTAGAATTGGTTCGCCTGTTGTTTAACGAAAATTGCAAAAGCATTGTCACAAATATAGTTGTATAATTTGAATGTGAGGTTGATTTAATATTTTAATTGAGTCATTCAGTCAATAATTTGATAAAAAATTATTTAAAAAATATATTATATAAAAATTATTTGATATAAAAAATATTATATTAAAAATTTTAAAAATATTATATAAAAAATCTTTAAAAAAGTGTAAAATATTAATATATTAATTAAATAATAATATAAATTAAAAATTAATAATAATACTAAATAGAAACATATAGTCTAATGATATAATATATTTCATGACAAGTACTTTTAATTAAGTATAATATTCAAATCTTAAAAGTTATATTTTTTAAATTTTTCATTGTAAAAAAAAAAAAACAAAAATTCAGGTCAACTTGTCGAACTAGTCACCATTTTGCCTAAGTTTGACAGAGTCAATAGAAAAAACGATCTTATTGATTAACCAGACCAATTTAAAACTCAAATGACAAGTTTTTCAAGCAAAACGATCGAGTCAGTTTAATCCGTATAACTATACTGATGAATGACAATGGTTAGATTATAATTACTCCTACAAATTTAAAATGAATTGCAAAGTATTACTATAGTCTGCACATTGAAAATTGAAAGTTAGGAAAATGCATTAATTTTTGCAATTTCAATTTTTTTTTCAATTATGAAATTTTTTAATAACTAATTCGAACAAAATAATAATTATCAACATATTTCAAAATTGTAAGATTTTTTTTTGGTCTATAGAGAGTTATTAATTAGTTTTAGATTTAATTTGTAGAAAATATTTCTACTATGATATCTAATTAGAATGTGTTAAATGAGAGTCATATGACATGAGAGGTATTATACATAATCAACGTGTGTTGGTCCGAATAGAAGAGATTCGAGTTTTTTAAATATGTAATTCTGAATTTGATCTTGGGATTCGTGTGTATAAAAATAATATTATTAGGATGAGTTTTCGCTTAAATACTTAAACATATTCTAAAAGATTAGTTTCTTACATATTAAATAAAGATTCTGAAAAAAAAAAGAGGTAACTATACATAAACAGCTCGTTCTTAAACAAAAGCAAGATTTAATCTGAAATTCTAGTAAGTAAATTTACAATTCAAATATGAGTTCATTTTAAGTATTCTAATCTTTTTACAAACTAATTGTTCGGAAGTATTATTGGAGAGGAGAAATATAATATGTATATGCTTCGCTTGCTCTTACGGTTCAAAAATTTGCAAACAATAATTTTAATCTGTACCAAAATTCAAACGATCGAAGAGGCAATGACACTTTCTTGTTTGTGCTCGTGTTTCGTAAGCTTACTTTTATTAACTATGATGCAATGTTTTGGTGTTATGTATGGTTTATGTTGCAGCTCATGTTTTAGATGCCTGTTTCATATTTTTTTAATATGATACCCAAAACAATATGATATTTTTGGGTATGTGCGTCAGACTAGCTTAAGATATATATTCTAAGATGACAGCATTGGCGGAGTTTGAGATAAATTTTTAAGAGCGCCGGCCGTATAGGACCGTTGAATTCATTAAAATATATATATAGCACGGTTGGAGGACCGTTGAATAAGAACTCATCGGATTTTAAAATAAAAATATATATCAATAATTTTATTTTAACTTAAAAAAAATTAAAAAACTCTTCTTTAAAAATGGTCTTTGAGAATCAGATTAGATTCGGGAATCGGTTATACTTAAGGAATGGTGGAAACTTAATCCCACAGCACCCCTAATACACCCGTCCTAAGACGGTGATGAACCTGCAAAAATTCATATTTTTATGGTTCAAAATCTTGGTTTTCATTCTCTTTTAATCTTTTGATTGAGTTTATTCTCAAGTTTCTTTTATTTTTTAGTTATTTTAATTTATGTTTTAATTGTGTGTTTTTATGTAATTTTGTAGATAATTACACATGGAGAAGACTGGTCATTTAAAGAAGTAGAAAATAATTGGTAGCCTAAAACTAAAAACAGCATTGAGCTAGTAATAGTAGTAATAATGGATGAAATCTCATCTTTGAGCGCAATGCGCTGGAGGAATCTTGTTTTAACGGAGCGGTAAACCGAAGCGTTGAACAAGGAGCGCTTGGTTCGCGCGCGATCACGTGCTAGCTTTACCGTAACTTTTAGCGGCGGAGACATAGTGGTGCGCCGAACTTATTTAGGAGAGCTTCTTTTGCTCAGAATGGCGTGCGTAATTTCTTATAAATAGAAAGTTACGCCAAATTTCAAGATACTCTGATGAAGGTGGAAGGAGAAGTGACAACTCAAATCCTAATTTCGTGTGGTTGGCGCATCAAGACTTGAAGATTAGTGGATTCTCTATCTTTCCACCAATTATCAATGGAGTTTGTCATCTTCTATTCTTTGTTTTGTTCTTTTCCTATGTGTAACTAACTTCCCTCGTTAGGGGGACGATGGATCTTGATACTTTGATGATGTAATTTCTTTTATGGGTTTAATGCATGTTTTTATCTCATGATTTACGTGTTTATCTCTCGTTTTTAATGCTTTTCTAAACTTTTGGGAATGATAAATTGGGTTTATGTATGATTTGGGAAAATTTGCATGAACCTAGAACTTGTGATAAAAACCATAATTTCGCAATCGCTAGGGATAGACGTTGTGAGTTATGTGGTCTTTCTTTTAATTCCCTCGTGCTTGATAATGCCTTTCTAATTGGAGTTAGACTAAGGGATTAGTTAATTTCAATTTAATATACCAAGGGATTGGGTATTAATTAATGTTGGGAATTGACCATGAATCATTGAAATAGAACATGTTTTAAACCAATATTTAGAAAATTGCATTTGAAAGAGTTCAAGTGAAGTCCGAACCCTAACACTTTCTTATTCTTGATTTCATCTCTTGTTAAATTGATTGATTTTACTTTGTTTAGTTTTATCTACTTTCTTTTAATTATCTTTATTTTCACTTTTTTTTTTCAACTTCCATATTTTGATTGGCTTAAATAAATAATTTAACTAACGAATTTGGTAATTGGCAATATAATCCTCGTGGGGCGATTCTCTTTTCACTACTTTATTACTTTTTGCGATTCGATCACTTTTTTTCAACATCGAGTATCTTAAGTTAATTGTGCAAATTCTTAATAATTTTAAAATATTTATTTTACCCTTTTGCAAAATATTGTAACCATTTATAAAAAGAAAATCACAAAATTATAAAAATTTAATTTCGACTTTAAAAATAAATTCTACTCCTACGTATTCCCATCTGAATAAATCTTACTCAAAGTTACGTAGTTCTTTAAAAAATAATTATAGGTTGATCAATTTTAAAAATCAAGAAGAAGAAAAAAGAAATGAAAAAAATTTATTTGAAAATAAATTCATTCTTTGTTTTATGGGGTTCAAGTTAGTACCGGACTACTCAATAAACCCTTATGATCCTAACAATATTAAAGATAACATCTGTTATTCAATCAATATCATTGGTCATTGCATTAATTAAAAAAACTATATATATATTTTTTTACTTTTTTTTTGGGTTTAACATTAGTCACAATATACAACATAAAACATATTATCAAATAGAGTAAACACTATCAACGAGAATTAATCCTAAAAAAAAAAAACAACAACAACTAAACTCAAAATATGTTTTTTTTTTCTATTTCATCCTTTTGTGTTTTTTTTTTGTTTTATGTTTTTGTACATAAAAAAAAAAAGGTAACCTTAAGTCAAAAATAGGGCTGCTGGCCCCATAAAAAAAATTTAAATCAAAAGACACTAAATATGAAACTAAAAAGCAAACAAAAAAAAAGAGAAAACTAATGACTCAATAAAAAACATCATAAAATAAAAGAAATGAGCCCAAACTCTTTCAAAATCAAACCCAAAGTGACATGCCCAAAGCAAATCGACTCAAGTAAGAAGAAAAAAAAATTGCAAATAATCCTAAAACTAAAAACAGAGACATAAAAGGGCAGAAAAAGAAAATAGTAATAGTAGTAATAATAATGATAATAGTAATAATAAAAGATGAAATAGAAAATAAAAAAAACAAGAGGGATCTAGAACTTGGTTGAAACGCAGCTGCAAGGGTGAGGGAGAATGGGTTTAGGTTCGGGAGACGGAGCGGTGAAACCTGTCGGGTTCGTGGCACGCGCAGCTCCGGCGAGGACGCACGATGGTGCTGGGCTCGGGGATCTTTCTTGGTTCGCAGTGGAGGAGTGGCTCCGCGTGGTGTTCCTAGCAACGTGGGTACTGGATCGCGGTTTTAGCAGCAGAGACATGGTGGTGCACCATCGCAGCTCACCGTCACAACTCACGTCTCACTCACAGTGGTGATGGCTCTACGGCAACTGCTTCACAGATCTAGTTTATTGGGCATTGACGGATGGCTCACGGTGGAGGATACGTAGAACAGGGGTGGTTCTGTTTGTGGGTGGTGCAGCGCAATGGCTCCTGTAGATTTGGGGGTAAAGGATGATGGGTAAAGGGGAGTTATAGAAGTGGGGATGAAGGATAGTGGAGGATGAGGCAGGTTGGTGGTTACGTGTGCATGGGTTGATGGAAGGTGGAGGAGAAGTGAGGTGGGATGGTTAAGATGTGGGGGTGAAAAATGGGGAGCCGTGGAAGGGGTGAGGTTGGATCCGGGAGGTTTATGGGTGGTGTTGGTGGTGGTTTGAAGGAGGTGGCTGCCGTGGAAGAGGTTGTGCATGATGTTTCTTGGTGGTTTGGTTGGGTGTTGTTTAATGGTGGTTGTATGGAGATGGTTGAATGTTAAAGGTGATGAAGAAGATTGGTGAGTTGACTCCTACTGTGATGGTGGAAATTGGTGGTTGGAAAGGGAGGTGATGAATGGTTGCAGGGGATGATGATGGCTGCTGGTTTGGTAATGAGAATGGTGCTGCTGCTGTTGGTTGTTGGTCTACTTCCTTGGTGGGTTCGATTTTTGGTTGCTATGGAGGGATGGATGAGTTGTTAGGAGAGTGGTGAAGATGATATGGGTTTACGTGGGGGGCCTGGAAGTAATTGGTTCGGATAGGTGCTTAGGAGGTTCAAGGGAGCTGAAGGGTGGAGCTTGGGCTGTGAAGATGATGGACGTCCAGATTGAGTGGAGGGTCCAAGAAAGATGATGATGAGAATGAAGTTCAAGATCTCCCCTGGCCGTTTGCTGCTGGCTCTCCCTCTTGCTTCTGTGAGAGCCAAAAAAAGTGAAAAAGTAGTGTGTGCAGGGGATGCGTGTGTAGTGAGTGAAGCGTGAAATGAGTGAAGCATGCAAAGTGTGTGTGCAGGTGAGCAACCTGAGTGTGTGCAGGTGAGGAAAAAAATCAGAGTGAGTGTGACTATTTTGTTTTGTTTTGTTTTCTATTTTTTCTATTTTTTTTTACTTTTTTTTAGCCCGGTCAAAATTGGGTGTTCACAGTTGCTCCTCTTTACTTGTTTCTTATTAGATAAAAAGAAAAATTATGATTTTTCATTTTATCGTCGTAAGAAACGAGTAAAGACATGAACTCCAATTTTGTCTGGCAATGCATAAAAGGATAAATGCAAAACAAAGCAGGAACAACGATAGGAAGTTAAAATGCAATGAGCCGATGCGCTCAAAAGTAAATGGCAGAAATTTAAAAATGCATGGAATGCATGGAGCCGATACGCTCAGAATTGACAAAAATTAGAATGCATGGAGTGCATGGAGCCGATGCGCTCAGAATTGACAAAAATTAAAATACATAGAGCTGATGCGCTCAACAGAATATAAAATGCATGGCAACAGAATATAAAATGCATGGAACCGATGTGCTCAACAGAATTTAAAATGCATGGAGTCGATGCGCTCAACAGAAACTAAAATACAAGGAGCCGATGGGCTCAAATGCATGGAGCCGATGCGCTCAACAGAAACTAAAATACATGGAGCCGATGCGCTCAACAGAATATAAAATGCATGGCAACAGAATATAAAATGCATGGAGCCGATACGCTCAACAGGATTTAAAATGCATGGAGCCGATGCGCTCAACAGAAACTAAAATACAAGGAGCCGATGTGCTAAACAGAAACTAAAATGCATGGAGCCGATGCACTTAAAAGAATTTAAAAAGATAATGGGCAATCAAGTCCCTTAATTTAAAAGACAAAGTAGCTCTTGTGCTCTAAAAAAACAAGATTTAAAAAGTCAAGATATCTTGATCCAAAAAGATTCTTCTTCTTTTTTCTTTTTTTTTCTTTTTTTTTCCATTTTTCTTTTTTTTTTCTTTTTTCCTTTTTCTTTTTCTTTTTCCCTTTTTTATTTTATTCTTCTCTTTTTTTGTTTCTTTTTCTCTTTTTTTATTTTATTAAAAGTCCTTGAACCAACGTCGACTTTTGGAAAGCTTTGACCAATCAAAACCCTTGTTCACATGCTTTTCTTCCTTAGACCCTTCTTGCTTCTTTCCTTCTTCTTCTTTTTTTCTTTCTTTTTTTCCTTTGTTTTTCGCTTCTCAACTCTCCTTTTGAGAAATGAGATGAACCATTGCTTGACCGATTCCTTGAGAAAAATTTTGCCCCAAAGATTTAACCTTGTCTCTCATTTAATTGATTTCCTGTAACTACTTGATAACTCAATCACTGTCTCTGTTGCTACTTCCTTCAACACATCTCTCTTTAATCCTTCAAAAATTTTGCCCCAGTATGACCAACTGAATACAAATAAAATTACTCTTGTGTAGCTGATCGAACGCAATTCAAAATTGTCCCAGTTTGGTGCACCCTTCAAGGCATTTCAGGCCAACTTTCTTTGAGATTTTACCCATTTATTTGCCCTAACTTTTGCTTAGACCGCACTTTTGGGTTTTCAGACTAACGGGCTCTTTTCCATTTTTATTTTTGCTCTAACTTTTGCTTAGGTCGCCCTTTCGGGTTTTCAACCTAGCAAGCTTTTTTTCTCTCTCTCTTTCCCTTTCTCTTTTTTCAGGTACCTCATCTTCCATCAATTGAGATTTCCAAGTTCTCTTCAATCTGAATTGTTCATCAGGAGATTATCATTAGATAGTTAAATCATAGTGTTGTACTCATGTTCACTCTACCTGAAACATCACGTAACAAAACAGACATGAATTCAAAAAGTTCAACAGAGAAGAAGCGAACAACTTCCAGATTGTTCTTGAAAGTTTGACTACAGAAAGAATATTATTTACAAATGATAAAGACACAAAAAGTAGAATAACAAGAAAGCCAAAGGTTTTTTTTCTTTTTCTTTTTTTGCCCCAATATGACGTGATTGATCTAGACTCGACAACTGGATATCATGACTATTGTTTTATCGGGTATATACAAAAATCTGCCTTCATGTAGGGTATCAAATGAATTTGACTCAGAGTATGTCATTTGTGAACAAAAATTGCCCCAATGTGAGTCATGAAGCTACACCAATGTAGGTCAAATTGAACCAAGAGAACGACAAAAATTTTTTTTTACCCCAGTTTAGAGTCAAATCAAGCAGAGTAGAAACTTGCCCTAGTGTAAGGTCAAATTGAACCAATGAGAAATTTGCCCTAATCTAAGACTGAATAGGGTAGAAACTCACCTTGGTGACCAAAAGATTTGTTCCAATGTAGGTCAAATTGAACTAAGGAGAAGAACGCCCCAGTGTGGGACCAAATTTCGAATGGCTAGAAACTTGCGCAGGTGTAAGTTTCTTTTTCCTTTTTTTTTTCTTTTTAAGAGCAATGAACTAGATACCTACATGAGCATAACCTTTATTTCAAAATTAAAGTTAATGAAAATGACAACAATCCTTCATTGATCAGAATGGACTTTTTGAGGCTTGTAATGTGGCCAAGGCTAGGGGTTATGAAAGGAAAGATATAAGGCTTAAACAAGTGTTTAAGGGTTGAATGAGACCAAGAATCATTGTTCAAAGTTAAACTTTGTCAATTGCCTTTGTACTTTCAAGCACATTTTTCTCTTACCGCTCTCCATTTCTTTCTTTTTCTTTTTTTTCTTTTTTTTTTTTTATTTTTCTTCATGAATTTTTTTTTTTTTTTTTTCTTTTTCCATCATGCTTCAAAATAGCCACCATGACAATCAACCTTTGCTTTGTGTCATCCCCTAGTTTAGGGGTGATCCTTGTCGAGGGTTTATTAAAGAAATTTTCAAGCTAAAAAAGGACAACGAGAGATAATGAAAAGATGAATTCTTATGAAGGATAGAGAAAGATGACCAATCTTCAATTCAAATCGTGATTGTTCATTTTCAAAAAAATGTAATTTAGAGACAAAAGGATAATGCGCACCAAGTAATTATTTCTTTACTCTCTTTTATTTTTATTTTTATTCATTCTTCTTCTTTTTTCTTTTTTCTTTTTTTGTTTTTGTTTTGTTTTGTTTTTTTTTTTCAAATGGCACCTGCACATGTGAACTTTATGACTCATCTGTCAAAGCAGGAAATGGAGCCTAATGGGGTCTAAACACAAGGAAGGCACTTTGAATAAACGAAAAAAAATAAATGACAAGAAAGACCATAAAAACGAAAGGAAGCAAGATATGCTTGAGTCCATGTAAAATCATTACACTAATGCTTCAAAAAAAAGTTAACATAAGTCCATCATTACTGATTTTTTATGGCAATCACTTCAATCAACTCCTCAGATCTCCAATTGTTCAAAGATTTCAAGTTGATGGAGGGCGAATGGTGTAGGCAGGGTAAGATGGTGGGTTTCCAATTTTGGTTTTGCATGTAATTCACTTTTGATTCCTTTTCCCTTAGAGGAAAAACTCATTCTTGAAACTACTTTCATCATTGCCAGTTGGCAATTTACCTGCTTTTACCAAAAATTTAATCCTCTCCCCAGCAGCTATTAACTCAGTAAAGTCTAGATAAACGGTATCTCAATATAGGGAGCTCCCACTCTCTTTGTCAAAGTCTAGATAAATACGGTTCTTGAAGGTGAAAAAATGTGTGAAAAAAAGATCCCCGCCTTTTACGCCATTATCTCAATATTTTTCTTTTCTTTCCATCCTTTTAACCCCTTTTTTCCTCAAGCTTGCCCTCAATGGGAGCTCTTCTTTACGTGTGCAGTCCCTAGATCGAAATTGGGCCAAAAAGAAAATATGAGCACATTTCTGTCAATGTCAATGGTGGTTGCACTTGTGCTGTGAGAGTTCTCCATCTCTGGGCATGCTGCTTGAAAGCTTCTTCATTTTTCTTTTGCATTGAGCCCAATTGTTCCCAAGTAGGAACTGCATCCAGATTAAACTTATATTGATTCATGAATAGATCAGTCAATTCCGTCCAATGAGAAATCTTAAAGCGATCTAATTGAAGATATCATTCTAAAGCAGGGCCTGTAAGACTCTTGTGGAAAAAGCTAATGAGGAACTTATCATCCTTGGACCAAACAGTCATCTTGGTTCCATAACTGATTAAATGAAACCGAGGGTTACCACTCCCGTCATACTTGGCAAAATGAGGAATCTTGAAGTCTTTAGGGATTACGACATCCATGGTAGGACACAGTTCTTCTATTCTAAGCAGTCCATAAGCACTAGGGCCCTTGATCGCTTTGATTTGCTCTTCTATCCTTTCCTTCCATTCTTCTTCCATCTTATCCTTCTGAATTGCCGCATGACCACTCCTAGCAGGAAGTCCCGTTGTCACTGGGATGGACATACATGGTTGTTCCCATATGAATTCAGCATTACCATGAACCTCATTTCAAGTATCCTCTGAAGAACGATACCCTTTTCCGATAGGAATCACTAGCGGTGCAGTACTTGAGGTCCTCCTCTCAACAGGAATCTCAGTGGCGATCCCGGGGTTTGTCCTCATTGAAGTAATAGTTGGCAGACGCGGATGTGCCCCAATTACTCTTGTGCTTCCAGCCGCCCTAATCAAGGTGAGAGTCTCTCTCATGACCAACAACATTTCTTCCATTCTTCTCATAGACTCTGTCATTTCATCCATCCTCCCTTTAATCTCATCAACTTCCATACTCAAGTTTCTCCCTTCCTCAAGGTTATTAACAGTCATTCTGGTATGAGATCTAGGATTGTGAATTTGGGTTTGATTGGTCTCTTCTTTCTTAGGCTGCATAATGGTTCAAACCAATTTGATTTATTAAAATAAAATAATATTTAACAAAGAATGAGATGAGATGCATAAAATGAATGAACTTCGAAAACACTTTTTTCATTTTTCTTTCTTTTTTTTTTAAAAAAAAAGCTATGTCAGGAAAATGCAAGATGTTTTTTTCTTTTTTTCTTTTGAATGCTAGGGATGCTATAAAAATGCAAGATGCTATTTTTTTTTAGAATGCTAAGAATGTTATGAAAATGCAAGCAATGAATAACTTTATTTTTATTTGATTTTTTTTAAAAAAATGTAAGAATGAATGATATGAGAAACAAATAAATAAAGAAGAAGAAGTACGCTTCCTTTTGTGCCCTAGTCAAGTGGAACCTAAGAATTATCAGTGAAAAAATTTTCAGGACAATCTAAACTTCTAAAAAGTCGTAGTTCCCAGATTGCCCTTATCTCGAAAGACAAGGACCCAATTCATGAATTAATCACAAGTTGGGACAAACCCTTTCAATATGATTCATCCATGATAATGGTAACAATCAGGGTGGTGTCTCAACAAATGTCAAGTGAGCATAAAGCCCCTCAATAACAAAAGCTGAGACCCCTCCTACTCCTCGGGTTCGCACAGATTCGGGTATAGAGCCCAAAAAATGTGTGAGGTACGTGATAGTGACGTGTGAGAGGGAGCATACTAACCTGTACAAAAATTTAAAAGACCAAAATACCCCGAACCTGCAAAAGCATATATACAATAGCCAGACAGTAATCATCTATCCTAGGGTTTCAACAATTAAACACAAAATATATACAAGTAAATCATGTCAAAAGAAACACAAAATAATGCTATCAGATATTTACATAAAAATACTAAATAAAATCTATTTACAAACAAATAAAAAAGGACAAAATGGATAAAATAAATAAATAGAGATTATTAATAATTTGCACAACTAATAATAACAGGCTTGACTCTCCAAATATCCCCAGTGGAGTCGCCATCTGTCGCGACCGAGATCACGATGAAACATAGCAACTCATCGGATTTTAGAAAATGAAAATGGAGTCACCACCAATTTTATTTTAACTTAGGAAAAATTGAAAAACCCTTTTTTGAAAATGGTCTTTGAGAATCAGATTAGATTCGGGAGTCGGTTATGCTTAGGGAAGGGTGGAAACTTAATCCCACTGCACCCCTAACACACCCGTCTTAAGACGGTACCTTAAGTCAATTGTGTAAATTCTTAATAATTCTTAGAAATATTTATTTTACCCTTTTTGCAAAATATTGTAACCATTTATAAAAAGAAAATCATAAAATTATGAAAATTTAATTTCGGCTTGACAGAAATGAAATTCTGCTCCTACGTATCCCCTGGTGCAATGGGGAACTCAAAGTTACGTAGTTCTTTAAAAAATAATTATAGGTTGATCAATTTTAATCAAGAAGAAGAAAAAAGAAATGAAAAAAAATTTATTTGAAAATAAATTCATTCTTGCACAGGGTTCAAGTTAGTACTGGACTACTCAATAAACCCTTATGATCCTAACAATATTAAAGATAACATCTGCTATTCAATCAACATCATTGGTCATTGCATTAATTAAAAAAATATATATATATATATATATATATATATATTTTATTTTTTTTTTTTGGGTTTAACATTAGTCACAATATACAACATAAAACATATTATCAAATAGAGTAAACACTATCAACGAGAATTAATCCTAAAAAAAAAAAACAACAACAACTAAACTCAGAATATGTTTTTTTTTCTATTTCATCCTTTTGTGTTTTTTTTTGTTTTACGTTTTTGTACATAAAAAAAAGGGAGGTAACCTTAAGTCAAAAATGGGGCTGCTGGCCCATAAAAAAATCAATTAAATCAAAAGACACTAAATATGAAACTAAAAAGCAAACAAAAAAAAAAGAGAAAACTAATGACTCAAACTAAAAAACATCATAAAATAAAAGAAATGAGCCTAAACTCTTTCAAAATCAAACCCAAAGTGACATGCCCAACAAATCGACTCAAGTAAGAAGAAAAAAAAAATGCAAGTAATCCTAAAACTAAAAACAGAGACATAAAAGGGAAGAAAAAGAAAATAGTAATAGTAGTAATAATAATGATAATAGTAATAATAAAAGATGAAATAGAAAACAAAAAAAACAAGAGGGATCTAGAACTTGGTTGAAACGTAGCTGCAAGGGTGAGGGAGAATGAGTTTAGGTTCGAGAGACGGAGCAGTGAAACCTATTGGGTTCGTGGCACGCACAGCTTCGGCGAGGACGCACGATGGTGCTGGGCTCGGGGATCTTTCTTGGTTCGCAGTGGAGGAGTGGCTCCGCGTGGTGTTCCTAGCAACGTGGGTACTGGATCGCGGTTTTGGCAGCAGAGACACGGTGGCGCACCGTCGCAACTCACCGTCGCAACTCACGTCTCACTCACAGTGGTGATGGCTCTACGGCGGCTGCTTCACAGATCTAGTTCATTGGGCGTTGACGGATGGCTCACGGTGGAGGATACGTAGAACAGGGGTGGTTCTGTTTGTGGGTGGTGCAACGTAGTGGCTCCTGCAGATTTAGGGGTAAAGGATGATGGGTAAAGGGGAGTTATAGAAGTGGGGATGAAGGATAGTGGAGGATGAGGCAGGTTGGTGGTTATATGTGCATGGGTTGATGGAAGGTGGAGGGAGAAGTGAGGTGGGATGGTTAAGATGTGGGGGTGAAAAATGGGGAGCCGTGGAAGGGGTGAGGTTGGATCCGGGAGGTTTATGGGTGGTGTTGGTGGTGGTTTGAAGGAGGTGGCTACGTGGGAAGGGGTTGTGTGTGATGTTTCTTGGTGGTTTGGTTGGGTGTTGTTTAATGGTGGTTGTGTGGAGATGGTTAAATGTTGAAGGTGATGAAGAAGATTGGTCGAGTTGACTCGGCTATGGTGGTGGAACTTGGTGGTTGGAAAGGGAGGTGATGAATGGTTGCGGGGGGATGATGATGGTGCTAGGTTTGGTAATGAGAATGGTGTCTTTTTGTTGTTGGTTGTTGGTCTACTTCCTTGTTGGGTTCGATTTTTGGTTACTATGGAGGGATGGATGGGTTGTTAGGAGAGTGGTGAAGATGATATGGGTTTACGGGGGGGCCTAGAAGTAATTGGTTCGGATAGGTGCTTAGGAGGTTCAAGGGAGCTGAAAGGTGGAGCTTGGGCTGTGAAGATGATAGACGTCCAGATTGAGTGGAGGGTCCAGGAAAGATGATGATGAGAATGAAGTTCAAGATCTCCCCTGGTTGCTTGTTGCTGGCTCTCCCTCTTGCTTCCGTGAGAGCCAAAAAAAAGTGAAAAAGTAGTGTGTGCAGGGGATGCGTGTGCAGTGAGTGAAGCGTGAAGTGAGTGAAGCGTGCAAAGTGTGTGCAGGTGAGCAACCTGAGTGTGTGCAAGTGAAGAAAAAAAATCAGAGTGAGTGTGACTATTTTGTTTTGTTTATTTTTTTACTTTTTTGTTTAGCCCGGTCAAAATTGGGTCTTTACATTGGAAAATCATCATTATCAAATGAATTTGAGTACTTTTATTTGGAAATTGATATTTTTTAATTTAAATTTCTCTCTGTCTTTTATTCTAAACTTTGTTAGATTTTAACTAAATTTAAAAAATTCATGCAAGGTACGGAATTGTGAACACCATACTCTAATTAAGAAAAATTCTTAATTGCAGACAAATATAACACGTTATTTTTACATATATTCACATAAAATAAAACTCACTCACAATCCATAAAAAAAAAGAAATTTATTGGAACCTATTTTTATACATTAATTATATAAGTATATGTAAAAATGACATATTACATCTATACATAACTAAGAATTTCTCTTCTAATTAGTTACTTTTTTTTTATTAAAAATGTTTCATATACTTAATCTGAAGGGTTCAGGAAAACATGCTTTTTATCAACTTACAAATGTTCAAGGAAAACGAGCTTTTGCTTTCATTTTTGCATTTGAAGCTATGTACATCAAATCTTTTAGGTCATTCTCTCTTTAATTACGCTGACAAACTTTTCAATCTCTTATAAATTATCCAAAATTCTTATCAATAATACTAATTATTTATATTTTAATATTGAAGAGTAAAATAAAATAAAAAATTAATGATATTAGGAAAGTAAACAAATTGGACCGTACCAAAGATAAGAGTCCAATCCAATATCTCAAATTTGACTTAAAGCCTATAGCACCATTTTTACATATGAATTGCAGTAATTCATTTCTCAAGGTTATACTTGATTTGACTTACTTATCAAAACCAGATGAATGAGACTCATAGAAGTTTTTAGAGCCATCCCAACAGCCTACGTCAACTATCCGAGAGAAGGGAAAGAACACAAATTAAAGTATATTGAAATGTAAAACAAATAGCTTCATTCATAATTATGTTGATGTATTGTGCGCTAATTATGTTTAACACTACAAAAAATTTGCAAATTAGCTACATAAATTTAGCTATGAAATTTTTTCCTCACTAATGAATATTTTTCACGAATTAGTGATAGATTAGTGAGGAATTAGCTATGAATTAGTGACAACAAAATTTTTGTGATTAATTAATGACTTCAAATAAGTAACAAAAAAAGTTCCTTGTTAATCCCTCATTATTAATAAGGTTGCAAGGGATTAGTGAAAGTTTTTTGTCACTAATTAGTGAATTTCTTATAGTGTTTAAAAGTTAATTTAGATAGGAAATGATGAACACAAATTTATAAATATATACTATGAGGAGTAAAATTTGTTTCAGGGGAACATGCCTTAGAAACTCCTGGTTGATGCTATAGGCCTCTTATGATGAGACAACATTATGATAATTTATAAGCACTCTTAAAAATGATATTGCAACTATACAATATGAGTAAACCTTCTTCCTTCTGCAAATATCATATATATTTTATGCTTTTCTAATTTGAATTTGACAGTAAGATCTTCAAATTGGGTTATAATTCCCAACTGTAAAATTTAAATTTAAATTTAAATGATTGGCCCAAGAGCCTTAGCTGAAGTGGTCACTTTGAAAATTACTTGATGTCGGCTTCAAATTTTACCAAGGCTGTTTTTATTCAACTCTAGTCTTTGTTTCTACACTCTACACTTGGTTAGGTCTCCCTTGTAAAAATAAATAAATAAATAAAAACAATTAATTAAATCGTTCTATACCTAATTAAGGAATATCCAATGCAAGTGCATATTCTTAGCGGAATATTAATGTTAATGATCATGATAAAACAACACAAATCCAACTCCTAATTGATCAACATACAGTTACAAACCCACCAAGAGTTGTCGATTAGGTTAAGAATTTCTTAATTATTATAGCCATTTTGATCCGCATTATTCCATGCATGCTATAATTGTTTCCGTCCCCACTTTAAATGCTTGGGACAAATGGTGGAAAGCAACTAATCAAAGTAATCTCTTTGTCACGTCAAAGAAAAAAAAGGTAATCTCTTTGTGAAATGATATTCTAATAGAAAGTAAACCTAAAAATTTGCTAACTTTTGATTCAAGAATCTCTTTCGATTATTTTACAATGAGCTACAAAATATATTCACATTCTGAGGTGTGGTCTCCACTCTTGATTAGTTGATCTTTTAAAAATTTTGTCGAATAAAGACAAGTGAGAGCTTAACCCAAGAGAAATTCTTAGGTGCACATATATACTAAATGTCTCATGTTGTATAATAAATTAGTGAAAATGGGTAAGTGGATACGGTCAAAACGTATTTTGAACCTCATGACACACGTATTTGCAAACATGTTCACTAGTTCATCACACTGACACGTGTAAAAACAATATACATACGTAGCCTATGAGCTTTACTTATTCTTGGAAGAAACAGTGTTTCTGAAGCATTACCAAAAGCCAACGCTTTGCATGGAGTCAGCTGCTATTGCTTGCAACTGCAAGTCTCTGTAAGCAATCCTTTGACCCATTAAGAGACAGTATTATAGACGAAAATAATATTACTCAAATATCAAAGAAACAAATTTGTGTATATTTTACAAGAAGTTAACGATCGAAATTTACCAAAAGTCAAGCAATCTTTTATAATATATTAATTATAAGGAAAGAAAAATATTATAAAAGATTCTCTTATCAAGGTGTTGAAAATTAGTTTTAAAAATACACATTCATATATATATATATATATATAAAGGAAGATAAAAAAAAACTTTAATTTCTTATTAATGTTATTTATTTCATTTACATTCATTAGAATTCTATTCGGTATTATATCTTTTACACTAAATAGCAAAATCAATTTTCATACTTTTTTAGTTCTAATGGCACCAAAATATAAAATCAAAGCAGAAAATGCAATAAACTTCCTTCAACTATGGGTCATGTGCAGAAAATCTCATTATACTTTAAAACTCATCAATATAATTTTTTAAACTCATCAAACCATACATATTAACTTCCTATAAAAAAAGTTTTTTATAAAATGCACAAAGAGATCAATATACATTAATATACACTATTAAATAGTTTAAGGGATCGTGGTGAATTTTAAAGTATAAAGGAATTTTCACTCACAATTGGATAGAGGTTCTTGGATTTTGCCCAAAATCGAAACATAATTTATATTCCAATTTATTAAATCTCATTCTTATTCCTTTTGTTATTCTTTGTAATTACATCCTTTGGACCGAACTTAACATTAGAATAACAAATTTGGCTCAAGTCTCCAAACCAGTTTAGAATATTAAGGGGGCGTGACTGCTTAGATATGCTAAAATGATACTATAGACACGGTTTTCCGAATAAAAAATTGCTCATTCTGCAAGCTCACAAATATAGCAGCCATCTAAAATTTAAAATTAGATGAATATGGTTATCACCTCAAGCCAAATGAATGTCAAAAAATAAAGAAAGAAAAACATAGCAGAATTATGGGCACAAAACATGAACAAGTTCAGAATCCATATTGTAGCTCAAACGGTTTATGGCATCAAGAATCAATCCCATTCAACTTGTATCCAGAATTCCAGATGGATATAAACCAACCAAATTGTAGAGCTTAAGCTTCAATGGTGAAGGCTGGTGACTGTGTATAGCCCCAAGACACATTTACTAGAAGTGTACGCCTAGCGCAGCTGAGCTGATATTCTTCCAAACCTTTACATAAAAAGAAAGTGATCTGTCAAAGCCCTCAGAGCAATTTTCCTCCGGGCAAAGCGTGAGTATTATATTAAAGAGGATGTTAATAATATATTTTTTAAATATTTTTTATTAATTTATTTTATATATTTAAAAGAATTATTAATAAAAAACATTAATTAATATTTAATTTTAAATTAATAATAAAATAAATATTAAAAAATATCTAAAGGGGACACTCCAATTATTTTTTTATTTATTTATTTTCAAAATATGACTTTTACATGTGTTTAATTTTGTCACATCTTTTTTTTTTGGTCTGATGTCACATATTTTTAACTTGGCCTTCCTCTACAAAATTTTTCTCACTATGACCCCCTCTCATATTTTTTCTAGCTCCGCCCTTTACTAAAAATATAAGATGTGAACAGCATAAGCATAGCATAATCAATCATACATGTTGTTGGATTATATTTAAGATATCATTTAATAATTTAAATAAAATCCCAACCGTCCTCCGGTCCCAAGGGCAAATGAAAATGGAAGGAAATATATGATATTCTTGCTTTGCTGAGACAGCTGACAAAAACATCAAACCCCCTTGCAACCTGCCACCTGCTGAAACTGGTGTTCTTGTCTTGATTTGACTGAATGGAACAAATGAAAATGACAAAGGAGAAGTTAGTAAATTGGGCATTAAGCTAAACTGTTAACTAATAACCAGGGATGGACATCTCTGTCTTGCTAATCCATGCTTATATTAAGATCAAGATCTCAATTTTAACTCATGTAGCAGTTGACTGGACCTCATGTATATTCTTCTCGGACAATTTCTTGAAGAACAGAGATGTATATAACAGTACAAAGGATGCATCAAGACATCTATCAACTATTAAAAAAAAAAGATAAATAAAGTACAAAATACCAAAGAAATCATACAAATAGGGTAAAAAGTCTCAAATCATCCATAGATTCCAAAAACAAAAAAATCCAATAATTTTAACTTTAAGAAAAGTATGAAGACATACATGTAACTGGCGCATTACTCAACTGATGAATGTTTCTTTAAAGGATCTGCCTGTTTCACTCCAATAAAAGCATCAAACTAAAACATGCTAGAACCTGGAACAACTCCTTAAGTGAAAGATCTATGACAGTTACTTATCAGCAAATGCAAACTCCTTAACTACACCATACCCATTCACCACATGTAAGGTTATGTTCCAAACATTGAGGTTACAATGAAACAAAATGATCACTATCATTCTCCTTGTTTCTGCACAAACCAACAAACAAGAAGCTTGGCAGGTAAGAAGAATAATATTCCTCCTCTACCAAAGAAGGCAGTAAAAATGTGACCAAGAAAAATTACACAAATAAATTAAACCTACGAAGTTGCTTGAAGTCACCAAATTTCTGCAGACAACCCAAAACTTCCATACCAGCTATAATGGTGGTATTGCGTAGCTAACAGGTGTGGTTAAACTGCAAACCTAAGCAAAATATTTCTGTAATGGGAAGTTTTTCTCTTTTTACTTTTCTTTTAACAAAGGCAAAGAGAAGCTAGAATTCTCTAGCTGAAATATTCGGGTATTCGGGGTTTGAACCTGGGTCTTATACCTTTGTGGGAGACCCTTCAATAGAATGTGCCGTGTGTGCATGTGTTAATGGAAGTTGATACATGGAAGTACTTTTAAATATATAACAGGACAGTGAGTAGTGAGAAGTGAAGCTTCAAGTAATGTTATATCTCTGAGGAATAATATGCATCATCAGTTCTGCTCAAAACACTGAGATCAAACTGTGTAAGTCAGAAAAGTAAGTATAGAATTAAAGAAAAACAAGTAACTCAATGAGGTTTAAAACGTTTTAAATCTTTATACCTTCCATGATTATATCAAATAAAACATCAAACATTTCCTTATTTACCTCATCTTTTTTCCAAAGAGAAGAACTTGTTAGTCATATCTTCTCCAGCTTCATTTCACTGCATTTAGGGTCATAATTTTTCATCATAACAATTAAATCACAGAAATATTTCTACCTTCAACAGAAGGAACATCAAAACTGAAGCACAGAGTAAGCAAATGGTATAGCAGCTCACAAATTAGTAGGAGGTCCCTATATAAACTGCTCTCAAAATAACTTAACAAGCTAAAATATTTTTAGGTGGCATACAATGCTTTAACCAGAAGCAGTCATGCCAGATATTCACCCCCAACATCTGAAAAACAACTGTTTTATCACTGAATTCCCCCATGACTTGGGCTTCCTGTAGCCAGTAAAAATGTAATATGAACTTTGACTTTTATAAATTCCATATTAAATAGAATGCCAAAAGAAAGGAGCTTTGATATCTTCATATCTCTTTATTATATCCAAGCCCCATAGGCAAAAAGCTTAAAAAATTTCAGGCAACAAGGCAATCCTATAAATTTTGAGATTATGTACTAGAACTAACTACACAGAGAACCTCTCCAGAGTCATATCTCATTAGAGGAAATATAATTAACAAGTAACCTCAACCATTTCTACATGCCAGTTAGTGAGTTAGCTTAAATACTGATAAAGCATAAAATATTAAAGCATATAAAGTAATATCAAAATGTTGGCAGGAAATGTGATAACTGCATGCAAATGAGCGTTCAAACTTCAAACAGCATGTGAAACCCAAAAAAAAGAAAAAAATCAGTTACCATCTTGATTTGAACAAGGCAACTACCTTAATCAGCACAAGTAATATAATAAGGTTGAATTACACGAATTTTGATTCAGAAGTAAAAAAACTTGAGAAACAGGACATCCCACCATCTTTACAGTATGTTGAAATTTTCATTTTATATGGAAGAGTTTTAATTTTAAACGTTGTATAAACTTGAGGAGAAAGAAATCCTTAGAAATACTACATCAGTGAATAAGCTAGCAATATTGTTTATCAGGGCTTTCTTTCAATAGGAGAAACAGTACAGCTTAAGCCCATGGAAAAATCCTTTCTTCAAATCCATCACAAAGTGTTGATCATTTGGCAAGTGTCAAAGAAACAGAAAATGGAATACTATTTTTACCTCCTTCCTCCCTGTGAACACCCAATTTTGACCGGGTTAAAAAAAAAGTAAAATTAAAATATTAAAAAAAAAAAAAAAAAAAAAAAAAAACAAAAAAAAAAAAAAAAAAGGAAAGGGGTGATGCATTAAATGTGTGGTGTCTGCACATGTAAAAGAGAAATGATGAAGGAACGATGCATTAAATGCATAATGTCAACAAGCAAAGAAAAGGGGGGTGAAGGGATTGAAGGAGAAAAAGGTTCTGATAGATAAAGCAATGAGGGGCTCAATGTAAGGAGTGGTTCACGTAAAGAAAAAAAGAGAAGAAAATGTCAGCGGAAAAATGATAAAAAGGAGGATTTTAGATTGCTAGAGGGGGGTGAGAATTTAAAAAAAAAGCCACCTGAGAGCTGGGAGTTTTGGGGAGAAAAGATCTTCTCAGAAGCTCAATACAACATCTTCATCATGAAGCCAACCTCACCACAGCGACGATCAATCGGCAGACCAACCCAAACCGTGAAACCACCATTTTACCCCACAAATCACCAATTGTGAATGACTCTAACCATCTTCATCACTATCCCCCTATTTCACTACCACCACTAATCACCAAGTTCATCATCAAATTCATCTCCACTCCATCACACCCAACGTCCACGACCCAACGTTCACTTCATCAATACTCACTTCTCCCAATCCGTGAGCAACCTCCATCACCTTTCCATAACAACCATCACGCCGTTGCCCTCCCCAAACCGTGAACCATCCTTCACTAACCTTCATCATCTCCCCTCCACCAAAATAACGACTTCACTAACACCAATTACCATCCTCTCACAACCCAAAAAAACGTGAATCACTTATATCTCTATAACCAACTCACCACAACCGAGTCAACTCGGTAATCTTCACCTCCATCTCCACCACCCACAATCACCCCACACTCCCTGCTGTCATCTTCAACTTCCACAACCAACATCACCACAACCCATCACCCAAGCAATCGGAGCTCCCCCCACTGAACCCAACGGTGAACCGCTCTCCGCACCGACCGTCTGACCTCAGAAACCAGATCCCTCCCTGCACCGACCGTCGGACCTCAGAAACCAGATCCCTCTCCGCACCGACCGTCGGACCTCAGAAACCAGATCCCTCCCCGCACCGGACCGTAGCCCGTTAAACTAGATTCCTCCTCGCACTGGACAACCCGTACCGGACCACGAACCAGCAGCGCCACCAGCCGGCCGAACCTGCTCCATCTCTGCCAGCTCCACCGGAGCCACGCACCACCGTGAGCAAATCCACAAAATTTCCCCCTTCCATTTGTTTTCTCTATTTCATTTTTCCTTGTTGCAGAGACCAAGTCTCTCTTTATTTTTGCTTTTGTTTCTTTGCTTTTATCCCTTTTTTTATAACTTTTTTTTTATCAATTGGGTGTTTTAGTGGTTTTTTTAGTAAAAAGTAAATAAAATATTTTTAAAAAAAATATATATGTATAAAAGAAATGTTAAAAAAATAAAGAAAAAAATTTTGCTTTGAGTTTGTTGTGTTTAAGTTGTTTATTTTATTTTGTCCACTTAGCCATGACAATATGTTGTTTGTGTTTACTTGTTTGTCTTAATACTTTTTTTTCTTAAATATATATATATATATATATATATATATATATATATATATATATATATATATATATATAAATAATGCAATGACCAATGATGATGATTGAATAACGAATGTTATCTTCATTGTCGTATGGATCATAAGGATTTATTGAGTAATCTAGTGCTAACTTGAATCCTGTGCAAGAATAATTTTGTTTTCAGATAAAAGCCTTTTCTTTCAAAAAAATCTTTTTTCTTAATTAAAATCAATTAACTCACACTTATTTTCTAGAGAACTACGTGACTTTGAGTTCCTCATTGCACCCGAGGATACGTAGGAGCAGAATTTCATTTCTGTCAAGCTAAAATTAAATTTTCATAATTTGGTGGTTTCTTTTCTTTATTTCCCTTAAAAAAATTAAAAAAAATTTCCAATGTATTGCAAAAAGGGTAAAATAAATATTTTCAAGGATTGTTAAGAATTTGCACAATTAACTTAAGGTACCATTTTCGAACGGGTGTGTTAGGGGTGCTGTGGGATTAAGTTTCCGCTCTTCCCTATCCATAATCGATTCCCGAATCCAATCTGGTTCCAAAAACTATTTTCAAATAAAGGTTTTTCCAATTTTTTTTCCTAAGTTAAAATAAAATTGGTGTCGACTCCATTTTCATTTTCTAAAATCCTTTGAGTTGCTATTTTTTGCCGCGATCCCGGTCGCGACAGATGGCGACTCCACTAGGGAAACTTAGAGAGTCAAGTCTGTTGTTGTTAGTTGTGCAAATTGTTAATATCTGAAATTTATTTATTTTACCCCTTTTACTTTCCTATTTGTTTGTAAATAGTTTTATTTAGCATTTTTATGTAAATATCTGATAGTATTATTTTTGTGTTTATTTTGACGTGATTTACTTGTATATATTTTGTACATAATTGTTGAAACCCTAGGATAGATGATTGCTGGCTGGTTGTTGTATATATGTTTTTGCAGGTTGGGGGTAGTTTTATTTTTTTATTTTTATTTTTTGTACAGGTTTGTATGCTCCCTCACACACATCACTATCACTTATCTCACACACTTTTTGGGCTCTATACCCGAGTCTCATGAAGCCAGGGAATAGGGGGAGTCTCGACTTTTGTTATTGAGGGGCTTTATACTCACTTGACATTTATTGAGACGTCACTCAGATTGTTACCATTATCATGGATGAATCATATTGAGAGGGTTTATCCCAACTTGTGATTAATTCATGAATTGAGTCCTTGTCTTTCGAGATAAGGGCAATCTGGGAACCATGACTTTTTAGAAGTTTAGACCGTCCTGAAAAAAATCTTGCACTGATAGATTGAACATAATGACTGTCAAATCTTAGGTTCCACTTGACTAGGGCACAAAAGGGAGCGTACTTATTCTTCTTTATTTATTTGTTTATCATATCATTCATTCTTGCATTTTAAAATAAAAAATCAAATCAAATAAAGGTAAAAAGTTATTCATTGCTTACATTTTCATAACATTCTTAGCATTCTAAAAAAATAGCATCTTGTATTTTTATAGCATCCCTAGCATTAAAAAAAAAACATCTTGCATTTTCATGACATAGCATTTTTTTTTAAAAAAAGGGAAGAAAAATGAAAAAAGTGTTTTCAAAGTTCATTCATTTTATGCATCTCATCTCATTCTTTGTTAAATATTATTTTGTTTTAATAAATCAAATTAGTTTGAACCATTGTGCAGCCTAGGAAAGAAGAGACCAATCAAACCCAAATTCACAATCCTAGATCTCAGACCAGAATGGCTACTAATAACCTTGAGGAAGGGAGAAACTTGAGTATGGAAGTTGATGAGATTAAAGGGAGGATGGATGAAATGACAGAGTCTATGAGAAGAATGGAGGAAATGTTGCTGGTCATGAGGGAGACTCTCACCTTGATTGGGGCGGCTGGAAGCACAAGAGTGATTGGGGCAAATCCGCGCCTGCCAGCTATTACTTCCATGAGGACAAACTCAGGGATCGCCACTGAGATTCCTGTTGAGAGGAGGACCTCGAGTACTGCACCGCTAGTGATTCCTATCGGAGAAGGGTATCGTTCTTCAGAGGATACTCGAAATGAGGTTCATGATAATGCCGAAATCATATGGGAACAACCATGTATATCCATCCCAGTGACAACGGGACTTCCTGCTGGGAGTGGTCATGCGGTAATTCAGAAGGATAAGATGGAAGAAGAATGGAAGGAAAGAATAGAAGAGCAAATCAAAGCGATCAAGGGCCCTAGTGCTTATGGACCGCTTAGAATAGAAGAACTGTGTCCTACCATGGATGTCGTAATCCCTAAAGACTTCAAGATTCCTCATTTTGCCAAATATGACGGGAGTGGTAACCCTCGGTTTCATTTAATCAGTTACGGAACCAAGATGGCTGTTTGGTCCAAGGATGATAAGTTCCTCATTAGTTTTTTCCACGAGAGTTTTACAGGCCCTACTTTAGAGTGGTATCTTCAATTAGATCACTTTAAGATTTCTCATTGGACGGAATTGGCTGATCTATTCATGGATCAATATAAGTTTAATCTGGATGCAGCTCTTACTCGGGAACAATTGGACTCAATGCAAAAGAAAAATGAGGAAGCTTTCAAGCAGCATGCCCAAAGATGGAGAGCTCTCACAGCATAAGTGCAACCACCATTGACGTTGACAGAAATGTGCTCATATTTTCTAGGGATTCTGGGAGCTCCCTATATTGAGACAATGGCAGGCGACGTTTATCTAGACTTTCTTTGAGTTAATAGGCTCATTTGGGGAGAGGATTGAAATTTTGGTAAAAGCAGGTAAATTGCCAACTTGCAATGATGAAAGTAGTTTCAAGAATGAGTTTTTCCTCTAAGGAAAAAGAATCAAAAGTGAGCTATATGCAAAACCAAAATTGGAAACCCACCATCTTACCCTACCTACATTGTTCACCCTCCATCAACTGGAAACCTCTGAACAATTAGCGATTTGAGACGTTAATTGATGTGATTGTCATCTTAGACTTTTGTGGTGCTGAACTTATGTTAACTTTTTTGAAGCATTGATGTAATGATTTTGTATGGATTCAAGCATATCTTGTTTCCTGTCATTTTCATGGTCTTTCTGGTCATTTTATTGTTCTCTTGTTTATTTAAAGTGTCTTCCTTGTGTTTAGGCCCCATTGGGCTCCATTTCCTGCTTTGACAGATGAGTCATAAAGTTCACATGTGCAGGTGCCATTTGAAAAAAAAAAACAAAACAAAAACAAAAAAAAAAGAAAAAAAAAGAAGAAGAATGAATCAAAATAAAAAATAAAAGAGAGCAAATAAATAATTATTTAGTGCGCATTATTCTTTTGTCTCTAAATTACATTTTTTGAAAATGAACAATCACGATTCGAATTGAAGATTGACTATCTTTCTCTATCCTTCATAAGAATTTATCTTTTCATTATCTCTCGTTGTCCTTTTTGAGCTTGAATTTTTTTTCAATAAACCCTGGACAAAGATCACCCCTATACTAGGGGATGACACAAAGCAAAGGTTGATTGTCATGGTGGCTATTTTGAAGCATAATGAAAAAAAAATTATGAAGAAACAAAAAAAAAGAAAAAGGAAGAAATGGAGAGCAGTAAGAGAAAAGTGTACTTGAAAGCACAAAGGCAATTGACAAAGTTTAACTTTGAACAAGGATCCTTGGTCCCATTCAACCTTTAAACACTTGTTTGAGCTTTATATCTTTCCTTTCATAACCCTTAACCTTGGCCATGTTACGAGCCTCAAAAAGTCCATTTTGATCAATGAAGGATTGTTATCATTTTCATTAACCTTAATTTTGAGACAAATGTTATGCTCATCTAAGTATCTAAGTTATTGCTCTTTAAAAAAAAAAAAAAAGAGACTTACGCCTGGGCAAGTTGCTACCCTGTCCGAACTGGTCCCATACTGGGGCATTCTTCTCCCTAGTTCAATTTGACCTACATCGGAACAAATCCTTTGGGTCACTAGGGCGAGTTTCTGCCCTATTCAGTCCTAAACTGGAGCAAATTTCTCTTGGTTCAATTTGACCTACATTGGTGTAGCTTCGTGACTCACACTGGGGCAATTTTTGTTCACAAATGACATACTCTGAGCCAAATTCCTTTGATACCCTACATAAGGGCGGATTTTTGTATATACCTGATAAAATAATAGTCATGATGTCCAGTTGTCGAGTCTAGATCAATCACGTCCATACTGGGGCAAAAAAAAAATCTTTTGACTTTCTTGCTATTCTACTTCTTGTGTCTTTACCCTTTGTAAATAATACCCTTTCTGTAGTCAAGCTTCCAAGAACAATCTGGAAGTTGTTCGCTTCTTTTCTGTTGTACTTTTTGAATTCATGAGTGTCTGTTACGTAATGCTTCAGGTAAGGTGAACATGAGTACAACACTATGATTTGACCATCTAATGATAATCTCCTGATGAACAATTCAGGTTGAAGAGAACTTGGAAATCCCATTTGATGAAAGAGGAGGTACCTAAAAAGAGAGAGAGAGAGAGGAAAAGCTCGTTAGGTTGAAAACCCGAAAGGGCGGCCTAAGCAAAAGTTAGAGCAATAAAAAATGGAAAAGAGCCTGTAGTCTGAAAACCCGAAAGGTCGGTCTAAGTAAAAATTAGGGCAAATAAATGGGCAAAATCTCAGAGAAAGTTAGCCTTAAATGCCTTGAAGGGTGCACCAAACTGGGGCAATTTTGAATTGCGTTTGATCAGCTACATAGGGGCAATCCCATTTGCATTCAGTTGGCCATACTGGGGCAAAATTTTTGAAGGATTAAAGAGAGATGTGTTGAAGGAAGTAGCAACAGAGACAATGATTGAGTTATCAAGTAGTTGCAGGGAATCAATTAAATGAGAGACAAGGTTAAATACTGGGGCAAAATTTTCTCTCAAGGAATCAGCCAAGCAATGGTTCATCTCATTTCTCAAAAGGAGAGCTGAGAGCGAAAAAAAAAAAGGGAGAAGAAGAAGGAAAGAACCGAAGGCTCTAAGGAAGAAAAACATGTGAACAAGGGTTTTGATTGGCCAAAGCTTTCCAAAAGTCGACGTTGGTTCAAAGGACTTTAATAATAAAAAAAAAGGAGAAGAATAAAATTAAAAAAAGGGGGAAAAGAGAAAAGAAAAAGAAAAGGAAAAAAAAAAAAAAAAGAAAAATAAAAAAATAAAAAAAAAAAAGAAAAAGAAAAATCTTTTTGGATCAAGCTATCTTGTCTTTTTAAATCTCTGTTTTTCGGGAACACAGTAGTCTGCCTGCCTTTAAATTTCGGGACTCAGTTGCCCACTGTCTTTTTAAATTCTGTTGAGCGCATCGGCTCCATGCATTTTAATTTCTGTCAATTCTTTTGAGCGCACCGGCTCCATGCATTTTAATTTCTATTAATTCTGTTGAGTGCACCGGCTCCATGCATTTTAATTTCTGTAAATTCTTTTGAGCTCATCGGCTCCATGTATTTTAATTTTTGTCAATTCTGTTGAGCGCATCGGCTCCATGCATTCCATGCATTTTAATTTTTGCTGAGCGCATCGGCTCCATGCATTTTAAATTTTGTTGAGTGCATCGGCTCCATGCATTTTAATTTCTGTAAATTCTTTTGAGCGCATCGGCTCCATGCATTTTAATTTCGGTCAATTCTTTTGAGCGCATAGGCTCCATGCATTTCATGCATTTTAATTTCTATTGAGCGCATCAATTTTTTTAATTTGAGCGCATCGGCCCATGCATTTTAATTTCTGTTGAGCGCATCGGCTCCATGCATTTTAATTTCTGTTGAGCGCATCGACTCCATGCATTTTAATTTCTGTTATTTCTTTTGAGCGCATCGGCTCCATGCATTTTAATTTCTATCAATTCTTTTGAGTACAAAAGCCCCATGCATTTCATGCATTTTAATTTCTATTGAGCGCATCGACTCCATGCATTTCATGCATTTTAAATTCTTTTGAGCACATCGACTCAATGCATTCCATGCATTTTAAATTTCTATCATTTATTTTTTAGCACATCGGCTCCTGTCATTTAAATTTCTGTCATTTATTTTTTTAAGCGCATCAGCTTTGTATATTTTATTGTCCTAGCATTGTTTTGTATTTATCATTTTTTTACTTTGCCGGACAAAATTGGAGTTCATGTCTTTACTCGTTTCTTACGACGATAATAAGAAGACCACAGTTTTCTTATTATCTAATAAAAAACAAATAAAGAGGGGCAACTGTGAACACTTAATTTTGACCGAGCTAAAAAAAAGTAAAATTAAAAAAAAACAAAAAAAAACAAAAAAAACAAAAAAAAGGAAAGGGGCGATGCATTAAATGTGTAGTGTCTGCACACGTAAAAGGGAAATGATGAAGGAACGATGCATTAAATGCATAATGTCAATAAGCAAAGAAAAGGGGGGGATGAAGGGATTGAAGGAGAAAAAGGTTCTGATAGATGAAGCAATGAGGGGCTCAATGTAGGGAGTGGTTCACGTAAAGAAAAAAAGAGAAGAAAATATCAGCGCAAAAATGATAAAAATGAGGATTTTAGATTGCTAGAGGGGGGTGAGAATTTAAAAAAAAAGCCACCTGAGAGCTGGGAGTTTTGGGAGAAAAGATCTTCTCAGAAGCTCAACACAACACCTTCATCATGAAGCCATAACCTCACCACAGCGACGATCAATCGGCAGACCAACCCAAACCGTGAAACCACCATTTTACCCCACAAATCACCAACTGTGAATGACTCTAACCATCTTCATCACTATCCCCCCACTTCACTACCACCACTAATCACCAAGTTCATCATCAAGTTCATCTCCACTCCATCACACCCAACGTCCACGACCCAACATTCACTTCACCAATACTCACTTCTCCCAACCGTGAGCAACCTCCATCACCTTTCCATAACAACCATCACCCTGCTGCCCTCCCCAAACCGTGAACCATCCTTCACTAACCTTCATCATCTCCCCTTCCACCAAAATAACAGCTTCACCAACATCACCAACACCACCACCATCCTCTCACAACCCAAAAAACGTGAATCACTTATATCTCTATAACCAACTTACCACAACCGAGTCAACTCGGTAATCTTCACCTCCATCTCCACCACCTATAATCACCCCACACTCCCTGCTGTCATCTTCAACTTCCACAACCAACATCACCACAACCCATCACCCAAGCAACCGGAGCTCCCCCCACTGAACCCAACCATGAACCACTCCTCGCACCGACCATCGTACCTCAGAAACCAGATCCCTCTCTGCACCGACCGTCGGACCTCAGAAACCAGATCCCTCCCCGCCGTCGGACCTTAGAAACCAGATCCTTCTTCGCACCGACCTTCGGACCTCGGAAACCAGATCCCTCCCCGCACCGGACCGTAGCCCGTTAAACCAGATCCTTCCTCGCACCGGACAGCCTGTACCGGACCACGAACCAGCAGCGCCACCAGCCGGCCAAACCTGCTCCATCTCTGCCAGCTCCATCGGAGCTACGCACCACCGTGAGCAAATCCACAAAATTTCCTCCTTCCATTTGTTTTCTCTATTTCGTTTTTCCCTATTGCAGAGACCAAGTCTCTCTTTGTTTTTGCTTTTGTTTTTTGTTTTTGTCCCTTTTTTTTATCAATTGGGTGTTTTAGTGGTTTTTTTAGTAAAAAGTAAATAAAATATTTTTAAAATATATATATATATATGTATAAAAGAAATTTTAAAAAAAAAAAAAGAAAAAAATTTTGCTTTGAGTTTGTTGTGTTTAAGTTGTTTATTTTATTTTGTCCACTTAGCCATGACAATATGTTGTTTGTGTTTACTTGTTTATCTTAATACTTTTTTTCTATATATATATATATATATATATATATATATTAATTAATGCAATGATCAATGATGATGATTGAATAACGAATGTTATCTTCATTGTCGTTTGGATCATAAGGGTTTATTGAGTAGCCCAGTGCTAACTTGAATCCTGTGTAAGAATGATTTTGTTTTCAGATAAAATCCTTTTCTTTCGAAAAAATCTTTTTTCCTTAATTAAAATCAATTAACTCACACTTATTTTCTAGAGAACTACGTGACTTTGAGTTTCTCATTGTACCCGAGGATACGTAAGAGTAGAATTTCATTTCTGTCAATCTAAAATTAAATTTTCACAATTTGGTGGTTTTTTTTCTTTATTTCCCTTAAAAAAATTAAAAAAAAATTTCAATGTATTGCAAAAGGGATAAAATAAATATTTTCAAGGATTGTTAAGAATTTGCACAATTAACTTAAGGTACCGTTTTAGAACGGTAGTGTTAGGGGTGCTGTGGGATTAAGTTTCCGTCTTTCCCTATCCATAACTGATTCTCGAATCCAATCTGGTTTCAAAGACCATTTTCAAATAAAAGTTTTTCCAATTTTTTTTCCTAAGTTAAAATAAAATTGATGGCGACTCCATTTTTATTTTCTAAAATCCTTTGAGTTGCTATTTTTCGCCGCGATCCCGATCGCGACACTCCCATAGCCCAATGGGCAATGATTTTAAAAATTTCAAGCCATGTGCCAATCCAATTCAGGGTATATATGACATGATGTAAAAGCATTGAAAACCTCGTTGTGGCAAGTATCCACCAACCTCATGAAAGAAAATGTTTATGAAGGTGATACAACAAACAGATAAAAGGGTAAATGATTAGTAAAACAATCAACAAAAGTTCCAAGTTAGCAAATGAAATAAAACCATTATAGAAGTTGAAATCCTGCATTAGAAAGAAGTAGCACAAGTGCTTATATACAGTGATGAAATATAATAAAGTCCAATTGCTCAAAACGGTCATTCGTAAGCCAAATTTTTTATGAACATCACATGCCACCATTCCCTCAGATATCTCATAGATTCAATTTTTCCTGATATAACTTCAATAACTGAGAAGTTTCCTCCCCTTCAAAATACTTCACATACCTTTCAAGGAACGACTTTTTAGATATAGAAAATGGTGTAAGTATGCTGGCATTCTTGTTTCTCAAACCTTTTGAGAGTAGATACCGGAGAACCAAAGCCCTTGGAATGATCCTATTCTCAAAACCAAATCCAAAAATTTCTGGTCTTTTGACAGTGCCAAAGAGTTCCAACCTAACTAGTTGACCCAAAATCTCATCACCTCATTAATATTATTCTTGAATGCCAACATACAGAGGGGCTGCCTCCTAAATGCTTCAAGAATGCTTTCTTCAGACCAACCCCAGCTCTTAAAGGCAGCAACTTTGGCATCCCACTGGGATTTGGTTACAGATATTTTGGCAATCAATGCCAAACTAAAAGCAGATTTTAAAAGGATCAAATTCCAACTCTTTTAATTCCTCCAATGACTTCATCAAGTCAGATGAGCTGAAAATACTAGGCCATTTACGAAGCAATATGGCAATGTCTGAGTTTGTCACACCATTATCAAGCAACAATTTGACATTATGTGTCACAACATGGCTAGAAAAGAAAGCTGCATCTCGCTTTATACAAGAAATGACCTTCTCATCAGAATGGAGGAATCTTTTCACCAATTCATAGGTGGGGATTATATGATTCTCCAATCTTCTTTGTAGGAATCTGGGGCTCATACTCATGATGCAGACGATGTCAAAGGTAGAAGCACCTTTGGAGACTAAAAATTCAAACTTTGGCAAAACCCTTTTGTGGGGATCGCACGAAAGCAGCCATGGTGCCCTTCTAATAATGCTATATCTCTGAGGGTTAGAGAAACCGTGGTTTCTGAAGAAGGCGAGAACTGAACCGGGCTTTTGTGGGGTGTCGAAATCAACTAGCTTTGAAGCCTTGAGAGCAGTTTCTGATGATAACCCACAATTGTTTATGAGAAACGACACCATAAATGAGTGTTAATGTGAAGTGATTGTGCTGTATTTTTCTAGAGAGACTGGAGATGATGGGTAGTGTTGCAAAAGAAAAGACGATAAGATTTTGGGATTGATGAGGCTCTTGAGATACCCTTCAAGGAGAAAAGAGCTTTGCAGAGGTGGGAATCGAACATTTGAATTTTGAACAAAGCTCCAGACTCGTGAAGCTTAATGTGATTTTCAGATAAACAGGTGAGGAAGGAGGTTAACCGTACCAGCATATACAATGGGATGGCATGCATATAAAAAAAATTGTTGCTAACTAGTAACTAACAAACCCCTAAACATAGGAAGATAATAATATTCAGACTAAATCTCCAAGCCTCCCAAACCCAACAACCTTGAGACAATCAACTGGTTAGGTACAGTGGAAACTGAATTGTGCTTTCAAAAAATATCTTATATTTTTATCATAAACAGTATATATATATTTTTAATATTTTTTAATATTATTTATTATATTTATTTTTATTATCATTTTTTTTACTTAATCATAATTCTTAAAAAAATATAAATAGTCATACATCTTTTTAAAAAAATATAAAACTATCATTTTTCTTAGCTCCTTTGATAGATTAGTTTCACACGTAAAAGATGTGTATGTTTGATACTCACTTTAATACTCAAGTTAGGTTATTAGGTATTTTATTAGTAATTACTTATATTTAATACTCTTTTTGTTTTGGGTCTGAGGGAAAGGGCTGGTCTAGTGGTGGGTCATGGGAAAAAGTCTGCAAGGAACTCCGTGGGGAGTAGGGGAGTGGAAAGGGAATTGAGTGTCTTGTGAGATTTAATCTCCGGTACTTTCCTTATATGTAACAATGAAACTGTCTCAAGGGAACATATAAAATCATTAATTAATAAATACTTAACAAATCATTATGGATATTAAGGAAAATTTTATTGTATTTATATTTTTTTTAATTTAGTATCTAATGTAAATTATCAAGTATTTTATTAATTATTAATTATTTTTAAATATTTATTATGAATTTAGTATTTAATAAATATATAATAACTCATTATGAATACTAAACCTATCAAGTTACCACAAAAATTTTCAAATATTAAACTTATAAAGATACCATAGCAATTCCCAATTCCATCGCCAACAAAAAAAAAATAGGGATCAATCCAACTCAAGATTATCCACCCTATATATGGCTTATCTCTAACTATAAAACTTCTCAAATGAACTTAAATTCTTTACTTACACTATATTTAGATAATAGGTAATGAGAGGAATGAAAAGAAAATGAGCGGAAAGGAAATAACTTTCATTAATTGAGAATTTTAAAATATATGAGAAGATAACGGAACACATAAAGAACTATTTCCCTCTTCTTCCATTCAAATACTCAACTTTTGTTTCTCTTAAAATTGAGATGAAATGAGAAAACACATGAGTAATAAAGTTTCGTTCCGTTTCGTTAATGAAACTTTCAAACAAATAGAATGATAATTAATAATTTCGGTTTATCCTCACATTTTTGTTTCATTCCATTAATAAAAAAAAAATCCAAAGCCAGGATTATGTTTACTTGGCAACTCCAAGTATACTTATCCATAATATCAAGAATGATTTGGAAAATGTTGAATATACATTAAAAAAAATTGACATCTCTTAATAGAGATTTTAATTGGTTGTTAACGAACGTATAACTCAAATTGACACTAGCTTAAGGTGATCTTAAGACTTGAGTATGATATTGATGTTGGAAGTTAGATTTTTCACTATGTCACCTCCCTTTCTTATCTAAAAATGATACTTAGCTCGGGTCTTTAGGAGCCCGGAACATCTTGACATCCTCACTTCATTTAGGTTATGTTTAGATATTTATTAATTGATAGAATGAAATAGAATAAGATGTAATGAGATGAAATAAGATAAAATGAAATAGAATGAAATAAAAGTACCATTTTATTATTTGGATATTTTAAGATGGAATGAAGTAAAATTATAACTTCATTGTTTGGAAAGTTAATTATTTTTAATGAGATGAGATGAAATCATAAACATAATAATAATAGAAAAGATAATTCTCATAATAATAATAGAAAAGATAATTCTATCTCATACTCTCAAATTGAGGAGAAGAAAATTAGTAGTTTTTAGTGGGATGTAATGAAATCAATTCCACTCACTTCCATATCATTTCATCCTTTTTTAATATACTCAAACAATAAAACATATCTTTATTACATTTCATTCTCTCCATTCTACTCAATCCCACCAATTCAAACATACTCTTAAATTTGGAGTTAACATCTAAAATGTGTGATTAGTAAAAGGAGCCGGGCTACATCCGGGACATATAATCCGAGACGTGTAGCTGCCCTCTCTTATCTATTTAGGTGCTTGCACCTTCAACAAAATAAGAATAAAATTATAATTGGTTAGCTAATTAGTACTCAACTAGTAAACCCATTCGTGAGATTCAAAGAATTTTTTTAAATTTTTTTTTAATCACATTTGCTATGCCTTTTTTCTATTGTTTCTTTAAATATTATGAATCAAAATTTCAGATTATTACTTGATATAAGAATTTGTTCATTTATCCAGTAAAAAAAAAGTTCATTTATTATAATATAATAAATAATAAATAAATAAATATAATATAATAGATAATTTTATTGATTTAATTATTAGGTAATAAATGAAAATTAATAATAGTTTTTATACGAAAATAACTCATGAGCTTGTCTCTAAAGTAAACAAGTAAATGTATATCTACCTTTAATTTAATAAAGTACGCATGATATTAGCACACTAAATGATTCAAGAATAAATATATTTTTATTTTCTCACTTTAGAGATAAGTTCATTTTAAAATATATTTTTTTCTTTTTGAACATATAAAAATTTGATAACCAAAAAAAATTATATATATATAAAGGACACAAAATATATAAAATATATTAAAACCATAAAATTATTAAAAATAACAGGAAATGCACTAGAAACCTTACTTGATTAACAAAAAAAAATTGGATATTAAAACTATAATTTGCATTTCAATTAAAAAGATATTGATGTAATTTTGTACAACTTTAAAAATATTTAATAATATAAAATAAATTATTTTTATGTATTGTTTCTTTTAATATAATTTCTTCTAATATAACTTGATTAAGATACAAATATAATAAAATAAAAAAATTTAAAACATATATAAGCAACCTGATGTTAATACAGTGCAAATATACATCATCTTAATTAAATGGTTATTTTTAATATATTTTTCATTTTGGTGTACAAACTGGGGGTTAAGTCTAATATCTTTTTTTATTATTTGTATTTCAGTATTTCTAATATTATTTTGAACAATATGTAAGTGCTACTTGCATTAGATGCACTTTGTCTATGATAAATATTAATATATTATTACTTCAATTTGATGTAAAAGCAGTAGGGTGGGAATGAAAAATAAAGAAGAGCAAAGCAGAGGTACGGTATGAGAACTACCTCTCTTAACCAAGTTAAGTAGAGACTTGGAAATGAAAAGTAGTTGAGCGGTAAAAATTTGACGTGAGTTAAAAAGAGAGGCTGTCACGTGGCAGAGAGATGTAGTTAAATTAGGAAAACAAGAAATTTTATGTGAATTAAAAAGAAAATTTATCTAAAAAGAAAATTAGTCCAATTAATAAAAATTTTTTAAATTGAAAACTTAATTTAATGGACATGACAAAGAGAGGTGGTGTAATTAAATAAATAATGATAATGATTAGTTAGTTAATTAACATTTAGTTTTTAACAATTGTATAAATAGGTTATTGAAGGATAAAAAAAGATTTATAATAAATGTTTGATTTAGAATTGATAAGATCAAAGATCTTCATGAAATCAAAGAACTTGAGAATTGCTAAATTTAAAAATAAATTAGCCATTAATTCATGGTACATATTTAGTGTATAAGGAGGTTTTTAAATCCTTAATCAAAAATCAATATTCAATATTGAGAAATTTTTAAATAATGCCACATAAACAAATTTTTTAAGTTATATTCATGCCATGCTAACATAAGATAAGATAAGATAATAGGATAATTCATAAGATATGATAAAAAATTAATAGGATAAGATATAAATAGAACTTATCTTTTGTTTGATAACAAAAACGGATAAATTAATTGATTGCATAATTTTTTTTAAGACCAAAAACTCATCCTTGCGTTCTGCATAAAATTAAAATAATTAAAAAATAATAATGAAAACCGCTTTATGATTCATGGCGGTGGTGCTGGTGGCTCCAGTGGTGGTGGTGATTAGCAAAGAGGGGGACGAGGCTAGAGAGAGATAATCGACGAGTGAATTAGGGTTTTGGTAGGGTTGAAATGAATTCAAAATTAAAATTATTGATAAGAAATAATTAAAAAAATAAAATGCTGAGTGGTGACGACCATGGTAGATGGCGGCCTGGTGGTGGTGGTGGGTTTTGTGGGTTAAGGTAAAGAGCCCTACTAATAGTGGTGAAAATAAATAACCCTATGCGGTAGTGGCTTAATGGGTGGTGGTGGACTTGACCAGGTGAAATTTCATGACAAATTTCTAATGAAAAGTAGTTGAGTGGTAAAAATTTGACGTCAATTAAAAAGAGTGGCTGTCACGTGGCAGAGAGATGTAGTTAAATTAGGAAAAAAGAAATTTTATGTGAATTAAAAAGAAAATTTATCTAAAAAGAAAATTAGTCCAATTAACAAAAATTTACAGGATTGAAAAGAGAATTTGTGACATGACAAAGAGAGGTGGTGTAATTAGAATAAATAATGATAATGATTAGTTAGTTAATTAACATTTAGTTTTTGAACAATTGTATAAATAGGTTATTGAAGGATAAAAAATTTATTATGTATTGATTTGAATATAAGATCAAAGATCTCATGAGGCATGATGACTAAATTCTCTAGATTAGTCATTCCATTCACATATTTAGTGTATAAGGAGGTTTTGGATGAGAGAAGGAAGCAAAACACTTAATAGAGAAATTTTTACATAAATTTATAATATTCAAATTAGGTGTAATAGGTCAATTGTATCATTCATTGTGATAAATTATGATAATTAATCATTAATTATTTATAATAATTATTTATTAATTAATGATGTAATTAATTTAATACACTCAATTTGAGTACTCTAAATTTATTCATGAATTTATCCATTAACATACAATCCAACAATTTACACATTAAATGATTTTCTTTTCATTTTTCTAAATGTTATCCATATAATATAATTTATCCATTACTAAGAATTACTTTTTCCTTTCAAATTGACCTCATATTTTATTTGTCATTTACTTCCTTTGTTTAATTTATTTGGATTTTATTACTTTATTTTATAATCATTTCACTTTTATATAAAAACACAAACTTAATTTTATGAACAAAATTCAAACACAAGTTTAGGATCCTTAAGTACCCTCTCACAAGTGCTTTCCATCCTTAACATGTTCCTTCTAATTTCAAGCCTACGTATCACTTGCTTTTTACATACATCCTCTCACAATTATATAATTTCAGTACATCTAACCACATCATTTACATACATACATCACTTTATATATACACAAATTTTATGATATAATTACAACTAATCCTATCTTATTTTCTATACAATTATACTCTGATTCTATCACATAACTTCATGTGTAAAGTGTTTTGTCTCACATAAATAGGCAGGTAACATTTTTCATATAATTTTTCCATTTGATTGCAACTATCCCACTAGAATTTTTTTCACACCTCTACTTTAATTTTGCCAAATCTCTTATGTGGGAGATGTGAAATAAAAAAGTGATATGTAAGCAACATTTTCCCATATATTAAACCCATCCAGAAATTCGAAGATCCAATGATATTTGAACTTTCATTTAGAAGATCTTGAAATCCAAGCGTTATGTCCCCAAGAAATAAATAAATACAAGCGATAGTTGCTCATGTCAAAAGACAGTTACAGATGGTTCCCGGAATATTTGTACATTTCACTCCTGTAAAACATCAAGCTAACGCGTGGCATGCTAAACAAACCTGGAACAACTTGCATGCAATACATCCTTTTCCATTTGCAACACAATTCCCCAAATAGTACGAGCTTTTTAATAAAATCATTTCTATTTACCTCCCGTATGATGTTCCATGACAAGAACCTTTCTTTCAATGAAAATGGTTTATGACCATCTTTTTCAAAACCAAATCAATTGTACGTAATAAGAATACATTAATCCTCTCCCAAATATAGGCAGTCAAAAATTGATTTAGAATTGCAGGTTCGAAAAAGAATGAAAATTCAGAAAGTGTGTTTGTGATCATCAAGCAGTGGCCTAATTGCAAATCCAAGGAAAATTATACATGTATTCTGTGCCAATCCACTTTAAAACATTACAATGATGGTCTCTCGAGAAACTGCACTCCACATGTGTAAAGACAATGGCAACTTCAACGCAAATTCTATGGTGACAGAGGAAGGCATATTTGCATGGAAGCTGCCACGGGCTTTGGGAAATCAAGTAACTCAATCTTGTTTAAGTAGTTTTAAATCTTTATGGCTTATAAAAATCACGTAAACATCTCATATTCCCTATTTTTCATATATTCTCAAAGTAAAGAACTACATCTTATCTGCATATTATCAAATGATAATTTTGTGGCATGGAATGATCCCATTTTTCTTCATATTCCTTCAATCATAGAGACGAGAAACTTCTTTAGGAACACCATGTCAGAGTCAACAATTTTTTTTTTCCTGATAGAGCAGGGTCAACAAACTTTCAGCCAGCTAAAAATCATCTCAATAAAACCTTTCATCAGAGAGAACTCTAAACTAAAGAAGGTAAGTTATTGGTTTAGTGATTAATAGTACTGAGCCCCACACATTAGTAGGAAGTGCTGAGTCAACTCTTTAGAGGTATACCCTTTAACCACGGGGAATAGCTCAGTGTACACTGAGTTTCATGTGGGCGAACTATACCTGCAGTGCAAGGTTCAATATCGATTGGAAGCACCTTTTGGTCAGGGCGAAGCCAACACCCGAGCACCCAAGCCGGGGATAATCCTGCACAAAAAAGGTGTGAGGACACCTCATGATCTTACTAAAAATAAAGTCCATTACCTGCCAGAAATCATTTCAAAAACTTCTCTACCAAGCTAGCATACAATGATATATCCCAAAACAGTCACATAACATACTTACAAAGTATCTGAAATACAATAGTTCAAGCACTCAAATTTTCCCATCGCTTCAGCATCCTGTACTTGGAAAAAATGCAGAACATTGAACATGAATCTTTGTAATTAATAAATTGCAGAATAGCAAAAAAAATTTAACAATCACAAGAAAGACCTTTGGTATTATGAAGACGGATATACATTACAAGCAACATGCCAACATGTGACAGAATCTAGAGAAATGAAGTAACTCCGTATGGCATAAACACAAAAGCAGGTTGTAACCACAGGCTAGATCATTTGAACTTTTTTAAGTCTATCAATGCATCAGGTATTATTATCATTGATATACATCACAAGTATGACTAGAATCAAAAAGAACAAGAAGCAAGAGAGCATAGCAAACAAAACAAGTCAGCTGAACTGGTTTCAATTCTAGTCTAGACAGGAAGAATTTCAAAGGAATGAAGCAACAAGATAAGGTTAACTTATACCAATTTTTCATTAAATTGGGAAAATTTTGATGAGCACAACATGCCAGTGTTCTCCCTGGTATATGCTGGATTCAATTTCATTGTTTCCTCAGACAGAATATGAGATCAAATCAAATGGATTAAAAGATTCCGCCTTAAAACATTTCACAAACTTTTCAGAAGTCAAGTATTTGATGAACGTGACATGTCATTGTTCCCACTGTGACCTGTTATCTTCAATATTCAATATTCATTTTTTCCTGATACAGCTTTAATAGCTGAGAAGTTTCCTCCTTTTCAAAACATTTCACAAACCTTCGCAGGAACAACTTCTCAGACATAAAAAATGGTGTAAGTAAGCTGGCACTCTCGTTTCTCAGACCTTTGGATAGAAGATAGTAGACAACTGAAGCCCTTGGAATGATCCTTTTCTCCAAACTATATCCAAAAACCCCTGGTCCTTTGACCAGGTGAGAAGAACTCCAGCCTAACTGATTAACCCAAAATCTCATCACCCTATTGATTTTATCACTGGATGCTAACATACAGATGGGCTGCCTCCTAAATGCTTCCAAAATTGTTTCTTCAGACCACCCCCAGTTCTTAAAGGTATCAATTTTCTCACTCCACTGGGATTTGCTTACAGCTCTTTTGGCAAGCAATGCATCACCAAAGTATGATTTGGAAGGATCAAATCCAAGATTTTTTAACTCCTGCACCGTCTTCCCCAAGTCACCAGAGCAGATTACATAAGGCCTGCCACGAAGGACTCTGAAAATGTTGAAACTGGCCACACCATTATCAGCCAACATTTTGACATTAAGTGCTGCAGAATTACTAGCAAGCAAAGATGGACAATGAATTATAGAAGCAAAAGTCTTTTTATCAGATTGAAGGAATCTATTTACCAATGCATAAGTAGGGATTATACGATTCTCCAAGGTTAATTTTAGGAATCTGGGGTTCGCTGTCACAATGCGAATAATATCAGAGGTAGAAGCGCCTTTGGAGAGTAAAAATTGAAACTTTGGCAAAACCCTTTTGTTGGCATCGCATGAAAGCAGCCACGGTTCCCTTCTGATGATATGATAGATATTTGAGTCAGAGAAACCGTGGTTTCTGAAGAAGGTGAGCACTGAATCGGGCTTTTGTGAGGTCTTGAAACGAGCATGCTTGGAAGCTTTGAGAGCAGATTGTGGCGAGAACCCAAAATTGTTGATGAGGTAAGACACCGCAAATGGGGAGGGTGGATCAGAAGTGTTAGTGCAGAAATTGAGAGAAAATTGGAATGGGTAGCACTGCAAAAGAGGGTAGAATTTTGGGGTTGGTGATGTTCTTGAGATACCAATAGCATTCAGGGAGAGAAGCACTTTAAACATGGAATGGTGATTCATTTCAAGGGGTTAGAAGGCCAATGAACAGTTTTTGTGCGGGGTGAGAATAGTGAGATGCTGTTTAGGTTGACGAGGGTTTTGTGACGGGGTTTTATTTTATTAAACTGTCGTTAACGATAAAATTATTTATCATCATATATTTTTTAAAATGATTTATTAAAATATTATTTTTTTTTGTCTAAATTATATATTAAATTATCATATTTTTTATTCATGTAATATTTTATTATTATTTTTTATTTACATGAAAACGTCATCTTATATGATATTTTTCATATTAAAATATTATGTAAATGATGTTTTTAACTTAAAAATGTCAACACGAGCCCACACTCTTCTCATTTGTCTATGTCCATTTTTTATTATCTTTTTTGCTTCACCAAATACGCACTATTTAAAAGACTCGTCACTACACAAATCTACTCAGTATTATATAGAGGGAAGAGCTCAAGAGTGGTAGTTGCTAGAGTAGAGGTAGGTCCATGTCCTTCAATAATATTTTTTAAAGATAATATTATGAGTAAATTCTTATATTTTGCTCCACCTGAGATCTTATATTTTTTAATTTGATCATTCTTATGACAATATTTTCAATTAAGAACTCATAAGAAACATATATGATATATGTTATTACAATTAATACAAAATATAAATAGTAATTGGTGAATTGGTAAATAGAGTAGAATTTTTAGTTAATTAAAACATATTTCATATTTTTTTACGTATAATTCATACAATTCACACTATGTACTTTATTAATCACACTATTAATTAGTCAATCAAAAAGTAAAAATTTGTAAAACATCTAAATACGTTTATATATTAACATTAATCTAATAAAAAACCCAACTTCATTTAAAAAATTCAAATATTATAATAAATATTTACATATAAGGAATAATATCTGAATATGATCAAACAAAAGATTGATTCACTTCTATGACTCAAATGAATTATAAGAGAATTGAGAGAGAGAGAATTTGTATTGAAAATTTTGAATCATATTCATATTTCATATTTTTTCATAATCATTCTTATCATGACAAACTTGTTATTTTCACCCGCTTTAACGTTTTTTATTAAAAAATTGACATAATTTTATTATATAATTTTAAAAGAATTACATCTTGATAATAATAATATAATTTTAGTAAAAAGCCCTAAAACTTCAACTTTGAAGTTGATTTAATAATGAAGATTCTATAAAAATTTTATGTTATTATTTATAAAAAAAAATTCATATATTTTATTTTTCTAGCTTCTCCCTTCTCACATCATATTTTCCATCTTTTCTCTGGCCAAATAAAAAATTATGCAAAAGCTTTTTTCTAAATAATTGCATAAATGCGTTGACCTCCCAAAAAATACATAAATCTGTTTAATTTAATCATGGTACCAAGATCATCAATAGAAAAGTCATAAACGTATTTAATCCAACAAGAGTATCAAAATCACAATAGCAAAATCATCAATAGTAATATAACAAAAAAGTATGAGATTAATCTTATTTAAAGTAGTGTTATCCCAACAATTTATTTCCACAAGTTCGAATATAACATTATTAGATACACTAATACATATAATTACACGTCAATGAGATGAAATTCCTAAAAATGATCGAATGTGGTGGCTTTAATACAATGAGAGGATTCTAAGGGTTAAGAAGGACTTGAGTGTGAGGGGATATGGTGGGTAACCCTAATATATTATTACTTCAATTCGATGTGGTAGGGTGAGTAAGAATATGTACAGTAGGTAAACCAAGATATGGTGGTAGTAACTAAAAATTTGGTGGCCGGTAGAGAGAGTAGGAAGAATAAAGAATATGGTGAATAAATGTATGATAGATAATATGTAGGTGGTAGCTAAGTGACATGTCAAAGGGTATGTAATAGAATAAATAATACAATGATTAGCTTAATTAACATTTAGTTTTTGAACAGTTGTATAAATAAGTTCTTGAAGGATATTATTATGTATTGATAATATAAGATCAAAGATCTCACGAGGCATGATGACTAAATTCTCTAGATTAGCCATTTCATTCACATTTTTAGTGTAGGAGGTTCTGGGAGTCGTGTCATAAATCTACAACCTTGTAGAAACGGAATCCTCGATATGTCGAAGTCGTATTCGAGTATTTGCTAACCATGTCCTCTTTCTACGCTGCGTCCCTTATACACTGGATTCCTCGGGTGGCTCTAGAACGTCATCTGTTGATGAAGCTGGACAAAGTTGTTCTATTGCAATCCAATCATGTTCCTGTAATGAATGAAAACATTACAATGATGGATCTCTCTCGAGCTGCACTCAACAAAGATTCTCAACAATAGCATAAGTACTCCAATCATACAAATGTCTTAATGTCCACCACAGGCTAGAATTTGAACTTTTTATATAATGATCAGGTATTATTACATACATACAAATATATAAATATGTTGAACTGGTTTCAATTAATACAAAATAAAAATACATTTTTTCAGTAATTTTGAAAAACATGGTGAATTGGTTAAAAGATAGAATTTTGAATAAATACCACATTCATGATACAGCTTTAGTTAATTAAAAACATGTAAAGTAGTCAAAAGATTTGTAAAAAAAATGATCATTTTCTCCACTATTATTTTACGTGAGAAGAACTAAATAATTCATATCATACAGATTATCAATATTTATTACATCTTTTGGCAACAATGCATTAATTAGATTAAAACATCTAGTCAAAAAAAATAAAAATTTGTAAAACATCTAAATACGTATAAACTAACATAAATATATATTAACATTAATTTAATAAAAAAAGATCCAACTTCATTTAAAAAAGATTCAAATATTATAATAAATATTTACATATAAGGAATAATATCTGAATATGATCAAACAAAGAGATTTAGACATCACTTCTAACAGCAGCAATTGTCAAATGAATTAGGTGAGAGAGAATTGAGAGAGAGAGAAAATTTGTAGAGAGTGAGTGAAAATTGAGAAAATGAAGAGGATGACTCGGTTGAAATCCGGATGGAGCTATATATAGGTTAAAAGCGCCAAGTGAAATGACGCTTTTGCCATCAATACGTTAGGAGTTTTGGTGTTTTTATTGTATAAACGTCATGTAGGATGATGTTTCCACGTGGAATGCGTCACAGAGAGTGGTGTATCCACTTGAAAAACGTCAAACTTGTTAACGTTTTACACGTGAATGCGTCACCCGCTTTAACGTTTTTTATGTGGGAAAAAAATAATAAAAATGACACGTTGGCCAAAAGAGAAATAATTTATTATATAATTTTAAAAGAATGACATTTTGATAAATAATTTTTAAAAAGTAACATTTTAATAAATAATTTTGTCATCAATAATAATTTAGTAAAAAAGCCCTAATATGGAGAGAAGTGTTTTTATTTTAGAGTTTATAATTAAAATGCTGAACTTTTAACTTTGAAGTTGATTTTGTGTAAAACTTAAATAAATTAAATTTGTGCTCAATTTTTTAAAAAGATTATTTTTTATATAAAAACAATTTTTTTAAAGAAAATTGATATTTTGATTTGGTGATGATTAGATCACTATTATTTTTGTTAAATAATGTTATGTTATGTTATTTTATGTTATTATTTATAAAAAAATTCATATATTTTATTTTTTTATAGCTTCTCCCTTCTCACATCATATTTTCCATCTTTTCTCTGGCCAAATAAAAAATTATGCAAAAGCTAAATTATTAAATCAAGAGTGTTGACGAAGAGGAGAGCTGAGCTAGTTCCATCCAATAATTTGCATAAATGCATTGTATTCATATCAGATTGGATGTAAAGACAATAATTCTCTGCACGAGTGTTGGGCTAGTTCCATCCAATAATCTGCGTAAATGCATTGATTTTGTATTTCTTTAATTATTTTTTAAATAATTAAATATTGTAGTAAATAAAATATTTATAATACAAAAAATTAAAATTTTATAATCTTAACTTAAAATAAATACTTCAGATTGAAGTGCCCATCAAAATACTAGTAAAAATAAATATTATACTCATAATACCGAAATGTTTATTATGATGATTTGGTGATATGTTTTGTTCATTAATTAATAATATATATAAAAATGAAACACATACGTTACATTAGTTGCAATCAAGGTTTACACAAGAGCAGGGCGAGTAATTCAATAGGGTGAAGAAACAAAATGGTTTAACTACAAAAAATTTGTATTCATATAACATCAATATTGGATGATCGCTAAAGACAATCATTTTTCATTTGACATAAGAGTAAGATAGTATCGGTGTTACTGCATCAGAATATGATGACTCTCCACCACTGCTTATTTTAAATCATAAAAATTATTAGTGCTTATGGGTTAATCAAAATCATTATAAGAATAAAATCATTGTTCATTTGATTTTGGATTTTTTTACTTTACAAAATGTTAGGGCAATGTAGATTTAATTTAACGAAGGTCAATGAATGGAATGGACACGAAGAGTTTATTTTTTGGAATAATACTTTTCTTTCTTTTTTTTATTGATTAGAGTTAATCAACCAACTTATTTAAGATACTTTTTTTTAATTTTTTAAGTATGAGATTAATCTTATTTAAAGTAGTGCTATCCCAGCAATTTATTTCCACAAGTTGACATTATAGAAGTCCTTCATCCGCTTAACTCAAGTTTACTTTTCATTTAAGCCATAACTTGTTTGTAGACTGCATTTTTTTTTGTGTACATAGACTGGCATTGTGTTTTATCAAAGGCCTTTACAATGATCCTTTTTCCCAAACTACATCTAAAGAGAGCAGGTCCTTTGATAAAGACCGAAGAATTTCAAGTTTCAACATAACTCATTGACTGAAATTCTCATCACTGCATTAACTTTATCACTCGATGCTAACCTACAATACAACGGTTTATTCGACTGCCTCCTAAATTCCTCAAAAATGATTTATTATGACCACCCCCAACTCTGCTTACAAGCATATGGTTCTTTAAACTATATGCTCACTATACACTTCAGTCAAACATAAGACAAAGGCATGCTAAAACATGGAAAGGCCTTCCAAGCAATATATCCCTTCCATTTGCACAACGCCATCCCAGCAATATGAGATCCGTAATAATATTATACCCATTAGTCATTACCCTATATATCAGGTTACATAAACAAGTAGCTATGTTTAATTGAAAATAGATGATGCCTACTCTTTCTGCACAAATCAATCAAAAATATGTAACAAGAAAACATTACTCCTCTTCCACATATAGGCAGCCAGAATTTGATCTGGAACAGCAAGCGTGATCGCCAAACTGTCTGCCAAGGGGAATCATTTATTTTTTGGGATTAAAGAATATATTAGAAAGAAAAGAGAGAAAGCACATCTAAGAGGTGGATAAGATATTCTCCAAAAAAAAAAATTTAAACAAAAGTGAGCCATAGTAGCTCAAAAAGGTAAGAAAATTGTTTAATCTCTTTGTATATCAGTAATGGAAATTCCCTTAAATTATAAAAATTAGAAGTTACTTTAAAACAACAATGTGCAGAGAACCAAAGGAAAAGTGGTTAGAAGAAGAAGTACTTACCAATCTAAAAGCCTTGATCACGAAATTGTGTAAACCTGCATAGATAGTTTATATAATGGGTTATTGGATTAAATAAACATGGAAGGAGAACTAACACCATTAGAAAAGTATTCGATGACCATTTGAAATTTTATATGTACTAGACATAAAGCATTAGCCATTAGGTATTGTTATGACTGATATACATCACAACTGTGACCAAAATTGATGATAACAAAAACAAACAATAGTCCAAGTTAGAAAATGAAACGAGTCAGCTAAACTAACTCCAATCCTGTCCTAGACAGGACAAGGATTTCAAATCAAAGAAGGAACGAGCTAAGGTTAAATTGCATAAAAGTTTAATTAAGAAGTTTTAAATAAGAAGTTACATATTTGGTGATTGACAACAGTGTTACTCGCTGGTCCTGTAAACATTTCTGCAGAAGAAATTACACAATTTAGGCTGTTGGAATGATTCATTTTTCCAAATTATACCCAAAAATATCTGATCCTTTGGCAAGGGCCAAAACATTTCAACCCAACTGATTGACCCAAAAACTCATCACTACATTAATTTTATCACTCACTACTAACATCAAGTTAGGCTGCCTCCTAAATGCTTGATGAATGGTTTCACGAGACCACCCCCACTTCTTAAAGACATCAACTTTGTCATCCCACCGGGTTTTGCTTACAGCTTTCTTAGCAAGCAATGCTACACCAAAAGTTGATTTTGAAGGATCAAATTCCACATCCTTTAGTTCCTCCAAGGCCTCCAGCAAGTTAGTTGAGCCGATTATACATATATAAGCAACCACATGTTAATACAATGCAAATATACATCATCATAACTAAGGGTTATTTTTAATATATTTTTTATTTTGGTAAACAAACGGTGCCTAAGTCTAATATCATCTTTTTTTAATCTATATTTATGTATTTCTGATATTATTTTGAACAATATGTAAGTGCTACTTGCATTAGATGCACCTTCTCTATGATAAATATTAATATATTATTACTTCAATTCGATGTAAAAGCAGTAGGGTGGGCATGAAAAATAAAGAAGAGTAAGGCAGATGTACAGTACGGGAACTACCTCTCTTAACCAAGCAAAGTAGAGGTTTGGAAATGAAAAGTAGTTGAACAGTAAAAATTTGATGTGAATTAAAAAAAATAGGCCGTCACGTGGCAGAGAGAGGTAGTTCAATTAAGAATAAAGAATTTTTATGTGAATTAAAAAGAAAATTTATCTAAAAAGAAAATTATTCCAATTAATAAAAATTTATAGGATTGAAAAGAGAATTTGTGACATGACAAAGAGAGGTGGTGTAATTAGAATAAATAATGACAATGATTAGTTAGTTAATTAACATTTAGTTTTTGAACAGTTGTATAAATAAGTTCTTGAAGGATAAAAAAATTATTATGTATTGATTTGAATATAAGATCAAAGATCTCACGAGGCATGATGACTAAATTCTCTAGATTAGCCATTTCATTCACATTTTTAGTGTACAAGGAGGTTCTGGGAGGGAGAAGAAAAGAGAACACTCAACAAATAAATTTTTACATAAATCTACAACATTCAAATTGAGTGTACTATGTCAAACGTATCATCCATTACGATAAATTAATAAATTTGTACGTTTCACTCCTGTAAAACATCAAGCTAACGCATGGCATGCTAAACAAACCTGGAACAACTTGCATGCAATACATCCTTTTCCATTTGCACATCAATTCCCCAAATAGTATGAGCTTTTTAATAAAATCATTTCTATTTATCTCCCGTATGATGTTCCATAACAAGAACCTTTCTTTCAATGAAAATAGTTCATGACCATCTGTTTCAAAACCAAATCAATGGTACGTCATAAGAATACATTAATCCTCTCCCAAATAGAGGCAGTCAAAAATTGATTTAGAATTGCAGGTTAGAAAAAGAATGAAAATTCAGAAAGTGTGTTTGTGATCATCAAGCAGTGGCCTAATTGCAAATCTAAGGAAAATTATACATGTATTCTGTGCCAATCCACTTTAAAACATTACAATGATGGTCTCTCGAGAAACTGCACTCCACATGTGTAAAGACAATGGCAACTTCAACGCAAATTCTATGGTGACAGAGGAAGGCATATTTGCATGGAAGCTGCCACGGGCTCTGGGAAATCAAGTAACTCAGTATGACATAAACACAAAAGCAGGTTGTAACCACAGGCTAGATCATTTGAACTTTTTTAAGTCTATCAATGCATCAGGTATTATTATCATTGATATACATCACAAATATGACTAGAATAAAAAAGAACAAGAAGCAAGAGAGCATAGCAAACAAAACAAATCAGCTGAACTGGTTTCAATCCTAGTCTAGACAGGACAGGACAAGAATTTCAAAGGAATGAAGCAACAAGATAAGGTTAACTTATACCAATTTTTCATTAAATTGGGAAAATTTTGATGAGCACAACATGCAAGTGTTCTCCCTGGTATATGCTGGATTCAATTTCATTGTTTCCTCAGACAGAATATGAGATCAAATTAAATGGATTAAAAGATTCCTCCTTAAAACATTTCACAAACTTTTCATAAGTTAAGTATTTGATGAACGTGACATGTCATTGTTCCCACTGTGACCTGTTATCTTCAATATTCAATATTCATTTTTTCCTGATACAGCTTTAATAGCTGAGAAGTTTCCTCCTTTTCAAAACAATTCACAAACTTTCGCAGGAACAACTTCTCAGACATAAAAAATGGTGTAAGTAAGCTGGCACTCTCGTTTCTCAAACCTTTGGATAGAAGATAGTAGACAACTGAAGCCCTTGGAATGATCCTTTTCTCCAAACTATATCCAAAAACCCCTGGTCCTTTGACCAGGTGAGAAGAACTCCAGCCTAACTGATTAACCCAAAATCTCATCACCCTATTGATTTTATCACTGGATGCTATCATACAGATGGGCTGCCTCCTAAATGCTTCCAAAATTGTTTCTTCAGACCACCCCCAGCTCTTAAAGGTATCAATTTTCTCACTCCACTGGGATTTGCTTACAGCTCTTTTGGCAAGCAATGCATCACCAAAGTATGATTTGGAAGGATCAAATCCAAGATTTTTTAACTCCTGCACCGTCTTCCCCAAGTCACCAGAGCAGATTACATAATGCCTGACACGAAGGACTCTGAAAATGTTGAAACTGGCCACACCATTATCAGCCAACATTTTGACATTGAGTGCTGCAGAATTACTAGCAAACAAAGATGGACAATGAATTATAGAAGCAAAAGTCTTTTTATCAGATTGAAGGAGTCTATTTACCAATGCATAAGTAGGGATTATACGATTCTCCAAGCTTAATTTTAGGAATCTGGGGTTCGCTGTCACAATGCGAATAATATCAGAGGTAGAAGCGCCTTTGGAGAGTAAAAATTGAAACTTTGGCAAAACCCTTTTGTTGGCATCGCATGAAAGCAGCCACGGTTCCCTTCTGATGATATGATAGATATTTGAGTCTGAGAAACCGTGGTTTCTGAAGAAGGTGAGAACTGAATCGGGCTTTTGTGAGGTCTTGAAACGAGCATGCTTGGAAGCTTTGAGAGCAGATTGTGGCGAGAACCCAAAATTGTTGATGAGGTAAGACACCGCAAATGGGGAGGGTGGATCAGAAGTGTTAGTGCAGAAATTGAGAGAAAATTGGAATGGGTAGTACTGCAAAAGAGGGTAGAATTTTGGGGTTGGTGATGTTCTTGAGATACCAATAGCATTCAGGGAGAGAAGCGCTTTAAACATGGAATGTTGATTCATTTCAAGGGCTTAGAATCAAGGGAGAGATACCAATAAAATTGGAATGGTTTTGTGGCAAATGAACTGTTTTTGTGCAGGGTGAGAATAGTGAGATGCTGTTTAGGTTGACGAGGGTTTTGTGGCTGATCTGTAGAGAAGGGTTTTTATTTTAGAGTTTTAATTAAAATGCTGAACTTTTAACTTTGAAGTTGATTTTGTGTAAAACTGAAATAAATTAAATTTGTGCTCAATTTTTAAAAAAATATTATTTTTTATATAACAACAATTTTTTTTAAAAAAAATTGATATTTTGATTTGGTGATGATTAGATCACTATTATTTTTGTTAAATAATGTTATGTTATTATTTATAAAAAAAATTCATATATTTTATTTTTTTAACTTCTCCTTCTCACATCATATTTTCCATCTTTTCTTTGGTCATATAAAAAAATATGCAAAAGTCAAATTTAACTCTTTGCACGAGTGTTGGGCTAGTTCTATCCAATAATATGCAAAAATGCGTTGATTTTGTGTTTTTATTTTTAAGAATTTTTTAAATAATTAAATTTTGTAGTATATAAAATATTTATAATACAAAAAATTAAAATTTTATAATCTTAACTTAAAATAAATAATGCAGTTTGCAGTGCCCAACAAAACACTAGTAAAAATAAATATTATAATCATAATACCAAAATGATTATTATGATGATTTTGCAATATGTTTTGTTCATTAATTAATAATATATATAAAAATGAAACACATACATTACATTAGTTGCAATCAAGGTTTAGACAAAAATAGGACGAGTAATTCAATAAGGTGAAGAAACAAATGGTCTAATTACAAAAAAATTATATTTATATAAGATCAATATTGAATGACTGCGAAACATAATCGAACTCATTATTATTTTTTTTTCTTTTTTTAATAAAATATTTTATATTTTTTGAATATGAAATTGATCCTATTTGAGATATTGAAATTGTCCCTCCCAAGTGACATTATAAAAGTCTTTCATCCACTTAACTAAAGTTTACTTTTTACTTAAGTCACAACTTGTTAGTAGACTGCTTTTTTATTTTTATTTTTTTGTGTACATAGACTATCATTGTGTTTTATCAAAGGCCCTTGCACTGATCCTTTTCCCCAAACTATATCTAAAGAGAGCAGGTCTTTTGATAGAGACCGAAGAATTTCAAGTTTCAACATAATTGATTGACTGAAATTTTCATCACTGCATTAACTTTATGACTCGATGCTAACCTACAATACAATGGTTTATTCAACTGCCTCCTAAATTCTTCAAAAATGGTTTATTATGACCACCCCCAACTCTGCTTACAAGCAGATGGTTCTTTAAAATATATGCTCATTATACACTTCAGTCAAACATAAGACAAAGGCATGCTAAAACCTGGAAAGGTGCCTGGAAAGGCCTTCCAAGCAATATATGCTTTCCATTTGCACAATGCCATCCCAGCAGTATGAGATTCGTAATAATATTATACCCATTAGTCATTACCCTATGTATCAGGTTACATAACAAGCAGCTATCTTTAATTGAAAATAGATGATGCCTACTCTTTCAGTAGAAATCAATCAAAAATATGTAACAAGAAAACATTACTCCTTCCACATATAGGCAACCAGAATTTGATCTGGAAATTGTCTGCCAAGGGGAATCATTTATTTTTGGGATAAAAGAATATATTAAGAAAGAAAAGAGAGAAAACACATCTAAGAGATGGATAAGATATTCTCCAAAATTATTAAAAGAAGAAAAAAAAAAGTGAGCCATAGTAGCTATAAAAGGCAAGAAAACTGTTTAATCTCTTTGTATATCAGTAATGGAAATTCCCTTAAATCATAAAAATTAGAAGTTACTTTAAAACAACAATGTGCAGAGAACCAAAGGAAAAGTGGTTAGAAGAAATACTTACCAATCTAAAAGCCTTGATCACGAAATTGTGTAAACCTGCATAGATAGTTTATATAATGGGTTATTGGATTAAATATACATGGAAGGAGAACTAACACCATTAGAAAAGTATTCGATGACCATTTGAAATTTTATACGTACTAGACATAAAGCATTAGCCATTAGGCACCGTTATGATTGATATACATCACAACTGTGACCAAAATTGATGATAACAAAAACCAACAGTAGTCTAAGTTAGAAAATGAAACGAGTCAGCTAAACTAGCTCCAATCCTGGCCTAGACAAGACAAGGATTTCAAATCAAAGAAGGAACGAGCTAAGGTTAAATTACATAGAAGTTTGAATAAGAAGTTACATATTTGGTGATTGACAGCATTGTTACTCGCTCGTCCTGTCTGCAAGATTCAGTTTCTCCTCATACAGCTTTAATAGACAAGAAGACTTCTCCTTAAAACCATTAACAAACTTGTTCAGGAACAACTTCTCAGGCATGGTAAATGGCAGAATTAAGGTTGCATTCTTCTTTTGCAAACCTTTCTTCAGAAGAAATTACACAATTGAGGCCGTTGGAATGATCCTTTTTTCCAAATTATACCCAAAAATATCTGGTCCTTTGGCAAGGCCAAAGCATCCCAACCCAACTGATTGATCCAAAAACTCATCACTACGTTAATTTTATCACTGGATACTAACATCAAGTTAGGCTGCCTCCTAAATGATTGAAGAATGGTTTTACGAGACCATCCCCACTTCTTAAAGACATCAACTTTCTCATCCCACCGGGTTTTGCTTACAGCTTTCTTGGCAAGCAATGCTACACCAAAAGTTGATTTTGAAGGATCAAATCCCAAATCCTTTAGTTCCTCCAAGGCCTCCAGCAGAGGTGGAAGGAGGGGGAGACGTGTATGAGCCACGGTCACTCAACTTGTAATATTACTTTCATTTATACATGATTTTTTTTTGTCCCTGTAACAAAAAAATGAAACTTGTAATCTCAGTTTTGTATATTATAAAATAAGTAGTAAGTGGCTGAGTGCAAAAGATCAAAAAAGTCATATAATTAAGAATAAAATAATATTAAAAGCAAAAAATGTTAAAAGTCATGGAGACAGATGTTGAAAGGTTTGTTCAAGAAGTTTTTTCTCAACTTTTGTAATAATAAAATAATATTAAAAATAAAAAAGATAAGTAAAAAAAGTATGGAGAGTCACACGGAAAGAATACAGACCACAGAAACTTTTTCTCAACTTTTTCTTTCACATTGTAATATTTTTCGTCTCCCTCCTTTTTCACTTTCTATCTTTCTCCTTTTTCATTTTAACAGCCAAAGAAGAATTAAGAACACGTACTGAGTCGATTAGCCGAACAAGATCACATGCATAACACAGTTACACAAGGTCTCAAATCCATTACCAGTCACCACAATGTTAGTTTACACTGCACAATATTGTTAGATTACATTTTATTTTTTTACTGTAACTCTTTTTTTAATTTATTCTCTTAATGCTCTTTTTTTATTGTAATTGGTTTAGAGTATTTAAAATACATTAAATTGTAAATAGATTGTAGCTCACTTTTTTTGATATATATGTACTTTTTTTTAGGTTGAAAGATGTTTAAGAAGAAAACAATTGATTTATTTTTTAAGATAAAAGAGAGGAATAATGATAATGCACAATCTAATGAGCCAAATATATATTCAGAGATGAATGTTGAAAATGTTATTGAACAAGCTACAATAGTGCCTACTATGGAGCGACCTCCTGCCAAAGTTATGAGAACTGAACAAGAAAAAATTAATATTGGCACTTTGATACGTGATCCTGGAAAGCGTCCACAAATTTGGGAATATCTTATTAATCAACAAGATGAAATTCGTAGGGCTTATATTAAGTTTGGACCATATCAATTTATTATGAATGTGTATCCACTTTCTGGTCCAGAAGATCATCCTCGTCGATTTCAAGCTCATTGATTTAAATTTTTTTCTTGGTTAGAATACTCACCTGAAGAAGATGTTGCCTTTTGTCTTCCATGCTATTTATTTTCTAAAAAAGTAAGTTCATTCACTTCAAAAGGGTTTAGAAATTAGGGAAAAGTGAACAATGGAAAAGAATGTGCATTTTTATCTCATGTAGGAAAAAGTTTCAATTCAGTCCACAATATTGCTATTAGATGTTATGAAGATTTGAAGAATCAGTCATGTCACATTAAAAGCGTACTACATAAACAAGCTTTAAAACAAATTTTGAGTAACAAATTGTGTCTTAAAGCCTTTATAGATGTTGTTAAATGGTTAACTTTTCAGGCTTGTGCTTTTAGAGGCCATGATAAAAGCTTGGACTCCAAAAATCGTGGTAATTTTCTTGAGATGATTAAGCTCTTGGCTTCTTACAATGAAAAAGTGAATGAAGTTGTTTTGGAGAATGCCTCTCAAAATGCAAGGTTTACATCTCCTACTATTCAAAATGAAATTTTACATATCTTTGCTAGAAAGGTGCAAGATAAAATTTGCAATGAGATTGGTGATGCGAAATTTTGTTTAATTGTTGATGAAGCTCGAGATGAATCTAAAAAAGAACAAATGGCACTTGTTGTTAGATCTGTTGATAAGCATGGACTTGTAAAAGAACATTTTTTGGATGTGGCATATGTTATAGATACCACTATGTTATAGATACCACTGCAATAACTCTTAAACAGGAGATATGTTCAATATTGTCTCATCATAATCTCAACATTCAAAATGTGTGGGGTCAAGGATATGATGGAGCAAGTAATATGAGAGGAGAGTGGAATGGTTTACAAGCTTTAATTCGTCAAGAATGTCCTTATGCGTATTATGTTCATTGCTTAGCTCGCCAATTACAATTGGCTCTTATTACTGCAGCTAGAGAAGTAACTGATGTTCATGCATTCTTTCAAAATCTGACTTTTATTGTCAATGTGGTGTGCTCTTCTTCTAAACACAATGATGAACTACAAGCTACTTATGCAAATGAAATTGCTCAATTGGTTGCAAATGATAAGATTAAGACAGGAAAGGGAATGAATCAAATTAGCACATTGTAAAGACCTGGAGACACGAGATGAAGTTCTCATTTCAATTCAATATGTAACCTTTTACGTATGTTTAGTGCAACTGCTTCGGTTCTTGAAGATTTAGCTGTTGAAGGCTCTACATACTCCTAACGAGGTGATGCTACTTATGCTCTTAAGTCATTGATGTCATTTGAATTTATATTCATTTTGCATATGATGAAAGAGATTATGGGAATTACTGATAAACTTTGTCAAGCTTTGCAACAAAAATCTCAAGATATTTTAAATGTTATGCATCTAGTATCTAGCACAAAATCAATGATTCAAAGGTTAAGAGATTGTGGTTGGGATAATCTTTTAGAGAGAGTTAATTCCTTTTGTAAAAGTCAAGCTATTCAACTTCCTGATATGAGTGCTTCTTTCTCTGACATAATTCGGTCTCGTCGTCAAAAGGATAATGTGACAGTTGAGCATCACTATTATGTGGATATATTTACAATTGTGGTAGATTATCAATTGAAAAACTTAATAGTAGATTTAGTGAACAAGCGACAGAGCTTATCATATTGAAAACAGCTTTAGATCCTAAAGATGGCTACAAGTCATTTAATGTTGGTGACATATGTAAACTTGTTGAGAAGTTTTATCCTTCAGATTTTTCTGAGCAAGAAAAGATTCAGTTGGAATATGAATTGCAACATTATGAGCTTGATGTCTTTAAACATCCAAATTTTCAGAATTTGCCTACTATTGCTAACTTGTGTCAAAGATTGGTGGAAACTGAACAATCAAATGCTTATCCTTTAGTTAATAGATTACTTCGACTTGTTTTGACTCTTCCTGTATCAACAGCAACTACTGAGCATGTCTTTTTAGCTATGAAAATTATTAAAACAAGGCTGCAGAACAAGATAGAAGATGATTTTCTCACAGATTACATGATTGTTTACATTGAAAAGGAGATTGCTGAAAAATTCATCACAGATGCGATAATAGAAGACTTTTATTCTATGAAACAGCGTCGAGCACAGCTTAAAAAATTGAAAGTATATATTTAAGATTGACTTATATTTAATTGTGTTTACTATGAATATTTCTAATTTAAAGCATGTTGATTATGAATTGAATTGAATTTATTTTATATTTATATTATATAATAATTAGAGTTTTTTTAACTTAAATATTTAGAAACACATATATAATCTTTAGTCTCGGCTCCCCTAAGATTAAAATCCTGGCTCCGCCCCTGGCCTCCAGCAAGTTAGTTGAGCCAATTACAGATGCTTGCATAAGAAGCATCCTAGCAATGCTTGAATCACAAACTTCTTAATCAATCAACAATTTGAGATTAAGTGTCATCAGATTATAAGAAAAAATAATCGAGTTTCGAATTATGCAAGCAATGGCTTCCTTATCATATTGCAAGAATCTATGTACCAATTCGTACGTACGAATTATATGATTCTCAAAGCTTCTTTGTAGGATTCTAGGGTTTGTTGTCACCATGCGAACAATGTCAGAGGTAGAAACACCTTTGGAGAGAAAAAATTCAAACTTTAGCAGAATCGTTTTGTGGGGATCGTACAAAAGCAGCCACGGTTCCCTTCTGACGATGTTGCACATGTTTGAGTATGAGAAACCATGGTTTCTGAAGAAGATGACAAATGAATCGGGGTTTTGTTAGGTCTTAAAACAAAGTCGTTAACTAGAGTTGTTTAATATGCTCTAGTGCATAGCATTGTTGCACCAAGTAGAAATACCTTATATAATAATAAATTAATGAATGATTTGGATTAGCTACCTACTAATTGTTAGAGGTAAGGTAAAAAATTGAGAACTTGTTTAAGTTGTCAATCTTGCCCCTAAATATTTTATTCTCTATGTGAACCCAAATATGAGCTTCTCACACCATGAAGAATCCCCATTCTCCCTAACTTGTTTGTTTGTTTTTTTTCATAAGATGGTAGGTAATATTTAACTTTTAAACCTTATATTTTTAGATTTTTCTTATTAGACCTTATCATTGTTTTGCTTCTTCTTCTTTTTTTGTCATTTATTCTTTTTCTTGAGAACATCGTATATGCAGTTCGTCGAAGTATCAACTTTTCCGATCAAGCCATGGAAATAGTGGCACACAAGAATAGAACCACCCAAATCGAAAAATTGCTTCAAAACCCAACTTAGAAATCAGCATCCCATAGAACCTCTAAACCCTCTCCTCCTCAAAAAGATTTGAGGACTCTATGGACTTATCCATTTCCACCACCGACCACCGTGTCGCACCTTCCCCTTCGGTGGCAGACTGATGGTGCCCCATCTCTCTTTGCACCGACTAGACTAGAGTCCACATCTCCCGCACCATCACCATCGCCGGCAAGTACTCTGACCTCCAGTACTCCCACGTAACCCACTTCACGTGGATCTACTTGATCCTTCCAAGTGGACCATCGAAAAGATCAAATTATTGAGGATCTGGAAAGGTGAGAAGCTAGATATTGGAACCAATTTAGATTCAACGCAGAACATGAAAGAGATAAGAGAGAAAAATAAAAATAAGAGGAGTGACCTCATTTTGGGAACTTCACTTTTGCACTTACATGGTGACCATTTCTTCACGTTTTCTTTGATATAGCGAAACCAAGTAATTGAGGTTCACGTTTTCTTTAATATAGCTGTTCTGGACCAGGTTTATGGGTCTGCAGGTTTGGAGCAACCTGGTTCACTAGAATAGAACCCAGACATTACTGCACGTTCGTAATTGTCTATTTGCTATGTGTAACTCCCTCGAGAGATATGAAAGTTAATAATATCCCGCATAAATAGGAAATTAATCACATGGAATAACAGTTTCCCTTATTTTAGTCAACAACATTCAATCTAAATTGAATGCTCAGAATCTCAACACCATAAGACACTCATACATATACTCTGTAAGGTCAAAAGGTACGGATCAATCTTCAATCAAATACACTACCCTTATTGTATACAAACTGACTTGAGCGTCAGAATGCTTTTTACAGGTACTTACCCTTCTCACCACTGTTATTGTTATTGTGCCACAGAGGTTTCCACTATCAATTACCTTATCAGGTAATTCTCAAAACCTAGTTCTAAACAATAGCGAAACCAAGTAAGTGGGGTTTATGGTGAGTGTGCCAACGAAATTGAGAAGTGTGAAGATTATGGAGAGTGTGGAATAAAAAATGCCAACATGATAAGGTTAAATATATATTACAAAAATTGCTCGTTACCAGTGAAAATAAGAGAGCATCAATGTTCTCCACCCTTTTAGGAGCATATTAAACGGCTACTTAAAACTTTGAGAGCAGTTTCTGGGGAGAGCCCAAGATTATTGATAAGGTAGGACACTGTGAAAGAGTGTGATTCTGAAGTGCTTGTGCTGAGTTCCAAGGTAAAATAGCAATGGATGTTGCTACAAAAGAAGGTAAATTTTGGGGACTTTGAGGTAGACAAGGCCTCTGCAGTGCTGGGAATTGATGATATATTATGCAGGTAGCAACGAAGCATTTTGGGGGAAAAGAGGATTCAATTCAAATTGAACAAAAGGCTTCAAATTTGAGCAGTGGCGGGTGAAGGAAGGGAGCGTGCTTGCTTTGATTTGGCATCGTTACATACCCTAACGAAAGGAATGGATATGAATTTTGAATAGGATGTTAAGTAGTTTGTATTAGTTCGATCTTTAAGGTTAAAAAATTCATTTGAACGGTGCTTTGCTGTCTTACCTATTTCTCCTTCATAGCCAGGCTCAATGATGTAAATTTTGAGATTATGAAGTTGAACTAATATATAAGGACCGTCACGGGGCATCACTCTAGTGTAAAAGCCCTTTTCTCTAGCTAACAAGTGATATTAGAGAAAATCGAAAAAATGACATATGGATGCAGCCACAGATATTGAATAAGTATTGCTTATGAATAATGTTAAACTTATCTACATCACCCTATATTTATATAATTTTTATCATTTGATTAATTTTTCCTACTTCATTTTCTCCACAACCACACACTTTCATTCTACCACACGTCATATAGATGTAAAGTGATGCAAGATATTGAGAAGCATTATCCATTGCTTGAAAAGGTATCTGCAGATGTAAATACACTTAAGGTTTAGGATTAAGATATCTGCAAATGCGAGCCATATGTAAGTGTAGTTAAGGATCAATAAGCATTTAAAGCAAATAAATTGATATCAAACTATGAACTTTCTTAGAGTGGGTTGGGTTACTGCACACATAGAAACGCACATATAGTGAGGATCTAATCTCTAGTGGACAGTCTAGAAAATAGACTCGGCACCCAATGGAAATGTTTAGATAGACAACTTAAGAGCCTAAGATCCATGGTTATGAAATAATGAGGAGCATCATTTTCACTAATTAAGATTCTAAGAGTCTTTATGGAAGAAATAGTTTATGAAAATAACTAAGAGGGAATGATATGAGCTAAGTAGATGAGAACAAAGATTTGAGGAAAGTGACGGAGAGGCAATTTCCCGTGTCATGTTACAACCTACCTAAGTGTTATGACTGGTGCTCAGGCTAAACTCCTAAACCCCACTAGTTAGCAAGTTTAATATAAAATATTTTCTAAAATATACAACAACCATCAAAATTTTAAAAAATATAACTAAATCCTAAATACAAATCCAAAACTCACCAAAAAAATAATAATAAAATCTCAAAATTGATTTTAAAACCCAAACAATTACCCTACAGCTGCAGAATAGACGACGGGTGAATTACAACACCAAAACTATTTTAATTAATTACAACACCAAGTTTTTTTCATATTCCTTCAATCACACAGAAGCTTCATGCTTATAGGTAAGAATGCTTCCTGAAAAAATCTTTTTTCAGAGCAACAAAATTTAAGTGTATAAACGAGAGGTAGCTATTGGTTTTAGTAATCAGTAGTACTTACGGCCACAAATTAGTAAGAGGTCTGTAGTTAAAATTTCCTCACCCACCACTAACTACATCCAGAAAATACTCTACCAGGCTATAACTGTTCAGCTGGGACACAAGGCTGTATCCATAAGCAGTTAAGTAAAACACTGGCTCATAAAATACCTAGGAACAAAGTGTTCAAGCAATCAAAATTTCTCATTGTTAAATGCATCCTGTACTCACAAAAAATGCAGAACATGGATAAAATGGCAGTTAATTAGAAAAAAAGAAAAAAGACCTCTGATATTTAAACCCAACTCCATCATATCCAAATCAGTTGGACGAAAGGTACAAAATAACAAGCAACATGCCAATATGTGACAAAATCGAGTGCAAGGTATGACCTGACTCTGATATGAATCCAGCAACATATTCTGGGAAGAGCTGAATATATACAATGGATTATTGGAAAAACAAAAATGGAAGGAGAAATAACACCATCAACGACCAACAACCAATAACACTATTTCAAAAGAATTCCATGATATATGCAAGATCATTTGAACTTTTACATGTATTACTGGCAAATCATTAGGTATTATTAAGACTGATATTCATCACAACCGTGACCAAAATCAATGAAAAATAAAACCAACAGTGGTGCAAAGTTAGCAAATGAAACAAGTTAGCTAATCTAGCTCCTATCCTGGTCTAGACAGGACAAGTATTTCTAATCGAAGAAGGAATAAGACAACAAGTAAAAGTTAAATTACATAAAAAAAACTGATTAAGAAGTTACATATTTGGTGAACGACAACCAATTTTCTCCCTGGTTTGTGCAAGATTCAGTTTTTCCTCATACAGCTTTAATATATAAGAAGACTCCGCCTTAAAACATTTCACAAACTTGCTCAGGAACAACTTCTCTGGCATCATAAATGGCATAATTAAGCTTGCATTCTTTTTTCGCAGACCTTTCTTGAGAAGAAATTGTATAACTGTGGCCCTTGGAATGATCCTTTTCTCCAAACTAAACCCAAAAATATGTGGTCCTTTGGCAAGGACCAAAGCATCCCAACCCAACTGATTGACCCAAAAACTGATCACTGCATTAATTTTATCAATGGATGCTAACATACAGAAAGGCTGCCTCCTAAATGCTTTAAGAACAGCTTCATCGGACCACCCCCACTTCTTAAGGGCATCAACTTTCTTACCCCACTGGGTTTTGCTTACAGCTTTTTTGGCAAGCAATGCTATACCAAAAGTTGATTTTGAAGGATCAAACCCCAAATCCTTTACTTCCTCCACCACCTTCAGCATGCCAGTAGTGTTGAATAATAAGCACCAGGTTCGAAGCAATCTCGCAATGTTTGAGTTTGGCACTCCATTCTCAAGCAGCACTTTGATATTAAGTGGCACACGACTGTCACTAAGGAAAGTTGGATTACGAATTACACAAGCAACGGTGTCCTTATCAGATTGTAAGAATCTATATGCCAATTCATAGGTAGGGACTATACTATTCTCCAGGCTTGGAGACAGGAATCTGGGGTTCCTACTCACTATGTGGACAATGTCAGAGGTAGAAGCACCTTTGGAAAGTAAAAATTCAAACTTGGGCAAGACCCTTTTGCCGGGATCACAGTTAAGCAGCCATGGTGCCTTTCTGATCATATTTTGCACTTGGGAGTTTGAAAAACCGTGGTTTCTAAAGAAGCTGAGCACTGAATCTGCATTTTCCGAGGTCTTGAAACGAAGATGGTAGGAGTGGGAAGCTTTGGAAGCAGATTCAGGAGAGAACCCAAGATTGCTAATGAGGTAGGACACCGCAAATGAGCGTGAATCTGAAGTGGTTGTGCAGAAATGCAGAGAAAATTGTGATGTGTAGTGTTGGGAAAGGGGGTAACATTCATGGGTTGGTGATTTTGTTGGGAAAGTGATGCCCTTGAAGTAGAGAAAGGCTCTGTAGCAATGGGTATTATTAAACATGAAGATAGGGGTGAAAGCAACGAAGCTTTGATTCAAATCAATGAATGATAGATATCCTTGACTTCAAATTGAACAAAAGGCTTCAAATTTAAAAGAGCATAGGAATGAAGATGAATGAAATGATATATTGATATGATGATATATTACCTGAGTTCTGAGCAACTCCAAAATTCACATACGGACACAGCAGACAGCACCCTTGCTGGCCTCCCCCAAGATACAAGACGCAGCTTCAATCCCCATTCCCTAATATTTCAGCTTGATAATTTAGCTGCTCTCTGCTTATGAATTATGATACGAAAAAGGGAGGGGGGGGGGGGTGGGAATTAGACAATCCTTCAATTCTATCTCGTTTTGAAAATAGCTATAAAAAAGTTTTAAATTTGAGTGAAAAAATTTCTAAAATCTGAAAAAAAAAAAGATTTTTTGGTTAACTAATTAAGTTAAAGTAGTCATTTTTTGTTTTTGTTTTTTTGACTAATTATATGGGCGGCTAGTTAAAATAGTCATTGAATATATATAAAATAATTTTTTAGAGTATTTCTTTATTCGATAAGTAATAAACTAATTATTCGAAACACGGTCAAATATTTAAGCGGATATTTCTCTCAACAGTATTATTTTCTTATATATGAATTCTGATATCGAACCTAGGATCACGTGCTTAAAGGATCTTCTACTCATACCAACACATGTTAATATTCTAATTTGTTTGTATTATTATTTGAAAATATGTTAATTTTTTTATTGTTTTATTTTAAAAAATATAACATTAAAAAATTTAAAAAGAAATTAAGTAAAAGAGGAAAAGTTTATTTAATTTTTTATAAAATGAATAAATAAGAAGAAATTATGGCATTTCTTACTCCACCTCAAGGAATTTGGGACCTACGCTTTGCTAATTGTCTAGTATATAAGTAGAATCGTCAAAATGGACTAAGTTTGATGGGCCGGCTCGAAACGAGTTTGGTCAGTTCGACCTGTTTACATTAAAAAGAGACAGATTGAACTGACAAAATGTTAACTCGAAATTTACATAATCTAATCTGACTCTGCCCACATTTTAATAACTCAATATATAAGGATGGGCTTGTTATACTGTACATCTCTCACACATGATGGTAAGTGATAAAATCAAATCATGTGGAATAAGTAATTATAATCAAACAATGAAAATTCAATAAATATAATATAATATGAGCATAAATTGAGTGAATAATGTTATTTTATAAGCATAGTCACGATCATCACTAAGGCATTACTTCAGTGTAAAAGCCTATTTCTATAAATAAGAAGCGTAGCTTATTAGAAAAAACCAATAAATGACACGACACCAAATATATTGAAAAAATAATAATTATGTTCTTACCTCAAATAGTGTATACACTCCTTTTTACACTTCATCTAATACCATTTATTATATATATTTTTTTCTATCACTTTGTCTTATTCAATTACATTCATTCAAAATAATAAAATAGTACTTATATCCTTTTTTTGAGGTATAAGATGATCATTTTTCTTGAAAAAATATTGCTTTCAATGGTATCTACATATGTGGTGAATACACTTAGGACGGATCCCGAAGTAAGTGTAGTTATCTATAAGCATTTAAAGCAAACAAATTGATATCAAAGTATGAAAGTGTGATAATGATGAACAAAAGACAAATTACAAACGAAACTTAACTAGTTGTCATCTTGGTTTGAACGAGTTGTTTTGGTTCAAAAGGCAAAATAATAAGATTGAGTTGCATAAAATTAATTCACAAGTTAAATAATTTGAGAGTTTTAAAGAGGGTGAAAGAGAATAATTTATAATGAAATGGAAAAGAAGAGAATATGTTATTCTATTATTTAGTTATTTAATAAGTTTATTAAGGGAGGAAGTGAAATATTCAAATAATTTCTTCTTTAACCCCAATTGAAGGAACAAAATTAAAGACTTTGATTTATAAAGAAATGATTTATTGACTCTTTTTTGTTATTTCACTATTTCCTTTAAAATAATTTTCAAACACAGTATGATTAGATTGTATTATGTCACTCCTTATCACTCATTCCCTTGTCATTCTCCTTAACATACCTTTACATTATGTTTAGATAATAGGTAATGAAGAGAACGAAAAAAGAATGAGAGGAACAGAAATAACTTTCTTTATTTGAGTGTTTTAAAATACATGAAAAAAAACGAAACATATAAAGAATCATTTCTCCTTTCTTCTCTTTAAATGTTTAACTTTTGTTCTTTTCAAAATTGAGGTGAAATGAGAGAAATACATAGGTAATGAAATTCTGTTCTGTTCCGTTAATGAAACTTTCAAACAAAGAAAATAAAAATTATATTCCATTCTATTCTTTTTCTTTTCGCTTCATTCCCACCTATTCCATTCCGTTCTATTAATAAAAAAATATCCAAACACAGGGTTAAGCAACGACTCAACCCACCATCTCCACGTTATTGCTTGAAATACTCTTCACCCAAAAAAAAAATCTTACACATTTTGCATGCTTCAGGAGAAAAAAAATCACAAAAATGACACATGATGTGAAGAAGCTAGAAATATTAATAATGACCGATATACTATCAGACCTTTTTATAAAAGAAACAGCACATGAAGCTCTTGAACTAATCCTTTCTCAAAATTATTTGTGTCATTCATTTGGCAAGAGTTTAAAAAATCAAAAACAAAAGATGTGATGTTACATGGCGTATACAAAAGCTTTCACTTCAAATTCAAAGTTTCAATAGACACATATGTGATAATAACTTATCAATCAACCAAATAAATCCCCAAGGCTGGACAATGACTTTTAATACACAAATTCTTCTTGGTTGAAAATAGTCAGCACTAAGCAAGAAGAAAGCTACCCAAACCAGCAGGAGGGGATTCCATAACGTAAGCCTTTCAGTGCCACCAGAACCAGTCTTGGCTAAGAAATCAGCACTGCTGTTGGCTTCTCTGAGAATATGATTCGAGGAAACCTCCCAGCTAGTCCTTTGACAGAGGCAGAAGAATTCCTACATAATGCTTAAACCGAAATCTCATCATTGCATTCACTTTATCACTCTATACTAACAAATCCTTCAAGAATGGCATCTTCGGACCACCCCCACCTATCATAGGCATCATCCCGTCAACTTTCACACCTCACATAGGGTTTTGCTTACAGGTTACAGCTTCGGCAAATATTTGCTTACAAGGGATGGTTCTTAAAATATTGCTCATTACACTTCAATCAAACATCAGACAAAGGTATGCTAAAACAGGAAAGCCCTCCCAAGCAAGGTTGTCAAAATCATAGATCCTACCTTGGATCAGATAAGGGAGGTAAAAATGTAAAACGTGAGATCGTAACACGAAACGAAAGATCCTACCTATTATGTAAAATTATATTCAAGAATATATATACATATAAAAGAACACAAATAAGACGTAATAACAATAAAATCAGAATTTATACCCAAAAAATAATCACAATTACATCTAACATTTAAATATATTCTATTTCAAAATGCATAATAGATGTGAGTTTAAACACCCACTATTTAATAAAACACCCAAGATTCAGTAGCAGAAGCAACTAAGATCCAGCACACGAACCAGAACCAGTCCAAAGCAGAGAACAAAAACCACACCCAATCAGATTTCACACAGCTCAAACCACTCCAATGCAGAGAACAAATACCAGATCCTGCACAAACCTAATAAGGGAAGTCGTAAACCCCACTACAGAATGACAAAACCCACCAGAAACAGTTCAGTCGAGGTCACACCAGCACAAGCACAGTTGAGGTCGCACCACCAGCACCACTTCGCAAAGACACACATTAGGTTTCGACTCACTGGAGATGGAAGAAGGTTCGAAGCAGGTTAATTTTTAGGTGGGTAACAGTAAAATGCCGTCGTTTAAGTGTGGATGGGTGAATGTCTTGGGTTGGACTGGAATCCTTTGCATTTCCTCGAGCCAACAACCACATTTTGGTGGAATGTTGCAACTTGTTGGAAACGCACGATCCTGTGCAATTTTACGTGCTAACACACGATTCATTCACAATCCCACCAACATATCCCAAGCAATATATCCCTTCTATCTGCACACACCTTCCCAGCAGTATGAGCACCTTTTATATCCGAAAAAAGGAAGGGGTATCTCTTTCCTCGCCTTTTTTTGGGTATATAAGGAGAATTTATTATTAGAAAAGAGAGAGAGTGCATCTAAGAGGTGAATAAGATATTCTCCTAAATGGAAAAATGAAAGAAAATAGTGAGCCATAATTACTCAAGAAGACAACAAAACTGTTAAATCTATTTGTATATAGTAATAGAAACTACAACAAGTTTTGAAAAAATAGGAGTTCCCTTAAACAACAATGTGTAGAGAATCAAAGGAAACATATTTAGAAGTACTTGCCAATCTAAAGCATAATCCTTAATCATGAAATCATGTAAACCTGCAATGAGTTTATACTGATATTTGTAATAGTAAGACACATAAAAAAGATAAATTAGACAAATCAAATAACTCAACCAAGGTAGTTTAAATAATTTTAAATCTATATGCCTTACATCAAGTGAAACATGTCAATTCTTATTTTTCTTATTTTTCCATATCCTTTCAAATGAAAAGCAGTTCTCACATCTTATCTTCAATATCTGAAAAATGATTTTGTTGCATAGAAGGACCCAAGTTTTTTTTTTTCATATTCCTTCTATCACACAGAAGCTTCACCCTTATAGGTAAGAATGCTTCTTGAAAAAAACCTTTTTAGTTTTAAGAGTCAACAAAATTAAGTGCATAAAATAAAAGGTAAGCTATGGGTTTAGTAATTAGTAGTACTCAGGCCCACAAATTAGTAAGAGGTTCAGAGTTAAAATTTCCTCACCCAGCCACTAACTACATCCAGAAAATACTCCACCAGGCTATACATGTTCAGCTGGGACACAAGGCTGTATCCAGAAGCAGTTAAGTAAAATATTTCCAAATAAAAAACCTGGTAACAAGCTGTTCAAGCAATCAAATTTTCCCAATGTTAAATGCATCATGTACTTACAAAAAAACTCAGAACATGGATAAAATGGAAGTTAAGGGGGGAAAAAATGACCTCTGATATCTAAGCCCAAATTCAACATATCCAAATCAGTTGGCTGAAGGCTAAAAATAATAAGCAACATGCCAATATGTAACAAAATGGAGTGCAATGTATAACCTGACTATGGTATGAATACAGCAACCTATTCTGGGAAGAGCTGAATATATACAATGAATAATTGGATTAAACAAACAGGGAAGAAGAAAAAAAATTATTATTAAAAAGCATTCCATGACCATATGCAAGACCATTTGAACTTTTACATGTATTACTGGCAAGACATAAGGAATTATTAAGGACCAAAGTCGATGATAACAAAAACCACAAGTGGTCCAACTTATCGAATGAAACAAGTTAGCTAAACTAGCTCCAATACTGGTCTAGATAGCACAAGTATTTCTAATCGAAGAAGGAACAAGACAACAAGTAAAGGTTAAATTACATAAAAATTTGATTAAGTTACATATTTGGTGATCGACATGCCAGTATTCTGCCTGGTTTATGCATGATTCAGTTTTTCTGCATACAGCTTTAACAGATGAGAAGACTCCCCGTTAAAACATTTCACAAACTTGTTCAGGAACAACTTCTCGGGCATTGTAAATGGCAGAGTTAAGCTTGCATTCTTTTTTCGAAGACCTTTCTTCAGAAGAAATTGTATAACTCTGGCCCTTGGAATGATCCTTTTCTCCAAACTTAACCCAAAAATATATGGTCCTTTGGCAAGGACCAAAGCATCCCAACCCAACTGATTGACCCAAAAACTCATCACTGCATTAATTTTATCAATGGATGCCAACATACAGTAAGGCTGCCTCCTAAATGCTTCAAGAACAGCTTCATCGGACCACCCCCACTTCTTAAGGGCATCAACTTTCTTACCCCACTGGGTTTTGCTTACACATTTTTTGGCAAGCAATGCTATACCAAAAGTTGATTTTGAAGGATCAAACCCCAAATCCTTTACTTCGTCCACCACCTTCAGCATGCCAGTAGTGTTGAATAATAAGCACCAGGTTCGAAGCAATCTCGCAATGTTTGAGTTTGTCACTCCATTCTCAAGCAGCACTTTGATATTAAGTGGCACACGACTGTCACTAAGGAAAGTTGGATTACGAATTACACAAGTAACGGTGTCCTTATCAGATTGTAAGAATCTATATGCCAATTCATAGGTAGGGACTATACTATTCTCCAGGCTTGGAGCCAGGAATCTGGGGTTCCTACTCACTAAGTGGGCAATGTCAGAGGTAGAAGCACCTTTGGAAAGTAAAAATTCAAACTTGGGCAAGATCCTTTTGCTGGGATCACAGTTAAGTAGCCATGGTGCCTTTCTGATCGCAACCTGCAGTTGGGAGCTTGAGAAACCGTGGTTTCTAAAGAAGCTGAGCACTGAATCTGCATTTTCCGAGGTCTTGAAATGAACACGGTGGGAGTGCAAAGCTTGGGAAGCAGATTCAGGGGAGAACCCAAGATTGTTGATGAGGTAGGACACCGCAAATGAGCGTGAATCTGAAGTGGTTGTACAGAAATGCAGAGAAAACGGTGATGGGTAGTGCCGGAAAATAGGGTAAGATTTAGGGATTGGTGATGTTGTTAGGAGAGTGATGCCCTTGAGGTAGAGAAGGGCTCTGTATTGATGGGTATTGAACATGTTGATAGGGTGAAAGCAACGAAGCTTAGATTCAAATCAATGAATGATAGATGGATACCCTTGAGTTCGAATTGAACAAAAGGCTTCAAATTTGAAAGACCAAAGGAATGAAGATGAATGAAATGATATATTGATATAATGATATTACCTGAGCTCTGATCTGAGTAACTCCAAAATTCACATATGCACACAGCACAGCACCCTTGTTGGCCTCCCCCAAGATACAAGACGCAGCTTCAATCCCCACTCCTTAAATATTTCAGCTTGATAATTTAACTGCTCTCTGCTTATGATACAAAAATGAAGAAAAAAAGAATAAAATCTTAGTCAATCCTTGAATTTTATGTCGTTTTTAAAATAGCCTTAAAAATATTTTAAATTTGAGTCAAAAAATTTCTAAAATCTGCTGACAATTATTAACTTAAAGTAATCATTTTTTTAACAATTATTCACATAATTTCAAATAAAAAACAATGGTTATGTAAGATTCTCGTCAAAATGACTACATGTTAAATTAGTCTGTTTTGATATATATAATTTTTAATTTGTTGGTATTATTTAAAAAAATATTATTATTTTTAAAAATGGAACATATTAAAAATTTAAAAAAAAATATTTAAAAGAGAAAAAATTTATTTATTTTTTTATAAAATGAATAAAATTAAAAGAAATAGAGGCATGCAGGCCATGTTTGGGACTTAACGCTTTGCTTTTTGTATAGGAGTGTCTTTGCCCCGTCGTGTGTTTTTTTTAGGTCGAACCACGCCGTGCTTTAATTAATTTTTATTTATTCAGTCTAGTTATTTTGACTAACTTTTATACTTTAATTTTTTTTTGAAAAGTCTTTTATAACAATGAATCATCTTCAATTTTAGAAATGACTGAGACTCTCGCTTTCTCAGCATCACGCCATCAAACGCCACCGCCGAAACCACCAGACAAAGGCGGCGGAGACAATGACACCAACAGCAAACCAGTTTCCTTTAGGGACAAACTAATGGGGAACAAGAAAGCGGCACCACCGAAAGAGAGTACAGACTTGATCTCACAAGGATTAGTCAAGATTGATCATGTAGAAGGAAATAGACTCCTCCCCAAAGTCCACATCGACGAGAGCATGTTTGACGATCTTTATGGCCCGTGGAAGGAGGCGCTCATTGTTAAGTTGCTGGGGAAGTCTATAGGATTCAGGACCATGCACAACAAACTTTCTCACGCATGGAAGTTAGTGGGGGGTTTTGATTTGATGGATGTCGACAACGAATTTTATATGGTCAAGTTCGATCTAGCAGAAGACAGGGAGAGAAAGATAGGGGGGACCATGGATGATCTTTGATCATTACCTAGCAGTGTCTACTTGGAGCCCAGATTTTGTAGCCTCGACTACCAAGATTGAGAAGACTATGATGTGGGTTAGATTTCCAGGCATGAACCTTGTGTACTATGATGAAAACCTACTCCTAGCCATGGCATCCACAGTTGGCAAACCCATTAAGATGGATCAGCGTACACTCTCTGTGGATAGGGGAAGGTTTGCTCGAGTCTGTGTAGAAATTGACTTGAACCAACCGGTCGTGGCTCAGATATGGGTGCGAGGTACATGGCATAAAATAGCGTATGAAGGATTACACATTATCTGCAGCAAATGTGGCTGTTACGGCCATGTTATGAGGAATTGTACCATCCCGGTGCCGACGCCGGTGTCAACTACGGTAGAAACAAACGAGAACGACGAAAGACGAAACAAAAATAATAACATTGCGAATAATCAGCAGAATCCCGCAGTAACAGCTAGCAATCAAGAGAGTGCAACAAAACCGGATCAAATTCATGGTGATTGGATTAAAGTTGCTAAGAAAAGGCAACCGAATAAAGGAGGGTCCGTTAAAAAGGAAAGTAATAAAGGAGGCGCACCTTATCTCATGGGAAATAGATTTGACTTTTTGTTTAAGGAAAATAATGGAAAAATCAAGAAGAATGTTACGAGATTATCTAATAAATGCAATGACGACCAGCCTACCATTGGTGGTTCTCAATTACCACAAAAAACATGGCATAAGAAAAGGCCCAGAATCATGAATGTTGGGCTGCAATTTGTGATTGGCACCTCGTCATTGAAAACAACTCCATCTAAGCTTGCGCCGACGTCTAATAATAATGGAAATAACGGGTTCGAGGTTGGTAAAGCAAAAGAAATCAACGGTGGCCCCCGTATTTATGATATAGGAGGTGGAGCCAAGTCGACGGTTAACATGGCTCATGTGTCAAGTAATAGTTATCAAATTGTGCATGATGCGGCCGACATAGAAAGCATCCAGATTCCCGACCAAATATTCCTGCGGGATTAGGAGAACCGGGTGGGGTTAACACACTGGCAGAGGGTGACGGCCACACATGTGATAAGCCTGGGGGAAACCATGCTCACTGCTTAGAAGACCAACACCAAGCTACCGCCGTGCATGATGTTGATATGGTTATGGAAGCAACGTAGCCTTTAGTTGCTATATTTTCTCATTCTCAATTAGTGTTTGATGGATTTTGATGAACTTACAATTTTGAGTTGGAATATTAGAGGTGCCCTCAATGGTGTGGGTCGTCGACATGCACGTGAATTGGTCCGAAAATATCAACCTATGCTTATCTGTTTGATGGAGACCCATTGCCCTTTCTCTAGGGTCTCTACCTTCTGGGGTAGCTTGGGTTATGATGTGTGTGCTATCTCTGAGGCTGCAGGCCATGCTGGAGGCATTTGAGTGCTTAAGAGTAGAGGTTGTGTGTATGATATTTCAGTGGTAGACGTCTATTTCCAAGCAGTCTCTATTTCTGTTAGACAGGATAACAAGATGTGGTTTTGCTCCGCTATTTATGCTAGTCCACAGCTAGTTAACAGAGAACAATTATGGAGTTATCTCATTGCTCTTCGTGCAGAGATCACTAGCCCATGGCTATTGTTGGGTGATTTTAATGAGGTGCTGCTTCCGTCTGAAGTAAAAGGAGGTGTTTTTCCTGTTAACCAAGTAGAGAAATTTACCTCAATGATGGAGGGATGTAGGCTTTTGGACCTGGGTGCCATCAGAAGTAGCTTTACTTGGCTCAAGAAAGAAAGGAGTATTCTGAAAGTGGCTAAGAGGCTGGATAGAGCCCTTGGTGATTGCGAGTGGCGTAACCTTTTTCCTGAAGCATATGTTGAGAATTTGGTTCGTCGTTATTCTGATCATCGACCTATTCTGCTAAGAGGGACAGGTTTCATCCCGCCCAAGAATACTAGACCATTTCATTTCCAAGCATCCTGGTTGACCCATAGAGACTTCCCTGAAGTGGTGTGTAAGGCATGGGAGAAATGTGCTCATGAGCTCACTACTAGCCTCCATCATGTGCGCCTAGATGCTACTATTTTCAATGAAGAGATCTTTGGTAACATATTCAGGCAGAAACAACAGATTGAGAAACAACTGAAGAAGATTCAACGCAGGTTGGAGGTTGTGGACTCTACAAGACTCATTATGAGCGAGGTGTCCCTTCAAAAGCAATATAACGATGTCCTCAAACAGGAAGAGATACTCTGGTACCAGAAGTAGAGAGAAAACTGGGTCAAGCTAGGAGATCGCAACACTAAATTTTTTCATACTCAAACCGTGGTGAGGCAGAAGCGTAACAAAATCCAAGGACTTTTCTTTGAGAATGGCCAATGGAGCACGGATGATGCAACCTTGCAAGCGGAGGCCATAACATATTTTCAGCACCTTTTTGAGGTTGATCCATCCACTACTCCAGATACCTTTAACGTGCCTCTTGTCCCTTGTTTGGATGTTCTTTGCAAGGATACTCTAATGGCACCAGTTCTCAAGGAAGAAGCTAGACAAGCAGTCTTCAATATGAAGTCTTATAAGGTGCCAGGGCCCGATGGCTTCCAACCTATTTTCTTTAAGCACTTCTGGGGAATAGTTGGTGATAATTTATGGCACCTGGTGCAAACCGCTTTCTCTACCGGATGTATTGAAGAGTCGATAGCAGAGACCCTCCTAGTCCTCATCCCTAAAGAAAATAATCCCCAGAGACTGAAAAACTTTAGGCCCATTAGTCTGTGTAACGTTATCTTTAAAGTGGTGACAAAAGTGTTGGTGAACAGGTTGAGGCCCTTTCTTGATGATCTAATAAGCCCTCTTCAGAGCAGCTTCATTCCTATGAGGGGAACTAAAGATAATGCAATTTTAGCTTAGGAGGTTGTACACTACATGACCAATCCCGGGCAAAAAAAGGTTCCATTGCTTTTAAGATAGACTTGGAAAAGGCATATGATAGGCTAAATTGGCAGTTTCTGGAATTGACACTCCAAGATTTTGGCTTTCCTCCTACCATAGTATCCCTCATCATGAATTGTGTGAAATCCAGTAACTTTGCTATTTTGTGGAATGATGCGAGAACTAATCATTTCAAACCTACTAGGGGGCTCCGCCATGGTGACCCCTTGTCTCCCTATCTGTTCGTGTTGTGTATGGAGAAACTCTCTCTTAGTATTCTGCATAAAGTTAATACAAGTACTTGGATGCCAATCCAGGTATCTAAAGGGGGCCCCTCCCTTTCTCACATTCTTTCTGCTGATGATGTTCTCCTTTTTTGTGAAGCTAGCACCAACCAGGTTCAGATGGTCATGGATACTCTAGATGATTTTTGCAAAGCATCTGGATTCAAAGTGAATACTTTGAAGTCTAAAGCAATGTACTCTAAGATGGTGCAAGGGAATAGAAAGCAGGAGCTCAAGGAGATCTCTTCCATTAAATTTGTGACCGATTTGGGTCATTATCTTGGCTTTCCCTTGATCCAGGGACAGGTTTCTAGAAAAGTGTATAATGATATTCTTGATAAAGTCCATAAAAAGCTAGCATCTTAGAAGGGAAACTTTTTGAAAAAAAAATGGGCGGGCTTGTCTAGTTAAATCTGTCACTACGGCTATCCCAGTCTATACAATGCAACTTCATTACCTTCCTAATTATGTTTGCAACCTGTTGGATAAAATGGCTAGAAGTTTCCTTTAGGGAGGGGATGGTACGTCTAGGACTTGGAACCATGTTAATTGGAGTTCTATTACCACACCTAAGCAGTTTGGTGGTCTCGGTGTCAGAGATGCAAGACTCACTAATCTTTCACTTCTTGGCAAGTTATTATGGAACATGATTCATGACCATGCAAAATTGTAGGTCTAGGTCTTATCCCATAAATACTTGGGAGAAAAATCGGTGTGGATTTCCAAGAGGTCTCATGCCTCAATTACTTGGAAAGGAATTCAACGAGCCATTACCACTTTCTCAGAGGGTTACTGCTATAAAATTGGAGATGGTGAAACATCATTCTGGTATAAGGATTGGACGCAACTAGGCCCTCTTTGCTACCTCGTTCCTTTTGTGCACATTAGTGATACATTGACTCGGCTGCGTGATGTGTGTCAAGCGGGCTCTTGGACCTTGCATGAGTTAGCAACCAGCTTGCCCCACAAGGTTAAAGCTTTGATTCTACAGAAGCCACCTCCCACAACTTTAGACATGAGACTCAGTGACACTTGGACCTGGCAACATGACAAACGTGGCACCTATAGTTGCTCCAGCGGTTACCACTGGCTTCTCCAATGTAACAGAAACTGGGATAATAATAAGAATTTCAATTGGATTTGGCGACTTCAGGCTCCAGCAAAAATTCAACATTTCATTTGGCTTTGCTCTCACAATGCTCTTCCTACGAATGCCCGTCGGCATCATTGCAACATGGTGGCTTTCCCAAGCTGCACTCGTTGCTCTTTCCCCTCGGAAGACCTCTTACACTACTTGCGCGAGTGTCCGCACTCTAAGGAACTTTGGCTTAGACTGGGTATGGGTTATCACACTGACTTCTTCTCTCAGTCTGATGTTTCAGTTTGGATTCATGATATGGCTTATGGTACTGCTGCTCCTCTTTTCGTTGCGGGTCTGTGGCATGCTTGGTGTTGGTGTAATAACATGATTTTTGAAGATAACCCTTGGCTGATTCATGAGGTGGTCAGGAAGAGTTATGCGCCTCATGATGAGTTCATCACGTACTACCCAAACAAGCTGATCGATTCCTCCTCATTGAGACTCATAGCAAAATGGATACCTCCCCCTGAAGGTGTCACTAAGCTTAATACAGATGGTAGTTTCTTGGAGGGTAGTGCTCGGTTGGGCGCTGGTGGTGTTCTCCATAATCATGCCGGTAATTGGTTAGCGGGGTTCTCTTATTCCGAACCTGGAAGAGATATGCTGGCAGCTGAATTACGTGGTATTCAAATGGGCCTTACCTTATGTCATGACCTTGGCTATAAGGATGTCATTTGTGAGAGTGATTGTTTGGAAGCTGTGGAACTTATTCTTGCAACTGACAGACATGCTTTCCACCAACACGCCTCAGTCCTGTTGAGCATCTCCGAAGCTTTAGCTAGAGATGGCAATGTCTCCTTGGTGCATGTCTTTCGTGAGCAAAACCGTTGTGTCGACCTCATGGCTAAAGAGGGTGCTTTCTCTTCCTGCTCTACTACTTGGTTACAGCCTCCTCCTGGCATGGAGTCCTTGATCCTGCTTGATAAGCTGGGCACCTAGTTCTTTTTTTTTTTTTCTCCTTTTTGCTTGTTTCTTCTGTAACCTCACCAAAAAAATACTTTAATTTTTTTAATTTATTTATAAATTTATTTTATATTTTGTAAAAATATTACAATTATATATAATTTAATTTGACATCTATTTTACACAAATATACAATGAAAACATCCATCATATTTGAATTGAACAAAAAATATTTTCCTTAGTTATTAGTTTTGTTTAGGGTTCAGGCCCTCTTGTTAAAAAAAATGATTTTGCTATTAAGTATTTTTAAGACACTTATTAAAGATATCAAAATATGAAATTTTATATGAAAATAATATATTTAATATATTAAAAATTAAAAAATATATTTTTGTTTAAAATATTTTATTTTAATATCTTAAAGACACTTATTAACAAAATCTTTAAAAAAAAAAAAGACATGCGCTTGTCATGTGTGTTTTATTATGACATTAAAATTAACCGAATTGATCGTCTTTTACTTTGACCCAATCTTTAGGAAGATAAAGTGTGTGTTTGGGAACCCGTTTGGGTTCTCAAAAGTGAGTTAGGATGCCTCGAACGTGATGCAATGTTGTTTGGGTTGTTTACTTTTTCATTTGCCTTAACATACTTTTCTTTCTAGACATGAGTTGGGACCAAAGCAATATTTTGTTGCTTTTGTGTTCAGTTGAGACTAAAATATAATCTTTTTATTTTATCAACTATTTTGTCAAAATCACTTTTGAAACAAAAGTTTCCAAACATAAATTACGTTATTGTAAACTCATTTAAACCAAACTTAAGTTTGCAAATACACTTTCAACTAAACTTAAGTTTACCAACTGCAATCCAAACACATACTAAGTGTTATAAAATAAACTTCAAGTATAAAAGTTAAAAACGACTAAAAAACTTGAGGATTATTTATAATTTACCCTATAAAAATTGGCATTAAGCTAAGAATTTAACAAATGTAGGATGTACATATGAAGCAATCCGTAATTTTGGAATGGGTTATCCCAAGGGAAATCTTGGTGATTAGCCCAAAAGTTCCTTAGCCTTCCTGTCATGGCATTGCGACTTGCGAGCATACAGGCCTAGCTTAATGGATGGTACCCATAGATTTTGCACCCATGTGCAAGCTCATGTGAGCTTCCATGCAAATTTGAAGGTATTTACGAACTATACACAAAAGATTTACCAAAAGTTGACAGGTGAAATTAGTTCAAAATTGAAACAGCAGACTAAGTAGTACATGTACATGAGCTTGTACCCTCGACCTCTATCAAAATTGCATATGCTAATACAATGCATTAAATTGCCAATGAGCTTGTAGCTCAACTTGTACCAGTCTCAATCTCCAAGACAACGGTGTGATGCATTGGGGGTTCAATTTTCCGTTAGGCTATCCCTAGTCCCTGCTCAAATGCTTGCGCCTCTATTGTAAAGGATGGCCAAGTGCACCAGGCTCCCACTATTCTGGGGGCTTGAAGAAAGTCAAATGTATGAAACCTCAACAACAGCATGCATGCATCAGCTAGGTTACAAATAAGCATTGGACATCAAAGAATTTGTACTCGTGCGTCAGTCATTTATAAAGCATCAAGTAATTTATATACATCACAAGTCACAACGGCGACAGGAACTGAAGAATGCAACAATCAACAAGAGTTCCAACCCAGCAAAATGAAAAAATTCAATTAAATCAGTTTGCAATTTACATAGGGGTAGCACAAGTACTTGAATGGATGAAGAAACATAACAAGGTTGAATTACATGAAATTTGTAATCATAAGTTAACCATTTGATAACTGCCAGATGATACACCATCCTCCCTGTTATCTTGAACATCCATTTTCTCCTGGTATAGCTTTAATAGTTGAGATCTTTCTTCCTTAAAACATTTTACATACCTTTCAAGGAACAACTTTTCAGAAATAGAAAATAGTGTAGATAAGTAGGCATTCTTTTTTCTCAAACCTTTTGCGAGTAGATACTGGACAACGAAAGCCCTTGGAATTATCCTTTTCTCCAAACTAAATCCAAAAATCTCAGGCCTTTTGACAGGGGTCAAAGAGTTCCAACCAAGCTGACTGACCCAAAATCTGATCACCTCGTTAATTTTATCCTTGGATGCTAACATACGGCTTGGCTTCTTCCTAAATGCTTCCATAATTGTTTCTTCAGACCACCCCCAGCTTTTAAAGGCTTCAACTTTTGCATCCCACAGCGATTTCGCCATAGCCCTTTTGGCTAGCAATGCCACAACAAAAATAGTCTTTGATGGGTCAAAACCCATTTCCTTTACTTCATCTAGTGCCTTCCTCATCTCATGACAATTTGACAAGAGTATAGAAGGTCTCCTACGGAACAAATGGCTAATGTTTGACTCTCACTCCAACATCAAGCAACAATTTGACATTTTGTTCCACAAGATGGTTAGCAAAGAAATTTGGACAAATAACTATACAATCAATGGTTTTCTTATCAGATTGAAAGAACCTTATCCTCTCACCAATTCATACTTAGGGATTATACTGTTCCTGAGGCTTGAATAAAGCAACCTGGGTCTCCTAGTCACCAACAGCACAATGTCAGAGCTGGAAGCACCTTTGGAGCGTAAAAAATCAAAATTTGGCAAAATCCTTTTGTGGGGATCACAAGTAAGCACGTTTGGTGCCCTTCTGATAATACTATATATATCAGAGTTAGAGAAACCGTGGCTTCTGAAGAAGGAGAGAACTGAATCGGGCTTTTGTGGGGTGTCGAAATGGACTTGCTTGGAAGCAGTGAGAGCAGTTTCAGGTGAGATTGAGAACCCACAATTGTTTATGAGGTAGGAAACCGTAAATGAGTGTTGATCTGAAGGAATTGTGCTGTAGTTCTGAAAGAATGTTGATAGAAAGTTTGGGAAAACATGATTCAATTTTTGGGTTGGTAGTGGTATTCTTATGGAACTTTTCAGATTGACAAGGGTTTTGAAGTGTTGAAAACTCAACATGCTTTTAGCGATGATGAAGGGAGTTTGCTGTCATTAGGAAGTCTAAAAACGATGACTGTTGGAGAATTGGGATGAAGGTGAATTTCTTTTTATCCCCTCAAAATTCCTCATGCGGATTTTCTTGTTTTTTTTCCAACAACAACAACTAAGCCTTTTCCCACTAGGTGGAGTCAGTTACATGGATTAAACCACGTCATTGTGCCCTATTATAAATTAAGTCTTCAGATATGTTATTCAGATTTAAATCTTTTTTAATCGTTTCACTTATAATCTTTCTTGGTCTTCTTCTACTTCTAACTATTGGGCTATTATCTACCTGATCTACTCTTCTTACAAGGGCTTCTAAGGGTCTTCTCCTTAAATGTCCAAACCACCTAAGACGAGATTCTCCCATCTTTTCCACAACAGGTGCTACCCCTACTTTCTCTCTAATGCATTCATTCCTAATCTTATCTTGTCTTGTATGGCCACACATCCAACGTAACATCCTCATCTCCGTAACACTGATCTTATGCTCTTGTTGGCTTTTTACCGCCCAACATTTAGTACCATACAATATCGCGGGCCTTATAGCTATGCGGTAAAATTTACCATTAAGTTTGAGAGGCACTTTTTTATCACAAATAACTCCTGAAGCACTCCTCCATTTCATCCATCTAGCTTGAATCCTATGGTTTACATCTCCCCCTATCTCTCCATCATTTTGTATGATAGATCTAAGGTACCTAAATTGTGTGACTTGTGGTATTGTATGATCTCCAACTTTCACCGCTAAGCTAGCATTAACACGCATCTTACTGAACTTACATTCCATATACTCCGTCTTACTCCTACTTAGACGAAAGTCATGTTCTTCCAAAGTTCGTCTCCATAACTCTAACTTTCCATTTGTTTCCTCTCTCGACTCTCCAACTAAGACTATATCATTTGCAAAAAGTATGCATTGTGACACCGACTCTTGGATATGCTCAATAAGCACATCCAAGACCAAGGTAAAAAGATATGAACTCAAAGCTGACCCTTGATGCGGTCCTATAGTTATAGGGAAGTCTTCTGTGGCCCCACCTTGTGTTCTCACACTAGTTTTAGCCCCATCATACATATCTTGGATTGCTTGAATATAGGCGATACGAACTTCTTTCTTCTCCAAAGTCTTCCACAGGACCTCTCTCGGTACCCTATCGTAGGCTTTTTCCAGATCAATGAAAACCATGTGTAGGTCTTTTTGCTTCCTCCGATACCTTTCCATTAATCTTCGTAGAAGATAGATTGCTTCCATGATTGACCTCCCAGGCATAAAACCAAATTGACTCTTTGAAATATGAGTCTCTTGTCTTAATCTCCGTTCAATTACTCTTTCCTATAACTTCATGGTATGACTCATGAGATTAATTCCTCTGTAATTTGCACAGTTTTGTATATCTCCCTTATTCTTATAAATAGGGATTAAAGTGCTTCTCCTCCATTCATTTAACATTTTCTTAAACCTCATTATCTCGTTAAACAGTTTTGTGATCCAACTTATACCTTTCTCTCCTAGACACTTCCATACCTCAATAGGTATATTATCTGGTCTGACCGCTTTTCCATTATCCATCCTCTTCAATGCTTCTTTTACCTCAAATTCCCTGATTCTACAATAAAAGGTTTTATTTTGGTCCTCCTCTCTAGTGTTTAGAATATCCGAGTCCCCTAATGTCCCATGTTCCTCATTAAATAACTTGTGAAAATAACTCTTCCATCGATCCTTAATGTCTTGTTCCGTAACCAAGACTTTACCCTTTTCATCCTTAATACATTTCACTTGATCCAAGTCTCTTGTCTTCATTTTTCTACTTTTAGCAAGCCTGTAAATATTCCTTTCTCCGTCTTTGGTGCCCAACGATTGATATAACCCGTTGAACGTTTTAGGTTTCGCCTCGCTTACCACCTTCTTAGTATCTTTTTTAGCTGCCTTATATTTTTCTCAATTTTCATTATTTTTACATACGTGCTAAACTTTATAACATTTCCTTTTAACCTTAACCTTATCTTGTACATTTGTGTCCCACCACCAAGATTTTTTATCCTTGAGTCCAAAGCCTCTAGATTCACCGAGTGTCTCTTTTGCTACCTTTCTAATCCCTTCAGCCATCTCGTCCCACATATCATTAGCACTCCCTTGTACTTCCCAAATTTCTTCCCCCATAATCCTCCTCTGAAAGAGCATTTATTTTTCTTCCTTTAATTGCCACAATTTGATCCTTGGTTCTCTGTCTCGACAATTTTTTCTTACTCTCATCTTGACCCGTACATCCATAACCAAAACCCTGTGTTGGGTAGTCAAGCTCTCTCCAGAGATGACTTTGTAGTCCATGCAAAGCTTTCTATCAGAAATTTATTTCCAAGTTTTAAAATAAAGCTTTAAAGAAATAATAGATTTTGGTATTTCCAAGTTACACGATATTAATAAGTATGTTTGAATTAACTCATTTTATAGTTAAAATAATTTATAATTAAATTATTATTTAAAAAATTTAAAACAAAAAAGTAATTTTCTCCGAAAATTAATAAAACCAAACCTGCATTTAATATAGTATCCTCCTAAATTATGTAGTTAATAATTCAATAGTTCGTAGAATTTGATTGTGTCTATTGTTTTGTTCATAATTTTGTTGATAAACTAATGGGCGTCTAGTATATTTATTTTACTTTTTAAAAAAATTATCCTTACAATGTTTGAGAAAAAAAATTGACTTGAGAAAGTTATGATTGGTTCAAAAATAAGTTAATTCAGATATGTAATTTATTCTAATGCTAGTTAGAAACCTGTACTTTGCAATTGAATATATATTTATTTTTGCGTGTACATTTACACTTTTTTTTATAAAAGTTCAAAGAAAAAATATGAATTCAAGTTACTTTACAGCATATTGCGATGTAATATTTCCTAGTCTTCCCATCATGTTATTGCGACAACACAGGTGTGCCTAAATAATCAATCTAAAGAAAAATATTCCTGTAATCCGTGTGATCCTCCCTCAAACATCAGAATGGTATCAATGGATGGTCCAGAGTCCAGAGACTTTGCACCCGTGAGATTCCATGCAAGATTGAAGGCGACAGAGGAAGTATTTTTGCTGACTACACAAATTACTAGGTTGACCAAAATTTGACATGTGAATGTAGTTACAAAATTGAAACAGCAGACTGAGAATAAATCAATAAATAGTAGAATATCTTTTCTGATAAAAATGCATGATCACTTTCACTAAACATTGACATTAAATTGTAGAATTCAGAAACGCAAGTATAGAATTAAACAGACATAAGAATAATTCTTTAATCCAAATAACTTAGTCTACAAATACCTATGCATCTATCTGGGGTCCTACAGACAGGTTGCACCAATTAAATTTTAGTTTAAGGATGTTCAGTTAAAGCAACTTCACTTACAATGTCAGTTCTACATAACAATGCAGAGCTCAATCTTCAATCAAGGAAATATGCAATTCTGAAATAATAAAGCTTATACTGTAAGTCAACCAAGACCTTATTATGGCTTCCATGACCAAAAGCAACATTTAAAATTTGCTTATTTTTACTCATCATTTCAATGAAAAGAACTCGTGACTCATAGTTGTCCCATCTTACAGATCACTATGCTGCAATGCAAATAAGGACACCACCTTCGTAATTCATCCCCCTTGAATCAAAGAGAAGCTTCTCCCCTGTAGGTCAAAAGCTTCTTTGGAAACACCATTCCAGAGTAAAAGACCCTGAAAGCCAGGTAAATTTCTTCTTAATCAAACCTGACAAGAGGGACTGCAAAACTGACGCAGGACATAACTTATGCAGGCAATGCAACAAACAGATAAAAGGGTAAATGATTAGTAAAACAATAAACAAAAGTTCCAAGTTAGCAAATGAAACAAGACTATTAGATTAGCTGAAATCCTGAATTAGAGAGGAGTAGCACAAGTACTTCGATACAATGAAGAAATAAAATAAAGCATAGGACATTCAAGGATATACACTGACAGCAAACTATCGACCAGAAATGAGATAACAAAACACAAAAGAGTACTCATATATCAGCAAATGAAACAAAGAACTAAAATTGCCATCTTGGTTTGAGTAAGAAAACTACCTCAATCACCTCAAATATGTTTAATAAGGTTAAAGTTATATTTTTAATCCACAAGCAAATGCCACCATCTTTGTATTATTTTTTTTATAAAAAAAATCCTCAATTATCACCACCAACTTAACACTTTTCACTGTAAAACAGTTTGCATACTACAGGAGATACAACAACTGAGAGATTATATAAGTGTGAATAATATAGTAATATTATGAGACCTTTTAATACCAAGAGATAGATTATACCAGAGGAATAATCTTTACTAGCATTTTTTTTTTCTAATGAAAAGACTACTTGTAGCCTTGAATCAATTATTTATGAAGCATCAATCAACTGAGATAGATCAGAATTATGACAGAAATTGATGATTACAACAATCAACAAAGATTCCAGCTTAGCGCAAAAAGGGGAAAAAATTAGTTAAAGAATTCTATCCTACCCCATACAAGTTTCCCTACCCTAAAACGGTAGTGTGACTCTAAATCCTGGCTGAGCCAGGAGTATAATAAGTACTTCAATGGGATGAAAAAAAAACATAATAAGGTTGAATTACCAAAATTTGATCTCAGAAGTTAACCGTTGACAACTGTCAGATGTTACCATCCTCCCTGTTATCTTGAAGATTCATTTTTTCTTGATATAAAGTTAATAGCTGAGAAGTTTCCTCCTTAAAACATTTCACATACTTTTCAAGGAACAACTCTTCAGAAATAGAAAATGGTGTATATAAGTTGGCCTTCTTGTTTCTCAAACCTTTTGCGAGTAGATACTGGACAACAGAAGCCCTTGGAATGATCCTTTTCTCCAAATTATATCCAAAAAGCACTGGATACATGACAAGGTCATAAGAATTCCAACCTAGCTGATTGACCCAAAACCTCATCATTGCATTAATTTTATCCTTAGATGCCAACATACAGTGCGGATACCTCCTGAATGCATTCGAAATTGCTTGTTCAGACCACCCCCAGCTTTTAAAGGCATCAACTTTGGCATTCCAATGGGGTTTGGCCACAGCCGTTTTGGCCACCAAAGCAACAATAAAATGTGTTTTGCAAGGATCAAATCCCAATTCCTTCACTTCATCCACGGCCTTCCTCAAGTCACGAGACAAGAGCACCGAAGGCCTGGTACGAAACAAATAGCCAATGTTGGAGTCAGTGACTCCTTCATCACACAACAATTTCACATTTTTTATCAAACGATCATTTGAAAAGAAAAACGGACAAACCATTATGCAATCAATAGCTTTCTTATCAGAATGGAAGAACCTTCTCACGAATTCATATTTAGGAATTATGTTGTTCTTGAGGCTTGAATACAGGAATCTGGGGCACTTCGTCACCAACAACACAATGTCAGAGCTGGAAGCACCTTTGGAGCGTAAAAATTCAAACTTTTGCAAAATCCTTTTGTGGGGGTTGCACACAAGCATGTGGGGTTCCCTTCTGATGATACTATTTATCTGAGAGTTAGAGAAACCGTGGTTTCTGAAGAAGGCGAGAACTGAATCGGGTTTTTTTGCGGTGTTGAAACGGACTTGCTTGGAAACATTGTGAGCAATTTCTGGTGAGAACCCACAATTGTTTATGAGGTAGGAAACCGTAAATGAGTGCTTATCTGAAGAAATCGTGCTGTAGTTCGGAGAGAATGTTGATAGAAAGTTCGGGAAAATAGGATTCAAATTTGGAGTTGGTGGTTGTATTCTTATGAAAACCTTCAGATAGAGAAGGGTTTTGGAGCGTTGGGAACTCAACATGAGCTTCAGATTTGAGCCGTGCTCAAGGCAGCGTTTTGTGATTTGGAAATTGGAAGTGTCAAAACCTACAGTGATGAGCAATGGCGATGAAGGTTAATTTCATATATTAACTTGATTAGTTATTTTCTGGATAATTATGTATTAAAATTACAAGAAATGGAGGCATGCAGGCCATGTTTGGGACTTACGCTTTGCTCTTTCTACATGCCATTCAAGTACTTGTGCTATTCTCATTAAACTTTAAAATCATTTAAGATTCGTCAAAATTATTAAAATTAATTATTGTGTACATAAAGTACATTTCAAAATTAGAGTTGAGAAACATAATAATAATAATAATAATAATAATAATAATAATAATAATAATAATAATACCTAAGGAAAACCAAAATCATAAATGATATTTTTGTATGGTTGAAAAAAAATACCAAAAAATACACGTAAATTATGCATTGAAAAATTGCTAAAACTTCAAACAACGGGAATCAAAATCAATTTTGAGTTTTGATTATTTTTTCAAAAAGAAAAAAAAAGTTCTTGAATTGATCAAAATTCTCATTCTCAACAAGAAGAAATTTACAATCATAATTAGGATTAAATTGACTCTGATACCAATTGAAGGAATTTTGGTTTCAAAGTAATTAATGATATATCAAAATTCTTAAATTCATTTAACCTCAAATTATGGCATGTAGAAAATATAATATACAACAGATCGAATTATAGAATCACCTGAAAAGGACAAATATGAGCGCAACAATGCCCGATCTTTAAGGGTGTATTTGGAAGTTTGGAAGAAAAGGAAGGGGAGGGATTTAAAAGGAAAGGAAGGGAAGGCAAATAGAGGTTTATCATTCTCCTTGTTTGAGAGTGTGGAATATATGAAGGAAAGGAAATAGAGGGTTTAAGATATATTTTTACCATTTTACCCTTTATTAAAAAAAATAGCATAATTAATGTTTTACAAAAAATATTAAAGTGAAAACTAATATAAAAAATTGTCAATAAAAATTGAGCAAATTTTTATTAAAGTGAAAAAAAAAATTGTCAATAAAAATATTAAAGTTGAAAAAAAATTCTAGAGAGTAATTTTTTTAATAAACAATATCTTCTCTCAATAAAAAATATTTATTCAAAAAAACATTTTCTCACTCTAAAGATATTGATTCTCTCTCTCTCTCTCAAATTATTGTCTATAATTAAAAAGTGAATCTTATTTACTTAAATTCATTTTATCGGCATACGAGTTTCAATTCCTGTTCTTAAGTTTAACTAATCATTTTTTTAAAAGTGATGTTATTCAAATATTATGATTTATTGTGTGCATCTTTAGTACATATTTTTTAATTGTATAAAAGTGTAAAAATAGTAAGAATCTTGTAAGAACATTTTGCTCCTCAATTCTCAATAACTTGAGCATTAGATAATTGAAATAATATACATAATACACCAAAACATAATAATATACATATACATTATCAAAAAAATCAAAGTTATACTGAGTTGAAACTTCAAAAATCTTATCCAACCTAGTCAGCACCACACAATTCTATTCATAACCAAACCAATATTCTAGCAAAAGGACAAAACAACGTATAATCAATTGTTAACCCATCATTTCAACTTGATGATCGAAACTGCCACAAGATTTTTTGAGAAGAACCACAATAGATTTTGTTCAATACCTGCAAAATGAAAATGTTGCCAACGTAATTTTGTGGTGTCATGTCTTATAATTGCAAGAACATATTTGCTGCTAGCAAGTTCGATTATTCTTCGACGATTATTTGCGGTTAACGGATAAGCTTAGAGGCAGAGAGCTTATAGGGCGTGGTGGCAGGAGGTGGCGCGGACAGGGGCGTCAACTGCGTGGAGGAGCACGGCGGTCTTCGTGGTGCGTACCGGTGGATCTGGTCGAATCTGGGCTTTTCGTGGGTCGCAGTCACAGATCAGGTTCTGTGGTGCACGATGCGCAGACCGACCGCTTTGATGGGGAGTTCCTGGTCAGGCGACGGAGCTGGTTAGGTGGGGAGAGTTGATGAAGATGTGGGGTTCGGGTGGTTCACCGTGAACACGAGAAAGGGGATGTGAAGATGAGGATGAGTGAAATTGATCAAAATGGACGCTGGTAGGTGAGGTGAGCTGAGAGTGAGATAAGGATAAATGAGTAAATTTGATCAAAATCCCCTAATTTGGGGGAAACGAAAGTCAGAGATTTTGGAGGGTTAATAAAAACCTCATTTTCCATTCCCTCTTCTCCCAAACAAGGATTTTGCTAGAACAAGTCTCTCCCTTCCTTTCCTTTCCCTCCTATCTCCTGCTCCCAAACACACCCTTAAGGTCGAAACTGCCGTGCTCTAACTAGTTATTACTTATTTAATCTCATTATTTGATCAATTTTGATACTTAAAATTTTTTTTATTTATTCATAAACTCATTTTGTATTTTACGAAAATGTTATAATCACGTATAACTTGATTTACAATATATCTTACACGAATATGCGATAAACATACATCTATCATATTTGAGTTAAAAAAAAATACTTTCTTTACTTATTAGTTTTGTTTACGATTCAGGCGCTCTTGTTAAAAAAATAATTTTGCTATTAAGTATTTTTAAGACACTTATTAAAGATATCAAAATAATATATTTAATATATTAAAAATTTAAAAAATATTTAATTTTTTTATTTTAATATCTTAAAGACACTTAATAACAAAATCTTTAAAAAAAAAGACATGCGCTTGTCATGTGTGTTTTATTATGACATTAAAATTAACCGAATTGATCGTCTTTTACTTTGACCCAATCTTTAGGAAGATTAAGTGTCATAAAATAAACTTCAAGTATAAAAGTTAAAAACGACTAAAAAACTAGAGGATTATTTATAATTTACCCTATAAAAATTGGCATTAAGCTAAGAATTTAACAAATGTAGGATGTACATATGAAGCAATCCGGCAATTTTGGAGTCGGTTACCCCAAGGGAAATCTTGGTGATTAGCCCAAAAGTTCCTTAGCCTTCCTGTCATGGCATTGCGAGCATACAGGCCTAGCTTAATGGATGGTACCCAGAGATTTTGCACCCCTGTGCAAGCTCATGTGAGCTTCCATGCAAATTTAAAGGTATTTATGAACTATACACACTCAAAAGATTTACCAAAAGTAGACAGGTGAAATTAGTTCAAAATTGAAACAGCAGACTAAGTAGTACATGAACATGAGCTTGTACCCTCGACCTCTATCAAAATAGCATATGCTAATACAATGCATTAAATTGCCAATGAGCTTGTAGCTCAACTTGCACCAGTCTCAATCTCTAAGACAACGGTGTGATACATTGGGGGTTCAATTTCCCATTAGGCTATCCCTAGTCCCTGCTCAAATGCTTGCACCTCTATTGTAAAGGATGGCCAAGTGCAGCAGGCTCCCATTATTCTGGGGGTTTGAAGAAAGTCAAATGTATGAAACCTTAACCCTATGAATAAAGAGGCTGTTTCTGCTACTTGAACCCTTGACCACCAACTCATGAGGCAGCAACCTTACCATTGTGCCAAGGCTCACCCTGAGGCTGCATCTTTATTGCAACCGGAAAAATGCATTACCACTTTCAATCAATATTCAGAATAATTGTGGAATTCAGAAAAGCAAGTTAGAATTGAACCTGACTTGGCAATAATTTTTCAACCCAAATATAGCTCATTCTAGAATTACCTACATCTAAAAGCATATATTATAACTCAACTTAACCAATACAGGCCACGAAAAAAAAACCCTCAACCACGTAAAGTTAAAAAGTAAATCATTATGGCTTCTATGATTCTATCAGAATGCAACACTAACATTCACTTATTTTCCTCATCTTTCTCCAATGAATGAACTTATCTCACATTTGCCTTATCTTATTGACATGACCACTATGCTGCAAATAAGGACAAAACTTTTCTTAACATAACTTGAATCAAGAGAAGCTTCTCCCCCATAGGTCAAAATCTTCTTTCGAAGCACCTTTTTCAGAGTAAAAAACACAGTAAGCCAGCTAAGTTTCTTCTTGATCAAACCTGGTGAAGGAACTGCAAAGCTGAAGCAGGAAGTAATCTACTGCTTCTGAGTTAATATCCTCTCATCCATACTTATCCATCTCAAGCTAAATACTTCTACCTAGCCAACAATGCTGTATCCAGAAGCTGTCACACCATATATTTCCCAGCTAAACATCTGAGAAACAACTGTTCAATCACTCAAAATTTGCATTCGCTCAGACCTTCCAGCAGCAAGGAATAAATGAAACTTGGACCTTGATATTTTTTAAAGGAGCTTTGATATCTTCGCCAATCTCTCCTTTATATCTAAACCCAATGAGCAAAAAATCTTAGAAATATTTCAAGTCATAAGCCAAACCTAAAAATTGAGATTAACTAGAATAAATTGCTGAAAGATCCTCCCTGGGGCATAACTCTAAATACAAGGATGGAAAATACATATTGCTTTCAAAGGTAACAACAACAGCATGCACGCATCAGCTAGGTTACAAATAAGCATTGGACATTAAAGAATTTGTACTCGTGCGTCAGTCATTTATAAAGCATCAAGTAATTTATATACATCACAAGTCACAACGGCGACAGGAACTGAAGAATGCAACAATCAACAAGAGTTCCAACCCAGCAAAATGAAAAAATTCAATTAAATCAGTTTGCAATTTACATAGGGGTAGCACAAGTACTTGAATGGATGAAGAAACATAACAAGGTTGAATTACATGAAATTTGTAATCATAAGTTAACCATTTGATAACTGCCAGATGATACACCATCCTCCCTGTTATCTTGAACATTCATTTTCTCCTGGTATAGCTTTAATAGTTGAGATCTTTCCTCCTTAAAACATTTTACATACTTTTCAAGGAACAACTTTTCCGAAATAGAAAATAATGTAGATAAGTAGGCATTCTTTTTTCTCAAACCTTTTGCGAGTAGATACTGAACAACGAAAGCCCTTGGAATGATCCTTTTCTCTAAACTACATTAAAAAATATGTGGTGTTTTGACAAGGGCCAAAGAGTTCCAACCTAGCTGATTGACCCAAAATCTCATCACCTTATTAATTTTATCCTTGGATGCTAACATACAGCTTGGCTTCTTCCTAAATGTTTCTAGAATTGTTTCTTCAGACCAGCCCCAGCTCTTAAAGGCATCAACTTTTGCATGCCACCGGGATTTCGAAATAGCCGTTTTGGCTAGCAATGCTCGCCCAAAACTCAATTTCAAATGATCAAATCCCATTTCCTTTACTTCATCCACGGCCTTCCTCAAGTCAAAAGACAAGAGTACAGAAGGCCTTGTACGTAACAAATGGGTAATGCTTGAGTTCGTGACTCCATCATCAAGCAACAATTTGACATTTCTTAAAGCAAGATCATTACCAAAGAAATATCGACATGCAACTAAACAACCAATGGTTTTCTTATCAGATTGGAAGAATCTTCTCACCAATTCATAGGTAGGGATTATGCTATTCTCGAGGCTTGAATATAGGATTCTGGGGCTCCTAGTCACCAACAGCACAATGTCAGAGCTGGAAGTACCTTTAGAGCGCAAAAATTCAAAATTTGGCAAAACCCTTTTGTGGGGATCGCCCATAAGCACGTTCGGTGCCCTTCTAACAGTACTATTTATCTGGGTGTTAGAGAAACCGTGGTTTCTGAAGAAGGCAAGAACTGAATCGGGCTTTTGTGGGGTGTTGAAATGAACTAGCTTTGAAGCCTTGAGAGCAGTTTCAGGCGAGAACCTACAATTGTTTATGAGGTAGGAAACCGTAAATGAGTGTTTCTCTGAAGTGATTGTGCTGTATGTTTTCAGAGAGAATGTTGATAGAAAGGTTAGGGAAAAAGGATTCACTTTTGGGGTTGGTGTCTGTATTCTTAATCTTATGATACCGTTCAGAGAGAGAAAGGTTTTGAAGCGTTTGGAACTCAACATGATTTGAGCGATGTTGAAAGGGAGCTGCTTGCTGTGATTTAGAAGTGTCAAAACCTAGATGCAGAATTGGGGGAAGAAGTTTTTTTCCTTTTTATTTTTTCTTTTGGGTGCTCAAAATTAAAACGATGAAGGTTAATTTCATATATATTCACTTGATTAATTGTTTTCGGGTTAATTATGTATTAAGTATTAACGAAATCACTTTTTTTTTTCAGAGAAAGGTCTGCATGCGGAATTTCTTGTTTTTCTTCCAAATTTTTTTTTTCTACGAACACCTTTAAAGAAATTTATTTTCAAATGAAGCCTTTAAGAAATAATAGATTTGATATTTCCCTCTACATCTATTGGTACTTAATACGGTTTCCTCTTAAATTATGTAGTTAATAATTCAATGGTTATTGTGTGTCTATTCTTTTGTTTATAATTTTGTTGATAAAATAATGTGATAATGCGTGTTCAAATTAATTTATTTTACTCATTAAAAATGTAAATATTTAATTTTAAAAAATAAAATAATTTTATTTAAAAATTATTTAAATTTTAATTAAAAAGAATGATCGTCTAATGATTAAAATTATCTTCAATAAAATCTTCAATCTTTCATTTTTTTTGTTTTTTTTCAGGTTCCTTCGTCTCTACTTTTCTCGCATGGAATGCCAATATGACAATATGCCATTAAGTTGGATGTTGCCCATGGAATGGCAATATACCAAAATATTTGTTTTATCTATTCGACTGCATATTGATTTGTAGGTCTTTATATAGCTGCAACAGAATGCGTAAATCAGATTTTGGTTTGGCCAATGTTGTGTCCATTATTGAGACATATGAGATATCAACTAAATGTCTTTATTGAGATTTCAACGACGTTAGTGAAAAGATTACAACAGTAGATAATGAAGATGATTAGCTCCCACCAGTCACCGATGGTATGCCAATATGCCATTTTGTACTCAAATATATAAAATCACATGCAACCAATAATTGAAGAAGAAACCCAAAAAAAAAGTTTGATAAAAGAGGAAAAGAGTGCTGCCGCATCGAGGGGAATTCACATAGGCGTATAATTCAGATGGGGCGGTTGACTCAAGTAGAAAGTCAGATGAATGGACCAGCGATCTAATTATAGATTAAGTTGTTAAATTAGAAAATTTTGATAAATAATAAATAATTTTTTAAAATATTATATAAAAAAGTATTTTACATAAAAAATATTATATAAAAAATACATCATATTAAAAAATATTTATAATGTAATTAATATAAAAAAGATAATTATCTAATTTTAATTTTTTAAAATTAAATTTATTAAATAATAATATAGATTAAAAAATTAAAAACATTACTTAATAAGAATATATATTTTAATAACAAAATGTATTTCTCTTGAAAGTATTAAGTTTAAATTTTAAAAGTTATATTTTTGAAACATAAATATTTTTTTTTTTAAAAAAGTGAAACCCCAATTCAACTCAGGTCAAATCGGGTTTTGAAACCGAGTTTGTGAGAAAATATATTGTTGCTATGAATCGAATAGTCCACTCCAATTCATATAAATATGAGAATTGGTGTTGCCGCAGCAAAGGAATTGATGCTCTATGTTCCCAAAGTTGAGCAATTAAGATTAAGGATTAATTTATTACTTTATTGTCTATTTAATAAGATTAAATTTATTTTCTCCTTAAATTTAGTATGATACTTTTTAATAATTTTAATAATTTTATCCCTTAAAATTAAACAATTCTTTTAGTAGTCCTTATCATTATTTTTTCCTAATTGAAATGTTTAATAAAAATTTACATTAAAGTTTTTATTGGCTCCAAAATAAATTAATTCAAATATGTAATTTCTTCTTATTCCACTTAGAAATCTGTACTTTGCAGAGGTACATTTATTTCTGCGGGAATATTTGCTCTTTTACTATGATAATTGCTTAAAGAAAACAAATATCAATTCTACTTACTTTACTGGATATTGCAATAACGAAATTTCAATGACAAACCCAAATATTCCTTAGTCTTCCCATCATGTTATTGCGGGCAACAGGTCTCCCTAAATTACCAATCTAAGGAAAATTATTCCTCTAATCTGAGTGAACCTCCTTCAAACATCAGAATGACAATACAATTTATTCAATGGAAAAAGGCAGAACATCTAAAGAAGCCAGATTACAAATATCAGTGGAAGCTTCTTCAATCCAAACAGTGTCAGCATATGTGCATGGCAATTTAGACAAAGCGTGTGCAACTTTGATTCCCTTCTCCCTACGTATGTGAGAATTCAGATGAGTGGAGATACTGACAAGAACTGAGAAAATCTTCTACTGCCAGAGCAAAATAAGAACTTGATTTTGGGCCTAATTGAAGAGCCTAGATTACCTCAAGATATTCTGACTCAACGATCAGCTTGAAGATGCACAGGTCCTGAGCTAACTGGACGCCAAGTTTCAGGAATCAGTCCAAGAGCTTCCGCTAGCTTCACCTCTGCACTGATCTGCATTCTCCAAGTAGCTGCAGCAATGATGTTGCCGCTCCCAACCCCCGACAGTGATCCTCAGCCACAATGACATGCAAACTTGATGGCGACAGAGGAAGTATTTTTGCAGACTACACAAATTTACCAAGTTTACCAAAAGTTGACATGGGAATGTAGTTCCAAAATTGTACCAGCAGACCGAGTGTTCATCAACATACAGTACAAGTGTAGAACTCCGAAAAGCAAGTGTAGAATTAAACAGGGCATATCAATAATCAGTCCTAATAACTTGCTCAGTCTACAAATACCTATGCATCTATTTGGGATCCTACTCACTGGTTGCACCAATTAAATTTTAGTTTAAGATTGTTTATATTAGAGATATAATAAAATTATTTGTGTCTTTACTCAACATCTTAAACTTTTGAAAAAAATGATTCATGATATAATATCAAAGTTATATTTTAAGTAAAAGAACATGTTAGAAATATAATAAAGTTGTTCATATACCTTCAATCATCAGCTTAAATAATGTAACTCTACTTAACAATGCAGAGCTCAAATTTTAATACGGGAAATATGCAGTCCTGAAATAATAAAGCTTATATTGTAAGTCAACCAAGATCCTTATGGCTTCCATAACAAAATGCAACATTTAAAATTCGCTTATTTTACTCATCTTTTCAGTGAAAAGAACTTGTGAGCTGTGAATTTGTCCCATCTTATACATCACTATGCTGCAATGCAAAGTAAGGACACAACCTTTCTTTATAATTATAATTCATATTACTAGAATCACGGAGAAGCTTCTCCCCTGTAGGTCAAGAGCCACTATGAGAACACCATTTCAGAGTAAAAAACACTATGAGCCAGCTAAATTTCTTCTTGGTTTAGGTCAAGAGCCAGGTGAAATCTTTTAGTATTTATTAATTTTTTTATTATAATAAAAAAATCCTCAATTATCACCACCAACTTAATACTTTTCACTGTAATACAGTTTGCATACTACAGGAGATACAACAACTCAGAGATTACATAAGTGTGAATAATATAGTAATATTATGAGACCTTTTAATACCAAGAGATAGATTATACCAGAGGAATAATCTTTACTAGCATTTTTTTTTTCTAATGAAAAGACTACTTGTAGCCTTGAATCAATTATTTATGAAGCATCAATCAACTGAGATAGATCAAAATTATGACAGAAATTGATGATTACAACAATCAACAAAGATTCCAGCTTAGCGCAAAAAGGGGAAAAAATTAGTTAAAGAATTCTATCCTACCCCATACAAGTTTCCCTACCCTAAAACGGTAGTGTGACTCTAAATCCTGGCTGAGCCAGGAGTATAATAAGTACTTCAATGGGATGAAAAAAAAACATAATAAGGTTGAATTACCAAAATTTGATCTCAGAAGTTAACCGTTGACAACTGTCAGATGTTACCATCCTCCCTGTTATCTTGAAGATTCATTTTTTCTTGATATAAAGTTAATAGCTGAGAAGTTTCCTCCTTAAAACATTTCACATACTTTTCAAGGAACAACTCTTCAGAAATAGAAAATGGTGTATATAAGTTGGCCTTCTTGTTTCTCAAACCTTTTGCGAGTAGATACTGGACAACAGAAGCCCTTGGAATGATCCTTTTCTCCAAATTATATATCAAAGAACTTCAATTGCCATCCAAAGTTATTTTTTTCAATCCACATGTTAAATACTCAAAGTAACACCAAATGCCACCACCTTTGTGTTATCTTAAAATATATTTTTTTAATCTTCAATTATCACCACCAACAGAACACTTCTCACCTTAACACAAAATACATACTTCAGGAGATATAACACGGAGCTTACAATATTGTGAGACCTTTTGATAAAAAGAGATAGATTAAACCAGTAGAATAATATTTTCTAGCTTTTTTTTTTTTGTTGCCTAATCAGAAGACTGCTGGATACATGACAAGGTCATAAGAATTCCAACCTAGCTGATTGACCCAAAACCTCATCATTGCATTAATTTTATCCTTAGATGCCAACATACAGTGCGGATGCCTCCTGAATGCATTAGAAATTGCTTGTTCAGACCAGCCCCAGCTTTTAAAGGCATCAACTTTGGCATTCCAAAAGGGTTTGGACACAGCCGTTTTGGCCACCAAAGCAACAATAAAACATGTTTTGCAAGGATCAAATCCCAATTCCTTCACTTCATCCACGGCCTTCCTCAAGTCACGGGACAAGAGCACAAAAGGCCTGATACGAAACAAAAAGCCAATGTTGGAGTCAGTGACTCCTTCATCATACAGCAATTTCACATTTTTTCTCAAACGATCACTTGAAAAGAAAAACGGACAAACCATTATGCAATCGATAGCTTTCTTATCAGAATGGAAGAACCTTCTCACGAATTCATATTTAGGAATTATGTTGTTCTTGAGGCTTGAATACAGGAATCTGGGGCACTTCGTCACCAACAACACAATGTCAGAGCTGGAAGCACCTTTGGAGAGTAAAAATTCAAACTTTTGCAAAACCCTTTTGTGGGGGTTGCACACAAGCATGTGGGGTTCCCTTCTGATGATACTATTTATCTGAGAGTTAGAGAAACCGTGGTTTCTGAAGAAGGCGAGAACTGAATCGGGCTTTTTTGCGGTGTTGAAACGGACTTGCTTGGAAACATTGTGAGCAATTTCTGGTGAGAACCCACAATTGTTTATGAGGTAGGAAACCTTAAATGAGTACTTATCTGAAGAAATCGTGCTGTAGTTCGGATAGAATGTTGGTAGAAAGTTCGGGAAAATAGGATTCAATTTTGGAGTTGGTGGTTGTATTCTTATGAAAACATTCAGATAGAGAAGGGTTTTGGAGCGTTGGGAACTCAACATGAGCTTCAGATTTGAGCCGTGTTCAAGGGAGCGTTTTGTGATTTGGAAATTGGAAGTGTCAAACTCAAAACCTACAGTGATGGGCAATGGCCATGAAGGTTAATTTCATATATTAACTTGATTGGTTATTTTCTGGTTAATTGTGTATTAACTTTATCACTTAAAAAAAAAAAGAAAATTCCCCATGCAGACTTTGTTGTTTATCTTCCATACTTCCTCCTCCGAACAAATTTAAGAAATTTATTTTTGACTGAAGCCTTCTTTGGTACTTAATACGGTTCCCTCTTAGAGTGTATAGATAACACTTTAACAGCTTACATAAAAAAAAAAGGTTAAATTAAAATTTTCTTTTTCGAAAGTTTTCACTAGTTTCTAATTTAATTTTTATAATTTTTTATTTTAAAATTAATTTTTATATTTATAAATATTTTTAAAATTATTCATACTATCAATTTTTATTATAATAATTTTATAACACCATCAATTGATTAATTTAATAAGTATTTTTTGTCTAGTAGGTGATTTTTTATATGTTTAATTTTTTTTTGTAAAACGTCTGATCATTGCTCTTGTATTTCAATAAGTGTTTTTGTAGATACTCATTTCTTATGAGTAAACATTCATTTGCTAAGTATACTGTACCCTTTTGTATATTCTTTTTATTTCAATAAAATATTTAGTGGTAATTAAATTGCTTGTTCAGACCACCCCCAGCTTTTATATAATAAAATTAACGATAAAAAACTACTTTTTGCAAAAATATTTATAAGTATAAGAAAGAGCACAAAAGGCCTGATTTTAAAAAGAAATTATAAGGATTAAATTAAAAATAAACAAAATATTATAAGAACTAAAGTTTTAATTTTACATAAAAGAAAAAACACTTTAATGGCTTATGGAGTTTTTACCTTCTAAAATTGCATACGCCAATTAATAATCAGATATAAGTCATCTAAAGTGAGAGGTATAATTTAAAGATTAAAGTGCGGGATAACAAAATTAAGGAAATAGATTATCATACATGTATGATGTATTAACTTTATCAAAGAAAGAATTCCCCATGCAGATTTTGTTGTTTATCTACCATACTTCTTTTTTAAGAAGTTATTTTTGAAAGATGCAATTTAAAAGCTTACATAAAAATGAAAGGTAATCATAAGATTAAAATTTTGAAAGAAGGGAATTAAAATGTGTTATGCTTGTATCTTATAAAATCCTAAACTTTTGATTTTATCATCAACAATTACAATTTTGTACTTTATCCTTGGATTATCATACATATATGATGTGTTATGCAAGTGCTTATATCTTATAAAATTTTAAACTCTCGATTTTCTCATCAATGATTACGATCTCACACTTTAATGGCTTATGAAGCTTTTAACTTCTGAAATTGCATAAGTCCATTAATAATCGAATTTTGATGCTCTAAAGTTAAATGTGCAATTTAAAGATTGAAGTGTGAGATCATAATCTTTGATAACAAAATTAAGAGAATGTATTATCAACTATGTATAATGTGTTATGTAAGTATTTATATCTTATAAAATTCTAAATTCTTATTTTTTTCTAAATGTTACGATCTCGCACTTTACCCTAAAGTGCACCCTCACTTTAAACTTAATAATTAAGTTGAAGCTTAGTTACAACTAAAACCACTTGTAAGCAATATTTTGTAGAGTTTGACAATGTGAAATTCTTTTTTATAATTTTGTCGGTTTATGGTAGTGTTTGTTTTGATTATTTTATTTTATTTTAAATTTATAATTAAAATGTTTAAGAACAGATAAAAAATAAAACGTTTAAGAAAAAAATTGATTTTTTAATTTATACTTAACATGTTTAAGGACAAGGTTTTGACTAAAAACTTTTTCTTGACTTCAACATAGATTAATTTAAACATGCATTTTAATCTATGAAAACAATATATAATCTGAATTTTTTTACTAGAATGAGTTAATATTGTTAGTGACATTTTCATGGATAAATTGTCCTTGCCACTTTAAATTATCCAGTTAGCATCTTTGAATCTTAACAAATTTTTAAAATTTGCCTGATTTCGATACAAATTTTTAGGCTGTTGAACAGTACTCTTTTATTCCAGTACTAGTTGCAGACCCGTACTTCTCACGAGTGTCATACTAACATTTGAATGAACTGTTATAATACTCCGAATGATACATTTAAATAAGTGCTTCTCCAAATTTAGAATAGTTTAACATGATGCAGGCAACGGTTGTCACGGTTCATCGTACATTGTCTGAGGTCACCATTACCAAACAGTCTTTCAAAGAAATCGAAAAAAAGTCATCATACATTTTTTTAAAAAATATATGTATTATTAATACTTTTTAAATATATCGATTTAATAAAAAAATAATACAAATAAATAAATAATATTAAAAAAAAATATAAAAATATATATATATTATTAATAATAAAAATATCATATATAAAAAAATCTGTTTTACCTTTTTCGACGATCCCTACTTTTCTCACTAAAATTCAATACCAAAATTCCATTGACTAGCCCAAACATTCCTGAGTCTTCCCATGATGGTATTGCGAGCATACAGGTGTGCCTAAATTAACAATCCAAGGAAATTTGTTCTTGTTATCTGTGTGAACCTCCTTCAAGCATCATAATTGATGGTCCACACTCCACAGAGATTTTGCCCCCGTAAGATTCCATGCAAACTTGAAGGCGACAGAGGAAGTATTTTTGTCAACTTTAATATTTTATCATAAATAATATATAAATTATTTTTTATATTTTATCTAATATTATTTATTATATTTATTTTTTTTTATCACATACTCTCTTAATTACATATTCTTAAAAAAAATATATAATATCTATATTTTTAAAGGATCATCTTTTTTTTATTTTTGCTGACTACACAAATTCCTAGGTTTACCAAAATTTGACATGTGAATGTAATTCCAAAATTGGAACAGCAGACTGAGAATAAATCAATAATAGTAGAATATCTTTGCTGATAAAAATGCATGATCACTTTCACTCAACTTTGACATTAAATTGTAGAATTCAGAAAAGCAAGTATAGAATTAAACAGACATAAGAATAATTCTTTAATCCAAATAACTTAGTCTACAAATACCTATGCATCTATGTGGGGTCCTACAGACAGGTTGCACCAATTAAATTTTAGTTTAAGGATGTTCAGTTAAAGCAACTTCACTTACAATGTCAGTTCTACATAACAATGCAGAGCTCAATCTTCAATCAAGGAAATATGCCATTCTGAAATAATAAAGCTTATATTGTAAGTCAACCAGGACCTTATTATGGCTTCCATGACCAAAAGCAACATTTAAAATTTGCTTATTTTTACTCATCATTTCAATTGAAAAGAACTCATGACTCATATTTGTCCCATCTTATAGATCACTATGCTGCAATGCAATAAGGACACCACCTTCATAATTCATCCCACTTGAATCACAGAGAAGCTTCTCCCCTGTAGGTCAAAAGCTTCTTTGGAAACACCATTCCAGAGTAAAAGACCCTGTAAGCCAGCTAAATTTCTTCTTAATCAAACCTGACAAAAGGGGCTGCAAAACTGACGCAGGAAACAACTTATGCAGCCAATACAACAAACAGATAAAAGGGTAAATGATTAGTAAAACAATAAACAAAAGTTCCAAGTTAGCAAATGAAACAAGACTATTAGATTAGCTGAAATCCTGAATTAGAGAGGAGTAGCACAAGTACTTCGATACAATGAAGAAATATAATAAAGTAGAATTACACAAAATATTCATTCATAAGTCAAATAATTTGATGAATATCACATGCCACCATACCATTCCCCTTCGATACGGTAATGACATCACGTGATTGCACGTGCTTCTTTAATCCCAAAAATCCCTAATTCATCCTTTTCTCTCCCAAACAAACCTATGTAAAAACCAGAGCATCATTCACAACCAGAGCATCGTCCACCTTATCCAATCTCAATACCAAATCATTTCTATGTTTATATCTTTCTATTTTTCAAGGTGCTGAGTTTTCTCATTATTTAAGACAATTATGATTTATGAAGGATGATTAATCACTGAAATGCATTACAGTGCCAATGTAACAAGATCTATGATCTAATGAACAATTTGTGTTATACTTAGAAAAAGAACAAGAAATATGACATATTTTTCAAATAATAACTATAACAAAGCAAGCAAGCAAATTTGTAATCCAAAACCAAAAGCAAAACCAAATAACATAAAACAACTTAGCACAAAACAAACGGTCATTTGCAAACAAGAGCATACATTTGAAAGGTGAACCATCCTTTGAAAATGTATTGGCTTGCCTCTGTGTCCCAAGTCACAACGTGTTCCTACAACACATTGACGCCGTTGAAAGTGTCCATGATGCTGTCATTGTTGACGAGGCCAAAGCCCAAAGGTGAAGCCGCTGCAAGGGTTTTGGTTTAGGTATGAGATTAGGTAAGGTGGAGTGGATGTTGCTCTGTTTTCATATGGGTCTAGTTTGGGAGAGAAGGGTCAAGGGGATGAATCAAAATTAGGGGTCTAGTTTGCTCTGTATTAAAGAAGCACGCGTTGTCACCTCATCTCATTACTGTTATTTATATTAAGGGATAGTTAACAAAAGGGGCATAAAATACTTATAGCTTCAATGATTCTATCTAACGCAACATCTTATATTCCGTGATTTTCATCTTTCTCCATTGACACCACCTAAAATGGTGGAATGAAGATCAATGGTGATGGTAGCTCACATCGCCAAAGAAAAGAGAGAGAAAAATATATGCATGTACTATAAGAAATGAGAAAGATAAATTCTTACGAAAATTTAGATCACCTATTTATTTTTTTTCATTAAGTCAATTATATTATTAATTAATAAATTATTATTATAATTAATTAATATTTATGAGAAATTTTTTTATACATTTAATGTAAAATTACATTATTAATTATGATATATTATACTAATTAATTATTAGTTTCATTAACATGTGTCTTTAGACACACATTAAGAAATAAAAAATATTAAATATTAAATACAAAATACAAAATTTTTAAAATATGAAAAATTTAAACATTTAATATCTTAAAATTTTAAAAAATATTTAATGCTTTCTTTTTTAATATTCTTTCTATCCATTTTTATCTATCTATTAAGATTAATGTGCACAAATTAAAAAAGTTATTAAATATGCTAAATGATAAAAAATGTGATTTACCATGGTTAAATTACGTTTTTCTCACTTAATTAATATTTTCTTTCTCCCCTTCTATCTTTATTAATCTTATATTTTCTGTCAATCTCTCACTCTATAAAATATGAGAATAAAGTTGGAAATAAAGACTAATAAATACTCTTTTATTTTTTAAATAGATAAATAATATTAAACAAATTAAAATTCTTAAATAAACAAATAAAAGTAGACGAAATGAGTAATTTAAATGAGTAATAAAAATTATTTTGATTCCTTAACATATGTCCTAAAAGCACACGTTAACCAAATTCATTAATTATTATTAATTAACTACAAAAGTCATTTATTAATTAATGATATTTGATTTAATGTACCTAATTTAAGTGTTACATGTTTATGTAAGAATTTCTCAAAAATTACTTACCATATAATTTATTATAACTAATGACGTGATTTACCTAATATATCTAAGTTTAGTGCTCTACATTTCTACAAGAATTTCTTATGAGAAAGTGAGTTTAATAGCATGATAAATTGTGCTAATACATATATTCGCCCTGGATTGGGCGGTATAAGAAAAAATAATATATAAAAATAAATTTAAAATAATTATTGTAATGCTAAATTGAATTTTTCATCATATAAACTGGAAAATCTTAAACATTTTAACCAACTAACAATAATAATTTTTCTCCAAAGCTTTCAATCATAGTCAAATAATAATCTTAAAAAAACAAAATTTCTATTTTCACACCTCATCAAGGTTCGGGTATCAATTTTTTTTTTCAACTCAATAGAGTATGAATCTAACCTAAGTTGATCTCCTATATTTCATATATTTTTTTAAACATAAAATTATGTAGTTTTAGCAAAAATTTTTTAAAAAAAGTGCCAACTAGTTTAGCTAATAATGTTCTTTGCAGGTGAATATAAGGACCTATGATCAAATCTCACATTCACACTTTCCTCTTCTAAGCATGTGTATCAAAGTTTGAGTTGACAAAAAATGTTCTATAAACTCAATCTAACCAAACCAACCTTAAATGGGTTGGTTTTTATTTTTATTCAAACCTGACACACTCAATCGTAGTTGGTCGTAGTGGAAGTGTAATGTAATGTCAAGTAAAATTTACCTATAATGTCAAGAGTTTAAATTAGTATTTTAAAAATCGAATTAAATCGGTCAATTGAATCAGTTAAATCATAAATCAGCTATGTTTTCAGTTCTAACATTATCCAATTTATTTACGATTTAATCGTGATTTAATTATAAATTTAACTTGTTGAACTAATCGAACCATGATTCAGGGTCACGCCGATTCAATCTCTTATTCAAATTTTAAATCATGTTTAAATCCTAAAGTCACATCTTTGAGAAGGATTTAGCTAACCCGATTGTACTCATAGTTGGATTTAACCTTACTTGTCATGGAAATGGGTAAGCATGAAAAAAAACCACTTAAAACGATAGAAGAATGGAGATCAACAGTGATAGTGGCAAGCGACGACAGATTTAACCTCACTTGTAATAGAAATGATAAGCGTGAATACAAAACCACCAAAAATGGTAAAAGAATGGAAATCAACGGCAATAGTAACAAGCAACGTCAGATTTAGCCTCACTTATAATAGAAATACTAAGCGTGAATAGAAGCCACCAAAAATGGTAAAAGAATGGAAATCAATGGTAATAGTGACAAGCGACGTCATCAAAGAAATGAGAAAGTGAATTTAATGATATAATTTGTTCTAATACATGTATCCTACCTGGATTGCACCATATAGCAAAAGAGTAATATATTAAAATAATTATTTTAATACTAAAATAAAAAATTACATCATTTGAATAGAAAAAAAAAAAAATAAAATTATCACTATTTTTTATTTTTTTAAAAATAAAAAAATAGAACTTCTAATGAGCTAGTAATAATATTTCTCAGGTTTTTCAAATGATAAAAATTAATAATCCTAAAACAGTAACCAAATTTCTATTTTCCCTCCTTATACTATTTTTTATATTTTGTTCTTTTTTTAATTGTTTCCTTTTGTAGACAAACCAGTGCGTTGCAGGGGTAATTAATAAAATTTATAATTATGAAGATATTTAAGATATAATTAAAAAATATCTTGTAATGAGAATATGTTAAATTAATTTTTTGTTTTAATAATAAATAAGGTTTTAATTAATTTTTATGTATTCATATAAAATTTTCATCTCATGAGATGTTAATTATATTTAAATTTTCATCTGAACTTATCATTCGATGAAATGCAGATATTAAAATATTTAGGTATTACAAAATGATACATATAAATTAGAATAAAAAATTTATTTTTAATAAACATAACGAGCTAATATATTTTTTAGTAATAAATTATATTTTAATTAATTTTATTATGTATTTATGTCAAATTTTCACCCTTATGATGTAAATTATAATTTCATGTAAACTTTTTATTATATGAAATGTAGATATTAAAATATGATTTATTAAGTTTCTTTAAGTTGAATTTTTTATTTATGCAGTTTTTTATAAAATTAAATATTTCTTCATAAAAATAGTAATTGCATATAAAAAATTGAAAGACGAAGATAAATTTAAATAAAAATATCACATTTCTTAATATTTTCATAACAATTCCGCGTTTCATATTTGATGTACACATACAACTCAGTGAATCAATGAGAAAAGTAATCAATCCAAGTTTCTCTCCATGCCCGTGTTTCACTGATCATTGCCAAATCCAAGGTGTGCAAATATCATGTAAGGGTAAAGAAGAAAATATAAAATGATGGAACTTCGAAGTTGTGCTTTAAGTATATATATGTTCACATATATATGCAAGAAACTCCTGCTTCTCTTTTACTATTTTTGATACTCCCTTAATAATCTCCTTTTAACATAGTTTCAATATTTTCCTTAACCTCTACGACATTACTCCTTTTTTCACATGCGACTTAAGAAGAGAACTTTATTTACAGTGTTAGATGTTAAATCTTAAAATATCTATTTTATGGAATGTTTTATCTAACCATTACTTTTGATTTGAAATTACTTAAACAATTATAATATACCAAAAACCTGACCAATTACACTAATCATTAGATTTAACCTCACTTGTAACGAAAATGGGTAAGCGTGAAGAGAAATCGCCTAAAACAGTCAAAGAATGTAAATCAACAGTCATATTGGCAAGTGACATCAAATTTAACCCCACTTATAATGGAAATGGATAAGCGTAAATAGAAACCACCTAAAACAGTAGAAGAATGAAGATCAACAGTGATAATGACAAGCGACGTCGTCAAAGAAAGGAGAGTGAAAAACATATGCTTGTAAAAAAAGAAACGAGAAAATGAATTTAATGGCATGATTTGTGATAATACATATATCCTACCCGGATTGAGCCATATAGCAAAAGAGTAATATATTGAAATAATTACTTTAATACTAAAATAAAAAAATTGCATCATTTTTCAAAAAAATAAAATTACATTATTTGAATAGAAAAAAATTAAAAATTTTAATCAACTAATAATAACATTTTCCAAGGTTTTTCAATGATAAAAATTAATAATCCTAAAACAATAACCAAATTTATATTTTCCCGCATTATACTATTTTTTTATATTTTGTTCTTTTTTGCTTTTTAACTGTTTTCTTTTATAGACAAATTAGTAAGGGGTGATTTGGAGAATGCGATAGACAATATGATTTAAATGAGATAGTTACTAAAATACGAGATATGTAAGTGTAAGGTGTGGGTATTATTAAAGCTTGTGACACACATATTTTACAACCCTCTATCTCTCTTTTACGATTTTTTTGTGATTGCTGTCATTTGTCACATACTTACGATGTAACTATATCAAGCAAAGCTTTTTTTTTTCCTTTTTTTTAAATTATTGCTAACTGTTGTTTGGTTTTAGGCTAGTTTATAAGTACTTGAATTAGTTTATCTTTATGGCCAAATGAAACATCTTTCCTCGAATTTTAGGTTGAGCTCAATTCGAATACAAATTTGATTTGGAATTCACAAATATTTGAATAATTTTTTAAGAATAAAATTGTAATCCGACCCATCAGGCTAAATTAGTGAAGAATGCTGCTTATAGCAGTAGAAAATTTATCCTTCATCTTATTCAGAGATTGTGAAAAATTAAATTTCAATAAATTCATTAAACTTGGAGTGAAAAAAAAATACTCAACTTTAAGATGGGACTATTGGAATTAAACTTAATAATATCTTACCATAACACCAAATTAAAAAAACTCAAAATTATTAAACTGAACCTCAAATTAAAGTTGATCTCAGTTTAAAGCAAATCAAATCCAAGGCCTAACTTTTTCTTTACAACATTGATTAGCAAAAGCTAAAACAAACTGCAGCATTATTTATAATAATAATACTAAGAACTTCCCTTGAGATTCTTTATTGCTTAGTCATAAAAATTAACCTAAGCATTAAGGAAGGACTCTTTATCATTTTTTCTGTATGCAAGATTTTAAAGAAATAAGGGTACGTACCGCATTTTAGGGGATGTCACATAAGTCAATTAAAATCAAACCCAAGCCTTGCATAAGCGAAATGAAAATCAAAACCAAGCCTTGCATAAGCGAACTGCTTTAGTTCTTACCAATTGAACTAGCCTATGTTGACAAGGATTCTTATCTTTTTACTTTGACCAATATAAATTTAATATTGTAATTAAATTTAGTTCTTACCAATTGAGCACATGCTCGTTTCTCTTCATTGGGACTCTTGTATTTAGAACTTTGATTCCTCTTTATTCCTAATAATAAATTAACTATCTTTGATTAAAAAAAAAACATATCACATGCATGTTTTATCATTTTGATTAATTTTTTTAAAAGGTTATATCCAATAAACTGTATTAAACCTTAATTTTCAAAGTGATTCACAATAACCAAAATAAAACAAAACCGATTAGTTCCGGGAGCTGGTTTAGTGGGTTTGACTTATTTTCTTTTGTGGTCATCATACTATTTTTGTTTCAATAAAAAAATTGCATATTAAGGTATTACTATTACGTTATGTTTACACTATCCATTATACATGCATTCACGCGCGCACACTTGTAATATATTAAAAAAAATATAATTCATATATTATGATTTTCTATAATAAAAAAATTTAAAAGTTTAACCTTTTCAGAATTATATTCCTTCTAAATTGTCTTTAAGAAGGCACCAATAACTAAGCATTAGATACAATCCATTTCGAGATTATCAGATTAGTCCTCCCAAAGTGAGCCAACTATCATGAATTGGAAAAAAAATGAATCTGGCCAAGTTGGCTCATTTTCAATACTACTGAAAAAAAAAAACTAACTTGACTCATTTTATATTGGATGAGGATCATCTGTTCTCATTTTCTGTCCCTTTTTCTGTCTTTCCATTTAAATTTTGATAAGTGTTTTAAATTTAATTACATGTCTCCTTTTCACTTAATTTATTTTACACTTGGTAAAATTTAAGTAAAGATACGAAAAGGGAGACGAACGAGAACAGGTAATCTCCATCCTTTTATATTAGCTGATGGGTTAAATGAGTTAGCTTATATTGTATTTAGATATTTTTTTATTAATAGAACGAAACGAGACAAGTAGACAATGATGGGAAAAAGAAAGAAAGGATAAATAAAGTTATCTTTCTTCTTATTTAAAAGATTTATAATAAGGGAATGAAACAATTATTTTGTTTGAAAGTTATATCATAAATGAATGGAATAGAATGTAAAATATTCATTTTTAAGCTTATAAGCTTATTTTTCTTAATTTCATCCTAATTTTGAGGGAGAACAAAAATTTGATATTTGAAAAGAGAGGGAGCATAGTTTTCATTGAGTTCCTTTCATTTCTTATCCATTATTAAACTCTCAAACAATAGAAATTATTCTTCTTTCTCTCATTTCCTTCTCATTCTTCTTATTTTCTGTCATCCAAACACAATGTTAGAATAAAACTTTGAGAATAATTCTAAAAATATCTTAATACTATAGTTACTGTAAAATGTATTGTAACTATATATGTAAGTAGATTGGGATGATATGTGTAAGGCTATGTGGTAATTTTCATTTAAGCTTGTGACACATATTCTAGAGTCCTTTATCTATTTCCTTCGATATTTTTGTGATTGTTGCCATTTGTCACTTACTTCTTCTTTTTTTCTTACATGGTAATTACATCCAACAATTTTTTTTTGCTTTTAGTTATTGTTAACTGTAACACCCTAGATAGTCATGATAGACTTGTATATGGTTACAGAGGTAGTCAAATACTAATTTGTTATGCCTGTAAAGTTTTGTGACTGTCAGAGCACGTTTAAACACTTTACTGTAACACTATATGTGAAATATAACTGTTATTTGCTCTAGAAGTGGCTTAAACTGCTCAGTTAATGGAAATAAGTGTAGAAAACTTGTTTCTAGGATACAAATGTGTGAAAGTAGATGTGGTTAAAATTTGAGAAATATCGGAGTTAGTTTGACTTTTTTAAGCATACTGGTTGTGTGTTTTAGTACCTAATAACAGATATGAAAAATTATAAAAATGGTGAAACAAGATTTTTAATGAATCTTAAGATTTATTTTAAGCTTGTTGGAAGTTAGAAAACTTAGTTTGGTGATAATTAAGTGTTCTTAACTATTTAGGTGAATTTTGGTCACTTAAGTGACCAAAATAAGAAAGCACGACCCCTTTGTTTTGTTGCTGGCCTATTTAAGGCCAAAATGGGAAGTAATTCTCATTCTCTTCTTCTCATCTCTTAGCTGCCAAAGGAAAAGGAAAAGAGAAGGGAACTTAAAAATGTTAAGGGAGGAGGATCTTCATCCAAGCAAGGGGGAGACCTTAGCTTTTCAGAGGAACGACTAACTGACTTCATTTCTGGAAATTAAGGTAGGTGAAATCTTGTATGGATGGTTGTGTTTTATTTCTTTCATTTTGGTTCTTGAGTGACTTAATGAAGAATTTGAGGTTTAATGAGTGATTTAATGATTCTTGAGTTGAATCTTGATATGTATAGATTAGTTAAGTTAGAAACTGATTTGTTGATGTGCTGAGATGACGTTTTCATCATTTGGAAGCCTTAATTCCCATTTGGGTCAATTTTGAGGGTTTAGGTTAATGTTGGGGTTTTGATTCACAAGTGTTGATTTGAGTGAAATTGAAGTGGTTTAAGAGTTGCTATGTGTAGTTGGACCTTGTTAGATGTTAGAAATCACTTGAAATCAATTTTTGAATGATTGGAAGAGGGTCTAGTTCCAATAGAACAGTACCTGTATCTGCAGAATTCAACAAATTCTAAGTTCTGCAGTGGGCGTCGCGGTGCAAGGTGCAGCACACCACGACGTGAGTGTGATGCACACCCAGATTTTGGGACCCGAGATATGGGTGCCGCGACGTGGTACTTTGAGTGCCACGACGTGTTGAAGAACAGGGGGTGCGCGCCGCGGCGTGGCACGTGGGTATCACGGCATGGGCAGCGTTTCCTGCCAGTACTTGAACCCGAGGCTTGGGCGCTGTGGGGTGACACAGGACATGTCGCAACGTGGGTGCTAGAGAATAACTATAAGTTGTGTTCGATGCTCTGGAGCCTTCCAGTGACGTAGTTTTCTTCTTTTATGTTTCTTAATGAGTAATGAGACTCTAGTAAATGTATTAAATGAAGATGTGAATGCTTTGAATCATAATAATTTGTAATGCTAATTATGAGAGTTTAATTAGTCACGATGATATACTTGATTGTATGATTGTCTTTTTGAAAGGTGTGAGCCCCATAGATGTGACTATTTGTTTTTAAAGAGTAAAAGCCCCGTAGATGTGAGTGATTGCTTTTTGAAATGTGTGAGCCCTGTAGATGTGGGTGATCTATATTAAGTAAGGTGGATTGTATCCTTCCTAATATAGTTTTTTTGAGGATGAATTTCCTTGTTCATTATCAATAACTTTGTAGTTGATGGACTTCACTACTAGGGGAAAATGATTTCCTTTGTGATAATGATGTTGCTGAATGGACTTCCAGTGCTTGTTCAAGGTTATGGTTGTGACTTCCATTACTTTGTTCAAGTTTCATGCATTCATGACATTACCATGGAATTGTAGGTTCCTGGATATAGTATCATACATTATTTATTTTCATACTTAGGATTCTGCATAGGCATAAACACTGGACATAACTTGGCATAGCATGACGATTGTATGGGCAGTTACTTTCATAACATTATTCATGCATTGCAATTGTATTGGCGATTGTGTGTCTATGAAATGGAGACGTTGTTGCTTCTGTGATTGAAGTGTTAATTCGATAATTGTAAATATTATTTGTTCATACATATATATGTATATATACTGGTATTGGAATACTTCTACTGAGATATGTTTGCTCACCCCGATTGTGTTGCCATATAAATTCAAGTGTGAGCTCTTCAAAAGGGAAGAATAATATGTATAAGGACTAACATAATATAGATGCTGTTTTGAACTGAACTTATATACATTTTATATTTGCTTAATTATTTTGAGTTATGTATAACAGTATGTCCTTTAAGGCTGTGATGTATATATATAACTTTTTTTATCATGGTTTTCCATATTTACTCATTTTGTATGAATGATATGAGTTATATGTTGATGTATGTTAGTAGTAACATGACCAGTATTAAGTTATTCATTTATATGACGATATATTTAGATAATAAATATTGGGCTATTACATTAACTGCTGTTTGATTTCTCTTGGGCCTCTTGTTTAAGGCTAGTTTATGAGTACTTGAATTAGTTTATCTTCTTGGCCAAATGGAACATCTTTCTAACTGTTTTTTTAACCTCCAATTTTAGGTTGAGCTCAATTTGAAGTCAAAATATGATTTCGAATTAAAAATATTTGAGCTACACTTCAAGTTTGATTAAAAAAAATGAATTTTTATAGATAAAATATATATTTTTAAGAATAAATTTGTGACCTAACCAATTAGGTTAAGTTAGTAAAAAAAAATGCTACTCATAACATAAGAAAATTTATCCTTCATCTTATTATCTTAAATTTGAAATTATTGAGAGGCTGTGCAAAATTAAATTTCAATAAATTCACTAACTTGGAGTAACAAAAATACTTAACTTGAATATGGGCGGTATTGGATTAAACTTAAGAATCTCTTACCATAATACCAAAATATAAAATCTCAATCATTAAACTGAAGCTCAAATTAAAATTGATCTCAGTTCGAAGCAAATGAAATTCAAAAAAGGAAATAAAGAATTGCAATGCATTATTTATAATAATACTAAAAATTTAAAAGGGAATTATTTATAGCTTAGAGAAATTAACCTAAGCAGGGAGATCACTTCCTCAATAAAAGACTTTTAGTGATACTTGTAAATTGCTCTACTAAAGGAGGATTGCTGGCCACAAAATCAAACCTAAGCTTTATATAAGCAAACTACTTTAATTTTTACCAATTGAAACAACCTGTGTTAAAAGTTATTCTTATCTTTTACTTTGACAAAGGTAAATTTAAACTTGTAATTATATATATATATATAAGCAACATATGGGATAACCTGGTAAAGACAAAAGAAAAAAATTGTGATCAATTCTATGACTTGGACTGCTGGATTTGGCTTATTTTCTTTAGTAGTTATCATAAAATTTATGTAGATTTTATGTTATAAATGTTGCGTTTTTGTTTAAAATAAAAAATAACAGATAAAGAGTTTTATTTTTTATATGACACGTTATGTTTGCACTCTCCATCGGTTACACACACTTCTCAATATTAAAACTTAATTTTCACATTGGTTCAATACCCCAAAAGAAATAAGCCTCAGAATATGGGATATGCTAGTAAAAACAAATAAGGAAAAATTGTGATAAATTATGTGAGTAGGTTTGGTGAATTTTACTTATTTTCTTTTGCAATTATCATAAAATTCATGTCGATTCTATGTCATAAATATTGTGTTTTGGTTTAAAATAAAAAATTACAAATTAAGAGTAAGATTTTCTATGTTACACGTCATGTTTACACTATTGATTGATTACACACACCACGCTCCCATCTCAATATCAAACCTTAATTTTTACATTAGTTCACAATAACCAAAACCAACGATAACCTTGTAGGAGAGGCAGTCTCAACATCCCAACTGAGATTAGTTCATAACCAAAGAATATGAGATACCATGGCAAAGACAAAAAAAAAAAATTTGCGATAAATTATGTGAGTTGGTTTGGTGGATTTAGCTTATTGTACGTCTTTTGTAGCTATCACTAAATTTACGTGATTCTATGTCATAAATGTTGTATTTTTGTTTGATTAAAAAAGTACAAGTAAGAAGTATTATTTTTTATGTTACACGTTATAATTACACACGCTTACACAGATGCTTCTCAATATTAAACCTTAATTTTCACATTGATTCACAATAATCAAAACTAGACACAACTTTGTCGGGAGAGGCAGTCTCAGTACCTTAAATGAAATTAGTCTCACAAGTAAAGACAATGAATATAAGATACCCAAGTAAAGACAAAAAAAAATCCATAATCAATTATGTGAGCTAGTTTGGTGGATTTGGCATTTTTTTTGTAGATATCATAAAATTCATGTGATAAATGATGTGTTTTTATTTAAATAAAAAATTATAGATAAAGTGCATTATTTTTTATTTTACATGTTATGTTTACACTATCCATCGGTTACACAGGCTCACACCATGCCTCTCAATATTAAACCTTAGTTTTAATCTCATACTCTTGAGATATGAGATACATTAATCTCACACTCAAAATATGGGATACACTGGTAAGGAGGAAAAAATAGTGATCAAATTTGAGAGTTGCTTTGGCTTATATTCTTTTATAGAATCATAAAATTCATGTGGATTCTATGTCATAAACAATGTGATTTTTCATAAATAAAATGTTACAAATTAAGAATATTATTTTTTACGGTACACGTTACATTTACCCAATCAATTGATTACACACGCTCACACCCATGCTTCTCAATATTAAACTTTAATTTTTACATTGGTTTCTAATAACCGAAACTAAACAAAACCTTGCTGGGTGAGGCTGTCTCAAGATCCCAAATGAGATTGATCTAACATCCAAAAAATATGGGATACCCTGACAAAGACAAAAATAAAAATAAAAATAAAAATAAAAACTATGATAAATTTTGTGGGCTGATGGATTTGGCTTATATTCTTTTGTAGTTATCTTAAAATTCATGTGGATACTATGTCATAAATGCTGTGTGTTTTATTAAATAAAAAATTACAAATTAAGAATATTATTTTTTACGTTTACACTATCGATCAATTACACATGCTCGTGCACACACTTGTCAATATTAAATCTTAATTTATACATTGGTTCACAATAACCAAAACCAAAGAAAACCTTGTTGGGAGACACAGTGTCAATATCCTAAATGAGATTAGTACACAACCAAACAATATGGGATACTTGGTAAAGACCAAAAAAAAATCATGAACAATTATGTGAGTTGGTTTGGTGGATTTGGCTTAGTGTCGTTTGTAGCTATCATAAAATTCATGTAAATTCTTTATCATAAATGTTGTATTTGTATTTTTGTTTAAATAAAAAATAACAGATAAAGAGTAATATTATTATTTTTTTGCTTCATGTTACATTTACACTATCAATCGGTTACACACGCTCATGCACACACTTCTAAATATTAAACCTTAATTTTCATGTTGATTCACAATAACCAAAACCAAACAAAACATTGCTTGGAGAGGCTATCTCAGTACCCTAAATGAGATTTGTCTCGCACCTAAATAATATAGAATACCTTGGTAATGACAAAAAAAAAATCGTGATCAATTTTGTGAGTTGGTTTGATGGATTTGACTTATTTTCCTTTTAGCCATCATAAAATTCATATGGATTCTATGTCATAAATGCAATGTTCTTGTTTAAATAAAAAAATCACATATTAAGAGTATTATTTTTTATGTTACACGTTACGTTTACACTATCGATTGATTACACACGCTCACACACATGCTTCTCAATATTAAATCTTAATTTTCACATTGGTTCAACAGTAACCAAAACCAAACAAAACCGTGTTAGGAGAGGCAGTGTTAGTACCTCAAATGTGATTAGTCTCACAGTAAAAAAATGTGGGATACCCTGATAAAGACCAAAAAAAAAAATTGTGATCAATTTTGTAAGATGGATGGTGGATTAAGTTTATTTTCTTTTGTACCTATCATAAAATTCTAGCTTGTCGATTTTATGTCATCAATGTTATGCTTTTATTTAAATAAAAAATTACAAATAAAGTGTATTATTTTTTACATTACATGTTATGTTTACATTATCCAGCAATTAAACATGCTCACTCACATGCTTCTTAATATTAAACCTTAGTTTTAACATTGGTTCATAACCACCAAAACAAAACAAGACCTTCTGGGAGAGGCAGTTTCAGTACTCCAAATGAGATTAGTCTCACATTAAAAAAATATGGGATACCCTGGTAATGACAAAAAAAATTATAATGCAAGTTGTCTGTTGATTCAGTGAATTTGGTTTTTTTTTGTAGCTATCATAAAATTTATGTGGATTTTATGTCATAAATTATGTGTTTTTGTTTGAATACAAAATCACAAATAAAGAGTATTATTTTTAACATTACACGTTACATTTACACTATTGATCAATTACACACGCAAGCATACACTTCTCAATATTAAACATTAGTTTTAACATTGGTTCATAATAACCAAAATTAATGTGGATTCTATGTCATCAACATTAATACTAATGTTGACTTATTTAGTGGATTTTGTGTCATAAATGCTGTGATTTTGCAAATATATGTATAATATTATTTTATACATTACACGTTATATTTACATTATACGTTATATTTACATTATCCATCATTTACACACGCTTATGCACACGCTTCTCAATATTAAATCTTAATTTTCACATTGGTTCAGAATACCCAAAACCAAACAAAACCTTTCTTGGAGAGGCAATTTTAGTACCTAGAATGAGAGTACTCTCACATCTAAAGAATATGGGATACCTTGGTAAAAAGAAAAATAAGAAAATCGAGATCAAATTTATGAGCTGGTTTGGTAGATATGACTTATTTTCTTTTATAGCTATCATAAAATTCATGTGGATTCTATGTCATAAATGTTGTGCTTTTGTTTTAATAAAAAATCACAAATTAAGAGTATTATTTTTTACATTACACATGACATTTACACTATCCATCAGTCACACACACTCATGCATACCGCTTCTCAATATTAGACCTTAGTTTTAACATTGGTTCACAATAATAAAAACCAAACAAACCCTTGCTAAGTATTATTTTAGTACTTAAATGAGATTAGTCTCACACTCAAAGAATATGGGATACCCTAGTAAAGATAAAAAAAAAATGATGATCAATTTTGAGTTAGTTTGGTGGATTTGGGTCTATTTTTTTAGGGGGGGGAGGTGTAGCTATCATAAAATTCATTTGGATTCTATGTCATAAATTATGTGTTTTTGTTTGAATAAAAAATCACAAATTACAAGTATTATTTTTTATGTTACACGTTACATTTACCCTATCGATATGTTACATATGCTCACACAGACGCTTCTCAATATTAAACATTGGTTTTAACATTAGTTCACAATAATCAAAACCAAACAAAACCTTGCTTGCAGAAGCAGTTTCAGTACCCTAAATGAGATTAATCTCACACTCAAAGAATATGAGATACCTTAGTAAAGAAAAAAAAACTATGATCAATTTTGTGAGTTGATTTGGTGGATTTGGCTTGTTTTCTTTTGTAGTTATCATAAAATTCATGTGAATTCTATGTCATAAATGTTGTGTTTTTGCTTAAATAAAAAATTATAGATAAACAATATTATTTTTTTCCGTTACCCATTACATTTACGGTATCTATTGGTTACACATGCTCAAGCACACATTTCTCAATATTAAACCTTAATTTCATATTGTTTCTCATTAACCAAAATCAAACAAAGTCTTGCTTGGGGATGCAGTCTCAATACCTCAAATGAGATTAGTCTCATAATGAAAGAATATGGGATACCCTAGTAAAGACAAAAAAAGAAAATAGTGATCAATTTTGTGAGCCAATTTGGTGGATTTGACTTATTTTGTTTTATATCTATTATAAAATTCATGTGGATTCTATGTCTTAAATGCTACATTTTTGTTTAAATGAAAAATTCCAGATTAAGAGTATTATTTTTTTTCGTTACGCGTTACATTTACATTATCCATCGGTTAGACATGCTCACACAAATGCTTCTCAATATTGAACCTAAATTTTCACATTGGTTCACAATAACCTAAACCAAATAAAATCTTTTAGGGAGAGGCAATTTCAGTATCTTAAGTGAAATTAGTCTCACACTTAAAGATTATGGGATACCCTTGTAAATACCCAAAAAAAAAAAACTGTGATCAATTCTTTGAGCTGTGTTGGTGGATTTGGCTTATTTTCTTTTGTATCTATCATAAAATTCTTGTGAATTATTTGTCATAAATGTTGTGTTTTTGTTTAAATAAAAAATTACAAATTAAAAGTATTACTTTTTACGTTACACGTTACATCTACACTATCAATTAGTTACACATTATCACGCGCATGCTTCTTAATATTAAACTTTAATTTTCACATTGGTTCACAATAAGCAAAACCAATCAAAACCTTGTTGGGAGAGGCAGTCTCAATATCCTAAATGAGGTTAGTCTCACACTCAAAACATATAGGATATCATTGTAAAAACCAAAAAAACAAAAAAAATGTGTTGAATTCTTTGACTAGTATAGTGTATTTGGCTTATTTTCTTTTGTAGCTATCATAAAATTAATATGGATTCTATGTCATAAATGTTGTGCTTTATTTAAATATAAAATTACATTTTAAGAATATTATTTTTTCGTTACACGTTGTGACGGTTACACACGTTCACGCACACTCTTCTTAATTTATTAAAAAGCATAATTAATTTTCTATAATTAAAATTATAAAAGTTTAACCTTGCAAAATCGTATTCCTTTTAAATCGTCTTTAAGAAGGCACCTAATAATTAAGCATTAGATATAATCCATTCTGGGATTATCAATTTAAATTTTGTCAAAAGTAAATAAGGTGAGATATATAAGAGTAATGTTCTCAAAGTGAGTCAACTACCACGAGTTGGGAAGAAATGAATCAAACCGAGTTGATTCACTTTTAGTACTAATGAGAAAAATACTAACTCAGCTTAGGTTATCATGATTAGTTCAAGTTCGACTCAATAAGATAATAATTCTATTTTATTCATCAAATTGGGTCACAAGTTTATGAGTAGCTAGAGCTTCATGAAGGAAACTCAAATTGTGTCAATTTAACCTTTTAAACTCAATCAACTAAACTAAATAGTGAACCTCAAATCATGTACCTAAATCATGAACTTGTTATCTACATAGTTTTTTTTTTTATACATATATCATAGCAAATCATATATATCTCATATATGTATGTAAAGCAAACTAATGAGCAAAAACTGTAAAAGCTCAAAATCAAAGTAAAAAATTTTAGAGTTCTAATTTTCTCATACCATTTTTTGACATTATTTTTTACGTCAGTTAATAATATATAAATTATAATTAATAGCATGTATTAATTTGTTAACAGATTAATAAATTATAGATGAAGAAACTAATATATTGTTAACCAATAAATACATGTTATTAACTACAAAATTTGTACATCATCAATTAATGTAAAAATTAGTGTAAAAAAATGAAATAAGGTATTTATTTTCCAAATTTTTAACCCAAGCTGAGTTCATGAATCTAACTTAGTGAGTAATTAAGGAGCCAAGCCTTCATTAGCTTGCTAATTATGGAAAAGTCTCTCTCTCTACATCTAGTTGGATGGGAATATTGGAGCCACGTGTCACTAATTTTGACACGCACAGGAATTGCGCGTGGGCATATCACCTCCCTGACCCTGAACTGACCAGAGCCCCATCTTTCTCTCACTACACTCTCTATCTCTCTCTCTCTCCAACCTCGTATAATAATATTAGAATATTATTATTCTTATTTTATATATCATATATGTTTTCTCTCTTTGTACCCACCCAAATCCGTTTTTTCTCGTATATTTTTGCTTCCTTTCTCTTTCTCTCTCTCGACTCTCATCACCACAGTCCCTCCAATCCAACCTTCGTGCCCATGAAAGCTTAGCTTCCTCAACGCAGGTACCACTCCCTCTCTTTCTCTTTGTGTATTCCATGTATGCACAACTTTGTACATGTGTGTGTGTTTGCTATAGCTTTTTGTTCCTCAAAAACTCTGCCTTGTTCACGTTTTCTTTGTTTTCAATCTGCAAAAACTTGCTAATCGGTGTGTAACCATGAACACCCTTTTTTGCAGGCTAGCTTCTTCACGTGGTTGCAAAGCTCTCTCCTTCTTCTTCTTCTTCCATGGAGGTAACACTGAGAATCTCAATTCTCCTTGTTTTTTCCATTTCTTTCTGCGTTTTCCTTCGACTAACGAGGCATCGCCATCGTGCTTTGCTTGCTTTTTTACGATTTCAATGTACTTGTGTATGTGTTCTCGTTGTTCTTTGTCGAGTGAACAACTCGAATTTTCTTGGATCATGTTGGATTTTCTCTCTCACTGGGAAAAACCCGGTGGTGCCTCTGCTTGTCTGTTTCTCGCTGCTTTTTTTTTTTTTTCAAATTTGTTTATTTATTTTTTATTTTTTTGTCGTTTAATATTTATTATTGTTATTTATTTTTATTACTTTTTTTCTTTCTTCGTTGTTGGTTGAGTGTGGTTTCAGCTTTGAACGTTGCTGCTGGTTTTTTTAGCGGTTGTTTTTGCTTTTGGCATTGGAGAGTAATGTGTTTAATGGGTTGTCATGCATTTGTGTCAAAGTCTTCAACTTTGGATGTCGGGTTGCTCCTGTTTCGTTTTTCGGGTCAGGAAATGGATCTGGTTCATTGTTTCGGTCTCAGTTTTCGTTCTGTCTGCTCATCCAGTTGTTCCTTACTTCCCAGAAATATATCAACTTGATATTTATGAATTTTTTTTAATACCAAAGCTTGTCCTTGTGGGTCGAGTTAGTTGGCATAAACTTGGAGAAACAGTTTTTCGATTTTTTATTTCTAAATGATGTTGTTTAATTTGGGAGTTTTAACTTCTGGCAGTGGTTTTTTTTTTGTTTTTTTTTTGTGAAACTAAAAAAATATATCTGTCATAAGATTGATTAGAATTATTCAATTTTTCCCTGAAATTTTATTTTTTATCTTTTTTTTTTCTTACTACTTTAAAATTCTCCATTTTTGCTGACCGGCATGTGTGATGATCAGAATTATGAATGTAATTTATGTACATTGCATTGTTATCCTAAATGCTTTTGGAGTTCAAAACCGCAGTGAAAGTGATTGTTGCGAAGGCTTTCTAGTCGCGACAATATTTGAGATGTTAGTCTTCATGCATACTTGTGGAAATACTTTAGTTAAAGACAAAAAAAAAAGACTTTTTGATTTTTTTTTTCTGGTTGTAAGAACATGAGGTGTTCCCTCACCCTTTGGGTGTAGGACTAATTTTCGTTTGGGCGTGGGCATTTTCCTTGGCCACGAGATGCTTCCAATGAGATTTGAACCCCACCTACATAGATCTTAATTTGCTAACTGAGCCACATGTCATGGTATGCTTCTGGAGCATTTTGTTCAAACACACCACTAAACATGGCAAGCAAATCTCACTTGTGAATTTGTAGGCTGTCTTTGTGTGTATTTTAGGTTGACTAGTGAAACTGTTCATTGGTATGACTCTAATTGACTCCTAGATGAAGGTTCACTTTCAGGCATATGAGTAGAGATCTCGGTACCATTTAGCACTGGGATTTTGGTTAAGTTAGTAGCATGTCCTTGGCAAAATAGCAACTTCACTTACAACTGCAAGAAATTATGATAGGTGCCTTCTTGACATAGGCCTTGTAGTTCAGTTCTTACTGCTATGTTTCTTGTGTCAGTTCACTACAAAAATATCATCAGGTTGACAATGTGAAATCTGCACACTCTAGTGTCCAAACTTTTGCTGTACTGTTACAGCAGCAACAAGAAGTACATTTTTTCGATGTTTTCATTAAAATTTTTATTTTTATTTTTGCAGGTGGATGCAGTTCAAGTTAATAACCTTGTGAATCGCTTTGACGAGCAAGCAGATTCTCCAGATGCTTTTGGTGATCCAAGCATACTTCCTCGGGTGGGTAAGCAGTACCAGGTTGAAATTCCAGAGAATCCACATGATGTAGAAAGAACAACATGCACTTTCCATGATCATCAAGTAGGATTAGTCATTCCTATAATGTGGATTAAGGATGAAGTAGAGAACAATAAGGATGATCCACTGAAACATGCATGCAAGTCAATTGGAGTTACCAATGAAGGTGAATTTTCAAATCGGGAATGCATCAAAGAGACCCAGAATAGTCTGGACAATGATAAATTGAATCCTGAACCCAAGGCCATTGACAGTTCATTGGTCAATGGAATGAAATTGGTACAATCTGGAAATTCCAATGTGCAACAAGAAACAAAGATTGGGATGCATGAGAAGGATAGAGGCAAAGGCTACTGTCTGGTTCCTGGGTCTTCAAGTGACCCCTGGAATGAAATAGAAGAGGCCAGTTTCACCCTTGGCTTGTATATATTTGGCAAGAACCTTAATCGAGTGAAAAGATTTATTGACAATAAGACGATGGGGGATATGCTGTCATTCTATTATGGGAAATTTTATAATTCTGACGCATATCAAAGATGGTGTAAATGTAGGAAAATGAGAAGCAGAAAATGCATTTATGGGCAAAAAATTTTCACAGGACCAAGGCAACAAGAGCTTTTATCTCGTTTACTACCCTATGTATCAGAGGAAAGCCACAGAAAATTACTCGAGGTATTGGCTTAAATTCTCCCTAAGTTTATGTCCTTTTAATTCCATCATTTCATGACATCAACAACATAAACACATCACAGGTAAAATCCATGCTCATAGACACCTTATTGAGCTTACTACCAAGCTTACTAGCATACTTGCCTCAATACTATCGCATCAACACATCACAAATGGAAAACTTGTAATATGATTTTTTTAATTGCCTACAATTTCTGTGACTAACGGGCATTGTCGATCTAATTGAAATTTTCATTGTGTCACCACTTTATCTTAACTTGAAAAGTTGCTGCATCATTATATATCTTGAAAAGTATTTGCATTATGGACCTCGTTAGTTATGGAGATCAAAGCTATCTTATCTGGTCTGCTGCCTAGTAAGTCATCTTTTACTGACTATTCACTAAGGAATGTGTTATAGCTAAAATTAAATTCAATTTCTTGGTAGGTGTCCAAGACATTTGTGGAGGGAAAAATGGATCTCAAAGATTATGTTTTAACTTTAAAGGCTTCAGTTGGGCTCAATGCTCTTGTTGAGGCAGTTGGAATTGGTAAAGGAAAAGAAGATCTTACAGGTTTCACTGCAGATTCTATGAAGTCCACTCAGGCACGTCCTGTCCGCCCAGAAATACCAGTTGGCCAAGATTACTCAAGGCTTACACATGCAGAAATAATGAGCTTTCTAACTGGAAATTTCAGATTAAGCAAAACTCGATCAAGTGATCTCTTCTGGGAAGCTGTTTGGCCTCGTTTACTTGCTAGAGGTTGGCACTCTGAGCAGCTGGGTAGTGATAAGGATGCTGCTGCTTCTAAGCATCCTTTGCTTTTCTTTGTCCCTGGAGTTATAAAGTTTACAAGGAAACTAGTGAGGGGGAATCACTATTTTGATTCCATTAGTGATATCCTGGGTAAAGTTGCTTCAGATCCTGAGCTAATTGAGCTTGAGACAGTTGCAGTTGATTGCACAAGCAAGGAAGGAAATGGGTTGACAAAAGAAACAAATTTGGACCACGAAAATTCCCCTGATCAGCAACGCCATTTCTATCTCAAGCCACGAACTCCAAATTGCAGTACAGATGTGAAGATATTTACTGTTGTGGACACAAGTCTGGGTAGTGAAAAGGTGAGAGAACTGAGAAGCTTACCAGATGGAGTTGTAAAGGCTTCTACTTTCGAATATGATTCTGATGATGAGGATACTTCAGAGCAGCAAACAAATGAGTCTGACTTTGTTGATAACGTGTGCTTTGATAAGGGGAAGACTGATATTACTAATGCCAGTAAATTTATCAATGGTAAGGGAGTCTCTTGTGACATGAATGGTATAGGAAATAATCATTCAAAAGAAGTTGTTCCAACAATAAGCACTGGTTCTACTAATCCATCTGCTGCCTCCAAGGACCAGAAGACAGACTCGTTAAGTAACACACAGAGAAGAGATGCTATGAAGAGCCAATCAATCCAGAGAGTGGAACCTGATAGCACAAATGTTGTAGTTCCTGTTCCAAAAAGACGGAGGGGATTAAAAACCTGTAGCCGTGCAGAGAGAAATCTCAACAATGCTAGCATTTTTATGGTTCCCGGACGAAAACAAGAGGCAGCCAGTTTCAGTCCTGACAATTCAAAACCTATTGAGAATGTATCTGCCAACATATCTGTGACTCCTGGAGAAAAACAAGAGAAGGCCAGTAACTGCCCTTTGAATTCAAAATTTAGTGAGAATGTTGTTTCACAGGAAATTCCAGCTGAGGAGAAAAACTTGTTAGCTGGTCTTCTACCCCAGGAGAACAAGACATTAGCAGATCCTCTGTGGATTCCCTGCACAAACATCAGCAGAGAAGCAGCTGTTCCTGGTACTAGTTCTTCTGGTACTAAGGATCAATGCGAGAAACCTCAGCCGAGGACTATTATTATTGACCTTAACTTGCCTGTTTCACCAGAAGTTGATGCTGATGAACCTTTCGTGGCTGAGAGACAGCAGAATGAACCTTTCGTGGCTGAGAGACAGCAGAATAATACAGGGAAGGAATCAGATGATCCCAGTGTAGAAACAATCTCCAAACCTGTGGATCACTCTGAGCATCAGCCTGACATGAACACCCGGAGGAAGAGCACAAGAACCATGCAACCAACAATAAGAGTGCTGGAAGCTTTGGCCTCTGGATGTCTAGACACAAAGGAGAAGCGGAAAAAAAGGGATTATCTCCAAGACAATTTATTATCTAGAACTTCTCGACGCACACGTCCTAAAGTGGCTGGTGAAACTTCTAATAATGGTGTGGCAGATTTCCAAAATGAGGAAAGAGCAAATGTTGCAGGTAATGGTAGTGGAAACGGTAATAGTAATAGCAATGTGATATGTACAGGCTTCAAGTCTAGCGAAGGATAATGAGGGCCAAGTTTTCAAGTTCCTGGCAGATTGGTGATGAGCATGGGAAGATTGATCACTTGTTTCCAATACCTTGAGATAACATAGGACATGAAGAAGAAGATAGCAGCCTTTTCAGTCATTAAATTAGTACTTCACATTCATCATGACAGATACAAACTTCGAAGGTAGGTTTTATAATATAGAGTCGTTGCAATAGAAGGTGCAATTAGCTAGTTCTGAGCTTGACAGCATCTGAGAAAAGCTTTCTTGTCTTCTGGAGTTTTAAGTTTTATGCTTTGTTCTCATTTCTTAGTTGCAGTTCCATAGTTAACTTTTTTTTGGCATCATAATTAGAAATTATCCTTGAGGATTAGATTTTTAACCTTGTCAATTCTGTCAATTGATCACAGAGGAAAGGAAAATGGAGCACTTAGCAATAGGCTTTTCCCCTATTTGGGTGTGTCCTCCTGGATGTCTTCATGATGACTCAAATTGTTCATTATACATGCATGTATACAATGGTTTTCCATTCATAGAATCATGGTGGTTATTTGGTGCTTGCCTTTGCTGTTTTGCTTTAAATTTCACCAGCCATTGTTATTTATCTTTGGTTTGCTAATGTTTAATGATTTAATGGAGAGGACAGAATGAGAGACATGGCTCATGGAGGGCTATTTTGAGTACTTCTCTGATTACTACTTACATTTTGATTTTGAAAAGTAAAAAGCCACCTTCTAGACTTTAACCTCCGAGAACCATGAGTGGTGAATAAATTCTCAAAAAAGCTTGTCCACTATCTTTTTTGACAAGGTTATGTCAAAACAACTCTAAAACACTTGGTGCAAAGCTATAAGAGCGACGAATAAGGAATATAATAAGTTACTCAAAGATACCTGCAAACTGCATTCATAGAGGTTACAAGCCTTGGCTTGTGACTCGTGAGTTTCTTAGCTATACTTCTTCAGGGTACTCGTGAGTTTCTTAGCTATACTTCTTCAGGGTACAACCATTAAGCCTTCCCTAGCTTGTATACCAAATAGCAATGTTTTCGTCCCGAGAGTTCAGTAAAAAGTACAAACTTTACTCTGGTTTTCCAGCTTCGAAACATAACTTTTTAGCATATCAAATCAAATTATATCAAATTTGATGAAATTTTTAAATCTAATGAAATGAAATTTTTGAAATTTTAAAAATTAAATTATTTTTTATTTTTTAAAATTTTAAAACATTCTAAACATAATATTTTATTTATAAATTTAATTATTTTCTATTATTTTACATTCTAAATACACTCGAGAACTTAAAGAAAGTATTTCCACCACCTCCATTATTTTGTTAGTACAAAGACCACATGACAGTGATGTTTAATACTAACATTTAAAATGTAGTTAAAATGAAATAAATTAACGGTCCACAAAATTAATATGATATATTGAATAATATAGTACTTGAAAAATATCTTGCTTCATAAGTATAGAAGAATTTCCTTGATAAACAAACTCAAATTTGGACTTACTTCCAAGAATACTTCGGCCAATGAAATTTGTCATTAACTCGTTAAGTAAGAGTATCTCATAGACATTTAAGGCACAAAGCTTTTCACCATGAATTTTGCTATGAAACAGTCTAGTGTTGAAACGTTGGACAGTTTTAATCGCAAGATGCTTTTTTTATATTTTTATCTTAAAATTTATTAATTTTTAACCTATGAAACGTCGAGCGTTTTCTCGGCCCCAGAAGGGGGGCTACCCCTGGTGATGGGACCTCCTAAAAAATAAAAAAAACAAACAAACAAAAAGGAAGAGCACTTCAGCATGTTTAACATATAAATTATAAGAGAATTATATTCAAGACTAATCATTTTATAAAAAGTTTGAGGAACATGATATTTATTATTTATTGACACATTCATTCAGTCAAACACTCTATTGACTTGTTAAGATAAAATTATATCATAGTACTTCAATGAACTTAACATAGTTTTTTTTTTCATATGAAGAATATTGATCAAATATAACAAAGAAGAAATTATATATGTTATTCCCCTTCCTTTACTTAAGCATTCACAAAAAATAAAAACTACGAGAGCTGTTCCAGCCACCGCTGGGGTGTTTACATTTATGAAAGTTAACTTAGGAAGTTAGAATTGTGAGTTCTTTTTACAGTTTTAACTTATAAAAAACCCATTAATGTTAGACTTAGATTTGATTGCGGATAAACGGTACCGTGCGTAGTTAGTCATTTTCTCAATAAAGCTAGCCACAAATATATCTTCTTCTTGTTTGTTTTTTATTTTTATTTTTATATTTTGGACAAATTGTGATATATTTTTACCTTATTCGCCTTTAAATAGATTTATTCATGTTTATACACATGCTTATGTACATTTGAGTAAGAAAGTAAAAATGTCTTTCAATACTATAAAGTGAAAATTAATTATTCTACTAATTAAAGCTCGATTTTGAAGAAAAATGGAACGGAATTACACATTGCAACCATCTCCTCTTTTTTTATTTTTTTCCTTTAATTATGCTATTCTCATAAATATTATTACGAGACTAATCAATTGAGCATTGTCATTATTAGGAAATCCTTACAACAATTATACTACCTTTTTAAAGTAATGTTATATCCTCCTACAAGTTCTTTTAAATAATTCTCCTAATATTAAATGAGAAAACTATTAAATGAAAAAGTAAATACATCTAATGTCTTGAAAACATAAAAAATATTCAATATTTTTTTCATTTGATAATTAAGAGGATTAATAGGAAAATTGGATAGAAGGATAAAATATTTTTTTTTTTTTAAGATTTGAATTGTGACATTCTCTTTGAGAATGTAACTTATTTATTACCGCACCCAACCCTTCTTGGTTAGTAATAAGTTATTTGATTATATCCTAAGGAGGTTAATATAGTTTTTCTATTTTATTATTGTTAGTACTATCCAATTGGAATTTTTATGCCGATATATTTTTATCAAAGTAGTTTTTACTTTAAAACTTTAACTTTTCAATTTGAAAACAATAATGTTATTCAGTCAAAAAAATTAATAGAATTAGGACAGAATTTAGCTCCAACCCTAATTGGAGAGAGTCCTTTCAATCTCTATCTAATTTGTTGTCATGTGTTATTTTTTATCTCATTTAATTAAGTTAATTGATATATAATAACATATTAAATAAGTAATGGATACGTGTCAATAGATTAGAAGGGAGTTGGAAGAACTCTCTCCGACTAGGGTTAAAGTCAAATTCTATCCATAGAATTAACCTAAATTTGCCAATATTCAATTTGATAATGGGGCTATTGGATTAAACTTAAGAATCTCTTACATATTACCAAAACATAAAAACTCAAAACAATTAAATTGAATCTCAAATTAAAACTGATCTCAGATTGACGCAAATGAAATTCAAGTCCTAACCTTTTCGTTACAAATTAGCTAAAGGTTAAAAAAAAAATTGCATCATTATTTATAATGATATAAAAACTTTCCCAAAGATTCTTTATATATAGCTTAATCAGAATAATTAACCTAAGCAATAAAGGATTCTCTATCATTCGTTTTCTGAATGCAAAAGTTTAAGGGAATAAGGGGTACACATTTTTAAGTCAGATCATGTCATATGTCTTAATGATGACTCATACTTTGATTCTCAGCAACTGAACTAACCATTGTTAACAAGGATTCTTATCTTTTAAACTTTGACAAAGGTAAACTTAAACTTGTAATTATATATCTAAGCAACATATCACAATTTTTTTTAGCTAGGGTTAATTCTAATAAATGATGTTAAACCTTAATTTTCATAGTGGTACACAAAAACCAAAATCAAACAAAACCTAGCTGGGAGGGGCAGCCTCAATATTTTGAATGAGATTAGTCTCACACCAAAAAAAATGTGAAGATACCTTGATAAAGACAAAAAAGGAGAAAAAAAAGGTGATCAATTATGTGAGTTGGCTTGGTGGATTTGGCTTCTTCTTCTTCTTCTTTTTATTAGCTATCATAAAATTCATGTAGATTCTGTGACATAAATGTTGTGTTTTTGTTTCAATAAAAAATTACATATAAAGAGCATTATTTTTTACGTTACATATTACATTTACACTATAAGTTATAAACTTACACAAGAAGGCTTCTCAATATATTAAAAATCATAATTAACTTTTTATAATTGAAATTAAAATTATAAAAGTTTAACCTTGCAAAACTGTATTTCTTTTAAATTGTCTTTAAGAAGGCACCTAATGACTTAACATTAGATATAATCGATTCGAGATTGTCAATTTTAATTGTGTCAAAATCAAATACAATTTTATAAGAGTAGTACTCTCAAAGTGAGCCAACTATCACGATTTGAGAAAAAATAAATCAGCCCGAGTTGACTCAGTTTTAATATTGGTGAGAAAAATACTAACTTGATTTATTTTATATGAGCTAATAGGTTAAATGAGTTGGCTTAAAATAAAATTCTAAAAAATGTAAAAACTATATCTTATATTTTAGAATAATTAGAGTCAAATGTATTGTAATTTTGTAAATAGATTGTGAAGAGTTTTTGCATTTTGAGTCATCTGCATTTTTCATGCATGGCATAACTTTGCCATGTTACTGGCAAGGAATATTATTACCAATAAATAAAAAACTCTTAAATAGCAGCATGTAAGTTTAATTTTTTTTTTTTTAAGTTTATCAGGATACCCTCACAATCAAAGGATAAGAGATTAATCTCTTTGACATGGAGAGATCTATACAAGTGGTGTCTACAACATTTGTCTTTCTTTAAAAGTTTAATTCGTTTACCATTTCATCCAATTTCTTGTAGGACAACTTGTAAGTTGTAACCATCTATATCTCCCTTCATATTAATTATTTATTAAAAAATAGAATTGTAAGATATATTTAGTAGTAATTTATTTGATTATATCCTAAGGTGGTTAATTATTATTATTATTATTATCCAATTGGAATTTTCTTGCATGCCAACATATTTTATCGAAGTAGTTCAGTCTTGGAACTTCAACTTTTCAATTGTCGTCTTTGAATTTGACAACGACTTTAATTATTATTTTTAATATTCCCACATTCCAACTAACTTTCAGTTCCTGACATAAATTGCAGGCAAATGCAGTTGTTATTAATTAATTAAATTCCACCTGCGCTGACTTGAATTGTGTGATAAACTGTCCATGATCGTTCCAAATTCAGTGAAATCATGGACCTGACTCCGAGGACGTGGTCTACAATCTACATGGAAACCAGCCACTTGGTTTATCTTTTATAAAATTAATTTAAATTCCATTAAACAATCTCCTTAATATAATTATTATACAATCTTTATTACTACTCTCTTCATTATTTTTTATTTGTCATTTTAGAGATTTTTTTATTCTATATTAGATGTTATATTAGAATTTTAACATAATATTAATTATTTTATACTAAATTTATCCTTATTTTCTCTTATTTTATTAATTATTTAACTTTTAAAATCTCTTAATATCTACTCCTTCAATTTTCTATTACTTTTAGAGAAAATTTAAGTAAAGTTCTTTAGGTGCTTATAGTGTTTGTCTCTAATAAAAACATAACATGTGTTTTATTTTTTAGTTACTTAATTATTATTTTTAAAATTTTCATTAATAAGTTATAGAAAAATACACACATGTCATGTTTCTATTGAAGACAAACACCACAAGTATCTAAAGAACTTTACCTAAGTTTTGTCCTTACTTTTATCATTTCTTTTTTTAGTCAATCACAATTCAACAAGTCAAAGGATAACATTATCTTTTATTTATTTTTTTTAAAATCAAAGCTATTAAATTATTTTTTAATACTAATATCATTTCTTTAAACAACAGATAAAAAAATTGAGAGTAATCTTTTATATATAGATTTATTATTAGACATTTACCAACAAGTTGCAACAATTAATAAATAAGTTTGAATTAAGTTGTTGATGAACCTCACAATGTCAATAATTTGAAACTACAAAAGTACATTGTTAAAAGGGACAACTTCAATATTTAAAATGGATTTTTTTTTTTAGTTTGAGTATCTCAAATGAAATTTGTCTCTTATTCAAAAAGTATCCACATATTATAAGACCAAAATCTAATAATAATTGGTCGTAGTAAAAGTAGACTATGACCTCATGCAAACTTTTTTTGTAATATTAAATGTTTAAATATTGGAGTTGTCTTAGAAAAGACTTTACTTAATTATCACCTCAACTTAAAATTGTGTCAACAATTGGTCAAAAAGTTAAACGAATACTATAAAATCAGACCAAAACATATTATTAAACATTTATTAATTTATAACTTTTACAAAAATAAATTAATAAATGTTTAAAAAATAACAAAGATATTAATATTTAAGAAAAAAACATAAATACCGTAATAATTCCTTTATTGTATGGACAAAACAATTTAAATTTAGATAGTAGTTTTTATTCAAAAAAAATACATGTTGGTTCCTAGTTCTTACACAATAAAAATACAACAAGCTAACACACACATATATATATATACATTATCTCACATCACATTTACACAGTTTTTATCATCTGATTAAAACTTGTCTCACTTTATTTTCTACACATATACACTTTGATTCTATTACAATAAATAAATGTGTGAGAGATGTGTGTGATACGGATATATTACTAGCATTTTTCATATACATATAAGCGAATATATACAAAATTTTTCCTTTCTTAGATTAAATAGTATGCAGTGATTTGGTGAATTTGATATGATTTAATTGAGATAGTTATTTAAAAACGATACTCGTAAGGTTATGTGGTGGCTTTCATTTCATTGACGCTTGTGACTTGCTTATTTTATACTCCTTTGTCTCTCTCCTTTTGATATTTTTGTGATTGTTGCCATTTATCACTTTCCATTTTTTTTTCTTTCGTGGTGATACATACAACAAGTTTTTTTTTTTTAAGTTATTGTTGCTGCTGTTTAATTTCTCTTTGCCTCCTTGTTTAAAGCTAGTTTATTTGAATTAGTATATCTTTATGGCCAAAATAGAGCATCTTTCTAAATGTCTCATAACCTCAAGTTTTAGGTTGAGCTGAATTTAACTACTAAATTTGATTTGAAATTAAAAACATTTGAGCTACACTTCAAGTTTGATTACAAATATTATTTTTTAATTTAAAATATACTTTTTAATAATAAAATTGTAACCCAACTCATTAGGTTAAATTAGTCAAAAAGAATGCTACTCAGCATAACAAAATTCAACCTTCATCTTATTGTCTTAAATTTGAACTTATTGAGGGGCTGTGAGACTGTGCAAAATTAAATTTCAATAAATTCACTAAACTTGAGGTAAAATAAGAATTAACTTGAATATGGGTTAATGGATTAAACTTTAGAATCTCTTACCATAATATCAAAATATAAAAACCCAACCATTAAGATTCCAGCTCAAATTAAGACTCAGCTTGAAGCAAATCAAATTCAAGCCCTAACTTTTTCTTTACAACGTTGATTAGCAACAGAAAAAAAAAAGAGCATTATTTAATAATATACTGATGAAAACTTTGCCGGAGATTCTTTATAGCTTAATCAGGAAAATGAACCTAAACAATAAAGGATTCTTTTTCATTTGTTTCTAAATGTAAAAGCTTAAGGAAATAAGGGTACAAATTTCTAAAGTTAGGACATATCACATGTCTTAATGAAAACTTATAATAGTAATACTTATAAATCGCTCTAGTAAGGGAGGATTGTTGGACACAAAAATCAAACCTGTGCCTTATATAAGCAAACTACTGTAATTTACCAATTGAACCAACCTGTGTTAACAAGGATTCTTATAAATTTAAACTTGTAATTATATATCTAAGCAACATATCACATGCATGACTTATCATTTTGGTCAATTTTCTTAGGGTTATATCTAATATTTTTTTAATTACAATTATTAGGTGGTATCTAAACTAATTTGCGTGTACCTCGATTATTTTATCTTCTTGATCTAATTAAAGACAAGTCATCTATATCGATAATAGGAAATTTATAAAAATATTTCTTACAGATTGGTCCCAAAAAATTAATAGATTTGAACCTATGACTATGTACCTATATTCACATATTACATACTCGTCTACTGTTAAATCAATCCTTGAGGTTTAAATCTAATAAATTTTAAACCTTGATTTTCACAATGATTCACAATAACTAAAATCAAACAAAATCTTGGTGGGAGGAACAATTTTAATATCTCAAAAACATATAAACAAATAATCAATATATCAAATGTGATTAGTTTCATACTCAAAAAGTATGGAAAAATCAGGTAAAGGCAAAAAATAAAAAACAAAATAAATAAAACCTTGATGGATTTGATTTGTTTTCTTTTTTAGCTATCATTATGTCATAGATGCAGTGTTTTTTGTTTCAATAAAAATTGCAGATTAGGATTATTACTTTTTTAGGTTACATTTATGCTATTATATATATATATATATATATATATATATATATATATATATATATATATATATATATATATATATATATAGTCATTCGCACTTTCAATATATTAAAAAACATAATTCATTTTTTATAATTAAAATTATAAAAGTTTAACATTGTATAATTGTATTCTTTTTAAATTGCCTTTAAGAAGGCACCTAGTAATTAAGCATTCACTACAATCTATGTCGAGATTATCAATTTAAATTTTGTTAAAAGTAAACAAAGTAGGATTTATAAGAGTAGTACTATAAAGTGAACCAACAATTATAAGTTAAGAATAAATGAATCTGACCGAGTTGACTCACTTTTAATACTAATGAGAAAAATATTAACTCAAAAATATTAACTCACCTTGTTTTATATGAGTTGATGACAGTTAGTTAGTTAAATGAGTTAGCTCACAGTAAAATTTTAAAAAGATTTTAAAAATATTTCTTATATTATAGAATAATTAGATTAAAATGTTTTGTGACTTTGTAAGTAGATTGAGGAGAATTTTTTTTCATTTTAAGTCATCTCCATTTTTCATGCATGGCATAACTTTTTAGTTTTTTTTATAATTATAAATTGTATATTTTAAAAATTTTAGGGTAATAAATATAAGAAACTCACTTATTATTATCATCTATTTTTTCAAAATTTGAGTGTGAGCATTTAGACGAAAAATGAATGTGAGAGTACCATCGCTAGTCACTACAATGCCCATGAAGGCTATATGAATATAAAGCCATCAACATTAAACCTAGGAAAGAGCATTTTATCATATACCATGATAAGTTTCTTCATTTTTTACTAATTAATCAGAATTTTATTTTATTTTTATAAATTATGAGTTATTACTTATTAGCTATGAAGCATGGACACGCCATTGTTGAGTGTGTCTACGTGTCGAACATATGTCCGTGTCAGATATATGATCAGGACATTCGTATGACATATGTATCCTGCGTGTCAAAATATATTCGATTAAAAATATTATTATTTTTAACTTGAACATATCTTTGACACGCTTGAATACGTCTCGAACACACTTAAATACGTCTCAGACACGTCTAGGACACGAATTAGACACGATCCATTAATATATTTTTTAAATAGTTTCCATGATTAACGTTCAATTAGTAAGCCCGTAACCCACCTAAACTCAATCACATAATTAATGTCTCAAGTCATTATTTTCACACATTAATATTTTAAGTTTTATTTTCTCATACATCACTATTAGACTTTTAAGTTTTATATTTTCATACACCATTATTTTCATATACTCCTTCTACCTTTACTCGTACCAAATCGTCCACTTCGTTGTCACTGAAACTTATTTCATACCAATATTCCGTCTAGTTAATTTTTTTTATGCACATGTGCTCATTCATGGTTAGTTCTATTAAAACAAGTTAGTTTAAGAGATTTTTTAAAATATATCAATAGAAATTATGCTTCATATTTTTTAAAAAAAACTTATTAAGTAACAAATATTAATACATATGACATATATTAAGATATTATAAATTTTTAAACTTATAAAAATAATATTAATGAATTATGAATTATTTTACTTAAATTTTGTAATTTTATATATATATATATATACATACGCCAGATTAAATATGCTTTATAATTTTTGAATTTAATATGTCTTCATATCCATATTCATGTCGTGTCCCGTGTCTGTGTCCGTATATGTGTTTATAGATTATTAGTTATTAGTTCCATTATAATCGGAGTGTGAGCATAAGGCTGCGTTTGGCGGGCGGGCGTGCGTGCGTACGAGAAGGATGGGTCAGGCATTTCGTCGAGCATCTGGAAGAATCCGAGCTGACACGTCATCATTGTCCAAGCCGAAGAACGCCGTCGATCACCGACCGCCGCCGACGGTTTCCGCCGACAAGGCGGTGGAGATCTCGAAGGCCGGCGAACAAGACGTACTGGAAGCCGGTTAGTGTCTGTGTCTGTGTGTGTAGGTTTAAGGTTTTTGGTTAGGAAATTAGGTGATGCGATTGCAAGAAATTTTGCTCCTTTCACTTCATTTCTTTGTTAGAAAACCGAAAACGTTACTGGGTGCCTCAGAATCAAGGTAGCTAATGAGTTTATCTTGAGAATGTGTTCTACTATGTTGAGGAATAGGTAAATGAGGCCCTGAACAATGTGGGGTTGGTGAATATCAGTATTCAGTTGAAAGTTTTGCTTTTGGAATTGATATCTTTGTCTTAGGTCTTGCTTGGTTCAGCTGAAAATAGGCAGGTAGAAAATGGGGTAGTGAAAAGCTTGAATTTTTATTGTTTTTTTAATTTTTTTCCCCACAATTTGCTTTTTAGTAGTTACAATCGAATTGGGGATAGTTAAAAGTGGAGTGCAACACAGACGGTGTCACTCCAACCCCGCAATTTTTGGCCTCACCTTCATGGTATGGAATTGAGCTAAAGCCTAAAGGTAGATTTTCACCCATTTCCACCCTCTACCAAGCATGCCATTAGATTTTGTGGTCTTATTAGCTGTAGCTTTTATTTTGTCTGTGAAGCTTCGCTTCATCTTCTCTTTTTTTTTTTTTCTTTTGTGGTAAATCCCTTCATCTTAATTTGTGTCAGTTTGCAAAATACCTATATATTGCTTATAATTTTGGAGTTTGTGTGAGATTTTATAATGCTACTATGATAATTCGTTGTGGTTGATAGCGTTGTTATTGTTCTTGGCTTAAGATGATCATCCTAGAGTTAATATTGACAACATCCTGGAAGAAAGAGATCCCAAATTTGATGCTATGCTTGGTCAAATGGTTGGTAGAATTACATCAAAGCCCGGGGGAAAACCTGAGATGGGTGAGGTGAGTTTATGAAAGTTGCTTTTACTCCTTATATAATGTTAAAGTTGATACAGAAGTGTTATGATGTCGTGTGTAATGTGTCCATATCCATTTCAAATTTTCTATGTTTACACCTTAGAACTCCAACGTTTGACATTGTTTTGTTCTTCAACCTTTGCAAATGAAACTGTATTAGTGTTGAATATTGAGTACTATTAAATGTTGATCTCTGTATACTGGCATAGAAGAAGGTATTATTGACATTGAAGACCAAGGAAATCCCGTTTTTGTAGATTGGCTTGTTCATCTCCTGTCACTGTCAGATGAAATTAAATCTGCCAAAAAAAAATCCTACCTTTGGCTGTATGTTATGGATTGATATTTGCCTAAAATACTTTGTCATTTTATACTTTTATGTTTAGATATTAATATACCTTTAGAAATCTTATCCTGCCGTACTGTTCTTCATCATCAATGCTGGATTCGTGGTATCTGTCATTGTTTACTCATGGTACTAGGATGGTATCATAGGAACCTAACAAATTTGATTAATCTTTTCAACGCACTTAGTCTTCTATATTATGCAATAGTTTACGGAGTGCTGTACTCCATGATGACTATGATAGAAAACATAAGTACTGTTTTATTGAATTTCTTACAATACTCCTCACCCTCTCCTTGAACAGAAAAGAAAAGATACAGCAGGTGCTTCGAGGGACCTGCAACCTCCACACTGATCCTTTCCTTTACCCAACTGAATGCCCCCCTCCTCTCTCTCTCTCATGCTTTCTCTTTTGATGCTTCCCCACTAACAGACTCACCCCCTGTCCATTCTCAACCCTACCACATGGACAAGTGGTTACAGTTTGCATTCCTTTTATACCTTTGCTGACCCATGCTCCCATCATTAACCACGTGCATGTGAGGGATAGGTTCCCTGTTTCCCATCCTATCCTTGCGATGGGATCTGTCAGACTAACACAGTCTCAATGATCTAAGCTTTGCTTTTTACATTTTAGTGCATATTTTACTGAGACAAGCTCATCTTACAGTTTGATAATATTGTTACAGGCCTTTCTGGTTGAAAAGTCTAATAGGTCCATGCCAAAATTGCGAAATACAAAACCAGATTCTGGCAGTTATGAGGAAAGGGTGGTACCTGCAGGCACTTTGAATATAGCACAGTTGCGCCATATCATCCTCTTGCATGAAGGCAAGGCTGATGATCACAATGGACCTATGGATGCCCACCAGATTGCTGAAAAATTCCAGGTTGATGTTGTCCAGATTCAGAGGATCGTGCAATTCCTATCAAAACCTCCAGAAGATAGCAGTAAAGATAAGAACAAAACACCAAGATAAATAGCTTTACCAGCATTGCTAACTAGTTTCTGTCTGACAAAGGGCTGTTCTAAATAGATTTGAAGTGTGGACGAAGTCTTACCCATTGAAAAATGGTTGTTATCTTCAACACAGAAGTGAATGCAAAGAGCTATCAGGCCTCAGGTCTTTATTGACTTGTGATTGACTGTATTAATAAGTGCTTGTGCGGTCACTGATGGCCCAAGTACTTGGAATGTTTTAGGATACCGAAATGTCCACAATTGAACTTGTCCTTGTGATGGAAATTAACTTTGGAGAGAGTGAGTCGCAATAAGGGTTTGGTAACCCAACAGCTGAGTTTTTGTTTGTTCATTCTTCAATTCTTCACCACATTTTTTTTCTTTTTAATTCAAGTCTCTGTCTCTAAAAAAAGAGGAGCAAATTGAGTTTTTGCTTTGAAAGATATGGTATTTGTTTGTATTTTGTGTAATTTCTTTCAGATTTGCGGATGATTAGCCATGTTTCTTATAGGAGATTCATCTCCTTAACGTATCTGGTTGAGCTTCAATGTTGTCTGGAACAGTAAAGATAATTAGCTTATGCTGACAACAGTCTTCTATTTTTTTGTTTTTTTGGTTTATTTTTTTTGGTTTTTGGGTTTAAACAATAGTCTTCTATTTATTTACCTATTTTATGGCCTTCAATAACCAAATAATAAAGTGCTCAATGCTGGGTCTAATGACGGGTTTATATTCATAGCCCTGTTTGGCATTGTAGTGACTGTTTGTAGTACTGTCATTCATTTTCCATCCAAAAGCTCACTATATTCATTATTCCTAAAATTTTAAAATATAAACATTATAATTATAAAAACTCAGAAGTTATGCCATGCATGAAAGATGCAGATGACTTAGATTCAAAAATTCGTTCCAATGTTTGTTTTTCATTTTTGTGTAATAAATTGCTCTTGCAATTTCATGTTAAAAGTGATGGTTAAGTAAAGTTTTTTTCAAAATGATGATTTCATAATTCAAATTCTTGACATTGTAGATAAAGTTCATCTGGGATCATAATCTATTTTCACTGCAACCAATTACTTTTGGATAAAATCCATCTCAATCTGCTAACAAAGTTACAATACATTTTACTCTAATTATTTTATAGTATAAGAAATATTTTTTAAAGTTTTATTGTGAGCTAACTCATTTAACTCTGTAAATATAAAATGAGTCCAATTAGTACTTTTTTCACTAGTTTTGAAAGTGAATCAACTCGATCTAATTCAATTTTTTTCCCAACTCGTAGTAGTTGGCTCACTTTGCTAGCACTACTCCTATAAATCTCGCCTTATTTGCTTTTGGCAATATTAAAATTGATAATCTAGGAATGGATTATACCTAATGCTTAATTATTAGGTGCCTTCTTGAAGACAATTTAAAAGGAATTCAATTCTGCAAGGTTAAACTTTCAAATTTTTATATTATAGAAAATGAAGTGATATTTTAAATATATTTAAAATGTTCATGTGAGTACGTGTGTAACTGATAGTGTAAATGTCATGTAAAAAATAATAACTTAGTCTGCAACATTTTATTCAAACAAAAACACAGGATTTATGACATAGAATCCAGTTGAATTTTATGATAGCCACAAAAGAAAACAAGCCAAATCCACCAAACCACTTTGAAAAATAAGGTTTAACATAGTTTATTAGATATAACCCTATTAAAAATTGATCAAAATGATAAAGCATCCATGTTTAAATTTACAGTTGTCAAAGTAAAAGATAAGAATCTTTGTTAATAGAGGTTGGTTCAACTAGTAAGAATCAAAGCAATTCACTTATATAAGGCTTAGGTTTGATTTTCGTGGCCAGCAATCCACCCGTAGTAGGACAATCTGTAAGTATCATTCTAATTCTTCATTGAAACTTGTAACATACTCTAACTTTAAAATTTGGTACCCTCGTTTCTTTAATCTTTTGCATACAGAAAAAAAATGACAAAGAATCCTTTATTGCGTAGGTTAATTTTTATGACTAAGCTATAAAGAATCTCCGGCAAAATATTTTGAATTCCAAATCATATTTAGTATTCTAATTGAGCTCATCCTAAAATTCGAGGTTAGAAAGCTCCATTTGGCCATAAAGATAATGTAATTCAAGTACTTATAAACTAGCTTAAAACAAGCGGCCGAAGGGAAACCAAAGAGCTGTTAACAATAACTAAAAGCTACAAAAAAAAGGGCATGTTAAATAGTTACTGCATAAGAAAAAAACAAAACAAAAAAGTGAGTGATAAGAAGCAGCAATTAGAAAAAGAGAAATGTTAACAACATATTATTTTGGACACTTTTTTTAACATTTATTTTATTATTAATCCAATAATAAGTGTTATTAGTATGTTTTTTCTAATAATCATTTTAAGTATATGAAATAGACTAATAATAAAATAAATATTAAAAAGAACATCTAAAAAAATGTGTTGCTAATATTTTTTTTTTTTTTTAAATATGATAAGAGAGATATAGGGTTATAGAATGTAACACAAACTTCAATAAAACCTACCTCCGCTTCGAATAGAAAGTAGTAATTAGGTAAATCATTCCCAAAGTAATAATTCAGGCTTACCCACTATAGAGCCCTAAATGTTACTAACATGTATTGCATTTAATTAACCATCTCATTTAAATCATATCGTATTGAATTCACCAAATCGCCCCTTACTAATTTGTCTATAAAATAATCAATTATAAAGAAAAAAGAACAAACTTTAAATGGAAATATGGTTATTGTTTTAGGATTATTAAATTTAGTATACAAAAGGCTGACTTCGAATAATTTTGGATATAAATTTGAAATTCAACATGTTAACAAGAATAACCACCTCAGCGGCTCCGGCGCACCATTAAGTAAACGGAAAATAAATGTTGCTCTATGCTAGATCTTAACTTTTATCTCAACCTTTATTTTAATTTTGTTTTTGTTTCTCAAAATATTCTCACTCGATAAGTGAAAAATTAATCTCCTTAAATACAATTAAATACCTAAACAGATATTTTTTCAAACAATATTATTTTTATATACATAAATTTCAAAATCAAATCTAAAATTATATACTTAAGAGACTCTAACTTTTTTCATTCGGATCAATATGCAATGGTACCTTTATTCCATCTTAAAGAAAAAGAATCTTACCAAATATCGCTGTAATTAAAATAAAATTATATATACCTCGTGCTTTCTTCCTATCATGGGAAACTAACTTAAGTTAACAAAAAGAATGAGATAAAAAAATCATAAAAATCGCTCTCTCCCCTTCTCCCAAGTGTAAAAAATCAAGTCAAAATAGACTCCAGCCAATCTGATATCAATTCATATGCAACAAATGTTACAGCACCAGCAGGTGCAGCTTTAACAGTTGATGGGACTATCCCCTTATATAGACCAGCCCAACCCTCCACCTGTAATATCCGTGTCATGGCATCAAACATATTTCTGTATGCACGATGCTCAACTCGAGCTCCATATCTTGGATGCCTTTGTAGACCTTCAATCTGAAGCAAACAAAGAATGAAGATCCATAACTTCATCCACATGACCAGTATCATAGTAATTATAATTATTAAACTCAGACTCAGACTCGGAGATTGACTCGGTCGAAGTACTGAGTCACTGGTTCAATCGGTGAGTCATTGATTGAACTGATTGAACCGGATATAATTAAATAAATATATAATTATTTAATTATATTATATAAATAGTAATAACAGTGTCTTAAATAAATATATTGTCCAATCATGTAATCACTTCACCTGACAACTATTATAAATTTTAAGGGGAATGGTTCAATCACGTAATATACCAAAGTTTTCCTGTTCCTCACGCCCAAAAAAGCACTTGATTTTATCTGTTTATTTTTATGTTTAAAATTGGTTTAGTTTTGACATTTTTAGTCTTTTTTCAATTGTTTATGCAAAGTTTAATAGAAGTAAAATATATATGCAGAGTTGAATGAGAGCTCTTTCATATAATAAGTCCCACAGATGATCACACAAGCTCTTCAAATGAGAGCTAGTTGTATACAGCTCACTTTATTAAGTCCCACATTCAACAATCATAAAAACTTCTCACCTCAAAACTACTATAAATATGCTTGAGTGAGTTAGGAAATAAGTTCACGAGCATGCTTACTATTGGTGGCGTGCAAATGTGCTTGCTGACCAAGTGTCAAGATTCTAAAATCTACCTGAAATCTTTTCTTGACCACGTCAAGTGGATGGCAGACAAGCTTGGCACATGTTCCAGCTGCCAATCCACACAAGAAAAGCTGAAAGCTAGAGAGGCTATCTTCTGAAGTAGTGGTGGGATATTGAAGACGGTTCCACGCCTACAAATTATCCACATAATATGCATAATAAATGAACAGGTATAAGAGAATTACTCACTATTAAGTGAACCAAATTTGTAGTGACATAGTTCCATGTTACCTTTTCTCTTCGGCTACAATTTCCATACAATTTTATTTTAAACTAGCTGAAATGCAGATCTGACACTAGGTATGAGGCATGAACATGATTAATCGATAAGACTCAAGTTTAAAATTAATACAAACTGCTGTCTATCTTCTTTGTTAGTGCAAATAGCTAGACCTAGTACAGAATAATGACTGGCATATGTAAAGCCAACAGAAGTCATGTCCAGAAATCCAGAATGGTAACATATGCAACAGGTAAGATAAGAATCTAAAAACGAAATGGAGATTCAAACGTGTGTTGAAAAGTGAAACACGCATAGAACAACCTTCATAACTAAACAAGAAATCATCATACCCAATGGGATTCGGAATAAACTTATTGATGCATCTTGTATCATTCTACTGCTTCTATAATCATTTCACTTCAACCAAGATTGTAAAATGATGGCACAAGGCAAGGCAAAACAGGATAGAATAACAAGTAATGCAGAATATCAGAGAACCAACAAGCTTACCTTACTATAGTTTCACAACAAACAAATGACATCCGATGCATGCAAGGCATAATTATGTCAACTAAAAAAAATGACATGTTAAGAAGGATCGATATTTTACCATGGCCCAACGTTTAAATGTATCATAGGTGCCAAATTGTAGGCCTGCATAAGGTATAATCTCAACTAGTGTTGGTGACAACCCAGCATACAAGCCTTGGAAGCCACGAGTCCTGAGGATATCAATGAGTGCTGACCTCATGTTTGGATAGACCTAAATGATGGAAAATATTAGCATAGCATAGTTAGAAAATTAACTCCACAAGGCCACAACAACCTCAGACCATGCGCTCACAAAGTTTAAGTTCTATTGTCAAGGCCAGGAGCTGTTTCCACTCCCCCCCCCCCCTCTCCCCCTTTTCCACCTCTTTGCAAGGTGAAACACAAATAAATCTCATTACTGAGGGACACCCTTACACTGAATTTGTGGCTAGGGTCATAATCTATATAATCCAGTTATCCCTTAAGATCAAAGCTTGAGCAACAGATTTTGGGTGCCTCTTTAATGCCATGCAACAAACAGCCATGCTGTGGTGCCCCTCTAGGCATTTGAACAGTGAACTTTAGGGTTTAACATAGCTTCTAGGCTAATAAAAATCATACATGATATAATCTGACAAATTGTGTTCTGAAATACCACTAATTAGACAAGAAGGAAGCAAAGGTGAACACTCCCACCCTAAAATTGGCAAAAAGAATGAATAAAATGCATAATGTCAACATAAAACTTTCATGCCCAAAGGACTGAGAATGAAGGTTCATCATGATGAAGGGGAGAAAATAAAAAGCAGGAGTTTATGGACTGGAGGAGGGTGTTTAAAAAGAACACTAGCAATTTCCTTCACCGGTACAGTAATTTTTTTTTTCTTTTTGGCTACACACATTACAGTAATTTACTTCAAAACCATCTTGTAACCTTAATCATTTAATAATGCTTATACCTTTGGTTCACCCTGAGAAGCTAATATGGTTCGGAGAAGATCAAAGGGATACGACCCTACAGTAGCTGCACACCCAGCTAATGCCCCACTCACATAGGATAGATAAGGGCTCAAATTAATGTGATTCTCTGCAGCAACAGAAAGCAAGCGATGAACATAAACGTAGAACAGGAAATTTCCTGGTAATTAATATATCTAAAGTGCACATGAGCACAGGTTTTGGCCTGCATATAAACAGTGTATACATCCATTAACTACGGTCTACAGACAGCATCCTCCCCTAAAGTGCCTTACTAAGGGTATATCTACCCATGTTGTAACCTTAATCATTTAATAATGCTTATAACTTTGCTTCACCCTGAGAAGCTAATATGGTTCGGAGAAGATCAAAGGGATATGACCCAACAGTAGCTGCACACCCACCTTACTTGTTTGTAAAGTGAGCAGCGAAGGGTATATCTACCCATAAATCATTTAGTGGATTAAGATAACAATACACTTTAAATTAAATCAAAGGTGAATACATCCTTGCTTGCTCACTTTAGAAATAAGCATACTTTAGAAAAACTTTTCCTAAAATAAATTAGTAAAATGAAATTTAGCAATATACTGTAATGAATAAGAAGAGCTTCTGGACCTATATTTTTAAAGTAAAAACTGATAATGATGTGAAAAAATCTCCACATAATTCTCAACCAAAAGCCTAGTAGACACCTAGGAGATAAATTCACTTTGCTTATCAAGCTAATATGTTGGGCTACTGAGTAACAACTGAAATACAAAATAGGATACCTGTATTGGAAGAACCAGAGGCCATAGTCTTCAACTTGTGTAAAACTGTAAATTGTATGGCTGTATATGGCATAACCATGAGCAAAGCTGGCACATTGCCCCGCCAAAAACCCTGTAACATGTCAGATAAAAAAGGGTAATACATATTTTTCCCCAGAAAAAAGGTTGACAAGAAACTTCTAGCAGACGTTGTCAAGAACTCAAGCTCTATCACATAAACTAATCTAACCAACAGCCAATTGGTACCTTTTCAAGGGGAACAGGAAGGCAGCGGCAGATTACTAATGGAGAGAAGTAAAGTAAGGGGTAAATTAAACAACAATTATAGAAGCTGAGTTATTCTACCCGTATGCCTTCTTCTCTAAAAATATCTTTGGTTGCTTGAAGTATGCCAGTATATTTTGATGGTGCAGACAAATCCTTGCGTAGTAAAGTCCACGAAGATGTGGGCTCTAGTTGAACCTGTCAATGAATGTGAATAACAGTTTTCTTCAGCTTACTGCTCACATTGATAATGGAGCAGGCAACAATGAACAGCCATGAACACAAGAACCCTAAAATCCCAAGCAAAACTTGAAAACATCAACACATATACAGAAATCTCATTGTGCAGTCCCCATGTCGATGCAAGCATCCTGAGGTCACATAATTTTTCACATAAAATGACGCCAATCACCGACAAAAAGTTGGATATATTAAGGAAGTAAATTGAAAACCTTTTTGATGACCATGAATGAACATACATTTTTGTAAAAGTCAATAGGCCCTTTGTCGTCTAACGGTATGTGGAAAAGAAAAAAATGACAAGTAACCCTATTTCCAACCAGACATGTAAAATAAAATTAGCTTGATACTCAGAATCTCCCCACCTCTGGCAGACCAAGCACATCATACTCCATATATTTCACACTAGATTGTGTAAATTATGAGATCCAAGACCGCACTCAAGCAAGTGCTAAATAGTCATACTCCTTCAAATTACCTATAAGTTAAACCGTAAATAAGTCCCATCATGTCAAGTAAAATTAGCTCTGCTTACCATAACCAAGCCAACTGTTCACAGAGAAAGACACATTGACACACCCTGGAAGTTGATTCTACTGTTTTTTTTAATAAAGATTCTAGTGTACGTTACTCATTAATTAAAGACTGAAAGTTATTTTCAAGAAAAAAATTTACAGTTAAGTGACTTAAATCTTTTCCAAAGCAAGATATGTTTCCCTAAAAAGAAAAAGGAAAGAAGGAAATACATGATTAATGAAAGGAAAACAAGTGCAAGAAGGAGGAGAAAGGAAGGGAAAAGGCAAAGAAAACTATAAATGCTAGTGTTCCATCCTGGGTGTATGGGCTCCTTGGGCTAAAACCAGCTCACTGCAATAACCTTCTTCTAGCTTGGAGGCGTTGGAGAGGGCAGTGGGTACCTGCAAGACACTCCAACGCTCAAGTTAGTGAGGTGCAAGGTGAGTGCAATGAGCGGGAAAAGATCCTTACCCTCATGGCTACTGTAACTATTTATAGAGGAGAGTGTTTTGGGGGTTAAGTATTGAGCAGGGACATTTTGTTCACCTTCGGTGTCATAGGGGAGGCTTCTTGGCGGCCTACTAGGCTTGCCTGTTGGCTTGTGATTGTTTCCCCTTAAGGTAATTCCTTTTGCCGACGGAGAAAGGTCACATCTCCTCTAGCCATTGGGCCTAGCCTTATTGGGCTTAGAATCCAGTACGGATCGCTGCCTCAAGGTCGGTGCTCTGATGTCTTTTAGGGTGCCGAGTTCCAAAGTCATTGGGGTTTTAGACCGATATCGTTGTGATCCTTGGTTATTGAGCTCCGAGGTCGAGCGACGTGAAACCACAGAGGGCGATGTCATGGGATTGTCTTGAGTTCAAGCCACTTTTGGGTGCCAAAGTTGACATTCGTTGTCAGCAGCCTTGGACCCCATGGCCGTGTTCCGTGGTCGACCAACCCGAGGTCTTATAAGGGGTGACTCTTGGCTTGCTCGAAATGTTACACTTGCTGCACAAACGTCTTTTCGCCTGTGCACCAACAGCCTTTTGGCCACATGCACGTGCCAGTTCATACATGTGCTGCAGGTGGCTTGGGGTTACGCACCCCTCATTATTTGAATTTAACGTGCCCGAACGATTTTGCCCCCATTAGTGGGTGGCAATTATTATGTTGAACTACGTCTCACTTTTGTTGCCTTTTGCAACTTAGAAACTCAAAGCATTCTCTCTTCTTCTCCAGTGAAACAGCAGCATTTCCAAGCCTCTAACTGCGACGGTGCGTTGCTTCCGTTGGTTCCTTCTTTAGAGCTCAGCTCCTCCTCCTCCTCCTCCTCCTCCTCAAGGTACTTCACTTCATCCCTTCTTCATTCCATTTCTGTTTGCATGGTTAGGATTAGGATGCTAGGAAACGAAGGAGAAGAGGGGTCTTCTCTGGAGGTTATGGATCAGTCGCCGTCTCCGCCGCGTCGTTCATGGCGAAGAAAGGCCCCAAGCAGTGCTTTTGCCCCCAGAGGGAGGAGGGCCTCCTATGTTTTCCAAGTTCCGTGCACATGGCAGAGGAGTAGCAAGGGGTTCTGGGACAAGGAACGTTCTCCAAGGATTTCGCCCCTACTCTAAGATTGCAGCGAACTTGGAGGAATTGCTTGGCCCCTTGAGTAGTGATTATGACAGCTCTTCACCCTCTATAGGTACTAGCTGCGCTTCGACTTTTGATGTCATGGATAGGAAGAAGCTTACGGACAAAGACATCAGGGAGAAGTTTCCACCTCCCCCTGATGCGAGGTTGTACTCCTAGGTTCACTATGAGCCCTTGGGAATCCCCTCGTTGGTTGAGACGCATGCAAACATTGTCGAACTCCATCTATACATGGAGATGACGCGTGGTGGGGCAGTGAAGGACGAATACCTCGTGCAGCCTTGCAGTGGGGACAAGCGCATCCGCAATCTGCCAAGGCATGGTCCTCCGTACACATATATGTACGAGACCATCTTCATAAGGCTTGGGATTCAAATTCTGTTTGCCGAGTTCTACATTGATATTCTAAATCGGGTCCAAGCGGCTCCGTCCCAACTTCACCCCAACAGTTGGGTGTACATTCGATCTTTTGAGATCGTATGTTGGCAATTTAGGGTAGATCCGACTGCCAACCTCTTCTTTTATATGTTTGACGTGTTGGGGTCAACAAGAGGAGACAGGCTAGCATGGATCACTATCAACAACTCTGTGGTCACAGATCCCGAACTTCGTTCTTCCTCAGGCAAGACTGCAATCCCCGCTTCCACTTGCATTGGGATAAGGACTTTTTGTTCCAGCAGAAGTTTCAGACCAAGTGGGAGCAGATGTGCAACATCGAGCAGACGGCCTATAATTTCTTTGCCGCTGCTTCCAAGAGGTTTGGGAACTTCGAATGTTCCAAAATCATTAACTAGACCCCCAAAGAGGTCAAGCCTCTCCTAAGTAAGTCTAGTACTCGATTTGCTGTTATCTGAGTTCTTTAACTTATAATTTCTTTGTTATATTACTGCCTTTTGAGCCTTCTGAAGTTCGTAACTCTATTTTGGCGATTTTTGCAGACAGCATGACGGACACGGGCAATATCCATTCTCTAAGGAAGGCCCTAAAAAAAGAACAAGATGGAGGTTGCTGCCGTTGCGGCGGGCACTTCTTATACCGGTGACTTTGAGGTTACCAAGACCGACTCTGGAGCCCAGAAGTCAAGTGCTGGGGGTTCGAAAGGGACCTTGAGCTCTGGTCCTCTGGCCTCCACAGACAAGGGGAAAGGAAAGAATCGCAAAGATGCCGGGAGGAGTCGGCTGAAGAGGGCTCAGACCTCCGAGGATGCATTGGCTATTGCCACTTCTAACCCCATCCCGGAGGACGTTCATGAATCCTATGGCCGAGCTGGGGGCTAAGGGGTCATCGATCTGACCGAGGCCTCCTTGTCCACTTATGCATCTATCTGGAGTAAGGGCTTTGACGTCTAGGGCCATTCTGACGTTTTCTTTCAAAGGTAGGAGGATGTCAAGGTGGTATGCCAGATGTCACCCTTCGAGCTCTTCCTGCATCTTCAGAAGACTCAGTACTAGTCGGCCTCTGTCCTTTGGAACTTGGAGAAAAATTTGGACACAGAAAAAATGTTCGTTCTAGAGTCAGACAACTAGATCCTTCAAGACAAGGTTGCTCAGCTTGAGGCTGGGTAGGAGGAGGCAAAGGAAAAGCTGATCGAGTTAGGGAACCGGATTCAAATTGTCTCCACCCAGCACCTCGAGGCCCACAACTATTGTGAGAGGTGAAAGACCAAAGTTGCCGACTCCAATGCCAAGTTCAAGGCGTCCGAGGCCCTGGTGAAGAAACTGAAGGCCCAAGTTGAAAATTTATTGGCTAAGAACACAAGTCTTGAAGCTTGGGTAACGGAGCTCGAAGGGAAGCTGGGCGGATTAGAAAAAGAAGTTGGTGGAGGAGCGGAACCGATACCTCTGAAACTGGTAGACCTCCAACGAAACTTCCTTCAAGAATGCCCTCGCGCAAGTGTCTATTCTCTATCCTCACATCAAGGAATTCCCTGGGGTTGATCATATGAGTGTGGTGGAGAACGGGCGAGTCGTATCGGTGGTGGGCTCTTCGGATGACAAGGAGGAGAACCAACCGGCTACGGAGGACGGGGCAATTCAAGAAGGATGCCAGAACAACCTACCCAACCAGCTGGAGGTCCGGAGGACGGGAGCGGTTAACAGAGAGGGCATGGCCCTGGCTTGAAGTCTTCTTTTCTTTTCCTTTTCTATTTTGGCCCCTGCATGGGCTTTAATTTCTTGTATGAACAAAGTTTGCCCAGTTTGAAGGGCTTTCACATTTATTTGTCTTGTTTTGATATTCTTTGCTTTGTTTTGCCTTTGCTTTGATTCTTTATCCTTCGCCGAGGTCCAACGCCTCGATGTGTATTCGTCCAAATTCGAACTTGTTATTATTATTTTTTTAAGAAGCTTTAGGGATCCAATATCCCTTTAGCTTTCTACCCAAGTTAGGATCCATAGTCCCATAATGAGTTGGGATCAGTGGTCCCACACTTATTATCTTTTCAGAAGCTTCAGGGATCCAATGCCTCGTTTTATTTACTGGGACCTTTACTTTTTACAAAATCAAAATTCTTAAGCGAAAGATTCAAATGTAATACTTTTTCATGTTTGAGGCATTCCACGCTCTAGGCAGCTCTTGCCTTGACAAGTTAGCTATCTTGTACGCGCCCTTCTCAAGGAACTCCATAATCTGGTATGGGCCTTCCCAATTCGCAACCAACTTTCCATCTCATGCATTCTGTCCTCCGATGCTGGCTTTTTTGAGGACGAGATCCCCCACCTTGAAACGCCATGGGGAGACTCGTTTGTTGTACCTCAGAGGAGTTCTGAGCTTGAAGGCAACGTCCTTGATATGAGCCATGTTCCGATGCTCTTCGCTGAGATCCAACTCCTCCCTTAGTGATCCATCATTGTGGTCACTGGAGGAATGTTCTCTCCTCCAACTTGGTTCTTTGATTTCAACACGGATCATGGCTTTGCACCCATAAGTGAGCTTAAAAAGGGTTTCACCAATAGCTGAGTAGGGAATCGTTCGATATGCCCATAGTACATGGCTTAACTGCTCTGTCCATTTCCCTTTGCATCTTCTAACCTTCTCTTCAAACCTCAGAGGATCACTCTGTTTGCAACTTCAGCCTACCCATTAGTTTGGGAGTGCTCCATAGAAGTGAAGTGCTGCTTTATCTAGAGGTTGGAGCACAATTCCTGGAACTTCTTATCTGTGAACAAGGTCCCATTGTCCGAGACAATGGACTCAGGGATTCCGAACCTGCAAATAAGCTTCTTGAGGAACTTTTTCACCCTTTCCGCTATGATGGTGGCCAAGGGTTCTGCCTCAATCAACTTGGTGAAGTAGTCAACTGTTATAACGAAGTACTTTAACTGGCCAGGGGCTTAGGGGAATGGTCCCAGCAAATCCAAACCCCATTTGCAAAAAGGTCATGGTACCGAAATTGTGGAAAGCTCTTCCGGTGTGGCATTCTAGATATCAACATACTTTTGACACTTGTCGTAATTTTGCACGTAAGTCATGGCGTTCGCTGTCACAATTGGCTAGAAATATCCAGCTCGTAGGGCTTTCCTTGCTAAGGCTTTTCCCCCTAAGTGTTGGCCACAATATCCCTTATAGATTTTTGCAGGGACATTTTGGGCTTCCTCTAGGGTGAGGCACTTGAGCAGCGGAAAAGAGAAACCTCTGCGGTAGAGCTTGTCATGAAAAATTATGTACCATGCTGCCTTCCTAATCACCTTCTTGGCCTCCGCATGATCTCCTAGGAGTTATTCGTCCTTCAAGTAAGCTGCAATGTGCTTCATCCAATTATCGTCATCCGAGATTACCATTACCTCTCCGTTGATCGATATGCTCGGGGTGGGTAGTGTCTATTGGATGACAAATTTGTTATTCCTAGGGCTCTTCGTACTCGCTAGTTTGGACAAGATATCCGCCCTGGAGTTCTCCTCTCTGGGAATATGGTCGACCTTGACCTCGGATAACATCGTCATGAGCTTCTTTACTTTTATTAAGTATCTTTGCAGATAGGGGTCCTTAGCCTGGTAATCCCCTAATACTTCGGAGGTTACTAGCTGGGAATCACTGCAAAGTCTAACTTTCATTGCGTCGAGATCTTTGGCCAGAAGGAGTCCTGCTATCATAGCCTCGTATTTTGCTTGATTGTTCGAGGTTGGGAATTCAAATTTGAGGGATTGCTCAAGCGTGATCCCTTTGGCATTTTCAAGAATTATACCGACATCACTTGCCTTCGGGTTGGAGGCTCCATCTACATAAATGGCCCATTCCCTTTCGCTCTCAGGTGTCGGAGGGTGTGTAAATTCCACCAAGAAGTCAGATAAGGCCTGCGCCTTGATGGCTTAGCGGGGCTTGTATCCTATCTCGAACTCCAACAACTTAATAGACCAAGCGATCATCCTTCCAGCGAGCTCAGGCTTGTGGAGGACTTGCCTGATTGGTTGGTCATTTCTCACGACAATGGGGTAGCATTGGAAGTATTGTCTCAGTCTTCGTGCAGAGACGATGAGCGCAAACGTCAACTTCTCTATTTTTTGGTAGCAGGGTTCGGGGCCCTGTAGGACTTTACTAACAAAGTACACAAGCTTTTGGCCTTCATTCGTTTCTCTAACAAGGATCGAATTGACCACTTCCGTTGCTACAGAGAGATAGAGGAAAAGAGTTTTACCATTCTCTGGTCTAGTGAGGATGGGCAGGGTGGCCAACATAGTCTTCAAGCTTTGAAAAATTTCCTCGCACTCCGATGTCTACTCAAAGTCTTTCCCCTTATTTAAAAGTTTGAAGAAGAGTAGAGCTTCATGAGCAAACTTAGAAATGAATCTTGTCAACGCCGCGATCCATTCTGTTAATTATTAGATTTCCTTCAAAGAGTTGGGGCTTTGCATGTTGATAACAACTTAACATTTGTCAGGGTTAACTTCTATCCCCCCAGTTAGTCAGCATGAAACCCAGAAATTTTCCAACTTGGACCCCAAATGTATACTTTTCTGGATTGAGCCTCATATTGTGGTTTCTTAGCTGTGACAACACTTCCGTGAGCTCAGCTACGTGGTCTCCTGTGTTTGGGGTCTTCACGATCATATCATCAATATAAACCTCTGTCACCTTGCCAATTTTCTCTTCATCTTTTGGATGCATCGGAATTTGATTGTACCCTGAATATACATCCATGAAAGGCAAAAATAGATAACCAGAAGATCCATCAACCAACTTATCAATGTTAGGTAATGGGTACGGATCCTTTGGGCAGGCTTTATTGAGATTTGTATCGTCCACACACATACGCCACTTCCTAGAAGAATTCTTAACCAAAACAACATTTGAGAGCCAAGTGCTATATGATACTTCCCTGATAAAACCAGCTTTTAGGAGTTCATTCACCTACTCCTCTATGGCCTTCTGGCGTTCTGGACCCACCTTCCTCTTCGTTGGAGCCATTGATTTGGCATTGGAGGAGACCGATAACCGATGGCAGATGAAGCTAGGGTCAAGGCCAGGCATATATGCGAACGTCCAAGCAAAAAAGTCTTTGTTTTGCTACAGGAATTCAGTTAACTTCCTCCGTTCTCCTACAACTAGGCTAGCTCCAATTTTGGTGATTCGGTCTGCCCGGGGTCCGAGTTGAACATTCAACAACTAGCCCTTTGGTTGCGGCCTTGTTTCCTTCATATCACCTCGGACATTGAGCTCTACCATCATCACAGGATGCTTGTTTTTCCCCTGAGGTGGCAAAGTCTGTTATCCGATCTCTGCTCCTTGTTCTGGGAGGTCCAAACTTGTATTGTAGCAGTTTCTTGCCACAGCTTGGTCAACCTTCACGGTCACCACCTGTCCATCTTCTGATAAGAACTTCATGACCAGGTGGGGAGTGGAAATTATCGGCCCAAGTACGTTCAAATTTGGCCTCCCAATGATGACATTGTAGGTTGAAGGGAAGTCTACTAGAAAAAAATTTACCTTCACCGTTTTGTTCAAGGCTTCTTCTCCAAGGTCACGAACAACTCAATATAGCCCTCTGGCATAATCTTGCCCCCTGAGAAACTTATAAGGTTGGTGTCAAAGGGCTTAAGGTTGGACTTGGGGATACCTATATTTCTGAAGCATTCCATGAAAAGAATATCCGCCAAGCTTCATTGGTCCACAAAGACCCTTTTTACCCTTGCATTGACCATCTTAGCAGTGATCACCATAGGGTTGTCACCTACCAGGACGACCCCTTCTCCGTCCTTATTTGAGAAGCTTATTGCCAGGGTCCGAGATCAGCTACCTCAATTGGTGATAGAATGCGATCCTACACTAAGCGCCACCCTCAAATGTCTCTAGGTAGATCTCGTTTGCCGCCTCCGGAGATGGTATTTATGGTCCTTGTAACCTCATTATCTTGTCTTGGCTTCCTCTGGGAAAAGTCATTCCTCTAACATCGAGGCTGCTTGCGTGGAGGGGACCAGTCGTCAGGGGTTGGAGTTCAACGTTGGGGGCTCGGAGTCTTTCTGTCATCTCTCCTCTGATAGCGTTGCGGACCGATCCCTCTTAACCCTTGGATGTAGTTTTGCAAACGTTTGCGATGAAACAGGGTATTTATGGCATCACGAAGGTCCACGCACTCCTCCGTGCTGTGGTCGTAGGCATGGTGGTAATTTCAATGCTTGGACTTGTCGGCTCGTCCTCTTGTCCTCAAGGTCCTTGGTTTCAGAAGGTCGAAGAGGTCCGTATTGTACACCTCCTGCTGGATTGTACTTTGGGGAATCCTAAGGAGGTGTACTCACCAAACTTTCCCCATAGTGGCCCCCTAGGATTGTTCTTCGGACCCTTGGACTTGGGCTCTTTGTCTTTCCTCCGATGCCCGTCCACATCCTTTTGCGCCTCACTCTTGGCCTTAAGGACTTCGTCCATGTTGATATACTTCTCTGAGCATTGCTTTAGCTCCTCAAGGCTCTCCAGGCTCTTCTTGGCCAGTGATTTGGCAAACTCTTCGTTCTTGAGTTCGCCCATAATCGCATGCATAGCTACGTCGCGATTGAAATCTCGAACCTCGAGGCATGTCTAGTTGAAACTGTGCATGTAGTCACGAAGAGTTTCTTCCTTATCCTACCTTATGCTGAACATGCTCTGAGTGGTTTTGGGCTGAGTCTTACTTGTGGCAAAGTGAGTAGGGAAGCTCTGTGCCATTTCCTCAAAGTTGTTGATAGAATGAGCAGAGAGGGAGGTAAACCGTCTCTGAGCGCTTTCTTCAAAGTAGATGGAAAAGCGCGACATTGTACAGGATCAGATCCCCCTGTAAGCAGCATAAAGGCCATAAAAGCATCTAGGTGTTGCTAGGGGTCTGTAGACTTGTCATATGCCTCAATGGCTGGGGGTTTGAAGCCTTTTGGGAGCTGTACTCCTACAATGAACTTAGAGAATGGGTGGTTGAAACTATAATGGGCCCCTTACTAATGTGAGGGGCTAGAAGCGACGGAAGGCTCTTGCCTTCTTTGTGGTTCTCGGTTAGCATGGGCTTGCCTTCCAGCATAAGGTTGTTCGGCATTCTATGCTTCGTGAACCACGCCTACTTCTACATCATTTTCAGCCACTAACTCTTAGTTCTGGTTGAGTGCTCGAAGTATTTCAATCAGCTAGTATTGTTGCTCGTTAAGCATAGCTAACAGCTCCTAGTTGGTGGGTGGTGGGTTTGGTGCTCTCACCTCTTGTAGGACTGGAGAGGGAGCACACTGTCCTTGAGTGTGTGGCTCTGCTCATTGAACAACAGAGCAGAGACGCTGAGAGGAGGTAGGCTTGTCTTGAGGCTAGCTGGCCATCACTGAGGCCTACACTCCATCTCTTTGTTCCTGGTTTGTGGCTGTTCTTTTTCGTGTGTTAGCAATGGTAAAAAGGTGGGAATATCAATTTACCAGAATCCCCACAGATGGCGCCAATTTTCTGTCCTAGGTGTATGGGCTCCTTGGGCCAAAACCAGCTCACTGCAGCAACCTTCTTCTAGCTTGAAGGCATTGGAGAAGGGGTTAAATACCTGCAAGACACTCCAACGCTCAAGTTAGTGATGGTGCAAGGTGAATGCAATAAGTAGGAAAAGATCCTTACACTTATGGCTACTGTAGCTATTTATAGAAGAGAGTGTCTTGGGGGTTAAGTATTGAGCAAGGACATTTTGGTTACCTTAGGTGTCATAGGGGAAGCTTCTTGGCAGCCTCCTAGGCTTGCCTGTTGGCTTGTGATTGATTCCCCTTGAGGTAATTCCTTTTACTAATGGAGAAGGGTCACATCTCCTCTGGCCATTGGGCCTAGTACAGATCAGCTAGCAATAAAAATAGAGTTTTTCCAACGAGTGCCCTAAGGGCACTTGTTAAGGAATCAAAATTGGAAGGTTTTTGCTTAAGAAAGTCAAAGTAGAAAGTTTTAAATGAAAAGGTAAATCATTTTCAATTTCCAATATATTTAATGCTTTGTTTTCATTAAAATTTCCTTTTTTGGCTTCCTTAACAAGCGTCCTAATGACACTTGTTAGCAAAACCCAAAGTGGAAAGTATTAAATGAAAAGTATAACTTTTCGAGTTTTCAATGTATTAAATGCTATACATTTCATTTAATACTTTCCACTTTTGATCCCTAAACAAGTTAGAAAAACCCATAAAAATATATAATTAAGTCTCCACCTACTCAACCATCAGCCTAATGCTTTTCCAACTTCCATGCTATTAGGACATTTGATAGCAAAACACAAAAAATATTTCTATTCTCAATTCAATACCCTTTTTGTGAGATAATAAACCAAGCTCCTTAGAATTTATTGATGCCGCCCACCCTACACAAAGCTATTGCAGACCTTATCATCCATTTGCAAGAAGTGCTGCTGCCCACCGTTTTCTGCCCATGAAAACGTTGCAAGCTTTGCACCACAATTTGCTACAAGTGAGAGAGAAATTCTTACATAAATCAAGAGCACCTAAGTTGGCTGCACTTGACCAATCAGATAATCAATTAATATATAATTACTATAGTTAATTCATAATTAACTACCATAATTCATCACAATTCATTATGTGATTGGCCAAGTACACCTAACTTGAATACTCCTAAGCTGCATTTGGTGCACCTGATAGTATAAGACATGATAGTATAAAGGCAATAGGATAATGTTTGATAGTATAAACAAGTTGATAAACTCTTATACTATTAAATATTTGGTGTACATAGTATAAACAACTTGATAGTATAGATAACTATCTATTATGACCATACTACCCTTCACCTTCCTCACCATCTCCTTCCACAAAAGTCTGAGGTCCAGATCTGAGAATTGGGTCTGCAAAAGTCCAGATCTGCAAAAGTCCAACCACCACCATCTTATCCAATTCCTGAATTTGCAAATGTTGTGAGTTTTCTATTCCATTTTTGGGTTCTATTAGCATTTTAAGTGATAAATTTACTTCATTTTCTTTTGTTTTTTTCTTTGTGGGTTTGAGGAGACGAAAAAGTTCAAAAACCATTTGAAAGCTTTCAAAAAGAGATATCTATGGAGGAAGGAGGAACGACGGTTCGAAGCAGGGGCTGGTTCGACTTGGGTCATGGTGGTGGTGGTGCAGTTTGGCTTAGGCAGAGAACAGTGGTTGGGTGACGCGATGGTGCTTGAAGGGGTTTAGGTGCGTGCTTGGCCAGGGTGTTGGCTGGGTTGCCATCAGTGGAGGCTTGTGGGAGAGGTTGTTTGTCTGACCACCAAAAACCATCATTCCAACCTTTGTCCTTCCTCCAACACCCCACCCAAAATTTTGCCATGAATCTCGGACCAATTTCAGAACAATATCAAACCAATTTTGGTTTGTAAACAAAGTGCGAGTGATCAAACCAAAGGGCACAATCAATTTTGGTTTGGAAAAAAAAAAGACCTCAATCACGTTGTCGGTGGCCAGATTGGATGGAGAAGGAGATAATTGAATGAGAGGGATGAAGTTGAGGGGTAGGATGGGAAGAGATATCCTATCAGGTCTAATCAAGGGGGTGGGGGGAGGATAGAGTAATCAAGTTAGAATAGGATAAAAAAGTTTGACCTAATTTGACTATACTATCAGGTTAAAACACCAAACACCTGACAAGACCTGATAGTATTAACTAATACTATCATGTCCTCCTTATCTTGTCCACCAAACGAAGCCCTAGTTTATGCAAGAATTTCTCCAAGTGGGATTGGCAAGTGCAATTTGCCCTGCTCCACGGACCCTAAGCATTTATTGTTTTCCTTCATTGATAATTTTTCCTTTTGTTTATGTAATATTTTATTGATGCACCTAAGCCTATAAAAGACCATGTACCCTGTTTTTGAATCAAATCAAGAATCAAGTGAATGAAATAGTATTGTGTACATTTCTCTTCCTTTCTTAAGCTGCGTGACTGTGCGTGACTGCGAGTGTGTGAGTGAGAAAATTTCCTTGTGAGATTATGTATTTTTGACATTACTTTTCTGTAGTTGCCTTTGCTTATGTGCATTTTGATCTCTTTAAATCTTTGACATACAGAATCCAACACAACCTCCTTTCCCCAAAATAATAATAATAAACCGTCAAAAGTGGTTGTAATTTCCAAATGCAGCAGTGCAGAAAACAAAAGGATCAATTTGAAATTGCCATGTAACCTAACCAGAGAGAAGAAGGAGCAAAAAGTGACCTGGAACCTAATCTTAATAACATCAAGGGGCGAGGTAATTGTTCGTGATATAGCACCCGAAACAGCCCCAGCCGAGGCATCAATCATGGCCCGCTTCAGCTGGCTCGGCTCCTCCTCCTCCATTGCCACAACTACCCTTCCTTTTCCAACTACAACCTGCAACACACATACATACCCACATAATTCACACATAATAACATAAACTCCACAGCCATCCAAAAAATCAAAAAAATGAATCATGAGGCAAAACCCTTCATGAATGCTGCAGAAAATTAGGGTTTTCGCTTAAATTTGCCAACACTGAGGAGAATTAGCACAAAGGGCAAAGGCTAAGAGAGAAAAAGCAGCAATCTTTGGGAATGTACCAGCAAGTGAGGATGGGGAAGGAGGCAATGGAGAAGAGAGCAGACACTGGAGTTTTGGAGAGAGAGAGAGAGAGAAAGGGGTTGTTATTGCCGCCTTATTTGATTGAGGATTTGAGAGCGTCGACTTCTCCTCCTTAGTCTGAGGCTTTGCAAGAATTTAGCACTTGCAGAGAACGAGACAGACAACTTTTTTTTTAATAATAGAAAAGAAATATCGTTGTTTTGTCTTAAAAAAATATAAGTTTTGGTCATAAATAATTGGACAGAGTGATTTTAGGGATGAAATCAAGTTTTGCTTTTTCGTTGTCATGGATAGATTCTAGGTTTGGAAAATATCTTTTTAGATTAAGAAAGTATTAGTCTGGTTTGTTATTTCTAGTAAAAAGAAAATAATTTATTTGGGTGCCAAGAAAAGAAAAAAAATTACGAATAATCCTATCTATACATATTTACACACATTATTTTATATCACATATGTACAATATTCATTATTTAATTATAGTTAGTTTCTCTGCAAGCTTATACTTCAATTTTGCTACATACTTCAAGGTTTGAGAGTTGTAAGTAGGGATGAAAATAGGTCAGTCGACTTATCGGTCTGTCATGGCCGACCATTTTAGATTGATCCTACCGACTGTTTAGAAAATGACACTTTTAAAAACATTCTGTTTATTTAGTAGGTCGTAAGAAGTAAGCTTGTTAGTACCTGTTTATATTTATTTATAAAATTATATTCTATTTTTTTTCAATTACTTTTAAGACTAAAGCTTAAGCCTATTTAAGCCTATATTTCAAAATTTATTTAAAGCGCTTAATATAAATTAGACTTCTAAAGTTCAGTTAAAACTTCTTAAACATCAGTCCCAAAAAGGCCTTTGATAGAAATAACATTCGGTAGAAATATTTATAACGCAAACTTAGAGTGAAAACTATTGTTTCCATCTCTAGTTGTAAGACAATAAAGAAGTGTATCCAACATATTTCAAAATTTATTAATTCAACATTAATCCAAATTCATCCTTTTTTGTTAAGAAAATATCTACAGTAAAAAGGAGATTACATCTATTCTAAGGTAGGATATTAACAAGATCTAAATTATACTGTTTTCATAAGCAAAAAATCAATCACGTGAGGTATCTCTTAATCTAAAATCATCATAAATGTAAACAAATTTTATATGACTCAAAATGGAAAATCACATTAAACTCAAATAGTATTAGATCCTTAAATGTTAAAAGATCCTACAATTAAAAGTTAAGGAATTTTCCTCATCGAAGCTGATCAAAAGATATCAAAGTAGGATGTCATTGATATGGTGTGAGGAGACAATACATATATGATGAAGAAAATCATCTCCTTAGTTTTAGGAGACAATACTTTTAATGCATAAGCTTAAAATCAAAAATATTTAAGAGAGTTTTTGGCTCAAAATATATATATTTTTTAAAATATGTTAGTATAAAAATACACTTAATCTTTTTTTATATATCTATCAATTCATGAAAAGTTCATTAGCATTATAGAAGGATTGAAGATCTTATTTGCATACTTGGATCGTCACATTAATATTTAATCTAATCAATAATAATTTATGAAAACTGATATAAAAATGTTTTATGAAAATGTCAATTCTTCATGCACTTCAGTGTAACAAATTAATATAATAAATGAATTTTGTTGTTTAAACACTTTAACATATAATATATAATCGACACATGATATTCAATTGACACTCTTTTTTATTAATATATGGTATATATTTTTTTAAAACATAATATATTTTGACATTCACTTATATTTATATTAATATATTATGTCTGTATAGTGTCATATAATATGTATTTGAAAAATATTTTTCATAATAAAATTGAATTTATTATGAACCAACATATTCGAGAAAAAAAAGAAAAAAAAAAGAGAGAGAAAACTAACTAAACTAAAAAAAGGGGAGAGGGGGAAAGGGGGAAGATTGGGACCGCTGCCAAAGAGAACACAGAAGCCTTTTGGGAAGATGAGAAAAGGAAAAAACTAACAAAACAAGACGTGTAAAAATCCAAGGAAAAAAGAAAGCACACATGAAAAACGAAAAACACCTGGGAGAAAACGCCTCCTACAACAACCTTACAAGAGAAAAAAAGCCGCAAATTACACCCCCAAAAAAGAAAAGGCACTACAGCGTATATGACTTTTAGAGGTCAGAAAAGAAGAGAGAGAGAAGGAAAAACAAAACTAACAGCGGAGCAACCTATTGGGCATCGCAAAAAGTTAAAAACAGACTTGGCAACATCAGCAGAGGCAAAGTTGTCAAAATATATGCGGGTTGAATGGGAGAACGAATAATTTAATAAAATATGTGGATTGGATTAAAAAAAATTAAGTTTGAATTATTTTAACATGATGTGGCTTGACATTGTTTAACTTGGTTTGAAATCGGGATGATCTACTTTGAGTCGTGCCAGATCGACCCGTTAATATAAAGTTTAATTCAATTTTTAATATAACAAATTATCCCTTAAGAGGATATTACTTTTTTAAAAAAAATTAAATCTAGTTGATAATCGAATTAATTTTTTAATTTATTTGTTATTAGTTCAAAATTAAGTTACCAAATTTTTTTATTTTTAATTAATTTAAATTTTTTACAGACAAAAAGTTTGATTCAATTTTTTTAAATTAAGTTTATTATATTTTTTAAAAACAAAAGAGTTGATGAGTTAATGAATTGACGTGCTTTGACAAATTATTTTTCAGAATATACATGGATTGAATAAGGATTCTCTCTTTTAAAAAAATGAGAGAATTATGTTTCTAATATAATGATTCAAATTTATTGAATAAAAACTTGAGCTTATTTTATCATGATCCAATAAATTTAAATTATTAAATTAAGAATATAATTATTTCCTTTTTTCAAAAAAAAAGAAGAAGATCTTGATCCATTTAAATTAGTTAATTTTGACAATTTCAAACAGTAGCACACATGAAAGATAAAAAAAATCTCACAAAAACATAGATGATTCTTTATGTAACCTACGTGTACAAAAATATATTGTAATTAAAAATTTTAATTTTAATTTATTTTTATTAGTATAATAATTTTTATATTATTATTTAATTATGTATTATCAAATTATTAACAAAAATTAACTATCAGAATCATATATAAGAAATGGAAACATTTTAAGGACAAGTGTTCAAAAATAAAAATAATATTTATTATTCATTCTCATTATTTAAAAAAATATTAATTAATTTTTAATTTTTAAAATATTAAATGTTTGTATTTTTATTTAATAATTTTTATTTTTAGTTTTTCACATGTATCATAAGGATACATGTTAACAAACCTCATATAATGCAAAAAAAAATTTGACAATGTAAAAAAAATTGACATTAACAATACATCAAGTGCCCATTTTCCATTCATATGTTTAAAAGAAAGGAGAGAAAACAAAATAAGGCTCGGTCAACAAAGAAGCTTCTTTAAGTTCTAAAAGTCTTGAACATGGCCGCGTCCAGCCCGTGGCCCGTCCCGCATTGCTTTTTTCTTCTTTGGATAGAGACGCGTGACTGACGACATGATACATGCACGTGACACGTGACTTAGTGAAAGTGCAATTTCTGTTTTGAGAATTTGAGGGGAACAATTTTCTTACTAGTATTATAAAATTAAGATAGTATTTAGTTTGATTTTTTATTTTTTTTAATTTATATATTTTTATTAATAATTATAAAAATTTCACTTTATTTTATTTTAATCTTGGTTTTAATTTTTTATAAAAAATATATTTTTTGTTTTTATCATTTCTTTAAAAAAATTTGACAATTGAAAACAATGTGAACTAAAAATAAAATGATATTTTTATAATTATTAATAAAAATAAAAATAAAAAACAAATCAAAGATTTCTTAACTTGTGCATTAATTTATTTTCACACTTGTCAAACAATTTTAATTACCCTAAAAGACTTAATGGTGCATCAAATTACTAAGATTGATTAACGGTATTAATGAAAACACAATCACTGGAACTAAAAATGCCATAATATTTTTCAACTAAAAAATGCCATTTTCTGTCCTTTCTTTTATAAAATGCCATCAAATTAATGTCATATGAAAAATTAACATATGTAAATTTCGACTAGTTGACTAAATTCAATTCTTATTTAAACCAACTTTAAGAAAATTATTTGCATTAAAATATTTTTTTTAATTTCTAACAAATTAATATAATAAATAAATTTTATTATTTGAACACTGAACATATAATATATAACCGACACATAATATTCAATCCACACTCATTTTTTATTGATATATGATACATTTATTCTTCTTTAAAACATGATATATTTTGACATTTACTTATATTTACATTAATATATTGTGTCTATATAGTGTCATATAATATGTATTTAAAAATATTTTTCATAATAAAATTGTATTTATTATAAACCAACATATTTGAGACAAAAAAAAACAAAGAAAGAGAGAGAAAGAGGAAGCTTTTTTATCAAACTGTCATTTGTAGTAAAATTATTTATTAAAATATCATTTTTTAACTATTTACTAAAATATTATTTTTTAAATTATTTACCAAAATATTACTCTTTTAAAATTATATACCAAACTATCACATTTTTATCTAACGTAACATTTTTTAATAATTTTTTATTTACGTATGATGCATCAAATATGGTGACGTATCCAAGTGTGTTATGCCAATACGTTAGGTGTAACCCACGTAAATGCGTCACCCTATTTAATGCATCATACGTAATTACGCCATTTAAAATGACTTTTTTACATGTAATACACTAACAAAGTTGGCTTAACCACTCCAATTACACCATTAAGCTTAGCGTAATAAAAGCAACAAACACTTAAAACTCCTATAAAGATAATAGATAAGAGAGAATCTACCAATCTAGCAATGATCAATAGTTCACATATATAGATCTTAATAAAAGACATTACGATGCAAAGAAAAAAAACAAAATCTCATGTCCTTTATAAATATAATAAGAGACATTATTAATATAAGAGCTTTGTTAATGTGTGTGTACTTAGGACATAAATTAGAAAATTAAAATAAATTATTAAATAAAAAATAAAATTATTTTATATCTTGAGAATTTTAAAAATATTTAATATTTTTTCTTTAAGTAATTATGAAGATTTATTGAATAGTAATAAATATTTCTTAACTTGTGTCATTAAGGTACACATTAACAAAACTCTTAATATAATAAAGTCACTTTATTTATTGTTTAAATTTTATAGAGTTTATCTGATTAACTGTCTATAGCAACAAAAAATAAAAGTTAAATGAATAACTTGCAGATTTTTTTTTTAAAGTAATCACTATGTAAACCTATTGAATTTTAATATATACTAAAATTTAGTATATAATGAATTACTTTAAAAATTCACTAGGTTTACATAGGTTTAAAAATTTTATTGTTATTACTATAATATTTTTTATATTATTATTTAATTATGTATTATCAAATTATTTAAAAAATTAACTATCAGAATCATATATAAGAAATGGAAACATTTTAAGGACAAGTGTTCAAAAATAAAAATAGTATTTATTATTCATTCTCATTATTCAAAGAAATTTTTTAAATAATTCTTAAATTTTAAAATATTAAATATTTGTATTTTTTATTTAATAATTTTTATTTTTTAGTTTTTTACATGTATCATAACAAATCTCATATAATGTAAAAAAAAAAATTAACAATACATCAAAGTGTTAAGTGTTCATTTTCCATCCATATGTTTGAAAGAAAAGAGAGAAAAAGTAAGAAAGAAAAAAAATTGTTTGGTCAACAAAGAAGCTTCTTTTGAGTTCTAAAAGTCTTGAACATGGAAATCGGAATAGTACACATCCCAACTTCAGGTGCCGCGTCCAACCCGTGGCTTGTCCCGCATTGCTCTTTTCTTCTTTGGATAGAGACGCGTGACTGATAACATGATACATGCACGTAACACGTGACTTAGTGTAGTGCAATTTCTGTTTTGAGAATTTCAGGGGAACTATTTTCTTTCCTTTTCTTGCTAGTATTATAAAATTAAGATTGTATTTAGTTTATTTTTTATTTTTATTTTTATTTTTATTTATATATTTTTATTAATAATTATAAAAATCTCACTTTATTTTTATTTAAATATTTATTTTAATTTTTTATAAAAATTATTTTTATAATTTCTTTAATAAAAGTTTGACAATTAAAAACAAAGTGAACTAAAAATAAAATGATATTTTTATAATTATTAATAAAAAATATTAATTAAAAATAAAAAAATAAAAAACAAGTCAAAGATTCTCTTGACTTGTGCATTAATTTATTTTCACACTTGTCAAACAATTTTAATTACCCTAAAAGACTTAATGGTGCATCAAATTACTAAGATTGATTAACGGTATTAATGAAAACACAACCACTGGAACTAAAAATGCCATAATATTTTTCAACTAAAAAAATGCCATTTTCTGTCCTTTCTTTTATAAAATGCCATCAAATTAATTAATGTCATATGGAAAATTAACATATGTAAATTTCTACCAGTTGACTAAATTCAATTCTTATTTAAACCAAATTTGCACAACCTTAAGAAAATGATTTTTATTAAAATATCTTTTTTTATACTGTTTTGTAAAAATATATCTTAATTATTAAGAAAAATAAATTAAATAAGAATACAGGACGGCCTTTCAAAATCCAGATAGAATAAGAAAAGAAAAGGATAACTAAAAATAAAAAAGAGTAATATAGAAGTTTACGCGTCAATATAATACCTGGAAGATTCCCAAATTTGTTTTCCCTTATCTCATATATAAATTCATTGACCCTAGCCTCCACCTTCATAAACGTCAATTCCGAATACTCCTTTGCGTTCAAAACGCCAACCAAACATTATCATCAAATAAACCAAACCCACCAACAAAACCTCTCTAAATATCTCTCTTATTCTATTTTCTCTCCCTCCCTCCCTCTCTTTCTTTCTTTCTTCTTTAACACCACAGGTATAACCATGGAATACAGAACCTTAGAACTCAACATCGTATCAGCAAAGGACCTTAAAGATGTCAACCTCTTCTCCAAGATGGACGTCTACGCTGTCGTTTCGCTCTCCGGCGACACCCTCCAGAAGACCAAGACACCCGTCCACAGAGACGGCGGCCCCAACCCCACCTGGAATTTTCCGATGAAATTCACCGTCAACGAATCCCTCGCGCACCAGAACCGACTTTCCCTCGAGATCAAGCTCATGTCCGACCGCACTCTCGCCGGCGACACCCTCATCGGCACCGTCCACGTCCCCCTCAGGGAACTCCTCGACAACCCAGGCGACGGCAACTCCTTCCAACACGTCAGCTATCAGGTAAGGACACCGTCGGGGAAGTCCAAGGGCTCGCTGAATTTCTCTTACAAATTCAATGAACAAGTCGCCGCTGCGGCGAAGGCGGCGTCGGCTCCGGCGATGGCTTATCCTCCGCCGCCGGCGATTTCAAAGCAGGATCCGGCGATGGCTTATCCTCCGCCGGCGACGGATTCGAAGCACGAGCCGGTGATGGCTTATCCTGCGGCGGCGGGATCGAGTTCGGTGCCATATGCTGCACCGTACCCTCCGCCGCCGCACCCGCAATATGCGGGTGGATATGGATACCCGCCGCCTCAACAGGGTTATGGTTACCCGCCCCATCCGGGTTATGGATACCCGCCTCAAGCGGGTTACGGGTATCCGCCGGTTCAGAAACCGGCGAAGGCGAAGAACAAATTTGGAATGGGGCTGGGAGCCGGGTTGCTTGGTGGTGCGCTGGGTGGGCTTTTGATAGGGGACATGGTGTCTGATGTGGGTTCTTATGATGCTGGCTATGATGCTGGATTTGATGATGCTGGTGATTTTGATTTTTAAATTTTATTTTATTGACTTTTGGTTTTCGGATTATTTACACTGTTGCTTTGTTCGGCTGTATAATTATGGTCTACTAGCCTGCTTTTGGTGTTTGAAGCTAATTAACATGACTCATGACTGTATTTTTCATATGATATGATATATAGAACATACATGCTTCACATATCTTCTCTTTTTGTGACTTCCTTTTAAGTAAGAAAAGAGAACTTAGTGTTTCAGGTTCTGGGGGAAGAAAAACAGTGTTTTTATGATATGCTGATGAAGCTACTTGCCAATTTTTTTTTTCTTTTGTCCAATTTATATTATGATAGGTTGACTCATATAAAATTGATGGTTCAGTTCAACTGAAGGTAGAAAGATAACAACTGTTTTCTTATTGTACCTCTTCCTGAACCTTAACATTTCTTTGGGTTAGCCCTGCAAATGTGGATAACTAAGGGAAAACATTAAATAAGTCATCAATTTGCACTAGACAGAGAGCTGCTAAATCAACCAAATAATCAAAACCAACAAAAGAACTTAACAAGCTGGGTTCTGAATTTCTGATTGCTAGTTTGAATAAGTGCAGGACGACAAAATCTATAAAGCCAAGAAGCAAGGTTATCTTTTTCGGCATACTTGTGATTTGAACAATGATACATGCACATAAATTACACAATTATGTGATTACAAATTTATTATTTTTCAGTATGTGAAGGATATGTACATCAAATTTATGTGCATCTAGCTTTTTTCCTTGCAATTTAAACTGGAAATAAATAAAGAGAATTTCTCAAGTATTTGGAAAAGATTCTTTAAAAGTGAAAAGTCATGTAGTGAGAAGCCTTTTCCCATGTACTGCCTACCACTTGATGGTTTTTTGTTTAATGAATAAACATTTACTATAAGAGAGGTAAACCTTCGGACTAATTGAGGAATTTCAAAAATAACTTGCAAGAAATGTTAGGTTCAAACCAAGCCATGTATTGTATTTATCATGTGCAAAGGACGATCAAGTGAGCCAATTGGGTTTTCTAGGATTATAAAACGCAACCATGAGGAAAAGCAATTGCAAGGGGCATGTTACAATTACCACAGCTTGAAAGTAATTTTTCCCCTTTATATTCGGCAAAAAATAAAATCGGGGTCCATGTGAATTTTGAGTTACCTCTAAAGCTGCAAAACAACAAAATTGCCCCCAAAACCTGAATGGATCTTAGGAATAGGGAGCAGAGACAACGATAGCATTGATGAAGTCTGTCTGTTCCTGTTGAACTATATAAAGACAAGGCCAAAGCCTTGCCAAATACGTCGAGCTCCTAAGCTTGTTCTCTCACATGAATTGCATAGTCTGATTCTGATAACAATGACAATCAAGGTTCATGGTGTTCCAACTTCCATAGCCACCGCGCGCGTTTTGCTCTGTCTTTGTGAGAAGGGCATAGAGTACGAGCTTGTGCCAATAGACATGGCTGTTGGCCTCCACAAACAAGAACCTTACCTTTCTTTAAATGTAAGAGCTCTTCCATGATCCATGTTCACCTCCCTCTTGCCTTTGGGTAGTTTTGTAGCCTCTATCAGTTAGCATAAGGAGGTGCTTTTAAGCTATACAATTTGGGAATGACACATATTTTAGAGTAAATTCTTATTTTCGTCTTCAACAAAATTTAAGTGTTATCATTTTAGTGTTCGAAAAAAATGTCGTTAATTTAGTCTATCAATTATGGAAAGTTTCTTGTCAAAAAAAAGAGAGTAAAGTTTGATCCGTCTGTCATATTGAGAAAAATGAGTCTAGAGGAGCTTTAATTTAAGGACTAATTTGATAATATTTTTCATGATTTACGGATAAAATTAATAACACTTTACATTATTGAGTGACTAAATCGATTATAAAAAAAATTGAAGGCCAAAGTGATGGCACTTTAAATTATTGAGTAAGGATGACAAAAATATTTGTACTTGTGAGTATTCGCAGAAATTATTTGTGGGACTATGATGGAATAAGGGTTGAGTATCCGTTTAATAAATGGGAACAGGATCAAAGATCATACTATCCGCTTCGCAGGTATTTGTAAATCTGTCAAATATATTTTTTCATTTAGTTTTTATATATATTAAGCTTCTTTTTCTTTTTTATTTTAAGATGAGACAAAAATTATATTTTTATTATTATTTTATAATAATTTTTAATGAATATATATATATATTTTTATATAATATTATTATGCAAATTGATTATTATAAAATATAATTAAATTTGATATATTGTTTATGACATTCTTTTAATTTTGTAAGAATTTTAAATTGTTAAAAGATATTATTATATGTGATCTTAAAGTTTATATTATTAATGTTATCTTTTTTAAAAAATAATATTTTGAATTATTAGATACTCTTATATATATCCACGAATATTCACTTTCGCTATGAGGATCATAAATGGATACACGCGACGGAGACGGGGGCGAGGTGGAGGAAGTATTACCCGCCCCCACCCTTGCCCTGCTCCATTATCATTCCTATTATTGAAAGGTTAAATTTATGACAAAATCTTTTAAGCACCAAAATAATAACCTGAATGAAGAAAATAGAAGTTTACTCTTCTTTCTATAAAGTTTTAACGTCTCAATTAAACTAAAAGTGTGTTAATCAGAGTGGAAGGAGTTCAGGTCTCTTAAACATATGTTCTTGGGTTTGATATCGAGATTCATGTATATTAAAATGACAATGTTGAAAATGATTCCTACTTAAACACCTAACTATATTTCAAAAGAATAAATTCTCACCTATCAGGTTAAAATATTCTAAAAATAAAAAAATTTAACGTCTCAATTAAATTTGAAGTTACACATTCGTTGAAGTGTCTAACTAAAAAAAAGCATTGCTCAAAGAACTAAAATGTGTGCTATTGTTATTTGTCCTATGTTTGACAACCATTTGGCCAGATACCAGCAATAGAAGATGGTGACATCAATCTCTTCGGTGAGATTATCTTCTAAACCATTTCTGTTAAAACAAACCATTCTGCTATAAAAGATTAGCTTTTTCAAAAATTGAATTGACTTTCCATATGAATGCTTGTATAATATGTTTCCCATGGCCAGAATCAAGAGCAATTAACCGCTATTTGGCAAGAAAACACAAGAACATTGGACTTGATCTCCTCGGATCCAACAGCTTCATAGAAGCTGCCAGTGTAGATACATGGATGGACGTGGAGGCTCACCAATTCGATGCCCCTATTTCTACCATCATCAACCAAATAATAGTTAATCCCATATATGGCTTACCCCCTAATGACCAAATTATCGAGTCTGAATCACAGAAGCTTGGGAAGGTTCTTGATGTTTATGAAGAAAGGCTGCCCAAAAATGATATCTAGCTGGAGATAATTACAGTTTGGCTGATTTGCACCACATTCCCTACCTTGTATACTTCATGAGAACTCCTAAAGCTAACCTTGTAACTTCTCGTCCAAGAGTCAACTCTTGGTGGAATGATATCTCCTCAAGGCCCACAACTCTCAGTTTCGGCAGCCATGAAGCTTTACCCTGTTTGTATGTTTTTTTTATTAATGGAATAGAACATAATAGGTAGGGATGAACCAGAAAGTAAAAAGAAGAGATAGAATATAGTTACTATTCTTTTTGTTTGGAATGAAACTTTATTACTTATGTGTTCCCTCTAGGGGTGCACATTTACCCGACCCGACGACACAGACAACCCGACTCGATCCAACTTAATTGCTTCGGGTTGATTCGGGTAATCGGGTCCGTTCGGGTAAAACTCAACCAACCCGTTCATTAATTGGTTCGAATAACCCGATGACTCGATTACTCGATTAAAACTCGTTTATTTTCGGCCAAAGTTTTATTAACCAAATAGAATGAAACTTTATTATTTATGTATTTTTTCCTTTTACCTCAATTTTTTAGATTTTTTTACCCCCAAAACCCGTGAATAAAAGGAACAAAAGTTGAGCATTTGAGGATAAGATGAGAGAAATAATTTCCTATGTGTTTTGTTCTCTTCTCATGTGTTTTAATACTTCCAAACAAAAAAAGTTATTTTTTTTCTCATTCTCTTTTCATTTTTCTCATTATCTATTATCCAAATATAGTGATAGGATAATTGTTCATTATCTATAAGGTTGTGCTTGGAATGAATTAAAATGAGAAATAATTTGATTTGATTTGAATTGAATTGATTTAAAAATCAAATTTTATGTTTGGAACTTTTAAAAAAAAAAGGAATTGAATTGATTTAAAAATCAAATTTTGTGTTTGGAATTCATTATTATCCAAATATAACGGTAAAATAGTTTAGGAAAATGATTGTTGGATGAAGGCTGATTAAAATTGAATAAATGAACTTATTTTTTAAAATTTCTAGGCTACGTCACTTTTAAAGGTTTTTGTGCTATATGTATCCTCTGCGTTTTTCAATTTGATGTCAAATTTTCAAGGGACAGCATGTTTAATTTGACTGATTTATTTATTTATTTATTTATTACATGACTGATTTCTTTTAATACACAAGTCAATGGTTTTAATACTATGCAATTCACCTAAATTTTGCATAAGTAATGCGTTTTTCCCCCCCAATTATAAGAATTTTACCTGCCAAAAATAAAAAAAAAAAAAAATGATCAATTTTTAGTGGCTTCACAACCTTATCCATTGCAAGGCGCCTTTTACAATGGACCATTTTAAAAAGGGAGCACCAGTGATCTACTATAATTTAGTCGTTGAATAGAGGCTTTACAAAAGTAGCGGTTGAGATTAAGCACCTACAATTTGCTTTAACGATAAATATATAAAAAGTTAAGTCCAATATTACGTTTGAATTATTATTATTATTATTATTATTATAAAAATCAACTACAAAGATTCATGTTATTCTCTCTTTAATTTTTAAAGAATTTTATAAAATATTATATATTACAATTTAAACTTAACTAACAGTTAATTATTATTATTATTTTTCTAAAAAATAGGTGTATGAGTTATGACATCTTTAACATAAGACTCACAATTTCAGCAACAAATAAACCATCAAGCAAGTCTCTTATTTTGATATTTTTCATTTCGTATATACTGACTCTAATGAACCATTTTTTAGGGACTCTAATGAGCTTTAACAGACCTACATTCGAGCATGCATGCAGTTGTAGTATTGGAGTATCAATTAATAAATTTGGACATCCATGTAGAGGAGTGACATCCTATGCATGCACAAAACATAGGATAAAATCCTTCATTAGCCACACATTAGTTGAAATCCAAAAAAATATTAAATGATTTTATTAAATACAAATCTTTCAACCAAACTCCCAAATGGTTTCTCTTATTTTGCTACATCCCACATAACCCATTCCTGATCCAACAATAAAAAAGAGAAGAAATTGAATGAAATGCACCTACTTGAAGAGAGTTACAACAAATTTAGATGGGCATGCAAATACAAAATTGTTCGTGGTCTTGGGTGTCAAGGAAGCATTTATCAGCCTACGGGTGCTTGCATTTTTTTCCACATTAAATAATTTATTTACAAATTAATTCAAACAAATTGATTGAGAAGTCTAAAATCATAGGATTCAATTATATTAGGAGATCAAAATATTAGGTGAGATTTTAATTAATCAAATTTGATTCAGTCAAATTCATTTACATAAACATATGTTCCGTGAAATAAAATAGGGGTATAAGGAAGATTACTGTAATAGTGGAGAATACCTTGCAAATTTGCAGCCCCAACAACCTTTCCATTGAAAATTTGGCTACATGGAGTGAAATTTTGTAAATATTGTCTTGATTCCTTTACATGATTAAAACCAACGCAATATAACATCTTACACAACCGGCAATGAAAAATCATTCTTTCCTAATTTGTCGTCAAAAAGACATGCTATTGACTATTCATAGGGATGAAAAGATGGAGGAACAAAACTCGAACCATTTGGCTGATACTTTTGGTCGCGGCCATGGCTAACTCCTATGCGTTGGCATCTGAACTTGTTTCATCTTTGATGGTGGTTTATCTTGAAAGGCTATACCTTGAAGGCTTGAACCAAAGATTTATATTCCAACTAGTGAGGGTAAAGATATGAAAGATGGACTGTCATTTTCACTTGACCTGGTTTCTTTGATTCAGTGACTTATCCAGAACTTAGCATTGGATCCAAGCATGTCTTCAAGAAAAACCACCATTTCACTTCAAGAATGGATCTTGGGTGTGTTTACTATTTATCAATCCCTAAAATTGATGCACCAGATGATAGGAGTCCATGCTTTGCTAGAGGGTACTAGGATCTATTAGAGGGTTTTGCTGGTGCTGTCACATTGCTCACATTGTTTTTGCAATGAAATGTGAGGAGCATTAGACATTTACACCAATAACAAAGACAAACATGTCCTACATATTTTCTAAGCTCTTTAAGAAAAAGAAGAAGAGTGGGAATAGAAGAAGTTCTTCAAAGACCAAAAAACAGTTCTTCTATTTCTTATCTTAATTATTTTTTTATTTTTATTTTTTATTTTATTTTCTATTAATTAATTATTTAAAAATTTATTATTTGATTTTTTTAACATATGTCACATCAAATCACATATGATAAAAAATTATCACATAAGATGACATGTAACAGAAAATTAACTATTACAAATGTCTTATGTCAAGCAAGTAAAATTTATAGTTGTTGACTAGGATGATTCATAACTGATTTTTAAATCATGTGTCTTTCTTTTCTATATTATATTGAATAAGGACTAAATGAAAATGTAAAAACGTAAAGAACTAACTTGCAAACTATCTAAAGATTACCAAATAACTTAACATAGTCGGTTGATTAATGGACTCATCGGTGCACCGCTTACTAACCTGGTCCACCGTAGAACTCACCCCATTGCAAAGCCCAAGGAAGTAGCCGTCATTTTCTTCCTTTTTTTAATCTTTCTTTCATTTGCTTTTAAGAATCTTCATTTTCTTTCATTTAGCTTGCAGCAAATTCTTAGTTACACAAAGTGTTTTATAGATATTCAAATTATTATATGATAAATTTAAAGTTGTAAGAATTAAGTTAAAAATTTAGTTACTTAAAGTGTTTTATAGAAATTCAAATTATTATATGATATATTTAAAGTTGTGAGAATTAAGTTAAAAATTCACTAATCTTATTATAATCATTTAAATTATTAGATGATATGAGTAAGATTGTACAGACTATATTAAAAATAAACTAATGTATAAAATTATAGAGATTATGTTATAAATACATCAATTGCACTAATCTTTATAATTGTTTTAACACAAGCCTTTGATAGACCTGCTTAATTAAGAATTTATAAGCGTGCAGCTGCTTTTCTGCTATACGTGAACGTGGTTTTCAGAGCTTTGGGTATAATGAAAACGTGGTCAATATCTATTTCAGCGTATTCGAATAGCAATTAAACTGATCAAAAGAATTCAAATTATAGGACAAAATCCATTTCACTGTTTTTGTGCGCATCCGGGGAATCGAACCCCGGTCAGTACCGTGGGAGGGTACTATGATACCACTACACCAGATGCGCCTTCTGCTATGAAGTTTGTCATAAATTATTAACTAATAACGACCATTGTCACAAAACGTAGGTCTTCATATTGGACGCCTTGAGATTCTGCGGAAAACCTTTGCAATCACAAGAAGATGGCAGGATGCATCCATCCTGTGTGTAAGCACTGTGAGGTGCCCGAACAGTTGTGCGCCGGAGCTCCTCACAGGCCACAGCAATTCCTTTATTTTTTAAATACCTTTCATTAAGTCCACTTTATTATCAGCAACACTTTATATTTATCTAGTTAATGTAACATATTAAATTATTTATAATTTTTTAAAAGAAAAATAAAAAGCCAGGGAATACAAATGAATAGATTTAAAAAAAAATTAAAACGAATATTGAGGTAAGATCTCTAAAAGATTATAAATTGTAAGCGACATTACTCTTTAATTTCGGGAGATAGAGCATTAAAGACTACTCTCCCTTTCAATAAGTAAAAATAAAAATAAAAAATTGAATTAGGGTCCGTTTGATAATAGAATTAAAATTGAAATATAAAATTTTAATTTCAATCTTAATTCTTTCAAAATTAGAATCGTTAAAATATTAAATTTTATGATTAAGATTGTTAAAAAATTAAGATATTATAATTCTAAATTTAGTTATAATTTTATTATTTAGATGTATGATCTAAATCATTAAAAATTTATTTATAAAATTAAAATTAATAAAAATATTTATACAATAATATTTTTATAATATAATAGTCATATTTTTTCATAAATAAATTTTTTATGAATTCTTTTAGAAAAAAACAAGTAGTTATTATAATAATTTTTATATAAATATAAAATCTCAATAAATATGATTGTTCATAAATAAATGTGGAGAGAGAAAGAATTTATTTTTTAAGTTATAAAATTAATAATTCTTAATGGATAGACTAAGAATTAAGAAATATTTAACTTAATTATTTTTCAATTCCATGAAATTAATTTATAGAATTACATTTCCAATTATAAATAACATTTTAAACATAAAAATTAGAATTAAGAGGTCCAATTATAATTCTAAACTTTAATTTTATACTTCAATTTTAAGAATCAAAAAGACACTTAGAATAAAACCTTATTTTAGTGATAAAATTTGTGTTTAGTCCTTAAAACTTGAAATATTTTTTTTCATCATTCTATCTATTTAATTTGAACAATGTTAACTTTAAAAATATTATTCATAATGTTAAAATATGACATGTTAAGTCTAACTATTAAGTCAAAATGATGTAATTTGGCCAAAAATACATCTTTATAGGTATATAGAGATTCTAAAATGAAATATTATGCATATACACAAGTCCCAAAGTAATATGTAAATATTACAAATCATATCATCTTAGCCTAATTAACTAAATTGAATATATCATCTTTAAACATTACTAAAAAACTTTTAAAGTTAACTACATTAAATTTAAATAGATGGAGTGATGAAAAAATTAAAGATTTCAAAATTTAGTGACTAAATTGATAAAATATATATCTTAGGATCAGAATAAGGTTTTACTCTATAAATCATTAAATCATTGAATGAGACAATTATTTGATTAATATATTAACACATTATTAAATGATAAATAACTGGAAATCACAATTAAACTTTGTTTTTTTGGTATAACAATATATGAGTAATTGGTTTACCTAACACCCCAAGCTACTGTCGAGCCCTTGCGAGGAAAGCTTTCTCAATATTTTTTTTATATATATATGAATTTTGACTCTAAACCTGATATCATGTGTTTAAAATATTCAAGTTTCTTCTGCTCGAACCAAAAGATATTGATAAACTCTTAGTTAGATATTGTTTGGCTTAAAAAAAGTCAAATTCATATATATTAAAATCATATATCATTATCTTTAGGAAAAAAATCATATATCATTATAAAGTTATTTTTATTTAAAATTGCTATTTTGTATTATTTTTGTGTCTCACCAGGTTAGAATATTAATTAATATTATAAAACAAAACATATTATAATATAAGAAATTAAAAAAAATTGTTTGCATGGGTTACAACAAATATTAAAAACACAAGGTCAAAAAAATACAACAAATATTCATAAAAAATATAACAAATATTAAAACCACGAGGATTTCAATACCTATTAATTAAACACGCACTTGAATAATATTATGGAATACAGTTTTTTTGGGTAGAAGAATACGGCATTAATTTAATTACGAAGCCAAATCTTTATTTCCGCCTTAGTTTGATATTTTAAATAAAGAAAACAATAATTATTCGCCTTTATCTTTGCCAACAATAAACTATAATAATGACGAGAAACTTCTCTCTTAAAATGCCCTTAATTATGAGGGAATTATCCTTCAATCCTTAATTAGGTTCAGGACTTATTCTCAAAAGCAATTACGTCCGTTATTATTCCAACTTATTTAATCAAAGTTAGGCAAATGGTGAAGATCGTTGGCATTGTGTATGAAATATTATATCTTCTAGGGTTTTTCTATTAAGTTAGGGTATTTGTTAATAAATTTAAAATAAAAAATTTTGCATCAAAAGTAAAGTTCTTTTAATTTTCAATATATTAAAAGCTCTACTTTTCATTAAAAAAATTATTTTGAATCTTTAATAAGTGTTCTCAAGACAAGAATACTCTTTAATAAAATCTTATCCTTTAATATATACACGTGTTACGTTAGGTAAATAAATAAATAACTTATTCTATTCTATCTTTTTTTTTTTTTTTAGAATATCTTAATAAATAAGAAACTAATCATTTAATCTAATTTAATATATATAAATAAATAATTAAACTTTCTATATTATAGTGAAGTGATGTCCTGATCAACTTTTACGTAACTCAACTAATCTACTTCTTTGGTCCGATCGAGTTATTTATGCTAAGTTTAGAATATGTACAAAAATATGGCTTACACTCTAACCCAAAATATCGACATATAACTGAGATTTGAACCAGTACGCATGTTTTCTTCTTAATGTATAATTCAACAAAACAATATTCTCAACCAATTATTTCACGTATATATTCTCTTAACCAATTATTTCACGCATATATTCTCTTAATTATCTTGTCGTTGGCGTGCAGTTCATACATGTGACTTTCCTCACCTATATATGCATACATAAATACCCTATATATTCTCCCTACCCCAGCTCGCATTGATCGCAAATATGTATGTGGAAAATAATGATCCTACACTTTTTTTATAAGAAAGAAGTGTAAGTACTGTATATATCTTTTTTAAGAGTGTGTGATTGAAAGAGAGAAAGTAAAAGTGATAAAAAAATAAATATAATAAATGATATTAAATGAGATGTGAAAATGAATATATATACTGTGTTTGTGATAATAATATCAGAGTTGTATATATATATGTTGGAAACTGTATATAAATATAATTAGGTGTAATTAGTTAGTCTCACATCATATAAATTGTGTAATTATTTATTATTTATTGAGTATATATTCAATTTTCATGGTGTAGTTGAAACACACAATTTTCTCATATGTGTCGCAACCGTCCCGAAAGACGCCGCGAAAATAAAAAGCAGTAAGGAGGAAAAGACCTTGGGGTGTTGGGAGTCGTCACCAATCGCTTTATCCATTAAATGGAATGGCACAATTGGACACCTAAAAGATGGTCAACATTTCAGAGTTTTAGGTTCGGGGGTTGATTACGGGTAGGGAAGGTGTTAAAGACTTATACCGTCTGCTCTAAGAAACGATTACTATTTAATCTAATGTTATTTGCAAGATTAATTTAATTGGGCCTTTATTAATTAAAAGAAAAGAAATTTTTTATTTTTTTATTTTGACATGTCCCATTTTGTCAAACATAATATCAAGAATGATAAATGACTAAGACAAGCAATAGGTGGCTAAATAGCCATTATTTTGGAACAAATTCTAAGTCTACAACATATTATATAAAAGTGGTGAATCAAAATTTTATTTTTTTGAATAGAAGTAATTTTTAAAATAAATGGCCAAATAAAACATTATTTCAATGAATAAATTTTAATTCAAAGAAACTTGTTTGAGGCAAGAGAATGTTTTTTTTAAAAGTAAATGGTCAAATAAAATCTCATTTATAATAATAATAAAAAATTAGGCACAATGAGATTTTTGTAGTAATTTCAAAAAATAAATTAAAAAAAATAAAAGTTTCATAAAAAGTAAAACTTTAATTCACCACAATCATGATATTGAATCGTATGAAATTGTTCACTTTTATTTGAATATTTTATTTTACAAAAAAAAAAAAGTTTTATTTGGGTTTATTAAAAAAATGTATTTTAATTTACATAATTATTTTAATTTTTATGTGGGGATTAGACTACATAGGCCTCTCTGTGAAATCCAATATAAAGCCTCAAGATTATCTAGAGAAGAGTGTAATCGATCAGTATCTCCGATCCTCTCCCAAATTTTCCATCATAAGCTAGTTTTATTTGATTAATACAACAATAATTAAATTAAAATCACATACTAATGAGTATAATATTCATAACAACAAACAAAATATTATGTATTTTTTTTATTTTATTTTATTTTTTTATTTTTCTTCTTTTTTATGTATTTTTTATTTTTATTTTTTATTTATTTTAAAGGAAAACAATTTCATTTTTTAAGCTTTTTATCTATTTTCGTTTTTGAATTTAAAAAAAAAAAAAAAAGGGTGGTCACCCGTGACCACTCAAATTTAAATATACATATATATAATAATAATAAAGGAAAGGGTGGTCAAGGCTGACCACCCAAAAAAAAAAAAAGGTAAAAAAATGGGGACAAGGCTGTCCCCCGTAACTTAAAAAAAAGACAAAAATGAGAAAAGGTTGGTTTTTTTAAAAGAAGGAATCGAGAAAGAGACCTTTTGGTCTCTGATAAACAAAACGAAACAGAGAATGAAAGGGAGACTTACTTGTGGTGACGAGATGGGTGCAGTGATCAAATCCGAGCGGTGCGTCTGGTGGAGCTGGGTCGGCGACGAGTTCGGATCTAGACGGTTCTCACGACTGGTGGAGGCGCCGAGTCGACTCGGTTGAGGTGAGTTTGTGGTTATGGTGAAGGTTGAAGATGATGATGAATAGTGGGAGGGGATTTTCGTATCTGTGGAAATTTTTTCTTTTTTTTCCGTATGAATTTTCAAGTCTATGATTGCTTTGTAATTGCTCTCTCTTTTTTTTTTGTTTCTGAAGTCCCCTCTGAACAATTGAATCCACCTCTTGTATTTTTCTTCTCCTTTTTATTCTGCTTGAGATGCCATTACCAATTGATTTGCACTAATTTTCATTCAATTTGCAACGATTGGAATACAAATGGAAAAAAAAACTGACAAAAGTTTTTAATCCAATTTAGTGTAGCTGTTTGTGGAGGCTAAGGCTGAAGCAGCTGGAAGGGGAAAGGGAAGAGTTGAGATGGAAAATGGGTTATGGGTTAAAAACGAAAATGGGTTATGGATTGAGATGGAAATTGGGTTGGGTTGACCAGTAGTGACAATTTTTTTCTTTTTTTTTTTTTTTGTTTTGTAAAGAAAGAAATTAAATTAAATAAAATAAAATAAAAATAAATAATAAAAATAGATAAAATTGGGTATCAACAGCTGCCCCCCTTTGTTTTACATTTAGGATAAATGAAAAATAAAGAAATTGATTCAATTTTATCCATGAAAAGGTAAAAACTTGCGGATTTAGGTGTCCGCTGAAGTTTAACCAAAACAAGGTAAGAAGCTTACGGAGTTGGGTATCCGTTGAAGCTTAACAAAAACAAAGAAGCAAGGGGTACGAGGACCCAAAAACAACGGGTACGAGGACCCAAAAGGTAAAAAGCTTGCGGAATCAGGTATCCGCTGAAGCTTAACAAAAACAACGTAAGAAGCTTACGGAGTCGGGTATCCATTGAAGCTTAACAAAAACTTAAAAACAATGGGTACGGGGACCCGAAAACATAAAACAATGGGTGCGGGGACCCGAAAATGTAAAAAGCTTGCGGAGTCAGGTATCCGCTGAAGCTTAACAAAACAAGGTAAGAAGCTTACGGAATCGGGTATCCATTGTAGCTTACCAAAAAAACTTAAAGGTAATGGGTACGGGGACCCAAAAACAATAGGTACGGGGACCCAAAAGGTAAAAAGCTTACGGAATCAGGTATCCATTGAAGCTTAACAAAAACAAGGTAAGAAGCTTACGGAGTCGGGTATCCGTTGAAACTTAACAAAAACAAGGTAAGAAGCTTACGGAGTCAGGTATTCGTTGAAGCTTAACAAAAACAAAGAAGCAAGGGGTACGAGGACCCAAAAACAACGGGTACGAGGACCCAAAAGGTAAAAAGCTTGCGGAATCAGGTATCCGCTGAAGCTTAACAAAAACAACGTAAAGAAGCTTACGGAGTCGGGTATCCGCTGAAGCTTAACAAAACAAAAGGCAATGGGTACGAGGACCCAAAACAAACAATGGGTACGAGGACCCAAAAGCTTGCGGAATCGTGTATTCGGCCGAAGCTTAACAAAACAAGGTAAGAAACTTACGAAGTCGCATATCCGTTGAAGCTAACAGAAAACTTAAAAGCAATGGGTATGGAGACCCAGAAAAGAGAAAACAATGGGTGCAGGAACCCAAAACTAAAAGACAATGGGCGTGGGGGCCTAGAAAAGAAAACACAATGGGCGCGGGGGCCTGAAAGGAAAAAACACAATGGGCGCGGGGGCCCGGAAAGGAAAACACAATGGGCGCAGGGGCCCAGAAAGGAAAACACAATGGGCGCGGGGGCCCGGAAACGAGAATACAATGGGTGCAGGGACCCAAAAAGGTAAAAAGCTTCAGGAGTCGTATCCGCTGAAACTTAACAAAAACTTAAAAGCAATGGGTACGGGGACCCAAAAACATAAAACAATGGGTACGGGGACCCAGAAAAGGAAACAGCAATTTGGACCTTTGTAGGTCAAGGCTAGCAAAATGAGAACAAATGCACTTATGCAATGCATGCTTCAAATGTATGAGAGTATGAAAAAATTTCTTTTTTTCTTTTTTGTTTGTTTTTTTTTTTTTTTTTTGTTTTTGTCTCCACGACCCTTGAGGACATGATTGCAATCATTTTCAAAGATGAACTGGAATAGGATTTAATGGCATCCTTTCATTTGTCTATTCAGCCGATGGTTGAAATGTCCAACCAGAATGACCCTTGAAGTGTGCATTAGATGTGACACACAAGAGCAATAGAAAAACTCTTTAGATGACCCTTGAGGTGACCTGGTTGTCCTTTCTCTTTTATCAACACTCTTATCATGAATCATTGTGTTTCCCATACCTTTCAAATCATTAACAATTCTTAATGCTCGGACAACGATGTCACCTTTCACATTCCAATATATGATTATTAGAAAAATGCATATTAAGTCAAAGAAAAGGCAAAGGTAAAAACATGATGATATTGTATTGAAATGGGAATGGTGAAAAGAAAGTATTATTGTGGTCATCAACATGAAATTTACAGAGGGATGATAAGGGCAAAGGTCTTCAGCTCTTCCAATGAAACCCTTTATCGTAATCAGCCAATCCTCTGCATACCCGATTTTGAACACCCGTTAACCAAATTTCTATGAAGACTTTGATTGCCCCAACTTGAGATCATTTGGCCTGCCCCAATATGGAAACTTAGTTTGCTCTAAAGCGTAAATTTGCTCCTCCCTCGGCATGGAGACTCAACCGCTCAGTCTCACTTCCTTTGTCATATCAAGCACTATTGTCATTTTATTTTGGACCTTAACTTTTGCCTAGGTCGTTCTTTCGAGTTTTCAACCTACCAGGTCGCTCTAACTTTTGCCTAGGTAGCCTTTTCAGGTTTTCCACCTAGCGAGCCATGGTTATCCCTTTTTTTTCTTTTCTTTTTTTTGACAAGTAGTGCTTTTACGCATAATATTTCTTGACTGCGTCCGAATTTACAGGAAGTGGTAGATCTTCACCATCCATTTTTGTGAGAATCAAGGACCCTCCAGAGAAAGCCTTCTTCACGACATAAGGTCCTTCATAATTTGGAGTTCATTTTCCACGGTGATCTTTTTGAATTGGCAGGATCTTTTTAAGCACTAAGTCTCCTTCTTGAAATTGTAGAGAGCGCACTTTTTTTGCATAGGCTTTCATAAGTCTCCTTTGATATAACTGGCCATGACACAGTGCAATTAACCTTTTACCTTCAATAAGATTCAACTGATCTAGTCGAGCTTGGACCCATTCGGCCTCTTCGAGTTTTGTCTCCATCAGTACTCTTAATGAGGGGATCTCTACCTCAATAGGGAGTACGGCTTCCATTCCGTAAACTAAAGAGAAATGAGTTGCCCCAGTTGAGGTACGGACAGACGTGCGATAATCATGCAGAGCAAAGGGAAGCATCCCATGTCAATCTTTGTATGTCACAGCCATTTTTTGGATGATTTTCTTGATGTTTTTATTTGCTGCCTCAATAGCCCCATTCATCTTTGGGCGGTATGGCGAGGAGTTATGATGTTGGATCTTGAAATTCTCGCACATTTCCTTCATCATTTTGTTATTCAAGTTGGTTGCATTGTCAGTCATGATCTTATTCGGTAGACCATAACGACATATCAACTCTCTTTTAATGAACTTGATCACCACATTCCTAGTCACATTGGCATAAGAAGCAGCTTCAACCCATTTGGTGAAGTAGTCTATCGCGACAAGGATAAAGCGATGCCCATTTGAGACCTTAGGTTCAATAGGTCCTATGACATCCATACCCCACATGGAAAATGGCCATGGTGCTGCTAGGACATTCAAAGGGACTGGCAGCGCATTGATCTTATCAGCATATGTTTGGCACTTGTGGCACTTCCTCACACGATTGAAGCAATCATTTTCCATGGTTAACCAATAATAACCAGATCTTAGGATTTTCCTTGCCATTGTATGTCCATTGGAGTGAGTTCCAAAGGAGCCCTCATGTATTTCTTCAATAATCTTTTCTGCTTTCATTGCATCAATACATCTTAGAAGCACCATATCATGGTTTTTTTTGTAAAGTATTTCCCCACTCAGAAAATAACCCATCGCGAGCCTCCTCAGGGTCCTCTTGTCATTTTCTGAAGCGCCTGCAGGGTACTCTCTATTCTTGATGAAACATTTGATGTCATGATACCACGGCTTCCCATCAGGCTCATCTTCAACCACTTGACAATATACAGGACAGTCACGACTTTCCATTTTTATAAGTGGCATGTCCCTTTCATGACTTACTTGGAACATTGATGACAAGTGTGGCCAAAGCATCACCAACCGATTTTCTTCTCGAGGAACATGATGAAAAGTGACTTCATCAAATTGCTCGATCAATTCTTTGATGTAAACATGGTATGGAATCGCTTTAGCATCACGGGTCTCCCATTCTCCTTTTAGTTGATGAATGACCAAGGCGTAATCACCATATACTTCCAAGATCTTTGCTTTTGATTCTATTGTTTGCTTTCGAATACCCAAAGCACACGCTTCGTGATTCTCGCTATATTGTTAGTACAACAAAACATAACCTTGCTCGTGATTGGGATAAATTTTTCTTCGGGGAGATCAAGATGGCTCCAATGTCGTGCCCAAAGGTGCATTGAGGCTCCATCAAACCACATAGTCCATTTTTCTTTTTCGAAGATTCTTCATTTTTAAACAAAGCCATTATATCTTCATCAGGGAACTCACATTGCATCGACCCATAATCTTCTATAGGTCAAGTTAGCCAGATAATCAAGGGCACTTCCCTTAATTGCTTTTTGGGTGACATAAACAATTTCATACTCCGATAATAAAACTTGCCATCGCGCGATTCTCCCAGTGAGAGCAGGTTTCTCAAAGATATACTTGATAGGATCCATTTTGGACACCAACCAAGTAGTGTAACACAACATGTATTGCCTCAATCAATGGGCAGCCCATGCCAAGGCGCAACAAGTTCGCTCTAACAATGAGTACTTTGCCTCATAATCGGTGAACTTTTTACTTAAGTAATAAATGACGCGTTCTTTCCTACCGGATTCATCATGCTGCCCCAGTATGCAACCCATAGACTCATTAAGAACCGTTAAATACATAATGAGAGGTCTCCCGCACCGAGGCACCAAAACTGGGGGTTCTTGTAAATACTGTTTGATTTTTTCAAAGGCTCTTTGGCAATCATCATTCCACTTAATCGGCCGATTCTTGCGTAACAACTTGAAGAGCGGCTCGCATGTTGTCTTTGTGAGTGGAATATGAATCGAGCAATGTAATTCAACCTTCCCAAAAATCCCCAAACTTCCTTTTCAAGGTCGAGGGACCCAAGACATGTCCAAAGATGTGCTCGAACCTTGTCGATCAATTTCTATTCCTTTCGGCTCACCACAAACCCCAATAGTTTGCCTGATCGACACCAAAAGTGCATTTTGCAGGATTCACCAGTTTGAACTTCCTCAATCGCTCAAAAAGCTTTTGCAGATTGATTATATGATCTTCTTCTGTTTTTGACTTCGCAATCATATCATCCACATAAACTTCTATTTCTTTATGCATCATGTCATGGAACAATGTCACCATAGCTCTTTGATACGTTGCCCCAGCATTTTTTAAGCCAAAAGGCATCACTTTGTAGCAGAAAGTTCCCCATAAAGTGATGAATGTGGTCTTCTTTATGTCTTCCGGTGCCATCTTGATCTGATTGTATCCCGAGAAACCATCCATAAAGGAAAAAAATGAATGTTGAGCAGTGTTGTCCACCAAAACATCAATGTGAGGTAACGGGAAGTCGTCTTTAGGACTGGCCCTATTTAAGTCTCGATAGTCCACACACATTCGGACTTTCCCGTCCTTCTTTGGGACAGGAACAATGTTGGCAACCCATTGTGGGTATTTTGCAACTGTAAGAAATCGAGCATCAAACTGTCTTTTTACTTCATCTCTGATTTTTAGGGACATCTCAGGTTTCATTCGTCTCAATTTTTGCTTAACTGGAGGATACCCAGGTTTTAGTGGCAATTTGTGCTCAACTATATCAGTGTCTAGCCCAGGCATATCTTAGTATAACCATGCAAAAACATCACTATAATCAAACAAAAGCTTAATCAACTTGTTACGCTCATCCTCTTTCATCGAGGTACCAATTTTGATTTTTTTCTTATCATTTTCAGTCCCCAAGTTAATTACTTTAATTGGTTCCTCATGGGGTTGGATTTCTTTAGCTTCTTGTTCAAGTAATCTCATTAACTCAGGTGAAGTTTCCCAATCATCTTCATTATCCTCATCAGTATGATTAACAGGGTGTTCAAAATTATATGATGAGATATTGACACTGTCACTTTCAAGAGAGTCATTTTCAGATCCGCAATAAGTGATGTTGACACAAGAAAAATGAAATGAATAGAAGGTCATGATAATGGTGGGATGAAAGCTAATGAAATGAAAAATGAGAGAACTCAAAAATGCATTTTATTAATAACAATTATTGGAAATGAAACATGTGAGCCCATTTATAAATGAAAATCCTAAAGCCTTAAGGCGTAGCTAAAGGAAAAGCACTACAGCAATTACTTTGAAAGAGACTCTAAGGTTATGGGAAACTCGGAGATCTCCCAATTGTTGAGTCTTGTATCTCGAAGAACATGCATACACCAGGTCCGTATGACCGACAAAATCATCTTCAATCGGTCACTTGGTCTACGAACATAACTCCCGCTACTCCGTGTAAGCTTTGTCGTATGTCACAGATGGGGACTTCCTTCACTTTAGGTTCTTGATTTTCCAAGCGAGCCAGCCTTTTCTCTTTTTTCTCTTCTATTATCCTCCTCCTATCGGCCTTGGTGGGTTTGTACCCCAGCCCAAATCTATCTTTGTTTTCAAAGGGTTGAAAAAGTCCTGTGGCACCTTGTCGTTTCTTGCCCAGCCCTTCTCCATGATGATAACCCCCTTCTAGCATAACTTTAGCCATCATTACAGATGCAACAGAGGGTTTCAGCTTAGGAATTGGAGCTCCTTCTTTTATATAAATGGTATTGACAACCTTGAGTGCTTGAAAGGCAGTCTCCAAAGCCTCTTCCGTAGCTTCAATATAAGGGGTGTTTAGCGGCTTGCTCACCAGTAGGTCTTCTTCACCAAAGACAGTAATCATCTTGTTATCAACTATGAATTTAACTTTTTGGTGCAAGGTGGAAGGCACAGCTCCAGCAGAATGAATCCATGGTCGTCCTAAGAGACAACTGTATGATGGTGCAATGTCCATAACTTGGAAGAGTATGTTAAAAGTGCAAGGACCAATTTGAACTGGTATTTCGATTTCCCCTATGACTTCTCTCCTTGTGCCATCAAATGCCCTTACTATCATCGCACTTGATTTCATGTGTGACCCATCAAAAGGTAATTTGGAGAGTGTCGACTTTGGCATCACATTCAAGGAAGAGCCATTATCCATCAGTACTCTAGCCATGATATGGTCTTGACATTTTACTGAGATATGAAGTGCTTTATTATGTCCCCTTCCCTCATTGGGTATTTCATCATCGGTGAAAGTGATGTAATTATCTGCTGTGATGTTGCTGATAACGCCATTCAACTTGTCAACTGTGATGTCATGAGAAACATGGGATTGATTAAGCACTTTCATTAGCACATTCCTGTGTGGCTCAGAGTTCATTAATAAAGATAAAAGTGATATTCTTGCAGGGGTGCGGTTCAGTTGATCCACCATCTTGTATTCACTTTGCTTTATGAATTTTAAGAACTCACAAGCTTCTTCCTCGGTCACTTCTTTCTTATAGACCTCTTGTCGTGTTGTCTTTGGTTCTTCCTTCTCTTTTAAGACTTTTTCAGTAGAAGTTTCCCCCATCTTGCCTTTCCCTTTCCGAATTCTTTCCACTTCCTCCACTTGGTCTTTACGCAGATCCTCAGGTGTATAAATACGACCACTCCGAGTCATTCCACTGATCCCAGATATGCTAGAGATAGCCGATGGGATTTTCATTTGATTATCTTGGAGATCATTTACAACGACTTGCACATCATATTTCCAAGGCACGGCTCTAGTGTCCTTATAGGGAAAAGGAGTCGGCACTTGAATAGTGATAGGATTCCGACCAAAAGAGACTTGCGGAGACACCTCTTTACTATAATGAATTGTCAATGGCCTTGGTATGCCTGGAGCTTGCCCTATGATTGGTTGCGTTGCATAGGTATTGGCAGCCTCTTGAACTGGTGGAGGTGTAACTTCCTTGACCATATAGACGTCACCATTATCGTACTGATTGCTTATTTGCACTAGGTGACTGTCCATCAAACTTTGGAGGATCTGCTTGAATTCATCACATTCCTCAATAGAATGCCCAACTTCCCCATGGATCTTGCACACTGTTTCATCTTCATTGGCCTTTTTAAACTCAACTTGGTTTTGTATCAACCCATATTTGCAAAGCTCTTGAAAAATTATTCTCATGGGAGTTTTCACATCAGCTACCTGACTTATGAGGCATCGTCCATAAGACCCTCTATGACATTAACTACAGGACCTCCATGATCAGGCAAGGGATTACGGCCTACATTAGGAGTTTTTTCTTTAAAGTTTAACCATTTGGCATTAATCAAGTCTTGCACTTTGAACTTCAAGGCTCTGCAATTTTCTGTTGAGTGACCTACAGCCCCAGCATGGTACTCACATTTAGCATTCTGGTCAAATCCTCTTGGGTAGGGAGGTTCCAATGGCTTCATTGGGCAAGGAGCCAATAAGGAATTTCGGAAGAGTTGTGGTAGCAGTTCAGTATAGGTCATGGGAATTGGGTCAAATTGGACAGGTTTCTTTTCTTGGTTTACTAGAGGCCTTCTTTGGTTGGTATTTGAGTTTTGGGCCCATGGTTAGGTTGGTTGGTATGCCATGGTAGGGAGTGTTTGATTTGGGATAGGAGACAGTGCACAATAAGGGATCATTAGGTGATAAGGTTGAGGGTATGGAGTTTGAGAGGCTGATCTGTTAATAATTTCAGCTCTTGAATGTTCTTTGTTTGATCTAATTGGATTCCAAATGTGTTTAATTGCTGACATTTAGTTAAGTTTCTGATTTAGAGTTGTCTTTGGATGTTTATTGTGAAACTTTGCTTAAATGAGGTTATAGACACTCATAAACGTATTGTGATTTTCAGGAGATCTATGAGTGATGGAGTCCATTGGTATTGAGCTGTTGAGAAGAGAGTTAAGAGACTTAAGGGAATCAGTATCAACCTCTAGAAGCAAAGGAAGAAGAGCATTCATGAAGAATCAAGGCTGAATTCGAAGAAAATGACTTACACGGCCCGTGTGAATTGACACGGGGTAGGCCGTGTGTCATTCTGACTTTGAAGACTGGAAAGTTTTGATCAACACGGCCCGTGTCAATTGACACGGGGTAGGTCGTGTACTCCTCTGACTTCACGAGAAAGAATTAATTTGAAGCCTTGATCGAGAACACGGCCCGTGTCAATTGACACAGGGTAGGCCGTGTTCCTTTCTGACCTTGGAATAGCTGGAAATTTGTCTCTAGAATCAGACACGGGTTGGGCCGTATCACATGACACGGCCCGTGTCGTCGCACCAGGAAGTTAATTTCGTGCTTTAATGTTAAATTAGGTTCCCAAACCTATAAATAGGGTGGCTTAGAGCCCTTTAAGGTATTCTGAACGTAGAGAGACGTGAAGGAAACTGAGAGAAACACAAAGACCAAGAAGGGGAAGGATTCGATCAAGGATTGGAGACTCGAATTCGAGCGATCAAAGATCAATCACTCTCAAGCCTTGGAAACTAGTTTGATCTTTAGTTTTTCTTTTCTTCTTTTTGTTCTGAACAATGTTTTCTTTTAATTCTTCTTCTGTTTTTGAATTTGCCATGTGTGGCTAAACTTCTTGATTGGTTAAGAGAGGATGAAACTCTAGTTTTGATTGTGTGAATCTTGCATACCTCTTTATATCAATACAATTATGTTTTTATTCATATGTTTCTGTTCATAAATCAATATAAAGGTTTTTATATTCTTGCCAAACTTCGAAAGTGGTAAAACTAGGATTGCTATGCGCGGTTGCGGTGGTATGACTAGTGAGACATATGATCTAAGTAATTTAATCCCGGTGTGTGATTAGATCTTAGTGTGATTGGTTTTCTAATTCTTAATGCAATCATTAGGTAAGTGTAAGAGCGGTTGCTTTACAAATAACTAATGGTTAGGGTTTGATTTGAGCGGTTGCTGAATTAAGCGAAACTTAAGGAAGACATGGGATTTATCTCACAATTACATAAGAACATAATTGATCACGTTGGTATAAAGGATATGTAAGTTAGCATAATCATATAAATCTAGTGGTGGATTCCATCTCTTAACCAATATCTTTAACTTGATAATTCAATTTGTGTTTACTCAAGCTTTTGATTTAAGTTTAATTTCTCTTTTTAGTTTTAATCAACAAAACCCCTTTTACTTTTACTATTTATTTTTCATCGAAATTTAATTTAGGAATTGGATTGATAGTGTTAATTGAATTAGTTCTCTGTGGATCGACCACTTGCTTACTACAACTGGTTGCAAGGTTTTTATATTTTTGGTGGAACTCTAAATGCTTTTTAATATTAATTTTTAATCGCATTCCACACCACACCAAATTTTGGCGCCGTGTCGGGAACTAATTTTCTAATTGCGCTATTAATTTGTTTCCTATTTTTCTCTCTCTGTTTTTGTTTTAATTTTAATAGTTTATTTGTTCTCTTCAACTATCTTGCGTGCGTCATGTCCTAGGTGAAGAGGTGAACGAGCAATTGAGAAATCTGAGGCATTACTTTGAATAAATCAGCTCGCAATTCACACCTGCTGACGTTGAAGCTGCCCGTCACATAGATCTTTCCGGTTCAAAGATCCGAGATATCCGAACCACCTAAGAAGAAGTGATGGCGTAAAAATACACTAAGGATGTTGGGTGCTCCGGACTTAGACCAACAACCTCTGTGCATAGAAATTCCTGAGAATGAGGAGGCATTTGAGCTGAAATCTGGTCTAATTCATCTTTTGCCATCTTTCAATGGGCTAGCCGGAGAAGATTCGACCAAACATTTGAAGGAAATCCATGTTGTGTGTTCTAGCATGAAGCCTGCAGGAATTTCAGTGGAGCAAGTCAAGCTGAGAGCTTTTCCGTTTTCCCTAAAGGATTCTGCAAAGGAATGGTTGTACTACTTGCCACCCGGATCCATTCAGACATGGCAGGACATGGCTCGGGCTTTCCTAGACAGATATTTCCCTGCATCAAAGGCCGCAACCATCAGAAAAGAAATTTGCGGCATCCAACAAAGACATGGGGAATCACTTCATGAGTACTGGGAGAGATTCAAGAGATTGTGTGCTAGTCGCCTCAAAGATCAAATCGTGAACAACTTCTGATACAGTACTTCTATGAAGGTTTGCTAGTGATGGATCGTAATATGATTGACGCTGCCAGTGGAGGCGCCTTAGTTGATAAGACTCCTCGAGAAGCTAGGAACTTGATATCTAGAATGACTGCGAACACTCAACAATTCTTCACTCGGAATGATACAGGGGTGAGAGTAGTTAAAGAAGCTGACACTACTAGTTTGCAGCATCAAATGACTCAATTGATTGCCATGGTCCAGAAGCTAATGGACAATGGGAAAGCACCAGTACAGGCATGTGGGATATGTTGCTCTTCAGGACATCCCACTGATATGTGTCCTACTTTGCAAGAGGACACGAATGAAGAGGCCAAGGCAGTGGGGGGATTTTCTGCTCTATCTAAGAATTACAACCCCTACTCCAACACATATAATCCGGGGTGGAAAGATCATCCTAACTTTAGCTATGTGAAGCAGCCCCAAGCTCCAGCGCAACCTCAAACTTATGGGCCTCCAGGGTTTCAGCAAAGGCAAGCACCCTTTCCTCCGAGGCAACCACAAATTCAGGCCCCTAGGCAACCTAAGCCTTCGTTGGAAGATCTAGTGAGGCAAATGGCCACTAGCAATATTCAGTTTCAGCAAGAAACAAGGGCCACTATCAGTACTTTGTAGAACCAAGTGTGACAGTTGGCTACTGAGATCAACAAGGTGCAGAGTCAGATTTCAGGGAAACTTCCCTCGCAACCAGAGGTGAATCCAAGAGAAAATGCTAGTGCTGTCACCTTGCGAAGTGGGAAGACACTTGAAGGACCCGCATCTTCCCAATTCACCGAAGACAAAGCTCCAAATCCTAAGGAAGTAGATGAGGAGGGGATCAATTCTAAGACCCCTAAGGTAAGTGTTTCTGACCCACTTTCTAAATATGTCACTAAGACTCCTTTTCCGAGCAGGTTGGTTCGAAATAAGAAAGAAGAAGCGGATAAAGAGATCTTAGAGACTTTCAGGAAAGTTGAAGTTAACATTCCTCTGTTAGATGCAATAAAGCAAGTGCCTAGATATGCTAAATTCCTAAAAGAGTTATGCACTAACAAAAGGAAGTTGAAAGGTAATGAACGGGTCCAAGTGAGAGCAAACGTTTCAGCTATTTTTAATAAGAAGCTCCCAACTAAATGTAAAGATCCTGGCACATTCACTATACCATGCACTATCGGTAATGCCAGGTTTGAGAGAGCTATGCTAGATTTAGGTGCATCCATTAATGTCATGCCCTTTTCTATTTATGCATCTTTACATCTAGGATCTTTGGAACCTACTGGAGTTATCATTTAACTGGCAGACAGGTCTAATGCATACCCTAAGGGGGTTGTTGAGGATGTTTTGGTGCAGGTCAACGAACTGGTGTTTCCGGCCGATTTCTATGTGCTGGACATGGAGGAGGACAAATCTCCCAACTCGCCCCATTCTCTTGGGGAGGCCTTTCTCAAGACTGCCCGAACTAAAATTGATGTGCATTCGGGAACATTGACTATGGAATTTGATGGAGAGTTAATTAGATTCAACATCTTCGAGGCTATGAGATACCCGAGTGATGTGCACTCTGCCTATGTTGTTGATTCTTTTGATGTTGTTGAATCTTTAATTTCTACTGTTTTCGAGTCTTATCAATTTGATGTTCTTGATACAATTATGACTCGCAGTTTAGATTTTCAGGATTCAAAGAAGGATGACCAAGGGGAGCCATAGAGTAAGGAGATTAATGAAGTGGTGGCAGCCTTGCATACACTTTCTTCCACCTCAGAAGGACATGAGGTATCGTATGTTGAATTACCTTTTACCACTGATGTCCCTAAACCTTCTGTTGTGCACCGAGTCTGGAATTGAAGGAATTGCCCTCCCATTTGAAATATGTTTTTCTGGGTGAGAAGGAGACACTTCCTAATAATTGCTAAATCCTCTCACCAAAGAGCAAGAGGAGAGCTTGATTTCTGTGTTGAAAGAACACAAAACAACCATCGGGTGGACTATTACAGATATCAAAGGTATTAGCCCCTCCATTTGCATGCATCGAATCTTAATGGAGGAGGGGGCTAAGCCAGTACGAGAACCACAGAGGAGGTTGAATCCCCCGATGATGGATGTTGTGAAGAAGGAGATACTGAAGCTCCTAAGTGTGGGGGTCATCTACCCCATTTCTGACAGCAAGTGGGTAAGCCCGGTCCAGGTAGTACCAAAGAAATCTGGCATTACTGTGGTAAGAAATGCTGAGAATGAGCTTATTCCCACTAGATTACAAACAGGGTGGCGTGTTTGTATAGATTATAGGAAATTGAATGCTGCCACCAGAAAAGACCACTTCCCTTTACCCTTTATTGATCAAATGTTAGAGAGGTTAGCTGGTCATTCTCATTATTATTTTTTAGATGGATTTTCAGGATATAACCAGATTGTAATTGCTCCAGAAGATCAGGACAAAACCACTTTCACTTGTCCTTTTGGCACCTTTGCTTATAGGCGAATGCCTTTTGGACTTTGCAATGCGCCAGGGACCTTTCAGAGATGTATGGTGAGTCTTTTTTCTGATTACATAGAAAACATCATTGAGGTCTTCATGGATGATTTTAGTGTATTTGGGAATGGTTTTGAGAAATGCTTGAAACATTTGACTTTGGTTTTAAAGAGATGCATTGACACTAACCTTGTTTTAAATTGGGAAAAGTGCCATTTCATGGTAGAAGAAGGTATTGTGTTAGGTCATGTAATCTCTTCAAGAGGCATTGAAGTTGATAAAGCTAAGGTAGAACTTGTGCGTTCATTACCCCCGCACACTAGTGGGCGGGGATATTCGCTCTTTTCTTGGTCATGCAGTTTCTATCGACGCTTCATCAAAGATTTCTCCAAGATATCGCCCCCCTCTGCACACTTCTCCAAAAAGATGTGTCGTTTCAATTCAATGAGAAGTGTATGAAGGCTTTCCTTACACTTAAGGAGTTGATGACTGAGGCACCTATCATTAGGCAGCCAAATTGGGAGCTTCCATTCGAACTAATGTGTGATGCGAGTGACTTTGCGGTAGGGGCTATCCTCGGACAGCGAGTTGATAGGGTTCCTTATGCTATTTACTATGCATCAAGGACCCTAAATGATGCTCAACTGAATTATTCCACAACTGAGAAAGAACTTCTTGCTGTTGTTTTTGCTTTAGAGAAATTTGGATCATATTTAATTGGTTCTAAAGTAATTATTTTTTCTGATCATGCAACATTAAAGTACCTACTGGCAAAGAAGGAGGCGAAACCAAGATTGCTCCGATGGATTCTATTGCTCTAAGAGTTTGACTTGGAGATTAAAGATAAAAAAGGGAGCGAAAACTTGGTGGCTGACCATTTGAGCAGATTGGTGACTGAAGAGGAGGATATACCTATTCAAGAGAGCTTTCCGGATGAGCAGTTAATGACTCTCGCAACCATTATTCCGTGGTATGCTGATATTGCCAATTATTTGGCCACCAAGGATTTTTCGGTAGGCCTAAACAAGGCACAGCGAGATAAGGTGAGGAGTGATTGCAAGTACTATATTTGGGATGATCCTTACCTTTGGAAGCATTGCGCAGATCAAGTGATTCGGAGATGTATCCCGGATTCAGAGACTCACTCCGTTCTCTCTTTCTGCCATACCTATGCCTGTGAAGGACATTTCGGCATGAAGAGGACAGCCACCAAAGTGCTTGACGACAAAGGATTTTACCGGCCTACCATCTTTAAGGATGCTTATAATTTCAAGTCATGTGACCGCTGTCAAAGAACAGTAATATTGGCCCACGACATTAAATGCCTCAAACTCCAATAATCTTTATGGAAATCTTTGATGTTTGGGGCATTGACTTCATGGGACCATTTCCTCCTTCTTTTGGTTTCTCCTATATTCTTTTAGCTGTGGATTATGTTTCAAAGTGGGTGGAAGCTAAAGCCACTAAATCTGATGATTCTAAGACTGTTGTGGATTTTGTGAAGTCCTTTATCTTTTCCAGGTTTGGCACTCCCAGAGCCATCATTAGTGATCAAGGGACACATTTTTGCAACAGAATCTTTGAATCCCTGTTGAAGAAATATGGTGTGGTGCACCGGACCTCTACCCCTTACCATCCGCAGACGAATGGCCAGACTGAGGTATCCAATCGGGAGATCAAGTCTATCCTTGAAAAAACTGTGAATCCCACGCGCAAGGATTGGAGTACTAGACTTGCTGATGCCTTGTGGGCTTATCGGACAGCATACAAGACTCCTATTGGCATGTCCCCTTTCCGATTGATTTATGGGAAGCCCTGTCACTTGCCAGTGGAGTTGGAGCATCGTTCCTACTGGGCTGTCAAACAAGTTAACTTGAACTTGAAAGGTGCTGGCAAGCAGAGAAAACTCCAAATTCAGGAGTTGGAAGAATTGAGGAATGAGGCCTTTGAGAGTGCCCTCATTTACAAGGAAAAAACCAAAGCATTTCATGATCACATGATCTCTAGGAAAAGTTTCCACCAAGGCCAAAAAGTGTTACTGTACCAATCCAGACTCAAATTATTTCCAGGTAAGTTGCGCTCTAAATGGATTGGCCCATTTGTAGTAACTACTGTTTTTCCTTCTGGTACAGTGGAAATCATGAACGAGGCTTCTGGAAAGGTGTTTAAGGTTAATGGGCACCGTCTCAAGCCTTACCATGAACTTCCGGAGAATGTCGAAGTTGAAAACATGCCTCTTCTCCATCTATCTTATGAAGAATCCTGAGGAGCATCACAATGTCTGGCTGAGGACAATAAACCAAGCGCTTATTGGGAGGCAACCCAATCAGATTTGCTTTCTTTTTCCTTTCTCTTTTACGTTGTTTAGTTTCTTAGTTTAGCCTATTTTTAAATGTTTCTTGCTTGATCTTTGTTTCCTTGTTGATATTTGTGTTTGGACTTGCTTAGTTTTTAGCTTGATTACTTGTGTTCATGGTTTGTTGAGTGTATGCAGTCCTTAGGAAACGTTTAGAGTGATTCTTGTGAGTCAGCAAAGTACACGGGGTGGGCCGTGTCCACTCACACGGCCCATGTCCTCATGACAGCAACCCCATTTCTGCAGCAAACTACACGGGGTGGGCCGTGTCATGTGACACGGCCCGTGTTTTCGAGGATAGGACGTCTGTGATGCTTCCAGAGAAGTACATGGGTCTGGCCGTGTCAAATGACACGGCCCGTGTTGTCTTGATCCTCAGGAACCCTGTTTTCCAGATAAGTACACGGGGTGGGCCGTGTCACATGACACGGCCCGTGTTATCATGCGCACCTACTCCCTAAGTCAGCAAAGTACACGGGTTGGGCCGTGTCACATGACACGGCCCGTGTCCTCGTGGCAGCGCCCAATTAAAATCCCCATTTAGGGCTTTCTGCCCTAATTTTCTGCCCCAATTCCCCTTTCCCTCTTCTTCTTCTCTGCGCATCCATCACACTTCACCCTCTCACCCTCTTTTCATCACCATTCTCCACCATTCTTCACTGTTACCCAACCCCATTCCCCTCCAATATTCACCATTTTTCATCGTATTTCACCATCACTATTCTCCACTTTCCCCCACGCGCAGCTCCTCTCCATCCTCTCCATCAATTTTCTCTCTTTATTCTTCATTTCTTTTGTTTCCTCCATTGATGGGTCCTAAAAAGCGTGTTAAGACAACTGTTGTGTCCTGCTCCCTCCATCCCCATCGTTCTGGTTCTAGGCGTGCTTGGTCTCCATCACCCCCGTGTGAGCCCTCACCCCCTCAGGTGCCAGTCAATCCTATTGACAGAAAGGTAGTGGTTCCCACTCGTTTTTTAGATGTTGATACCCTTAGGGCTATAGGGTTATATGATGAGGTGTTTGCTCTATTGGGTAGAATTGGTTGGGTTGATTTTGCATTGTTACAAAAGCCTACTTTTGCTGTATTGACTAGGGAGTTTGTTTCTAGTTTTAATCGTAAGCTTTACCCTCTGTCTGATCAAACTAGATGGCCTGGTGAAATCACCTTTAGGTTGCTCGGTAATTCTCATTCTGTTAATATTCATATGTTTAGAGCTATTTTTGGTTTTCCTGAGGGGGAAAATATGTTGCCCCGTGATTTTAATGCTGATCATGTGTGGTCTGCCTTCACTGTGCCTGAGTCTAATAACTATGATCCTAAGATGTCTAAAGCTTCTCAGCTTAGGTCTCCTGCCCATCGCTATATTCAGAAATGGTTAGCTAATACTCTATGTGGTCGGGGGGAAAGTCAAGGGACAATTAGCCGTTCTGAGTTGTTTTTCTTGCACTGCATGATTGAAGGAGTGCCTGTTAATGGGGGGTATTGGCTCTGTAATCAGTTTCATCATATCGGAACAACTTTAGTTGGCCGTATTGTGCTAGGAGGGTATGTGACTGCCATTGTTGATCACTTTGAGTATTTGGATTTGATGGAGGAGGCACCGGTTCAGGGTCCCAATGCTATTGATGGGGCCATTCTAGTGTCTATGAAGCTCTGCACTCGTCTCAATGGTGCTCTCGTCTTGCTTGGCACTGATGGAGCTACCTTGCCTAGGGCTAATCCGGCCCCTGAGCCACATGAGGATATCGCTGTCTCCCCTCCCCCCGAGTTTGCTAATGATGCGGGCCCTTCCACTCAGCCAGGCGCAGCTTCTTATGATGCTATCTTGGCCCGTATTGATTGCCTGGAGCTGGACCATGCTGCTCGCTTCCAGCGCTTAGAGGATCGCTTTCAGATTCTGGAGGAGGCACGCGATCAGAGAATGGATGTCATTGATGGCAAGCTTGACCTTCTGCTTCAGCGTTTTTCATATCCCCTCCCCCATCTTGATGTATTTTCATTTTCTTTTAAGGCTGTGTCCTTCATTTTGCTGGCTTAATGAACATTGTTTTGGTTACTAGTGATTTCTCTTTTGTATTTGCTTGGATTTCCTGTTGCCAGACTCATGTGGTTGCATATACTTTGCTTTTACTGTGGAATTCTTTTATCTGTTGTGTATGCTTTGACATTGAGGACACTGTCTGTTTTAAGTGTGGGGGGAAGTTTGAAGTTTGATTGCACGTTCTGGTCTTAATGGTATATCTGGTGCATATCTTTCTAATTGGTTTTGCGAATATATTGAGCAATGAGCAAGCGATTGATTTTTATTGACAGGTTTTTAAGCCTTAAGGAATTAACTTTCTTGATTCTAAACTTGCACTGAGAGGTTTTGAAAATTGAAAGGGTTTTGAGAATATGATAAAATTTGGACCTAGTGAGTTTTTGGGCCTTGATGTGAATGACTAATCTTAAGTCATTTCTGTTCTTTGTTGTGTGATTCCACTTGTGATTATATGCTTTTCAGAATTTGATTTGACTCTATTTTAAATTGCAAATGATCACTGCACATTTTTGAGATGATAAAGGCATTTCTTTCTTTCAGCCACTGGCCAAATAGCTAGCCTTGTACTTTGATCCATTGTTTCACCCCTTTGAGCCTGAATTATATCCTTTCTTTTTATTATAGCTCAATACAAGCCTAATAGTGAAAAACTATTGCTACCCTACCTTAGGGAGTAGAAGAGCTTAATAATTATGTTGGGAATAGTATTTGAATAAGTGTGGGGGTGATTACACTGTTTTGCTATGTTTTTATTCAAAAAAAAAAAAGAAAAAAAAGAAAAAAAAGGAGTGAAAAAGAAAAAAAAAGAAAAAGAGATTGATAAGTTGGTTGATAAATGGAGAAAGTCAAGTAAAAGATGAAGATGGATTGAAAAGTGTTGGGGTAATTGTGCAAAAGTGTTTGGTTTTTATTCCCCTTAGCTCTTCTATTTCCGATGGTCTAACTTTATTTATCCTTGATATATCTTACCTTGACCTTGACCCCATTACAACCTGATTAAAGACCTTTTGATCTTTGTGTGCTTGTGATTTAGGTGGTGGAGAAGTAGAGGCTTGTCAAGCCTATGGTAAGGCATGTTTTCATGAGTTGGTTGAGAGTAAATACAAGCCAAAATACTTGAGTGAAAGGGAGTATATCTGTGAGGATTTATCATGTTGGCTTAACCCTGATTTTGGATAGACTGCCTTCCTGATTTGGATTGTTGAGAGAGGAATTCTGAATGCTTAGATTCCTTGAAAGAACTGATGTGTATAGATTTTTGCTCATTGTTCAATACTTTTGTTACTTTTTGGGAAGCATGTGCTTAGTTTTATGTTTTTGCCCAGGAGTGCAAAAGGTTAAGTGTGGGGGTATTTGATCTGTTAATAATTTCACTCTTGAATGTTCTTTGTTTGATCTAATTGTATTCCAAATGTGTTTAATTGCTTGACATTTAGTTAAGTTTCGATTTAGAGTTGTCTTTGGATGTTTATTGTGAAACTTTGCTTAAATGAGGTTATAGACACTCATAAACGTATTGTGATTTTCAGGAGATCTATGAGTGATGGAGTCCATTGGTATTGAGCTGTTGAGAAGAGAGTTAAGAGACTTAAGGGAATCAGTATCAACCTCTAGAAGCAAAGGAAGAAGAGCATTCATGAAGAATCAAGGCTGAATTCGAAGAAAGTGACTAACACGGCCCGTGTGAATTGACACGGGGTAGGCCGTGTGTCATTCTGACTTTGAAGACTGGAAAGTTTTGATCAACACGGCCCGTGTCAATTGACACGGGGTAGGCCGTGTACTCCTCTGACTTCACGAGGAAGAATTAATTTGAAGCCTTGATCGAGAACACGGCCCGTGTCAATTGACACGGGGTAGGCCGTGTTCCTTTCTGACCTTGGAATAGCTGGAAATTTGTCTCCAGAATCAGACACGGGTTGGGCCGTGTCACATGACACGGCCCGTGTCGTCGCACCAGGAAGTTAATTTCGTGCTTTAATGTTAAATTAGGTTCCCAAACCTATAAATAGGGTGGCTTAGAGTCCTTTAAGGTATTCTGAACGTAGAGAGACGTGAAGGAAACTGAGAGAAACACAAAGACCAAGAAGGGGAAGGATTCGATCAAGGATTGGAGACTCGAATTTGAGCGATCAAAGATCAATCACTCTCAAGCCTTGGAAACTAGTTTGATCTTTAGTTTTTCTTTTCTTCTTTTTGTTCTGAACAATGTTTTCTTTTAATTCTTCTTCTGTTTTTGAATTTGCCATGTGTGGCTAAACTTCTTGATTGGTTAAGGGAGGATGAAACTCTAGTTTTGATTATGTGAATCTTGCATACCTCTTTATATCAATACAATTATGTTTTTATTCATATGTTTCTGTTCATAAATCAATATAAAGGTTTTTATATTCTTGCCAAACTTCGAAAGTGGTAAAACTAGGATTGCTATGCGCGGTTGCGGTGGTATGACTAGTGAGACATATGATCTAAGTAATTTAATCCCTGTGTGATTAGATCTTAGTGTGATTGGTTTTCTAATTCTTAATGCAATAATTAGGTAAGTGTAAGAGCGGTTGCTTTACAAATAACTAATGGTTAGGGTTTGATTTGAGCGGTTCTTTGAATTAAGCGAAACTTAAGGAAGACATGGGATTTATCTCACAATTACATAAGAACATAATTGATCATGTTGGTATAAAGGATATGTAAGTTAGCATAATCATATAAATCTAGTGGTGGATTCCATCTCTTAACCAATATCTTTAACTTGATAATTCAATTTGTGTTTACTGCTTTTGATTTAAGTTTAATTTCTCTTTTTAGTTTTAATCAACAAAACCCCCTTTTACTTTTACTATTTATTTTTCATCAGAATTTAATTTAGGAATTGGATTGATAGTGTTAATTGAATTGGTTCTCTGTGGATCGACCCTTGCTTACTACAACTGGTTGCAAGGTTTTTATATTTTTGGTGGAACTCGGCAACTGTTTTTAATATTAATTTTTAATCGCATTCCACACCACACCAGAGGCATTAGCAATGTATGGATAGTAAGGCATGTAGGGAGGTTGGAAGGATGGTTGAGGGTTAACAGGTGCCTGGCTATGTTTCCCTTGGGCAAAACTCCTTTGATCGAAAGTCATAGCATGGGCTTCTCCTTCTCTTTTCTTCCCTGTTGGGGGATTTTTGGCACTAAATGTCCCCATTGAGCTTTCAGCAATCTTTCCACTTCTCATTCCTCCTTCAATTCTTTCCCCAATGATGACCATGTCTGAGAAATTCGACGACACACTCCCTATCATTTTGTCATAGAAGGGTGATTGGAGGGTGTCAATGAATGTCGCCACCATTTCTCTTTCTGTCAATTGGGGTTCAACCTGAGCAGCTATCTTTCTCCACCGCTGAGCATATTCTTTAAAGGTTTCAGCTCCTTTCTTAGCCATATTTTGCAACTGTAACCTATCTGGTGCCATATCGATGTTGTACTTATATTGCTTCAAGAAAGCATCAGCCAAGTCCTTGAAACATCGTATATGAGCACGTTCCAGGTGTGTATACCAATTAGAAGCTGCCCCAGCTAAGCTATCCTGGAAGAAATGAATCAACAGGTTATCATCATGAGCATGGGATGCCATCTTGCGGATGTACATGGTCAGATGATTCTTTGGGCAAGTGGTTCCCTTATATTTTTCAAAATCTGGGACCTTAAACTTTGGAGGAATTACCACATTCGGGACAAGACAGAGCTCTGTGGCATCCAGAAGACCATAGCTACTTGCTCCTTCTATGGCTCGCAATCTTTCTTCCAGAACTTCTAATTTTCCCTTGGATTGAATGCCTTCAGTTGAAGGGTTCAGCGGAGAAGTTCCAGCGACTTTATGGGAAAAAACTGTGGCATGTAGAAGGAGGTTGGGCCTAAGTCGAGCCTTGTGGCCCTGAAGTAGGTATTACCAATGATGAGCCGCTCTCAAGAGGGTTGGTAATTTGGGATGACATAAAACCAGGAGAAATGCCATAAGGTGGAATAGAAACCGGGTACTGAGAAATCTCACTGGTATTTGGTTAAGATCCTTGGAGAGGGTTTGAACTCGTTGGGACTGTCGGTGCACTGCCCTCAGGAATATTGGTGGATAATGGTGGCACATAACCAGGTGGAAGGCCATATGGTGGGAATGAAGATGCCTGTGTTTCAAGATTATTTGAGTAAATTGTGAGCGGCATCATGGCCCCTTGAGAGGTGACACTAGGATATTGCCAAGGAACTGGCGTAAAGCCGGGCGGGTGAGCAGGCGTGGCAAAAGGATCATCATTTGCCTTTGAAGGAGTCCCTCTCGTGTTCTTCGTTTTTTCCGAGAATTTCCAAGATCTTGGTCATTTGTTCCTTTAGGCAAGCTTACTTCACTTCTCAACTCTTCTTGTGACTGACCCAGTTCATCCATGACTCTTGATTGAGAGCGAGTCCTATATGGGTGTCGTAGAGACAGTTTTCCTTTCTGTATTCATTTTTTTATTAGAAAATATGAAAAAGGAAAAGAAAATACAAACAAAAATAAAACTATGCATGTAGAGACGTGATCCAAAGCAGCAAGCGATATCGATAAACCTCATTTATTCAAAAGGAAAAAGCTCTATGGTCATAGAGAGTTTTACACATATTGATCTTTGCTACTCCTCAAGTCAGATGGAGGAGTTAGCTTTACAAAACAAGATTACATCAGCATTCCTAGAACAAGAAACTAATTTCAGTGAAATTTTCCTAGGAAGTCAAGGTCCTTTCTAACCCGAGTTAGAATATCTTGGTTTTCTCCTGGTGCTAGCTTGGCTTCCACTTTAATGATTTCTCTTGCCCTTTTTCTTGAATGGTTGGAGATTTCCCTCATATTATCAAGAACCATTTCGGCTTTCCGCTCCATTTCTTGGCTTGCAATACGATAGAAATTCTTTTTATTAGTCAAGAAAAGAACATCATCCTCTAACCGATTCTTCTTACTTTCCAAGAAAGTAGACCATTCAACATGTTTTTCTAAATGTTGATTCAAGATTTTAACTTCATTCTTGAATTCTTGAAGTTGATTATCCTTCCCCTGAATGATTGTTTCGAGGGCTTGACATGTTTTCCTTAACCTCTCTATTTCAATATCTTTAGAGGCCATTTGTTCTTGACTTTGGATTTTTCTTTCTGCAGTGCTAAGTTGATCTTCCAAGGACCTTCTCTCAGTGGTCCACTGCCGATAAATGATTTCGTACCGCCCCTCCTTCAAGATAGTAGTCATTGGGTTCATTAAATTGGTGCATTGGTAACTCTGGACCCTGTACCTTGGGAGCAAGAAACCCCTTCCTTCTATTAGCCTGCCAAATTAAGTATTCCGGTGTCGTTTCAGACGATGGGAGACCAGGCTTCACACTTCTTGTGTCCTTCCAATCTTCAATGACTTCTTTTATTTTATGACTGGTTCCTTCATCGCCGTATGAGAATTCAAATTTGGACAGTCCATGAGTCATTGGAATGAATTGCAGAGATGTCATTTGTCTTCGGACCATAGCTGGAGCATAGCCCACTACTCCCCATGGGCCAATAAGTGGAACCCAAGGTTTGCTTCCACATCTATATATGGTATAAGTGTGAGGAAACCACTTGGCCCTCTAGACCACTTCTTTTATTTCCATGAAAAAACGGATCCATTTCCTCATCGTCGGAGTTCGGGGAGGCCAATTGTCACGACTATATAGAGAGAGCGGGTGCTTAGGTATGACATATTGTTTCAGATCAATTTCTGGATGATTAAAGCACTTCAACGTTGGCATATGACTAAGCATCCATACTGCAAGTAATGGTGCACATCCCCAAAACCTTCCTTTTTGATGGACTCGGCAGTAGTTCAGAGATCGAATTGTCTCGGCTAAAATTGGTGGGGCTGGGTGTACCCCATGCTCGATCTGCTCGAACAAATTGATCACATGTCCATCTATTTGATTTTTCCATCTCGAAAAAATTACTAACCCATAAATAGCAAGGGTTAGTGCTACCAAACCAAACCTTTGATCAATTTGAGCTTCAACCAGCCTAAGCAAGAACTCCGAATCTAGACTTCGTCCTTCATCCACCATGTACTTGTCCAGTTCATTGGCATGAATCCCTATCAATTTGGACAGCATCCTTCTGGGCGTCTTCTTAGGGTCATGTGAGTACACTTTGTCCTTTGGCACGTCATCTCTATTAAGAAGCCTAGCATACTCCTCAATCGTGGGCACCAAGTCAAATTATCGGAAAGTAAAACACCGATATGAGGGGTCCCAAAAATGGAGCATAGCTTTCAACATTTGGAGTTCAGGGGTGATAAACATGAGAGCTGCAATATCTCCATACTTGTCATTGAATTCTTCTTGTCTTCTCATGCTACACCACACATTACGGAGCCTCCTTAAGTCATTTTGCTCAAAGTCATGGCTCCCCTTTAAGAGAGGTAAAGGAACATCCTCGCGATGCAAACTATTTCCTTCCTTGGCTTGAATTCTTGCAAACTCTTCACCGACAACCCTGATACTCTCTGTCACCTCAGACATTAGAGTCATCTTTCCCTTATTCATGCTTGAGGTTTATCGATATCTTCACAGGATTGGACCACATATGCAAATGCAAGATAAAAGAAAAGTTAACAACTACAAAATAAAAGACAAACAGAAATTCCTCATATGTTAGAGGAAAAGGGGTACCTAATCTTGGTACCCATTCAGCAGGATGAGTTCTATGGACGATGGTAGCTCTAAGATCATATCTACAAGTGAGAGCTTTGGTTCTAGACCCCTAACAGACAAAAGGTCCCCAAATTGTCTCTTGCTGACACCAACACTTTGGCTAGCAAGAGTCCTCCATCCTCACCCATGATAGGTTACAAGCGGAAAGAGTTCAATTTGAGCGAGGGGTTTTCATGTGCCTAAACGGAGACCAACGGTCCCACAAAGCAACACTACTTCATCCTCTGTCTAAGCCTACAAGGTACTGAGCTCGGGTAAGGAGCTTGTGTGTGAAAGTGTACATGAGAGAACTTATTTACAAAGTAAAAATATAATACATATAATACAAACAAAATGTACAATAATATGAAACAAATAACAAATAAACAAATAAAACAAAAATAGACCAACATAATTAAAGAGCAAATCACATGAGATTAAAAATAAGGTTTAACCCTCTAACTTTCCCCAGCGGAGTCGCCAGCTATCGCAACTGTCTCGAAGGGCGCTGCGAAAATAAAAAGCAGTAAGGAGGAAAAGACCTCGGGGTGTTGGGAGTCGCCACCAATCGCTTTATCCATTAAATGGAATGGCGCAATTGGACACCTAAAAGATGGTCTACGTTTCAGAGTTTTAGGTTCGGGGGTTGATTACGGGTAGGGAAGGTGTTAGCACCCTACACCGTCCGTTCTAAGAACGATTACCTATTTAATCTAATGTTATTTGCAAGATTAATTTAATTGGTCATTTATTAATTAAAAGAAAAGAAATTTTTTATTTTTTTATTTTGACATGTCCCATTTTGTCAAGCATAATATCAAGAATGATAAATGACTAAGACAAGCAATAGGTGGCTAAATAGCCATTATTTTGGAACAAATTCTAAATCTACAACATATTATATAAAAGTGGTGAATCAAAATTTTATTTTTTTGAAGAGAAGTAATTTTCAAAATAAATGGCCAAATAAAACATTATTTCAATGAATAAATTTTAATTCAAAGAAACTTGTTTGAGGCAAGAGAATGTTTTTTTTATTAAAATAAATGGCCAAATAAAATCTCATTTATAATAATAAAAAAAATTAGGCACAATGAGATTTTTGTAGTAATTTCAAAAATAAATTAAAAAATAAAAGTTTTCATAAAAAGTAAAATTTTAATTCACCACAATCATGATATTGAATCGTATGAAATTGTTCACTTTTATTTGAATATTTTATTTTACAAAAAGAAAAGTTTTATTTGGGTTTATTAAAAAAATGTATTTTAATTTACATAATTATTTTAATTTTTATATGGGATTAGACGCATACGGCGCTTCCCAAGAAAATCCAATATAAAGCCTCAAGATTATCGGGAAGAGTGTAATCGATCAGCGCTCCGATCCTCTCCCAATTTTTTCACATAATAGCCGAGCTTTATTTGATTAATACAACAATAATTAAATTAAAATCACATACTAATGAGTATAATATTCATAACAACAAATAAAATATTATGTATTTTTTATTTTTTTTTTTTTTTTATTTTTCTTCTTTTTTATGTATTTTTTATTTTTATTTTTTATTTATTTTAAAGGAAAACAATTTCATTTTTTAAGCTTTTTATCTATTTTCGTTTTTGAATTTAAAAAAAAAAAGGAAAAAGGGTGGTCACCAGACCACCCAAATTTAAATATACATATATATAATAATAATAGGAAAGGGTGGTCACGGTGACCACCCCAAAAAAAAAAAAAGGTAAAGAAAAGGGGGACAAGGCTGTCCCCCGTAACTTAAAAAAAGACAAAAAGGAGAAAAGGTTGGTTTTTTTAAAAGAAAGAATCAGAAAGAGACCCTTTTGGTCTCTGATAAACAAAACGAAACAGAGAATGAAAGGGAGACTTACGGTGGTGACGAGATGGGTGCAGGTGATCAGATCCGGAGCGGTGCGTCTGGTGGAGCTGGGTCGGCGACGAGTTCGGATCTAGACAGTTCTCACAGCTGGTGGAGGCGCTGAGTCGACTCGGTTGAGGTGAGTTTGTGGTTATAGTGAAGGTTGAAGATAATGATGAATAGTGGGAGGGATTTTCGTATCTGTGGAAATTTTTCTTTTTTTCCGTATGAATTTTCAAGTCTATGATTGCTTTGTAATTGCTCTTTTTTTTTTTTGTTTCTGAAGTCCCCTCTGAACGATTGAATCCTCCTATTGTATTTTTCTTCTCCTTTTTATTCTGCTTGAGATGCCATTACCAATTGATTTGCACTAATTTTCATTCAATTTGCAACGATTGGAATACAAATGGAAAAGAAAACTGACAAAAGTTTTTAATCCAATTTAGTGTAGTCAGTTTGTGGAGGCTAGGGCTACAAAAGAAATGGAAAGGGAAAGGAAGGGTTGAGATGGAAAATGGGTTATGGGTTAAAAACGAAAATGGGTTACGGGTTGAGATGGAAATTGGGTTGGGTTGACCCGTAGTGACAATTTTTTTCTCTTTTTTTTTCTTTTTTTGTTTTGTAAAGAAAGAAATTAAATTAAATAAAATAAAAATGAAAATAAATAATAAAAAAATGGATAAAATTGGGTATCAACAATATGTCTCTCACTTTTTCTCTCTCTCTCAACATGGTATCAGAGCGATACCATCCTCCATGACCTGTCCCGTCATTTTCGCTGCTGAGTTTCCAAATATCTGGAACTCCGATTAGCCGCCTCTGGTTGCCGAGTTCTCCTTTCGAGACCTTCTTTCTATATCTTTTTCGATCAATCGTGTTTCCATTTTGGTTTGTCGGCTTTTCTCTCTTACCGCGACGTCTTTCCGACATCTCATCTCTCATCTCCGCTGCATCAGCTGTCCAGCCGCCTCTTCGGCCGCTGCTATTCTTTCCTGACTCGTCTCTGCCTCCTTTACACAGATCTGCCCTAAGATCCTTCATTTGACATCTCTATCCATTTGTTCACTTGCGTTGAGACTTTCAGGTACCTTGTACTTTCTGTTTTTGGTCATTATACACTGATCCATGGCTGTTTTACCCTCTTTCCAGACTCCTTCGCCGTTCGTTTGCCTCACCACATCATCTCAACATATACTTTAATGCCGGTGTTTGTCATGTCATTCTTTTTCCACTAATGAATCATACTAGTGGTGACTTCTCTTCCCATGGACGATTATTCCGGTAGTGACTTCTCTCCCACAAATGAATCATGCTAGTGGTGATTTTTCTTCCCATCGACGATCATTCCGATGGTGACTTTTATTGGTTTTGACTCACACCAGTCCCCAGCTTTGCCCCAGATGCACTGACCCTGTCCGTCTTAGTCCCAGATGCATTGGTCTTGTCTCCATCCCAGATTCAATTGCCTGCCAATGTCACACTGTTTGGCGCATTATGTTTTTAGTTTGTTTTCTTTAAGATGTAATTGTAACAAGCTTAAAGCTTAGTAAACTTTACCTTGAAGGGGAGTGTTAGAATATCTAAAAAATATCTTAAAATATCTTTATTGTATCTTGAAATATTTTAGGATATCTCATAGGATCTCTTAGGATTTATTTTTTATTTATTATATTTTCTGATTTATTTCCTTATTAATTAAGATTAATATCCTAGTATTAGTATAAATAGAACTATTGAGTTTGTCTTTTGTATCACAATATCATCACACCAATATCAATATAGTCTTCTTATTTTGAGTATTCATTTTGGGAACTTGCTCTATCAATAGGGTATCTCATAGGATCTCTCTGAGAACTTGCTCCTCTTCCTCCTGGGAAGTCTGTTGTAGGTTGCAGGTGGATTTATACGGTCAAAGTTGGCCCTGATGGTACTCTTGATCGCCTCAAGGCTCGTCTGGTGGCAAAAGGGTATACCCAGATATTTGGTTTGGATTATGGGGACACTTTCTCACCAGTGGCGAAGATGGCTTCTGTTCGGCTTTTTCTGTCTATGGCCGCTATTCGCCATTGGCCCCTTCATCAGCTGGATATCAAGAATGCTTTTCTCCATGGTGATCTGGAAGAAGAAGTCTACATGGAGCAACCTCCCGGGTTTGTTGCTCAGGGGGAGTCTTCTGGCCTCGTTTGTCGTCTACACAAGTCTTTGTATGGTCTCAAACAATCTCCTCGGGCTTGGTTTGGGAGATTCAGTACTGTTGTTCAGCAGTTTGGTATGACTCGCAGTAAAGCTGACCACTCTGCCTTTTATCGTCATACAATCCGAGGCTTATCTATTTGATTGTGTATGTAGACGACATTGTTATCACAGGCAGCGATCACCAAGGTATAACTCAGATAAAACAAACATCTCTGTCATCATTTTCAGACCAAAGATCTTGGCAAACTTCGTTATTTCTTGGGAATTGAAGTGGCACAGTCCAATGATGGCATAGTTATCTCACAAAGGAAGTATGCTATGGATATTCTTGAAGAAACGGGACTATTGAATGCAAAGTCAATTGACACTCCTATGGATCCCAATGTTAAACTTTTACCGGATCAGGGGAAGCCATTTTCAAACCGAGGAAGATATAAACGATTGGTTGAAAAACTTAACTATCTTACTGTTACCCGTCCAGATATCTCATTTGCGGTGAGTGTAGTAAGCCAATTTCTAACTCACCTTGTGAAGGACATTGGGATGTAGTGACTCGTATCCTCAGATATATTAAGGGAGCTCCAGGAAAAGGCCTTATCTATGAAGACAAAGGACACACTCAGATTGTTAGATACTCAGATGCTGATTGGGCGGGTTCTCCTACTGATAGGAGATTCACTTCTGATTATTGTGTATCTATTGGAGGTAATCTGATATCCTGGAAGAGTAAGAAACAAAATGTGGTTGCAAGATCAAGTGCCGAAGCAGCATATCGTGCCATGGCCTCAGCCACTTGTGAGCTCATTTGGTTAAAACAGTTTCTTAAAGAACTTCAGTTTGGAAACGTTATACAAATGACTCTTATTTGTGATAACCAAGTCAGACTTTGCATATTACTTCCAATCCAGGTGTTTCATAAGAGAGGACCAAACACATTGAAATAGACTGTCACTTTATTAGAGAGAAGATCTTGTCTGGAGACATCACCACCAGCTTTGTCAATTCAAATGATCAACTGGCAGATGTTTTCACTAAGTCTTTGAGAGGTTCTCGAGTAAACTATATTTGTAACAAGTTTAGTACATATGACTTATATGCTCCAACTTGAGGGGGAGTATTGGAAACTGTATATAAATATAATTAGGTGTAATTAGTTAGTCCCACATCATGTAAATTATGTAATTATTTATTACTTATTAAATATATATTCAGTCTCCGTAATGTAGTTGAAACACACAATTTTCTCATATGTCTCTCACTTTCTCTCTCTCTCAACAATATACATCTCTAGATTCTCAACGCTACCTCACAAACCCACAAAAACACACTTTCTTATTCTTCTAAAGAATGTCTGGGGTTTGGGTTTTCAGGAACCGTTCAATCCAGCTAGACGGTGGCCAGCAGAGGCAAGTGGCAAGGCGCAAGGTGTTGGTTCACACCGAAAGCAATGAGGTCATTACCTCCTACGACATGCTAGAGAGCAAGCTAGGCTCACTGGGGTGGGAGCGTTACTACGATGACCCTGACCTGCTTCAGTTCCACAAGCACTCCACCGTGGACCTCATCTCCCTCCCAAGGGATTTCAACAAGTTCAAGTCCATTCACATGTATGACATAGCGGTCAAGAACACGAATGCCTTCCAAGTTAGACACCTGTAATTAATTAACTGGAATGTGTGGACACCTGCGTTTGACTGTTTTGTGTGCTACACATAAATAAACTACTGGAGTAATCTCTTTGTCTTTGATTCTCTTGAGGGTTCTTTGAGCTTAATTAGTACTCCAATAGAGATGTTTTGGTTTTGATTTTAGAATAAAGGTCATCCATGTGGGGTGTCCATAGATATATTATTAGTCGTGGTCAATAACAAGCTTCAGGGCTTTGTTGGAATTAAAGCTATGGTGTTATATATATGTTCAATAAACATTTTTCCAAGAAGCATGGGGGTGCTTATTAATTATATAATAAATGATTAAATTACTTTCATATTTTTTATTATTATTGTGTTTATTACATAGAGCATTCTTTTTTCCCCCTCTTACTAGGTGTATCCACACCCAATTCCTGCTCGGATGTATTATGCCATGCTGTTGGCCAAAAGTTACTTCCAGTAGGATTAACAATTTTGCTGATCAAGTTATCATTTAATGATTATTTTATAGTAAAATGTCATTTCACATATTACCTCACAAGTTAACAATTTAATTGACCAATATGTAGAGTTAAATACAGTGCTTTTATTATAAATAAGATTTTATTTAAATTGTTATAATAAAAGAGAAATACATAATAAATATAAAAATACAAGAGAATGTAAAATAATTGCTTTAATTAATTTTTATTCTCTCTCTCTCGTGTTCAAAAAACAAGATGAGGTTTTCCACTTACTAATGGCAAGAAAATTACGTAAGCAGAAACAGATACAAAACATCAAGATTTTAACCTAAAAAGCTCCTTGAAAGGTAAAAATCACATGACTTGACAGCCCAACAAGTTAGCATCCATTATGATTTGTCATCAAGTTTTAGTCATCAATGGTTACCAAAAAACTCAGCAACATAAATAAGCAACAAATTAAGTTTGACAAATAGGAATAGAAAAGATGTAAACTCCCCCAAGACAGAGAAGTAGCTGCATCAACAACTTCAGAAGTTTAGAGTGTCCTTTCAGCAATCTCATTGTTTAGATTGAAGAATCGAATGTCCCGAACATGCTGACCAAATTTCAGCAAAATCGGACCACAAATGACACTCCGTTGGTCAATTTGATCAAAGCTGTGCAATATAAAAAAATTACAGCAAGGGGACTGCGATTTTTCCTCTCTTTCTCTCTTCTTTTATGAAACTCACCCACTTCTCTTAATCCTTCAAATGCTTCTTAATTGAGCAAATTTTGTTCGCCACACTTATAAGTGGAAATAACAATTGGGCTTGCACAAATTTAGCCTTCTATTCCACATAGGAAGGGAGCCAATTCCAACATATAAAGGTTAGTTTGGTGTTTCCTTCAATTCAAAGATGAGCATTATGTAAAAACTTTTATACGAAAAACACATTCTTAAATTTTTCATCTCCAATTTTAAAAGTATAATGAACCAACTCTAACTATCAAATAATCACATTTGATTGATTATTTTGTCTTTACTTATATAAATATCATTATAGCATTTTCTTTATTAAAATACTCTTAATAAAAAAATAATTAATTAGCTTAACTAGTTGGAGGACTTAAATATAATTTATCAAAAACGTGTCAAGGGAAGAAAGAGTAGCAGGCTTGCGTGGACAACAATCTAGAGGTAAGGCCTTTGTAGCATTGCCCAAACTGGTCGATCATTGGGCCAATTGCTGTAGTGCATTCTAGGCTGAGTCTGATTTCGTTAAGACTCTTATAAAGCCTTCTTGAAAGCCCAAAAAAGAAAAGTCGTCCTCCCCGTAGAGATTCTATTATTATTATGACAGAAGCAAGAAAAAACCGAACTTATTCATAAACTTGTACCAACTACGAAATTCTATATCAATTCATCTTCCAGTGATATAATATAATGAATAAGAAGAAGCTTTACATCAATTCATCTTCCAGTGTTTGCCTTCACAATTTGTGAGAGTGATGGCTTTTTTAAATAATTTAATTTTGATATATTATCAATATAATATTTTTTTACACCATCAATTAATTATTAATCATCACATATGTAATTTTTGAAATAATTATTATGAGAATCAAATATATTTTATAACGTAATAATACATAAGTATAAAAACTCTCATAGTACGTTCAAATTAAATATTTTTTAACAGGACTAGTATCATCCTTTTGGGTGGGAGTGCAACGCCCAAATAAGATTATGTGTGTGGAGAGTGAGTCAACGTAAAGTTTGAAGGAAAGGGATTTTGAGTGTGGGATGGAGAAAATTTGTAAGTGCTTGTTTAAGTGAAAATGTTGTTTTGTGAAATTGGATGTATTAGAGTTTTGGGTTTATGAAAAATAATTTTTAAAATTAGTGATTGTAATTATTTACTAAAATTAATAGATTAATTTTTAAAGTGATGAACATAGGTAGTGAACATCGAATTGCATTAAATTTCTTATGCTTTTGTGATTTCCAGTTTGCTTGATTTCATGTGAGTGATGATTTTTCCCAACTCTTAATTAGAATTAGAATCGGTTATTGCATAGGTAGCTAAAGTGAGACGTGCTAACATCCACATTCGAATATTATAAACGCTTACTCATTTTGGAAACTGTAAATAGCAAACTCTACTGATAGAAAATAAGATATGTCATTAGTGCAACATAAACCTTTTTTGTTTGCCTTCAAAATTTATCACCGCCATCCCATACCTACTAGCTTGTAACATATATATAAGCCTTGCTAATATAAACAATACTAGAAAAAATTGCATGAGCCACATATAACATTTAGTTAATTTCAAGAATCGGTTTTTATATAAATAATATAGTATCAATTCATATTCAAACTCCATTAAAGATAAGAAAAAGAAAGAAGAAAATTTGAAAAATAACTATATATTTTCATAATTCTTTATTTTCATAACTCCATTATGCTTTGTAGTTTTCCAGATACATAATTCTTTATTTTATGCACATGAAAATGCTAGAGATTTTCATATTCAGATACCTTAAGTGCTGTGTCATGAATTATGATGAGAAAATTAATAGTAAAGACTATTAAAGAATAATATTTAATTTAAAGAAACAAAAAATACTAAAAAATTATTAAAATTTTAATTAAAGAAAATAATCATCTAATTTTATTTAATAGTCAAAATTATCCTATTGAAATTCCCGATTATCCTTCTCTTGCCCTAATGTTTTTAAGTTCCTTCACTCATGATTTTATGATTAATTGGATAAAGATGGAGTGGTTCGCATGAATGAAAATGGTGGAGCCATTGGAGCTTGCCGGGATCCATGGTAGGGCATTGCACACAAACTCGTAGCTACCTGTTAGGAACTAGGAAGCCCTTAAATTATCCACATGATTTGACTTCATAAATGGTTGAGTAGAGGGAAATGAACTTGTTAGAGAACAATTTGGTTCAACACTAGCCCCGTTGAGACAACTCCTGCCCCCTGTTGCATTTGTTTGTTATGGAAGCAAAGTTCAAATGCTTACATCTGCAAATAAGACTCCCCTAAAACCCCTTCCAATTACAGTTGCAGTCATGAGCAAACTTGAGTCAAAGGCTCCGTCAACTTTTCCCCGAACTTCAGCACCATTCTTGTATTTAAAATCCAGAGTGATAAGAATAAGTAACTAGGAATAAAAAAACAAAAAATAGGACAAAAAAAATTTAGCAGAGTGGAATTCTAAAATTAGAAAGCAAAGGATTCAGCAGGTGTTGAATGGGTGCTCGCCCCATGGATTTCTCAGAGAAGAAGGAACATGGACAAAAATGGAGAATAAGATTTCATTAAAGATAATTTTAATTATTAAGTAAAATAGAATGATCATTCTCTTTAATTAAAATATGAATATTTTTTTTAATAATTTTAACTTTTTTGTTTTTTAAATTAAATATTACTTTTTAATGATGCTTAATATTAATCTTTCCAATTATAATCATCTAGATAATAAGCATGTTAAAAAATATAATTAACAACCATTATTCTCTTTTGTTCTTAAACAACCGCCATCCTCCTAACAAGACAATGTAAATGAGGATTGCCGCTATTGCATTTTCCCATAGCTAAGGTATATTATATTATTTGAAATAATCAAGTTAATAATAAATTATATTAGCTTGGTTATTTCAATCAATATAATATACCTTTGTAACTAATGTTAGTTATTGATTTAATGTGCCATATAATTTTCTATAGAAGCAAACTAACTTCTGTAGTTGAAAAACATTAATATAAATGATTGATTAATTTAGATAATATCATGTTACAATACTTACAACTAAACGTCTCAATTAAAAGTTACAAGATGTTTAAATAGGCATTTAATCATTTTTATGTGCTGATGATTATCGAGAAGTGTTTTATTTCAATATTGGGTGTAGCATGCATCAATACAAACTTTCAATCTTTATTTAGAATTTAAAAAATTAGACACGCATAAACAAGATATATGGTCGGTCGTCTAAAACTAGGTAAAAAATTATTGTTGAAACTAATCGTGCGTGCAGCCTTCGTTATCTCTCATATTATCCACCACTCGCACAAAAGGAAGCATTAAGTATAACACAATTACAATTGCATTCATTGCATCGTATAAATGTCTACACATCAGATTATGAGATCAGGGAGTGTATCTCGTTAGAGGAGTATTAATTGTGAAAGGTGAGAGAAGTGAATCTTGATCATTGAATCTTTTATGAATGGTCAATATTAAAAGATAAATACATGTGACTTTTTTAAGTAATCGCATGACCTTTAAGTAACTTTTAATCTTGATCATTCATATATGATTGTATGGTCAATATTTACTCCTCTCACCCTCTCATAATGAAAACTCCTCTCACTAGATATGCTCCCTATGAGATCAAATCCTATCTGGGGTTTAGTTTGATACTTTAATTATAAATCAATGATTTTTTGCCATATTTTCATTGTCAGTAAAAGGAATATGACAAGAAAATTATCTCCTTAAAATGGCCTTATGAGAGAATTGATCCTACATTCCTTATGTTTAGTACTTTATTCTCAAAATAAATATGTAAATTCCCTCATTCCATCTTTTTAATCAAAGTTAGGCATAAACCTAATTAACAATACATAAGCAAACAAACCATTCTCTTAGCTTTAACCTTATTCTTTTCTATCAAGAATTCCCTCATCCTTCATTTCTCTCCACATTTAGAAAAATTCTCATATCTGAAATATACCCATTAACAAAATACTATAACATAGTAAACCCAATCGGGTTTTCTTGTGAATTTTTTAACTCCTAGTAGAATGCAGAATAAATTCATATACCTAGGCGGGGCCTTAAGATGCCCAAACTGTTAGATGATCATTAATTTGGAAAAATCACTTTGAAGAAAAATTCCTCTTCTGAAGCCAAGTACCAAAATTAATGGTAGGGATATGATGTTTGCTCGAATTATTTAATATGTCATATGTAGAGAATTTGAGTTATGTTTAAAAAAATGAAAAACTTAACTAGATTAATTAAAAGTAGGAGTCTTCTAATTAAATCAGATGTATGTTAATACTAATTATAAGAGATGTGCAGCCATCAGTACGTATATAAATAAATAATATGGTGTGTCTGTATATATATATATATTACTCTAATGGGGAATTAAGCCTTGTCGTATCCAGTTGCCTCTCTTACGGAAGCCATGGCGTCTCAAGGTCCCATCTAGCATAGCTACAAAATTAATGGTCAAGAAGAGTACCAAAAATTAACCATGTACTTAAAAAAAAAGACCGTAAACCTAGCCATGTTGTAGTTTTGTTTATCTCCCTTTTCTTGCTAATCAGATTAGCATAGTGTGCCAAATTAGTTTATTGCTTAATCAGTCATAAACATCTTAAAGAGTAAATAAATGATACGTGGAGATACTTTAAAAATCAATGAGAATGACATTCATGCAGAATGACAAAATATATACATGAACTAAATATATTTATAAGAATTTATATTACAATAGACAGAAGCTAGCTAATTGACATAAGTATCAAAATTTATTTCATCATAAACTCGAAAAAAAAACACTTATTTATAAACTAAAGATATAAATAATAAATTTACGTGAAACCTTACTCATTGCAGTGAAATCGACGACAATCCTTAACATTGGTGTACACCCCAGAAGCTCAATCTCATATCTATATCTTCTTCTTCTTTTTTCCCAAATATTTGCACTTCTATTTTTATTATATATGTTTTTAAAAAGTATGCGTTATTTAATGGATATTTTTAGGAAGACAGAGATAATTACATATTGGCTCATTAATTGACTTGCTCCATATAATTATATATGATCAAATTTACACATTTTGTTTCTAAAGGAATATATCTGTAAATAAGCAAACACCAACTTTTGAACCTGAGCCATAAAAAAAACCCTTCGAAATCTTAAATATAAGTGAATACAATTTATATTGACTATGAAGCTAATCCTTACAATTGAGGTTATCCCTTACTACAAGTTCTCATAAGCTTGAATCATAATATTGTAAACTCCTCAATTAATGAACTCAAACTTACTTACCATTTGAGTCACTTTTTATAAATATAGTAATCGAAGTATCTAAACTAACATTGACTGTAATGCACCAGCCAGCAATACATTTTCGGTTGAGTCTGATTAAATTGCTCTATATTTTATCACATACGTCGACTTTATATGTAATTATTATTATAAATTCATCGGACTAATTAATATTTCTCGTAATAGCAGGATGATTGTTATGAGATTTTGGAAGTAGAAAATCACATGCATTTTGCAAGTTGAAATGGCCTTTTCATCTATGATAAAAGTAAGTTTATCTCTAAAATAAATAAGTAAAAATTTATCTATTTTTATTTAATAAAATACATAAAAATCTCTATTTATTAAATAATTTAAGAATAAATATATATTTACTTTCTCATTTTAGATACAAACTCTCTTTAAAAGAATATTTTCCTTTCATCTAATTCGTCAGAAAGCACTATATTTACTATTAGCTTTTCAGAAGAACTTATCAATTAAAAATCTTTTTGGCCAAAAATCATGTGACAAAATCAGGTGTATTTTGGTTGAATTTGATCACACAACCTGCATAAATCTCGAGTTTAATGGCATGGGTAGTATCTATTGGTTAAAAAAAAATGGTCATCTAAAATGTGATTCTTAAAAATTGATGATCTTTGGTACCTGTTAGAAAGCAACCTATATTAGTTCATAAAAAAAAAAGCAATCAATTACATAACGCAAAGCCCTAGCCAACAACTCCCTTTAGTGACTAGATGGATCATAGCCCTTCTTTTAAAAGGAGAGCCTAATATGGAAAGGCATATACATCTATGAAGGATGCTGATACGAGCAAGGATCTTGTTTTGTTAAATATAGGACTAGGATTTTGGCTTTTCTATGGGACAATCACATGGGCTTTGTTGTATACATGTGCTGATGGAGGAAGCTTTCCCTCTACTGTGGAGCCAACTCCTTTATGATTCTCAATGTTACATGGGATTAAAGAAGCAAGCATGATGCACGTCTAGAAAGGTTCTTGTTTTGAGGCTAAGGATATGTTCTCCGAATAACTTTATTGCAAAAATAAATATGGGCAAAATCCCAAAAGTACTAATGGGTAATGCTGACATGGCTTATCATGAAAGCTCAACATGGGAAATTTTGTTTTGGATGTTGAGGATCAAAATTGTCTAAGGTGAACAAGTTTTTGTGCCAACCTATTTGTGTGTGTGGATTACTAAAGAGTTGTAAATATAAAACAATTTCTATTCACTTTCAGCCTAAATGTATTTTCTACATATATTAACACATTATTAAAGAAATTTGTCTGTAACAACTATTTAAAAAGTCAATTTTTTAAATAATATATTAACATATAATTTGATAGTAATAAGAATATAATTTGATAGTAATAAGCTTTACACTAAAAATAAATAAAATAAGCAATGGTGTCTTGTAATGGTGGGCTTTAAAAAAGATATTGTTATCTCCTATTATAAAACCCTGGGGATTCATTTTTTTGTTTATTAAAAAAAGTTCTCTTATATTCGTTGGTGCCTATCAGCTGCTTGTAATAAGAATTTACATATATTGCTTTGAATTTATAGGAGAATTTATATGGAGCTATCAACTAATTGACAGAACATAACAAATTGAAGAGACTCACGTGGTCCAATGGGCATCAAAAGGAATTTGAGAGAAATTGAGAAAAGGAGAAGCCCCCATCAAAATCTTTGTCATGATAAGGCAAATTAATAAAATTTTGGTCTATGTAGTTCAGCGTCACATTCACAGGACCGTGTGGCACGAGGAGGAGATGGCAAATTGAAGCAGAGTCACGACCACGGTGTTGGGTTAAAGAGAATGTGTGCCCTAAAGGCCTACAAACTTTGATGGCTCAACTTTGATTTGGTTGGGTGGGATAGGGGTTTTGGAATCTAGCTCTACGTTTATTCACTCCCAAGTTGTTGTGCTTGCTCCTCCATGGACATTTCCCCATCTTCCAGTAAATTCTATTGGTACGAACCTAAAACTCCCAAACAATTGATCAACATATATAAGACAAATAAATAATTTGTAAATCACATGTAAAAAAGTATGCCTTCTCTTGTATTTTGTTGACCCCAAATTAAAAAGGTTCATAAAGACTCAAAACAAACTATTTGTGCATTTTAATTGGAGAATGATGTGTTGTTGCAGTCAACTAAAAATAAAATATATATTTTTAAAAATACATGTAATAATGTGAGTAAGGGTCGTTCTCAAGGAGAGTATCTAACTTAATTTTACACTAGGTGAATGTGGATAATAAGTTTTGAGTATAACGAAAATAATTTTAAAAAAACAACTAAGGAACAATTCAAATTAAATTATCAAAATTAATTAAAAGAACAAACCTTAGTTTAGATCAACATTTACCATCAGAATTTTACAACTAATCATCAATGCAAATATATATCAATTCACATTTTGAATATTCACCATTGAAACTATTTTTCTATCTCTCCTTAATCGTAGTTAATTAGAAAACAAGTTATCTAACTAACCCTAACTATTAAACATCCCAAGACAAACGCTAAATGTTTAATTTAGTAGCAACTTTAAGAATTAGAGAGATCAATGAAATAAAATAATACAAGCACAAGCGGTTGCATTTAATTTAGTCAAGCGTTCTTTCTAAGATCTAATAATTTCTGACGTAGCAAATCATTAAATCTTAATTGTTTCACAAATTAGAGGGATCAAACAATCACAGATTTGATATCTAATCTAGTGATAGATTGCAACGAATAATAAAATTAGTAGGCCTCCTAGTAATTAAATGAAATGATCATGAAAATAGTTACAGAAGAGCATTCGATGCTCAAAGCATAAATTGAACAATAAAAATAAATTAAATATCACAGTTTTATTGATTTTGAGGCTTTAATTTTTTTCTCATAATTATAAAATTTAGCCATGCAGAGCCATAGATGAAAACTTGAAGAAGAAGAAGTGGCGTGTGTGAAAATCTGATGATTACTTCCCGACAACGATTTCATATAACATTTAAAAAAAATTTAAGTCATAACTCACAAGTACAATTTATCTAAACTAAAATAAAAAAAGAATAAGTCATATATAGAAAACATGATTTATCTAAAATATAATAAAAAAGAAACAAATAAGTCCTGCTTCCCAAACATGCCTTAGAGGGTGTTTGTTTCATATTTTTTGGGTCTCCGGCATCTTTTTTTTCGCAAAAAAGCTGTTGCCCTAACTCAGTAATGTGTTGGCATTTTGAAGGAAAAAAAGCAACAGCTTTTATGATGAAAAAAAGTTGTTGCTATGCCATCTAAAATTTGAGCTATTTTATAAAAAAATATTAGATTATTTTTAATAGTAATATGTAAATATTATTTTGTTTTTAATTAAATAATTTTTTAAATTATTTTATATTTATTTTAGTAATTTATTACATAAAAATAAATTTTTTATATTATTTAATTAAAATAGATTAATTTAAAATTATTTTTTAATTAATATATCTATATATAAATTTTTTTTCTATAATTAATTATAACAAAAAATATTTATATAATAATTAATTATTAAAATAATTTAATTTTCACAATTATCTCAAACACGTATTTATTATACATTACTATTCGTCTTATAACTTTTTAAAAATTAAATTTTAACTTTCCTTATATAATAAAATTCATTTTTAAAATACATCATTTTCAACAACAAAAAAAAGTACTTACTCCTCTTATCATAAACCCCCTGCAATAGTACTTGTACTGCATGAGTCAGTGTATGGTTAAATTAAAGCTTGAGTTTTTGATACATTAATTTGATTGGACACCGACTCTTTCATGGAGCTATTGCAGGTTCAAATTTAGGTATTATTAGTCTATCGATCTTCTCTAAATCCTAATGGGGGAGGATTAGAGCTTTAGTTTACACGGATCATTACCTAGAAGGGAAATGCAGATATTAAGTACTATAACTTGTAAATATATATGAGCTCTCTGCCTAACCCATTCCCTATATAGGGTGAAAGAAAGTTGCAAAAGGACGGTTCATATAGTCATTTTCAAAATGTCTTCAACATATAGGGATTTGGTTTGAAGGGAGAAAAAGTTTATTATTCCCTGTTATTATCCAATGTACCCCACGCAAATTATAGTAATATAATTTGAAGGCTGGCGATTTGAATAGTCAACACTAGTTAGGCAAACAAAAACCCTTTTTACCGAAAGTAACAATTAGCATAGACAGTTAGGCAGCATAAACAAAAACAAATGCTTGGAAAGCCTCCCCCATACACATGGATGCCCTAATGAAAATCAACAATGTTATTTTCCGCACCCAACGACCAGAATTAATTGAGATCAGTTCCTTTCATGTTTGGTCCCCACCCCCACTATGCATTTCCTGATATCCTTCCGCACAAACCATAGGAAAGCTTTTTCAAAAGAGCATATTATTATTTACTTAAGTCTACAGTGCCATGAGCATCCTCCTTTCTACTTTAAAGAAATTTATTCCACAACCACATTCAAGTCCAAATTATATTTCTTCCCAATTCTCTCTCTCAAACATATTTTTCTTCACCAAGCTAGACTTTATCATGCAATTTTGTGACGCAGCTAGATTGAAGTTTTTGGCCTCATTAGTCTGCCCAATTAATAAGCATGATTCGCTATATTTCAGGTGCAGATGTGCTTCTTTATAAATGACACTTTCTTTGTATACACTATACACCTAGTAAGCAGAAAGCGTATTTGTCACACACACTCTGTACGTATATATCTACATAGAGTTATCAATTCTCCGACTTAATTTGTTCTAGAATAAATCTTTCTCCTCCAAACAAAACAAAGATTCTCTAAGTGGGGTTACAATACTTTGGACTCAGCAAATGGTTAAGGGAATCAGTATTCCCCCCAAGCCAATTAAGACCAAGGCAGACGAGATGTGCCCCCAAACACGCTTTCCCCAAATAATAATGTTATATACACACATTACACATACATGATTACTTCACATTTATATAATTTTCATAATTTGATTAAAATAGATCTATTTTATTTTTTACACACATATACTTTAATTCTTTCGTTATATATATATACCCTATTCTCCCCTCCCCAGCTCGCATTGCTCACACATCTCTACGCTAGCTCACAAACCCTCAAAAACACACACTTCCGCTTGTTCTTGTTCTTGTTCTTGTTCTTGTTCTAATCTAAGAATGTCTGGGGTTTGGGTTTTCAAGAACGGGGTGGTCCGGTTAGTGGAGAACCCGGGTGCGCAGGGGTCGAGTTCAGGGCGCAAGGTGCTGGTTCACACAGCAAGCAATGAGGTTATTACCTCCTACGCCGTGCTAGAGCACAAGCTATCCTCGCTCGGGTGGGAGCGTTACTATGATGACCCTGACCTGCTTCAGTTCCACAAGCGCTCCACCGTGCACCTTATCTCTCTCCCAAGGGATTTCAACAAGTTCAAGTCCATGCACATGTATGACATCGTGGTCAAGAACAAGAACTCCTTCGAAGTTAGGGACATGTAGCTATATAGCCAGCAAGTCCCCCTGGTCCCTTGCATGGTACCCTGCTTGCTGGGTGTCTGTCACTGTTTGTGTACCCTACATATTGAATTCTTGGAGAGTAATTTCTTTGCTTCTTTTGATTTAGCTGCATGTGTTTGTTTGGTTTTAGATTAGTGGCCATGGGTGTGGGTGTCTCTATGTCTAAGTGATGGTGACATTAATTAGTTTGTGTATTTTGTAGATGAGTTCGTGTTTTGAATCTTTTGATTACTATTAATATATATATATATATATATATATATATATATATATATAAGTAGGGTCTGATTGGTGAATGATGAAGACTGAAGAGTGGGTGTCATTTGTGTGTGGTGCTGTAAATCTTTGTAGTCATTCTAATCAAAGTTGAGTTTTTCTAAACTTGTGTGCTAAATATTCACATTGTGTACTTCTACGTTTCATTAGAATGAGCTATATATATATAACTCATTTCCTTTTGTATAAATCTCATTCCACTCACGAGGAACTCAACTGTATATGATAAATTTGGTTTTCGGGTGACACGGATCTTTTTTGTCAAGTTTTTGTGGGACTGTTGTTCCAATTTCATGTCGTGCATGATCGACGAACAGAACTGACAAGTGAATTTGATGTGACATACCAAATTTTATATTATTAAATTAATTTGGAAATAAAGTTTTAATGGTTAGACATAATAACTTTATGTAACAATCTTGTGATGCGAGAACAAAATTAATATAAGGCAATATCTTTTAAAAAAAAATTATAAATAAAAACTTTATAGTATACCAATTCTTGGCACAAGAGAATTATTATATATGTGCATATACAAAAACTAATTAGTTATATAAAAAACAATTGCCAGTGAAAAAATAAAAGTGAAACAATTGTTCAAGAGTAAAATATATATTACAGTCCTAATGTTTAACCCATTTTTATGTTTGGGGTACACAATCTATTTTGTAACACATAGTTTTGTGAATTTTGATAAAATATAAATCTATTAAATGTGCACATAAAAAAAACTATAAAATGTGATTTTATTTTGTGAACTGCTATAAAATGTGATGTTAAACGTAATGAAAAAAATCTTAAACCATTACATATAGCTCGTAAGCAATTTTTACGTTAGTACAACAAACTTTGTCTACTGAACTTTTGAAAATTGACCAAGCCTGAAAACAGTTAAGAAAGACGAGGCTGAATTATTGTGCATGATGAGATGGGGGACAATTAAGAGGGTCACGTGAGAGGAGGTTCAATTGTTGTCAATTTGACCTGTTTTTTACCCCACTGAATTGAGAGAGCAACTTTTTGCTGCAGTGGCTGAAGCCGCAATCCCACTGGGCATGGTCTATCCTATTTGTATGGAAAGGGAGAGTTTTGCAATTCCCTTTTTTTTTCAGAAAAAATATCTATTTTAGTTTTTTTATAATATTTTTCTTTTAAATGTGATATGGGCAATGGTTTTGGACCACAGTACACCTCAACTCCGTAAAATATCTTTAGCTCAACTTTTTTAATTGGCCCTGTATAGCAAGACAAGGTGAATTTTACGGCGTCATAATTATAACATTATATTATATCTTTATTTTTTATAAAACAGCGGAGCATCCCGCACAAGAAAAATTAAAATACTACATTATAAGAGAAAGAAACAGTACTTGCATCAGCAACCATGACAACAAAGAGAAAAGAAGGCATGACCTCAAACTGATGAAATCTCATATCAAGAAAATGACCGTGTTTGACAAGTCAGTCCGCGTTGCTGTTATCTTTCTTGTATGTGTGCTCTAACCTGACCTGTGAATCATGTTTGAGAAGTTATTTAATTTTGAAAACAACAATCACGTAAATGTGTCATAGAGGGAGGTGAGAGTTAATAAAACTCAAACCACATTGAGAATCCGTTTCAAAATACTCTTTTAAAAAGTCAAACACAAATCAGAAAGAACTTTATATTCTATCTTGTTAGCTTACGTTTACAAGTCCTAAACCTTAAACATTATATTTTATATATAATTTTAATTCAACGACAATGATTAATAAAACTACCAACAAAATAACAGTACACTTGAGGCATCTTAGACATTAATACAAGTCTAGGGTTTATCTCTCAAACACTTAAAAAGCCATTTAAAAATGATTTATGGTAGCTATTTGTAACCTTAAACATATATATATATATTTTAAAATATATATATATATATATATATATATATATATATATTTTAAAACTCTCTCGGTATCTAGATGTCTCATTAGACTCCGACTAATTAAGAATTACTCACCATCAAAATGCAACTCTCGATTAGATAGTTATTCTACTAGAATGCATTGTATCTTTCTAAACGTAATGCCCAAAAGGAGTCTTCCTGGGGGAACTTTACATCTCTCAAACTTTTAACGATTTCAGAAAGTAGAAAGATAAACATATAATTTTTTTTTACACACATGACCCTGAATCTTTGTTAACCTATATAATTCTAAACACATGCAACGACTTCTCTTTTCTTATGGACGTTCCCATTTTGTTTTTATTTTTATTTCTCGTAAGCCAAGAAATTTCTATTGAGTTTTAAGTGGAGAATTAGAAATTTCTATCTTTTTTTTTTCCTCTTGTGATGAGGGGTGGACTGTCGTCCCCAAAATTTTCAAAATTTTAAAAACTATACTTTATTTTCAAATTTATTTTTATATGATATCTTTAAAGTTTTTAAAATTATTTTTACTCCCAATTTGTTTTTTTTATTATTATAGTTCCGCCTCCATTTATAAATTACAAAAGAAAATTTACTGGAAAAAATTACTTATAAATAACAAGGTATGAATGTATGGAAGCATTTCTCATCAACAAAGTATCGAATATCTCCATTAGAAATGATTTGAAATGCCAGTAGTACATTTCTATATTCTGTCTGCAAAGAAAGAATCTTTCATTTGTATCTACTTCGAAAATCTTTCATACCCAAAAAATATTTTCCCTATGCATTGGACCCAAAGTTGTTGGCCAGAGGCATGAATGATTCCGAGCAACATGTGCTTCTTAGGTTGGAATTGGATCACATGGATCTCTAATGCCTGTCCCTCCCATCCTACAGTGCCCTTCTCAACCAATTGAAAAGGCACAAAATTAACTCAAGGATAAGACCCTTATCACCACGTTTATGGAGATATGGTAATTACACATAACAAAAGAAAAACCCATAAAAGGGAAACATGAGAAATTCTACAGCTAGCTTGCAGTCTCATCAATCATGCACAAAGCGTGGTACTGTACCTGAAGCCCATTCTGTTCTTGAATGGGCTATGATGCTCTTTTTCATTGAGTGGTCAGTTTCTTGCTTTGTGTTGAAGCTCAAAAGGAATTAAGTCATGAACAAGAAGCTCCATATATGTCACTTTTACTTCTATCCTATCCGCGAAGAATCGGGCAAATTAGTTATTTGTCTTATAGTGAGTCTGGGTTTTTTACTAGACCAATCATTAGAGCTCATGTCTTGTCATGCACTTTGTTCACATTCAGTTCGATTCAAAGTTTGTGCTTCTTCTCTTGCATTCATTTGCTTCAAGAGTTTAAAAATGTTACATAAATAATCCTTGGCCATTTATTTGGCTAATGCTTCTTGATCGGCCAATAAATTTTCTAATTATTGAAGTAAAGGTTGGGTTGCCTAGCCTTGTATGGTAGTATGAAATTCTCTATATTTGGGTTTTAGAACATGAATTATGATTCTTTTTATACATTAATTGAGGATTTTTTTTTAATTCAGAAATTTCTTAACAAAAGGACTTCACCTTGATGAAATATTATTTGACTATTAAGTCTCTTTATGTAATTGACAAGAACTAGTTTTCTTAGAGTAGCAATTTTGTGTCATTTTTCTGTGAAATTAATGTCACAAGTGTCTCAAGTTTTTTTTTTTTTTTTTAAATATCACTTTTTTTATATTTTCTAGCATCTCATTCTTAATTGTAGTCTTGATTACGAATATTGCTTTTCCTGCTTTAATCTTCCATTTCCGTAATGCTTCAGCTTCAGTTGCAAGAGGTGGTGAAGTATAAGAAAATTTAGGCACATTGAATCGAAGCTGTTGACAAGCACAGAAATATTACGCTTCGCTTCTGAGCTTTTCTAATAATGTGGTAAATCAAAGCAAAAAGGACCTTATATTTTCTTCCCTGGGTTATGCTTATGAGTTATGACTTGCATCCTTCAATTTTGAAGGTCGCTAGATGATCAGGGTTCTTGAATAGTGCAAGAATGAGTCTGCTCAACCTGATGGGGATCATCACGAGATCATCACCATTTTTGGAGCACAAGAGTCTATTCTATTGGTGACAATTCGTTGACACAGATATGCTAATTATGCTGTTTAAGCACGAGAAGATTCAGTCAATAACTTTTTTTTTTGGTGAACTTAATAGTGGTTGCCAGAATAATAGAGAAGTCTATAGACATGTATTAAAAATGGTTGAAGGTATATTAGAAAATTATAGAATATATTTAATTAAGTGAACCATTTGAAAAAAAATGATGAGTGAAAAATGGGAGAATTACTAAAATGGAAAATCTGACAAAAACATTGACTCTAGATTGTTATGCTATGCAGAGGTATATCAATAACACATACCAACAACATATATAAACATAAAGAAGTAAGGAACTGCATTTTCACGTGTTAACCATATGACTAATTCCCGCTAAAACATCGGCGTCGCCTTGAACACAAGGTGCACTTGTTAATGGATTAGGATCCTCTCCTATTTTCATGGAACAAGAGAGGATCTTGTTAATTAAAAATATATGTTTTTTTAATATATCACACGCGATATGTATAATTTTTATTTTATAATATATCGCATGTGGTAAAATTTATCAATTATAAAGAACAGAACCTCTCTTGTAACAGGAGAGGATCCGTTTCCCTTGTTAACTACATTCTCAAAATGTACTAATTACATATTGAATTCATTAACTCCACTTCATTTCTTCACTCCCTATAGACTATAGTCCACATCTTTGCCAGAATTTCTCTCAAAAAAAATCCAATTTTCTTGGGGAGGAAAAAGTCAAGTAAGCTGTTCAGAACTGAGTCAAGTTAATAACATTTTTTCGTATATTAAAAATTAAAAGAAAAAAATTACAACTGTATTGTTTGTAGATCAAACAGTCCATCACGTGATACACAGAACCCTCTCCCTCTATTCAATAATTTTCAAGAATATGTATATCATATTCATTATCAACCAGCAAAGAAGGTAGGAAAATTTTTTCCAATTGCCAAACTCCCCCTTCTGAGTTGATTCTCTTGCAAAATTTCCCACTTAAATATCATTTTGAAAAAACCTATCTGTAAACTTTCAATCAATGCTAGTTTGCACAGTCAAATCCACCACAAAGAGAAAGCCAGATAACCAGGACCAAAAACAACAAATTTCCAAGAACAACCAATTTAATTTTCATGTTCTGATACCACATCTTCTGACGGACTTGTGTTCCTTGCTTTCTGAAATCTTGAGCCTGAAACTTAGGAAATACTTCAGCCTTAGAAAGCATAATATACGAAAAGATAGTTGTCTAACCTTAGTCAAATTACCTGTGAGCGCAATGTCTCTGTCTTGTCTGCAAGAATAGTTAGATTTTCTCCTCTATCAAGAGCCTGAAAATACATATAGTGAAATCAAAGATGTCAAAGGATTATAATGTCTTGTCTAACATTGCAATCAATGCATCCAGCTATAATACAACTTCAAATAAGGCAACTCTGCAGGGCTATGGTGACACGTAAACAAGACAATGCAAGGAATTTTTTTAATGATTATACAGAACCTAATAGGTTATAATTTAATCACCGAAAGTTTTGAAAAGTGGAATGAAATTTATTGTCTGCAAACAGCAGAGAATTACTGATTAAGAGCATATAGTTTTATAATCAAAGATTTACAGGAATAATGATCAGTTCATTGCAAGTCATCACCACAATACTGGCAGGGTGAGGAAGGAGCTAGTATAGAAGCATTTGCTTGTCGAAGTATTTTGCATTGGTTTTAAGAATTTCAACTCTCGAAATTTTTAGATAGAAGTATTAGGAGCAAACAGAATGATAATGAACTTTTCCTGGACACTACCCAAAATTTGCCATAAAGCAGTCTGCTGATTAACATAGCAACCATTGCAAAAACAAATCCCCCCACCCCCCCCCCACCCCTTTATGCATTCATACTCATACTTAATTTCAAGAGAGAAGAGCATAAAAATGCCGATGGGTTATAGGTTAGGCCAGGATGCATAGTGAAACTGCACTTGGAAATGACTGAATATCAGAAATAAAATTTTCAAGTCTTACTCCTAACAATACAGTACCTTGTCTATATTCTCTAACATGATACTTTTAACTTCTGAAACTTGACCTTTCACTTTTATTAGCTTTTCAATCTCTCCGGCATGGTCGATGATATACTTCATGTGCTCTTTCATAACTGGTCTGCAAATGTGCACCCATATTATTTAACTCTCTATATAATTTGTCTATCCAAGCAGTAAGGTATCAACAACAACATCAAGGGTTTAGATTTTAGAACAAAATGCGTATACCCAAACTCCTTGTTCAGACTTTTGGCAATAGCTGTAGAGAAATTCTTACCTAAATCATGGGCACCATAGTTGGGTGCACTTGACCAATCAAAGTTTAATATTTTTATTAATTTTTATAAAATTAATTATGTAACACAATTATCTATGAAAATATTAAATCATGATTGACCTGGTACACTCAACTAGGTGCTTATGGTTTAGGCAAGAATTTCTCATAGCTATATCTGCTTTTCCACCACCATATCTTTTATTAAAGTCAGCTTTGACACGCTCAAGGAAAGCACTAGAGATCTGCTTGCTAACAGATTCCATGGCAACAACACAGTAAGCAGCAGTTTACAGAAAGCCCAGATGTAAAGCATTAAAATACTCAGCGTACTGCAACTCAATGTTTTAAATCTCAGAAGTTGCCAATTTAGTTTTAAAACCAACAGAAGTCAAATTAACAAAAAGTTAGACACCAGCATGTGGAATTAAAAGTTGAGGTGTCATCAGTCATGCAAAGACCCCATTGACCATGCATTCCTACTGCAGCCTAAGCCCAACTCAAGAAGTATTACACAACTTCACAGCCACAAGATTTAGCCCTTATTTGAAAACTGTTTGTTGCATGACTATCTCTAAAGGATTGACAAAATGATATGATGCCCCATCAAGATCCCTGATTTCTGATGGACAAGGGCACAAGATTACATTGAAATGAGGTGCTCTTGTAAGGAATGTGTAATTTAAAAAAAAAAAAAATTGAATGTGACCAAAAGCAAATACTTCTAGCAGTGCTCACCGTCTAATGGTACAGACATGCACCACAAAAAATGAAAGGTAACATGAAAAATAAACTCAAAAGGCAAATAAAACCCAAAAGATGAAAACATTATGCCAACTTAATATAGTGGCATGCGTTTAAAGACTAGATCCAGCACTTGAAAACTAGCAATTCAACTTCCATTTTATAAATGGTTTGTCACATAAACTTAATACTTTAAAGGTTTTGGATTAAGACATGTTATCCAGACCGCTGTTACTGTTCCTCTTTAATTCCATTTACTCAGATCTCCTCGATATTCTAGACTCATTTCTTTCTGACACATCTTTGGTTCAGGGGAAGGAAGGGTAGACAAAACATGCCATTCATAGATAGCAAAGCAGATAAGACAAAAAATGTGAGAGAGGAAGAAGAGATCAGAGAAGTGTGGCATTACAATAACCATCTTTGACGAGGAAATTCAAGGTGTGGTGGTCACAGTTGTAGGTGAACTTGTTGTTGGAGGAGGGAAGTTTCTGGAGACGCAGAGCTGCAATGGCAGGGAAGTTGCCAGTGAACTCGGTGTACTCTGGCTGGGCGCCTGCTTTGCATTTTGCTTGCTTTTGTAGATTTGTTTAGTTCCTTTCTAAAGCACACAAACGTATCTAATTATTATTTGTATGCATGCTTGAAGATATTTATATCTCCTTTATTATTTTCCTTACTTTCCTTTAAATGAAAGTATAAGTAGGTTTAAAGACTGATCGCAGGTTCTTATTGCAGATTACTCTTGAATTTCTTTACGATCTGTCTTAATATGTGTTTACTGTTTGCCACAGTTAAATGCTGATGATGGCAACATGACCTTATCAATGTTTTTTAAGTAAAACTGCAACCAAAATTAATGTAACAAATTGGCTACCCTTTTACTAGCTAGGACCATTATTTTATGATTTGCATCATATTTCTCATATTAGCCACTTCATAAAAGTATAACTAATAGCCCAATCTATAAATTATTTTGCGGTATTTGTACATTTTACTTGCGAAAAATAAAGGTACTTTATCTGTTGATTATTTCATGAATATTCTAGGGACAAATTAATAGTCAATTTGCCACTCCAGCATAATGTGAATCTCTTGAGAAGAAAGCCAAAGATGCACCAAAACGTCAAATTGTGAGAAGGTATCTAGAAAGGATAAGATCATATACGTTTTGTCTATAAAATTTGGTGTCTTTGAAGTTTTTCAATGTAAATTTTAGAAGTACCTAGGGTAATATTAGAATAATAATACACCTTATAAGCCTTATCTAGATCTATCAGACTGCATGCAATAGGCGTTTCTACACTCTTGCCAAACAGCTCATCTGGATGAACTTGAAACCTATGGTGGCACAAAACCTTCAAAATGATTCTATATCTAAAAAAAAATTATATTTTCTCTTTGCTTAAAACTTTTAACTACAAGTCTAACTAACTTTGTATTTTTCTACGGAACCATCAGCCTTTAATTTTCATTTTAGTACCAATTTACTATCAACAGGCTTACAGCCAGAAGGCAAATCAACAATTTTTCACGTTTTATTATATTGCAAAGAATCCATTTCATCATTCACAACTCCTCGCCATAACACAAAATCAATAGATTTATATGTTTATTCTAAAGTAAAGACATAAAAATCAAGCCCAAAAACTTTTGATATTTTAGGTCTTACATTTCTTCTTAACTCAATTTCAGTATTAGATTGTTCTTTACGCTTAGACAACATTGACTCATTAACAACAACATTTTCGGTCGAACCTCCACTAAGTTTAGATTTAAACGGAAACTTGTCCTCAAAGAAATTAGCATCAAGTGATTCAATAATCACTTTATTTTTAATATCAAAGAACCTATATGCCTTGTTATTTAATGCATATCCAATAAAAACACATTCATATGTTCTACATGCTAGTTTAAATCTTTTAAGATCTGATATTCACACATAAGTGAAACAGCCCCATATTCTAAAATATGAAACATTTAGTTTTCTATTTAACCATAATTCAATAGGTGAAACACTAGCTTTTGAATTAAGAACTATATTCAAAACATAGCAAACAGTTATGAGAACTTCTCTCAACCAAAGAAAATATGCACCAAAATTCAATAAAATAGCTACAACAAGCTTAGATAATATTCTATTTTTTCGTTCAGCTTTTCCATTCATTTTCAGGCAAATAAGATGCAGTTACTTCATGAATAATTCTAAATGTTTCATACAACTTATTAAATTCAATAGAGTTATATTATGTCCCTTTATTACTACAAAATTTCATAATTCTTTTTCCAAACTGATTTTCCATTTCATTCATAAACACTCTAAATATATCAAGAGCTTCACATTTATGGCACATCAAATAAACATAGATATAATTTGAACAATCATCTATAAAAGTAATAAAATACATTTTTCTTGTTTCTGGTTAAAATACCATCATATTCACAAATATCAGAATGAATCAAATCAAGAGGTTTATATTCTCGTTATACAGATTTGTGTGAAGTCTTGGTTTTTTTTGGCTTGATTGCATGATTCATATTTGTCATAGTCCTCTAGTTGTACTTTAGGAATAATACCTAAATTACTCATATTTTTAATTAGCCTTTTTATTAACATGACAAAGTCTAACATGTCAAACATTAAAAGTACTAACAATATAAGAAGAAGATGCAATTTTATTCATTTCAACATTCAACTTTGAACATACCATCACAAACATAACCCTTATCAACAAATGATTCATTTTTTGTGATGACATATTGATCAGAACCAATGTTTTGAACAAACTCAGCCTTGTTAAGTAGAAAACTATAAACAATATTCTTCCTCATTCTTGGAGTATGCAAGACATCCTTTAAAATGGGTGTCTTTTTAGAAGTAAACTTCAATTCCACAATTTCAGTTCCAACTACCTTAGTGGTGTGGGAATCACCCAACAACACTTTCATATCATTGACTTCAAAATAAGTCTTGAACAAGGAATGATCATGACACACATGGACCCTTCAAAACCAGAAATCATATTGATTTCAGTAATCATAACCATAAGTGGCTCTTCCTCAATCACATTAAACTGTAGGACGACCATTCTTGCAATTTCGAGCCATTTGACTAGGTCTATTGCAAGCATAACAAATAAACTGATTGTTATTGTGTGTTTGCTACCTTAAAGGGAGTCCATTGTTGTTCCTGTTCTTATTCTGGTTATACCTTTGGTTCTGGTTCTGGTTGTGGTTCGGCTTCATATTCTTCCTCTTTGACTTCAAGTGTGCTGGAGTTTTATTGTTTTTGTTTGAAACAACAAAAACATCCTCTTTCGAATATTATTTTCAAGCCACCTCCTCAACCCTGAGTTTGAAGATCAAGCTTTCCACTGAAAACTCCTTTGATTTGTGGCACAGATCCTTCTTGAAAAGATTATAACTTAGTGGCAAATTGTCAATCATCACAGCAACCTGAAACTGTTCATCAATTTGCATACCTTTAGACAAAATTTCATGAATAAATTTTTGGAGTTCATGGGATTGGGAAATAATAGATTTTTCTTCAACTATTTGATACTTTATATAACGACTAACAATATATTTCTTTGACCTAGCCTCTTTAGTATCATATTTCTTTTGCAAAACATCCTTAACAGTCTTAAATGAAGAATAATAATCATATAGTTCATCACCCAGAGCATTCAAAATAAAATTTTTGCATATAAAGTCGTCATATTCCTAATTTTCAATTTCTGTTGTGTTTTCAACAGTAGGTGGATCAAGTTGTCCAGACTTAGTTGTAGTGAGAGAAGAAGCAACCTTTTTCGTAGTAATATAAAAGAACATATTTTTTCATCTCTTAAAAAATAAACCCTCGAACTTGAAAAGTTTGTTATTGTTGTTATCAGTATTAGCAGCAGACTTATTTTTAATCTCCATGGCAGAACAAAAATTTGTCTTAAAATTGTAGAAGATATTACCTCAAAATCTGAAAAGAAAAAAAATATTGACCAGTAAACTTAAGAATTGTGGGTTGAGTTACAAACTAAGTCGTTCTCTTTAAGACGATTCGTGACTCTGTCGCTTTCTGTGCAAGTAGTGTATCAGTAACGTCGCCCCTAGGATAAAGTGGCCCAAAAACTCTATCTGTATCAGTGTTCTTGTTCGAATTTACAGTGTATTCTATCTTTATTTAAAAAATAGATGATATATCAAAGAGAACTTTCCATGATTTTATAATAAAAAAATACAAGAACATTGAGTTTGTTTTGAAAAAGGGAGACGTTAAGAAAGTGGTAGACTTACTTTCTGTTATGACAAAAAAAAAGGACCAAATTCAAGGAACAAATTCTGTTCTATTATTGACCAAATCCAACGTAAACAATAAATAAATATAATTAGGTTAATCTTCTTTTAAATATAAAAAAAACACCAACATTAAGGTTATTTATGGACAATAATTATTATTTTTCTATCAAATAGCATTATTACGAAAATGACAACTCCTTTTTATCTAAAAATATAGTTATTTTTTATTGTAAAAAAATATATAATTATTTATTAGTATATCTGAGTTTTTTTTTTTTAGTACAACATCTGAAGATATAATTATTTTATTAATAATTTTGCAAATTGTGTTTTGTTCATTATTATTTTTGAGCTGTGATGATTGATTTATGAGTTATGAGTTATGACTATATTTGATGGAGTGTAAAACTAGATCTACTAAATTACAGAATAAATTATCTTATGTGAAATTCTATATGATAACATCTTGTGAAGGGACAAAAATAGATCACATTAACTTAAATAGTAGGGCCTTTTTAAAAGATTTAAATAATGGAACATTCTTAAAATTTGTAGAACTTTATATTAAAATCTTTGTATTTATCTCACCTTTTACATGACTTGAGAAAATTTCATGTGAGAGATTTATTCTCATTACATTTCCAATATTTTCTTTCGTCGGTGTTTCAATGTACTATTGATTATGTTTCCAGTATAAATTAAACGAATTTAATTATAACCTATTTTATGATAATTAAAATTCTATAACTTGTATTACCAAAAAATATTTATAAATTGTATGATTAAAGTGAAAGTAGGCGGGAACTCTAGCTGGGCGCCTGCTTTACATTTTGCTTGCTTTTGTTGATTTGTTTAGTTCCTTTCTAAAGCACATAAACTGAAGTAATAATTATCTAATTATTACTTGTATGCATGCTTGAGGATATTTATATCTCCTTTATTATTTTGATATTATTTTCCTCACTTTCCTTTAAATGAAAGTATAAGTAGGTTTAAAGACTGATTGCAGGTTTTTATTGCAGAGTACTCTTGAATTTCTTTACGATCTGTCTTAATATGTGTTTACTGTTTGCCACAGTGAAATGCTGATGATGGCAACATGATCTTATCAATGTTTTTAAGTAAAACTGCAACCAAAATTAATGAAACAAATTGGCTACCCTTTTACTAGATAGGACCATTATTTTATGATTTGCATCATATTTCTCATATTAGCCACTTCATAAAAGTATAACTAGTAGCCCAATCTATACATTATTTTGCTGTACTTTTACATTTTACTTGCGAAAAATGAAGGTACTTTATCAGTTGATTATTTCATTAATATTCTAGGGGCAAATAGTCAATTTGCCACTCCAGCATAATGTGAATCTCTTGAGAAGAAAGCCAAAGATGCCTCAAAACGTCAAATTGTGAGAAGGTATCTAGAAAGGATAAGATCATATACGTCTTGTCTATAAAATTTGGTGTCTTTGAAGTTTTTCAATGTAAATTTTAGAAGTACCTAGGGTAAAGTTAGATTAATAATACACCTTAAGCCTTATCTAGATCTATCAGACTGAATGCAATAGGTGTTTCTGCACTCTTGCCAAACAGCTCCTCTGGATGAACTTGAACCTTTGGTTGCACAAAACCTTCATAATGATTCTATATTTTTACGTGATATGTTATGGTGATTATTATCCTGAATTGAATTATCAATCCAATTTACTATGGTACGTCATAATCTGAGCATAAATTTATTGTGTGCGTGCTCTTGGTGTTGCCTGTGATCTTTCTTTATTATGTTTTAGAAGTTGAAAATTAGTCTTGAGAATTAAGAACAAAAGATCAGCTTTGGGATTTATATAGATGTAAGATGTGAGAAGAGTAAATTTTAATCATTAAATTATTATACATTAATAGTTAAAATAAAAAGTAGTTAAAAATCAAGTGATTACTTAAAAAAGTTACATAACTTTTTATTTTAATCTTGATCATTCTTATAAAATCTAATTGTTAAGATTTGATCATCTCACTCTCACAATAAATCACTTATCTTCCTAGATATACTCTTTGTATATGTATATTTTTATACGCTTATATATATATATATATATATATATATATATATATATATTAAATTATTATACATTAATAGTTAAAATAAAAAGTTTAGTTAAAGATCAAGTGATTACTTAAAAGTTACATAACTTTTTATTTTAATCTTAATCATTTTATAAAATTTAATAGTTAAGATTTGATCATTTCACTCTCACAATAAATCATTTATCTTTCTAGATATACTCTTTGTATATGTATATTTTTATGTGCTTATATATATATATGAAAATCATGTATGAAACTTTTTTTTTCTGTTAATGATATTATAAATTATGATAGGACACAATAACATCATTTGATTCATGTAACCGACTCTATCTAGTGGAAAAAAAGGTTAGTTACAGTTATTTTAATGATATTATAAATTATGATTTTTCATTCATCTTAACAGTGCCGGGAAAATATTTAATAAGCAACCTCTTAAACTTTACCTTGTTTTGAAACAGCTATTATGTTTTAAATCTAAATGAGAGGCCCTTATTTTTAAAAACCTAAAATCTATTTTATGAATATCGTTCTTCACTTGAGATGAAAATATGCAAGTAGCGTGATTAATGGTTTACATTTACAGTCCCATTAATTATTTCTACAACTAGATGAGACATTTATAAGATGTGGTGATTAATGAGGTGATAAGTTGTGATTTAAATTATTTATGTGTTGACATTCTTTTATTTTATATAGTAAGTTGAAATTAAAAATTATCAGATTTTATACAAAGATCACTATTTATCTTAAATGTGTTTACTACTTATTGAGACACATTTTTTAAATACAAATCAATGATATAGTGATCAATGAGGTCATAAGTGATGATCTTTAATGCTTATATGGTGACTTTATTCTATTTTCTCAAATTTGACTTAATTAAAATTAACTATATCTTACACAATAATTACTATTTATCTTAGAGATATTTATCACGTACTAAATTATCACATTTGAATGTTTTATTCGGTTGTTAAAAAAGACATTTTTGTTTCATTTAAGTTGCGTTTGTTACAATTGATAGTATAAGGCATGATAGTATAAAAAAATAAGATAAGGTCTGATAGTATAAGCAAGCTGATAAGTTCTTATACTATTAAACATTTTGTGCACATAGTATAAACAATTTCATAGTATATGTAATAATCTACTATGAATATACTATCATTCACATTCCTCACCATAACCTTCTGCTTCTCACCTTTCACCTACCCTTGTGTGTTGACCACAACGTGAACTCCTTGTGCATGAAGTCATCTCTCCAACCTGCAGCAAGACCCAATTCCCCACCTTGTGCGTGAACTCCCTGCAAAAGTCCAAATTGGTGGTTGCAGTTCTGGACCACGGTGGTTGCAGATTCAGCGATAACCATGGCCAATGCCATCTTCTTCTTCTTGAGAGTGAGTTGTAGCCTTTTCGTTGCAGAGGCAAAGGCACCACCTCCTTTGGCAGCGGGTTGCACAAACGAGTTGCATCTCTTCCTTCGACTACGGCAGACCCTAGCTTGTTTGGCCATGGATCTTGCGAATCACGTTATCGGTGGCCAGATTGGGTGGATAAGGAGAGGCTTGAAGGTGACTGAGACAGTGATGAGGACCACGGGTTGCAAGTTCGCAGTGGAACGACGTGGTGAGATTTGCAGGTGGCTTTGGGCGTGGTGAGTCAGGTATGAAGAACGACGACTCTGGGTGGAGTGAGGCAGAGTGGTTGTGAGGAACGATAGTTATGGTGGTGAGGCAGAGTGGTGGTGGTGAAGAACATAGTGGGGGTGGTTTTCTGATCTTGATGAGTTTCAGTTGTTGGTTTGCTTAATTTTTGGGTATGAAAGTGGAGGATAGTGGTGAAAGAAAAATTCTACCAAGTTATATCAAGAGGTCATGAGAAAAATAATGTTATACTATTATGGTGAAATAAAAAGTTTTAACTATATTTAATTATCATATTAAATGGACATATTAAACACTTAATAAAATTTAATAATATTAATTTATACTACTAAATCCTCTTTATACGACACAAGAAACATAACTTAATAGCTTAGCTGGTTAATGAAAGAATTTCTTCTATACACGCAAATGGTATGGTAGTAGTCTCTGCTCGGGCATCAATCAAATTGATGCTTCTAGTAATTTTTAATTTCTGAACTACCTGTAAAGTTCATTCACATAAAGTCACACCTTGTAAATTGTAATTACGGTGACTACTTTAAAAATGAACTAAAATAAAAACTCATGAGGTGTTTGAATAATTATCTTTATTTAAAAAAAACAAAAATTCTAACAAATACATAGAAGACGGTAGATGATAAGAATATTAAAATGAGTCAAATTTGATATATTAACTCGAATAATTTAATAAAATAAAATATGCAGAGTAAAAAAATTTATGAAAAAATAAATATTGGCTTAGATTTTAATTTGTATGGACTCAAAAGTCTGATATTTAATAATATTTTTATAAATAAATAAATTTTTAAAATATTTGATGAAATTTAAATTATAAAAAATATTAAAACATAATAATAAACAATTTTAAATATTAAAAACTAAAAACAAAAAATACAAGCTGGGGCAGCCAATTCAACCCAACCCGGAGCCCGTAAAAAATCAGACTAAACTAATAATAAATTCACCAGCTTGCAAAATTTCTGGCCTACCGTTCGGTTCGGGACAACCGATTTTGACATCCGTAGAATGACACAGTGAGTAGCGGTGGGTGGCAAATTGTGATTATTTAATATTTATCCCGCCCAATCGCATCTCCTTATCCTGAGTTTTCGAAATTTGAGTTCGTCTTCTGTTGTCTGTTTGTGACTTTATAACGTTGTCTCCAGTTTCCACAGTTTGTACTTGTGCCACCACTACCCTCCCAACTGTCACAAAACAAGAGACCTACAAGAGAAAGCACGCTCCCATTCTCAATTCCCAATTCCAAACCAAACCCTAGAAAGTCCTTCTCCCACTTTCCGATCCGATCAGATCCATCCCTAATGGCTGCCCCTGATTCCACCGCGCCTTCTCTCCCTCTCTCCACTGTCAGTCTCTACTTCTCTGCATTTCATCATTTTCAATTTCTGCCATTTTTTTTAGGATAATCTTCATTAACAATATTAATCATCCCCTCCTTTTATTTATTTATTTTTGTTTTAAGAAGAAGGAGAACATCACTCCCATTTCGTCTAAAATCGCGGTACGTTTTTCATGTTAAAAATATAAATATATATTATGATTTTATTAAATGATAAAACATCATACAACTCCGAACACCTAGTTTTAATTTTTACGTTATATAATGTTGTTGGCATTGTTATCAGGAACTAAATGAATCGAGATCGGAGCTTCTCGGCAGAATTCAGAGTTTGAAACAGGTGACCTTTTATCATATTCACAGTGCTGTTACTTACGATTTTCAGCACAGTCACTCACTAATCCTACCTGCTTTTGTGCGTTTCAATTCTTACTATTGCTGAGTTGTGTGTTTTGTGTTCTTTATATTTTTTGGTTCCTAGGATTTGCAAAGCTGGAGGTCAAAGTTAGACACACAAGTGAAGGTTTATCGCGATGTAAGTGATGATCCATCTCAGTCTGCAAAACACTGCATTTTGCTATAGAGTTTTGTGTGAAGAAGATTCTTATGCCAAACCTATCGTATCACAAAGGAAAGCTTCTAGGCTGTAATTTGAAAGCCTTCACCTTAATTGTTATTATCTTCTTCATATTGTACAAGACTGCATTTGATTTTGTCATATTCGAACTGTCAAGATCTCTTGGGCATGGCTGTTTTTCCAAATAGGAAGGATAAAATTAACTTTGGTGAATCAATGCTTTTAACAAGTGTTAAGGGCTCCTGGAGTTGTGTGGGTGCAAGGAACTAGAATGGTTGTTCCCTTGAGTGTCATTGACACAAGGTGCATATATTTCAGATAATCTATAATACATTTTTACAACAATGATTTATAATATGATAAGAAGAAACCTGCAATTTTGCAATATCAGCTGCAAACTGTTCGTTCTCTTTATAAAGGATGTAATTTTTATTTTTATGACAAGTCCCGGTCATTTTCCTCATAAGTCATATAGCTCTTTTGATCTTCCTCTTCTATTTCATTCTTTGTCTCTTTAGACTCTCTGCCTTCCCTATTCGCGTGATGCTCTCCTATTTTGTTTACAACTTCCAATTTGTATAGTATCCTACTTTATTTCTAGTTTTAGAAGTCTGTGTTTGTTTCAAAATAAAACCCTGATGCTCCTGACCCTTGCTAACTCATGTCCCAAGGTGCAAGGGAAGCTACTTATTGCGATCCTTCAAAATCAACTAGTGCACACATAAATTTGTATTACAAAAGCATTTGAGTGGATGTACAGTCAGTCTGTCTGTCTGTCTTCTTTAACCTATCCCTAGTAAAGGTATGAGTTGATATGATCCCAAGTCTTTGGAGCCATACCAGGGAATTTACCAGCTAACACGGTGCATTCAGTAAGTTTTTATGGATGCTGGACAAGTGTGTAAAAATGATGTCAAGCCTGCATAATGTGCTTGTTTTTCTTGCACTCACTGTCCTGGAACAATAAAAAGCACTTACTCTAGGAGGAAGAATTTCTCATTTCTTTATGTGCAGTAGGGCTAATAGTTGCATATCTGATGATAGAGGTGGATACATTATTTATCTTGTGTCATATCTTCATAGCTGCATATCTGGTCATGCATCGTGGAGGTGGGTACATCATGTATCTTGCCTTAATAACCACGTGGATAAGTATGACTTAGGCATCGCTTGGTAATATAAAAGGATAGGATAAGGCGGGATATGATAAAAATTTGATAAACTCTTATACTATCCATTATTTGGTGCGCTGCTGTTTAATAAATTGATAGCACAAATAAACATTTACTTAGGCAAAAATTGCTTTCTTAAACTGAAACCCAAAGTAATGGTGGTAGTAGTGGGGGGTGTTGATGTGTTGATGGTAATAGGGTGGCAGGGGAAAAGTGAGAATAATGTTTAAGCTTATATATCCAGCCTTAGCTCACTCCTACAGATTGTATAGGGTTATATATGACAGGATAAAAAGTAGTTTCTGGATAAGCTTATACTGTAAAATGTTTGCACCAAACATTTCATAAGGCCAGATGGGATAGCTTATCCTTTCCAATCCAAATTCATCCAGCACCAAACACAGCCTTAGAATATAATTTATATTCCTACAAAGAATTTTGTTAATGAGTTAATCTGAAGTTTCAAATAGAAAGTGATTCTTTGCTATGCCCATGTTTAATGAACACTTTCTTTAAGTATAGCTAGTTGGACAAAACCTCATTTATTGGATTTTAACACCCAGAGTTGAACAACTGACAAGAAACCAGTAATGATATTTTATTATGCCAATAGATGGGCATATACATGCCATATATTTGGTGTGACTACCTTCGTAAATGAAAGGATTGGCCATGGACCATGGCTCATATTTATTCTTATTTGCATTATAGTTTGCCTAGTTCAGATAGAATTCATGTCATTCATAATGTGGTCATAACTCATAACAATTAACGGACAAGTAATAGATTTGCCCCTCTTGTTTGTTTTTTTGGTTATTATGGTAGCTGGACTTTTCTTCTGTAACTAGTTTGCATATTACTGTCTTAATTCTTGCTTTATGCTTGTGGTAAATTTGTAGTTTTGCAATTCTTGATACATTTTTTGTTCATGCAGGAGCTGTCAGAACTTAAGAAAACACTTAATGTTGAAGTGGAGCAACTTCGAACTGTAAGTGTGCTTTCAGATTTTTCCTCAAGTGCTCTCTTTCAAATTAAATTTTTTGTGTGAAGTTTGTTTATAAAATAAGATCAAAACTAGGAATTTCAAGACCTGAGGACCACCCTTCAGCAGCAACAAGAGGATGTTACTGCTAGCTTAAGAAACTTGGGGGTAAGTCTTTGGGACGATTATTTTATTCCACAATTTGTGGGGTTATTTTTTTAAAACTTCTTCCCAATTTTACTTGTACTTGTATTATTAAATGTGCTAACATCAATGAATGCTTTGCAGCTTCAGGATGTCTCAGGAGATGTCAAGCAAGCTCAGTCACAGGAGACTACGATTGAAGAAATTGACAAGGAAGAGCAGCAGGTGTTACCCGAACAGGATAATGGCAAAGTAGCTGAAAATTAAATGGGCAGTTTGGAGTATTTGCAACTAGCAGTGTATACCCTTAGAAAAGCTTAACGACTTTCTGCGTGTGTGTATTATTAGTTCTATGTTGTGTTTGATGAGTACTGTTGGGTATATTATACAGGACTCAAGTCAATCAATGGTAAATTTTGCTGTTACCCTTCATTTGTGTTCAATCTATATATTTACTTATACAAATTGTGGTATGCTTTCTTTTACTTCCATATGGACTTATTTTAACCAACCCGAAGTAATTGTTACTTGGTAGCTGAGTAGCATTCGCCTGTTACCTACTAGGTCATTCCCATATTACTTGCCTTTGAGTCATTTTGTTGAGCCTCCCTGGGACTTCACTCCGTTTATGATGGCCATGGAGTGTGAGTCAAGTTGAGCAATTTTTTTTATCCTCTAGCATGGATGCGAAGTTATGCAAATGAGCTTACTCAACGCTTCATTGGGTTTGAAGTTGTGCACCTGTGCTAGGACAAAACAAAGAAGTCATAATTATTGAAGAACAACTGCTGTAGTGCAATCTAATCACTTGTTGGGACACTTGCTTGTGAATTTTCGATAAGGGTTCAAACCTCTCATGAAAGTATATACACCCTTCCCTTTCTGGATTTGGATCATAAGTAGGTACTACTTTAAAAACTGTACCAAATCCTATACCTTCAATGATAAATTTATTTTTTAAAATTACAGTTAAATATACTCAAGGGTGAGATGATGAACTGAATATTCTGCAGTTTAAAAAAAAAAAAAACTGCAGGGGATTCAAATACTCTCTTTTCCATCCTCTCCCTTATGAGATCCCCTTCTGCTATGCCCTAGTAGGGTCTAATACCCCCAAGAAAAAGTGATGCTTTCTGACTTTTAACCAATGCTTTAGCCAATGCAAGTGCTAAGTTCTTTCTAACATCACCTTTTTTTTTTAGTTGTGTTATTTGCGTAGTATTTTATATCGAAACATTACACATTCTTCATTAAGTAAAAAAAATAAAATAAAGGAAAACACATCTTTCAATACTTTCTCTCTATTTTCCCATAAAAAAAAGGCATAAAAGGTTTTATGTAGAAAAACATATGCAAATAATATTTCTCCTTTTTTTCCCCTCTTTTTCTTAAAGAATAAGAAGTTTACATATGTATAATTTGCATAATTTTATATAATTATATATATATATATATGCAGTTTTCACTATTAGATAACAATTAATTTTATATCGTTTTTTACATACTCACATCTTGATTCTGCCATGTGATCACCTCACACACATATGAGGTGATATGTTTAATATTGATATACACCGAGCATTATTTTTTCCTAAATACGAGATTATCCTTAGCTAATGATGCTGAAATTCCCAAACACTTACCAACGTCATAATTGTTAGCAAAATATTTCAGTACAAATTAAAAGTTGACATTAAATTTGGAATAAATTTTCAACCAACCATGGTTCGTTGGCTAGTGCGGAGTGACGTTGGTGTAGGGGTAGTTCCACATGCCATTTAATATACCTTGGAGATACTACTAGTAATTCATTTTGTTGCAGGTCTTTCAGCCAAAATAAAGAAATAACGTGACGTTAGTTCTTTCATTATTTGACGATTTTCGAAAAGAATTTTCTCTAGTCAGTGGGTGGAGAACTTCATTTCTCAAGAAGTGAAATGGGGTATTTCCTTGTAATATTTTCGAGTGCATGGTGGCTTGTGCAATGTGCAGGAAAGGGTCTTGACTCTTGATGGCTAGTTTATTCAGTTTACCTACCATATTACCACTATAAGATCTTATAAAGCTTACCTCATACCATGCTTTGGAAAAGTGCAGTTTTGAGTGGGAAATGGCGTTATTGTAGACTAGGCTGCTTTTGTCTCGTCCTTGTAAAAACTCTGCTGTCATACTACTACCTGACCTTTGGATTAATGGTTGATTGCTGGATATATGTGAGCTATGTGGACCCATCCATACAGTCCTCAATCCTGCAATCATAACGTCAATAATAGAAATATCAATCACTAATATTTCTGTTTTGGTAAATATCTCTAGATTTAGTTTTTGTTTTCAAATTGCCCCTCAATTATATCAGTTTAGAGAGTGTTAAGTGTTTAACTGTTACCTGAATTGTGTGCAAATGCATTACTTGAAGGTTTGGGTTTTAATGTCAATCTCAGGTGAAAATACATGACATGCTGATTTTCCTCGTGGAAAGCTTTTGATGTGGCATGCAGACACTGGATATGGAAGAACACTTTAGCCAACGTTCAAGGGGTTATGTTAAATTTGGTCATCTTGCAGTGCCTAGAACAAATCAAGTTTCAGATTGGACATTTTCCACCCTAGATTTTGCTGCAGTCACTTCCCTTCATGGATTACTTCAGAGTAGACTAGTCCTTTCTTTTCTTGGCAGTAAATTGGGTGAAGCGGGTAAAATTAAAATGAAGTGATTTTTTATTATTTTTTAAAACCGGAAGGATTCAGGGTGGGGGTGGGCCCTGTTAGTTCTGCTTAATTGTTACGTAGGGCATATGTTCTTCACTTCCGTTTTACCCACTGTTTTGGCTCTCTTACCTTGTCCTCCATTATTTATTTGTTCTCTTATGCGGTTATGCACTTATGCATCCTAGAAAAAAGAGAAAAAAAATTCATAAACATTAAATAATACACGTACTAATTTGAAAATGTCAAAATATACAGAATAATTTAGTGACAGATAAATAATAGGAGTGTGTCTTTATATAAACTTGATTGACGTGAGTAGACGAACACTATAAAAATAGTCTTCTCATTATATTTGATTTTTCCTTAAAAAAATGGTTTAGAATCTGAAGGAGAGGATTAGTGGTCAAACTAAAAGTAAAACAGTCAAAGCCGAGAAGTTTTATATAAAAAAAAAAATACTTCTCACACATTATTTAGAAACACACTATTTTACATCTTAAGGTATTAAAATGTAATTATACAAAAAAATAAAGTAAAATTAATTATAAAAATATAAAATAGTATATGCATAATTGTGTAGGTAATTATACCCTTTTGTTTCCATGTGTTTGTTTTTACAAGAAATTGGTAGGTACTTTCTCAAGATAAACTGGGAAGATAAATCCTAATCTAACTTGGCGGAAGGCTCGTTAGCTAAGAATAGCATATGTATAATAACTACAAATTATAAATTCTTAACCAAAGGTACTATTATCCATGATTAATATGACAAAAATGTCAATTAACAAAGTTAAAATAAAGAATCTTATCAAGAAGAATAACAAATAGCTTCCTACAATAACAAACTAATATCTTGCACATGAAACAAAAGCCTGGTACATCAATAAGAGACAAAAATACTAGGAGAGGATACATAAAGAAATGAGGAATATAATTATCGTAATGATTCTATTATTCGTCTCATTTTTATATTTTAATTTTTTTTAATTTGTTTATAAATTTATATTATATCTTATAAAAATATTATAATTACATATAATTTAATTTAATACTTCTTACATACAAAAATATGATAAAAAAATTAAAAAATATTTAATTGAACGAAAAACATTTTTCATATCATAATACATGAGTGTAGTAAGGATCACTATTTTCCCAAGCATCCTGCTTTTTTAAAAAAAAAATTGAGCATTAGCTGTTTTACACAATTGAGTGATTAAATAAAAATTTAAGGAAGAAGGTAGAAGAATCAAGCTCAATGGCCAAAGAATGCAGCAACAGTGTGTCCTTCTGTCATTGTCACATTATACTTTGATATTCATCCATCCTGGCCTGCGCACTTTGCTCCCCTACAGAGTACATACCACCAAGTACATTCTTGGCATTTTCCCTTCTCTTTTTTTTAAGCCCCACATTCACTTCTTTCTCTGCTTTCAAGTTTCCAATTCCTTCAATTCAACTTCTCTTAAGCACTTCCACTTCCCTCTCTCCCCTAATGGATGCAAAACCTGCTGAACTTGCTTCAGAACCTTTGAAGTATCAGGTAGTAATTACCTTAATTTGTTCTCTCAAGTTTGGTTTTTTTACCTCTTCAAATTTATCTTCTTTTATGTACTAAAGCTCAGTTCTCTTCTGCTTCTCAGACATGGTTCTTGAAAGTTTCTATCCACTGTGAAGGTTGCAGAAGGAAAGTAAAGAAAGTTCTTCAGAGCATTGATGGTACTATAACTAAGCTTGAACCTTGAACAGAAAATTTTTCCTTCTTTGTCTACACTGCATATGCTAGAACAGGAAATTGGCTTCAACTTTCAACTCTTTTTCCGTACCCTGTTGTTACAAGGCTTCTTTCTTTTTCTTTTTTTCCATGCATGACTATTTTACAAGGCTCCAGCACTGTTATTTTCCTTTCCCTTTTCTTACCATATTCTCAGCCACCAAACAGCACTAGCACAGTGTTGGTTGCTCTGCTCTGCACTGTTTATGGGCTTTTGTGGTAAGGAAAATTATGCTTGCACGTATTTTTTTTACACTATTTTTACACCTAACTAACAGCATGTATTATGTAGTTACTGTAATTACATGCTGTTAACTAAAAATTATACATCATTAAACAGGTGTAAAATGATGTGAAAAAAAACGTGCATGAATAAAAATCGTTGTGGTAACATACAAGAGAATCTTGCACTTTTGCAGGTGTATTTACTACAACAATAGACCCACAACAACATAAAGTAACAGTCACTGGAAGTGTTGGTGTTGAGACCCTTCTCAGAAAACTGGTCAGAGCCGGGAAACACGCCGAGATTTGGCCGGAAAATCTCGATGGCAAGGGGAAAAGCTCCGGCAAAGCGAAGAAGAAGAACAGAGCAAGAGAAACAGAAAGCTTAGAAAACCATTCTGCTGAAAACAAGGGAACTGAAAATGCTGCTAATTGTAACAGTGAAAGCAAGAGCAGCAACTCAAAAACCGGCGAGTCTCCAGCCGGCAACCGGGGTCCGCCGGAGGACCACAAGGGTGGTCAGAGCAAAGGTGGTGCCGGGAAAAGTGGTGGAGGGGGTTCTGGTAAGAAGAAGAAGAAGAAAACTCAGAGTGGTGGCAGTGGAAGCAGTGGTTTGAGTTCAGCACCTACCAGTGCACCTGCACACACTGGATTCCAGTTCCAGAATCCTGGGCAGGTTGTGGGCCAGCAAATGGGCCAAATAAATCTCAGCCCTACACGTCAGCGATCATACTCTTTCCCTGAAACTGATTATCCTCCAATGGTTTATGTTGCAGCAACTTGCAACAGGTTATATCCCATGGGAAGAATGGGCGGTCCTTCTTACTATGTTCCACATTCACCCTACATGTGTTCAGGCCTAGACCAAGACATTCATCAATTTCAATCAGCACCGTTGGTTTCCTTTGAGATCTTCAGTGATGAAAATGCTAATGGATGTTCCATTATGTGAGGAATTGAAAGTGAAGAGAATGTTGCACTATGGTTTTGTCTTGTTTTGTTTTTTATGATCCTAGATAGTTTTGCAATGATAATTATGTAACAGAGGGAAACTGAGTTCATGGCATATACATTGTTCTCTCCTTAGTTTTGTAGGGGCTGATTTTGCACTTTAGGCACCTCAAAGCTGAAATGTTCAATTTTAGCTTAGTTTGATTTTGGACCAAAAATGTAAATCATGTTGTATGGCACCTTCGATATTCATATGTATTATACATTCAGTTTTAACAGAATGAAATTCTCATCGCAGAAAAAAGGTTATGTTTAGTCCAAAAAATGAAATTTTATAAAATAAGAATATGAATAAGAATTGATAAATTAATATAAGAATTTTATTTCAATTTTATGGTTTGGTATAATATAAGAATATGAATAAGAATTAATAAATTAGTATATGAAATATTATGCAAGACAGAGAAGATAACACGAAAAGAAAAGTTGCAGAGAAAGAAAAGAAGGATTCTAGAATTTTGATATTTCATTTCAGATTCAATGAATGATCAATCACATGTACAATAAGTATTTATAGTAGCTTATAGTAGCTAACTATACAACAAAAATTTTAATACAGAAAACTAACGCTAACAGCATAACAGAATATAATAACAGAAAATGGTTGCAGCTTCTATAGCTTCTGAATGTTTTATCTTCTGGAACACTCTATCATGCCTCCCTCAAACACAGGGTGGTTCAAGAACAACTAACCACACTGAGTTTGTCACGAAGAAAATAGAACCGAGACTTTGACAAAGGTTTAGTTAACACATCAGCAATTTGATCAGCTGCTGGAATATGCTTAACAAAGAGTTGCTTCTGCTGAACTTTTTCTTGGACAAAAAAGATATCTAACTCCATATACTTTGTACGAGAATGAAGCATAGGATTGTGAGATAAAGAGACTATGCTCATATTGTCACAAAATATAACAGGAGCAGTAGATAGAGGAACATGCAATTCTTGTAATAACAATTGGATCCACAATATATCAGCTGCAATTTGAGCAACACTGCGATATTCAGCCTCTGTGCTAGACCTTGCAACAGCAAGCTATTTTTGAGACCACCAAGAAATTAAATTTGGACCAAGATAAACGCAAGAACCAGAGGTGAACCTACGATCATCAGGATCACAAGCCCAATCAGCATCACTAAAACCATACAAGGCAAGTTTAGATGCAGGCTTAAGAAGCAGACCATAAGAAAGGGTGCCTTTAAGATATCGAAGAATTCGTTTGACAGCAATCCAATGCTCTTCAAGAGGATTATGCATGAATTGACAAACTTTACTCACATTGTATGAAATATCAGGACGTGTAATGGTAACATATTGAAGAGCACCTACAATGGAGTGATAAAAGAGTGGATCAGTAACAAAATTGGACCCTTCTTTAGTTAGTTTGAGTCCTAAAACCATAGGTGAGCCAATGCCTTTAGCTTCAAGCATATGTGCTTTACTGAGAACATCTTGAATGTATTTAGACTGAGACAAATGCAAACTTCCATTGGATAAAGTGGTGACCTGAATTCTAAGAAAATAATGTAGATTTCCCAAATCTTTTAGAGCAAATGTAGCATTAATATTGGAGATAAGTTGTTGAATAGCTATACTATTATTACCAGTGATGATAATATCATCAACATAGACCAGCACATAAACACAATTAGTTGAGGTGATTTTGATAAATAGTGAAGGATCACATTTGCTTGAAGAAAAACCAAGAGCAAGAAGAGTTTGACCAAGCTTCTCAAACCAAGCTCGAGGAGCTTGCTTCAGTCCATATAAAGCTTTATAAAGCTTACAAACTAATGACTTGTCAGGAACCTCATAACCTAGAGGTTAAGTCATATAAACCTCTTCATGAAGCAACTCATTTAAAAAGGTATTGTTAACATCAATTTGTTGAATGCACTAACTAGCACTTAAAGTCGAAGTAAGAATAATTTGAATTATTGTAAGCTTGACCACAGGAGAGAAAGTTTCAGTAAAATCAAAACTAGGTTGTTGGTGGAAACCTTTGACAACCAATCTTGCATTGAACTTGTCAATTGTATCATCAGATTTTTCTTTAACACGAAAAATTCATTTGCAGCCAATAGCAGACCTGTTTGGAGGTAGAGGAACAAGAGACCATGTTTTGTTTTTAATTAAAGCTGTAAACTCAGAATCCATAGCAAGTATCCAAGTTGGATCAGCAAGTGCCTGAGGGATGGACTTTGGTAGGGACTGAGTGAGAAACACTTTTGGCTTAAAAATACCAGCTTTAGAACGAGTAACCATAGGATGAGGAAGCTACTGCTTAGTAACATATGGAGATTGTGATAAAGAAGGAGGAACAGGAGGAGGTGATGTGATATAAGCATTAGAGGAAGGTGAAGAAGTTGATGAAGTGGAGGAAGAAGCAACAATAGGAGGTAGGGGAGAGTGTGCAGGATGAACATGAAAATGAAGAGTAAGTGGACTAGCTGAAATATGATGAGTAGGATGGGAAGAAAATGTAGAAAGAGTAGATGAACACTTGGAATAAGAAAATTTATGTTCATTGAAAATGACATGTTTGGACAGGTATATTCTACCACTTGAAACAAGACATTAACCTCTGTGATTAGTAGAATAACCTAAAAATGTGCACTCCTCATAACGAAATTGAAGTTGATGCTTGTTATATGGTCTTAACAGAGGAAAGAAAGCACATCCAAACACCTTGAAGAAAGAATAGTCTGGAGTTGAGTTGTACAGCATGGTGTATGGAATAGCATTATTATGATAAGGAGAGGGAATTCTATTAATGAGAAAGACAGTTGTGGAAAAGGCATGATCCCAATACTGTAAAGGTAAATGGGATTGAGCAAGTAAAGTGAGTCCCATTTCTATTATATGTTTATGCTTTCTCTCAACCACTCTATTTTGGTGGTGTGTGTGAGGACATATGATTCTATGATGGATGCCTTGATTTTTAAGATATGTGCAAAAGGAACGAAATTCACCACCCCAATCAGTTTGAATGGCTTTGATTTGATAACTAAATTGAAGTTCAACGGCTTGTTTAAATTGTAGAAAAGCAGAAAATGCATCAAACTTTTGCTTCAAGAAATAAAGCCAAGTATATCTAGAAAAGGCATCAACAAATGCAATGTAGTACTTAAAACCAGTGGAAAAAATGATGGGAGCTGGTCCCTAAAGATCAATAAACACAAGTTCCAAAGGTTTAGTATAAATACTTTGAGAAGAAGAAAATGCCAATCTATGAGACTTACCATAATAGCAAGTAGAACAAAAGTCATACAAAGGTTTAGATGGTGCAAGTATATTACACAATTTGAGTACATGCTTTACAACCAAGGCATAAGAATGCCCCTAATGATTATGCCAAAGACTAAACAAAGAAGAATCAGTGTTTGGTACAGACTCTGAACTAGAAATTGGTAAACCACTATTTACAGACTTATGAAGTATAGTTTCTGCATTATTAACTGTCAAGCTATCACTAGAGTGCAAATTTATTTCATCAGTAGCAACTGAAGAAGACTCAATAGTGGCAGGTAAGTCCTTAAGAGAGAACTGATCAAATCTATACAAGTCATCAAGACCAATGCTGCCATGTAGAAGGACTTCATGAGTGTCCTGAGATTTCACAACACAAAAGGTGGCATGAAATTCAAAATAAACATTGTTATCTCTAGCAAACTTACTAACACTGATTAGATTTTTGGTTATAGAAGGAGCATGTAATAGATCAAATAGATGCAAAGAAACAGTTGAGTTAAATGGAGAATATAAGGAGGAAGAACCAATATGTTTAATTGGCACACCTTGACCATTGCCTATTAAGATCTGCTCAGTACTAGGGAATGAAGACCTCTCCATCAAATTATGATGATCATGTGTCACATGATTTGTAGCACCTAAATCAGGAAACCATGTAGGGATATTTAATAGATCAAGTGTAGCAACCATAGCCTGAGCAGGACCTTGAAATGGAGCAGAAATTGTTGATGCAGGACAGGGACTAGGTGAAGGACGAAACTGATGACTGGAAAAAGCATAGGGAATTTATGGAGAAGGATAAAAGGATGGATAATAAGGTAGATATTGAATGGAAATTGGTTGCTGAAATTGTGAAGAAGTGGAAGCTTGTTGCTGAAATTGAGCAGGAAACAAGGATGGAACCTGATAGGCAGGATCATATCTGTAGTAGCAAAAATTTGCTACATGACCAGGTTTGCGACACAATTGATATGATTATTGTGAAATCTGCCACCTCTGCCTCTTGATTTACCAAAAAAACCATATCTACTTCCTCGAGAACCATAGAATGGAGGTCTTTGACTTGAAAAACCAGGAGGAGCATCAATTTGATAATGAGAATGATATTGAGGAGTAGGTACATTGTACTGAAATTGATTTTGTGTACTTTGCACACCATAACCATGTGACTGCTAATGAGAACTTGCAACAAATTCGATTGATGTGATCCAAAAAAATTAGAACTCTGTGGTTTTGTTGCAATAGTGTAAGCAACATTTGTAGAAAGTGCATCAGGTACAAATTCCTTGTGATGTTTTTCCAATCGAGCTTCATGTAGTAGCAACAATGATTCAATTTCTCCCAGTGTATATGGATCTAATCTACTGGTGACTGAGGTGACAAAGGAGTCAAATTCTTCTGGTAAGCAATCTAAAATTACTTCAATATGCTCTTGAACACTAATAGGATTACTAACAGAAATCAGTGAATCAACTAGTGTTTTAATTCTCAAAAAATACTCACTAATTGATTTTGAACCTTTTTTTGTATTTCTCAATTCAGATCTGTATTGGCGAACCTTAGCTCGAGTATGAGAGTTGAAAAACATATGAATTTGCTCCCAGAGTTGCCGAGACTTCAAACAACTAACCATACGAGTTAGTATAGCATCAGAAAATGAAGATAGTAACTAGGATAGCAGGAGTTGATCTTGTTGATCCCAAAGCAGAAACGTTGAATTCACAATTCCAAGAGCTTCATCTTCAGCATTGAGAAACTCAGGAGGAACTTCATCAGGTCCAAGTATGAACTTTATGAGTTTATGGCTTTTGATCAAAGTAAGAACTTGTTGTTTCCATAGAAGAAAATTTTTCTCATCTAGCTTTATGGAAATTGAATGAGAAAATGTAACAAGATTTGAATTGAGAGAAGACGCAGCAGTGGAAGTGGTTTCCATGGATCAAAGCTCTGATCACCATGAAAGATTATGCAAGGCAGAGAAGATAACAGAAAAAGAAAAGTTGCAGAGAAAGAAAAGAAGGATTCTAGAACTTTGATATTTCATTTCAGATTCAATGAATGATTAATCACGTGTATAATAAGTATTTATAGTAGCTCATAGTAGCTAACTATACAACAGAAATCTTAATACAAAAAACTAACTCTAACAACATAACAGAATATAATAACATAAAACGGTTGCAGCTTCTATAGCTTCTGAGTGCTCTATCTTCTGGAACACTCTATCAGTATAAGAATCTTATTTTAATTTTATAATTTGGTATAATATAATACAATATAGAATGAAAACCAATTATACAATTTGATATGTAAGATATAATATATAATATAATCTAAATTAATACAAATAATATAATTATTCTTAATGAGAAAGATAAAAAAAAATTACCTTTTCTTTTTCCTGTGAGATTCTCTCTCTCTCTTTCACACACACACACACACACACACACACACACACATATATATATATATAATTTGTGTTTTTGGAAATAATATTTAAGATTAATTTTTTTATAACAAAAATCATGATAATATTTTTTTCATCAATTTTGATAATATTATTTTACTCTCTTAAGTAAAAGTAGAAGAAGCTTCTATCGTCTCCTTCATACGCATGGTGCATGAAGTTTGAAGACTAAATTTAGGTTAGATAGAGTTAAATATATTATGGTTAAGTAAATTGTTGAATGGTAATCTTTGTCAATTTATAAATTGAACAAGAGTATATTAGGTAAAAAAATATGAAATCTCATTACACAAAAATATAGAATCACATTCTTTCATTTTTTTGGAGGAATGAAATTTCACAAATTTGTGGAATAGATTTTAGAATAAGAATGTTATCTCATATTTATTTTCATTAACAAACATAAAAATCCTCAAATTCCAAAATTGAATGTAGAATAACATTTCATTCCTTCACACATAACATAACATTATATATTTTTTTTTAAAAGGTACATATAGTCATCCTTCTTATGGGCTCATATTCCCCTCAAAGTTTGACTAGCTTGTGGTGTATTTGAGATAATTGTAAAAATTAAATTATTTCAATAATCGATTATTGTATAAAATTTTTTATTATAATCGATTATAAAAAAAAATTATGTTTGAATATGTTAATCTGAAAAATGATTTTAAGTTAATTTATTTCATTTGAATTGTATAAAAAAATCACTTTTATGCATTAAATTATCAAAATAGGTATAAAATAATTAAAAAATTATTTAATTAAGAACAAAATGATATTTACATATTACTGTTAAGAATAATCTCAATAACTTTTTTACAAAATAACTCAAATTTTTGTTGAACCTTCAACAATTTTTTTACCCATTTAAAAGTTGTTGACTTTTTTTACTTATTTTGCTAAACGCGTTGCTTCAAGCTATTCGACAGCATAATTCAGCCGATCCAAACATGCTCAAAATCTATGCTCATTTGCAAATGGGTAAAGCTCAAGATAATCCATTGATAATCCAGTTGAAAAAGATACCATTTGCAAAGGGCATTTTTTATGAGGAAAGCTGTTTCAACAAAGTTGAAGCAATGGATAGAAGCAAGATATGGATTATATTGTAAATGTGATAAATAAAAGGTTGACATTCGCTTATTCTTGATGATTTTAGAACCAGTGCATTTTGAAACTAGAGTAGAGAAAAAGCCAAAAAGAAAAAGAGTGGTGTGGGACATCAAATGTCAGATAGTAGACTTTTGGAAACTGATTCCAAGTTGTGTAACATGGAAGAAGAATCCTTGTTTAATGCTGCTGTCCAAAAAGGCCATATGCTAGGAAGTACATCTAATTTGAAGTTGAAGCACACTTTCTGAGGAAGGAAATGTATATTTAGACTGCTAAAAACAGCAACATTACTGAACAAATTTTAGTCATCTTTGGGAGTTAGGGCTGCATAATTTTCAAGATCCATTTGCTCCAACTACGAGGACACTTCTGTGGTGGCAACTGGCTAAGCCGTGATTTATGCCTTGTTTGGTTGAAGGTTTTTGGGTCATGCACATGCGGGCAGACTTTATTTACAAAGTAGAAGTTCGAAATTCATTAAAAACACTTTGTGATAGGGCAGAGATGATAACTGAGTTAGAATTAATCTCACACCCTAAAATCATTTATCCTAACACTAAACCCACGCCCAAAATTGTCCCCTTTATTTTATAAACTTATAAATAAAATACAATAATAATGATTTTTCCACAACAGGACTCTTTTTTTTTTTTGGTTAAACTTAGATAAATCAGTGAATAAATTCTACATAGTTATAATTTCTAATTTGTATAGAAAAGAAAAATCACTATTCTATGTTCAACAGCATAACTTGACACTTTGGATTACCATCGTACTCAAAAGGACATATCCTTTGTTGACATTCTGCACTTAGGTTGAAACAGGATATATCATATCCACCTCGAAGTCTATTTCTTTAGTAATAGTGATGTTTTTATGTGAGGGTATATCATTATTTGCTTATCCTGATTCTTGAAGTCAAATTGTGTGCTTGAATAAAAGCATCAAGCCCGTGACTGATGAATCAATGTTTCCGGTAAGAACACGACGTTATTTAAGTATTATCATACCATTTTATAATCGTGAAGGCTACTTTTTGTTAGCCAAATCTGATTTTAAGGCCATCCCTTTGGTGTTGTATGTGTCAGATATTTTAATATATTCTAAGATTTTTAATTTAACTTAGGAGTTATAAAAGTGAGTGTATCAAGTTTTATATTAACAAGATTATTACTTAATAAAGAATGGATAAAGAATTTTTCGATTAAAAAAATATGAGCTAATAATGTTATGTTGAAAAGTTGGAAGGGAGCAATACATATTAGTAGGCTATTTGACTGGATACGCGCAAATATAATATCATCTTAGCAGTAAATTGAAGAAATGAGTAATTAGGTCAAAATTTTGAAACAAAATACTCAATTGAAGTTAAAGAAAAACTTTCCACGCACCCAAAATTTTAAATCTTAATGTTGTGTATATGAGAAATTTAGACATATTGAGAAAATATATAAACTTTGAAAGCGTAAGCCTAATCTTTAAGTCAATGCTACCGAAGAGCCACTTTTGACTATGATAAGTGTAGTTGATATTCTAAATGGATCAAAGGTGCCATATTAGAACTTCATTGTTATAGGCTCATATTCCCCTGAATGTTTGATGGGCCTGAGGAGGGATGACCGGATGGGGGATCTAATAAAATTCCTACTGATTCATAAATGGGTATAGCTGAAGATAATCCATATGGGATACTATTCTTTTAAACTGTGTAGGTATATAAAGTAAGGAAATAAATATGTATTTATTTTTAAATTATTAGTAGGTTAAGACTAAATGTACTTTAGATTAAAAAAATGTTAGTAATATATTCTTTTAAATATTATTTTTAATATTTGTTTTATTATTAGTCAATAAGTAAGTATTATTAATATTTTTTAATAATTTTTTTAAGTGTATGAGATGTATTAATAATAAAGTAAATATTAAAAAATATTTAAAATAATGTGTTACTAATATTTTTTTAAATAAAATTAAAGATGAATATATCTTTACTTATTAACTTTGCACACTTTAAAAGAACTTTTTCAATCCATCTAGATGAATTAGATACCTTGTCCAAAGGGCATTTTATGACGAAGGACACTAAGGCTGATTCAGCAATGGAAAGAAGCAAGATAATGGATATGGATAAAATATGATAAATAAATGTTGATTCGCTTATTCTTTATGATTTAAGAACTAATACATTTCACATCTAGATCAGAAAAGGAGAAAAGAAAAGAAAAGTTGCAAATCCAAATTGTGTAACTTGGAAGAAGAATCTTTGTTTTATGTTGGTCCACTAAATAATAATTTATCATAATCATAGTCCTACATAGACACAATAAAAAAATAATTTTTTTATGAAATTCATTAATTGGATGTCAAAATATGTATGTGAAGTATATTATTGTTTAGCATAAATATTAATATATCACTATTGTTTATGGGCTTCATAAAAACTTGGGAAATGATTTTTGTCCAACCTAAATACATCTATTGTATGTTTATTGTATATTTATGTGAGAGAGATGTCAAATCAGACTGTATGTTATTGTAGTTTTCCCGCGAGATACAGAATGAATTTGTGAGAGGATTGAATGAAAGTTGGAGTATTTTAATTGGACGAATAATGCTGCTGTAAAAACTTTACGTGGACAATTACAATAGGCCTTGTATATGAATTTTTCATGATTGCTATGTCACAGGAATGACCCTTATCTTCTACCGATATACTGTGTAAGCGATTGTAATATTTAACTCTTATCGGAATAGTGTATATATATATTTTTTATATTTTTTCTAATATTATTCATCATATTTTTTATTATTATTATTTTTTTATTAAATTTGACATCTTTAAAAAAAGTGTTAATGGTGCATATATCCCTAAAAAAGATGTATAATGATCTTTTTCCATATTTAAACTACATAAACTATTACACACAAAAAAAGTACATAGAAAATAAGAAAAGAGGGTGATTTCAACAATTCACACACACGAATTCAAATCATCGGTCTCCAAGAATAAAATTTTAAAAAAATTAAGTATGGGTGCTAAACATATACTCATTTACATATACATTAATTTTAGAAGAGGAAATATATTTTTATCATGGGAACAGTAACAGGATATATAGAATTTGAATTTCACACGTATATTATTCTAACAAGCAGTTGGTTGTTCTTGTAGTGATTTCTCCCAAGGTTTAAATATAGATTCATCATCATCACTGTTAAGTAATCCTACAATTGAATCTTAATTTATATATCGTGTATATTCTATACATTAGGATTAAGGAATTGAAAGATAAATCCTAAAATTAGTGTAATAAGTGATTCAATACATTAATAATTCATGCAACTATAGCAATGTTATAGTTATACTGCTCTTTTTCATGAAAATTTGCACCCTTATCATTGAGTAATTTTAAAATTTGAGAATTAGTTACATTGACAAGTTTTACGGGAATTTGCATACACATTCATAGTTCTTCTATAATGAGGTGTGAGTTCATACTTAATGTCCTTTGCCATTTTCATTTTATCAAGCCACCCATGTGAGTCAATCTGTTTGTGGACCCGAATCATTGTGAATATCAATGAAATAAAGTGTAAAATCATTAAAGGAAGAAACATATGTCTTTGTAGTCCATTAGAAAAAGGCTATGGTGAGTGAAACAAGCAGGCTTGCATTGAAGTGAAAAAGAACAGCTCAACAGGACAAATACCATTTAAGGTTGATACTTCTTGGAAAATAATTAAAAAGTTTCCAAAATTGCAAATGCATATACTTTGTCCGAAGAATTTTATAATACTTCACAATTTCTAAGACGGTGGGATTACTTAAAAATATTAATTAATTTAAATAAAATTTTTAAATTAATTTTTAAGAATTTTATTAATTAAATAAAGGTCCATCGAAACTTTTAAGATAATAAAGTTAACCTTAAAAGATATTTCTTTATTTTTTAATAATAAGTTTAAAAATGTTGCGAAACCTGGAGATTATACAGTCCGGCTAAGCTCCAAATTCGAAAAGGCAAAAAGTGAAGCACTTTTGTTTTGTTTTGTTTTTTCGCATGCTTAAAAATTTAGATTCTTTTACATCTTTTCATATATTTCTACCTCTTTTCTCAATTCAAATATAAAGTAAATCAGCCTATAATAAAAGTATTTTAAGTAACAATTGCACTCTTTATTAAAATATTTTAATTTTGATTTTAATATATTTTGTTTTTAATTAAAATATATAGTATTTTATCTATATTTTTCAACATAAAAGCTGAATTAAGTGAATTTCATTGATATGCATTATATACAAAGAAATCGCATAGCAATGATCATATCATGTTGGCAAATGTTGTTAATAAGATACGCCAAGATCAAAACAAACGCATTTCTACAATTCTTGAGTGTTTTTGTACCAAGTAAAAAAATTATTGTGTTCTAACAAAATGGTCATACTACTGCAAAACTTCTACATGTCAAAGGAACTAATGATTCTAAGTTCTAAAATGGCATATGTACACTTTGAATATCATAACTTTAAACTAGGTTATACTAATTGACCAAGGTGTCCATTGAAAAGCTTCAGATGCAAATTTTATTTGGCTAGTCTTTAGATGCAAGTTGATGCCTTTGAGGTCCGCTGATTCATCCCAAGGATGATCACAATTACGGTCACGTCATCATGGTACTTCCTCCTCCTCCCAGCCGGAATATTCATCAACTCTTCCATGCTGAAACCTGCATGAGAATCACTTAGGTAACCGATAATCAAACAAGATACAAAAATTTATAGTTATGCAAATAAAATTAAATTTAGTATGAGATCTTTAAAAATGACCTGCACAATCAGCTGCTCTTGCTACAAGCTGCTCAACAAGAAATTTTGCTGGATCACCAAAAGGATTGCTCAAAATATAAGACTCTACAAGCTTTACTGCCTCATCATTGCTGAAGAAGTCAAATAAACCATCACTCCCAACTATAACAAATTGGTCAGAATTTGAGATTTTATGCACATTAAGTGATGGTTGAGTGGAAATATATGGTGGGCTTGTAAGATCACGAACTCGAAGGATTCCCATCAATGCATCGTTCAGATTTTTCTGCATGAGAAAAAAAAAAGAAAATCAAGTCTATTTGTTTGGTAGGACAAATATTTACTCTTTGAAATAATTGGGTTTTCAAACCAGCAAACTCAGAAAACAAATACACCTCCATCCACTCACCATTAGTAGCTTGGATATCAGGATAGGCTTATAATAATTTACCTTTGCTTCTTCAAAAGATCACTATCCAAAATCTTTTGGAAACTTATTGGCTAAAATATAAAAAAGAATACCAACCTTTTTCAAGTACCCAACTCCAAAAGCACGAGTAACCTTCAGTTTTCCTTTCACTTTCCCTGCTATAATGGCCATAGGATCATCAGGATGACTGGCAAGAAGTTGAGCTCTTTCAGCTTCATTGTCAACAGTATGACTATCTGTAAGCTGGATAGCTTTCATTCTCTCATTCCCATTCATTCTGTCATCTTTACTGCATGTTGCCAATACTGCTCTGCTGTCACCTAGATTAAGTGTATACAAATCATTCCCATGAAGAAGCACAAGTAAAACACAAGATCCAACAGAAACCAAGTCTGGACGTTCCTCCATTTCCTGCTCAACCATGTACAAGAAATCATTCTCAACCTGACTAAGAGCACGTTGGAGGCTATCAAGTACCCCATGTGAAAATGATTTACATGATGCTTCTGACTTGGCAGGTGGACTACTGTTTGTGAAACATCCAAGACTAGAATTGTTGTTTCCCTTAAATCTTGACGGAGATTGATGCTCATGAAGAATAAGACTATCATCCAACTTATATTGAAAGGATCCACCCAAATCCTCATTGTTAGAAGCTTTGATGGAATCTGGTTCCAAATCCCAATATAACATATTAAAATAAGATATGATACTGTCATAAAGAGTACAAGCCAGAAAGTCGGCTGCATCTCTCCCATTAAAGCCATCATAAATTGCACAGAAGAGCCACCCATTTTCTTCAGAACAAACTGCTTGAACTCTATCTTCACCAGCAGCTCCTCCTGCTACTTGTACTTCCGTAGCATTAAGAAAACCTTCAGTTCTGGAAGGAGCACTCATGGATTTTAACGTACAAGGGTCATATTCAAGCATTTCACTTGGAGTGGATGGGCTGCAACTTAGGTTTGACAAACTACTATGGAGAGAAGATGATAGTATGTCCAACTTTGAAAGACTTGGCGAAGAGAGTACCTTACGAAATGAATTAGGAGAGTCCAAACTCGGAAGGATTTCTTCTCCTATGACACCATTGCAGATGTTTGTGTTGGCAAGTGTAGCATTTGCACTTAAGGCAGCACCGGACAAGCAAGAGAAGCTGCTTGTTCTATGGACTTCAGGAAGGATTTTGTAGCCATTGGCAACCTTGCAAGGGATACCTCTACCACTATTGCATTGATAGCCAAAACTTATTTTAAGATCTCCTTCAGGACTAAGCATGCTTATCTCCTGGTTTAAGCAATCCATTATCAATACTATCAATATCACTGGTATATATGTCTAAAAGAGAACTTTCATTCAGTGACATATGAAACGTTACTGAACTGTATCAGAATAATTTTAATCAAGATAAAAAAATTTATCTACTAGAAATTAGAAAATAGCCATTTTATCATATAGAAAACTTGAATGAAAGATTTTCCAGATTGTGGTAGGGCTCAATTTATATAGTTAATAGTGCCCCAACAACACCGACATTCAATAAACTTCAGAGCCTACACGGCTACACCACATACAGAGTAGCAGCCATCATCTCAACAAATAAAAAAAATGACAATACTAAAATGAATTAGATATGAAGCGTGACCAATTTTGTCAGTTAATACATGACAGTATCTAAGATGTGTGCATCCAAATGTTTGCATGTAGAGAAAGAGGAGGGGAGAGGGGTTGGGGGGGGAATACCTTCATATCTTAAACTAAGTAATCCCTTTGTTTGATCACTTTTAGAAGAAAAACAAATAGCATTCAAACAATATAAACAATTTGAAGTGAAATCTTCAAGTATTGGAATAGATGGCTCAAATGAAACATGATAGACCTAAAAGTCACAGACATTTAGCTTAAAGGTTTACAGTATCAGTGTTGGCTTCCATGTATGGCCAGATAAAATATTTGAAGATTTGGATCGATCTCATAGGCTTGTAGGGAAATTATGAATTTGTACAAATGAGTGTGTCGCATTCTAATAAGAGATCCTGAGATATTTATATTTTCGTTCTTTAAACTGTATCAAGGGTATAAGATCTTATGTTGTGATGCCCACCTAAGAGAATGTCATGTGTTAGAATATGAGGAAGGTTGGTAACACTAAGACAAGGAAAACAATGACATAATTTAAATCATGATGAGTGCACAAATTATTTATAACAATTGGAAAAGGAAAAGAAACCCATTAAAATAAAATTGAAGTTTCACAATAACATTAGCTTCAATGCCAACATTGTAGGCTATATATATGTGCAAGGAATACATATTCAACCTCATAGACTATCTCTGTCAATATTTGCATATAATGGCACACAATTCTCTTGTTTGAAAATCTAGACTAGTTCAATCAAGTTACACACTTTAAGAAGAGGCTCTCTATCAAAATTCCTTCTTTCTTATTTTTGTGGGGAGGGGAGGGTTGGGTTATAAAGAATGCAACAAAAGCATTGACAATAATATATCCTCCTAAACCAACATAACAGAACTCTAGAAGAAAAGAAGATACATGGCATCAACCACAGTCTTTACAATGCTTTCATGTCACGAGTTTGATCATTTCCCACCCTTATGTAAAAAATAAATTAAAAAAAAAAGGAAGAAGAAAAGAGAGAGAGAGAGATTAACTCAATAATGCTCTCCAGTACTCTAGGAAATCAATAGACGACACTATCTTTAAACACGTATCAGCAAAATATCATAATGAGGCCAAGCAGACAATCCAATTACACAGTAGCTGAATGCCAAACATCTCTAGTTGAAAATTCTGGCATTTCTCTCCAACAAAAAAGACCAAATTCTTTTCAGGTTATAGACTGCTGACTAAAACAAAAGAAAAGAGGCAGAAAGGACATAAATAAATTATTATGAATCAACCAAAAAGTTCACTCTGTGCATAGTAAAGCAAAAAAAAAAAAGGAGAGGCAAGATTCCAGAAACATGAGGCTATTGTGCATTAAAACTCAATAGGCTTGCTTGCTTGCTTCCAATATCTATCTCTCTCTCAGTCAATCTTCATTGACAGTGACAATTATCATAATAATACTTATTAACTATTGGCACTTAATGGAGTATCATTAACTATAATTAACACTTAGAAAACTTCACGTGAAATCATACCAAACGTGCAGCTCCCATTCAGTAATTCTTTCACCCAATTAAAAAAAACCAAAACTTTTTTCTTGAAATTCCTTTCTAGTTGCACATTTTTGATGTATGGAATGGACGCTAGAGCAAAAAGGCAATATTTTTTCGTAAAATAACCGAAACCCATAAGAGAGAGAGACAGAGAAATGACATAGGAAACAGAGAACACAGAAACTTATGAATACATGTTATGAAAAAAACGAAAACCTACTTACCAATAGATCCTCAACAAGCCAACCGGACTCGACAAAAAGTCAACGAGCTCAGAATGCAGCTATTCACACGAATATAGACGCATATATATATATATATAGAGAGAGAGAGAGGGAGAGCAGGCTCAAAGATCGAAGAAGAAGAAGAAGAAGAAGAAGAAGTGAGTGTGTTGAGTAAAAGCAAGACAAGAAGCTGTGAAAGAGAAGAGAAGGGGGTTGGTGTGGTGAGTCAGTGGAGAATATGTGTGGAAATGAGACGAAAAAAGCGAGGTGGTTTCGGTTGGTAGAGAAGAGAAAGGGTCTTCTCTGCCATTTTGAGGAAAATATTCCGCGCCTCTTGTTTCGGTCTTCCCTGTCGACTTCACCAATCTACCGCTAAAACCCGGTTTTGTTGACTCTCATTCCCCACCACACCACTACACCTACCTCTCTCTCTTCTTTTGGTTGGTTACATGCGTTATACATTCCTTGTACCCTCTTTTTCTTCCTTCTCAATTGAAAATTTTGCTATGAATGCAAAGCTTCTTTTGGTGATACTTTGTTTGGTATTTGTTTTTTAATTTTGTTATATCCTTTTCTTTAATGAGTATCTCCTTCTTTTAAATTTAGTTAGAATCTAAAAAAGGATATATTGAAAGAGATAAGATGTTTAAAATTTAAAAGAAGGATATGCATAATAAAATTGAAAGAGAATAAAAGTGAAATTAAAAAAATATATAAGGTAAGAATTATACATGTCATTTTTTTTATAGAACAAAATAAAAAATTAAATCATTCTCAATTGAGATAACTCTAATTTAACATTTATAAGAGTGAATACAATAATTTTAATTATTTTAAAAATATTAAATAATATTTAGATTTTCTTTTGATCTGGAATAATATTTAGATTTTTAAAATTACCTTTTTTTAAAAACATTTAATGTTTTCTGTTTTAAATAAGTAAGAGGATGATAGAAATTTTTATTAGAATGATATGGTATTACTTAATTTCTTTTTTTTTATTGATATGATACAACTTTAATGAATAATCAATATTATGTTATGTCATGGAATAGGATGCTGTTGCTGCATTATTGCCTAACATGCGTAGATGCTGCTGACCAATTGAATACTTAAACGTTTCACTTCTGGTTTTTAATTCTTGGGTTTACCTTTTTGTGCCCATTTGTTTCCTGAAGAGTTACTAGGCCCAAAACAAGGGTCATGCTCAAGAAAACAAAAACATCTTAAAATTTTTTAGATTGGTTCCTGTCATTCTGTTGACTAGAGATGCTACCTATACTGTTATATTCATAGTTGTCCACAACTGTACAAATTTTTATTTGTTGAACTCCACCATCCATATATAAATTTTATTTTGTTTTTGTTTAACTCAATAGAGACATATTAAGTTGTGTATGGTTATAATAATTTAAATAATTGTACAACAACCTTCATTTATTCAAACGGAACCTCGAACAAATGTTGATGAGAGGGAGAAATCAGTCTAAAAGAAAAAAGTTTTATATACTTCAGTGCAACTCGTGATATAGTTAAAAATAATAGAGATTTAAATAAAAGTCACATCGTCATTGTTTTGATGTTAATTTAAAAAAAAATAGCTTACATATTCTTTATAGATTTGGATGATTCACAAGTATGAGTTAAGTATAAAAATAATTTATATATACTTCGTGAATTTAACTCCTGTATAATGATTCTTTCCTTTAATGAAAAAAGTAAGATATTTTTAATTATTAATAAAAAAATTAATAGTTGATATTATATGTATATTTAACAAATTATAAATTTGTTAAAATTTATACTCTTACTTTATTTTTGAAACTCATTTTAAAAGAGTTAAATCCAAACTTCATATATTATGTTAATCTTTTTTTTAATTAAGCGCATAACAAAATTTTCATTTTATGAGTTTCTAAAAATAAATTTCATTGTATGTTTATGTATGATCTTTTTTCGAGGACAATGCTTTCCTTTTTTCTTTTTCTTTTTTGGGGTGAAGGTTATTCGTGGACAATTTGTTAAGTTTCTTTCTTAAGAAAACAAATTGTATTAATAAATGAATAAAGATTATCTTATTTTTTTTAAGAGTATAAGATTATTAATATATTTTTTAAGAGTATTAATTAAGTGAAAAGAATAATAAAAAATAAAAATATATATATAATAAATAATATTAAAAAATAAAAAAGTATATATATTATTAATAATAATAATATCAGAATTATTAATAAACTGAATCACAAAACAAAATATCTTAAAAAGTAATAGAGGCTTCTTTACCATACAAAGAAGAGGGTTGTCAGAAGGCAGAGTCCACTCAGCTAAGATGTGGTTCACAATGTTACTCTTTTGGCTTTTTGGTCTGAGTGCATGAACAGTAGAGACATAAATTAAAAAGAAAAGAAAGCAGGCCCAAATTAAACATACAGATTTACGTTGATCACATGGTAACCCAAAGTTGTACCTAATATTTTTGGTAGGTAAAAAGCATGAAAAGGTTTGGACAAGGGGTAAAACTGACCATTACCATCCATTGCATTCAGTTTGGGGAGACACAATTCAACATTCAGATCAAAATGAGAAGAAAAGAGACAGACCAGATCAAAATCATTACGACCATGGCGTGCATGAAGACGGGTCGTTTTAACATAGACCTTTGGGTCAAGGGTCCATCTATGATCTTTTTTTTGTGAGCCGTTAGATTGATTGAAAATAAAATTAATGGTTACAAATAATTACCGGTTACTTATTAATCAGGTAAACAACAAAAATGAGTTATTTGAAAAAGACCCTTAATAAAAATGAAATTATTGTGATAACCAACTTCAGACCGTAGCTCCACCAGGTTGCCTCACCGTGTACGGCGGCAAGATTAGAGGGTTGATGCACCAGTGAGAAAATCACTGTAGCTCCTCGATGGTGAGATCTGAGTCTTTCGCAAAATAGATGGCAAAGGGGGAATGTGCTTTGGAACAGAACAGAAAAGGAAGACCCAAGCAGAGGAGTAACAACGCACGACGGTGCGACACGCAGGAGTGCGGATCGGTCAGATCCGGTCGACTCCCGGCCCAATCGACCGGTGGCGCGAGCGGCACACTGATCTGGGTTCGACGGCTAGCGACTGGACAGTTGTGACTGGCCAGATCCTGGTAGAGCGACGACGACGACGACTATTTCTGGGTGGAACAGGTTGCAGAACGCGGCTCGATAGCATTCACGGTGCTGGGTCGCATGAGCTGGGGCGGTGGAACGGTGGTGTGGTGGGTTGTTTGGCGTCAGTGGACTTCGAGGTATTTGGTCTGTGAACGGCAGCAAAAATGGTGGATCAGAGGTGATGGAGTCTTTGTGTAAATATAGATAATATAATGGTTTTTATGTAAAATTAAAGAAACTTATTAGCAGAAGTAAAGTCAATGGTTCAATGATGAACCTTTAACTGAAGGGTCCAGCATAAACGCTCCCCATGAAGACGACAAAACCAAACACCTTGATTTGAACCGTTTTAAGCTACCAAGCACGGAAATGGATACGAATATAGATATAAAAATATATTAAATTTAAAAATTTTAAGATACTGACATGGACACCGTGTATATATATATATATATATATATATATATATATATATATATAATTTTGATTATAAATATAATTTTGATTATAAATATTTTAAACATAATTTTTAATGACAACACAAGCATCTTCATCTAGAAAGTATGGACACATCATTTTACTGACGTATCCATATGTCGGACACGTATTCGACATGGACACACTATAACACTCATACAATATGCGTGTCTCATGTATCTGAGTGTGTCCAATTAAAAAAATTATTTTTTTTACTTGGACACACGGTCAAGACACACTGTGGACACGGCCAAGACACACCGCGGACACGATCAGAACACACCGCAGACACATATTGGACACAACCCATTAAAATTTTAAAAAAATTAATGTGCAGCAATGTACTAATATCACGGCTCACAAGCTCAATATCACCCGACCCACTCTCAGGAAAAATCTTTTATTCTTCCTCAATACATTGTGTTCACTATGTGCTAATAGTACAAGTTTCAAGTGAGTTTCACTCTGATCTGGTGGTTCAATTTTTAATTATTGTTAATTTCTTTTCTAGTTATAAATGAAGATACTCGTGTTATCATTGAGGAGTTGTCATTGAGGAGTTGTGTTTGAAATGTTTATAATCAAAATTATATATATATATATATATATATATATATATATATATATATATATATATATATATATATATATATATATATATAGTCGTGTCTAGTGTCGTGATCCGTATCCTAAAATTTTTGAATTTGATGTATCCTGTGTGTCGTGTCGTGTCCCGTATCTGTTTCTGTACTTCATAGATCTTCATTTATAATTAGAAAAGAAACTAATAATACTTAAAAATTAAACCACCAGACCAGAGTGAAACTCACTTGATACTTGAACCATTAGCACACAGTGAACACAATGTATTGATGAAGAATAGAAGATTTTTCTTGAGGGTGGGTCAGGTAATATTGGACTTGTGGGCCGTGATATTAGGACATTGTCACACAGTAATTTTTTTTAAAAATTTTAATGGGTTGTGTTCAATATGTATCTGCGGTGTGTCCAAAATGTGTCCTGACTGTGTCCGAGCAATGTCCGAGTCAAAAAAAATTATTTTTTTTAATTAGACACACTCAGACACGTGAGACACGAGTGTCGTGTGCGCGTCATCGTGTGTCTAACACGCAGACATACCAATAAACTAGTGTGTCCGTGCTTTCTAGGTTTTAAGTGTATTGGCATGTTGACACTTATCAGCCAGACAACCAAACACCTATACGCGTAAGTTTGAAGCAAATCAAAGGGTGACTGTGGAGTGTGGAGTTTGCTTCCACATCCACAGAAGGAACATGCGGTATTTATTTCTGCCATTAGGACCATATTGATCAACAACCAATTAAACTATCCTTTATACAAGGGTTATATTATCCAATTAACAAAGAAAAGTTAGCATATACTTGCTAGATTCGATATAACTACGCCAAACACTCCTTAATTATATAAAAATTGAGATAATAATCTCCAATATATTTTATACGAATTACTGGGGATTTGCAAACCCAATTACTTGCGATAATAGATCTTTTATGCAATGAATAATTAAGGATTCGGTAGTTTGCTCATTGACATAATTGATTTTTTTTCTCTGAAAATTTTCGCTTAAGGTCTGTGTAATTTTTTTTTATATAAAAGATGTGTAATAAAGCATCTGAGTTCTGCTTGATGGTATTTGTACTTGATGGTATTTGTAGTTGCAGGTTAATCGGATAATTTAGCTGTAATAATGTTAAAAGCCCGATAATTAGATACAGTAAAATTAAATTTCAGGATTTCTAGCTTTAGAGCTATAAGTTAATTCAATAATGTTACTTATATACAAGGGAAAATTATATATGTCATTGTCCTGGATGAATGTTGACCGGGAATGCCCGGATGAAGTGGAATTTCTTTCATTTTTTTTTACAGGTTTTATTTTGTTTAAATAATAAAGAGAAAACGTGGCCTATATGTTTTTTATTTGTTAATTTGAGTAATAACGTCCAGACAATTGGACATGTAGCACTTCCCTATATATAAAGTTTTCACAAAATTTTATTCACCACTATCTATTTCTCTTTTTTTTCTCTCTATCCATTTTATTCGTTAATATAAATACTGCATAATTCCCTATATAAGTTGTACATTATGTATAGATAAATGTCAAAACAGAACTAATTGGAATGTATTTAAACTTTTGAATGGGAGAGTAATCCTTCTCTTTTTATTTCATCCAATAATCATCTTTAATTCTTGCTAAATACTATCAAAATTTTGATTAATTTTTTCTCACTAAATCTCACCTTGTGCCGCAGTTAAACCTTATATAATACATTTTATAATACACATTTTATAAGCACACATTACCCTTCCCCTAGAATATTATCCTTCTTTACTTTCGATACATTTTATAATACATAATCTCTTAAATTATAATAAAAAATATAAACATATTTTCTATCAATCTTAACAATAAAAATCTATTAAAAGCACGCTACTATTAAATTTAACAAAAAGTATAGATTTACATCTTTTATCATATATTTAAAAAAATTGTGTTAACAAATAAAATTTACGAAAAAAATTTGAAGGTGAGTTAAACCTTAAGTGATAATGCCTAATTTATCCTAATTTTTATCTTTTTCAACTTTGAGGTAAAAGTTTGTTTGAGGGGCAATTCATTCATGATAGCAAGCCCAAGCATTCTAAAGAAGTTGTATATGTTCATCAACACCATTGTACCGTTTAACCTAATACGGAAAGTAGCACGGCGTTTTCTGTTGGTATTCAATTATTAAAGTTTTCGAAAGTCACAGGCTGTTGATGAACACCATTCATCACATGGACAAAAGCGGCACTATCTTTACTCTTAAGGAACACATTCTGTTGTGTTGTTAAACTAAACCCTACAAAAAAGATCATCGTAACATAAATCTACGCTTGAAATATGAGGAAACAACTAAATATTTTTAAATGCACTGTCAAACAGTCAAAAAGCAACTTCAGTTGAAGGTACCAAAGGAAATTCAAAACAAGTATTGCAAAACAGAGGTCATAATACTCAAAAATCTCTAGCAAGAGTAGAACTTAAAACGTAACAAACAATCATGCACATCTACTGTTGCTTAACTTCAACTTTCTTCTTCTGCCACAAGCGATCTAGTGCACTGTCGGCATCCCCCTGTAAATGAAAGATGAAGATAAAATCATGAGCTAATAAATGCAATTCTTAAAAGTAAAATATCAAGATGCATCAATGGAACCTATACTCTACTTATGTTCCAGGCTGACATGGATCAGAATATAATGCCTTACACAAAATTTCCAACATAAATATAAAATGCAAACTACCTATCAGAGAACCCACAATCTACTTCATAATTAGTCATATTACTCTATCTTTGCTTCATTACAAAATGAAAGAAAGAAATGCAAGGAATGACATGAGATACAAAACAAAGAAGAAAACCACATGCTTCACCAAATCCCCAACCCGCCAAAAGAAGAAACAACAACAACAAAAGCCTTTTCTAAAGAGGTGTCGACTACACAGATTAAACAATGTCATTGTGTTCTGTCATATACCAAATCTGCCATTTAGTTCTAAGCCTTTTTTAACGATTTCACCTAAAATTTTTCTTGGTCTCCATCTATCTCTAACTATTGGGTTATCTTCCATCAAATTAATTCTTTTTACTAGGGCTCCTAGTGGTCTTCTCACATGGCCAACCCACCTTAGGTAAAATTCTATCATCTTTTCCTCAATAGATGTTAATTCAAACAAATAGTCAACCCGTGTAGTTTGACACTGATTCAAATGTTAATTGAGGCATCATGCAATGGCAATCAACAGTGTTTATGCAACATAAGCATACAGATGGTCCAACAGCAATTTAACATCAACCCAATAAATTAGTACAGACAAATGCACAATTTGATCCAACAGCAATTTAACATCAACCAAATTGGGGCATTATAAATTAATTAACCGTACAGACAAATGCAAATTTGAAAATTTCATAGTAAGGCATAAATCAAGTAATAATAAACAAGAATGAAATTCTAAAATAGAGTATATATATATGTAGAGAGAGAGAGAGAGAGAGAGACCTGTGCACGAATGAAGCCACAGAGGGCGAATGTGGAGAAATGGCCATTGTAAACACCATTCTCATCCACATGGCCAATGTTAATCTGAACCGAGGCATGGTCCTTAGAAGTTATCAATCTGTTTGTGGCAGAGCTGCACCAAATTTGCAAATCAGTTCAAATTCCAAAAAAGAACAAATAAACAAACCACAAACAAAAACAACAGCTAAACCAAAAAAAGGGGGAGTGGGGTAACAAGATTAAAGTGTGTACCACTTCCTAGGAATGTAAAGCTCAGTGAGCTGTCCTTCTTCGTTCTGCATCTTTTTGGTGAGCGTAAAAAAACCTCGTTCTCAAAGATCTACAAACCTAAATAAGAATACGGTAAAATAAACACTACATATCTTCTACCACTATTAAAATTGAAGCATTTAAAAAATTTGATTGATACGCTGAGAAAATCCAAACAAATATTGTACCAAAATAAAAACATAAATCGTTGACCTCATCAATAACAAACGCAGTAAAAAAACGAAAACACTGAGAGAGAGAGAGAGAGAGAGAGAGAGCACGCACCAGAGGAGGCGAAGAACGAAGATGAGAGTGGTGGAGGAGAAAGTGCGCGAGAGACGACTCCTTATTATAAATACGAGAAACCCTAGTTTCTTTCTGAATTTGGGCTGGGCTTCCAACATATGATTTTCTTCACTAGCCCAATTTAATGCCTTCCTATTCGGAGCCCAAATAAACCTTTAATTCCTGTTCTTCGTGCAAGCCTGGCCCGTTTTGGACACAAAATTATAAAACGTTTGATTTGTTTTATATTTAGATTTAGATTGTATATTTTTGTTAATAATTATAAAAATACCACATTATTATATAAATGAAATAGAGAAAATGAGATTTTGAAATTTCAAAAACATGGGAACAATATTTTGAAAACATCAAGATTTTTTTTATTTTACCAATTTTTTTGTAAAATTTTGAAAACATGAAATAAAGTAAAAATCAGGTAACATTTTTATAATTATAAGTAAAAACAAATTAACTAAATGATGTTTTGTTTGTTTTCAATTTTCATTTTCAATTGATTTATTTTCATTAATGATTACAAAAATATCACTTTATTTTCACTTTATTTTATGTTTTAAACTTTTGTAAATAAAATTATTTAAAAAAGAATTTTAATCATTTTCTTCACAAAATTATTAAAATAATAAAAAAAAGGACTTTTTTGAAATTATAAATAAAAATATATCAACTAAAAATAAAAACAAAAAAAAACCAAATACTTTTAATTTTTTCTTCTTTCAAATGTCAAGTGTAGGAGAAATTCTAAAATTTTATACGTAATACTCTTTAACGGTTAATATTTGATTTGAAATTTATTAAATAATATTTAAATTTAATTTAATGACTTATATAATTATACAATTCATGTATTATGTTTTTATTTAATTGCGCTCATAGCACATTATAAATTCTCCAAGTGTGGGCGTTAAAGCATATATGATGTTAAATAATGGTTTGTCCAGTAGAATGGGATTATGGGAAGCTAAAAACGGGGTTAGATGGTGAGGTTGGAAAGTCTATTATTCACTCGGGATTTTGGCTTCTTTTTTTTTATTCTCTCGTTAGTTTTTTCAATTTTTTCAATCTGTATGTTTTTAGAACTTTCAATTTTTTTCATTTTTTCAATTTTTTGTAGACATATGAATTACATTTATTACTTAGCTATGTTTGAATATGTAACTATGAATGGAAGAAAGTTTCATTTCTTCTTTAGGAAGTAGATAAAATGATAAAAATTATAATTATATTAATAAATAATAATTTAGTTCCATCTTGTACTTTTTATATCAAGGGAGAAAAAAAAAATAATTAAATAAAATCATAAAATAAAATGAAATGAAAACAATAAAAATTGATGTCATTTGATTGTATTTTCTTTCCTTCAATCCCTTTCTACCAATCTAAGCATATAAGTAAAGTAATTACAACTATTGTCTTTGTTCATTTCTATCAATTATAATTGCTCTAACTACACAAGTCATTGTGTAGAGCAAAACAAATCCATTATAATAAAAAATATTTTTTAAAATTATTTATTTATAAAATGAATAATTAAAAATATATTTATTATTAATTTAATTTAAAATTCAATTTTTTCTTAACTTTTTAAATAATTTAATAATAAATATACGGTTAATTATTCATCTTACAAACTCACTAGTCATTATAAATAGCCCTTCTTACTTAAAACATAAACTTTTAACCTTCAATTGAAGGGGAAAGAAAAAGCGGATAAGAAGGAATAATGGCTCTTTACCCAAAAAATAAAAGAAAGAAAACAAAGTAGAAAGAATGGCTTAATGAGTTTGCACAATTCAACAAACACATCTTTAATGAGGAACGAAACAAAACTCATTGTCTGCGTCTTGCAAGCAATGTTTTTAAAACTAAGTCGGTCGTTGAATTAGTAAAAATATTGATTCATAATTTACTAGTTCAATTGTGATTAAATTAGTGATAATTAAATATATAATTTTATTAATATTATATAATATATTAAATAATAAATTAATATATTAATATTTCATATTATATTATCAAATGTTTTAAAATCTCACAAATACAATAAATAAAATATTTAAGTATATAATATATATAAAAATTAAGATTATGTTATATTTATAAATCTCACATAAAATAATAAATAAAAAAATATTCAAGTATATAACTTACAAAAAAAGTTAATAGGGGTAAACATTTTTATGTTTTTTTTAAGTCTTATATGTAAGTCTTTGTAACTTAGTATTTAACCATTATATGATTTTGAAATTAATTTTAAATGAGTTAAAAATTTGTTTAAAAAAATGATTCAGACCGGTTAACTACTAATTTTATTGGCTAATTATGACTAATTCTCGAACTGGCCGGTTATGTAGTTTAATTGGACCAAAGTTGTGACCAACTCATTGATTTTCCCATCAAACCAGCCGATATGATCCAATTTTTTCAACATTACTTGCATGCTCCTTGCAAAAAAAGAGTGCATTGATGCACCTTGTAAGACAATCGTCGATTTTTAGTGTGAAAATGTCAATGGTCACAAACATTCACCTCTAACTTGGAGAATCGGTAATTTTATAAAAGTGTGAAAAAATCTCAGGTATATTTGAATTCACAAAATTTGAGAAGTTGATTCGCTTTATTAAAAAAATTATATTTAGAAAACATTGTAATTTTCAAAAGTATTAAATTGACATTTATATTTAGTTTTTGTTCTTAAATAATTAGGCTGAAATTAATGTTTTTAAAATCGATTAAGTCAATGAAGTGAACGGTTCATAATTCAATCGATTCAATAAGTTTAGTCGATGGTTAAACTGTTAATATTACAACCATATAAGTTTTTTTTATTTTATTTTTTTAAAAATCAATCAAAAAATTGAAATTAAAGGATGATAGGTTTAATCGATCAATTTAATGACTTTCGCCATTTTTTTTAATTTTTAACTAATTTTGACATTTCAACCATTCATTCAATTTTTTAGGTGAATTAAAGTAATTAAAGTGACCGATTCACAGTTCAATCCGTCTATTTGAACCAAATTCAAAGACACTTGTTGAAATGTTAAATTTTCTTAAAATATTATATCAATAATATTTTTTAAAATAAAAAAGCATTAACCATAAAGTTTTAAAATTCTGAAAAATATTAAATGTACATTTTTTTAAATAAATAAGCAATAATGCGAAATTATGTTAAACAATAACCTTAAACTCCACCTAATTACTTAAAACAAAAAATAATGAAAGGGTAAAATCATTTTATATCTTAAAAGTTAAAACTTAAAATTTTTGTTAAAACAACATTTAATATTTTATTTTTTCAATTTATTAAGAAAATTGTTTTTATTGGCTGACTTATTAAGATGATTTAAATTTTTAAGAAAATTAAGTGTTGATTTAATTTTTTTTACTATATCTTAAATAAATGAGAAAGAACAAGAAACAGTCTGCAATTGCATTTAATTGTGATTTCCTATATTCAATGCTTTTTTTTTTGTAAGATTTAAATGCTTAAGCAAAGTCAAAAGATGATTAATATGTACGTGTGTGTGTATTTTTTTTTTTTTCACAATAAATAGTTGGGAGGACTGATTTTTGTCAAATTCGAAGGATGGGAATTGAATCCCATCTATCTTTGATAGTGTTGAAAAATAACATTTGAGTTATAACTCATTGATTGTTAATGTGTGTGTTTATGAAGCTATTTCCAATATTTTGACATTCTTAAATGATAATAGTCAAGAGAAGAACACAGTCCAAGACGTTAAACTAAAGTGGTACCACTCATAAATAAGTACCCAATCCAGTGGCATTTTCGGACTAACAGTCACCTATAAATTCATACACTTCCTTCCCCTCCTTTTTTGTTACAAACCAGACATGGGGAGCACAAGAAGCAGCTTCTATGGCTTCCTTGCAATGTGTGCAATCTTGGCCGTCCACGTGCTGCTCTGCTCATCAACCATTGTCGATTTCACCATCAATTATGAGAGAGATTAGTGCATAAACATAATACACCTAGATAAGTGCATTAGGCCAATGAGCACTTAGGATTTTTATAAAAATTTGTGCCACACAATTAAAAACACAAATTTTTATGAAAATGGTAAGTGTTGATTGGTCAAATACCTAATTTGAATACATTATGTTTATATAAGAATTTCTCCAATTCCAATTGTCGCGGATCTGTTGGCAAATGCTTTCTTATTAGAGACTCCAAGTTGTTGGGTTGAGAGTTGGAGAGTGACCAACACATTCTAAAGACGAATGGTTACAAAAGTTACGGTGCGTTGAAGAAAAACTTTGTCCCCTACTTGATATCTGAGACTACCTATTACAATTGTTGACTTGGCGCTCCAGCCAACCCTTACCGCCGTGGTTGCAATGCCATCACCCAGGTGTTGAAAAATTTCTTTCCCATTTTTTCTCCCTCTCTCTCTCTATCTAAAGTTTGTGTGTTTTTATAATTCTCACTAGTGACATACAAGTGGAGAAATGGAAATATAGTTGAATAAACTTAATTACAAAAAGGTATTTTGTCACTCAATTTTAATTAATTTTCTTGAAATATTTTTTACTATCATAAAAATATTATTTATAATTTTTTGATTAAACTCATTTATCTGTTACCACTAATTTATTTATATCTAAACTTTTTGTTAACTCCTAACAAACACAATTTCTATAGCATCCGCAAATATGAGACTTGAGATGACTCATATTAGCTGGGAAACCTCTTCAATCACTATCTTGTCATTACTAGCCACAACACGTTTGGCCAGCACAGCTATTAGCCTTTATGAAGATATGATGAATCTCCTCTAAGCTTTTATAAATTAAAATCATTAGTTTATTTTTAAAAAAAATTATGTTTTTTAAATAGTTTACTTGTCTAAATCACTAAAATTCAATTACTTAAAACTATGTTTTCTATATAAATAAATTTTTATCAATATTTCAATTTTAGTTTATCTTAAGAGAGTCACATTTTATAATAAGTTTAATCAATTATAATTATATTAGACATTCAATTATATTTATTTTTCTTCTTTACCTAAGTCGTATCACATAATCACATATAAGAGTCAAAGTTTTCATATGCAACAATGTTTAAATCGAACAATTTTAATTTTACTATCTACATACTTGAGGCAACCACAATTTAAATAATAGCACCAAATAATGAGAGATAAAATCCAGCAATTTAGAGGAATCTGAGTCTTCAGAGTGCTGGATAATCCATAATACGCGCAGAATATTTCATAACTCGGTGCATTCACCAAAGAAGTTTCTATAATAAAAGAGGAGTTGTTCACAAATATTTGGATCATTCATCTATATGGGTAGAATAGGGGGAAGCAACGCATCAACTCATAAAGTTTGATATGAACCATGCCAAATAACAACACCAGTCTATGCTGAATCATTCGCTGCCATGTTCACTGGTTCTCTATCTTGGGCTTCAACTCACTCAACGGAGTCTTCTCCCTCTCAAGGACCGAAGGAGACGGAGGGACCGAAGGAGATGGTGAACTCTCCACTCCTATTTCTGCTCGGAGTTCATTGATGCTCTGCTCCAATTCTTCTATCCTGCTGCCCATCTCATCAAGTGCGTCCAAGTTAAGAAACCAATAACCAAATATGTTTATTATCATATCTATAAAAGTAGTCATATATGTTGGAACCCCCCCCCTTTTTTTTTTTCTTCTCAAAATTACATTTAAAACAGGCATAAGTGGACATGTAGAGCCAACCCCCTCCCCCATTCCATGGGAAAAAAAAAAGATATTGTATAATATCTATCTGACATATTTTCCCCCAATGTAATATGTAATAAGCAATTACTAAAATTGTAGAGCAAAGGATATTCTTCGAAATGATGGAGTTTGACATTGTCTGGAACCTGCTTTGCTGCAAATTATTTAAGGCATTGAACATGATAAAAATGTGGAATGCAGTTTCAATAATCTGAAATGGAAATTTTCACAATCACTTCCAACTACAAACTTACCATCTGCTGAAGAAGATTTTGTACCTGCAAGGAGCAGCAATTCAATTAGGAAACATACAGCACTCAATTGCTTCATTTACTTGAGAGATATGGGATGAATTCATCTATTCATCTATTGTTGGATCAAGGAAAAAAATCACACACAGTATAAGAGGCTTTTTCCTTTTCCCCTTCGACATGAAGTAGCCTCAGCAGTCAGCATATATTTAGTACATAACATAACCAGGAGGCACCAATCACAATGTAGTTATAAATGCAGAACTTTTTACTTTGATGAGCAAAATATCTTATGATCATCAATTCATCAAAACTTATATACAAGCCAGATTTTTATTCTACACTTAACCATGAAAGCTATAGCTTGCACATACTTTATTTGTTTATCCATTGTAGAGAAGAAAATGTAAGTTTGTTGGGTACTCACAAAAGCTGTCATATCAGCAGTGCTCTGTTTAGTGTCTTCTGCATCATGTCCATCCTGCCAAAAGCAAAAACAGTGAGATACTGCAGAGCAAAATACCAGTAATGGTACTAAATATCCCACTGTCAAGACAGCTAGCTTCATATCATAAAAATAATGATGGACAGAACTATTCATTCTCTTTCATTTAATGCATGCTAGTGGCAAATGTTTGTTACAGAACAAAAGTAGCCTTCACACAGAAAAATGTGAAGAGGAGCTAATTTATATATGGGTAGTTGACAAGAACAACCATATCTAGGTTTAAACACAACAAGATTCAACTGTCTGCTAAATTACTTGATCAACTTCATCAGCATTGAGTATGCATATTAAAATCAAACTGAATATAATGTCCATGTCCCAAGCACTGTTTTAACGAATGGTTTACATCTTTGGCTAGAGTTTGCTAGTTGCTCCTGCTCCCATCTCCCTCAACCCCCCATCCCAAGGAGCAGCCAAATACAAATTCACTGATCAAAACATGATTCATGGAATCCTCCGTACTATGAAGACAGCTACATCCTCCTTAACAAACAAAGAATCCCAACCACCATCTTGGGGAGTCTAATGCCTAAAATCTAAAAAGCCATAAACAGATAATTCATATTCTTGGGAATCTACAATCATATACAGATTATTATGAATACAAGAAGAGTTATCACAGATTCACAACAATATCAACCATAACACAAACTTCCTAAATTAAAACTGAATAAATCACACTGTTTTATTTACTGTCAGGTGCTAACTGCTAACTTTGGCAGCAATGCTATAATTTGTTTCAAAACATCAAGGTAAATTTAGTCAAATTGCAAAAGTTTCTTTGACAAAATGCTTTTCTCATCCCAAAAGCTAATCAACTAAATAAAAGAGGAGAGAAATTTTCATCAATTGGAAAAGATGCTACAAGTATAACTAAACACAAGCAACAATTAAAAATATTGATCCCATTGGGTGTAATCAAGCCATGCTCAAACAAAACAAGTATCAAGTGTTCATAATCGGATTACCATTTGCTTTAGCATTTACCGCAAGTAAATCCTAAAATCTCGATATCAAGTCCAAAGCAATAACCAGTACAAGTCTAGAACTGAACCAACACTGAATGGAAAAACTACAAATATAACTGAGACAACATGAACAAAACAATTATCTTGCCACAAAATAACTTTATCTGCCACAGTTTTATATCCACCAACTGATTTTTATTTTTCAAGTTGATCTACACAAATTTCATTTTCAAATTTTCACTAAAAAAAACAGCTATGCAATAATTTATCCCCAAACCACCGCATTGGTACCCGCTTCAAAGCGCTATGATAGAAACCCGTTAATCCTCAACGAAAATGATGAGAGTGGCACTGGAATCACGAATTCAACTATTTCGGCACTCGAAGAACAAAAGAATGAGCCCCCATTTTGGCCTAGATCTATTATCTAGGGCTTCAGTTTTCTGTACTGAAAGTGACAATTTCCTATGGGTTCTAATTTTCTCGCGTTTTCTCATCGACCAAACAGTAAAATTGTGGTTAACAAAAACAAAATGCGAGGAAAAATAAAAATAAAAATAACAATAAAAAGAGGTGTAGTTTTGTTTTACGTATGAAGGGCGATCTTACCATGTTGGTGTGTTCCACCGTTGTCAATGGTTTCGATTCCAGACTTGATTATGGCGGAAAGGAGACAAAGTTAAATGGCGATGGCGATGGGAACTTTTATAATCTTTTTAGGGAGTTTTTTGTCGCCTTGAGTATGAAGAAAAGGAAAAGGTTAAGCTCATCGAAGGTAATTCAAAATAAAGTGTAAATTGGCAACTTCTTATTGATATTTATCTCGCTTGCACTTTTGCCCTCCAATTTATTCAAAAAAAAAAAACAATTCCCTTTAAAATGGTACAAATCACAGACTTTAATGCTTATGTTTGGTTGGATGGAATAATTTTGAGACTATGATAATGGAATTGATAATAGAATAAAATGTTTTTACTTTGTTTGGTTTAAATAGGAATGAAATGAAGATTTGGTTTTTATTTTTTTAGTATATTAAAATTGATTAACAATATATATATAAAATAATTAATGACTTTCTGAGCTAAACAACTCAACTTGGCTAAATTCAGGCCAACTAATGATTTTTGGGCTAAGCTAGGTTTACGTCAATCCATGTTGATTTTTTTATGCTTCGAAAAACATGTCTTGTTCAAAAAAAAAAAAAAGAATTAAACAAATAGACCAAATGGCTAGTCCATTTTTGACACCCATGTTTTAGCAAAAAAAAAAAAACGGAGATCCCATTATTTTTGTGATGAAACGTCTATTCTCATAACAATAGTAAATTTTATTATTTAATTATAATTAATTATTTTTTTATATTTTATATACTTATATTATGATTCTATTACTTATTCTTAATGTCAAGAGATGTGTTTCTAATTAACGTGAAACAAACTTTATTTGTTCTCACAATAGTATAATTGTAAAAACTTTGATTCTCACTTGAATCACTTAACCGTACTTGGCATTACATTCCCTCCAACCAAATATGCTTTGAGGAACTAAGTGCTACTTAAAACAAGATTGTGAGCTCTTTCATGCATGATTTAACTTGAATTTCTAGAAGAGCGTGCATATCGCATACTTGGGATTTACTTATTGTTTGTTTCAAGAAAAAATAAATGAAAAAAAAAATAAGAGAAGAAAAAATATGAAAATTTTGACATTTTCTCTTATTTAGATGAGGAAAGAAAAGAGAGAGGAAAGAAAAAATTAGTGGTGGAGCTCACCAAAATATATTCTTCTCCCTTGTGAGGAGAAAATGAGAGAGAGAATAAAAAATATTTAAAATTATAAATTTATCCAAAAATACTTATATTTATTATATTATAACAAGGGTGTATAAATCTTTTAAAATATTTATATTTTCTTTCCTCTCCCTTTTCTACACAATCAAACAAGAAAAAATATAATTTCTCATTTTCTTTCTTTCCTCTTTCTCTTGATCCAAACAATAAGAGAGAAAATACAATTTTTTCTTCATTTTCTCTTCTCTTCATTTTATTTCTTTTTATTTTCTCTCCTCTCATTTTCTCTCTACATCCAAACAAAGGGTTAGTTTTCAATATTTGCAAGTCTAAAACTTGTGCAAGTCATGGAGGATCTCTTTTAATCATTTTAATTTCTAAAATTAGAAGTACTGGTTATATACTTTAAAAAAATATCATTTCAATCTTTGAAATTATAAGTATTGATTATATTAATTTTTAAATTGTTAAAGTTTATATATTTTAAAGACTTATTTGATCGATAAATTATAATTTTAAAAATTAATTTAATTGATACTTATAATTTTAAAAATTAAAATAATAATTTCTTAAAATTAAGGGTTAATATGACTAGTGTTTTAATTTTAGGGATTAAAATAATTTTTTTAATAATACATACTATAAATTAGGCGAATAAAAAAAAATGTTATCAATTTCAATGTACTTGGTTTCAAATTTTTTGAAGTATGTGGTGCTCCTATGCCGCATGCATGTCTGAGTTTGCTAGATGTGCTCTGTTTTTACATTTTTGTCCCGCGACTATAGGAGTTCTTAATGAAATTTTTATATATTTGACGTAAAATATAAAGAAAAAATTGAAAAGTACTGTGACCCCTTTTTACCATAAAAAATGTATAATCTGGTGGCAACAAAACCATTCAATCAATAGTTATGTTATTTTGTCACTTGAACTTTAGAGGTTAGAGTGGGTAAATATTTGGTAGAGGTGGTTAGTTGAAATATTGGCAACAATTATATTCCAAGTAAATATGTTTGAATTTTACTATATCATCCGAAAATATTTTTTTAATAAATCTTTTATTACTTAATAAAAAAATATTAAATAAAAAATTAAATATAATTAATATATTAGAAATATAAAAAATATTTAATATTTTTTTCATTTAGTAATTAAGAAGATTAATTATTAGAAAATAATTAATCCTCTTAATCAATCCTCTTAATAATTTTTTTAATTATTAAATAAAAAATATATTAAAGACTTTTTATATTTTTAAGATATTAATTACATTTAATTTTTTTAATATTTTTTTATTAGATAGTAAGAGAATTATTATGAAAATATTTGAAGAGGATATAAAAAAACTCTTAATTATTTTTCAATATGTTTTCATCTACTACTTTACTTGCACATCACCTGGTCTGATCATTACCCTTCAATAAAAATAATAAATGATACTTCATTAATGATTTAACTCATTTAAGTAAGTTACTAAAATTTTCCTTTCCTCAAAAACCGTTGATTAGGAAAACGAAAAGAATACTGAATGGATAATTAACCATATACATTAGTGATTGATATTCTGAATTATGCTCTATCATCATTTACCATGTATCTAATCCATACATTAATTGTTCTTAATTTAATCTCCTAGTTTTGCTCCAAAACACTCGTTTCCCGATTTAATCTCTCTCATTATAATTGTTTTGACTCTTCTCTACTTTCATCCCCCTCTCCCCCCAGAAAAAAAAAAAAAAAACTCCATGGCTTCTCAAGCTCTGCATGAAACAAAAAAAACACAAGCCAAGCGAGCACTACGTTCTTCATAGGTTAAATATTAATCCTTCTTGTTAAATCGAAGCTTAGTATTTACTATTTCTATGTATTTTGCTATAGGCATTGCAGTCCCTGTCACCCTCAACTTAGCAATAATTATCCTCTTCGGTTCGGGGCGCAAGTACCATCGCTTAGCCAAGCCCTTTTGGTTCGCACCACTTTGGTTCATTCACTTAGCCACGTTGGGGTCTTCTTTCTTTATGGGTCTCGCAGCATGGCTAGTGTGGGCTGATGGTGGGTTTAAAGAGGAGTCAGATGCAATGCCTCTCTACGTAGCTCAAGTCTCTCTAAGCATTGTGTGGCACCCCCTTGGGCTTGTTATGAGAACATATTGGCTTGCTTCGCTTTCTGGCCTTGTGAATTTTGGGACCCTCTTTCTGTGTTACTTGAGGTTTAGAAAGGTAAACCCTTTTGCTAAAGATCTGGCCAAACCATGTCTGCTATGGGCTGGATATCTTACTCTCATTAGCTTCAAGCTTATGTTTCTTTGATTTCGGTTTTGTAGTTATTAACTTGATGGGAATTAATACCCACATAGATTACCAATTCGGGTATGTTTAAGGAAGAGAAAAATGTGTATGTGTAATTTTTAGTAGGAAAATATTAAATAGCCAGATTTTTTTTTGATTAAATTTTTGTTAGATTAAGTTGACATTATTATCGACCTTCCAAAATTGACAAATTCAAATTTTCTGAGTGTGTGGCATTATTTTTTTAATATTCAATTCAATTGCTCTTGCATATAATCATTTAAACTACATATATTCATAGCATCAACCAATTACATTTTTTTAGGATTAATCTCTTAATTTAGAAATGGATATAGATAATCAACTATGTTTGCCTTAATTGGCTTTAGGGTTTCTGTATTTCTCATGTGAGTTCGAATAATTTCATCAGGTGTTCATTTCTTTTCTAGATAATAAGTCTGATAATCTTAGAGTGACTTATACTTACTCCCAAAAAAAAAAGGGAATTGGATACAATGAGAGATGCTGCATTTTATGTTTTCTAATAAAAATGAATCTGGTAATCATTAAATCAATGATAAACGACATAATTTTCTTTAATAGCAATTTTAATCAAACGCATCTTTGTTTTCTAAATCTATCTTCACGAAACAAAGATAGATTTTAAATATCTATTAGGAGTGTTCACTATTCGGTTTAGATTGATTTTGAGTCAAAAAAACTAACAAATATAAATGATGTTATTTACATCAGTTTGAATTGAATTGATTATATTATAAAAATTAATCAATTCAGTTTAGATTGAATCAGTTTAATCAATTTTTTGACTAAAAATTATTTTAAGTTTAAAATGTTGCGAATTAAAAATAATTCAATTTATTAGGGGTGTTCATGGTACTGTTTAGATTGATTTTGAGTCAAAAAAACTAACAAATATAAATGATGTTATTTACATCAGTTTGGATTGAATTAATTACATTATGAAAATTAACAAATTTAGTTTGGATTAAATCAGTTTAATCAATTTTTTTACTAAAAATTATTTTAAGTCCAAAATAGTGTGAGTTAGTTAAAGTAATTTAGTCAATAAAATAGAAAAAATAATAAATAAAGAAAATAAAAAATAAAAATAACTTATTTCATATGTTTAAAATAATATTTGATCATATAAAATGATGAAAAAAATGTGTAACAAATTAGAATTATTATAAGTAAAAATATAAAATCAACAACAAATAAATATAGTATATAATGTTAATCGGTTGTGAAAATTAAAATTAAAAATCGATTCAATCCAATTAATTTTCAAAAATAAAATAAAAAAGAATCAAATTTATTTGGTGTTGATTGAAATTCAATTTTTGGTTTAATTTTCAATTTAGATTAGATTTAAATACCTTTAATACCTGTCTTTTATGTATTAACTAACCATAGCTAAGAACTCGATGCATTGTTTTTTACATATAAATGATATAATAATATCCAATAAAATTAGAACAGAAAAACTTTGGAAATCAATTTTTTTTTATGTGAAACTTGAATTTATTCACCAACTGAATTCAAAGCAAGGATTGAGGAGATGAACATAGGAGCCTCTTCAACCCAAATACAAGTACATGTGTTTTTAGCATAATTTGCAATAGCACCTACAACTTAATTACAATTTCTAGTAACAAAAGAGCTATCAAACCAGTCGAGCCAAGCTGCATAAGAAAACAGGTCCTGTATCATTATCCATTATATGACAAATCCTCTACATCTTCATTGAAGCGTATGTAAATTAAGAATAATACAAAATACATAGAATGCAAGTCAGTGATGATTTGGAGTAAAAATTAGAAATTTTATAGTATTTCATGCATAAATTGTATTCACAAATTTCTTACAAATTAAAAAGAAAAAACCTATCAAACAGCTATAAAAACAACGATGTTCGCCGTGAATATTGGAGAGTGAACTCAATAATCCATTGTTAGTTGTTTACCCATAATTCTGCTGATATTAAAGTAAAAAATTATTTGAAATTGTAGGCTCCCATGTTTGACATTCTAATGATAAATAATGTGAGATAATTGAAGCGAAAAAATTTCTTTGGAGGGGTGGCTATTCGACAACTCATGGATGGCAAATGACTCCCTTCCCATGTCTGCCTCCACCAAGCTCAGCCTCCACCGGACCACCGCTTGCCAAGAAAAGCTGCTTCCATTGACTAATTCGTAGATGGCCACATCAGGATCCAATGTTCAATTTATGCCTGTCCTCCCTGCTTCAAATTCCAAATTTCCAAACCCATATGCAAAAACCCCAGCTTGTCCCCCGACGTCCTTGATCCATGTCTCTTTCATTTCTAAAGTCATAGGTCTTGATCGTTTTTAAAAAAGTAATAGTTAAGGACACCATGGAGAAGCTGAGGAGCCAGATCTCTCTCTATAGTCAATTTGGAATGCATATCCAGCCATTCTTAGCTGTATTTTGCTTAACTATGTATGGTAAACTAGTTAGCGTATTTAAGTGAAACATGTCATGCGGTACGTCAATTATTGTCAAAATATTTAGCTAGGTTAGATGTTTGCATATTTTTTAATAAACAAAATGTTTATTCATTGAACAATGCTTACTGCATACTAAACATCACTTTACATCAATGTGAAGTGATAAAATAAGGGCTCGTTTGGTGGTCAGGATAAAATAAGAACGGATAGGATAAGAAAGCGAGAATAGAAGTAGGATAGGATATGAACAAGATAAGCTGTTATCCTATCTGATGTTTGATGTCCATCAGATAACTAATAAGATAGCATTATGTTATTTTATCTTGTGTTTGATGTAAATCAGATATTGTCAATATATGATATAAATTAAATGCAAATGACAAATGTACCCTTATATCAGAATTACATTTTTTTTAAATTAACTTTTTTTTGTACATTTTGTACATTTAAATTATAAAAAAATTATATAAAAAAACTAGACAAAATAGATAGAATAAAAACGAAAGCAAGAAACAGAGAGGGTAAAGGAGATAGGGCTATCTCAGTGTGTGACTAAAGACTTGGAGGGAGCCATGCTTGGGTTGCTACGGCTGCTGCGTGAAGAGGTGACTGATTCGCAGTGAAGGAGCGGTCTCAGGTGGCACGAATGGCGCATGGATAACGATGGTGGTCTCGTATCTACGATGTGGAGGCGCGACCCAACGACGGCTCGCAGTGTTGGTGTGCGACGTGGACGGATCTGCTACAGCGGGAACAGCAGTGGCGGTCGGTGATTCCAGGCTTGGTGGTTGAGATGTAGAGGTTTGTTTGGATGGAGGTTGAACGTTGGTTATGGAGGTGAGGGGTTGAACCGTTGTGGTCTCAGTTGGGACGGTGGATGGGTGGTGTTTGTGATGGTTTGGATGAGGTTTTACGTAGAAGATGGTTAAAGGGTGAAGGATGAAGGCGATGAAGGTTGGTTAATGGGTGTGAGTTAATGGAGGGCTGGAGTGAAAAATAAAAATGATATTCTATCCTAATTGCTTCTAACTCAGCCTCACCCTTAAAATAAAATTTTAACTAGTGAGTAGGATAGGATAAGTTGACATGATAACCATATTCTATCTTATTAGTTTATCAAACTATAGCTTAAAGTAAGATATGATAACTTATCTTATCCTATTTTCTCTATCCTAACCACCAAACAGACCCTAAGTGTACGAAAAATATTATTAATTATAATTAAATGATAAAAATCTTATATTGCCTATTTGTTTAAACTTCCATTCATCCAAATCATCCATTTAGTTTCTTTTTAGACAATGTCATTTCCAACTCCTCAAACATTGAAATACGAGAAAAAAAACCAAATACAATCAAAGCTATAGATATAAAGTAATTTGTGTATAAATATAAGTATATAACATTATTGTTATTCATTTAACTAATCCTATTAGTGTAACAAGTTTATCAGTGACGGATCTAAATTTTTTTGTTAGTGTAGACATATTCTTTCATTTTATTAGATAAATAATTTTTATTTAAAAATTATGATAATTGTTATAATTTTTTTATATATAGTATTAATGTGATTATTGATTTTTTTAGTGTATATAAATGCTAGTTTATTTAAGAGGAATTTATTTATAAATCATTTAAGATTGATTAATGGTTATGCACGTGAATATGATTTTATGTAATAAATTTAAAATTTATCTAATTAACTTTTTATTTAAGTAAAATAATTTCAAATTTTATAAAAGATAAAAATAATGTATTACATATATAATAATAAATATATTTTTTTAGTAGGGGCATGTGCCTCCATTATCATTATATATAACACTTAACACAAACTTAGTAAGTAAATATAAAAAATTGAAAAATAGTTATTTTACACTCTTAAAAAAGGTGTAATTACTATTCACATCTTTTTTAAAGGATGTGATTGAGTGAGAGAAAGTAATAAAAAAATATGTATAATAAATAATATTAGATGAGTTATGAAAAAAGGTGTATGTACTATTTGATATAAGAATATAATGTTTAAAGTATTTTTTCTTGTTAGTAGAATAATAAAAAATTCTACTGGAAAGAAAAAATATAATTTAAAAAAAATAAAATTAGTAAAATTTATAACGTATAATAATGATAAATCTTTAAATAACAAAATTTATATTTCCCTTAATTTAGAAATGGATATAGATAATCAACTATGTTTGCCTTAATTGGCTTTAGGGTTTCTGTATTTCTCATGTGAGTTCGAATAATTTCATCTGGTATTCATTTCTTTTCTAGATAATAAGTCTGATAATCATAGAGTGACTTATACTTATTCCAAAAAAAAAAAGGGAATTGGATACAATGAGAGATGCTGCATTTTATATTTTCTAATAAAAATGAATCTGGTAATCATTAAATCAATGATAAATGACATAATTTTCTTTAATAGCAATTTTAATCAAACGCATCTTTGTTTTCTAAATCTATCTTCACGAAACAAAGATAGATTTTAAATATCTATTAGGAGTGTTCACTATTCGGTTTAGATTGATTTTGAGTCAAAAAAACTAACAAATATAAATGATGTTATTTACATCAGTTTGGATTGAATTAATTACATTATGAAAATTAACAAATTTAGTTTGGATTAAATCAGTTTAATCAATTTTTTTTTTTTAAAAATTATTTTAAGTCCAAAATAGTGTGAGTTAAAAATAATTTAGTCAATAAAATAGAAAAAATAATAAATAAAGAAAATAAAAAATAAAAATAACTTATTTCATATGTTTAAAATAATATTTGATCATATAAAATGATGAAAAAATGTGTAACAAATTAGAATTATTATAAGTAAAAATATAAAATCAACAACAAATAAATATAGTATATAATGTTAATCGGTTGTGAAAATTAAAATTAAAAATCGATTCAATCCAATTAATTTTCAAAAATAAAATAAAAAAGAATCAAATTTATTTGGTGTTGATTGAAATTCAATTTTTGGTTTAATTTTCAATTTAGATTAGATTTAAATACCTTTAATACCTGTCTTTTATGTATTAACTAACCATATATAGCTAAGAACTCGATGCATTGTTTTTTACATATAAATGATATAATAATATCCAATAAAATTAGAACAGAAAAACTTTGGAAATCAATTTTTTTTTATGTGAAACTTGAATTTATTCACCAACTGAATTCAAAGCAAGGATTGAGGAGATGAACATAGGAGCCTCTTCAACCCAAATACAAGTACATGTGTTTTTAGCATAATTTGCAATAGCACCTACAACTTAATTACAATTTCTAGTAACAAAAGAGCTATCAAACCAGTCGAAACAAGCTGCATACGAAAACAGGTCCTGCATCATTATCCATTATATGACAAATCCTCTACAACTTCATTGAAGCGTATGTAAATTAAGAATAATACAAAATACATAGAATGCAAGTCAGTGATGATTTGGAGTTAAAATTAGAAATTTTATAGTATTTCATGCATAAATTGTATTCACAAATTCCTTACAAATTAAAAAGAAAAAACCTATCAAACAGCTATAAAAACAACGATGTTCGCCGTGAATATTGGAGAGTGAACTCCATAATCCATTGTTAGTTGTTTACCCATAATTCTGCTGATATTAAAGTAAAAAAATTATTTGAAATTGTAGGCTCCCATGTTTGACATTCTAATGATAAATAATGTGAGATAATTGAAGCGAAAAAATTTCTTTGGAGGGGTGGCTATTCGACAACTCATGGATGGCAAATGACTCCCTTCCCATGTCTGCCTCCACCAAGCTCAGCCTCCACCGGACCACCGCTTGCCAAGAAAAGCTGCTTCCATTGACTAATTCGTAGATGGCCACATCAGGATCCAATGTTCAATTTATGCCTGTCCTCCCTGCTTCAAATTCCAAATTTCCAAACCCATATGCAAAAACCCCAGCTTGTCCCCCGACGTCCTTGATCCATGTCTCTTTCATTTCTAAAGTCATAGGTCTTGATCGTTTTTAAAAAAGTAATAGTTAAGGACACCATGGAGAAGCTGAGGAGCCAGATCTCTCTCTATAGTCAATTTGGAATGCATATCCAGCCATTCTTAGCTGTATTTTGCTTAACTATGTATGGTAAACTAGTTAGCGTATTTAAGTGAAACATGTCATGCGGTACGTCAATTATTGTCAAAATATTTAGCTAGGTTAGATGTTTGCATATTTTTTAATAAACAAAATGTTTATTCATTGAACAATGCTTACTGCATATTAAACATCACTTTACATCAATGTGGAGTGATAAAATAAGGGCTCGTTTGGTGGTCAGGATAAGATAAGAACGGATAGGATAAGAAAGCAGAATAGAAGTAGGATAGGATATGAACAAGATAAGCTGTTATCCTATCTGATGTTTGATGTCCATCAGATAACTAATAAGATAGCATTATGTTATTTTATCTTGTGTTTGATGTAAATCAGATATTGTCAATATATGATATAAATTAAATACAAATGACAAATGTACCCTTATATCAGAATTACATTTTTTTTTAAAATTAACTTTTTTTTGTACATTTAAATTATAAACAAATTATATAAAAAAATTAGACAAAATAGATAGAATAAAAACGAAAGCAAGAAACAGAGAGGTAAAGGAGATAGGGCTATCTGTGTGTGACTAAAGACTTGGAGGGAGCCATGGTGCTTGGGTTGCTACGGCTGCTGCGTGAAGAGGTGGCTGATTCACGGTGAAGGAGCGGTCTCAGGTGGCACGAATGGCGCATGGATAATGATGGTGGTCTCGGATCTGCGACGTGGAGGCGCGACCCAACGACGGCTCCCGGTGTTGGTGTGCGACGTGGACAGATCTGCTACAGCGGCAGCGGTAACAGCAGTGGCGGTCGGTGATTCCGGGCTTGGTGGTTGAGATGTAGAGGTTTGTTTGGGTGGATGTTGAACGTTGGTTATGGAGGTGAGGGGTTGGACTGTTGTGGTCTCAGTTGGGACGGTGGATGGGTGGTGTTTGTGATGGTTTGGATGAGGTTTTACGTAGAAGATGGTTAAAGGGTGAAGGATGAAGGCGATGAAGGTTGGTTAATGGGTGTGAGTTAATGGAGGGTACGAGTGAAAAATAAAAATGATATTCTATCCTAATTGCTTTTTAACTCACCTTATAACACCCTTAAAATAAAATTTTAACTAAACTTTAAAGTAGGAGGATAGGATAAGTTGACATAAGATAACCATATTCTATCTTATTAGTTTATCAAACTATAGCTTAAAGTAAGATATGATAACTTATCTTTATCCTATTTTCTTTATCCTAACCACCAAACATTTCCAATAAGTTATGTAAGAAAAATATTATTAATTATAATTAAATGATAAAAATCTTATATTGCCTACTTGTTTAAACTTTAAACTTCCATTCATCTAAATCATCCATTTAGTTTCTTTTTGGACTGTGTCATTTCCAACTCCTCGAACATTGAAATACGAAAAAAAAAACCAAATACAATAAAAGCTATAGATAGAAAGCAATTTGTGTATAAATATAAGTATATAACATTATTGTTATTCATTTAACTAATCCTATTAGTGTAACAAGTTTATCAGTGACGGATCTAAATTTTTTGTTAGTGTAGACATATTCTTTCATTTTATTAGATAAATAATTTTTATTTAAAAAATTATGATAATTGTTATAATTTTTTTATATATAGTATTAATGTGATTATTGATTTTTTTTAGTGTATATAAATGCTAGTTTATTTAAGAGGAATTTATTTATAAATCATTTAAGATTGATTAATGGTTATGCACGTGAATATGATTTTATGTAATAAATTTAAAATTTATCTAATTAACTTTTTATTTAAGTAAAATAATTTCAAATTTTATAAAAGATAAAAATAATGTATTACATATATAATAATAAATATATTTTTTTTAGTAGGGGCATGTGCCTCCATTATCATTATATATAACACTTAACACAAACTTAGTAAGTAAATATAAAAAATTGAAAAATAGTTATTTTACACAGTAAGAGTGTTTTATTCTGATCGTTTTACCTCATTATACCTTGGAGTTAATTGTAGAGTATCCCACATCTTAAAAAAGGTGTAATTACTATTCACATCTTTTTTAAAGGATGTGATTGAGTGAGAGAAAGTAATAAAAAAATATGTATAATAAATAATATTAGATGAGTTATGAAAAAAGGTGTATGTACTATTTGATATAAGAATATAATGTTTGTAAAGTATTTTTTCTTGTTAGTAGAATAATAAAAAATTCTCTTTTTTTTGGAAAGAAAAAAAATAATATAATTTAAAAAAATAAAATTAGTAAAATTTATAACGTATAATAATGATAAATCTTTAAATAACAAAATTTATATTTCCCTTAATTTAGAAATGGATATAGATAATCAACTATGTTTGCCTTAATTGGCTTTAGGGTTTCTGTATTTCTCATGTGAGTTCGAATAATTTCATCTGGTATTCATTTCTTTTCTAGATAATAAGTCTGATAATCATAGAGTGACTTATACTTATTCCAAAAAAAAAAAGGGAATTGGATACAATGAGAGATGCTGCATTTTATATTTTCTAATAAAAATGAATCTGGTAATCATTAAATCAATGATAAATGACATAATTTTCTTTAATAGCAATTTTAATCAAACGCATCTTTGTTTTCTAAATCTATCTTCACGAAACAAAGATAGATTTTAAATATCTATTAGGAGTGTTCACTATTCGGTTTAGATTGATTTTGAGTCAAAAAAACTAACAAATATAAATGATGTTATTTACATCAGTTTGGATTGAATTAATTACATTATGAAAATTAACAAATTTAGTTTGGATTAAATCAGTTTAATCAATTTTTTTACTAAAAATTATTTTAAGTCCAAAATAGTGTGAGTTAAAAGTAATTTAGTCAATAAAATAGAAAAAATAATAAATAAAGAAAATAAAAAATAAAAATAACTTATTTCATATGTTTAAAATAATATTTGATCATATAAAATGATGAAAAAAATGTGTAACAAATTAGAATTATTATAAGTAAAAATATAAAATCAACAACAAATAAATATAGTATATAATGTTATCGGGTTGTGAAAATTAAAATTAAAAATCGATTCAATCCAATTAATTTTCAAAAATAAAATAAAAAAGAATCAAATTTATTTGGTGTTGATTGAAATTCAATTTTTGGTTTAATTTTCAATTTAGATTAGATTTAAATACCTTTAATACCTGTCTTTTATGTATTAACTAACCATAGCTAAGAACTCGATGCATTGTTTTTTACATATAAATGATATAATAATATCCAATAAAATTAGAACAGAAAAACTTTGGAAATAAATTTTTTTTTTTTATTTTTTGATGTGAAACTTGAATTTATTCACCAACTGAATTCAAAGCAAGGATTGAGGAGATGAACATAGGAGCCTCTTCAACCCAAATACAAGTACATGTGTTTTTAGCATAATTTGCAATAGCACCTACAACTTAATTACAATTTCTAGTAACAAAAGAGCTATCAAACCAGTCGAAACAAGCTGCATACGAAAACAGGTCCTGCATCATTATCCATTATATGACAAATCCTCTACAACTTCATTGAAGCGTATGTAAATTAAGAATAATACAAAATACATAGAATGCAAGTCAGTGATGATTTGGAGTTAAAATTAGAAATTTTATAGTATTTCATGCATAAATTGTATTCACAAATTCCTTACAAATTAAAAAGAAAAAACCTATCAAACAGCTATAAAAACAACGATGTTCGCCGTGAATATTGGAGAGTGAACTCCATAATCCATTGTTAGTTGTTTACCCATAATTCTGCTGATATTAAAGTAAAAAAATTATTTGAAATTGTAGGCTCCCATGTTTGACATTCTAATGATAAATAATGTGAGATAATTGAAGCGAAAAAATTTCTTTGGAGGTGTCCATTCGACAACTCATGAATGGCAAATGACTACCTTCCCATGTCTGCCTCCACCAAGCTCAGCCTCCACCGGACCACCGCTTGCCAAGAAAAGCTGCTTCCATTGACTAATTCGTAGATGGCCACATCAGGATCCAATGTTCAATTTATGCCTGTCCTCTCTGCTTCAAATTCCAATTTTCCAAACCCATGCAAAAACCCCAGCTTGTCCCCCGACGTCCTTGATCCATGTCTCTTTCATTTCTAAAGTCATAGGTCTTGATCGTTTTTAAAAAGGTAATAACTAAGGACACCATGGAGAAGCTGAGGAGCCAGATCTCTCTCTATAGTCAATTTGGAATGCATATCCAGCCATTCTTAGCTGTATTTTGCTTAACTATATATGGTAAACTAGTTAGCGTATTTAAGTGAAACATGTCATGCGGTACGTCAATTATTGTCAAAATATTTAGCTAGGTTAGATGTTTGCATATTTTTAAATAAACAAAATGTTTATTCATTGAACAATGCTTACTGCATACTAACCATCACTTTACATCAATGTGAAGTGATAAAATAAGTGTACGGAAAATATTATTAATTATAATTAAATGATAAAAATCTTATATTGCCTATTTGTTTAAACTTCCATTCAACCAAATCATCCATTTAGTTTCTTTTTAGACAATGTCATTTCCAACTCCTCAAACATTGAAATACGAGAAAAAAAACCAAATACAATCAAAGCTATAGATATAAAGTAATTTGTGTATAAATATAAGTATATAACATTATTGTTATTCATTTAACTAATCCTATTAGTGTAACAAGTTAATCAGTGGTGGATCCTTAGTGGGGCAAATTCTTTCATTTTATTAGATAAATAATTTTTATTTAAAAAATTGTGATAATTGTTATGATTTTTTTTATATGTAATATTAATGTGATTATTAATTTTTTTAGTGTATATAAATACTAGTTTATTTAAAAAATTTATTTATAAATCATATAAAATTGATTAATAATCATGCACATGAATATAACTTATGCAATAAATTTAAAATTTATCTAATTAATTTTATATTTAAATAATTTTTTTAAAATTTTATAAAAATAAAAATAATGTGTTACATATATAATAGTAAATATATATTTTTAGTAAAGGCATGTGCCTCCGAACCTAGGGTACGTCGCCGAAGTTAATCATTATCATTATATATAACACTTAACACAAACTTAGTTATTATTAATTTTTTTTTAAAAATGTGATTAAGTAAAAAAAAATAATAAAAAAATATGTATAATAAATAATATTAAATGAGTTAAAAATTTTTTTATTGTTAGTAGAATAATAAAAAAAATTTGAAAGAAAAAATATAATTTTTTTAAAATAAAATTTGTAAAATTTATAACGTATAAGAATGATAAATCTTTAAATAACAAAATTTATATTTCCCTACCGACAGGCCGTCGTGGGAAACAAATAGCCCCTACTTTCCCGCATTATTTACGTTCTTAACCACGCGCTTACGCGTTCATCACTCACGTTACTACTTTATTACACTGCAGATTACACTCAGCAGCTTCGCCATTCGCATAAAAAAACATCATCTGAAGAGAGGTTCGTTACTCCGCCGAGTCAACTCAGAGAGAATGTTGGATCGGTGCCTCGGAACTCGGCGAGTCCGCCAGATCCAGAGAGCGTGCCGCCACAGCACCGTCACCTTCCTCTGCCTCTTCCTCACCCTCGTCGTCCTCCGCGGCACCCTCGGCGCCGGCAAGTTCGGCACTCCCCAACAAGACTTCAACCACCTCCGCCACCACCTCCACTCTTCCCGTCGCGTCCTCGAAGAAACCCAACCCGACACCACCACCACCACCAACAACAACAACAACAACTACGCCACCTTCGACCTCTCCAAGATTCTCGTCGACGAGGGTTCCGGCGACGACGAAAAGCGCGATCCAAACACGCCTTACACCCTTGGCCCCAAGATTTCGGACTGGGACCAACAGCTCCAGGAGTGGCTCCAAGAAAACCCGGACTACCCGAATTTTATCGGACCCAACAAGCCCCGGGTCCTTCTGGTGACCGGTTCATCGCCCAAACCGTGTGAAAACCCGGTTGGGGATCACTACCTCTTGAAATCCATTAAGAACAAAATCGATTACTGCAGGGTTCATGGGATTGAAATTTTCTACAACATGGCTCTTCTCGATGCCGAAATGGCAGGGTTCTGGGCCAAGCTTCCATTGATTCGGAAGCTCTTGTTGTCTCACCCTGAGGTTGAGTTTCTATGGTGGATGGACAGTGATGCCATGTTCACTGACATGGCGTTTGAGGTTCCATGGGAACGGTATAAAGATCACAACTTTGTGATGCATGGTTGGAATGAGATGGTGTATGATGAGAAGAATTGGATTGGGTTGAACACTGGGAGTTTCTTGTTGAGGAATTGTCAGTGGTCTTTGGATATTCTTGATGCTTGGGCACCAATGGGACCCAAAGGGAAAGTAAGGGATGAAGCTGGGAAGGTTCTCACTAGAGAGTTGAAGAATAGGCCTGTTTTTGAAGCTGATGATCAATCTGCTATGGTTTATTTGTTAGCCATTGGGAGAGAGAAATGGGGTGACAAGGTTTACCTTGAGAATGGGTATTACTTGCATGGTTATTGGGGGATTTTGGTGGATCGTTATGAGGAGATGATTGAGAATTATCATCCTGGTCTTGGGGATCATAGGTGGCCCCTTGTGACTCACTTTGTGGGGTGCAAGCCGTGTGGCAAGTTTGGGGATTACCCTGTTGAGAGGTGCTTGAAACAGATGGACCGGGCTTACAATTTTGGGGATAACCAGATCTTGCAGATGTATGGGTTTACTCATAAGTCACTTGCTAGTCGCAGGGTGAAGAGGGTGAGGAATGAGAGTAGCAATCCTATTGATGTGAAGGATGAGCTTGGATTGCTTCATCCAGCTTTCAAAGCTATCAAGCTGCCATCTTCTTCTTGATGATGGTTTCCGGAGGTTGTGATTAGCTTGAATTCAAGAGTTGATATATTGGTTCCTACTACTATTATTCATTCATCTACTGCCACTATGGCAATATACTCTGATCACTTTGCATTTGCAATTATATGTAGTAGATGTCACATATGTATTGTTGCTATTCATTATCTGTTATGATAGTGTTGAAAATTGTAATCATTAATTTATTTTTGCTTTTATTAATCATTGTTTTAGTAAGTTATATTGATTTTAGAATATAACAAATACTCTTCTCCTCATCTGTCTTTTTTCCTTGACTCTGTTGGTCCATTTTGTGGATAAATTGATGAGAATAATTTCCTTCTTTATTTTTAGCTAAATATGTTGTACTTACGTATATCTTTGCTCGTATTGATTAAATGATCATGATCTTATTACAGTAACGATTTCTTCTGGTTCTGGGTTCTGACCTACGAAATATTTTTGATAGTTTGGACCATCTTGTCAATTAGATTTCGCTACAAATATGATTAGTTAGAAGAAGGACAACATAGACAGAGATTCTAATGTTACGGAGATGGAAAAATATAGGTTAAATGATTCTAGAATCCTTACATTACAGACTTTGACAGATTAGCCTGCGGAATTATGTATGAATGAATTGGCTTTAGAGAAAGCTTACGAAGGAGGCATTGAATCAGAATCTGTGTTTCTCACTTTCCCGTCACCTGAAGGCAAAATTGTAGACACTCTTCTATAGTTCTATTCCAATCTTTTTGTTTTCCTTTTTTGGATACACAAGGAGGATTTCACAGCATGTATGGAAACTGACGGTGTGCGGTTCTTTTAAAACTGCATCACATCTCCACCGTAAAAAATATGATGTTGTATAATAAATATTAATAATAAATGTAATTCAACAATTTTTAATGGTAAGATCAATAACTGCATCCCTTTGTAGTTTTGAGGCAGTTTTTTTTTTTTAAACTGCGGCTTCAGTGACAGATAGATAACCAAGAAAAGAGCCTCCTTACATGTTTCATCTATCTAATTATTAAGGAAAATGCTTTTTTTACAATTCTAATAAATAATTTTAGGACAATTTAGATAAGTTGTTTCTAAGTTAAGATAAGTAGTGAATGTTTATAAGATAAGTGGTGATTTTAATTATTTATATAATAATATTTTTTATTACATATAGTAAGTTAAAAATATAAAATGTATAAAAAAATTAATCTTTCGTTTATCTTTTATCTTTCAAAAACACATACATCAATATATGAGTATGACAGACAGTAGTGGGAAAAAACAAATCTGACCAATAGGGTTTTGGTAACTACTGCCACCCAAAAAAATAAATCTTAAAAAAAAACAAAACGTATATACATCCTCTAAATTGTAATATACTAGTATATGAATGGGTACGAAGCACGGCGCGCGCACACACATATATATATATATATACATATATATTGTAATTTTAATTAAATTACACATTATTTGTTTGTGAAAATTTGTGTATTGTTCGTAATAATATTTAATAAGTATATATTATTAATATTTTTATCCGTACAATGTATGAGATAATTAAAAAAATTTTCAATATAATGTATGAAGATAATAAGAGAAGTTTATATTAAGAAATTGAAATTATAGCTAAACTTTTAGTTATTGTCTAAAAGATATAACTTATAATATCAACTTGTGATATAATAATAATTTCAATCTTAACATTTTATCATTTAATAAATCTTATATAAAGCATGATAACATTTAAAAGACATATGCTTTTTGTAATGAGAAAATATTTATTTAACACTAAAAAGTATGTATATGTATAAATAAAAAAAATTATACTATTATAAAAAATAAATATTCACCTCCTAGTTTTCACCCCCATTTTAAGGCTGCACCAAATTAATTCTTAATATCAAAATCCAATATCATCATTTATAGTCACTTTCGGGTATCCTTGAGTTTAAAAAAAAAAAACATGAATGACATTTATATAAAATTATATTAAAAAATCTCCCTTTATATTTCAACTTTGTTTATAGAGTATACAAAAACTCATAATGTCAAAATTCTATCTTCTTTTATAATCACAATTGTATTCCCTGAAAGATGAGAAAAAAATAAATTAATTGATAACATATATATGTAAAATTATATTGCAAACGAAGGACTATAAAAGATTAGATTATTTGACAGCCCAAATCTTTAGATTGCGCTTTAATTTACAAAAGTCACAAAAGAATCAATCAATAATCTCACTAATTATAAAATAAATTAGCAATAACTAAATTTTGATATAACTTAATTTAGCCATATTTTGGGTAGGTGTTAAGATTGTTAATTTTAATTAACATAATAATAAGGATATGTAAGACTAATTGATTGGGTATATTGCTTGATCATAGTCTAATTTTAAAAGTATTTCAAAATTTTAATCAAATATTTAATGTAATTTAATTTACCTAAGTCAACAAATAATGAAGTAATAATTTCACTAATTATAAAATAAATTAAGAATAACTAAATTTCGAGCTAAATTAAGTTACTCATAATTTGGGTATGTGTTAATATTATTGATTCTAATTGGCATAATTATATGAATACGTAAGAATATTTGATTTGATTGGTGTCTTGCTTGGTCATTTTTTTTTTTTAAATTGAGTTTAATCAAATATTTAATGATATTTAATTTATAGAAGCCACAAAATGATAAAGCAATAATTTCTCTGATTATAAAAAATTAAGAAAAGTGAATTTCAACATAAAACAAACTTAGCCATAATCTAGGTAGGAGTCCATATTGTTGATTCTAGGTGATATAATTATAGGGATATATAAGACTAGATAGAGTGTCTTGGTCGGTCATGATTTTTTAAATTATTTCAGATTTTATCAGAATATGAAATGCAATTTAATTTATAAAAGTTAAAAAACAATGAAGCAATAACTTCTAAATTATTAAAATAATTAATAACTAAACTTCCCCAAAATTAATCTAGCCATATTGTAGGAAGGTGTAAAAAGTGCAGATATTGAATAATAAAGAAAAGTTAATAAGTAGATATATAAGAGCTAAAGAGAAGATAAATTTTCATAACCATTTGACTTTCAAGAAAAAAGTAACAAAAAGTCATTAAAATTATATAACAACAAACTAAAGTTCAATATAAGAATTATTGCATTTTAAACAACCTAAAAGTTTAAGTTTACTATCAAACAATAACAAATAAAGTATATACAGAGAAATCACAAACAACTAAAAGGAAGAAGTCAAAAACCCTAATTTACAACTTGAAACTTGAAAGGAATAAGTCAAAAACCCAAATTTAAAAGAATATTTATAAGATTACATAATTGTGGAATGACACCAAAATACAAAGCTCTCAATAATGAAACAACGTCGTGGCTTGGCTACCTAAATTGTCTTCCCGCTTTGCCCCGAAAATGAGTTGAGTCGTGCTTTTTAAAAAAGCTTGTAACTTTAGGGCACACAATTTCCCCTCTCAATAAAAACCTAAGAATAGAATAACCTGTTTATACTTACTTATATATATATTTAAAAAAATATAAAATTTTGATTAAACCGAAACTAGAGATCAAACTGTGTAGGTGGAAGTTAAATATTTCCCACCATTTGCCACGCTCAATTATACTAAATTTACATATTTTATAGTTTTATGTTTAACTAATGTTATTTTGTGAAGTAGGGTTCCTACTTACAATCTTCTCTCGGTTCGAGACACGTAACACACCCTCTCCTCTCAAAGCATTTAATCCATTTTGGGTCTCGCGCTCTCGCCTCTCCTTTATCATAACGCACTCTCGACTCCTCTCTCACGCACGCACCAACAAGGCAACAACGAAACTTCACTTAATCCTTGTTTCGCCCAACCAACGATATTGATCCTGTGAGTTTTTTATTTTTATTTTTCCCTTCTTGTTTAATGTTTATTTTTCCCCCTTCTTGTTTAATCTTCTCTTTGTTGTGTTATAAATTAAATTAAATTTTTACACGCTAGTAAAATGAAATTTATTAGTTATCATTTTTCCATAAAATATTCTTTCCAAACTTCTTCTTTTCATTATTTGGTTGAAATATAATCCCTAGTTCAGTTCCTCAACTTCTTTGTTTTTCTGATATCTTGCATTCTTGTATAAGTGAGATCCTTTGATTAAAGCAAATAGAAAAGAATATTGATCTGATTATGTTAACGTGATTCAGCTGGCATTACATAAGTTGGCGATGGTGAATTTTATGTTAACTAGGTCAGTGTCGTTTACTTTCTTTTTAATCAGTATTATATACTCATAACAAATAATTTATAATAGTAACAATAACAATTAGTCAAATAAAAACTTATTAAGAAAACTAGAGAAGAAAATAGAATCGATCTTATTAGGTAGCTTCATATTTAGTAAACTTGACTAGAAGATGTGTCAAAGGTAGAATAAACTAGTATACTATAACCTATATTTAGTACAAATTATATTCTAAGTGATTCAAAAAAAGTAGGCATAATTAAAGTATCTTTAAGGACCCAAAAAAAAAAAGCATCCTTAGTTAATCAAAAGATTTGAACCAAAAGCAAATGATTTGAGCAAATCATTTCAATCACCCCATGTGAATAACCAACTAGCGAAAAAAATGAAAAAAATTATAAGTCAATAACTAGATCATAGAAATTTTGGATTAGATATTCAAATTGATTCTCGTTGGCTTAATTAGAGAAGTCAATGACCAAATTAAAGCATCTTATAATAACAAAAGTTCTGTTAACTTTTAACTACAAACACAAAAGACTAAAGCTGTGAAAGCTCACATCATTAGTTAAAATTTCAACTTTCTCTTCTAATGAGTTTGGCATCCTGTACCTAATGAAGCTAATAGCCCACTATGAGCTATCCAATAATGCTATCTAGTTTATCCAACATTGTTACTACATTTTTGTCATATTCTAAATAACATATTCCTAATACAGACACAAAATCAAGTAGGACACTTAGGGAAAATATCACTTTTTTTAGATCTTTTCTCCTTAAAATCAATCAGGGATTTCAAACTACAGGAGTTATGAACCTGGACCATCCAGTTAGTAATGGTAGGAAGAATTAGATTTGAAAAGGTGATATAGGTTATGTTTTAGCTAGAAGCTCTCCAGATGAAGTTAGTTATCTAGTTTGGTGATTTTCTGAAACTTCTTTTCAAAGTTGGTTGATTTCCTTTCATTTTTGGGATTTCTCATTTTTCAAAGATTTGGAAAGAGGAATTAATCTGCTTTTCTGTCTGAACTTGATGTAGTAGTTTGTTGTGCTCAAATTTACTTTCTTTAACAAAGTATATTAGGATTAACAAATAATTTTTTCATGTTGTACTTATGTTACAGGTATAGTTAATGTCTTCTTCACTTAAGGGAACAATGTCATCCGCTTCATTTTAATGAATTCAATGAACAAGCACCAACATGATTCAAGTCAATTGGAGATAATGTAGTTGATAATGATCAAAATAAAGATCAAAATGATAATGGTTGTGCCATTATTATTAAGAAGAATGCAAAAAGACATCATTTGTTTGGAATGATTTTGATGAAACCAAGTATCTCATATGTTGGTGAAAAAATGCTCAATCTTGTAAACATCATTTTGCTTGCACATGACCAGTGAAGGGAGCTAGCACTAGCCATATGATGAGACATGCGATGTTATTCTTGCATGCAAAGGAGGTTGCACATGGCTTCACAAATTGTTGAACCCACCATTCCATTTCAAGCTTCCGGTTTAGGTATTAATCCTTTTATGGCACTGGTGTTAGGTATTCAAATGAAAAGATAGAGAGATAATTGCTACTGCAATCATGGTACATGATACCCTTTTAGCATTGTTGAGGATGAAGTATTGATGTGGGCCTTCCAATATGCTAATCCCGAATTTCATAAAGTTTCTCAATTAAAAAACTGGAGTGATTGTTTAGCAATATATAGGTAGAGAAGAAAAAATTGAAGGCTTTGCTCAAAAGTGTGAGCAAGATTAGTTTGACTACGGACATGTGGAAATCAAGTCACCAAGTAACTGAATACATGGTTATCTTCAATCATTTCATTGATGGTGGAGAATCTTCAAAAGAGGGTTTTGAGTTTTGGAAAGTGCACGCTCCTGAACGTGGAATTGATGTGGCGGATGCTATTTTCAAGTGTCTAAAAGCTTGGGGGATTGAAAACAAAGTGTTTTAAAGTGTGTTGATAATGGTCTTACAACGACTCATGTATAATATCTCTTAACTCAACTTATCACTCCACATAGTAAGTTAGTCCTTGGTGGTAATTTGTTTCATGTCGATGTTGTGCACACATTCTAAATTTGTTAGTGCGGATGGCCTTGGTAGAATTAAGGATATCATTCATAATGTTCGTGAGAGTGTCAAGTATATTAATTATAATGATTCAAGGTTGAAGGCATTTTGTGATATTGTTGAGCGAAACACTTGAAAGAAAGAAAACTCATTATTGATTGTTCAACTAGATGGAATTCTACCTATAAAATGTTGTCTATTGCTTTGAAGTTCAAGATTGTCTTTCCTAACATAAGGAAAGAGAGCCACATTATGACTATGAACCATCTCAAGAGGATTGGGAAAAGGTTGAAAAGGTTTGTCAACTTTTAGAAGTCTTCAATCTAGCCACTCACGTCATCTCAGTCTTCATGTAATAGTATCCAGAACCACTTCTAAATTTGTATCTTCCTGAAGTTTGGAGGGTGAAACGAGTAATTGATAAAGCCGCAGAATGATGATTACTTGGCAAATGGCTTGTCCAAATGAAAGCAAAATTTGACAAATATTGGGGGAATGCAATATGCTAATGGCCATTGCAAGTGTTTTGGATCCTAGGTGCAAATTCCATGTTGTTAATTATTGCTTTCCGTTGATATATGAACCAGATTATGTGGCTAAAAAGAATGTGGATAGGGTGATGAATGCATTGGAAATATTATATGATGAGTATGTTGACTTCAAGGAAGACATCACTAGTGCTAGTGGTGAAGTTGATAATGGTGGCAACAACTCTTCTACTAATGTGCTTGGTTCTTCAATTGTCACTGGATTTGACCAAATCATGAGTATTGTTCGTGAAAAGCAAGCAATTCCCCCAATAAAATCTGAAATTAGAAGCTTATCTTGAGGAGGGTCTTTATATTCTGATGGTATTTCTAACTTTCAAGCTTTGAATGGTGGAAAAATAATAGCTTAAAATATAAGATTTTATCGAAGATGAGTCTTAAGACATTCTAGCTATTCCAGTCTCAACAAATCTAATCGAGTCCACATTTAGTCTTTAGAGGAAGAGTTATTGATGAATTTCGTTCTAGATTGAATGAAGAATCTATTGGCACTTTTTTGGTGGCGATTGGCTTACTATGTTGTATAATTTGAAGAGACAACAAAAACAAATTTTAAATATTAAAATAATACTTCTTTTTCTTATAGTTGTTAAATTGTGCTATGATCTAATAATATAATTAATTTGTTTTTTCAAGGTGTTTGAACAAGAAGAAGAAATCACCTTGAAGATTTGACACTTTGTCGGGTCAACATGCACGTTGACATTTTGTTGATTGGTTGTACCGCTATTTAGATTTAGTTATTGTGTTGTGTTGTTGAATTTGATCATGTGATAATTGGATAATTTGGATTTATCATTATTGAGATGTATTATTGATCTTGAGACTATGATGTTGATGATACTATGATGTTGATAATGAGTGATGACCAATTGGTTATGAATGTGATGTGAGAACAAGCTTGAAAGAGGTGTTTTATGTGCTTGAAAGAGTCCCATTTTTTATATGCTCAAGTGACTTGAAAAAGTCTTTGAATTTGATGAATTTTGTGTGTTATGGTTGTGTATGATTTAATTGTGTAATTATATTTTATTTAGTCTAATGAGTGATTAGTAATGGTATTTATAAACTAAAGTTGTACTTGAATGTTAATTTTTTTAATGGCATTTAAAAGTTTAAATTTACTATCAAACAATAAAAAATAAAGTATATACAGAGAAATCACAAACAACTCAAAGGGAAGAAGTCGAAAACCTAATTTACAACTTGAAACTTGAAAGGAATAAGTCAAAAACCCAAATTTAAAAGAATATTTATAAGATTACATAATTGTGGAATGACAGTAACATTCAGAATTTTTTACTCTTCGTCTACGAGCCTAAACACACACGTTCCTCTAGCTTTCAACTTGTTGGGCTTGCAAAATTCCTTCCCAATCAGACTTTCACAAAGAGAGACTAAAAAATTTAGTTTTGAGATTTTAAATTGATGTCCATAATGTTTGATAAATTCACCAGATAATTTTAGATAATCCTGCTAATAAATTGAAATTAAATTATTAAAAAGAGAATTAAGACCTTATATAGTATAACAATTGTGGAAGACATTAAAAATTCAAACCTGATAAAACTCATAGGAAACTCAAAAGCCAAAAAAAAAAAGGAGTGGCTTGCTTCCAAATGGGTTTGACGAAAAAACCATAATTAAAGAAACAATTTGAATTAATACAAAATCAAAAGAAAAAAATTATAATTTTTTCTATCTTGAAAGATATTTGAATAAACTTAGGAGGGACTCAAAAGGTCCAACAGTGCAAGATTACAAATTGGCTCAGATGCGTCTTCCATCCACACACAGTCCGGATTGGAAAGAGTATGCTTGGGCTAATTCATGAGCAACAACATTACCACTCTTCCAAAAATGCAAGAAATTAATCATTCTTAACAAATTAGAAATATGACAACAATCTCCCATTATCAATCCAAAATAAGTGGGAAGATGATGTTTATTCAGCAGATATGAAACTACCTAAGAGCAATCAGTCTTCAATAGGAAAACGTTTTTTTTCAATAAAAATACTTATAACTTTTACCCACCCTATTTTAATGTAAGATAAATATTAAATTATATTATATGTAACTAACATTTTTATATAATATAATATAAATTCATGAATAAATTAAAAAATTTAAAATATATAAATATTATGAATAACACAAATTAAATACTTTATCCAAAAAGCAAAATTAGAAAAAGTGGGGCCTAGACGTGCAACAATAGCTTCAGCTATTCTAGGATCTAAACCTGAACATAAATATCACGATGTTGCTGCCAGGATTATTCCTTGTGGTCTTTAACTACCGCACCAGCTCCATCAATTCCCAAATATAGAATTTAGCACCAGGACACCATATACATAACTGAAAAAAAAAAACCTTATGTATTGTCCCTAAAAGAAGATAATACGACTAATAAGATGGTCAACAAAAGATTTATATACTCTAACATGAATCAAATACTTTATATCTTTCTATATATGCCACCAAAAGATTTCTAACAATTTTAATTGATTTGATTAAATGCTATATTATTGGAACAAATTTAGTGACAATTTTATGACATGAGAAAGAAATTCCTGATGATAATCCTCTTCCTTTTTCTTCATATATGTTATACGATAGTCACTTTTTGTATATTTAAAGTCACTTCCTTTGGCTATTTATAACCGATCAATATTTTACTTGCTATTTATAATCAATTAATATGATCTTTTAATAATTTTAGAAAACTTACTCATGGGAATAATTATATTATCAATAATTACAGATTTTAAAAAAAATAGGAATATTTTATTTTGAAATAAAGTCAAAACAATTATTGCCACTGATTGGGGTTGAGCTCACCTAATTATATCAATGTAGACACCCTCCATTAATTTTTTTAGTTAATTTTCTTGAATTATTTGTACTTTTGATATTTGAATTTTGAATAAACTTACTAATAGTAAAAATGTTTATAAAATAAAAAAAAAAATTTTTATAAAGATGATACTTGTCAAAGATTTAACTTATGAACTTTAAAATGTATATTATTATATATGAAAATAAAATACAGATATAAATATATTTTAATTTTGATATATTAATAATATAATTAAATAATATGTCATTATAATACCTTTTATAAATTTTAATTCATCAGATAATATAATAATATATTATTAAATAATATAAAGTTTGTCGACTTTTTAATAATATATTAAAATTAAATTCTATCTTAAAAATGGAAAAGTTTACAGTGAAGTAAAAAGAGAAAGAGTTATTTGAAAGTTGAAATTGAGCTTAAGAACTGTCCATTCTCCATGATCAGGGGGGCCCATAAGAATCGAAAAGGAGGGCACACGTCAGCGTAAATGAGTGAAATTAGATTGCATTCGAAACAACCAGATACGACCACCATTCATTGAATGGGACAGCCACTGCACACACTAGACACTAGTCACTAGTCACTAGTCACCTCCTCCAACACAACACACCACGCCCAAACTATGAAATGAAAGCAGCACTCGCAAACACACACTATAAAACCCCAAAAGCTGAAAGTGAAACTCCTCCTACATTCAATAACCCTCTCTCTCTCTCTCTCTCTGCGTGTGGCGGCTCTCAATTTTTCCCAACCCAAACCCTAGTTCCATTTTTTTTTCCCTCTCGTTATTTTTTTCTAAATTATTCATACAGCTGAGACAAACTTTCATAGCTAATATATACACACTTTTTTTTTAAATTATCGAAAAAAAGAAAGTAAGAAGAACGTTGTTGTGTTTTGGGGTTGGAGGAGGGAAAGATAATGGTAATGGAGGATTGGGAGGGGCAAAAGCGGAAGCATCGAGAGTTCGCTTTGGCATCAGTGACTGACCTGTCTTCAGCTTCTTCTTCTTCTTCTTCTTCTTCTTCTTCTACTTCGCCGGCGATTGCTTGCTTCACCTGCGACGATGCCGTGGCGGAGCTCCAAATTCAGCATCAATCTGACCATATTGCTCTCAATGTCGATCTTCGAGCTGCTCAGGTTCATTTCACCTTCTATTTTTTGCTTACTAAGTGCAACAAAAACACACCAATTTTTTATTTTTATTTTTAAAAATGATTCTTTGAGCTAGAATAACGTGTTTTAGGGCAGCACTGCAATGTTAAATTTGGTTTTTTTTTCTGTGATTTTTTTTTGGAATTTTGATATCCCATTGTGGAGTTTTATCTTTCTTTGCTCACTCAATGATGAAGTATGCAGTAAATGACATATTGATATGACTGTTTTCATTACGGTATCTTGAAAGATTGTTGTACATTTATGGTTTACAGTTATTCAAGTTAGGTCCTGTTCAATCGGTTTGCATGGTGGAAGGGTCTGATGCTGGCAAACAGGTATAAAACCATCAGCTTATACCACTACCTCAACAGCTATTGTTTCATTCGGTTGCCAAATTACAAAACCTGTGGATTTTTTATTTATTTTATTTTATTTTATTTTTTTGTGTTTAGATGATTTGAGCTTCAAAAAGGATTCATATTAGTATCATGGTCCTACTGCATTCTATGTTGTCTTCTGTCTTTTGTTCCTTTGCCCCGTATACTGATATTTATGCTCTTGTCTTGTGAGGTGTGCATGGTACATTAATTCCTTGCTTAATTCATTGATGTACTGCCAAATAGTTATGCCTTTTATTTAACCTTGCTATTTTTGAACCAGACATCATATTCCAAGGGAGTCACTATCCAGTTTAGAAATGGGGAAGAGAGTGAGGCCTTCCATTGTGTATTCCAACAATGGAAGGAGGAATTCAATGTTCAAGGTGCTGCTTTAGAAATTTTTCTAAACCTTGTTGTAGAATGGCTTTTGGCAAAATGTGTTGATTTTGATTTGGTTTGCAGAATAACATTTATACACCAACTAAATATTAGTTATTATATACACGAGACATAGGATGTAGAAGTGCAGCAATTGTTCTTTAACATATTATTATTATTTAAAAAATTGTTATCCTTCAACATTTTTTTAGATTATCTGGATGATTTTAAATGGATTTTGTTCTTTCATGCACTGCTTTTATGTTTTTCTTTATGCAACCAGGGCCTCAATTGGTGTTTGGAGACAGAGTCTCCTGTTAAATAATTTCTATTGGTTCAATTTTTTCATTTTCAACAAGGATCATGATCATAGCTACACTTATGTGTTGATTATACTCTTCAGTGTTCATTTTGCTTGCTCCCACAATTTCTTTTTCACTGCGTGCATGATTACATTTCATTATTTATTGCTAAGATATGATATTTGTTTAATTACATATTTGATTGTTTTAATCCAGGAGGAAACTTACCAAATGGAACTAATGTAATATCTTCTAAAAGCAAATTTGATCAAAAGATAGAGCCATCTTCTGCAAAAATGTATTTTCATTATTATGGACAACTTCTGCATCAGCAAAATATGTTGCAGGACTATGTGAGGACAGGTTATACCTAATTGTATTCTAGTGGTATTTTATTTTATTTTATTTATTAATTTTACCTATATATTTACCTGATGAATTCATTGATGATATTATTTTAGGAACCTATTATGCTGCAGTTATTGAGAATCGTGCTGATTTCATAGGTCGTGTAGTAGTTGATGTTGGTGCTGGTAGTGGTATTTTGTCATTATTTGCTGCTCAGGTAGCTGAACACCTTAGTTGGCTGAGTCTATTTTAGCACATGCTAAGTGTGATTGTTAAATGAAAATTCCGGGTGTCTCCCCTGCCCCCTCCTTCCAAAACTTTGCCCTAAGTCTTTGTCATTCAGGCTGGTGCAAAACATGTTTATGCTGTGGAAGCATCTGAAATGGCAGAGTACGCACAGAAACTTATATCTGGGAACCCAATGCTGGGTCAACGAATTACAGTGAGATATTTTTCTTAGTTTTCTTCTATAGTCATTGTTCATTAGTTATGATTATTCACGGCATCATGTCATGTAATATTTATATATATATATATATATGTATATATATATATATAGGTTATTAAAGGCAGAGTTGAGGATGCTGAATTGCCAGAGAAAGCAGATATTCTGATCTCTGAGCCCATGGGTAAGTTCATATTCTACTTGCATCAGTCAATCTGGAGAATGATGCTGATATTCCATGTATAAGTTATGTTACATTTTTGTCAATAAATTTTACGATTGCTGCTTTGAGGTGTAGAAATAAGTTTTGTCATAAAAGTAGGTAAATGCCAGTGTTTTATGGAAATTTGCATAATTTTTTTAACCATTTTGTTGGTAATTTATAAGTCGGAAATTTCTCTGTTGTTGTGCAGGCACCTTGTTAGTTAATGAAAGAATGCTGGAGTCATATGTCATTGCCAGAGATAGGTTTCTCACCCCTAATGGGAAAATGTTTCCTTCAGTGGGAAGGTATTTTGAACTTCGAAGCACCCTTTCTGCCTTTCTTGTTTTTTGTTGCATGTGATACTATTATGTGTGATTATGATATGTGATTGTACAGAGGCAAGTTATTGGAAGATAATTATCTTCCCTTTAAAAGTCGCATATTTCCATTTAAATTGATTCCTCTCCCTCCTCCTCCCACCTCTCAAAAAAATGGATTGTCAATTTAGAATTTCTTATGGTTAAGATTTTAAAGTTTGCAGTTTAATTATCTAAGCATTATTTGTCTTCTCCTAACCTTGAATTTATTATTGTTATAGGATTCACATGGCACCTTTCAGTGATGAATATTTGTTTGTTGAAATTGCTAACAAGGTGCGTAATTATTGTGTCTATACACTCACACACACACACACGCATATTTCTTTCAACATCTCTTACTTCTTTGACATATTTCAATACACACTACACACACGTACATACTACTAAGAAGTATGAGATATGAAAGGAATATGTGTGTCTGTGTGTGCATGTGATAAATATCTGTTTGTTGAAATTGCTAATTGGATTCATAATTATATTTGTGTGTGCATGTATACACACACACACTCACATTTGTTTCACTTTCTCATACTTCTTAGACATCTCTAAAAGAATTGTTTTGACACCCAGAGTTGGCATCGTGATAACATGAAAGAGGCTTAGCTTTGTAAAAAGCCTCTTCAGGATTACAGACATGCCACCAATGAACAGCAACTGATCAGAAGTATCTCTTATTGAGCTTTGCTTCAGTTGTCCAGTTAACTGGATTTCAATGGCATTCAACTATTTTTTCCATTAGAAAAGGATTAAAATACTCAAATGGACTGAAAAAAATCCTTTTGGTTTGTAGAGTCCCAGTTGTTAGCTGTTGGTTTTGTTGTTTTATGTTTTAGAATTGTATCATGTTGCTGTAGTTGGCAATTATACCAATTTGCAAAAGTAATATAATGAGTGAGTGAGTATCGTTCCTTAGGGATTATACATGTCAAATACCAAATTTGCTAAATTAATACTATCTAGGCAATGATAGATTGGAGTCACATAAAGCTCTAAAAGCTTTAACAAAAACAACTTCATGCAAAGCTAAGAGCAGTGAAACTAACAAGAAATTACTACAATTAACAAGAACAAAGTTGACTTGTAAGAGGAAGGGGTGGAAACAATGGGGTTAGAGTGTTAGGATTATGATTTCACTTATTCCTTTTCCAATGCAAATTCAAAATCTAGCTTAACCAAGATATATTTCAAGATTCATGACCAAATTCCTAAAGTTAACCAATATCCAATTCCCTAGTGTATTAATCTTCTTCAAACTAATTAGAGTTAACTAATTCCTTAGTCTAATCCTAATTAGAGAAGGCTTTACCACAAGCAAAGGAATCACAAGTAAAGTCACACAACCCTCAACACCTATTCCTAGATTTTGGAGAGATTATGATGTTTATTTCAAGTTCCAAGCTCATGTACAATTTTTTCAAATCATACATAAACCCTAAGATCAAATCAAGGTTTGCGAAGTCAAGAAAAGCATTAAGATAAGAAACAAACACTTGAATCATCAAATATAAACTTGGATTAAGCATAAAGACGAGTTTACATAATGCAAAGACAAGATCCATCATCACCCTAACTAAGAGGTTTAGTTACACATGAAGAAAATGGAAGAAAAACAAAGAAGAGAAGCAAACTCCATGGAGGAGTCAAGTGAAAGTTGAAGAAAACTCCTCCTTTTCAAGGTGGGATGACTCCTCCCCTCTTCTAGGGTGAAAGGCACCTCCAAGTGCTGCTTTTCCTTTTCAGATCTCTCTCCTTTCCTATATATATATGCAGCCCTAGCATGTGCCAGTTTTTCTTTGACCGATTAATCGTCTAGTTTTTGACCGATTAATTGATGGTAGGTAGTGTGTTTTTCTTCATGGGCGATCAATCAGCGAAAAGTGGGTGATTAATCGCACATTTGACTCAAAATGCTGGGCTTGGGCGATTAATCAGCCAAAAGTGGGCAATTAATCGCCCAACATCAGAATCTTCCTTCTTGCTTCTTGTTCCATGTTCAAGCATCCCATCTTCTCCCTTGGTTAGTCATCTATAAGAACACATTTAACATACAATGAGCATCTTACTTAACACAACAAAACATGATTAAAAGAAATGATTTTAATTTTCTTTAAGCTTCATTAACAAAAGAAAGATATTACTTCTACTAAACTAGCTAAAACTTAAGAATGAAGCTCAATCAAAGGGTTGGATGGTGATAAAAGCAAGGTTTTACTTAGGAAAAACATGCTTTTCATAAGTTCTTCATATCATGATCTAGCATTATTTTACTGATAATTGATAAGAGAACTGTTTCCTTGTTTTCTGACTGTTCTTTTGTCTCTGTCTTTCACTAGATATACTCTTCTTCTTCTTCTTTTTTAATTTTTTTTCTTTTACTCATTGATCATTATTGTTTTATTTCAGGCCCTGTTTTGGCAGCAACAAAACTATTATGGTGTTGATTTGACGCCCTTACATGGGACTGCGTTTCAAGGATACTTTTCTCAGGTATCGTACCATATTAGGTTGGCTTAAATAATGTACTGAAGGTTACTAATTGATCCTACAATATTAGGCTGAATTTGGACATTGTTGTATAAAACGTTTGTTTGGGGTCCCCTGCGTAGGGAAAAGGTTATAAGTGATATCTTTTTAAGTGATATCTGTTTTTCTGACTATTATGAGTGTATCAAAGTAAACTTGGCATCCATTTTCACTTTCTTAATGCTTACATGCTTCTGGAGATTATAAGACTAATAATTTATTTAGAGATGACAATGGTGTAGACATAGAAATGCATTGTTAAGGTTCAAATTGGCAACTTCACCTGTTTTCACACCATTGTTGGTCTTTGTCAAATTAAAGATTGGAACATAGGATTTAGCATTCACATAGCAAGAAGAAGAATTGAAGAGGATTATATGGTATCATGTATGCTTTTCAATTGGTCTACAAGCAGCTTTATATTTAGTGCAGGGCTTCTGTTTAGTTTTATAGTCCTTTCGAGATGATCTGTTTAGTTTTTTGAATTCTTTCAAGCAATTCCATGGACAACAGAAATTGGGAGAGATATGAAAATGTTTGTTAGCCATTATTAATTGCCTTCTGCCTCTAGGGATTTTTTCTGAGTGTTTGTGTGCCATCTTGATATATTCTTTTGATTATTGCTGTAGTAAAATTGGTCTGTTGTGGTTACTAAAATTTATGTTGTGGTGGCTAAATTTTATGATATATTCTTTCCACTTTTCTTTTTTCTCCTCCATTCAGCCTGTGGTGGATGCTTTTGATCCAAGGTTGTTAATAGCTCCCCCAATGTTCCACGTGATAGACTTTACCAAAATAAAGGTAAGTATTAACTATTTTTTCGAGATGTCCATTTTATTTGCCTAGATTGTTTTAGCTTTATTTTCCTGAGGTCCTGTTGGCTCTGACAATTCCACTTTTTCATGAAACAAGCTGATCTATTTTAATATCAATTTTCATCCTACTATTCCACCTAATAGATTTCCTATAATGTGACAAATTTCCATCCTGAAACCTTTTTAATATAAGTCTCTGTCATCTGGTAGTTTGCATTCTTGAGTTGTCCTTTGGAAGAAGAGTTAGCTATGTATTTTTGGGGTTACGTATCATTGTGTTTTGCAACTGGTCTACTACTGGTTAGGAACTTGGTTTTATTCATTTTGGGGTTACTTCTATTTGCGTAAAGTTTCCTAGGAATGTGTGTAATCAAATCACTTTTCATTCTGTAGGAAGAAGAGCTGTATGAAATTGACATTCCTCTCAGATTCATATCCACTGTGGGCGCCAGAGTACATGGGTTGGCATGTTGGTTTGATGTACTGTTCAATGGAAGGTAACCACCTGTTCTATTAGTATGGTCTTGTCTGCTTTTCTATTCATCAAGGTTTTATGATTGTTTCTATCAGTTAATTTGACACACAATTATTCCAAATCCACAGTACTGTGCAAAGGTGGCTTACCACTGCCCCTGGTTCACCGACAACCCATTGGTATCAGTTACGCTGTGTTCTCTCTCAGCCAATTTATGTCATGGCTGGACAAGAAATTACTGGCAGGCTGCACTTGATTGCCCACAATGCTCAGAGTTATACTATCTATTTAACATTGTCAGGTTGGTAATTGTGTTTTTTCTTTTCCTTATTACTGCACTAGATCTTGCACCATGCAGTGGATGAACAAATTTCAATTTGCATTTAGCTAAAATGTGGGGGCCCGGTGCTTTACAAGGAGGGATTCTTCAGACATCATCATGTAAACTTGATCTAAAAGAACCCTACTATAGAATGTCTCAACCGCAAGCTTATGCATTAACCCAAGATCAGCAATCTCAACCACTTTTACAGACACAGGTATTGAATTTATTATCATCTATTTCTCTTTACGTGTTCACTTTGTGAGTTCAAATTCTATGGAAAACTTGAAACTGAAAATCTCACCTCTGCACGGGTTGTTAGATGGAGTTTAGAGGGGGGAAAAGTAAGAATAATGATTTTAGGTAAAGTTGGAAATTATGGTTAATCCATGTTCAAAGAGGTTTAATGCTAACCAAACACTAACTGTATTAATCATAAATTATGACTTTGATTAGTTTTTCCTTAATTGGAAATTTGTTTGGGAGAACTTCCTAAATTGGAATTTACCCGTAAAAAAAGGTTTTAGAACCCTTGCTGCTTCCAGCCCACTAGGACAGCAGGTCTGTTGGTAAATTGCATTAAGATTTAAAAGCAATGCAATCTAATTTCCTGAAAACGGGTGTAATTAGCGATTTTTTTCTTTTACTGCGTTAGTGTTGTCAGTGACAGTCAGCTTCTTTGACAGGATATACACATCCAATCTCAGGATTTGGATGAAACTGAGCTAATGCAACAGCCTTTGCCTAATTCATGTGCTCAGATTGACTCATGCAGAATGCTTGAAGTTGATGAATACTAACCTGAGCTTCTGTTTGTAACATGAATCAGCCATGCTGCAGCAAGTTGGGGGACTGTCTCTATCTTTATTTGGACATACCCCTTACCTGTAAATTCATCGACATTGCGTTCACTATCTATTGTGAGTGGTTGTGCTGCAGATCCTGTATTCGATCGCATCTTCATTTAACCAGCAATATGTTGAATACATAAGCCTGGTAAAATTGGGAGCTTGTGTAAAATTACATTATTAGATCTTGAATCTGCCTTTGTAAGATTATCAACTGTGTGGACAATATCATGCACACATCCACATAGAAAAGGGGAAACACAAACATATTCGTGTCTGTATGAGTGGGTGAAATGTTGATTTTGCTGACTTTATTTTTTAAAGTTAAAGCTGTGTTGCTTTTGAATGTATTAATTGGGAAATGGTTTTCAAATGCAAATTCATTAAGGGAATGTCTAGTTTGAAAATTTTATATTTCATGTTCTTGGTTAAAATAGCTTCTTAAAGGTCCAAAAATATTCTTTTTTTCAGCTTCTGAAAAGCTTGTCCAATCAGTGATACCATTCTGACATTCTAATTTTAAGAAAAAGAACCCTAAACTGGCTACCATATGCACTAGAAAGAACAATGTTTTATAAACAACTATTGCAGACGACTCTGCTTTAGACCTTTTAAGTAGCTCATTTAGAAAAGCAGTGTTTATTTTCTGTATGCCTAATACATTGGGTGAGGTTCATAATAATTAGTCATGAAGGGATGGACGGGAAGCTAGCCTTTGGCTCGTTGTGATTGAAGAGGAATCACTTTGCTCTAAAGATGATAGTCTTTCTGAAAATGTGGTATTCCTAGATATTCAGTTCTGTGGGAGGGAACGTAATCGGTTGTGGTGGAGTTCTGAGAGACACTGTAGAATCCTGGCTCTTGGGTTTCATGATTAACGTTGGAACTTGGAGACTGCTTGCTTGGGACAATGGCTATAGAAATATTCATCACTAATGGCTTTGTCGCTTCTAACTCTCGTTACTCGCTTACCCAATAAGTGCTATACTTTTTGGGCTATTGCTACTTTCCTTATCATAAAAAGGAGAAAAAAATATAGTGGGATTACTTAAATTTAGGTGGAGCTACAACTTGGGCAGTTGCACTCAGCAGTGTGAATAGTGGGAATGCTAGTAGGCTGTTAACTTATCATATTACGTTTAGCTGTTGTAATGTTGCATGCATCGGTGTAGTTGTTCACATTTGTATACACAGTTGTAGTGTTAACAAGATTGGCTTAATTACATTTTTTTTTTGTCTTAGTATTGAAATCTATCGATTTTAAAATGCTTTCAAACCAAATTTAATCTAGGGACTTCAAAGATAGACATGATTTTTAAAACAAGTTATTAGATGAAGGTTTGAATTCTTTAATGGATGGTACAATTGCGAAGGAATTGGCAAAGGGTTGCAACTATAATAAGATTGGACCATATTTGAAAGTATTTTAAAAGCTAAAATACAAATATCCCCCTTCCAACTATAGATCTTTTTTAAAAAAACTCTCGTGGTTTAAAAGTCACTAACTTCTACACTGTTAAAAATATACACATAAATTCTTCTTAAAATCTGTCCAAAACGCTAGTGGAAAATCACCATCTTTAACCTATATCCTGAAAAACTCACCCTAAACCCAGAAAACTCTAACACAAACCCAGAAAATCACCACCCTAACCCCCCCCCAAATGTACGACACAAATCATTGCAGTACCACATCGAAGGAACTTCTGTAATCCCAAAATCAAAATCAATCACCCAAAATCATCCAATCAAAATCAACAACAAAAAAAAAAAATAAAGTAATTTGATAAGATCCACCATATGGGTCACAGAAGAAGAGCATTAAGAAATAGAAAATCCCTCTGGCAACACCGCATTTAGGCCCTCCTTCATGAAACCGCAACAACCCAGAAAGAAACGCAAAATCTACAAAAGGGTCAGTATCAACGACACATCCATGCGGGTGAGGTGGGAGAGGGAAGGGACGGAGGCGAAGAGGGGGTGGTTGTTGGGTCTCACGTTGAGAGAAGGGTCCTTCTCATCGGTCTTGTTCATTGAAGGAGGGCATCGATGGTGGGGGTGTGCAGTGGCTTGGTGGCGGTCAGAGTGTGGTGGTGACTAGTTGATGGAGGTGCGTAGCTTGAGGGGATGGCTTTGTGGTGGCGGATCTAGGGCGCTTGTGGCGGCTCAAGTTCGATTTGGGTGAGGCAGAAGTTGCTTGGGGCTCTGTTTGTGGCGCAAGGGTCTGAGGGGTTTGGGTGACTTTGGCCATGTTTCTGGTGACGAAGGAGTTGCAATTTCTGGATTTGTTTTGAGTTTGAGCAGGGGCAATTTTGTCATGGAGGCTTTGTTTCGATGGATGATGTTATGGATTGACTTTGTTTTGGGTATCTCTCTGGTTTGGTTTTATATATATATATATATATATATATAAAAGTGAGAGAGTGTTTAATGTGAAAGTAGATAAGTGAATTTTGATTATTAAATTTTATATGAATAGTTAAGATTAGAATATAAATGTATGTGATTTTTTTAAGTAGTCACATAACTTTAAAGTAACTTTTAATCTTGACCATCCATGTATAGTTATATGGTTAAAATTTACTTCTCTCACTCTCTCATAATAAAAATTTTACTCACTAGATATGTCCTTATATATATATATAGGATTTTACTCAAGTGAGATGAGTGTTTATTATAAGAAGTGAGAAAAGTGAATCTTGATCATTGAATCTTATATGAATGGTCAAGATTAGAATATAAATGCATGTGATTTTTTAAGTTGTCACCTTCAAATAATTTTTAATCTTGATTATTCATGTATAATTGTATGATTAATATTTACTTTTCTCACCCTCTCTTAATAAAAAATTATCTTACTAAATATGTTCCTTATATATATAATTGTGATTGTTGGGTTTGGAATGAATTTTCTGGGTGTTTGGGGATGAGTTTTTTGGGTTTAAGGTTTGCTTTTTGATTTTGGGGTGAAGATGGTGGTTTTTCGTTAGTGGGTTGGATGGAATTTTAACAGAAGGGTTTATATACACATTTTTTAAAGTGTAAGCAGTGGAGTTGGTAACTTTTGAATCACAGGAGTTTTTTAAAAAATGATCTATAGTTTGAGGGGATTATGTGTATTTTAGCATTTTAAATAAATAATTATATTCTTATCTCAAATAATTGATAGGAATAATTTATTATGCAATATTTTTTCTATCAAAATCATCCATTCAAAATGGTGGAGATTAAAAGATGATCATTTTTCATTTTAAAATCATGCATTGCAACATATTATGGGCCGCCTTTTCACAATGCCATCTTGTGTAGCTGCTGTATTGCATCCGTTGGATACCCCAAAATCACTGATTATATCGAAACATTATTACCAACTTAATATCGGTGTACTACCCGAAAAAACATAGCATAGTTCGCATCACACAGACAGCATTATGGGTTAATACCAGGCAATTGAGCACATTATTTGATATTTCATGGAAGTTTCAATTTCAGTGGTCATAAAGGATTTATCATCATCTGATCTGATCTCGTTGAAAATGATGTTCTAATACACATTACATGATCTAGAGATCAAGAAGAACTACACAATATTCTTAGCAAATCTGCAAATTAACTTAGGCGATGAAAAAGAGAGTTTAATTTTGATCCATTAGTAATATTACCGTCCAATCTATATTACCACGTGATTAAAAGAGTTTAACATCTCAACTAATCGTTATGGTAGCTAAATTTTTTTAATGATGTGATAATATATAATTTGATAAAGTATAAACAAGTTCTACACTGTTAGTTTATTAAATTTAAATCCAAAAAGGTAAATAAATATTTTTAATTAGAAAACAAAATTGAAGTTGGAATTCAAACAAATTTGCTTGCCCTGAAATCTTAACTGACTACAGCTACTGCAGGGGGCATCTGAACAGCAACAACATCATGGCAGCGGCTGCAGAGGGTAGGGTGGTCGGAAAATGAACCAACCTGGCGTGAATAATTCCAGCATCTTTCACACTTGGAACCCCCAGCACGAGATATGCCAATCCACACTTTACTCTTACCCTGAATTAGGCATTCACCACTGTATGGTATATTTACAGTATGCTGGTCCTCCATTGAAGGAAGAATCTCAGCCTGCATATTGCCAATTAAACATGTAAGAACAATCAAAATAATGAGATTAAAAGTTTATTAATATGACCTTATGCACTTAAAAAAAAGCTTCACCTCATAGAAGACATAAAAACTTTTTTGCTTTCTTTCTTTCTCTTGGGATGGATTTTGAAATACAAATGGTGAAATGTTAACTCTTGGACACATCGTTATCCAGAGGATACAATTATAAAATGCCGAAACAAAAATTTAAAATTTAGTGTCTGGAAGATCGAATGTGCCATCATGACATAAAATAACAATATTAATTCATAGTATATCCTGAGTGTTGTATTTCACTACACTAATGGTTGTGTAAAAAAATTTGAACCAGAATTTGAAATATCTTGGATACCTATAGATCCCACACCTCGTTTCTTAGTTGGCCTTAATAGAAGCCTCACTCAAGCAATTTGATGGTCTTTGTTTGGGAATCTAAAGTAATTACCAGTTCTGGAATCTAAACTAGCCATGTTGACAAACAGGTAATAAACATGAATTACAAAATAAATCAAATGCTTTAAACTAAATAATAAGTTGTTGTATTTGAGATTGCAAAACGTTAATTAAATCACTCAGGTCATAAGTGATGAAGGTAGCTGTACTTTTCCTCCCTTTTCTCTAATAAAATTTCTCTTTACCATAAAAAGATTAAGTAATGAAGGCAGCAAAGAAATAGCACATTATTGCCATTTTTTATTTGTTCTCTTTCTCCTTCCTCTTCTTTTTTTAGCCATAAGGAGAACAAAATATTACATTGTGGTTTAGTTTTGGTTGTGGCCCTCTTTTTCTTAAATTCCAAATCTCAAACCAAGGCCTGAAGCTTAGGACCTTAAGTTTATCTTCTAACTTTTTTATTATTGTTTCCAAACTTTGAACGAACGCATTTTGCTTTAAGGAAGTCACTAATATTACTATTAAAACCTTAGTCATTCTTTGTTGAATTCTACAGCCTTAATATGCAAGCATTACTCTGTCAAAACATGAATCCTAATATGATACACCCTAGATAAGCTTCTAATCCTCCCAAAATCCTACGCTTTGGAATAGCTTTGGCTGCTGCATAAAGATTGCATCTTCAATTTTCATCATTATCTTTTGTCAACTAGTTATTGAGAGTGACATGACTTATAGTTGTAGACATACCTGAGATGTTATGAATAGACGATGCAATGTATCAGCATCAATTTTGGCTGCACATAGTTCAGATAGTTGGGATGCCAGGCTGGCATCAGATGTATAAATATGAACCTTTGCATCTAAACTGGCACCAATTAATTTGCCAGTTCGAGCAACCTCCAAGACTCTATTCACCTCTGTTCTCAGCTGGCAAAAAATGTTTTCATTTAGTAACAGATACACTAACATAAAACAAATATCTAATTTGTGATTTATTGACTTAGTCATTTTAGAAAATTAGAGAAAGAATCAATTATAAGCCACTCTCTTCAATTTTTCTCCATCTATTTTAGCAGTAAATGCATACCAGTCAGTTAAAAAAGGCATTAGGAAATTTAAGGGGAGGGGGGGTGGAGAAAAGTGAGAAAAAAATAACATTTGAGATAACTGGTAAAGAAAAATCATGAAGTTCACATATATTTTACAGAAGAACCAAATCATTTGACTCATTAAAATGTCCCATTTTATAAAAAAATAATTATGTTTCTTTCATTCTCTGTCCAATATGTTTACATCCTTACTCATTCTATATCACTTATATATATCGATATCTTAAGATTCCAAATTAAGAAAGGCTACTGGCTTCATAATTAATCATTTCTTGATTTGGAAAATGAAAATTCCTAATGTAATTTATTTATAAATCATGAACATATTGCCATAAAACCATTCACGGGCCTTCACCTAAAGGCTTAAGCTTTTAGGAGAGTTTGCTCTTAAAATGATATTAGAGCCTATATGATCAAATGTTCAGGAATTTTTAATCCTTGCAGCCCCATTTTCATAATTAAGCTAATTTCAGTACAATATAAAGTATTAATGTGTGTTATCTGCACTGCACAGTTCAGAGGGCACTCATGTGATAGCGTGTATTAGATATATAAAATTATACATGAGCCTCCACCAAATAGCTTAAGCTTTTAGAAGAGTTGACTCTTGACATATGTTATGGTGTATAACAAAGATAGTGATTTTGAAAGATATTATAGCACTTTATATTTTGATCATTTTAAAAATGTTCAACGAAAAAATTGAGGATAAATTTTGGTTACTAAAATAAACTAGCCACTGAAAAAAAAAATTATTGTTTAGAAGAATTCTACATATAATTCTGTCATGAATGAATTAAATGACATCAGCTTATCCCTTTAAACTTGAGAGAGAGAGAGTGTACCTCAAGAATCTTTTCCCAGAATTCAATTTCTTCGACAGGTAAGGCAAGCCATCTTTCATTTAAGGTGGGCCATCTTGATTCGAATACATATTCAGCAACAGAACCATATTCAGTTGTATACTGAAAAGGAAGATTCTGCCACACATCCTCAGCTAAATGGGGCAATATTGGTGCTATTACTCTCACAATGGAAAGGAGATGAGCTGCAAGAACTGTTTGGCAACTTCTCCTTGTATAACTAGTTGATCCACTGCAGGATATCGGCATAAAGAGATCTCTTATGGGACCAAACAGAAACAGAGAATAAAATGCAAACAGGCTACATCTATATCTTGTGTTGCCATACAAGTGCAAAGTTGTGCTGTTGGCATATCAAAATCCAAATATCCGTCCATAATTGCATTCGCATATGCACATAAGGGATACAAGAAGTGATAAAACATTAACGAGAAAAACTTACCCAACATAAAGTCGATCTTTGGCAACATCAAAATAGAAATTTGACAGGTCAACAATGACAAACCTCTGTAAAATCTGAGAATGGGAAAAAAAAAGGCATCGTAATCTTGAGCAAATCAAACAAGATGAGAAAAATTCAGCTATATCACATTAGAATTGTCATGCTAAGAAAACAGATTCCAAGTTTTTATATAAAGCCTTAAGGGATGAATCCTATGCCTCGGTTAACCCGTTTTCTGTTAGAAGTTAATTCAGAAATTCTAAGTGTCATTAGTTAATTCCACAAATTCAGGCACTACACTAATTAGGAGTTATTTCCATAAATATGGCACTATGTATTTACGCTAGACTTATGACTTTCTAGTTCTTGACTGTTACAATCCTAGAAGTGCTATATAAACAGTGGCCGTATGTGTCCATTATAAGCATAATTCAAATCTAAGAATACCTACATATCAGTTTCCTCCACTCTTTCTTCTACTGTCCTTTTGTTCAAGAACCTTAGAATTAGACCAGAATTTTCTAACATTTTTCAGCCCAAAGATCATTTTCAAGTTTACTAAATCAAAATACAATCAAACAGATGTGCATCTGTTCCTCTTAACAAAAATTCCAGTGTCATCATCACAAAGCCAGATGGATGAATGACAATCTGCCATGCACATCCACACCCACACCCACACATGCATTAAGCATAGGCATAAACCCCTTTCAGATATATGTAGAATGTTTAACTAGGATCTAAAATAAATTACCTGAAATATTTTGAAAAACTGGTAATCTTCATAATTCCCTTGAATGCTTTTTACGACATTTTCAAGCTGAAATAGTGCATGCTGATCGATCCTGGGAAGTTCATGGTATGGAACAGTATAATCTGTCTGTCAATTGAACAATTACTTAATTAGAAGTATGAAGAAGTGGAAAAAGATATGCAGCGATAGGCATAGATAAATTTGGCAATATTTTAAAATAGGCAGCAATTCCAGGCAAGGGAAAAAGGATTTAACTTCAGCCACAGAATTTGAACTTACTTTCCAATCATGAAGATTTGCCAAGAGGTATCTCACAGTTCCCCGCAACTTCCTGTAAATCTCAGACATTTGACGAAGAATCTGAGGGCCAATCATCACATCACCTGTATAATCTACACTAGAAACCCAGAGTCGGAGGACATCAGCTCCATATGCAGGTGCTTCCTGAGAATAAGGCGAGGAAAAAAAAACCTAGAACCACAACTTTGATAAAGAGAAATGATACATTTTGATTCAGTTCCAGAACTAATATTTTATATAATACATCTACATAACCGACCTTTTGATTTTTACCTCCTTCAATCACACTACGTGGATCCACAACATTACCCAAAGACTTGCTCATCTTTAAGCCTTTCTCATCCAATACAAATCCATGTGTTATAACACATGAATATGGAGCCTTCCCTGTATCAGACAAAAATGATAGAATTATACTGTCTGACTGGTATAAACATATAAAGACATTCTCACCCGCACAGTCTTGTACACAAGTAAGCATGCATCTACATTTGTATATCCACATGCATCATCTTGTTGGCTTATAAATTTATAATATGAAGGAAAATGTACTCCTGCAAACAAACATCTATGCTAGAGCTCTTGCGCATGGGATCCTCACTGTTTCCTAATATAGCAAGGAAAGTGTGATTGATTTGAAAACTGAACACTTGAAAAACAGAGTTTATGGAGTTGCTTGAGAGAATTCCTCTCAGCCTCTATGAATTTATAAGTGTAGGATTACAATTCATATCTAATTACAATTCTAATACCTACTCTAATGCCTAAGGAAACAGAATAATAGATAAGTCCTAAATTCTAGAGATAAGAGATATAAGCGTGTGGGGGCACGTGATCTGTTTTCCAGTGACGGCGCTTCTGGGTCCGGCTGATCGGGGCTCCCTGAGACTGTCTGTGTTCTCGCGTTGAGGGCTGAGAATGTTGAGATCAGATGTCCAGCCTTGATGGTGCCTGGACAAAGGTGGAACTAGGGTTTTCGGAGTTTTCAGGCCCAAGAATGTTGAGCTCTGATACCAACTTGAAAAACAGAGTTTATGGAGTTGCTTGAGAGAATTCCTCTCAGCATTTATGAATTTATAAGTGTAGGATTTTCAATTAAACTTCATATCTAATTACAATTCTGATACCTACTCTAATGCCTAAGATAACAGAATAATAGATAAGTCCTAAATTCTAGGGATGAGATATCTATGATAACCAACATTATCTATAACAACCAGTATTATCTCAACATGAACCAATAATTGAATGAAAACTGAGCCAAACTTTCAACTAGGGTTGAACCTGGTCAATGAAAACAATTATGTTTAATCGAGATTTAAAGAAATATAAAATTATTTAAGTTATCTGATAATTCCTAAACCTTTACTTTGCTAATATTTTTTCTTAATTGATATTTATGAAAAATTTATTAATTAAAAAAAGAAGCTAAAAAGAATACATTATATTTTACAACGCTAAACAAATACTTTAATCATTGTTTAAAGGGGAAATTTAACTTTTTCACCCTAGTCTATCACCCCAATTGCATTTTATCCCCAAATTCAACAGTTTAGCACAGTTCACCCTAATCTATTCAATTTTCACTAATATCTTCCAACCATTGAAAATTTCCATGTATGTTAACTGGAATACAAATCCACATGACCTCATAATGACATTTTGAGCAGGAAAATGTGCTTGAATTACTGAATTGGGTCTTATTCATTGGAGCTTTAGAAAAAAAAACTCAGATCTTTATCATGTTATCAATTCAAGATCAAAATGATAAGCGGCAGTTTAATCATTCAAGCATGTTGTTCCAGCCAAAATAAGACTAGATCACATGTTTGTTCCCCATTAAAATTCATCAAGATTTCAAATGGTTTGGGGCTATTAGTTAAAATAAAAGATTAGTGTAAAAAGTGCTAAAATTTTGATCATGGGGAAAAGACAATTCAGTTAATAGATGAGGCCGTGTACATTTCCCATTCTTTTAAACAACCTAATATGAGAGTCTTTGCTTAGTGGTAAGTTGTGGGCCATTATCAAGAGAATGTGGGTTCAAGTCCCAGCCCTAACTTTCTACTCCTTTTTTCAGATGATGTGGCAACTTATGAAACTGCTACATCACCTCACAACAGCCCAACTGCCCCAACCAATACTGAGTTGGTTCACAGAAAACAGGCCAATCCACGTTTTTTTTACCAGGTTTGACTAATTCTGGTTACAGAGTGTTATAGTTGGAGCAGTACAGTGGTACCTGGACCGCTTCTTGGCTAACCAGCTAATAAAATTCAGAGTGCTGTCACTGTATACCATCATAGAAGTCTAACCTTTTTCAAAATAAATCCAGAATATTTTTAACCTAGTTTATGGTACAAAATTTAATTTAAAATTGCTTGAGTAATCTGTATGTAATTACAGAGACACAGAAAGCGCTTGTCCATAATTTATCATGGCAAAAATGCAGCAATGTATGCATTAATGACTTTTGTGAGCTACTGCCATTTGAAAATATAGTAAACACAGGTTAATTTGCATATGCAAATTAAGCATATATAGATGTTAACATTGAGATAAATATATGTTATAAAAAAGAATATGAATCCGGTAAAAAATATTTGCCTTGCTAATTTGTAAGACAAAAAAAGTTTCTTTTGATTGTATCAAACAAGGGGATAAAAGAAACATATTAAAGATAATCATGATAGTGAAAATGTCAAGAAATCTATTACCTCTTGTAGCTATACTCGTTAACAACGAACTCTGAAACCACCCTCGATGCTGATCTGTTCCTTCAAGATACAAGTCTGCAGGAAAGCTAAGGGAATCTCTTTTTCTCAAGACTGCAGCCCAAGAGGAACCTGAAGTAAAAATAAAAAGCCAAGAAACACCAAATTCAAAGAGAGAAACTGATGAAATAAAATTATGGACAACTATATGCCAGCAGGATTAGCTCAGGTAGCAGGGAGTTGGGAGTAGGGTTAAGGTCTTTGGTTCAAGCCACTGCAGTCCAAAGAGTAACAAGATAAAGGGATATTACCAAACAAATGCTTTATGCAATTATGGGCAGGGATCTGAATAATATCTCAATTGTACTAACGTAGTTATCCCTGACAAATAAGTGTAATAGGTAATACTATATTTATAGAACTGTCCCTGTGCAGGAAAGTGGTAAAAAGGGTGGTTGAGGAACTTATGAAACCATGTATCAGTGGAAGGTAAAAATTATCACCAGAATACTGCCGTACCTGAATCAAACCATACATCCATTGTGTCAGTTCCCTTTTCATATTCAGCTGCTTTATCATGGTATTTAGGTGGGAGAAGTTCCTCTACTGTCATGTACCACCATGCGTCACTACCCTTTTGGGCTATAATAGCTGACAGTCTCAGAAAGAAAAGCAAAAGAAGAATATCAGGATGTATTAAATTCATAGGACCAATATGCCTTAAAAGAGCAGAAGCAAATAAGCAACTTTGGAATATTTACCGCTACATGCACTCAAATATGGAAAATAATATTTGTTTATATCTATTGATAATCGAGATAAAACTTCTATCAAACCAAAAAAAAAATGATATAGTACATACTCTTAACTTGAGAGTTGAGTAATAAGAAAACACAAATTTGCTATTTTTTGGACTCTTACATTTGATATGATCAATTGTCTCTTCATTCATAAGAGGTTCTCTAGACTGCAGCTGATAAAAAACCGGAATGGGGACACCCCACGTCCTTTGTCGTGATATACACCAATCAGAGCGGCTAGAGGTCATTGCCGAGATTCTGTTTTCTCCCTAAGCAATTCATGTATATCGGCAATAGACAGCACCAAATATGATGAGTGGCACATCTCTACGAGAACAAATTTATAAATAAACAGAATTATATAGCAACAGAAACTTTAAAATAGAATACCTGAGGTGGAACCCATTTTACATGGCCAATAGCACCCATAGCAGCATGGCGAAATCCATCTACTGATGCAAACCATTGCTCTGTTGCTCTAAATATTGTAGGTTTTTTTGTTCGCCAATCATATGGATACTTGTGTTCTAAATCAGAAAACACAGAAGAGACCTATGATGATGATAGAGTCTATAATTATTGGTAGAATATTAAGAACTTTTTATGAGGACTGACAGAAAGAACTTACCATATGATTCTTCCATGATGAGTGATAGATTTTTATCCAAATATTTCACAACAGCAGTGTTGCCTTCACCAAGAACATCAAGGCCACTAAACTGCCCAGCTTCTTCAGTAAATATTCCATTATCATCTACCGGAGAAAGTATGGGTAGCCCATACTTCTGGCCAGTCACATAATCCTCCTGACCATGTCCAGGAGCTGTATGGACCAGTCCTGTTCCTGTTTCAGTTGTAATATAATCTCCCCCGATTACAACTGGACATTCCCTATTATCTATTGGATGGATGTATCTGAGATCACAATAATAAATCATACCCTTAGTGCAAAATTTTTCCCATTTATCACAAAGATAATAAGATTTTTAACACACAAAATTAGCAAAACAAGTAGCAGCTGCAAAATCAAAAAGAATAAGAAGAAGAAAGCAATTGTTCATTTTCATACTGCCAACAACCTGTAGTTTTCCAAGTCGGAACCCAACTGTCTTCTCTTGACAACAAGCTTCACACCCCATTTTGCCTCTAACTTTGGCACAAGTTCTGAAGCCACAATAAGAAACAGCTTCTTCCCATCCTTTAACACATTTCCAAGCCTTTTCTTTCTAGTTTCACCAGATGAAGAGACATTTTCATTTAATGACTCTACTTCAACGACAGCATATTCAAGCTTGGGATTTACTGCAACAGCTGAGCATAGAACAGTAGGAAGCAGACATGAAGAACAGAAAGAGTGACATATATAAATTAAAACATTTAAATGACTATAAAAATTAAAATTATGAGTAGTTGGCCATTATACCCATCAATTGAAAATTAGTTTTTGCTACAAAGTTCACTAGTTTGTGTTCCAGCAATAACACTGTCATCCACAATTGCAAATATGATGTTTTTGAAGAGAAAGAGATGCACTCAAACAATTTCTTTCTCTTTTTCTTTTATTCTCTTTCTTTTCCATAGGTACTCAGGAATAAAACAAGTAAAAATACTTCTAGCAGAAAAGGAGCTACTACCTTGCCTAAAGTCTACTTCACCAAAGTCTCAACTGTAAAGAAAAATGAATTATATCTTCACGTACCAAATACTTAAGATGGATACAAACAAATATAGTGGCATAAAACAATTTGTGCTAGCTATAGCACATTAAGTAGTAAGCTGAACCACCATATCAAATAATTCCTTTTGAACATGGTTAAAGAACCAAAGATACAGAATTCAAGACATCTCTGATTATCACTGAGAAATTTGTGGAAGGAAAGTATAGGATGTAGAAATTGAGACCATTATGACTAGCAAAAGCAATAAGAAAGATATCCACAAGTCATAAGCCAACATGGCAAATGCAATAAAATGGGAAATCTACCTGCATTGGCAGGAACAGTCCAGGGAGTTGTAGTCCATATGGCCAAGCATAAATTTGGAAACTCTTGTAGTAGGCCACTTACCATTAGAGGAGCACTCGCAACTCTGAAAATGGCATATATGCTTCTTGAAACATGCCCTTCAGGATACTACATAAAAACCAAATAGGTAGCAACATAAATACTCTGACCTCCACCAAATCAGATTATAGAGAGAAAACTGCAGGCATTCACATACATCTGTACACAGAAACACACAAAAATTGTGTGCATACATCCTTAAGTGACCAAGAATTACGCATCTTCCACCCGCATTATACAACATCATATTGGTAGTATTTGCCTTCAGGTTCTATAGTGCACTAGTGCTTGACATTAGACAAGAGGTTCAACATAATGATAAATCAAATTACCTCCAACTCAGCCTCAGCGAGTGCTGTCCGCGACGAGGGACTCCAGTGAACAGGTTTTCTGCCTCTGTAGATATAGCCTTTCAAGGCCATCTGGCCAAACACTTCAATCTAGCAAATTATAAGATACAAATTACAAGACTATATAATAACAACCAGTAGGGTATGAATTCAAGTGCAAATGAAAATTTTCATTATTAAAGCAGTCTCAGCAATCTAGCTAGCTCTTGGTAGACTGTTGAGGATCATTCTATTAGAGTTCTCATAGCAGAATAATCTAAACTCTGAAAGTAAAGCCATAAGTTTTCACATCTATAATACATCATGAGTAGGACATCCAAAGTGCAGAATTCTGTGTTTGATTTAACACAACTGAAAGGGTAAATGAGAAAGGCTGTACTAGCTACCTGGGAAGCTTCATATTCTGGATCTAGAGTAAGATAGGGATTATTCCAGTCCGCCCATACTCCAAAGCGCTGCAAACATTTAGAAACATGTTCAAGGCACAAGCATTTTCCCACCAATTAAAACGAAAAGTCAATTGTGATATTATTAATTGTAAGATGTCTATCATAGAGCAAAAACTACTGCAATATAATGACATAAAATCACAGAGCAAAGTGCAAACAAAAAAGGGACCTTAAAAGATGACATCTGAGTTTTAACAGTTTCTTTGGCAAATTTAGTGGCCTTTGCTCTCAACTTCAATGGTGTGAGATTATTTCTAGCCTCCTGATCCAATGACTGCAAAACTGAAATAATTCAAAACAATCACACTACTCAAGATTACAAGACATAAGCTGAAATGCAATGGATATGTAAACTTATACTTTAAGCAAATGAAATAAAAGGGGGTAAAGCACAGGGAAAGTTGGGAACTTTCAAGTTTCATTGTTATATCCCACAGTTATGTCAATCGTGTCTATTCATTATGAAATAAATCAGTCTCTATATGTAAGCATGAAACTAACTCATCATTTTCTACTATATTGCAAACAAAGTGAAAACGGTAAGGGCAGCACATATGCCTCTTATTTTTTTATTGACTTCCCAAGGTATGGTAAAACTAAGTATGCCTCTTTTCTTGCTTAAAAAATAACATAGACGTCCCTTCTATTAACTAAACAATAGGTAGCAGTAGCACTAAACTTAATCTTACTTTTTTGCTTTAAAATCATTTTAGAATTATACAGATTAACATCAGACATCAAATCAGATTTTTTTTTCTTTAATGTGTTGTCCAACCAACGACTTAATAGAAGGGGCTATATTAAAAATATAAAATCAGGGAAGTCTATGCTACTTTCGAAACAAGAGGAGCGGAGTACGCCATTTCTTCACACCTCAAGTGGTCTATGTAATTTACTCCCTTTAAAAAAAATATAAAAGGCACTCTAATAATTCTTTCTCTTCAACACCAGCCCAGAAAGCTCATGACGCACTAAGTAATCCTTGATACACAAGTATCATTCCAACATCATCCCCTCCCTAAGAGATAAAAGACACATAAGAATTTATTGCTGAAACAAAATATAAAAATTGGACCAAAAATATGTTGGGGAAAAGAAAAAGTCAACCAAAAATTTTGAATAGCTAATAAAACCTTAAGAATTAAGATATTTCAAATATATGTAAAACACACACATTAATTGATTCAGCACGAAAACAGATTTTCTATTAACAAAATTAACTAAAAGGTGAAAATGGGTTCACTTCAAAAACATCTACAAATATTTATCAACATTTGTGTCTACTTGAAACATACTTATGGATAAATTTTACACTAAGAACTATCTATATACTTCATGTTTGACATGCGGCAAACATGTAAAGGAAGTACTAATGCAATACTGTTCGTGAACACAACCAAGAATTAGAACCAAGCATCATCATGGCAACACTAAGAAAAATAAAACTTGCCTTTTAATTCAATTGGTAGGCCATGACAATCCCATCCAGGGACAAAATGAACTTTATAGTTTTGAAGGAGCTGCCCACAAATAAAAGTGAATAAAAATCTTAGCAAAAGATATCTACCCAAAAAAAAAAGAAAAAAGAAAAAAAAATCTTAGCAAAAGATTAGTTCTTAAATGTAAGTGCATTAGCATACAACACATATCGTTAGAGCAAGCAAGTGTATGATAGACTTAAAACAAATTATGCTTCATATCCAATGTAATAGCAATAAACTGGAAGTCTTGGTCCAAAGGAAGGGTAAATACCTTATAACGATTTATAATATCCTTCAAAATTTTATTTAAGGCATGGCCAATGTGAAGATCACCATTGGCATATGGAGGACCATCATGAAGAATGAAATTTCCCTGACCAAGTTGATTGTAGTACGTTAATAAGTTCACATAACTACCAAGGGGAAGCTGAGGGGAAGTCCGAAACTTACTCCGCTATTTTTGTCAACAACTTTTTTGAATACTTGATTCTCTTCCCATATTTTCTGAATTTCGGGCTCCCTTACTGAAGAATTTGCTCGCATACCAAATGTTGTCTTGGGAAGATCAACTGTGTGCTTGTATTTACCATCTTCTTGCTTGATTCCTAAAGTTAAGTCAAGTGATGTAACTAACCTTGGACATGCATGCTTACTCTCTTTAATTAACATGACAAACAATAATAGGTTTAAAAAAAATTATAAGAAAAAACTATGTCAGATAGCAAATACGCTACCTTCTGCAGCCTTTTTTCCTGCCATAACAGGCCCTCGTGATCTTCGCTTTGAAGAACATATCTCATCCCTTGAATGAGTACAATATTTCGACATGTTTGAGAGAGATACTACTTTAGCTGATGAGATTCCCCGGGAATAAAACAAGCCAACAGAATTAGTTCTCCTGGAGGAACAAGCAGTTCGCGAGAGCACCTGAATATATTTGAAAGCATATCAATCACAAGTAGGGCGATATTATCGTTATTGTATTCCAGGTTAATATAGATGGGAGAGAGACTAATCCGCCAAACCATCAGATATAAAGCATTAAGGCAGTAAGGCCATGCTAACCTGGAGGTTTTAAACAGTTACTTGGTACTTGTATTACATACTTGTCTTTAACTGACAAGAAACAAAGATGAAGAACATAAAGTACTATAGGGTATAAAACGATGAATCTGTTGCCAACTCCATACTTGAATATTTTTGCAATTTATTTTGAAAGATATTCTTGAGAATATCAAGTTCTTTCACCACAGTTGTAGGTTTTATTGAAAACGTGAAACAGAACCACGTTCCCAACAAGAGTAGAACAATACAACACAACCAAAGTTCCTATTTTTTAATATTGTATGACGAATTTGAAATATCCAATGAAGAATTTTTATAAACAGAACACAATAAATAGCACTGAACATTTCAACTTTCTCTTTGACAATTTATCGAGCACATCATCTATCTCAAGATAAAGCCCCACTCTGCACTCCCAATGCGTGATGAAACAGCAGAACTGATTCCATTTCAATAACAAGACCCAAAGTTACAAAACTTTTTGCAAAAGCAAGGCAACCCATTATGACAAAAATGATAATTGAAGAGGCAGAAGAGAGCAAAATTTTGAATTGTTTTTTTTTTTTGGGGGGGGGGTGTGAATTTTAATTGTATTATTGATTGAATGCATCAGCGGGTCAAAAACATAAAATGCTTCGTTTTTGTATCCGAGGAAACAGAAGGAAAAACCAATGCTTCAGAAACATTGAATAGAGGCATATATGTCAGTAGATACCCTGTAAGAAGAGGTTTGCATGAACACAGCCATGGTGGTTTCCATTGGTTTGAAATTGAAAGCATGTGAATTTGAAGTGAAGGATTTGAAAAGGGACATATTTGCTGCAGTGCAGAAGCAGAAGCAGAAGCAGAGCTACTCCATCTTGTTTCTGCAGCGAGGGAAAAACATCATTCGGATAAATCGAACCTAAAGCCACACCATTTTTGCGTTTTTGTTTTATTTTTCTCTTAACAAATTTATCATGGGCAAAAACTAACACAGAAAACTAATTTTTAAAACAAAAAAAAAAGCTAATTTTAATAGTTTTTATTCAAATATTTTATTTTATTTTACAATGATGTGAGAGCTTTAAATTAAGAAAAATGATGGTAATTGATTTGTTTTTATTTTTATTTTTAGTTGACATATTTTTATTATTAATTATAAAAAATGACAATTTGTTTCTTATTTTTAAGATTTTATGATTTTTTTTTTTATTTTTTTCACAAATTTTTTTGAAACAAAAAATAAAAAATAAATATCAAATAAAAATAAAAATAAAAACCAAATACCAATTTTATATTTTTTTTTTGTTTACAATTAAGACCTCACCCTGTGAATTGTAAAATATCAAATTTGATGAAAAAATTGTGAAAGCGAAGACAGAGGAAAAGAATGATATTTATTAACATTATCATATGTGAGAAAATATTATATGAAACTAACATATAAATTAATTAAATTCTACAAACTACTCAAACTCTTTATCACGAACTCCACAATAATTACTTTTTTATTCAAATAATGTAAGTGTAATTAATTTATTTTATTGATCCAATCGTGTCACATATCAAACAAAATTAAATTCACAAAAAAAATTCTTATTTAATGATTTAAGTTGATTCACGAATAATCTATCTAATCTAATTAATAATTACTACATTAATTTAGTTATGCGAGTTAGGTTAAGTATGAAGTTATCAAACCCATCATGCTTGGGTTGGATTATAGGTTTTAATATTCTCAAACCATGTACCACCATGTTTTATAGTAAGTTGGCTAGGATATGTGTAACATTCTCTAAAACATGTTAAATTTATAAATAATTACATATATAACTTAATACTTATTTAATATGTTTGTTTAATTTTGTGATAATTTGAGTTAGTTTAGATATTTTATTACAATTCAGAAGGTATAAAATAATTTAAAATGACTTAAATATTAGCATAAATGGCTTAGCTAATGAAAATAAACGTAAATAATTTATTTCTATGTCACAAATGTGTAGATGGTGATATGATTAAAATTTGGGAATAATCAGAGTTAATTTGATATTTTTAAGCATACTGGTTGTGTATTTAATGCCGAGTTGGCTAACAGCAGATATAAAAATTTATGATACTGGTGAAACAACTTTTTTAATGGATCTTAGTATTTATTCTAAAATTGTAGAACTTGAAAAACTTGATTTGGAGAAATATAAGTGTTCTTAGCAGATATAGTTGATACTGCAAAATATCATAAGTGGCTTAGGTCACTCACGTTTTTGCAGCCCTTATATGTGATTTCCCTGAGATATTTCTTCACTTTTCACTCATTTTCTCTTTGCTTTCTCATGGTCCAGCAACTCCAGCTGAAGAGGAAGAAAATAAGCAAAGGAAGGAAGGGAAAACAAAGGAGGAAGAAGAAAGAAATAATAATGAATCAAACGGGAAAGGCAAGCTTGTGATCTTCTAACCATCATCAAAGTTTTGAGGTAGGGAATTAGAGTTATTGTAGTTTCTTTTCTCCATTTTCACCATTGATGCATATTTGATGCATAATAGGTCAAATTTATGTTTTAGAGGTATTTGAAGTGTTTTTCTTACTTGAATGTGTTTCAATGATTGTTTATAACTTGTTCATGGTATGAGTTTGAGTTAGAAACTTAGAACTTTTCATTTGGACCTTTGATGCACTGTAACACCCTAGCTCTGATTACCAACTAATGTAACACCCTAGCTAAGGCATCACATTTCTGACTTCCGACTCATAATCTGAAAATAAGTTTGCACAAAGTTTGAGTTATAAAAAAAAATATGGGTTTCAAAATTTCTTTTCGCGGAAATATAAACTTACTAAAATTTATAGGTCATACTGCAAACAATATATTTAAAGAGCTTAATATACAATACTGACACTGATTAATAATTTGAAATTTCACAATTTAAAGAGAAATATAAAATTAACAGACTTTTTTTTTGACAATAGCAAACCCCATGACGGGTCCTACTTAATAAAGACGGAACAACACTAACGAGAAACTTTAACATACTTATTCCTTTTTTTGTCCATCTTGATGCATCAGACATCTGTTCCTTTGTCAACACTGCACACCTTCGAGTCATGAATGTTCACTATTTATTGTTGTCACCAATTTCAGTGTATCCATCGCCCGTTATGTCTAAGACAACCCGATCCTTCTATTATTTGATTTTAACAGTACAAACACAACAAAATAACATAACAAAGAGGTGAGATCACCTACACCAATACCAATATGGCGAAGAGACAGAGATAACACACACCAATAATATCATACGATAGATCATACCATATTCATGCTATCGATTAATCAACTATCATCATTTAATCATTTATCAGTTCAATCATCATAAACAATAATTATAATAATGTCCTCAACAATTATCATCATCATCATCTAAGTATTCAAAACAATTGTCATAGCTCATTACCAATATTCCTCAATTAATATATCACACAGATATAAATGTTCGATTATGCATGTGCACAAAGACTCGCTTTTTCAAAAACAACTCCATGGAGGTTTTCCAAATTTCGAGAAGAATGCTCTGGTCAATTCATTATTCCAAAGACAATCTTCCAGAGAGAAAAGAATCGTGTTCTTGTCGAGTATCGTCAATGCGTTAACGATCGCACGCCAAGTGGCACAGGGTACTCGGTCCACTGGTCGAGCCGGCGCCTCAACGCACCCCAAGATCCATCATAGATCTCACTATCAATTCTCATTCCCTCTTCAACCACAAGGGCCATAATAGCTTTTAGCTATCTTTTATACAATGCACGAATTTATCAAGGTAAAGTCCAACCCCAACTGCCAAATCTTTTCATTTGTACAATGCACGAATATATCAAGGTGCAAGTCCAACCCCAACCGCCAAATCTTTTCAATTTCATTTATACAATGCACGACTATATCGGTCAGCAAGTCCAACCCTAACGGGCCAAATCTTTTCAATGCATATATAATGCATCAATTTCAAATACAAGCATCTCTTTCCAATGCATATAAAATGCACCAAATACCAATCATAGGCAAAATAAGTCACTCTCTCATACAGTGTCCATACATTGGTTAAACAATAATTATAATGTATTTTCAATACAAAATCATGTTATCATGTTTTCATAATTATAAAACACTTTCGCCAGTATTTTCACAAGATTACCATTTTCATTATGTTTTCACAATTCCAAAATGTTTCGTTACATTTTCAAAATATCGTAATACTTACATTACGCAAAATTAAACATTTCGTTTATATTTTCACAATACCGTAAAAATATTCTATCATTTTTAAATGACATAGTGATTTTTCAACAGTAGTTCAAATTACGTGAAATATTTAAACGTAATTCAAATCACTTAAAATGTTTCAACGCATCTCCAATCGCGTAGTAATATTTTATCATATTTCAAATCGCATAAAAATATTTTATCGTATTTCCAAACACTTGGAAATATTTTACTATATTTCAAATCACGTACTTTAAAAATTACATTTTTAAGATACGTAAATAATTATTTTTCACCACAATTCCATTTTAGAAAATGTTTCTCATTTCTTCAAAAATTCCATTTCCACTTTTCTCAAAATAATATAACTTTATACTTTATTTAACACATTTTCTTTACTCAAAAAAATCCTTTTCCACCTTTCTTTACTCAAGAAATCCTTTTCCAAAATATAATTCACAAATTCACTTTTTCATTGATATAAATCAACGTTTCAAAACTTAGCATTTTCTAACGTACTTCAAAACTCAAAAATAAGTTATACGTTAGTAGATTTTCATAATACTATTATATTCTTCATTTTTCTCAAATCATTTCCAAACACAACCTTCTTCAAAATAAATTGAAGTTCAAAAATATTTTCGTTTACAAAAACTTAATTTTTTAAGTGATAAATGCTCTAATTCCATTTCTAAATTCCTCAATATTCCAAACATTATTTTGGACTTAAATAAATCAATCTTAATTTCAAGAAATCCTTTTTCATAGTATATTTCACAAATTCACAATTCCATTGAATTAAATCAATGTTTCTAACTTTAAAAATTACTAATGCTTTCCAAAAATCTAACGGATTTAATAAATTCTTTTAAAACAAATTGAGGCTCACTTGCAACCTCTCTTTTCTATTTACATAAAAATTCATTTCTCAAGTCTTTAAAATACTTGATTCCCTTTCAATTTTCTTATATTAAATTAATTATATTTCCACTTGGAGAATCACTTTGTTCATAAAAATCAAGGCATTACAAGCCTTCAAAAACGTGGACATGACTATTGAAACCATCAAAACATTTTTCCTTCTAAATTGATATGATTTTACACAAACAAAATCATTAAAAATCCTACAAAACTTAAGACTTATAGTCTTCGAAATCAAATCATTTGCCCATTTTTATTTTTCACTTTCTTTGCAAGTCCTTGAAATCAACATTGTCATTTTCATTTAAAACTCATGTTTAGTAAAACACTTAGGATCTTTCTTTTTTACAAAATAAATCAATAAAATTCCTCAAAGACCGTATTCTTGTTTTTCTTGAAAAACAACCCTTTGTTTATTTTTCTATACTCTTCAATTCATTTTCATTCTTCATATTAATTTAAAGATACGTAAAATATTTTTCTAATTTATCAAAACCTTATAGATGGCCATTGGAACCATGAAATATTTTTCTTCTAACTTAAATAAATTTCATTCTTGTTTCTACACAAAATAAATCAATAAAATTTCATTCTAAAATTTGTGTTCATGTTTTCTTAAAAAAATAAACATTTAGTTCATTTTCCATATTCCTAAAATCAATCCAATTTTTTTCTTCCATAACATATTAATTTGTACACCTATTTTGAGGTGTCTTGGCAAAATTCTCATTGTTCTAAGAATCAAAATTTAATTTCCTTGTTCTTGAAAAATTTCAACATGGAACCCTAACCTTGGGTGCCAAAATCGTAGTCATCTCTTTGGTCATTGGAACCAAAAATTGATTTTCTTTCCATCATCAAGTCATGACATACATATATATATAATCATATATATATCACAAGCATGCCATAATTAAAAGCAATAAATCATACATAGTATAAGCATACCATCGAAATCATAAACTCATGCAAAGCATACCAAGCATAGGCAAATAATTAAAACACATAAACAACCACAAATTAATTACAAGACCATGGATATGAATCCTCACATGGATTCAACATCCATCAAATATACAATCATCTCTCACCACCATATTTGGTTGGTGAGATAGATCCTCCTCTTACCTCTTGAAGATCCTCAAAGCTTCTTGATTTTGCTTCTTTTTCCAAGTCCTTCAACACCCAAGGCTTCTCAAATCCAAAACAAAATACATAAAAATTAGTATACTAAGCTTGATTAAGAGGAACCATGGATCAAACATGGTTTAAAACTTTGAAAATCAAAAGAAAAGTGAAGATTAGTAAACTTCATCATAAATACCCAAGAACTTTGACCTTGAAGAAAATCCATGAAGATGGATGATTTAGAGAAAATCTCTAACATAAAAGTTGCTTAGAATATCATGTAGATTCAAGATCTATGGTTGGATGAAATTAAAAGATATTGGAGAGTGGTTTTTGGTAGGTTGACCGAATGGTTTCTCTTGTAGCACAAAGGTTGAATTTTTTATTTTTGATAGAAACTTGAAGCTTGGATTTGAAGCTCAAGATGAATGATTTTGGAAAAACTCATAACTAGAGATGTTCTTAGAATGGTGTTTAGGTTTAGAAAATCAAGTTGGACGAAATTAAAAGTGATGCATGGTGTTTTTGGGCTGCTTGACCGAATCTATGGAGAGAAAAGGAAGAAAATGGTTGTTTTGTGTTCTTGGCTTGGTTAAGTGATGAAGATGAATGATTTAGAGAAAATCCCCAACATGAAAGTGTTTTGGATTGATGAGAGGATTCAAGATATGTAGCTAGATAAAATTATGGTAGATTAGAAATGGTTCCATGGGTGGTGACCGAATGGTTCAATGAAGGAAAGAAAATGGTGTTGTTCGGGGTGTTCTTGGTGTTCTTGACAAATTGGAAGAGAGAGAAGAGAGAAAATGAGTTAAGTGTGATAAAATGAAAAGAAGGATGCTGCATTTGGAGTGGAAACCGTAGCCTTGCATGGAGAGAAAGGAAGGAATAATTTGGTTTTAGAAAAATGACTAATAATTGGTCAAGGCATCCAATTAAAGTCTTCAAACTTTTTCTTTGGCCTAAAAAGGCTATGTTAGCTTTGTCTCCTCCTTGTCCAAGCATGCTCCAACCGTCCCCCCATTATGCATGCAATAATATGGTCATCTTTTTCCATGCAATTATGTGAAGCATTCCTAGCCATTGATTAATTCAATGGTTAGGATTTTAGGTAGATTTTTTTTTATTTTTTTTAGAAGATTAAATCTAGGCCATTAGATCTTCCTACTTGAAATTCTAACCATTAGATGTATCTCCAAAATTAAGGGTCAAGATTGCTTCTTCTTACTTTTAATCCAATGGTCATAATTAGTCTTTGCTACTTTTTAAGACCAAATCTCCACCCTTGATTAATTCTTCATCCAATGGTCATAAATGGTCTCCTTCACTTTTTAAGACTAAATCTCCACCTTTGATTTAGTCTAAATCTAATGGTTGTAAATGGTCACCTTATATCATCAATTTTACACCATTGATTAAATCTACGATTGATATTGAAGCTTGCCTAATTTTATTCTAACACCATTAATTAAATTAATGGTGATTATCTTATACTTCTTTATTAAATTTATTTCTTAACTATTAATTAAATTAATGGTGGATATCTAAACCACTAATGTTGACTTAACAATATAATTTCTATTGTTATCTACTAAAAATCCCACGAAAGAATATATTTACTGTATTTTTATCTTTCGATAAATAAATACAGTACAAAATAAATTTTCTAAAACTGTTTCCGGATTCAGGTTTAGTAAGATCCCCTATCTCCGTCTAAACAGTACAAATTTTTTCATACGTAGAAAATTTTTTCACTTTGCGGGACCCACCTGGACCCACGTATGGCCACCTGGGCCCACATACTCCTCGTGGGATCCACAAACAGAAAGAAATTCAAAATTACACATAAAATCACAAAAATTAGAAAACGTATGAAAATTAAGTCAGATTGTTAAAAATAATTAACAATCAAGAGAAATAAATACAGAAAGATTTTCCCTGGCCCGAAAATTATCATTTTCCTGATACGGAGTAAATCACTCAAAACGATTAAATACGCTGATGGGATATTCAAAATAATTTTACAGCGCTCAGAATTTACTAAACAGTAAAATTCTGTTAACTGTCAAAATTACTGTTTAAGATATAGAAAATTTGGGGTGTTACATGCACAAAGTGGAAAAAAATAAGTTTGGATGAGTGATTTTGTTCTTGACTCCAAATTTAGTGGTTTGAGTTAATGATTAATGATTCCTATGTGTTTAGTGAACTTGTTAGGAACTTAAAATCACCTAAAAACTAATTTGGAGTGGTTGAGTCCCATAAGTTGCTCCAATGGAACAGTACCCAACCTTGTTTTTTCTGCAGAAAAACCACTCGCGTCGCAGCATGAGTGATGTCACGTCAAAACTTGAGCTTCAATGAGTGCACTCGAGAGTTACAAGTCGCGGCGTGAATGCACCACACCAAGGTGTGAGGTGGCCGAGAGCTGCACTCCACGGCGTGACAAGTGCTGCACCGAGGTGTGAGTTCTAGGATTTTCAAGAGTTGTGTTCTTGATATTTTGGAATTTCCTAAGTGTTGGGATCATCATTATATGTTTTTCTAAGTGTGTTGAGGCACTAATGGAGGTATTTCTCAGAAATAATAACCACCTAGCATATATGAGGAGTTGAAAAACCTTAGGCATCCTTGAGATGTGAAATGCCATAAGGAGTACCTAGGACCTTGTTCAACATGAGGTTCAACTTTGCAATCACTTGTGAATTAATGATGTGAGGTTCTAGATATAAAAGTGTTAGTGACATGGTTATTGTTACTTTGTTAGATAAGCAAGACTAAGGTTCACATGTACTAGTATTGCTTTTTCACTAGATTGTGAGGATCTTATGATTATTTCAAATGTGATTTGGAAATACTCTTATATATTTGGTTTTCAAACTTATTATTTGTTATTTCCTGTATATTGTAACATTAGATACTGTGCACAACCATATGATTTGAGAATGAGGTATTGGATCTAAATTTTTTTAGCATTTATGCTATTATGGTCAGGGTTACCAGTACGAAGGTAGTAGTAGTACTTTTACGTTTGTGAGGGAGATGTATTCACCTATTACCAAGTAGTATATAGGCTTTTAGGCCTATCTTGCTTAGCATATACAAGGGAATGTAATTGGCATTGGCATTGCATATCTTATCATTAGTACATTGTGTGAGCATAATCATACGTCAAGACATAAATCATTACATTTGTTGGTAACTGTATGGGTAGTTGTCTTGCTTATTTGATGATATCTTAAGATTATATGGGCGATTGTACGATATCATTGATTGTTGTATTTTCTATTACATAGAGAGTATATAAGTGTTTTGGTAATGTTGAGCAATGGCTCATTGATATATCGCAAGTTTGGCTTGATGTATTTTAGTTTGTTTATTCGATGTGAATGAATAACTACTAGTTTTGGTATACTCATGCTGAGAATTTTGTGAATTCTCCCCCCTTTGTGTTTTTATGTAAATTTAGGTCAAGACTCTCCCAAGAGAAATGGCAAAAAGAAGAAGTAAAAGTTTTAGTTTTAGTTATTTTGTTTCTTTATATATCAGCTTGTATTTATTTACTTTGTTTTTAGTTTGTAAGAGTTTATGTATTACAGTGTGGCTTTTAAGCCAATGAGATGTGTGTGTGTGTGTGTGTATATAACCTTTTTCATTTCCCGTAACTCTCTATAATGACTATACAAGTTGTTATGAATTTATATTTTATGCATTTTTAAAAAATGACATACTTGATACGCTTTATCTTAAAATATTTTGATTATTTTATGATAATTGTATCAGAGTGTTACAATATGTATTTGCTCCATCATATTATTTTATGCTTAATAAATTTTGACTTAAATTTTTAGTATGCTGAATTTATTTTGTATGTTTAACTTACGGATTTTACCCAACCAATCCTTATATATGCAAATTTGCAACTTAATCCACTGCTTTTAAGAGTGTATCGGGTCCATAAAATAATCCAACCCAAGCCATGAAATTCCATAATTACATAATTACGTAATATGGAAAATGAGATGATAGGCTAAAGCGCCACAAAGCTCAAAGAATTTAAGAAGGTTGACATTAAGGAAGTTTGTCTAGTAATTAAAGATATGTGCTTCTTTTTAGTAAATTAAAATTAGTATAAAAAATAACTGTCGCATCTCAAAATAGAAGTAAACCCTTAGGCATATTGAGTGCTTACCAAAAAATTTATAAATCTTATAAATGCTTACCAAAATACTAATAACAGATCATGACAAAATTTGAATCTCGGTAAAATGTAGTTCATCTTTATCAGTTATATCAATTATTGTTGACCCCTTATCAGCTCATAACTTCATTTTTTATAAAAAAAAAATTACAAAATACATCATTTTACATTAAAATTTCTTTAAAAAATATAAATTAAAATCCGACAACCCAACACCCTTATTTATATTTAAGCCAATAAATTAGGCCCAAAAGCCTGGATCATAGAAAGGCTGCTTCGTGCAGGCCCAAGAAAATGTCACACCAGACCTGAGTATATATGAACTAACACTATTTTTGAATTAGAGGTACAACTTTTATATTGTTACATTATTTTTTAATATCACTTTTAGTACTTAATTAATAATATATAAATTTATAATTAATCACATATATTGATTTGTTAATAAGTAAATTCAAGCTTTAATTTTTAAATTATAGATTTACTCATTAACCAAATACACATGATTAATCACGAATTTGTACATTATTAACAATATATTTTTCCTTATAGGCAAATGAGTCGAGGGAAAAATAAATGAGAAAAAGAGAAATAATTCTTTTTGTTTGAGATTTTTAAAATACATGAAAAGAGAATACATGTACTATTTTCTCTCTCTTTCTTTCAAATATCTAATTTTTATTTCTCTAAAATTATGATGGAATGGAAGAACACATGAATAATAAAGTTCCATTCTATTCTATTATTAATCTTCTAAACAAAGAGAATAGTAACTATTCTATTCCTTCATTTTTTTTTAGTCCATCCTCATCTATTTACTTATTCTTTTCTGTTTCGTTAATAAAAAAATATTCAAATCCCCATTCAAATAAATACCCATTCAAAAATACAGGGTAGAGAAGAACTTCAGACCAAAGAAAAAGAAAACAAAGGGAGAAATAACTAACTAATCAAGCAGTTTGGTTGCACACCTCCCCTCGTTGCAGCCACGGGGTGCTGTGCACTACTGCATTGTAAAACGATACATTTCCATTTCGTCTTAAAATTCGCAACAAATTGTGGCAGCGCTATAAGAGGAATATACTACAGCAAACTGAATGAAATGTTATTTGAACATTGCTAACCACTCATGAATCATGAGCATTTTACACAAAGCTAAATATCTAAAACTCTGCCTTAAGCTTGACTAGAGACTGCAACAGCAAGAAACCCCCCAAATTACTCTAAAGGTTTAACTATCTTCAAAATTGAAAGAGCATGAATTGGTGGTAACTTGGATTGGCAAAAGCTCTGCCACACCTCCATTTTCTGTTCCACATCCTTCGTGAGTGCCTCATACATAGAAGTTGCTATACTTCGTGCTGCATCTCTTGCCTCGGGAAGTCTATCATTCATTAAATCCGCTGCCACTTCAATCAACAATGCCAACCCAAACTCCTCCATTTCTTCAAGCCCCTGCTCCCATGTACACATACCTTAGAACAGTGCATAAGCATAAACACCAGCAAAAGAAAAACATCACAGTTGAACGGCAATGCAATTTTTACCATCTTGGACACACAGCTGGAGAGAGAAACAGCAGCCTTAGCCCTGACTCTGAGGTTGGAATGACTAACATATGGCCTTAGTTTCTGAAGCAAGGGAAGAGGGGTCATGGAACCCACCATTAAGCCAAGTGCCCTGTCAGCTTCTTCACACACAAATCGTTTATCCTGGGATGCTTTCAGCAGCAGCTGCAGCACCTGTTGAAATTTAACCAAAAAAATAACACAATCCAACACCATTAATCAATAGAATCTTACCAAAATCATGAACCAAGAAAACTGATCACAGAAAGAGAATTGAAATTGAGTCCACAGTACCATGCCATCAAATGCTTCAGAGGTGGAGGGGTCAAGCAACTTGTCACCATAGGCATTGAAAACATCAGAAGCAGCCATAATAGAGGTTTTGCAAAGAGCACTGCGTGGATTCTTCATTGTCTTTGCCACCACCAACACAATTTTTTCCCTGATCACAGCTTCACATCATAAATTCCTCTATACCCAATTGCACCTTAAACTAAAATTCAATAACTTCACAAAAAAAATTAAAAAAGTTAAGAAAAAAAAAGATAATAGAACAGATCCCTTACAAGATGGGGAATAGAAGAGAGGAGTGGTGCAATGCAAAGCGCCTAACATCATTCAGTGACTCACAGACCTTGGTCCAGTTTTTTGAGTCCAAATCTTCAATCAAACCCTGCATTTTCAAAGAGTTTGAGAAGTCAATGCCAAAATCTGAAGACGAATTAAGAACCAAAAAAGACTGAATTTTTATGAAGTGGATGAGCAAAACAAGAACTTACTAGGATCTTGGCTTCAGGGTCCGATATGGGTTTAAGGTTGTCAGAGGAGATATAGTCAATGGTGGCATCCCCAGATGAGGGCAATGGAATTGGAACCTGGTTTTCGTCATTCACAGCACGATCTGGTTGCTTTTGGGTTGCAACAGCGATTTTGGGTTGTTTTCTGGGTCTGTCTGTGGTTGTTGGAAGAGCGTTATCAATGGGTCTGAGTGCCATGGTGACTGTTGTTGCAGAGCAAGAGGGAAAGCGTAGATTAGAACTTGCGTTGATGTGGAGTATGTCTCAATGCAACAGCATTCGCCTTGTGGATTCTATGGGAAATTTTGATTACTCGTACAAAAATCGTAACTTATACACTCCAAGTTTTAAAAATTTGAATGAAAACAAAAATGGAAAGAGTCGTTGGTGCTCTTGTCCAACGGTAACATTCCTAAGTGGGAAGGAAGGTGTTGAAAAAATTTAAAACCATTGCCTGCCACTTTGAATTTTATTGGGAATCGTCGCAGCGCAAATAAATTTCCTGGGAATGATTCTATGCAGTAGTTGTTTGGAAATGCATCATCTCATGTTACTTTTGAATAAGAAAAAAACTTAAGGTGATATTGAACTCATGCAAAATTAAAATAGAGATGTGTAAAAAATAAAGTAGAATTAAATATAATCAATTAGTGAATATTGTGTAAATATAAAGGGATGTGAGTGAAAATATATGTTGATAGAATTACTATTTGAATAATTCTATGGGATTTGTTATAGAAAGCTCGAGCTTTTATATTGAAATTTTTTAAGATACTTATCTTTTTTTCAAGGTTTAATATCTAAGATAAGTTGTTAAATATGTTTTAATTTTTATTTTTTAAATATTTATTATGAATTTAATATTTAATGAATGTTAGATAACTTATCCTATATATTAAACCTATTAAGATATCATAAAATTTTTCATCTAAAGAGGTATGTGCCTTGAAATTAATAAACAAATCAATCAATTAATATCAATATAATATATAAAATGAGATCTTGAATTGTAGAATTCTATCAAGTAGCATTGCCATCAATATTATTTGAATTTAAATTTTATCATTATTATATTAAAAAATTAAAGGAAAATGTTAAAAAATTTATCAATTATGTTGTGTCACTAATTTAATTTAAATTTGAATTTTAATATTATTCTCTTTAAAGAACAATTAAAAGAAAATATAAATTATTTGAAGGTTCTTTCTTATAAGTGTCATTATAGCTTATGTCACAATTGGCTTTATTGTAATAAGTTCATTAGAAATATAATCATAATTTTTATAAAAAAATTAGATACTTTTTTATTGAATAAAAATATTTTTGTTATAGTGTCATACCATGCGATATACAAATATGAAGCCAATGGAATTAGAAATGGTCTTAATCCCTAAAACTCAAAACACTTTTTTAATAAATTTTGAGATTTTTAAAATATTCTCAAAGTGTTACAAATAAACTTGACATTTAACGCCATTAAAAAAATAAAATGAATATTTAGACCTCAATGTGAAATTTTCATATCATCCATAATTATTTATGCAAATTATAGAAAAATTATAATAATAAAATAATTATCATGTGTCATTTTAAAATATTTTAACTCTTTTATAATCCAGAACATCGCACGGTGCTATTATAGTAAAACAAAAAATGGATGTGAGAATAAAAGGTCAAGCGCTTAGTAGCATCGCCTTAATTCTAAATCTTCCTAATGTATCTTTACAATAATTCTCTTAATTATTAAACAAAAAACAAATATTTTTATTTTTTCAAAACATTGACTACATATGTTTTTTATTTAATATTTTTTATTTAATAATAAGATAATTATTATAAAAATATTTTAAGATAATATAACAAAACTTGTGAGTTTTTTACACGATACAATCATTTAAAGAGACAAATATACACATTATAAGGTTATGAATACTTGTGTCTATCTCTTTCTTTACATGAGAATTATGTAAAAAACTAACTGGAGATGATCAAATCTTATGAGTAATATCATATTTGCATTAGATTAAAATTAAATAGTAAATTGTAAAAAAATAAAAGGAGTAAAGCACCAAATTTTTCCCCGATGAATCAGAGGTTAGTCACATTAGTCATTGACAAATCTAAAACCCACCATCAGTCCTCTAAAACCACGCCTGTTAGTCAAGTTAGTGCTTTCGTTAATGTGCCTCTATTTGAATTAACGATTTAACACACATGGCAAGTTAAATATGTGTGTGGCACCCAAATTTTGACATATATATATATTTTTTATAGGTTCGCAACTAATTACCATTTCCTAACCATGTAAAACGACTTTGTTTAGTTGTTTAGGGTTGATAAATCCCAAATCTATTTTTCCTCATCACGTCCTCTTTCTTCCCCACTCATGCTTCTTCTTCTCTTCTTTCACCTTAGAGTCAATAGCCCATTAAACTGCTTTTTTTTTTTCACCATGTTCATCCTCTTCCCTTTTCGTTTTTCCTCCTATAAAAGAATTAATTCCAATGTACTCCTCTCCAAGCTCAATCTAATATTTCCATCTCTCTCTCTCACACCAATAAACCTCACCACACACACTATTTCTTCCAATTTCAAAACCCCAACTTTTTCTCTATTCTCTCTCTCTTTCTACTGCCGTCGTTGTCATCGGAGTTTCTACCACCACCATGTCATACTCCCTCCAACTCTTCACCCCACCATCACCCACTTGTTACATGCCTTCCCCACCCACACCTACACCCACCTCGCAATTTCTAAACTTCCCCACAACTAGAGCTCCAATTGCTGGTTTCCGGTGACCCACTTCAATATCCATGCTTACTCTACTCTTAGATGTTAATTTCATAATGCAATGGGAAATGAAAAGTGTTTGATTTTGAAAAGATAAAAAAAAGTTTAGATTTTGCATTATGGGTGTATTGACTTTTGTCTTTTGGGGCTTCGATTTTGTTTTGTAAACTCTGTATCCAGACTAAGTACAATAATGAAGAAAAAGGAATGGGAAGAAGAAGAAGAAGAGGAAGAAAGATTTGTGGTATTTTTGTGAACAACGCTGTTTTAATGGTTGGGAAAGGATATATTTTTTTTCAACTTTGGGAAAAAAATTTCATGTGTCAAATTTGGGTGTCACATCATATATTTAACATGTCACACGAGTGATTTTGTTAACTTTAATGGAGGCATGATAATAGAAGGACTAACTTGACTAACAAATGTGATTTTAGGGGACTGTGGATGGGTTTTAGATTCATCAAGGACTAATGAGATTCATGTCTGATTCTTCAAGGATGAATTTGAAAATTCATTAAAAAAAATTAATATTAAATTACACATAACCTCTTATACTCTTTTCATTTCTCAACTAATTTCCCTTAATTATTTATTTATTTTTATTGCTTAACCTCCTCAACTGTAGCTTAAGTTTAACATATGAGGAATATTAATAACACATTATTTTACACAACTTTTTCATCATTTATTTTACTATTAATTCAAAAGCAAATATTGTTAGTATTTTTTAATAATTTTTTAAGTGTATCAGATAAATTAATAATAAAATAAATATTAAAAAATATGTAAAAGAATATGTTACTAATATTCTATGTTCATTTTATCCAAACTATAAAAATTGTAGACAAAAAAATTTCCTTCTTTTATGACCATGATCCACTAAACGCAGTTTGATTGGAACGCAACTCTTGATAAATATATAGCTTTGAGTGTAACCCCCATACTAAAATAATATCTCCAAACATATCCATAATAATATTATCAGTGAATTTACTTCATAAAAATTTATAAACAAAAATTAAAATTGAAATCGAAAATATAGAAGAAGAAATAAGTATCAATACATAATAACACAAAGTTGTAATACGTATCTATTAAAAACTCACACAAGTTGTAATGTTCACTCATAAGTACATATACACATATTTAAAATAAATTTTCTTTGGAACAATAGCCTATGCTTAGTTGATCCAAATGGTGATGACCATGGTGCATCCTGTGTTAGTCTGAAAACACAATGAATAGAGTGAGAATTGAAAATTCTAAGTAAGAAATGAACAATTATAAAAATATTTGAAAATACATGTGAATTTCAACTGTGTAAGATACACAGAAAATCACATGGTAACCAAAATATAACAAAAATAACACAATTTTAATATAGTAGAACAAATGCTAAATAAATTATGCGTACAATCATATATATATATATATATATATATATATATATATATATATATATAACAAGTTATATAAACTTCTTCAAATATCAAAGAATCAAGTACCAATTATTCAACCATCAGCAAGCATTATCAACCACCAGCAAGGAAGTTCCTCGTCATAGGGAATCCACCATTTCTTTTTATGTCTGCTTGTCTCACATTTTACTCGAAAACATTCACTTTCATAGGGAATCCACTCTATCTCTAGTGTTACTTTAATATCGTAACAATAAAGCCAAACATATCCACACTAACCAGGCAAGTAACAAAAAAGGAATTCTATCCCTCTGTTTCTCAACGGTTAGGTGCAAACTTTTTCATGAATTCCTTACTTGCCATCACACACAAACATAAGCAATACAAGCGATTAATATATCACAAATAAATTTATCATATACAAGTTTATAAATAAATCATAACAATTAAATAAAACTCATAAAACTTAGAATCATTAAATTTAAATGTCAATTCTTCAAGGGGCCAAATATAGTTTAAAATTAATTTAATAATTCTTTTAAAAAAAATCCATGTCACAGTCCATAGTGGTTTAGTCCTCATCATAGTCCATAATTGTTAAGTCATCATCATGGTCCATAATTTATCCTGATCCTGATAGTGAAATCATTGCACAAAAGTTCTTTTATTATAAATGTCAATGTAAAAGTCATGAAATTACTCTCAAGTCAAGATAAATATATGTCAGAATAAAAATAATAAAATTGTTCCTAAGTCAATATAAATATAATAGAGTCCAGGTAACTCAAGTACATATATGTATTGCTCAATATAATTAAAAATATATATTTAACTTAAGTCTTGAGTGATATTTTAACTTATTATATTAATCCCATAAAATAATTAACATTTAAATTATAATAATTTTAAATTTTATTAAATATCATAAATATTTTAGAACTAAACAAAATATTAAAATTTCATAATATTATATGTGTATAATAAATTTAACAAAAATAATAATATATACAAAATATTAAAATAATAAATTTAATATAATAAAACATATAAACAAATAGGAAACCATGATTTTATTTTTAGAAAAAAAATTCAGATCTTACCTCTTATAAAATATATTTTCTTGTTTCCCTTCTCCACTTCTTTCTCTTCCTCCTTCTTTTCTTCTATTTCTTTCTCTCTCTTTCTTCCTACAGTTTCTCATTTCTTCTATTTCTCTCTCTCTCTCTTTTCCATACTTCAACAGCATTTCATTCTTCTTTTTTCTCTGCGTTGCTTCACGTTTTCTGTTTAGAAAATAATTATTTTACACTTCTTTTAAAAGTATAAATATTGTATATATATTTTTTAAGGGTATATAATTAAAAATAATAATAATAAAATAAATATAATAAATAATATTAAATAAAATATAAAAATAAGTATACATACTATTTATAATAAGAATATAATAATTGCAGATGTTTCATCTTACCTCTTTATAACAAATCCACTTTATTATGAGTGGACCACGTTCCAACTAGATTTTTATAAAGCAATAGTTGCTTCTTATCTGATCTTAGGCACGTTGCACCACTTTCGGGTGGTACACGTAGCCTTCTTTTTATATATATATATATATATATAAAATAAGACATTTATATGAATAATTATTAAATTTAAAAATATTTAGATTAAAATAATATTATTTTATAAATATATTTTTTATAAATATCATCTTATAAATATTTTAATATTTTTTTATAAATATATCTTCATAAATATCTTTTATGAATATCTAAATATATCTATTAAATTCAAAATTTTATTCTATTATCTAATTTATCTAAAAAGTTAATTTCAATAATTTTAATTAAATTTTTTCAAACTTTATCTAATATCTATTTATTAATAAAATATTCAAGTTAAAGAAATTAAAATTTTATTCTTTACAAAATAAGATGTTGTATTTATCCATTCCTTTTAAGAATTTTGTCCTCAAAATTCATTAACATAATTGAAATAATTCTGGATAGGACTTCTGAATGTTATCTTCTAATTCTCATGCTGCCTCTTCTGGTGACAGTCATTCTCAAATCATTTTAACTAAAGGAATTTATTTTCCTCTCAAATGTTTGACAAATCTATCCATGATTTTTACAAGTTTTGTGTCATAAGTCAAATAATCTTTTACTTACATTGTTTCATGTTCTATGATGTGTGAAGGGTCAAAACAGTATTTTTTGAGTTGAGATACATGAAAGATATCATGAAAATTTGAAAGATTTAGGGGAAGTGCAATTTGATAGGCCAGAGGTTCTACCTTTTTAAGTATTTGGAATGGATCAATGAATCTGGAATTCAACTTTTTGATTTTTAGGATTCTATCAATTCCAGTAGTATGAGTGACTCTGAGGAAAACATGTTCCCCTTCTTTAAATTCAAGTGGTCTGCTTCTTTTATCAGTATAACTTTTCGGCCTGCTCTGAGCAGCAAATAATTTTTCCTTGATAAATTTGATCTTTTCTGTGGTTTGGTGCACTATATCAAGTCTTAATAAACTCTTTTCTCCAGTCTCTAACCAACACAAATGTGATCTACACTTTCTACCATACAGAGCTTCAAATGGTGACATTCCTATGCTGGAATGGTAACTGTTGTTACATGCAAACTCTATTAATGGTAGATGGGTATTTCAACTTCCTTGAAATTCTAACACACAGGCTCTAAGCATATCTTCCAGAGTTTGAATGGTTCTTTCAGTTTGACCATCTGTCTGAGGGTGATAAGATGTACTAAAACAAAGCTTAGTATCTAAAGCTTCTTGTAAGGCTACCCAGAATTTTGAGGTAAATCTCGGGTCTCTGTCTGAAATTATGCTAGTTGGTACACCATGTAACCTTACAATTTCTCAAATGTAATCCTGAGCCAACTTGTACAATGGACAATTGATCATAATAGGCAAAATGTGGGCAGACTTAGTTAACCTGTCAACAATTACCCATGCTGCATCACAACCTGATGAAGTCCTAAGTAATCATAACACAAAATCCATTGATATACTGTCCCATTTCCAATTAGGGATATTCAAGGGCTGTAGTAATCCAGCAGACTTTTGGTGCTCTATTTTAACCTTTTGGCAAACTAGACATTTAGCTACAAAACTAGCTATGTCTCTTTTCATCGCATTTCACCAAAACAATTTTTTGAGATCCTGATACATTTTGGTTGTACCAGGATGCATAGTATACTTACTGCAATGTGTCTCAGATAAAATATTATTTCTCAATTCTTCATCATTGGGCACACATAATCTTCCTTCGTATATCATAGCCCCTCTTTCATCAATATGAAAATGTTCAAGTTATTCTACTAGAATTCTTCTTTTGAGAGATTACAGAAACTCATCATTTTCTTGGGCTTGTCTTACTTGGTCTCTCAAATTATACTCTATTCTTAGTTCACTAGCATATAAGTAATGAGGTTGCAAAGACACATAAATCTTCAAGTCCCTGAAATCTTCTAATAACTTTTGTTCTTTTATCATCATTGAGGATATGTGCAAAGACTTCCTGCTCAAGGCATCGGTCATTATATTGGCTTTACCAACATGATATTTCAATTCAAAATCATAATCTTTGAAAAACTCAATCTATCTACGTTGTCTCATATTTAACTCCTTTTAGTCAAAAAGATATTTTAAACTCTTATGATCACTATATACCTCAAACTTGACTCCATATAGGTAATGCCTCCAAATTTTAAAGCAAAGACTACTGCTGCTAATTCTAAGTCATAGGTTAGGTAATTTTCTTTATACGGTCTAAGTTATCTAGATGCATAGGCTACAACTCTATCGTATTGCATTAAAACACATGCCAAACCCTTCTTAGATGTATCACAATACACAACAAAGTTTTGTCTAGGATCAGGAATTATTAAGACTGGAGTGGAGGTAAGTCTGTTCTTTAACTCCTGAAAACTTGCTTCACAAGCTGAATCCCACTCAAAAGGGTGATTCTTTCTAGTTAACTTAGTCAGAGATAAAACTAGCTGAGATAATCTCTTAATGAATCTCCTATAATATCCGGCCAATCCCAGAAAACTCCTAACCTCAGTAATTGTCTTTGACCTTTCCCAGTGAACTATTGCTTCAACTTTACTAGGATCCACAGTTACTCCTTTTTTATTGATCACATGACCTAAAAATTTTACTACACTCAACCAGAATTCACACTTTTCTAACTTAGCATACAACTGTTTCTCCTTTAGGATTTGTAGCACAGTTCTAAGGTGCTGTTCATGCTCCTTCTTAGTGTAACACCCCAAAATTTCTTACCTTGCAAAGAGTAATTTTGACAATTAATAAAATTTTACTGTTTAGTAAATTCTGAGCGCTGTAAAATTATTTTGAATATCCCATCAGCGTATTTAATCGTTTTGAGTGATTTGCTCCGTGTCAGGAAAATAAAAATATTCGGGCCGGAGAAAACTTTACGTAATTTAATTTTTACCATTAGGTAATTATATTACGTAATCTGATCTGATCTGATATTTGTGTGTTTTCTAATTTTTGTGATTTTATGTGTGATTTTAAATTTCTTTCTGTTTGTGGGCCCCACGAGGGTATGTGGGCCCAGGTGACCATACGTGGGCCCAGGTGGGTCCCAAAAAGTGAAAAAAATTTTCTACGTATAGAAAAATTTGTCTTGTTTAGACGGAGACAGGGATCTTACTAAACCTGAATTCGGAAACAGCTTTTAGAAAATTTGTTTTGTCTCTTGTATTTATTTATCGAAAGATAAAAATATAGAAATATATTCTTTCGTGATTTTTAGTAGATAACAATAGTAGAAATTATATTGTTAAGTCAACATTAGTGGTTTAGATATCCACCATTAATTTAATTAATAGTTAAGAAATAAATTTAATAAAGAAGTATAAGATAATCATCATTAATTTAATTAATGGTGTTAGAATAAAATTAAATGCTTCAATATCAATCGTAAATTTAATCAATGGTGTAAAATTGATGATATAAGGTGACCATTTACAACCATTAGATTTAGACTAAATCAAAGGTGGAGATTTAGTCTTAAAAAGTGAAGGAGACCATTTATGACCATTGGATTAAAAGTAAGAAGAAACAATCTTGACCCTTAATTTTTGGAGATACATCTTATGGTTAGAATTTCAAGTAGGAAGATCTAATGGCCTAGATTTAATCTTCTAAAATAAAATAAAATAAAAATCTACCTAAAATCCTAACCATTGAATTAATCAATGGCTAGGAATGCTTCACATAATTGCATGAAAAAAGATGACCATATTATTGCATATAGCAAGGAGGGGGACGATTTTGGCTTGTTAGGAGACAAAGAAAAAGTTTTGATGACTAATAATAGTTACTTTATGTCATTGTTGCTTTATGTCATTGTTAAAAAGTCTTGATCAATTATGTACTACATTGAATTATTTGCACACTTAGAATGCATGGAAGGGTGAGGCTACGGTGGTGGACATAGAAAAAAAAAAGAGTTTGATGACTATATTATTTCTATTATTGATTTCCTTTGTCTTCTCCAAACACAATAACTCCTTAAACTATTTAAGTCTAATTTGATTAATCTACTGGCCTAATTAACAAGTTAAGTAAACTAAATTAAATGTTAAATTATTATAATCTAATTCTTAATTAGATATCCTAATTTTAATTAGAGATTATAATATATGAAATAATATGTCTAATTAATTAGTTATGTAATTAGAAAATTAGTTAAGATTGATTAATAATGCTTCAAATAATGCATGAAAAGATGACAAACTTCATGCATGCATGATTAGGAGGGGCGGTTTTGGAAGCAAGGAAGAAGGAGACATGTTCAAGACATGTTGGAGTAGCCTTTTTAGGCCAAGGAAAAAAAAAGATGACCAAGTGGAGATTCCATGTGCAATTAGTTAGTCATATTTTGAATCAATTATGCCAAATAATTCCCTATCTCTCCATTCTCTCACTCTCACGGCAGCAGCCCTCTTTGTGCACTCTCAATATTCATTTCAACATTTCTCCAAAATCTAAGTCTTCATTTTCTCTCAAACTCTCAAGAACACCAAGAAGCATTTCTCTTCCTTTTTCTTTCTCTATATTCGGTCAACACTAGAAGCCATGTCTCCAAACTCCTAAAATTTTATCTAAACACATTTCCTAAACCTAAACACCATTCTAAGAACATCTCTAGTTATGAGTTTTTCCAAAATCATTCATCTTGAGCTTCAAATCCAAGCTTCAAGTTTCTATCAAAAATCAAAAATTCAACCTTTGTGCTACAAGAGAAACCATTCGGTCAATCTACCAAAAACCACTCTCCAATATCTTTTAATTTCATCCAACCATAGATCTTGAATCTACATGATATTCTAAACAACTTTCATGTTGGAGATTTTCTCTAAATCCTCCATCTTCATAGATTTTCTTCAAGGTCAAAGTTCTTGGGTATTTATAGTGAAGTTTACTAATCTTCACTTTTCTTTTGATTTTCAAAGTTTTAAACCATGTTTGATCCATGGTTCCTCTTAATCAAGCTTAGTATACTAATTTCTATGTATTTTGTTTTGAATTTGAGAAGCCCTTGGTGGTGAAGGACTTGGAAAGAGAAGCAAAATCAAGAAGCTTTGAGGATCTTCAAGAGGTAAGAGGGAGATCCATCTCACCAACCAATTATGGTGGTGGGAGATGGTCTTATATTTGATGGATTGTGAATTCATGTGAGAATTCCAATCCATGGTCATGTAATAATTAATTGTATGTTTTGTGAGCTTTGATTATTTTCCTATGCCTTGATTATTTTTGTCTATGCTTAATGCTTTGCATGATTTTATGATCTTGATGATATGCTTATATTATGCATGATGAGTATATGGCATGTTTGTGATATTCAAGATGAAATATATATATGTATGCCATGATATGTGGATGGAAAGAAAATTAATCTTGGTTCCAATGGCCAAGGAAGGATTCGGTTTTGATTACCCTTGATTAGGGTTAATGTTGAAATTTTTCAAGAACAAGGAAATTGAATTTTGATCCCTAGAACAATGAGAATTTTGACCAAGACACCTCAAAATAGGTGTTTACAAATTAATATTCTTATGAAGAATAAAATTGGATGGATTTGAGGAGTATGGAAAATAAACAAATGGTTTGTTTTTCAAGAGAAACAAGAATGAAATTTAATTAAGTTAGAAGAAAAATATTTCATGGTTCCAATGACCATCTATAAAGTTTTGATAATTTAGAAAAATGTTTTGATGTTATGAAATATAAGAATTTTTCCAATAAGAATTTTTAAAAAGGGAATTAAAGTGTTATCAAGTGGAATTTTCATAAATAAAGAAAAAAGATAGATTGAAGGTGTTTGAACTTCAAATTATTTTAAAGAGAATTAATTTTAGAAGTGATTTAGAAATATAAAAGAAAATGTTTGTAACTTAAATTTACTAACGTAGAATTTATTTAGTGGATTTTGGAAAACGTTAGAAAATTTAAAGTTAGAAACAATAATTAAATCAACTAAATGTGATTGTGTAAGACTAGATCAATAAAAAGTGATTTTTGAGAAAAATATATTAAGGAATTTCTATTAATTTATTTTGTGTAAAAAGTTTCTAAGTGTTTTACTAAACATGAGTTTTAAATGAAAATAGCAATGTTGATTTTAAGGATTTGCAAAGAAAGTGAAAAAGAATTTGAACAAATGGATTTGGTTTTATAACCAAGTGGAAATATAATTGATTTAATACAAGAAGTTTGAAAAGGGAATCGTAGTATTTTACTCACTTGAGTAATTAAATTTTGTAAACAAAAATATTTTCAAACTTCAATTTATTTTGAAGAAAGGATTAATTGGAAATGATTTGAAAAAATGAAGAATATAATGGTATTTTAAAAATTTACTAACGTATGACTTATTTTCAAGTTTGGAAGTACGTTAGAAAATATTAAGTTATGAAATGATGATGAAAAAGAATTTCTTAAGTAAAGAAACGTGGAAAAAGCTTTTCTTGAGTAAGAAAATGTGAAAAATGAAATACAAAGTCATAATATTTTGAGAAAGGATGAAATGGAATTTTTGAAGATTGAGAAATATTTTCGTAATAGAATTATGGTGAAAAATTAATTACGATCTTAAAAATGTATTGAAAAGGATATTGATTTATTTGAAAGTCCAAATAATGTTTAGAACATTGAGAAATATTTTGAACTATCATTGAAAAATCACTAAGTGATTAAATATTTTTACGCGATTATGAAAAAAATGGTGGAAAATTGTTATGAGATTTGGAAAGTGTTTTAAATATTTTGAGAATGATAGAAAATGATTTACGTAACTTAAAAGAATGATTTTTTAGTTACGCGATTTTGAAAATGATGAAAAATCATTACGCAATTTGAGAAACGTATATTTTTATGCGATTAAGAAAAATGTTAAAAAATTAGTACGTGATTAAAGGTGCAACAGAAAAGTTGCAGATATTTTGAAAATGTAATAAAAATGTTTTGGAGTTTTAAAAACGTAACAAGAGTGTTACGGTGTTGAGAAAATGTAAAAGAAGTGTTGTGAAATTGTGAAAACGTAATGAAACGTTTTGGAAATTGTGAGAACGAAATAGAAATGTTGCACAATTTTGTGAAAAACACTACGAAAGTGTTTTATAACTATGAAAATATGATAACATGATTTTGTGTTGAAAATACAAAGATAATTCTTGTTTAATCAGTAATATGGACACCGTATGAGAGAATGACGTGTTTTGCCTATGATTGGTATTTGGTGCATTTTATATGCATTGGAAAGAGATGCTTGTATTTGAAATTGATGCATTATATATGCATTGAAAAGATTTGGCCCGTTAGTGTTGGACTTGCACTGATATAGTCGTGCATTGTATAAATGAAATTGAAAAGATTTGGCCCGTTGGGGTTGGACTTGCACTGATATATTCGTGCATTGTACAAATGAAAAGATTTGGCCACGTTGGGGTTGGACTTGCACTGATAAATTCGTGTATTGTATAAAAGATAACTAAAAGCTATTATGGCCCTTGTGGTTGAAGAGGGAATGAGAATTGATAGTGAGATCTATGATGGATCTTGGGGTGCGTCGAGTAGCGGCGGTCGACTAGTGGACACCGGCGAGTACCACTGTGCATCAGCGATGCATCCGTTAAACGCATTGACGATACCCGACAAGAACACGATTCTTTTCTACTACTTGGAAGATTGTCTTTGGAATAAGGCTTTGAATTGACGAGCATTCTTCTCGAAATTTGGAAAACCTCTATGGAGTTGTTTTTGAAAAACCGAGTCTTTGTGCACATGCATAATCTGAACATTTATATCTGTGTGATATATTAATTGAGGAATATTGGTAATGAGCTATGACAATTGTTTTGAATACTTAGATGATGATGATGATAATTGTTGAGGACATTATTATAATTATTGTTTATGATGATTGAACTGATAAATGATTAAATGATGATAGTTGATTAATGCTGATAGCATGAATATGGTATGATCTATCTGTATGATATTATTGGTTGTGTGTTATCTCTGTGCTGCCATATTGGTATTGGTGTAGGTGATCTCACCTCTTTGTTATGTTATTTTGTTGTGTTTGTACTGTTAAAATCAAATAATAGAAGGATCGAGTTGTCTTAGACATAACGGGCAATGGATACTCTGAGATTGGTGATAATAATAAGGAGTGGACATTCAGGACTCGAAGATGTGCAGTGTTGACAAAGGAACAGATGTCTGATGCATCAAGATGGACAGAAAAAGGAATAAGTATGTTAAAGTTTCTCGTTAGTGTTGTACCGTGCTATTAAGTAGGACCCGTCATGGGGTTTGCTACTGTAAAAAAAAAAGTCTATTAATTTTATATTTCTCTTTAAATTGTGAAATTTCAAATTATTAATCAAATCGATTGTATATTAAGCTCTTTAAATATATTGTTTGCGATGACCTATAAATTTTAGTAAGTTTATATTTCCGCGAAAAGAAATTTTGAAACCCATATTTTTTTTTTTTATAACTCAAACTTTGTGCAAACTTATTTTCGAGAATATGAGTCGGTCAGAAATGTGATGCCTTAGCTAGGTGTTACATTAGTTGGTAATCAGAGTTAGGGTGTTACATTAGTTGGTATCAGAGCACGGTTTGAGTCTTTTGGGGTTTGTGGTTAGGTCTATGTTGCTTGTGTTTTCTGTGATATTGTTTTCTGAAAAGAAACAATGTTATTTATAATGGATATCAGATCCATTGTATTTCGATCCGCACGCCTTGAGAAAAAGAAAATGGCTCGTGATAGTTGTACCTGTGTGGAAGTGGAACATGTTACTAGTAATGCAGTTACAGCTACAAGAGCGTTGTGGAAGAATGATTAGCGTGACAGTACAACAGGAACAGACGATCGCTGAACGGTAGGAATTGGAAGTTGAAGTTCAGAATCTGATGAAAGAGAATCAGTCTTGGAAGAATTGTAATTTTGGCACCTGATATTTCTTCTTAGGAATATTGGGAAAGTGATTGATTTTGATGGAAAATGTATTTTCGACCATTGAGAAACCAGAAGCAGTAAGTGATGTGGAAAGGACCATTGAGGAAACCAAAGGAAGTAAAAGATGTGAAAGAAAGTGTTTAATGAAGTATAGTATGTCAGGAAAACAACTTATGAAAAGTTTAGACACATTTTTTTTAGAGATTGTGTTTCATTGAAAACAGAGTTTTCTGTTAATAAAAATCTCTGATAGTGGGGAAAGTTGTTACTCTGAATGGAACGGGAGTGTTCCGAGCTGAATACTTAAACAATGGAGATTGTGTCATTGGAGCTAATGCTATAAACTATCCTGTATACTTCTGGGGAGTAACCTATTCTTTGTGGCATATGATTGAGTAGATCAATTATATGTTAGAGTTATTCGTAATCCTCTGATTTATTTATTTCTATTTCTTTATGACATATGATTGTGTAGATCAATTGTATTATTTGGTATCATGTGTCTTCGTTATCTTTTACCTTGTTTACTTCTATACCTATTCGTAGCCTATCAAACTACTTGTATTATTCAAATTATTGTTATGGATCAAATTTTTGTATTAGTTTAATCTGTTTATTTCTTTCATAAACAGATACGATCTTTGAAAAACGGATTGGTTATTTTCCAACCATATCCTATGAGATTGTCTCAATAAAGTGTTAGTATTCCAGAAAAGTTCATTCCTGAAAATCAGACAAAATCAAATTCTTGTTGAATATGTTTGGTAACATATTTGATCGTCTTGCTATCTTTCAAAATGTTCTTTCATATATTGCATTTGCAAGAAAGAATATGTTGCAAGAAAGGATATTCCTAACCATGTCATAGTATCGGAGTGACGCAACGGAAGCGTGGTGGGTTATTCATCTTGTGGAGAAGTTTGTCAATGGGAAAAGTTGAAACGGTAATGAAAAAAATTTTTGGATCATAAGACTTCTCACTTAGCTTATCAGAAAGTGAAGTGATACAAGAATAAGAAAGTTTTACGTGATACGTTACAGTTGTTGGTATCAAAGCTATGGAGATACTTTCTTTCTGGAGTAACATACAATATCTTCCGTAATTATAAGAGTATTGAGATGTCTGTTTGATTAGTAGAAGGGAACAAGAAATAAATGACTTTCATTGGATAAAATCATTTGGAATGACGTAAGAGGTGAAACTACGTGAAAGCTGGAATAAAATAATAGGAGAAGGATATCCATATTTATTCCGTGGGTGTGAAATCATGTTCATCATATTTCGAGGACGAAATTTCTTTTTAGAGGGGGAGTATTGTAACACCCCAAAATTTCTTACCTTGCAAAGAGTAATTTTGACAGTTAATAAAATTTTACTGTTTAGTAAATTCTGAGCACTGTAAAATTATTTTGAATATCCCATTAGCGTATTTAATCGTTTTGAGTGATTTGCTCCGTGTCAGGAAAATAAAAATTTTCGGGCCGGAGAAAACTTTACGTAATTTAATTTTTACCATTAGGTAATTATTTTACGTAATCTGATCTGATATTTGTGTGTTTTCTAATTTTTGTGATTTTATGTGTGATTTTGAATTTCTTTCTGTTTGTGGGCCCCACGAGGGTATGTGGGCCCAGGTGGCCATACGTGGGCCCATGTGGGTCCCGCAAAGTGAAAAAAAATTTTACGTATAGAAAAATTTGTACTGTTTAGACGGAGACAGGAGATTTTACTAAACCTGAATTCGGAAATAGTTTTAGAAAATTTGTTTTGTACTGTATTTATTTATTGAAAGATAAAAATACAGTAAATATATTCTTTCGTGGGATTTTTAGTAGATAACAATAGAAATTATATTGTTAAGTCAACATTAGTGGTTTAGATATCCACCATTAATTTAATTAATAGTTAAGAAATAAATTTAATAAAGAAGTATAAGATAATCATCATTAATTTAATTAATGGTGTTAGAATAAAATTAGCAATGCTTCAATATCAATCGTAGATTTAATCAATGGTGTAAAATTGATGATATAAGGTGACCATTTACAACCATTAGATTTAGACTAAATCAAAGGTGGAGATTTAGTCTTAAAAAGTGAAGGAGACCATTTATGACCATTGGATTAAAAGTAAGAAGAAGCAATCTTTGACCCTTAATTTTTGGAGATACATCTTATGGTTAGAATTTCAAGTAGGAAGATCTAATGGCGCAGATTTAATCTTCTAAAATAAAATAAAAAAAATCTACCTAAAATCCTAACCATTGAATTAATCAATGGTAGAATCTTCACATAATTGCATGAAAAAAGATGACCATATTATTGCATATAGCAAGGAGGGGGACGGTTTTGGCTTGTTAGGAGACAAAGAAAAGTTTTGATGACTAATAATAGTTACTTTATGTCATTGTTGCTTTATGTCATTGTTAAAAAGTCTTGATCAATTATGTACTACATTGAATTATTTGCACACTTAGAATGCATGGAAGGGTGAGGCTACGGTGGTGGACATAGAAAAAAAAAAAAGAGTTTGATGACTATATTATTTCTATTATTGATTTCCTTTGTCTTCTCCAAACACAATAACTCCTTAAACTATTTAAGTCTAATTTGATTAATCTACTGGCCTAATTAACAAGTTAAGTAAACTAAATTAAATGTTAAATTATTATAATCTAATTCTTAATTAGATATCCTAATTTTAATTAGAGATTATAATATATGAAATAATATGTCTAATTAATTAGTTATGTAATTAGAAAATTAGTTAAGATTGATTAATAATGCTTCAAATAATGCATGAAAAGATGACAAACTTCATGCATGCATGATTAGGAGGGGGGCGATTTTGGAAGCAAGGAAGAAGGAGAGACATGTTCAAGACATGTTGGAGTAGCCTTTTTAGGCCAAGGAAAAAAAAAGATGACCAAGTGGAGATTCCATGTGTAATTAGTTAGTCATATTTTGAATCAATTATGCCAAATAATTCCCTATCTCTCCATTCTCTCACTCTCACGGCAGCAGCCCCTCTTTGTGCACTCTCAATATTCATTTCAACATTTCTCCAAAATCTAAGTCTTCATTTTCTCTCAAACTCTCAAGAACACCAAGAAGCATTTCTCTTCCTTTTTCTTTCTCTATATTCGGTCAACACTAGAAGCCATGTCTCCAAACTCCTAAAATTTTATCTAAACACATTTCCTAAACCTAAACACCATTCTAAGAACATCTCTAATTATGAGTTTTTCCAAAATCATTCATCTTGAGCTTCAAATCCAAGCTTCAAGTTTCTATCAAAAATCAAAAATTCAACATTTGTGCTACAAGAGAAACCATTCGGTCAACCTACCAAAAACCACTCTCCAATATCTTTTAATTTCATCCAACCATAGATCTTGAATCTACATGATATTCTAAACAACTTTCATGTTGGAGATTTTCTCTAAATCCTCCATCTTCATAGATTTTCTTCAAGGTCAAAGTTCTTGGGTATTTATGGTGAAGTTTACTAATCTTCACTTTTCTTTTGATTTTCAAAGTTTTAAACCATGTTTGATCCATGGTTCCTCTTAATCAAGCTTAGTATACTAATTTCTATGTATTTTGTTTTGAATTTGAGAAGCCCTTGGTGGTGAAGGACTTGGAAAGAGAAGCAAAATCAAGAAGCTTTGAGGATTTTCAAGAGCTAAGAGGGAGATCCATCTCACCAACCAATTATGGTGGTGGGAGATGGTCTTATATTTGATGGATTGTGAATTCATGTGAGAATTCCAATCCATGGTCATGTAATAATTAATTGTATGTTTTGTGAGCTTTGATTATTTTCCTATGCCTTGATTATTTTTATCTATGTTTAATATGCTTTGCATGATTTTATGATCTTGATGATATGCTTATATTATGCATGATGAGTATATGACATGTTTGTGATATTCAAGATGAAATATATATATGTATGCCATGATATGTGGATGGAAAGAAAATTAATCTTGGTTCCAATGGCCAAGGAAGGATTCGGTTTTGATTACCCTTGATTAGGGTTAATGTTGAAATTTTTCAAGAACAAGGAAATTGAATTTTGATCCCTAGAACAATGAGAATTTTGATCAAGACACCTCAAAATAGGTGTTTACAAATTAATATTCTTATGAAGAATAAAATTGGATGGATTTGAGGAGTATGAAAAATAAACAAATAGTTTATTTTTCAAGAGAAACAAGAATGGAATTTAATTAAGTTAGAAGAAAAATATTTCATGGTTCCAATGACCATCTATAAAGTTTTGATAATTTAGAAAAATATTTTGATGTTATGAAATATAAGAATTTTTCCAATAATGATTTTTAAAAAGGGAATTAAAGTGTTATCAAGTGGAATTTTCATAAATAAAGTAAAAAGGTAGATTGAAGGTGTTTGAACTTCAAATTATTTTAAAGAGAATTAATTTTAGAAGTGATTTAGAAATATAAAAGAAAATGTTTGTAACTTAAATTTACTAACGTAGAATTTATTTAGTGGATTTTGGAAAACGTTAGAAAATTTAAAGTTAGAAACAATAATTAAATCAACTAAATGTGATTGTGTAAGACTAGATCAATAAAAAGTGATTTTTGAGAAAAATATATTAAGGAATTTCTATTAATTTATTTTGTGTAAAAAGTTTCTAAGTGTTTTACTAAACATGAGTTTTAAATGAAAATAGCAATGTTGATTTTAAGGATTTGCAAAGAAAGTGAAAAAGAATTTGAACAAATGGATTTGGTTTTATAACCAAAGTGGAAATATAATTGATTTAATACAAGAAGTTTGAAAAGGGAATCGAGTATTTTACTCACTTGAGTAATTAAATTTTGTAAACAAAAATATTTTCAAACTTCAATTTATTTTGAAGAAAGGATTAATTGGAAATGATTTGAAAAAATGAAGAATATAATAGTATTTTGAAAATTTACTAACGTATGACTTATTTTCAAGTTTGGAAGTACGTTAGAAAATATTAAGTTTTGAAATGATGATGAAAAAGAATTTCTTAAGTAAAGAAACGCTTGAAAAAGCTTTTCTTGAGTAAGAAAATGTGAAAAATGAAATACAAAGTCATAATATTTTGAGAAAGGATGAAATGGAATTTTTGAAGATTGAGAAATATTTTCGTAATAGAATTATGGTGAAAAATTAATTACGTATCTTAAAAACGTATTGAAAAGGATATTGATTTATTTGAAAGTCCAAATAATATTTAGAACATTGAGAAATATTTTGAACTATCATTAAAAAATCACTAAGTGATTAAATATTTTTACGCGATTATGAAAAAATGGTGGAAAATTGTTATGAGATTTGGAAAGTGTTTTAAATATTTTGAGAATGATAGAAAATGATTTACGTAACTTAAAAGAATGATTTTTTAGTTACGCGATTTTGAAAATGATGAAAAATCATTATGCGATTTGAGAAACGTATATTTTTATGCGATTAAGAAAAATGTTGAAAAATTAGTACGTGATTAAAAGGTGCAAATGTGAAAAGTTGCAGATTTTGAAAATGTAATAAAAATGTTTTGGAGTTTTAAAAACGTAACAAAGAGTGTTACAAATGTTGAGAAAATGTAAAAGAAGTGTTGTGGAATTGTGAAAACGTAATGAAACGTTTTGGAAATTGTGAGAACGAAATAGAAATGTTGCACAATTTTGTGAAAAAGACAATGAAAGTGTTTTATAACTATGAAAACATGATAACATGATTTTGTGTTAAAAATACGATATAATTATCTTGTTTAATCGGTGTATGGACAATTTATGTATGAGAGAATGACGTGTTTTGCCTATGATTGGTATTTGGTGCATTTTATATGCACTTTGGAAAGATGCTTGTATTTGAAATTGATGCATTATATATGCATTGAAAAGATTTGGCTGTTAGGGTTGGACTTGCACTGATATAGTCGTGCATTGTATAAATGAAATTGAAAAGATTTGGCCTGTTGGGGTTGGACTTGCACTGATATATTCGTGCATTGTACAAATGAAAAGATTTGGCCCGTTGGGGTTGGACTTGCACTGATAAATTCGTGCATTGTATAAAAGATAGCTAAAAACTATTATGGCCCTTGTGGTTGAAGAGGGAATGAGAATTGATAGTGAGATCTATGATGGATCTTGGGGTGCGTCGAGTAGCGGTCGATCCGACTAGTGGACGGTGGCAAGTACCACTGTGCCACTGGCGATGCAATCCGTTGCAAACGCATTGACGATACCCGACAAGAACACGATTCTTTTCTACTACTGGAAGATTGTCTTTGGAATAAGGCTGAATTGACCAGAGCATTCTTCTCGAAATTTGGAAAACCTCTATGGAGTTGTTTTTGAAAAATTGAGTCTTTGTGCACATGCATAATCTGAACATTTATATTTGTGTGATATATTAATTGAGGAATATTGGTAATGAGTTATGACAATTGTTTTGAATACTTAGATGATGATGATGATAATTGTTGAGGACATTATTATAATTATTGTTTATGATGATTGAACTGATAAATGATTAAATGATGATAGTTGATTAATGCTGATAGCATGAATATGGTATGATCTATCTGTATGATATTATTGGTTGTGTGTTATCTCTGTACTTTGCCATATTAGTATTGGTGTAGGTGATCTCACCTCTTTGTTATGTTATTTTGTTGTGTTTGTACTTGTTAAAATCAAATAATAGAAGGATCGAGTTGTCTTAGACATAACGGGCAATGGATACTCGAGATTGGTGATAATAATAAGGAGTGGACATTCGGACTCGAAGATGTGCAGGTGTTGACAAGGAACAGATGTCCGATGCATCAAGATGGACGAGAAAAAGGAATAAGTATGTTAAAGTTTCTCGTTAGTGTTGTACCGTCTTATTAAGTAGGACCCGTCATGGGGTTTGCTACTGTCAAAAAAAAAAAGTCTATTAATTTTATATTTCTCTTTAAATTGTGAAATTTCAAATTATTAATCAGTGTCAGTATTGTATATTAAGCTCTTTAAATATATTGTTTGCAGTATGACCTATAAATTTTAGTAAGTTTATATTTCCGCGAAAAGAAATTTTGAAACCCATATTTTTTTTTATAACTCAAACTTTGTGCAAACTTATTTTCAGAATATGAGTCGGAAGTCAGAAATGTGATGCCTTAGCTAGGGTGTTACATTAGTTGGTAATCAGAGCTAGGGTGTTACACTTAGTCTTAGAATAGATGAGTATGTCATCTATAAAGACTACTACAAATTGGTCAAGGTAAAGTCTAAAAATCCTATTCATATAATCCATGAATATTGCAGAAGCATTAGTAAGTTCAAAGGGCATTAAGGTATTCATAATGCCTGTATCTAGTCCTAAAGGCTGTCTTAGGTACATCTTCTAGTTTTACTATTAACTGATGATACCCTGATCTCAAATCTATCTTGGAGAAAATTGTGGCTCCTAACGGTTGATCCAACAAGTCATCTATCCTAGGGAGTGAATACTTGTTTTTAATCGTGACTTTGTTCAATTGCCTATAATCTACACATAACCTCATACTCCCATATTTCTTCTTGACTAATAAAACAGGTGCATCCCACGGTGATAAACTAGGCCTGATAAATCCTTTGGCTAACAGTTCCTCTATTTGTTTCTTGAGTTCACTTTACTCCAAATGGGAATAAGGTGCAAAAGATAAAGGTCATGTTCCTGAAACTAAGTCAATGGAAAATTCAACTTCTCTTTCAGGTGGTAAGTTCACTATCTCTTTGGGAAATACTTCTAGAAATTCTCTTGCTATAGGTATGCCGTTTATTTCCTTCCCAACCTCTAAATTTGAAGAAAACAAAAGAATAAACCCTTGATCTCCTTCTAAGAGGCACTTCTTTGCCTGAGTGGCATTAAGGAATAGGGTATTAGTAGATTTTGATTCCTTGAGTAGATCATTGGGAAAATAGACAAATTTTCTGGAACAGTCTAAGATAATATCATTAGTAGACAACCAGTCCATTCCAATTATGATATCAATACCAATCAAAGGCAAACAAACAAGGTTCAAAGTGAAAGTTTTTCCTTCAATTAGAATAAGACATTTTAAACAAGCTTGAGAAGTAGAAACTTTCCCCATTGTGGGAGTTGAAACTAACAGATCATAAGATAAGAAAGTTATAGGCAAATTTAACTTCTTCACATAATTAATAGATATAAAAGAGTGTGTAGCTTTTGAATCAAACAATGCAATTACGAATGTGTTTTTAAGAAAACATTTACCTTGAATCATGTCGGAGGATTGATTTGCCTCTTCTCCACTTAGAGCAAATACTCTTCCTTTAGTCTGTGGTCTGGGTACAGGGTTGTTCACCATCTTCTCAGTGGTACAATCCTTTGAGAAATGTCTTGGTTTTCCGTATCGAAAACACACATAGCAAGGTTTAGGGCCATGGGATTTCCCACACTTATTGCACACAGGTGGAAGTCTGCCAGTCTTCATTTACTTATCTTTCCCATGATTTACTCCATTCTTAAAATTATTTTTCTTTTGAGCTTCTGCCACTGTTTTTCTTTTAAGAAAGTTTTGACGTTCTCTTTCAAATTCTATCTCTAGATAGCTCTTTTCTGCTATCATACATTTGTTTACTAGAGTGGCATAATCTTTTATTTTCAGGGTAGACACCTTCTCCCTTATTTCAGGCCTCAAACCCCACTTAAATTTGGTAGCTTTCCAGTAGCCATCAGGATTGTTTTTCAAGTAAGAAGAAAATTTGGAAAGTTCTTCAAATTTGCCCACATATTGCCCTATAGTCATATTTCACTGTCTAAGTTGTATGAATTCTGCTTCTTTTTCATTTTTTACATTATCCGGGAAGTACTTATCAAAGAATATGGCTAAAAATACCTCCCAGGTGATTTTAGTTCCTGTAAACTCTAATAAGTGTCTAGCACATTTCCTCCAGTGTTCTGCCTCCCCTTCTAGCATGTAGGTGACAAAGACTACTTTTTGTGCATTTGTGCTTCTCATGACTATAAAAATATTTTCTAATTGCATAACCCATTTTTTAGCTAGTGTTGGGTCATAGTCTCTATGAAAAGATGGCAGTTTGGCTTTCCTAAATTCTGACAGACCTTGATAATTTAGGTTGGTCACAAAAGTTTTCCTAGTAGAATTTCCACTGCCCTCACCAGGATGATTATGGTTGTGATTATTGTTCCTATCTTGAGTTTTCTGCATGCGTTATAACATCAGGTTGGTTGACTCTGTCTGGGCCCTGACAGCGTCAACCAATCCTTTTATGACTTCCAATATCTCTGTCAGAGTATCATTTTGTGAACTCTGTACTTCTGGGTGTTCTGATGCCATATAGTTCCACGTTGCCATGAACAATTTAATATTGAGGTGATCAGTCTCAATATTGCAAGATTAATGTAGTTATAATTTTATATGACATGTATAAATTAATAAGAGCAGATATCATGTAGAAACTCAACATAGGCAATAATTCAATACATAGATATAATTTTCTAGTGCCAGAAATCGATGCTCTGATACCAAAATGTAACCCCCATACTAAAATAATAGCTCCAAACATATCTATAATAATATTATCAGTGAATTTACTCTATAAAAATTTACAAACAGGAATTAAAATTGAAATCGAAAATATATAAGAGAAAATAAGTATCAATATATAATAGCACAAAGTTGTAATACACATCTATTAAAAGCTCACACCAGTCGTAATGTTCACTTAGAAGTACATATACACATATTCAAAATAATTTTCCTTTGGAACAATAGCCTATGCTTAGTTGATCTGAATGGTGATGAGCATGATGTATCATATGCTAGTCTGAAAACACCATGAATAGAGTGAGAATTAAAATTTCTCAATAGGAAATGAACAGTTATAAAATTATTTGAAAACACATGGTGAATTTTAACTGTATAAGATACACAGAAAATCACATGACAATCAAAGTATAACAAAAATAACATAATTTCAACATAACAGAACAAATGCTAAATAAATCACGCAGTACAACCATATATATATATATATATATATATATATATATATATATATATATATATATATTCATTAACAAGTTCCTCAAATATCAGCAATCAAGTACCAATTATTCAACTATCAGCAAGCATTATCAACCACTAACAAGCAAGTTCCTCATCATAGGGAATCTACCATTTTTTTTCATGTTTGCTTGTCTCACATTTTACTCGAATGCCTTTTCTTTCATAGGGAATCCACCTTATCTCTAGTGTTACTTTAACATCGTGACAACAAAGTTAGACATACTCACATTAACCAGGCAGGTAACACAAAAGGAATTTCATCCCTCTGACTCTCAACGGTTATGTGCAAACTTTTCTATGAATTCTTTGCTTGCCATCACACACAAATATAAGCAATACAAGCCACTAATATATCACAAATAAATTCATCATGTACAAGTCTATAAATAAATCATGATAATTAAATAAAACTCACAAAACTTAGAATCATTAAATTTAAATGTCAATCCTTCAAGGGACTAAATATAGTTTAAAATTAATTTAATAATTCTTTAAAAAAAAATCCACGTCACAGTCCATAGTGGTTCAGTCCTCATCATAGTCCATAATTGTCAAGTTATCATCATGATCCATCATTTGTTCTAGTCTTGATAGTGTAATCATTATACAAAAGTTCTTTTATTACAAAGGTCAAAGTAAAGGTCATGAAATTATTCCCAAACTAAGGTAAATATATGTCAGAATAAAGATCATAAAATTACTCATAAGTCAAAGTAAATATAAGAGATTCCAGATAACTCAAGTACATAAATGTATTGCTCAATATAATTAAAAATATATATTTAACTTAAGTCTTGAGTGATATTTTAATTTATTATATTAGTTCCATAAAAGAGTTAATATTTAAATTATAATAATTCTAAATTTTATCAAATATCATAAATATTTTAGAGCTAAACAAATATCAAAATTTTATAATATTACATGTGCATAATAAATTTAACAAAAATAATAATATATACAAAATATAAATATAATAAAGCATATAAACGAATAAACGAAGGAAGTCATGATTTTATTTTTAGAAAAAAAATTCAAATCCTACCTTTTAAAAAATATATTTTCTTCTTTCCCTTCTCCACTTCTTTCTCTTCCTCCTCCTTCTCTTTTGTTTCTCTCTCTTTCTCTCTTTTCCACACTTCAACAGCATTTCATTCTTTATTTTTTTCTCTCTGCCTTGCTTCACGTTTTCTGTTTCATCTTACCTATTTATAGCAAATCCACTTGATTATGAGTGGACTACGTTGCAACTAGATTTTTATAAAGCAATAATTGCTTCTTATATGATCTTACATAGCCTTCTTTATATATATATATATATATCTATATATAGGATTTTACTTAGGTGATATGAGTGTTTATTATTATAGATAAAAGAATGAATTTTTGATCATTTGATTTTTTATAAATAATCAAAATTAAAATAAATAAATGTATATAACTTTTTTAAATGAATCACATGACTTTCAAGTAATTTTTAATCTTTATTATCTATGAATAATTTTATGATCAATATTTACTTCTCTCACCCTCTTACAATAAACACTCTTTTCACTTGATATGTCCTTTATATATATATATAATAAGATATTTATATGGATAATCATTAAATTTAAAAATATTTATATTAAAATAATATTATTTTATAAATATCATCTTATAAATATTCTATTATTTTCTTATAAATATATCTTCATAAATATCTTTTATGAACATCTAAATATATCTACTAAATTCAAAATTTTATTCTATTATCCAATTTATCTAAAAAGTTAATTTCAATAATTTTAATTAAATTTTTTCAAACTTTATCTAATATCCTTTTATTAATAAAATATTCAAGTTAAAGAAATTAAAATTTTATTTTTTACAAAATAAGATTTTGAGCATAATTGTATGAACCAAATCGGTTTGATTGTTAAACTTGCAAATTGGTCCTTGAGCCGATTCAATTTATGCTCATGATGAGTTTTTAAGTTGAACCAGTCAAATCCAGTTAAATTATGGTGACTTATGTGAACCGCCTAGACATATCAGACCGATTTGAAGTTCTTATTTGTTTATTTAATTAGCACTTCAAAAATGTAATTTGTGAGATTTAAATACAATACTTAGAAGATTTTTGTTATAATAAAATGTACTCTACTACTAAATTACATGTTCTTGTTAAGTAATATCTTTAATTATAAATTTTATGTTATTATCATCATTACTAATATTTTTTAATATAATAATTTTATATGAAGTTATTTTTTATATAATATATTTTAAAATGATATTTTTTTATTCAAAATTTTTTTGTTAGATCACTTAACTTGTAATAATACCTAGGGGTGGAAATAGATAGGTCGACCGCCTGTTAGGCATATTATGACCCGATCTACTTTGATTTGTTTACTAAATAAGTTAAGTTAAGACTTTTTTAAAAGCCTGTTTAATTAAAAAAGGTCAGATCTCAGGCCATCTAATAAGTCTTTTAAGCTTGATAGATTGACTTGACCTATTTAACCATATTTAATATAATATATATAATTATAATTATAATTATTAATTTATTATAACATATTAATATATTTTTAATTAAATTTTAATAAAAGTCAATAACTAAAATCTAAGTTAACAAGTTAGAATAGAAATAATATATTTATTAATATATTTAATGTAATATATTTATTAGAATAAAAATAATAAGTTAACACTCACCCCCTACTTTTATAGATGCTCACAATTTTTTTGCTTTGGTATTTGGTCGATGTGAGACTTAGAGATATATGCCTCTAATTATTTTTACAACTTGATATATTTTCAAGTCCCATATCGACCAAAGATTAGAGTAAGAAAGTGATGAACATATATAAAATTAGAATGTGAGTGTTAAATTATAACAAATGTCTATTGACCTTAAGTAAGTTCGTTGACCTATTTTAAGGTTTAAGTCTATTAGTCTATGGAAAGACATGTTGATCTATTAAAAAGTAGGTCTGTTAGTCTATATAAAGGCATATTAGCTAATTTAAAGGTAGGTCTGTTAGCCTATTTAAATATCTCATTACAAAGTAGGTATTTAAATAGATTTTCAGGTCAAGTCATGTCTTGAAAATTAGTCTATTACAGGCTCACAGGTCAGATTCAGATATTATAATTGAGATACAAGTCAAGCCTATTTAAAATAAAGTTTAGTTTGATTTATCCTGTTTCTACTCCTAATAATACCACTTACCTCGACCTTTTTGATAAAGTTAAACTCTGGTTTTGGTTATATAGCGTATGCGGAATTGAGAGTTTTGTTTAGAATTCAGATTTACGATTCAAATTTAAATTTAAATTTAGATGGTAAAAAGCAAAAAATAAGTCAGTGTTGAGACTCATTTATCATTATAATGTAAATAAAAGTAAAATTTATCAAATATGTGTAATTTAAAAAATAATTATTAAAATAGTAAACAGTATATGATAGTAAATATTCACTGAAAACCACGACTTACATCTGGTTTTTTTATTAATTTTTAAAAATAAATTATTGTTACAAATCATAACATATTAATTGTTAATCTTTTTATTACGGCACAATAAAATCGTGCCTTTCAAATACGACTTTTTTTTTTATCGAAGTCATGGTTGACCCAGACTTGCAAAGGGTAATATTAAATTCAACATTTGTTGATCACTTGAATGTAATTGATAGTGGTAGGCCTTGACAGGAAGCGAGTATTCTTCAATCAGGAATTAAAGCAAACAACTTGGATGCAATTGAATGCTGTGATTCTCTGCCCAATATTCTAACCATAATTTCTATAACCTGATTGTCCACCCTCGTATTGTCAGACCCAAAATGCAAATAAACCCATTCAAACAACAGAAGGGCTCTTTCCCAATTGTCAGAAAGGCCCAAAGCTTTCAAAAGGCTGGGAAAATCAACTTCAAGCAACTCAAGTTTCGCATAGTTGAAGAAATCATTCAAACTATTACGCTTTGCAAGTTAAAATTTAAAAATAAAAATAAAAGTTGTGGCTCTCAGTTATAATTTTAATAAAAAAAATTGTTTAAAAGACACAACTTTGTTATATCATAATAAAAAAATTTAATAATTGATAAATGGTGATTGATATCAATAATTTATTTTTAAAATTTAATAAAAAATAATCAGATAAAAGTAATGACTCTTAATTATAACTTATTATCATATATTATTCATTTTCATAATTTTAATAATTATTTTTTAGTTACGTATATTTTGATAAATTTTACTTCTATTTACGCTATAACGGTAAATGAGTTGAGTGTTGCTTTCTTCTCCAACACTACAAAAATGAATGCTCTTTGATCTGCTTTTATTCCTCTTTCTTCTTCTGCTAAACCTAAAACTAAAACCATGGACACTCGATCGTACACAGTGGCAGCAGCACCCGAAATGAAAATGACGATTCCGCCCTCCGACAACGACCGCACCACGACGGAGCTGCGCGCCCTGGATTGCAACCTCACTTCCCTCTGCGACCACATCCAAATCGAAGGCTTCAATTCCGGCTCCTTCTCCGACATCCTCGTCCATGCCATGGGTTCCACTTTCCGCCTCCATCGCCTTCTCCTCTCCCGCAGTTCCTATTTCAGGTACTATGATGACATTGAAATTGAAATTGAAATTGAAATTGGGGTAATATCAAATGTGAGACCAATTGAAATTGAATTGAACCTGTTTCTGATTCTGATGTGTATGTGTGTTAGGAACATGCTTCATGGCCCTTGGAAAGAAGCCACTGCTCCTGTTGTCACTCTTCACGTGGATGATAAGAATGTTAACGAAGAAGCTATCACAATGGCTTTGGCATATATATACGGCCACCACCCTAAGCTTAACGATAACAATGCATTTCGCGTTCTTGCTGCCGCTTCTTTTCTTGACCTTCAGGTTCACATCATGCTTACATTATGCATATGCAATGTTTTTTTCTTAATATATAAATAAAATAAAACAAACTTGTAATTTAATAGTTTTTCCTTTTTGTGCAGGATTTATGTGCAATATGTACCGACTTCATTATATCCGAGCTCTGGACTTCAAACTTCTTGGCTTATCAGGTTCATCATAGATATGCTTGTGTAGTCAAATGCAAATATACCGTAGATTTTTTATTTTTTATTTTTGGTTAATTATTGATGCATGGTGTATGTATCATTATAAAATAGGTGTTTGCAGAGAACCAAGACTACGGCATTCACGGGGAGCGGGTTAGAACTGCTTGTTGGGGCTACCTCTGTCAAAGTGGTGGCATGGAATTGAAAGAGGTAATTAGTAACATAAAATCACATACTTGCATCTGCTGGTTGGGGTAGTTTAGTTGTGGTTCTTCATTATTTATTTGTTTTGAATATGAAGACTAAGGTGGATAAGAATCAGACAAGATTTGCTTGTTTGTTGCAGGTGCTTCCTAAACTTTCATCCCAAACATTGCATGCATTACTGACCTCTAATGAACTGTGGATACCAAGTGAAGAGAAAAGGTAACTGGTTTGTGCGCCTCTATTTGGGTTTTGTGGTTAAGACTTCAGAGCTTGAGTTCTATAAACCACACAAGTAACACTTGTCTCATATTTCATAAAAAGGTTTGAATTGGCTTTGCACACATTCCTGGCAAAAAATGCTCACCGGAAGGCCAAACATCCTGAGCAGGGAAGTTCTGGTTCTGAGTCTGGAACTCATATTCATTCAGATTCTGATAACTCTAAGGGGAAAGGTGTAATCGATAGCTGCACTGGTAAGAGGTTGGAAACTGATCTAGGGCGAATGAGTCTTAAAAGTGATCTAAAGGACCTGAACACTCATAATCTTCTAGTTGAGCTTGCAGACTTCAACAATGGGGTTTCTATTTCCAATCAACAGGCTGAACAAGCTTCATATACCAGTTCATCAAACTTGAAACCAACATATTCTTGCGACATGGAAGGGCCTTCATCATTGGGTGATTCATTATCTGATACAGATGGGATTAGAACATCATGTTCATATGTTGAGATGCCTGTTGGTGCTGGAGCAACTGGACTGGGAGCCACTGGAGTGGCTATTGAAGGGCCATCTGAGGAAGGATCTTGCTACCATTTGGATAACAATAGTTGGTTAGTCAGGGATCAATCAAGGCATAGTTTTTCATCTAATTCTTCTTGCAATGGGGTCACATCCAGTGATTGGGGGAGATATGGAGCACCTTTTTTTTCATGGGGTGGACGGGTTGTTGGCAAAAGACGTCTTGAACCTCATTCTAAAGAAAACTATGGAGGTCATGGGGATGAATATGATGCATTTCTTAATATATTTGAAGGAGGTTCTCTTTTATACTGCAATATGTCTTTTGAGGCACTTCTGAATGTCAGAAAGCAACTTGAAGAGTTAGGTTTCCCTTGCAAAGCTATAAATGATGGTCTTTGGCTGCAGGTTTGATGCTTATATTATATCATTACCATTTTCATTGAACTTCTGAAAAAAACTCTCTCTACGTTTATACGTTTATCTAAACTTTATCAATGACCTAACATCTATTCCAGAAGATATTTGGATGTTACAATCTCAATCTCTGGTGATCAATCATTCAATATAAAAGACTATAAATTTGGGACCTTGCAGAGTCAAACTTTGCCACCAGACCCTCCCCTCCCTAAAAGAAGAAAAAAATTTTAAACAGAAAAATATAACACAATTCCCAAGTATAGAAATTCTGAAATGCTTTTGACATTATTATTATTATTGTTATTATTTTGTGTGTTTTAAACTTTATGATTTTTTTAGATGCTTCTTAGTCAGAGGGTGCAAGAAATTGCTGCTGATACATGCAAAACTTGTTGCCTTATGAGTATGGCTTGCACTTGCCGGCAGCCATTTGCATTTTCACATGGGGCTACTACCACTGGTGTTTACATGCAAGAACATAACCAGAATACTATGCACGGGAATGTAGGAAATATATATGTTACTGAATCTTCTCCAGGTGAAGGAAATGGCATTTTTAGACCTGTACGGGTGCATGTTAGAGGTGCTATCGATGGGCTTGCAGGTATTGGACGCGGAACTACATTTGTTCCAGCAGCTGCTTCGCCTCCTACACGTTTTGTCTTTTCTCGTGTACCATTTGGTGTTGGCAACAGAAACTACCTGCAATCTGCAGCCAATGATGATTCGGAGACACGAACTGACCACAATGGAGACCTGTCTGGAGATGGGTTGACAGCTTTGGTTGGCTTAAATCAGGGTGGGAGTAATGGAACAAATGTACATGGAGAGCTAACTCAAAGGGGATATGAAATGGGCCTGCAAAGCAGAATGTCTGGAACTACTGCTGGAGGCCCAAGTACTGGTGGCATTCCCATGCAGATGTTAGAGACACCAGAACATAATGTTGGAATAGAATGGGAGAATTCCAACAATTCTTCGATATCATTGGATTTGAAAACACCTTTAAACCATTTTCCTCCTTTTCGCTTTGGGTGAGTTAATCTCTTTGTAACTGTTGACAATTGTTGAAGTAAATCTGTTATATTGTGCTACTTGTCATATGGGTTGGTTTAGTGCTCATAGCTCACTCTACCACCATGACACAAGCTTCTGGTGTGCCAATTACTTCTGGTACAGTGGTACTACTCCTCACTTATGCTTCACAATATTAGTATCTTTAATATTCACACCCATTTTCTTTCCCTTTGTTTTTATTTCCCTTGGATGGCTTTCTGCTGACATTTTCATTATCAGAAAATGGTTGCTCCATTGTTGATGTTACTTAGCAGGACTTTTAAGATTCCTTCATATGCATTGAATTTTTATATGTGTTTTTTGTGGACCTTCTTCCTCTGTTTCTCTCCCTCGTGTTCCCCTTTAATTGTGTATATTTATTCTTTTTGTATTTTCCCCCTCTTCTTGAATAGGAGTTATCTGCTTTTGTTGTTTTAGGTATGGTCCATTATAGGATTTAATAGAAGCTATACATACTCTGATTTGATTTGATATGCCGAAGTTTTATGATCAATGCTATTTCTTGTATACATGGAAGGTGTCTTGCAATCCGGGTGGGATTTTAGGGCCCTCTTGCAATTTCTGTTATTATTATTTCCTGTACTTCTGTTTAATTGTTTTATCAAATAATTTAGGTTAAAATGCAAATTACCCCTTCAACTTTGACCCTTTGGAAAATAGCCCTCCTGTAGTTTCAATTTTGACAATTAATCTGCTTAAACTTTCAATATGTGGTTTCAATTTTGGCAATTAAACCACTTGTGAAAAATTGAAACCACATTGGGTTATTTGCCACATATTGAAAGTTCAAGTGGGCAGTGGGTTAATGGCCAAAATTGAAACCACGGGGTTATGTGCCACTTATTGAAAGTTTAAACTGGTTAATTGCCCAAATTGAAGCCACATGGGGGCTATTTGCCAGAGGGTCAAAGTTGAAGGCGGTAATTTTCGTTTTAACCAGTGCATTTAGTCTTGCTTCATTGCTTCATTGCTTCTTTTTTTTTTCTCTCTCTTTGAGTTCCTGAATTCTTGGGTACTAAGGTTCATCGATTTATAAATGTTCTGTATATTCCCTGCTGGTTTTACAGAGTGCAATTTGAGGATGTGCACCGGCTTGGTGATGGCCAGGTCAAGCATTCTCCTGAAACATTCTATGCTGGTTCTTTATGGAAGGTACATGGACATTAATTAATCACTACATCTATCTTGGATGGGTTTACATGTCCTGGTATGAATAGAATTTATCTGTTTGAATCTTCAGGTCAGTGTACAGGCTTTTAATGATGAGGACCCTCAGGGAAGGCGAACCCTTGGTAATGTTTTGACACATCAAAATCCTCCTTTTGGGATGTGAATCAATGTCAATATGAAGTACAGGAAATCTCTATTCTATCTGGGAGCTTATTTTTAATGTTTGTGCAGGGTTGTTTCTTCACCGTCGGAAGGCAGAGATAACTGATATACATAGAAAGGTTAGCACGACTACTTTTTTGTATTTAAAAGATAATTTGGAATCATATTCTGCTTTTAAAAGTTTGAACTTAGAGGAAAGAGAAAGGAGAGAGTGGAAAAAACCATTGAGAGGAAAGTTGTGACTTTTAGGTCATTCTGCTGATTCTATTATATGTGTGTAAAAGAATAGCTACTACAAAGGAATAATAAAGTAAAAAGACCAAAGGTAAAAACCTATTTATCTAACAAGTGAAATGCTTTATTTCAATAATATAATGTGTCTATCAGTCACATTTCAACTCAAGTGGGGTGCTGTTTGCCTGTAGTGGTAGTAGCAGTGTTTTAAAACCAAACCGGATTGGCCGGTCTGACTGGTTGAACTGTGGACCAGCTGTGTCACTGGTCCGGTCACCCTCTTAAAACCGGCTATGGTATTGGACTGCCATTGAACCACTCAACCTGGTGAAAACCGGATCAAACCGTTGAACTGTTTGAACCAAAGCCGGTTTTCAGTACCTGGTTGAGTCATTGAAAACACCCATGATTTTGTAGAAATGGCCGGACATGGTGGCGCACAGCCGCACAGCAAGTGGAGGCCGGTGGTGGCGAAAATGTGAAGGCAGAGCAAAGATTTCGTACAGGAAGAACCAGGGTTAGTTGTGGAGGGAGTGAAAGAATGAGGAGGAAGAAGGCTAGGAAATGAGAGTGCCAATCTGCCAGAGCTAGCCATCTATGGATGCTTGAAGAAAATGGAAAACTAAGACTCTAGGAGAAGTAAAAGAATGAGCTCATATGCAGTTGTAGAAAAGTGAGAAGACACACAAGAGGAAAAGAGTGAGAGAAAATAAGTACAATGAACTAGATGGAGGATGTGAGAAACAGCTTGTCTGTATGAGAAACCATGCCACTAATGGATAGCTTTTCTCGTTTTTCAACATTTTCAATTCCATCAAATTTACTGCAACTTACCAGAGTAAAAGCTCACCTAATGCTAGTTGGTTTCCAGTTTCCAATAAACCAAACCAGAATTAGTCAACATCTTAAATTTAAATATAAAATTATATACTGAAACAAGTATAAACTAAAGTTGCCTTTAAATTCTAATACTATTTTCTAGTACTTTGCTTTTTACTCCTGAAATTATCAAAGAGTATATATTACTAATATATATATATATATATCTGGTTCTACCATTGGTTCAACCGGTTGAACCAATCAAACCATGACTCAAAAGTCTTGCTAGTTCGGTTTTTAAAACATTGGGTAGTAGTATGGCACCTTTTTTAGTTGTTGTTATAAACATGTGTATATGGCCTTGTTTCCAATAATGTTAATTATAAATCTTCTATTAGAATTAGACCTGACCTTACGATATATCGTTGAAATCTATTTTCAGGTGCACATGTATGTTGACTCTCGTGAAAAGGTGACTGCTCGCTATCAGGTAATGTTGGTAGTGAACTTGCTGTTTTTATCATTTTGGTTATCTGTGATATTCTGTCATTTTGGTTAATGATTTTATGTTCCATCTGCCTTGTTCATTCAGTTGATTTGTCCGTCCAAGAGGGAAGTGATGGTGTTTGGAAGCTATAAACAAACAGGGACTCTTCTGCCTAAAGCTCCGAAAGGATGGGGTTGGCGAACTGCTCTGCTATTTGATGAGCTTGCTGATCTTCTCCAAAATGGGGCCCTAAGGGTCATTGCTGTGGTGCAGCTTGTTTGAATTAAACAGGTAAAATAACAAGTTCTTTGCAATGAAATTGCTAGTAACTTTTTTATTTTCTCGAAGATATATTTCTTTCTTTTGTCCAATCTTATAAGAGATGAAATGATGAACGATAGCCAAAGTTTTCATTGTACATGATAAAAATAGAAAATTATGAAGTTACACGTGCTATTTTATCAATAGCATGTGATCAGTATATGCCATTTTTGTTTGCGGTCTCCTCCATCTTGTGATTTGTATGAGCAACAGGACATCGTCTACACATATAAGAGGGCCTTTTTTTTTATGTATGAGATAGAAATAGTCCCTAAGCCATGGTGATTGTATATAAGTTAGCTTCTAAGATTACGTGTAATTATAATTCCATACTGTTGACTTTTCTAGTACTCTTTATCAACATGACCTAGTTATCTTGAAACTGTCCCAAACATGGGTAATTTGGACCTGAAATGAGTGAGTTGTAACCTGTTTATTTTGGGAAAAGCGGGGGGAAATTTTGGTACTCCCTTTAGGTTGAATGAGAACTGCATCTGTTCATCATTATGGATTGATCTTAATCATGTTGATGGTGGAATTTTGAGATCATAAAATCACTGCTCTCGTCTGTTAGCTTTTAATTTGCAAACCTTCCAACTTTGTGTGAAAGTACTACCATCTTAAAATCTCGAATCATTTTCATTCTGTTGTGGCTTAGGCTCAAGCTCTCTTGCAGAGCATGTGTTATCTTTTCACAGAAGAGCCATATGTTTTCTAAAATTGCTAGTTTTTCTTTTCCCCATTATCAGTAATTTACTTTCTTTACTAATGACAGCAAATAGAAACAATATTCTGATGCGGTTGTCAAATGAAGCTTGTCTACGGAACTGACTAAAAGAACAAGAGGAAATATGGCAAGAAAATGCGGCACTCATCAATTGTATGCATATACTTGTTTGAGAGTTGTGGAGTGTAAATGATGGGACATCCCAATTGTCTTGGAAGAATCATTAGTCTAATGTGAATATGTTATGCAAGAAGACAAGGCCAAAATAACAAAAAAATTGGAATAGAAGACAGTAGTCTAGCACTGTAGCACGTGGTAGTCTTCCAGTAAAGCGTTTCGTGGGACAAAATAGCATAAATTATAGTGCACGTGGTCGCTCTTCTTGTGGTGGATACTTGTATCTAATAGAATCTGTGGTCAAAGACAAGCAAACTAATATTTAGTACGACGGTATTATTTGGTCATGCCACAATACTTAAAAGAATAGTCCCAGTTGAATTTCATGGAATTCTTAATCCTATCTATACCAATGGAGCTTTCAAATGAGTTATTAATAACAATGCACGTGTTGCAAGATTTATGGGAAAAAATGTTTTTAAAAGCTGTTTGATAAAAAAGTGAGAAATTGTTGTGAATTATTAGTTAATTTACGAGATATATAGTGAAAAATGTTATTAAATTAGTTTGAGCTTTGGATCCATTTGTACCAAGAGAAATTGCTGGTAGTTTTTGTATCTTTGTTTTTCACGGTGCGGAGGTAGTTATATGGGTTGAATCTATAAAATATGTCGTACCAGGAACCACATTGCGAATTTAAAGTGATTGGAGATGCAACCAAGAGGACAGGACGATATGAACATGTGTCATGTCAGTATCGAACTTTGTTTCAGGAAACAATTACACTGGAAACCAGTCACAATCACAATCCCCCGCTCCATGGAACAAGCCATCCCTAATATTAAATTCAACTGACTTGTAAAATATCCCGAGTCTTTCTCAGAAGCACTCAAAAAGTGGTAAAAGAAACACCTTTGAAAAGAATTTCCGAAAGGTAAGTAGCATTCTTAAATGCAACCATAATAGAATACACAACACAACTATTCCAACTTTTGATGTAATGGATTTAGGATTGAAAGGTTTAGAGGCTAAAGATAAATTAAATATTTAAATAAAATAAATTATAATTTTTTAATTCCTTTTTATTATCATGGTTATCAATAAGTAATTTACAATTCAAAGCATAATAACAATCGAAATTTTCCATTGATCAATTCTATTAAGTTAAGTTTATTTCTAAAATTAATCAAAGACACAGAACGATATCAATTATATAAAAAGTGAACGAAAATTAGAGGACTTAGTTAGTAAGTTTTTTTTTAATTAACACGTAGTTAGTAACATAATTATAAGATGTTGATGGGAGAAATATAATACCATCCCACTTTACTCTTTTTCATCTCTTTTTACCATTACTTCCCTTCCCTTACTTCTTTTTTAAAATAATACATATTCTAATAAGATGTGAATATTATATAAACAACATTTCACACATAAAACCTCAAAAATTTTCAAACCATTAAATTTATTTAGAAGTGTTACATCAAAATTTTTCTACATAAATTAATATACAACCCAATGACTCTGTACATCAGTTATCTCTTTTTATTTCTCTTACAATTATTCATATAAGTGATATAACTTTTCCCATTCTAACAAACCCTCACAATATAAGAGAAAACGAATGGGCCATTGCGGAATCCTTTGAACACTTCTTTCTCCACCTCGCATCACTTTTCAGCTCCTTGCGAGTGGTTGTGTCTTCGTCAACCCAAAAAAAAATGTCATTAGCTCATCATTTAGCTAAATGAAGAACAAAAGTACCCTAAAAAAGAAGAAAAAAAATCAGGAAAAATGTAAAACAGACACGCAAAGCCACAATTTAAGGGCTAAAAGAAGATTCGTTGAGTGAATGTTAAGCTGGACGACTAGGTGGGCAAATGGGCGAGGCCATGAGAAAATGTTGGATGGATACATAGAAGTACACATTGTAGATGCCAAGAAATTTAGGAAAGCTGAGAATTGCCCCCATGACATCTGTCCCTGCATATTAGGATAGGCAATGTGCATGTGTGCATGTTAGGTTTAGCAAATTGCCATTGAATGCACAATTGATAGGGATCGCGCTTTAATTCTTACATAAGGATTAATTCACTTCTTTCACAAACACAAGGGGATAGACGTTCATGCTCCAATCTAATTCGGTTTTATAGTTAATCTTAAACTAAATCATACTTCATGGTTAATATATTTTACAAATTAAGTCAAATTATGAGTTCTTAAGGCTTGAACCTAACCAAATCATAATTCATGGGTTTGATTGGTTCTAATTCATAGTTCACTATAAATTTGACTACTCCATTCAATACATAACAATGTTCAAAATTTATCTATTAATGAATAATTATCCTAAATGCTTAATTTTAATCTAAACAGTGTACAATGTTTTACACTAAATAAATTATATAAAATTATTTTTTATTTAAAAAATATTTGTTTTTTATTTTAAAAAATTAAATACTACACAATTTCTTATTTCTTAAAATAATTTGTAACAATTATTTTCTCCATTTATAAGCTTTATAGCTGCTATTACAACCGACTTAGAGGCTTACAATATTCTGAAATTTATATATCTGTAGTTTCATTAATTGTATCCATGAAATTTCTTTCCAGTCCACGACCATTTGCTCATAGCAGTTGTATTCTAGAATTTCACATGAACTGAACTGCTTTTTATTTATTTATTTGATCTGAGAACTGAACTGAACTGCTTTGTATTCTAACAATGCATCAACAATATATATCAGATGACTGTTTTTTCCATTACTCCATAGATCATTTTTTTTCTTTTTACCTAACTAAACCCATACCTCAAAATATATATAGCCTAAGGGCAAACTCATAATTTGAACAACTTCATAGATGTGAAGTGACATTTATATCTTTGACCTTTAAACAATAAATTCAAATAATCATGAACTCATAATTATAATTGTATGTGAATATCCATCCATTATATTTATCGGTGGCTATCTAATTCAAACATAATGCCATTAATGTGGGGTTATTCAACAAAAAAGTAACCCTTCTTTTACAAACACTCAATCATAGATAAAGTTAAGATTTGATTTTAAACTTTTACACTAATTACAAAAAAACTTTTACCAATCTACCACGGTTACCTACTGCCAGTATTTGTTTTTTAACTTTGCCCAATGGCACACTCACGCCCCATATCTAGTTCTTGAAGCGTGGGTCGCATGGGACTTATTTTATTGAAATTAAGCACCCATTCTTCAAGCAAGCCGAATTGAAAAACAATTTTTTTCACACCACAATGTATCAGACCCCACACATCCATTTTCTTATTTCCTTCTACCCTTCCTCTGTTCCCATCTTGTTTCACACGGCTTCTGCCCCAAACATCTCTAACTTAGTTACCAATAACACTGCTTTATTCAATCATGGGAGCACTCTACCCTCTTCTTGCATCATCATCATGTATGAAACCATGTTAGAAGGTTACGTGCAGTAGCTGATAAGTAACGTTTTGTTTATAACTTATATATCCTCAAAGGTGTTCCATAACATCGCATATCACCCCATCTTTTGAACATGTCTTCTCCTTCCTGGCTCACCTCCCCTTCATGTTCCCCTTTGGCCATAGATTCATCTTCCCCTCCTGCACAACTCCTAGTTCAGTGGTTAAGGTTTATCTTCCTATCTCCATGTCCTCAGCGTGTTCTTCTTTCTGCCGTTGATCTCATCTTCTTGCTCACCCTCCTAGCCTTTGCAGCTCAAAAGCTCTATTCTCGGTTCAATTCAAATGCCAATTCTACCTCCTCCATCACTAAACCTCTTCTGCAGGACAAGGACTCTGATTACAAAGTTACCTTCTGGTTCAAACTACCTTTGTTGGTAACAATCCTGTTGGCCATAGCTTACACGGTTCTAAGCATCTTAGCCTTCACTCAGAGCAACCTTGCATCATGGACACAGATAGAGGCACTATTTCGGTTTGCACAAGCAATAACCAACATAGTGATAGTGATTCTAACGGTACACGAGAAGAAGTTCAAAGCTTCCAAGCACCCTTTGTCCTTAAGAATCTACTGGATAGCAAACTTGGTGCTTGCTTGCTTCTTTGCTGCTTCAGCCATTGTTCGCTTGGTAACTGTTGATGAAGCGAGGTTGGAGCCTAATTTGAGAGTGGATGATATATTCTCATTGGTTAACCTTCCATTATCTGTGTTCCTTTTCATAGTAGCCATGAAAGGGTCATCAGGGATTCATGTGATCAGAATATCTGATGTGGTTGAGAGCTCAAGAACATATCAGTGGCTTTCCAATGGTAGGACTTTGAGTCCTTATGCTTATGCTTCCTTGTTCTCCAAAACAGTGTGGCTTTGGATGAACCCTTTGCTCAATAGAGGGTACAAATCACCCCTCAAACTTGAAGATGTGCCCTCACTTCCTCTTGAATTCCGAGCTGAAAAGATGTCAGAGCTTTTCCAGAGAAACTGGCCAAAGCCAGAGGAAAACAGCAAGCACCCAGTTGGAGTCACCTTATTTAGGTGCTTCTGGAAACACATAGCTTTCACTGGCTTTCTTGCAGTTATTCGGCTTGCAGTTATGTATGTTGGTCCAATGCTTATTCAGAGTTTTGTTGACTTCACCTCAAGGAAAGACAGTTCTCCCTATGAAGGACTTACTTTGATATTGATCCTACTTGTGGCAAAAACAGTTGAAGTCCTCAGTGTCCACCAATTCAACTTCCACTCTCAGAAACTTGGCATGCTGATTCGTTCCAGCATCATCACTTCTGTGTACAAGAAGGGCTTGAGGTTGTCAAGTTCTTCAAGGCAAGCTCACGGGACAGGCCAGATTGTGAACCACATGGCTGTTGATGCTCAGCAGCTCTCGGATATGATGTTGCAGCTGCACCCTATATGGTTGATGCCATTGCAAGTTGCTGCTGCTTTGGCCCTTATCTATAACTATGTTGGCTTGTCTGCAGTTGCAGCCCTGCTTGGAACTTCTGTAGTGTTTGTCTTCACTCTGATTCGAACCAAGAGAAGCAACAGCTTCCAGTTCAGGATAATGACGAGCCGTGATTTGAGGATGAAGGCAACCAATGAGCTTCTTAACAACATGCGTGTGATTAAGTTCCAAGCATGGGAGGAGTATTTTGGTAACAAAATTCGAAATTTTCGCGAAGCTGAGCATGGTTGGATTGGCAAGTTCTTGTACTATTTTGCTATTAACATGGGAGTTTTGTCCACTGCTCCCCTCATGATAACTGTGCTTACCTTTGGAACTGCAACTTTTCTGGGGATTCCTTTGATTGCTGGAACTGTGTTCACAATAACTTCAGTGATCAAGATACTGCAAGAGCCAGTGAGGACCTTCCCTCAAGCTCTTATCTTGATTTCTCAAGCAATGATCTCCCTGGGAAGATTGGATGAGTTCATGACAAGTAAGGAAAGGGATGAGAATGCAGTGGAGAGAGAGGACAACTGTGACAGTGACATAGCTGTGGAGATAAAAGGTGGGAAGTTCTCGTGGGATGATGAGGATGGGAATGAGGCTCTGAAAGTTGAAGAGCTGGAAATTAAGAAAGGGGAACATGCTGCAGTTGTTGGAACTGTTGGGTCAGGCAAGTCTTCATTATTGGCTTCTGTGCTAGGGGAAATGTTCAAGATCTCAGGAAAGGTAAGCTTGCTTTGGACTCATCTACATTGTTTTGTGCATTTAAATTTAATTGCTTCTTGTTGCATGCAAGAGTTGCATAGAAGATTAGTATCATTACTCCATGAGTCCATGTTAACATAATTCTACATTGTTAAATCATCCATCACCAAATGCTCCTGAATGGGAGGGACATAGTACCATATATGTATCTGTTCCTAATCCTAAGCTCTCAGCGGGAAGACTAATCAACAATACCGAGCCAAACCTATTTGTGTTAGATATAAAACCATTCATAAGCTTTCACCTAATAGCTTAAGCTTTTGGGAGAGTTGGTGATTGACAAATTGAGGTTTGGACTCTATTTCAGTTAGCAGGTTACCAAATTATGATGATATTTCATACATTTTATATGACCATAATTTGGTTTTAAGTATTCATCAGAACTAGCAAAAGCTTTATTGGTGGTCAATAAATATCTGAATTTCTCTTTTAAATGGTGAAATTGGATGTAGAGGCTCTTCAATAGTACATTTACAAGAAATTTGTCATTGTGCTTTTCAGATGTCCTCAAAGGAGGTTTATTGATTTGTAAATGTTCTACTACTGTGAAGATTTACTTGTATTTTTCACAGTTGTCATCATTATTTCCCCTACTTTTTTTTCTAAAATATTATAGGTCAGAGTTTGTGGGACGATCGCCTATGTAGCACAGACATCATGGATTCAGAATGCAACCATCCAAGAAAATATATTGTTTGGTTTACCAATGAACAGGGAGAAATATAGGGAAGTTATAAGAGTGTGCTGCTTGGAAAAGGATCTTGAAATGATGGAATATGGAGACCAGACTGAGATTGGAGAACGGGGTATTAACCTCAGTGGTGGTCAGAAGCAACGTGTACAACTTGCTAGAGCAGTATACCAGGACTGTGACATCTATCTCCTTGACGATGTATTCAGTGCTGTTGATGCCCAAACAGGATCATTTATTTTCAAGGTAAGTACAAAGTTACAAATCCAGGCAATTGAAAACCATGAAAATATTTTGCCATGACCATTGGATAAATCAAAATGATATTGGCTTCCATCATAAATGAATTGCCAGTTCTAATACAATCACAAATAATGAAGTTCATGATTTCTCTTACTTGTTGCAGGAATGTATCATGGGAACTCTCAAAGATAAGACCATTTTACTTGTAACCCACCAAGTTGACTTCTTGCATAATGTTGATTCTATAATGGTATGTATATGCTCACAAGTCTCTTATGTGTTTTTCTGTCGAAAAATGCTAGACAGCCAGAATTTTTAGCAGAATGAGTTAACATGCTTTTTGACTCTTGTATGTATAAATGGTCCCTAACACTTTATTTCTTCTAACAACCACCTAAATTCTTTCAAATTTCTGGCTAATTTTTTTTTCTGACTATGTAAGATTTATTTTCTTGGATTAAGCATAATTTCCACTCCAAAGCTCCGATTACTTGTTCTACAATAAATAAACTTAAATAGTAAAGTAAGTTCTTTCAACTGAGCAACTTTGCTTGTGTTGATACCAACATCAAGGTGATGCGAGATGGGAGAATCGTGCAAAGTGGAAAGTATGATGAACTTCTCAAAGCTGGTCTGGATTTTGGTGCACTTGTGGCTGCTCATGAATCCTCTCTGGAGATAGCAGAAGCGAGTGATAAAGCAGGTGATAATTCTGGTCAGTCTCCAAAGTTGGCTCGTATCCCTTCAAAAGAGAAGGAAAGCACAGTGGAAAAGCAGCCTCAAGGTCAATCTAAGTCTGATAAGGGTACATCAAAGCTCATTGAAGATGAAGAGAGAGAAACTGGCCGTGTCAACCTTGAAGTATATAAACATTATTTCACTGAAGCATTTGGGTGGTGGGGAGTAGTACTTATGCTGGCAATGTCTCTAACGTGGATTATATCTTTCTTGGCGGGTGACTACTGGCTAGCAATTGGAACTGCAGCCGATTCTGCCATTCCTTCTTTCACGTTCATTATTGTCTATGCTATCATAGCAGCTATTGCATGTGTAGTGGTGATGATCAGAGCAATCTTATTTACATATTGGGGTCTAAAGACATCTCAAAGCTTCTTCATTGGAATGCTTCATAGCATCCTGCATGCACCAATGTCATTCTTTGACACAACTCCTTCTGGCAGAATTTTGAGTCGTGTGAGTTTTAACATCCCTTCAATTTTAATTTCTGCTAGCTAGTAAACAACATAGAACTATCATATTCTTCAAATAAGTTAATAGTGTTTGGACTTACTATTTTTTCTTATGAAATGTTTAGGTATCTAGTGATCTACTTTGGGTTGATATATCAATTCCAATGTTGGTAAGCTTCGTAATGGTGGCATACTTCTCATTAGCCAGCATCCTCATTGTCACATGCCAAAATGCTTGGGAGACGGTCTTCCTCTTAATTCCACTGTTTTGGTTGAATAACTGGTATCGGGTATGAATATGATATGTCATATGCCTACTCTTATTTAAATTTTAGCCTCTACCACTACAATGTTATGATCCAAAACCTGATGATGGATTTGTGCTGCATTTTTCTGGGGCCTCTCTTTGTTCCAAGTAATCTTTGACATTCAGGAATATTTAATTAATTCAAATAATGATTTAGATTTGGATTTTGGTAAATAATATGATCTTTGTGCACACTTAGTGTCTAGGCCTTTGGAACACTAGAGTCTGTGTCCAGATTTGATATTACAAGTAAAACAAAATATCCGGTGCATTTTTGACACTTTCTTTGTTCTGGTTTGCAGAAATATTACCTTGCATCTTCTCGGGAATTGACTCGCCTTGATTCTATCACAAAAGCTCCTGTCATTCATCACTTTTCAGAGACCATTTCTGGTGTTATGACAATCCGTGGCTTCAGAAAGCAGAGCGAGTTTTGTGAGGAAAATATTGACAGGGTCAATGCAAGTCTGAGAATGGATTTCCACAACAATGGAGCCAACGAATGGCTTGGTTTTCGCTTGGACTTCATGGGAGTCGTTTTCCTTTGCGTTGCCACCACTCTTATGATCTTTTTGCCAAGTGCCATTATTAGGCCAGGTATACACCCCTTCATGAAACTTCTTTACTAAGCAAGCATCATGGTTCATCTAGATAAAAACAAGAACAAAACAATGGCTTTTGTATTGTAGTACAGAATTATTTATTTATGAGATCTCATGCATAATATTTAGATAAATATAGCTACAAGACCAGTTCAATAGAAAAGTTGTCTTCTTATTGCTGACCGAGAATTATTCCAACCGATTTCATTTTGCTGTTGCAGAATATGTTGGTTTGTCTCTATCATATGGTCTGGCTCTCAGTGGTCTCATGTCATTTACCATAACTATGACTTGTTCTGTTGAGAACAAAATGGTTTCAGTTGAGAGAATAAAGCAGTTTACCAACCTTCCATCAGAAGCTCCATGGAAAATCCCTGATAGTTCTCCTCCTCAGAATTGGCCCAGTCATGGCAATATCGAGATACATAATTTGCAGGTAATTAAATTGTAGTCACAAACGGCTAAGTACTTATTGTTTTGCAAGACAAATTAATCTGGGGTGAGAGCCTGCAGAATCTAACCAAAATTATAGTATAATTAAAAAAACAGAAGATTTCACTTGACTTGACGGTACTAAGCAGCATGGAAGGTTTAAAGTAAGATATGATGTATAGATGGTACATCGAATTTGCTTACAAAAGAAAACATTTGAATTCAAGGGGACTTCTATCAATTTTTTATACATAAAAATGTAGGCATATAATGCAATGGTGTGGTGCAAACTTGGTTTTTTAAGTAATGATACTGACGATGAATTTCTTATAGTCATAGGTAACATGCATTCATTAACTTCTATATATAATCTTTGTTATGAAATTGTGGTGATCAGGTTCGGTATAGGCCAAATACTCCTCTAGTTCTCAAGGGAATCTCTCTCACCATTCAAGGAGGAGAGAAGATTGGTGTTGTTGGCCGCACGGGGAGTGGGAAATCAACCTTCATCCAGGTGTTATTTAGGTTGATTGAGCCTTCAGCTGGGAAAATAATTATTGATGGGATCAACATTTGCACTGTGGGCCTTCATGATCTGAGGTCTCGATTTGGAATTATTCCACAAGAGCCTGTCCTCTTTCAAGGAACAGTAAGAAGCAACATTGACCCCCTTGGATTGTATTCAGAAGAAGAAATTTGGAAGGTATATATTCCATTACATGCTTGTTCATTGGTTTGAATTCATAAAAGGGAAAACTAGAGAGGAAAGGAATATAGCACTCCAGTTAATAATTTGAGCTTCCCATAACTAATAACTTATTGTTTAATTTGTTGCTGTAGAGCCTTGAGCGCTGCCAACTTAAAGATGTGGTGGCTGCAAAGCCTGAAAAACTTGAAGCTTCAGGTCTCAACTCCTCTCATAAATCTCCTTTTAATAGAAAGCATTGCTTAAGATATGGATATTGATATTGCCATAGTATGTTTTACCTTCTTTCCTTGGTGACAATATGGGCTGAAATTAATGTACTTTACTATTTCTTAGTGGTTGATGGTGGAGATAATTGGAGTGTGGGGCAAAGGCAGCTGCTCTGCTTGGGAAGGATCATGCTAAAACGCAGCAAAATACTATTCATGGATGAGGCAACAGCATCTGTTGATTCACAAACTGATGCTGTGATACAGAAGATCATCCGGGAGGACTTTGCAGATCGTTCAATTATCACTATTGCTCATAGAATACCAACTGTCATGGATTGTGACAGGGTTTTGGTCATAGATGCAGGTATGAATATGGACCTGATGTTTATGAGCTTCTGCATAAGGAACTTAAAGAACAAAAATAAAAGCCATATAATATGCAGCTTCTACCTTTACTAATATTTTTCCATAAACCAAACATATAGCTTACAAGATGCCCTACAATGCAATTTTTGTTCAGTTGTCTAAACATTTAAGCCGTTTACTTTTACTACTTCAATTATTGCATCAAAGAACTATATAGATTGACTTTAATGCTAGATTGCTAGAATAATGAGTTGTGGGGTATTTGATATTTTTGACAGGTTTGGCGAAGGAATTTGACAAACCATCACGTTTGCTTGAAAGGCCTTCACTTTTTGGGGCATTGGTTAAGGAGTACTCCAATAGATCAACTTAAATATAGCTGCTGCTGCTTTTTACCTTTGCTACTAGCTTCGATTCTAACTGCTAAAATTTCCAGCAAGCTGCACCAAGGTCAAAGACATCAATCTGAAGCTCAACTTATGATGGTAGATCAAAATTTTTGAAGATTTTGATGTTCTTACCTATTTTTGGTAGTTGCAATAACTCGACAAAGATAATATGTAATAGAAAAAATTTGCATCATTGAGTTACAGAATCCAAGATTGACTGCAACTATTGTTTCTCTGGATGTGTGTATTATTCCTACTTTTTCTTGCTACAAGAAGCTATTTTAAAAACAATCCAAGCACGACAACATTGCCCTTCTATAAGCTCTTTCCAAAATTTGTGAAAATGATGTTTATTTATGCATATCTCAAAAACTGTTGTTGCTACAAGCACTGTCTTCTGTATAAGAAGATGCTAAAGCACTTTGAATATTAGGATTTGACACTATTCATATTCAGACCCTCCAGCTAATATTCTTTAATATCTATTAGTGCATGTAATAAAGGGTTAAGATTTTTCCACGAAGAAAATGATTAAGGTTTTGTTCATATTTTTTTTTCTAGTATAAATTATTAAGCATTTAATATAAAAAATTTAAAACAATACATTTAAAAATATATTCTTTTGAAATGTAAATTTAAGAATTTAATAACAAAATTTCTTATTATTATAGTCTTTTTCTCAATTTGTGTGTATCAAATTTTATCATCTAAGTTTAAGTATATATAGGTGATTCCAAGCACACTTGTGAATTTAAATTTTAATATGCCAAAATAAAAATCCGTTAATCTGTTTTTGATAGACTGTAAAGTAAAAGGAATTATTTTTGTATAAATCTAGAATACTTAAATTTGATGTATTTGATTAATTACATAATTAATTAATAGATAATAATTATAAATAATTAATAATTAAGTATTATAACTATTATGATTAATAATGTATTTGATCAAGTATATTTAATTTAAATGTTTTAAATTTATGTAAAATTTATCTTAAAACGTGTTTAAGGTCAATGTAATTACTCATCTAAATGTATTGAAATCCCAATTTTACAAAAATATCTTAAAAAAGATTTTACAAAAGTTCACAATTGAATTGTTTTATCTAAATAAAAAATTTAAAATTCAAAGAAATTTAATTACTTTATCTAAATAAAATATTTTATAAATAAAAAAATTAAATTGATGTAATTAAATTTTTTTAAATTTTAAATATCTTAAAATTTCAAAATATCTTATCCAAATACAATATTAGATTCTAATACTCAGAACTCATAATTATTGATGTAACATATTCCCCCCCAAACACACTATTCAGATGTAGAACTACAACTAACTTGACTTTGCATTTTACTACGAAGTGTGTAAAAAGTTATAATCATTTAATGAAAAAATTAACTATTGATATCATAATAAAATAGATGCAAGTATATTAAATTAAGTAATGAATCTTTTTATAGAGAGATAGAAATAAAGAATCAAAATAGTGTCGCATAAATCATAATTCACATTATTGAGATATTTACTTACAAATTTTCAATAAAATACTGTCATATATGAAACATCTTTTTTCATTTTCATTTCCTCTTCCATGATTTCTTAGTAAGAATTCTTTAGACACCACTCAAGTACTGAAACCTATCCTAAGTTCTAAGAAAATCTAATAAAAAAATAAAATAAAATCAAAATAGTGCAACTCTTTTAAAGTTTGCAGGAGCTTGCATTATGATTTTTGTATCTATATTTCTTTACATTAATGTTATGTGTTGTATTCTCAGTAAATTACGAGATTATTAAGACTTGCTTCCTTAATTTTCTCACATTTTTTACTTATGTGGAGCACCTCATGCCATAAAAAATCCAAAATTTGAATTTTGAGTGTTGGATTTCTATAATTTTGAAAAGAAAACATATTTTTAAACTTGATAAAAAAAAAAGATTTTCCTCTGTGCCGCGAAAGCAGAGCTCAGAAACCGAGACCCCTTCTTCACTGCAAAATTTTCAGGTTAGTCAACAGATCAACACCGCATACACCTCCAATTTCTCTTCAAACCCACACTGCTTCTGCTTCTGTCGCATCGAATTTGCGTTTCGTCTAGGTTTTTTCTACCTCTTCGACCCGTTACAAAAGAACCCTAATTCCCGAAATTCACGTGCTGGTTCTCACTGGACATGCCTGTTCTTCAATGGTGGTGCGTTTTCAGAGCTTTGCGATTCCATGTCCATCAATGGGTGTCATGACTAGCAACCGCAAGCGCCCCGAAGAATGCATGAATGTCAATCACACTTCATCTCCCATTTCTTCGGATTCTCACAGAAAAAGACCCAGATTCTCGAACCCCACCCGACCCGTATCATCATCCTTCAACAGCACGGTTTCCAGAATTTCCCGGTACCCCGAAGCGAAGCCACCGTTGGTTAGGGAGGTTCACGCCCCGTGTAGACCCCGAAAGTTTGATCTTTTCACGAGTCCCAGAAGAGAATCGAGCTTCGGGGCTAGGGCTACTGGTGATTTTCAGAAGGAGGAGATTGGTTTCGATATGGGCAATGCTTTGGTTCGCAATTGCGAAAAAGCCAAACGAGAAGCATTAGCTTTCTGCAGGTATTTGCGAAAGGGCAAGGAGGTGGTGATAGACGTGGACACTGATAGTCACAATAATAGTCACAAGTATTATGAGGTTTCGGATGATTCGAGTATAGAAGAGATTCAGATTATCGAAGATGGGGGGCGCTCTGTGGTAACAGACCAGAGATGGCTGGGGAGTGATGGGGTTGTTGTGGCTGAGATACATGATGTGGATGCTAAGGTTGTAGATGGTGGCATTCAGCAGCAGTCAACATCATCAGTGGTTTCTGAGTTGACTAATAGTAACTTGAAGGTGGTCAATGCTGGAAAGAAGTGGGAGTCTTTGGCTCTGAGTCCTCAGCATGATCTTTCAAGTGTTCATGTCTATAAGAAGTTGCTTGAGGCTGTTGATAGGAGAAATGCTACAATCGATAGGCTGAGGTTTGAAATTGAACTGAACGAGAAGCGCAGGGACACACATGGTTTGTTGCATCCGAAGAAGGAACCAGTAGAGGTGAAAACTTGTAACTTGTTAACTGACCTGTGTTTGTATATTTGGTTGTTTAGGCATTATTTCTTATTGAGTAGTATTTTGCTCTTTTCGTAGATATGTTCAATTTTTATTACTATTGCTTAGCAGTGTGCTGGTGTGTTGGTTGAGGAATGAAAAAAAGTCTAAATGTTAGTGCAATTCACCTTAGTGTTACTATGGCTTTCAGGAAGTGCCGCGTGAACCTTTTGTCTCTCTTACAAAGGGGGAAGAAAAAGAGGTTGCTCGTGCCTTTTCTGCCAACCGGTATACTTTGATGATTAGTCTAAATGTTATTGAGAAGAGTTTAATCTGTATCATAGCTCATTGAGGACTTGCTTCTACAGGAAGAAGATCTTGGTTACCCATGAAAATTCTAACATTGAAATCACTGGAGAAAAGATTCAGTGCCTTAGGCCGGGTGCGTGGTTAAATGATGAGGTGATCTTGTTTGCTTATTATTTGTTTATCCTTTGTTGATTTACTGTGGAAGAAAATAATTTGATACCCTTTTATATCATGATTTGACATTGTTGCACCATGAAATTCAGTGATAGATGTACCTTAATTGTGCAGGTGATAAATTTGTACCTTGAGTTGCTGAAAGAGAGGGAGAAAAGAGAACCACAGAAGTTTCTGAAATGTCACTTTTTCAATACATTTTTCTACAAAAAGGTAGAATACCTCTTCACCTGATTATTTAGTGTTGATTTAGGAAAATAGCTTCACCTTTAAGAAGAGGGAGCCATTTTCCTCCTCTTGAAGTATTTGTTTCTGTTGACCAATAAATTATTGTCAGGAAATTGTTATATTCATCTATTGTTATTTTTCAATATTACTAGTTACTTAAAGTTCACATAACCACTTAAAAAAGTCACATGATTTTATATTCTAATCTTGACCATATATGAATGATCCAATAGTTAGGATTTATTCTTCTCACTCTCATAAAAAGGAGAGTAATACAAAATGACGGAGAGATAAAGGGAGATGTAAACCATAGGATTCAAGCTGGATGGATGAAATGGAGGAGTGCTTCAGGAGTTATTTGTGATAGAAAAGTGTCTCTCAAGTTTAAAGATAAATTTTATTGCACAGTTATAAGGCTCGCGATGTTGTATGGTACTGAATGTTGGGCGGGTTAAAAGCCAGCAAGAGCATAAGATCAGTGTCGCTGAGATGAGGATATTGCATTGGATGTGTGGCCATACAAGACAAGATAAGATTAGGAATGAATGCATTAGAGAAAAAGTAGGGGTAACACTTATTGTGGAAAAGATCGGAGAATCTCGCCTTAGGTGGTTTGGACATGTAAGGAGAAGAACCTTAGAAGGCCTTGTAACAAGAATAGATCAGGTGAATGATAGCCCAATAGCTAGAGGTAGAGGGAGACTAAGAAAGACTATTGGTGAAACGATTAAAAAAGATTTAGATTTAAATGATATTTCTGAAGACTTGGTTTATGATAAGACACAATGACGTCGTTTGATTTATGTAGCCGACCCCACTTAGTGGGAAAAGACCTAGTTGTTGTACTCTCACAAAAAGGAGAGATTCTTAAGTACTCTGGGAGTATTACAACACTCCATTGAAAACATAACACGTGGCACCACATAACTATACATGCCGTTGGATTAAAAATTAGAAAAAAAAAAATAGATCTGGACGGTTGTTAAACTATTGAGAGTATTATTCTCGGAGTATGTAACTATTTTTCCACAATAAGCCACTTTTCTCACTTGACATGCCCCCTATCTATGTGTATTTACACACACATACATACTATAGGGTCAAGATCCATTAACGTTAGTGTAAACGAAAATCATTCTTGCACCAATAAATAAATAATTTTGTATAGGATGAACATTTACAATCTCCACTGTCCCAGTGAAATCATATTTCATGTATATCGTGCTTTTGAGACTCCACTTTAATTCAATATTGTTTTCTACAGCATAAACATATCTTAAAATTAATATAATGTACATTTGTAGAAATTGAAACTATACACTGTTTGATCACATACTTGTAATTTAAGCTTTCTGAACTTTGCATGATTGACATGAAATTTTTTATAATTAAACAATTGGATTAATTAAAATCATTTTCTATAAGGAGTTATTTGATGATGTAAGCAGTGGTGTAACCATGTCATGTTCACCCTGAGGGGGGCGATCCCCCCTCCCCAAATTTTTTGAAATTGCCAAAATTCCCTTTAAGTTTTAGTTTTTTTTTAATAAAAATATAAACCTAACCCTTTAAATTTTTTATTTTGTCCCCCCAAAGTTTATATCCTAGATCCATCCCTGTATATTAGACTGTTAGTGCGCCCATTCTTATATTGGTGTCAACAAATCCTAACTCGTGTATGTATTCCATAAAAGAAATGGAACCTCAATGACTTGGACTCTTTATTGCTTGGATGATCATTTCTGTTTATTATTGTTAGTTTGATCTTTTCCCTTTTCCCTTTTCCCTTTTTTTGTTCCAATCTTACTTTCTCTAGCAAGGTATAGAAGAAACAGGGGTGCTTTGGGCTAGTGCTTCACAAAGTTCACTCTAATTCATAATTGTCCAAAATTCATTCATTATCCTAGTGCTTCTGATTGACCTAGAATTTCTTTTTGTGGAATGTCTTGATGTTTGCCAGTTGCCACTGATTAATATTATGAACAAGACACCCCATCCAGGCCATATAGGGGAAAAAATAGAACCGTCATCAATAAGATATGCATGTTATCTATATTTGTAATTTGTAATTTAGTCATGTTGGTCAGATATTGATGCTCTTTATTTTGAATGTTAATTGCCAGTTAATAAGTGGCAGGAATGGTTATGATTTCAAATCTGTGAGAAGATGGACCAGCCAAAGGAAATTGGGATATGGTCTAGTTGAATGTGATAAAGTAATTATTTTGGAACTAATTTTTCGTTTTTCTTTTTCTTATGGTCAATCGAATTGGTTTTCATGCTGATATTTTACCTGATTTGTTGTCATTACCAGATATTTGTACCTATTCATAAAGAGATCCATTGGTGCTTGGCTGTTATCAATAAGAAAGATCAGAAATTCCAGTATCTTGACTCATTGAAAGGAATGGATAACCAAGTGCTGAAAATGCTGGTAAAGTTTTTGGTATTTTTAATTTAACTGTAATTTTCATTTTCCAAGCTGCATATTGCTAATTAAAGGGTAATGGACGTGATCAAAGTCAGAACATTTTCTTTGGTTTTATTCATTAATATTTTTCGTGACATTGTAAAATTGTGGTTTGTTTTGTTTCTTTTATTTTTGTCATTTCATTATTATTATTAATATTTGCAATGTGGGGTGATTTGAGGTTAGGGTGATTAATTAACCCCATTTTTTATCTCGCATGTATTATATAAAACAAAGTATGTGATAAACTGGTGTGTTGTTTTCAGTCAAGATTCGAGGAGAAAGCATTGTGTAAATGACATGAAAATTGAAATTTCAGTCCTGCTTTAATTTGGACCCTTCCTTCTAATTTTCTTTTTAATCATTGGAAATCTTGTGCCTTTTTATTTTAGTACTTGTAGCTGACAAGTCACCTAAGATTAAGCTAAGGGCAACTGATTTATATCTCATCAGTTGCTCAAGTTAAAGTTTTGTTGAATTTCAAAACAAGTCAAACTCTGCTTTCTCAAACTGGTTGTTGAATCAAACATAAGTATGATGCAGAAGATTCAGTTTGATGGGTTTAAGATCTTGTTTGTCCATTTGACGTGCCAGCTATTGACAACTTATGAAGGTCAAATATCAAACATGTGTCTGTGATGCCTCCAGTAATTAACAATAAAATCAAGTGGATTAGGAAGGAAAGTTAACAATTAAATTTGGTATACACTTAAACAGATAAAAGTGATTGAATATACTAAGTAGATTTAAGCAAACAACCAAGAAAAGTAAAGAAAAAGAAATTTTGTAAATTAGAATGTCAATTGCAGTAGAGGTTTTGCATGAAATCAACTTAAGAGAAATCAGAGCTAATCTAATAGATAAATCGGGAAAGAAATATAAAGTAAGAGAGCTACCTAATTAGCAAATAAACTGTGATTATTGCCTAAACTTCTGTGTTTTGTAAGTTTGACTGTGGTATATGAATTTAAACGTTTAACATTTAGATAATCAATTTATAATTTTGTACATTGTAGATATAAATCTGTTTCCCAAGAATGCTTCAGATCCTACTAATTTTAAATTAGAAATTATTATCAGTTTTTAGCTACATTTTTAAGTAACTTAAAATTTAATTATATGTTACATGGAAATTGTGCATTGCTTTACCAATGTTGTTAATTGGTCTTGTTGGTTTTTAAATCTTTGACACACCAAATAAATGTAAGTTGCTTTGGTCAAAAGCAGGCCTTTGTCTAGCCTTTGGTGCCTAAGTGTGCCTTGCACTTCTTTAAACACCAGAGGTGGCGACTGTGGCAAGTGTCATCTTTTCTTAGTTTAAGTTATCTTAACAAACATTTTGAAGCTTTGAAATTTTATATTTATGTTGTCACTCATTATTTCACCAAAGGCCTGAGTTATTATCACATTTCTTGCAGGAATTTATTAAATTAGAAACTGAGGAAAGATATACATGTATTTACATTTGGCTGTTGCATGGTTTATCTAATGTTTATCGTTGATGTCTCCCAGGCTAGATATTTTGTGGATGAAGTGAAGGACAAGACTGGAAAAGATATTGATGTAAGTTCTTGGGAAAAAGAATTCGTTGAAGACCTTCCTGAGCAGGAGAATGGGTTTGTATTCTAATCTTCTGCAAATCACTTTATGAGATCATCTTTTAGTTTAGTGTTCTATGGCCCCACTTTTTTAAAAGAAGAGATATCTGCAATAAAAAATGAGTTTTGGTAACTTTTCAATAACATTTTTTAACCCATAAGCGTATCTTACTTAATAGAGAAAACAACCTAATAGATTCGTCTTAAGAAAGTATCCTGAAGCAGAGCATATAAATGATATCTTATCCTCAACCTGCATCCTTTATATAATGAATCTATTTTTCTTACAATTTTAAAATTGAAACTAAAGTACTAATGTACTATGTGTAGATAACAAATATAAAAAAAGGAATTATTAGATAAATAGGAGGGAGAAAAGTTACTTTTTTTGAATGGCTATAAACAAGCTATTACAACAACCAAATCCTTTTCCCATTAAGTGGGGTCGGCTACATGGATCAAATAACACCATTGTGCTTTGTCAGAAACCATGTTTTCAGAAAGAGCCATTTAGCTCTATGTCTTTTTTAATGGTTTTCTTTATAGTTTTTCTTGGTCTCCCTCTATCTTTAACTATTGGATTATCTTCCATCTAATATACTCTTTTTACTAAGGCTTATAATGGTCTTTTCATCACATGGCCAAACCACCTAAAGTGAGATTCTACCATTTTTTCCTCAGTAGGTGCTATCCCTACTTTTTCTCTAATGCATTCATTATTAATCCTATCTCACTCATCTAGCACGACATCCTCATCTCTGCTACACTGAACTTATGATCTTGTTGGCTCTTTACCGTCCAGCATTCAGTACCATAAAGCATCGTCAGTCTTATAGTTGTGCAGTATAATTTACATTTAAGCTTGAGAAATATTTTTCTATTACAAATAAGCAAACTATTAAATATATTATTTATGCACTGACCGACCGTAGTTTGAACTTACACCAATCTCTCTTTGACTCTGTCTATTAATCTCTTGATTGATTGTCATTGAGATATTGTTCGGACTAAGCTATTCCTATGGCCTTTGTTTAGGAAGTTTGAATATTGCTGTTCCTCTTAAGGTTAATACCAAGTTACCAAGTTGGTCATTGGTATTATTTTCTGGTATTGATGCACATAGTTCTTGGTTGCCAAAACTTGATAGTATGCACACAGTTTCTTTTTTGGAATAATTGATTAATTTAGTAATCTGATACTTGATCATAAAATGGTTTCATTGGATAAAAGCTTTCTGTATGTAATTAGTCTAAGAGAGATATTGTAACTTTTTTTATCTGCACTTTCTTGGAAGACCTTCTCTAATATTGAGCTTGGTAGTAGTGAAAATGGAAGTAACAGAAATGAAATATTTGACATCACTAGTTTTCAAATACCTTCTCAATTTTCATTACTTATATTTTTCCACTGACCTTGCACGCCCCAAGTTTTCAGGATTTGTTGCAATTCGAAACAGTTCAAGTTAGCAGCAGTTTTTGGTGAATTATTTTCTAAACAAAAGTTTGTATTTGAACAGGTTTGATTGTGGAGTGTTTATGATCAAATATGCTGACTTCTATAGCAGAGGCCTGGGGCTGTGTTTTAATCAGGTAGGACATGGAGCGTTCCATTTGTAGTAGGAAAATTATGCTTTTGTTTTCTATATATTTTGTTATGTTGATGTATTTTCTTTTTTCTCATGTCAATGACTCTAGCCATTCCGTGCTCAGTAAGGAATGAAATTATGAAAATTAATTCCTTGAAATCTCTCAAAATCAATAACTCAATAGTCATTCACCCATGTTCTATAGTGAGCTACTGCCAAAAATATTTCTAGGCAAAATGTTTCAAGTGTTATTAATTGCTTTAAATCTCTCAAATTCTTTAAATTTAGTGGTCTTTGTACATTGCGCATGGCATGACAAAAATTAATCTAGTACCGATGTTTCCTTGCCAGAACCTTAAAAGATCCAATGGATGGCATATTTTGAGCCTCATAAGATCGGCTGAGGAAGCCTTCTTTTAAAAAAAAAGAATACTCTTTTTTATATCGTTACAGAATTGATTTTCTCTTTCTATTTGTAGGAACACATGCCTTACTTCCGGCTTAGGACAGCTAAGGAGATTTTGAGATTGAAAGCTGACTAAGGAAAGGAGTGATCGCTCATCAGTATTCCAATACTTTGTCTAGGATTTTTGGTATGAGAAATTCAAAAGGTCATTAATGCCTAATTGGCAGCACTTGTTGATGAAGGATCCTTCACATTTGGCAATGTCTTAACAATAGCCATTCTAGAGTTAGGGCATTTGTTAGCTTGGATACAGACACGTATGGTCCTGGTGTCCGGGTGCAGCATGGCGGTAGTGTTAGAATGCAGTAGGTTGTATATGCTATACAAGTGTGAATTATTAGATGAGGCATTGTTTCAAGGTTGAGGTGTTAATTATGTAATGGTAAATCTGCTTCCTCCCCATTTTTTGTGTCTGGTTTTGCTATTTGAGTGCATCTATTGATTTGCTTCTTTCTATTCAGTTTTGCTATATTGTCTGTTCTGATGTCAAGGGAAATGAAAAGTATAAAAAATAATGATATTTGCTTTGGTTTTGATTATGGTAGGCAATGCTTTTATATGATATGACGTTGTGCAGCATTCTAGGCTACTCTCCATTAGTGCAAGACTGTAATTCCACTTGAACATTTAATGATATAACCCAATGAATACGATCTTTTTTCGGTCACCAAATTTAGTGGCACCGGTACCCAGTTAACTAGGAAAATAGCGTAGTTTTAATTTCTTAATTTTCAATTTGCAAGACTAAGACTGGTTAGGTTTAATGTCTCCAGGCCATTTTTTCAAAAAAGTAATAATGCACGAGTCTTTTTTTTTTTTTTTCTGGGGTACTAGTCTGTTTAATAGTTAGTTATATTACGAGAATTGACATAGAAGAATCAATGAAAAAAAAAAAAGAACAATGATACATATATAAATAAAGAATTTCAAAGAAATCTCACATAACATAAAATAGTGTAAATCATAATTGTCTAGGTTAAATTGACTCAGTTCGCTTGAGAAATTTGTGACCTCAATTCTAGGTCGGTCCAGTCATTCAATTGGACTGTTTTTCTTAACGACTCGATCAAACCCGGCAACATACTCGACGGGTTGACTCAATTTTTTCCTTCTTTTTTTTAAGAATTGAAACTTTAAAAATGTAATTTTTAAGATTTAAACTTTGTACCTAAAGTTTTTTATTATGAAATGTATTTTATCACTAGATTATATGTTCCTATTTAGTAGGATTCTCAATTTTTTAATGTATATTATTTTTCAACTAATAGGTTATTATCACTTTTTGTTTGGAAGTATTTTTTTCTCATATACTATTTTTTGTTTAGTGTATTTTTAATATAATTTTTTATACTAAATAATTTTTCATATAATATTTTAAAAAATATTTTTTTAGTTTAAGTTTTCGATTTGATCGTTTAACCTGTGATTGGACTGTTGACTTAGTGACCTGTCTTTCTAATCAAGTCAACCTCTGATCGGAATTATATATATATGGTGTAAATGTCAAATATCTTGAAATGTATTATATTGTATGCTAATTGTTCTTTTAAAATAACAATACAAATTTGATATATTAAAATTGTTTAAATTAATGGTGAAAGAGAAATAATGCAATATTTTATTTTTATTTATTGTTACTTAATATGGAAGACAAATTGTTTTCAATTCACTTCCCTGCTAAATTAGTGGTGAAGATTTTTGAATAAAATATAAACCAGTTAAACTTTACTTTAATCAGTTCCATATTTTTGTACCAAATAAATGTAAAGAAATTCCTGTTCTAAAATTTCCATCTTTGACTTGGTCTAATTACACATTCTACCAAATCTACCGAATGCACATGAGAAAAATGGATGTTTACATCAGATACATTACGCTACGGTACACTTCTCGAAGTAACTTTAGAGTTCATATTTTAACTGCGTTTTCATGTCTCGCAATCTGTATAGTTTACATTGCACCCACGAGAATATATTACAAATTTTCCCATAGAAAAGGTCGAAAGAGATAAGATAAAACAGAGCATAAGTTGAAAAAGTGGATCTTATTTTTGTATCCGCACTATATATATATATTTTAACTCTGCCCTCTCAAACTTAAAATTTTGGGGCAGATAACCCACATAGATTACACCAAATTTGCAAAGGCGTGAGGTGGCCAAAATATCACACAAGGGCATATATACATATAGGGAAATTTGATTAGAATATATCCAACAAAAGATCCATTTATATCAAACAAAACCTTTCAACTATATTGCTAACAAATACAAGAATACATATCATCGTTGACATTGAATAAGAGAAACCGAGTCCCTTATTAACGGGGAACTCTTTTTCTACTTAGTATCTCCTGTTCTTTTAGTCGATGTTGGAATCTCGCTAGGCGAGCTTGAAGACCCACGAGACTAGCTGCTTTACGAGAAAGCACAAAGCTCAATTGGGATACGTAGTTGTCAATAAGGCTTCCTGGCTGGTCCACTTCTGCCAAGAGTTTCATTTCCTGAAAACAAAAGCAATACAAGATGAGCACAAAATAATAAATCGTCTACAAGTTATCTGAAATTTTAAAACTCCACTAATTTATTTTTCCTATTCTATAATTTTTTTTAAAAAAAACTGACACGCATGCTAGTTCATGTCTAACAGCATCTACTATGGCACAATAAAAAATAAGAATAACATAAACTGCAGTACAAAAACTCGAGTCCTGAAGTGACCTGACAAAAGCAATTAGAAATTGAATTTCAAAAATTAATGTAACCTAAAGAAAAACATGTAATAACTCACTTCACGAACAATCTCCATTGTGTCCTCAATTTCTTTCCTATGAGCAGCAATTAGTGCTTCTTCCTCCTGTAAAAAGTACAATAAAGAAATTAAACAGATAGCATAAACAAGTTTATATTCAACTGAAAACTGGTTATGGGTAGTTCCACATATTTGACAAACCTCAAGTATTGCACTGATATTCCCGTCAGGAGAGGATTCTGCTTCATAAACCCTGGATCCAGCGGTAACAGTGGTATAATTCCCTGTGCTCTGCTGCTTGGAGATTGTGGTGAAGAGATCAGAACCATTGGCATCCCTTTTCATCCAGTTTGCAGGCCTTTCAGACTTCTCATCCTTAGACCCTTTTCTGCGTGGGGAAGACACCTTTTGCACTTTCTCATCTGTATCATTTTGTGAGTAAGAGTTCATCTTTTGACTGGTAGAATCACTGTATGAGTTCTTCACGTCAAACCTCTCCCTGTCCATTGAAGCAGAAGCCAATCCTTTTTCCTCTCGCCCATTGAATAGGTAACTTGAAGAAAAACTTGATGGCGGTTTGTCGACATCAGCAGCAGAGTTGTACAAAGAATTTTCCTTCTCAGCAAATTTCCTGCCCATATCCATTGCTTTCTCTTGACGTTGATCATTAAAGTCCTCTGCACCAGCACTAGCTGGAAGGGATGATGTGGATAAAACCTCCTTATTAGCTTGTGGTGCCAGATTTGGTACCTGGTCTTTTCTAGGATTTCCACTTTTAGATAGACTTTTAACCCTGTTCACATTATGATGAAACAGTTAATATATGCAACATGAATGTCCACGAAAGAAAGGAGGCACCCTGTTATGAACATAATGTTAAAGCTCATAATAGGGAAACACATACCGATCTGCATATCTCAAGGTATTAAGCGTGTGTTCACAAGACCCAGCACCTGGAGATATACAAGAGATCATAACAGTCTTTGAATTGCCCACAAAGGAGTCACGAAGCACTTCTGTAAGTTTGCTTCCCCGAAATGGAATATGGATCTGGTCATTGTCTAGAGCACGAATGCACTCCTTCAAAGCCAAAAGACTCTTATTGATTTCTGCTCCTTCAATCCTATAGCGGAGATACATAAAAGTTGTAAAGCGAAGTGATTTGTTAATATAAGAAAAAGTGCTTGATCTGAATAGGTAAAATTGCCATAAGGCAGGGATGGAAGGAAGCCACCAAATCTTGTTTGCAGCAGTTACATGAAAACAACATACTAAAATTTTGATAATAAATAAACAACCAACATGTTTGTACATTTGACTTCTATTTATAGAGTAATCCCACATAATTATAATAATTTGTGCAACTAGGTAGTCCTCAGTTTATTATACTAAATCTTGTTTGAAATTTGAAAAACAATAAAACATCAACGCAATAACTCAATTCTAAGAAGACAGACAACTTCAAAAAATACATATATAATTTACTTTGAAGTCTTGATTTTTATTATCCGTTCACAATAATATCATATATAAATTCAATAACTACTAAGAAAAGCTTTTAAGAAGTTTGCTCTCAACCAGAAATATTAAGTAGCAAAAAGATTCGGATTATGCACCAAAATTTTCTCATTGCATTGTTAAAATGAGGTGCTCAACAAAAATCTTCATGCATAGAACATTCCATGAAGCACCATCAAGCAGTTGATTTTTGAGGAGTTCAAAACATTAAGCAAATAATTTAAATGTTTAAGTACCGTGTCAGACGATCATTGTCAGTAGTGTCAGCACCTCTTTCACTTCCAGCAAGATCAATAAAAGAAATCTTCCCCACAACCTTCCCACTTCTTGTCTCATTTCCATCATTGTTCCGCCTGCTCTCTTTCACCTCACTGTGCTTCTTTACAGCAAGTTGTAAGATGGCATGTGACCTGGAGGACTCCTCATTAGCACCAGTGGATCCCGTACTTCTTGCAGCATTCCCCTTTTCAATGAATTCTTTGACAATCTGTACATCAGAAACTTCAAATTCTTGCAGTCCTACAATGCAAACTTGCTGTCGTCCATCTTCCCTCATGCAAAGTTTCCTATTCATAGAGTAACAAACACAGCCATTCGGCAATCTATTAACACAGCATGCACCAAAGAGCAAATAAAACATGTCGGTTGATGCACTGAGTAAGCAAGATGACATCTGTAAAATGCATACTAATTGAGACAGATATTTACATTCCTATACAGCCAAAATTACACAGAAAAATGAATGCATGATGCAGGATAAAGTTAAGGAGTGATGCTTGATATTAGAACAAATATTTATTAAAGCATTTGAATCGTCGACACAAACATTAAAATTGCCCTCTCCTAATTAAGGCCCAAATCCCAAATACAAAGCACTTATACCAACCTTGTCTGCACATTCCTGTCATCAAAATGCATTTTAACTAATACACCCAGTGTATTCATATGAAAGAAAAGAAAAAGGTAAAAAATATATATAAGGAAAGAAATACCCACTTTCTGTCACTAAGAAGATCAAAAAGTTTTCCACCGTATATCTCAAAGTAGCTAAGCCACAATTTAAATCTCTGATTTCGGTAAACTGGCTGATGCAACTGTCGAACAAGATCTTCTGCAGCTCTGAGTGGTAATGGTTGCATTGTGTATGTTTTGCCACTTCCTGAAAGTAAAACATTATTAGCATCTTCGTAATGAATGCACGTGATTGAGTGGCTGTTCGAGGATCAAGCACAGCTATGGAACATGAATGACCAAACTTATACGGTGCCAACAACTAGAAATTCTGCTTCATGGAAAGGTTTCCATGATACATTTCAAACCTTCAATTACATGTGCAATTGCATTTATCATCAAGTTCGAAATGTCATCTCCATCTAGACCAAGGCCATCAAAAGCCTCGCACTCTCTCAACAAATGAGTATTTATGATCATTTTGAGATGTTAAATATATTGGCCTATATCACACATGCTGACATGCCAGCCAGGAACAACATTACATCCCCCCCCCCAAAAAACAAACAAAAACAAAAACAAAAAACAAAATAACCCCTATCCTTTCCTTGTTCAATATGTTCAAATACTGACACTATCAAGAACTAGCAACAAATGCTATAAACAAACTAGTAAAGTTAAACAAAAAAAAAAGCACATAAATAGATAATATTGAAAAACTAAAAGGTTTGAAATGTAAAATTGGACGATACTGATAATTTGTTACAGGTATGATATCAATAGCAAACAAGAAATTTCTCACCTGTCTGACCATAAGCAAAACAGGTAGCTTTGGTTCGCTCAAAAATTGTAGGAATAATTGGTTCTACTGTAGCTCGGTATACCTGTTATTGTAAAGCAATCATGCCTTAGATCAAACAAATCAAGACAAAGACAAGCATTCACTTCCATAAACCCTAAATACTACAATAACAAAGGAACTAAACGGTGACATCAAAACAATTGAAAAAAGTAATTTATTAACAAACAACAATAAAATTCAATCTTCGATAAGAGATGCCTTACTTCATCATTGGTAACATGCTCATCAAGAACAGCATCAAAACAAAACTCATGCTTCTCCACATAAGCCGTCAAATCAACCTTTTCATGATAGAAGAAACAATCAGATCATTGAGCAGTAAGGAAAAATAAGAATATTAATATAAAAGAGAACTCAATATTGAAACAGCATTAATTCAACCTTTGGACTGAATATAGTTATAAATGGTAAATAGTGCTTCAATCCAATATCTGAACAAACCTTTAGTTTGGGTTCATGGACTGTCAAATATGCATTGTCAGATACAGTTACAATATCATCCTCCTTCTTAGCAAGCTCTTTCTTGTTTAAAGGTCTTTTGCGTACCTAAAACATGCATTAAAAAGGAAAATTTTCAAAATTTTATTGAAATAAAATAATTATAAATCTCCTTCAAATGTTAATAAATCAAAAATTACATTTTAATTCAAGAATGAAAAGGTTGAAAATGATGTGAATTACCGTGTATGAAATCTTAATAAAAAAATGCATTTTCCTCATCAGTTTCTATACCAAATGATGATGGTTTTGGCGAAATTCTTCTGCTAGTCAGAGAAACAATGATGATAAGGGTGGTAGTAGTAGTAGTTGTGTTTGTTGTTTGTTGTTCTATTCCTAAAATATTAAAGGAACAATGGACAGAAATCAAACTCCCAATATGTACTTGCTACGACTTTCAATACATATGGAAGTCCCCCAATGCAGCATATGAAAAATCAGATCTTTCTACATGTTTTAATGCTTGTATGAAGTTATGCATGTATATCTAGGTTACTTATGTCTATAAAATATTAACATACCACAACTTTAATCTTAGCAACATTATTTTCCCTTGTACTATTCTCTTTTTCATTTGTAGGTAAAGAAATTGATGCATCAGCATCTGCTTCTCCTCTTTCCAGCCTGTTGTTAATTGGATTGAAATCATCTTCAAATACTCTAGTATCTCCAGGCATGAAGGGTGATGGCTCAAAAGGTTCTGAAATAACATGCTGATAACAGGGAAAAAAAATTAGAGCCAACAAACACCTGTAAGCACCAATACTTGTACTTCTACTGCAAGAAAGTTATGCTAAATGCAAGAACATAAGGATCAGAGAGAATAAACATGCGCAATTAAACAAATTGAAACAGAAATGCTACAGGTTAAAGGTTCAGACATTCAGATCCAAGGTTACTGTCTAAATTGCCGGTTATATAACCTAGGATTTTGATCATCACCAACACAAGCAGTTGCATAAGATGGTATAAACAATTGCAAAACTTTTCATGACAAACTGCTAGTAATTAATCTGATGTGATACATAGATGACAACATCACATGTAGAACATATTTTCTCTATAAACTGTAGAAAATGCGTCAAACTATAGTCTAATGGCTTACTTGAATTAACAGGCCACTATCATATAATGAGTCATACCTCAGACAAAAGCTCTGTATCATCCATAGCATGAAGATCCAAAAGCCCGGCTCCAAAATCCCCCCTGAACTCAGGAGAATAAAAGCCATCCGATGCAGCCCCTCCACCAAAAGTTTGGGTAGTGGGCGTATATGGCTCTGAACCAGATTCCCCATTAAAATTGAGGTTTCTCATTAACTTTAAAAGCCTCTGCTTCTCTTCAGCAGACTGTGCTCCATAACCCTACGACAATGTCATATTCATCTATGTCACCTCATCGACTACCATCATATCCCACTATATATAAAAATATAACAACATTTGGCATATTTGACCTATTTGACCTATACTACACTCAATGTAAGCTTCTAAAAAAAAGAAAAGGTACACATAATTATTCCTTAAAATGCAGGATAACTCAAACTTCAAAGAGTGATATAACATACATGTAAGCAAGTGCTACAAAATTTTAACTTACACACACTTCATCCAAAACACGAAAGACATTATGATACGCATAATCTACCAAACTCCCTTTATCTAGCAATGACCAAATATAAAATATTCATGTAATAATATGATTATATGAATAATAAATCACTCAAGCATACAGAATCATGGGAAATTCGCAGATGCACAGCCTATAAACATACAGTAGCATGATATGCTATAGTCAAACACCTACATAAAATAAGGAAACGAAAAGCAGAGTGTTATGCATAATATCATCTCAACTAACAGAAATTCAAACAAGAAGGGAACCTAATAAATTCACAATTCTATGAAACAGGCAACAATTGAAAAGTAAATTACTGATTAAAGCACAAAGAAGCAGTTTCCTTCCTAAGAGGGGCGAAGCGAAAATACCTGCATGAGAAGGTTTGGGAGGAGGCGATGATCGATGCCAGTGGAAGCCAAGGGAGAGGCCAGATGCTGCAAGCCGGCGGACTGCAACCACCGCGCCATGACGGCGTCTCCGGCATCGGTGGCGGCGGGCCCCGCATTGTGCAGAGAGCTGCCGTCGTAGAGAGCAGTGGCGGCGGCGGCTGCATTACTCTGCTGCATCTGGCCACCCACCACGTGGCGCTGCGAGCGTCGTTGGGGCGCCAATTTTCAAGATCTGTTCACACGCGCTTCAAACAAACACACACATTGGTCATCGTCATCATCACAATAAGAAACGAAAACAAATAATCAAAAATTCATAATCACAACAAAAGAGAGAGAGAGAGAGAGAAAGCGAGGGAAATGAAATGATCGGAAAGGAAAATCGGGAGACTCACGAGAGTGAGGGGAGAATTGGAATTCGGAGAAGAACATAAAATCAAAGTGAGTGAATACTGAATCCAAATCGGCAATGCAATTGGACAGAAAGAAAATGCAATGGGATTGGTTGGTGGATTGCAATTCAGATCTGAGAGTGGTTGAAAACGATTTGGTAGCTGTGTTCTTCCAATGAGTAACCACAGAATAATGGCTTTTGGCTTTGGCTTTGGCAGAAAACCACAAGACGAGAGAATGAGAGAGAAGAAAAGAAACCCTCTGAGACAAAGCAATGCAAATTTTGTAGATAATTCAAGATTAAATATAATAATCATCGTGTCAACAAAAAAAAAATACTAATAAATATCATGTTAATGTTAATTAATAATAACCAATTAATCATCATCATACCATTTTCAAAACTATTAAACGGCTATGTCGAATGTTTTCCAAAAGACTAATATACCCTCTTCCTTCCCGTTAATTTCAGTATAAATAAAAACACCACCAACAACATGCATAATTAGACATTATTATGAATCAAACAAACGACAACGATATTACTCTACCAAATCTCCAACAATATTGCCATACGTTTTGATTTTATTAGGTCTTCACATTTTGGTGTGTTTCTTTACATCCTATATATAAATCGATCAAGAAATTGCAACGATTAAATATATAACTTGTTGCCAATTACCTAATACGTGTAGCACATCCATCTTTTGTTACTTAATGTGTGGTTATAGAATGAGTTTAAACTGGTTGTGAGTTTCTGTTTCTCCACGTATTAAAGCTTGGTTAGTTTTTTATTTTGTAATGATCCAAAATTAGTTCTCTTCATTGGGGGGCTAGATTAGGCAAATCCTTGTTTTTGGAGGATTTCATTATGATTGGACTAAAGCGCTTTATCTTACTTACAAGTTACAACAATTGTACTATCGTGTGTCTTATTAGAATTTCAATCGTTTGGTGATTTTCGCAAACAACAAAAATGTTATGTCGTGTAAAAATTTATATTGGGATAATTGTAAAAATTTAATTATTTTAATAATTAATTATTATATAAATTTTTTTTATAATTAATTATAATAAATTAATTTTATATTTGAATATATTAATTAAAAAATAATTTTAAATTAATTTTTTTATTTAATTTAAATGATATAAAAAAATTATTTAATTAATTAAAAAATTATTTAATTAAAGACAAAATAATATTTATATATCAAAATATAAAATAATTCTAACAAATTTTTATAAAAATGTTTAACTTTTAAGTTTTGTTCTAACAATTTTTTTTCTAATTAAAAACTGATTGTTTTTTTTTCCTTCTTTTAACCCAAATATGTTGCATGATGTGTAACAGCTGAAATAAATAAAAACTGTTAGTTCCATCAAATAAGCTGAACTAAACGTACTCTACATGTGTCATATGATTTTTATGCGAGGAATAAATCAAAATTTAGAGACAATATCAAATAAATTTTAAGACAATAAATACCATCTTATTGTACTAGGATTATTTTATGATGAATATATATTGTTCTGTACGAATTTACCTTTTGCATAGTTGAAACGAACTTATTGTCCACCCGTATTGTCTCTTAGCGTATCACAATTCTCCTTTTCATTTGGCACTTGAATATCAACCGACTCTCTCTTATCATATTAAGCGTATTAATAACAATAACAATCAAGTCTTTTTTATTAGTTATATAGATCAAATAATGTTATTGTACCTTATTATAAATCAAGTCTTTAGATATACTATTCAGATCTAAATCCTTTTTAATCGTTTCACCTATAATCTTTCTTGGTCTTCTTCTACTTTTAACTATTGGACTATTATCTACCTGATCTACTCTTCTTACAGGGGCTTCTAAGGGTCTTCTTCTTATATATCCAAACCACCTAAGACGAGATTCTCTCATCTTTTTCACAATAGGTCTTCCTCTACTTTCTCTCGAATGCATTTATTACTAATCAATATATTCAACATTTTCATATCCGCAACACTGATCTTATGCTCTTGTTGACTTTTTACCACCTAACATTCAGTACCATATAACATCTATATTAAGCATATGAAAGATAAAATTTAATAAAAACTATTTCATTCTTAGAAAATCAAATATCTATATTTATAGGATTTTAAGGGTGTGCTTAATGAAAGTGAGAAATATATTTAAGCTTTTATAATTTTTTTAATGACTATTTCACACTTTACCGCAACAATGCTTTGGGAAATGTTTTTTCTTTGTTATCATTATTGTTATTAATATTTAACCTATATTTTTATAAATAAAATAATTGTAGTTTTCATAATTATTTTATTATATAATCCAAATGGGTGCCTAAAATTTATTCTATGCGACCTCTTATAACATTTTATATAATTAAATATCCGTAAAAAAAGTCTATTTAATATGGATAGCAAATCAATGAAAATTGTTGCTAATCCAAGGTCATTTGAATATCCAGTTATTTTATTTTTCAGTTGAGACATTTAATTAAGAGAAATCAACTACAAGGAGAAGGAGGATCATTCTATCAATGACTTCTCTCATACGACATTTTATTAGGTTTAAGCTTTTAGAATGATTAAGAGGTTAACATGATAAATTAAGCTCTTCACTTTCCTTATGTACCCACAAACAAATATCCTAATTATCATTTCCATTAAAATAAATTTCTTATTATAAATTTCGTAGAGGTACATTTCTTTCAATTTTTTATTACTTTTCCCAATCTATGCATATTGAAAAATAAATAAGCTACTTTTTCAAAAAATAAATTTTGATATTCGCATAGAAGTTGATAACTTTCTATTAGATATTGAATAGGTTCACATCATAGATAATTGTTAATTGTAATCTAAAAATTAATTGTATAAGTAATTATTCAAACATGAGGAGGTATTGGATACTGGCATGAATGAGTGAGATGACTCGTAGCTGCAAACACAATTATTTGATCAAGTTGTTCAGTTCTATTATATTAAGGCAAAGGCACACGCACTAAATATAAATTATTTGGACTTGTTTCCTTCTTTACTATCTCCCTGCTCTGAAAATCATGAGAGCACGAGTGCCACTCTAGCAAAGGATAATCAATAATAGCCATCAAAATGCCAAACTATTTGCACAAGCATTTTATTTTTATTAATTTTCCTCTTTTGTTGGATCCGAGAGAAGATAGTACTAAAATATATACACTTGACAATGGAAAATATAAATTACTAAAATAATCAGTTTTATTTGGTCTTTCTTGTTCCAATAATATTTGGAGAAGGAATTCAATGGAAGGGTATTGAATTCATTTACTAGCTATAATTAGTTTCTTATGTTTCATAGGCTTCATATACCCCCATGATTCCATCACTATCCAACTCTTAAGTGCTAGATGCACGGAATGGTCCTAAACACAATGAATGTCATTATGCCATATAGGTCAAGGCTGCGTAGTGTCAAAACTAATCTCGTTATCTCAAATTACTTATAAGCATTTATGAACATTTGGTTAAGTAGGTGTTGCCACAAATACCAATCACCAATTTATTGATGGACAAGGGACCCATGTAGTATTTCAAATACGATAATTACCAAAGCATAGTGTACCATAAAATGATGATGACAACAGTACATTGTTAATAATTTAATATAATTAATATATGCTGTATTTTTATTTTTATTTTTATTTTGGTGGTTGATCCTCGTGTGGTATTATATAAATTCCCTGGTTTGATAATCTTTTTGCTAATTTTGAGGTTGAAGAAAAAGCTAAGAAATCAATATAAGATACCCATGAAGCTTTCTTGGATGACGCATGTGTTTTTTCACTTTCAGGTTTCAGCATGAAATGTGGGGTTTTTTTTATTTATATTCTCAAAGAAATAAAGAAAGAACAATGAAGTACACAAAAAAGGGGTCTCTTGTTTTGGTCACATTGTGGCCCATATGATATGAATGAAGGGGAATGACGCAGGTGAATTCCAAAGGGGGCAAGCCAACCATTTCTATCTTTTCTTTTCTTTTTTAAACAAAAAGGAATCCTCTTAAATTATGCCTAACTTGTTGCCATACCTTGCAGTTCACTTCGTTTTGAACCAAAGTCTTTGCTTTTGCTTAAAGCATGAGAGGTTTGAGATCCAACAATTAAGTAGGAACTGCACTAGGAACACAAATTTAAATTAAAGATCCATCACTATTTTGATTTACTTGATCAAATTAATTAGCTGTTCCATCCTTTTTCTAAACGTACATCCAACACCGCATTTTCGCTATTCGAAGTTGGTAAAATGGCTCCGCACCGCTCCTGTTCCACGTCATTTTGTCTCTAAAATCTAACCAGAAAAAAGTTGTCTATAAAGTCTAAATAGAAAAAAAAAAATTAAAGTGAATTTGTTATTAAAATAAAAATAAAAATTTATTTTTAATTTAATTTAAAATATATTATAATCTTAATTCATTAAAATTTAATAATAAATATATTTTTATTTAACTTATTTTAAAGATAAATTTACTTTATAATTTACACTAACTTTATCCAACCACATATTGTTGCCACATTAATGAATCTACCAAAATGCTACTCAATAAAACCAAATCCAAGGCCATAATTGTTTAGGGTTGACGGGACTAATCGCTCCACTTGATAAACCTGTAATTCGAGCTCTAGGTCAGTTTAATTAATTTATTAGATTAATTTTTTAAATGATTCGGTTAAACTTGAATAACCTGTTTGGTCAGTTGACACGTGGATCTTTTTTTTTTTACTAAAACTTAACAAAAGTGTAACTTTTAAGATTTAAACACTACTTGATGATTTTTGTTATAATGTGTATTTTATCACTAAATCATATACTTTTATTGAATATTATTTTTAATTTTTTAATTTATATTATTATTCAACCAATAATTTATTATCACCACTTGTTTAAAAGTATTATTTTTCATATAATATTTTTTTAATATAGCACTTTTTATATCAAGTAATTTTTTATATAATATATTTTAAAAATATTTCCTTCCTTGTTTAAGTTTTCTAATTTATCTGTTTGACTCATGGTCAGACTATTGACCTAATAGCCTGAATTTCTGACCGGATTATACAACTATGATAAAAAGTTAATTATCACAATAAGTTTAACATAATATCCCACTAAAATTGTCATCTACTCTAAATTGCACACATGTTGTATATTTGTAATCGGGTGATAATACCATAAAAATGAGAAAATTATTAATGTGGTATTTCTTATATAATATTTAATTACCATGATTCTTGAAAAAATAATCATTTTTTTTGCAAAACCATCTTATTATTTTACACAGAATTATTATATATTTTTTATTTTATTTTCTCAAATGAACTTATAAAATTCTGTTTTGCTGACTTGAAATGGTGAGAACAGAAACTGGAGATTGTACGTCACGTCTGGAAGCAGATTTGAAAAGGATGACCACTAAAACTATCCGTAAAGGCATTGAAAGTCGTTATTATATTTTAATTTAAGATCATCGTCTATTGTTCAAAGTGAAATATAGAATTTCTACTAAATTTGAATCTACTAAACTACTTAAGCTAAGCTAATATTTGGTCCTCTAAATTTGCTTTCGACTTTTACAAACATGACACATTATTATCCGTTATCTTGCAGGCTGATTATTGATAGTGTGAGTATTGCTTTGTGCCCCATGCACACTGCACTGTAATACTAATAACTGTGAAGAAACCAAGCAAAAGCACTAACCAGCAAACCATTTCTACAGCAGGTACTTGGAGGGACCTGCAACCTCCCACTCCACCTTTCCTCACAAAACCGAATGCCCCCTCCCTTTCTCATGCTTTCCCTCTTAAAGTCCTCCCACTAACAGGTTTCCTTCCTTCCATTGCTGACTCATGCTCTCCCCTCTAACCGTGTGATTGCAATGAACAGATTCCCTGCTTTCCCTCCTACCACTCCTAAAGTACTCTCTCATAATAGGTGGATATCTATCACAAGTAGAGCAGAATATGTCAGTATGTAGAATTCTTATGTTAATCAATATGCAATGAAAGTATGCTCCAGTTTGTGTACTGTATTTCTGGCCTAATATTCCAATATTTTAGCATCTCAGTTCAGACTCAACATTGTGGAACTTCAGTCAACACTTACTAGTAGCATGTTTGAAGTTCCTAGTCCTCCTTTTGGTATGTAGACACACAACATTTTCTTTGTAGACCAGCACCATTTATGTTTATTTGATTATGTTTTTAATTCAATTTATCAGAATTTGCTATTTTATGGCTGTGTTTACACTGTACACTTAGATTGGGTTATTTCATGTTCCACCGCATCTTTTTGGATTACATTATGCTCTTCATACTTCTTACATTTTTTTTAATGATTTTTAGTTGTATATATAATTTCTTTTTCAAAAAATGACCGCCTCATTTCACTGCATCAAAGTGATGCAGATTTTGGGCTTGCCATCTCAACCTGCTTTTTGTCTTGTGAGATCACTGATTTAAAGGAGTGTCTTTGGTGGATATACAAAGAGATTGGAGAGCTCTACTTAATGAAGTCTTTTCTTCTCATTTGTTCTTTTTTGTTTTTTTTGTTACTTTTAGGAGCATATTCATATATCTCATCCTCCTCTGCTTTTATACTCTTCTCTTATAAAAATTATTCTTTTATTAGTAAAAAAGAGAGATTTGTTGCCGGCACTATGACTTTTGCGAGTCCTTAAAGTAATTATTTGTATAGCAGTGGGTTATTTTTTTGACTTGGTTTCAGGTTTTTCATTGCAAGTTCTGTATTAGATCTTACAATAGTGGGTTTAGATGATGCTGATGGAGAATCAAATGCCCAGGGTCAGTGCCCTCACTACTTGAAGACCTGTTGTAAAACCAATCTGGATCTGGAAAGTGTAGTTTACCTTTTAGGCTACATAGAGAAACAGGAACTCACTGTTGGCGAAGGAAAGGTGGTCATAGCCACCTACAATCTCATAAACCTGTCAACTGATGGGATTGTATGCCTATGGAGTCCAGGTTCTGCAGGTTTTCATGTGCATGGCAATCTAGCATTTATGATTTGTGATCCTATGAAATTACCACATCACCAACTACCAAATCATCTTCAACTTCTTCATTGTCCACCTCCTCTTAGAAGAAGGATCTCTTTATGCAATTTGGTATACCAATTCCTGTCATGTGTGATTGGTTAAACCAGCATTGGGAGGGCAACCTTGATGAGATTAACAACCAAAGTTACCATTATTTGATTGATGTCTACCGGCCCAAAGAGTGAGCATTCATGTGCTTCCTTCACACTGCAGCAAGTTTTCAAGTCAATAGAAGCTGCTAATGATGGCACCCCATCTTCATCAAATAATGTCTCAAAAATACAAGGAAAGGAAGGGATCAGGGACCAAGCTCTCCTGCTATTGCCAAATCAGTTGAAGAAGAAAGCTTGATCTCTAATCCTAGTGCTGCACATGTACAGGGAATCCCCACTCCAGAAGTAACTGCTGTGCCCCTCAGAAGGAAAGAAAATAATCAAATACAGCTTTTGGACATCAATTTTCCTCCAAGTATTGCCAAACCTGCAGTTTTGCCACAATCATCCATCCAAAGTCTGCTGAGAATTTTGTCAAGAATCCTTTACCTGAAAACCAGCTAGAAGGAGAACAAAACCAAGACAGAAGGCCAGCAACTCCAAGTGCAGAAGTTGCCTCAACAGGTTTTGTTAATGGAGCTCAAAGTGAGGTTCAGTCTAGTTCATCACCTGTGGAAGTACCTGAGATGCACAACGGATATAGCAGCGAAGGAGAGACTATGTACTCTGCAGAAACTGCAGAGAGTAGGAACTATACAAGCCCCAGAGAATTGAAGTTTTAACAAGTGGGAAGGAGCCAGAGTTGTGTTAGTTACAATAGATGGGATGGTGCACAAAGGAGCCAAGTTACTTGTGGGATGATAGTAGAAAACCAAAGGAGCTTCATGCATGTGAAGAAGATGTATTCACAAGCGGCAACTTCTCAGAGAAGCAATGATTAATTTAGTCCTACTGTCTCCTCAATCATGAAACATAACAACTCAGAGCACACAACCAGACCCAGGCAAACTGCTGTTCATTCTTCTTCACCCAGATGGATGTTTTGATTGATACTTTATATATGATATTTCTACTCCATAAAGTAAAATAGATAAGAAGAAAAAAAGAAGAAGAGGGAATTAGGATTGGCTTGAGGTATAATAGTAAAGTTCCTAAATAAACTATAAAATTATAGAGGAAATTCGGTTTAACTTTAAGATATATTGGTTGAGTTTCTAAATAAATATATGTAACATAATAATTTTCTAAGCAAAAACATTTTTTATTTGAATTAGATTAAACCAGTTTCAAAATTAGAGTGGAAATTCAATTCAATCTAATTAATTTTTTCGACTTTTAACTTCTTCAGTTTTTTAATTTTTCAATTTTCGATTTTTTGGATCCGTTTTTTTTTTGGATTTTTAACACCCTACTAAAGAGACATCAGCACTAGCAACAACATGGATTGCCTCAACCGAATCTGTATCGCAAACAATATGCTGAAATCCAGCACTCTTAGCAAGGTTCAACGAATAGTTGATTGCCACAAGCTCAGCCTGAATATTAGTGGTAAAGCCAATATAACCAGAAAAGGCCGAAGATCTTCCATTATTGCATCGATGTTGCAACTTGCAAGCATTCTACCCCGGAAGTAAAGTTTAGGGGAAGCATGCAGCCTTTGATTCCTCAATTCAATGATATAACCATTATCCACTTTATCAAAAGGTTAGACAAAATAATATGCTTGCTAGCGCAGGCATCGAGACACACAGAAACATCATCAGTAAAGGTCAAACAACAAATTTTCAGCTCATTGTAGGCTGCAGAGGCTAAAATTACGTTTTAAAATCTGTGAATATAAAAAATATTGTATACTCAGAAGCAAATTTAATTTTGATCCATTATTATTAATGTGATATCTTTTTACATGTTGCATCATCAAATATGTCAATTCTTCCGTTCTTGTCATTTTTTTATTTTTTCAATGAGATGATAGCGTATGATTAAATAATAAAGCAAAAAAGTTTTATTATATAATAATAATGAATCATAACTAAACAGATAAGGATCATCTCTTGTTAAGGGGATAACAAGACACTCTCCTGTTCATTTAATCTTAGCTTTACAATTTCATTCATCTCTCATCTATGGTCTATACAAAAACACATCACTCACCTCTTCACTCCCTTTCTTCCTTGTTGAAATAATGTTGAGATCTTTTCCACCTCAATGTGTCGCACCTTCCCCTGAAAAGCTGAAACAATGAGTTGCATTGCTTGGACACATTATATTATTTGCCTTTGTGTGCTGCTTTAGGAATTGATGGCATTTGGCAAGTGCTTTAATTCTCTCGAGTTTCTTAGATTGTTCATCTTTTTGTGATAGCAACAAAGCACTAGTGGTGATAATGACATTATAATTGTTTAAACAATTGCCAACCCCATGTTTGCAACACCGCCGGCCAAAGACAATTTTGCTCCTTTTTCCTTTTCAGAATTTTTTATCCTTTGAGTGCGGACCGTTCATCATTTGATCTTGGCTCTTTTTTTCAAATTCTTCGGTCTAGATTTTAATTGGAATTGCAGAAATACTTGCTGCCTCAACCGCTCCATCATCAATTTCTGGGTTTTTGAAATTTTTAGTTTCCAATCTTGGGGTATGGAAAGAATTATATGAATTGTTGGTATGCATGTGGCGGGAGCTTCATCCATTGTGTTTGTCAGACACTCAGACTAAATCGCAAATTGGCTAAGAGCTAATGTTAGTAATGTGGTTGGATAGAGTTCAAGTAAATAACAAGCCAATTTTCTGTTGTGGCTATCAACAACAATCTCTTTAGAGGCTTAGACCATACTTGCATAAATTGTGAGAAATGGCTGAAATACAAAACAAGGAGATGACGGTGAATCGGCAATAAACACCTAAAAGGCCATGATGTTCGTCTCGGCATCTATCTGAAAGGCCACGCTGTATCACAGTCGGAGCAATCACAGAGCTACAAGGCCACGAACTATAACACTACTCATCCAAGAAAGCAGTTTAAGGCACTGTGGAGCTTTACACCGTTTCAATGAAGACAGGAGAAAGAGAAGTGCAAAAGACAGGTGCAAAGGTTTTGGTGGCGTGTTTCATTACTGACCGTGAGAGAGAAATGAAATTACAAGGTTGAGATTTAGCAAACAGGAGATTGTCCTGTTATCCCCAAGAGGAGAGGATCTCAATCCTAATTAAATCTCCAGCAGTAATGCTCCAAACAGGTTAAAACAAGATATAGCATAAAAATTAAATGGATAACTATAAATCTGGAGTTTAGATACTCCTACCAAACAACTTAGAGTGTGTTCCGTTGAAACCATTCATCCAAGATGGCTATTGAGCCTAAGCGAGCAGTTCTGCTTTAATCTCAGTTTCATGTGTTCCCAAAGAATATAAACTTGCGATTAATCTCAGTTTCATGTGTTCCCAAAGAATATAAACTTGCGACCAAAATATAATATAACCATTGACAGAAAAAAGAACTCAATTGATCTTAATAATAAAGTCCACGTACATTTGCCAAAATCCAAAGCAGTACCAACATTAGTATTGTGTACAATGTAAAATGCCAAAATCCTCTGCAACTCCCAATCAGGTAATTGTCAGCAGCTAATTCTGAACTTCATGGAAGATCTAGAGACCACATCAGCTGGGACTAAAATCAACTCCATTTTGCTTCAGATATTCCTTGGCCTCGATAATGTCCTATAAAGAAGCAAAATAAGCAACATTCTTCAGCAACATGGCAGACATATCTGAATTTTTATTATGAAACAATGGCTTCAATTTTGCCACAACATCATGAATCCATCATTAAGCTATAATAATCTGGTCATAATGATCTGCTCTGTTTAACTGCTTAAGGGCCATTTAGGAGAATAAAACTGGAAACTCCATAAAAACCACATCAATTGAACCACTATTTGAACAGTGAGTTCAGATCTGGAGAAGCAACATCATGAATCCATCATTAAGCTATAATAATCTGGTCATAATGATCTGCTCTGTTTAACTGCTTAAGGGCCATTTAGGAGAATAAAACTGGAAACTCCATAAAAACCACATCAATTGAACCACTATTTGAACAGTGAGTTCAGATCTGGAGAAGCAAAATCATTTTCTTGTCTTTCTTCCCCCACCTTAACCGGCCCATAAGTAAAAAAAAATCAATAAGTAGATTCAGTGCTAAAACACACACCACACATTATGTTTTATTCAACCCCATCCCACCCCCCCCCCAAAAAAACAAAACTCACACACTGGGACTAAAATCTCTTATCTTTGTAAAATTAGGTTTCCATTTTGCTGATTAGTTGATAGCATTAACTTTTCACAAACAAATGAAAAGCAGGCCTACTAAAATGCACAAACACATATGGGAACAAGAAAAGGACCTACATTGATGAATGTATGTGCTAAAGATACAAAAACATTCATTTGCACCTACCGAATAGCTTAAGCTATTAGGTGAGTTGGTTCCTTGATGATCTACATTAAATGCAGTATTTTTTTTATTTTTTTTTATAGAATAAATGGCAATCATTATACTGCCAGTATTCACATGAATAAAGCTATTAGGTGAATTGGTTCCTTGATGATCTACATTAAATGCAGTCTTTTCTTTTTTTTTTCTTTTTTTTTTCGATAGAACAAAGGGCAATCATTATACTGCCAGTATTCACATGAATGATTCAGATTTTTATTCTATTCCTGCAGTAGATTGGAGCTTGACATTGAACAAGTTACATATTGCATATCAGTGACAGAAGTCTTTATTCAATGATACTGAGGATGATGATACATTATAGGATGTGGCAGACATTTTTATACAACAAAGCAAAAGGGATGTGAATCTTAATTTAGGTCTGCAGGATGCAAATCCTGAAATAATTAATGTATCAGAAGCTCTTTGTGATTACATTGAATTTACAAAAGTATCCTACCATGTCCAGTCCAGATGCTGCACCTACATTTTCTGATCAAAGTGGTCAATGTGAGGGAAAGGATGTTGGAGATAGTATCCTACCAAGTACCAAGTCCAGTGGTAAATGTCATAGTCACTAACTGCTCAGGTAATGAGAAGAACAACCAAGACTCACGCCCCATATACTTTGAACTATGACTATTAATTTGGCCTGCCCCAATGGCGTGGAAGTATATTCTAAAGGACCAAAAATTAGGTGGCAGGTGGCAAAATAAGTGTGCTCATGAAGATTAAAGCTAGAATGTCTGAGGTTTAGGAAACCCAAGGAAGCTAAAGAAGGGATTCGCTACATGTTTTCTGGTCCTTAATTTAGGTAAGGTCTATTTTTGAGGAGACTTACTCGATATGGTGTTTTGGGAAATTTGTGATCCTCTTGTTTTTGGTGGTCACTCACTTTTAAGACTTTCCCTTCTTTTTTTTTCTAGTTTTCGTTTTTTTATTTTATTTTATTTTTACTTCTCCTTTGTAAGGATATATCCTCCTCTTATAACTTTTTTAACCTCAATAATATCTAATTTTTCATCCAAAATAAGTATGCAGGAATTAAACATAGTCATTTTCTCAGTTCTGAAATTATTTAAATGCATACACACAACCGTGCAACAGAGTAAACTACACTTATGCACACATCCAGGCACACCCTCCATAGCCATAGGCACTATGCGAAGCACAAACCATTGAATTACTTATATAACATGGCAATCTCTAATACAAAAGCGGTAGAAGAATACCTTCTGCAACAGCATGGCTTCTTGGGGACAGGTTGGAAAATTCATCAGACCAACTCCAACCATTAATAGACCGTAACATCCTAAAGACACAACAAAATAGATAGGTAGCTGTGCAGAGGACGAAAACAAGGCATAGTCAGCATTATGCAGATTAGCATTCTATTAAATAAAAAAATTAAAGAATCGCCAACAGGGGTTGGCTCAGCTAGTAAAGATCGAAGCACTCGCTTGGGTAAGGCTTGGGTTGGAATCCAGCTGCCACCAATCCCCCTTGGTAGGCGATCTACATGTACCACTGTAAGTCCTCATTGAGGCCTGTTGGATGCCCTAGCCTTGGAAATGGAAAGCCTCCCCTCCCGAAAACTTTTTTGTAGCAAAAAACCAAAAATAAAAAATAAATAATCAAGCACATAATGGCAAGAATACTTACCAACCACGTATGTCTGCGTGGAAACACAGAAGTTTGTAGAAGGCCAACCCATAACGCAGTGATGGCCATTACCAATGTCAAAATCTTCACAATATGCTTCATTTACCAATCTGAAATTAGATCGATTATATAAATAATAAATGTTTGTGTGTAAATTTGTATATACAAAAAGTGGTTACACTCAAATGCTTCATGATATAACTTAATATATGTGGCTGTGTGGGCATGTGTGCATGCATGTGAAATGAGAAAATCAGAAGATGACAGAGGAAGGAGACAGACAAAAGACTGCACACTCAAGTTGAAGCAATAATTGTCACAATTATTTTACAAGAAAACAAGTGAGCAGACCTATGAGCTAAAAAAAAATTCTTAATAAGGGGAGCACTTTAAGTAGCTAAAGATGCAAACAAATTTGAGTCATGTGAATTTTCTTTCCTAGAAACTCCCTTCACTAACAAATGTCAGAAATCCAAGAACCTCCACAACAACTCCAGTGTCATGAATCCCTTAATGGTGGTGGCACTAAGGCTATAATTAGTACAACAGATATGAAAGGAAAAGTATGGAAGAGCACAATGCACCTAGACAGGGCTTAACCCAAGTACATTGCACACTTCCCTTGTCTTCCTTCCATTACCCTTTTACCAATTATAGCATAATTGCAGCAGTGGTCCCACATCTTGACTGATATTTTTTTATTTTATTTGCTAGCAGAAAACATCCATTCATGCTTGCCACAAAAATTGTGTCAATAATATTGAATTCTTGTTCGGCATCGTGGTATATTTGCCTGCACTTAATTACTGGCTAAATTTTATCCTATCTCTTTCAAACTTTCAGCCAAGAGCCAAAATTACAAATCTACTTGAACAACAAATACTCTACAAACACTTAATTTAAGCAAAAGATTATTGCTGCCACTACTGTCAATGAGATATCCATGAAAATATGGCAGTTAAATATAAATAAAAGTCATTGCTCAATCTTCCAGCATCATTAGGCAGATCTGGATGAAAATCCCCACCAATTAGATCCATGTTGTTTAATATGCATAAAATATTCAAAGGCATTCAAACTTAATATTCAAAATAGAGCCTTATCAACAGTCAGGAGCTAAAAAGGTACAATAAGTCAAATTCTTAAATAAAAAGAAGTATCTCAAATAGGCAAACCCATTGAGCATGATCATGGATTTCTAGATTATAGTCATAATATAAAGTTATCACACATCAGACACATTCAGAATGCTCATATAACCTTAAACTTGACTTAAAAGGAACAGACTCAAATGTTTGTTCTACATTTGGTAAATTTCCCTATATAATTACTCACAAAATTTTATACTATCTCACAAATATTTCCTACCACCAGCAAAGAATCAAAGAATAAAAATTATGATCTAATGGAACTGAACTCTTGAAGAAAATGTTACTTAAGTAAAAGATTCTTGTTGCCACTGCCATCAGACGGGACCTCCATGAAATTCATTTCATTGTTAATAACAAATATGATAGTTAATATGACTCAAAGCCCTTGCGCAATCTCCCAGCATCATTTGGCAGTTACAAGCAGAAATTCCCACCAATTAAAATCATGTTGCTCAACTAATCCAATAAAAATTATGAGTCATTACCGATCAAAGGCATTGAAGATTTTCTATCTTAACCTGCTTTGAATAAAAAAATGGAAGAAATTTAATAATAATAAAAAATTATTGAAATCAGGAGCAGAAAGTTGGATATTCCTAATTAGAAAACAAATATAAAAAATACACAAACTCAATGAATTTGATCATGGAATCCAATTCATAACACACAGCTGTCACATATCAAATGTATTTAAAATGCTTATATAATTATAGGCTTAACAATTAAAACTAGTTAATAAACTTTATATCATAGGGCCTCCTATCTCTGTCCATGCAATTACAATTGAAAAATTAAGTATTTACCATTTCAAAATCATTTCCTACCTCCAGGCAAGGTTCAAAATCAAGAATCAATTGGAACTAAATCCTCTATGACTACTACACTAATATAAAGTAGTCATTAGCAGAAGCATTGTCCAAGGTAATAGAAAACACTTTCTTATCAATTCTCCAGTGCTTCAAGCAATCAAATAAAGTGGCTTCCAATTCAACTCCAGTGTGGGGAGGCTTCATTCGACAAAAGTTAGGAATCTTACTGATTAATTTTTAATTCTCATCAACAAAGTGAGCAGTTCAGCAAATATAACCCTCAGTGGTAGAGGTTGTCCACACATCAGAAATTAAACACACTCTATTAAGAATCCCAGACATGACTTGCTTAAGTTTGTCCTTCTCTTTGATATAAACTTTCTGAATATCCGACACAACAGTATTCCTAGAGTGCATCACAGCATCAGGATTCAGATAATTTACCCAATCTCTAATCTTCTCATATTCAACAAAATTAAAAGGAAGATCATGTTGAATTATGGCTTGCACAAGCAAATCACAATGGGTCTTTTGATTAATCTTTCTCATGCTAGACTTTTGGTTAGAAAGCATTTCATCCACATTCACACTTGAGTTTAGAATCCCTTTACAATCTGAAATATGGCGACTTAAATGTGAAATCCCATAATTTGTTTCCGTCTTAGGATTTTTACCAATTACATAATCCAGATCACAATAATTGCACATAGCCTTTTCAACACCATCCTTGTCTTTACCAGTTTTTGTAAAGAATTTCCAAACATTTGAAGTTCCATTTTTAGTTGACTCAGTATTTTCAGATACTGCAGTAGGAGTTTCAAAAACAACTTCATCTTCCACATTCACAGTCTGATTTGCAGACTCCATAATATAATTTTATATTTCCTATACATTAAAACAAACGAATATATATATATATATAAACCAGAACAAGCAAATCAAGTCAAGAAACAGAATCTGCAGAAGCAAAAATGCCAATTGAGCATGAAACAGAAGCAAACAGATTCTTTTCAGTCAACAAAATCCATTTCAGCAGTAAACAGATTCAGCAGACTCTGCAGTAGTTTGAAAATAACCTTCATACACACACACACACACACACAAAATCCATTTCAGTCAACAATCCAAACAGAAGCAAACAGATCATGTAACAGAAACCAGATTATAAAACAAAATAAGCTCTTGAAGGAAAAATAAGTCCAATAAGTACCTTTGCTAAAAATTGTGAAGATCCAAGGGGAGGCAAAAGAGCAGATGTGAACTTGCCAAAGAGCAGAATGAAGAATGATTTGGCACCTCTCAGAGGCAAAGTGAAAGCTGCGAAGTTAAGGATAAGAAGTCAATATGCAGCAAATGCCAATAAAGGAATGAAGAGCTGGAAAAGATATACTACTCTAAAATTAAGGATGGCAATGCATACAAAAAAAAAATATTTGTTTAATATACCATATTCATAAACTTGTAATAATGCAGCATTAAATAATTTTTCCTAAGAAGTAAATTCAACATTATCATTGCAGCTTCCTCCAACATTTAAAGGTTCCCACCAAACACTACAGTACATCAGTTGTTTTCATTCATGCAGGGGGCAGGGCCGAAATTCAAAGAGGACTAGAGATTAAAAACAATATAACTTCTTATCTCTCTAACATTTACATGAATAGCTATTTATATTGAAATCATGAAAATTAAATTGTTCTGTTGTTAAATGAGTATTGAGTACTCTCATTGCAATAAGAACTCAGACTGACAGAACTACATAATAATTTATGCATTGGCTGAAAGAGAAGAAGCCATTCAGATGTTTTAAGAAGCTACTACACATCAAGGGAATGCGACATGTGAAGTTACCATTATGGAACCAAATCGTTGGAAGGCAAAAATATGTGTAAAATTCAAAAAAGTGCTTTGAGATGTAATTCAAATACTGAGTCTCACTTCACCTTGATGAGATCCAGATGCTATCTAATCAACCAAACAAGACAAAAGTTGTCAACTTTCTAGTGCTTATGACTAAGTTATGGTTGATGACAGATAGGATCACCATGGATTCGGCCCAGAAGAAGTATACTGCATTGACTAACTATTTCTATTTTTAACTTTAAGCAAACTAGCAAAGCAATAATGATATTTATAACATTAGATATCATTGAAGAAAACAGAAAGCCAGTGCTGCTGTTTACCAACGCTCTAGATGGAGTGAGCCAAACCATGTTTTCCTCAGCAGGCTCCTGTATACGACAACCACCTCTTCCTGTATTGGACCCACCTTTGAAAAGATTACTAAGCCATTTCATGAAACCAGACTTTCTCTCTGAGTGTGAAGAAACAAAATACCCTGCTTACCACCAAAATTTTCAAGATTCAAGAAGTTAAATTAGAACCACCGAATCAGAATAACATAAACCGAAGTTCAAGTTTCAGATCAGTAATAACATGCTCTAGATAAGTTTTTGGAATCATATGAAAACAAGGCCTGGCAATAAAATTCATTAATTTTTAATTCATCCAATCCATCTATATTAAAACCAATCCAATCCATCCAATTAAAATGATATATCTTATTGGATTGGAGCTAATGGATTAAATTTAATTATGAATGGTTAATAATTCAATCAAAACATGTATTGGATATCCATTAATTAAAAACCAATCCAATCGATATCCAATATATTTTATGTTTTTCTTTTAATTAAAACAACTGAACTTTTTTCAAGCCCATAGCACACATCATGAAAGAAATATATTTTAGAGAGAGAATAAAATATTTTAGAGAGAGAAATTTTTTAGAAAGAAGAGAAAAATTTTGAAAGAAATTTTTAAAGAAACAAACATTTTTTGTAGAAAGAATGAAATTTCTTAGTAAGAAAAAAATTTAGAGAGAGAAAATTTTTAGAGAGAGAATGAAAACTTTTAGAGAGATAAACATTCTTTAGAGAGAGAATAAAAACTTTTAGAGAGAGAAAGATATTTTAGAGAGAGATTAAAATATTTTAGAGAGAGAAACATTTTTTTTTAAATGAGTGGGTTGGATATCCATCCATCCAATTCATTAAAATGGATTAATGGATGGATTGAATATCCATCTATTAAATTAGATTATGGATAGATTGGATAATATTAAACATTTTGTAATGGATCTTAAATAAATTAATGATTTATTTTGAATCCATCCATTACGATCCAATTCAAAATCAAATCAATCCATCCATTAACAAAGTAAATTGAGAAACTTTGACAATACCCAGTTAGTAAAATCAACAGAAAAGACTTAAAATTCAAACAATAGCTTCTATTTTTATTGGTGTACTGTTAAATAACCAATCAAATATTACGTTAAAAGCTATTTATATCTATTTTCACTTTTCAGAACAGCTCTAGGAACCAGCCTTAAATTTACTTAAATTAATAATTTGCTATTATACGCTAAATTTGGATAATTTTATCTTAAATTGGCTATGACCACATTGAAGTGCTTGTGTATTAATCTTTTATGCATACCAACTGTGACCTATAAGAGATGCGTACTCTTAAGTATAACTATTCCAGCAATCCTATGCATCTTTATCCACCTTCTGGGTCATATACTGAACATGATAAAGTACTCAATATTTTGGCTCAATCATGATAATTCTGCGGCAGATTCTGCTATAATATTTGATGTCACGAAATACGTAACTCTGCGATAATGAGATTATATAGTCTAGCTTAAAGTGGCGTCTATTTTTGGATGATCAAATTAATAAAAATAAGAATACCCAGAAGAGAATGCGAATCAAAATTGATCCAATGAGCATGTTTGTGATGATCAGAGCACTCACCGCGGCTCCCTCAATGAGCAGTTACAGTCAATTCAGCAACAACAATAACAATAACAACCCTGAAGGTGAAGGTAACCTATTACCTAAAGGTGAAGGTGAGGCCAAGTTCGAGTAGGAGCTTCGAATCTGCAGATGTCGAACACTGCTTCAGTATTGTCAGATCTCGAACACTATGAAGATTCAACAACGATCGAATCTGGTGGAGAACGATTGAATGCGTTTTGTGCAGATTGAACGTGGTCAAGAACGATTCAACAACGATCGAATCTGCAATGAAGCTCGAACACCAGTTAGATAAAGATTGAACGCGTTTTGTCAATATTGAATTTGGGATTTAGGGTTTAAAATTGGGGTAAGGTTTCCCATTTATGTGTTTGTATTGAGAAAGAGATTGTTAAAAAAAAAAAATTAGGGCTGACCTATGGGTTAATCCTATCCTAACCCACATAATTAGGGGTCTTGTGGGATAGGGCCCAACGATCCAACAAGTGGTCTCTCAAAAATAAAGCCACAAATGGGGTTGAGTGTGGATGTTACATGGGCTAAAGCCCACATTGACAGCTCAATGGGAGCACAGAGGAATATGGACACTCCTCATAGTTAAGACCAGAAGAAAAGGACACTCCCCATACCGAAATTACGTGCTCGCCACTACTCTCTCTCAAAAATACCCAATCACTCCTACTGCTTTTTCTTTTTCTTTTTCTTTTGCAATTTTATCCTTTTTTCACTTTAAAAAGAGCTCATGTGTATACACTTTTTTAATAAAAAAAAGTACTCTAACATATTTTTAAGTATATTCGGATGTCATTTTTAAAAAAAATAGAAGTAAAAGTAAAAGTATTAAAATCACTTAATTTTAAAATTAACAATTTATTGCTTTTGAAGAAAATAAAGGGAAAGTAAATTTTTAATATAATTTTATGAAAGTACTATTAAAATAAATACTTCCTAAATATTATATCCAAATACAAAATAAATTTTGTCTTTAAAATAAGAGGTATAAAAAAATATTTTCATAATAGTATATCAAAATGAGCCCTAAACTCTAGTCCTACAAGTTTAGTCTCATACTTTCACTCCAGTTACCCCTCTGTTAGGTCTGGGCTCTTTTGCCATTTTATTTGTCACTCTTTTACCACTAAACCAGTAAACCAAGTATTTTTGTTAAATATTATTCTTAATTTTTTAATGTATATTATTACTCAATCAATAAGTTATTATTATCACTTGTTTGAAAGTATTTTTTTCATATAATAATTTTTATAACAAGTAATTTTTCATATAATATTTTTTTTAAAAAATTCCTTTCTTGTCTAAGTTTTTTGATTCGACTGTTTGATATACGATTGAATCATTGACTCAGTGATTTATCCTTCTGAGTAAGTCGACTTTCAATTTGAATTATACAATTATATACAAGACACAACATATAAAATATATCACAACATATAAAATATCTCTTCTCTTCTTCAACCCCCTCTCTCTATATATATATATATATATATATATATGGAAAAAGTTTTTCCAAAGTGAAATTGTTTTTAAAATGAACAATTAATAATATATTTATCTTTAATTTAATTTAAAATACATCATGATCTTAACTTACTAAAAATTAATAGTAAATATACCTTTATTTACTCACTTTAAAAACAATTTCACTTTAAAAGAATTTTATACTTTATATATACATATTGAGATGCTACTAATGAATTTGAACTCACAATGATTGACTAAGTTTGAAATGTGGGTAAAGTAAAAAATAGTTAATATCATATTTGAACTAAAAAATTTTGCTTTATTTAATCAACAGACAAAAAGAGAGAAGCATATGCATTGTTGGTTTAGTAATTAGTTAATCAACGGCGAAACCAGGGAAGCCAGTAATATTGTTAATTAATGGGAATTGATGAGAGGGAGCATAGCTTCTACGCATAGGAGTGGGTATACTGAACCATTTTTTCCCTCTCCTATGACACCGCATCTACATGAACTTGTTCTCTTTCACGCTCAACTCATACCTTACTCTCAAGCTAAAGCTTCCGGACTTGCTAATCTAATTTATAATTACTATTGAAGATTTGCAGGGTAAGTTTTGCTACCTTTATAGTACAGTATAAAGTTAATTATGGCAATAAGTTGAACTTAATATCACCATTAAAATTGTCACCTACTCTAAATTGCACACATGTTGTATATTTGTAACTGGGTGATAATACCATAAAAAAGAGAAAATTATTAATATGATATTTCTTATATAATATTTAATTATCATGATTCATGAAAAAATAATCTTTTTTTTTCAAAACCATCTCATTATTTTACACAGAATTACTATATTTTATTTCTTTATTTTTTTCTCAAATAAATTTATAAAATTCTATTTTGCTAACTTAGAAAAGGTGTGAGAACAGAAACTGGAGATTGTATGCCACGTCTGGAAGCAGATTTGAAAAGGATGACCACTAGAACTATTCGTAAAGGCATTGAAAATCGTTATTATATTTTAATTTAAGATCATCGTCTATGGTTCAAAGTGAAATATAGAATTTCTACTAAATTTGAATCTAATTAACTACTTAAGCTAAGCTAATTTTTGGTCCTCTAAATTTGCTTTCGACTTGTCCAAACATGACACATTATTATCCGTTATCTTGCAGGCTGATTATTGAGAATTTGAATTCTCTAAAGTAATTTATGAACAAGTAAATATTTGTCAACCATTGATTGATAGGTGAGCTCATTAATTAATAATTGATAGATGCTTATTTGTTTATAAATTACTTTAAAGGATTCTCCTCCCACATAGTATGAGTATTGCTTTGTGCCCCATGCGCACTGCACTGTAATACTAATGACTGTAAAGAAACCAAGCAAAAGCACTAACCAGCAAACCCTTTCCACTTTATTCTTGGTAAAGTTCTAGGTCGAACAAGAAAATTGTAGTCTGTATTGTAGTCTCTTCGCTATAGAATATGGTTGATCTGGTTTGTAACATAGTTCTCATTCTTAACCCTTCTGGTTCAAATATAGGAAAGATCACTTTCTACTTTCACATTATTATTTCAAGTTTACCAAGCATTGCCTAAATTATGAGTAAATAATGGAAGTTTTTATGTGCTTCTTATATATCATACTTCAAACTATTTGGTGAAGTATAAAAGTTTGGTTGTTTTGACTTGCCATGTGAATGTTACAGCTGTTTTTTTAGATACACTTTCTTCTATTCCAACACATGCCAATTTCTGAACATACATATGAATACAGTTTCAACTATTAGAGGAATTTTTTAAAGGTATTGTTTACCTATTAAGGTCTGTCCCAACCCTACCATAAGGACTAAAATCGATAAGACATATGTAAAGTTGTATAAACTATAATAGAAAAATATCTATCTTTAAAAGATGTCGTTTACACAAATTAACTATTGATTTAAGTATATAAGATAAGTATACTCTTCAACTATGTTTGAGACTCATATGGCTTCAACTATCATCCTTAGTACTAAAAAAGACTTGTTTCCACAAAAATATAGTTAGAAGAGCAATTGCAACATACACTTAGAACATGATATACTCGTAAATAAAATTTTTCTTAAATTATTTGACATGCCATATTTTGGAACATCCAATAAAAAAAGTAACAATTATGTCACTTTAAGTATAAAAAGTAAATTGGGAAAAAAGCATTAAAAAAAATAATTTTAGTCATGCGATGATAATACTAGTATTAGAATTTAGAAGTTCAATCCCCTACTAGATAGTTAGATCACCCAGGATTCAAATATCACACAAGATACTTATTAGCCTGGTCAATCATAGAATCTGACTGTTGCCCAATACGAATCTGTAGTAAATTGAAAGTTTTACAAGGATAACTGACAACATAAGCAACCGTATCATGTAGTAGAACCACGTAATTAGCACGAAATTTCTTTTGCTTCCTTTTAAAACCCATCCTCCGTATTATTATGTGTTAGATTAAATGTTTCATATAATGAACTTATGGCTTATTTTATTAATTTAATAAATAATTAAATTAAGTTAATAGATTAAATTTTTATTGAATAAAAGAAAAATGACAGTTTTATAATTATAATAACTCTGTTCTCGATAAAAATTAATAGTATTTAAAGAATAATTTTTACGTAAAACTCAGATCTATTCCTAATTGTTAGAGTTTTTTTTTTTTCACTATCACATTATCATTAAAATAGAAGAAGCATAAAGAAAAGATAAATGAATAAAGTGAATTTTGAAATCTCTTTGATAATTTACCAACTATTCATAAATAAAGGTTAGTATTTTTTTATATTTTTATTTGTGAGAATCATGAATTCTAAAATATTTGTGTTTGAATGATAGTTTTCTATATTAAGATTTTTTAGAAAACTTATAAACATATACTCTTTTCTCGTCAAACCATTTTTCCAAAGGATGTTTTCTCTAAATTGGAAGTCTGAAACGAATTGGAAACGATCTGAAGTTCAATTAAAAATTCTGAACGCGTGTTAAATTGTTATCGGTATAAAGCCGTGGGGACAAGTGCTTAGAGCACGAGAAGAATCATGAATTTAATATGAATTCCAATCCCTTGATAATGAAATTTGGTGGGAATGAAGCAAAAACCGTCTCCGCCATTAAAACAAAATACCAAGCCAGTGTCTCTAGTAACTTAGTACAGAATGCGAAAGAAAAACTAGATAAATAGAGGCTACATAACTTCGTACAGTACGTCACTTAGCATTTCACCTCCTTCAGAGCATATGCGAAGTACAAAAATGTTGGATCAGTAGCACCATCCTTGCAGTAGGCAAAGACAAAGCTACCGTCATCATGCATGCTCTCCCCAACAAAACTGCACATAAGACTTCAACTCTGTTACATTGATCGATTTCACTAAGCACTAAAAACAAAATATATTTACACATAACATTTAAAAAAAAGAATAAAAAAGAAAAAACACAGAAAACAATGAGTTAATCTATGTATGTATATATAAAATATAAAATACAGGTGGCACTTACAACTGAAGATCCTTAAGCTTGGAGAGCAGGAATTTAGTTGCTCCCTCAATGTGCTTTTTAAACAGCTCTTGTTTCTCTTCGTCAAGTTTGGGTGTCTACAACTTGATATACCTCTTCACGAAGGCAAGAAACTGCTTCTTGTCAAAAGCTGGTTGCTCCTGCAATAATTAAATAACGAAATAATTATCCTCTGAACTTAAGCCAAAAAATTAATTACTGAAAATCAACCAAGGATAAAAACTTGATACAAATGATATATTGCAAACACAAGTGTAAGTTATATCAGGTAATAAATTATCGGAAGTCCGAGATCGATCCATAGAAAATTGATGAAGAAAATTCTTTGAGATAAGAAAAAAATTTATCACAAAAATAAAGGTGATAAAAATTATTCACAAATAAACAAAATTTGTTTAGGTTAGGAGATCCATTCTCGATATATAAATTAAGGACAAGAATATTTTTTTTTATAACTTAATTGGAATTCACGCATAACAGAAGTTTCAATCAGAAAATACACATTCAAAGTTCATTTAAAGTTATATATGTAATTATATTATGGTTCCTTTAATTATCCATTAACACCAACACTTGTAAATGAGTTCAAGCATTTATTGTGTCAATCTCTTGTTTACAACGAATCAATATCTTCACTTTACATGGAAGATTTCTAAATTGATTAGAAACAAAATACGACATATATAATGACTACTTGATAATATAACATCTAAGCACAATAAAGAGATTAATCTAATCTGTATTTTACTCTGACTCTTATAGCTCAACTTATTGCTCAATCTTTACACATTGTTCAAGTTTCAGCGACAACATCCTTGTTTTGACTTCCGGACACAATCTGACCTCATAGACATCGAATTCAACTCTGGAGCTCTTCATCAAAATTGTAGAACTTCCTCTTATCTTTCCTACAAAGTAAAGTTCATAATTTTTATATGCCTATAACTCAAGTTATACCCGAAATACAGAAACAGTATAAAATTGGCACAATGTTGAAAAATACCATTAAGCCTAATTTGGAATCTAAACTTATAAAATGCAGCTAATCCCAATCAATTAAGTACATAAGAGGTTTAAGAGATTAAATATGAGGGTTAAATAATGTATAAAAATTGTGTTTATCAAACTCCTCCACACGTAACTTTTGCACGTCTCGGGCAAACTAAAACTTTAACACTAGGGAACAAGAAAAAATAAACAAACCCAAAAAGCTAAAAAAAATGATAAAAAAAATTACTTTCCAATGGTATTCAAGAATGTAAAAGTCCATAAGCAAAAAGAGCAACCAAAGATTCAAGGAATCAAAACATTTATAAGGTAACATTTTTTTACAACTCAAACCAACAAGTAAGGAAACTTCAATTGAAAAACATGAATCAAGAATGATAGATCCTCACAAGATTCACTCTCAATCTCTCACATATTGGAAAGGTAGGTATTTCACTCAATTAAACCCATGAAAAATTGCACTACCATAAGCTTGCTTATTTTCTACTTCTCCACTACTTAAAACACATGCATATACAATCAAGAGAACTTTATTCAAGGTTGTAATGAGGTAAAGGTAAAGGAGGGGGATAATATGAACATGACAAGTTAAATACCAAAGAGAATAAAAGAGTATTAGGGATGAGTTCAAATAACAAGCATGAAAGTTCATCCTAACTCTATCTAATGCAAATTTCCTTCACATATTCTTTTCCCTTCCCTTTTTTTCCTTTTTGACCTTTTTTTTTTTGAATTGGTCACTTTTTCCTTTTTCATCAACCATTTTACACACACACACCCACACACACTTGTTCAAGAACTCATCCAATAACAATGTCAATGCTCTCTTATTTTCTAAGGTTAGATAAGAATATAGTTTTTTTTTTCATTTAAGGCACAGTGATGTCGTTTGATTCATGTAACTGACCACACCTAGTGGGAAAAGATTTAGTTGTTGTTGTAAGGCATGTAATGAGCTAAAAATAAGGAATTGTCAAATAAGCTCAAAGGGGTTAAGGAAGGAAAAATATGCAAGGTTAGCTATTTAGTTAAAGTAGCTATTTCAAGAAAAATGTCTCAATCATATTTATGTATGCATGTGAAAATGTAGTCTCAAAAAGAATTAAAGCAAGTTCTAGAATAACAATTTCATGAATGAAAATCACACAAGAAAGAAAAGAATGGTACAAATGTTCAATCCATTCATCAATAGGTTCAAAATCTCACAAGGCATACATCTATCATTCTCAATCCACTAATTCAACATCCAAAACCAAGTATGTGAAATTTAAAAAAGAAGACAATTTTTTCAATCATGTTATGAACTCTAAATTTCAATTGCTTCAAAGGATGTGAGAGTTCATTCACTTGAATCTTTCAAAAGAAATCAAACGATAAAACAAAATTACTTTCACAAATTAACACAAAATAGTTATTTTCTCAATTTAGATGCATCTTAAGAATAAAATTACTCCTTACACTTAATTGATTTTGTTATTAGTAAGTTGCTGACAATCATATCAATAAGCATATTTCTCCTTTTTTTTGTGTCAACTATCATTCCCCCTAATTAAATCACAACATTGTTCTCAATGTCTAAATATAGATGGGTAAAAATAGAAGATATTACTTGTTGTGACAATTATTGAAAAGAGAAACTTGACACAAATTTAAACAGAAACAAAGTATGATGAATAAAATTAAAGGTAAAAGGAAGTTATTGTAACACCCACCGTAGGGTGTCACATTTATGTTACTTAATAACCCCCAAGTTCATATAAGGTGACGTTGTAATAAAAAGATAAGTCAATTTTTTTTTTTGACGACCATAAAATAAACTTAGCGGAAAATAAAACATTATAGCAACCTCACACATAGATTACATCATATACTTATTGCAAACGTACTGTTGGAATTATTTATTTTACAGCCCATGTCTCAAACTAAAACACACTTAAATAAATTACACACATAGTTCATATCAGAGTTCAAACTTGCCCAAGTTTAACTAAGCAGCGGACCCCTCAGATGGGTCCTCCTCGGGTTCCTCAGCAGGTAGGAATCCGTTATGACGAGTAGCCCTACGGACAGGTGTCCGGGCTGACGATACTATACTGATTTCTGTTGGGACATAATTCCTGGTGTCCCAGTGTCGCCTGATATGCAACGAAAATTCAACATGAACTAAGATAGTTACACAGAAAATAGATCTCTACGAAACAGTCTGCTAATGCTAACAGTCAGATATCCCTCATAAATAAGTCCTCGCTCATCGGGACTTGTCCTCCATTCTTCAGCTCCTCCGTGAAATTGTAGACGTACATATCCGAAGAAACTGGCTCTTGTCGTCATACTGTCAGAATTCGGCGTTCCCAGCCGTGAGAAGTAATTCTTCTTCTGCTTCTTGTACCGTTTCTTTCTCAACGTCTTCACCCAATTATCAATACAATATACAGATATACATACAAAGAGGTGAGATTATCTACGCCAATACAAGCATGATAGTACGAGAGATAATACAAACAACACATCATGCAAAATATCATATCATGATCACAATTATACCATCATCATAGTGCAAAATAATAATTACCATTGTGCCACTATCACTTTGTTTAAATCATACAACAATTACAACAACACCATCATATAAATATAGATGCTCGCTTTCATGCATGCGTACATAGACTCAATGCCCTACTCCATGGAGCTAATACTCAAGTCGGAGAAATTGATCGAAAAGAGTCTTTGGTATTTCGTGCTTGAGGCACAAGTGCTTATAATTATATCTTGCACATCTAGCACATACACAACGATCTTTGTCGATCTTGATTAAGAATAGTGTCTCGATGCTGGATCACCTGTGTTGCATCGGTCTAACCCACTGCATGAAGAGCTACCAACTGCCCATTGTGAGCAACCCGCACCCCGATGCCCCCAAGGTCCATAAGTGACCTACACTACGCGTATCGCACCCACTCAAGAGGTGTACGTTTCTCCTAGGCAATTAGCCATATCCAGTTCATCGGACCATTTTCAATGCATGTGTAATGCACCATTTACCAACCAAAGGTAAATCACATAATTTCTCATACAAAGTTCAAATACTATTTTACGTTCGTAAAATGGATTTATGCCAATTATAGGCAAATTGCTCAGTTTCTTGTACAATATTCACATACTGATTTTTAACTGTAAAATTTATCTGTATAGTTAATAGCAACATTATATTATTATATTTTTATCATTCGTAAAATATTTTTGTCACATTTTACAGATCACGTAATATTTTATTACGTAAACAATGATTTGTAACATTTCTATTACGTTTAAAAATTGCATAACAAATTTTTTTACTTGTATTCTAAAATACGTAAAAATATTCTTTCATTTTTAAATCGCATAGCGATTTTTCTACAACATTTCGATCGTGTAAAATGATTAAATGCTTTAAAAATTATGTAGAAATATTTTAACATTTTTTTTAATCGTGTAATTTAAAAATTACGTTTTTGAGCTACATAAATCAATTTTCACCGTTTCTACACTTCGTAAAAATATTACTTAACTTTGAAATATTATTTTGGGCTTTTCTTAATATAATATAATCTCTCACCTCATTTCATTCCTATTCTTTTTTTTTTTTTAAAATATTCCTTTTCCGTAATATAATTACTAAAAATTTCATTTTACTAATTTGATCTTGTAAAATCTCATCTTGTTAATTTAATTACTATTTTTAACTTAAAATATCATATCATTTTCCAAAGCTTAAAAATTAAATTATCCTTAAATAAATTTAAGTTACAAACGTTTTCTAAATCACTTCTAAAAATTTATTCTCTTAAAATAATTTGATGTTCACCACTTTTAAATTTTCTTTTTCTTTATTTTACTAAAAATCCTTTCTCAACCAATTGATAACACTTGAATTTCCCTTTTAAAATCCTTCTATGGAAATTCTTATATTTTATAACATCAAAACATTTTTTCTAAGTTTATCAAAACCTTATAAATGGTCTTTGGAACCATCAAATATTTTTCTTTGAAACATCTAAGTTCAAATCTTGTTTTATACACAAATTATTTTACTAAAACTCCATACTAAAAACCGTGAGCATCATTGTTTGGAATAACAACCCTTTTTATTATTATTATTATTATTTTTTCTAAAATCATTAAATTTCATCCTTCTTGAAAATCTAATTTTGTAAACACCAAGTTGGTTGGTGTCTTGGCTGAAAAATTTTCTTAAGTCTAAGGACTAAAAAAATCAAGTTCATTGTTCTTGAAAATTTTCAATAGAAACCTTAGTTTTTGAGAGCCAAAACCGTGAGCTTCCTATGACCTTTGAAGCCATAATTTCTTGTTTCCAACATACATTCCATCATAATATATTTAACATATATCATCATGCATATTATAAGCATACCATATAAACAAGTAAAAATCATACTAAGCATGCATACACAATTAATTCATGCAAAGCATATCAAGCATAAACAAAATAATTAAAAACACATAACACAAATAATTTATTACATGACCATGGATATGAATCCTCACATGGATTCATCATCCATCAAATATAACCATCTCTCACCACCATGCTTGGTTGGTGAGATAAATCTCCTCTTACCTCTTGAAGAACTCCAAAAGCTCCTTGCTTTGAATTTAGAACAAGATCTCCTCCAACAAAAGTCTCTTGAACATAGAACAAATACAAGAAAATTAGTATATTGAATTTGATTAAGAGGAACCATGGATCAAACATGGTTTAGAACATGAAAAAGAAAAGAATAAAAGAAGTTTTCTTACTCTTCACCAACAAGAGCTCTAAAACTTGATCTTAGAAAAAGTCCTTCAAGATGTAAGAATTTGAGAAAATTCTCAACAAGAAAGTTGTTTAGAACAAGGTGATGATTTAAGAAACTAGGTTGTATGAAATTAAAGAGTGATGGAGTGTGGGTTTTGGTGTGTTGGCCGAATGCTTCTCTAGGAGAGGAAATGGAGTTTTCTTCTTGGTTCTTGAAACTTAGGGAGAAATGTGAAGGAATGATATTATGAGGTGAAAAATGAATTCTTTTGTTTCCTAAAGCTATGCATGGCCGTGGACTTCATGGAGAGAAAAGCCAAAATGGAATTTTGAAAAGCATGCACATTAATTGTGCAATAGTAACTTGTCTTCATCTTTTCTTTGGCCAAAAAGGCTACTCCCTAAAAGTCCAAGCATGTCTCCTTCCTCCTTGTTCAACAAAACCGTCCCCCTTCCTTGCATGATTCATGCAATTTGTCATCTTTTCTAATAATCATTTGAGCATTCCTAACCATTGATTCATTCAATGGTTAGGATTTAAGTAGATATTGATTTTTGGAAGACAAAATCTAGGCCATTGGATCTTTCCTCTTTAAATCCTAGCCATTAGATGTGTCTTCAAATGGAAGGTCAAGATTGCATCTTCAAACTTTACATCCAAGGGTCCAAAATGGTTATAGAAATTTTTGATGACTAATTCTCCACCATTGATTTAAATCCAAATCCAATGGTCATTAATGATCCATCTCCACCATTGATTAAATTAAGATTAAATTTCCAATGGTAATTAAATTAATGGTGGATATCCAATCCGCCAATATTAACTTAATAATATAGAATATTATTTTGATTCACTGTAACCCCACAAAACATACATTTACTGTATTTTTACCGTCACGGTAAATAAATACAATAAAAAATATGGTAAAGGAAATTTTCTAAAACTGTTTTCGGATTCAGGTTTAGTAAGATCCCCTGTCTCGTCTAAACAAGTACAAATTTTTCTATGCGTAAAAAAATTTTCACTTTAAGGACCCACCCACTGGCCCACGTGTGGCCACCTGGCCCACAAACACCTCGCGGGGCTCACAAATAGTAAAAAAATCAAAATCACACATAAAATCACAAAAATTAGAAAATTCACAAATATCAAATCGATTACGTAAGTTACTTAAGACTAAGCAATAAAAATTAATTTACGTAAATTTTTTCTATCCGAAAATTATTATTTTTCGACACGAGACAAATCACTCAAAATGACCAAATATGCAGACGGAATATTCAAAATAATTTTACAAAGTGACAAAATCACTAAACAAGTAGAATTACATTAATCACAAAATTACTTATTTAATACATAGAAAGTTTGGGGTGTTACAATTCTCCCCTCTACAAAAGTTTCGTCCTCGAAACTTGACGAACTTGACTTCACATCCTTAAAATAAAAAGGGATACTGTTTTTTTATCTTTTCTTCTAGTTCCCATGTAGCTTCCCGCTTACATCATCCCAAATAATTTTAACCAATGAAATTTCCTTACCTCGAAGTTGCTTTGTCTTTCGATCCTCAATCTTTACTGGAACAGTGTCATAAGTTAAATTTTCCTTCAGCTGTACTCGTCTGGCTTGATAACATGAGTAGGATCGAAATATATTTTCGTAGTTGTGATACGTGAAATACATTGTGAAGGTTTGATGAGAAAAGGTGGTAATGCAATCTGATATGCCACCGGACCTACCCGACGTAAAATCTGATATGGTCCGATAAACTTTGGAGTGAGCTTCTTGGACTTAAGCACTCGTCCAACACCCGTCATAGGCGTCACTCGCAAAAATACATGGTCACCTTGTTCAAATTCAATAGATTTTCTCCTTTTATCAGCATAGCTCTTTTGCTGAGTTTGACTCATTCTCATTTTATCTTGAATCATCTTAACTTTCTCAGTTGTATACGTTGAACAATCTCTGGTCCTAATATAGCACTTTCACCGTCTTGATACCAACATAATGGTGTTCTACATCGTCTTCCATATAATGCCTCATAGGGTGCCATCCCTATACTTGAATGGAAACTGTTATTGTATGTGAATTCTATCAATGGTAAGAATTCATCCCAGCCTCCAGTTTGTTCCAGTACACAAGCTCTCAACAAGTCTTCTAACGATTAAATCGTCCTTTCTGACTGACCATCAGTTTGTGGATGGTAAGCAGAACTTAGACGTAGCTTTGTTCCCATCGCTTCTTGAAAACTATCCCAAAATCTCGATGTAAACCTTGGATCTCGATCCGAAATGATACTGGATGGTACACCATGAAGTCTAACAATTTCACTGATGTACACCTGAGCCAACTTTTCCATTGAGTATTTAATATTAATCGGCAAAAAGTGAACTGACTTAGTAAGCCGATCAACAATTACCCAAATGGCATCATGACCCTTCCGAGTCTTTGGTAGTCCCATCACAAAATCCATTGCTATGTCATCCCATTTCCATTCGGGAATAGGCAAAGGTTGCAACATTCCCGAAGGTCTTTGATGTTCCACCTTAGCCTTCTGACAGACTAAACAGGATGATACATACTTTGTAATATCTTTCTTCATTCCTTGCCACCAATATAATTGTTTTAAATCTTGATACATCTTTGTGGCTCCTGGATGCATACTCAGTTTACTCCTGTGAGCTTCCTCCAAAATCAATCTTTTAAGATTTGGATCATTTGGCACACAAACTCTTCCTTGAAACTTCAAAATTCCATTAACACCTTCGCTAAAATCCAACACTGCCCCGACTCTTTGCTTCTTTTGCTTCTTGTAAATATTGGTCACTTTGTTTTGTCCTTCACGGATTCTATCCATCAAATCATTTGAAATGGTGATCATATTTAAACACATCTTGCCCTGGCGTCAATTTTACGGATAATCGCATATCCCGAAATTCTTCTATCAACTCCTTTTCTTTGATCATCATAACGTAAGCACTAAGTATTTTTCTACTCAACGCATCCGCTACGACATTCGCCTTTCTTCCTGGGATGATACTGCAATTGAAAATCATAATCTTTCAAAAACTCTAACCAACGCCTCTGTCTCATGTTCAACTCTTTTTGGTCAAACAAGTACTTCAAGCTTTTATGATCACTAAAAACAGTGAACGTAGCTCCATAAAGAAAATGTCTACATACTTTCAACGCAAACACCACAGCTGCCAACTCTAAATCATGAGTCGGATAATTCTTCTCATGATTTTTCAACTGTCTTGAAGCATAAGCCACCACATTACAGTTTTGCATAAGTACGCCACCCAATCCTTGGTATGAAGCATCACAATATACCTCGAAAGGTTCATTTGGATCGGGTAAAATCAACACCTGGTGAAGTAGTCAATCGTCTTTTCAATTCTTCAAAACTTTCTTCGCATGCATCACCCACACGAACGGTTGATTCTTTAGTGTAAGTTGGGTAAGAGGTCCTACAATCTTTGAAAACCCCTCAATGAAACGTCTATAATAACCACTAATCCGACAAAACTACGGATTTACATTCGATCTTTGGTCTTTCCCATTCCAAAACTGTCTTCACCTTTGAAGCATCAACTTCAATTCCTTTCTCCGATATCACGTGTCCCAAAAATTGAACTTCATTCAACCAAAATTCACATTTGGACAACTTGGCATACATCTTATTCTCCTTTAGAATCGGAGAACCACCCTGAGATGTTCAGCATGTTCCTCCTGACTTCGAGAATAAATTAAAATGTCATCTATAAAGACAACAACAAACTTATCCAAGTATGAACGAAAAATTCATTTCATGAAGTCCATGAATATGGTGGTGCATTTGTCACACCAAACGGCATCACTAAATATTCATAATGCCCATAACGAGTTCGAAAAGTGTTTTGGGAATATCCTCCACTTTCACACGTATTTGGTGATACCCAGAACGTAGATCAATCTTGGAAAATATTGCGGCTCCTCGCAATTGATCCATCAGATCATCTATCCTTGGTAGTGGATATTTATTCTTAATCGTGATTTTGTTTAATTGCCGATAGTCTACACATAGACGTGAAGTTCCATCCTTCTTCTTGACCAACAGCACTGGAGCTCCCCATGGTGACACACTAGGTCTCACAAATTGTTTCTCTAATAAATCCTCCAGCTGTTTCTTCAGTTCGGCTAATTCTACCGGCGACATCCGATAGGGCGCTATAGATATTGGTCCACTCCATGTACAAGATCAATGGCAAACTCAATTTCCCTTACTTGGTGGTAGTCCGGTATATCTTCAGGAAATACTTCAGAAATTCGTTGACCACAAAAATATCCTTCAAGGCATCTTCACATTGCACCTCTAAAGAAGATAACAATAGATACCCATGATCTCCTTCCTTCAAACAAGCTTCCACTTGAGTAGCGTTAGGAATCTAGGATCCTTAGCCTCGGGAAACACTAATGTCTTATTCGAACAATCAATTAGGATATGGTTAGAAGACAACCAATCCATTCCCAAGATTACATTAATCTTGGAAAGAGGCAAACAGATCATGTCCACATAAAAGATTCTATTCCTAACACGCAGACGGACAATTCGGGCATACCGTTGATGTAACTACTGACTTATCGGTAGGAGTAGCAACATTCGGATCATATGGCAATGCGAGACACGATCAATCCCAAACGCTCAACACAATCACATGCAATGAAAGAATGTGTTGCTCTGAATCATAGAGTATGGTTAAAGGATTACCTCCAATAGTACCCTCCTCCATTATCAAGTCCTCGTTTAGCAGACTACTTCTCCGCTCATTGTATAGACACGACCACTGCCCTGTGGCCTTGCAAGATCGAACATTTCCCACAGAGGATTCCTTCCTTATCGATCACAGTCTTTAGAGAAATGTCCATGCCGGTCCCACACTTAAAACAAACAACCTCCTTATGTTGACAATCTTTCGTGAGATGGTCCTTCCCACATTTGAAACATCGAATAGAGTCCCAACTTGACTTGCCTTATTGCCGCTAGAACTTCCACCCACAAATTGCTTCTTAGTCCGACTTCCCGCAGTTTTCATATATGGCTTTTCTTTGAGAGCGACTTGCTTGAGTACTCTTTCCTTTTTGGAACCTTGCAGTCCAAAATTCTTATTTATTGCCGCTCGTTGATGATCAATCTCTTCAATTTTACGACATTTTTCAATCAAAGTTGGAAGTTGATTAATCTCCAACATCGATACAAATTCTCTTAATATCCACTTTAATCCTTCTTCAAATTTCCTGTATTTCCACCTTCATCTGGATTCATCTGCAAATATCTCGAAAACTGAGACAGACTTTCAAATTTTGCCGCATACTCACTTACGGACATCAATCCTTGTCGTAAGCTCAGAAATTCCGTTTCCTTCATATGCCTCACACTTGCTGGAAAATATTTCTCCAGAAACTTTTGCTTAAAAACTTGCCATGTCACCATCCTTCCTTCACTTCCAACAGTCTTCTAGCTCCTGTCCACCAACGTTCACCATCTCCTACCAAAGATAAACGCGTTGCCGGCGTAAGCTTCCGTTCATCGACACAACCCATACCATCAAATATCTTTTCAAGTTCTTGGATCCAAAGTTCAACTTTCTCCGATCAAACTCTCCACGAAATTTCGGTGGATTATTCCTTCGAAACTCGACAAACCGTGCACATTTTCATTAGCCCGTTGATTTTGTTGTGCAACCACTTCCGCCATTCTCTGCATTCTTTGCTACACAATTCGACCATGTTCCCATTACCATTCCCATTATCGCTCCCATTAAGCTCCATATCTGAGCCATTATTTCCACGTCCACGTCCTCGTCCTCGTCCAGACATTACTTTCTTCACTCAAACTGGATAATACAAAGAAAGTAAGGTCAATCTTCAACAATATTATTTTCTTCTCAGAAAACAATAACAGAGAATTTTTAAACAATATTATTTTCTTTTCAGAAAACAATAACAGAGAATCACACAACACAAACAAGACAGACCTAACCACAACCCCGAAAGACTCAAACTTGGGCTCTGATACCAACTAATGTAACACCCACTGTAGGGTGTCACATTTATGTTACTTAATAACCCCCAAGTTCATATAAGGTGACGTTGTAATAAAAAGATAAGTCAATTTTTTTTTTTTGACGACCATAAAATAAACTTAGCGAAAAATAAAACATTATAGCAACCTCACACATAGATTACATCATATACTTATTGCAAACGTATTGTTGGAATTATTTATTTTACAGACCCATGTCTCAAACTAAAACACACTTAAATAAATTACACACATAGTTCATATCGAGTTCAAACTTGCCCAAGTTTAACTAAGCGACGGACCCCTCGGATGGGTCCTCCTCGGGTTCCTCAACGGTAGGAATCATTATGACGAGTAGCCCTACGGACAGTGTCCGGCCGACGATACTATACCGATTTCCGTTGGGACATAATTCCTGGTGTCCCAGTGTCGCACGATATGCAACGGAAATTCAACATGAACTAAGATAGTTATACGTAAAATGGATCTCTACGAAACGTCACCGCTAATGCTAACATCGATATCCTCATAAATAAGTCCTCGCTCATCGGGACTTGTCCTCCATTCTTCGGCTCCTCCGTGAAATTGTAGACGTACATATCCGAAGAAACCGGCTCTTGTCGTCATACTTGTCGAGTCGGCGTTCGTCAGTAGTGAGAAGTAATTCTTCTTCACGCTTCTTGTACCGTTTCTTTCTCAACGTCTTCACCCAATTATCAATACAATATACGATATACATACAAAGAGGTGAGATTATCTACGCCAATACAAGCATGATAGTACAGAGATAATACAAATAACACATCATGCAAAATATCATATCATGATCACAATTATACCATCATCATAGTGCAAAATAATAATTACCATTGTGCCACTATCAACGTTTTTAAATCATACAACAATTACAACAACACCATCATATAAATATAGATGCTCGGTTTCATGCATGCGTACATAGACTCAATGCCCTACTCCATGGAGCTAATACTCAAGTCGAGAAATTGATCGAAAAGAGTCACTTGGTATTTCGTGCTTGCACCAAGTGCTTATAATTATATCTTGCACATCTAGCACATACACAACGATCTTTGTCGAGATCTTGATTAAGAATAGTGTCTCGGTCGGATCACCTAGGTGTGTTGATCGGTCTAACCCATGGTACGGAAGAGCTACCAACTGCCCATTGTGAGCAACCCGCACCCCGATGCCCCCAAGGTCCATAAGTGACCTACACTACGCGTATCGCACCCACTCAAGAGGTGTACGTTTCTCCTAGGCAATTAGTCATATCCAGTTCATCGGACCATTTTTAATGCATGTGTAATGCACCATTTACCAACCAAAGGTAAATCACATAATTTCTCATACAAAGTTCAAATACTATTTTACGTTCGTAAAATGAATTTATGCCAATTATAGGCAAATTGCTCAGTTTCTTATACAATATTCACATACTGATTTTTAACTGTAAAATTTACTGTATAGTTAACAGCAACATTATATTATTGTATTTTTATCATTCGTAAAATATTTTTGTCACATTTTTACAGTCACGTAATATTTTATTACGTAAACAATGATTTGTAACATTTCTATTACGTTTAAAAATTGCATAACAAATTTTTTTTTTACTGTATTCTAAAATACGTAAAAATATTCTTTCATTTTTAAATCGCATAGCGATTTTTCTACAACATTTCGATCGTGTAAAATGATTAAATGCTTTAAAAATTATGTAGAAATATTTTAACATTTTTTTTAATCGTGTAATTTAAAAATTACGTTTTTGAGCTACATAAATCAATTTTCACCGTTTCTACACTTCGTAAAAATATTACTTAACTTTGAAATATTATTTTGGGCTTTTCTTAATATAATATAATCTCTCACCTCATTTCATTCCTATTCTTTTTTTTTTTTAAAATATTCCTTTTCCGTAATATAATTACTAAAAATTTCATTTTACTAATTTGATCTTGTAAAATCTCATCTTGTTAATTTAATTACTATTTTTAACTTAAAATATCATATCATTTTCCAAAGCTTAAAAATTAAATTATCCTTAAATAAATTTAAGTTACAAACGTTTTCTAAATCACTTCTAAAAATTTATTCTCTTAAAATAATTTGATGTTCACCACTTTTAAATTTTCTTTTTCTTTATTTTACTAAAAATCCTTTCTCAACCAATTGATAACACTTGAATTTCCCTTTTAAAATCCTTCTATGGAAATTCTTATATTTTATAACATCAAAACATTTTTTCTAAGTTTATCAAAACCTTATAAATGGTCTTTGGAACCATCAAATATTTTTCTTTGAAACATCTAAGTTCAAATCTTGTTTTATACACAAATTATTTTACTAAAACTCCATACTAAAAACCGTGAGCATCATTGTTTGGAATAACAACCCTTTTTATTATTATTATTATTATTTTTTCTAAAATCATTAAATTTCATCCTTCTTGAAAATCTAATTTTGTAAACACCAAGTTGGTTGGTGTCTTGGCTGAAATTTTCTTAAGTCTAAGGACTAAAAAAAATCAAGTTCATTGTTCTTGAAAATTTTCAATAGAAACCTTAGTTTTTGAGAGCCAAAACCGTGAGCTTCCTATGACCTTTGAAGCCATAATTTCTTGTTTCCAACATACATTCCATCATAATATATTTAACATATATCATCATGCATATTATAAGCATACCATATAAACAAGTAAAAATCATACTAAGCATGCATACACAATTAATTCATGCAAAGCATATCAAGCATAAACAAAATAATTAAAAACACATAACACAAATAATTTATTACATGACCATGGATATGAATCCTCACATGGATTCATCATCCATCAAATATAACCATCTCTCACCACCATGCTTGGTTGGTGAGATAAATCTCCCTCTTACCTCTTGAAGAACTCCAAAAGCTCCTTGCTTTGAATTTAGAACAAGATCTCCTCCAACAAAAGTCTCTTGAACATAGAACAAATACAAGAAAATTAGTATATTGAATTTGATTAAGAGGAACCATGGATCAAACATGGTTTAGAACATGAAAAAGAAAAGAATAAAAGAAGTTTTCTTACTCTTCACCAACAAGAGCTCTAAAACTTGATCTTAGAAAAAGTCCTTCAAGATGTAAGAATTTGAGAAAATTCTCAACAAGAAAGTTGTTTAGAACAAGGTGATGATTTAAGAAACTAGGTTGTATGAAATTAAAGAGTGATGGAGTGTGGGTTTTGGTGTGTTGGCCGAATGCTTCTCTAGGAGAGGAAATGGAGTTTTTCTTCTTGGTTCTTGAAACTTAGGGAGAAATGTGAAGGAATGATATTATGAGGTGAAAAATGAATTCTTTTGTTTCCTAAAGCTATGCATGGCCGTGGACTTCATGGAGAGAAAAGCCAAAATGGAATTTTGAAAAGCATGCACATTAATTGTGCAATAGTAACTTGTCTTCATCTTTTCTTTGGCCTAAAAAGGCTACTCCCTAAAAGTCCAAGCATGTCTCCCTTCCTCCTTGTTCAACAAAACCGTCCCCCTTCCTTGCATGATTCATGCAATTTGTCATCTTTTCTAATAATCATTTGAGCATTCCTAACCATTGATTCATTCAATGGTTAGGATTTAAGTAGATATTGATTTTTGGAAGACAAAATCTAGTAATTGGATCTTTCCTCTTTAAATCCTAGCCATTAGATGTGTCTTCAAATGGAAGGTCAAGATTGCATCTTCAAACTTTACATCCAAGGGTCCAAAATGGTTATAGAAATTTTTGATGACTAATTCTCCACCATTGATTTAAATCCAAATCCAATGGTCATTAATGATCCATCTCCACCATTGATTAAATTAAGATTAAATTTCCAATGGTAATTAAATTAATGGTGGATATCCAATCCGCCAATATTAACTTAATATTATAGAATATTATTTTGATTCACTGTAACCCCACAAAACATACATTTACTGTATTTTTACCGTCACGGTAAATAAATACAATAAAAAATATGGTAAAGGAAATTTTCTAAAACTGTTTTCGGATTCAGGTTTAGTAAGATCCCCTGTCTCCGTCTAAACAGTACAAATTTTTTTATGCGTAGAAAAATTTTCACTTTGCGGGACCCACCTGGGCCCACGTATGGCCATCTGGGCCCACAAACACCTCGCGGGGCTCACAAATAGTAAAAAAATCAAAATCACATATAAAATCACAAAAATTAGAAAATTCACAAATATCAAATCAGATTACGTAAGTTACTTAAGACTAAGCAATAAAAATTAATTTACGTAAATTTTTCTGGTCCAAAAATTATTATTTTTCTGACACGAAACAAATCACTCAAAATGACCAAATATGCAGACGGAATATTCAAAATAATTTTACAGTGCACAGAAATCACTAAACAGTAGAATTCTGTTAACTGTCAAAATTACTTATTTAATACATAGAAAGTTTGGGGTGTTACAGTTATAGATAGAGTGTCAAATCAAACTCGCGTTCCTTGTTGCTTCCCTCTGACCAATCTATTTGAGCCATTACTGGATCAAATTCTTAGACAAAAGTTTGTAATTTATCAATTAACTCATCAGCAGTGAAAGCAGAGATAAGGTTTCGTCTTGCCGAATGTGTGATAAAGTTTTATTCCACAGTATAGTCAAGAAAAGATAACAAACCATCAAAAAAATTGTTAATATTCAACAAACCTATAGGTTAATGGTAAATGTTCAGTTGGGATCAAGAGACAATTCGAAAAACTCCTCCAAAAGTACCATAGCCACATGATAAGGCAATGAATGTATTGGAATTGTCAAGCATTTTAGTCATTTGTTCATGCATAGTTAATACTCGTAGTTCCTCCCCAATTGTCTTTCCAGTGATGTTCCTTTCAGTTATAGCTTTAGAAATGATACCTAAAACTTGACTGCCTCTTAGATGTGTAGTGATTAATATAACTCCCATTAACCCAATGCTACATCTCTCATATACTACATGAATTTTTCTCGCAGCTAGCGCTCAACCAAGAGTGCTTTCTAATTTTATAAACTCTATACCATTCCCAAAACTTGATCCACAAAATACACAGATATTTGTAAATCGACGAATAAAAACTCCCTCCATTTCTATACTCACTCTCCCTTTAAATGATTATGAGTTAGATGAAAATGAAGAAAATTGAGTGTTTAAATAGAGAAAAGAATAGAAAATGTAATGATAGCACCTATATGAGTAGGCTAGCTGTTGTCAGAAAAGTTTGAAATTAAGAAAAACAGATTTTATTTAATTTTTAATTTTTTTTAGCTTTTGAGTTTATTTGTTTTTCCTTATTCCCTAGTGTTAAAGTTTTAGTTTGCCTGAGACATGCAAAAGCCAAGTATGAGGGAATTTAATAAACATAATTTTTATACATTATTTAACTCTCAAATTTAGTCTCTTAAACCTCTTATGTATTTAATTGATTGAGTTTAGCCACATTTTATAAGTTTGGGTTCCAAATTAGGCTTAATGGTATTTTTCAGTGTTGTGGCATTTTTGTATTTCAGGTATAACTTGAGTTATAAACATCTAAAAATTATGAGTTTTACTTTATAGGAAAGATAAGAGAAAGCTCTACAACTTTGATGCAGAGCTCCAGAACTAAATTGGATGTCTATGGGATCATATTGTGGCTGGAAGTCAAAATAAGGATGCTGTCATTGGAACCTGAACAATGTGCAAAGATTGGGCCATAAGTTGGGCTGTATGAGTCAGAATGAGTTGAAACTAGTGTCATTGGAAAATTAAGACAAAACCCTTCAACTCTCATGAATACTACTTATCAAAACGTCATGTTTGATTGAGTTATAGTCGTATCAAGATAGCTGGGAGTTAGGCACTGAATTGGTTGGTGCAAGTGGGGAGACAAGCATGACACACATACTCCAGTCATTCACACTCACTAAATAAGTCTATTGTCATTTTGTACTTTTCATGGTCTATAAAAAGCAGCATTCGTTGCTTATTGAGGGCATCTTGGTAGAGAGATTAAGACAATGTTCTTGTATCATTTATTTCCCTTGTTGTAATATTTTTTTGTTCTAAATAGAAGTTATGTTCATCTCCTTCTTTTCTCTTTCTTTCTTCTTATTCATGAGTAACTAATTCTCATTTTTCTTGGGTGAAAGGGTGAAACTTTTAGTAATGAAATAAGGTTAGATTAATCTCTTTATTGTGCTTGAATGTTATATTATCAAGTGGTCATTATATGTGTTGTATTTTATTTCCAATCAATTTAGAAACTCTCTTTATAATGTGGAGATTTTGATTCGTTGTAGATAAGAGATTGACACAATGAATGTTTGAACTTATTTACAAGTGTTAGCGTTAGTAGATAATTAAAGGAACTATAGTATAACTACATATATAACATTAAATGAACTGTGAATGTGTATTTTCTTATTGAAACCTCCATTATGCGTAGAGTCCAATTGAATTATAAAAAAAATTATTTTGTCCTTAATTTATATACCAAGAGTTGATTTCTTAACCCAAACAAATTCTTTTCATTTGTGAATAATTTTTATCACCTGTATTTTTGTGACAAATCTTTTCCTTAGCTCAAACCTTAAATTTCTGACAACAGCGCCAAAAACTTGATACGAATGATATGTTGTAAACCCAAATGCAGGTTGTCATAAGTAATAAATTTTCGAAAGTTCGAGGTTGATCCATAAGGAATTGATGAAGAAAATTCTTTGAGGAAGGAAAAGATTTGTCACAAAAATATAGGTGATAATAATTGTTCACAAATTAAAAGGATTTGTCTGAGCTAAGAGATCCACTCTTGATATATAAATTAAGGACAAAATTATTTCTTTTTATAACTCAATTGGAATTCATGCATAACGGAAGTTCCAATCAAAAAATAAACATTTAAAATTCATTTAAGGTTATATATGCAGTTATATTATGGTTCCTTTAATTATCCACTAACACCAACACTTGTAAATAGATTCAAGCATTCATTGTGTCAATCTTTTGTCTACAACGAATCAATATCTCCGCTTTACAAGGAGAGTTTCTAAATTGATTGGAAATAAAATATAACATATATAATGATCACTTGATAATATAACATTCAAGCATAATAAAGAGATTAATCTAACCTTATTTTATTACCAAAAGTTTTACTATTTTACCCAAACAAAATGAGAATTAGTTACTGATGAACAAAAAGAAAGAAAGAGAATAAGAATGAAATGACCATAACTTCTATTTAAAACAAAAGAAAATTACAACAAGGAAAACAAATGATACAAGAACATGGTCTTAATCTCTCCACCAAGATGCCCTCAATGAGGAACCAATGCTGCTTTTTATAGAGCATGAAGAGTACAAAATGACAATAGACTTGTTTAGTGGGTGTGAATGAGTGGAAAATGTGTGTCATGCTTGTCTCCCCACTTGCACCAACCAATTCAATGCCTAACTCCTACGTGTCTTAATACAACTATAACTTAATCAAAACGTCACCATTTTGATAAGTGGTCTTCATGAAAGTTGAAAGGTTTTGTCTTAACTTTCTAATGGCACCAGTTTCAGCTTATTCTGACTCCTACAACCTAACTTATAGTCCAATATTTGCACATTGTTTAGGTTCTAGTGACAACATCATTGTTTTGACTTCCAAGAACAATGTGACCCTATAGACATCCAATTCAGCATAAATATAGGTATATGGTTGACCAAACCTGAAGGTTGAATATGTCAACAATGTCGACAACCTTAACAGCTTGGTCATCAACACCCTCATCCTCTCCTCCACCTTCAGCAGAAGGGTTTGCACCAATGTCTACATCAACTGCTCCTTTAACAACCCACTGTACTCCAAAAGGAAAATAATCGTTTGACAGCCACGAGTAACCAAACTACTTCAAAAAATATGTGTTTAAACTACATAGAAAATGAAATAAGAGTCCTAACAACATTAACATATAAACAAGAAAATGTAGATAAATGCACAATATTCAACTAAGCTTCCCCTCAACTTCCCACAACATTCCATTCTCAATTTCCTTGTACAGAAATGAGTCTGAGAGAAGCTCATCACCTACATATTATAGTACATATGACCAATGTTACTCCACACATTCAACTATTACATACTTTTAACAAAACGACCAATTGCAACGTATCAAAAAGATAAACAGTAACAACACAAAAAACACATATATAAGGAAAGGAACAAAGAATGGCATAAAACACCTTCATATATTATATTTTATATATTGTACTTAAAAACATCAAGCAGACAATTAACCTCGCTGAACCAATGTAGTTACACCCAAAATGAAAATATATATTAGATAATTTTTTCTGTTTTTTGAAACCACATTTCAAATATAAGCTCTAAATTACCCCTTGTTTCAGCTGACTGATACCATTCAAAACTGTATAAACTTGAAACTCATTATCATTGACTTACATACTTTTCCAAAACTAGAGAGGTTCCCCCAATCTCATCCAAAAAGTTTTGACATTAACTTCAGAGGGAATCAAAAAATAGGTAAAACAATAATCAACACAACTGAACATCAACAACACCCCAACTTGATATCAAAGATGTTACAACAGCTGTGAATTATTGCATTTAAAAAAAATTGATCTTCGTAATTAGTGGGCAGAGGAAAACAGCAGATTGGAATTAGCAATAACATGAAAAATTACATGCACGTCAGTTCTTCACAAAAACCAGAGCTCACAGTAACCCACCCAGGTAGGTTAACCAAAACAATTAACATTCACTCTGTTAATCTAGCTATTATTGACTAGAACAAATAATCAAAATCATACATATATATCAATTTTATTTTATTTTTTATTTTTTAAAAAAAGTCCCAAATCCAAATACTAAGAAAAGTTCAACACTTGAATTTTATAATTGGATGCGCAATTCAAATAGATCTAATAACAAGAGTGAATTCAAATACAATAATCAATAACAAAAATTAAGAATTGAGAGAAGTAGATCAATAAGGAAAAGCGACGACAAAAGACAAAGAAATTGGGAATTGGATAAGGGAAGGTGTGGGTGGTTACCTGTAAGGAAGTCCTAGTAAACCAACATGTTTGCTGTAGAGTTTGAGTTTCTCTTCTCTCAGATCGCTCCTAACAGTAACAGGGAGGGGTTTGTGTTTGGGTAAAGGAGCGACAAGGACCTTTGAACAATCTACAAGTCCTATTTATAGGGTAGGGTTTTACCCCGATGAGAAGGACACTCCTCATACCCAAATTATGTGCACGCCACTTCTCTTTCTTTAAAATACCCAATCACTCCTACTGCTTTTTCTTTTTCTTTTTTACTTTTAGTTTTGTCCTTTTTTCATCCTTGAAAAAACTTGTTTGGATACACATTTTTTGATAAAAATAATTATTTTAACATATTTTTAAGTGTGTTTGGATACAACTTTAAAGAAAAATAGAAGCAAAAGTAAAAGTACTAAAACTACTTAATTTAAAAAGTAATAATTCATTGTTTTTGAAAAAAGTGAAAGGAAAAATAATTATTTATTACAATTTTGTAAAAGTACTATTAAAATAAGTATTTCTTAAATATTGTATTTAAATACAAAATAAATTTGTTCTTTAAAGTAAACACTACTAAAATAAGACATATAAAAAAATCACTTTTTTATAATAATATATCCAAACAAGCCTTAGACTTCTAGTGTTATAGGTTCAGTCTCACACTTTCACTGCAAGTGTCTCTCTATTTGAATTAGGCTCTTTTGCCTCAATTTTGAAGGTGGGGTAAGACTTTGGATCATTTGTCATTCAGCCCATAAAAATGAAATGATGGAGGCACACAATATGAATTAGACAATCACAAAACGAAACATTATTCGAGTAATATTCTCAATAATTTAGTAATTATCTATATATAATTTAATAGTATTTTTTTAATCTAACGATAAGTATATTTGTGTACTATCATGTGTTATATTCCTAGTAGAATAATGTAGTGCTTATAAAGTATATAATAATCTCTTCCACTAAACTACTAAGACAATACAATAATGATAAGGAATAATTTTGGCCATTTAATTACAGTAGATAAAAATAAAAATTAAATGCTTAAGACAACATTGGAGCAAACTCTTCTAAAGTGAAGCTAGCTCGTTACCACTGTAAATATGATGAATGGTTAAGATTAAAATATGTATTATTTGAATAATAATACATAAAAATGGAAAAAGAGTAGCTTTGTCGACCCTAACCAAAACCACCCCATTACAAATATCATAGCATATAAGGACTTGTTTGATATGTCATATTAGGTCTGATAGGATAAGTTAAAACAATACATTATGACTTTATCAGTTGTTTGGTATAAACATTATATTGTATAAGTTTATCCATTAAACTCGTCTTATACATTCAAATGATGGATGACTTAATTATGCCTTGGGAAGGGATTAGGCTTGATAGGGTTTTGATGTATAAGCTTTTATAAAGACTTTTTCATTACAATTCTAAATAACCTGATATCCTCAACCCTTACATATTAGGCCTTATACTATCAGGTTTAATATTATCAAACCTTATCATATTCTTCATACCAAACAGATCATAAGTGTGAAGAAAATAACCCAAAGTAACATAAGGACTCGCCTTGAAACTCACTTCGTTTCAGATTCATTCCTAGCCTTGTATCATAATCACGAGCTTTATAGGAATGAGCTTGAAACAACGGTAATGCAAAATGCCTAGACAAGTGTGACTAAAAGCTTGATGAATGAGGTGAAAGAAAAGTGAAGGATAAGTTCTTATCACTTCATTTCAACATACAGGCACATGTGATTATTTGTTGTACCTGTCAACTATACTGTGCAAATCATTGCTCATTGCACAGTAGATAAAAGGCATCCAAAAAGGACATGGAAGACCTAACACTCTAAAAAGAGATAGTTACCTCATACCAAACAAAATAAATATTGCCTGCTAGGAAGCTTCCACACTAAGCTTACTCACAAAGGAATAGGAGGAAAAATCCTACTTTATATACAAACCACCCTTGGAAAGGAGGTGAGTCTTCTTCTCTACTTTTTTACTTCTTTATCTCTTACAATGACTAACTTAAGCATTGAAGTATCCTTTGCAAATACTCACCATTTGCTCATGACTAGACCTGGAGCTATGGAGAATTGGGAGCACCAGAGAAGCTTGGACGCAACATCTACTTCTCACAATTTTCGAATTAGCAATTAAATTACTTATCTTTTTTCTTTTGCTATATATTTTATGAGAAAAATTTGATGATTTATCTACTAGGCTCCATTTTCTTTGATGTTATTAAGCTCTTTTCTCTCTGGCGCCAAGTAGGATAGTCTTCCCTAAGGCCAAATGCTTGTGTTGAATTTCAAGTAGTTGTAAACGGCTCCGATTTTCTAAAGTTGCTTTTATATTTTATCTTTTACAATTGTGAGCATTTTCTTCATGTTTTGCGACCTGCAATGTAACTCTTAACTGTTACCCTCAATGCAAAAATGTTTAATCTATGTGTTATGATCTCACTCACTTATAAGTGAAAACATGAAATATTCACGTTGTTTTGGAACCATTGCTAGTTACCTAGTTCATATCTAATTTTTCTTTTTCATGAACAATTTAAATCAAGTTATTGCTAATAGAATTTATGTAGATTTGATAATTTCCTTTAAGATCAAGAAATTGAAAATATTTCCTAAGAAAATAATGAAGGTTTTTTTAGGAACTATCATGATTATTATACTTTATAATGTGATTGATATGATAAATATAGAAAATAATGTATGATGATACTTCAGTGGTGCTTAAATTGAAAGTTTCTTCTTTAGTCTGTCCCATATAAAATATATATGGAAAAAAATTATAGTTTTTAACTTGTGCATTTATAGCTAATGTGCCTAACTTAATCTACTTTGTTCTAGGACATCTTACTTCAAAGAGTGATGCCTATAACATTACGGTGGCTTTAGTTAAAATGTTGACGGGAAGAAAATAAAAGTCGACTCTTGAATTAGAGTTAGAGACTCAAAATCAAGCAAAAGCAGAATACGCAGATCGAGTAAATCTTGAATCATCTCTCTTAAACCAATAAAAATATATTGAAGAAAATTATGCAAGATCGGACAAGAAAAAGGATAAGGGTATAAAGAAAAAGAAATACAAGAACAAGATAAAAGCATAACTTATTTTTTTACTAAGAAAGTATTGGGGCATAAAAGTCACCAGAGAGCTGAGTCATAGATAATAAAACTTTGTGGTCTATGGCGACTTTTATACTCGTCACAAGCCAACTTTTACCCATAACTTTTTTCTCCAGTCAACATTTCAACTAGAACCATATACATCACTCTTAAAAATAAAATGTCCTACAACACGATCGATCAAGTTAAGCATATCTACCCATACTTAGATCAAACATGCAAATAACATGGTAAAGCACGTGCACAAATGGTTTCATGTTGAAGCACCTTCCTTTATAGGCTAAGCATTTTGCTTGTGCTAAGTAATGTATTCGATGTAGGACTTTTGACAATGCAAGGCGAGATAAAGCAAGGCAAGGCAATTTACACTTTTTAGTCAATGTGGGCCTAGATTCAACAATCTCTCTACATAATGAAATGAATACGAGAGTTGACAAATTTTGAATGTGCACACAACCATGATTATTTTACTTCATAAAGTTTCATTATGATTGATATGATAGATATGGGAAATAATGTATGATGATACTTCAATGGTGCTTAAATTGAAAATTCCCTCTGTAGTTTGTCCTATATAACATATGAAAAAAATTATAGTTTTTAATCTATGCATTTATAGCTTATGTGCCTAACTTGATCTATCTTGTTGTAGGATATCTTACTTCCAATAATGATGTTTATAACATTTGGGTTGTTCTACTAGAAATGTTGACTCCATTAAGTTCACCTTTATTCATTACTCTTATGTCTGTGAACATCTCTAGAAGAACAACCCAGATGTTATAGACATCACTCTTAGAAGTAAGATGTCCTAAAAAAATGCCTTCATACTCTCTCACTTGTTCCCAAGGTGAGCTAGAATAATCACATAGGCACAAATAGTTTCACATAAAAGCATCTTCATTTATAGGCAAAGCTTTTGGTTGTGCTAAGTAATGCACTCGATGTGGGACTTGACAATGCAAGGTAATACAATTACACTTGTTAGTCGATGTGGGCCTAAATTCAATAATCTCTTTATTCACTAAAATATCCAAACACAATATAAAAGTTGACATATTTTTAAAGTTTAATCAAAAGGCGCAAATCGTGCTACATGCTTAACCACACAACTACTTATTTCATAGTTCATAATGTTGTATTATGAGGCATCCTCACCTATGCAACCTATTAATATACAAATTATTGATTTTATCAATTTTTTTATTCTTGCCAAATTTCTTTACACAATAAGTTTCTCCGTAAACTTATGTTTTGAACTTACGGTTAGGGCATGTCTAAATTTTTATGTAATTTTTAATTATATTAAATATTTTCATATTTCTTATTTTATGCGATTTAACTAATGATTTACCGATTAAACCAATAGCACACTAACCTTCTGCCTTGACCTTGTCGATGATCGAATCGAATTTAATAATTATACATTGAATTTAATAACTATGCATTGAACTCTAAATGCACAGGTTAAAAACTAAAGGATCTTCATATTTATTTATATATAGGGCAAATTAAAGAAGAGATTTTCAATTTAAGCACCACTAAAGTATCATCATACATTAATTTCTATATCTATCATATCACTTTTAAGAAAACTTTGTAAAATACAATAATCATGATACTTTTTAAAGAAACCTTAATTATTTTCTTAGGAAAGATCTTCGATCTCTTTATCTTAAAAGAAATTATTAAATGTGCATAAATATTATTAGCAATAACTTGATTCAAATTTTTCATGAAAAAGAAACTTTGATACTATTCAAAGCCGAGATTAGAGATAGGTATTTGATCACATCTCCAAGTAGTAGATGGTGGTGGTTTCCTCCTTGGTGTAATGGCCCCAGTGGCGGAGTGAGATGGGGGGTGAACCTGTAAGGTACTTTAACACTCAAGTTAAGGTTATGCACTTGAAAGAAGAGTGTATGAGAGAAGATGCATACCTAAGTGGTTTAGCCTTGTATTTATAAAGGGGATTGCTTGCAAGTTAAGTAATATATGAAGAGATATTGTTATAATGAGATTAGGATAAGTTGATTATTTGTAGATAAGATCCTTAAATCTCCTAGTCTATTAGGGATTTGTTAGGATAAGATGCTAGTTAGTTATTGAGCTAGCAATTACCTATGAGAACTCTTATAGCTAGAGGCCACAATTAGGCTATCTGTGTTGGGTTGCTTATGTTGGGCTAGGATCCGAGATATTGGTCTAAAACTGTTGCCCCAACTCAGCGTAAGATGCCCCCATGCTCTAGGATCTGTTATGAGCAAGGTTCTGAAAACCAAATTAGTCATTAAACCGATAAAGAGACTGATTCAAGGTTCAATGATTCAACTGTGGTTGAACAGTGGTCGAACCGAAGTAATAACTTTTTAATTTTCATATACATATATAAATTACAAGAATTTGATATTTTAAGTACCTTTTACATTTTTTTAAAATAAAAGGTTTATTTTTTAATATGAAAAAATGTTAATAAGTAACATTTTAATAAGTAAAATATAAAATATAAATATAAAATAAATAATAAAAATTTATTTTATTCATTTGAAGACAAAATACAATATGTATATATAAAATGCTAGATTAAATACCAACATATAATGTTGGTTCGGTTAGTAGTGCATGCATTACACATCCAAGATGTGCTGTGTTCGAGTCCTTTATTCACCACTTGGATAATTTTGAGGTGAATTATCAAGACTGGTTAAACCATGATTGGTTCAATAGTTTATGACTGGTTTACCAGTTCAAATCTTGGTTTTTAAAATATTAGTTATACATACCTAAAATGGTATTTTTTTTTAGATTCATTGTGCAGATTCATAACACTCACCTTGCTAGGGACCACTATGATGCATGCATCGGGGTCAAATCCATGATCTTGAATAGTTTCTCTCTTAGTCAGCTTTTCACTCTCTAGGTATCCATCATTCTTTTTTTCCATTATTTCCCTTCCTTTCACCATAAATGGTAAGGATTAGAGTGATGGGGTGGGGATTCACCTCACAGTACCTCCACCCGCTCCATGAACAACGGCGATGATCCCAAAGGGGTGGCAACCCTGTGAGGGCACAAAGGTCGCTATCTTGGGTTGAGGCTCAGGATATGGTCGTAAAGTGGATAGAGGTAACCCGACATGAGATTCCGCACAAGGAACTCCTTTTGGCTTGCGAGAACATTGCGAGATTGGAAGTTGGAATGCCAATTAAGTTTGTTTAGTGATTCCAGTTCTGACACCGAAAGTTCACCCCTCTGTGGATGTTTCTTCTAGGATCTAGGAACCAAATATAGGAAAGAGAAAAATTATGACGGTGGATCCTAGTGAGTACCCGATACCCTAAGATGCCAGCTTATATCACTGGGTGGATAGGGAGGTACTGGGTACTCCATCAAGAATAAACTCAGTCAAGACTGTGGCACAGAAGAGGCATTATCTACAATTGACAGAGGGAGGAGCCCATGATGGAGAATTCTTAATGTTGCCGCCAAGTAACTAAGAATGTGTGTGCTCAACTCAGACAACGGGAACCAGTCACTTCATATATCTTCATGAAACTCTTATTAGTAAGATTATGAGTCTGACTGCCTTTTTTTGACTTCGAGATGAGAGTTCTTGACCATTTGTAGGTGGCTTATTCTCAACTTCATCCAAATGAGTGGGGCTTCGTTAAAGCATTCGAGCTTTTATGCTGGCACTTTGAACTTTCGTATTCCATTTGAGCCTTATTTTTCCATTTTTTCTCTGGTTAAGCCTTCCTGGGCAAGCCACACTAAAAGTTGGATAACATTGAGGGCCCATTCCAAATGAAAAGTCTTTGAGCCATACCAGGAGTCCTACAAGCATTTTAAAAAGGAATATTTTCAGTCAAAAGAGGTTTTAAAACACACCATTTTTTACTTGACGGCAGAGGGTGATCCCATGATCCAATTTTACCAGGCCCAACGAGTGTGGGAGAAAACCCTAAAGCAACTTGAAACCAAGGAAGAAGGCCTTACGGTTGATGATATCGAGACAATATCTTTCATTGTTGAGTGGGCCAACAAGAAGAAGCACATCCAGTGTGCTGATGTAATAAACTGTCCTGAAGATGATCTTAGGGCCATTTTGGGTATGTGCCGAGATTTTGACATACCATTGTTATTTCATTCTTGTCTATATCCATACTTAGTAAAATTTTGGTATGTTAATGAATTTTATTTCTGACTTTTGTAGAAAGCATGGCGCCAACAAAGGGTCTCGTCGAGCTTCCTAGGAGGCTTGCTTAGAGAAAGAGGCCCAATCCATAAGTCGAACTAAGTAGCGGGGCCTGGTAGACGGAGTTCATTATTCAAATTAATGAGTCGAGTTCTTATCTTCATAATAGGGAAGTCGACTTCAACAAAAGAGAAAAACAACAACCACTTAATCCAACTAGAGCTGTTTAAAAAAAAAGTGGTGCCTGAGACTCCTTTTACTAACTTAACTATTAGTCAGGATGAGGAGATACCTATCCTATTCGTTCCCTCTTCAGTCTGGGGTTTGAGGTTCAAGCCTAGAGATTATATATGCTAGACACTTTTCACGCGCATCCGACATGGATGTGTTAATAGAAAAGGACCTTCTCTAGTTGCTTCAAGACTTCGAGACTCGGTGTCTACATAACGCCTCCATATTCTACTTTTTGGAGACGACCATTATGCAGCTTAAAGAGGTTCAAGAGCTGGAGGGGGAAGTGGGCTCCCTGAAGGAAGATAAAGCTTGACTGGAGGAAGAAAAGAAAGCAAAGGCCATCAAGGAGGAGAAGGCCACAAAAAATACAAAATAGGCACAATATGAGGGCCTTAAACTTAGTGGCCAGCTGAAAGAATCTGAAGCCCAGGCCGAGATCCTTCGTAATAAGTTGACAGTGTTCGAGGTCGTAGCGAATGAATTGTGCTTGAAGGTTTTCGACCTGGAAAAAGACAAATTGACCTCCGTGCTAAGATCCTAAATATCGAAGATTGTTGGGCTAACTTTATCGATGAATCCTTTGCAAATGTTATTGCTCAACTTCAAATCCTAAACCTCGACTTGGTGATTGAGGGAGCGGATTCCCGGTGTGTCATCAAATATGGTGTTATCATTGACATGTTAGAGGTCGCTGAGGTTCCTTCTGGTCCCTAAGGAACGAGTTTGAATGTAGCCGGGGTGGAGGAAGCCGAGAACGAAGATGAAGATGAGGAGGAAGAGCATGAAAAAGAAGCTGACATAGCCGATGATGGGAATTGAAAGTATGACTTCTACTCCTTTTGTCTTTTTCCTATTTTGCTACCCCCTACATGGGGTTTTTATTTGGAATTTTGTATGGACAAGTCCCTATGTTGGGCACTTTATAATTTTTTGAAATTTTATTTTTTGTTTCATATTGTTGTGTTCGTTATGGGTCCAATGCCTTTTTGTAGAAAACCTTTAAGACTTAGAAGAATTTTGGAAGAAAAGAAGATTATTGCTTGTTGTCCTTTTTGGATTGCAAAACTAGTCCTTAAGTTTTTCGTAGGACTTAGGAAAGTTTTGCAAAAGTATTATCGTCATTTGCTTTGGGCCCAATGCCCAATTTTAAGATTGTAAAACTTGTAGGACTTGGGAAACTGGAAAAAAGTTAATTGTGGGTCTCAGATGTCGAATAATTATTGTGCTAAGAACATTGTTTCAACACTTAGATAATTTTTTTGGAAGAATACACTTCTTTGGAATGCTAGTTTCTCGAACCTTGTCAAGGTGCCATCCGAGACCTTGTGAAGGTGTGTTATGCATATGTTTAGGATATTGATCCCTCGAACCTTATGAAGGTGGTCAAAGATGGCCCTATGGATTGCACAAAGAATAAGTAGGATTCACTAGCAAAAGTTGAGAATTGTACTTTAATAAATCCAAAAAATGGGTATCCATCTAATTAGAAATAAAAATTATTGGACGTATCAATTTAGAAGAATTGAATAGGAATTAGCTATAGTATTTGCAGAGTTTGGCTATATTCTAGTGCATTGGGACCATTTTCCTTGTAAGGGTTTAAGCTTGTATGCCCCGGTGTCTATCTTCGAGATAATTCGATATGGTTCCTCCCAGTTGGGGCTAGCTTTCCCTGGGACACGTTTTTTCCTCCAATGTCCGCCCTTTTGTAGATTAAGTCACCAATTTGAAAACTCCTGGGAATTACTTTAGAGTTCTACCAGGATGTTGTTTTCAGCTTAAGTACGGCTTCTCGGATGTGTACATTGTCTCTTAGCTCATCTAGGAAATCAAGGTTTTCACAGATGAGTTTAGGGTTAGACCCTTAAAAAAATGTTATCTTCTCCAGCTTGGTTCTCCAGTTTCCACCAAGATCATGCCCTCACATTCGCACGTCAGTTTGAATGGAGTTTCACCCATGGTAGAATGTCGAGTGGTCCAATATACCCATAGAACTCGGCTGAGTTGGTATGCCCAATCATATTTTGCTTCATCAAGTCTTTTCTTCAATCCCAGGAGAATAACCTTGTTGGCGGCTTCCGCCTATCCGTTAGTTTGTGGGTGCTCTAATGAAGTGAAGTGTTATTTGATATGAAGACCCAATAAAAGCTTTTGAAATTTTTTTATCAATGAATTAGGTGTCGTTATCGATGACGACGGACTCCGAGATCCCAAATCGATTAAAAATGTATTTGTAGGTGAATCTCTAAATTCGGGCCGAGGTGATGATGGATAGCAGCTTTGCTTCGATCCACTTGGTGAAGTAATCAACGAACACTATCAAGTATTTAAGTTGTCCAGGGGCAACTGGGAATGGACCTAGGATATTCATCCCACACTTGTAAAACGGCTAAGGAACTAAGATGTTATTTAGTTCCTTTGGTGGAGCGACATAGATATTTATGAAGTGTTGGCACTTGTCACACTTTTGCACGTGTTCCATGGCATCTGCTTACATAGTAGGCCAATAAAAATCGATTCTCAGCACTTTCTGTGCCAAAGATTTTCCTTTGAGATGATGTCCATAACTTCCTTCTTGAATCTCGGCCAGGACATATTATGATTTGCCTTGGTCAAGAAACTTTAGAAGAAGGGAGGAAAAAGTCTATGATATAGTTTATTATCATATAAGGTGTAATTGGTCGAGGTTTATATTAGCTTCTTGGCTTCTTTGGGGTCATTAGAAAGGATCCCATCGTGTAGATAGTCATCTATGGGCTTAATCCACTCATCTTTTTTTATCAATTAGCATCAAATTTTCAATATCCATTATGCTTAAAGTAGCCAAGGTTTATTGGATAACAGATCTATTGTTTCTAGGATTCTTGGTGCTTGTAAGCTTGGATAATATATTAGCCTGAGAATTATGCTCTGTTATAATATGCTCAAACTTTATTTTGGTGAAGTTGTTGAGGAGTTCTTTTACCTTTATAAGGTATTTATGTAGGAGGGGCTCCTTAGCCTGATATTCATTGAGGACCTGGGAAGTAACTAGTTGTGAATCGCTACAAAGAACAATCTTGGTTGCCTCTGGGTCTTTTGCTGTCATTAGTCCGATAATGCATGTTTCATACTCAGCCTGATTATTCAAGGTTGGGTACTCGAATCTCAAGGAATACTCAATAGTTATGCCTTCATTATTCTCCAAAATTACCTCGACACCGCATCCTCTTAGGTTAGATGAATTGTCAACATAAATGATCTATGCATTTCCTTTATGAGGGTTGGTGTCTTGTGTTAGCTTGACGACAAAGTTGGATGAGGCTTGGGCTTTAATGGCTTGTTGGGTTTCTTATGTTATGCCGAACTTGGAGAGTTTTATTGACCACGTAATCATACGCCCAACGAGATCCAACTTATGGAATACTTGCTAGATTGCCTGGTTCGTCCTCACAGCGGCAGGGTGACATTAAAAGTATTACCGAAGTCGGCAAGCCGTTATGAGGAGAGTCTGAGCTATCTTCTCAATCTTCTGATAGCGGATCTCAAGTCCATGCAGTACTTTACTCACATAGTACACTGGCCATTATCCTTCTTTTGTTTCCCTTATCAGCACAGTGCTCATGACTTCCTCATTGACTGAGAGGTAGACATAAAGAGTCTCATTGGGTTCCAGTCTGGTGAGTATGGGGAGAGAAGTTAGGCAAGCCTTTAGGTCAGTGAACGTTGTTTTGTATTTCAAGATCCACTTAAAATCCTTCTCTTTCTCGAGGAGTTTGGAAAAAGGGAAGAGATTTGTGAACTGCTTTTGCCATGAATCTGGTGAGGGCTGTGATTTGTCCTATTAATTGCTAGACCTCCTTCACACTTTGAGGGCTACACATATTAATGACTGCTTGACATTTATCCAAGTTTGCCTTTATGCCGCAATATGTTAACATAAAGTCCAAAAACTTGTCTGCTTGTACACCAAAGATGCATCTTCCTGGATTGAGGCATATATTATTATTCTGGAGTTGTTGGAAGGCTTACATGATCATATATAGGCTTGATAACTAGCAATGGTTTTAAAACAACGTGAATATTCTATGTTTCCACTTATAAATGAATGAGATTATGACATATAGATTAAACTTTTTATCGTTAAGAGTAGCAATTAATAGTTACGTTACATGTCACAAAATATGAGAAAAATACATTGAATTGAAAAGATAAAAAAAATTCGAAGCAACTTTAGAAAATCATATATGTATATAAGCTTCCAAGGCAATTTGAACAATTATAGCACTCCAAATTACAATACCCTTTTAGGCATTTTGTGAAACTTATCTATTTTTGTCGCATTTTATGTATGTATGCACCAAAGATGATTACTTGTAATTCAACACAAGCATTTGGCACTAGGGAGGACAATCCCATCTGGCGCCACAGAGAAAGGAGCTTTGTTGCATTAGAGAGAATATAGCCCGGTAGAGAAATCAATAGAACTTTCTCATAAAACTTAGTATAAGAAAAAGGAGATAGCAAATTCGTTGCTAATTCAAAAATTATCGGAAGTGGACATGTACAACAAATGATCACTTGTGCATGTTCATTAGAATGAAGTGCTAAGAATTCATCCTGGCCTCATTCTCAAAGTTTCTTTCACCTCATTCACCAAATTCTCAATTCACACTTGTCTCAACATTCTGCATTATTGTTGACACTGTCCAATGGGCTCATGTTTCTAATACAGGACTGGGAAGGAATCCAAAACAAAGTGAGTTTCAAAGCTCTCTCTCCTATTACTTTAGATTGTTTTCTTCGCGTCTTTATGTTGTGATATTGATAACTTGGGAGGGTAATTAAGTTGCTCATTTATTTTATTATTATTATTCTAATATATGTTTTGAACTCTATGCAATATAAAGAGTTCAAATTCTGAGTTGTTATTTTGAGAAAAACTTTACTTAACTATTATTTTTTGTTTAAAATTGTGTGAGCAATTATATGTAAAAAAAATAAAAATCTTGTTCATTATATATCTATGGTGATGATCAACTTACTTTTATTACTAAGGTGAGTCTCGAAGTTAACTCCAAGGATTATAAGCTATGTTTTTATTTTATGGTATGTCTATCCTTATCATAACAAAAGCTTTGTTTGGTAACATAGAAGAGAAATAAAAAGAAAAAGAAAAGAAAAGAGATGAAAATTGGAGAAGTTATCACTTGTATTGTTTGGTATCATATAATGGAAGAGAAGAGAAATTTTCTTTTATTTAGTTGACTTTATCAAGGAAAAGAAAAAAAAACGAATGTTAATAGTATTTTGATGAATGAAAATATGTGAGACTCACTTCACTTTCTTCTTTTTCTTTAAAATCTTCCGTAAAATATAAATAAAAGTAATATTTTAAATAGCTTTATAACCATTTAGATTTGATTTAAAAATAACTTATTTGTTATCTAATGACTAATATAGTTATGTATGGTATCATGTGTTACAATTTTAATAGAGTATATAATATTTCAAGAGTATAGAAGAAACTATCCCAAAACCAGAGAGATGAAATATTATGGGGCCATGAAACTTCAACAATCCTCTTTTCTTCATTTCCTTTGTATTTATCTCTACCAAATAAGGAACGACTAAAATTATCAAACACACCCAGCAATATTTTGTGTGCCCTGCATCTGAGTTGTTTTGAGCGGGAATGTGAAAATTTCAAAAAGAGTGAACAGAAAAATTCAAAAAGGGTAAGCCGTAAGAGAGCGTGGAGGAGATTATTGTTTCTTATTTGACATCCATGGAGGAGGAAACCATATCCCGCATAGTGGCGGAGCTCGACGACCTCCGCCACCATCACCACCATGACACCCGAGCCAACCCCCAACCACTACCTCCTCTCTCCCAACAATCTCTCTCCGATCTCCAACTCCTCCTCGACAACTCAGAACCCTTGGACCCCCTCTACCATGACCTCTCCTCCAAGTCCCTCTCTCCCTCTGCCCTCATCCCCCCCATCGCCTCCGCCATGGACTCCGGTTCTCTACTCGCGTCAAACGTCTTCCTCTCCTTGCTCCTCTCCCAAAACGCCCCCGTTTTCACCCTCTTCACTCCCATCTCCTTCCTCTCCTTCCTCCGCTCCCTCCGCCGCTCCTTCAAGACCCGCCCTGATGACCCGCCCCAGGAGGGTTTACATTCCCAAAGCGCTACGAACCGGAAAAGAAGGCGCGGTGGGCGAGGTAGGGGTTCCAGGAAAAACCCCCACAATGACGACGTTGATGATAACTGTGAAGAAAGAAAGGTTGATATTAGGGTTTTACTTCTCGTGCTGGAGAAGCTAGTGCGTGTGATGGGTTTGATTCATTTGGATCGGTTTCCCGAGAGTCTCAAGTCTCTGGTTCAAACCATGGCCGAGGTTCCGGTAATGGCGCTCGATTCGTGTGGAAATTTGGGGCAATATAGTAAATTGGTGAATCTGTGTTCGCGGGAGTTGAGGGAGGTTTTGAGACCTGAACATGGAGAACCTTCGAGTACTGCTGCTGAGGTGTTGAAGTCGTTGACTTCGCTCGTTCTCATGCCCAAATCGCAAGCCAGGACCTTTGCTCTCGGTTTCGTCACGAGGGAGATGATGCACATAGCTAGAGAATGTGATGGGGTGAAGAAAGCCATGGTCAATTTTCCAAGGTATTTGGCCCACAAGGCCCCGGAGAAGTCTGAGCCTAGAGCCTTGGCTGTGGAGTCCATAATGGAAGTTGTTCGAGTGATGGGGTTTGAGGATCAAATTGCGTTTGTCAAATATGTGGTACACATGTCTCAAGGGAAATCGAACCTTAGGCTTTTGGCGGTTGATCTTATTTTGAATCTAGTAATGTCCTTGAAGGATCCATTGGGTGTGAATTCAGAAACTGAAGTGAATGACCCGTGGGGTATATGGTGCTTGGAGGCATTGGTGAAGCGTTGTTCAGATGTGAGTGCCACAATTCGAGCTCGGGCTTTGTCAAACTTGGCTCAGCTAGTGAGGTTCCTCTCAAGTGATGCTAAGAGTAGTGTGGTTTTGAAAGAGTTTATGGGGTTTGGTAAGGTTAGTGATAAGAATGTTGAAGCTAGAATAAATGATATGCTGAGGCAAAGGTGTATGGATGATAAGGCAGCTGTTAGAAAGGCTGCACTTCTTCTAGTTACTAACTTGACTGCTCTTGTTGGGGGTGCAATTGATGAAGTGGTGCTCAAGACAATGGGCATGGCTTGTTCGGATCCACTTATTAGTATGCGGAAAGCAGCAATTGCAGCTCTTTCGGAGGTAGGTAGCTTTATTACTTCTTAAATTCTTTTAACATTTTTGCTGTACTATGTTTAAGGCAGAGCCCGTGGAGAGACAGAAAACTGATGCAAAATTTAATAACTTAGAATGAAAATTTAAGTCATGATGAGTTAGTGGGTTCTTTTTACATGAGCAGCTACTTGCTACACAAGAATCTTTTGTCATGGGAACTGTAGAGTTTGTTTGGCTTTATTGTATCATTGTGGTGGGCATCTAGTTTTCCTGGAAATGGATTTGAATAGAAAGACTTAAATAGAGGAAATGCAGCATGAGTGGAAAAGTTTTTCACACGATGCTTTCTTCTGCACATTGCTCTTCTGTAGGGCAGCTTTTCTATGTTGCTTTCTCTGCTAACTGGTTGTGCCTTTGAGTTCAGTGGATACAAATGAGTCTCGTTTTGGATGTTGCCATATATGTAATATCACTCCATTGTGATTTATTTGATCATATGATGAGCGATAAATACTCTGGGTTTATTTTTCTGCATGAAGTTTCTAATGTTAATTTCTTATTGCATTAACATAGCGCTTTTAAATGTTGAATTGGTAGTGAGATAATGAACAATTTCTCTTGACACCTAGTTAGCTAGGTACTATAGATAGTTGTTTAGCTTGTCTGGGGTTTATCAAATTCTGCCTGAGATGATTTGGAGAATTTGATGGGTTAAAAATGATTTCTAAAATCTAAATTTAAGAATGTTAAGAATCTCACAACACGTCTAAAATGTCTTTTCTTTTTCTTGGTTCCCTTTTACTAATAACAGAAAAGTAATTTGGTGAAATTTACTTTTACGATATGTAGGCTTTCAGAACATTCTCTGCTGAAACAGTAATAACTGAGTGGCTACATTCTGTTCCACGTCTAATAACTGATAATGAAAATAGCATCCAAGAAGAATGTGAGAACATGTTTCAAGAACTTGTTTTGGACCGGATATCTAGAGCTGCATCTGCTACCTCTTCATATAGTGAATCCATATCTAACAGAAATATGAAAGGAAAAAGTTTAGACAAAGAGATGGAGGAGCTTTTTCCCAAAGGAGTTCTGTATCTTCTGAGAGAGATCTGCAATGGAGAGGTGAGCCCTTGGGTGAAGAAAATTTGCACAAACCTGGGCAAAAAGAAACGGATGAATCACAAAATTGTTATTGCACTTCAGAATATAATCAGGGCGTCCGAGTCTATCTGGCTGAGCCATTCCATGCCAATAGAAAAATGGACAGCCCCGCCTGGTGCTTGGTTTCTTTTATCAGAGGTGTCAGCATTCCTTTCAAAAGCAGTGGACTGGGAGTTTCTTCATCATCATTGGCAGCTTCTTGACAAACATGAAGTGGAAGGTGAGTTTAAAAGCCCATTTGTACAAAGAGATGCATTTGAAGAGGAAGAAAGCATAGAATGCAATGCTGTTGCCTGGGCTAGTGACCGAGTTTTCCTCTTACAAACAATATCTAACGTTTCTGTGGAGCTGCCTTCTGAACCTGCAGCTGATTTGGCTCATAACTTGCTCAAACGGGTTGAAGAATTCAACATGCATTCAACAGAGGTAATCAACTAATCCTTATCTCTACTAATTGATAAAGGGGATTGCCCTCTTTTAGTCTCAAAGTTTTGATTTCCTTTTTTGCCATGATTTCACTACACAATTCTAACAATTTAGTGATATGGATAAAATGGTAAACATAAACTCAAGTAACTACCCCACCTCACTTTCCACTACTATAAAATAACTACCCCACTCCACTTTCCACTACTATAATATGCTTTTGGCCTCACTCTTGTTATAACTTCTATAGAAATGAGTGATTACAAAGAAATAGGCAGTTATAAATAAAAAATGTGGATTGATAGGCACTAACATGGCTGTTAATCCACTAGTGTGGTATTATTGATAAATTCATTATTGACTCTTTCACACCAATGCTCCTTTTCTCCTTCTTGAATGCCTATCTGGATGGTATGAATGTTTGATATTCTAAATTTACCACTGTTAACCATATGATATTACTTGTTCTACCAGATTGAGAAGTTCTCAATGCTCTTTCCTGGGATGCTTCTTTGTCTTGATTATCTTCTTCTGTATCATGTTTTGTAATTTCTTAACACATTAAATGTTGTAGTATCAAAATCCCAATTTCTTATGAACTGGACTGAAGGTTGCCTTAAAATTAACATTTTTATATGGTCTTTTAAGCTGTGTAAATGTCATTCTTTAAGTTTTATTTTCATGTTTGACATCCTACAATAGGTCTTGGAAATTTAGCTCCATCTTATGCCTAAGCATTTATCTTGTTCACACTCCTCCCGCTCCCAAAATAAAGAAAAGAGGACAATCTTATACATCATTATTTGTGAAGAATATTAGTTCTGTGATCATCTTTGTTTCTTAAGCAATCAACCCTGTAGCCTATACTCTTTTTATATCAAATGGTATTATCATGTTAGATTTGTTATGGACAGTTATTTTTTTCATTAAAAATTATTAATTGGTAAACAAGATAAAATAACTTTTAAGATGGACAAACTGTTTGCTGAATTACTTGAGGAAAATAGCCTCTAACACCACTAATTATATACAAGATTTACAATCACTAATATTAGGAAACTATGTAAATAAGGAAACTAAATAATAGGACAGATATACAAATCGAATCAGAAAATATACAGTTCCTAAATAGATGATATTCTCCTTGATATTCTTCCTAAATAGGAGATATTCTCCAACACTTCCCCACAAGTTGGAGCATACAAATCATATGCACCTAGCTTGTTACAAATGAACTAAATCCGAGGACCTCGAAGAGACTTTGTAAGGATATCCACGAGCTGATTACTAGAGTTGACAAACTCAATAGTAATTGCCTTGGAGAGAACTTTCTCTCGGATAAAGTGACAATCAATTTCTATATGTTTAGTTCTTTCATGAAAGACCGGGTTTGATGCATGCGTAGAGCAGCTTGATTATCACAATATAGTTTCATTTGATCAACACTTCCAAACTTCAACTCACGAAGTAACTGTTTTACCCATATAAGTTCACAAGTAACCATTGCCATAGTCTGATATTCAGTTTTTGCACTTGACCGAGCAACCATATTTTGCTTTTTACTTTTTAAGGATACAAAATTACCACCAATGAAGACACAGTATCTTGAAGTAGACCTCCTATCAACAAGTGAACCAGCCCAATTTGCATCTGAATACCTTACAACATGAGTGTTTCCTTTATCTTCATACAACAACCCTTGACCTAGAGCATTCTTAATGTATCGTAAAATTCGAACCACTGCATTCCAATGACCAACACATGGTGATTGCTTGAATTGACTCACCACATTGACGGAGAAGGAGATATTTGGTCTGGTTATTGTAAGATAGTTTAGCTTTCCAACTAACTTTTTGTACCTGCCTGGAGCTGAATAAGGCTCCCATTGATCTGGTAATAATTTGTTGTTTGGATCCATTGGAGTATCAACAGGTTTATAGTTTATCATGTCAATTTCCTCCAGTATATCTAAAGCATATTTCTTTTGTGAAATCACAATACCATTCTCTGACTGAGCTACCTCAAGACTAAGGAAGTATTTCAACTTTCCTAATTCTTTGGTTTGAAAGTGATTAAACAAATGTTTCTTCAATTGAGATATTCCCTCATAATCATTACCTGTAATAACTATATCATCCACATAAACTACCAGATAAATACATCTGCCAACTGAAGAATGTCAATAGAAAATTGAATGGTCTGCTTTGCTCTGAGTCATACCAAATTCCTGCACAATGGTACTAAACTTACCGAACCAAGCTTGAGGAGACTGTTTTAAACTATAAAGAGACCGTTTCAACTTGCAAACTAAGCCTGACTCCCCCTGAGCAACAAACCCAGGTGGTTGTTCCATATATATCTCTTCGTCAAGATCACCATGAAGGAAGACATTTTTAATGTTGAGCTGATATAACGGCCAATGCTCAATAGTTACCATGGCCAGAAAGATCCGAATTGAAACAATCTTAGCTACTGGAGAGAATGTATCACCATAATCAAGACCATATGTTTGAGTGTACCCCTTAAGATGATCAATTTGACCATCAGAGTCAACCTTCACAGCAAATGCCCATCGACAGCCAACAACTGTTTTCCCTTGAAGTAGAGGAACTAAGTCTCACGTGCCACTGTGCTCAAGAGCAATCATCTCATCAATCATGGCCTGCCTCCAACATGGATGGGAAAGGGTTTCACTAAAGGTTTTAAGAAACTAGACAGAGGACAAGGAAGACACAAAAGAATAATAGGATGATGATAAATGATGAAAACTCAGGAAGTTATAAATGAGACGAGGATTTTTAGTGGACTGAGTACCTTTTTGAAGAGCAATAGGAAGACCAATAGCCGTAGGATACTCGGACAGGTGCGTGATAGGGGAAGCCGGTGGAGTCAGACATGATGCACTAGGATGCTCGTCAATCTTTGTAGTTGTTGGAGTGGCCTCCCGTGGACGACGCTGATAAGTGAGGAAGGGGCGCTCAGGTGGAGTTAACTAAGTATCTCCAGATTGGACCTGCAAAGGAGACAAAGGTGGGCCAAAAAATGGAACAGGTAAAACCTTAGAGATGATACTAGGATCAACGGAAGAAGGGAAGTACGATGTTTCTTCAAAAAAGGTGACATCTGCAAAAGTATACCAATGGTGAGTGATAGGAGAATAACAATGATATCCCTTTTGTACCTGGAAATAACCAAGAAAGACACGTTTAATGGCACGAGGAGACAACTTATCTTGACCAGGAGAAAGATCATGAACAAAACAAGTGCAACCATACACACGAGGAGGAACATGATATAGGGGGCCTTTAGGGACTAATAACTCATGAGGGACTTGATTATTAGTAGTAGAAGAAGGCATACGATTGATTAAATAGCAAGCTGTTAACATAGCATTTCTCCGAAAACGCAAAGGCATGTTTGCTTGCAACAACAAAGTATGAGCAGTTTCAACAAGATGTCGATTTTTTCTTTCAGCCACCCCATTTTGTTGGGGTGTGTGGGGACATGTTGATTGATGCAAGATACTATGAGATGACATAAATGATGAGAAGTCATGGGAAAAATATTCTTTTACATTGTCACTTCTCAAGATTTTAATTGATTTGCCAAATTGATTTTGAATTTTAGAATAGAAAGACTTGAATATGGAAAACAACTCTAAACGTTCTTTCATTAAGAATAACCAAGTATATTGAGAAAAGTCATCAATAAAGGTAACAAAATACTTAAAACCTGATAAAGTAGAGACACGACTTGGACCCCATATATCAGAATGAATGATAACAAAAGAGGACTCTATTTGACGCTAAACCTAACTAGAAAAGGAAGTACAAACATGCTTCCCAAGTTGACACGACTTACAATTCAAAAACTCTAATTTTGCAAGACTTGGAACCATTTGCTGAAGCTTTTGCAAACTGGGATGTCCGAGACGCTGATGAAGGAGGCTGGAGGACTCAGTAGCAGTGCACACCACGTGAGGCGTTGTCTGCAAATAGTAAAGTCCATGTGATTCATGTCTGATGCCAATCGTCTTTCTCATACCACGATCTTGTATGACAAAAGAATCAAAATTAAAGGTTACTGAACCGTTAAGGGAACAAGTAAGTTGACTCAAGAAAATTAAATTAAAAGGACATCCAGGTACAAATAAGACAAATTTTAATGACACAGATGTAGTGGGAGATGTATGACCTATGCCTAGAACAGGTACTTTAGAGCCATTAGCAAGAGTGATAGAGCGAGAAAAATCAGGTAAAGAGAAAGAGGAGAAAAGTGACCGATTACCAGACATATGGTCGAAGGCACCAGAATTAAGAAACCAAGAAGTTGGATTATTATCAGTATAAGATGTACAAACTGTTGGATTACTCGTATGAGCAATGGTGGTAGTGGTAGATTGAGTCGGTTTGGCTGCCTTTAATTGCAGATATTCTTGGAATTCGGTTTCAGAAAGAGAAATAGGTTGTTTTCCTGTCAGAGCTTCAGATCTCTTTTCTTCTTCCAAACCAGATGCAGACTGAGTAAGATTAATAGATTTCTCGGGGAACCTATGAAGGGAATAACATGTCTCCTGAGTATGGCCTGATCGTTTGCAATAAGTACATTAGAGACGACTTCCTCCGCGACCCCCTCGACCTCCTTTGCCTCCACGACTGCCACGTCCACCACGGAATCCTAAGGTAGACACCATGACTGAGGTGTCAGTAGTGTTGGAGTGGGAATTCTTAGCTTTAGGTGAAGGAATTCTCAGAAGACGAGGTATGAGGTTCTCCATGGTAAGAACTTCCTGAGTAGTAAGAATTTGGTCTCGAATATGGTCGAAATCAGAATGCATAGCACGCAAAACCAGTACCACATACAAGTTTTCCAATTTATTTAATAAGCCTTGAAGATTATTAGCCTGCAAAAACATTTTCAGTTCTTCCACTGCAGCCTGTGCCTGAGCGACAAAAGTAGTCATGTCATGATCTGCTTGGCTAAGAGATGCCAATTTCTGAGCTGAGTTATACAAGCGCTGGATATCATTAGCAAACAAATTACGTGCCTTGTTCCAAAAAGTGAAACATATCTTAAAAGTTCTGAAATTGACTAAAATAGTGGGTTCCATAGATTGCTATAGCAAAGCACACAACTGAGCCTAGTCAATAATAGGACAGATACACAAATCAAATCAAAAAATATACAGCTCCTAAATAGATGATATTCTCCCTTATATTCTTCCTAAATAGGAGATACTCTCCAACAATAACAAAAGAAATTAAATCTGCACAGAAATCAAGATGGCTAAGTTAAACTCAGAAGTATAAGGGTAAGACAGAGCGATAATAAGACAAGAACATAAATACATAAGCTTCAAAAATGTACTATAATGAAATGTTACTTTTGCTTGATAGGTTGATGCTCATGTAAAAGCACTTAAAACATTGTGCAAACGGAAAGCTTCAAATCCCACGGAGGCAGAAGCATTAGTCTTGAAATGGGTAGACCTTGTTCTCTTAAGAGCTTCTAAAATAATAGAGAAGTTCATTTCAGAGAATTCAGCGCAAAATACAGAAAATAACTTTTTCACTCCACCTAGAAGTGGGACTAGAAAAGGCAGGAAAGCAGTAACAATGTCCAAGTCATTGTCAAAAGCAATTACAGCAATTTATACAATTGGGTCTTTAGTTATGGTCTGCCCATCTGCCGATATGAGCACCATAGTTCCATTATTATATACTATCATCACTTCAGGGAGTTCTGGTCCCAAATTAAATAAGTTACCCGGCCCTGCAACCTCTCTACAACAAAATGCTCCTTCTTTTTATATTCAAGGGTGGCTGGCCATGGGCAAGCTTTGCCTTGCTGACGGGAAGCTTGCAAAGAATTATATTCCTCTATTTGTACAGGTTGGTCTTGGTCCTGTGAGTTACAATTGTTTATGGCTCATGGTTTGTTATATGTTGCCTTGCTTCCTAATCGAAATATATTGTGCTCCCAAATACATTTGCAGGAGCTTGAAAAGAGTGAATTTGCAGCTCTTCGCAACAACATTGTGGTGATGATGGCAGATTTTTGTGTTCGGTACACTGCTCTTGTTGATTGGTAAGCCTTGTAAGAGATACTGCATTAAAGTGAAGTCGAATTTGAATTTAAAAGGTATAATAATGTAAAGAAAGTAATCTAGTGTTCTTTAACTTATACAAATTGATAAACAAGTAGTGTACTGTATATACAGAGTAACTTTTACTTTGGGCTGGGGGAGTTTATTTCAATTTCAGTAGTCCAATATTCACATTATGCGGAATATATAAATTGAACAATGTCAAGTAAATTTTCTCTTTGCTATTCTAACTTCTTTTTCATGGAAGTTATCAGTTACATTACAAAGATCACGAGGTGTCTCTTCGATCCTTGTGAACTGGTGAGAAGGCAAACGTTCATATTGCTCTCCAGATTGTTGCAGGTATTTTTTTTCCTTGCTTCTATGACTTACCTGCTTCTATTTCACAGCTTGTTTTGATTATAGAAAAAAGAGAGGATAGAAAAAAAGAGAGACTATTTGCTATAATATAATTTTCTTTTATCTAGAGGGACTATGTGAAGTGGAGAGGAGTGCTATTTCTCCGATTCCTTCTGTCACTTGTTGATGAATCAGAAAAGATTAGGCAGTTAGCGGATTTTCTCTTTGGAAATATTTTGAAAGGTTTGAAGCTTTTCCTTGATAATTATACTTGCAGTTATATGAATTGAATAATATGTTTGTTATTGGACTTTGAGTATTGTGTTTGTGTCACCAGTCAAGGCTCCTCTTTTAGCATATAATAGTTTTGTGGAGGCTGTTTTTGTTCTGAATGACTGCCGTGCCCATAATGGACATCGTGAGTCCCATGGGTCACGAAAGGAAAGCCAACTTTTTTCCATCAGGTAAAGGGGTCCCAAATTAGCAATTGATAAGACAGTTATTTAGTTGAGATATTGTGCTTATATCAAGTCTGCATTTTTCCTTTCAGGGGTACTGATGAAAAGTCAAGGTCTAAAAGAATGCACATTTATGTTTCTTTACTAAAACAAATGGCTCCTGAGCATCTTCTAGCAACCTTTGCCAAGTTATGTGCTGAAATTCTGGCCGCAGCTTCTGATGGTATGCTCAATATAGAAGATGCAACGGGGTTGTCTGTTCTACAGGTATTAATCTGTACCTGCAATGGTCACCAAGATATCCTCAGTCTATATATGTATGCAATTAGCAATGCAAGCACATTTGAATAGGAAGGGGGAGGGATACGCAAAGCTTTTACTTGTCTTGTTTCCTATTCAATTTATGTTCGAAATCATAACATTAATTTTTGGATCAGGATGCTTTTCAAATTCTTTGCTGCAAAGAGATACGCATCCCATCCACACGTGCATCATCATCTGAGTCAGCAGACATAGATGAAGAAGGGGGAGAAAATGGATCTGCAGCTAGAGGGAAGGCTATAACGCAGGCGGTCAAGAAGGGGCTTATCCAAAACACAGTCCCCATATTCATAGAGTTGAAACGTCTATTGGAAACCAAGAATAGTCCCCTCATAGGGTCTCTCATGGAGTGCCTCCGGGTCCTTCTCAAGGACTACAAGAATGAGATTGATGACATTTTGGTTGCTGATAAGCAGCTGCAGAAAGAGCTTATCTATGACATGTATAAATATGAAGCAGCAAAAGCCAAAGCAACAGTTGCCGAGGCTGTTGCCACCAGGCCAAAATCAGGTGCAAATCAATCACCTGATGTTTCTAAGAATCTGACCAAGACACAACGACAAAGTAAGTACGGTAACAAGTTTCCAAGTGGTTCAAAAGTTGCTTCAGCAATGGCAGATGCCGCAGCTGCAGCAACAGCCCGTTCTGTGCTAAGGGAAATCAACAAGGGGACAGGGACACCACCACTTGGTTCTCTGAGTGTTCCTAAAGTCAAGTCTTGTACTGGTGTATGCAGTACTAGAAATGATAAGCGTATGGATGTCATACAATCTTTGAGGAAAAGACAGTCTTTCGATTCTGATGAAGAAAACTAACATCAGATTGTATTTAGAATTTTAGATTTCCTTCCTCTAGCCTCTAGGTGCCATTCGAGCCTGAAAAGACAAGTGTGGGTGCTCATTGTCTTTGCTCATTGTTCCTTGCACGTTGATGTAAGTATAAGGGCAACTGTTTCATTAAAACACATGGTTTTTTTTTTGGCAGTTATTCTCGGGACAAAAATTAACATTACCTTTAGGTTAATGGAATAACTTATCAGGCATGAATTCTTTTTTTGTTAAATAATTTAGCACTAATTAACAGTTGTAATGATATCCTAGTCAATTGTGCAATGCATAATAAAATGGCTCTTGCATGTTGCATCCACTCAATATCAATATGCTCGTTCAGATTCAACAATCGAAGCAATAGAGAAAGGTACACCGTCATATACAGTTACATTAAGTATTAATTTGGTTGCACCAATATAAGTACAAATATAATATTTTAAATGTTAATAAAATAATAATAATTTAAATAACTAGATTGAATTTTTTTTTGGGTACATAGATTGAATTTTAATTCGAGCTTATTTCTGCCAAAAATCATGGACCCAGAAATTGATTAAATTTTATAATAATAATAATAATAGTTTTATGATATGCTTATAATTTTTTTTGGTACATTGATATCCTTATATTTAAAATCATTGAAATTTGTGTAGCAATTTAATAATAAGGAACTATCATTTACTTTTCATATATATAAATAAAAAAGGTATTTAACTGAAATAAAAAAAATTATTTTTCAAAATATCCATTCCATATATCTAATCTAATTCAGTTCATCGGCTAGAAGAACCTTGGAAAAATAAATAAATATTGTTGCAATCACAAAATAACAGGGGGGTAGCTCATAAGTCATACCAAACATATTCCTAAACTAACCGGCAGCTCCATCCTCAGTCTCCCATGTCATGTCAGGTAAGTATTCTCTCTCCCATTCCACACTCTTTCCCCTTTCTCCCTCATTCAATTCACCATCCTGTAATTTTCCTCTTTCCTTCAGAAAACTTACACAATTCAATTGCCACACCCATCCCTCTATTTATATTTCTGTTCTTTTTTCTGATTAGGTATCTGAATTTTGTGCTTCAGTCAAATTCATCATGTTGTGGTTCTGACTTGTAGGAGTCCCTGAATTTTCTTTGAACGCTGTTACTGTTCGTTGGTTGAGTTAGAGCAAATTCTTTGACTCATTTTCCTTCTGCGATGGATGGTAACAAGGACGAAGCATTGAGGTGCATTCGCATCGCCGAGGAGGCGATCGCAACCGGTAACAAACGGCGTGCCCTCAAATTCATCAAAATCGCGCAGCGCCTCAATCACAATTTACCCGTCGATCTGTTACTCAGCGAGTGCGAAGGCCTTGATTCTCAGTCCTCCGCGTCTTCCTTCGCCGCAAACTGTGCCACCATCGGCCGCGGGGCTAATATGGCAAACGGTCCGAAGAGAACCGGCCATGAGGGTTTGAATGGGGAGAGGAATTACACGGAGGAAAATGTTCAATTGATTAGGGAGATTAAAGGGAAGAGCGATTATTATGCAATTCTCGGTGTGGAGAAGAGTTGTTCTGTTGAAGAGATTAGGAGGGCTTATAGGAAACTGTCACTGAAAGTTCACCCTGATAAGAACAAGGCACCGGGTTCCGAAGACGCGTTTAAGAAGGTCTCCAAGGCTTTCAAGTGTTTGAGTGATGATGGGTCGAGGAGGCAGTATGATCAGAATGGAATGGTTGATGAATTTGAGTACAACAACCAGCAGTACAGTAGTGTTCGGCGCCGGAGGAGAAGGACTAGCCATGATATTTTTGAGGATGAGTTTGATCCTGATGAGATATTTAGGGCATTCTTTGGGCAATCAAATGCATTTGGGAGAACTAATGTTTACAGGACACGGGGAACGACAAGCAGTCACCATAGGCAGGAATTTCAGGGTGGATCAGGACTTAATATTATGCTGCTTGTTCAGCTCTTGCCGTTCTTGATTATTTTGCTGCTTGCCTACTTGCCCTTTTCGGAACCGGACTATTCTTTGCACAAGAATTACTCATACCAGATTCCAAAGGTGATCGAGAAGTATGGGGTTCAGTTTTTCGTGAAGTCTCAAGCGTTTGATGCTAACTATCCGCCTGGAAGTCCTGCTCGCGCAACTATTGAGGACAATGTCATAAAGGATTATAGGAATATGCTTCATCGTTATTGTCAAATAGAGATGCAGAGGCGTACTTGGAATAGGAATCTGCCTACTCCTCACTGTGAAAAGCTACAAAACTTTGGAGTAGTAGTCTGAAGGTAACTCTTGTCTGTTGTCTATATTTCAGTGAAGGATATGTATCATCCAAACAATTTCTATTTTACACTATGTTTGGACGATAGGTAATGACAGGAATGGAAAAGAAATGAGGGGAACGGAAATAATTTTTATTGTTTGGGAGTTTTAAAATACATGAGAAGGAACAGAATACATTGAGAATCATTTCTTCCTTCTTTCCCTCAAATGTCCAACTTTTGTTTCTCCCAAAACTAAAGTGGAATGGAGGGAACACAAGGGTAATTCCGTTCCGTTCCGTTAATAAAACTTCCAAACAAAGAGAATGAAAATTATGTTCCATTCCTTTTCTTTCCTTTCTGTTCCATTCCCACCTATTCCATTTCGTTCCGTCAAGAATTGATATACATTTTTAATGGATTGAAATATGTTTCCTTTTATTTTCACTCATTTTGAAAACCTTTTTGTACTTAAACAAGAGCTTATCTTTCACTGCTTTTTATTGGCTTCTGATTCTGTTTAACTTAAAGCAATTTTACTAAACCCTTTCTCTCATGTTATATTAATGCTTTGAAAAATTAATTAGCAGTTTGAGGGAAGTTTTCTAAGGATAAGAGAGATTGCCTCGGTGCTTCCTGTTCCAGACTTCCAGCTATATTTTACACTCATTTCTGGGGATGCGGTGGATTTTGTTACTTGTTGATAACTTTAGATGACTATTCTATCCCACTAAATATTTAAAACTCTAATTAGGTTTTGCCAGTGAAAGTGGCCATGAAATTTAGCTCTAAAGAGTGAAGTATATTTGAGAATATAGATTTTGTTAGAAGTGCATTGCTCAAATGTGTTTTCATATTCACAAGTATGTCAGCAAAGATGGTATTCCTCATCCATGTCTAGTTTGTTTATTCAAAAATTAGATAACAAGATTAATGTCATACTCCTCTAGTTTGCTTTCTGTTAGAATATTAGGACTCTTAGGGTATGTTTGGATGGAGGAGTTTGGAGGGGAGGGGAGTTTTTTCATTTTAAGTAAACATTCTCTTTATTTGAGAATTTTTTAAATTTGGAGGAATAAAATGAGAGATTATCATGTAACCTTCTAATCATCTCTTATTAATTTTTATAAACATTTTATAATTATCTCAGTTTAGAAACGAAAATTATTTCTCCCCTCCCTTTCCCACCTAACTCCTCCGTCCATACATTCCAGTAGAGTTTTAGGAGTCTTATGATGTTGGTAGTCTTATTTGCATAGGCTTGTTTTAGTTGTACTACAGTCACACTCGACCTAGATTATAGAAGCATAAATAGGTGTTAGTGGTTTTTATCTAATACACACAATTTCTCTCAAACACTCTTTGTTTCAACGTGGTATCAAAGCAGTGCCATCCTTAGTGACCTAATCCTGTCATTATTTTGTTATCGAGTTCCCAAAAATCTAGAACTCTTGTCCCATGTTGTCCCATGTGTTCATGACTCTCCTTCCCATTAGCTGTGAACGACATTAGTGGCTGTGTTCACTTTTCCAGTGTGTTTTTCCTCTTCGCTGTGACTTCCATCTCTGGCTCTCCATCTTCCTGGTCTCCGATTGACGCACTGACCCTATCATTGGAATCAGAGGGTGCCGATCTGTCAGGACAGAAATCTTGTTCGAAAAATCTCAGCCATGAGCCGCCCTTCTCTGGCTGCCTTACAGCCATGCTCTGGCACGTCGAGGAGCTTAAGTCTCTCCTCCCTTCAACAAGTGATCAACACAGAATGTCTTGCTTTGATGTTTCCAGCCAGTCCCTGGCCTAAATTTCCAGTTTCAACCACTCCTTTGCCATACTTGTCACTGTTTGACTGCGTCTCCACCGCAATTCCCCTGTTTGGCTTTGTTCCTCCTCTGTTTGGCCTTGTTCCTATGTGGGTTTCTCTGCTCTCACCTTTGTTTGGCTCATTTTTGTCTTTTTGGCTGCTGTATGGCTATGTTAGGGCTGTTTGGTTCCTATTTCTGCATTGATTGCTGTGTTCTTGTCCTTGTTTGGTTGCTTGTTGTGTTCTCTTCTAGCCTCAAGCTGTTATCAAGTCGATTCGAGTTGTTTCAACCCAATTCAAGCTAGATTCTGTTTTTATCATTCTGGCAGTCTGCTACTCATTTGGATATGCATCATTTCAGCCATCTATTGCTCTTGTAGTTGTGCATCATTCCAGCCATCATTTTGTTGTGTTGTCTCTGCGGTAGTATTTGGATTGCCTCATTTTGCTGTGTTATCACTCCAGCTATGTGGTTTATTCCACCCATTATATTAAAAATCTTTTTTTGTTTGTTTGTTACAAGCTGTGAGCTTATTAAGCTTCAGCTTGAGGGGGAGTGTTAGAATATTAGACCTCTTAGTGTTTTAGGAGTTTTATGATGTTAATAGTCTTATTGAACTGGGTTTGTATAAGTTGTACTACACTAGTACTTGGCCTAGATTGATAATATAAATGGATGTTATTGATTTGTACCTATTACCTAATACCTAATACACAAATTTTCTCAAATAGTCTTTGTTTCAACTCTTTCCTTTTGTTTCTTCGGTCTTTAATAATGCTTTATCTACTGTCAAGTAGAAGGGAAAAGAAAGGAAGTACTAAAATGGAAAGGAAAAGAAAAGAAGGGAATAGTGGTGATATTTCTTTTTGACTTGTTTGGTTTGATGGTATGCAAAAGAAAGTGGTTCAAACATTATTTATTAGATTAACGAATAAAATTGAAAAATAATTATTTGACTTAAAGCTTCTTTAGTATTTTGTTCTTTTGTTCGTATATTGATATTGGTTTACATAGTGATGATATTCATAAAACATTAAAGGGTAAAGTAGGAACAAAAGAGTGGCTGCTGCTAGAAGACTAAATTCCCCCATCCAAATCAATCCATGGCAGGAAAGTGTGCAAATCTATGGGTCCCATAGAAGTGGAATCATTCCATTTCCCATTGGTTGCATCCCTTCCCTTCTCTCCTAATCACTGATACCAAACATATGGTAAAACACTTCCCTTTTCCCTTTCTGAGAAGTTGTAGAGTCCATGTTTTGCCCTTACCATTGAGCTTTCTGTGGCATTTTGGTCACTTTCTTATTCTTATTCTTCTCCGAGTTTGTTGAGTTGTCATTTTAAGTCTACTTTATCACCTTCCTGTACTTTCTTTTGAACTTTTGTTTATGGTTCCTTGACTAGCCATGCCAATTGCAAATTCTCAACTCTGGCCCCTCTCAACAAAAGTCAAAAGATTAAATAAAAATCCTCAAACTCAAAGCATATTATGTATTTAGAGAAGAGTTTTTGATGAATGGTTCAGGATCTCATGTATTTCTTTCAGCGTGTAGTACTTTTTCTCAGTTTTTCTGCTCTTCCCTTGTATTTAAGCATTGGAATTTGGAATTATGTTACCTGTCTCTCCTATATTTTCTCTTTTGGCATGCACTGATGTACTCACATGCTTGTGTGTAGCAAAGGGGACTACATGGATAATTTCTTACTTGGCTTGAGGAAGCCTTGTATCAGTTGCTGAGCTTTTGTGCAAATTTTGTTCTTCTGCATATCTAGTATATCTGTAGGAGTAGCTCTTGTTACAGCCTGTATGCTAACTGAGTAGCTGCCAATCAAGTGCCGTGCTCATATTGCTCTTGGAAGTCTTTGGTAAATATGCTTAAAAGCATGTTTCTTATTGTTGGAGGGATATTTGGATGGGATTATTTATTATCTATTACGTTATGCATGATTATCAATGATGCAGAACATGGACGCAAAATACTTACACAAGAAGTCATAAGTATCAGCAGTGAGGCCCTTGAAAACAGGCCCATGAACCGAGTTTGGTAAAATACTTGAGGGTAACAACTTACATAAAGTAGATTAGAAGTTTGCATGTTACGTGATGAAAACACTTGATGTGAAAGAATGCTATTACTTCATTCAAGTTAGTGAAGATTCCATCAGTTGAGGAAGCCATGTAATCATCAGATTGAATTTGATTTTTGAAGTAGGTTTGTGAATTTTCCTTTCCTGTCTGGTAGGAGTATGACTTTGCGTGTGATTGGTGATTAAATTTTGGTCTATGGTGGCCCCTTAATTCTCCTGACAAAAATTGCGAAAAGTTTAATTTAATGCTTCTTGCTTACATAAACAGTTTTAGTAACCTGTAGTGCCCTTTCTGAATCTCTTTCTATCGAACTTTTGAATGATTGGGATGTGAAAAATAGGAATGGCGTTTGATTTTATTCCCCTTTGCCCATTTCTCTCACCCGTTTAGGCATTGTTTGGTAGGAGGGATTTGAGAATCAATGAAAAGAAATGTTCAAAGTAATTGGACTTAGGCTGTGTTCAAATACATTACACATTTACTTTCTTTTCTCATTTCCTTCTTACCAAACATTTATACCCTCTTCAGACTGAAGCGGCTCATTAACTGGTGTATTTTGTATATTGGCATGCATGTGGATGATGCTTACACATGGTGATCACACGTTGGATTTTATTTTTAACCGTTTTTAGATGGATTTTTTGACCAATTTGTCATTAGTGGCAAACTTATTTATCAAATTGTCATCATTTTCAAATTATTTATCCAACTGTCACTATTTTTGTCACATTAGAATTTTTTATTATTTTTCGTTCTACGTAAGATGCACCAATACGCATGGTGCATTCAAGTGGGATGCGTCAACATGCACCAATACGCATGGTGCATTCAAGTGGGATGCGTCAACACACGTAGCGCATCCAACTGGGATGTGTCAACACACGTGGCGTATTTCGCGTGAAAACGCCATGTGTGTTAGCGTATCCCAGTTGGATGCGCCACGTATCCCAGTTGGATGCGCCACGCGTGTTGGCACATCCCAGTTAGATGCGTCATGTGTGTTGGCGCATCCCACGTGGAACAAAAAATAAAAAAAATCTTGCCACGTTACATGTGTAGGGCACTTAACTCATTTCACGTGGATCTCTTGAAAAATAGCATCTAGAGACACATACAATTTACATGTCTATTAAAGAGTGCATCACAATATTGAGATACATCAATTTTAATTAGCTTATTTATAAGTTAAGTATTTGTTTCTGATCTATAAAGTAGTCAATGTGAGACTTTGGTAGTGACAATGTAAAACAAAATTCATACGAATGCTATGTTTTCGGTGTGGGACTTTATTTGCTCAAACAATATTATCTATTTTCTTGATAAAGGAGATTATGTATAACATATGGCATTACTTGTGTTGTAGTGAAAATGATAAAGTATTCAAACATCTGAACTTTTTTTTATTTAAAAAAAAAAGACAGAGTGACAAATTTGAAAATAACATTGTTAAGTTATTTTATCAATGAATCTTCTTTGGACACATGATATTTTAAGCTTCACTGCAGAGTCAAAATTTATGGTCCCAATAAACAAATGAAATTTCTATTTTATCTTATTTTCGAAATTTCATACAAGTCAGAAGGATGATTTTCAATACCAGAAAATACCAATATAGAAAGAGAAATATGTGTAATATATTGTTTTTGACCAAGTGAGGGCTTCCATATTAGTCTGAAGAGTGATACTTGTAAACAGTCAGATCCATCTTTAACTTCAGCAGTAAAGGAGGCGCCATCATCTTTTGACATTTCTTTTTCAATATTAATACCCCTGCTAGCACACATGATCTTATCTACCTTATGTTCTAGACAAATTGAAGGCAGTGATTCTGTGTCTCACATTAAACAAATATACTTTGTTGTTTTACTTAGATGCTTTATCTTGTTAATATCAAAATCTCACATCGATTACTTTACAGATCAGAAGCAAATACTTAGTCTATAAATAAGTTAATTGAAACTGATGTCTCTCAATATTGTAGTGTACTCTTTAGTAAACATATAAATTATATGTGTCTCCGAGTGCTATTTTTTTAAGAGATTCACGTGAAATGGGTTAAATGCCCTGCATATGTCATGTGTATTTTTTTATTATTTTTCGTTCCACGTGAGATGCACTAACACGTGTGGCGCATCCAATTGAGATATGACACACATGTTGGCGCATCCCAGTTGGATGCACCATGCGTGTTGACATATTTTACGTGGAACGAAAAATAATAAAAATTTTAACGTAACAAAATCAGTAGCAGTTTGATAAATAATTTGAAAAGGATAGTAATTTGATAAATAAGTTTGCCAATAACGATATATTGGTAGATTTGCCTTTTTAGTTAGGTCAAACGTTTTTACCTGGTGTTCCCTTGATCCTTGGTTACTGGTGGCTAGGTTGACACTTGACAGTTGACACTTGACAGTTGACACTTGATACCCGTGTTCAAGTTCTGTTCTTTGTTTTTAGTTACAAAAGAAATCCAAGACCTGGTGTGAGAAGGGAGAGGGCAGGTTAAGTGGATGGCAAGCTTTAATGGGATTCGATCCAGGGATCAAACAATTCTCAAAGCAGCTTTAATGAATTAACTGGATTTCACTTAATTTTTTAACATTTTGTACAAATATTATTTCTCTAATTTTTCAAAAAGAAAACAAGAATGAGGTTCACTATACTGATGAGCATAGGGCCATAAGCAGTAAAATATTTGGGTCTAAGTTCCGTGTCTATCTGTTTTTTTGGGTACAGCTAATGTTGTGCACCTGGTTTATACAAAATCTCCAGCTTAAGCTACGGAAGGAGTTATGTGGAAGCACATGGGCATTGTTTGGAGGCTGAAAGCTAAGGTACATAGCATTGTTTTCTGGGTCATGATATGGAGAGCTCGAGCGTTCATATGCTCAAAATACATGTTAAGTTTTTTTTATTATTATTGTATATTTGTTAATTAAAAATGCACAAATCTCAAAACTGAATGTCAAATCTAAAGGTTAAAAAGGGTTGAGCTGCCAAACGCTCCACCGTTTAATAGCACCATCCTTGTTTTTTTGGGAGGGGGGTGGGATGCTTGTCGTATAGTACAGCATCTTTTGTGGTGGATCTTCTGTGTGAGGAATATTCATTTTGTCTCTTCTTGTTGATGTTTTTGCGTAACTCGTGACTTCAGAGATGAATTGCACAACACAAAAGCATAACCACACAATGTGTCTGTCATATCACAATACTAGCTAACGATCATTCTCAAAATAATACACCCAAAGGAAAGGAGGGGTGAAATATCTGCCAGTATGTCATATCTGCCACGCATAAACAAAAAGTGTGCAAGTTTTAGTAAAAATAAGTGCGTTTTTATATGTATCAAGTGTTATTTACATAATATTATTCTAGTTAATATATGCTTATCAGTTAAGAGAAATAAGAAATTAAATATAAGACCTTTTTATTTAAAGGGAAACTCTGACGTCAATTGTCAAGTGTGTGCTCCACAAAAAAAAAGCTTCAGATCAGGGGCGAGTTAGATTTAATTTTGTTTTTTTGTTTGGGTGGTAGTCTGGACGAGTCAGAATTTTGATCTTAGTCGTACCAAAAATCATAAAATTTAAAATTTGTAAAAATTAAAAAAAAATCAATTGTCAAAACAAATACAATATATGAGAAACTTTAACTTTTTATTTGATTAATTACATAAATCTCTTAACCTTTTATGAAACTATATGGACATCTATTTTTGAAAAATCAAACAAATTTTCGGTATTTTACAATGTAACACAATATATAGGTTTTTTTTCTTCCTTACACTGTATTTGGATGTTTTCTTATTAACAAAATGGAATAAAACAGGTGGAGATGGGCTGAAAAGTGAATGAAAGAAATAGAACATAATTATTTTTCTCATTGTTTAGAAGATTAATAAAGAAACGGAATTGAACTCCATTATCTTATGTAGGAGATGACTCATAAAGGAATGAAATAGAATATAACATGTTTATTTTTAACGATAAGTCTATTTTTTTTATTTCACCCTAATTTTGCAAGAAATAAAAATTTGTTATTTAAGGAAAAGAAAAAGAAAATATAATGATGATATTTTTATGAATATAATGATCTTTATAAGTCTCTATGTCCTATGATCACTAATCTTGCTATTGGGATTTCTATCCACGCGACTTATCCAAAATTTAATTAAAAAAAAATATAAGGTAAGTCATAGATGAAAGTACATTTACCTAAATATAATAAAAATAAAATTGTCATTGAGTAAGTCGTACATATGAGATAAGACTTATTATTAAAAAATAAAATAAAAAATATTTAAGTGTAAGTTATGCATAAGAAATACGACTTGTTAAATTTTACTATTCACTTTGCACTATTTAGAAAATTAAATTTTGATTTATACCTAAGTAGGAAATTGATTTTTAACTTGTACCATTTAGGTAAAAAAAAGTCATTATTTTTAGTGTGATTGTAAGTGTCGTTAGGCTTTTATTTTAATGAATTGTTAATTTATTGTAAAAAAAAAAAAGAAATCCACTTATGTGGGATTCTATACTAATTTGGATGAGGAACTCGTGGCCATTTTTCATGGACTTGGCATCGCTTGGGATGCGGGTGTTAAAAGGGTTTTCTGAGTCTGGACGCCATTCGTCTAATTCAGCATGAGAAATAGTCCATGACAAAAAATAGGCATGATAATTAGTCACTGCATTGGTACGGGTTTCTTGTAGGTGAAATCAAATTTCTTGGTGAACTAGGACCGGAATGTTAAGTTGGAGCATGTTCTTAGCAAAATATAACAACCGTGCAGACTGTTTGGCCAAGCTAAGGGAGGCTGATCAGGATGATTAACTGCAGGATTTGGCAACTCCCTCAGCATGGCTGGCTTAGGAGTTAGGACATCTTCATACTTATGCTATATGGGTGTTTGTTTTGTCTGATGTAACAAATTAACAAACTCACCGCAAATAAATTTTATTCCCCTACGTTTAACACGTTAAATTCTCATTTTCCAATTTGTTTTAAATATATTATATATTATATTTATACAGATGATTTCAATTTTACTTTCACCCGAAAAGATCTGTTTTTAATAATACTTTCACTTTGTTTCATTATGGATACAAGGCAAGGGCAGGGTCCACATGCTATAACATATGAAAAATGACGTTCTTACGTATTTTTTTATATATTATTTTGTATATTATTTTTTAATAATTATGATTAAGTGAAAAAATATAATAAAAAAAAATGATATAATTAATGATATAAATAATAGTATAAAAAATTATGTGAAAAAAATAATATAAAAAAATCATTGATAACATATATAAAGGTCCTGCAAAGTGCAAAGCAATGCAAGAGAAGGGGAAGGCACACGGCAAACAAAACGTCAACAAAGAAAGAAAACACAAAAAAAGTAAGAGAAAGCCATGGCCACCGCACCACCGTGCACCGACACGAGATCTCAGGTTCAGCATGATGTGGCCCTCTCCTACTTTTTCCCATATTCAGATTTGGAAAAAGTGACCCACACAATGCCACAACGTATAAAAAATTGACGGAGACGCTTCTTTCTCTTCTTTTAATGACCCCTTTTAAAAGATATATATATATATATATATATACTGCGAGATATTACTGATGTGATCTATTTACATTTAATGATTATTTTTAATAAATAATCTCAACCATTATTATAAATTAACAATTAAAAATAAAAGTTTAAAAAAAAACTTATAATAAACTTTTATATATAATATTATGATATGAAATAATATTTATTATAATAAAATAAATAAATTTTAATCATTAATTTTTTTATAAATAATTAAAATTAAAATATAAATATATATAATTTTTTTAAATAATTACATAATCTTTAAATAATTTTTAAATTTAATCATTCATATATATAATTATATAATCAACAATTTACTCTTCTTACCATTCAATAGATATATCTCTGCACTTCACTTTCTTTAACTTGAACAATTTAAAAATGAGTTATATATATATATATATATATAGTATTACCGATAAATAATTCAACTTATGTACAAAAAATGCTATATCACAAAAAGCAAACTTTATTTTTACTCGTTAATTATTACGGTAAATCAGCAGTTTAACTCAACTTTTTTTTAATTTCCTGTAACCACCACAATAATTTCTTTTGTTAATATGTTATGTACGTAAACTACAAAATGATAGTGATCCCCACAAGTACCATGTTCACATCATCATATAATAAAACAAACAAAAAAAAAGGTACATTACATTACAAACAATACTATGTGATGTGAGAGGTAGCCAGCAGATCCAGCAACCGTGTTCAGTTTTCAGTCGGCGGAATCATGGTCGCCGAAGATGGAAACCCTATTGTACAAGAGGAGCAGAATGAGGAGGAGGAAGAGAGCTACGCCGAGCGGTGACCCGCTGAGGCGGTGGATGGTGTCGGGTTCGCCAGTTGAGAACATGGCAGAGATGAAGGAGGAAGCATGGTCGGAGGAGAGGAACTGGATGGCAAGGAGGAGGAGAATGGGGAGGAAGAGGAGACCCAATGGGGTGAGCAGCTCAGAGATAGCTTGTGTTATGGCTTCTCCTTGGTCTCCAACAAGGAAGGGCCCTACTACCACGATGGCTACCACTATTGCTAGAAGGATGCCATGGGGTGCTTGTTGTTGTCTTTCTCCTATCATGTTTTTGGAATGGAATGCAATACCAATACTAATGTGGAAGGGTTCTTATCAAAGACAAAGAAGGAGCAGTGTGTACTGTACTGTCCTGCGTGCTGTGTGGCTTTGTTGTGGTGGAAATATATCTAGCAAGGGTACCTGTAGTATTAATGAATAAGTAATATTTTATATACATTAAAATATGCATATCATATTTATATTATATATTAATATAAAATAAATGATGTTAAATTATTTTATATATGATAATATTCTTATGTCATATAAAATAATTTTATAAATAAATTAAATAAAATTAAATAAATTTTAATTAGACAAATAATAAGACTCGTTAATAAATGTGTTATATCCTTATGTGGTATATCTGGTATATCACTGTGTTGTGCACTTGAAATAAGTCATCTCAATTTTATTATAATATTTTTTATATCATATCATTTATTATTGATTATAACATTTATATGTAAATAATTTTCTTTCACTTAATTATAACTATCACATATAATATAAAAAATATATGTAAAATGAACATTTTCTTAATACAAGTGCTTTTGAGATCCGTTTGTCGAAGAAATATTGATTTGTCTTTTTCTTTACTCTTGCTTGTGTGGAGGAGTGAACTTGCATTACGCGCACTTTTGGACGGAGGAATATAGAAGGTTATTCACACATCAGATTTCTAGATCAAATTTTATTTGGAAAAATAAAAGTAAAAAAACTGTGTTAGAAATTTAGAATGTGTATTTTTTTTGTTTTATTATTTAAAAAAATAATATAAAATTTTTATATGCAAATATCATTACACAATAAAAAAACAGTGCATGATGAGACTTTTGTGGTTGGAATATCATTACTAGATTAAAAAAAAAGTGCACAAAAAAGAAAAAGAAAGAGTTGCGTAGGACTAAGAAGTTTCATGCACTTTTGTGGTGTGGACCTAAATCGCTACAAAACGAGTGCTGGCTAGCTGAAGATAACTTAACCCTTGCTAACAGAGACGGATAGAAAGGGGGGGTATATAGGCCACGGTCCTCTTAGAAAAGAGATATTTTATTTGTTCTGGACCATGATCTAAGATTTTATCTAGTATGATCAATTTGGCATGCATATAATTGGACTCTGCCTCAGGCAACGTAGCTAAGGTCTTGGTGGTAGTCCGGATCTCAGAGCCAAGCGCATCGAGTGACATTGAGTCATGATATCAAGATTGATATATTCATGCAGATGATATATCCCTAAATATCTGTAACTGTCAATCATCAACTTATGATATTATAAGACTCATAACTGGTCCAGACTGCTAAGTATCTTTTATATCAAAGTTCTTAACTTATAAGGATTCATTCCAATAATAGTGGGAAGGTAATATCTACCAGGATACTAATCCTAAATACATGCATTCAACGCAGATTGCATTACGATTCTATACACGCTCTATAAATACCAGGTTAAATAACCTTAAACAGGTATAAGTAAATTACAAATTACTAAATAATACCCTACTTGTGCACATCCTGACTTGAGCGTTGGAGTCCCTTTGCAGGTACCCACCCCCTGTCTCAACACGCTCAATTGCTGCCATTCAATTAAGAAACCATTGTAACGTGCCTATCTCAGGTACCGTCTGAATTCACTTCAGAACATTGGCATCGACTGTGGGAAGATAAACTTTTAATCTCGCACAATCATGGTGAACACATGTCAACATTCAATGAGGGACGTTGCGCAACTCTCTGCAGACTAAAGGAAGGGGCCAGCGGCGTAGCGCCTTCCTCACCCAATTTCACTACCTGCAGCTGAAGCTTCTACGGTAAGAAGCCAAGCATACGTCCTGGAACATCTGCGCGATGGACATGAGACATCACTTTTCGATGAAAGTCCACATCCGTCGCGCAGAGTATTTGTCATGGATAGACTTGGTCGCCCTGGAGAAAGAGCTAACAATGTCGTTCAAGGGTCTAGGGCCCCAGTGCAAACACACTTAGGCCCCGTGAACGACGATGCTGCTGATCGAGCTTCTAGCCGAGGCACAGCCTGTTCCAAGATGACCAGAAACCATCTCCAGGAGTTGGTAGCCCAACAAATGCTCGAGATCGATGAACAACATCGTTAGTTAGATGACCAACATCGTCGGTTAGACGAGTTAGAAAGGTCTATGCATGTGGAGAATGACAACAGAAGGCGGAATACGACTCGCAACCAAAGAGGACTGTTGCATGATGAAGCCAACAATGCCACTAGAATTAACTTTCTAGCCCCCAACATTGACAAGTGCCAAACTCAATCAAAATTATAACCGAATTATGCCTATGACTTGTAGCATAGGAAACAACACTGGATCGTCTCTCAAGGATTGTAAATGCAATTTGATTAAATCAAGACGAAGTTAGGGGAAGGGATTTGAGAATTCAGAATATGTAAATAATAGAATTAAAGTAAAAAATTCAATTAAAAGAGCAATCAATTCAGAAACCTATCTGAAATTAGGTTGATTCTATCATAGATCTTTCAACAAACATTTGAAGTGTATTTGAATGGTTAATTTGGATTCAACCGAAATCTCTGCATTAAATCCAGAATTTATGCTAGACAATCATCTAGAATTCAATTAACAATTAACAGACAAATTTGCAAACGCACAATTCATGTTGGAATCTATGTTAATTTGATCTCCGAATTCAATTAACCTAGGCACAAATCCATAACCTAACCTCTTTAATTCTATGATTAATTCAGATCAATCAATCCTAAATTCATCACAATTCTCAATCTTAAATCAAGGCCCAATCAGATCAAACATAAACAGAATCACCATTCATGCATCCAAGATCAAGAAGAATAAGAAGAAAATGAATCTAAATGCAATTCAAATACAAAATAGAACCAAGATCTCAAGAATCTAAACCACAATTTCTTCAAAAATCTCTGAATTGATTACAGAAGTTTAACTCTCCATAGCCATCACCATGGAGGAGCTTGAGGAAGAAGGAAGAAGAAGAGAGAAAAATCTAGATCTAGATTTAGATCTAGAGAGAGAAGGTGAGAAAAGTCAAGAATGAAAAGATGATTCTCAGTTTTCTACCTCTAACCCCTATAACTACCCCCTAATTTTGCCTTACATAATTAGAAACCTATTAGTTACAAAGCTGGGTCAATTAGGAATCATTGGGCCCAAGTCCCATGTCAATTAGAGGCTTACAACTCAAGTTATGCTCATTTAAGTGACATAAACTCGTCAGTAACTCGTCTCTATTTTCCAGCTACAATTGCATGCCCAAAATGATGTATTTTGGAAAAATGGTCTTCATATGAATGTCTTAACTTTCAAATGTCACCAGTTTCAGGCTCATATAATATCTATAGTCCAAGTTATGGCCTGATTAGTGTACACTGCTCGGGTTCCAATGATAGAACTCGTATTTTGACTTCTAGGCCCAATTATTTCCACTAGATGTCTGATTCTGCCCTGGAACTCTCATGAAAGTTGTAGAGCTCTCTCTCATCTTTCCTACAAGGTAAGATACATAATTTTTAAACATCTAGAACTCAAAATATGACTGAAATACAGAAACAGTGTCAAACCTTAATGATGCTAAAAAAATCAATTAAGTCCAATTTGAGCCCAAACTTACAAAACATGAGCAAGCCCAATTAATTAAATACATGGAGAGTGTAAATGACTAAAAATGAAGGTTTATTAATATATAAAATATATGATTATCAAATTCTCTCATACTTAACTGTTTGCACTCCTGGGCAAATCACATAAGAGCAAAACTAAGGAATAAAGAAAGACAAAACAAACTCAAAAGCTAAAAACTCTAAAAGACTCAAATTCCAATGACATTCAAGAATGCAAAAGTTATAAGCAAGAAGAACAACCAAAGATTTAAGGGAACAAAGCATTCTTAATGAAATCTCAAACCAACAAGCAATGTATCTTCAATTTGAAAAGCATGAATCAAGAATGATAGATCCTCACAAGATACACTCTCAATCCCTCAAGTATTTACAAGGTAAGTATTTCACTCAATTCAACCCATGAAAATTACACTAACATAAGCTTGCTTATCTTCTACTTCTCCACTACTCAAACAAATGTACATACAAATCAAGAGGACTTTATTCAAGGTTATAATTGGGCCAAGGTAAGGGAAAGAAATAATATGAATATGATAAGTTAAACACCCAAGAGAATAAAAGAGCATTGGGAAGGAACTCAGTTGATAAACATGACATTTAATCCCCACAAATCCATTTAATGCACATTCTCTTTACATATTCATTTTTCTTTTTTATTTTTTTCTTTTCTTTCACAACATTTTTGCATTTATTCTTTTTCTTTTTTTTTCTTTTTTTTGGCTCTTTTTTTCTTTTTTTTTTCTCACCAAACACTTCGCATATTATGCATCAAATTTCACAACTCCCACACTTGAACTATTAATTACCCACAAGCAAAAGAGCTCCTCCAATGAAAATGAACCAATGCTCTCTCATTCCCTAAGGTAAGGTAAAAACATGATTTTTCACATAAAGACATATAATGAGCTATGACAAAGAATAAACAAATAGGTTCAAGGGGGTTAATTAAAGGGAAATGATGCAAGGTTGGCTATTTGACAAAAGTAGCTAATTCAAGAAAAAATACCTTAATCATGTTTATGTATGCAACTGAAAATATAGCCTAAAAAAGAATCAAAGTAAGTTCTAGAGTGATCAATTAACATGAGTGAAAATCACATAAAAAAGAGAAAAATGACATAAATCCTAAATCCATCCATCAATAAGCTCAAAATCTCACAAGGTATGCATCTATCAAACTCAATCCATCAATCAAACATCCAAAATTAAGCATGTCAAATTTAAGAAGGAAGAAAATTTATTCAATCATGTTAAGAACATTGAATTTCAATTGCTTCAAACTCATAAACTTCACAAATCTCAAAACATCATTGGAAAGTAATTAAAAACACATTTTTTCTTTAAAACTGAAAACAGAATTAAAAACAAAAAATAGAAATAGTAGTAGAAAAATAACATAAACAACAAAAACAAAAGCAACAAAAATCAGTAACACCAAAAATCAAGAACAAAAAATAGCAGGATAAAAAATAGAAAACAAAATAAAGCATAAATACTAAAAAAATAACAAAACAAAAATTAATAGCAAAAACAAGGAAACGTCAAAAATAGAAACAAAAACAATAAATTAAAAATAGAAATGAATTTAAACAAAATAGAAATAGCAAAAATAGCAAAATTAAAATTACAAACAACAAAAAAAAAAAAAAATAGAATGCTAAAATTCCTCCCCCACACTTAAATTTTATATTATCCTCAATGTAAAGCTAAAAAGAAAACAACATCTATCAAAATCATCAATTAATGAAAGACAAGTAAAATAAAAGAGAGGAAAAGAGAAAGAAAAAAAAGCATTCTTATTAAGTTAGGTAGATGGAGAGACTTCCACCAAGGTTCCATTGCTTGAAGTGTAATGACTAAGTTAAGCTTGAAGTATGACTTGAAGCATGAGTTGAAGCATGAGCAGAAGCATGAGAGCTTCCACTGGGGTCCTATCGGTCTTCCTTAATTTCCTTGGCTTCACCACTAGAATGTAATATGTGTACTTTACCAACTGCATTTTCCTTGTTTATGTTGGACCATGGCCCAAAAACAAAATCTACCACAGTAGTAATCGTCATCCCGTGCTCTTCTCCCTTCTCTAAAAATCCTTCAAGGGTAGGTGATTGTTGCAGTGAAGGTATCAATCTGGTTGAAAAAATTAATTCTGCTGATATAACTACAGCATCACCTATAATCTGTGCACAATCCTCCAAAACAGCATGATTATATCGCATAGAAGAAGGAAATTCAAAAAATGCAGCATCATCTCCCACAACAACAAAAATTTCAGAACATGTAGCACACATACTAGTCTTATCACATCCAGAACATCTAGAAAAATCAACACTATCCAAAAATCTCATAATTTCAGGAAATTCAACTAGCATATTAGCATGCATATCATCAACAAGTAAATCAATCACATCTAACTAAAAAATAGAATGCTCTTCTAAAGGATATTTCATGGCATCAGGAATATTAAACATCATTATAAGAACTCAAAATCGACTCAAAACACAAAAACACAAAACAATGGTGAAAATCACACAAAAACTTAACAGAAACTATATCTAAATATTTTTAAAAATTATGGGATCACCATAGTATGAAAACTACACACAAATGAAACTAAAAAATGAAATAAAAAATATTTTAAAAAATTGAAAAAGTGGTTTAAAACGATGGAATTTTGGTAAATCAGGGGTGACCTCACAATTTACTGTGAGCCTTGTTTATTTGGCCGTTTTCCTTCAACTGACCAAGTTTCAGCTCATTCTGGGCACGTTTATTGTCAGTACAAAATTCTGCAAAGTGACCCGTAATCACCCGTTTTCGCCTGAAAACCACCAAAACACAATAACACAGTGGTTAGTGAAGGAACTTAATATGATCAGATTGGAACTAACAATCCCCGGCAATGGCGCAAAAATTTTGACGAGTACCGAACTCAATCAAAATTATAACCGAGTTATGCCTATGGCTTGTAGCATAGGAAACAATATCAGATCATCTCTCAAGAATTGTAAATGCAATTTGATCAAATCAAGACGAAATTACGGGAAGGGATTTGAGAATTCAGAATATGTAAATAACATAATTAAAGTGAGAAATTCAATTAAAAAAGCAATCAATTCAGAAACTTATCTGAAATTGGGTTGATTCTATCATAGATCTTTCAACAAACATTTGAAGTGCATTTGAATGGTTAATTTGGATTCAACCGAAATCTCTGCATCAAATCCAGAATTCATACTAGACAATCATCTAGAATTCAATTAACAATTGACACACACATTTGTAATTGCATAATTCATGTTGGAATCTATGTTAATTTGATCTCCAAATTTAATTAACCTAGACACAAATGAGTAACATAACCTCTTTAATTATATGATTAATTCAGATCAATCAATCCTAAATTCATCACAATTCTCAATTTTAAATCAAGACCCAGTCAGATCAAACATAAACAGAATCACCATTCATGCATTCAAGAAGAAGAAGAAGAAGAAGAAGAAGAAGAAGAAGAAGAAGAAGAAGAAGAAGGAGAATCTAAATGCAATTCAAACACAAAACAGAATCAAGATCTCTAGAATCCAAACCATAATTTCTTTAAGAATCTTTGAATTGATTACATAAGTTTAACTCTCTATAGCCATCACCATGGAGGAGCTTGAGGAATAAGAAAGAAGGAAGAAGGAAGAAGAAGAGAAAAAAATCTAGATCTAGAGAGAGAAGGTGAGAAAAGTCAAGAATGAAAAGATGATTCTCAGTTTTCTAACTCTAACCCCTATAACTACCCCCTAATTTTGCTTACATGATTAGAACCTTATTAGTTACAAAGATGGGTTGATTAGGAATCATTGGGCCTAAGTCCCATGTCAATTAGAGGCCTACAACTCAAGTTATGCTCATTTAAGTGACATAAACTCGTCAAAATCTCATCTCTATTTTCCAGCTACAATTGTATGCCCAAAACAACGTATTTTGGAAAAGTAGTCTTCATATGAATTGAAGATATATGTCTTAGATTTCAAATGCCACCAGCTTCAGGCCCATATAACATCTACAACCCAAGTTATGGCTTGATTGGTGCACACTGCTCGGGTTCCAGTGATAAAACTTGTATTCTGACTTTTAGGCCTAATTAGTTCTACTAGATGTCCGATTCTGCCTTGAAGCTTTTATGAAATTTGTAGAGCTCTCTCTCATCTTTCTTACAAGATAAGATACATAATTTGTAGACATCTAGAATTTAAAATATGACTAAAATACAGAAATAGTGACAAACCTTAATGATGCTAAAAAAAATTAATTAAGCTCAATTTGAGTCCAAACTTACAAAACATGACTAAGCCCAATCAATTAAGTACATGGAGAGTGTAAATGACTAAAAATAAAAGTTTATTAATGTATAAAATATATTATTATCAGGCATCCAGCAGCAGTCCTTCTCAGCAGTAGTCCCCTTCCAACCTGGAACCCTACGATCAGACCACGGACCCTTAGAAACATCTAGACGCCTATATTCACTCTATGCAGTTCCATGGGGGATCATTGCGCTACGTCTTCCCGCTCTTTTTAAAGAAGGGCGCCTTCCGCTGGTTCACGAATCTACAACCAAAGTCCATCATTAGCTGGGATGATCTCACGCAACACTTCCTGTTACACTACACAACTGCCAAAGAACAACCTAAGTCAGTTGACTCCATTTCTACAATTCGTTAGGGGAGCAATGAACCTCTCCGTGAATACCTCAAGAGATTTAGGGACGCTCTCGCCCGTATAGAAAGGCCTGATGACAGGATTGCTCTTCACTATGTCCGGAGTGGCCTCTTGACTGATTCTGAATTCTTCTGGTCTTTGACAAAAAAGAAGCTGAAAACTATGAACGAATTCTATACTCATTTGAAGAAATATTTTGAACTGGAGAAGATCATCAAGGACAAAGAGACTTTGGAAAAAGGTGAACTCACTCACCAGAAGAAAAATCGGAGCTCTAACTAACCTTAAAATTCCTCCAAGGGCAATGCATATCGGCCTAAATATTCCGACTACACTCCTTTGAACACCCCATGAGAAACGATTCTCAAAGAGATACTTCATACCGAGTTCTGGGATATTAAAAGGCTGCCTTATCTGAAAAAGGCAAAAGACCACTCGAAGCACTGTAAATGGCATAAAAGCTATGGTCATGAAACAGAAGAGTGTTACCAGCTTCGTGATATCATTGAATCCCTAATTAAAGAGGGATGACTGTAGAAATATATCGTTGGAATCCGAAATAATGATAATCGCGAAAGATAGAGGGACCAAAGACACAGTCGCAGTCCGTGGCAAAGCCAGCTCCACACCAAAGAAGAAGGACACGTGCCCCTGCTAGAAAATCCAAGACTCTACCTCGCCGTGACACTGACAATCAGCAGGATCAGAACCAGGATACTTAAAACGGGACCAATAGAAAAGATCGACTCATTAGTACCATATTTGGGGGATTTACAGGCAGAGGATCATATAGCAATTCAGAAAAAAAAGCACTACGGACCGCGATATTGAGCGTTTCTGGCTCTACAAGCAAGCCTCGTACTGAAGACAAGGATGGGCCACCCATCTTCTTTTCAGACAAAGACTACGATGATATTATCCGAGACCACGATGATCCGCTTGTTGTCTCTGGAATAATATCTAATGCTGAGGTCCGATGTATCTTCGTCGACCAAGGAAGCTCGATGGACATCATGTTCATGGACGCCTTCGAAAGATTGAAGTTCCTCATGTCTGCATTGACCCCCTATGATGGCGAGCTCACCGATTTTTATAGAAAAAAAGTTACCCTGATAGGCTATTTTGAGAAATTCCTTACTCTCGGTGAAAATAAGGTCTACAGGACTGTTAAGATCAAGTTTTTGGTGGTAGACTGCCAATCAATATGCAACATTATTTTAGGTCGCCCCACACTGAATGACATTGTCGCTGCAGTATCAACAGCTCACTAAGCCATGAAATTCCTTAATAAAAATAATGAGGTGGTCACGGTCAAGGGCAATCAAATCGTTGCGTGCAAGTGCTATAATGAGAGCCTCAGAATATACAAGACTCATAGGATGACTAGAACACGAACATCTAGCCTGACTTTGAACCAGGTCAATATCCTTATGACCGAACTAGATGTTCGTGAAGAGATCTAGAGTACCAGACCCCAACCAGAAGAAGAATTGCTTCTACTCCAGCTAGGTGACAAGCCTGGCCAAGTCACCAAGATAGGCGCAAATTTGGAAGAACAGGAGAAACATAAGCTAATAGAGCTCTTGCAAAAAAAATAAAGACTTATTTACCTGGACGTCCTCCGACATGTCTGGGCTTGACCCCGCTTTCATCTGCCATTGTTTATCTATTAAAAAAGATGTGAAGCCAGTTTTCCAAAAGAAAAGAAAAATGGACCCCGAAAGACAATAAATCATTGAAGAGCAAGTCAAAGAGCTACTCAGTATCGGATTTATCAGAGAGATCTCATACACCACATGGCTCTCTAATGTAGTCCTAATGAAAAAGTCAAATGAGAAATGGAGGATGTGTGTAGACTACACGGACCTGAACAAGGCGTGCCCCAAAGATCTATACCATTCCTTAACGTTGATAAACTTGTTGATAGCTCATCCGGCTTCAGGCTACTGTCTTTCATGGATCCTTACTCTGGGTACAATCAAATCTAAATGTACCCTAGAGATAAAGATAAACTCGCATTCATCATTGAGAAGGCTAAATACTGCTACAGGGTGATGCCCTTTGGCTTGAAAAATACATGAGCCACCTACTAGCGAATGATGAACAGGATTTTCGAGGATCAGGTAGGGAGAATGCTAGAGGTTTACATTGATGACATGATAGTCAAAATCCCACAATCCGAATCACATGCCGCAGACCTCGAAGAAGTGGTCACGCAACTGAGAAAGCACAATATGAGGCTTAATCCAGAAAAGTGCGCATTCGGGGTCCAGGTCGGGAAGTTCCTAGGCTTCATGTTGACTCACCGCTGAATTGAGGTGAATCCAGACAAATGTCAGGCGGTGCTCAATATGTATAGCCCTCAGAACGTGAAATAAGTTAAGCAGCTGACATGGCAGATAGCAGCCTTCACATGATTTCTCGCCAAAATTGCTCACAAATATCTCCCCCTCTTCAAGCTGCTAAAAAGAGGGAAAATTTTCGAGTCGACTCAGGAATGTGAGGATATCTTCACATCATTGAAAGGGCTACTATCCTCTCCCCTTATTTTGACCAGGCCAGAACCCGGAGAGACGTTGTTTGTATATCTCTCGGTTCATGAGGAGGCCGTGAGCTCAATGCTGATCCAGGAAACGGCGGAAGGCCAGAAGTCGATATATTTCGTGAGCAAAGTGTTATATGGTCCTGAGCTCTGTTATCAGAAGATCAAGAAGGTTTCCTTTGCCCTAATCGTCACAGCTAGGAGACTAAGGCAATACTTCCAGTGACATTCGATAGTGGTAAGGATAGATCAGCCAGTTTGCCAAATATTGCATAAGTCAAATCTTGCAGGGAGGATGATTGTCTAGTCCATTGAGATTTCTGACTTTTGAATTTTATACGAACTCAGATTAGCAATCAAGGCGTAGGCTCTATTAGACTTCCTTGCTGAACTTGCATTGGACCCCAGTGATACTGAGAAAGTATTGTGGACCGTGTTCGTTGAAGGATCCTCTAACCCTAACAGGAATGATGTCGGGGTAATCCTTGAAAACCTAGAAGGTGTGACTATCGAGAGCTCCCTCAAGTTCGAATTCCCTACTTTGAAGCATGCATTACTGTATTAATAATGGCTAGGGAACTGGGAGCAAAAAACATCACACTTTGTAGTGTTTCCCAACTCGTAACCTCCCAGATTTAGGGCGATTATCAGGCTAAGGAGTCCCTTTTGCAATAGTACCTAGCAAAAGTATAAGGGCTCCTCCAAAAATTCTAAATGGTAAAGGTAGAGCACGTACCCCGGGAACATAATTCAAAGGCCGACCTCCTGTCCAAGTTAGCCAGCACAAAGAGTCTGGGCAACAACTACATTGTGGTCCAAGAGACCCTCTCACAGACTTCTATCATGGATTCTTCCATTTTTCAAGTAGAAGAGTATGAAAGTACTTGGATCACTCCGATAATGGAATATCTGCAATTCGACATCCGTCATGAAGACCTAAAAGAAGCCTCCAAACTGGCTAAGACCACGTTCTGGTACACCATCTATGATGGGCAGTTATATCGGCACAGATTTTCTTCACCTCTTCTTAAATGCCTCACGCCAAAGGAAGCTGAATATGTACTGGATGAGGTCCACGAGGGGAGCTGTAGGCACCACTTGGGAGGAAAAGCCTTAACTTTAAAAGTGCTCAGGGCCGATACTATTGGCCTACGATGAAGGCTGATTCTATTGCACATGTCCAAGTTTACGACAAATGTCAGCGGCACTCAAATCATTATAATGCTCTACCCGAGGAGCTCTCCATGACATCTGTACCCTAGCCATTCTACAAATGGGGTATGGATATCCTGGGTCCGTTCCCTCAAGCACCCAGACAACTGAAGTTCTAGTGGTAGCTATGGATTACTTTACTAAATGGATTGAGGTTGAGCCCTTAGTCACCATCATTTCTGCCTAAATTCAAAAGTTCACGTGGCGCCACATTATTACAAGGTTTGGGATCCTGGAATCCATTGTTATGAATAATGGAACACAGTTCAATGATAACGGATTCGAAGAGCTACTCGTTGGCTTAAAAATCAAGCATCACTGTAACACTATAGAAAACCTCCGAACGAATGGATAGATTGAAGCCGCCAACTGGGTTATTGATTGCGGATTAAAAAGAAGGGTGGATGAAGGTAAAGAAAACTGGGCCGAGCAGTTAGATTATGTCTTTGGGCCTACCAGACTACTCCCTACTCCACAACAGGTGAAACTCCTTTCAAGCTCACCTATAGTTGTGAAGCTATGATCCCGAAGACAAGAGAACCCAGCTGGCGCCTCTAACACTTTTCTCCCGACAACAACCCAGAGCTGATAAGGGGAGACCTGGACCTCTTGGAGGAGAGAAGGCGTGTTACTCATATAAGGGACGCCGCCATAAAATAGAGGACAACAACATAATATAACCTAAAAGTTATGCCCAAAAGATTCTAGCCGGGTGACCTAGTTCTCCGCAGGGTTGACATCGGAGGTAGGAACGCCTCCCAAGGAAAGTTATATCCTAATTGGGAAGGCACCCACCGTATTGTGATCAGCACTGGCAAAGGAGTCTACACACTAGAGACGCTAACAGGAAAGCCAGTCAAGAACTTATGGAACACAGATAAATTTAGAAAGTACTATAACTAAGTGCCTTCTAAGGCCTAGTCTCAGCTTACTTCATATTTGAACTACCTCAAATTACTATGAGAGCACTTTGTTTGGAGCTTAGTCCTCTATTGAATTAATAAAACAGTGACTTTTACTTCATTACATGATCGTTTGATAGCATGGATAAACCATTATGGTACCCACTGAGAGTTGTCTTGAGTTAAACAAGTTGTGCAGCAAAAAAATCCTAAGTCTTGGAAAAATTCTCACACTAAACCATAAACACGAAAGACTCTGGAAAGGACTACTTAAACCAAAGTCACGAGGGATCCTAAACAGCAACATAGTTGGTGATAGACCCCGGACAAGGTTTCACTTGAACCAAGGTCACGTGAGATCTTAAGAGCCAAGGCAATTGGTAAATGAACTCGGACAAGGTCTATTTTCTCTTTTACCTAAGTCCCAAAGGGAACTACAAGTCCACAAAGAACGTTGGACCCTGGACCATGGTCCCTAACGTATGAAAAATTCTTAAGTCCACGAAATGGTTGAGAAATACCATAATGAGTGATCTGTTAATAATTTCAGCTCTTGAATGCTCTTTGTTTGATCTAATTGGATTTCAAATGTGTTTAATTGTTGACATTTAGCTAAGTTTCTGATTTAGAGTTATCTTCGGATGTTTATTGTGAAACTATGCTTAAATGTGATTATAAACACTCATAAACATATTGTGATTTTCAGGAGATCTATGAGTGATGGAGTCCATTGGTTTTGAGCTGTTGAGAAAAGAGTTAAGAGACTTAAGGGAATCAGTATCAACCTCTAGAAGCAAAGGAAGAAGAGCATTCATGAAGAATCAAGGCTATATTTGAAGAAAGTAATCAACACGGCCCGTGTCAAGTGACACGGGGTAGGCCGTGTATCATTCTGACTTTGAAGACGGAAGGTTCGATCAACACGGCCGTGTCAAATGACACGGGGTAGGCCATGTACGCCTCGACTTCACGAGGAAGGGTAATTTCAAGTCTTGACCGATAACACGGCCCGTGTCAAGTGACACGGGGTGGGCCGTGTTCTTTCGACCTTGGAATAGGCCGAAATTTGTCTCCAAAATCAAACACGGGTTGGGCCGTGTAGCATGACACGGCCCGTGTCGTCGCACTGAAAGTTAATTTCGTGCTTTAATGTTAAATTAGGTTCCCAAACCTATAAATAGGGTTGCTTAGAGCCCTTTAAGGTATTCTGGACGAGAGAAGCGTGAAGGAAACCGAGAGAAACACAAAGACCAAGAAGGGAAGGATTCGATTGAGGATTGGAGACTCGGATTCGAGCGATCAAAGATCAATCACTCTCAAGCCTTGGAAACTAGTTTGATCTTTAGTTTTTCTTTTCTTCTTTTGTTCTGAACAATGTTTTCTTTTAATTCTTCTTCTGTTTTTGAATTTGCCATGTGTAGCTAAACTTCTTGATTGGTTAAGGGAGGATGAAACTCTAGTTTTGATTATGTGAATCTTGCATACTTCTTTATGTCAATACAATTATATTTTTATTCATATGTTTCTGTTCTTAAATTGATATAAAGGTTTTTATATTCTTGCCAAACTTTGAAAGTGGTAAAACTAGGATTGCTATCTTGTGATTTGCGGTGGTATGACTAGTGAGACATCGATCTAAGTAATTTAATCCCTGGTGTGTGATTAGACCTTAGTGTGATTGGTTTTCTAATTCTTAATGCAATCATTAGGTAGGTGTAAGAAGCGGTTGCTTTACAAATAACTAATGGTTAGGGTTTGATTTGAGCGGTTGCTGAATTAAGCGAAACTTAAGGAAGACATGGGATTTATCTCACAATTACATAAGAACATAATTGATCATGTTGGTATAAAGGGTATGTAAGTTGGCATAATCATATAAATCTAGTGGTGGATTCTATCTCTTAACCAATATCTTTAACTTGATAATTCAATTTGTGTTTACTGTTTTGGTTTAAGTTTAATTTCTCTTTTTAGTTTTAATCAACAAAACCCCCCTTTTACTTTTACTGTTTATTTTTCATCAGAGTTTAATTTAGGAATTGGATTGATAATGTTAATTGAATTGGTTCTCTGTGGATCGACCATTGCTTACTACAATTGGTTGCGAGGTTTTTATATTTTTGGTGGAACTTGGCAACTAATTTTAATATTAATTTTTAATCGTATTCCACACCACACCAAATTTTGGCGCCGTTACCGGGGAACCAATTTTTCAATTGCGCTAATAATTTGTTTCCTATTTTTCTCTCTGTTTTTGTTTTAATTTTGATAGTTTTATTTGTTCTCTTCATTTATCTTGCAGGTGTTCATGTCCGGTGAAGAGGTGAACGAGCAATTGAGGAATTTGAGGCATTACTTTGAACAAATCAGCTCGCAATTCACATCTCGCTAACGTTGAAGCTCGCCTAGTCACATAGATCTTTCCAGTTCATGGATCGAGATATCCGAACCACCCGAAGAAGAAGTGCTTGTGAAAAATACACTAAGGATGTTGGGTGCTCCTGGGACCTAGACCAACAACCTCTCGTGCATAGAAATTCCCGAGAAATGAGGAGGTATTTGAGTTGAAATCGGTCTCATTCATCTTTTGCCATCTTTTAATGGACTAGCTAGGAGAAGATCCTAACAAGCATCCGAAGGAGATCCATGTTGTGTGTTCTAGCATGAAGCCTCGGGGAATTTCGAGAGCAAGTCAAGTGAGAGCTTTTCCGTTTTCCTTGAAGGAGTCCGCAAAGGAATGGTTGTACTACTTGCCACCCGGATCAATTCGGACATGGCGGGACATGGCTCGGGCTTTCCTAGACAGATATTTCCTCACTGCATCAAAGGCCGCAACCATCGAAAAGAAATTTGCGGCATCCAACAAAGACATGGGGAATCACTTCATGAGTACCGGGAGAGATTCAAGAGATTGTGTGCTAGCCGCCTCAAAGATCGATTTAGTGAACAACTTCGATACGATTTTTATGAAGGTTTGCTAGTGATGGACCGCAACATGATTGATCTTTGCCGGTGGAGGAGCCTTGGTTGATAAGACTCCTCGAGAAGCTAGGAACTTAATATCTAGAATGGCTGGGAACACTCAACAATTCTTCACTCGGAATGATACAGGGGTAAGAGCAGTTAAAGAGGTTGACACTACTAGTTTGCAGCATCAAATGACTCAGTTGACTGCCATGGTCCAGAAGCTGATGGATAATGGGAAAGCACCAGTACAGGCATATGGGATATGTTGTTCTTCAGGACATCCCACTGATATGTGTCCCACTTTGCAAGAGGACACGAATGAAGAAGCCAAGGCAGTGGGGGGATTTTCTGCTCCATCTAAGAATTACAACCCCTACTCCAACACATATAATCCGGGGTGGAGAGATCACCCTAACTTTAGCTATGCGAAGCAGCCCCAAGCTCAAGCGCAACCTCAAGCCTATGGACCTCCAGGGTTTCAGCAAAAGCAAGCACCCTTTCCTCCAAGGCAACCACAAGTTCAGGCCCCTAGGCAACCTGAGCCTTCGTTGGAAGATCTAGTGAGGCAAATGGCCACTAGCAATATTCAGTTTCAGCAAGAAACAAGGGCCACTATCGATTTGCAGAACCAAGTGGGACAGTTAGCTACGAGATCAACAAGGTGCGAGTCGATTTCGGGAAACTTCCTCGCGCGAAGAGGTGAACCCAAGAGAAAATGCTAGTCTTTGTCACCTTGCGAAGTGGGAAGACACTTGAAGGACCCGCGTATTCCCAAGTCACCGAAGACAAAGCTCCAAATCCTAAGGAAGTAGATGAGGAGGGGATCAATTCTAAGACCCCTAAGGTAAGTGTTTCTGACCCACTTTCTAAATATGTCACTAAGGCTCATTTCCCGAGCAGGTTGGTTAGAAATAAGAAAGAAGAAGCGGATAAAGAGATCTTAGAGACTTTTAGGAAAGTTGAAGTTAACATTCCTCTGTTAGATGCAATAAAACAAGTGCCTAGATATGCTAAATTCCTAAAAGAGTTATGCACTAACAAAAGGAAGTTGAAAGGTAATGAACGGGTCCAAGTGGGAGCAAATGTTTCAGCTGTTTTTAATAAGAAGCTCCCAACTAAATGTAAAGATCCTGGCACATTCACTATACCATGCACTATCGGTAATGCCAGGTTTGAGAGAGCTATGCTAGATTTAGGTGCATCCATTAATGTCATGCCTTTTTCTATTTATGCATCTTTACATCTAGGACCTTTAGAACCTACTGGATTATCATTCAACTGGCAGACAGGTCTAATGCATACCCTAAGGGGGTTGTTGAGGATGTTTTGGTGTAGGTCAATGAACTGGTGTTTCCGGCAGATTTCTATGTGCTGGACATGGAGGAGGACAAATCTCCCAACTCTGCCCCCATTCTGTTGAGGAGGCCTTTCCTCAAGACTGCCCGAACTAAAATTGATGTGCATTCGGGAACATTGACTATGGAATTTGATGGAGAGCTAATTAGATTCAACATCTTCGAGGCCATGAGATACCCGAGTGATGTGCACTCTGCTTATGTTATTGATTCTTTTGATGTTTTTGAATCTCTAATTTCTACTGTTCTTGAGTCGATCACTTTGATGCCATTGATACGCTATGACTCATGACTTAGATTTTCGGGATTCAAAAAAGTGGTGGCACCTTGCATACACTCTCTTCCATCTCGTAAGGGCATGAGGTATCGTATGTTGAATTACCTTTACCACCGATGTACCTAAACCTTCATTGTGCGGCACCAGTCTTTGGAATTGAAAGAATTGCCCTCCCATTTGAAATATGTTTTTCTGGGTGAGAAAGAGACACTTCCGGTAATAATTGCTAAATCCCTCACCAAAGAGCAAGAGGAGAGCTTGATTTCTGTGTTGAAAGAACACCAAACAGCCATCGGGTGGACTATTGCAGATATCAAAGGTATTAGCCATTCCATTTGCATGCATCGAATCTTAATGGAGGAGAGGGCTAAACCAGTACGAGAACCACAGAGGAGGTTGAATCCCCCGATGATGGATGTTGTGAAGAAGGAGATACTGAAGCTCCTAAGTGTGGGGGTCATCTACCCCATTTCTGACAGTAAGTGGGTAAGCCCGGTCCAGGTAGTACCAAAGAAATCTGGCATTACTGTGGTAAAAAATGCTGAGAATGAGCTTATTTCCACTAGATTACAAACAGGGTGGCGTGTTTGTATAGACTATAGGAAATTGAATGCTGCCACCAGAAAAGACCACTTCCCTTTACCCTTTATTGATCAAATGTTAGAGAGGTTAATGGTCATTCTCATTATTGTTTCTTAGATGGATTTTCAGGATATAACCAGATTGCGATCGCTCTAGAAGATCAGGACAAAACCACTTTCACTTGTCCTTTTGGCACCTTTGCTTATAGGCGAATGCCTTTTGGACTTTGCAATGCGCCGGGACCTTTCATGAGATGTATGGTGAGTCTTTTTCTCGATTACATAGAAAACATCATTGAGGTCTTCATGGATGATTTTAGTGTATTTGGGAATGGTTTTGAGAAATGCTTGAAACATTTGACTTTGGTTTTAAAGAGATGCATTGACACTAACCTTGTTTTAAATTGGGAAAAGTGCCATTTCATGGTAGAAGAAGGTATTATGTTAGGTCATGTAATCTCTGCTAGGGGTATTGAAGTTGATAAAGCTAAGGTAGAACTTGTGCGTTCATTACCCCCGCCCACTAGTGTGCGGGATATTCGCTCTTTTCTTGGTCATGCAGGTTTCTATCGGCGCTTCATCAAAGATTTCTCCAAGATATCGCCCCCTCTCGCACACTTCTCCAAAAAGATGTGCGTTTCAATTCAATGAGAAGTGTATGAAGGCTTTCCTTACACTTAAGGAGTTGATGACCGAGGCACCTATCATTAGGCCACCAAATTGGGAGCTTCCATTCGAATTAATGTGTGATGCGAGTGACTTTGCGGTAGGGGCTGTCCTAGGACAGCGAGTTGATAGGGTTCCTTATGCTATTTACTATGCATCAAGGACCCTAAATGATGCTCAACTGAATTATTCCACAACTGAGAAAGAACTCCTTGCTGTTGTTTTTGCTTTGGAGAAATTTAGATCATATTTAATTGGCTTTAAAGTAATTGTTTTTTCTGATCATGCAGCTTTGAAGTACCTACTGGCAAAGAAGGAGGCAAAGCCAAGATTGCTCCGATGGATTCTGTTGCTCCAAGAGTTTGACTTGGAGATTAAAGATAAAAAAAGGAGCGAAAACTTGGTGGTAGACCATTTGAGCAGATTGGTGACTGAAGAGAGAGGATATACCTATTCCGAGAGCTTTCCTGGATGAGCATTTAATGACTATCGCAACCACTATTCCGTGGTATGCTTGATATTACCAATTATTTGGCCACCAAGGATTTTTCGGTAGGCTAAACAAGGCACTACGAGATAAGGCGAGGAGTGATTGCAAGTACTATATTTGGGATGATCCTTACCTTTGGAAGCATTACGAGATCAAGTGATTCGGAGATGTATCCGGATTCGAGAGACTCACTCCGTTCTCTCTTTCGCCATACCTATGCTGTGGAGGACATTTCGGCATGAAGAGGGCAAACCACCAAAGTGCTTGACAATGGATTTTACTGGCCTACCTTCTTTAAGGATGCTTATAATTTCTGTAAGTCATGTGACCGCTGTCAAAGAACAGGTAATATTGGCCCACGAAATCAAATGCCTCAAACTCCAATAATCTTTGTGGAAATCTTTGATGTTTGGGGCATTGACTTCATGGGACCATTTCCTCCTTCTTTTGGTTTCTCCTATATTCTTTTAGCTGTGGATTATGTTTCAAAATGGGTGGAAGCTAAAGCCACTAAATCTGATGATTCTAAGACTATTGTGGATTTTGTGAAGTCCTTTATCTTTTCCAGGTTTGGCACTCCCAGAGCCATCATTAGTGACCAAGGGATACATTTTTACAACAGAATCTTTGAATCCCTCGTTGAAGAAATATGGTGTGGTGCACCTGGACCTCTACCCTTACCATTCGCAGACGAATGGCCGGACCGAGGTATCCAATCGGGAGATCAAGTCTATCCTTGAAAAAAGCGTGAATCCCACGCGCGCAAGGATTGGAGTACTAGACTTCTTTGATGCCTTGTGGGCTTATCGGACGGCATACAAGACTCCTATTGGCATGTCCCTTTCCGATTGGTTTATGGGAAGCCACATGCACTTGCCGGTGGAGCTGGAGCATCGATCTTACTGGGCTATCAAACAAGTTAACTTGAACTTGGAAGGTCTTGGAGAAAACTCCAAATTCAGGAGTTGGAAGAATTGAGGAATGAGGCCTTTGAGAGTGCCCTCATTTACAAGGAAAAAACCTAAGCATTTCATGATCACATGATCTCTAGGAAAAGTTTTCACCAAGGCCAAAAGTGTTACTGTACCAATCCAGACTCAAATTATTTCCAGGTAAGTTGCGCTCTAAATGGATTGGCCCATTTGTAGTAACTATTGTTTTTCCTTCTGGTGTAGTGGAAATCATGAACGAGGCTTCTGGAAAGGCATTTAAGGTTAATGGGCACCGTCTCAAGCCTTACCATGAACTTCCGGAGAATGCAGAAGTTGAAGACATGCCTTTTCTCCATCCATCTTATGAAGAATCATAAGGAGCATCATAATGTCTGGCTGAGGACAATAAACCAAGCGCTTATTGGGAGGCAACCCAAGCAGATTTGCTTTCTTTTTCCTTTCTCTTTTACGTTGTTTAGTTTCTTAGTTTAGCCTATTTTTAAATGTTTCTTGCTTGATCTCTGTCTCCTTGCTGATATTTGTGTTTGGACTTGCTCAGTTTTTAGCTTGATTACTTGAGTTCATGGTTTGTTGAGTGTATGCAGTCCTTAGGAAACGTTTAGAATGATTCTTATTTTCCAGAGAGGTACACGGGGTGGGCCGTGTCATATGACACGGCCGTGTCCTCATGACAACAACCCCATTCTTTGCACACGGGGTGAGCCATATCATATGACACGGCCCGTGTTTTCGAGGATGGGACGTTTGTGATGAGTCCAGAGAAGTACACGGGGTGGGCCGTGTCATATGACACGGCCCGTGTTGTCATGATACTCAGAACCCCTGTTTTCCAGAGAGGTACACGGGGTGGGCCGTGTCACATGACACGGCCCGTGTTATTTTGCGCACCTACTCCCAAAGACAGAGGAGTACACGGTGTGGGCCGTGTCATATGACACGGCCCGTGTACTCGTGTCAGCCGTCCCACTTAAACCCTCATTTAGGGTTTTACGCCCTAATTTTTGCCCTAATTTCCCTTTTCCTCTTCTTCTTCTCTCTCAATTTTCTCTCGCGCTGTACCCACATCTTTCCCTTCAATCTCTTCTACCCACCACCATTCACCACCATTTTCCTCCCTTCTTCACTATTTTCACCATTCTTACCTCTCCCCACACGCATTTCTCATTGTTCCTCCCCTTCCACCATTTTCTCCCCCATGTTCCTCCTTCCATCCTCCACGGTCTCATCCCATTTCTTTTCTTGTTCTTCATTTCTTCTGCTTCCTCCAATGGGTCCTAAAAAGCGTGTCAAGACAAGCTGCGCATCTGCTTTCGCTTCATCCCCGGTCGTTCTAGCTCTAGGCGTGCTCGGTCTCCATCACCCCTGCGTGAGCCCTCACCCCTCAAAGTGCCGGTCAACCCTATTGACAGAAAGGTAGTGGTTCCCACTCGCTTTTAGATGAAGATACCCTTAGGGCTATAGGGTTATATGATGAGGTGTTTGTTACATTAGGTAGAATTGGTTGGGTTGATTTTGCATTGTTACATAAGCCTACTTTTCTTGCATTGACTAGGGAGTTTGTTTCTAGTTTTAATCGTAAGCTTTATCCTCTGTCTGATCAAACTAGATGGCCTGGTGAAATCACCTTTAGGTTGCTCAGTAATTCTCATTCTGTTGATATTCATATGTTTAGGGTTATTTTTGGTTTTCCTGAGGGGGAAAATATATTACCCCGTGATTTTAATGCTGATCATGTGTGGTCTGCCCTCACTGTGCCTGGGTCTGATGAATATGATCCTAAGGTGTCTAAAGCTTCTAGGCTTAGGTCCCCTGCCCATCGCTATATTCAGAAATGGTTAGCTAATACTCTGTGGCCTGGGGAAAGTCGAGGACAATTAGCCGTTCTGAGTTATTTTTCTTGCACTTGCATGATTGAGGGAGTGCCTGTTAATGGGGGGTATTGGCTCTGTAATTAGTTTCATCATGTCGGGACCACTTTAGCTGGCCGTATTGTGATAGGAGGGTATGTGACTGCCATTGCTGATCACTTTGAGTATTTGGATTTGGTGGAGGAGGCACCAGTTCAGGGTCCCAATGCTATTGATGAGGCTATTTTGGTGTCTATGAAGCTCTGCACTCGTCTCAATGGTGCTCTCGTCTTGCTTGGCGCTGATGGAGCTGCCTTGCCTAGGGCTGATCCGACCCCTGAGCCACATGAGGATATCGCTGTCTCCCCTCCTCCCGAGTTTGCTGATGATGCGGGCCCTTCCACTTAGCCAGGCGCAGCTTCTTATGATGCTATCTTGGCCCGTATTGATTGCTTGAAGCTGGACCATGCTGCTCGCTTCCAGTGCTTAGTGGATCGTTTTCAGGCTCTGGAGGTTGCACGCGATCAGAGAATGGATGCCATTGATGGCAAGCTTGACCTTCTGCTTCAGCGTTTTTCATATCCCCCTCCCCTATCTTGATGTACTTTCATTTTCTTTTGAGGCCGTGTCCTTCATTTTGCTGGCTTAATGAACATTGTTTTGGTTACTATTGGTTTATCTTTTGTATTCGCTTGAATTTTCTGTTGCCAGACTCAATTCTTTGCCTATAGTTTGCTTATTACTGTGGATTCCTTTTATCTGTTGTGTATGCTTTGACATTGAGGACACTCTGTTTTAAGTGTGGGGGGGGAAGTTTTAAGTTTGGATTTAAGTTTGGATTTGACCTTAATTGCACATTCTGATCTTAATGGCATATCTGGTGCATGTCTTTCTAATTGGTTTTGCGAGTATATTGAGCAATGAGCAAGCGATTGATTTTTATTGACAAGTTTTTAAGCCTTAAGGAGTTAACTTTCTTGATTCTAAACTTGCACTGAGAGGTTTTGAAAATTGAAAGGGTTTTGAGAATATGATAAAATTGGACCTAGTGAGTTTTTGGGCCTTGATTTGAATGACTAATTTTAAGTCATTTTTGTTCTTTGTTGTGTGATTCCACTTGTGATTATATGCTTTTCAGAATTTGATTTGACTCTCTTTTAAATTGCAAATGATCACTGCACATTTTTGAGATGATAAAGGCATTTCTTTCTTTCAGCCATTGGCCAAATAGCTATCCTTGTATTGTGATCCATTGTTTCACCCCTTTGAGCCTGAATGATATCCTTTCTTTTTATTATAGCTCAATACAAGCCTAATAGTGAAAAACCATTGCTACCCTACCTTAGGGAGTAGAAGAGCTTGATAATTATGTTGGGAATTGTGTTTGAATAAGTGAGGGGGTGATTACACTATTTTGCCTTGAAAAAAAAAATGAAAAAAAAGGGGCTCTCAAAAGAGAAAAGGAAGAAATGTTTTGAAAAAAAAAATATTGACAAATTGGTTGATGAATGGAGAAAGTCAAGTAAAAGATGATGGATTGAAAAGTGTTGGGGTAATTGTGCAAAAGTGTTTGATTGTTATATTCCCCTTTGCTCTTCTATTTCCGATGGTCTAACTTTGTTTATCCTAGATATATCTCACCTTGACCTTGACCCCATTACAACCTGATTAAAGACCTTTTGATCTTTGTGTGCATGTGATTTAAGTGGTGGAGAAGTAGAGGCTTGTCAAGCCTATGGTAAGGCATGTTTTCATGAGTTGGTTGAGAGTAAATACAAGCCCAAAATACTTAAGTGAAAGAGAGTACATCTGTGAGGATTTATCATGTTGACTTAACCCTGATATTGGATTGACCTGGCTTGCTGATTTGGATTGTTGAGGGAGGAAATTCCTGAATGCTTAGATTCCTTGAAAGGACTGATGTGTGTAAATCTTTGCTCATTGTTCAGCACTTTTGTTATTTTTTGGGAAGCATGTGCTTGGTTTTATGTTTTTGCCCAGGAGTGCAAAAGGTTAAGTGTGGGGGTATTTGATCTGTTAATAATTTCAGCTCTTGAATGCTCTTTGTTTGATCTAATTGGATTTCAAATGTGTTTAATTGTTGACATTTAGCTAAGTTTCTGATTTAGAGTTATCTTCGGATGTTTATTGTGAAACTATGCTTAAATGTGATTATAAACACTCATAAACATATTGTGATTTTCAGGAGATCTATGAGTGATGGAGTCCATTAGTTTTGAGCTGTTGAGAAAAGAGTTAAGAGACTTAAGGGAATCAGTATCAACCTCTAGAAGCAAAGGAAGAAGAGCATTCATGAAGAATCAATCTTGTATTTGAAGAAAGTAATCAACACGGCCGTGTCAAGTGACACGGGGTAGGCCGTGTATCATTCGACTTTGAAGACGGAAGGTTCTGATCAACACGGCCGTGTCAAATGACACGGGTAGGCCGTGTACGCCTCGACTTCACGAGGAAGGGTAATTTCAAGTCTTGACCGATAACACGGCCCGTGTCAAGTGACACGGGGTGGGCGTGTTCGTTTCGACCTTGGAATAGGCTGGAAATTTGTCTCCGAATCGAGACACGGGTTGGGCCGTGTAGCATGACACGGCCGTGTCGTCGCACCCGAAAGTTAATTTCATGCTTTAATGTTAAATTAGGTTCCCAAACCTATAAATAGGGTTGCTTAGAGCCCTTTAAGGTATTCGGACGAGAGAGAGCGTGAAGGAAATTGAGAGAAACACAAAGACCAAGAAGGGGAAGGATTCAATTGAGGATTGGAGACTCGGATTCGAGCGATCAAAGATCAATCACTCTCAAGCCTTGGAAACTAGTTTGATCTTTAGTTTTTCTTTTCTTCTTTTGTTCTGAACAATGTTTTCTTTTAATTCTTCTTCTGTTTTTGAATTTGCCATGTGTAGCTAAACTTCTTGATTGGTTAAGGGAGGATGAAACTCTAGTTTTGATTATGTGAATCTTACATACTTCTTTATATCAATACAATTATGTTTTTATTCATATGTTTCTGTTCTTAAATTGATATAAAGGTTTTTATATTCTTGCCAAACTTCGAAAGTGGTAAAACTAGGATTGCTATGCGTAGTTGAGGTGGTATGACTAGTGAGACATCTGATCTAAGTAATTTAATCCCGGTGTGTGATTAGACCTTAGTGTGATTAGTTTTCTAATTCTTAATGCAATCATTAGGTAGGTGTAAGAGCGGTTGCTTTACAAATAACTAATGGTTAGGGTTTGATTTGAGCGGTTGCTGAATTAAGCGAAACTTAAGGAAGACATGGGATTTATCTCACAATTACATAAGAACATAATTGATCATGTTGGTATAAAGGGTATGTAAGTTGGCATAATCATATAAATCTAGTGGTGGATTCCATCTCTTAACCAATATCTTTAACTTGATAATTCAATTTGTGTTTACTGTTTTGGTTTAAGTTTAATTTCTCTTTTTAGTTTTAATCAACAAAACCCCCTTTTACTTTTACTGTTTATTTTTCATCAGAGTTTAATTTAGGAATTGGATTGATAGTGTTAATTGAATTGGTTCTCTGTGGATCGACCCTTGCTTACTACAATTGGTTGCGAGGTTTTTATATTTTTGGTAGAACTTGGCAACTATTTTTAATATTAATTTTTAATCGTATTCCACACCACACCAATGAGCGTTGGACTCAAGATGGGCCACAGAAATAAAACAAATATACGACAAAATTAAAGGTAAAAGAATAAGTTAAACACCCGATATTATGGGGGAATTGTCTTTACAAAAGTCACACCCCACGTAGGAGGCAAAAGCAAAAACCAAAAGGCACTTGCCTACTCCTCGGCGGCATCTTTACCACGGCTACAACAGACGAAGCTTCAATACTTGGACTCTTTGGAGCAGCGTTTGCAAGCATGAGGCATCTATCCCGGACCACCCTCTCAGAATCCAATGCGTCTAAGACCAGAGCTACCCTGGGATTGAAGAGCTGGACTTAGTCAATGGCATTTTGAAACTGCTCCGCACTAATGTTTGTGCAAATAGTAAGGAGCTAATTGACATCACCCTACAAAGAGGTAGCCTTATCTTCGAGCTGTTGGTTCATAGCATGAAAACCTCCATTCTTATCCTAGAGGACAGTTACGTAACTCTAGACCTCGGCCAACCTCGCCTCATTTTGCCTTACGCTATCCTTCAAGGCAGCCACTTCACTTTCCAAATCCCGAGTCACCTTGGCATCGTTTTTGGCCTTTACAGCCTCTTCCATGGCCTTAAGAGCCTGGTTTTCACCCCATTCAGCTGCTGCTGCCTTATTCGCCATCTCTTGATCATGCTCATCGATGGATTATTCTAGAAATCAAGCCTCGGCAGTAAGGCGAAGGCCAAAAGTTTGAAAAGACAACAAAGCCTCCTTTGTGCTACGTTGAATGAGATGGCTACCAACTTTGCCATGCAAAATGTTGCAGTCAATGAACTCCCAGAGGTCTGACTCCTCATGATATAAGCTGATTGGGCCAGTGACCTCTCCAACTGCCGCCCTCTTGCCACGGTCATCCAACCTACCATCTTCCTTCGCCCTCCTCTTACGCCTCTCGAGTAGCCAGGGAGAGTCCTCCACCTGGATAGGTTCCCTTTCCAATGTCGGAACCTCAACAGGTGGGGGTAAAGGAACCGGAGCAACATCTGCGAGGGTATTTGATGGTCTAGGGGCGTTCTTAGCCTTCAAAGCTTCGAGCACTGCCAAAGTGTTTCTCGTTGCCATCTTACCTAAGCTTTCTGCGAAAACAACAAAGAATCAGAATAAAAATGGTGCTATAAGGTATCATGAAAATTGAAAAGCATGTAACTAAAATCGGACAACGGCCTAAGCTACCTAGTATGGGCCAAAGGGTGTGGTCATCTGAGGTATCCATAATATCTTTAGTACGGATCAAACTGATATGTTTGACCCACATTTCAAATAAATCAACGCACTCAACCTCTTCTTCATCCAGATGATGTTTCTTTCTTTTGAAGGATTAAGTGGGAATGCTCCATGTCGCTTGATTCTAATATAAGTTGAATATTAGTTCCCTGTTGTTGTCTAACCAGAATGGATGATTATTGTGAGCAGTCATTAACTTAAAAAACTTCTCTTTGAAATCTTTATAACTTTCTTAGTACGGGGGGAAGACCTTCTGCCCTTGTTGCGACCGGACAGATAGCCAAGTTTTTTTAGGGGCATTAGCGCTATATACAGAATACCGGGTATGAAAATAGAAAAATGCTCTGTCCGAGCATCGCAATCCAACTAATCGGCAAATCCTTTCAAAAGCTAGAATATTTGCCCAACCATTAGGATGAATCTGGGAAAGGGCAGCATTCAGAGTTCAGAGGACGGTAAGGTGAAAGTTGTTGAATGGAAGCCAAAGTCCAAACCTAATGAAGAAGTCCTCGTACATAAACATGAAATGTTCTCCCGCCTGGAGACTAGAACACACCATTTCATTCTCCAGGGACAAGATTTGGAATTTATGATCTCTATCACCCTTCTCGGTCAGCATCAAGTAGCCCTTAAGTTCATCGAGAAATTCTCTGGGCTGGAAACGGGATATTCAGTCGTAGGTGTCATCCCCAACCCATGGATAGACCAGCCCCGGACCTCGGTGACTATGGATTGCATTTCCCACGGTCGCCTCCTGATCTATCGGCCCCCAAGCTTCAGGAACTGACGCACCTTCTGGAACCGACGCTTTAAGTCTAGCTGCTCTCCTCCTTCTGGACATTTAAGTTCCTGGAAACACATGGAGGCCAGTGGTCAGAATCAGTCAAGTTCAAAGATTCAGACATGAAAGTGAGCAAACAGAGAAGACTGCTCGCACCCACGCACTGGCCTCCGCACCCACCAAGGCTAAAGCCTCAAAAGGGTACCTCCACCGCACACAGTGTGATGGACGAGGTGCTCCACAGGGCAACGCCATTGAAGAGATGAGAACAGTATTCCCACATCTATTCATAGAGAGAAAAGGAGAACACACTCCATTAAAGGAGTGCATAACCACTCTATAAGGCAAAATAAGCACGGACAAGTCAAAGGGAAAAGAATTACCTCAAAGAAAATGGAAGAGACCGAGTCCCTGGAAGTTTGAACTGTTGAAAAAGGAATGAACTTGCCCTCCACCGCCATAAAAAACTGTCAAAAATCTCCTCAGGCCACCAATTTTGAGAAAGAAACAGTAAAATAAGTGAAGGAAATTAAACCCTTATTTATAAAGACCAGACGATTAGGGGGTAATTCTGTCCTAGCAGTTACGATTTGAAAAGATATTCATTATGGCGCGCAAAGTACTAAGCACGACTTCTTAACTAGGATGCGCCACGTGGCCCTCACAGTTGTCATGGCAGTTGAAAGGACGGTTGCGCAGCAGATCAAGAGATGTGCAACCTCAACAAAATGGACTGCGAAATTCTTCCACGGACCACAGAATTTTTCCGTAGACCTTGGTACATTAGGAAGTCAAACGAGGTATCAATGTAGACTACGACACCCCCAAGAAAGGTCATGGTTAACTTCAAAAGGTTAAGTTAAAACTCTTAACCTTGCAAGGAACACGGACCTCGGGGGCAGGAACCGAAACTTGCCACTTCGTTGTAACAACCAAGAGCCAAGCTGGAGGCAACTTAGTATAACTACAAGGTAAGCATTGGACTTACCCTGGATTGCAGAATGCAGAAAAAGAGATATAAGAAAGAATTCAAAATAAAGAATTTTATTCATTGATCTCATTTCATACATCGTCAACCTTCACGAAAAAAAGAAGGAAAATACATCAAAAGTGTTTAGAAAATAGTATCCATAAGAAAAATGGTGGACGAAACCGACATCACCGTTGGGACACCCAGCTATATTATCACATCCACAGTTCCTCCATTCTCTCCTCTACTTATTAGGCTTTAAAGAACTTTAGCAAACCGGAACAAAATATTGCGTCCAATGTATGAAGTTGCTTTGTCCTACTTCTTCTTTCATGCCTCCTTCACGGTTAGGGATGGAAATAGGCCAGCCGGCCTGTCAGGGGCCTGTGGCCTGGCCTGTTTTAGGCTTGGCCTGTTTAGAAAATGAGTTAGGCTTAGACCTTTTTAAAAGTCTGTTTTATTTAGTAGGCTAGGCCTGACCTCTCAGCAAAGCCTGTTAGGCCTATTAGGCCGGCTTGTTTATGTTTATTTATAAAATTATATTTTTTTTTTCAATAGCCTTTCAAAGCCTGTTTAAAGGCTTAGGCCTATTTGAGGCCTATATGAAGGCCTTGGCCTGCTGGCCTATTTAGAGGCCTTAATATAAACCAGGCTTCTAAACAGGCTTCAGGCCAGGCCAGACTTCTTAAACAGGCCAGGCCAGACCTAAAAAAAGGCCTTTGACAGGTAACAGGCCAGACTCAGGCCAGATATTTGTAACACAGGCCTGGCCTGTTTCCATCCCTATTCACGGTGATAATAAAGGCTGACATCAGCCACTTCCCCGCAGAGCAGCTGTAGGAGAATGCATCACCCCAGGTTGCTCCCAAAGGGTTTTCCCTACCAAAGGAAATGCTTTTGTGCATATCCAACAACTCTTAAGGGAAAACCAACCTGGTACCTCCAAATCACTCAAGAAGAAAGAAAGACAAGGACAAAGTGCCCTCCAGTGTCTCCATGCACCTCAGCAGAAGCCTCACTCCATCCTAACAATACTGAGTGAATCAAACACTCCCATGTACGCTAGGAGAGAAAGGCTTCCACCCCCCAAATGCATAGTGACTTAGACATTACGCCAAGAAAGAAAGGTTCCCACTAGAGGAGGAGTTAGTTGTAGAAAAGCAAACACCTTCAAAGATTTTGGAAAGAACAGCAAGGTAATTTTCGCAATAGACAAAGCCCTCCATGTAAGTGTAAAAAATGAAAAGGAAACTACTCTTGGAGAATGTATCATCCTCATGTGGAATTACAAAGCAAAATGAATACAATAAAGGGAATACTAGCTTCAGAGCAAACATTCTCTATATATAAAGGGAATGGATCACTCTTATTGGCCCCATAAAAGGTGAACTGATCGCATGATGGCAGCCACATTTAATGCTCATTTTCTGATTAGTCACAAGAGTAACGAGCAGTTGGAAACAGTACGAAACTAATATTCTCTTTAAAGGATATTTAATTCCCGAAAAAGTAAAAGCAACAGTTCCCCTGAAAATCTCACACTATTACAACCTGTAACGTCAGAGATTGCATAGAGAATACTTAAGAAACGTCACAAACTACATGAAGACAACATAGTACACCTCGGATGATGGAGTAACAGGGTAAGCAAAGTAAACAAATTCAGACCCCGATCTTACACTTTAACCCCGGAGGAATACTGCACATTACAGATCTCGACTATTTGCGTAAAACAGGAGATCTAATATTAGGACATCGGACTCATTTGTTCATTGCGTGCCCAGTGATTCGCCTTAAACTTATATCATGACACTCGACTATTCCATCCAAGCGCCAAACTGGGGGCAACTGTTCTGGACCGTGATTCGGGATCCCGTCTAGTAGGATCAACTCGGCATGCGTACAACCAGACTTTGCCTCAGGCGACGTAGCTAAGGCCTTGGTGGCAATCCGGACCACGAAGCCAAGCGCGTCGAGTGACATTGGGCCATGATATCAAGATCAATAGATTCATGCAGATGATATATCCCTAAATATCCGTAACTGTCAATCATTAACTTACGATATTATAGGACTCATAACTTCCTTAGACTGCTAAGTAACTTCTATATCAAAGTTCCTAACTTATAGGGGTTCACTCCAATAATAATGGAAATGTCATCTCTACTAAGATACTAATCCTAAATACCTGCATTCAATACAGATTGCATTACGATTCTACACACGCTCTATAAATACCAGACAAAGTAATCTTAAACAGGTATCAATAAATTACTTACTAAATAATACCCTACTTGTGCACAGTCTAACTTGAGCGTTGGAGTCCCTTTACAGGTACCTACCCCTTGTCTCAACACGCTCGATTGTTGTTGCTCAAGGAGGAAACCACCGCAACGTGCCTATCTCAGGTACCCTCTGAATCCACTTCAGAACATTATTAGATACTTATAATGTGAAACAAAGGTTAAAATTTAAAGAATAAAGCCTATTTGATGACAAACATTAATATCAAGAAGTTATTTTGTTAAAAAACTTAAAAGAAAATAAGTGAAGTCTACCAATTCCATTTTCACGTGAGTTTTAGCAGCTAGGCTGCTGCTAACACTAAGTAATTAAAGTCTTACAACAACAAGAAAATATTTTTAAATTATAAAAAAAAAGACCATTCACTTTTCAATTTGTCTCACTACCTTCCAGGCTCCCACATAGCACAACATAGATGCATAAGAATTAAGACATAACTCTTCATTCATTCTCTCTATTTCTCTTAATCGATTTTATTGTCTATTTATGACCCCAAAAGGAGTAGGTGAGCCATGAACAGAAAGGTCATAATTGTATAGTAAGGACTCACCGACTCAGCAAGTTCAATTTGAGGGAGCTGAGTCCTAGGCACAAAAAACATCTTAGCTCCCTAACTTTGTTGTAAGTGTCAATCTCTTATTTTTTAATATCTTCATCTATCTAGTATTTTATTAAAAATATGTCTCTGACCTCCTTATGTTTTAATTCTTCCTTTTTGGTTTGATGTTTTGCTAATTGACTTGTATTTTTTATTTTAGTTTCTTTTCATTGGTTCGAGTTAATTTCATGTCTTATTATTAATTTTTTTATCTATGTCTAATGCGCCTACTATCAATTTGTATTTTCTAGTTGTCTTTTTATTTCTGTAATATACTGTCTTTATCATATCATTTGATTGATCTTTTGATTCATTTAGTGTTGATTATTCCTGTTTCAACTGCTACTATTGAGAGATCTTTTTCAGCTATGAATATTGTGAAGAATAGACTCAGAAATAAGATAGAAGATGACTTTCTAGCTGATTGTCTAATCACTTATATTGAGAGGAGGATTGTTGGGAAGTTTAATACAGATTCTAACATTGATGAGTTTTATGATATGAAAGAACATTGTGCTCCACTTCGATAAAAGTATTCTATATTATTTTTTGTACTATAATATAAATTTCATTGGTAAATCCTATAATATAATTTGATAATGTGATTCATAACTTTTGACTCATCCACTAAACATTTTCTGTATCCGTCCTTGCTTGTTACAAAACTAGGCCACAAAATAGAGGTGGCATTTATGATGGTTCCTATGAGTTGGGGACCATCAATGGTCCCCTAATATAGATCATTGGATTGCTTTGAATTTCATGTAGATGAGATGGAGGGTCTAAATCTATGACCTATAACCTGATGAAAAGGTAAAAATCAGGGGGAAAATTCCTCTTCTTCTTCTCCTATCACCCATCTCTTTCCTCCTCAACCCTATCCCCTCTAATCATCCTCCATACCTTCATTCGCGCTAGAGCTCTACCATCTTGCAACCTGCCGAGCCATGCAAACCAGCCTCCACCACGAACTGCCTCAGCAGTGCGCTACCAGCTTCACGCTCCTTCACCACAATCAGAGTCGTTGTGCAACCCAATGCCAGAACCATCTCAACCTCTATTCCAAAATTATGACCCACCATCGTCACCCCCCTGCATTGTCCTGCCTTTGCCAATGCACGTTGGAACTGAGAAGCAGGAACTGCATAGCCGAAGAAGAAGAAATGGAGGAGGAAGGGTAGGAAGATGGATTTGAAAAGCATGTGGGTGAGATTGTAGTTTCAACGGATCCAAAAATGATGCTTATCAATGGTTACAAAATACGAACCTTGGAAGGGGATGGAACTGAAGGGGGTACCCTGGTGGTGGTGATGGTGGTGGTGGGTGATCGGAGAAATGCCGTGATGGACGGCGATGGCGGAGGAAAAGGAGAGTTTTAGTGTATCCGAAATAATGCTTATCAACAGTTATGAAATACGATCCTTGGAAGAGGATGGAACTAAAGGGGGTAATTAATGGTGATGGTGGTGAGTGATTGGAGAAACGCTGTGATGGATGGTGATGGTGGTGGAGAAGGAGGAGGGGAAATGTTAAAAAAAAACAACCTGCTACTATAGGTCATTTAAGGGGATCATCTGATGGTCCCAAACTCGTAGGGACCATCATAAACACCACCCAAAATAGAGATTTTGTTCTTACGACTTCAAATTCAAACACAAGAGAAAGAGTTCTCTCATTTGGGTTTAAGGGTTTACATTTTACTCATGATAACTTAGCCCTCGTTACAAAATTAGGCTACAAAATAAAGATTTTGTTTACATTTTATCGTAAGATTAACTTATTGAACATTGTCGAGAATAAGAGGTTCTCTTAATAATTATTTTCTCGAAATTTGAATAACTCATTTATCATCACACTCAATCGTTGTTAGTATTAGTAAATGCCATTTTAGTTCTAACCAGCTGTATGGCAGACTCTTGTTTTCTTCCTTTTGTTTCGAATACCAGTAATTTGTTATGTAGATTAGATTGTTCTGTTTGTTTGTTTCCCCCCCCCCCCCCCCCCCCCCTTTTTGGTTTAAAGTAAAATCGACCCAAGTGACAGGCAGAAGTGACCAGCTACCAAATCCTTTATCTTCAGCTAATATTTATCAGTTAACAACCATTAAACTAAACTCTTTACTAAGAATGAGCTTCAGTACCACAACTACTAGACAAATATCTTTATGTACCATGTGCATTTGAAAAAGATATACTTACCAAATTTCTGCTTATATTCTATGGTAGTTTAATACATACATCAGTTTTCATGAGTATTTGAGAGCTAATACGGACACATTTGAGTTTTGGCTTTTGTTAAAAACAAGCATGTGAAATGCAAGGATCCAAGTGTCATAAAGGGCAAATTTGAGACGACATAGTGGAACGACTCTGCAGACTTTGGCTTAAAAATGTAAGTTAGTTTTAAGATATCTTATTTTGTTTTAGATTAGGTGGATGTAGTTTTTTTTTTTTTATAAATAGAGTAATAAAATTTAAACTTATGAACTCATACAAAGTACCCAAATCCTTTATCACTAGCCTAATCCTAATACCTTATTAGGTCGATATATTTTAATTAAGCAAGGATACTGCCTATTTGTTTTGGATATATAGATTCATTCAAAAGATTTAGATCCATGCATTTATAACTGAGTGAGAGGGTATGAAAACTCTATTGATCATTAGACAACAACTTAAATATGAAAGAGAGTATAAGAAATAACTTCATATTTATATATGTTTAACTGCTCATTTAAATGCCCAACTTTTGTTCCTCCCAAAATTGCTATATATTAGTAATTTCCAGATATTCTCCCCACCACCTATATATATATTAAACATGATTTTATGAAAGAGAGTATAAGACCATATAATATATATGTTTATGCTGTAGTTAACTGCTATATATTAGTAATTAGATATCTCTCGACCACCTATATATATATCAAACATGATTTTCTTACATCACTTTTCTTTCAAATCACTTTTTACACTACTTCCTATACCATTAATCATATCACTTTTTTTTTCTATCATTTTCTCTTATTAATCACAACTATTAAAAATAGTATGTAAAATGGTATTTGTTGAAAAATGATGTATGAATATCATTTCTCTCTCTCTCTCTCTCTCTCTCTCTACATATATATATATATATATATATATATATATAGAATCAATTTATAGTGATATAAAACTTGACATACTTATATTATCTAATAATTTTTTATAAAATGTCATTTTTATTTATTAAATTATTGAATTATAATTATCTAACACTTTAATTATTTGTATTAAATCTTAAAAAATTAAATATCAATAAGATTATAATCAAATAGATCTTATTCTTATATATTTCAAAAGTATATATTATATTAATATTGACGTATATAAATAAAATATTAAATAATTTAATATTAATGTGAATTTCATAAATATGATTCATATATAATAAGAACTTTCAATCCAACAATAAATTTAATGAAAAAATTTATTTAATAAAAAATTATTTAATAATGTAAGAATAACTTTACCTTAAATTAATGTAACTTAATTCTTCCCGTCTCTCTCTTCTGTTCGCATTGCTCAGTGCTCAACAACTAAATTAAATCAAATTGTGTTTTCCAGTACCTTGATATTTTGGCTAAGGTTCCATATTAGATTGCTAGAGTGATGCCAAACAGGACTTTGGATTTAACCAATAATTGATCCAATAGTGAGATCATGAATGGCGATTGGCAATAGAAAGAACGCTCGTGAAGATATAGCGTATCTGATTTAATCACAATCCTTATTCACGAAAGCAACTGAAGAGTTGTATCATCACAACTATACTGGCAGTACCTGGTCTGATCATGTGAGATTCCAAGGGGAAATTCTTAGCTAAAACTAGGCGAAAAAAATAATTGATATCTCAGGTAGGTTTATCTAAACTTTTTTTATTAAAAAAAGAGAGTAAAATTTAATCATTTATACTTAAATACAAATAAAAGTCGTTGGCAGTGTGTAACAAAATACAAAAGTCTTTGACACTGACTTGATATTAAATCTCAATTTCACTAGTGTGTGAAAAGATTAAGAAAAGAGTTACCTTTCTATGTATAACTCACTTAAGAAACCAACAAAAGAAAAATAAGAACAAATTCTAAGATACAGGCAAATTTTGGCAATATCTAAATACAACTTGACTGACTTTTCTTTTTTTAATACCAAAATCAAAATTAAAGTCATGATTTTTACTCATTTATTAGCTTATCTTAGCTACTAGAGGCTACCTCTTTTTTTCCCCTCCTCAAACTTCTAACTTGTAGTTACATGCCTACATGGTGGTATTATAAAGTGTCCAATAACAATGCCGCTCTTCCACTAGCTACTTGAGTTACCTCACCAAAAGAAACTAATTTACTGTTTACATAATTAACATGCTCTTGTTATAGGACATTTTGTGATAATCATTTTTCCTTTCTTTTGTTTCAAATTCTTTATTGTTGATGGATTTTCTTTATTGTAATAAGCTTTAAATTTTAAAATAATGAATAAATTTGCAGTATGATGATATGATCTGTTATTTACAAACTTTTGGGGGCCCGGGCCAATGTATGAATAGTATGGAACACAGTTCCTTTACAGAGTTATTCCAAAAAAATGAATGGTGTTCTTCCCTTCCAACTGTCATGTCCTTTTCATTACAGCCTCGTATTGGAAATAAATGCCACCATACAATACAAAATACAAATATGCAATACTTTTCTCCCCAGCAGAAGAAGATCTTTGGATCTTTGGTAATCCTAAAATCTTAACTGAAAAGAAAATCTTGCTTCAGATCATCTAAATATCCTTTCGATGGATAATCAATTTGAAGACTGTTCTAGTAGCTATGTCATTTTAACATACTTATACAACTGAAATCATGAAATAACATTCAAAAATATTTTTTCTTTTTCAAGTCTATTGAATGTCCACTCATGAATAACCAGAAGGAATGGCAGCAGACTAACAATGATGATTATTGATCAAATGGTCCAGCTCATGGTGAAATTCGTTCTGACAGGTCAACATACTATCTGTGGTGCCACGAGCGCACAGTTGTCAAAGAATCAAGGCTATGCCAGTTCCAACTTTGAGAGGATTTTCACTCCAATACTTCCAAGTTCTAAATTGACATAACAACTACTGATGTTTGCAGATGTATAACATGTCAATGTCCACAGCAAAAGTCCAGAAAATTTTATCTTGGGGAACCGTGGTTAATAAAAGTGCAGGCACAATTTGAGAATAGTCCCATGTCAAAGGATTTATCAGTTTGCAAAAATTAAGAGAATTAAAAACAGTGTTAAGAAAGTGTTTCTAAAAATCTCTATTGGAGAGACAAAAGGGCTTTAAGATCTTCATAATAAGGATTTTTTTCTCTCAGGCTATGGACGCTTTTAAGTGCAATTTTAAAGTGCATGTAAATGTGATTGGAATATTTTATATATTTTATTTTCACATATATAGTGTGTGCATGTGTGATCAAAAGCACATATATAGTGCGTGCATGTGTGATCAGAAGAAACAACTAGTGGGAGCAAATATTATAGCTAAAACGACAACTTGATTTTCTATACATAATTCTTGGCATGTACTATCTCTTTCATGTTGTCTATTATAAAACACATAAATGATAGAGCACAAGCTAATTCTACATTTCTAAATAAGAGTCTGTATGAGCATTTAGCATTATGTGAGGTGGGCAATGAAACGTAAAGGGAAAGAAAAGCCATAGTGATAAGGTACATGTGAAGTTGAGCACTATAATGTTAATGGTTTTCAACCTTTTCCCTCTCGAGGGAAAGACAACGGTCTCTTTTTTGTCTGAAAGCAAAATAAGATTAAAGGGACCAATGAAATTTGGAATCTTGCAGGAACAGTCACGGGAGGGAACTGTTACCAGATGCTAAACCTCTAGTCATAGAAAACTTGCATAACTCCCTCCAATCTTCTACACCAAAGTACTCAGCAACCAACATTTCTAATAATCACAAGGCTCCCACTTCCTCTTCGTCTCCCTCATTGATATCATCTCAAGACTATGAGATGTTAGACCTCAAATATATATGGGTGCTTGTTTCAATCAATAGGTACATTCTTGACACCTTAGAAAATGAGAAAACCAGGAATACTCTAAGATTGAGATGCACTTCCAAGTTAAGGATTCAAAAGCAGGAATTCTTTGAATTCTCTGAGCAGTCAGTCCTATCCAATCTTTACTGGGGTATTGACAGTATTGAAGCTGCAATTCAAGCACAACAACCAGAAGAAAGATCCTTTAGGTTAATGAATTCAGAACAAATGCTTCAGGTGCCAGCGATGCTTGATGAAGAAGAGGTCACAGCTACAATTCCAAATCATTACTTGGTATGCTGCTCCTACTTTTACCTCTCAGTGGTTAGGAATCTCCAGGGAGATGAATGGCAGGCAGCCCTCCATTTTCTCCAAGCAGTATTGGTCTCTCCAAAACTTGTTTGGACAGAATTTGCATCAGAACTTTGTGAAAGTCTTTTCCCTCAATCAAACATCCCCAGAAAGCAGGAAAACCATGGCAGTAGAAGTTTGGAATCTGTTTCTCCTATAACTTCTGAGGATGAAATCAATGAAGCAATTAGGGAGATGGCAAGGAGATACAAGGAATGCCTGGTGTATTATCAGGTCATGCTTTATGGAGAGACTCCATGGTGGCGCAGTTATTGCAGCAAACAATCAGCACATTATATGTAAGCTTAATCCTTGCTGTTCAACACAACTTCACATTAAAACAATACTCAATAATAGGAAACCTTGTGCCTTCTGAGGTTCAATAGTTGGTGGAAGAAACTAAAACCTCAAAACGCAATGTTATTTTCTCTGTCATAAAAAATAATTAGGCATTTAGCAAAATTCAAGTTTCTATTGACATAGGCCTTGTAGCCCAAGTAATACTGGCAAAGACTCGCGGTCTCAATCATGAATTAGAACGAGAGTTCTAGATATCCAACTACAAAATGATTCTCTCACACGCATTTCAATGAAACAGCCAAAAAGTATCCTGTAAAAATTTAAACCACATGAAGTTCCACGACTTGAATACTTTGATCTTTGAGAGCTAAACTCTTAGGCAATTAATATTAATATAACTGTTCCATTTAAAGCTTCTTTCTAACAATACTACTCCAAAGACAAATGGCGAGGTTTGAAGAGAAAAAGATAAAACAGCAGATAATTTTAATGGTTAAATTGGTTGAAATATGTTGAATGTTTCATGCAGAGTGCTAGAAAACATGAATGAATATGTTAAGTTTAATTTCAGTCATAATCCATAGTTATTTTTCCAATAATTGATTATAAAATCCTGAGAAGAGGAGACCATAAAGATATTATTGGTGAGAAACATATAAGGTACTGTTTGTTGAAGCCAAGCCATTGGATTTTGGAATATTACTGTGTCATCTCAAAATAACCTACTAATATGGACAGGGATGTACCAAATACCAGCTGTGTATCTTCTACTTCAGTAAAACATGAACCAAGACTGCAAACTTGCAATATGGTGAGCCTTGTTCTAATTTCTATTACTAGCACAAATAAGTCATTTCATTTAAACACTCCAAATTTTACAGTATAGAATAGGCCACTTAGAATGTTAGATGCATCAACAACTTCTGTTTTTTCCTCTTATTTCCCCTAAATTTTGTGATATGCATACAATGCAGTATGACATGGTTCATCCACTTGAACCTCAAGATGTGATGCATACGATGGAACAAGAGTCAAAACGATTCATGGATACTGCTGAATATGAAGATCACAAGAAAGCCCTCAAACAAGTGAGTTCAGTTCAGTTTCACAGTAAAGAGCATCAAAGAATTTCAAGCATCAAATGCCTCAAGGATATGTTGAAAGAAGCACAGTCTAAAACACCAGCGTCAGTATATTCATGCTATGAGGATTTTAGAGACAAAAGAAACCTGGTAACTATTCAAAAGATTACTTGTTGACATAACACCTTTAAAATATTTGTCTGCTTGTCAAATTTTGATCCTATAAGCACGATAAGTATATAGGACTCTGAAAGTGAATGCTAACTCATCTCTGTTCATATTCAGGAAAATATGGATGACAGAAATTTTCATATAAGAACCACAATAACAAAAGCAGATGATCTACAACAAGAAACATATGACTGGTTCGACCCACTTAACAGAGTCTTAACATCCACATTTTGTTTGTTTTTCTCCAACTTTATCTCAAATCTAAGCCTACAGTAGGGAACTCAATAGTGTACTTTATAATTATCTTCTCTAATTTAATGTTACTGACCTTCACAGGAAGCTGAATCAATGCACTGGTTTGCCTCAAGCTCCTCAATATCCAATGGAAGAACAGCTGGATGAAAGAAAAATGGTTAAGTTTGATTCTAGCAGATTCACCAGGTCCATAGAAGATGTTACTTTATCTATCTCGAAATGCAGAGATAAAACAAGAAACCCCCATTCAAATTGCCATGTAGAGGATGAATTAATTGAGGAAGCACTGCAGCCACTAAAATTCCATCTCTTTGATAATGTAACATTTTCATCTGCTTGCAAACATAGGCTCAGCCAGAAAAATCATGAAGAAAGTTCTGAAATGAAATTGCAAAGATCATCTAGCCTGGGAAACTTCAACGAAGTTTCTTCACACTCCAGAAGATATTCCCTGCATGAATTGTCAGGACTTGTTGAAAGGAGAATTTCAGAACTACATTATTCAGAGGCATTAGGAAAATGTGGTGAAGAATATATTGTAGACATTGCATCCATTTATGAGAGTTTGACTAGTTCATCAGGCATTACTTACGATTCCTTAAAAGATGTGCTTTTGGATGAACTGTTAATAGCTATCTCCACTTCCAAAGAGGAAAGAGAAATAAGGGCATCAGTATCTATTCTGACAACAATAATTTCAAGGAACAAGTCAATCATAGAAGACATCAAGAAGAAAGGTTTAAGGTTGTGTGATCTGGCAAGTGCTCTAAAACAAAACGTCCATGAGGCAGCAATTCTCATCTATTTAATAAATCCATCTCCTATAGATATAAAATCATTGGAACTTCTGCCAATATTAGTGGAGATTGTATGCACTTCACATGGTTACAAGAGTAAGCCAGAGTCACTTCTTATGACACCTCATGCAGCATCGTTGATGATCATTGAAGAACTAGTAACTTCATTTGACTATGCGACAAATAACATGCATTTGGCTGCAATCAGTTCCCCTCATGTTCTCAGTGGACTTCTAGAAGTTGCCAGAAATGATAATCTAGAGGAGTTTTTCTCTTTAACCACCATTCTTATAAAATGCATGCAGTTTGATGCACAGTGCAGAAAGTATGTGTCACAATTCACTCATCTTGATCCCTTTATCAACCTTCTGCAGACAGAAAACATCCGTGCCAAATGCATGGCACTTGAATTTTTTCATGAAATCCTTTGCATACCACGGTATAACAAGTACATCCGGCGCTTTGTTCTACAGTCCTTGTCCAAAGAGAGCTTTCTGTTATTAATATTCTATTTTTGTTTTTAGATCATCAGCTATTAGTCTGTTGCAGCGTATACAGAAAGAAGGAAGCATCAATATCATGCAGATACTAATGCTTTGTGCCCATCAATTACAACCTGATCACCAGCTTTTAGCAGCAAACATGTTGCTTCAGTTAGACACATTGGTAATTTTTTAAATTTGGAAAAATATAAGTTTACAGGTCATGAATTTCAGTCATAAAACTCCTACAATCGAAAATAGATATTAACTCAGTCTATCAGAACATTCCATTCCATTTTGTTAACTCAATTTATATGAGGTAATTAATTAACTAAGAAGCAACAATAATATTTATCAAAGGAGATATCATGTGGATCTCATATATTAGAAGTTTGTATATGAAGCCATAGAAAAATATCTTGTCCTTTTAATTGAAATAATTTAGTTTACTAACCTTTTTTCATGAAAATCTTAGACATGGATATACATAATTGACCAAATGATTCAGACAAGATAATATGTGAAATTTGAGGCATTAATTACTAATGAAACAAAATATCGTGCAGAACTCACCTGATAAAAGCTTGTTCAGAGAAGAAGCAGTGCAGATCCTTCTCAGGGCATTGGCATCTCAAGAAAGCTCAGAGCAGATATTATCTGCATCCATTCTATCAAATCTTGCTGGAACATATGCTTGGACAGGGGAACCATATACAGCTGCATGGTTGCTGAGAAAGACAGGCTTGACTTCTCCCTATCACCAGAATATGATAAGAAATTTCAACTGGTTGGATCAGAGCCTACAGGTAAGCTGCCAAAAAGGCTTATGTGTGATCAAGTTCAAAGCATATGTATGAGAAGTGCTGTGCAGCAAGCAATAATGGAGATGAATAAATTTCAAAACATGCAGGATACCGGCACAGATTTATGGTGCAGTAAAATTGCCAAATGTATCATAAGTGCTGGGGATTCCATCTTCCATACTTTAGAGAGGGGGCTGAGAAGCAAGATGAAAAGGGTTTCTAGAGACTGCCTAATAGCAATTTCATGGCTTGGATGTCAAATATCAAAAAGCCCCGATAGCCTCAGATATTCTGCATCTGAGATTATACTAAGTGGAATTGAGCAATTTCTTCATCCTGGGATGGAGTTGGAAGAAAGACTTCTAGCATGTCTCTGCATTTATAATTATGCCACTGGTAAAGGTAATGTCCTCACCTTAGTTTATGTCTGTTAACAAATTTTATGCACTATTAACAAACACAGAATAGTTTTAAACAAAGATAGAATTTCTGTTGCTGTTCCATGTGTTGATTATCTCTTGTCAAAATATGAAAGCATCGCTTTGTCTATCTCATCCAAATAGTATTCAACTTATACTGCACTTGATAGCAGTCCAGCAAGCATTTTATCAGAGGATTGATTGGACAGAAAGGAAAATCACTTATTCTCCTTTAAACCAAAAATTTTAGAACGATAAGTACTTAATGACCAAGGATGATCATGTAGGAAAGCAAGAACTAATTCATGTAGGAAAGCAAAAACTAATTCATTTCTCTGAAGGAGTAAAGCAATCACTAAAAACGATAAGTACTAAGTCAGAGAGCCTTTTTTCATGTAGGAAAGCAAAAACTAATTCATTTCTCTGAAGGAGTAAAGCAATCACTAAGACGCCTTTCAAATGTAACTTGGATGGCTGAGGAATTACACAGAGTAGCCGATTTCTTGCTGCCAAACATATCAGTGAGTACTCGTTCATGTACTAAGTTGTAACACTTGCGTGAATATAACTAGTTAAGAACTTACATAAATTTCCCATAATTAGCATAATTGATGCTCCAATATTGTATACACGAGAGCTTTAATTCATTGCATGAATATTTTGACAGTTTTAGTATGTATGCCAGCAGGCTAAGACCAACTTGATGGGGGATTTTTCATGATCAGTTCCATTTTAACTGGAAATATAAGGGTTTTTTTGAAGCTAGTAAAGGAACAGTGTAAGAATGCAGCATTTAAATAAAAGATAAAAATTGGTCAGGCAGTGAATCTGGAGAATAGGCTGAAGGTTAAATTACAGCAACTATGGGGCAAAATGAACATAGTAAGGAATAAGGATAAAAAAAAGGACTACCATAAAAGTAAATGACTTATGATATTGCTCTAAAGAGCTTAAATTTGCTTGAGCTTCTTGTTTCCTATTTATTAAGTTCTGTATAAGTAGCACTAACTGATTAATTTTCAACATCACCCAAATCATTATGGTGGTAAGAGCAGCGTATTTCTTGTGTTCACACACAAATCCTTGAGGCAGGTCGCAACTTCAGCATAGCAGTTTGCTCCCTCATATACTACAAGGGACTGCTATTCAGTGGATATTCAGATGGATCAATCAAGGTAAAAACACATGATCTTAATCAAAGAGTTATGCAATTTTTATATCTATAGACTACATGCTAAATCATGTTGCCACTTGCTACTGGACATAGTAGCTAATGTCAATTTTTGAGGTGTAATCTTCTGTATGGAAAAAATAAAACTGTAGTTTGTTGGTGAATTAAAAAGGTGTGGGATATTAGGGGGCACTCTGCCAGTCTTGTATGGGACATTAAGAAGCACGAGAAGTCTGTGACATGCTTTTCACTTTCTGAACTATCAGACAGCCTTTTAAGTGGATCTGCTGATAAAACCATAAGGGTAAGGTTAAACTTCTTTCATAGTTGTCACTTTCTATTCTCTACCAAGATTTCTAATAGCAAAAATTAACTCATTAACTTACAATAACATACATCAAATAGGTGTGGAAAATGATCCAGAGAAAGCTGGAATGTGTTGAAGTAATAGTCTTGAAGGAACCAATTCATCAATTACATGCACATGACAAAACAATTTTTGCAATTACCGAAAGCCAGGGAATAAAGGTGATGCTTCAAAACTTGCCATGATTTTTTAAATGTAGCACTGTAACTTCAAAGCAAAATCACACACATATATGTCACACATATATAATCCAGCTATCCAGCAGGCTTTGACCAACAAAAAGTGGGTCAATTACTCCAATTGAATTTTTTTTTCCTTTTTTCATTTGCAGCTAGTTAATGAATCAAGAGTAATCAGAGATATTTTCAAAGGTAAACATGTAAAGTGCATGGCAGGAGCTCAGGGAAAGTTATACATTGGCTGCACTGATTCAAGCATACAGGTTAGTTTTTTGTTGTTTGACATACATTCTGTTGCCAATAAAATACAAGCATGACATGATGCTTTATTTTAGGAGTATTCCACAACATACAACCGGGAACTAGAAATCAAACCACCTACAAGGAGTTGGAGGAAGCAAAGTAGGCCCATCCATTCAATTGTAGCATATAGAGACTGGCTCTATAGTGCAAGTAGGCATGTTGAAGGCACAACATTCAAGGTGAGAATTGTAACTTTGAGCTTAAAAAAGTCCTGCTTTGTCCTGACATGACATGGATGAATTATATAGGAATGGAAAAGAACTGGGAAACCCAAAACTTCAAACCTTACTGACAAAGGAGATAACGTGGTGGCCATGGAAGTGGTAGAAGACTTCTTGTACCTAATATCCAGCTCATCAGTAAACAACATTCAGGTAGTTAAACGTATTTCATGAGAAATTATCAATTTAAGCACTGGATTTGCTTAAACAGAAAGACCTGATAGGCTCCACTAGAATACTTATAACTATTGTCAAATCATGTACAAATATATATTTTGGACCATTTGCACTGATATAAAGAAATGGAGAATATATTAAATTTTGATAGACAATTTACATTAAGTAAAATCTTTACATCAATCAAAGTTAACCAAAAGACAGCAAATCAACTGTTTAACTTGAAACCAACTTCCCAAACCAGATTTGGTTGAGAGGAGCACCAAAAAAATTGGGGAGAATTTCAGCAGGAAGCAGGATAACAAGCCTCCTCGCCGCCAATGACATTATTCTTTGTGGTACTGAGATGGGATTAATCAAAGTACGTGCAACTCTTCTAACCCTTTTTTTATTTATTTCCATTTTAAAAAAATTTCTAGATATGACATTGCCCTTACCCTAATTCCTCAATTTTATAATCAACAGGGCTGGATTCCTCTGTAGGAAGAGCTTCAACCTAGTGTTTATACATATATATAGATATATATATATCTTTTCAATTACAGCGCTTTGACCAAGTACTACAAGAAAGATAGACTGTCCTGCAGGCCTAGTCATGTTGTGATGCCATTGCCAAACCAAATGCTTGAAGACTGGAATAAATTCATGTGCCAAAGGCTTAGAGTACAAATTTTACATCAGGGATTACTATAGAAAATATAAGTTTAGCTATTGAGTGAAATCCATTGTGAATAACTGTTTGTCTTCTCTGTACAGTAAGTAAAGGTTATTGTATCAAATAAAATACCAAGGTGTTATTCCTTTCAGCCATGATTTGCAAAGTTAGAGCAAGGTGTTATTATTTTATTGTGAAATGGAACCTTACCAAACAAATAAACAAACCCAGTCTTAGAATGCACAAGATATATATTATTGAAAGTAATATAGAAAGATGTTATTCCATCAAGACAAAGAGCATTGATGTTAGAGACAACACCGCCGAGGAAACAAAGATATAATCTTGTTGATCGCCGATGAGGCTGTTGATGAATGATGAATGAAGAGAGATATTGCAGACGACGTTTTGGCAACAAACCACGTATTTGTAAGGGGTAAATCAACAACTTAGTCTGTTTTAGTCCTGAACTTAATTATTATACTAGCCCTTATTAGAAACCAAATTGAGATTAAAAAAATAAAATTAATACGAATTTTATAAATTTATAAATTAACTCGTACTAAAATTAAATTTAAAGACTAAATTACAAGTAAAAGATAAATTTAGAGATTAAGTTATTAATTTATTATGAGCCCCACTTCCACCTATATATAATAATGTAATAAGGAATAAGATGATCTAAACTCCCATAACTTCACATAATGAACGGTGACATGATAGTGTCACAGTTATTCAAGTTATATGTAAATGTAGTAATGATCATTTAGTTTAGAAAAATGATTTTTGCCCATAAAATTTGTATAGAGTATCTCAAGTAGGGAGATCATCACCATTGGTACTGAAGAATGATAGAGAAAGGGAAAGAAATAGAGGATGATGATTTGACTTATATGAATTACTGCCTCCATTTCCAAATATATGTGTTTAAGGTTTTTGTATAAAAATTATGAAAGTTATTAAATATTGTTAATTTTAAGAAAATATAATTATATTTGATTAAATTACCTTTATATTTTATTAATACTTTTTCATTCTATTTAGCAGAAAAATCTAAAAATATCGATAGATATGGATAAAGATAAAAAATGAATAATTAATGTCTTCTTAATTTTGTAAAATAATAAATACAATGAAATAAATTTTATTTTCTACAACTATAGATATTTTAAAATAAATGGAAGACTTTTATATGTAATTAACATTCCTCACTTTATGTGTTCAATACTGTGAAGTAATATATATATGGGGTTGCTATCGTGTAATCCTGTTTTTCTAACAACAAATAAAAGTTAAACTCAATGTTTTCTGACAACAAATAAAAGTTAAACTCATCATGATATTGGGTATTAATGTGTATTTGGATTCATTGTGAAAAAAATTATTCAATAAATTTTATATATTATTTTTTAAAATTGATTATAATAAAATTGTTTTTTTTTTAATGTACATGGAATTAAGAACAAGGAAAAACTAGGACCTAATAAACACAACACCCATGGAGTAATAGCTTGAAGAAGACTTCGCATAAGGATTGGGGGAAAGGTATGAACTTTCCAACTCTGACTAAGTATCTCTTTTACCAAATTAATGATGCAAGCAAGAGGACAGAAGTAGGGGGTTTTATTCGTGACAAGCTTCAACGTGCAGTGGAACCCTTTAACCTTTATCCTTATGCAATTTCCTGCCTCTGTTTTATAGCTTGAATTTCAACAACCAAGTTGGAGACATGCTCAATATAACTAGAATATCCTAAGATCCAAGAATCACATTCATGATGGAAGAAATTGCCCATGTCAGCTCTACCTGGATTTCCAAGAGAGCTGCCATCTGTATTCAGCTTGATGAATTTCCTGGGAGGCAAAGACCAAGATACCATGTTTTCAGAGCACAAATAATGCTGTCCTAACATGCTCAACATATGTGAAATTCTCTTGATGACAACATGATCAGGAAGGGGTGCCTCTTCAAATATCTCATTATTCCAGGCACACCAAATCTCTCAAAACACCACAAGAATAATAGGATCATGAATCTCAAAGTAATTTTAAAATTTGTTTGGATTGCATAATTTTTTTTTTAAAAAAAGTTCTATAGAAAACCTATATCATAAAATTATTTATTGTTTAAAACTTGTCCAAATGCTCCTTGTTTAGTATTTAGTCAGTGTGATTTAAGTTTAGTAATCAAAGATTCAAGAATAAAATATTCTAACATCCTCCTTATTTACTTTATTTTTTACATATTTATTTTATTTCTAAAAATTACACAAAATTTATTTAATATTCATACAGAAATCCTTTTTATTTTGAAAAAACGTTATAGATAAATCTAATTAAGTGCAATAAATCTAAAATTAATTAATAGAGTCATTAACAGCTATTAATAATTTTAAAATGACATTTCTATTTTTATTTTTATTAATATTACTTATAATAATAAATGATTTTGGTTTAAAGTGACATTTTTACTTTTAAATTTTTATCCTTTTTTTTTCAGTATTACAAGTAACAAAATGAAATTAAAGATAAAAATGTCATTTTGAAGTTATTAATAGTTGGTTAACAATTTTTTAATTGATTTTAAGTTTATTATACTTAATTAGATTTATGTGTAATATTTTTTAAATACAAAAAATATATGTGTAAATGTTAAGAAAAATTTATATAACTTTTAAAAATAAAAGAAGATATATGAAAAATCTAACAAATAAAAAGGTTGGAATATTTTACTAAATATTCAAAGATGTAAATTTTAATTTAAAAAAACCAAACTTGGTTGGGTTGGGGTTAAATTAAATTTATTGGGCCACACCGTCCGCAATAGTTGAGGCAGAAGGCGGTTTTCCAATTCGGTTTGTGTTCTCCCCTTCCAGTTTCAATCTTCAATCTGGGACTCTTCAGAGAAACCCTAACCCTAGAGAGAGAGAGAGAGAGAGAGAGTTGAGTTGTGAGAAATGGCAGGTCCCTCGATGGAGCTCGAGCCTGTAGAGCCGCAGTCATTGAAGAAGCTAAGTTTCAAGTCCCTCAAGCGTGCCCTCGATCTCTTCTCTCCCATTCACGCCCAACTCGCTCCTCCCGACGCCGAGAGGTACCTACCCCCCCCCCTTTTTCTCTTCTTCTTCTTCTTCTTCTTCTTCTTCTTCTTCTTTCCCGCAAAAATCTTAACTTTTATTCTTATTTCCCCACAATCTTAGATACCCATTGCTAATTGACGACATTGCTTTCTTCATTTTTATTATTTTCTCATGCAGCAAGAGAATACGCATTAACCACAAGGTTAGTTTATCATACTCATGGGTTTCAGGTCAGTTTATTTTAATTTTAATAATAATCATCATCATAATCATAATGCCCCTTGATTTTTCTTCAAAAACCCTAACCGAGAAAGCTATTTTTGGTTGCCTCTCAACGAAAATTAGGTAGATGTGGAGTATGGTGGAATCAAAAGCACCACTGATCAAACTCCTCGTCAAGTTAACTCTGCCACACAGGATCACAGTCAACTACCAGGCCCCTCTAATACGCTTGCTCTTCCAGGTATGATAGATACTAGTCGTAGTTATCATCTTGGTATGAGGCAAATTGATGAATTGACTTAAGGGTGGTTATGATTTCTCAGCACCTTTTTGTTGTATGGGGTTAACGTATAGCTTCCTACATTGCAGTGTGAGTGATGTGCTTATTGTATGTATGTGACTTCACTGTTAAAAATGTTTTTGGAAAATAATTTTAACCTTAAATTTAAAGAATGCCTACCCTTGTTGTACGTGCCTTTACATAACTCTTGAATCTTGAACCTATGCTTTATTTTTTGAGAAATGCTAGCAACACATTCTTTTGGACACTTCTTTCAATACTTGGTTTATTATTTGTCCAAAAGCAAGTGTTGCTAGCATTCCTCCTCTAATAATCCTTTTAAGTGTATAAGGTAGATTAATAGTAAAGCAAGTGTTAAAAGGAGTGTTCAAAAGAGTGTGTTGTTAGCATTCCTCTTATTTTTTTCCTCCTTTGTATATTATGATGTACACACATTTGGCATTTAATACCAACAGGATAATGTGCCCCCTTTGCATATTATGCCATTTCCTGTAGTGTTATTTTACGTTGGTTGACCCTCCTAAAAACTCTGCCCTGTCCCAATATGTTTTCCCACTTTTCTTTGAATTTTTAACAGGCTATCTTTTTTCAGCAATTTTCCATGTAATTATTCGTCAATAGTTAAGAGCATCTGGTTGTTAATGCCCAACATGTTGATATTGTTTCTTCTTATTATTTGACAGGTCCAGGAGATTCTAAGGATCCCCAGAAAGGAGGACCCCAAAATGCTTTGGTTGTTGGTCCAGCTATGCCATCCACAGCTCCGTAAGTATACTCTCATCCATTTTTCTTTAACTTTGTGCTTCCACATGTAGGCAATAGATTCAACTCGTGAATCATCTGTTTGGCTCATGCTTATCAGAAATTATTTTTTCTTCATAGTTCTTCAATTATTTATAAATTTATATTCTCTGACATATTAGCCTGTATAACAGTTGAGATTTGAATCATATATTCTACTTGCAAGAGTTTAGTAGTGAATCATGTGATATTTGGTATTCTAAAATATTGCTTTAAGAACCTATTTGGTTTTCAAAATAATAAGAAACTGTTTACTATGTAAACATGATGGAAAGATTGCAGAAGTTGATAGAAGTTTGCTAAGGTGTGGCATTTAATTTTCAAAAGAAGAAAAATATAGGATTCCATGCCTTAGGAAGTATTTTGTTCCATTTGTCTTTTCTTGCATCTTAATTTTTCCTTATACTGTATTCAGAGATTTAATATGATTTCTTGAAATTACTTGCATTAATATTCTGTATCTTTGTAGAAAGGAAAACCATATGTTGCAAAATTGAAGCATGGATTGTTTCGAAAAGCTGTTGTTGAAGACTATTTGTTCTTATGTCTTTGTTACTTTTCAGGCATGATCTTGGTTTTCCGAGCAAAAGTGCAGTAGTTGCTTCTGGCTCTGGTTCATCTGAAAGGTTCTGGCTTTCTCTTTCCCTTCTATAGTTTAAGAGATTCTAAGATGATTTTCAATTTGTAGCTGTGAGTATATGCTTCAAATTCTGTTGTTTACTTAATATGTGTGTACATTTGCCTATGTAGGATTGTATTTATATATAACACATAATTGACATTTTGTTGGCATGACCTTTTTGACTAAACTGTTATAGTTTCTATATTACAGGAATTTATCAACATCTGCTTTAATGGAAAGAATGCCAAGTAAATGGCCACGTCCTGTATGGCATGCACCATGGAAGAACTACAGGGTGAGAACGTGACCCTTTTTTTTAACTAGATTTGATGATGGATGAGTGGCATTAGGATTTGATATTTTTCATTCTCAGATTCTGTGAACCAAAACAAATTTAATTGGGCATGCTTGGTGCAATAGCTAGTAGTTTAGCCTAGGGACACCTCTGTTTAGTTCTATCAATTTTTGAAATCTCTTTCAAGCAGAGGGTTACAGTGAATGGGTTAAAGGCCATTTTTCTGGTCTACCTGATGAACTCTTATAAATCACAAAGATCTTTAGCAAATAGGAATGCAATTTCTCAGGCATTTGTGGTTCTACTTAACTTAGTAATTTTCAATTCTAAAGCTTGGCTTTCTGACAGCATATCTACAATAATTGTTTTTTGTGTTACTAATGTCTTGAATCTTTTGTTCTAATCAGGTCTGACCTACATAACTTTTTCAAGGGACCTTTTAAATTGCGTAATACTTTTGTTATAATTTTGAGTGATTTGCACCTTGATTTATTTCTGTAGGTACTCAGTGGTCACTTAGGATGGGTGAGATCTATTGCAGTTGATCACAGCAATACATGGTTTTGTACTGGTTCTGCAGATCGAACTATCAAGGTATTTGATCTTGAAATGCATGTCATAGTTGCTTGTTAGGAGAAAGCAATCAAAGCATGTAGATAAAAAGGAAAAGTAGCTTAGTGAGCCATGTTGAATTTTTTATTCTTTGGTTTAATCTCCTTTATAATTTCATCTAAAACAACTCTACATTTTTATAATTATTTCCCAGATTCAATTCCAACTGCTTCATATTTTCTGAATTCTGATAATTATAGGATATTTGGTGCCTCTGCAAGATTACTCTGATTATCCTTGTGAGGAGGTTGCCCTTTTGCTAGAGTTATCTCTATGCAACGTGTCAATTATTTATTTATTATAAATGTTGACTCTGATATTACCATATACTTCTTGCTGTAAATTGAAGCTAGAAATTTGGAAATAGTTTATGAACTTATCATGTCAGGAATATTATTTTTTTCTCTGTCCTATTCAATTTTTCTTTTAATGAGTTATTCATTTGGGCAGATATGGGACTTGGCAAGTGGAACGCTAAAGCTCACACTAACAGGCCACATTGAACAAATAAGAGGTAAGATACCAAGGTATTTATTAGTGGTGGCAGCAATCGCGAACCAGGTCAATAATAACAGTTTGCTTTGTTTACAGGCCTTGCTGTTAGCAATAAACATACATACATGTTCTCTGCTGGTGATGATAAACAAGTTAAATGCTGGGATCTTGAACATAATAAGGTCAAATACCCATTTCAATATTTGTTTTTCTGGGCTGAAAATTTCAGCAATTACTGAAACTCTATCAATAGCAGGCGACTAAAACACATGGTGTTGTTTTTAGGTTATTAGGTCATATCATGGTCATCTAAGTGGTGTTTATTGCTTGGCTCTTCATCCCACGATTGACATTTTACTGACAGGAGGACGTGATTCTGTCTGCCGGGTATGGACTTTGTTGATATAGTTACTTTATGTTTATGGTTATTTAGATGGATGCAATGCTTTCTGCTAAACAGTTTCCAATATTTTTTTAAAATTTGTTATTAAGGAAGTATAAAGGTGATAACTATGCTTTGGTGGCACTAAATTTTCAGGTCTGGGATATACGTAGTAAAATGCAAATTCATGCTCTCTCAGGTCATGATAACACCGTCTGCTCTGTGTTTACACGGCCAACGGTATGCAGATTCTTCTTCTGTTGTCTATTATTTTCTCTTTCGGTGTTCTGAGTGGTGCCACAATATTGTATGGTCAATAATCTACATGTCTACATGTGTATCTAGTTTTGTTCTCTGAAATACCAATATCCATAAGACTGGCATGCAGATTGTTAGACTTAGTTCCAAGTTCTTTGATATGATAAATGGGAACACAGACTTCAGCATTTAAATGCATCTTTGAAACACGTCTTACTATGTTTGCAGGATCCCCAAGTTGTTACTGGTTCTCATGACACTACCATCAAGATGTGGGACCTTAGATATGGTAATTTATGGTTTTGTTTTTCCTATCTCCATCTTGTTGTCTCTGTTTGTGCTGTTATTATATGCACTTGCATGTTCCTGTATGTCTTTTGTATCAATCTGACATATGATACATCCTTGCAGGTAAAACAATGTTAACTCTTACAAACCATAAAAAATCTGTTCGTGCAATGGCTCCACATCCTAAAGAGTATGTGTCAACATCAGTTGATTATTACTTGTAGAATGATAAAATATGGTTGATTATTTGTTTTTCTTTAAATGTTATTCCTTTTTATCTTCTCACCTTCATTTCTTTTTTTGTTGGCTGCAGGCAATCTTTTGCATCTGCATCAGCTGATAATATTAAGAAATTCAACCTTCCAAAAGGAGAATTTTTGCACAATATGCTGTAAATTCATAAACTTATTGTTATCAAACTTATGTGATTAGGGGGATCATCAATGAAAAGTCGGATTCTTTCCTGTGGGATAAAACACAAAAGCAAAAACAATTTTTTTGTCAGTTTTCTAGAAGTATTATACTTGGTATTCAAGTTCAAATCATATTGCTGGAAAGATATGCTTCGAAAGAAAGTGCTACGATAACTGATATGTTGTCATTAATTTTGTTTTATGTGTAGCTCTCAACAGAAAACTATCATCAATGCAATGGCTGTCAACGAGGATGGTGTGATGGTTACTGGAGGTATGGACCTAGAACAAAGTAAATTTCTATTAGGGAATGTTTGATGGAATCAATTCAATTACTCTGTGCCGACTTTTCGTGACCATCTGGCTAGGGATTAATGTGCCCCCAATCTTGACTACGTCTTTCATACGAAAAAGAATTGACATGGATATAATTTTTTTTCTTACATTCTTCAACTTTAAGCTCATTTTTTATTCTGGTTGAAGGTGACAATGGGAGTATGTGGTTCTGGGATTGGAAGAGTGGTCACAATTTCCAGCAATCCCAAACAATTGTACAGCCTGGTACGCATATTTGGCTGCTTTTGGATGTTTAATTTGATGCTAGTTAGGTGTACTATATACACAAGTTTAACATGTATAATTACTCCATCTACTTTCCTCTTCCCCCTACCTCCCTCTTACAGGTTCACTGGACAGTGAAGCTGGTATTTATGCTTTAACCTATGATGTTACGGGTTCAAGGCTTATAACCTGCGAAGCTGACAAGACAATAAAAATGTGGAAAGAAGATGAAACTGCCACTCCAGAAACCCATCCCCTTAATTTCAGGCCTCCTAAAGACATCCGACGATTCTAGCTATGATCCTCATATCTCAGGCCTGCCATGTAGTACACAAGTTGATTGCATGCGCTTTTATTTGGAGGTCTTGATATAAAATGACTAGCTGGGTGAAAAATGATTATCATGATTACTGTCCACAGTTATCTTTGTAACACTTTTCTCACCCTTTTTATATATCATTGGATTGTATCTAGGTTGTTATTACGTAGATCCATATGTATTTTAATAGCTTTGCAATCAGTTTTGTGCAGACTCTCCTGAAAACGGGTGTATGCCTCCTTGTGGAATTGAACACACTGTCACCACTGTCCTCAAGTTTCCTTTCTCCATTTTCCCCTTCCCAACTTTGTGATGTTGAACTTGGCTAATGTTTTGCACTTCCCATTCTCTTCTAAGACAACAGGCCCTTCTATGTTGTCACAATTAGTTTGATTTTGGTAAATATATGTATGCTTTGTCCTGTTTTTTTGGTAAATATATGTATGATATATCTCAAAATATTGCTCCTACGCTACCGCACCAGATAGGACGGTTCTATAATAAATTAAATATTGCATATAGCCGTATCAATGTCACTACCGTGCTGGGGCTAATGTAGAATTCAAACCTCATTACAACTCCGTTTTTTTTAAAAAGGTTAAATTTATGAGGTTTTTTTTGAAAGGTTAAATTAATATCTAAGCTTCTATGTTTTTGAAAATTTAAAGATGTCTTTATAGTTAGAAGAAAAATAAATTAGTCTTTATAGTTTCGAAGTTTCTTTAATAGGGTCTCTAAATTCAGCCTACTCTTAGAGTCTACGGATATTTGGGGACCTAATTAAAATAATTTAAAAATAATATTTATAAAGTATAGAATTCTATTTAAGAATCATTAAAAATATAAGACTTACATATTAATATATTTAACTTGAAAGAAAGAAAGAAAGGGTTAAATTATCAGTTTGATCCTTAAAAGATTAAGTTGGCATCAATTTGGCCTTCGAAAGATAAGTTACATTAATTTAGTGTCTATTTGAATGTTTTTTTATTAATAGAATGATGTTTTTTATTATCATGTCAATATTTTTTTGTATCAATTCAGTTTTTCAATCATAGATATTATAATAGGAAATGAAATCAATTTAATCACTCAATCTCTCAATTTGTGCATTTGAATCATTAATATATCATTTCTTAAATTGAACATGTTTTTTTCATTCCATCTCAAATTTAGAAAATAAAAATTAAGTATTTATTCATTTTGAAAAAAATGAAAAAATGATTTATTTTATATTATTCTAAGCTCCAATTCATCATTTCCTATGTATTTTAAAATTCTTAAATAATGAAAATTATTTTTTCCCCTCATTTTCTTTTTATTTCCTTCATTATCTATCATCTAAACATAACCACCACCACCACCACCGTGTAAACCACCGCCACCATAGATACCACCACCACCGCCCCACCACCACCCCCGCCATGACATCAATCCCACCACCACCACTAGCCGCTCTAAAAAACCACCACTTGACATTAATTTATTATTCATTTAATATTTTTTAATTTTTTTACTAAAAAATATTTTGATCTTAAAAAATATTATATAATCATATTATTATTTTGTTATAAAAAAATAACATCAATTTAATCAATTAATTATCAATTTATGCACAAAGGATCATTTATATTATAATATACTATTATATAACTTATAACTAAATTAATGTCTATTATCTTTTAAGAACCAAATTGATATCAGCCCAAACTTTCAAGGATCAAAATGATAATTTACTATAAAATAAATCAATAATAGATTAAATTTAGTTTAAAGCATACAATTATTTGTAAATCTTGTCTTTCTACAAGTGTGAATGAAGCATAGCCTCAATTTTGTACACAAAAATTGTAATGACTTATGAAAAGGCGCCAAGTTTGCCTTACTTGAATGCTTGTTTCATGGAATGGAATTAGTTATTAGCTATTATTTTATTATTATAAAATAGAAAAAAAAAAAAAGGAGGCCAAACCTTAAAATTAAGTAAAGGGGGAGAGAGAGGGAGAGAGAGGAGGAATAGGTTGGAGCGATTATAAAGGCAAATTTCATGCATCACAATTCACAGAGAGAGCACCACTCACTCCTCACTGCATCTCATCTCCACCCATTTTTTCTTTTTCATTTCCTTCAGTTACAAGTTACAACAACACACATAAACTCTTCTCTTGTCATCAAAACTCTCTTAGCATCTTCAACATTCTTTCTCATACTACAACAACAACATTGTCTGCTTTCATTTGTCTCAACTCAACAAACACACACACACACCCCAAAAAAAAAACATGAGTTCCTCTTCTGAATCCGAGCTCATTCACAGAAACCAAACCCGAAAAGCCATATCGGATCCACCTTCTTCTTCTTCTTTTTCCACTTGTCCGCCAAAACCCACCACCAACCCAATCGGCCATATGTTCCGACACCGAGCTCCCTTCGTCCTGATGGGCATCGCTATGGCCGCCCTCTTCTTCCACGCGTTCCCTCTGGCTGAGTCCGAGTCCGAGTCCACTGTCCCGACTCGGCGGGTGCTTCTAGAGGAACCCACCAACACCAACACCAACATGAAAAAGAAGGAGGAAGGTGGAGTGACACGTGTCCCGGTGGGATTGCGGGGGAAGAGGAGGAGGATAGTGGTGACGGGTGGAGCGGGGTTCGTGGGGAGCCACCTCGTTGACCGTCTCATTGAAAGGGGCGACAGTGTGATCGTGCTCGACAACATGTTCACCGGAAGGAAAGACAACCTGTTGCACCACTTGGGTAACCCCAACTTTGAACTCATTCGCCACGACGTCGTTCAACCCATCCTCTTGGAGGTTGACCAGATCTACCACCTCGCTTGCCCCGCTTCCCCTGTCCATTACAAGTTCAATCCCGTCAAGACCATCATATCCTTCCCATTCCTTCCAAAAATTATTGTTTGTTTATATTTATGATAGTACATAAGATATAGATATAATATATGATAATATAATTAATAGGATAAGATATAATCTTATCTTTTATTTGATAACAAAATGATAAATTATTGATATAATTTTTTTTATAAAATATCATTTAAAAAAGTAAATAAAAAAATTTAATTTTTATGTATGTATAATGGTGATGGTGGTGGTGGTGGTGGTATGCTAATGGTGGTGGTGGCGAGGCGTGTGGTGGTGGCGGTGGTGGTGGTGCGGTGGTGGTGGTGGTGGTGGCGGTGGCGAGTGGCAATTATATGCATACAAAAATTACTCATTTCTTCCTTTTTAAAATTTTTTTTTATATATATACAATTCTAATATATCATATTTATTCACATACATAAAAATGATTGTCACCTAAGAATAAGCGAGACCCATTTATATATATATAAATATAATGTGCTAGAATTATATAAATACAAGAATTGCTCGTTCCTTCCATCCTTCCTATTCACCCTTTTAATTTTATTAAATTTTTTATTACTTTTCCTTTCATCAATAAACTCTTCTCAAAATGTGTGATTTTTTGTACTAGTCATTTAAAAATTTTAACTTTTCAAGCAGTTGTTGTTATAATCAATTTTTTTTACTTTTCCTTAATGATATGGTCTATTCAAAATTTACAGAATGAAAATGTAACTGCTCAAGCGTTGTTGTTATAATCAATCAAAATATGGTAACTAGTTTTGGATCAAAACTAGTTTTTCTCTTTTTTAAAAAATAAAAAATAAAAAAATGTTTTGAATACAGCATGCATGCGCATCTTATGCTTTTTCATTTATTTAACTTGTATGCCAAGCACACCACATCGTTAGTAATTAAGTATGCATGGCTATATAGAGGGGAGAATTTATATATATGATGGGTAGATGGGTAAAGGAATTAATTCATGTAGATTGAATTGAGTTGGAATCCTTGATTCTCATATTTTGTTTGGAGTTCACAAGACCAATGTGATGGGCACACTGAACATGTTGGGACTGGCAAAGAGAGTTGGTGCCCGTTTTTTGCTGACCAGCACCAGTGAGGTATACGGTGATCCTCTTCAACATCCTCAAGCTGAGACCTACTGGGGCCACGTTAACCCAATTGGTATACCATCATTACTTATCTCACCTTAATCTTTGAGAATTGAGATCATCATGGCTTAAATTTGCAGCTTTCATAATTATATTTAACATTGCTACTGCATGTTGTTGGAGTAGGTGTAAGAAGCTGTTATGATGAAGGGAAGCGGACTGCAGAGACCTTGACCATGGACTATCACAGAGGTGCTGGCATTGAGGTTGGTTCACATTCTATAATTCTAAGTGGTACTTATAATGTTTATCGCTGGCTAAACAAATGAATAGAGTTTGAAATTGTTCTTTAGGTGAGGATTGCTCGTATCTTCAACACATATGGACCAAGAATGTGCCTTGATGATGGGCGTGTAGTTAGTAACTTCGTTGCTCAGGTAAATCTCTCCCACTTTGTTTTCTTAATTTGTTCTGGTTATTTTCTAATATTGCCACTTTGTATAGGTGAGGATTGCTCGTATCTTCAACACATATGGTTTTGTTGCTTCATTAGTTATTACACTGTTTTCGTTTGACTTGCCCACAATTTTAAAATTACACAGGCATTAAGGAAGGAACCATTGACTGTTTATGGCGATGGGAAACAAACAAGAAGCTTTCAATATGTTTCAGACCTGGTAATTTTTTGTTCTTACCATTTTTTTTATTTATAAAAGGTACTTCTTTCTTAATATCACGTAGTATATATAGCATGGACTTTTACTGGAAATATTATATTGACACTGTAAAAGGTAATGCCACTAGTTGGAGACTGGAAATATTTATATATATTTATTTATTTATTTGTGTCATGTTGGAGAGTGATGTTCACTAACAATAAAAACGGCTCCTAATTTCCTCTAATCATGGCAAACATGGAAGACTTTTTAAGAAAAGAGACAAGCTTCTTAAGATTTCTGACTTCTTTTTCTAATTTTGTCTGTTTCATTCCAATTTCCAACTATCTCAATGCACTTTACTTTTAAAGAAATTATACATTAATTCTATTAGAAGTATCAACCATTTCTTTTTTACATTTGATGGAGTCGGCTCTGTCAAAAATCAAATTTTCGATGACGCCATTTACATCAAGTTCTTTTTTAAACTTGGACTTTTCCAATGCTATTAGAAGTATCATTGACATTTGTTTTTGTCATTATTGTAATATGCTAACAAATTGAATATTTTCTACCTTGTTTGCAAGTGAGACCTGATATACTATATAATATTATTTATGTTTTGGATACGTGAAATTCAAATGGTTTTGTATTATGTTCATCAATTAGAATAAACAAGCAAGTAATTTTACATTGATTCTCACACTTGGAATGAGTTTAAACAAATTATCTATAATAATATTATAAATTAAAATTTTGATTCTCTAAAGATGAAATGTAGAACGCAGATCAACTTTCTTTTTCAAACTCATAGCTAATCAAATATAGTTTTGAGTTATGACTTGTTTTCTGGTCATTTACTTCTCGGTGACTTCTTTGTTTTACACAAAGGAAAAACAGGGATAGAGCTCTAATTAATAGTCTTGGAATCCATTTACATAATGATCTGTGGACGAAAGGGTTGTTGGGACTGTGAGGTAGCCTTCTGGCTTTGATGTAGCCTGCCTTTTCTTCCTTGCATGTTCACAGTATGACAGTGCACATAATTTAAGGGTACACTAGAAACCGAGGGGAAATGTTTGACATGAATCTGTATACATAACAGGTAGAAGGCCTAATGCGGCTGATGGAAGGTGAGCATATTGGTCCTTTCAATCTTGGCAACCCTGGTGAATTCACCATGCTTGAACTTGCTCAGGTAAATATACCCTCTATATTTCTACGTACTTGAAATTTTTAGCATAATGTACAAAAGCTCCATCATATTCATACACATATAGATATTTTTAACTTATATAAAAAGTAAAGAGAACAAGTTGTAAATTTGAGTACCCTTGGTTTGTGCAGGTGGTGCAAGAGACTATAGACCCAAATGCGAAGATAGAGTTTAGACCTAACACAGAGGATGATCCACATATGAGGAAGCCTGACATTTCCAAAGCCAAGGAGCTTCTTGGCTGGGAGCCAACTGTGTCCCTCCGTGAGGGACTTCCCAGAATGGTCACTGATTTCCGGCAAAGGTTATTTGGTGACTCAAAAGGCACTGGGAACAATGGTGTGTCTACAGCATAGACTAAAAGTGAGGAAGAAAAGAAAATTCAGAGCAGAAGAAAGTTAGTAAAAATAAAGATATACAGAATAACAAAACTTGGCTTCATTAGCTCTTTTTCGCTAATATTTAGATATCTATGAATTAGTCAATGGATAGGATTTATATATACATATATTTGGCAGCAAAATAAGCAGCATCAATGCCAAGGGAAGATTATTTCAGGAGAGATACATTTTTTTTTATTGTAATTGTATAATGTATTCTACTATCATGTATTGCAAAATGTAGTTCTAATTTTCTTCATCTCAAGTACAAGGTGTTGTCTGATTAATTGGATTGAATATGTATAACTCCTAAAATCACACGATTAACAAAAAAGGGAAAAAGAAAACTCCTACAGTTACGTTGGTAAATTGTATGCTCCGAGTGTTTTTCGTTTTCTCTTTTCTTGGTGCTAAATAGAAGTTCATTGAAGGACAGAGTACTCTACACTCAAGAACCACGCCTTCCTTTCACATAGATAGCAGAAACCGACTAGTTTTCAGTCTTGTACGCAACAAAGATTATAATATATTACTGCACCTATGAATTTTGTATATTAAGTCCTAGTGCCGTTTGATAAAGCATCCGTGGATATATGGTTTTAAAAAAAAAAAAATTAAAGATCACTTTTGTTAACGGAGAAGGAATAAAGATGTTGGAGCTTGAAAGTTGAAACTAGCCTAACACAAAATGTGTACTACGACCCAAATCCACAATGTTCAGCATCTTCAGTTTATTCTCACAATATCAGGTACTTCTACAGGGTATGAATGAATTGTATCCCTCCATGCACTGGTAATGTCTGGCTTCACGTCACTTACACATTTCCACACTGCACTGTTACACTTGAATCCACTTCCAAAGGCAATTTGCCACACCCTATCACCACATTTCATCCTCCCTTTTGCTTCTATGTAGCACAGCTCGTACCAAATTGAAGAAGATGAAGTATTTCCAAACCTGTAAAGAGTCATGGTTGATGGTTCCACGTCCTGTTTCCTTAACCTCAAGTTTTTTTCAATGGCTTGTATAACGGCTCTTCCCCCTGAATGTATGCAGAAATGCTCAAAAGCATGATTGAAATTTGGAGTATAGATGCTTGTTCTTCTTGTAGTCCATAATTTGCGACAAATAATGGAAAATATATATAGGAATTGCTCCCTCAATGGCAAAACCAATGGTCCCAGTGAAGCTATATTTTTCTTCAGTGCATCTCCAGCCACATTGACTATGTTCTTTGATATTGATACACCTTCTTTGTTCTCTGGATCCACATCCTGGTAGACACAGCCATGAGCTTGATCATCTTGTGCTGTGGTTGTTCTAACAATATGCTGTAGCTTATACTTTGCCTTATGCTTATCTTGGACCATGCTAGACATCAATATAGCTGCTCCACCCATTCTGAATAGGCAATTAGTTAGCAGCATGGATGGGACTTTACCTGTGTACCAATTTAGATTCAGGGTCTCTGTGCTTACTATTAGAGCCAGTGAGTTTCTGTGAACTCTCAACAAGTCTTTAGCCAGACTCACTGATATAAGTCCAGCACTACATCCCATACCTGATAGTTGGAAGCTCATGATGTTGCTCCTCATTCTGAACTTGTTAACCACCATGGCACTAAGAGATGGTGTAGGACAGAACACCCCACTGTTAGTGATGAGTATGTCAATGGCTTTTGGGTTGATGTTGTTTTTCTGAAACAGGTCTGTAATAGCTGAATACATGATTGTTTCAGCCTCCTCAAGGGCAAAGTGGAGAGCTTTTATTTTGGGTATGTGAGCATGAGATGGAGAAAAGGATGTTTCCTCACTGAATCCAGATTTTGCTATGATCTTGCATTGGAAAGCAACAGCCTCTGGATCCATATTGTCTAAAACAATACTCTCCTCGAACATGGCTATAGGTAGCCTATTAGAACTGGGTGGACAGTAGCAGGTAAAGTCTATCAAATAAATGGGTACTTTTCTTCTGGATGCAAAGTAGAGGATTGCTAGAACTGCAATGAATACCACTGCAAAATGATGGGAAGGAGAGGTAATAAGCTCAATGATAGTGTTGACATGCTGTATCAACATTTCCAATGAGGAAAACAAACTGTAAGGTTCCATTTTGCCAGATGTTTAAGTTAATTTGCTTTAGCTAGCATTTCTAGGCATATAAGGTTGACCTTTTATATAGACTAAGATAGAGGGGATCGTTATGATAGGCAGTTTTACATGAATAGAGAAAGAGAATCCAGTGGGAAAAGAAGAGGGAGAAATGTGGATGGAGCCGACCATTCTATTAGTGCTTGCCTAAATAATGCCATTGTGTCCGGTAACATCTTATTTTATTTTGTATGGTGAAACATCATGTTTGCTAGCTTGCCATATACATCCTTTCACGTAAGGAGTTGTCCTTTTTTTTTCCTCTAATTTTTCATCCATGTTAAAAATGACTTGGTACTCAATTTTTTTTCCCCCTAGTATGGGGTAGTTATTTTTCTTTGTAGTTATTTTCCATCCATGTTAAAACACACATGACTATTAAAAAAAATAGGAATAACAATTCAACAAAAATAAAAACAAGAGGATGAACAAATTTTTTTTTTTTTTTGGTAGCTAGAGGATGAACATTTTTTTGCAACAATAAGAAGGAACTTTCCTCCCAAGGACGTGTGAATTGAGAGGGAGAGAGTTTACATACAATTGTGAATGAATATTGAACGCTCGTGGTAGTCAAAATCAAAAGAACTGGATGGGCAAGAAATGAGGAGTGGGAACAGTGAGAGAACTGGCTGTGTCACCCAGTCAGTAAGTTAGGGGAACGAATTTCATGTGACCTGCAAGTACATGACGTGTCAGACTCTCATTCATTCTCATGTTGCTTTAGTGGACAAGAATTTCTCTCTAATTCTACATCATCGTTTACAACCACTACCTAGATACTGCAATTACAGCATTTTGAATAATGACACTAGGAAAATACTGAAAAATATTTTCTGCCTTTCCCCAACTTTTTCAAAGAGGATTACTATCATGTGATTATAATTAATCCAGGAGAAGTATGAATCTCTGGACAGTGATTATTGACATTTGTTGCTATTAGGCTGAGCTAGCTTGTTTAATAGTTTATAGGGTTTAGTTTAGAATTGGAACTTAGTCCAGGCTTAATGACTTGGAGAGTGATTTTCCAACCTTTACCAAGCAAAGTGAAAGTCAAATTTTTTTCACCTGACTCAATTTTCTATCCTTTTCCATTTCTTCACCTCCTCAAACAAACACACCGACCTAAGCCCTAGTAGGACTGATTATCTTCTCACTCACTTCTTAAGACAAATGAGTAATCTGAGGATGGCTTCCTCTTCTGAAATTAATTCAGGTAGCTTGATAAAGCATGGCAAAATCATATAATGTATACTTACATCGAAAGGCACATAATGAATTGCATACACCAGTAAACTTGCTTTCATATGACTTGCACATAATCATAACCAAGGCAGAACAGGAGGTGCTATCCAGTCCAATCAGTGCACTTCAATCTCAAACGCTGCCCAAATTTTTACAAACGGAATCATAGACCAGGCAAAGCCTCTCAAATGATCGGCTCTAAACAAGAGGATAGCACTTGATACCATGATAGTATAAGAACTCTCAATTTCAGTGTTAGTGACAACAATTTTATGTATCCATACGAAATTGATGAATGATGTCCTAACTTCTAAGAGACAGTGTCAGTTTCACATAGGCTAGCTCAAAAAATGCCAACTTGATATCCTCAGGTTTGCCATCTGATGTAACATGCTCTGCCCCTGTTCACAGCCAGGGCTGTTGCATGATCAACACTAATGGTATGCAGTCCAAAGGAGGTGAAGGAAACAATACCCTTCCTGACAAGCATGCCCAAGATCCAAGTGGATAGGATTTTGGTGTTTGAGCATCTAAGTAAAAAATCATGAGAGCTGCTCATACTTAAATGCATAAGGACTTGGTGTTCATCCCTTCACACACTACTGATTCTGACAGTTGCTTCTCAATCATCTAAATGATATGTGTATTAGCTAAGGGCCACTCAACAATGCAATCAAGAATTAACTCTCATAGCTACCAGTAGTCTCCACAAGAGCAAAAACCACCTTCAAATTGGTGAAAACGGATGCGATCCCTCACAATTATCTCTCTGTTTAATATTCTTGACACAATTTTAATCCAATTATGACAGTCTTGACAGATACGCAGATTTTTGGAAATCCTAATTTTTGTTCCAGGGCTACTTTTCAGGACCCCATAGGCCAAGGCCAACTTCTCGCTGTGAGAAGTTAAATTTTCCTCCTTTTCCTCTTCAGAAACATCCATCAAAACCAGATCCGTCAAGGGTGTGAAGCCCTCCAACTTAGCTCTTTGCATCAAACCTTCCAGCACTGCATAAATTGCTTTTATTTCAGTATGTGACTGATCAGCTGCCTTGAATTGGTGAATGCTGCTCCCCCATTCAATCCAACTCTTACCACGTTTTTTATGAACTCCTCCCATTTTCATCATCTGTCTCACTCTCTCAGCACTATCCCAGTTCTTTAAAGAGCAATACATATTTGACAGCAAGACAAAATCTCCACTCTCGAGACGGGATATATTTGCAATGGCAACTTCACCAAGTTCTTTCTTTCTGTGGGTTCTACAAGCACTCAGAAGTGCTCTCCAGATAACAACATCAGGCTCCATTGGCATCGACTTAATCATGGCATATGCCTCTTCCAAGAGCCCTGATCGTCCCAAGAGATCAACCATGGTTCCATAATGCTCAAGTTGCGGCTGAATCAAGAAACGGTTCTGCATCATATCAAAGTACTTGCGACCTTCTTCAATCAATCCACAGTGGCTACAAGCTGTTAGAATCCCAATAAAAGTAACAGAATCCGGCAAAACATTTTCCAGCTCCATCCTTGAAAACACAGCAGTTGCATCCAAAGCAAGCCCGTGAATCGCTAACCCATTAATCATAGCATTCCAAATGGATACATGATTGCGTGTGACACCATCAAAAACTTGTTTTGAAACATCGATTCTACCACACTTAGCATACATGTCAATCAATGCAGCACTCAATATATAATTCAGTTCAATCCTTTTCTCAACCATCAAAGCATGCACCCACTTGGCATTGCTAAGAGCCCCGAGGCGCGCACACCCGGTAACTACAGAAGCAAAGGTAAACCCATCAGGCTCAACCTTGGCACTCAGCATCCCCCTGAAAAATCTCAATGCATCAACAAAGCGTGAATTTTTCACATACCCACTAATCATGGTGTTCCATGTGACAACATCTCTAACAGGCATTTTGTCAAACACTTTCTTGGCAATATCACATTGCCTAGCTTTCACTAAGCTTTCAATTATCAAATTCACGTAGAATAGATCCAAAACATGGGAGAAAATGTGATGAATAACTTGATGGGCAGTGTGGGGTTGGTGACTGTGAGCATAGGTTGAAATCAGACACGCCACAAGAGATGGGTAGGTGGCATATCCGAGTACAATAATCCTTGCGTGGGTTTTAGCCGCGGTTCTGAAATCCATAGAAACTCTACACTGCTCAAGAACCCGGTGGAGTACCCTATGGTCTGAAACAAGGAAAAAGCGAGCGAATGAACAATTTTGCGATAAAAAAAGGAACTTTGTTGCATGGAAGCGTGAATTGAGAAAAACAAAGAGAGAGAGAGAGAGAGAGAGATTGTGGGTACCTGTACCTGTGAATGAATAAGGGTGGGAGTGAAAAGGAAATGAGAGCGAATGCAAGGAACGATTAGGGTTTGTCCATGATTCAGAAAAAGAAGCAAACTTGTTAGCTCCATGTGTTGACCTATGAAACTTGGTCATCACTGTCTTCATGAGTCATTACTATTCTGCTTAGAATACTGGTGTGGTGCTTTTGTTTTTAAGTATTTTACAAGTGAAAAGGTAAAAATTAGATAATGAATTAGAAAATCTTTTTAGTTAATACATATTTATATTTTATTTTTACTTTCTTATATATATATATATAGAGAGAGAGAGAGAGAACAAAACACATCATATCACAGCATCAAGCCCAACTGAATTGTGAGCTTGCAAATACACAACAGACTAGAGCAAGTAAAATGGTTTTCATGACCTACATGGCAGACTTAGCTGACTAAGAAGTTTGCAAGACAAGAACACCAAGCTGTGTAGCTGCTATTCAATCTGCTAGACAAGACGGTAAAAATACTGAGCAAGCTGGGAATAGCACTACAAACACATGTAATACAGAACATAATTATCACCCTTGCTCTAACATCAGTTCAACATCACACCTATTCCACCAGCATAGAAATGAAACTAATCCAGCAACACTAGTGCACTAGGATAGCAGCCAAATACTTGGAACTGCAGCACCTCTGCAGCTGTAGACTGAGAAAGTGCATTATGATTGCTAAAAACACACATAAGCAATTCAAACATTTCCCCGTTATTGCTGCTTAAATTCTGTCAGCAAAACATTACTGAGAGATATATATATGTTCCAAGATAACATCAGAAATTATTGCAAGGTTTCCGCTAACCAGTATAAAACATCAACTTTGCCCACCACATTTTGAGTTAATCTGTGAGCTACTCAATTACAATTCCTTAGCAGGTGCTGCACACCGACATAGAAAAAATCAGTAAGAAGCATTTTACCCAGTATTTTTCATTTAATATTTTTTATATTTTTAACTTAAAGTAAAATTCTTTTTTGTTTTTAGAAGATATATTTGCTGTAAATTTAGTCCCTCCTAGATTAATTTTATTAATTTAATATCTCAAATATCAAATTTTCAATAATTTATTCGCTCCATCTATTTTAATCTAACAGTCTAACACCATTAAATGACGTGTTGACATGTTATCATAATAATCGAATTTCATTACCCATATGAGAATATTGTACACCTACATACCACCATTTGATATTTGAATATTGTACTCCATAACATACTAGTTAGGTCAGCATTATGGAGTCATGATATTTGAATATTTAAAGTTTGCATAAAAATATTCCAATCTCATCCTTCATTTTTTTTATTAAAAAGTTTAGGAGGAGGAAATGTTGTCTTTTGGTACGCATAAAATACACTAAGAGTAAGTGCACTTTATCGCTAAATAATATAGGACTTGAGTCTCAGTTATCGATCTCACGAGGAATAAGTGGTAATTACTAGATTCGTAAAACTTTTTGTTATTCAGACAATCAAAAGTGTATGAAGAAATTCAATATAAAATCAGAAAATAAATAAAGAAAAATAATGAATAATCAAATAAAGAATAGATAATCAATGAGAGATATATTAAGATGTAAGGTTCACTTGAATCCAATTATTCAGATTTCCTTTCATTTATAATGTAAGGTAATTCTTTTACCAATATTCTCATACCTGCTATTAAATTTCAATAGTCATAAATGAAACAATATTATATTCTTAAATTAAATCACCTATTTGGTCATTTAGTTGAATTAATTAGGAATGCATTAAATTTCAATTCAAGATATGAATTAACATACTCGTCAATTCTATTGGTAAGAAAAATTGATATTTGGTCATTCATCAATCTAATCCTAAGCTTACCATATAGATTCACTCATTGAATACGGATCGTCACCAGTTAAACAATGAATTAACACATGTCAAAAGTGATCAAGTTATGACAATAATGTAAGTAATATGATAGACCCTAAAAGAAATTACCTTAATCAAATTAGAAATCAAACCCAAATAATTAGGAAAACAAGATTCCTCATAACCCTAACTATGAGTTTAGTTACTCATACTCAATACAAACAAACTCATATCAAAATACAAACCCATGGAAAAAAAAACCCAAAGAAATGAAAAAACTATAGGGAAAGAGAAATCAAAACCCCTTTTATAGATTATGATCTTCAAGTCTTCATAATGATCATTACCTCTCAGGATATTAGACTATTGTACACCTGCATACCACCCTTTCTCTCAGTAACTCAATATATGATTCAATTAATGTAGAATGGTCGGATAGTGAATCAATTTTGCTCTAAATCAAATCTCTTTAAGATATTTATTTTGCTCTCATATCCTTAACAAGTTCTAGAACATACTAGTTAGGTCAGCATTATGGAGTCATGATATTTGAAGTTTTCATAATAATATTATGTAAGATTTTAACTTAAAATCAAATGGCATTAAGTAGAGTGACCCAACAAATATATAAATCGTACTCAAGATTAAGACAGGTGATGTAACACCCTCCTCCATAGATGCCTGGCGAAAACAAACAAGCCTAACAAAGTAAGCAGAAATAAAGATGAGATCTTGACTCTGATACTATGTAAAATTCTAACTTAAAATCAATTGGCATTAAGTAAAGTGATTCAACAAATATATAAACCATTAATGCTCATCCTTTCTAGCTAAAGAAAGATTGAGACTAATTTTCAAATAAGATACTAAATTTCACTTTACTTCATTGACGACACATTATCACCATGAGATTCTTAACACATTTCAATATCATCCTTCATTTTTTTTATTAAAAAGTTTAGGAAGGAAAAATGTTGCCTCTTTCTAAGATCAGGATATGCCACATGCCTTAGCGAAGACTTGCAATGATTCTTACAATTTATCTACCAATTAAGGATCAGATTCGAACCCAAAACCATTTTGTTGATGCTATTTGACTTTACCAATTGAATCAATCATCATTGGCTCATGTCTACACTCTACTAATTATTTATATTAAAAATAATAGTACTTACATACACTTATATTTATATCACATAACATTTGTATAATTTTCACATCTTAATTATAGTTGATCTTATCTTATTTTTTTAACATTTACACTTTGATTCTATCATGTATGTCTGATATGAAGTAAGATGCACTCAAAAGATATGTAACCGAGTATTATTCTTAGACAAAAATAGATAAAATGACTAAATTATTAAGAATGTGAATTTTAAAAGGACTACATTTGTAAGTGTATCTTTTGACACTATAAAGGGTGCGTTTTACTCTTTTTCTTACTCCACTAAACATAATGATGTTAAAATATAAGTGATGGTGGTGGGAAGAATGAGTATGACATGCGAATCATGATTATATGCCAAGCTTTCAGTTAGTGGGAATTCATGGGCCTCTTTAAAGATCACATAGCTTGCACAAACGAAAGTGTTGCTTCCTTTGGGATGGAAGACACAGAAGCTAGTGATACAAATTGTGCTCATAACATGGGCTTATATAGAATCAACCCCACAAAGTAGGCATTTCTTCTGTGTTGCAAAAATGAGAAGCTTAAAACGCAATGGTTAAAAATGAAATGAAAAAGAAAAAGAATATTGTCGTTTTAGTACTGAACCACTTAGCTATCCAGCTTATCACACGCATACGCAAATTCCAATTTGGTGGGGGTAAAATAATGTTGAATCATGCAACTTGCACTTCTTCGTAGTATAAATTGTCTAGCTGCACAACTAACTTTGTTGCAAGCAAGTTAGAAGCTCTAACTACTTGCAATTAACCTATCTATCTTGAGAACCATGGCCTTGAAACATCTTATTATCACGTCTCTCCTAATTGCTGCAATGGCAATTCCCCAAGCCAAAGCCCAGCTTGGGGTTCTCAATGACCTCCTGGGTTCGATTAGTATTCAGGGAACTGTAACTTGCACTCTCAAGGACAATAAGGGTGTCAATGGCGCCGCAACCCCAGTTTTTTCAAGTAAGGCCAAAATTCATTACCATTCATTTTGTAGGGTTTCTGACTTCTAAATTATTTCACCCTAAACTAATGGTTTTAGGAAATATTATGTAAAAAGTGAAAACTAATATTTTAGCTATTGTTAAAATAAACTACCAAACAAATCCTGACTCTAAAATATTAAGAACAACGAATCTTGAAAGAGTTCGATCGAGTTACGAGTTATCACAATTTGTATTAGCATTGTAAAAATGAATAGTGCACATGGTCCATGACTGTGGTCCGCAATTTCAAGATATTATTTATATAAAAAAAAAGAATAATTTTAGTTCCACATAATTTAAATTAAAAAAACGAGGACAATTAATAATGTGCAAGAAAGGAGGAAAGAGAAAAAAAAAAGTTAGTGATGATGTAAAGTATCTGAGTTGTGAGGGAAATGTTATCTGAAAAATACATTTTCCTTATATATATATGCTTATTCTTTTTACGCTTCAATTGATGTTGTAAACAATAGGCTTATGTGATAGTTTGGTCTCAACAATGATATTGCTATACAATATTTCAGATGCTCAAGTGCAACTACTGTGTGGGGGAAAGGTGTTTTCCAATGCAACAACCGATGGTGCTGGAATGTTTTCTATTATGATGGATCCCCTGCTATATGATTTGTCTTCACTGCTCACTGGTTGCAACCTAGTGGTAGCTACACCACTCTCCAACTGCAACTCCCAGCTTCCTTCTGTTAGGGGTCTGATTTCAACCCTGCGGTTTGTTGGGATCAGTCTTGTTGGAACTCAAACTGTTGCCAACATAACTCCATCAGGATTTCAGTTCGTGCCCTCAACTTAATTGAAGCTTCACAAGGTGGACAAAACCATGACAAAAATTATAGTTAAATAAAGTCATCAAGAACTGTGTTAGTGTTACCTATTCCTTTTTTTCCCCCCAAGTACTTGAAATTTCCTCCTCTGCCATGTTTGAATTGGCATTTGGATAAATAAAGACCATCCGCCATTTTTTTTTCTTTTTTTAACTTCTTCATCTCTGCTCTTGCCCCTAACTTCTAACTGAAGAGTGAATAATCTTAACTCCTAAAGAATACTACAATCATGACCATACATAGTAAGGCATCACATCAAAATCAAAACGTTATTTACATATGTTGTATGTAAAATCCAAGACCAAAAGCAACGAAATTTTTCTATAATTAACCATAAATTTCAACTAGATTATTGGCCTAATCATCTGCAATTTTCAGACCAACTGCTATAAATTGACAGTAATAAGAAGGTCCAAGTTCTATCCGTGAACTTGTTCCACATTAACTATAAGAACATTGCATTTATCAATTCAGTTTTTACAATACACAAATTAGGAATGTTCAAGACTCAATCCGTCTTATTAACTTAGCCTGACCTGAAATTAATTGGGACGAGTTTGAATTTTAAAAATTAGATCACAACTAACTTTGTGTTTTAGAAGCTTTCGAGTTCGAGTTTGAAACATCTTATTATACTTCTCCTAATTGTTGGCAATTCCTAACCTAACCTAACCTAACCTAACTTGATATCTCAAATTATTTTAAAATTTATATTTTTTATAATTAATTATAAATAATAAGATTTATTGACTAAAATTAATAACTTTTGCATAACATGATAACATATTTATATTGATATTATTTGTTTTGAAATATATATTATAAAATATACCTTAGTTTTAGTTTCTCATTTTTATAATTTTATGGTTTAACTATGTATATTGTTCAAATTTATACATTATATGCAACTATACTGTGTGGGGGAAAGGTGTTTTCCATATTGTTTTCTATTATGATGGATCCCCTGCACGCCTCACTGGTCATTCTTGAGCTATGGTCGGGTTGGGTTTGGGTCTAAGAAAATAGTTCAATCAAAATATCGAATTGAATTCTGATCAAACAAAACTTGTCTCATGTACACCCCTAATACAAATCTTAAGATTTATTTTTTACATGTTTAGATATGAGATTAAATTTATTTTTGAAAAAATTTATTTTTAAAATGTTATCAAGAGAATTTTTTTACTTGAAAAGTCTTTATCAAATACAAAATAAGATAATCTAAACATATTCTACAATTCTGATATTCTTATCATCAAAACATGATGTATTGATAGATATTATAAAATATACCTTACATTTCTTTTCACACTCCTCTCAATACCATTCATCATACTTCACTTTTCTTATCACTTCCTCTCACTTTATCACACTCATTCAAAATAAATGTAAAAAAGAGTATGAGAAGAAAAATGATGTATGAACATCATTTTCTCATATTCTAAATATGACTTTGAGAAGTTTGTAAATAATATGTATGTGCAATTAACATTACTTCATCCAGTAACTATTTATATATGTGGAAAATACTTCATCCTATATTTGTCTTAATCATGCTAATGTCCTATTCTTATATTTAACTTAGGTGCTTTCTTTTTTTTTGGCCGTGACTTGCTTTGTAGAATGTGCCTTTTTTAGGGCCATGATTCATGCAAGCTCCACAGCCCAGCCCAAATGCGTACTAGTACAGACATTTAAAGAAAGTAATGTATGATGGGCTGACTCAAACTCAATCCAAAAGTTGGTCCGTTTAATTATCAGACAATTGATTTACCTCTATCATCGTTGATCAAAAAAATTTATCTCTATTATCAATAAAAATTCAAATAATTTTTTTAAAAATTTTTTGTCAAAAAAATTTAAAATTTAAAAATTATTAATTATTTAATAAATAGCTAAATATGAAATTACGAGTTTAAGTGAATAGTTATAAATAAAAAAATGTTTTATATATTTATATTTTGTATGTTGTCTCTACATTTTTTTAATATTTTTTCTTTTAAATTTTGTTTAAAAATGTTTTATAATTTATACAGAGAAAATAAAAGTATATAAAAAGAAGGTCTCGGTCAGTTTAAAATATAATAATATAGAGAATGAAAAATAAGATAAGAGATATGTGTAAATCAAGTAGGTGGCCAATCATTCTAATCGTTATCATGATTGCGCGTTCAAAATTGAGATGGAACCCAAAAATACAAAGGGTTAGGAAGAGATTGAGCTTTTCTCTATTTTCTTACGCTCTAGTCTCCCTTGCCTACACTTTATTTATTTTATTTATTTAAATAACTAAAACACACATCTAAAAAAAAGTTGTAAGTAATGCATGCTTCAAAATAAATTTTAACATCCTGTCAACAAAAAAATTCAACATGTTCTTTAAGTATAATTAATGTGTGCTCTAAAAATAAAAAATATTTATCAGCATACATTAAGTTAGGTCAAATATTTATATATTTATATGGAATTAAGTTATTAACTTAAAATCAAGGATAAATATTTTTTTGGAACATACATTAATTATTTTCTATCAGCATCCAATAATTTCTAATATCATTGGCCACTGGCCAGTACCAGATTGGGTGTTTACTGTTTGGTTATGAAAATGAATGACTGGAAACGTTGGTCCATTTGATTTACTGCTATTTTTTCTTTTTTGGGTACATTACTGCTATTTTTATTTAATGCACTTCGATCCTATTTGTTGATGCTTGTCACCCGGAGCCTAATGTCGTGTTCCAAATGTCTGATGCTACCTGCTACTGCAATGCAGCCAATGCAGGGCACTTTTGATTTGATTCAACAGCACACTGAAAAAAAAAAAAAGGTGCTTAGATGCATCGCACGGACTCTTGTCCACTTTCTAAGGGATTTGCCCCTCGTCAGTGCACACAGTTTAATAGGGCACATCATACAGTAGCAAATCCTTTCCCACCTCCCCCTTGAAGTGAAGGGATGTTCATTAACATAATCACTTGCTAATAATTTTTTTATTATAAAATTATTGGTTTTAAAAGATTTAGTTGACATTAATTTAGTCTTGAAAAATAAGTTACATTAATTTAGTCTCTTAATAATATAAAAATAATATTAATTTAATTTTTTAATTATATATAATTGACATTAATTTAATCACTCAATAATAAAAAATAACATCAATTTAATTTCTTAATATTTCAATTTATATATAAAATAATGATTTTAATGTCACTTTTCATGAGTGAGGAACTAAATTAATGTCACTTATTTTTTATGAACCAAATTGATGTCAACACAATTTTTTAAGGATTAAAATAATAATTAACTCTTTTTTTAGTATAGTCAAATAATATATGAGTCAACTTATTCACATTTTGACTAATTTATCTTCCCAATCTAATGAAAGATAAACCATTAACATTAAAATTAAAAATTTATAAGAATATTCTTTACCACGTTATTAAAAGAAGATTAAAATAACTAAAATTTCAAGTAGAGTTGACATGCTTGTCTATCAATATACCAACACTTGGGGTTTCTGCTAGCAAAATCCGATTGTACTTCTTATGTAATTAAGAAGAAAAAAAAAACAAAAGAAAGTATGCTTTTTAACTATTAAGTTTTAACTGCAAATCAAACCCAAAATATGTGAACAGTGAATAGCACAACTTGAATGATTGCATAAGCGCCTTGCATTTCATGCATTGTGTTGGAGAATTTTTTATTATATATTCTAAAATTGGTATATATATTAATTTATTTGAGTAAGGACGAAAGATAATTCTAAATTTTTTTTTTTAAATCATGAGATGTTTCTATACTATTTAAATCTGGGATTAATTTTTTCTCAAGTGTTGACTACAAGTTATTTTTAGTGAGTTTTAAACTCTTATGCTACAAATAAATTTACTTATATAAAATTTAATTTATCAACTAAATCACACCTACTATATTTATAATACTTCAATTTTAAGAACAAAATTGGAAGCTAATTCGCAATATATATTTACATATCAAAGCGTAATAATATTGTATACATAATATAATATGCAGATAAAAATATATAATTGTATATATAATGATTATGAGGTCTCATGACTCATGGCCTAACGATTGCTCGATACCTTAATTTGACTCGAAGTTAATTTAGTCAAGTTGATAGAGATAGAAATAAGTTAGATATTTTATTAGAGACTTATAACTTAATTTATTTAACGCTTAGTTTGACTTGACTGTTTAATAGAAAGGTCAAGTCAAGATTTTTATAAAATTTATTTAGTTAAATAGATTAAGTTTTAAGTCTTTGAAAAAGTATTTTAGGTTTAGTAGGTCAATTTATTTAATTATATATATTATTATTTTATATGTATTATGAAATTTTAATATTTATATAATATAATTAACTTAATAAATTATATAATATTTTTTTAAAAATTTATATCTATTTACTTATATAAAAGTCTAAACTCATTAGTCTATCTCGTTGACTTATTTAGAGACAAACTTGTTGACATATTTGAAAGTTTTATTGTAAAGTATACATTTTAAACAGATTCTCAGGTCAAACAAGATTTTTAAAAAGATTAGACCAGGCATTGAAAAATGGTCAATGTTAAATACATAAGCTAGACTCAGGCTTCACATTTAAAAAATAAATTAGATCCGTTTAAGGTAAAATCTAGTCAAAGCCAACCTGTTTCCTCCCCTATACGTTGGATTATTAAAATTAAGCTTGATATAAATTTTGAGTTGGGTTTGAATCATATTTTATGTCGATTCAACCAACTTGATTTTAGCTATTATATTAAAATTTATAATTTTATAAAAATTAATAACAAAATATAAGATTTTTTTGACATAAATTAATATTTTTTATATTAATATAATTTATTTTAAAATATATATTATAAAACATCACATAATTTTATTTTATATTTTAAAAATTTATAATTTAACTATACATAATATTTAAATTTATAAATTTTATTTAAATATCAAATTAACTAAATCTTAATCCGAATACTACTTAAATCATGATGCAATGAAATCTAGATCTTAAAATTTTACTCAATAAAAATATCAAATTAAGTTCAAGCTAACTTAAACATGACCATGATCACCCCAACCTATGCTTATGTGTTACAACCAAGATAGCTACGGTTGCTTCCGCCCCCGCTTTTCAAAACAGCCAACCCCACTGTTGAGCCCCCCCAAAAAAAAAGGCAACACATTCCCTAGTAATATAAAATGGCACACAAACCCTAACTTGTGTGTGCTGCGCCTCCCCACAGAGAGAGAGAGAGAGAGAGAGAGAGAGAGAGAAGAGGTGGTGGTGGCTGCTGCGGAAGTGTTCTCTGGCAACAAAGAATAGGATAGCTTTCGCAGCAGCAAACCAACAATTCAGATGGCTCGATCTCTCTCACAAGCCAACCGTTTCCTCTCCCTTGTTCCTGATGCTCTTTCCTTTTCTCTTCATCGGTCAGTTCCAATTCATGCAATGCAACCCTTCCCCCCCCCCACACACACACACACTCTTATTCTTTCTTTTTCGTATATACTTGCATGCTGCTTTAACAATTCCATCAATATGTTATGTTCTATTGGCCTCACATATTCTTTTTTCATGATACATATATTAAATTAGCAATTTAGCACCTTTTTTTCATTTTTATATTTTAAAACAGAGAATGTTTATTTGTTAACTCGTATTATTTATTTATTTATTTTTTGTAATTGGATTGACTATGTGATGTTTGTGGCATATAAATATATTTATGTTATTATATGTTTTATGTATGTATATACTGCTATACATTACAGGCGAGGCTATGCAGCGGTGTCTGATGTTTCAGTGAGAGGTGGTGGATTGGATAGGATTGGGAGTAGTAGGAGTGGAATGGTGGGGAAGGTTGAAGAGAAAGGCGTGGCCAGAAATAATGGATCGGAGGCCTCCTCAGCTTGGGCCCCAGACCCAGTCACGGGTTACTACAGGCCCATCAATCACACCCATGAAATTGACCCGGCGGAGCTCCGACGGATGCTCTTGAATCACAAAGTCAGATCATCATCCCCCTAGAGCAGGAGCCAGGAGGGGCCACCCACACCACACCCCCATTCCATCAAATCATGCTCATGCTACCTGCTTTTGTTTTATCTATCTATCAATCTATATCCTTATCATAAACGAGTGTTTTGAGTATTATTATCTCTTTCTTTTTTTTGTAAGCTAAATGAGTTGTAGACTACTAGACTTGTTAGTTTATGTTTCTTATTATGTTTGCGTTAGATTTTAGTGCATGGTGGTGGTGCTCAGCCTATCTATTATTTATGAATATTAAGTGGAAAATATAAATCTAGAATTTGTGATCCTTTGGAATGAAATGTTTTTTAGTACTATTGTAAGCTAAATTTCAACTTTCAATTCACGATAAGTGGTATTAATGAAAATTAAAATCAAAGGAGTATGTTTACACTTCATCACGCTCTCGTCTCAAACTTCATCGGTTCAGTTTGGTTGGTTTTATAACTGAACCTCAACGTAGCAGATTCCCTTTAAATTCATACCGATAAAGGCTTACACATTGAGCAAAATCAAACTGTTCAGAACTGGTTTTGAGGTTTACCTGGATGGGTAATAAGTAGTTGATTCTTCTTCGTTAGTGGAGCAAGAAGGTAGGTATTTGTAAAAGACACTTCGATACTTCAGTCAATAGTTACGCGAAGAGGGTAAAATGTAATGAGAATTAAGCGTACATTATCTCTCTTGTTTATTGTATTTATATGAGCATACGAAATTTTTTGACATATAAGCATTTAGTGCATGCTGAATGTTGCTTTCTAAATCATGGCTACATGATCATGGGAGACAAGATTGTAGGAATATGATCAACCCAAGGCTATTATTTTTTTGTCTTTACTTGTTTACTTATATGGGATATAATCAGGATTTGTTCGCAGTTAATGTTTTGACTGCTTCACTTACATTGTCACGCTTGGGTGTCAACTTGACGAGTGAAGTTGTTCCAGTTCTTTGAGTTCATAACTCGGTCCATAACACAAACCAACCCAAATAACTTATGATGGTGTGTTTTGGTCTTGAGGGACCACAGGTAATTTATTCCAGGAGTTTGGAATAGTGGGGTAAGGAAGACCTTCGAAAGAGATAGAACTCTTAGCCCAACAAAGTACAGACTGTAGAATTTGGAAAGCAATGTTTCATTGCTGACCCCGAATTCGCACAGAAATTCTAAGGGAAAAGTACTGGGCCAATGGGGCCTCAAATAATTCCGCTTTCGATTCAGAGAAGCTCTGAATTTTAATCAAATGGATATTAAATTTAAGTATTGAGGGTCATGTAGTATTGAAATATTTAATATGTATCATATTAGATATTTCTATACTTTAAGTTTATATATATTTTAATTATTTTTAAAAAATTTCCTCTATCAACATTTCTGAATTGTGTCATATATATATCTTTTAATTATTTTTTAAATTTTTCCTCTATCAACATTTCTATATTGTGTCATATCTATGTCCTGTATTTGTATATGTGCTTGCTAGATTAAGAGTTAATCTTCTCATACAGCCAACAGGAAAAGAAAAAAAAACATAAGCAACATCAAGAAGAGAGAAGACCCACCATGCATCACGAAAAGTCTAAGCGTGAAATTATTTGTATTTGCAACCTCATCAACATACACCAATAAGGCAGTGAAAGAAGAACCAGTCCCTTTGGTGAAAAGGGTTAGTCATTTCTGGTTTGGCTAAGAGGACAGAAGTGAAAGTTATGAAAGTGAAGGGATAAAGTGAGGCAAAATGCGGGAAAATGAGAGAGCTCAGAGTTTCAGAGAAGCATGATTTCGTCTTCTGATCCATATTGAGATTGAATTTGGTGAAAAATGGAGAAGTGACTTTGTTTTATTAACAGTCTTATATACACGAGATTCAAGATTCAACTAACTGCTTTACAACAGAATTTAACTAAGGTAACTTATAACTAACTTGACTAACAACCCATCATTAATTCCAGTACATCAACAACTAACCGTGATAATACACAACTAATTTTGCTATGTAGAGTGTGTACCATATCCGTTATAGAATTAAAAATATAGTTAATTGATGACCCACAAAGCTGAACCATTAGTGTTATGTTCTTTTGCTTCGTCTACTTCCTTAAACAAATGACAATAAACGGCTGGCTTTTCTATACAGCTGTGCATATGGATTACTCGAGAGATAATGTCTAAAAAATTAGTACGACTGCCAAGTAGCTGCAAACCAGAGAGCCAACAATAAATGCTACAAATACAAACTGTGACTGCAAGATCTTGTATGTGAATGCAATCTAGGGGACCACATCAACTCCGTCTCCAACCATGTTCCTGTATTTGACTATTGACTATTGAGGAACCTTTTCTGAATAAAAAAATAGAAATTGTTCATGAACTTAAAAAAGAAGGAAATGAATAACAATCACAAGTTATTTATAAGGGGGAAAAAATCATCAACAGCTTATTAAATTGCTTATAATTAAGTTACATAACATACCCATAACATGGCCAAGAGTGATTCTATATATCTTCCCCGTTGTGTCCACACCACTCAAACATGTGTATGCATGTGAATTGTGAATAGTGATTTTACATAAACTTAAATAAAAATCACATATGGCATCATAGTGTGAACTGAATTACAAGATGGAAGCTACAAAGAATACAACCAAAATCTCAAGTAAAAGAAACCACAAGATGACATAGTGAATGCAATAATAAATGGCTTCAGGAGAGTACTCCAGTCTCCATAGCTGATGATCATAACCCACCCACCTGAATATAAACAAGAAACAAACAACTATCCAAAAAGAAATATAGAAAAAGAAAGAATTGGAAGAGGAGATTAAAAGTATTACATTACTAATGAAGGAAAATTAAGACCCAACTAGAAGATAAACAGATAATTAAGTAATAGACAGAGTAATTAACAGCATGCTAATGTGTATAAACCAAATTGAAGCCTCCAAATGGTTTTTTTCTTTTTCCCCTTTCTGCTTCAACCACTGACAGTGAGCAATGAAGGAATAGCTGATAAGTTTGGTGTGGCATTCTTATCAGAAGCATCTCTAATGATATCCCTCTTGTTGACCTTAGAAGAGGTTTTGCTGCCAAAAGCTCTCATAGGACTAGCAAATGCCCAACCCCAGCTCCTACCCCTACCATGAGGGAGTGCCACACCCACTGATTCCCCATTATTCATGCCATTATCAGCAGAGGATGAAACCCAATAAGATGAAGATGATGATGAAGAAGAGGAGGAAGTCATCATGAACCCACCAAATATGCCACCACACCTCACTCTTTCCTTCATGCAGTTGTGGTGATCGCCACCACGGTTCACGGCGGCGCCAGCTGCAGCAGCTACCTTAGTCTTGCCTTCACGTTGAGACTCCACCCTCCTGAGAGTGCAATCGCCAAACCCAGTAGAGATTCTCTCAAAGAAATCACCAGAGAAGCTTCTGCTACCACAACCAACAGATCTAGATCTCGAAACCTTGCGCTCCAAAGAAGTAGCAGAATCATCCACTTCCACAACCATGTCACTCTTCCTTCCCAGAGAAGAAACCAAGCACTTGTCTCTTGAGGTGCATGCAGCGTTAACTGCTGAGATCCTTGGGCTACAATTGCTGTTCCTGAAGCTCTTGGCATCAAACTTCTTGGTGGAAGAAGAAGAAGGTGAGGGTTTTGAAGAGAGATAAAGAAAAGACCAAAACCCGTTTCTTTTTCTGGGACTGAAATCTTCATTGACTATGTCATCATCATCCAAGAAGTGGCCTCTTCTTGGAGTGGCAGTGGACTTGCTGCGCTTGAAGATGATATCAGAGGTAGCAGAAGATGATGAGGAGTTGGTGGAGGGTTTGTTGTTCTTCTTGTTCTTGTTCTTCTTTGCTAGAAGAAAAGGGAGGCGTGACCGCTCATGATGATCAGCAGCGTTCTTTTTAGAGGGAAGGACAGAGAGGGAAAGAGAAGAAGAGGAACCAGCAGCTGTGGAAGTAGTAGTGATAGAAGAAACAGTGGCAGTGTGGGATCTGAAGGAAGGGGAAGAAGATGAAGAAGAAGGAGAAGAAGAAGAAGAAGAGGAAGAAGGAGGGATAGGGAAGGAGGAGGAGACAAGCTTGCCAAGCTTCTCTTGAAGGCAAAAGGCACAGATCCCACCTGGGTTGTTTCTGTGAGGATGGTTCATGCATTGCATTCCATCACTACCCATGTCATCATCGCCTACACATACCCTTCCTCCACCTCCTTTGTTTCCTTCTTCCATGTGGATCATCCTATTCTTTGTGGGGTTCTTCCAAATGCTTGATTTTAGATTTTCCTTTGAAATGGATCATCTACTTTCTCCACTACCACCCTGGAATTATGCTTTTGCTTTCCAACACACCCAACTACCCAAGAGAGAGAGAGAGAGAGACAAAGGGATATGGGGTTGAGGAAGAAAGAAGCAAACAAGGAAGGGATCAGAAGAAGGTGTAATTGAGAGAGGATGAAAAGGAGATAGAGAAAAAAGAAACTGGAAATTGGCATTGAAGTAAGTAAGGGTTGGGAGGGATGATGCTGCTGGTGTAGGGTGTAGTAGAGGTACTGGAACAGGGGAGACTCCCCAGGAGCACGTGGGATACTGACTTGGAAATGTATAAAAAAGTGCTGCAAGAGACAAGCGAAGCCCGAGTAATATGAAAAAAAATGATCCTCTCTCGGAAGATGATAACTAGAGTAAACCTACGATTTAATCTTTAAATTGTAAAAACAGGTGATATTAGTCATTAATTTTTAAAATTATAATTCATTAATTAAATTAATCTTTATATAAAGACTAATATAATAAATATTAACAATTAATTTGATTAATAAATTATAATTTTAAATATTAATATGATTAATTCTTTAAGTCAGAATTTAATATATTCGATGTTTATAATTTTAAAGATTAAAATAAGTGTTTATTTTGATAATTATGTTGGTGAGAAGTTTTAATATGTATAAATCTATTATAATTAGTTATAAAGTCTATTAATTATATAAAATATAAATTATATCTTTATCTCTTTAACATAATTTTTTTATATTATTCACAAAAATATGAAAGAATCATAACCCAATTAGTATTTTAGACTTATTTATATTCAACAATAATTTTAAATCTTCTTAATTAATCCTCATACAAATATTTCTAATTTCTACATAAAGAAATGACTGTTTTTATGTTTATTTACATTTTTATTAAATTTTAAAAGGATTATTAAGAAAAAAATTTAAATAAATATAATAAAACTCTTCTAAATCTTTTGTTTATCAATTATATTTAAAATTATTTAGAATAGTTAGTTAATTTAAAAATTATATTTTCATAGCACTAAATACACTTAAAAGTAAATTAATAACTTACTTCATAGAATTATTATTCACTTACAGTTTAATATCTAAATTTAATTATATATATAAGTTAGTCCATAAATTTCTAGAATTCGTGTCAATATTTTTTTATCAAACTTTAATCCATAAAATGTACTAACTTGAACAAATTTTATAAATTTGGTGACTAACTTGTACAATAATCAAAATCAACGATTAAATTGTAAGTGAATAATATTTTTAATAAATAGATTACTAATTTACTAAAATTTCATATTGTAATTTTCTCCTTTTTTATCGATTCGTGAGAGTATTTATTTATCTTTTATCACCATGTCTAGAAATGAGTAAATAAACCAATTTGGTCTCTATCAACTTAGCACGAAACAAGTTGCTCATAAACAAGTCGAATCAGGTTGGCTCATGTTTTAAACAAGGTTAATAAAGTGTCAATCCTAACTCAACTCGTATTAGCGTGAAGGCAGTGCATTCATTACTTTTTTTTATTTATATAGGTTTTTTTTTTTATTTTATAATTACATAGAGTTGTAGATGTTATTTAAGCATTTGAATTATTGAAATCATTTGAGCTACAAAAGTTTCTTTTTATTATTAAGCAAAAGAATTAGTTAAAAAAAGTGTTCATATAGTTATTTTTTAATAAATGCTTAGTGGGTAACGCAAAGTGACTTTCAAATTAACAGGTTGCAATCTGTTTAACTTGCAGGTTAAATAGAATGAACTAAAAAATCCACATTTAAATGTATCTGTAAAATACTTAGTCTTTATCTACACGAATTGTGAATTAAATGGGCTCACTTGTGTGCAGCTAGTGATTTACCTAGCTCTAACCATGTCTTCCTTCATGCATGATGGCCGGTATGGCAGATGGCTCCAATTTCTTCCCTTTCATTCTTTTTATTATAATTCTTCTATTTAATAAAATTCTTAATTCTGAAGATGTGAAAAAAATTGATAAACGATCAAATATTAAAATTAAAAAAAATACAACCACACTTGCTTAAGAAAGAATAATGCTATGCAATTGTATCCAGTAATAACGATAGTAGAATTAAGTCAGTAATTGTTTGGGTCTTTGACTTCGTTTATCAAAAAAAAAAAAACAAAGGAATTATGCAAGTAAATAATTTAGAAAAACAACTTTGTGATAGATAGGAGATCATATTGGCAATAAATAAATGATATTTCCCAGTCAATTAGCTGCCCATAATAATTGTTCGACTGTTTCGTTTGGACCGTTTGGTGCTGGTATTGACTTTCAAAAAAAGATCCAAAAGCCAAAGACAAATGCAAGGACATCATCACCATAATCATCACAATGAAGTGTGTTGGCGTTTATTCATACTGTAAGATGATAATTATGAGGAGATAAAACTTGACCCTATGCCAAAACAAATTTTGCATTATTAAGCCTTAAGGGAACTACAGGAAATCCTTAATTGCATGAAGATCAACTCCTCCACCAATCAACACACCCGTATCCTACAAATCCATATACTTTTTCATTTTTCTTGCTGATACAACATCTTTGTGAAATTGATTGATGTAAAGTCCCGTTGTCTTGCAATTTGTCAATGTAATTACAGTACAAACGTCTTTTTTTTTTCTTCTTTTGAGATTACAGAATATTTTTCATATTTAACCCATTTAAATTACCAATAAAATTAATATCCATTTGACATGTAAATTTTTATATTTTTTAATATTTAAACTTGCGTCTTCGTTTACAAATTTTAATATTACCGACCACCTCAACTAATTATGATACAATTGTAAGTAAGTCAAGTTAATTGAGATAATTACCATTTTTGGTTTTTATTAAATGTAGATCGGCTGGATATCACCTCAGCTTAACTCTTAACTTTGGTTAAGCGATATAAAATGTTTACATTAGAATGGTAATACTTGTCATTGCATTTAAAATATAGAAAAATACTTGTTACACCATTATAATAACATATATTCTCTCATATCACTGTATATGATAAAATTAAAGTAAAATTATACAAAAAATGAAGTAAATTAAGTATAATTAAATAATAAAAATTATACAAATATAAAATAATATAAATATAAATGTGTGTAATTAATATTATTTTAATATATATATATATATATATATCTCAGGCGGTATTTAATTAAAAATGAAATAAAAGAAACTTTTTTATTTGTAATATAAATAGTAAATACTTTTGATTTCAAGAATATCTATAGGGATTTTTCAATTTTCATATTATAGAAGTCATGCAAGGAACTACTAACGTATTGCCTGGGGGCCGACAACCTCACAACCTCTTTAAAAATATCCATAAAGTTTTAATAATTATTTTGTAAAATAAAACTTAAACCCCTATAAAATTTATATTTGAGTACCCCCAATTTTTTTTCTATCACAAACTAAAAGACGACAATCGTAAAGAGATTAACGATTTTAAATGATGAGTTAGTAGCTTATAATAACTTCATTTCATTTTTGTTGACTAGCTAGTTGAGTCGTGCACACACACAAAGATGAGAAAATAATACGATGCTATGATCAGCTATATTAGATAAACCGCCACTTGTATAGATTTTATATACATACAGGTAGGGTTTTCATTCTGTATAAAATATTTTTGTAAATTATTTGAGAAAAATTTACTCTAACATACGTGTATAGCTAAGGATTTCCTATTGGTATTCTTCTTGGCATGCATGATTCTTCAGTTTTAACTGAAATATGAAATCAAATAAGAGGAGATTAATTAACTTTCCAGTAAATGCTTCAGAGTAATTGACATACGATTTCCTCCATTCGCAAACTCGAGATTCCAGTGTGGGTAAATAGATGAGCAAATTATTAATCATTTTCAAACAATCTAAACGGAAACAATGTAACGTAGGATCTCTATATATCAAAAGTTTTTAATTTGAAGAAAGGACATTTTTTCTACAAGATCATGCAATATTCTAAAAGCCAACTCATAAAGTAGAGAGCAATCTTTCTGCGGAAGTGAAAAAGGTATAGACACCAAATTTTTGTGTAAAAGTATGAGAGTTGCACACAGGGCCACAATTCCTGGACGTGAGGAGACACAGAAAATAAGAATGTATGCTAGCTAGGGTTCATACTATTAAACTAGGATGAAAAGTCTAAATTTGTACTCTGCTGATCAGATGCATATACGTATCATGCAATTGCTAGCTGTTAGATTGTTTTAATTATATCTATTATTACTCAATTTACCTGCTATCATTTATTAATAAAATAAATTTTCCGTTGTTGCAGCACTCACCCAAGCCACCAACTTTCTTATAGATATCTGTTTTTTTTTTTTAAGATTACTTTAAACCGTTACAAAAAAATAAAATGTAAACTTGTATTTTCAAAAATTGCGGTAAATAGTAAATATAAGTCTCATTTCTTGTGTAATTTTAGTATGAAGAAATTGCACCTAAAAAAAGAGGAAATCAGTTTATTACTCTTACACAACCGTGCAAGTTATTCTTTTTCCTTGCTTCTCAAAGTATTCTTGGTAGGTGATAAACTAATCTTCTAATATTATCAAGCATTTAAGTAAGGATTATTTCTAATAGTATTATATATATATATATATATATATATATATATATATATATATATATATATATATATATGAATTCTAAGATTGGCCAAGGCTACATGTTTAAGGATCCATTTGATACGAAGTATATGATAATATTTGATAGTATCAGACTTGATAATATAAAACTTGATAGTATAAAGTTTAATATGTAAAAATTTAAGATGTCATGATGTTTAGAATAAGGGTGTCAAGTGAATGGATTGATTTGATTTTGGATTGAATCATAATACATGGATCTAAAATAAAACATTAATCCATTTAAGATTCATAACAAAATTTTAATACTATGCAATTCATCCATGACCTAATTTAATGGATGAATATTCAATCCATCCATTAATTCATTTTAATTGATTGAATGGATAAATATTCAACCCATTCATTTAAAAAAATAATTTATTTCTAAAAAATTTCATTCTCTCTCTAAATAATATTTCTCTCTTTAAAAATTATTTTTCTCTCTCTAAAAAAATTCTCTCTAAAAATTTTCTTTTTCACTCTAAAAAAGTTTATAATGGCCAACAATCATGTTGAACAGAGAGAAAGTGGGTTCTTCTGATGTTGTAATTGGGTCACGGACTTGACCTTGTTTATTGTTGTAACTTGTAAATGTAACTGGTGCTAGAAACAGGGTAACATTAAGACTTGGATACAAGGTAGTCAATAATATTGAGCTTTGTTAGGACTTAGTTAACAAGATTTAAAATTATTCTTATATTTTTTTTATCAGTAAAATTATTCCAATGTTATTCAGACATTTTTTTTGTTATATATCTCTCCCCTGATAAACACATTATCGTCAAGCTTTCTTTCTTCTAAAGGCTAAAAAACTAAGTAACTTTATGTTATTTCTCTTCTAGAACGTGTTTGGGATAGTTGTGAAAATTAGATTATTTTAATAATCGATTATTATATAAAAGTTTTTTGTTATAATCAATTATAAAGATAATCTGTTTTGTTTAAATATTTTAACTGAAAAGTGATTTTAAAGATAATTTGTTTTATTTGGATGCAAAGAAAAAATTACTTTTATGTATTAAATTACCAAAAAGAGTATGAAGTTATTTGAATAGATAATTTGCCAAAATAGAAACGTGTCGAAGTTTTTTTTAAAAGTTCATAACCGATTAGGTCATTCTCCTAATTGGTTATTGTGTAAGTCAGAAGCCAATATCTAAAGCTTCTAACCGATTTGGTCATTTCCCTAATTGGTTATTGTATAAGTCAGGAGCCAATTTCTAAAGCTCATAAGCGATTAAGTCATTCCCCTAATTGGTTATTTGATAAGTTATGAGCCAATTTCTAAGGCTCCTAACCGATTAGGACAATCCCCTTGTGAACACCCAATTGTGTCCGGACCAAAAATAATAATAAAAATAAAAATTATGAATGACCAATAAGAAAAATTAGGTAATTCTGCTTCTATAAAAATAATAATAAGTAAAATAATGATTAAAATGTTACAAAAATAAATAAAAATAAATAAGACATGCAAAAAAAAAAAAAAGGGTTTGGGCTTGGATCCATTGGGCTTACTCACTTACCCAGATTCACCCCGTGACCCAGATCCACCCATCTACCCGGATATACCCATGACCCGGATCCACCCATTTACCCATTCATATTTTTCTTCTTTCTCCTAACCTAGCTGCAGCACGTTCTCCACTCCCTCACGCAACCAGTCAGTGCAGCCCCCATCACGAGCTCCAACGCACCATGGAAGTAGCATTCAGCGACCCCAAGGACAAGAACAACCACCAAACGGTCCTTCCCCCCATGGATTTGCTTTAACCCGCGAACCTCCGAGCTTTACACTCCTCTACACAAAGCAAGCAACCATCACTCCTCTCCTGACAGAGCTCAAGGCGCGAGGATGCCATTTTTGGGTAGATTGCAGTGTTTAGAAACCGGATCTTACATGGAGTAGAGTGAATACGCACAAAAATGGAAGATTTGAGAAGATGGGAGCTCTGCAACACGGGAACCATAAGCAACCATCACCCCTGTGTTGAGAGAACTCAAGGCGCGAGGATGCGATTTTTGGAGATGTGAGAAGACTCGGGCTCAGCAACCCGAGAAACCTCCATTTTCCCCTCATCTAGGCTTCTATAAAGGACGAAAAATCAGAAAAAAGGGGGTTGAAGAAGTTCTTTTGGTGAGAGTCTTAGAAAACTTGTAATAGGGAATTTGAGAGAGGAAGAACTGATCAGAATAACTTCTATTCTCAACAACTTGAAAAAATTCCCATCTGGTAATTTTAGTTTGGCTTATTGTTTTTTTTATTTGCTCCTTTTCCATTGTTGTACTGAAGATTCGAAATGAAATAATTTTTTTTTAGTGTTTCTGGCTTGATTCTGTACAGAACGTAAACTTAGTGCCTAATGTATGAACTTTTCCTTTTAGTTTAACTTCATTTTATTGCCTTTTCCTCTGCTTGATAGAGTGATTGAACCGTGGCCCTCCATCTTGGGTTATTTTTCTTTCTCTACTCTTGCCTGCTCTTGTATGAATGGAAGCTGCTTGATAAAATGCCTAAACCAGTTTGGATTATTCTAATATTGAAAATTTTCTCAATGTGTTGATCCATTGCCATAAGGATAACCCTTTTGATTGATTATCTATTTTTGATTTCTCAAGACTGCATATACTGGTGTGCTCAAATATGACCAATTAGTCACTTTTGTTGTCTTGATCCTAACTCTCATTTTTGGTGACAAGTTGTGGGGTCAAAATAGACCATTGGGTTATATCTAGTTTAAGGTGACCAATGAATCACGTAGGAATCAGTTCTGTTCCTTCTTTGAGTATTTGCATTAAGGAAGTGATTTATATTGTCTTGTGATGCCTCTGTTTATTTGTTAAAGTGTTGATTAACTTGTATCCTTGATGCTCTTTTATACTATGAATTCAAATTCTGCTTTGTTGTTGAACATAGAGTGAAGTTTGTTGGCTTGGGATTTTTCGCTATGGCATATCATGCCTGTTTAAGATGCCTGTTTAAGGTTATGACTATGTTCATCTTGTTATAAAATAATGCAATTGGGTTTTGTTTCCTTTTTTCATGAGATAAAAATGAATGCTGGGTTCTTGCCTTGGATGCCATAAGGTGCTGGTTCAACCACAAGAATGTTTAGTTGTGAGAAATTAATGACTAATAAAGGGGCTTGTTGTGCATGACAAAAGTTAGCTTCATTTCCTAGTTGTTAATTTTGTGGTACGTTAGAGTGAACTAGTCCTATGATTTGGTTATGTTCACAATTTGTTAGACTAAACAAAAGTAAAAAAATAGGAAGTTTAGCCCTGTTACATGCTGCAAATAAATTTTGTTTTGGGCTTGATCTCTTATATGACAGATTCTGATTAGAACTTGATGAACTTGGGGATAATCCATGGTGGAGTGAACGTTTGCTCGTTGATTTAAAATATGATACAAAGCTTTGCATCCTTGTTATGCGCCTGTCTTCTGTTATTATCCTGTTAATATAGATTTTTTCGTTGTCTGGACCACTAACAAGGTTGCTATCCTTTTCTGGCGATAATACCAGTTTTTATCTCTTTTTACACATACGTAAATCAGTGGTTCTATATCCTTTGAAAAGCTCGTTTGCAAATAAATGGTCAAATTTGTTAGTTTCAATTCTAAAATCACCTGTCAATCAGGTTGGTTCAATAGTCAAAGGCCAAACAATGTGGATCACGCTTTTCTCTTCTAATTTTCACTTACCTATATATACATATATATAAATATATAAATATACATATATATAGTAATATATATATACATATATATATATAATATATATACATATATATATATAATATATATACATATATATATGTACGCATCAGTACACGCTAGCTTTTGTCATTAACTTTTTTTTGTTTTGTTTATTTATCTTTTGAAGTTTTTTTTTTTACCTTATGAACAATTTTTCATTTGAATCTTTTTTATTCTAATAAAGTGGGATTAACTGAATCATGATAGTTTGTTAATTTTGCATTGTTCTTTTAGAATCATTTAAGTTGTGACAACTCAATGATTTTAAAAAATAAATAAATAAATAAATAATTGTTTTCCTTTTTAAAAAAAAACCCTTTTTTTATAATTCATCTGTTTATTTCTTTTTTTATATAAAAATGGTAAAACAAATATTTTCATAAATTGTTAAGAATTTACACAATTAACTTAAGGTACTGTTTAAGAACGAGTGTGTTAGGGGTGCTGTGGGATTAAGTTTCCACCCTTCCTTATCCATAATCGACTCCCGAATCCAATCTGGTTCCAAAGACCATTTTCAAAGAAAGATTTTTCAATTTTTTCTAATTTAAATAAAATTGGTGGCGACTCTATTTCTTTTTTCCTAAAATCACAAAGAGTTGTTATTTTTCGCCGCAATCTCGGTCGCGACAGATGGCGACTCCGCTGGGGAGTTTGAGAGTCAAGCTTTTGAAAGTTGATTGTGCAAATTTTTGTAACTTTTATATGTTTGTTTTACTCATTTTTGTTTTTACTTTATTTTTGTCTTGTTTTTATATTTTATTTAAATTATTTATTGATCACTTTAACTGTGATTCTATTTCATCATGCAAACTTTAGGATAAAAGATTTTTGGGAATCTTGTTTTGTGTTCATGTTGTTTTGTAGGATGTAAATAGTCTCTAGGATTATGAAGGTTTGCATACTCCTTACACACACTGCACCTACACGTTTATCACACACATTCGAGTGGGGCCCTGTACCTGGGTCTGAGTGAATCTTGAGTTAGGTAGAGGTTGAGTAGTGGTAGCCATTTTGGATGTACATCCTATTTGGTTATCGCGAAAACCTTATCTAGAGCGTACCTTTTTTTCATGAATGTCCCGCACCTAGTGGTTCACCCACTATTTGTGGTCAACATTCTGATATGGGACTTAGCTTTAGAGGCCTTTAGAATAGTAAAACCACCAAAGGAAAATTCTCACGAATTAGACAGCCTTATAGATCTTTAGGGTAGAACTCCTCAAATTTAAGGCAATCCTTTAAGGCACCAAGGGAGCGTATCTTTTCATTATATTTAATTTTATCTGTCATTGCATTTTTTTTAAAAAAAATCATACTTTGCATCTTTGCACCATGTTTTCTTTGCAATACCCTAATTTTTTTCCTTCCTGAGGCAGTTTTGTTGAAGAATCGTTAGAACTCGACCAAGATTTGACAGTGAGTATCTTTGATAAAAGAAATATGGGATCAGATCATAAGGATGCAAGCTTGAAGAAGACTCTACGACTCAAGGCTAATAAAGTTCACACTGAAAGCCTAGTGGTTATGGGACGAATGTTGAAGAAGACTCAATGTTTGACATTTGCAGCAAAGTATGGAAAGGTTCTGAATCTGTTAGAGGTGGATGTACAAGTGGAAGCAATCACCGCAGTGGCCCAATATTATGACCCTCCTCTCAGATGTTTCACTTTTCAGGATTTCCAATTAGCTCCCACTCTCGAAGAATTCGAGCAAATCCTAGGTTTGTCATTGGAAGGTAAAAGGCCATACTTTTATAAAGGACACTATGCATCCATCCAAACTGTGGCGAACGTTTTGAAAGTGCACGCAAGAGACCTCCAAGGTGTGCAGCAGAATAGGAATGGAACCAAAGGGTTTTCAAGAGAGTACCTCGAAGGACAGATGCGTCACTTAGCGAACAATGGTGATTGGGAGGCTTTCATGGATGTGCTAGCCCTCACCATTTACGACACAATTTTGTTCCCTAATATTGATGATTACGTGGATTATGCAGCAATCGATGTGTTCCTTGCCTGCAAATTCCACACCGATAACCCTGTCCCAGCCATTCTCGCAGATGTTTACTCTACCCTGAGCTTTTGTCACGAAATGAATGGTAAAAGAGTCCTCTGTTGCTTACCGGTGCTGTATGTTTGGCTCACAGCTCATGTTTTCAATAGATCATACAAAGCAGAGTGCCCTATCGCTGACTTTAACCTATACCAATTGAAGGTCAAGAATAGCCACGAATGGGCGGACCACTTGGCGAGATTGGAAGAAAAGCAGATAAGATGGTATCCTCGATGGAAAGATGTAGAAACTATCATCTACCAGTGCGGAAGGTTTCCAAACGTACCCCTCATGGGTACACGAGGATGTATTAATTACAAACCAGCCTTGGCACAGCGACAACTCGGTTATCCCATAATGGGGCCACCTGCAGAAGCCCAAATAACCTCTTTTGTTCTTTCCTATATAGATACGGAAGACACTGAATCACTTCGGGAGATCCGAAGTGCTTGGGACAAGGTCATTCGAAAAGGAAAAGAACTGGGAGTCAGAAATTGTGCAGCCAAGGAAGATTATCGCCAATGGGTTAAGGACAGAGTTCAAGAAATCAAGTTGCCATTCAGGATCCCGGCAACCCCTATGGTTGGTGAACCTTCACCTCGGTCGTGATCGAGAATGAAGAGATGAAAGAAATGAGAGCAATGTTTATGAAAATGGAAGAGGAAAAGAGAAAAATGGAAGTCGAGTTGAGAGAGATCCGCCAGGCATGTGCGGCCTTGAAGCGAGCAAATGCTGAAAAAGACCACACTCTTGAAGGGGCTAATAAAAAGATGAAGGCAGAATGTGATTACCTGCTAAAAACCAAACAGTGTCTAGGGGCAGCAAACAAGGAATTAGGGCTCATGCAGTAAAGAAAGGGACAAGGTTGTGGTGAAAACCAACAACAGTGAGGAGCAACTCAAGAGTGCCAAAATAACCCAGAACAATACAATGCGGCTGGTAGAAGAAATGAGGCAGCAAATGGGAGTGGCATCTAAGCGATATGAAGATATGATAAAAGATAAGAAGCTACACATGAAAGAGACAGTTGCAAAATATGAGGCAGCATTACAACAAGGACAAGAAAATATGAAAAAACTGATGGATCAGGTGGAACAACAAAAAGGGGACATCGATGGATGGAAGGAGGAAGTTCATTTTTGGATGAGTCGCTTTACAAAATTGGCATGTTTGACTAATTCGGCAATTGCGGATACTCCATATCATTTGAAGAAGGCTGATCAGATGGTCAACCCTTTTGAAACACTGGTAAAAATCAGTGATTTCATTGAATACTGTAAGAACCTTATAGGGCAGATAAAACAGATGGCTAAGGCCTATTCAGATAGGGAATAGTTTCTTTCGGCTAGGTCATGATGTACTCATCTAAGAAGCAATGTATTGTTATATCTTTTCAGTTGAATGAATGAAGTACGCTTGTGTGGGCACTCTTTTTTTTCCTCTATCCCCATATTTCGCTGGAGACTTAATACTTTTGAACGAGACGTTCTGGGTAGTAGTCACAACAAACAATATCAAAGATACTCATTTCAAATTTACTTGGTGCAAAATCACTAACGGTCCTCTAACGGTCCTCTAACAAATAATGAACATAATCACTGATCTTCTAAAATTTTCAGGTAAAAACGTTGAACCATTGCTCGTCCTCGGAGAACGCAGATTGCACAAACCCGGGCCTACAGAACTAGATCGCAAACTAGGCTGCAAGAGATGTCGAACTCAGAAAGAAATTTAAGTCAAGAGATGGATGAAATGAGAGAAAGGATTAATACAATGGCGGAAGGACAATCAAGGGTCGAGGATTTACTGAGACAGTTAACCGAGACCCTTAGAACAACAAATGGAACATCTATCGGCACTAGGATAAATGCAAATGCAAGCAACAATGTGAATGAAGAGGATGATTCCATGAACGAAAATCATGAAGGAGAGAAGAATAATGTAGAAGTAACTCGTGAACAGCCGGTGAAAATATTCCTGAACAGCAACTCGGAAAAAGAAAAATTAAGAGATAAGTTGATTGGAAAGATGCAAGAGCTAATTAAAGCCATGCAAGGCCCTAATCTGTATGGCTCGGTAGCAATTGACGAACTGTTCCCTGAGGTTGAAGTTAATATTCCCAAGGACCTCAAAGTACCAGACTTCTCGAAGTATGATGGGAGCACCAATCCAAAGTTTTATCTGAAGACTTACCTCACCAAAATGGCCATTTGGTCACGAGATCAAAAGTTCTTAATCAATTTCTTCCACGAGAGCCTGACTGGGTCGGATTTAGAATGGTACATGCAACTTGACCATTCAAAGGTTTCTTGCTGGGATGATCTGACAAGTCTATTCTTGGAGCAATATCGATTCAATATCGACACCGCACCTACCCGAGAACAACTAGGGGAAATGCACAAAAAGAAGGACGAAACTTTCAAGCAATACGCTCAAAGATGGAGAATGTTAGCAGCCCAAGTTCAACCACCATTGACTCCATCAGAAATGAGCTCGTATTTTATGGGGACCCTAGGAGCACCTTTTATTGGGCTGATGGCAGGCGTCGCCGACAGAGATTTTTCTGATCTAATTTCAGCTGGAGAAAGGATTGAAAATCTTGCAAAAGCAGGAAAATTACCTACTGGGAATACTGAGAGTAATTTTCCTAAGAATGTGGCACCAACAAGGAAGCAAAATCCAGAAGTCAGTTATGTGCGCCAACAAAACTCAAGTTTTCCTCGTAATCCACAACCATACACTTCTTATCAAGCCCCTTCACCCGCTTTTCCGGCTTACCAGACTTCATACCAAGTTAATAATGTTCCTTCACCACGTCCCGTCTATACCAATCGTCCTCCCGCACCTCAAAATCTAGGAAACCAATGGTATGCTCGACCCCTGTCGAACCTACCCCCTTTTCCAAAGTTGCCAATATCTAATGCTGATTTGTTTCAACAGTTGTTCGATGCATATTTGGTTGCATGTGTTCCTTCTCGCCCTATGGTGCCTCCATTTCCAGCCTGGTACGATCCCAACGTGACTTGCAAGTTCTATATGGATAACCTAGGACACTCAATCGAAGATTGCGAGGTATTTAAGACCACAGTGAGGAGATTAATTTCCTGCGAAAAGCTAGACTTTGAAGAGGAGAAGGGACCTAGCATTACTAGCAACCCAATTCCAAATCATGGGAAGGGGATTGTAAATGCATTAGAAAAAGAGAATGAAGGACTTCAAAATGTAGCGGATGTCAAAACTCCTATGAAGACAATATTCCAAGGTCTTGTCCAAGCAGGCTATTGTTCCTCAGTAGCCTTGGGTGATGTTAATACTGAAGCTCACTGTGAATACCATATAGAGAAGGGGCACGATATTGAAGGTTGTCAAGAGTTTAAGGCTCAGGTGCAAAGATTCATGGCTTTGGGGGTAATAGATGTTACCCAAGCAAGAGGGTTCGCAAAAGAGATAGATGTTGTGGAACGTCTAGTCCTCAAACTCCCGCGTACTAGTGAAGTTCCAGATTCCCAGAAAGTTGTCATAGCAATAAAGAAGCCTATTCCTTTTCCCTATAGTGATACACATGCTGTACCTTGGAAGTATGATGTCAAGGTAAAAACACAAAGTAATATAGGACAAACCGCTTCAACCTCTATTGCCCAGACCGCAGAGCCCGCACAAGTAGTGTCGAGCATCGTGGGCATAGGAGGGATCACAAGAAGTGGCAGGTGCTATGGGCAAGAAGATAAGATCGGGAAGGGAAAAGCAGGCTTTGTAGAAACAAAAGAAGATGATGAAGAAGAATTCCTAAAAATCATGAAGTAAAGTGAGTATGATGTGGTAGAACAACTCAGAAAGACTCCAGCTCAGATCTCTCTATTGTCACTCATCATGAATTCTGAACCTCATCGCAAAGCACTGCAGAAAGTGTTAAATGAAGCTTATGTGAAGCTGGATGTTACCCCAGAAAGCTTAGTGAACATGGTAGACCCAGTAAGGCACATCAATGTGATCCCCTTCTCAGAGGAAGAAGTGGTACGTTCGATAGGGAATAACCCACGTGCTTTGCATATCACTTTGAAATGTCAGGGGTATGTAGTCGCAAAAGTTCTGATTGATGGGGGTTCTGCCTTGAACGTCCTCCCGAGGACAACCTTGTCCCAGCTAGCTATGAGTGTAGAAGACCTTAAGCCTCAAGAAATGACAGTGTGGGCCTTCGATGAAAGGAAAAGAGGAATTTTGGGAGAAGTGACCCTTCCACTTGAGATAGGCCCGAGCTGCTTCCAAGTGTTGTTTCAAGTAATGGATATTGAGCCTACATATACTATGCTTTTGGGAAGACCATGGATCCATGCTGCTGGCGTTGTTCCCTCGACCCTGCACCAATGTCTGAAATACATTGAAAATGGATGCCTGGTTACAATTCGAGGAGAGGAAGAAATCTTACTGATGAAACCTACTTCAGTGCCTTATGTTGAAAACACAGAGCTGGAGGGGGAAAACTTCCTACACAGTTTCCAGTTGGTGGAATCGAAGGCCAAGAAGGATGAGTCGTCCTCTAAAGATGTTCATCAAGTTGTGACTCGCATTATGACCAATAATGGTTACCAAGCCAGAAAAGGTTTAGGGATTCAACTACAAGGAACCAAGTCTATGATCACCCTGCCAGAGAACAAAAACAGATACGGTCTGGGATATGAGGCACCTTTGGAAGGCATGATGAAGCACAATTTGGTTCTCGATGAAGGAAAAAGGGAGAACGAAATGGAAAAGACGATTCCTCATCTGAAGGAGACATTCCCCATCCCTGCCGAGGTTATCAATGGAACCTCCAATCATTGGGTCCGGCTAATCATTAACAATGTAGACGAGGACTCCGAAGATGACTATGTTATCCAGCCTGCTGTCAACTCGAAACCTCTGAACAATTGGCGATCTGAGGCGTTAATGGATGTGATTGTCATAAAGTAATTATTTGGTCATGATGTTATCTTAGACTTTTGTAATGTTGAATTTATGCTAACTCTTGTCGAAGCTTTAAAGTAATGAACTTGTGTGTTTTTCCAGTATAATTCTCTGCTCATGTTATCCTTCATCAAAGTTTCAATGCAATGAACTTGTGTGTTTCTCAGTTGACTCACTGTTTTAATTCTTTTCTATCTTTGATTTACGTCTTTGCTTAGCCTTGTCCAATTACCATATTTTCTTTCTATTTCCAATCGGGCATAAATAAATCTTCCAGGGATTTGGGTCTGGTAGAGGCATTGTCCCATGAAAGGATACCTGAAAGCTCAAGGATGGATTCCTATTCAATGATGGATATAGATAACTGTGACTCAGATAAAGATAGAAATGCCACTGAGGAGTTTGCCAAATTGGTAGAAAGGTCGAAAAGAGACTTCAACCTGGATGAGGAAGAAGTAGAGGTGATCAATATGGGAACCAATGAAGACAAGAAGAAGTTGAGGTTGGTGGATAACCCGGAACGTGAAAGCATGATCAAGTTATTCGGAGACTACATGGATGTATTTGCATGGTCTTACCGAGATATGCCAGGGCTGGATCCGAGCATAGCTTCCCACAAGATTCTGCTATACCCTAATGTTGAGGCGAAAAAGCAGAAATTAAGGAGAATGCACCCTGAAATGTCTTTAAAGATCAAAGAGGAAGTCACCAAGCAATTGGAGGCGGAATTTTTAGAAGTATCAAGGCACCCAGAATGGGTAGCAAATATTGTTCCCGTTCCGAAGAAAGATGGAAAGGTCAGGATGTGTGTGGACTATAGGGATTTGAATAAAGCTAGCCCTAAAGATAATTTCCCATTGCCTCATATTGATGTCCTTGTCGATAATGCAGCAAGAGGTCATAGATTCTCTTTTATGGATGGTTATTCTGGTTACAATCAAATTCTTATGGACGCGAGTGATAAAGAGAAGACCACATTTATCACATCATGGGGAACCTTTTGTTACACAGTCATACCATTCGGATTAAAGAATGCTGGGGCTACCTATCAGCGTGCCATGGTTGCTTTGTTCTACGATATGATGCATAAAGAAATTGAGGTGTACGTGGATGACATAGTTGCTAAGTCCCAAGAAGGGGAAAGCCATGTGGTAGTGTTGCAAAAGTTGTTTGAAAGACTCAGAAAATACAAGTTGAGGCTAAACCCGACAAAATGTGTTTTTGGTGCATCGACTAAAAAATTGCTTGGTTTTGTCGTTAGCAAGGAAGGAATCAAAGTGGACCCTGATAAAGTCAAAGCGATACAAGAGATGCCTGCTCCCAAGACTGAAAAGGAGGTAAGAAGCTTTTTCGAGAGACTGAATTACATCGCTAGGTTCATAGCCAACCTGACTAGCACTTGCGAGCCAATCTCAAGCTACTAAAGAAACAACAACCAGGGGAATGGGATGAGCACTGTCAGGAAGCTTTTGAGAAGATAAAAACTTACTTGCAAAGTCCTCCTATTTTGGTGCCACCTACACCTGGTCGTCCTTTGATATTATACCTCACAGTATTGCAGACATCCATGGGAGCAATGCAAGGGCAGCATGATGAAACAAGAAAAAAGGAACAGGCCATCTACTATCTGAGCAAGAAGTTCAACGAGTGCGAGTCTCACTACATGACAGTTGAGAAAACATGTTGTGCACTGGCATGGACATCTAGAAGGTTGAGGCAGTACATGTTGTACTATACTACTTGGCTTATCTCAAGGATGGACCCGATAAAGTACATATTCGAAAGCCCTCATGTTTCCACACGAGTCTCCAAGTGGCAAGTGGTTCTTTATGAGTTCGACATAAAGCACGTAACTCGAAAATCTATCAAAGGGAGCGTAATTGCAGATCACTTAGCTGAGAATCCGCTCAATTACAAGCAACCTGTGACGTCTGATTTCCCTGATGAGGATGTTTTAGCAGTTGAAGAAGAAGAGTCAGATGAAGAGGACATGTGGAAGATGTTTTTTGACGGAGCAGTCAATATGTATGGAAACGGCATAGGTGCAGTGGTCACATCACCAAGTGGGAAGCAATACCCAGTGGCCATCAAGTTAGAGTTCGATTGCACTAATAATGTTGCAGAGTATGAAGCTTGTGCTAAAGGGTTAAAGGTTGCAATAGAATTGGGAGTGAAAGAACTACAAGTATATGGAGACTCAGCGCTGATAATCTATCAAGTGAACGGGGAATGGCAGACTAAAGATCCCAAGTTGATTCCATATCAGAAATATTTAATGCAGTTGATTGAGAAGTTTGAATGGATCACCTTTTCGCACTTGACTCGGGATAAGAACCAGTTTGCAGATGCTTTGGCTACTTTGGCTGTAATGACCAATCTGAATATTCATGCTAATGTGCAACCCATCCGAATAAGGGCATAAAGTGAACCAGTCATCTTGTTCTAATGTTGAGGAAGAAGAAGATGGTCAGCCCTGGTTCCATGATATCATGTAGTACATCAAGTTCAGAGAATACCCATCAGGGGCAAGTGAGACAGATAAAAAGAGCATTCATCGACTTTCCATGGCTTTCTTTTTGAATGGGGAAATACTGTACAAAAGAAACTATAATGGCACACTCCTCAGATGCATAGGAGCTAAGGAGGCTCTCACCATCTTAACAGAAATTCATGAGGGAATATGTGGAACACATGCCAATGGTATCATGATGGCTCGTCAGATCCTACGATATGGTTATTACTGGTCCACTATGGAAGCGGATTACATAGAATATGTTCGAAAGTGTCATAAATGCCAAGCGTACGCTGATCGCATTAATGCATCACCCGTTCCATTGCATAATATGGTGGCACCCTGGCCTTTTTCAATGTGGGGAATCAATGTTATTGGACCAATAAACCCAAAAGCTTCTAATGGTCATAGGTTCATCCTGGTAGCAATTGATTATTTCACCAAGTGGGTAGAGGGTGCTTCCTATGCCAAAGTCACTCAAAAGGTTGTCCTTAAATTTTTAAGGGTAAACATCATTTGTTGGTACAGAATTCCGGAGAGGATTATCACAGATAATGGCCCTAACCTCAATAGTGCAGAAATCAAGAATCTATGCGAGAGGTTTAGGATCAAGCATCACAATTCTGCTCCTTACAGACCCCAGATGAATGGTGCGGTAGAAGCGTTGAAATAAGAACATCAAGAAGATAGTATCCAAAATGGTGGTCAACTACGAGAGAATGGCATGAGATGCTCCCCTATGCTCTCCACGCTTATCGCACTAATATCCGATCCAAAGACCTGGGCAACACCGTTCTCCTTGGTCTATGGTATGGAAGCGCCTCCCCATAGAGGTCGAAATCCCATCTTTAAGAGTGTTGATGGAAGCCGAGTTAGAAGAAGCGAGAATGGGTAAAGACTCGGTGCACGAGCGAGTTAAACATGATTGAAGAAAAGCGATTAAAAGCTATCTGTCATGGGCAACTATACCAAAGAAGAATGGCAAGAGCTTTCAACAAGAAAGTGCGCCCTAGGGAGTTCCAAGCAGGTGACCTGGTTTTAAAGAAAAAACTTTCAAATCAAGAGGACGCCCGAGGAAAATGGGCACCGAGTTATGAAGGGCCATATATCGTTAAGAAGGCATTCTCTGGAAGAGCTTTAGTTTTAACAGATATGGATGGAAATGAATTGCCAAGACCGACAAATGCCGATGCGATCAAAAAGTTCTATGCCTAAAAAAAAAGAAAAAAGAAAAAAAAAGGAAAAAGAAAATAGCCCGTTAGGTTGAAAACCCGCAAGAGCAGCCTAAGCAAAAGTTAGGGCGTCTAAATTAAAAAAAAAAAAGTTTAAAGTTGGCAAAGGCTCTCTAGAAGATGTCGCCTGAAGGGCTCACCTAGACAGCATAAAAGAAAAAACAAAAACTGGGGCAATTTTAAGTGGCGATGGAAGACAAAACTGGGGCAATTTCAAGCGGTGGTAGATGGAAGAGAGCTCGTGTCACAAGTGGTTGTAATATCCATCGGAGAATTAGGACCTATCTAATGAGAAGAAAGGAATCCTAACTGGGGCAATTGTCTGTCACCTTGCCTTTGTATTATCCTTTTGTACTATTTACCTTTTCGTGCTTGTGAACATCCAAATCAATGAAAATACTTTCCTTTCTTCTTTTTTTATTCTTTATCTTTCTTTGTCATGTTCTTTTCTTTTATATTTGTGAAGTCACACGTGTTTATCACAAAATGCTTCGATAAGAGGGAATATAAATTCAGTATCATTGATTTAACAATTTAATGGCAATCCTCTAACTAACAAGTTAGATCAAGAATGAATCAGAAGGTTCAAAAGAGGGAAGAAAAGCTCCTAATGCAATTGGCAATGTTAAGAAGGAAACTGTGATGAGCAAACTCAGAAGTAAAGTGACTCCAGTGTCCGAGGATCCCAAGGAACTCGAAACAAGTTGATGAGCCCTAGTTTGCGAGAGAATATGCCTGGGTTTGATAGATCAAAATTTTTCGAGGAAGCAATTAGAATCAGGTATGCAAGAGAAAGGTTTTGGCATAATGTTTTCAATCGTTTGATATGATTTTGAGTTGCAAGAATGTACATCGCAACATCTTTCCATGAGCTGCTAATTTGTGAAAAGTGACATCTTTGGCTTTTGCGCCAAGCTTCACTATAAAAGAATAGCGAAACAAAAGTTCTTTATGGGTCAAGCCCACTGTCTTTTAAATCCTGGGCCAAGCCCTCTGTCTTTTAAATCTGTCTTTTAAATTCTAGGCCAAGCCCACTGTCTTTTAAATTCTGGGCCAAGCCCACTGTCTTTTAGATTTTGGGCCAAGCCCACTGTCTTTTCAATTTTGGGCCAAGCCCACTGTCTTTTAAATTCTTGGTCAAGCCCACTGTCTTTTAAATTCTAGGCCAAGCCCACTATCTTTTAAATTCTAGGCCAAGCCCACTGTCCTTTTAAAATTTCTGGGCCAAGCCCATTATATTTTAAATTTCGGGCCAAGCCTGCTGTCCTTTTAAATTCTAGGCCAAGCCCACTGTCTTTTAAATTCCGGACCAAGCCCATTGTCTTTTAAAATTCTGGGCCAAGCCCACTGTCTTTTTTATTTTGGATCAAGTCCGCTGTCTTTATATTCCAGGCCAAGTCAGTGTCTTTTACCATTGTTAGTTATAAAGTCACTTAAGGTCTTTTAAAATTAAAAAAAAAACTCTTTTTTTATCAATAAACGTCAACTGAGCTGTGACAGCTCGTTGACAATGCAGTGACGTCTCTGGCTTTACGCTGAGTTTCACTTTGGTAGAATTAACGATGTTGCGACAACTCACAAATCCACGTTTTAGCTCGCTGGTGTTTGATCGGCATATTTGCCCTGTCCATTCACGTCATCTCATGCTTTGCCGGACAAAATTTAAGTTCACATCTTTACTCGCTTCTTACAACAATAATATGAAAAACTATGGTTATTCTTAGTGTCTAGTAAGAAGCAAGTAAAGAGGGGCAACTGTGAATACCCAATTGTGTCCGGACCAAAAATAATAAAAAAATAAAAATTATGAATGACCAATAAGAAAAATTAGGTAATTCTGCTTCTATAAAAATAATAATAAGTAAAATAATGATTAAAATGTTACAAAAATAAATAAAAATAAATAAGACATGCAAAAAAAAAAAAAAGAAGGGTTTGGGCTTGGATCCATTGGGCTTACTCACTTACCCGGATCCACCCCGTGACCCAGATCCACTCATCTACCCGGATATACCCATGACCCGGATCCACCCATTTACCCATTCATATTTTTCTTCTTTCTCCTAACCTAGCTGTAGCACGTTCTCCACTCCCTCACGCAACCAGTCAGTGCAGCCCCCATCACGAGCTCCAACGCACCATGGAAGTAGCATTCAGCGACCCCAAGGACAAGAACAACCACCAAACGGTCCTTCCCCTCATGGATTCACTTTAACCCGCGAACCTCCGAGCTTTACACTCTTCTGCACAAAGCAAGCAACCATCACTCCTCTCCTGACAGAGCTCAAGGCGCGAGGATGCCATTTTTGGGTAGATTGCAGGGTTTAGAAACCGGATCTTACATGGAGTAGAGTGAATACGCACAAAAATGGAAGATTTGAGAAGATGGGAGCTCTGCAACACGGGAACTATAAGCAACCATCACCTCTGTGCTGACAGAACTCAAGGCGCGAGGATGCGATTTTTGGAGATGTGAGAAGACTCGGGCTCAGCAACCCGAGAAACCTCCATTTTCCCCTCATCTAGGCTTCTATAAAGGACGAAAAATAAAAAAAAAAGGGGGTTGGAGAAGTTCTTTTGGTGAGAGTCTTAGAAAACTTGTAATAAGGAATTTGAGAGAGGTAGAACTGATCAGAATAACTTTTATTCTCAACAACTTGGAAAAATTCCCATCTGGTAATTTTAGTTTGGCTTATTGTTTTTTTTTATTTGCTCCTCTTCCATTGTTGTACTGAAGATTCGGAATGAAATAATTTTTTTTTTAGTGTTTCTGGCTTGATTCTATACAGAACGTAAACTTAGTGCCTAATGTATGAACTTTTCCTTTTAGTTTAACTTCATTTTATTGCCTTTTCCTCTGCTTGATAGAGTGATTGAACCGTGGCCCTCCATCTTGGGTTATTTTTCTTTCTCTACTCTTGCCTGCTCTTGTATGAATGGAAGTTGCTTGATAAAATGCCTAAACCAGTTTGGATTGTTCTAATATTGAAAATTTTCTCAATGTGTTGATCCATTGCCATAAGGATAACCCTTTTGATTGATTATCTATTTTTGATTTCTCAAGACTGCATATGCTGGTGTGCTCAAAGATGACCAATTAGTCACTTTTGTTGTCTTGATCCTAACTCTCATTTTTGGTGACAAGTTGTGGGGTCAAAATAGATCATTGGGTTATATCTAGTTTAAGGTGACCAATGAATCACGTAGGAATCAGTTCTGTTCCTTCTCTGAGTATTTGCATTAAGGAAGTGATTTATATTGTCTTGTGATGCCTCTGTTTATTTGTTAAAGTGTTGATTAACTTGTATCCTTGATGCTCTTTTATACTATTAATTCAAATTCTGCTTTGTTGTTGAACATAGAGTGAAGTTTGTTGGCTTGGGATTTTTCGCTATGGCATATCATGCCTGTTTAATATGCCTGTTTAAGGTTATGACTATGTTCGTCTTGTTATAAAATAATACAATTGGGTTTTGTTTCCTTTTTTCATGAGATAAAAATGAATGCTGGGTTCTTGCCTTGGATGCCATAAGGTGCTGGTTCAACCACAAGAATATTTAGTTGTGAGAAATTAATAACTAATAAAGGGGCTTGTTGTGCATGACAAAAGTTAGCTTCATTTCCTAGTTGTTAATTTTGTGGTACGTTAGAGTGAACTAGTCCTATGATTTGGTTATGTTCACAATTTGTTAGACTAAACAAAAGTTAAAAAATAGGAAGTTTAGCCCTGTTACATGCTACAAATAAATTTTGTTTTGGGCTTGATCTCTTATATGACAGATTTTTATTAGAACTTAATGAACTTGGGGATAATCCATGGTGGAGTGAACGTTTGCTCGTTGATTTAAAATATGATACAAAGCTTTGCATCCTTGTTATGCGCCTGTCTTCTGTTATTATCCTGTTAATATAGATTTTTCGTTGTCTGGACCACTAACAAGGTTGCTATCCTTTTCTGGCGATAATACCAGTTTTTATCTCTTTTTACACATACGTAAATCGTGGTTCTATATCCTTTGAAAAGCTCGTTTGCAAATAAATGGTCAAATTTGTTAGTTTCAATTCTAAAATCACCATCAATCAAGTTGGTTCAATAGTCAAAGGCCAAACAATGTGGATCACGCTTTTCTCTTCTAATTTTCACTTACCTATATATACATATATATATATATATATATATATATATATATATATATATATATATATATATATATATATATATATATATATATATATATATATATATATATATATATATATGAGGAGGATTAACGTCTGTAGGTGTAAGTCTTTTTTCTCTTACACTCATTTTCAACCATTAGATCTACTTTCATCTAATGGTTACCTTTAATGAAATAATCTGAACCATTAGATGAAAGTAGAACTAACGGTTGAAAATGAGTGTAAGAGAAAAAAAACTTACATTTGGTGTAAACTGATCCCTCCTCTATATATATATATATACGCGTCAAGACACGCTAGCTTTTGTCATTAACTTTTTTTGTTTTGTTTATTTATCTTTTGAAGTATTTTTTTTTACCTTATGAACAATTTTTCGTTTGAATCTTTTTTATTCTAATAAAGTGGGATTAATCGAATCAGTGACAGCTTTGTTAATTTTGCATTGTTCTTTTAGAATCATTTAAGTTGTACAAACTCGATGATTTTAAAAAATAAATAAATAAATAAATAAATAATTTTTTCCTTTTTTTTAAAAAAATCTTTTTTATAATTCATCTATTTATTTCTTTTTTTTTATATAAAAATGGTAAAACAAATATTTTCATAAATTGTTAAGAATTTGCACAATTGACTTAAGGTACCGTTTAAGAACGAGTATGTTAGGGGTGCTGTGGGATTAAGTTTCCAACCTTCCTTATCTATAACCGACTCCCGAATCCAATCTGGTTCTAAAGACCATTTTCAAAGAAAAATTTTCTAATTTTTCCTAATTTAAATAAAATTGGTGGCGACTCTATTTCTTTTTTTCTAAAATCACAAAGAGTTGTTATTTTTCGCCGCGATCTCGGTCGCCACACCCTTAATTGGTTAGTGTAAGTCAAGAGCCAATTTCTAAAGCTCCTAACCGATTAAGTTATTCTCCTAATTGATTATTTGATAAGTCAGGAGCCAATTCGTAAGGCTCCTAACCGATTAGAACAATCCCCTAATTGGTTATTTGGGTAACTAGAAAACACGACCTGGAAGCTAAATGGCAGAAGGAAAATGAAAAGGACAGATGCTCTCTCTAGGAGAAGATTTTACTCTGAAGCTGAAGAAGCAAAAGAGGCTCAACATCGTTTATGGCAGAAAGATGTCATTAATGAGTTAGTTTTGCATTAAAGATGACATTATTTTGGTGGTTGGAGGCTCAACGGCTAGGGGCTCATTCGTCCAAAATTCTAAAAAGCTAACAACTTAATTTAAAAAATAATGCCCAATGAAATGCTTTTCACTCAACAACTTTTTCAAAAAAAAAAAAAACTGTTGAATCAATAATAAAAAAATACTAAACATAAATCAACAGTAGTCAACAACTTTTTTTTAAACAAAAAAACTATTAGAGGGTTCAATAATTTGAACCAAACACACACCTATTCCCCCTTCAACTCTTCAGTCCTACAATCGTCGCTTGTTACACCATTTCCCATCCCAAGGCCCAAACTTATACTTTTTTTTAGGGATTGTCTCAAATTTTTAATTTAAAAATTCTAATTGGTAATTTTTTATTTTATTAGTAAATTCATATATTGTAATTAATATTAAGATACACAAAAATATATAATAAATATGAAAGATATATGAGAGATATACAAGATACTGAGAGAAAATTATTTTTTAAGAATTTTGCTAACATGTGCCCTTAGTTCATATGTTAAGGAATTAAAAATAAAAACCATTTAAATGAAAAGTATGAGTTTTTATTATTTTAAAAATTTAAAAAATATTTAATACTTTTTTTCTTTAGTTAAGTAATTAATAATAAATAATAAATGTTATTTTTAATCCATAAAACAAAGGGTAGTTATGAGAATGGATAGTTACCTTGTCAAACAAGTTTTTGTATGTTATAAATTATTGTATTAGGGAATATTTAGTAGTTATGAGGAGGGATATGAAGATTGAAAGGCCTGATAGAAATATATAAATAATGGTAAGGAGTTATGGAATAGAAGAATTTGAAAGTATTTACAGACATTATATTGTATTGTTTTGATGATAGACTCTTCTCATATGTGAATGTAAATATATTAGGCTAAACTATATTAAATTGTATATAATTATTTGTCATATTTTTTTTAATCACTCGTATTTATATAAACACTAGCAAATAAGATGAGGTATTTCCAAACAATACTAGAAACATACTCATGCCTTATTAATATTGTTTATACAAAAATTTAAAATCCTGTAGCTGTGAGGAGTTAGCAGGGGTGGATCAAGGTAGTTTGCATGGGAGAGGGAGCTGCGATGACACACTCAAAGCCTGCAGAAACTATCTTATGTGTAGCATATATCATTTTTTAGTTAGACTCTCATAAATGTAAACTCTACTACCGCAGTCCCTCTAGAATTCTACAGTGAAATTTTCTAGTGTTGGATGACAAGTGTTTACATTCAAGAACGCACATAAAACAGTTGTCGCTTTGTTTATGTGAGAAGAAACTTTTATTTAAAGTAACTTCGCTTCTTTTTTTTTTTTTTTTGGTTTTGGAGGTCAAGAACATCAACTCTTTTTAACTTGACATGAAATTGTGTTTCTATAATTCATGGGCCTGATTTTTCCCAGTTTGTATGTTGGTAGAAGAGAAGTAAAACGATACAAAACAAAGACATACATGAAATGAAAAATGACTTCACATGACCGATATATTGTTGGTAGAATCTTCTTTCATCACATGTCTTAATTGCTTGATTGTTCTGATTTAGTTCACTTAGTTGATTCGAGTGTAAAGAGATTTAATTAAAGCACTTAAGCTTAAGTCATAATATCATTTTAATTTACTAAAATAGAAAAACATTGTATTTTATAATATCATATCATGCTTATTTTTAAGCAAAATATATAGGCATATAAGTAAAAAGAAAAATACGTAGTGCATGTATTTGTTTGGACTTATAATTTTATATGCCTTATTTTTATTTTAAGTTTGATCTAAAACATCCATTTTTTTTTTCAAAATACATGGCTGCCCAAGCCTTTTTATTTTAAAGTGGTGACACCTTGTGCTTCTATTCTATGGACCCCGATATTAACCTAACGGATCTGATTGATGGTGTTAAAATGGAATACGCTTCTGATTTTGTAAGTTTTTCTTCATCATGAGACGTATGCTATTATGCAAAGTCCACTTCTGTCTTTTGTTCAATAAAATGATATTATAATTGGCAGTTTGGCACTACGACAAAGAGATTTTTCCTTTTTCTTTTTTCTTTTTTAGCAAGTAGTAAGGATATATATGTCACTTGAATATTGAGGGTACCAATGGCACAACTAAAATCCAAGAGGGGCAGACAGATGCTCACCAGAGGATATCTCGATTTTGCATTCAAAAGGCGTTACAAGTCAATAGGAGATTCGAACTTATACACATGAAAATTGTAAAATCTTATCCGAGTCTCTTCAATCAGTTGAACTAATCCACATTGGCGAAGAGGAGGGTTTTCTTAGCTTGTTTATCATCTAGCTATTGTCATCATATATATGGAGGGATCAGGTGTGAAGGATCGTCGACACGACATCAGACTAAACTTTGCTTTCAAAGCGAGTTTGGAGTGTGAAACTTCCTAACAAGTATAGGCTTTTCTTGTTCAGGTGTGTCCATAATATATTTCCTACCAAGGATAGGCTACATGTGGTTGAGCCTAAAGGGTTGTTTGGCTGATGAGTTACATATGCCACATAAGTTGTGGACATGAGTTTGCTCAAGAGGTTTGATTACAAATTTCTCATGGTCAGTATCAAAACCACCTTTTGTTACAAGGTTAAGCTGTTATGTGAAAGTTTAAAAATGATTAAGGGTGATAAGTTGGGTAATTATGCCTTGCAATTAAGGACTGGTTTATTCGAGACTTTTGGTTAAGTTAGGCTAGAAGTCTTTGCTGGAGTACTTTTCATGAATCAAATTGGGTTGTCACAACATTATTATTGAATCTAATTGCCAACTCTTCGTGTTGGATCTGCAGCTATATATGTGTTGCGGATTGCTCAGAGCTTGGTCTGATTTGCTGTTATATTTGGATGTTATGCTCTGAGTTTTCTTTTATTTCCATTGCTTTTGCTAAATAGGAAGTTTCTGCTACTTATGCTCATGTGTGAATAGAGGATACCCCAGTTTTCATTTCTAAATGTACTGCTGTTTAAAAAATCTATTAAATCTTAGAGAATAATGAGAAAAACATTTTCTTTTCTCATTGTATTATCTTTGCTCCATTTTTTTCTCCTTTTCATTTTCATTTGCTTATTTTTCGTTTCTACTAGAAAAACTCTTATTTATACATCTCTATTATTTGGCTTCAAATTAACTAATGTTATATAATCCTCTCCTCTCGTTAATGTGCTAATCTAAACAAAGTTAAATATTGCTTAAGACATTTTTTTAATTCATTATTTACAATATATCTACTCAACATTTAAAAAAATGTTAAAATCCAAGAAACTTAATTCAACTATTAGTTATTGGCAGAATTCTTTGTGCTTCAACTCATCAATACAACTTTTTTAACTCACCAAATTGTATATATTGATTCTATATATAAGTTTTTTTTTTTCATATACAAGATCACTAGGATGCACATTTTTGTTAATCTAAGAAATTGTGTTGGTAAGTTTTAAAATACAATAAAATCTTTTACATATGACCTATAACGGGAGGTGTTTCTTAATTTTTTTTTTTAAAAAAAATAACTAAGGCAGGTTTTCATTTGTCAAAATGCCAAGCTGCCGTTGATGTAGTATCCGAAACAGGTAGAAATAAAAATGGGCGTCCGTCGTCCCAACCCGCCTTTAACTTTAACCCGCTAAAATGCGGGGCGGGTGGATTGCTCGTTTTAAAAATGGGTTAAAGAAATTTCTCTCCCGCTTTAAAGCGGGTTAGCGAGTTGATGGGTTGACCCGCATAAAAGATAAAATGAAAAAAAATAGATGAGTTGACGGTCAACCAAATTAATTCGCCTAAAAAATAAAAAAAATTTATATAAAAAATTAATAAATACTATAAAAAATAATAAATAATAATGGTAAAAAATTACAAACCACATATCTAAAATATAATTTTTAAAATAGTCTAATTAAATATTCAAACATAAATTATATAACATCAAAGAATTTTTTATTTATAATATTACTTATTATTTTTTTTTTAAAAAAATCGCCAACCCGAAGCCAACCGCTTCATTCTTAACGCCGCATGGGTTATGCGGGACGGGTTATGTGGATTAAAAAAAAAAAAAATGTTCAATCATTAACTCAACCCACAAAAAAAAAACGAGTTGACGGGTTAAACCCGTTTTACCAAATTTCTCTAAAAACAGGGATCTTCTGATTTCTATTCCCAACCGTTTGATTAGCATACAAGAACACACAATTACACAGGCAAAAAAAAAAAAAAAGCCAACATAATTAATAATTAATTAATAAAAAATAAAGAGGTACATTTGTCTGTTGTGAGAACCCTTGTGAAGCCAAGTGGAATGTGGTTGGACCATTTCTTTGTTCAACCAAATACAACTTGGAAAGTTTGGACCTCTTCCCTTTCCTTTTTCTTATTCTGAATCCTGATGCTGCCTTCCCAGCAAATCCACATGATATTAGATTGAAAGGATACTCTCACAGAAGTGTCCCTATCCCTGGATTTTTCTTTCTTCTATTCAACCTTTCACTGCCCCCTCACTTTCTCTGTCACCAGCTTTCTCTTTTCATTCCAGATGCTTACAAAACAAAGTCACTGTGTCACTGGATCCCCACCATCTCAGCAGTTATAATAATTTTTAATATTATCTCTTAAATGGTTACTTTTACAAAAAAAAAATGACAACTAAAAAGTATGATTATGTTATTATAAAAATTGAGGTACAAAAATAGAAACAGATTAGTCACATGTAATAGTTAAATTGTTTTTGTGCATAACATAATTTCAAAAGTTGTAATTCTTTTTTTAATTGTAGCCATGTGGTAGTATTTGAATTAGTTTACGCTTATTTTAATCCTGTCATACAATTTGAGTATAAAACTATATACCTATTTACATATTATTATTATATATTTATCTATTACTAACTCAATTCCTTACTGTTTAGATGATTGTTATTTAAACTATCGTAATAATGGCATTTATGTATTTAACCTAACGTATTAACATTTTTTTTTCTCTCTCTCTATATATAAACGATAGTGAGCACTGTTTGAACACAATACATTTTTTATTTCCAATTGAGGATGAAGAGCGTCTGAAGTCAATTATAATTAGAGGTGCACATTTACCTAACTCGACCTGACGACCCGAACAACTCGACCTGACCCAACTTAATTGGTTCGGGTTAGTTCGAGTAATCGAGTCCGTTCGGGTAAAACTTGATCAACCCATCCATTAATTGGTTCGGGTGATGGGTCCAAGGAGTCGACCCGATGACCCGATCCGATGACCCAATTACCCGATTAAAACGACGTCGTTTTGCCTAACCCGACCACTAAAGATACACAACCCGACCAACCTGATTACCCAACTCGCGAACTCGATTACTCAACCCGCAAACCCGACCAACTCGATTACCCAACCCGAACCAACCCAATTCTAATTGGGTTGGTTCGGTTCGGGTTACTTAAAAAAAAATTCACAACCCGACTCGACCCGACCCGACTTCATTTAGTTGGTTTGAAATTTTTTTACTTTCAAACCCGACTCGTGATCACCTCTAATTATAATCATTAAGTAAAAAATTGAGGGGTATTTGAAGATTGTTGTAAACGCATAATAAAGGGTGTGTTTTGTAAATTTTATCCTTATTTATATATGTTTTAGTTTTTTAAGTTTCTCAAAGTATTCTTCTATCTAATAGAAAATAAATTAATCTCTCAAGATACAATCAAATATTTAAGTAAATTTTTTTAATAATATTATTTTATACACATAAAACTTAACTCAGAATCACATGCTTAAGAAACTACAACTCATTTCATTCAGATCATGTACATATGTTTTAGTTTAAATGATAAATAATGGCATTTTAGAGAAAATAAAACTAGATTGTAAAATGAAAATTTTCCTTTATAATTAATACCATAAATGATCATTTGAAAAAAAAAAAATAGTCACATTAAATCAAACACTAAAATGTGTAAATATTTCATTTAACACTTATCAATAATTTTTTAATATATCAATGTCATAGAAGAAACAAAAAAAAAAAGATTGATTAAATATGTAAATTTTGTATATATGTAGTAAATTGTATACTTAACATTACTTTTAGGACAATATAGAAACTTGAAAGTTTATGATGATCCGACGATCACCAATGACAAGTCATTAATCATTTTTCACATTTATGTTCGGTGACTAATCCAAGTTATCACTAGTATAGCTCAACGAGTGGTTGAGAGGAGAACTTAGGATAATAATTTTTTAAAATAAAAATTCTTATAAAGTGAGTAAATAAATTTATATTAATTATTAATAAATGAGTTTACGTTAATTATTAATAATTAATATAAATTTACTTGTTTATTTTATAAAATTGTTTACTTAAAAAAATTATTGTTCGATAATTTACACACTTGTCTAGTGAAAGAGAAAGAAATAAGTTTTTTTTTTCATGGTGAAAATTTTTTTTATTCTACCTTTATAATACAAAAGAATTATTAAGGCAGTTGGAAACCAGTATTTTTTCAACCAACGGGAGAGGTATACTGTTCTATGATGATTTTGACATTTGTCGTGTACTACAATAATAAACAAGTACAAAAGAACAGATAACTAAGGAGGAGTTTGTCTAATATGCATCAACTAATTTATGAAGTATGCATGAACTAAGTGATATAAATTATAGACATATTAATTAAAAATTTAATAGTTGAAATTAATTATTTGAAATTTTATATATTTTAATTAATAATATTTAAATTTATACATAAATTTAATTAAATTACTCTTTTTTATGATAATTATACATATAAAAAATTTATAAATTTTAATTAATAATATTTATGTACATTCAAATCTACATATAAATTTTACTAAATAAAACAAAAATAATAATAATACATTTATACGCCAAAACTTACTTGCTGGATATTAGCCTTTTCCTATATAGAGACATCATTATCCCTCAAATCACATAATTGGAACCACAAAATGTTTTGTGGGCATGGTTAGTACAGGTCCAAAAAATTATTGGGCGGGCATTATAATGACCATATTTTACGAGTCAAATTATTAGTTTATTTGTATATAATAACTGGAGAACGTTATACATCTATGTCCTTTACATTTCTCACATTTGAAAGTACATGATTCGATCGTATGTGTATAAAAAATAAAATAAAATTAATTATAATTAAATGATAAAATTATATAAATATAAAACGATGTGTTTATAAATATATGTTGATAACATTATTCTTTATATAATGAGATCTCAGTTGTCTTCTTCAAGTTATTAATTTGATAAAATAAAAAAAAATTCAACAATTTTTTTGATTTTAATGTAAAAATAATATAGAAATATTGCTACTCAAAAAAGAATTCTAAAAATTTATTATTAAGATATAAAATATTTTTGGTTGCTCTAAATGTAGTTAACCTACTATATATCCACATTGATAACATAAAAAGTAAAATTTAAATGTGCTTTTTGTTAGTGAATGAAAAAAAAAAAAAGAGAGACATTTCTTAGCAATTAGAATTTGCTAATGGTTCTTATTTTGGCTAGTTATATTAGATTCAATGAACTTTTATAGCAAATTAAATAATGTATATAATGATAATAATAATAATAAAAAGCTATGATGGAAGACGAAGAGTGAGTAATTATAGTTTTGTCCACAGCTTGGTGTCGAGTTATTAAAATGATGAAGACTGAAATTGGGTATTACTAGTGACAAGCGCAAGTACAGGGAAGAGTCGCACCTTTGGGGAACACTAATGATATTATAAACTTACTAATAAAATCCAACAATAAAAACATACATTTTATTTAGATTTGTTTGTTTCCAATTTCCATGGACAAGTTAAACAGGATGAACAGAACTCGCAAGGTAGATTTCAGCTAGAGGCCAGAAGAACTTTGGAAGATAGTCAAGAATCTCAAGATACCTGTCCTACTTTTTTCCCCCTTATACCCAATATAAATTATCATTCAATTATTTTTTTGCTTATACCTAATAAACTGGGTACTCATCCATCTAGGAGCGTCTATAAGTATGTCAGCTCATTCTAACAAACAAAAAAATTATAACTATTTAGTATTTTTCAAACTCTTTTAATGCATAAACTCATAATTTAACGATAATATAAAAAAACGTTGCAATTACCATCATAAATCAAAATTAAACTCTATCAATTAAATGTCTAATTTTAAATAACTAACTAGTTGCCTTGCCTGCCGCTTTATTACATCACACTTGCATCACCGCTCAAATATAAGTTTGTAACTATATCTTACGTGTTGTACCTACTATCTTCTATTTTTCTTTTCCCCTTTCCCTTTGTCAATTCTATGGAGCAAAATAGAAAATAACTCAACTCAGTTTTTTTCCGCATCAGGCTAGTGCATTTACAAAAATAAATTCTCTTAGATATTAGATTAAGGTTTAAACCTACGTAATTAAAATAATCACAACTCTTTCTCCAAATTACATTATAAAAAATTCTTATACTTTAAAATTCACAGATATCTCTTTGTATTCATAAAACAGAGCAAAAAAAACCCTTCTATTAAAATTTCATCCAAAATCTTAACAGAAAAAAAATACATTTCAAACAAAAGAAAAAAAAAACTACATTAAACCCCCCCTCCAAAAAAAGAAAAAAACTTAGCACCTTCAAGGCTTCAACCAAATTTCATGTGCTCTGGATCACCATCAACCTAGAAAAGCTGCATTAACCCAAAACCCATAAATTCAAAATTTATGATATAATTAATGATATAAAAAATAATATAAAAAATAACGTAACAAAAAAAATGTGACAGGAAAATCACGATTGTTGTGTATAATATGAGCAGCTTGCGGTTTTGACAAGGAGGGTACTTGAATTTTGGGGTGGCTTAGCGGTATCATATTATTAGTCACATAGTACCTTTGAATTTTGGGCGTATGATTGTTTTTTCCTGGGCCGTCAGCTTGTGTTTGAATAACTTATCAAGAACAGAGCAGGCTCAGGCCCATATGGTAGGTCCACAACCTACATATTTGAATCTCGTGCTGTAGGTGGCAGCGCTTGCTTTCCGTTTGATCCAACTTGGGATTGTTAAAAATGAAGCTGCATGTATAAGTAGAACACAAAGCAGCGCCAGTCTCGCAGCTCTAATGGTTTGCCCATCTTCATTCCATATATTAGCTCGAGACGGCACCCCATCCAAACCCAAGAACACAACACAGACTATTGCATGGGGAGCAACACCAGAGATGTTTGGCCATGTACCTCATTAATGTAAAAGGGAGTAGGTATTTTTTTCTTTTTAAATATTGTGATCAAGGAAGGTCTATGCTCACCTCATTCTTTAGTCCGCTTGAAGGTAGGTCATACACATTGGAATTTGAGTATTTATAAGATATTTCTTGCAGCCCCCAACTAAACTAAGTCGGGTTTGTTTGGTGTTTTTTAATTCTTTTCTATGAAAATTACGATTGAATATCTATGCATTATATATAAATTTAAAAGGAACTTTCTGTGAAAAAAACAAAAAGGTTATAATGTTTTTAGTTTTTCAATTTTTAAGAATATTCTGAAAGATGTGTGCATGTGCGTTCTTTAGATTTCCGATTTCAAAATAAAGAAATTCTATAGATACACCGTGTAGAGTCATTATATATCATATACATCATTCATTCTCCATTCCATTCAAAAATTATACAAATAAGATCCCAGAAAATGGGCATATATAATGTACACTAAATATCCATATTTTTGACAAACTTGAAAAGCAAGAGCATTTATCATGAATATTTGAAACACACTCTAATTGAATTAGCCAACCAATTGATTTTTTCTTTTTTAATTTTTGAAAATATCAAGCAATAATGCGGCAAAAAGAGCTGAGACAATGGTCGAGCATATATAGCGTTGAAACTTGAAAGCAAAACTAGATAGGCTTTTCTTCCCTCTCATGTGACTGACTTGAGGAAGATATGAGATGCTCATGTTGCCGTCCTTCTTCCAATCCGTCAGAAATGTGCTTTGATGATTTTCCATTTCTGTAGATCCCATACAGCACTAACTGCATCGTTCCCAGTAGAAATCCAGTACCGTTTGGTACCTTTTGTTTGCAATACAGAATATTGATTAGTACCTCAGGGAAAAGGGCAAGTTTAGTGTTTTCTTTTTGAAGTATAAATAAATCTAGACATAGTAATGTGAACTTCCAACCCTCGTGTTTCTTATACACTTCAATATAAAAGAGATCATGTTTGATTGATTTAGACTCCGAAGGGTCTATAATCACAGTTGGCTCTCCAAAATTGATTTTGATAGTAACTCAATTTTTAATTTATTTTTCAAAATTAATTCTTAAGCACCCATTTGAGTTGGATTGTAAAAAAAATTGATATCAGAATAATTGAATATGAAAAAATTAATTTGAGTTTGTTTGGGCAAAATAGAACTACTTTTGAAGTACCAGTATACAAATAATTTTTTAAATAATTATTAGGATTCACTCTTTCCTTCTTTTTTTTTTTTGACTTGTATTAGGATTTACTTGTTAAGTTTAATATTATAATATTAATTGTAGGATTTTTTTAAAATACTAAGTCCAACATCAAGAATCACATTTAATGAATGGAAAAACAACAAAATATGTAAAATATAATTTTTTTAAAATAAAAACTTTCTTAAAAAATATGAAATGGTTGTAAGAGATAAAGTTTACATGATTAATATGAAATGACAATATTCTCTTTTCTTTTTAGTTATAATAAAACGTAAAAAATGAAAAATTAGACTTTCAGGAAAAGAAAAATATATATAATCAAGTTAATGATATTAATACACCTATTTATCTTACTCAAAAATAAATATGGTTGCAGTGGTTTGTTGCAGTAAAAATGAACTACGACTTCAGATGAACTTTATCTATAATGTCAAATATTCAAATTTTAGAGTCACTATTTTGGAAATAATTTTGATTAATTAACCACTACCCCGACTTAATATTATGAGAGCAATTAATAAAAAAAAATTATATGCACTCATTATGTATTATACTAGTACTAGTAATAGTCATTTTTCAAGTCTAAAAGCATAACAAGTTGAATTAGTTAATTCGAATATATATATGAGTAAAAATAATGTAAGTAATTGACGATGCACATAGATAAACATTTCATCACGAGATTAATATTTGCTAATTAAAATCAGGTTGATTTGCTATATTATTTGGATTGTCTGTAGCTAGATTTTCAAAAATGGAAGAATAGTGTATATTGCTTGCTTAAAGAGAGGTTTGCGTTAACAACTTCCGTTAAAATACTGAATCGAATTTCTATGTTGTAATAGATATTATACATATGTCAGTTTTTAATATATATATATATATATATATATTAATGGTAGCACGTATTAATGAAAAATAATTCTTAAATAAGTATAATCTATTATGTCATTTTTTAAGTATTTAAATTATTATTTTATATATATAAAAACATTTTTAATAATAGATGCATTTATATTATAGACTTCACAATTTTATATATGTTAAATAATAATTTAAATACTTATAATTAATCATACTTAACTAAAAATTACTCTATAGTAAGACAAGTGCAGAATGCAAACTTACCCCGAGGATAATATCCCGAACAAGAACAGCGTACAACAACCAAACGCCACCGTTTAAGAAGAAGAAAAACGAAAGGAAGAATGGCATATATTCCACACTCTTTGTCGTCACCACTGTTTTCTGAAAGTTACAAGCATATATTAAAAGACAACAACGCAAAGGGTGAAAGCTCAAGTTGCAACTCAAAGAAAACGAGTAGGGTAATAACAACAAATTGGGGACGCAAAATAATATCCTCTCATATTTGGCACCACAATTTGAAAAATAAAAATAAAAAATCAAAACAGACATCAACATTCAAAAAATCATAAGCCCCCTGTGATATTCATATTTCAATATGATGAATTGTAGATATTCTCATCGCTAGAGTTTGGGTATCTCATCACCGAGAAATCTACACCTACTACATAAAGATATAAATGTACACCTTGTTGTTAGATCTAATATCTATATATATGTGGACTCGTTTTACGCATGTGCTGGTTTTAATAATTAGACAAATTAAGCTGTTATAGACATGTGCAAGTGTGAGATGCTCTGTGAAGTACGTGACCATGAAAAAACAATTAACTACTTGAGAAAAGCTGTGGCCTGTGGCTGTGGGACACTGGGATATTATGATGAAGGTGAAAATGCTTGGAAGAAGGAGGAAAGCCACATATCTGAGGAGAGATGGTTGCAACCTTAGAGGTTGATTTATAAATATCTAACTTGCCCAATTATTAGCCCATTTGAATGATTGAATCCGTGAACCAACTCTATGAACAGTTGAACACAAATATTGCTTTTTGTTTCATTACCTTCTTGTCCCTCTTTTAGCTGAGGCCTGAGATATTCAGTGTAACTACGTATTAATTGTTACGCGTAGCCTTTCAAGCACCTCCTCTAACCATGCCCTTCATTTAAAAATTAGTTTTGATATTTTTATCATTAATAATATATATATTTTTTTTATTTTTTTAATACTATTTATTATATTTATTTTTTCTTATTATTTTCTTTCATTAAATTTGATATTTTTAAAAAATATATTAATAATGCACACACTTTTAAAAAAGATGTAAAACATTTATGGATGCATCCAAAATTGGAACTCTCCTTCTATATATGACCAATCTATAATTGGTCCTCCACCGCAATTTATATGAGAGAGAACGCAAATTACTACTTTGATAAGTGATCACTTTGGTTGCCACAGAATATGAATATATAGAACAAAATTTGACTCTAATTTTTTGGTCCAATCCTTACTTCTAATTTTATGTAATTTTTTTTCATGAGTTTATTAACTCAATTAAATGAGATTAAAAGTAATAAATAAAAAAATTAAATGTAATTAGAGACAAGAATTAAAGTCAAAAGTTAAAAAAAAATTTGTTTAAATACATATATGGACAACCGATAAGCGGGTGACCCTGATATATACAACCGATTTTCTTTTTTATTTTCCCCCCTTTTGTAAATGCTTTTTTGCCAATTAATTAACTCTCTCCTTTCATTAGATCTATTATTCTTGAAAAAGGTTAGATAAACAACTTTTAGGTATTAAAAATAACATAATCTATGAGTGTATATAGTAATTAAATTGCATTTAAATTTATATATATAAAAATGTATTGATACGACTATCTATCTATAAATTCAAGCGTAAATATAATAATATAAAATAGAACATAGATTTTATATGTGTCAAAACTTATATACTGCTCAGGACCAAAAAAAAAAAAAAGAATATTGAATCCAAATGGACTGGACTATTAGTGTCCTTCGTGTCAATCAACTAGTGAGATAATAGAGCTCTAATTTTTTCTTAAGCTCTGCATTGTAGATGTTTTGAACCATTTGGAAATATAATGGTAATGAAAGAGACAAGCCAACAAACTTGATATGATAGCAAGCTAGCTAGGAGTTAGTAATGCTTACCATGGCAGCCAGAGGTGAGCCATACATAACAATGTTGAGGCCAGCACCCATAATACCGACGGCATTAATACGAGCCTCTCCCTTCAATGCTAATTGAGGAACAATTATTGCTGCTAGCAAGATGCCTACATCCAAAATCCCAGCCAGAATGGCAGTCTTCACCTGAAATTGTGATTACAATCCAAATTAATTTTATATGATATATATCACCACTTAATAATAAAGGGAATTATTTGTAAGATGAATTAGAAAATAGAAACTAGCTTTTATATATATATATATATATATATATACATATATATATACATACCCTCATCCTTTGTGGTGCATATATAAGAAATAGAATAAGGTAGATTGTCTCCACCACGACCCCGAAGCCATTAACAGTGGCCACAAGGTATTCTCCAGCCTTTATGATTCCATAGTAAGTCCACAAGGAGGAGTTAAGCAATGTGCAAATGTAAGGAATGCTTGAGAAATCTTCGGTAGATCTGTGCTTTATTATTCTCAAAAACGTATGCCTGCATTGTTTATGTATCATCCAGCATCAATAAGAGCTATATTTTACACATGCTGCTAGGAATGCTACTACTAAGCGCAAAATAATAAGAAGTAATCTCTTTTTTCCTCACTCTCACACACACACAATACAACAGGTGAGTAGAGAGTAGAGTGGTTTAGAAGAGCTTACACAGGAGAAAGAAACATGAGAATTGAGATGATGTTACCTGCAGCAAACAAAGAACAGCAATTTATGGAAACACCCTTTTTGGGGGCATAAATTAAGATTAGCTAGCTATTATATAGGTGACTGAAACCATGAAAGAATGAATACATGAGGCTAGATACATGTTACCTATCACCCCAACAAAGAAACTCAGTTCTGCCATGTTGATTTGCAGACCAATGGGTGGGTTTAATTTCTTTTGTTGTGCATATATTTATGTAGGTAGAGAGAAGGGTGACAAAGAGGTGGAAAGAGAGGTTCTTATTGGACAGAAATAAAAACTTTTAACAAAAATCTGGACCCTAATAGTTGGCGTCAAAGTAAATGTGATGTAGATGTTTAAAAGGAGTGGCACAAATGCTTTTTCTTAAATAAAAAAAAAAATCTGATTTGGCACAAAATTTGTGCATTTAAATAATTCTTTAGAATTATTTTTAAATAAATGTTTTAAAAAAATTGTGAAAATCTTAAATATTCAGCAATGTTTTTTTTAATATTTCTTTAAAGTAAGTTTATTTTTAATATGAGTAAGTAATTCTTAGATTATTTATATGAGTTGAGATGCATTTTATCAAATTAAAAATAAATAAATATTTACTTGTTTATTTTAAAAAAATTATCCTTTTTATATACATATATTTATTTAAGAATGTTAATAAAAAATGATTAATAATTATTTAAAATTATAATAGTATCTAAAATTATAATTTAATGAGTAGTTGTTACTTATTACTTACGGCGGGTGCTACTATGTACTCTGTTAAATTTGAGTGTATCATACATCAAAATTTTTATCAATAATAGTACTTTTTTTTTTTTGTGGCATGTATCTGTAAGCGAAAGTCTGATTTTTTTCACACCAAGAAAGTCATGTATCTGTTCACTTTTAAACAGCAGTAAAGGTAATTATAATAAGTACGCCGACTGACCTGGCCTATAAGCTGTAATAGTCGATTTTAAAATCTGGCACGATCTTTTAAAAGTCTAACCTGAAAAAATGCCTACTTTGCAATGAGGCATTTAAATAGCTTACCACCTTTAAATAGGCAAAATTTACATAAATTAACAGACCTATCTTTAAATCAACATCGTCGGAAAATCTTTTCCTACATAAACTAATGCGCCTAAACCTCAAATAAGCCAACGAGCTTACTAAAGCCAATAGGCTTTGTTATAATTTAACTTCACCTTCTAATTTTATTTTCACTACTTTCGTATTTCTAGTTTTGGTCGATGTGGGACTCGAGATATATCAAGTCGCTTCATTTCTTTTAAAGTTTTAAGTCCCACATCGATAAAGATAGATAATAGTTCTATAAAATAATAGTGTTATAGATAATAATTTACTTACTTTTTATTTTTTATATAAATAATTTTCTTACATATTAAAAATCTTATCAATAGATGTGTAAAATTGTCGATCTATAAAAAAATCAGTAAAATTTTCATTCTAATATGCATATTTATTTATTAAAAAATAAAATTCTATTCTAACTTATTAACTTAAGTTTTAATTATTGTTATTTTTTAAAAAATATATATTATTTATAAATTAATAATTATAATTATAATTTATAATTATTAAAAATATTATAAATAAATAAGTATAACGTTAAAAATGATGAGACTGATCTTTTTAGTTAAACAGACTTTTCAAAAGTTTACTAACTGTTTAGTAAATAAAGTTAGATCAGTGGCTCGGCAAAAGAAAGTGTGTGCATAATTGACGATGGACGATTTTCACCACTTTATGATTTTATTTTGATGATAAAATTACATAATCACGTGTAGATAAATCGCTTAAAATTATTAGTTATAATTATACCAAAAAATACATAAAAAATCTTACAATAAAAAAAAAATATTTATAAAATAAAAATAATATATAAAATAAAAAAAAAAAAAACTTACTAAAAAAGTGATGGTACTAAAAGATTTTAGACGATGTAAAAATTATAAAAAAACATAAAACTAAAAAAATATCAATTGATTATTTTTATAATTAAATTAATGACTTAAATCACATTATATATTATACACCCTTTTTTATATGGTGTATATTAAAAATCACCATTACTTATTAGTAGATTTGTCTCTTAAAACTTACCATGTAACAGTAATTCAATCATTTCTTTTGTCGTCGTTTCAAATTATCACGGTGTCTGTGCAATGATCTTGCCGTACCACGCAGAAGGTAAAAGCCATGGTCCATGGCGCTATGATTTTGTGTTTCCCATGTGATCACTACTAGCCGGTCGCAATTATCTTACGGAAAATGTTGAGAAATCTTATTTGCACACAAAAAAATTTTATAATATTTTTATAATTTGATTGATTGCGAAAATAAAAGATGAGAATGTGTATGTTAAAATATGTTTTTTTATATTGTATTTTTATATGTTTTTATCTAAAAAAAGTATATAAATATTATTATACGTTTTTAATACGTAAATATATTTTTTTAAAATTTTTACATTTATAAACAAATTTCTTATAAAATTCTCACAAATTTTTATATTTAATTCATTGAATAACATTTGAGCCTCACTTGTAAACGCCTTTTTGAGTAATTAAGATGAATCCACTTTAAAATCTTTAAGTTCTTGAGTCTTTAATTACAACTCATGATCAGCATATTAGTGTTTTTTATTTGAGAGTTGTTACGCTTTTCTTATGGATATATATTAAAAGTGAGGTGTTAAGTATTTATTAAATATTAATTTTATAATAAAATATTTAAAATTATATTTAATATTAGTAAATATATTTCATTCATTATACGGTTCCTTTAAATTTAGTCAAAACAATATTTTAAATTAAATAAAATATAGATTAAAAATGTATAATCAATTCAAAGAAAATTTAAATTTTAAATAAAAAAAGTTAAGAATGATAATGTCACTCTTTGAGAAATAATAAAATTAAAAATGACATATGTCATTTTACGAGAGGAAGTAAAAAAATAAATTAATATTCTCTTAAGTAAATGTATTTTATTTTAATTTAATATATAAGAATAAATAATTTATAACGAATAATATACTTGACAATTTATCTTAAAATATTAAAAACAAGAAGAGTACTAAACTAATGTTTTTTTTAATTTATTTAATAAAACTAAACCCACATCTCAAAACACTTTGAGTTTAATTTTAGGCCGTGTTTAGGAGTGATGGTTAGAAGAGAAAGGGAAGGAAGAGAGGGGTTTGGAGTTGAGAAACCATTATTTGGGAATTTTGGAAATAAGAGGGAAGGGAAATGGGGATTTGGGGATGCCCTCCAAAGCCTCCCATTTCAGTTCCCTTAAATTAGGGGGTTTTGGTCCAAAATTACCCACTCATCCTTCGAAACCTCGTCTCCCTGCAGCCTCGTCTCCCTGCGCTCAAAGGCTCGTCTCCCTGCGCTCGAAGCCTCGTTTCTGCGCTGTCTTTGCGCTCGAAGCCTCATCTCGCTGCACTCATCTCTGCGTTCATCTGTCTAGGCTCGTCCGTCTGCTCGTCTCTGCACTCTCTAGTCTCCACCATCACTGCGTCTCTCTGGTCTCCACCGCCTCTGCGCTCTCCAATCTCCACCTTCTCTGCCCTCGTCCGCCTGGGCTCGTTCATCTAGGCTCGTCGTCTTGTGCCGTCTCTACCTCTCATCAATAGTAAGCTCTCTGCCTCTCTTCTCTGATTCTTTTATTGGAATATTTGTGTTCTTCAACCTTCCTTAATTCAAAATCAACTTATATCTTTCTTCTATTTAAGCATACATAGCCAGTTCTAGGTGCATAATAATGACTTCTTGAACTCAATGATTATGAGATGTTGCGTGTCTGTCTCTGTGAAAACTAATTGTCTATATTTTTATTTTCATCAGTTGGCTTTAATGAGGCATTATTTTTATGAGGGCCAATTAGCTAGCTCTCTTGTGCAGGCTATCACAGTTTATTGAAACATTCATTTGTGATTTTTTGTTGGTTGGATTACTTCTAAATTTTAATGCTTGTCTTCTACTGAAATTTTGTAGTTGTATACTAAAATTTTGTGGTTGGTTTCCTACTATAAAATAGTGTTTACAACACCCATGTTACACACCAAACCTTGAATGCTGCTATATTTTTTTACTTCATTGGTTTTTTGGTCTATTTTCCTTTGAATTGCTTGTTGTATCTCCTCTTATTCTTCTCATTGTTTGTAATAAATTGTCATGAATCCTGGTTTGTATTAAACAAGGCTAACTAATTGTTCATATAAATATTATTATCTTTATAGATGGATGATCAAGGACAACAAAGAAATCTTGCATTGTTAGTATGGAGAGAAAGACATTGATTGGCTATTGTTCAAGTCATATGCATTGTAGTTTATTATTACATAATTATAATTCATTCTCAGAGTAGGATAATTGACTGTACTTTGACCTTAGAGAAGGAAAGGGCACGAGAAAAGATAATGATGCAAATTGCTAGTTGTGAAGGACGTAAGATAATAAGAATGGGGCCTAAAACCTTTTTGGACTTGTGTGCTATGTTAGAACGAGAGGGTGGTCTCCAACCAACACAACAGGTAACTGTAGAGGAACAAGTTCCTAAAACACTCTATATTCTAACACATAATGTTAGAAACCGAGAGGTTCAATTTTGGTTTCGACACTCTGGTGAGACTACTAGTCGTCATTTTCATCGCGTGCTTCGATCAATAGTGGAGTTAGAAGAGAAATATCTCAAACAACCAGATGGCTCGCAAATTCCTATAGAAATTCTAAGAAACAACTAGTTTAACCCATTTTTTAAGGTAAAATCTGTTTTTATATTGAAATTTAGAAACACGTATAATTAAAAATATATTGATGATAAAATGTCAATGATAGGATTGTGTCGGGGCAATTGATTGTACACATGTTCGTGTGAAAGTCCCATCGGTTGAAGCTTCAAAATATTGTGGTCGGAAAGATTTTCCAACACAAAATATGTTGGTTGCATGCTCATTTGACTTAAGATTTACTTACGTTTTACCTGGATGGTAAGGCACTGCATTCGATTCAAGGATATTAAAAGATGTATTACGCAAAACAGATTATCTTAGAATCCCTAGATATAATTAATAGAAATTTTTTCCATTTTCCTCTTGTTCCATTTAGTTACATCTTAGCATTGATTTTTTTTAATAGGTAAATATTATGTCCTTGATACTAGATTCATGTTGAGAAAGGGACTGATCACACCTTATAGAACAACACACTATCATTTGAAAGAATTTTCATCAAGAAATCCACCTCAAACACCTCAAGAATTATTTAATCATCGTCATTCATCATTGCGTAATGCTGTTGAAAGGGCTTTTGCGGTTTTGAAAAAAGGTTTCTTATCATTGCAAGTGACACTGAACCAACATATGGAATCAAGACTCAAAATATGATTATCATAGCATGTTGCATTTTGCATAATTATTTGATGATAGTAGATCCTAATGAAGAGCTGGTTGCTGAGGTGGATGAAGAAATTGCTAATCAAAACATACCTCAACAACATGGGCATGCTATAGATGATGAGGAGGATGAAGAACATACCTGTTTAGGAGACAATTTAAGAAATTCTATAGCTGATGCTATGTGGAGAGATTATACATCTTGATTTGTTTCATTCTTATGTTTAGATTGAACATGTATCTTATGACTTCATATGTTAATTGATAAAAAAATTTCATATATTAAATTCTTTTTCTTTATATTGAAATTGAATTAAGATACTCTGCTTAGGGAATCATGCCTAAGACTAAAAGAGAGACATGGACAGAAGATATGGATAACGTTCTTGTTGATACTTTTTTGCATCAACAATACGAGGGAAATAAAGTGAATGGGACCTTTACTTCAAAAGCTTATGAAGCCATAACTAAAGAGTTGTAAACAAATTGAAAGAGCTTTTAACAAGGAAAAAGTGAAGGGTCGTTGGAAGTTATTAAAGAGACGCTTTTCTAAATGCTATGATTTGTTCAAAAATGGCTTGAATGGATTTGCTTGGGACCCAATCACAAAGCATTGGTGTGCTAAACCTGAAGTTTGGCAAAAGCTAATCGAGGTATGTTTTCTCTTAATAATTTTTCTTGATTTTATCTCTCTCATGTCTTCCCTTAATAATTTTTTTTACCATGTTCAACAATGTTTATATGATAGGCTAAGCCTGAAGCTAAAGAGTGGATGACAAAGCTTGTTCCAAATTATGACAAGATGATGATCTTATGTGGAGAGGATAGAGCTACTGGACAACATGCTGAGACTGCAAAAGACATTAGAAACAAAAGGCCACTTATTGTAGAATCTGAGTCTATTGAAACAAATGAGATGACCTTTGAGAGTGTTCAAGAGGTTGGTAATGATAATGAAGCCACATCTCCTGAGGGAAAAGGAACTCGCAGTCAATAGGACAAATCTAAAAAGTCTAAAAGGACAAAGGATGAAGATGAAATTGAAGGGATAAAGGTGGCACTTCAAGATATTGCAGGAGCTTTTAGAGAGGGTAATGCAACTCTTACAAAGAGTACTGTTGTTTATGAGAGAGTTTACTAGAAACTTCCAATTCCTGAATTTGAAATTTGGAAGCTTCTGGAGGATTTGAAGATTGAGAGACACTTGTTCACCCGTGCATACCTTTATCTTCTTGATAATCCTGAGAGGATTAGAGGAGTGATTGGTTGTCCTCTTGACAAACGCAAAGAGTTGCTACTTGAGATGATGCTTGGTCCTGTTGGTCCCTCTAGTTCATCGAGGTAATTGTTCTAATTTTCTTGTGTTATGTCATTCATTCATCTTCATGTGAACTTGTCTTTTCTGATATTAATTGTACTTTAATCTGAAACTTGATGATCAAAATGATATTGTAATACTGAATATTCATTATGCTTTTTTTAATTTTTTTTTGGGTTCACCTTTACTATTCTCTTGTTAGATTATGTCTGTGCTTTCCTATTACTGCTTTATTTCCTGTTTTCAGGAGCCATTGCAAAATGGTTGTTGATAATTGTATATAAAATGTCATAGCATAAGCATGATGGTCTTTTCAAATGAATTGCAATTAATTATAATATATGATGGTCTCAAAATTACTTTGTCAACATTTTCATTTTGCAGGTATTGAACAAAATCTAGTGTGGTTCTTCACAAAAAAAAAAAGTTATAAAAAATCTGGTGGCAGTTATTCAGTGCTCATCAAGTTTGAATCCAAGATAATTTTGATGTTTTCTGATAGTGTATATGTATGTTATTATAGACAACTCATTTCTTAATGTATGATTTTATGTTTTGGTGTATATTTCCTGTTATTATTAAAGACCAATTATCCAATGTTCAAGTTATTGAGAATTGAGGAGCAAAATGATGTTACAGGACTCTTACTATTTTTACACTTCTATACAATTAAAAAATATGTATTAAAGGTTCACATAATAAATCATAATATTTGAATAAATTTTTTTAAAAAAACTATAATTGGCATTAACTAAAGTAATGGTTTTGATGATAACAAACAAAAAATGAATGAAAGTGCAAAGATCAAGTCCCAAAACTCTTCAAAATGTCCAACAAACTATTTTTGGAAAGCTAGTCTTTGTGGTAATTCAAATTTATGAAAAAAAACCAAGTTTGTATTTTGTAAAATAGATCTTTGGTTACTCTTTTGATCATATCTTTTAAAATACTTTGAGTTTTGCTTTGAAATATTTCATATGAAAATAAACTCAAAGATCTTTCCAATGAGTGGTCATTTGCTTAAAACGAATAAGAAACTAAAAAGTTATGACCATTTGTCAGAGACTATTTCTTGAAAGGCTTAATCGATTAGGAAGTTTGCCTAACCTGTTATTTTACAAGTCAGAGGCATTGCCTTTTCATTCATAAAGGCCCTAACCGATTAGGGCTCATTGCCTAACCGGTTAGTAGTGTTTTAAATGGCACGTGAACAGGTTTTTTTAAAAGAAGTCTAACCGATTAGGGCTAATTGTCTAACTGGTTAGCATGTGTTTTAAATGAAACATAAACTGGGCATTTAAATGTCCTAATCGATTAGGGTAACGCCTTAACTGGTTAGTATGGTTTTAAAAATCACGTGCAAAGGCTTTTAAAGAGGTCTAACCGATTAGGCCAATTGCCTAACCGGTTATTAAGAATCACAAGAGAAAAAATTATAAGCTCCTAACCGATTAGCAACTCTACCTAATCGGTTATTCTAATTCTCAAAAGCCAAAACTAAAAACTCCTAACCGATTAGGAGCTCATCCTAACCGATTAGGAAATTGTTATTTACGAATCAGAACAGATTTTTAACAGCTCTATTTTGACATTTAATGCCTCCTAACTACCACCAACGACTTTAAAATGCTTTGGGTTATAAATGAAAGTGTTTGGGCATTTATGAAAGGTTGGAGAACAATCTGAAAATAATTCTTGAGCATTAACCACCACCACCACCAACAGAAAATGTTTTTTTGAATGAATAGTTTTAGAGAGAAAATATGTTTTTTAAAAAAATTTCTCTCTAGAAAAAAACTTTTTCAACTTTTAGAGTGAGAAATAATTCTAGAGAGAAAAAATATTCGGAGATAAGTTTTTTAGAAAGAGATAAATTGTAGTGAGAGAAATTTTTGACAATTTTTTTTTTAGTTTTTCACATTAATATTTTTATAAAACATTAATTATATTAATTTTTTTGAATAAAGGGTAAAATGATAAAAAAAAAGATATCTTAAACCTACATTTCTTTCCGTATATTTCACACTTCTAAACAAAAAAAAAAGTAAACATCTCATTTTTAAATGAAACCCTTCCCCTTCTTTTCCCTCCACACAGTCTTAGAGTGAGACTATTGACACTCCTTCCTAATTACTTAAAACTTTTATTATCTAAATTGACCTTTTTTAATTTATATGTTTCATAATTCAAACCTTCTACTACTTATACCAAACTATTTATATATTTATAAATTTAAATTATTTATTCAATTTATTAATTAAATTTTTAATCTTGACCTTGAAATGAGACAATTTCTCCACCCCTAAACTTTTAAACACAGTTATAAAAATTATTATTATACAGAAATGTTTTTAATTCAAACTCCTTACTATTTATATTTATAATTATGTATGTACTTTATAAATTTAATATATACTTATTTTATTATTGTTATTATAATATACTTACATATAAAAGACAATAACTACTTCTTAAAAAATCATAAAAATAACCAAAATATTAAAGTTGAAAATTGTGATTATAAAAAATAAATATTAGTTATATTAAATGATCGTGACATGAGAAACTATTTAAATATCTATATACTTGAATAATTTTAATATTAGTAATTTTTCTGATACAATAAAGATTTATTTTAAGATTGTAAATTATATTAATAAATACTTTTATAACTGTTGCTTAAATTATTGAAGAGTAATTTTTTTATATTTTATCAATATTACAAGAAACAAACTTAAGAAAAAAAAACCATCTTTCATATATAAAATTATTGAATGTAACTTTAACAATAAAATTAAGAAGATTAAAAATATAAACATATTAAAATTATATTTGTTTTATTTAAATATTATATATCACAAAAGTAATTTATCTTTTACCTTTGATATGACTATTATCAGTAAAAAAAATTAAGCATATTTGTACTTAACTAAAGTAAAAGTAAAAATAAATGAACAAAACAAAAACAAAGAAGAAGTTTTATTATAAAATACGTATATATTAAATTTATAAAGTGCGTACATAATTGAAAATATAAATAGTAAGAATTTTGATTTAAAAATATTTTTGTATAATAACAATTTTTATAACTGTGTTTAAGAGTTTAGGGGTAGAAAATTTGCCTCATTTCATGGTCAAGATTAAAAATTAATTAATAAATTAAATAAAAATTTAATTTTATAAATATATAAATAGTTTGGTATAAATAGTAGAATGTTTGAATTGTTAAATATATAAATTAATGAAGGTTAATTTAAGTAATCAAAATTTTAAGTAATGAAGAGAGGGTGGTAATAGGTAAAAATGAGTGCTAATAACCCATCTTTAATTTTAATATACTATCAATATTTTTAAGCATTAACCTATCATACATTATACATATGTAACTTTTGAAATAATTATTATGAAAGTAAAATATTTTTAATAATATGACAATAAATAATTAGATGACAGTGCATTAAAATAAAATTAAATCCAAATTTTTTTACAATCATGTTACTTACACAAATAAAATAAATCTCTTTACAAATCTCACAAACTTTCATTTTCAATCTATTTTTTTGTTGTTTTTTCTCTCTTTCTTTTTCTATATACCATCAAGGATCCCAATTTATTTCGGAGAAAGATTAGATAAAATTCCTTACATATTATTAATGTTGTTCTCCTATTAAATTATAACACATGTCTTAATTTTTATACATCAGCCCCATTTCATAGCCCTTCAAAGTTGACATTGTTATTTGAGTTCACACCGTTAACTTTATCTTTTTCGTTGATAGGTGTCTCTCCCTCTCATCTACGCCCTAGCTTACGCCACTTCTAACTATGCTCTCTCCTAACATCACTGGCTTCTCTGCCTCTATGACAACTTTGTCATCCACCGAAATTGCTCATGCACCACCTCCATCCAACAACAGCATTGTCCCTCTGGCGAAGAGCGACATCATGCTTGACAATTAGTATGCTAAAGAAGTAGTTACCCATCTCCTTAGCGAAGCTCCTCCCCTCAATGTCAATGGATCAAAGGTTGATAATGGTGCTCAAATTGGTTTTGACTCAAATGGTAAGGGTTTTGCATCTCCTTTTTTTAGGCTATGGTTTTTTTTTTCTTCCATTGCATTTGTTTGTTAGAATTTGTTTTGCTTGAATAATGGTGCTCCTACAAGCTTCAATTTGTTTGCTACTTTTTTTTTTGTCAGTCTCCATATATCCTACTTATCTTAGTTTCTGCATTCTAATTGTTTGATAGAATGGCTTAGTGGCCCCGTTTTATCATTTTGTGCTTGGGGTTGCTGTTTAAAAATTATGTGCTAAGGTTCATGCACTTGAGTTATGCTTGCGCCTATTAAGTCTTACGTAAATTCTTGTTAAACCCCATTCAACAAAAAAAAAATCTTGCCAAACCTTAAAAATTAAAGTGGTATTATTTGATTGGTTATTGTGGATATTGTGTGACTTTCACTCTACCGTGATTTGGGACCATGTGATCTAGCTCTAAATAAAAGTTGATCTAATTTGTGAATATTTGATCACAATGATTTGCTTGATTTTGTACTTGCCTATGACTTAATTTTGGGTTGTCAATAGTTATATTATTATGTTGATTGCCAATTTGCTGTAAGTGTCAAGTTCCCACATCAACCAATTTCTTTCTCTTTTTTCTCACTATTTTGACAGTACTGCAACTACTATGACAATTTGGAGCACCATTAAGAGGTTGAGGGAACCAACTGAGGGTTGAGCTTTTTGGATTATGCTAGTTTTTGAGCAATTCAAACAATCAAACTTGCTAGAGATGCTTATCTAAGAAGACTCTATTTTAGATTCGTAGTTTTCTTTAGTTCTATGCAATTACAAGTGGCTCATTGTTTCTTGTCATACTTGTTAAGCGATGACACAAGAAATTTTGTATTTGTCAGATAGCCAAAAAATCACATTAATCTTTGGGACTATAATAAGCATAAATGTAATTATGGTTGACAAGTTAAAAATAAGATGCACCAATACAGTAAAAGAATGCACAATTTGTTGTAATCAGGAAAGAATGCACTAATATATTCATCAAATCTCTTTAAAACTATGTGCAGTACAATTTTCAAATGATAATGTATTATACAATTTGCTCTTTAAAATAATCTACTATACAATTTCCATTATAGCAAAACTTGGCAACAAGTTTAGTGCATTAACTATAAATTATAATAAAATGTAAGCTCAATCCTGAATCAACACTAGAGAATAAGAAATTTTCTACGTCTTATATCCTTCCATTTTACACGTCTTGCCAAATCAGAATGACATGAGGCATTTTCTCTGAGGCCAATCACAAGAATTATAAATCCAACAACATGAAGCATATCTTCAAAAACTAAGGCTGAAAGGAAAGCTTCTCTTGCTTCATGAGTAAGAGACCCTACACTATAAAAAATCAGGAAACAATCATATGACATAAGGGTGGAAATAAACAAGACAAAAAGAAAAAATTAAAGGTGCATTTATGCGACCTGTCAATTCGATAATCTTTATGAAAATTGGCAAGATTCTATCAAAGCAACCAGATAGAATATTGAATACAAGCAGTGGACAGGTCCCAACAACTGGAAATCAATTAAATTTTCTCCAAAATTATTATTATTATTATTTTATATATATATATATATATATATATATATATATATATGTATCATATATAACTTAAGACTTATCTATTGAATAATGATCATCTTATCTCAAATAGTACCCAACCATTTTTAACACCACATTAAAGTTGATTAATGAAGTATAAATTGTTAGTTAATGAATATGTACAAATATGTAACCCTTCCAGTCTGACCTCGTTAACCAACTTATATACGTCATTAACCACTTTTTTGTTCTTCATTAACCAACTTTTTACATACTCATTAACTAACTTCTATACGTTATTAACCATGAATTTGTACTTTATTAACCAACTTTATGTGATGTGAAAAGTGGTGTAGTTGAAAATGGATAAAATTATCGGAGTTGCTTATCTATTATGCTTTAATTGGACATCTTGACATTGTTAATTCTAGAGTAATTTGTTAAATTTGTCCATAAATTCTAGACTTATTATCATCTATTTGTCCACTAAACCTAGAAAAAGCACCATGACTATGTGAAATCCAAGATGATTAAATGATCATATAAATGTTCAATAGTGAATTAACAAATTTCAGCAAACAAGAGTGCTTCAAACTTAATAAATAGACTCACTAAACTACATTAGATTTTTGACCAAATAACTTGACTAAGTCCATTGCTACAACAAAAAAATGTACATGGACACAAGTGTATTTATCCACTTAGAGTTACAATAAAAATGTATTTATCATCAACTGAACTAGGACACAAGTGTATAAACCTGACTGGAGTACAGTCAGCCCCTCGACAACCCTTCTTGCTCATTCTGATTTCTCTTGTTGAAACCACACTTTGAATTGCAATCTAAATATGAAAAAAAAATTCAGAATATTGTAACTGAACCATATATAACTCAAGAACATGATATATCAATCAGCCAATAGAATAATTGTCCAATAAGTCATTTAAATTCTCTTTTTAACTATACTACTGACATTTGAATACGCACAAAATGAATTAAAAGAGGAAACAATGTACTAGTATAGTGAAAAAGAGAAAAGGAGGAAATAATTAATTATTTGTATCAGTACAAAAAAAATTAAAAAGAATGTAAAAATGCATAAGATATTTGCATAATCTTCACTCTCTTAAAGAAAGAATGCACTAACATATTAAAATGTGTTGATTGCAACTTAGCAGTGTCTCACATTTCGGTGCATCAAATAGTGAACTAATTTTTGTACAAGCATATTTGAATTATGGAGAGCAATAATTAAAAGTTTCATACTTTAATTTCAATTTAGGTGTTCTAAAATTTCAATTCACTAATGTTGTGGTACTGATTCTACATTGCACATATTGTAATATTTCAAAAAAACATGTTAAGCTTGTAATTGGGAGAACCATGAGAGACTCCTAGGGTTTGCATTGTAAGCTTTCATGGCCGACGTCAATGCTGTTTGCCCTTGGGGCTTCCTGGCTAAGACCGCATCACCTTCTCAACAAGTTCCATCTTCTGTCTTTGATCCTTCTGTTTCTTCACTAACTCCTCAATGAAAGACTTTTGTACAAGCATTAAAGAATGCATGTGACATTCCCTACAGTCAATTACCAAGGCCTCGATTGAAAGGAGATGAGATTTCTATCAAGATCCCTGAAGAAGATTATAGGGCTGGTCTGGAAAGATGCAAGAATCATCTACATAGTAGATTAATCCTTTCGAAAGGTGACACCCCAATTAAAGCCGAAGACTTGAGAGCTAAGTTATCTGGTTTATGGAAACCTTTAGGTCAATGGAACATGATCCCTCTTGGAAGGGGTTATTATGAATTTGCTTTCTCCTCTGTTGATGATCTGCGAAGTGTGAGGGCTATTAGTTCATGGAATTTGAATCCTAGATTCTTGCGTCTATTTGCTTGGACTCTTGATTTTACCGCAAATCAAAGACAAACTGGTGTTCAATGTTGGGTCCAGATTCTTGGTCTTGCTCAAGAATACTGGTGTCCCAAAATTATTTTTACCATTGCTGGGAGCATTAGAATTCCTATTTGTCTAGATGAAGCTACAAACAAACACACTTTTGGACACTTTGCAAGAGTGTTGGTTGATATCGATCTGAAAGGTAAACTCAGAAACCAAGTTTTGGTTGAAAGAGAGGAATTTGCTTTTTTTGTTGGCATTGAGTATGAGAGACTACCCGAATTTTGTCAATCTTGTCAACTTGTTGGTCACTCTATGGGTAATTGCAGAAAAGCATATATTGTTAATCAGAAACCTCAAGATCAGTCTGATCGTGTAATTAGAAAGTTCCCTGAAAAATCAAAGTTTGTTTATGTTCCAAAGGAAAAAGATGTTGTTCATCCTATGGAGAATGAGAATGTGATCCCCGATGTTCATTTAGATGCTGATGCGAATAAGACAGCCTCAATTCATGTTGTAGAAGACACCAACAATTCTCCTATTCTGAATCAGAATATTCACACTGAGATTGTGAATGATCAGTTTTTTTCTCTAGTTGATTGTATAAATGATAATCCATTAAATCAGATGAATGCTACTGTTATAAACAATCAGGTGCAAGGTGTTAGCAGTCTCGTGGTTAATTCGGTTAGTTCTGATAGTTTTGTTCCAAACTCACAGAAAACTGATAATGTTAATAATGTTAATAATTTGATTCTGATGATGAGGATATTGAGAATATTAGTGTTGAAGATCACTTTGGAAACCCTATTAACTCTAATAGTATGCAATCTGTTAAACACAATCAAAATCCTAATATGCAAGACAGATTGGCTTCTAATAGTGGCACTATCCTTGGTTTTAATTTTTCCACTCCAATAAAGGCTGAGGAAGCACATAATTTTGACTCTGTAGTAATGAATGATATGGGAATAATTGGTAGCTTTTGGAGAGACTAATTGGATATGGTTGTAGAAGAAACTGAGGATGTGGAAGCCTCTCCTTCTGTTCAGAATCAGGGAGAAAATAATGCTAATGCTGCAAACAAATACTTGGTTCAGAATCAAGAAGTGAATAATTTCACTGTGGTGCTTACTAAATCTAAAAAAAAGAAGCTTAGGAGACAAGCAAATTCAGGACAAAAGGCTGGCAATTAGAAAAATCGAAACAGGGCAGGTATTCCTAGGAACTTAGCTTAATGAAGCTTCTTTTTTGGAATGCTAGGGGAGTAGCCAATCATGAAACTAGATTGGTTATAAAGAATATGTTAAACTCTAATAAACCAGACTTCTTCTTTGTGGCTGAACCTTGGATCCATCCTGATCGTTTCCCTTCAAATTTTTGGGATCAATTCAATATGAAAATGTTTGCTGTTAATTATAGAGGGGACAAAATTCCTAATTTGTGGTGTATGTGTAATACTTCTTTCAATCCAGTGATTTTTCAATCTTCCTCTCAACATGTTTCTTTCTCTATAGTATGCAATGGCCAAAATCTTTTCATTTCCTCAGTTTATGCATCTACCTCTAGTGCTATTAGAAGACAACTTTGGCTTGATCTAAAATCTTTGTAATAGTCAAACGCTGGTCCTTGGTGCTGTCTTGGGGATTACAATGCAGTTTTAGGTGCTCATGAACATAGAGGCAAAAGCTCTCCTTCCCAAATTTCCTGCAATGATTTTAGATCCTGGTCTGAAGTTTGTAATCTTATTCACCTTCCAACAAAAGGAGCTAAATATACATAGTTCAATGGTAGAAGAGGAAATGCAGCCACGGAAAAAAGGTTGGACAGGGTTTGCTGTAATGATGATTGGTTAAATTGCTGGAATAACATCTCTTGCTGCACCCTCACAAGGAATAAATCTGACCATTATCCAATTCTTCTGTCCCTTCAGAATGATATAGTCTCCCATAGTTCTTCTTTCAAATTTATGAGAATGTGGGTTGATCATCCAGATTGCCATAATATTATTTTTGATTCTTGGAAGCAATCAATTGTTGGCTATCCAATGTTTATTCTGAGTGAAAAATTAAAAATCTTGAAGAACAGGTTGAAAACTTGGAACACAAAAAAGTTTGGTGATGTTCATGTTAATGTAGTCAATGCTCAGAAGGTGGTAAATTCAGTTCAAGAGCAAATTAGCAAAGATGGTTATTCGGATATTCTTTTTGAAAAAGAGAAAATAGCTCAGCTTGATCTTAATAAGGCTTTGCACTATGAGGAAGTCTTTTGGAAAGAAAAGTCTAGAATTGATTGGCATTTTTACGGAGATAGAAACACCTATTTTTTCCACAAAGTCACCAAAATCAGAAACACTGCTAAAAGAATGTCAATGTTGAAAAATGGTAACTTGATTTTGGAGAAACCTGCTGAAATTGAAGAGCATGTTCTAGATTTCTACTCCAATCTGTTTGCTACTGATAATAATTGTTCTGAAAATGCCTTGATTGACCAAGTTATCTCTACTGAAGTTAGTTAGGATGACAATGTTATGTTAACAAAACTACCTTCTCTGGAAGAAGTTAAGGATGCTGTCTTCTCAATGAATGCAAATGGTGCCCCTGGGCCTGATGGCTTTGGAGGGTTTTTCTTTCAACACTATTGGGATGTGGTTGGCTCTGATGTATTTAATGCGGTTTTACAATTCTTTAAACAGGGTTGGATGTTGCCAAATTATAATTCTAATCTAGTGGTCTTGGTTCCTAAGTCCCCGGATGCTGTCACAATTGGTCAATATAGACCCATAGCTCTTGCCAATTATAAATTCAAGATCATTACAAAGGTGTTAGCGGATAAGCTGGCTAAAATTGCTCCTAAAATTGTCTCTGAACAGCAAAGAGGATTCATTTAGAATAGGCAAATTTTAGATTGCATAGGTGCTGCTTCTGAAGCTATCAAGCTTCTTGATAAAAGATCTTTTGGAGGTAATATAGCTATCAAAATTGATATTAAGAAGGCATTTGATACTATGGACTGGAATTTCTTATTAAAGGTTCTAGACAGGTTTGGTTTTGACCCTTTGTTTTGTGATTGGGTTAGAGTCATTCTCAACTCAGCTAAGCTATCTATTTTGGTTAATGGAAAGGCAATTGGTTTTTTCTCCTGTAAAAGAGGAGTTAGGCAGGGTGATCCTCTCTCTCCTCTTCTTTTCTACATTGCTGAAGATGTTCTCAGTAGAGGCATTTCTAATCTTGTCAATCTTGGTATGCTTTTGCCCATGGCTAGCCTTAGAGGTTACAAAGTTCCTAGTCATGTTCTTTATGCGGATGATATCTTAATCTTCTGTAAAGGAACTATGAAGAACCTTCATAATCTTATGCTACTTTTTCAAACTTACAGTGATGCTTCTGGCCAAATTATTAACTATGAGAAGTCAAAATTTTACTATGGTGTTATTCCTAGTAGCAGAATTTCTGTTATTTTTACTATTCTGGGTTTTACTGCTGGTAGATTACCTTTTGTTTATCTTGGAATTCCTTTACTCAAAGGGAAACCTAGAAAGGTTCACTTACTTCCTATTGTAGACAGGATCAAAATGAAACTTGCTTCTTGGAAAGGTAGAATGTTATCAATTATGGGAAGAGTACAATTAGTTAAATCTGTGATTCTGAGCAGACTTATATATTCTTTCCAAATTTATGCTTGGCCTATTTCTCTTCTTAAGATGATTGATATATGGTTAAGAAATTTCATCTGGGCTGGTGATATCCATGTGAGGAAAATCTGCACAGTTCCTTGGCATTTGGTTTGCTCACCTTGTTAGGAAGGAGGCTTAGGTATAAGATCCATTAGATCCTTTAATAATGCCTCTATGCTCAAACTGTGTTGGGAATTTATTACATCTGAAAATCATTGGGCAGTACTTCTTCGAGCAAGAGCTGTAAAGAATGGAAATGTTATTCAACATCACCTTTGTTCCTCAATTTGGCCAGGTTTGAAACCTCATTTCAATATTGTTATTTCCAATTCCAAGTGGCGAATAGGAGATGGTGTCGCAACCGGGATCGTGACGGGACGACCAAAAAATATAAAAAACAATGGAGTCGCTACCAATGTTTATTTAAATTGGAAAAACATTAGAAAAACCCTTTAATTAGGACAACTGGTCTTTTGAAAATGAGTTTGGATTCGAGAGTCGATTACAGGTAAGGAAGGTATTAGCACCTTACACTGGCCGTTCCATGAACGGTACCTTAGGTTAGTTGTGCAAATTTTAATAATTTCAAATATATTTATTTTAACCCCTTTTAACAAAAGACTTTGTAATTATTTCTTATTTTTTTCATTTTTTTTATTTTTGAAAAGAAATAAAAGAAACAACCAAATTATGAAAATTTATTTATTTTTTGACTTGACAGAAATGGATTTCTACTCCTACGTATCTCCTGGTGCAATGGAGAACTCAAAGTCACGTAGCTCTTTAAAAAATGCTGTGGGTTGGTTGATTTTAATTAGAAAAAGATTTTTAAAAAAAATAATTTTTGCTTGAAAATAAAATCATCATTGCACAAGATTCAAGGCAGCACTAGGCTACTCAATAAACCCTTATAATCCAACTGACATTAAAGATAACGTCCGTTATTCAATCAACATCAGTGGACATCGCATTGATTAAAACTTTTTTGAAATTTTATTTTTATTTTTATTTTGGGGCATGCGCAAAGACAAACAAATAAATACACAAACAACACATTGTCATACCATGAGTCAGGTAAATATAATAAAAACACAATAAAAACCAAATTAAATACAACCAACACAACAGTTTTTTTTATCCATTAACATTTTTTATTTTTTATTTTTATTTTATACTTTTCTTATGCTTAACAAACACTGTAAAAGAACCTTGATTCACTATAATGTATATTTTCTTCTTTCTGCTTTTTTTTTTATTCCAAAAATTACCAAGCCCACCAAGTTTTTATTTTATTTTTTTTTTGTCAGGTTTGATTAAACCAAACTGAATTAGACCCAAACATCATGATAAAGCCTACACATAATGATAGCATTTTTAAACATTCACAGACTTATCCAATCACAAGTAGGTTGGTGCATCAAAGGCCCAAGATTCAATTTTCACTCTTTTATTTTCATTTATTTAATTATCATTATATTTTTTGGTTTATTTTAATTCAACCAGTAAACAAAAAATTAAAAAAAACCTGAGTTACCTCAAATAATTCTCACTTTCGTACAAGAAAGAGAAGCTGCACAAGGAGATGGGATAATGGCAGAGCTGCGGCTTCGACGTTCCTGGCGCGTCACTGAAGGACAGGCTCGCGTGGTCCGGACGGCGTGATGGCGTGGGTGCGTGCGCGACGGATCTTGATGGTGCAAGGGTGGCACGCCTGTTCAGACACAGAACAGGAGAGTCGACGGTGCCGGTGATTTCTGGCAGAACGGTGGCGGATCTGGTTCGAGGAAAAGGACGCGATTCGCGGCTCAGTTCGAGCGGGTCGATTTGTGTGGGTGGCGCGGCGACCGGATCTGCGTGGCGGTGATGCTTTACGGGTGAAGCTGTGATGCAGGGGCGCAGATCTATCCAAAACGGAGGACGGTGGTTTTGGGGGAAAGCTCCACGGATCTGGGTTCCTGGTGGACGGCACGAGGTGGGGGTTCTATGGTTGGGTCACGGTGGCTCGGTGAAGGGCGCGGAGGGTGACGGAGTGGACGAGCTTAACGGTGTGCAGCGGCTTCGAACGGCTAGTGCGTGGTGGAGTCTGAGTCAATGACGGTAGAGCTGGGGCCTTTGCGGTTGGGGTTGTCACGTGGCGAATCCGAATGGTTGGAACGCAGGTTAGACAATTGTTGGTGGAGGTTTCGTGTAGGTAGTTGTTTGTCGAATGGAGATGGGGAGTTTTGGTGGTGATGGCACTTGGTTATTTTTTATGGTTGGGTTGAAGGTGGGTGGTGGTTTGAAGAATGGGTTGAAGATGGTAGTGAGGTTGGATGTGGTGGAATGATGATGGAGGGTAAGGATGGAGGTGATGATGTTTGTTTGGACTTTCTTTGTGTTGGTGAAGTGGTTATGGGTTGGAATGGATGAATGGTGGTGAAGTTCACGGTTGGGTGGGGTTTTGGTTGGAAGAGGTTGTGTTTGTGGGTTGAAGATGAAGAGGGTTCTTTGCCGGGATGATTTGGTGGAGGTGAAGGTGAGGGTGTTAGTGGAAGAGGTTGGTTATGGTGGGTGTTGGGCTGAAGGTGGGTGCTGTGTAATGGTGAGTGAGGTTTTGAGATGAAGATGGGAGGTGGTGATATATCTGAAGGTGAGGAATTGATGATGAAGATGATAGCAAACCTTCTCGGTGTGATCTTCGTCTGTGGAAAATCTGAATCCCCCTCTTTTGCTTGCCTTCCCCTTTGTCCTTTGTATCTAAAAAATTCGGAGGCCTCCCCTGTCCGAGGTGGAGAGGTTGCCAGGGTTGACCCAGCTTGGGTCACCATAGCATTCCCTCATTTGTGCTTGCTGCTCTCTGCTCCAAGCTCCTCCTTCTCCAATGCCTGTTGCCCTTTCCCCATCCATGATAGACAGCTCCCCAAGGTGTGCAAAGTCTTTGAGTAGCCAATGCAAAGACACGCCTATGCAAAGCTACGTTTTTCTTTTTTATTTTTTATTTTTTTATTTTTTTGCTTTGTAACAACAAGGAATTTGTATTATTTATTTTTTTTGTTTTTTGTCTTTTTTTTTTGTTTTTTATTATATTTTTATTTTTGTTTGCATAAATAAATAAAAACTGACCAAGAAAACCAAATGCTCACAACACTGCAATTAAGCGTTAATCCTTGATTAAGTGACAAAATTTTATGGACAAAATTAGGTATCAACAGCTGCCCCCTTTGCTTTGCATTTAAAATAAATGGGAAGCAAATGAATTGATTTAATTTTGTCCATAAAAAAATTTCATTTCTTTTTCCTTTTCTTTCTTTCTTTCTTCATTTTTTTTTGGAAAGCAAATTGACGTAAAAACAAATGGACATTAAACAAGGTAAAAGCTTAGGGAAACAGACGTCCATCGAAACTTGATAAAAGGGTAAAAAGCTTGCGAAGTCGGGTATCCACTGAAGCTTGACAGAAAACTTAAAACAGAAAAGATACAGAGTTTGCGGAGTCAGGTATCCGTCGAAGCTTAAAGGCAGAAAGGTAAAAAGCTTGCGGAATCGAGTATCCGCTGAAGCTTAACAGAAAGGTAAAAAGCTTGCGGAATCGGACATCTGCTGAAACTTGAAGGCAGAAAGGTAAAAAGCTTATGGAGTCGGGTATTATTGAAGCTTAACAGAAAAGAAAAAAGCTTACGGGCAAAAAGGTAAAAAGCTTACGGAGTCGAATATCCACTGAAGCTTAACAAAAAAGAAAAAAGCTTACGAACAAAAAGGTAAAAAGCTTACGGAGTCGGATATCCGCTGAAGCTTGACAGGAAACTTAAAACAGAAAAGGCACAAAGCTTGCGGAGTCGGGTATCCGCTGAAACTTGACAAAAGGGTAAAAAGTTTGCGGAGTTGGGTATCCGCTGAAGCTTGACAGAAAACTTAAAACAGAAAAGACACAGAGCTTGCGAAGTCGGGTATCCGTCGAAGCTTAAAGGCAGAAAGGTAAAAAGCTTACAGAGTCGGGTATTCGCTGAAGCCTAACAAAAAAGAAAAAAGCTTACGGGCAGAAAGGTAAAAAGCTTACGGAGTCGGATATCCGCTGAAGCTTAACAGAAAAGAAAAAAGCTTACGGAGTCAGGTATCCACTGAAGCTTGACAGGAAACTTAAAACAGAAAAGATACAAAGCTTGCGGAGTCGGGTATCCGCTGAAGCTTGACAAAAGGGTAAAAGGCACAAAGCTTGCGGAGTCGAGTATCTGCTGAAGCTTGACAGAAAAGAAAAAAGCTTACGGAGTTGGGTATCCGCTGAAGCTTGACAGGAAACTTAAAACGAAAAAGATACAAAGCTTGCGGAGTCGGGTATCCGCTAAAGCTTAACAAAATGGTAAAAAGGCACAAAGCTTGTAGAGTCGGGTATCCGCTGAAGCTTGACAAAAGGGTAAAAAGGCACAAAGCTTGCGGAGTCAGGTATCCGCTGAAGCTTGACAAAAGGGTAAAAAGGCATAAAGCTTGCGGAGTCAGGTATCCGTTAAAGCTTGACAAAAAGGTAAACAGCTTGCGGGATAGGGTGCCCGTCGAAGCTGGACAGAAAACTTAAAGGTAATGGGCACAAGGCCCTGACTTGCTGTGAAAGCGATGGGTACGAGGACCCGAAAACTATACACAGTGGGTGCGGGGACCCGGAAATTAGAAGACAATGGGTGCGGGAACTGAAAACTAAAACACAACTAATTTTGCAAATGCATGTGATGCCTGAGACGATGCATAATGCAATGGATGTATGATGATGCAATGGATGTGATGCTTGAGGACAATGCATATGATGCCAGAAATAATGCATGATGCAATGGATGCCCTACTATAGAGATTCTCATGAATAAATTGAGTAAGCAAATTTTTTTGTTTTTTTTTTGTTTTTGTTTTTTTTGCACATCGGAGCTTTGGTTCCGCAACCCTTAAGGACTTTTCCCCACAGTAGGATCGAGGTCGAAATTCGTTGATTTACCTTATGATTTATCTGGTCATTATTTCTTTTCTCATCAACACTTAAAGGGTCTCGAGCCAGAAAACTTTATGCAGTGGGCCTTGAGCCTAAAAATTTGTACAATGAGCCACGAGTCGAAGAAATGAATGTACTTGAGAAAACCCCCCCTTTTTTTTGCCAAAGTTTTGAACCAAACGCTTCTTGGAAACCAACCAAACCCATATTCAAAGGAATCATTGTCAATCTCATCTTGTTCAAATTCTTCTTCACTAGATATGACTTGGTGGAAGCTTGTGACTTTCTTTCTCCAAAGGTTCCTATTTCCACCAGACACACTTCAATCTGAGTTATCCATTGAGGATGTCATTCCCTTCATTGATTGAAACTCTAGAACTCCTTTGGCTTGAGTTGTTCAACAAGAGATTACCATTAGATGGTTAAATTATACTATTGTGCTTATGTTCACCTAACCTGAAGCATCATGTACCAGATATGCATGGATTCAAAAGTACAACAGGAAAGATATTTACTAACTGAGAAGCTTTTTGAAACAAAGGACATTTACAAAGGATAAAGACACAAGAAGTGGAATAGTACGAAATCCAAGAGGTTTTTTTTTTGTTTTTGTTTTTGTTTTTACCCAGTTTGAATGTGATTGATCCTTACTTGATAACTGGACATCATGATCATTGTTTATCAGGTATCTACAAAGATATGCCTCTGTGTAAGGCATCAAATGAATTTGACTCAGGGTATGTCATTGGAGAACAAAATGCCCCAGTATGGGCCATTTGACAACAAAAAATGTACCAGTGAGGAACTTGAGAATAAAATTTTTGCCCCAGTGAAAGGCTAAATAAAAACAAAGCAAGCTGCCCCAGTTTAGAGCCGAATTGAAAAGGGCAGGGACTTGCCCTAAAGTAGAGCCAGATTGAACCAAAAGATTTGCCCCAGTGCAGGCCAAATCGAGCTAAAGAATTGCCCCAGTGTAGGGCCAGCTTGAACAGGGTAACAATTTGCCCTAATGTAAGTCACTCTTTTTTGTCTTTTCTTTTTTCTTTTTTTTTTCTTTTTTTTTAGACCGCCCTTACGGGTTTTCAGCCTAACGAGCCTTTTTTTTGTGGAACAATGAACTAGATCATAACCTTTTGTCTTCAAATTAAAACTTGTGAAAATAAAGGCAATCACTCATTGATCAGATTGGACTTTTTAAGGCTTGTAATGTGGCCAAGGTTAGGGGTTATGAAAATAAAGATATAAAGCTCAAACAAGTGTTTAAAGGCTAAGTAGGACCAAGGATCTTTGTTCAAACTTAAGCTTTGTCAATTGCCTTTGCGCTTTCAAGCACACTTTTCTCTTATTATTCTCCATTTTTTTGTCCAAACTTAAACTTTGTCAATTTTTTTTTTGGCTTTTACTTTCCACCCCTTTCACCTTTTCTTCTTTTTTTCCTTTTTTATGCTTCAAAATAGTCACCATGACAATCAACATTGGTTTTGAGTTTTCCTCTAATATAGAGGTGATCCTTGTCCAGGGTTTATTGAAGGAAGCTTTTAAGCTCAAAATGGGACAGCGAAGGAAGATGAATTCTTGTAAGAGAAAAAGATGGCTAATCTTCATTTCAAATCTGGATTGCTCATTTTCAAAAAAATTAATTTAGAGACAAAAATGGCAATACACACCGAGTGATTATTGGTGTGGTGTGGAATGTGATTAAAAATAAATATAAAAAATAGTTGCCAAGTTCCACCAAAAATATAAAAACCTTGCAACCAGTTGTAGTAAACAAGGGTTGATCCACAGAGAACCAATTCAATTGACACTATCAATCCAATTCCTAAATTAAACTCTGATGAGAAATAAACAGTAAAAGTAAAGAGGGGGTTTTGTTAATTAAATCTAACAAAAGAAATTAAACTTAAACCAAAACAGTAAACACAAATTGAATTATCAAGTTAAAGATATTGGTTAAGAGATGGAATTTACCACTAGATTTATATGATTATGCCAACTTACATACCCTTTATACCAACATGATCAATTATGTTCTTATGTGATTATAAGATAAATCCCATGTTTTCCTTAAGTTTCGCTTAATTCAGCAACCGCTCAAATCAAACCCTAACCATTAGTTATTTGTAAAGCAACCGCTCTTACACCTACCTAATGATTGCATTAAGAATTAGAAAATCAATCACACTAAGGTCTAATCACACACCGGGATTAAATTACTTAGATCATATGTCTCACTAGTCATACCACCGCAATGGCACATAGCATAGAATCCTAGTTTTACCACTTTCGAAGTTTGGCAAGAATATAAAAACCTTTATATTGATTTAAGAATAGAAACATATGAATAAAAACATAATTGTATTGATATAAAGAGATATGCAAGATTCACATAATCAAAACTAGAGTTTCATCCTCCCTTAACCAATCAAGGAGTTTAGCCACACATGGCAAATTCAAAATCAGAAGAAAGATTAAATAAAAACAATATTCAGAACAAAAGAAGAAAAGAAAAACTAAAGATCAAACTAGTTTCCAAAGCTTGAGGGTGATTGATCTTTGATCGCTCGAATCCGAGTCTCCAATCCTCAATCGAATCCTTCCCCTTCTTGGTCTTTGTGTTTCTCTCAGTTTCCTTCACGGCTCTCTCTGTCCAGACCCCTTTAAAGGCTCTAAGCAACCCTATTTATAGGTTTGGGAACCTAATTTAGCATTAAAACACGAAATTAAACTTCTGAGCCGATGACACGGGCCGTGTCATGTGACACGGCCCAACCCGTGTCTGATTCTGGAGACAAATTTCCAGCTATTCCAAGGTCAGAAAGGAACACGGCCCACCCCGTGTCAATTGACACGGGCCGTGTTATCGGTCAAGGCTTGAAATTACCCTTCCTTGTGAAGTCAGAGGAGTACACGGCCTACCCCGTGTTATTTGACACGGGCCGTGTTGATCAGAACCTTCCAGTCTCCAAAGTCAGAATGATACACGGCCTACCCCGTGTTATTTGACACGGGCCGTGTTAATTACTTTCTTCAAATCCAGCCTTGATTCTTCATGAATGCTCTTCTTCCTTTGCTTCTAGAGGTTGATACTGATTCCCTTAAGTCTCTTAACTCTCTTCTCAACAGCTCAATACCAATGGACTCCATCACTCATAGATCTCCTGAAAATCACAATACGTTTATGAGTGTCTATAACCACATTTAAGCAAAGTTTCACAATAAACATCCAAAGACAACTCTAAATCAGAAACTTAGCTAAATGTCAACAATTAAACACATTTGGAATCCAATTAGATCAAACAAAGAACATTCAAGAGCTGAAATTATTAACAGATCAAATACCCCCATACTTAACCTTTTGCACTCCTGGGCAAAAACATAAAACCAAGCACATGCTTTCCAAAAAAATAACAAAAGTGCTGAACAATGAGCAAAGATTTACACACATCAATTCTTTCAAGGAATCTAAGCATTCAGGAATTTCCTCCCTCAACAATCCAAATCAGCAAGCCAAGTCAATCCAATATCAGGGTTAAGTCAACATGATAAATCCTCACAAATGTACTCTCTTTCACTTAAGTATTTTGGGCTTGTATTTACTCTCAACCAACTCATGAAAACATGCCTTACCATAGGCTTGACAAGCCTCTACTTCTCCACCACCTAAATCACATGCACACAAAGATCAAAAGGTCTTTAATCAGGTTGTAATGGGGTCAAGGTCAAGGTGAGATATATCTAGGATAAACAAAGTTAGACCATCGGAAATAGAAGAGCCAAGGGGAATAAAAATCAAATATTTTTGCACAATTACCCCAATACTTTTCAATCCATCTTCATCTTTTACTTGACTTTCTCCATTCATCAACCAACTTGTCAATTTTTTTTTCCAAAACTATCTTCCTTTTCTCTTTTGAGAGCCCCCTTTTTTTTAATCAAAAACAGTGTAATCACCCCCACACTTATTCAAACACAATTCCCAACATAATTATCAAGCTATTCTACTTCCTAAGGTAGGGTAGCAATGGTTTTTCACTATTAGGCTTGTATTGAGCTATAATAAAAAGAAAGGATATAATTCAGGCTCAAAGGGGTGAAACAATGGATCAAAATATAAGGCTAGCTATTTGGCCAGTGGTTGATAGAAAGAAATGCCTTTATCATCTCAAAAATGTGCAGTGATCATTTGCAATTTAAAAGAGAGTCAAATCAAATTCTGAAAAGCATATAATCAAAAGTGGAATCACACAACAAAGAACAGAAATGACTTAAGATTAGTCATTCACATCAAGGCCCAAAAACTCACTAGGTCCAATTTTATCATATTCTCAAAACCATTTCAATTTTCAAAACCTCTCAGTGCAAGTTTAGAATCAAGAAAGTTAATTCCTTAAGGTTTAAAAACCTGTCAATAAAAATCAATCGCTTGCTCATTGCTCAATATACTCGCAAAATCAGTTAGAAAGATATGCACGAAATGCCATTAAGATCGAATATACAATTAAGGTCAAATCCAAACTTCAAACTCCCCCCACACTTAAAATAGACAGTGTCCTCAATGTCAAAGTATACACAACAAATAAAAGGAATCCATAGTAAGAAGCAAAGTATATGCGAAGAATTTAGTCTAGCATCAGGAAACTCAAGCTAATACAAAAGATAAATCAATAGTAACCAAAACACTATTCATTAAGCCAGCAAAATGAAGGACACAGCCTCAAAAGAAAATGAAAATACATCAAGATGGGGGAGGGTTATATGAAAAACGCTGAAGCAGAAGGTCAAGCTTGCCATCAATGGCATCCATTCTCTGATCGCGTGCGACCTCCAGAGCCTGGAAGCGATCCTCTAAGCGCTGAAAGTGAGCAGCATGGTTGATAACTTCAGAAAATGAAGTTATTTCACATGTCTTTGAATGTATAGGAGCATGCTTTCCTTAAATTGACATTACCCAATGGTCCAAATTCATGCATGATCTTGATTCTTTAAGCTTTGTATCTCAATTGTTTGATACTTTAATTGTTAATGCTTGTAATAAGAAATTGAGATTGATCATGGCTTGATGAGTTAAAGCATTGTTTTTGTTGCAGAGATTCAAGAAGGAAAGACCTTGGAATAGAAGCATAGAAGAGTTCAAAATGAAGAAAGATGCAAAAGGAAGCAAAGGCAGCAAATCCACGCCTAAGCGCGGCTAATCCACGCCTAGACGTGTTCCTTGCGGTTTATCGGGAATCCCGAGTGAGACCACCACGCTGGCGTGGTAAAGTCACGCCTAGGCGTGACAAGCAGGAGAAGGGCACGTGATTCATAACCACGCCTAGGCGTGGTAAATACACGCCTAGGCGTGGGAAAAACCCTGGCACGCAAATTTCAGCCTTCTTATTCTGATTTTTGGAGAAACAAAAGAGAGGGCTGTTTTGGAGACACTAAACCACGAATTTCAGAGAGCAAGTGAGAAGAGGAGGAACCCATTTGGATTGAAGGTGACTCAAGGGAGAATCAAGATCAAGGAAGAGGATCAAGCTTGGAATCTCTCCATTTTTGTCTATTCTCTCCCTTTACCTCTTGATTGTAACTTGATGGATCATTTGATTTCATTTGTTTTCTTCTCCTTCATGATGTGTAGCTAAACTCTAATCTAGGGGCTCTCTAGGATCTTGCTATGGATTTGATTAATTTGTAATTAATTGGGTATCCTTTCAATGAATTTGGTTTTGTTCATCCATATCTATGCTTAATGCTTGTTGTTGATTGGTCATCAAGTGCATGATTTTAGTATTCCAATTGAACTAGAGATAGGGAGTTGTGAATATGGATATGGTATGGTTGATGTATGTTCAATTACATTCTATTGCATTGAGTGTGTTGATTAGCTAATGGGATGGACACATACCCATTAGTCATGCATAGCAAGTGTTTGATAATTGGTCTCAATGAGTGATTCTTATGTTAATTCACATGGACACATAGTGGATTAGCTAGGTTTTGCATGGGTAATTGTCCTAGACATAGGCTCTTATCTATTGAAGGTTATCAGCTAACAAATACCATTTCATTGATTGGTGCTTTGTTGATTGCATTTATTCATTGAAGTAGCAAGTGAATAGGGACTCCTAGGCTTTAATCATTCTCATCTTCTCTTGTGGAATTAGTGTTTGGTGTTTTCTTATTTTGTTTCTTTAAATTGTTATTTCAATTGCAACCCATTCTCACAATTCGTTTGCTTGGATAAAAATTTGTGAATTTTGATTAAGTTTAACATTCTTCTAATTAATCAATCCCTTGGGACACGATACTCTAACTCTCCTTTATATTACTTGTCGACCCGTGCGCTTGCGGATTTACGGATTACGGACCAACAATGGTCCAGCTCCAAGCAATCAATACGGGCCAAGATAGCATCATAAGAAGCTGCGCCTGGCTGAGTGGAAGGGCCCGCATCATCAGCAAACTCGAGGGGAGGGAGACAACGATATCCTCATGTGGCTCAGGGGTCGGATCAGCCCTAGGCAAGCGGCTCCATCAGCGCCAAGCAAGACGAGAGCACCATTGAGACGAGTGCAGAGCTTCATAGACACCAAAATGGCCCCATCAATAGCATTGGGACCCTGAACCGGTGCCTCCTCCACCAAATCCAAATACTCAAAGTGATCAACAATGGCAGTCATATACCCTCCTATCATAATACGGCCAGCTAAAGTGGTCCCGACATGATGAAACTGATTACAGAGCCAATACCCCCCATTAACAGGCACTCCCTCAAGCATACAATGTAAGAAAAATAACTCAGAACGGCTAATTGTCCCTTGACTTTCCCCCCGACCACACAGAGTATTAGCTAACCATTTCTGAATATAGCGATGGGCAGGGGACCTAAGCTGAGAAGCTTTAGACATCTTAGGATCATAGCTATCAGACCCAGGCACAGTGAGGGCAGACCACACATGATCAGCATTAAAATCACGGGGTAACATATTTTCCCCCTCAGGAAAACAAAAAATAACCCTAAACATATGAATATCAATAGAATAAGAATTACCGAGCAACCTAAAGGTGATTTCACCAGGCCATCTAGTTTGATCAGACAGAGGATAAAGCTTATGATTAAAACTAGAAACAAACTCCCTAGTCAATGCAGCAAAAGTAGGCTTATGTAACAATGCAAAATCAACCCAGCCAGTTCTACCCAACAGAACAAACACCTCATCATATAACCCTATAGCTCTAAGGGTATCTACGTCTAAAAAATGAGTGGGAACCACTACCTTTCTGTCGATAGGGTTGACTGGCACCTGAGGGGGTGAGGGCTCACGCGGGGGTGATGGAGACCGAGCACGCCTAGAGCTAGAACGATGGGGATGGAGCGAAGCAGACGCAGGCGGTTGTCTTGACACGCTTTTTAGGACCCATAACTGGAGGAAGCGAAAGAAATGAAGAACAAGAAAAGAAATGGGATGAGGCCGTGGAGGATGGAAGGAGGAACAGGGGAGAAAATGGTGGAAGGGGAGGAACAATGAGAAATGCGTGGTGATTAGGTGATGGATGGTGAGAAATGCGTATGGGGAGAGGTAATAATGGTGAAAATAGTGAAGAAGGGAGGAAAATGGTGGTGAATGGTGGTGGGTAGAAGAGATTGAAGGGAAAGATGGTGGGTACAGTAGCAGAGAAAAGCGAGAGAAGAAGAAGAAGAAAAAGGGAAATTGGGGCAAAAATTAGGGCAGAAAACCCTAAATGAGGGTTTAAGTGGGACGCTGACACGAGTACATGGGCCGTGTCATATGACACGGCCCACATCGTGTACTCCTCTGTCTTTGGGAGTAGGTGCGCAAAATAACACGGGCTGTGTCATGTGACACGGCCCACCCCGTGTACCTCTCTGGAAAATAGGGGTTCTCATTATCATGACAACACGGGCCATGTTAATTGACACGGCCAACCCCGTGTACTTCTCTGGAATCATCACAGACATCCTATCCTCGAAATCACGGGCCGTGTCACTTGACACGGCCCACCCCGTGTAGTTTTCTACAGTAATGGGGTTGCTGTTGTGAGGACACGGGCCGTGTCACATGACACGGCCCACCCCGTGTACCTCTCTGGAAAACAAAAAGCACTCTAAACTTTTCCTCAGGATTGCATACCCTTAACAAACCATGAACTCAAGCAATCAAGCTAAAAACTGAGCAAGTTAAAACACAAATATCAGCAAGGAGACAGATATCAAGCAAGAAACACTTAAAAATAGGTGAAACTAAGAAACTAAACAACGTAAAACAGAAAGGAAAAAGAAAGCAAATCTGATTGGGTTGCCTTCCAATAAGCGCTTGGTTTATTGTCCTCAGCCAGACATTGTGATGCTCCTCAGGATTCTTCATAAGATGGAGAAGATGCATGTTTTCAACTTCTGCATTCTCCGGAAGTTCATGGTAAGGCTTGAGACGGTGCCCATTAACCTTAAACGCCTTCCCAGAAGCCTCGTTCATGATTTCCACTGCACCAGAAGGAAAAATAGTAGTTACTACAAATGGGCCAGTCCATTTAGAGCGTAACTTACCTGGAAATAATTTGAGTCTGGATTGGTACAGTAGCACTTTTTGGCCTTGGTGGAAACTTTTCCTAGAGATCATGTGATCATGAAATGCTTTGGTTTTTGCCTTGTAAATGAGGGCACTCTCAAAGGCCTCATTCCTCAATTCTTCCAACTCCTGAATTTGGAGTTTTCTCTGCTTGCCAGCACCTTCCAAGTTCAAGTTAACTTGTTTGATAGCCCAGTAAGATCGATGTTCCAGCTCCACTAGCAAGTGACAAGGCTTCCCATAAACCAATCGGAAAAGGGACATACTAATAGGGGTCTTGTATGCAGTCCGATAAGCCCACAAGGCATCAGCAAATCTAGTACTCCAATCCTTGCGCGTGGGATTCACAGTTTTTTCAAGGATAGACTTGATCTCCCTATTGGATACCTCAGTCTGGCCATTCGTCTGGGGATGATAAGGAGTAGAGGTCCGGTGCACCACCCCATATTTCCTCAACAGGGCTTCAAAGATTCTGTTTCAAAAATGTGTTCCTTGGTCACTGATAATGGCTCTGGGAGTACCAAACCTGGAAAAAATAAAGGACTTCATAAAATCCACAACAGTCTTAGAATCATCAGATTTAGTGGCTTTAGCTTCCACCCATTTTGAAACATAATCCACAGCTAAAAGAATATAGGAGTAACCAAAAGAAGGAGGAAATGGTCCCATGAAGTCAATGCCCCAAACATCAAAGATTTCCACAAAAATTATTGGAGTTTGAGGCATTTGATTTCGTGGACCAATATTACCTGTTCTTTGACAGCGGTCACATGACTTACAGAAATGATAAGCATCCTTAAAGATGGTAGGCCAGTAAAATCTCATCGTCAAGTACTTTAGTGGTCGTCCTCTTCATGCCGAAATGTCCTCCACAGGCATAGGTATAGCAAAAAGAGAGAACGGAGTGAGTCTCGGAATCCGGGATACATCTCTGAATCACTTGATCTGCGCAATGCTTCCAAAGGTAAGGATCATCCCAAATATAGTACTTGCAATCACTCCTCAGCTTATCTCGCTGTGCCTTGTTGAGGCCTGCCGGAAAATCCTTGCTGGCCAAATAATTAGCAATATCAGCATACCACGGAATAGTGGTTACGATAGTCATTAACTGCTCATCCGAAAAGCTCTCTTGAATAGGTATATCCTCCTCGTCAGTCACCAATCTACTCAAATGGTCTGCCACCAAGTTTTCGCTCCCTTTTTTATCTTTAATCTCCAAGTCAAACTCTTGGAGCAACAGAATCCATCAGAGCAATCTTGGCTTCGCCTCCTTCTTTGCCAGTAGGTACTTCAATGCTGCATGATCAGAAAAAATAATTACTTTAGAACCAATTAAATATGATCTAAATTTCTCTAAAGCAAAAACAACAGCAAGAAGTTCTTTCTCAGTCGTGGAATAATTCAGTTGAGCATCATTTAGAGTCCTTGATGCATAGTAAATAGCATAAGGAACCCTATCAACTCGCTGTCCTAAGACAGCCCCTACCGCAAAGTTACTCGCATCACACATTAATTCGAACGGAAGCTCCTAATTTGGTGGCCTAATGATAGGTGCCTCAGTTATCAACTCCTTAAGTGTAAGGAAAGCCTTCATACACTTCTCATTGAATTGAAACGGCATATCTTTTTGGAGAAATGTGCAGAGGGGGGCTGATATCTTGGAGAAATCTTTGATGAAGCACCGATAGAAACTTGCATGACCAAGAAAAGAGCGAATATCCCGCACACTAGTGGGCGGGGGTAATGAACGCACAAGTTCTACCTTAGCTTTATCAACTTCAATGCCCCTAGCAGAGATTACATGACCTAACACAATACCTTCTTCTACCATGAAATGGCACTTTTCCCAATTTAAAACAAGGTTAGTGTCAATGCATCTCTTTAAAACCAAAGTCAAATGTTTCAAGCATTTCTCAAAACCATTCCCAAATACACTAAAATCATCCATGAAGACCTCAATGATGTTTTCTATGTAATCAGAAAAAAGACTCACCATACATCTCTGAAAGGTCCCTGGCGCATTGCAAAGTCCAAAAGGCATTCGCCTATAAGCAAAGGTGCCAAAAGGACAAGTGAAAGTGGTTTTGTCCTGATCTTCTGGAGCGATCGCAATCTGGTTATATCCTGAAAATCCATCTAAGAAACAATAATGAGAATGACCAGCTAACCTCTCTAACATTTGATCAATAAAGGGTAAAGGGAAGTGGTCTTTTCTGGTGGCAGCATTCAATTTCCTATAGTCTATACAAACACGCCACCCTGTTTGTAATCTAGTGGGAATAAGCTCATTCTCAGTATTTCTTACCACAGTAATGTCAGATTTCTTTGGTACTACCTGGACCGGGCTTACCCACTTGCTGTCAGAAATGGGGTAGATGACCCCCACACTTAGGAGTTTCAGTATCTCTTTCTTCACAACATCCATCATCGGGGGATTCAACCTCCTCTGTGGTTCTTTCACTGGTTTAGCCCCCTCCTCCATTAAGATTCGATGCATGCAAATGGAGGGGCTAATACCTTTGATATCTGCAATAGTCCACCCGATGGCTGTTTTGTGTTCTTTCAACACAGAAATCAAGCTCTCCTCTTGCTCTTTGGTGAGGGATTTAGCAATTATTACCGGAAGTGTCTCCTTCTCACCCAGAAAAACATATTTCAAATGGGAGGGCAATTCCTTCAACTCCAGCTCTGGTGCCTGCACAACAGAAGGTTTAGGTACATCAGTGGTAAAAGGTAATTCAACATACGATACCTCATGCCCTTCTGAGGTGGAAGAGAGTGTATGCAAGGCTGCCACCACTTCTTTTGAATCCTGAAAATCTAAACTGCGAGTCATAACTGTATCAATGGCATCAAGTTGATCAGACTCAAGAACAGTAGAAATTAGAGATTCAAAAACATCAAAAGAATCAATAACATAAGCAGAGTGCACATCACTCGAGTATCTCATGGCCTCGAAGATGTTGAATCTAATCAACTCTCCATCAAATTCCGTAGTCAATGTTCCCGAATGCACATCAATTTTAGTTCGGGCAGTCTTGAGGAAAGGCCTCCCCAACAGAATGGGGGCAGAGTTGGGAGATTTGTCCTCCTCCATGTCCAATACATAGAAATCTGCCGGAAACACCAGTTCGTTGACCTGCACCAAAACATACTCAACAACCCCCTTAGGGTATGCATTAGACCTGTCTGCCACTTGAATGATAACTCCAGTAGGTTCTAAAGGTCCTAGATGTAAAGATGCATAAATAGAAAAGGGCATGACATTAATGGATGCACCTAAATCTAGCATAGCTTTCTCAAACCTGGCATTACCGATAGTGCATGGTATAGTGAATGTGCCAGGATCTTTACATTTAGTTGGGATTTTCTTATTAAAAACAGCTGAAACATTGGCTCCCACTTGGACCCGTTCATTACCTTTCAACTTCCTTTTGTTAGTGCATAACTCTTTTAAGAATTTAGCATATCTAGGCACTTGCTTTATTGCATCCAACAGAGGAATGTTAACTTCAACTTTCCTGAAAGTCTCTAAGATCTCTTTATCTGCTTCTTCTTTCTTATTTTTAACCAACCTACTCGGGAAAGGAGCCTTAGTGACATATTTAGAAAGTGGGTCAGAAACACTTACCTTAGGGGTCTTAGAATTGATCCCCTCCTCATCTACTTCCTTAGGATTTGGAGCTTTGTCTTCAGTGACTTGGGAAGATGCGGGTCCTCCAAGTGTCTTCCCACTTCGCAAGGTGACAGCACTAGCATTTTCTCTTGGGTTCACCTCTGGCTGCGAGGGAAGTTTCCCTGAAATCTGACTCTGCACCTTGTTGATCTCAGTAGCCAACTGTCCCACTTGGTTCTGCAAAGTACTGATAGTGGCCCTTGTTTCTTGCTGAAACTGAATATTGCTAGTGGCCATTTGCCTCACTAGATCTTCCAACGAAGGTTCAGGTTGCCTAGGGGCCTGAACTTGTGGTTGCCTTGGAGGAAAGGGTGCTTGCTTTTGCTGAAACCCTGGAGGTCCATAGGCTTGAGGTTGCGCTTGAGCTTGGGGCTGCTTCGCATAGCTAAAGTTAGGGTGATCTCTCCACCCTGGATTATATGTGTTGGAGTAGGGGTTGTAATTCTTAGATGGAGCAGAAAATCCCCCCACTGCCTTGGCCTCTTCATTTGTGTCCTCTTGCAAAGTGGGACACATATCAGTGGGATGTCCTGAAGAGCAACATATCCCACATGCCTGTACTAGTGCTTTCCCATTATCCATCAGTTTTTGAACCATGGCAGTCAACTGAGTCATTTGATGCTGCAAACTAGTAGTGTCAGCCTCTTTAACTGCTCTCACCCCTGTATCATTCCGAGTGAAGAATTGTTGAGTGTTCGCAGCCATTCTAGATATCAAGTTCCTAGCTTCTCGACGAGTCTTATCAACCAAGGCTCCTCCACTGGCAGCATCAATCATATTGTGGTCCATCACTAGCAAACCTTCATAAAAGTACTGTATTAGAAGTTGTTCACTAATCTGATGCTGAGGGCAGCTAGCACACAATCTCTTGAATCTCTCCCAGTACTCATGAAGTGATTCCTTATGTCTTTGTTGGATGCCGCAAATTTCTTTTCTAATGGTTGCAGCCTTTGATGCAGGGAAATATCTGTCTAGGAAAGCCCGAGCCATGTCCTGCCATGTCTGAATTGATCCGGGTGGCAAGTAGTACAACCACTCCTTTGCAGACTCCTTCAAGGAAAATGGAAAAGCTCTCAGCTTGACTTGCTCCACTGAAATTCCCGCAGGCTTCATGCTAGAACACACAACATGGATTTCCTTCAGATGCTTGTTAGGATCTTCTCCGGCTAGTCCATTAAAAGATGGCAAAAGATGAATGAGACCAGATTTCAACTCAAATGCCTCCTCATTCTCGGGAATTTCTATGCACAGAGGTTGTTGGTCTAGGTCCGGAGCACCCAACATCCTTAGTGTATTTTCTGCCATCACTTTTTCTTCAGGTGGTTCAGATATCTCAGATGCCGCAGAACTGGAAAGATCTATGTGACGGGCAGCTTCAACGTCAGCAGATGTAAATTGCGAGCTGATTTATTCAAAGTAAGGCCTCAAATTCCTCAATTGTTCGTTCATCTCTTCACCGGACATGAACACCTGCAAGATAGTTGAAGAGATCAAATAAAACTATCAAAATTAAAACAAAAACAGAGAGAAAAATAGGAAACAAATTATTAGCGCAATTGGAAAATTGGTTCCTCGGCAACGGCGCCAAAATTTGGTGTGGTGTGGAATGTGATTAAAAATAAATATAAAAAAACAGTTGCCAAGTTCCACCAAAAATATAAAAACCTTGCAACCAGTTGTAGTAAACAAGGGTCGATCCACAGAGAACCAATTCAATTGACATTATCAATCCAATTCCTAAATTAAACTCTGATGAGAAATAAACAGTAAAAGTAAAGAGGGGGCTTTGTTAATTAAATCTAACAAAAGAAATTAAACTTAAACCAAAACAGTAAACACAAATTGAATTATCAAGTTAAAGATATTGGTTAAGAGATGGAATTCACCACTAGATTTATATGATTATGCCAACTTACATACCCTTTATACCAACATGATCAATTATGTTCTTATGTGATTATAAGATAAATCCTGTGTTTTCCTTAAGTTTCGCTTAATTCAGCAACCGCTCAAATCAAACCCTAACCATTAGTTATTTGTAAAGCAACCGCTCTTACACCTACCTAATGATTGCATTAAGAATTAGAAAATCAATCACACTAAGGTCTAATCACACACCGGGATTAAATTACTTAGATCATATGTCTCACTAGTCATACCACCGCAACCGCGCATAGAAATCTTAGTTTTACCACTTTCGAAGTTTGGCAATAATATAAAAACCTTTATATTGATTTAAGAATAGAAACATATGAATAAAAACATAATTGTATTGATATAAAGAGATATGCAAGATTCACATAATCAAAACTAGAGTTTCATCCTCCCTTAACCAATCAAGGAGTTTAGCCACACATGACAAATTCAAAATCAGAAGAAAGATTAAATAAAAACATTGTTCAGAACAAAAGAAGAAAAGAAAAACTAAAGATCAAACTAGTTTCCAAAGCTTGAGGGTGATTAATATTTGATCGCTCGAATCCGAGTCTCCAATCCTCAATCGAATCCTTCTCCTTCTTGGTCTTTGTGTTTCTCTCAGTTTCCTTCACGGCTCTCTCTGTCCAGACCCCTTTAAAGGCTCTAAGCAACCCTATTTATAGGTTTGGGAACCTAATTTAGCATTAAAACACGAAATTAAACTTCTGAGCCGATGACACGGGCCGTGTCATGTGACACGGCCCAACCCGTGTCTGATTCTGGAGACAAATTTTCAGTTATTCCAAGATCAGAAAGGAACATGGCCCACCCCGTGTCAATTGACATGGGCCGTGTTATCGGTCAAGGCTTGAAATTACCCTTCCTTGTGAAGTCAGAGGAGTACATGGCCTACCCCGTGTTATTTGACACGGGCCGTGTTGATCGAACCTTCCGCCTCCAAAGTCAGAATGATACACGCTACCCCGTGTTATTTGACACGGCCGTGTTAATTACTTTCTTCAAATCCAGCCTTGATTCTTCATGAATGCTCTTCTTCCTTTGCTTCTAGAGGTTGATACTGATTCCCTTAAGTCTCTTAACTCTCTTCTCAACAGCTCAATACCAATGGACTCCATCACTCATAGATCTCCTAAAAATCACAATACGTTTATGAGTGTCTATAACCACATTTAAGCAAAGTTTCACAATAAACATCCAAAGACAACTCTAAATCAGAAACTTAGCTAAATGTCAACAATTAAACACATTTGGAATCCAATTAGATCAAACAAAGAACATTCAAGAGCTAAAATTATTAACAGATTAATTATTTATTTGCTCCTTTTTTTCTTTTTTCTTTTCTCTTTTTTTGTTTTGGGCAAAGAACACCTGCACACATGGGCCTTATGACCACAAAAACTTTTCAGAATGAGAGTCCTATGGGATTCGAACCAAAAGAAAGCAAGTAAAAGGAAGAAAAGAATGACAAAAAAATTTGGCAAGAACATAGGAAAAGGAAACAAGGTAAACTGAGATTCACACAAATCCATCATATTAATGCTTCAAGAAAGTTTACATAAATTCAAAACCCAAACGATTTTAATGATTGAACAAGCATGGGGTCAGTACAATTAAACCATCATTTCATGGTAACAACTTAGTAAACAAATCAGAATATCAGTCGCTCACAATTTCCCAATGCTGGAGGACTACAAGATATGGTTCATTCCCAACGGTTAGAAAAATGAATCACCACCTTGTTGAACTTTCTAAGATTGCTCCTGATCGACCATTGTAAGTATTCACCCCTATTGCAGATAGGCATGTGTAGAAATCTCTGACAATGCCTGGTGGATTACTGTTTAGATAACCGTTGTCATCCATGAGTTTTCTTGAAACCCCATTTAACTCATCTGACCTGAAGTCCAACCTTAGTCAGTTCAACATTTGTCCATACTTTCCTGCCTGACATTCATTTGATGCAATCTTCCTTTTTTCATTTCATTTTCAATCCTTTCACCAATTATCACGATATCAGAAAAATTCGATGACACACTTCCAATCATATGATCATAGAATGGCGCGTGCAGTGTATCAGTGAACATAGCAACCATATCTTTTTCTGACAAATGGGGTTCTACTTGTGCATCTATTTCCCTCCACTTCTGAGCATATTCCTTGAAGGTCTCAACATCCTTCTTAGACATGTTTCGCAGTTGCATTCTATCTGGTGCCATGTCAATGTTGTATTTATACTGCTTTAGAAAGGCATCAGCTAAATCCTTAAAACTCCTTATATGGGCACGCTCAAGATGTGTGTACTAATTCAAAGCTGCCCCAGTTAAGTTGTCTTGGAAGAAATGGATTAACAGTTTATCATCGTGAGCTTGTGAAGCCATCTTGCGAATGTACATTGTCAAGTGATTCTTTGGGCAAGTAATCCCCTTATATTTATCAAAATCTGGGACCTTAAACTTTGGGGGAATGACAACGTCAGGGACAAGACAAAGCTCAGTAGCATCCTTGAGGCCATAACAACCTGCTCTTTCAATGACTCGTAATCTCTCTTCCAAAGTTTCCCATCTCTCTTTGAATTGAGGATTTTCAACAAAAGAACTCAATGGGTATTGAGACATGAAAGTGGGGACAAAATGTTGCACTACTGGGGTTCCACTGGTACTTGGGTAATGGGCATATGGTTTGGTTGTGCTCAATGAGTTTGAAGCAGGCATGCCACTGTCAAGGGAATTAGCAACCCATGGTGGTACAAAGCTAGAAGGGAAACCATATGGTGGGATGAAAAAAGGGAATAGGTGCTGTATTGGCAGGGTTTCATTAGCATTCAGCCGAGTGACTTGAGTTTGGGTATTATTCAGCAGGTTTGAATTTGGTGTCTCTGCTGGCATGCTATTACCAGGGGGATTGGTGGCTAATGATAGTACATAGCTGGGAGGGAAGCCATATGGTAGGAAGGGTGACACTTGGATTTCCTGAGAACTGGTGACTGAAGGTTGAGTGGTGAGTGGCATCACAACTCCTTGGGGATTAAAGCCTTGGTATTACATAAGATTTGGAGAGAAACCAGGCAGGTGAAGAGGTGTGGCCGGATGTCCTTCGTTTGCCACTGAAGGATTCCTATTTGTGCTCCTTCTATTTTCCATAGACTGTAGCATCTCCATCATCTTGGACACTTGCTCTTTGAGCTGATTCACCTCATCCTTCAACTCTTGAATTTGATCTTTTTCATCCATGATCCTAGCCTGGGAACGGGTCCTGTAAGGGTATTGCAGAAGCTGCTCTCTTGCTATAGTGTCCCCTTTTCTGTTTGAGGAAACATGATATGAATATGCAATTATCAACATTGATTGAACAAAATTGGCAACATGCATGCATGCAAAGTATTATGCAAATAAAATTTTTTATTTTTTTATTTTTAAAAAGAATGCTATGAATGTCATGGTAATGCAAAATGATGTATCTTTTTCTTTCTTTTCCTTTTTTAGAGTTAGAAATGCGATGAAAATGTAAGATGATATTTTTTATGGGGATGTAATGCAAATGCAAGATAATGTATCTCTTTTTTTTATGCTAAGAATGCTATGAAAATGCAAGATAATGTATATTTTTCTTTTGTTTTTGAATGCTAAGAATGCTATGAAAATACAGGATGATGTTTTTTTTTTGTTAGGAATGTTACGAAAATGCAAGATGATATTTTTTTTTGCTTTTTTGATGCTAGGATTGTCATGAAAATATAAAATGATATTTTTTTTTCTTTTTTATGAATGCTAAGAATGTAATGAAAATGTAAAATGATATATCTTTTTTTTAAAAGCAAAAATGAATGACATGAGAGATAGATAAATAATGAAAAAAAAATGCTAGGAATGAAAATGCTATATGATGTATCATTTTTTTGTTGATTTTTTTTTTTTGCCAAAAAGAATGCAAAGATGGAGGACATGAGGAATAGACAGATAAAGAAAAAGAACGCTCCCTTTGTGTCCTAATCAGATGCAATCTAAGAAGCTGGATGACTCTAACTTTCGAGGTCATTATGTTCAACCTATCAGTGCAAGACTTTTCAGGACGATCCAACTTCTAAAAAGTCATGGTCCCCAGATTGCCCCCATCTCGAAAGATAAGGATCCAATTCATGAATTAATCACAAGTAGGGATGAACCCTCTCAATATGACTAGTCCATGATACTGGTAACAATCTGAGTAGCGTCTCAACAAATGTCAAGTGAGCACAAGGCTCCTTAATAACAAAAGTCGAGACCCCTCCTACTCCTCGGGTTCGCACAGACTCGGGTATAGAGCCCAAAAAATGTGTGAGGTAAGTGATTAATGATGTGTGTGAAGGAGCATAAAAAAATCTGTACAAAAACTTAAAAGACAAAAATACCCCCAACCTGCAAAACATATATACAACAGCCAGCCAGCAATCGTCTACCCTAGGGTTTTAATAATTAAGTACAAAATATATATACAAGTCACAATGTACATGAAATAATGCTATCAGATATTTACATAAAAGTACTAAATAAAATACATTTACAAACAAATAAGAAAACAAAAACAAAGACAAAGAGGGTAAAATAAATAAATAAAAGATTATTAAAAATTTACACAACTAACAACAACAGGCCTGACTCTCTAAGCGTCCCCAGTGGAGTCGCCAGCTGTCGCAACCGGGATAGCAACGGGATGACCAAAAAATATAAAAAATAATGGAGTCGCCACCAATGTTTATTTAAATTGAGAAAACATTAGAAAAACCCTTTAATTAGGACAACTGGTCTTTTGAAAATGAGTTTGGATTCGGGAGTCGATTACAGGTAGGGAAGGTATTAGCACCCTACACTGCTCGTTCCATGAACGGTACCTTAGGTTAGTTGTGCAAATTTTAATAATCTCAAATATATTTATTTTAACCTCTTTTAACAAAAGACTTTGTAATTATTTCTTATTTTTTTTATTTTTTTTATTTTTGAAAAGAAATAAAAGAAACAACCAAATTATGAATTTTTTTTTTGGCTTGACAGAAATGGATTTCTGCTCCTACGTATCTCCTGGTGCAATAGAGAACTCAAAGTCACGTAGTTCTTTGAAGAATGATGTGGGTTGGTTGATTTTAATTAGAAAAAGATTTAAAAAAAAAGAATTTTTGCTTGAAAATAAAATCATCATTGCACAAGATTCAAGGCAGCACTAAGCTACTTAATAAACCCTTATAATCCAACTGACATTAAAGATAACATTCGTTATTCAATCAACATCAGTGGTCATCGCATTGATTAAAACTTTTTTGAATTTTTATTTTTATTTTTATTTTGGGGCATGCGCAAAGACAATCAAATAAATACACAAACAACACATTGTCATACCATGAGTCAGGTAAATATAATAAAAACACAATAAAAACCAAATTAAATACAACCAACACAACAATTTTTTTTATCCATTAACATTTTTTATTTTTTATTTTTATTTTATACTTTTCTTATGCTTAACAAACACTCTAAAAGAACTTTGATTCACTATAATGTATATTTTCTTCTTTCTGCTTTTTTTTTATTCCAAAAATTACCAAGCCCACCAAGTTTTTATTTTGTTTTTTTTGTCAGGTTTGATTAAACCAAACAGAATTAGACCTAAACATCATGATAAAGCCTACACATAATGATAGCATTTTTAAACATTCACAGACTTATCCAATCACAAGTGGGTCGGTGCATCAAAGGCCCAAGATCCAATTTTCACTATTTTATTTTCATTTATTTAATTATCATTATATTTTTTGCTTTATTTTAATTCAACCAGTAAATAAAAAATTAAAAAAAACCTGAGTTACCTCAAATAATTCTCACTTTTGTACAAGAAAGAGAAGCTGCACAAGGAGATGGGATAATGGCAGAGCTGCGGCTTCGACGTTCCTAGCGCGTCACTGAAGGACGGGCTCGCGTGGTCCGGACGGCGCGATGGCGTGGGTGCGTGCGCGACGGATCTTGATGATGCGAGGGTGGCGCGCCTGTTCAGACACAGAGCAGGAGAGTCGACGGCGCCGGTGATTCCTGGTAGAGCGGTGGCGGATCTAGTTCGACGAAAAGGACGCGGTTCGCGGCTCAGTTCGAGCGGGTCAGTTCGTGTGGGTGGCGCGGCGGCCGGATCTGCGTGGCGGTGATGCTTTACGGGTGAAGCTGTGATGCAGGGGCGCAGATCTGTCCGAAACGGAGGACGGTGGTTTTGGGGGAAAGCTCCACGAATCTGGGTTCCTGGTGGACGGCACGAGGTGGGGGTTCTATGGTTGGGTCACGGTGGCTCGGTGAAGGGCGCGGAGGGTGACGGAGTGGACGAGCTTGACGGTGTGCGGCGGCTTCGGACGGCTGGTGCGCGGTGGAGTCCGAGTCAACGACGGCAGAGCTGGGGCCTTCGCGGTTTGGGTTGTCGCGTGGCAAATCCGAATGGTTGGAACGCAGGTTAGACAATTGTTCGTGGAGGTTTCGCGTGGGTAGTTGTTTGTCGAACGGAGATGGGGAGTTTTGGTGGTGATGGCACTAGTTGTTTTTTATGGTTGGGTTGAAGGTAGGTGGTGGTTTGAAGAATGGGTTGAAGATGGTAGTGAGGTTAGATGTGGTGGAATGATGATGGAGGGTAAGGATGGAGGTGATGGTGTTTGTTTGGACTTTCTTTGTGTTGGTGAAGTTGGTTATGGGTTGGAATGGATGAATGGTGGTGAAGCTCACGGTTGGGTGGGGTTTTGGTTGCAAGAGGTTGTGTTTGTGGGTTGAAGATGAAGAGGGTTGCTGCCGAGAATGATTTGGTGGAGGTGAAGGTGAGGGTGTTAGTGGAAGAGGTTGGTTATGGTGGGTGTTGGGTTGAAGGTGGGTGCTGTGTAATGGTGAGTGAGGTTTTGAGATGAAGATGGGAGGTGGTGATATCTCTGAAGGTGAGGAATTGATGATGGAGATGATAGCAAACCTTCTCGGTGTGATCTTCGTCTGTGGAAAATCTGAATCCCCCCTTTTTGCTTGCCTTCCCCTTTGTCCTTTGTATCTGAAAAATTCGGAGGCCTCCCCTGTCCGAGGTGGAGAGGCTACCAGGGTTGACCCAGCTTGGGTCGCCATAGCATTCCCTCATTTGTGCTTGCTGCTCTCTGCTCCAAGCTCCTCCTTCTCCAATGCCTGCTACCCTTTCCCCATCCATGATAGGCAGCTCCCCAAGGTGTGCAAAGTCTTTGAGTAGCCAATTGCTGACAAGAGACAGCCTATGCAAAGCTACGTTTTTTTCTTTTTTATTTATTTATTTTTTTGTTTTTTTGCTGTAACAACATGTAAGGAATTTGTATTATTTATTTTTTTGTTTTTTGTCTTTTTTTGTTTTTTATTATATTTTTATTTTTGTTTGCATAAATAAATAAAAAACTGACCAAGAAAACTAAATGCTCACAACACTGCAATTAAGCGTTAATCCTTAATTAAGTGACAAAATTTTATGGACAAAATTAGGTATCAATAGATGGTAGATCTATCAATTTCTGGTGTGATACTTGGCTTTCTCAGCCTTTAGTGGATTTGCTAGACATTCCTGAAAACTGCCATTCTCTTTTAAAAGCTTCTGTTTTGAATTTTATAAAAGATGGTTCTTGGTGTATTCCTCAAGATATGATGCAGAAATATTCACAGCTTTCTTTTAAATTGCAAGAGATTAGCATTCCTCAATTTCATGCGGTTGATACTTTAATTTGGAATCCTTCAATTTTTGGTTGTCTTTCTCTTAAAGAGGCTTATCAGTTTCTCCATAAAGGAAATCAGGATGTTCATTGGGGCAAATTGATTTGGAATAATGTGATCCCTCCTTCTAAATCCTTCGTTCTTTGGAGGTTAGTTAATAGGAAGATCCCTACTGATGATCAATTGTGGTTAAGGGGCTACAACTTGGTTTCTATGTGCTGCTTATGTGAGTCTAGCTATGAAACTACAGACCACCTTTTTTTCCAATGCCACTTTGCATCTCAAATCTGGTTATGGCTTAGCAACTGTCTCAATATGCCTATTGATACAAGTTCTGTCCTCTCTATTTTATCTTTGTGTAATAGAAGCTAGGGTTCTCAAACAAAAGTAGTCATTTTAGCTTGCATCGTGTATTCCATTTGGACTCTTTGGTATATTAGAAATTGCATAAGGTTTGAAGATAGAAAAATCTCACTGTATTCTGCTATTAACATGATCCAAACAAATGTCTCATACATAGGCAATTTGTCAAAGGGTTCCATCTCTTCGGACATTTTGGATTCTATCATTCTGAATAAGTTTAATGTTCAAGGAAATTGTTCAGCAACTCCTAGGATTATTGAGGTCAACTGGAACCCTCCAAATAATTATTGGATTAAAGTTAACACTGATGGGGCTGCTAAGGGTTCTCCAGGTGCGGCTGTTTGTGGAGGTATCTTTCGTGGTACTAACTCTACAACTCTGGGCTGTTTCGCTTTTAACATTGGTGTCTCATATGCTATATATGCTGAGTTTCTTGGGGCTATTATTGCAATTGAAATTGCCTACAGTAAAGGATGGCATAGGCTTTGGTTAGAATGTGACTCCAAGCTTGTTATTGATGCCTTTAAATTTTTGAAGATTGTGCCTTGGAAACTAAGAAACAGATGGCTCAATTGTTTAGTTTTAACAAGGAAAATGTCTTTCTTTTATTCGCATATATACAGAGAAGAAAATGTTTGTGTGGATAAGTTGGCAAATCATGCCACTTCCGTTCAAGGTTTTTTGTGGTGGGATTTAATTCCTAACTTTATTAAGGGAGATATCTTTCGGGATAGGGTAGGACTCCCTTGTTATAGATTCTCTTGATGTTCTTTCTAGCATGGGTTTGGTTTTTGTCCCCCCATGTTTTTGTATTCTTTTCTTTTTTTTAATTTTATATTAGGTGTGCTGCAGATGATTGGCATTGCCTGAGGTGCCAACCTAGTTGGGATTTCTTGCATTGCAGTGATGCCTTTGCATGCCTTTTTACTTAAAAAAAATGTTAAGCTTGTAATTAGTTACAAAGGTAATATATTACTTATTTGGCATGTCAATTAAATTTTTTGACAAACTGTATTAGTTTAGACACTTTGTTGTAACCCCGAGTGCGAAAAGTGACTTAAAATGATTCAGAAAATAGCATAAACTGCTATTTGAATGGAAACATATATGGATAATTTGTTTCTAGGTCACAAATGAGTTAAGTATGATGTAATTAAAGTTTCAGGACAATCAGAGTTAATTTGATATTTTTAGGCATATTGATTGTGCTTTTAGTGTCGGATTGACTATAAGTAGATATGAAAAAATAGGAAAATGGTGAAACAAGATTTTAATGAATCTTAGGATTTATTTCAAACTTGTTGGAAGTTAGAAAACTAGATTTGGAGAAATCTAAGTGTTCATAGCAGATCGAGAATTTTAGTATCACTTTAATGGTTATCTTATGAGAAGCAAAGTGAGACTTTGCTACTCATATCCCACGATAAAAGCAACAAACAGAAGAGAGAAAAGAGAAAGAAAAGGAAGGAAAGAAAGAAGAGAAAGAGGAAAAGAAGAAAAGGAAAAAGGGGAAAGACAAAGGTCAAACTTCAATATCAAGTTGTCTATAAGAGGTAGGGGTTATTGACCTTCCATTTCATCTTTTCCTTAAACCATTTCATGGTTGAGGTTAAGCTTTTATGTGAAAAAAATAGGTTTTTAAAGAGTAAAATCTGTTTTCTATGCTTGAATCTCGGTTTCAATGGTTGGAATTAGTTATTTCAACTATTTGGTATCAATATTAGTGAGTTTTTTCATTAGACAAAGTTAGAAAAATGATTAAATGGAGTATAGGTTAATAGGAAGTGTGTATGTGATTTTGATCATTAACACAAGATTAAGTGAACCAATAGGTTGTACAAGTGTTACAACATTTTTAGAGGTTGTTAGTGGTGCTAGAAATCACCTAGAAACTATTTTTGGAGGTTTGGATCACTACCTTGTTCTAATGGAACAGTGGCAGCAATCTGTAAAATTCTGCAGATTTATTGCTATGCGAGGAGCGCTCAGGCGCTCAAGGACTAGAGAGTGATGCGAGCAACAGGGCATTGAGCTCTCAGTGTAGAGTGCTTAAGCGCGCATCGCACAACAAAGCAGAGCTATGCTCTACCCAATAAGCGCTCGGGAGCTTGGTTAGGAGCGCTCAAGCGCTCAGGAAGGAGGCGCTCAAGCGCCTAGACACCAAAATCTTGATTTTTGATATTTTTGGTTATCTTATTTATTAGGATCCCTTTTATATGCCTAGTTGAGTGTCTTGAGACACTAGTAAGGGTAATTCCTAGAGAGAAAGACGATAAAGCATATAAGGGGAAGTGAGTAAAGCTTGTGCATCCATCAAGCTTGGATTACCATAGATGTAAGTTTAGTTCTTGAGTGACAAAGTGTTGCTTAGATATCACTTAGGAAGTGATGAGAAAATGAGAAATAAGGATACATGCTAGTTGGCAAGAGTTGAGTGTCATAGAGTTTAGTTAGCAAGAGTAAAATGCTTTAGTGCATGAAAGCTCTCATAGAGTGAAATAAAGTTAAAGTGTACTAAGTCTAGTTGGCATTAGTTAAGTGTCGTAGTGCATGAAGTGCTCTTACAGAGTTAAGGTAAAGTTAGTAATGCAAAGATGGGCTTAGTATAGAATTATGTGGTGGTTATGTTAGAGTTAGACATAACGCCACATTTTCACACACACATCACATTTCTCACATATTTGTTATTCTTAGAGTTGAGATAATGGAGGCATCCACTCTGATTTTAGTGGACTTGCCACTCAGTTATGGTAAACTACTTAGTAGGCTACTTGGTAGGATATAGGAGGTTACGTGTTATGATAACAGACTCTCACCCTACTTAGTAGAATATAAGAGGTTGCACGTTATTATGGCAGATTCTCTCCTTACCCAGGGGAATAGTCAAGTTTCACTACACTACACCTACACTATCACACACTTTTCTTTGAGCATAATTGTACATCATCTCATCACTGCATTATTTAATACTTGCTTTGATTGAAATTTGTGTGCCTGTTGTGTTTGTATTGCATTCGCTTTCGGTGATGGTTGTATGGGCAGTTATCTTACTTGATGGTTTCAAATGATTGTATGGTCAGTTATTTGATATCATTGCGTGTTTTAGTTAGAGTTAAGTTTTAGATTATATTTTGAATATTGCATAGAGTTGAGGTATATATTCTTATGTAATAATTTGGTTTATTCATTGCGAATGATTAAACTGCCGGTATTGGTTACTTATACTAAGAAATGTGATTTCTCACCCCGTTTGTTGCCATGTAAATCTAAGTGGAAGTTCATCCAAAGGCAATACAAAAAAGTATGAAAACTAGAGTAGTAGTTTTTATGCTTAGTAGTAAAGGTTGTATTTGTTTACATTGCTTGTAGTTTGTACAGAAAGTTTATGTATACAATAAGCCCTTTTAAAGCAAAGATGTATGTGTATAACTTTTAATTTCCACAAGGTTATCCATTATTATTTATTTAAATGATATTGATTAGTATGTTGATTAAGTTAGAAGTAACATAACTAATACTATTTATCCAAATGTATGCATGATATACTAGATTATTAGTATCAGGATGTTACACATATCAATATAGATGAAAGGAGGGTCATTAAGGCATTTTATCAAACACTTGGAATACCAAAAATGACAAGTAGTATATATGGAGACCAACATGAAAAGGATTTTAAAGGAAGCAGAAAAAAAAAATAATAGCACCTATTTTTGGCCAATTTCTCAATTGAATGAACTGAGAAGGCCACACAATTCCAACAAGCAAATTCAAGGGGAAGAAAACGTGTGACTTAGGAAAGAGCAAAAACGAAACCCATATAAATGGAATTAAAACCAGTAGGATTAGGAGCGCCACCATCAGCCTTGGTCAGTTGGCATCGAGGGTGAAGCCGCGAATAATGAGCACGCTTTTGTGGATGAGAAAGACCGCACATGAGCAGCTTTGAAGGATGACAAAGACGTCATAGAGTGAGGAAAAGAATGGGTGAGAGCGTCACCTGCAGTGGTGGCGTGAGCTTGTTGTGGGTGAGAGTGTTGGAGCGTGTGGGTGGAGTAAGGGATGCAAAGGTCCCATCAACGAAAAAGATTAAGTTAACGGTGTGGAGAAATTTTCCTACACTCTTTATGTATTGCACTGCTTTAACAAATTTGTAATATTTGATTATTTATAATTATAGAAGTAGTTAAATTAAAATTTAAATAATTATAGACTTATAAAAAATATTACACTAGAAATATTTTAAAATTTTTCAACGGTGTGAACTCATATAATAGCGTTAACTTAAAAAATTATGAAGTGACATTGATGTCTAAAATATAAGATATATGTTATAATTTAACAGTAAAATAACACTATCATTATATAACAAATTTTAACTCTTTCTATATATCTATTTTTATACCTCATCTAATATTATTTATTATATTTATTTTTTTATTATTTTTCTATCTCAATCACATACCCTTAAAAAGACGTATCTGATAAGATCTATACCTCTTTTAGAGGTATAGAATCATCTTTTTCCAACAAATTTTACCTAAGTTTTCTCTGAGGTGTACGTCGTCGAAAGACATGTGGAAATATCTTTTCAAACTTTTATATATATAAGACGTGTTTGGAATAGTTATAAAAATTTAATTATTTTAATAATTAATTATTATATAAATTTTTTTGTTATAGTCGATTATAAAAAAAAAATTTATGTTTGATATGTTAATTAAAAAGTGATTTTAAGTTAATTTTTTTATTTAAATAATATAAAAAATTATTTTTATATATTAAATTATTAAAATAAACATAGAATAATTAAAAAATTATTTAATTGAGAACAAAATAGTATTTACATATCAAATATAATAATAATCTATAATATAAAATCATACGATGAAATTTCAAGATTATAAAAATAATTTTTAAAATACATTAAATTTCATACAAAAATTAAAATTAAATTTATGAAACATAATTAAACATTATTACAATAATTTTTTTCAAAAAAAAAAGCTATTGGGGTGGAAATAATCTTTTCCAAATACTCCACTAAAGGCCAAAACACTTCAAAACAACGTAAAAAATTGTGGCTAAAAACCAAAATGACCCGCCCAGCTAAATTTCACTTTTTTTTCTTGTATCTTTTTTTTTTTAAGGGAGAAAGGCCAAAACAACTCTTATCATTAAGATGAAAATAGGTGAGGTTAGGTTAGAACAAGTCTATCTTAAATAAGTTTGGCCTATTTCTTAAATATAAAATATGAGTTTGTTTTTTTAATTGATATAAGTAATTTTTTAAGGTCTAATTAGACTTGTTTTAAAGTTTAATTTGACCTAAAAACTTCTTTAAATATTTAATTTATAATAAAGTCTTATATAAGACCTTTGAATAGGCATTTTTTACATTTAAATAGGTTAATGAGATAGATTAATCAGTCTAAATTTTTTTAAAATATTTTATTATTTATAAAATTAATTATATTATATAAATATTAAAATTTCATAATATATATAAATTAATAATATATAAAATTAAATAAATCAATTCGTTAAGCTTTAAAATTTTTTTTCAAAAGGCCTGAGGCCTTAAACAAGCCAATTCAATGGCCCCCAATGGGCTGCTCGACTTATTTTGACCCCTATGTACCATTACTAGAGATTAAAATAAGTTGAGTTAAACTAGATTTTGTTTAAATAGGCTTATATTTATTTTGTAATATGTTAGTCTGAATCTGTCTTATTACTTGTCATAAACTGTTTTTTGGACTTGGCCTAAACTATTTATGAAAATATAAAATCTTGATCTGACCCAAAAACTTATTTAAAGACTTACATTACATGAAGGTCTTTATAAAAACCTAGCAACTTAAGTTCTTTGATTTTTAAAAAGGAATAACTTTGGGCAAAATTATTACATTTTATATAAAATAAATATATTATATTAATATATAATTAACAAATTATTATGTAAGTATTTTAAATTTTTAATTATATGTATAAATATTTTAAAAAAACTAACTTAATACAAAAAATAGATTTTAAAAAAATTCAAACTTTTAGTTTATATAATTAAATAAGTCTTTAAAAAAATTAAACTTAATTTATTTATTAAATAAATTAGGCATATATTGACCAAAATTAAATTAAGTAGAAGCTCCTGATTGGCTGTTTAACTTATTGTCACCGCTAATCATGACCCTTTCTTATCTTTTTTTTCTTCTGGAAACGAACAAACGGTTGTCTTATTATGAAAGATAAATCTCAAAATTTATCAACAGAAAGACGAACGGTTGGCTAGGATTGTGTACCCTTAAGTTTGCGACTACTCTTTCAGCCTGGTTACTCGTGCTTCTTTGTACCGTTCCGTAAAACAATGTTTTCAATGAGTTCGCTGCCGCATGACAATTATATAGATGAGATATGTTTTGCTTATAATTTTTATATGTATATTGTATTTATATTATATATTAATATGTGAGAAATATTAAATTAATTTATATATAATTATAACATTTCTACAAGATACATAATAAATTTATAAATTGATTAAAAAAAGTTAAAAGTATAAAATTAAATAAATAACGTGACTGTATTTATCTTTTGTTTGAAAGCAAGCATTCTTTATGATGATTTGTTATCTTAATATAAATTTTTATTGAGATTCATGATTTTTGTTTTAATTTTGGAATAGAAAAACCTCCATTCATCCTAATCTTTCTTCTACAAAAAATGTTGAATTTTGTGTAAATTGTATCATTCATTGAGATGCAAATTTTACAAAATCTTGGGAAGCATAATCAATATTGATGTGCAAGTTTTTTTATTGTTTCCTTTTTCTAAAAGAAACTTTAGGAAGAGAGAAATTTATCTCATTTTAAGATCTAAGGCAAGTTACAAACCTTAACAAAAAATAATACTTGATATTTAATTTACAAATAATTTATCAATAAAAAGCTACAAGTATCAGTCAAATCTTTTTTTCTAACACTATTTGATTTTATTAGTTGAGCCAATCATGATTGACATGTTTTCTAGAATAATGGCTTGCCCTACAATAATGTTTTAAAAGCTCTATTTAAACTTTGATTTTTTTATAAGATGATGTAACTTGAGCATGAGATTGAAGACCATTCCTACAATGGTGCTATTTTAAAATATATTTTTTGTTATGCATCTTGGTTTACTTGCTTTTCTTGTCAATCTATTTCTAACTTTTGTAATATGGTGGCTGATGCTCTAGTCGAACACGCTAAGGCTTCTAGTAATGGCATATGGTTGGAATCTCCATCTGATTTCATTGTGGACCTTTTGGTTGCTGATATTAGTAGTTAAAAAATTTTCTTTCAGTTCAAAAAAAACGTATTTGCTTTAGTTAATTATTCTCTATGTTATGACTAAAGAAACTAAAGATTATGAGATTTGGTTGATTGTCAAAATTGATCCCACCAAACAAATGCATTGGTTGCTGGCAGTAAACCCACTGCTTCACCACTTCACCTAGACCCAGGTCCGCTTGATCGGATCATGAACTGTCTCTGGCTCTCTTAGAACACTCAATGGAAACAACGTTGCTATTTTATCAATTGATTCAATTATCTATTTGCATATACTGCAATGTCTGCTTTAAGTTTAATTAATTTCACTGATTTATTTTTTTGCACGGTTCATATTTTACAAACCATTTTAGTATGCACGAAGAGAAGTGAAAAAATAACTGAAATAGAATTGATGACAAATTTACTATGTCGACATCTTTAGGAAATTGATTTAATAAAGGCTACAACCTTTTAGGGAAAAAAAAAAAGAAAACAAACTTTATTTTCGCCTCTAACATTTTACCGAAGTTTTAATCTAATATCAAATTAAATACATGAGATTCACACGTAAAATTAATCACAAAGGCTTCATGTCAATATTCTTCATTAATAATTTAGACAGTGTATGGTTAAAAAATAACATTAAAACAATTTAGTATCATTTAAGACATAATTGAAACAAAAATAATAAAACTTTTAAAGTTAAATAAAAGTTTCGCTCAAATGTTAAGGATGAAAAAAAGGATTTAGCCTTTAATAATACTAATAATAAAAAATACTTCAAGAAATTGATGGTATCCATGCGGACCATAAACTTTTTGAGTATCAGTTAGATTGTAGTAAGAATAAATCCCCAATTTGATCTTCAAAAGATTTTCAAAACGTCAATTTGCTTCTCAAAACATTAGCAACATTAAATTGGTCCTTAAATAATTTTTTTTGTAAACGCTTGACTCCAATTTGGTCCCAGTAAATAGTAACTTTTGAACTATTTTGATGTCAAGAAAATATCATTTCAGGACTAAATTGAAGTAATAATCTTTCTATAACCAAATTGGTATTCTAAAAATCTTGAGTACCAAAATGAGAGTTTATTATATAAAAAACAGTATATTCAACCTAGTTATTCGTTTCACTTGCAAACAGCCAATAAAACCTATATTTACCGAACCCAAACTACTTTTATTTTGACCTAACAACTCTGCCGTACTCAAATATTCCCTCATAATAATACATTATTTGGCCCTTTCTGAACCATGTTCCTATCTTTTGAAAGGCGAAATAACGGGGGGAAAGAAAATCAAATCAAGTGAACATGTAGTGAGCTATTGAATCTTATAACCGTGACTTTGCTTGCTCCACTGAGGCACTCTGCAATAGGACAGTATAAATGCCATTAGAGGGCAATACCAATGGTAATGGACAGTTTATTAGTACCAGAAATCTTTAATATTTATTGCTAAAGTACTATAATTTGCCTACAAGTCAAAGCTAACAGAGGTTCAAAAATCATGCATGTTAATCCATGTTTGATGTTGCCCACCCTCATCTCCCAAACCCCTTGGTTTTTTTAGTTTTCTTTGTTGCTTGTCACAAGTCTCAGTTGAAGGCTGAAGCAATTATAAATTTAAAATAAAATGGAGTAGATCCCTAACATATAGAAGGAATATGGCATAAAAGTGAATCTTTGCATGTTACCTACCTTTCTCAAAAACCTATTATATCTTGAGTTAGAACAAACAGCACAACACCAAGATGTAAAAGGTGAGGGCAGAATACGTTCTAGAATATTGTACTCCAAACAAGTAATAAATGAATAGCACTATTGGTTAGTTATTCCTAAAATGCATTAAGGATCTAATACTTACATAATGAATGAGATAAATTAAGGCTCATTTCACAAGGATTTGGTCAATTTCAATTCTAATTGGCCAAGAGTATAAAGCACTGACTGAAAAAAGGAGTTGACGGTTTCAGCCTTTATTCTAATTAATAGTATAGAATGATAGTTGCAAGCATAGATTTGTAACAAATTCCATTAGAAGACCCTGATTTTCTGGGTATATAGGTGCAATGTGTTGAAATGGTCCTTGGATCTAACAATCACCTTTCTGAAGTATCTATCTTTTGTCTTGAGTTAAAAATCAGTGTAATATTCCAGCAAGAAGATCTAATGTGGAAATAAAGAACATCTAGACAAATCAGTGGTGGAGCCAAGCTCCGGAGGTTAGGAGGAGCACGTGTTTTCTTCATATATTATTTCTTTTATTTGAATGATAAGATGAAATTTTAAGACGTAAACTAATATTTGCCAGAATATATTTTAAGTTTGTTTCAATTCTTTGTTACCTTAAGAGGAATTTTGGTATTCATATTAAGAAATTACTTTTCTTTTAAGAAATTTATCCATACCGACATATTCTATTAAAAAAATTACAATGAACATCATATTGCTCCATCAATTTATTTAAATAATTATAACTATAGCACTTGAAATTTTTAATAAAACTCAAGCTTCAATTTCAAATATCAATAAACCCAAACCATAAAAGCAATAACTAGGCTCTCATCAAAGGCAGGCTAAGAAACTAATGAATAAGAGTAGAAAAATTAATGAGCAAAAGGAAGGCTTTGATCAATTATAAAAGAATAGGGCATGATGGACAATATTTTTTCTTTAAGAAATACTGAAGTCTTTTACTTTTTGTAATACCTATTATTTATTTTTTCTAATTTCACTCCCTCAAATGTATGTGGCTCCGCCACTGTAGACAATCCTACTTCAATGCCAATGACCAAATTGATCATGTAGTTGCGCAAACAATCCTAGAATGCATCCTAAGATACAAGTATCTGATACACAAATGAAAACAAATGAGCTTAGATTTCTCACCAGAGGAATCCCCTTGGCAGCTCTTGCAGCCAAGTATGCACAAGGCTTGAAGAATTCTCCATATAGTTTCGACCATTCCTCCAATTTTGAGTATATGTATTTGGACCCAAGAGAATCAGCCCAGAATATGATACCTCCCCTAATAAAATTAATCCCAAAAGTCAGAACAAGAAGTGCAAAGTTTTGGAGTAGTGTACCAAAATAATTTATGAGACAAACCTGTAAGGTGGAAAACCCATGCCCATGACAGCTGAAATATCAAGATCAGCTGCTTTAACTGCAATACCTTCATCAAGGACCCGGCAAGCCTCATTCACCACAGGAAAGAAGATCATCTCTATGATGTCCTTTTCTGGTAATTTTACAAGCTGTCCAGGTTCAGACCCACAAAATCAGATCCAGTGGAATTTACAATTAAAATGAACTTTAAATTGTGTTCCCCACTATAGTCTATATAAGTATAAATTAGTTAGGATGGGTAAAAAGACCTTAGGATCGACTGTGACACCAGAAATGCTCCTAGACTTCTCAATATAATTCTTCAATTCAGGATCAGGACTAGCCTTACGTTTATCATCATATAAATAAAACCCTTTGCGAGTTGTTTCACCTGTTAGAAGCACATGTTAGTCGATAAACAAAGATTGTCGATAACTTATTTAGTAGAAAGTAGAAACACACCTCAGCATTTTATTGTTAGTAAATATATTCCACAGATATCTCCTCAAAATTTTATTCAATACAAGAAGATAATTAGTGCATGACAGTTTATCTCTACCTGCTCTCTTGTCCTCTTGCATAAGTGGAAGAAGCATTGACTTATAAGTTCGCTCAGGAAAATTTTCAATAAATTGCATGGCAGTAGCAACCCCCACGCCAAAACCAACAAGGTCAACCAATCTGCATTAGTAAATATACTGTAACAAATTAGACCCTTCAAAAAGTGATCATGGATATCAACAATTTATCCAAGCATTAATACCTGAAAGGCCCCATGGGCATTCCAAATTTGGTTATTGCTCTATCAATTTGATAAACATCTGTACCACGTTCAACAAGCAAGATAGCTGCTTGCGTATATGGGAAGAACATCCTATTGACAGCAAATCCTGTACGGTTTCCAACCACCACTGGAGTTTTCTTTATCTTCTTTCCAATATCTAGCAAGTCAACTATTATTTGGGAAGAGGTCTGCTTAGTACGTACAATTTCCAGAAGTGGCATTACATGTGCCGGGCTGCAGAAGCACAAGTCCCATATTTTAATCAGAAATATGCTGGAGAAAAATATAATAATTTCCAAATACTAGATAATACCTGAAGAAATGGGCTCCAACAATCCGGTCTTGAGACTTGATCTTCTCTCCAATCAGGTTCAAGTCAATTGTGGAAGTGTTACTTGCAAGTATACAATGAGGTGGACAATACTTTTCAAGATCAGCAAAAATCTGTTGCTTTAAGGAAACATTTTCGATAACAGCCTGTTCAAACATCAAACACCAACAGTTAATAATTTGCACAGGTTTTGGATAAAGTGCAACCGTGACAGTCAATTAGCAAATTAGTGTTGGGGTGCCTTAATGTACCTCTATCACCATGTCCACATCTTTGAAGCTTTCATAGTCAAGGGTACCTTTGAGAAGAGAGATGGTCTTTTCAAATTTTTCCTGAGTCATTTTCCCTTTCTTGACACGGCTTTGTAAATTTGCTGCATAAATGGAAATGCAGCATGAGAACATAACTTATTTTTTAATTAAAGCTGAAGAATGAAGATTAAGCAGCGAAAACCAATTTACAAGAATTCTTTCTCACCTTTAACCCTATTAACACCTGCATCCAAGAACTTCTCATTTACTTCTTTCAAGATGACAGGATAGTTACTAAGAATTAAAGCTGTTGCTATTCCAGAGCCCATTAGTCCTCCACCAAGGATGGCAACCTTTTTCACTCGTCTTGGAACCAAACCACGATCGGTAACCCCAGGCACCTGTTCATGGCAAGAGGTATTGGGAAATTCATATATATATAGAAATTTATATGAGAAGTCAGTACTCGGAAACAGGCTAGCTAATCATCGTTCCAACCTTCTTTAATCACCATATTACCTTTGAGGTTACTTTACTGAGACAATATATAAAACCCCAAGCCAAAAAACACTACTGATCAAATTTAAGATATGCATTATAGGCACAGATTCAAGATGATTCAGGATTCACAAATTTCAATGTATAAATTGTAAAACAAATAACTGAAACGGGACAAACTTGAAAGTTTTAAAATGAAATATAGATCTATGGACATCAAGCCTAAGAAATGCAATAATTAAATGAATAACTAATAAAGGTGCCCAAACTACAAAGTAACAACCACATGAATATATCTTGCTAAACTACAGTTGCTCCATTGTAAATGTGATCATTCAAATATCAGAATAACAAACTTTTAAGGTCCTTTCTAGGAAATGAAAACCAAACTCAGTTCTTGCATTATTCTCCATATATTTCATGTGGCAAGGGTGTAGTGGGGTTAGTGTAGAGCTCAAAGATTCAATTCTGTCTATATATGTTTATTATAAATTAGGGCTGATTGCTCTTCATCCTACAACCTTTTAACATAGTTTCTCTCAGTCTATTTCTCTCTCTCTCTCTCTCACTCTTCCAAACCCTTAATTTTGTCTATCTAATCCTTCAACAAAATATATTCTACATTTCTACCTCTTGACCAGCCACAGCTCAATTAGAAGCCAAACTAAAGATTTAGAAACATAGAGAAGAACCCCCCCCCCCACCCCAAAAAAAATAACCCAACTTCCATAAAATTCAAGACAACATTTACAAACTAGTTTCAATTCTACGTAACCAGGTTTAAAGTGTGTTTTTAAGCTAGTATGTGAACTTTCTTTTTCCCTTAACAACCAGTATAGCCTTGAGATCTCTTCCTCACTCAAAAGGGGTAAAATTCAGACACAAATCTTCTACAAACCTTAGATGTTCCTCGTTGAGCGAAAAATATGTGAATTAAGCTCTTGCAAGTATCTGAAGCTAACAGCCCTTGGAAAGCTTCAGCCTCCTGCCAAGATCAGACACAATGTCATACACATTTCTGCAACAGTAACATGAAGGGGAAGAAAGGACACTGAAGACAGATGGTAACCTTCCAGAGTCCTGCACGGGGACCAGAAACTATTCCCTCTTCGATAACATCAATGCAAACCAACGGGTGCTTGAGATTAGGAGCCTGTTTTCGCACCTGAGCTCTTGCAAACTTCAATATCTCTCTTGCTTCCCCAAGGGGTTCTATTTTTTCAGTCTTGTAAAGACTAGCAACCCATGGTCGTCGGCGGTCCAAGATATCCAGAGCCCACTGGCGTGCAGTGTTCACCAACTGATCAGGTGCCACTACAGCATCCACAAGCCCCAAACTGCAAGCTTCCTCCCCTTTAACTGGCTTTGAGGTCTTAATTGAAAAAATCAAGGAGTGGCAAAGAAATTAATTGAAAATCTCTGGACAAGCATGTTGAAATCACATCTCTTACATATTTTCTATGAAAAAAGGAATAATCCAACTCCACTCAAGGTGGAGAACTGAACCAAAAATGTCTTGGAATTTAAATGTAGCACAGCCAATATGCTGTTTGAATGACTGCCAACCTTGAGTTTGAGCATACCAGCTTTTCAGTTCAGTTCTTCACGTTGGAGGGAATAGCAAAGTTTAGAAAAGGAAGTATAAAATGTTAGCATACCAGCATCATCTCAAGGGCCTTTGCCAGGCCAACAAGTCGAGGAAGTCGCTGTGTTCCTAAGACAATTTACAAACTCCAGGTTAATAACGCTAACAAAAAAAATTAGTACCTCATACCAATATTATTATTAAATTATTTAAAATAAGAGCATTGTTACAACTCACAAGACTGTGCATTGTTTTTCATGGCCTTACCTTTCTTTTAACTTTGTTGAATATTCAAGGCCTAACATACATAAGAAGATTTTAAACCATGATGTCTGGTATGAACTCTCAGTTCATTAACATAGAATCAATAAAAGCATGCTGTTAAAACCTAAACTGTAAAAAGGTTGCAGCTGTTTGTAACTCATGTCACTCAAAAAGGTCCAATAAAGCAGGGAATAAACAATAACATTCATATTGGTTGTCTAAAGGACTTAATGAAATAAAGAACAATTAGTCATATGTATAGTGATGCATAAGATTTTTCTTTAAAAAAATTAAGATAATCAAATAAATATTTACAAGAATGAAAATTCAGAAAATGCATCATAAATTCATTGAAATTTAGCATAGAACACCTTCATACAATAAAATTCACCATTATTTTTCATCTTTACCCTGTCCTTACCTCCATATGGTGCATTGCAGCAGAAAAATATCCCTCCTTACGACTACAATCATGGTAAAATGCATAACCTAGGCTCGAGTGATAATAATGCATTTCAATTTTTTCTTCATTTTCTTCTAAATACACCCAATTTGAATTCTTAAACAAACTAGAAATATATTGAGGGAGACGAAAGAAACGGATAATAAGAGTTATGTTTACGGAATTCTAATAAAGAAATATGCCAAAAATAGGGAGGGATTAGTTCAACCTACAATTAAAGTATCCATACCTCCAAATCCAGGAATTATTCCAAGCTGAAGTTCAGGCAAACCCAGTTGAGCAGTTGGGGTCGATATGCGGGCAGTGCATGCCTGTAAGAGGAAGAATGGGTAATATTTTGTACAAAAAGACATAAAAGAGTTTCTTATCCTAAACACTTGGCAACACATACCATTGCAACCTCTAACCCCCCACCCAGGGCAAGGCCATCAATGGCAGCAACTGAAGGTTTCCTTGCCGCTGAAAGATGAAGTGAATAGATTCAAAATAGCACAAAATGACAAATGAGTTGCAAAAGAGGAATTCAAAAGAAATCAAGTACCTTCTAAAGTGTCAGTGATGATTTCTACTGATATCGAACCAGGATTTGAATGCTCTATATTGGGGCAGAAAGAATTAGAAATGAGTAGGGGTATTTATTTACTATAATAGGAAAGCCACAAAAAAAAAGAATGAAAGTACCTTTTCCCTCTTGAATTCCACCAAATGCAGTAATGTCAAAACCACCAGAAAATTTGCCCTTTGCACCTAATACAGTAAGAAAAGATTCAGCGATGATGCCATAAGCCAGTTCGACAAGAATTATCTTTTGCTGAAGACCAAGACTTGCCTGCTGTTTGATTATCTTTTCCCTCTCTTTCTTCTGCTTCTTCATCTTTAGTTCTTTACAGTTTGATTCTTTATTATTAATCAAAATGTTACAATCATATGATACAAATTATTCTAGTTTAAACAATCTACATTAGGAGGTTTAAAACATAGTTAGGTCATTGATGTTTATATAATTAAGATTTTGATATACAATCAAAAGTCAAAACTACTATGATCTTCGAGGCTGGGCCAAAGAATTTTATGCTTTTCTAGACTATATGTGGCCACAATCCTTCAATTTGGCGAAGGATATATAATTAATTAGATAAGATCTTAAAGGTTTGTTGACTCAATGACATTTTCCTTTTCTTATTTCAAATGATTCAACTTGGGTATCTATCTTCTCCCCCTTTAGCCCAATGGTATCGATTGATCCATATAACCGACCCTACAAGCTTGGTTGATTTTGCTGTATGGCAGTATCTATCTTCTCCCCCTTTTAAATTTATAGGAGCAAACAGTTTCCCCCTGGAATAAATCAGATTCTAAGAAATTTAAATCATTTCAATTTTCCACTACAAAACCTGGTTACTGCTTTCTACATCAAATCCTAACTAAGTACTAAGCCTATACAGTTAAACTATTTGAACAATCTCCATGCTTAAAAAACAGAAGCTCTTTGCTATACCTGTAACAACAATTGCCTTGACATCATCCCTCTGTGAAGCCTGATCAAAACTCTCCTTTAAACTGCGCAATACTAGAGACAGAGAGAGAGATAGGCAGACAAATGAGCAACATAGTGTAATATGAGTAATGCAAAAGAAACATATAGAGAAATGATAGTCAGTATCAGAAAACAAAATCAAATAAAAAGTTTCAATCTTTCAGAAACAAGAAAAAATGGGCATGCGAGTATTGGAGCAAAGAAGCAGATCCATGAAAGAAAATTAGAAATAGAAAAGGAATACTACCATCAAAGGAGAGAGAATTGACAGGAGGATTGATGATGGTGATGATGGCAACCCCATCAGCTCCAACTTGCAACACCGTGCGTCCCTTCTCTCTGCTACCCATTGTCTCCTTCTCACCCTTGCTTCCTTCAATTGACTGATTCTCTTCCTCGAATGTAAGATGGATGATGCGATTGTTTCTCACTTCTCAGCTTGTTATAAGGAACAAGTTGTGCCGTAAACGACAGTGTACAATGTACCGCAATCAATCAATCAATCAATGCTGGAAACATTTGCAACCAAAATTTAGTTGGGAAGATTAATGAATGAATATAATATAATATAATAAAGAATAATTATCATCTATTACCAAAAATTTTACATTTCTTTTATATTATTTTTTTAATATTAATTAATAAAATATAAATTTATAATTAATGATGTATATTTATTATTTAACAAAAATTATATGTATTAATTAATTAATAAATATCTATTAATTAATTTATATATATAATTAATTATAAATTTATATTTTATTAATTAATATAAAAATAATATAAAAAATTTTAAATTAAAATTTTAACTAATAACATTTGTATATATATACTTAAATTTATATATATTTAGTTAAAAAACAAAAGTAAAAAAAAAAAAGATAAAATTCAATAAATGATGTGGTATAAATGTAAAAATTGATGTAAAAAAAAAAATGTGTGAGGATACCGGAGTTATATAATAAATGACTTCAACTAATGCTACTGTCCGTGTCACTATCTAAGTTGTTTTGTGTATGTTCAACTCTACTTGCGCTTTGTGGCGTGCGTGCACTCTCTTATATATATTCAATTTAAAATATTTTTCTTTTTAATTTTCTTTTGGTTTTCGTATAAATAGAAAGAAAAAAATTTCTTACATATCATTATCATGTTAAAATTTTAATATATTTATTTATAATTAATTAATTTTATAATTAATTATAATCGATAAGTATCAAGAAATACAACCAGGTGAGCTGGCAAAATGAAAAGGTTAGATAAATTCTTTTGTTATAGTAAGTGTATGTATAATAACTTCCTTAGATAGAGAAAAATTAAACCAAACAATTAAGAATATTTAATAAATGTACTTATATATTGCTTTTACACATTGCTTATACTACGGACTTTAGGGAGGTGGTGCGGAAACTAATTCAAAATATGCTATTAATCTTATTCATTATAGTTTGGATAGCTATCACCTTTTGTGTTAGATTTATAGAGTAGTTCTTAATTAAACATAATTTATTAAATATATTTAAATTATTTCTTTAATATATATAAGATTATAGAAATTTTTATAAAATTATACTAATATTTAAAAATATTTTTACAAAAATTATATTATATTCTAAAGTAATAATAAATGCATACTTTATAATATTTTTATAATTTATTTAAGTTATTTTTATTAAAATTTATGTGAATATCATAATATATTTCAAATTAATAGTAAATATTTTTTTAAAATATGTATTTATTTTGTTCTAAAATCACATAATATTTTCTCTAATTTTACACATTATAAATAATAATTTGAATATTTAATAAATAATATATTAAACTGTATTTACCTAAAAAAATTCATATTTATGCAACTAGGAAGGAGCACATTACGAAGGTCCAAGGACAAAGAAGTGATGTTTTGCCATGTCTATAGAAAGGCCAATCCTTATATTGATGCCATGGCTATGCTAGGTCATAGTTACAATTACTCAATTATCTACCATTTCTTTCATGCTTTGCCTTTTTTTTTTTGTTTGTTTTATGGCATAGCATTCATTTTTCTCATTTTATAGTTTGTTAGTAAGAATCTTGTCCCGTTGTTTATTAAAAAATAAATGAGAAGCAATGTATAATGCATTTTTAATTCCATCAACTCCTTTAATTTTTTTCACAATTAAATTTTGGCTATTAATTTTTTTATAACATAAAAATTGTCTTTGTAAATAACAATATTTTATATTTTAAATTTACATTTTTCTGTTGCTTTATGATAAATAAATAAAAATATTTTCAAATTTTGTAATGTTGCACACTTACGCACGCGTTTTCCCTGAGATATGAAATCATAACGAACGAAGATACTTTGTGCCTCGAAATTGATGAGATGATAGTCATATCTATCGTGTTTCTACAATGGCTCGCCACGTCAGACGGTCCTAAGGCAATTATCCAAATTTTTTCATATTAAAATTGCAAATGACTGAGTCATTCTAACCATCTTCAAAATAGATGTAGTATTAGTGTCTGTCACATTTATAATATTTGTGAATATATATAACTTATATCTTTTAATTAATTTTTAAAATTTTAAATAAATATAAGTAAATATTATAATAATTAAATAAATAATATTATTTTATTATACTTACATTGGTTAAAATTAATTTATAAAATATTAATATCTTTTTTTATTAACAAAACATTGATGTCTTTATTAATTTAGAATTTATATTTGTATTATAGTCATATCCTATCTTATAAACTTTTAAAAATTGTGGTATTTGTGTATCGGTATCTTGTTGTAGTTATATCTTATATCTACATTCGTATTTCTTAGCTAACCATATTTAAAATGAGTAATAAAACAGAGTTATTAATATAAATTTTATAAAATAGTTTTACTATGATATTATCATATTATACAATTTCATATGAGGAGATATTGATTGTATAACAATTTCTTTCCTATTTTCAGTGGCTCATAATAGAGTAGCCCAATTTGGAATTCTGACTGGTCATTTTTAATGATTTAATGAACCACTAAGCTTCATCTTTGATATTCTTTAGTTTCATTCTGCTCAATGAAGTTAGCTTATTGCATATTAAAGAAAAAAGTATATTATGAATCTCAATTACATGAATGTGTCACTTATCTTGAAATTAGGAGATTCATAAAAATATAATTTAAGACTTAACTTTAAGAAATTAACATAAATAAGGTTTAAATTTATGACCATACGATTATACATAACTCTCAATTTATTTTATATATATATATATATATATATATATATATATATATATATATATATATTGTAGTCACCTTATAATATAAAATTTTGTGAGTTTAATTTTAATTTATCATCAAACTCTTTTTATACCCTCGTTCAATCATAATAATTGTGATAACATTATATTATTGAGTAAGATGAAACAAGTGAAGTTTTTGTTTTTTGTTTTTTGGTATTAGTCTCATCAAACTCAAAGAGAGCTCACCATTAAGATGAGTTCTAAGAGGTCAGGCGATGGAATGCGAAAGGGATGGAGTGCATTTTGGAAGTTTGAACCCACGTCATCCTTGCATATATGATAGTTCAACTATACCATCTCAAATTTAATACTAATGGTAAAACTATAATTATACCACAGTAATTAGATTTAAACACGTTACACATACAAAATTAACATTTTTTAATATAACTGTTATGTATATACAAAAAATATGAGCCATGAAAAAGATAAAAAGATACAATATTTGTATTTCTCACAAATACAATATGTACATAATTTGTAAATTAAGCCTTTTAAGACACAAAATATATATAGAGTATCAAAAGGGTGCCAACACACATCCAAAAAGAATCTACTATATACAAGTTAAAACTAGGCTAAGCTCGAAAGCTCATGTCCGCACTTTACTTTTCACAAGTCTTTTTCTATTGAATTATTATGGAAATCACAACACACGAGGTAAGAATCACAAATCTTTAGTAGTTAAACAAATAAATCATGTCATTACAATCATTCAAATTATTTCGGGGAAAAGCAAATAAATCAGAAGTCACACTAGAAAGGTGGCAAAAATCAAAACAATTTTTTTTCTCTTACTGAAATAGAATCTCAATTATAAGTTTGTATAGAAATCATTTTCACACAAAATCTTCAAATCATCACCACATTCTCAAAAGTAAGCAATTGTTCATACAATTGCAATGTCATTAATATGTAATGATAAGCAACAACTCATACAATTATCATGCATATGCTTAGTAATGCCTTATGTTCATGCCTATGTAACATCCTACAAATGTATTTATGATATGTAAATTGATAATGTCATGATATGACACGAGTCTTGAACAAACCATAAGAACCCAGTTTCATATAGTATTTCACGAGTAGAGAGGGAATGTCCCTCCTCAACTACTTGGTGATAGGGATGGAAAACACAGTCTTCACACTATTAATAGTATAGGAACACCTATAATAGTGAAAGAATGTCCATCTTCAACAATCTTTCACTTAGGATAATATCTAGTAAAGAGGGAAGAATGACCCTCCTCACCTTAACCACCAGAATAATGAGGGAGGGAAAACATCATCCCCAGCTCATCAAAATAATAGGCAAGGCATGTTACCATCTCACACTATCATATATTATCACTAAATGTAAGGATCACATCCTTCAGCAATCACAAACATGGAAAACAATGACTAATTACCATAATAATTAGCATAACAATTTATTTACATCCATTGCATTATCACTTCAATTAATACCCCTATTAGAATCTTAACACTCATTAGAAAGCATACATGAATGATCTACACAAGTAAAGAGTTTCATTTTAACAAAACAAAGGTCCTGCAAAATTTGGACCTGATGCCCACGACCGGTGCTTAGGCGCCCACACCTGGCGCTCAGGTGCCCCTGACTGGCTCTTAGGCATCCTAGTCATGCATCAAGCTAAAAAATCTCTGGGCATTAGGCGCCTAGGCACCAGTGCACTAGATCGTTTCCCCTGATTTTTTGGGCAATGGGTGCCTAGGCGCCAGTGCACCAGAAAATCATGTAGAAACAATTTTTTGCATAAATCAATTCTTTGATATTTTCCAACATCAAACATAACCTCAAATCTTGTTGTAACTCTCAAATACTTCATTCAAAACACAAACACGATGAAAAAATGAATTAAAAGCTCCACTTTCAAACCTATTTTTCTAATTCAAGATTCATGGGAGAACAAAGACATAAACATATTCTAAGTCATAACCATGATCAAACTAAACCACAAACACCACATACTAAACCAAGAAAATTAAGAACCAATAAAGGAAAACTCATAACTCACCTAAACTCATTTTCTCATCAAGCAACCTCATGAAGCAAAATGAAGAAAAGGAAGGAAAAGAGTCATGATACAAGGTCCCCCTATCTCTAGTGTCCAAGAAAAATGAGCTCAAGATTTCCTCTCCACTTTTTCCTATTTCTTCATCATCATTTCTCTTCATGTTTGCTCCTTCTTCTTCTCTGTTTTATCCTTTTTTTTCTACTGTCAACTGATGTAAAGAGTGGGTGAGAATGAGAGAAAAGAAACAAGGAAAGTCAAAGTTTAAAGATAGAAACATTTGAAAAAATTGGCAACTAATATATTTTGGTCTGGAACTTTATATATGTTAAGATCACTTGAATTTCACCACATCAAATTTCATAACTTACAAAGGTATTAAAGAAAATCCTAAGATTCATCTAAACCCTAATTTCACCATTTTCATAACTTTCCAAATATCTAACTCACCAATCTGGTATTAAAACACTTACGCATTGTGCTTAAAAATATCAAATGGATTCAATTAGTTTTCAAATTTTAACTACAGCATATTTCACATATTTGTGACCTAGAAACAAATTCTCCATATTTATTTTCATTAATTAAGCAATTTATGTCATTTCCCAAGCCAATAACAATTAATTTTCATATATAATGTTACAGCAAAGTGACTAAACTAACTCAGAAAGCTACAACATTCAACAGACATGTTAAGCAAGTATTAGATTACATCTGTAATCATATACAAGTCTAACATATTTTCGAGAGTGTTACACCAACCAACTAAGGCTGCATTTGGTGGATAGGATAAGGAGGACTTGATAGTATTAGTTAATACTATCAGATCTTATCATGTGTTTGGTGGTTTAACCTGATAGTATAATCAAATAAGGTCAATCATTTTATCCTATTATGACCTAATTATTCTATCATCTCCCTCACACTCTGATTAGACTTGATAGGATATCTTTTCCCACTATACCCTTCAACTTCATCCCTCTTAGTTAAAGCCTATTATTCTCTGCCAAGAACCCAATCCCCACCACCTGGAACAACTATCATCCCTCTCCTTCCACGGCCAACAAACCCCTTTGTCACCACCATCAATTCACCTCACTACCTCCCCTGTGCGTCATCCAAGCTAGCAACACCAGTCACCACCATATCTCCACAAATTACCAACCATAATGTCATTTACAACGAATTTGGATTAAGGGCGCAACTAGTGGTTGCGCATCACCAGTGAAAAGAACGACGTTCTAGTTCACGACCATGGGGGAATACAGTCGTTCGCAATGAATCTAGGGCAGGTCGTTATTTGGGTTCCATGGTCGGATAGCGAATAGTGGTCATGTGGCTTGGCAACTGGTGACTCTGGTTCGGTAGTGCTGTTGTGGATTTGCGGCAAAGAGGATGATGGTCTAACGGTAGGAGGCGGCGAGGGAATCACCCAGAGAGGTGAAGACCATGAGGAAGAAGATGAATACCAACAAGAAGAATGTAATATCTCAATACCGGAACCCTAGTATTTTTGTCATATACTTGGATAAGCAGTATCAGTCATACTACTTCTAACTTAATCTTCAACTAATCCATAACATTTAAATAAATAATTATAGAGAATTATATCTAAAAGTCATACATATATACAACTTTTACATCCTCAAAGCAAATATAAATAATTACATAAGCTTTGAACTGAAAACATTAAAACTAAACTAATATAGTTCTCCTGTTTTCTTCATCTGCTTACTCTTTTGTAGAGCTTCGACCTGGATTTACATGGAAACACAACGGGGTGAGAAATCATAATTCTCAATATGAGTAACCAATACAAGTATTTAATCATTTATAATTAATAACTGAAATATGAAATTGAAACATACTATCGATATTAAACAAGTGTCTACACAATTGTAAAATATCAAAAGTCTTCTCATGCCTCATCTTTACTCATTAAAAGTAACCATACTATACTAACTTCTCTAGTCTAGTTATTCATTAACATGATATACGTACTGTATGAGTATCAACTTACAATGAATAACACTACTAGCATTGGATTAACAATTACAACAAGTAAATGAGACTATACTCACTACCACTAGAACATTCACATTCTGACTCTATATAAACATTCATCTAGCAACCTTATAATCCAACAATAAACTCATAGACTTAACTTAGCTATTTCCAAGAACTGTGTTTCCTTGTATCTATATGGTAATGAGTAGATGGTTCCATCCCATAGTAATGAGTGTACTGCTTCCATTATATACCTGATGATGAGTGGACTGTTCTATGTACTATTTCCATAACGTCAAACTAGTAACCCTGACCTTATTGATAAGGACTCTTGTGGAAAAAATACTTAACTCATCCTTCTCTTGGCTTAGAACTTAACTTTCACCTAGCATAGGACTTAACTCATCCTTAGCATAACATAGGATTTAACCTCATCCTTAGCCTAGCATAGGATTTAACTAATCACAACTTCACCTTTAACAAAGTGATTGCCTCACTACTTTGTAAGGTTAAGGGGCTTATCTTGCTCTCTTAGTTAGGATTTATGGTCAACTATAGCTCAACCTTAATAAATAAAGGATTCATCTCTTGCTAGCTCTATAGTTCAACCTTAATAAATAAGGGATCTATCTCTCTATGGTTCAACCTTATTACATAAGAGATCCATCTTTATAGTTCAACCTTATTATATAAGGGATCAATTTCTCTATGGTTCAACTTTGTTAAACAAAGGAACCACTTTTGATAAACACTCCATTTAACCCTAACTTAATGAGGTAATAGATTATTTTCTCTAAAACTAGCATAATCAACCCAACATTATCTACAATGGATTAATTATGCCTTGATGATAAGTATCACTTTCTTATCAAATTTATATCTAGATTACTTACAATCACATCACTAGTGGTGTTATAAACCATACTAATATGGTAAAAGGTTATAAACAACTATTCCAAGTAAGTCATGCTCTTAAAAAGCTTGAAAACTCAACTTGTTCTCATATGCTAAGTTGGTTTTTTTTTTTTGTGAAATATCTCTAAAAGTGTCTTAACACACTTTACAAAACATATAAAAGGGATCCTAACAAGTAGGAAGACTCAATTCACCATAATAAGAATTCTAGTGAATTATGCTATGGGCGCTTTAAGCGCCCATTCTCCAACGCTTGGGCACTCGCTACCCAGCGCCTGAGCGCTTACTAGGCAACGCCAAAGGAAACTCTTTTTGGGTGATGGGCACCTAAGCACCAACGCCTTGCTTTGTTCTGTGGTGCATTGGGCGCCTGGGCACCCAATCTCTGGCGCTTGAGCGCCCGTGCATCAGGCAGGATTATGCAAAAGCTGTTTTTGCATAATCTTGATTCCAAATCAAGATTTCTCCCTCAAACTCAATTTCCACTTGATTTCTAACATCATTAAGGGTCTCCAATCTTATTGTAAACCTCAAACTTTTTATTGATTCAATCAAGCATGGATCAAAACTCAAACTTCAAATTAAAACCTTTTTTCCTTAACGTTAATCTCAATAAAAAAATTATGGGTTCTAGGAAGCCAAAACTAGTCTCCAAGCATCCAATATGCTGTTATCTAACTTACTTCTATCTTAGAAGCATCTAAACTCACTTTTCTTATCCAAACCCACTTTTCTCCATCAAACAAAACCAAGAAAAAAGATGAAGATAGGAGGGATAGGATAAAAACAAGCACTCCTACCTCTTGTGGTGTGGTTGAAGATCTTCAAGCCTCTTGATCTTCTTCTTGATCTTCCTATTCTTCTTCTTCTTCTCCTTCTTTCTTTCTCCCCGTTTCTCTTTTCTCCCCGTTTCTCTTTTCTCCCGTTTCTCTATTTTCTTTCTCTGTTTTCTAGTCTTCAACGTGAGAGAATGAGAGAAAAAAACGAGAAAAGTCAAAAAGGATAAGAACAAGTTCTGCGTTGAAACTCATATCTGCTAAGGACACTTGAATTATACTAATTCAAGTTTCCTAACTTTCAACAACTTTAGAATAAATATTAGGATTCATCTAAATTATTGTTTCACCCTTTTTTCTAATTTTTCATATCTACTGCTAGTCAATATGATATTAAAGCACACTCTCAGTATGCTTAAAAATATCATACTAACTCTGATTATTTCCAAAATTTAACTGTAACTTACTTAGCTCATTTGTGACATAGAAGCAATTTATCCATACCTATTTCCCTCAACTTAGGTCATTTTCTGAGTTATTTTAGACTACTTTTCACTTTCTGTGTTGCAGTAAAGAGCCTAAACTAACTCAGTTTATCACAAATTAAACCGACATGTCAAGTAAGTATTAGGATACCTCTATAACCATTTATAAGTTTAACATGTTATTGAGGGTGTTACAAAGAACACTGCAGAGACAAGGTCTAAGAGCCGCCATTGGCGTGGGTTGTTGTTGTTGCATTTGGAAAATGGGAAATTGGAGTGACCCATTTGAGAAGAAGGTGGATATGATCAAAGGAGCTTCTAGGTTTTGGGTTTCAATGTAGTTTAAGGTTAAGGATCAGTGCTTTTTGTGGGAATCAAAAGGGATTGTTTGATAGGTGTTTATGTGATAGAAATAGTATAAAGTATGGACACAGAAAATATGTAACTGGGTGTTTGAGTTTCTTGTGGTTTGAGAAGTGTCGGGGGTTATTTACTTTGTTTTGGGAATGAGATTTAGGAAAATGTTTTTTAGGTTTCTTAGTTAGATGACAATGTTCCTTTACAATGGAATTGGGTAAGAAGCCAAATGAGATGGTAAGGAAAATGAATGGTAATATAGTCATAATATATAGTTACATATACTATTAAATTATTTATATTATTTATACTAAATATTTGATAGTATAAAAATTTATTAACTTATTTATACTATTAAACTTTATTCTATTACATTATATTATTATCTTATATTATCAAATACACTAAACGTAACTTAAATTATTTCAAAAAGATAATATGAACGAATAATGACTATTTAATTTTATACAAACATAAATTTTAAAATTACTTAAATATCACATAATAATTTAAAAGAGTTATATAATTTTATATTTTATTTATAAGCACTCATAAGAATAACAATCCAACCAAATTCACTCGTTTCACTTAATATTGAAAAAAGATTATGTCTATATAAGAGTTAGCTCACGTTATCACCCATTGCTGGTAACAAACATTTAACTTTGGCTCAAATTCAGGAGTCTTGTTTTGGTAACCATCCCTTCATGCTAATTTTTTTTTTTACAAGAAAAAATTCTTATCATGAGTTAGTTTGTCACTTGTTGTTAGTTACTATGCTACCAATCCTTTACCCTGACAGCATTTTTACCGTATGCATAAATCAAAGATAAAGTACATGCACACAAGTATCATCGAGAGTTAATGATATACCCATTTTCTTTTTTAGCAAGTATTCTCAATAAGCAAACAAGCATCGTCCTTTTGGATTTACTTTAGTATTAATATTAATATATATATTTATCAAGGTCAAGTTATTCCCACTAGTATATTTTTTTTAATAAAATAAGGAAATTCAAGAACACCAAATTTTTTTTTTATTATTTCTTTGAAAAGCACCATATTCCAAAACAGTGCCTATATTAGGCCTCTAACCAGATTAGGCATCATTCCTCAAGATGTGTGGTGTTGCACTTGCTCCACACTTTTGTTCCTGCATCTCACAGCTCAGTTAGCTTAGCTTTAAGTACTTCTACTCCTTCTCCTGAACCTTTCTGTACACAGTACACACAGAGAGAGAAAGAAGAACGAGACCCTCCCTTCCCTTTCCCTTATCGCTTTCATTAACCCACACTACCTACTACCATCACTTCACCAAAACCCAACAAACAGAGAGAGAAAAAAGATGAGCGAAGACACAAAGAAGAACATTTCCGGAGCTCTCACGGCGAAGCCCATCTCCGATGACCGGAAGCCGTCACCGCCGGCGCCGGCGCCACCCACCAAGAAAGTCATCATCAAGAGTGCTGACATGATTCCCGACATGCAAAAGGAGGCCGTTGATATTGCCGTCGGCGTTAGTTTTTTTCTTCCCACAAATTTATTGTTTTGGATTCTGTTTCTGGGTTTGGTTCTTTTTGCTGTGTAATTTCATAAAGTCTTGACCTTTTTGCGAATGAATCAGGCTTTTGAGAAATACAATGTGGAGAAAGATGTTGCAGAGCAGATAAAGAAGGAGTTCGATAAGAGGCATGGCCCCACTTGGCATTGCATCGTTGGTCGTAATTTCGGTAACTCATTTTTTCTGCACCTTTTCAATGATTTTTCCAACTTGGGTTTGCTCAGATTTGTCATTATGTACTGTTGATTTCTTCTTAGTTGTTACTATGGGGTGTGTGATTTTTCTCTCCCATAGATATAGTAGATCTAAGCTTGTGTAAGTTAGTTCTTGTTTGCTTCCAATTATTGATTAGGTGCTGCAAATGTGTTTACTTTTCTTCATGGTTGCAAGTTAGAAATGCTGTTGCAAACCTAGCTTCCCCCCCCCCTCCTCCCCTCCTCCCCTTTTGGTTGCATTTGGTTTCATAAACAGTAAAGCCTTCTTTACTTGGTTGCTTTTTTTTTTATTCCCTAGTAAGTAATGAAATAAGATTCAGTCGCTTTCTCCCTATCTCTCTTCTCCACGGGGAAATGCCTAAGTTGAACCGTATATAAATATGTAGTTTATTTGGAGTGAATGAGACATGAGTCACCAGTACTTATGTACTGTGATGATAGTCATTCTGAGTTCCACTTCACCTTCAACTCAACTCTTTAATTGTACCAACTACCACGTAAGCTGAAATAGTGAACTTTTTTCTTCTTTGTTGATCTGGGAAGTCTTTTCTTGAAATAATGGTTACTGGAGGAGAAAACGGTTGAACATAACTTACATATCTATAGAGGGAGAGTTGAAATTCCATGAATATTCTCAAAATAAATAGAAGAAACTATATTGATATTGCTATCATGTTGATGATGTGATGATACAAAAGACAAACTTAAAATCAATCTTAGAATACAATCACTATTTATACTAATACTAGGATATTAATCCTAATAATACATAGGCTAAACAAATCAGAAAATATAATAAAAGGAAATAAATTTGTAAGAGATCCTATGAGATGTAATACTTGTTAAATCCACTATCCATTTTTCTTAATGATACAATAAAGATATTTTAAGATATTTTTCAAATATTCCCTAACATCTTCAAGTCATCAAGCACAATTTTCATCCATAAAGCTAAAATTCCTTGTGCTGACTCTAAATTCTTTCAAGAAGCCACTACATTTTGCTTGTTACTTCTCCAAAGATTCCCACATCTTAAAGAAAACAAACTAAAAACATAATCCATAGCAAGTTTCCACCTCTTTTGAACAAGAGTCCCCTCCCCGGAGTGGCTTTGAGATACTTGCAGAACACGATCTACACAGTGTCTCACCCTCGATCATGCAATCACAACACCGATGCCGCATAAGCTAAATCGGATGGTGTGCAAATAAATCAACTTCCCCATTTCTCGGGACTTGTCAACCTTGGCACTCTCCTCTTCAGTGCTCATTCTATGATTTTGCTCAATAGGAACACCTGCTGGTTTACATCCCAATTTGCCTGTTTCCTTCAAAAGATCAAGCACATACTTCCTTTGAGAAATGAAAATGCCTTGTTTTGAGTAGGCCACTTCAATCCCCAAGAAGTACTTAAGTTTCCCAAGTCCTTCATCTCAATGATCGTCGATAATTTTTCCTTGAAGCAAAAATCATCATCTCTAGCATAATATTCATCAACATAAACAAGAAGTACAAATCACTTTTCCTCCCTTTGAATGTTTGAAGAAAAGTGTATGATCTCCTTGACTTTGTTGTAGCACCAGGCACACCATTGCTTTTGTAAATCTTCCAAACCATGCTCTGGAGATAATTTTAACCCATATAAAGCCTTCCTCAATCTGGTTTTCTTCACTTGTGGGACCAAATCGGAAATTTCCATGTACACCTCATCCTCTAAATCTCCATGCAAGATTCAAACTGGTTAGTTCCCACCCGAGAAACGAGAAGTAAAATACGAACATGACATCTTTGCTACGAGAGCAAACGTCTCCTCATAATCGATGCCATTAGTATAGTTTGCCACTATTGCCTGGTATCGATCAAGAGATAGATGGTTTCTTGCCTCCTAACCTCTCAACAAAGTTCCATTTCTTTCAAGTGCTTTCATCTCCTCATCCATAGCTTGGAGTGCCTCTTGAGGGATTCTCACATAGTCAACAACAATAAAACTTTGATGTTTGCTGAAGAGAAACAAATTGGGAAATAGGTGAAAAGACCTTTTCCCTTTCTCAAAGCAATTGGTAAATCATCCGGATCAAGGTCAAGAGTATCGAAATGAGAATCCAAAAATATTTTCGTATTTACCTCCTGGTTCTGGACGGTTGAAGTTGTTTTTGGACCAGGGGTTTTTCTCTCCTCCGATACACTAATGTTGGCTCACTAGCTTTGTTCTTCACCAAGGCGTTGAAGGTGAACAAAACAGATGGAGGAACAGGAAGAGATGTCATAAACAGGACTCTAAAGCGGGTGACTCGAAAAGGAGGAGAAACAGTGACACAGTGACTCGAACAGTGGCGAGGAACATTTAATTGAGGAGCGGGTGGCTTAGGAAGACAAGGAGCAAGGATGAGAAACTCGACTCGTATTCCAAAGTACCGCTCTCCCCCCGAAGCCGAGGGCGAGTGAAGAACGACACATGTTCATGGAAGGTGACATCCATAGAGACAAAGTACTTACAACCGGAAGGATGATAGCATTTGTACCCTTTTTGTTAGGTGCATAACCCGAGGAAAGACACACTGATCGCACGAGAATCCAACTTAGTTCGATGTCTTTGTTTATGAACATGAACAAAGGCAACACAACCAAATACCCGCGACTCAAGACTCGCATGATACGAATGAAGGAAAGTGTGAGAGCATAAACCGAAACATTACCTAGAACACGAGATGGTATCCGATTAATCGAATAGGCGAACTCCCCAATATGACTTTGGGACTTACATTTGGAAGAGAAGGGCTCGAGGACTTCAAGTAAGTGGCGATTTTTTCTTTCTGCAACCCCATTTTGTTGCGGGGTGTCAACACATGTAAATTCATGGATGATGCCAATTTACTATTAAAGCTTGAAAGACTATGATTGACATATTCTTTTCCATTGTCTGAACATAATCTTTTATGCATTTCCCAAATTGTGTCTATGCCATGTGATAAAATTGAGTTCGTCTATACCATCTTTGAGTAAACTACTTCGATTTATCCTTCATCAAAAAAAGCCAAGTCACTCGAGTACAAGTCATCAATAAAGGAAACAAACCATCTCGACTGAAATGTTAGAAATAGGACAGTCCCCAAACATCGAAATGTATAAGATCAAATGGTTCGACACTTTTATTAAAAGTAGAGGGAAAAGTAACACGATGGTGTTTAGCAAACCATGTCACACTTAAAAGACTCGAATTTGAAAAATAAGGTAGGAACATAGACTTAATAAGAGAAAAGAGGAAAAACGCCATGAATACTCAAAATAAGAGATAGAAGACTATATTGATATCCCTTTCATCGTGATAGTGACAACCCTGTTCCTTAGCAACTCCAATCGTCCTTCCCGTGGTAAGATCCCGAAAAACAAATGAGACAAAAAATAATCCTATTTATACTAAGTTTAGGATATTAATCCTAATTAATAAGAAAACACATTTTTCAATTTTAAATCAAAATATAATATTAAACAAAAATAAATTCTAAGAGATCCATAAGATATTCTAAAATATTTCAAGATACAATAAAGATATTTTAATGATATTTTTCAGGGCACCAGAGTCAATAATCCATGCATCAAATATTCTAACAATAGTCATTCTTCTCCAGAGTTCCAAATGACTTCACGAAAAAGGTTCTCCGAACTCAACTCTTTAATTGTACCAATTACCATGTAAGCTGAAGTAGTGAACTTTTTTCTTCTTTGTTGATCTGGAAAGTCTTTTCTTGAAATAATGGTTACTGGAGGAGAAAACGGTTGAACATAACTTACATATCTATAGAGGGACAAATGCACGGTGAGTTGTTGATATTCCATGTCACTTTCTCATTATTCTAGACCCTCAAAATTGATAATAGTTGTCTTGGAGACTACAATACAATGTGAACTTGATATACATGGAAGGCCTATCATGTTGGACAAAATCTGCTTGACTGATTTTCTGTATTCATAAAGGAGGAAAATATATGGTCTATTGTTTAGAATAATAATGAGTTAATGACTACTGGGAGTGCTAGGCTTTTCAAGTTATATCTAGTTGGAGATCAGAATAAGAATTCAGGCATGAAGAATCAAGGCTGAATGAGTGAACATGATTCTGCTGTGGATCAAAGGTCCAGTTATTGTTCTGTGGTACCTGAAGGGGCCATTTCTTTTATTTCTTCTTCCCCACAATAGGTGTCTGTCTTTCATTTTCTGTGGATATCTCAATGTCAACCGTCCATTCTGAAAGCTTACTGCTTGTCAACAATAACCTTTTGATGATCACAAGAGTGATTACAGTTGATGCTTTTGCTTGAGTCTTGACTGTTGTCTTGTCCAATTAATATACAAGGTAAAAAAATGTATTTTCTTTTGGTACAAGTAAAAAAGGTCTTTATTTATTTAATATTAAACTGTGGGAGGGAAATAATACCATAATGGTGTAATATATGTACTTTCTTAGTATCTTGCACTTAGAAGAGATATTGAGCTGGAGAGAATAGGCAGTCTCTCTTTCTCTCTCTTTCTCTCTCTTTCTCTCAATTTTTAGTGTATATCAGTATGGTTAGCTGGTCAAATTGATTATTTTATCTACCTTGGTTTCTACTTTCAGTTTGGATTAGTGCACTATAGAGAGGCTATATCAGAGAATTTTTCTCGAGCTTTATATCTGGCAAAAAGTAGGTGGGCTTTTGCTTGCCTATGTTGTGTGATTGCAAAGTATTATGTTTCAAGTTAATTAAACTTATTTTATTTTCATCTGGTAAGGTAGTTAATCTGTGAGCATGATAAAGCTTTAAGGTTTTGAGTTAGTTTGTGGTCTCTTTGATGTTCCACTTTTCAAGCTTTTAGAGATTGTCATTAGTTGATATTAATATTTAAGCAGAATGGAGAGCTCTTTCCTTTCAATGTAGAATCATTTTTGTTTGTTCCCCCTCTTCTATCAATAGGAAATATACCCTACAGTCATTTTACTTTTTGGGCTTCCATCCCTCATATTTGAATTTCTTGTATGAAAACAGATACAAGAATAATATACCATTCAAAGTGCTCTTTGAAGATTGCAGACCTAGACAATCTTGCATGCTGATTTGTTTGATGAATAGTAACACGTGTATGAGAGTAGGATTTTATAGTTTTCAACTTTTCATATATTTCCTAAGAAAGATTTTGTAGTGTTCAGTGTTAATCAATATGCTTGTTGAATGTTGCCAACGAGCTTGTAGCTTAATTGCCACTAGCCCAAGTATTTAAGACTTGGGTGTGATGATGACGTTGGAGGTTCGATCCTCCACCTGGCCACCTTTCCCTCCCCTATCCAGGTGCTTGCACCTCCAATATACCCAAAAAAAAATGAATGTTTATGTGGAAAAGGAATTCAATTCTGAATCTCTTAACTTTATTAAAATAGTGTATACACACACATGGACTGCACTCAATATCTGCCTAGGTGATTCATCTCCTATCATTTTAAATTTATTTTATGATTAAGAACTACATTTAAATTAGACAATACCCAATTTCATTACATGGGAGGATCAAAGGATTGACTTATTCATAATATTTCCTGACTCCTGAGTTCAGCAAACAGATCCCTTTATCATGCCATACTTTTAATCAAGCTTAAGTCACTGCTCATGCTACTGCATGCTTTAAAATAGTCCAGGCGATGAGCAAAATAATAGAAGAATCACCTAGGCAGATATTGAAATTTCCAAACTTAAGAATGCAGTATACACACACACACACTATGATGCATAGATACGGCTCAATAGCTGCCGCATCAGTATCTAGGACATATCCAAGTCTGATACGGAAACGATACTTGAGATACGTTGTTAATGTGGCTGAGTGACTACTTCATGCCACCTTCTATGTCAATCACATTTAATTATCATGAAAAAATTGGTGAGAGTTACAGAAACAACTATATAAAAGTTACTACATCTTCAAATGCGTAAGTGGGACCTATATTAGTTTAATTCTATTCAATGGTAAGTGGATTAGCTAAGATGATAATTAGTTATATATATATATATGTCGTATCGCCGTATCTTATATTTTTAAGATTTTACTGTATCGCCGTATCAGTATTGTATCGTATTTTGTATACACGCTTCATAGCACACACACGCACACACACATAGACACATTTTAATGTAGGTCCTTAACCATGAAACTGAGGTACAATATGGAATGTTGGTATGCTCCTTAAGTAGTTAATTTTCTTATCATTGACTAAATGAGCCTGGTTGTTTCTCTTTTATGAGGTGATGCTCATAAGATGTCTGGATGGCTGAAATAGAAGATAGAAGTAGAAACTCCTGTGTGTGTGTGTGTGTGTGTATACACATTGTAGTCTGGTTGGATACACAGTTTTTCTTATGAAGAACCTTGAGGACTCCTGGTATTTTGAAGCGGCAAAGACAAAAAATGATAATCATATGTATTCATGACTCTAAATACTTTTACACTATAAAAGAAAGGAATATTATTGGCTCTAGCTTATTAATATTGGGCTCCTTATTCATATACATATGTTAACCTTTTCATGCCATCCTAGATAGGCATTAAGGAACATATTGGAAGTTGCATAATATCATGAAGTGTATCAAGGAAGTTATAAAAATATTAGATGGGGCTGATTGGGATGGAGAAACCACAAGGATTAGCACAACCAAAGCTTGGTTTAAAATCTAGTTCCAGGGCTTTAGAAAGTGCGTGCTTACACTGTGATTGTGAAATTTTGGCCAAATGAATGATCCCGGTGAGAGAAAATGAAACTCCAGGATAGATGGCTGTTTTCCTTCAATTGATATGATTCCAAAAGCCATATTTATTTTTTCAGGCTTTCCACTAGTATAGATGATCTGTGTTTGTACATCTCTTTGGTCTGTCAAAATATGATTGAGTTTTTTTTCTTCTGAACTTCACTGTATTTGCCCCCATTCCCAATTTTCTCCAATAACATGACTGATTTAGAATTTGTTTTCATCAGGCTGATAAGTTAAAACATATAATGTTTAATGATGTTCTGTTACTGGCATAGTTTATACTCTCTTTTATTTCATATGCTTGTCACCACTCATCATGTTCTTGATGACGAGATCCAGAATTCCAGATACCATGGAGTTCTAAATGCACTTTCATTATCATTTTGTGCGGCACAACCTAACCACATCATTTACCAAATCTCCTATCATGTTATGCCTTAAAACACTATTAATTCCCTTTTTTAATGAAATTCAGACAGTTTAAACCAAATGAAGATTAAATTGCTTGTTCTTGCTTAGCTTAGTGATATTCTTGTTACTGTTGTAATGTTCAGAATGGCGAACCTGGTTTATAACTGAAGTGCATTCATGGACTTTTCTTTCTTTTGCAGGCTCATATGTGACTCATGAAACAAACCACTTTGTTTATTTCTATTTGGATCAGAAAGCAGTTTTACTTTTTAAATCTGGCTAGCCATATTGTGATTATGACAAAGATGTTGACAGCAATGGGAATTGTCTTGTGATTATGCTGCTATATTAAGCCCTACATGTATTAAGTTCACTGGCAGGCAAACTCTTTGCAGGACATTCTTGTGGTTGTATATTTGATGTCATGTAAACTGGTTCTCAAGTTTGGATATGAATCTAAAATTCTTAGGGTCTGTTTGTTTTGGAAAATGTTTTCTTATTTTCATCCTCTATTTTTAGTTTCAAAAAGTAATTTTTATTCAGTTTTTCACATTTTAAGAAACATGTTTAGTTTACAAAGCTGGATTTTTTTTTTTGAGAAAATGAAAACAAAAAAAAATGTCTGATGTGTGGTTAATACATTTCTTATTTGTTTGTTTTTTTTTTTAATTTTTAACTAAGTTTCATATTATTTATCATTATCTATATTATTATAAAAGAGATTTTCTCATTTGATTACAATTTTGTTTTTATTAAAATATTATTATTATTTAATTAAACTTAAATATAAAAGAAATATTAAAAAAATTGTAAATATTATCATTACAACTGCTTTCTAGCATTCCTTAACTTTTTACACTTCCATCTTATCTCATATATAAAAAGAGGAATTGCATTGTCGTTATTTTTTGGTTGTTATTTTTGTTGTTAAATTAAGGATTAAGAATAGATTTTATAAATTAAAGAGTCATGCCAGCTCTGGACTCCTAAAAACAGACTTTGCCTCCCGTTCATTCATTTGTTAAACAGCCTTCAAATCACTGGCAGCATAGAGTTAATGTTTACTGGTTGGGTGTGGAGTTGTGGCATTTAAATTATTCACAATAGAATAATTATATGTTGTGAACAAGAAGGGGAAGAAGGGGGGAAGGGGGGAAGTAAAGTGACTTCCTACTTCTAAACTTTCAAAAAGAAGGGGAAATTAATGAGCCTTGTAGAGAATAAAGACAAGGAATTGGCAAACCCCATTTATTCCGATTACTATGCTTGGTTGTCTCTGTTTGGTACTCTTTCTGTGGTTTCCAGCTTCAACTTTCAAGAACTAATTTGTCACATAGGAAAGTGTGATAATATTCCATGTTTCTCATTCCTTGCTTTGGCTATTTCATGCATTGGATTTTGAATCTTAAAATTGAATACTTGCATGTGCACCTTTCCAAACACTTGGTTTGAAGAATACGTAGCTCTTTTAGCAAGGTGATTCCAACCAGAGTGGTTGGTGGGCTGCTGTCCCTACTCATGGTTAAGATGTGTGTGTTAAGTTATTTATCCTTTTGGCAATCATTCTGCTTTTTTTATGAGAAAGAAAAAAAATTCATTAAAAACGAAGTCTATCGCGTTTACAAATAAAAAATGATAAATTAGATTAAAAAGGAATAAGAAACAAGGTGGTTGTTTTGGTGCAATTAAAAATTGAACTAACCAACAAATACATTCTATACATTGAACTAACTAACAATTTGTAGTTCTGATTCTTATCTGAAAATTATAGATATCTAAGTATTTTTCACATCAGAAACTAACACAAAAAGTGATGCAACTTGAAAAGTATATTATGTTTTCTCAAAATAGATCTAAAAATTTCTCTCACTTGCAAGATCATTAAGATTGGAACAACCATAAAGGAAAACTAAAATATCAACAAAGGAGATAACAAAAATAAAACTAAAATCACAAAATCTATCATTAAAAAAAACAAATATAAATAAACATGCTTAAGATTTAATAGATCTAAATCACTTATTAAAAAAACACCAAAATAAAATGAAAATGAGACAATGAAACTGCCACCAAAGAAAGAAACCGGTAGCCCTATAATAAAAATATTCACATTGCAATCATTCTGCTTTCTATGATAAGTATTTACAACCTTTTTTGTTTAAATTTTATATGCATGTAATGTAAGACTAATATTTTTATTGTTGATAATGATTTTAAAAATTCCGTCAAAAGAAAAAAATGTATTTTGAATGTTGATAATGTACGAGGTTTTTGCTTGATTCGACCAAAATAATAATAATAATTATAATAACTTTTTGAATAGAGAATTTGAAATGTGAGTTGTGATAGAGACTTAGAGAGTAAGAGGATAGCAATACATTTAAATTCTTATATGAATTTAAAAGTAAATTCCGAAAACACATATTTTGGGGATAGCAATATGAACATGAAGTCTTTAAATTTGTAAAAGTAGCAATTTTGTAGATATTACCCATATAATATACATAATTTTTTTCTTTTTCTAATACTGACCTCTTCTTTATTTAAAAAACTTGGAAAAAGTATGGGCGGAGAGAGGTGGGGGGGGGTCATCCCACATTTTTTAAAAAATAAAATTTAAAATTTTTGTACAAATTTTGTTTGTGTACTTCTATTCTAATGTTTCACTCGTCGTCAATTATTTCAATTTCTTATCAGTGTTTTTTATATTAAAAAAGTAATATGAAAATCACAATCATGCATCCAAAAAACTTATTTTGTATTTTATACATCTAATTTGTCTTATACACCAATTAAAAAAAATTATAAGTGTTAGGATACGGGGGAGTACAAAGACATCTGCATGTGCTGAGCCAAGAATTATATAATTGAGATTAATATCACATTTTGATTCAAAATCTTAAGATATTAGTCTTTGAAGTTTTTTTCACTTATATAGTTCTAAATTTGTCTATCTCTTTTCAACATAAGAATTTTTCACTTACATCTCACTCACTTAAATTCTTAACAACCTTTCTTTCAAATGTGAGTCATTCACATATAAACCTCACTCTGGTTAAGCAAAGAATTACATAAATGGATTTAACACCACATCTTAACCCAAAATCTTAATATATTAAGTTTGTGAGTCTTTTTCACTATATAGTTTTCACTTTATTTTTCTTATGTAGGACTTTTTCACTCACATCTCATTTACATTTGAATTCTTAACAATCTTTTCTTTAAATGTGAGTCCTTCATACGCAGATATTTCCCCTAAAGCAAAAGCCTTTCACAACAATAATCATCGACTCTGATATTACTTTGTTAGGATATGTAGGAGTCTAAAATAATGGGAAAATCTGCATCTAATGGGCTAAGCGAATAACCATATAAAAGGACTTGATACTACATCTTGACTTGAAACCTTAAAGATTAAGGCATTATATTCATGGATCTTTTTCACTTATATAGTTTTCACTTTGTGTATCTCTTTCTAATAAGATTTCTTCACTTATGTCTAACTCATACTTGAATTTCAAATAATAAGAATAAAGTATATTATTTTACAATTAACAGAATTATAATATTTCTTAAATATAAATTATAATTTTGATCTAATAAAAAGAAATTTTTTATTTTTATATATAAAGGTTATGTCCTCTTATTTAGGGATGGAAATAGGTCACTACTTTGTTAGTAGGCTGTATTGACTGTTTAGGCCTTTCCTATTTATAAAATGAGTCGACTCAGGCCTTTTTAAAAGCCTGTTTCATTAGTAGGTCGTGCCGGCCTACTCTCAAAGAAAGTCTGTTAAACCTATTAGGTCGGCCTGTTTTATATTTATTTATAAAATTATATTTTATTTTATTTTCAATGGTCTTTCAAGGCCTCACAAAGGCTTAGGCCTATTTGAGGCCTATATAAAGGCCTTGGTTCAATTGGCCTATTTAGAGGCCTTAATATAAATCATAAACAAGTTTTCGGTAGCCGTGACTGTCCTCAGTCAAGCCAGTAAAAAAGGCCTTTAACAAAGCCGTGTCATAATTTATAATACTCCTTTGAAACCCTGCCCGACTGAGTTTCCATCCCTACTCTTATTTTTAGTCATAATAACTCCCTTACTGAGTAAAAGTACGAATTAAATTAAATAAAGTCACGCAAGCATAAGTCAATCTTAATCTTGGCACCAAAAGTTAATTAGAAAAACACAAATTTAAATCTTTAAATATACTTTATAAAAAAATATCTCAAACACGTAGTTGAATGACCAGCCATCGAACAAATTGTGGATATCAGTGTATATGGATGATAGAGAATGAGAGGAAGAGAAAGGAAATGAGAAAAAATAAAATAATTTCATTTGTTTAAGAGTTTAATAATGGATAGGAAGAGAATGAAATTTAAGGGGAGTCATTTCTCCTCTCTTTCACTTAAATATTAATTTTTTGTTCTTTCTAAAATTAGATAAAATGAAAAAAATAAGTTTATAAATTTAAAAATAAGTATTTTATATTTCATTCTATTCTTTATGATTTACCTTGCAAACAAAATAATATAATTTTATTTCATTACTTTATTAATCTTTTAAACAAGAAGAAAAATAACTTTATTTTATTCATTTCTTTCCATTTTCATCTATTTCTTACTCATTTCATTATATTCCATTAATAGAAAAACATGCTAACACAATATAAGAATTCTGAAATACACAAGAAAACCTTCCTCTTATAATCGTATAGGTGTTGCTTGTTATATGGCCAACACCTTCTGCTGCTCATGTTATTATATTACAAATAATTAACATTGTGAAAGGATTAGCTTTACAATTTGTTCCCTACCTTGTATAGGAATTTTTTTTTCTTTTTAAACCTAAAAAATCTAGAGTAAAAGGAGGTTTTTCGTCTCACTCCATTTCAAAATCACGATAAATTACTTATCTAAACAAAAATTTATAATAAAATTATAAAACACATACTAGGGATGACAATAAAATGGATTGAGGCGGATTTATCACTACTTTTCCCTACCTCCTTCACTCACATATTGCTTTATTTCTCACTTTATTACCCAGTGAGATCTATATTTTTGCCCAATACCCAAACTCATGGGGATTTATACGTCCCATCCCCACTCCGGATTGCCTCGAATCACACTTTTTGTTATAAAATTTAAAAAAAAAATTAAATAACAAATTTATTATAATTTAAATACAGTGTGTCTATGTGTGTCTGTACGTTGGGGTAGATAACGGAGCAGGGTACCTTATACCTGACCCCGCACCGTACCCAAAGACAATGCATTCGAATTTTACTTTGAATTCATTCTGAAACTCGATTAATCGTTGAATTACCCGATCTATTCGGGTAAGGATAGATCGGAGCAGGACAAGCCAGACCAAATTGACATCCTTAACATATATCAACAAAAATACCTAAATTCAAACTTAAATTATACAATTATCATAAGTAGAAAGTCCAAATGAATCAATCCTTGTTAGCCTACATGTGTAGGTTTAACTACCCCCTTGTGCCTTTACTGGAAAATGTTGTTTTTATGAAAATAAAGATGTAAAAGGTAGTAAATATACAATAAATGTAGAGCTTAAAGTTGGCGCACCTTGTTAGTGTATTTTTTATTTTTATTTTTACACTATTATCTAATGATATATTTTCATGTCATTATAAAAAGTTAAGTTTTCTAAATAAAGATTCTAATACTTAATTTTTTTAATAATTTGATAATATATAATTAGATAATAATATAAAAATAATATAATTTTTTTATACTAACAATATATTAAAATTAAATCATAAAAACATTAATATATATATATATATATGTGTGTGTACAAATAAATGTGAATATATCACTATTTAGTTAATTGCTCAATGTTTGGCCTTTTCCCTTAATAAGCCTAGCTTATCTACTGGCTTATTAAAATGGGTGATGATTTTTTCATTGCAACTTAAAATAATATTAATTTTTGTGAAAAGATTGTATAGCCTTCGTATTCTGGGAGTCGAATAGAGATTAGTCTTATAAATGATTTAAATTGGTTGAATTTATGAAAATATCTCGTAGTCTAGAAAAACTTAAAATAATATGTATTTGTTCATAACAAAATTTTAAGGATTACCTGAAAAGATAACAATAGGTGAAAATTGATATGATAACAATAATAATAGTGCGAGCGGGTGAGTAAACAATTTTTTTTTTAATTTCAAACTTAAGATATAAGTTACTATCTTTAATTTTGGAGGAACTTTACTTACGTTTCTTTTAACTGTAAAAATATGATTCTAACATCCAAAACTGAAAAATATTATATTTATTCAATTTAGTTGAATTTTTCATTTTTTAAATACAAAGATTTATTTCAAAACATTTCTAAATGCCATTGATTTGTGATCCTGCTATAATGTTGTGTCTGTCCTCTAGGTGGGCACACGTACAATGGTCCTCATCAGGATTCATCAATGTTATATGAAGTTGCTTATTTTGTTCAAAATCTTCAAGTAGTACGTAAAGTTTGGATCCCAAACTTTCTTCTTCATATCATACCATGAAATACATATACTTATATATGATAAGTAGAGTTATAATATATTTAACATTTACAATAATTTTCATCCAAAAGAATAATCATTTTTATGGAACTTCACGCATAATTACGACTTTTTGTACTATCGAAATATCAAGATTTAGACATTTAAGCTAACATTAATATTGTACCTGTATTCTTCAACACACCGCAACTCTTATATTTTCTCAAAGACTCCACAAAGTTAAAAACAAAGGCATTCACACATCAAAATCACAAAAAAAAAACCACCAAAAGCATTCAACTACTTTTCCTCTTTCTCTTTATCTTTCTCTTTCTAATTACATGAAAATGACTATTAGATTAGGACTGAATGTGAAGGTCATTTTCACCCTTGACAGAGATTAATTTATCGTAGGTTGAATAATTTCTCAATATTAGTGCTCTTTTTATTTTAAATATTTAATTGAAATAAATTATACAGTAAGAGATAGAAATCTATAAATGCCAGACAAAATTTCAACAAAATATTATTATAATTAACTTTGGTTTTCAAGGTTTGCTCAGCCCCTGCAGGTTGCTCCAAATATCCCAACTTGGAGTCGAATCAAAATGTTCTCTTGGTACTTGGAAGTATTTTAGCAAAAACAACATTAATCACCCACATTTTTATACATATATCATCTCATATTTTTATAATTTTTGTTATTTGATTATAATTAAACTCACATCATTTTCTACCACATGCAATAAGAGATGTGAAAAAAAAAATTTGTAGATAACAATTTTCCTTTAGCAAGCTAATGGGCAAGCAAATATGGCATTGCAAACTAGCCATTCAAGGTTACGCACTGAAGCCAGCATTACACACACTCACACCCATATGGCCATATATCACAGAAAGAAAACTTAACCAATAACCAGTGTTTGGGGATTGTCATCTTGGTTAAAAACAAACACTGATATTCATTGCCGATATGTTTTTTATGCCCACAAATATAACACATCAAATTTACATATAAAAAATAAAAAATTAGATAAAAAAATAAATTTTACTAAATTCACTCATCATACAAATATTTTTTTTTTTTTTATTTTTATACATAAATTTAATATATTATATTTATGTTTATACAAAAATATCCAATGATTGCCACAAGCCCCAAGGCCAAGGGAGGGTGATTCACTAACGTGTAAGAACCATCACCATAACCATCTCCCAAATTTAAACAATCATAGTAAATAAAAAAAAATAATGATCACTTTATTTCAAATAATAATCACATCTTTTTTAACATAATTAATTAATAAAATATAAATTATTAATTAATAAATATATACAAATATATAATTTTTTCAATTTAATTATATTAATTAATTTATATACATTATTAATCATTTTTTTATTTTTTATTAACTAACCTTTTACATATTCATTAACTAACTTACATATATCATTAATCATGAATTTGTAATTCATTAATTAATTTTATGTGATATAAAAAATAATATAATTGAAAATGAATAAAATTATCGGAAAATAAAAAACGATAGCCATAAGTCATTGCCTATACGGCTATACTGATGGTAATAATAGTTGACATAAATCATATATTCCAACAAATCAACGATAAAATGCCACAGATGCCCTTGCAACCATGACCAAAAAAAATATCTAGTATCTCTCTGTGGTTTCTGGACAAGGATGGAAAAGCACAGAACGAACCACCAGAGTGCACTCAGCATTCACACGGTTACAGCCAACAGGTCGGAGCCCCAAAAACTAAAAGTTGAAAGGACATTTTGGCTTCATACTAGGAAGCAAAAGGACAAAGGACTTTGAGGTTATTACAACATAATGCATGGGTAAAACTGGAATAATGTAGCTGCAAAATAAAATTCCCCTATTTTTGGTCATAGTAGTTTCGGTCTAGTCTAGGCTATGGACCATAGCACCTCTCTCTGTGTATCAGTAAGCAAAACCACCAGCTCGGTTTCTTGCTCCTTTAGGATGATGACGTGCTGCTGAGGAAGAGGAAGACGAGGAGGAGGAGGAAGCTGAGGATGTGGGTCTCATGGCAGCCAAGGAACAGTTTTCTTTCTGCATAGTTTCTTCCTCGTCCATGAAAATCTGCTTGCACCTGCACTCCACGCTACAGAAGGCCCTGTCCCCTCTTCACAACACATATTCATGTTTCAAACACCAAAATAAGCCCAAAGAAACTTCTTTAACATATCAATAAATAACCATAAAAAGACCTGGGATTTTGTCAGAACCGGATAGTCATATGAAGAAGGAACAAAACAAAGCATTGTAAATAGAGTACACATCATTTTTTTCTCACATTTCTCACATCACTAAATGTCAGCATCATCAGAGTATAGGAATACAGCAAAATAAAATGAATGAGTCCAACTGTGTGATCAAATGGTGAAAATATGAAGTGATGGGTATCTTTAGCATTGCTGATAAAGTAAAATAAGATCTGGATTTCAAGAGGAAGTGCAAAGTGTCAGAGAAGATAAGTAGAGCATATGTTTATTTAGGTTTCAAAGACTCACTTGTACATGTAGATGTCTTTCCCTGGCAACAGCCTCTTCCTGCAGAGACAGCATAGGTCTAGAAACGTGGGTACCTGAAAATGAGAGAGCTGGGAATCCAAGGAGACTGCAGAAGGAGAGTGTTTGTTATTGTTGCTGAGCATCATGGTTTTGTTAATCACTTGGGGAGTCTTCTTGCTAATACCACCTTTCTGGCCTTCTAATACTACACTCAGTCCCACCATCTTTCATTCTATGCTTTCTCTGTCACTCTTCTTTTTTTTCTCTTTGGTCTATTTAAGTTGGTGGTGAATGAAAAATGTTATGATGAAGTTACATAAATATTAGAGAGAAGAAAGGAAGAGAAGATGATGGAAGGAAATGATGGAGGAGATAGTACAAAAACTAGAGAGAAGAGAAATGAAGAGAAGGAAGAGGCGGTGACTTGAGTGGGTCCCCTACAGCTTTGGAGCAGTAACAAAGAACGATCAACGATTTGACTGTTTTTGATATTCAACTGCCACGTAGCAGTTTTCTAGTTTCAATTTCTTTTTTTTTTTTGGTATATTCAATTTCTAATTTTGGTTTTGGGTTCAAAAATTTTGCAGGTTTTGTCTGCTTGTGTTAATGTGTTTGGTAGCAGCATTTTGGCTGGTTGCATCGTTCTACTAATCTTTTCAAGGTTGAGTGGGAGAAAGTTAAAATAAATTTTTTTAATAGACATAAAATATTTAATGTTAGAAATTAAAATAAATTCTTATTTATAAAAAAATGATTTTAATTTTATTAATAAATACTTTACGCTTATTAATAAAATTCATTAACTAATGCACAGTCGCATTTAACTTTGGAATGCTTGTTCACCTCTTTAAGAATCACATCTTTTTAACTAAGCAATAGGTGTCATAATTAGAGTTTAAATATATTAAAAATAAAATAAAATTAATTATAATTACATAATAAAAAATATATAAATAAAAAAATATTACATATATAAAATGTAAATATAAAAAGCATTTCTCTTGTGCATTCAAAGAGTGAAGTATGATACTCTAAAAAAATATTGGTAATAAAAAGTTTCACCCAGTTAATTTTTTTTATTTTAATAAATTATTATTTATTATCTAAAACTTTTACTTATGTTATTTATTTTTAAGTCTTTTACCACTCACCTCCAGCCCCTCCCTCACTCCATTATTGTGGCTGGGATTCGCATAGTGAGACTCAGTTTGAGGGTGACTGATTCATGTGGTTTGTAGATTTAGCGCATTGGAGCTTAGTGGTTACAGATCTGGTAACAATGGTAGCAGAAGCTTCAACTAGCTTTGGGTCTTGATTGCTGGGTAGAGGACAAGTTGCAACAACTAGCACTATCCTCTCTAAGTAGTGATCGCGAACAACCACCCTTACACCACAACGAACATCCACCGATGCATCAAAACTCAACTTGAAAACGCCATTGGCTAGGGGTACCGGTGAGAGGTTGCAGACCTGTTCTCTGATCGGTGACTAGGTTCCGATAGCAATGGTCCTATGCGAGAGAATGAGATAAAATTGCAAATCTTAAACACAATAATAAAAAATTTGAAAAACAAAATGGATATTACCTATTGTATTAAAAATGACTTGTTTTCAAGTTAACAGGTAAAACATTATAGTCATTGATCAAAATTTGGATGTAATCAATAGTGGATGTGTTAGAGTACCATACTCCACAAAAAAATGTAGAGTGTGTGAAACGTTTGGTGTAAATATATACACACCATTGTTCTTTAACTCTAGTGTGAGCTTTTAGGATAAGCAGTACTGCATGGGTTGTGTTGTGTTGTGTGACTGCATTTGAACGTTTGAAGATAAACACTTTTGCGTTTGTCGCGTTTGTCTTTTGGCCAAACAGACTTTCTACAAAGAGGCAAAACTAATCCTTTTTGCACTCACATATGGGCCATGGAGGAATAATGACTATGCATAATGCATGTCCCTTTTTAATATGATGTTGTTATGGAGTATTTTAAGATATTGATTAAAGAATTAAAATAATAAAATATGAATATTTAATATCCTAAAAATTAAAAAAGTATTTAATACTAGCTATTAGAAAGAATTTATTTATTAAATAACATTATTGATGGAGAGTATTAATTTTTTTTAATGAGCATCCGTATAGGGTACTCTTAAATAAATATCTTTCGAATATTCTAAATTATCAAAAAATTTATCAAATTGACAGTATAGTTAAAAAGGGAAAAAATAACTCTAAACTAACTGGCTGCATTCGGAGCATATCACTGCACTTCGGTTGGGTGATTCTCTTATTTATCACATAATTGTAAGATTTTCTATATATTATATATATTTATATAATATTGGGTAACAGAGCCACTTTTTCTGTTTTTTGGGGTGTAGGTAAGAGAACCACTAATTAAGAATATGATTAGAATTGTTCATGTATATATATATATATATATATATATATATATATATATATTTTGATTGATTTTGGTTAAGTTCCTTTTGTTTCCTAATGCCTTTGCTGAAAGGCCAAAATAACAGGTTTATCCCCCCCCCCCAAAAAAAAAAACCACAACGGTATGAATTTTGTAGTACACTGTTCGATTTTCAGTACAGCACCATCCGGTTTGGGAATTGGGAGGGACCAACATTGCATGTCTGTATAATATTGGACAGACGCTGTAATAAATTAGGAAGCACATAATTAAATTGATTATTGAACTCGTTAGGTTTTTTCACTCATTCCACCAGTACTCATAGATAGAGGTGTTAAAATCTAATTCAAATTAAAAATAAATTGAAAAATTAATCCAAAAATAGAAATTTAATCAAAATCAAGTAAGTTTGAATTTTTTTATTTAATTTTTAAAAAATTAATTAGATTGAATCAGTTTTTTATTTTAAAAATTTAATTTAAATCGATTAATATTATATAATATATTTATTTGTTATTAAAATTATATTTTTATTTAGAGTTTAATTTCTTACATACTTTTTCACTTGATTAAATATTATTTTAAATATATGAAATAAGTTATTTATATTCTTAATTTTTTTTTATTAAATTAAATTATTTTTAACTTACAAAATTTTAGACTTAAAAATTATTGGTCAAAATCAATTAAACCAATCTAATTCAAACTGTTTTAAATCAGTTTGGATTGATTCGATTTTCATAATATAGTCAATCTAATTTAATCTAGTTCAAACTAATGTACATAATATTGTTTGGATCAGATAATTTTTTAACTCAAAATTGATCCAAATCGAATTGCAAACACACCTCATCATGGGTAATGGGTGAAGAATGTTCAATTTCAGAATTTAATCAATCTAGGAGGAATAAATGTATGTTTAAATTAATAAACTTATTTTATATTCAAAACAACTTATAATAAAAAATATGAGAGTTTTTAAAAAATAAGAGAGCATTTTTCTAAAATAATCTTTCCCAGTAGTCGTTTAGCCACTTCAATTTCTTCAACTTTTAGAAATATATCCTTTATCCAACAACTGAATTAACAATAAGAGTTACCCCTCTCTTCCTCTTCTAAACTTTTTCTTTTGTTTGATGCATTCGAAATTCAATTCCAAGTTATCATGGAGAATTATTGTTTGTTAATCTTGCCCAATTTGTTTTTTCTTTCCCAAAATGTTTAGATTACGCTATTTGATGTGTATTGCTTAATTTGGAAACAGAAGATGTCACACAACACCACAAGTCATGAATCTCCTGTTCTAATGTGTGTACATATATATTTATTTTTTATCAGGTATTTTCGCATGTTACAATGAGACTAATATTTTAGATATTATTATGAATAGGTGATTTTCCTTATAATTATTTTTTTCAGGATTTTAATTTTAATCTTCTTCTTAGAGCATGACTTGTTTATTACTGCGTTCAATCTTTATTGGTTTTTATTCTAATATTTTTTTATAGACTAAAACATCGTATTTGCTATATGTGGCCCTTTTAATTACACAGTTGAATAAGTTCATTAGCTAGCAAATAGGTGCACATATTTTTTTTTTCATGAAACTGATATCAGTTTGTAAATTTAATATTTTTGTCCGTACATATATTATATCTATAGTTTGTGCATGAAGCTAGACGTAGTCTGCTAGGTCGGGCAGTAGGTGATTGATACTTCTACAAAGCAATTGTACAAATATTATTGACACTAACTCAGACCAGAATGTTAATTATTTTGCTTGCACTAGGTCAAAAATGCTTACATAAAAATTTCCCCAAACAGAATAAAGTTAATTATTATCTGCAAAATTGTAAATACGGATTGATATGATTTACTGGTTGGTGTACCTTTTTCTTTTTCTGCTGACCAGTTCATTCACTATTTGATCAAGGGGTTATACTAATTAATTAAGTTTATCAAATTAGTTTTAAAATTATCTGAAATTTTATGGACTTCTCTCCCTCGTTAACAACTTTCAATTTGTATGGTTGAATTTATGAAATTAAACTTTTATAAACAGTTATTCAATAGAGTAAGTATGTAATAAATAGATATATATCTGTACGTATATATTATCTTAAATGTAATGATTGACATATTGGATGTACCAACATAATTAGGTATTATCAAAGAGATTAGCCAAACACAAAAAGATAATAATGATTATATATTGAAGAGATAGTAGGCCCAAAAGAGGAAAGGAAAGACATCACAACTCATCCATAACTAGTGAAGCTCAGTTACTCCACATAGCTCTTTAGACTTCATTTTTTCAACATGAAAGAAGGAATAGCGATCAATGAATCAAGTTTTAGGCCACTTTTTTTTTTTTTGTTGTTGTTGTTAGTGATAATTTTCCCCCCACCACCAATAGTTTCTAATATCCTACATCTGCCTCCCTTTTGTACTTTTCCCCCTAACTTTTAATCTCTCAAGCCATAACTCTTCAGGTCATTTATCTTTAATTCTTAAAGAAAAGGCAACAAGTACGCATGCTTTGATTAGAGAGGCCATTGTATATAATAATCATTTGCAATCCACCTAAGCAGGAACATATAACAAAGCAATACACACAATCCGTAGCTGACCATGAGAGGCGAAATTAGATAATATAAATATATAATCATATATTTAATACATATGGCATTTACCTATATATGCTTTCACTTTCTTGCTTGTAATTGTTTTACATTATCTTTATGATCTTTCCCATAGACCTAGTAGTCCATTTGAAGACGAAAATGATATCTAAATAATTAAATGCATCTCTATATTTATAACATAATCACCGAAATGTTGAGTTTGTTATCCATAATAGAGAGGGTGATCGTTGATTAATAATGTAATTAAACGATGTTGAATGTTATTACTGTTCTTGCTAAAGCCAAGTGTGGATATACACTAATTAAGTACACGTGTCTTTGTCATGGTTGAACTAGTCTTGATATATATATGCATACAGTAAATCCTAAAAAGAGTTGTATATATGCTGGTTTGGAAAGTATTAACATACAAGTCGATGAAGATATTTATTTGATTGGTACCAATATATGTTTAAGTCACACTAATCCCAAGTTGGATAAACATTTGTAGTGATATATCCACCGAAAGAGTGGGAGACTTCTATACTTACAAGACACGCAACTCTATATAGTTGATTTGATTAAGATGCCTATATAAAGGGAATATAAGAAACAAATATAAATCGTTTTCTCACGCCGGATATAAGTATAATCGATCGATTAGGCATTCAAATTTATATAGATATATGTCAGAAAATATGTTACAATAACTAATTAAAATAAAATCTTTTTAAAGTTGGTTTGCATTTTTTGAAATTGATATTTAAGAGGGTATAAAATTCCCAATATTCCAAGTTTCAATTTGAACCCTTAATTTAGCTTCTCTATATATAATCGTAATCATTTTCAATTTGACCTCCACCGTTTATTACCACTATAACATAATGAAAGAAATGCCTTATAAAGTAAACTTGACATGAAGTCACTATAAAATATAGAAACCAAATAAAAAATGAATATTACATATATGAATCAAAAATATATTTATGTTTTTGGTTCATATATATATATATATGTAATATTTATTTTCAATTTAGTTCTTATATGTATAATAATTTTTTATTTTGTCCCACCGTCTGTCATTATAACATTGTCTATTGAAATAATAATACAATAAAAAGTAGGGATTAAATTAATTTAAAATGAGTGTCACCACTTATAAGAAAAAATATATATTTTAGCCATTTATTAAATTAACATATCCTTATAAGTTCAATATATTAGCTACGAGATGCTCCTATGCATAACTCTATGTGAGTAGTTAACCCACTTTTTTTGGGGTCAAATATCAACTTATTCATAATTTATTGAAATATTTAATTAACGAATGTGTTGAAATAAGTAGCGGTATTTTGTTAGGCATGTTGTTGTTATATTTTATATGTATTATTTTATATTTTCACACAAATATAAATACAATATAGAAGGAGAACTTCATGATACTAATCTTTATATTTAATTTAATTGAAAATATTATTTACTGTTGAATGATTATTAATTGAATCTCCATACGACCATACATCATATAATCATATAATAGTTAATAATCTAGAAGATTAGTATAAAGATCTCCAAAAATATAAGTTAAACTTAATTTACCTAAAATCTAATTAAACTCATTTATTTATTTTTTTGTACGACACACATTTTAGGCAGAAGTACCAATGTAGTGTACAGCAAATATTTATTTGGTTAATCAAAACATTTATTTATTTTGAATACATAGAAAACAATTATCTTATTTTATAGATAACGTACTAATGAGCTGATGGAAAGCTACATAAGGTATTATACCAAAAAAAGCTACATAAGCTATAACAGTAAGATTTCTTAATTTGCTAATCTATAATAATAAGATTTCAGCCTAGCTAGTGCCACGAGCGCTACATATATGTAGTACATCTTAGAAATTCGTTTTTGCTGAACATGTTGTAAATGGATTTGGAAAGTCTTTTAAATTTGACGAATTGTCTTCTTTAGGTAGGATGATATAGCAATTGGCAGAAGAAAGGAAGCCCTGTCATTAGACCTTTCGGCCGAATGGAAGCAGGACTGGGAGTCTACCACTGAAGGCCTCTTTGGCAGCTAGGGCTACGACAACACACCTAAAGAAAGTTTTGTTTTCTGTTTTTAATGTAAATAAAGTTTTTCTTAAAGAAGAATCATGTTTAAGAACCAGTTACTTAAATGACATTTATTATTGGTTTAAATTAGATTTTGTTTTCTATAATTTTAATTTTGATTTTTATATTTTTTTTTTATATCTGTCACTATACCTTAAGTTATTTGGATTTTGATTAGGAACTAAAACTTTAATTAGTATAAATTACATGATTAATCCTTAATGAAAAATAACAAATAATATATTAATAAGTAAAAATTATAAAAATTTAAATTTAAATAAATAAAAAATATAAAAATTAAAACTTTAATAATAAAGAATAAAATTCAAATAAATAATATAACAATGATATTAAAAATATATATAATAAAGACTAAAATTCAAATAAATAAAATTAATAAGACCATAATCCTATTTAAGAGTCTGAGTTTTAGTTCAAATGGTCATCCTGGTGGACTAGGAGGACGGTGGAAAAAGTTCAATCTATCCCCAAGCCAAAGCTGCACCCTTCCCCAAATTCCTCCCCCACACCCCATCTCCTAGACTACATTAGGGGCATACAGTAGTCACACCAGGGATCCCTTCGCTAGGACGGAGTGCGATCTAGGCCTTTGCCAAAAAAAATTTAAACTTTTATTATTTTTAAAATTATCATGACTATAATTTAAAAGTTTGAGCGTTTTAAAATATGTTAAATTATATTATAATCAAAATTTTCAATTTATTCAATTTATGAATAAGTCTTCATTGAATCTTAAAATAATAAATTCAATTTGTAAATCTTCAAAATAAATTTATCTCCATCTTAATAGCTAAAAACAATTACAACCATAATTTTTTTACATTATTTTTCTCTCACATTATTTTTTATATCATTAATTGTATTATTTTTTTATTTTTTTATTTAATCACAATTATTAAAAATAATATAAAAATGATATTTTATAAAAATGATGTAAAAATATTATTTTTCAAAAAATTATATGGGTCAAATTTTATAAAACAAATGAGAAATTTAAAAAAATTATTTATAAAAAATAATTTTAAAAACGGGTCAAATTTATTGTTGCAGTGAATAAGTCTTGTCATTGTCTCAGATTCTGTTTATTGCTAAGTCTGTAACTAAAGTGAATGTACTCATCAGTCATTTCGTTCTCCAAGGCTTAGGTTTTGCAGACACTTGGATTGGACCTAAGTTTCCGCAAGCCTGATGAGAATGTGCTCAGACGGATCCAAACAACATGGGTACTCATAGGGTAAGGCCCAACCACTACAAGAGAATGCAGTTGAAGTTGTCCCTTAGTCAGACCAAAAAACAAAAAAAAGTTGTCCCATGGGATTAATTTGGTTGGTATCTTATAATAAAAGAGGGTGAAAAGAAATATTAAAACTTGTATGAAAAAATTATCCTAAATTTAAGGAGTCAGAAAATTTTAACATTACAACTTGTGTACATATTTTTGGAAAAAAAAGTATGCAGTTCTTTTGAGCTTTAATTTTTTTGTAAATTATCATCACAAATTTTAAAATTTTTTAAATTAATCTCTAAACTTTAATTAATGTCTTAATAGATCTTTTTATTTAATTAGAATCTATTAATTCATTAATGATGATATTGTGTAACAGCATCTTATATATTTTGTAAGGAAGAAAATATATTTAAAATTAAATTTTAATAAATAAATTAATAAATAGTTCTTAATTAATGTTAATACAAATAAAATGATACCATGTAGTATTATCGTTACTAAATTAACGGATCTAAATTAAATATAAGGATCTATTAAAATATTAATTAAAATTTATGAACTAATTGAAAATGCTTTAAAGTTCGTGATGGTAGTTTACAAAAATGTCAAAGTTTAAAGAGTCTTTATACTTTTTTTCTACATTTTCTTATGTTGTGTAAAACATGTAATATATTAGAGTATTTTAGTTTGCTAAGATATGTGTGAAATTAATTTAGTCTTCCAAAAAATTTTAAGATCAATTTAATCCTTCAATTATAAAAAGTAACATTAATTTGGTGCTCTAAATAAAGTTAACATCAATTTAATCATTCAATACAAAAATGTGGCATCAATTTAATTATTAAATCAAAAGCTTTATTAACAATGTGTTTTCATGGTATGTACACAAAAGATGATTTTGAAGCTACTTTCATTATTGATTAACTAAATTAATATCAAATTTTTTAGAGGACAAAAAAGTGATATCACCTATATCTTCGGAGATTAATATGGGTATTTAGTTATTTACTCATTATTATATTAATCATAGCAACACAGATCGAGAAATTGAGTCAGAATAAGTAACTGCAAAGTAACCTTATGTGAAGTTAAACAAAATGGGAGGCATTTCACATACTCCAAACAATGTTTAGAGTATGATACTCCACACTTTTCACCTATGATAACAAATTTCTCACATTTTATTGTTATTTATTAAAATAACCTCATTTATTTTATTTTTGCTTATAGCCATAGGTTCTGATACCACCTCCAAGCTCCAACGACTCCAACCTTACAGCTACCATCTTCTTCCTCCTCTCCCCTATTGGCACTCTCACTACCACCATCTCCATTGTTGATCATTGTTCAATCGAGACCCGAACCCCAATAGCCACTGTCCTCGGCCACCATTGGGATCCATTACCCAACTCAACCCCCCACTTTGCACAGACCTAATGAAGTACCATCGTCCAAATCACCATTGGAGGACGATGCTTGACAGAAAGATGGTTTGTGATTTGATTTGGGCAGACGACTAGGGGCATGATAGAGAATTGGTGGGCTTGGGTGGTGGTGGTTCGGAGGGGTTGTTGGTCAGGGCATGATTTGGATGGCACGACATGACGGAGCTCACAGGTTGTAGGTGAGTTTGGTGGTGGGGAAGAGTGGAACGAACAACAGCTAGTGGTGGTGATGGAGTTTCGGGGATAGTTGGGTGGTGGTGGCAACAGATCTGTTAGATCCATGGCTCACCACTAGGAAACCTTTCTTCCATTTCCTCAATTACGTCCCCAGAGGGACTGGTGGCAAACTAATGCCTCCTCCTATGTTGATAGAATTTGTACAGTGCTTGGAGAGAGAAGGAACTTGCTTCTCATTCTCTTTCATGCTCAGTGCCTGATGATGGCAAAAGAGAACGAAAGGAAATGGAAGGTGAAAGTTTCAAATTCCCACTACTACTCATAGTATTAGTACCCTTATTGTACCCAATTTTTGTTTTATCTATCAAGTTGCAATTCTGGGACAAGTTTAGTTGTGTTAGGGAAATAATATCTTATATATTTTTTACACCTGCATCAATTAATCATCCACCACATACTTCAAGGGATTGTAGGATCTTGAATGTTGCAGCATTAAGGAAGGTGCGCTCACCACCAGATCCGCTGCAGAGGACATTGGTGGAATCAGACAGTGGCTAAGTGTCATAGGTGCTTGGTCACAATTTACTTAATTGTAGGGATTCATTTACAATTAAAACAAATAATATAGTTGACCTCCTCTCTTAGTACGGGTGTCAAAATGGGCTGAGCCGGGTCAAGATAATTACGGGCTAGTAAATTCCTGACCTAGCTTGGCCCTATGCGAGTCGCAGGTTGGGCTGGACCGGCCTGTCGACCCGCATTATCCTTTTTTTTTTTAGTTATCAATACTTAAAAAAATTATTCTTATGTTTCAACACTTTTTTTTATATAGTTTAAATCCCATCAAATATTAAATATTTTTTTATAAAAAATATGAATTTACATTAAAAAATAAGAATAAAATCTTTATATATCATATAAATTATATAAAAATATTTTAATTAAAAATTAAATATTAGGCTTGCAGGCTGACTCATGTCGAGTCAAACCAAAATTGGACTCACCCACTCAGACCAAATTCCAATTTTGCACCTATACTCATTCATAGCCATGGATCATTATTTCTTCAAAATCAATGGTTTATTTGGTATGGAGTATGGGTACTCTACGCTTTTTATGGAGTATGTGAAGCAGTTCCAACAAAATGAAGTAAGAAATCTATATTGAAATTTAAATCAAACCTCAAATTGTAGAAACCGAATATCCTTTAGGACAAAAGTAATTACATAAACAACGTCAGGGAAAAATATGCACATGATCATTACTATGGTGCGATTGCAAGTCTAAAATATTTAAGGGTTTTACAAATAAATATTGCTTGAACTAGCTAGGTTTGTGCATCGTAAATAAAACTTTTAGTACAATGATCAATTTAGTATAACTCTTGGTAGTGGACCCTGAACTAGATGTGCTGAATATGAAATCAAAGAGTCAGAAACATGGTATTCAACAAGACTGCAATTGAATATGTTCCAGACTCAAACGCATTTTCATTTTCTCTCTCCAAAATCATTTTCTCTCCCACTGTGACATATTCCAGACTTCCAGATGTAACATCCTCCAAATTGCTCTTCATGAAGACAATATTAGCAGCCTTAATAGCAATGTCTGCACCAGCACCAATTGCCATTCCTACATGCCACAAGTGTTGGTGAATCATTGATATCACCTCCCACCATAGAAACCGTGTACCTAGTAGCCTTTTAATAAAAATGAAGGCACTTAATATGTTACAAAAAATAGTATATTCTTCTAAAGCAGTAGAACTTTCCTAAATAAGACTAAAAAGCTTAGTTAAGCTGAATTAAAGTTCATGGTATATAATAAACTAGCAATCAAAGTAGCAAAATCCAAAATCTTTGCTGAAATAGAATATCAACTGGCCAAGTGGTCATGTAGCAGAGCCATTACCAGAAGCGATTACTAACACTCTGCGACGTCTTTGTGCCAGCGTTGCCTCTGAGGTTGGAAAGAGAAAATGAAATTATGAGGAGGAGAAGAAGAAGTGGGATCTACATCAAATTTGATAAAAAAAAATTTAAAAAAACCCCAAAGCAACCTGTTATAACCAGTATTTTAGGCTATAGCATCGGTGCTCCAAACTATATTTGAAGCATGTGAAATGCTTCCTATCCTCAATTATCCTCTTATGGAACATCCAAATGGTCAACATCTCTTTGTCTTCCCTTTAAACATGTCTGTTTTGTTTTTTACTATTTTTTGAAACTGAAATTGTTGAGAATCTATTAATACAATCTTTTTTTCTATTTATTTTTTGTTGTTTATAATAAAACTTTTCTTTTGTTGGCAATAAAACTTTAATGCTAGATTGCTTGTAAAACAATAAACTATACAAATAATAAAAACTTTTTGACAACTCTTGGTAAATAACCATTGATCATCTTTATGAATTCATTCGTTATTCACATATATAAATAAGTGACTTTTGCTAAAAGATGTAATGGGTGAAAGTATGTTGATAATGGACTGATTGTAAAAAAAAATGGAATAGTCATAACGAATTTAGTGGCAGTTTTAATGGCCATTAGAATGATGTTAAAAAAAGGAACTTAGTGATGGTTTTAACTGTCACTAACAGTATAGTTAAAAACAAATTAACAATTTAGTGATAGTTACAACCACCAACAACTCATAGAGAAAAAATAAGTTTGCACCCAAAATTCACTTTGATTTAGTGGTTGTTTTAGCCATCACTATGATAAAATGTTACAATTATAATTGCCACCACTGTCATTATATTTTTACACTTAGTGGTGATTATAATAATATCACTCAAAACCGCCACTAAATGTTTCTTATTTCTTTTAACTATGGTAGAACTGCCAATAAATTCGTCCATGAGGGTTAAAAATGTCAGTAAATAACATTTAAAATTGTCACTGAAAACATTTTTTTTATTGTTGTGATTTTTTATATATGCTCATACATATAGTGAGTCCAAAGATATTTACTAACTAGTCTCCTATAAAATCAACAAAAGATTATTATTTCAAATAAGGAGTACAGTTATGAGCAACATATGTCTAACAAATATCAAGTCGATCGCATTTTAATATTACATGATTTACGATAAAGCGTGAAACAATATCTTTACAAAATTGTTAATTCATTATAGACTTGTTGCTCTGGATAAGAATTAAAATAAATGAATCACAATAAAAATATGGTTCTTTTATGACTAAGCTGGTCCGAAGCAAACTAGGAGTGTTTCTCAAAGTATCATCGTGGGGTCTAAGCATAGGGTGATGCTTAGGACAAGCTATGAAGAGCCTTTTTATCAAGAATATGTATGATGATTTGATTGGTCTAGAAGGCTTGTAAGCAGATTTATCCCCCAAGTTACTCAAGCCTTGATGGATGGGACTCCATGTGAGCTATTGGATTAGGCAAAAGTCATGATCTCAATGTCCACCTAAGATGAAAGAGCTTAAAATCATTAAAAACCCTCATTAAGCCTAAGTCGTCATAAATTATCTTGTTTGTGCTAAAAGAACCTAAAACCTTACATTAACACCTTGACATGTCATCTCACCAATACATATAAAGAAGAAAAAACCTTAAAAGGATTGAAACCTGCTACTACAGTTTTCCATGAAACCTTAGTCAAACTTTGTCCAAAGGGATTCTTTGTTTTTACTAAGAAAATATCTCTTATAAAAAGAGGATTGACTCAAAAAAAGGACACACAGAAACAAAGAGAAAAAGAGAAAAAGTAAGAGGAGAAACCCTTAGGCGGACTTTGTCAAAACCTTACTAATCCACCCTCCAAATTGCCTACATAGCTGTTTCTGTTGAATTTTGAATTTAGACTAGTAAAATTTGATTCTCATTGAACATTTGTCTTACAAGTCTACAAACCCATAATCTCTTTACCTTGTAACCATCTCAAATACTCAGTCCAGAACACTTGTATAAGTATCCATGCAGTAGTTTAGTTTCAAATATAATATACGTTTTAAACATATGCTTGACTATATTTAGTATAGTTGTTCTAAATGGATTCAGAATGATACCTGTAGAAGGTATGTTGTGGTGGTTTCCTCCTTTCTGCAGCTGCGCTCAAGCATGATGATCCGATAGGGGTGGTATCTACAAAAAGGACTCCAACGCTCAAGTCAGGCTGTGTGCTAATGTTTCAGTAATCGAATGACCGTTACCTTTTTTAGGTTTACCTAGTCTGGTCTTTATGGAGCATGATTGAAGTCATGACATTCAATGCAGGTATTATTAGAATGTGGACGTTATGATCATTTATTGAGAGGAGAGGTTACAGAATCGGAGAGATCCAGATCACCAGTTACAAAAGTCTGCGCTGACTCCCTGATCCTCGTCATAGTTCTGTATTCTGAGATCTTACAGACCTTTCCGGGGTATTAATGGAGGAGTCCAACGGAGCGTGCGCTAGGTTGATCCTTCTGGATAGGATCCCAGTCCACGATCCAGAACAGTTACCTCTAGCTTGACGCTTTGATAGGATAGCCAAGTGCCAAGGTATTTAGCTTTATAAAGCTTAGTGGACCATGCCCCGGCTTTAGAGCCAGGTTTTGCGATGTCTCATACTGAGGCCGACGCCCATTGTATAGAAATACCTCCGGGATTGGAATACGGTAAATTCGTATCCCTTATCCCGGGGTCTAGATCTTATTGCTTCCTTGGGTTATTGGGATCCTTTGCGATGAGATCTTTTGAAACTTGGTAGAGATCCAAATCCTTTCTTTGGAAACTGTTGCTTCTGATTTTATTGGGAGATAGGGATCCTTTAAAGAGGATTAGTTTTAATATTTCCTAAACATCCGTTACTCTCGTAACTAATGGGAAAGGGAGAGCATTTAGTGCAGCTGATTTGATTCGTAGGGCTGGTCAAAGCTTCCCATTCTATAAATACAGAAGGTTCGCGTCTGATACAGTCATTACTTCTTTGAATTCCTTCTTTGAATTTTCCTTTCTATTTTTTAGAATGGTTCTGTTATTTTTCTTATACCTGTGTTCATGCTCAAAGAGAGCTAGAGAAGCTTTGCCTTCTCCAAAGGCCACCATTTTTCTATTTTTCCTAAAATCTTTAAAGATACTTCTTTTCCTGCCAACAACCCTATTTTTTCTTTATTAGGAACTTTTCTTTCCCAGCGTAGTGACGGCAGGGACTTTGCTTTCCCAGCGTACGAAGGTGTGTCTAATTCATACTTCTTCGCTGGGAAGCTCTGTAATTCCTGTCGTGTTGGACGGAGGTAATTGGAGAAATAGAGCCCCTATTGGTCCTCCTTTTAAATAAGCAGGGGGACTACTGAGGTGGCTGCTTGCAAGCAACCTAGAATGATCATGAAACTGGTCGAGTTCTGGTGGAATGAACTTCTTCATGATCAACCAAAGTCCCGTTCAGCCGAAGAGGATGCACCCCAGTCTTTTCTTATCCTTGTGAGTGGAACCGATGAGTAGTGTGACTGAATTTTCCTGATCTGACAGCAGTGTCCTATTTCGGTTATCTTTAGTTTTTCGAAGCCTATCCATTTTTTCAAGAAGCCTCAACAAGGAAGAGGCTGGTGTGAGCTCTAGAGAATCTAGATGTGAAGCACACAAGCAAGAAGTTGGCCTTCGGGCTCGTCAGTGCTGTTTAACCTTTTCATATCCTATGTTTTTCTTCTCCTTGTATTGATGTATGATGATGTACAGAATGAAATAAAATATTATTTGCTTGAATCATCCATCTTTTTGATCCGTGGAATTTATATTATGCCGGGGTGAGTCCCAAGCTCGCCCTGTATAGCATGTTGTCCCCAGCTCTATACTTTGTCGAGATAGACGAAGTGCAAAGCTTAAGCAGATGGACTGAGGACTTTTGTACCATGAGGAAAATTTCTAGGATATATAATGTGTCGGGGTCTGTAATGTTTTATGAATATTGTAAATATTAGGGTTGTCTCGGTCTGCTGAGTAGCCGTCCCCTCAACCGCCATGACAGCGACGTAGGCCACGTGGCTTGTTACGGTTGAGTGGACATGCATAGTACTTTGCGCGCCATAATGAACATCTTTTCAAATTCAGACTGATTGGACAGAAATATCCCCTAGCTGTAGCCTCTATAAATAGGGTTTCGTCCTTCCACTTTTTCACTTTTTGCTATCTCCGCTTAAAAATTTGTGGTCTGAGAAGGAATCCGATAAGCTTCACAGTTATCAGTGGTGGTTTGACGTTTTAAAATTTTCATCCTCTAAACATTGTTATTGATTGCTTAAGTGTTTGCACATTCTTCTAGTGGACTGTTTTTCTTTTTCTTTTGTGAATAAAAATTTAGGAATAATCGCTTCTTCCCTCTTTTCAATGGCGTTGCCTAATGTTGCACCTCCCCCACTGCGCTGTGTGCAGCAGGGGTGTCCTTCTGAGACTTAAGTCTCGGTGGGTGCAGAGGCCGGTGCGTGGGTTTTCAGTTTTCTACTTACCCACTGTCATGTTTGGATGTTCGAACATAATTGGTTTTGACCCTAGACCTTTGTGTGTCTTCCAAGAAACTAAATGGCTAGAAGGAGGCGGCCAAGAGCTGAAGCGCCTGCCCCGACTCCTGAAGTTCGAGAGCCGGATCAACAAGCTGAGGAGCAGGCGATTAGGATTCACCGAGGTCCGTTGTTACCCTGCACGTGGGTTGCCGATGACGCTTATGACAGGATATCTCGTTATGAGTCCGGCGTGGAATTGGATAAGCTGAAGGAGTATCTGAAGCTCACCAAGAAGGGTGAGAGGGATAATGAATTTGTGATTATGTCCCTGGAGAGAGAATGAGTGTGTTGGACCCGGGAAGCGGGCGAACACTTTATGTATCTCTACGATGACTTTTTCACATGGTTCGGGTTATGGCTCCCTTTAAACGACTTTCATATTTCTATTCTCCGGACTCTTCACGCTGCCCCCAGTCAAATCCATCCCAACGATTGGGCGAAAGTCCTGGCCTTCAAAAGAATATGCTGGGTAGTGGGGTTACGATGCTCTAATGGGGCATTCTTCTATTTCCACACACGGTATTCAGTCCGTGGATCTCGTGCTCGACAGCAGTCCTGGCTCTCAGTTCGATCTCACCAGGGAAGGACTGTATTCTACCCATACTTAGAGAGTTATAAAAACTTCAAGGAGAAATTCTTCAAGTTGAAGGCGGCTAGCGGCAGTCGTCCTTTCTGGCTGGGTAATGGTGATGAGGCAGTATTCAGCCTTTATTAGAACCCGGCGGCATGGAGTATCCCTACTTGATCATTTGAGAGGGAGATAAACTAACTTATTGATGAAGAGGTTGAATGTGTAAACTTCTTCGATATGTGGGTTGACGAGGTCGGCAAGATCCGACCTAAAGATATATTAGATAGCCCAGATGTCGATGAGCTTTGGGTCGTGCTAGGTATTCTTGGCCGGTCGTAACGTATATTTAAATGCTTGATTTTTTCATGCCACATGACTTGTTTCTATGTTGTGCAGAGAGCTTAGCCGAGATGGGGGATGGCGATTTTGGAGGCAGTGAGGGCAAGGAATTCTGATGTCCCAACGGGTCCTCCAGTGGAGTTCACATTGGCCCTTATGACCATGGTGACCGAGGTTCCCTCTGAGGCAGTGGAGCCTATAAACGTGGATGACTCTCCCAAATCACCCCGAGGACGCAAGATGGCGGCATTGGAGGAAGGTCAGTCTAATGGCCGGAGTAAAATGAAAGTAACAGGAGAAACTTCTGGGCCAATGGAACTGTTTCATGAAGAAGCAGATCCCCAGGATTTTATTAACTTTCACATTCTAGATGAAAAGGTTGAGGATTACTTTGCCCGACGTAGTTCAAAGGAAGCTCTGCTGGCTTTCTAAAATATGGGAATCCATATTGCTGCCGAGGCTCGTTTCTTAGAACATGTCCTCGAAGAACATGAACAAGAAATGACGGACAAACTGGTAGCGGTCGAGAAGGGTGAAACCAAAGCGCTCAAGGCTATGCAGGAAGCCGTCAAGGCCAAGGATGAGGCTTTATCTCGGATACGGGAGCTGGAAACTGAAGTAGTTGCTTTGAGGGATGCCAGTAAGGCAAAAGAGGCCACCCTGGCCGAGCAGCAGAAGCAGATTGCCGCACTCCGGACTAAGAGCGATAATTCTCGTGCTAAGTCCCAGTGGTGTGAGGCTAAAATTACCTCCCTGCAGGCCGACTTTAACCAACTGATAGCCTTGTGTACCAAGATAAAAGAAGATCAATTTCACAACGCTGTTAGCCAAGTTCAACATTTCAATCCTGGGGTTGCCTTGGTCTTAGACGGGCTTGACTCCGGGAAGGTGGTTCGAGATGGATCCCTTGTAGCTCCCCGTGTTACCTCTTCAAATTTGACTGCTAAAGACTCTTCTGCTAACTCCCGCAGTCTGGACTCCGCTGCAGATTAGTTTTTTTTTTTGAACCCTCTGCGTGAGGTTTTGGGTTTATTATTACTTCGGTTTTTTGTAAACGTTAACCCAGATTTAGGGTTTTATCAATTACCCTTGTTCTTGCTTATTGAGATGCCATATTTTTTATTCTTTGTAGAACTGTTTGAACCTTGGCTTAGGATTCGATGTCCAGATTAGTCCGGCATTTAAGAACCGTGCCAAAGGTAAGAAACCTTATCCGGGGTCCATTTAAACAGTTTGGTTTTTTAGGATATCGCGCGACGTTATTTCAAAAGACTAGTCCTTCTTGAGGTCTTTTCGTGCTTTTGGTTTGGTGCTTGAATTTTCCCAATGTAAGATTTTTCTATTGCACGAACTATCTAGCACATCTCGGTTGGTACCATGAAGTGACTTGATATCACAAAATTTTCTTGAAAGCTTAAAAATTGAGTAGAAAAATAACACTTACTTTATTGAATATCATAATGTGCGTTTCATAACAATTGGGCAGATCCATCAAAGTAAACTTGGAGACTAAGCCTAAAGAGGCTCTCAGCTGTAGTACTTTCTAAGTTTGTCTGCGTTTCAAAAAATTTTTACCGACTTCCCTGTCAAAGTCTCTAGAGTATAAGCTTATTTGCCGGTGCTGATTACGACACGGTAAGGATCTTCCTAGTTAGGGGCTAGTTTTTCCTAGGAGGCATTCCTTCCGCCGACATCAGCTCTGCGGAGTACTAAGTCGCCCGGCTGGAATCTTCTTGGAATGATCTTCAAGTTATACCGGGATGCTGTTCTCTGCTTAATCACGGCATCGCGTATGTGGGTAATGCGTATCCTTTCCTCCAACAGTTCCAAGTCTTCCCTAATTAATCCAGAGTTATCATCATACAAAAAGTTCTGAAAATGCCAGCTTGGTTCTCCAATTTCCACCAGGATCATGGCCTCGCACCCAAATGTGAGTTTGAAGGGAGTTTCGCCCGTCGAGGAGTTGTAGGCCCACAGGACATGGTCTAACTGTTCGGCCCAGTTCTCTTTTGCTTCATCTAGCCTTCTTTTTAATCCTTGGATGATGATCTGATTTGCATTTTTGGCTTGCCCGTTTGTTCTGAGGTTCTCAACTGCACTACAATGATGTTTTATTTTTAACCAGGAAATTAGTTATTCGAACCCTCTGTCTTTAAACTGCGTCTCATTATTTGTCACAATTGACTCCGGGACTCCGAATCTGATAATAATGTAACGCCAAGTAAATTTCTGAACTCGAGCCGAGGTAATGGTAACCACGGGCTCTGCTTCAATCCACTTGGTAAAGTAATCCACAACCATAATAAAAAACTTCAGTTGTCCGGGAGCCTGAGGGAATGGACCCAGGATGTCCATTCCCCACTGATAAAAAAGCCAGGGTATGGACATCGTGGATAGTTCTTCAGGTGAGGCATGATAGTGGTCCGAATGCCGTTGACATTTGTCACATAATTGAACATGTGCAAGAGAGTCTGCTTGTATTGTCGGCTAGTAGTAACCTGCCCTAAGAGCCTTCAAAGCTAAGGCCTTCCCTCCTAGATGGTGTCCACAACTTCCTTCATGGACCTTGACCAACACATATTCAGCCTCTTTCGGAGTAAGGCATTTAAGGAGGGGTAAGGAAAATCCACGTCGTTAAAGCTGCCCATTATAGATGGTATACCTGACTGCAGTTTTCTTTAGTCTGGAAGCTTCCTTCGGGTCATCAGGGAGACTGTCGGACTGTAAGTATTCCACCAATGGCGTAATCCAGTCGCGCTCTTGTCCGTCAACCTGGAAAATTGTCATGTCGGTGATTGAGATTTATTGGATGATCTCCTGGATTACTGAGCGGTTATTGCCCGGGCTCTTAGTGCTGGCCAATTTGGCCAAGAGATCAGTCCTAGAATTCTGCTCCCTTGGGATGTGCTCTAGTTGTACCGACTAAAAACTTGAGAGAAGTTATTTTACCTTTATCAAATATCTCTATAGGAATGGCTCTTTGGCTTGATAATCACATCAGATCTAGGAAGTCACGAGTTAGGAGTCACTACAAAGTTTAAGTTTGGTGGTCCCCAAGTCCCTAGTCATTGTTAGTCCGACAATGCACGCTTCATATTTAGCCTGATTGTTCGAGGTGGGAAATTCGAACCCGAGGGAATTTTCTATGGTAACTCCTTCGGGGTTTTCTAATATTATCTCGGCACCACTTTCTCTTGGGTTTGAGGACCCATCAATAAACACGGTCTATTGTGTTTCCTTAGTTCTGTTAGTTTCTGAGGTTAATTCAGCTAGAAAGTCTGAGAGTGCTTGCGTCTTGATTGCTACTTTGGGTTCGTAGGTGATCCCAAACTTGGAAAGCTCAATGGACCAGGCAATCATCCTTCCTGCCAAGTCCGGTTTGTACAATATCTGTCAGATAGGCTGATCTGTCCTTATCACAACCGGATGACATTAGAAGTATTGTCTTAGTCTTCTGGCTGTGACGACAAGTGCGAATACAACCTTCTCGATCTTTTGATACCGGAGTTCAAGGCCTTGCAATACTTTGCTCACAAAATAAACCAGCATCTGAACGTTCCCAGTCTCTTTGACAAGTATTGAACTAACGGCTTCCTCATGAATGGAGAGGTATATGTACAACATTTTTCCTGGCTCAGGTCTTGTGAGGATTGGAGGGGTGACAAGACATTTTTTAAAGAGATGAACGCGTCTTAACACTCTTGAGTCCACTCAAATCCTGTCCCATTTTTCAATAATCTGAAAAGTGGTAGGGATTTGTGAGCGGCTCCAGCCAGGAAACGTGTAAGAGCCGCGATCCTTCCATTTAACTGTTATACTTCTTTCACACTTCGGGGACTGTGCATATCAAGAACAGCCTTACACTTGTCGGGGTTTACCTCGATCCCCCGGTGTGTTAGCATGAACCCCATAAACTTTTCAGCCTGGACCCCGAATGCACACTTTTCTGGGTTAAGCCTTATATTGTGCTTCCTAAGCTGTATAAACACTTCTTCTAGATCTGAGGGGTGTGATCCTGACGACGGGGTCTTGACTATCATATCATCGATATAGACCTCTAGCAGTCTTCCTATTTGGTCTTTAAAGACCTTGTTCATCATTCTCTGGTAAGTGGCTCCAGCATTTTTCAACCCAAAAGATATTACCTTATAGCAGTAACTTGCCTTTTCAGTGATGAACGCAATTTTATCTTCATCCCCGGAGTACATCGAAATTTGATTGTACCCGGAGTAAGCATCCATGAAGGATAGTAGCCAGAAATCGGAGGAACTATCAACCAGCTTATCCACGTTGGGGAGGGGGTATGGATCTTTAGGGCATGCCTTGTTTAAGTCGGTATAATCTATACACATCCTCTACTTGTCGTTGGATTTTTTAACCAAGACAACATTCGAGAGCCAAGTGGTATACGAGATCTCCCTGATGAATCCGGCGTTCAGGAGCTCTTTTACTTGCTCCTCAATAACCTGCTGTCTTTCTGGGCCGACCTTCCTTTTCTTTTAAGAGACCAGCTTCGCATCTCGTTTAATAGATAAACGATGGAAGATGAAAGTGGGGTTAATTCCAGGTATATCAGCAGATGTCCAGGTGAAAAGATCCTTATTCTCTTACAAAAGTTTTACCAACTGAGTTTTCTCCTGTTCGTCAAGGTTTGCCCCTATCTTAGTGGTTTGATTAGGTTTAACACCAAGCAAGTCTCCGTTGGGCTGGGGTCTAGTGCCTCAGATTTCCTCATGTGCATCATATTCGGTCATTAAAATATTAACTTAGTGGTGGGTTGGGATAGTTGTGCGTGCCTTCATTTTTTGGGATGCCCTACTAACTTTCAAACTTTCGTTGCAACATTTGCGGGCTACAATCTGATCATCCTTGACCGTGACTACTTTATTATCCCGGTTAAGGAATTTCATGGCCTGGTGGGCGGTGGAGACTACAGCGGCAATGCCATTCAACGTAGGACCACCCAAAATGATGTTGTAAGCCGAGGGACAATCAACAACCAAGAATCTCACCTTGACAGTTCTATACGTGCTATCATCACCCAAGGTTAGAAAAGTTTCAAAATATCCCACCAGGGTGACCTTCTCTCCGGAGAAACCAGTAAGCTCACCCTCGTATAGTGTCAAAGCAGATAAAGAGAATTCCAGCCTTTCAAAGGCGTCCATGAACATAATATTTGCCGAACTCTCCTGGTCCACAAAGATTCGACGGACTTCGACGTTAGATATTATTCCAGAAATTACTAGTGGGTTGTCATGATCTCAGATAATATCACCTTAATCCTTTTCGGAGAAGGAAATGAGTGGTGCATCATTGTCTTGGACGGGTGGTCTTCGTGAGGAACTTGACACGCTTAAGATCGCCGTCTGAAGTGCTTTCTTCCGAAAATTATTTGACATTCCCTCTCCAGCGAACCCTCCAGTGATGGTATGGATTAGTCTGTCTTTCCAATATCCACCTCCTTGAGCATCCCGGTTCTGTCCTTGTCTGTTCTCCCTATCTCAGCTTGTCGGGGTTCGGAATCTTCTGGCGGGACTTCGGATTCTTCCGACCGGACTCTGGGTTCTTTGCCGACACTGGTTTGGACTCCGTCGTGGACTGCGGCTTCATCTCTGATCCCTTCTCCTTCCGCAGTCTTGATTACCATGAAAATTGCTAACGTACTTCTGCAAACGTCCCTCTTTGATCAGGGACTCGATGACATCTCGGAGCTGATAACAATATTCAGTTTCATGGCCGTAACTGTTGTGCCACCTACAATGCTTCGAATGATCCATTTGGGATTGTTTTTTAACAGGTGGTGACCTTTTGATATCCTGGAGCTCGGTTTGAAGGACCTCCTTCAAGATTGTCTCTCGAGGGGTGTTCAAAGAAGTATACTCAGAATATTTGGGCCTATACCGCTCACTCTTGGAGGAATCCTGAGGCTGGTTAGAACTTTAAATTTTTTTTTCTGAACTAGTTCACCTTTCTCTATGCTCTCTTTGGCCCTGGTAATTTCTTCCAGTTCGACGTACTTGTCTGCCCTCAAGTGGAACTCATCTAAACTGGCTGGCTTCTTTTTAGCTAGTGACCGAAAAAAGTCTGAATCAGTCCGTAGGCCATTTCTAGTATAATGGAGGGCTATCCTATCATCGAGGCTTTCTATACCCACACAAGCATAACTGAACCTCTTGATGTATTCGTGCAGGGATTCATCACTTTTTTGGCGAATTCCAGAGAGAGAATCAGTCGATTTCGGTCATTCTTTGGCAGTAGTATAATGTAACAAGAAATGTTGCATGAGGTCCCCCCATCTTGTAATTTTCGTTCGTAAGGTAACGAACTAGCAAAGAGCATCATTCTTCAAGAAGAGCGGGAAAGCGTGACATAACAATTTCGGGGTGTACCCGTAAAGCTGCATAGATTGAGTATAAGCATCCAAGTACTCTTGCGGATCCGTGGTCCTGTCGTAAGGCTCCAAGTTGCTTGGGGGCTTAAAGTTCCTCGGGACCCTGTACGCCATTAAGGCGTCGAAAAATTGCTGCTGGCGGCCGGGGGCCAGGTCATTGTTTTCTATGATCCCGGCACCGGTATGATGGGCTTCCCTATGAATTGTGACCAGCTCTCCACCCTCATTGTCAGTTCGTGTAAACCTTTCTAAATTGTCCTAACGACAACGTTGTTCCTCCAACTGACGCCGTTGGTTGTCAATCAGCGCGGTCTGTTGGCGCAGTAATTCTCGAAGCTCATTTCTCACCATTCTGGATTGCGAGTTGTCCTCATAATGAGAGTGGTCAGCATCCACATTCGGGATTCCCAGGTGGGCATGCGCTGGGATCCTCATTCCTTGATTTGCATCATTCTCTCCACCAGTTGGGGGAAAGATGAGTCTATCCTTGACAGAGATCCTTCGAGAGGGGACTGGGCTTTCAGCTGATGCTGAAGTTTCGTGTCCCTCGTTGAGCGTCTCTACCAGAACAGGTCTGCTCTTAATGACGGAGGTTTCTGGTGGTGCAACGGAAAGAGGGTCGCGTTGAGCTGATGGGCCCTGTCCTTGGGCAGGGGCAGCATGTGTAGTATTTCCTCTCCGTTGGTTTTGTCTTGTACTCACCATGATGAACGTAGGAATAGTAGTTTATCAGGTTCCCACAGACAGCGCCAAATGTTCTGAATGGATTCAGAATGATACCTGTAGAAGGTATGTTATGGTGGTTTCCTCCTTTCAGCAGCTGCGCTCAAGCGTGGTGATCCGACGTGGGTGGTACCTGCAAAAAGGACTCCAACGCTCAAGTCAGGCTGTGTGCTAATGTTTTAGTAATCTAATAACCGTTACCTTTTTTAAGTTTACCTAGCCTGGTCTTTATGGAGCATGATTGGAGTCATGACATTCAATGCAGGTATTATTAGAATGTGGACGTTACGGTCATTTATTGAGAGGAGAGGTTACAGAATCGGAGAGATCCAGATCAGCAGTTACAAAAGTCTGCGCTGACTCCCTGATCTTCATCATAGCTCTGTATTCTGATGTCTTACAGACCTTTCTGGGGTATTAATGGAGGAGTCCGGTGGAGCGTGCATCGGGTTGATCCTTCTAGATAAGATCTCGGTCCACGGCCTAGAATAACAATTAAACTTTTTATATTTGTACGGGGATTAGTGTTTTCAAAACTTATAAATCAAAATAATTCTAAGATTTCTTTACGTGTCTATTTTTAAGTTTTCTCCATTTGAAATAAAGTATTTGATTTTATTTCTTCATAAAGGAATATTTGATTTTTTTTTCAAGCAATAATGCCAAGTTTTTAATACATAACCATATTTCTATGCATATGCAACTAGTTTAGAGCGTCCTGTAATGCACGCACGCAGCGTCGCCATTTGGTTAAGAATTTTATTATTTAAACACTTGAAATACAACATCTTTATGATATTTTACTCACTTGTGAATTTGGTTTGGATCACAAAGTCATATATATGGTATGTAAGAATAAGGAACAACATTCACATGAAATATGATATCATAGGCGAGTGTCATGTTTCAGATATAATAAAAAAAAAACATTTTCCATTAGTTAAAGATAACAAAACCTCTTTATAGAAGGATTCATTATTCTGTTTATGTAACATCCTATTTTTCATAAAAAAAATTATGAAGAATAAAATTTTAATTTTTTTAACTTGAATATTTTATTTGATTTTATTTTACAATAATTGTTATTAAGTAAAAAGAGATTAGACAAAGTTTATAAATTTTTAAATTGAAATTATAGAAACCAACTTTCTAGATAAATTAGTAAGGGTGAATTAAAAACATATTATACTAAAATTGAAAACAATATTATAGAAATTATAAATAAGAATTTATTAAAATAAGATCTATCATTTAATCTTTGTAATAGGAAAAGATACAATTAAGAAGATATTATTATTATTATTATTAAAAAATATTTTTTAAAAGTCATGGTTACAAATGTAAAATATATTTAATGTAATAATTACTTAAATAAATATCACATTTGTAATCATTATTTATCATTTAAAAAAAATAAACAAAGGAGGTGTATGCAACGTGCACTTGATACAAATGTTGCAACATGTACCAATAAAAACAAAAAAAAGTCATTCAAGATGACTATAAATAGGAGTAATTGTAGGAGAAGAAACAAGAAACATGAAGAGAAAGAGAGGCGGTGAGAAACCATAAGAGAGAAAGAGAAAGAAAGAAAGAAAAAGGAGGGAGAGAAAGAGAAAAGAGAAAAATAAAATAAAATCTTTACGAGGTAGGAATTGAACTTTTTTCTTTTAAAATAAAATTATGACATGAAGTATATTTATAGTTAGTCAGTAATAAATATGATTATATACTTTATTAGTAATTTAATAACACTGATTAATTTATTATTTTAGTATTTTGTATGCAAATTGTTATTCTTATTAAATTAATTATGCACATTTAATGTTGTTAGATTATAATATTTACTTTTGTGCTTAACTTTGAATTTCTTATGGTACTTGACAAAATTTAAAGTTATTATAATTTGAATATTAACTCTCTCATTAGACTAATATTATAATTTATAAAAACTAAAATATTAGTCAAAACTTAAGCTAAAAAATATTCTTAATTACATTGAGATATTGTTACCTTAGCTTGAGGACATTTTATGACCTTTGCAAAGAAAATATTATTATACAATATACATATGTGCTTGATTTACATAGACTTTATCACATTTATCTTAACTTGGGAATAATTTTATAACCTTTATATTGACCTTTACAATGAAAGGATTTTTGTGTAATTAATGCACTATTAAGAATAGAACAAATTATGAACTATGATGAAAACCTGACAAAATATGGATTATGATAATGACCTGATAAACTATGGACTATGATGGAGATTAGACAAACTATGAACTGTAATGTGAACTTTTAAAAGAATTATTAAATTAATTTTAAATCAAAGTTGGTCTCTCGGGGAATTGATATTTAAATTTAATGACTCTAAGTTTTGTGAATTTTATTTAATTGTCATGATTTATTTGAAAATAAACTTGTATATGATGAATTTATTTGTGATATATTAGTGATTTGTATTGTTTATGTTTGTGTGTGATAACAAACAAGTGATTTAAGAAAATTTTTACACCTAAACGTTGACAAGGCAGAGAGATAAATGTCCTTTTATGTTACTTGCGTTGGTTAGTATGAGTGTGTCTGACTTTATCATCACGATGTTAAAGTAACACCAGAGATAGAGTGGATTCTCTATGAAAGTGAAGACCTTCGAATGAGATGTGAGATAAGTAGACATGGAAATAAAAAAAGAGTGGATTCTCTATGATGAAGAAAACTTGCTTGCTGATGTTTGTATATAATACTATATTGCATAATTTATTTAATATTTGGAATCATTTTATTCTTGTCAAACTTTGGTTGTCATGTGATTTTTTGTGTACTCTATACAACTGAAATTCACCATGTGTTTTCAAATATTTTATAACTGTTCATTTTCTACTGCGAATTTTCAATTCTCACTTTGGTTATCATTTCCTAAACACATTATGATTTCAAAATAACACATAATACATTATGGTTATCATCATTCAGATCTATTATGCATGGATTCTAGTTCCAAATGAGGGAGATATATATTGAGAGTTATTAGAAATATGCGTATATTTACTTTTGAGTAAATACTATGACTGACGTGTGATGTTATTCTAAAAAATTATAAATGTGTATTACGACTTTATATTTATTCAATACTTATTTCCTTTTGCATTTTGGTTATATGTATTTAGTGATGTCTACTTTATAGCCAATAATAATAATATTATTATATATATATATATATATATATATGATTAAATAATGACTTTGATATATATAAGCTCTTGTTAAAAAATAAAATAAAATTCTCGTATTCATTTTTGTTGATTCATGTAATAATTTTTAATCATCCACTTAATAAAAATTAAGAAATTTTACTATTAAGTTAAAATTTATGAAGGGAGTTACAGTTTCCACTTTATAGAAAACCTTTCTCTATTTTTATTTGGTCTATTCTTTTAAGCAGGAATGGTGGACCGACTTATCCTATAAGGTATAACTTTATGCGTCCATGATGATTATTCTGTTCACATAATACAAATTAGTTGAGTAACAACTAATCAAGGAAAGTGTTCATCCATTAAAAAGCTTATTTTTTATTTATTTATTTATTTATTTTGTGTGTGGGACATAAAATTGGTGGCAGTTAAGCAGTTAGGTTACACGTCTTACAAAATATCATTTTTCACTTTTATTGCATTTGATAAAATAAAATAAGAACAGGAAAGGAATTAAACTATTTTAAGGAAGCTTAGTAGAACAACTGAACATATAATTTATTATTAATTCTCTTAGAGAAATTTACACATACTCCCTTTGTGCCACATATATAGTATGTTAGTTGGCTTTTACAGACATATATATACTAATTAATTGTTATTCATAATTAAAGAGCTGATGGTTAGTTAATTGAGAAATGCCGGTTGCTTTCAAATGGGTACATTTGGATATAGTATAGAATATGAAGCCATTCATTTATATGATATATATGAGAGTAGAGAATCATATTTATATGTGCATATATGATGTTTCACAGAATATCGTATTTGAAATGTAATTTTTTTTAAATGTCTAATGTGTAGTCAATTCAAATGGAAGTGATGTGGTAGAGAAGGGACATGTCTTTCATCAATTCGGCTTCTCTCCAGCTGCTGGACCTCCAGCAGTTGAAATCTGGACCATTCATTTTTTATCTAATGGTCCAGTAAATTTTTTTTATTTTTTAATATTAAATTAATATATTTTAATATTGACCGTTTGATAAAAAATAAATGATCCAGATTGCTGCTGGACCTCTAACAGCTAGAAAGAAGCCAGATCAGTCTTTCATTGGGAGTGAGATCAAAGGGTATTTTTTTTTTACTTTCCTTTTTTCATATAATGGTACATATATCTAAATTTAAAAAGAAATATTTTATGTATATCAAAATATGTATATCATATATTTATATCATATGTTAATATGAGAGAGATGTCAAATTATTTTATATGTGATTATAATATTTTTATAACAAACAAAATAATTTTATGAATGAATTAGATAAAATTAAATGTATTTTAGTTAAATGAATAACGAGATTAAAATTTAATCTTTTCCTGAAAGTTCTCAATATAACATTCGGCGATAATACACATATAAATAAAGAAATACGGATAAAAATATGAGATACAAAAATAAAATAAAATAATATAACATGAATATATATTAAATACTAGTACAATAATTATTTTAAAATATTGATGCTAAATAGCATATAAGTAACACCTGACAATGATGTTTTAGTTTGTTCATAAATGAAAGTACCATAATATTCGTCTTGCCATATGTCCCTGCATATGTTCATTGTGGCTATAATACATGCCAGCACAAGCTTGAACCTTCATAAATAAGAGTAATCCAACCTCAACGAGTCATGTATATCCTACTCGTTTTCAACAAGGTATAAATTTAAAATTTTGTAATTGGACTTATCACTTATCCATTCAACTATTATACTTTCTTTTTAGAGAAACGTTGCTCATAGTCTTATTTTTTTATTGCCTCTCCTTTAATTTTATTTTTTTTGGAAAAAAGAGAGAGCGAAGAGGGTAAAAAGTAACACTTATTTTAAAATTTTTCTAAGGGAGAAGTATACAGATTTATGTGTAAGAATAAGCGAATAACAAAGTTTATCTTTTATAAGATATAATCATTCTTCAACTATTAAAATATCCTTTTATAATTTTTAACAACCTTTATTTTTTATAGATCCCAAAAGTTGAGGTCATTTTTTTTTTTGGTTACATGAGGTCAAAATTTTTCATAAGTGACTTGCTTTATATATTTTTATTAATAAGTATTTTATAAAAAAATATTTTGATATGATGACCTATTGAATATTAATAGTATTTCTATGATTATTGTGACACAAAGTAATAGTAGAAAAAATATTATTTACAAATAATTGTGTTACCTAATTTAATCTCTTTCATAATTTTATATGAAAATCATATTTTAGAATAAGAAATTAGTTTATGTTAAATATAAGACTATTATAACAATATTGATTATAGAATTTGATTTGCTGGTGACAAAATTATGATATTATTTAAGCCGTGTATGCAATTGGTTCATTTTCTAAGCCAGTATTTTAAATAATAACACTATTCAATATTTAAAACATGTGATTAAAATATTAATATTGATCAATTCGTTTACTCATATAAATCAGAGGGGAAGAGAAATTTGATTATATGAATCAAATGCTAATCACTATAATCAGATAAACCTACTAATATATTACAATTTCTAAATAATGGCACCAACTAGCTATAGCTAGATTTACTAGCCCTTACATGTAGCCAGCAAGGAAAAAAAATACAAGACAAATATATGGGTTATGCAAATACATATACACAAGCGTAATCACAACAAAAAAACATATAATTAAGTATAGTCATTTCAACTTTAATTTGTCTTGGAGTACTGCCATGATTTTCGGTGTATATATGTCTCCCTTCCACGCAATTCGGTGTAACATCACTTTTCGGAGTTGTTCTCATTGAGAAAGACAACACCTTCTTCACATTTGACTGTTTCGTCTCCATGTGCTAATATGTCACATGATGAACTCTTTCCCACCAAGCTTTTTGCCTTCAATGACTCCCTTTCCCAATCTGTGTTGTATACCACAACTAGAATTGAGACAACACATGCTATCTGCGCTGCCAGCAGTCCATAACACAGACCCACCAACCCTAGTCTCCAAACAAAGGCCAAGACTATGGCCACTGGAGCTCCCACCAAGTAAAATGAGTAAAAATTTATCCCAGCCCCAACACCAGGCCTAGCACTTCCTCTAAGGATTCCACAGCTTGTGGTTTGTGGACAATTTGCTACCTCACATACTCCAATTATGGGTAACACAGCCATAGTCAACTCTAACACCTCATTGTCACTTGTGAACACTCTCCCCCATTTCTCCCCCCCTAATGTGGTCCACAACAACCCCAATATTGAGCTTGCAAGTGCCATTCCTATGGCTACCAAAGTTGACAGGCTTGCCCTTCCGGGTTGACCCGCTCCGAGTTCGTTCCCTACTCTAGTTGACACTGATGCACTAAGTGCTGTTGGCAAAGTATACATGAGAGACGTGGTTTGTATCACTATGCCAGCAGTGGCTAGAGCAACACGAGGGTTATAAAGGTAACCGGCTAGAATTGTCATGAACTCGTACCACCACCACTCCAAGCAAACACCTAGACAACTTTGTATAGAAAACCTGATTAGCATACCCCATTCTTTGCCTAGTGTAGAAGTACTTGTAGCATTAACACCAGTGAAATTTTGTGATTGTGACAAGGGACAAGATATTAATAATGGCATGGAAAGTGACTCCTTATTTGAGATGCGCATATAGAACATGTATGCTAGAAGAAAGAAAAGGGTATTAAAGTTGGCAACAAAAGCTGAAATAGCAATCCCGGGTACACCAAGGTGAAGTTTGAAGGTCAAAAAAGTGACGATGGGGATGTGTATTAGAATGGAAAGCAAAGTGCACCATAAGAGGGGCCAAGTTGTCCCTTTGCTACGTAAATAGATGCGAATAGGGTGAAGAAAGCTATTTGCAATGAGGTCCGGGATGGAGAAGCGGCAATAGAGGCTTGCCACTCGGGTTATCTCCGGGTTCTGATGAAGGCATAGCATGAAAGGTTCAAGCTTGAGCCACAAGAGACAAATGGGCAGTGAAGCTATCAATAACATGAAGATTGTCCTTTGTAATGTGAGAGAGACTAAGGAGAAGTTTCGTGAACCAAAGGCCTGGGTGCAGAGAGGCTCCATGCCCATAGCTAGACCTGCAGCATGTTTAGTTTTGATTATAATTAGAAAACTTATAATTATAAATTATTTTGAATATATAGAAAATAAGTTAATTCACCTGATAAGACAGAGTAACCGGTTATGTTGGTGAAGCCTATGGCCAAAGCACCAGCAGCTAACTCGAGGCTTCCCAACCTTCCCATGCACACAACTAAGATCATGTTTTTGAGGTAGCCCACAAGGCCCATGGCTGCTATTGGGAAACCTATGTCTGCCATTCTCTTTACCTCGTCCACTACCTGGTAAAAGAAAACACAGTGATCGTTAGTGTATATATAACTGTAAAAATTATATGTGATGCACAAGTGAAACAGTGAAAATTATCATGGAAAAAGTGGAAGCTTCTGAAAGGGATTTTGTAAGGTATCGTACCTCAGTAGTTGTCGGGTATGTGTATGTCTTTTGGGATTTCTCCTCCACAAGCATCTTAAACCTTTGGTTTTCCTTTCTTCTTTGCGTGTGTGTTTTGAGATATATAATTGGGAGAAACACAACGAGATAGTGGGTGTCTTTTTTCTCCACAAAACACACTCCCTACAAGCACAAAGTGAGAGGGGACCAGGAGGGAGAGAGGAGAGAGAACAAGCAAAGTGGGTGTGAGACTGAGAAGTAAGCTGAGACACCTTTATATATAAGGTTTGGAGGTGGTGGGGTACGTATATTCGTTCGTTAGCATTGCTGGATTTCTTCAAGTTATAAAGCTATTGCAATTAGAGGAGAAAAAGGGGGGGGGGGGGGGAAGGAGGGGAAAAAGTTCTAGAGAAGAGAATGATTCCAAAAACCTAAACTAACACACTTGAAGTATACAGCTCTATACAATAATGTTAAGAATTATCTCAAAAGCTTATACTTTTGGAAGAAGGTCCAAGAATGATTATTGTTAGTATTTCTAACACGGGTTACTCAAACTCAAGGATAGAAATTAAAAGAATTGCCAATGAGAGATATGAACTGTGCGCCACTTCTGCCATTGGAAAGAAAACTTATTGCATGTTTTTTGAATTAGTAATAAATTTATGTTTCAAGATAATCTCTGTCTTTATTATTGATTTAAATTATTTTATTTAAAATTTATATAAATATAGTTAAAATTAATGGTAAAAATCTTCATAAAACATATATTTATTGTCACTCCAATAACAGCATATATGAAGTAACCTTACATTTGCTAATAGCATTCAAAAACATTGGAATGAGTTGTTCAAGCCATTCACTCCCAAATCAATTCCTTAGGGAAAATTTAAATCCACTTGGAGTGGACAATAATATGCGGAGTTTAAGCATAGGAAAAAAAGAGTTATTCCTTGTTATGTATAACTCAAAACAGAATCTAAAAAAAAAAAAATTCCTAAGGGATAATGAAAAAACTCCAGAATGTGCGACTAGTGCTGCAATAAAAGCACAAAGACCTTATTTAAACCGTGCGATATATGTATTGATCAACTGATGCCCGAAACTCTCTTCTTTACTTGTCCTACTTTGTCACTTTCCCAAATATGTAGAAGCATAGGCACCTTCTCTGCCCAATAAGAAATGCATATAAGTTGTATTACCAGAAATTTCATCTTCACGTTTAAAAAGAAGCTATTAGTTGTGCATGTGAGTGAAACTATTGCTATTATAGCGCTACTGAGGTCATGTTTGGCGTATTTTGGGTGCTGACGATTGTTCGCTAGAGCTCTCACAGTCATACAGCCCTATGTGTGTTTTGAGAAATAACACGTCTGGCTACTTGCTATCTATAATTAATAATACTGTACTTTTGTTTTTATTATTAGTGTTTATATTTTCATAAATAAAAAACTCACATAGCATAACATGTGTTAAAGTCTGTATAGATTATTAGGCCTTTTCAAAGAAAGAAAAAGCTTTTATTATATATTATTTAATATATATTACTTCGCCTATGTAGGTTATTATTATTATTTATTTTAATAATATTTTTAATCTTTAATTAAAGTAGTATATATTGAATGATATAGAATAAGAATTTGTTTGCACCTAAAACTTTCTCTAAAGCCTGTCTTTAACGGAGGTTTTCAATTCAATTTTATATGCGCATTAACTTACTAATACTAATTTTATATACATGTGTGTGTGGAGCTGGAGGTTCGGAGAATCTTGCTATTAATAGCTTTTGATAATTTGCTAGTATGAGGTCACTTCAGTAAGTCATCACTAGTAGGGCCTTTGAAACTAGCAGCATTTAGGGTTTTGGGGCCTTCGGTCCACATCAGAAAACAGAGTCTAATAAAATTAGATTGTATTGCAAGCAAAAAATTGCCTTTTATCACATGTATGCACCCAGATATTTTGGATATAGATCCAAAATCACAGAACTGCTCAACCCTCACCACCACCTTTCCCATTGGTGCACGCACCTTGTCCAGAAAAGTTACTACACCCATCTTGTTATTCGTATATGCAATATTGTTCCCCACCTCCTCCCGTTAGCTCCCCCATTTAATTACGTGGCTAGTTAGGATATACTTTTCCTTGCAAAATGAAGCTATCTGTTCCACGCTGATCCTATACACACACATTAATTCCTTACCATTCGATACGACAGGTAAAGGTGGTTTCACACAAGTGAACCCATTATAATAAGAACGTGGGCAGTGACTGGAGAGGTCGAGCATTTGATTGGATAAAATTACACCAGTGCTGTAAGACTTAGCGTATTTATATCCTTTAATTATTTTTTATAGAATGTGATATAATTTTTATTAATTTAATCATTAAATTATAACTATCTAATATCTTAATTATTTGTGTTAAATTTTAAAAAATTAAATAATAATAAAAATATAATCAAATATTTTTTTTTTATATTTTAAAAATATATATTACATTAATTTTTATGTATATTAATAAAGTATTAAATAATTTTAGATTAATGTAAAATTTTATAAATATGATCTATATAATAGAAATATTAATCCAACGATAGATTGAGTGAAAAATTTATTCAATCAAAAATTATTTAATAATATAAGAGTGACTTTAACTTATATACTAATATAATAACTTGATCCCTTTATATATATATATATATATATATATCTATATTTAATGATGATGAGTTTTTATTATAAGAATGTGAGAAGAATAAATCTTGACCATACAACTATACATAGATGATCAAGATTAAAGTTATTTAAAGGTCATGTGACCACTTAAAAAAGTCACATATATTTATCTTCTAATTTTGATCATTCATAAAAAATTAATAATCAAAATTCACTCTTCTTACCTCTCATAATAAATACTCCTCTCACCATGAATACTCCTTATATTATATATATAATTAAGTATAACCAAAGCATGCTATGCATATAGGCTGCATGGCTAGCCATGTATGCATCTTTTTTTACTCTTTATGACTATATTGTTGAATATATGGTGACAATTTTGCTTCAAATTAGGCGTGCAAATGCACTTTCAAACTTCATGACCGCCGAATTAGAGGGCTCCTTTAGACCATTAACCTCCTTTTAAGACTCGCAACACTTCTATGATTCAATTTTACCCGTTACCGCCCAAAAAGTGCTGGTCACCTTGTCAAACATTGTGTCTGTGCTAGGACTTTTACCTATTCGAAGCACTCATTGCTGCCTTCCCTTTTTTCTGAACTAATTTTCTTTTTCCTATTTGAATTCTTTACTTCTTTAACTTCCCGTGCTAGCTACTAGTAGGATCTTTTATAGACTCCTTGATAAGAAATGTAGTTCACATTTTGTATCTTGTTCTTATATCTTTGGGACATTGAGAAGACGCACAATTACTTAATTTCTAGATTGCCATTTAACTTTCTACTTACCTAACCACCCAAATAGATTCAGATAATTAATGGTGTCTTTCTTTTTGTCTCCGTGCTATGCCTAAAATAAATCCTTAAATAAGATAAGTCCCTCTAATTCATTTATATTTGTATATATAATCTTCTTTATCATTTATATCTTGAAGTTAATTTACAACAAAAAAAACCCAACTATTGGGGAAATTGTAAAAGAGAACTAAGTTATGATACTATTTATACATGAGAACCAAATAATCACAAATATAATTATTCTGTCTAAATTTTGATCTTATGATTTTTATTGATAAATATCTCTCTAGACCATTCTTTTTCTTTTATTCTCCTTTAAATAAATTGTTTCGCTTGTAAACTTGTTATTAATTGTTCAAAGTAAGATGAGGTATACTTTTACCCTCCCCCCCCAAAAAAAGTAAGATTAGGTATATCGGACTTAGGGTTTGCTATGTTCTTTCATAGTGAATTCCTGCATATAATCTCTGCGTATGGACGCAGCTAGGTTTAATTGTTCAAAGACCAAATAATGTTGAAGTTCTTATTTATTCTTCGCTTTCTATTTAACATCTACTGTTATTCTCTCACTCTCTCTCTCTTGCGTGTTGTGTTAGTTAGTGTGTGTGTGTGCGCGTTTATATCACTGTATACCGGATGACATATTACAGACTAACTGTTATTACTTGTTGTCACACTTAAATGGAACCATGCATGTGCAATATAGTTGCACCAAATGCCCAGGGGAATCATCCTCAACAACAATGATCCCCACACAAAATAATCTTGTCGACAGTTTGCATCTCTGTCAACTTTTTATCTATTATATCAAACTAAGATGGGATTTTATACCTTCCTAAGCCAATCTGATATTAACATTTATCATGCACTGGTTGTTAGGAAGGAATGATAATATATAAAACTGTCACATCCCTCATGGTTTTTGAATATATAGTCGTACTGAACGGGATACCCTTCGGTCCCAAATTCTCAGTCATTGTATCGAAAAATTCGAACAACCGACACCTTTTCTGCTTTCTCCTCGCCATGAACGACAAGGAGTGCACGTTTTTTCCATCACTTCACAGTTCAATTGAATAATCGTTTCAGGATTAGATAAAGAGAGACATATCTCTCTCATCTATAACCAATTACAATATATATGGGCCTATCCCATTACCTCATTCAAAAGATAAAATATTAATCCACTAATAGCTAGCACCATTAATTGTTGATAGTTATATATAGATGCTCCCTGTCTATGCTCCACTTGCTTGTTGATTGCTTTTTGGATTGTCATGTTGTTGGTTTGGTTTTAAGTGTAAAACATATGCTCATGGTATAAACCATATATATATGAAAGCCTGTGTAACAAATGTTTGATAACTTTCTAAGTGAAGAGATTAAACATGCACTCTAGAGCTAATGTTTGTAATTGATTATAAAATTATGTTAATCTTTATTGTAGTACCTTCTGCTTTATTAATTATTAAATTTTGCATTGAGATTCATATAACAATCATTTAATAATTAATAACACTGAACTCAATAAAAATAGTATAATAAAAAAGTACTACATTATTATACTTGCATATTTATATTCACACCACTATCACAAGTCAAAAAAACCAAAGCCCATAAAGAGATTTTGAGGATCTTGTGGTAATAATCTCTAGTGAGGGTCCATGATTTTGACTTATGTTACTAGATATATCACTAATTCCCTCTTTGTTCTGCGAAGTCAAAATGCTTATAATTTTATTTGTAAAACAAGCTACACGAAGGTTGCTCCAAGATGGGAAAACATAGTGGAGGGAATATTCTTCAAATAGATCGTCCACATTGTTCGGTCTCTTCTCCTCTTCAGGTGCCATAAAATTACAGGAGGGTTGTTGAGTCAAAATATGAAGATTGGAATGCCATGTACCTTCTGACCACGTATGCACGCTATGTCTACCTACAACCATAATGGCTTTTTTTTTGGGTATATACAACCATAATGACTTAATTTCTATTATCTTTTGATGTAATAGTTACGCATTAGAACACTAAGCATCGCAATTAATTTGTTTGCTTTGCCTTATTTAAAAAGAAAAATTGTTTGCTTTGCCCAATTATATATTATGATTAGTTGTTGCAAGCATGGCAGCACAAAAGCTTGACATAAAAAATATGATCAACTGTAAGATTTTATACAAATTATGTGTAACTAGTTAATAGTATGTTTGGTTTAAAAAGCATAGCCTTGTTTGGCCAAATTATATTGTTTTTATTCAACGCGACAACAAAAAATTAAAATAACTTTAAATATGTTTCTACGAGGGATGAAATGGAACATATACTTCTAAATGGAAGACTATATATATTTTTATAATTGAGATTATATATATTGAAGAGATATTTTTGTGTACATGTAAATGTAATACATCATTTTTATACACAAAAGACAATAAGTTAGAGCGAGAGAAAAAATGGGTCCTATTAAACTTACTCATCACAAAAAATTATATCTCTCTAACTTTTTATAAGTGTATGTAAAAATGACGTGTTACATTTATGTTCAACTAAGAATTTCTCTATATTGAAACAAGGGACTAAAATGAAATTTCATTGAATCTATATTAGGAGAGTACAAGTGTTGTATTTTGGTGTAGAAAATACAAATGTATTTTAAATATTTAATTAGCATAGATCTAGTCCATATCCCATAAATGAAACAATCAAAATAAATATTAATTATATTATAATAAAAAATAATAAATCTAGTCAAATTTTCTCTCTTTCTCGTTATTTTATATGCAGAATTAACAAATACTTGAGAGTAAAATGTCAATATACACAAAAAAAAAAATGTCAATATACCCAAAAAAAAAACTAGTTGAACAAAATTATTGAATAAATAAATTAATTTCATGTAAATTATAAAACTATTTAAGAAGCCAATTTTTAGTACTCTAATATTTTCAATTTCATCCTAATGCGTAAAATGCATAATTTAACAGTTTAAAAATGAAAAAGAAAAGAAAAGTATTCCAGCATTTGAGATTGCTTAACGATGTGAAAGAGCTCCACATCAGTCAACTACGACTGTCCATTGGCTGGAGATGAGGTGGACCTGCAAGAATAATCTGATACTCAAGCTAATCTTAGAATCAACTGAGAATAGGAATATAAGTAGATAAAGGAACATACCTAAATGTCCCTTAGCGTATGTTTAAATAGAGGGTGAAACCCTCAAATTAAGATAAAAATAGGTCATGTATATGTTATTATAGACTTACGTCTGGTAGAACTTACCGGTTCACAACTCACCGCTTGATAGTTGATAAATCGAGCGGGTCAAGTGTCAAGGTATATAAGTTGCAATATACAATTAACGTTTACTAACTAATGTTTGGACAAACTTAAAAAAAAAAAAAGATTATACTCTTTCTTGAGCTTTTAGAGCTGAAAAATTATCATCCTCTCTAGAAAATCATACAAATGCGAACAAATCTTTTCCCTGAGAAAATACTTGCTATTAGTTACGAGGGTGATGGTACGAATAAATCTTAAACACTTAATTTTATGATTGAAAGAATAAATGCACTTCAATAAAAAAGAAAAAAAAAGTTAGAGGTTAGCATTCACCTCAAATATAATGATATTTATTTATGATGCGCAGTGAGTGGGTTGAGTGAGTTTTACAATAATTTTGAGCTTAATATATATGCTCAAAAGTGGATTGAGTTAGATTAAATTTGTGGGTTTGATATGTATTAAAAAAATTCATGATAAAATATATCAAAATAAAAAGTTTATACACATAACACATCTTAATTAAAATAATTAATGTCTCAAATATATTAAAAAATTATAACCAATCTTACACAAATATAATAAGTCTCAAATAAAATAAATAAACATAATAAAATATTACTAAAGTAACACATAAGTTTGAAATAAGCTAAAATAAGTTAACAAGTTTCAAAAGTCATAAACAATAAGTCATGTTAGTCAACTGAATTTAATGTCATCACATGTAATATATCAATTGACATAATTAATTATTTCATTATCAATTTTCTTAAAATATTATTTGTCATCTAAGTGATCCATTCAATATTCATCATAATAATTCAAATTCATTAAATGCTTTATGAGTTTCACACATTTATTTTCTTAGTTTGTCACATCCTCAATGTGGCTATATGTGGCCAAAATATCTACATATAAACTTAATTGCCATTATAAAAAAGCCAAAGAAAAGCAATATTAAATGCCACAATTGCTAAATGACTTTTTATGTATAAAAAAAGTTATTTGAATGGATTGAGTTTGTGCAAGTTGACACTTTTCAAACTCACCACCTATCTAGTACCTTGTAGGTTGCGGCGTTTTTAACCTAACATAATTCAACCCAACTCAACTCATATTTTGCACATTGATTGGGTCAAAATCTATGGATTTGTAGGTTTGATTCAACTTGCTAAACACTCTTACTATTTAGTGGTGAGTCTTGACTTGCTTGGAGCCTTAGACAAGTGTCGTAGAGAAGAAAGTTGATGGACATTTAAAAAATAAAATAAAATAGGTACTTTGGTCTCTTATTTTTATTTTTTTTAATTTGGCCCCCAATTTTTTAATTTGGTCAACTCATTCTCTTATTTTGCAAATCATCATTCAATGTGATATTTCTTCACAGTTCTATTGCTCTCTAATAGAAGTAATGACATGCCACTAACTGATTATGACCACGTCATTGCCACATTATATCCATATAATCGTCTTGTTATAGTTACATCATCACCATTAGTTACATGGTATCAACGTTAGTGATAAGTCATCATTTCTATTAGAGTTTGTAACAGAAACTGTGATAAAGGACCACATTGAATAATGATTTATAAAATAGATGATCAAATTAATAAAAAAAACGATAGAATATTAAATTAAAAAAAAAACCAAAATACCTATTTTACAAAAACAAAATGTTGAAGACATTTAGAAACTATGGACCTCGACCATTCCCTGTTTGGCTGTTCTCATTTATCATTCATTATAATATTTTGGAGATGTAATTATGGAATGAATTGCATTTTGATTTTGTTTATTATGATATATTGCTTTTTTCATCTCAAGCTAAAAATGCCAAGTACGTCTAGCTTGTGGGGACGGAACTATGTTATCTCGTTTATATATATATATATATATATATATTTTATACTATACTACTAGTTTATTAATTTTACTTTTTAAGTTTTTTATAATATGTCTACACTTACGAAGTTTTTTAAGTAATTTTTATGACATTAACATTTTATTTTTCATACGAAGAATAGATAAAAATTTAATTCAAAATTCGTCAACTTTTATTTCAGGTGATTATTTATCAAGCCATCTTCCAAAATTCCCAACTTGTTGTCCTTACTGCACACAATTTCTGGATTCAGGAGGGTATTACTACAATTAGTGGTTAACACTCAACACAGTTAGTTCCTCAACTTAAGTCTTATTAAATTTAACATTAATATTTACAAATTATTTTCATTACATTATTCTCACACAATTTTTTTTTAGTAATAAAATAAAATAAACATATTTTTTAATACACACTTGCTCTCTCTCTCTTTTAACATAAAAAATATAATTTAATGTAAAGAAATGATGTGTGATATTTATTTTTCTTTTAAATTAATTAGTTTCATTTGTTAGCAGTAGCTTTTTGTTAGCTTACAGTATGTTTGGATGATAGGTAATAAGAAGAAGAGAAAGGAAAAGGGAATGAGAAAAAGAAAAATAATTTCTCATGTTTGAGAGTTTTAAAATACATGAGAAGTGAAAGAAACGCATGAGGAACCATTTTTATTCTCTTTCCTTCAAAGACTTAACTTTTATTTCTTCCAAAATTGAGGTGAAATCATTTTCATTCCATTTTCTTATTAATCTTTTAAATAAAGAGAAATGTAACTATATTTCATTCATTCTTTTTTCTTTTGAATTTATCTTCATCTATTCCATTCCGTTTCATTAATAAAAAAAAATTCAAACACAGTATTAATTTCGTTGATAGCTTTCTATATAAGCTCAAAAAATTGTACACCGTGTAAAAACACTCTTCAATTTAATTAATTTTAGATTTCTTAAATTTCCTTTTTGACTTTGCCAGTTTTGCAGTGAATAAAAATTGAACTCAATTTTAAATTTCCTCTTGCCATGTTTTACGACGTGCTAAAACACATTTTCTTCACATTTTTTAAAATTAAAAACAAAAAAAAAACAATTTTAAACTTAAGACAAGTTATTCGTAACCAATTTGTGAAAAGGAATTCAGATAAAAAAAATTGTGAAAAATAATTTCGTGTTAATTATCATTTTCCTCATTTGATAGAAAGTGCGCAGTTAATCATGTGAAGGATGGGCTCACGGGGTGCCAGAACATGTGAGCGACTTGACATAAACCTGAAAACTGAAGTTTCCAACGAATTCCATGAGAAAACAATCAGAACTCAGAAGAAAACATTCAAGCTTTTGGTGAAAGAGACAACAATATAGTTAAACTACACTAATTGAACCCAAAAAAAAAAAAAACTACAAGAGTGTGTTTGGAATTTAAAAAATAAGAAATTAATTTGTATATTAAATTTAATTAAATTTTGTGTTTAGAATATTAAAATATAGGAAATAATTTAATTTTTAAAATCTTATAGATTTCAATCTTTTTGTTTTAAAAATTCTATCAAATTTAATAGGATTTGGCATGATTTGATTTGATTTGAAATGAATAGACTATTTTACTCTTAGTAATTATCTCTAAACACCTCTCATAAGAGTTAAAATATAAAATAATAAAATCAAATCAAATCAATTATCATTTTAATAAATTTCAAACACAAAATTTGATTTCTAAATCAATTTAATTCTTATTTTTTTAAAATTTTAAACATAAAATTTGATTTTTAAATTAAATCAAATCAATTCAAATCAAATTATTTTTTATTTTAATTTATTCCAAAAATAGCCTAACCAATTTTATTTTTTATTCTTAAAGAACATAATCACTCAGGAAGTACGAATATTTTGATAAAAGTACGAGAAATGATGTGAAATCAGGATATTGTCGAGGACAATGAGAGAGAAAATGAGGGCGGATTTGGGCCACCATCCCTAGTCTAAGGAGATTTCAGGGCTTCAGCATGGTGAGATATATAAAAAAAACGACCATATGGACCATTGATCTAACCCAGCTTCCCTCGTAAATATGGAACTCAGTCTAAGTTTTGAAGTTGCCCACAACAAAATTCCAACAGCAGAGGTTCAATTATAAAGACTCCACCAAAATGGTAGGTCATTATAAGTATCATTGTAAGTTTTTTCAGCTTGTGACATGGTTTTAGTTTAGAATAAGACAACTTCTCCTCATCTTAAATTGTTATTATTTAAAAAGAAAGAAAGAATCAACTAATTTGTAGCTCAATTAACATTTTTAAGATTTAGATGTAATGTTAATGTTTGACGTTCCACTCTTCACCAAACTACCTTTTCTTCTACATATCTAATGTTAAAAAAAGAGAAGAAATTGCATCCACTTTCTTCATCCATAAAACAAAAACCGCACATCCTCTTTTGTTCCAACAATTAGACCTAACCAAAAGTGACCCTGCAAGTAATTATGTAAGGTAATGTTAGTTGCACATTCCCATTTCCTTACATTTCTCCCATTTTTTTTACATGCAATATCGTTTATTTTTATTTCTTTCACAAATCTACTTTCTATTTAATAAAATAATAAAATAAATAAAAATAACCCTAGGTGACATTTATATGTCGTTCTTAGAATGATGCTATTGTAGTGTACTTATACGCAAAAGGCAAAACCAATAACCGCTTCATGAGCTAACTGCTTATAAACTGCCATCAACCGCTCAAACAGTGTCCTTCACGAACTACCGTTCTCATTATGGCCATAAACTCCACATTCACACTGTGCTATGAAAATCTCACAAAAATGGAGGTCCTAACGCGCAGACTCATTCTCATTCTACTCTCTGCTTTCTCTTTCTTCTCAGTATCTTGTTCTGAATATCCAACTTCAGGTTATCAAAAAGCACCATTCTTTTATCTTTGCTTGACTTGAAAAAAAAAAGAAAAAGAAACAAGAAGAACACATTTTGCACAATCTTTACCATTTTATTTTTTCTCGTTTTTGGATTTGTAACAGATAGATCACAATTACGCATGTTCGCTTTCAGTTGGTGGGATGATAAGGGCACATTCCAGGCCGGTGACACAGTAACCATTAAGGCCAAAGTACTTGAGAATGCTGATAAGATTGACAAAAATGCTTTTAAGCCCATACTCACTGTGAATGGAAAGGCAGGGAACAGTTCCTATGTATCTACAGTGTTGTTAAATTTCCATGGAGACCCAAATGATTGGAAGATTTCCTTCACCCCCATCAGGGTTGGATTGTTTAATGTGCTCATCAATGAGGACCGTTATCAAGTTTATGATTCATCATTGCATTTCCAAGTTGAGCCAGGTTTAATTTAAACTTCATTTAAGAGAACTTAATTATGTATAGTAGGTGTTAACTGAACTACCATTTTAAATCAGTTGAAAGATTCTGCTGTTTTTAAGCAAAAGGAAAGCAACACTATTTTGTAAAATAAAAGTGTAGACTATAGAGCATTCTATCCATTCTTTGTTTATACCATGATGTTTTGGTTATTTTGGTTTTGCATGTGTCTAATAATACTAGATGCTATTATCTGACTGAAGGGAACATGTACCCGTCTGTGTGTGTTGTTTCATGGAAGGGAGTCAAATATGAGTTTGAAGCTGGTGCAAAAGCTACAATTATGGTACTCCTTAAAGATGCATTTGGGAACAGTATCTCTAAGACTACTGAAGTGTCTTATTTGCCTGATTTTAAGTTGTCTGTGCTACATGAAAATGGTTCTGTTGCAAGTGTGCCAGATATCTCCAACATGGGATGGAATGAGTTTGATTATATAATCATTGAGTTTATTGTGACGAAAGCTGGAAACTTCTCCTTGCGCATAGAAGGAGGAAATCAAACCCTGAATGGTTCTCCATTGCCATTGAACGTGAATCCAGGTTCTGTGCTTTAATTTCAATATGCTTATATTGTGTTTGGGGCCACTTACTAAGCTTGGTCAAGTAAGTTTTCTTCATACAGTAGGAGAAACCAGTAGTTATTTAGAATTTTTACTTGCATGCCTGATACATAAATAGCTCTAACATCAATGATGAGCATCTTTCAGTCCAGTGAGTAGAATTGAATTTCTTAGAATTTTGTATGTGGGGTTTTTGTCTTTGTTTCTTCTATATTTCATCACTTCACTTCTACCTGCAAATCTGCAATAGCTTGACTTCTCTATCTCTCTCGCTCTCCTTCAAATACCAGGAGCTATAGATGTCTCTAATTGTATTGCCAAGTGGAAGATTGAACCACATGCATGGCAGTTGGCTTCCAAGATGGAAATCTTTATACATCAGTTGGATCAATATGGAAATCTGGTTTCTGGACTGTATCCATTTGATGCTGAAGTCGTTGAAAGAGATACAAACTTGTCAATACCGATAGCAGATCTTCATTTTGAGGAAGTGGATGCTGGAATTCAGTTGTTTTCGTTTAGCAATTGGGAACCAGGGAACTTCCTGTTAACAATATATGATACCAAGTATAATAAAAGCATTTCCAATATGCCATATGTTTATACTGTTTTTGTAGGTAAAGTTTCATGCTAAGTCTCATAGAAATTTTATTGGTTGTGACATCATTTCAGACCTCTGCTTCTTTCCTTTTGGACTTCTGGTTTATTGCAATGTTTATATGTTTATATAATTCCCTATTGTTTGATCATTTATTGTTGCTGATAGAAACATTGCAGTTTTTCTCCACTTCCCTCTCTTGCTTTTCACTTAAATTAATCTCTTAAGATGTAGTGACTTCTTAATCATTTCACTATGTGCATTTTATTATTTTCCGTTGTGTTTTAACTTTTAAATGTAATTTCTATTTCATGTTCCTTTCTGAATAGGTTATTGTGATGGGGTGAAAAGTGTTGTTAATGGATCCGGTTTAAATGATTCAGTAGCTGGGGTAAAGGCAAAATTCTCTGTTTACTTAAATGACATCTATCAGTATCCCTCACCTGTTGAAGCAAACATACTTCAAGTACAAATTTTAAGAGAAAATGACTCTTACAGTGTTTCGCCAATCATATATCCTATGTTAAACAAATATGGTATTTTCAATGATCTACTTTTTATTACATTCATATATATATATATATATATATATATATAGGAAATGCGTATCGATGAGAAGTATTTATTGTAAGAGGTGAGAGGAGTAAATATTGACCATTGGATCTTATATAAATAGTTAAGATTAGAACATAAATAAATGTAATTTTTTAAGTGGTCACATGATCTTTAAGTAACTTTTAATCTTGACCATCCATGTATAATTGTATGGTCAAGATTTATTCCTCTCACCCTCTTACAATAAAAACTTCTCTCACTAGATATGCCCCATATATATATATATATATATTTATATATTTATTTATAATTGTATTTTGATTGTTATACGTGGATCTTGGTATCAGGGAGCAGAACAGCTTCAGGAGTGAGATATGATGGTATCAGTCACATGGAAATCCCCCCATCACCTTCAATAGAGCTGAGTAACAATGTAAGAAATATAAATATAAATTCTTGATGAACAGTTACTTGGAACTCTTAATGACATCTCTCACCTTGGTTTCAGTCTAATGGGAGCGGGAGCTCTGTAGTGGACAGTGCTTTTCATGTGGATTACACGCCTGAAAAAAGTGGCTTTTATGATATTCATGTATATTGTGGAAACATATTATTGAATGAGGGCCATTCATTCAGAAAAGAGGTAAAAGCAGGTACTAAGCTGTATTTACATGATATTAGTGTATGATTTCACAAGGTTGGCATAGTGAAGAATAAAAATAATTTTTTTTAAGTGGTTGAGAGAATGAGAGAAGATACAACCCCACAGAATGGAAGAGCTTTTAATAGGAAAGGATGGTTATTGAGGAAAGGTTTATTGCTTCTAATGGTAATTGATTTATAGTGTTCAGCTTAAGTACAAAATATATCCGTAGTATATATTTGTTAACTTTTTATTGCAAGGTTTATCTCAGATCTGTAGATAATTGTAGTATATATTTATTGTTTTAGAGACTCCCAATCATTTCTCATGAATGTGTTCTTTGCTTGCTGCAGGTGAAGTAAATATTTCCTTGTCAAGTGTTGTAAAGTTTTCTTCAAAGGTGCCAAAGCAATCGAAAAATGAAATAGTAGTGCAGCTTATGGATTCATTTTTAAACCCTGTCCTCTCGCAACAATCAAGGTTGAAATTAGAGATTGCTTCAAGTAATAGTTCTGTGTTTTCAACTTGGGACATTATGGATAATAAGGATGGGTCATACAGCTGCAGCTATATGGCTAAAGATGTTGGCACTTACGAGATTTGTGTTTCCTATGATGGCAAGCGTTTCTTGCCATGCCCCTTCAGTATCAATGTGTACAGCAGTAAGTTCAAACAGCAACACTGCTTATATATATATATATAGAATATGTTTTAAGGATTCTTTTGCTGGATGACTTACAGGTGAATATTTTCCCAAAGCCAACAATGATACAATATCTATTTGGGAGGATGAATCCATTGCCATTGATGCCTTAGCAAATGATTATTTTGCGGGTGATAATGCAAGTATAGTTGAATTCTCGAAAGTAAGATATGTAGTCCATTCATTCTGAAACCTCCTCTAAGCAGTCTCTTTCCTGTTACTCTATGTTGATTATAACTTTTCCCAGTTATCATTTACATTTTGGGAGGTGATGGATGGTTAACAAAGAAAGGATTTATTTTCTTCCAGCATTTAATTATCCTTTGATGGTCTAGCAATTCAGTCAATATGCACCTCAATATCTATTTACTGCATAATGCATAATTAACCGTAACTTGCTTATATTTGTGGCGAACATATGATAAAATTGGGCCATATAGTATAAACTTATGCTATCAAGCCTTATATAATGTACCAAACATGGTCTAACTGTTTCAGCATTACATTACAAAGTCTTTTTTAAAAGAGAGATATGTTTGAAGTTGTCAATAAATTAAATTAGAAAAAATTTTCATTGCATTATCCACTACCTTCATCTTTCTGTCTTCATATTCTTTTGGAATATGATAAATGACTCTTTCTCTGATATTTTGTTAGTCAGATCATGGTTCACTTATACAGAATGGAAGGATCTTTCGCTATACTCCTTATAAAGATTATTATGGCAATGATTCTTTTTGGTATACAATATCTGATATAAATGGAAATCAAGCCACTGCTTCCGTGTACATATCTGTTCTCAATATTCCACCTCAGTTTGCTTCTGTTCCAAGTCAACTGCAAGCAACAGAAGATTTGATAAGCCCAAGATTTGGGTAAGTATATGCAGCATTTATAAATATTTTTGAGGAATTCTGTAATGTTGTTTAGTTAATTGAATTGTCCTTTGCTATATGAGTATATGATATTATTGTGCCCTCTTGCAGTGGTTTTGCTGGGTTTGAGATAACTTATTCAAATCCAATGGAGAATATTTCTGTCAATTTGAGTGCACTATTTGAAAGTATACTTCTGTCTCCTGTGGTGATGCAATTTGGGCAAGCAATGTGGAGTAAACTTACCATTAATGTAGGAAATGAAACAACAAGCAGTTTACTACTAGAAGGCTCTGTGGAAGTAATTAATTTTGCGCTTCAGTCAATTCAGTATCTGGGGTATTTTTTATATTGTTATCTGATCTGCTTAAATTTATTTGTAATGCTCTTATTTTTTGGTAAAACTTTGTTTGTTCCAATGGTACAGACAGTATCTAATAATCTAATAAATTATTAATGTATGTTCCACATGGAAGTGCACTTTGATAAGGACACTTGGCAACATATTCCATGTATAAAAGACAGAATTATAACATTTTTTCACAAATAATATATCATCTGCTTGAACTCTGTATGACTTACAGTCCAACTTTCTGTTTGGTCTAAGAAGTCACTGCACATGACTGAGTTGTAAATGAATTCCTTGGTTTTAACAATGTGGTGAGTTTCAAGCCATCTGCAAGCCATAAATTTCATAGAACACGCATTATTTTGGACAGCATTTTTCTAATTTAGAAGTGTAATTTTTTTTTTTACTTTGATGAAGAAGTGTAAATGTTGTGCTGTGCTTCCAAAAATTATCATTATAATCAATAACTCTGGTTTTTTTTTTTTTTCTTTTTGGTTCTTCAGAAATGAGAATTTTTACGGTGGAGATACCATTCAAGTCTCTGCCAAGAATAAGAATGGAGTAAATTCATTGGGTGTTCCAATTTCTGTTGATCCAATCAATGACCCTCCATATATTAGAGCCCCTTACTTCATCATATTGAGGAGTAATGAAGATAAGACCCTTATCTTTGACAAAGAGAAAGACAATTTTGACTTTTTCATTGGAGATCCTGATCTTCTTAACTTCCCTGGTATGATTGGGAATATATATTTCTTGAGGTGATATTTTATAGCTTATGTCTAATGTAATATTTACAAGGTAAAACATGCAATTATATGTGACAGCGATAGCTATGATAATTTCTGGTCAATTGCAGCTAATCAGTAAAAGATACATTACATAATTGTACAATAGTTGGTTCTTTGGAGATTGATTGCATGGAAAACCAAATACATAGGATTTGTCATGTCAAGTCATAAATATGTAGACTTCTGATGTAAACTGTTCTTTACAAGTGAAAAATAACTGATACTCTGATAGTGTTGGTAAATTCTAGTTGAAGTGACTATTTCTTTTTTGTCTTCTTGATTGAGATTACCATTGATTATTAGGATGGCAACTATTTAAACTTATTTCTACTCCAGTTTAGCTAATGACTCATCATTCTAATGGTAACGCCTACCTTATTTTAATAGTAAGAATGGAGTGATAGATCATAGGTTATATTTTATGTGACAAAGTTCTCTGTCTGTGTGCGTACGTACATGTAATATTACTTAAAAAATCGAAAGTAGGGGAGAAACCAACAAGAAAAAAATGATAATCTACATTATTATGCTCCAAGTATAATTTTCTGCCTTAAGTAATGAATATTAAAGTAAGGGATTAGTAGGACTTTACTATGATGGAAAAGTAAAGAAGCTTTTCATTGTCCATTTCCAGATCCAAGAGTTTGTGTCTGACAATTTTTCTGCTTGACATAAATTATAAATTATATTGAACAATTTTAGAATTTAATAGACTACCTGCTTCATAATTTTGTAATTGACTTGATAATTTCTAAAAGAAAGTTTGGAGGCTTGACAGTCTGCTGATGGGTCATATGTCAGGTGGTCAGACTCATTTTCTGGTGGCGTTCTCTATGGAAGTAAATGATGGATTATTAGAAACAAATCTCCCAGCTCATTTGATAAATACAACTGAACTGAAGCACAGGATTAGTTATCAGTGGCAGCCTCTCCAGACATATGTTACTATCTCAGAGCATTTTATGGTCAAAGCTAATGGAATCAGATTTCAGGGCACAGTCAGTGACTGCAATAGTGTTATGCAGCAACTGTTCTATCAAGTGGGTGATGTTCTTTTACCTTGAAGTTTGTGGAGTGATCACGGACTTCAATATGAACACGTGCTATATGTTCCCATCACCAGTTAAAAATAAAGTCTAGACAAAAGTTTATGGCTAGTAGCAGATGCACTACCATCTGTTCCTTTATCATGACCAAAGTAGTGGAATTCATAGAACATTTAAAACTACTTATAGAAGTGAAGTTACACACACATATACTCACACACTATGTTCAGCAGTTTGGTGTACAAGTATAGTGCTCTACATTGTTGAGAAGGACCATAAGGTCTATATGAATACTACAGTATTTTGATAAGTAACATTTTCGCAAAACGGTAATTTGACCAAGCAACATATTTTTGACAAAAGATGGCATTGAGAAGCTTCGGAAGGTTTTGCAAGCAGCAGCTCTTACCTACTTTTCAAAGCACCCCAAAAGAAAACACCACCAATATATTATTTAGAAAGAAGTTGCTTATAAGTTTACTAAATACCTAAAACTGTTACTACAGAAAGGGTGATTAGAAGAATCAAGAACCTATTAGAAAGCAACATCAATTAAGTGATGTTTTGGAATAAAATAAACTTGTAGTTTCCTTTGTTTAATGTTATGGCAAAACCTGAGATATTTGATTGTGACTGTAATTTATTTATCTTATTTTGTACAGGGAGGTGAGCATGGAGCTGTTTTAACATTGACGTTGAATGACATGGGAAACCATGGGTGTTATCCAGATTGTGCAGAAGGGATGTCAATGCCGTTATATACTGAGGCTATGGTTAATTTATTGAGAAAGCAGCCAATGAGTTCATTTCTTGCTCACAGTAAGTAGCATATTTCATATCTTGAGTTGGCAATAGGGTTGCCACTTTATATTCTCAGCAACTTGCATCATTGTAATGGCCTGCCAGTGTTAAAACTTCGGGTTTGAATTAATAGATCTGCTGTCCAGACTTGTTTTGAGCCCTCGTAGCTTCATATTTACCTTCCCCGCTCAGTTGGCCTTCATTTCACTAGTCTTGAATCAAAGAAATAATTTTTAGAGAAACCTAGGGAGAAGATTTTTGTTTTCCTACACCTAGCATGAAAATTATGTCCTTACAAGCTCCAAGAGATTTGAAATTTGGTTGAAGGCATGTGATTTATAGAATTCATTAATATATATTTAATTATTTATATATTTCTACAAATAGATATAGAAGCATTTAGTTTCCAATTCATGGGCACCAAACAGAATTAGAGTCCTTCATGTTCTCAGATTTGGTTGTTTCCATGATCAGTTGATCAGAAATAGAAGCATACAGGTATTTCGTTTATATTATATGACTTATAAGCTCGTTCTATTTGTGGTAACAGCCTTAGGATCAATCATTGTCATTGAATTTTTAATAATGTTCTCTCTTGGAGTGTTGCTTCTATACTTCACTTGCAAATGTACAATTCTTCTTGTACATGAAAGGAGAAACCGTGACAAAAGGTCTTCAGAGCTATCGACTGCGCAAAGTTCCCAGGAACAAACTGTAAGTTTGCATAGCAATTATTTTACCATTTGGCATTTGCACATCAGCACATGGCGACTTAACAATGTTTTTGTTTTCCAACACCATTGCTTTGTTGCTTGAAGGAAATTACATGTTAAAAGATTCAATTCAGTTGTATTGGCATAGATACATTTTCCTACATTATTATTATTATCTGAAAAAATAGCATTAAATGACTCATCCATTGTTTCTTTTCCTTTCTTTTGGCCATATTCCTTTGCCTTTTTTTTACAATTACATGCAGCCAAGCATGAACATATCTGAGAATGCTACTTACTTCACTGGTTGCTGTTCAAGTCCTTCCTTGCTTGGTATTGGTATGAAATCCTCCAACTTTCGCCAAAGGTAAGTAGTTTGATTCAGTATGCTGCATAACTGTTTATGTTTGCTATGAGAATAGGAGGATAATTATTTTGAAAACCAAAAGAATGCAAAATACAAAAAAAATTATTTGTCTCAAAAGAAACATTGCTGGACAAACCAATTAAATTTGAGCATATGAAACTCACCAATGCAGCTCTAATGCTTGAACATGGGTTCTTTCATGATTCATAAACTAAAAATGGAAAAGTCAAGGGGAAAGTGGTTTATGATTTGATTATAGAATTGATGTTTTCTATTATGGAGAGACTTTATCGTTATTAGTTAGATATGATTTATTACATCATCTCTTAATCACTCAAATTATTATTTAATATATATAAAAATATTTTTAAAAATAAGTGCAATTCTAACATGATCTCCATAATTTTAATCATATTAAATAATGATCTTAGTGTCTATAAGAAACTATGTCCAACAAAGAATTACTCCATCATATTTTCCTTATAACTAAACTGAGCTTAATCTTTCCTTTAGCTTCAGTGCTTCACAAATAACTTCGTAGTCCAAACTTTCAGGTGCCGTCGTCTATATCAAATGGAGGAATCTATCAATGCAGTAAATCAATCCTCTCCTTCAACAAGTGAAACCCAGCATACAGTTGTACCTATCTCTACACCTCTTGCCATTGAGAGAGACCATAGCTCAAAATCAAACGTTTGAGCCTTTCTTATTTGGCCCAACATAAAGATGATTGTATTAATCTACCATATGGATTCAATTTTTGTGCCTCGTGTTATGTCTGCTATGTTTTAATTAATTTGTGTGTTACTAAATATAGGTGCTTATGAGTAGAGTTTGAATGGATTTAAATTAGCTTGGATCCAATATTTTGATCATCTAATTTTTTGAACCCCAGTCAAGGCCCAATTAATAACTAAATCGAGCTCAAGCCAACCTGAGGTTAATTTAGATAAAATGTTCAAAACTCAAATTGTTCTAAGCTTATTTTTATCGACCAGAATAAAACTAATAAAAATAAATTATCACAAAAGCTAGAAGTAGGGGTGTTCAGATTGGTTGAGAAAGATTTAACTTTATTTTTATTGTCACAAAAGCTAAAAGTAAAGGGTGTTCAGGTTGAGAAAGATTTAACTTTATTTTTATTGTCACAAAAGCTAAAAGTAAGGGGTGTTCAGATTGGTTGTCACATGTTTGACTTAATCTGAATTTAATTTATTTTTTTTATCAAGACAATTTTTTTAGACTTGAATCCGACTTGATTATAAGTTATGATTCAACTAATGATTGAGCAGAATTGGTCAATCTGATATTAGACAAAATGTATAAATTTAAATATATGCATTGTTAAGTCATAAAATTTTAGAAGTAAGAAACTAAAAATAAAGTATATTTTATAATATATATTTTGAAACAAATGATATTAAGATAAATACATTGTCATGTTATGTAAAAGTTATTAATATAAGTAAAGAAATTTTATTAGTTATAATTATAAAAAAATATAAATTTTAAAATAATATATGATATTGGACTGAGTTGAAACAACATGAAACATGATCCAAACTTGACTCAAAAACTCATTGAATCTAATTTTTTGAATCTGAAACCGTTCCAATAAGCTTTGGAGAAGGACAAATCAAGTATTGAACACCCTTAACTAAAAGCCTAAAAGTAAATTAGGACGAAATTTATTTTTATAATAATTTTTTTATTAAATTAACCTTAATAAATTGTAAGAATTTCATTTCTAAATAAGCACTTTTTGAAGTGGCTATCAAAACACAATTCAGCATATTTTAAAATCACACTTATTTTAAACACTATATACTACTTGAATGTTTTATAAAGGAAACTTATGAACAATGAAGAAATTATTATAATCATGTGTTGAGCACTGAACTATAGTCAGCATTGTCTCAGCCGGTTTAATAGAAAAAGACTAAAGTAATATATAATTTTATTATAAAAGCAAACAAAAAATAATAATAAATAGAAATAAGTGTTCATACAAATCTAATTCATCTCTTTCTAATTTTTATTTAATTTATTATATGTATTTATTATTTATTTAATTTATTATTATATATCAATTAACATAATTAAATAAAATTAAAAATAATACATAATAATATATTAAATAGATAATAGACATATAACAATAAATTAAATAAGTATTAAATTTTTTTTCTACAATTAGAGTTGAAATCAAGTCCGATCTATGTCTATAAAGTAAGGACAGAATTTAATAATAAATGTACATATAAATAAAAAAAAACTTATGGATAAAAAGCAAACAAATAATAATAGTAAATAAAAATGAGTGTTCATACAAATCTAATACTTGTGGAAGAATCTGCAGCACATATAAATAAAAATAATTTTATTATTTGCATACTTAGAATTTAATAATTAATTTATACTTCTTTCACATTAACATGTAATATATTTATTTTATTTTAAAATATGATATATAATAATATTTACTTACACTTATATTAAAATATAATATCTACACAAAATGTCAAATTTAATAATAATAAAAACATTTCCTAAATAAAAGTAGCAGAGGACCGTACCACTAACATGCAATGCTACTGGGTAACAACACTATTCCGTGCTTATAAACTGCCATCAACCGCTCAAACAATGTCCTTCACGAACTACCGTTCTTATTATGGCCATAAACTCCACATTCACACTGTGCTATGAAAATCTCACAAAAATGGAAGTCCTAACGCGCAGACTCATTCTCATTCTACTCTCTGCTTTCTCTTTCTTCTCAGTATCTTGTTCTGAATATCCAACTTCAGGTTATCAAAAAGCACCATTCTTTTATCTTTGCTTGACTTAAAAAAAAAAAAAGAAAAGAAAAAAGAAGAACACATTTTGCACAATCTTTACCATTTTATTTTTTCTCGTTTTTGGATTTGTAACAGATAGATCACAATTACCCATGTTCGCTTTCAGTTGGTGGGATGATAAGGGCACATTCCAGGCCGGTGACACAGCAACCATTAAGGCCAAAGTACTTGAGAATGCTGATAAGATTGACAAAAATGCTTTTAAGCCCATACTCACTGTGAATGGAAAGGCAGGGAACAGTTCCTATGTATCTACAGTGTTGTTAAATTTCCATGAAGACCCAAATGATTGGAAGATTTCCTTCACGCCCATCAGGGTTGGATTGTTTAATGTGCTCATCAATGAGGACCGTTATCAAGTTTATGATTCATCATTGCATTTCCAAGTTGAGCCAGGTTTAATTTAAACTTCATTTAAGAGAACTTAATTATGTATAGTAGGTGTTAACTGAACTACCATTTTAAATCAGTTGAAAGATTCTGCTGTTTTTAAGCAAAAGGAAAGCAACACTATTTTGTAAAATAAAAGTGTAGACTATAGAGCATTCTATCCATTCTTTGTTTATACCATGATGTTTTGGTTATTTTGGTTTTGCATGTGTCTAATAATACTAGATGCTATTGTCTGACTGAAGGGAACATGTACCCGTCTGTGTGTGTTGTATCATGGAAGGGAGTCAAATATGAGTTTGAAGCTGGTGCAAAAGCTACAATTATGGTACTCCTTAAAGATGCATTTGGGAACAGTATCTCTAAGACTACTGAAGTGTCTTATTTGCCTGATTTTAAGTTGTCTGTGCTACATGAAAATGGTTCTGTTGCAAGTGTGCCAGATATCTCCAACATGGGATGGAATGAGTTTGATTATATAATCATTGAGTTTATTGTGACGAAAGCTGGAAACTTCTCCTTGCGCATAGAAGGAGGAAATCAAACCCTGAATGGTTCTCCATTGCCATTGAACGTGAATCCAGGTTCTGTGCTTTAATTTCAATATGCTTATATTGTGTTTGGGGCCACTTACTAAGCTTGGTCAAGTAAGTTTTCTTCATACAGTAGGAGAAACCAGTAGTTATTTAGAATGCTTACTTCCATGCCTGATACATAAATAGCTCTAACATCAATGATGAGCATCTTTCAGTCCAGTGAGTTGAATTGAATTTCTTAGATTATCGTATGTGGGGTTTTTGTCTTTGTTTCTTCTATATTTCATCACTTCACTTCCACCTGCAAATCTGCAATAGCTTGACTTCTCTATCTCTCTCGCTCTCCTTCAAATACCAGGAGCTATAGATGTCTCTAATTGTATTGCCAAGTGGAAGATTGAACCACATGCATGGCAGTTGGCTTCCAAGATGGAAATCTTTATACATCAGTTGGATCAATATGGAAATCTGGTTTCTGGACTGTATCCATTTGATGCTGAAGTCGTTGAAAGAGATACAAACTTGTCAATACCGATAGCAGATCTTCATTTTGAGGAAGTGGATGCTGGAATTCAGTTGTTTTCGTTTAGCAATTGGGAACCAGGGAACTTCCTGTTAACAATATATGATACCAAGCATAATAAAAGCATTTCCAATATGCCATATGTTTATACTGTTTTTGTAGGTAAAGTTTAATGCTAAATCTCATAGAAATTTTATTGGTTGTGACATCATTTCAGACCTCTGCTTCTTTCCTTTTGGACTTCTGGTTTATTGCAATGTTTATATGTTTATATAATTCCCTATTGTTTGATCATTTATTGTTGCTGATAGAAACATTGCAGTTTTTCTCCACTTCCCTCTCTTGCTTTTCACTTAAATTAATCTCTTAAGATGTAGTGACTTCTTAATCATTTCACTATGTGCATTTTATTATTTTCCGTTGTGTTTTAACTTTTAAATGTAATTTCTATTTCATGTTCCTTTCTGAATAGGTTATTGTGATGGGGTGAAAAGTGTTGTTAATGGATCCGGTTTAAATGATTCAGTAGCTGGGGTAAAGGCAGAATTCTCTGTTTACTTAAATGACATCTATCAGTATCCCTCACCTGTTGCAGCAAACATACTTCAAGTACAAATTTTAAGAGAAAATGACTCTTACAGTGTTTCGCCAATCATATATCCTATGTTAAACAAAAATGGTATTTTCAATGATCAACTTTTTATTACATTCATATATATATAAGGAGCGTATATGATGAGAGAAGTGTTTATTGTAAGAGGTGAGAGGAGTAAATCTTAACCACTGGATCTTATATGAATAGTCAAGATTAGAACATAAATAAATGTGATTTTTTTAAGTGGTCACATGATCATTAAATAACTTTTAATCTTGATCATCTATGTATGATTATATAGTCAAGATTTACTCCTCTCACTCTCTCACAATAAAAACTCCTCTCACTAGATATACCCATATATATATATATTTATTTATTTATAATTGTATTTTGATTGTTATATGTGGATCTTGGTATCAGGGAGCAGAACAGCTTCAGGAGTGAGATATGATGGTATCAGTCACATGGAAATCGCCCCATCACCTTCAATAGAGCTGAGTAACAATGTAAGAAATACAAATATAAATTCTTGATGAACAGTTACTTGGAACTCTTAATTACATCTCTCACCTTGGTTTCAGTCTAATGGGAGCGGGAGCTCTGTACTGGACAGTGCTTTTCATGTGGATTACACGCCTGAAAAAAGTGGCTTTTATGATATTCATGTATATTGTGGAAACATATTATTGAATGAGGGCCATTCATTCAGAAAAGAGGTAAAAGCAGGTACTAAACTGTATTTACATGATATTAGTGTATGATTTCACAAGGTTGGCATAGTGAAGAATAAAAATAATTTTTTTTAAGTGGTTGAGAGAATGAGAGAAGATACAACCCCACAGAATGGAAGAGCTTTTAATAGGAAAGGATGGTTATTGAGGAAAGGTTTATTGCTTCTAATGATAATTGATTTATAGTGTTCAGCTTAAGTAAAAAATATATCCGTAGTATATATTTGTTAACTTTTTATTGCAAGGTTTATCTCAGATCTGTAGATAATTGTAATATATATTTATTGTTTTAGAGACTCCCAATCATTTCTCATGAATGTGTTCTTTGCTTGCTGCAGGTGAAGTAAATATTTCCTTGTCAAGTGTTGTAAAGTTTTCTTCAAAGGTGCCAAAACAATCGAAAAATGAAATAGTAGTGCAGCTTATGGATTCATTTTTAAACCCTGTCCTCTCGCAACAATCAAGGTTGAAATTAGAGATTGCTTCAAGTAATAGTTCTGTGTTTTCAACTTGGGACATTATGGATAATAAGGATGGGTCATACAGCTGCAGCTATATGGCTAAAGATGTTGGCACTTACGAGATTTGTGTTTCCTATGATGGCAAGCGTTTCCTGCCATGCCCCTTCAGTATCAATGTGTACAGCAGTAAGTTCAAACAGCAACACTGCTTATATATATATATATATATAGAATATGTTTTAAGGATTCTTTTGCTGGATGACTAACAGGTGAATATTTTCCCAAAGCCAACAATGATACAATATCTATTTGGGAGGATGAATCCATTGCCATTGATGCCTTAGCAAATGATTATTTTGCGGGTGAAAATGCAAGTATAGTTGAATTCTCGAAAGTAAGATATGTAGTCCATTCATTCTGAAACCTCCTTTTAGCATTCTCTTTCCTGTTACTCTATGTTGATTATAACTTTTCCCAGTTATCATTTACATTTTGGGAGGTGATGGATGGTTAACAAAGAAAGGATTTATTTTCTTCCAGCATTTAATTATCCTTTGATGGTCTAGCAATTCAGTCAATATGCACCTCAATATCTATTTACTGCATAATGCATAATTAACCGTAACTTGCTTATATTTGTGGCGAACATATGATAAAATTGGGCCATATAGTATAAACTTATGCTATCAGGCGTTATATAATGTACCAAACATGGTCTAACTGTTTCAGCATTACATTACAAAGTCTTTTTTAAAAGAGAGATATGTTTGAAGTTGTCAGTAAATTAAATTAGAAAAAATTTCCATTGCATTATCCACTACCTTCATCTTTCTGTCTTCATATTCTTTTGGAATATGATAAATGACTCTTTCTCTGATATATTTTTAGTCAGATCATGGTTCACTTATACAGAATGGAAGGATCTTTCGCTATACTCCTTATAAAGATTATTATGGCAATGATTCTTTTTGGTATACAATATCTGATATAAATGGAAATCATGCCACTGCTTCCGTGTACATATCTGTTCTCAATATTCCACCTCAGTTTGCTTCTGTTCCAAGTCAACTGCAAGCAACAGAAGATTTGATAAGCCCAAGATTTGGGTAAGTATATGCAGCATTTATAAATATTTTTGAGGAATTCTGTAATGTTGTTTAGTTAATTGAATTGTCCTTTGCTATATGAGTATATGATATTATTGTGCCCTCTTGCAGTGGTTTTGCTGGGTTTGAGATAACTTATTCAAATCCAATGGAGAATATTTCTGTCAATTTGAGTGCACTATTTGGAAGTATACTTCTGTCTCCTGTGGTGATGCAATTTGGGCAAGCAATGTGGAGTAAACTTACCATTAATGTAGGAAATGAAACAACAAGCAGTTTACTACTAGAAGGCTCTGTGGAAGTAATTAATTTTGCGCTTCAGTCAATTCAGTATCTGGGGTATTTTTTATATTGTTATCTGATCTGCTTAAATTTATTTGTAATGCTCTTATTTTTTGGTAAAACTTTGTTTGTTCCAATGGTACAGACAGTACCTAATAATCTAATAAATTATTAATGTATGTTCCACATGGAAGTGCACTTTGATAAGGACACTTGGCAACATATTCCATGTATAAAAGACAGAATGATAACATTTTTTCACAAATAATATATCATCTGCTTGAACTCTGTCTGACTTACAGTCCAACTTTCTGTTTGGTCTAAGAAGTCACTGCACATGACTGAGTTGTAAATGAATTCCTTGGTTTTAACAATGTGGTGAGTTTCAAGCCATCTGCATGCCATAAATTTCATAGAACAAGCATTATTTTGGAAAGCATTTTTTTTTTTTTACTTTGATGAAGAAGTGTAAATGTTGTGCTGTGCTTCTCATTTAGAAGTGTATTTTTTTTTTTTTTCTGTTGACTTTCATGAAGAAGTGTAAATGTTGTGCTGTGCTTCCAAAAATTATCATTATTATCAATAACTCTGGTTTTTTTTTTTTCTTTTTGGTTCTTCAGAAATGAGAATTTTTACGGTGGAGATACCATTCAAGTCTCTGCCAAGAATAAGAATGGAGTAAATTCATTGGGTGTTCCAATTTCTGTTGATCCAATCAATGACCCTCCATATATTAGAGCCCCTTACTTCATCATATTGAGGAGTAATGAAGATAAGACCCTTATCTTTGACAAAGAGAAAGACAATTTTGACTTTTTCATTGGAGATCCTGATCTTCTTAACTTCCCTGGTATGATTGGGAATATATATTTCTTGAGGTGATATTTTATAGCTTATGTCTAATGTAATATTTACAAGGTAAAACATGCAATTATATGTGACAGCGATAGCTATGATAATTTCTGGTCAATTGCAGCTAATCAGTAAAAGATACATTACATAATTGTACAATAGTTGGTTCTTTGGAGATTGATTGCATGGAAAACCAAATACATAGGATTTGTCATGTCAAGTCATAAATATGTAGACTTCTGATGTAAACTGTTCTTTACAAGTGAAAAATAACTGATACTCTGATAGTGTTGGTAAATTCTAGTTGAAGTGACTATTTCTTTTTTGTCTTCTTGATTGAGATTACCATTGATTATTAGGATGGCAACTATTTAAACTTATTTCTACTCCAGTTTAGCTAATGACTCATCATTCTAATGGTAACGCCTACCTTATTTTAATAGTAAGAATGGAGTGATAGATCATAGGTTATATTTTATGTGACAAAGTTCTCTGTCTGTGTGCGTACGTACATGTAATATTACTTAAAAAATCGAAAGTAGGGGAGAAACCAACAAGAAAAAAATGATAATCTACATTATTATGCTCCAAGTATAATTTTCTGCCTTAAGTAATGAATATTAAAGTAAGGGATTAGTAGGACTTTACTATGATGGAAAAGTAAAGAAGCTTTTCATTGTCCATTTCCAGATCCAAGAGTTTGTGTCTGACAATTTTTCTGCTTGACATAAATTATAAATTATATTGAACAATTTTAGAATTTGATAGACTACCTGCTTCATAATTTTGTAATTGACTTGATAATTTCTAAAAGAAAGTTTGGAGGCTTGACAGTCTGCTGATGGGTCATATGTCAGGTGGTCAGACTCATTTTCTGGTGGCGTTCTCTATGGAAGTAAATGATGGATTATTAGAAACAAATCTCCCAGCTCATTTGATCAATACAACTGAACTGAAGCACAGGATTAGTTATCAGTGGCAGCCTCTCCAGACATATGTTACTATCTCAGAGCATTTTATGGTCAAAGCTAATGGAATCAGATTTCAGGGCACAGTCAGTGACTGCAATAGTGTTATGCAGCAACTGTTCTATCAAGTGGGTGATGTTCTTTTACCTTGAAGTTTGTGGAGTGATCACGGACTTCAATATGAACACGTGCTATATGTTCCCATCACCAGTTAAAAATAAAGTCTAGACAAAAGTTTATGGCTAGTAGCAGATGCACTACCATCTGTTCCTTTATCATGACCAAAGTAGTGGAATTCATAGAACATTTAAAACTACTTATAGAAGTGAAGTTACACACACATATACTCACACACTATGTTCAGCAGTTTGGTGTACAAGTATAGTGCTCTACATTGTTGAGAAGGACCATAAGGTCTATATGAATACTACAGTATTTTGATAAGTAACATTTTCGCAAAACGGTAATTTGACCAAGCAACATATTTTTGACAAAAGATGGCATTGAGAAGCTTCGGAAGGTTTTGCAAGCAGCAGCTCTTACCTACTTTTCAAAGCACCCCAAAAGAAAACACCACCAATATATTATTTAGAAAGAAGTTGCTTATAAGTTTACTAAATACCTAAAACTGTTACTACAGAAAGGGTGATTAGAAGAATCAAGAACCTATTAGAAAGCAACACCAATTAAGTGATGTTTTGGAATAAAATAAAATTGTAGTTTCCTTTGTTTAATGTTATGGCAAAACCTGAGATATTTGATTGTCACTGTAATTTATTTATCTTATTTTGTACAGGGAGGTGAGCATGGAGCTGTTTTAACATTGACATTGAATGACATGGGAAACCATGGGTGTTATCCAGATTGTGCAGAAGGGATGTCAATGCCGTTATATACTGAGGCTATGGTTAATTTATTGAGAAAGCAGCCAATGAGTTCATTTCTTGCTCACAGTAAGTAGCATATTTCATATCTCGAGTTGGCAATAGGGTTGCCACTTTATATTCTCAGCAACTTGCTTCATTGTAATGGCCTGCCAGTGTTAAAACTTCGGGTTTGAATTAATAGATCTGCTGTCAAGACTTGTTTTGAGCCCTCATAGCTTCATATTTACCTTCCCCGCTCAGTTGGCCTTCATTTCACTAGTCTTGAATCAAAGAAATAATTTTTAGAGAAACCTAGGGAGAAGATTTTTGTTTTCCTACACCTAGCATGAAAATTATGTCCTTACAAGCTCCAAGAGATTTGAAATTTGGTTGAAGGCATGTGATTTATAGAATTCATTAATATATATCTAATTATTTATATATTTCTACAAATAGATATAGAAGCATTTAGTTTCCAATTCATGGGCACCAAACAGAATTAGTGTTCTCAGATTTGGTCGTTACCATAATCATTTGATCAGAAATAGAAGCATACAGATATTGCGTTTATATTATATGACTTATAAGCTCGTTCTATTTGTGGTAACAGCCTTAGGATCAATCATTGTCATTGAATTTTTAATAATGTTCTCTCTTGGAGTGTTGCTTCTATACTTCACTTGCAAATGTACAATTCTTCTTGTACATGAAAGGAGAAACCGTGACAAAAGGTCTTCAGAGCTATCGACTGCGCAAAGTTCCCAGGAACAAACTGTAAGTCTGCATGGCAATTATTTTACCATTTGGCATTTGCACATCAGCACATGGCGACTTAACAACTTTTTTGTTTTCCAACACCATTGCTTTGTTGCTTGAAGGAAATTACATGTTAAAAGATTCAATTCAGTTGTATTGGCATAGATACATCTTCCTACATTATTATTATTATCTGAAAAAATAGCATTAAATGACTTATCCATTGTTTCTTTTCCTTTCTTTTGGCCATATTCCTTTGCCTTTTTTTTACAATCGGATGCAGTCAAGCATGAACATATCTGAGAATGCTACGTACTTCACTGGTTGCTGTTCAAGTCCTTCCTTGCCGCTTGGTATTGGTATGAAATCCTCCAACTTTCGCCAAAGGTAAGTAGTTTGATTCAGTATGCTGCATAACTGTTTATGTTTGCTATGAGAATAGGAGGATAATTATTTTGAAAACCAAAAGAATGCAAAATCCAAAAAAATTTATTTGTCTCAAAAGAAGCATTGCTGGACAAATCAATCAAATTTGAGCATATGAAACTCACCAATGCAGCTCTAATGCTTGAACATGGGTTCTTTCATCATTCATAAACTAAAAATGGAAAAGTCAAGGGGAAAGTGGTTTATGATTTGATTATAGAATTGATGTTTTTTATTATGGAGAGACTTTATCGTTATTAGTTAGATACGATTTATTACATCATCTCTTAAGCACTCAAATTATTATTTAATATATATAAAAATATTTTTAAAAATAAGTGCAATTCTAACATGATCTCCATAATTTTAATCATATTAAATAATGATCTTAGTGTCTATGAGAAACTACGTTCAACTAAGAATTACTCCATCATATTTTCCTTATAACTAAACTGAGCTTAATCTTTCCTTTAGCTTCAGTGCTTCACAAATAACTTCGTAGTCCAAACTTTCAGGTGCCGTCGTCTATATCAAATGGAGGAATCTATCAATGCAGTAAATCAATCCTCTCCTTCAACAAGTGAAACCCAGCATACAGTTGTACCTACCTCTACACCTCTTGCCATTGATAGAGACCATAGCTCAAAATCAAACGTTTGAGCCTTTCTTATGTGGCCCAACATAAAGATGATTGTATTAATCTACCATATGGATTCAATTTTTGTGCCTCGTGTTATGGCTGCTATGTTTTAATTAATTTGTGTTACTAAATATAGGTGCTTATGAGTAGAGTTGGAATGGATTTAAATTAGCTTGGATCCAATATTTTGATCAGCTAATTTTTTGAACCCCAGTCAAGGCCCAATTAATAACTAAATCGAGCTCAAGCCAACCTGAGGTTAATTTAGATAAAATGTCCAAAACTCAAATTGTTCTAAGCTTATTTTTATCAACTAGAATAAAACTAATAAAAATAAATTATCACAAAAGCTAGAAGTAGGGGGTGTTCAGATTGGTTGAGAAAGATTTAATTTTATTTTTATTATCAAGACAATTTTTTTAGACTTGAATCTGACTTGATTATGAGTTATGACTCAACTAATGATTGAGCAGAATTGGTCAATCTGATATTAGATAAAATGTATAAATTTAGATATATGCATAGTTAAGTCATAAAATTTTAAAAGTAAAAAACTAAAAGTAAAGTATATTTTATAATATATATTTTGAAACAAATGATATTAAGATAAATACATTGTCATGTTATGTAAAAGTTATTAATATAAGTAAAGAAATTTTATTATTTATAATTATAAAAAATATAAATTTTAAAATAATATATGACATTGGACTAAGTTGAAACAACATGAAACATGATCTAAATTTGACTCAAAAATTCATTGAATCTAATTTCTTGAATCTGAAACCGTTCCAATGAGCTTTGGAGAAGGACAAATCAAGTGCTGAATACCCTTAACTAAAAGCCTAAAAGTAACTTAGGCCGAAATTTATTTTTATAATATTTTTTTTTTAAATTAACCTTAATAAATTGTAAAAATTTCATTTCTAAATAAGCACTTTTAGAAGTGGGTATCAAAACACAATTCAGCATATTTTAAAATCACACTTATTTTAAACACTATATACTACTTGAATGTTTTATAAAGGAAACTTATGAACAATGAAGAAATTATTATAATAATGTGTGTTGATATGAGTAAAAAAATTTAAAAAATTTTTAAGTATTTAATTTTTGATTCAATCTTAGAATTTATTTATATAAAAAAATTATTAAGAGTAATTTTATTTAAACGTATAATTATATTTTAAAAAATTAATCTTTTAATATAATGATATTTTAGAAGAAAAAAGATTATTATAGATTTAAAATTACATAAGAGTAATCATCAAGGTACATTAATTATTATCTCAGATCCTACAAAAAGAAAAAAGAAAAAGGGAAAAAGTGAGAGAACTGATAAATCATAATGCCGTAATGCCATTGGCAGTGATGGCATTTATTATCAAGTGATTAATCCTTAATGCCCATGAGCCCACAGCCTAGCAGTGAAGTCGGTGTAGATTGGACTTTGGAGTGTGGACTGTGAAAGTCTGAATGAAATGCAAACCAACAACGGCACGCAACAGTGCAGCGAATACAACTTGGTCAGCACTCAGCACTGAACAATAGTCAGCATTGTCTCAGCCGGTTTAATAGAAAAAGACTAAAGTAATATATAATTTTATTATAAAAGCAAACAAAAAATAATAATAAATAGAAATAAGTGTTCATACAAATCTAATTCATCTCTTTCTAATTTTTATTTAATGTATTATATGTATTTATTATTTATTTAATTTATTATCATATATCAATTAAATAATTAAATAAAGTTAAAAATAATACATAATAATATATTAAATAGATAATAGACACATAACAATAAATTAAATAAGTATTAATTTTTTTCTCTAATCAGAGTTGAAATCAAGTCCAATCTATGTCTATGTAAGGACAGAATTTAATAATAAATGTACATATAAATAAAAAAAACTTATGGACAAAAAGCAAACAAATAATAATAGTAAATAAAAATGAGTGTTCATACAAATCTAATACTTGTGGAAGAATCTGCAGTACATATAAATAAAAATAATTTTATTATTTGCATACTTAGAATTTAATAATTAATTTATACTTCTTTCACATTAACATGTAATATATTTATTTTATTTTAAAATATGATATATAATAATATCTACTTACACTTATATTAAAATATAATATCTACACAAAATATCAAATTTAATAATAATAAAAACATTTCCTAAATAAAAGTAGCAGAGGAGCGTACCACTAACATGCAATGCTACTGGGTAACAACACTATTCAGTCTATTTTGCCTAGCCAATGCACATACTATGGCCATTTATTAATTTGGACTTTTTCTCCGAAACCGACCCTTCATGCTCTCTCCCCTTTCTTCCATGTTCATAGTATTGTTTTGCTGCTCTATGCATGCCCCCATTGACAATGAAAGACAACACCACCTTTACATTCTTTTTGGATATTTATGATTAAGTGAAAAAAGTGGTAAAATAATAATAATATAATTAATGATATAAAAAATAAAAATAGTAAAAAAATCATAACTGAAAAGAAAAAGCGAACGACATATGACTTTTAAAAAGATTTATTTTTTCCTCCTATATTGGCAGCTTTTGCATCGTTACACATATCGAAACGTTGCCGTTTGGGCCGCACCCCCACATCCCAATCAAATTGCTTCTTCACTTCCCTTAGGTTTGGGTGTGGCAGTGGCAGTGGCAGTCCACTGTGGCTCTATGGTTTTTAGATGGGTCCAACTTAACGGACACAAATCTTGGCGCTATATTGGTAATGTGTAAGTAACACTAACAATGAAACTATCCATAAGCCATGATCCTCCTTTTCAGGACAAAAATACAAGAAAATATTAATAAGAAATTCACACCGAAGTGAGATTTTGGTCAAAAGCACGAGAGCTCAGTTTGCATATATATTTTTTTATAAAAGTAAACAACAAACACCAAAAGTAGAATCCAGCCTTTCCTCCAATGGATCAAACAAAACACCTTTGGTTAGGTGAAAAATAAAAATTAAATAAACCAACCAAAACGGATAAAACCCAAAAAGACATGATAAATCCACAGAATCAAAGCTACCCCATTAACAACCATTTCACTTCTAGAAAAACAACTATGAGACATGAACTTGAAAGTGTGTGTGTTTAGTTCAACTGTTCAAGTGACCAAGTATATGGGCATGGCTGAGGTAGACATCCTCTGCTGCTGCTGCTGTTGTTGTTGTTCCATGGTGAGTTCCCTGAGACTCAAGTAAGGTATGTCCACCTCACCCTTCGCCAGAGGGGTCAGTGTCCCTGCAAGAGGACCAGAAGATGGGCGGCTAGTGGTTCGGTAGGGCGTGGTGGACCCACTTCTGCTCTCGGTTAAGTACACTGGCCCTGAGATGGAGGCCCTGAAGGCACGAGCCCTGGCTTGGTGAACGTCGTCGTCATGGTAGTGGTGGTGATCACGGTGGCGATGAGTCCACCTCCATTTGAAGAAGAAGAGGGCGTTTTTCCACCAGCGCTTCTTCTTGGGCTTGTGAATCTTGGTCCTTGGATCGTCCTTGGAAATGGGCTTCTGAAGCTTGAAGTGTATGGAGTCTATGGATCTTGTTGCTGTCTCCCGCTGCTTGTGCTTCATGGCTTCTTCCAAGACCTGCTTTTGAGAAGGGCAGAGAAAAAAACAGTTATGACAATGAAAAAAGATGACATTTTTATAGGAATTGGAGAGAGAGAGAGAGGACCTGAAAATAATTGATTTGGGGGTCAAAGCCATAGTCACTGAAGTGTTGGGGGTCTGGCATTGGAAAAACTGGGGACTTGTTGGACATTGTGTGATGATTGATGGGTTTGCTAAAATTTCTGATTTTTTCTATTTGGTAGTTGGTAGTTTTGAGAGCAGAAACAGGGGTGGTGCAGTGTTTACTTGAGCAGAAAGAGAGAGGAAAATAGAGTGGGGAGAAAGAGAGGGGAATAGGGTGTTTTGTCTTTTTGCTTTGGGGGCTCAAGGTGTGTGAGAGTTGGTAAACCCTAGTAAATGCGCTTCACATTTTTTGGTACCCTCACATTTAATAACGTCATTCATTTGCTTCGTTTCGAGAAAACGCAGGCAACTACAGATTGCTTCACTTCAAGTAAATAACCGTGGGTCAATTTTGTAGGGCCTAAGTACCCACTTGATCTTGGAAATGAGAATTACAATTAAATAACAATAAGGAGAAAAATTCTTTTCCTCTTCGTGGGGATACCTGTCAAGTATCAACTATCACTGTTTTTCTTTTTCTTTTGTTTTTTTAAACGAATTATCAGTGTTTTAATTCGTTGTACCAAAAAAGAAATTGTTTTAATACTTTAATAATTAATGCCTTTTTATAATTATTTGTTCACACAACCTTATCGCTTTAATAAGCTTTTCAAAAGTTAATATTGTATTTCCTTTGACATAAGGATTAAATTGATATTATTTGCATATTTTTTTTAACATCAATTTTAATTAAATTTAAACCATCTCTTTTTTTTAATAAACATATAATGTCATGTTAGGAGGGAGAAAAAAAAAAAAACAACTCCTGCATAAAACTCACCATCTTCCCAAAAACTCGGTATTAAAGTTACTGTGTCATTTTCTGTCAATCATGTTTTTAAGTAGTAAAAAGAGAAGATACCAATCTTTGCATTATTTGATTTTTATACATAAAAAGTGATTTATTTTTAGCAGAATAATTAATGTATGAAAAAAAAGTATGTGAGATTGAGAGTTAAAATTAACGCAAAAAATTGTGCAAATATTATTTATAATATATGTCTCACTCTCCCTACCTCTTTTGGTTTTGTTTGTTTTATTCTTCCCTCTAATATGCCTCCTTTTATTATTTATTTTTCTGTTACGTTTATAAGAAATGCTGGCATGCTTGCCCTTATATGGTTAAATATTGCTAAAACACTTACGTAAGCACAACAATGTCTAGTCCATTACTCCATTGTATTTGTTTGTGTGGCCATTTTCAGTGCAGAAGGGTGAATAGTTGTTGTTAGACAACCATAGGATGGTGATACTTCTACCAAGAGCTTCGAAACGGGTTGGGCCCATAATTAATTGGGCCATGTTGGGTTGCCCATCCAATTAGAATGTTGGATGAGCTAGATTGTCAAAAATACTTTGAACTTCATAAAAATCAATGAAACTTTTTTTTTATATTTAAATGGGTTCGATGGACCAACTACCAGGAACACCATAGCATGCCTCAACCCATTAAAATTCGTTCTTCCCGTTATATTTAGTTTGCGACTCATTGATATGCTAACAATATACCAACTAGACAAGCCTCAACTCATTTTAATAGTTCTAAGATCCTCGTTGCAAAAATTGAAGTCTAAAGGAACAAAGCTGTTATAAGTTATAACGTTACTCGTCTAATTACTCAATTAGCAAGTTGCAAATGATGCTACTGTGAGTATGCGATGATGAAAATTACAATCAGCTTGGATGTATCATAATCCTTGTTTAAGGCTTGGATTTGTTTAAAAGATGCATTGTGAAATAAACTTAACTACCACATACATGATGAGGAGTGATTATTATTTATTCTTTTATTTAACATATGTCATGTGCTTTTACCCCGCCCCCCCCCAAAAAAAGAAAGAAAACCATATGTACTGTGTTATATACGCTTTCCACGAGTTTCAATGTAAAGTATGGGCCTAGCCTAATGATCAATAACAAATTTGTGGTGTGTTAACCTTAATTTTACCCCTTTTTAAAGTTATTTAAAAAGTTTTAAGTTATTAGTGAGTCATATAAAGTGTCAATATGCCAACAATAGTTGAGACAATTAATAAAGACGAACTGTGTCAACTAAGTTAAATGGAACTCAAATTGTGTTAGGATCTATTGTCAGTAGATTATCTACAATTATCTTTGTAGATGCTTATTAAGTTTAGAGACTTGCTCTAACCTAAATTTTTTCCCACCAAAAAAATGAAGTGACAATATTGTTTACTCATATTTATTAAAGACTTCAACCAAAATTAGAAGGATCTCCTAATTCTAGATGTTAATCTTTAAGATAATCTAGGTCAGGCCAAACTTGTTACGGGCTAGCCTGATCATATGTAGGCTGCAGGTAAGGTCTTCTCGGCCTGTTGGCCCGAATTCTTTTTTTAAAAAAACATTATTTTATACTTTTAACACTTAAAATTTTTATTCTTATACTTCATCACTATATTTTTCTTTCGTAAACTTTTTTTTAGGTAGATTGGAAAACAATGAAAGCAACTAACTTCGAATAAATAAAACTCCTATAAAGTTAGCTAGCAGCATCAAGGGTAATAAGCTTGGAGAAGTTGAGCTCTAAATCTAGAGACGAACTTCACTGGATGCACCAAGCTTAGCAAGGTGGTCAGCACAATTATTGCCTTCATGGAAAGTGTGCAGCAAATGAACTTCCAAACTTCTATATGAACAACTCTTGGATATCACTGATGAGGACGAATTGGGGATAGAAAGGAGGGTTTTGATCACAAACAAGCAACTTATAGCCATTGTCCCATGCAATACGTAAACCTTGTCTCAATGCAAAGAGTTCTGCCACTATCTTGGAGGCCACACACATTGAACCAATAAACCTCATCGACCAGTGTCCATTCTTATCACGCAACAACTCACTACAATTTGCATTTTTGGGGTTGTCCAAAAAACTCTCTTCAACGTTAAGTTTATAGAACACCTATAGGAGGAAGGGACCAAGAAACTAAACATTGAAGTGTAGGTTTTTCTATGTCAACTAGCAAGCATCGAAATGAATAGTACATGTAGAATAACTTTTGCATGACCTCATTTAAAGGGGTTTTCCTCACCTTAAACATGACTTTATTTTTATTACACTATATTACCCACAGAGCCGCAAGGAAGAGACTGCCAAGGGAATTAGAGAGCCAATGAACTCACTCCTTAGTGGTAGGGGTGAAAAAGCTTGAATGCACTATAAAACCAAGTTTTTGCCAAACAGGGATGATCATTGGGCAATCCCAAAAGTAATGGAGAATGGTTTCATCATAGAGTTGACACTTATTGCATATAGTAGAGGCCGTAAAATGACGAAATCATAACTCATTTGTAGGAATAGCATCATGTAGCATAAGTCAGACTAGAAAACGTACTTTATCAAGTGATGATAATTTCCATACCCAATACCATAACTCGGTGGAAAAGTTCAACAAACATCAAATAAAATTATTTTTGTGACATAAATATTAATTTATATTAGAAAAAACTAAGGGTAAAATCATTTACATATCATAAAAAAATTAATTAAATAATTAAATATCGGGATAGCAAGTTAGCCTGAGCCAAAATCAAGTTAGCCCAATCGAACTAAAATGCATTCAAAATTCAATTTTCTCATGTCTAAAAATCTTAATTTAAGTGGTACTAAGTTCTTAAAAAAACTACTTAATTTTTTATTATATATAAAAAGGAAGTTACTTAATTTCGAAATGATATTTCATTAATATTATTTTGTCTCCATTTAGTCTATATAATCTTCACACAAGATGTTAGATCTCCTTTTAAAATGCACATTGTCCCCTAATTTATTAGTCTTATTGCACTTTTCACCCTCATTTATATAATTAAGTACTTTACACCCTAATTTAATCATATTCATTGCAATTCTCACCTTTTATTAAAATTAAATTATATTTAAGAATATTTGACATGAATATTTTAGTTTATAAGTTTTCTAAGAATCTTAATATAGAAAACTACAATTAAAACATAAGGATTTTAGATTCATGATTCCTACAAATAAAAGTGTAAGAAAACGTTAACTTTTATCCATGAATAGTTGGTAGACTGTATTCTAAGAGCGAGCGCTAGAGACATTACAAAACTCACTTTCTATTCTTTTGTCTTTTCTTTATGCTTCTTCTACTTTAGTGATGGTAAAGGAAGAAGAAACTCTGACGGCCAGGAATAGACCTAGAGTTTTAGGCAAAAACTTTTACGTAAATATTGGTAACTTCCATCAAGTTAGCAGTTACTGTAATTGTAAAGTTGCACTTTCCTTTTTACCCAATAAGAATTTAACTCATTAACTTAATTTAATTACTTATTAAACTAATAAAATAAGTCACAAGTCCATCACATGAGACATTTAATCTAATGTTCTCCCACTTGACTCATGTGACATTACATTCTTTATAATTTGATAAGTCTGTCAAAATATAATATGAATTCATATATATAGTCAAACTCTTCTTTACATTGGATACATCATTCATCATGATTAAGAATAAACTAACATGAGTCATGGCAGTCGTATATCATATAATCAACATAGTCCCTTCTATGTACCACAGAATTAGTCATCTCCTTGACATGACCTATAAATGGGAAGCACATAATTGTCTAACAATAATGTCTTTATTAAAGACAGAACTTATTATAATCATTCCTATTCAATCATGTATACAAACTAGGAAAACAGTTAAGACAGAAACATATTCATTCATGAGCTCAGAGTGTCAAAGTACATAAAACATCATCATTAACATAATATACAATAATGCTCATACTTTCAACATGTCCACTATATGTTTTGGGCGGTAACCCTTTCGTCAAAGGATCAACAATCATAAAGTCGATGCTAACGTGCTTTATTAACACTCTATATTTCTGAACTTCTTCTTTAACAGTAAAGTATTTCAATTCCATATGTTTAGCACCTTTAGAATACTTGTCAATTTTTTGGAAAAGAAGATTGTTGCAGACAATAAACTTTAGCGACTTGGCAATACTGTCGATAATTCCAAGTCCTAAATAAAATTCTGCAGCCATAATTCATTAATAATGGCCTCAAAGCGTGTCATAACATTAAATTTGTCCTTTTTTTGAATTGGAACCATACTTGCTAACTATTTATCCATTTTCTATATCTTTATTAATATAGACTTTCTGAGACAAATCCAACAATCCTTATGATCTGTTGGTGTGGTGTGGAATGCGATTAAGAATTATATCAAAAAAAATTGTCAAGTTCCACCAAAAATATAAAAACCTTGCAACCAGTTGTAGTAAGCAAGGGTCGATCCACAGAGAACTGATTCAATTGACACTATCAATCCAATTCCTAAATTAAACTCCGATGAACAATAAACAGCAAAAAGTAAAAAGGGAGTTTTGTTAATTAAAACTAACAAAAGAAATTAAACTTAAACCAAAATAATAAACACAAATTGAATTACCAAGTTAAAGATATTGATTAAGAGATGGAATCCACCACTAGATTTATATGATTATGCTAATTTACATACTCTTTATACTAACATGATCAATTATGTTCTTATGTAATTGTGAGATAAATCCCTTATTTTCCTTATGTTTTGCTCAATTCAACAACCGTTCAAATCAAACCCTAACCATTAGTTATTTGTAAAGCAACCGCTCTTACACCTACCTAATGATTGCATTAAGAATTAGAAAATTAATCACATTAAGATTTAATCACACACTGGGATTAAATTACTTAGATCATATGTTTCACTAGTTTTACCACCGCAACCGCGCATAGCAATCCTAGTTTTACCACTCTCGAAATTTGGCAAGAATATAAAAATCTTTATATTGATTTAAGATCAGAAACATATGAATAAAAACATAACTGTATTGAGTATAAAGAAATATGCAAGATTCACATAATCAAAACTAGAGTTTCATCTTCCCTTAACCAATCAAGAAGTTTAGCCACACATGGCAAAGTTAAAAATAGAAGAAGAATGAAAGAAAGACATTGTTCAGAACAAAAGAAGAAAAGAAAAACTAAAGATCAAACTAGTTTCCAAGACTTGAGAATGATTGATCTTTGATCGCTCGAATTTGAGTCTCTAATCCTCAATCGAATCCCTTTCTTTCTTGGTCTTCATGTTTTTCTCAGTTTCCTTGACGGCTCTCTCTGTCCAGATCTCCTTCAAGGGTTCTAAGCAACTCTATTTATAAGTTTTGATACCTAATTTAGCATTAAAATACGAAATTAAACTTCTGAACTGATGACATGGGCCATGTCATATAACACGGCCCAACCCATGTCTGAATCTGGTAGCACAATTTCAACTGATTTCAAAGTCAGAGAAGAACACAGCCCAACTCGTGTCATGTGACACGGGCCGTGTTGTCGATCAAGGCTGAAAACTAATTTTCCTTGTGAAGTCAGAGACGTACACGGCCTACCCCGTGTCATTTGACACGAGCCGTGTTGGTCCAAAAATTCCAGTCTTCATAGTCAGAGGAGTACACGGCCTACCCCGTGTCATTTGACACGGGCCGTGTTGATCACTTTCTTCAAATCCAACCTTGATTCTTCATAAATGCCTTCTTCCTTTGCTTCTAAGGGTAAAACTGATCTTCTTCAGTATTAATCTCTTTCCTCAAATGGTCATCAAGCTTAGTTTGATGCTAATGGACTCAAACACTCAAAGATATCCTGAAAAGCATAATTCATTTATGAGTGTTTATAACCACATTTAAGCATAGTTTCACCATAAACATCCAATTAGGCTCTAAATTAGAAACTTAACTAAATGTCAACAATTGAGCACATATGGAGTCTAATTAAATCAAACAAAAGCCATTTAAAAACTGGAATTATTAACAGATCATCTGTCACGAAATATTTATATTTCAATCACATAACTTACCTCTCCCTTATCTTTCATTTCAAAGTTATTAGAGAGAAACTTTTTAGTCTCACTTAATAGACCAAAATCATTAGTTGTGAGCAAGATGTCATCAACATACAGAATCAGAAAGATAAACTTACTCCCACTGACTTTCAGATATATACACCGATCAACAATGTTTTTCTTAAATCCAAAGGATACAATAGTATCATTTAACTTGAGATACAATTGCTAGGAAACTTGCTTACTTCTGTATATTGACTTCTTAAGTTTACACACCATGTGCTCTTTCCCCTCAACTAAAAATCTCATTGGTTGATCCATATAAACATCTTCCTCTAAATTCCCATTTAGAAAGATGAATTTCACATCCATTTGATATAACTTTAGATCATAATGAGCTACTAATACTATGATAATTCTAAAAGAAATTTTCTTGGAAACTGGTGAAAATGTTTCCTTATAGTCAATGTCATCCTTTTGAGTAAAACTTTTGGCAACAAGAAGAGTCTTGTAATGTTCAAGGTTGCCATGTGAGTCACGCTTAGTCTTAAAGATTCATTTACACCCAACTCTATTGCACCATTTAGGTAATTCCACAAGGTCCCATACACCATTATGTTCCATTGATTTAAGCTCATCTTTCATGGCATCTAATGATTTATCAGCATTATCATTGTCAATAGCTTATGAAAACGAAACTGAATCATTGTCATTAATTCCCAAGTCATTTTCTGACTCTTGTAGATACACCATATAGTCATTCGAAATAGCAAATCTCCTTTCTCTTTGAGATCTTCTTAATGCTATTTCTTGTGGTTGTTTTACTATAGGTTCATCATTAACCTCGAGATCATTAATTCGTTGTTCTTTTTTATTGTTATTCAATTTAATAACATGAGGAACAACAATTTAATAAGTAGGAGTAGGGGTGTCCGTGGGTTGTGTTGGGTAGGTTCAACAGTGTTTTTGGATCCAACCCGCTCACTAGAGCAGTGGGTTGAGTTGGGTTGGGTTGGGTCGAAGAGATTTTTTTGCTCAACTTGACCTAACCTGATCCGCTCAAAAGTAGGTTAGGTTGGGTCAAACTTGTGGGTCCGACATATTTTTTTTCTTTAAAAAATTCCTAAAAAAAGTCAAAATACAAAATTTAATAAATTAATATCATAAGTCTCAATCTCAAATAAACTAAACACCATAAGTCAATAAATGCATAACAAAATAACAACTAAAAAGTCTTAATAAGTTTAGAATAAATTAAATAAAGTTAGTCATAACTCAAATAACAAATTAGTCTCAAATACATACAATTACATAACATCTCTACCAATAGTTTGTCTAGAAGGAACTTGGAATTGATGTTACTTAACTTGAGCAAAACTTTTAAAGCCTTCATTTTCAACAAATTTAAATGGAAGTTCATCAATGATAATCATTTTAGCAAGTGCAATCCTACACTCCAAGCTTACTCTTCTTCTTCTCTAGCGATACTACATTCATCGCCTGCCCACTCTACTCGTACTCATAGCTTTGCTGCCCGCTCTACCCCCTCTAGCTTCCTTGCCCGTACGGTGCAGCTGCACTATACCCAGCTGCACTTTCTCTTATGTTCTAAATTTACATGAAAAGAGTAGAGGAAGAAGGATTACCTGTTAGGGCTGCGTGGTGCAAAAAACTAAAAAATCTGCAATAGGGAATAGGGACGTGCGACTATGTGGTGGTGTGACTAGTTGCAAAGAACGACTGAGAGATCGGGTGGGAGAAGAAGCAATGGTCACAGACTCACAGCGATAGTGCAATCGCTGGGACTAGGAGATCGGGTGGGAAAAGAAACAAGGTCACTGACTCAAGGCGCAAACACTGGGAGCTTAGGAGAACGGCTGCACTGTGAAGAACTGGTTGTAGAGAAGAGAAAACTATTAGTTGCGCTTGGGCCAGTGGAGAGGGAGAAGATAGATAGGGTTTTAATGTCTTTTTTTCTTCCTATTTTGGTTTCTATTTGTTAGCGTATTTACATGGCCTAACGTTGTTCCTAAATATATCAGAGAGGATATTTGCGAACCCTAAAGGCATTTTTCAAGCAAAATGCACACTTTGTCTTGGTCATTTTTTTTTAAAGGTGGGTGGGTGGGTTGGATTGGAAGTGTTCCAACCCGCTACCTAACTTACACACTGTGGGTTGAAGCATTTTTCAACCCAACCCAACCCAACTCGCAAACCTAACCCAACCCAACCCGCATTTTATGGGTTAGGTTGGGTCGAAACCCGCAAGTTCGTGGGTCGACCCGACCTGTTTGATACCCCTAAGTAGGAGCACAAGTTAAAGGAACTTGTACTCTAACTTCCTTAATCTCCACATTTTATGAAGCTTCACTCCCACTGGTTTCACCATTATCAATGAACTAGGAATTTCCAGTTTCAACAATTCTTGTACTATGGGTAGAACTGTAAAATCTATACCCTTTAGACTTTTCTGGATAATCAGTGAAATATCCACTGATTGTTCTTGCATCCAATTTCTTTTCATATGGATGATAGATTTTTATTTATGTCTGGCATCCCTAAACATACAGGTGTTTTAAACTGGGTTTCTTACATGTCCACAGTTCAAAAGGTGTCTTTGAAACTGTCTTACTAGGAACCTTGTTCAACAAATACACGACAGTTTTTAAAGCATATATCCACAATGACAAGGGTAAAGACGTGTTACTTAACATGCTCCTAACCATATCTATTAAGTTTCAGTTACGCCTTTCTGATACACCATTTTGTTGTGGTGTAGCTGACATTGTGTATTGAGCACATATGCTACGTTTTTCTAGGAAATTGGGAAATGGACCTGGGTGTTGTCCACTTTCATCAAAATTTTCATAATACTCACCACCTCTATCTAAGCTTATGATCTTCACTTTTCTGTCCAATTGTCTTTCAACTTCATTTACATAAATTTTCAAGGCAATCACTGCTTGTGATTTCTCATGCAGTAAATAGACATATTCATAGCGTGAATAATCATCATTAAAAGTGATAAAGTACTTTTCTTTACTGAAAGAGTTGACATCAAAGGGTCCACATATATCAGTGTGTATGATTTCAAGAAGCTAAGTGCTTCTCATGACACCATTCTTTGTGTGTTTTGTTTGTTTTTCCTTAATACAATCCACATAAATATTAAGGTTAATGAGATCCAAATCTGAAAGGATGTCATTCTTTATCAACCTTTCCATTATTTCTTTGGAAATGTGACCCAAACGTTTATGCCACAAGTAAGCAGAATGTTCGTTCACTAAACTTTGTTTGGTGTCAACATTATGATGCAAGGTCATAAGAGTTTCAATATATAAATTATCAAGATTCAATTTATATAAACAATCACAAAGTATATCATAATCAATCATATAAGTATGCTTATATAAACTAAAACATCTATTACCAAACTTAAAAGAGTATCCAGCAGCATCAAGTTTAGACGAAGAAACTAAATTCCTAGAAATACTAGATACATAAAAGTTTCAAATAAATTTAAATGATGTCTAGTGTCTAGGATTAAACGGTAAGTCCTGACATCTTCCACTGGAACTTTTACTTTATTTCCTATGAAGATGAACTTCTCATTCAGGCTTATGGTTTGAATTGTAAGAAATCCTTGCATCATAGTAGAAGCATGAGTTATACATCCAGAATCAATCCACCAAGTATTATGGGGGAACTTTAGTTAAATTTGATTTGAAACATACATAAATTTTCTTTCTGACTCCTTGATAGTTCACATAATAGATAGAGTGATTTCCTTGATTCTTAAGTTTGGTTTCCTCCTGAACTAACATATTGTGCAATTCATGCATATTCCATTTATCTTTTATGGTATTATAGTTCATTTGAAATAGACCATATTCAAGCGGTAATGAGTTTGGAATGAACTGCACAAGGAAATTATCATTCACTTCCATTTCTAATGACTTAAGTCTTGCAACAATGTTGGTCATTTCAATGACGTACTTATGCATAGTACAAGAATCATCAAATTTCATGATAGTTAAAGTACACATTAATGTCTCAGCAAGAGATTTGTCAGCAGTTTGGGAGCGCTTTTCCACTAACTTCATTATTTCTTTAGCATTCTCAGTTTTAGGAAGAGATGACTTAATATTGCTAGTTATACTCATCTCCATGTACATCAGACTCAATCTGTTTAATCTTTCACATTTTTTATAATGAACTTTCTCTTCATCAGTGCTTAAAATAGTAATAGCATCTGATTTCTCTATTCGAAGAGTCAAATCCAAATCTATTACCTCAATGTAAAACTGGATTTGTTCACTCTATTAAGAGAAATTAAGTCTATTAAAAATTGAAACATATGAGAGATGCAAATGCATAGCAATATGTATTGTAATGATCACATGTCTGATATTAATACTTTGAGTCATAAATTAACATACTATATAGATTCAGATAACAAATCACTTAAGCATTATATCAATATTCTCCTTTGGGCGATCCATCAATATGCCATATTTAACATAATGATACTAATAAAATTTATATAATTTTGACAATGATATATGCACTAATTAAAAATATTTATTATCTTTAGATATATAAATAAAATTAATAGTGCACTTACACTACTAATAATCATATCCATTTATTATAAGGACAGTTAATCAACCTTTAGGCGATTCATAAATGTCTTATAATAATGAACTTCAATTTACTTATAAACAAATAATCACCATGTCATTCATAACATCAATTTTATGAGTAATTGAAAAAATAATTTTTATATAATTTATAATTAAATCAACTTAAAGATTCAATTATTTTAGTGATTAACAAATTTATCATATAATAATTTTAAATTGATAGCATTATGCTTATTCTTTAAAATAATTTTTATATAATTTGTGATTAAATCAACTTAAAAATTTAACCATTTTAATGATTAATAAATCTCATATGATATTATCTCAAATTAATAACATTATACATAAAAATCAAATATTACATATTGAAAACAATTAAATATTACATACAATCAAATACTATAAACAATCACAATAATATACCAGTGCTTGTTTACAATTCTTGTCCACATATTATTGTGCGTAAAGTGTGAAATCAACGTGAATCAATCAACTTACTTTTGACTTACGAAAACAACGTTTCGATCAACGTTTCCTTAATTTTTTTTTTACTCTTTCCTTACAAAACCGAGAGCAACAGCGTTGCTCTGTTAGAGGAATAACAATATATTCTTATATTAAATAGTACATATATATTTTTTTATATTCGATCTAATATTATTCATTATATATATATATTTTTTATCACTTTTTTTATTCAATCACATCTTTTTAAAAAGTGTAAATAATCTTACATCTTTAAAAAGAGTATAAAATAAACATTTTTCTTAGAGGAATGAGGGGTGTTATAAATACACTTTTTATCAATTTTTTTAACATTTTTTTATTAAATCACATTATATATTAAAATAATATTTAAATTTAATTACACATTACTCAATTAATTATATGTTAATTAATTTAATTATATATTAATTAAAATTAAATATTATTTTAATATATAATGTGATTTAATAAAAAATATATTTAAAAATTGATAAAAAATGTGTTGTTGGCATTATTCTTAGAACAATTCTTACCTTCATGCGTAATGCCTGATAAAGCCTCGTACAAGACGGTATCCCAATAACTTTATTCAATCATTATACAATTATGCTCAATAATTCATAATTAGAGTTAATAATAAATTATAAAATTAACTTATGCAGTGTAGCAAAAAAAAATCCCCAATTCTTACAATTAAAGTTCACACAAATTGAAAAAAACAGTTATCATCAAGGAGAATCATAAATTCTATAAACATGTTTTGATATTACATGTTAGTTTATAAGTTTTTTAAAAATTTTAATATAAAAAATTATAATTAAAATACAAAGATCTTAGAATTCATGATTTTTACAAATAAAAGTGTAAGAAAATACTAATTTTTATCTAAGAATAATTAGTAGATTGTATTTCAAAAACGTTAGAGAGATCTAAAAATTTACTTTCTATTCATTTGACTTTTTTTTATACTTCTTCTATTTTAGTGATAGTGAAGGAAAAAGAAACAATGACAACCAAAAACAGACCTAGAATTTTGTGTAAAAACTTTTTCTTAAATACTGTTAACTTTCATCAAGTTGACAATTACTGTAATTACAAAATTGCTCTTTCTCTTTTACCCAAAAAAAATGTAACTCATTAACTTAATTTAATTACTTATTAAATTAATAAGATAAATTAGAAGTTCCTCACATTAGACATTTAATCTAATAGAATGGTCCACAATACCTCATTCCTTAATATTTGGTAGCATTGTTTTTTATAAGGATGAAGCAAAACCAAGCTTCGATCTTGCCTGTGTTGATACCAGGAAATGAGATCCTAAATTTCAAAGCCATAGCACTCCCATGTCAGCCTCTAGTGGATGAAATAATAATTTAAATTCTAAAGGTAGCATCGAGTGCTTTTCAAAGTCACACCTAAACAGTTGATGCATCCTCCTTAGTTAATTTTCTTCACCTTTGCTGTTTAGTGTTAATTAAAATTTCTCCCTTTACTTAGCCCTCGTACGTTTTTTTTGCTAATAGTATTATTTCTAATTTTCTTTATGCAACTTTGTCATTTTTTTGGGGTAAAACTTTGTCATTAATTTTGTCCATTAACATAGTTTATCTATTCTTTGTGCTTATTGAGACTTGCTATAGTGTATAACAAGGGCTATTTCACTTTATAGCAATCAACTCTTCGTTTGCAATACAAGCAAACTTGTCAAAAAACTTTTATAAATTCTCCGGTACACATGAAATCTCAAAAGTCTTAACAAAGGAAAAAGGTGTAAAAAAAAATCTTAATTCCACCACCTATTTTGTGGGGTTGTGTTGGTTTCAAAAAGCAATAGACACCCTTAATTATGATTATGGCCAAAACAGAGCATTTTGTGTCTTATGAATGCAAAAAATAAGAGACTAGCAAAGGTTCTAATCAATAGCAAGACACACATGATTCTCATCGATTGTTATCTTCGAATAGTAATTGAAAAACTAATCCTTATAGCCGTAGTCAGATGCTCCATTGTAAAATTCTCCTTGGCCTCCTTTCAAATTTAGCTTAAATTCCATTTTACAAGAAAGAAATCAATACTTTGAATAAGATTATTATACAACGAGGTGTGTATTTGAGGGAGACATTTATAATGTTAAAAAAAATTTGAACATTAATGCTTCATAGACTTATCTATTATAATAAATTAAAAAAATTGACTTTTTTTTTCTTTCTCTACAAATGCTCTATTGTTAATACAACTTGTTAAACATGTTATAGGTAATACATCTCAATTATAGATGTAAAATTCTTCCAAATCAATAATTAAAAAACATAGAACATTTATGCTCCAAAACATTTTAAGAACATTTTAAACTTTTCCATATTTTAAGATTTTAAATTGATGTTAGATTTGAAGTAGAATGCTTATAAGGAAAGATACATTTTTGTGTGCTACCACTTACATCAAATTCAAATTTAAAACTTAACAATGGCAATGCAGTGTGTAATTGATTAACAACTTGGTGGCAGGAGAGAACATGAGAGAAGGATGAAAATAAGATAAGGATATTATTCACCATTTATGCTAATTATTCTTAATATATATCTTAATTTTAATAAAAGGGTGAAGATTGACATGAACTAATAAATTAGAGGTTAAGTGCATTTGACCCATAAAAGAAAGGTTGACTTAAACTTAACGTCTGTCTCATAGAAAATCAAATAACAAATCAAACTTGAAGAACTTTTATCAAAACTTCACCCAATTAAACAGTATGAATGTATGATCACATTATTTCGAACACGGGTCTTTTGACCCCGTCAATCCCGAAATCCAAGGTTCGAAATTTTTAAAAAAAACCAAGGTGCAAAACGAAATTTAAAAAAACAAAGGTGCACTATAGTAATCTAAAAAGAATTGCAGTCAAATAAGGAAAGCAGAAGCCTTCGATCCCCATTCCCCAGGGTGCAAAGTTGCAAGTTACCCTTAATTTATAATTAACAATATTCAATATTAACATGAGATCCTCGAGCAGTACCATTTGTCGGCATGAAGGAATTCACAACAGTACTTCACGTGCATTGATTAAGAGAAGATACTCACAAGTAACGATTCAACACTCATGAAATTAAGAATCACGATGGATATTTATTATTTTTATTACATCATTTTTATATCATATTGTTTTAAGGATAAAACAAGAAAAAATATACATTTTAATATATTATCTATTTATCTTTCGTTTTTTTTTTTTAAAGTTGGTATAAAAAAAGTATAAAAAATTTAATGTAAATTGATCATTTTCTCTTAAATAAAACTTGTTGCACAAAACCTTCCATACCAGGACAGGAATATGCAATAAAAGTAGTACAACATAACCTTTCATGCCGGGATAGGAATATGCTATAAAAGTAGCCTATAAATGTGTAGAAAATAAAATAAGATTATTTGTAATTAAATTATAAAAATTATATAAATATAAGTTTATATTTATATATATATATATATATATATATATAAATATATGTAACACTATTCTATTTATTTACTCTACTAAATTATTACTTTAGGGTTATTCCTTTGCACCAAAGGTAGAAACATAATATGTCAACAATATCATACATAGAATAATGTAAAACTTTAGATACATTAATAAATAAGTCAACATAAAGTGAGAAATTATAAAATTTGAGATAAAATAATAGTTTAATATAGGCAAAACAATAAAGTCTAAACTCGCGTGCAAGTTGGTTACCGATGAGGATACTCTCCTTTTATAGGGCATGAGGAAAGGGTTCTATTCATTAAATCTAGATCATTTATTTTATTTTTAATTAAATTTATGATTTAAATTATAACATATCAATAATATTGAAACTCACCATTTCCCTAACACTCTATCTCCTTAATTTATTAGAAAATGTTTGTATTATACCTCTTTTTAGGGGTGTATGACTGTTCACATCCTTTTTGAAGGATGCAATTGAGTAAGAGAAAGTGATAGAAAAAGTATATATAATAAATGGTATTAAATGATGTGTGAAAAAGAGTATATACACTATTTGATATAAGAATATAATGGTTGTAATTTCTTTTATGCCTCTAAGAGTGAACCACATTTTCCCCCCCACTGTGACTTCCATCATCTCCCTCTCCTACCTTCCATCCAAGTCATATCACAAAGACTTATTACGCTAAGGAAGAAGGAGTAACAAACACACTTGAAAAGTTAATAGTTGTATTATTTGTATGCGATGAATCACTCAAAAAAAGAAATTTATTGACTCACTACCAAAGATTTATTATAGGTAAAGTTTACAATATTTTTAAAAGAGTTTGGAGCATTAATTCTCTAAGTATAGGAACCATTAATTTTGAGGAGATTTAAATTTATAACTACTAATAAAGAAGATGAATAGTTTATGTTATCTCTTTTTATCAGTTTTAAATATTTATTAAAAGAAGTTATACTATTTATTTTTTGACTACTTATATTCTTTTCTTTTTTAATTTTAGTCCTTCAACCAAATATTCATCTTCATCTCTACACTTACTCCACCCCGCCGCACGTCATCATCGTTGCACAGCACCACCTCGCCATTTTTGTGTCCCTTCTCGCCCTTGCATTTGAAACGAGCCATTTTTGTGTCAATTCCGTTGCTCGAAGTTCAGAGATGAGAACGATCAGCGAGGATTGGCTCACCGGAAAAAGGTAATCGAAGGCTGGTGCGGGTAATTGATCAAGTAAAGGGGAAAGGCTAGAGCTAAGGCAGCGGTCGGTGAGGGCAGTGGCATAAAGGAGGTTTTTGATTGGTAAGACTTTCCATACAACAAAGGGAGGTTCGCGGTGGCTAGCGGGTTGATTGCAGTCGCGGTGGTAGCAACATGGTGGCTTGTGGATCTGGCAGCGTGACGCATGGGAGAGGTGCGGGGTGTGACGGATCTGGGTGGTTGATGGTGTATGGAGGTTCATAAATCAAGACGATTGGAGCAAAGGTGTTTGGGTGGTGCAGTGACGAAGGTTCGCGGATCTGAACGGTGGGTTCACGGTGGTCTTGTTTAGGGCTTAGCCATAGGTGGCTCAGGCCTGGGGCTGCGACGGCGGCTCAGGCACAAGGTGGTTCAGGGAGGTGCGGTGGTGTAGGGCTGATTTGGTTGTCTAAATGGTGGTACATGGTTGTTAGAAGGTAGAGGTTTTTGGGTTGCAAGGATGGTGGCTGACGGATCTGGGCGGCGAAGGTAGGTTCAAGCAACCACAGAGGTTGAAAGGCAAAGGATGTGATGACTGGTAACGACGGTGACGTATATGGGGGTGGATTGTGGTGGATTTGGGGTTTAATGGCTGGACATATAATATTTTATAAGTTGAGAGAATACCACTGTAAATAACAAATTTATCTGTTATCAAGGTTATTGATAACTAAATCTATCCATTGAACTGTTTTAATAAAAAATCAATGGTGAATGTTCGAGAGCATCCATATTCCAAACTCTTTTAGGAGCATTGTAAACGACTCCCTTATTATATGACAAGGAAGAAGGAGAAACAAGCACATTTGAAGATTTAACAGTTGTATGTGATGAATCACTCTAAAAAAGAAATCTATTGACTAATTACCAATTAATTAAACCACAAGTATACTTGGCAATGAGACTGTTAGAGATGGTTGTTATTCAACCGATCTCGCGATGTACTCTAAGGACTTGTTTGACATGTTATATTAAATCTGATAAGATAAGTTAATACAATATGTTATGACCTTATCAGTTTTTTAGTGTAAATACTGTATTGTATAAGTTTATCCATCAAATTCTTCTTATACATTAAAATGATGAATAACTTAATCAAGCATTAAGGGTGAGATTAAGCCTGATTGAGTTTTGATGCGTAAATTATTATAAAGACTTTTTCATTACAATTTTAAACATCTTGATATCTCTAACCATTACGTTTTAGATATTATACTAATAAATTTTATATTATCAAATTTTATACTATTAAATTTAATACTACCAAATCCCATCCTATCATTCACACCATAAGACTTAAAACCCGCATCTGCATTTAGTCCATAATCCCGTTCAAGAAAACCCCTTTTTTGTCCTCTCTGATTTTTTTTTTTTAATTAGTGCATTCCTTAGTGATAAAATAAACGACGTATAAAGAAAGAAACTAAAGTAAACGTTTACACTGGACTCGAATACCGTTTGGTATAAGTAAGCAAGTTGACCAATGTCTTTGCCACACAATTCCTATCCATTTCTAGTCTCATGTTCATATACACTATTATGGTTTTTTTTTTCTTTTTTACATATACACTATATATAGTTAATAACAGAAAAATTATTACTGATATATCTCTTTTTTGTAATAATAACAATGAGATTTTAACTTAAGATTTCATGTAAATTACCTAAATCTCTCATCATTAGTTCAATCATAATATCATATTGATATATCTCTTTTAATGTAAAGATTTATACAAATTCATTTTAAATATTTATAAAACATGATAATTAATTTTATGAATTTAAAATATTAACGAATCTAAGAAGCACATTAACTATATCGTTAATTTATAAATATTTTGTAGTTAAATGTTATTTGATTTAATTGTATTGAAGGCTTATTTTTATATTAATTATTATCTAGATTAGAGGTTTAGTATCAAATGAATGTATTTCTGAATAGATTAGGATCTTTTCAATTTTTTCCCTATTAAGTAGTCAATTATAGGAGAGAGAAATACATAAAGATTATAAAAAAAATTTACATGTATAACTAAATCCCACTAATAATTTTTTTTATATTTTTTTCTCTTACAATTGACTACTTAAGAAAAGAAAAAATTGAGAGGATCCTAATCCGTTTTTTCCCTATTTTTCTTAAAGGGTGGGCACTAATTAATGAGTTTTTAATACTTCTTATTAAAAAACTTTAATTATTTAAAAGATAATTTTACTGTACTCATTTTTTTTAAAGATGAATTGTTAAACATTTTATTGAGTATTGATTATTTTTAAGAGTTTTTTTTAATTGTCATAAGGGTACTTATCAAAAATCTAAAATAGATTTTTTTCTATGAAAAGTAAAGTATTCAAAATATTGAGAATTGAAAAAAATTTATTTTTATACAAAACTTTCAATTTTAAATTCCTTAACAAGTGGGGGCACTTGTTAGAAAATCTTTATTTTTAAACATTTATTATTATTATTATTATTATTTATAAATTCAGCATTTAATAAATATTTGATAACTAATCAATGATACCAAACCCATCAAGATACCATAAAAATTCTCTTTCAAAAAGCAAATATTAAATTTTTGTTGTGTTTCTTTCGATACAATTGTGGCAATGATGTTTAAAACTATAGCCTCATATAAACGGAAAAAACTTTTTAAAGTGAGCTTATCTCTAAAATAAGTAAGTATGAATATGTTTACTTTTAATTTAATTTAAAGTGCATTGAATCTTAACCCATTAAAATTTAATAATAAATATACCCTTACTTATTCACTTTAAAAATAAACTTATTTTAAAAGATTTTTATCTCATGCAAACTACTAATTTCCCTCACTACTAATCCAATACTAATGGTTATTTTTGTGTGTGTTTCTTATATAATAAATACTCTACTTTCTATTTAATAAATTTTACTTTTATTTCATTAATTAATGTACACTTGTTAATAAATTTCTTTCGCAAAATATAAAAATTAGATAAGAATAGCGTGAAACTAGACAAACAAAGCATTTATTCAATTAATAAATTTGTTAAACATACCAACATTTGGAGACTTTTTTTTTTTATTTGAACATTGGAGACTTAATTATAACTTTTTATTTAAAAGATACACAAGAATATGATAATAAATAAAAGAGTTTTGTTATATTCTCTTAAAAGTTTTTTTTAATAATTTTCTTAATATTAAATAAAGAAAGTATTTAGAGTGTGTTTAGAATATAAAAAAATAAGAAATAATTTGATTTGTAAATCAAATTTAATTAAAATTTATGTTTGGAATGTTTAAAAATAAGAAATGATCTGATTTCTAAAATTTCATATATTTTTTTTTTTGTTTTAGAAATTCTATCAAAATTGATTGAATTTGTTAAGACTTGATTTGATTTGAAATAAATATATTATTTTATTCTTAATAACTACCTTTAACTACCCTTTATAAGAGTTAAAATGTAAAATAATATAATCAAACCAAATTAATTCTTATTTTAATAAATTCTAAACATAAAATTTTATTTTTAAATCAATTCAAATCTTATTTTTTAAAAGTTTCAAATATAAAATTTGATTTCTAAATCAAATCAAATCATTTCTTATTTTTATTTATTTCAAACATACTCTAAATAAAAAAAATAAATACATTTAATATTTTAAAAATATAAAAAAATATTTTTTATTTTTTATTTAATAATTAAAAAATTAATAAAAAATTATACAGGAAAATTTAAAATTATTCTAAATAAAATAATCTATGTAACAAGCACCACACACAACAGTAGGGTGAAAATTTAACAGAAAAAGATTATCCTATATCTCTTTTAAAAGTATAGGTACTGTACATATCCTTTTAGGGTGTGCTTGGGAGTGAGGATTAGAAGGGAAATGGAAGGAAGGGAGGGGTTTAGAGTGGAAAAACCTTTGTTTGGGAATTTTGGAAATAAGAGGTAAGGGAAAAGGGATTATGGGATGCCCTCATCTGCCCCCCATTTTCAGTTCCCCCAAATTGGGGGGTTTGGGTCTAAAATTACCCACATCTCCTTGCGCTCGTCTGCCCTCGAATCCTCGTCTCTGCGCTCGTCTCTGCATTCGTCTCTGCGCTAGTCGCTACGCTCGTCTATGCTTGCTGCGTCTCTCCGGTCTCCACTGTCTTTGTGCTCTCCACCATCTGGGCTCGTCGTCTCATGTCGTCTCTTCTGCCTCTCATCAACAGTAAGCTCTCTGCCTCTCTTCTCTGATTTTGTTGTTGGACATAAATCAGACGAATTTGATGAGATATGAATTAATTTTGGTGCATTTACTATTTGAAACAACTTCCAGCTGTTTCCACTTCTTTTCCCTTTTTTTTTATCATAAGAACCTTTGATCGTTATTTTTCTTTTCTTTTTTCATCATAAGAACCTTTGATCTTTATTGTGTATGCGAAATCACATTGGTTAGGAATTCATAAATTTATATACGTGTTTCTTTCTATGCTACTCTATTTATTCTACCCGTCATGTTTTTTCATACAGAGGTTGCAGATCCTGTTGCTGGAACGAATACTAAGGATTCAGTTGACAGAGGTCATTTTTCAATTTTTTTGTGTAGTCATTGAATATTTAAAAGATAAGTAACTTTCTCATATTGTTTTATCAGATGTAGTGCTTGCAAGAGTTAAAGCAGAGAAAAGATTGGCTTTAATCAAAGCGTGAGAAGAAAGTGAGAAGACAAAAGCAGAGAACAGGTAGTAAGATGCCATCTGATAGTTTGTTAACTCTATGACTATCTTGCTAGAAATTTAAGCTATTTATATTTCATATTCCAAGGTGTTAGAGATATGAACCAGTTCTGGATCTACAAGTGTCTAACAACTTAAACTTTTAACAATGACTTGGTTCTTGTCTATCAACATAGTTTTGCTTGATACTATTTCAAATGTCAGATTAAAGACTGTTACATAATAATGAGGCATCCTTTTGTTTTAGGGAAAGTTATGTGAAATAAGTAATTCCTAATTAGCCATCGTCTCAATTCAAATTATTATTTAATATATTAAGATTACATAATAATATTGTGAATATATGGATATAACTCTATTGTTATTTTGATGAGATTATTTTAATTTGAGGGTAAAATGTTATCTTCTGAATTTTTGTCCTATTTTCTCGATGTGTTTATTTATCCTTATCCACTATGTACCTTTGAGTTTAGAACCCTTTACAAAATAAAAAGGTAGGAAGAAAATGTTGAATGCAAATTATCTCTATGAAAACTAATTGTCCATTTTTTATTTTCATCAGTTGGCTTTAATGAGGCATTATTTTTATGAGCGCCAATTAGCTAGCTCTCTTGTGCAGGCTATCACAGTCTACTAAAACCTTCATTTGTGATTTTTTGTTAGTTGGATTACTTCTAAATTTTAATGCTTGTCTACTACTGAAATTTTGTGGTTGTATACTGAAATTTTGTGGTCTGTTTCCTATTATAAAATAATGTTTACAGCATCTATGTTATACACCAAACCTGCGTGTTGCTATATTTTTTTACTTCACTGGTTTTTTAGTCTATTTTCATTTGAATTGCTTGTTGTATCTCCTCTTATTCTTCTTATTGTTTGTAATAAATTGCCATGAATCTTGGTTTGTATTAAACAAGGCTAACTAATTGTTCATATAAATATTATTTTCTCTATAGATGGATGATCAAGGACAACAGAGAAATCTTGCATTGTTAGTATAGAGAGAAAGACGTCAATTGGCTATTGTTCATGTCATATACCTTGTAGTTTATTATTACATAATTAGAATTCGTTCTCAGAGTAGGATAATCGACTGTACTTTGACCTTAGAGAAGGAGAGGGCACGAGAAAAGATAAAGAGGCGAATTGCTAGTTGTAAAGGTCGTAAGATAATAAGAATGGGGCCTAAAGCCTTTTTGGACTTGTGTGCTATGCTAGAACGAGAGGTTCGTCTCCAACCAACACAACGGGTAACTGTAGAGGAATAAGTTGCCAAAACACTCTATATTCTAACACATAATGTTAGAAATCGAGAGGTTCAATTTTGGTTTCGATGCTCTGGTGAGACTACTAGTCATCATTTTCATCGTGTGCATCGATCAATAGTGGAGTTAGAAGAGAAATATCTCATACAATCGGATAGCTCACAAATTCCTATAGAAATTCTAGGAAGCAACCGATTTAACCCATTTTAAAAGGTAAAATCTATTTTTTTTATTGAAATTTAGAAACATGTATAATTAAAAATATATTGATGAAAAAATGTCAATGATAGGATTATGTTGGGGCAATTGATTGTACACATGTTCGTGTGAAAGTCCCATCGGTTGAAGCTTCAAAATATCGTGGTCGAAAAGATTTTCCAACACAAAATGTGTTGGTTGCGTGCTCATTTGACTTAAGATTTACTTAAGTTTTACTTGGATGGAAGGGCATTGCATCCGATTCAAGGATATTAAAAGATGCATTATGCTGAATAGATTATCTTAGAATCCCTAGAGATAATTAATAGAAATTTTCCCCTTTTCCTCTTGTTCCATTCTAACACATCTTAGCTTTGATTATTTTTTAATAAGTAAATATTATGTCCTTGATGCTGGATTCATGTTGAGAAAGGGACTGATCACACCTTATAGAACAACACGCTATCATTTGAAAGAATTTTCATCAAGAAATCCGCCTCGAACACCTCAAGAATTATTTAATCATCATCATTCATCATTGCGTAATGCTGTTGAAAGGGCTTTTAGGGTTTTGAAAAAAAGGTTTCCTATCATTGCAAGTGGCGCTGAACTAACATATGGAATCAAGACTCAAAATATGATTATCATAGCATGTTGTATTTTGCATAATTATTTGATGATAGTAGATCCTGATGAAGAGCTGGTTGTTGAGGTGGATGAAGAAATTGCTAATCAAAACGTACCTCAACAACATGGGCATGCTCCAATAAATGATGATGAGGCTGAAGAACATACCCGTTTAGGAGATAATTTAAGAAATTCTATAGCTGATGCTATGTGGAGAGATTATACATCTTGATTTGTTTCATTCTTATGTTTAGATTGAACATGTATCTTATGACTTCATGAATATTGTGATGTTAATTGATAAAAAAAATTCATATATTAAATTCTTTTTCTTTATATTGAAATTGAATTAAGATACTCTGCTTAGGGAATCATGTCTGAGACTACAAGAGAGACATGGACAGAAAATATGGATAACGTTCTTGTTAATGCTTTTTTGCATCAACAATACTTGGAAATAAAGTGAATGGCACCTTTACTTCAAAAGCTTATGAAGCCATAACTAAAGAGTTACAAAACAAATTTGTAAGAGCTTTTGACAAGGAAAATGTGAAAGGTCGTTGGAAGTTATTAAAGAGACGCTTTTCTAAATGCTATGATTTGTTCAAAAATGGCTTGAGTGGATTTGCTTGGGACCTAATCACAAAGCATTGGTGTGTTGAACCTGAAATTTGGCAACAGCTAACCGAGGTATGTTTTCTCTTAATAAGTTTTCTTGATTTTATCTCTCTCATGTCTTCCCTTAATAATTTTTTTTACCATGTTCAACAATGTTTATATGACAGGCTAAGCCTGAAGCTAAAGAGTGGATGACAAAGCCTATTCCAAATTATGATAAGATGATGATCTTATGTGGAGAGGATAGAGCCACTGGACAATATACTGAGACTGCAAAAGACATTAGAAATAAAAGGCCACTTATTGGAGAATCTGAGTCTATTGAAACAAATGAGGTGACATTCGAGAGTGTTCCAGAGCTTGGCAATGATAATGAAGCCACATCTCCTGAGGGAAAAGGAACTAGTCAAGAGGACAAATCTAAAAGGTCTAGAAGGACAAAGGATGAAGATGAAATTGAAGGGATAAAGGTGGCACTTCAAGATATTGCTGGAGCTCTTAGAGAGGGTAATGCAGCTCTTAGAGAGAGTATTGTTGTTTATGAGAGAGTTCAGCAGAAACTTTCAATTCCTGAATCTGAAATTTGGAAGCTTTTAGAGGATTTAAAGATCAAGAGGCACTTGTTCACCCGTGCATACCTTTATCTTCTTGATAATCCTGAGAGGATTAGAGGAGTGATTGGTTGTCCTTCGGACAAACGCAAAGAGTTGCTACTTGAGATGGTGCTTGGTCCTGTTTGTCTCTCTGGTTCGTCAAGGTAATTGTTCTAACTTTCTTGTGTTGTGTCATTGAATCTTTTTTTTTATATTAATTGTACTTTAAATCTGAAACTTGATGATTAGCTTAATCAACTTCATGTTTAATTTGATTTAGTAACTTTTGTCAATGGAAGTTTGAACTTATCACCTCATATGGTTGTGTTAATGGAGGTGATTTCTGTTTTTCTCTAGGATTTTTGAAGTTGTTGATTGATGCGTTTTCTTTTGAAACATGTGAACCACCCTATTATTTTCTGGTGGACAAACCATATCACTATATAGTCTCATTTGTTTATTCGTACCTTGCTTGTTCTGTGTTTATCTCTGTATTTCCTATATTTAATTTTCTATAGTTTGGTCCTTTGACAATACTATTGCAATTTTGTAATAAGTTAGATAGACGAGCGCATGTGGGTATCATTTTTCTCTAGACAGTGAACAGTGACATTAAAAGGCAATTTCTGAATTACCTGAATCAAATCACACCATTTCATTGATTTAGGCTGTGATTCAGGGTATCGTCCAATTTGCCATGTGATTAATGTTTTTGGTTCTGGAATAACTTGAGATGATGAATATTGTAAGAAGTTTACTGTTGGATAATAAATATTCCATATGCCAAATAATCTGGAATCTCATTTAGTAAGACGTTGGTTGCTACTTTGTTTATTTTGTTTTTAAATGTACTTAATATAACTATATTAAATAGTTAGTACTCAGTTGAATGCAACTAAATTTGGTGCATGATTATCAATTTCTTATAATTTATAATTTCTATACTACTTGTCCTAGGTTGATGGTGATCGAGTGATTTGACAAAAATATTTGAAAATTGATAGAAGTTGTATGTGTTTTCACTTGATCCTTGTTGTCCACCCATCTAATGTTGAAATGTATCTTTGCTTCTATATTGTTTTTTCTTCTTGAACTCATAGAATAAGTTTTAAGTGACTAGAGGAGATGTAGGAAATCATGGAAATGAAAATCTGACATGATCAGGAAAAGAACATGGTAGCAAAGGACAAAACATAATTCAGGTGCTTCCCTGGTTTTTGCTGCATGTAGTTGAACTTCTCAATCTGGGTTTTTGAGCAAACTACTTTTCAGGATATAGAGCAGTCTGTGGGTAGATATGTGTTTTTGTTCCTATTTCATTTTGTTCTTGTTTACACAAATTTCCTGGTTCAAATAAAATACTCAAGAATTTGTATAGTGCTTAGTTTTGCTTAATTTCATAATTGACTAGGTTTTGAACTTGGTTTTGGTTTTGAAGAAGTGGGACTTCAATGGATTATAAAGTATCTCTTTGTCACTTCTTTAAGCCATGTGCTTGCTAGTCTCTACCATGTTATTCTCGAGTATTATGCTTCACTATCAGATTGCAATTGAAGATTTGAAGCGAAGGACCTTTATAGTGAATAATGTTGAATTAATGTTGATCAGAATAGTTATTTTTATCTGAATGATTATTGGCTTTTTAGGCCATCGGATAAGGCTTGGTTGTTATTTTTCCTATTTGTGAATACCCAAATTTGTTCGAATCCTTAAAAAAAAATTTAAAAAAATAATAAAAATAAAAAAATAAAATAAAAAATAGTAAATTTATTATTATTATTATTAATTACACTCACTTCTTTAATTTCTGATCCAGATCAAGTATAGCCCAATAGAAAATATGTTCTGGTCCATTTAGCTACTTTGGCCTATTTTGTTTAAAGTTTAAAAAAAAAAGCAACAAAGAAAAGGAAGCAACGTAGCAGCATCAAACACTTGAGCCAAAAGCCTTTAATGCAATTGAAAGAGGCAAACCTTGAAAGAAAATAAGAAAGATGAAGAATGAGGCTATTGTTGCAGAATCACACAAGCAACCAAGCAAACAAAGCCAAAAAGAAAAAGACAAAAGACATGCAAGTTGAACAAGGGCAGAAACATTACAAGCAAGGCCAAGAACAAAAGGACAAAATGAGCTTTCTTGATGATAGCAGAAAAAGAAAAACGAGTGATGCTAGAAATTTTCAAAATGATATACCAAAAAGAATAGAGCTGCTGCAAACATACTGAGACTCAAGAAAAAGTGAGCAGAAGATCTAAACACAGAAATCGAAGGTTGCAGCCCTGCAGGAGAAAAGAAAAATGAAGCAACCCAAGAAAATGGAGTGGAAAGGGACTGCACTATCTATTCTCATGCATGCCATGCCAGAAATTCTTTGTGCCTATATAAAGGGGAGCAATGTAAAGAAAAGGATGGATTGGTTTTGGGGGATTTTTTTTGTTTACGTTTTTTCTTCCTAGTTGAAAACTTTGAAATCACCTGCAACTACTACTACTTGCTACTGGTGAGAAAAGTGGGGAGTGAGGAAAAGTGAGAAGTGAAATTGCAAAGAAAAAGAATTGAATAGAAAGAAACTTTCCAAGTGTATTCCTGAAACGCGGAGGTACATTGCTTTCTTCTTTCCTTATGCATTGACTTTTGCCATTATTGTACTCAAGTAGATTGCTGTTTTTTTTTTCTCTCCTCTCTTTTCGTTTTCATCCACTCCCAGCACATATATCATGACATTCACTCCATATTTAGACTAATAATTCCATCAAACCTCAACCCATCGTCACCCCAAATCAAAATAGCCAACAACCTCTATGACCTTCCACTTTCTCTGCCAAAGCTCATACACCTATCACAGAATGATTACATGAAACAGGATTCATACCCATAAGTTTGTTTTAACCAGCAGACCCAAAAAGTTAGCAAACACCCACAACCCGCTTCAAAGACCTCACCCACAACCAACCATCATCAACCTGTCATAAACTCCCCACCTTCTTCCACAAATCACCATCTCCATAACTCACCGCCAACACCCCACCCACCATTCATCTTCATCATCTTCTCCAACCCACCAACTTCACCCATCAAGCTTCCACCCCACCCCATCCACTCAACAGAAACCAGAATCATCATCTTCCGCTATGAATTACGACAGCCCAAAACCGAGAACGCCACTGCGACTCGCCCAGCCGCGACAAACACCGAGAAATTGCAGTTGATCTGTGTCCTCCATGTGACCCACGCCGTGCGATGCCGACGAGCTTAGATCCGGAGCACCACCCATACGAGCCTGCTCCCCGCCGTGAACCTGTGAGCAGCGCCGCACACCGCCCTCCATGCGAACCACCTTCCAAGCCGCGCCACCACGTCTTCCCCGCATCACCGGCCCCTCCCCGCGAATTAGATCTGCTGCCCACTGCAGCAAGAGCCGCCGTCATGACTCGTTTTATAGGGCATGAGGAAAGGGTTCTATTCATTAAATCTAGATCATTTATTTTCTTTTTAATTAGATTTATGATTTAGATTATAACATATCAATAATATTGAAACTCACCATTTCCCTAACACTCTATCTCCTTAATTTATTAGAAAATGTTTGTATTATACCTCGTTTTAGGGGTGTAAGACTGTTCACATCCTTTTTGAAGGATGCAATTGAGTAAGAAAAAGTAATAGAAAAAGTATGTATAATAAATGGTATTAAATGATGTGTGAAAAGGAGTATATACATTATTTGATATAAGAATATAATGATTGTAATTTCTTTTATGCCTCTAAGAGTGAACCACCTTTTTCCCCCCACTGTGACTTCCATCATCTCCCTCTCCTACCTTCCATCCAAGTCATATCACAAAGACTTATTACGCTAAGGAAGAAGGAGTAACAAACACACTTGAAAAGTTAATAGTTGTATTATTTGTATGCGATGAATCACTCAAAAAAAGAAATTTATTGACTCACTACCAAAGATTTATTATAGGTAAAGTTTACAATATTTTTAAAAGAGTTTGGAGCATTAATTCTCTAAGTATAGGAACCATTAATTTTGAGGAGATTTAAATTTATAACTGAGAATAAAGAAGATGAATAGTTTATGTTATCTCTTTTTATCAGTTTTAAATATTTATTAAAAGAAGTTATACTATTTATTTTTTGACTCCTTATGTTCTTTTCTTTTTAATTTTAGTCCTTCAACCAAATATTCATCTTCATCTCTACACTTACTCCACCCCGCCACACGTCATCATCGTTGCACAGCACCACCTCCATTGGTGACCCCTTCTCGCCCCTCTGCATTTGAAACGAGCCATTTTTGTGTCAACTCCGTTGCTCGAAGTTCAGAGATGTGAACGATCAGCGAGGAGTGGCTCACCGAAAAAAGGTAATCGAAGGCCGGTGCGGGTAATTGGTCAAGTAAAGGGGAAAAGGCTAGAGCTAAGGCAGCGGCCGGTGAGGGCAGTGGCACAAAGGAGAACGTTTTTGATTGGTAAGACTTTCCATACAACAAAGGGAGGTTCGCGGTGGCTAGCGGGTTGACTGCAGGCGCGGTGGTAGCAACATGGTGGGTCATGGATCTGGCGGCGCGACGCATGGGAGAAGTGCAGGGTGCGATGGATCTGGGTGGTTGATGGTGTATGGAGGTTCGTAAATCAGGACGATTGGAGCAGAGGTGTTTGGGTGGTGTAGGGACGAAGGTTCGCAGATCTGAACGGTGGGTTCATGGTGGTCCTGTTTGGGGCTTAGCCATAGGTGGCTCAGGCCTGGGGCTGCGACGGCGGCTCGGGCACAAGGTGGTTCAGGGAGGTGCGGTGGTGCAGGGCTGATTTGGTTGTCTAAATGGTGGTTCATGGTTGTTAGAGGGTAGAGGTTTTTGGGTTGCAAGGATGGTGGCTGACGGATCTGGGCAGCGAAGGTAGGTTCAAGCAACCATAGAGGTTGAAAGGCAAAGGATGTGGTGACTAGTAACGACGATGACGTATATGGCGGTGGATTGTGGTGGATTTGGGGTTTAATGGCTGGACATATAATATTTTATAAGTTGAGGGAATACCACTGTAAATAACAAATTTATCTGTTATCAAGGTTATTGATAACTAAATCTATCCATTGAACTATTTTAATAAAAAATCAATGGTGAATGTTCGAGAGCATCCATGTTCCAAACTCTTTTAGGAGCATTGTAAACGACTCCCTTATTATATGATAAGGAAGAAGGAGAAACAAGCACATTTGAAGAGTTAACAGTTGTATGCGATGAATCACTCTAAAAAAGAAATCTATTGACTAATTACCAATTAATTAAATCACAAGTATACTTGGCAATGAGACAGTTAGAGATGGTTTTTATTCAACCGATCTCGCCATGTACTCTAAGGACTTGTTTGACATGTTGTATTAGATCTGATAAGATAAGTTAATACAATATGTTATGACCTTATCAGTTGTTTAGTGTAAATACTGTATTGTATAAGCTTATCTATCAAATTCTTCTTATACATAAAAATGATGAATAACTTAATCAAGCATTAGGGGTGAGATTAAGTCTGATTGAATTTTGATGTGTAAATTATTATAAAGACTTTTCTATTACAATTTTAAACATTTTAATATCTCTAACCATTACGTATTAGATATTATACTAATAAATTTTATATTATTAAATTTTATACTATTAAATTTAATATTATCAAATTTTATCTTATCATTCACACCATAAGACTTAAAACCCGCATCTGCATTTAGTCCATAATCCCATTCAAGAAAACCCCTTTTTTTGTCCTCTCTGATTATTATTTTTTGATTAGTGCATTCCTTAGTGATAAAATAAACGACGTATGAAAGAAACTAAAGTAAACGTTTACACTGGACTCGAATACCGTGTGGTATAAGTAAGCAAGTTGACCAATGTCTTTGCCACACAATTCCTATCCATTTCTAGTCTCATGTTCATATACACTATTATAGTTTTTTTTTTCTTTTTTACATATACACTATATATAGTTAATAACAGAAAAATTATTACTGATATATCTCTTTTTTGTAATAATAACAATGAGATTTTAACTTAAGATTTAATGTAAATTACCTAAATCTCTCATCATTAATTCAATCCTAATATCATATTGATATATCTTTTTCAATGTAAAGATTTATACAAATTCATTTTAAATATTTATAAAACATGATAATTAATTTTATGAATTTAAAATATTAACGAATCTAAGAAGCACATTAACTATATCGTTAATTTATAAATATATTTTGTAGTTAAATGTTATTTGATTTAATTGTATTGAAGGCTTATTTTTATATTAATTATTATCTAGATTAGAGGTTTAGTATCAAATGAATGTGTTTCTGAACGTATCAGGATCATTTCAATTTTTTTACCTATTAAATAGTCAATTATAAGAGAAAAAATATAAAAAGATTATACAAAAATTTACATGTATAATTAAATCTCACTAATAATTTTTTTATATTTTTTTCTCTCTTACAATTGACCACTTGAAAAAAAAAATTGAGAAGATCCTAATCCGTATTTTTTCCTATTTTTCTTAAAGGGTGAGCACTAATTAATGAGTTTTTAATACTTCTTATTAAAAAACTTTTAATTATTTAAAAGATAATTTTTACTGTACTCATTTTTTTTAAAGATGAATTATTAAACATTTTGTTGAGTATTGATTATTTTTAAGAGTTTTTTTTTAAGTGTCATAAGGGTACTTATTAAAAATCTATAATATATTTTTTCTACGAAAAGTAAAGTAAAGTATTCAAAATATTGAGAATTGAAAAAATTTATTTTTATACAAAACTTTCAATTTTAAATTCCTTACAAGTGCGGGCACTTGTTAGAAAAACTTTATTTTTAAACATTTATTATTATTATTATTATTATTATTATTATTATTATTATTATTATTCATTCAGCATTTAATAAATATTTAATAACTAACCAAGGATACCAAACTCATCAAGATACCATAAAAATTCTCTTTCAAAAAGCAAATATTAAATTTTTGTTGTGTTTCTTTTAGTACAATTGTGGCAATGATGTTTAAAACTATGACCTCATATAAACGGAAAAAACTTTTTTAAAGTTAGCTTATCTCTAAAATGAGTAAGTATGAATATGTCTATCCTTAATTTAATTTATCTTATGTTTGGATGTTTTTTCATTAATGAAACGGAACGGAATAGGTAAGAATGAAATGGAAAGGAAAGGAATGGAATGAAACATAGTTTGCATTCTTTTTGTTTGAAAGTTTCATTAATGGAACGGAATGAAATGGAATTATCCATGTGTTCCTCCCATTCCTCCTCAATTTTGGGGGGAACAAAAGTTGGGCATTTGAGGGGAAGAGAGGGAAAATGATTCCCATGTGTTCCGTTCAGTTCCTATATATTTTTAAACTCTCAAACAAGGAAAGTTATTTCCGTTCCCCTCATTCCCTTTCTGTTCCCCTCATTACCTATTATCCAAACATAGTATTAAAGTGCATTAAAATCTTAACCCATTAAAATTTAATGATAAATATACCCTTACTTATTCACTTTAAAAATAAACTTATTTTAAAAGATTTTTATCTCATGCAAACTACTAATTTCCCTCACTACTAATCCAATACTAATGGTTATTTTTGTCTGTGTTTCTTATATAATAAATACTCTACTTTCTATTTAATAAATTTTACTTTTATTTCATTAATTAATGTACACTTGTTAATAAATTTCTTTCGCAAAATATAAAAATTAGATAAGAATAGCGTGAAACTAGACAAACAAAGCATTTATTCAATTAATAAATTTGTTAAACATACTAACATTGGAGACTTTTTTTTTTATCTGAACATTGGAGACTTAATTATAACTTTTTTATTTAAAAGATACACAAGAATATGATAATAAATAAAAGAGTTTTGTTATATTCTCTTGAAAGTTTTTTTAATAATTTTTTTAATATTAAATAAAAAAATATTTAGAGTGTGTTTAGAATATAAAAAAATAAGAAATAATTTAATTTATAAATTCAATTTAATTAAAAAATTTATTTTTGAAATGTTTAAAAATAAAAAATAATCTGATTTCTAAAATTTTATAGATTTTATTTTTTTATTTTAGAAATTCTATCAAAATTGATTAATTTGTTAAGATTTAAGTTGATTTAAAATAAATATATTATTTTATTCTTAATAACTACATTTAACTACTTCTTATAGAAGTTAAAATGTAAAATAATATAATCAAACCAAATTAATTTTTATTTTAATAAATTTTAAACATAAAATTTTATTTTTAAATCAATTTCAAATCTTATTTTTTAAAAATTTCAAATATAAAATTTGATTTCTAAATCAAATCAAATCATTTCTTATTTTTATTTATTTTAAACACATTCTAAATAAAAAAATAAATATATTTAATATTTTTATAAAAAAATATTTTTTATTTTTTATCTTAAAAAATATTTATACTTTTAAAATTATATAAATATTATGTAACATATCCTTGGATGAAAATTTAATAAAAAAGATGATCTTATATCTCTTTTAAAAATATAAATATTGATTCCTTTGGGTATATGATTGATAGAAAAATAATAATAAAAAATAAGTATAATAAATAATATTAAATAAAATATAAAAATAAGAATATATATTATTTATAATAAAAATATAAGAACTAAAATATAGCAGTGTCGGTCTACTAATTCGAGGGGAAACTGCAACCCAATTTCCCCCACAAAATTACAAAGAATTTATTAAAAAATCACAATTACATTTAAAAGAAAGATTTTTCTAAAAAGTACATTTTTAAAGAAATTTAAAATAATAAACTTTATATGAAAAGTTAAGTTTTTTCAATTATTAATATATAAATATTTTATTTTTTATAAACATATTTTAATTTTAAATTTTTAACTCGTGTATTTAAGACATCTTTTAAAAAAATAAAGAAAATAAAAAAGGGAAACCGCGTCAACAGTGGCGTCTGTTTCGTTGGACCTTCGACAACAACTCCAGTTAAACAGTAGTAAGAGAATTGAAAAAGCAAATAAAGCAGCCATTCCCACAATCCTAGTTCATCAAGATTCAAGAAACCCTCAAGAACCTTCCTCACCCCATGTTACTTTACTTTCTTTCTTATTCTTCTATATACCTAAGCTAACCTAACTTTGTTCACTATAATAATTCTTCATTCTGTTTCTCTTGCTAGTTCTCTCTGACTCTCACACACATAGTCATACTCACAGTCACAGGGTCAAATGGACAAAGGTGAACATGACAAGATCAAAGAGAATCCCATTCCCAACCAGTTCGATGGAAAGGGATACAGCTTCAGCGGTAAGATCATGCTCAGCGCCATCATCCTCCTCTTCTTCGTCGCCGTTTTCATGCTCTGCCTCCATTTATACTCCCGCTGGTACCTCCTCAGCATCCGCCGCCGTCAACTCCGCCGTCGTCTGCGTCGCCGTACCAACATCGTCTTCTACCTCGACTCCGACAACCCCGCCGCCGCCACCTCCGTAACCCTCCCCTCCCGCGGCCTCGAAGCCTCCGTCATCGCCTCGCTCCCCGTCTTCGCCTACGACCCCAACACCCACCCGGAAAACCCGCCTGAATGTGCGGTTTGCTTGTCGGAGTTTGAGTTCGGTGAAACGGGTCGGGTCTTGCCCAAGTGCAACCATGTTTTCCATACCGACTGTATCGACATGTGGTTCCACTCCCACTCCACCTGCCCACTTTGCCGCGCTCCGGTGGAGCCCGCACCCGAAGGCGAGACCCGACCCGAAGTTGTCATCAACGTCAGCGAACCAGGACCAGCTTCGAGTTCCGGGTTAGAGGTGAATCGAATCGGCCGAGAGGTTTCTTCGTTGAGGAGGAAGCCGTCGTCGCTGGTGGGTGTGACCGTTGAGGTGCCACCGAGGAACGAGGGTTTTCGGGACGAGTCGGGTTCGGGTTGCGACTCGCCGTCGACTCAGTTGTCGTCGTCGTCGTCGTTTCGGTCGCCGATGAGTCGCATGCTGTCGTTCAAGAGAATCCTTAGCAGGGAACGGAGAGGAAGCGTTTCTCCGTCGTCGGGTGGTGGTTGCAGCAGCTCCGCTGCCGGGTTGAACGCCGAGCGAGGTGGACGAGACGAGACGAGACTCAGTGAGTTAGGCGAGGGGGAGCTGACTCGGACTGAGTGATGACGTGGCGCTTGTGGAACCGAAATCGTATCCAAATTGATGGCTTCGGCGCGTGTTGGCGGCTATGTATTAATTTTCTCAGCAATATTTGTCCGGTTTAGAGTGGAGACGGTGGGCGGCGCGTGGTTGAAGTTGGCGGGGGGGGGGGGGGATCCTCATTTGTCAGAATGTGTGAAATCTACACAAATATTTCAATTCATAGATGTTTTCCTTTTTCCCTTCCTTATTTTCAGTTCTCAAAAATAGTAAAATACAATACCAAAAGTGCCCTGTGATTATAATTCTTGCACATATCTATTAGCTTATGATGTACGAATATGGATGTGGGACATAATATAAAGACAATAATGAAAACACATTAAATTTACAAAATTATAAAACATAGATAAGATATATATATATATATATATTAAATAAATTTATAAATTTAAAAAATATAATTTATTATTATTTTATAAATTTAAAAATTTATAATATTTTAATATATGTCATATATATTTATTATATAATAATTTTTTTTTTCAAAAATATATAAAATATAATTTTTATTGATATTTTTTAAAAAATCTAAATTAATTTTTTAATAGAATTAATCATGTATTAATATATGTATATTTAAAAAAAATTAATTAAAAGAATAGTGACGTGAGGTAAATTTCAATGATGATGAAGTGACGACTTGATATGAACAGAGATAGAATGAATAGATAAAAATAGTAGTACGTAAAAAAATAAAATTTAAAAACTTAATAGTAGTGTGTGAAAAGATAAAATTTAAAATATTAATATAAGAAAATAGTCGCTTGAAACATCAGTTATGTAATTGGACTTGAGTGAGTTACGAGTTTATTAATTGAATGTTAGTTATAAAAATTAATTTTTTTAAAAAAAATATTAATGAATTATGTTCAAGTTATATCATAAACGTGTGCAAGCGTATTCGAGATGTGTCAAGTCAAATAAAATAATTTTTTAATTAGACACATTTAGATACGTAAGATACATGTCGTACGCTTGTCGTTATGTGTCCGATACGGATACATGTTTAACACGCAGACACAGCTCAAACATAACATGTCCGTGTTTCATAACTACTAACTTTATGACAATATTTCATATATTATTTTTTTTTACTTTGTGAATACTTAATAAACTTTATGAGCAAATTTGTTGGTTTGAGTATAAATAGTTCAGATTTTTTAAGCATAAAATTTATAAGTATAAAAATAATAATGCTCAAAAATGTTTTCATTTATACACTATATTATATTTGGGAAATTAATTTTTTATTTATAGTAAATTAATTTGGAGAAAAAAAAGAAAACTTAAAGCTTTTTTTTCTTTAATAAAAAATGTGGTTAAGGTTGAATGTTGTCTCTTCATGATTCTAAGGTTGAATGTAGAACCAATACGCACGAGAGTTAATTAATTTATCAAAATGTATTAGGTGTGTCTGTCTAGATTAATTTATAGAGTTCTTCAAAAAAAAAATTGAAAATAAACGTTACCCATCATGTTATAGTTGTGAGAATAGTTGGTGCAAAAAGCTGCTAAAAAAAGATGTTGCTATTGGAAGCAGTTGAGTTGAGTTAATTATGTGTCCTATTACTAGGTAGGTGTGGGTGGGTTCGGGATTATTACATGAACATAACTAGATGAACATAATAATGTGATGGACCAAAGGCGTGGACCAGCAAGAAGTTAATGTGTGCGCAGTTAGTGTACGCAACTTGTGTATACTAAGGAATCTTATGGACTTTTCTCCATGGCAACAGTCAAGTTCCATTGCTTTCTTCCAAGATAATTATTTGCACAGTTGTTGAATTTCTCCTTCCACCCGTACAACAATTGAACTTATTTTATCAAAGTTTTGTTAAAAAGTATCTTAAAAGACATTGGTTATGAATTTAAAATAAAATAAAATATATGAAAAATTGAGTATTTAATATATTAAAAATTAAAAAAATTACTTTTGATATAAAAAAATTTATTTTGTATTCTTTAGCAAGTGACTTTGTTAAAAAAACCCTTTATCTAATCAGCCATAATAATTAATGTGATTCATATACTGATTTCCGTCCCTCGCACAAATGCACAATTAGCTAGCAATCACATGATTTTAGCTTCACCGTGATATAGGAGTGTGCAGGAGGAGAGGAATAAAAGTAAAGCTGACTGACAGCTTTTTTATTTAAGTAGAGTAATTTTATAAATTATTTATTAAATTAAAGTAATTTTATAATTATTTATTAGTTTGTGATTTTTTTTATGTAGATAAAAAATTATATATTTTATTTTTTATCATGTCATATAAAAAATAATTTAAAATTATTTTTTACAAAAAGTTATTGTTAAAAGAAGAATTAAATTTAATAATATTTTAATAAAAAAATAAAAAAATAAGATTTATTCTTTTCAAATTACGTCAGTCAAATACATATCACGTTTAAAAGATTCATACTAAATTGAACATGTGAAAAATAAGATTAAATTATTCTTTTCAAATTGATATCTTCAAAAGATTTACTAAATCAAATCATTTTAAATCATTTCTAATCTTACATATAAATTTATGATATTTCGAAATGAGAGTAAAAATATTGCTATTGAAATATTTGATGATGAAGATATTGAGTGCATGATCAACACTTTTGATCAATACTCTACTATGACAGTATTAGAATTGTACATTGAGATCAACGTTGTAGGCAGTTCATCATTACTTGTATATTCATGTCATATGAATATTTAACTAGGAACGCTTGAAGAAGGTTGATGAGGTTTAGGATTATGGGCGATGGTAGTAGCCCCCCGTCCCCTACCCCCGCGAATAATATTCGCCCCTACCCCCACCTCCATATCTCATACGGATACATTCATGCAAAAAGATCTATGATATCCATGACTAACTAGGAACCACCTAAAATAAAAAAAAGTATAATAAAAAAATGAAAAATGAAAAAAAGTATAATACTATAATTTTTTAAAATTTATTCAACACAATTTAATCCAAAAATAATGTCAAACACCTAAAATACTTTTAATTTATATTACTTTATAATATTTAATTTATATAATTAAGTTTTTAATAATTTATATAAAATATTTGTGTAAATTTTTTGATGACTACTTGATGCGGGGAACCACCCCCTCCCTTGTTTATTAAACGGAAATAATACAAAATGGGTATTTATATCCGCGAGAGAAATTTGACGGATATTACCCGCTAACGGATTCCAATACCAACGATTGAATCCCTACTATGTTGTTACACCTTTATATGGTCAATCTAATGCCTACATTGGGCTTTCAGATGATGAAGAAGATTGTAATAAAGACCTGATAATGGAGTCCAGTAAAGATGAAGACGAAGGTGAAATTCCTGATGGCAATTCGTCTGACACTAAAGTTGAGGGTGATTTTGATGCTATTAGCTTGGCTTCCCCAGTTGTTATGGCTTCTCCAGTTGCATCATCATTACCTGTTAATGAACTTCCACAACAAACAGGTTAGTATCCATATAATTTAGTTAGTATATAGTGAAGTTAGTACTTGCCTCTCACGCTTTTAAGAGATGTACATGTTTTGAACATTCCATAGAAACTCCATTTTGAACTTCAACTCCACATTATAAATATATTAATTGGGACCACCCCAATTAAGAAACTGATTTTCTAGGGTTGGATGTGCCCTATTCTTGGCGTGCAGGAGATGAGTTATGTGTTGGTTTATAATTTGACAGTAAAGAAGCTGTTATTCTATGAAAATGCATCCAACATTTTTTGTGGTTGAATCAAAACTAATAATTTTATATGTGAAGTGCCCAAAACATGCGGAAAATTGCTTATGGCGTATGAGGGCAATTTTAGGAAAGAAAACAAACAAGTGGCAAATTATTAAATAGGGTGGTCGTCACACTTGTACGAGTCCAATGCTTTCTCAAGATCATAAGAAGTTGGATTCCAATTTTGTCTGCTCATGTATAGTAGGTACGGTCCTCACTCATATGTGAATTATGTGCTTTTGGAATAATATTTCAATATTTTATAATATGTGTGTTAGGTATGATCAACCAAGAATCATTAGTCCCAATTTCTTTGATCAAGGAGAGTATTAGCACCCAATTTAGATATTAAATCTCATACAAGAAGACTTGGAAGGCTAAGCAGAAAGCAATTGTAAAGGTGTTCGATGGCTGGGATGAGTCTTTTGAAACCTTACCTAGATGGCTGGAGTATATGCAATTGTTTGCACCAGATTCCATTTAAAAAATTGAAACAAATGAATTTGTCTTCAACAATCAGGTTGATCATCAGTTTCATAAGTTTCATCGACTATTCTGGACTTTCAAGCAATGTTGTGACTTGTGATGCTTTTAAATTTTGCAAACCAATTATACAAATTGAAGGAACCTTCTTGTATGGTAAGTATCGTGGTACACTATTAATTGCCACGACACAAGATGATAATAGTTGCGTTCCGCCAATTGCCTTTGCTATCGTTGAAGGTGAGACCTTGAGTGCTTGGTCACGGTTCTTGGCAAACATATGCCAAAATTTGACAAGAAAGAAAGGACTATGTCTGATTTCTGATCGACACCAAAGTATAAAAGTCGCTGTGAACAATGCACACCTTGGTTGACAGCCTCCTAATGCATATCATGTATACTGCACATGCCACATTTCCAGCAATTTCAACCATAAGTTTAGGAATGCAAAATTGAAGGAGGACTTATTAAAACTAGGTAAAAGTTCATTCTCTATAATGTTTCATTGAGATATATGATTTTGTTGGTTTTCAAAACTTTTTTTGTTTTAATGTAGGTTATACTACTTGTAAGCACCAGTTTGAGAGGAACTTGCAAAAATTTCTTCAAATTAGTAGTGACATACAAAGGTGGATTGACGACATTTCAAAAGAAAAATAGAGTCAGGCTCATGATGAAGAAGGGCGAAGATATGAGCACATGACGACGAAGTTGTCAGAGGCTGCAATAAAGTATTAAAAGGTGCTTAAAATTTGCCAATAACAGCATTGGTGAAGTGCACATATGGTAGGATGGTGGAGTACTTTGTGCAGAGATTGAAGCAGGCTAAGTTTGAGCAAAATGCTTGGTAGAGATTCTGTAAGAAATTAATTGAGGTGATCATGAAAAATCAAGAAGATGTGAGTTCCCACCAAGTCCGCAGATATGATATACAATCCACAAGATTTGAAGTCGAGGAGGCGTTCAATTCGGTCATACAAACGAGTGGTCAGACATGGTTTGTGATTCTAAATAGATGGTAATTTTAGTGTGGGAGATTCCAAGCATATAGATACCCATGCTCTCACATTATTGCTGCATGTGTTGTGGTCAGTGCTGACTTTTACTAACTTGTGGACCTCGTTTACTCAATACAAAATATTGTGAATGCCTATAGTCCTGAATGATGGCTTATTGGAAATGAGGCAAACATTTCAGCCTCTGTGGGGTGGACGTTAGTTCCAGATGAGTCGACCCTTTATGCGAAGGGCCGACCAGTCTCAACACGCCTTAGGAACGAAATAGATTGGGTGGAGTCTCAACCTAGGCAACGATGTGGATACTGTAAACAAAAAGGTCACAATTGATGGCTATGCCCTTACCTCAATCAAGGATAGAGCTCTCAGTAAGGTGATGATAATGTTGAAGATGCTGAAAGTTAGATTAAAGGTTTGTATGTAGTGATGTATCAATCAAGGGGGTTATTAATTGAAATTGTACTTATGTTATTTTTTTGGTCTTATTAATGTAATAATCTAACAATGCTAAATTTTTTCTTATAAAAAAAAGCATTGCAAGTTCAACTAAGTCCACAACATGATATTAAAGTCTATATATTTAATAATAAATACATCAACAGTCATGGGGACTATGTGGAGGTAAAGGGGTTAGTATACAAACACAACATCTATCCTTTGCATCATAATGAGGGTTTCTTCGAAGTCTGGCTCAACATCATCACCATCACTAAGGTTGGCAACATCTATAAATTCTCGATTTAGATCAATAACCCCAAACTCAGGGGAGAAAATAGGTGCATCATGTATTCGAGCCATCAACGGGCCAGGTGCAGTGGAGGTCATGAAATCATATACATATGCCTGAGGTGTACAATCCACTGACTATGGGATGTAAGGAACATCATCTGCTGGGTCACTAAAGGGTGTGTAGTGTGGGATGAATATGCATATGTTGTCAAATCCTGGGATGGACAATAATATGCCTGAGTTTGTGGGAAGTGCGCAATGTGGGATGAAGATGCGTATGCTATTGAATCCTGAGATGGATAATAATATGTGGTTAACGCATATGATGACATAGGGTCATATGGTGGTTCATGTGGAACATAATGTACTCCATGACCATCCTGTGGGATTGGTGAAGAAGTAAGATATTCTATAGCCTTATGTCTCCTTCATCGTTGAAGTCCATGACCTTCCACTCGAGACGTAGGTATGGTCACATTCACCTCTAGGGGTGTTCACATCCAATCCAATAAAAAAAACTGAAAACCGATAAAAAAAACCAAAAACCGATGAAAATCGAAATAAATTGGATTAATTTGGATGAGATTTTTGAAGAACCGATCGGCTCGGTTTGGTTTTCGGTTTAGTTTTCTAAAACCGATCCAAACTGATTTTACCTAAATACCTATAATAAACCTATCCTCTATTGGCCCAATGGCCCATTCCCCCTTCCCCTCGACCCACCCCCACCGGCCCATTTCCTTCCCTTCCCCCAACCCACCCGCCACCCCCACTTCGGCTTCACTTCCCTTCCCCAAATCCCGTAACCCTAAATCCCTACCGCCTAACATCCTGCCGCTGTCAAATTCCAATCCCACCATCCTCCCTCACTCCCTGCCCTTCCAATCCACGATGTCGCGTCCCAGCCACGACCCAGTCGTCGTGTTCCAGCCACAACCCAAAGCCGTCGCGATCCGTTTCATTTCCTTCGATCTTTTCTTCTCTTCGTTAGTCTTTGGCTTCCTTTGTATGGTGAGGTTTGTCCATTTCAATTTGTTTTTCCCCTCTTCGATCTCCTCACCTCGCCAGATACTCGCATAGTTAAGCCCTCTTCATCGAGGTACGTTTCACTCTCCTTCCGTGTTTTTATTTGGCATATTCTCACTGATTTTTGCTTGCTTTTGTATTTAATATAAGTAATATTTAGCTAGTGGATGTTCTGGGGTGATTATTGGTGGTTGTTTTGGGGTGATTATTGGTGGTTGTTCTGTGCTGCTATAGTGTTTTGGTGGTTCTCCTGTGGCAGTGGCCGTTCTGTGTTGGTTCTACCTTTGCCACTCTGCTCTGACCTGTTTTGTGTTTTTCTCGAAATCTGTTGTGGAACTTTTGTTCTGCTTGTGTTGTTGCTCAATTTTTCTTTGGTTCTGTGTTGTTGTCTTCTTGTTTTAGACATTGATTTTATGTCTTTTAACCTGAGTTGTGACCTTTGTTTAATTTAATGTGTTAGAATTTTCTGTATAATGGTTTGATTGCAACAAAAAATCCTGATAAGTTCAATGGATTGAAGCATGCTCAAGCACATCCAAATATTCTATGTCAAATTGTCAATGGTAGTTTGTTTGGTTCTTTCTTTGGTTCAGCTAAGTCGAAAATCATCTGTTCCGGCATTTATGCATGCAGTGTTAGAGGGTAATTTAGATTAACCCATTATCATGTTGAACCTGTTAATGTTAGGGTGGGTCTTGTTACTTATTTGTCTTTAAGGAATGATAATGAGTTAAGAAAGTAGGCTTTCAAGTGTAGAATAACTAGCTTATAAGATGAGATTTTGTTTCTGATTAATTGTTGGAATTAACATGCTGCCTTATGGTTCACTTGTGTTATTTTCTATTTTTTTTATAGGTATATGTTCAACTTTTCACTAACTGATAAATAAAAAATTTGAAGTATTGATAATGATTGCATTCTGACTTGTATATAAAGTTGCTTACCCATAATCCCTTTGTATTCTTTTTCATTTTTTAATGTGCTCCTTGTGTGTGTGTTTACAGCTTTGAAAGCTCTTGTCACCAAAATCGAGTCCACCACCATCAGCACCGCCATTGACCCTAAAGTGCCTTGAAGGCCACCACGCCACCACCGCTCACCACCATGTCTGAGCTAATATTGCAGTCCCTTACTCCCTATTTTTATGGCTTTGATTTTTGTGATTTAGTGTTCATGTACGAGCACACCGTGACCACCCCATATGTAGAATTGATTGGTGTTGCTATGTCTCTTTGTCTTTGTTTTGCAAGCCCTCACCTACTGTCTTTGTATTTATTTTGCAGGCTGAAAATACTATAAGTAGTGAGAAAATGATCGTTGCAAATGTTGAATCCACGAAGTCTACAACTGAACCAAACTGTGAGGAGCAAAATAATTTGAGCAAAGAGGAAAGTTCCAAAGTTTCCAAGGTTGACAAGAAGAGGAAAACTGTAGAAGGGTCCAGTGATGCTAATGCTGATGCTGAATATGCAGGTAAGAGAAAACCTTCTAAGCCTAGATCTTGGACTTGGGATCATTTTATAAAAGATGATTCAACTAATCCTAGAGCTAAATGTAAATGGTGTGGGGCAACCTATGCATGTGATTCACATAGAAATGGTACAAGAAATCTTAAAAATCATTTGTTGAGTCAGTGTAAAAAATTTCCCAAAGAGACGGTTGATCATACTCAAACAACTCTTTCTCTCCAACAATTGAAAAAAGAAGATGGGAAAGGCATTGGTAGTACTTTTGCTGGTGTTGCTTTTGATGTTGATGCATGTAAACAAGCTCTAGCTAGGATGATAATTGTGGATGAGTTGCCTTTTAAGTTTGTTGAGGGAGAGGGATTCCATTATTTTATGAGTGTTGTGCAACCTAAAATGTCATTTTCGGGAAGGATTACAATTGCTAGGGATTGTTGGAATCTTTACATGAATGAGAAAAATAAGTTAAAAAGTATGTTTCGTCAATCAAATCAAAGTGTTTGTCTAACAACTGATTGCTGAACTTCCGTGCAAAACCTGAATTATCTTTGTCTTACTGCACATTTTATTGATAAAGATTGGAAATTTCATAAACGGATTCTTAACTTTTGTCTAATCAAGAATCATAAGGGAGAAACAATTAGTAGAAAAATTGAGAAATGCATGGAGGGTTGGTTAATTGGTAGAGTTTTTACTATCACGGTTGACAATGCTAGTTCAAATGACATTGCCATCTCTTACTTGGAAAGTAGAATGGAGGATTGGAATTCATATCCATTAAAAGGAGAACATATGCATATTAGATGTTGTGCACATATTTTAAATCTTGTGGTCAATGATGGATTGAAGGACATGCATTCTTCAATTACCAAAATTAAGAATGCTGTTAGGTATGTCCGTGCATCTCCTAGTCGCATGGATAGGTTTAGAACATGTATCAAGGAAGCTAGGATACAAGAAAAGTGTTCTGTGCAATTGGATGTTCCTACTAGGTGGAATTCCACCTACATTATGCTTGAAAGTGCATTGAAGTTTCAAAAGGGATTTAAGAGGTTGGGAGAGAGAGAGAGATGCTGAATTTATGATGATGCAAGGTGGTATCCCAAAGAATGATGATTGGGATAATGCAAAATATTTTGTTAAGTTCTTGAAAAATTTTTATGATGTTACTAAGAAGGTGTCGGGTTCAAATTTTGTGACTTCTTCTCAATATTTCTATGAGTTTTGTGTGATAATGACTACATTTAAGAAATGGATTGGTAGTCATGATCCATTACTTACAAGCATGGCTGAAAAAATGAAAGCTAAGCATGATAAATATTAGGAAAACATTAAAAATATGAACATGATGATTTTTATTGCTGTGGTACTTGATCCTCGAAGCAAGTTTCATTTTGTTAAGTAGAGCTTAGAAAAGATTTTTGAGAAGGATGATGCTGAATTTTTAAGTGAAAAGGTAAATGAGACATTATACAAAATGTTTGATAGCTATAGGTTTTTCCTTAATCAAGGCCAAGCTGAAAATTCTGCACAATCCTCTCATGAAGTGGAAATGGTTGATCTTGAACCAACTAATGACATTTCATTTGCTATGGAATTCGAGAAGGACATGAATCTTAATGAGAGTATGAATAAAAATGAAGTGAATTTGTATCTCATGGAGACCTTGGAGAAGACAAGTAACCCAAACTTTGACATATTGAACTGGTGGGGGGTGAATTCTACTAAATATCTTATTCTTGGTCATATAGCTAGGGATGTATTGGCCATGTCTGTGTCTACAGTTGCTTCAGAGTCTACATTCAGCACTGGAGGTAGAGTGCTTAATTGTTGTAGGAGCTCTCTTACTCCAAAGACAGTTGAAGCTTTAATTTGTACACAAAATTGGTTCCGCTCCACCCCAGTGTCAATGGATGTTGAAGAGCTCATGGAGGAATTAGAAAGGCTTGAGCTAGGTAATTTTGTTATTGATGTTATCTTTTATTTATTAAACTCTATTACACTTGTCTATTTTGTATAATTTTGTCATTCATATTGATTATTGTATTTTATACATTTTTTAGAACTTGCCCTAATCCCACAACCAAATGAAGAGGATTTTGGTGCTGACTCTGATTAGCTTTGGAGTTGCTACCTTGTTGACTGTACTATGTTTCAATTGCTGACTTAATTCCGAGAAGAATTACAATTGCTGAATTGTCATTTTGATTTTATTTGTTTGAATTCTGAATTTTGAAATTATTGTTGAATTTTATTTGTTTGTATGATTTGTATGACTTTATGAATGATTTGGAGTTTGGAATTTAAATTATATTATTGTGGATTACTCTTATTTAGATTGCATTTTTATTATGTTATTGGACAAAAACCGAATCATCCAATCCAATCCAAACCGATTAAAATTGGTTTGGATTGGATCGGTTTGGTTATTGGAATTCATCCAATCCAAACCGAACCGATGATACTTACCTTGTTTGGAACTGATGTTTTTTGCCTCAAAACCGATCCAAACCGATCCAAGAACACCCCTATTCACCTCTGGCCTTGATAATTGTTGTGTCAACTGCGGAGTTGACACAACAAGTTCTAATATGCGATCCAACTCGTCTAAGGTCAATAACATCTACTTAGTTTCATGTTTAAGCTCATCTCATGAATAAATTGAATGCTCTTCATCACAAATATGGTAATGCATCTTCTTCAGACTATCGACCTACAATAAAAAATGTAAATTACTTAGTGAAGTAAATTACAAATAAAAAAGATCAAAGTAATTAAATAAAGTAAGATTAACATTACTTACCATCAAGCCAGTTTGTGCGCCATCTTTAGTAATTCATCGGTGGGTACGCCTGCTGTACCACCTCATATACTCAGAGTTTGCACCAATTACTCCCTTTTGAGGGGCATTCGTCAGCACATATTCACGTCAATTATCCCACATTTGAATATATTGTGCATGATATTATAGTCAATTTTCAATATTCTTGCCTCGCAATGTAAGATAATGGAGGTGCTGAGGCTGACAAGGAGGTTCTGGAATATGTTGGTTCATACCAAACTGACGCATCACGCAATCGGGCTAGTGCCACTCAATGATATGGAAGCATATCAATGGGATGATAGCTCTCCAAATTTAAAACCAATGCAAGCAAATATATGGAAGTAACATCATAATGTCTGGAGTGTATGGTTCACACTTAATCTACAAAAGGTGAATAATCGTTATTATAAGTGTCATAGCATTAGCACAACATTTATTGAGTTCATGTTAAAGGAGTCTGTTACATCATTTCGCTTTAACCGATCAAGTTTATACTGATGGTAGGGCAAGTCTTGCTGCCCAACCACTTGTTCATATGCATATAACTAAATAAACATTTAAAACCTCTAATGATTATGTAAAATGTTAATATGGCAAAATACATGTCATGTACCGCTCGCCATAAGAGGTGTCATGCATATAATGCCCTGGTGCCATAAGTGCGATGGATGGGAATCTATCACATGCCCACAACTCAATCAGGATACATAAACCATAAATCTCCTTACGATTATAATAAGTGGCTTTACACAATTCACGGTATAGATATGCCAATACCGTTGATCCCCAACTATATTGTCTGGTCTCCTCAAAATCCTCTAACAGTGTAAGATACCTTAAAGGTACCAATGAGCAAGAGCAATCGTGAAATAGAACTCCACCCATCAACCTCAAAATATAAGCCTGGGTAAATCGTTCAAGCTACACGTGATCACCAATATGATCATTAACATTACCAAAGTTATCGTCTAGCCATTTCATTCAGATATGACCACCCTGTAGTGTGTCCTGTGGTGGATGTATGCTTAACAATTGGTGCACAAGTGGTTCCCATTGATTCACGGTACGACCAATAACTGCGTTCCCATCTACTCGGAGACCAACTAAGATAACAACATCCTGTAATGTTATCGTACACTCCCCTGGTGGCATGTGAAATGTGTGGGTCTCAGGTCTTCAGTGCTCTACCAATACAAATATCAAGGTGCGCTGAATTTGAAAGAATGCAAGCTGTGCAACTCCCAAAAAACTTGCCTATTACAGATACGAAACAATCTCATTAGGAACCTGCTCTAGCCCTTCACGTGTCACCTGTGCCCGTCTAACAAATAGAATCTGATCTCATTTTCCATTCCAAATATGTTGAGAAATGTGTGTTTCTTGCATCGTCAACAATGATGGATCATCTGCCCTTGAACGCACAATGCGTGATTGTGAAGATGAATTGGACGTCATATCTAACACCTAATTTATCAAACATAAATAATTATTATGATGTAATCAAGATTTTATTAATTAATTAATTATACAACATGCATAAATGAAAATCAATGTTAAAAATATTAGTTAAAAGAATAGATAGATAAAAAGATCTTATCCTTAAAAAAATTGACAAAAGTAATTGTACACTATTATTTAAAAAGACTTTATCTTTGAACAAATTAATAAGTTACAATTTTTTATTCCAATAAAAATTTCATATTAAATAATCTTAATTAAACAACTAAAGTTTGACTCTACTAATTTCCATAGATGACAAGTTGATAGTGTTAAACTTAATAAATCTTTTAACATTTAGATTGATAAGGTTTTCTACATACAACAATATCAATTCATTTTAATGATATGTTGTTACATTATTTAATGAAATTGAGAATGCATATAATTTTTTACTTTCTTATACTCATTAAATAATGTCTCAACACATTAATAGTGTAAAATTATTTTATTCTAATCTTGCAAAAAAATTATTCAATAAATTATTTAGTAATATGAATACAATGTTACAAAAATTAATTAATATTTAATAATTATTCTAACCTTACACAAAAATTGTATTCATATTATTTAACAATAAATTAATAAATAACAATATTACAAACATATACATATAATGCAATAGATAAGTTAATTAATTAATAAAAATAACAAGACTACAAACAATTAAGATTAATAAATAAAAAGGGAAAAGTGCACTGCTACCTTATTGTTATAATCAATTATAATATAATTAGTTTTATGTTTAAATATTTTAGTTGAAATGTGATTTTAAATATAATTTGTTTAGTTTGGATGTAAAAAAAAAAAAATTACTTTTATACATTAAATTACCAAAAAAGTATGAAAATATTTGTTTAGATAATTTAACGTTTATTTTAGTAACATATAAACTTTTTAGCTAAGATAAGAAGGAAAAAGACAAATGGCTACAAATAGAAACTGAAGACTTTACTCTATCTAGACGCTCCTTCAGCAGCTCGTCAATATGGAAAAAGAGAGATCAATTTGTCAAATAGAGAGTTGTTTTCTTTCTAAAGGAAGGGACCGAGGTCTTTTTAAAGAAGTTTGATAGAATTAGTGACTTACATGTAACCACATGTCAGTTTATGTGAAAAGATAAACTTTAAGTTGCTTTTTTACTTTTTTTTATTATTAAAATATCATTAAACTTAATTCTTCTAAACGTGATATATACTTGAGTGATGCAATTTGAAAAAAACAAGTTAATCTTGCTCTTTCACTTTTTATTAAAATATTATTAAATTAAATTTTTCTTTTAACTAAAAGAATAATAACTTTTTGTAAAGAATAACTTCAAGTTACTTTTTACATAACACGATAATAAAATAAAATAAAATATAAAATTCTTTATCAACGTGACAAAAAAGACCCAAAACTAATAAATAGCTTTAAAACTATCCAAATTTGATAAATAGTTTGTAAAATCACATTAATTTGGTGAAAAAGCCAACATCAAGATATTGGAGCATGAACAAGTTATTACATTGATAAGAATACATTGTGTTACAATGTGATATCATTACATCAATATATTGATGTCAAAAGCAATAATAATACAGGTGGAAGCTGATGGTTGTTAGTATTTGATGAGACCTAGGATTGCAATGAGATCACTTCCTAACTAAGTCTGAGACATCTAGCAAATGTCTTGAATTTGAATAATTCGGGGCTGAGTGGAATAAGCTGCTATTTGTCAGTGTCACCCAGCTGAAGGCAAGTTAACTGGTTGGACATACTGGGATCTACGCCTCCTCTTGGCTTCAGGAGAGAACTTTCTGGCACTAACCTTTCCAAGCTTCACAGAAAACTTGCAAATTGCAGGTCCATATTCCCCAGAAGATGAACAGAGGGTGGGAGACTTTTCCCTTCCAGTTTTGTTCTTTTCACCTTTTATAGACGGTTTTTTGGTTGGAGATTTTGCTCTCTTTTTTGACAAACGAAATTGCGCATCCTCCTTTTTCTTGTCGTGCTTAAGGAGCCTAACATGGAAAGGATTAACAGCTGTGTAGCAGACAGACTCCCCATCAACTCCATTTCTTTCTAGATCTACTTCTCCATTGTTCACCTGGAAATTTGGAGAACTCACATGACAGATCGGTATAACAATTTGGGGATCATTCAATTTATAGGACTCTATGACACCCAACATCATAACATGAACAGTTCAAGAAGTGCAACTGCTAATAAGGGAATTACCAGTTGAAGAAGAGAAGAAAAACTTCGGGCCACATCGTACTTTTCTTGTCCCCTGACCAGATCAGAGAAGGATAGGACACAGCTACTGCTTGCTTCAAGGGATAGTTTGTCCAGAATTCTCTCACCATAGTCGTGGATATCAAATGGTGGGTGTGATTCCTATCAAGCAAAAACAGTCAATTCAATTTAATGCACTAAAAAGATACAGAGGAAGACACCCAATAGATGAATTCACCTGTTCTTCCAAATGGTGCTCAATTCTTTGTTTCCATGTTGAAACCCTAGCAGCCATTTCAGTTTGCTTCTCAGTTTCAGCAATGCTAGCTAGGAGAGCATTCTAGATAAGGAATAAAGATTACCAACCAGACAAAGATATGGAATCATTTTAGCAAAAGATATACTTGTGTCAAGGAAAAGGGACAATGCAGAATTGACCCTACAAGGCTACAGCTCCCTAAGTTCTTTCACACTATTTTGTTGAAATAAAGAGCTGAGCATATATACTGTTTGAATGGTGTTTGCAGTTCATTTAAGTGAATGAGCATTTGTTTCTCTTCTCCAACCGTGAGCATGTGCTTTACAGCTTCGGTAAAATAAAATATGAACACACGAAAGAAGGGGAGGGGGTGTCAGAAGTTTTTTTTTAACAGATTTCTACAAGATAAAATACAACTTGATAAATAACCACATCTGACAAAGACAATTGGCACTCTTACCAGGTGAGAGCGACAAAGATCTTCCAAACTTGCTTGAGAATTTGGACATTCAGGATCTATAGCTTCACCAGCCTCGATATGAGCATCATCAATTTCATGCTGTTAATTCAAGTAGATAAACATATAATAGAAGTTTCAAAGATGTCATTTAGAATATATAATAGTCAAGTTACTGGTCTCCTCTCCTAACCTCTTTACTGCAATCAGGTAGATCTTCATCCATGTAGACATTCCCCGGCATGTCAAAATCAGGATTTCCGCTATCATATTCGTGGTCATCATTGTCAGCCTCAGAGTTTAAAAATGTTCCACCAGTTTCATGTTCACTAATAAGAGATTGCCTCAGCTGCAATTTACATATCACATATTATATACAATCAAAAGTTATATATAGGTAAAAAGACCATCCATGATGAATTACCTTCTCATATAATGGAGGAGATTGGGAATCCCTTTGTCGTTCATGGGCATGACGTCGCATCTCCCACATTTCCATGAGCTCTGGACTGATAGGACCATGCAATTTTGCAGGTGGAAACAAAATCTTCATAGATACTCGTCGAGTCACATTGATGCCATTCTTTTTTAGAGCTTTTACTGCAGGTGCAACATAAAGATAGCAGATAGGTATGTTATGCAATAAAGGTATGGCAAGTTGATGAAGGGTGAAAGGGTGAGAAGTGGGGAACCTTTTCTAAAGGGCTTGACCCTCAAGTTGCCAGGTTCATGAGGATTCAAAGGTTTCCATGGATCATCAGCATCAGCATCTGAATTGTCTGAATCCCTAGATGCATCACATCCATCATCCATATTAAATCCAAAGCTGCAGTTATCAAGACCAGCAGAGGCAGGAGAACTGGGCCGAACATTATTGCCATCAAAACTGCAATTAAGTTTAGGAGAGCAGTTGGAATTAGCATGTTGACTCTTTGCAGCTGATGTTTTATGAGCACTTCCACCAGAACGTCTTGAGGGAGAAAGAAAGCTTTTACGAGTTGAAGCTCCTCTATTAGCACCATTTTGTGCTGCACCAGCTTTGCTTCCCTTCAGAAACTCGTGAACCGCAACCGCATCAGATGTGTCCAATAGAATAAAATCCTGGTACAAGTCTGTGGTGGACAACTGCAACAATTCATCAAATCATTAGTGAATAAAACTATACAAACATTGTTATGTAAACAACTGGAAGCAATTATGTTACCAGATAAGACTCCAATTCCCCACCATCACCAGTAGCATCCAAGCAGTCACCTTCAAGAACAACTAGATTTGCAGGGGCTTTTATAAAGTGATCCAAATTCACTTCTTTGCCTGTTGTACCATCCAAGGAATTCTTTTCTTCGACTGCAATATAACAAAAATTTAAGTGGTGATCTAACATTTGCACCTATTTATAGTAAAACAAAGCAACAATTTTGTAGAAGATAGCTGTTTAGTTGCACTTGATGAAAGGCTGATGGGAGACTGATAAGACAGAATGTACGAGAGAAGGGAGAAGCCTAGAATGAGAGACATCCTCAATAATTCTCTGGTCTTGAAAAAAAGGCCCAAAGCAATGAGAATCTTATTTCAGCAATTCAATGATGACCCAAATTCAATAGAAATAGTTCTAAATCCTAAACCAAATAGACCCAGACAACCTTACCAATTAAATAAGATTTGTAAATAATATGCACCAATATAGAACGAACCTATAGTGGTAAACAAAAATTTCTAAATAAAACTAATCATGATAATAATAACTCCCCTCATGCCATGGTTCTTGTTTGATCATTTTGCTATATTCTCCATTAAATAGGCTACCTGGGATGTCATCTAAGCCCCAGAATTGATCATTTTCTTCATCAGCAATAGCATAGGGACCACTTTCTTCAGGTTGGACTGATGCCCCATCTATATGATCTTGCTGTCTGCCCAAAAACAACATTAGTCAGATCAAACAATGCTGTACAGTTTGCATTAACTGAAATAAAGAACAGTCAGTTAAAAGAGATTATTACTTCCTATTTTGTGTCACTTAAAATCTGTTGTTGGTTCTGTCAAGGACCAACTATTCCAAATAATTAAATTGTTAGGTGAAGGCATATGATTGGTTTTATATCTCTTACAGGTTTTATCAAAGAGATATTCTTTAGCCACCTTCCTTCTCAAGGATTATGAATCACAATCATCGAAGGAAATCAGTTATTATTTAAGGTACATGAGCTACATTGCTAGAGAGCAAGCCGAGAATATGCACCTAGAAACAATGGTATGAGTTACTACTGTAAGCAGTGCAAAGATTCTGATACAATGTTAATAGACTGTAGTATCCTAAGAACCGAACTAATACTTTAAGAGTCCACACTCCAACATTTGATAATGTTAGTACCAACAAAGTTGATCCCACTTCCAGACTACAAGTTTGAGTAACAAAAAATTGAACTAATTATCAATAGACTAATCTGATCCATATTCATTCATTGTCCCGTTAAATTGCTTATTAGTTTATAGTTTATACCAGATATTGTAGATGAAAATTTCACAAACGTTTACTACATATGCCACATTAGCTGTTTCAGCTTGCAAAGAGGTCTCTCATTCTCATACAATAATATGTTTTGCAATCCGAAGTCAAACAAATAGGATTATATACAAATTGTCCAAATGCAAAACTGAATACGTCAGCCAGGCTTTGACTTTTAATTTATCATTTTCTTCCAACCAATTCTTTGGAAAGATCTCAACAAAATTGTTGCTGAATTGACAATACCAATCAAATGCAGCTATAAAAATCAATAAGCACCTTAATCACTAAAGGCTTTTTGGCATGCTTTCATGTATCTACATTTCATAAAAAAACTTTACCCGTGATTTCAAATTAGACCAAGAAAATGTGATGCAGAGATTTTGGCACTTTGTGTGTAATACTTATACATCAATTACCACGAAAACGGAAACCAGATAGAAAAGGAAAGCCAGAACAAACTTTTGCCTCCGAAATGTAATTAAGGTAAAGTTCTAAAAATGAATCAGGTAATCAGGTAATTCATTTTTTTTAAAACTAAAATGCTGATGTTTATTTAGATAAAACAAGAGCTGCAAATGGGCTTCGGCCCCATTATTCTACCCAAATAAAAAACGAGAACTGCATATTAGATAGCAAAATGCAAATAAATCCTGAAACTTCAACTTAAAAATCAAACCTTTTCTGAGAAAGGAACTCTAAAGCACGCAATACCAAGGTGTAGAGATATTCCACTTTTCGACTATACACCTGTATGGAACCCTGAAGCAGCAGAGCAGCTACAATTACCCAGAAACAGCTAATTCAGTTCAACATAAGGCTTCGCTTTCAAAAGGAGTAATTGAAAGAGAAAAAAAACTGGGAATTTTCAACAGAAAATGAGTGAGATGGGCCAAACCTTCGGCAAAATTTACAGGAATATGGCCTTCTTCTTCACCGGTGATCTCACCGGAGCAAATTTTCAGCAGATACTCCTCAAGTTTCTTGGCCAGGTCAACTTCCCAATTGGATTCTAGGTCACGCTCGGCGTGAACAGCGTGGAAGCCGCCGCCACTGCCGCCAGGTTCCGAGGTATCTTTAGTCATCGTCAATGGACAAAATCGCTACGCAAATCATAGTAATCTCAGCAATTTTCGACGCAAAGAAGAGAACATTAGGGTTTCAGTTTTCCAGCGAGGAATTAGAGAACTCCGAAAACAAAAATTAGGGTTTTGAAATCCCCCAGGAAGCGGAAAATGGGGTGTTGACAAGTTCGAAGCTTGTGCAACCCACTGTGTTGTGCAGAGAAGAAGGGCGAGCTATGGCAACCAACGAAAGAGTGAGAGAGAGACAGAGAGCGAGAGGAGACAGAAAGAGCGTTCAAAAAGTTTTCGATTATATTTTTCCCGCTCGTTCCTCAATCACATCAAAAGTAATAGTTGGGCCTGGACTTGGGCCGGGGATCTAAGCATGGCCCACCGCAATAAAAATATGCTGTTCTTGAAAGTTGAAAATGAATGAGACAGTGTGAAGTTCTTTTTTTCTGTGGGCTGAGCCTTATTTTATTTTATGTTTTTTATGTCTATTCCCACTAGGACTCTAAGGCTGTGTTTGAGAGTGAAGAATAGAAGGGAAAAGAAAGGAAAGGAAGGGAAGGATTTGGAGTTGAGAAACCTTTGTTTGAGAATTTTAGAAATAAGAGGGAAGGGAATGAGAGATTATGAGATACCCTCGTCCGTCCCCATTTTCAGTTCTCCCAAATTGGGAGATTTTGGTCTAAATTACTCACTTATTCCTGCGCTCGTCTGCCCTTGTCAAAGGCTCGTCTCCCTGTGCTCCTCTCCCTCTGCTCGTCTCTACGCTCTTCTCCCTGTGCTCGTCTCCCTGTGCTCGTCTCTACGCTCGTCTCCATGCGCTTGTCTCCCTGTGCTCGTCTCTGCGCTTGAAGCATCTCGCTACACTCATCTCTGGCCGACGCCAGAGTTTATGTACAACTTGATCTCCTTCCTTCGCTGCTCGATCCCGTCCACTACCGTGAGAACGTGCTGGAAGTACTGGCAGAAAATCCTGCGCTTGTCTTTCTTCTTGATTCGGAGCACCAGCGCGGCGGAATTGGAGTCGTCGACTGCAGCGGCAATGTGGTTGGTCCATTGGAGCTTGGCTCCGAGGAAGGTGTCGTGGACGATCTGGTTGTCGTCGAGGTGGAGGAAGATGTCTGGAGGGGTTGGCGCCGAGAAGAGGTTGGTGAAATCGAGTCTTGGACTATCGAGGTAGGTGAGGATTCTTCTGCAGTTGATTTTCCTGGAAATGGTGGTTGTAGAGTGAGATTTTGAAGGATTGGTACACGTGGAGGCGGTTTTCGAAGGAGAACTACCATGTGTTGAGGATGTGTAGTGCTGAGGTTTTGCGGAAGAAACGAAGGATTAGATAAGAAAAAAGTAGGACGAAGAAAATGGAGGAGATCATGGAGGTAGCCAAAGGCCAAATCATGTTTGATTGAAAATGGAAGATGGAATATGTTAGACAAATTTTTTTTAGTTTTTCACATTAATATTTTTTATAAAACATTAATTATGTTAATTTTTTTGAATAAAGGGTAAAATGATAAAAATTTATCTTAAACCCTCCATTTCCTTTCCCTCATATATTTCACACTTCCAAATAAGGGCAAGATAAACCTCTCATTTTCCTTCCCTTCCTTCCCCTTTAAACTCTTCACCTTCTTTTTCCTCCAAACTCTCAAACACAGCCTAAGACACATTTATATAAAAACTAATATATATGTATATATATATTTAACTAATTCAGCCAAAATAAACTCAACTGCTTCATTCATTTTTTTGTAAGAGTTCTATATTTTGGATGTGAGGCTAGCGTTTATCAGGGTATATATGCAGAGACTTGATGGTCATGAGATCTACAAGAAAAGAAAAGCTTGATAATTTGTGTCAAAACTTTTTTTTGTTTATTTATAAATTAATGTTGCGGAGATCAGTGTTGCGGAGATGAGAATGTTGCGTTGGATGTGTGGCCATACAAGACAAGATAGGATTAGGAATGAATACATTAGAGAGAAAGTAGGGGTAGTACCTATTGTGAAAAAGATGAGAGAATCTCGCCTTAAGTGGTTTGGACATCTAAGGAGAAGACCCTTAGAAGCCCTTGTAAGAAGAGTATATCAGGTAGATAATAGCCCAATAGCTAGAAGTAGAGGAAGACCAAGAAAGATTATAGGTGAAACGATTAAAAAAGATTTAGATCTGAATAATATATCTGAAGACTTGGTTTATGACAGGGTACAATGACGTCGTTTGATCCATGTAGCCGACCCTACCTAATGAGAAAAGGCTTGGTTGTTATTATTGTTGTATTTATAAATTAATGTGAAAACATTTATAATGTGTGATCTATTTTCTTTCTTCTTTTAGCCGTAATTTTTTAATAGTATTTTTTTTTTGACCTTCTGTGATTTTTGAGATTATTCACGCAAAAAAAGAAAACAAAAGTTTCAATTTTTTTTTACCAAAAAATTAAACTTCATTTTATCATTTTATGCTTTAAATTAATTTTTATATCTCTTTTTATATTTTCATTCCCCCCCCCCCACTAAGTTACCTCATTTAAGATAGGATAAAATTTGTTACACATTACATGTGTACATATCTCTCATCACATTTAAAAGTATGTAAGTGTATAAAATATGTGATAGAAGCAACTGTAAGTGAAAAGTCGATGTGAAATGATGTTATGTAAGTGTATGAAAGTACCATTATTCTTTAAGATATTATCATGTTGTTAAAATATATTGAAATTAAAAAAAAAAGAAAAAAGATATTCAATGCACATGGGAATAACTACAGTTTATTAAGTAATACACCCACTTACAAAATCAAGGGGGATATTGTTCTCAACCTAAAACCTTCTAGCTCTATATACAGTTGTGCAACATACATATTCATTACAATTTTTCAACCTCAAATTGTCATGAAAAGCACAATCTGTAGATCATATTTGACTGAGACCGAGCTAATTATTATACCTGGTCCACGTATCTTACTTATAAACAAAGCATAACCGAATTAATCGAGTGATTATAGTAAATAGCATGCACTGCTTAATTCACGTTCCTTAATCATCTCCAAGAATCCAAAAATGGTTGGTGATTTCTGCTGCATGCAAGGAATGGCCACATAGTGACTCACTCATAGACTACATCAATATATTCTATTGGGTTGCAGCTTTGGCGTTGGTTTGGATGGGGCCAAGTGAGTAGGGTACCCCAGAGTTGAGAATCCAAGAATCACGTTGAGTTGAGTTAGCAATTTCAAAGAACTTCCCTGGATAGAAATCAGCAGCTTCAGCTGATGTTATGGTCTTAACACCAGGCCATTTGACTCTTGCGGCAGTGTTAGCACCAACACCTTTGTTGTTGTACTCGAAATAGGTACATGTGTCCTTGTATGCACTCCCCATCCATGGCATGTACCCATCTGGGACAAAGATGTCATCAATCTGAGAGTCCATGATCACCACCCTAGAGTACGACCTCCATGGTCTTCCTAGGTAAGATATCTTGGGATTCAAGGTAGCTACTTCTGGCTCTGCGGTGAATTGGCAGCTCTGGAACACAAGGGCACTAGGGCTCTCAGCCTTGGCCCTTCCACCTGCTGTCACCATGCATTGCTGGTTCTCCATCGGCTTCCTCACTATCAGCTTGCAGTTCTGGAACACTCCAACGGCGTCCCCGAAGATGAAGTCGATGGTGCCGGAGATGGTGCAGTCACGGTAGAATTGGCGTTGAGATTGGGCGTAGAGGGTGTCTTGGAACCCGTCCATTTTGCAGTTGTAGAACACGGCTTGGTCAGCTGTTACACGAAGTGCCACAGCTTGGTGCTTCTCGGATCCTGCTGTGTTCTCGAACCCAACATCCTTAGCCATGAAGTTAGGAGCATTAACGCCTGCATATATATGCCAATTAATAGTAATAGGTATCCAAATGTTAGTTTCACTTTCACACCTCATGTGCAAAGAGGCGTGTAAAATGTGAATTGTACACAACAGGTATAATTATTTGAACAATTTGATCTAATAATAATGATATAATAACACTCACTTGTATAATGCAACTAATTAATAGAAGGAAGATCAAAAGATAGATAGAGTTAACTTCCGATTCAATTCTATAATTGGATAACTTTTAAGTACAAGTGGTTTTTAGAAATATTCTATAAAGTCCTGCATAATTTTCTAATTAGAGTAATGATTATACAATTAGAATTATTTGTCATAATTTATTAAAATTTAAGGATGGTGGCTAGATAAATTATAATAGTGAGAATCATTTGTCCATCTAAAATTTAAAAATAATACCAAATTATTCTTATAAAAATTCTGATCTCTAATATTTTCATTCTAAGTAGGGCTAGCTCCATGCATCTAACTGATAGTCTTATTAATATGCAAAGTTCTTGGGAGTATAACAAAAAAACTTGTGTGTTGTGTGGTAGTACTTACCGAAGGTTGCGGTGTTGTAAGTTTGGACACCATCCTTGTAGTTCTGGCTACCAGTGAAAATGGTCTTTGTGGGACCATCTCCGATGATTGTGACATAGCTCATTTTCTTGTTCACACTAACAATCTCATTGTACACACCCTCCTTGACGTGAATCACAAAAGGCTGTGCATTCTTCTTGGGAACAGTATTAAGAGCATCAGTGAGTGTTTTGAATTGGCCACTCCCATCTTGAGCCACAACCGCGTTAGGCTTAATGTTACCAGGTCCAGCTTGAAGAAGACGCCTTTGCCCTTCACTCACCCACGAAGGTAAACCATCCTCAAGTGGTGCTTCCTCCGAGAGAAGCCTCCTGTTAGCGATTGTACTGTAGTTCAAGTTGAGACTCTTGAGGAGTCCAGAGGCACCATTGATGATATCAATGGCATTGCTGCTAAGCTCTATAGAGGTTTTCAGCGCCTTGGCCATGGTTTCGCCAGCTTTGGTTTTTGTGTTCTCAAAGCCAGCCAAGCATGTTTGTTGGTGGGAGAGTGTGCCTGCAATCCACACCTTAAGGTCATAGGCATATTCACTTAGCTTGCTGAGTTCAAACTTGTCCAATGTGTCAATGGACCTGTGAATGTCATCAACTGCATAATCAAACACTTCCTTGCAGATATCCATGGCCTGTTTGGTCATGTTGTCCTTGGCCAACTCATGATAGAGGGTGGAGTCATTTATTTTGTTTAACAACTCCTCAGCCGTGGTGTTGAAAGCGATTTTGACGAGTTCTTTGATATCTGTGGTGTTAGATGCTTTTTCAAGGCTTTTCTTGCAGGTGTCTTTGTATTCTGTTGATGCACAAAGCACCTCTGCGTTCTTTTGAGAGCTTGCGATCTGGCTAGTACCGTGATCTTGGTCTCCTCCGTGGGTTAAACCAACGGCCACGGCAGCTACCATAGCCACAAGGAGGATGGAAGAGATGCCAAGAAGGGCAAACCTCCTCTTCTGCGTGTGGCCATTATTACTGTCTTGTCCAGGCCCAGCCATCCTTAGATAGTTATAAATTATAACTCACTTTCTTTTTCTTTTCCTTTTTTTTTTATCCAAGAGAAAAATGCAGAAACAAAATGAAAAGAATCAGAAATGCTGTTGTTGTTGGCCCTTTAGGCAGTGTTTTTCAAAAGCCTCAGGGCGCTAGCTAGCTTGTGCTTCGGTCTGGAACTTGTGGCCATACGTGGTTCTATTTATACTCACAAAGAGCTCTCTAGAAATTCACTTCCCTTATCAAACGGAAGGTGGGAAGTCCCTTATGAAACATAGCGTAGCTTGTGTTGTAATATCCACCACAATACTTTTGGGAATGTCACCTAATAATTACTATACTTGGCATACAACATCATCCGAAATATAGTCATTGACTAATTTTGGTCCATTTAATTGTTAAGCGAACGATGCTTAAAGGGTATTGTTTAGAGAAGAGGAGCTCCTTGAATCATGGACTTAATTAAGCGCCAATAACAAGATGGGACAAAACTGATGAACGTACGTTGAGAAGATCAGTACTTGACGTGCATGCATATGGCCTTTGCAGTTTGTTTTTTTGGTGTATATGAAAGCATCTCTGATTTTCTTATTACACTTTTATCTCACATTACTTTTTATACTATTTCACATATTTTACATCACTTTTTTTCTATCACTTTCTCTCGTTTAATCATAATCATTAAAAAATATAGTGAAAAATAATGTGAGATAAAAAATGATGTGAAAATATCATTTTCCATATGAAATTTAGTAATGGAAGATGATTGGTGCACACAAATTCTTTACATCACCTTATTTAGGAAGATAAAGATAGAGATAAAATATATTGGAATGTGTATTTTTACATTTCCATATATTTTTCATGTTTTATTACTAAAAAAAGAAGTGGTATATGAATGATATAATAAAAATAGTGTGTAAATACTATAATTAATAAATTAATTGTACTTTTACACTCAATAAAAAGGAAAATGAAATTTATATATTCAAAATATGACATATGCAGCAACATCGTATTCAGATGTGAGTGTAGCTGAATACTCTTATATCTCAATGTGAGTGGTGTATTGACTAAGGCTACGTTTGATGCACTTGATAGTATAAGACATGATAGTATAATATAATAGGATAACGCTTGATAGTATAAATCAGCTGATAAACTCTTAAACTATAAAGCATTTAGTGCAAATAGCATAGACAACTTGATAATATATATAACTATTTACTATGACCATATTACCTTTCATCTTCCTCACAATCTGTTGGTGTATGCCCTAGAGGCTAATACATTTTCTGTATTTACATATATTCTATTATGCTATTTTATATATGAGGCATTTCATTTATTGTGTTCTTTTTGATAAACATAATAAAGTCCTTAGAATAGTAAGTTTGATGCCATAGGACATCAAGTGGATGACTTGATCGTGAGATCCTTTTTGGTTACAACACTATTCTTAAATGTCCCTAGTCAAGTATTATTGTTAATTAGGACAACAATAATACATTGAGACTAGTATGTGCAGAGACTGATGACCACATCTCACGGGTCATGGATATGAGATATCAAGTCTTCACATGGGTACATATTAGAGTAATGATGTACTGGACTGACCCATCATGAGAACGCTACATGGATCGTTACGTGAGTGTCATAAGCGATTCTCATAGTGACAATGGTGTTTGTGGTCCTTTGACCTGAAATCACTACGATTTCTACATGAGGAGTTGTGTGTTTTAATGTCATCAAACGTCATCTGTAACAAGGTGATTATAAAGTTGGTTATTGGACATACCGCAAATCATGCAGAGGGATGTGAGTGACCTAGATGGGATTTGTCACTCCTACATAACAGGAGCGATATCTTCGCCCCTAATTGAGTGAGACTCAAATGCATGGCCATGCTCAAATGAGTCAATATGAGATATTGATCTCATTTGTTGTTACAAAGTCTACTCGAGTATCAGGAAACGAATGATTGGACTATACAAGGGTGACGAATTCCATGTCTTGTGTTCAATCTAGATATCTTGACAAAGGGACTAAACAACACGGAAACATTGGTCACGGAAAGGTTATGTCAAATCACTGGCATTCTTATTACTTGGGTAGCAGCACGTGTTGCTAGATACTCACATCGCTTGTAATATTAAAATGAGATTTTAATATTACGCCAACGTAATAAGAACCTCAGCAGTCACACACATAGAGCGTACTAAAATTGGAGCAATGGATCCAAGTTGGACTCGGATTCAAATATGGGCCGGACTCATAACAAGATGGGTCTAGGGTTGCACAGACTTACCTTCCTACTACACACTCACTTAAGGTAGTTACTATTATAAATAGTACTTAAGGGGCCGCTTTGATATACAATTAGAACCCTAGCCGCACCTACGAGTGAGTGAGAGAGCGGTCTTCTCTTCTCTTCGCAGCCTAGCACCGTGCAAGAGACGTGAGGCTCTTCTTTGCGGACGTTGGACGTTCGTGAGTCTGTTCGTGTGGATACCGCAGAGACATCGTTTCTATTACGGTGTTAGTGATTCACGCTTCAAGAGGTAAATCATTTAAAAACTCGGATTATGGCTTTTTCGCATGGATCCTCGATGGGAATCCCTATTTTTCGCTGCGCGTTATATTCCCAAAATTCCCAACACAATCTCCTTGGCTTCTCACCCAAATATACCGTAAAGAAACATTACCATCTACCCAAACCTCATCTTCAATAAGCAAATATGATCCTATCTGCGACATAGCCACACTTTTTGCTTCACGCGGCCAGCACATCACAATCATCACCACTCCCTCCAATGCCCAAATCCTTCACAAATCCAACTCCACCAGTGATCCCTTCCTCCACATTCACATCATTGACTTCCCCTCCCAACAAGTGGGTCTCCCCGACAACGTAGAAACCATGTCCAATGTCACCGACCTCGCCAACTCTGCGAAGGTCTATAGAGCCACCATATTGCTCTAGGGACCCATCGAGCACTTCATAAAGCAAGACTCCGATTTAGCCAACAGGCTTCAGATCCCAAGACTCGTCTTCAACAGATTCTCCATCTTTGCCGTTTGTGTCATGGAGTCCGTCAAAACACTCCCCATACCTGATTCAGGTTCATTTGTCATTCCGAATTTTCCTCACCATATCACTATGTCTGCAAGACCACCAAAGGGGTTCATCGGATTCATGGAATTGTTGCTGGGGTTAGAGCTAAAAAGCTACGGGCTCATCGTTAACAACTTTGTGGAGCTTAATGGAGAAGAGTACGTCCACCACTACCTAAAATCCTAACCCAGATCGTGACCCACCATGGAACCCAGATTGCGACCCACCAGCAACCTAGCCATTGATGGTGGCGAGGTGGTCTATTTGGTGGTGGCAGAGGGGTTTGTTGGTCAGGGCGACGGTGGTTGTTCCAAGTGGTAGGGATGATGTTCTTAACAGAGAAAGAAAAGCTTGGATAGAGAGGGATGAAATTAAGGGTAGGGTAGGAAGAGATATCTTATCAAGTCTAATCAGGGGGTGGAGGAGATGATAAAATAATCAGGTCAGAATATAATAAAAAATTTGACCTGATTTAATTATACTATTAAATTAAATCACCAAACACTTGACAATGTTTAATAATATTAACTAATACTATCAAATTTTCATTATCTATCCACTAAATACAGCCTAAGTGTCATATTTTGGATGGTTAAATAATGAGACTACTACAAAAATGGGCAGTCCTAGGAACTAGGTTATTAGTATGTTAAGTTCCTCTTGGATTGAGTAAACGTGCCCGAAGATATAACATGCACCTTTAGTACTTTACTATATATTAGTTGTAACTTGTGAGCAGATTAATGATTGGTAAAATAATATTTGCTATTTTTTTTGGGCGCATGGATTTGGTCTAAATTTTATTTTAAAAAACAGAACTCCTGTATGAAATATTCCTGTATGGAATATATGGGTTTTTTAAAAGTACAATTGCGTTCTGCCTCGTGTTTTCGGAGGAAAAAGTCTTGATAGACATCATTCGCATAAGGTGACAAAATTAATGTAGAGGTGTATAAAAATTTAATTTTGGTAGACCAACTACAATAAAAAATTACTAATTGTAATTAAAAGATGAAAATTATGTAAATATGAAAAGATATATATGCAATTATGTTTGAGTATTATTAGTTTAAAAAAACACTTCAATACTATACTTGCGGCATTTTTGGAACACTTTTACATCCACGTACGTGCCTTAAAAAACTCGATGAAATTTAATTTTCCAGACATCGAACTCTAACAAACTTTATCCAATTACCATTTTGCTCACAGACCAATTGCAGTTATATGGCCAAAGAAAAATATAAAAAACGTGTAAATAAAAACACCCCTTAACCGCAAAAATGAATGCATATTTTTATATAAACTCATTTTCACTTATGCATTTTAGATGTTCAAATATCTTTACTCAGGTATCTTGAATAGGAGTATTTTTCGCTACTCCTATTTTATTTTTATTAAGTGAGTTAATTTGAACTATTGCATTAAAATAAATAAAAAATTATTTAATAAAAAGTTAATAAGATAAGAGTGACAATAAGAACTCTCATTTTGAGATACCTTAGTAATATGTGATTATGTTTGTACATGAAAATGAGACTACCACATGAATTCTATATGCTTATGTTGCCATGTTCCTCTATGCTTTCCTCTCAACTTTTTGTACGTTTATCCACACTGTATCAACAATGAGGAAGCTTATTCTGAACAAACTCATACATAATGCTTCCCAAAAGCATTTTGGAACATAGGTATTGTCATAAAAGCTTTTTCCTTGAACACTTTCTAGGTGGCTGTGTAATTTCCTGTTTCGCTTTAGTTTGCATTTGGTGATTTTCTTTATGGTCCCTGGTGCAGAATGTTCAGGTTCTCAAAGCTTGGCTCTCTGTAGTTCTAACTTGGCTATGGTACCCAAGTGGACTTCATCCGGACCGTCTGCGATTCTCAATGTCCTTGCAGCAGCCCACAGATGTGCCAGGACTGTGTCAGATGATACACCAGCTCCTCCATGCACTTGAATTGCCATGTCAAGCACCTTTAGTGCCATGTTTGGCGCGGATACCTGCTCCCAGACCAAGCATAGTGTTGAAAGAAAATCAACATCATGAGCGAAATCATAGTAATCCAGGATTAGGACCGAATGTGCAGTATATTACAACAACAATTACCTTGGCCATTGCTATTATCCCTCTAGCATTTTTGTTCCCATGCCTATCAAGCTGGTCAGCAGCTTCCAACACCAACAATCTGGTCTTCTCTAGCTCTATTCGGCACTGAACAACAGAAAGCTAATTAAGCAAAGGTTCTGTAATAATTTCAAATTGAGAGAGATTTCTATTTCTGACACTTCCAGATAATTGTTTTTTAACCCAATTTCATGGATTAATGTGCTATTCTTGCTCAATCCTAATACCTTGGCCATATCTGAAAGAAATGAACCATGTTGAGCAATCAACTTCCCAAATGCTCTTCTACTAACAGCTCTTTGAGCCATCATTTGCATGCCTCGCTCAGCAGCACCTATCAGTCTCATACAATGGTGCAGCCTTCCTGGACCTAGCCTACCCTGCAAGAATGCAAGTCAGCAGCAGATGAAAAATCGGCTTTTTGGTACTTTAGCAAACATCCCAAACAATATAAGGAGATCTAGAGTGTTTCCTGTTAGAAAGCCCAAAAAAGTCACATACATAAACCTGTGATTTCTTATAGTAGAATATATCAAAACTATCATTGATACATCCACTATTAAATGATAATTTATACTATAAGTGTCAAGTCTGAAATCATTGGACAGCTAGCTAGATCCTAGATGTTTGCCAACAGATAGTACCAAGTTGACGTTGAGTTTCATCTATAATTATGGGTTCAAATGAGGTATTGGCCACTTTGGCCTATTGGAACAAGCCTCATGGTTTTGTCCTTAAAAGGTGCCTCATATGGGGAAGGGGAACTCCTTTCAGCCTTTCAGGCCTTAACACTATCTCAGTTTACTCATTTTGGAACTTTGAGTGCTTGGTAAATTATGGTATCAACAATACTGACTAAGAAAAGAATTCTTTAACATTGGAAATCTAAGTAAGTATTACACTTGTGAGATTCTAACATAAAATCAATTGACATTAAGTGGAGTGGCCCTATAAATATATAAATCGCACTCGAAAAATTGAAGTAGGCGATGTGAGACTCTTAACATCCACCCTCCACAGATGCCTAGACGGAACAGGTGAGCCTAGCAAAATAGGCGACGGAAATAGAATATTGGCTTTGATACCATATGAGATTCTAACCTAAAACCAATTGGCATTAAGTGGAGTGGCCTACAGTGTTGTCAAATGGCGGCTATGGCGGCGCCATGGCGGATTGCGGTGGCGGGATTCTCGGAATCCGCCATTCGCCACCGGCATGTGCGGATTCCGCCTTGTTGGGGATGGCGGCCGCCACGCCCATGGCGCCATGGCGGTTATGGCGTTTCAAGGCTGAAATAGCGGTTCTGCCTCGTTTTTTTAGGGGCTTTTTCGGGTTTTCAACGTTAGGGATTTTATAAATCCCTAACCCATTCGCCGACTTCCCACTTACACGCCTTCTCGCCTCTCAAGACTTCCTCCCACTCCTCTCAATGGCACCTTGTCCATCAACTCCGGCGATCGAGCGGCGGGACCCGGCATCTCCTGGTGGTCGACGACCTTCTCCGTGAGGTAATGACGAATTCTCGGCTCCCCGTCTCTCTCTGTTCTCATTTCTCACTTCTTCTTCTTTCTTCACTTCTTCTTTCTTTCTTTATTTCTTTGTTATCCGTTCTCAAACTCATACGGTCCATACTGTTTTTGTTCATCGTTCATGTCATTCTCATTCTCATTCTTTTTTTTTTTTTTCCGTTTTGGGTTTTCTGTCTCGGCTCCCGTCTCTCTCTCTGTTTTCACTTCTCACTTCTCAACCTCACTTTTTTCTTTCTTTCTTTGTTCTCTATTCTCAAACTCATACTTGTTTGTTCATTGTTCTGTCATTCTCGTTCTTTTTCTTTTTTTTTTTCGTTTTGGGCTTTCCTTCTTAGCTCCCAGTCTCTCCTTTTCTCACTTCTCCTCACATTTTCTTCTTTCTTCACTTCTTCTTTCTTTCTTTATTTATTTGTTCTCTGTTCTCAAACTCAGAACTGTTTGTTCATTGTTCTGTCATTCTTTTTTTTTTTTTCGTTTTGGTTTTCTCACCTCTCTTCATTTTGGGTTTTAGTATTTTACACTCTCAAGCTCTACTCTCTGTTTTACACTTTTTAGTTGCTGCACTATATTTTCCAATGATCCTATCTAAGTCTCTGTTTTATTTTCACTTCTAGGACCTAACCTAGAACAATGGCATGTCGTGGACAAAGTCAAGTCTCTTCAACGCTTCAAGGTCTGCTAATAGTAATAGGACAGACCATGGGTGGAAATATTGCCACCACTTGCGGAAAATGATACCAATGACTGTGTGTGCAATTTTTGTGGTAAAGTCACAAAGGGAGGAATCACTAGAGCAAAAGAGCATCTAATGGGGAAGAAGGGCAATGTTGCGACTTGCTCTAAATGTCCAAAGGAAGTTAGAGAAGAGTTGTGGGGATATTTGAAGGATAAAAGGAAGCGAGAGAGTGAAGCAATTGCTGAAATTCAAAGTCGAAAGCGCAAATGCGAGATATTCTTGATCTTGATGGTGATAGTGATGAAGAACGTGCAATGGATGAAGAGTTTGGGTTTAGAGATACAAAGACACACACTGCATCCGCTAGTAGGAGGGGTAATTTGAAGGGCCTATTGATCTGTTTTTTAGAAAACCGAAATTGCAATTGAAAAAAATAGAAGAGAGAAGTTGAGGCAAGCAAGCATCAAAGAGGCATGTGATAAACAAGCTACGGCTAGAGTCCATCAATATATAGCTCTTTTTGGTACCAAGTCTGGGTTGTCATTTAACATGATCAAATTGCAAAGCTTTCATGACATGGTTGCAACCATTGGAAGCTTCGGACCACATTTGCGAGTTCCGAGTTATCATGACATAAGAGTTCCACTTCTCAACAAGGAGTTGGAGTACACCCAAGAATTGTTGAAGGTCAAAAGAAGCAATGGGCAAGTTTTGGTTGCTCTATTATGTCTGATGCTTGGATCGATAGGAAGCAAAGATGCTTGATCAATTTTTTGGTCAACTCTCCTTGGGACAATGTTCATAAAGTCTATTGATGGGTCTAACTTTGTGAAGACCTAGGTGAGAAATTATTTGAGTTGCTTGACTCTATTGTGGAGGAGATTGGAGAGGAAAAGGTTGTCCAAGTTATAACGGACAATGGAAGCAACTATGTTCTAGCCAGGTAAGTTGTTGGAAGAAAAAGACCACATCTTTATTGGACCCCTTGTGCAGCCCATTGCATAGACTTGATTTTGGAAGACATTGGTAAGCTTCTTCGATAAAGAAGACAATTCAAAGGGGAATCTCTCTTGTTGGCTTCATCTATAGCCATTCTAGTACCTTGAGTTTGTTAAGGTACTTTACAAACAAGAGGAATTGGTGAGGCATGCAATCACCGATTTGCAACATCCTTTCTATCATTGGAAAGGATTCATAAAGAGAAAGCAAATCTTAGAAGGATGTTTACTTCTAAGATTGGGTAAGAAACAAGTTGTCTAAGGAGGCTAAGGGGAGGGAAGCAACAAAAACTGTACTCATGCCATCTTTTTGGAATAATGTGGTGTTTATACTCAAAGTGATGGCTCCTCTTGTTCGAGTGCTTCGGCTTGTTGATAGTGAGAAAAAGCCACCATGGGTTATATTTATGAAGCAATGGAGAAGGCAAAAGAAGCCATTATCAAGTCTTTCAAAAATAATGAAAGCAAATACAAAGAGGTTTTTGAAATCATTGATAAGAGGTGGACTTGCCACTTTCATCGCCCATTACATGCAACTGTCACTTTTTAAACCCGAATTCTTCTATGACAATCCCGACATGGAATATGATTTTGAGGTTACAAATGGGTTGTATGCATGCATCGAGAAGTTGGTGGCAACTCAAGAGGTGAAACAAAAGATACTCTTGGAGTTACCAATTTATAAAGTCATAGTGGTATGTTTGGAAATAAATTTGCAATATTACAGAGGAAAGCCATTGCACCAGGTGAGAAACTAAGAATAGAACTTCTAGTCTTCTAAGTAACTTCTAAGTTCTTCTAACTTTTAAAATTTAAGTCATTTGCTTAACAAAATATCTTTGGCTTTGTAGCTCAATGGTGGCGAATGTACGGACAATCAACTCCAAATTTGCATAAACTAGCTATTAAAATCTTGAGCTTGACATGCAAGTGCATCGGGATGTGAACGTAATTGGAGTGTGTTTGAGCAAGTAATTATCAATTTGCTTTCATTTTGGTCTACCTCAAATCCTCAATAATAGTCAATACTTTCTTATAATTATTAATACTTTTTAATTATTTATCTTAATGTTGCATTCATTCTAAGAAAAGAAATAGGCTTGAGCATAAAAGATTGCACGACTTAGTGTATGTCAAATATAATCAAGCACTCAACCGAAGATACAATCTTAGGGATGAAATTGACAATCTCACTCGATGATATTGATGAGTGTAATGAATGGCTACTTGGAGAGATGGATGGTGATGGTGATGGTGATGATGTCGCGAATGAGAGGGTTTTTGAGGATGATGATGGTCTTAATTGGGAAACTGTTTATAGGGCTTCGGGGATTGGAGAGCCTAGAACATATACTAGGCGTCAAACTAAAAAAGAAAGGAACCAACAAGTGGTTCAAGCACAGCATCTGCAAGAGTTTCGAAGACCAAGAAAGGTTCAGCAAGTGCATCTTCAACCAAAAGAGGAAAAGAGAAAGTGGTTGAAGTTGAAGACGACGAAGAATTGGAATTTGAAGACCACAATGAGGAGTTGGAAGAAGAATTACAAGAAATTGATTTTGATGATTCGGAAGAAGAAGAACTTGAGGGATATGCCTCACTATCTGACACTGACAATGATGATTATGTTGATGTGGAGGAGCTGGAGGAGGAGGAGGGGGACAAATAGATTTTTAACTTGTTCTTGTCACTTGTGTGACTGTGTCTTGTCTTGAACTCTTGATTTGTGTCACTTTTTGGTCACTTGTTAGTATTGTTAGTTTTTATTTTCTAGTGACCTTATGCTTAATTGCTTATGTTATGACTTATGAAGACTTTGATTATGTTTATGACTAAGTTATGACAGTTATGTTTTTCCCTTTAGCTTTTGATTGTGATACTTTTGATGAATTTTATTTGATAGAATATATTTACAATTTTATTGTTCTTGGTGTATGATGGTAGTTTTTATTATTTATTATATTTATCAGATTTTTTTTTGTATTTTTTCTGTATATATTTTATTTTTTTAATCAGCTGCCATGCTTCCGCCATTTTCCGCAACCGCCATCCGCCATTTTGTATGGCGGATTTTTGGCTTTCCGCCATGGACCGCCATCCGCTATTAACAACATTGGTGGCCTAATAGATATATAAACCGCACCCGAAAAATTGAGACAGGCGATGTGAGACTCTTAACAACACTTTAAGCCAAGACAGGAATTGACACAAGAATATTGAAGCTCTGCAAGCTTTCAAGCAGAATTGGAATTTAACTGTACAAAATATCCTCAAGTTTGTCGATAGGAGGGTCCAAATCAACATCAGATACCAGTATTCAACACAAAGGAAATATTTTTCAACTTACTTGAGCAATCTCAAATCCACGTCCTTCACCCAGTATGATATTTTTTGCTGGCACACAAACATTTTCAAATGTTACTTCTGCATGCCCATGAGGTGCATCATCAAAGCCAAACACCAACAATGGTCTCTTTATGTGAACACCAGGAGTCTGGATATCCACTAAGATCATAGATTGCTGTTTATGCTTCGCTGCATTGAAGTCAGTTTTCCCCTGTGCATATGTTTTGATCACTCTCTATTGACATGAATAGCACTTGGACTTCTTAATGCAATAACTTCCAACGAAACACTCACCATGACTATAAGAACTCTGCATCTTGGATCCATAGCACCGCTTGTCCACCATTTTGTCCCATTGATAATATATGAATCTCCTTGCCTATACAGGGAGAAAAATTAAGAAAATAAATATTTCATAGCCTCATAAATGTCTAATTGTCTTCTATCAAGAAGCTTGGCTCAAACCTATGCTTTCTAATTCATTTGCTAATGCATTTACATCAGCTAAATGGAAAGACTGAACTCATGAGTTTCTTTAAGATTCTGGATAATCCTACCTTTTGATGGAACACTCAATATTGGTTGCATCAGAGGATGCAACACGCGGCTCTGTCATTGCAAATCCAGACCTAATCTTCCCCTCAAGTAAAGGAATAAGCCAGTCTCGCAGTTGCTCTTTATTTCCATAGCGTAGCAACACCTAACGCAAAGTAATATGTTACAACCAGATCAGACAAAAATGCAACGTAGGTAGAGAGAAGTGCAGAATCTGATCAACCCAGGAAAGAATCCAATTAATTGATCAACCTTGCAAATATTTAAGTTCCATCTTACCTCCATATTACCTGTGTCAGGTGCATTACAGTTAAACACTTGTGGAGACCAAGCAGAACGACCCATGATCTCACAAAGGTATCCATATTCGAGATTTGTGAGACCAGCTCCCAATAACAAGTCATTTGCATCACTAGAGAGATCATTATTGCTCCCATCAAAAATCAGATTTTTTGCTCTCGCAGCACTATCAAGCTGCATAAAAAAGGAGACATTCACTGGACTTTATTCTCAAAAAACATAGTAACATTGGGAGGTAATAGGAGCAAAAGTTAGAAAATAATCATTGACAACAAATGCCAAAGCTCAGCTCTATTAAAACCACCTTCTTCCTTCTTATCTTACAAGATTTTCTATGCTAAAAATTTGTACATACTTTTATATTCTGCTATTTTACCCTCTGCCCTTCTCCATGGGAAACTGGTCATCTTCATATTACATTTTAACATAATAATTCCCCAATTTTGAAACTTCTACATTGCCTTTCTAATATTTCAATGTGCAACTCACAAGGCTTGAGCTAAGGTGTATATGTAATAATCTCTCTAAATACATCCTAAAAGCGTGAATCTCATATAAGGTCAAATGCTTCACATTGGAAACCTTCATTTTAACTCATTCTCGGTAGTATTTCACTAGAATAGTGGGTCATAATGTATTTATTTTGTTTGAGATTATGAATTATCTTGTATAATAGTGTGAAGTTCAACATGAAAATGTAGAAAATGGTAAAAACCCTTATATACCAAGGTCTGCAACAAATAAATTCATGCCTATTATTGAAAATGTGGAGGAAGCAGTAATGTATCAACCTGATGGGAGGATGATAAAAGCTTCTAAAATAACAAAATACAGATAAAGTATATTACAGAATAGCAGAATCAAGATGCATACAGGAATCCATAAGTTCCACAAGCCTTCTTTCTTTGCTAACTCCTTTAACTTCTCCTCTGCTGGGTGAACAGTCCAACGTGATTCTGAATGGGCAAGTTTGTAAAATTCATTTTCCATTGGGTATATGTGTTCTTCCATGAACTTAATTAGTCTGTTCCTCAGTGTCAAAACCTTTTGACTGGGAACAAACTTCCCCCCATTTGACAGGCCCAGCATATCTTTCCCATTCACTAACTCTTTTGAATAGTCTCGTGTATTTGCATCTGATTTGTTAAGAGCAAAAATGCCTCAGCTATTAGTATAATACTAATAGTAATACTTCCGGTAAAGTAACAAATTATATGTGAGCTAAATTGCATGTAAGAGCCCATAATATTTAAATGGTACAGCTACCAGATGGAGGATGCTGAGGAAGCACAGATTTGCGTTCAATAAGTTCCCAAGCAGCATCTATAAGTCCATTTGCAAGTTTCCCTGTGTGTCGAGCACGCTCACCTCCTGATGCGTTACCCTGGATTGTACACAAATAAGCCACAAATTATTAAATCTTAAACTCCAATGAGAACAGTATCTCTAACAAGTTTAGATACCTTAACCCATCTATTATACACTCCTGCATGAATTGAAGCCCCACGGAACAAAGAAAAGACAACATAGAACTTCCACTCAGCAACAGGCCATTTTCTTCCCTGGCATCCAAAACTGCTCTGTTAGTTTCTTTAGTATAGGTAAAGATAGGATATAAATCAACCACTATTTCACTTGACCATTTCTAGACGCTGGAAGATGTATATAGATTGCAAAATTTAGCTACAGAATAACATGGTAGATCAACATATCATATAAATGTCAGAGATATGCCAAATGCATCCCCATCCAATGTTCATGACCATCAAATACAAAATTAGTACAAGTTTCAAACAAAACAAAGATATGATCCAAATCTTCAAGTTATGAGATTAGCTACTTATCATTGAACATGCTCACTGGAGTTTCCAATCCCTAACAAGATTGTGTCTTCAGGCAAAGGCAATACATAAATTTCTTGATCTATACCAGAATACCTCATAGGTCGTACAAAAAATCCAAATTAAGCATATATAACAATAGATACTTGTGCTACAGCACTTACTGCCAGAGAGCAATATTCAGCCAAATATTCTAGTAGTGAAGGAATTCCCTCTGGTAATCCAGAAAGTTCCAGACCTTCCCGTATTTTTTCATGCCCAATATCTATAATATAAGGCTGCCAAAGAAAAAAAAACCATGAATTGCACTGTTAGTTCAAAACAACTGTGCAGTGTAATATAACAAATACATCTTTATGCGCCAAAATCTTGACTCAGAAAAGTGACTATATAGTACATACCAAACAGCTATATGCGACATCACACATTTGGTTACCAAGGGTAGACAGTTCCCAGTCAAGTATGCCGATTACTCGATCCTGCATAAGAAAGAAATCTTTTCAAGCATAAGACTTGGGTTCTAAGATGCCAATGAATTGTCATAAATCCTGAATGCTAATTTTGACACTGTCCAGACTCCAGAGTAATCTATGCACGAACAACATAAATTTCTATTTCTTTTAGCACTATGGCTATGATATTCTAATTTTGACTATGACCAGATAGAAAAATCTATAAATTAGTAACAGAGCAAAGAAAAAGGATTTATTTTTCATCCAATGAAACTTAAGAAAGCGTATACTCTTGTTGTATGCATCTTACCTCAGTGGGATGGAACACAAGATTGTCAATGCGAAAATCTCCATGAACCAGACCTCCTGTTGCTCCTGAAGAATCTTCAGGGGGGATTTGATGCTGTAGCCAATCAACCAGTGCAAACATTTTTGGATTTCTTGCAGGTTTACCCTCACTGGTTGAGGCAATATATTGCTTAGCCCACCTCTCAACCTAAAATAAACAAACTATCCATTAGTGATATACAATAACAACAAAAACAAAAGTCTTTTCCCACTAGGTGGTGTTTGCTACATGGATCAAACGACGTAATTGTGTTTTGCCGTTAGTGCAATATTGTTGGTAAAATAAAACTAATTTAATCGTAACCCATTTTTTATGGTCTGGTACAATAGCAGGGATGGGGATAGGAAATGGGGGAATGGAGCTGAAAAATGGGCATGCGGAAAGGGATAAGTGTCCCAAACCCAGGTTAAATACTGGGCACCCTAATGGAGGGCTCAACCTTTTTAAGAACTCCACAAAAACCACTTTCATAAATTTTATTCATCTATTGTATTGTGATAACTGTTTAATGCATACATGTTCAGTTTTTCTATAGACCCATAGGACAATACAAGGTTCATCACAGAGTCAAATGGCACTCCTTTCTTCCCTCATACACTATATCTCTCTGAAAAAAATTAATTTTCAAGGTATATTAACTGTAAATCATATAAAATAATTTACCTGTCTTTTACAATAATCATTACGCCGCCCATATTTTCCCAGGCCAATGAAGTCCACATTAGCAGAATGTAAGCAAGCCAAGGTTTTAGCAATTTCCCGGTAAATTGCCCTCCTCTTCTCCGGCGCCACACCCTGATACATTGAAATAACATAATTCAGCAATCACTAATTATAGTTGAGAACAATGAAGATGATAGGTAGACAGATCATACTGGCAGCTTGGGGTCAATAAATATGCGTCCCTCCAAAAATTCCATGACATAAAATGCTGTTCCAATAACAGTTGGATCATTGCACAAACAGAAAACTTTAGGAACCGGAACTTGGGTATGAGTGCCTAACGCCAGGAGAACCTGTAAGTTGGAGAAAAAAAATTATAAACACACACACACACACACACATATATATATAAATCATTAACACAGTGGTTTCAGTGACTCATCATTATGAATTTGATTCACTGCTAAAACTTTCTACATTATCTACTTTTCAAATTCAAAACAAATCAGCATTCATTCATCCAATCCAGGTGTTGAGAGATCAGAAAACAGAAATAAATATAGAGAACCAAAATATAAACAGAACCTGAAACTCTCTGTCAACAGCATGAGCTGAAGCCAGCAATTTCCCTGGAGGTTTCTTCCTGAGAACATAGCGCTTCACCACTGAGCCCTGAGAACCCACTTCCATCAAGTACGTGGGGTTGGACTGTCCATGCCCAAACTAAAAGAATTCCACCCCACAACCACAAGAGTCAGATCAAAAATCAAATCCCCTAACCCCCCCCACCCCAAACAAAAAAAAAACAAATTTTGATGCAAAAGAAGCAAACCCAGATGACCCAAAATCACAAAAACACAAACAAAGATGGAAAGAATAGAAAAGAAAAAGATGTAAAACCTGGGAGACGGTGAAATGAGAGTGGGAGTGAGGGAAGCCAGAAACGTTGGAAGAGCAATAGCGGAGCAGAGAGTCGAGGGGGAAGTGCTGAGATGGGTTGAGTTGGGCTAAAAGGTCAGATGTACTCCTTGCCATGTCGGATTTCGATTTGTACCACAATATGATATGATACAGAAAGTGTCAGCTATCTACAAGGGAAAGATGAAGGAAGAAGAAGATGATGATGAGGGTGTGTGATTTGGTTTTTTTATTTTTCTTTTTTTGGTAAATTGTGTGATTTGGTTTTGGGTGCTGTGTGAGTGAAGACAAAAGGACAGCGACAGCTTCCATTCATGGACCATTTCTTTTTGTTTCCTATGATTACGAGGCCGTTTGAGAATGAGACGTGTTCTCTAATAGGATTATACTACCATTTAGATTTAGAGTGTGTTTGAGGTAGTTATAAAAATTTGATTATCCTTAGTAATTGATTATTGTATAAAAGTTTTTTGTTATAATTGATTATAATTGATTCATTTTTATATTTGGATGCATTAGCTGTAAAATGATTTTAAGTTAATCTAATTCGTTTGGATGATATAAAAAAGAATCGTTTTTATGTATTAAATTATTAAAATAGGTATAGAATGATTAAAAAAATTATTTGATTGAGGATAAAATAAGATTTATATATCAAAATATAAGGAATAATCTATAAGTTAAAATCATAAGTTTCAATTTTTAGCATTATAAAAATTAACTTTAAAAATTTTTTATTTTATATTGAATTTCGTGTAAAAATTAAAGTTAATTTTACCAAACACGATTAAATACTATTCAAACAGCTTTTTTCCCAAAAAAAATTGTTGAGAATCCTATCCAAACATGCACTTATTAGTTTAGATGCATAATGACACATCATTTTTCATTAACTATGGATATGGATAATGGATGCATAAATTGGTAATGTCATTCATATTTAAGCAAAACCATTTTAACTTGATTAATTAATTTAAATAGTAAGTTTTTTTTAAAAAAAAAGTCAGATAATAAGTGATTTTGAATCGGAAACACTTTGAGTACCGACAATATCATGGATACCACTAAAATGTAAGCTTTTTTTGTTATCTGACACTAAATGTAAGTTTTATAGATTTGGTTTCGAATAAGACAAATTTTTACTTTCGATCAGAAAGAAAAATGAAAAAAAGAAACCTTTCAAAGGAACAGGAAAAATAAGGAGCTTGGTGGTGATTTTAATTTATTGACTTCCTTCAAATCGCCAAAAGGTCAAGAACAAAAAGGAATATGCAATTTCGAAAGCTACAATCAATACGCCATTTTAATATTTATACATTCATGTATTACAACACTTAAATTGGTACATGGTAGTTAATTTTTTATTAAGGGGTAGGAAGGAGGATTAATTTTGAAGGAGTAAATTTTAAACATTTAAGTATGTTTGGTTTACAAAGAAAGGAAAGGTAAGGGTGCGTTTGGTTTTCGGAAATAATTTAAGGTGTTGAACAAAGTGGAAGTGGGGGCATGTACATAAATTTTATTTTGTATTTGAATAATAGATAATGAAAAGAAAAGAATGAATGAAGGAAGGAGAATAATTTTTTTTATTTAGAAATTTTAAAATATATGAAAAAAAATAAAATATATAAAAATTATTTTTTTCCTCAAATATTTAATTTTTATTTTTTAAAAATTAAAGTGAAATAAAAAAACACACGTGAAGAATCTAAATTTCGCTTTTGTTTTATTAATGAAATTTTTAAATAAAAAGATAGTAATTATGTTTTTTTTATCTCCACTTATTCTATTTTATTAAATTAAATTAATAAAAAAACAACCCGGTGCACTTCGCTTTTTGAAGAAATTGTGTGCAATAGGTATGTTCTATGGTGTCAAGCCACAGACGAGGCAATTGAAATAGCCATGGGTATGTGCAATGCAAATCTCTGCTTCTTCCATGTGCATAATCTCTGCTTCTAGAGTAAACTTTTCTCCTTCTCTCTGTTTCTCTCCCCATGGCCTTCAGTATATGAGACGCACTTTCACAGGAGACCCATCCTCCTTAGCTGCCTTCGACTCCAACTACGCTGGCCAATTAGCTTTTGTCGACGCCGCCACCGTCGAAGAGGTTGGGAAAGTTGGTGAAGAACGATGTGTGAAAAGCCAATGTTGTGCTGTTAGGAATTTTTCAATCGTAGATGGAGAAATTTTAGCGATCTGCCATGGAAGGGGAACTTGAATCACATGTCTCGGTTGTGTAGTTGCATTTCACCTAGTGTCCGACAAATGTTCTTAGAGAATGCTGGAAAACTTTAACTTTCTTTTTATTCTTCTTTTTTGTTCATACCAAACATATTTAATTTTTAAGTTTACCCCTTTAAATTTTATTCCATAAATCTTTACTAGAATAATAATTTCACCCTTAAATTTTAAGTGGTACCAAACTTAACCTAAAATGTTACGTTTATGCAACAATTAAATACTTACATAAAAGTGAATAATTTTTTTTATAAAAATTCATTTTATTTTCATACAGGAAAATATTTTTTATGAGTCATATAAGCAATCCAATTGTTATACATAAATGTTTTTTTGTTTTTTATGAGCATTCATAAATGTTTATTTTTTTTACTGGAGAGTATACATAAATGTTATTACTACATGTTATAATAAGAAATTATGCGCATCTTCATAAGTCATATTTTCTTTGGGGTTGTTTCTTGTTTTCTTTTCATTATTGTAACCCCCCTTGTTGTTCTCAAAAGGCCTGCACTTCTTGTAATTAACGTTTGACGGTTTGGGTGTAAGTGAGGGCCGTTGCTAATATACACCCCATTAAGTTGGGGTGTATGATACACCATTGATCATGACCTGCAACAGTAGATTTTTTTTTTTATAGCAGGTTTTTTTTTTCAGAAATTACTTGCATTGTTCACGATGGCAGAATGTACTGTTCATGCCGGAAAACACTGTTTACGCTGAAAAAACACTGTTTATGCCGGGAAAGACACTGTTCATGCCAAGAAAGACATTGTTCACGCCGGAAAAAATACTGTTTATGCCAGAAAAGAATACTGTTTATATACTTTAAAATTACACAACTCTGTAAATAATACCAGTTAAAATTATATCAATCTGTCTTTATATTTTTTTATAAATAACTGTGTATACTAAAATTTTTTCTAAAATTATTACTGTTAAAAAAATTTATAAATTTTAACTGATGATGTTTATACAGTTATACAATTTAAAAAAATTAGAAGTGATTGAGTTTTCTAAAATCATAACTGTATTTTTTGAAAAATCTTATAAATTTTAACTGATAATATTTATACAACTATATAATTTAAAAAAATTATAGGTGACAAGTGGTAGTTAGGAAGCAGCGTAACCGATGACAATGATGGTGATAATATGTAAAAAATATATTACTAAAAAAAATTGAAAAAAAAAGAAAACCTGCTAAGCAGGTTTCTTGGAATTAATCCAAACCATTAATTTATTTTATGAATAAATCAATAACTTGTGTTATAAGGTGTATGGTACACCTTCTTTTGGAGGGTGTATCTTAGAAACGGCCGTAAGTGAGAAGCAACTAATGGATCATGAAAAGAACACTTACGTTATAAAGGATTGACACTTTATCCGTAAAATTCACTAAAGTATAGACCCTTATGGGACACATGCAAATATTGTAACACAACAAAGTTTAAAGAGAATTCCTATGTTATTCTTTAAGGGTTTAGTATCTTAAGAGTGGTGATGATTAACCTGTTTGTTTTGACTGTTACTCATTGAATCGATTTGTTGGGTGAAAAAAAAATTTGGTACTTCTTTTTACTTATAGATGTTTTCGCTAAAAATGTAGAAAAATACAAGCATAAATTTAATGGACTTAAATTAGATATACTAAATCAATTATATCATTAATTAATAAATAATTATCATAATTAATTAATTATTAATTATTATAATTTGTTATAGTCAATAATATAATTGATTTAATGTACCTAATTTGAATACATTAAATTAATGCATAATATTTGTCTATAAATGTAATACAGACAAGTCTTAAAATAGTTAAAGTGGTTAATTACATTGTTTCTTATAAGTAACTAAATTATTTGATAAATAATTAAACAAATTTGTGGTTTTTTATTTAGTTTCCCAAAGTATTCATCATCGATAAGTAAAAAATTAATCTCTTAAGATATTGTCAAATACTTAAATAAAAATTTCTTCTAACAATATTATTTCTATATATATAAATTTTGATATTAAACTTAAGACCATATGTTGAAGGGATCAGAGACCATTCTATTCCTACCAACACAAGTTGATAAATGAACTTGTGATTAACTATATGTAATTAAGTAATTATTTCTGCTTGAGAGTTGGGTAAAATTATAAATTCAACATGAGTTGGTAAATGAATTTATGATTAATTATATGTAATTAAGTAATTAATTCTGACTGATAGTTCGGTAAAAATGTAAGTTACAATGAAATCCAATAATCTTTTTGGTACAAATGAAACCCAGTCTGAAAATTTTTACAGGATGTCACACCATACATAATATAAATGTTCGATACATATATTTATTTTGTTATTGAATGTGGATAATTCAGATGTCAGTTATATGAATATCTGTAAACATTAGAATCTTATTGACATGAGATTTCTATTGCGAATGCAAGATCTGATCACATATGTATTCCACCTGATGGACCTTATTCGGCTTTTGAATACAGTTTTTAGGAAAAGGCTTAACTATGTTTTTGTTTCTGTAAATATATTAATTTTTAATTTTGAACTCTCAAATTTTTATAACCATTTGTATTTTTGTAATTTTAAAAGTGAAAAAAATTAATTTTATTTTTATTTTAAAAATGAGTAAAATTAGTTCAATTCAATGTCTTATATTAATTTTTTTTATTTCTTAAAATTAGAAAATGTTTAATATGAAGAGGATTGAATTGAATAAATTTCACTCATTTTTGAAATAAAGACATAAATTAATTTCATTTACTTTTAAAATTATATAAACACAAATTGTAACACATTTTTTTGAAAAAACAAAACAAAAAATTAATACATTTAGAGAAATTAAAAATATATTTAAACTTTGAAGAAAAAAAACAACATACATGGATCCTTTATTGGAAGTTGAATTTTGAAAATTTATATTAGACTGAGATGCATAATTCTTTTCAGCATGTGTAGACATACTATTTTACTAATTATTTTGAGAACCAAAAATCTTTAGGAATAGAGACACCTCTAACTTTTGAGCTATACTATTGTTGAGCAATGTAATAACCTAATATCCTTTCTGATAATATGTAATTTAAGTAAGATTATTGACACTCCTCATAATTTTGTGAAATAAACTTAACATTATGATTGATTAATGGTATGAATAAATAATTAAAAATGTCAATACTCTTACTTTTAAAAATATTTTGTTATGAAAAGTAGAAGCGTAAAAAACCCCATAAAAGTACACAAACAACTGGCAAGCAAGCCAAGTAGTGAGCACCAAGCAATAAAACGTGCAAAACATGCGAAGTCTCTTAAACGAAGAGTTCTATTTGTTCTTAGTTTCTATCCAATAAAAATAACGGTTTTTCAAGGCTACTTGTTAAAGAATCAAAGATAAATTTTATTTATTGAAAAGTAAATTTTTTGAATTCTTAGGCTGCGTTTGGTACACCTGATAGTATAAAGCATGATAGTATAAGAGAATAGGATAAGTTCTGATAGTATAAACAATGATAAGTACTTATACTATCAAGCGTTTGATGCATTTAGTATAAATAACTTGATAGTATATATAATTATTTACTATGACTATATTATCCTTAACATTTTTTACCATCACCTTTTGCTTGTTAAACTACTAATGAAGTAATAATAATAATAATAATTACTTAATTTAATAATAATAATAATTACGAATTTAATAATAATAATAATTAAGAATTTAATAATATTATTAATAATTTTGAATATAATTATAATAATAATTACTAATTTAATAATAATAATAATAATTACTAATTTAATAATAATAATAATAATTACTAATTTAATAATAATAATAATAATTACGAATTTAATAATATTATTAATAATTTTGAATATAATTATAATAATAATTACTAATTTAATAATAATAATAATTACGAATTTAATAATCATAATAATAATAATTACGAATTTAATAATATTAATAATAATTTCGAATATAATTATAATAATAATTACTAATTTAATAATAATAATAATACTTACGAATTTAATAATAATAATAATTACGAATTTAATAATATTAATAATAATTTCTATAATTATAATAATAATAATAATAATTACGAATTTAATAATATTAAAAGTGAAGGGTAGTGGTGGAAGGAAAATCTTATCAAGTTATATCATCATAATGGATTCATAGGATAGTGTTATCTATTAGAGTAGGATAAAGTTTTGAAAAACGTCGATAAAGTCGATAGTATTAACTTATACTATCATATCCTCCTTATACGACGCACCAAACATAGCCTTAATATATTAAATGCACCACTTTCAATAAAAAAAAATTATCTTTGATTCTTTAGTAAGTGTCCTAGTTCATCCACCTACCTATCACAAATCTACATAGCATTCTCATTAGTTTCCACTTCCCATAAGCAAGCTAGGCATTGAGCACCAGGCTGAAAAGCTCCTCCAATGAAGTCCAAAGTTGCTAATCGACTGCCACTGGAATTGATTTTATCTAAAAATCAAATGGTAGTGAAACATCATCAAGATTATTTGATTCACTCTAGAAGGAATGTCAAGAATTACTAAAAAGTGGTTAATTAAGAAAACGAAGCAGTGCAAGTAGCTAGGAAACAGTCGTTTCATTGTGTTATGGCTTCAAATAACAATGAATTGAAGCAAAAGAAAGTAGCCACACTCCAGAACAGGTGCATGTTTGCACAGATCACTATCTAATTTATTAAGCCCGCGTCACTCATCTCCTGAGAGGGACATGATACAGGATCAGCAATGGTTTCAAGTGTCAACTAAAGAAAGAAAAGTAAATTGTCCACGCAGATCAGTTTATTAGGCTAAACATGACAATCAGTTGTCCAATAGTGTCTGGTGGTCTGTATATTTCTAGTAGGATGTTACAGATCTTAACGCCCCTTACTCTTTTAGGCAATTTCATGCCATGAAATAGTCTCTACAATATCATACACACAAATATGGATAGGTAATCTAACTCCAGGCTGTTTTGGTCAGTGTCAAAAAACTTGGCTTTGAAATCCAGAAAGATACATTCTTGCTTCCCCCACATGCTTATCAAATTTTGATATCAATAGTTCGCTTCATTTTAACTTCCACCCAACTAAAATGAGAAATTATAAAGACTATAGTTAATTCCTATACATTTAAGTTATTTCAAAAAAGGCCAAATTGATTGTGACCAAAGAAAAAGGAAGAACTGAAAAAAAAATATGATACAGAAAGCTAGTATGACTTATAACGCCTATTTATATTAGAATAAGAAAATAGGGAGCCATGACACATTTAAATCTTTAAGTTAGCAGATTATAGCTGGTTGGGGAAGGGCAATAAATGGAAGAAGAAGATTGGAAGAAGAAAATGACACATGGCAATCTCTTATTAGAGTGAAGTGCTGAATTTTAATTCAAATATATATATATGTTATGTGGATTAACATTATTCAATAATTAAAATATTGTTTAAATTATTAATATATATTAATTATGGAATTATGCTTTATAATATAATGACTTGGTCAATTTATGAATATTGTAATTGAGTTTTTGTTGTGAGTAGTCAGTAATGGGTTTGAAATTTATTCATTTAGTAAGAAAATTTCTACTCATCCTGCAGGTAAGTTATAAACTGCTTTCCCATTAGGTAGTTTTAGTACTCACAAAAAACTTACCAGGATTGAGGGCAGTTTCTCTCATACACGTGAATTCTTCTTGATCTTTTCACTGAGCGGTAATGGATTGTGGAATCATGCCAGATACATATTATTGATCTATTTCTCTTGAATACAATTCGTTTAATATGCTATAATCTTATATCTATAATTGATCTAGGTTTATAAAATTGCTGAAATAAATCCATCAATTGGTATCAGAGCCAAATAGATACAGATTATAACTACTATATTTTCTTTTCCATATTTTCGATTGGATCTTTGTTTTTGATCGAATTGATCAAATTAGTTTATGGTTTTCGTAGATCGTGTTTTTCCAATTTCAGTGACACGATAATCATTCGTTTTTATTGGAGAATTCAAGATGAAATTATGAAATTACCTAAACCCTATTTTCGTTCTATGCGTTCTTCGAACCCTTTTTTGTGATTTTTTTTATTATTAAAAAAAATATGTGCATCTTCTTTCCTCGATGCTAGTCCGTTTTGGTGTGTTTTTCCAGTGAGAAAGTGGTTGTTGGAGCCACTACACGGGAACCAACAAGGATTTCTCCCATGGCTGCTGCATTGCAGTTTTAGGGAGGAAGAAGAAGATCAACTCCTGCCCGCGACACCCAGACACACACCAAGGAACGTGTTGCTCACGCACAGGTCAAATATTATTAGGCCCATTATAGTGAGAACGACCAAAGACCAAAAAATCAAAGATTTCTCACCGTGAACGTAGAAACGTGCTTTTTCCTTTTGTTTGTTATCAACATAATAATATTTTAATATATGATATATAATATAATATTATATCATATTATATTATAATATTATAATATATTGTCAAATACTTTCCATCATGTGGACAGATATGAATATTATATCATATATTATAATATTATGAGAATTGTTATTTAAAATATTGTGGTACTTGTATTGAAGTGCTTTGCATGATTATGATACTATTAAGAGTGTTATACAATCTATACTCTCAGTTTTTGGGCTTGAAATTTTTTTTTTTTACTATTTCTTACTCTACTAGTGACTCTTTGGTATATGATACTCTCACTGTTAATATGTCATAGTCATGAAATTTTTTTAGTCTATATGTGAATTGTTTTTTTTTATTATTATACATAATATGAGTTTATCATATTCTATTAAGCATAATTACTTGATAATTTGTATAATCGAGCTCACTTTATCGTGGGTACAATTGTACAAATTTTGGTGATTAAATTTTTTTAATCATAATTTTTTATTGCATTACTAATAATTATACCCTATCGGTGTGTTGTTATTAATGTAATTTGTTATTATACTGATGTCTTTGTTAGATTTATGTTAATTTTTTTTTAGAGTACCACTATCGGTATTAGAAATTTTGGTGATAAGATTTGTACTTGTATTATTATATTTTTTTATTTATTATGGTTCGGAATTTAGTAGAATAGACGATAAGTAAGAAATTTTCTAAAGGACTTGTTTGGTTAAGCATATGGAACCATTTAATTCTCTTGTTGCATGATAACATTGTGCATATTAAATGTTTCCTTTCGTTGTTTTCATGCCAGCCTTTTCTGCACTGACTTTAATAAAACTTTGAATGAGACTAATTTTGAGGATTGGAAAGAATCTCTAGATCTTTATTTGGCTATCACTAATATGGACTTAGCTTTGAGAGAAGAAAAGTCTGCTGCTCTTACTACTGAGTCCACTGCTGCTGAAAAGGCTTCTCGTGAAAAATGGGAGCACTCAAACAAGGTGTGCCTTAAGGTGATGAAATATACTATGGAGAAGTCAATTAGACAGAGCATTCCAGACAGCGAGAATGCTAAGGAATTTCTGAAATCTGTTGAGAAATTCACGACTTTTGATAAAGTTCAAAATGGTCAATATCTTTCTTTGATTGAGAAGACTAAATATGATAGTATTAGTGGAGTTCGTGAGCACATAATGAAGTTAGTGCACTATTTTAATAAACTAAAGTCTCTCAAGGTTGATCTTGGTGAGAGTTATCTGATATGCAAGTTCTGGAGTCACTCCTTTCTCAATTTGATGTTCTGAAGACCTCTTATAACACTCGGAAAAATGAGTGGACAGTTGATGAAATGATTGCTATTGTTTCTCAATAAGAGGATTCTATAAGGAAAGGAAAATCACACAGTGTTCAGTTTGTTGTTTCTACTTCTGGTACTAAAAATGAGAAAAAGGAAGGTTACAAAGGCAAGTTTCAACATGCTAAGAAGAAATGGGGGAAAATATCTCAACACTTGGAACCTAAGAAGAATTTCTTCAAGCCTAACAAGAATTTCTTTAAGGGAAACTGCAAGTATTGCAAGAAGTATGGCCATATAGTGGATGATTGTTACATTCTCAAGAAGAAACTTGAGAAGCAAGGTACACTCCTAGCTTTAACTTGTTTTGAATCAAATGTGATTGATGTTGCTCCCAATACTTGGTGGTTTGACTCAGGTGCATCTATTCACGTTGTGAATTCTTTACAGGGGTTCACAAGCCTGAGGAAGCCAAGTAATGCTGAATCCAAGATCATTGTGGGAGATGGAGCTAGAGTATCAGTGGAAGAAATAGGAGTAGTTACTTTGTTTTTACCTTCTGGATATACTTTATTGTTGAAAGATGCTGTTTATGTACCTTCCATGAGAAGGAATTTAATTTCAGTTTCAGCTTTGGATAGATATGGCTACACTTTTGAATTTGGTAATGAAAAAGTTGTTGTTTGTTCTAATTCTATTGCCGTTGGTTCAGGAGTTTTGTGTGATGGGCTATATATGCTGAATTTGAATGATATATCTGTTAATTCTGTTGTTGGAAGTAAGCGTAATAGGACTGATGAGAGTTCTTCTATGCTATGACATAGACGCTTGGGGCATATCTCTAGGCCCCAGATTGAAAGACTGATTAGGGAAGGTGTTCTTCATAACCTTGACTTCTCTGATTTCGACACTTGTGTAGATTGTGTTAAAGGCAAGTTCACTGCCAAAACTAGGAATAAAGGAGCAAACAGGTGTGATGATGTGCTACAGTTGATTCATACAGATATGTGTGCACCAATTACACCCACTGCTATGGGTGGATATAGATATTTTATTACCTTTATAGATGATTTCTCCAGATTCGGTTGGATAGATCTTCTCCAGGAAAAATCTAGTTCTTTAGATGCTTTCAGATCCTTCAAGGCTGCTGTTGAATTGAAGACAGGCAAGAAGATCAAATGTGTGAGGTCTGACAGAGGAGGTGAGTATTACGGTAGATATGATGAAATTGGAAGAAATCTAGGACAGTTCGCTAGATTTCTCAATGAATGTGGAATTGAAACTCAATATACTATGCCTGGTACTCCTAAGCAGAATGGAGTTGCAGAGAGACGTAACCGCATGGTTATGGATATGGTGAGATGTATGTTGAGCCATTCGTCATTGCCAGAATTTCTTTGGGGAGATGCTTTGAAGACTGTTGTGTACATTCTTAATCAAGTATCCAGCAAGTCTGTACCGAAAACTCCCTATGAGTTGATGACTGGAAGGAAGCCGAGTTTGAAACACTTTCATGTGTGGGGTTGTAAGGCAGAAGTTAGACCTTATAATTCTCAGCAGAAGAAACTTGATCTTAAGACTCTTAGTGGTTTCTTCATTGGCTACTGCGTGGGCTCCAGAGGTTGTAGATTCTATTGTCCTTCTCACTCCATGCAAGTCATCGAGTCTGACCGAGCGATATTCTTTAAGGATGATTTGGATAGTGGGAGCCATACACCACAATCAATCACTCTTAAAGAGGATCGGACCATAGTTTTGATACCGGTTGTTTCACTTCCAGCAGATATTATAGTTTTAGTAAATCATAATGATGATCAAGCTCTTCGAAGAGAAGACGATGTAGTGGCACCACCAGCTAATGAACAGGAACCAGATGACATTGCTGAAGTAGTCTCATTAAGACGATCTCAGAGAGTACGCAGGCCTTCTATACTAGATGACTATGTAGTGTATCTTCAGGAGCACGAGTTTGATCTCCATGATGACGACGATCCTATAACTTTTAAGGAGGCAATCTCTAGCTCTCATGCTTCTGATTGGCTAAATGCTATGCATGATGAATTGTCTTCTATGTCTCATAATACTGTTTGGGATCTCGTAGAGTTACCAGTTAGTTGCAAACCCGTTGGGTGCAAATGGGTTTTCAAAACCAAGCATAGTCCAGATGGTAAAAGTTGAGAGGTACAAAGCTAGACTAGTAGCAAAAGGCTATAGTCAAAGAGAAGGCATTGGTTATAAGGAGACTTTCTCACCGGTCTCTACAAAAGATGCATTTCGAGTTGTTATGGCTTTGGTAGCTCACTTTGATTTAGAACTTCACCAGATGGACGTGAAGACGGCTTTTCTGAATGGAGATCTAGCCGAGGATGTTTATATGGTTTAGCCTGATGGTTTTGTTGAAACAGGTAAGGAGCATTTGGTTTGCAGACTTAAAAAGTCCATTTATGGACTGAAACAGGCATCTAGGCAATGGTATTTGAAATTTGATCAGGTTATCACTTCTTTTGAATTCAAAGAAAATACCTCAGATTAGTGCATTTATTTGAAGACTAGTGGGAGCAATTTTATAATTCTTGTTCTATATGTCGACGATATTCTTCTTGCTAGCAGCTGCGTTAAACTTTTGACTGAAACAAAACTGATGTTGAGTAGCTACTTTGATATGAAGGACCTTGGTGATGCTTCAGTTGTTTTAGGCATCTAAATTTACCGTGATAGGTCACATGTCATTCTTGAATTGTCTCAGAGAGGATATATTGAAAAGATCCTCAAGCGGTTTAACATGCATTATTGCTCCCCATGTGCTGCACTTATTAAAAAAGGTGATAAACTCTCTAAATCTCAATGTCCTCAAAATAATATAGAGATAGTTGAAATGGAAAAGGTCCTATATGCTTCCGCTATTGGCAGTTTAATGTATGCTCAAGTTTGTACTCGTCCCGATATTGCTTTTGCTGTTAATGCTTTAGGGAGATACTTGAGCAACCCAAGTTTGGGTCATTGGAAAGCCGTGAAAAAGGTCATGAGATATTTGCAGGGAACCAAGGATTATTTGTTGACCTATAAGAAGTCTGATCAACTTTAGGTCATTGGTTATTCTGATTCTGATTTCGCAGGTTGCCCTGACGACCGAAAGTCTACTTCCAGCTCTATTTTTATGATGGAAGGAGGAGCTATCTCTTGGAAGAGTGTCAAACAGACTCTTATAGCTACTTCTACCATGGAGACAGAGTATGTCGCTTGCTATGAGGCTACTTGTCAAGCCATGTGGCTAAAAAACTTAATCTCTGGCTTTCATATTGTTGAAAGCATATCTAGGCCACTTGTGATATATTGCGACAATACTGCTGCTGTGCATTTCTCTCAAAACAACAGAAGCCTTCTTGCTCAAAGCATTTTTATATTAAATATCTGTTTGTTAGAGAGAAAATTCTGGAGTTTCAGACTTGAATTGAGCATCTTGCTACAGAGAACATGTTAGCAGATCCACTAACTAAAGGCTTAATTGTTGGAGCTTTTCAGAATCATGTAGCTCATATGGGTTTAGTTAAGTCTTTTAATGTTTTGAGTTAGTGGGAGTCTGAAATTTTATATTTATTTATTGTCATTCTTATGAGGTATGTATGAGATGACGTCACTTTTATTATCATATCTCTTATAACATTTTTAGATGCTTGGACTATTCTTGGATTGCATATTTCTCTTAATTAATTATGTTTTTCCATATTCATTATTCTTTATGTGAAATATGAGCATTTAACATGTATGATCTACTTCCCTATCGGATACTATTTCTGCAGAGTTAAAGCTGATATTTCTTAGACTATTGGTTGACATGTGCTTTGTCCATAGTTGACATTCTAGTCTTAATGATTCTTGTATTTTAATGATTGACTAATGCTATCCAAGTGGGAGAATTGTTGAATTTTAATTCAAATATATATATATGTTATGTGGATTAGCATTATTCAATAATTAAAATATTGTTTAAATCATTAATATATATTAATTATGGAATTATGTTTTATAATATAGCACTTGGTCAATTTATGAATATTGTAATTGGGCTTTTGTTGTGAGTAGCTCGTGATGAGTTTGAGTAATTTGTCATTTAGTAGCCCGTTGAGAAGTCCCTACTCTCATCTGGTAAGTTATAAACTGCTTCCCCATTAGGCAGTTTTAGTACGCACAGAAAACCTACCAGGATTGAGGGCAGTTTCTCCCACACACGTGAATTCTTCTTGATCTTTTCACTGAGCGGCAATGGATTGTGGAATCATGCCAGGTACATATTATTGATCTATTTCTCTTGAATACAATTCGTTTAATATGCTATAATCTTGTATCTATAATTGATCTAGGTTTATAGAATTGCTAAAATAAATCCATCATGAAGGGCTTAAGAGTTGCAACTTACCAAATCCCGGAACTTGAGGATGTAAAACATCTCCAAGTATCGCCTAGTTTCTCTCCTCTCGAGCTTAGACACATGCTTCCAGAAGCCATATACACCAGCTAAAGTCAGTAGCCTCTCAGAGAATTTCTTCCATGTATACCTATAAAATGAAAACAGAAAAGAAAAATCAGTTTTTAAGTAGAGAAAGACTCATTTTTTGAAATGTGCACCTAGTAAAAGCAGACCTGTCATGTATGCGCCTAAGCCCTGCATCAGAAATCTTGTTCCAGTAGCCAAGATCACTCTGGCACTGCTCAAAAAAGTTTATTAAAATTGCAGCAACCTGATCAGGATGATGTGGGTCAATATGGAATCCAGAAATGCCATGCTCAATTATCTCAGCAGGGCCACCATGACAAGTGGCAAATGTAGGAAGACCACAAGTCATAGCTTCCACAACTGTTAGGCCAAACGCTTCATGGAAAGCAGGCTGCAACAGGTAACAAGATCATGGTTGAATATACTTAATCACTAAACATCTAACATCTCAAAACAAATCCTTATCTTTCTCCTACCTGCACGAAAGCACCTTTCACATCAGCAATATAACGGTAGAGCTCCCCATTTCGAGCACGGTTCATTTGGGCCTTTATCCAACGACACTGGCCATGTAAGTTGTATTTTTCTATGAGGCCATGCATTTTCTCAATCTGCCCCATTTCTTCTCTGTCCCTAGACTTCTTTACATCAATGTAGCCACCAACTACCACAAGATTCACAAGCTCTCTCAGCTTGGAGCTTTTACCAAAGCATTCAACAAGTCCAGTGATATTTTTCACTTGATCAAGTCTTGCCATAGAAAAGATAATCGGCTTTGATCGATCATTTAACAAGCCACTGCATTAGCAAAAAAAAGAAAAAGATATTAAACAAAATTCTTATCTTCCATCATTGTTACAAGAGCAATAGAGGAACTGCAAGAGATGTTTTGACTTAACTCATCAGAAAATGCAATCCAGAAACAATTAACCTGCTCCACTCAGCCAGTGCAATTTCAACCAAGTAAGGATTTGTGATAAAAGCTATATATTCAAAATATATAAAACTATAAACCCATAAACTTTCTTATTAACGATGACATGATTGACATATTAATTATGATATTAGGAAAGTAAAACAGATCCAATTTGAAACTGCATGATACTAAAGCAAGTTTTGGTTTGGCTTAGCCTAAGTTTGCCGCATAGGACATTGGGATTAATTATATTTTTTATCAATTTTGCGATTGCAGCTTCTTATAATCCAGAAAAAAGTCTATATTCGTGCACTATTTACACAATCATATATCTTAGAGAAGAGGCTGAATTAATAATATTTTTTGAAGTTAGTTCACTAGATAGTAATTAATGCAACTGCTGTCAATTTGAATTTTGAATCTCCAAGATAGACATATATTTAATGATACCAGTGTGAAAAACTCAATTTATAAAGCGAAAAAGGAAGAGAACAAAACGTGTCTCTTTTCCATGCAAACATTATCTTTATTGAAAAAAACTCACATGTGCTCTTCATTCTGTTCAGCACCATATACCAGTTCTTCAATCGAACCATGTAGAGAAGTTAGTCTCTTTTCTTTGTCAGAGTATGGAAAATATATGCTCATGTCTGCACCTGGAGACACAATATTAAACTTGGGATCAAAAACATCAATGCCATGAACAACTCGATACAGTCCTGGAAGAGTGAAGGCTGTGTGGCTCTCATATTGTCCAACATAAGTCTTGCTGAGGCAAAGTAATAAACAATGTTAGGGAATAATGTGATAGGGAAATCAAACAGCATATTTGGAAAATTTCATATGGCCAACTAAAGAAAAAGTGCAAAGCGTTAATTCATGAAATGCTACACAATTATGTCAAAGAACTAACTTAAATACTTAAGGATTCCATTCAATTACTCTTTGGTGAAATCTTATGATTCTGAGTTAGATTAGAAATCCCCATTGGGTGGTCATGACTAAGCTTGTATGTTAAATGAAAAACAGAAAATTTCCATCAATATTACTTAAACTTGACATTCATTAAGTATCTACTAATATTTGGTGGGAAAAAAATTGATATGCATGATCAGTATCATTATTGCTTATAACCCTCTGTGCATGCCTGTGTGCATTTTTGGGGGAGAGGGAATGTATCACATGGGATCACCAAATTATCAAGAGAGAAAAAGAGAAATTCTTAGTTCATGGCAGGATGATCTGAATTAGAGCACCATACAAAATTTCACATGATTATGTAAAATGTGAAGTGACATTCTGTCTTAAAATAATGAATCATTGAAACATTGATTACAAGTGTGACGAAAACAATGATCTTGTATTCATTTTAAGTTTCATGTTTCTAGAAAAGAACTTACCTTCCTGCAATTTCTTGGTATGTACTAGTGATTATAAAGTCCGCATTGTTCATTGCAATAAGGTCGGCTGTGAATTGACAAGAAAAATGGTACTTGTCTTCATATTTTTTCCAATATATATCAGAATCTGGATACTTTGTCTTCTCCAATGCATGAGCTATGTTGCACTACATGGAAAGTTCAGTAAAGACAACAATAATAAAAGACGGTTGAGTCTTGCCATCCATCCAGGCCCAAAAAACAGGTACAAAATATATAAGTTGATTGTGTTAATCAGGGATTAATTTGTTTCCTATTATATGCAGAATAAAATAGGAAAAGGGGACAACTCCTTAATTGTATATATTGTTTCCTATTATATGTAGAATAAAATAGGAAAAGGGGACAACTCATTAATTGTATATATTTAGCTTTCCTAAATTAGCTAGACAAATCAGGTAAATTAAATAGTTATAAATGGCTGTAAATGCTCATGCTATTATTTATAGTGGAAATACAATGAAGAAAAGATAACAAAGCCAATTCTTCTGACATGGTATCAGCAGGTTCTCGATCAAACCTGTGATTTCCAGAACCAGTGACGGTTGCCTATGCTGCCCAAAGTAAAGGCAAAGGTCGCGATATGCGACAGGTCCAGTGTTTTTCGTGCAAACAATTTGGCCATATCGCTCGTAATTGCAGTAAGAAATTCTGTAATTACTGCAAACAACAGGGTCATATCCTCTCTGACTGTCCCACGCGTCCTCCAAGACCAACCCAACGTCCTGAGCAGGCGTTCCATGCCACTACCAGTTCAGCGGATTCACTTTCCACCATTGCAGCATCAGATGTTGGCGCTTTGAAGCCTGAAATGATCCAACAAATGGTACTATCAGCACTTTCAGCCTTGGGTATTCAGGGTAAGTCTTCTCATGTTTCTCGACCATGGTTTCTTGATTCTGGTGCCTCCAATCATATGACGGGTTCCTCTGAATACTTGCACAATATACACCATTACCATGGTACTCAAAAAATTCAAATTGCTGATGGTAATACCCTTTCTATCACTGATGTTGGTGACATAACTCGATTTTAGACATGTGTTTGTATCTCCGGACTTGATTCCAACTTACTTTCGGTGGGTCAATTAGTGGATGACAATTGTAATGTTAATTTTTCTCGGCCGGTTGTGTTGTGCGAGGATCGTGTGTCGGGAAGGTGATCGCGAAGGGGCCTAAAGTGGGCGATTATTTCCGCTTCAGTTTATTTCTAATCATTTATCTTTTGCTTGTAATGATGTTTTGAATATGTATGAGGATTGGCATAGAAAATTGGGCCATCCAAATTCTGGTGTTTTGTCTCATTTATTTAAAAATGGTTTATTGGGAAATAAAAATGCCATTTCTCATTCCTCTGTTCCTTGTTCGGTTTGCAAACTTGCTAAAAGTAAAGCACTTCCTTTTCCTCTAATGCTCATCGTGCTTTCAACTGCTTTTGATGTGGTTCATAGTGATGTTTGGGGTATGTCTCCTGTTGCTTCTCATGCTCATTATAAATACTTTGTGACCTTTATCGATGATTACAGTCGTTTTACTTGGATATATTTTCTTAGATCTAAGGCTGAAGTCTTTCCAATGTTTAAGAAATTTTTGGCATATATTGAAAATCAGTTCCAAGCCAGCCTTAAAATCTTTCGCTCTGATTCTGGTGGTGAGTACATGTCTCATGAGTTTCAGGACTATTTGCAGCAAAAAGGCATTGTCTCTCAACGTTCTTGTCCCAATACACCCCAACAAAATGGCATTGCAGAGCGAAAGAATCGTCACTTGCTTGATGTGACGCGCACATTGCTACTTCAAGCATCTGTTCCATCTAGATTCTGGGTTGAAACTTTGTCCACAGCTGTCTTCTTGATCAATCGCCTTCCATCTACTAAATCTTGATTCCCCTTTTTTCGTCTCTTTAAGACTCATCCAAATTATCTAGATTTACATATTTTTGGGTGTGTATGTTTTGTTCACTTACCTCCTATTGAACGACATAAGCTTGGAGCACAATCATCCAATGTGCATTTATGGGTTATAGTAACTCTCACAAAGGTTTTTGTGTTATGATATTACTAACCATCGCTTCCGTATTTCAAGGAATGTGACCTTCTTTGATAATCAATTTATGTTTCCTTGTCTTTCTTCGACTCTAATGAGGTTGCTACTCTTCCTAACTTTTCTATTGTGCCTCAATCTATAGAACGTTTTGAACCAGGCCATGTATATGTCGACAACCCATACAAAGAAGATCCCACTCCCCTTCCCGTGCCGCTCCGTCACACCGAACTTGGCACCCCTACGATCTGCTAGAGTGTCTCGTCCACCTAATAGATATTCACCGAAAAAGTATGATTCATCACATACTTCTCTTATGGCTACTCTATCCGGCATATCTATTCCTACATGTTACTCACAGTGATTAAGGATGTGTGTTGGATACAAGCAATGCAAGATGAACTCCGTGCTCTTCAAGAAAATTTTACATGGGATATTGTTTCTTGCCCACTCCGATGTCAAACCATAGGCTGCAAATGGGTGTATTCTCAGAAATTGAATTCGATGGTTCCTCAACCGTTACAAGGCTCGACTAGTTGCCTTAGAGAATAAGCAAGAATATGGGATTGATTATGATGAAACGTTTGCGCTAGCAAAGATGACAACCGTCGAAATGTACTTTCTATTGTTGCTTCTAATGGCTGGTCCCTCCATCAAATGGATGTAAAGAATGCATTTCTTCATGGTGATCTGACAGAAGATATTTATATGACTCCCCCCGGGTCTTTTTTCATCATCTAAAGGTGTGTGCAAGCTCAAACGATCCTTATATGGTTTGAAACAGGCTCCCGAGCATGGTATGAGAAATTTCGTTCTACTCTTCTTGGGTTTTCCTTTACTCAAAGTCAATATGACTCATCTTTGTTCATTCATCGCACGCCACTTGGTATTGTTCTTCTTATTCTCTATGTTGATGATATGGTCATTACCGGTTCGATCATACCTCCATACAAAACAGCTTAAACAACAATTACGTGCCTCATTTCATATGAAAGATCTTGGTAATTTGCACTATTTCTTCGGACTTGAGGTTCATTATACCTCCAAGGGCATATTCCTACATCAAAAAAAGTACACCGAGGATTTAATTTCTTTGGCCGGTCTTCAATCGCCTAATCCTAGGTGGATACTCCTCTCGAGGTTAATGTTAAATACCGTCGTGATGACGGTGATCTTTTGCTGATCCTTTGTTGTATCGTCACTCGTGGGTAGTCTTAATTATTTGACTATTACACGGCTCGACATATCCTTTGCGATTCAAAGTAAAGTCAATTCATGCACTCACCTCGCCATCTTCATTTGATGTTCGTCGCATAATTCGATACTTGAAAGGCACCTCTCAACGCGGTCTATTATTTCCCACTGGGACAGTCCCTAAATTGATTGCTTATAGTGATGCTGACTGGGCAGGATGTCCTGATACTCGCAGATCTGTTACTGGTTGGTGCATGTTTCTTGGTTCTGCATTGATTTCTTGGAAGAGTAAGAAGCAAGCACGAGTCTCTAAGTCCTCCACTGAATCTGAGTACCGAGCCATGTCTACTGCTTGTTCTGAAATAATTTGGCTACGTGGTCTTTTGGCTGAGCTTGGGTTCCCTCAGACAGAGTCAACACCTCTATATGCTGACAATACGAGTGCTATTCAGATTGTTGCCAATCCAGTTTTTCATGAGCGCACAAAACATATTGAAGTGGATTGTCATTCTATCCGGGAATCCTATGATGCTCATGTTATCTCACTACCTCATATCAACACCCAATTGCAGGTTGCGGATATTCTTACCAAAGCAGTGCCTCGCCCGCGCCATCAGTTTCTTGTTCGCAAATTGATGCTTCTTGACCAGCCGCATCAATTTGAGGGGGATGTTAATCGAGATTAATTTGTTTCCTATTATATGCGAATAAAATAGGAAAAGGGGACAACTCCTTAATTGTATATATTGTTTCCTATTATATGTAGAATAAAATAGGAAAATGGGACAACTCATTAATTGTATATATTTAGCTTTCCTAAATTAGCTAGACAAATCAGGTAACAGAATATTTGTAATTAAATAGTTATAAATGACTGTAAATGCTCATGCTATTATTTATAGTGGAAATACAATGAAGAAAAGATAACAAAGCCAATTCTTCTGACAGATTGATCTTTGTATTGCATGATAATGACTTGTTAAAGTGTCAGCACACCTGTGTGATTCCTAGCTTATAAGAAAATAAAGTTGCAACAAGATTTCCATCACTGTAGTTGCCAATTATCAGATCTGGAATTCCATGTAACTCAGCAGCAATTTCATTTGATGCATCCTATACAGAGTAAGAAACAGTCATGTTCCACAAACCAGACATGTCATTAGACTGCAGACAAGACATAAGATTATTGAGTGCTCCTTCTTGTTACCTTAAAGAAGAACGACATGATAACTGATGAAATGTCTTCAACCTAGACTACTGCTTGCAGGCTAGATTGTGGCATATAAGGTCAACAATTGCTCTGCATCCTGGACTTCTAGCACATAATTTTTTTAAAAAAAGGGATCCCACAATTCATAAGATTATTATCACATTAATAAACTTGCACTGATATCGGTTGACCAAAATATATGTTTCCAAATGTTTTATCTTTTATTGATCATATTAGTTTCAAGTTTTGTTGATGAATGATTTTGTGGGATATTTATTTGAGATTTTTCCTTATTTATCAATTACCATGTTTGGGTTGCATTCTTTTGAGTTTACAAAGAAAGTTTTTAAATTTGTATAACTTATAAATTCTTTCCTTACTCATTTTTTCTTTTTCTTAATTGTTAGAGTCAAGCCTTAATGCTTATTTATGAAACAATCAATCACTTTTAAGGAGGAGAAAGGCTTCCAACGGCTAGTTTTTTGTGAAGTAGCTGCCATATTAAAATCGGAGAAGATTAGCACCTATTCTAGCAACTATTGAGCGAACTAGCAACTACTAGGAGTGAAAACAACAATTACTCTGATTTATACGAGATTACTTTTAACATGTTTTAAAACATCTCTCTAACGACTAGTAAAATTAGAAGAGACTCTCACAATATAAAAAAGAAGGGTCTTGGAGAAGATCATCATTCATCTTGCTCAAAGAAAGTGAGGAACTGCTATAATATTTTGTTACCTCTGTTCTTTCGTCCTCTTTGTTGGTTTTAAACTTATATATCCACTTTAGAGAGAATCCAAAAATCATTGTAGCTCATTGATAAGAGCAATCACAATCTTTGAAAGTTAAAGTCTTATTCTTGTGACAAGAAATAGGTGTGGGTAACATTCCTTTGATATAGTTACTTTTTTTGGTAGAAGTTGAGGGAGATTTGGTAGTGTCTTTGGGAGAAAGAAACCACAGTTACTCTATTTTGAGAACAGAATTAGAGGAATGTTCATCGAAATGCTTGTAAGCAACAATTCGACAAGAAATGAAGAAAATCTCGGACAATTGCTAGGAGATTGGATGTAAGTCACACGTTGTGGCTGAACTTGAATAAATTCATTTGTGCAATCTTCTTATCCCTATCTCTTTTAATTTTCACATTCATATTATTTGTATTGCATATAAATTTTAATTTCTAAATTTTCAATTAATTGAGCCATAGAATCAATTCACCCTCTTTTGGTTCTATCAGATAAGAAATAACTTATAGTTTCTAAGAATACATCCAAAATTTCAACCAGGTCAAATTTGCCACAATTTGTCTGAAAGGCTAGCCATAACAGCCAATCCCAAAGTAAGATAAATAATAAAATATAAATGTGGAAATATATAATTTAACTTTCTTTTAGCACTACTGCATGGCGGAAGGTGGAAGAGAAAGACAATAAGAGGCATAACAAGTTCGAAATTCAAGCATTTGCTGGTGATTACCTCTGCAAATGTCTCTAGATAAGGCCACACGTCAAACCTTGAAATCCATTTTCTCAAAATTCCGTTCCTAGTTCTAAAAGGTACTCGCAGTATGTATGTGTGCTCAGTTCCACTAACTCTTTCTAGTCTCTGATTGCATGTTGTCCCTTTCGCCTCTGTAATCAATCTTGTAACCTAGAAGCACCATAAGGGTTCCAATAAAATGTGATGCTAATACTTCATCTGTCAAAATCAATAAACGCAATGGGGTGAGGAGTTGAGGGGAGGACTTTTGGAATCACTTACAATAAGAATTTTAGGAGACACATCAAGTCCTTGCTTTTGAATTCTGATTAGCATCTCATTTTCCAAAGCACGCACTAGATCAAGTATATAAACAATCTGTCCATCATTAAGTGACAGTAAGACTTAAAATCGTTACAAAGAATTATGGTTCTTGCTGTTAAGTATTAGTAAGCCAACATCATAAGCACCATGAGCAAGTTTTCAATTTCACTTACTAATATCACTTAGACTCCAACAAAAGTTATAAAATAATACCTGCCCGCCAGTATCAGGCAAACCTAAGACATTTGCTTGGCCAAAGTAACCATGTGGTGATACAATTACAACATTGAACACCATAGGAATTCTTCCTAGAAATGTCTCTATGGTGTTGGGATCAGGAGCCTGAAGGATGTCTAGTAGAAGATGCACCATTTCTGACACCCTCTGGGCTGTATCACCCCAACCCCTCTCGAATCCCAGTCCTTGTAGTCTACATCCAAATAGTGAATAAAAAAATAACATCTAACGTGTTCAGTAAATGAATAGTTACCTCTATATGCAATTAGTTAGCTCCAAAACTAAGAAAAATTCGGAATGACATCAGTTTTTTAGGGATTCTTGCTTACTCATATTCAAAGTCAGAATATGGTGTACTTCTTCTGCTTTTGCCAAGGAAGACTGGAGCTTGGATATGTTATGAATGCGGTCATTTAGCATCATTGCCTGCATAATATATTGGTAATAGAAATAGAATTATATAGTTACAAAGCAACACTATAACATCCTGCATGAACTATGATAAATGATGAAGGTGAAATAAGAATTACACAATAATTCAATTTTTACACTAAAAGAACAAAGCTTCATCCTTAAAGAAGATCCATACAGTGGTATTTTAAGATTCCAGTACAGTAAGCAAAATTGCTGCAAATAATTATCACTGTTTCTAAATGATTGAATTCTGCTTTCATCACAGCAAACATTAGTAGACAGACTTACAAGGCCATCATATCTGTGTGTGCGAAGAAATGCAAGGAGAGGTTCCAAACTTTCTTTGTTACGGAACATGAATGATGACAGATGACGGTTGAGAAATTGAACTCCATTGCCAATAGAGGAGGATCGAGTTGGTCGAGGGAGCGTTGCATTAAATGGCTCTAAATCTAGTTCAAGCACATAATTGTCCATGCACCTGGATCGAATTTTCAAAAATCTTGATATAATTACATTTCTCCATGAAGCCAAACTTAAATTATAGACTACTAAATTATAGACTACTACACAATTCATTTACTTTATTGAATACTTTGGTTGATGGTAACACTCAGATATGAGTGATATGGCAACAACACATCAATGGATGCAAATGTATAACTTTTTTACACTAACTATACATTAAAATTAAACTCAATTCAAAAGTAACATAACAGAGAGAATCCTTCCTTACTCTCCATCTACAAGTTCTTCTTTGAATCGAAGGTATTCTGCAACACTCAGATTATCCACATTGAGTTCAAAGACATTAACACGAACATACTCCCAAACACCAGGTCTTGGACGCATAGCTATAGACAGGAAAGGAGGTAGAACTATAGCTTCCTGTGACAAAAGGAACAATATGTTGAAAATGATTTGACTTTGATAATACATGAAAATGAAATAAATTAGAGACCCATTAGTAATGTGAGCGTGATCTAGTCAAAGGAAAGTGAGAGAGAGGAAGACAATGGAGATAAGGTATTTATTTATGAATATATAAAGGAAAGAGATACATATAGAAGGGAACAAGTATAGAAAGGAAGAGAGTACAGAAAGTGCCTGGCAATTGGCATTGCTGTTTGTTGGTGTGAGTGAGTAGGCACTTGGCATTTGGCAATCATTGTCGTGGTGGAAGGAAGAGGTGGCTGCACTTGCACTCCCACAATAGAACTAGCCCAAATATAATACCTAAACAGAACTACTAATTTAAGAATGTGCCTAACCCATGAATACGATAAGAAAGAGCCCACCTTATTGCTTTTCCATACGTACATGTTAGGCCACTTTACCATCTGACGATCTTAATGGTGCTGGTGTATAACAGCTTAGGTCTTCCCTCCCTCTTTTGTTAAGTTCCTTTTTTTTTTCTTCCCTTTTGGTAACAACTATGAGGCTATTGGAAGTAGTTTGATCATTATATTCCGTCTTAGTGTCTTAGAAGTACATTATTTCTCCATTTTAAAGATGAAAGTGAGAGTGTATAATTAACACTTACAACCAGTAAAATTAGAATGCAACTTAGAAACCAGATTTTCTTATAAAGCCGACTAAAGTAGATAAATTTAGGACAAATTATGCTTTCTTCTCAAAATTTAAATAAAAAAGAAGTGAATTTATAATAGAAGGGTTCAGCTGGGAATTAGATTCCCCATATCCCTTATTATGATTGATCTATCTACCTTTAAGACTAAGACGATTCGAGTTCAAATGATTCTGTCATAGCTCCTATCCTATTTACCGTACTTTTCATCTTAACGCAAATAAAGTGTAGCTGATGCCTAATACCTAATAGCGACCAAACTATCAAATTCCACCTTTGTTAGTGATATTAATTTGAATATATTCAGTTATTAATAAAGCATAAGAACGAATCAAATCAGAACTGAGATCACAATAAAAATTATGTAATTGTATGGCTATCCAATATCAAATTCTTTAATTTTATTTTATTTTTTTTGGGTACAATCCAATATCTAACTCTTAATCCATAATGGAGTGAACAAGTGCAGCCTTTTTACTGTGATAAAATGATCCCCAGATATTTGTAACCATATAAAAAAAGATGCTTCATATATATATATATACACACACATATATATAGTATAATCCAAAGCATTATCCAAGTATCTATATTCGAACAACAGCATCAGGCCGTGTTACCCTTATAATATTTACATGTTATTGGTTCCACTATACATAGATGCTACAAGATGCTAAAAGAACCACTCTTGCTATCTATATAAGGGTACCTACCTGGGCTTCATACTTTGGAGCAAGAAACCAGATAACCCCTAAAGCATCTTGATTATTATACTCTCTGCTCAATGGCATCTCCAGCAAACCTTAGAAAAATCGGTTTGGAAGGCTTTGATCTGATAGAGAAGCAGTACGGTAAATTCAGGTCTCAAGTTCCTACACCTGAAGTGCCTATTATTGTTAATAGCAACGAGGCAGCTGCTCAATTTGGTGGGCTGAAGATTGACAATAATCCAAAGGCAAAGCCACCGTGTCGTAATTGGGCTGGCAGATCACTGGTTCAACTAGTAAATGCCAAGTAGCTTCAACTAGTGTAGCTACTACTACTTAAGGCCTGCTATTTCTTTTTTTTTTTTCCCTTTTTTGGTGTATTTCTATATACAACAATGATATTCTTATCACAAATAATACATAAACTTTTTTTTACACCTCTCTCAATATCATTGATTACATCACTTTTTTTTATCACTTTCTCTCGCTTAATCACTATTATCCACAAAAAGTGTAAATAGTGGTATTTAAAAAAAAGTGTAAATAGTAGTATTTTAAAAAAAAATAATGTATGAGCATCATCATACTTGTACGAAGTATGAAAGTCTTGAAACAGCTGCTTGCTGTAGTGCATACAAGGTTTTTCTGCATCTGAAGGTTGACATGTTGTAATTACCTTGTAGTGTGTGTACTATAACTTGTGGATCCAGTGGAAGTGCCTTCTATGTATTAATCTTTGGAATTGACGTTTTTTGCCTGAGAGAGTCATTTATCGTGAGAGAAGAAAGGAGTAAATTTTAATTATTAAATTATATATAAATAATTAATATTAAAAGTTATTTAATAATTATATAATCACTTAAAAAAATTACGTAATTTATATTTTAATTTTGACTATTAATAAATGATACAATAGTTAATATTTATACATATAAGATGCTTACCACTCGAGCCACACATTTGTGATATCTAAGGTGGTGTTTGATTTTTTTTTTTTTTTATTTTCAGTTGATATTTTTATTTTTTATTATTTTTATCATTTTTTTACAAAAGTTTAAAATTAGAAAATAAATTGAAAATAAAGTAATATTTTTGTAATTATAATTGAAAACATATCAATTAAAAATAAAAATAAAAAACAAATCAAATACCCCTTAAGGTGATGAAAACAAAGTGAGAATAAAGTGACAATTTTATAATTATAAATGAAAATATATTAACTGAAAATGAAAATAATAAACAAATAAACTTCCTTAAATTTGGGTTTTTTAGTCTTGTTTGTTTTCTTTTCTAAGAATTTCAAGTTTTAAACTTTGGGTTTTGTTTGGTTACACAATAAGTAATCGATTGAAAAACGTTTGACGTATAATTAAATATCTATAACTTTTATCTACTATAATTTTGTGTGAAGTGTGAGAGATGTGTTAAATCAAGCTATATGTATTTGTAGTATTCTTACAAACTATAATATAAATTTGTGAGTAAGGTGAAAAAAGTTGAAATATTTTTTGTGGATGAATAATGGAACCGTAATCGATAAGTCCATATTAGGCGCAGAATAGAACTGTGATTAGTAGACTAGTTCAATAAAAAAAGTTGTAGAAGTTCAAATGCAAGAAGTATCCGACCAACCAACCAAAAGAGTTTTTTTTTTATTAGGTGGAGTGGATCACTTTAAAATAGTTGCCGCATAAGTATTAGATATATATGGTGGTGAATATTGTTTAAATGTTTTTGAATGTTTTTAGTTTATACTTTTTAATTATTTTTTAAATTTTTATATCCATACAAATAAAATATTATAATGATTAGATAAATAGTAATATTTTATTATGTCTACAATAATTAATGTTGACTTGTGAAACATTGTTGTCTTTATTTTAATTTAATATTTGTATTTCTATATTAATATTATATTAATTTTATATATTTAATTTAATTGTATTATGTCTTATAATTTTTAAAATTTACTGTATCTATATATGGGTATCAACAAATTATATCATATCCATTTTCCTTCACATGTATCCATTCTTCCTAGATTTAAACTCATTTTTTTGGTTGAAATGTAACGTCCTAATTCGAGTTACTACAGTATATTCGAAATATACATAGTAAACAAGATTAGACTCATTACTTCTAACTTTTAAACATCATTAAAAGTTTTGTAACTATACATATCAAAAATATAATTTCGAATAGAGTAGAAAAACGGAGCCTCAAAGGAAAGTAATTGAAGTAATCATCTTTCAACTTATACAACATAAATACATAACTAAGAATTTCGATTCTTTAATGAACATAATTTTGATTCTTTACTAAAATATCAACTTTATACATAATACATCAAAAAATGTTCGAATACAAACTAGGCTTTCATGGCATATATACAACATATACACTAGTCAAAAGTAAAAGTTCTATTCAAAGCTACAACTTTACCTCCCCTCCTTAGAAAGATTTTGATTTCAATATGTAATTAACATATAAACAAAGTAGTGAGAATTCAAAAATTCTCAATAGCATAACACAATCAATGACAATTCAATATAATTTCATACACATATCTAGCATCTCATATGCAATTATGTATTGATGTCATGAAATGAAAATGATCAATGTTGATGCTTATGAAATGTAATATGATGATGTTTATGAAATGTATTATAATGATGCTTATGAAATGTATTATGTTTATGCTTATGATGTCATGTACTTCGAAATGATGTCATGTACTTCGACAAAGTGTCTCGTACGCTAATTTTTCCTGTATGCTTATGAAATGTCATGTTCATTGTCAAAGTGCCTCGTACGCTACTTCGACATGCTTATGGAATGTCATGACTTTTGACAAGGTGTCTGTTTGCAACTTTGACTTGGGCTGAGTGCTTTCTCACTCTTAGCCATGTGTTAATGTTATGAAATGAAAATGTCATACTGAATTCTGTTGTTCGATCAACTCTTGAAGCCCTTTTTTCGAACAATATCGAAAAATAACTCCTCATACTTTTAAAAATAGTTCATTTCCTTTCAATTAAAATAGAAAATATATCATTCAAATAACTCTTAATTTATTCGATTAGCCTTGAAAACATTCTGAAATAGTCTTCTCAAATAACTCTCTTAGCTTATTCGATTATCATTGAAAATATCTGTACAAATAAATATCATGATAATCTTTTGAGTAATATCGAAATCTTACCAATCAAATAACACGCTTAGTCTACTCGATTAGCGCTAACCGCTACTAGAAATTTCAAATTTAGAGACGAAAAAATTCTATCTCTAAATGTATAAAATTCCGTCACTAAATATTTAAAGATGAAATTAGAGACAAAAATTGATTCATCGTTAAAAGTGACGTCTCTGATTGTTAGAGATGAAAAATTTAATTATCTCTAATTTAGAGACAAATTTTTTCCATCTCTGAATTTTAAAATTCTATCGCTATTCAATTATAAAATTTGTCTCCATTCTTTAATTAGAGACGAAAAATTTTTATCTCTATTTCTGTCTCTATATTAGAGACGAATTTTTTCATCTCTAAATCCATCTTTAATATTTTAAAAATATATTTTAAAAAATTTGCCATTTAATTGGAATTTGCCACGACTAGATGCTTTTATTTTGTAAAAAAAAAAATCTATTTTTCTATGCATATAATTATCCAAAATCAAAATTTATTAAAAATCACAATAAATCATCAATGATTATAATTATCCAAGTAATTATAAAATATATTAAAATAGTTAAAAATATATGAAGTAGTTACAATATCTTATACATTCCATTAATTGCTATTACATTTTGCAAGTAGACTTCTCTCTAACTTATACAATTAGAAGTAATGTAACTCAAAGTTAAATAAAATAATACAAAACAATAGTGGGAGGAGGTGCATGAAGGAGAGAGAACGTTTTAAGTACAGCCATTAAGAACCAGCTCACTACATAGTGAATTAGTGTGAGAAGTATAGGGAATTTGAATTTAACAGTTTGAAACACCTGAAACAGAAAAAGAGAAAGACCACAGAAAATTAGCAACTAAAAACCATAACACAGCTTAACCCGATAGAAAGAAATGAGAGTAAAACCATTTTGTTCATGAAAATAATACCAACTGCAACAAAAAAAATTGAAGGAAAGTGTAGTAGCTGGACCACATACACGCTGCTGTTGACGTTTTGCACTTTCAGAGGAACGAAATTCATTAAAGAGAGAAGCTCTCAAGTCTTCCAGAGCTCTTCCTGTAATGGCCAGTAAAAGGTAATGGAAGATATTAGGAAATGTTTCATTAATTGGACATTTTGTTTTGAACATTACAGATTTTAATATAGACCAGTATAAGCCAACACTAGAGTATTACAAAAAAGTTTAAAAAACATATAAAAATATAAGATTAGGACAAATGCAGGTGAGAGATTATCAAATTATTAATAGCCACCACCTATTAATCAAATGAATCCAGATCAAACCATAAGAATATCCCAGGGGTTTGCGTCACATATCTGTACCTACCACCAAATCATAATATGCATTATAATACTGTGGAAACTTTCCAAAAGCACCACCAAAGGATGTTTGTGTGGCATCTAGTAGGAGAAATATTCGCTCCCTCACAAGCAAATATGATTGCAACAAAAAAAAAAAAGACAATAAAAAATGAGGTTAAGGAAAAACTAACATTGCTAAAGAACAAAAGGCTATGTGGAGAAAACTCACCTTTTTCTTCACAATTTTCACAAGAACAGGAATGATTCCAGTATCAATCACCTGCTCGTGAATATGCTCTCCAATATTGTTGATCAACATTTCCAACAACTAGAAAATCAATAGATGAAAGATGATTCAGTAGAAAATCAAAGAACAGGAGAGCAAGTAATGTAAATATTCAACACAAGATAATCAAATAACCAAGCTTCTCTGTTTCAGATACAGAGAAAACTATGTGGTGCCAAACTGTGTCTTTACATAAGATTCTGAGTATAGGTAAAAGTAAAAACTAATTAGAAATTCACATGAAAAATTATGAAAAGCAAATTCATAATAAAATCATTACACTCACCATGATAGCATAAAGTTCAGTATTGGGGTGTTAGCTACCCAGTCTCTTTTTGATAGCTTTAACAACATCTCTAGCTTGCCTGCATATTCAAAATATAAGATGGTAACAACAGTAACACTGTTTGGATTATCCTGGCACATTTATGAGTTCATCTATGTTCATAATCAAGTGAAGAAAGCCCAGCCAGGGAGAGTGGTGAACAAGAACCATGATGAACATAATTTGAAATGCAAATTAAGTATGTCAGGCACCAGATATCAATCGCTTACTAAACTAACTAAAGGCTTCTAATTTAAGTTTTCCTTTTGAGAAAACAATTTGCCAAATACAAAAAGTGCAGTTAAAATGAAAAAGTATCCCTAGGAACCCAGCAATCAATTCTGGCAAGACTAAGAAAAATTATTATTCATAAGGATTGTCCTCCAATAATAAAGAAACACACAATTAGCCACTTGGGCATAGCTCAGGTGGCAAGGGTGGGGATCACATATTCGATTTCTATGCGAAGAAAAGTAGAAACACACATTTACAAAGTGCCATAATCAAAACCTAAAAGATAAAGAGTTATGTATGAAAAAATAAATAACTGCATTTAGTTTCATGTCGCACAATTAGTGTCAACTGTTCATTTTCCCAATGTTTTAGGACATTGATCATTCAGAAAGAAACAACATCATATAAGAGATGAAAGCTTTCTGGGTACCTTCTATCATGAGCAACTAATTCACAGATTTCAATATTTTTTGTCCAATCAGTTTCAGCCAGCTTCTGGCTTGTTGTAGCATTGACTAGCTCAGCTGCCATCCTTTTCTAGATAAAGATCTAAAAATTAAATAGCATATTAAAAGTTAAAATATATTTCAGAAGAGGATGTAAACACGGAACAAAGAGTTAATATTGACTAAAATTCAATCCAGTGGTTTATCAACTTTCGCTAAAGAGAAACAAACAAATTATGATTGATGCATAAGCCAAATTTGTCTCTCATGTTATACAATATTATAAATGGTTAAGTCTTTCTGGAACCATGAGCATGCATACCATGGCAAAGAATAACAAAGCATATGATTCAAGCCTTCAATGAGATATATAGGAAGAACAGATCCTAAATCACCAAGGGAAAGAGTTACAGACATAAAAATGAAAAGAATAAAAAAGAGGAGGATTGAGAACCAGCAGTTTTTTAAAATAGCCAATGCCAGCAGACCAATCAAATTTCATAAATTATATTCTCTGTTAAACATACTAGATAATTTCTAGACAAAAAGAAAAATGAAATTCTGTATTTACCCTCCACTAGCTTGCACTGTCAGCCACTTTTCTTATTTGAGACTCTGTAAACCACTGAAACTGATATAAAATTAAATCAAATTAAATTACTGATAACAATAAATTAGAAGAGTAAATAAAGCATACGGATCTAGGTGGTGACAGGGCGTGGTGGTGGCTCACGGATCTGGGTCGTGGCTGGCTTGGACTTACAGGGGCGGTGGCTGCCGGCAAGGTGATGGCAGATCCGGTGTGGCTATTGGGCAGAGGTTGGAGTAAATCTAGGTAGAGGGAGGCGCAGCTATGGTGCGAATAGTGGCTGCGCGGTTCTGGGTTTTTGGGTTCTGGGTCACGGCTGGCTTGGAACAGTGGAGCATGGTGGCTCGCGGGCGGTGCGTGGTTGGATGTGCAGCGGCGAGAACAAGGTTTCATTGGTGGCAGGGGGTTGTGGTTGCGATGAAGGTGGCAGGGGACTGGTGGCTCGCAGTTTGGAACGATGATGGTACAGTGGTTGGCGGGTGTTTTGCCACTGGCGAAGGTCAAGCTCAAGGACGGTGGTGGCTTGCCGTTGTGGGTGATGGATTGGGTGATGGTTGTTTAGTGTTTGGTAGGTAGTGGTTGCTGGGCTGTTGAAGGGGTTTGCTGGGTCTAATTTGGGAACAAGGGTTTCTGAAAGCTACATTTTATTTTGAAGAATTAGTGCATGTTTGGATACGATTTTCAACAGTTTTTTTTGAGAAAAAAATTGTTTGATTCTGTCTATATCTTTTAAAAAAATTATTAATTAAAATTATATAAAATAAAAGCTTAGTTTTTTATAATCTTGAAGATTGAAAGAATAGATTATTCACATAATTAAATTTTTTGACGCAATCAAATAATTTTTTTAATCATTTTATACCTATTTTAGAATTTAATACATAAAAGTGATTCTTTTTATATCATCCAAACGAATTAACTTAAAATCGATTTTAAAAATGATCCAAACATAAAAATGATCAATTATAATCGATTATAACAAAAAGCTTTTATACAATAATCGATTATTAAAAATTTTTTGCAGGTAAAACACACACTTGAGTAAATTTAGATTCTGTCTATATCTTTTAAAAATATTATTAATTAAAATTATATAAATTATTATTTTAGAGACTTTAAAGATGAAATATGAATTTCGTCTCTAAATATATTTGACTTTTAAAAGTATCACATTGATTGAATCAATATAGAATTAGAGATGAAAAAATTTGAGACGGGTAAATTCTATTTCTAAATTTCATCTCTAACTATATTTAATTTTAAATTGACCAAATAGAGACAGAATTAGAGACGTAAAATTTTAAGATGGATCAATTTCATCTTTAAATTCCATCTCTAAGTTTCAAAATTTATTTTTCATCTCTAATTCATAAAATTTGTCTCTATTTCTGTCTCTATTAGAAATGAAATTTTTTTCGTTTCTAAATCAGATTTTTTTAGTAGTGAACAGTGCTTTTCTAAATTATGCCGATCAAATAGCTCACCTAATCTCGATTAGTCTTGAAAGTTATGTCATTTGAATTGCTTACTTAGTATACTCAGTTTAACCTCAAAATCATACAATCTTGAATAGCTGACATTAAAATTGAAACATTTTGTAATGTTTTATTCGAGTAGCTTCTTGGCCTATTCGAACAGAATACAACAGGAATGTCTTCTGGTGCATCAAAATAACACTTTTATATCCAAAAATCATGTAAAATTATGGAAAATCATCAAGTTCTTGTGGATGTATTTATGCTTATGCATGTCCATACACATGTATGCTCTAATCTCATTAATCAAACAAATCAATAAACAAAATCAAATCTCATCGAAATATATAACTAAATACACATAATCATGATTTTCTTTGAGTATCATGAAAAACTCCATGTTGTTCGTTCCTTGCTAGTTTTCGACAAGCAAAAAATGATACAGCATAGCAACAAATACAACAACCCCTTACCTCAACTCCCTATAGATGGTGTTCGATTCTTCCTTCTGGTTCTTCCTTTAGTTCTTCTTCCTCTTCTTTCCTCTTACGTTCGACTTCCTCTTTCTTCCTGTTGCTCTTTCTTTCTTTTTCTCCATTTCTTTTTCTGTTTCATGTTCTCTGTTTCTCTTTTTTCTCTCTTTCTTATCTCTTATTCTGTTTTTTCATTTCCTTCCTATCTCTATCTTTTTTTTCTCTTTTCTGCTAGTAAGAGCCATGTGAAATGAGAGAAAATGGGATATTTATGCCTTAAGGTCAAATGCGATAGAAAGAAAGATGAAATGGATAAGATTAATTGACTTTTGGTAATTTATACCTCTTTAGACATTTTAATTTTCTGTGTTAGTCAAAAATACCCAACTAACTCATACTATTATTAATATAAATCTATAATCACAAACTAAAACTAATAAGTTAGGAAGTATGTTACATGAAGAAGTTCATGTTCATAGTATAATATAGATTTGAAATATTTCTAGCAAGTTAATAGTGCCTTTAGACATTATTATTTGAATTTGAATGAAATTTTCCCTCACCTTAGAAAAAGTTCAGTCTTGAATTGGAGATCACTAAACTTGTCTGATTATAGAACTCAAATATAACATATATATCTTCTTCATTGTGACACTAAATTAACATCTTTTATTTTTATGCAAGTGTATGTTCGAGTGAGGTTTTGTATCAATCAATATTATGTCACTCCTTAAATCAGTTTAAGAACATTTCACATCAGCCGATTAATAAATTAATAAACTCCATCTCTTGATGTACCAAAAATAAAACTCCACCTCTTTAACTATGAGAAATTCTTGTTGCACACATATGTAATATGTTATTTTTATACATACTCACATAATTAATGTATAAGAACAAGTTCCAACGAATTTTTTATTTTTTTATGAGTTGTGAGTGGGTCCTATTTTTATGTGAATGAGTGTAAAAATAATATGTTATATTTGTATACAGAGAATAATATCTCCATTAACTATTTGGCCAGCCCATTAATGCTTGATTTTGAACTAATTGCACTACTGCTTGCTCATGTAATTATTGCTTAGGTGGACTGATTCTTGTTAACCATGCGTTTAGGACAGAAAATTTACAAGGTTATAAGAAAAAAAAGGCTTTTTTTTTACTGGCAATAAAGTAAAAGTTGTAAAAGGTAGAAAGATAAACCTAAGAGTTGGTTTAGCTGTATACAAGCATGTGGTGTGTGAATAAGTATATGGTTATAAATAAGAATCCTAACTATGATTGACAATTATTTAAAGTAAAATAACAAAGAATATTTTTATAAATTTTTTAATTTAAACATGAATAATATACCTTTGATCGGATAAGAAAAATATATTAATTAAAATATATATGAGTAAGTTGACTTAGAGATCACTGCACCACAATCTTAAAAAAAGTAATTTATAGATACATCCTTTTCTAAGATAATTAAGATCATATATTCATTCTTCTTTAAAACAATGGAGTGTTTATGGAACTCTTATTTGTTTGTTGCTACATTTTTTTCAACTAACTTTTTCTCATTTTTTCCTAAATATCATTTATTAAATAGATAATTGAATCTAATATATTCATTAACAAATAAAGGAGATTTATAAAAATAATAATAAAAATTAATTAGATAGGAGTGTCAATAGATGCAACTTAAAAATATCTTCACCTTTTTTAATATTCATATTTTTATTTTTAACCAAAATAATAATATATAATAATTTTTTTGAAATATTAATTAATAAATAATAATGAATTACCTCTCATGTAGCAAAAAATAAAAATTGAATTAACTCTCTTCTAGTAATAATTTATATTTGGAAACAATCAATATAAGATTTGACCTTTTTTAATCAAATTCTTAAATTATGAGAACTATTGTAATTGTTCATTTTATTTGGTTTTATTTTACAATTCCTTTTAATCATGTGATAATAATTAATATAATTATATTACATAATATTTTTTTTTTATAAAATTAGTAATTTTTGAAATTTTTTATTTCATACTTAAAATATAATAGTTTTCATATTATATTAAATTTTTAGTTGACACATGATTTATTAGATTGAATGACCAAGTTATTTGATAACAAGTGTTTAGTCGTTACATATTATTGTTACATAATTAACAAGCTGTTAGAAAAATATTAATGTAAGGATATATAATAAAATATTTCTTGTACCAAAAACAAAAACAAAAAGAGAGAGAGAGAACATTTCTCATAGTTTGAGAATTGAATACTTGTAATAATCTCAAAGTTTAACAGAGATATTTTTTTGAAAAAAAAATACACGGGTTTAGGATTTTTTTTTAAATGATATTGTATAGATATTAACCTATTTTTGTTTACAAAACCATTTTTTAGCCAAATCACATATTCTACAAGAAATATCAAATTTTACGAAGGAAAAATCCTAAACAAAACAACAAAAATCAGCGATAAAATCATGATTTGCGTATATTCACCCTCTGTTTGGTTGGATAGAAAATGTGAAGAAAGAAAATAAGAGAGGAAAAATTGGGTGAATTTTCACAATTTCTCTCGTTTGGATGACAAGAGAAAAGAGGGCAGAGAGAAAAATTGTTAGCGGGACCCATGTGAAAAATTTTCTTCGCTCATATGCGAAGAAAATGAGGAAGAACTGTGCTGACATTGTAAAATTACATTGCTGCGAAGAACTGTGATGACATTGTAAAATTACATTGTAGCCTATAGTCTTCTTCATCACAAATAAAAATAATAATAAAAAAAATCTTCCATGCGTACTATCTATTGAACATTGCTACACCTAATGTCAAATACTTTTAATTGCTCTTGACTTTACACCCCATTGCACAGCAAAAATCAAACTGCAAAAAATCAACCATGAACCCGCGCACTTATAAGCCACCATGACCACATTCACCACTTTTTAAAGTATTTTTAATTTGTTTTAAGGAATAAAATAAATGTTTTCAAGTTATTAATAATTTGTAATAACTATTTTTTATGTGGGTGTAGCAAAGATGTTTTGAGATTTAGTTTTCATTACTATACCTTGTGTACAATCAACTACCAAATTTAATTTGCTTTTAAATATTTTTTTAGGCTTTTTATTTTTTAAAATTAAATAAAATTAGTAGCAACTTATTTTTTTCTTAAAATAATTTTGTTCACAATCTTTATCGCGATTCATCGTAACAATAATTATTATGTGAAGGATATGTGAAATTAAATAACTTACTAATTTTAAAATAGACAAAAATAATTTTATAATTAAAAATTTTGTAGAAAAATCACATAACTTTTATACTTTCACGGACAAATAAAAATTAGTTTCATGAGTATATAAATAACCCATAATCACACCAAAAAAAAGATTTTATATATATATAAAAAATAAGGAGAAGGATATATATGTCATTTTACATTATTATATATTATATTCTTTTATTTTTTACTCAACTATAATTTTCTTTCTCTCCTTTTTCTCTTCATCCAAGCAATAAGATAGAAAATATACTTTTCACTTTATTTTCTCTTCTCTCCATTTTCTTTCCTTCTATTTTCTCTCTTCTCATTTTCTCTACACATCCAAACAAAGGGTCAGATCAGCCTTAAATTTGCAGTGGCTAGATTTGCCACAAAGCTGCCATAAATTGCTCTGGTCAGTTACCGACAATGTAATTGGTGAAACACTTTTGCGGCAAAAATTTCCATCACAAAGTTGCAAAAGATATAATCTATTGCAAATTTGTGACATAAACTTTGAAATTTGAGAATGACAAATCTGCCGCAACTTTGTGACAGGTTATATCCTTCACAAATTTGAGATAGAAAATTGTAGAATATAATTATTATTTTTTTAATATTGAATACACTACTCCCCCTCATCTTAACTATCGTTTCATTCTATTATTCAACCAAAAACAAATGATATAAAATTAACTAATCTATAACCAATTAATTAAATAAACAATTTAAATTCACAACCAATACATCAAATAAAAAATTTAAATCACCAATGTCGCGACCGAGATCGCGATGAAAACATTAGCGACTTATAGGATTTTAAAAAAATAAAAAATGAAGTCACCACTAATTTTATTTGAATTTAAAAAAATTAAAAAATATTTCTTTAAAAATGGTGTTTGAAAACCATATTAGATTCGGGAATCGATTATGGATAGGAAAAAGTGAAAATGTAATCCCACAGTACCTCTAACACACCTATCCTGATCGATCATTAAGTCAGTTGTGCAAAAACTTGATAATCTCAAATATATTTATTTTTCTCCTTTTTAAAAAAAAAAAAGGCAATGTAACTATTTTTTATTTTTTTTAAAAGAAAGAAAGAAAGAAAAGAAACAACTAAATTACAAAAATTTAATTTTTAGCTTGACGACATAAGAATGCCGCTTCTACGTATCCTCGAGTGCAATGATGAATTTAAAGTCACGTAATTCTCTAGAAAATGATTGTGAATTGATTGATTTTAATCAAGGAAAATATTTTTGAAAAAAGATTTTATTTGAAAACAAAATCATTCTTGTACAGGGTTCAAGTTAACACCGAATTACTCAATAAATCCTTATAATTTAAATGACATTGAAGATAGTATCTGCTATTTAATCATCATCATTGATCATTGCATTAATTAAAATATATTTTTTTTGTATCATTCATTTTTATTTTCTTTTTAGAAGGAATGCAAAAAGACAAATAAGTAAGCACAAATTTTCATGAGCCAAATAAATAAGAACAAATAAGATTAAATATGAGCATCACAAAACAAACAACTTAAAACATTTTATTTTTATTTTTAACAATTTTTAGATTTTTCTCCTTTTTATTATTTTTATTTATTTATTTATTTATTTTCATTTTATTTTATTTTTTACATTTTTGCTTTATTTTTTGTGTGCTCTTTCTAGATCACAAGACACAACATAAAATATCATTAAATTAAACAAACACTATCAAATAAGAACTAATCCTAAATAAAAACAACTAAACTCAAAATACATACTTTTATTATTTTTATTTATATTTTTTTTGCTTCAAAAAGTAACATTAAACCAAACAACTCTTTTATTATTATTATTATTTGTTACAAATGAAACTACCCACGTAGAAGTGGGCTGGCTGGAGGCATTCAACCAAACAACTATTATTATTATTATTATTTTTATCATTTGTATAAGAATAAGAAGCTAGCCCAATTATTAACATAAGAAACAAATAAACTCACCCGAAATGCAGATATAAAACACTAATGGAGTTATGGCCCACGTTAGCATCACTTTGAACCCAATAAGAAAGTCATCAGCCCAAAGAAGAAATAAAACAAATAAAGCATAAATAAAGGATAAAATAATAATAATATTAATAATAAAAAGAAACAAACTTGAAAAAGAAACAAAGAAATGAAGAACCAAACATGGAAGAAAACAGAGCACGACGGGAGAGCGGAACTGGGCTGCGAATCCGACCGCTTGGGGGGTGCGACGGCGGGGTGGCCGGATCGGTGCGGTGCGGCGTGACTCTTGGAGGGTCTGTGCCACGCGTTTGGTGGTGCTTGGCCGGCGGCGAGTTCGGATCTGAACGGTTCTCACGGAGGACGGCTGGTGGAGGCGACGGTATGGGGCTGTTTCGAGCGTGGTGGTCGGCGTTCTGCTGGGCTTGTTCGGATCTGAGTGGTCTTGGGTGGAGGTTGCTGAGTTGACTCGGGTGTGGTGAGTTGGTGGTTATGGGGGTTGAGGATGGAGGTGGTGGTGTTTGTTGGTAGAAGGATGGTGAAGTTGGTCGGTGGTTATGGAGATGAAGGCTTAGGTTGGAGATGGAGGTGAGGTGGTGAAGTTGGTTTGTTTTTGTGGTGGTTTGTTTGGTGTTAGAGGTGAAGATGATGGTGGGGATGTGTTGTTGTTAATGGTGGCTGTTAATGGAGTTTGTAGGTGGTGGTTATGTGTTGATGAGTGTTGATGATGGGTTAAAGACGAAGGTAGCAAGGTGGTTGTTTGGTTGTTGATGGTGGTTTAATGGTGGGTTGAAGATGGGTTTGTGGATGAAATGGTGGTTAGGTTGTGGAAGGAAGGTGGTTATGGTTTGAAGTGGTGGAGATGATGGGTGATTGTGTGGAGGTTGATGGTGGTGATGGGAGGCCGTGAATGGTTGGTTGAAGGTGGTGATGGAAGAGTGGTTATGTGTTGGTGAGGGTGAAGATGATGATGGTTGGAGGTGGGAAGGTGGTGATGGGAGGCCGTGAATGGTTGGTTGAAGGTGCTGATGGGAGGTGGTGAAGGGTGATGGAGGAAGGTGGTAGGTGTTTTGGAGGTTGACGGTGGTGGTGGGAGGTTGAAGGTTGAAGGTGGTGAGGGTAGTTTTTGTGTTGGGGAGGGTGATGAAGTGGTGGAGATGAAAGGTGTTGAAGATGATGAATCTGGAAGAGGAATAGTTGATGAAGAATGTGTGTGTCCAGGCCAAAAAATGTTGTAGTGTGCTTATACGTGGTTTATGAAAAATGTGAAAGTGAGTAGGTGAATTGGTGAAACCGTGTAGATGGAGAAAGTGAATGGGGAGCAAATAACGTTGTCTCCTGCTGTGAGTGTAATAGTCTTGTTGAATAAATCAAAATATGACTCAGTTCGTACATGAAAGTGGCGTGGAGTGTTACTGTGGAACGGTAGTGAATACATAATTCATGGACAAAGAAAAAGAAAGGAAAAGAAGATTGTTTCCTTTTAAAAATGAACAAGCAGCAGCTTTCTTCTTTTTTATTTGTTTGTTTGTTTTTTTTTTACTTTTTACTTTTTCTGTTTGGTTAGCTTTTTTTTTTTTGTTGAAGTGAACTTATGTATTTGGATTAAGACTAAAGATTAAGAACGTAGACTAAAAATTAAAAATGTGAACCTGAATTAATTTTTTTTAATTTTCTTTTCAGTTTTTTTTTTAAATTTGATCAAAATTGAGTATTCACCACCAGCAACATATAATATGAAAAATTTCAAAACCACAAATTATAAGTATTTAAATCAACAACCAAAAAATACTCAAATCTACAACTAATCCACAAATTAGATAGTACTTACAAATAACAAGGCTAAAAAAAAAAAGGAAAACCACCATTTATCTCAACATTTTCGTGACTATTTGAAGTTGTAAGGTGGTTGCTTTATCTTGATTGTGGTCGAAGCTTGGTCGCTGTAGAGGAGCAATGGTGGAAGATCTTGGTTGGTGGTGGAGGAACAAAGGTGTATCTTGTACGATAAAGCAACAGTTGAGCGGGGCTTGGATGGTATCATCGTAACTACCACAAAAATCTACCGCAAAGTTATCTACCCAAAGTCCATCACAATTTGTGAAGGATGTGTATCCATCACAAATTTCTTATCACTAAAAATCAATTTTCTTATAGTTTGTAACTCACAACTTGTATGAGCATTCATTCTTTCTATTATTATTCCTTGAGTTTTGTTAACAAGCATTTACTTGTTAAGGAAACTAAAATATAAAATTTTAAATAAACAAATAATTTTTTAAAATTTTTGATATATTAAATGCATAATTTTTATTTAAAACTTCTTATTTAACTTCTCCTTATCCTTTTGGAGTCTGTCGGTGATATTATTGCAAGTATGAATTTATTTTCATAGGAAAATTATCATCTTGCACCCTTAAAAAAAGGTGTAAATATTATTCACATCTTTTTTAAGAGATGTAATTGAGTGAGAGAAAGTGATAAAAAAAGTATGTATAATGAATAATATTAGATGAGGTGTAAAAATAAGTATATATACTGTTTGATGTAAGAATATAAGAGTTAATTGTCATAAATTAAAAGATAATAACCAATAATTTGAGTAGTGGAGAGTATGAGAATCATTTTGCGTTTTACACCACAAATACTTAGAGGGATCATACCCTAATCAGATAGGCAAAGAGGATACACGGCATTCTACAATAAGCTTATCAAGTTGAAGGAACAAAATAATCAAATAATGCATACGGAACTAGATTCACAGTACACCGACTTACCATTTGAATTCAATCATATCTGATGCGAATTATTGGATTATCATGTTGAAATCAACGAAGTAGGATCTAGTCACTTTTATGGCACTATTTGAATCCATTCCCAAACTTATGACCTTTGTTTAGATTTTTTTACATATTCCGATTACTTGAATAGCTCAAGTGTAATCCAAAGTTTTTAAAAGAATTAGATCTTGAAAATTTGATGATTACAAATATGTTTTTACCTTCGAGTTTTACAAACTATACGATATGGTTTATTTTTTATTTTTTATTTTAACTTCTAAACTGAATATGACGTATACTGCACATGATTGAGGCTACAAAGGTTTATCTCTGCAACTGGATTAAGACTCTAAGGTGTTATTATGCATTTAAAATTGAAGATTCTCATAATTTAGAAGAAGAAAAAAAATAAACGAGCTCTTGAAAAGTTATAAAAGATCAAGTATGGTCCATAATTCATAGCACACGTTGTATATGGAATTGAAAAAGGAATTATTACTTACTTTTTTTTGTTAAAAAACAACATGGAGAGAGAGAGAGAGTTTTGGGAATTAGATTCGCCAAGCATTTTATTTTTCTACTTTTAAGATTGAGATATTCGGGGCTTAATAGAATAGGTGACAACAATAACCCAAATCTTGGCCCGCTAAGAGTGGCTACACTTACAATATCACTATACGAATCTCAAGTCTCAATTAATTATTTTTGCAGCTAGCTAGTAAGACGAGTTTGTCTCCATTTTCAATTTCTATCCAATTTCGACTTTTTTAAATGATAAATTTGAATATATTCCATCAATTAATTAATCAAGACTAAACCTAATAAATAAATTTAAGAACTCAAATGAAGACCAATATAATTAAAAAATAGCTTTAATTACTAGATGGTTAGGACGTTTGTCCGAATAAAAGAGACTCGAATCTCTTAAGTATATAATCTTGAATTTAATTTTCAAAATTTATATATATAAAAATAATATTATTTAAAAAAAAATTTACTTAAATATTTCATCTTATATTATAATATTAATATTTCATTTATCGCCTAAAGGTGCTTTTGGAAACTAAAATTACTAGATGGGCACGCCTTGATATTGTTCTTTTAATCCATAATAATAATTAAATATTCCTCTTGGCTTCACATGTAGAGCTGCAGATGAAGCTAAGGGAACCACTTCTGCTTCTCTATAAAAGGACACTTGGGTCTCTTCCTTTGAAGCAACAAACCTGCATACAACCCAACTACATTGATAAGCTACTACTCCAATATATATTCAACACCTATGGCACCTCCTCCAGCAGATCTTAGGAAGATCGGTGTAGAAGGCTTTGCTCTGATAGATAAGTTCTATGGTCCATCCAGAAGGAGCAGTACTAGTGCCAGTGATCCATTCCCTGGGCGACGAGAACGTTCTTGGGTGGTTCATCAAGTGCCTAATGATGAGATGGAAGAGCCTGCTATGAATAGCAGAGAGGCAGCTGTTCACTATGGTGGGATGGCAGTTGTAAATTACCCTAAGGGAAAACCCCAGAATCGTTGGGGTAGACAGACCCATTAAACCTTAAGGCTTAAGCACTTTGGCTTAAATGTCATCAGTTATTATTTTCAAGTGGGTCTCTGTGTCATGTAGGTTACTCTTGTATGGTATATATGTAGGAAAAAGCTCGAAGACCTGCAAATATGTGTAAATCAAGGTCTTCTGCAGCTGAGGAAGGGAACATATCTAGTTTAATAAGTACTCTGTAGTTTGTGTACTATGACTTAAGTCTTAAGTGGATGTATGGAAAGTACCTTTTATCTACTTTTCTATGGTGTTCTCATGATCTACTTTCCAACTTTTTTGTATAAAAGTCATCAATCACCAAAAAAATACATCTCTACTCATAAAATTCAACATATATGTGAAGTACTTTACTTCGTTACAATTATTGTCTCTTTATTCCACATCAGTAAAAAAACATGCATGGCAGTGTGATTAAAAAACATGCAAGCTATACACATATGCCAGCGACTTTGGATGTCTAGGAATAGTAGAACAATGCAAATATCGTTGTGATATTAATTTCGTTATAAAAAATGTATATAAAAATCTAATATTAAAAAAAATCTTTTGTAGCGACAATATTTGTGAGAAAAATGTTTACTAGCTTAAATGCTTATCCCAACGACACTTTTTAGCAGCGCAAAAATGTCGCTTATTGCAACAACAGTTGTCATTAGGAATTTTATGATATGGCAATGACTTAGGTTGTTTATGGCAACAATAATAGTTGCTGCCAAAATTGAGGAACACGTTGCCTTATGACAGCAACTTACGTCGCTGGGAAATGTTTGTCATCTGGCTGCGACATAAAGAATATTTTTAGATGTTACAATTATTTAGAATTAAGTCATAACGAATATTTTTATGAATTCTTTAGTTCCAAAATAAATAATATACCTTTGACCAGATAAAAAAATATTAATCAAAATATATATGAGTAAGTTGACTTAGAGATCACCACACCACAATCTTAAAGAAAAAGCTAGACAGATTTCTATTTTATTCAACTTAATTGTTTGTAAGTTGTTTTGTATAACGTAAACATTTTTTATTTAAATATAAATTACTTCACTAATAAATTTATTTTTTTTTACTAAAATTAAGTTAAATTCATCTAAAATTAAGTTTATAAAACTTAATCCAAACACACATGCAATTGAGATTGGGATAATAAGGCAAGCTGAAGGGGAATCTAACATAGTTACCACTTTCCAAAGAATTGAAGAATTGGAATATATTGACAGATGGTGGAAGTCGGTTCAAAGATTGAAATTGGACAATACAGATAAAGAGAGACTGTGGACGGTAAAATTAGAACCTACTTCGACAAGCCATGTTCCCTGGCTAGTCTAACCAGTATAACCATTACCGTTCAGGAGACCATCGCTTATATCTACTTTCGGTGCTTTGTCTTTGCGTTGTGATCTCCTTCAAAGTAATTTACAGATACATCATTTTCTAAGATAGTTAAGATCATATATTCATTCTTCTTTTAAAATAATGGAGTGTTTATTGGAACTCTTATTTGTTTGTTGCTACTTTATTTCAACTAACTTTTTCTCATTTTTTCCTAAACATCATTTATTAAATAGATAATTGAATCTAATATATTTATTAACAAATAAAGGAGATTTAGAAAAATAATAATAAAAATTAATTAGATAGGAGTGTCAAAAGATGCAACTTAAAAATATCTTCACCTTTTTTAATTTTCATATTTTCATTTTTTAACCAAAATAATAATATATAATAATTTTTTGGAACATGAATTAATAAATAATAATGAATTACCTCTCATGTAGCAAAAAATAAAAATTGAATTAACTCTCTTCTAGTAATAATTTATATTTGGAAGCAATCAATATAAGATTTTACTTTTTTTTAATCAAATTCTTAAATTATGAGAAATATTGTAATTGTTCATTTTATTTGGTTTTATTTTTCAATTCCTTTTAATCATGTGATAATAATTAATATACTTATATTACATAATAATTTTTAATTTTTTATTAAAATTAGTAATTTTTGAAATTTTCTTATTTCATACTTAAAATATAATAGTTTTCATATTATATTAAATTGTTAGTTGACATGATTTATTAGATTGAATGACCAAGTTATTTGATAACAAGTGTTTAGTCGTTACATAATATTGTTGCATAATTAACAAGCTGTTAGAAAAATTGTAATGTAAGGATATATAATAAAAACATTTCTTGTACCAACAAAAATAAAAGAGAGAGAACATTTCTCATAGTTTGAGAATTGAATACTTGTAATAATCTCAAAGTTTAATAAAGATTTTTTTTTTGAAAAATAAATACACGGGTTTAGGATTTAAAAAAATGATATTATATAGATGTTAACCTATTTTTGTTTACAAAACCATTTTTTAGTAAAATCCCCTATTCTACAAGAAAAATTAAATTTTGTGAAGGATAAATCCGCTATAAAACAACAAAAATTAGTGACAAAATCATGATCTGCGGTAGATTCGAATCTGTCTTAACTTTGCAGTGGCTAGATTTGCCACAAAGCTGCCATAGATTGCTCTGGTCAGTTACTAGTTACTGACAATATCATTGGTGAAGCACATTTGCGGCAAAAATTTATGTCACAAACTTGTAAAAGATATAATCTACTGCAAATTTGTGATAGATGTAATATCCCGAATTTAATAATCATAATATAACGAAAGTATATTATAGTGATTAGATTTAAGTATATTATTTACTACAACAATGCAATTTCTAATATAACCTATTATCATTATATAAAAAATATGAGTTACGAATGAATCACTATATATGTATATATATATATATCACAGTCTCAACAAGGCATATTGTAATACATAAATTTTTACAACAAGATCTAACATAATATACAAATTTTATCAACAAAAGTCTATAACTATACTAATCTTCACACATGTTATTCTTCTCTTTCGAGGATCTCGCACCTGGATTTACATGGCAACACATGGGGTGAGAACTCACAATTCTCAGTGTAAGTATTCCAAAATCTGCATATACATAAACATATATACTCATTCAAATAGAATTAACAATTATAAAAAATAACACTTCATCACAGAAGCATCAACATCTCCATTTCAGAGACACGTAATCGCTCATACAATTGCAATGCATGAATAATATTATGAAAGTAACCGCTCATACAATCACCATGTTATGTCAAGTTATATCTAGTATTTATGTCTATGCAAAATCCTAAGTATAAAGATGAATAATGTATGATACCATATCTAGGAACCTAAAATTCCATGGTAATATCATGAATGCATGAAACTTGAACAAAGTGATGGAAGTCACAACCATAACCTTGAACAAGCATTGGAAGTCCATCCAGCCACATCATTATCACAGAGGAAATTCGTTCTCCCCCGGGTAGTGAAGTCTATCAACTACACTGTTATTAATAATGAACAACGAAATCTATTTTCAACTACAGTATATTAGGAAGGATACAATCCACCTTACCAAATATAGATCACTCACATCTACGGGGCTCACACATTTCAAAAAGTAATCACCCATATCTACGGGACTCTTACTTTTTAAAAACAAACACTCACATCTACGAGGCTCACACATTTCAAAAAGTAATCACCCACATCTACGGGACTTATACTTTTCAAAAAGGCAAAACATACATCATGTATATTATCAGGCATAGTGAGGATATAACTCATTAACACTATCCATCAAAACAAGCAGAGGATATTACTCATCTCCACTGGTCAAACAAAGCAAAAGGGATATTACGCACTCCTTACTCAACAATGTGATAATGATATTACTCACCTTATTACACACAACATAGAGAGGATATTACGCACCCCAAAATGCTTCGAACAACACAAAGAGGATATTACACACCTCAATGTGTTTCACAAATAATAGAGAGGATATTACCCACCAATCTATTCAACAATCACATAGAGAGGATATTACTCACCAATCTATGCTTCAAACAACATAACTAGGATATTACACACCTCATTATGTTTATCAAACATCTCATGCAAAACAATCACTAATTACTTTTTATAATTAGCATCACAATTGATTTATATGCATGTCAAACTCATTTTACTCACACACTTCATCAAATACTCCTAAAAGTACTTTAACACTCTTAAAAGAGCACACATGAGTGATTCCAACGCTTAGAAAAAACTCATTTCCTCAAATCATCTTAATACATAATATATGTGTATAATCATGTCTAATTATCCCACATAATTAGCACTTCAAAATAATATGATTCAAATCACCCACTCTTCATTAAATACTCTCACTAAAGTTTCATCACTCATTAAGAAGCATAAAAGAAGATAATTGCGCCATTGGAAGGCTCTGGCACTCACGTCGCAACATGCCCTGTGTCACACCGCAATGCCCAAGCCTCGGGTTCAAGCACTAGCAGGAAACGCTGCCCACGCCGCGGCACCTATATGCCACACCACGGCGCGCAACCTGTTCTTCAACATGTCGCGGCACTCAAAGTACCACGTCACGACGCCCATCTCTCGGGTCCCAAAATATGGGTGTGCATCACATTAACATCGCGGCGTGCTATGCCTTGCGCCGTGTTGCCCACTGCAAAACTCAGAATCTTCTGAATTCTGCAGATACGGGTACCATTCCATTGGAACTAGACCCTCTTTCAATCACTCAAAACTCGATTTCAAGTGATTTTCAACCTCTAACAAGGTCCAACTACACATAGCAACTCTTAAACCACTTCAATTTCACTCAATTCAACACTTTGTGAATCAAAACCCCAACATTAACCTAAACCCCCCAAAACTGACCTAAAAGGGAATGAAGGTTTCTAAATGATGAAAACTTCATCTCAGCACATCAACAAATCAATTTCTAACTCAACCAATCTATCCACATCAAGATTCAACTCAAGAATCATTAAATCACCTATCCAACCTCAATTTCTTCATTAAGTCACTCAAGAACCAAAATGAAAGAAATGAAAAACAATCATCCATACAAGATTCCCCCTACCTTAAGGTCTTGATGATGGCCAAGGACAAATCCAAGCTCTCCAATCCTTACTTACCTCTTGATTTCTCCTCTTTCTTCTTCTTCTTCTTTCAAGTTTCCTCTTTTCTCTTCTCTGTTTCTATTTTCCTTCATTTCCCAACCGTAGGTCACTTATTAAGAGGAGCCAATTTTGGCTTCTCACATATAAGTACTAAAATTCTGATCTGCTAAGAACATACAAATTTTACCAAATCCGATTTTCTAGCTTCCAACAATTTTAAAATAAATCCTAAGATTCATTAAAAATATTATTTCATCATTTCTCTATTTTTTCATATCAACTGGGGGTCAATCCGGTACTAAAACACACAATCAGTATGCTTAAAAATGTCAAACTAACTCCGATTAATCTCAAACTTTAACTGTAACACAGTTCACACATTTGTAACCTGGAAACAAACTCTCCACACTTATTTCCACTAACTAAGCAGTTTAAGCCAATTCTGAGACAAATAACAACTATATTTCACACATAATGTTACAATAATGTGACCAAACGTGGTAAAAAAGACACAAAACTACACAGACATGTTAAGTAAGTATTAGACTACTTCTGTAATCATATACAAATTTAACATGTTTTTTAAGGTGTTACACCAGAAACTTTGGAATTTGAGAATGACAAATCCGCTGCAACTTTGTGACAAATTATGTCCTTCACAAATTTGAGGTAAAAAATTGCAGAATCAATTTTCTTTTAAAAAATTGAATATAATACTCCCCCTCATCTTCAGCATCGTTTCATTCTATTATTCAACCAAAAACATATGATATAAAATTAACTAATCTATAATAACCAATTAATTAAATAAACAATTTAAATTCACAACCAATACATCAAATAAAAAAATCAAATCACAAACAACATATAATATGAAAAATTTCAAACCACAAACTAAGAGTATTCAAATCAACAACCAAAAAATACTCAAATCTACAACTAATCCACAATTTAGATAGTACATACAAATAACAAGGCTAAAAAAAAAAGAAAAAACCACCATTTATCTCAACATTTTTCGTCACTATTTGAAGTTGTAAGGTGGTTGCTTTGTCTTGATCGTGGTCGAAGCTTGATCGGTGGTAGAGGAGCAATGGTGGAAGATATTGGTTGGTGGTGGAGGAGCAAAGGTGTATCTTGTACGGTGATGCAACAGTTGAGCAGCGCTTGGATGGTGTCATCGTATCTGCCACAAAAATCTACTGCAAAGTTATTTGCCCAAAATCCATCACAATTTGTGAAGGATGTGTATCCGTCACAAATTTCTTATCACTAAAAATCAATTTTCTTGTAGTTTGTAACTCACAACTCGCAAGAGCATTTATTCTTTCTATTGTTATTCTTTGAGTTTTGCCCAAAATCCGTCACAATTTTGTAAAGGATGTGTATCCATCACAAATTTCTTATCACTAAAAATTAATTTTCTTGTAGTTTGTAACTCACAACTCGCAAGAGCATTTATTCTTTCTATTATTATTCTTTGAGTTTTGCTAACAAGAGTCTACTTGTTAAGGAAACTAAAATATAAAGTTTTTTTATTTTGTTTTTCCACACAATATCCCTCCGCCCGAAAGGCGAAGGACTAATTTACCGCAGTACTGTTGACTCCGAAGAGGGCGATCGCTCCCAACTGCATTTTTCTTCATACACATGATTCGGGAATTGAATCCCTGATCACATGCTTAAGGTGTCCAAGCCCATTACCACTTGGATCAATGCAAGTTGATAAACTAAAATATAAAATTTTAAATAAACAAATAATTTTTTTTCAATTTTTGATATATTAAATACATAATTTTTATCTAAAACTTCTTATTTTAACTTCTTCTTATCCTTTTGTAATCTGTCGGTGATATTATTGCAAGTCTGAATGCATTGCCATAAATTAAAAGATAATAACCAATAATTTGAGTTGTGGAGAGTATGAGAATCATTTTGCGTTTTACACCACAAATACTTAGAGGGATCATACCCTGATCAGATAGGCAAAGAGGATACACGGCATTCTACAATAAGCTTATCAAGTTGAAGGAACAAAATAATCAAATAATGCATACGGAACTAGATTCACAGACCGACTTACCATTTGAATTCAATCATATCTGATGCGAATTATTGGATTATCATGTTGAAATCAACGAAGTACGATCTAGTCACTTTTATGGCACTATTTGAATCCATTCCCAAACTTATGAGTTATGACCTTTATTTAGATTTTTTTACATATTCCGATTACTTAAATAGCTCAAGTGTAATCCAAAGTTTTTAAAAGAATTTGATCTTGAAAATCATGCATGATGATTACAAATATGTTTTTACCTTCGAGTTTTACAAACTATAAGATATGGTTTATTTTTTCTTTTATATTTTAACTTCTAAACTGAATATGACGTATAATGCACTTGACCGAGGCTAGAAAGGTTTATCTTTACAACTGGATTAAGACTCTAAGGTGTTATTATGCATTTAAAATTGAAGATTCTCATAGTTTAGAAGAAAAAAGATAAAATAAGCGAGCTCGTGAAAAGTTATAAAAGATCAAGTATGGTCCATAACTCATAGCATACGTTGTATATGGAATTGAAAAAGGAATTATTACTTACTTTTATTTGTTAAAATGCAAAATGGCGAGAGAGAGAGAGAGAGAGAGAGTGAGAGAGAGAGAGAGAGAGAGAGAGTGAGAGAGAGAGAGAGAGAGAGAGAGAGTTTTAGGAATTAGATTCGCCAAGTATTTTATTTTTCTACTTTTAAGATTAAGATATCCGGAGCTTAATATAATAAGTGACCAAAATAACCCAAATCTTGGCCCGCTAAGAGTGGCTACACTTGCAATATCACTATTATATGAATCTCAAGTCTCAATTAGTTATTTTTGCAGCTAGCTAGATAGACGAGTTTGTGACCATTTTCAATTTCTATCCAATTTGGACTTTTTTAAAAGATAAATTTGAATATATTCCATCAATTAATTAATCAAGACTAAACCTAATAAATAAATTTAAGAACTCAAATGAAGATCAACATAATTATTGATTTATGATAAAAAGTTGCTTTAATTACTAGATGGACAGGACTAATTAACATGTATTAATTCAAATAAAAATGATTCAGATATCTTAAATATATAATTTTAAATTCAATTTTAAAATTTATGTATATAAAAATAATATTTTTTTTTTAACACTTGATTGTGATTCGAAATATTAGTGTTTTACTTGTTGAGTACGGATGTTATGCGAAACCAAAATTACTAGATGGGCACGCCTAGATATTGTTCTTTTAATCCATAATAATAATTAAATATTCCACTTCTGCTTCTCTATAAAAGGACACTTGGGTCTCTTCCTATGAAGCAACAAACCTGTAGACAACCCAACTACATTGATAAGCTACTCCAATATATATTCAATATCTATGGCACCTCCTCCAGCAGACCTTAGGAAGATCGGTCTAGAAGGCTTTGCTCTGATAGACAAGTTCTACGGTCCATCCAGAAGGAGCAGTACTAGTGCCAATGATGCATTCCCAGCTGGGCGACGAGAACGTTCTTGGGTGGTTCATCAAGTGCCTACTGATGAGATGGAAGAGCCTGCTATGAATAGCAGAGAGGCAGCTGTTCACTTTGGTGGGATGGCAGTTGTAAATTACCCGAAGGGAAAACCCCAAAATCGTTGGGGTAGACAGACCCATTAAACCTTAAGGCTTAAGCACTTCAGCTTAAATGCCATCAGTTATTATCTTCAAGTGGGTCTCTGTTTCATGTAGGTTACTCCTGTATGGTATATATGTAGGAAAAAGCTCGAAGACCTGCGAATATGTGTAAATCAAGGTCTTCTGCAGCTGAGGAAGGGAACATATCTAGTTTAATAAGTACCCTGTAGTTTGTGCACTATGACTTAAGTCTTAAGTGGATGTATGGAAAGTACCTTATATCTACTTATCTATGGTGTTCTCATGATCTACTTCCCAACTGTTTTCTATAAAAGTCATCAATCACCAAAAATATACATCTCTACTCATAAAATTTAACATATATATGAAGTACTTTACTTCGTTACAATCTTTGTCTCTTTATTCCACATCAGTAAAAAAACATGCATGGTAGTATGATTAAAAAACATGCATAGTAGTGTGATTAACATGACAGTGATTACAAAATGGATTTTTCAATAATTATTGATCACTTAATTGCGTGATTCCTCTACCAGGTCAAGTAAATAAACATTTTTTTCTGGCTTGTTTTCAATAAGAGTCATGTCATTTATACAATTTAAAATAGATAACTTTAGAACTATTTAAATAGGTGATAAAAGCTTTTAAAATAAACAATTTTAAAGGTGTTCACCATTTAAATTGTAAAAACAATATTTTCCTTTGACAATTGATGAGTGGACCAGGTCCAAAAATAACTGGACCCAATCTAACTCATCCAAGAAACATTCTTATGTGGCAGCCTTGTAGTGACACCCGTGATCCAAAAGAATTTGGACACCACATTGCAAGGCAGCAAGATGTTGTGTTAATACGTGATGCTTAAAGTTATTTCAACTTTGTTTTTTAGGTTGGCAGGTTGCTTGTTTCATGCTTTTAGGAATGTTTTTGTAACCGTGGACTTTAATTGCACTTGAGCAGACACATAACCCAACACAAGTATGCTTACGTTTTAGTCGATGACCATATAGCTTGTTTTGATATAGTGTTTTAAGAGCACTCCCTCTATCTTTTAATAATTGTGTTTTAATTTTTTTTTACAAAAATTAAGGATAAAATTAAATAAATTAAATAAAAAAATATGATGTAATGTGACTAAATTATTTTTTTCTCACTATTAATTCTCTTCATTAATCTTACGTGGTACAATAAATTTTTTCTTTATTAAAGGACGGTATAGTTGAAAAAGATTAATTAATACTTTTTTAATATCCTCGAATGATAGATAATTTGAAATAAATCAAATTAAAAAAAAACAGTTATTAAGGAATAGAGGGAATACTTGTTAAGGTTTCAAAAGTAAAAAGTATTAAATGAAAAGTAGAGTATTTAATACACTGAAAATTTGAAAAGCTTGACTTTCTATTTAAGGTTTTGCTGAAAGTACTTGTTAAGAAAGCTAAAATGAAAAATTTTAAACAAAAACAAGACAATCAATACATTAAACTTTGAAAAAGCTTTATTATTTATCTTGTTTTCTTCTAAAACTTCCCATTTTAACTTAAGGTACTTGTTAGCAAAACATTTTCATTTAATACATTTTACTTTTGAAACCTAGCACTTGTTAACATGTGTGCTAAAGGCAAATGTTAAGAAATCAAAAATAGAAACTATTAAATACAAAGTACAAATATTTATTGTTTTGAAAATCTAAAAAATATTTGATACTTTCTTTTTTAATTAATTAATAAGAGTTTTTCTAACGAGTTTTAAGGATATTTGTTAAGAAATCAAAAATAAAAAATTTTGCATGAAAAATATAATTTTTTCAATTCTCAATGTATTGAATACTTTATTTTCATGAAAAAAAATTTATTTTAAATCTATAACAAGTAATCTTAAGATACTTTTTAAAAAATTCAATAATAATAAATAATAAATATTATTTTTAATCTTTAACATGTATCCTAAGAACACATGTTAACAAAATCTTTGATATAATTATTTAATTTGTGTACTTCTAGAGCTTCTTGAGATTTCATGCCATTATGGCAGTAAAGTTGGCATCTTTGTTTTTTATTTTTTATTTTTGTCTTTGACGAAGTATTTCTATAAATATTTTTATGAGATTAATTTTTTAATATTATTATGATTAAAAAACTTTTTTAACAATTATCTTTTCAACAATTTAAACTTTATTTATCTTTCTAAAAGTACAATTTATTTACTATTACACTTCAATCCTTGATCCTTGTAGACAGAGTTTGCATCTTTGTATCACATTAATTAGTAATACCGCTACTAGTACTCTAGTGATTAGAATTGCTTCTCTTTTTTCTTTCTTTCTTTCCTGCATATATTCCTTTCAGACTATATATGTCAAACATCACTTGTGATACGTCATCGAGTTTTACGCAAGTAAGAGAGCGTACGATTTGGAGAGCATAGAAGAGATTTGGTGTTTGACACTTTGACTGATACTACTATAAATAAATATTTAGTTCTAGGGATTAATGACAGTCAATCAGTTAGCTAAGGTGCGGCGGCAATGGATCTTCTTTTGTCCATATCATAAGAGAGAAATATATAAAAAGATATTTATAAAGTTTTATTTAAATATTTGTGTTTATTTTTTTTTCGCATAACATAATCATATAAAACATGCTTTTAAAAGGATTCGTTCATGATTTGCAGCATTTTCCAACCATCTTAAAGACGTTTCAACGTAGAAAGTTAGAAGCTAGAACATAATGTTGAAGAATTAGATACACCAGCCGCCATTGAATGACTTTATTTTTAAGGCAGTTATGCTTGACACGAAAGCATCACCTGTTAAAATTGGATTAGTCAGCTCCTAGTGAAAAAGGACCACGAAAGGAGAAGAGGAGGACAGGAGGAATATATCAATCCATTATGTATTAAATCAACTGTTTCAAAGAAAATGAGAATAAAAAAAGGAACAAAAATCTGGTATATTTTTATTTGGATTTGTTGATCTGAAAGCATTAATTATTTATTGGAATCATCCCATAAGCATTATGCACTAAATCAAGTATTACTTTGTTTTTTCAAAGGGATGCCTTAATAGTTGATTCTTAACTACTTAAACTCAAGATTATTAGATTCAAATTGCATTAAGACCAGATAAAGTGAGATTTATGGAAAGCAAAGCAAGCTACTCATATTACGCATCTTCCAATTGATTTTTTTTTTTAAAAAAATAGTACATAGCTAATACAAAAGAAAGAAAGAAAAATTTCACTTCAATTAATTTGGATTTGAAATCTTTTCATAAGTACGGGAAACATGAGTAACTACTAACTAATAATTTATAAAGTTAAACTCTAAATTGAAGCCCAGTAGTGTGAACACGATATATGTAATCAACAAAAGAATCATACTTTCTTTCACAGTCTAAAAGTAAAATGAAAAAAATTATTGAATTAAAAGAAAAAAAGGAATTATATTCACAGTCCTTCTATATTCTTTTGTTTTGTTTTTTTTTCCCTGCCTTTAAGACTGCAAAATAATTTGAGTTGAAAAGAATCTCTGCCCAGATCCTATTCACTAATCACCATGTACCCTAATCCTTATATATCTTAACTCGAATTAAGCTCAGTAGATTTGATGTGCTTGAGGAAAACCTTCATTTCCTATCCATTTTTTCGTCGATGTTGGTGATAATATGAACATAATCCCGTCCATTAATTTAGACTAGTAATTAAGTAAGATAAAGCCAAAAATCACTATAATAATATATAGTTGATTGATGATTATATGTGACTATTGATAACTCCACAAAATGGAGTTATTACAATCTCAATTTGAATAGAAATGAGAGTGATGAGTGCAATTATCTTTCAGTCCTCATAAGAAATTATGCTTAAAATGCACACTTCTTTCATGTCTTGAGCTGAGCTAACTTTCACATTGTCCAATTGTATTTCATGATGCTTAATGATTCATTTTAATGTAACAACTTGATTCTGACTAATTGAATTTAATCTGGATTTTGAAGGGCAAAAGAAGCTTTGAAAAGGACTATGGAGCAATGGACATGAAGAGCAAGTATCAAAAAAGGACAACAATAACTTTGGAAGAGAAGAATTGAAAGTTCGCACTAATTCACGCATGCGTGATGCCTCTGTTTTGAATCGAAAAACTTCTTCACGCACATGCATGACACTCTCGTTTTTGAATCGAAAAAGCTTACGATTTGATGCCTCCGTCTTGGGCCAGAAAATCTTACGCATGTGCGCAAGGAATTCACGCACGTGCGTGGACGACTGATGCTATTTTTTCTGATGCACGTGGTTCTCACTTGACCCAATATAAATAGATGGAAGGCAACCATTTTGGGGGGGAGTTTTTTTGGGGACTATTTCATTAAAGAGGCCGGCTCTTCTCCATCCTTTCTCGCTCTTTCCACCATTTTTGCAAGTGAGGGGCGTGGATCCAAGATCAAGGGAGTGAAGATTTATCCTCTCCATCTCCATGGATCTCTTGGTTTCTTCTTCCCTTTCTTCTTTATTTTCATTTCTTTTCATGGGTAACTAAATCTCCATAGCTAGGGGGAGATCTAGCTTGACCCAAACTTGATGTACATGGATCTTTGATTATTTGATGTTTAGTTCTGTTCAATTGAGTGTTAATCTCGTGCTTAATGCTTCTGTGACTTGATCAATCATAGATTGTTTTGATTTTGAGAATTGGAAAATTCCTCTTTACCTCTTGCTTCTTTAGTTTAGCACCATAATCTATCAATTCTAGGAATGGGTCTTGGTGATTATGTGGTTAATTTAGGAATCTCATGCGTAATCCTCTTAATTACATGAAATTAACTAAGGAATTGGTAATTTGAGGTAATTGGGAAGAGTTAATCCACCAAGGAATTGGGTTTTGGCTAATTCAAGTCCTTACCATCATTTTAAACATAATTAATTGAATTACATGGAAGTTAAGGATGGGTCAAGTGAAAATCAACCCCTAGTGTTCTCATTCATTGATTTCATTTGATAACTCTTAATTCAAATTCTTTTAAAAATTAAGTTTAATTGCTCATTCCTTCAGTTTATCCTCTTAATGTTCTTTTTACAACCATCTCATTATAAGAGTTAGTCTAGATAGTAATAGCCTAGTGAAATTGGTACTTAATATTAATCAATCCTCGTGGGAACGATACTCACTCACTCTTTATTACTTGTGCGACCCGGTATACTTGCCGAAGCGTCATCAACTACCTTAAAGGATAAAAGTCATTTTAAATTAAGGTTAAATTAAAATTTTAGTTCTTATATTTTGCATTCATTTTTAATTTAGTCATTATAGTTTTTTTAATTAATTTCACATTTTAAAATATTTTTAAAATAGTTTCTACTGTACAACTCTTTATAACATTATTATAACACCATCATTGACTAATCTAGTAAGTGTTTTTTTATTAAGTAGATGTTTTTTAGACCCTCTTTTATATATAAAATGTCTAGTAAATAGTCTTACATTTCAGTAAATGTTTTCATAGGTGTTCATTTTTTTAAGTAAGTACTTTTTTAATTCAGTATGTGTTCTTATAAATATTTTTTTCTTTTATAAAATGTTTAGTAAGTACTAAATTAATAATATTATAATAAAAATTGATAATAAAGACTATTTTAAAAATATTTATGAATATAATGACTAATTTAAAAAAAAATATAAATTATTAATTACTACATGATTATGTGTAAAGATGGTTCTAAGTTTTTTTGTTTTCAATACATGGTTACTCTAACTTTTAAGTTCTAGTCCATAATGAAAAGGGAAAAAGATAGCTGCACATATCTGTAGTCCACAAAAACTTTAAGTGAAAAATCAATGGCTCTAAATTTTTCTTTTGAGGTCAGAGAATGAATAAAAAAATTTCATCCCTTTGATTCAAAGTCCGTAAGACTTTGTTTTGTCAGAGTCAGTAAGACTTCTTTACCATTTCTGTGCACTAACTACACTGAATGAAAAAAGTATTCTTAATTGGTCCTACTGCACATTGAAGAGTCACTTTTGCTTTCTATATACGGTTTTGTTAAGATGTGGTCTTAAAGAAATTAAAATAATTTTTTTATAAAAATAAGATAAATAATAATTTTTTTAATTTTTAATATATTAAATATTTTATTTTTATTAAAAAAATTATATTTTAACTTTTTAACAAGACACTTATTGATAAAACTCTTATATATATCGGGGACTTGGCTTCTTGATTTCGAAGCAAGAAACAAGATAAGACATACACACAAAAAAAAAAAAACAAAAAATAATAACTGTACTGTTCTATTGGACATCTATGGCACCACCAGGACCAGCAGACCTAAGAGAGATCGGTTCAGAAGGCTTTGGTCCAATAGACAAGAATTTTATGGAGCATGCGCACCCAGAAGGGCCAATGCCAATGGGGTAATTCCTGCAAGACAAGGACGTTGGGTGGTTCAAGTGGCCAATGATGAGATGGAAGAGGCTGCCATGAATAGCAGAGAGGCAGCTGCTCGCTATGGTGGGATAATGGTTGTTAATTACCCCAAAGGGAAAGCCACAAACTCATTTTGGTAGATCATTTAAACCTTAAGCATGCATGCATTTCTGTTTAGATATTATCGGTAGTTTGTTTCTAGCGGGTCTGTTGTAGGCCACACTTAAATAATGTAGATGATCAGTATATAGGAACAAGCAGCTCGGAGTACCTATAACTTAAGTGGAAGTCTTGGAAACTGGAAAGTGCCTTTTATGTTTTATCTACTATGATTTGGTGTTCTCATTTTTATCTTCAAATGATCATTCGATATAAACTAATAATATCAGTTACCAAAACAACTTTCATTTTCAAATTACTTCTTTGCAACTTCTTGGACAAGTAATCTTAATTTCTAAGTATCAAGAAACCATTTTTCACCTATAAACTAGCTTAGACTATTAGGAAAGATTGAAAACATCACTACAACTAAGATTCAAAGAGTAATATTTCATTTAGCAAAGAAAATGATTATATATACCTATTTCATTTAGCAAAGAGTAATAATACTTTCCCAAAATTAATGTGATCACAAAACAAAAGCTGAACGGCTGGTGTCTTCATCAGAGGGAAAGACAAGTGCTTATAAGGATCACAATTTTGCAGGAGGGAGGGCTGTACTCGGTTTTGCACAAAAATTAACAAATTGAATAAGCGATCTGTTGATAGTCCACAAACCCTTTAAGACTTTTTGTGGCATTAGTTTTGTAAGAGTAACATTAGTCATTAGTCACTAACAAATTAACGAGAGTACATAATATTTGAAATTAAAACATAATTTGGTACCAAAATCATCATATAAACAATAAGCATGATACTTCACTATTAAAAATTTCTAAAATAGCAACAGAATTTAGCGATGTAAAAAATACGTGACTAATGATTACGAAATTTGTCACGGATTTTTAGTTGTAGAATTAGCGATAGAATTTAGTGACTGAATTAATTTCGTCACTAATTATTCATGACAAATTCTGTCGCCGAATTAATTTATTTCTTAAAAAGTAAACATTTAATTCTATGAAATATAGAGCGACGGAAAATTTCCATCGCTGAGCTTTTTATATAAACACATGTCAGTGTTAAAATGAAATATATAGCGACGGAACATTTCCATCGCTAAACTGTTTTTATATAAAAACATGAAAATATTGTCATAAGAACTGAAAGGGCAGGAATCGAAACGTTTACCTCAAGTTGAAACGATTGCTCCAGTTACCACTACGACATATTTAGTGGTCATGCTCTCATATGCATATTTTTCATATTTATAATTAAAGTAATATTTTATATTTTTCCCTCTCACTTGCGCCCTCTCTGTTCTCGCTGTAAACTCAAAAATCCCAAAACACTTCTTTGTCAATGCGCCATCTTTGTCTCTTGCCCGCTGATATCTCTCTCTCTCGCCCTCTCCCTCTCTCGCTTCTGGTCTCTATCTTGCTGCGGCGTCTCCCTCTCTCTCGCCGTAGTCGCGTCTCGCCTTCTCTGGCCGCCTCTGCATCTCGTCCCCTCTCGCCGCCCCCGCATCTTCTAGTGTTGATGGGTCTAGCTTTACACACTCTCACAACTTGTCTCTCACTCTCGTCTCATCTCTCCACAAAATCACTCACCAAACCCACTCATTGCACGGAAGTGATGGAATCAAGGAAGAGTAGCAGATTTTGGGGGCGATTCGGCCAAGTAATTTCAATTTCATTAGTAATTGATGTTTTTGTATTTCAATTTCTGGTGTTCTTGTTTCGTTAAGATTGTTTCTAATTTTTAATATTTCTTTTGCTTTGCTTTTAGGTTTCTTATTTCAATTCGGCCAAGGATCTTCGCGTCAGAAAACTCCATTGCAACACCTAACCAAGGCTAGGGTTAAATCCATGGTCACGCGATTGCCTTCGTTGCATTTATAGGATTGCTAGCGACACTCGTGATATGTCAAGCCCATATGCCTAACTCTGTGTTTTGCAAACTTGCTGTGATATTCATTCTCATTTTGCAGCACTTGCTTGGAATCTCGCGGTAGGAATTTCTTTTGGCTGCCATGGTTTGGATTATTACCACTGATTTAGCTTCAATCCGTGAAATTTTCTGTTCTTCATTCAAATTGATTTTGCTTCAAATGGTGAAATTTATGTTCCTCTCAAAACGCATGCCAAGTGTTTGACGAAAGGTTTGGGGAATTCGTTCGCGTAATTTTTAATTGGGGGTTAGAGATGTTTATGCATTATGCCTTCTACTTTATTGAGCTGCAATGTTGCTGTCAAACCAAAAACTATATGGCACTTATTGAAGCTTAGGAGTTAGGAGTACCTACTTCAAAGGAGTTAGTAATTTTCCCCCGAAACAGCCCAGTGCAAAATGTTAAGTGGTGAAAATTAGTACAAAGCTTTCCATTATTGATACTTGATAATATAATATTAGAAGCCGTACTGACTTCTTAATATGCTAAATTGATACATGCAATGCAGAAATTGGAATAAAGGGTGAGGAACAGAAGAATCTCGATGTTCTCTACAATGAAGTCTTTATCAAGCCTTTGATAAGAATTTTGTGGGAAGCTCTGGCTTTGCTTCCTTGGGGTGGATTTTTGTAATTCACAGGCTCCAAGGTAATCAGTTTTTTATTTTATACAGTTGACTGTATTGTGGATTTAATCTGTTGTTGTTGATATTTATGACCTGTGATATAAGAGTTGTAATGATCTCGATGGTTTAATAGGAACTATGTATATGCAGACCAATTATTTGATGAAAAACTTGAGTAGCGATAAGACACACCAATTATTTGTTTTTTTATACATGATTAACATGTACGTATCATAGATGCAAGTGAAGTTTTATTTGTAACTTATTCTTCCTATATAGGTTAGTGTATCGTAGTTTCTTTATACCATAAGCTTGGTTAAGTGTAATGTTTCATTCTTGGCACTTCAGTTTAATTCTTTTCCTGTATAGTGTGTTGCCGTGAAGGATTCAATATGTATTAATGGATTTTGGAGCTTCTGTTTCCTCTATTTTTTTTGGGTAATAAAGAACGCTTTTGTTCTTATATGAGCCATGGTCAGTTTGGGCTCATGTATAAGATTTGTGGATGGTTTGATCACATCTCAAGTCTATGCTGCTAATCTGAAAGGCCCAAAAGCTTTATCAGCATTATTTATTTTGGTAATTCATATAATTTGCTAATCTATAATTTTGGTACTACTACAGATTATTATTAAATTGCTCAAAAAAATATTATTAATATAAAACCTTATCATCACCCACAAAATAACCATCAATAGCGTGAAAATTACTAGGAAAATTATTTAAGAAACTAATAGTTTTACATGTTAAAACTGCTTAATTAGGCCAGGGAAATAGTGCCTTTGTCCCTTGCATTAAATTATAGTTCATAAATTGACGAAACTTTTTATCACTAGTTTCAATGTGGGTAGATGTAATTATTCGATGTTTGTTAATGTTCAGATAATAATACAATGTCTAAATTGATGTTAATGTCTAAAATGATGTTGTTATCCATATTTTTTATTAGTCACTTATAATTATTAAAATTAAAATTAAAATTTAATTGATATGTAAAGAGTATAAATAAGTAATTAGATGTGTCAATAAATTATCTTCATTTATTGCTTCAATTATATTAGATTTTATTTGAGTTTTAAGTTTTCAATATTTCTATTCTGCATTCATTTTAATTATAGGACTTCATTTATTTATTGTATCTAAGTTTGTATTATCATGCTTGTTTGTGAATTTCTTTAATACATGTGCTGGTTTTCTTAATAACTTTAAACAAAGTTAATTGTAATATTTCTTTACCACATGTACATAGATGACAGATAACCATACAAGTAGATGTAGAGGTAAAGGCAGAGGCAGAGGTAGAGGTCGGGGTACCTCTCACACGACATTGGGAACTAATCACACAGCTTCACACATGTAAGGGGAAGTGGATATCCACCAAAGCAAAAAATATTGCTGTAAGTATAAATACTGCAATTAAATTTTAACATATGGTTAAGTCAATTTGCAATTATAAATATTTATTAATAATTGTATTTGTCAGGATGAGTACCAGAAACGTATCAGTGACAGGGACTCAGCGGCCACCGAGAAAGGAGATTATTGACATCCACTTTAACAACAACATCTACTTGGATGTTGTTGGAGACATTAGCAGCAAGAAACGCATCTTTGGCTTGGGATTTGATGCTACTTCTCATGCATCATCTTCCTCTGCATCTGCTCAAGGTTGTTCACAGTCGGAGATGGAAACGATGAGGATTCTAGCAGCAAGTCTCAGTACGCAAGTGATGCAACAGGAAAACTTAATCAACACAATCATGCAGTGCTTGAACGCATCTACTAGTGGCTCATAAGTTACAGGCAGCGGTCACGAGGATGATCCACTTGGTGATGGGAAGGATGACATAAATGAGGATGACTATGATATTTTTCCTCCTTATGTTTGATACATTGGCTTTATGTTTATTTTGATAAGGAACTTGTATAACTTAATTTATATTTATATTGATCTTTTGAATTAATTCTGCCTATGTTGAACTTTGTTGCAAATCCCTACATAGTCAGTCCCAAGCCCAGATAAAAGAGGAGGGTTGTGTTAGATAGTCGACAGTGAACATAAAACTTTATCGAATTTTTATGACATAGATCAACGAAGTGATTGTGTAAATGTTAGGTCGTTGCCCCTAAGCAACGGGCTGCATGGATCGAGTATAATGTCAAATGAGCAAGAGCCGCTGCATCGCTGCCTGGGTATAGTGAAAAATAAGCAAGGGTTCTCATATTTTTATGAACGAATGTAGGTAAAGAAGTTAGTTCATAAAAGTAGGATGCGTTTTGGAACTTAGAATATAAGCATATTTACTGGTAAATAAATGCAAATAGTTGACACCACTATTAGGAGGAGGATTAATTTTATGTGCCTATAAAAAATTAAGTGGGTTAGAGAAAAAACCAAAGAACTCGACACTTTGAGTTTTAAACTTTGGTACACCGACAAAGTAAAATAAAAAAAAGGGATAGGCATAATAATAGATAAGAATTGGAAGAATAATGTTGCGGATGTGAGAAGATTTGGAGATAGGATCATAGTTTTGAAGTTTGTTGTGGAACAGAAGACTTTTAATGTTATCAGTGCGTATGCATCCCAAGTAGGGTTAGACGAGCATTACAAGATAAAATTTTGAGAGGATTTAAAAGGTTTAGTTTAGGGAATACCATTAAGGGGAGAGAAGATTTTTCTAGGAGGGGACCTAAATGATCATGTGGGGAGCGAATCTAGGGGATATGAGGGTTTGCATGTGGGTTATGGTCTAGGAGTAGCTAATGCAGAGGGTAAAGTAATTCTAAATTTTTTGATAGCATTTGATTTTACAATAGGTAACACTTGTTTCAGGAAGCGAAAAGAACATCTTATTACATATAGAAGCAGGGGTTCTTGCTCTCAAATTGATTTCTTTCTAATAAGGAAATCTGATAGAAAGCTTTGCATGAATTGCAAAGTGATCCCTAGAGAGAGCTTAACTATCCAACACACTACAAAAAAATTAACAAATAGCGGCAGTTTAAGAAACTGCCACAATTATCGGTGGTTTAAGCTGCAGTTTTGTTAACTATCACAAAATTTAAAATTTTTTACAGTAGTTAAGGACCATCGCTAAATGTAAGAAAACCGCCACTATGATAACCGCTGTGAACATCGCTGCTAAAAAAATAATAATAGCTGTTATTCCAGCGGTTTCCTGAAACTGCTGCGAAAAGGTTTAAGGACGCCTGTATCTCCGGCGGTTTTGCAACTGCCTCTATTTATTTTTTGCGACAGTTTGAACCACCGCTAAACATGATTTCTAACTACCGCTATTAACCATTTTTTTTTGTAGTGACACAGGGTTTTGGTTATGGATGTACGGGTTAAGATAAGATTAAGGAGAAATTGTCGAGATAGAGAGCCAAAGATCAAATGGTGGCAACTAAAGGGAGGAAAACAAATGCTCTTTCAGAGGAAGATTATGGAGGAAAAGATTTGGGAGGTACAAGGGAGTGCTAATGATATGTGGGACGAGATAGCTAAAGGGATTAGGAAGGTAGCAAAAGCGATACTCGGTGAATCAAGAGGCTTTGGACCCAAGGATAAATAATCTTGGTGGTGGGACGCAAGTGTACAAGATAAGGTTAAGGTTAAAAAAGAATGTTATAAAGCTTGACACATGTGTAAAAATGATGAAAATTGAAAAAAATATAAGGCAACTAAAAAAGATACTAAGAAGGCAGTGAGTAAGGCGAAAGTTAAAGCGTTTAATGAGTTATATCAATCGTTAGGCACCCAAGATGGAGAAAGGAATATATACAGGCTTGCTAAAAGTGGGGAAAGGAAGACAAGAGACTTGGATCAAGTGAAATGCATTAAGGATGAAGAGGCTAAAGTTTTGGTTACAGAATAAGACATCAAAGATCGATGGAAGAGTTATTTTCACAAGTTATTTAATGAAGAATATGAAACATTAGGGGACTCGGACATTCTAAATACTAGAGATGATGACCAAAATAAAATATTTTATCGTAGAATTTGAGAGTTTGAGGTAAAAGAAGCATTGAAGAGGATGGATAATGGAAAAGCAGTCAGACCGGATAATATATCTATTGAGGTATGAAAGTGCCTGGGAGAGAAAGGTATAAGCTGGCTCACAAAGCTGTTTAACGAGATAATGAGGTCTAAGAAAATGTCAAATGAATGGAGGAGAAACACTTTAATCCCTATTTATAAGAACAAGGGAGATATACAAAACTGTGTAAATTATAGAGGGATTAAGCTCATAAGTCATACCATGAAGTTATGGGAAAGAGTAATTGAACGAAAATTAAGATAAGAGACTCATATTTCAGAGAATCAATTTGGTTTTATGCCTGGGAGGTCAACTATGGAAGTAATCTATCTTCAACGAAAATTAATGGAGAGGTATCAGAGGAAGCAAAAAGACCTACACATGGTTTTCATTGATCTGGAAAAAGCCTACGATAGGGTATCAAGAGAGGTCTTGTGGAAGGCTTTGGAGAAAAAATGAGTTCGTATCGCCTATATTCGAGCAATTCAAGATATGTGTGATGGGGCTAAAACTAGTGTGAGAACACAAGGTGGGGTTACAGAAGATTTCCCTATAACTATAGGACTGCACCAAGGGTCAACTTTGAGTCCATATCTTTTTACCTTGGTCTTGAATGTACTTACTGCGCATATCCAAGAGCCGGTGCCACAATGCATGCTTTTTGCAGATGATATAGTCTTAGTTGGAGAGTCGAGAGAGGAAACAAATGAGAAGTTAGAGCTATGGAGACGAGCTTTGGAAGAACATGACTTTCATCTAAGCAGGAGTAAGACGGAGTATATGGAATGTAAGTTCAGTAAGAGGCATTTTAATGCTAGTTTAGCAGTGAAAATTAGAGATCATACCATACCATAAGTCACACAGTTTAGGTATATTGGATTTATCATACAAAATGATGGAGAGATAGAGGGAGATGTAAACCACAGGATTCAAGCTGGATGGATGAAATGGAGGAATGTTTCAGGAGTTATTTGTAATAGAAAAGTGTCTCTCAAGTTGAATGATAAATTTTACCGCACAACTATAAGACCCGTGATGTTGTATGGTATTGAATGTTGGGCGGTAAAAAGTCAATAAGAGCATAAGATCGGTGTTGTAGAGATGAGAATGTTGCACTAGATGTGTGACCATACAAGACAAGATAGGATTAGGAATGAATGCATTAGAGAGAAAGTAGAAGTAGCACCTATTGTGGAAAAGATGAGAGAATCTCGCCTTAGGTGGTTTGGATATGTAAGGAGAAGACACTTAGAAGCTCCAGTAAGAAGAGTAGATCAGGTGGAGAATAGTCCAATAGCTAGAAGTAGAGGAAGATAAAAAAAGACTATAGGTGAAACGATTAAAAAATTGTAGATTTGAATAACATTTATGAAGATTTAGTTTATGATAGGACATAATAGCGTTGTTTGATCCATGCAACCGATCCCACTTAGTGGGAACAAGTTTGGTTGTTGTTGTTATATTGATCCTTTGAATTATATTTTTATTTTGATATTTTGAAATGCTTTGTGGTATGATATGATAATGATATTTTTAAATTTTAGAAATATGTTGTTGTATTTTGGATTGAATTATTGTAATATTGTGTTGTATACATGTTCAAATTATATAATTAGACTGTTTAAAAATTAAAAAGAAAATAATTTAAAAAATTTAGGTCATCAGCAAAGAAAATATTTTTGTCGCTAAAAAGCATAGATTTATACTTCCATTTTAGAGACAGAATATTTTTCGTCACCAAAACGGTAGCTAAATATTTTTTTTTAATAATTAAAGCAACTTTGGTTATGAATGTTAGCGACAAAATTGTATTAATTAGTGACGAAAAAATCTGTCGCTATTTAGAGATGGAATTATATTTCTGTCATTAAGAAATTAGCCACCAAGGATTAGGCGACATAAATTTTTTTGTGATAAATTTCGTGGCTAATTATTATAGCGACGAAATTTAATGAATCAGCTATGAAATTTTTCCATCACTATTTAAGAAATTTTTAGTAGTGCCTAGTAGATCTATGGTGGATTATTTGGTACCCTTTAGAAGGGAGGGATTCCAATCCATAAAAGCCGGATAGGGTTAAGCATGGAATCCCTCCCTTCCATTCCATAACCCATGTTTATTTGGGTTAAGCATGGATTATTTGGTACCCTTTCTGGGTTGAGGCTAATTTTAAAAATGTTATTACAAAGATGTTAATGTATTTTATTTACAAAATACTTTTTTTTAGCCAAAATGGACAAAATTTTATTAAAATGAATTTCTTTGTAAAGTGAGAAAGTAAGAATGTATCTATCCTTAAATCATTTAGTAGGTCATATAAAAGTATAATATACTTTTGATTAAATCAATAATAAATACATCCTTAATAACTTGCTTTACAAACAAACTGACTTTAAAGGAATTTTTTCCCTCATTACTCATGAGAAGATTTATTCTTTCATTTATTATTCCTTTTATCCTTTAAAAGAAAATACCTTTTGGGGTCGACATTGGATATTCTTGCACAAGTGTGATTTAATGCCTCTAAAAGGTAATAATTTAAATATCCATTAATTTGAGCTATAGAGTATGAATTAGTATCAAACTTTATGTCATTCTTTTCATTTCTGCCACCCCGCTCTCGTATCCCACATCTCTTCATATCAGTTTATCACTTTATTGGATGAAAATTGAATGCTTTTGTAAGAGCTAGAATGAGCATGATTAATCTTTAATTTAAGATGTGAATAATGGTTATATGCATAACCCACCATGTTGGGTTTAACACTAGTTATATGCAAAATTAGTTATATCGTTCTCTCTCTAATAAGACATTTTCTCCTGTTATTTAGTAACATTAGAGACATCCAAATGACTAATCAATAATTGTGTGAATATCCCTCTTTCTGATCAAGTATAAATAAGCAATTTTTTTCTGACCGTTGGACCTTATAGAGATTTTTTTTTGCACGCATTAACTGTAAGGACTATGGACATCACATATCTCTGCATTTGTATGATATTGTCCACTTTAAGTCTAAGTTCTCATGAATTTGCTCTTGGTCTTTTACCCCAAGAGGTCTCATACCAATGGAGATATATGTCCATACTTATATACCTATGATCATATATAACCATGATCCTCCCTACTTCTAACCAATGTAGGACTTTGGTCGCACACCCAATAATCCTCCCCTCGAACAAAGAACCATCGAGCCTCCCCTCAAACGATCATCCATCCGTCCACTCTCTACCAACCAAGATTCTCCACTCCACTGCGATTCCGCACACACCTTAATATGGAGTACCACCTATCTCAATAGAGTTCATCCACGGATCTCATCGTGAGCTAACTGAAACCCCCCACCTTCGTTCAACATTCCGAGAACTCATCCACCATGGCTAATTCTGGGATATGGTTTTGATACCACTTATTAGGCCATAAGGGGAGCCCAGAAGCAAGGGAGATCTCCAGGAATGAGCTAAGTGAAGAACCACATAAATAGACGACACTACATCTTAACCCAAAACCTTAAGGCATTAGGTCTATGAGTCTTAACTTTCACATAAATGAACTTGACAACACATCTTAACCCACACGTTCTCCAGCAATAGTTCGCTTCATTTTAACTTCCACCCCAACTAAAATGAGAAATTATAAAGACTAGTGTTAATTCCTACCCATTTAAGTTATTTCAAAAAAGGCCAAATTGATTGTGACCAAAGAAAAAGGAAGAACTAAAAAAAATGATACAGAAAGCTAGTATGACTTATAACGTCTATTTATATTAGAATAAGAAAATAGGGAGCCATGACACATTTAAATCTTTAAGTTAGCAGATTATAGCTGGTTGGGGAAGGGCAATAAAAGGAAGAAGAAGATTGGAAGAAGAAAATGACACATGGCAATCTCTTAGAGTGAAGGGCTTAAGAGTTGCAACTTACCAAATCCCGGAACTTGAGGATGTAAAACATCTCCAAGTATCGCCTAGTTTCTCTCCTCTCGAGCTTAGACACATGCTTCCAGAAGCCATATACACCAGCTAAAGTCAGTAGTCTCTCAGAGTATATCTTCCATGTATACCTATAAAATGAAAACAGAAAAGAAAAATCAGTTTTTAAGTAGAGAAAGATTCATTTTTTGAAATGTGCACCTAGTAAAAGCAGACCTCTCATGTATGCGTCTAAGCCCTGCATCAGAAATCTTGTTCCAGTAGCCAAGTTCACTCTGGCACTGCTCAAAAAAGTTTATTAAAATTGCAGCAACCTGATCAGGATGATGTGGGTCAATATGGAATCCAGAAATGCCATGCTCAATTATCTCAGCAGGGCCACCATGACAAGTGGCAAATGTAGGAAGACCACAAGTCATAGCTTCCACAACTGTTAGGCCAAACGCTTCATGGAAAGCAGGCTGCAACAGGTAACAAGATCATGGTTGAATATACTTAACCACTAAACATCTAACATCTCAAAACAAATCCTTATCTTTCTCCTACCTGCACGAAAGCACCTTTCACATCAGCAATATAACGGTAGAGCTCCCCATTTCGAGCACGGTTCATTTGGGCCTTTATCCAACGAAACTGGCCATGTAAGTTGTATTTTTCTATGAGGCCATGCATTTTCTCAATCTGCCCCATTTCTTCTCTGTCCCTAGACTTCTTTACATCAATGTAGCCACCAACTACCACAAGATTCACAAGCTCTCTCAGCTTGGAGCTTTTACCAAAGCATTCAACAAGTCCTGTGATATTTTTCACTTGATCAAGTCTTGCCATAGAAAAGATAATCGGCTTTGATCGATCATTTAACAAGCCACTGTATTAGCAAAAAAAAAAAAAGATATTATAGAAAATTCTTATCTCCCATCACTGTTACAAGAGCAATAGAGGAACTGCAAGAGATGTTTTGACTTAACTCATCAGAAAATGCAATCCAGAAACAATTAACCTGCTCCACTCAGCCAGTGCAATTTCAACCAAGTAAGGATTTGTGATAAAAGCTATATATTCAAAATATATAAAACTATAAACCCATAAACTTTCTTATTAACGATGACATGATTGACATATTAATTATGATATTAGGAAAGTAAAACAGATCCAATTTGAAACTGCATGATACTAAAGCAAGTTTTGGTTTGGCGCCTAAGTTTGCCGCATAGGACATTGGGATTAACTATATTTTTTTATCAATTTTGCGATTGCGGCTTCTTATAATCCAGAAAAAAGTCTATATTCTTGCACTATTTACACAATCATATATCTTAGAGAAGAGGCTGAAATAATAATATTTTTTGAAGTTAGTTCACTAGATAGTAATTAATGCAACTGCTGTCAATTTGAATTTTGAATCTCCAAGATAGACATATATTTAATGATACCAGTGTGAGAAACTCAATTTACAAAGCGAAAAAGGAAGAGAACAAAACGTGTCTCTTTTCCATGCAAACATTATCTTTATTGAAAAATACTCACATGTGCTCTTCATTCTGTTCAGCACCATATACCAGTTCTTCAATCGAACCATGTAGAGAAGTTAGTCTCTTTTCTTTGTCAGAGTATGGAAAATATATGCACATGTCTGCACCTGGAGACACAATATTAAACTTGGGATCAAAAACATCAATGCCATGAACAACTCGATACAGTCCTGGAAGAGTGAAGGCTGTGTGGCTCTCATATTGTCCAACATAAGTCTTGCTGAGGCAAAGTAATAAACAATGTTAGGGAATAATGTGATAGGGAAATCAAACAGCATATTTGGAAAATTTCATATGGCCAACTGAAGAAAAAGTGCAAAGCGTTAGTTTATGAAATGCTACACAATTATGTCAAAGAACTAGCTTAAATACTTAAGGATTCCATTCAATTACTCTTTGGTGAAATCTTATGATTCTGAGTTAGATTAGAAATCCCCATTGTGTGGTCATGACTAAGCTTTTATGTTAAATGAAAAACAGAAATTTTCCATCAATATTACTTAAACTTGAAATTCATTAAGTATCTACTAATATTTGGTGGGGAAAAAATTGATATGCATGATCAGTATCATAACTGCTTATAACCCTCTGTGCATGCCTGTGTGCATTTTTGGGGGAGAGGGAATGTTTCACACGGGATCACCAAATTATCAAGAGAGAAAAAAAGAAATTCTTAGTTCATGGCAGCATGATCTGAATTAGAGCACCATACAAAATTTCACAAGATTATGTAAAATGAGAAGTGACATTGTGTCTTAAAATAATGAATCATTGAAACATTGATTACAAGTGTGACGAAAACAATGATCTTGTATTCATTTTAAGTTTCATGTTTCTAGAAAAAAACTTACCTTCCTGCAATTTCTTGGTATGTACTAGTGATTATAAAGTCCGCATTGTTCATTGCAATAAGGTCGGCTGTGAATTGACAAGAAAAATGGTACTTGTCTTCATATTTTTTCCAATATATATCAGAATCTGGATACTTTGTCTTCTCCAATGCATGAGCTATGTTGCACTACATGGAAAGTTCAGTAAAGAAAACAATAATAAAAGACGGTTGAGTCTTGCCATCCATCCAGGCCCAAAAAACAGCTACAAACATGCATATATAAGTTGATTGATCTTTGTATTGCATGATAATGACTTGTTAAAGTGTCAGCACACCTGTGTGATTCCTAGCTTATAAGATAATAAAGTTGCAACAAGATTTCCATCACTGTAGTTGCCAATTATCAGATCTGGAATTCCATGTAACTCAGCAGCAATTTCATTTGATGCATCCTATACAGAGTAAGAAACAGTCATGTTCCAGAAACCAGAAATGTCATCAGACTGCAGACAAGACATAAGATTATTGAGTGCACCTTCTTGTTACCTTAAAGGAGAACGACATGATAACTAATGAAATGTCTTCAACCTAGACTACTGCTTGCAGGCTAGATTGTGGCATATAAGGTCAACAATTGCTCTGCGTCCTGGACTTCTAGCACATAAATTTAAAAAAAAAAAAAAGGATCCCACAATTCTTAAGATTATTATCACATTAATAAACTTGCACTGATATCGGTTGACAAAAATATATGTTTCCAAATGTTTTATCTTTTATTGATCATATTAGTTTCAAGTTTTGATGATGAGTGATTTTGTGGGATATTTATTTGGGATTTTTCCTTATTTATCAATTACCATGTTTGGGTTGCATTCTTTTGAGTTTACAAAGAAAGTTTTTAAATTTGAATAACTTACAAATTCTTTCCTTACTCATTTTTTATTTTCCTTAATTGTTAGAGTCAAGCCTTAATGCTTATTTATGAAACAATCAATCACTTTTAAGGAGGAGAAAGGCTTCCAACGGCTAGTTTTTTGTGAAGTAGCTGCCATATTAAAACCGGAGAAGATTAGCACCTATTCTAGCAACTACTGGGAGTGAAAACAACAACTACTCTGACTCATACGAGATTACTTTTAACATGTTTTAAAACATCTCTCTAACGACTAGTAAAATTAAAGGTGACTCTCACAATATAAAAAGGAAGGGTCTTGGAGAAGATCATCATTCATCTTGCTCAAAGAAAGTGAGGAACTGCGATAATATTTTGTTACCTTTGTTCTTTCCTCCTCTTTGTTATTTCTAAACTTATATATCCACTTTAAAGAAAGTCCAAAAATCATTGTAGCTCATTGATAAGAGCAATTACAACCTTTGAAAGTTAAAGTTTTATTCTTGTGAAAAGAAAGAGGAGTAGGTAGCATTCTTTTGATATAGTTACTTTTTCTATAGAAGTTGAGAGATGTTTGGTGGTGTCCTTGGGAGAAAGAAACCACAATTACTCTACTTTGGGAATAGAAGTAAAGGAATGCTCATCAAAATCCTTGTAAGCAACAATTCGACAAGAAGTAAAGAAAATCTCAAACAATTACTAAGAGACTGGACGTAAGTCACAAGTTGTGGTTGAACTTAGATAAATTAATTTGTGCAATCTCCTTATTCCTATCTCTTTTAATTTTTCACATTTATATTATTTGTATTGCATATAAATTTTAATTTCTAAATTTTCGATTAATTGAGCCCATAGAACTAATTCACCCTCTTTTGGTTCTATCAGATAAGAAATAACTTTTAGTTTCAAGAATACATCCAAAATTTCAACTTGGTCAAATTTGCCACAATTTGTCTGAAAGGCTAGCCATAACAGCCAATCCCAAAGTAAGATAAGTAATAAAATACAAATGTGGAAATATATAATTTAACTTTCTTTTAGCATTACTGCATGGCGGAAGGTGGAAGAGAAAGACAATAAGAGGCATAACAAGTTCGAAATTCAAGCATTTGCTGGTGATTACCTCTGCAAATGTCTCTAGATAAGGCCACACGTCAAACCTTGGAATCCATTTTCTCAAAATTCCGTTCTTAGTTCTAAAAGGTACTCGCAGTATGTATGTGTGCTCAGTTCCACTAACTCTTTCTAGTCTCTGATTGCATGTTGTCTCTTTCGCCTCTGGAATCAATCTTGTCACCTAGAAGCACCATAAGGGTTCCAATAAATGTGATGCTAATACTTCATCTGTCAAAATCAATAAACGCAATGGGGTGGGGAGTTGAGGGGAGGACTTTTGGAATCACTTACAATAAGAATTTTAGGAGACACATCAAGTCCTTGCTTTTGAATTCTGATTAGCATCTCATTTTCCAAAGCACGCACTTGATCAAGTATATAAACAATCTGTCCATCATTAAGTGACAGTTAGACTTAAAATCGTTACAAAGAATTATAGTTCTTGCTGTTAAGTATTAGTAAGCCAACGTCATAAGCACCATGAGCAAGTTTTCAATTTCACTTACTAATATCACTTAAGACTCCCAACAAAAGTTATAAAATAATACCTGCCCGCCAGTATCAGGCAAACCTAAGACATTTGCTTGGCCAAAGTAACCATGTGGTGATACAATTACAACATTGAACACCATAGGAATTCTTCCTAGAAATGTCTCTATGGTGTTGGGATCAGGAGCCTGAAGGATGTCTAGTAGAAGATGCACCATTTCTGACACCCTCTGGGCTGTATCACCCCAACCCCTCTCGAATCCCAGTCCTTGTAGTCTACATCCAAATAGTGAATAAAAAAATAAAAAATAACATCTAACGTCTTCAGTAAATGAATAGTTACCTCTATATGCAATTAGTTAGCTCCAAAACTAAGAAAATTCGGAATGACATCAGTTTTTTAGGGATTCTTGCTTACTCATATTCAAAGTCAGAATATGGTGTATTTGGTAGCAGCTTAGAAAGTACTTCTTCTGCTTTTGCCAAGGAAGACTGGAGCTTGGATATGTTATGAATGCGGTCATTTAGCATCATTGCCTGCATAATATATTGGTAATAGAAATAGAATTATATAGTTACAAAGCAACACTCTAACATCCTGCATGAACTATGATAAATGATGAAGGTGAAATAAGAATTACACAATAATTCAATGTTTACACTAAAAGAACAAAGCTTCATCCTTAAAGAAGATCCATACAGTGGTATTTTAAGATTCCAGTACAGTAAGCAAAATTGCTGCAAATAATTATCACTGTTTCTAAATGATTGAATTCTGCTTTCATCACAGCAAACATTAGTAGACAGACTTACAAGGCCATCATATCTGTGTGTGCGAAGAAATGCAAGGAGAGGTTCCAAACTTTCTTTGTTACGGAACATGAATGATGACAGATGACGGTTGAGAAATTGAACTCCATTGCCAATAGAGGAGGATCGAGTTGGTCGAGGGAGCGTTGCATTAAATGGCTCTAAATCTAGTTCAAGCACATAATTGTCCATGCACCTGGATCAAATTTTCAAAAATCTTGATATAATTACATTTCTCCATGAAGCCAAACTTAAATTATAGACTACTACACAATTCATTTACTTTATTGAAATACTTTGGATGATGGTAACACTCAGATATGAGTGATGTGGCAACAACACATCAATGGATGCAAATGTATAACTTTTTTACACTAACTATACATTAAAATTAAACTCAATTCAAAAGTAACATAACGGAGAGAATCCTTCCTTACTCTCCATCTACAAGTTCTTCTTTGAATCGAAGGTATTCTGCAACGCTCAGATTATCCACATTGAGTTCAAAGACATTAACACGAACATACTCCCAAACACCAGGTCTTGGACGCATAGCTATAGACAGGAAAGGAGGTAGAACTATAGCTTCCTGTGACAAAAGGAACAATATGTTGAAAATGATTTGACTTTGATAATACATGAAAATGAAATAAATTAGAGACCCATTAGTAATGTGAGCGTGATCTAGTGAGAGTTCACCTTTGCAGATTCTAGCACTTTGACAAAGGGGCTATCTTTGAGTTTCTGCATCCCTTCATTCTCTTTAAGAATCTTTTCTAGCTGGTCCAGCAGGTCATGTGGTTGTAGTATTCCCTTACCTTGAGCCACATACCTTTGCAACAAAAGAGTACTTAGTCTCAGAAAAAAAAAATGGAACCCAATCCATGCATTTTTGCCTTGTGAATATCACATCACAGTCACACACATACTTATCATGCATGCATGAAGAGTTGAAGCATACCCAATTGCCAAAATCACAACTTTACTACTGAGAGAAAGAGAGAACCTGGAGAGAAGAGAGATAAACTCGTTGCGGTAACTAGCGAGAGTATCTTGCACCCTGTCCCTCAAGCTGGAAGCTGTATCGGGCATGATTGGGTATCAGAAACTCAGAATAATGAGTGAAATGAAGATGGCAAAAACAGGGTGAAGGTGACAGAATTGGAAAGAAGAAGGCAAAGGAAAGTGAGAGAGAGGAAGATAATGGAGATAAGGTATTTATTTATGAATATATAGGGGAAAGAGATACATATAGAAGGGAACAAGTGTAGAAAGGAAGAGAGTGCAGAAAGTGCCTGGCATTGCTGTTTGTTGGTGTGAGTGAGTAGGCACTTGGCATTTGGCAATCATTGTCGTGGTGGAAGGAAGAGGTGGCTGCACTTGCACTCCCACAAGATGCGGCTGTTTCTTTCCCTCGTAATTTAAATTCTCAAACGGTGGACTTTGTTCTTTTATAATGTTGTTGTTTTTGTCACTGCTTCATCTGCAACCGAACCAAACAAAAGCAAAGTCACATAACTCACATTACATTCACGAGTTTTTTAATTTTAGAATAGTCTACACCCTACACACAAGTTTTAAATTTCATATTGTCATTATAAAATTGTCATTAACGAATGTACCAAAAAAAAAAGTGTCATTAAGGAATGACATACTTGATTACTTTGCATGGTAATGAATTCCCAACCATTAGCTTCTGTCCTAGGAATTAATTCACAGACATTGGGAATAAAAATAAAAATACATACCGAGAGAAATGTTAACAACATATTTTTTTAGATATTTTTTTAATATTTGATTTATTATTAATTAAAAATAAGTATTATTAATATTTTTCTCTTAATAAATTTTTTAAATGTATAAGATAAAATTGATAATAAAATAAATATTAAAAAATAGTAAAAAAATTATGTTGCTAGTATTCATGGTATTCATCGTATATACATGTTCTAAGAAAGCATAAGTTGGGGGCAAGAGGATTTGGTTAAGGATGCAAGGTACGCACCCCCGATTGTCGTATCTGTAAACTTCAAAGCCCAACAAAATAGAGCTAGCCCAAATATAATACCTAAACATAACTACTAATTGGTAAGAATGTGCCTAACCCATGAATACGATAAGAAAGAGCCCACCTTATTGCTTTTCCATACGTACATGTTAGGCCACTTTACCATCTTACGATCTTAATGGTGTTGGTGTATAACAGCTTATGTCTGGCCGTTGCTAATATACACCCTATTAAGTTGGGGTGTATAATGCAACCATTGATCATGACTTATGACATTTTTTTTTTTTTTTGAAAGTTTTTTTTTCGTAAATCACGTCAAGTTTACTGTTTGTGAGAATGTAACGTTATTGCTACACCGAAAATACTATTTATACTGGAAAAATCAATGTTCATGTCTGAAAAATCACTGTTCACGCTGGAAAAATCATTGTTTACGCTGGAAAAAATACTGTTTACACCAAAAAAAATACTGTTTACGCCGGAAAAAAATACTGTTTATATACTTTAAAATTACACAACTCTGTAAATAATACCAGTTAAAATTATATCAATCAGCTCTTTATATTTTTTCATAAATAATCACAGTGTATACTAAAATTTTTTCTAAAATTATTATTGTTGAAAAAATTTATAAATTTTAACGATGATGTTTATACGATTATACAATTTAAAAAAATTAGAAGTGATCGAGTTTTCTAAAATCATAAGCCGTATTTTTTGAAAAATCTTATAAATTTTAACCGATAATATTTATACGCTTATACAATTTAAAAAAATTACAGGTGACAAGTGATAGTTAGGAAGCAGAATGTTAGACTAATGATGATGGTGATAGTATGTAAAAAAATATAATACTAAAAAAAACTGAAAAAAAAAATAAAAAAAAGGAAACCTGCAAAGGAATTAATCCAAGCCATTAATTTATTTTATGAATAAATCAATAGCTTATGTTATAAGGTGTATGATACACCTTTGGAGGGTGTATCTTAGAAACGGCCGCTTATGTCTTTCCTCCCTCTTTTGTTAAGTTCCTTTTTTTTTTCTGCCCTTTTGGTAACAACTATGAGGCTATTGGAAGTAGTTTGATCATTATATTCCGTCTTAGTGTCTTAGAAGTACATTATTTCTCCATTTTAAAGATGAAAGTGAGAGTGTATAATTAACACTTACAACCAGTAAAATTAGAATGCAACTTAGAAACCAGATTTTCTTATAAAGCCCACCAAAGTAGATAAATTTAGGACAAATTATGCTTTCTTCTCAAAATTTAAATAAAAAAGAAGTGAATTTATAATAGAAGGATTCAGCTGGGAATTAGATTCCCCATATCCCTTATTATGATTGATCTATTTATCTTTAAGACTAAGACGATTCGAGTTCAAATAATTCTGTCATAGTTCCTATCCTATTTACCGTGCTTTTCATCTTAACGCAAATAAAGTGTAGCTGATACCTCATACCTAATAGCGACCAAACTATCAAATTCCACCTTTGTTAGTGATATTAATTTGAATATATTCAGTTATTAATCAAGCATAAGAACGAATCAAATCAGAACTGAGATCACAATAAAAATTATGTAATTGTATGGCTATCCAATATCTAATTCTTTAATTTAATTTTTTTTTTGGGTACAATCCAATATCAAACTCTTAATCCATAATGGAGTGAACAAGTGCAGTCTTTTTACTGTGATAAAATGATCCCCAGATATTTGTAACCATACAAAAAAAGATGCTTCATATATATATATATATACACACACATATATATAGTATAATCCAAAGCATTATCCAAGTATCTATATTCGAACAACAGCATCAGGCCGTGTTACCCTTATAATATTTACATGTTATTGGTTCCACTGTACATAGATGCTACAAGATGCTAAAAGAACCACTCTTGCTATCTATATAAGGGTACCTACCTGGGCTTCATACTTTGGAGCAAGAAACCAGATAACCCCAAAAGCATCTTGATTATTATACTCTCTGCTCAATGGCATCTCCAGCAAACCTTAGAAAAATCGGTTTGGAAGGCTTTGATCTGATAGAGAAGCAGTACGGTAAATTCAGGTCTCAAGTTCCTACACCTGAAGTGCCTATTATTGTTAATAGCAACGATGCAGCTGCTCAATTTGGTGGGCTGAAGATTGACAATAATCCAAAGGCAAAGCCACCGTGTCGTAATTGGGCCGGTAGATCACTGGTTCAACTAGTAAATGCCAAGTAGCTTCAACTAGCGGTAGCTACTACTACTTAAGGCCTGCTCTTCCTTTCCCCCCCCCCCCCCCCCCTTTTTTTGTTGTGTATTTCTACATACTTGTACGAAGTATGAAATTCTTGAAAGAGCTGCTTGCGTAGTGCATATAAGGTTTTTCTGCAGCTGAAAGTTGATATGTTGTAATTACCTTGTAGTGTGTGTACTATAACTTAGTGGATCCAGTGGAAGTGCCTTCTATGTATTAATGTTTGGAATTTACGTTTTTGACTGAGACGGTCATTTATTGTGAGAGAAGGAAAGAATAAATTTTAACTATTAAATTATATATAAATAATTAATATTAAAAATTATTTAATAGTTATATAATCACTTAAAAAATTTACATGACTTTATATTTTAATTTTGACTATTAATAAATAATACAATAGTCAATATTTATACATATAAGATGCTTACCACTTAAGCCACACAATTGTGAGTATCTAAGGTGGTGTTTGATTTATTTTTTATTTTTATTTTTAGTTGATATATTTTTACTTATAATTACAAAAATATTATACTACTTTCAATTTGTTTATTATTTTTAAACTTTTGTGAAAGAATTGGTGAAAATAACTTTTTTTATTTTCATCATTTTTTTCACAAAATTTTAAAATTAAGAAATAAATTGAAAATAAAGTGATAGTTTTGTAATTATGATTGAAAATATATCAATTGAAAATAAAAATAAAAAATAAATCAAATACCCCTTAAGGTGATGAAAATAAAGTGAGAATAAAGTAATATTTTTATAATTATAAATAAAAATATATTAACGGAAAATAAAATAATAAACAAATAAACTTCCTTAAATTTGGGTTTTTTAGTCTAGTTTGTTTTCTTTTCTAAGAATTTCAGGTTTTAAACTTTGGGTTTTGTTTGGTTACACAATAAGTAATCGATTAGTCCATATCAGGGCGAAAAATAGAACTGTGATTAGTAGACTAGTTCAATAAAAAAGTTGTAGAAGTTCAAACGCAAGAATTATCCGACCGACCAACCAAAATAGTCTTCTTTTTTTTTTTATATATATTAGGTGGAGTGAATCACTTTAAAATAGTTGCCATATAAGTATTAGATATATATACATGGTGTTGAATATTGTTTAAATGTTTTTGAATGCTTTTAGTTTATACTTTTTAATTATTTTTTAAATTTTTATATCCATACAAATAAAATATTATAATGATTAGATAAATAATAATATTTTATTATGTCTACAATGATTAATGTTGACTTGTGAAACATTGTTGTCATTATTTTAATTTAATATTTGTATTTCTATATTAATATTATATTAATTTTATATATTTAATTTAATTGTATCATGTCTTATAATTTTTAAAATTTACTGTATCTATATATGGGTATCAACAAATTATATCATATCCATTTTTCTTCACATGTATCCGTTATTCCTAGATTTAAACTCTTTTTTTTTATTGAAGTGTAACGTTCTAATTCGATTTATTATAATATATTCGAAATATACATAGTAAACAAGATTAGACTCATCACTTCTAACTTTTAAACATCATTAAAAGTTTTGTAACTATACATATTGAAAATATAATTTCGAATAGAGTCAAAAAATAGAGTTTCGAAGGAATGTAATCGAAGTAAACATCATTCGATTTATACAACATAAATATATAATTGAGAATTTCATTTTTTACTGAACATAATTTCGATTCTTTATTGAAATATCAACTTTATATATAATACATCAAAAAGTTTTTGAATACAAACTGGGCTTTCATGGCATATATACAACATATACACTAGTTGAAAGTAAAAGTTCTATTCGAAGCTACAACTTCACTTCCCCTCCTTAGAAAGATTTTGATTTCATTATGTAATTAACATACAAACAAAGTAGTGAGAATTCAAAAATTCTCAGTAGCATAACACAATCAATGACTATTCAATATAATTTCATACACATAGATAGCATCTGATATGCAATTATGTATTGATGCTCATGAAATGATCAATGTTGATGCTTATGAAATGTAATATGATGATGTTTATGCTTATGATGCCATGTAATTCGACAAAGTGTCCCATATGCTACTTTTCCCTGTATGCTTATGAAATGTTATATTAATTGTCAAAGTGCCTCGTACGCTACTTCGACATGCTTATGGAATGTCATGACTTTCGACAAAGTGTTCGTATACAAATTTGACTTAGGGTGAGTGCTTTCTCACTCTTAGTCATGCTTTAATGTTATGAAATGCAAATGTCATTTTGAATTTTTTTTGTTCAATCAGCTCTTTAAGCCCTTTTTCGAACAACATCGGAAAATAGTTCCTCATACCTTTAAAAATAATTCATTCCCTTTCGATCAAAATAAAAAATATGTCATTCGAATAACTCTCTTAGTTTATTCGATTAGCCTTGAAAACATTCTGAAATAGTCTTCTCGAATAACTCTCTTAGCTTATTCGGTTATCATCGAAAATATCTATTCAAATAACTATCATAATCTTTTGAGTAACATCGAAATCTTACCAACCGAATAGCACGCTTAGTCTACTTGATTAGTGCTAACAGTGCCTTTCTGAATTATGTCGATCGAATAGCTCACCTAGTCTATTCGATCAACCTTGAAAGTTATGTCATTAGAATTGCTCATTTAGTATACTCAGTTTAACCTCGAAATCATGCAATCTCGAATAGTTGACATCAAAACTGAAACATTTTGTAATGTTCTATTTGAATAGCCTCTTGGCCTATTCGAACAGAACACAACAAGAATGTCTTCTAGTGCATCAGAACAATACTTTTATATCCATAAATCATGTAAAACTATGGAAAATCATCAAGTTCTTATGGATGTATTTATGCTTATGCATGTCCATACACATGTATGCTCTAATCTCATTAATCAAACAAATCAATAAACATAATCAAATCTCATCGAAATATATAACTCAATACACAGAATCATGATTTTCTTCAAGTATCATGAAAAACTCCATGTTGTTCATTCCTTGCTAGTTTTTGACAAGCAAAAAATGATACAACATAGTAACAAACACAACAACCCCTTACCTCAACTCTTTACAGATGGTGTTCGATTCTTCTTTCTGGTTCTTCCTTTAGTTCTTCTTCCTCTTCTTTCCTTTTACGTTCGACTTCCTCTTTCTTCCTGCTGCTCTTTCTTTCTTTTTCTTCCTTTCTTTCTTTGTTTCATGTTCTCTGTTTCTCTCTTTCTTATCTCTTCTTCTGTTTTCTTGTTTCCTTCCTATCTCTATCTTTTTCTCTCTTTTCTACTAGTAAGAGCCAGGTGAAATGAGAGAAAATGAGATATTTATGCCTTAAGGTCAAATACGGTGAAAAGAAAGATGAAAAGGATAAGATTAATTGACTTTTTGTAGTTTATACCTCTTTAGACATTTTAATCCTTTGAGTTAGTCAAAAATATCTAACTAACTCATACTATTATTAATATAAATCTATAATCACAAACTAAAACTAATAGGTTAGAGAGGATGTTACATGAAGGAGTTCATGTTCATAGTATAATATAGATTTGAAATGTTTCTAACAAGTTAATAGTGCCTTTTGACATTATTATTTGAATTTGAATGAAATTTTCCCTCACCTTAGAAAAAGTTCAGTCTTGAATTGGAGATCACTAAACTTGTCTGATTATAGAACTCAAATATAACATATATATCTTCTTCATTGTGACACTAAATTAACATCTTTTGTTTTATGCAAGTGTATGTTCGAGTGAGGTTTTGTATTAATCAATATTATGTCACTCCTTAAATCATTTTAAGGACATTTCACATCGGCCGATTAATAAATTAATAAACTCCATCTCTTTATGTACCAAAAAAAAACTCCACCTCTTTAACTATGAGAAATTCTTATCTGCATACAAATGTAATACGTCATCTTTATATATACTCACATAATTAATGTATAAGAACGAGTTCCAATGAATTTTTTTATTTTTTTATGGGTTGTGAGTGAGTTTCATTTTTATGTGAATGTGTGTAAAAATGACGTGTTACAATTGTGTGCAGGAGAGAATATCCCCTTTAACTATTAGGTCGGCCCATTAATGCTTGATTTTGAACTAATTGCACTACTGCTTTCTCATATAATTATAGCTTGGGTGGACTGATTTTTGTTAACCATGTGTTTAGGACAGAAAATTTACAAGATTATAAGAAAAAAAGGTTGTTTTTTACTAGCAATAAAGTGCAAGTTGTAAAAGGTAGAAAGATAAACCTAAGAGTTAGTTTAGCCGTAGACAAACATGTGGTATGTGAATAAGCACACGGTTATAAATAAGAATCCTAACTATGATTGACAATTATTTAAAGTCAAATAACAAAGAATATTTTTATAAATTTCTTAATTTAAACATAAATAATATACTTTTGGATCGGATAAGAAAAATATATTAACTAAAATATATATGAATAAGTTGACTTAGAGATCACCGCACCACAATCTTAAAAAAAAAAGGCTAGACAGATTTGTATTTTATTCAACTTAATTATTTGTAAGTTGTTTTGTATAACGTAAACATTATTTATTTAAATATAAATTACTTCACTAATAAATTTATTTTTTTGACTAAAATTAAGTTAAATTCATCTAAAATTAAGTTTATAAAATTTAATCCAAACACACATGCAATTGAGATTGGGATAATAAGGCAAGCTGAAGGGGAATCTAACATAGTTTCCACTTTCCAAAGAATTGAAGAATCGGAATATATTGACAGATGGTGGAAGTCGGTTCAAAGATTGAAATTGGATAATACAGATAAAGAGAGGTGGTCCGTGGACGGTAGAATTAGAACCTACTTCGACAAGCCATGTTCCCTGGCTAGTCCAACCAGTAACCATTACCGTTCAGGAGACCATCGCCTATATATATCTGCTTTCGGTGCTTTGTCTTTGCCTTGTGATCTCCTTCAAAGTAATTTACATATACATCCTTTTGTAAGATAGTTAAGATCATATATTCATTCTTCTTTTAAAACAATGGAGTGCTTATTGGAACTCTTATTTGTTTGTTGCTACTTTTTTTTCAACTAACTTTTTCTCATTTTTTCCTAAATATCATTTATTAAATAGATAATAGAATCTAATACATTCATTAACAAATAAAGGAGATTTAAAATAATAATAATAATAATTAATTAGATAGGAGTGTCAATAGATGCAACTTAAAAATATCTTCACCTTTTTTAGTATTCATATTTTCATTTTTTAACAAAATAATAATATATAATAATTTTTTCGAACATGAATTAACAAATAATAATGAATTATCTCTCATGTGGCAAAAAATAAAAATTAAATTAACTCTCTTCTAGTAATAATTTATATTTGGAAGCAATCAATATAAGATTTTACGTTTTTTTAATCAAATTCTTAAATTATGAGAAATAGTGTAATTGTTCATTTTATTTGGTTTATTTTTCAATTCCTTTTAATCATGTGATAATAATTAATATAATTATATTACATAATTTTTTTTAATTTTTTTATAAAATTAGTAATTTTTGAAATCTTTTTATTTCATACTTAAAATATAATAGTTTTCATATTATATTAAATTTTTAGTTGGCATGATTTATTAGATTGAATGACCAAGTTATGTGATAACAAGTGCTTAGTCGTTACATAATATTGTAACTAATTAACAAGTTGTTAGAAAAATATTAAAGTAAGGATATATAATAAAAACATTTCTTGTACCAAAACAAATAAAAGAGAACATTTCTCATAGTTTGAGAATTGAATACTTGCAATAATCTCAAAGTTTAACAGAGATATTTTTTTGAAAAATAATTACACGGGTTTAGGTTTTTTTTTAATTTAAAAAATGATATTTTATAGATATTAACCTATTTTTGTTTACAAAACCATTTTTTAGCCAAATCACCTATACTACAAGAAAAAATGGATTTGGCGAAAGATAAATCCACCACAAAATAGTAAAAATCAGTGTCAAAATAAGGATTTGCAATGGATTCGGATTCGTCGTAAATTTGTAGTGGCTAGATTTGCCACAAAGCTACTATAAATTGCTCTGGCCAATTACCGGTAATGTCATTAATGAAGCACATTTGCGGCAAAACTTTTTGTCACAAACTTGTAAAAGACATAATTTGCCGCAAATATGTGACAAAAACTTTGAAATTTGAGAATGACAAATCTGCCACAACTTTGTGGCAGATTATGTCTTTCACATATTTGAGGTAGAAAATTGCAATATTAATTTTTTTTAATATTGAATACACTACTCCCCTCATCTTCACCATCCTTTCATTCTATTATTCAACCAACAACATATGATATATAATTAACTAATCTATACCCAATTAATTAAATAAACAATTTAAATTTCACAACTATTCAGAACAGGATTATGAGAGTTACCTAAGAAAGTAAGTGGTGGTTGATTTATCCGTGATGCAGCAGCAACATATTAAGGAGCGAGGGGTGGGTACCTGTAAAAGGTACTTTAACGCTCAAGTCAGTTGCTGCTCGAGGAGGATATTGTGCAAAGAGATTAATACGTACATTTATTCTCTTGGTGAGCCTTTATATAGGGACGTATGAGCATGTAAAACGTGTAAAGGGCCTAAGCGCATTAGTGCGTATCCGAATATGCCCACCTGCAGGGCAGGAAATTCCTGTTCAGCATGGTCCGTCCCCTCCTTCCGAGTGGAGTGATGTCTCCTCTTTTTTATCAGTGAGGGGGAGGGGGGCATGCTTAATTAGCGAATAGCTCTTTGCTCTTTGTGCATCTCACGTTTGAGGGACAGCTTGACGGGTCGGATTGATTCAGTTTTATGGGCCCATAACCGATCTAGAACAACAACCAATACATCAAATAAAAAATTCAAATCACCAACAACATATAATATGAAAAATTTCAAAACCACAAACTAAAAGTATTCAAATCAAGAACCAAAAAATACTCAAATCTACAACTAATCCACAATTTAGATAATACATACAAATAACAAGGCTTTAAAAAAACCACAATTTATCTCAACATTTTCGTGGCTATTTGAAGTTGCAAGGTGGTTGCTTTATCTTGATCGTGGTCGAAGCTTGGTCGGCACAGAGGAGCGATGGTGGAAGATCTTGGTTGGTGGTGGAGGAGCAAAAGTGTATCATGTACGGTGAAGCAACAGTTGAGCGGCCCTTGGATATGGTGTCATCGTGTCTACCACAAAAATCTACTGCAAAGTTATTTGCCCAAAGTCCATCACAATTTGTGAAGGATGTGTATCCATCACAAATTTTCTATCACTATAAACCAAATTTTTTGTAGTCTGTAACTTACAAATTGTAAGAGCATTTATTCTTTCTATTATTATTCCATGAGTTTTGTTAACAAGTAACTAAAATATGAAGTTTTAAATAAACAAGTGATTTCTTTTTCAATTTTCAATATATTGAATGCATGATTTTGATCTAAAACTTCTTATTTTAACTTCTCCTTATCCTTTTGTATTCTGTCGGTGATATTATTGCTAGTCTGAATGCATTGCCATAAATTAAAAGATAATAATAACCAATAATTTGAGTTGTGGAGAGTATGAGAATCATTTTGCGTTTTACACCACAAATACTTAGAGGGATCATACCCTAATCAGATAGGCAAAGAGGATACACGGCATTCTTCAATAAGCTTATTAAGTTGAAGGAGCAAAGTTATCAAATAATGCAAACGGAACTAGATTCACAGTACACCGACTTACCTTTTGAATTCAATCATATCTGTGCGAATTATTGGATTATCCTGTTGAAATCAGCGAAGTAGGATCTAGTCACTTTTATGGCAGTATTTGAATCTATTCCCAAACTTATGACCTTTATTTAGATTTTTTTACATATTCCGATTACTTTGAATAGCTCAAGTGTAATCCAAAGTTTTTAAAAGAAATTGATCTTGAAAATTATGACTATTACAAATATGTTTTTACCTTCGAGTTTTACAAACTATAAGATATGGTTTATTTATTTATTTATTTTTTAACTTCTAAACTGAATATGACGTATAATGCACTTGACTGAGGCTAGAAAGGTTTATCGTTGCAAATGGATTAAGACTCTAAGGTGCTATTATGCATTTGAAATTGAAGATTCTCATAATTTAGAAGGAAAAAAAAAAAGATAAGCAAGCTCGAGAAAAGTTATAAAAGATCAAGTATGGTCCAGAATTCATAGCACACGTTGTATATGGAATTGAAAAAGGAATTATTACTTACTTTTTTTTTTGGTTAAAAAGCAAAATGCAGAGAGAGAGAGAGTTTTGGGAATTAGATTCGCCAAGTATTTTATTTTTCTACTTTTAAGATTGAGATATTCGGGGCTTAATAGAATAGGGGACCACAATAACCCAAATCTTGGCCCGCTAAGAGTGGCTACACTTACAATATTTCTATTATACGAATCTCAAGTCTCAATTAATTATTTTTGCAGCTTGCTACATAGACTAGTTTGTGACCATTTTCAATTTCTATCCAATTAATTTCGACTTTTTTAAATGATAAATTTGAATATATTCCATCAATTAATTAATCAAGACTAAACCTAATAAATAAATATAAGAACTAAAATGATGATCAATATAATTATTGATTTATGATAAAAAGTTGCTTTAATTACTAGATGGACATGACTGACATGTGTTAATTTGAATAGAAGAAGTTCAAGTCTCTTAAGTATGTAGTTTTGTATTTGATTTTGATATATTTATGAATATGAAAATAATACTATTAGAAGAGATTTTTACTTAAACACTTGATTGTATTATGAAATATTAGTCTCTCAGTTATCAAATAAAGATGCTTTGCAAAACCAAAATTACTAGATGGGCACGCTTAGATATTGTTCTTTTAATCCATAATAATAATTAAATATTCCTCTTGGCTCCACATGTAGAGCTGCAGATAGCTAAAGGAACCACGTCTGCTTCTCTATAAAAGGACGCTTGGGTCTCTTCCTTTGAAGCAACAAACCTGCAGGCAACCCAATTACATTGATAAGCTACTCCAATATATATTCAACACCTATGGCACCTCCTCCAGCAGACCTTAGGAAGATCGGTCTAGAAGGCTTTGCTCTGATAGACAAGTTCTATGGTCCATCCAGAAGGAGCAGTACTAGTGCCAATGATGCACTCCCTGGGCGACGAGAACGTTCTTGGGTGGTTCATCAAGTGCCTAATGATGAGATGGTAGAGCCGGCTATGAATAGCAGAGAGGCAGCTGTTCACTTTGATGGGATGGCAGTCGTAAATTACCCTAAGGGAAAACCCCAAAATCGTTGGGGTAGACAGACCCATTAAACCTTAAGGCTTAAGCACTTTAGCTTGAATGCCATCAGTTATTATCTTCAAGTGGGTCTCTGTTTCATGTAGGTTACTCTTGTATGGTATATATGTAGGAAAAAGCTCGAAGACCGACGAATATGTGTAAATCAAGGTCTTCTGCAGCTGAGGAAGGGAACATATCTAGTTTAATAAGTACTCTGTAGTTTGTGTACTATGACTTAAGTCTTAAGTGGATGTATGGAAAGTACCTTTTATCTACTTATCTCTGGTTTCTCATGATCTACTTCCCAGCTTTTTGTATAAAAGTCATCAATCACCAAAAAATTATATCTCTACTCATAAAATTCAACATATATATGAAGTACTTTACTTAGTTACAATCTTTGTCTCTTTATTCCACATCAGTAAAAAAACATGCATGGTAGTATGATTAAAAAACATGCATAGTAGTGTGATTAACATGACACTGATTAGTGATTACAAAATGGGTTTTTCAATAATTATTGATCACTTAATTGCGTGATTCCTCTGCCAGGTCAAGTATAAATAAACAATTTTTCGTGACATGTTTTGAATAAGTGTCATGTTATTTGTACATGCATATGCCAGCAACTTTGGATGTTTTTGGGAATAGTAGAATAGTGCAAGTTATTTCAACGATAAATATTATTGTGGGGATAAGCGTATAATATAAAAACAACTACAATTGTCACTGGGATAAGTATACGCATATGCCAGTAACTTTGGATGTCATTGGGAATAGTAGAATAGTGCAAGTTATATGCTAGTGACAAAGATTATCGCAGCGATAGGCGTAGCAAAATGACAATAATTACAATTATTGCTGGGAATAGTAGAACAATGCAAATATCTTCACTGCTATTAATTTCGTTATAAAAAATGTATATAAAAATCTAATATTTAAAAAAAAAATCTTTCGTAACGACAATATTCAAGGGAAAAATTTTTACTAGCTTAAATACTTATCCCAATGACACTTTTTTGGTAAAGCGAAAATGTCGCTTATTGCAATGACCGTTGTCATTAGGAATTTTATGATATAGCAATAACTTAGGTTGTTTATAGCAACAATAATATTTGCGGCCAAAATTGAGGAACACATTGCCTTATGGCAGTGACTTACGTCGCTAGGAAATGTTTGCCATCTGGCAACGACATAAGTCGTTGGGAAAATGTGACTTATGGTAGTGATTTTTGTTGGGAAATGTTTGACTTCTGGCAACGACTTAAGTCGCTAGGAAATGTTAACCTTTACTAGCATCTTTTCTCACTGGAAAAGGAATCTTTTGGTAGCGACTTACATCACTAAAAAATGTGACTTATGGCTACTACGTAAGTCGCTGGGAAAATGGAGAGAGAGAAAACATTACTTATGGCAGCTGTAACACCCCAATTGTTGGGTAAAAGATCGATGTATCCTTATTTTACTATTTTTTTTTGTTTTTCTGTATGAAATACAGACATATAATACTGTCTGTTATTTTATTTGACCGTTTTGAGTGTTTTGCTTCGTGATGGGGAAAAATAGAAAAATGACCATTTCATCCCGAATGTACTGTTTTTGATTTTTCTACATGATACAATGTTTGATATTACCGTCTGTAATTTTATTTGGACTTTTTGTGAGATTTGCTCGGGACGGAAAATAATAATTTTTCTCGGTCGAAAAATATTATTTTAATTAATTAGAGTTGGGGGATCTTACTAAACCCAATTGATTGATATATAAATTAGTTTCGTAATTTTTAGAATTTAATCGTGCGATAAAATAATTTTTAGTATTATTTTATTACTCAAGATATAAATTTTGACAATGATGGACCCGATCATCAGTGTGTGGAACCCACGTATAAATAAAGTAACCAATAGAAACAAGAAACTTGGACCAATAGAAATAAGACACCTGAAGTCAAACTAATAAAGAGAAGTCAACAAAAGTGGCTTGACCATTTTGGACCATTAGATTTAATCTTGGTGGATAAGCTTGAATAATGACCATAGATTTGATAAAAGACTAGGATTGAATCTTGGTGGATAAGTTTGAATGATGGCCATAGATTTGATGAATGGTAGGATTGAATCTTGATGGATAAGCTTTGAAGATGACCATGGATTTGATCAATGGATAGGATTTAAAGATGAATCAATGGTTTAGGATTAAGTCAAAAGTTGTAGGTTTGACTTTAGGATTAGTAATTAATTAAGCTTAGTTTGACTAGATTAATTACTTAATTTGCAAACTAATTAAACTAGTTTAGTTATAAAATAATTATAATCTAAATATTAATTAGATGTGCTAATATTGTTTAGAGATTATAAAATATGTAATTATGTGTCTAAGTAATTAGTTATGTAATTAGATAAATAATTAAGTAGACTAGTTTAATTCTTAACTAATTATAATCTAAATGTTAATTAGATATATTAATATTAACTAAAGGTTATGATATATGTTAATATATGTTAAATTAATTAGTTATGTGATTAGTATATTAATTAAGATTTGTTAAGATAATTAACCTAACTAATTAACCAATTTATTAGCATATAATTAGATATATATGGAAAACAATTTTTATACTTAATTAGTGAAGGATTTACACGGTTGGGCAGCTGCAATATTGGAGGCAAAATGGAATATTCAAGAACATGTGACAAGGCTTGGAGTAGCCAATAGGAAACAAGCTTAGTGATTAAGATTTAATCTTGACCCTTGATGGATTCTAAGGCTTAGATGGAGTCTTGGAGAGTCAAAATTGGTGGCCTTTTTGCATGTGCTTCCACGGCATTTCACTTTTGGAGGAATCCTATAATTAGCCAATTCATGTTATATTTACTTTTCTCACAAATGCATTCCGGCCATGCATTTAAATCAAAGTTAATTTACCTATTTAAATATATTTAGTCACTTTTCTAATTAGCTATCATTTAAAGAAGCAAAACAATAATTATTTCTCACTTTTTCTCAAGTGATTCACGGTGACAGCACCTTTGGAGGCTTATTGGATAAGCTTTACAAAGCTTCCTAAGCACACCAACTAGATGTAATCCCAACCATTGAATGGATGGATGGTTAGGATAGTTTCCATGTGAATTTAATCACTTAATTGCACTCAAAACTCCTCACTAAGCAGCACCTTGGTATTCATTCTTCACTTTTATTTTCACTCTCCTCTACGTTGAAGACTTTCCATTTTCTCTCCAAAAACACCAAAACCCCAAGCTTCTTTCTTCTTCTATTTTCTTCTCTCTATTCGGTCAAGCTTCTTACCCACATAACCAAACCTCCATAATTTTTCCTCTTCATCTTTCTTAAATCAAAACCATATTTTAAACACTTTTTCTTCACAAGATCTTGCCAAAATCCTATTCTATCTAGTTCAAAATCCATCATTTTTCTTGTTTCCTCAAGGGTAAGTTTGGATTCTTTAATTTAAATTTTGATTTTTAAAATTTTTAACCATGATTGTTCCATGGTTTTTCCATATTAAACCTTGTATGAGTTTTTACTAATTGTTTTAAATTGTTAGGATTTTGTTTGGAGGCTACCCGAAATTTCAAGGAGAAGGAGGAGACTAACCTAGGTTATTTTGCTTCAAGAGGTAAGAGGGAGATTACCCTCATCAACCATGTGTTGGTGGTGAGGAATGTTTTTGTTCTGTGTATGAAGAATCCATGAGGATTCGGTTTGTGTAATTGTGGTGGTTTGAATTGTTGTGGCTTGTGTTAATTATTTGATTATTTAAGTGTTTTTCGGTTGGTGATTTATTTATTTTTATATGCATGATTATAGCTTTAGAATATTTTGCATGCCTATAGTGTTGAAATATGTGGCATATGTATTGTATGTGTTATTATAATTTTAGAAATGCATGAGCATTCCAAAGAATGCAAAACCCTAGGTTCGGTCATACCATTGAATGGAAGGAATTAAGGTGATTTACAATGTTTTTAATGAATATCAAATGAATTCAAGTGAATTAGAACAAAGAAATGAATTTTTGGAATTTTATTTATACTATGAGATTTCGGCCAACATGCCAAAAAGTGAGAAAAATTTGATTCTAAATAATCTAAGGCAAGTAAGCATGTTAAAGGAAATTTTATCAAAATGTTTTGATTATTAAAAATGAAATGGTCGAATTGAATTTTAGAAACTAATTTAAGTATTATTAGTATTTACAAAGATTATACATTAATTTGAAATATTTTACAAGATAGCTTGAAAAATAAAATATTTTAAATGGTTTTAAATTGCTTAATAATTTTGTTTATTAGTCAAAAACTATTTATTTGAGGAAAACAGAAAAGAAAATGATTTAAAAAGCTTATGCGATTGAGAAAATGATATAAAATTATTACGCGATTGAGGAAACAGCAAATTATATTTACGCGATTGGAAATGTGATATATATTGTGAAAATGACAAGATTTTGAAAATAAAATAAAATTTTTACGCGATTGACAAAAACAGCAAATTTTATTATTGGGCCAATGTGGTGAACCCAGATATATGAGAAGTTATGTTGCGCCAAGTGGGTGCTTATTGTGATTTGGTTGTATGAAAAAAATAGTGCGCCAAGTGGGAGCGTACTGTATTTTGAGATTTATGCCATTGAGGGCATTTACGTAACTATTTTCGCTATTGAGGGCGTTTTTGATATTATTTGAAATCTGAGGGTGTTTTTGTGATTATTTAAAGTTTGATGGCATTTTTGTAAATAATGAAAAGTTTGATGGCATTTTTGTATATAATGGAAGTTTAGTGGCGTTTTTGTAAATAATGGAGATTTGATGGTATTTTTGTAAATAATTGGAAATTGATGGCACATATATAAATAATTGAAACCTGAGGATATTTTGGTAATTACGCATTTGTTCATGCATTGAGTCGTGCAAATTGGTGATTTGATTGACGAGATGAATAACATCGTGTTGTCGATGTGATAGGCATAGTGTGTTCGGTTCGATATGGACTTGGAGTTCATAGTGTGCATTATTCCATATGTGTACGAAGGTAGCTTCCTTCACAGGTCTTGCGCGTGACAACACACTTACGTTTCTCGACAAAGACTATCCTTAATCAAGTTTTGAGAGGACTATCGATCGCCTACGTAGTATACAATTAATTGACCGTGTGTCCAGGTTGTATGCTATGCCATTATGTTTATTTTTCGTGGGCTATAGACACAAAGTATTGACAAATATGCAATGAAGCAATCACAATCTGATCACTATAGACACACAAAGTTTTGACAAAGGTAATAATGGTCGGGGTAGCCAAAGCTATAGACACAAAGTTTTGACAAAGGCAATAAATTTGGATTGGTAAGGCAAGACTAATAGAAGTCTCAACTCATTCTCTCTGATATCGTTGTGTGTATTGTAGCTCCATGGAGTAGGATTGTGTCACATTGCATATGTTTATATGTGGTACATTATTATTTTTTTTATCTGTGATCGTTTACCTATGATCTTTTATTTGGGATATTATATGTTGATATTGCATTTAATCTTTATTCTATATTATTATGATTTATTGTTATGGCATTTTATATAGTGTGAATTGTTATATCTATCCTGGTAATGTTATTGTGGTTTATTCGATTACAATATATGCTTATTAGAATTAATTGTAAATCGATAATATGACTAAATTCATGTATTGGTGATCATGTATGGAATGATCTAGTCATTCAGTATCATTCTTTGCTATCAGACTTGGTAAAGGTGAAAGGGGATCTCACCTCTTTATTGTATTGTTTTGTTTGGTTTGTATTGTTTAAATTCGTGTAGTAGGCGAAACGTATTTTGAGGCTTATTGGAGACAATATTCTGAAGATGGTGACAGCGTCAAGAAGTAATCTTCCAAGTTTCAACATGATGCAGTTGGTGAAGAAATGGAATTTTTTTTAGTTGAGTTTTATTCTTCCTTGTTAGTGTTATTACCGTGCTATTAGTAGTAACTTTCTTCGGGTTTACTACTGTTTCTCTGAGTCTGTAATTTTCATGTTTTAATTTATTGTTGATTATTTTGTGATGTATATGGCATATGTATGTTAATCAGTTCAATCTAATTTCATTGTTACTCTTAATTTTTGGTAAGTTTATATTTTTGCGAAAAAAAAATTTTAAAATTTGTATTTTGAAACTCAAGCTTTTATAAAATAATTATAATTGGTTTAAGTTTTTATTTTAAAATGTGACGCCCTAGGGAGGGTGTTACATTAGTTGGTATCAGAGCACGGTGAGTCTTTTTGGGGTTTGTGGTTAGGTCTGTCTTGTTTTTGTCGTGTAACTCTCTGTGTTTGGACTCCAAGAGGAGACAACGTTGTTTGAGATGGTTACTTTGGTTTCCATTGTATTATGATTCATCTGTCTTTGAAGAAAGGCGATGATTTGTAGTAAACGTACATGTGAGGAAGCAGGATGTGTTTCGACATCTCAAGTGGAATGGAACAACGATTCATCAAGTGGAGCAAAAGTGTTTTAGACTGAGGATCTAAATAAAGAAGTGTGTATCATAAAAAGGTGATCTTTTAACTATACTGTATAATTCTGAGAGTAACCTATTTCTTTATGGCATATAATTGTGTGGGTCAATTAGAGTTTTCTGTGTCTTCATTATTTTTTTGACCTGGTTGTTTCTATTTCTATTGCTAAAACATCGGGTTGAGGACTTGAGTTGCTTAAACCATCCTAAGTCTGTTAAATAATTGCATCTTTTCTGTTGATTCAATTTATATGCTTCTTTTTCAAAACAAACACAATCTAAAAAAAATATGGATTGGGTATTTTTCTAACCATCCATGCTCTGTTAGACTAGTTGGTCAAATTGTTTAAGTTAAAAAGTTTACTTCTAAATTTATCGGACCATATCAATTTCTCTATTGGATAGGTTCGGTGGTATGGGTGATTCTATTATCTCTTATTTCTATGTTTTCATGATATCATTCATATGCCGCAATTGCAGAAATATACTTTGGTTTAACTCATTCTTTTATGACTAATTGACTATTTGGGTTAATTAGAATTACTGGTATCTTTGTTACCTTTTAACTTATCTATTTCTACTTTTGTTATCAAATCCGTTATTACTATCTAGTTCCTTAAATAATCTTTTCGGTTAATCTAAATTGTCTACCTCTTTCATAGGATAGATGTGATCTTATATATGGATTGGTTATTTTAATCATATCCTGTAAATTGTTTCAGTAGAATTTTAGTGTCTCAGAAAACTCATTCTTAAAATCAGGCAATGTCAAATTCTTTGTTGGACATGTCTGGTAACAATTCAAATAGTTTCTCTACCTTTTCTTTCTAAATCTTTATAATATCTTTTCGTATATTGAAATTGCAAAAGAAAGGATATTCAGAGTTAAAATCGTGTCATAGTATCGATACGATATGTGTTAAAAAGAGAACTTAAAAGAGAACTTGTATTGTGAGGCACTTCCTGTTAAAAGCAAAGGCAAGAGACTGAAGCTGTACAAAGGCATGGAAATTTCAAGTGATACTGATCAGAGTGGCGTAGCGGAAGTGTGGTGGATAGTATCTTTCATCCTTCTTTTGAGAAACATGCTAAATATTTTAGTGTGGTACTCCATGTTTTACGCGACGCAAGGAGTTTTCGTTGGTCGAGGTAATCTGAAATGACATAGGTAAAGTAAGCGATGATGCAAGAGTAGTATCCGAGACTATTCTAAAACTGTTACGAATTTCGGGGGCGAAATTCTTTTTAGGAGGGGAGAGTTGTAACACCCCAATTTTTGGGTAAAAGACCGATGTATCCTTATTTTACTATTTTTTTTGTTTTTCTGTATGAAATACAGACATATAATACTGTCTGTTATTTTATTTGACCGTTTTGAGTGTTTTGCTTCGTGATGGGGAAAATGAAAAAATGACCATTTCATCCCGAATGTACTGTTTTTGATTTTTCTACATGATACAGTGTTTGATATTACTGTCTGTAATTTTATTTGGACTTTTTGTGAGATTTGCTCCGGGACAGGAAAATAATAATTTTTTTGGTCAGAAAAATATTATTTTAATTAATTAGAGTTGGGGGATCTTACTAAACCCAATTCTGATTGATATATAAATTAGTTTCGTAATTTTTAGAATTTAACTGTGCGATAAAATAATTTTTAGTATTATTTTATTACTCAATATAAATTTTGACAATGTGGACATATTGTGTGTGGGACCCACGTATAAATAAAGTAACCAATAGAAACAAGAAACTTGGACCAATAGAAATAAGACACCTGAAGTCAAACTAATAAAGAGAAGTCAACAAAAGTGGCTTGACCATTTTGGACCATTAGATTTAATCTTGGTGGATAAGCTTGAATAATGACCATAGATTTGATAAAAGACTAGGATTGAATCTTGGTGGATAAATAATTGAATGATGACCATAGATTTGATGAATTGCTAGGATTGAATCTTGATGGATAAGCTTTGAAGATGACCATGGATTTGATCAATGATAGGATTTAAAGATGAATCAATTAGGTAGGATTAAGTCAAAAGTTGTAGGTTTGACTTTAGGATTAGTAATTAATTAAGCTTAGTTTGACTAGATTAATTACTTAATTTGCAAACTAATTAAACTAGTTTAGTTATAAAATAATTATAATCTAAATATTAATTAGATGTGCTAATATTGTTTAGAGATTATAAAATATGTAATTATGTGTCTAAGTAATTAGTTATGTAATTAGATAAATAATTAAGTAGACTAGTTTAATTCTTAACTAATTATAATCTAAATGTTAATTAGATATATTAATATTAACTAAAGGTTATGATATATGTTAATATATGTTAAATTAATTAGTTATGTGATTAGTATATTAATTAAGATTTGTTAAGATAATTAACCTAACTAATTAACCAATTTATTAGCATATAATTAGATATATATGGAAAACAATTTTTATACTTAATTAGTGAAGGATTTACACGGTTGGGCAGCTGCAATATTGGAGGCAAAATGGAATATTCAAGAACATGTGACAAGGCTTGGAGTAGCCAATAGGAAACAAGCTTAGTGATTAAGATTTAATCTTGACCCTTGATGGATTCTAAGGCTTAGATGGAGTCTTGGAGAGTCAAAATTGGTGGCCTTTTTGCATGTGCTTCCACGGCATTTCACTTTTGGAGGAATCCTATAATTAGCCAATTCATGTTATATTTACTTTTCTCACAAATGCATTCCGCCATGCATTTAAATCAAAGTTAATTTACCTATTTAAATATATTTAGTCACTTTTCTAATTAGCTATCATTTAAAGAAGCAAAACAATAATTATTTCTCACTTTTTCTCAAGTGATTCACTACTGACAGCACCTTTGGAGGCTTATTGGATAAGCTTTACAAAGCTTCCTAAGCACACCAACTAGATGTAATCCCAACCATTGAATGGATGGATGGTTAGGATAGTTTCCATGTGAATTTAATCACTTAATTGCACTCAAAACTCCCTCACGGCAAATTTGGTATTCATTCTTCACTTTTATTTTCACTCTCCTCTACGTTGAAGACTTTCCATTTTCTCTCCAAAAACACCAAAACCCCAAGCTTCTTTCTTCTTCTATTTTCTTCTCTCTATTCGGTCAAGCTTCTTACCCACATAACCAAACCTCCATAATTTTTCCTCTTCATCTTTCTTAAATCAAAACCATATTTTAAACACTTTTTCTTCACAAGATCTTGCCAAAATCCTATTCTATCTAGTTCAAAATCCATCATTTTTCTTGTTTCCTCAAGGGTAAGTTTGGATTCTTTAATTTAAATTTTGATTTTTAAAATTTTTAACCATGATTGTTCCATGGTTTTTCCATATTAAACCTTGTATGAGTTTTTACTAATTGTTTTAAATTGTTAGGATTTTGTTTGGAGGCTACCCGAAATTTCAAGGAGAAGGAGGAGACTAACCTAGGTTATTTTGCTTCAAGAGGTAAGAGGGAGATTACCCTCATCAACCATGTGTTGGTGGTGAGGAATGTTTTTGTTCTGTGTATGAAGAATCCATGAGGATTCGGTTTGTGTAATTGTGGTGGTTTGAATTGTTGTGGCTTGTGTTAATTATTTGATTATTTAAGTGTTTTTCGGTTGGTGATTTATTTATTTTTATATGCATGATTATAGCTTTAGAATATTTTGCATGCCTATAGTGTTGAAATATGTGGCATATGTATTGTATGTGTTATTATAATTTTAGAAATGCATGAGCATTCCAAAGAATGCAAAACCCTAGGTTCGGTCATACCATTGAATGGAAGGAATTAAGGTGATTTACAATGTTTTTAATGAATATCAAATGAATTCAAGTGAATTAGAACAAAGAAATGAATTTTTGGAATTTTATTTATACTATGAGATTTCGGCCAACATGCCAAAAAGTGAGAAAAATTTGATTCTAAATAATCTAAGGCAAGTAAGCATATTAAAGGAAATTTTATCAAAATGTTTTGATTATTAAAAATGAAATGGTCGAATTGAATTTTAGAAACTAATTTAAGTATTATTAGTATTTACAAAGATTATACATTAATTTGAAATATTTTACAGTAGCTTGAAAAATATTTTAAATGGTTTTAAATTGCTTAATAATTTTGTTTATTAGTCAAAAACTATTTATTTGAGGAAAACAGAAAAGAAAATGATTTAAAAAGCTTATGCGATTGAGAAAATGATATAAAATTATTACGCGATTGAGGAAACAGCAAATTATATTTACGCGATTGGAAATGTGATATATATTGTGAAAACGACAAGATTTTGAAAATAAAATAAAATTTTTACGCGATTGACAAAAACAGCAAATTTTATTATTGGGCCAATGTGGTGAACCCAGATATATGAGAAGTTATGTTGCGCCAAGTGGGTGCGTATTGTGATTTGGTTGTATGAAAAAAATAGTGCGCCAAGTGGGAGCGTACTGTATTTTGAGATTTATGCCATTGAGGGCATTTACGTAACTATTTTCGCTATTGAGGGCGTTTTTGATATTATTTGAAATCTGAGGGTGTTTTTGTGATTATTTAAAGTTTGATGGCATTTTTGTAAATAATGAAAAGTTTGATGGCATTTTTGTATATAATGGAAGTTTAGTGGCGTTTTTGTAAATAATGGAGATTTGATGGTATTTTTGTAAATAATTGGAAATTGATGGCACATATATAAATAATTGAAACCGAGGATATTTTGGTAATTACGCATTTGTTCATGCATTGAGTCGTCTACAAATTGGTGATTTGATTGACGATGAATAACATCGTGTTGTCGATGTGATAGGCATAGTGTGTTCGGTTCTCGATATGGACTTGGAGTTCATAGTGTGCATTATTCCATATGTGGACGAAGGTAGCTCCTTCAGGTCTTGGTGCGTGACAACACACTTATGTTTCTCGACAAAGACTATCCTTAATCAAGTTTTGAGAGGACTATCGATCGCCTGTAGTATATAATTAATTGACCGTATGTGTCTGGGTTGTATGCTATGCCATTATGTTTATTTTTCGTGGGCTATAGACACAAAGTATTGATGAAGTCTGATAATAGCAATCACAACGGTCACTATATAGACACAAAGTTTTGACAAGGTCAATAGTGGTCGGGGTAGCCAAAGCTATAGACACAAAGTTTTGACAAGGTAATAAATTTGGATTAGGTGGGGTACTAATAGAAGTCTCAACTCATTCTCTCGATATCGTTGTGTGTATTGTAGCTCCATGGAGTAGGATTGTGTGTCACATTGCATATGTTTATATGTGGTACATTATTATTTTTTTTTATCTGTGATCGTTTACCTATGATCTTTTATTTGGGATATTATATGTTGATATTGCATTTAATCTTTATTCTATATTATTATGATTTATTGTTATGGCATTTTATATAGTGTGAATTGTTATATCTATCCTGGTAATGTTATTGTGGTTTATTCGATTACAATATATGCTTATTAGAATTAATTGTAAATCGATAATATGACTAAATTCATGTATTGATCAGTGTGTGTATGGAATGATCTAGTCATTCGTATCATTCTTTGCTACCAGATCTTGGTAAAGGTGAAAGGAGATCTCACCTCTTTATTGTATTGTTTTGTTTGGTTTGTATTGTTTAAATTCGTGTAGTAGGCGAAACGTATTTTGAGGCTTATTGGAGACAATATTCTCAAGATGGTGACAAAAGTCGAAAGTAATCTTCCAAGTTTCAACATGATGCAACATTGGTGAAGAAATGGAATTTTTTTAGTTGAGTTTTATTCTTCCTTGTTAGTGTTATTACCGTGCTATTAGTAGTAACTTTCTTCGGGTTTACTCTTTTGTTTTCTCTCGAGTCCTGTAATTTTCATGTTTTAATTTATTGTTGATTATTTTGTGATGTATATGGCATATGTATGTTAATCAGTTCAATCTAATTTCATTGTTACTCTTAATTTTTGGTAAGTTTATATTTCTGCGAAAAAGAAATTTTAAAATTTGTATTTTGAAACTCAAGCTTTTATAAAATAATTATAATTGGTTTAAGTTTTTATTTTAAAATGTGACGCCCTAGGGAGGGTGTTACAGCAGCAACCTCAAAAGTCATTGCAAATCTTTTTGTAACATGACTTATGCCAATGGAATGTGGCGACATTTGTGTCACTGGAAAAAATGACCTTCCCAATGACAAGAAACCTTTAGCAGCGACGTTTGTTGCTGGAAAAAACCTTACACCAAAAAAGGTCCTTTTTTTTCAACTAGTCATAAAGTGAAAGTTGTAAAAGGTTGAAAGATAAACCTAAGAGTTAGTTTCACTGTAGACAAGCACGTAGTGTATGAATAAGTGTAACACCCTAATTCGATTGCTATAGCATATCCATAATATACATAAGTAAACAAGATTAGGCGCATCACTTCTAACTTTTAAACATCATTAAACCTTTATAATAATTATACATATCGAAATATAGAGTCTTGAAAGGAAAGTAGTTGAACTATACAAGATAATTATATATCTAAAAAAATTGATTCTTTACTAAAATATATATCAAGTATAAATAACTAGTACATCAATAAGTGTATGAATACAAACTAAGCTTTCATGGCATATGTACAAAATACACAAGTAGAAAATAAATATTCTACTCTAAGTCACCAACTTTACTTCCTCTCCTTAAAAGGATTGCGATTTGAAAATTATCATAGAAACAAACAAAGGGGTGAGAATTCAAAAAATTTTAGTAGTATAACACAAACAACGACAATCATAATACAATTCTATGATAAATACATGTAGTTAACATCTCGTATGAAATTATGTGTGAATGCTCATAAAATGACAAATGTTAATGCTTATGAAATGTCATGTCCTTCGACAAAGGATTTTTCTTACTCATTTGACCTTAGCAAAGTGCTTTTCTTGCTCATTTACCCTTAGCAGAGTGTTTTTCCCACTCCTCTACTAAATAATTTATCTTTGGCAAAATGCTTTTCTTGCTCCTTTGCCCTAACAAGATGTTTTTCTTACTCTGTTGTTTCACTTTATGTTATGCTTATGTCATGACATTCTAAATTCTATTATTCGAATAGCTCTCTTAGCATTTTCAAATAACCTCAAAAATATATCGCTAGATTATGCCTTTAAAATAGCTCATTGCCTTTTTTATTAGAATTGAAAACATGTTATTCAATTAGTTCTCATAGTCTATTCAAATAGCCTCGAAAAGCATGTCATTTTGGAATGGCCTATTCATATAGCTCACTTAGTCTATTTGATTAACATTGGAAATATGTCATTCCTAGACTACCGTTCAAATAGCTACCATGATCTTTTGATTAGCATCAAAATCATGCCATTCATATAGCCCACTTAGTCTACTCGATTAACATAAATAGTCTGCCCTTCTGAATTATGTTGATCAAATAGCTCTCCTAGTGTATTCAATTAGCCTCAAAATTATGTCATTCCAATAGCTCTTAGTCAATTCAATTTATCATCAAAAAAATGTAATTCGAATAGTTGACACATCATATTTGGAACATTATATGATATTCTATTTAAATTGCTCCTTGGTCTATTCGAACAAAATAATGCAAAAAGGCATTCTGGTGCATCAGAATATTAATTTTCCTATTTTATTTCATTTTCATACCAACCCTTTTACTACAAACATTTATTTATACAATAAATTATGTAGTAAAGTATTGAAAAATTATCAACAACAAGTTCTAGTAGTTGTATTCATGCATATACATGTCCATACAAAATCTATGCTTATGTCTCATCAAACATATCTCTTATTACACACAAACATGATTTTCATTGAGTTTCATGAAAAACTTCATTTTGTCCCTTTCTTGTTAGTTTTCATGAAGCAAAGAATGATAAAACATAGAAAATAAACACAACAACCCCTACCTCAACTCCTTAAAGTGATGATAGGATATAGTTCTTTCTTGATTTCCCTTTCCATCTTTCTCTTCCGTTTCTTTCTTTTCCTTTCTTTCTCTCCTTTATCCTCTGTTCTGTCGTTTGTTACATATGAGGTGAGAGATAAGTAAGAAAAGATGAGAGTAAAAGTCAAAGACGGTGAAAAGGAGGAACTAGGATAATATCATTTGACTTTGGGTGACTCTTTGGAAATCTTATACCTCTTAAAGTATTTTAGTCTTTTGTATTATAAAAAATGCCTAACTAACTCAATTAACTCTTAAAAAATTTACCTTATCACATTCTATTTTTTTGTGACCTAAAAATAAATTCTCCACATTTATAATTCAGAGAGTCACTAGAATTAACAAGTAACTTATACTAGTGTGAAAGTACTTCAATAACCATAATTAAAACTAGTAGGTTATAGAGGATGTTACAATAAGCACATGGTTACAAATTTGAATCCTAACTATGATTGATAATTATTTAGAGTCAAGTCACAAAAAATATTTCTATGAATTCTTTAGTTCCAAAATAAAAAATATACCATTGACCGGATAAGCTAAATATATTAATCAAAATATATGAGTAAGTTGACTTAGAGATCACAACACCACAATCTTAAAAAAAAAGGCTAGACAGATTTGTATTTTATTCAACTTAATTATTTGTGAGTTGTTTTGTATAACGTAAATATTATTTATTTAAATATAAATTACTTCACTAATAAATTTATTTATTTTTTTGACTAAAATTAAGTTAAATTCATCTAAAATTAAGTTTATAAAACTTAATCCAAACACACATGCAATTGAGATTGGGATAATAAGGCAAGCTGAAGGGTGTTGATACCTAATTTTGGCCATAAAATTTTGTCACTTAATCAAGGATTAACGCTTAATTGCAGTGTTGTGAGCGCTTGGTTTGCTTGGTCATTTTTTTTATTTGTGCAAACAAAAACAAAAAATAAACAAAAAATATAATAATAAAAACAAAAAAATAAAATAAAAATAAAATAAAAAATAATAAGTAATAAAACACGATTGCCTTCTATTGTTATAAGAAAAATAATAAAAAAAAAGCAAGCAAGCAGAGGGGAGCGTAGCTTTCTCTTAGTGCGTGCATCGGTCCGGCTCCTCAAGATTCTCGTTACGCACATCTCGGGAGTCACATGTCATAGATGGGGAAAGGGCAGCAGGCATTGGAGAAGGAGGAGCTTGGAGCAGAGAGCAGCAAGCACAAATGAAGGAATGTTATGGTGACCCAAGCTGGGTCAACCCTGGCAGCCTCTCCACCTCAGACAGGGGAGACCTCCGTTTTTCAGATACAAAGACAAGCAAAGGGGGGATTGAGATTTTGTCCAGGGACAAAGACCACACCTTGGCTCTCACAGAGAACCGATCTCCAGAGCCAACATCACAGCATCACCTCAGCAAACCAACCCTTCTCCCTATCGACTCCATTCACGTTTGCACACAACCTCATCCAACCATCACCCTCAAGCTTCCATACCCTCATTACCACCAACAACACCAAGCTCCAAAACATAGCTCCTCCATAACCATACGTCCACCTTCATCATTCGATCCTTCAATACCCTCCCGCAACCCAAAACAGAACCACCCTTACCTTCAACCCCCAAACCAAGCGGCAACACCGCGAAGCCACCACGAAAGCATCACCTTCTTCCATCTTCCTTTGCCACCATCACCACCCAAAAACCACCTTTCATCACTTCCATCTCCAACCTCCATTCACGTGAAAAGCCAACACCATCTAATCACCCACAACCCACCAACTCGGTGAGTCACCACCATCTCACCTTCAACCCCCAACCACACAACCTCACCCAAGCTCCAAAACATAACCCATCACCAATAAACCCAAAGAGCTACCCCTTGACCGTTTCCTCCACCAAGCACAAATCCATAGCAGCACCGCGAGCTCAAGTCTCCTCACCATCACCGTGTCCGGATCTGAACCCGCCGTGCCGTGACCACCACACGACCCCGCCGTCAACCGCGCGACAGCCACGCTAGACCCGGCCGGCACCCCATCTCCGGAACCGCACCACGTGACCTCTAGCCCAGATCTGCTCCACCGTTGCCGTTCGCACTGCTCCGCACTGCTTAGAGCCGCGACACCGCTCCAGCCCGTCGTCACCGTCAAAACCAGATCCGGTGACCCAGACCGTGCTACCACGCCACCCAGACCAAAACGTCCAGATCTGCGCGTCCGCGACTCGCGCGTCCCTCACCACGCTGCCTCGCCGCGAAATAGCCAAGCACGCGACTTGTGCATCACTGTGAGCCGCCCTCTAACTCCCCTTGTTTCCTTTCTCTCCTTGCGTTGTTTTTCACTTACAGAGACCAAAAGTCTCTTCCTTTTTTAATTTGCATTTGTCTCTTCGTTCTTTCTTTCTTTTTTTTAACCTTTTGTTTTCCTTTTTATTCTACCTTTTTTGTTATTTTTATTTTTAATGTAGCTGTTACCTTTTTTTTTTACTATTCCTTTTCAATTGGGCTTATGTGAAAAAAAAAAAGAGAAAAGGAAAGATTCACTATCTTGTGCTTGGGTTAAAAAAAAATGGAGCTAAGAATTGTTAAAAAGATAAAAATAAAATGATAAAAAAGGGTAAAAAAAAGGGGATATAAAAATTAAAATACGAAAAAATAAAAATTTAGAATAAAAAAAAAAAAAAGTTAAGGCATAGTGTTTGTTTCTAAATAATAAAAAAATAGATGTTAAAAATAAAAAATAATAGAATTTGTTTTGAGTTGTTGTATTTAATTTGGGTTTTTTTTTATATACATTTATTTATTGTATTCATTTGGTTCGTGATATGACAATGTGTTGTTTGTATTTATTTGTTTGTTCTTGTGCGTTTATTTTTTTTAATAATAAAAAAAATAAAAAAGGGTCTTTTAATCAATGCAATGATTAATTATGGTGATTGAATAGCGGATGCTATTTTCAACGTCATTTGAATCATAAGGGTTTATTAAGTAGCCTAGTGCTAACTTGAACCCTGTGCAAGAATAATTTTGTTTTCAAACAAAAGTTTGTTTTTCTCTTCTTAATTAAAGTCAATCAACTCGCAATAATTTTCTAAAGAACTACGTGACTTTGAGTTCTCCATTGCACTAGGAGATACGTAGGAGCAGAAATCCATTTCTGTCAAGCCAAAAAAATAAATTTTCATAATTTGGTTGTTTCTTTTACTTCTTTTCAAAAAAAAATAAAAAAATAAAAAAAAATGATTACAAAGTCTTTTGTTTAAAGGGGTTAAAATAAATATATCTGAGATTATTAAAATTTGCACAACTAACTCAAGGTACCGTTCATGGAACGGGCAGTGTAGGGTGCTAATACCTTCCCTACCTGTAATCGACTCCCGAATCCAAACTCAATTTTCAAAAGACCAGTTTTCCTGATTAAAGGGTTTTTCTAATGTTTTCCTAATTTAAATAAACATTGGTGGCGACTCCATTGTTTTTTATATTTTTGGTCGTCCCATCGCGATCCCGATTGCGACAAAGGGGAATCTAACATAGTTTCCACTTTCCAAAGAATTGAAGAATTGGAATATATTGAGAGATGGTGGTCGGTTTAAAGATTGAAATTGGACGATACAGATAAAGAGAGACCGTGGACGGTAAAATTAGAACCTACTTCGACAAGCCATGTTCCCTGGCTAGTCGAACCAGTATAACCATTATCGTTCGGGAGACCATCGCCTATATCTGCTTTCGGTGCTTTGTCTTTGCCTTGTGATCTCCTTCAAAGTAACTTACATATACATCCTTTTGTAAGATAGTTAAGATCATATATTCATTCTTCTTTTAAAACAATGGAGTGCTTATTGGAACTCTTATTTGTTTGTTGCTACTGTTTTTTCAACTAACTTTTTCTCATTTTTTCCTAAATATCATTTATTGAATAGATAATTGAATCTAATACATTCATTAACAAATAAAGAAGATTTAGAAAAATAATAATAATAATTAATTTGATAGGACTGTCAATAGATGCAACTTAAAAATATCTTCACCTTTTTTAGTATTCATATTTTCATTTTTTAACCAAAATAATAATATATAATAATTTTTTCGAACATGAATTAATAAATAATAATGAATTACCTCTCATGTAGCAAAAAATAAAATTTGAATTAACTCTCTTCTAGTAGTATAATTTATATTTGGAAGCAATAAATGTAAGATTTTACCTTTTTTTAAATCAAATTCTTAAATTATGAGAAATATTGTAATTATTCATTTTATTTGGTTTTATTTTTCAATTCCTTTTAATCATGTGATAATAATTAATATAATTATTTACATAATATATTTTTATTTTTTAATAAAATTAGTAATTTTTGAAGTTTTCTTATTTCATACTTAAAATATAATAGTTTTCATATTATATTAAATTTTTAGTTGACATGATTTATTAGATTGAATGACCAAGTTATTTGATTACAAGTGTTTAGTCCTTACATAATATTGTTACATAATAAACAAGCTGTTAGAAAAATAGTAATGTAAGGATATATAATAAAAACATTTCTTGTACCAAAAAGAGAGAGAGAGAACATTTCTCATAGTTTGAGAATTGAATACTTGTAATAATCTCAAAGTTTAACAGAGATTTTTTTTTGAAAAATAAATACACGGGTTTAGGATTTTTTTTTAAAAATATGATATTTTATAAATATTAACCTATATTTGTTTACAAAACCATTTTTAGTCAAATCACATATTTTACAAGAGAAATCAAATTTTGCGAAGGATAAATCCATCACAAAACAGTAAAAAGTAGTGACAAAATCAGGATTTGCGGTAGATTCGAATCGGTCTTAAATTTGTAGTGGCTAGATTTGCCACAAAGCTGCCATAAATTGCTCTGGTCAGTTATCGACAATGTCATTGGTGAAGCACATTTGTGGCAAAAATTTCGGTCACAAACTTGCAAAAGATATAATCTACTGCAAATTTGTGACAGAAACTTTGAAATTTGAGAATGACAAATCCGCTGCAACTTTGTGGCAGATTATGTCCTTCACAAATTTGAGGTAAAAAATTGCAGAATCAATTTTTTTAAAAAAAATTGAAATACACTACTCCACCTCATCTTCACCATAGTTTCATTCTATTATTCAACGAAAAACATATGATATAAAATTAACTAATCTATAATAACCAATTAATTAAATAAACAATTTAAATCCACAACCAATACATCAAATAAAAAATTCAAATCACAAACAACATATAATATGAAATATTTCAAAACCACAAACTAACAGTATTCAAATCAACAACCAAAAAATACTCAAATCTACAACTAATCCACAATTTAGATAGTACATACAAATAACAAGGCTAAAAAAATATAGAAAAACCACCATTTATCTCAACATTTTTCGTGACTATTTGAAGTTGTAAGTGGTTGCTTTGTCTTGATCGTGGTCGAAGCTTGGTCGGCGGTAGAGGAGCAATGGTGGAAGATATTGGTTGGTAGTGGAGGAGCAATTGTGGAAGATATTGGTTGGTAGTGGACGAGCAAAACAGTTGAGCAGTGCTTGGATGGTGTCATCGTATCTGCCACAAAAATCTACTGCAAAGTTATTTGCCCAAAATCCGTCACAATTTGTGAAGGATGTTTCCATCACAAATTTCTTATCACTAAAAATCAATTTTCTTGTAGTTTGTAACTCACTACTGCAAGAGCATTTATTCTTTCTATTATTATTCTTTGAGTTTTGCTAACAGGTGTCTACTTGTTAAGGAAACTAAAAAGGATGTGTATCCATCACAAATTTCTTATCACTAAAAATCAATTTTCTTATAGTTTGTAACTCACAACTCTCAAGAGCATTTATTCTTTCTATTATTATTCTTTGAGTTTTGCTAACAAGTGTTTACTTGTTAAGAAAACTAAAATATAAAGTTTTTTTTTCTCCGTGCAGTATCCCTCCCCTCAAAAGGCGAATAATTAATTTGCCGCAGTACTATTAGCTCCGAAGAGGGTGACTGCTCCCAACTCTGCATTTTTCTCTATATACATGAATCAGGAATTAGACCCTTGACCACATGCTTAAGGTGTCCAAACTCATTACCACTTAGACTAAGGCAAGTTAGTAAACTAAAATATAAAGTTTTAAATGAACAAATTTTTTTTTTTTGAATTTTTGATATATTAAATACATAATTGTTATCTAAAACTTCTTATTTTAACTTCTCCTTATCCTTTTGTAGTCTGTCGGTTATATATTATTGCAAGTCTGAATGCATTGCCATAAATTAAAAGATAATAACCAATAATTTGAGTTGTGGAGAGTATGAGAATCATTTTGCGTTTTACACCACAAATACTTAGAGGGATCATACCCTAATCAGATAGGCAAAGAGGATACACGGCATTCTATAATAAGCTTATCAAGTTGAAGGAACAAAATTATCAAATAATGCATACGGAACTAGATTCACAGTACACCGACTTACCTTTTGAATTCTATCATATCTGATGCGAATTATATTGGATTATCATGTTGAGATCAACGAAGTAGGATCTAGTCACTTTTATGGCACTATTTGAATCCATTCCCAAACTTATGACCTTTATTTAGATTTTTTTACATATTCCGATTACTTAAATAGCTCAAGTGTAATCCAAAGTTTTTAAAAGAATTTGATCTTGAAAATCATGATGATTACAAATATGATTTTACCTTCGAGTTTTACAAACTATAAGATATGGTTTATTTTTTCTTTTTTATTTTAACTTCTAAACTGAATATGACGTATAATGCAATTGACTGAGGCTAGAAAGGTTTATCTTTGCAACTGGATTAAGACTCTAAGGTGTTATTATGCATTTAAAATTGAAGATTCTCATAATTTAGAAGAAAAAAGATAAAATAAGCGAGCTCGTGAAAAGTTATAAAAGATCAAGTATGGTCCATAATTCATAGCACACATTGTATATGGAATTGAAAAAGGAATTATTACTTACTTTTATTTGTTAAAAAGCAAAATGGGGGGAGAGAGAGAGAGAGAGAGAGAGAGTTTTGGGAATTAGATTCGCCTAGAATTTTATTTTTCTACTTTTAAGACTGAGATATCCGGAGCTTAATAGAATAGGTGACCACAATAACCCAAATCTTGGCCCGCTAAGAGTGGCTACACTTACGATATCACTATTATATGAATCTCAAGTCTCAATTAATTATTTTTGCAGCTAGCCCGATAGACGAGTTTGTGACCATTTTCAATTTCTATCCAATTTCGACTTTTTTAAAAGATAAATTTGAATATATTCCATCAATTAATTAATCAAGACTAAACCTAATAATTAAATTTAAGAACTCAAATGAAGATCAATATAATTATTGATTTATGATAAAAAGTTGCTTTAATTACTAGATGGACAGGACTAATTAACGTGTATTAGTTCGAGTAGAAGGAATTCAGATCTCTTAAACATATGATTTTAAATTCGATTATGAAATTTATATATATAAAAATAATATTATTTAGAAGAATTTTTATTTAAATACTTAATTGTATTTCAAAATATTAATGTTTCACTTATTGAGTATAAACCAAAATTACTAGATGGGCACGCCTTGATATTGTTCTTTTAATCCATAATAATAATTAAATATTCCTCTTGGCTTCACATGTAGAGCTGCAGATGAAGCTAAGGGATCCACTTCTTCTCTATAAAAGGACACTTGGGTCTCTTCCTTTGAAGCAACAAACCTGCAGACAACCCAACTACATTGATAAGCTACTCCAATATATTTTCGACACCTATGGCACCTCCTCCAGCAGACCTTAGGAAGATCGGTGTAGAAGGCTTTGCTCTGATAGACAAGCTCTACGGTCCATCCAGAAGGAGCAGTACTAGTGCCAATGATGGATTCCCAGCTGGGCGACGAGAACGTTCTTGGGTGATTCATCAAGTGCCTAATGATGAGATGGAAGAGCCCGCTATGAATAGCAGAGAGGCAGCTGTTCACTTTGGTGGGATGGCAGTTGTAAATTACCCGAAGGGAAAACCCCAAAATCGTTGGGGCAGACCCATTAAACCCTAAGGCTTAAGCACTTTAGTTTAAATGCCATCAGTTATTATATTCAAGTGGGTCTCTGTTTCATGTAGGTTACTCTTGTATGGTATATATGTAGGAAAAAGCTCGAAGACCTGCGAATATGTGTAAATCAAGGTCTTCTGCAGCTGAGGAAGGGAACATATCTAGTTTAATAAGTACTCTGTAGTTTGTGTACTATGACTTAAGTCTTAAGTGGATGTATGGAAAGTACCTTTTATCTACTTATCTATGGTGTTCTCATGATCTACTTCCCAACTGTTTTCTATAAAAGTCATCAATCACCAGAAATATACATCTCTTCTCATAATTTAACATATATATGAAGTACTTTACTTCGTTACAATCTTTGTCTCTTTATTCCACATCAGTAAAAAAAAACATGCATGGTAGTATGATTAAAAAACATGCATAGTAGTGTGATTAACATGACACTGATTAGTGATTGCAAAATGGGTTTTTCAATAATTATTGATCACTTAATTGCGTGATTCCTCTGCCAGGTCAAGTATAAATAAACAATTTTTCTTGACATGTTTTCAATAAGTGTCATGTCATTTGTATATGCATATGCTAACAACTTTGGATGTCGTTGGGAATAGTAGAACAATGCAAGTTATAAGCCAACGACAAAGATTATTGTGGGGATAAGCGTATCAATATGGCAACAACTACAATCGTCACTGGGACAAGTATACGCATATGCCAGCGACTTTGGATGTCATTGAGAATAGTATAATAGTGCAAGCTATATGCCAGCAAAATGATTATCACGGGGATAGGCTAGCAAAATGGCAATAATTACAATTGTCGTTGGGTTAAGTATATGCATATGCCAACGACTTTGGATGTCGTTGGGAATAGTAGAACAGTGCAAATATCTTCACTGATATTAATTTCGTTATAAAAAGTGTATATAAAAATCTAATATTTAAAAAAAAAAATCATTCGTAGCGACAATATGCAAGGGAAATTTTTTTACTAGCTTAAATACTTATCCCAACGACACTTTTTTGGTAGCGCAAAAATGTTGCTTACTGCAACGATGGTTATCATTAGGAATTTTATGATATAGCAACAACTTAGGTTATTTATGGCAACAATAATATTTGCGGCCAAAATTTAGGAACACATTGCCATATGGCAGCGACTTACGTCGCTGGGAAATGTTTGCCATCTGGGAACGACATCAGTCGTTGGGAAAATGTGACTTCTGCACTACTAGAAATTTGGGTTTTAGAGACCGATTTATTTCGGTCTCTATAGAGATCGAAATAGAGACCGATTAAAAAACAAAAATCTAATTTGCTACCGAAATAAAATCGATCTCTAATTCAGTCTCTAAATTGTTTAGAGATTGAATTAGAGACCGATATTTCAGTCTCTAAATAAAAATATTTACAAAAAAAATTTAATAGATAGCGACCGCAAATTCAGTCACTAAAAAATAAAAAATAATAAAAATTTATCTTATTGTCAGAGACCGATATTTCGGTCTCTAAATAACAAAATTTATAAAAAATTAAATAATTAGCGACCAAAAATCTGGTCGCTAAAATAAATAAATACAAAAAAGAAGTGTTAGAGACCAAAATTTTGGTCTCTAAATAAAAAAATTAATAAAAAAATAAGAAAAATATGTAGCGACCGAAAATGCGGTCGCTGAGCCTTGTCGCGTTTTAAGCTTTCTGTGTACCCTTTCCCTCTGCCTTTTTTTTATCCATTTCATTTTCTCCCATTTTTAACCTAACAGAGCACTTGCCGCTGCTCGTCACCCCTGCCGCCGCTTGCCGCTGCTCGTCACCCCTGCCACCGCTTGTCCTCTCTAGCTTGTTCACCCTCGCTATTCTCCTTCGCTCGTTCACCCTCGCTGTTCTCCCTTGCTCGTTCACCCTCGCTGTTCTCCCTCGCTCGTTTGTGCGCTCTAGCTCATAAATCATTATCTTTACAGAAGGATGCGCGGTAGCAGCTGCTGCAGCTGTTTCATTCAGCAGCAAAGTGCCTTTTTTTGCTTCAAATTATGGGAGGGCCGGTTCTGAAAGTGGATCCAGAACATGGATTTCAGGAGCTCTCGCTCTTCCCGCTGCAGTTTGGACAAGATTAACTCTTGAAACAATTCTGCTTTCTGTTTTCACTTTTTTTTTGCTACTGTTTAAATCCATGAAGACAAATAAATACATATTATATTTGCTATGAATTGCCATATCTTATCGTGCATACCAGTTTGTGAACTACTATGTATATTTATGTTTGGATCAAGGTGATTTGGAATTTGGTGGTGGTTAGGGCATATAGGGATGGAGATAACAAGAGGGTTCTTGGGGGATTGAAGGTGAAGAATGTGGTGATTGGAGTTGACTCTGATTTGAAGGTTTCTGGATTGTTCTTTGCAATTGGGCACGAGCCTGCAACGAAGTTCTTGGATGGTCAACTGGAACTGGATTCTGATGGGTACGTTGTGACCAAGCCAGGGACCACAAAGACCAGTGTTGAGGGAGTTTTTGCTGCTGGGGATGTTCAAGACAAGAAGTATAGGCAAGCTATTACCGTTGCTGGCTCTAGTAATTCTGCTTTATTCACTGGCTTATCGCTTCATTGTTAGATTATACTGAGTGAGGTGGAGTTGTTTATTGATTTATATTTTATATTAGATATGATCACTGGTTATGAAACATAGACGTGTTTTTTTCCCCAAAGTATTTTACTTTTATTTGGCATTGACGTTAGGCAGAATCCCTGTAGTTGATTATCATTCAACAAAATTTATGATTGCCCGTTATTTGACTGACTACTGACTAGTAAACCAAGCTTGCAGAATGCAGACTTTTTATTAAATGAGAAAGGGATCGAATCAAGAGACTGTAGGTGTATGATAGTGTCCCAGTGAACTCACCTTCACGGTGTAGGGTATAGAGTATACTGAACGGGCTTTGTAATAATTATAGGTTCATCTAAAGTGGAGTTTTTATTGGTATATATGATGAATGGTATTGAAATATAATGGTACGAAAGCCTTGTTTTCTCCATGTGCTCAATGTATTCCACTTTTTATTTGGCGATGGCCTGATGGAAGGATAATTACTATTAGGAATTTTTTTTTTGGTCCTTTTTCTGTTTCTGGGGTTTGGTAAACTGGTGATAAAGCATTGCATTCACAAAAATTGAAACATCTATTAGAATCCCTTTTGTTGAATATCATTCAAGATTGCAGACTATTTCTCTGTAAGTAAAAGGAGATGTTGATTCGGGTGTCAAGATAATAGTAGATAATGTGTGTTTGTTGGAAAAGGAAGAGGAGCCTTGTACCTTGCTTATCTTTTCCATTGTAACTTTCGGGACCTCTTCTACATCAATTGCCCTGTACTGTATCAGTGTCTGGGGATAAAATTAAGGTTCTGGATTTAGTATATAGACTTTATTACTTCCTTTATATCCCCAACATCATAAACGAATTTCAAAACTTCAAACAAGCTTCTAAAGTAATCAATCCATGCTTAATCTTTTAACCTATTCGTGTTAGTTTTTGTTTTTTGACATATTCCTCAACCTCCACCGTGAATTGTGTAACAGTTTAACAGATAAATTACCTGGAAAAACCATGAATTAACATTTACCATTTTCTTATTCAGTTTGCCATGTATAGCAATCTTCCTACAAGATTGCATAAATCACACTACATCAGTTTATCAAAGTAGTTTAAACTAGTTAACTTTGAAGTTTGAACAAAGTCTCAACGGTTTGCTTTATGCTATGAATATTAAATTTGTCAGTAGGTTCTCAATGTTGCACAATATTATAGTTTGCATCCTTTAACCATATATTCAACTCTTAATTTTTTTTTCTGTTTTTTTCTTCTGATATGTCATGTAGCCTACATGGTGCAAGATCAAGAGGTGCATGCTGCTGAGGTACGCTTAACTTTTCTCTAACAGCATCTATATGTCTTCTGATATGTCATGTAGCCTACATGGTGCAAGATCAAGAGGTGCATGCTGCTGAGGTACACTTGTGTAGAAGTTTGGATACTGATTTGTGTTTATTTATTTATTTATACTAGTAGTAGTATTTGATGGTTGTGGACATTGTAACATCCCAGATAACATGTTAGGCAGTAACTTCCATGTAATCATGATGCATTTAGTTCCAAAAATCATGCTTAGTTGAGGTATAATAGGTCAAAATGGAATTTTGAGGTATTTTAAGTGTTTTCTTGCTTGAATGTGTTTTCAATGGTTGTTTATAACTTGTTCATGATGGGAGTTTGAGTTAGAAACTTGGAACTCTTCGTTTGGACCCTTGATGCACAAAATGAGAAAAAAGATATTTCCTTGCTTGATTGAGTTTAAATCTATGATTGATGAGTTGAATTTAGTGTTTAATGATCTTAATATGATTAGAGACCATAATTAGGGTTGAGAAACACTTAGAATCCACGATTTGAGGATTAGAACTTGGTTAGAAATCAAAATTATGCAAAACCCGAATTATGCAGAAACAGGACAGCATCGAGTAGTCTGTGATGTTTGTTGCATAACTTGAGCTACAGACATCATATTGACTTGATTCTAGATCCATTTGAAAGCTAAGACATAAGACTTCATGTAATAAAAATTTCAGAATTATTGAGCAACCCAATTAGTTCCAGTTTTGATTTGAAGCCAAGCCAAATTCTGCAGAAAAAGCAATCTGGCACCTGTTAAACCAGATTGCATAATTTCTTACTCCAATGCCATATTTACATGATACTAGTGGCATTTGAAAGCTAACACATAAGGCTATTTGACTGTTAAATTTCAGAATTTTTGAGCTCTTAGTTTGTTCCCAGTTTCATTTCAAAGTCAGGTCATTTTCGGGTAAAACAGAGAATACCCTGTTTTAGCTTCTGCATAATGTCGCATAACTTTGGCTACATTTATCCAAATGAGGTGAGGTTTATGGCATTTGAAATATAGGATGGAAGGCTATATGACTGTAAAATCTCAGAATTTCTACAGTTAGTATGTGCATTTGGCGCACTCATGAAAAACAGCCTTTTTATGCAAAAATTGAGGTGTTTTTAAGAAAATTTGGACCCTAGAAACTTTAGTAGCTTCTTTAATAGTTAAATGGTATGAAATATGCAACAGTAAATGGTAAATCTCGGACTATAGGTTGGGTAGAACATAAGATCTTATAGAGTATAGACAAGTTTGAAATCGGATTTGATGTTATTGTTAAAACTTGCAATAGCTCAGTATAACTTGATGATGTTTTTGGTATACAATACTTGTTTTACAACAATAACAATAAAAGTCTTTTCCAGTTTTCCCACTAGGTGGGTTCGCCCACCATTGGGTGCATATTTGTTCATCTGGATGTGTATGTGATAGTATTTTAGGCAATGTGGCATTTGTAGAGAGTGAACATTTTGTACAGTAGAAAACAGATAATTAAATATCCATAGCTACCTTTTGCTAGGCATATGCCTATTTGTGAGCCTCTTTTGATTTAAGAGTTTGATGATAATGCACACACTCACAAGTATATTCTTCATGGTCATTCTGTTTTCAATTATACTATGTTTCTCATATGATTTTTTTTCTTGAAAAAACAAAATTCCATGTTATACACAGAGAAGATGTAGCACCTGCTGAGGCAGCAGCACCCCTTGGTGAGAATATGGACATCATGACAACCTTACAGCTTGTGTTGAGAAAGTCACTAGCTCATGGTGGGCTTGCATGAGGACTCCATAAAGGTGCCAAGTTGGCGGAGGATTGTGATTTCTAAACTATTAACTATTCCCAATGTCTTTAAAGTTAGGAACTCAACTTCAAAATGATCAAAGTAGAACTTTTTATCTCCTATGTAATATTCTTTATCTGCTGTGTTTTGTTTGTAGCTTTAGTGTATTCTTGAACTCTAAATCAGCTAATTTGTTGGCTTCCAAATTTGCTCTTAAGTAGCTACCTTAGTTCATGGATACTTTTCATTTTTACGCATTAATTGTGGTTCCTCTAACTCAATTACATTCTTCTTTTGTTGTCCAATCTATTGTCTCTTTTTTCCTTCGTAAAATATACAAGTACACATGCACTTGTACTCATAGAAATTTACTTGTAATGTTGAAACTGTCTATTCATTGTTTATGTGCATGATATATATTTAAGTAATATATAATTAGATAATTTTCTATTGTAATGTATGCATCATCTTTGTTTGAGACATAATTTTCTGCATATATTTGGTTGTGACCAAAAGCTATCTAGAAGCAAGTGCTTATGTGATGTATGATCATCCTATAAAAACAAAATGATGATTGTAGCTATGATTTACTCAGGAATCTTTCTGCTTGATAATCATTCATTTTTTTTGCAGTGTTCAATATCCTGTTGGTGACTTTGAAGCTATGGTTGATGTATTCATGAGTTCTTATTGTATCCGTGCATATATTTTGACCCCCAATGGTTTATAGTTGACAAGAGATCAAGCTTATTTCCTAGAGATTAGAGTATTTCTATGTTGGCCACAAACTCCTAATATATATAGTTATGGGCACCTCCGGTATATCTCTTTCTCTCTGCTGGTTGATTTACCTTCATAAGAAGTTATTATTATTATTATTATTATTATTATTATTATTAAATTTGATTGCAGGTGGTGGCTGGGATAAATTCAAGTTGCACTGTGTTTATAAACATGCGTATGAAGTAACTGGAAAATGAACATATGTATATTTAAAGATATGTATATTTGCTTATTTTATGAGATTATAGAAGTTTTCGAATTACTGACCGTTATATTTTGTGTGCTGAGTTCAAGGATGCACTGCAAGAGGTATTTTCTTCTTGCTGAATGAATAATATAGTTGCGGATAAACTAAAGTTTAACTTGTGAAGTGTTTAGTATGCTATCTAATTTATTGCTCTCCATATATCTGATGAATTTAATTTGATAAACCTTGCTACATTGTAAAGTATGTTAGCTTAGTTTGTTAATAAGGATTTATGTTGCTTATACTCTAGATACTGGAAATCCTATAGCCTCGAGGATTTTTGTTAATACTGGAACTCCATAATAATTCCCTTCTAGCAATTTTTTATTTTTTTATATATATAGAGACCAATTTAGTGACCAATTTTATAAAATATATAATATATTTAGCCTTTTAGAGACTGATTTAGAGACTGATTTAGAGACCAATTTAGAGACTGATAAATCGATCTCTAGTTTGGAGACGGAGTTAGCAACCGATTTTGTATAATATATAATATATTCATGTTTTTTGAAACTGATTTAGAGACGGATTTAAAGACTGATTTATCGGTCTCTAAAAAATCGGTCTCTAATATGTTTTTTTTTTAAGTATAATTGACCAATAATTAACCAAAAATTATCGACTGATTTAGAGACTGAAAAAATTGGTCTCTATAAAATCGATCTCTAATATTTAGCGACGAGGCTTTTAGAGACCGATTTAAATCGGTTTCTAAATCGATCTCTAACTATTTTAGAGACCGATTTCTTTGATTTAGAGACCAAAAAATTGGTCTCTAAAACCCAAATTTCTAGTAGTGCTAGCAGCAATTTTTGTTGGGAAATGTTTGACTTCTGGCAGCGACTTAAGTCGCTGAGAAATGTTAACCTTTACTAGCGTCTTTTCTCGTTGAAAAAGCACTCTTTCGGGAGTGACTTACGTCGCTAAAAAATGTGACTTATGGTAGCGATGTAAGTCATTGGGAAAATGGAGAGAGAGAAAACATTACTTATGGCAGCAACCTCAAAAGTCGTTGCAAATCTTTTCGCTACGGGACTTATGCCAATGGTATGCAGCGACATTTGTGTCATTGGAAAAATTAGCCTTCCCAATGACAAGAAACCTTTAGCAACAACGTTTGTTGATGGGAAAAATCTTACACCAAAAAGGGTCCCTTTTTTTCGACTGTAATAAAGTGAAAGTTGTAGAAGGTAGAAAGATAAACCTAAGAGTTAATTTAACTGTAGACAAGCATATGGTGTATGCATAAGTATAACACCCTAATTCGATTACTATAACATATCCAGAATATACATAAGCAAACAGGATTAGGCGTGTCACCTCTAACTTTTAAACATCATTCAACCTTTATAATAATTATACATATCAAAATATAGAGTCTTGAAAGGAAAGTAGTTGAACTGTACAAGATAATTATATATTTAAAATATTTGATTCTTTACTAAAATATATATCAAGTATAAATAACTAGTACATCAATAAGTGTATGAATACAAACTAAGCTTTTACGGCATATGTACAAAATACACAAGTCAAAAATAAATATTCTACTTTAAGTCATCAACTTCACTTCTTCTCCTTAGAAGGATTTTGATTTGGAAATTATCATAGAAACAAACAAAGGGGTGAGAATTCAAAAATTTTTAGTAGTATAACACAAACAAAGACAATCATAATACAATTCCATGATAAATACATGTAGTTAACATCTCGTATGAAATTATGTGTGAATACTCATAAAATGACAAATGTTAATGCTTATGAAATGTCATGTCCTTTGACAAAGGACTTTTCTTGCTCATTCGACCTTAGCAAAGTGTTTTTCTCATTCCTCTATCAAATAATTTATCCTTGGCAAAGTGCTTTTCTTGCTCCTTTGCCCTAACAAGATGTTTTTCTTACTCTGTTGTTTCACTTTATGTTATGTTTATGTCATGACATTCTAAATTTTGTTATTCAAACAGCTCTCTTAGCATTTTCAAATAACCTAAAAATATATCACTGGATTATGCCTTTAAAATAGCTCATTGCCTTTTTGATTAGAATTGAAAACATGTCATTCAAATAGTTCTCATAGTCTATTCGAATAGCCTTGAAAAACATGTCATTCTGGAATGGCCTTTTCGTATAGCTCACTTAGTCTATTCGATTAACATAGGAAATATGTCATTTTGGACTACCATTCAAATAGCTATCATTATATTCCGATTAGCATCGAAATCATGTCATTCGAATAGCTCACTTAGTCTACTTGATTAGCATCAATAGTATGCCCTTCTGAATTATGTTGATCGAATAGCTCTCCTAGTCTATTCGATTAGCCTCGAAATTATGTCATTCCAATAGCTCTTAGTCAATTCAATTTATTACCGAAAAAATATAATTCGAATAGTTGATACATCAAACTTGGAACATTTTATGATATCCTATTTAAATTGCTCCTTGGCCTATTTGAACAAAATAATGCAGAAAGACATTCTGGTGCATCAGAATAACAATTTTCCTGTTTCATTTCATTTTAATACTAACCCTTTTTACTACAAACATCTATTTATACAATAAATTATGTAGTAAAGTATTGGAAAATTATCAACAACAAGTTCTGGTATTTGTATTCATGCATATACATGTCCATACAAATCTATGCTTAAGTCTCATCAAACATATCTCTTATTACACACAAACATGATTTTCATTGAGTTTCATGAAAAACTTCATTTTGTCCATTCCTTGTTAGTTTTCATGAAGCAAAGACTGATAAAACATAGAAAATAAACACAACAACCCCTACCTCAACTCCTTAAAGTGATGATAGGATATGGTTCTTTCTTGCTTTCCTTTTTCATCTTCCTCTTCCTTTTTTTTCCTTCCTTTTCTTCCTTTTCCTTTCTTTCTCTCCTTTATCCTCTATTCTGCCGTTTGTTACGTATGAGGTGAGAGATAAGTAAGAAAAGATGAGAGTAGAAGTCAAAGACAGAGAAAAGGAGAAATTAGAATAATATCATTTGACTTTGAGTGACTCTTTGGAAATCTTGTACCTCCTAAAAATATTTTAGTCTTTTGTATTACCAAAAATGTCTAAGTAACTCAATTAACTCTTAAAAAATTTACCTTATCACATTATATTCTTTTGTGACTTAAAAATAAATTCTTCACATTTATAATTCAGAGTCACTAGAATTAACAGATAACTTAAACTAGTGTGAAAACACTTCTATAACCAAAATTAAGACTAGTATGATATAGAGGATGTTACAATAAGCACACGGTTACAAATTTGAATCCTAACTATGATCGACAATTATTTAGAGTCAAGTCACAAAGAATATTTTTATGAATTCTTTAGTTCCAAAATAAATAATATACCTTTGACCGGATAAGAAAAATATATTAATTAAAATATATATGAGTAAGTTGACTTAGAGATCACCACACCATAATCTTAAAAAAAAGGCTACACAGATTTGTATTTTATTCAACTTAATTATTTGTAAGTTGTTTTGTATAACGTAAATATTATTTATTTAAATATAAATTACTTCACTAATAAATTTATTTTTTTGACTAAAATTAAGTTAAATTCATCTAAAATTAAGTTTATAAAACATAATCCAAACACACATGCAATTGAGATTGGGATAATAAGGCAAGCTGAAGGGGAATCTAACATAGTTTCCACTTTTCAAAGAATTGAAGAATTGGAATATATTGACAGATGGTGGAAGTCGGGTCAAAGATTGAAATTGGACAATACAGACAAAGAGAGACTGTGGACGGTAAAATTAGAACCTACTTCGACCGGCCATGTTCCCTGGCTAGTCTAACCAGTATAACCATTACCGTTCAGGAGACCATCGCCTATATCTACTTTGGGTGCTTTGTCTTTGCCTTGTGATCTCCTTTAAAGTAATTTACAGATACATCCTTTTCTAAGATAGTTAAGATCATATATTCATTCTTCTTTTAAAATAATGGAGTGTTTATTGGAACTCTTATTTGTTTGTTGCTACTTTTTTTTCAACTAACTTTTTTCTCATTTTTTCGTAAATATCATTTATTAAATAGATAATTGCATCTAATACATTCATTAACAAATAAAGGAGATTTAGAAAAATAATAATAAAAATTAATTAGATAGGAGTGTCAATAGATGCAACTTAAAAATATCTTCACCTTTTTTAATATTCTTATTTTCATTTTTTAACCAAAATAATAATATATAATAATTTTTTGGAACATGAATTAATAAATAATAATGAACTACCTCTCATGTAGCAAAAAATAAAAATTGAATTAACCCTCTTCTAGTAATAATTTATATTTGGAAGCAATCAATATAAGATTTTACCATTTTTTAACCAAATTATTAAATTATGAGAAATATTGTAATCGTTCATTTTATTTGGTTTTATTTTTCAATTCCTTGTAATCATGTGATAATAATTAATTTAATTATATTACATAATAATTTTTAATTTTTTTAGAAAATTAGTAATTTTTGAAATTCTTTTATTTCATACTTAAAATATAATAGTTTTCATATTATATTAAATTTTTAGTTGGCATGATTTATTAGATTAAATGACCAAGTTATGTGATAACAAGTGCTTAGTAGTTACATAATATTGTAACATAATTAACAAGCTGTTAGAAAAATATTAATGTAAGGATATATAATAAAAACATTTCTTGTACCAAAACAAATGAAAGAGAACATTTCTCATAGTTTGAGAATTGAATACTTGCAATAATCTCAAAGTTTAACAGAGATATTTTTTTTGAAAAATAAATACACGGGTTTAGGTTTTTTTTAATTTAAAAAATGATATTTTATAGATATTAACCTATTTTTGTTTACAAAACCATTTTTTAGCCAAATCACCTATACATCAAGAAAAAATGGATTTGGCGAAGGATAAATCCACCACAAAACAGTAAAAATTAGTGTCAAAATCAGGATTTGCAGTGGATTCGGATTTGTCGTAAATTTGTAGTGGCTAGATTTGCCACAAAGCTACTATAAATTGCTCTGGCTAGTTACCGGTAATGTCATTAGCGAAGCACATTTGCGGCAAAATTTTTTGTCACAAACTTATAAAAGACATAATTTGCCACAAATATGTGACAAAAACTTTGAAATTTGAGAATGACAAATCTGCCGCAACTTTGTGGCAGATTATGTCCTTCACATATTTGAGGTAGAAAATTGCTATATTGATTTTTTTTTAATATTGAATACACTACTCCCCTCATCTTCACCATCCTTTCATTCTATTATTCAACCAACAACATATGATATAAAATTAACTAATCTATAACCAATTAATTAAATAAACAATTTAAATTTCACAACTATTCAGAACGGGATTATGAGAGTTACCTAAGAAGGTAAGCGGTGTTTGATTTATCTGTGATGCAGCAGCAACATCTTGAGGAGCGAGGGGTGGGTATCTGTAAAAAGTACTCCGACGCTCAAGTCAGTAGCTGCTCGAGGAGGATATTGTGCAAAGAGATATATACATACATTTATTCTCTTGTTGAGCCTTTATATAGGGACGTATGAATATGTAAAACGTGTAAAGGGCCTAAGCGCATCGGTGCGTATCCGAATCTGCCAACCTGCAGGGCAGGAAATTCCTGTTCAACATGGTCCGTCCCCTCCTTCCGAGTGGAGTGGTGTCTCCTCTTTTTTATCGGCCGGGGGGGGGGGCATGCTTAATTAGCAAATAGCTCTTTGTGCATCTCACGTCTGAGGGACAGCCTGACGGGTCAGATTGATTCAGTTTTATGGGCCCATAACCGGTCTAGAACAACAACCAATACATCAAATAAAAAATTCAAATCACCAACAACATATAATATGAAAAATTTCAAAACCACAAACTAAAAGTATTCAAATCAAGAACCAAAAAATACTCAAATCTACAAATAATCCACAATTTAGATAATACATACAAATAACAAGGCTTTAAAAAAACCACAATTTATCTCAACATTTTCGTGGCTATTTGAAGTTGCAAGGTGGTTGCTTTATCTTGATCGTGGTCGAAGCTTGGTCGGCATAGAGGAGCGATGGTGGAAGAAGATCTTGGTTGGTGGTGGAGGAGCAAAAGTGTATCATGTACGGTGAAGAAACAGATGAGCGGCCCTTGGATATGGTGTCATCGTGTCTACCTCAAAAATCTACTGCAAAGTTATTTGTCCAAAGTCCATCACAATTTGTGAAGGATGTGTATCCATCACAAATTTTCTATCACTATAAACCAAATTTTTTGTAGTCTGTAACTTACAAATTGTAAGAGCATTTATTCTTTCTATTATTATTCCTTGAGTTTTGTTAACAAGTAACTAAAATATGAAGTTTTAAATTAACAAGTGATTTTTTTTTCAATTTTCAATATATTGAATGCATGATTTTTATCTAAAACTTCTTATTTTAACTTCTCCTTATCCTTTTGTATTCTGTCGGTGATATTATTGCAAGTCTGAATGCATTGCCATAAATTAAAAGATAATAATAACCAATAATTTGAGTTGTGGAGAGTATGAGAATCATTTTGCGTTTTACACCACAAATACTTAGAGGGATCATACCCTAATCAGATAGGCAAAGAGGATACACGGCATTCTTCAATAAGCTTATTAAGCTGAAGGAACAAAATTATCAAATAATGCATACGGAACTAGATTCACAGTACACCGCCTTACCTTTTGAATTCAATCATATCTGTGCGAATTATTGGATTATCCTGTTGAAATCAACGAAGTAGGATCTAGTCACTTTTATGGCAGTATTTGAATCCATTCCCAAACTTATGACTTTTATTTAGATTTTTTTACATATTCCGATTACTTTGAATAGCTCAAGTGTAATCCAAAGTTTTTAAAAGAAATTGATCTTGAAAATTATGACGATTACAAATATGTTTTTACCTTCGAGTTTTAGAAACTATAAGATATGGTTTATTTATTTATTTATTTTTTAACTTCTAAACTGAATATGACGCATAATGCACTTGACTGAGGCTAGAAAGGTTTATCGTTGCAAATGGATTAAGACTCTAAGGTGCTATTATGCATTTAAAATTGAAGATTCTCATAATTTAGAAGGAAAAAAAAAAGATAAGCGAGCTCGAGAAAAGTTATAAAAGATCAAGTATGGTCCAGAATTCATAGCACACGTTGTATATGGAATTGAAAAAGGAATTATTACTTACTTTTTTTTTTGTTAAAAGGCAAAATGCAGAGAGAGAGAGAGTTTTGGGAATTAGATTCGCCAAGTATTTTATTTTTCTACTTTTAAGATTGAGATATTCGGGGCTTAATAGAATAGGGGACCGCAATAACCCAAATCTTGGCCCGCTAAGAGTGGCTACACTTACAATATTTCTATTATACGAATCTCAAGTGTCAATTAATTATTTTGGCAGCTTGCTACATAGACTAGTTTGTGACCATTTTCAATTTCTATCCAATTAATTTCGACTTTTTTAAATGATAAATTTGAATATATTCCATCAATTAATTAATCAAGACTAAACCTAATAAATAAATTTAAGAACTAAAATGATGATCAATATAATTATTGGTTTATGATAAAAAGTTGCTTTAATTACTAGATAGACATGACATGTGTTAATTTGAATAGAAGAAGTTTAAAGTCTCTTAAGTACGTAGTTTTATTGTATTTGATTTTGATATTTATGAATATGAAAATAATATTATTAAAAAATATTTTTATTTAAATACTTAATCGTATCACAGAATATTAGTCTCTCACTTATCAAATAGAAATGTTTTGCAAAACCAAAATTACTAGATGGGCACGCTTAGATATTGTTCTTTTAATCCATAATAATAATAATTAAATATTCCTCCTGGCTCCACATGTAGAGCTGCAGATAGCTAAGGGAACCACGTCTGCTTCTCTATAAAAGGACACTTGGGTCTGTTCCTTTGAAGCAACAAACCTGCAGACAACCCAACTTCATTGATAAGCTACTCCAATATATTTTCGACACCTGTGGCACCTCCTCCAGCAGACCTTAGGAAGATCGGTGTAGAAGGCTTTGCCCTGATAGACAGGCTCTATGGTCCATCCAGAAGGAGCAGTACTAGTGCCAATGATGGATTCCCAGCTGGGCGACGAGAACGTTCTTGGGTGGTTCATCAAGTGCCTAATGATGAGATGGAAGAGCCCGCTATGAATAGCAGAGAGGCAGCTGTTCACTTTGGTGGGATGGCAGTTGTAAATTACCCTAAGGGAAAACCCCAAAATCGTTGGGGTAGACAGACCCATTAAACCTTAAGGCTTAAGCACTTTGGCTTAAATGTTATCAGTTATTATCTTCAAGTGGGTCTCTGTTTCATCTAGGTTACTCTTGTATGGTATATATGTAGGAAAAAGCTCGAAGACCTGCAAATATGTGTAAGTCAAGGTCTTCTGCAGCTGAGGAAGGGAACATATCAAGTTTAATTAGTACTCTGTAGTTTGTGTACTATGACTTAAGTCTTAAATGGATGTATGGAAAGTACCTTTTATCTACCTATCTACGGTGTTCTCATGATCTACTTCCCAACTTTTTTGTATAAAAGTCATCAATCACAAAAAAAAATACATCTCTACTGATAAAATTCAACATATATATATATATATATGAAGTACTTTACTTCGTTTCAATTATTGTCTCTTTATTCCACATCAGTAAAAAAACATGCATGGTAGTGTGATTAAAAAACATGCAAGCTATACACATATGCTAGCGACTTTGGATGTCACTAGCAATAGTAGAACAAAGCAAATATCGTCGCTGATATTAATTTTGTTATAAAAATATGTATATAAAAATTTAATATTAAAAAAAAATCTTCCGTAGCGACAATGTTCGTGAGAAAAATGTTTACTAGCTTAAATACTTATCCCAACGACATTTTTTTAGCAGCGCAATATTGTCGCTTATTGGGGAGCAACAGTTATCATTAGGAAATTTATGATATGACAACGACTTAAGTTGTTTATGGCAACAATAATAGTTGCTGCCAAAATTGAGGAACACATTGCCTTATGACAGCGACTTACGTCGCTGGGAAATGTCTGTCATCTGACAGTAACATAACGAATATTTTTAGAAGTTACAATGATTTAGAGTTAAGTTACAAAAAATATTTTTATGAATTTTTTAGTTCTAAAATAAATAATATACCTTTGATCGGATAAGAAAAATATATTAATTAAAATATATATTAGTAAGTTGACTTAGAGATTACCACACCACAATCTTAAAAAAAAAAAGCTAGACAGATTTGTATTTTATTCAACTTAATTATTTGTAAGTTGTTTTGTATAACGTAAATATTATTTATTTAAATATAAATTACTTCACTAATAAATTTATTTATTTTGACTAAAATTATGTTAAATTAATCTAAAATTAAGTTTATAAAACTTAATCCAAACACACATGCAATTGAGATTGGGATAATAAGGCAAGCTGAAGGGGAATCTAACATAGTTTCCACTTTCCAAAGAATTGAAGAATTGGAATATATTGAGAGATGGTGGTCGGTTTAAAGATTGAAATTGAACGATACAGATAAAGAGAGACCGTAGACGATAAATTAGAACCTACTTCGACAAGCCATGTTCCCTGGCTAGTCTAACCAGTATAACCATTACCGTTCGGGAGACGATCGCCTATATCTGCTTTCGGTGCTTTGTCTTTGCCTCGTGATCTCCTTCAAAGTAATTTACAGATACATCCTTTTCTAAGATAGTTAAGATCATATATTCATTCTTCTTTTAAAATAATGGAGTGTTTATTGGAACTCTTATTTGTTTGTTGTTACTTTTTTTTCAACTAACTTTTTTCTCATTTTTTCTTAAATATCATTTATTAAATAGATAATTAAATCTAATACATTCATTAACAAATAAAGGAGATTTAGAGAAATAATAATAAAAATTAATTAGATAGGAGTGTCAATCGATGTAACTTAAAAATATCGATCTTCACCTTTTTTAATATTCATATTTTCATTTTTTAACCAAAATAATAATATATAACAATTTTTTGTAACATGAATTAATAAATAATAATGAATTAACTCTCATGTAGCAAAAAATAAAAATTGAATTAACTCTCTTCTAGTAATAATTTATATTTGGAAGCAATCAATATAAGATTTTACCTTTTTTTAATTAAATTCTTAAATTATGAGAAATATTGTAATTATTCATTTTATTTGGTTTTATTTTTCAATTCCTTTTAATCATGTGATAATATTAATATAATTATATTACATAATATTTTTTATTTTATTTAATAAAATTAGTAATTTTTGAAATTTTCTTATTTCATACTTAAAATATAATAGTTTTCATATTATATTAAATTTTTAGTTGACATGATTTATTAGATTGAATGACCAAGTTATTTGATAACAAGTGTTTTGTCCTTACATAATATTGTTACATAATTAACAAGCTGTTAGAAAAATAGTAATGTAAGGATATATAATAAAAACATTTCTTGTACCAAAAATAAGAGATAGAGAGAACATTTCTCATAGTTTGAGAATTGAATACTTGTAATAATCTCAAAGTTTAACAGAGATTTTTTTTTGAAAAATAAATACACGGGTTTAGGATTTTTTTTAAAAATATGATATTTTATAGATATTAACCTATTTTGTTTACAAAACCATTTTTTAGTCAAATCACCTATTCTCTACAAGAAAAATCAAATTTTGCGAAGAATAAATCTGTCACAAAACAGCAAAAATCAGTGACAAAATCAGGATTTGCGGTAGATTCGAATCTGTCTTAAATTTGCAGTGGCTAGATTTGCCACAAAACTACCATAAATTGCTTTGGTCAGTTATCGACAATGTCATTGGTGAAACACATTTGTGGCAAAAACTTCCATCACAAGCTTGCAAAAGATATAATCTACTGCAAATTTGTGACAGAAACTTTAAAATTTGAGAATGACAAATCCGCTGCAACTTTGTGGCAAATTATGTCCTTCACAAATTTGGGGTAGAAAATTGCAAAATCAATTTTTTTAAAAAAAATTGAATACACTACTCCACCTCATCTTCACCATCGTTTCATTCTATTATTCAACGAAAAACGTATGATATAAAATTAACTAATCTATAATAACCAATTAATTAAATAAACAATTTAAATTCACAACAAATACATCAAATGAAAAATTCAAATCACAAACAACATATAATATAAAAAATTTCAAAACCACAAACTAATAGTATTCAAATCAACAACCAAAAAATACTCAAATCTACAACTAATCCACAATTTAGATAGTACATACAAATAGCAAGGCTAAAAAAATATGGAAAAACCACCATTTATCTCAACAATATTTGTGACTATTTGAAGTTGTAAGGTGGTTGCTTTGTCTTGATCGTGGTCGAAGCTTGGTCGGCGGTAGAGGAGCAATGGTGGAAGATATTGGTTGGTAGTGGAGAAGCAAAGGTGTATCTTGTACGGTGACGCAACAGTTGAGCAGTGCTTGGATGGTGTCATCGTATCTGCCACAAAAATCTACTGCAAAGTTATTTGTCCAAAATCCGTCACAATTTGTGAAGGATGTGTATCCATCATAAATATCTTATCACTAAAAATCAATTTTCTTGTAGTTTGTAACTCACTACTCGTAAGAGCATTTATTCTTTCTATTATTATTCTTTGAGTTTTGGTAACAAGTGTCTACTTGTTAAGAAAATTAAAAATGATGTGTATCCATCACAAATTTCTTATCACTAAAAATCAATTTTCTTGTAGTTTGTAACTCACAACTCGCAAGAGCATTTATTCTTTCTATTATTATTCTTTGAGTTTTGCTAACAAGTGTTTACTTGTTAAGGAAACTAAAATATGAAGTTTTTTTTTCCGCGCAGTATCCCTCTACTAAGAAGGCAAATGATTAATTTGCCGTAGTACTGTTAGTTCCGAAGAAGGCGACTGCTCCCAACTACATTTTTCTCCATACACATGAGTCAGGAATTAGACCCCTGACCACATGCCTAAGGTGTCCAAATCCATTACCATTTAGACCAACGCAAGTTAGTAAACTAAAATATAAAGTTTTAAATAAACAAATAATTTTTTTTTTCAATTTTTGATATATTAAATACATAATTTTTATCTAAAAGTTCTTATTTTAATTTCTCCTTATCCTTTTGTAGTCTGTCGGTTATATTATTGCAAGTCTGAATGCATTGTCATAAATTAAAAGATAATAACCAATAATTTGAGTTGTGGAGAGTATGAGAATCATTTTGCGTTTTACACCACAAATACTTAGAGGGATCATACCCTAATCAGATAGGCAAAGAGGATACACGGCATTCTACAATAAGCTTATCAAGTTGAAGGAACAAAATTATCAAATAATGCATACGGAACTAGATTCACAGTACACCGACTTACCTTTTGAATTCTATCATATCTGATGCGAATTATATTGGATTATCATTTTGAAATCAACGAAGTAGGATCTAGTCACTTTTATGGCACTATTTGAATCCATTCCCAAACTTATGACCTTTATTTAGATTTTTTTACATATTCCGATTACTTAAATAGCTCAAGTGTAATCCAAAGTTTTTAAAAGAATTTGATCTTGAAAATCATGATGATTACAAATATGTTTTTACCTTCGAGTTTTACAAACTATAAGATATGGTTTATTTTTTCTTTTTTATTTTAACTTCTAAACTGAATATGACGTATAATGCACTTGACTGAGGCTAGAAAGGTTTATCTTTGCAACTGGATTAAGACTCTAAGGTGTTATTATGCATTTAAAATTGAAGATTCTCATAATTTAGAAGAAACAAGATAAAATAAGCGAGCTCGTGAAAAGTTATAAAAGATCAAGTATGGTCCATAATTCGTAGCACACGTTGTATATGGAATTGAAAAAGGAATTATTACTTACTTTTTTTTGTTAAAAAGCAAAATTGGGAGAGAGAGAGAGAGAGAGAGAGAGAGAGAGAGAGAGAGAGTTTTTAGGGAATTAGATTCGCAAAGTATTTTATTTTTCTACTTTTAAGACTGAGATATCCGGAGCTTAATAGAATAGGTGACTACAATAACCCAAATCTTGGCCCGCTATGAGTGGCTACACTTACAATATCACTATTATATGAATCTCAAGTCTCAATTAATTATTTTTGCAGCTAGCCAGATAGACGAGTTTGTGACCATTTTCAATTTCTATCCAATTTCGACTTTTTTAAAAGATAAATTTGAATATATTCCATCAATTAATTAATCAAGACTAAACCTAATAAATAAATTTAAGAACTCAAATGAAGATCAATATACTTATTGATTTATGATAAAAAAAATTACTTTAATTACTAGATTGACAAGACTAATTAACCTATATTAGTTCGAGTAGAAGAATTTCGAATATATTAAACATATGGTCTTAAATTTGTTTATGAAATTTATATATATAAAAGTAATATCATTTAAAAGAATTTTTATTTAAATACTTAATTGTATTTCAAAATATTAATGTTTCACTTATTAAGTATAAACCAAAATTACTAGATGGGCACGCCTTGATATTGTTCTTTTAATCCATAATAATAATTAAATATTCCTCTTGGCTTCACAATCACATGTAGAGCTGCAGATGAAGCTAAGGGATCCACTTCTGCTTCTCTATAAAAGGACACTTGGGTCTCTTCCTTTGAAGCAACAAACCTGCTGACAACCCAACTACATTGATAAGCTACTCCAATATATATTCAACACCTATGGCACCTCCTCCAGCAGACCTTGGGAAGATCGGTGTAGAAGGCTTTGCTCTGATAGACAAGTTCTTCGGTCCATCCAGAAGGAGCAGTACTAGTGCCAATGATGCATTCCCAGCTGGGCGACGAGAACGTTCTTGGGTGGTTCATGAAGTGCCTAATGATGAGATGGAAGAGCCCGCTATGAATAGCAGAGAGGCAGCTGTTCACTTTGGTGGGAAGGCAGTTGTAAATTACCCTAAGTGAAAACCCCAAAATCGTTGGGGTAGATAGACCCATTAAACCTTAAGGCTTAAGCACTTTGGGTTAAATGTTATCAGTTATTATCTTCAAGTGGGTCTCTGTTTCATGTAGGTTACTCTTGTATGGTATATATGTAGGAAAAAGCTCGAAGACCCGCAAATATGAGTAAATCAAGGTCTTCTGCAGCTGAGGAAGGGAACATATCTAGTTTAATAAGTACTCTGTAGTTTGTGTACTATGACTTAAGTCTTAAGTGGATGTATGGAAAGTACCTTTTATCTACTTATCTATGGTGTTCTCATGATCTACTTCCCAACTGTTTTCTATAAAAGTCATCAATCACCAAAAATATACATCTCTACTCATAAAATTTAACATATATATGAAGTACTTTACTTCGTTACAATCTTTGTCTCTTTATTCCACTTCAGTAAAAAAACATGCATGGTAGTATGATTAAAAAACATGCATAGTAGTGTGATTAACATGACACTGATTAGTGATTACAAAATGGATTTTTCAATAATTATTGATCACTTAATTGCGTGATTCCTCTACCAGGTCCAGTATAAATAAACATTTTTTTCTGACATGTTTTCAATAAGAGTCATGTCATTTATACAATTTAAAGTAGATAACTTTGAAACTATTTAAATAAGTGATAAAAGCTTCTAAAATAAACAATTTTAAAGGTATTCACCATTTAAATTGTAAAAAAAAATTTCCGTTCATAATTGTTGAGTAGAACCAAATATAACCGGACCCAATCTAACTCATCCAACAAACATTCTTACGTGACAGCCTTGTAGTGACACCCGTGATCCAAAAGAATTTGGACACGATTGCAAGGCAGCAAGATGTTGTCAATATGTGATGCTTAAAGTTATTTCAACTTTGTTTTTGAGGTTGGCAGGTTCCTCGTTTCATGCTTTTAGGAATGTTTTTGTAATCGTTGACTTTAATTGCACTTGAGCAGACACATAACCCAACACAAGTATGCTTACGTTTTAGTCGATGGCCGTAGCTTGTTTTGATCTAGTGTTTTAAGAGCACTCCCTCCACATTTTTATAATTGTGTTTTAAGATTTTTTACAAAAATTAAGGATAAAATTAAATAATTTAAATAAAAAAATGATGTGATGTGACTAAATTATTATTTTTCTCACTATTAATTCTCTTCATTAATCTCACGTGGTACAATAAATTTTTTCTCTACTAAGGACGGTATAGTTGAAAAAAATTAATTAATATTTTTTTAATATTTTTGAATGACAGATAATTTGAAATAAATCAAATTTAAAAAAAATAGTTGTTAAGGAACAAAGAAGGTACTTGTTAAGGTTTCAAAAGTAAAAAGTATTAAATGAAAAGTAAAGCATTTAATACACTGAAAATTTGAAAAGCTTGACTTTTCATTTAAAGTTTTACTAAAGGCATTTGTTAAGGAAGCTAAAATGAAAATTTTTAAATAAAAACAAGACAATCAATACCTTAAAAATTGAAAAAACTTTACTATTTACCTTGTTTTCATCTAAAACTTTTCATTTTAGGCTGTGTTTGGTAGACAGAATAAGGAAGACCTGATAGTATTATTTAATACTATCAGGCATTATCAGGTGTTTGATGCTTTAACCTGATAGTATAGTCAAATCAGGTCAAATGTTTTTATCTTATTCTAGCATGATTACTCTATCTTCCTCTCACTCCCCTGATTAGACCAGAGAGGATTTCTATTCCTATCATATCCTCAAGTCATCTTCATGTGTATCACTCCTCTCCCTTTATCCTCAACACCACCACCACCCCTTCCCCCTACCCCACTATTACCACCACCACCACCACCCCACCCTTCCTCCTCCACCCCACTCCGATATCCACTCGCTAACCTCCTCGCCTACGACCCCACGAGCGCTACCCTACCACCACCCCTACCCCTACCCTACCACCAGCACCACCACTCCACCCTTCCTCCTCCACCCCACTCCGATATCCACTCTGCTAACCCCCTCGCTCGCCGCCACGAGCACATCCCTGTGGAGCCCTTCTTCGACTCCGCCGCTTTCAACTTCATGGTCCCCACTGACGACGGGATTGGCTCTGACTGGTTCAACCATGATGACACTGAAGCAGCGGCATGGCTCATTCCCAACCCGAATTTCGGGTCCAACCTGATGGATGCCCCAGACATCAAGTCCAGGGAGATTTTCTTCTCAGAAATAGATCCCTTTCTGGATTTCAATTACTCACATAATTCCTTCCAGAACAATAACAACCAGTTAATGGACATGTCGTTCCCTTTCAATTTCTCCAGAACATTTCGTACCCTTTCGGTAGGAACAATTTGGATTCGAAGATAAAGGACACTTTGGTCTATAAAAAAAATGTTATACAATCAGTTAATGTATCCTTTTGCTATCAAACAAATAATAGGATTATGTCTTATCTTATTATTTATACTATCATGCTTTATACTATCCTATCATCTAATCTTATACTATACTATCCTGTGTACCAAACAGAGCCTTAACTTAAGGCACTTGTTAGCAAAACCTTTTCATTTAATACATTTTACTTTTGAAACCTTGCACTTGTTAACATGTGTGCTAAAGGCAAATGTTAAGAAATCAAAAATAGCAACTATTAAATAAAAAGTACAAATATTTATTGTCTTGAAAACTTAAATTTTTTTTAATACTTTCTTCTTTAATTAATTAATAAGGATTTTTCTAACAAGTCTTAAGGATACTTGTTAATAATCAAAAATAAAAAATTTTGCATAAAAAATAGAATTTTTTCAATTCCCAATGCACTAAATACTTTACTTTTCATGAAAAAAAATTTATTTTAAATCTTTAACAAATACCCTTAAGACACTCTTTAAAAAATTTAATAATAATAAATAATAAATATTATTTTTAATCTTTAATATGTATCCTTAGAACTAAGGACACATATTAACAAAGTCTTTATATAATTATTTAATTTGTGTACTTCTAGAGCTTCTTTAGATTTCATGCCATTATGGCAGTAAAGTTGGCATCTTTGCTTTTTATTTTTATTTTTTGTGTTTTTGACGAAGTATTTTTATAAATATTATTATGAGATTAATTTTTAAATATTATTATGATTAAAAAACTTTTTTTAACAATTATCTTTTCAACAATTTAAACTTTATTTCTCTTTCTAAAAGTACAATTTATTTACTATTACACTTCAATCCTTGATCCTTGTAGACAGAGTTTGCATCTTTGTATCACATTAGTAATACCGCTACTAGTACTCTAGTGGTTAGAATTGCTTTTCTTTTTCTTTTCTTTCTTTCCTGCATATATTCCTTTCAGACTATATATGTCAAACATAACTAGTGATACGTCATCGAGTTTTACGCAAGCAAGAGAGCGTAAGATTTGGAGAGTATAGAAGAGATCTTGTGTTTGACACTTTGACTGATACTACTATAAATAAATATTTAGTTCTAGGGATTAATGACAGTGAATCAGTTAGCTAAGGTGCGGCGGCAATGGATCTTCTTTTGTCCATATCATATTAAGAGAGAAATACATAAAAAGATATTTATAAAGTTTTATTTAAAATATTTGTGTTTTTTTTTTCACATAACATAATCATACAAAACATACTTTTAAAAGTATTCGTTCATGAATTGCAGCATTTTCCAACCATCTTAAAGATGTTTGAACGTAGAAAGTAAGAAGTTAGAACATAATGTTGAAGAATTAGATACACCAACCGCCATTGAATGACTTTATTTTTAAGGCAGTTATATTTGACACGAAAGCATCACCTGTTAAAATTGGATTAGTCAGCTCTTAGTGAAAAAGGACCACGAAAGGAGAAGAGGAGGATAGGAGGAATATATCAATCCATTATGTCTTAAATCAACTGTTTCAAAGAAAATAAGAAAAAAAAGGAACAAAAATCTGGTATATTTTTATTTGGATTTGTTGATCTGAAAGCATTAATTATTTATTGGAATCATCCCATAAGCATTATGCACTAAAACAACTATTACTTTGTTTTCCCAAAGGGATGCCTTAATAGTTGATTCTTAACTACTTCAACTTAAGATTACTAGATTCAAATCTCATTAAGACCAGATAGAGTGAGATTTATGGAAAGCAAAGCAAGCTACTCATATTACGCATCTTCCAATTGATTTTTTTTTTAAAAAAAATAGTACAAAGTGTTAATAAATTGAATATGTAAAGAAGAAGGAAGGTTTCATTGATAAGCACAAAGTTGCAAAATACAAACTTAGGGTTTGAAACTAAACATAACAAGGCTATATATAGCCAAACAAAGCAAGTAATAAAAGATTATTCTACCCTTAAAGAATAAACATAATATTTAATATTTCTTAACATCCCCCCTCAAACTCATGAAGCTGCTGCAACAAGCATCGAGAGTTTGCCAACTAGAAAGCGAAAACGAGAAATAGAATGCGACTTAGTAAAGAAATCTGCAATCTGCAAAGTAGAAGGAACAAATGGCAATGTAATGGTGCCGTGCTTGAGGTGATGACAAGTAAGATGACAATCAATCTCAATGTGCTTCGTTCACTCATGAAAAATGGAGTTATGAGCAATCTGAATAGAACTCTGGTTGTCACAATACATAGGAGTAGGATGGGATAAAGAAACTCCCATATCTACAAGTAACCAACGAAGCCAAACAATCTCTTTGGTAGTAGATGTCATAGCATGATACTCTGCTTCCGTGGAAGATTGAGAAACAACAGATTGTTTCTTGCTCTTCCAAGAAATGAGAGAATCACCTAGAAAGATACAAAAACCAGTAATAGACTTACGATCGGTGGGGTCACTACCATGATTAGCATCAGAGTAGGCACGCAACTCCAAGGATGAGGTGGACGAAAATACGAGACTCTGAAAGACTGTGCCTCGAAGATACCTCAAGATACGAAGAACGGCTGCCCAATGAACTGTAGTAGAAGAGGCAACAAATTGGCTAACAATATGAACAACATATGCAATATCCGGACGAGTGATAGTGAGATAAACCAAGCTGCCAACAATAGTGCGATACAAGGTAGGATCGGATGATGGGATACCATTAGAAGAAGAGTATTTTGCATTAAGTTCAATTGGAGTATCAACGGTCTTATTATCAGTAAGTTTTGCTCGCTCAAGAATATCTTCTACATATTTTGACTGAGAAAGAAGATAACCTCTGGGTGAGTGAGCCACCTCAATACCCAAGAAATAACGTAAGGAACCCAAGTCCTTCATTTCAAACCGTCTGGCGAATTCTGTTTTCAAGGTAAAAATGCCATTAATATCATCACCAGTAATAATCATATCATCAACATATAAAGAAAGAATGATACGACCTGCAGCAGTACACTTAACAAAGAGAGCAGAATCATGACTACTAGAAGCAAATCCAAGGGAACAAATCACATCAGAAAACTTCTCAAACCAAGCACGAGGTGCTTGTTTGAGACCATATAAGGCTTTCTTGAGCTTGCAAACATACCCAGAACCATGAGAAACACCAGGAGGAGGTTTCATATAAACCTCTTCTTGAAGATCTTCATTCAAGAAGGCATTTTTAACATCTAATTGAGATATATGCCACTGACGAACTGAAGCTACTGTAATAAGGGTACGAATAGTAGTCATTTTTGCTACAGGAGCAAAAGTCTCCTCATAATCCATACCATATTGTTGAGAAAAGCCTTGTGCAACTAACCTAGCTTTGTATCGCTCAACAAACCCATCGAACTTTGTTTTGATTTTATACACCCAGCGACAACCAATCACACTTTTACCAGGAGGTCGAGGAACCAAATCCCAAGTACCTGTCTTATGCAAAGCAGAAAGTTCCTCATCCATAGCTTGTTGCCAAAGGGGGTTAAGAATTGCCTCTTAATATGAAAAGGGCTTAGAGAACAATGAATAGAAGCTAAAAAGGATGTAAAAGACTGAGAATAGCAAGAATAAACAAAATCTGGTAACTTTGTGGACTTACGTGTGCCAAGGGATTGACGAAGAGGAGGATCTAAAATCTCAGAGGGTGCTTGGGAAACCACAGGAGGAGAAGGAGCTTCATGTGTGCTAGAGAGCAAAGTGTCAGTAGCTGCAGAATTATCAGTGCAAATATGTCAAATATCATGAGATGACAAATTATCAGAGTCTTCATAGAAAGGATCCATACGAATAAGATCAGTTTTAGTGAGGGCATGGATAGTGGAGGGAATAGAAAAAAAAGGTATATGCTCAAGAAACACAACATGACGAGACACATAAAGTTTTTGTGTAACAGGATCAAAACAACGATACCCTTTCTTACCTTCTCCATAACCAAGAAAAACACACATAACAGAACGAGAGGATAACTTATTACGTTCTACATAAGGATGAAGAACAAAATAAGTACAACCAAAGACTTAAAAGAAAGAATAATCAGGAGCAAAACCATACAACTTTTCAAAAGGTGACAAACTTGAGATATGAGAAGAAGGAATAGTGTTTATCAAACTCACAGCAGTGAGAACAGTTTCACCCCAGAACTCACTAGGAACAGCACCAGACAACAGGAGAGAACGAGCAGTTTCAACAATATGTCTATGTTTTCTCTCTGCAACACCATTTTGCTCAGGAGTGTCAATACAAGAAGTCTGATGAACTGTTCCATCTGAGGCAAGCAACTCACAAAATCTATGAGAAGTATATTCCCCACCCAAATCACATCTAAAGCACTTAATAATAGCAGAATGTTGAGTTTTAACAAGTGCTCTAAAGGCCTTATAGATCTCAAAGAATTCGGAACAATGTTTCATTAAGTAAACCCAGCAATAACGAGTATAATCATCCACAAAAGAAACATAATATCGGGACCCTCCTTTTGTAACAACAGGGGAAGGTCCCCATACATCAGAATGAATCAAATCAAAAGGAGAATAAGAAATAGAATTACTTCGATTAAAGGGTAAAACAGAAAATTTTGCTAGTTTACATCCACTATAATCATAAATATCATGAGTTTGCAAATTTCTCAAAGCCCCTGTGGAAGCCAAAAACCTCAAACGAGAGGCTGACACATGTCCCAAACGAGAATGCCATAAATAAAAACTAGAAGAAGATGGACTCAAACGAAAAGAAGACAAATCAACACTGGTAGTTGCAGCAATTGGCACTTTTAGCTCATCCAAAATATATAATCCCCTTTTCCTATGGCCTGTCCTAATCAGCTTCTGAGATTGTAGATCCTGCACATAACAAGAGGAGGAGGAAAAAATGACTAAGTTACCAGAATCACATAATTGACCAACAGAAGCAAGATTTAAGGTAAGTTTCTGAATATAATAAACATTAGATAAAGACAAATTAGGTGTTACAACAGAACCAACACCTGCTAGAGGCATAGGAGTGCCATCAGCAGTAAAGACAGAAACAGAAGATGAAGGACATACTGATAACACTGTATTTTATACATTTTGTAATCCTCTCACTAGGCTTTTTAAGGTTCAATTAGGCTTAATTAAGTTAGTTTTGACACATTTTATGATTTTGAGCCAAATTGGACAATTAAATAAATTATTGCATAAATTAACTGTAATAATATCTTTGGCAATGTTTAGTAAACTGGCTATAACTTGAGTTGCAAAAATCTGATTGATGTGATTTTGGTCTTATAGGAAAGTTAAGACAATTTCCTACAACTTTCATGTTGAACATTTTTCCAAAATCAGACTCCTTGGAGGTGATATTGAGCTTTAAAGTCAAAATAGAGGAGCTGAAACCGGGCCTAAAATACTGTGCAGTAATTGGACCATATCTTGAGTTCTAGGCATGATTTTGGATTGAAACCAAAGCCATTTTAAAGTAAATATTCAGGCCTACAACTTTCATGAAGATCACTTCTCTCAAAAATGTAAAAATGACTGGACACATGGCTGTGTATTTACTCAATTATTATATTAAAAAAAAGAAGAAAAAGAAAAAGAAAATGGAGAAGAACGTCACGGATGACGTTTTGTTTAAATAATTCTGGTTACTGTGCATTGCACAGTAACCACGTAATTGCCTATAAAAGGCACATTGCACATTTCAGAATTCACAATTGAATTCCGAATTGGGAGACGAGAGGAGCAATTTGGGGGAGAGGGAGAGAGGCTTTTGGGCAGTGCCCTGCTTCTCTCCTCAGTCTCCCTCCAATTTCCTTTCTCTCTCTTTTTTTCTTTTTCTAGTTTATGTGTAAATAAGTTCCAGTCTACTTGGGTTAAAGCGTGAAGCTCTTGGTAATAAAATAAGGTTAGATTTATTCCTCTCTTGTGCTTTAATGATTTATTTTTCTAGTATTCTTTATACGTATTATATTTTGATTCTGATAATTTAAAATCCCGAGTGACAAACGGGAATACTCCATCCTTGTAAATAGGAGTTCTTGATTTATTGTAGACAAAATATTGGCACAGTGAATGCTTTAACCCATTTACAAGTGGTGGTAGTTGTGTTAATAAATGATTAAAGGAATCATAGTATAATTACGTATATCATTTTAATGGACTTTTAACGTTGTATTTTTTGATTGGAACCTCCATGTTGTGAGGATTCTAATTGAGTTATAAAAGGAATTATTCTTACTTTTACTTTATTTACCAAGAGTGGATCATTTTACCCAAATAAATAATTTTTACTGTAGCAACAAAATATTTACCTCGCCATAATTAATCTTCATCAATTCCCTGTGGATCGACCTCAGACTCACCGAGAAATTTATTACTTGAGACAACCTGCACTTGGGTTTGTAAATGCAACAACTAAAAAGTGTGCATTAAGTTTTTGGCGCCGTTGCCGGAGACTTGTCTTGAAGAATAAATTTCTGGTGTAAATATTTTTGTACATAGTAAAAAGTAAATAGTATGCGAATAGTGTGTGAATAGTGCATGAATAGTATGTGAATAGTGTGTGAATAGTATGTGAATAGTATGAATAGTAAAAATAAAAATAAAAAAAATAAAAAAATTTATGTGAATAATGTGAATAGTGTGAATAGGGTAAATAATATGTGAATAGTATAAATAGTAAAAAAATAAAAAAAATTTTAACAATATAAAAATAATTATAATAATAAAAATGTGTGAATAGTATAAATAGTAAAAAAAGTAAAAAAAGTAAAAGTAAAAAAAAACGAAAAAATAAAAGAGGTGGTCACACCCGTGACCACCAAAAAAAAAAAAAAAACAAAAAACAAAAAAAAGTTAAGCCTTTTATTTTATTTTATTTTATTTTTTTTGTACATATTAACTCAAATGGAAACTCTCCTTTTCTTTTCTTGTACATATTAATAGCAGGGTTAATTCTCTTTTTTATTTTTATTTTTTTTATTTTGTACAGTGGGGGTAATTCTCCCTTTTAATTTGTGTAAATATTAACAGTGAGAGATTCTCTCCCTTTTATTTTATTTATTTATTTATTTTTTTTTTGTCCTTACTAATTAGTGGGGTATTCTCCCTTTTATTTTTTTACATACTAACATACTAACTCGTGGGATTCTCTCTCCTTTTTAATTTTTTTTTTATACATACTAACTGTAGGTATCTCTCCCTTTTAATTTTTTTTACATACATACTAACAAATGGGGGAACCTCTCCTTTTACTTTCTGTAATTTACTTTTTGCACTTTATTATTTTTTATATTTTATTTTTTGCACTTTATTTATTTATTTATTTTTTTGTTATTTATTTTCTGTCATTTATTTTTGTTATTTATTTATTTTTTTCTGTCATTTATTTTTATTTTTTTTATTTTTGTCATTTATTTATTTTCTCATCATTTATTTTTTGTCATTTATTTTTTTTATTTTATTTATTTGGTGGTTGGTTTATTACCCCACCTTGGTTATTTTTTTTTTATTTGGTGGTTGGTTTATTGCCCCACCTTTGTTATTTTTTATTTGGTGGTTGGTTTATTACCCCACCTTTGTTATTTTTTTTTGGTGGTAAGTTTATTACCCAATCTTTGTTATTTTTTTTTATTTGGTGGTTGGTTTATTCCACACCTTTGTAAATATTTGTTTGGTGGTTAGTTTATTCCACACCTTTGTAAATATTTTTTTATTTTTTTCTATTTCTTTTTCTATTTTGTTATGTGTAATTAATTTGTGTTTTTAGGGTGAAGACGTAACTTGATTCAATTGACATGTATTAAGATTGGAATTCTAATTAACTCTTTTCTATTCAATTTGAATGTTTATTATGGTTCATAATGCTTTTATGAATTGGCCACTCATAAATTGATCTAGTAGGTATATGTGTAACCTGAAAGGTTTGCATATGACTTAGACCATAAATAATAAAGTGTCATGATTTATAATCATCTAGGAATGGAGGTTATAGGTTATGTGGGAGAACTGTGGTATTTTTCCATGAGAATCCATAGAGTAAAAGTCATGCCTTTAAATGTTTTTAATTACTGATTCTCCCCATCAATTGAATGATTAGAAATTGATTAGAAGGAAGGTCCCAAAGCTACTCTATTGTCTATGATAGACTATTGAATCAAGTGAAGTCTGATCCCTAGTATTCTAATTTCATGTGTTTTCATTACCAAAAAAAAAAAACAAAACAAAAAAAAACTTTTGTTTTTTTTTTCTAATTTCGTGTGTCTTAGTGTTTGTTTTTCTTTTCTTTTTAAATATTCAACTTTATTTTGACCTTTTGGTCATTTGTCGATTTTCTCAATAAGTTTTTGTAAATCTAGGTTAATACGGTGGATTTTGTTGCTTCAAGAATTCAAAATGAGCCTAAAATTTTGTTGTTGATTTGTCCATACTTACAATAGGCTCACCTTTTGAAATCGCACCTATCAATGACCATTTTTCTGATGAATTTTTAATTTTCAATTTTATGGTTTGATTTGTTAATATTATCAATTTTCTTGTAACAAGCGAAGTTGTTCTTTGTGGATGGTTTTCGCAAATAAAAAAATATATTTTTCATTAAAGAATGGCTGAGTAAGGAGTCATTAGGTGAAATCTTTTTGACTCTTGAGACGCATTCTTGTGAATTTGTGCAGTGTGAATTTATTAATTTGTGGAATCTCTTCAAAGGCAAGTAAGCGCGTTACAGTCTTGGGAATCTGACTCAAAAAGACCCTATTTGCCAATTTATAAGAAAATTGGATGGGAAGCCTATCCTCGACTCATAGAAGGCGTTGAAGCCGTTACTGGACGTAAAACCAGAGAAAGATGTGAGCCACAATCACAACTACATGTATATATTTTCTTGTATATCTTCTTTTTATGACAGCCTTGATCCAGTAGCAGCTAAGCTGGAAGTGGTCCGAAAGAAATGTTGTGTGAAGCAGTAAGAAAAGGAAGCCAGTCAAGACACTCCATCTGTATAAATTATTTCAATCTTTGGTCATACTTTGTTTATTTTTATATTTGTGTGAGGTTTCTCTTTTCAGTAATTGCGGTAAAAGGTACTATCTTCTATCTTTTTCTTTTCTATTTTTTAACATTGAGGACAATGTTGTGATCTAGTTGGGGGGAAGGATAGTTGTGTAAAAAAAAAAGTGTGTTTATGTTTGTCGTGTGTAGAGTTGTGTAAAAAAAAAAATTAGGAAGTGTGTGTATTAATATGTTTGTCATGTTTATATGTTTGTCAGTAATTTTCTAACCTAAACCAATTAAGGATGGCAGAGTAAGGAGTAAATTTTGCTGTGATTGTAATTTTACTCTTGAGACGCATCTAGATTGGGGTAGATACCTTGTTTGTGTGTAAGTAGCAATTCAAATTCAGGGAAATTTGCATGATTGAGTAAATTGTCTTCTTTCTTAAACATCACGTGCTTGGTTTTGGATGTTAAAATTTTTGTGGCTTGAGAATGATGGATATATGCCTTGTGAGATTTTGAGCCTATTGATGAATGGATTGAACATCTGTACCATTCTCTTCTTTCTTGTGTAATTTTTTTTTCTCATGAAATTGTTACTCTAGAACTTGCTTTGATTCTTTTTGAAACTACTTTTTCATATGCATACATAAACATGATTGGGGCAAATTTTCTTGAATTAACTACTTTGATCAAATAGCTAACCTTACATATTTTCCTTTGCTTAACCCCTTTGAGCTTATTTGACCATTCTTTGTTTCTAACTCATTACGTGCCTTAAATGAAAAATCATGTTCTAACCCAACCTTAGGGAATAAGAGAGCATTGAATTTGTTATTTGATAAGTTCTTGAACAAGTGTGGGGGTGCATGTGCAGATTGGTTATATAAAAAAAAAAGGAAAAAATGTTTCTATAAAAAAAAAGAGCTGATTATTGCTACAATAAAAAAAAATGCACCATGTGATATTTTTATACCTAGATTGAGGGTGGATGATTGGAAATAACAGGAATAGAAGGAGAATGTTCAAGTCTAACAATGAATTCAACCTACCAATTGATCTTCAACAAAACATTAGTCAGATATTGGTCATTGTCCTGTATGAGGAAGAACTAAGAAATTCTTGATAAATTTAGACTGAATGTTCTCAAACATCTTCTCCATTCTAACTGTATCATAATGCTCTTTTATTCTCTTTGACATTTAACTTGATATATCTATATTACTTCCACCTTTACCTTGACCACATTATAACCTTGAATAAAGTCCTCATGATTTGTGTATATATGTTGTTTTTGAGTAGCGGAGAAGTAGAAGATAAGCAAGCTTATGGTAGTGCAATTATTCATGAGTTGAATAGAGTGAAATACTAACCTTTTTAAACACTTGAGAGATTGAGAGTGAATTCTGTGAGGATCTATCATTCTTGATTCATTCTTTTCAACTGAAGTTTCCTTACTTATTGGTTTGAGATGTGAAGACATGTTACCTCATGAATGTTTTAATCCTTGAATGTCTAATTGCTCTTCTTAAGTCATTAAATTCTTTGGAGTTTTTAGTTTTTGAGTTTGTGTTGTTTTTCTTTATTCTTTAGTTTTTGTCTTTTGTGTTTTGCCCAGGAGTGCAAAAGTTAAGTGTGGGGGAATTTGATAACACTGTATTTTATACATTTTGTAATCCTCTCACTAGGCTTTTTAAGATTCAATTAGGCTTAATTAAGTTGGTTTTGACACATTTTATGATTTTGAGCCAAATTGGACAATTAAATAAATTATTGCATAAATTAACTGTAATAATCTCTTTGGCAATGTTTAGTAAACTGGCTATAACTTGAATTATAAAAATCTGATTGATGTGATTTTGGTCTTGTAGGAAAGTTAAGACAATTTCCTACAACTTTCATGTTGAACATTTTTCCAAAATCAGACTCCTTGGAGGTGATATTGAGCTTTGAAGTCAAAATAGAGGAGCTGAAACTGGGCCTAAAATACTGTGCAGTAATTGGACCATATCTTGAGTTCTAGGCATGATTTTGGATTGAAACCAAAGCCATTTTAAAGCAAATATTCAGGCCTACAACTTTCATGAAGACCACTTCTCTCAAAAATGTAAAAATGACTGGACACATGGCTGTGTATTTACTCAATTATTATATTAAAAAAAAGAAAAAAAAAGAAAAAGAAAATGGAGAAGAACGTCACGGATGACGTTTTGTTTAAATAATTCTAGTTACTGTGCATTGCACAGTAACCACGTAATTGCCTATAAAAGGCACATTGCACATTTCAGAATTCACAATTGAATTCCGAATTAGGAGACGAGAGGAGCAATTCGGGGGAGAGGGAGAGAGGCTTTTGGGCAGTGCCCTGCTTCTCTCCTCAGTCTCCCTCCAATTTTCTTTCTCTCTCTTTTTCTCTTTTTCTCTTTTCTAGTTTATGTGTAAATAAGTTCCAGTCTACTTGGGTTAAAGCGTGAAGCTCTTGGTAATAAAATAAGGTTAGATTTATTCCTCTCTTGTGCTTTAATGATTTATTTTTCTAGTATTCTTTATATGTATTATATTTTGATTCTGATAATTTAAAATCCCGAATGACAGATTTAGAATACTCCATCCTTGTAAATAGGAGTTCTTGATTTATTGTAGACAAAATATTGGCACAAATGAATGCTTTAACCCATTTACAAGTGGTGGTAGTTGTGTTAATAAATGATTAAAGGAATCATAGTATAATTACGTATATCATTTTAATGGATTTTTAACGTTGTATTTTTCGATTGGAACCTCCATGTTGTGAGGATTCTAATTGAGTTATAAAAGGAATTATTCTTGCTTTTACTTTATTTACCAAGAGTGGATCATTTTACCCAAATAAATAATTTTTACTGTAGCAACAAAATATTTATCTCACCATAATTAATCTTCATCAATTCCCTGTGGATCGACCTCGGACTCACCGAGAAATTTATTACTTGAGACAACCTGCACTTGGGTTTGTAAATGCAACAACTAAAAAGTGTGCATCACATACGGAAGCAAACGAAGAAGAATCTGGAGACATATGATGTGAAGCTCCAGAATCTAAAACCCAAACAGAAGGTGACATACCTGACGAATTATGAGACAACTAACCTACAGAAGAAGAGGCAGACATAGCTTGCAGTTGTAAAGAGAGAAACTTCTGGAATTGCTCAGCCAGAGTACTAGGATCAACAAAAGGACTTGGGGAAGCAAAAGCTGCAGTGTTAGACTGTGGGTGTCTGAATCCGTGTGGTGGTCTGGAACCCTGTGGTGGGCTTTGAGCATTAGATTGCGGTTGGTTGCCATTTCTCTGTCTCAACTTAGGACACTGAGCCTTCCAATGACCTTTCTGCTTGCAGAAACTACACTCGTCGAAACCAACCCTTGTGAGGGGCTTATTCTGATTATCAAAGTGAGGCTTAGAATGTGCTGCTAAAACAGACGGAGTGGGACCAACAATTCCCTTCTCAGAGTAAGACTTAAGACATATCTCTTCAGCCAAGAGCTCACTGACAACAGAGTCAACAGATGGAAGTGGAGAACAATGCAAAATAGAACCTCTGAGTCCTTCAAAGTCACTACGAAGTGCTATTAAGAATTGTACTAATCGCTGCTGTTCTCTACGAGCGATATACGGAGCAAAAGCCTTCAACTCTGCTGATTCTGTAAGAGCCAATTGATCCCAAAGATCTGACATAGCAGAATAAAAGGCTTGAACACTCATATCTCCCTGTTGGAGAGCTCGTATGTCATTCTCCAACTGAAACTGTTTGGTAAAATTTGACTGTGTAAAGAGCCTCTGCAAATGATCCCAAACTTCTTTTGTTGTTTCATATTTTGCCAATTGTGTACCTATGGAATGCTCAATAGAATTGTTAAACCATGTGATAATCTTTGCATTATTTGCTTCCCAAACATCCAATAAATTTTGATAATTCTGATCTGTTCGCACAGGTTTCACAGAAGTACCACTAACATATCCCCACATCTTTTTACCCTTAAGAAAATTTCGCATTACATAACTCCAATACGAGTAGTTTTTTCCATCCAATCTCACACTCACTGATTGAAGTGAATCGTCACTAGCCATAATTAAACAACAGAGGAAGAATAATAGAAAAGAAATAGCAAAATACCAGATACACAAGCAGCGAAAAGCCAATAGAAAGCCAACCAGAATGCCAACAAAATGCCAATCAAAATTCCAAAATACCATATGTGTAGCAAAATGCCCAGATTATAGAGCCAAAAAAATGGAAGCCACGGATAGTGATTTTCCAGACGAAATGCGAACGACAGCGAAGAGACAATCAGAGAACGCCCAAAAATTTTTTTTGCGAAAGGTTTGAAGCTGTGGTTAGGATTAAACTCTCTCCATTGCAAACATGCTCTGCTACCATGTTAATAAATTGAATATGTAAAGAAGAAGGAACGTTTCATTGATAAGCACAAAGCTGCAAAATACAAACTTAGGGTTTGAAGCTAAACATAACAAGGCTATATATAGCCAAACAAAGCAAGTAATAAAAGACTATTCTACCCTTAAAGAATAAACATAATATTTAATATTTCTTAACACAAAGCTAATACAAAAGAAAGAAAGAAAAATTCCACTTCAATTAATTTGGATTTGAAATCTTCTCATAAACACGGGAAGCATGAGTAACTACTAACTAATAATCTATAAAGTTAAACTCAAAATTGAAGCCCAGTGGTGCGAACACGATATATGTAATCAACAAAAGAATCATACTTTCTTTCATAGTCTAAAAGTAAAATGAAAATAATTATTGAATTAAAAGAAAAAAAAAGGAATTAGATTCACGGTCCTTCTATGTTCTTTTGTTTTGTTTTGTTTTTCCTGCCTTTAAGACTGCAAAATAATTTTAGTTGAAAAGAATCTCTGCCCATATCCTATTCACTAATCGCCATGTACCTTAATCCTTATATATCTTAACTCGAATTAAGCTCAATAGATTTGATGTGCTTCAGGAAAACCTTCATTTCCTATCCATTTTTTCGTCGATGTTGGTGATAATATGAACATAATCCCGTCCATTAATCTAGACTAGTAATTAAGTAAGATAAAGCCAAAATTAATATCAATATAATAATATATAGTTGATTGATGATTATATGTGACTACCTTAAAGGATAAAAGTCATTTTAAATTAAGGTTAAATTAAAATTTTAGCTCCTATATTTTTCATTCATTTTTAATTTAGTCCTTATAGTTTTTTTTAAAATCAATTTCATATTTTTAAATATTTTTAAAATAGTTCGTACTGTACAACCTCTTTTATAACGTTGTTATAATACTATCAGATTGACTAATATTTATTAAGTGTTTCTTTATTAAGTAGATGCTTTTTTAGACTTTCTTTTATATGTAAAACATCTAGTAAATAGTCTTACATTTCAGTAAGTGTTTTTATATGTGTTCATTTTTCTTAAGTAGGTACTTTTTAATTCAGTATGTGTTTTTTTAAATATTTTTTTCTTTTATAAAATATTTAGTAAGTACTAAATTAATTTATTATAAAAATTGATAATAAAAATTATTTTAAAAATATTTATAAATATAAAGATTAATTTAAAAATAAAAAATTATAAATTTTTAATTTAACCTTAAATTAATTACCACATGATTATGTATAAAGATGGTTGTAAGTTTTTTTGTTTTCAATACATGGTTACTCTAACTTTTAAGTTCTAGTCCATAATGAAAAGAGAAAAAGATAGTTGCACATATCTGTAGTGCACAAAAACTTTAAGTGAAAAATCAATGGCTCTAAATTTTTCTTTTAAGGTGAGAGAATGAATCAAAAAATTTCATCCCTTTGATTCAAAGTCCGTAAGACTTCGTTTTTTCACAGTCAGTAAGACTTCTTTACCATTTCTGTGCACTAACTACACTGAATGAAAAAAGTATTCTTAATTGGTCCTACTGCACTCTTTACCATTTCTGTGCACTAACTACACTGAATGAAAAATGTATTCTTAATTGGTCCTACTGCACATTGAAGAGTCACTTTTGCTTTCTAAATACGGTTTTGTTAAGGAGAAATTCTTGCTTAAACCATGGGTACCATAGTCGAGTGTATCAGGCCAATTAAAACTTAGTATTTTTATTGATTTTTGTAAAATTAATTATGTAACATAATTATTCATAAAAATACTCAATCATAATTGGTCTAGTGCACCCAATTAGGTGTCTATGGTTTAAGTAAGAATTTCTCTTTGTTAAGATGTGGTCTTAAAGAAATTAAAATAAATTTTTTTATAAAAATAAGATAAATAATAATTTTTTAATTTTTAATATATTAAATATTTTATTTTTATTAAAAAAATTATATTTTAACTTTTTTAACAAGACACTTATTAATAAAACTCTAATATATATCTGGGACTTGGCTTCTTGATTTCGAAGCAAGAAACAAGATAAGACATACACACAAAAACAAAAACAAAAAATAATAACTGTACTGTTCTATTGGGCATCTATGGCACCACCAGGACCAGCAGACCTAAGAGAGATCGGTTCAGAAGGCTTTGGTCCGATACACAAGAATTTTATGGAGCATGCGCACCCAGAAGTAATTCCTGCAAGACAAGGACGTTGGGTGGTTCAAGTGGCCAATGATGAGATGGAAGAGGCTGCCATGAATAGCAGAGAGGCAGCTGCTCGCTATGGTGGGATAATGGTTGTTAATTACCCCAAAGGGAAAGCCACAAACTCATTTTGGTAGATCATTTAAACCTTAAGCATGCAAGCATTTTTGTTTAGATATTATCGGTAGTTAGTTTCTAGCGGGTCTGTTGTAGGCCACACTTAAATAATGTACATGATCAGTATATAGGAACAAGCAGCTCGGAGTACCTATAACTTAAGTGTACCTATAACTTAAGTGGAAGTCTTGGAAACTGGAAAGTGCCTTTTATGTTTTATCTACTATGATTTGGTGTTCTCATTTTTATCTTCAAATGATCATTCGATATAAACTAATAATATCAGTTACCAAAACAACTTGCACTTTCAAATTACTTCTTTGCAACTTCTTGGACAAGTAATCTTAATTTCTAAGTATCAAGAAACCATTTTTCACCTATAAACTAGCTTAGACTATTAGGAAAGATTGAAAACACATCACACCAACTAAGATTCAAAGAGTAATATTTCATTTAGCAAAGAAAATGATTATATATACCTATTTCATTTAGCAAAGAGTAATAATACTCTCCCAAAATTAATGTGATCACAAAACAAAAGCTGAACGGCTGGTGTCTTCATAAGAGGGAAAGACAAGCGCTTATAAGGATCACAATTTTGCAGGATGAAGGGCTGTAGGGGTGCACACTGGTCGGGTCGGGTCAGGTCGGGTTTAGGGGAGAAAAAAATTCAAACCAATCATGTGCGTTCGGGTCGGGTCGGGTCGAGTCGAGGGAAAAAAATTTGAGTGACCCGAACCGAACCAACCTGATTAGAATCGGGTTGGTTCGGGTTATATAATTGGGTTAGTCGGGTTACCGAATCGGGTTGTAAGAAAAAAAAAACTTAAATATAAGCAAAACGATGTCGTTTTATTGGGTCGTCAGATCGGGTTGTCGGGTTGGTTCACCAAACCCGTTACCCGAACCGATATTCAACGGGTTCACAAAATTTTACCCGACCCGACCCGATTACTCGAACCAACCCGGATATATGTGATCGGGTCGGGTCGGGTTGGCGGGTCGGGTTATGCACCCCTAGAGGGCTGTCCTAGATTTTGCACAAAAATTAAGGTTTTTTACCAAACTGTCACTGGTGTCAAAATTATTTACAAAAATATTATTTTTAAAAATTATTTATCAAATTGTCACTTTTTTTAAATTATTTATCAAAATGACACTCTTTTAAAATTATATAACTGTCACTCTTTTGTTCAACGTAGTATTTTTTAATAATTTCTGGTCCACATAGAATGCGTCAAATCTAGTGGCGCATCCATGTGGATTACGCCAACACAGTTGGCGTAATCCACGTGGATGCACTATCCTACATGACATTTTTTACATGGATACGTCACATAGGATGACGTTTTTTAGTTAAAAACGTCAACACATTTGATATTTTCCACATAGACAAAAAAAAAATACTTATAGGACACTTAACTCATTTTATGTGGTTCTCGCACTCCTCCCAAAAACACACGCATTTCACATGTCTACTAGAGAGTGAACCATAACGTTGGAAGATATCAGTATCAATTAGCTTATTTATAAGCCAAATATTTGGTTTTGATCTGTAAAATAGTCGATGTGGGACTTTGGTATTGACAAGGCAGAACAACTAAATAAGACAGTAAGGTACTTTTGTTCGATATGTGACTTTGGTGTTGGCAAAGCAAAAAAACTAAGTACCTTTTTTAAATACCAAAGCAATTTAAAACAAAAAGCCGAAGAAAAAAAAACTACCTTTTTTAAGTACCTTTGATGTGGGACTTTGTATGAAAATGAAGTTTCAGAAGAAAAAAATCCAAAGAAACAAAAAGCATTTGAGATGTCAAAAAATAGAGAGTATGTGTGGTAATTTTAAAACTGATAAACAGAATATGTTTGGAAGAGGAAAGAACGCGGAGAAGCTTAAAAGCAAAGCCTGAATTTGTTTTTTGTGGAACTACACAAGAAATGCTGATAGTGGTATACCTACGACAAGAACATTGGCCTAGTAGTGTTGGAGGTGAATGGAAAATATAATAAAGCTAGCTAGCTCGAAAGAATGGAGAACAAATAGAAATAACCACTAAACTATAGTCTACTAAAGTACTGTGGGTGGGCTTAGAGCATGATATAGCAACCTATGGGTTTAATATATATGCAAGAAAAGCACAAGGGGATGCTAATGGGAATTGCAGAGGTGAGTTCCCAGACGACACACTCATGAAGCATGTTCCAGGTGGAGGGAGTGTTGTTTTAGTTTTTTTGCTTTGTCAACACCAAAGTCTTACATCGAACAAATGTATCTTGTTGCTTTACTTTGTTGTTTTGTCTTGCCAACACTAAAGTCTCACATTGACTACTTCACAGATCAGAAGTAAATAGTTGACCTATAAATAAATTAATTGATACTAATGTCTTGTAATGTTATGGTGCACTCTCTAGTAAGCATGTGAAATGTATGTGTCTTTAGGAGGAGTGCGAAAACTACATGAAATGGATTAAGTGTTCTATAAGTATTTTTTTATTTTTTATTTTTTGTCCACGTGGATTGATACTGATGTCTTCTAACGTTATGGTTCACTCTCTAGTAGGCATGTGAAATGCATGTATCATTGAGATGAATGCGAGAATCACGTGAAATGAGTTAAGAGCCCTATAAGTATTTTATTTATTTATTTTTCCATGTGAAAAATGTTAAATGTATTGGCGTTTTTAACTAAAAAAGTCATCCTATGTGGTGTATCAACGTAAAAAAACGTCATGTAAGATGGTGCATCCTACATGAATGCGCCAAACAGGAAGGCGCATCCATGTGGATTACGCCAACCGTATTGGCGTAATCCACATGGATGTGCCACCTGGTTTGGCGCATCTTATGTGGATCAAAATTTATTAAAAAATGTCACGTTAGATAAAAGGGTAACAGTTTAGTATATAGTTTCAAAAGAGTGACATTTTGATAAATAGTTTAAAAAAGTGACAATTTGATAAATAGTTTTAAAAAATGACATTTTGGTAAATAATTTTGCCACAAGTGGCAATTTGGTAAAAAAGCCCAAAAATTAACAAATTGAATAAGCTATCTGTTGATAGTCCACAAACCCTTAAGACTTTTTGTGGCATTAGTTTTGTAAGAGTAACATTAGTCAATAACAAATTAACGAGAGTATATAATATTTGAAATTAAAACCTAATTTGGTACCAAAATCATCATATAAATAATAAGCATGGTACCTACTGGATCCATGGTATATTATTTGGTACCCTTTGAAGGAAGGGATTCCAATCCATAACCCTGTCCAGTTGGATCAATGAGCTAGATTGAGAAAATGTTATTAATTAAGGCAATTATGAAATTAAAACCTAATTCAACTATCACCCAATGTGAATAGTTTTATTATCCAAATTTAGAAAATTTAGGTAATTTAGTTACCCTGATCAATTCCTTAGTCCTGTTCAAGCGTTATTTTTAAAATAAGTAAATTAAATTTCTGGGTTGAGGCTAATTTTAAAAATGATATTACAAAGATATTAACGTATTTTATTTACAAAATACTTGTTTTTTAGCCAAAATGAACAAAATTCTATTAAATTGAATTTGTTTGTAAAGTGAACAAGTAAAAATATATCTATCCTTAAATAATTTAGTAGGTTATATAAAATCACAATATACTTTTGATTAAATCAATAGTAAATACATTCTTAACAACTTACTTGACAAACAAACTCAATTTAAAAGAATTTTTTCCCCCATTACTCATGAGAGGATTTATTCTTTCATTTATTATTCCTTTTATCCTCTAAAAGAAAATACCTTTTGGGGTCGGCATTGGATATTCTTGCACAAGTGTGATTTAATGCCTCTAAAAGGTAATAATTTAAATAGCCATTAATTTGAGCTATAGAGTATGAATTAGTATCAAACTTTATGTCATTCTTTTCATTTCTGCCACCCCGCTCTCGTATCCCACATCTCTTTATATCAGTTTATCACTTTATTGGATGAAAATTGAATGCTTTTGGTAAGAGCTAGAATGAGCATGATTAATCTTTAATTTAACATGTGAATAATGGTTATATGCATAACCCACCATGTTGGGTTTAACACTAGTTATATATGCAAAATTAGTTATATCGTTGTCTCTCTAATAAGACATTTCTCCTGTTATTTAGTAACATGAGAGACCCAAATGACTAATCAATAATTGTGTGAATATCCCTCTTTCTGATCAAGTATAAATAAGCAATTTTTTTTCTGACTGTTGGACCTTGTACTGGCATCCATGATCCAAAAATATTGGATACCATTGCACGGCATTATGATGTTGATAATACGTTTAAGTTTTTTTTTTTTTTTTGTAAATACATTTAAGTCGTGTCAACTTTTCTCTCTTGAGATTGCTGATCTCATGCTTTTAGGGATTTTTTTGTAAGCATTAGCACTAAGGACTATGGACACCACATGATCTTCACATTTGTATGATATTGTCCACTTTGGGCCCAAACCCTCATAGATTTGCTCTTGAACTTTTATCCCAAAACGCCTTATACCAATGGAGATATATGTTCATACTTATATACCCATGATCCTCTCCACTTCTAGCCAATGTGGGATTTTGGTCGCACACCCAACAATATTGCCCAAACCCTCATAGATTTGCTCTTGGACTTTTACTGTAAAAGGCCTCATACCAATGGAGATATATGTCCATACTTATATACCCATGATCCTCCTCACTTCTAGCCAATGTGGGACTTTGGTCGCACACCCAACAATCCTCCCCTTGAACAAAGGACCATCGAGCCTCCCCTCAAACGATCATCCATTCATCCACTCTCTACCAACCAAGATTCTCTACTCCACTACGATTCCGCACACGCCTTAATATGGAGTACCACCTGTCTCAATAGAACTCATCCACGGATCCTATCGTGAGCTAACCAGGGCCTACCACCTTCGTTCAACATTTCGAGGACTCATCCACCATGGCTAACTCTGAGACATGGCTCTAATACCACTTGTTGGGCCATAAGGGGAGTCCAGAAGTAGGGAAGATCTCCATGAATGAGTTAGGTGAAGAACCATATAAATGGACTTGATACCACATCTTAATCCAAAATCTTAAGGCATTAGGTCTATAAGTCTTTTCCATTTATATAGCCTTCAACTTGCTCATTCTTTACTAATGTGAGACTTCAACACTCACACTTGGATTTCCAACATTCTCCTCCTCAAGTGTGAGTTCTTCACACACGGTCACTCCCCTCAAACGGAAGCCTTTCAAGTATTTGACAATGTCATCAAGAGAGGCCAGCCCACATCCAAGATGGCCTCATCTCTTCCAGATCGGACTACACACGCTCTTCTTCATACTTGTACCGCCGTCATCCATCATCTACAATGGAACACACTGCCTAGCATTCACATCGCTAGGAAGACTTTCGACACAAGGGACCCTTCACATGACCAACCACCGTTGTACACACCAATACTTGTCCAAGTCAAATCATTAGCCCTGATACCACTTGTTGGGCCATAAGGGGAGCCATGAGCTAGGTGAAGAACCACATAAATGGACTTGACACCACATCTTAACCTAAAACCTTAAGGCATTAGATCTATGAATCTTTTCCACTTATATAACCTTTAACTTGCTCGTTCTTTACCAATGTGGGATTTCAACACTCACACTTGATTTCTAACATTCTCCCCCTCAAGTGTGAATCCTTCACGCATGATCACTCCCCCTCAAACGGAAGCCTTTCAAGTATTCGACTGTGTCATCAAGAGAGTCCAGCCCGCATCCAAGATGATCTTATCTCTTTCAGATCGGGCTACACGCTCTTCTTCATACTTGTACTGGTGTCATCAAGAGAGTACAGCCCGCATCCAATATGGCCTCATCTCTTCCAGATCGGGCTACAAGCTCTTCTTCATACTTGTACCGTCGTCGTCCATCATCTACAACGGAACACGCCAGCCTCATCTCTTTCAGATCGGGCTACACATGCTCGTCTTCATACTTGAACCGCCATCGTCCATCATTTACAACAGAACATGCTACCTAGCATCCATATCCCTAGGAAGACTTTCGACACATGGATCGACCAACCACCATCGTCCACACCAATATTTGTCCAAGCCGAACCATCGGCTCTGATATCACTTGTTGGGCCGTAGGGGGAGGAGTCCAAAAGTCAGGAAGATCTCCATCAATGAGTTAGGCGAAGAACTACATAAATGAACTTGGCACCACATATTAACCCAAAACCTTAAGGCATTAGGTCTATAGGTCTTTTCTACTTATATAGCCTTCAACTTGCTCATTTTTTACTAATGTAAGACTTCAACACTCACACTTGGATTTTCAACATTAACTTCTTGCAGTTGAGCAAAAATACAACCCAACACAATGTTGTGATATTTGAAAGCTCCTACGGGCATTATATATCATGTAATATTATAATGATAGTGGATTTGTTCTCTTTGAACGTAGGCATGTTGTGTCTTAATTATTTTATGTTTGTTGTTATTTTGTTTGTGTTGTAATGACTGAGAGTCCCACGCAATTTTCATCTGCTACGCATTTTGAAGTTTAATTGTGAGCTATGAAAAGGGTATCATGTGCAGGATAGCCCAACACACAAGTATGTTTATTTTTTTTTACTCTATTAATTGGAGCTTGTTGAATTTTTTTTTGGGTACATCTAGAGCTTCTTGAGATTTCATGCGATTATGCCTTTGAGTGAAGTTTGTATCTTTGTACGCCCACGTTAGTGATGCCGCTATTAGTACGCCTAGTACAGTTAGAAATGCCTTTTTTTTTTTTCTTTCTACATATTCCTTTCAAGCTATATTATCATATACATAACTAAGTCATGGTATTTACGTACGTAAGTAAGAGAGCGTAAGATTTGGAGAGGATAAGAAGAAATCTTGTGTTAGACACAAATAGCTAGTTTGAGGGATTAATCAGTTAGCTAAAGAGGCATGCGCGCGGCATTTTTTAACAGGTTTATAATTAATTAATTAAAGATGTTTGAAGGGAGAAAGTTAGAAAATAATGTTGAAGAATCGGATACATCAGTCACCATATCGAATGACTTTTTTTTAACGCAGTCATAGTTGACAGAAAATATGGGGAAAAACCATTCTTGGATTTGTTAATCAGAAAGCAATATTTACAATGGAATCATCATTTGTTTTCAATTAAACTAAAATTTTTCCCACCAAAACTGTTATTATCTCACATATTCTCTTACTAGCAACACCTGCGTTTTTTTTTTTCATTTTTTTATACACAAATGTCATCTAATTATAGCATATTATGTATAATTATATAAAAAATAACAAAATATAAAAATTAAAAGGATAACATTATATATTAAATTCACGGACGGGATGTATTAGTTATGTACCAAATCAATTATTTTCTTCGTTTCTTTTTATCTATCTTTTAAAGTTTTTGTACAAAAATTAAGGACATTATTAAATAATCTCAAATTAAGTGAAATATATGTTAGTATGACTAAATTAGCTTTTCTCATTCCTTTAGGAAATTGTAGAAGTTAATTAATATATGTAGTTATTAAGTTTAGTGGAGATAATAAATGAGTAAAATTAGAAAAAAAATTAACATATTCTTAAAATTATCAAATAACAGATAAATTAAAATAAAATAAATTTTCTAAAAAAATAAATAAAAAAGAACGGAAAGAGTACTACTTTGTTTTAAGAGAATATAGTAACACTACAACAATTTTAGCTTCTGACAATGAAATTTTTGACAACATTTAAAAAGTGTTGCTTAAGCTTATATAGACAATGTTTTTTATAAATTGCTTTTAATTATAACTTTTGGTCACATATTTTAGGCAACGTTTAAAAAATGTTATGATAACTAGTATGGGCAACACTTTATGACCGTTGTCTAAATTTAAACAAGTTCAAGCAACTCTTTTGACACAACGTTTAATAAACATTGTATTAAAGAGAATAAGCAACGGTCTATAACTGTTCCCATTGTATTTCTTTTTTGAACCATTAAAAACATTGCTTAATTGGTTTTTATGTTCTGAAACTCCTTAATCAGAAAGGTGCGCATATAGTGCGGGTGTGAAAATTTTTGGCTTCAAATCCCAATCACAACGACGCACTCAAACCAACTCCACCTTCTTGTTCCTACCGATTCTCAGCCATACCTTTTCCTTGCTCTGCCAACAGCTCTGCCTTCTTGTTCCAATGCTTACCACCCTCTCCCTGTTAGAGGCACTCAGATGAACCCTAATCGAAACCAGCCCCAATCAAACCGTTCCTCAAATCGTTCCTTAGACTTGGCAGCAGCGCAAATTGAGCCCCAATCCAGACGACGTTGCTCAGAGCCCCAATCGAATCGTTCCTTCGTAGATGACACACTCGCTGTTTTCCTACTCAGCAACGCAAACTTGTTCATTCCTTCTCTCTCTGGTAAGTAATATCTGGCAATCTTGTTCCTTCCTTCTTGTAGCTGTGGTTATTGTATTTTTTTGCTTTTTTTGCATCTTCTAGAAAAATTGAGATATTGGGATAAATACAAGAGGAAGTTGATTCCTAACCTTTACTCCCTTGTGTTAATTTCAGCAGGAGTCATCTGTTTTTAGAGAGATTCTAGTGGTGATCATGTCATCGGAGAATATCTTGACTTGAATTGATAGGTAAGCTCCTGGCTAAAATAACACGTTGTTTGGTTCTGGTATAGTTTTAGGAAGAATATAGTTTTTGCTGAACTCTTAAACGAATTTCGTAATTTTTCTGGTAACATTTACATTTTGGAAGATGTTTGTTAATAAGATAGAGTATTAAATCTCTCCATAAATGAATTTTCCTGGGAAAAACATGCATATTTGGGCATGAATTATGAATCCCATCTGAACTTGAATTCCAATTTAATTCCTTATGTTTTCCTAATTCTGGTTCTAACCTAAATCGATTCCTATAAAGATGTCCATAATCTTCCACCGAATAAAAAAATAACTAGTGTGGATCCCAAATATTGAACTGATAATATAATATGGAGGTAAGAGTGTTAAAGTTCCCTAGAGATCTTTGATAGCCATTTGGAGAGTCCTCTGTTTGGTATTATTTATACTCATTTGGTTTCAAATGCATAAATTACAGCTCCTTGAATTTTCGATAACAATGCAATTGATCATTTTTTAACCTAAATCTAAAGGATTTTAACAAGACGCATTCAGATTTGTCTATGCAAATATACTAGTAGGAGAGACTGTGAATTATGTGCATAAATTGTAGGAAAAAATGCGAGACGCTACGAACTCTGGTCGTAAACAGTATAAGACAGAGCATTGGGCAAGGCTAAGTACTGTATTAGTGAAGATTTGGCTAAGAAAAAGAAGTTCAATTGAAAAGTTTAAAGTTTGGGTGCCCAACCTTGACCTTTATCTTCTCTATTATGTGCAGTGATGGACAACTACAAGAATGCACCTTATTATCTATATGACCTTACTCCTTCACAAATGGACATATTCATGACAGAAAATAATCCAATTGCCTATTGCAAAGTGCCCAAATTTTATCACAGTATATTCCACTGTTCAAAAGTGCTCTTAATTTTAATCATTATGACAGGAAAGCATCTATTCTGCTAAGAATTATTTGGATCATGGTGGGATATGGAGTCTATCTGGCATGGGCAATAATGGCCCTTCAAAATACAGCATGATTGTTAGTATGTATCGAGGATGAGGTAGGGGAACTGGAAGGCCTAGAACTGCTCCACCAGATCTACCTTCTTTGCTCTTGGATGCTTGGATATGCTATTTGGGTATGTCGGTAAGCATCATGATGTGTTTTAGTTGATCTAGCTTGGTCCTGATGATTGCATATTTCTTGTTTCACTAGCTTCTGTATATAGATATATATACCTTCTTTCTTTTATCCCAGTTATCTTGAAATTCTTCTTTATGATTTGTGCATATTGTACCTGCTGTGACAGAACTTCTTGTTGCTCAATTTATGTGGTTGGATTATGATAACCCTACCAAACCTATATACTTATATATTAATTCATCTGGGACTCGGGTAAGCGTTATAATCATTGTTCTAAAATTTTTCCTTGTGTGAGGTGTTGGTTTATATAATTGATTTCCCTTCCCCCTTTTTTTGTTTAGAATGAGAAGAATGAGACCGTGGGATCAGAAACTGAGGCGTATTACATAGCTGATATGATGTCTGTAAATTTCTATCATGAATCATGTGCCCATTTCCATTCTGACCCCAAGGATGTGATTTGGTTTATCTCTTTGAACTAATCCTTGTAACTCATGCTTTTAATTAATCTTTTTTTTTCCTGCATGAAGTATGTCAAATCAAATGTCTATACTGTGAATTGTGGCATGGCATATGGTCAAGCAGCAATGCTTCTGTCTCTAGGAACAAAGGGTTATCGTGTTGTACAACCAAATTCATCTAGTACGAATCATATCTATGTAAACTATTGAAAAATTTTGCTTTATTGCTTTGACTCATTTATTGTGACTTTTTGGAACTTTTGACAAATTCTTCTGTCTAAAGCTTTTACTTTGTTTCTGGTTCATGAGTATATTTGGAGAATGGACTACCGAATTATAATTTCAGTCATCCATTTTGTCGTCTCAATCTTATATTACATCTTTTGATCAAATGGCTACCAATATGCCTGTTAAGAAGTATTTTCTGGAAGATTAGTTTATCAAATTCTAGTTCTTCAGGAGTCCTAGCATAAGGAGGGTAGAGTTATGATCTGTGTGAATTTAAACCCCAGTACTCAATATTATACATTGAAAGTGTTGGGCTGCCATAGGACTAATGAAAAGAAATTGTGATTTTCAAGGAACAAATGAAATAATTTTGGTCTTTATTTAATTCTATTATCTTCTGTCTGCAATACCTTATACAAAAACATGGCCTACATGACCATGGAATGAAAGGTTGCTACAGTAGGCCCTTTAATTTTGTTCTCTTTTTTTTTGCAGTGAGAATCTACCAGGTAAAGCGAAACAAAGGTATTCTACATGTGGATACAATTATGGACATTTGCCAAGGGTATTTAGCTTTAGTTTTTGTTCTTTCATTTGTGTTATATGATCAAGAACAATCGCACTATTTTTGTACTCACAATAATAGTAAATGACTTTTTTTCTTGATTTTAGTGTAAACAGTAAATACACTTGCATAATTTAGTATATTTAATTTGTTTTTGTCAACAATACGTGAATGTTCTATTTTTGAGAAGAAATGGTTTTTTAATGTGATTTTTTAATACACAAGTAAAAAATGTTGCCTTGAAATAGATATGCATATATAGGTGACACTCAAAAAAGTGGCCTAAAACGTTGCCTAAAGTAGTATTTATAACCAACATGTAAAAAACGTAGTCAAATTCTTAACCTATAGACAATACTTTTTACAAGTTGCCTTACGATGTACTTAAAAGCAACAATCATAAAATGTTACCTAAAGTAGTACCTATAACTAACATGTGAAAAATGTGTCAAAACCTTAACATATAAGCAACACTTTTAATAAGTTGTCTTATGACGTACTTAAAAGCAACGATTATAGAAGTGTTACCTAAAGTAGTACTTATAACCAACATGAAGAAAGCATTGTTTAAAGTAGTACTTATAACTAACATGTCAAAAACGTTGCCAGAATTATCCATGGACAACTTCTTAAAAGCGTTGCTAGAAGATAAGAATAGACAACATTTTTTTTTGAAGTGTTGTCAAAAGTTTAAAAAAGCATTACTTATTTTAATAGACAATGGCTTGCCAACGACTGAAAAGCATTGTCATAAACTTTAGGCAACGATTGTTGGTCAATGACAATACTTTTCAACCTTTACCAAAAGGCAAAGTTGTTGTAATGTAATAGTTAAGTATTAATTATTTCATCTTTTAACAAGCTTATAATTAATTAATTAATTAATTAACTAACTAAGGTTTGTCTAATATATACCTCAAAATATATGGTCCATAGATAGATCAATAATAATAAACTATTGATTTATTAATTAAAAAAAATTAATGGCTGAGATAAATTAATTAAAACTTTACAGATTTTAACTAATAATATTTATATACATCTAGATTTATATATAAATCCTATCAGATAAAAAAAGATAATATATTCATAAACTCAAACATAATTGATCCATAATAACAAGCTGTAATTAGCTAAAGATGTTTCAAGTGAGAAAGTTAGAAAATAATGTTGAAGAATCGGATACACCAGTCACCATCGAATGACTTTCCTTTTAACGCAGTCATATTTGACAGAAATCGAAAATATGGGGAAGAAACATTCTTGGATTTGTTAATCTGAAAGCAATATTAATTTACATGGGAATCATCATCCCCAAGGATAAAGCATCATATACTAAATTAATTAGTATTTTGTTTAGGATTTTGTTTAAAGCAGTTGTTAAAAAAATCAAAAGAAAAACTTTTAAAAAAAATAAATAAATAGTAATTTTTTAATTTTTAATATATTTAATGCTTTATTTTTATTTAAAAGTTTTTATTTTAACTTAAGATACCTGTTAACAAAATGCTTATTTTTAAGAGAGTATCGTAATAGTTAGGTATTAATTACTTCATCTTAAAAGCATATGAGGTTAAAAAAAAAAACAGATAAAATGAGATTTATGAAAAGAAAGCAATCTATATCTTTTCCTATCTTCCAATTGATAAAGAAAATAATAAGTAACTAGTAAAGCTAATAAAAAAAAGGAAGAAGAGTCCACTACAATTAATTTGGATTTGTTAATCTACTTATAAAGGGAAGTATGTGTAATTATCTATGAAATTATATGCTAGTAACTGGGAATCTATTAAGTTAAAATGTAAAATTGTAGTCCAGTGGTGCGAACACGATATATGGAATCAACAAAAGAAAAATATACTTTATTAAACATGGAGGGGAATCCCACGAACAACAAAACCGGCCAAATCCTCACTAAGGATATCTATCTATTATTAAACACCAGAAACAAGCCTCTGGAAAGCCACACCGGCCAAATCCTTACGGATATCTATTAAACATGGAGGGGATCAAAGAAAACATTCTCGCCAAGCTCTTGAGAGTGAAAGAATTATCCTTTCTTCCACAGTTTAAAAGTAAAATGAAAAGGATTATTGAATTTCTCTTCTTTTTTTTTAAAAAAAGAAGAGAATGAATAAGATTCACGGTCCCTCTATATATGCTCTTTTTTCTTCCATTGCCTTTAAGACTGCCAGATAATTTGTGTTGAAAAGAATCTCTAGCCCAGATAATATTCATTATTGTCATAAATCGACTCTCTTAAAAATTTAAACTGTTAGATAATAACAAAATTAAACTTTGAAGATTAAGAGGAGCACTACTATTTCCTTTAAATCTATCATTTGAATTATTTTGATGAAATTTTACAACATAAACTAATATTTTCGTCTTAAAGATACTCAAGTTTTTTTTTTTAAATGATACTTGGACCATTCTGGGTCCGATAAAGTAGGCCCGATATGGTAATGCCCAACATAATAGCAGACTTGGCAGAATCCGGCCCGACTTCCATACTTAGGCATATATCCGACCTATGAATAACGGGCAAATAGTGGTAACAGTAACTTACCGACTTAAGTAATTAACCAACGACTATAAACCTGGCATTTAGTGAATAGATTGTAACTGAATCCCAACGTTCGGACTTTGAATGTCTTAAACGGCTGGAGTTCGGATTGATCGGGATTCAGAATATCTATATAAGCTGCCCTGGCGACTTAAGCCAGGCATGTTCCATTCTTTTAGCCTGATACATACTATTTACTGTAAACTTGTCATACGATCCTAGTGCTGACTGACTAGCCCGGTTTCTTAGATATCTTGTCACCCATTCGGAAACAAGAATAGGGTCGTCCTCTAATTGATCTAGGTTCGGTCGACTGAACATCCGCGCCCACCGTGGGGCTAGGTAAAACTTTCCTACTCCACGATCCTTCACCGGTTTTTTTCGCGGCACATCCAACACCTTATAGACCTGATATGGCTAGCAATGAAAACGGTGTCCTGAATGGAATCACTCTAGAAAACAACCAAATTTCGGTCCAATGGAGATGCTCCCGCAAGCAATCGAGATATTAATGGTCGAATTGATCGGATTGCGAGACCAGGGATCAACAGAGGATTGAGCGAGCGCACTTTAGGAGAGAATTCCGAGAAGAAGATATTCCGAAAGGGGATTTTCAAGGACATACCAGTATCCCCGAACGAGTAATCATGACGGAAGGAGACAAATAAATAACATACCTGGAGCGGATCATCTTTTCTCTGATTTCATTATGTCAATCCCGCTTCCGGAGGGATTCAGACTCCCGACGATGGAGCTTTACGATGGGACGACTGATCCACAGGAACATCTAACGATGTTCAACTCTATGATGCTTCTAAATGGAAGCTCGGACCCAATTAAATGCAGGGCTTTTCCGACAACTCTAAAAAAATCAGCCTTGCTCTGGTTTTCAAGCATTGAAACAGGTTCAATTTACGATTTTTCTGAATTATCTGTTAAATTTCTTAACCATTTTTCTACAAGCAGGACACATCAGAAGACATCGGCAAGCTTAATCAATCGAGGCAGGGCGAGAAGAATCTCTCAAAGATTTCATGAGAAGGTTCGGGGAGGAAGCCGTGCAGATAAGAGATCTCAATCTAGCAGTTTCTCTCCATGCTATCATGGCTGGCTTGCGGCCTGGACCATTTGCAGATTCCCTGGCCAGGAAACCACCGTTAGATCTGGACGAGTTGAGGAACAGATCTGCAGGGTACATCAACATGGAAGAAATCGCTCTCGCCAGGAAGCAAATGGAGCAATATTTTTTCGAACCAGAACGCAGAGGAAAAAATAATCCCATTATTTCTATCAAACCAAGTATTCACGACCGACAATATAACGGACGGGGATCAGAAATTAGAGGTAGACACTTACCAAAGAATGATCGGGCATACGAAAATGTACGTGCAATAACGGATAGAGTACAACCCTGGTTCAATGAATACACTCCGTTGAATTCTAGAAGATATCGGATATTTCGGGAAATATACAACACGGGTTTGATCCGTCTCCCAAAAAATGCCGGCCATCAGAAGATACCACCAAATGTGGATAAAAATAAAAGGTGTGAGTTCCACAAAACCTTCGGACATACAACCGAGGAGTGCATCAGCTTGAAAAACAGGATCGAGCAACTTATTCGGGAGGGACATCTAGGAAAATATGTTTATCGCCGCAGGAGTCGGAGCAGGGAGGCAAAAGAAAGAGATCAATCCAATCGAAGGGGAACAAGCCCTGATATGCCGAAAAAGGCAGTTGACACAAGCCCCCACGACCAAGACCAACTGTCGTCGAGGGATAATTGACTCAATTGCAGGGGGGTTTGCCGGTGGAGGGAGTTCCAATTCATCTCGGAAACGACATCTCCGAGCAATAATGTCGGTAAGCTACCCTTCCCCAGTGCAGCACAAACAGTTCGATGATGGACCGGTCATCTCTTTTTCAAGCAGCGATTACGCAGGGTTGGACGAAAACTGGATGATCCGATGGTCATATCCGTTATAGCAAGGAACTTTCAGATCAAGAAAGTTCTAGTTGATCAAGGAAGTTCGACCGATGTTCTCTACATGTCCACGCTTCGAAGGTTGCAGATGTCAGAAGACGATTTAACTCCATTCAATGGAACTTTGATCGGGTTCTCAGGAGAGCAGGTAAATGTCAAGGGGTTCGTCGAACTTAGAACAACTTTTGGGACAGGTACTTTACTTAAAACCATTCCTGTAAGATACTTGGTTATAGACTGCTATACTCCCTATAATGTTATCCTCGGGAGACCGTCCCTAAATCTTTTAGGGGCTGTCGTCTCAACTCCCCACCTAACAATGAAATTCCCAGTCTCTAAGACTGAGGCTCGACAAGATACATGCAGATCGGAAGGAAGCTCGGATTTGCTACAAAAAAGTTTGAGACCCGAGACAAGATGAAAAGATTCATAAGGTCGACCGTAAGTAGCGACCGATTCATAGCATTAACATGGCCGAACCCGACCCGCGGAGTGATGAAAAAGACAGGCCTCAACCGATCGAAGAATTGCAAGCAGTACCATTGGGTCCTAAATCCAGCCAAGTAACACATATCGGGGCTCATTTACCAACCGAACTTAAAAGAGATTTGGAGCAATTATTGAGAAAGAATGTTGATATCTTTGCCTGGACTGTAGCAGACATGCCTGGAATTGATCCAGAAATCATCACTCATAAGCTCTCCCTAGATGAAAAGGTAAAACCAGTAGCCCAGAAAAAAAGGAAACTGGGATCGGAAAGACAAAGGGCTGCAACCGAGGAGACCAAAAAACTTTTGGAGGCCGGCTTTATAAGGGAGGTAGAATATACCACGTGGTTGTCGAATGTGGTTATGGTAAAAAAGTCATTAGGAAAATGGAGAATGTGTACAGACTTCACCGATTTGAATAAAGCTTGCCCGAAGGATTCCTATCCCTTCCCAAAGATAGACCGCACTAGTTGATTGGCCTCGTTATCGTTCCTTAGCTTTATGGATGCGTACTCTGGGTACAACCAAATTAGGATGCATCCGGACGACGAACAAAAAACCGCTTTTATCACTTGAGTTTGGAAATTTTTGTTACGGGGGTGATGGCCTTCGGCCTTAAGAATGCTTGGAGCTACTTATCAACGGCTGATGAACAGGATTTTCGAAAAGCAAATAGGAAGAAACGTCGAGGTTTATGTAGATGACATGGTCGCCAAAACATCTGAAGGTGGGGATCATTGCTCCGACACATTCGAGTGCTTTCTTGAATCGAGAAAGTATAACATGAAGTTAAACCCCGAGAAGTGTGTGTTCGGAGTTCAAGCAGGAAAGTTTCTTGGCTTTCTCCTCACCAACAGGGGAATAGAAGCAAACCCGGAGAAATGTAGAGCAATAATGGAAATGAGAAGCCCAGCAACGATTAAAGAAGTTCAGAGGTTGACAGGACGGATAGCTTCCCTCTCGAGGTTCCTTTCTAAATCAGCTGACCGATCTATACCATTTTTTCAATGCCTCAAGAAGACCAAAAATTTTCAATGGACGGAGGAATGTGAACGAGCATTCAACGAACTGAAAACTTTCTTGGCGACTCCGCCAATTTTGACAAAACCAGAATCAGGTGATATTTTATATTTATATATTTCTGTTTCTGATAAAGCCTTGAGTTCTGTATTGGTGAAAGAAATAGGAAAAGAGCAACGACCTATCTATTTCGTTAGCCGAGTCTTGCAAGGACCAGAAGGTCGGTATCAAAAAATCGAAAAGATGGCATTAGCACTAGTCACAACGGCTAGGAGGCTCACAATATTTTCAAAGTCATTCAGTCGTCGTGAGGACAGATCAACCAATTAGACAAGTGCTTCGAAAACCAGAGCTTGCCGGACGAATGATATCGTGGTCCGTCGAATTGTCGGAATTTGATATTCAATATCAACCAAGAGGACCTATCAAGTCCCAGGTATTATCTGATTTTTTGGTTGAATTATCTTCCCCTTATCCTCAAAATGAGAATAGTGATACTTGGATTCTTTTTGTCGATGGAGCGTCGAATGTCAAAGGAAGTGGAGCGGGGATTATTCTGGAAGGCCCGAACGAAATCTTAATTGAACAGTCACTGAAATTCAATTTTCGGGCCAGCAATAATCAGGCCGAATATGAGGCACTCATTGCCGGATTAGCATTGGCAGCAGAGATGGGGGCTACTAGGTTAATCGCAAAGTCGGATTCCCAACTGGTAACCGAGCAGGTAAGTGGTGAGTTCCTTACTAAAGACCCGCAATTAGTTAAATATTTACTCAAAGTACAAGATGTGGTTAAAAAGTTTGAACAATTCGAGATTATTCATATCCCGAGAGAGCAGAATGCAAGGGCAGATCTCTTGTCAAAATTAGCCAGCACAAAAGGTCCAGGTAACAACCGATCCGTTATTCAAGAAATGCTTGATCGACCCAGCGTTGAAGAAGAGGAGATTTTTTCAATCGACAACAATATAAGTTCCTGGATGAGCCCAATTGTCAAGTATTTGGAAAGTGGTGAGTTACCAACTGATGAAAAGAAAGCAAAGAAATTGCGAAAGTCGGCCAGTTATTACACGATGATAGAAGGAGAATTGTTCAAAAGAGGATTTTCTCTCCCCCTCTTGAAGTGTATAAATCAAAATCAGACGAAAGCGGTTATGGAGGAAGTTCATGAGGGAGTCTGTGGTAGTCACATCGGAGGACGATCGTTAGCAGGCAAGGTTTTAAGATCGGGAATGTACTGGCCTACTATGAAGTATGATTGCCTAGAATACGTTCGGAAATGTGACAAGTGTCAGAAATTCGCCAATCTACATAAATCTCCACCTGAAAAATTGCACAGCATTGAGACTCCATGGCCATTTTGCCGATGGGGAATTGACCTGTTAGGTCCTTTCCCCACAGCCGCCTGACAATTGAGGTACATTATTGTTGCCATTGATTATTTTACAAAATGGATTGAAGCCGAACCACTTGCTAGTATAACTTCCGAAAAGATTAAAAAATTTGTTTGGAAAAATATAATATGCCGTTTTGGTTTACCCTATTCGATTGTATCTGATAATGGAACACAATTCACTGACAAAAAATTCCGAGAGTTTTGTATTAGCGATGGGATTAAACAGGTATTCACCTCGGTAGAACATCCACAAACTAACGGATTAGCCGAAGCAGCCAACAAGGTTATATTACTCGAACTGCGAAAGAGGCTCAACCATGCTAAAGGACTTTGGCCAGAAGAACTTCCGAACATTTTGTGGGCTTATCACACTACACCACAGTCGTCAACACTCGAAACTCCATTCCGACTTACTTTCGGGGCGGATGCTATGATCCCAGTTGAAATCGGGGGACCGAGTTTTAGAAGATCAGCATTTAATGAGGAGGTAAATGTTGCAGTCAGAAAAGCCGATTTGGATTTGTTAGAAGAAGAAAGAGAAATAGCACATATTCAGGAAGAAGCTGCGAAAGTTCGGGCAGAAAGAAAATATAATCGGAAGGTGAAAACAAGAAAATTCGTTGAAGGAGACCTGGTGCTGCGCAAAATCGAAGACTCCAGAAGGGTGCCTGGCGAAGGAAAGCTATCGGCTAATTGGGAAGGACCTTTCAGAATACTTAAAGATATTGGCGGAGGAGCGTATAAGATCGGCGATATCATTGGATGTCCGCTTCCTAGAACTTGGAATTCGGCATCACTTCGCAGATATTATAGCTAAGTTTTTCTTGTTTTTTATTTTCTTTTATAAACTTTGTATTGAAAGTTAAAGGTAGTGCACTCTTTTTCCTTGTCAGGATTTTTTCCGATGGGTTTTTTCCTGAAAGGTTTTAACGAGGCCTACCGTTGACTCATTCGTTTACTCAAATAAAATCATCATCTTGAACTTTAGTTTGCATATAAATGGCCATCGAGCCAAATCCGGTCATAGTCACCGAAGAAAATGGCCATCGAGCCAAATCCGGTCATAGTCACCGAAGAAAATGGCTGTCGAGCCAAATCCGGTCAGAGTCACCGATGCCGGTCAAAGTCACCGAAGAAAATGGCCTTCGAGTCAAATCCGGTCAAAGTCACCGATGCCGGTCAAAGTCACCGAAGAAAATGGCCTTCGAGCCAAATCCGGTCAATGTCACCGATGCCTGTAATAATCGCCCACGAAAACGACCTTCGAAGTCAAGTCGGAAAAGTCGCCAATGCAGACAAACTTTCAAAAATAATTAAAGTTTATTTCGGTAAAACAAGACTTTTTTACAATTTTCAATCAATTCTCTTTAAAAACACTGTTTCAGAGGGCATAAATTTCCGTGTTATCAGATTTTGTGAATAATCGTTCCGCCATTAATTATTATAGGCAACGTCGGCAATCATTAGGATAAAAAAAAAATAGACATAAGATGCTCATACGGTATCAAAGACTAATTCATTGTTTTTAAACGACAGAGTTATACATTGAAACTTCAAATACTTAAGATTCTTCATCTTCTTCATCATCATCTTCAACGATACGACCACCGACCACCTTGTGGAATGGACCCATCTCCCCCAAGCGATTGTCGAAAACTCCGTCAGGATTCAAAAGTTTGGCTTGTTGAAGGCAAGTATCAAAGCCAGCGACTCTTTGGTTTGTAATCTCGTCTTTCAGTCCCTCCAACTCAGCAAACAGCTTACTTTTCTCTCCCAAGGCTTCTTCAAGAGCTCGGTCAGACTCCTCCTTGTCCTTTAAGGCGGCCGACAAGCTTTCTTCAAAGTTCTTCTTTTCTTCCTCCAGAAGCTTTCTGAGATTCAAGAGAATCAATTCGGTGAGCTTTCACTTTAAAGATTTCTATTTCATTTTTCAGCTCCGAGACTTCAGCATGATGAGCCTTAGTCGCTTTTTCCATTTCTGAACGGAAAAGAAGACTGTTGGATAACATTCTCTTTTTTGTTTCTGCTACTTCAACCTCAGCCGACCTAAGTACACTGACGGACTGAAGAAGTTGTACTTCGGCCCATCGTATTAGCCCAATATCACCGACCTTTTCCTTGCGCTCCTTGTCAACCGAAAGAGAAATATGCTCATCTATCAAAGACTCGAAGGGAAAAGTGGTCGACCATAGAGAAGACTTGTCTTTTCCAGCAGCAAAACTGCTTAACCCCTCGAGGGCCGTCTTTAGACCCGAGTTCTGTGAAGAGCCTTCGACTACTGATGTCAAGGCAGGTTGTTTCATACTTTGATCCGGGACTTCTGACCGACGTCGTTTTCGAATCATCGGATCCGAGTTGGTATCCGAAGATTCCGGTTGAAGGTTGATAGGTGTTGGTTCGGATCGGGGAATGATGTCGTCAACATTTCCTACCGCCGAGGCTCCTTCGTTCTTCAATTTCTTTAGTCTTCGTTGCATTTCACGAACAGTTATCTTAGGAGCCATTTTTTCTGAAAAGAAATTAAAAGTAGTTAAATACATTAGTAATCCAATATCGGCAAAATAGTAAAAATAAATAAGACTTACGCATTATTTTTGGTAATTCCGTTGGATTGTTTCCAAACTTTACCAAGGAAGCAGTATCCAGCACTGAAGCCTCTTCCAACAAGTCGACCAATATTCGGTCTTCGGTGGTAACTTTCTATACTCTATACCCCGTATGGAAGTCGGTCGGCACGCCAGGATAAGGGGAATTTCTCTATCCCATATTCGTCCAAGAAGAATGAAAGATCGGTCGGAACAGAACTCACCCGAAAAAATTTATTTTTAAAATTCTTGTATGACGAGTCTAAAGCAGAAAATAATCTTCTACGGGGATGACTGTTAATTGATACCCAACCCCCTTTACCGACTCCTTTGCATTGAAAAAGGGAAAAGAACACGCTAATACTTGGTTCCCGACCTAAAAACTGAAGTAGTACTTCGAAAGCTTTAACAAATGCCCAGCTATTTGGATGGAGTTGGGTAGGCGCGACATTTAACTTAGTTAGAATTTTACATTGAAAATCCGAGAAGGGTAGACGGAGTCCGAGGCGGGTAAAAAAGGTTTCATATACATAAATCCATCCCAAGTCGTCATTCTTGCCTGGAGACATAAAAATCCTTTCTTCAGGTCGGCAATATTGGCACACGAATTTGGTCTCGTCTCCATTGGATGCCATCACTATACATCTTCGGAGGATGTGTATGCTTTCGGCCGAATTAAAGTCCGAGCAGTAATTTTTAACAGCGGATTTAACCCAGTTGTATTCCTCCTCCGATCTTGGAGGTGACGTCCGACCTTCAAGATCGGGCGTTCTTTCGTCGGCTGTGTCTTTTCCTTTGACAGTGGGTGGGCCCGTTGGATGTTGGCTAGAAACGGCCACCGGAGATTCACCCAGAATCTCTACAGATTCGCTACCACTACTATCGCTTCTAACTGACATGTTACTACTTATGGTCCAAAATCCTAAATTGAGGCAATTTACAGAGAAGGAAAGGGAAGGGTGAGAGAAGTACCTGATTCTGGAAGACGAAATGCGAAAGCTTCGTGACAGTGGAACCTTTTGAGGAAATAGTGAAGGGCCCAGGAACTTGATTAAATACGCTTGATGAGCGAATGTAGGAAGGCACAACAATGAAAATTTTCTGGAAAACGAAGCAATACAGAGGAAGATGAAACGTGGAGTGTTTTTTGGGAAGAAGCTAACGGTTGGACTTGAAAGAGTAATGAGAAGAAAATGGAAGAAGGGCTTTTTTAAATAATGTTTAGGCCGCCATAAATCAAGGGTAATAAAGTCAAGGAAAACGAAAAGTTGTATTTCCACCCGTCAGATGAATCTTGCGCCCAGGATCGATACTAGCCAAAATCAATGGTTGGAAGGCCGTTTCAGCGAAGATCAACGGTTGCACGGTGGTTACTGGTACAGTTGCTTTAATGGTGCAATAATGAAACTGACACTTAAAGTAATAGATGAATGACACGTGGCCCACGTCTTTTCACCCCAGGAACAACTACGGGTTACACGAGGCATCTTGAACAACGAGTCCTAATGTACCTGAGCAAAGTAGGATTGCAGGAAGCTAAGTTGGTCTTTTTGGTTTCTAATAATCGATCAAAATCGCATTTTTGATCGGGTCTCTTATATATCGGTATCATTCTTTCTATACAATCTACCTGTTGGGCTGTATACTTTTCTTCGTCTAAACCAGTCTCTGATAGCTCGGTACATATATTTCTATGAGACCGATCTAGGGGGCTATGGACCATTCTGTATTCTTTTAAATCGGTCTCTTGTAGCTCGGCTCATATCTTCTATATGGTCGAGCTAGGGGGCTGTGGACCATTCTGGGTCCGATAAAGTAGGTCCGATATGGTAATGCCCAACATAATAGCAGACTTGGCAGAATCCGGCTCGACTTCCATACTTAGGCATATATCCGACCTATGAATAACGGGCAAATAGTGGTAACAGTAACTTATCGACTTAAGTAATTAACCAACGACTATAAACCTGGCATTTAGTGAATAGATTGTAACTGAATCCCAACGTTCGGACTTTGAATGTCTTAAACGGCTGGAGTTCGGATTGATCAGGATTCAGAATATCTATATAAGCCGGCCTGGCGACTTAAGCCAGGCATGTTCCATTCTTTTAGTCTGATACATACTATTTACTGTAAACTTGTCATACGATCCTAGTGCTGACTGACTAGCCCGGTTTCTTAGATATCTTGTCACCCGTTCGGAAACAAGAATAGGGTCGTCCTCTAAGTGATCTAGGTTCGGTCAGTACCCGGAACAATACTTATCATTATTTTTAAAAAAAAATTCAGTGCTCCCTTCAAACAAACGTGGCTCCGCCACTGCTGTTAAGTGAAGGCCAATAGTAGTTTTTATTATATCTCTATCATTCACCGTGCATGTTGGTTGCTTATCTTAACCCGAATAAAGCTCAGTAGATCATGATGTTCTTGAGGAGAACCTTCATTTCATATCCAGTTTTCCGACAATGTTGGTCTTAAATATGAACATATATATTCCGTTCATTAATCAAGAGTAGTAATTAAATAAGAAGCAGCTCAAATTAATTAAGATCACCATAATAATTGATTGATGATGATATATGTGTGTGTGCCTACATTAAAGGAAAAAAAAAAGTCATTTTAAATTAGTTACCACAAGGTGAGGCCTAGAGATAAGGTTCTTCTAATCCATAATGAAGAATATTCTTGGTCCCCACTGCACGTATAGGTAGTGCTGCATTGCAGGGGAAGCTAAAGAACCACTTTTGCTTTCTATATAAAAGGGACTTGGGCTTCTTGTTTTGAATCAAGAAACAAGACAACACAAAAAAAGAAGCATCAATTTACCACAAAAACTAGTTTTTCTCTAGTACTGTTTTATTGAGAATCTATGGCACCTCCAGCAGACCTCAGAGAGATCGGTTTGGAAGGCTTTGCTCTGATAGACAAGTTCTTTGGTGCACCGGCACCCCGAAGGCCGATTGCCAAAGGTAAAGTACCCCAAAAAGAGCCTGCCATGAATAGCAAAGAGGCAGCTGTTCACTATGGTGGGATAGCAGTTGTAAATTACCCCAAAGGTAAAGTACCCCAAAAAGAGCCTGCCATGAATAGCAAAGAGGCAGCTGTTCACTATAGTGGGATAGCAGTTGCAAATTACCCCAAAGGAAAAGTACCCCAAAACCGTTGGGGTAGACAGACCCGTTAAACGGCCTTAAGCACTTTGTTTTAAGTGTTATCAGTTGTCTTCAAGTGGGTTTCTGTTTCATGTAGGTTACTTTCTTGTATGGTATATTATATATGTAGGAAAAAGCTCCAAGACCGGCATATATATATATATGAGGAAAGATATGTAGTTTATTAGTTTAATAAATACCCTCTGTAGTTTGTGTCCTATGAATTAAGTGGATGTATGGAAAGTAACTGTTATCTACTACTTTCTGTTCTCATTTCAGCCACTTCCAAATTCTTGTATAAAATGTTAGTTTGTAGTGTTTTTTTTTTTTAATTTTAATATAAAAAATTATAATTAAAATATAAATATCTTAGAATTTATGATTCATACAAACAAAAATGTATGAGAACAATAACATTTATCCATGAATAAGAGCGAACTATATTCTAAGAGTGTTAAAGAGATTTGAAAACTCACTTTCTATTTTCTTGTCTTTCTTTACTCTCTTCTTTTACTTTAGCAATAATAAGAGAAGAAGAACAATTTACAACCAGAAATAAGATCTTGAATTTTACGTAAAATCTATTTTTTAAATACTACTAACTTCTATCAACGTAATTGATTACTATAATTACAAAATTATTATTTTTCTTTTACCCAATAAAAAATTAGTCTAATAATTTAATTTAATTATTTATTAAATTAATAAAATAAATTACATATCCATCACATGAGACATTTAATTCAACATAAAATTCATTAATTACCAAAATTCAACATATATAGTTATTTTATTTAAGTACAATTTTGGTCTCTTCATTCCATATAATTAAAAAACTGGAAGTAAGATTAAAAGTAATAAGTTGTGACATCCCTTAAGGAATTTAAGCAGCAAGAACAGTAAGTATTAGTCAAAAAGGAAAAGAGTGTGCACGGAAATCATGACCTATGTCTAATCCCTGGTCACGTACAAGGATTTTTTACTGATAAACGAGTGTTCCGTAATTTACTGTATGATATCTCCAAGTTAGATACAGACAATGGTCTTGGGCTTATTCGAACTCGTAATATTGAATTAAAAAAAAAAATTAGTGTTGGGTTCAATTCCTCTGTAATCTTTTCCTAAGGTTCTGACATGTCGTAACCTTGTAAAGTTGGAATATTGGCAACCTCCTCTTTCCTAGAACTTTTTGAACAAAAACAAAATTAAAAAATAATGGTCACGACAAATCCCTCAAACAGAGCTACGCTTTTACTTACAGAACCTAAAACGTTTCTAGTGCGCTTACCAAAATAGGACCGTTTCTATAACACACTAAATAAAATTAAAGAAAAAATATAGAGTTATTCTGAATTTTTATCTTTTTATAAATTATTAGGTGTTTTTTTTGGTGCAATCAAGAAGTGAATGTCACCAATAACATTTCACAATTTCTCAATGTTATTTTAACACATAAGTATATAAGTCAAAGTCATCAATCTATATCACAGACGTGTTTTGTAACTTTTTATTTGTTAAACTCCTCTTAAGGGTTATTTTATAAATTTATAAAAAATAAAACATATTACAAGATTTTAGTGTCTATTTTTTTAGTTGAATATTTATTTCTCTTTTAATATGATCATGATATATGAAAAACTCAAGTAAAACAATGAAGAGCATGATTGGAAAAAAATTTATAATTTATTTTATTAAAAAATTATTTTTAATAGATTGTAAGATATTTGGATAAAATAGTTAAAATTAATTATAATGTAAAGATTATTATTTTTACATTAGAATTTATTTATAATCAAAAGTTATTATTTTAAACATTTTGATTATAATTAAGATTTGAGATGTTTGTTGAATTATAAAATTTGAGATGTTTACTTTGACTTTATTATGAAAAATGATTTTTATTTATATAATTTAAACAAAACATATTATTTTAAAATTATTTTTTGATTAATATATCTAAATATAAAATTATTTTTATCATAATTAAATTTTTTATAATTAATTATACTTATAATTAATTATGAAAATATTTTTTAATTAATCTAAACACACTTTTATTCTCATAATTATTATGATATACATGGTTGTACTAGTACATAATAAAAAATTAATTTTTTTAATAAATATCTGAAAAATACTAATTAAAAAATTTAAAATAAATAATATTAAATAAAATTTATAATTTATTAAATAGTATATCTTTTATTTAATATTTTATACATTTAATTCTTTAATGAGTATTCGTAGATCATATGTTAAAAAATTTCACTTATAGCGTGATACTTGAGTGGGTGCCCAATGCCCCGGAGTTCAAGGAGAGTAAGTGAATAGCTTTATTTTTTACAAATTTGCAAAACAATTCTTAAGGGGAGTTTAGCAAATAAAACTAAAGCTGAGGTTCTTTTGATTAGGTAGTTTAAGATTTTTTGATTTCTAAAGATTAGAAATATAGAATAATTGGTGGGTATATTAGAAAAATCATATTTATTTTTAAATTATAATTACATATAGGGATAATATGTTTTATTTTTTACAAATTTACAAAACAATCTTGAAAGTGAATTTAGCAAATAAAAATTTACAAAACACTCCTACGACATGAAGTGATAACTTTGATTTATATGCTTGTGTTAAAATAGTATTATAAGATTGTGGAATGTTATTGGTGACATTTACTTTTTGGTTACACCAGAGTAACCACCAAATTATTATAAAAAATTTAAAAATATTTTTAATTAATTCTTAATTTTTAATTAATCACTTAATAAATTCTTCCATTAATCAATGTTAAATTACTAACGAAAATATCATGTGAGATCATTTTACTCATTCAAATTTATTAAATCTAGATCATTACTTTTTTTATTCATGAAAATCTCATTTCTTTTAATTATATTTTACTCTTAATAAATTAAATAAAAAATTAAATAACCAAAAACTGAGCACAATACAAGGAACGAAAATAAATCCTGCCATTTCGAAGCAACACAAAAAGAGAAGGAGAAGGACAACCTTGATGGTTAGGACCCATTACCAACAACGAAACACTTTTGTTCTGGACCGTGATCCAGGATCCCGCTCCATGGGATCAACCGGCATGCACACTACCGGACTCTCCTAGCTGGCGTAGAGGAAGACTCACGACGTATTCCGGACCACGGATTACGGTCCTAAAATGGCGTTGGGATTCGATGTCACAGCTGATAGATTCATACAGGATCAATCTCTAAATATCCGTAACTATCGGTCATCAACTTACGATATTATAGGATTTATAGATATCCTTGATGGCTAGATACTTTCCTTATATAATCCTGGATTTATAGGGATGTATCCTATAATAATGGAAAGATGATCATCGTCAGGATACTAATCCTAAATTACCTGCATTCAATAAGAATCCCATTAGGATTCTGCACACGCTCTATAAATACAAGGTTAAGTCATCTTAGTAAGGTAACTCTGAATCCAATCTCTTAAACCTTCTTGTGCACTGCCTGACTTGAGCGTTGGAGTCCCTTTGCAGGTACCCAACCCCCTGTGCTACGCGCTCAGCCGCTGCTCAAAGGAGGAACCGCCGTAACGTGCCTATCTCCGGTACTCCTCTGAATCCGATTCAGAACATTGGCGCCGTCTGTGGGAACCATAAAATTCTAATCCCACCCAATTATGGTGAATACGAGACAAAATTCGAGAAGAGACGCTGCTCAAACCTCTGTCAACCAGAGACAAGATCTTGACATGCAACGTCCACCACCACCACTATCTCCACTTGTGGCTCAAACCTCCGCTGTGAGAAATCAGGCACCCGGATCAGGAAGCCGACGTGATGGGCACTCCACCTCCTTTTCTGAGGAGTCTCCTAACCCATCACGCAGGATTTCTGTCAGGGAAAGACTTGAGTTCCCAGCCCAGAGAGGTGACCAGAGCCTTCAAGAGCCCAGGATTCCGGTACACCAACGTTTGAGAATCCCGAACAACGAGTTTGATGATCGTGCATCCCGTTCTGAACGCACACATCAATCTCGGGGTTCCCAACACCAATTTCAAGATATGCTGCAGCAATATATGGACTTACTCAATGATCAATTCAGGAGGCTGGAAGACATGCAGCGCGCCATGCATGAAAACCAACCAAAGCCATGCCGCCGTGACAGACGGACCGACGTGGAAAACAATAAAAGGAGGGCCCACGACGATGAGAGAATTCCCAATACTGGGGACAATAACTGGAATCATGGAACCATGGAACAGCCTTTCTCCGATCAACTCATGGAGTTCCGGGTTCCGAGGAATTTCAAGTTTCCTCCAAACCTGGAAATTTACGACGGAACCACAGACCCCCAGGAGCACATAAACGCCTACGAGCAGTCCCTATGCTTCTATGGCAGATCCATGGAATTGCTGTGTCGAGCCTTCCCTCTCTCCCTAAAAAATGGGGCCCTCAAGTGGTTCACCAGCCAACCACGGGGAACCATCATGGATTGGTCGGATCTCAAACAGCATTTTCTGCTGCAATACACCATGAGCAAGGAACAACCTAAATTCATCGAATCCCTGGCTAAGATCCGCCAGGGAAAGGACGAGAGCCTCCGGGACTACGTTAGGCGTTTTATGGCTGTCTGCACCAACGTAGAAAATTTTGAAGACAGAATAGCATTGCATTATGCCAGAAGCGGTCTCTGGATAGGCTCCAAATTCTTCAAGTCCTTGGCAAAAAAGAAACCGAACAATCTGACCGACTTCCAGAAACGATCCGAGAAGTATGTCTACTTGAAGGAGGCAACGGAAGACCATAGGAGGTGGGACAAAGGTGAGCCTTCTCACCAAAAGCCCAACCAAAATTCCTCAAGGTCGCGACCCCCAAAGGGTAGCCCTCCTCGGAGAAATTATTCTGACTACATTCCTTTGAATACGCCTCGGGAAACAATCTTGAGGGAGGTGATGAACACGGAGTTTCAGAACATCCGGAGACCACCTCCTATCAAGAAACACAAGCAGAAGGATCACTCCAAACATTGCACATGGCATAAAGCCTATGGCCACGATACAGAGGATTGCTACCAGTTGCACGATGCCATTGAATTTCTAATCAAGGCCGGACACCTGCAGCAGTATATTCTCAGTGTGCAAAACAACAAAGGGGATAATAGACGCAGAGACAGCAGACGTCGAAATCCGTCCCCTCCGCACAGAAGAAGGACAAGAAGCCCTAGGAGAAGATCCGAGACTCCGCCTCGACGAGATAACAGTGATCGACAGGGTCGGGCCAAGAACACTCCCCCTGCTAATAACGACGACCACCGCGCTGAGCCCAATAGGACGATCCATACCATCGCCGATGGCTTTGCCGGAGGGGGATCTTCCAATGGGGCTCGAAAGAAAGCCCTTAGAATGGCAGTTTTTAGCATAGTCCATTCAGAACTAAGAACACAAGCGGAGAATAGAAAAACGCCTCCCATCACTTTCTCAGACGAAGACTATAGCAGAATAATCCCAGATCACGACGACTCACTCGTCATCTCTGGGGTAATTTCAAATGCTGAGGTCCGTCGAATTTTCGTAGATCAAGGGAGTTCAGCCAACATTATGTTCCTAGATCTATATCAGATGTTGGAGCTCCCGCAATCTGACTTGACTCCCCACGTGGGAGAGTTGACGGGTTTCACTGGTGAGAAAATCACCCTGGTCGGATATTACGAAACCCACCTGACCCTTGAATCATCCACACTCTTCAGGACTGTCAAGGTAAAATTCTTGGTTGTGGACTGCCCATCGGCCTATAACATTATCCTGGGCCACCCTTCTCTCAACGCCCTCGGAGCAGTGGTATCCACCACCCACCTCATGATGAAGTTCCTCAATAAGAACAATGAAGTCGTCACTGTTAAAGGCGACCAAGTTGCAGCCAGAAAATGTTATAATGAGAGCCTGAAGATTTGTAAAGTACCCCGGAGGTCGAGCCCCGTCGTATCCACCCCGGCTATCAACCAGGTTAATATTTTAATGACAGAATTGGACGTCAGAGAAGAAATCCAGGGTACTCGCCCCCAGCCCGAAGGTGAACTGGAGTCTCTTCAGCTGGGGACCAACCCAGAACAGGTCACAAAGATCGGAGCTCATCTGAATGAAAAAGAAAAACAACAGCTCTCGGAACTCTTGTTGAAAAACAAAGACCTTTTCGCCTGGACTTCCTCCGATATGCCCGGACTCGACCCCAGCTTCATTTACCACCGATTGTCGATTAAAGAAGGTACCAAGCCGGTCGCACAAAAGAAGAGGAAGGTCAGACCCGAGAGGCAGCAAGTCGTCGAAGACCAGGTTAAAGAGCTACTAAATGGCAACTTCATCAGAGAAATCTCGTATACCACATGGCTTTCCAACGTGGTTCTGGTAAAGAAGTCCAACGAAAAATGGAGGATGTGCGTAGACTATACTGACCTGAATAAAGCCTGTCCCAAGGACCCATATCCACTCCCCAATGTGGATAAATTAGTGGATGGCTCCTCAGGGTTCAGATGGCTCTCATTCATGGACGCATATTCCAGGTACAACCAGATTCCCATGTACGCTGGGGATGAGGATAAAACCACCTTCATTACCGACAGAGCGAGCTACTATACAAGGTCATGCCTTTCGGCCTAAAGAATGCAAGAGCCACCTACCAGAGGATGATGAACAAGGTTTTTGAAAACCAAGTGGGAAAGATGCTAGAAGTCTATATAGATGACATGATAGTAAAGACCCCACACAACGGATCGCACACGGCGGACCTCGAAGAAGTATTTGCACAACTCTAAAAGTACAACATGAGGTTAAACTCGGAGAAGTGCGCTTTCGGGGTCCAGGCCGGTAAATTTTTGGGGTTCATGCTAACTCATAGAGGAATCGAAGCCAATCCGGACAAATGTCAGGTCGTCCTCAACATGAGAAGTCCCCGGAATGTCAAAGAGGTATAACAGCTTACGGGACACATAGCGACCCTCACAAGGTTCTTAGCTAAAGCTGTTCACAAGTCTCTCCCCCTGTTCAAATTGCTCAAGAAGGGAAAAAGTTTTGAATGGACTCAAGAGTGCGAGGACGCCTTCACGTCATTAAAGAACCTCTTGTCCTCCCCTCCTATCTTGACAAGGCCGGACACCGGGGAGACTCTCTGCTTGTACCTATCCGTCCACGACGAGGCCATAAGCTCAGTCTTGATCAGAGAAACTGACGAAGGACAGAAGCCTGTCTATTTCGTAAGTAAGGTCCTTCAGGGCCCTGAGCTTCGGTACCAAAAGGTTGAGAAAGTTGCCTTTGCGCTCATTATCACCGCAAGAAGACTTCGACAATACTTCCAATGCCACCCAGTGGTGGTAAGAACTGACCAACCTATTCGACAGGTGCTACACAAGCCAGATCTGGCCGGTCGAATGATTGCATAGTCGATTGAACTCTCAGAGTTTGGAATCACATACGAACTGCGACTTGCAATAAAAGCCCAAGCGTTGTCGAACTTCCTGGCGAAACTCACAATAGACAACAGTGACCCTAAGAAAGCCTTCTAGACCATTTTTGTCGATGGATCGTCGAACCCCAAAGGAAGTGGGGCCGGAGTGATTGTCGAAAACTCGGAGGGTTTGACCTTGGAGCACTCCCTAAAGTTTGAATTCCCGACTTCAAACAATCAGGCCGAGTATGAGGCCTGCATTGCCGGTTTGCTAATGGCAAAGGATCTGGAGGCAATACGGATCACACTTTGCAATGATTCCCAGCTAGTAACCTCCCAAATCCGAGGCGACTATCAAGCTAAAGAACCCCTCCTGCAGAAATACTTGAACAAGGTCCAGGAACTTTTGAAAGGTTTTGAAGAGGTCACGATAGAGCACATCCCAAGGGAACAGAACTCTAGAGCAGACCTTCTGTCTAAACTGGCCAGCACAAAGAGCCCCGGCAATAACCGGTTGGTAATCCAAGAAACCCTCTCCCAACCCTCCATCACAGATCACAGCATATCCCAAGTGGAGGACCATCAGTCATCTTGGATCACCCCTATACTGGGCTATCTGCGGTATGAAAAGTTACCGTCGGACCTGAAAGAGGCTTCCAGACTGGTAAAGACGACGGTCAGATACACCATTTACAACGGTCGCCTATACCGATGTGGTTTCTCCTCCCCTCTTCTAAAGTGCTTAACCCCAAAAGAAGCAGAATACGCCCTAGCTGAAGTTTATGAAGGAAGCTGTGGCCACCACCTAGGAGCCAAAGCCCTAGCCCAAAAAGTATTAAGGGCAGGATTCTATTGGCCGACAATGGAAGTTGACTCTCATACACATGTTCAAGCTTGCGACAAGTGTCAGCGTCATGCAAACCATTTCCAAGCCCCATCTGAAGAACTGTTCACGACGTCGGTTCCTTGGCCCTTTCACTGGTGGGGTATGGACATTTTGGGGTCGTTCCCCCAAGCCCCAGGGCAGTTTAAATACTTGGTGGTAGCAGTAGACTATTTTACTAAGTGGATCGAGGCCGAACCCCTGATCACCATCACCTCGACGCGAATTCAGAAGTTTACTTGGCGCCATATTATCACCAGGTTCGACATACCAGAATTTGTAGTCACAGATAACGGTACCCAGTTCAAAGACAAAATTTTTGAAGAGCTACTAGCCGGATTGAAAATAAAGTACCATTGCAGCTTCGTCGAGAACCCAAGGACAAATGGACAAGCTGAGGCTGTCAATAGAATCATCGTGCGAGGCTTAAAAAGGAGGTTAGACAAAGTCAAAGGGAACTGGGTCGAGCAACTTGACCATGTTCTTTGGGCATACCGGACCACTCCCCATTCCACGACGGGAGATAGGGGAGCCCAGCTGGCGCTACCAATAGTTCTCATCCGACAATAACCCTGGTCTAATCAGAAAGGACCTCGACTTGCTCAAAGAAAGAAGAAACGTAGCTCACATACGGGATGCTGCCCTCAAGCAGAAAACAGCGGCCAGGTACAACAAGAAAGTGGTCCCAAGAAAATTCCAGCTCGGCGATCTAGTGCTCAGGAGAGCCGACATAGGAAGGAAAAATGCCTCCCAAGGGAAACTAGCCCCTAATTGGGAAGGCCCCTACCGTGTCGTCACCAGTACGGGTAAGGGAGCCTACACCCTGGAAACGTTATCTGGAACTCCGGTCAAGAATTACTGGAATGCGGATAAACTAAGAAAATACTATAGTTAAATGCCCGCGGTGGCTTAGCCCTTTAGTAAAGTTATCTTTAATCCATTCTCGTTTTGAATAAATACGTTATGTACGGACTCTCGTCCTCCTATTATCATCAATAAAATAGTTTATTCAGATATCAAGGTTGGTCGAACGCGCTGCTCTAACTGCTAAAATGTCAAATTAATAGGAGACAGTACGGATCATATGTACACACTCCTCCTTTATACCTAAGCCAAAAAGGGGTCTCAAAATCTATATGATTATTGGGGTACCTACCCCGGGCAAGGTTAAACAATGTTGATGCCTCAGGTAAAAAGGTTTTTGCGTAAAATGCCCTAAGTCAAGCGTTACTCTTACCTATATCTGCAATTCCAAATGCTTCCCATAACAAGCACTGGAATATGGATTAAGGCTTTACTTTGCCTAAGTCTAAAATATCTTGACGTTTGATTATTATAAGTGTTTATTTACAGACTAAGGCGTTATTCCTACCTAAGTCAAGTGGAATGCCATTCACTCAACGAGATGAGTGAAGGATCCCGGACCATGGTTTTCTATGACAAACGATTTTCTAAGTCCATTACAATGACTATGAAAATGGGCGTTGGACCCAAGTCGGACCATGAAAAACATGAATAGTTAAACAAAATAATTAATTATAAAACCCCAAACACGGGGCAATTGTCCATACAAGCAACAAAATCCCACGCAGGGGGCAGAAAGCAGGAAATGTAAAAAGCAAGAAAAGCTTAAACGTCGGCCTCTTCCCCTTCCGGGATTTGAATAACCTCCGGGTTGCCACCAGGAGCTTTCGCGGCTAACTCCACAACAGCTACAAGTTGGTCGTTCTGAAAGATTTTATCCAGGGTAATACCCTCCAAGTTAAGGTCGACCCCGGGATTGAAATGCCGAATTTGCGCCACAGCATTTTGGATATGCTCTCCTCCGACTTTTCCAGCTACCCCGTTTAGCTCCTCCACATCCTTTTCGAGCTCTGCCACCTCGGCCCTCAGCGCACCAATACTCCTGCCGGCTTCAAGCTTCTCGGTCTTCCGGGCAGCCTCAGAGTCCGCCAACGCCTTCTCCAGTTCAACGACCCTTTTTTTCAAGTTCGACGGCCCTCGCCCTACTATCCTCGGCGACTTTTAGGGAAGCGGTCAACTTCTGGTTGATTTCCTCCTTTTCTTTCTTCAAATTCTTCAGCTCTTCCGACGCCTGTCGATCAGCGTTCTCGATGGTCTCCTCGATGAAACAGATCTCGGCCGCTACCCGGAGAGCTTGCCTTTGAAGCGCGGCTAAGGTTTGGGCCAGACCCTGCTCGGTAATATGCTGCCTCACCTCGCTACCCAAAAATTGCCCAGATATGAAGGGGCTGAGATCAGAGTGCCCCGTGATGATTGGCAAGAAGTCCGCATTTTCCCTTTCCCCGCCTTCCGACAACCTTCCATCGTGCTCAGAAGGCTCTTCGACAGCCTACCTTTTTCTCCCTTTGAAATTGTGAGTAGGGGATCCCGGCTGATCTTGCTCTCCGATGACAACACCCCGGTAGGAGGAGTCCAAAATGGCTGAGGAGGAAGAAGTCGCGGTTTTCTTCCCTTTCTGCTGGTTCCTTGAAGATTGTAGGGTAACCATAGAAGACCCAGAAGTCATATTGCTAACTAAAAAGAAACAGAAACAAATACAGTCAGCACATCACGAAACATTGATATATGAAGACAGAGCAAACACCTAGGGATACTAGGGGTAAAAACGCCCTAATTAATACCTAACAAAGCGTAAAGAAGATCATCACCAGGGATATAAAGAACATCTCTAATATTGATGTTCCCATGCTTCTCAGCATATCGGGTTATGAACCTCGCGGTCCTAAGCTCCTCGGGGTCGAGATCTTCCTCCTCTTTTTCAATCAAGTCGATGGGCACGTCCCAGCACCTCTGCGTCCAGTAAAGAGGAAATTCTGGCTCCCCGTCCGGCTTGAGGAAGAATGGTTGACATCCCTCCTTGGCTTTTACCTTGAAAAACGAAGTCTTAAACCCTTTGAAGCTTTCTTCAAATATGTCGAAGGACTTACGACCAAGCCGAGATCGGATGACAAGCCAACTCATTTGTCTTACCGTCCCCTGGGTGTTTATTCTTGTATAAAAATAAAAAAAGGTATTCGCTGAGCACTTAAAGCTCATCAACCGACAAAACCTTTCAAATGAGATAATGTAGCCCCATCCATTAGGATGGATCTGCGAAGGGGCCACTTGGAGAGTACGGAGGACGGCCATTTGGAAGTCAGAAAACGGCATCTTAAGCCCCAACTTTAGAAAAAATGACTCATACGGGAACATGAAGTGTGAACCCTCTTCTCGACAGGAACACACTCTCTTATTCCAGTTTAGGCAGACAACTTCAAATTTGTCGTCTCGAGCTTTGTTCACAGTTAACTCCAAGGCAAATAAGGATTCTCAGAGTATGGCTTCGCTCGAAAACTTGGACTGACGATCCCATACGTCGTCCACCACCCAGGGGCACACCAGCCCGGGACCCCACCGAACTCGCACCAACTCGTCCTCTGCCGGATCATGGACGACGTGAGGTGGGGGCTGGACCCTAGCCTTTTTTCCTTTGGCCATGAAAATCCTGAGAACATCCAAAGAAGTCGGTAAGCAACTGTCAGAATCAATAGTTTCATAGATTCAGACACAGGGACAACAAAGTAATCCAAACCTCCCCTACCAACCTCCTGTCCCACCAGAAACGAAGCGTTCAGGGGAACTCCTCCACCGCGCATGGTGCGGCGAAGATGGTGTTTCAGGGAGGTGACAAATTCTACCTAAATCACTAAGCTCTATTTGAAGGAAAGCAAAACTAGAAATGCGAAGCTACTCTACTCTTTAAAATGTTGAGAGAAAGCTACTTACTACTTAAAGGCAGAATGCTTGAACAGTGGAGAAGATGTGCCAGAATAGTGGAGAAACCGCGAGTGGCTGAAAAGCACCCAAAAGAAGCCAAATCTTTCGACGCACGGTGTTTTCTGTAAAGGAAATCAAAAATGGTAAAGTGAGGAAGACGAACCTTTGACTCTTATTTATAAATGGTTGAACGATTAAGGGACATTTCTGTCCCCTCCGACGCAAGTTCAAAAGGTGCTCATCATGGCTTGCGGAGCTCTAGGCACGTCCCACCGATGAAATCGCAACATGTGGCCCACACAGCTGTAATAGCAGTTGAAAAGACTGTTACGCAGTGACCCAAAGCATCGTACAAATGTTGGATGAGAACCTGGGTTTGTACCGCGGATTCCAGCTCCAACTAACTATTAACATCACGGACAACGTGCTAACAATGAAGTGTATTTGTTCTGGCGATTATGTGATAGCTACATAGAATGCAATTATTTGTGCCCTATCCTTGTGCTAGAATGAATGTTATTTCCTTGTTTAAAATGCATATTTAAAAGGTTTTGTGCTTATATTTGTCATATTCAGAATCTAAGCCTTTCTGATGTGTTATTATGCAAAATTGAGCTTTAATTGTTATGGATTGAGTAGATTTATATATGTTATTGATTTGGTGTTTTCTCTATGATAGGAGGGGCTCCAAACAAGGTTAAATATGGAGCAATTGAGCTTAAAGAGGAAGAGGAAGCCAAATTGGCATTCCGGCAAAGTAAGTACGCCACAAGGCGTTAAGTCGAGGCTGCACGCCGTGGCGCAAAGAGGATTTTCAGCCTGGTCATACTTAGACCCGGGGAATGAGCGCCGCGACCTAGTGAAGTGGGCGCCGCAATGTAAATAGACCGACCCATTGTGCGCCGCGGCGCACATATGTGGGCACCGCGGCGTGGAGGCGGCTGCTGAGCTTATAAATAAGATTTTATACATTTTTCTCTCAGGCTCTCTCAGTTTTTCTCTGTTCTGGCCGTTTGGCCATTTCTAGTTTTTTAGGTTTTGATAGTTTTTCTTAGTTTAGGTTAGATAGCTTGGCTAGATCTTCATTGCTGGTGGATTGGAGGCAAGGATCAAAGGATTGAAGGAGGATTCAAGCTTCAGAGACAAATCAATGAGCTTCTTTCTCTCTTTTCCCTTTCTCTCTTCTCTTCCTTATCTTTTGTATAGCTAAGCTTTGTTTAGGAATACTTTGAATCCTTTTATATATATTAATAATGTGTTCTTCTCTAAGTTTGTGTGGATGTTTGATTATGGTTCAATCATTATCTGTGTTTAATGCTTGTTCTTGGTTGGCCTCAATTGCATGATCTTAATATTGGCAAATGAACTAGATATAGGGATTTGTTGATATAGATATGGTATGATTGATACATGTTCGGCGAGTTCAATTGGCTTGGATGAGTTGATTCGTTAATAGGATAGAAATATACCTATTAACCATGTATAGTGTGTGATTGAGAATAGATCGCTCATGAGTGGAAGTTGCACTGGCTCTCAAGGAAACTTAGTGAGTTAGGCAATTGAAACCAGGGTTGATTGACCTAGACATAGGCTTTTGACTAATGAAGATTCTCAAGCTAACCTAATCAATGCATTTGTGTTTACGAGGGGAATTGCATGTTGTTGATAGATGTAGGGGGTGAAGGAGGATTTCCTGAAACCTAACCGCTTTTAGGTTTATTGCTTTTATAGATTAGTTTAGTGTAGATTATTATTTTCTATTTTTATGTCCTTGTCTAGAATTGATTAAGCTATTGGTTGGTACTTAGCTTTATAATCGAATATCCTCGTGGGAATGAACTTTTACTCTGTATCTGTATTACTTGTGTGACCCGTGCACTTGTGGTTAGCAAATGGGCAACACGTTTTGACCCTAACAAGTTTTTGGCGCCGTTGCTGGGAATAGTTTTTATATTGCTAATATCAACAATGAGTTTGATTAGTTCTAATTCAAGTTGTATATAAGTTGTATATAATCTATGTTTTGTTTCTATTTTTTTAGTTTCAAATAAGAAGCTGGGTGATTTCATTCATACGAGGCCCTTGAGGGACTTCGCGACTCCTGAAAGAATAACCCTTGGATCAAGTTCTTGAAGACTACTCATCCGCAATACTTCAATTTTGGTGACAAAGTCCTGCTGGGACTATAACTCAGGCCCTTCGTGGGAGGGTACCCCATGTTTATGTTTAATTAATGCTTTTACTTTGTGCATAAATAGGTAGTATGTTAATGTGTTTATGTTAAATATGTTAGCATATTAGTATGTTATATTTTGTTAGTTTTGTGTAACATGTTTTCATTAGTATGTTAGTATATATATGTGTTAGTTGTGTTAGTTCTTGTTTGTTTATGTTTTAAGTGTTGTTTGTGTTAGTTTTTATATAGGTTAATATGTTAGTTATGTTGGTTATGTTAGTTTTTGTTTTTAAGTTTTAAGTTTGTTTAGGTTTGTAAATAGGTTATTATGTTGTTTTTGTGTTTTAATATGTGCGTATTGTACATTTTTGTAATTTAGCTTTTTGAACAAGTTTTGTTGCAGCTAGAGACCCATAAGAGCCAAACCCAGTAGCAAAACTGTGTTTACTGCTAAATTTAGCAGTTTGTGTAGTAACGCCGTGGCGCAAGGTTATGCGCGCCTCGGCGCAAAGGGCGTTTCTACAAAATTCTGCAGCTTTTGTGAGCGCCGCGACCCAAGCATGGGGCGCTGCGGCGTTGACCCCTGTTTTTGCTGTTTTTGTTTTTATTTTTGTTATTTTTTCTATTTTGTAGTATTTAATAATGCTCAGTACTAGTCTCAGGTTCCCTATAGGCCATGTTCTTTAAAGATGCATTTCATTTTAGGTTTGAGGGAATATCTTTACATGCTTAATTCCTTTGTGCTTAATGTTAACATGTATTTGTATTTTGAGTATGCAGTGATTTTAGTTATCATATTTTCATGATTATATTCTGTTTTGACTATCACTGATGTGCTGATTTTCAATTTTCACTTTATGCAAAAGATGTTGTGCATGCTTGAATTGAAAAGTTCAATCTATTTGAATGCATGACATGTTGTAAGAATGCTGGTGTTGTTTTTGGTTGTCCATGATTTGAAAGGTTGCTATTTGCCCCCTTTTCAATGAAACCTTATGTGATCTTGATGCATGTGAAATAATTTAGTTGCTTTTGATGCATGATTTACATCTCACTTAGATGCAAGTGTAACTTTGAAAATGATAAGAGTGCATGTTTTGAGAATGTTTATGGATGTACATGTAGAGGTTTGATTATCCTAGAAATTGTTTTTGAACTCTCTTGAGGCGAAATCCTAGGTTGTGCATGATTGAGGAAATGATTAGGGTATTGTTTGGACCGATTGAGCCTTAAAAAGCTTACCATGATATGATGATATCTTTAGGTCCTTTTTTGAAGCCTTATACTGTTGGCCTTATTTGTTTTTCATAACCATTGTGTTCGTTAACCTGTTAACCGTTCTAATGCATGTGAAAGCATGTCATTTTCTTCCTACCCTTATTGTTTGTTGAGTATATGATGTATTATTTCTTGATATGAGTCTGGTGATTAGGGGTATGAATATTCAATTCAAAATGAGCCTGAAGGAACCAGATGCAAATCAAACAAAGTAAAGAAAAAGCATTGCTTTGTAAAAATAGAAGAGAAAAGAAAGAGAAAATAAAAAGAAAAATGAAAATGAAAAGAAAAGCAAAAGCTTAAGAAAAGTAAAGTTCAAAAAGCATCGAAAATGGTTCTGGCAAGTTTTATGATCTCACAATTGAATACCCTGCTAGTATCATGTTTTGGCTCATGTCTTGGAATATCATGTTTATGTGTCTCAATATTTGTATTGTATCTTTCCCTTTCATTTCTTTCGCCCATACTATTGGCCTAACAATATAAGCTGATAAAGTCCCTTTTGATCCTCAATCTTGTGTGATTTACATTAGTGGAGAGAGAATTGATTTACAATCTTGTGAATTTTGTGAATCATATGCATGTATGCTTATAAACTTATCTGGATGTGTATGACTTGATTAGAAGAAGTTTATCTTGCATGTTTGTGATAAATGTGAATTGCATGGAGAGTTTTCTGGCTTGTTAGCATGTTAAGGATTGTATATGTGTGGAACTGTTTATGGGGCATTTGTATTTTTTGAGTATTGATGCAGTCAGTACACACTAGTATTTGATTTTGATTGAAAAAGAAGATTGAAATATATTTGCTGAATGTAAAATTGTATTTTAATGTTTAAGTGATTTACTTAGTTCTATTTTGTTTTGCTCGAGGACTAGCAAAATGTAGGTTTGGGGGTGTGATAGCTACATAGAATGCAGTTATTTGTGTCCTATCCTTGTGCTAGAATGAATGTTATTTCCTTGTTTAAAATGCATATTTGGAAGGTTTTGTACTTATATTTGTCATATTCGGAATCTAAGCATTTCTGATGTGTTATTCTGCGAAATTGAGCTTTAATTGTTATGGATTGAGTAGATTTATATATGTTATTGATTTGGTGTTTTCTCTATGATAGGAGGGGCTCCAAACAAGGTTAAATATGGAGCAATTGAGCTTAAAGAGGAAGAGGAAGCCAAATTGGCATTCCAGCAAGTAACGTCGCGGCGCAAGTCAGAGCACGCCGCGGCGCAAAGAGGATTTTCAGCCTGGTCATACTTGGACCCGGGGCAAGAACGCCGCGACCTAGTGAAGTGGGCGCCACAATGTAAATAGACCGACCCATTGTGCATCGCGGCGCACATATGTGGGCGCCGCGGCGTGGAGGCGGCTGTTGAGCTTATAAAAAAGATTTTACACATTTTTCTCTCAGGCTCTCTCAGTTTTTCTCTGTTCTGGCCGTTTGGCCATTTCTAGTTTTTTAGGTTTTGATAGTTTTTCTTAGTTTAGGTTAGTTTTAGGTTAGTTTTAGGTTAGATAGCTTGGCTAGATCTTCATTGCTGGTGGATTGGAGGCAAGGATCAAAGGATTGAAGGAGGATTCAAGCTTTAGAGACAAATCAATGAGCTTCTTTCTCTCTTTTCCCTTTCTCTCTTCTCTTCCTTATCTTTTGTATAGCTAAGCTTTGTTTAGGAATACTTTGAATCCTTTTATATATATTAATAATGTGTTCTTCTCTAAGTTTGTGTGGATGTTTGATTATGGTTCAATCATTATCTGTGTTTAATGCTTGTTCTTGGTTGGCCTCAATTGTATGATCTTAATATTGACAAATGAACTAGACATAGGGATTTGTTGATATGGATATGGTATGATTGATACATGTTCGGCGAGTTCAATTGGCTTGGATGAGTTGATTCGTTAATAGGATAGAAATATACCTATTAACCATGTATAGTGTGTGATTGAGAATAGATCGTTCATGAGTGGAAGTTGTACTGGCTCTCAAGGAAACTTAGTGAGTTAGGCAATTGAAACCAGGGTTGATTGACCTAGACATAGGCTTTTGACTAATGAAGATTCTCAAGCTAACCTAATCAATGCATTTGTGTTTACGAGGGGAATTGCATGTTGTTGATAGATGTAGGGGGTGAAGGAGGATTTCCTGAAACCTAACCGCTTTTAGGTTTATTGCTTTTATAGATTAGTTTAGTGTAGATTATTATTTTCTATTTTTATGTCCTTGTCTAGAATTGATTAAGCTATTGGTTGGTACTTAGCTTTATAATCAAATATCCTTGTGGGAACGAACTTTTACTCTGTATCTGTATTACTTGTGCGACCCGTGCACTTGCGGTTAGCAAATGGGCAACACGTTTTGACCCTAACATTATGCCGGGTTGGCATTGGACCTATCCCGGCAATGTCTTTACTTGGTTATACCGGGACAAGCGTTGGACTCATCTCGGCAGCATTACCTCGGTGGGAAAACATATATATATAATGAAAGTATTGGACAAATACAGAGAAGGTAAAGTCTATTGAATCATCTTCATTCCATACATCGTCATACAACCAAAAAAAAAGGAAAAAGAAAATATTGAGACATGGAATATATAACGATATCCCGGGAAATGGGGCAAACATCTCCGGCTACCTGGATCATACCCCATGCACATCTCCAAACCCCGGTCTCTTGAAAAAGTGGATTGACTTTTGTTAGATTCTAACTTAAAACCAATTGGCATCAAGAAGAGTGGCCCAATAGATATATAAACTGCACCCGGAAGATTGAGGCAGGCGATGTGGAACTCTTAACACCCCCCTCCACAGATGCCTGACGGAATAGGCGAGCCTAACAGAATAGGCGACACAGGAAGATGGGATCTTGACTCTGATATTAACTTGCGAATTATTCCGATAAAAGGAGGGAATCTCGGGGTGGCTTGAAAAGTGCACAATCACCAACACGAATCTTGCGTCCATCTTTGCATATAAATTCAGAATCGGGAGCTACAGTGGTCGTGTTGGAAAGTACAGGCCACATGTGCCGGCTCTGTTTCCACTCTTCACCACTGGACCCATGCAGAATCCTCCATCTTCCAAGTCGATCCAAGCATCGTCCTCTTCCAACCAACCTCCTTCTCTCTTTCTCTCTCTATCTTCTCCTTTTTCCGTTTCTCTCTCATCATCGCGCCTTGTTCACACAAAATCTCTGGATTTCTCGCTATTTCCAGCACCCGATCGATCTCGATCGATGACACGAAGAGAAGAACCCTTCCTTTTTCTGCGCCGATAATTCGAAGAAATTCATCGCCACCTAAGCCCTAAAATGCCCTTACTTGTTCTTCTTTCTTTGATCTGCGAGCGAGCGCTTGATTTTCTAGGGTTTTCTCCCCCGATTGTTTTGAATCTAGGGTTTCAAGGGTGGAATTCGATTCGAATTGATGTTTCTTTTCAGGGACGAAGCTTGGATCGACTTGGAAGATGGAGGATTATGCATGGGTCTGGTGGTGAAGAGTGGAAACAGAGCCGGCACATATGGCCTGTACCTTCCAACACGACCACTGTAGCTCCCGATTCTGAATTTATATGCAAAGATTGATGCAAGATTCGTGTTGGTGATTGTGCACTTTTCAAGCCACCTCGGGATTCCCCTCCTTTTATCGGAATAATTTGTAAGTTAACATTCGATAAAGAATAAAGTCCATGTTTAGAGGTGAATTGGCTTTACCGACTTGCTGATTTGGAACTCACAAAGCGCTTGATCGGTATCTTGGATGAGAGGACTTTCTCTGCCGAAGATAAGTTGCAAGGCAATGGGGTTAATTACCACATTGCCTCTCTTTTTCTAGAAGAGCTCAGGCCTTTCCTTCCCCTGAACTTGCAGGTTCTAGAGGTGCTTTTTAAGCCCTTCATTAATGTTATGGTGAAATTGCCCGATAGGGTTTTGTTAGGGAAGATTAAGTCTGGTGTGTTTGATGTGCTACTGAGAATGGGAAAGAGGTTGTTGGAGGTTAAGAAGGCTGGGGATGAGGTTGATTCCAGTGATGAAGTTGTGGTTCTCGGAACCATAGCGTTGGTCATGGAGTTCTCTAGTAAGTTTTATGAGCTGGCTTCTTCTCCTGGTTACTGTCAGGGGAATAGAAAGGTGTTGTTTGGCCTACATGAGGAATTTATGAAGCTGGAAAAGGATGCGGCATCTTCAGGGTTTGAGTTTTCCATTCCTGATTTTGTTGACCAGGTTGATGAGGAATTGCCGAATTTGGTACCCATTGCTAGCGGCATGGAGGTAGATGCTCCTCCTGAAGGTGATATGGGACATGCTGAGGTTGTTGCTAATGGTAAGGTGTTGAAGAAGTGCAAGAAGGATAAAAGGGACTCTATTGACAGTGGCAAAAAAAGCAAAGAAGAAGAAGAAGAAGAAGAAGAAGAGTCCTGCTGAGAATAACAATGAAAATATAGCTAGTGAAAATGGTGGAAATTCAAATGATGAACAAGTTAATGATGAAAGCACAATATCATTGAACGAAACTGTGATTTCAAACCTCCAAAAGCAGTTCGAGAAGGTTGCTGCAGAAGCAGGTTTGGAAGATAGAGTTGCAAGTGCCTGTGATACTCCTGAAGTTACATCCACTGGAACTGCATCTAAGAAGAGAAAGAGAACAAAGAATTTGAAAGGAAAGGCATCTCAGGATTCTGATTTGAATGGTGGAGATCCTGAGGAAACTACAGTAGCAAAGAGGGGGGTGTGTATATACACAAGAGGTACTAAATGATTACACATCTTATATGATGTGGGACTAATAACATAGTAAGTAATAACTTCTAACAGCTTTGAAGAACATTGGCAAACCAGGATCATAATCCCGGATAAGATGCCAAAGTTCCTTGCACTGCTTCTCCGCGATGCAACTAAAGACCGGGATATTCTTTCGCTCGTTGGAAGGGGTACTACCTCTCTAGCTGAAGAATCCTCTGCCGTGTCAACCATTCCAAGTTGCCTCAAGTCACGGAGCAGTTGCAGCGGCCTTTCCACCCCGAAACGGATTGAAGCCACCCCGGAGTAGAGATCCTCCGCTCACTCGTTCTTCTCCCACCTTCTCGACGGATAACGGCAGAAGCGAATACGTGGTGCTTCCTTGAAAGCAAGTCAAAGAAAGCAGACCACCCCAAGTTACTCCAAGAGGGTCCTCACTTCCTTTGTCCCAGCATCCTTGCATATCCAGCCGTTACTACGAAAAGACCGGCTGTGTGCTTTCAGCGGCCAAAGAAAGAAGAAGAGAGAGGAACGGTGTGCTCCGTCGGTCCTATGCAAGTGTAGACGAGGGCATTGTCTCATCTTGGTAACACGTTGGATCAGACACCGCCGCGTACGCCAGGAGAGAAAGGCTCCCGCCTCCCTAAATGCATAGCAACCCAGTTTTACGCCAAGAAAGAAAAGCCCCTGTCGAAAAGAAAAAACGCTCGGGGAAGATCAAACCTCTTCAAGAACTTTGGAAAAAATAAAAGTATAATATCTACAGACGATGAAGCCCTCTTCACACAAGAAGGAAATGAAGATAAAACTACATTCATTCCCCTGGGAGAAATCATCTCTGTTCGACAATGAAAAAGGAGGGAATGCAAACTCACGGAGAAGTATTTAATACTTATAGCATGCATGAGGGATTCTGATTGGTCCCGTAAAAGGTGACCTGATCCCATGAAGTCAGCCAAAATAAATGCTTTTGATCTCCGGTTGGTCACAAAGATAGGGAGCAGTTGAAAAAATCCGTATGAAACCAACATTTTCTTTAAAGAATCATTACTTCCCAATAAAGTCCAAGCATCAGTTTCCCAGAGAATCGCAGACTGTAACCACCAGAGATCACAATCGGGATTTACATTGAATATGTCTCTAGGAATCCTTGGTACTCATACTTGGGGGCAGTGATCTTTGCTCATAACTGAATAGGACAAAGACGTCGGTAATAACCCGAGGTCTAACACCTATCCGTCGAACTACCATAACAGCTGTGTGATGGTTGATCCGTTCTAAACTTGACTCTGGTCTGTCTCATCCAAGAGCCAAGCTGGGGGCAACTGTTCTGGACCGTTATCCGGGATCCCGCTCCATGGGATCAACCGGCATGTACACTACCGGACTCTCCTAGTTGGCGTAGAGGAAGACTCACGACGTATTCCAGACCACGGATTACGGTCCTAAAATGGCGTTGGGATTCGACATCACAGCTGATAGATTCATACAGGATCAATCCCTAAATATTCGCAACTGTCGGTCATCAACTTACGATATTATAGGATTTATAGATATCCTTGATGGCTAGATACTTTCCTTATATAATCCCGGATTTATAGGGATGTATCCTATAATAATGGAAAGATGATCATCGTCAGGATACTAATCCTAAATTACCTGCATTCAATAAGAATTCCATTAGAATTCTGCACACGCTCTATAAATACAAGGTTAAGTCATCTTAGTAAGGTAACTCTAAATCTAATCTCTTAAACCTTCTTGTGTACTGCCTGACTTGAGCGTTGGAGTCCCTTTGCAGGTACCCACCCCCCTGTGCTACGCGCTCAGCCGCTGCTCAATGGAGGAACCACCGTAACGTGCCTATCTCAGGTACTCCTCTGAATCTGATTCAGAACAACTTTTTTCCTCGATCTCCATAGCCGTGGCTGATTTCCGCAACTTCAGGAGCTTGTGGTAAGAAATGTTTATAGTTTATTGTTCCATTTGCATTCTTTAATGTTTTACTATGCAGCCAGATGTTCTAGTTTGAATTGTTATACAGACACACTTAAGGCTTGAAACTCAAAATTGGGTATCTATTTATTTAATTTTTTTAAATAAAAAAAAACATTTAGTTGCACTTTGTTTACGTCTCGTGGTTTTGTTTTTTCCTCTGATTGGTAATGGTTTTGGATGCTTTCACTTGGGTTTGTTTTCATTTTGCATGTCATGTGCCTGGTTTTATTGCATTGTGTTTCTACATATGGGCATGGTTCCTTGCTGCTATTGGAGAAAGGCAATGTTACATTGCATGTGATAAATTGTTAAATGGGTAGTTTGTTTGGGAATTGGGATGTTAAATTGGAAACGTTTGTTCTTGTTTCTGATTGCTTTGATTGAGTCGGAAAAGGTAGTTTTTCTTCTGGCAAAGTCGACAAGAACTATGTTAATTGATTGAATTTCTGAGTTCTTGTTTTGTTCTTCTAATGGTCTCTCTCATATTGATCCATTTGATGGATAATTTAAAAAGGAGGGGGGAGAAAGGAAAGGGTGATCTGTGACATACTCAATTTCCTATAAAGTTGAAGGCACAGTCTCTGCATATTATTCTGGTTTTGTCCTTGATTTCATGGATTTTCCCAGATATTTAGGATGTTGGTTTTAAAGAGAAGGGGCGTAAGAAGAAAATGTAGAAACGAAAATGGACAGCAGAATAATTTTTTTTTTCATTCTTTTACGGCATACATATATATATATAGAGAGAGAGAGCATGATCAACGGTCCTGAAACACGTGGCTTTGTTTTTGGTTATTTAATTTTTTATTTAATTTGTTAAGAGTAAAATATAATTAAAAACTTAATGGTCTAGATTTAATGAACTTGAATGAGTAGGATGATGTTACGTGACATCTCTGTTAATAATTTATGAAAGAATTTATTAAGTCATTAATTAAAATTTAATAATTAATTAAAGGTTAAATTAATCAATAAATCCCTATACTTTCATCAAATTTTTAATTAAGTCCTTATAATTAAATTTTTTTAATAAAATCCTTATAATTATAAATTTTTTTAATTAAGTCTTCAAAAACTAACACCATTTAATTTTCGTTAAATATTGCTGACATAGCATCTCACAGGTTACAACAATATCTAATGTGTCATTAACTATTTCACACATAAAAATATATGTGATTTGCAATTGTTCTTTCCATTGTTATTTCCCAATTTTACCCTAGCCCAATTGACCCATTTCAGTTGCACATGTACAAAAATTAACAAAAAGTAGAATGTCGTTGGGGGCTTGGAGCTAGTTTCCCTGCTACTGAAGAGCCTCTCAACTCTCCAAAAGTAACGATGTTCGCCGTCGCCGCCAGGTCCTGCGTTCCGCCACCTCCTGAACAGGCGAACTTAGTCGCTGGTGGTAGAGCAAGGCCAACCCGGTTGATGTTTCGGGTCTCAAAGCAAAGCTCACTCTCTAACTGTAACTGTAACTGTAACATCATCTTTCTTTCTCTGTGGGAGAAAGCTTCGAATGCTAAATGTTTTTGAAATTTCTGGCAAAGGTCACCGGTGGAGATGAGCTGCTGCATGGAATCGATGCTTCCGTACCGCACTACCACTGCTCTCGCATTGCTCACTTCCATGCTCTCCGCGTGCCCCCGAACCTACGGTTGGACCCACGAAGGTATTTCCCTTTTCAATTTTTCTTTTTATTTTTTAATTATGTTTTGGTTGTTTGTTTGATTGGATTGTGGAATTTGGATTATGAAATTAATTGGGATAGCAAATGCAATTTTGGATCAGAATTTCTCTATATATACACATATGCAGACATGACGCATAGCCACCAATAAAATAAGAAAAAATAGATTACTCTCGCATTTCAAATATCCTCAATAGTTTTTCATGGCATATCAGAAGGCATTACTGAAACTTGACATGAAAGAAGTTGTATATGTAAAACCATTTAAACCAATCCCTTCCACTGTTCTTCCTCTGTCTACCCTTGACATAGCGTCTGGCCAATCGTTCATGTATACCGATCAGTAAATCATGATTCCTCAAATAGCCAACTAGACCCTGCTTATGTGATCAAAGAAGCACTCTCAAAGGCTTTGTTTTATTATTATCTTCTTGCAGGTAGGCTAGTAAAACAACCCAATGGAAAACTTGCAATCAGCTGCAACAATGCTAATGATGATGATGGAGTTCCATTCTTAGAAGCAATTGCTAACTGCTAGTTTTCTTCTCTTAATTATTTGGATGATAATGACATTCAAATTACAAAGCACTTGGCGTTTGATCTTCCTTCTAATTCTCAAGATGAAAATGGCTACCCATATCCTGTGGCGTTCAAGGTGACAAAATTTGTGTGTGGAGGTTTCACAATTGGAATGAGCACTTCACACATTGCTTCTGATGGGTGGGGAGGATGTCAATTCTTCCAAGCCATAGCTGAACTTTCAAGTGGAAAAAGTGAACCCTCTGTGAAACCTGTGTGTATGAGAGAGTGACTAGTGGGATCAATCACTACACAACCAATGCCAAGTCCCATGGATAAGGCCTCTGCTGCAATTTCACCATTTCTTCCAGCCACAGATGTTACGCATGAATGCTTCAAGGTGGACGGCGAGAGCATAAGAAGACTCAAGATGAGTTTGGTGAAGGAAAGAGGCACTGAAACCATAGAGCAAAGCTGTTGCAAGCAATTTGCAGTCAGTCAGCATGTTAATGTGATGTGCAGTGACTGATTTGTTATGGTGAATTATACTAATTGTGATGGGGTGTTGAGTCAAAGTTGATATGTAATTGGGGTGGGGTTGTGAGTGAAATTTAATATGTAATTGGGGTGAGGTGTTGAGTGTTATCAAGATATGCAATGGTCAATTGCAATATATGTAAACCGACATTCCATTAATGAAATAGTTTCATTGGTTCCTACTTTGCAGTTACTATATTTTGTCAAATTGTACTTAGTAACTTTGATATGGTGCTATCATGGTATAAGGATTGCAGCTTGTGTTGGAGTCTAAAGTGAATTACTAACATGATGCAATCATTTTTTTAAAACACAAATACTATGCCAAGAATGATAAAACAAAAATAAATAGCAAATGAAGCAAAATAGTCTTGTAAACTCACCAAAAGAAGAAAGAGGGAACATTCCTAGTTTATAAATTCAGTAACTCCAATCACAGATTTTGGTGCATAACTGTGCTTTAGAGGTTAGCATGGCTGACTATACAACCTTAAACTTTGTAAATATTTATAGGCTTACTCTTAAGGGATCAAAACAATTTTCTGCAATTTCTCAAGTAAATATGAAGTCATTTGAACCCTCATTGGAGCTCATGGACTCGAGTCATTTTTCTGTCTTGACAATATCCATTTTGCAGAACCTGACCTAACTTCATTGCTCTAATGGGAACACAGGTAATGGGCAAAAAATCTGGAATTTATATACTTAATAGTAATACCTTTTAGCTTTAAATCCCAAAAAGAAACTAGCAATTTAGAGCCCTCTAGTCCACGTTATGCAGAAAAAAGCATAAGTTGTCAGGATAGGCAATTCTGCAATAGAAATTGCAATCATAAATTGATATCATTCAAGGACTTGAGCAGGAACTGATTTAAGAGAAAATTAAAACTTACAACAAGCGAACCATAAGCAGTTTCTAGTGGGCAATTATGCTTTAAAACTTGGCAGGTGAACCAGTTCCAAGTGGATCAAAATTTATACCACCAAATAAATAATTTTCAAAAGAGAAAACAAACAATCCAGGGCCAATGCAAATCTCATTTTAAATATTCAAATCACAACTGATTACCAAAACCAGTAGCAATGCAAGGCAGAATTTCAATTGATATTAATTAGGGGTAAATATTGATAGCAACTCACAAGATATGGAATATGTAGCACAATGCACCATAGGAATGGCACTATCCCTAATACTTACATACAAAGAAAATGGTCAATAAATCACAAGAGGGAACAATATAAATAGCTTTCATTGGTTCATTGAAGCATGGAAGAAATAAGGAAGATGATGACAATAATGATGCTGTGATTTGAAGAAACGTTCAAAAGATTACCAAAATTGCAAACACCCCCAAATTACATCAAAAAGTCGAATTACATATATGAAAAGTGCTATCCAACTAGTGTGTTTGTGTTCAAAATATCCTATCACATTCCTATGCAGATTTGGAATTTGCATTCACAGATTCTTGACTGCATTGAAGATGTCCTTAACCCATTTGCACAGCTTGTTGCAGTCCTTGACTTCAAGCAACAGAAATCCCTATTCCTCTTCCTCTCCCTCTCCCTCTCCCTCTCATTCTTCCTCTTCCTCTTCCTTCTACTGTAGATGATGCTTCAAGTTCTGATGCAGGTGCTTGAGTGTCTCTTTGAGTGGTTCTTAGTGGCTGATTCCTGCAGGTTGCTTTGTTGTGGCCATACGAGTTGCATGTTGAACATCTAACAGATGTATGACTTCTTCTAAATTTGTGTTGGGGTGGTGGCTCATCAGCTTCCCTCCTCCTCAATTTCTTAGGCCTCCCAGGCTTGGCTCTATAAGTAGGAGGTACAATTTTCATGTTCATATTTGGCCACATGTTCTCTCCATTTATTGGGTTAACTATAGGTGCATAACAAGCTTTATAAGCTTGTGGAGAGTAGTAGTTGCTTATGTGGTCTTCTGGGTCATCTCCCTTGAAGAAGATGGCACTACAAGCATGCTGACATGGCAGCCCAGTCAGACCCCAAAACCTACAGCTACATGATCCAACTTCTAAGTCAACTACAAACTTCTCATTAATGTATCTCTTGTTATGAGACACCTCAAACTTCATTCCACCAGCCCACTTTGCTGTCCATTCCCTTGAATGTACTACCTCGTGATCCAACCTTTTCCTTGGCTTAGGATTTATTTTTCCCTTGTAACTCTCTGCCTTTAATCTTTTTTCAGTAAACCTAAACATCAAGTAGCATCTAATCCACTCAAGCATTGTCAGTATGGGCTTGTCTCTAGCTTCCAGAATTCTTCTGTTAAAGGCTTCTGATATGTTATTCATTAACATATCACTTTTTGAGTGAAATGTGAAATGAGACCTTGTCCACAATGCTAGATCTAGACCCATTAACTTGTCATAGCACTCCTTCTTCACCCTTTGTAATTCTTTCATCTTCCTCTCCCATTCTTGCACATACAGTGCCTTTGCAGCAGCAAGTATTAAATCTCTTAACAGTGAACCACCTCCATATGTCTTCTTACAATTGGCATATAAATGCCTAAGACAGAATCTGTGTTCCACACCTGGCAGCATCTCCTCAAACACTTGAACCAGCCCCTGCAGTCATTAATATAAAAATCAAGCTATGAGGTACTAAAACAATTAAAAACACATAATGATATACAATGTTGAAGCAGAAAATATTTACCTTTTGTTGGTCAGATATAAACACCCATCTCTTCTCACTTATTGCTCCTATATCTTCCAAGAGCGATGTCATGAACCAACCCCAAGAGTCCTTTGTTTCACTCTCTACAGTAGCAATAGCAAATAGGAAATAATTATCATTTGGATCCATAGCCACAGCCACCAACAATTGTTGCCCATATGGTCCTTTAAGGTGACACCCATCTAAGCCAATAATGGGTCTACAAGCAGCCAAAAATCCTCTCTTTACAGCATCAATACACATGTATAATCTCTGGAACATAGGCTGGTGAGTAAGTGATGGTCTGTCAACCATAACCTTAAGAGTGGAACCTGGGTTTGAGTTTCTAACTTCTTCACAGTAATCCTATATTTTGTTATATTGCTCAACAGTTATCCCTTGAAGCTTCTCCATTGCCTTCCTTCTTGCCCAGTAAGCCTTTGTAACAGAAATTTCAGCCATATATTTTTCTTTTACATTTTGAATAACATGCGAAAGTTTGATCTTTTCATCCGATTTCATAGTCTCAGCTAGTTTACCAGCAACCCACTTTGAAGATGCCAAATAACCTTTGAAGTTCCTCCCACATGTGTGTTTGCCTTTGTATGTCTTAAGTCTGTAAGTTAGTGAACCTCCCACTTTGCTACAGAAGGCAAGCCAATCACAATCCTTCCCCATGCAACGGACCCTGCATCTTTGTTTATCATTTTTCAAATACCTCACATCCCTACCATTCAACAAAGAATATTCTTTTATTGCCTCCTTAAATTGATCAATCGAATTAAACTCCAATCCTAATACAAATTCGTAGTCATGAGACATCTCTTTAGGGTTGTATTTTGGATATTTGGGTTTCTTCTCACAATCATCATCAGAAGATCTATCCATAGAATCCAATGATTCAATGTCATAATCAGGATCTGATTCAACATTACCCATAATGAGACCTAATGGGGTAGATGGCCCTGCATCATCTATGTTTTCAAGGTGCAGTGGGCTAATATTGAGGTTAGATGACCCTGCATCATGTCTATTTTCTGGAGGTTGATCAATGGCATTAAATCCCTTCAACACTGCACCCTTAGCTTCTACAACATTGCTGTCAAAATAGTCCTCATGATCACCATCGTCAGCACTGTCATCAAATCTAATGTTTAATGCATTGTCATCACTGCTTGAGTCATTATCCTCACCATCAACTTGCACCTCACTTCCATCCATTGTAGCAATTTCAACACCTTCATGTTTACTGAACCCATCAACAACAAATAAATCTGCTTGTTTGACATAAGTGCTCAACACAAGCTTAGCAAATGCAATGCAGTCACTATCACTCTTCAGCTCCTTCAACCCATTGTTTATGCATCTACCTGGTTTCTTATACCATATTTTAGCATATCCTTTGTAACCCAAATCTCTCAACTCTCCAGCAATTTCTTGGAGTGATCAATGATCAATGTCACACACCAATATCTTGATCCTACCATCAATGTATTCAATGCCCAATGTACCAGGCATCAAACGCCCCCCATGGTGAAGGGTAATATAAAATTTGTCATCAGCCATTTCTATAGAGAAAAAAAAAGTGTCACAACAACAAGAAGACATTTTTACCCTACAAAGCAAATCATAATTTCCCTACAATCAAGAAAAAAAAAAGTCTCACACGAGCAAAACGAAGGCATTTTTATATTTGGGTTCAAAATAGAGTTATAAGCTATGTGAGGTAATTTTGGGTTTAAGGCAAAGTTACAGGAAGTGGAGAACCAGACAAAAAAAAGTATGGAATAGAAAAAGTGTAATCGTGTAATATGCAATGTGAAAATTGTAGAGAAAGAATGGGACAAAAAAATTCAAAGAAGGTGAAAAAGTGTACTGTAAAGGGAATGGAAAAAAGTGGTGAGTAAATAAAGTAATTTTCATTGCCACAAAAGTGTTATCCGTAAGCCTTCCCTTTACAAAAAGTAGTCAACCCTTTTAGTCTTCCATTAATCATAACCAAGCTAATTTTCGTTACAGTATCAAATTGCTTTGCAAGTAAGTTTATTTCAATGCCATATAAATAAATTCAATAAATGAATGAGAATGTATAACCTGATAGATAGGCCTAAAGTCACCTTCTCCAAGTCCAAGGAATGAAAGGTAGCAGCGACAAGAGGGGAAAAAGGAAGATGGGAATGCTGGGAAAAAAGACACAGGTTAAAATGGGTCATTTTAGGGCTAGGATAAAAATTGAGAAACAACATGTGCAAGTCAGGTGTATTTTTATGTGTGAGATAGTTAATGACATGTCAGATATTAATCTTATGCTTGAAATGACATGTCAGCAATATTTAACTAAAGTTAAACGGTGTTAATTTTTGAGGATTTAGTTACACAGTTTTATAATTATAAGGACTTTGTTAAAAAAAATTAACTATAAGGACTTAATTAAAAACTTGATAAAACTATAGGGATTTACTGATTAATTTAACCTTAATTAAAAAGATTTTTAAGTTTATAACAGTGATTTATAAAACAATAAAAATTCAAGATTACTTTTTACTCTTTTTCGTTAAAACTATAACTTTGAGGGGTTGTACATGAAGTGTCATCAAACAATAATATAACTTATTTACTATTACAAATAATTAAGCCTAATTCTACTTTAAAAGCTAGTTTAAGAAGAGAAGATTGTCTAAATTATTATAAAAATACTTTACCTATATACTCATATGATAGTGAGATTTAACAGTTGCATACTGTTTTTTCAACTTTTTTTCCCATAAAGCCCCAAATATTTCTCTTTATAAATAAATGTAATAGTAAAAAATCCCATGATGAGCACAATATTGATTACAAAATGGATTTTGTAATGGATTTGGATAATCTCTTATGGACCATTTTATTAAAGAGAAATAGTCACAAGTTTTATTATAGAGAAATAGTCACAAGTTTTTGTAATGGGTTTTATTATAAATAAAACCCACCATGATGGGTTTTACACTAGTTATATGCAAAATTAGTTGTATCTTTCTCTCTCTAGTAAGACATTTCTCCTGTTACTTAGTAACATGAGAGACATCCAAAATGACTAATCAATAATTGTGTGAATATCCCTCTTTCTGATCAAGTATATAAATAAGCATTTTTTTCTGACTGTTGGGCCTTGTCCTGGCATCTATGATCCAAAAATAGTTGTTGGATACCATTGCACGGCATTATGATGTTGGTAATACGTTTAAGTTTTTTCTTTCTTCTTGTTAATACGTTTAAGTTGGGGTTTTTGACTAATTTGTTTTTAGTAACAAAATTATTTATCAAATTATCATATTTTTCAAATTATTTCTTAAAATGTCACACTTTTGGTTAGCATTTTCTTATTGGTAGTTTAATCTCCTTTGACGCTATCTACATGGAACGTAAAATAATAAAAAAATTCAATGTAACTAAAAGTATGACATTTTGAGAAATAATTTGATAAATAGTTTTGTCACTAAGAACAGATTGGTCAAAAAACCCGTTTAAGTTGTGTCAACTTTTCTCTTGAGATTGCTGATCTCATGCTTTTAGGGATTTTTTTTGTAAGCATGAACTTCTTACACTTGAGCAAAAATATCACCCAACACAATGTTGTGATATTTGAAAGTTCCTACGGGCATTATATATCATGTAATCTTATAATGATAGTGGATTTGTTCTCTTTGAACGTACGCATGTTCTGTAATAATTAATTATTTTATGTTTGTTGTTATTTTGTTTGTGTTGTAACGACTGAGTCCCTCGCAATTTTCATCTGCTACGCATTTTGAAGTTTAACTGTGAGCTATGAAAAGGGTATAATGTGCAGGATAGCCCAACACACAAGTATGTTTATTTTTTTACTCTATCAATTGGAGCTTGTTGAATTTTTCTTGGGTACTTCTAGAGCTTCTTGGGGTTTCATGCCATTATACCTTTGAGTAAAGTTTGTACCTTTGTAAGCCCACGTTAGTGATGCCGCTATTGGTACGCCTAGTATGGTTAGAAATGCCTTTTTTTTTTCTACATATTCCTTTCAAGCTATATTATCATATACATAACTACGTCATGGTATTTACGTACGTAAGTAAGAGAGCGTAAGATTTGGAGAGGATAAGAAGAAATCTTGTATTAGACACAAATAGCTAGTTTGAGGGATTAATCAGTCAGCAAAAGAGGTATGCGCGCGGCATTTTTTAACAGGCTTATAATTAATTAATTAAAGATGTTTGAAGGGAGAAAGTTAGAAAATAATGTTGAAGAATCGGATACATCAGTCACCATATCGAATGACTTTTTTTAACGCAGTCATAGTTGACAGAAAATATGGGGAAAAAACATTCTTGGATTTGTTAATCACAAAGCAATATTTACAATGGAATCATCATTTGTTTTCAATTAAACTTCAATTAAACTAAAATTTTTCCCACCAAAATTGTTATTATCTCACATATTCTCTTGCTAGCAACACCTGTTTTTTTTTTTCATTTCTTTATACAGACATGTCATCTAATTGTAACATATTATGTATAATTATATAAAAAATAACAAAAAATAACAAAAAAAATAAAAAGATGAAAATATATGTAAGATTCACTGACTGGGTGTACTAGTTATGCACTAAATTAATTATTTTTTTTTATTTTTTTATCTATTTTTAAAGTTTTTGTACAAAAATTAAACACATCGTTAAATAACATCAAATTAAGTAAAATATATGTTGATATGATTAAATTATTCTTTCTCATTCTTTTAAGAAATTGTAAAAGTTAACTAATATGTATAGTTATTAAGTTTAGTAAAGACAATAAATGAGTAAAATTAGAAAAAAAAATTAACATATCCTTAAAATTTTCAAATAATAGATAAATTAGAACAAAATAATTTTTTAAAAAAGATAAATAAAAAAGAGACGGAAGGAGTAGTACTTTGGTTTAAGAGAATATAGTAATAGTTAAGTATTAATTACTTCATCTTTTAACAAGCTTATAATTAATTAATTAATTAACTAAAGATGTTTGAAGTGAGAAAGTTAGAAAATAATGTTGGAGAATCGGATACACCAGTCACCATCGAATGACTTTCCTTTTAACGCAGTGATATTTGACACAATCGAAAATATGGGGAAGAAACATTCTTGGATTTGTTAATCTGAAAGCAATATTAATTTACATTGGAATCGTCATCCCCAATGATAAATCATTATGTACTAAATTAATTAGGGATCAGGATTCTCATCTGTTTGCCAAATAAAGAGAGGATTATGTTTTACTAAAACAAGAAAAACTAGAAGTTAGAGGGTGGGAGGGGAGAAGAAAAAACTAATCATTTTTTCTTATTTTAGCAAAACAGGAAGGATCCTCATTCATTAATTAGTATTTTGTTTAAGATTTTGTTAAAGATACTTATTAAAGATACTGAAGTCAAAAGAAAAACTTTTAAATAAAAATAAAATAAAAAATAATTTTTTTATTTTTTAATATATTCAATACCTTATTTTTATTTAAAAAATTTTATTTTAACTTCTTAATATACTTGTTAACAAAATCTTTATTTTTAAGAGAATATTGTAATAGTTAGGTATTAATTACTCCATCTTAAAAGCATATGAGGTTAAAAAAAACAGATAAAATGATATTTATGAAAAGAAAGCGATCTAAATCTTTTCCTATCTTCCAATTGATAAAGAAAATAATAAAATAACTAGTAAATCTAATTAAAAAAAAAAGAAAGAAGAGTCCACTACAATAAATTTGGATTTGTTAATCTACTTATAAAGGGAAGCATGGGTTGAAGGAATTTTGTTTCAAACTAATTAATGACATGTCAAAATTTTTAAATTCATTTAACTATAAATTATGGTATGTATAAAATATAATATACAAGAGATCGGGTTATAGAATCACATTGAAAAGGACAAATATACTTGAGCCTATTTACAAGTGTTGACATCATGCTCGATATTTAAAGGAAAATTGTGAACAGTGCGTGTGTGTAGAGGAGAGAAACTATCCTCATCTCTATATGCGCAAAAAACCCTTGTGACTTTAATGGGGCAACCATAATACATATAAAATAAGAATAGGAGTTTCTCCTTGTGTTTACGATATAAGTTAACCTACCCATCATAAAAAACTCATATACAAGATCCACAAACTCAAAACAACATTATTCACATGGGTTTAAGTGCTAATAAATGCTCAATAACAAAATTGATCACAAATGGGCTAAACTAATAAATGCTTAACAACATTTGACATTCAATTAATCTGAATTTTAGAAAATTAGTAACTATGCTAGTCCACACATATTAAAAAATCTATCAATCTCCTACTTAGACAGCATAGACACTTAGTTTTAAACAAAATAATTCTTTAGATTAATGTGACCATAAGAATGTCAACTATGACCAAGCACTTCCAACCATCAGTCCAAAATGAAATTATAAGCATCTCAACAATGCAGAAAATCATACTCGATAGGAGTACAGATATCATATATGCAAGATACTTATAACCTGATAACCTAACAAAATGTGGTATGTGGGTCAAAGGAAAAACACAACAAATTTGCATGCCAAAAGTGTGATCAATGTGCAATTCCTTACAAAATGGTCTCGGCATCTACTAAGGATGCTTATTGAGATTCAACAAAATATCTCAGTATAATAAGATGAGACTGAGTACTAAAGTCTCCAACAATACGTCATATCATCACAAAAGCGTGCACAACAACAACATATGCCAATAACGATTTTAATGAGTCTCGATACAATATAATAATTATAATTATAATGTACATTCTCTCACTAATCTAACATATCAAAACAAAACAACAATGACAACCTCATTAGAGTCCAGAAGTTTCAAAATCATCTAATGGTAACATCATTATTAGTGGGACTATCAACTCTATGGTAAAGTACTCAATGTGAGTCTGAAACTCATCATCTCTCTTCAACGACACAAATACCAAAATAAAGAGAAACACAATATTGTAGAGTTATCCAAAATGTGATTGATAGTAATATATTTTATTCATTCTATAATCCTTTCACTAGGCTTCTTAATGTTCAATTAGGCTTAATTAAGTTAGTTTTATTACATTCTATGATATTGAACTTAATTGGATCATTGAAGGAATTATTACTTGAATTTACCTTAATTTGTCTTTTTAACAGCGTTCAGTAAACTAGTTATAATTTGAGTTGTAAATATCTTGTTGATGTGATTCTGTCTTGTAGGAAAATTAAGACAATTCTCTACAACTTTCATGAGACCTCAAGAGCTAAATCACACATTTGGATAATTTAAATTGCCTGTTGAGCTTGTCTAATGTTGCTCTTTCCAATGGGTCCGTAGTTCCAAGTGAGTTGAAGCAAGATCCATTTAATTTATCTTTCCATTTGATATATGCTTGACATGTGCGCACTCATCAACCCATATCTTGAGCTATAGGAGTGATATTGGGTTAAAACCAGTGGCATTGGAAAGTTAAGACCCAAATCTACAACTTTCATGAAGAATACAAGAGTTAATTCAGATAGTTTGGAAGTCAGAACAGAGAAGTTGTAACTGAGCCTGAATAATGTGCAAATATTGGGTCATATTGGAGCTGTTGGAGTGATATTGGGCTGGAACCAGTGACATTGGAAAGTTAAGACAAAAACCTATAACTTTCATGAAGATCAGTTTTCCAAATTCTGACAGCAGTCATGAGTTTAGCACTGAATCATTTGGGAGACAAGCATCTCATTAATTTTTCACTCATTCACAATTATCAAACAACTCCATTGTCATTTTGTTTTCCTGAAGCTCTATAAAAGGGAGCATTGGCTGCTTATTCTGGAAAGGCTGGGTGTTTTAATCAAGTTGGTTAGCCTTATATAATTGCCATCAAAATTAGAAAATCAACCTCAATTGTTTGACAAATGGCGAGACCGACTTTCTATTATACACACTATGAATGGAGGAAAAAAGGTAAAAAGATCATTAGTTTGACTTTGTCATGGCATCTTGGCCTAGAGATCAAGATCATGCTATTGTGTTATTTGTTTCTCTTGTGGTAATTTTCTTTTGTTCTAGATAGAAGTTATGTTCATCTTTTTCTTCTTTTCTCTTTCTTTCTTCTTGTTCATGAGTAATTAATTTTCATTTTGTTTTTGTGAAAGGGTGAAGCTTTTGGTAATAAATTAAGGTTAAATTAATTTCTTTCTTGTGCTTGAATGATGTATTATCAAGTGGCCATTATATGTGTTGTATTTTATTTCCAATCAATTTAGAAACTCCCCTTATAAAATAGAGATCTTGATTCATTGTAGATAAGAGGTTGACACAATAAATACTTGAACCCATTTACAAGTGTTGACATTAGTGAATAATTAAAGGAACCATAATATAATTAAAGGAACCAAAAATGGAGATTTTTTTGCAAGCATTAACTTCTTGCACTTGAGCAAAAATATCACCCAACACAATGTTGTAATATTTGAAAGTTCCTACGAGCATTATATATCATGTAATCTTATAATGATAGTGGATTTGTTCTCTTTGAACGTAGGCATGTTGTGTCATAATTAATTATTTTATGTTTGCTGTTATTTTGTTTGTGTTGTAATGACTGAGTCCCTCGCAATTTTCATCTGCTACGCATTTTGAAGTTTAATTGTGAGCTATGAAAAGGGTATAATGTGCAGAATAGCCCAACACACAAGTATGTTTATTTTTTTACTCTATCAATTGGAGCTTGTTGAATTTTTCTTGGGTACTTCTAGAGCTTCTTGGGATTTCATGCCATTATGCCTTTGAGTAAAGTTTGTACCTTTGTAAGCCCACGTTAGTGATGCCGCTATTAGTACGCCTAGTATGGTTAGAAATGCCTTTTTTTTTTCTACATATTCCTTTCAAGCTATATTATCATATACATAATTACGTCATGGTATTTATGTACGTAAGTAAGAGAGCGTAAGATTTGGAGAGGATAAGAAGAAATCTTGTGTTAGACAGTAAGGGTCTGTTTGGTATGAAGGATAGGATAAGACCTGATAGTATTAGACTTAATAGTATAAGGTCTGATAATATAAGACTTGATAGTATAATGCTTAATACGTAAGGGTTAAGGATATTGGAACATTTAGAATTATAATGAAAAAATCTAATCTCACCCTCCAAAACTTGATTAAGTTATCCATTATTTTAATGTACGAGAGATATTTCATAAATAAACTTATACAATACAATGTTTATACCAAATAACTGATAAGATCATAATGTATTGTATTACGTTAGTGATGCCGCTATTAGTACGCCTAGTATCGTTAGAAATGCCTTTTTTTTTCTTCTACATATTCCTTTCAAGCTATTATTATCATATACATAACAACGTCATGGTATTTACGTACGTAGGTAAGAGAGCGCAAGATTTGGAGAGGATAAGAAGAAATCTTGTGTTAGACACAAATAGCTAGTTTGAGGGATTAATCAGTTAGCTAAAGAGGTATGCGCGCGGCATTTTTTAACAGGCTTATAATTAATTAATTAAAGATGTTTCAAGGGAGAAAGTTAGAAAATAATGTTGAAGAATCGGATACATCAGTCACCATATCGAATGACTTTTTTTAACGCAGTCATAGTTGACAGAAAATATGGGGAAAAAACATTCTTGGATTTGTTAATCACAAAGCAATATTTACAATGGAATCATCATTTGTTTTCAATTAAACTTCAATTAAACTAAAATTTTTCCCACCAAAATTGTTATTATCTCACACATTCTGCTGTTAGCAACACCTGCTTCTTCTTTTTTTTCATTTCTTTATACAGACATGTCATCTAATTGTGACATATTATGTATAATTATATAGAAAATAACAAAAAATAACAAAAAATAAAAAGATGAAAATATATGTAAGATTCACGGACTGGGTGTATACTAGTTATGTACTAATAAATTAATTATTTTTTTCGTTTCTTTTTATCTATTTTTTAAAGCTTTTGTACAAAAATTAAAGATATCGTTAAATAACATCAAATTTAGTGAAATATATGTTGATATGATTAAATTATTCTTTCTCATTCTTTTAAAAATTGTAAAAGTTAATTAATATGTATAGTTATTAGGTTTATTAGAGACAATAAATGAGTAAAATTAGAAAAAAATAATTAACATATGCTTAAAATTCTCAAATAATAGATAAATTAGAACAAAATAAGTTTTTTAAAAAGACAAATAAAAAGAGACGGAAGGAGTAGTACTTTGTTTTAAGAGAATATAGTAATAGTTAAGTATTAATTACTTCATCTTTTACAAGCTTATAAATAAATAATTAATTAATTAACTAAAGATGTTTGAAGTGAGAAAGTTAGAAAATAATGTTGGAGAATCGGATACACCAGTCACCATCGAATGACTTTCCTTTTAACGCAGTGATATTTGACACAATCGAAAATATGGGGAAGAAACATTCTTGGATTTGTTAATCTGAAAGCAATATTAATTTACATTGGAATCGTCATCCCCAAGGATAAATCATTATGTACTAAATTAGATTCTCTCCTGTTGGCCAAATTAAAAGAGGATTATATTTTGCTAAAACAAGAAAAACTAGAAGTTAGAGGGTGGAAGAGGAGAAAAAAAAAACTAATCATTTTTTCTTATTTTAACAATACAGGATTCACAGGAGAAGATCCTCGTTCATTAATTAGTATTTTGTTTAAGATTTTGTTAAAGATACTTATTGAAGAAGTCAAAAGAAAATTTTTTAAATGAAAATAAAATAAATATTGTTAACTTCAAAAAATTTTAAATAAAGATACTAAATTTTTTATTTTTTAATATATTTAATACCTTATTTTTATTTAAAATTTTTTATTTTAACTTCTTAAAATACTTGTTAACAAAATCTTTATTTTTAAGATAATATTGTAATAGTTAGGTATTTATTACTTCATCTTAAAAGCATATGAGGTTAAAAAAGGTTAAAACATATTTATCAAATAAAATGATATTTATGAAAAGAAAGCGATCTATATCTTTTCCTATCTTCCAATTGATAAAGAAAATAATAAAATAACTAGTAAAGCTAATAAAAAAAAGAAAGAAATAAGTGTCCACTACAATAAATTTGGATTTGTTAATCTACTTATAAAGGGAAGCATGAGTTGAAGAATTTTGTTTCAAACTAATTAACGATATGTCAAAATTTCTAAATTCATTTAATCTTAAATTATAACATGTATAAAATATAATATACAAGAGATAGGGTTATAGAATCACTTGAAAAAGATAAATATGAATGCGGTCATGTCCGATCTTTAAAGGGAAATCACGAACAGTGCGTGTGTGTAGAGGAGAGAAATTATCATCATTTTTTATATGCTCAAAAAACTCTTGTGGCCTCAATGAGGCAATCACAATACATATAGGATAAGAATATGAGCTTCTCCTTATGTTTACAATATATATGGGTTAACTTACCTATCATAGTTCATAGAAAACACATACACAAGACCCACAAACTCAAAACAACATTATCCACATGAGTTTAAGTGTTTATAAGAGCCCAATAACAAAATTAATCACAAATGCGATAAACCAGTAGATGCTCAACAACATTTGACATTCAATTAATCTGTGTTTTAGAAAATTAGTGACTATACTAATCCACACATATTAAAAAAATCTATCAATCTTCCACTTGAACAACATAGACACTTAGTTTTAAACAAAATAACTCTCTAGACTAACGTAACCATAAGAATGTCAACTATGAGTAAGAATTTCCAACCATCGGTCCAAAATGGAATTACAAGAATCTCAACAATGTAGAAAATCATACTCGATAGGAGTATCTATCATGATATCATACATGTAAGATACTTATAACCCGGTGACCTAACAAAATGTGGTATGTGGGTCAAAGGGAAAGTACAACAAATTTACATGCCAAAAGTGTGATCAATGTGCAATTCTCTACAAAATGGTCCCAGCATCTACCAAGGATGCTTACTGAGATTCAACAAAATATCTCAAAGAAAATATCTATACATAACAAGATGAGACTGAGTATTAAAGTCTCTAATAATACGTCATATCATCACAAAAGTGTACACAACAATAATATATGGCAACAACGATTTTAATGAGTCTCGATACAATATAATAATTATAATTATAATGTAAGAGAAAAATACATTCTCCTACTAATCCAACATATCAAAACAAAACAACAATAACAACCCCATTAGAGTTCAAAAGTTTCAAAATACTCTAATAATGACATCATTATTAGTGAGACTATCAACTCTGTGGTAAAGTATTCAATGTGAGTCTGAAACTCACCATCTCTCTTCAACAACACAAATACCAAAATAGAGAGAAACACGATCTTGCAGAGTTATCCAAAATGTGGTTGATAAAAATATATTTTATTCATTTTATAATCCTTTTCACTGGGCTTCTTGAGGTTCAATTAGAGTTAATTAAGTTGGTTTTGTTATATTTTATGATATTGAACTTAATTGGATCATTGAAAAAATTATTGCTTGAATTGGCCTTAATTTGTCTATTTGGCAGTGTTCAGTAAACTGACTATAATTTGAGTTGTAAATATCTAATTGATGTGATTTGGTCTTGTTAGAACGCTAAGACAATTCTCTACAATTTTTATAAAGACCTCAAGAACTAAATCACACGTTTGGATAATTTAAATTGGAGTTGAAGCAAGATCCAGAATGCTGATCCTGACAGCTTGACCTCTGAGCACTCATCAGCTCATATCTTGAGCTGTAGGAGTGATATTAGGCGAAAACCAGTGGCATTGGAAATTGAAGACCCAAATGTCCAACTTTCATGAAGAACAAAAGAGTTAATTAGGATATATTGGAAGTCAGATTGGACTTGGAAATTAGACTAGAGAAGTTGTAGCTGGGCCTGAATAGTGTGCAAATATTGGGCCATATCTTGAGTTGTAGAAGTAATATTGGGCTGAAACGAACGGCATTAGAAAGCTAAGACAAAAGTCTACAACTTTCATGAGAACCACTTTTCCAAATTCTGACGGCAACCATGAGTTTAGTACCGAATCATTTGGGAGATAAGTATCTCAATAATTTTTTACTCATTCACAATTATCAAACAACTCCCTTGGCATTTTTCACTCATTATCACTCATTATCAAACAACTCCATTATCATTTTGTTTTCCTCAAGCTTTATAAAAGGGAGCATTGACTGCTCATTTTAGGCATCTTCGCCTAGAGATCAAGATCATGCTATTATGTTATTTGTTTCTCTTATAGTAGTTTTCTTTTGTTCTAAATAGAAGTTATGGTCATCTTTTACTTCTTTTCTCTTTCTTTCTTCTTGTTCATGAGTAGTTAATTTTCATTTTGCTTGGAAGAAAGGGTAAAACTTTTGGTAATAAATTAATGTTAGATTAATTTCTTTCTTGTACTTGAATGATACATTATCAAGTGGTCATTATATGTGTTTTCAATCAATTTAGAAGCTCTCCTTGTAAAGTAGAGATCTTGATTCATTATAGACAAGAGGTTGGCACAATGAATACTTGAGCCCATTTACAAGTATTGGCGTTAGTGAATAATTAAAGGAACTATAATATAATTACATATATAATCTTAATTGAATTTTGAATGTTGTATTTTTCGATTGGAACCTCCGTTATGTGTGGATTTCAATTGAGTTTATAAAAAGAAATAATTTTGTCTTTAATTTATTACCAAGAGTGGATCTTCTAGTCCAAGCAAATCCTTTTTCAATTGTGAATAACTTTTATCTCTTTTATTGTTGTAATAAATCTTTTCCTTATCTCAAAGAATTTTCTTCATCAATTCTCTATGGATCGACCTCGGACTCCTGAGAATTTATTACTTGAAACAATCTGCACTTGGATTTGCAACTTATATCGCATTAGTGGTCATAACAATGGAAACAATATTAAGCTAATCAATACAAAATTATCAACTACAGAGTCTCACAAAATTACTTCATTTTTAACCACAAACTCTACATTCATAATTGAGGAGATTACAAGTGTCCACATGACACTTTACAATAAGTCAACTCTTCTTTGTTATCACAAATACAAAATCACAAAAGAATTTTCACAAATCAGGTAATTTATACATCACAAAACCATAATAACCACTTAAAAGACTTGACAACATATGAGTGAGCTTAAAATCCCAAATGTCTTACACATATTATGGGATCACTAGCAAGTTATCAACAACTCACTCAAAACTCAAGTGTCATAATGACCAAAAAATAATAAACACATGCACACTTGAGCACAACATTAGATTACCAGTAATGAAAGCACATGAGACTTATACTTAACCATTATTGAGCAAATAATCAAAAGACAATCTCCAACTTCCACTATAGTAAACATTAATGTGCAATAAGAACATAAACACATTTCAAAAATTTATAACAATATGTGCCTTGTGAGACAATCCATCAATATATTATGATTTAAAATGTCTTTATGCCTTAGACACAAAATGACATCACCAAAATTTTTCACATGATAGAAACAATTCAATATAGAATTTTGTCTCCCATTTAACAATAATAACAATATTGGCCATCAATATACAACTAGGACAAAGCACATTAATAACAAATTTGCTCTCACTTACTTATGGCAACACCCATTGATGTAAACAACATCAAAATTAATATTAAACAATAATCCTGACAGCCCGTATCAAGTCAATTTAACTTGCACATAGGCATTTAATTGCCTTTAATATTAGGCTTCATACATAGCAGGCTTCAAAAATTTTACAACAAGTATTTCAAAAGAACAATAGTTACAAAATCGTTTTCTTCTTATAAGAAATGAAGAGCTTCAATTCATATTGATTGTCAAGTAATTTACAAAACCAAAATATAAATACATAAGAATTAAATATACACATTCTTTTACTTCAGTCCAAAAGAAAGAAAATTTCCCAAAGTGAATGCTATAAGTACAATAGGTTTAACTCAATGTATTCATCATAAATTTTGTATCATTGACAAAAGAAGTTTTTTTTTTAAGTTGAACTAATCAACACAATAATTTGGGCTTAAAAAAATAAATAAATCATCACAAAATGATTAAACCATAATTGGAAGAATGCTTTCTTCACAACAATACTTGAATAATTTTAATCCCAAGATTTTTCTTGAGAAAATTAGCAAAACTAAAAAATTCCTTTGAGGATTTTGACATTTGAATAATATAAAAAGAAATATTCAAAGTTATCCTTTCAAGATACTAAGCGAAAATAATTATCACTATAATTATCACTATCATATCGACAAAATAATATTTTTCAAATTACTATGACAATACTTATAACAAAATAAGTTCAACAAGCTAGTGATTTAATACAACACAAACAATGGTACAAAATAGAAAAAAAAATATTTTTAGACCTTTACAAACTAATTATGCTTTCAATATGTCTTATTAAGACTAAAGCTTATCAACACAACATGATAATTATAGGGAGTTCACTATATTACAACATACTTTAGGAGACTCAATAATATCCTCAATAGGTTCCAACAAGCAACAACAAAAGCGATGACAAATACAAAAGTTAGAGAAAATCATGCATTAAAACATTTATTATACTTAAGCAACCATAATTATATTGATTTTTCCTTATTCAATTAGTTGGGCAATTAATTGAACTAGAGCCCTTGCATTATTGCAATTCCGCCTAAGGGTCCCGGATTACAATATACAAGTTTCTCCCACTTGATAGAGTAAAATAGTTGAACCAATATTTTCATAGATGCATAAGCAATATTTTTCAAGATTTTCAAAATAAAAATTTAAACTATTTTCTCTATCAAACAAATGATTATGTCAAATAATGTCACACCGAAGGGTATTCCATTACTTACACAACCCAACATTAATTGCAATCCATTCAACATTATTCATTTTTTTTATTTGACAACATTACATGTCCAAATAACAAAATTAGATTGCTACAAAATGCCCAACTATCTCATTTGTCAAGTTTTACAAAACAATACAAATATTCAAAGTTGCTTAATTCAATTCGATAAAATAGTTAACAATGAGTAACATTATATATATGTCATAACAATTTAAATTGCTATGTCATTATAATCCTGCATAAGGGTCCCAGATTACAATGAACAAGCAAACTCCTATAAACCATTAAATATAATGTTCCTAAAGCTAGTATCGAGAGGATACTGAAAACTCTAAGGGCACAATCATTTAATGCATTTAACAAAACATCAAAAATCATATTAATAAAGACAAACTGATAGAGTAAGTGCATTAGTAACATAATTTTTAATGAAAACACAATAACATTATTAATAATATAACACTTTGTCATAATTGGTCTCGCAAAGGCGAGCTCACAACTATACAAAATATTCAAAACAATTATAAATATTTTGGATGAAACTCTTAGAGATAAGATCTCACAAGATTTACTAAAACACAATACTGATCTTACAATAGGTGAGCATGTGACCATAAGAAACTACAATAATCAATGACAAAATTGCTCATAGAGTTTCAAATTTTTCATGCAACATCAATCAGATAATTTTTACACTCTCATACATAATTGCATATTCAAAAATAGCCATGAAAGGGAGAAGAAAATCTTAAGAACAAATTTCTCCACTTATGCAATTATACAATATGTCAATAACTGTATAAATTTTATAACTAGTCTCAGATAGTGTGTTGCTCATCCTTGTATATAGAGCCAATAAAAGTAGATGCTAACTTAATAAGATTCAAATTACCAGAACTTTATATAACTTTCATAAATGGCTCATAAAATAAACTTACAAAATATATAAAACTTAACCACAATAATGACTTAATATAAACTTGTCATTACCTTAAATATTTCTCAATAATCAAAATTATTTTAAATAATATTCTCATAATGGCCACATTGAAAGTAATTTATTTAAATTTGCAATGGCACAATATACAATAAAATTAATCATATACAATTGTACTTTAATTCTTGATAATATATATCATAGCACTTTAATATTGACAATGCACAAACGTCCAATACTAAAACAATTATATGCAGCACATGATACATTATCATGCTCTTATAACGAAAAAATTATTTCAAGAATAACTCCCAATATTTGATTGCACAATTTACGGAGTTCAATAAGCTCAACTAATAAAATTGGCTTCAACAATTAAAGAGGAGCAAAATATGTATATATAAATAAATTTTAATATGCCCAAGCTTATTTAAATAAGTCTTCCATAAAAAAAAATCTCAACAGCAATAAAGGGCATACGATTAACATGAATTTCTTGGCATCAAAATAATATATTTATCGATATTAATACTCCTTGTCATACAAAATAAAATATCCAAAATTATTGTTTTAATTATAATTTTCACTTGTCTATTATATGTAGTGGAAATAATCTCAACAATTATCAATCATCATAAAAGATAATATTCAATATCAAAGTATCCATAACTATGTGAGAATTAATTACAAAATTTTATTCCATGATTTTGATGAGACATCTCACATCATTACACGCTGTTGATACCCAATTTTGTCCATAAATTTTTTATTTTTGTTACATGATGAACTACTTGTCCATTTATTTATTTGAATGAAATTATTTATCCACGATTTAAATAGTATAAGAGTCCAAGAACTTTAGTAAATTTTTTTACTTGTAGGAGCCAAAATTATTCAAAATAACTTTTCAGAAAATATACCAAACTTCTTTGAGTAGCATTTTTACGCCTTGGAGGTAAGCTTGCTTATTTATTTATTTATTTATTTTGTATTTTTTTATATAATAAGTGTTGTTCATTTTAGTTTATTCATTTATTAGTTTCAACATTAATATATAATTTTTATTATACACCTAAAACAATCCCAAAAAAATTTTATTTTGGTAATTATTTAAACAAACTCTCACCAATTTAAATTGAGTACAACAATCTAAATAGTACAATAATTTCAATATAGTTAAAAAAAAAAATAAATTTTCATTTGAGCACTCAAAAAATATCACATGTTTAAAGAAAATGAATATATTTGAAAAAAATTATAACATGCCCAATTTTACACAAAAAATTTCAAAAAAAGACAAGTTCCAAGACTATCCGATTTTATATGTATAATTCAGTCAAGAAAAAATAGTTGTCCACAATTTATTTTTTATTCAAAATAACTCAAAATATACCAAATGAACTTCAAATTCTACATAATAGTTTGTAAAAGCACTTTGAAACCACTATAAACATTATCACCTAAAACAATCCCAAAAAAAATTATTTTGGTAATTATTTAAACAAACTCAAAAAATTACAACAAAATTAATTATATAGTTTAAAACAAAAAAATATATTTGAGCACAAAGAATTCACAAAAATTAAATTGGAAATAATAATAATAATAATAATAAATAATAATAATAATAATAATAATAATAATAATAATAATAATAATAATAATAATAATAATAATGCCTAAGGAAAACCAAAATCATAAATGATGTTCTTGTATGATTGAAAAATTACACAAAAACTAACGTAAATTACACATTGGAAAATTACCAAAACTTCAAACAACGGGAATCGAAATCAATTTTGAGTTTTGATTAATTTTTCAAAAAATAAATGATGTTCTTGAATTGACCGAAATTCTCATTCTTAACAAGAAGTAATTTATAACCATAATTAGGATTAAATTATCTCTCCGATACCAATTGAAGGAATTTTGTTTCAAATTAATTAACGACATGTCAAAATTCTTAAATTCATTTAATCCCAAATTATGACATGTATAAAATATAATATACAAGAGATCGGATTATAGAATCACATGAAAAGGACAAATATGAGCGTAGTCATGCCCGATCTTTAAAAGGAAATCGCAAACGGTGCGTATGTGTAGATAAGAGAAACTATCCCCATTCCCTATATGCACAAAAAACTCTTGTGGCCTCAATGAGATAACCACAATATATATAGGATGAGAATAGAGACTTCTCCTTGTGTTTACAATATGAGTTAACTTATCCATCATAGAAAACTTATATACAAGGCCCACAAACTCAAAACAACATTATCCACATGAGTTTAAGTGATTATAAGAGCCTAATAACAAAATTGATCACAAATGAGCTAAACTAATAGATGTTCAACAACATTTGACATTCAATTAATCTAAATTTTAGAAAATTGGTGACTATGTTAATCCACACATATTAAAAAATCTATCATGGGTAATTATCTATGAAATTATATGCTATTAACTGGGAATCTATTAAGTTAAAATGCAAAATTGTAGTCGAGTGGTGCGAACACGATATATATGGAATCAACAAAAGAATAATACTTTATTAAACATGGAGGGGAATCCTCACGAACAACAAAACCGGCCAAATCCTCACTAAGGATATCTATCTATTATTAAACACCAGAAACAAGCCTCTGGAAAGCCACACCGGCCAAATCCTTACGGATATCTATTAAACATGGAGGGGATCAAAGAAAACATTCTCGCCAAGCTCTTGAGAGTGAAAGAATTATCCTTTCTTCCACAGTTTAAAAGTAAAATGAAAAGGATTATTGAATTTCTCTTCTTTTTTTTTAAAAAAAAGAAGAGAATGAATAAGATTCACGGTCCCTCTATATATGCTCTTTTTTCTTCCCTTGCCTTTAAGACTGCCAGATAATTTGTATTGAAAAGAATCTCTAGCCCAGATATTATTCATTATTGTCATAACTCAACTCTCTTAAAAATCTAAACTGTTAGATAATAACAGAATTAAACTTCGAAGATTAAGAGGATCACTACTATTTCCTTTAAATCTATCATTGGAATTATTTTGATGAAATTTTACAACATAAACTAATATTTTCGTCTTAAAGATACTCAAGTTTTTTTTTAAAATGATACTTATCATTATTTTTTTTAAAAAATTCAGTGCTCCCTTCAAACCAACGTGGCTCCGCCACTGCTGTTAAGTGAAGGCCAATAGTAGTTTTTATTATATCTCTATCATTCACCGTGCATGTTGGTTGCTTATCTTAACCCGAATAAAGCTCAGTAGATCATGATGTTCATGAGGAGAACTTTAATTTCCTATCCAGTTTTCCGACAATGTTGGTCTTAAATATGAACATATTCCGTTCATTAATCAGAGTAGTAATTAAATAAGAAGCAGCTCAAATTAATTAAGATCACCATAATAATTGATTGATGATGATATATGTGTGTGTGCCTACATTAAAGGAAAAAAAAAAGTCATTTTAAATTAATTACCACAAGGTGAGGCCTAGAGATAAGGTTCTTCTAAACCATAATGAAGAATATTCTTGGTCCCCACTACACGTATAGGTAGTGCTGCATTGCAGGGGAAGCTAAAGAACCACTTTTGCTTTCTATATAAAAGGGACTTGGGCTTCTTGTTTTGAATCAAGAAACAAGATAACACAAAAAAAGAAGCATCAATTTACCACAAAAACTAGTTTTTCTCTAGTACTGTTTTATTGAGAATCTATGGCACCTCCAGCAGACCTCAGAGAGATCGGTTTGGAAGGCTTTGCTCTGATAGACAAGTTCTTTGGTGCACCGGCACCCCGAAGGCCGATTGCCAATGGTGTAATTCCTGCAAGACAAGGACGTTGGGTGGTTCAAGTGGCCAATGATGAGATAGAAGAGGCTGCCATGAATAGCAGAGAGGTAGCTGCTCGCTTTGGTGGGATAATGGTTGTGAATTACCCCAAGGGAAAACCACAAAATCGTGTTGGTAGATCATTTAAACATTAAGCATTATTATCAGTAGTTGGCTTCAAGTGGGTCTTATATACATAATCTTGTGTAATATATACATTAATACATTATCAGCACGTCGGAAGCAGCTCGGAGACCTGCATAATATATTAAGGTCTTCTGCAGAATGCAGCTGGCAACTGATATATATTTAAGTTCCCTGTTAGTTTGATCCGGTGTCCTATAATATAACTGGAAGTTAATTATGGAAAGTGCATAGTGCCTTTTATTTACTGTTATTCGGTGTTCTCGTCAATTTTCTTTTTCTTTTTCTTTTTAATGATCTGTATAAAGTAGCTATCAGTTACCTAAAGCTCTTTCCTCAATGAATTTGACATGGAGACCCTTGGCTTTGTCTGAGTATATTAGTTAAACATAAAATTCATTGGAGTTCTCTTAAGTCAAATTACTCTTCTATTAGCATTGACTCCTCAAGTTAACGGTTGGCATGCAAATTCCTAGTCAAGTAATCTTCTTAAGTATTCAGAAACCATTTTATCCTATAAACTAGCCTAGATTATTAGTGAAAGATTGAAACCATAACATCAAATAAATACTGTGCGATATGAACTAAAATTCATACATAAGATCCATATCATTTGCCTCTTGAAGCCTGAAATGGCGGTTCTTAGTTGCCCACTTTTCTCTATTTGGAAGTTTCAAATATTCATTTTGGATATTTCTTCTGAGAAAAGGAATATATATACCTCTTTTCATCCGACAATTAACGTAATAATACTTTCACAGAAGTAATGTCACAAAACAAAAGCTGAATGGCTAACTAGTCGATCTCCTTTCAGAGAGAAAGCCGAGTGCTCGATCACAGTTTGTGCAGGGGCAGGGGTGTCCATAAATCTTGTGCAAAACTTATTTATATTTTTTGTTTAAAAACAACGAGAGAATCCTAATCTCTTACAAAACCATCCGTTGATTCACCATAACTCTATGACTTTTTGTGGCAATTCGTTTTAACATTAGTCGTTAACAAATTAACGAGAACAATATTATACTATAGTACCAACATCAAAAGCATATATAATTAATAAGCATGCGGTAGTACTTTGCACAGGCTACTTATTATATAAATTACCATAATGATAGTATCTAAGGCATCGATATAAATATAAACTAAATTCATGGTGGATTATTTGGTATTTTTTAAAATTGAAAATTACGTACATTAAGAGTAATACACTCAAAATTAATAAGAGTTAGTTCAGCTGATAAAAATATAGGCAGTGCTACTGAACAGCACTCAATAAACTTTTATTTTTTTTATAAGTTTTTTTACTTTACAAATCTCAAGAATTTATTACCATCCAACTGGCTAAAGTGCGCTCGAGCGTGGAATAGTATCCTCGTAAGAGTATATATAAGCACTTCACTAAGATTTGATTTTTGCAACCAACAATCCTTCTTGGTAAATGATAAGTATCATTGTATTTTATGCTCTTATTAATGGTTTATAACATGCTCTAATATGTGGTACCCTTCCTTCTCCTTCAACTTTTTTCACAATAAAAAAGAATAATATATCACGGTAGCTCAACAACTTAGATTATATTATTATAAAGTTAATACATGAACATGATGATACAGATTGAATTTCTATGTCGCATATATACTTTATATTTTTATTGCCTTCGTTGCTTTGATTAATATACGTAATGATTTCTCTAGTCATAATACCCAAGCCAATCAAATCATAACGTGACACAGAAATTCCCAAGTATCAAAACATGATTCATGGTTTAATTCATTTTTAATTTTCTCCTCTTTTTCCCCATTCTTATTTTAACTCCCATCAAAACCAATTCATCTACCCTCCTCAAAATGGGAACCAAAAGGAAATTTTTTTAACAAAATAGTTTTCCTGACCTTTATATGTATTAATTTATCGCCTATGTTTAATTGGGAATATATTCCATTTGTTAATTAATTAAGCTTGAGAGCCTAACAAATGGACGCAAGAGGACTCCATTTAAGGCCATATAATCATAGATATATAGTGTATCTCGTATATATGCCTAGAGATATTTCTTTTAATATTTTTTAAATGGACGGTAGGTCCATTACCAATATTTTTACAAATCTGAATGCCTCATACATTCAATATCCTTTGCCAAACGCAAGCTATTAATTAATTAGCTAGATAATGGAGTATCAGATCATTCTTTCCAATTATTTTTTACCCCATTTCCATCCCCACATCTTTCCAGTTGACGGATGAAATACTACAATTCTATATTTATGTGTAATCACTTATATGAATATGCATCTTATGTGTCTGTCCATTTTGTATAAATTAACTTATTTTTTCAAAAAGGGATCGCTTAATACATAATGAAATACTAATGGGTCCAAATGTGACACCTGTTAGGTAAAGAACCATATTTGCTTTGTGTATAAATGGGACACAGTCTGTTACTTAATTTCAATCAAGAAACCACAAAGCAAATAAGATTAATTGATTTGCTTCCTATAGCTATTTGTGGCACAAACAATCTCTATGGCAAATCAACCGGATCTTGCTAAGATAGGGTTGGAAGGCTTTGATCTCATAGACATGGTCCATGGTCCACCAAAGCCTGCCATGAATAGCAAAGAGGCAGCTGTTCACTATGGTGGGATACCGGTTGTAAATTACCCCAAAGGTAAAGTACCCCAAAAAGAGCCTGCCATGAATAGCAAAGAGGCAGCTGTTCACTATGGTGGGATAGCAGTTGCAAATTACCCCAAAGGAAAAGTACCCCAAAACCGTTGGGGTAGACAGACCCGTTAAACGGCCTTAAGCACTTTGTTTTAAGTGTTATCAGTTGTCTTCAAGTGGGTTTCTGTTTCATGAAGGTTACTTTCTTGTATGGTATATTATACATGTAGGAAAAAGCTCCCATATATATATATATATATATGAGGAAAGATATGTAGTTTATTAGTTTAATAAGTACCCTCTGTAGTTTGTGTCCTATGAATTAAGTGGATGTATGGAAAGTAACTGTTATCTACTACTTTCTGTTCTCATTTCAGCCACTTCCAAATTCTTGTATAAAATGTTAGTTTGTAGTTTTTTTTTTAATTTTAATATAAAAAATTACAATTAAAATATAAGTATATTAGAATTTATGATTCATACAAACAAAAATGTATGAAAATAATAACTTTTATTCATGAATAAGAGCAAACTGTATTCTAAGATGGATGGAGATTCTCTCCAATTTGTGCAAACTGGAGAGGGTCCAGTTTGTCAAAAATGCTTATGTTTTATTAGTAAAATTAAAAAAATATTAATATCGCATGCGGTATATAACAAAATATGTGTGTTTTTGACAAATTGGACCCTCTCCAGATTGCACAAATTAGAGAGAATCCAGATCCATTCTAAGAGTGTTAAAGAGATTTCAAAAACTCACTTTCTATTCTCTTATCTTTTTTTACTCTCTTCTTCTAGTTTAGTAATAATAAGAGAGAAAAAATAATTTACAACCAGAAACAAGATCTTGAGTTTTATAAAAAAACTATTTTTTAAATACTACTAACTTCTATCAACTTAACCGTTATTATAATTACAAAATTATCATTTCTCTTTCACCTAATAAAAATTTAGCCTAATAATTTAATTTAATTACTTATTAAATTAATAAAATAAATCACATATCCATCACATAATAAATTTAATTCAACATAAAATTCATTAATTACCAAAATTCAACATATATAGTTATTTTATTTATGTACAATTTTGGTCTCTTCATTCCACATAATTAAAAAACTGGAAGTAAGATTAAAAGTAGTAAGTTGTGACATCCCTCAAGGAATTTAAGCAGCAAGAACAGTAAGTATTAGTCAAAAAGGAAAAGAGTGTGCACGGAAATCATGACCTATGTCTAATCCCTGGTCACGTACAAGGATTTTTTACTGATAAACGAGTGTTCCGTAATTTACTGTATGATATCTCCAAGTTAGATACAGATAATGCTCTTGGGCTTATTCGAACTCGTAATATTGAATTAAAAAAGAATTAGTCTTGGGTTCAATTCCTCTGTAATCTTTTCCTAAGGTTCCGACATGTCGTAACCTTGTAAAGTTGGAATATTGGTAACCTCCTCTTTCCTAGAACTTTTTGAGCAAAAACAAAATTAGTTCTTTTTAAGCTTTCGTTGAAGCTCATAGCATGCCATAATCTTGGAATGAGGTAAGCTTCCTACCCCTAAAATTTTTTGAAAAAGGAAGAAGATACAAATAATGGTCACGACAAATCCCTCAAACAGAGCTACGCTTTTACTTACAGAACCTAAAACGTTTCTAGCGCGCTTACCAAAATAGGACCGTTTCTATAACACACTAAATAAAATTAAAGAAAAAATATAGATTTATTCTGAATTTTTATCTTTTTATAAATTATTATGTGTTTTTTTTTTGTGCAATCAAGAAGTGAATGTCACCAATAACATTTCACAATTTTTCAATGTTATTTTAACACATAAGCACGTAAGTTAAAGTCATCAATCCATATCACAGACTTGTTTTGTAACTTTTTATTTGTTAAACTCTTCTTAAGGGTTATTTTACAAATTTATAAAAAATAAAACATATTACAAGATTTTAATGTCTATTTTTTTAGTTGAATATTTATTTCTCTTTTAATATGATCATGATATACTAAAAACTCAAATAAAACAATGAAGAGCATGATTGGAAAAAAATTTATAATTTATTTTATTAAAAAATTATTTTTAATAGATTGTAAGATATTTGGATAAAATAGTTAAAATTAATTATAATGTAAAGATTATTATTTTTACATTAGAATTTATTTATAATCAAAATTTATTATTTTAAACATTTTGATTATAATTAAGATTTGAGATGTTTGTTGAATTATAAAATTTGAGATGTTTACTTTGACTTTATTATGAAAAACGATTTTTATTTATATAACTTAAAAAAAACATATTATTTTAAATTTATTTTTTGATTAATATATCTAAATATAAAATTATTTTTATCATAATTAATTTTTTAATTAATTAATTATAATTATGAAAATATTTTTTAATTAATCTAAACACACTTTTATTCTCATAATTATTATGATATACATTGTTGTACTAGTACATAATAAAAAAATAATTTTTTAATAAATATCTGAAAAATACTTATTAAAAAATTTAAAATAAATAATATTAAATAAAATTTATAATTTATTAAATAGTATATCTTTTATTTAATATTTTATACATTTAATTCTTTAATGAATATTCATAGATCATATGTTAAAAAATTTCACTTATAGCGTGATACTATAGTGGGTGCCCAATGCCCATTGGAGTTCAAGGAGAGTAAGTGAATAGCTTTATTTTTTACAAATTTACAAAACAATTCTTAAGGGGAGTTTAACAAATAAAACTAAAGTGAAGTTCTTTTAGTTAGGAAGTTTAAGATTTTTTTATTTCTAAAGATTAGAAAAATAGAATAATTGGTGGGTATATTAGAAAAATTATATTTATTTTTAAATTATAATTACATATAAGGATAATATGTTTTATATTTTACAAATTTACAAAACAATCTTTAAGGCAATTTAACAAATAAAAATTTACAAAACACTCAACGACATGGAGTGATGACTTTGATTTATATACTTATGTGTTAAAATAGTATTATAAGATTGTGGAATGTTACTAGTGACATTTACTTTTTAGTTGCACTAGAGCAACCACCAAATTATTATCTAAAATTTAAAAATATTTTTAATTAATTCTTAAATTTTAATTAATCACTCAATAAATTCTTCCATTAATCAATGTTAAATCACTAACAAAAATATCATGTGAGATCATCTTACTCATTCAAATTTATTAAATCTAGATCATTAATTTTTTTATTCATGAAAATCTCATTTCTTTTAATTATATTTTACTCTTAATAAATTAAATAAAAAATTAAATAACCAAAAACTGAGCACAATACAAGGAACGAAAATAAATCCTGCCATTTCGAAGCAACGCAGAAGGAGAAGGAGAAGGACAACCTTGATGGTTAGGACCCATTACCAACAACGAAACATTTTTTTCCTCGATCTCCATAGCCGTGGCTGATTTCCGCAACTTCAGGAGCTTGTGGTAAGAAATGTTTATAGTTTATTGTTCCATCTGCATTCTTTAATGTTTTACTGTGCTGCCAGATGTTCTAGTTTGAATTGTTATACAGACACACTTAAGGCTTGAAACTCAAAATTGGGTATCTGTTTATTTTATTTTTTTAAATAAAAAAAAAATTTGGTTGCACTTTGTTTACATCTCGTGGTTTTGTTTTTTCCTCTGATTGGTAATGGTTTTGGATGCTTTCACTTGGGTTTGTCTTCATTTTGCGTGTCATGTGCCTGGTTTTATTGCATTGTGTTTCTACATATGGGCATGGTTCCTTGCTGCTATTGGAGAAAGGCAATGTTGCATTGCATGTGATAAATTGTTAAATGGGTAGTTTGTTTGGGAATTAGGATGTTAAATTTGAAACGTTTGTTCTTGTTTCTGATTGCTTTGATTGAGTCAGAAAAGGTAGTTTTTCTTCTGGCAAAGCCGACAAGAACTATGTTAATTGATTGAATTTCTGAGTTCTTGTTTTGTTCTTCTAATGGTCTCTCTCATATTGATCCATTTGATCGATAATTTAAAAAGGAGGGGGGGGGGGGGGGGGGAGAAAGGAAAGGGTGATCTGTGACATACTCAGTTTCCTATAAAGTTGAAGGCACAGGCTCTGCAATCTGCAGGGTTGCAGCTTGCCATGTGAAGAACGATAACTAAGAGATGTTCTGTCGAGGGATATCAGTCTGAATATTGTTCTGGTTTTGTCCTTGATTTCATGGATTTTCCCAGATATTTAGGATGCTGTTTTTAAAGAGAAGGGGCGTAAGAAGAAAATGTAGAAACGAAAATGGACAGCAGAATAAATTTTTTTTTTTTCATTCTTTTACGGCATACATATATATATATAGAGCATGATCAACAGTCCTGAAACACGTGGCTTTGTTTTTGATTATTTAATTTTTTATTTAATTTGTTAAGAATAAAATATAATTAAAAAATTATCTGTCTAGATTTAATGAGTTTAAATGAGTATGATAATGTCACATGACATTTCTGTTAGTAATTTATGGAAAGATTTATTAGGTCATTAATTAAAATTTAATGATTAATTAAAAAGATTTTTAAGTTTATAACAGTAATTTATAAAAGAATAAAAATTCAAGATGACTCTTTACTCTTTTTCGTTAAACTATAACTTTGAAGGGTTGTACATGAAGTGTCATCAAACAATAATATAACTTATTTACTATTACAAATAATTAAGCCTAACTCTTCTTTAAAAGCTAGTTTAAGAAGAGAAGATTGTCTGAATTATTATAAAAATGCTTTACCTATATACTCATATAATGTGAGATTTAACAGTTACATACTGTTTTTTTAACTTTTTTTCCCATAAAGCCCCAAATATTTCTCTATATAAATAAACGTAATAGTAAAAAATCCCAAGATGAGCACAATATTGATTACAAAATGGATTTTGTAATGGATTTGGATAATCTCTTATGGACCATTTTATTAAAGAGAAATAGTCACAAGTTTTTGTAATGGGTTTTATTATAAATAAAACCCACCATGATGGGTTTTACACTAGTTATATGCAAAATTAGTTCTATCTTTCTCTCTCTAGTAAGACATTTCTCCTGTTACTTAGTAACATGAGAGACATCCAAAATGACTAATCAATAATTGTGTGGATATCCCTCTTTCTGATCAAGTATATAAATAAGCATGTTTTTTTCTGACTGTTGGGCCTTGTCCTGGCATCTAGAACCGAAACTAGTTGTTGGATACCATTGCACGGCATTATGATGTTGTTAATACGTTTAAGTTTTTTCTTTCTTCTTGTTAATACATTTAAGTTGGGTTTTTTGAATAATTTGTTTTTAGTAACAAAATTATTTACTAAATTATCATAATTTTCAAATTATTTCTTAAAATGCCACACTTTTGGTTAGCATTTTTTTATTAGTAATTTCATCTCCTTTGACGCTATCTACATAGAACGTAAAAAAAAAAAAAATCAATGTGGCTAAAAGTATGACATTTTGAGAAATAATTTGAAATGTATGATAATTTGATAAATAGTTTTGTTACTAAGAACAGATTGGTCAAAAAACCCATTTAAGTTGTGTCAACTTTTCTCTTGAGATTGCTGATCTCTTGCTTTTAGAGATTTTTTTGTAGGCATGAACTTCTTGCACTTGAGCAAAAATATCACCCAACACAATGTTGTGATATTTGAAAGTTCCTACGGCATTATATATCATGTAATCTTATAATGATAGTGGATTTGTTCTCTTTGAACGTACGCATGTTGTGTCATAATTAATTATTTTATGTTTGTTGTTATTTTGTTTGTGTTGTAACGACTGAGTCCCTCGCAATTTTCATCTGCTACGCATTTTGAAGTTTAATTGTGAGCTATGAAAAGGGTATACTGTGCAGGATAGCCCAACACACAAGTATGTTTATTTTTTTACTCTATCAATTGGAGCTTGTTGAATTTTTCTTGGGTACTTCTAGAGCTTCTTGAGATTTCATGCCATTATGCCTTTGAGTAAAGTTTGTACCTTTGTAAGCCCACGTTAGTGATGCCGCTATTAGTACGCCTAGTATGGTTAGAAATGCCTCTTTTTTTTTTTCTACATATTCCTTTCAAGCTATATTATCATATACATAACTACGTCATGGTATTTACGTACGTAAGTAAGAGAGCGTAAGATTTGGAGAGGATAAGAAGAAATCTTGTGTTAGACACAAATAGCTAGTTTGAGGGATTAATCAGTCAGCAAAAGAGGTATGCGCGCGGCATTTTTTAACAGACTTATAATTAATTAATTAAAGATGTTTGAAGGGAGAAAGTTAGAAAATAATGTTGAAGAATCGGATACATCAGTCACCATATCGAATGACTTTTTTTAACGCAGTCATAGTTGACAGAAAATATGGGGAAAAAACATTCTTGGATTTGTTAATCACAAAGCAATATTTACAATGGAATCATCATTTGTTTTCAATTAAACTAAAATTTTTCCCACCAAAATTGTTATTATCTCACATATTCTCTTGCTAGCAACACCTGTTTTTTTTTTTCATTTCTTTATACAGACATGTCATCTAATTGTAACATATTATGTATAATTATATAAAAAATAACAAAAAAAAAAAAAATAAAAAGATGAAAATATATGTAAGATTCACTGACTGGGTGTACTAGTTATGCACTAAATTAATTATTTTTTTCATTTTTTAATCTATTTTTAATGTTTTTGTATAAAAATTAAAGACATCGTTAAATAACATCAAATTAAGTAAAATATATGTTGATATGACTAAATTATTCTTTCTCATTCCTTTAAGAAATTGTAAAAGTTAACTAATATGTATAGTTATTAAGTTTAATAAACACAATAAATGAGTAAAATTAGAAAAAAAATTAACATATCCTTAAAATTTTCAAATAATAGATAAATTAGAACAAAATAATCTTTTTAAAAGATAAATAAAAAAGAGACGGAAGGAGTAGTACTTTGCTTTAAGAGAATATAGTAATAGTTAAGTATTAATTACTTCATCTTTTAACAAGCTTATACTAATAAATTAATTAATTAATTAACTAAAGATGTTTGAAGTGAGAAAGTTAGAAAATAATGTTGGAGAATCGGATACACCAGTCACCATCGAATGACTTTCCTTTTAACGCAGTGATATTTGACAGAATCGAAAATATGGGGAAGAAACATTCTTGGATTTGTTAATCTGAAAGCAATATTAATTTACATTGGAATCGTCATCCCCAATGATAAATCATTATGTACTAAATTAATTAGGGATCAGGATTCTCATCTGTTTGCCAAATAAAGAGAGGATTATGTTTTGCTAAAACAAGAAAAACTAGAAGTTAGGGTGGGAGGGGAGTAGAAAAAACTAATCATTTTTTCTTATTTTAGCAAAACAGGAAGGATCCTCATCCATTAATTAGTATTTTGTTAAAGATACTTATTAAAGAAGTCAAAAGAAAAACTTTTAAATAAAAATAAAATAAAAAATAATTTTTTTTTTTTTAATATATTCAATACCTTATTTTTATTTAAAAAAATTTTATTTTAACTTCTTCATATACTTGTTAACGAAATCTTTATTTTTAAGAGAATATTGTAATAGTTAGGTATTAATTACTCCATCTTAAAAGCATATGAGGTTAAAAAATACAGATAAAATGATATTTATGAAAAGAAAGCGATCTAAATCTTTTCCTATCTTCCAATTGATAAAGAAAATAATAAAATAACTAGTAAAGCTAATAAAAAAAAAAGAAAGAAGAGTCCACTACAATAAATTTGGATTTGTTAATCTACTTATAAAGGGAAGCATGGGTTGAAGGAATTTTATTTCAAACTAATTAATGACATGTCAAAATTTTTAAATTCATTTAACCATAAATTATGGTATGTATAAAATATAATATACAAGAGATCGGGTTATAAAATCACTTGGAAAGGACAAATATGAGCACAGTCGTGCTCGATCTTTAAAGAAAAATTGTGAACAGTGCGTGTGTGTAGAGGAGAGAATCTATCCTCATCCCTATATGCGCAAAAAACCCTTGTGGCCTTAATGGGACAACCACAATACATATAAGATGAGAATAAGGGTTGCTCCTTGTGTTTACAATATGAGTTAACCTACCCATCATAAAAAACTCATATACAAGACCCACAAACCCAAAACAACATTATCCACATGAGTTTAAGTGTTTATAAGAGCCCAATAACAAAATTGATCACAAATGAGATAAACTAATAGATGCTCAACAACATTTGACATTCAATTCATCTGGGTTTTAGAAAATTAGTGACTATACTAATCCATACATATTAAAAAATCTATCAATCTTTCACTTGAACAATATAGACACTTAGTTTTAAACAAAATAACTCTCTAGATTAACGTAACCATAAGAATGTCAACTATGAGTAAGAACTTCCAACCATCGGTCCAAAATGGAATTACAAGCATCTCAACAATGTCGAAAATCATACTCGATAGGAGTACTGATATCATACATGCAAGATACTTATAACCTGATGACCTAACAAAATGTGGTATATGGGTCAAAGGGAAAGCACAACAAATTTGCATGCCAAAAGTATGATCAATGCGCTATTCCTTACAAAATGGTCTCGCCATCTACCAAAGATGCTTATTGAGATTCAACAAAATATCTCAAAGAAAATATCTCAGTATAATAAGATGAGACTGAGTACTAAAGTCTCCAACAATACGTCATATCATCACAAAAGCGTGCACAACAACAACATATGGCAACAACGATTTTAATGAGTCTCGATACAATATAATAATTATAATTATAATATACATTCTCCCACTAATCTAACATATCAAAACAAAACTATAATAACAACCCCATTAGAGTCCAGAAGTTTCAAAATACTCTAATGGTAACATCATTATTACTGGGACTATAAACTCTGTGGTAAAGTACTCAATGTGAGTCTGAAACTCATCATCTCTCTTCAACGACACAAATACCAAAATAAAGAGAAACACAATATTATAGAGTTATCCAAAATGTGGTTGATATTAATATATTTTATTCATTTTATAATCCTTTCACTAGGCTTCTTAAGGTTCAATTAGGCTTAATTAAGTTAGTTTTATTATATTTTATGATATTGAACTTAATTGGATCACTAAAAGAATTATTACTTGAATTGACCTTAATTTGTCTATTTAACAGCGTTCAGTAAACTGACTATAATTTGAGTTACAAATATCTTGTTGATGTGATTCTGTCTTGTAGGAAAGTTAAGACAATTCTCTACAACTTTCATGAGACCTCAAGAGCTAAATCACACGTTTGGATAATTTAAATTGGAGTTGAAGCAAGATCAAGAGTACTGATCCTGACAGGTTGACCTCTGCGCACTCATCAGCCCATATCTTAGCTTTAAGAGTGATATTGGGTTAAAACCAGTGACATTGAAAAGTTAAGACCCAAATCTACAACTTTCATGAAGAATACAACAGTTAATTTAGATAGCTTGGAAGTTAGAACAGAAAAGTTGTAGCTGGCCTGAATAGTGTGCAAATATTGGGCTGGAACCAGTGGCATAACCTACAATTTTCATGAAAACCAGTTTTCCAAATTCTGACAGCAGTCATGAGTTTAGCACCGAATCATTTGGGAGACAAGCATCTCATTAATTTTTCACTCATTCACAATTATCAAACATCTCCCTTGTCATTTTTCACTCATTATCAAACAACTCCATTGTCATTTTGTTTTCCTCAAGCTCTATAAAAGGGAGCATTGGCTGCTTATTTTTGGCATCTTGGCCTAGAGATCAAGATCATGCTATTGTGTTATTTGTTTCTCTTGTGCTAGTTTTCTTTTGTTCTAAATGGAAGTTATGTTCATCTTTTTCTTCTTTTCTCTTTCTTTCTTCTTGTTCATGAGTAATTAATTTTCATTTTGCTTTGGTGAAAGGGTGAAGATTTTGGTAATAAACTAAGGTTAAATTAATTTCTTTCTTGTGCTTGAATGATGTATTATTAAGTGGTCATTATATGTGTTGTATTTTGTTTCCAATCAATTTAGAAACTCTCCTTATAAACTGGAAATCTTGATTCATTGTAGATAAGAAGTTGGCACAATAAATACTTGAGTCTATTTACAAGTGTTGACATTAGTGAATAATTAAAAGAACAAAAAATGGAGATTTTTTTGCAAGCATTAACTTCTTGCACTTGAGCAAAAATATCACCTAACACAATGTTGTGATATTTGAAAGTTCCTACGAGCATTATATATCATGTAATCTTATAATGATAGTGGATTTGTTCTCTTTGAACGTAGGCATGTTGTGTCATAATTAATTATTTTATGTTTGTTGTTATTTTGTTTGTGTTGTAATGACTGAGTCCCTCGCAATTTTCATCTGCTACGCATTTTGAAGTTTAATTGTGAGCTATGAAAAGGGTATAATGTGCAGGATAGCCCAACACACAAGTATGTTTATTTTTTTACTCTATCAATTGGAGCTTGTTGAATTTTTCTTGGGTACTTCTAGAGCTTCTTGGGGTTTCATGCCATTATGCCTTTGAGTAAAGTTTGTACCTTTGTAAGCCCACGTTAGTGATGCCGCTATTAGTACGCCTAGTATGGTTAGAAATGCCTTTTTTTTTTCTACATATTCCTTTCAAGCTATATTATCATATACATAACTACGTCATGGTATTTACGTACGTAAGTAAGAGAGCGTAAGATTTGGAGAGGATAAGAAGAAATCTTGTGTTAGACACAAATAGCTAGTTTGAGGGATTAATCAGTTAGCTAAAGAGGTATGCGCGCGGCATTTTTTAACAGGCTTATAATTAATTAATTAAAGATGTTTGAAGGGAGAAAGTTAGAAAATAATGTTGAAGAATCGGATACATCAGTCACCATATCGAATGACTTTTTTTAACGCAGTCATAGTTGACAGAAAATATGGGGAAAAAACATTCTTGGATTTGTTAATCACAAAGCAATATTTACAATGGAATCATCATTTGTTTTCAATTAAACTAAAATTTTTCCCACCAAAATTGTTATTATCTCACACATTCTCTTGTTAGCAACACCTGCTTCTTCTTTTTTTTTCATTTCTTTAGACAGACATGTCATCTAATTGTAACATATTATGTATAATTATATAGAAAATAACAAAAAATAACAAAAAATAAAAGATGAAAATATATGTAAGATTCACGGACTGGGTGTACTAGTTATGTACTAAATTAATTATTTTTTTCTTTTTATCTATTTTTTAATGTTTTTGTACAAAAATTAAAGATATCATTAAATAACATCAAATTTAGTGAAATATATGTTGGTATGATTAAATTATTCTTTCTCATTCTTTTAAGAAATTGTAAAAGTTAATTAATATATATAGTTATTAAGTTTAGTAGAGACAATAAATGAGTAAAATTAGAAAAAATAATTAACATATGCTTAAAATTCTCAAATAATAGATTAATTAAAACAAAATAAGTTTTTTAAAAAGACAAATAAAAAGAGACGGAAGGAGTAGTTCTTTGTTTTAAGAGAATATAGTAATAGACTAATAGTTAAGTATTAATTACTTCATCTTTTAACAAGCTTATAAATAAATAATTAAGTAATTAACTAAAGATGTTTGAAGTGAAAAAGTTAGAAAATAATGTTGGAGAATCGGATACACCAGTCACCATCGAATGGCTTTCCTTTTAACGCAGTGATATTTGACACAATCGAAAATATGGGGAAGAAACATTCTTGGATTTGTTAATCTGAAAGCAATATTAATTTACATTGGAATCGTCATCCCCAAGGATAAATCATTATGTACTAAATTAGATTCTCTCCTGTTGGCCAAATTAAAAGAGGATTATATTTTGCTAAAACAAGAAAAACTAGAAGTTAAGAGGGTGGAAGAGGAGAAAAAAAAACTAATCATTTTTTCTTATTTTAACAGTACAGGATTCACAGGAGAAGATCCTCATTCATTAATTAGTATTTTGTTTAAGATTTTGTTAAAGATACTTATTAAAGAAGTCAAAAGAAAATTTTTTAAATAAAAATAAAATAAATAGTAATTTTTTATTTTTTAATATATTTAATACCTTATTTTTATTTAAAAATTTTTATTTTAACTTCTTAAAATACTTGTTAACAAAATCTTTATTTTTAAGATAATATTGTAATAGTTAGGTATTTATTACTTCATCTTAAAAGCATATGAGGTTAAAAAAAACAGATAAAATGATATTTATGAAAAGATAGCGATCTATATCTTTTCCTATCTTCCAATTAATAAAGAAAATAATAAAATAACTAGTAAAGCTAATAAAAAAAAGAAAGAAATAAGTGTCCACTACAATAAATTTGGATTTGTTAATCTACTTATAAAGGGAAGCATGGGTTGAAGATTTTGTTTCAAACTAATTAACGATATGTTAAAATTTCTAAATTCATTTAACCTTAAATTATAACATGTATAAAATATAATATACAAGAGATCGAGTTATAGAATCACTTGAAAAAGACAAATATGAATACGGTCATGCCTGATCTTTAAAGGGAAATCGCGAATAGTGTGTGTGTGTAAAGGAGAGAAACTATCCTCATTTTCTATATGCTCAAAAAACTCTTGTGGCCTCAATGAGGCAACCACAATACATATATGATGAGAATATGAGCTTCTCCTTATGTTTACAATATATATGTGTTAACTTACCTATCATAGTTCATAGAAAATCCATACACAAGGCCCATGTTAGATAACTTTGACAAGTATACCAAGTCATGTAAGTAATAAAGAGATGAGTGGGTTGTCGTTCCTAACGAGGATTGTGACAAATACTAGCACATAGCACATCAATCACTATCTAAACAATGAGTTTGGATAGAAGGGAGCTCAAACAATAATTGATAAAATCAGAAATTAAAAGAACAAAGTCTTTGTGTAATTTTCTCAAACACTTGGTGCACGAATGAAAATGAATTCAATTACGAAGAGATGCTGGGGTTAAACTCACTAATCTTTTCCCAAATGAAATGACATGACAATCAATATAATCTCTAACTTCAATTATGAAAATCAATCCTCTGTTTACTCAAATCCTAATTCCTTAGATGAAAAGAGCCTAGATCCCCTAATTAAGTCCTAATTCCTTAGGTGACTTAAAAAGTGAATTTGCATTAAGAGTAAGGATTATAAGATTACTAATAAATCAAGATCCATTCCTAGATTCAAGATCTATTAAGTGATTAATTTCAGATCTAGATCTAGCATCAACTTTCCAATTGTTTACCAAATCAAGAATCAAGTTATGAATAATCAAATCACAACAAGCATTAAGCATAGAAATTAATCACTCATAAAGAAGCAGACAATTATATTGAAAGATCAAATCAAATACATAAGAGATTTAAAATTAGATACATCTAACCCTAACAAGAGGATGATTAGCTAGACATGATCAAGGTAATAAAATGAAAAGAAATGTAGATGAGAGATGATGAAAAATCCATGGTCGTTCTTCCTTTTTCCCAGCTTTTTGTTTTCCTTCCCAGCCTCGTCCAAAAACTAACTGAATTCTCCTCTTCAAATGCGCAATATCCCACTTTAAGAAATGCTTCCAGACGCATTCAGCACTTAGTGCAGCATAAATCACGCTAACCGCGATTTAAGTGACTTTGCTGATGCACTATACTTGGTCGCGCTAAGTGCAGAGTAGCTAGCGCTAAGCGCGACATATACTGAAATGCGTTTCTCCAATCACTCATCAGTCAATCTTCTGGCTCCTTCAGGCTAAGCGCCAAAATCTTGGGGCTAAGCGCTGTCTTCAAGATGTAGACTCTGACTTGAATTTCCAATTGGACTTTAATAGGTTTAAATCTCTTGCATCCAAACTACACAAAAACAGATCAAAACATCATTAGCTAACCTAAAAATAGCAATTAAGACAATATTCCTAAAGATTCAATAAAACACACAAAACATGGGATAAATCAATCTCTCAAGTCTTAGAAGAAAGATAAACAACTTCAATGTACACCTATAAAGGTAAGCATATTACACATTTATCAGCCCACAAACCCAAAACAACATTATCCACATGAGTTTAAGTGCTTATAAGAGCCCAATGACAAAATTGATCACAAATGAGATAAACCAATAGATGCTCAACAACATTTGACATTCAATTAATCTGGGTTTTAGAAAATTAGTGACTATACTAATCCACACATATTAAAAAATCTATTAATCTTTCACTTGAACAACATAGACACTTAGTTTTAAACAAAATAACTCTCTAGATTAACGTAACCATAAGAATGTCAACTATGAGTAAGAACTTCCAACCATCGGTCCAAAATGGAATTACAAGCATCTCAACAATGCAGAAAATCATACTCGATAGGAGTACTGATATCATACATGCAAGATACTTATAACTCGGTGACCTAACAAAATGTGGTATGTGGGTCAAAGGGAAAGTACAACAAATTTGCATGCCAAAAGTGTGATCAATATGCAATTCTCTACAAATGGTCCCGGCATCTACCAAGGATGCTTACTGAGATTCAAAAAAATATCTCAAAGAAAATATCTATATATAACAAGATGAGACTGAGTACTAAAGTCTCTAATAATACGCCATATCATCACAAAAGTGTGCATAACAACAACATATGGCAACAACGATTTTAATGAGTCTCGATACAATATAATAATTATAATTATAATGTACATTCTCCTACTAATCTAACATATTAAAACAAAACAACAATAACAACCCCATTAGAGTCCAAAAGTTTCAAAATACTCTAATAATGACATCATTATTAGTGAGACTATCAACTCTATGGTAAAGTACTAAATGTGAGTCTGAAACTCACCATCTCTCATCAACAACACAAATACTAAAATAGAGAGAAACACAATATTGCAAAGTTATTTAAAATATGGTTGATAAAAATATTATTTATTCATTTTATAACCCTTTCACTAAGCTTCTTAAGGTTCAATTAGGGTTAATTAAGTTAGTTTTGTTATATTTTATGATATTGACCTTAATTGGATCATTGAAGAAATTATTACTTGAATTGACCTTAATTTATCTATTTGGCAGTGTTCAATAAACTGAGTATAATTTGAATTGTAAATATCTGGTTGATGTGATTCTAGTCTTGTTGGAAAGTTAAGATAATTCTCTACAACTTTTATAAGACCTCAAGAGCTAAATCATATGTTTGGATAATTTAAATTAGAGTTGAAGCAAGATCCAAAATGTTGATCCTGACAGCTTGACCTCTGAGCACTCATCAGCCCATATCTTGAGCTGTAGGAGAGATATTAGGCTAAAACCAGTGGCATTCGAAAGTTAAGACCCAAATCTTCAACTTTCATAAAGAATAAAAGAGTTAATTAGGATAGCTTGGAAGTCAGATTGGGCTTGGAAATTAGAATAGAGGAGTTGTAGCTGGGCCTGAATTGTGTGCAAAGATTAGGCCATATCTTGAGTTGTAGAAGTAATATTGGGCTGAAACCAACGGCATTGGAAAGCTAAGGCAAAAGCCTACAACTTTCATGAGGACCACTTTTCCAAATTCTGATGACAGCCATGAGTTTAGTACCGAATCATTTGGGAGATAAGTATCTCAATAATTTTCACTCATTCACAATTATCAAACAACTCTCTTGGCATTTTTCACTCATTATCAAATAACTCCATTGTCATTTTGTTTTCCTAAAGCTCTATAAAAGGGAGCATTGGCTGCTCATTTTAGGTATCTTGGCCTAAAGATTAAGATCATGCTATTATGTTATTTGTTTCTCTTATGGTAGTTTTCTTTTGTTCTAAATAGAAGTTATGTTCATCTTTTACTTCTTTTCTCTTTCTTTCTTCTTGTTCATGAGTATTAATTTTCATTTTGCTTAGAAGAAAGGGTGAAACTTTTGGTAATAAATTAAGGTTAGATTAATTTCTTTTTTGTGCTTGAATGATACATTATCAAGTGGTCATTATATGTGTTTCCAATTAATTTAGAAGCCCTCCTTGTAAAGTAGAGATCTTAATTCATTGTAGACAAGAGGTTGACACAATGAATACTTGAGCCCATTTACAAATGTTGGCCTTAGTGAATAATTAAAGGAATCATAATATAATTACATATATAATCTTAATTGAATTTTGAATGTTGTATTTTTCGATTGAAACCTCCGTTATGTGTGGATTTCAATTGAGTTATAAAAAGAAATAATCTTGTCTTTAATTTATTACCAAGAGTAGATTTTCTAGTCCAAGCAAATCTTTTTTCATTTTTGAACAACTTTTATCTCTTTTATTGTTGTGACAAATCTTTTCCTTATCTCAAAGAATTTTTCTTCATCAATTCCCTATGGATCGACCTCGGACTCCTGAGAATTTATTACTTGAAACAACCTACACTTGGGTTTGCAACTTATATCGCATCAGTGTTCATAACAATAAAAACAATATTAAGCTAATCTATACAAAATTATCAACCACAGAGTCTCACAAAATTACTTCATTTTCAACTACAAACTCTGCATTCATAATTGAGGAGATTACAAGTGTCCACATGACACTTTACAATAAATCAACTCTTCTTTGTCATTGCAAACACAAAACCACAAAAGAATTTTTACAAATAAGGGAATTTATATTTCACAAAACTATAATGACCACTTAAAATATTTGACAACATATGAGTGAGCTTAAAATCCTAAATGTCTTACACATATTATGGGATCACTAGCAAGTTATCAATAACTCACTCAAAACCCAAGTGTCATAATGACCAAAAAATAATAAACACATGCACACTTGAGCACAACATTAGATTACCAGCAATGGAAGCACATGAGACTTATACTTAACCATTATTGAGTATATAATCAAAAGACAATATCATAAACATCATGTGCCTTGTGAGACAATCCATCAATAAGAACATAAAAGGTCTTTATGCAATAAACACATAAATTAGATTAATCTCCAACTTCCACTATAGTAAACATCAATGCAATAAGAACATAAACACATTTCAAAAATTTGTAACAATATGTGCCTTGTGAGACAATCCATCAATATATTATGATTTAAAAGGTCTTTATGCCTTAGACACAAAATGATATCACTAAGATTTTTCACATGATAGAAACAATTCAATATAGAATATTGTCTCCCATTTAACAATAATAGAAATATTGGCCATCAATATACAACTAGGACAAAGCACATTAATAACAAATTTACTCTCACTTACTTATGGCAACACCCATTGATATAAAAAACATCAAAATCAATATTAAATAATAATCATGACAGCCCATATCAAGTCAATTTAACTTGCACATAGGTATTTAATTGCCTTTAATATTAGGCTTCATACATAGCAAGTTTCAAAAAATTTACAACAAGTATTTTAAAAGAACAACAGTTACAAAATCGTTTTCTTCTTATAAGAAACGAAAAGCTTCAATTCATATTGATTGTCAAGTAATTTACAAAACCAAAATATAAATACATAAGAGTTAAATATACATGATGCACACTTTTTAGTTATTGCATTTACAAACCCAAGTGCAGGTTGTTTCAAGTAATAAATTTCTCGGTGAGTCTGAGGTCGATCTACAGGGAATTAATGAAGATTAATTATGATAAGGTAAATATTTTGTTACTACGGTAAAAATTATTTACTTGGGTAAAATGATCCACTCTTGGTAAATAAAGTAAAAGTAAGATTAATTCCTTTTATAACTCAATTAGAATCATCGCAACATGGAGGTTCCAATCGGAAAATACAACGTTAAAAGTCCATTAAAATAATATACGTAATTATATTATGTTTCCTTTAATCATCTATTAATATCATCACTCATAAATGGGATTAAGCATTCACTGTGCCAATATTTTGTCTACAATAAATCAAGATCTCCACTTTACAAGGAGAGTTTCTAACACCAACACTTGTAAATGAGTTAAAGCATTCATTGTGCCAATCTCTTGTCTACAACAAATCAAGAACTCCACTTTACAAGGAGCATTTCTAAATTGATTAGAAACAAAATAAAATACGAAATAAAATAATATACGTAATTATATTATATTTCCTTTAATTATTACCACCACTTGTAAATGGGTTAAAGCATTTACTGTGCCAATATTTTGTCTACAATAAATCAAGAACTTCTATTTACAATGGTAATTTCTAAATTATCAGAAACAAAATATAACACGCATAATAACTACTTAAAAATATAAATCATTAAAGCACAAGAGAGGAATAAATCTAACCTTATTTTATTACCAAGAGCTTCACACTTTGACCCAAGTAGACTAAAACTTATTTACACATAAACTAGAAAAGAGAAAAAGAGAAAAAGAGAGAGAAAAGAAATTGGAGGGAGACTGGGGAGAGAAGCAGGGCACTGCCCAAAAGCCTCTCTCCCTCTTCGTATTCCCTCCGTCTGGAATTGTTGATTCTCAAATGTTCAATTGCCTATTTATAGGCAAATTCATGTTACTGTGCAATGCATTGTAACATGAATAGTGAAACTTAATTGTTAAGTTTCCTAACGTAAGCCATGATGTTTTATTTCCTTTTTTTTTCTTTTTTTTTCAAATAACAATTGAGTAAATGTACAGCCGTGCGTCCAGTCATCTTTTCATTTTTGAGAAAAGTAGTTTTCATGAAAGTTGTAGGCCTGAATATTTTCTTTAAAATGGCTTTGGTTTCAGTCCAAAAGCATGCCTAGAACTCAAGATATGGTCCAATTACTGCACAGTGTTTAGGCCCAGTTTCAGCTCCTCTATTCTGATTTCAAAGCTCAATATCACCTCCAAGGAGTTTGATTCTGGAAAAGTGTTCAACATGAAAGTTGTAGGGAATTGTCTTAGTTTTCCTACAAGACCAAAATCACATCAATCAGATATTTGAAACTCAAATTATAGCCAGTTTACTAAACATTGCCAAAGAGATAATTACGGTTAATTTATGCAATAATTTATTTAATTGTCCAATTCGGCTCAAAATCATAAAATGTGTCAAAACCAACTTAATTAAGCCTAATTGAACCTTAAGAAGCCTAGTGAGAGGATTATAAAATGTATAAAATACAGTGTTATCAAATTCCCCCACATATAACTTTTGCACTCCTAGGCAAAACACAAAAGACAAAAACCAAAGAAAAAATGACACAGACTCAAAAATTAAAAACTCTAAAGGATTCAATGACTCAAGAAGAGCAACTAGACAATCAAGGGATCAAAACAGTCATGTGGTAACATTTCTTCGCATCTCAAACCAACAAGCAAGGAAACTTCAGTTGAAAAGAATGAATCAAGAATGATAGATCTTCACAAGATTTACTCTCAATCCCTCAAGTGTTTAAAAGGTAGGTATTTCACTCAATTCAACCCATGAAAATTGCACTACCATAAGCTTGCTTGTCTTCTATTTCTCCACTACTCAAAACACATGCACACACAAATCATGAGGACTTTATTCAAGGTTGTAATGGGGTCAAGGTAAAGGAGGAGGTAATATGGATATGACAAGTTAAATACCAGAGAATAAAAGAGCATGAGAGCTGAGTTCAATTAATAAGCATGAAAGTTCATCCCAACTCCACCTAATACAAATTCCCTTTACATATTCTTTTCATTTCCTTTATTACCTTGTTAACCCTCTTTTCCTTTTTGTTACCAAGTGGCCTCAATACTCAAGAGGGGGGGTGAATTGAGTAGTTAAAAATAAGTTCACAAATCTTTCGCAAATCGTTTGACAATCAATTTTCGTTGAAGCTATTGAATGATTAGAGATAATTGAATAGATGAGTTAAACACTTTTACTTATACACGTAATAACCAAGGAGACAATATCCAAGTAAAATAATGAAACAGTGCACAAAGATAAGCAGAGGAGGGTTTAGAGAAACAAACACAATTGTTTATCCTGGTTCAATCACCACTCCACTTGTGATCTACGTCCAGTCCCAAGCAACAACTTGAGATTTTCCACTATATCTTCAAGCTTCAATGGGTGCTTGAAAAACCACTACAACCTTGAGCACTCAACAATATGGGATACCTCACCCAAAAGTTTGAGCCTCTATTTTCCAAGGATACCTCACCCTTACAAAACTTGAGGATACCTCACCTCACTAATCGAATGTATAAGATTGAAGTAGAAGAAACTCTCTCTAGAGCAAGTGTTTACAAATTGAAGCTCTAATATGCTCTCAAGGATTTTTCACGTTTTTAATCAGAAAATAGAGCAAGAAATGATTTTAAGGATTGATTCACGTTTTGAAGTATGATGATCAGTTTTTGATTCAAGGTCAACCGCAAATAAGGACCCAACTTTGGTATTTATAAGTTTTTCAATTAATAGAGCCGTTGGAGGTAGTTGGGCATGCATTTAATGTATTTAATATAGCCGTTGGACGTTGTCAAGATGCGTGTAATCGATTACATATCTCAGGTAATCGATTACATTGTTGTTCCAATGTTTTCTGAACTTTCTGGGCTCTGTGTAATCGATTACATTATTGGTGTAATCGATTACATGGCTTCTGACTTTGCTTGTAATCGATTACAATGCCCATGTAATCGATTACATGACTTCTGACTTGCTGTGTAATCGATTACAATATACATGTAATCGATTACATGGCTCGTCGAACGTGTTCTTTGAGTTTCTGGGTTTTGTGTAATCGATTACATTGCCCATGTGATCGATTACATGACTTCTGACTTTGTTTGTAATCGATTACAATATCCAGGTAATCGATTACATTACTCGTCGAACGTGTTCTTTGCCTTTCTCAAGCTTTGTGTAATCGATTACATATATTGTGTAATCGATTACATGGCCTCTCGATTGCTTGTAATCGATTACATTGTTCATGTAATCGATTACATGCTTTCTGTTTGATGTGTAATCGATTACAAACATTATGTAATCGATTACATTAGCTTTTGAACACATTTTTCAAGTCCAATAAAGCTTGTAAGTCATTTCCAACACTTCAAGATATTTGTTTAAACATAAATCCTTTTTAAGAGTGTTAGATTTAAAGTTGAAACTCAGGTTTTATTGAAAGCCATGTTTATCTTTGAAATTTCCCATTTATTTTGAAATCATATATTGAAAAACCATTTGAGAAATCTTGAAAGCATTTAACATTAATATCCTAAGTCTTATAACTAAATAAACCTTCTGTCTTCTTTCTTTGATCTTGATTTTTTCTTTTGTGCTTGATCTTCTCTTTTGCTTTTGTTATCATCAAAAACCTTTTGACATGCCTTAGAGACATAAGCATTCACATTCTCCCCCTTTTTGATGATGACAAACTGATCATAGGAAAAAGAAAGAGGTTTTGCATTTGTATATAGTAGTCATTTAGGTACAATGCTGCCCCCGGAGTTTATGCATGATATTGGGTTAGATTTTGCATATGAAAAGCTTAATAACTTAAAAAGGTCAATAACTCCCCCGTACTCATGCAACCTTTAATTTCTCATGCAACCATTAATTACATTTCATTTTTTCTCATTTTCTCCCCCGTTGGCATTATCAAAAAGACATAAGCATTTAAGAAAAATAGACAGCATGACAGCTATATTTCATGATTCCCAAATGTTTGCCATAACAGAAAAGCCCTAAAGATCAGTCCAATCAATATTCCAAAAGCCAAGCATTCACAAACCAGTAGGCAAAAACAAAATATAACTATAAAGGTATACCAATTTTATATAATCAAAGTCAAAACAAAATAAGTACAAGGTGGTCATCAATACAAGAAAATATCAAGGCAATAGGCCATGATCACTATCAGTGTCCTCGCTGTCACAAAAGACTTCACCCTCTGGGTCCGCAGCAGAGTCTCCTAGATCAATGTTATCATCGCTGGGCATAAGATCGTCGTCGAGTCCGTAAGCTCCTCATCATCGCCAGAACTCCAGGATGGACCAAATAAGGATAGGGGATCCGGAGGGCGAGAGGATGTGGGGGGTGCAAGCGGCGAATGGACTCTCGTGAACAGGAGGTCCACGTAGGAGGGATCGAATGGAGGCAAGCTCCCGGTCCGAGTAGTCCATCCTCACTCAAGATGGTCAATCTTTTGCTCAATATGATCCATGCGTGTGTTTACGTTGGCGCTCGGGTTGCGTATTTCTTGGAGCGTAAGATCAAGAAAAGCTGGAGCAGGAGCGAGGCGGCGGGTGCGAGCCTCCTCATCATCACTATCTGGATCGTGATGGATATGACCAAATGTGCCATGAGTAATGTAATGCCACCTATCTTCCATCTTGTAGAGCTGAAGCTTCTTCAGAGTATGCAACCCAATTGATTGGGGTCCCTTCGAGCTGGTGTCCTTGGACTCTTCAGCCAGCGAAATGCGACAGTACTCGAGGATCGTGGTGACCAACATGGCGAAGGGGAGAGCAGAGTTCTTCTTTTTCTTGATGTCCAGCATATGCTCTAGAATGTAGTAACCCCAGTTTATTGGGTGCCCTGTGGTCATTGCCCATAATGCCACAACATCATCTTTGAGGACTTGGGAGTAATTCCTCCTCTCGGGAATCAATCCACGAACCAAGAGGTAGTGGAGAACCCTGTTTTCCATAGTGAGGCCAGTGGCCATTATTCTGCGTTTAGGATCACTGGGGAGGTGGTAGCCAGTCCTAATCAAAGAGAGAAGAGCACGCTTATGCTCAAACTCATGCCGCCAGACTTTGGCATTTCCACGAACCGAGCTCCATCGGAGTGAGCTTGGTGAGCCTATACCACTCGCCATTGTTAACTTTGATTTGTTGCTTTTTCACTTCGAAATTATGCAATTATCCTCAACCTTCGAGTTTAGCATAAAAGACTCCTGACAAGGTTAGGGTAGATGGCCTTCTCTATGCTCGAATCCCAAAGAAGCCTAAATTTTCTATTGTCCTAAAGCTCTCTAAAGGTTCACTCTCGCAGAAGGTGATGGGAAGATACCCGGGAGAGATGATTTTGCGAAGTTTGGAAGTTCTTGAACAACTCGCTTTCTTCACAAGGGGAGAAGTGCCTCGTGAGGTCCATGCCAGATATATTGCGTGAAGAGCCACCAGAGGAACCTCCAACAATAGCCCCTGTTCTTGGGCGCTTCGAGCGATGAGAGGATTCAGCCATTGATGAGAAGGAGAAGCAAGGGATGAGTGGTAAATGGTTGGGGATGAGTGAGGAGAGAGAGAGAGGGACGAGATTAGGTCAGAAAAGTGGAGATGGGGTTCGTGAGAGAAGATGGGGAGATTTGGATGAGGGATGTGAGGGATTTTGAACGATGGGTTATGTGGAGAGGGTTTTCCGAGATTGAGAGAGGTGAAATGACGGGTTTTGGTGGAGATTTGAGTGAGAAAAGAGAGATTTTGAGATTTGAGGTGCGTGGGAGCAGAAGGAGAGAACGAGGAAGATGAACAGGCCCAAACAGAAATGAGCTCTACGCGTGTCAGGAACCTTTTAAAAACCTCGTGTAATCGATTACATTGAGTTGTAATCGATTACATGCATTCTGTGGGTATGTAATCGATTACATTTTTGGTGTAATCGATTACATGCTTTTTGGTGGGTATGTAATCGATTACATTTTTAGTGTAATCGATTACATGCTTTCTGGGAACCTTGTAATCGATTACATAGTTGATGTAATCGATTACCTGAGTTCTGAGTTGGTTGTAATCGATTACAAAATGTGTGTAATCGATTACATGCGTGATAGACACATGTGTAATCGATTACAAAGGCATTGTAATCGACACAAGACTTTTTAACTCAGATTTTGCGTTCCAAACAAAGATATAATCAATTTTAATCCATCCAAATCAGTTTTAAGGCAACTTAAATCAATTCAAATCTTCATGCAAGCATATAGACTAATCATATTATGATTCAACTCATGTAATTGATCACAGTTATCATTTTTACCAAGAATTTCACCCTTTTTGGTGAAATTTGAGGTTGTTGAATTTCTTGTCAAAGTTGGACATGAGGGAGCACCGCAAAACAATTTAGGGAAACCTCCGACGCTCAAGTTAGTATGGGATTCAAATATATAATGAAAATTCAGAGATTGTGCAAAGAATGTGGCATAATTATGCAGAAAAACGCAAGCTTAGGCATTTGTTTTAGGATTATGCAGCAAAAATATCTAATTTATGCATGATTGATCCAATATACCCAGCTTCATTTCTAATGTAGAAAAATGCTTCTTTTGCTAAGGGTTTGGTGAAAATATCAGCCAGTTGCTTAGTTGTTTCAACAAATTCAAGTATGCAATCACTTCTTTGAACATGATCTCTAATGAAATGATGTCTTATTTCAATATGCTTAGTTCTAGAATGCAAAATGGGATTTTTTGACAAGTTAATTGCATTAGTATTATCACATTTTATGGGAATGTGATCAAGCTCAAGACCATAGTCCAAGAGTTGCTGTTTCATCCAAAGGACTTGAGCACAACAACTCCCAGCTGCAACATATTCAAATTTTCACGTGGAAAATGCCACACTATTTTGTTTCTTCTTTGTGCCAAGAAACTAGTGAGCTTCAAGCAAGTGGCATGTCCCACTAGTGCTTTTTCGATCCATTTTGCATCCAAAGAAAATCAGAATCGAGTACCCAATAAGACTACACGAGGCACCCTTAGGGTACCATAAACCCATTTGTGATGTGCCTATTAGATATTTCATTATTCTCTTAACAAAGACTTAGGTGTGATTCCTTAGGATTAGCTTGATATCTAGCACACATGCATACACTAAACATTATATCGTGCCTACTTGCAAAGTGAGATAAAGGAGTGAGCCAATCATACCTCTATATTTTGTAATTTCTACCGATTTACCTCCTTCATCCTTGTCCAAATAGCAAGAGGTGCCCATAGGAGTAGCCATATGCTTGGCATTGTCCATTCCAAACTTTTTGAGCAGCTCCTTGCAATACTTGGATTGACTTATAAATGTTCCTTCTCTTGTTTGCTTGATTTGTAGACCAAGGAAGAAGTTGAGCTCACCCATCATGGACATCTCAAACTCACTTTGCATAATATTTAAAAATTCTTTACAAAGAGAGTTGTTAGTAGCTCCAAATATAATGTCATCAACATAGATTTGAACTAGAAGAATGTCATGCATTTTGTGTTTTATGAAAAGAGTGGTGTCAACTTTACCTCTAGAAAAGCCTTTTTCTAAAAGAAATTTGCTCAACCTTTCATACCAAGCTCTAGGAGCTTGTTTCAAGCCATACAAGGCCTTTTTCAATTTAAAAACATGGTTGGGCATTTCAAAGTCCTCAAAACCAGGAGATTGTTCTACATACACCTCTTCTTGTATAAAACCATTTAAAAAAGCACTTTTGACATCCATTTGATAGAGTTTGAAATCCATGATGCAAGCATATGCAAGTAGCATTCTAATGGCCTCTAATCTAGCTACGGGAGCATAAGTTTCTTCATAATCTATGCCTTCTTCTTGATTATATCCCTTAGCTACAAGCCTAGCTTTATTTCTTATTATTAAACCCGTTTCATCAAGTTTGTTCCTAAAGACCCATTTGGTGCCAATTATAGGATGATCATTGGGCCTTGGAACTAATTCCCAAACTTGATTCCTCTCAAATTGGTTTAGTTCTTCTTGCATGGCCAAGATCCAATGCTCATCATTGATGGCCTCATTTATGTCTTTAGGTTCAACTTGAGAGACAAAGACTAGATGATTACATGCATCTCTAAGTGAGTTTCGAGTGATTACCCCTTTTGATACATCACCTATCACCTTGTCAAGAGGATGATACCTTGAAGTCCTCCATTCCTTAGGTAGATCCAAGATTTTAGAATCTTCTTGCCATGAGTGATCAAGGAGTCTCTCTTCTTCCTTCTTGGACTCTATCTCTTGATTTTCCAAGTGCGTCTTTGCCAAGATTTCTGCAACATCATCAACAAGTTCCTTTCTCGGCTCATTTGGGTTAGTTTCATCAAATGCAACATATATGAATTCTTCTATGGTCATAGTTCGTTTATTATAGACTCTAAAGGCCTTGCTATGAATAGAATAACCAATGAATATTCCCTCATCAGATTTTGCATCAAACTTCCCCAAGTTATCCTTTCCATTATTCAAAACAAAGCATTTACATCCAAAAACATGAAAATGTGACACATTAGGTTTCCTTCCTTTGTACAATTCATATGGGGTTTTCTTTAAGATTGGCCTTATTAGGGCTCTATTCATAACATAACAAGCGGTGTTAACCGCATCCGCCCAAAAGTACTTAGGAAGATTGGCCTCATTGAGCATAGTTCTTGCCATTTCTTCTAAAGATCGATTTTTCCTTTCTACAACACCATTTTGTTGTGGTGTTCTAGGGGCAGAAAAATTATGCTCAATGCCATGTTCATCACAAAAAGTTTCAAATTCATGATTTTCAAATTCACCACCATGGTCACTTCTTATGGATGCAATACAAAAACCTTTTTCGTTTTGGATAACTTTGGCAAGTTTTCTAAATGATTGAAAAGCATCATTTTTGTAAGCCAAGAATAATGTCCATGTAAATCTAGAAAAATCATCCACAATCACTAATGCATAGTAATTCCCACCAAAGCTCATAGTTCTAGAGGGTCCAAAAAGATCCATGTGCAAAAGTTGTAAAGGTCTAGAAGTTGAAACTATGTTTTTAGCTTTGAAAGAGACCTTTACTTGTTTTCCTTTTGACATGCATCACAAAGTTTGTCTTTTTCAAATTTGAGCTTTGGAAGACCAATTACTAGTTCTTTAGAAACCAATTTGTTTAAGTGATCCATGTGAATGTGAGCAATTCTTCTATGCCATAACCATGAATCATTTTCTCTACTCATAAAGCATTTAGCATCATTTGAGGAAATATCATCAAGACTAATCATATATATGTTATTGACCCTATGACCAACAAACTTAACTTGCTTATCATCTTTTCCCTCAATTATACAACAAGAGGAATCAAATATAACTCTATTTCCTTTATCACACAATTGACTAATACTAAGTAAATTATGTTTAAGTCCTTCAACAAGTAAGACATTATCAATAGATGATGAAGGGATCTTACCAACTTTGCCAATTCCAAGAATCTTCCTTTGTTGTTGTCACCATATGTGACATGACCATGTTTCTTGTGTGTAAGGGAGGAGAACTTGGAGCCATCACCGGTCATGTGCTTGGAGCAACCACTATCAAGATACCAACTTGAGCTCTTGGTCTTCAAGCACACCTACAACACACATTCAAGATTTAACTTTTGGTACCCAAATTGTTTTGGGTCCTTGTGTGTTAGAATTAGGTATGGTGCCTTTAGGGACCCAAACCCTTTTGATTCCAACCTTGGTGTTTATGTTCTTTCTAACATTGCAAGTGGATGCACTATGCCCTTTCCTACCACAATGAAAACATTTAACAAAGGGGCTACTTGAAGTTTTTGAGGAAACAAAGAAGTTCTTATAAGATTTTTGATGGTTATTTGGATTAAATCCTAAACCGGCTTTTTGGAAAACACATTTTTGTCTCCCTAACAACACATTCAAGTTGTCTCTTCCAAAAGTGAATTTTACAAGAGTGTTGTTCAAGTCTTCAATTTCTTTTTCAAAAGCTTTGCATGATAAACAAGGTAATGATATGGATGCATTATCATGTGAGGAACAAATCATGCATGATGAATTAGCATCTATGAGTCCTAAAGTCTCATTTTCAATTTTAAGTTCATTTATCTCCTTGGTTAAAGTAGAAACTTTCTTTGTCAATAGGGAGATTGTTTTATTGGAAGACAAAATCATTTTTGTGAGCCTCAAAGATTCATCATGCAATTCTTGAAAGGCATCTTGCAATTCATCATAAGAAGGTGGAGGTTCTAGGTTAGAAGAGGTTACCTCGGTGTCGCTTTCTCCATTTTCTTCTCCTTGAGCCATGAGGCAAAGATGGGCTTCTTCATTTTCTGAATCATCGGAAGAGCTTAAGTCATTGTCCTCCCAAGCTATATATGCTCTTCTTCCTTTCTTTTCCTTGGAGGGTCTTTTCTCAAACTTCTCCGTTTTCTTGAGATATATAGGACACTCCATTTTCATGTGCCCTGGTTTTCCGCATTCATAGCATTTTGGAGGAGTGGGGGATCCTTCTCCTTTGTGATATGCTTTCTTTTGAGGAAACGGTGGTCTTCTTTGAAATCCCTTTTTCTTCAAGAATCTTCCGAATTTTCTCACAAGGAAACTAAGATTCTCCTCACTTAGCTCAATATTTTCAGCATCCTCTTCACCATCTTCATCATCATCTTCAAGTATGGAAGAAGTGGCTTTGAGTGCAATTCCCTTCTTCTTTTTGTCATGCTCTTCATTTTGATTGAGCCTATTTAGTTCCAGCTCATGTTCTTGAAGTTTTTCGAATAGAGTGGCTAAAGACATTGTTGATAAGTCTCTTGATTCCGCAATAGCCGTTACCTTGGGTTGCCAATTCCTGCTTAGACATCTCAAGACTTTATAAATAAGATCCTCATTAGGAAATGTCTTTCCCAATGAGATGAGATGATTAACAATATGAGTAAATCTCTTTTGCATATCTTGAATACTCTCACCTTGATTCATTCTAAACAATTCATATTCATGAGTAAGAGTGTTTATTCGAGATCTTTTTACCTCACTAGTACCTTCATGAGTTACTTGTAGGGTATCCCACATTTCTTTTGTCTTTGTCTTACAATTTGACACCCTAAAGAATTCATCATACCCCAAAGATGTGGTGATGATGTTCTTGGCTCTCAAATTATATTGAACCTTCTTTTTATCATCATCGGTCCAATCACTTCTAGGTGTATTAATTATCACACCATCCTTAGTTTGTGTAGGGACAAAAGCACCATTTTCAACTGCGTCCCACACATCTAAGTCAATAGCTTCAATAAAAATTTTCATCCTTTCTTTCCAATAGGCATAACCATCCCCATTGAAATAAGGAGGTCTATTTATAGAAGAACCTTCATTTGAAAAACCATTTGAAGCCATCACTTCTCTTGAAGCTGGTAAGCTCTTTATACAAGAGTCTAGCTCTGATACCACTTGTTACCAAGTGGCCTCAATACTCAAGAGGGGTGAATTGAGTAGTTAAAAATAAGTTCACAAATCTTTCGCAAATCGTTTGACAATCAATTTTCGTTGAAGCTATTGAATGATTAGAGATAATTGAATAGATGAGTTAAACACTTTTACTTATACACGTAATAACCAAGGAGACAATATCCAAGTAAAACAATGAAACAGTGCACAAAGATAAGCAGAGGAGGGTTTAGAGAAACAAACACAGTCGTTTATCCTGGTTCAATCACCACTCCACTTGTGATCTACGTCCAATCCCCAAGCAACAACTTGAGATTTTCCACTATATCTTCAAGCTTCAATGGGTGCTTGAAAAACCACTACAACCTTGAGCACTCAACAATATGGGATACCTCACCCAAAAGCTTGAGCCTCTATTTTCCAAGAGATACCTCACCCTTACAAAACTTGAGGGATACCTCACCCTCACTAATCAGAATGTATAAGATTGAAGTAGAAGAAACTCTCTCTAGAGCAAGTGTTTACAAATTGAAGCTCTAATATGCTCTCAAGGATTTTTCACGCTTTTAATCGAAAACAGAGCAAGAAATGATTTTAAGGATTGATTCACGTTTTGAAGTATGATGATCAGCTTTTTGATTCAAGGTCAACCGCAAATAAGGACCCAACTTTGGTATTTATAAGTTTCTCAATTAATAGAGCCGTTGGAGGTAGTTGGGTATGCATTTAATGCATTTAATATAGCCGTTGGACGTTGTCGAGATGCGTGTAATCGATTACATATCTCGGTAATCGATTACATTATTGTTCCAACGTTTTCAACTTTCAGGCTTTCAGTAATCGATTACATTATTGGTGTAATCGATTACATGGCTTCTGACTTTGCTTGTAATCGATTACAATGCCCATGTAATCGATTACATGACTTCTGACTTGCTGTGTAATCGATTACAATATACATGTAATCGATTACATGGCTCGTCGAACGTGTTCTTTGAGTTTCTGGGTTTTGTGTAATCGATTACATTGCCCATGTGATCGATTACATGACTTCTGACTTTGTTTGTAATCGATTACAATATCCAGGTAATCGATTACATTACTCGTCGAACGTGTTCTTTGCCTTTCTGGGCTTTGTGTAATCGATTACATATATTGTGTAATCGATTACATGGCCTCTGACTTGCTTGTAATCGATTACATTGTTCATGTAATCGATTACATGCTTGTTTGATGTGTAATCGATTACAAACATTATGTAATCGATTACATTAGCTTTTGAACACATTTTTCAAGTCCAATAAAGCTTGTAAGTCATTTCCAACACTTCAAGATACTTGTTTAAACATAAATCCTTTTTAAGAGTGTTAGATTTAAAGTTGAAACTCAGGTTTTATTGAAAGCCATGTTTATCTTTGAAATTTCCCATTTATTTTGAAATCATATATTGAAAAACTATTTGAGAAATCTTGAGAGCATTTAACATTAATATCCTAAGTCTTATAACTAAATAAACCTTCTGCTTCTTTCTTTGATCTTGATTTTTCCTTTTGTGCTCGATCTTCTCTTTTGCTTTTGTTATCATCAAAAACCTTTTGACATGCCTTAGAGACATAAGCATTCACACTTTTTACATTTTTATTATTTTTTTGATTTTTTGATTTTTTTTATTTTTTTTATATTTTTTAGAAGAAGAACATCATATATACATTTTTTTTAACCATTCTGCACACACACCCCCACACTTGTTCAAGAACTTATCTAATAATAAAGTTAATACTATCTTATTTTCTAAGGTTAAGTAAGAACATGATTTTTCATTTAAGGCACATAATGAGTTCGAAACAAAGAATGGTCAAATAAGCTCAAAGGGGTTAAGCAAAGGAAAATATACAAGGTTGGCTATTTGGTCAAAGTAGTTAATTCAAGAAAATACCTCAATCATTTTCATGTATGCATATGAAATTGTAGTCTCAAAAAGAATCAAAGCAAGTTCTAGAGCAACAATTCTATGAGTGAAATTCACACAAGAAAGAAGAGAATGGTACAAATGTTCAATCCATTCATCAATAGGCTCAAAATCTCACAAGGCATAATTTTATCATTCTCAGTCCACCAATTCAACATCCATAACCAAGCATGTGAATTTTAAGAAAGAAGACAATTTACTCAATCATGCAAATTTCCCTAAATTTGAATTGCTACTTCCACATAAACTAGTTGTCTACTCCAACTAAGATGCGTCTCAAGAGTAAAATTTACTCCTTACTCTGTCATCCTTAACTGGTTTAGTAGTTACTGACAAACATATAAACACAACAAATATAGTAATACACACACTTCCTAAATTTTTTTTTGGGTTTTTTTTTACATAACTCTACACACGACAAACATAAACACACTTACTATTTTTTTTACACAACTATCCTTCCCCCCAACTAAATCACAACATTGTCCTCAATGTTAAAAAAGAGAAAGGAAAAAGATAGAAGATAGTACCTGTTACCGCAATTACTGAAAAGAGCAACCTCACACAAATATAAACATAAACAAAGTACGACCAAAGATTGAAATTATTTATACAGATGGAGTGTCTTGACTGGCTTGCTTTTCTTCTTGCTTTCACACAACTTTTCCTTCTGGACCACTTCTTTTTGCCGAGTCAAGCTATCGGATCGTGTCATAAGAAGAAGATATACAAGAAAATATATACATGTAGTTGTGATTGTGGCTCACATCTTCCTCTAGTTTTACGTCCAAGAATGCTTAAACGCCTTCTATGAGTCGAGGATAGGCTTCCCATCCAATTTTCTTATAAATTGGCAAACAGGGTCTTTTTGAGTCAGATTCCCAAGATTGTAATGCGCTTACTTGCCTTTGAAGAGATTCCACAAATTAATAAATTCACACTGCACAAATTCACAAGAATGCATCTCAAGAGTCAAAAAGATTTCGCCTAATGACTCCTTACTCAGCCTATTCTTTAATGAAAAATATTTTATCTTTTTTTTTTGCGGAAACCATCCCCAAAGAACAACTTCGCTTGTCACAAGAAAAATTGATAATATTAACAAATCAAACCATAAAATTAAAAATTAAAAATTCATTAGGAAAATGATCATTGATAGGTGTGATTTCAAAAGGTGAGCCTATTGTAACTATGGACAAATCAACAACAAAATTTTAGGCTCATTTTGAATTCTTGAAGCAACAAAATCCACCGTATCAACCTAGGTTTACAAAAACTTATTAAGAAAATCGACGAGTGACCAAAAGGTCAAAATAAAGTTGACTATTTAAAAAGAAAAGAAAAACAAACACTAAGACACACGAAATTACGAAGAAAAAGAGAAAACAAAGTTTTTTTTTTTACTTTTTTTTTGTTTTTTTTTTGTATTTTTTTTTGAAATGAAAACACATGAAATTAGAATACTAGGGATCAGACTTCACTTGATTCAATAATCTATCATAGACAATAAAGTAGCTTTGGGACCTTTCTTCTAATCAATTTCTAATCATTCAATTGATGGGGAGAATCAGTAATTTAAAAACATTTAAAGGCATGACTTTTACTCTATGGATTCTCATTGAAAAATACCACAGTTCTCCCACACAACTTATAACCTCCATTCCTAGATGATCATAAATCATGGCACTTTATTATTTATGGTCTAGGTCATATGCAAATCTTTCGGGTTACACATATACCCACTAGATCAATTTATGAGTGGCCAATTCATAAAAGCATTATGAACCATAATAGGCACTTAAATTGAATAGAAAAGAGTTAATTAGAATTCCAATCTTAATACATGTCAATTGAATCAAGTTACGCTTCTTCACCCGAAAAACACAAATTTAATTACACATGACAAAATAGAAGAAGAAATAGAAAAATAAAAAAAAAAAAAATATATACAAAGGTGTGGTATAAATCCAGCCACCAAATAAATATTTACAAAGGCGTGGTAATAAACCAACCACCAAATATATATATTAATATGTAATAAATAAATATTAACAAGGTGTGGTAATAACCAACTACCAAATAAATAAATAAAAATAACAAAGGTGGGGTAATAAACCAAATAAAAAAAAATAACAAAGGTGGGGTAATAAACCAACCACTAAATAAAAAAAATAAAAATGATGGGGTAATAAACCAACCACCAAATAAAAAATTAACAAAGGTGGGGTAATAAACCAACCACCAAATAAAAAATTAAAAATGGTGTGGTAGAAACCAACCACCAAATAAATTAATAAGCACAAAAAAAATAAAAAGTTAGTATGCAGGTAACTTAAAATGTTAAAAGCGATAAAATAAAAAGTTAGATAGTTAGTAAGAGAGTTAGTAAGTTAGTAAGTTAGTAAACAAAAAAATGACAAAAATAAATAAATAAATAAATAACAAAAATAAATAACAAAATAAATTACAGAAAAATAAATAAAAAAATAAAGTGCAGAAAATAAAATACAAAAAAAATAATAAAGTGAAAAAGTAAATTACAGAAAAGTAAAAGGAGAGGTTCCCCCCCCACCTGTTAGTATGTACAAAAAAATAAAAGGAGTTTCCACCGAGTTAGTGTATACAAAAATTAAAAGGGAGAGAATCCCCACTGTTAATATTTACAAAAATTAAAAGGGAGAATTACCCCCACTAATTAGTAAGGACAAAAAATAAATAAATAAAAATAAAAGGGAAAGAATCCTCCCACTGTTAATATTTACAAAAATTAAAAAGGAGAATTACCCCCACTAATTAGTAAGGACAAAAAATAAATAAATAAAAATAAAAGGGAAAAAATTCTCCCACTGTTAGTATTTACAAAAATTAAAAGTTTTAATTACCCCACAAAGTTTGTATATACAAAAATAAAAAGGCTTAACTTTTTTTTTTTTTTGGTGCTCACGGTGTGACCACCTTTTTTTTTCGCTTTTTTTACTTTTTTTTTTACTTTTTACTTTTTTTTACTTTTTTACTTTTTTACTATTTACATTATTCACACATCTTTTTTTAATTTTATTATTATTATTATTATTATAATTTTTTTTACTTTTTTACTATTTATACTATTCACACACTATTTACCCTATTCATACTATTCACATTATTCAGAAATTTTTTTATTTTTTTACTATTCATACTATTCGTATTACTATTCACACACTATTCACACCCTATTCACACACTATTTACTTTTTACTATGTACAAAAATATTTACACATAGAAATTTATTCTTCAAAACAAACACTAAGAATCCAAGGCCAAAAACTCGATGACACTTTTTAGTTATTGCATTTACAAACCCAAGCAGTACAGGTTGTCTCAAGTAATAAATTTCTACCGAGTCCGGTCGTCGATCCACAGTAAATTGATGAAGATTAATTATGATAAGGTAAATATTTTGTTACTACAATAAAAATTATTTACTTGGGTAAAATGATCCACTCTTGGTAAATAAAGTAAAAGTAAGATTAATTCCTTTTATAACTCAATTAGAATCCTCAACATGGAGGTTCCCAATCGAAAAATACAACGTTAAAAGTTCATTAAAATAATATACGTAATTATATTATGTTTCCTTTAATCATCTATTAATATCATCACTCATAAATGGGATTAAGCATTCACTGTGCCAATATTTTGTCTACAATAAATCAAGATCTCTACTTTACAAGGAGAGTTTCTAACACCAACACTTGAAAATGGGTTAAAGCATTCATTGTGCCAATCTAATTGCCTACAACAAATCAAGAACTCCACTTTACAAGGAAATAAGTTTAAATTGATTGGAAACAAAATACAATACGAAATAAAAAATGTACGTAATTATATTATATTTCCTTTAATTATTACCACCACTTGTAAATGGGTTAAAGCATTTATCGCCAATATTTTGTCTACAATAAATCAAGAACTTCTATTTACAAGGGTAATTTCTAAATTATCGAAACAAAATATAACACGCATAATAACTACTTAAAAATATAAATCATTAAAGCACAAGAGAGAATAAATCTAACCTTATTTTATTACCAAGAGCTTCATACTTTGACCCAAGTAGACTAAAACTTATTTACACATAAACTAGAAAAGAGAAAAAGAGAAAAAGAGAGAGAAAAGAAATTGGAGGGAGACTGGGGAGAGAAGCAGGGCACTGCCCAAAAGCCTCTCTCCCTCTTCGTCTTCCCTCCGTCTGGAATTATTGATTCTCAAATGTTCAATTGCCTATTTATGGGCAAATTCATGTTACTGTGCAATGCATAGTAACATAAATAGTAAAACTTAATTGTTAAGTTTCCTAATGTAAGCCATGATGTTTTATTTCCTTTTTTTTCTTTTTTTTTTCAAATAACAATTGAGTAAATGTATAGCCGTAAGGCCCAGTCATCTTTTTCATTTTTGAGAAAAGTGGTCTTCATGAAAGTTGTAGGCCTGAATATTTGCTTTAAAATGGCTTTGGTTTCAGTCCAAAATCATGCCTAGAACTCAAGATATGGTCCACCATCGCACAAATGTTTAGGCTCGGTTTCAGCTCCTCTATTCTGATTTCAAAACTCAATATCACCTCCAAGGAGTTTGATTCTGGAAAAGTGTTCAACATGAAAGTTGTAGGGAATTGTCTTAGCTTTCCTACAAGACCAAAATCACATCAATTAGATATTTGAAACTCAAATTATAGCCAGTTTACTAAACATTGCCAAAGAGATAATTACGGTTAATTTATGCAATAATTTATTTAATTGTCCAATTCGGCTCAAAATCATAAAATGTGTCAAAACTAACTTAATTAAGCCTAATTGAACCTTAAGAAGCCTAGTGAGAGGATTATAAAATGTATAAAATACAGTGTTATCAATACACATTCTTTTACTTCAGTCCAAAAGAAAGGAAATTTCTCAAAGTGAATGCTATAAGTACAATAAGTTTAACTCAATGTATTCTTCATAGATTTTGTATAATTGACAAAAGAAGTTTTTTTTTTAAGTTGAACTAATCAACACAATAATTTGGGCTTAAAAAATAAATAAATCATTACAAAATGATTAAACCATAATTGGAAGAATGCTTTCTTCACAACAATACTTGAATAATTTTAATCCCAAGACTTTTTTTGAGAAAATTAGCAAAACTAGAAAATTCCTTTCAGGATTTTGACATTTGAATAATATAAAAGGAAATATTCAAAGTTATCCTTTCAAGATACTAAGCGAAAATAATTATCACTATAATTATCACTATCATATCGACAAAATAATATTTTCCAAATTACTACGACAATACTTATAACAAAATAAGTTCAACAAGCTAGTGATTTAATACAACACAAACAATGGTACAAAATAGAAAAAAAAAATATTTTTAGACCTTTACAAACTAATTATGCTTTCAATATGTCTTATTAAGACTAAAACATATCAACACAACATGATAACTACAGGGAGTTCGCTATATTACAACATACTTTAGGAGACTCAACAATGTCCTCAATAGGTTCCAACAAATAACAACAAAAGCGATGACAAATACAAAAGTTAAAGAAAACCATGCATTAAAACATTTATTATACTTAAGCAACCATAATTATATTGATTTTTCCTTATTCAATTAGTTGGGCAATTAATTGAACTTCCGCCTAAGGATCGCGGATTACAATATACAAGTCTCCCCCACTTGATAGAGTAAAATAGTTGAACTAATATTTTCATAATTTATGCATAAGCAATATTTTTCAAGATTTTTAAAATAAAAATTTAAACTATTTTCTCTATCAAACAAATGATTATGTCAAATAATATCACACCGAAAGGTATGTCCATTACTTACACAACCCAACATTAATTGCAATACATTCAACATTATTCATTTTTTTATTTGATAAAATTACATGTCCAAATAACAAAATTAGATTGCTACAAAATGTCCAACTATCTCATTTGTCAAGTTTTACAAAATAATACAAATATTCAAAGTTGCTTAATTCAATTCGATAAAACACTTGACAATTATTAACATTATATATATGTCATAACAATTTAAACTGCTATGTCATTATAATTCTACATAAAGGTCCCAGATTACAATGAACAAGCAAACTCCTACAAACCATTAAATATCATATACCTAAAGCTAGTATCGAGAGGATACTGAAAACTCTAAGGGCACAATCATTTAATGCATTCAACAAAACATCAAAAATCATATTAATAAAGACAAACTGATAGGGTAAGTGCATTATTAACATAATTTTTAATGAAAACACAACAACATTATTAACAATATAACACTTTGTCATAATTGGTCTCGCAAAGGCGAGCTCACACAACTATACAAAATGTTCAAAACAATTATAAATATTTTAGATGAAACTCTTAGAGATAAGATCTCACAAAATTTACTAAAACACAATACTGATCTTACAATAGGTGAGCATGTGACCATAAGAAACTACAATAATTAATGACAAAGTTGCTCATAGAGTTTCAAATTTTTCATGCAACATCAATCAGATAATTTTCACACTCTCATATATAATTGCATATTCAAAAATAGCCATGAAAGGGAGAAGAAAACCTTAAGAACAAATTTCTCCACTTATGCAATTATACAATATGTCAATAACTATATAAGTTTTACAACTAACCTCGGATAATGTATTGCCCATCCTTGTGTATAGAGCCAATAAAAGTATACGCTAACTTAATAAGATTCAAATTACCAAAACTTTATATAACTTTCATAAATGGCTCATAAAATAAACTTACAAAATATATAAAACTTAACCACGATAATGACTTAATATAAACTTGTCATTACCCTAAATATTTCTCAATAATCAAAATTATTTTAAATAATATTCTCATAATGGCCACATTGAAAGTAATTTATTTAAACTTGCAATGGCACAATATACAATAAAATTAATCATATACAATTGTACTTTAATTCTTGATAATATATATCATAGCACTTTAATATTGACAATGCACAAACGTCCAATACTAAAACAATTATATGCAGCACATGATACATTATCATGCTATTATAATGAAAAAATTATTTCAAGAATAACTCCCAATATTTGATTTCACAATTTACTGAGTTCAATAAGTTCAACTAATAAAATTGGCTTCAACAATTAAAGAAGAGCAAAATATGTATATATAAATAAATTTTAATATACCCAAGCCTATTTAAATAAGTCTTCCATAAAAAAAATTCTCAACAGCAATAAAGGGCATACAATCAACATGAATTTCTTGGCATCAAAATAATATATTTATCGATATCAATACTCTTTGTCATACAAAATAAAATATCCAAAATTATCGTTTTAATTATAATTTTCACTTGTCTATTATATGTAGTGAAAATAATCTCAACAATTACCAATCATCATAAAAGATAATATTCAATATCAAAGTATCCATAACTATATGAGAATTAATTACAAAATTTTATTCCATGATTTTGATGAGACATCTCACATCATCACGCGCTTAGAACATGATGAACTACTCCTTTATTTATTTAGTTATTTATCCACGATTTAAATAGTAGGTAGGAGTAAAATTATTCAAAATAACTCAAAATATACCAAATGAACTCTCAAATTTTAATTTACACAATAATTTGTAAAAGCGCAGCAATTTCAACATATATACAACATTATACACCTAAAACAATCCCAAAAAAATTTATTTTGGTAATTATTTAAACAAACTCTCACCAATTTAAATTGTACAACAATCTAAATAGTACAATAATTTCAATATAGTATAAAACAAAAACAAAAATATTTGAGCACTCAAAGAATATCACATGTGAGAGTATGAAAATTATAACATGCCCAATTTTACACAAAAAATTTTCAAAAGACAAGTTCCGAGACTATCCGATTTTATATGTATAATTTAGGTCGAAGAAAAAATAGTTGTGACCCATTTTTTTAATACCACGCAACAGTCATTCTCATAGAACTTTGAAGTCACTTAAGATTCGTCAAAATTATCAAAATTAATTATTGCACACATGGAGCACATTCTAAAATTAGAATTGGAAATAATAATAATAATAATAATAATAATAATAATAATAATAATAATAATAATAATAATAATGCCTAAGGAAAACCAAAATTATAAATGATGTTCTTGTATGGTTGAAAAATTGCACAAAAACTAACGTAAGTTACACATTGAAAAATTACCAAAACTTCAAACAACGGGAATCGAAATCAATTTTGAGTTTTGATTAATTTTTCAAAAAATAAATGATGTTCTTGAATTGACCGAAATTCTCATTCTCAACAAGAAGTAATTTATAACCATAATTAGGATTAAATTGTCTCTCTGATACCAATTGAAGGAATTTTGTTTCAAACTAATTAACGACATGTCAAAATTCCTAAATTTATTTAATCCCAAATTATGACATGTATAAAATATAATATACAAGAGATTGGGTTATAGAATCACCTGAAAAGGATAAATATGAGTGTGGTCATGCCCGATCTTTAAAAGAAAATCGCGAACGGTGCGTGTGTGTAGATGAGAGAAACTATCCACATTTCCTATATGCACAAAAAACTCTTGTGACCTCAACGGATTAACCACAATACATATAAGATGAGAATAGAGACTTCTTTTTGTGTTTATAATATGAGTTAACTTACCCATTATAGAAAACTTATATACAAGACCCACAAATTCAAAACAACATTATCCACATGAGTTTAAGTGCTTATAAGAGCATAATAACAAAATTGATCACAAATGAGCTAAATTAATAAATGCTCAACAACATTTGACATTCAATTATAATCTAAATTTTAGAAAATTGGTGACTATGTTAATTCACGCATATTAAAAAATCTATCATGGGTAATTATCTATGAAATTATATGCTATTAACTGGGAATCTATTAAGTTAAAATGCAAAATTGTAGTCGAGTGGTGCGAACACGATATATATGGAATCAACAAAAGAATAATACTTTATTAAACATGAAGGGGAATCCTCACGAACAACAAAACCGGCCAAATCCTCACTAAGGATATCTATCTATTATTAAACACCAGAAACAAGCCTCTGGAAAGCCACACCGGCCAAATCCTTACGGATATCTATTAAACATGGAGGGGATCAAAGAAAACATTCTCGCCAAGCTCTTGAGAGTGAAAGAATTATCCTTTCTTCCACAGTTTAAAAGTAAAATGAAAAGGATTATTGAATTTCTCTTTTTTTTTTAAATAATAATAAGAAGAGAATGAATAAGATTCACGGTCCCTCTATATATGCTCTTTTTTCTTCCCTTGCCTTTAAGACTGCCAGATAATTTGTATTGAAAAGAATCTCTAGCCCAGATATTATTCATTATTGTCATAAATCAACTCTCTTAAAAATTTAAACTGTTAGATAATAACAGAATTAAACTTCGAAGATTAAGAGGATTACTACTATTTCCTTTAAATCTATCATTTGAATTATTTTGATGAAATTTTACAACATAAACTAATATTTTCGTCTTAAAGATACTCAAGTTTTTCTTTTTTAAATGATACTTATCATTATTTTTTTAAAAAAATTCAGTGCTCCCTTCAAACCAACGTGGCTCCGCCACTGCTGTTAAGTGAAGGCCAATAGTAGTTTTTATTATATCTCTATCATTCACCGTGCATGTTGGTTGCTTATCTTAACCCGAATAAAGCTCAGTAGATCATGATGGTCATGAGGAGAAACTTAATTTCCTATCCAGTTTTCCGACAATGTTGGTCTTAAATATGAACATATTCCGTTCATTAATCAGAGTAGTAATTAAATAAGAAGCAGCTCAAATTAATTAAGATCACCATAATAATTGATTGATGATGATATATGTGTGTGTGCCTACATTAAAGGAAAAAAAAAAAGTCATTTTAAATTAATTACCACAAGGTGAGGCCTAGAGATAAGGTTCTTCTAAACCATAATGAAGAATATTCTTGGTCCCCACTACACGTATAGGTAGTGCTGCATTGCAGGGGAAGCTAAAGAACCACTTTTGCTTTCTATATAAAAGGGACTTGGGCTTCTTGTTTTGAATCAAGAAACAAGATAACACAAAAAAGAAGCATCAATTTACCACAAAAACTAGTTTTTCTCTAGTACTGTTTTATTGAGAATCTATGGCACCTCCAGCAGACCTCAGAGAGATCGGTTTGGAAGGCTTTGCTCTGATAGACAAGTTCTTTGGTGCACCGGCACCCCGAAGGCCGATTGCCAATGGTGTAATTCCTGCAAGACAAGGACGTTGGGTGGTTCAAGTGGCCAATGATGAGATAGAAGAGGCTGCCATGAATAGCAGAGAGGTAGCTGCTCGCTTTGGTGGGATAATGGTTGTGAATTACCCCAAGGGAAAACCACAAAATCGTGTTGGTAGATCATTTAAACATTAAGCATTATTATCAGTAGTTGGCTTCAAGTGGGTCTTATATACATACTCTTGTGTAATATATACATTAATACATTATATCAGCATGTAGGACTAGGAAGCAGCTCGGAGACCTGCATAATATATTAAGGTCTTCTGCAGAATGCAGCTGGGAACTGATATATATTTAAGTTCCCTGTTAGTTTGATCTGGTGTCCTATAATATAACTGGAAGTTAATTATGGAAAGTGCATAGTGCCTTTTATCTACTGTTATTCGGTGTTCTCGTCAATTTTGTTTTTTATTTTTATTTTTATTTTTTATAATTCTTTTAATTATCTGTATAAAGTAGCTATCAGTTACCAAAAGCTCTTTCCTCAATGAATTTGACATGGAGACCCTTGGCTTTGTCTGAGTATATTAGTTAAACATAAAATTCATTGGAGTTCTCTTAAGTCAAATTACTCTTCTATTTGCATTGACTCCTCAAGTTAACGGTTGGCATGCAAATTCCTAGTCAAGTAATCTTCTTAAGTATTCAGAAACCATTTTATCCTATAAACTAGCCTAGATTATTAGTGAAAGATTGAAACCATAACATCAAATAAATACTGTGCGATATGAACTAAAATTCATACATAAGATCCATATCATTTGCCTCTTGAAGCCTGAAATGGCGGTTCTTAGTTGCCCACTTTTCTCTATTTGGAAGTTTCAAATATTCATTTTGGATATTTCTTCTGAGAAAAGGAATATATATACCTCTTTTCATCCGACAATTAACGTAATAATACTTTCACAGAAGTAATGTCACAAAACAAAAGCTGAATGGCTAACTAGTCGATCTCCTTTCAGAGAGAAAGCCGAGTGCTCGATCACAGTTTGTGCAGGAGCAGGGGTGTCCATAAATCTTCTGCAAAACTTATTTATATTTGTTGTTTAAAAACAACGAGAGAATCCTAATCTCTTACAAAACCATCCGTTGATTCACCATAACTCTATGACTTTTTGTGGCAATTCGTTTTAACATTAGTCGTTAACAAATTAACGAGAACAATATTATACTATATTACCAACATCAAAAGCATATATAATTAATAAGCATGCGGTAGTACTTTGCACAGGCTACTTATTATATAAATTACCATAATGATAGTATCTAAGGCATCGATATAAATATAAACTAAATTCATGGTGGATTATTTGGTATTTTTTAAAATTGAAAATTATTATGTACATTAAGAGTAATACACTCAAAATTAATAAGAGTTAGTTCAGCTGATAAAAATATAGGCAGTGCTACTGAACAGCACTCAATAAACTTTTATTTTTTTTATAAGTTTTTTTACTTTACAAATCTCAAGAATTTATTACCATCCAACTGGCTAAAGTGCGCTCGAGCGTGGAATAGTATCCTCGTAAGAGTATATATAAGCACTTCATTAAGATTTGATTTTTGCAACCAACAATCCTTCTTGGTAAATGATAAGTATCATTGTATTTTATGCTCTTATTAATGGTTTATAACATGCTCTAATATGTGGTACCCTTCCTTCTCCTTCAACTTTTTTCACAATAAAAAAGAATAATATATTACGCTAGCTCAACAACTTAGATTATATTATTATAAAGTTAATACATGAACATGATGATACAGATTGAATTTCTATGTCGCATATATACTTTATATTTTTATTGCCTTCGTTGCTTTGATTAATATACGTAATGATTTCTCTAGTCATAATACCCAAGCCAATCAAATCATAACGTGACACAGAAATTCACAAGTATCAAAACATGATGCATGGTTTAATTCATTTTTAATTTTCTCCTCTTTTTCCCCCATTCTTATTTTAACTCCCATCAAAACCAATTCATCTACCCTCCTCAAAATGGGAACCAAAAGGAAATTTTTTTAAGAAAATAGTTTTCCTGACCTTTATATATATTAATTTATCGCCTATGTTCAATTGGGAATATATTCCATTTGTTAATTAATTAAGCTTGAGAGCCTAACAAAAGGACGAAAGAGGACTCCATTTAAGGCCATATAATCATAGATATATAGTGTATCTCGTATATATGCCTAGAGATATTTCTTTTAATTTTTTTTAAATGGACGGTAGGTCCATTACCAATATTTTTACAAATCTGAATGCCTAATACATTCAATATCCTTTGCCAAACGCAAGCTATTAATTAATTAGCTAGATAATGGAGTATCAGATCATTCTTTCCAAATTTTTTTACCCCATTTCCATCCCCACATCTTTCCAGTTGACGAATGAAATACTACAATTCTATATTTATGTGTAATCACTTACATGAATATGCATCTTATGTGTATCTGTCCATTTTGTATAAATTAACTTATTTTTTCAAAAAGGGCATCGCTTAATACATAATGAAATACTAATGGGTCCAAATGTGACACCTGTTAGGTAAAGAACCATATTTGCTTTGCGTATAAATGGGACACAGTCTGTTACTTAATATCAATCAAGAAACCACAAAGCAAATAAGATTAATTGATTTGCTTCCTATAGCTATTTGTGGCACAAACAATCTCTATGGCAACTCAACCGGATCTTGCTAAGATAGGGTTGGAAGGCTTTGATCTCATAGACATGGTCTATGGTCCACCAAAGCCTGCCATGAATAGCAAAGAGGCAGCTGTTCACTATGGTGGGATACCGGTTGTAAATTACCCCAAAGGTAAAGTACCCCAAAAACAGCCTGCCATGAATAGCAAAGAGGCAGCTGTTCACTATGGTGGGATAGCAGTTGCAAATTACCCCAAAGGAAAAGTACCCCAAAACCGTTGGGGTAGACAGACCCGTTAAACGGCCTTAAGCACTTTGTTTTAAGTGTTATCAGTTGTCCTCAAGTGGGTTTCTGTTTCATGTAGGTTACTTTCGTGTATGGTATATTATATATGTAGGAAAAAGCTCCAAACCGGCATATATATATATATGAGGAAAGATATGTAGTTTGTTAGTTTAATAAGTACCCTCTGTAGTTTGTGTCCTATGAATTAAGTGGATGTATGGAAAGTAACTGTTATCTACTACTTTCTGTTCTCATTTCAGCCACTTCCAAATTCTTGTATAAAATGTTAGTTTGTAGTTTTTTTTTTAATTTTAATATAAAAAATTACAATTAAAATATAAGTATATTAGAATTTATGATTCATACAAACAAAAATGTATGAGAACAATAATTTTTATTCATGAATAAGAGCAAACCGTATTCTAAGATAGATGGGGATCCTTTCCGGTTTGTGCAAACTAGAAAGGGTCCATTTTGTCAAAAATGCTTATGTTTTATTAGTAAAAATAAAAAAAAATATCGCATGTGGTATGTAACAAAATATGTGTGTTTTTGACAAACTGGACCCTCTCTAGATTGCACAAACTGGAGAGGATCTAGATCCATTCTAAGAGTGTTAAAGAGATTTCAAAAATTCACTTTCTATTCTCTTATCTTTTTTTACTCTCTTCTTCTACTTTAGTAATAATAAGAGAAGAAGAAACAATTTACAATCAAAAACAAGATCTTGAGTTTTATAAAAAATTATTTTTTAAATATTACTAACTTCTATCAACTTAGCCGTTACTATAATTACAAAATTATCATTTCTTTTTCATCCAATAAAAATTTAGCCTAATAATTTAATTTAATTACTTATTAAATTAATAAAATAAATCACATATCCATCACATAAGAAATTTAATTCAACATAAAATTCATTAATTACCAAAATTCAACATATATAGTTATTTTATTTAAGTACAATTTTGGTCTCTTCATTCCACATAATTAAAAAACAGGAAGTAAGATTAAAAGTAGTAAGTTGTGACATCCCTCAAGGAATTTAAGCAGCAAGAACAGTAAGTATTAGTCAAAAAGGAAAAGAGTGTGCACGGAAATCATGACCTATGTCTAATCCCTGGTCACGTACAAGGACTTTTTACTGATAAACGAGTGTTCCGTAATTTACTGTATGATATCTCCAAGTTAGATACAGATAATGGTCTTGGGCTTATTCGAACTCGTAATATTGAATTAAAAAAAAAATTAGTTTTGGGTTCAATTCCTCTGTAATCTTTTCCTAAGGTTCTGACATGTCGTAACCTTGTAAAGTTGGAATATTGGTAACCTCCTCTTTCCTAGAACTTTTTGAACAAAAACAAAATTAGTTCTTTTTAAGCTTTCGTTGAAGCTCATAGCATGCCATAATCTTGGAATGAGGTAAGCTTCCTACACCTAAAATTTTTTGAAAAAGGAAGAAGATACAAATAATGGTCACGACAAATCCCTCAAACAGAGCTACGCTTTTACTTACAGAACCTAAAACGTTTCTAGCGCGCTTACCAAAATAGGACCGTTTCTATAACACACTAATTAAAATTAAGGAAAAAAATATAGATTTATTCTGAATTTTTATCTTTTTATAAATTATTAGGTATTTTTTTTGTGCAATCAAAAAGTGAATGTCACCATCACTAATGACATTTCACAATTTCTCAATACTATTTTAACACATAAATATGTAAGTCAAAGTCATCAATTCATATCATAAGCGTGTTTTGTAACTTTTTATTTGTTAAACTCTTATTAAGGGTTATTTTATAAATTTGTAAAAAATAAAACATATTACAAGATTTTAATGTCCATTTTTTTAGTTGAATATTTATTTCTCTTTTAATATGATCATGATATACGAAAAATTCAAGGAAAACAATGAAGAATATGATTGAAAAAAAATTATAATTTATTTTATTAAAAAATCTTTTTAATAGATTGTAAGATATTTGGATCAAATATTTAAAATTAATTATAATGTAAAGATTATTATTTTTACATTAGAAGTTATTTATAATCAAAATTTATTATTTTAAACATTTTGATTATAATTAAGATTTGAGATGTTTGTTGAATTATGAAATTTGAGATGTTTAATTTGACTTTATTATGAAAAATGATTTTTATTTATATAATTTATATAATTTAAACAAAACATATTATTTTAAACTTATTTTTTGATTAATATATCCAATACAAAATTATTTTTATCATAATTAATTTTTTATAATTAATTATGAAAATATTTTTTTTAATTAATCTAAACACATTTTTATTCTCATAATTATTATGATATACATGGTTGTACTAGTACATAATAAAAAATAATTTTTTAATAAATATCTGAAAAATACTTATTAAAAAGTTTAAAATAAATAATATTAAACAAAAATTATAATTTATTAAATATTATATCTTTTATTTAATATTTTATACATTTAATTCTTTAACGAGTATTCATAGATCATATGTTAAAAAATTTCACTTACCGCATGATACTGCAGTGGGTGTCCAATGCCCATTAGAGCTCGAGGAAAGTAAGTGAATAGTTTTATTTTTTACAAATTTACAAAATAATTCTTAAGGAGAGTTTAGCAAATAAAACTAAAACTGAGGTTCTTTCAATTAGGGAGTTTAAGAATTTTTTTATTTCTAAAGATTAAAAAAATAGAATAATTGGGTGGGTATATTATAAAAATCATATTTATTTTTAAATTATAATTACATATAGGGATAATATGTTTTTTTTTACAAATTTATAAAACAATCTTTAAAGCAAATTTAACAAATAAAAATTTACAAAACACCGTGCGACATAGAGTGATGACTTTGATTTATATGCTTATGTGTTAAAATAGTATTGGAAGATTGTGAAATGTTACTGGTGACATTTACTTTTTGATTGCACCAGAGCAACCACCAAATTATTATCAAAAATTTAAAAATATTTTTAATTAACTCTTAAATTTTAATTAATCACTAAATAAATTCTTTCATTAATCAATGTTAAATCACTAACGAAAATATCATGTGACATTATCTTACTATTCAAATTTATTAAATCTAGATCATTAATTTTTTTATTCATGAAAATCTCATTTCTTTTAATTATATTTTACTCTTAATAAATTAAATAAAAAATTAAATAACCAAAAACTGAGCACAATACAAGGAACGAAAATAAATCCTGCCATTTCGAAGCAACGCAGAAGGAGAAGGAGAAGGACAACCTTGATGGTTAGGACCCATTACCAACAACGAAACGCTTTTTTCCTCGATCTCCATAGCCGTGGCTGATTTCCGCAACTTCAGGAGCTTGTGGTAAGAAATGTTTATAGTTTATTGTTCTATTTGCATTCTTTAATGTTTTACTGTGCACCCAGATGTTCTAGTTTGAATTGTTATACAGACACACTTAAGGCTTGAAACTCAAAATTGGGTATCTGTTTATTTTATTTTTTTTAAATAACAAAAAAAACATTGGGTTGCACTTTGTTTACATCTCGTGGTTTTGTTTTTTCCTCTGATTGGTGATGGTTTTGGATGCTTTCACTTGGGTTTGTCTTCATTTTGCGTGTCATGTGCCTGGTTTTATTGCATTGTGTTTCTATATATGGGCATGGTTCCTTGCTGCTATTGGAGAAAGGCAATGATGCATTGCATGTGATAAATTGTTAAATGGGTAGTTTGTTTGGGAATTGGGATGTTAAATTTGAAACGTTTGTTCTTGTTTCTGATTGCTTTAATTGAGTCGGAAAAGGTAGTTTTTCTTCTGGCAAAGCCGACAAGAGCTATGTTAATTGATTGAATTTCTGAGTTATTGTTTTGTTCTTCTAATGGTCTCTCTCGTATTGATCCATTTGATGGATAATATAAAAAGGAGGGGGGGGGAGGGAAAGGGAGAAAGGAAAAGGTGAACTGTGACATACTCAGTTTCCTATAAAGTTGAAGGCACAGGCTCTGCAATCTGCAGGGTTGCCAGCTTGCCATGTGAAGAACGATAATTAAGAGATGTTCTGTTGAGGAATATCAGTCTGAATATTGATCTGGTTTTGTCCTTGATTTCATGGATTTTCCCAGATATTTAGGATGTTGTTTTTAAAGAGAATGGGCATAAGAAGAAAATGTAGAAACGAAAATTAATAATCATATTCTTACATCAAATAATATATATATTTTTTTTTTATCATTTAATATCATTTATTATATACATTTTTTTATCATTTTTTTTATTCAATTACATCTAATCTTACATTCTTAAAAAGGAGTGTAAGACAAACATTTTTCAACCAATAGTCAGCAGAATAAAAATTTTTTTCATTCTTTTACAGCACACATATATATAGAGCATGATCAACGGTCCTGAAACACGTGGCTTTGTTTTTGGTTATTTAATTTTTTATTTAATTTGTTAAGAGTAAAATATAATTAAAATACAACAATGATATTTTTATCACAAATAATACAATATATTTTTTCATATTACTTCTAATATCATTTATCATATTTACTTTTTTCTATTACTTTCTCTTAATTAATCACACTCATTCAAAATGAGTGTGAAAAGGAGTGTGAGAAGGAAAATGATATATGAACATCATTTTTCATTAAAATATTAACTATCTAAATTTAATGAGCTTGAATGAGTAGGATGATGTCACGTGATATCTCCATTAATGATTTACGGAAGGATTTTTTGGATCATTAGTTAAAATTTAATGATTAATTAAAAAGATTTTTAAGTTTATGGTGATGATTTATAGAAGAGTAAAAATTCAAGATGACTCTATATTCTTTTTCCTTAAAACTATAACTTTGAAGGGTTGTATATGAAGTGTCATCAAACAATAATATAACTTATTTACTATTACAAATATTTAATTCTAACTCTACTTTAAAAGCTAGTTTAAGAAGAGAAGATTGTCTAAATTATTATAAAAATACTTTACCTATGTACCCATATGATGTGAGATTTAACAGTTACATACTGTTTTTTCAACTTTTTCCCCATAAAGCCCCAAATATTTCTCAATATAAATAAATGTAATAGTAAAAAATCCCAAGATGAGCACAATATTGATTACAAAATGGATTTTGTAATGGATTTGGATAATCTCTTATGGACCATTTTATTAAAGAGAAATAGTCACAAGTTTTATTATAGAGAAATAGTCACAAGTATTATTATGCATAACCCACCATGATGGGTTTTACACTAGTTATATGCAAAATTAGTTGTATCTTTCTCTCTCTAGTAAGACATTTCTCCTGTTGCTTGGTAACATGAGAAACATCCAAAATGACTAATCAATAATTGTGTGAATATCCCTCTTTCTGATCAAGTATATAAATAAGCAATTTTTTCCGACTGTTGGGCCTTGTCCTGGCATCTATGATCCAAAAATAGTTGTTGGATACCATTGCACGGCATTATGATGTTGTTAATACGTTTAAGTTTTTTCTTTCTTTTTGTTAATACGTTTAAGTTGGGTTTTTTGACTAATTTGTCTTTAGTGGCAAAATTATTTACTAAATTATCATATTTTTTAAATTATTTCTTAAAATGTCACACTTTTGGTTGGCATTTTCTTATTGGTAGTTTCATTTCCTTTGGCACTATCTACTTGGAACGTAAAATAAAAAAAATTCAATGTGATTAAAAGTATGTCATTTTGAGAAATAATTTAAAAAGTATGATAATTTGATTAATAGTTTTGTCACTAAGAACATATTGGTCAAAAAATCCGTTTAAGTTGTGTCAACTTTTCTCAAGATTGCTGATCTCATGCTTTTAGGGTTTTTTTTTTTTGCAAGCATTAAGTTCTTGCACTTAAGCAAAAATATCACTCAATACAATGTTGTGATATTTGAAAGTTCCTACGGGCATTATATATCATGTAATCTTATAATGATAGTGGATTTGTTCTCTTTGAACGTAGGCATGTTGTGTCATAATTAATTATTTTATGTTTGTTGTTATTTTGTTTGTGTTGTAATGACTGAGTCCCTCGCAATTTTCATCTGCTACGCATTTTGAAGTTTAATTGTGAGCTATGAAAAGGGTATAATGTGCAGGATAGGCCAACACACAAGTATGTTTATTTTTTTACTCTATCAATTGGAGCTTGTTGAATTTTTCTTGGGTACTTCTAGAGCTTCTTGAGATTTCATGCCATTATTCGTTTGAGTAAAGTTTTTACCTTTGTAAGCCCCACCTTAGTGATGCCGCTATTAGTACGCCTAGTATGGTTAGAAATGCCTTTTTTTTTTTTCTACATATTCCTTTCAAGCTATATTATCATATACATAACTACGTCATGGTATTTACGTACGTAAGTAAGAGAGCGTAAGATTTGGAGAGGATAAGAAGAAATCTTGTGTTAGACACAAATAGCTAGTTTGAGGGATTAATCAGTTAGCTAAAGAGGTATGCGCGCGGCATTTTTTAACAGGCTTATAATAAATTAATTAAAGATGTTTCAAGGGAGAAAGTTAGAAAATAATGTTGAAGAATCAGATACATCAGTCACCATATCGAATGACTTTTTTTAACGCAGTCATAGTTGACAGAAAATATGGGGAAAAAACATTCTTGGATTTGTTAATCAGAAAGCAATATTTACAATGGAATCATCATTTGTTTTCAATTAAACTAAAATTTTTCCCACCAAAATTGTTATTATCTCACACATTCTCTTGCTAGCAACACCTGCTTCTTTTTTTTTTTTTTCATTTCTTTATACAGACATGTCCTAATTGTAACACATTATGTATAATTATTTAAAAAATAAAAAATAAATAAAAAGATGAAAATATATGTAAGATTCATGGACTTGGTGTAATAGTTATGTACTAAATTAATTATTATTTTTATCTATTTTTAAATTTTTTTTACAAAAATTAAAGACATTATTAAATAACATCAAATTAAGTAAAATATATGTTGGTATGATTAAATTATTCTTTTTCATTCTTTTAAGAAATTGTAAAAGTTAATTAATATGTATAGTTATTAGGTTTAGTAGAGATAATAAACGAGTAAAATTAGAAAAAAAATAATTAATATATTCTTAAAATTCTCAAATAATAGATAAATTAGAACAAAATAAGTTTTTTAAAAAGACAAATAAAAAGAGACCGAAGGAGTAGTACTTTGTTTTAAAAGAATATAGTAATAGTTAAGTATTAATTACTCCATCTTTTAACAAGCTTATAATTAATTAATTAATTAACTAAAGATGTTTGAAGTGAGAAAGTTAGAAAATAATGTTGGAGAATCGGATACACCAGTCCCCATCGAATGACTTTCCTTTTAACGCAGTCATATTTGACACAATCGAAAATATGGGGAAGAAACATTCTTGGATTTGTTAATTTGAAAGCAATATTAATTTACATTGGAATCGTTATCCCCAAGGATAAATCATTATGTGCTAAATTAATTAGGGAAGAGGATTCTCTTGGCCAAATCAAAAGAGGATTATGTTTTGTTAAAACAAGAAAAACTATATAAGTTAGAGGGTGGGAGGGGAGAAAAAAAAAACTATTCATTTTTTCTTATTTTAACAAAACGGGATCTTTAGGAGAGGATCCTTATCCATTAATTAGTATTTTGTTTAAGATTTTGTTAAAGATACTTATTAAAGAAGTCAAAAGAAAAACTTTTAAATAAAAATAAAATAAATAGTAATTTTTTATTTTTTAATATATTTAATACCTTATTTTTATTTAAAAAATTTTATTTTAACTTCTTAAAATACTTGTTAACAAAATCTTTATTTTTAAGAGAATATTGTAATAGTTAGGTATTAATTACTTTATCTTTAAAACATGAGGTTAAAAAAAACAGATAAAATGATATTTATTGAAAGAAAGCGATCTATATATTTTCCTATCTTCCAATTGATAAAGAAAATAATAAAATAACTAGTAAAGCTAATAAAAAAATAAAGAAAGAATAGTCCACTACAATAAATTTGGATTTGTTAATCTACTTATAAAGGGAAGCATGGGTTGAATAAATTTTGTATCAAACTAATTAATGACATGTTAAAATTCTTAAATTCATTTAACCCTAAATTATAACATGTATAAAATATAATATATAAGAGATTGGGTTATAGAATCACTTGGAAAGAACAAATATGAACGCGGTCATGTCCAATCTTTAAAGGAAAATCACGATCAGTGCATGTGTGTAGAGGAGAAAAACTATTATCATTCTTTATATACGCGAAAAACCCTTGTGGCCTCAATGGGACAACCACAATATATATAGGATGAGAATAGGGGTTTCTCCTTGTGTTTACAATATGAGTTAATATACCCATCATGGAAAACTCATACACAAAGCCCACAAACTCAAAACAACATTATTCACTTGGGTTTAAGTGCTTATAAGAGTCTAATAACAAAATTGATCCCAAATGAGATAAACCAATAGATGCTCAATAATATTTGGCATTCAATTAATCTGAGTTTTAGAAAATTGATGACTATGCTAGTCCACATATATTAAAAAATCTATCAATCTCCCATTTGGACAACATAGACACTTAGTTTTAAACAAAATAACTCTTCAGATTAACATGACCACAAGAATGTCAACTATGAGCAAGCACGTCTAACCATCAGTCCAAAATGGAATTACAAGCATCTCAATAATGCAGAAAATCATACTTGATAAGATTACTGATATCATACATGCAAGATACTTATAATCTGGTGACCTAACAAAATGTGGTATGTGGGTCAAAGGGAAAACACAACAAATTTGCATGCTAAAAGTGTGATCAATGTGCAATTCCTTACAAAATGGCCTCGGCATCTACTAAGGATGCTTACTGAGATTCAACAAAATATCTCAAAAAAAATATCTTAATATAACAAGTTGAGACTGAGTACTAAAGTCTCCAACAATATGCCATATCATCACAAAAGCGTGCACAACAACAACATATGGCAATAATGATTTTAATGAGTCTCACACAATATAATAATTATAATTATAATGTATATTCTCCCACTAATCCAACATATCAAAACAAAACAACAATAACAACTCCATTAGAGTCCAAAAGTTTCAAAATACTCTAATGGTAACATCAATATTAGTAGGACTATCAACTCTGTGGTAAAGTAGTCAATGTGAGTCTAAAACTCACCATCTCTCTTCAACAACACAAATACTAAAATAGAGAGAAACACAATATTGCAAAGTTATCTAAAATGTGGTTGATAGTAATATATTTTATTCATTTTATAATCCTTTCACTGGGCTTCTTAAGGTTCAATTAGATTTAATTAAGTTAATTTTGTTACATTTTATGATATTAAGCTTAATTGGATCATTGAAGGAAGTATTGCTTGAATTGACCTTAATTTATCTATTTGGCAGCGTTCAGTAAATTGACTATAATTTGAATTGCAAATATTAAGTTGATGTGATTCTTATCTTGTTGGAAATCTAAGACAATTATCTACAACTTTTATAAGACCTCAAGAGCTAAATCACACGTTTAGATAATTTAAATTGGAGTTGAAGCAAGATCCAAAGTGCTGATCTTGACAGCTTGACCTCTGAGCACTCATCAGTCCATATCTTGAGCTGTAGGAGTGATATTAGGCTGAAACCAATGGCATTGGAAAGTTAAGACTCAAATCTACAACTTTCACGAAGAACACAAGAGTTAATTCGGATAGCTTGGAAGTCAGATTAGGTTTGAAAATCAGAACAGATGAGTTGTAACTAGGCCTGAACAGTGTGCAAATATTGGGTCATATCTTGAGCAGTAGGAATGATATTGGGCTAAAACTAATGGCATTGGAAAGCTAAGACAAAAGCCTACAACTTTCATGAGGACCACTTTTCCAAATTATGACGGTAGCCATGAGTTCAGCACCAAATTATTTGGGAGACAAGTATCTCAATAATTTTTCACTCATTCACAATTATCAAACAACTCCCTTGGCATTTTCCACTCATTATCAAACAATTCTATTGTCATTTTGTTTTCCTCAAGCTCTATAAAAGAGAGCATTGGCTACTCATTTTTGGCATCTTGGCCTAGAGATCAAGATCATGCTATTATATTATTTGTTCTCTTGTGGTAGTTTTCTTTTGTTCTAAATAGAAGTTATGTTTTCTTCTTTTCTCTTTCTTTCTTCTTGTTCATGAGTAATTAATTTTTATTTTGCCTAGGTGAAAGGGTGAAACTTTTGGTAATAAATTAAAGTTAAATTAATTTCTTTCTTGTACTTGAATGATGTATTATCAAGTGGTCATTATATGTGTTGTATTTTGTTTCCAATCAATTTAGAAACCCTCCTTGTAAAGTAAAGATCTTGATTCATTGTAAACAAGAGGCTGACATAATGAATACTTGAGCTCATTTACAAGTGTTAGCGTTAGTGAATAATTAAAGAAACCATAATATAATTACATATATAATCTTTTTTTACAGCAATTACATATATAATCTTAATTGAACTTTGAATGTTGCATTTTCTGATTGGAACCTCCGTTATGTATAGATTTCAATTGAGTTATAAAAATAAATAATATTGCCTTTAATTTATTACCAAGAGTGGATCTTCTAACCCAAACAAATCTTTTTTCATTTGTAAATAACTTTTATCACTTTTATTATTGTGACAAATCTTTTCCTTACCTCAAAGAATCTTTCTTCATCAATTTCCTGTGAATTGACCTCGGACTCCTGAGAATTTATTACTTGAAACAACCTACACTTGAGTTTGTAACTTATAATTCGCATAGGTGGTCATAACAATAGAAACAATATTAAGCTAATCTACACAAAATTTATTAACCACAGAGTCTCACAAAATTACTTCATTATCAACCACAAACTCTGCATTCATAATTGAGGAGATTACAAGTGTCCATATGACACTTTACAATAAGTCAACTCCTCTTTGTCATTGCAAACACAAAACCACAAAATAATTTTCACAAATAAGGTAATCTATACTTTACAAAATCACAATGACCACTTAAAAGACTTGACAACATATGAGTGAGTTTAAAATCCCAAATGTCTTATGTTAATACCTAATTTTGTCCATAAAATTTTGTTGATTAATCAGGAGCTTATGTTTCTTATGTTAAGTGATGCTTAATTGCAATGAACACATGTTTCTTGTCTTTTCTTTTATTTACTCTAATCTCATTTAAGTCTTTTTTTTTTAAAGTAAAAAATAAAAAATATGTATATATAAAATAAAAAAAAAAAAAAAATAAAAAAAGGAAAAAAGAAAAAGGGTCTTCGTTACGGTTGCAGTTTCAATTTAGTTGAAATGCAACTACACCATTACTCCATGTCAAGGTTGCAGCAGCTCCAAGGGCCCAAGGCTCAAGAGAAGCAAAAATGGAAGGTTTTCAGTGATGTGAAAGTGGGAGAAAGACACAAAGCAAAAGAAAAGACACGAAGAAGGAAGCTGAGCTAAAAAAGTCTATCTGCACCTAAGCTATTTTCTTCGGAAATTTGCAGAGGGGTCGTGTCGGTTTGGCAAAGCAGAAAATGAAAGGATTGATATTGGGGAGGATATTTACAAAGCAAGGCAGACACTAGAGGGGGGCTTCATCTTGACCACAAAGGATTTTCTCACGCTGATTTTTTTTGGCTCTAGGACCTGTTACCCACTCTCACCCACTGACTTTGATTTCTTCCCTCACCACTCCATCACCTTCATCTGGCTTGACCTTGAACTGAGTCAATTCATCTTCTTCTTCCTCCAAACCACCCATTCCCAACTAAAGCCATAACCACTCATCACCCAAACATCCCCATCAACTCCAGTCACGTAACCCCCCATCTACCAAACCCAACCCTCAACACCTTATTACCTTCTTCAAGCTTCGCAAGAACCTCAACCCACGCACCACCCACAATTGAGTCAACTCGGTGAGCCACCTCAACCACCTTCTTCCATCTTCCAACCAAAACACCACCCAACCATATAACCTCACCCAAGCTCCCAACCGTAAACCTGCAAACAACAACCCAAACACCGAGACCCTCAACCTCCAGAGCCGGCCAGCACCGAGCGGGGTCGCGAGCCAGATCCCCACCGTGCGCGAACCAGATCCGCCGTCCACCGCCCTGCTCCGCGCGATCACCTCCCTGCGACACTGTGAACCCACCGTCGTCACCCAGACCCGAAATCACCACGCGAGCCAGATCCCCACCGTGCGCGAACCAGATCCGCCGTCCACCACCCCGCGTTCCGTCGTTGCCACCTTCCGGATCTGAGTCGTTCGTCTTCGTCGCTGCACCATCACCGTGCCGGATCAACGCACTGCGTAAACCACAAAGCAACCTCCGACCGGTAACACCCCCACACCCCCAGCCAAACCCGAGACCATTGGTCCCAGTCGCAGATCCGGCTCACCGCGGCTTGGCCTCGTCCGATCCACCCTGTGAAGCAACTTGGAGCCGCCTCCGTCCGAGCCAGCACCCACCGGACCTACTCCCCACCAAGTCGTCGTCCTCCATCACCACCAATAGCCATATCCTTCAAAGACCCAAAAGGTTCCTTCATGTTCTGTTTTCATTTTCTCAGAGACAAAGTCTCTGTCTTTGTTAAAGAAAAGGCTTCCTTTTTTTTATTTTAATTTTAGTGTTTGATGCATCAAAAAAAAAAATGAAAAAATATAAAAGGATGGGTTGGGGTTAAATCTATTTTGTGATATGGGCCTTTATTTTCTTTTTAGTGGGCTAGTCACATTTTTTAAGCAAAAAAAGTAGATAGCGTTTTTTAGAAGTAGAAAAGATATGATTTAGGATAATGATATAAGTAGACAAATAGGAATGGGCAAGTGATAGAAAATAAAAAATGATAAAAACGTAAAAAATTGAAAAAATGAAATTATAAAAAAAAGGGTAAAATTTCAAAAAAAAAAACACAAAAGATGAAAATAAATTTATGTCTTGGTTTGATTCTAATTTAGTTATCTTGCCTGTTTGATGTTCTATTTAGTTTGTTGTTCTACTTTTATGCCACTTGACATGTTGCTTGAATTAATTCATTGATAATAATTTGATTTGCAGGTTTTAAGTTTTTTTTTATTAATTAAAATTAACCAACTTATAATCATTTTTTAAAGAACTACGTGACTTTGAGTTCTCCATTGCACCAAGAGATACGTAGGAGTAGATCAACACCCTAGTTCTTGTTTCAACTCCAATTTGAGTTATCCAAACGTGTGATTTGGCCTTTGAGGTCTTCATGAGAGTTATAGAGAATTGTCTTAGCTTTCTTACAATACCATAATCATATTAACCAGATATTTAAAACTCAAGTCATAGCTAGTTTACTGAACACTGCCAAAAAGATAAATTAAGGCTAATTCATGTAATAATTTTTTCAATGATCCAATAAGGTCCAATATCATAAAATGTGTCAAAACTAACTAAATTAAACTTAATTGAACCTTAAGAAACCTAGTGAGAGGTTTATAAAATGTATAAAATACAGTGTTATCAAATTCTTCCACACTAACTTTTGCACTCCTGGGCAAAACACAAGAAACAAAAACTAGGGAACAAAGAAAAATGACACAGACTAAAAAACTAAAAACTCTAAAAGATTAAATGAATCAAAAAGAGCAACTAGACATTCAAAGAATCAAAACATTTATAAGGTAATATTTCTTCGCATCTCAAACTAACAAGTAAGGAAACTTTAGTTGAAAAGAATGAATCAAGAATGATAGATCTTCACAAGATTTACTCTCAATCCCTCAAGTGTTTAAAAGGTAGGTATTTCACTCAATTCAACTCATGAAAATTACACTACCAGAAATTTGCTTATCTTTTAGTTCTCTACTACTCAAAACACATGCACACACAAATCATGAGGACTTTATTCAAGGTTGTAATAGGGTCAAGGTAAAGGAGAAAGTAATATAGATATGACAAGTTAAATACCAAAGAGAATAAAAGAGCATGAAAGCTGAGTTCAATTAACAAGCATGAAATTTCATTCCAACTCCACCTAATACAAATTTCGTTTACATATTTTTTTCCTTTCCTTTATTGCATTGTTGACTCTCTTTTTCTTTTTACATTTTTTTATTTTTATTTTTTTTATTTCTTTTACAAAAAGAACATCATATATACATTTTTTTTAACCATTCTGCACACACACTCCCACACTTGTTCAAGAACTCATCCAATGACAAAGTTAATGTTCTCTTATTCCCTAAGGTCAGGTAAGAACATAGTTTTTTCATTTAAGGCATAAAATGAGTTTGAAACAAAGAATGGTCAAATAAGCTCAAAGAGGTTAAGCAAGGAAAAATATACAAGGTTGGCTATTTAGTTAAAGTAGCTATATCAAGAAAAATGTCTCAATCATATTTATGTATGCATATGAAAATGTAGTCTCAAAAAGAATCAAAATAAGTTCTAGAGTAACAATTCCATGAGTGAGATTCACACAAGAAAGAAGAGAATGGTACAAATATTCAATCCATTCATCAATAGGCTCAAAATCTCACAAGGCATAATTCTACCATTCTCAGTCCACCAATTCAACATCCATAACCAAGCATGTGAATTTTAAGAAAGAAGACAATTTACTCAATCATGCAAATTTCTCTGAATCCATTTGCTACTTCTACACAAAATAGTTACTACTCCAATCTAGATGTGTCTCAAGAGTAAAATTACTTCCAGAGCAAAATTTACTCCTTACTCTGTCATCCTTAATTGATTTAGCTGTTAATAAATTACTGACAAACATATAAACACAATAAACATATTAATAAACACACTTCCTATTTTTTTTGTTTTTTTACACAATTATTCGCACAACTATCCTTCCCCCCAACCAGATCACAACATTGTCCTTAATGTTAAAAATTAAATCCAGACTGAAGAAATAATCATCAATATACATCAAAGAAATTATTGGGACAAAATTAAACAAAGTAATGAGGAGAAGTCACATACCTGAAATGCTTAGATGAGAAGAGAATAACTACATCTTGACAATGGTTAGTAATGACAAAAAAAAAGTAAAATGAAATAAATTAACAAGCATGCAATCAATTTTTTTTTTTGGTTCTTTTGTTTTATTTTTTTCTGTTGGCCGACACTATTTACACCCCTACACAAAGGTTCCAAAATTTGGGAGGCACTTAAGCCGACTCAATAAAAACACGAAATACTAAAAATTTATCTCAACTTTGGTAGACAAGGTCGTCTACCAAAGTCTCTGCTACATCTAGATCCTTCAACTCAAGTTATAGCTTCAACCGCTGACCATTTACCTTCTTCCAAATTAATTTTATAAGAACAAACTAAGGGACGAACACCTTTTTTATCAGCAATGCTCCAACCTTTCTTAGGAAACTCCTTAAACTTTGGTTGCCATGCCTAAGTGTCATGATCCTGAGTTTTATAAAAAATAGTAGAAATATCAACTACATCAGAGGGATTACTGATAGAATCAAACTCAGAATTGACAAGAAAATTCTTAAGGGGATCAAAATTATGGGTTGTAGAAACTCCCCTATCCATGATTGAGTCAATCATGTATGTCTGGTGGCCCTCATCATCATTTTTTGGCTTAACAAGACTTTTTGTCACCTCAGGTTCCTTGAGTAGCTCAGCATCACTACTATCTTGATTCTTTTCCACATCCTCTAGCTCATTCACACTCAAGGAGTTCATCACTTTGGACACTTGGATCTTTATCTCCTTATTTTCTTCAACAACCTTTCCATTTCTAAGGGTTATCATTGACTTGACTTGATCTATTTGTTAGTTTTCTGGACTACCTTCATTTAGACCGTACTGATGTTTGGGATTTAGTCGAGGTTGAGAAGGAAATTTTCTTTTCTCGTGAATGGTGAGTGCAGAAGAAAGTTTAGCAAAAGTGTTTTTTATGTCAATCATGACTCGAGTGTTTTGATTAATAATGACATCTTGATTTTCTATGAATGCATGCAATATTTCTTCAAAATTTTTCCTATATGGTGGGACAAAAGGTGTATATCCTTGAGAATTTTGAGAGCCCTATTGTGTCTGAGGAGGTGGTGGTTGCATGAATTGTGCTTGATTATTATTCCTCCAACTGAAGTTCGAGTGATTTCTCCATCCCGGATTGTATGAATCTAGCTTAAATCTATAATTATTGGCATTGAGTGGAAAGATAAAACATGATAGACTAGAATTTTGAGGTGGTTGTAAATACTCACGCATGGTTCGCAACGATTGATTTTCATGTTCATCATGCACACTTTCATTTTCAGCCATTGTGTTTGATGCGTGTGATTGTGATTCAAACAAATCAATGTGTAAAGTACCAAGATTAATTTTAATCAAACGACCAGAATTTAAATCACGATACCATTTAAGCATAAACAAGTAACTTAAAATAGAAAAGAAAATATACAGGTAGGAGGTATAAACCTCCCATTAAATATTAACAAGGATGGGGTATAAACCAGCCACCAAATATATATTAACACGTAGTAACAAATATTAACAAGGGTGTGGTGTAAACCAACCATCAAATAAAATAAAAAAAAAAATAAAGTGCAATAAGTAAATTACAAAAAAATAAATAAAAAAAATAAAAGGAAGAGGTTCCCCACTAAGTAAGTGCGTAAAATAAAAGGGAGAGTTTCCCACTAAGTTAGTAGTATATACAGAAAATAAAAGGGAGGATTTCCCCCACTAAGTTAATATGTACAAGAAAATAAAAGGAAGAATTACCCCCACTGTACAGAAAATAAAAGGGAGAATTACCCCAACTAAGTTAATATGTACAAAGAAAATAAAAGGGAGAGGTTCCCCCACTAAGTTAGTAAGTTAGTATGTACAAAAGAAAAAAAATTAAAAGAGTAGAAAATATATACAAAATATTTACACAAAAAATTTGTTCTTCAAATCAAGTTCCCAGCAACGGCGCCAAAAATTTGATGCGGAATTGAAAGTTGCAAACCCAAGTGCAGGTTATCTCAAGTAATAAATTTTTCGGGAGTCTGACGTCAATCCACAGGGAATTGATGAAGAAAAATTTATTTGACGTAAGGAAAATATTTTGTTACAACAATAAAAGTGATAAAAACTTGGTCACAAATAAAAAAGAATTGCTTGGGTTAGGAGATCCACTCTTGGTAAATAAATTAAGGTCAAGATTAATTCTTTTATAACTCAATTAGAATCCATACATAACGGAGGTTCCAATCAAAAAATATAACATTCAAAGTTCATTAATAATTATATACGTAATTATATTATGATTCCTTTAATCATCTATTAACATCACCACTCATAAATGGGATCAAGCATTCATTATGCCAAAACCTTGTCAACAACAAATCAAGATCTCCACTTTACAAGGAGAGTTTCTAACACCAACACTTGTAAATGGGTTAAAGCATTCATTGTGCCAATCTCTTGTCTACAACAAATCAAGAACTCCACTTTACAAGGAGGGTTTCTAAATTGATTGGAAACAAAATACAATACGTATAATAACCACTTGAAAATATATCATTTAAGCACAAGAAAGAAATTAATCTAACCTTATTTCATTACCAAGAGCTTCACTCTTTCATCCAAGTAAAATGAAACTTAGTTACTCATAGAAAAGAAGAAAGAAAGAGAGAAGAAGAAGAAGAAGAAGAAGAAGAAGAAGAAGAAGAAGAAGAAGAAGAAGAAGAAGAAGAAGAAGAAGAAGAAGAACATGACTTCAATTTAGAATAAAGGAAAATTACTACAAGAAAACCTAGTAACAAACTAGCATCATTTTTCTACCTAACACCTAACACCTTCAATGATATGCCAAGGCCTCCTTTTTATAGAGGATTAGAGATACAAAATGACAAGGGGGCTGAGTCATTAGTGAGTGGATGAGTGGAAAATGAGTGGAAAATGCCAAATGACTTTTGGTGAGTGAAAAATTATGGAGATTCCTTATCTCTGAAATCACTTAGCTCTAAAGTCATTAAATGCGTCAGAATGAGCAAATGTGATCTTCATAAAAGTTGTAAGTCTTGATCTTGGCTTCAAAATAGATATTAGAATCACCTCATTTGGCCACCTATAGCCTAAGATATGGGCCAATTACTGTAGAGTGTTCAAGCCCAATTCCAGCACCTCTGTTCTGACTTTCAAGCCCAATATTACCTACTAGACCTCCGATTCTTGAATAGTGTTCAACATGAAAGTTGTAGATATAGGTCTCAACTATTTAGCATCAAAATTTCAGCCTATTTGACAACCTCTAACTCAAAATATGACATGAACAGTACACATATGTCAAGCTGTCAAGATCAGCACTCTAGTTCTTGCTTCTACTCCAATTTGAGTTATCCAAACGTGTGATTTGGCCTTTAAGGTCTTCATGAGAGTTGTAGAGAATTGTCTTAACTTTCCTACAAGATCATAATCACATCAACCAGATATTTAAAACTCAAGTTAGAGCCAGTTTACTGAACATTGTCAAAAAGATAAATTAAGGTTAATTCATGCAATAATTCTTTCAATGATCTAATAAGGTCCAATAACATAAAATATGTCAAAACCAACTAAATTAAGCTTAATTGAACTTTAAGAAACCTAGTGAGAAGTTTATAAAATATATAAAATACAGTATTATGACACATTAATAACAAATTTGCTCTTACTTACTTATGGCAACACCCATTGATGTAAACAACATCAAAATCAATATTAAATAATAATACCTGACAACCCGTATGAAGTCAACTTAACTTGCACCTAGACATTTAATTGTCTTTAATATTAGACTTCATACATAGCAGGCTTCAAAAAATTTATAACAAGTATTTCAAAAGAACAATAGTTACAAAATCATTTTCTTCTTATAAGAAACAAAGAGCTTCAATTCATATTGATTGTGTCGCGACCGAGATAATCGCGGTGAAATAGCAACTTAAACTAAAATATATTTAACTAGGAGTCGCCACCAATTTTATTTTATTTTTAGAAAAAATTGGAAAACCCAAGAAAAATAGTCTTTGAAACCAGATTGAATTCGGGAGTCAGTTATGCATAGGGAAGGGTGGAAACTTAATCCCACAAAGACTTAACACACACTCGTCCTAGGACTGCATACTTAAATTAATTATGCAAACTCTGAATAATCTTCAAAAATATTTGTTTTACCCCTTTTGTAAAAAACTACAAAAAATAAAAATGAAAATTTAATTTTTGGCTTGACGGAATATGAGTCCCGCTCCTACGTATCCTCAGGTGCAATGAGGAATTCAAAGTCACGTAGTTCTCTAGAAAATATTGTGGGTTGGTTAATTTTATTAAATAAACTTTAAAAATTTGAATCAACAAGCCGTCGCGGCTCAGTTATTCAAATTAAAGGTTAAACAGGTGAAGCTCGCGTCACGCTAGAGACGTCACCCATTATTTATCAAATTAGTTACGAAAATTTTTATTTAAAAATTATCTTAAAAAATGACTAATTTTATTTTTAATTATTTAAAATATTTGATTTAACAAGCCGTCACGACTCAGTTAATCAAATTAATGATTGCATAGGTGAAGCTCGCGTCACGCTAGAGACGTCACCCACTGATTATCAAGTTTGTTACAAAACTTTTATTTAAAATTATCAATTAGCGATTTAACTTACAAAACAAGATAATAATTTAAATATAATAATAATAATAATAATAATAATAATAATAATAATAATAATGTAAATCATCAAGTCATCACAACTCGAGATGTTTACAAAATGCAAGGGTTAGCAAGCTGTCGCAACTCAGGTAACCCATTTTTATCTCTTTTTTTTTTAAAAAAAACTTTAATTATTTCTTTTATTTCATTTTCTTTTAACATTATTTTTTGTTTTTTTTAAAAGAAAAGAGAAAAAGATTAGCCCATTTAATTAGGCCCAATTAAAGGGAAAAAAAAGTTTGGCCCATTTAATTAGGCCTAATTACCAAAAAATGAAACTCAAAATAAAAAAAAAGAAGTTGCTTACGGTTTTGACAAAATGAGGTATTGTATTTTTCCCTTTTTGTGTGATATTTCACAGCAACCACCAGAGGACTCTAATGGAGCAACCAACGGCCGGCGGTGAGCAGCAACAAAGGCGCAGCGGTGCCGGTCCGGATCAAGTGGAGATCGGAACGATTAGCGGTCGAAAGGAGCGCGGTCAGACGGCGCGGACTAGGCAAAGCGGCAGCGTCGGAGCTGGTTCCGGGTCGGGATGTCGAACGGCTCGGTGCAAAGAAAACCAGCGACGGCGTCGCATCGGGTTCATCGGGTGAGTTGATCATGCGGTGCGGGCCGGATCGAAGCCCGGGTTCGCGTTCCGGTTTGGCGGGGGCGGCTTGATGGTGGTTTACGGTTGGGAGGTGATTGTAGATAGATTTTTCGGTGGTGGTTGTTGAAGGTTTTTTTGTTTGGTTGTTAATGGTGATTTTTGGTGAAGATAATGGTGATGAAGTTGTTGATGGGTTTGTAGTGGTCGTTTGTGATTTGGGGGTTCTGCGTGGTTGGTTGTGTGAAGTTTGTGGAGGTGAAGATGGTAGAGGTGGGAGAGTTGACCGTGAATGTTGTTACGGTTTGGGGATGGATTTGTTTGTGGGGTTTTTGGTGAAGGTGGTGAAGATTTGTGGGGGCTTTTAATGTGAAAGCAATGATGGAAGGGTATTTTGGCGAAGCAAAAGGAAGGTTGCGTAAAAAAAAAAATAGGCGAATAGTGCTTCAAGGCTGAAAAATAAGCCGCCTCGAGTGTAGGTTCGATGTATATGTTCGATCCTTTTTCGTGTGTGGGTTAGGTGTTTTATAGGAGAGGATTAGGTGAGGTGTTTGAGTTAGAATGTGATTAGGAGTTTGTTTAGGATAAGTGATGGGGTTTAGGATAAGTTTGTTTAGGATGAGTTAGAGTTAGGATGGGTTTATGTTAGGATAAGTTTGTGGTAGGATGAGTTATGGTTAGTTTAGGATAGGTTTGTTTGGGATAATTAGGATAAGTGTTTGGGAATTATGATGATTGGTGGAATTTGTTTAGGATAAGTGTTAGGATAACTAATGGGTTGTGGGTTAATGGGTTAACGGGTTGGTTTATGAGTTACGGGTTAATGGGTTGGTTTATGGGTTACGGGTTAATGGGTTAATGGGCCAATGGGTTGAAAGATTTTTTTTTATCTCTTTTTTTTTATTCACAAAATGCCCCGGACAAAATTGGGTGTTCACAGTTGCCCCTCTTTACTTGTTTCTTACTAGATAAAAAGAATAACCGTAGTTTTTCATTTTATCATGGTAAGGAATGAGTAAAGACATGAACTCGAATTTTGTTCGGGAGCAAAGAGAAACAATGCGAAGAGCGATGCGCTCACTGACATAAACTTAAGAGACAGGAGCCGATGCACTCAAAAGCAAAAGACAGGAATTAAAAGACAGGGAGCCGATGCGCTCAAAAGTAAAGACAGGAATTAAAAGACAGGGAGCCGATGCGCTCAAAAAGTAAAAGACAGGAGCCGATGCGCTCGAAAGTAAAAGACAGGAATTAAAAGACAGGGAGTCAATGCGCTCAAAACTAAAAGACAGGAGCCGATGCGCTCGAAAGTAAAAGACAGGAATTAAAAGACAGGGAGCCGATGCGCTCAAAAGTAAAAGACAGGAATTAAAAGACAGGGAGCCGATGCGCTCAAAAGTAAAAGACAGGAGCCGATGTGCTCAAAAGTAAAAGACAGAAATTAAAGACAGGGAGCCGATGCGCTCAGAAGTAAAAGACAGGAGCCGATGCACTCCAAAGTAAAAGACAAGAATTAAAAGACAGGGAGCTGATGCGCTCAAAAGTAAAAGACAGGAATTAAAAGACAGGGAGCCGATGCGCTCAAAAGTAGAAGAGCTTATGCACTCAAAAACTTAAAAATGCGAAGGCATGGAGCCGAAGCACTCAAAAACTTAAAATGCAAATGCATGGAGCCGATGCGCTTAAAATGCAAATGCATGGAGCCGATGCGCTCAAAAACTTAAAATGCAAATGCATGGAGCCGATGCACTTAAAATGCAAATGCATGGAGCTGATACGCTGCAATGGAAACATTCATGACAGTTAGACAATGCCTTAAAATCCCTTTTTCTTCTCTCTATTTTTCTCTCTTTTTCTTTTATATTTATTCTCTCTTTCTTTCCTTCCTTTTTTTTTTTCTTTTAATCATTCGAACCAATGGCGACTTTGGAAAGCTTTGACCAATCAAACCCTTGTTCACCGCTTTTCTTCATCGACCCTTTGGCTATCTCGAATCCTTTTAACCCTTTTTTTTCTTCATTCTTTTTTTTCAACTCTTCCTTTCCTTCTTGGCAACAAATCACTTCTACCAAATGTCACATTGCAAACTATACTTTGAGCTACTGAGATCTTTCAATCTAACTCAATCATTGAAGGATTGTCAGAGAAATGTCGAATCAAGTCAGTTGATCTTGAATTTATGTTATTTGAGACTTAACTTAATGAGTTAAACATGCATTCATGTATGGATAGAAATTCGTTAAATGAACAAACTTCTTTTCATTACTTTGGTAATATGATGAATATCTGGTAAGACACATGCTTAAGACGAAAACATAGAAACAAAAGCAAAGTGCAAGGGAAAGCAAATTTGCCCTAGTTTTGGTTCCTTGTTCCTCATTTAATTGATTCCCTGCAATCGTTTGATAATCCAACTGTTGTCTCTGTTGCTACTTTCTTCAACACATCTTTCCTTTAATCTTTCAGACATTTTCCCCTAGTATGGCCAATTGAACGAGAATAAAAATTGCCCCGGTTTGGAGTTTCAGACCTCCTTCCTTTGAGATTTTGCCTATTTATTTGTCCTAACTTTTGCTTAAGTCGCCTTTCGGGTTTTCGACCTAACGGACCCCTTTTTTTTTTCTTTCTCTTTTTTTTTGTACTCTAACTTTTGCTTAGGCCGCCCTTTCAGGTTTTCAACCTAACGAGCTTCCTCTTTTTTTTTTCTTTTTTTTAGGCATAGAATCTCTTGACAACATCAGTATTTACTGGCATTGGCAATTCTTCTCCATCCATATTCTGTAAAATTAAAGCCCCTCTAGAAAATGCTTGCTTAACGATGTAAGGACCCTCATAACTCGGAGCCCATTTTTCTCTAGTATCCTCTTGATTAGGGAGAATCTTCTTCAATACTAAATCTCCCGAACAGAATTCTCTAGGACGGACTTTTTTATTAAAGGCTCTGGCCATTCTGCTTTGATACAACTGTCAATGACAAATAGCTGCCAACCGCTTCTCTTCTATCATATTCAATTGTTCATGTCGAGTCTTTACCCATTCAGATTCCTCCAGCTCTGCTTCCATCAACACTCTTAAAGAAGGAATTTCAATTTCTATGGGAGAGACAGCTTCCATCCCATACACCAAGGAGAAAGGTGTTGCCCCAGTGCTTGATCGTATATTGGTACGATACGCGTGCAAAGCATAGGGTAACATTTCGTGCCAGTCCTTGTAGTTAACAACCATCTTAGCCACAATTTTCTTGACATTCTTATTTGCAGCTTCAACTGCACCATTCATCTGAGGCCTATAGGGAGCTGAATTATGATGCTTGATCTTGAAATTTTCACAGAATTTCTTAATCTCGGCACCATTGAGATTAGCAGCATTATCTGTAATTATCCTCTCTGGGATTCCGTATCTGCAGACAATATCCCTCTTGAGGAATTTCAAAAATACCCTTTGAGTAATATTGGCATAAGAGCAAGCTTCTACCCACTTGGTGAAATAGTCGATTGCTACTAAAATGAAACGATAACCGTTGGAAGCTTTGGGGTTAATCGGCCCAATGACATCTATTCCCCACATCGAGAAAGGCCATGGAGATACCATATTATGCAAGGGGAATGGAGGTGCATTGACTCGATCTGCATATATCTGGCATTTATGGCACTTTCGAACATATTCTATGCAGTCCGCTTCCATGGTGGACCAATAATAACCGCTCCTTAAAATTTTTCGTGCCATCATATGACCATTAGCATGAGTCCCACAAATTCCTTCATGGACTTCAGTCATGATTAAACGAGCTTCCCGAGCATCCACACATCTGAGTAAGGTGCCATCATGGCTTCTCTTGTATAGAACTTCCCCATTCAAGAAAAAAGCCATTGCCAACCGGCGAATAGTCTTCTTATTCACTTCACTCGCCCCAGTTGGGTATTCTCTATGCTGGATATACTGCTTGATATCATGATACCAAGGTTTATCATCTGGCTCACCCTCCACATTGGCACAATACACGGGCTCACTATGTACTTTTACTTGGATGGGTTGGACATTATTGTGGATATCCAACTTAGTCATTACGGCCAAAGTGGCCAAAGCATCTGCAAACTGATTCATGTCTCGAGCCATATGGGAAAAGGTCACTTCTTTAAACTTCTCAGTCAACTTGGTCAAATACTTTTGATAGGGCACCAACTTTGGGTCTTTAGTTTGTCATTCACCATTCACTTGATAAATGATAAGTGCCGAATCTCTGAATACTTTTAATTGCTTGATCCCCAAGTCAATTGCTACTTGTAAACCACAAGCACAGGCCTCGTATTCCGCAACATTATTAGTGCACTCAAAATCCAACTTAATAGCAACTGGATATTGTTTTCCGTCTGGCGAGACAACAACAGCTCCTATGCCACTGCCATACATATTGACTGTTCCATCAAAATACATCTTCCACGCAGACTCCTCTTTTCCTTCCTCTCCTCCTGCCATCAAAATTTCTCCATCGGGGAATTCAGATGTCATTAGTTGTCCACCCTCAAGAGGATTTTCAGCCAAATGATCCGCAATTGCACTCCATTTGACGGATTTCTGAGTCATGTACTTAATATCAAACTCTGATAATATCACTTGCCATTTTGAAACCCTTAATGAGACATGGGGGCTTTCAAATATGTACTTTAGAGGGTCCATTCGGGAGATCAACCAAGTGGTGTAATAGAGCATGTACTGCCGTAATCGTTTTGAGGTCCATACTAGAGCACAACAAGTCTTCTCAATAGCCGTGTAACGGGCTTCACAGTCATTAAACTTCTTACTCAGGTAATAAATCGCCTGCTCCTTTTTTCCTGATTCATCGTGCTGCCCCAGCATTGCCCCCATTGAGGTTGACAGTACAGTTAGGTATAATATCAAAGGATGACCCGGTGTAGGGGGTACCAACACAAGAGGGTTCATCAAATAAGCCTTTATCTTATCAAAAGCTTCTTGACATTCTTCATCCCATTTTCCTGGCTGATGCTTCTTCAACAACTTGAATATAGGCTCACAGGTGCTGGTCAGGTTAGCAATGAACCTAGCGACGTAATTAAATCTCCCAAGAAAACTTCTCACTTCTCGCTCTATCTTAGGAGGAGGCATCTCTTGTATTGCCTTTGCCTTATCCGGATCCACCTTTATCCCTTCTCTGCTAACGATGAATCCGAGTAATTTTCCAGTGGATGCTCCGAAAACGCATTTATTAGGATTGAGCCTCAACTTATACTTCCTGAGTCTTTCAAATAATTTCCGTAAGACTGCTACATGACTTTCCTTTTCTTTGGATTTGGCTACCATATCATCTACATAAACCTCAATTTCTTTATGCATCATGTCATGAAATAATGCAACCATAGCACGTTGATAGGTAGCCCCAGCATTTTTCAATCCAAAGGACATTACTGTGTAACAAAAGGTTCCCCAAGGTGTAATAAAAGTCGTCTTTTCTTTGTCATCAACATCCATGGGGATCTGATTATACCCGGAATACCCGTCCATAAATGAGAACCTATGATTTCTTGCTGTATTGTCAACAAGAACATCAATATGGGGGAGCGGGAAATCATCTTTTGGACTGGCCTTATTTAGATCTCTATAATCCACGCACATCCTGACCTTCCCATCCTTCTTTGGTACTGGCACAATATTTGCTACCCATTGCGGGTGTCTTGACACCTCTATAAATCCAGCTTCTAGCTGCTTAGTCACTTCTTCTTTGATCTTTAGTGACATATCCGGGTGCATTCTTCTCAACTTCTGCCTTTTTGGTTCTACATCTGGATATAGTGGAATTTTATGTGATGCTATTCCAGGGTCTAATCCAGGCATATCTCTGTAGGACCATGCGAACACATCAAGGAACTCTCTCAATAGTGCCACCATTTCTATACGCTCAGGATTATCTACTATTCTCAACTCTTTCTTATCTTCTTCTGTTCCCATGTTAATTACTTCTATTACCTCATTGCTCACATCAAACTTCCGCTCTGAGTATTCCAGCATTTTTTCAAATTCTTCAACAATTTCTTTCTCTTCACCAAATCCTAGATCCTCTTCATCAAACATTGCAGGGGAATCAATTGACAAGTTTTCAAGGTCCCTCTCATGAGACGAACTCTCTACAAGACTCACATCCCTGGAAAGTAATTTATGGGGAGTTGGAAAGATAAAATAGAGTAGAAATGATAAAGCAAGAGAAGGAAGTCTTTTTTTTTTAAAGAGAAACACAAGAAAAGGAAACTAATAAATGTAAAAAGAAGATAAGCAAAGAGAGTGACACAGAGGAATACTGAATAAACATGCAACTTTATTTAGTTAATTGTCTCAAATAACATAAATATAAGATAAAAACATAGCTAGACATAAATATCTGCTTGTTACAGCATGACTAGACAATTACTTGGAAGCAATAACATCAATCATTGATTCAGATTGCCAGTTCTTCAATGGCTCCTCTTCAGTGAAAGGCCGGATTACTTTGTACTCTTCAGGGCATTCTTCATGCAATGCATTGATAGTAAGATGGTATTGGGGACGAATGACTTCTTCAGGCATGATTACTTTGGTTGGTGCCGGGAATGTTTCCCTCAGGTGAGGAATATGCTTCATTTCGCCCTTATCACTCCTTTTCCCCAAAGTCATATTCTCCATTCTCTCTTCCAGAGCTGCTTCGTACCCCAATCCGAACTTGTCTAGCTTTTCTGGAAGTGAAATCGGTGTCCGAGTTCCTTGCAATTTTGAGCCCAGGCCTTTTCCTTTCTGGTACCCATTATTAGTCATAATTCGGGCCACCACCTGATTCACAGTTTGCATCGAGGGCTCACCCCCACTGAGTTCAGTTTCAACTACCTCAAAGCTATGCCACAAATTCTCCTCATCTTTCTCTCTCGCACTTTCCACATACCAAGACACGAAACCTGTTGACACCATGATTTCTTCTTCTCCGTGTATAGTAATAACCGACCCATTCTCGATGTATTTAATACTCGGTGTAGTGTAAGAAGGGCAACAAAGAAAGATGGATCCATGGTCTCCCCAGAGCATAGTGTAACCATGCTCAATGTTCATAACTTGGAACAATACCCGAAAATTACTTGGACCAATCTCTAATGGCAACGTCACCTCTCCTAAAATGCCCCTCCTATTTCCATCAAAGGCTCGCACTACTATTTCTCGAGGTGACAGTTCATCCTCACTTATCGACAATGAGGTTAGAGTCGACTTCGGTAAGATATTTAGCGCAGACCCCCCATCAATCAAAACCTTTGCAACTATATACCCTTTGCATTTAAGGGTTATATGTAAGGCCCGTGGGTTTTTCTCAGACCGAGAGGTGATCTATTCATCCATAAATGTGATCATGTTGACGTGGTTTACCGGGTCCACCATGCTGACAACATTCTCAGGGGTAACATCGGGTTTGACATAAGCCTCATTCAGTACTCTTAGCAACGCTTTTCGATGTAACTCAGATGTCAAAACGAGTGACAAAAGGGATATCCTTGCTGGAGTCTTCTTCAGCTGTTCCATCACATCGTATTCACTCTGTTTCATGATCTTCAAAAATTCTTCCTCATCTTCTTTCCCTCTCTCCTCTTCTCTTGCATTTTCCTCCTTACCCCATTCTTTAACATTCTTCTTCTTCTCTACTTCTACTTTGGGCCATAACATCGCCCACTCCTTGTAACTATATTAGTCACATACCCTTCATCCTCGGAGTATTTCAAAGAACTCGGGGCTTTGAAGTCTCTTCCCGACTCCTTTCGTTTCCACCCTAGCTTCATAATTCCATGGTACCGAGTGGGTATCATCATAAACAAATGGCATTGGCTTCTTGATCAGAATAACTACTCTCCCGGCGCCGGACTTGGTTGAGAGGTGGCACCTTCAAAGACAAAGCGTTCTACCACACCGACTTCTTCGAGGAAGCTACCCCTTGTCCAAATTGTATTATTCCCAAAGTGAGTAAATCCTGGACCCGAACCTTGAAGTCCCAACAGCTTCTCAATATCGTGTCCTGTTCCCCCACAATGGTAAACACATTTTGATTCTTCATCGTACTTCTCCTTTTCTTTTCCGATGAAGGCGGTGTCTTTGTGATATCATAACCTCGCTTTCTTCAACCCCTCAAATATTTGAGTCATCGGCGTACGCAGTTCATGACATTCCTTATTGGGGTCCTTCCATCTCTAAAGTATTCACCACATTCCTTTCACCATGATTAGGAATTGGATTGCTGACAATACTAGGTCCAGCCTCTTCTTGAATGTCCAGTTTTCCACAAGCAATAAGCTTTCTTACCGCCATCTTGAAAGACTCACAGTCTTCGATTGAGTGCCCCGAAATATCCATATGATACTTGCAAGTTAAATTTGGGTTGTACCATGCTGGAAATGGTGGTTGTAGGGGACGTACAGGGTTCCCTGAGATGAGGTGAGCATCAAACAGCCTTTGGAATAGATCTGCATCTGAGATGGACAGTTTTGGAAAAGGGGGTAGGTTTTGGGTACGGAAACGACCTTGATTTTGGAAGTTTGATCGAGGTTGTGGGTAGTTTTGGAAATTTTACGGAGGCCGAGGTGGGTACTGAGTATAGATTGGGCGAGTTGGTGCATATGGCTGAGGTACCGGGATATTGTTGATTTGGAATGGCTGTGTTTGAGGTATATTTACTGGGAGGAGCGGTTGGGCCGTAGTAGATGGGATGGTGCGGTGTCCGATAAGAAGGGTAAGTGTTTGGGTTGTATGGGGTGGTCGGTATGTAGGGTAGGATGGCGAATATCAAGGTCGTAAAGGTCGCAGATTCTCGCACGTAACTCACTTCCGCTCCTTTTTCTTAGGGGGGAACCCCTTCTTGAAACTATTTTCATTATTGCCACCGGCAATTTTTCAAATTTTTACCAAAATTTCAATTCTTTCTCCAAAGAAGAATCAAATCAAGAAAGTCTCTATAAGTGGCGCCCGCCATTGTCCCAATATAAGGGGCTCCTAAAGTTCCCAAGAAGTATGAGCACATCTCAGTCAAAGTTAATGGCGGTTGCACTTGGGCCGCATAGTTCTCCACCTCTCGGGCATATTGTTTGAATGTCTCCTCATTTTTCTTCTGCAATATTCCCAACTCAAGCTCCCGGGTTGGGGGTCAGTATCAGATTAAACCGACATCGACCCATAAATAAATTCCTTGATCATCCCAAGAGGAGATTTTTGAGAGGTCCTATTGGATACACCACTCCAAAGCAGGCCCAGTCAAACTTTCATGAAAGAAATTGATGAGGAACTTCCAATCCCTTGACCAAATGGACATTTTGGTAATATAAGCTTTTAGGTGGAAAAAGGGATTGGTGCTCCCATCATACTTGATAAATTCTGGGACTTTGAAATCCTTGGGGATGATGATGTTAGTAGTAAGGCACAATTCTTCTATCCCAAGGGGACCGTAGGTGCTAGGACCCTTGATCGCCTTAATTTGCTCTTCCATCTTTTCCATCCACTCTTCTTTCATCTTATCATTTTGAATAGCTGCGTGTCTATTACCGGTAGGAAATCCAGTTGTCATCATATGTGGCTGTTCCCACGTGAACTCAGTATTACCATGGACCTCATTGCGAGTACCTTCTAATGAATGATATCATTCTCCAATAGGAATCACTATTGATGCAGTGTTTGAGGTTCCTCCCACATAAGGTACCTCGAGTGACTCTGTGGTTTGTCCTCATGGAAGTGGTATTCGGTGGGTGCGAGTGCGCCCGGTTACTCCCGTACCACCAACTCGCCCCATCAAGGTGAGGGTCTCCCTCATGGCCGACAACATTTCCTCAATTCTTCTTTGAGATTCTGTCACCTCACTCACCCTTCCTTTCACTTCATCTACTTCCAAACTTAGGTTCCTACCTTCATTCTCAGCCGCCATTGCTGCAAGCAACCTTGTTCGAGCCCTTGTGTTATGAACACAGGTTTGATTGGTGTCTTCTTTCCTTAGTCGCGCAATGGTTTTAAATTTCCTGTGAACAATCAAAGTAAAATTTAGTAAAACAACCATGATTATTATTGATTTATTAAAGGACCATTATTAATTTGTGCCAGGCGGATTTGAGTGAGTATCTTTAATCTTTGCTCGTCATGACTGTTTCTTAGAACGTCTCGTTCAAAAGTTTGTCATGACCATTACTTAGAACGTCTCGTTCAAAAGTAGTGGATCTTCAGTGCAACATAGGATCAGAAGAACAAAAAGGCATACTTTATTCAATTGAAAAAGAATCATCAATATCATTTAAAAGGAATACATCATTTCCACTCTACTTGAAATACATCATGGTCTAGTCTAATTCCTCCTTCTCGAACGACTGCACCCTGATCATCTGCTTCATTTGTCCAACAAGATTCTTGTAATACTCAATGAAGTCATTAATCTCTGCCGGAGTCTTAAGAGGATCGACCATCTTATCCGCCACCTTTAAGTAATATGGAATGTCTGCGATTGCCGTGTTGGCTAGGCATGCCAGCTTCGAGAATTGGTCTCTCCAAAAATGGACTTCTTCTTTCCATCCATTAATGTCCTCGTCTTGTTGTCTTGCATGATCTATCATTTTCTGCAAGTCCTCCTGTCCCTGTCGCAATGCTGCTTCATACCCTGCAATCTCCTCGACAGTGCGCAACCTCTCAATTCTGATCATGTCTTCATATCTGGTTGACACTGTCTCCACTTGTTGCCTTATACTATTTGCTTGCTGAAGAGCCTTATTCTGTGCTGCTTTGGCAATTACGAGCAGCTCCTTGAGTTATTGATTTTCTGTCAGAGCCTTATCTCTTTCCTGCCCTCGGAGCCTTAGTTCCTTATTTGCAGCTTCCAAACATTTTCTGATTTTTGACATACTATCTTGCTCTGTCCGTTGCCTTTTGTTTGCTTTTTCGAGAGCATCGTTTTTCTCAGCATTTTCACGCCTTAAAACTGCACATGCCTGGCGAACCTTTTCCAACTCTGCCTCTAATTTTCTTTTTTCTTTGTTGGTTTCAACTAACTTTTCTCTTATTTCTTCATCTTCTATTGAAGTCGGAGGTAGAGACTTACTGACTGTAGAGGTTACTGGGATTTTAAAGGGTAACTTAACTTCCTGCGCCCTGTTCTTGACCCACTGCCTGTAACTTTCTTTAACTTCGCAGCTTCTGACTCCCAGCTCTTTACTCTTTCTAATAACTTTCTTCCAAGTGTCTCGCACTCTCCTAAGTGTCTCAGTACACTCCATTTGCATATCACAGACAAAAGGAGTGGTTTCCAATTCTGATGGTGGCCCCATCATGGGATAGCCTAGTTGTCGCAATGCCAGGGCAGAGTTATAGTTAATGCATCCCCGAGTACCCATGAGAGGAACATTAGGAAAACCTTCACACTGATAGACCACTGTTTGCCCTTCTTTACGCTGTGGGTACCATACAATTTTCTTTTCCTCAAGTTTGGCCAATTCTTCGGCCCATTCGCGGCCGTTCCTGGTTTTCAACTGGAGCATCTTGAGACTTGTAATGGGACATGCATCCTTGTAGCCCCTCTTGAACATGTGACTTGTGAGCCATACGAATAACATCGGTAGACAACATAAGATCCGCTTACCTTTCTTTTCATGGCGTAAAATTCGAGTATAATAAACATCGACAGAAGAAGTGGGACGATTAGCGGCATTATTCCTTCGAGCGAAAAACACATCTATTGCTGCAAAATCTATCAAGTCTTCATTACTCGGGAATAGGATGCTGCCATAAATAGTGAGGGCTAACACATCCATAAAGGTATTCCAGTCTTCAACCTTGGCTAGGTGGCGCATGTGCTCTTCTAAGTATTTCCTTGGGAATCCCTCTGCTCCTTTCCTATTTTGCTTTGCTTTTTGCAGATCCTTCACATGAATCTTCAAGATGTCTGCTATGGTTGGCATGGATGCATGGTGGCCTATATAGAGGTATGGCTCTTCCTTTTCCAATGGTAAGCCCAAGATCTGCTCAAACTCTTCTAAGGTGGGGGCCAACTGACAATCTTGAAACGTGAAACAACGCAATGGTGGGTCGTAGAATTGGGCTAGCGCGGTAATAGCTTCTACCTGTACATCCACCTCTAACAGATTCAGAATCTTCCCATATCTTGCAGTGAAGGTCAGGCGTTGTGTCTTCTTCAACATTCGGCCCAAACTCAACAGGCTTTCTGTGTCAACTTCATTGGCCTTAAGTCGCAAAGTCTTTTTCAAAACAACCTCATTATGATTTGATCCCATAGCACGTTCCATTATTAATCAAAGATACTCACTGTTAATCCTTAGGCACTTAGTTTCAACAGTCCCTCAACAAACCTAGATTTAACACATAAGAACTGTCAATGCATGGTTTTTTGGAGAAAACATGATGCGAAGAATGATGACTTGTGATGCAATTATAAGTGAGTGAGTTGTTGGTCTTTTAATAATGACTCATCTCCTCTTTTTGGAAAAGAAAATTTTAAGAGGGACGCAAGTATGGTTTGTCACATTAAAAGACAGAACAACTCACAAGATATGGATAAATCTAAAGGTAATGAAAGGTGTGCTCCCTTTGTGTCCTAATGGGGTTACCTTAAACTTGGGAATTCTATCCTAAAGATCTAAGAGTCTTTCTGGTTCGTGAGAACTTCCATGGGGTAGCTTTTCTATTTTAAAGGTCTCTAGAGCCAAGTCCTATTTCAGAATGTTGACCACGAAATAGTGGGTAAACCAACTAGGTGTGGACATTCATGAAAAAGGCACACTCTAGATGAGGTTTTCGCGATAACCAAACAGGAAGTACATCCAAAATGGCTACCACTACGCAACCTCTACTTAACTTAGGCTTCACTCAGACCCGGGTATAGGGCCCCACTCGAATGTGTGTGCTTTTATGTGTAGGTGCAGTGGGTGCTGGGAGCGTACAAACCTTCACAATCCTAAAGACTACCCACATCCTGCAAAACAAAACAAATACAAAACAAATTCCAAAAGTTTTCTACCCTAAAGTTTAGATAGTAAAACAACTAACACTAAAAATAATAAAAAAAACATCAAATAATAAAAAGAAAAAAAGGTAAAACAAACACATAAAAATCACTAAAAATTTTGCATAACCAACTTTTGTAGGCTTGACTCTCAAGTATCTCCAGTGGAGTCGCCATCTGTCGCGACCGAGATAATCACGGTGAAATAGCAACTTAAACTAAAATATATTTAATTAGGAGTCGCCACCAATTTTATTTTTTTTAAGGAAAAATTGGAAAACCCAAGAAAAATAGTCTTTGAAACCAGATTGAATTCGGGAATCGGTTATGCATAGGGAAGGGTGGAAACTTAATCCCACAGCACCCCTAACACACCCGTCCTAGGACGGTACCTTAAATTAATTATGCAAACTCTGAATAATCTTCAAAAATATTTGTTTTACCCCTTTTGTAAAAAACTACAAAAAATAAAAATGAAAATTTAATTTTTGGCTTGACGGAATATGAGTCCTGCTCCTACGTATCCTCAGGTGCAATGAGGAATTCAAAGTCACGTAGTTCTCTAGAAAATATTGTGGGTTAGTTAATTTTATTAAATAAACTTTAAAAATTTGAATCAACAAGCTGTCGCGGCTCAGTTATTCAAATTAAAGGTTAAACAGGTGAAGCTCGCGTCACGCTAGAGACGTCACCCATTATTTATCAAATTGGTTACGAAAATTTTTATTTAAAAATTATCTAAAAAAAATGACTAATTTTATTTTTAATTATTTAAAAAATTTAATTTAACAAGCTGTCACGACTCAGTTAATCAAATTAATGATTGTATTGGTGAAGCTCGCGTCACGCTAGAGACGTCACCCACTGATTATCAAGTTTGTTACAAAACTTTTATTTAAAATTATCAATTAGCGATTTAACTTACAAAACAAGATAATAATAATAATAATAATAATAATAATAATAATAATAATAATAATAATAATAATAATAATAATGTAAATCATCAAGTTGTCATAACTCGATGTTTACAAAATACAAGGGTTAGCAAGTTCAAGTCATGAACTCGGGTAACCCATTTTTATCTCTTTTTTTTTAAAAAAAACTTTAATTATTTCTTTTATTTCATTTTCTTTTAACATTATTTTTCATTTTTTTTTAAAGAAAAGAGAAAAAGATTAGCCCATTTAATTAGGCCCAATTAAAGGGAAAAAAAGTTTGGCCCATTTAATTAGGCCCAATTACCAAAAAATGAAACTCAAAATAAAAAAAAGAAGTTGCTTACGGTTTTGACAAAAGGAGGTATTGTATTTTTCCCTTTTCTGTGATATGTCACAGCAACCACCAGAGGACTCCAACGGCCGGCGGTGAGCAGTGACAAAGGCGCAGCGGTGCCGGTCTGGATCAAGTGGAGATCGAAACGATTAGCGATCGAAAGGAGCGCGGTCAGACGACGCGGACTAGGCAAAGCGGCAGCGTCGGAGCTGGTTCCGGGTCGGGATGTCGAACGGCTCGGTGCAAAGAAAACCAGCGACGGCGTCGCATCGGGTTCGTCGGGTGAGTTGACTGCGGTGCGGCTGGATCGAAGCCTGGGTTCGCGTTCTGGTTTGGCAGGGGCGGCTTGATGGTGGTTTACGGTTGGGAGGTGATTGTAGATAGATTTTTCGGTGGTGGTTGTTGAAGGTTTTTTTGTTTGGTTGTTAATGGTGATTTTTGGTGAAGATAATGGTGATGAAGTTGTTGATGGGTTTGTAGTGGTCGGGCTGTGATTTGGGGTTCTCAACGTGGTTGGTTGTGTGAAGTTTGTGGAGGTGAAGATGGTAGAGGTGGGAGAGTTGACCGTGAATGTTGTTACGGTTTGGGGATGGATTTGCTGTGGGGTTTTTGGTGAAGGTGGTGAAGATTTGTGGGGGCTTTTAATGTGAAAGCAGTGATGGAAGGGTATTTTGGCAGAAGCAAAAGGGAAGGTTGCGTAAAAAAAATAGGCAGAATAGTGCTTCAAGGCTGAAAAATAAGCCAGTTCTGAGTGTAGGTTCGATGTATATGTTCTGATCCTTTTTCTGTGTGTGGGTTAGGTGTTTTATAGGAGAGGATTAGGCTGAGGTGTTTGAGTTAGAATGTGATTAGGAGTTTGTTTAGGATAAGTGATGGGGGTTTAGGATAAGTTTGTTTAGGATGAGTTAGAGTTAGGATGGGTTTATGTTAGGATAAGTTTGTGGTAGGATGAGTTATGATTAGTTTAGGATAGGTTTGTTTGGGATAATTAGGATAAGTGTTTGGGAATTATGATGATTGGTGGAATTTGTTTAGGATAAGTGTTAGGATAACTAATAGGTTGTGGGTTAATGAGTTAACGGGTTGATTTATGGGTTACAGGTTAATGAGTTGGTTTATGGGTTACGGGTTAATGGGTTAATGGGCTAATGGGTTGAAAGATTTTTTTTATCTCTCTTTTTTTATTCACAAAACGCCCCGGACAAAATTGAGTGTTCACAGATTGTCAAGTAATTTACAAAATTAAAATATAAATACATAAGAATTAAATATACACATTCTTTTACTTCAGTCCAAAAGAAAAGAAATTTCTCAAAGTGAATGTCATAAGTACAATAAGTTTAACTTAATGTATTCATCATAAATTTTGTATCATCGACAAAAGAAGGTTTTTTTTTTAAGTTGAACTAATCAACACAATAATTTGGGCTTAAAAAAATAAATAAATCATTACAAAATGATTAAACCATAATTGGAAGAACGTTTTCTTCCCAATAATACTTGAATAATTTTAATCCTAAAATTTTTCTTGAGAAAATTAGCAAAATTAAAAAATTCCTTTGAGGATTTTGACATTTGAATAATATAAAAGGAAATCTTCAAAGTTATCATTTCAAGATACTAAGTGAAAATAATTATCACTATAATTATCACTATCATATCGATAAAATAATATTTTCTAAATTACTACGACAATACTTATAACAAAATAAGTTCAACAGGCTAGTGATTTAATACAGCACAAACAATGGTACAAAACAGAAAAAATGTTTTTAGACCTTTACAAGCTAATTATGCTTTCAACATGTCTTATTAAGACTAAAACATATCAACACAATATGATAACTATAAGGAGTTCACTATATTATAACATACTTTAGGAGACTCAACAATGTCCTCAGTAGGTCCTAACAAGCAACAACAAAGCGATGACAAATATAAAAGTTAGAGAAAATCATGCATTAAAACATTTATTATACTTAAGCAACCATAATTATATTGGTTTTCCCTTATTCAATTAGCTGAGTAATTAATTGAACTAGAGCCCTTACCATTGCAATCCCACCTAAGGGTCTCAGATTACAATATATAAGTCTCTCTCACTTGATAGAGTAAAATAGTTGAACCAATATTTTCATAATTTATGCATAAGCAATATTTTTCAAGATTTTTAAAATAATTTTTTTAACTATTTTCTCTATTACACAAATGATTATGCCAAATAATGTCATACTGAAGGATATGTCCATTACTTACACAACCCAACATTAATTGCAATCCATTCAACATTATTAATTTTTTTTATTTGACAAAATTACATGTCCAAATAATAAAATTAGATTGTTACAGAATGTCCAATTATCTCATTTGTCAAGTTTCACAAAACAATACAAATATTCAAAATTGCTTAATTTAATTCGATAAAACCCTTGACAATGAGTAACATTATATATATGTCATAACAATTTGAACTGCTATGTCATTATAATCCCGCCTAAGGCTCCCAAATTACAATGAACAAGCAAACTCCCACAAACCATTAAATATCATGTCCCTATAGCTAGTATCGAGAGGATACTAAAAACTCTAAGGGCACAATCATTTAATGCATTCAACAAAACATCAAAAATCATATTAATAAAGACAAACCGATAGGGTAAGTGCATTATTAACATAATTTTCAATGAAAATACAACAACATTATTAATAATATAACACTTTGTCATAATTGGTCTCGCAAAGGCGAGCTCACAACTATACAAAATGTTCAAAACAATTATAAATATTCTGGATGGAACTCTTAGAGATAAGATCTTACAAGATTTACTAAAACACAATACTGATCTTACAATAGGTGAGCTTGTGATCATAAGAAGTTACAATAATCAATGACAAAATTGTTCACAGAGTTCTAAATTTTTTATGCCACATCAATCAGATAATTTTCATACTCTCATACATAATTGCATATTCAAAAATAGGCATGAAAAGGGAGAAGAAAACCTTAAGAACAAATTTCTCCACTTATGCAATTATACAATATGTCAATAACTATATAAGTTTTATAACTAACCTCAGATAGTGTGTTCCCTATCTTTTTGTATAGAGCCAACAAAAGTGGATGCTAACTTAATATGATTCAAATTACCAGAACTTTATATAACTTTATAATTGGTTCACAAAATAAACTTACAAGAATATAAAACTTAACCACAATAATGACTTAATATAAACTTGTCGTCGCCTTAAATATTTCTCAATAATCAAAATTATTTTAAATAATATTCTCATAATGGCCACATTGAAAGTAATTTATTTAAATTTGTAATGACACAATATATAATAAAATTAATCACATACGATTGTACTTTAATTCTTGATAATATATATCAAAAGCACTTTAATATTGTCAATGCACAAACGTTCAATACTAAAACAATTATATGCGGCACGTGATACATTATCATGCTCTTATAATGAAAAAATTATTTCAAGAATAACTCCAAATATTAGATTGCACGATTTACGGAGTTCAACAAACTCAACTAATAAAATTGGCTTCAACAATTAAAGAGGAGCAAAATATGTATAAAAATAAATAAATTTTAATATGCTCAAGCTTATTTAAATAAGTCTTCTATAAAAAAAAATTTCTCAAAAACAATAAAGGACATACAATCAACATGAATTTCTTGGATCAAAATAATATATTTATCAATATCAATGCTTCTTATCATACAAAATAAAATATCCAAAACTATCATTTTAATTATAATTCTCACTTGTCTATTATATGTAATGGAAATAATCTCAATAATTACCAAACATCATAAAAGATAATATTTAATACTAAAGTATCTATAGCTATGTGAGAATTAATTATAAAATTTTATTCCATGATTTTGATGAGACATCTCACCTCATCACATGCTTAGAACATGAGGAGCTACTCCTTTATTTATTTAGTTATTTATCCACGATTTAAATAGCAGGTAGAAGCAAAATTATTCAAAATAACTCTAAATATATCAAATGAACTCCTAGATTTTAATTTGCACAGTAGTTTATAAAAGCGCAGTAATTTCAACATATATACAACATTATACACCTAAAACAATCCCAAAAAAAAATTATTTTGGTAATTATTTAAACAAACTTTCACCAATTTAAATTGTACAACAATCTAAAGAGTACAATAATTTCAATATAGTATAAAACAACAAAAAAAATTATTTGAGCACTCAAAGAATATCACATGTGAAAGTATGAAAATTATAATATGCCCAATTTTACACAAAAAAATTTCAAAAGATGAATTCCAAGACTATCCAATTTTATATGTACAATTCGGGTAAAAAAAATAGTTGTGACACATTTTTCTAACACCACGCAATAGTCATTCTCATGAAACTTTAAAGCCATTTAAGATTTGCGAAAATTACCAAAATTAATTATTGCGCACATGGAGTGCATTCCAAACTTAGAGTTGTGAATAATAATAATAATAATAATAATAATAATAATAATAATAATAATAATAATAATAATAATAATAATAATAATAATAATAATAATAATAATGCTTAAGGAAAACCAAAATCATAAATGATTTTCTTGTATGGTTGAAAAATTGTACAAAAAATACACGTAAATTACACATTGAAAAATTACCAAAACTTCAAACAACGAGAATCGAAAATCAATTATGAGTTTTGATTAATTTTTCAAAAGATAAATGATGTTCTTCAATTGACCAAAATTTTCATTCTCAACAAGAAGTAATTTGTAACTATAATTAAGATTAAATTGTCTCTCTGATACCAATTGAAGGAATTTTGTTTCAAACTAATTAATGACATGTCAAAATTCCTAAATTCATTTAACCCTAAATTATGACATGTATAAAATATAATGTACAAAAGATCAGGTTATAGAATCACATGTAAAGGACAAATATGAGCGCGACCATACCCGATCTTTAAAGGGAAATCGCGAATGGTGCGTGTGTGTAGAGGAGAAAAACTATCATCATTCTCTATATGCGCAAAAAACCTTGTGGCCTCAATGGAGTAACCACAATACATATAGAATAAGAATATGGGTCTCTCCTTGTGTTTACAATATGGGTTAACCTACCCATCATAAAAAACTTATACACAAGGCTCATAAACCCAATACAACATTATCTATATGAGTTTAAGTGCTTATAAGAGTCCAATAACAAAATTGATGACAAATTGGCTAAATTAATAGATACTCAACAATATTTGACATTCAATTAATTTGAATTTTAAAAAATTGGTGATTATGTTAATCCACACATATTAAAAAATTTATCGTAGGCAATTATCTATGAAATTATATGCTAGTAACTGGGAATCTATTAAGTTAAAATGCAAAATTGTAGTCCAGTGGTGCGAACACGATATATATGGAATCAACAAAAGAATAATACTTTATTAAACATGAAGGGGAATCCTCACGAACAACAAAACCGGCCAAATCCTCACTAAGGATATCTATCTATTATTAAACACCAGAAACAAGCCTCTGGAAAGCCACACCAGCCAAATCCTTACGGATATCTATTAAACATGGAGGGTATCAAAGAAAACATTCTCGCCAAGCTCTTGAGAGTGAAAGAATTATCCTTTCTTCCACAGTTTAAAAGTAAAATGAAAAGGATTATTTAATTTCTCTTTAAAAAAAAAAAAAGAAGAGAATGAATAAGATTCACCGTCCCTCTATATATGCTCTTTTTTCTTCCCTTGCCTTTAAGACTGCCAGATAATTTGTATTGAAAAGAATCTCTAGCCCAGATATTATTTATTATTGTCATAAATCAACTCTCTTAAAAATTTAAACTATTAGATAATAACAGAATTAAACTTCGAAGATTAAGAGGAGCACTACTATTTCCTTTAAATCTATCATTTGAATTATTTTGATGAAATTTTACAACATAAACTAATATTTTCGTCTTAAAGATACTCAAGTTTTTTTTTTTTTAAAACTTATCATTACTTTTAAAATGAAATTCAGTGCTCCCTTCGAACCAACGTGGCTCCGCCACTGCAGGTAAGTGAAGGCCAATAATAGTTTTTATTATATCTCTATTATTCACCGTGCATGTTGGTTGCTTATCTTAACCCGAATAAAGCTCAGTAGATCATGATGTTCTTGAGGAGAACCTTCATTTCCTATCCAGTTTTCCGACAATGTTGGTCTTAAATATGAACATATTCCGTTCATTAATCAAGACTAGTAATTAAATAAGATGCAGCTCAAATTAATTAAGATCACCATAATAATTGATTGATGATGATATATGTGTGTGTGCCTTCATTAAGGATATGTTTGGATTGGTAGGATTGAGTAGAATGAAATGGAATGAAATGAGATGGAGATAGGTTCTATTATTTAGTTATGTTAAAAAATGATAGAATGAGATGAAAGAGGGTAGGATGAATCTCATCCTATCCCACCAAAAACCATCAATTTTCTTTCCCCCACTTAATTTGGGGGGTATGAGATGGAATCATCTTTTTTATTATAATTATAATTAAAATTTTATTATATTAACCTCATACCCTAAAATTAGTGTATTTGCAATAAGGGTATTTTAGAAAAAATAAAATTATAACTCTTATCATTTCATCCACTTTCTAAACAATGAAATGATATCTTTACTCCATTCTATCCTAAAATATCCAAACAATAGAATGATATTTTTATCCCATTCTATTCCATCTCATCTCATTCCATCCTATCTCATTTCATTCTATTCCATCAATTACTAAATATTCAAACATAGCCTAAAAGGAAAAAAAAGTCATTTTAAATTAATTACCAGGTGAGGCCTAGAGATAAGGTTCTTCTAATCCATAATAAAGAATATTCTTGGTCCCCACTACACGTATAGGTAGTGCTGCATTGCAGGGGAAGCTAAAGAATCACTTTTGCTTTCTATATAAAAGGGACTTGGGCTTCTTGTTTTGAATCAAGAAACAAGATAATACTAAAAAAGAAGCATCAATTTACCACAAAAACTAGTTTTTCTCTAGTACTGTTTTATTGAGAATCTATGGCACCTCCAGCAGACCTCAGAGAGATCGGTTTGGAAGGCTTTGCTCTGATAGACAAGTTCTTTGGTGCACCGGCACCCCAAAGGCCGATTGCCAATGGTGTAATTCCTGCAAGACAAGGACGTTGGGTGGTTCAAGTGGCCAATGATGAGATAGAAGAGGTTGCCATGAATAGCAGAGAGGTAGCTGCTCGCTTTGGTGGGATAATGGTTGTGAATTACCCCAAGGGAAAACCACAAAATCGTGTTGGTAGATCATTTAAACATTAAGCATTATTATCAGTAGTTGGCTTCAAGTGGGTCTTATATACATACTCTTGTGTAATATATACATTAATACATTATATCAGCATGTAGGACTAGGAAGCAGCTCAAAGACCTGCATAATATATTAAGGTCTTCTGCAGAATGCAGCTGGGAACTGATATATATTTAAGTTCCCTGTTAGTTTGATCTGGTGTCCTATAATATAACTGGAAGTTAATTATGGAAGTGCATAGTGCCTTTTATCTACTGTTATTCGGTGTTCTCGTCAATTTTTTTTTAAATTTTTTTAATGATCTGTATAAAGTAGCTATCAGTTACCAAAAGTTCTTTCCTCTATGAATTTGACATGGAGACCCTTGGCTTTGTCTGAGTATAAGAGTTTAACATAAAATTCATTGGAGTTCTCTTAAGTCAAATTACTCTTCTATTAGCATTGATCACTCCTCAAGTTAACGGTTGGCATGCAAATTCTTAGTCAAGTAATCTTCTTAAGTATTTAGAAACCATTTTATCCTATAAACTAGCTTAGATTATTAGTAAAAGATTGAAACCTTATAACAGCAAATAAATACTGTGATATGAACTAAAATTCATACATAATATCCATCTCATTTGCCTCTTGAAGCCTGAAATGGCGGTTCTTAGTTGCCCACTTTCTCTATTTGGAAGTTTCAAATTTTCATTTTGGATATTTCTTCTGAGAAAAGGAACATATATACCTCTTTTCATCCGACAATTAACGTAATAATACTTTCACAGAAGTAATGTCACAAAACAAAAGCTGAATGGCTAACTAGTCGATCTCCTTTCAGAGAGAAAGCCGAGTGCTCGATCACATTTTGTGCAGGGGCGTCCATAAATATCGTGCAAGGCTTATTTATATTTTTTGTTTAAAAACAATGAGAGAATCCTAATCTCTTATAAAACCATCCGTTGATTCTCCATAACTCTATGACTTTTTGTGCAAATTCGTTTTGTAAGTGTAATATTAGTCGTTAACAAATTAACGAGAACAATATTATGTTGGGTACCAGAGTTATGGAAACAGTAACACACAATTAAAATAAAGTTAAAAAAATTAGAACTGACACAAATATTTAACTTGGAAAACTTCATTTACACTATGTTTGGATGATAGGTAATAAGGGGAACGGAAAGGGAATGGGGGGAACGGAAATAACTTCCCTTGTTTGGGAGTTTTAAACTGCATAGGAACGGAACGGAACACATGGGGAATCATTTCCCCCATCTTCCCCTCAAATACCCAACTTTTGTCTTGAGGGGGAATGAGAGGAACATATGGATAATTCCGTTCCGTTCCGTTCCGTTAATGAAACTTCCAAACAGAAAGAATAGAAACTATGTTCCATTCCATTCTTTTCCATTCCATTCCATTCCTATCTATTCCATTCCGTTCCGTTAATGAAAAAACATCCAAACACAGGGTTAATGATGAGGGAAAAACTACGAGCAAAACTAAAAGGTTTTCACTATGTGAAAAAAAAATATTACAACTTCTCTCTAATTATAAAGAGAGAACAATAACATTCTCTCTTGAGATAGGAGAATATACCTCTCTATATAAAATAAGAAAGACTCTCGGAAGACACTATATGATATTTCTCTATGAAAATGGGATGATTGAAACCATTGAAAGATGCCTATATTTATAGGCGAGAGCCTCCTCCATTGAGCTACTCTCCACCGAAAGAGAAGAAGAAAATTTCTCTTCTGTCAACTATCACCTGCCTTCTTTTTCAAATCCACCGAAAGCTTCATTATTTTTATTGAATTCTAGCCATCCTTTTTTTGACTTTTGTTTGTCTTCTTTCTTTGATTTCAATGTCACAAAAGTGGTTTTACGACTTTACATTCACGATCTCCCACTTAAAGTCACTTTTGGTGAGATTTCAAAACCTTTCTCATCTTGCCAATTTCATGCTACCTACGTTTCTGATAGGTCATAAGAGGATCTACACCATTTAAACTTATCAGAACTAATTAGTTTTGTCATAACATCTGCTAGGTTCTCTGTGGTATGAATCTTTTGCATATCCACACTCCCTTCTTCTACTACTTCTCGAATAAAGTGATATTGAACTCCTATATGCTTTGTCTTAGAATAAAAGGCTGGATTTCTTACAATGTGCAAGGCACTCTGACTGTCACAACACAAAGGAATCTTTTGTTGCTTGTGCCCGAGTTCCTCTATTAACCTTTTAATCCAAATTTCTTCCTTGCATGCTTGCGTAGTTGCCATATATTCAGCTTCTATAGTAGATAAAGCTACAACAATCTGTAACTTTGATAACCAGCTCACAGCTCCTCCTGCAAGTGTAAACACATAGCCTGTAGTAGATTTCCTTTTATCAAAATCACATGCAAAATCTGAATCAACATATCCCTTGACAACAAACTCTGATCCTCCAAAACATAATGCAGCACCTGAGGTCCCTTTAATGTATCTTAGGATCCTCTTAATAGTATTCCAATGCTCTTTACCAGGATCTGCCATAAAACGACTGACCGTACCAATTGCTTAAGCAATATTTGGTCTAGTACAAATCATAACATACATAAGACTTCTCACTGCTGATGCATATGGTACTCGAGACATTTCCATCCACTCCGCTTCATTGCTAGGACACATACTTGAGGATAATTTATAATTGATAGGAAGTGGGGTAGAGACTGACTTACAATCTTGCAAATTGAAGCGTCACAAGATTTTCTTCAGGTAATTCTTTTAAGAAAGCCAAATCTTCCTATCTTTTCTATCTCAGTGAATTTGCATCCCTGAAATCTTGTTTGCTGGTCCCAAGTCCTTCATATCAAACTCCCTAGCCATCTGTGCCTTCAATTCTTAGACTCGATCTTTGTTGGGGCCTACCACCAACATGTCATCCACGTACAACAGTAAGATGATAAAATCATCGTCACCAAACCTCTTGTAATATATACAATGATCTGAACTCAGTCTGTTGTATTTGAGGCTAATAATGAAGAAATTAAATCTCTTGTACTAATACCTTGGTGCCTGCTTTAGACTGTACAGAGATTTGGTTAACCTGCAAACCAAGTTTTCCTTGTCTTTTTTCTTCAAAGCCTTTTGGTTGGAGCATATATATCTCTTCTTCTAGATCTCCATGAAGAAAAGTTGTTTTGACATCTAATTGTTCTATATGTAAATCAAATATAGCACACATAACTAGGACTACTCTGATAGTGGTAAGTCTGACAACTGGAGAGAATATCTCATTGAAATCAATTCCTTCTTTCTGAGCATACCCTTTGACCACTAGCCTTGCACGATATCGTTCCACTTAATCGTTGCCATCTCGTTTGATCTTATAGACCCATTTGTTATAAATGGTTTTCCGTCCCTTTGGAAGTTCAACAAGTTCCCATGTCTTGTTTCTATGTAGGGCCTCTATTTCTTCTTGCATTGCTGCCATCCATAGAGAAGTATCTGAGCTACTCACAGCCTCTTGAAAGGTTGACGGCTCTCATTCTTCTGTTAGAAGACAATATGTATTGTGGCTTGCCATAACATAGTCTGAGTGCCATGATGGTTGCCTTATCTGACGAGTTGATCACCGAACTTCTGTATCCTTGGCCTCAAATGGTTCTTGTTCCTCGTGCTCTAGTTCTTATTCTGTTTCAGAGGAATCTTCTTCTCTAGCTTTTCCATTTATCTGTACCGTAGTAGTCTCTGTCAAAATGCTGACATCTTCTTGTTTACTTTGCAGTTCATTTTCTGCAAATATCACATCTCTGCTGATTATAACCTTGCGGGCAGTGGGATCCCACAGGTGATACTCCTTAACACCATCAGCATAACCCAAGAATATGCATTTCCTGGATTTTGGATTCAGCTTTGTTCTTTCTTGGGAATTGTACATCACATATGCAAGACATCCGAACACATAAAGAGAAGAATAATCTGTTGGCTTGCCATTCCACATCTCCATTGGTGTTTTTAAACCAATTGCAGTTGATGGCGACCGGTTTATCACGTAACAGGCGGTTTTGGCTGCTTTTGCCCAAAAAGACTTGGCTAGGCCTACAGTTCGCAACATAGCTCTTGTTCTTTCTAAGAGAGTTCTATTTTTCTGCTCTGCTACACCATTTTACTGAGGTGTGTGTGCAACTTGTAAATTGCCTTTGAATACCCTCTTACTTGCAAAATGCGAGAAAATTGCCATCTGTATATTCTCCTCCATTATCTGTCCTTAAGCACTTGATCTTTTTTTTAGATTCAAGTTCTACTCTTGCTTTGAAGTCCTTGAAGATTGGAAACACATCTAACTTCTTCTTGATTGGGTACACCCATAATCTCCTGGAGTAATCATCAATCAATGATACAAAGTATTTTACTCCTCCTAAGGACATTTCTGGTGACTCCCACACATCAGAATGAATCAAGTCTAGTATGCGCTTGCTTCTAGCAGTTGATCTATCAAACTTTAATTTATGCTACTTGCTTGTAACACAGTACTCACAAAGAGGTAAGTTTACTGATTTGAACCCAGGAAGGAGATCACATTCTGCAAGAATCTTCAAACCACGTTCTGACATATGACCTAATTTGCAATACCATATTATCGTTGATTCTTCTTGGCCGGCTGATGCAACTGATGTGTTTGCCTTTTGCAACGTCTATCCCTGAAGCATGTATATATTTGCCCCAATCTTTTCTGCTTTCATCATTATAAGAGCACCTTTAACCACCTTCAAGATCCCACCTTCAATGTAGGTCTTGCACCCGAGGTCATCCAATTGCCCAATAGACAATAAATTCTTCTTTAAACCGTTCACATGTTGTACCCCTTAAATTGTGTGAACGGTACCATCGTGTAATTTTATTTTGACAGTACCAACTCCAGTAATCTCCAAGGCATGATCATTTCCCATGAACACAAATCCTTCTGAGATAGGTTCATAAGAACTAAACCAGTCTCGTTGTGAAGTCATGTGCCATATTGCTCTTGAATCCTTTGAAACCAATTGTTACTTCGCTATAAAGGATTTCTCTATCATCAGAGGTACTTGCAACACATCTTTGAGAGGTTATTGCTTCAGGAGCTTTTCCTGCATTTTTCTTTTTGTACCAACAATCTTTCTTCAAGTGTCCTCTCATGCCACAATGGTAGCATTTGAAGTTCTTCCTTCTTCATGACTTTGATCAACTCTGATCTCGGCTCCCACTAGAGCCACGTTCCGTTGATTTTTCCCTCGTCATCGACAAAGCCTCTGCTTGTTTTGAGCTTTCTAATTTGTCTTCCTTGTTCTTCCATCTGGATTCTTCTTCAAGAATACCAACAACAACATCATCAAATTGAAGACTATCAACAATATTATTATTTGTTATGTTGATAATAAGTTGATCACAAGAGTCAAGTAGACTTTGAAGTAGAAGTTCTGCATGTTCATTTTTCACCATGTTGTAATCTGATGCAGTTAGCTGGGAAAATAGTGTGTTCAGATTGTTGATGTGATCCGTTACTATTGTGGATTCACTCATTCGAATAGTATAAAGCCTCTTTTTTAAGAATATCCGGTTGTGATGTGACTTAACCTCGTACAATTTGGTGAGTGCATCCCAAATCTCCTTTGCCGTCTTCTTTTCTGCAACACTTGACAAAATTGAATCTGTCAAAGCTAGATGCAGGTTGCTAACAGCATTGTTATCCATCTCCTTCCACTTGTCATCAGGTATCCCAGTGAGTCTACTTTCAATTGCTGCTAAGCAATTATCCTTCCTTAAGATTGCCTTTATCTTCAGTTTCCATAAGGAGAAATTACTCCTATTAAACCTCTCAATCTCATATTTTGTCGCCATGATATTGATAACAATTTGTTTCTCAACTGGACCGACTTACTCTATTTCACCATGAATAGTATCGTATACATGAACAGTATTATATATATATATATATAGTATCGGGACAAATTTCTCATACGTTAACAATACTGCAAAAGTATACAACTACACGTGAGAATAGTAACCATGAATAGTACCCGCAATATGAATAGTAATCGTAAACAGTACCCGTGGCTCTGATACCACTGTTGGATACCAAAGTTATGAAAATAGTAATACACAACTAAAATATAGTTGAGTGATAACTCCATGAAATGTAGTTATTTGTGCCCCATAATTGTGCTTCAAAGAATGCTATGTCCTTATTATTATGCATATATGAAAAATTTTATGCTTATATTGGTTAAATTCCTTTTGGATATCTCTCTATATGATTATGAGCAATTTGTGTGTATTCGTTAAATGATTAAGTGAATGTATAACTTTTATTTAACTTGGTAATTTTCCTAATTAGGATGGGTTTAAAACAAAGAAATTGGAGCGATTCAAAACTCAAAAGCTCAAGAGAAAGACTAAGTGGCATTCCAGGCCAGAGGGCCGCGGCGCTCACTAATGAGGACCGAGGTGCAAAGGGGCATCATCAAAATTGTCATATTTAGACCCGAGGCGAGAGGGTCATGGCACCCACTAATGGGGGCCGCGACTCTAGGCAACCGACTCAATACGGGCCGAGGCGCTCACTAATGAGGGCCGAGGCGCTTGGCGGAAGACTGAGCCTATATATTAGATTTTTCACATTTTTCTCTGTACTGGGCCGCCTCTCTTGGCCGCCTCAGCCATTTTTCTTAGTTTGCTCTCTTTAGTTTTAGGTTTTAGGTAGTTTTAGGTTAGAAAGCTTTGGCTAGATCTCCATTGATGGTGGATTGGAGGCTAGGAACATGGATGGAGGAGGATTCAAGTTTCAAAGGCAAATCAATGAGCTTTCTTTCTCTTTTCCCTTTCTTTCTTCTCTTACTTATCTTCCTTGGATATGATTTTACTTGTATTTTCATGTTCATTGTATAGCTGAGCTGTATTTAGGGATATTTTGGATCCTTTTCTATATATATGAATGATGTGTTCTTCTCTGAGTTGGTATGGATGTTTGGTTTTGTTCTTCTATAATCTATGCTTAATGTTTGCTGTTGGTTGGCCATCAATTGCATGATCCTAATATTTCAAATGAACTAGACATAGGGATTTGTTAATATGGATATGGTATGGTTGATGCATGTTCAACTTTTCAGTTGATTCGCTAATAAGATAGAAATATACCTATTAGTCATGCATAGTGTGTGATTGAGAATAGATCGTTCAAGAGTGAATTTTGTGTTAACTCTCAAGGAAACTTAGTAAGTTGGGTAATTAAAATTAGGGTTGATTAACCTAGACATAAGCTTTTAGCTAAATCAGATTCTCAAGCTAACCTAATCAGTGCATTCATGTTAATGAGGAGGATTACATGTTGTTGGTAGATGTAGTGGGTGAAGAAGGATTCCCTGAAATCTAACTGTGTATCTTTATTGCTTTCTATCTTTACTTTCTTTATTTTTGTCCTTTTTTATGTTCTTGGATAGAATGAGGTAAACTATTGGTTAATACTTAGCATTGGAAGTAAACTTATCCTCGAGGGAACGATCTTTACTTTTCACTTTATTACTTGGATGACTCGTGCACTTGTGGCCTATTTTGGGACAAACAAGTTTTTGGCGCTGTTGCCGGGGATAATGCATTACTTCTATATTGCTAATATTGACAATGAGTTTGCTTAGTCCTAATTCAAGTTTTTATGTTTTGTTTGTTGTAAATAGTTTTAGTTTTAAGTCTTTATGTTTTTGTTGTTGATTTGTTTAAATATGTAGTTATAGTTTGATTTTGTGTTTTTGGTATGTTTTTGTTATACATTCTGTGTTTTAAGTTTGTAGGCACATTCTGTTGGTGTTGGAGGCCATATTGAAGCAGAAATGGCAGTAAAAGCCATTTCCCTACAGAATTCTGCAGGTTGAGTTCTGAGCGCCGCGGCCCCGGTTAGCGAGCACCGCGGGCCACGTGCGATTTTTCTACAGAATTCTACAGCTTTTTATCATGCTGCGGCCCAACACCCGCTTTTGTTTTTTCTGTTTATTTTCTTTGTTTTTCTTTATTTAGTATGCTCAGTGCTAGTTTAATTGCTATTTTGATATGCTTGGGTACCCTATAGACCATGTATAGCAAGGAACACATTCATTTTGATTTGGGGAGTATATTTACATGTTTTCACCTTTAATGCTTAATGTTTACATATGTTTTGATATTTAAAGTATGTGCTAGTGATAGTAATCATGCTTTCATGATTATATCCTATTTTGGCTATTACTGGTGAGCTGTTGATGCAAGTTTCAATTTTTCACACTTTGTACATGTTGTTATGAATCCTTGAATGATAAATGATGGATCTTTGGAATGCATAACATATTTCCATTTGCTAGTGTGTGATGGTTAGCCAATGATATTGTTGATACCCAATTTTACCCATTTTCTTTTATTTTCGTTTTATTTAAATTAAATTTCTTTCTTTCTTAAAAAAAAGAAAAAAAAGAAAAAAATCACTACGGGTCAACCCATGACCCAATCTCCATCTCAACCCATAACCCAATTCCTTTCCTACTGCTGCAGCCCTAGCCTCCACAAACAGCTACACTAAATTGGATTAAAAACTTTTGTCAGTTTTCTTTTCCATTTGTATTCCAATCGTTGCAAATTGAATGAAAAATTATTGCAAATTAATTGGTAATGGCATCTCAGGCAGAATAAAAAAGGAGAATCATTCAGAAACAAAAAAGGGGGGGAGACAATCAGAGAGCAGCCACAGAATCACACGGACTGATTGAGCAAAAGAATCTTCACTCTGCCATCACCATTTTTGTCTATCCTTAACCCATAAAACAGCCCCTGCATCACTCAAACTCCGCTGCCACCATTGTTTAAAATCACCCACAACCACCATTTCCATTTTCAACCTCCATAACAATTACCCACAACCCAAAACCACCGTCATCCCCAAAGACGAGAACCCCAGATCCGACCTCCACGCGCAACCACGTCACTCCTCGCCGGAGCTCCGCTGCGCTCCACCGTCGTCCTCGAGTCGCCAGCACCCCGTCGCTGCAGACCAGCAACCTTAGACGACCTGAGCTGCGCCTCCATCACGTGGCCTCACACGAACTGACCTCCCATCCAACTGTCCACCGTGAGCCTTGTTCTCCTCACATTTTGTTGCTCTATTTTCGTTTTCCATTTACAGAGACAAAAGTCTCTTTGTTTCTTTTGCTTTTTCGTTACTATTCATGCCTATTTGCTTTTATTATTATCATTTTGGTGCTGGGTGGTCACGGTGACCACCCACTTTCTTTTTTTTTTTTTGTTACTTTTTACTTTTGCTTTGGCCTTTTCCCTACCTTTTTTTTTCATGTGAAGACTTTTTTTTTCTTTCTTAAAAAATAGATAAAAAAATTAAGATGAGTATTTGGGGTATAAAATAAAAAATAATAAAATTGTTTTCTTTAAAATAAAAAAATAAAAAAACATAAAATTAAAAAATGTAAAAAAAGGGGATAAAAATAAAAAAAATGATGAAAGTTAATTTGTGGGTTGGTTTGACTTTATAGTTTATCTTTGTCTTTTATAAATTATCTTATTGGTTGTTATGATTTTTATACTTGGTTAGTATATGACTTTAATTTAATCATTTTTGCGTAAATCACTGGTCGATGACGAAAAAATTAGGAGAGGATCGGAGCGCCGATCAAGTACACTCTTCCCGATAATCTTGAGGCTTTATATTAGATTTTGCCAAGAGCGCCGTAGGTCTAATTCTCACACTAAATTAAAATATTTTCTAAATAAAATACAACCTTTTTTTAAAATTGAAATAAAATCTTTTTTTGTAAAAATAAAAAATCCTTAAATAAAAGGTGAACAAATTCATACGCTTTTAACATCATGATTGTGGTGAATCAAAGTTTTATTTTTTCATAAAGACATTTTTTTTAGAAATTAATACAAAAATCTCATTGTGCCTAAAAATATTTTTTCTTGATTATGAATGAGGTTTATTTGGCCATTTACTTTAAAAATCATTTTCTTACCTTAAACAAATTTCTTTGAGTTAAAATTATTCATTGAAATATTTTTTTTTATTTGGCCATTTTATTTTGAAAATTACTTCTCTTCAAAAAGATAAAATTTTAATTCACCACTTTTATATAATATGTTGTAGACTTAGAATTTGTTCTAAAATAATGGCTATTTAGCCACCCATTCCATGTCTTAGTCATTTATCATCTTTGATAACATGCATGACAAAATGGGACATACCAAAATAAAAACAAAAATAATTTTTTTAAAAAAGGATCAATTTAATTAATCTTGCAAATAACATTAGATTAAATAGGTAACCGTTCTTAGAACGAACGGTGTAGGATGCTAACACCTTCCCTACCCGTAATCAACCTCCGAACCACGAACTCTTAAATGCAGACCATCTTTTAGGTGTCCAATTGCACCATTCCATTTAATGGATAAAGCGATTGGTGGCGACTCCCAACACCCCGAGGTCCTATTTTCCTCTTTTCTTTTTATTTTCGCGGCGCCCTTCGGGACGGTTGCGACAGCTGGCGACTCCACTGGGGACTGTTAGAGGGTTAAACCTTATTTTAATCTCATGTGATTTGCTCTTTAATTATGTTGGTCCATTTTTGTTTTATTTGTTTATTTGTTATTTGTTTCATATTATTGTATATTTTGTTTGTATTATATTTATTATATTTCTGCTTTGTAAATAAGCTCTCTCATGTACACTTCCACACACAAGCTCTATACCCGAGCTCAGTACCTTGTAGGCTTAGATAGAGGGTGAAGTAGTGTTGCTTTGTGGGACTGTTGGTCTCCGTTTAGGCACATGAAAACCCCTCGCTCAAATTGAACTCTTTCCGCTTGTAACCTATCATGGGTGAGGATGGAGGACTCTTGCTAGCCAAAGTGTTGGTGACAGCAAGGGACAATTTGGGGACCTTTTGTCCGATAGGGGTCTAGAACCAAAGCTCTCACTTGTAGATATAATCTTAGAGCTACCATCGTTCATAGAACTTATCCTGCTGAACGGGTACCAAGATTAGGTACCCCTTTTCCTTTAACATATGAGGAATTTCTGTTTATATTTTATTTTATAATTGTTAACTTTTCTTTTATCTTGCATTTGCATATGTGGTCCAATCCTATGAAGATATCGATAAACCTCAAGGATGAATAAGGGAAAGATGACTCTAATGTCTGAGGTGGCAGAGAGTATCAGGGCTGTCGGTGAAGAGTCTGCAAGAATTCAAGCCAAGGAAGGAAATAGTTTGCATCGCGAGGATGTTCCTTTACCTCTCTTAAAGTGGAGCCATGACTTTGAGCAAAATGACCTAAGGAGGCTCTGTAATGTGTGGTGTAGCATGAGAAGACAATGAGAGTTCAATGACAAGTATGGAGATATTGCAGCTCTCATGTTCATCACCCTTGACCTCCAAATGTTGAAAGTTATGCTCCATTTTTGGGTCCCCGCATACCGGTGTTATACTTTCTGACAATTTGACTTGGTGCCAACGATTGAGGAGTATGCTAGGCTTCTTAATAGAGACGACATGCCAAAGGACAAAGTGTACTCACATGACCCTAAGAAGACGCCAAGAAGGATGCTGTCCAAATTGATAGGGATTCATGCCAATGAATTGGACAAGTACATGGTGGATGAAGGACGAAGTCTAGATTCGGAGTTCTTGCTTAGGATGGTTGAAGCTCAAGTTGATCAAAGTTTTGGTTTAGTAGCACTAGCCCTCGTTATTTATGGGTTAGTAATTTTCCCGAGATGGAAAAATCAAATAGATGGACATGTGATCAATTTGTTCGAGCAGATCGAGCATGGGGTACACCCAGCCCCACCAATTTTAGCCGAGACAATTCGATCCTTGAATTATTGTCGAGTCCATCAGAAAGGAAGATTTTGGGGATGTGCACCATTACTGACAGTATGGATGCTTAGTCATATGCCAACCTTGAAGTGCTTTAACTATCCAGAAATTGATCTGAAACAGTATGTCATACCTAAGCACCCGCTCTCTCTATATGGTCATGACAATTGGCCTCCCCGAACTCCGACGATGAGGCAATGGATCAGTTTTTTCATGGAAATAAAAGAAGTGGTCTGGAAGGCCAAGTGGTTTCCTCTCACTTATACCATATATAGATGTGGAAGCAAACCTTGGGTTCCACTTATTGGCCCATGGGGAGTAGTGGGCTATGCTCCAGCTATGGTCCGAAGACAAATGGCATCTCTGCAATTCATTCTGATGACTCATGGGCTGTCCAAATTTGAATTCTCGTACGGCAATGAAGGAACCAGTCATAAAATAAAAGAAGTCATTGAAGATTGGAAGGACACAAGAAGTGTGAAGCCCGGTCTCTCATCGTCTGAAACGACACCGGAATACTTAATTTGGCAGGCTAGTAGGAGGAAGGGGTTTCTTGCTCCCAAGGTGCAGGGTCCAGAGTTACCAATGCACTAATTTAATGAACCCAATGACTACTATGCTGAAGCAGAGGGGCGGTACGAAATCATTTATCAGGAGTGGACCACTGAGAGAAGGTCCTTGAAAGATCAACTTAGCACTGCAAGAAGAAAAATCCAAAGTCAATAACAGGAGACAACTTCTAAAGATATTGAAATAGAGAGGTTAAGGAAAACATGTCAAGCCCTCGAAACAATCATTCAGGGGAAGGATGGTCAACTTCAAGAATTCAAGAATGAAGTTAAAATCTTGAATCAACATTTGGAAAAGCATGTTGAATGGTCTACTTTCTTGGAAAGTAAGAAGAATTGGTTAGAGGATGATGTTCTTTTCTTGACTAATGAAAAGAATTTCTATCTTAATGCAAGCCAAGAAATGGAGCGGAAAGCCGAAATGGTCATTGATAATATGAGGGAAATCTCCAATCATTTAAGAAAGAGAGCAAGAGAAATCATCAAAGTGGAAGCCAAGCTAGCACCAGGAGAAAACCAAGATATTCTGACTCGGGTTAGAAAGGATCTTGACTTCCTAGGAAAATTTCACTGAAATTAGTCTCTTGTTCTAGGAATGCTGATGTAATTTAGAGTTAGCATGACTCTTTTGTAAAGCTAACTCCTCCATCTGACTTGAGGAGTAGCAAGAATCAACATGTGTAAAACTATCTATGACCATAGAGCTTTTCCCTTTAAACGAATGAGGTTTATCGATATCGCTTGCTACTTTGGATCATGTCTCTACATGCATAGTTTTATTTTTGTTTGCATTTTCTTTTCCTTTTATATGTTTTCTAATAAAAAATAAATAATGAATACAGAAAGCAAAACTGTCTATACGACACCCATATAGGACTCGCTCTCAATCAAGAGTCATGGATGAACTGGGTCAGTCATAAGAAGAGTTAAGAAGTGAAGTAAGCCAGCTAAAAGAACAAATGGCCAAGATCTTGGAAATTCTGGAAAAAACAAGGAACACAGAGGGGACTCCTTCGAAGGCAAATGATGATCCTTCTGCCACGCCTGCTCACCCGCCCGGCTTTATGCCAGTTCTTTGGCAATATCCTAGTCTTACCTCTCAAGGGGCCATGATGCCACTCACTATCTACTCAAATAATCCTGAAACACAGGCATCTTCATTCCCACCATATGGCCTACCACCCGGTTATGTGCCACCATTATCCACCAATATTCCTGAGGGCAGTGCACTGACAGTCCCAACGACTTCAAACCCTCCCCAAGGATCTCAACCAAATACTAGTGAGATTCCTCAGTACCCTGTTTCTATTCCACCTTATGGCATTTCCCCTGGTTTTATGTCGTCCCAAATTACCAACCCTCTTGAGAGCGGCTCATCATTGGTAATACCTACTTTAGGGCCACAAGGCTCGACTCAGGCCTAACCTCCTTTCTACATGCCACAGCTTTTTCCCCATTAGGTCGCTGGAACTTCTCCGCTGAACCCTTCAACTAGAGGTATTCAATCCAAGGAAAAATTAGAAGTTCTTGAAGAAAGACTGCGAGCCATAGAAGGAGCAAGTAGCTATGGTCTTCTGGATGCCTCAGAGCTCTGTCTTGTCCCGAATGTGGTGATTCCTCCAAAGTTTAAGGTCCCAGATTTTGAAAAATATAAGGGAACCATTTGTCCAAAGAACCATCTGACCATGTACATCCGCAAGATGGCATCACACGCTCATGATGACAAACTGTTGATTCATTTCTTTCAGGACAGCTTAGCTGGGGCAGCTTCTAATTGGTATACATACTTGGAACGTGCCCATATACGATGTTTCAAGGACTTGGCTGATGCTTTCTTAAAGCAATATAAGTACAATATCGATATGGCACCAGATAGGCTACAGTTGCAAAATATGGCTAAGAAAGGAGCTGAAACCTTTAAAGAATATGCTCAACGGTGGAGAGAGATAGCTGCTCAGGTTGAACCCTCATTGACAGAAAGAGAAATGGTGGCCACATTCATTGACACTCTCCAGTCACCCTTCTATGACAAGATGATAAGAAATGTGTCGTCGAATTTCTCAGACATGGTTATCATTGGGGAAAGAATTGAAGGAGGAATGAGAAGTGGAAAGATTACTGAAAGTTCAACGGGGACATTTAGTGCCAAAAAGCCCCCAGCAGGGAAGAAAAGAGAAGGAGAAGCCCATGCTGTGACTTTCGATCAAAGGAGTTTTACCCAAGGGAGACATAGTCAAACGCCTGTTAACCCTCAACCATCCTTCCAACCTCTCTATATGCCTTACTATCCATACATTGCTAATGCCTCTCAAGCTCCATACCCTCAATCTTATCATCCAATGATCCCTTATCGTGCACCATCTCTTATCCCAAACCAAACACTCCCTACCATGCCATATCAACCAACCCAACCATGGGCCTAAAACCCAAATACCAACCAAAGAAGACTGCCAGCTAACCAAGAAAAGAAACCTGTCCAATTTGACCCAATTCCTATGACCTATACTGAACTGCTACCACAACTCTTCCGAAACTCCTTATTGGTTCCTTGCCCAATAAAGCCAGTGGAACCCCCCTACCCAAGAGGATTTGACCAGAATGCTAAATGTGAGTACCATGCTGGGGCTGTAGGTCACTCAACAGAAAATTGCAGAGCCTTGAAGTTCAAAGTGCAAAACTTTATTAATGCCAAATGGTTAAACTTTAAGGAAAAAACTCCTAATGTAGGCCGCAATCCCTTGCCTGATCATGGAGGTCCTGTAGTTAATGCCATAGAGAAGTCTTCTGGACGATGCCTTATAAGTCGGGTAGCTGATGTGAAAACTCCCATGAGAGTAATTTTTCAAGAGCTTTGCAAATTTGGGTTGATACAAAACCAAGCTGAGATCAAAAAGGTCAATGAAGATGAAACTGTGTGCAAGGTCCATGGCGAAGTCGGGCATTCTATTGAGGAATGTGATGAGTTCAAGCAGATCCTCCAAAGTTTAATGGACAGTCACCTAGTACAAATAAACAATCAGTATGATAATGGTGATGTCTATATAGTTAAAGAAGTTACACCCCCACCAGTTCAAGAGGCTGCTAATACATATTCAACGCATACAATCATAGAGCAAGCTCCAGGTATACCAAGGCCATTGACGATTCATTATAGTAAAGAGGTGTCTCCGCAAGTCTCTCTTGGTCGGAATCCTATCACCATCCAAGTGCCGACTCCTTTTCCCTATAAGGACACCAGAGCTGTGCCTTGGAAATATGATGTGCAAGTCGTTGTAAATGATCTCCAGGACAATCAAGTAAAAATTCCATCGGCTATCTCTAGCATATCTGGGATCGGTGGAATGACTCGGAGTGGTCGTATTTATACACCTGACTATTTGCGTAAAGACCAAGTGGAGGAAGTGGAAAGAATTCGGAAAGGGAAAGGCAAGATGAGGGAAACTTCTACTGAAAAAGCCTTGAAAGAAAAGGAAGAACCAAAGTCAACACGACAAGAGGTCTATAAGAAAGAAGTGACCGAGGAAGAAGCTTGTGAGTTCTTAAAATTCATAAAGCAAAGTGAATACAGGGTGGTGGATCAACTGAACCGCACCCCTGCAAGAATATCACTATTATCCTTATTATTGAACTCTGAGCCACACAGGAAGGTGCTAATGAAAGTGCTCAATCAAGCTCATGTTTCTCATGACATCACGGTTGACAAGTTGAATGGCGTTATCAGTAACATCACAGCAGATAATTACATCACTTTCACCGATGATGAAATACCCAATGAGGGAAGGGGACATAATAAAGCACTTCATATCTCAGTAAAATGTCAAGACCATATCATGACTAGAGTACTGATGGACAATGGCTCTTCCTTGAATGTGATGCCAAAGTCGACACTCTCCAAATTACCTTTTGATGGGTCACACATGAAATCAAGTGCGATGATAGTAAGGGCATTTAATGGCACAAGGAAAGAAGTCATAGGGGAAATCGAAATACCAATTCAAATTGGTCCTTGCACTTTCAACATACTCTTCCAAGTGATGGACATTGCACCATCATACAGTTGTCTCCTAGGACGACCATGGATTCATTTTGCTGGAGTTGTGCCTTCCACATTGCACCAAAAAGTCAAATTCATAGTTGATAACAAGATGATTACTGTCTTTGGTGAAAAAGACCTACTGGTGAGCAAGCCGCTAGACACCCCTTATATTGAAGTTACGGAAGAGGCTTTGGAGACTGCCTTTCAAGCACTCGAGGTTGTCAATACCATTTATATAAAAGAAGGAACTCCAATTCCTAAATCGCAGCCTTCTGTTGCATCTGTAATGATGGCAAAAGTTATGCTAGAAGGGGGTTATCAGCATGGAGAAGGGCTGGGCAAGAAACGACAGGGTGCCACAGGACTTTTTCAACCCTTTGAAAACAAAGATAGATTTGGGTTGGGGTACAAACCCACCAAGGCCGATAAGAGGAGAATAATGGAAGAGAAAAAAGAGAAAAGGCTGGCTCGCTTGGAAAATCGAGAACCTAAAGTGGAGGGAGTCCCCATCTGTGATATACGACAAAGCTTCTGGAGCGCGGGAGTTGTGTTCGTAGACCAAGTGACTGCAGTTGAAGATGATGATTTTGTCAGTCATACGAACCTGGTGTATGCATGTTCTTCAGATGCAAGACTCGACAATTGGGAGATCTCCGAGTTTCCCATAACCTTAGAGTCTCTTTCAAAGTAATTCTGTAGTGCTTTTCCTTTAGCTCTGCCCAAGGCTTTAGGATTTTTATTTGTAAACGGGCTCACATGTTTCCTTTCCAATAATTGTTATTAATAAAATACATTTTTGAGTTCTCTCATTTTTCATTCCATTAAGCTTTCATCCCACCATTATCATTACCTTCTATTCATTTCATTTTTCCTGTGTCAACATCACTTATTGCAGATCTGAAAATGACTCTCTTGAAAGTGACAGTGTCAATATCTCATCATATAATTTTGAACACCACATTAATCATACCGATGAGGATAATGAGGATGATTGGGAAACTTCACCTGAGTTAATGAGATTACTTGAACAAGAAGCTAAAGAAATCCAACCCCATGAGGAACCAATTAAAGTAATTAATTTGGGCACTGAAAATGATAAGAAAGAAATCAAAATTGGTACCTCGATGAAAGAAGATGAGCGTAACATGTTGATTAAACTCTTGTTTGATTATAGTGATGTCTTTGCATGGTCATACCAAGATATGCCTAGGCTAGACACTGACATAGTTGAGCACAAATTGCCACTAAAACCTGGGTATCCTCCGGTTAAGCAAAAGTTGAGACGAATAAAAGCTGAGATGTCCCTAAAAATCAGAGATGAAGTAAAAAGACAGGTTTGATCTTGGATTTCTTGCGGTTGCAAAATACCCACAATGGGTTGCCAACATTGTTCCTGTCCCAAAGAAAGACGGAAAGTCCGAATGTGTGTGGATTATCGAGACTTAAATAGGGCCACCCTAAAGACGATTTCCGTTATCTCACATTGATGTTTTGGTGGACAACACTGCTCAACATTCTTTTTTTCCTTTATGGATGATTTCTCGGGATACAATCAGATCAAGATGGCACCAGAAGACATGGAGAAGACCACATTCATCACTTTATGTGGAACCTTCTGCTACAAAGTGATGCCTTTTGGTTTAAAAAATACTGGGGCAACGTATCAAAGAGCTATGGTGACATTGTTCCATGACATGATGCACAAAGAAATAGAAGTTTATGTGGATGATATGATTGCAAAGTCAAAAATAGAAGAAGATCATATAATCAATCTGTAAAAGCTTTTTGAGCGATTGAGGAAGTTCAAACTCCGACTAAATCCTGCAAAATGTACTTTTGGTGTCAGATCAGGCAAACTATTGGGGTTTATAGTGAGCCAGAAAGGAATAGAAGTTGATCCTGACAAGGTTCGAGCAATACTGGACATGTCGGTCCCTCGCACTGAAAAAGAAGTTCGGGGATTTTTGGGAAGGTTGAATTACATCGCTCGATTCATATTCTAGCTTACAGCAACATGCGAGCCGCTCTTCAAGTTGTTACGCAAGAATCATCCAGCTAAGTGGAATGAAGATTGTCAAAGAGCCTTTGAAAAAATCAAGCAATATTTACAAGAACCCCCAGTTTTGGTGCCTCCAGTGCCAGGAAGACCTCTCATTATGTATTTGACGGTGCTTAACGAGTCTATGGGTTGCATACTGGGGCAGCATGATGAATCCGGTAGGAAAGAACGTGCCATCTATTATTTAAGTAAAAAGTTCACCGATTATGAGGCAAAGTACTCATTATTAGAGCGAACTTGTTGCGCCTTGGCATAGGCTACCCATCGATTGAGGCAATACATGTTGTGTTACACTACTTGGTTGGTGTCCAAAATGGATCCTATCAAGTATATCTTTGAGAAACCCGCTCTCACTGGGAGAATCGCGCGATGGCAAGTTCTATTATCGGAGTATGAAATTGTTTATGTCACCCAAAAGGCAATTAAGGGAAGTGCCCTTGCAGATTATCTGGCTAACCAACCTATAGAAGATTATGGGCCGATGCAATGTGAGTTCCCTGATGAAGATATAATGGCTCTGTTTAAAAATGAAGAATCTTCTGAAAAAGAAAAATGGACTATGTGGTTTGATGGAGCCTCAAATGCACTGGGGCACGGCATTGGAGCCATTTTGATCTCCCCTGAAAATAAATTCATCCAAATCACAGCAAGATTGTGTTTTGACTGTACTAACAATATAGCAGAATACGAAGCATGTGCTTTGGGTATTCAGGCAGCAATAGAATCAAAAGCGAAGATCTTGGAAGTATATGGAGACTCTGCCTTGGTCATTCATCAACTAAAAGGAGAGTGGAAGACCCGTGATGCCAAACTGATCCCATACAATGTTTACATCAAAGAATTGATCGAGCAATTTGATGAAGTCACTTTTCATCATGTTCCTCGAGAAGAGAACCAGTTGGCTGATGCTTTGGCCACACTATCATCAATGTTCCAAGTAAGTCATGAAAGGGACCTACCACTTATAAAAATGAAAAGTCGTGACTGTCCTGTATATTGTCAAGTGGTTGAAGATGAGCCTGATGGGAAGCCGTGGTACCATGACATCAAATGTTTCATCAAGAATAGGGAGTACCCTACAGGCGCTTCAGAAAATGACAAGAGGACCCTGAGGAGGCTCGCAATGGGTTATTTTCTGAGTGGAAAAATACTTTACAAAAGAAACCATGATATGGTGCTTCTAAGATGTGTTGATGCAATGGAAGCAGAAAAGATTATTGAAGAAGTACATGAGGGCTCCTTTGGAACTCACTCCAATGGACATGCAATGGCAAAGAAAATCCTAAGATCTGGTTATTATTGGTTAACCATGGAAAATGATTGCTTCAATCATGTGAGGAAGTGCCACAAGTGCCAAACATATCTTTGATAAGATCAATGCGCCGCCATCCCTTGAATGTCCTAGCAAAGACCCTGGCCATTCTCCATGTGGGGTATGGATGTCATAGGTCCTATTGAACCTAAGGCCTCAAATGGGCATCGCTTTATCCTTGTCGCGATAGACTACTTCACCAAATGGGTTGAAGCTACTTCTTATGCCAATGTGACTAGGAATGTGGTGATCAAGTTCATCAAAAGAGAGTTGATATGTCGTTATGGTCTACCGAATAAGATCATCACTGACAATGCAACTAACTTGAATAACAAAATGATGAAGGAAATGTGCGAGAATTTCAAGATCCAACATCATAACTCCTCGCCATACCGCCCAAAGATGAATGGGGCTGTTGAGGCAGCAAACAAAAACATCAAGAAAATCATCCAAAAAAATGGTTGTGACATACAAAGATTGGCATGAGATGCTTCCCTTTGCTCTGCATGGTTATCGCACGTCTGTCCGTACCTCAACTGGGGCAACTCCTTTCTCTTTAGTTTATGGAATGGAAGCCGTACTCCCTATTGAGGTAGAGATCCCTTCATTAAGAGTACTAATGGAGACAAAACTGGAAGAGGCCGAATGGGTCCAAGCTCGACTAGATCAGTTGAATCTTATTGAAGGTAAAAGGTTAACTGCACTGTGTCATGGCCAGTTATATCAAATGAGGCTTATGAAAGCCTATGCGAAAAAAGTGTGCCCTCGACAATTTCAAGAAGGAGACTTAGTGCTCAAAAAGATCCTGCCAATTCAAAAAGATCATCGTGGAAAATGGACTCCAAATTATAAAGGACCTTATGTCGTGAAGAAGGTTTTCTCTGGAGGGTCCTTGATTCTTGCAAAAATGGACGGTGAAGATCTACCACTTCCTGTAAATTCAGACGCAGTCAAGAAATATTATGCGTAAAAGCACTACTTGTCAAAAAAAAAGAAGAAAAGAAAAAGAAAAGAAAAGAAAAGGGAAAAGCATGGCTCGCTAGGTGGAAAACCTGAAAAGGCTACCTTGGCAAAAGTTAGAGCGACCTGGTAGGTTGAAAACTCGAAAGAGCGACCTAGGCAAAAGTTAAGGTCCAAATAAAACGACAATAGTGCTTGATATGACAAAGGAAGTGAGACCTGAGCGGTTGAGTCTTCATGCTAGGGAGGAGCAAATCTCTACTTTTGAGCAAACTAAGTTTTCCATGTTGGGGCAGGCCAAATGATCCCAACTGGGGCAGTCAAAGTCTTCATAGGCTGGTTAATGGGTGTTCAAAATCGGGTATGCAGAGGATTGACGCTGATTACGATAAAGGGTTTCACTGGAAGAACTGAAGACCTTTACCCTTATCATCCCTCTGTAAATTTTATGATTGATGACTATAATATTACTTTCTTTTCACTATTCCCATTTCAATACAATATCATCATGTTTTTACCTTTGCCTCTTCTTTGACTCAATATGCATTTTTCTAATAATCATATATTGGAATGTGAATGTTGATAAAAAGAAAGGACAACCAGGTCACCTCAAGGGTCATCTAAAGAGTTTTCCTATTGCTCTTGTGTGTCACATCTAATACACACTTCAAGGGTCATCCCGGTTGGACATTTCAACCATCGGCTGAATAGACAAATGAAAGGATGCTAATAAATCTCATTCCAGTTCATCTTTGAAAAAGATTGCAATCATGTCCTCAAGGGTTATGGAGACAAAAAAAAAAGAGTTTTTCATACTCTCATACATCTGAAGCATGCATTGCATAAGTGCATTTGTTTTCATTTTGCTAGCCTTGACCTACAAAGGTCCAAATTGTTGTTTCCTTTTCTAGGTCCCTGTACCCATTGTTTTATGTTTTCGGGTCCCCGTACCCATTGCTTTTAAGTTTTTGTTAAGCTTCAGCAGATACCTGACTCCGCAAGCTTTTTACCTTTTCGGGTCCCTGCACCCATTGTATTCTCATTTTCGGGCCCCCGCGCCCATTGTGTTTTCCTTTCCGGGCCCCCGCTCCCATCGTCTTTTCCTTTCTGGGCCCCCGCGCCCATTGTCTTTTAGTTTTTGGGTTCCCACACCCATTGTGTTCTCGTTTTCGGTCCCGGTACCCATTGCTTTTAAGTTTTTGTTAAGCTTCAGCGGATACCTGACTCCACAAGCTTTTTACCTTTTCTGGGTCCCCGTACCCATTGCCTTTAAGTTTTCTGGTAAGCTTCAACGGATACCTGACTCCGTAAGCTTCTTACCTTGTTTTCGTTAAGCTTCAATGGATACCCGACTCCGTAAGCTTCTTACCTTTTTTTGTTAAGCTTCAGCGGATACTTGACTCCGCAAGCTTTTGACCTTTTGGGTCCTCGTACCACTTGTTTTATGTTTTCGGTCCCCGTACCCATTGCTTTTAAGTTTTTGTTAAGTTTCAGCGGATGCGGATACGACTCAAGTTTTTTTTTTCCTTTTCTGGGTCCCCGTACCCATTGCCTTTAAGTTTTTGTAAGCTTCAACGGATACCTGACTCCGTAAGCTTCTTACCTTTTTTTGTTAAGCTTCAGCGGATACCTAACTCCGCAAGCTTTTTACCTTTTGGGTCCTCGTACCACTTGTTTTATGTTTTCGGGTCCCCGTACCCATTGCTTTTAAGTTTTTGTTAAGCTTCAACGGATACCTGACTCCGCAAGTTTTTTTTTTTTCCTTTTCTGGGTCTCCGTACCCATTGCCTTTAAGTTTTTGTAAGCTTCAACGGATACCTGACTCCGTAACCTTCTTACCTTGTTTTTGTTAAACTTCAGCAGACACCTGAATCCGCATTTTTTTACCTTTTCATAGACAAAATTGAATCAACTCCTTTGTTTTTCATTTATTCTAAATGTAAAACAAAGGGGGGCAGCTGTTGATACCCAATTTTACCCATTTTCTTTTATTTTCATTTTATTTAAATTAAATTTCTTTCTTTCTTAAAAAAAAAGAAAAAAAAGAGAAAAAAATCACTACGGGTCAACCCATGACCCAATCTCCATCTCAACCCATAACCTAATTCCTTTCTCATTGCCTCTTGCGTGACTAGCCTCCACAAACAGCTACACTAAATTGGATTAAAAACTTTTGTCAGTTTTCTTTTCCATTTGTATTCCAATCATTGCAAATTGAATGAAAAATTATTGCAAATTAATTGGTAATGGCATCTCAGGCAGAATAAAAAAGGAGAATCATTCAGAAATAAAAAAGGGGGGAGACAATCGAGAGAAGCCACAGAATCACACGGACTGATTAAGCAAAAGAATCTTCACTCTGCCATCACCATTTTTGTCTATCCTTAACCCATAAAACAGCCCCTGCATCACTCAAACTCCGCTGCCACCATTGTTTAAAATCACCCACAACCACCATTTCCATTTTCAACCTCCATAACAATCACCCACAAACCCAAAACCACCGTCATCCCCAAAGACGAGAACCCCAGATCCGACCTCCACGCGCAACCACGTCACTCCTCGCCGGAGCTCCGCTGCGCTCCACCACCGTCCTCTAGTCGCCGGCACCCCATCGTTGCAGACCAACAGCCTCAGACGACCCGAGTCGCGCCTCCATCACGTGGCCTCACACGAACTAGCCTCCCATCCAACCGTCCACCGTGAGCCTTGCTCCCCTCACCTCTTGTTGCTCTATTTTCGTTTTCCATTTACAGAGACAAAAGTCTCTTTGTTTCTTTCGCTTTTTCATTACTATTCATGCCTATTTGCTTTTATTATTATCATTTTGGTGCTTTGGTGGTCACGGTGACCACCCACTTTCTTTTTTTTTTTTGGTTACTTTTTACTTTTGCTTTTGGCCTTTTCCCCACCTTTTTTCACGTGAAGACTTTTTTTTTCTTTCTTAAAAAATAGATTAAAAAAAATTAAGATGAGTATTTGGGGTATAAAATAAAAAATAATAAAATTGTTTTCTTTAAAATAAAAAAATAAAAAAACGTAAAATTAAAAAATGTAAAAAAGGGGATAAAAATAAAAAAAAATGATGAAAGTTAATTTGTGGGTTGGTTTGACTTTATAGTTTATCTTTGTCTTTTATTAATTATCTTATTTGTTGTTATGATTTTTATACTAGTTAGTATGTGACTTTAATTTAATTATTTTTGCGTAAATCACTGGCCGATGACGAAAAAATTAGGAGAAGATCAGAGCGCCGATCAAGTACACTCTTCTCGATAATCTTGAGGCTTTATATTGGATTTTGCCAGGAGCGCTGGCGAGGTCTAATTCTCACACTAAATTAAAATATTTTCTGTAAATAAAATACAACTTTTTTTTTAAAATTGAAATAAAATCTTTTTTTTGTAAAAAATAAAAATCCTTAAATAAAAGGTGAACAAATTCATACAGTTTTAACATCATGATTGTGGTGAATCAAAGTTTTATTTTTCATAAAGACATTTTTTTTTAGAAATTAATACAAAAATCTCATTGTGCCTAAAAATATTTTTTCTTGATTACGAATGAGATTTATTTGGCCATTTACTTTAAAAATCATTTTCTTACCTTAAACAAATTTCTTTGAGTTAAAATTATTCATTGAAATATTTTTTTTATTTGGCCATTTTATTTTGAAAATTACTTCTCTTCAAAAAGATAAAATTTTAATTCACCACTTTTATATAATATGTTGTAGACTTAGAATTTGTTCTAAAATAATGACTATTTAGCCACTCATTCCATGTCTTAGTCATTTATCATCTTTGATAACATGCATGACAAAATGGGACATATCAAAATAAAAACAAAAATAATTTTTTTAAAAAGGACCAATTTAATTAATCTTGCAAATAACATTAGATTAAATAGGTAACCATTCTTAGAACGGACGGTGTAGGGTGCTAACACCTTCCCTACCCGTAATCAACCTCCGAACCACGAACTCTTAAACGTAGACCATCTTTTAGGTGTCCAATTGTACTATTCCATTTAATGGATAAAGCGATTGGTGGCGACTCCCAACACCCCGAGGTCCTATTTTCCTCTTTTCTTTTTATTTTCGCAGCGCCCTTCAGGATGGTTGCGACAGATATAAATGCTTGCATATTGCCCTCTGTTTTATGAAACCATTCATGATCTTGAAGCATGTCAATGCAATCTGGTTTATTTTTATGCATGCTGTGTTTTTCCACTTAGATGCTTGTTTAACTTTGGAAAGATATGAGTGTTTGTTTAGAGAATGTTTATGAATTGTGTATGTGGATGATTTCTTTTATCCTTGAAGTTGTTCTCCAACCCTCTTGAGGTGAAATCCTAAATTGTGTCTGATTGAGGAAATGATTAGGGCATTGTTTGGACCGATTGAGCCTTAAAAAGCTTACCCTGATATGATGATATCTCTAGGTCCCACTTTGAAGCCTTATACTGTTTGGCCTTATTTATTTTTCATTACTATTGTGATCGTTAACCTATTAACCATTCTAATGCATGTGAAAGCATTGCATTTTCTTCTTACCATCAATTTTTGTTGAGTTCATGATGTGCTATTTCTTGAAGTAAGTTTGATGATTTGAGGTATTAATGATTCAATTCAAAATGAGCCTGAAAGAACCTGATGCAGTCAAAGAAAAAAAGAAGTATTGCTTTGAAAAATAAAGAAAATCAAAAAGAAAAAGAAAAAAAATGAAAAAAAATGAAAAAGAAAAGCAAAGCTTAAGTAAAGTAAAGTTTGAAAAGCATTAAAAATGGTTCTGACAAGTTTTATGATCTCCTGTTGAATACCCTGCTAATATCAAGTTAGTGGCTCTTGACTTGAAGTAGTATGTTGTGTTTCTTAATATTTGTATTATATCATTTCCCTTCATTTCTTTCGCCCATATCATTGGCCTTACATTATAAGCTATGAAAGTCCTTATTGATCCTCAGTTATGTGTGATTTACATTAGTGGAGAGATGGTTGGATTAGAATTTTGAGGATTCTTTGATTTATATCCATGTGTAGGTCCTTAAACTTATCCGGATGAGCATGATTTGAAAAAAATAAGTTTAATTTGCATGTTTGTGGGAAATGTCATGTGCATGATTGGAAGCTGGATTAAGGGCAAGTTTAGGATTGTATATGTGTTTAGCTTAATTGTGAGACATGTGCATCTTTTGAGGGCTTAGACAATCATTATGCACTGGTTGTGGTTAAATGAAAATTGAAATGTTGAATGCATATGAGCATGAATTGATTAATGTGAGTTTAATTGATCATACTTTGTGTTGCTCGAGGACTAGCAACAACTTAGGTTTGAGGGTGTGATAACTCCATGAAATGTAGTTATTTGTGCCCCATAATTGTGCTTCAAAGAATGCTATGTCCTTGTTATTATGCATATATGGAAGATTTTATGCTTATATTGGTTAAATTCCCTTTGGATATCTCTCTATATGATTATGAGCAATTTGTGTGTATTCGTTAAATGATTAAGTGGATTTATAACTTTTATTTAATTTGGTGATTTTTCTAATGTAGGATGGGCTTAAAACAAAGAAATTGAAGCGATTCAAGGCTCAAAAGCTCAAGAAAAAGACCAAGTGGCATTCCAGGCGAGAGGGCCGCGATGCTCACTAATGAGGGTCAAGGCGCAAAGGGGCATCATCAGAATTGTCATACTTAGACCCGAGGCGAGAGGGCTGCGACGCTCACTAATGGGGGCTGCGGCTCCAGGCAACCGACTCAATGCGGGCCGAGGCGCTCACTAATGAGGGATGAGGCGCTTGACGGCAGACTAAGCCTATATATTAGATTTTTCACGTTTTTCTCTGTACTGGGCCGCCTCTCTTGGCTGCCTCAACCATTTTTCTTAGTTTTCTCTCTTTAGTTTTAGGTTTTAGGTAGTTTTAGGTTAGAAAGTTTTGGCTAGATATCCTTTGATGGTGGATTGGAGGCTAGGAACAATGATGGAAGAGGATTCAAGCTTCAAAGGCAAATCAATGAGCTTCCTTTCTCTTTTCCCTTTCTCTCTTCGCTTACTTATCTTCCTTGGATATGATTTTACTTGTATTTTCATGTTCATTGTATAGCTGAGCTGTATTTAGGGATATTTTGGATCCTTTTTTACATATATGAATGATGTGTTCTTCTCTGAGTTAGTGTGGATGCTTGGTTTTGTTCTTCCATAGTTTATGCTTAATGCTTACTGTTGGTTGGCCATCAATTGTATGATCCTAATATTGCAAATGAACTAGACATAGGGATTTGTTAATATGGATATGGTATGGTTGATGCATATTCGACTTTTCAGTTGATTCGTTAATAGGATAGAAATATACCTATTAGTCATGCATAGTGTGTGATTGAGAATAGATCATTCAAGAGTGAATTTTGTGTTAACTCTCAAGAAAACTTAGTGAGTTGGGCAATTGAAACTAGGGTTGATTAACCTAGACATAGGCTTTTAGCTAAATCAGATTCTCAAGCTAACCTAATCAGTGCATTGAGGATTGCATATGTTGTCGGTAGATGTAGGGGGTGAAGAAGGATTCCCTAAAATCTAACTGTGTATCTTTATTACTTTCTATCTTTACTTTCTTTATTTTTGTCCTTTTTTATGTTCTTGGATAGAATGAGATAAAATATTGCTTAATACTTAACATTGGAAGTAAACTTATCCTTAAGGGAATGATCTTTACTTTTCACTTTATTACTTGGATGACCCGTGCACTTGCGGCCTATTTTGGGACAAACATTGAGAAAATTGGAACTGACACAAAATATTTAACGTGGAAAACTCTCCTTTGATGATGAGGGAAAACCCATGGACAAGACTAAAAAGTTTTCACTATGTGAAAGAAAAATTATAACTTCTCTCTAATTACAAAGAGAGAACAATAACACTCTCTCTTGAGATAAGAGAATATGTCTCTCTCTATATAAAATATGAAAGACTCTCGAAAGACACTATGTGATATTTCTCTGTGGAAATGGAATGATTAAAACCATTAGAGGAGACCTTTATTTATAGGCGAGAACCTTCTCTATTGAGCTACTCTCCACCAAAAGAGAAGAAGAAAATTTCTCTTCTATCAACTACCATCTGTCTTCTTTTTTAAATCCACCGAAAGTTTTATTATTTTTATTGAATTCTAACCATCCTTTTTTTGACTTTTATTTGTCTCTTTTCTTTGATTTCAGTGCACAAAAGTGACTTTATGACTTTACATTCATATATTATACTATAGTATAACATCAAAAGCATATATAATTAATAAGCATGCGGTTACCATGATGATAGTATCTAAGGCATCAATATAAATATAAACTAAATTTATGGTGGATTATTTGGTATTTTTTAAAATTGAAAATTATTATATACATTAAGAGTAATACACTCAAAATTAAAAAGAGTTAGTTCAGCTGATAAAAATATAGGCTGTGCTACTGAACAGCACTCAATAAACTTTTATTTTTTTTATAAGTTTTATTACTTTACAAATCCGAAGAATTGATTACCATCCAGCTGGCTAAAGAGCGATCGAGCGTGGAATAGTATCCTTGTAAGAGTATATATAAGCACTTTACTAACACTATGTTTAGATGATAGGTAATGAAGAGAACAAAAAAGAAATAAAGGAAATAGAAATGATTTTTTTTGTTTGAAAATTTTAAAATATATAGGAATAGAACACATAAGGAATCATTTTCCCCTTCTTCCCCTCAAATGCCTAACTTTTGTTCCTCTTAAAATTGAGATGAAATGGGAGGAACACATAGATAATTCCGTTCCATTTCGTTTCATTAATAAAACTTGCAAACAAAGAAAATAGAAATTATGTTCAATTCCATTCATTTTCTTTCCGTTCTATGCTCACCTATTCCGTTCTGTTCCTTTGATGAAAAAATATTCAAGGGTAAGATTTGATTTTTACAACCAACAATCCTTCTTGGTAAATGATAAGTATCATTGTATTTTATGCTCTTATTAATGGTTTATAACATGCTCTAATATGTGGTACCCTCCCTTCTCCTTCAATTTTATTCACAACAAAAATGAATATTATATTACGTTCAACAAATTTAGATTATATTATTATAAAGTTAATACATGGACATGATGATACAGATTGAATTTCTATGTCGCATATATACTTTATATTTTTATTGCCTTTGTTGCTTTGATTAATATACGTAAGGATTTCTCTAGTCGTAATACACAAGCCAATCAAATCATAACGTGACACAGAAATTCACAAGTATCAAAACATGATGCATGGTTTAATTCATTTTTAATTTTCTCTTCTTTTCCCCCCATTCTTATTTTAACTCCCTTCAAAACCGATTCATCTACCCTCCTTAAAATGGGAACCAAAAGGAATTTTTTTAAAGAAAATAGTTTTCCTGACCTTTATGTGTATTAATTTATCGCCTATGTTAGCAATAATTGGGAATATATTCCATTTGTTAATTAATTAAGCTTGAAAGCCTAACAAATGGACGAAAGAGGACTCCATTTAAGGCCATATAATCATAGATATATAGTGTATCTCGTATATGCCTAGAGATATTTCTTTTATAATTTTTTTTAAATGGACGGCAGGTCCAATACCAATATTTTTACAAATCTGAATGCCTCATACATTGTATATCATTTGCCAAACGCAAGCTATTAATTAATTAGCTAGATAATGGAGTATCAGAACATTCTTTCCAATTGCTTTTTACCCCATTTCCATCCCTTTCAGTTGGAGGATGAAATACTACAATTCTATATTTATGTGTAATCACTTTTATGAATATGCATCTTATGTGTATCTGTCCATTTTGTATAAATTAACTTATTTTTGGGCATCGCTTAATACATAATGAAATACTAATGGGTCCAAATGACACCTGTTAGGTAAAGAACCATATTTGCTTTGTGTATAAATGGGACGCAGTCTGTTACTTAATTTCAATCAAGAAACCACAAAGCAAATAAGATTAATTGATTTGCTTCCTATAGCTATTTGTGGCACAAACAATCTCTATGGCAACTCAACCGGATCTTGCTAAGATAGGGTTGGAAGGCTTTGATCTCATAGACATGGTCTATGGTCCACCAACCAAAAGGTCCACTAACAGGGGATTCACTGCCAGGCAGAGGCAGGGACGCTGGGGGGTTCAGGCCACCCATGATCACAGCAAGGAAGAGCAAGTTATCAATAGCAAAGATGCAGCTTCTAAATATGGTGGAATTATGGTTGTGAATTATCCCAAGACTAAACCACAGAACCGTTGGGGTAAGAACTTCCAAGCCTTCAAAGCTTGAAGATATGTATACCAAACGGCTTCAATTGGCTCTTTGATCAACTAGGCTACCTTTTATGTCTACGTTTCTCTTTGTATTGTACTGTAGAAGAGCTAAGAGTCCTTACTGTAAGATGTTAGTGTTATGCGTTTAATATATGAAGTTTACTTATGTATATCGTAGCCAACGAGCTCTACTCATATAAGATGTGTATTTTCTAGCTAAATTAATGCTCCTTTCTTAAATTACGTACAATTCTTTAAATTTTTCTTCTGTCTGTGGTGGAAATTTTAGATTCTAGCTAACTCCAATTATAACAACTAAATAAGGGTGAAATTAGAAGAGGAAAAAAAAATTTCTTTTACCCTTTTTCTTTTCATTCACCATCGATCTTTTAGATCATTTTAATTGTATAAGTATTGGTCTCACATATAGTATGTAGAATTTTTGTGCAACAATAGATCAATAGTATAGCTTTTATACTATAAATTTAGTGTGAGAACAACAACATATTCATTAAGAATTATAGTAAAGTATTGGATATTTATTTCACTCAATAACATGTAAGCAAGTTTTAAATTGTGGTTCATATATGCAATTGTGATTGCAATACTGTGATTTTGGAGGTCTCTACAATTATAACAGTCACAATTTTTGCAATTATCCACAATTTTAATTTGTAATCGCAACATAATTGTAATTGTGATTATAACTATAATTTAAAACCATGCATGTAACTATAAGTATATGGTTCAAAGCCTTTTAGCTGTATGGACATATGTGCTTAATTTTAAGATTGAAAAGTGGAGTTACTACTAATTAGGGTTGACTCACTTGATAAATATTGAACTGTGTAGTTGGCTTATTGCTAGCGACCTTTTAGTCTTCTCTAAGGATTGTGACAATGCCCTAACCTAGTTTGGAACGAAACAACCTCCTATCTCTCTAAGATTTATCTAAACACCCCCTCTCCCCCCCGCCCCCAAAAACAGTTTTTGATATATAGAACTTGAGTTTAAAAACTCTGGTTGCTGATTATTATGTTATGGGAATTTAGTATATATTTGGATTAAATTATTTTGTATTCAAAATAATTTATAATCAAAATTTTTTTTAGAGAATTTATAAAAAATAAACTATTTTCCAAAAAATAAGTGTTATGTGTGGTTATAGTGGCAATTATATGTCTCTTGCTCACATTTTTGTAGCATAAAAGTGAGTTAAAATAATTTTTTACTCATATTTTGCCAAGTATCAACGGTAAACGCTAAAATCTTTTCATTTCCACCATTTTTATTGTTTTCTAAGTTCACCCTTCTTCTATCTTCTCTATCAACTATCAAGCATGGCCCTAATATAGTTATATCATTATAATAACTTCAAAAAGAAAATTTATTCTTTCTAGTTTCTAAATATATATAACCTGAATTTTTTTAGGGGGGGGGGGGGGGAGAGGGGGAATAAAAGAGAACATTGTTATCGTATGAGACAATAAAAAAAAAAGTTGAAGTGGATTTTTCTTTTGTGCTTTTTTAGTTGTTTCCTTATATCATATAGACATATACCACTCCAGTACTAATATCACACATAATTCCTTCGTCATGCGTTTATGTCAGTAACAGAGCGTAAGATGGAGAGAGCAGAGATTCCATGTGTTTTTAGCAGCGGTGTAGAAGCGGCCATTTTTACTCACTCAGCCCCACTTGAAATTAATTAGAATAGATTTAAGTTTTAAAAATTAGATTTAATATATTTTTAAGTTAAATTTGAGTTATATTTGTTATCATCTTAACCTAATTCAATGATTTAAAATTATTTTAATTTTTTTATAATTAGTTATAATAATAAGATTTTTTTATTTAAATTAATAATTTTTGTATAACATGATAATATATTTATATTGATATCATTTATTTTAAAATATATATTATAAAATACACCTTAATTTTAGTGTCTCATTTTTATAATTTTATAACTTAATTATATATAATATTTAAATTTATACATTATATTTATATATCAAATTAATTCTATTTAGATTAAGATAATGTCATATCATTATGGAGTTGAGATCGAGTCAAAGAAAATGACCCCATCAAATATCATATCGATATTGGGTCAAGCCCAGCCGATGTTATGTACGCTCCTACTTTTTAGTTTTACTCAACTTTTATTATTACGATAAATAGTTTGGGGGATTAATCACTCATCAATTCCTGTACTTAAAATTGCTTTGTTATTGAGATTGGACAATATTATAGTAAATAATGCGCAACGAATCTGATTCATTCGTCGTTGAATGGCTTTCCTTTCAAACTCGATTATAGAAGCTTCATCTAGTTGGTTATTAGGAATTTAGCATTTTTTTTTTATCACCTTCTCATACATTCACTTCTTTTAAATCGCCTATAAGAATAATTTCTGTTCAACTGTAGAAATACGAGGGTTATGCAATTCTGAGGAATTTAGAATTTGTGCGCTACCAAAGAAATCTATTATTATTATTAACCGATCAATAGCCAACACAAAAAACTGTTATATCTACTAGTTAAACATAAAAGGAAATTACTGTAGTAGATTTGGGTTAAATATGGAATTAATTGAGGTTAAATTAATCTATATAACTTCCTATGCTTTAAAAAAATTGAACTGATACTTTTTAAATATTTTTAAATAGGTTCTCATGTGGTTTAAAAATTATAATTAGTTCTCTATATTTTTAATAATTTTTAATAAGATCTTTGAATCCAACCTAGCAACAGAGCATTATAAAGACCCAATTGAATTCTTTTTTGAAACTAAGTGCAGTTACAAGTTTTAAACTCTAAAAACTTATTTAAATATCTTTAAAGAGTATATGACCTACATATTATTTAACCATTTTGATCAACCACAAGATGAATACGCATATATATGGAACCAATAATGGAATTATACTTTCTTCCGCAGTTATAAAGCGAAATGAAAAGAATTACAAAAAGTAGGTCTAGTATGGGAATTAGATTCACCATGTTTTTTTCCTTCTTTTTGTCTTTCGGCAGATTCACCGGATTTATGGGAACCAATAATGTTTTTTCCTATGATGTATGTTTTTAATACCTTTAAGACTGAGATAACTTCGGTTGAAAAGAATTTTTAGTCAAATCATATCCACTAAGTCCCTTATCTTAACCCAAATCAATCCCAGCATTTTGTGACCATACTTGCATCATGATTAATATCAATCATTTTGGCAGCTTAGTAGCTACATTTGCTTGAGGACACCTTCATTGCCTATAATCAAAGTCCAACTATATGCTGGTGATAAATATGAATACATTCAATTTAATGATTAATCTTAAAAAGTTTAAAAACAAGTCAAACAGACTCAAATTAAGAAATTTTGGAGGATCAAAATTAACATTTACTTTTTTTTACATATAATTTATCTACATAAACTTTGTTCTTATGATCAAATTTTAAAATTTAATTGATTTGATATATAAATTTCAATTGATTTATTAATCTAATTTATATATTATATTTTAAAAAACTAAAAAGAAAGAATGAAAAGTGTTTATTTTATGTAGTATATAGATAGATAAACTAATAAAGTTTTAATTCTTAGTTCCACATATAAGAGTAATTCTTAGAAAGACAAGAGTTACCATAAACACTCAAATCATTATTTAACATGTGCAATATGGTGGGGACCATCATAAAATTATATCAATCTTTAATAATATTTTTACACATATTAAATAATAATTTGAGTGTCTAAAAAATGATATGATAGACTGTGTCTACCTAAGAATTTCTCCTACGTATAAATGTTAATACTATAGTTACCGTATGCTAAATAACAATTTTTGTTATCTATATAAAGGGACATGTGGGCTTCTTTGAAGCAAGAGACCAGATAAGAAACAAAAAAAAAATATTATTCTCTGTTGATCTATTTTGTTTTGTTCTACTCCATTGAACATTTATGACGCCTCCTGCGGACCTTAAAGAGATCAGCTTGGAAGGATTTGCTCTAATAGAAAAGTACTATGGTCAAAGTGTTGGGTTTGACCAAAATTCTATTAAAGATTGTTATCGCTAATTTCCTATTTGTGAAGATTTGTGAAAATATAAAAGATATGAAGAGATATATGAAGATATGTTAAAGATTTGTTAAAAGATTTGAAAAATATGTTAGAGATTTGTGAGATATGAATAAGATTTATGATAGGACAAATATATGTCAAGATATGTTAAAAACTTGTTAAAAGATTTGAAAAATAATGTAGAGATTTGTGATATATGAATAAGATTTGTGAGAGATTTGTTTACAATAAAAAATTATGAAGGATGGGTTATAAATACTTGTATTTGGGAATTGGTAGAGTTATGAGTGTGAGAATGAGAGTCTGAGAGAGATTGTCTTGTAAGGCCTGCAGGCTAGATTTGTTTTGATAGTAGATTTGACTCATCTCATCCGTGGATGTAGGCATATTAGCCGAACCACGTTAAATCTTGTGCGTGATTTGTGTGATATTTTTTTCAATTACTAATATTTATTGCATGTTTATGTAGAAGGGGATGTGGTATTCCCAAAGAGATTGACAGGGATGTGATATTCCTTAATAAGATTGAAAGGGGGATGCGGTATTTTCCTCAACAAGTGGTATCAGAGCCGATGATTCAAGGATTTAGGCGACAGTATGGTTCCTTTGGGCCCTTGTGTCGAAAGTTTGCCTGACTATGGAGGTCAGGTGGCGTGTCTCTTTATGATGGCGGTAAATGTAGTAGATGTGTCGAAAGTCCTCTCAACATTAAGGTCAAGTGGTGTGTTCCATATAACGACGGTGCAAGCACGAAGATTTGATTTGAAGATTTGGAAGATTGAGAGTTATGAATGGCAGCAGGTGTTGTCGAAAGTCTTCTTGGCATGGAGGTCAAGCAGCGTGTTCCATTGATAACGATAAATTTGAAGATTTGAAGATTGTTTTGTTAGAGATAATGATGGAATTTATATCAAGGTGAAGATTGTTGGGTTTAACCAAAATTCCATTAAAAATTGTTATTGCTAGTTTCCTATTTGTGAAGATTTGTGAAAATATGAAAGAGACGAAGAGATATATAAAGATATGTTAAAGATTTGTTAAAAGATTTGAAAAATATGTTAGAGATTTGTGAGATATGAATAAGATTTGTGAGAGATTTGTTTACAATAGAAAAGTATGAATGATGGGTTATACATACTTTGTATTTAGAAATTGGTAGAGTTATGAGTGTGAGAATGAGAGTCTAAGAGAGATTGTCTTGTAAGGCCTGCAGGCTAAATTTGTTTTGATAGTAGATTTGACTCATCTCATCCATGTATGTAGGCATATTAGCCAAATCACGTTAAGTCTTGTGCGTAATTTGTATGATATTTTTTTCAATTACTAATATTTATTACATGTTTATGTAAAAGGAGATATGATATTCCTAAAGAGATTGATAGGCATGTGGTATTCCTTAATAAGATTGAAATGGAGATGCGGTATTTTCCCCAACACAAAGGTCCATTGAAGGATTTGCTCCATGGCACGGAAGAACCAAAGGTCAGATAGAAGAGCCTCCAATGAATAGCAACGAGGTAGCAGCTCAACATGGTGGGATCATAATCATGAGTTATCCTAAGGGAAAACCACAAAATCGTTGGGGTAGACACACCAGACCCTAAAACACTTGCTCAGCTTCTAATTATGAAGGTCTGTCTCATGTCATGTATGCTACAGCTACAATAATCTTGTATCATTTAGTTTGTAGGGTGAAGCAGCTCGGAGACCTGCATAATATAAATGTCTTCTGCAGCTGACGACTGAAACATACATAATATATGGTAATATAGTATTACAAGCACCTTGTGGTTTGTATGAGACTATAACTTTTTAATGAATGTCCTTTTATGATCTGCTAGTCTGATATGGTGTATACACATTTGCCTCTTTTTGGTAATCATCTCTCAATGTATATTATTTATCAGTTACCAAATACTGCTGCTTTCTTATAATTTAAGAATAATTTTGTCCCAGACTCCCAGTATTAGATTCAGACCTAATTAAGATCTATTGAAGTATAGCCTTGGGAACTTCATGCTCAGACTTTCTCTTAAAATACATACTGCGGTCTGCGGTGTCTTTGTTCCTTCAATTGCAGAACGCAACGGCAGTACCTGTACAGGAATTGTCTACGCAAGAACGTCTCAAAGTTATTTTCATTCGGATTATTTCTTCTCTTATTTATTTTTGACACTACTGCGGGATCAAGGGAAGACTATTATATAGTTTGGTTAATTAGGAGGGGGAGGAAGGGAATGAACTACTTACTTTGTTAACCTTGTTAGATACTGCATGTTAACTAGGTGAAATTTATCAAATCTAGAAAGATACATAAACTCTTGTTCTCCTCAATTACGTACTAATGTACAATATTGATCGCATTGGAAGCCTAGGTTGCAGGACAAGTAATGTTGACAATATTCTCTCTTTTCTATCTGTTTTTGGATTTGGTATCAATTTATCCAGGGAGGAGCTACAAGGGTTTAGTGTGGGTTTGGGGGGGGTGTTTGGAAATTTGTAAGGAAATAGTTGAAGAAAAATAGAGCTATGATATTGTTGAAAGGAATAGTTGAAAATAAACAGAGTTATGGGTCAAAATATTGGCACTCTAATATAACTTTTAGTTTTGACCATTATGCAGGGGCGGCTTGTGAGTAAAGCCACTAAAGCTCTTTATTAAGGCCCCCAGTTTTTAAAGGGATAAAACTTAATTAAAATTTCTTAAGTGTTTGTGGTGCTTGTCTCTAGACAAAATATGACATGTGTATAATTTTCTATAATTTATTAATGAAAATTTTAAAAATAATAAATAAATAATTAAAAAATAAAACACATATTATATTTCTATTGAGACAATTTTCTAAACTTTACTTAAGTTTTTTCGTTTTTAAAGTTCCATATTTAGTAGTTACTATATTATTATATAATATTTATAATTATAATTTGTATTAAAATTCAAAGACATATATTATTTAATATAATCTATTGTGATATATTCAAACATTCTCTCTCTTATCTAATTATAGGCCTAATAAATTTTCATATTTTTCTCTCTAATTATAATTTCAATTAATACTCAACTAATTATCATTTTCAAATGAGAAATTCACACGAAGTATTTATTTAGCTAACTTCCATGAAAATTAACCACCTCCATTCATACATAGTATTTATTTAGCCAAGTGCTATTGTGTTAAAGGTAATTTTTTAAAAGAAATGAGTGAAAGTTTTGAAAAAAAAAACTTATTTAAGATGAATTTGTTTTTAAAGTGAATAAGTAAAAGTATATCTATAATTAAGTTATTTATTAATATCATAATGTATTTTATTAAATTAATAATAAATATATCTTTAATTGTTCACTTTAAAATAATTTTTTTAATAAATTTAATAAGAAAACGAAGTAAGAGTTAAGAGGTGTAAAGATAAGTTGAGATGACGCTAATCAATAATCAAGTTTCTTTTTATTGTAAATCAATTCCTCCTTATTTTTTTCCCTTCTCAGTTTATATATTCTTCTACAATTTTGCAAGTGATACTTATCTCCGAAAAAGAAAACTACACTCTTGGATAAGACTACTAGTTAATTATTAGTCTCCTTAAATAAGCATTCAACAATTTGATACTATTGCTCTAACCTTAAGTCCTTTTTATATTTAATTTAAAATTTATCATAAAACTTTAATTAAAATTTTGCTTCTCAAAATGTTAGAAGAATTAAATTCTAATTTTTTATATTAATTCTAATAAAAAGAAGTCTAATTTTAATATTTCACTTTAAGCCTTTATATATATGTTGAGCCGCTCCTGCCGTTATGATGCACTGGTTGCCATGTTTTGCCATAAACAGGAAGCATGCACTCTACATCTCTTGAATCCTTCCACTATTCTGTCATCTTCTACAAATACATGATACTTTCTCTTTTTATATGACTGAGTAGAAAACATCATGAAATTGCATGAGTATGAAATCAGAAGTGGAAGGAAGACCAAACTGGTTAAAAATAATATTACTGTGTCGGCGATTCAACGAATAAATCACAACAATATTGTTACTCATTACATGTAAAAGAGAAATTTTAAACTATGCTCCATCCCAATGTCGGTAGTCAAATTTTTTTTTTTGGCAGATGATTTACCAATTTTTTTAATAAGTAATCCTTGAGTGCCGCTATCATCTGGGATGGATAGTAAACATACATTTTTTCTAAACGATCTTTGATTATGCAAATATCTAAAGCATGTTTGCTACTACCTACCTAATAATCTAAGTTAAATTAGTATAATATTTCCACCTAAACAAATTACTATAATGTAGTATGATACTTTCCTTGTCCTCAACTTGTGTGCTGGGTATAACATTTTACATTTTATTTTTTTGACGAGAGGTATAATTCATGTTTCAAAATTTAAATTAGAAATTGAATAAATAAGATTTTTAATTATGATTCGATTAATTCAATCATTTTAAATTTATAATTGCATCTTAATTAAATTAAATATTATTTAAGTTAAAAACATGACCAATTTATAATTTTAACAATTTAATCAATCGATTTGATCCCATTTTTAAAACATTGGATATGACATTTTGTTGGCATTCGATAAGGATGAAAACAGACTAGGCTTTGTCTTAAACAAGCTTAATCTGTGTCTCAATTATAAGGCTTGAGCCTAACTTGTGAGCTTATAATAGGTCGATTTTTAAGATCTGACCTGACCTTTTTAAAAGTTTGGCTTGGCCTGAAAGTTTATTTAAAAGCTTACTTTACAATGAGACATTTAAATAGGCTAACAAATCTACCTTTAAATAGGCTAATAAGCCTTTACATAAGTTAACAAACCTACATTTAAATAGGTCAACATGTTTTACATATGCTAACATACTTACCTTTAAATAAGTCAATATGTCTTTACATACGCTATAGACCTAAGCCTTGAAATAAGTCAACGAGCCTACTCAAAGTCAATAGGTCTTTGTTATAATTTAACACTCACCTTTTAATTGTATAGATGTTCACTACTTTCTTACTCTAGTCTTTAGCCTATATGAGACTTAGAGATATATCAAGTTGCTCACTTTCTTACTCTAATCTTTCAAGTCTCACATCGACCAAAGATCAGAGTAAGAAAGTAATGAGCATCTATAAAAAGAGATAGAGGAAAGTATATAACTTATTATTTTTATTTTAATAAATACATTACATTAAATATATTAATAAATATATTATTTCTATTCTAACTTACTAACTTAAGTTTTAATTATTGAATTTTATTAAAATTTAATTAAAATATATATTAATATATTATAATAAATTAATAATTATAATTATAATTATAATTATAATTATAATTATTATAATAATATATATTATATTATATATAATTAAATAAGTCAAATCAAATCTGTCAATTTAAAAACGCCTATTAAATTATCTGAAACTTAACTTTTTTAGTTAAATAAACTTTTAAAAAAATATTACCTTAATTTATTTAATAAACAAGTTTATTTCTTTCGATCCGACCTATTTCCACTCTTAGCATTCGATGGGGCAAACACGCGAAAGAAACAAAACGAACCGAGGGAGCTTCACCATCCTTTATTTTTAGACCAGCTTGAGTATTATGAGCTGGGCTCCACTGCTGTCGAAGGCTCAAAGCCCAAAATAATTCCTCACAGTTCCGATAATTTCTTGGGTCCGTTCACTCTACTTATTTTTTTGTTTAATTTCAAGCTTTGTCGAGTCAGATCAAACAACATGTTTCGGCCCAAATGAAATGGCCCGTTAGACAAATATACTCATGTTGGGTGCGACATCTTAAATATTCAAGATAATGTTCTAGACAAAGTTTTAAAAAACGGATCAAACTGACACTTAAACGAGTTGCATCATGAATTAGTTATTTTTTTAGTTTGATTATTTTTTGACTTAATTATAGTTTAATTATAAATTTAATTAATTAAATTATAATCTGAAAATCTCATCAGTTAAATTTTTAATTCGATTTTTAAAATATTGATTCAAGTAAATATCTTTATTATATAAAAAAAATTATAGTTGCTGCATAGTTATGAGCTTTATTATTACATTTCTTTTCCTTTTTGCTTTTTTTTTCTTATTTTTATTATCTGTTCACAGAAAGAAAGTGGAAAAAGAAAAAAATAATTTCACCTAAAACAACCATAGGAGGAGTCAGCATGCAGCAACAAAGAAAAATGAAAAAGATGGAGGCTCCAAAAGAACATAAGGCGAAGAAGACGAAGCTTCCATTTTAACCAAAATATCAAGATTGTTAGCTTCCTCAATAGCATAATTTAGGGTAACAGAATCTATGATTTATTTATTTTAATGAAATTTTCTGGTTAAACATATTCGAGGTAAATTATTGAAAACAGTATTGGATGGGAGAGGAATCACCTATCATATCACCTCATACCGCTTGTTGATCAGGAATATATAGCTGGAAAGAGAGAAAACAAAATAGAGTAATATGAGGGATAGATTCCACAATGAAAAGTGAACTGAATCTCATATTCTTCATCTAATCATCTTTATCATCCGATTCTCTTTAACACATTAGAAAAACAGATAATAACCCGAAAAATGAAACAACAAAAACTGAAAGAACGCAGACGAAAAACTTCTTAACGAGAAAGAAATGAATTTAACGGGTCAAAAGTGTTTTTAGGCTTTGGTTGGATATCTAAAATGTGTCGAATGAAATGGAATAAATTTATTATTTTATTATCTGGATATTTTATAATAGAATATAATAAATTTTTTATTTTATTATTTGAAAAATAGATAAAATGACAAGAGTTATAATTTTATTATTTTTATATTACTCTTATTTCAAATACACTAAAATTTAATTATTTCTAACTTAAAAATATTTCAATTATTTTCACATATTATCTAATGATGGTATTTATTAAATAAGATCTTTTCTAAAAAAGTTTATCTTGTTTTTTGTTGATTTTTTAAATCTAATATTTTTAAATATTCCAATCTTGATTATGTGAATACCAATTTCAAACTTGCCTTAGTAAGCTGCATGATTTGAAATTGTTTGTAAACAAGATTTGGCTTGATGTGAATATCCGAGTTACGTGAATATTTGGGTTGCAAGGATGATGAAGCAAAAATTGCTATGGAAGAGAGGCAGCAACAGGGACGGTGAGCAATGAATAACTGCGTAACAATAGAGGAGAGGAGAGGCAGGAACAGGGACATTGAAACAAAGAGCAAGAGAGAAGAGGATGTAATATCTTATTTTTTTATAATATTTTTGTTTATGAATAAAATTTTAATTTTTTAATTTGAATATTTTATATGCTTATATTTTACAATAATTAGTACTAATCAAAGAAGATTAGATAAAATTTATAAGAATTTAATTAATAATAATTTATGAAATTAGAAATAGAAATTTATTGAATAAAATTTAGCATTTAATTTTTATAATAGTAATTAAGAATAATCTTATAAGTTGAAATAAATATGAAGAGATATTTATTAAGAAGTAATTATTAGAAAATAGATATTTAACAAAAGTAATAAATGAAGGTTGGCTACGTGCACCAATAACTAATGGTGCAATGTAGCCAATGATGTAATGTAAAAGTTGAGTGCAACGTAGCCAATGACATAATATAAAAATTGGATTTGTAACTATAAATAGAGATAGGATCTCAGTGCAAGAAAACAAGGAGCAAGAGAGCGAAAGTGAAATAGGAAAAGGTGTGAGTGAAGTTGACGATGGAGAGAACGTAAAAGAGAAGAGAAAGTGAAAAAGAAAGAGGAAGAGGAAGAAAGAAGAGAAGAGAAAAAGTAAGAAAGAAAGAAATGAGATTTTATATCAAGTAAGATTTGGGCTATTTCTATGCAAAGTGTATAGTGCATTTGGTGCATCTCAACCATTGATTGTGTTGAAAAATAGATCAATAGTTATGATCAACGACTTGTAACCTGTTGTACTATTCACCATTACTGATTACTATGCTGCCGGAAATATTGTTCACGCGGGGGAATACTGTTCACGATGGAAAACACTGTTCACGCTGGAAAAAATACTATTCATAACCTGAAATTGTACTGTTCATAGGCGGAGTTAACATTGTTCATCGCCGAAAATTGTACTGTTCATAGTCAGAGTTACTGTTCACGCAGTTACTATTCTATTTTTAAGTTATATAACTGTGTAAAAAATTATCGTTAAAATAATATCAGTTAAAAGTTTACTAGTCTTTATATTTTTTTATAAATAACTGTGCCTATTAAAAACTTTACAAATTTTATTGTGTGTAAATATTACCAATTAAAATCTGTAGAGTTTTAATATGCACAGTTATTTATGAAAAAATATAAGGATTAATATAATTTTAACTGATATTATTTTTACTTGTATTATTTACACAGTTATATAACTTAAAAAAATAAACAGTATAGCCTGAAAAAAGGTGGAGGCCGACATACGATAGCCGAATGGCAGTGAACAGTTATTAGCCAGCAACAGTGATGGTGATGATGTGTAAAAAAAAAATTTAACCTGAAAAAAATAGTTAACTGAAAAAAAAAGTTAACTAGAAAAAAAAATAACTTGAAAAAAATATTAACATGAAAAAAAAAAAAAACACGCTATTGTAAGTAAAAAGCGAGTGTATTATACACTCAAAGCTAGCAGGGGTGTATAATAGCACCACGTAAGATTTGAACTCTTTTTTAAAAAAATAAAATTATGACTTCTAGTATATTTATATATTTTATTTGTTAATTTATTATTTTAATATTTTGTACATATTGTTATTTTTTTATTTATTATATTAGTCCCATGAAAAAATTAACATTTAAATTATAATAATTCTAAATTTTGTAAAATATCATAAATATTTCAAAACTAAACAAATATCAAGTTTTGATAACATTACACGTGCATAATAAATTTACAATAATAACAATATGTACAAATATTAAAATAATAAATTAATTAATAAAATATATAAATATACTAAAAATCATGATTTTATTTTTAGAAAGATAATTTAGATTATACCTTTCTTTCTTACTTTTTCTCTTCCATTCCTTCTTTCTGTTTCTCTTTCTCTCCTTCTCTTCTACGTTTTCTCTCCCTCCGTAAGCAACTTCACTCACACACTTTCACTATTTCACTTTCTCTCAGTTGCTTCTTGTTTTCTTGCACCAAGATCCTACCCCCCTATTTATAGATACAAATCCAATTTTTACATTATGTCATTAGGTGGGTGTATGTGTGTGTATAAGAAGATTAGATAAAATTTATAAGAATTTAATTAGTAATAATTTATGAAATTAAAAATAAAAATTTATTGAATAAAATTTAACATTTAATCTTTATAATAGTAATTAAGAATAATCCTATAAGTTGAAATAAATATGAAGAGGTATTTATTAAAAAGTAATTATTAAAAAATAGATATTTAACAATAGCAATAAATGAAGGGTGACTACATGTACCAATAACCAATGGTGCAACGTAGTTAATGATGTAATGTAAAAGTTGAGTGTAACATAATCAATGACATAATGTAAAAATTGGATTTGTAACTATAAATAGGGGGTAGGGTCGATCTCGGTGCAAGAAAACAAGAAGCAAGAGAGAGAAAGTGAAATAGTGAAGTGTGTAAGTGAAGTTGCTGACCTAGGAGGAGAGAAAACATAGAAGAGAATGAGAGAAAGAATGGAAGAGAGAAAGTAAGAAAGAAAGAAAGGATATTTTGTATTAAGTAGGATATGAACTCTCTTTTTAAAAATAAAATCATGACTTACAGTATATTTGTATATTTTATTAATTAATTTATTATTTTAATATTTTATGTATATTGTTATTCTTATTAAATTTATTATGCACATGTAATGTTATGAAAACTTGATATTTACTTGACTTTGAAATATTTATGATATTTGATAAAATTTAGAATTATTATAATTTAAATGTTGACCCTACCTCCTATTTATATAATAAATTAAAATATTACTCAATACCTAAGTTAAATAAATATTTTAATTATATTGAGTAATAAATATATGTACTTGATTTACATAAATTTTCTTATATTTACCTTGACTTGAGAGTAATTTTATGACATTTATTTTGACTTATATTTACCTTGGTTTGAGAACAATTTTATAACCTTTATTATAACTTATATTTACCTTGACTTGGGAGTAATTTTATGACATTTATTTTGACTTTTACAATAAAAAGACTTTTGTACAATGAATGCACTAACGGGATCAATACAAACTATGAACCATGATGAGAACCCGATAAAATATGGATTATGATGAGGACTTGACAAAATATAGATTATGATGATGATCTAACAAATTATGGACTGTGATATGAACTATTAAGAGAATTATTAAATTAATTTTAAATCATAGTTGGTCTTTTGAAGAATTGATATTTAAATTTAACGACTCTAAGTTTTATGAGTTTTATTTAATTGTCATGATTTATTTATGTGATGAATTTATTTGTGACATATTAATGATTTGTATTACTTATGTTTGTGTGTGATGACAAGTAAGTGATTCATAAAAAAGTTTACACGTAACCGTTAAGAGGAAAATGGATGGATTTCCTTTTACATTACTTGTCTGGTTAGTGTGAGTATGTTTGATTTTGTTGTCACGATATTAAAGTAATACCAGAGATAAGGTGGATTTCCTATGGAAATGAAGGTTTTCGAATAAAATATAAGACAAGCATACATGGAAAGAAAAAGAAAAGTAAAAGGTGAATTCCCTGTGATGAGAATCTTGCTTGCTGATGGCTGAAGATACTTATAATTGGTACTTGTTTGCTGATATTTGAGAAACTTATTGATGATAATATGTAAGGTTGTATTGTATGATTTATTTAGTATTTGTTCTGTTATGCTAGTTTTGTGTTGTTCTTGTTATACTTTGATGGCCATGTGATTTTTCTGTGTATCTTACATAGTTAAAATTCACTATGTGTTTTCGAATATTTTTATAATTATTCATTTCTTACTAAAAATTTTGAATTCTCACTCAATTCATGGTTCTTTTAGACTAGCACATGATATATTATTATTATCATCATTCAGATCGACTAAGCATATACTCTTGTTTCAAAGGAGGAATATATAATTATTAAAAATATGTATATATGTACTTCTAAGTAAATATTACGATTTGGTGTGATATACTAATTTAAAAAGTTATAGATGTGTATTATAACTTTGTGTTATCTTATATCGATGTCTATTTCTTTTTATATTTTGATTTTAATTTTAATTTCTATCTGTAAATGTATAGTAAGAAAAAATTCACTAACATTATTATTATGGTTATGTCTATAGCTATTAATTTAGTAAGGAGTTCACATTCTTAAACACGAAAGAAGGTAATAACTAAAAGAAAACTGAAGCTTAAATTTACGGATAAAAAAAGTATACCTAAATAGTTTACAAGTAAAACCTAAAAATTAAGGGAAACAAATAAGGGTAAAAATATAAAATGAGTGAAATTTATGCTTAAATTTGATAGCAAAAAAGTTTTAATTTGGTAAGTACATGGATAACCAAAGAGTTAATATATTTTCTCTGTTTGGTTACAAAAGAGTTAATATCTGATACATATCAGTACACTAAAAAACTTGCATTACATGAGTTTCTTATATGCATTTAATGTTCAATTTTCATTACAAAATACATGAAAGTCTAATATAATTTTAGAAGTTTGCGTGAGTTTAATATAATTTTAGAGACATTTTTACTCATCAAATGCATTTACAAGTGGATTTTATTATTTTGGTGTAAGTCAGAATATATTTTCTAGAATGCTACAAAATGAGTAATGTAGAAATAAAGTGTGTGTTTGGATTGCAGTTGATAAATTTAAGTTTAGTTGAAAGTGTGTTTGTAAACTTAAGTTTGGTTGAAAGTGAGTTTGTAGTAACATAATTTATGTTTAAAAACTTTTATTTTAAAAATAAGTTTGACAAAATAATTAATAAAATAAAAAGGTTATTTTTAATCTCAACTGAACACAAAAACAATAAAATATTGCTTTGGTTCCAACTCACCTTTGAAAGGAAAAGTATGTTTAGGTAAATAAAAAAGTAAACAACCCAAACAATATTATACCACGTTCGAGACATTCTAACTCACTTTTGAGAACCCAAACGGGTTTCCAAACACACAAAGTTGTTGGCATGACATACAACTTAAGGATAAGTTCTTCTATTTATAATAATTTTATGAAAGTCGAGACTCTTGATTATAACTTAAGGGAAGTTTTATTTTTTATAATATTTTTATTAAGGTCGTGACTTATAGCCACGATTTGAATACCATATAAAAAAATGTCCCCCACTAAGTCATAACCTTTGGCCACGATTTTATTAAAATATTATTAATAAAATGTAACGTAGCCTAAGTTGTGAAGAAGGGTTGCGGCTTTTATAAAAATAACATAATAAAAAAACTATCCCTAAATTGTATGTTATGGCAACAACTTAGTTTATGTAATATTCATTCTACACTATTTCAGAAATTAAATTTTGATTTACATTAAAATGATAAAATTCACTTGAAAATGCACTTTATTAGAACAAATTTTGGGTCGGGTCAAACTTATTTGTAGACTAACATTTTGTAAGCCTAGTCCAATCTTATGCAGGTTGTGAGTTGGGTTGAAAAATCTTAATTTGAAATTTCTTTAAAAAAAAGAATTTTCTTATATTTTTAATACTAAAATTTATGTTCTTATGCTTTATTATTATATTTTTCTTTTGTATATTTTAAATATTAATAAATATCAAATAAAATTATTTTTTAATATAAATATTATTTTATATTAAAAAATAAAAATAAAACTTTTTATATGTCGTAAAAATTATTAATTAAATAATTAAATATTGAGTTCTTACTTACCATTACAGGCCAGCCCACCTCACGTTAAGTTGAACCAAAATCAGGCTGACCCAATCGAGTTCAATGGTCAAGTCACTCCATATGGCCTGAACCAAAATCAAGTTTAATCAATCGAGTTAAATTTTATTTTTTCAACAATTTTTTAAAGTCCAGCCCGCCCAATAAACGCCCATTTTATTGGGCGATTCAAGCCCAGCCCGAGTTGAAGTTGATGATGCACTAGTTCTGAAAAGTGAAGCTGTTAAAGAATATCCTCTTTTTATGCCGTCAATATCCTAACCTAGAATAGAAATGATGCTAGAAGCTTGAAGCATTTTTAGCAGTTGTGTCCCAAATTCATCCGTGTTCTGACCAAATTTATTTGGATAGAGTCTAATGTATACACTTTTATTCTTAACTTGTATTTGATGCTATACCATAAAATATCACCTTATCGTGACAGCTCATGGGGCCCAACATGTCCTCCTTTTACAAAAGATTGAAAAGAATAATTTTTCTAGGAAGATAAAATCATCAAGATCACAAACTTATTATTAGGCATGCTTAGTACCACTGCTTGACACTTAATGGTGTGTTTGTGAATTAGGACCTTATGAAGGTCTTCTGCTTTCCATCAACACAAAACTGATTCCAACCAATGAACCAAAACAATAAAAAGCATTCCATCTCATCTATTACTTTCATAGAAGACCCACAGGCTATGGATCATATCTTAAGCTATGTTGGGACGGAGTAGTACCACTACTAACACATTGGAGGCATCGATTCATGACTCAATTAATTGTCAATATCAACTAAAAATATGTGAACTTTCATCATGTGAAACTAGAATAGAGAATAAGAATTAAACCTTGATTTTTTTTTTTGTACTTAAGAGTTCGAATTCAAACTAGGAGAAAAACATCCACTTACTCCTAAGTGTGGCCATCAAGCCAAAACCCTAATGAGAATTAAACCTTGACTTAAATATGATCTTAACAAAAAGGAACAACATAAAAAATATCAAACGGCATATATCCGTGACAAGTAGTCTACCACAAGTCATCTGTAGTAGGAGGAACCACGTCAACTATTCGGCCACCTTCTTCTGTGATGCTCTAATAATTTATTAATCCAGCAGATTCGGTCCCACAAGTTGGAAATATGCAGTGCTTTATGTGGACCTTTATATATATATATATGCCCCCGCCCTTCAAGTTTTGTGCTCAGAAAAAAAATAACAGAAAGCACTTGCTTAGTTTTTTACTTATTACTACTTTCTTGATTACTTGTGTTGTGCAGTTCAGAAATGGCACCTCAAGCAGACTTTCCTAAGTTCTTTGGCCGGCAGAAGAGTTTGGGTGACTCACAAGTGACTCAAAATCTCTGTCGATACAAATATTATCCAACCTATACCAATGTCGTTCAGATGAAAATAGAAGATGTCAAGTACAATGAAGCTGCTTCTAGATTCATAGCAGAAAACAGAACAGAAGTGCAGATGAAAGGTTTGGTTGGGCAGTGATTAGTATTGTACTGTAGAAATCTTCAGTAGTATTTTGGTTATTTTCTTATTTTAAATTTTAGATTCCTGCTAGCTCTTGAATCTTTTGGCATATGAGTAGTACTCTTTGTGTACTATACACATGTATGAATCAGCTCGAAGACCAACACAAAGGTCTTCTGCAGCTTCAAGAGTTCAAGTATTAGGCTCTTTCTAGGCTTCTAACTTCCCTTCAAATTATGTAGTATGTACAGAGCAAACATATTGCTGTCTATCAAGCAGTTTTGCTCTCATAATCTTACTGCCTCTCTGTTGTGGTTTGTGTGTAGCAGAAACAAGATGCAAATCAAGGACACAAGTTTAAAATAAGATTTGTCATGAACTATCTCTGCCGTGCTCAAGCCGTTGGGTGAAGGCACGTAAATGACTTTATTATATCTCTAACAAGATTAGTGAAACAAGATTTTTATAGACTTCTTCTCATCTATTAGCTGTGTGCTATGAATCTAATTTGACTCTTGCAATATATAAGCCTGAGGCACTTTAAATTTCGAAAGTTCATTTGTAAACATGGTAAACTGAAACAGAATTCAGATAAGTTTTACGAACTGGATTGAATGCTAGCTATACGCACATACCATTACCAAGAAGCAGCAAGAAATTACAGCATGAGCATGATTATATAATGTTACAGAGTGATGGGTTGTAAAACTTGTAATTGGAGACAGAGACGGGTAAAAATATGAAATATCAATATATTCTTTGTTAGTTTGAGTGGCCATTGAAAGGATATTTCAAGGATTGTGGTGACAGCATATATTTTTCCATCCAACTGTGAATGTAGGGACAAAAGTTACCTTCTTTTTTTTTTTCCCTGGGTGCTATTGGAATCTGGTAGTTAGAGAAAATGTAGCCCACTTTGGAGGGGAAATTGGAAGACCCGGAATTTAGGGGTTCAATGCACTGAGAGCATCACAAATTTTTAATTTTCCAACTTAACCAAAAAAGCTAACATTCTCCGTTGATTTAGATGCTCAAAAAATAGAAACCAAATGGTAACCATTTGTTTTACCAGAAAACATGCTTTGAAATACTTAGGCAGAGATAGAGGGATCATTTTCAAAACTTTTTCTCCTAGCCTCCCCAGGAGGCCTCTAGCAGAAAATTTAAAAATATTAAAAAAGAAATAAAATAAAAAAATACAGATATTACTGGGAATTGAGGCGCAATGGCCATTGCAAAAAGAGTTGTTGTTCTTATTTTGTGCTTTGCACTGGCCTGTTGTGTGGATGCTGGTCCAAGAATAAGGCCAGTTGTTGGTCCTGATATCTACAGAGGTCAGAATGTAGCAAAGGATGTCCTTGCTCCTGGAGAGAAAATAGTTAACGTCATGAGTTTTGGAGCCAAACCTAATGGCAAATTTGACTGCACTCAGGTAGATTATGGGGTTATATCTTTTGGTTAATCATGGTGACTGTGCTTTAGTTTAAAGCTTAGCTTTAGGACCAAATGCCGCTCAGTATAAACACCAAGAATATTTATACATTGCCTTTATCTTCTCCCTTTACGAATTTGAAGAAACGTGATTCATACAAACATGTATGATCATGTTGTCTTGATAAAATCTTTCGAAGATAATATGATCAAGCTGGTTGTTACAAGATGTTAATCACCATATTGAGATAGTTTGAATGTCAAATTTTATCTTTGGCCATTAATGGTGATACATTAGACGAAGACTTCACAAGTAGACCAATTTGTAACTTTCATGCCAAAATTTAATTACTGCACATTGTTAATGAATATCAACATGTTCCCTTTATGTTCTGTACCATGTTATTCATGAGATCGGGTAACCATGAACTAATATAGGAACACCTGGTCAGGATATTCACTTCTCATAAAAATCTATGTCTTTGCTTCAAACTTCGAAGTGTGCTTCTAGCTTCCACTTTGGGGATTATCTCTCCCAATAACCATCTAAGCAAAATAGTTAGCGCCTACAAGTGCTGTAGGATCAAAACAGGCAGAAGGGAAAGAAAAAGCAGATGAATAAATGATATTAATAGACCTTTTTTTCGACCTTGTGCAAGTAATCTTAAGAAACCACAAGGACAATAAATCAAATGCAAAATGACTAATACAAAGCAAAATCCATAGAAAAAATAATTTTGACCACACAACCAACACAGGCCTTACGTTGGTTATCCCTGCAGGCTTTCATGGATGCATGGAGAGCAGCCTGCAAGTCCACAGTGCAAACCAGGCTTCTGATCCCTCAGGGCAGATTCTTGGTATCTTCAATGTTTTTTGCAGGGCCATGCTTGACTCCACGGCCCATAACAATCCAAGTTGTAGGTACTGTTCTGGCTACAACAGATATCAGTGAGTATGAGAACGGGGAGTGGCTCATGTTTGAGGACATCGCTGGCCTAAAACTTATTGGTGGAGGCACCTTTGACGGGCAGGGTAAGGATACATGGTCACAAACTGAGAACTGCGAAAAAGACCCCGGCTCCACATGCGTCAGGGCCCCTAGTGTAAGTTGTTATCTATATATCATTCTTACATCACTTCTTTTCTAATAATAAAACAAAAAAAAAAAAATACACATTCCAACACATACACTCTCTCTACCTTTATTTTCCTAAACAAGTAAAGTGTAAAAATTATGTAACGATTTTAATGTGCAAATATTATTTCTGTATCTGTATAGCATATGAATTGAACTGCAGCATTAACATGTAGATATAGTTCAGCAATATTTGAGCTTTATATTTTTGGGAATGCAGGGCCTTTATTTCAACAATGTCACCAATGGACTTATACAGAACATCAAATCTGTTAACCCCAAAGGCTTTCACATATTTGTCACTAATTGTGCAAACATCAGACTTCGTAGACTTACGCTCAATGCACCAGCTACCAGCCCCAACACTGATGGCATTCATATTAGCCACTCCATCAACGTGAAACTATCCAAATGTAACGTTGGAACTGGGGATGATTGTGTCTCTATGATACAAGGAGTCAACAATGTTACCATCAACAGATTGAATTGCGGTCCTGGACACGGTATTAGGTAATGCTAACTGCATGATTCATGAAGGATAAAATTTCACCTTCATCCAAGATTATTTAGTACTTTCTACTCCATCAATTTATATTAAAAAATGCTTAATTTACTTTTCAAACAACAGGGAATCTCCCCATCTTGATAATATATAGTTCAATAGTTGTAGTTAATTTACATTTCTTAAAAATTACTGTGAAAGATAAACACGATTACTATATATAATTCAATATTTAGATCAGTTAAAATTATGTTTATAAAGAGTTATTAGATTGTATAAGTGTGAACATTCTTGCACTCATATTATGGGATTGAATCTTGACTCATATGAAAAATAAGATAAGTAAATATTAACAGTTAGTTAGATTTGGAGATCCAAAAAAGAAAAAAAGTTAGTTACACTTGGATAACGGTCAATATATATATATATTTTAAAAGGGATTGTGACTTTAAGATTTCATTTGCTGTGTCCCTTTAATTTTCTTTATTCTTATATATGCATGCCAGTATTGGTAGTCTTGGAAAGTATCAGAATGAGCTAGAGGTGAAAGGTGTTCATGTCCGGAACTGCACATTGGGTGGCACAGACAATGGCCTCAGAATCAAGACATGGCCAGATAAGTATCCGGGTGCAGCAACAGATATCAGCTTCAGTGACATTATCATGGAAAATGTTAAAAATCCTATCATCATTGACCAAGAGTATCAATGCTCCCCAAACTGCCAAAAGAAGGTTTGTTTATATCTTTCTCTCCTTTTTAATCCTTTGGGATTTGGACTATACTGGAGATAGCCAATCAGTCTTCCTTCCTCTAAACTACATTCTTCCCCATCTCAATTAAAGCTCCAACAAGAGAGCACAATACACAACAATATGAGTTGTCCATTGGGATAACCTTTGTTTCTTTTCTTTTACATATTACCCTTACTTTTTTTACCTTTCAATTATGAAGTTGGAGCATGCTAATTTGGACACTAATTTATTTTTATGCAGCCATCACTTGTAAAGATCAGCAATATTGGTTTTTCAAATATAAGGGGAACCACAATTTCACCAACTGCAGTGGATTTAAGGTGTAGCAAGCAGTTCCCATGCCAAAATATTAGACTTCATAACATAGACCTGAAGCATGCATCCAGCCCTACCAGCTCTAGATGTGCCAACATTAAACCTGTCTATGGCGGCTTGCAAAGACCGGCAGCTTGCCCATAGGTGCCTGACTTGAAATTACATGCATTTTTACAGCTCCAGCAATCAAGAGGAGGGAAAGGAAGGTTTTGGACAATTAGACCTAATGGGGAAAAATGGTTTTCAAGGATGGTTTTGAATCCCAATCAACTAGCTGAACTCAAACCTACTTCAACCCTTAGTTAAATTTCTGTCTGATTTCCATTCTCTCCTCTTGAACAACAATTTTGAACCAATTAGAATCAACTTCAATGCCTGTTTTTCACCTGCTAGTTATTATATCCTATTCAACCCATTTTTTGAAGACTTCTTAGCTAAATATTTGAATCAGTTTTGATGTATAGAAAGTCAGAAACTGTATAAAAAAAAGTGAAATAAGTGCTTCTGGGTTTTTTAGCCTTATTCACTAAAAATGTAAATAAAAATAAGGTTTTACCTTTTGCCTTTCTACTAGTCATTCAACTACCGCTAGGTCTTCTCAGACTGAATTCAAAGGGTTTGTAGCTGTGTATTGTTTCATAGAGTTTAGCCAGGAATTCATGTATATTAACTGGCTGAGAGGAGTAAATTTCAAAGTATGCCATTCTAGGTTACTTGATTTTACCACAAAATGCTAGAGGGTGAAGACTTCATGATGTAATTTGCTGCTAATTTTTACCAATTGTTATTATGAAGCAATTTCCCAATTCAATTCTCTCGTGTTATAAAGTATGAAGAAATAGATGAATATGATCAACCATGTTAGAACCTTTCCTTTTTCGTGGACATAGTTAGATTAGAACGTTTCATTACTTTTCTTGTATGTTTTGATGGATAAAGTATTGCAGTGCTATACTATGAACTTTCAATCCAAAGGCGTTATTATTCATAGCCATATTACTTCAAAAACCCACATTGGAAGATTTTGTGGAAATCCCGGTCCTCCTTCAATGTGCCATTTAAATGAGTCAGAATTCAGAAAGCACAATTTCCCTCTCATAAATATCTGCTTGTTATGCCAGGGATGAAAATAGGTCACCACTGTCATCGAGGCACTGTGGCTTACTGCTTTGTTTTAGGCTTTGATTTACCACTGTTTAGAAAATGAGTCAGGCTTAAGCCTTTTTAAAAGTCTGTTTCATTTAGTAGGTCAGGTCTGACCTCTCAACAAAGCCTGTTAGACCTATTAGGCCGGCCTGTTTATATTTATTTATAAATTTTTTTTTCAATGGCCTTTCAAGACCTGTTTAAAGGTTTAGGCCTATTTAAAGCCTATATGAAAGTTTTGACCTGTTGGCCTATTTAGAGACCTTAATATAAATCAAGCTTCTAAACAAGTTTCAGACCAGGCCAGACTTCTTAAACAGGCCAGGCCACATCCCAAAAAAGGCCTTTAACAGATAACAGACCAGGTTTAGGTCAAATATTTGTAACAAAGACTTGACCTGTTTAGGGTGAAACCTAACCTGACCTGACCTGTTTTCATCTATAGTTATGCCAAGCACTGAAGAAAAAATTTCTTGGTCTCATTTCCTAAAAGAGGCTGCCTTTCAAGAAACCATTTTAAAGGAAATAAATGCTGGAATTAAATGCAATAAGTAATAGCCACCTTTAAGTGACAATAAAACCTACTTATAAAAGCGCCATACTTTATAACTAGAGTTACATAGGGAATTGCAAACATTCAGAATTTCTAATAGCTGACATTATGAATACAGTAAAATAAGAAAAACGATTAATCTTCTTAACTCATCTTTTTAATAATCTTTCTAATTATTAAATGAAGAAAATATTAAATATTTTTTATATTTTTAAGATACTAGTTATATTTAATTTTTTATTTATTATTTTTTTTATTAAATAATAGAAAGATTATTGAAAAGATGTTTTAAGAAGATATAACAAAATTCATTAAATAACTTTGGCATTGTGCTCTAAGATTTATTTTGGGACAAGTTCATCTTGTAGAGTTTTAAAGTAAAAGGAATTCCTCGAAGGTTTAAAACCGGATGATTCAAAGTACTCAGATATTTTTCCTTGTCTCATATCATAATTAATGTATGAATATGCCTGTTTCCTTGACTTCATATCAGATCATTTTTCCTGTCACATTTCCTTGTAGCAAAATACCCCTCAGATGTCAGGCAACAATGAAACTGTACACCACAACATTGGAGGAGCTGTTTCTAAATGTAGTAAATGAAATTTATGACATAGGAAATAAATTTATGAATGCTAGTTAAACAGTTACCATTTGAAAAGAAACTTCATCCAGAAAGATAGCTATACGTTTAACATATACATAACAAGATTGACTTCAGCATAATTCAAGAAACTTAAGATTATAAATAAGACAGGTAAAGAAGGGTTAGCCCCATTGTTGTGCCAGAGTGCTAATAAATCAAAGGAGTTAACAAGACATCCTTTCAGCAGCTGTGCCAACAATGAAGAACATATTGGCATTAAGCTTAAGTATAGCAATATTTTACATACTTAGTTCTGAAATTGGCATAGCATTTTCCAGGGCTTCAATAGATTTTATTCCAGAACCTCTAGCTGATTCACCTGCCCCAGAATACATCCCTCCAACTGGTTATGCAGAATCACCAGCCCCAGATTACAGCCCTCCTGCGGATTCAGTTGAATCACCAGCCCCAGATTACAGCCCTCCTGCTGACTCAGCTGAATCACCTGCTCCATATTACAGCCCTCCTTCTGAGTCAGCTGAATCACCTGCTCCAGATAACAGCCCTTCTGCTGGCTCAGCTGAATCTCCTGAGCAAGACTCAACGCCATTAAGATATTATGATGTAACTCATTATGGAGCACTGGCTGATGGGAAGACAGATAGTAGCTCTGTAAGTTATTGACTTGCATCCAAGAACTCACTGAGGGAGGACATTTTTGCAGGATTTGCAACTTCTTTTGAGAATTCATATAGTTTAACAAAGTAAAACTAAACTAATATAGTTGGAAGAAAGTAACAATCATGTTCTATGCTGTGGTATCAGTTATCACTAGTGAATTAAGGACAAAGTTTATTTAATTATGGAAGAAAGTAACAATTATGTTCTGTCAGAGAGATTCAGGCTAGGGAACAGCTTCAATGAAAGTTTTCTCTTTAACCAGTTTCCACTGCAGATAAACAAATCTATTCATTCTCATTTTACTATAATATAAAGGATTTTAGTATATGGTAGAATTCAAGGCAAAATAACTAACAAGTTACAATGTGCGGGTGCAAAGGCATTCTTAGCAGCATAGGAGAATGCATGCTGTCATACAGGATACTCAATCTTCTTGGTCCCGAAAGGGACATTCCACCTTGGTCCAGTCTCATTTTCAGGGCCGTGCCATAATAATAATGGGTCCCCAAAGATAGAGATAATGGGAACTTTGAGGGCTCCAATCAGCCTAAATGACTTCCCCTCCCGAGTGGATTGTGTTCAGATATTTGAATGGGTTCAATCTCACTGGACTCAAAAACAAGGAAATTTTGGACTCTCGGTGAAGAATCCAGGTCATATGCTGCTTGCCTCAGAGTAATGAAATGCCACAATTTTCGATCCCAACTGTAAGTTCTAAATGTCAATTACTCAACTGCTCAAAATGCAGTTTGAATAGTATATTGTCCTATTATTCAACGTTTCAAAACATATTTAGACTAGTTTGATTCATGCAGGCTTTGAAATTCGGCAATGGTTCACATGTTACAGTGAGAAATATATCTTTGGTGAATAATAGTAAGGCCTTCCATGTTAGCATCCACAACTGTGACAACATTGATTTCTCTGGTGTCAACATTCAAGCACCTGGGAGTAGCCCAAACACTGATGGAATCCACGTTTGTCTCTCTCATAACATCAGTATCACCTCCTCAACAATTGGAGTCGGCGATGACTGTGTCTCCATTGGACCTGCAGGCAGCACTAACATATATCTGTTTCTTTTGTGCACTGTGGTCCAGGCCATGGAATCAGGTTGTAATTCTGGTTCAAACATCCTTATACATTTGCAGAATGATGACATGGTAACTGAATGTTTTGGTGTCATATATGGCAGTGTGGGAAGCCTTGGCAAGGAGTCAAATGAGAAGGAGGTGGTTGGGGTTCATGTTTCAAACTGCACAATTCACGGTACCGAGAATAGCGTCAGAGTAAAAAATTGGCCTGGAGCTCCACCAAATCGTGCTTCTAAGTTGGTGTTTGAGGACATTACCATGATCAATGTCTCAAATCCCATGATTATTGACCAAGTATACTCTCCATGGATTTAAATTGTGGTTGCTTTCGCGTCGCTGTAATTACGGATATTACAGTTACTGTGATGTAAATTGCATCCATTGTGGTCCGATGCGGCCGCAACATGATGCGGTTACCTTACGAAATTTTTTTATAATTTCCTTTCACACCACAATTGTCATTTGATGCGGTTACGATAGTGGCCACATCCACAATATTGTAGCCACATCAAGTTATGAGATTTGCATTTTAAAACCATGAAACTGTCCTTCAAGCATTTGCAAAAGTGAACAGGTAGGCATTTGTGAACAAATATGCATGCATGCATATTGACATGTATAAATGCAATGCAAATAGGTACTCTCTACCGCATTATTTCATTTCTTAGGTACTTCTTTCAACAACTGACATGTATAAATGTAACATTTAGAGATTGATACATTTTTAACATAAGCTCAAAACCTTATACATGTTTAGTCGTATTTAAGATAGCTGTGAAATTAAATTATTTCAATAATTGATTATTATATAAAAGTTTTTTGTTATAATTAATTATAAGAAAAAGTTTTATATTTGTATATGTTAGTTGAAAAGTTTTTTTAAGCTAAGTTATTTTGTTTAGATGGTATAAAAAAAACTTTTATGTATTAAATTAACAAAATAGATATAGAATAATAAAAAAATTTATTTGATTGATTAAAAAAATTATTTGATTGAAAACAAAATAATATTTACATATCACTATTGAAAATAATTCCAATAGTTTTTCTAAAAAGTGTCCAAATTTTAGCTTGTTTTCAAAAGCTGTTCTCGTACATAAATTTTCCATCAACAACTTTTGGAGCAAATTGCTAAACAACTAACAAACATGATCCAACAACAGCTTTTTACAAAAAAAAGTTGTTACACCCCAAAATAATCTGAAACAAACACCCCCATTGAGTATCTATAATAAGTACTATCTAACTAAGAATTACTCTAACATGGATGCACCTTAAGCATACTGCTAAAGCCTATATCTTTTAGTACTGTTAATGAACCTTCTTGTGTGTATTAGCCATGTCAAGTGAAGCTTTGAGACGTGAGATTCAAGAACATTAGTGGCACTTATCACACCAAGTCCCTTGTAAGAATGTAGTAAATCTGAACTACACAAAACCAGCAAGTATGAAGCAAGGCCATTTCATTGCAAAGGGTGGCATTCATGATTTAGAAATTCTTGATTCTCAATTCTGAGGAATATTTCTGGCTCCTCGAAAGACAAAAGTGGATAACAGCAAACTGATGGTTATTCTCTAGACGAGTTGAAGACATGGAAAGCCTGTCTGCTTTGGAATTTTCTTGTTTTCTTGATTTCTTCTGTTATTCACTAGCTACTTGTAATAACCTTCTAAGTTCTATTCATTTAGGTTTTTGTTTTAATTTTTTTGACAAAATAAAGCCAACTTTCAATTCTTCCTCTTCTCCATGACTACTAAACCAACCCTATTTAATTTAACTGAGACGTTTTTGCACCTTAAATAAGGCGTAAAGCAGTAAACCATAATAATAATAAAATAAGAGTAATATATAGTAACTCCAAATTTTTTCTATCCAGGATTTTACCGTTTAATTATATAATTGCCAAAGAAAAGATAATAAATATGCGGCAGAAATTTCTTATTATTTAGTCATTTTTTATTAATTTTAGTGATTATATGAAATATATAATCATTTAAAACATAGAAACGTTTTAATTCTTTAATTTAAAATATAATAAGAATGCGAAACTCACTTGTTAGTTGCTTTATGGTTGTTTTACATATGCGTTGGGTGAAACAAGTGCTTATTAAACGAAAAAATATAGTATTATACTTTTTTTTAGGAGTGTATTATTATTCATATCATTTTTTATGAATGTGATTGAGTGAAAAAAATAATAAAAAAAAATATGTATAATAAATAGTATTAAATGATATGTGAAAAGAAGTATATGTACTATTCAATGTAAGAATATAAGAGTTGATATTAAACGGGAGTGTAGTGTCTACTGGCTACATACATTTTTTAATTGCGTTTGACTAGTCATCGTGATGGGAAAACGAACATGCACGAGGAATCAATTAATTGAATATTAATTGCTATATTCTTTCCCTTTTTTTTTTCTTTCACGTAATTCTTTCATTTTTCATATTTGTCTCTTAAGATTTTTTTTAAAAATTAAGCACATCTTTAAATAATTTTAAATTAAGTAAAATATAAATTGTCATGATTAAATTATTCTTTGTTACTCCTTTAATAAATAGTAAAAGATAATTAATATATGTAATTATTAAGTTTAATAGAGACAATAAAGAATGAATTAAAATTAAAAAAACTAATTAATGTATTTTTAAAATTATCAAATTACACATAAATTGAAACAAAACAATTTTTTTAAAAAGACATTAAATAAAAAACGTAGGGAGCATTTAGATTGTTTAAATATTATGAATGGCATTGGCTGGAAATCAGGAATCAATTACTTGAATTTTAATTGCTAGATTCTTTTCCTAATTTTGTTCGTCCATGTATTTAGATTGTTTGAATATTATGAATGGCATTAGTTATTGGCTGGAAATCCTTTATGTTGCCATTGTTTTATGAAAATAAGTTGTAACTTATAGATTTTTTGTTCGAGAGTTTATATTTGAGGATTTTGTTCGGCTGTGGATATCTTTTTTTTATATATTTATAATAGTGACAATAAGTTTTGAATGTATGACACTATGACTTAATGTAAATTATCTAAATCCCTGCCACTAGTCTAATTCTAATGGTTTAGTTATGGATCTCTTATTTAGTTTCACTTTGTCATGCTTCTAGTCCATACTATGGGTGTTTGTGCACCAGGTTGAGTCAGGATTAATGTGGATTGAACACAACCTAAATTTTTTTATCAGGCTAGTTTTTAGAATTCAAGCTCGATCCAGTTATGACCTACTGAATGATTGGACTAGAATCAAATTAACTCGATATTTAATTAAAATATACAAATTTAGAAATTATGTATAATAAAGTTGTTAAATTTTAAAAGTTAAAAATTAAAACTAAAGAATGTTTTATAATATATATGTCGAAACAAATTATAATAATATAAAAATATTATTATGTTATGCAAAATATATTAGTTTAAGTTAAAAAAACTTACAATTTATCACTAATTTTTAAAAATATTATAAGTTTTAAAATATTATATGATATCAGACTAAATTAAATTAACTTAAAATGTGACCTGAATCCATCATAAAAAAATAATTGAATATAATATTTAGATACAAACTCAACCCAGTTAGATTCGGGCAAATTATTGGGCTGGAATAGTTCTTAAGCACATCTCATCCTTACCCTTAGATAGAGTTAGTAAAATAGGTCGAGTCAAATATGTTTTAAGTTAATATTTTGTTAACTCAATTTAACTTGTTACACGCTATAGGTTGAGCGGGTCGATTCACTAACTTAATAATTCTTTTATTTTTCAAAATAAATTGAATTTAATCTTTGAAAAATTAAATTTGTAAAAAATAAGATATTTGAATTACTTAATTTTGAATCAATGATAAATAAATTAAATAATTAATCTAATTATTAATTGACTTTTAATTTTTCTAACAACAAGATGGTAATTTTCTTTTATGTATATATTATTAAATTAAAAAATAATTAAAATTCAAATCAACAAATTAAACTAGATCAAATTAGACTATGTCAAGTCAAATTAAGTTTAAGTTTAAACTTTTTTAATCTGACTCATATTTTTTTCAAGTTATTCAAGTTAACACGTCAAATTTGATTCATTTCAACAGCTCTACCTTTGAAATCTTTATATATTTGCATAATATCGGAGCGTAAGTTGTCTTTTCTTTTGGTGTCGGATGTTGGTTCATCGACTTAGATTGGTAACAAGTCCATTTAAGTATTTGTCGTTAGTACTCATCATTTTCTGGATAAAGTAAGCGGACCTACTCTTAAAGGTCTCCAAATTCCAAGTACTAGTAGACACCATTTTGGCTTGCGATGACTGGATCGTTGGAGTAATTTTCATTCTCACCTAATGTTTGAAAGTGCAATCATAACATCTATTTCGGGAAAACCAGCAGGATCGTAAGGATTTCTGTGAGCTGTTTGACTGCTTGCTGCACCTTGTTGAAAAGGATACGAGCATTTTGACTATGAAATGTGAAGCACAAATACATTGTTTTTGAGATGTGTTTGGATTTCAGATATATATCTATCTTAGATATATAAAAATGTGTTTGGATTTCAGATATATATCTACGTTAAATATATAAAAATGTGTATACGATCCACATGTTTTATGTATTTAAAATGTATTTAATTAGAAAAAATTATTTATTTTGATTTAAACATGTCTTGAATATGATTTGAATATATTTAAATATATCTATGATATAATTTAGATATGACTTATTAATATTTAAATAATAATAATTTTTATGACTAATGTCTAATTAGTAGCTCAGAACTTCATTCAAGTTAATCACATGTACGATGTCATGCAAGTCATTATTTTCACATATTAATATTTTAAATTTGATCTTTTTATACATCATTATTAAATTTTTAAGTTTTATCTTTTAATACACTTTCTTATTTTCATCTACTTCTTATATCTCGGTTCATACCAAGTTGTTCACTTCGTCATCATCTGAAACTTACTTCATACTACTATTTTCTCTAGTTTATTTTTTGGATCTGCATGTATTTGTACATAATTAGTTTTATTTTAAAATGTTAATTTAAGAGATTTTTTAAAAAATGTCAATTAAAATTATGTTCTATATTTTTTAGAGAGATTTATTAGATAATAAATATTTACACATATAACATATATTAAGATATTGTAATCTTTAAATTTATAAAAATTATATTAATGAATTATAAATTATTTTTCTTAAATTTTACAATTATATATATATATATCATGTTCATATTCTATAATTTTTTAAATTTAATGTATTTTATATTTATATTTTTATCATATCTTGTGTCCATATTCGTATTTATACTCCATAAACTATGAAAGTATCTGAAACAGCAAGTATAGGGACGAAAGTAGATTATGTTAGTCCAGGTTATGTGTAAATAAGTTTAGGCATGTTTAAAAGCTTTATTTATAGATTTATATTACATGAAAGTTTTTATATAAGTTAAGAAATTTTAATTTTTTTAATTTTTAAACCTTTAATAAAAATATCATATTATATATAAAAATAAAAATATTATAATAATATATAATTAATAAATTATGTAAATATTATAAATTTTAATTATATAAATAATAAATAAATAGATTAATTTAATAAATTTAATAATTTTTTATTAAAATTTAAAGTTTAATTTACATAATTAAATAGAATTTATTAAAAGTCTAAATATAACTTATTTATTAAATAAAAAAATTATATAAGTTAAAAATAGGCTAAATCAATATATCAGATACGCCGTTAACTTATTTCAACCTCCAAGCACATACAAAAATTAAGTATAGCTGTCCGTGCTAGTAGACAAAATTGGTAATCATTATGAAACTAGTTGCAGTTGAACAGTAAAATATCATTTTCTTTTTTTTTTTTCTTTATAATAGCGAACTTTTTTAATGCAATATTCAGAATAAATTATTAAATATTTATTAAATTTTAATTTCATAATATCTAAAATTTTATTAAAAATAACTAATAATTAATAACATATTTGATGAATACCATATTTTAAAAAATTAATAGAATTGTCCAATTAAAATTATGCAGGATTTGGATTACCTAAAATTATTAATTGATATTAAGCTGTTACTTAATTCACATATTAAAAGAGATTATAAAAATATAGAAAATGTTACTTTCACATAGTATTTTCTTCATATAATTAATTTGCATCATTACAATTTATTTTTGCCTTTTTCTCTCTTTCTTTACTTATACACTATCAATGCTCCATATATTTTAATGTGAATTGTAGCAACTAATGTTACTCTACAAATGTTCAGAAAAAAAATATTATTCTAAAAATATATATATATGATATATGATATATATATATATATATATATATATATTTATATGAATAATGAGTGGGGTTATAATCATGACATATACAATGCCAAATCTAGCCAGAGTTGCTCAGACTAGAGGGGCAGGACCATTTAGATGTTTCCAAATCTTCATTCCAACTTCGATAAAAGAGTCGGATATCCATTGCAAATGCAAGGCCAAAGAGTTGCAGCTGAAAAATATCTTCTGGTTGGGTACGTGGGCTGAACACACAGTTACAACTTGCAATAAATCCTTTATAAAGAAGAAACTAGAAAAGAAGAAAACCCTTTGAAATGGGCAATTCATTATAGCATGCATTGGGCCGGTAGATGATGATTATAATGGTAAGATTCTACTATACTACTAGAAAGCTAGGTAGGGGACCTCAGTCCTCACATTCTTTGCAAAAATGCATGGCGGTGGGGGTCGAGCTTGGATTATATTGGGAAAAAATGCCAATGCCAATGCGATTCAAGGAGTTGAGACTTGAAATATATTGCATATTTTAACGCATTTAGATTTAACGTATGTACTACTTCAACTTTAGCTAGCTGCTTCCTAAAAGCCGGTTACATTTGACCATTTTGTGAGGCACTTTAGTTTTATCAAACTTAAAAATCACGAATATAAGACACAGATAAACATAATATTAATATGTAGACAGATAAAAATTTAAAAAAAATTAAAAGACAAAAAGACCGTAAGTATTTAAAAATATTGAAATATCAAATACCTTATGATACATATCTAATATTAATACAATTATATCATTTTAAAGTATGGTTGCTTCGTACCCTTAAACCCAACGCACCATTTGCGTACAGGCTTATTGTGACATGTCAAAAATTCTGCAACTTCTTTGTTTTCTTTTGCATTTATTGGTTTTCTTTTTTCTTCTTTTTATTGTAAGTTTACAACCTGTATGTTATCTTCATGCTTGCGGTATTTTATACTTGGTAATGATCATGTAGCTGCCAGCTAGGTACGTTATCTACATACACGTACGTACCTGCCTGTTATGGCATGCCTGGGCTAGTTTGCTTTTGCAAACATTGAATGTCTATCTCTCTCTCTCCCCCCAAAATTTGAACACCTGAAGCCTTTTTATCAACAGTAATGGAGTTTTCATGTAATTTTGTTGAAGTGATCAAGTTGAAAACTCAATTATCTCTCCATTATCTAGTTATCCCTATATTTCAAGTTGAAGGATAACTCCATTAATTATCTTTCTTTTCAAGGATGCATGAAAAGATAGAAGGAAAAAAAAAAAAGCGCCTGCCAATATTATTCATTAAATGAAAGTTGTCTTCTTCTAATTTCTTCTTACGCTTACGCTGTACAATTAAAAAATTTAAAAATTTTGTTTTGTTATGTCACATAACTTGATGTTGTATTTTTTAGTCAACGATAACTTGATAATTCTAATTCGAATAATGATACTTTTATGCTCATAAAAATGAGTGTATTACTATTTATATTATTTTTAAAAGTTATGATTAAATAAAAAAAATAAATATAATAAATAATATTAAAAAAAAAAATATATATATATATATATATTATTTATGATAAGAATATAAGAGTTGTTATAATTCCCAATAAACATAACTAGAACTGTGACTTGAAATTTGGCTTTCATGAGCTCTTTTTTTTAAAAAAAAAAATCTTTTTACCGTGAGATGATGAATAGTTAGTTTTACCTCTATGATGAAAGGAATTAGCAGCCAAGCAGGACTAGATCTACTTTGATATAAAGTAAATGCATAGTTTATATTTATTTTTACTTGACAACTAAACAAAATTACGTGAGTCTTAAACTAGATACAAGAATTTTAGCTTTCACCAGCTTTCTTTTTCCCGAGAGATTGGTGAATGGTGAATCTTTAGATTTACCTCTGGTATGAAACGAAGCAGCACTAGAATTCTGTGCAATTAAATAGATTTAATTTTTCTTGTGCTTTTATATCAAAGGTAAAAAAAATTTGTCTTTGACTACATGGTGAAACAAATAATTTAGACACTGTCATAATGGGGTTATTAATAAAGAGAATTACTAATAATTGGCTCATCTAAAATTTGAACATTAGTCCTTTTTTTGAAATTGTGACTTGCTTGTTACCATGTTTAATTCTTTTTCATTTTTTAACCAAGGACAGATTTTCATTGAAAAATGAAAGGACTACATTAACCCCAACAAATTCAAAAAGGGTTATCCCAACATCACAACCTCAGGGAAGGAAAACCAACTAATTGGTGTTTACATCACTAGGCTGTAGAGCCTTAAGAAAGGATGATGATTCTCTTTGTCGGTCAAAATAGGAGAGAGTCCTATTTTTCTTTAAAAAAAAATGAAGGTTAGTGGGTGGAGGGAAGGGAGAGAATCTTGTTTCTCTTTCCATTTTTTTTTTCTGTTTAAAAAAAAAAAACCCTCTCCTGTTTTGACTAATAAAAAAATATTTTCATCCCTTGAAAAACTCATGATACTGTTAAAGAGGCCAGAAGAAGAAATGCTTCCTGAGGTGACCGGTCCAACCCTCGTTACTGTATCAAAGGTAAATATGTATGTTCATCAAAAAAAAAAAAAAGGTAAATATGTATTGTCACACTTTACACGTAGATTTTGTTCACGAAGAACTCCATCATATGTTATCGCAAGTTATATATCAAGCCATTTCACTTAAATTATAATATAAAAGGAACGATTAAAATTATATGATTTTTAACTAAAGGGAAATTTCACAGTGATTGTAATTAGTGGTAGTTGATAGGATCATTGTATGTTGAATAATATATTATTACTTTTACACTGATGTGTTACCGGTTATTATCGATGAAATCCAGGGTGAGATTATTGAGGGGGTCATTCCAAAAGTCCCAATGACCCCACACTCACAGGCAGAGCGTGTTTTCTTTCTCTGGGCCGTTACATTTTGGCACCACTCTGACGAGAGTTACACTTACATAACATCCAACTCTTACAGACCCCCCCCAAAAAAAAAAATACTCCTCTGCTCCTAGTTTCCAAAGTTAAAATTTTTTTAAAGTGAAATTTTTTGTAAATAAATAAGTTTATATATAGTTAAATTTAATTTAATTATTAATAATTAATTTGAATTTATTTATTTATTTTACAAAAAATTTTACTTTAAAAGATTTTTTATTCATTTTTCAAATACAATTTCTCCCCTTCAAAACCGTGTTAGGCTTCCCTCAGCCAAATTTCACCACGTTCATCAATCTCGAAGACGAAGCTGACCTGTTTTTTCCTCTTTTTTTATATTTTTATATAAATTTTATCAAATATTTTAAATTTAATACATATTTTTTAATTTACTTTTACTTCACAAAATTTAAATAAAATGACAAGAAAAAAATTTAAAAAAAGAGACAAATAATCTTTATTTCTACTCTTTTAAGATAAATTTATTTATAAAATAAATAATTAAATATATATTTATCTTAAATCATTTAATAATTTATAATTATAATATTTTTTAAATTAAATAAAAAATAAATACATCATTACTTATTTATTTTGCATTCAAACTTATTTTTAAACATCATTTTTTCTATCAACTCTACTCCCAACCCGAATTCTCTACCGTCCGATTATCATACAACTCTCTTTGATTCTAGTTTTGAGTGGTAGGACCGGCCAGTGTAATGTCATAAGTAACTATCTCATGTTATTTTTTTATGAAAAATGATTATCTTATTGTCCTAAAAAATAGTGTAAGTATTATTTATATTTTTTTCAAAGAGTGTGGTTGAATAAAAAAAAAATATATATATATATAATAAATAATATTAGATAAAGTATAAAAAGTAATGTATGTATTGTTTAATGTAAGAATATAATAGTTATTTTTTTTATATATATATAAAGACATATAAAAAAAAAAAAATATTTTATTATTAAAATCTAATTAAAATATATAAATTTCTTTTATAAATTTATATTTATCTTTTTATATATATATATATATAATTTTGTCAAAATTCACATAAAAAAAGGATTTCGGACTCTATATATTTCTAAACACCACGGCAAATGATGGCCTCTTACTTCTTCACATTTATTTCTTCTTCTCTCGTTTGGTTGTCACGAGACTCATAGTGCCATTTATAACAACTTTCTCTGGCTCTGTAAGAAGCTGTGAATATGTGTGGGGGTGCTATCATCTCAGACTTCATTGGTGTGAAGCGTGGCCGGAGGTTGGCCACCCAGGACCTCTGGGCCGAACTTGACCCTTTCTCTGACCTCCTTGGCTTCAACGCCGCCGCCACCACCACTTCCAAAGACCAACCACCCGTCCACTTTGATCAAAAACTCCCTCAAATCCCAGACAACAAAGGTATGTACCTAATCGAAATTTGATCTTTACCTACCAGTACCCACTTTCCCGTTCTAGCTAGGTTGTTCTATTCTATGGCTATTTTGCATGTGCCTATTTTCCTATATCTGACTTTTTTGTCACCTTTTCTTCATGGTGGATTGGTGGGTATACTTTTTTTTTTTCCTTGTGTTTGGTGTCATTGAGTTTGAATGGATTCAATTATAGGATTTTAATTTTTTTGTTCATTTAAAAAGGCCAAATCTTTTTTTCCGCCTCTTTTAGTGGATAACCAAGCACGATGATCATCAAACATCACCATCTCTATCTGGGCATTCATATATCTGAAATTCTCTTTATATTCATCTGGTTATGTCAATTAGTTTTTGGGGGTTTGGTATATCATAGTAGATATATACACTGTGGTGGTGTTTGTTCAATGGGTTTGAATGAAAATAAAGTTAAAAGTTCAAGCATTCACTTTTTTTTTTTTTTGGGTTGAAAAAGCATTCACTAATTTGACATTAACAAGATGCCAATTTTTTTTTTTTTATTTCTTCTTTTGCTCACGTTTTTCCTATTAAATTAATGAAAAGGAAGAGGTAAAAGAAAAGGCCAAGTTGATAACTTTGGAGTTTTTTTTAACTTAACAAGCAAAACCTTTTACAAAAATATTTAGTATGCATTATATCAAATCAATCAAAAACCTGATGCTACTGATAGACGTATGATCCAACTGAAGAGTAGACACATGCCTCTCCAATCTCCAGGAAAAATAATAGCCATTAGCCGCCAGCCCAACCCTTGAAGAAAGGAATTTTTTTTTATCTAATTTTCTTCTAAAAAAAAAGGAAAAGAAAAGAAAAGTTTGTGTTTCTGAGGTGTCACATGATGATAACGTAGTGGGACTAACTGTGTTTTTATGTGGCAGTGGTAGCATGTGACAAGGAGGAGAAGAAAAGCGTGGTTGCAGAAAAGAAGAAGGGTGGTGAGGGTGAGGCTCAGAGAGTTCGTAAGAACGTGTACAGAGGAATAAGGCAAAGGCCATGGGGTAAGTGGGCGGCAGAGATAAGGGACCCACACAAGGGTGTCCGTGTGTGGCTTGGCACCTTCGACACCGCCGAAGAAGCCGCCCGAGCCTACGACCATGCAGCCAAGCGCATCCGCGGTGACAAGGCCAAGCTCAACTTTCCTATTCCTCCCACCACCACCGCTCCCTCTCCCTCTCCGCCGCCACCCAAGAAGCGCTGCCTCATGACTCAGGCCAACTCCCAACCCACCGGACCACCCCCTTTCCCCGCCATGCACGGCGAGGATCTTGACCTGAAGCAACAAATCTCGGACCTTGAATGGTTCCTGGAGTTGGAGCATGAGCAGCCCCTGCTGGACGGTTCTGAGTGGGATAACAACAACATGGACCTGTGGATGCTTGACGACGTCGTTATGGCCAACCGTCACCTGGTTTACTAGGAATAATTGGAATATCCATCGCTGCTGCTTTTATTTAAAGCTTATGTCCAAAGTTTTTAATTAAATCATAGTGACTGTATAAAACTATGTTACATTCTGTTTCTTCGTATGTTGTGGTTTGTTGTCTCTTCTCTCTTTGTTTTTGTTTTGGACGGCCAAATGATTTCGTTTAGGTGCACCGAAGATGATCATTGTGATTATGATCGTGTATGTGTTTTTGTTTTTATATATATATATATAGTATATGTGTTGTATATAATATATGGAGATGCTTGTCGTTTATGGAGTGTGTTTTCCAGACCTCGGTTTATGGTTGTGATGTTGGTTCATGAATCTGATTTCTACTCTCTAGATCAAGCTTGATTATTACATGTTTAGTTAATTACTTATTTAAGCCTACTTGTTAATAAATTCTAATATACTATTATCAACGAATATTCTTAGAATTGGATTAGTGCGGGTAACTAAATTAAGTAATTAAGCACAAGAACATCTTTATTGTGAATGTGATTACAAATTTAATAATTATGTAATTATTTAAAATATCCATTCTTTTATTCAAATAAAAATAAAGTAAACGATATACATTTTTTTTTTGTAAATTGCTTTGTTTAGAAAGAGTTGGGGCACAAATATATTAAAGAGAATGTTAGCAACATATTTTTTTAGGTATTTTTTAATATTTATTTTATTATTAGTTTATTTTATATATTTTAAAAATTATTAAAAAATATTAATAATATTTAATTTTAAATTAATAATAAAATAAATATTAAATATATATATATAAAATGTGTTATTAATATTCTTATATTAATTTATGTTATTGGTGAATAGGGCTCAACTTAAGATCTCAACGTCTTCTCTTTACAATATTTATTCAGAGATTAAATATATGGTACTATTACTTACAAATTAGTTGATTTCCACTAGACCACTCAATGCAAGTATTTTCCCATTCGTTTTTATCTTTTTTTTTTAAAGTTTTTGTATAATAATTAAGAATATTATTAAATAATTTTAAATTAAGTGAAATATAAATTAATTAATATGTATAATTATTAGATTTAATAAAAATAATAAAGAATGTGATAAATTAATTAAAAAATTAATTAATACATTTTAAAATTTTTAAATTATAGATAAATTGAAACAAAATATTTTTTTTAAAAAGATAGATAAAAAGAAAGAGGATGAGTAATATTTACATACATAAATGATTAATATATTAACCTTGTTTTATTATACCATTATTGACATTCTTTATTAAATATTTAAAAAAATATCTAAAAAATATATTATTAACATTCTTTATATATTAATTTATATTATATATGGGTGAATACTCCTCAACTTAGGATCTCAACTGTAGTATGGTCATCTCTTTACAATATTTATTCATAGATTAAATGTATGGTACTATTACTGACAAATTAGTTGATTTCCACTAGACCACTCAATGCAAGTATTTTCTCCATTTGTTTTGATCAGTCATTTAAAGTTTTTATATAATAATTAAAAATTATTAAATAATTTTAAATGAAGTGAAATGTAAATTAGTATGATTAAATTATCATTTCTCACTCTTTTAAAAATTTATAGAAATTAATTAATATATATAATTATTAAGTTTAGTGAAAATAATAAAAGATGATGTAAAATTAAAAAAATAATACATTTTTAAAATTCTCAAATCACATATAAATTGAAATAAAACAATTTTTTTAAAAGGATAGGTAAAAAGAAACAGTATGAGTAATATTTACATGCATAAATGATTAATATGTTAACCTTGTTTTATTATACCATTATTGAGAGTGAAATGCCCAACACGGTGTTTTCTAGAGGAAATCAGGAATTAAAAATGGCGGTGTTGCGGTGGCAATTGAATCCACCGTCTGTTTCAAGTTCCTTGAGTAATGTTGTTTGCATGTTACTAGTTGTACTGTTTGTTGGGTTTATAGCTTTTATCACGTACCGGCTGTACCAATTTGTTCTTGTAAGTTGTAAAATAATAAGAACAGTTTGTACTGAAATAATACTTCTCATTGAATTGTATTGTAAAAGAAATTGTATTACACACATACACAAGCAAGCTATATATAGCTGCTCTAAGAAAGCCTTCCATAAAACTGTTAGAGCTAACTAACAAAACTCACTAGAAACAGAAAAGGCTCTAACTAACTAACAGAAAACTAACAACTAACAGATATAGGCTTACTGGATCTACTTCTACACTCCCCCTCAAGTTGGTGCATGCAGATCTTTAATGCCCAACTTGGTGAGTAGAGCCTCAAATCTATCATTGCCTAATGGCTTAGTAAACACATCTGCTAGCTGCTCCTCTATCCCAATCTTCGAAGCTTTAATATCTCCTGAATGAATCCTTTCTCTCACAAAATAGCAATCCATTTCTACATGTTTAGTTCTTTTATGATAGACTGGATTCATTGCTATGTGTAGGGCAGCTTGATTGTCACAAAAAATCTCAATTAGCTCAGTCTGTGTTGCTTCAAGCTCACTAAGCAACCATCTCAACCATATTAGTTCACTCACAGTTGTTGCCATGGATCTATATTCTGCTTCAGTTGATGATCTTGCAACAACTGTTTGTCTCTTGGTTTTCCAGCTAACAGGTGCTTCTCCTAACATGATTAAGCAACCAGTGCAGGATCTCCTAGTGGTAGGACACCCTCCCCAGTCTGCATCACAATAGGCCTGCAGTCTTAAGTCATTCTTACTGGATAATAGGATTCCTTGGCCAGGAGTTGTCTTTAAATATCGAAGGAGTCTTTCCACTGCATCCATGTGAATCTGCTTGGGTGAAGTCATATATTGATACAGAGTATTCACAGCATATGTGATGTCTGGCCTTGTAATAGTCAAGTATAACAATTTCCCTAGCAGTCTCCTATACCTTGGTGCATCTGCATCAGGATCTTCCTTGTTGACTCTGAGATTACAGTTTTGCTCCATGGGAAATTTACTTGGCCTGCTGTTCTCCATTTTAGTTTCATGAAGGATATCCAAAGTATACTTCCTCTGACTTAGAACAATGCCCTCAGGTGACCTTGCAACCTCAATGCCTAGAAAGTACTTCAAAGGTCCCAGATGTTTGATGCCGAAAGCCTGATCCATATACTTCTTTACCTCTACCATGAATTCAGAACTATTTCCTGCTAAGATGACATCATCTACATAGATCAAGGCCAAAATGAACAAGGAATGATCATTTTTGATTGAGTGAAACCAATTGCACCTTGAAATTGCTAAACTTTTGGTACCAGTTTCTAGATGCTTGTTTCAAGCCATAAAGAGACTTCCTACGTTTACAGACCCGAGTGTCTCCTTCCTTTGCATATCCTTGCGGTAGGCTCATGTAGATTTCTTCATTTAGATCTCCATGTAGGAAGGCATTGTTCACATCTAATTGGTGAACAATTCATCCCTTCTTAGCTACAATAGTCAATAAGCACCTTATTGTAACAAGCTTGGCAACTGGTGCAAAAGTCTCATGGAAGTCCTCTCATTCCTTTTGAGTAAACCCCCTTGCAACCAATCTTGCCTTGTATCTTTCTACATCTCCATTTAGTTTGTATTTTATCTTGTAAATCCATTTTGAGTCCACTGTGTTTCTGCCTACTGGAAGTTGTTCCAAAGTCCAGGTTCCATTGCTTTCCAAAGCCTCAATCTCCTTCTGCATAGCATCTCTCCAATGTTGGTGAGCAAGAACTTGCTTTAAAAGTCTTTGGCTCATCTCTTGAAGAGATGGCAACAAGAAATGCTTTATGTGAAGGGGACAATTTATCATAAGAGATGTAATTGGATATAGGGTATGGAATACGATTACTAGTAGAACAATTAGATACTGGTGCAATAATAGAAGAAGGCAAGTCAATTTTATAATCACTTAAGTGTTTAGGTAAATGTCTTACTCTCTCACTATGCCTATGTTTATTTTGCACCTCATTTCTTATGTTCTCACTATTGATTTCTGTCAGATCCATCATATCAGTAGACTGTGATTCTTGTTCACTGATTCCTATTTCCTGATTGTTTCTATTATGATGAATAACAGAAAGTTCAGTGTTGTCTTCCCAAGTATCATGCTGCACATCATTAGTTTTCTCATAATTGTTTTGTTTAGGCTTGAAGGGAAACTCATCCTCACAAAAGATAACATCCCTCGACACTATAATTTCCCTAGTTTTAGTGTCATAGACTCTATAACCCTTCTGCCTAGAGGGATATCCTAAGAAGACACAGGCTCTCCCCCTCTCATCAAACTTTTCTTCTTTTCTGGTTTTTAAAACATAAACAAGGCAGCCAAAAACTCTCAAGTGATCATAGCTTGGTTTCTTTCCAAACAATATTTCATAGGGTGTCTTGTTGTTTATGACTTTAGAAGGAAGTCTATTTATAAGATGCACAGCAATAAGAACACATTCTCACAGTAAGCATCATTGTAATCATTAGAAGATATAGATTCTATACTAATCATCTTAGCATTTGAAGTATGTCCTAACCTAAGGTGGCACAATCTAGCATCCACAGATTTCCTAACTTTCATGACCATTCTCCCATCCTCTATAGGTTCAAGGAAATATAGACCATCTTGTTGCCTACCCATTCTAATCTGCTTCTTCAAGGGTAAGTCCTGTATCAAACAAGAGTTAGCCTCAAAGGTGATAGAACAATCAAATTCCTTTGTTAGTTTACTAACTGAAAGTAAGTTGCAATGAAAATCTAGAATATATAGGACATTATTAACATGCATGCCATTTGGAAGTTTAACCTTTCCTAGTCCCTTTACTGGCACACTTGCACCATTAGGGATTTTCACAGATTGTTGATTTGAAGTAATAACTTCTGTTAGCATATTCCTATCACAAGTAATGTGCTCAGTTGCCCCAGTATCTATGATCCAGGGCTTATCAAAGAAACAATTACCTGCCATGTTGACAGTTGATGGAGGCTTCTGCTTTTCTGTTACAAGATCTGCATCATCTTGTAAATGTTGTATGAGTCTCTCATATCTTTTACGTGTTAGGCCTGGAATAGACTCGCTCTCATCTTACCTGGCGAAGCCTTAGTTCCTCCCTTCTTGTTAGACCAAGATGCATTCTTTCTTTCACGAAAAGGCTTCTTCCAATCCTGTGGATAGCCTACAATCTCCCAGCATTCCTCATTGACATGCCCGACTTTCTTGCAATGGTCACAAGTATGTCTTTCTTTCTTGCCTGCCCTGCGATCATTCTGTGATTGAAAAGCTGAGGCCTCTCCCATTGGTTTATGCATGGCAGAGATCAGCCTTTGCTGTTCATCTTCTGCTACCAAGTGGTATGCATGTCCAAGAGTCATTCTTGGTGCCATGCTAAGTATTTGAGTCTTCGCTGTGTTGAAGATTTCATCCAATCCCATGAGAAAATCATATAGATGTTCTCTTTCTCTCATATCTGCAAGTTACTTCTGCATATTGCACTTACAGCCTCCACATTTGCATTCTGGCCATGGTGCAATAGACTAAATCTCGTCCCATAACCCTTTGAGTTTTGTATAATAGGAGGGAACCGATTGTTTTTCTTGCCTTAGGTGTGTGATTGCACGACGCAACTCATAGACTCTAGGTGCACTCCGTTTAGCAAATCTTTCTTCAAGTTCCATCCAAATCTCTCTTGCAGTGGTAGCATATCGCACGCTTCCTTTCACATCTTTGTCCATGTTGTTTTTTAACCATCCCTTGACCATGGCGTTGCATCGCATCCAGTGAGCCAAATATGGTGAATCAACCTCTGGCATGGGAATTGTACCATCTACAAAGCCAATCTTATTCTTGGCATATAAGGCATTGCCCATATCTACGACCCATTCACCATAATTTCCTTCGTTGAGAAGCTCACTGACAAATAATTGGCTAGGTTGATCTGAAGCATGAAGAAAAGATGGGGATAATATGTCGATGCTACCTTTATTGTTGATGACATTCTTCTTTTCACTTGATGCTTCATCATCTTTGTTGTTCTTCTTGATTTGTGGAGAAGTTGATGACTGATCATCTTTAGCCATGATGGATGAAGAACTAGCAAGAAAGAATCTCTAGGTTTCGGCTCAAGATACCATGTAAAATAACAAGAACAGTTTGTACTGAAATAATACTTCTCATTGAATTGTATTGTAAAAAAAATTGTATTACACACATACACAAGCAAGCTATAAATAGCTGCTCTAAGAAAGCCTTTCATAAAACTGTTAGAGCTAACTAACAAAACTCACTAAAAACAGAAAAGGCTCTAACCAACTAACAGAAAACTAACAACTAACAGATATAGACTTACTAGATCTACTTCTACATAAGTACCAGAATTTCCTTTTTTTTTTCCACCTTGCACAATGCACAGTCATTTCCCAAGGCTCATCTCTCTCCATACATATATAATCTTGAAATGCAAATTGACATTCATCTAATTAAGGTTAATTACTATCTCTCCGGCCAGTGCACCCGGCAATCGTCTTCAGTTTCTCTTCTTCCCACATGCTACAAACTAGCTAGTTGTTGTGAACAAGAGACAGTGGAGCAAAAGCAGGTTTGTTGAGGGAGTATTTGTGGGAAGCTGGGCTTATTCGGTCATTGATTCTACAAGTTGAGAAGAAGGGTATGAAAAGCTAAGGGCAATATTTGTACATATAAATTAAAGCCAACATGCCAACATAATCTTCTATTCATTTTTGTTTTGTTTTGTTGTTTAAATGGAAATGAAATCCTGATGTCAGATAAGAGGTAGGTAATATCAACGACGATTGCTTAATTTTAGTATTTTAAGGTTTTGACTTTTGAGACGCTTACTTATAGTAGTAATGAATAATAGCACCATGATGTTAGTACTTGAGGACAGATTTCTATTCCACCAAATAGATTAAGGTTTGGAAAATAAAAGAGTAATGTTATTTACAAAAATTCCTTTTTCTCACACGAATCTCATAAAATTTCATTCATTGTCCTTCAGTTTATTTTTTCTCTCTCTGAACTTACCTTTTGTGCAAGGAGTATTTTCAAAATAAAAATGCTGACAAAGTAAGAATGGATTAAAAAAATAGTTTTACAACTGAAAATATGGCGTGAAATACAATTGATAAATGATAAATAGTTAAACGAGTTGTAGGTATTAACTATTAAGTGACCATGAGAAGAATGGACGCATTTGTGGTATAGGATTAATTGGGACCTAGACCACTATAGACACTTTTCTAATTGATTTCTATTGGTGGTAATAGTCAGAAAAACGTTCATAATTAGTACATTATAGATCAGGATATGCGGTTAATGATTTAGAGCTTGTTTAGTTTAAACTTTTATAGGAAGAAAACGAAAAAATTATCTTTCCAATACACTTTAATAAGAAGGAAGGTGAATGTTATTTTGATCAAACGTTTGTTTGACCACTTCTAAAATGTAGAACAAACGTAACCTTAAACTGTTAAACATGAATTTTGGGACAGAATGCCCCCTCAAACTGGCAGTAGTTTGAAAAGAGCAGGTAATAAGAGCAGATTATTTACTGGCTCTGAATATATATTTGGTATGCTACAGCTGCATGTGCATAAAGGACAATTAATATCCTCTTTATTTGTCAGTCCATTGTATTGTATCATGTAAGTTAAGAGACATTGAGGCCACATGATCACATCTGAATCTTTACACACTGTATGCAGATAAAACCCTTAATTAACATCCATGAATATAGCTTGAAGGACAGAAGGCGGGAGCAATGTATTTCGTCTAGAAGGGACCCACACCGAACCAATTGGATCACTTTTGCACAGGGTATGAATTTGACAAACAACACTAAATTAATGGCCAATATAATGTGAGCGTGTTCTTTATGGCAACTGAGATGTTTAAATTGGTCAATTAAAGTTTCCAGTTCGCCACCATTCCCAACCACGACCCTCTTCGAAAGGCTGCAACTAGAGCCGTTACAATGAGTTGAAGGGTTGGTCCAATTAATCCGATAAAATAGATAAGTTAAATTAATAAAATACTAATTTAAAATTAAAAATAACTTAAATTAATCTGATCTGATCAGATAATATTATAAAAATATGAGTTAGACTAACAAAATATTGATTTAAAATTCACATAATTTAATTTGATCAAACTCAAAAATAATCCAACCCGACCTGGGCAGCCCATCTTGACAGTTATGCCTGCAACCTCTGATTCGAGACAATGATATACTCATCCGTCTCCATTTAAATGTCTTTTAAGATTTTTTATAAGGATTAAAAATAAAATTAAATTATCTCAAATATAATAATATACTCTCTTCATTAATTTCACATGATATAATAAATTCGTTCTCCATTAATTAAGAGGATAAATTAGAAAAAATTAATTAATATTTTTTTAATGTTATCAAATGATAGATAATTTAAAATAAATTAAAATAAAAAAAATTATTAAGAATCAAGGGAGTATATGATTATTGGTTTTATTTGTTCAATATTGCAACTGTTGCGGACCAATGCTAACTACAATCGCAATGTGATGCAGTCGCGGTGGAGAAGTTATGGCTGCAATAAGTGTTATGGTTAGAGATTTAAAACCTTGGCTAAATTATTTATACTTATCTTTTTTTTTGTCTTTGACAATTATTCTCTTCTCTAATAATTTGTTTGAACTTTGATTTTTTTTAGGAATGTAGTTCATTTACCACTACTCTCAATCTTTATTAGTAGTCTATTTATATTTATCCATCTATTTATATTAATAAAATTAGTAAATTACTTTGAGGAGAAATTAATTATATTAGTTATATATATTTTTTAATCAAATAGAAAGAAACAATTAGTAATACTATATATATTATTAAGTATTAATTATATAATTAATATTGAGTAAGAAAATTATTGATAAAATTTAAAATAAAAAAGACGGTAAAAATTATATAAAGTTTTTCATTATTTTTGAAGTAAAATTTTTCATGTCATGAACAAAGTTATTTAACATGTTGAAATGAATTAAAATAAATTCTTTATTCTGTTTACACAGTTTGTATGTAAGTATCATATTATATATATGAACTTATATAAAAAATTCACCAGAATAGTGCCATAAATAAAATAAAATCAAGTAATATAATTATTAAATTTTAAACATGAGTCTTTATATATGTTTGGATTAAGTTAAAAAAAATTCTTTCAAATATTTTTATTAAAGTTTTTTAAAATCAAAATAAGTTAATTTTAAACATCTTCTAAATATTTTATTATTAAAAAAACTCATAGTTATGAATATAATTGTTTTTACAAGAATATAAAATTTAAAATAATACGGGAATAATAACTTGTTAGATGTATTTTACAATTTAATGCTTTGACGCATTTGCACTCGCATTACACCGTTTCTACATCCGATTAATATGACTACATTAAAATTTAATTAGATTAATTTCACACTCTCTTTAGCAGTTTTTATGTTATATTAGGATTTTATTTTATTTTTACACCTGTAAATTAAGAATGAAAAAAAATAACATATTTTTTATATTTGTATGGGTAAATCAGTAAATGTGTCTTGGTAAGTACACCAATCTTGGTTGCCAGTTACGTAACTTACGTATCTGGAGGGACAATGAATTGAGATCAGTGGATACAAATGTCAGACATTAAGATGATATGACACGGATTTATTAATATAATAATTTTTGTTGAAAGAAATTAAAAAATATATAAATAAAAATAAAAATAATATTCTATCATATTTTTTATGTTATTAATTATATATTTTATTTTTTATTATTTAATCACAATTATAAAAAATTGATAAAAAGTATAATAAAAGAAAAAGCATGAGATAAATATTTTTCAAATAAAAAATATTAAAATATTTGATACGATGTATATTAATTTGAATTCTTTCATTTTTTTCTCTCAAGTGATCAATTGTAAATTAAAGAAAAACATAAAAATTATAAAAAAAATTTACACTAATATTCAAGTTCCATTAATATCTTTTTTTTTTGTATTTTTCTCTTTCTTATAATTAATTATTTGAGATAAAAAAATATTAAAAGGATCTAAATCCATATATATAAGATATCATTAGAACAATTATTTTAAGATATCTGTTACAATTCATATTTTGTTTCGTGATACAATAAATTTGACTCTCATCTTTTTTCTCTAACTCTTTCCTCAAATCTTTTTAATTATTTTCTATTTATTATTTTTAATTTCACTTAATTAAATTAATAGACACATAAAAGATAATTAAAAGAGTTTTAAAAAAAATTGGAAAAAAAATGGAACAAGTTTTATTACAATTTGAATAAGAAAACCCACTACACTGCTGGCTGACTGAGGAATGATGATTTTCATTATTTCAAGAATAATGCGCAAGATATATTGTCATCAACATAAAACCTAGCTACTTGACCCTCAAACACGCAGAAATTTTTATAACCTCTTGTTTTTCCTTCTTTGTCTATTCATGTACGTTTATTTTGAATTTTGAACGAATGGGAAGAAAAATGAAAGGGGAAGAAACAGCATGTCAATTATGAACTAGAAGAGTTGAAAGAGGAACATGCATAAGAAAATCACTTATATAATGTAGTAACTGGGGCTCAGCTCCGTACCAAAGAAACTTAAGAGGAAACTTGGTCATGGAATGTAATTAAGAGTCTATATTCAATAGCATGGAACGCAACGTTGATATAAATCGTACCTATTAATCGTTTTCGTCTTCTCTATACACCTATTTTATAGGGGGGAGGAGAAAGTTACGATTTAAAAATCAAAATAACTTCACTAATCGACACCTTCAAAGGCACATCTTTTTGAATACGGAAGCAACTGTTGCAAGTCAATTCATAATGCTTTTTAAGTTGGCGAGACAGTAGCGAGTGACAAATACAATTAAATAATTTCATGTTGAAAAAAAGAAAATTAGAAGATGCATGAACCAAACCCTCATTTTCGCCGCCCCAAGCATTAGTGGGACCCTAATATCTAGTATACTAGATAATAGATATCAAAGGGGCACCAACTATTTTTTTAAAAAAAGTGACACTACAACTTTTTTAATAATTCTAACGGTCAATGGGTCATATATTCAAACACAATGGATTCTAATATAGCTTTTTTTTTAATTTTATTTATTGTTTTATCAAAATTTTTAGATTATATATCAAAATATGTTAATTTTAAAATATGTTCAAAAGTTGTTATATGTTATTATAATTTTTGACTTGTATAATTTTATTTTTTAAGTAAGTTATTTAGAGTGTAATTTTTATTTTTTTTAGTAAATCTGACTTGTAAATTTTTTTAATAAATAATTCGAAGTTGTCATGAATGATGATGACTTTTGACTTGTGTATTCTTTTAATAACATGAGAAAAGTAATAAAACTTAAATGATAGATAAAAGTATATAATAAATTATGAAATGATGAGTATAAGGATTAAATGAAATCTTATAATTTCTTATCATACTTATGAAAGTTAGAAATTTTATTAATAAAAGATCAAAGTATCTCTAATAGATACAATATTTTAATTTAATCATAAAAGTTAAACAAATAATATTTTGATTCCTTGCATACATAAATAAGGCTTCAAAAATATATATATTAACAAAAGAAAAGAAAGAAAATGAGAGAAAGGAAAGAATAATAAGTACATAAGGCTTTAGAAAGAGATATGAACAAAAGTAAAAAAATAAAAAGAGAGAAAAGAATAAAAGGAAAACAAAGAAAGACTCTATCATCAAGAAAATTAGGTAGGAGTTTTTTGTGATTCTTTACCATACTCCATCTATTTTGTTTCTTAAACTATTACAAAGATGAATAGAATAAGAGTTTTTAATGAATCTCTATATAGGTGAATATCATTTCCGTTGATGTGAGGCATAGGATTTCTTGAACTTTCCATATATTCTGTACTTCTTGAACTCTTTAGATATATGATACATTTAATATCATCTAGTTATGATTGAATATCATTTCCATTAATGTGAAGCATAGGATTTCTTGAACTCTCTGTATATTTTGTGCTTCTTGAACTCTTTAGATATATGATATGTTTGATATCATCTAGTTATTGTTGAATATCATTTTCATTAACGTGAGGCATAGGATTTCTTGAACTCTCCATCTATTATGTGCTTCTTGAACTCTTTAGATATATGATATATTTGATATCATGGAAATGATTTGTATTTGGTTTATCATATGATTTAATTTGAATTTATTCTAAAGCCTTCAACCAAAGATTGTTGCTTGTATCTTCATATGTGTTCTTAACTTGAAAATGGCTTCACCACCATTATTGAAACTACAAGATCAACATGTATCATCAGTTGTATATCAAGAGGTAGTTAAACTTTATAAATATTATCTTCAATACATTATTATTTTATAACTATATAATTACTTCATTTAATTAATTGTGAACAGGATACTCGTCGCATCTTACATTCTAAGCGAATTAATTTTGACAATCCACATCCAAACATCATAAACCTAATGGTAGCTGGATTTTATCATGCAGCTCAAGTGCGGCGATTTTTGCTCATGTCAAATTTAATAAGTGCATTGATTGAATAATGGATACCCGAGATGCACACTTTTCATTTTCTGTGTGGTGAATGCACGGTGACTTTGGAAGATGTTGCGCTTCATCTTGGACTTCCAGTGGATGGCATGGCACTTACAGGCATAAGTTTATTGGATTAGGATGACGAGTGTAAAAATTTATTGGGCATGGAACCTCCAACAAATGAAGTGAGGGGATCAACAATGAAAATAAGTTGGTTGCAGTCAACGTTTAAAAATATCCCAGAAAATGCAAGTGAAGAAGAGATAAAATATGTTGCTAGAGCATATATTTTATGTTTGATTGGAGGAATGCTAATGCCTGATAAATCGAGTAATCGGGTGCATTTAATGTATCTCCCATTACTTCGTAATTTGGAGCAAGCTGGACATTATAGTTGGGGTTCTGCATGTTTGGGGTTTTTGTATAGAGCATTGTGTCGTGCTACAATTCCATAGAGCCATAATATAGCTGGATGTTTAGTACTTTAATAGTCTTGGGCTTGGTATTAATTGTCATTTCTTGCACCACGTGTGAGTGTTCCGCTTGTATACCCTCTTGCAAGCAGGTAGTAAGCTTGACTAATTAATTTATAATGGATGATTAACTTATACTTTTTTACATGTATATTAAGATTTTATATGCATTTGAACAGATGGAGCACTCGTAAGGATCATACTTGTATCCCCTCAGACCTTGAAAGTATTAGATTATGACTGGATCGACTAGGATATGACAAGGTAAATATTCTCATATTTCAATTAAAGTATTTATGTATTTAACCCATACATACACACACACTAATAATTTTTAATAATTATTTGCAATTTGTGTGGATGTCGTATTCTTCAAATGAAATTCAAGCATGCCTCCCATCGGATGCTTTTGAGCATTGCCATGTATGGAATGCAAATACAACATGCCGTATTCACTTACCTTGCACTAGTCGAGCACCTTCATATGCAGGTATCGTTTGCAAGTCCACAATTGTACCAGGAACAAAATGTTGCATTGCACCTAACTATTTAGGCAAATCATTGTATGATTTATCCCAATCACCAAACATTCAAACAATTGCCTTTTGCTTTACTTTTCATGCTTTCCTATAAGAGATTATGTATCCATATCGGATTCGTATCTCAGTGATCAAAACTGAAACGGTGATTGCTGGATTTGGTTGAACCAATGACACAATGCATGAACAAATCATGTTAGAATCTAATTTGCAATGATCCTATGAGATCCTTCCAGTTGTGCAAGTATAAGGGCTATTATATTTTTTAATCTCCCATACATGTTTCTTCTTCATAAATGTTGCCCTTATGCTCCAATTGCACCCTTGCCCATACATTTTGCATTTACCATGATATTTGGTTGGCTAAGACTCCATCACTTTGTAATCCACAGAGTTTCTGATGTTATAATGCTTTATAACTAAAAGCATGACATCTTCCATTGGAAATTGCATCCGATCATAGAGTTCACCACTAGATGGATCCAAACTCGTATGTCTGCCTAATGTATGAGCATAATTAGGAAATTCGGGCATATGAATCGCCTCTAAATCAACGGTGTGCATATGGGATGCAGGCACAAACGGTGGAAGAACACCACTACTTCCTCCACTAGATGACAAATGAAAAGTACTAGTATCATTGGTGACATCCTTGTCAAAATCATCATTATCATCATTGTCACCTAATTCAACATACTCTTCGTGCTTACTAAAATCATAAACATATTCACTATGGGCTCTAGATGATGAATCTGGATCAACAGCAAATGAAGTCTGTCTTCCAGCATCCATTTCAACGCCTCTAATTGGAGAGTCTGTCATAATCGAGATATTTGGTCTGTATGGTTCATCATACTGATGGCTAAAAACATTTGAAGACTCATAATCAACATCAACATCCTTTAAGTAACCATATAACTCAATTACACCAATATTCAGAAATTGTTCATGAGCATCAAACATGCACCTCACATCATCATCATCTTCAAGCGGAAAAGCCCTATACTAGACACATCCTTGACCAATAGATATAGGAAGCTTATACTGAATCTCTGATATTATTTTTCTATTTCCAACTTTCATTTTTGTATGAATTTTCACCTTGAGTTCCTCTAATGTGGTGTCTTTATAAACACTAAAGCTTTCAGGACATTTACATTCAAAGGTAATACCTTCATCGCTAGTGCAAATTTGTCTATTAAAATAGAGACATACGACAAATTTGTTGCTCATGTTGCAGAACCAACTATAAACAAGAAAACCAAAATCATGTATGTGGATTGTAAAACAACAAACCAAATAGTAGGAATGTTCAGTGACACTGGAAACAAAATAGACATAGCTCTAACCTCTTAACATATAAATTTATTTAAACAAAATAGACATAGCAATAATGCTCATATCAAAATACAACATACCTAAGTGGCTCTTAACCTGTAAATATGATTCAAACAAAATATCAAAAATGTTATTCACTAACACCTGTAGCCAACAAATAATAATGTGGAAGTAGAAGAACTAATAAAATGCAGAAGTGAGAAGTACATAAATGAGGAAGTAGATGAATAAGGAAGCAGGAAGATACTTTCAATGGTTTTATCTATTTATCTCCCAAGGAGTAAAAAGATCTTGTATTTCAAGAAGGAATCTGATTCCTTTTTTGCAGTATACTCAGTCAACAACAAATCTAACTCCCATCATTCCTTCAGCATGTCTTTAGAAGCATGTTATACGATAGATTCTTCCCTTTTTAATTTTATCTTGTACAAAACCGTCATCACCAATGACGACTTCTGAACTACTTATTAAAAAAAATTAAATTATACAAGTCAGAAGCCGTCATCACCTATAACGGCTTCTGAACTACTTACTTAAAATAAAATAAAATTTTACAAATCAAAAGTCACCATCACTTATGATGACTTCTGAACATGTTTTAAAATTAACATATTTTGATACATATTCTAAAAGATTTGCTCAAATGATAAATAAAATTAAAAAAAATTATATTCTAATAAAGAGGCTTATATCTTACGATGAAATAGGAAAAGAAAGTAAAACAAAAAGATGAGTTGCTTGTCAGTTGTTACTTGTTAGTACTTATAAAACAATTAGAAATGATATTGAGAATCGAGATGATAATTAAGCTGTTAATTGTTTTTAAAACATGAGTAAGCACTTGTTTTACTCTCTCAAACATAATATGATATTCATTTAGTCATTAAAAATAAATATTAATTAAATCCATTAATCATAAAAAATAATATCAATTTAACCTTGTTATAAGAAAAAATGCATTTTATAAGCAAAATTCAGCTTTCATTCCATCGAAATTTTTTAATTTTTTGCGGTCAAATCCGTTGACCTTCCTTTCAAAATCAATATGAAAATAATCATATTTTTAGTTTCTTCCATTTGTCTAGCACAAGACAAAAGTTAATAGGCTTTGTATTAAGATTTAATTTTGATTTGCTTCATATATCTATATATATATAAAAATATGTGAACGTATTTAGTGAGAGAAATATTTATTGTAAGAGATGAGAGTAGTGAATGTTAGTTATTAGATTTTACATGAATGATCAAAATTAGATCATAAATACATGTAACTTTTTTAAGTGGTCACATGACCTTTAAGTAACTTTTAACTTTGGTCATCTATATATGATTGTATAATTTAAGATTTACTTCTCTTACAATAAAAATTTCTCTCACTAGATATAAATTATATATATATATAGGTGAGAGTAGTAAATTTGACCATACAATTATATATGAATGATCAATATTAAAAGTTATGTGACTATTTAAAAAAGTCACATGTATTTATATTTTAATATTGATCATTCATGTAAGATCTAATAATTAAGATTCACTCATTTAACATTTTACAATAAATACTCTTATTACCGGATACACTCCTATATATTTATTATATTAAATTTTTTAAAAAGAATATTATTTTTATTTAAAATTTTTATTTTATCTTAGCTAGTGTTCACTTGTTAGCCTTATCTTACAATAAATGTATGTCTAATTATATGTAAATTACTAAATACCACTTGTTTTGAAACGAATCCTAACTACACATTATGAATGTTTACAAATTGAAAGGAATATTCAAACAGTGAGAAGATAAAGCAACAATAAGAACAAACAAAGTATAATGTGGCTATGGCATCCATAAGAAATTGAATGCAAATATATCTTTGCATATATTTTTTAATAATCATGTCAACCCATAAGTGATCACAGTATGTTAATGAATGTATACAGTAACAAACATTACAATTTATATACCTCAATGAATTAACCCATTCAAGGTGACTTAAAGCCACTTGTACATATGCTCAGCCACATATATAATAGAACCTGCTCGAAAATAAGGAATTTACTTTAAAGAGAGAAAAATGAGAAATTTTAATTATTAATGAGAAAATCAAAAGAGTATGTTGTAACAAATTCATAATTTGTAATACATGTGTGAATGTATTTTATCAAAATATTAACTATTAATTTTTTATTAAAGATTAAGATCCGTTACTTTTTTTCTCAAAAATAACGGTTCAAAAGTTAAATATTTATAATTATATAGATATCCAATATCCACCATTATATAAATCATGGGCAGCATCTAGACAACAGAGAAACCAACAGATGAAAAAAAGAATTATTCTTTAAGTGAGTTTAATCTAGAGAACCAAAATGTTGCAAAAATTAATAAATATGACTTATTTAAAATGCAGGTTTATGTACGTCTGAAAAGCAAAAGATTCAGGTTCATGTAACTTGGCTCTTCTTCCTGATCAAATGCTTCTAATTTGGAAGCTAATTAGTCAGACTCAATTGGAATTTAGGGGGCCCGTAGTGAAAATAATGTCAACTAGGAATATCATAAATTTGGTGACCTATTGCACGTATTTAATAAGAAAAAAATAATTCTACACTTCTAAAAGAAGTATAAGTATTATATATATATTTTTTAAAGATATGTGATTAAAAATAAATAAAAAAATATAATAAATAATATTAAATAAAATATAAAAAAGATATATATCTTATTTATAATAAAAATATCAAAATTGTATTTAATATATGAACAAAGAATCAACATGCAATATTTAATCTGAAATAAATCGCAACTGATTGTCCGGGTCCCCAAAAATAAACAGTTGTTTCTTATATCAGAATAATATAGAAGTCAGAAGGGAACATTATGATTGCCCTTATCTCTCTATCCACAATTAATACATGTTACATGGATCGAAACTATTTTGGATGCTTATATTGTTGACGTGTTGACCCCATAATCATTGCTTCTGCCAACAACTTCTCAGTAGATAAGAACGGGATGTATTGTATAAGTGACCGGGCGCGATTTCGCGATTTTAGCACAAGATTTTTTGGGAAAAAATGTCTCAGTTTCAAAATATATGCCGTTTAAATTTTTTTTATAGGAATTTAGAAAATTAATAATATTTTTAACTTTAGAAAATATAATAATATTTAATTAAATTACTCTCTCACTTTATTATTGTTCTTTCTCATTCCACTTAATAAATATATCAAATGACCAAGATAGAGTTAGAAAATACTTTCTTAATTTTCTAAAACTACAAATAAAATGAAATAAAATTTATTCTCAAACAACTGATATTTTAAAAATAAGGGTAAATTATAAAAATTTGGGAGCCATAGTTGAAAGTCCCAAGGACTAAGGTAGTTCCGCCCCTGCCGACAAAAACTTAACAAAATGTGATCACGGTGTATGTTTCCTGTGTACTTAACTTTAAGATCAAGGAAATTTTTCATTACCTGAACTCAATATACTTATAAAATTTCAAATACATTAAATTCCCACTGCCTTTACATTTCCAGACACCCTTGAATCGGTCAAGAAGCAACTTCTATGGATGACACAAGAAAAATACGAACTATATATTCCTGCCACAAATGCATGGTTTCATATTATCACCTTCACTCCTTGATCAATGTCTAAAGTACCAGACATAATGAAATTTGTAACATCCAGAAAGATTACTTACGGCATACATGTGCTCACGAATGTAGTAATCAGTAAAGAGTGTTGAAGTGCACAAGGGCCCATTTGACACTAGAACCATGAATTTTGGGAAGTGCGCTATTTTGCATGCATTTTAAAATGTGCAATTGAACTACGAAGCAAATTGGAGGCCCAAAAGGATTTGACATAATTCAAAGTCAAACTGGTGATGGCGCAGTCAAAGCATGTTACGTCCTCAAAATAAAGAACACTGGGGCAGGATTATAAAAAGGTGGGGTAGGGGGAATGCAAAATTAAAATTTTTAATGGCTGAAGTATATATTTTATAAAGAGTAATAACAAAAACTTAAGGGATTTCTTGATAATCTTAGAACATTTTTTTGGGGAATTGGATATGACACCGATATGATGCGTTATATGGTTTCAGTTAAAAAATTAGGATAGGGTACAGGAAGATATAGCATAACATATATAAAAAAAATCTATATATCTCATAAAACTTCAAAAACATATGAAAGCATCATAAGACTTCATAGATAAAACACAACAGATGAGCTACCCCATAATTGAAGCAAAAAGTGGAGATAGAAGTTTTCATTCTTCAACTTAGTCATTGCAAATACATTACAAACTAAAATTTATCAAGTATCTAAAATATCTTATATGGTATCAAATACGTAATGAACACTAGTACGGTAGACATTTTTAAGTATCATGCCTCCTAAATCTTTAGGTAAGACTATGGGGAGTGGCATACCCAGGTCGCTCTAGTCCTGAAAGGGGATAGGGTTCCTGGTTTAAGGTTGGTCTCACCCATTGCACGGATTCGACACCACCCTGATTCCTTCTTGTGTTGAAAAAAAAGAAAAAAAAAACTCACCAAAAAAAGAGTGACATAATACAAACCAGTAAGAAGTAAGAACCCATTAACTGTGCCTTCAATGCTTGTGTGGATATGGCACTACTTATACAGTTATACATATCGGCTACTAATATGAGACTAATTTTAAATGGTATAACACTAGCAATGCTCATATGTACTAAATAAGGGTATGCTGTCATTTTAACCGTACCCAAGCAACATAAGTTAAAAACTTAAAAGCAATTCAAACGTCATAAAAACCCTTCTGAAGCTCTGATACGCTGGTGACCTATGTAAAATAATGCGTGAACTCAGTTCCTCTTCAAATAACAACCAGTTTAAAATATTCAAGAACCTTAGGTGGTAATCTCAGGCTATTTCTACTCAGTTACTTCAATTTGTAATCTGTTTTCTTCAATTTGAAACTCAGCCAAGACATATTTTCAGGGCCAGACATCATTGAAAACTTCCAGACCTAAAAATAATAAAACCACCAAATTTAACATCATAACACACCAACTATGTTGGTCCATAAAAACCACGATCTATTGCTTATAAACCATCCTTGCTCATTCACTGAAAAAACCTTCTATTCAACTCCTTCTCTACCATTAATCCACAATCTAAAACCCGGACCCTAACCCTTTGATGTCATAATTCCCTTCCAGCCGTGACCCAACTATCCTACATAATATCAATCCAGTTTTCCAAATGATTGTGTACAGTTTGTACTACCCATGGGCCAAGACTAAACGTGAAAATTAAGCAAAAAATCACCAGGATAAACATGAAAATCAAGCTGAAATCAATCTCTCCCACCTTTAAATATCAAGGTAGTAATAAACGAAAAGGTCTACTAAGCAAATATAAGAAGAATTTTATCCCCCTATATTACACACTCTAATAGACTATGCTATCAATAATTATACATGTTATAGTTTGAAAAATTACAAAGTAAAATTTTGTCAAACAACGCATATATTCTTTCATACTGTAGCAAACCAATTTCATCAGTCTGAAGCAGTAAGTTTTCTTCAAGAATTTATAACATAGCATCTAGTTGCATCCACTGATAAAATTCAGAGAGGAATATATGTGGGAATGCATACAAAAATTTAAATCTGTCACTGCATTTGAATAGGAAAAAAGTCAACAGAAAATCATATTGTAAATAATACCCCAATCCAAGTTCTGCTAAATGCTAATAAGTAATAAATCACCCAGAGCAGAACAGAAGCAACATGAGTTATTCTGCCTTAAATCCTATAAAAATCTCATATGACATCCTCTAATTGCCCCTTCCCTAGCCCACATTATGACTAGCTTCCTATTACTTGTCTTACACTTCTTGCATGTGAATTTATGTCAAATAATTTTTAATCAATCAGAAATCATTTGAAACCCATAAATAAGGTTGGGAAGGAATATTTTTCAACACTGCAAACTATTGAAGCCAACAAAACATCAAAGATTAGAACACAATGATTCCGAGGATATAAAAGAAACATCATAAAACTGATTTCTTCAGTACACATTGTAACATGTTGGCACTGTCAACATTGAAGTGACAAAAAGAAGGGAGCTGCAAGAATAGCGTCCCATTACCTATACTTTGATGATTGGAACTTATTAACATGGAACATCCAGATAAGTCTGGCCTCTCCATGGCATTATTATCTCAAATATCAACCAAATATATAACATTTAAAAGGATAAGCCTTGCACACAGTACTTATAGTCTTATATTGACTGCTCCAAAGGCCCAAATGATATAGTAATGTACAAGAAAAGCTCAACTTAGAATCATAATTTTTACCAGAAGTAAAAGCACTGAAAATTAGCACCGTCCATACCAGATAAGAAACTCAGTTTGGATTAACGGAAAAGCAAAAATTTCTTGCTTCTTCTCAAACCATGGTTTTGAAATCAAAACCCAGTTACAAATGGAAAATGTTAATCTTACATCGCAAGATAAAAAACACCAGTTCATGGGACCCACCCATGAACAGTACCAAATCAGCTTCCTGTTTTTTTTTTTTTTTGTATTAAAACAAACGTCGTTAGCACCACTTTTTGTTCTTGTTAAAAGTGATAAAATTTATAAATTATTAAATGCGTAATGTTTATTTCTATAAAAGTTGGTTAATGAAAAATAACAAAAAAGATGATTAATTACATACGTGAGTTGGTTAATGATACAAGTTTTATCACGCGATTTTTATGTTAAATGAAAAAGTTGGTTAACGAAAAAAAAAGCTAACCACGCATGTTTCTAAATTATTGAATTAATGGGCGACGAAAAAAAAAAAAAACGAAAAAGCATGATTTGATTTGGTACTGTTAAAATTGTTAATGCCCAAACTGAAAACGGATGTAGTCTTGTCTTGGTAGAGATCTCGGGACCGGTTACAAATAACCCAAAAGTGATTTTACCAAATATGTATGAGATAAGGTGAAACTCAGTTTGCACCCACCAAACCATGGTTTGGGGGATGCAAACTGTAAACCAAACATGCATATAATCCTCTAAACAATCACTAATTGGTAAATACAAACTATCAATTAAGCATGAACAAAATAAAAATAAAAAATCACCAAATAACCATTAGAGCAGCAACAAATCTAAACAAAGATCTTAGCATAAAATTTATAGATTAACTGAGAACTATATACAATTATTTACAGAAATCAACAAACAATTGAGAATGGCCAATTAAATACCCAATAATAAGCATTGAATTGATCTCTGAATCAGCAAACTGGGGCCAATCTCCTAGGGACCTTTTCCCTATCAGCATCCACGATAATCCGAAGAATCTTCTTGAACGCAAAATGCAGGCAATTCGACAGCATAATCCACGACAGCACCTGATACACGAAATCGAACGCAGGGTCTGGCAACGACGACGACGGTTCTTCCCAGTCATTCCCATCCCCAAACCTATTGAAATTCCAACCCCCGCCACTGCCGCCGAAACCGCCTCCGAAAGGGCCATCGCCACCGTCACCGAAGAAGAAACCCTCGTCTCCGGCGTCCCCGGATTCATCGCCCGACAACCGGCGCTTGGTCCGTCGTTTTCTTCGGAGAAGGGTCCGACGAGGTATTATGCACGTAGTGGATTTCACCGGCGGAGGAGCGACGGCGTCGACGGTGTGAATCGCAGCAGAGATGTGGTGGTTGGCGCCGGAATGGCATCTTCTAGGGAGGCCTTTCGCGGTGGCTACAGTGACAGCGTCAGCGACGAGAATGTCCATCGTCGTCGTGAATTTTACAGAAAAAAAAAAATATAGCGTTTGGATGGAAAAGAGGAAGCGAAATCGGAATGGTGGTATTGGTTTGGTTTCTTGTGGAGTGGGAATCCTTGAGGTGAGAATTCTTGTATTCTTTAACTTTGACAGAGTCCAACTTTTGTTGTCTTCTTTTCGGATTCCAAGAACGTCGTAACGTCGCATTACAGGTTGGGCTTCTGGGCCTGTTGGGATGTGGCAATTTGGGCCTTAGCTTATGATCCTATTACATGTAAGCCTAAGCACCTGCCTTATTAGAAAGCTAACCCAAGTTACAAAATAAATAAATAAATAATTTACTTTTGTAAGAAATAACAGACCAGAAGTAATTAAGCTAATAAAAAATAATAAATGAAGAAATTCATTTTATTTTTCAACATCTTTACAAAGTGTTGAAGAGTATAAATTCACAAGGAGTAGATGTTGTGGTAAGTAGGTCAGACTTTTAGAAAGAAGACCAAAACCATCAATAAGACAACTATTGAAAAATTTCCGCTCGAGGGGTATATTATGATCAAAGACAAAAAAAAACCATATTTACTTTCAAGATGTAATTTAGATATATTTTTTTTGTTGAAGATTAAATTTCACCTTTACAAAATTTATTGTAAAGATACATATCACATCACATAGATTTGTTATATTTAGAGAAAATTCATTTTCTTAAATGCTAGCTTAGATTTTGTTTTGAACAAAGGTTAGAGGGTTACTTAAGTAGGTGGTTCACAGCAGTAGCAATGGTGATGCGAAAGAGTTGATATTTATAAAACGTAGTCTAATATTCAAGTTAGATCATATACAATGATGGTCGTGTGTAGAATTGAATTAAATTTATATCTTTAAAACCTTGTAGGATATTTACAATAATGTTTTGGATGTTAATAATCGTAATTCAATCTAAATTGAATGTTGTTATTTAGAATTAGAATATACGAGATTGTTATCTCTTATAACTAATTTTTTTATTTATGTAAATGTAATTAATGTTCATATATATGAATGATTTTATAAGAGATTTATTTCTCATAAATAAATAGATGTATTTATCTAATACTGCATAACAATATTTGAGATACTATTTTAGTGGATCAAATTGTTCTTAAACTGCTAACTCTTAATCTGACTAAGAAAATATTTGAATATGAATAATCAAGACAAACAATATAGATAGTAGGCCAATCCCTTGGGTTAGAGGTGAGATAAATTTCTAGAGCTTATATGCCATAATGTAATATGCTAAATATCAAATGCTTGGGATACCATTAAACATAGTGGTAAACAACATAGAAGGCTATTATGGACCACTTGAGAAGTGGTATATATATGAATTATTATTATTTTTACTTGATAATATTTATATGTAGATTTGAGTTTATGTAAATATTATCAGTTAAATTTTATATTTTTTTATATGTACAATTATTCATAATAAAAAAGAATGATTTGACTAAATTTATGTGTAAATTTAAGTATTACTAATTGAATCTAATATTTTAATATCAATTATTAATTTATTTTAATAATAAATTAATAATTAATCTACATTTAATTCATTCATGGACCAAACCCAAAGTGATCCATATTAGAATTCTTCGGTAAACAACACTATACACGATGCTTCCAAAACCCAACAAAATACTAATAGAACCTGGGTCGTGTCTAATATACAACTTGCAAAAGCAAGGTGTAATGGTGGATGGTGCATCACATGATCATAGTAATTGATTGTATTAAAAAATACATTAATAATTATGATAAATAACATATAATATGATGATATGTTTTTTTGTTGTTGCACTGTTTTATTTTTCTTTGTTCTTTTTTTTTTTTAGGTTGCACTATTTATTTTTTTTTTTTTATGTTGCATAACCATGTAAATAATATTAGTTAAAATTTATTAGGTTTTTAATAATTTAATTTTTTTTAAATATTACAAACCTACATGAAAAAAATTGTATTAATCTTTATATTTTTTTATAAATAACTATACATATTACAAATTTTATAGATTTTAATTAATAATATTTACACACAATAATATTTACAAAAAACTTTTATAATTTTCTCAATATGAATGTGTAAGGTATTTTAAAAAATATTTTTTAACTAATAATATTATCAAATTTTAACTCATAAAAATATTACTAAATTTTAGTTAATAATATTTACATAAATAATATTTTTTTCATATATAATTGTGTAATTAAAAAAAAAGAATACTGCAAAAAAATAAGAAACCTTATGACTTATAATAGTATATCATTTTAAAAAATATATAATACACCCAAACTTAATAGCCCTATACAATTCACATAGAATATAATGAAATTTCCAACCTGAGTTCCTTTTGCCTCTTCCAGATCTAGTACAACGTGGTATTTGGTTAAGATTCCGTGGAGTTGATGAAAGTCAGATCAACCATGATTTTTTTATATTATTATTTTTATATTATTTTTTATATTATTAATTATATATTTTTTTATTATTATTTTTTATTATTATTATTTTTAATTAATTATAATTATTAAAAATAATATAAAAAATGATGTTTTTATAAAAAATTGACGTAAAAAGGTCATTTCCCAAGTCAGATTCTTGCACAGATCGATGTGAAGGCAAATAGCAGAGATCATTAGATTAGCCATCGGAAAATATACCAGGAGAAGGCTATTATACATTATTTGAAAAGGGAGTTACGGATGAATCACTTTTTTTTATTTAATAGTATTTATATATAAATATTATTAGTTAAAATTTATAAATTTTTTATAAGTATAATTATTCATAAAAAATTAATTTAATTATATTAATATATAAATTTAAATATTATTAATTAAATGTAATCTTTTAATTTTAATTATTAATTTATTTTAATAATAAATTAATAATTATTTTACATTTAATTTATGTATGAATCATCCCAAAATTCCGAAATGATCCATATTAGAATTCTCTCATATACCATTAACCTTTATGAAAGTCGGAGGAATGGGACAACGTTGTTATTCATCAATGCCATAGCATTAGCCCCCTTCAATATATATATATCTCCGCTAGCCAAATTTGACATATTTTAAATACGAGGTGTACCCCTCTCATGTCTTTAATGCAATATACTTTCCTTATCTATCAAAGGAATCATCTATACTAATAATACTTAATTTGCATATAGATGCGATGTGTACCATATGAATAATTTGTTAACATTGAACTCTATGGTTATGCAATTGCTGAATGAGAGAAAGGATGAAGAGAAAGAACACCTCAGAGAGTATCAATTATGTGAATGTGTAAATTCTCATTCATGATTAATTTACTTTGTACAAGAAGAATATATATAGGTAGCGAAATAGCTAACCGAAAATAGAAAAACTAACTAACAAAAAGAAACAAACTAACTAACTAGTTAACACCCCCCCGCAAGCTGGAATGGAGGTCGAGCATTCCAAGCTTGGACTGAAGTGCACCAAAAGGCCCTGGGTGCAAAGGTTTGGTAAGGATGTCAGCCACTTGGTCTTGTGTATGAGCGGGGAGAAAGTGGGTAATGCCAGCCAAAACTTTGTCACGAACCAGGTGGCAATCAAGCTCAATATGGTTGATTCATTCATGAAATACGGGGTTGGCAGCAATGTGCAAAGCAGACTGGTTATCACAGTAAATGGCCACTGGGGTTGGATGATCAAAGTGCAGGTCTTTGAGCAGGTAAAGCAGCCATTGTGCCTCACAAGTACCATGAGCCAAGGCACGGTATTCAGCCTCTGCAGAAGAACGAGAGATAACAGTTTGTTTCTTGCTTTTCCAAGAGAGGGGAGCATCTCCAAGAAAGAAACAAAAACCAGTAATTGATCGTCTAGTATCAAGACATGCACCCCAATCAGAATCAGTAAAACCTTTCAAAGAACGCTCAGAATCTGATGGGAAAAAGACACCAGCACCAGGAGCATTTTTGATATATCTTAGCACTCGAAGTGCTGCCTGCTGATGAGTGTCTGTAGGAGCAAGTGTTTTTGGACTCAAGCTGTGAGTCATGCTGTCTATCTAATCAACAGAATGCCCACTCCTTACTTGACAAACCAGTCTCCATATCAAGTTCTACACAAAGAGCTTCCAGATATTGCACAGCTGAGAGTGTTTGGTTGCTTAAGTTTTGCTACTACCCTTCCAAGTCATAGAAAAAAGCTTGATGCAAGATCAAGAAAGTGTGTCCACCTTGGGTTCAAACCTGGCACAAAAGGATACCTATTATTTGATCTCAAAAACAGGGAGATTTTTCTCTCCAGAGATGTTGCTTTCCATGAAAGCATTTTCCCCTTTCACACATTGGCTAATTCATCCATCCCACATGATACTGCTATGCTGCCTTACCTCGAACCTGATCATACAGCCTCACTACATGATCCATGGCATATCCTTACACCTTCCTCAAATCCTTTTCACCCACCAACTTACCCCAGCACAAACCCTGACCACCCAACATCACCAATCCATGACTCACCTATCCCACCCACACATACCTCTCCCACTCCACCCGCTCCCATAAGACAATCCATCGAACTAGAAAACCACCCACTTACCTCCAAGAATACCACTACACTCTTAACTCCACCTCCACCCCCTCCAACTCCTCCAAAGCAAAATATCCTCTATCTCTTTTTCTCTCCTATGACCAGCTAACCCCCAACCACAAACACTTCTCACTTGCTATCTCATCCACCTCTGAACCCTCTTCTTACTATGAAGCCATCAAGCATCCTGCTTGGCAAGGTGCTATTGATACAGAATTGGCAGCACTGCACAATAACAGCACCTGGACACTTACTCCTTTACCACCTGATAAACCACTTGTAAGCTGTAAATGGTTGCTTAAAGTCAAGTATCGAGCGGATGGTTCAGTAGAGAGACACAAGACACGGTTGGTGGCTCGAGGCTTTACCCAGACTACTGGTTTGGATTATATGGAAACGTTTAGCCCGGTGGTCAAAATGACCACTGTGCGGCTGTTACTTGCCTTGGCCTCTTCCAACAACTGGTTTTTACACCAGTTGGATGTTAACACAGCCTTTCTGCATGGTGACCTATTGGAGGATGTACCTCACCAGCAGTAGCGGTGCTGGGGTAAGTTGGTGGGTGAAAAGGATTTGAGGAAGGTGTAAGGATATGCCATGGATCATGTAGTGAGGCTGTATGATCAGGTTCGGGGTAAGGCAACATGGCAGTATCATGTGGGATGGATGAATTAGCCAATGTGTGAAAGGGGAAAATGCTTTCATGGAAAGCAACATCTCTGGAGAGAAAAATCTCCCTGTTTTTGAGATCAAATAACAGGTATCCTTTTATGCCAGGTTTGAACCCAAGGTGGACACACTTTCTTGATCTTGCATCAAGCTTTTTTCTATGACTTGGAAGGGTAGTAGCAAAACTTAAGCAACCAAACACTCTCAGCTGTGCAATATCTGGAAGCTCTTTGTGTAGAACTTGATATGGAGACTGATTTGTCAAGTAAGGAGTGGGCATTTTGTTGATTAGATAGACAGCATGACTCACAGCTTGAGTCCAAAAACACTTGGGAACATTGGACTGAAAAATGAGAGCTCTAGCTATGGCCATGATATGCTGATGCTTCCTTTCTACAATACCATTCTGCTGAGGTGTTTCTACACAGGAAGTCTGATGTAGAATTCCTTTGTTGCTATAAAAATCACGCAGCAAAAACTCTTTGCCATTATCTGTTCTAATGGACTTAACTCTAGCACTGAACTGAGTTTCAACAAGATTCACAAAATGTTTGATATGATCAGCAGTCTCTGATTTTAACTTCATAAAGAATAACCAAATATGCCTTGAGCAATCATCAACTACAGTCAAGAAATATCTATGTCCAAACATAGATGGGGTGGAAATAGGACCCCATATGTCCATATGTAACAAATCAAATGGTATAGTAGATGTAGATGTACTGTTTGGAAATGGAAAACGTTTCTGTTTTGCCATGTAACACACATCACATGGCTCTGCAGGTTTATTACATTCAACAAAAGGGAAATGTTTATTTAACTGGACCAATCTCTCATGAGAAGGATGTCCTAACCTCATATGCCATATACTACTACTAGAAGTAACTACATTTACTGTGTGAAAGGAGAATGAAGTGTCTGCCCTTGAATTAAGAATATAGAGTCCTCCTTGTAAGCTAGCTGTACCAATCATCTTCAATGTAATGTTGTCCTGTATATGACAGGCATTATAGTCAAAAGTCAGTCTGCAATCATTGGACATGGCCATTCTTGATACTGATATTAAATTGAAAGTAAATTGTGGTATGAACAATACATTCGTGAGGCATAATTTCTCAGACAGAACCACTGTTCCAGCTATAGTTGTAGAAACTTGAGATCCATCAGGGAGTTTGATTAGAATAGGTTTTATCCTTTTATGACATTGAAACAAAGATATTGAATGGCACACATAGTCAGTGGCCCCTGTATCCAAGATCCAATTTCCATGCATAACAGAATTCATGACAGAACAGATAATACCTATTTTTCCTGAAACTTGAGTTACAATATGATTTGCACTGTGAGGAGATGGTGAACTCTGAGATTGCTGCAGCATAGCCAGAATAGCCTTGTGCTGCTCAGGTGTAAAACCTGTCTTTTGATTGTCTTCAACTTCATCTCTCAATCTGAGTGATTTCACTGATCTGTCATCTTCTTCAATTTCCTCTTCTATCACACAATTATTGGCACTGTTGTTCCGTTGGAAATAGCCCGGGGGATAACCATGCTTTTTATAGCATGTATCAATCATATGACCTATTCTGTTACAGTATGTACAGAACCTTGAATCCTTTCCTCTACCAGTACCACCTCTTCCCCTTGAGCCATATCCTCTACCACGATTTCCACCTCATCTTCCTCTATAACCTCCATCATTTGAGCTCATCAAGACTTTTGATTCATCAAAATTCAATCTCATCTGCCTCTCTTGCTGAATTAGCATAGAGAATACATCTCCAATGTCAGGAAGAGGTTTCATGAGCATTATTTGGGATCTTACAGCAGAGTATTGCTCATTTAATCCCTTTAGGAATCTTATGACATAGTCATTTTCAATGTAGGACTTAATTGTTGAAATCAATTTACATGAGCAAGTAATCTGACATGTGCATGAAGGAACTGGTCTAAAATTTTCAAGTTCTTGCCAAAGGCCTTTCAAATGAGTGAAATAAGCAGTAATCGAAGAGTCACCTTGCTTATGCATATAGATTTCTTCTTGAATTTCTGAAATCCTGAAAACATCTCCCTGATAGTATCTCTTCTCAAGATCTTTCCATACATCACGAGGATTCTCCATCCAAAGTATAGTTTGCTTAATCTCTGGTTCTAATGAGTGTAGAAGCCATGAGAAAACAAGTTTGTTGCATCTGTACCATATCTTGTAGTTAGGATCATTAACAGTAGGTTTTTCCAGAGTTCCATCAACGAATTTTTCCTTATTCTTGGAACTGAGAGCTACTATCATAGCTCTTGACCATTGGTGATAGTTTTCACCATTCAATTTCTCAGACACCAAAACTGCTCCTGGATTTTCATTGTGCACCATATAATAAGGACTTGTAAAATCTGATGTTACATTCACCGTATTTGATTGAGCTCCACCTGTAACTGATCCTTCTGCTGCCATTTCACTATAGTGTGAATCACAAATGTAGATCTATGAAACTTATGAGCCTCTATCGCAAACGAATCTCTGACAAAGTTCAACAGTAACAATGCAGGGAGCACGCAAGAATCAATTACAATTCAATTGAGATTGAATCGAGAACAGAAGATGACCAAAAAAAATAGGTCAGAAGATCGATCTCTGGAAGGAAGAAATCGAAGGAAGAAATCGCACAATTGAGCGATTGAGTCAATAAAGGAATCGATTCATGCTTGAATCAATTGAAACAAGATAGAATCAAGACGAACATCAGAGAGAATGCAGCGGTAGTAGAGCCCCTAGGAAAGGAGCTCTGATACCATGTTAACACTGAACTCCATGGTTATGCAATTGCTGAATGAGAGAAATGATGAAGAGAAAGAACAGCTCAGAGAGTATCAGTTATGTGAATGTGTAAATTCTCATTCATGATTAATTTACTTTGTACAATAAGAATATATATAAGTAGCGAAACAGCTAACCGAAAATAGAAAAACTAACTAACAGAAAGAAACAAACTAACTAACTAGTTAACATAATTTTCATGGCATCTCAATAAAATTATATACACACATAATATATTAATATATATATATATATATATATATATATATATAACGTATAATTTATTTTCAACGTTGGCCTATTTTTATTATTTTCAGAACTCATGTGCTTGACGAACAATTTGCAAAAAGTTGTCTCCTAAACTTGAAGACATGGATAACACAGTTATGTTCAGTTATAATTTGTTGAAAATTACATATTTTAGTTGAGATTAATTATGCAAAAACTTACAACGTTTATTTTGAGAAGGAATCACAGCACAATATGATGAAGCTCCATTTTGTTTTTTTTTTTATTATAAAAAAAGTAATGTCTATCACACGTCACATCCCCTTACATTTCTTTATATATGTATGAGTGAGAACATCTAAGCGTATGTATATAAAAGTTTTGATAAGGCTAGCATCAATCATATAGTGAAAATTATAGAGGTATAAGTAAAAATGTGTGTGATAAGCATTATACTTTTAAAATTAATTTCTCTTTATAAAGTTTTGGGCGAAGGGAAAAACAACTTAGCAGATAAAAGTAATTATATAGGAATACCAGTCATAAGTCATAACTTTGTCAAAATATTCACTGTGCAACAAAACTTTAGACAAGTTTTTGGTTAACCTATAAGATTCTCAAGGCTATTTGAAAATACTTCATCATCCTAAGCCAACAAGTTATCCGTATGCATTTTTTTAATAAAAAATAAACTACAATTCAAATCAATTATTATTGATCATTATACTCTTACCAATACTATAAATGAACTAGCTTGACAATTTTTACTACCCATTAAGGATGTGACAAATTAGGATTGTGGCCGTGTTTAACGTGCACTCCTTAAAATGAGGTGTACTATTATTCCTTGAGATTATCAATCTCATTATTCATTCAATTTTTATATGTTTAAATTTTTTTTTCACTTACAAATTTATTTTATATCTTACAAAAATATTATAATTATATATAAATTAATTTTATATCTCTTTTATATTAACATATAATATAAATATGATATATATATATAAATTATACGTAAAACATTTCTAATCATTAGATATTTTGAAAAGGAATTCAACAACAGCAATTCAGCACTAGTTACCTACTTAGTAGGTAAGTTTATGTATTTGGAATTTACAATCTGGTATATGAATAATTGAACTCGATTGAAATTCCTAAATTCCCAAACACAAAATCAATGTGGACCAACATGGATCTATCTCATTGACACATGCGACAAAGAATAGGGGTTTGAGGGTTTCAAATCTCTAACAAGCGGCAGAGCGTCGAAAGGTGCCACTTACTACCTTTGATGTTGCACATAGCATTGATGTTGTAACATCTTATTTTTCTTAAAATATGTTTATAAAGAATAAAATTTATTTTCTTTAACTTGAATATTTTATTTTATTTTTATTTTATAATAATTATTACTAATAAGAAGATATTAAAAATATTTTAATAGATATATTTATAAGTAAATATTTATGAGAAATATTTATGAATTAATAATTATTTTAATATAAAAACTCTAAGTGTCATAATTATTAAAGATAAAAATTTAAAATGTAATCATCACTTTATTTAAAAAATAATAATAGGTGCAACATTGCACCTGAAGATGTGGAGTAACGTGCTCCCATAGAAAGCCACGTAAAGTCATTCACATTGACTATAAATAGGGGGCTGATATGGTAAAAAAAAATATAGAGGAAAAGAAACATAAACAAAGAAACAACATAGGGAATAATTGAGAGAAAGAAAAGAGAGAAACCGTAGGAGAGAAAGAAAGAAGAAAAAAGGGAAAAAGAGAGAAAAAAGAGAAGCAAAGAAGAAGGAAGAGGAAGAGAAGGGGAAAAGAAATGAGATTTTGCAAAAGGTAGGAACTTAATTTTTTTTTTAAATAAAATCATGACATCAAGTATTTGTTTTATTATTTTAGTGATTTGTGTATATTGTTATTCTTGTTAAATTTATTTTGCATATGTAATATTGTTAGATTATGAAAACTTGATATTTGTTTGACTTTGAATATTTGACAAAATTTAAAATTATTATAATTTAAATGTTAACTTTTTATGGGACTAATATAATAAATTATAAAAAATAAAAATATTACTTAATATTTAAGTTAAATAAATATTTTAATTATATTATGCAATAAATATATGTGCTTGATTTATATGAAGTTTCTTATATTTACCTTAATTTGGGAGTAATTTTATGACATTTACTTTCACTTTTGTAATAAAAGAACTTTTGTGCAATGAATGCACTATAAAAACTAAGACAAACAATAAATCATGATGAGAACTTGATAAAATATGGACTATGATGAGAACTTGACAAACCATGATGAGAACCTACAAACTATGGATTATGAAGATGACCTGACAAACTACGGACCATGATGAGAATTAGACAAATTACAAACTGTGATGTAGACTTTTAAAAGAATTAATAAATTAATTATAAATCAAAGTTGGTCCTTTGGGGAATTGACATTTAAATTTAATGATTCTAAGTTTTGTGAATTTTATTTAATTGACATGATTTATAAAAATAGACTTGTATATGATGAATTTATTTGTGATATATTGAGTGATTTATATTGCTTATGTTTGTGTGTGATGACAAGCAAGTAATTCAAGGAAAAGTTTACACCTAACTGTTGAGAAGACAGAGAGATGAATTTTCTTTTATGTTACCTGTCTTGGTTAGTGTAAGTGTGTCTTGCTTGTCGTCATAATATCAAAGTAACACCGAAAATTGAGTGGATTTCCTATGGAAGTGAATGCCTTCGAATGAGATGTGGAACAAGTAGACATGGAAAGAAAAGGAAATTTTAAGAGTGGATTCCCCGTGACAAGGAACTTGTTTTCTGATGTCTGAGGAGCTTGATGATGTTTGTATATAATGTTGTATTGCATGATTTATTTAGCATTCGTTTAGTTATGTTGCTGAAATTATTTTATTCTTGTCATACTTTGATTGCCAAGTGATTTTCTGTTTATTTTACACAGTTAAAACTCACCATGTGTTTTTGAACATTTTTTTAACTGTTCATTTCTTTTTGAAAATTTTCAATTCTCACTTTGTTCATGGTATTTTTATACTAACACGGGACGCATTATGATTATCATTATTCAAATAGACCATGCATGAATTTTAGTTCCAAATGAGGGGAATATATATATATATATATATATATATATATATATATATATATATTATAAAATATATGTATTTTTTATTAAATATATGATTTTTACTATAATATTCGTATATGTAAGCAAATCATGACTCTGTTCTTGGGTTTCTTATTTAGAACTTATGCTTCTAATTTCATTTTTTTACTTACTATTATTTTTTTTCTTGTTCTGATTATGATTTATGTTGTGATTTCAATGTCCATTGATTTTGATTATTATTCTTCGATTTCGATATCTATCTTGATTTTATTAAAATTTTGGTTGCTGTAAACACATATTTTTTTTAATTTGTAAAATTCTTATCTTTTTGTACTTTGTGTTACAATTAGAAAACTTATCAATTGATTTCTCTTAATGTACTGTTTGAAATATATGAAACTTTATTAGCCAAAAATTGAATTTTCATGAATAAAAAGATAAAGGATAATACATTTAATTAATAATTTTACTATTAGATTTAATTTTATTAAGAGAGTTACAGATGTGACCACCCACTACATTCATTCTTCCTCGGCTACTTACTATTCAAATCTTATCCAATTTTTACATTACTTTGTAAATTATATCAGACAACAAATTCAATTTTTTTAAAAAAATTAACTCCCTTAAACCCCTATAGTAACTACAGGGGCAAAATTGCTACCAAAAAATGACCCCGCCTTCCTGCCATAGATGGATCTCCAAACACCACCTAGCAACTACATTATACGAATGGTGCATATGCAATAATCAACATCATTGAGTAATGAAGGTCATTATTAACCCAAAATCGTAAACCTCCAACGGGATTTATTGCCTCAGCATCAATACAATAACTGTTTCAAATGGATTTTACCCAAAGAAAGTAACAAATTATAGCTTCGAAATTCAATAGCAATGCTCTCGCCCACAACACATGTTTGCATATCTGAATTCAAATTTGAACCATGTCTTGCGATCTCAGAAACCTCCATCTAACTCACACCTCCACTCAGTCCTTGTAACCTCACAGCAACTACACCAATGGAGCCACTCGAACAATAGCTCGAACAATTAATGGAGGTGAATGAACTTTACTCAAAAAAAGGATCTCCTCGTTCACATTCATAGAGTGATATTAAAAACCAAAGGACTAGGGTGCAATTTAGTTAGCTTATGGGACCACAATGTTAAATAATTAAATAATAATATTATTTTACAACAACTTATAATATCCGGTTGGGTCAATGGACCACCGGTAGACTGCTTATCTAAATGGATCACATTAAATGCCACCTTAGGACTGCATTACTCCCAATCAGATTCTCCAAAAGAAGCAAAGAATGAAGTTAAGTTTTCTGTGGCTTACTATAACTTTTCTTTATAAAGTAACACCAAGTTTTGAGCAAGAATAAATGAAGTTTTTTAATATATAGATGTCAGCCAATAATGTCAGAGTCCAAAGCTACCACTTTATCTTTCCTTGCTTTGATATTGTTTATGAGAATAAGAACTGTCCTATCAAATGCGTCACTTAGGTATGTTAAATTCTAATGTTTCATTTATATTGAGCTTCAATCTCATCGTGTGTATGTCGTCCCTTATCCATCTATTTATCTCCATCACAATCTGCAAAATAACGAACCACCCAAGCGCAGAATTATATTTGTTAGTTATATAAAAAGAAGGTAGCTGGTTGTTGGATGGAGAAAAATTCTTAAATGGGCATAGTCTATTATAGCATTTAAATGAAGAGTTGTCATGTTCAAATAATAGTTAGGTTCTTAATAAATTGCATTGTTAATTAAACAACATATCCTTAAGTATTTGTTATGAATTTAAAAATATACAAGTTTTATATAGTATCACACCAATATTGCCTATATGATTCAAGGTTAGCTTCGTGGTTAAAAATGTGTACTCCATGCCTTAACTACTTATATTTGAACATTGGCCAGCACCAAAAGAAATTAATTTCGTGAGGCCAATGTAAGGGGGTACGCCATTAGATTGTTAGAGGAAGAACTTAGTCACGATTGACACGAAAGCTGCCCCGATAATACCCTTGCGGTATAAAAGAAAAAATTCTTACTTATCATATCATTCTATTTTAAGAAAATTGTTTTTCTTAATAAGTAAGTATAATCTAATCATTAGCCAATACTGTTGTCATTGTTGTTGGAATAAAAAATACTAAATAATCTAGTTATTAGCCAAAATTATTGTCATTGTTGTTGGAACAAAAAATATTATAAAGTTTAGTGTACCAAATCCTCATGAAATATGAGAGTCACCTGTATGGGGCCAAAAGCATTATTTAACCTACACTTTCAAAGCCACTCAAATCCAACAAAAAGTTCAGTGCATTGGACCCTCACGAAGTGTGAGAGTCACCTGTATGGGTTCCAAAATACTATTTTAACCTATATTTTTGTAAGAGTTAGTTACACTCAAAAAATAGAACTACTCAACAGTATAGTTGAGCGTACTAAACCTTCACGAAGTGTAAGAGTCACCTGTATAGTTTCTAAAACACTATTTAACTTACACTTTTGTGAGAGTCCGTTACACTCAAGAAACAGAACCACTCAAGTTCAATAAAATTTAGTGTATTGGTTGGACCTTCACGAAATGTGACCAAAGCCACCTGTATAAGTCCCAAAACACTATTAACCAACACTTTTGCAAAATTCCATTACACGTAAGAAATAGAACCACCCAAATTCAACAAAATTCAATGTATTGGACCCTCACAAAGTGTGATCATATTCATCTATATGGATTGCAAAACATCATTTAACCTGCGCTTTTGTAAGAATCTATTAAACTCAAGTAACCGAACCACCCAAGTTCAGTGCTCTCCACTTTAGATGGAATTTTTGAATTATTATCAGTAATGCTTATGAAAAAAAATTAATTATTTGGAAGCCATGAATTTTTTTTTCTTAAAAACATTTTTTTTAATACTATACATAGAGCCACCCTCTTCTCTTCACTCTAAAGTAGGACTAATTGCTCCCAATCGCATTCTCCAAGAGTATGAAAAGAAGGAAGTTCAATTTTCTTTGGTTTACTATAACATTTCTGTTAAGTAGCACCAAGTTATGAGCAAGAAAAAAAATGAAGTTTTGCAAAATGGATGTCCGACCTGAACGTGTAAAGTTTAAAGCTTCCACTTTGTCTTCCCCTACTTTGACATTGTTTCTAAGAATAAGTACTGCCCTATCAAATGCGTCATTTAAATATGTCAAAACCTAATGTTTCAATTAAATTGAGCTTTGATCTCATTATGTGTATGTCGTACTACCTTTATATCAACAATCTATCTTCATCATAATCTACAATAACAAACCACCTAAATGCAGAATTAAATTTGTTAGCTATAACAAAATTAAAAAGATATCTGATGCTGGATGAAACACAAGGCTTACCATTGTTAATCTTGTAGGATTTAGATTTTAGACCACCCCAAGTTATGGTACATTACTCTCCATAGCCAATTTGCATCCTAAAATTTGATTTGCTTTTTGCCTCTAACACAGGCGCATTTTATTTAGAATAATAAAATGTCATAATTTCAGAGAGTCAATGTTTTATGTACTCAATTTGTTGCCCATAACGATGTGCTGTAATGACGAGAAAGGAAAATGTTCTTTGGAGTCGTGGACATCAATTTAGGTTATTTAGTATCATTTCATTGTCATGTTGAGGAATGTAGGTCGAATCTAAATACATGTGCAAGCCGGAAAATAAGGGTGCGTTTTGTTTGTTTTTTGTTTTTATTTTTAGTTAGGTTTTTATTATTTATTTCACAAAATTTTGAAAATAAGAACAAAAAATAAAAACAATGTACCATTTTTATAATTAATAATAAATATATATCAATTAAAAATAAAAATTAAAGATAAACCAAACATTTAGGAATGTTTGGTTTGTTTTTTTTTTCACTTTTAGTTAATATATTTTCACAAATAATTATAAAAATGTCATATTATTTTAATTTTAGTTCCTATTTTTAAACTTTTATGAAAAAATGATGAAATCAACATTTTTTTGTTTCGACAATTTCTTCCACAAAAGTTTAAAAACAAAAAACAAAATGAAAACAAAGTGTTATTTTTATAATTATTAGTAAAAACATACTCCCTCCGTCCCTTTATTTTTTTTTTTAAATTATTAGTCCCAACTTATTTATTAGCACAACTAAACTAACTAACTACATATATTAGTGGTGATTGAGGAAAGAGAAGATATTAGTGGAGTGAGAAAAATGATAAGTTAGTTATATTAAACCAATTTTTTTTTATATTCAAGCCTATTTAATAGTAGGATTTTGTAACATGTACCCTTAAGGCACATATTAAGAATTTAAAATAGTACTTATTATTCATTATTAATTGCTTAAAGAAAAAATTATTAAATAGTTTTTCAATTTTTAAGATAATAAATACTTGTATTTTCATTTAATATTTTTTAATTTTGATTCCTAGCATGTACTGTTAGGACACATGTTAACAAAAACCTTAATAATATATTTAATTCTTATGCAAAATTCTTAAAAAACAAATATAAAGAGAAAAAAAATCAATCAATATCAGTCAATCAATCTTAAATCAATATAATCAATCAATATAATCAATTATATATATAGAAAAGAAAAATACATATACTAAAAAGTTGTCATGTGTCTTTTAAGTCAACAATTAAATGTTTTAGTTTGTTGACATGTGACAATTATAATAGCTAAAATTTTGCTTCTTGTCATTTGATGTGATATTTTTTTCATGTGTAAAATAATGTGGCAATTGACACATGTAAAAAAATATATAATAAAATAATAAAACAAATAAAAATAAAGCTAAATGATTTTAATTATTTGCAAACATTTTCTTACATCCTCAACTTCATTTTTCTGGGTTTCAATTGGCTTACACTTTCTTTCATGTCCATTAAGTTGAGTAAGTTCAACAAGTTATTGTGGAAAGGATCAGAGATAAACTCAATAAGGTTTTGCACAGGACCTTTGTTAAGAGTCCATTTTTTATTGTTTTCACCTTCAGCTTCTCAAAAGCTTTATTTTAACTCAAATTGAGTTAGTGTCTTTGGTCGATGTAAGTCAAATTAAAGACTTCATTGTAATTAAAATTGAGGATTCCAAGCCATTTTTTCCTTTGATTTGAAACTTCATTGTAACTCAAATTGAGATAGTATCTTTCAATGTTTCAATGGCCATGCTTGGTCCTTTTTCACACAATGCTTTGTTTCAGTGGCCATGCTTTAAAACTAATTAAGTTCCAGTGACATTTTGGATGCAGCAACAGAGTTTCATACTGCATTTTCAAATCATTGTTGATGGAGCTACCCACTAGGTACCCTTTGTGTCTCTACATAACGTTAATTTTTTCCTTTGTTTATGAATGAATATATCATATCCAAAATGCCCTAAAAAATCTTAATTGACGTTCAATTCATTTTTATAAAAAAAAAGAATGCATTTTATTATTTGACAATTATTGTCAAATAATAAAAATGGTTAAAAATTATTGTCAAATAATAAAATAGTGAATTTATTTTATTATTTTAATAATAAAATGAATTTATTTTCAATAATAAAACGGTGAAGAATAATTATCAAATAATAAAATTTAAAATAATAATTCAATCACACTAACTTTCTTCTTTTTGTCTACATTAAAATTATTATAAAATATGGAAATATAAATGTATTAGGTGAAATGTTTTACGATTTGTGTTATAATAATTGATTTGTAATATAATTGATTGATTAACAATAAGGTTATTGATCTATCAATCTAAATAAATTTGAATTAATTTCTATTTCTTTCAAATATGGTAAGTTTTTATATGATTCTCATAGTTAATTATATCAATAATGTTATTTACAATTCTCAATATCATGTTTAAATTATAATTTATTTTAATTTTTTTGCTATAATCAATATAATTTTTTATAATTAATACATATGCTTTGAATATCTTCAATTAAAATAAAATTGAAAAAATATGTATTATATTATGTACTATATTTGATATTTGATAATTGATACCTATGCTCACTATCTTCAATCTTCAATTTAAATTAATTTGAATTGATTTCTATTAGTTTCAAACATGAAAAATTATTATGTGATTCCTATATTTAATTATGTTGATAGTTGTATTTCTAAATAATAGTATCTCTTATATTTAAGACACATATCATACCATCAATTTATATATATGTAGTTATGTTGCATATCAATACATCTGCAAATAGTTTTGACGAAAACTTATATGATCTTTGTTTTCTTATTTTGCTTTTTTTTTTTTTTATATATATTATTTATTATAATATATAAAAGTAATTATTTCATTACATAAATTGTCTCATGTCCTAATTTCATTACATATTAATTTTCTCATACTATCTATTATTTATAGAATTGTGCAATATTAATTGTAATTATTGTCTATTACTGTATTTTTATTATAGTTATAATTATATTTATAGATTTATATAATTATAATGAATATATTATATTTAATATTATTATTTTTATTTCTTTTATTTATAATTATATATTTTTTATTTATTTCATTATTTATCTCATGCAACACACAAGTACAAAATTTAGATTAAAATAAAAATAAGAAATAAAACAAACACCGGAAAGCGAACCCCTTGAAAATTGAAATGCATTCACAAATTCACGTGCAATTGAACTTTTCTCTTTGCTACACACATACGAATGGATTTATTCTTTAAAGTTTAAATTATTGGCTAATAGATTTTGTGTGTGTTTAGATTAGTTATAAAAATTTGATTATTTCAATAACTAATTGTTGCATAATCAATTTTTATTATAATAGATTATAATTAAATTAATTTTATATTTAAATATATTAACTAAAAAGAGATTTTAAAATAATTTTTTTATTTAAATAGTATAAAAAAATTATTTTTATATATTAAATTATTAATAAAATATAAAATAATTAAAAAATTATTTAATTGAGAACAAAATAATGTTTATGTGACAAAATTTTTGTAAAAATTTATAACCTATAATTAAAAGCTTGAAAATTTTAACATAATGAAAAAAATTTATTATAATACATTGAATTTTATAAAAAATAAAAATAAATATTGATAAATATGATTGAAATAATAAAAAAAATTAAGAAAAAAAACTATTTTAGTAGAATCTCTATCAAACATGGTCTAAATTAGTTGATCCTATTTGGATGTCATGTTCTTTCTACTAAACTCACGCCAAGTGGATGGTATTTGGTAATGGTAAATGGCATGCGATCGATGGATATTTTGTTAAAAAATTATTCGCTTTCTTGTCAAATGTTCCACCGTTCATCATCTATAAATTCGACGAGATGATGACAAAGAAAAGAAAACAACGTAACCTCAATCAAATTAATACGCCATTATAGAGGTAAGAGATCCAATTTCCTTTGCCGAAGAAATTCATTTAGCCGTCTTCAGGATACAACCGATCAACTACGCAGTACAACTACGAATGAAGTATACAAATCCATTTTCTACATATTTTCAAAATAACTTCTAGATGTTTTGTTTTTTTAAATGAACTATAAAACCACTTCCAGATTGCAAACTTGGATTGACATCATAAAAAGATCATTACACCGAAACAATGCAAAAAATAATTAGAGTCCATCTAATCACACTATTTTTTAATATTTAAATCTATTTTTATATAAATAAAATAAAAAAAATAGGTAGCAACGCCAGTGAAGAAAAATCAAACTTGCGCACTGGTTCACAGTTCAACTCGACCATATATACCATTCTCACGAAAACCAGCGCTTCTTCTTCTTCTCTCTCTCTCTCGCTATCTGTGAATTTGGATTTAGATCCAAAACGAGCAACGACGCCGTTGCAGCTCTTCCTCTTCCTTATCGTTGTCGATTGCCGGCGATTCAAATTCCGATGGCGACGGACCAGTTAATGTCCGGGGGCGCCCACCGTTACTTTCAGATGAAATCGGAGTCGCCGTCCTCGCCGGCGGAGGAGATGTCGTCGGTGCCGTCGTTCCGGCAAGGCGGCAGCGAGGCCGCTCGGATTTTCGATGAATTGCCGAAAGCCACCATCGTGTCCGTGTCTCGTCCCGACGCCGTCGACATCAGCCCCATGCAACTCTCTTACACCATTCAATTTCAGTACAAACAGGTGCCCTGCCATCTCTCTCTCTTCGTGATTCTGCTGTTTTGGATTTCTTCGAAAAACTCTCTGATCGCAAGCTCTGAACTGAATTCAGGGCACTGAAGCCAATTGTATGTATGTATGTACGTACGGATGTATGTGTATTTGGCAAATTAAGCAAAGGTTTACTCTAAAATAGAGATGCATAATGCAATTGTTGTGCAGTTTGTTTGTGTTCTCCACAGGACTGCTACTTAGCTATAGCTTTGGCCTTTTAGTTTGTCTTGGTTTCCTCAATTAAAAATTTCTTCTTTTACACATATTTTCTTTTGCAACTTGATTGGGTGACTTCTTCAGTTCTTCCTCCATTAGCCTTTGGTTTGATAAATTATGTACAGTCTACAGTTTGGCATTCACCAGTACTGTCCTGTCTGTTTTGAATAACACATACGAAATTCTCTTTATGTTTGAATGGAGGGTTCAGAAGGAAAGGGAAGGGAAGGCTAATTTTTCATTTCTAAATTGAAAGAGTTATAAAATGCTTATAAAAATGAATAAGGGGTGGTTGAAAGGTTACATGATAATTTCTCATTTTTAAAAATTCTCAAATGAATAGAATTTTTACTCAAAATGAAAATAAGCCCTCCCTTTCCCTTCCCTTTCCATCCAAAACTCCTCATTCGAAACATACTACAGAAGACACACAAAGAAGTATAGGTGGAGAGGATAGGATATCCTCCTGAAATAAACATGATATTTTTATACCTGTAGTGTCCTTTCCTTGTCTGTTTCCTTGTTACTGTAGATGGTTGGATGTAAGAAACCAGTGTTGTTAAATAATGATTGCTTTTTATTTATTTTTTTCTATCTTCCTTCCTACAGGAGTAATACTTATATGTCTCATTTTCATTCCAGTTCAAGTGGGAGCTAGTGAAGAAAGCTTCTCATGTATTTTATCTGCATTTTGCATTAAAGAAACGGGTCTTTATTGAGGAAATTCACGAGAAGCAAGAGCAGGTATGAGATAAGCAATATTATTTATACTGATTTTTGGTTGTTTGCTTGTATATAAATGCTTTTTTAGATTTATTATGTTATTTGATGATATCATGTATATCTTTTGGATTTTGATGTAATGTTCACTGAAACATTATATTAAAGGTTAAAGAATGGCTTCAAAATCTAGGAATAGGAGAGCATACTGGTATGGTGCAAGATGACGATGAAGCTGATGATGAACCAGTTTCCTTACATCCTGATGAAAGTGCTAAAAACAGGTGACCCTCAACATGCAACTTTTGTTGGAGCACTCTGACAATTGCAATATGTTACCCTGTGGTCATAATTTCCTATAAATTGGTTTTTGGTCCAGAGATGTTCCATCTAGTGCTGCTCTACCAATTATACGGCCGGCCTTAGGAAGACAGCAGTCTATATCAGACAGGGCAAAGAATGCGATGCAAGGGTATCTGAATCACTTTTTGGGAAATATCAGTATTGTGAACTCTCGAGAGGTATGCTTTGTGCTTGAGCTTGTGAAAATAGATGTTTATCATGTTATAGAAGTTATTTTTTGTACACAGTCATTGATTCATTGTTGTGGTTCAAGTGTGTCATAGACATGTCAGATATACATAAAATATTATGGTTTGATATTAAGGGAGGGACTACACGTTAATTTGTTAATTTAACACATGAAATGAAGGCAATTTGCATCAATCCAAGGTTGATTATGCTATTCATAATGACAGATTGTATTGTAGGCAATGGGACCTTGATGTTACAAATGTAAGTTTAATAAATGGATATAGTGGCTATGCAAACCGACTTAACAGCCAAGATTTATTCATGCAGAGCTTCCATACTTCTACTTCAATTCTTTGAAATTGGTTGACAATTAACCAGAATAAAGGAAAAATTAAAAAGAAAAGGTAGAACTATATGTGTTTCTTTACTACTCTAGCATTGGCGCAGCTTGATTTTGGATATTAGTATCATTAAAAGGCAGCCAGATGCATGATGATCCCTCCATTGTGGGGTGTTTAGGGTCAGATGTACACATCCTTACCCCCTATAAGCAGAGGTGTTTCCATAACTAGAATCCATTCACACCAGGTTACAAGGCAGTAACCTTACCGTTGCGCCAAAACTCACCCTTGGATATAAATTTTATTGATAAATATAAATCATATAAGTTTGCCAAGACATTGCACCCTTGCATGTGAAGTCCATGTGTTTGATTACTGGATTTAGCAGGGAAATCTTCACCATGTTGCGTGGTTAGTAACTTCATGAACCTGTTTCAAACAAGGCTGACATGGTTCTGGTTCTAGTCACGGAAATAGCCTCTTTGCTCACAGTCACAGGGTTAAGGTTGCATATATTGGATCCTTCCCCAACCCCACAATGGTGGTAGCTTTGTGCACTGGGCTGCCCGTTGCCTCTGTTAGGCTTGAATTTAAATGAGTTTTAGCCACTTTTTTCGGCTACTATATTAGTACATCTGTACATGTTAATGTTATGGACATAGGAACTTGTAAGACATATTTTGTTTTCTGTTGAAGTCCATGACTATTTATGTTTTGTTATTAGCTGTTTGTTGGATGTTTGATCCTCTCCATTTGATTTCTTGTTGCATTTGCATGCTATTTTATGATCACTGGACACTTGTTTTTACAATAAGCAATTTTATGCCATAGGTTTGCAAGTTTTTGGAGGTATCAAAGTTATCTTTTTCACCTGAATATGGCCCTAAGCTGAAGGAAGAATATGTGATGGTGAAGCATCTGCCTAAAATTCCAAAGGATGATGATTCCAGAAAGTGTTGTATGTCTGGCTGTTTTAGTTGTTGTAATGATAACTGGCAAAAGGTAACATAATCCTGCTTTTGAAGTTGGTCAATAAGCTTCACTTGTCTTGGTTTCTCTTGATACATGTAAAAGCTAAACAATTTTGCATGTGATATTTATGCACTACTGACGAAGTCATCTGTAAATATATACTTAACATATATCATCTATATGGCATGTGAAGTCACTCATACAGTAGCAGTGGCAACCTGCAATGTGTTTCCAAAAAATAAATTTTTCTAGATACATTGTCTCCCTTTTCAAACTTTTGAAACTGAATGAGAACTTTTGAACTTAACTAATATGCTTCTTTTTTTTTTCCTCTTCTGGAAGTTTCTTAGAAATAAGAGATGTGAGTTTGGAAGTGGGCCCATATCATGAAGTTAAACTGACACTTTTCTCCTCACTTTTCAATAATAAAAGATACAACATTGGGTATTTAAGAAAAGTAAAAATTGAGACTGATAGGGGAAGTCCACTTTCTATAGTAGTAGAGATTTATATGTTGGGTTCAAAAAATTTTTTGGTTGGAAAAAGTTTAGGGGGGAGGGGGGGAGGCTACCCCATTCCAAGGCCTAGCATGCTACAAACCTCAGCAAGGGCTTATAGTGTACTTACAAAATGCCTACTAAGGGGGCATTGCTGGCAGCAGGAACTAAACCTAAGCCTTACAAGTGAATTACATGATCCTTACCAACTGAACCAACCCCTATTGGGATTTTAATTATTTATCTGGCCTTGAATTTCTGCAAACAGACTGGTATTTTATAACATGGGACTTTAGTGGTATTATTTTAATTCTTTTGTAGTAGCTTTTAGTGTATTTGGTTTAACTTTACAATTATCAATTTCCTGTCTTGTTGTGTATAGGTATGGGCCATACTGAAACCCGGATTCTTGGCATTGCTGGCAGATCCTTTTGATACGCAGCCCTTGGACATTATTGTCTTTGATGTACTGCCTGCCTCAGATGGGAATGGGGATGGTCGTCTATCACTAGCGAGTGAAATGAAGGAACGAAATCCTTTACGCCATTCGTTCAAGGTCAGAGGGGAGCTCTTCTATCTCCGTTGTTGCTTCATAGTCTTTGGCTTAAAAGGATATAATGCCAATTCATATTGTCTCTATACCACATAGTAAATCCCCAGTTTGGTCCTCGAAAGATTTTCTGAAGTCTAAACATTAATTTGGTTCTCGAAAGATTAGTGACATCAAATTGATCCTCAAATGATCATATTTGGTCTTCGAATGACATCAATTTGATCCCAGTAAGCAGTAACTTGTGGACTATTTTTATGTAAAAAACACACCATTCGAGGACCAAATTGATGTTCCGGAAACCAAAATGAAGGTTTATTCTAATATTTTTACTAGTTATTAGCTGACTTGTTGATGTTATCACATGTCTGGTGATAATATACAGAGAAAAATACTTTTTTAACACTTAACTGAGTACTTTAGGTGACTTGTGGAATCCGGAGCATTAGAATTAGAGTGAAAAGTAGTGGTAAAGTTAAAGATTGGGTCGCTGCAATTAATGATGCTGGATTCAGGCCTCCTGAAGGCTGGTGTCATCCTCACCGCTATGGTTCTTTTGCTCCTCCAAGAGGCTTAATCGAAGATGGCAGTCAAGCCCAGTGGTTTGTAGATGGGCGAGCAGCATTTGAGGCCATTGCTTCTTCAATTGAGGATGCCAAATCAGAGGTTTGTTTTTTCAGTGCCAGAACATTCAAGGCCACTTTCATGATAATTCTTTCTATCAAAAAGGAAAATAATAATTGTTTCCAAGTTTCCGTAAAATGATAGAGAGATTCATGCAGATATATATCTGTGGGTGGTGGCTGTGCCCAGAACTGTATCTACGGCGACCTTTTCACACTCATGCTTCATCAAGGCTTGATGATTTGTTGGAAGCAAAAGCTAAGCAAGGGGTTCAGGTAACCTTTAATATGAATTCTTTTTACAATGCCTTATCAATTTTACTTAAAAGACCATTGTTTTGAATTTGTTTTGTTATTGAGTTGTTTAAATTGTAAGAGATAGTTACAACCATTCCAAGGATTTTAGTATGATGTTGGATTTCAGCTATTTCATATGCATTTGTTTTCTATTGTAATAATGTTCTATCTTTCATTGGAATGACTACTCATTCCAGTTGTTGTTCCTAAATTCGTTTTTTGTTTTTGTTAGAGATATAATAAAGTCATTCATGTGTCTTCACCTAACAACTTAAGCTTTTGGGAGAGAGGGTTCATGACATAGTATCAAAAGCCTTTGACCAAGTGGTCTAGAGTTTGATCCTTGCCACCTCTATTCTTCTAAATAAAAGTTGAATTTCAGCACATGGTAGATAGGCCTATGCATTGTCCACGCTCCAAACCCAAAGGACTCTTGCGTGAGGGGGCGAGTTAGAGATATAATAAAGTCATTCATTTGCCTTTACCTAACAGCTTAAACTTTTGGGAGAGATGGTTCATGATAGTTATAAAGTGACTTGTATTTAATTTTGGGCTTTGGCCTGCCATGTGATCTAACTTGAAGCCCATGGTGTGGTTGAAGTGAACAGCCCATGTCAATATATGTGTGTGATTGTTTGTGTGTGGGATGAGGGTTTGAACGTTGAGTGGCTACCCCTTGTAATCTTCATTGCTGTAGGTTGAACCATGTTAAATTTTTTGTCTATTTTTCTTTCTATTTTTTGTCTGCGCACCTTGTTACAAATTTTTTTTTTTAATTTTGTCATTACTATGGGTATGAAGCATGGACACTTCAAAAAAGGAGTTGAATCCATGTAACCAATGTATTGAAACTTGTCAAAAAAGATGTGATGTTTCAAATCCTAATGGCACACTTAAAATTTTGCTGTGTCATAGATTCACAGTATCCATGTTTGTGTTGTGTCCCATATGCATTTCAATATCTATCGATTTTAGGTTCTTAGGGAGGGATGATGGTGTGTTGGAATCTTTGAATTGCACATTGTGGAATTGCAGCTTTTATAAGATGGATCAACAAAATTCTGTTACTGATCTTCCCTTTCTAGGCAGAACAAGTGGCTTCAAAATATGGTTTATTGTTTGTTGAGTCATGAGTAACACTGGTTGAAGTTACATAGAAATTAGTCTTTTATAAATGTTTTCGATATCAGATAGGAGAGAAGCCACAATGTAAATTAATTGAATTATTTTATTACTTAATAGTTCACCAGTCCAGTCGATGCGATGATCAAGTTGTTATGAAGGTTCTCATTTGTCTTGCATGCCACCTGGATGATGCATGTTTCAATTGCTTTATTTCCATAGAAGTATCTGGATTTGCATGAATTTTTTTTTTTTTTAAAGCAGATTTACATTCTTCTCTACAAAGAGGTGGCTCTTGCTTTGAAAATCAATAGTGTTTATAGCAAGAGAAAGCTTCTTAGCATTCATGAGAATGTGAGGGTGTTACGCTATCCTGACCATTTTTCTACTGGCGTTTACCTGTGGTATGCAATTTCCCAAAGCTTGGCCTTTTGTCTTTGTTTCTATGAAGAAATTATTATTTTTTATCAGCAAGTATCAATTATACTACAATTTTGTGGTTTCTTATATATGCTCATGATTATTACAGGTCGCACCATGAAAAACTTGTCATTGTTGATAACCATGTTTGCTTTATTGGAGGACTGGATTTATGCTTTGGACGTTATGACACATCTGAGCATAAAGTGGGAGATTCCCCTCCTCTTTTCTGGCCTGGAAAGGACTATTATAACCCTAGGTAAGTTTTGTGAATGGAAAATAAAATCACAAAGAAGTTCTATGTAAGAGTCTGTTTGGCCATGTTGTGAGATTGTTAAAAGCTTCGTTTTTGTTGAAAGAGAGAAAAGAGAGAGATGTGAAGAAAACTGTGTCTAAATTACACAACGGAGGTTGGATTATATAGAGTTATTATAATAAATACAAAGATTACAAAAGATCCTAATTACTGTAATTATATGATTTGGTTATTATGATTTTGTTAGCCTATACAACGAATCTAGACATAGTTTTCAACACTCCCTCTCAAGCTAGAGCATATAGGTCATATGCACTAAGTTTGTTACAAATATAACTTATCCGAGGACCTCTCAAAGACTTAGTGAAAACATCCGCCAATTGATCATTTGAATTGACGAAGTTAGTAGTGATGTCTCCAGATAAGATCTTCGCTCTAATAAAATGACAATTTATCTCTGTGTTTGGTCCTTTCATGAAACACTGGATTAGAAGAGATATGCAATGCAGCTTGGTTATCACAAATGAGCGTCGTTTGCATAATATCCCCAAATTGAAGCTCCTTAAGCAGTTGTTTTAACCAAATAAGTTTACAAGTGGCTAAAGCCATTGCTCAATGTTCTGTTTCGACACTTGATCTTGCGATTACATTTTATTTCTTGCGATCACATTTTATTGCTCAATGTTCTGTTTCGACACTTGATCTTGCGATCACATTTTATTTCTTACTCTTTCACGATATCAGATTACCTTAGATGAATACACAATACCCAAAAGTGGATATTCTATCTGTAGGTAGGGGTGGACACAGACCAGGCTTTGCCTTAAATAGGCTTGACCTGTATCTCAATTATAAGGCCTGAGTCTGGCTTGTGAGCCTGTAATAAACCAATTTTTAAGGCCTAGTCTAACCTTTTTAAATGCCTGGCCTAGCCTGAAAGTCTATTTAAAGGCTTACTTTGCAATGAGGTCTTTAAATAGGCTAATAAGTCTACCTTTAAATAGGCCAATAGGCCTTTACATAGGTTACCAGGCCTACCTTTAAATAGGCCAACATGCATTTATATAAGCTAACAGGCCTACCTTTAAATAGGTCAACATGCCTTTACATAGGCTAACAGGCCTAAGCCTTGAAATAGGCCAACGGGCTTACTTAATGTCAATAGGCCTTTGTTATAACTTAACATTCACCTTCTAATTTTATAGATACTCAACACTTTCTTACTCTAGTCTTTGGTCGATGTGGAACTCAGAGATATACCAAGTTGCAACTATATGCCTCCAATAATATAGCTTGCAACTATATGCCCAGTCAGCATCTGAATATCCAATAATCTAATCTGAATATCCAACAATCTAAGTATGACTTTTATCTTCATAGATGAGGCCTTTTCCTGGAACTTTTTTAATATACTTCTGGATACGAATGACTGCATCCCAATGTCCTTCACAATGTGAGTTTAGAAACTGACTTACCACACTCACTGCAAAAGAGATATCTGGACAGGTAACAGTGAGGTAGTTTAATTTTTCGACCAATCTTCTATATCTTTCTGGGTCTGAAAGTAGCTCCCCATGATCTGGCAGAAGCTTGACATTAAGATCCATAGGAGTGTCATTAGGTTTTGCATTCAATAAACCTGTTTCCTCAAGGATGTCCATAGCGTACTTCCTTTGTGAGATAACTATACCATCCTTGGATTGTGCCACTTCGATTCCCCAAGAAATAACAAAGTTTGCCAAGATCTTTGGTCTGAAAGTGATGATAGAGGTGCTGTTTTATCTGAGTTATGCCCTGGTGATCGCTGCCAGTGATAACAATGTCGTCCACATACGCAATCAAATAGATGCAACCTTGGGTTGTATGGCGATAGAAGACAGAGTCATTAGCCTCACTCCGAATCATACTAAATTGCTGAATTACAGTACTGAATCGACCAAACCAAGCCTGAGGAGATTGTTTGAGACCATACAAGGACTTGTGAAGACGGTAAACGAGGCTAGAAGACTCCCCCTAAGCAACAAATTCTAATGGTTGCTCCATATAAACCTCTTCTTCTAGATCATCACGGAGAAAAACATTCTTGATGTCCAGTTGAAGAAGGGGCCAATGGCGAATATCAGTCATAGATAGAAAGAGCTGGACAGAAGCCATCTTTACCACTAGCAAGAAAATGTCTCCATAATCCAAGTCAAAAATCTATGTATACCCTTTTGCCATCAGACGCGCCTTGAGGCGATCAAGCTTGCCATTTGGGACAACCTTGACCGTATAGATCCACCGACAGACTACAACAGACTTTCTTGGAGGAAGAGGAACAAGTTCCCAAGTACCATTATTCTGAAGGGCATGCATTTCCTCAATCATTGTTTGTCTCCACTCAAGATAGGATAAGGTGACACCTGGAGATTTAGGAATAGATACAGAAGACAAGGAAGAAAGACATGCAAAATGCGAAGAAGACAGACGATGATAACTTAAAGTAACATAGTGAGGAGAAGGGTTACGAGTAGACCGTATACCTTTTCGGAGAGTAATAGGAAGTTCAGGCTCAGGAGGCAGTGTCGGAGTTGGTGTCAGAGGAGAGAGTCCGTAGTGACCTTTGCAACTTCTGGTGGAGGTAATGGCGGTGGAGGTGGCTGGGGCCGACGATGATAGACTTGAAAGGGGTGTATGATCGGTGGGGGTCCTCCAACAGGAGGTGGCAGAGGGGTATCATATTCAGCTGAGACAAGAAGAGGAGGAACAGGGAAGAGCTCAGTACTGGGTTCAAGAGTAAAACTAGAAGAGTCAAAGAAGGGGAACCGACTCGAAGAATGTGACATCGGCAGAGACCAAGTAACGGTGGAGAGTAGGTGAAAAGCAACGATAACCTTTTTGAGATTGATTGTAACCAAGAAAAACACATTTGATGGAGCGGGCAGAAATTTTGTCAAGACCGGGAGTGAGATTATGGGCAAAACATGTTGACCCGAAAACACGAGGTAGAAGAGAATGGAGGGGTTCATGAGGAAACAACATAGAGTGGGATACCTGGTTATCAAGCACATAAGAGGGTATGTGGTTAATCAAGTAGCAGGCAGTAAGAACTGCATCGTCCTAAAAACGGAAAGGGACACGACCATGAAGCAGGATTGTTCGAGTTGTTTCAATTAGGTGTCTATTTTTGCACTCAGCAACCCCATTTTGTTAAGGGGTATATGCACAAGATGTTTGGTGAAAAATGCCATGAGATGCCATAAACTGTTGAAGAGGCTGAGGTATAAAAATTCATGGGCATTGTCACTACACAAAGTGCGAATTGGAACACCAAATTGAGTTTTTATTTCATTATAAAATTTTTGAAATATAAAAAACAACTCAGACCTGTTGTGATCATTGAAAGTAACAAAATATTTGGAACCCAAAGTAGACTCAATACGATTAGGACGCCAAACATCAGAATGAACAAAAGTAAAGGGAGACACGACTCGATGACAGACTGTTGGGAAACAGACAACGGGTGTGTTTCCCAAGTTGACACGACTCACAAGGTAAACTGGATAACTTAGATAAGCTTGGGACCATTCTCTGTAGTTTGGCAAGGCTCGAATGACCCAACTAAGCATGGATAGTGAATGGGGAATCCGTGACAGAGCAAACACGAGAGGTGGTAGAGAGTTGGTAGAGGCCATTGGACTCGCATCCAGCGCCAATCATCTGTCCCGAACTCCGGTCTTGCAAAATGATAGTTTTTAGTGAATGTAATGTTACAATCTAAAAAATAGGTCAAACGACTGATGGACAGTAAATTAAAAGGACTCCTAGGAACATAAAGCATGCAATCAACAGACAGGGAAGGGAGGGGATAGACAGTGCCAATCCCTTGCGACCGTGTTTGGGAACCATTTTCTAAAGTGATGATAGGTAAATAACCAGAATTAGAAATTTTGGAGAAAAGGTGCTTATTACCAGAGATGTGATCAGAGACACCAGAATCAAGGACCCAAGGATGGTGACTGAGAGAGACAAGCAAATGCATTACCAGTGTGCTTAACAGATGTAGTGGAATTGGAGGCCTGGCGTTGCTCAACCCATTTCAGAAAATCTGCATAACGAAATCTAGAGTTATTGTAATAATGGAGGCTGAATTATAGAGTTATTGTAATAAATACAGATATTACAAAAGATCCTAATTACTGTAATTACATGATTTTGTTACCCTATTCAACGAATCTAGACATAGTTTTCAACAGTTTTAGTAAAAAAACAGCATTTCTTTGAATTTTTTCATTTATTTGGAGAAAGAATAGAAGTGTTTTTATGTGACAGTAGAAGCACAAATTTGCTGTTAAAGAGGAGAAATTGGTGCTTCTTTTAAGGAGCAAAAGCAGAAACCGGAGAAAAGTATTTTTAAACAAAATTATTTCTTTCTAATCATACTTTATATAGAAGTGTTTTTTAGAAAAAAAATAATCAAAAATTAAAAAATTTACAGCAAGGCCAACCGGGCACTAAGTTTCTTTCTATTTTTAAACAATTACAATGTGAGAAGTATGAGGGTATGAGTTAGTGTTAAACAATTCATCAGATTGCAGTTCTTAATGCTGAACATGTACGTTTCATATAGTGCATTTCCCATAGGTTCTACAGCATATAGTGATCTGGTTTAAGGAGTTAATAGAGTAGTTGCCTGTTCAAATTCACTCGGATGTTTTATGTAATTCACTTCTCACTTTTATTCTAGCGGAGGCAAAATCTGACTTAGAAAACTATTGGTAGGTTTTGCATTTGGTATGTGTTAAGATATATCATTCACTATTACTTGATCATAGACTAGCTCTTTGTTGTTGGATATAATTCATAGATTCATTTTCAATTTTGCCAGAGAATCTGAACCAAATTCATGGGAAGATACAATGAAAGATGAATTGGAACGTGAAAAATATCCGCGTATGCCTTGGCATGATGTTCATTGTGCCCTTTGGGGACCACCTTGTCGTGACATTGCTAGGCACTTTGTTCAGCGATGGAATTATGCCAAGGTTAGGCTTAGTCTACAATTGCATTGAAGTCTCAATGCATACTGGTCCTATTCCTATATTCCCAATAGGAAATCATGTTTCTTTTTTTTTTTCCCACATCAGAGGAACAAAGCTCCATATGAGCAAGCAATACCATTACTTATGCCTCAGCATCATATGGTTATTCCACACTACTTGGGAAGAAGCAGAGAGATGCAGATTGAAAGCAAGAACACTGACAATTATAGAGTCATCAAGAGACAAGATTCATTTCCCTCATCGTCCCAAGACCAAGATATTCCTCTACTTTTGCCTCAGGTGTCTGGTGGGCTGGATACTCTTGACGGAGACCCAAAATTAAATGGGCTAAGCTCCTTTTTACATCACCTTGACAAGCCAAGCAGGGTCAGCAGCGGTCTTCCTTTCTCTTTCCAGAAGGCCAAAATTGGAGCAGTTGGTTCAGATACGCCAATGATGGGCTTTGTAGATGATCTTGACTCTCTGCATTATCATGAGAAAATGTCTCTGGATAGAGTGGCTCATGTTGATGTACAAAATACAGACCCAGAATGGTGGGAAACACAAGAACGGGGTGATCAGGGAGGTTTTGCAGATGAATCAGGACAAATTGGTCCTCGTGCTTCCTGCCGTTGTCAGGTGTGTTGTTCTTATATTGCTGAAGTGTCAGTGACCTACTTAAACATAGTTGTGTCAATGACTTAATGCATTTATTTTATCTATGGTATACTTTTTATACGATCATCTCACCAAGAGGTGCGTTAAGATGTAATGAATGCTATTTTTGTCATTAAATATTATTTATTGAAAGAAGTCAGACATTTTTTGGAAGCTCTTGACTTTCATCAAATTTTTTTTGCAACATAAAGACTAAAATCCATGGGAAGTCTATGATATTTCATATCTTGCCGGAAGATTGATTTTTATGAGGTTGCATTATATCATCTTTTTCCTTTGTTCTTTTCTTGTCACTTTTATGCTGTTAATTTTTTGACACTGGTCATTGTATTTTCTACCATTAAAATAGCCTTCAATTGATAGGTTATTAGGAGCGTCAGTCAATGGTCTGCTGGAACAAGCCAAACTGAAGAGAGCATCCATAATGCTTATTGCTCTCTTATAGAGAAAGCAGAATATTTCATCTACATTGAGGTATTAAATAAACTTCCTCCCTTTTTCATATCTTCACTGAATGTGATATGATGCAATTTTTTAAGATTGATGGTTTTCCAGATGATCATATCAAAAGTAATTTTTCTTTATTAGTTATAAAACCTATCTAGAAGTCTGCAATTAGATTGAAAATAAGAACAAAAGAACATGGGCAATAATTACTTTAATTACCATACTGTATTTTTCATAGTAACTGAAGTGCTGTTGTTGTAAACATTTTGAACGTTTTGCCATTTTCTACATAATATATCAGCTCTCTGGCTTTGGCTCCAGTATCTATAGATGGTCTTGTTTAAGATGATGATTACATTTTATGCTTAACCTACATGTGGCCTATATTATGTTGCTTTACATGCTTGTATCTGGAACGGATTTTGGACATTATTCCTGGGATGAACTTAATCTCTATTCAGCAGTTGTATTGAGCTTTAGTTGTTTCATGGATATATCCCCCATTAATGTCAAGATGATTATAGAAAGGGCTTGACAACTCTTAACTCGTCTTCATTTAATGTCTGTTGCTATAGCTGTCTTTCTGAGTTTCCCAGATAATTACTTCTTTTAACAACTTAAACATTTATAATTTTCCAACTTCATTTAAAAAGGAAAATTTACTATTTTAATTTTTAACTTTTATTGCGATCTCTTCTTGCTGTGGTGAAACCATGCTACAGGGTCCATAGTGAGCTAAGTGGAGTATAAGGATTATTGATGGATGTGGCCAATATAATATCTACCATGCCTAGCACCTAGGTTTAGAACTTTAGATGAATGGAAAGATGCAGTTTCTGTTATAATTCTAGTGGTAGTTTGGATTATGAACAAAACTATCAATTGGACATTGGAAAGCCACATAGGATACAGTTGTCTGAAGGATAGATGTTATTTAGAAAAGTAAAATGGTTGGCACTGGTCAGAAATAGAAGCCCTCTGCCCTCCGTAGTCTAGACCAAAAATGAAGAAATCAACACTTGCAAACACATCAATGACGGGCGTGGGTGCTTGTCTATACTATTGTAGAAATGGGATTCTCCCTCTTGGTGTGTTTTTCACTTTTCCTTAAAACCTGATGTTTTGTATTTACTATAACTGAAAATAGGGACAAAATTGTTACTGCAAATTAACCACAAATGCAGACCACTTTCACTCACTCCTACAATCCTTACTTGTAAGGAACTTTTCGTTTAAATTATTTTTTTAATATATTTCAGTTTAAAGTCAAACACTCGAGGTGTTTGGCAACCTTCAAAAACCGAATATCTAGGTACAATGGGTTGGTTTTTCACTCATTCCTTTTCATTATATATTCATGGGTGGTTGTTGGATAAGATAAAGTAGTAGGGATTACTCATTTGTCCAAGAATCAATAAGCATGCCAACTCATTCTATCAAAAAATTTAGCAAAAAACATTCTAACTATCTAACATTTTTCTAATTTTCTTTATTCTGTTATAGGAAACTAATGTAAATTTATTATCTCAATAAAAATTAATATTTTATTTAATTATTGTTTTCTATTTTTAAACTTTTTTATTTAAAAAAACAATATAATTAAATAAAAATGTATGTAAGAAAATATAAATTAATCTCAACTTTATTGAATTTAGATAATCACAATCGTTCATATTTATATAAAGAAATTCAATATTAGAATCGGTTTTGAACTAATTCTCAATCAAACTAGGTTTGATTTTGAATTGGTTTGTTTTTATATCGATCTATGTAACTGGTTCCATCTTCTACCATTTTAAACTAGTTTTGAAAGTAGCCAAAAATCCCCACAGTTTTTGAATTTTAAGAGAGAAAACTCTCATACCTAAAAATATTTGACTTACTCTTACACACCTTCATTGCAGGTGTGCCTCTTCTAGTTTTGAGAAGGTGGATATAGTTGAACAGCTTTGTTTGTTAATAATGATGATGGCCCTAATATTCATACAACTTGTAATATCTATTGTGCATTGCATTTCATGGACATTATTGAACCACCTTTGATGAAGCAATATTATTTATTCTGCCCCCCTCCCCCGTTCAAATTTTCTTGCTTAAAGGGGTAGTTCTATTGTTTTATCTCTTCCTAAATCTGTTCTGAACCTCTCTCTGATTGTTCTATTTCATCCTTCGGAACTTGTTCCAGAATCAATTTTTTATTTCAGGTCTTTCTGGAGATGAGATGATACGAAATCGTGTGTTAGAAGCTTTATATCGCCGGATTATGCGAGCTTACAGTGACAAAAAATCTTTCAGGGTTATAATTGTCATACCTCTCCTGCCTGGCTTCCAGGTTATAATTAATTTTTTTCTTTTCTTTCTGTTTCAACACAGTAAATATTGTTTTTGAATGAATGTTGAACTTCCCTGTTATCTAGGGAGGCCTTGATGATAGTGGTGCAGCATCTGTGAGAGCCATAATGCATTGGCAGTATCGAACCATTTGCAGAGGGCAGAATTCTATATTGCATAATCTTTATGAACTTCTTGGTTCAAGAATACATGACTACATCTCTTTTTATGGCCTAAGGTCTTATGGTAGACTCTCTGTTGGTGGTCCTGTAGCAACCAGCCAGGTATTCTTTTACATCTATAGTCTTATACTTGAGTAGTTCCATTCAGCTTAATGATATATGCATTTTTGCAGGTGTACGTTCACAGTAAAATCATGATTGTTGATGATTGTACAAGTTTGATAGGATCTGCTAATATTAATGATAGGAGCTTACTCGGCTCCAGAGATTCTGAGGTACAGTTCCAAGCCTTTTCCCCTTCATTTGCTGTACAAGTTTGATTGGAGGTTTTAATTTACTGATTCACTCTCACACTCTGTCTCTCATTTCTTGAACCCGCATTGTAACAATTTTTATCAAGTGAGTCGCAAAATGTTCCATTTCATCAATGCTAATTCTTATATTTTAGAAGCAAGGCAGTTGATATATAGTTAACTTTTTCTCTTTAAACATATTTTATTGGAAATTTTGGGCAAGACTGCAAATTTAACCATTTTTTTCATATATAACTTTGAATTTCCTTCTCCATATTATCAGTTTGATGTTTTTTTGATGTTCATAAACTTTAAGAGAACACCTTAATTTAAAATATGTAACTAATGAAAGAATAATTTCAACTGACCAGTATTTCTTATTGCCAACATCCTTTTTTATCACCCTTAAATTTTGTGTCTTGAATCCACTGATTGATCTGTTGATTAATATTTGCTTCATTTTGGATCTTCTTCTTTTTTTGACTTTTTATCTATTAATGCATGCTTGTTGCATTACCTGCTGTCCCCTTAATTGTCCCATATATGGATTTCAGATTGGTGTAGTTATAGAAGACAGAGAGTTGGTTGGTTCTTATATGGATGGAAAGCCTTGGAAAGCAGGAAAGTTCTCTTTGACTCTCCGGTTGTCATTATGGTCTGAGCACTTAGGTCTCCCAGCAGGAGAGGTTAGTGACTTTCCATTCTCTGGAGAGCAGTTGTTTCATGTGCGTGATTTGTAATGACTATTTTAATATATTTTCCTCAGGTCAATCAAATAATGGACCCAGTTGTTGAGGCTACTTACAAGGATATTTGGATGGGAACAGCAAAGGTAATAAGAAAAATAAACTGTTCATATATATTTTTAATTTGGCCAGTAAAGATTTTTATATGAATAGTGGTGCTTTAAGGTAAAAGGCTTGGTTGTTGTTGTAGTGGTGCTTTAAGGGATGTATTCTTATAAAATTACTTTTGGATGAACATTTCCTAGCATAAACCCAGTCTTTTAAGAGTAATTCTTACATAAATAATTATCCTCTAAAAGTATCTCCATCATTATCCAAGCAAGAACATATTAGTGGCCTCTGCCTTTTTAATTATATCATCGTCCTTCGACTAAGTTAAAGATCTAGGACCAGAGTTCGTGGTAGCTGAGCTGATACAGGTTTGCCTGTTCATTTTGTATGTGTTTTGAGGTTTCTTTTTTCTTTGTTTTTTTAATTTTGTTGTTTTAGGAGGATATCATCTAGTCTACTTTATATTGTCTTATAATAAATTTCATTAAAAATGTTCCAATAATTAAAAATGTTCATATATATTTTTAATTTGGCCAGTAAAGATTTTTATATGAATAGTGGTGCTTTAAGGTAAAAGGCTTGGTTGTTGTTGTAGTGGTGCTTTAAGGGATGTATTCTTATAAAATTACTTTTGGATGAACATTTCCTAGCATAAACCCAGTCTTTTAAGAGTAATTCTTACATAAATAATTATCCTCTAAAAGTATCTCCATCATTATCCAAGCAAGAACATATTAGTGGCCTCTGCCTTTTTAATTATATCATCGTCCTTCGACTAAGTTAAAGATCTAGGACCAGAGTTCGTGGTAGCTGAGCTGATACAGGTTTGCCTGTTCATTTTGTATGTGTTTTGAGGTTTCTTTTTTCTTTGTTTTTTTAATTTTGTTGTTTTAGGAGGATATCATCTAGTCTACTTTATATTGTCTTATAATAAATTTCATTAAAAATGTTCCAATATATTTTCTTCCCTCTTGATTTGCTGATTTATTGGCAAAAGGTGTGTGTTTATATGTGCTAGGCATTAGTCAATCACTTCAAAAGGGGGGGGGGGGGATTAGGGAAATTTTCAGAAAAGGAACTCCTGGTAAAAATATTTATTGTTTAGGATACTAACCACTTTACTGGTAATAAATCAGTAATCAGTTGAGTGGTTAAATGTTCCTAAACTGAATATTTTTAGCCTTTTTTTTCCAAAACATCATAACATTGTTGGTCTTAAGTGCAGCCTAAACTTCCAATCCCCACGTAGTGGATAAAAGACAAGACTGGACCCCAAAAAGACACAGGTTACCATGTGCTTGACATGGATAGCACGACCATTTTGTAGTTACCTTTAGACTCTCCCAACTTCCTTTTAGAGGATGCTTGCTTCAAGAGGAGTATGACATTGTGTTCGGATTACTCTTTTTAGCCCAATCCCCTTTGGGGAGTTATTTCGGATTGCATTATAATTTATTTGTTTAAGAGATTTATGTTGTATGTTTGACGTTTTGTATGGTTAGTCATGTACTCATGTAAACAATTCAGATGTACCATATTTTCCTTTTGCTTAAGCAAATATAAAATACAAACATACACTCATACATGTATTCTTTTACCTAATGTTTTTTAGGTGATTGAATTCCTCTTAGATCATATGCTAATGATGTTTGTGATTAACTGAATAAGAAATAATACTTTAATAAGAATATTAATAGTTGTCCTTGGATACATTTTACAGACAAATACTACAATTTACCAGGATGTCTTTTCTTGCCTACCTAATGATCTGATACACACCAGGTATGTCGGTGATAATTTTCATCCTTCTTTCATCTTTGGGTGAATCTTCTCCTTTGTCTTTTGCCCTAACATGCATTTTAAACCTTATGTTTCTGCAGACTTGCTTTCAGACAAAGCGTGGCTTTTTGGAAAGAAAAAATTGGTCACACGACCATTGATATAGGAATAGCCCCAGAAAAATTAGAATCATATCATAATGGAGATATCGAGAACACTGATCCCTTGGAGAGATTAGCATCAGTGAGGGGTCATCTTGTTTCATTTCCCTTGGAGTTCATGTGTCAAGAAAGTCTAAGACCTGCTTTTAATGAAAGCGAATACTACGCCGCTCAAGTTTTCCATTGACTACGATGTCTGAGTATATAAAACATCATTGAATATTTTTTTAAAAAAAAAATTACAGGGGATTTGTAATTTATTACTTGCAGAATTTCTTTTTTATTACAATTCTGCAAGTGAAGAGAGAGAGAGAGAGGGAGAGAGAGAGAGAGAGAGAGAGAGAGAGGAGGAGGGGGAACTGAAGATGGTCTAATGATATTCTTGTAAAGGATGTATCTGTAACTGTTCATTGTAAAAAAAATTCATGTTTAATTTTTATAGAAAAAAATCAGTTCAATAATATATATGATATTTAGTATTTACTTGTATAACTTGGATAAGAGGTGGATCCAATTAGAAGGTTTAGTTAATGGATTAATTACAGGTCAAATTGGTTAAATCGAAAAATTTGAATAAAAAATTTATTATATAAAATATTAAAAAATTATATAAAAAATACTTTATATGATATAATGAAATTAATAATGATAATAGTTTAATATTATATTTGAAAATTAGATTGATAGGATAATAATATAAATTAAAAAATAGAAACATGACTAAAAAACATAATTTAATGATTTAATATAATTAATCACAAATTTTGTATACTAAGTTCAATTTTTATAAGTAATCATCTTAAAATTTTATAATTTAAAAACTCGACTCAAATTAGTCCGAGCAGGTTATTTGAGTTTAACTGGATCAGCGTAATAACTATGTATTTACTTTCCGATAATTTCTATCAATAAAATATACCGATATACAATTCATCAGGCTCGTCTTTCTAGCGATTTGCTGTGTTTCTTCCCGAGTCTTGCCAAAGGTATTCATCACTGCAATGCTACATAATTTTTCGTTTCTTGCATTTATTTCAATTGGTGATTTGAGCATGTTTGGTTAATTTGGCACAATTTCTCAACCTTGGGCTCAAATGGTGGTTATTCAAAGTAGATATGATTTCAAACAGTGCACCCATAATAACCCTCGTCAGGCAAAAATTCGTTTTGCAACAAAAGGTGAAGTTGTCAATACTCACAGTTGTCTATTCACATTCCATAATTAATAGTGTAAATAGAGAATTTGGGGTGTTAATAGTGTAAATTGATAAATTCTGTTATTTTGTTTTATTTCATTGCAGCCCCCACCATTATGTATCAATCCCTTTTAGGTTGGTGACATTCTTGTCAAAATCTTTATGAACTATTCTGAACAGGAATCTCAACTCTTCTAAATCATACATCTGACCTGACATATAGCAATGGTCCAATCGTTATTGTTCTAGAATTATTATATAGCAGTCTTCACCCCCCCCCCTAGTAATCATACATCTTTGGCTTCCACCCAAAGCAACCCTAGCCATGAATTTGTGTTTGTTTGTTAACCAAGTCCATTGTGGGTCATGAAATAATCTCACAGGTGTAAACTTGTTTGACCTTGACATCCTGGGGCCCTCTAAAACAACTGGCTAATAGATAGTCTTGTGTTTGGTATATCACTGGGGATGTATTGTTAAAAACTAAGAAGTTCTCAGCAGATTGAGTCTCATTATTAGAATATTCAGTCAATTAGAATTTGAGTTTAATCAAGATTGAAGATCACTTAATTTAAAGCCAATCACTAAAAGACAATCTAATTTCATTCACAGAAGTTATTAATTCATTGCTTACTTGTCAAGTTGCTATGTTAATACAAACGTTAAATATCGACCTCGTATCACAGTAGACCTATGCAAACTCCGAATTGCGGAAATATATTCATTTTGCTATTTAATTACTAATTGGACCCTGAAGTTGGCGACCATATGGCAACCATGACGTTTAATCACCTTCTATTGCCTAAAATGCCCATCTGTTCTGCATCTTATGGTAGTCAAAGCAAGGGTGCTATGGTAATAAGACCCTCCATCGGCCACCACCTTACATTACAAGTTACAAGAAGTAAACGTCAAGTCCGTACACTAGTTGTGCTTGCAATTTGGGTTAACGGAGTGTAAGTAATACATAGTCTCAGAGGAATCTTCTCAGTTCCTCAGGTTCTGACATGCAATAGGGTTTGCTGGTGGTCATTCCAATCTCAGGCATATGACTGACCCTTTCTCTTGATCAACTTCGGTGGGAAATCAAAGTCTTTTATATTAAGTTTTCATTTACTCGGATTGAGTTTTCATTGGATATGATTATATGAATTATTTTTCATCTTCCTTTAGGGTGAATTTTGAGTAATTCAGGAAAGACACTTTTTTTTTGGATAACCTGAATGCTTGTTTGTAACTTTCAAATTTTTTTTTTTCTAATGAGAAAGTTCGGGGCTATAATAAAATTATATATCATAATGTAATTTTTATTGCCAACGTTATGAACATTCTTCTTTTCCATTTCATGTATCTGGTTTTAGAGGCTTAACATGAAAGAGCTAGAACTGATATACATATATATCATGTTTGTCTGAATAACAAGTAAACAATTAACATACTCATTTTTCTGTTTGTGAAATGGTATACAGGAAAAGTGATGAGGTTCTAGGCCCTCCACAATCTGTTTTTTTTTTTTGGGTGACTAAAGGCGGTCAACTACCTGCTTTTCAATCTTCGCACTTCTACTAGGATAAAAACATAATAAGGGTCCAACTTTCTGGCAGTGTATAATCTGCAACTGTGATTGGAATGTAGTGGCCATGGTTCTTTTTCCATCTCTTGTCAATGGATTGGCAAGAACTGCGTCGTTGAAGAAAGAGAAGAGTTGTAGAAAGGATGATGGAAGGAAAGCTGTGGAATCATTGGCAAAGGAAGCAAGGAAGAATGCGTTGTTATTGAGTTCATCTGGAATTGTCAAGTCTGCCAAGGCCAAGAATTTCGCCTGTGTGTTCACCAAGAAGGGCCAGAAAGGAGTCAATCAGGATTGCCTTATTGTTTGAGAGGTAAGCCAACATATATAATAGTTGACATACAGCCTTTTTCAACATAAATGGGATAGAAACTTTATAAGAAGTTCGAATAGTGTAGGAATTGATATTCATGTTCTAATTTGTTTCTGAAGATAGGAATTTGGTAGCCAAGACATGATCTTCTGTGAAATTTTTTATGGCCATGGCCCTTGTGGGACACTTTGTAGCCAATAGGGTCAGGGAACTAGTGCCTGCTTCTTTGCTATGCAATTGGCAGGAAAATCTGGCTGCAACATCTCTTGACCTGGATTTTAAGATGGAAGCAGACAGGAACCTCCATGGATTTGACATATGGAAGCAGTCCTACATAAAGACTTGTGCTGCAGTTGATCAGGATCTAAAGCAGCATACTGGGATTGATTCCTTTCAAAGCGGTACTACAGCTTTGACAATTATCAAACAGGTTGTACATATTCATGTGATATTGGTATCTTCAAGTGTTGATATTTGATTTACTTCTCTGCATCTTGAAATGGTAAGGTAATATGTTAACTGTGTCCTACTTCACATATTTTTATCATATATATATATATATCATATTTCCAATGTATACAGTTCCTTTCTTTTGTTTTACTTGGTAACTTCTATGAAAATGATGAAAACAAGGCTCTAAGCCCCACTGCGTATCAAAAATCAGAGAGTAAAAAACAAAAAAATTAGGGAGATGGTATTGTGAGATTTAGATTTTCTGAGTAAAATTTATTACTTATGGACAAATTTTGATTTTTATGATTATGAAACTCAACATGATCAAGTTCACCTTCTCGAGAGCTAAAATTATAGGTCCCTAGAATGCAGAATCAATTATAGATGATTATCTATGTTTTCCCTATTCTTGAATTATAATGAAGCAATAACATGTTGGTTGATGACATTACTTGAACTGAGCAGAAAATCTTATTGGTTATGCTCTAATTTTAAAGAGCTATACTAGATCTAGGTTTGATGTATTAATCAGAAGTAGCCTGAAGTTTGTGTCACTAATGTTTCAGGGTGAACATCTCATTATAGCAAATGTAGGTGATTCAAGGGCAGTCTTGGCAACCACTTCAGAGGATGGCACATTGACTCCACTTCAGCTTACCTTTGACTTGAAGCCAAATTTACCAAGTTCTCTCTCTCTCTCTCTCTCTCTCTCTCTCTCTCTCTTACACACTCACATAACATAAGGAGTGCTAGTCTTTATTGAAGAAATTTGAGTCTTGTTTTTGCTAATTTCAGAGGAGGCTGAGCGCATAATGCAATCCAGAGGGCGGGTATTTTGTTTGGAAGATGAACCAGGACTGTACAGGGTGTGGATGCCAAATGGTAAAACCCCAGGACTAGCAATATCTAGAGCATTTGGTGACTACTGTGTAAAGGACTTTGGACTAATCTCTGTGCCAGACGTGACACAAAAAAAAAAAACTGACCACAAGGGACCAATTTATCATCTTGGCAACAGATGGGGTATGCTATGAACCTTATTTCTTTTCCATCTTTCTCTTCAATCATACAATGAAATGCAACTGTTTCTAGAACAAATGTTGGACTAATTCACTGAATAGAGATCATGCTTGATTGGTTAAGTGGCAATGATCTTAGAGTGAGCATGTCACTTGAGCATGTGATCAAATAGAATTATGAATCTGATGTTTCATTTTAAGTGTTTAAGTAATTGCTTCTTTTTCCATCTCAGGTATGGGATGTTATTTCCAACCAAGAAGCAATAAAGATTGTTTCTTCAACGCCACATAAAGAAAAAGCAGCTCGAAGGCTCGTGAAATGCGCCGTACATGAATGGAAACGTAAGAGAAGAGGCATTGCTATTGATGATATATCAGCTATTTGCCTCTTCTTTCACTCTTCCTCCTCTCATCAACTCCAAACTACTAAAGTTGTCGAATAGAGTGATTAAACTGCTCATTGCTGCTTCCTTATAACACAAAACGCATAGGCATTTATTTGCATATATATACACTTAAAAAGTTTAAATGGTTTCTGATCTTTAGTCATAGACTGTATTTATATGTCTTATTTTGTGAAACTATTTGAAGGGTGAATCTGTATCCAATAAAACCACAAGCTTTTTCTGATTTTGAGATTAAGAACGAAACTTTCCATTGAATAACTGATAATGCTGAAACATCAACAAGGAGGAGCACCTGTGGAGAAACGTCCTCTTCTAACAATCTAACAAAACGAAACTATCACCATTCCTAGTTAGTGTTGATTGATTAAGATAGATGTAAATGCAGTTGCTTGTAAAATTGTGCTTGGCAAGCTGGCGCTAGCTTCTTTGACGCTTGGCTAGCGGTAGTGGAAAGTATCAGCTTAGGGGTCTCTCTACATACAACAAGCACTCAAATCTTGGGCCAAGTCAACCCGGAAAAACGGCTGAAACTCTTAGCACTCAAATCTTAAGAGTGATTATTATAATTACTAGAACTTTTTTAAAGTTTAGAAAAATATCTTCTAAGAACAAGTTGGTGTAATATCTCCAAAATTTGAAGAGAGTTCATCAGTTCACCTCAAATCTAGGCAGGTCCAACATCTACAAAACTTAAAGTGATTTTTGGTTTCTTTTTTTGTTTTCACTATTAGTTAATACATTTTTATTAATAATTATAAAAATACCATATTATCTTCATTATGTTTTTTTCCTTAAAATTTATATAAAAAAATAGTGAAAACGTAAAGGGTATTTGGTTATTCTTTATTTTTATTAACAATTACAAAAATAACACATTTTTATCCCTTTTCCTTCACTTAAAAAATCTAAACATAAAAATCCAAAAACAAAAGTCATAACTCTCTAAAATATTTAAAATTACTTACGAAAATTGACTTTAGTCTTCTTAAACTTTTTTTCTCCATTATGTTTAATTTTCTTTTTAGAGCTAAAAAGTATAGGATGATGAAAAATTCTACCCATTTCAAGAACATGACAAGCTATCAACTTTAGTAATGATTTATAGTAAAATTATATATTATTAGCCAACAAAGGAAACTCCTGCAACCAAACTTAAGTTAAAAGATTGACTAAGTGAATCAACCCACATTAGCTTACAATATATATATATATATATATATATGTATATATAACAAATTAGCAAGGACCAGGGGGTAGCAACTCACTATGAGGGTTTATCCGAATGGTGACGCCATGAGGGAGGTCATGGCTCTTGTTGACAAGCCAATCTGCACAGGAGTTCCCTTTTCTAGGAGTATGTCTGAAGCTTACCTCCCATTCTCTGAATTTCTACTCAAGAATACTCTTGATTAACCTATTGTATAGAGGTTTAAGTTAGGTATTGTTGTTAATCAGGTTGAAAACAGCTGCAGAATCACTTTCAAGTATCACCCTTCTATGTCCTCCCTCCTAGGCCACTTGGAGACCAATGAGGACTCCCTATCCAATATGTTTATTTTAATGAAAATTATAGATACACAAAAGTTTCCTTTACAAAAATCACTACAAGAAATTCATGTATTATCGGAGGACATATCCACTAGAAAGTGGATAAAGATTCGTCGAAATTTTCAAATTTTTGACTGATTTTGGGTAGTCAGAAAAACACTTGCCAAAACCAAATGATATCAGAAAATCCACAGGAAAATTATTTACACCAGAAAAGATCCGTTGGAAACTTATTGGCGGGTTTTTGCCTAAAATTTTTTAGGCTGATATTCTTGCAGAAAATAGTGACGTTGTTTTTGTCACGTATAAATATTTTTTGGAGCCAATCCGCAGGAATTGTTGTTAATTTTTTTTAAAAAAAAATTATTAATCTATGAACTTGTATTGTAAAATAAATAAATAAATAAATATATTTTGACATTATAATTAAGCAAAGGAAAAAACAATTGAAAAGTGTGCTTTTTGCACATGAGAACAAACATTAAAAAAACAAATGCATCAAGAGAACAAACTTACAAAAGGGATTCTATGTCATCAACACCATTCTTCTACCTATTGCCCAACAACCTTAAAAAGAAACAAATACACCTTCCCCAACAATCAAACAAATCAATACCACATTATAGAGCACAAAGAAAAACATAATAAAAATAATAACGCATCAAACCCAAGAAAAAAATATAAAAAAATACACAATATACACTTTGACAACCATTGATGAAGTCTTCCAAGGTCTCCGTGCTTCATTTTGTTAGATGAACAAAGCATTAAAGTCAACGATAGCGAAATGGTGGGTAGCTCAAATCATATGTACTTAAGTTATATACTTAATTGTTCATGCAAACACCACCTTCGTAGGTTGAGAGTGATCGAAGAGGCAAAGAAAGTGATTGAAGAGGTAGAGAGAGTGATCGAAGAAGGAGAGGGAAGGGAGACGAAAGGAAGAGATAAGAGAGGAAGAGAAGAGAAATGGATAAGAAGGCTTCACAGATGTAGATATAATTTAATTTTTTGCAGATGTTCTAGTGGCTCAATCTACTACAAACTGACAAAAATTGTTGCATCAATTTTATTCCTTTTTAGGAGGATTTTTTCGACAGCTCAATTCATTGCAAATTGATTTCGGTGGATTTTCTCGTGGAATTTATCTGCTGGAAAATTTGAAAATTTATCACATCAATTTCTGTTCTTTTTCTGACAAATTTTTCAGTGGCTCAATCTGCGACAAATTATTTTTGATGAATTTTTCCACGTAATTTATTTACCAAAAAAATTGAAAAATTGCCACATTAATTTTCATTCCTTTTTTGGCAAATTTTCCTATGGAATTTATCCGTAAAAAAATTTGAAAAACATTTTCATTCCTTTTTTGGGCAGATTTTCCGACAACTCTATCCATCGTAAACTAATTCCCACCAATTTTTCTATGGGATTTATTCATCAAAAATTTGTTTCACTTTTTATACATTTTTTGAAATAATTCTTTTGTTTTCTGACAAATGTGTTCACCAAAAAGTAATTATCTACCAGTAGATATAATTTCGCTGAAAAATGACGATGGTTATACACGAATTTCTTGTAGTGAACTTTATAGAGTCCATGTGGACCATGGATTTAGTGGAAAAAAAGGAAGAGAGATAATGGGAAATATAAATGAAGGGTTATGATGTTGGTTTTGTGAAATTTCTGCACTAGAAGTATTTGTACAACTAACACTGCTATTATTTTTAATTATGCATATGATTTAATATTTTTAAACATAAATAATGGACAAAGGAGATTGCTTACAAGGGATTTAGCTTGTGATAAGCAAATTTGCTTCTCAACCTTTTAGCATGGGATAACGTTTGAATCCTAGAGACGTCACTTGTAAAAATTATACTATAAGAGTTAGTTTTATATCCAAAGAGTATGAGAATACCTGAAAAATCAAACAAAAAAAATATATAAAAGACTGATGCATCAAATATATGTATATGAATAATATATACACATTACTTCACATGTAAATAGTTTTTACTTTTTACTATTTAATTTCAACTAATTATATTCTATTTTCTACACACCTATATGTTGATTATGACACATACTTTAGATGTGAGTAGATGTGCAAACACCTTAGATGCAAGAAGCTTTATCCTATGTGTATATATATCATTGGAATATGTTTGGTGTATATTAGGTATGTATACATCTACTCACATTTAGGGTATGCATTAGAATTATGGAAAACGTTTTTCGTCCAACCAAAATACTCCAACTTTCCTCCACCTTATGCTTCCGTACGTATGTTTGTTGACTTTTTCGTATGCCAATATTTTCATTTCAAGCTTTTCATTTCCCGCTTCTTGGATTCACCAGAAACTGATACTGATTAACCACTTATTCCTAACGTATTAACCATTTAATTTCCCGCTTTTCATTTCCCGCTTTTGGGATTCACCAGAAACTGATACTGATTAACCACTTATTCTTAACGTATTAACCATTTAATTTCTCGCTTCTCATTTCCTACTTCTTGGATTCACCAGAAACTAATATTGATTAACCACTTATTCTTAACGTATTAACCATTTACTCATTATTGAGAACTCTTTCTTGGATTTACTGAAACATATACTGATTAACCACTTATTCCTAACGTATTAACCACTTATTCATTATTAGGAACTCTTTCTCGATTCACCAAATTAATATAGATTAACCACTTATTTCAAGGTATTAACCGAAATTTATCTTGATTAACCACGTATTCTTAACGTATTAACCACTTACTTATTTCGAATGTATTAACCGCAAACTTATACTTGATTAACCACTTATTCATAACGTATTAACCACTTATTCTTAACGCGTGAACAGGTTCATATTTCAAATTTCAAATGATGACACGTGACATACTGCAGTGAAAAATGAGTCTTTTGGTTGATGACGTAATAGTAGAATTATAGTATATGTGTGTAAAAAATAACGTGTGGTTATTTGTAATGAGATGATGAATGAAATTTGTATAAATATGATATATATATATATATATATATATATATAGGGAGATATCTAATGAGATAAGTTTTTATTGTGAAAGAGTGAGAGGAGTAAATCTTGACTATATAACCATACATAAATGGTCAAGATTAAAAGTTACTTAAAAGTCATGTGATCACTTAACAAAGTCACATGCATTTATATTCTGATCTTAACCATTCACGAAAGATCCAATGGTCAAGATTTATTTTTTTCACCTCTCATAATAAACACTCCTCTCACGTGAGTAAGATCCTATATATATATATGCAACATTATTTTATATCATTTATAAAAAGGAAATTATATTTGCACATATTCTTCACAAACTAAGTTTTTACATTTTTTTCTTTTATCAAGAAAGAAAGAAAAAATAAAAATATTAAAAAAAAATAATGTCAGACGCTTAAGTAAAAACTCTTTTCAATAATTTTATTTTCATTATCATACATATAAATTCTAAATTCAAATTTAAGAGCATAAACTTAAGAGATAAAAATTTCTTCTACTAAGATTAACATAGGTTGGGAGTGTTGAATTTGTTTATGTGCAAATAAGAATACTCATTTTATCGTTTAAAAAAAAAAATGCTCGTTATAAAATCACGTGGGAATAACAGCATTTGCAGATTTAGAGAAGACACTGCACAATTGACCAAAACATCCCTAAACATTTCTGAAAATGACAAGTCGGCCACTGAAATTGATGAAAATTTTGAGTATCTTGGTGAATCGTCATCGCGCTGCATTTCCACGACAAGCAGGAGCAGCTCCTCCTGTGCTATGCCTATGAGCACCACCTCCTTATCATTCTCACTCCCTCCCCTACTCGCCTCTCGCGCGTTCCATCGACGCACCATTCTCTTCCATTTGTCAACTCCTCTTCTTTCTCTCTCCAAATCAGGTGGTCTCCGGCGACCCTCTTCCTCCTCCGCCATGTCATCCGCCGGTGCTGTCCGATCATCATCTCCAGCCAACCAACAATCCCTCACGGTCACGGAACTCAACGACGAGTCCGATTTCGAATCTCTTCTCTCACCCGACGGTTACATCTCCATCTGTGGCTTCGGTTCTCTCCTCTCCGGTACGTATGTCCAATTCACACTCCCTCTCCCTACCTTCATCATCGCCCTAACAATCATCCTAACCGCTGCTTTCTCACAACAGAGAGAAGCGCCAGAAGCACTTTCCCCGATTTGCTGAATTTCAGAAGTGCGAGGCTGAACCACTTTCGTCGCGTGTTCGCTCACGTAGCTCCCGTTTTCTTCGAGCGCGGCATTGCCAAGCCAGAAACCATGGTTAGTTCTATCAACTATGGTTACTTCTTCATCGTCTGTTTATTTTCCATAAAAAACAAAATGAAGGAAAATGCAAGAAATGCTTAATTTTTATATATTTTATTGTGAAATAATAATAATAATAATAATAAGCCAACAACGGTTGGCACAACTGTTAAAAGGCGAATTGCATCAACTAAGTTGGTCGGGATTCGAATCTTGCCAGGGTAGTAGGTTATCTATATGTATTTCCAGAGTTCGAGCTTGGAAGCATGCCTAATCCTAGATAGGGTAGCCACCCTTCACCCTAAATCTTTAGTTACCTAAAATAAATAAATTTTTATAGATTTTATTGTTTAATTCGAAGAGACTTTGGAAAAATGATGTTTTTTCTGTGTGTTCATGAAAACGTTATTAGGAGATTTCCAGCTTGAGTGTGGAGCCATGTGAAGGAGAAACTCTTATAGTAACGGTTTTTGAGATCAGAAAATCAGAGGTATAATACTGAGTTAAAATCTCAGGTTCTTCCAATGCAACTTGGTTTTGTTTGTGTGTGTGTACTGTTAACTGAGCACTGGAGCTAACGTTGTATAGGGATGAATTGTCAGATTCCAGCTTTTATCAAGAGGGAGGTTGAGTTTCGGTTTCTTGCTGTAAGCTTGTAGTTGTAGATTTTGAGCCTTGTTGCTTTTATATCTTGACTGTCTTCACTCTTCATATATGTACATGTGATTTGTGATGTTCAATTCTTTGTGTCTTAGGTTCTTCCTGAAACGCTTGATGGCAAGTCTTTTGACTTTCCAGCGGTATGTGGTTATCGTTATTATTTTATTTTTTTCTGGTAACATGTGGTGATCGTTATTGTTGTGGCAAAGCATGGAATGATATTATGTTTATTACATCATAAGGAACATTGATTATTGAATTAGCAAATTAATCATTTGACGTGTCAAATTTTTCTCAGGTCCTTTGTGCCCGTTATAGTGATGAGGAATTTTTCCGCATTAGATGTAAAGGTAATTCTCATTAGCATTCCACTTATTAAGTACACGGGACATGTATCATTTTGGAAACTGGAAAGGCTGGTTTTCGTCCAACCTTTCATGTTAGTGGATTTGTATTTTTGCATCCATTTTTATCTCATAGACGATAGTATCTTCTGTTCCTGAATCTGACTACAGAAACTGATCAGGGAGATAGCCAGCTAATTTTATTTGAATTGAATAGAGTTGTATGCATGGAAAAACTCATGATGACTGGAAGGACCAAAATAGAACATGTATTTATTTTACGAAGTGTCAAGTCAACATGTAATTATTATTTACATGTAGAGGTTTGTTATCCTTTTAAATAGATATATATTGTAACAAATTCAGTAAAGATGCACTAATGACATGAAGGTTTTTCTGGAAGGGAGAGAGGGGACCCTATAAGTAAGCAGTGGCTGCTTCCTATGAAGCAATGGACATTTCAGAAAAGGAAGGAACCATATCCAAGTCTGAACATATAAAATTCTAATGGGTGACTTTAAATTTGTCTTCTTCTTGTGTCGATTTTCTATGTCCATGCTTCTCGGGATGCTTCCAATAATCAAAATAGTACAAGGTATTCCTCAAGATTTCATAACTTTCTGGCTAGGCAGAAGGGTGCAACGGATCAATATTAGAAGATAGGAATTTCCTCCAATCGTGGTACTGTAGGCGATTACTATGTTTTACATAAAAAAAATCAATGTGAAAGTCTGTTTATGGCTTTATGCATGCTCTCTGTCATACCTAGATTATTTCATTTTTCTTTCTTGTCTTGTCTTTATTTATGCATGCTTACATTATGGTTCCTTTCAGGAAGCAAGGAAGTCTATTTTCAGCAATATGGACGATGGAATATTGATAGAATTTGGAGAGATGATGTCTTACCTTGCCGTGTTTATCTTCGACACTGGTTAGCACTTTTTGGGTTGAAGCCCATTCGCTATTTACTGATTTGATCTTTTTTTTTTAGACGGGACTGATTTGATCTTGAAGAGAGGAAATAGTATTATATTACCACATTTCATCTGGATTTCTGTTTAGCTATTGTTTTCCTGGTCAAATGGTCCATGCTATCTGGATTTCTGTTTTCTTTTCTTTTGTTTTCGTGATGGACCTTTTGCTGCTTCCCTCTTAATGGGTCCCTTGACATGGTGTTTCACATATCCCTTCTCAATTTGCTTTCAATCTGGGAAACCACACAGATTATCAGTTTCATGGAAACCAAATAGTACCATAAGGGAGCAAAGCTTTTTATTATTTAAACCCAGTCTACTGTTGGATTCCCTTTAAATTAACAGCAATCGTGAAATTTTTTGTAGTGTACTGGCAGCAAAGAATCTTGGTGACACAGCCTACAACAACTTTCTGGATCACACTTACCTAGCTGACCGTAAAACAACCATTCGTGAATACTTGGCAACAACAGGTTCCGGCATCATGGAAGAGGAGCCCCCTGAATCCCTCAAGTACCGCTATGGTGGTTGATAATTCCAACAGTGAATTTTTACTGCTTTAGATATGTCAATGTCAAGGGATGGCAGAAAGATGGGCTGAACGTTTTGATGCTTCAATAAGAAAACAAAACATTCTTTAATAATACATTCATGCTATGCATTCTTCCGATTTGCTTCAAGTTCTGAATATCAAGCTTAAAATAGCATGGAATACAATTCACTAGGGCATGTGTGTAGAACTCTTTAAAAAAGAAAGATGTCAAAAAACACTCATCTCAACTGTTAGGAGTATAACTTCATCAATACCCAATAATTTGTTGCATGTAGAAACAGAAGGAAAAGTCAATCTCCTCTCTCTTTGGAAGAACCTAACTCTATATCCCACTAATGCCTGCTATTATCAAACTTAATGGGTTCTTCCTGAATATTTCATGCCATGGGATCGTATTCAGATATCTATGGTAGTCATCAGGTCCGTGGTCTTATGGCCCTATAGAAGAATTAACTAGGACTATAACGAGGGTTACAATAATATATGAATCTCACATTTATGAATGCACTAATTGCAAAGTCATATATGCAAATGCATTATCATTAGTTACTGGTTATGTTAATTATGCATTACTAGTTAATGATTCTAATTCCAAAATCACATCACAAGTCCCACGAGGTTTTTATCAACATATGGTGGGTGGCTGCTTAGCTTGCCCCATTTCACAGTCATTGCATGCCCCAAGCCTCAGTGAAACTACTTTCTTTAGGAGGATACAGCATAACTCCTTATCCAGATCCCCAAGTGGTTTAGAAAATGCAAACCAAACAGGTTAGATTGCATATGAACCATACATGCACCATCAGTGCACCAAAGAGTTTCTCCTGAAAGGCGGCAGAGGAATAAAGAAATAAGAGAACTGAAATCTATATTCACAAATAATTTTCCAATTGCCATTCTTTTTCACATTAGAATATTACAGCTGCCATCTTTCTCTAGTTCTCGGATTAATAATTCCATCATCTTCTTATACATTGGCATGTAATGATCATTTATCATCGTTTTTGAGAGTCTGAGCTTGCTGTACAGCTCTCTAGGTGTTTCATATAAGCAGACATGTTCCTCTATAGGATCATCCGAATTTGAATTGGAATCATCAGATGAAGGTATAGAGACCATATGCATGATTCTGCCAGGTGGATAAAATCGATGGCTGTCCAAGTTGTCAGATGTTGTGATTGAATTACTGCCTTCTGCAGCATCAACAAGCTGATTCTCTTCTTCAGTGATCTCTTTTGCTGCTGCAGCCTCTTCTTCCTGAGCATGAATGCTCATGGTATTATCCTGTTTTTGAAGCTCCTTCTCTAGTTCATACCATAGCTGGCCTTCCGTGATGTCATCTACAGTGGAAGCGGTAATGTCATGGTTAGCAGGAATGAGTTGTTCCTCTTCATCAGTGTCATCATGGCCAGATCCTCCACTTGAGGAATTATGTTCATCCTTAAGCATATGCTCTCTTACTACCTCTTCGGTCAAAAGAGATTCAGTAGTTCTCTCAGATATTAGAGAAGCTTCAGTTAAGTCCTCTGCTTTAGAGTTTGGCGATGAAGCAACATTTCGACGCCGTGCACTCATGCAAGACCATGATGACAAAGATGAGCGAGTTCTGACAACAGCTTCAGCAACACTTTGTGCACGCTTCATCACAACCTGCAAGTATAAAGCAGGATCTCCATAAGATCAAATATGCACTATACATGGGAAATCCCTAAACAAAATGAAAAACTAGTCATTAAGTGTCAAGCAAGATCAATGGATCAATCATCCCTTGATATTATGCACAGTTGGATAACTACAAACTCTTGCCAATGTCAGATGAATTCCTAATTGGAAAATATATCCAACCCAAAGAGCACTATGCACTACATGTTGTGAATGTCAATTAGAGAGACAAGGGAGCTTCAAGGTACCTGCGTGCCACTAGTTACTGGCCACAGAATAGCACCTGCACCAGCTACCCTGGCTTTTGCACTAGATATAGATGGTAAGCGAGATCCAAGTGCAGTTGCAGAGCGGTACACAACATTCAGGACCTTTGTTTGTTCAACCTGATCCCGTAAATCATTCAACCAAGAGGACGCGGTGACCTGATGTAAACCAACTTGAGTAAGAAACAAGGCAAGATAACACCAGAAATTAAGTAATGAACATCAACATTAATGTTTGTCAAAACCATCTCAAATCAGGAGTACTAGCTAGAGCACCTCAGAACGGAGATCATCAAAAGAGGAAGTTGAGAATGTGGGCACCAAGTCAGAACCATTTATGATGGTAGTGATAAAGTTCTCTCCCGATTCTGCTAACTCCCATGTCATACAGGCAGCTGCAAAAGTGACAATTATGACACAAGGAATTAGCAACAGTAGCATGACAAGACAGGCAAGGTTTTCATAATAAAGAAAATTCATAGTCATAAATCAAATCCTGCAAGAAAAATAATCAACCAGAATCATGGACAAAGAGCATAGTAACCAAACAATTTCAAAATAAATAAATATCATGGGATGAATTACATTATTCACTCATCTCCTCTTTTGGTGTTTATTTTGAAAAAGTAGCTAGACACTTGAGCTAAATTTTACAATTATGTGGCCAAAATAGGTTAGGTATTCTTGCTATTAAGTGTAAACCTAATGATTACTTTTGTCTACAAACAAATAAGAACAAATATAAACTACATAGATATAGTACAACTCATGCTTCACAACAATAATGTGTTAGTAATTTGAAATCTCATATCGCCACTGAAGAAAATTCAATGTAATGTAACTTGCACAATTAAAGAAGATCATGTCACAAACTTACAAATACAACGAATTATCTAATTACTCAATTGAATAAAAACTTTAGATGTAAAGAAGTAGAATGACTACGTGCCTGGGGCAAATGTGACACAGGTGCTTGAAGAGAACTCTTTCTGTTCTCTAAGAATATATGTTAACAGTGCAGCAGTACCACCACCAAGTGAGTGCCCAACAATCTATGGAAAGATAAAAAGGACAACTGTTTATTAAGCATAATTATAGAGGCATGTATATGATAACTCGCACAATAGAATAAAAAAATTAATACAATTTTAAAATGAAAAAAGAAATTATGATAGAAAATGACATCTTTGAGCAACAAGGCAAAAAGTAAGAAACAAAGAAATGAAAAATAATAATAATAATAATACTAGAACAATATAATGTTCTTCCAAATAGAATATAGAACAATACCTTGACTTTGAAGTCTAGACATTCGGTAAGAGCCTTAAGTAGGGTAGGAGTGCAGAGCTTTGCAATCCATCGAGCAGCAGCAACCATACCACAGTGTGCATATCCTAAAACCAAGTTGCTTACCCCACCATCATTTAAAACTGAATGGTGGAAGGGAACCACAGCACCAGTTGCAGCTGTCAACGTGTCTTTTATGCTATGAGTACCCCGGATCAATAGAAGTAAACATTTTGAGTGTGTATCACGTATAATTGTGAAAGCAGGCTTCAGAAGCTGCAAAAAAAATTCATGCCATTAAATCAAATTGCAGAAAATGATGAAAACATGCTGAAATAGTTCAGCAGTTGAAAGTAAGATAGGAACAAAAGGGAAGTAAAAAGTAGCATATGCATACTTTACCATGAAAATGTAGAACATACTTTGTAAGATTTATTAATTAACATATGGAAATAAAGTCACAATAATTTCAGAATTAAAACAAATGTCAACAATCGGCATGCATACGGCAACGCTGTAATGATATAAATAGTTACCACTAACCACCATCTCAAACTCAACAAACATAGACAATCACATCTACCTCACTTTTCTCTTTTTCCCTTTCCTTTCCTTTGAGGGCATTTTTCATCAAGTTGTAGAATCCTCAGAAGGTGATGAAATAAAATGAACTTCCCAAATTATTATCTGATAGGGAATTTATAACCACATCACCTCAGTATAGCACACTATAAAAATCTCCCACTTTGACACTAACAGCAAACCTGTGACTGCCTGAACAGACTAGTCTATGCTCAGCCAACATTCCAGACTTGTCTCAATACTAACAGTTTAGTGGATAGGATAGTAGAGAGAGAAAAAGAAAGAAGCCGTTCCAACAATAGTATTTGAAATAAGGTAAAAGTAACATTTTCTAACAGAATAAAAATGGAGTAGCCTTTTTGTATACACTTTGACCTCTTGTAGTATTAAATTTGTTAAAATACATCCTGTGTTTATTTATTTCATTTGAAACTTAGACCTCTTGTGTTATATAAGGGCACTCCCACTTCCATTACAAAACATGAGTTTTACATAATTTCAAATACCACAAAGGGTCTAAGTGTTAAAAACACTTTTAGAAAAGGAAGAATGGTGTTGAAAATCAAAATATAGGGTCACTTTCAAAATGCCTAATTCCGCAGGGAGCCTCAAAGTTTAGCTCCACCTAATCTCAGAGTCCATAAGCTTTCCAATTCACCAGTGTCCGGCTCATATAACCAAATCTAGGGACAAAGATGAAGTGTGACACGCAAGAGCCCTTCATGTCACATACAAGGATATAAGTTTCCGTAGTATTGATGTAGTAGACCTGAACAAAAACCTTTTTTTTTTCTTGTGGTAATGTTTTTCAGTTATAAATTAAAAAAAGAAATAAAAAAAAGACAGACAGCTAAAAGAATGTGACCTTTGTGGATTCGTTGGCATTTCCTTCTAAATGGTGGCGAGAATGAGGCCACAATCTCTAAACCCACCTGGGTGGCTGAGTCTGTGTGTGTGTATGATTTGTCTTACTCTTCTCCACCCCTCACCCCCAAAATATAAAATAGATAAAATAAAAAATGGAAAGAGCATAAGCAGAGAGAGAGAAAGAGAGAGAATAAGGACAAAGCATACCCCAGCTTTGGGCTTCTGAAGCAGCACATCGTCCAGTGAGAATCCAGCAGAATCTAAAAACACTGGAAATGGTTTCTTCGAGAAAAGCATACACATTGTCAACAACCTCAACAGCTCATACAACTCCACAATAATCTCATCCCCCTTCAGTTGCACACTATCACTCCCCGCATACACACTAGCAACTGGCAAATTACCCTGCAACCATCATCACACAACCATCATAAAATTAACACCCTTCAATCACACCCATAAAAACAGTTACATGCTACAAAAACGTTAGAACACTCAAATTCGAACACTAATTTCGAAAAAGCTCGCACCTTTACAGAACAAAAAACCATGAAATGAACGAGAATTTCAGAAATTCACCTGCTTGCGCATTAAGTAGTTAATGCCGAAGGCCAAGTCCCCAATGGGCCACTTTCCAAGGGTCTCGGAATAGGTGAAACGCAGCGTTTCAGACAACGTGATGATGGATTCCAGAAGGGTCGCCGGCGCCTGAGCCGGCCGGGCGAGCCTCCTCCGGCGAACCGATCTGCTGGATTTTGACAGATCGCAGCCGTGACCGTCGCCGTCGTCCTCAGCCGCCTTCCTAGCGAGCCTCCGGCTCAGGACATAGTACAGCATCACCGCCGCTCCGGCAGCCGTCGCCATTGTCCCCGCCGCCATGGAAATCAGCTCCGAACAACCGCCGCGGAATCGGAAATCGAGGGAAGAACGAGCATGTGATGAAACAACCGCAACAAGAAACGAAGAACAGCGAAGAATGAAGGAAATGTGAGCGAAAAGAGAAGTTTATGTGGAAACGAAAAATTGGGGTTTGAAAAAGGGAAGAAAAAGAAGATAAATTTGGTGTTTGGGGTGTGAAATCTGAAGCGTAGCAGAGAGGAACAGAAAATGGGTCTTTTTCTCTGGGGGGAAGGTTAGACTTGGGAACAGAACAACTGAACAAGAAAGAAGCTTGGACTACTGTTTCGTATGAAATGACTATAATGCCCTTCGTTGTTGTGAAAGTGTATTTTATTTACAAAATGAGAGAATAAAAATATATTCCTCTTTAATTTAATTTAAAATACATCTTGATTTTAAATTATTAAATAATCTAAGAATTCAAGCATATTTACTTGTTAATTTTAATAATAAACTTACCTTAATAAAAAAAAATCGATTGTTTGGCAGATTGGAGATTGTGATAGGGGTAAACTGCGGGATTAGGATGAGTGAGAGAGTGGGCACGTTAGGGATGAAAATGGAACAAAAACAAATAATCAACTAATAATTTGGGTTTAGAGAGAGAGTGTGGGGATGTGGAAGATAAGGACAAGGGATGGGTCCGCGGTTCCGGTCACAGGTGCACACGGACTCGGGGATGCGGCGCGATTGGATTGGTTGGTGGCTGGATCCAACCCAACATTGGCCATAGTTTAGTTGATGTATAATGTGGTTGGGGTGTCTTATTAACTATGTGGTTGGAATACTCCTACGGAAAGATGAGTGGAATGTGATGTATAATTTTTTGTAATAATTTATCCTTAAAAGATTTACATGTGTATATGTCCATTACGTGCTTAAAATGATTTAATAAATTATATCTAAATAAGTTAATCCAAGCTCGCGGATTAATGTTTACAGTTTCAACTTACAAAAAATTATTTTATACAATAATTAATTATTAAAATAATTAAAAATTTTACAGTTAATCTAAATATATATTAAATAATTTCTAAAAATACTTAGTATCACTTGAGTTAAAGTTCTTAAACAATAATTTTCTTGTATAATAGTTAAATTATGTATACAAATATAAACACATTATAATTTTTTATTTATAAATAATTGAGTTGGTTTTGATATAATTATTAAACTATATGTGAGAAAAAAAATAAAAAGTAGGGAAAGTTCAATAAATATTTTGAGTGTGTGAAAAAAATTGAAGGAAAGATGATATTACTGTATCTTAAAATTAGGATTAGGATACTTTATAAGTCTCAAATAAAATTTTACAGTTGCTTTTATAAATTGACTATCAAATAAGATACTCGCACCATAAATCAAACCTAATATTTGAAAGCGATGTTGTGTTTAGATTTAGAGTGCTGTTTGTCTGCTTTTTTTGTTTTCCTGACATTCAGAATGCTGTTAAAATGATATCACTTTTCACTAATCAAATTCCATTCGCAAGGTAGGCATAGATTGGTTCAGTCAATTAAAGTGCACTTCACATCACTTGCCTTTCATTTTAGGGTAAAATATATTTTATCCCCTTAAATTTTATAAAATATGCACTTTACCTTCTAAACATTAAAATTGTGTAATTTACCTCCATAAAATTTATTATTGGAGCTTGAAACCTCCTGCCATATAACACCGTTAATTAGCGGTGTTTTTCAATCCCAAAATGAGAGACTTTCCTTTCTCTAAAATTTCCAGAGTAGACACTGCATAGAGCCGACATGGAAGTACTTTTGTGATCAAAACAGTCTACAGCACCAGATGCATCTGGGCAATGGTAGGAAAATTGATCTCTAATAATATCTTCCATCCTGCAGGTTCCGTTACTTAGCCAAAGCATCTTGTGCATTCTTGAGTGTCTCCAATAATATACCTCACTTCAAACCCACCTTCCAAAGCAAGCTTCATGCAGAGTACCATTTCCACCATAAGGATATAGTGGAACATAGTGTAAAGCCTACAATTGGATATAATGCTCGCATTTATGAAGCTTTTGAAATTGTTGCAACATAGCTTCACCCCTTTTCCTATTGATGAGAATCACTTGTTTTTATATTTTATTTTTTTATTTAAATTTTATTAAGTATTTTAAATTTAATTTTTTTTATTTTTTATTTAATAAAATTTAAATAAAAAAATAAAGAATAAACAAAAAATAGAGACAAGTGATTTTCATTCTTTTTGTATATAAAAAATTAAAAATATTAGTAACATATTTTTTAATATTTATTTAATTATTAATTCAAAAATAAGTATTATTATTATTTTAAAAAAATATATATATAAAATAGACAAATAATAATATAAATATTAAAAAATATCTAAACAAATATATTACTAACATTCTTTTCATGAATTATGATTTCATAATTTTGGCTCATAAATGCGTCTCCACCAATTGAATCTTGAAGTGGACAATTGTAGAGCATGGGGGCGTTGGGCACGATTTTTAAATTCAGTCTCCATCCAAATCATTGGTGGGTCTCTTTTTAAAAAATAAAACATGCCTCTAACATTTGATTCTAATTTTTAGTTCTAATCTTATTTAAATTTTTTATATATTGATTAATTTAATTAAATAAAATTAAAAATAATAAATAAAGAAAGATTAAATAAAATTGGAATTAAATGTTAAAACCAAAAGTTAAAATCAAATTTTGTTCCCTTCCAAATCAAGGTTAAGGTCTTCGGATTTGGTGTTTAGTGCTCTTGAATTAGGGAACTCAGAGGAGAGGGATTCTATTGAAAAGTTTCATTTTGATTGGTTGACACATTTATAAAGTTTATGGGATAAATTACACTTGAAATAAAATTTAAGAGAGTAAATTATATTTTAACCTTCAATTTATTTATTGATTGAACTCGGATGACTTGTCAACAACACGAGTCATTTTTAGTTCGGTAAAGTGGCTATTGTTTTTGTTGACCAATTTTTCTTTAAAAAATATGAAAGACTTTTCTATACGAATAATATATATATATATATATATAAGGTTCTTTGTTTCTTGTCTAAACTCTATCTAAATATGATATTAATATAATTTGGGAAAGTTAAGCTACCCCTAAATAAAAATGAAAGTTGTTTCTATACTATTATTATGAACACTTTTTTGGGGAGTATGTGTTGTTCTTCTGTGTGTAAAAAAACATAACCTTAAGTCAAAACTAGTGTTTGTACCCCTGTGTTGCACAGGAGAAATTAAGAGGAAAATAATTATTAATAAAATAAAATAAAAATCTTACAATTTAACTTAAAAAATTATTAATACAGTTTGATAAAATTATATGAGTATAAAAATATAGTTTTAATCATATATAATAAATTTACATAGATAAAGTATAATATTGTTCCATCAATCATTGAAACATGTAAATATATAAAAGGAATTATATAATTATTAGTGAATAAAATATAAATAATATTAAGATAATAATTTCAATAGTAAAAACTAAACAAATATCAATATTTTTAAATCACTCATTGATTTAATTAAATCAACAATTAATATTTTCAAACTACTCCTCGATTTAACTCTTAAGATTGCAACATAAAATTGATTAGTAAAAATAAGTCTTGGTAAAAAGAATAACCTTACGTATTACCAAATAACTAGGTTAGTTTAAGTTAGTTACAAAGCGGTTATATAGCTAAGTTATTGTATATATATAGGTTTATTGCCTAATCATCTTGTAACACAACAAAAACAAAAATTACATTCATTCAATACAGAGAAAATGCATTTCTTCATTTTTGTTTTCTCTCTGTTTGCTATTATCAACATGGTATCAGTCGCAACCTGTTTTCGCTCCAATCTCTCTGTTCTTGCGCGATTCTGAGTTTTTCGCCATTGTTGCGATTCTGAGCTCTTCACGCCATTGTTGTTTTCTCTGCAATTATGTTCTTCTTCCGTGTTCATCATTCATGGCGACTCAAAACTATTCTAATTATCTCACAAATGCTGCAAATCCTTATTACCTACATTCGAATGAGAGTCCTACTATAGTTCTTGTTACTCCCCTTCTTGATAACAAGAATTACCACACTTGGGCGCGTTCCATGCTAATCGCCTTGATCTCGAAGAATAAGGAGAAATTTGTTGATGGAAGCCTTCCGCAACCTTTAGTTTCAGATCCATTGTTCGCTCCGTGGACTTGGTGCAACACGATAGTACTCTCCCGGATCCAGCAATCTACTTCTGAATCTATTGTCAAGTCTATTCTCTGGATTGACAATACTACTGGTGCTTGGTGTGATTTACGAAATCGCTATCCACAAGGTGACATTTTTAGTATTTCTGATATTCAAGAAGATTTACATCAGTTTAGGCAAGGAAACCTAGATGTATCTGATTACTTTTTACACACTTGAAAGTATTGTGCGATGAGCTAGAGAATTTCAGACCTCTTCCACATTGCAAATGTTCAATTGCTTGTTCTTGTGGTGGTTATGAATAAATAAAGAAATTTCGCCAACAAGACTATGTGAGAGAGAGATTGTTATTGACTCTTATTTATATAGTAATTGCAAAGCATATAATTAATAAGAATTGTCTTCTTTAAAACTTTAAAGGGATTTCAAGATCTAAAACTATTAAACTTAATTTAGGAATATAAATTTTGTTATCATCGGTTCCAATTGATTCACAATTAATCTTATTTCATTGCACAATTCTATTGTTTGATTAGTATTTCTAAATAGCATAATTGGAATTCCTTTTTTTAGTACCAATTCATGACTTTGCAGTGATTCCACAACTTTGATGAAAATAAATTATTAAACATTTATTATTAATAGCCTAAACAACATAACTAAAACATAAAAAGGACAAATAAATATTACTTTACTCAAATACACACAAAATAAATTTTAAAAAATATCATAATCTAATTTGTTAGCAATAACATTATTATTACTTACAATCATTCTCTTTTAGCAATAATATTTATTGGTCATTAATTATTTATTATATTCTATGAATATATATATATATATATATTGTCTGTATTATCCACCTTTTTCCTTTTAAGATGAACTTCTAGATATTTTTTATCTTTCTATATTATTATTATTATTTTTAAAATTTTAAATTATTTGAATGATAATATTATTTATAGAAGATAATAAATAATTCATACATTAATTCATTGAGATAATTAATTAAATATATATAAATAACATTCAATTTGGAGAAAAATTAAAAATTAAATTTTTTTTATTCTTTTATTGTTTGGTTTATTTAAATGTAAATCTTATTAGTGGAAAATAATGAAAAAAATAACAAATTAATTAGTTTAGGAAACTAATTAATTATATATAAATTATTTAAGAGTAAATAAATGGCATTCATTAAGGTAAGTTTCAAAATTTAAAAGTTTTAATTATATTATTATTTAAATTATTTAAATTTGAATAGTAATATTATTCATAGAAGATAATTTTGGCATAGATTCATAAAAGATAATGGATAATAATTAATATATTAAATGATTTAAGCAATTAATTAGTTAGCAATACATAAATGTCATTCAATTAGGATGTGAATTCAAATTTAAATTATGCCCATTAATTATTTTTGTAATCCTAATTGCCCTCATGCAAGAATGGTCACATCAAATCACATGTGATAAAAAATGGTCACAAAAGATGACATGTGACAAAATATTTGTTATTATAATTACCATATGTCAAGTAAGTAATACACTTACTTGATGACAGAGAAGACACATGTCAAAATTCTAAAGCATGTACTTCTTTTTTATATATTATTATTATATGATGATGATGATGGTTCTTTTTATTATTATTATATATTATTATTTGATACTTATGAAAATTTTGAGATTTTAATATTAATTATCAATAAAAATAATTAATAATGTGATCAATTAAAGATATGTGATAACTTTTTTGAATATGTATTAATATGCATAAGTATATATATTAAGGTAATTAATATGTTATTATAAATTTATATATTTATGCATGAGTAATAAATTTAATTTAATCATGGCGACACGTGCACATTCCTTTTAAATTGTAACATGGTATGCCACATTTCAGTTATTGAGGTATGTATTTCTTATATGGTAGATTTTTAAATATGTTATTTCATGTTAGAATGATACTTGTCAGAATATGAAAATATGAATATTCTCTTTGTATATTATTATATTGATTATATTATGATATATTATATTATATGATTATATGATTTAGAGGTTTTATCAACTTATTATTAAAAGCATACAAAAAAATTTACTATATTTTCTTAGTTTAAAAAAATACTTAATAAATTTTAATTTTCTCATAATAAATTATATTTAATTGATTTTACTATATTTTTATGCAAAAATTTTACTATTGTGTGATGCATATATTGAAGTTTTGTAAATAATATAGCATAATTATATATGAATTAATATAGTAATTTAAAAATATAATAAATTTAGGTGGTAATACATATATAACAAAGATAGTACCGATACTTATGAAAATTTTAAAATTTTAATATCAATTACCAATAAAAATAATCAATAATGTGATCAATTAAAGATAAGTGAAATTTTTTTTAATATGAATTAATATGTATAGGTATATATGTCAAGGTAATTAATATGTGATTATAAATTTTTATATTTATATGTGTGAGTAATAAATATAATTTAATCTTAGCGACAAATGTATACCTTACTTTTAAATTGTAACATGTGATGTCACATGTCAGTTATTGAGATCATGTATTTGGCACATGACAAATTTTTAAATATGTTGTTTCATGTCAGAATGACACATGTCGAAATGACACGTAAATATGAAGACATTACATTCTCTTTATATATATATTATATTATATTGTTATATTATTATATTATATTATATCATATTATTATTATATAATTTTCATGCAAAAATTCAACTCTTGTGTGATGTATATATTAAAGTTTTGTAAATAATAAAGAATAATTATATATGAATTAATATAGTAATTTGAAAATATACTTAATTTAGGTTATAGTATATATATAACAAATATGATATTAAATACTTACAAATATTTTGAGATTTTAAGATCAATTACTAATAAAAATAATTAATAACATGATCAATTAAAAATAGGTAATTTTTTTGAATTTTTTTAATATAAATTAATGTGCATATGTATATATGTCAAAGTAATTAATATGTGATTATAAATTTTTATATTTGTATGTGTGAACAATAAATTTAATTTAATTCTGACGACATATGTGCACATTCCTTTTAAATTATAACATGGGATGCCACACATCAGTTTATTGAGATAATGCATTTGTCACATGACAGATTTTTAAACATGTTGTTCCATGTCAAAATGATGCATGTCGAAATATGACGGCATGTATCTTCTCTTTATATGACTAGTTATAAACTAGTACATTATGCGGATGTCTGGATAATTGGTTGCATATGTTTTTCTGTTTCTTTTAGATTATCTTTATTTAATAGGTGAGAGATTAATCTTTCGGAATACGATCATATATCTAAATGAGGATCATTCTCAATGATGTTATTTTCATATACATGAATTTTAAGATCAAACTTAGGATCACATGCTTAAGATTATATTTGGATGATAGATAATAATGGGAAGGAAAGGAGAATGAGGAGAAGAGAAATAAATTTCTTTATTTGAGAGTTTTAAAATATATGAGAAGTGGAAAGAACACATGGAGAATCATTTTCTCTTTTTTCCCCTCAAAGGTCTAACTTTTGTTCCTCCCAAAATTAAGGTGAAATGGGGGAATTAAAAAAATTTTAGGTTAAAAATAAGTACTTGACATTTTTATCCATCATCTTATTTATCAAATTCTCAAGGACTATATGTTATGATTCTGCTACGTTGTTGCTAACTTGTTGCATCTTCATTCCTTGTTCACTTCGTTGAGAAAAGTGAATTATCGAACACCTCAGATATTCATTCTAGTCGTGCACCCTCATAAATTTCATATATTTCATATTTGTTGTTCATCTTAAATTGTCAAACTATTGTTTATTTGTTCATTGTCAAACCATTCCAAAACTGAGGTTGGCTTTTCTCAATTGTCAAACCATTTCATATTTTTGTTTTTATGGATTTATATGTTTTAATGGATTTTCTAATTTTAAACTCTTCATTGACATGGAATTGTTAAATGAGAAAATCATATTATGATTATTTTAAGATTCATTTTAAGAAATTTAAATTTTTTTATGAAGGTTTATTTTGTAAAGATATATGTGACAAAATATGAAGCACAAACACGCTATTTTTGTAAAGATATATGTGACAAAATATGAAGGAATTTATTTCGTGGAGAAAGGTGAATTGCCGAACACCTCACATATTCATTCTAGTCGTGCACCCTTATAAATTTCATATAGTTCATGTTTGTTGTTCATCTTAAATTGTCGAACTATTGTTTATTTGTTCATTGTGAAACCATTCCAAAATTGAGGTTGGCTTTTCTCAATTGTCAAACCATTTCATATTTTTGTTTTTATTGATTTATATGTTTTAATGGATTTTTTTATTTTAAACTCTTCATTGACATGAAATTGTTAAATGAAAAAAATCATATTATGGTTATTTTAAGATTCATTTGAAGAGAATTTAGATTTTTTTTATGAAGGTTTATTTTGTAAAGATATATGTGACAAAATATGAAGTAAGGATACGTTATTTTTTAGGTGTGTCTGTGTGTCGGACACGTATTCGTACCGGACACACGGGACATGCATACGACACACGTGTCCTACGTGTCTAAATGTGTCAAATTAGAAAATTTATTTTTTTTTGGTATGGACACAACTCAGACACGCTTGAACACATTTAAGACACAACTTGGACATGACCCATTAATATATTATTTAAAAAATAATTTTTATGACTAATGTCTAATTAGTAAGTCCGTAAGTCACTCAAACTCAATCACATGATTGACGTCTCAAACCATTATTTTCACATACAAGTATTTTAAATTTTATTTTTTCACACGTCACTATTTGACTTTTAAGTTTTATCTTTTCATACATTACTATTTTGTAAATATTAACATCACCTTTCTTCAGGAGTTCATAAGTGTAAAAAAACTTTGGTGAAATGTGTTTAGTTCTATCACCCTTTATGTAGCCTCCTTTATTTTGTGCAATACATGTTGCATTATTCTCGTGCAATACTGTTGAGTCATGATTTTCCTTTAATAAGCCATATGCTCCTTTAATGTGTTGGATCATAATTCTCAACCATATACACTCACAACTTGCTTCATGAATAGCCAATATTTCTTAATGGTTTGATGAGGTAGCAATGATTGTTTGCTTTACAGACCGCCATGAGATAACAATATTTTCACATATGAACACATAACCTGTTTGTGACCGAACTTTATGTGGATCAGAAAGATAACCAGTATCAGCATATCCTACCAATTTTGACTTTTATCCCTTTGGGTAAAACAAACCTATATCAGGTGTGCCACATAGATAACAAAGAACATGTTTTACTCCATTACAATGTCTTCGAGTTGGTGTAAAACTAAACCTTGCCAGCAAATTGACTGCAAAAGCTATATCTGGTCTAGTGCTGTTTATAAGGTACAAAGTGCTCATATTGCACTAAGTAGAGATGACAATTTTACTTTTATCCCATGGTATCCGCGAGTAATACCCGTGACGGGGTAATAATACCGAGTCAAATTTCTCTCGCATATAAATACCGTTTAGTATTATCCCCGTTTAATAAACGGGGTGGGGCGAGGTGGTTCCCCGTGCCATGGTACCAAAAATTTTATATAAATATTTTATATAAAATTATTAAAAAACTTAATTATATAAATTAAAATATTGTAAAGTTATATAAATTAAAAGTATTTTAAGTGTTTGACATTATTTTTAAATTAAGTTGTGTTAGACAAATTTTAAAAAATTATAATATTATACTTTTTTTCATTTTTCATTTTATTTTTTGATTTTTTTGAATTTTTTATAATTTATTGAGTACCATGGATATCAGTCTTGTTTATAGAAAGATAAACGAATGGTACATATGGAGGCGGGGCGGGGCGGATATTATTCGCGGCACTATCCTTAGCACTAAGATATGGTACTTAAGGATCAATAATTTCTTCATCATCTTCTCGTAGACGAAAAGGGTCCTTTTTTACATCAAGTGAATGGACAACTATTGGGGAGCTTAATGGATAAGATTTATCCATATAAAATTGTTTTAATATCTTTTATATATAAGATGATTGATGCATAAGAATTCCACTTACCAAATGTTCAACTTGAAACCCAAGATAAAATTTTGTCTTTCCAATATCTTTCATTTCAAATTCCTTATTTAGGTAGTTTGCAGTCTCAGAGATCTCTTCTGGAGTCCCAATTATGTTTAAATCATCAACATAAACTGCGAATATAACAAATCCATAATTCATTTTCTTTATGAAAACACAAGGACAAACAAGATTATTTTCATATCCATTTTTCAATAAATATTCACTTAAATAATTATACCACATGCGTCCAGATTGCTTTAACCCATACAAGGATTTTTGAAGTTTAACAAAGTACATGTGTTGAGATTTTGAATTATATGCTTTAGGCATCTTAAATCCTTCAGGGATTTTCACATATATGCCATTATCCAATGATCTATATAAATAAGTTAGCACAACGTCCATTAGATGTATGTCAAGTCCTTTAGAGACTATCAAACTAATAAAAAATCTGAAAGTAATTGCATCCATAAGTTTCTTCATAATCTATACTAGACCTTTGTGAGAAGTCTTGTGCTACAAATCATGTCTTATATCTCACAATTTCATTTAAATCATTTCTTTTTCGCACAAAAATCCATTTATATCCAACGGATTTGACATCTTCAGGTGTCTGGACCACTGATCCAAATACATTACGTTTGGCTAAATAATTTAACTCAACTTGTATTGCTTCTTTCCATTTTTGCCAATCACTTTGATGTCAACATTCTTCTACACTTTGAGGCTCAAGCTCATTATCTTTGATAATTTCAGAAGCAATTTTATATGCAAAAACATTATCAATAACAACTTCATTTCTTCCCCTCATATTTTCAGATTTTAATGAGGTCTCATAATTTGCTGATACCAGAACCACTTCTGGGGTTGCTTCCCTAGAAATATAAAGTTATTGATTTTTATTACTTTTGACCTTTTCAAGAGTGTCAATGACCTCTTCTAGAGCATTATTTTGAAGGTTTTTCATTTCTTTTATTTTTCGAGGAACAATGTCCTTTGCACCAATAGGTCTACCACGCTTATGGCGTGTTTTAGATTCATTGACTGTCATACCCATATGATGTCCTGCAAAGACAACTAATCATGTAGGAGTGACTACATTGCACACATGAAAATTTTTTATATGAGAAATATTTAGCTTTAGGCCAAAATCCAATTGTATAAGGAAGAACTTAAAATTATTTACTAGTCTTATACCAACAAGTGCTACAACATGTAAAAGACATACTCCAAGCAAAAACTTAAGATATTGTTCTCACATCTGTTATTTAGATATTAATTAGAGGCACCGGGTTGTGAGTTGATAATAAGTACATATGTAACCAACTGGCTTCTGGTCATAAAATATCTAAATAATACACATGATTTATGACATAATCCATAATATCATTTTAAATTCGTTCTTAAAAATTAAACAAATTTAACTCTATTTTTAGTTAGTAATAACCTTATAATTAATTTGCATTGAGAACACTTTGTACATAAAAATTTATTATATTGAAGAACCTTCTGGTCCTTCAATGATACCCTTATGAATTATCAATATTGACTCAGGATAGCCTTATTAGCCATATGCCAAATAAAAAAAATTATTTACACTAGTAAATTTCTAATTTATAACAATATTGTAAACTTTTGATTTACAAGAGTATAATAAACTTATGATTTATAATAAAATATATTTCAATTGCACTAATCATATCAATATGACTTGATAATAAATAAAATATAATGTATAAAATTTTATTCATTGAGGTAACAAAATATAGTAGCTATTTTGAAAACTTCAATTATTTTTGTACTACTATATATTAAAATTTACCATTGATTTATATATATAAAGAATTAGAAACACACATTTTTCTTCAATTAATAAAAATTTTAATAAATCATATCACACATATTTTATTTAAAAAAATTACAAACTAACAAAATAAGAGAAAATGTGTACTTGATGATTTTAATCACATAAAAAAATAAAATAAATACATATGAAATAACAAATATGAATTTTAATAAAATAATTCAACTACTCAAATCATCAATCAAGCGATAAAACTTTCCTCCATAATATTTAACAAAAATAAACACACCTAAAAGTATATTATTTATAGGACCATAGTCAAATGAATGATTCTCATCAATATCTCCCAACTTCATTTGATATGTATTTTTAGAAGGGTTGAAACTACCATGATAATGATTATTTTTCTAATTTCTGCCACATCAATGGTCATAACCACAACCTCCGTCATACCCAAAATCTAAAATTATAATACGTAACATTTATTTCAGGGAATGAAGTTCAACCTATTGGGTGACCTTTGTGATTTTTCATTAATAATCCATTTTTGTAATCAATTATAAAAATACATAAACTTAATTCAAAATATATTTTAAACAATTCTCATTTTGCTACTACAGGAACATATTCGAGAGACATAAAAAGATCAATGATGTTCTTTCTCACATTTCTTTGTTTCAAATTATGCTAAAATCAATTAGATTTTTTTAGATTCAATCACGGTCTAAAAGTATAGTTCTCCAGAAATTATACCATAAATTTTCATATAAAATATGACCATAAAAATCATTAATTTTGTGCAATCCTTCAGGGATGCTTGAATAGTAATATATTCTAGAATTTATCAAGAGCAACAAATTTAGTATAAAACAAAATATGATAATTGTGTTAGTCAAACAAGATTCATAATAAAAATTCTATAGATGAAACATGAAAATATTTCATACTAAGACTAACATGAAAAAAGCTATAAGAAAGAACAAAGTAATGAATTAGATTAATTCAAAGAATGTAATAAAAAGATAAACTCTTGTCGTAGAACCTTTAAGCTGTTCAAGTCATCACTCATATGGTAGAGTCTCGTGTTGATAACGTGCTGTAAATAGAGAAGAGAAATATAAAAAGATTAAGATAATAAAATATAGACTCAAAATCTTATTCTGTATATCAGATAAGATATATATTTTTGAGATCTGACAAAATATTTATAACAGCATTTTAGGACTTATATAATGTAATTATTTAAGATTAGTATATGTTAGAGATTGTGATATATTTTAACTAATTTTTTTATTTATATGAGATAATTAATGTAGTTATCCACTATATGTAAAATATGCATGTTTTATAACATTAATAATATATTCATTCCAATATTATTTTATTATTAATTTAAAAATATTATTAATATATTTATTTTAATAATTTTTTAAATGTATTAAATAATTCAATAATAAAACAAATATTTAAAAAAATATATAAGAAAAATATATTGCTAACATATATATCTGGTCACTGGCTAAATATTTATCAAAAGTCGGATCATATGAAACATTCTCATACAATTCATCTTCAACACTTTGGTCGTTAGATTTCTGTAACGATTCCAAATCAAAACTCGCTCCCTCCTTTCACCCACCACCACTGCTCAAATTTGAAGCTTTTGTTCAATTTGAACTGAAGGGTATCTACTATCTAATATCCATTGATTTGAATCCTTTTTCGCTTCCCATAATACGCTTCATTTCGTTGCTTTCTCCATATCATGTTCATGTTTAATTCCTATTGCTACAGAGCCCTTCTCTACCTCAAGGGCATCACTTTCGCTACAACATCACCAACCCATAAATGTTACCCTCTTTTCCAACACTATCCATCACCATTTTCTCTGCATTTCTCTACTGGCACTTCATTTGCAGCTTCCTACCTCATCAACAATCTTGGCTTCTCACCAGAATCTGCTTTCAAAGCTTCCAAGAAACTTCGTTTCAAGACCTCACAAAAGCCCGATTCGGTTCTCAACTTCTTCAGAAATTGGGGTTTCTCAAACTCCCAGTTGCACAACATCATTAAAAAGGTACCACCGTTGATTTCGTGCCAACCCCACAAAAGGGTTTTGCCCAAGTTTGAATTTTTACTCTCAAAAGGTGTTTCTACCTCTGACATTGTCTCCATAGTGGCTAAGAGTCCGGGATTGCTATCTAGAAGTCTAGAGAATCGAATAATCCCTACATATGAATTGATATATGTATTCTTGCAATCTGATGAAAAGACCATCACTTATATGAGTCGCCACATATGTTCCTTTTGTTCTAGTAGGATGAGACCTAATATCGAATTGTTGATTGAGTATGGAATTACTGATTCAAATATTGCCAGATTGCTTTTTAAGTGGCCTGGTATACTCTGCTCAACTAACTTGCCCAAGTTGGTGGAGGAAGTAAATGAATTGGGATTTAATCCTTCAAAATCAGCTTTTAGCATAGCATTGCTTGCCAAACATACTGTCAAAAAATCCCGGTGGGATGAGAAAGTTGATGTCTTTAAGAAGTGGGGGTGGTCTGATAAAACCATTCTTGAAGCTTTTAGGAGGCAGCCTAACTGTATGATGGTATCCTGTGATAAGATTAATGCAGTGATGGGTTTTTGGGTCAATCAGTTGGGTTGGGATACTTTGGTCCTTGTCGAAGGGCCAGATCTTTTCGGATTTAGTTTGGAGAAAAAGATCATTCCAAGGGCTTTCGTTCTCCAGTATCTATTTGCAAAAGATTTGATAAAAAAGAAAGGCAGCTTGATTACACCATTTAGAATCTCCGAGGAGATGTTCCTGCAGAAGTTTGTGAAATGTTTTGAGGAAGAGGAAACATCTCAGCTATTGAAGCTATATCAGGAAAAAATGAATCTTCAAGATAACAGGGAGGATGGTTACATCCAGCAGTTAACAAATGGTTAACTAATGAGTACAAATTTTGTATGCTTTAATCTATTATGTTTCTTCATCTCATTCTAGTATTTGTTCTAGTCATGTCTAATTACTACTAAGATTGGAGGAGGGGATATTATAACTTTAATCTATTAATGCATTTTGTTAGAATCATAGAAGCCATATGAATTTATAACTTTTTAACTTGATGTATTTGTTTCATTCTACTCTTTGCTCCACTGTGGGCGTCTTAGTATTCTCGTTTACAATGTAAGCTTTCTTATTTCTGTGTTTCATTTTTTGTGATTAAAATTAAGCTATGATTTGTTTTGTGGAACTCTACATTGCATGTGAAGTTGCTTTGACCTGACTAAACATGCTTAAACCCAAATTGAATTGGTGCAACCGCATTTAGGATACATACAGACACATTGGTACTCACAGACTGAGCAAGTTGTTTGAGTTGAAGAATTATTACTAAACTCTGTTCATTATTTATTTATTTATTTTTGAATTCTTCAATTTTCTCTCCAGGTTAAGTGAAAGTGATAGTCCATTTTTATCAGCAGATGTATGCTGTTACTTCTTGTTGTAGCTTTACTACTATGCCTGCTGTTACAATTTGGAACTACTACTACATGTAAACTTTAAATAGAGTAGTTGCTTGTACAACTTGTGAAGAATTATTACTTTGTGTAATTCCGCACTTATTGTTTTTTGAATTATACAATTTACTCTCCATGTGGAGTGAAAGTGATAGTTCATTGTTATCAGCAGAGATATGTCGTTACTTGTAAATGTTGCTTTACTACTCAGTCTGCTTTTATAATTTTGGAACTACTACATGTCAACTTTTGATAGAGCCAGAACGTGTATAATAGAGTAGACTTAGTTATACGAATTAGAGCTGTACATTTCTGTTATTGACAGCTGTTCACCAGCTGTCACCTCTCTGTATAAAGCCTATATAAAGGCTTCTCTCTGTATAATTCAATAAGAAAATGAATCACTAAATTTCTGAAAATTTCTTCACATCTTTCTCTTTCTCTTCTCTACTTGTTTTCTTTATGGTATCATGAGCTTATTTTCTGGGGCCTGAACCTTCTTCCATGGCCAAAACTGAAAATGTAACCGCTTCCTCTGGCGGCGCTTCTGGTGGTGCATCCGGCGGTGCTCCGGCGCCGGCAAACTTCAATCCGTCTCTCTCTATCAAACTCGATGATGAAAACTATCTCCTATGGCGACAACAAGTTGAAGCCGTCATCATCGCTCACAAACTTTATCGATATGTGGCAAATCCACAGATTCCTCCTCGTTTCGTCAATGAAGCTAATTGTGCCTTAGAAATCGAATCCGATGCGTATCAACTCTGGGTTGTGCAAGATCGATGTTGTTCACGTGGCTTCTTGGCTCAATTTCTCCCTCAATTCTCCCTCGGTTCATTGGTTGCAAGCATTCTTGGGAAGTTTGGGAGAAGATTCACAAACACTTCCAAGCGCATGTTCGAACCAAGGTGCGTCGTTTTTGTTCGAGTGAAGAACACTAAGAAAGGCAATCGAACAATTTCTGAGTATCTCATGAGAATTCGTGCCCTAATTGAGTCTCTCCAAGCCATTGGTGATCCATTCTGATCAGGATCATATCGACACCATCTTAGAAGGCCTTCCATAGGAATACAATTCCCTGGTTATGGTGATTTATGCAAGAGGTGATACTCCATCAGTTGATGATATTGAAGCACTCTTGCTAATGCAAGATGCACAATTTGAAAAGTTCAGGCAAGAATTGCCCTCTCCCTCTGTCACAGCGAATGTAGCTCAAGCAACTAACATGCATGATTCCTCCACCACCTCTAGTTTTAATCAGAATTCTCCTGAGTTTCACGGTGGCTATCGTGGCCGTGGTGGCCGGAATCGTGGTCGTGGCCGTGGCGGCACAAAGCCCACGTGTCAGTTATGCAATCGGTATGGTCATGATGCCTTCAATTGTTGGTATAGGTATGATCAAAACTTTGTACCTTCTCAGAGACCTCCACAGCCCCAATTCTCTCAAACTCAACATCATAATACTCAGTTTCAAGGCTCACAAGGGTTCCATAATGGACAAGGTTCCTTCTATCAGATTTCTCATCAAGGTTCTCATCAAGGTCAGCCTTCCTTTCAACATCAGCCAAGTGCAAATATGGCTATGCAACAACCACAATTTGTTCCTAATACTCAGGAAGAGCTGCACAGACCTTTTGATCCACAATATTGGTTTCCGGATTCAGGAGCTTCACATCACATCACAGCTGATCCTAACAACTTGACTCAAAGCAATCCCTTTGGAGGTCATCAACAAGTAATCATGGGAAACGGTCAAGGTTTATCCATAAACTCCATTGGTTCCTCTAAATTTGTCTCTCCTATTCAACCTAAAGTTGTATTTTCTTTAAAGAATTTACTTCTTGTTCCAAACATTACTAAAAATCTTGTCTCTGTTTCTAAGTTTGCTCAAGATAACAATGTTTATTTCGAGTTTCACCCATTCTCTTGTTATGTCAAAACACAGGGCTCTAACAGAGTTCTCCTTCAAGGCTCACTTGGTGGAGATGGTCTCTATAGCTTCTCTAACATCAACATTCTAAAAGAGCCTTCCTCAACATGTCTTCAACACAGCTTAGATCATTCAGCTCCTAGTGAGCATACTACTACATTCTACTCTGATGTAAATAGTACCTTTAATACTTGGCATCAACGTTTAGGTCATGCCAATGGTCTTGCTGTAAAAACTGTTCTAACCATTTGTAAAATACCATCATTGAATAAAACATCTTTTGATTTTTGCAATGCTTGCTGCCTTGGTAAATCACATCGTTTGCATGCACCACCTTCACTTACTACTCACCCTACACCCTTTGAACTAATTCACTGTGATCTCTGGGGTCCTTCCCCTTTCCCCTCATATGGAGGATATAATTACTATATCTCTTTTGTTGATGCTCACACAAAATATACTTGGATCTATTTTCTTAAAAACAAATCCGATGCCTTAACAGCATTTAAGCAATTCACTGCCTTAGTTACAACTCAATTTTTAGCCTCTATTAAGGCTGTACAATCGGATTGGGGGGGTGAGTTTCGCCCCTTTACAAAATTCTTGACAGATTTAGGCATTCTTCATCGCCTAACCTGCCCACACACTTCCCATCAAAATGGGACAGTGGAAAGGAAACATAGACAAATTGTTGAGATGGGACTTACTTTACTATCTCATGCCTCCATCCCTATAAAGTTTTGGGATCACAGTTTTACACAAGCTGTTCACCTAATCAACAGGCTGCCCACTACAGCCTTATCCTCATTCTCTTCACCCTTTCATGCTCTATTTGGCAAACACCCTGACTACACAAACTTGAAAATCTTTGGGTGTGCATGCTTTCCTTTCTTAAGGCCTTACAACACGAACAAACTCCAATTCAGATCCTCTGAATGTGTTTATGGTGTGGTGTGGAATGCGATTAAAAATTAATATTAAAAATAGTTGTTAAGTTCCACCAAAAATATAAAAACCTTGCAACCAATTGTAGTAAGCAATGGTCGATCCACAGAGAACCAATTCAATTAACACTATCAATCCAATTCCTAAATTAAACTCTGATGAAAAATAAACAGTAAAAGTAAAAAGGGGATTTTGTTGATTAAAACTAAAAAGAGAAATTAAACTTAAACCAAAACAGTAAACACAAATTGAATTATCAAGTTAAAGATATTAGTTAAGAGATGGAATCTACCACTAGATTTATATGATTATGCTAACTTACATACCCTTTATACCAACATGATCAATTATGTTCTTATGCAATTGCGAGATAAATCCCATGTCTTCCTTAAGTTTCGCTTAATTCAGCAACCGCTCAAATCAAACCCTAACCATTAGTTATTTGTAAAGCAACCGCAGCTTTACACTTACCTAATGATTGCATTAAGAATTAGAAAACCAATCACACTAAGATCTAATCACACACCTTTAAATTACTTAGATCATATGTCTCACTAGTCATACCACCGCAAATCACACATAGCAATCCTAGTTTTACCACATTCAAGTTTGGCAAGAATATAAAAACCTTTATATTGATTTATGAACGAAACATATGAATAAAAACATAATTGTATTGATATAAAGAGGTATGCAAGATTCACATAATCAAAACTAGAGTTTCATCCTCCCTTAACCAATCATGAAGTTTAGCCACACATGGCAAATTCAAAATCACAAGAAAAATAGAAGAAAAACATAGTTCAGAACGAAAGTGCAAAAGAAAACTAAAGATCAAACTAGTTTCCAAAAGTTGGGAATGATCGATCTCCGACTGCTCGAACCCGAGACTCCAATCTTCGATCCAATCTCCCTTCCCCTTGGTCTTTGTGTTTCCCTCAGTTCCCTTGACGGCTCTCCCTGTCCAGACCTCCTTAAAGGGCTCTAAGCCACACTATTTATAGGTTTGGGAACCTAATTTAACATTAAAGCACGAAATTAACTTCCTGGTGCGACGACACGGGCCGTGTCATTATACACGACCCAACCCGTGTTTGATTCTGGAGACAAATTTTCAGCTATTCCAAGGTCAGAAAGGAACACGGCCTACCCCGTGTCAATTGACACGGGCCGTGTTCTCGGTCAAGGCTTCAAATCATCCTTCCTCGTGAAGTCAGAGGCGTACACGGCCTACCCGTGTCAATTGACACAGCCGTGTTGATCAAAACTTTCCAGTCTTCAAAGTCAGAATGACACACGGCCTACCCCGTGTTATTTCACACGGACTGTGTTAATCACTTTCTTCGAATTCAGCCTTGATTCTTCATGAATGCTCTTCTTCCTTTGCTTCTAGAGGTTGATACTGATTCCCTTTAAGCATTCATCTCTCTCCTCAAATGGTCATCAAGCTCGGTTCAATGCTAATGGACTCAAACACTCAAAGATATCCTGAAAAACATAATTCATTTATGAGTGTTTATAACCGCATTTAGCATAGTTTCACAATAAACATCTAAAGACAACTCTAAATCAGAAACTTAGCTAAATGTCAACAATTGAGTACATATGGAGTCCAATTAAATCAATCATAAGGCATTTAAAGTATGGAAATAATCGACAGATCAGTTTACCTCGGCTTATCACCACAACATAAAGGCCACAAGTGCCTTGATGCAAGTGGCCGCATCTACATCTCCAAAGATGTTTTATTCAATGAAACCACCTTTCCCTATGCTCATCTGTTTTCCTCCACTTCTACCTCCATTCCTCCTCCTTGTTCTTCCACCTTTCCCTCTTCAATTCCCATTCCCTCTTATCCCCCTCTTGCTGCTGTACCCCTAAATCAACATCCGCCCTCTCCTCTCTCACCTAATCTCTCACCTGACACTGTCTCCTCTCCACCTGCACAGCAATTCAGTCACCAATCTGCAGTCTCTTCCACATCTGAGTCCACCTTTTCTTCCTCTAGTGTGGTTCCTGTTGCTGCACACTCTCAGCAGTCTGGTCCCTCTCTTTCCACCTCCTTAGAACCACTTGTTTCTGCCCCTAACTCTTTGTCCAGCAACTCTGTCTCTGCCGCTGCACCCACTCCTCCCATAAATGATCATCCCATGATGACTCGGTCTAAAACAGGACATCTCCCTCCTAGGATTTATTTGAGTCATGTTGAGCCTCGGACTGTGAAAGAAGCCCTGAACAGTCCTCCCTGGATGGCTGCTATGAAAGATGAGTACATGGCCCTTCTAAGAAACAATACTTGGTCCCTTGTCCCTCTACCCTCAAACAGAACAGCTATTGGGTGTAAGTGGGTCTTTAGGGTCAAGGAAAACCCTGATGGGACAGTCAACAAATATAAAGCAAGGTTGGTTGCCAAGGGTTTCCACCAACAACATGGTTTTGACTTCTATGAGACATTCTCCCCAGTTGTGAAACCGGTTACCATTAGGCTGATTTTGACATTGGCCATAACTCAAAAATGGGCTATCAAACAAGTAGATGTGAACAATGCCTTTCTAAATGGTGTGCTTAGTGAAGAAGTATATATGGTACAGCCCCCGGGGTTTGAAAACAGTGATAAATCCCTCGTGTGCAAATTGCACAAGGCTTTATATGGCCTCAAACAAGCTCCAAGAGCTTGGTATGAACGCCTCACTTCAGCTTTACTTCATTTCGGGTTCACCACTAGCAAATGTGATCCCTCGCTCTTTGTCTACTCAACAACCTCCACCACCGTTTATGTACTTGTATATGTGGATGATATTATCATCACTGGACCCTCCTCAGCTATGATACAGGATCTCATTCAGAAACTTAACTCTCAGTTTGCTCTCAAAGAGCTTGGAAATCTTGACTACTTTCTTGGTGTGGAGGTTACACACCTTTCTGATGGCTCACTATTGCTTAATCAAACAAAGTATATTCGAGATCTTTTGGCCAAGGCACACATGACTGATACTAAAGGCATTTCATCCCTTATGGTGAGCAGCACCAAACTAACTAAATATGGCATTGACACTGTTTCTGACCCTCATCTGTACAGGTCCATTGTGGGAGCTCTTCAGTATGCCACCTTAACTCGGCCAGACATAGCTTTCAGTGTCAACAAGGTTTGCCAATTCATGGCAAACCCTTTAAACACTCATTGGCAGGCAGTAAAGCGTATCTTGAGGTATCTGAGGGGTTCTATTCATCATGGACTGATCCTACATCCTATTCAAAAGCCTGCACCTTTCAGTCTTCTAGCCTATTGTGATGCTGATTGGGCTAGTGATCCTGATGACAGAAGGTCAACATCCGGCTCATGTATTTTCTTTGGCTCTAATCTTGTTTCTTAGTGCTCTAAAAAGCAGCAGCTAGTAGCCCGCTCAAGCACAGAGGCCGAGTACCGCAGTATGGCAAACACTACTGCTGAGTTATTATGGATCCAATCTCTCCTGTCGGAACTCAAAGTTCCCTTTACTGCACCAAGGCTGCTGTGTGACAACTTGAGTGCCGTACATTTGGCTCACAACCCAGTGCTTCATGCTCGCACAAAACACATTGAACTTGATATTCATTTTGTAAGAGAAAAAGTCCTAGCTAAGGCTCTCACAGTGCTGCATATCCCAAGCATGGATCAGCTTGCAGATTGCTTCACCAAGCCCTTGTCATCCTCAACATTTGAAGACTTGAGAACCAAACTCAATGTGGTTAAACCACCTTGAGCTTGAGGGGGGGCTAATAGAGTAGACTTAGTTATACGAATTAGAGCTGTACATTTCTATTATTGACAGCTGTTCACCAGCTGTCACCTCTCTGTATAAAGCCTATATAAAGGCTTCTCTCTGTATAATTCAATAAGAAAATGAATCACTAAATTTCTGAAAATTTCTTCACATCTTTCTCTTTCTCTTCTCTACTTGTTTTCTTTAGTGTACAATTTTAATTATTACTAAGCTCTGTTCATTTCTTTATTTGCTTTTTCTTTTTATTATGCAATTTACTCTGATGTTGTGCGAAAGTGATAGTCCATTTTTATCAGCAGAGATATGCCTTTACTTGTGGTTGTAGCTTTACTACTCAGTTTGTTACAATTTTATGTTCTAAATGGCTTTATTGAAAGTTTGGTTTTTGATAGATCCTAATGGCGCTGATGGTGATCCTATCTAGTGAGATAAGTTTTGGTGGTTGTTGCAGTATATATCACCTTTGGTAAAGCTGTTAAATTTGTGTACTGGGTAAAGATACTTCTTCTGTTGCTTACAAATTTGCATGGCACATGGGTGCAAATTTTCTGGAAACCATCCACTCTGAGGCTTGAAGGAGTTTGGCACATATTACAACGATGATTTTCCTTGGATTGGTAATTTTGCCACACCTGTAGCCTCAAAATATCATGAGGAGCAGGCTATGGAATTCTTGGGTTTGCCAGCACAATTTTGACATTGAATTTTAATGGGGAAAAAAAATTCAGCTTATCCAAACTGGTAAATCAGATTTCCTTTCAAAGGCTATTTGGTGATCTCAGCCACATCCAAAAAATGTTTTTCTTGGTTAACATATTGACTTTTACATCCGGGAGAGAAAGAATGTTATTCTTCTCACCTGCAAAGCTGGTTGTTTGATTGGTCTTGAGTGGCAAGAAGGGGATAATGTGGATCATCTTGTTTCGCTGCATAATGTTACATGGGTTGAATAGGTATAGTTTTCTTTCTTTGGGCCGTAGGTAGATATGAGTTAGTTACGGAGTTCACACTTGCTGAGGGAAGTGTTAATCAAATACAAATGATGTAGTATCTATTTTTTTTTTTAATGTTTTGATATTTAGGGTGAGTTGTCAGACATTTTATTAATTATTAATTAATTTTAAATATTTATTATGAATTCAATATTCAATAAATTTTTGATAACTCACTCTAAGTATCAAACTCATCATGGTATAATAGAAATTCTTAGGATCGGTATGTAGTTTAGAGGAATATGTTTAGATAGTTATTCCATGATAGAATCTGTCACCTATACAAAAGTATAAGTGATAGTGTATAACTATCAAATTTGGTTAACAATCATGCTTACTTCCATTAAATACTCTAGATAATCTTCCTTCGTTCTTTACGTTGGGTTGCTTAATGTTGTGTAAGACCCTATTATTATTATCAACCTAAATAAATTCAAACGAAGGCAGTCTTTCTATATATATAATGGTGACAATAGAGTTGGATACTATCACCTCGTACAAATTATCCAAAGTCAGTACTAATAACTCAATTATAATGACTTTGGAAATATCAATAATAATAATAATTATTATTATTATTATTGAGATTGGCAATATCAATAAACACACTATTCAACATTAAATATATTCTATGTCAATCATGTTAAAAATATATTCTTTTTGTCTACTTTTATATTCATTAAGCTTATTATACAAGAATTAAGAATTTTTTTAAAAACATTAATTATAAATAAAATTAATTTGATTGATTGAGTTATTTTTTATTGAAATGTTTAAAATGTTATTATAACTCCAGTGATCTTTTCTCTTACCTATTAATATCATGAGTAAAATTTTAAAAAATTAATAATTTATTAAACTTTTAAATAAATAGATAATTTTAAACAAAATAAAATTTCTAAATAAACAAAAAATATATATATGAAGGGAGTATTTATCTCTTGACATGCTAGCAGTGTTAGAGGTGCCTATCCTCTACGGTATCAAGTCCTACCTTTTTTTGAGAAAAAAAAAGTCCCTACTTAAATATTTTTCAAAATTCAAGATAACATGAAACATTCTCTTAGGTAAGGGTATCTGGTAAGTTGAATTAACTCACAAACTCATGAATTTTGACTCAACTTATAAAATGTGGATTGGATTAGGTCTACAAGTGGGTTGGGTTGGAAAATTACTCAAACCTGTAGGGTATAGGTTTCATAACATGTTTAGAAAATGTCAATTTATACAAACTCAACTCACCTAAGTAATTTTTTTTTAATAAAAGCCTTTAAGTTATGATGACATTTCATGTTGTTTTTTCCCTCACTTTGAAACATTTATTAGTTAGAGAACAAATTAAAAAATAAAAAATAAGTTAAAAGATAAAAGTATAGTTTTTACCATATTTTTTCCTCCAAAAGATAGCATTTAGGATCCAAAAGAAAACTTTAACTAGACATAATCCAATATCACTTCCACTGGAAGGACAAAACAACTAAAATATACGCTTTGCATAGTCAAAAAGAAAAAACACACACTAAGAAACACCAAAAATCTCATAAAATTATAACAATTAAAACTAAGGAGAGTAAATGATATATAAAAAATAAGTTACATCAATCTTTTCTATTAAAATTAAGGTGTCATGATCTTGCTTCAAATATGATTTCTTTTCAACTCTATGGCTAAGAGCCCCAATCCATTACTTTTGATATAGCACCTCTTCAAACCAACCTTAAAAGTCACGGAAAACTAATTGAAGAGACTCAAAATCAACTTTTTTAGATTTATTCAAAAATCATAAATCTAAAATATTTGCAATAAAATTGTTAAAGAAAAATGAAAATTAAGATAACAAATAAAGAAAACAAAAAGTATTATCACTAAAGCCGCCCCCATTAACCAAATACCATAAAGGGGACCAAAACATTAAAAATACTACAAAAAATGAAAGAACACTACAAATAAAGAGAACTAAGGCCGTCCAAAAAATCTGTGTGTGAAAAATAAACAAATTGAAAGATGCAGAGTGTATGAAAATAAAAAATAATTCTATAAAGATATTAATCTCTTAAAAATTTAAAATTTAATTATGATATATATATATATATATATATATATATATATACCAAAAAAAAAAAGATTAATGTTATTATATGCTAAATAAATTAATTCAACATTTATTTTGTATGGTATGACTAATTTAAAACTTTAGAATCCCTAGGTATATGAAAATAGAAGAGAATATTTATATGTGAAAAAGTTAATATAAAAATTAAAAAATGAAAATTTCTAAGAAAACATTTTTTTATGTGTTTAAAAATTTAATGTAAAATAGTTAATTTTAATTTTTGAAATAAAAAGAAAAAAAATTAACATTTACTCTTTCAAAAAGTAATTATATGTTTAAATTAACTTAATTTACATTTAAAATAATGTATAATTAAAAGTTTTACGAGAAAATTTTTAAAAAAAATTATTTCCTAAAATTTTTGCCATACCAATCATTGCCATACCATATGTATCGTATTTTAACTTTAAAATGGGATCATAGCATTCCATTCAATTCATATTCAGTCTTACAAATTAACAATCTTCATTCATTCCTCTCGTGGTTAGGTTAGGTTGAATTCCAAATCAAAGTCACGTTCCCTCCCTCCATTCCATCGCTCTGCACATTTGAAGCTTTTCTTCAACCCTGAACTAAATGGAGGCTCTCTATGTATCAAAATCATTCATTAATTTCAGTTCTCTCTCTTTTCCCGCAAAACCCTTCGTTTCTCCCAACTCTATATCTACTTCATCAAGGGCTTCACCATTTTCTCTAGCTTTCTGCACTAACGCTTCACATCCACGCTCCTTTGTGGAGTCCTACCTCATCAACAATCTTGGGTTCTCACCAGATTCTGCTCTCGAAGCTTCCAAGGAAGCTCGTTTCAAGACCTCCTAAAAGCCCGATTTGGTTCTGGACTTGTTCAGAAACTGGGGTTTCTCAAACTCTCACTTGCACCATATCATTACCACGGAGCCATGGCTACTTTCCTACAATCCCCACATAAGGGTTTTGCCCAAGTTTGAATTTTTACTTTCCAAAGGAGCTTCTGCCTCTGACATTGTCTTGTTAGTGACCAAGACACCCAGATTCCTCAGTCACAGCCTCGAGAATCAAATAATCCCTACATATGAATTGTGACATAGATTCTTGTAATCTTACAAGGCGACTTTAGCTTGTATAATTCGCAACACGCTTTCCTTTTATGGTAGTCGGATGAGACCTAATGTCAAATTGTTGATTGATTATGGAGTTTCTTATTCAAACATTGCCATATTGCTTCGTAAATGGCCTAGTATATTCACCTCAACTCACTTGCTCAAGGAGGTGGAGGAATTAAGGAATTGGGATTTAATCCTTCAAAATCAACTTTTAGTATAGTATTGCTTGCCAAACATACTGTAAGAAAATCCCAGTGGGATGAGAAAGTTGATGTCTTCAAGAAGTGGGGGTGGTCCCATGAAACCATCTTGAAGCATTTAGGAGACAGCCTAATTGTATGTTAGCGTCTTTTGATAAAATTAATGCGGTGATGAGTTTTTGGGTCAATTAGTTGGGTTGGGATGCTTTGGCCTTTGTCAAGGGACCACTCTTCGGATATAGTTTGCAGAAAAGGATCATTCTAAGGGCTTTCGTCGTCCAGTATCTACTCGCAAAAGGCTTGATAAACAAGAATGCCAGTATACTTACACCATTTTCAATCTCTGAGGCAATGTTCCTGCAAAAGTTTGTCAAATCTTTTAAGGAGGAGGAAACATCTCAGCTATTAAAGTTATATCAGGAAAAAATGAATCTTCAAGGTAACAGAGAGGATGGTTGCATCCAGCAGTTAACAAATAGTTAACTTATGAGAACAAATTTTGTGTGCTTCAATAATTTATGTTTTTTCATCTTGTTCTAGTCCTTGTTATATTCCTATCTAAACCTGGATTACTACTAATTTGATTGAATTGTTTCATTTGCTCAATTGGAACCTTTATTACCACCTGTTCTACTCAATACAATAACTTGATGCCTTATAAATAATTGATCCAATAGTAAAAATGGTCTTGTTGTAAGTGAATACCTTTGTAAGAAATATTGATTCACCCTCCTTGTCCGATGTTTCATTCCATTTTTTGCTTTGATAACATGTTTCATTCATACCAAATATTATATTTTCTTTTCAAAGAAGTGGGTGGATTCATGTCACGTATTATCAAGAATTATGGAATTGGCAAGTTGCTTAAATTTCTAACAGTTTTGCTAGTTGGGCTTGGGGATCAAAAAGGTAAATAAATCAAATATCATTTTCCCTCTGTTGACAATTCAATTTCAACCAAAGTAGAATTGAATCAATTGATAAAATATCTGAAATGCTTTTCAAGCCTAGGATAAATCTGAGTGATTGAATAGTTATTTAGTTGTTTTATGTGAGAATTTTAATGTGAATGCTTTTGTATACACTATTTAGTATCCCATCTTCTGTGTCTTTAAATCTTGCTAAAAGACAGCCTCTTTTGTAATGAATATGTGAAAGGATTACTCCACGGGCTTAATGAGGTCTAATAATATTGCTAGCTTATTCACACCATATCTTGTTCAGCTGTTGATAATAGATGGAGAAAAATCAAACATTTCAAGATAATATGGAATGGTAGTCTGGCATTACTTGAGTAATTAAATTGTGACTCAAAATTTATATAACACAACCTTATTATTTTACTTGAGCTGATTGAGGTAGTTGTCTTGTTCAAACTGGGTTGCAGATACAAGTGCACTTTCGCTTGTTGTTGTCACATATCTTGTCAATAATTTAATATCAATTTATATTATTTCGTATACGCTGCTTTATCTAGATTTAACTTACATATACATGCACTTTGGTTACTTTTGCGTACAATGTTTATTCACCCTCCTTGGTTGCATTTGTGTGCCATTTTATTGATTATATATTGATGAAGGAGTTTTTCTTAGAGATATGCTCTGTTGAGGATCCTTATGTAACTAGTCCTTGTGCATAATCCCAAATTTTTAGGATTGGCGTGTTGCTTGAATTTTTTAAGATTTTTTGCCAACTGGACCTAGATATGATGGAGAGATAGGTGAAGGAAGCACAACTCCTTTCTTGGACATTTTAACCTATGAAGTATCAGGGTCTCTGTTTCATTTTTCTGGCTACTGGAAAGTCATGCCATGACTAAGTTTGAGTAATTGAGCTATATATATATATATTATCAGCTGTATGTGTAAAATATATGGTCATCTGGTGTGACAGTTTCTAGGTGCAGCATTATATCTCCAGTTGAAGGAAAAAAATAAAACTTTATCTTTAGAGAAGGATAAGTTTGGATGAGGGGATGTTAACCAAGGACCTATTTAGTTATGGGATATGCTTCCAAACCAGTAGCTTACTTCCTTCTCCAGTTTTTCTATTCATTTCCTCAAAAGGTTTTATTAAGAAGGAACTTAGCTGGCTTACAGTTGTTGACTCTGAATCGGTGTCGCTTAAGAAGCTATTGACCTATAAGGAAGAAGCTTCTCTGTGATTTAAGTGATATGAAGAAAAGTCATGTCCTTATTTGTAGCAAAGTGATCAATAAAGGGCAAATGTGAGGAAGACGAGGGAAATAAGGGAATGTTTGATGTTACAATTTGTTAGAATCATAGAAGCCATAAAAATTTATGACTTTTTAACCTAACCTGGTTGAATCATTTGTTTTGTTCTATTATACTCTTCCCTCCACTATGAGGGTTTGAATAATCTCAATTACGAAGTAAGCTTTCTTATTGCGGTGTTTCATATTTCTTGATTAAAGATTAAGCTGTGAATTGTTATGCAGATCTACATTGTATGTGAAGTTGGTTTGACCATACTAAAGATGCTTAAACTGAATCTTAATTGGTGCGGCCTGTCTTTTGGACACAATCGGACACAGGTATTCACAGACTGTATAAGTTATATGTGTTTAAGAATTATTACTAGACTTATTTTTGGAAAAAAAAATAACTGGAAAGTTAACGTTTTGAACTTAAACCAAAATTGGGAGGGTTAAGTGATGCTAAAAAAGGGAGATTAGTTGAGAAAAGATGAAGTATAAGAAGTTATATGTAGTTTACTTTAAGATTTATATGAGTGCATATAACAACAACAATAATAATCAAGTTTTTTCTCACTAAATAGAGTTAGTTATGTAGATCAAACGACATCATTATGTTTTATCATAAATCAAGTATTTAAAAATGTCATTCAAATCTAAATATTTTTTAATCGTTTCACTTATAGTCTTTTTTGGTCTTCCTTTACCTCTAGCTATTGGGCTATTTTCCATCTGTTCTACTCTTTTTACAGGAGTTTCTAAGAGTCTTCTCCTTACATGTCCAAACTACCTAAGGTGAGATTCTCCTATTTTTTTCACAATAGGTGTTATCCCTACTTTCTCTCTAATGCATTCATTCCTAATCCTGTCTTGTCTTGTATGGCCACACATTCAGAGTAACATCCTCATCTTAGCAGCATTGATCTTATGCTCTTGCTGACTTTTTACTGCCCAACATTTAATACCATACAACATCGCGTGTCTTATAATTGTGCGGTAAAATTTATCCTTAAGCTTGAGAGGTACTTTTCTATCACAAATAACTCCTGTAGCACTCATCCATTTCATTTATCCAACTTGAATCCTATGATTTACATATTCTTCTATTTCTCCATCATTTTGTATGATAGATCCAAGATACTTAAATCATGTTACTTGTGGTATGGTATGGTCTCCAATTTTTATCGTCAAGCTAGTATTAACACGCTTTTTACTGAACTTACATTTCATATACTCTGTCTTACTCTTACTTAGACGGAAGTCATGTTCTTCCAAAGCTCGTCTCCACAGTTCTAGCTTTCCATTTGTTTCTTCTCTTGACCCTCTAACTAAGACTATATCATCTGCAAAAAGTATGCATTGTGGCATCGGCTCTTGGATATGCGCAGTAAACACATTCAAGACCAAGGTAAAAAGATATGGACTCAAAGTTAACTCTTGGTGCAGTCCTATAGTTATAGAGAAATTTTATGTGACCCCACATTGTGTTCTTACAATAGTTTTAGCTTTATCATATATATATTAGATTGTTCGAATATAAGCGATACAAACTTCTTTTTTCTCTAGAGTTTTCCATAAGACCTTTATTGGTACCATATTGTAGGCTTTTTTCAGATTAATAAAAATTATGTATAGGTCTTTTTACTTCCTCCGATACCTCTTCATGAATTTTCGTAGAAGATAAATTACTTTCATGGTTGATCTCCCAGACATAAATTAATTATTTTATAATTTATACTACAAAAACATTCATAATTAAAGATTTAACATTTTTGTTTGCACACATACTCTAAGGGAGGCAAACGGCCGTGCAGATTGGTTTGCTAACTGAAGTCTTAACTAAGAGTATGAGATGCAAGAAATTCATGTTCTTCCAACGGATTTAGCTGGGCTTATTTCTGTAATTGGACTGAGGCTTTAATACCCCTTGTAGTTTGCACAGTAGTTAGTTTTAGTCATGCTATTTAGTATAACAAGACGTTTGCGGTGCCCCTTAAATATTTTGGAGCACGGGTGATCTAAGAATTTTTATTCATTATAATTGGTTAATTAATTTTTTTTATAAATTTTATTATTATGTATGTAAATATTATTAATTAAAATTTATAAAATTTTTATATGTATAATTATTTATAATAAAAGATATAATTAGTCTAAATTTTTTGTGTGAATTTATTTATATGTAAATATTAAAAATTAAAATTTTTAATATTTTTTAAATGTAAAATATGGATAATACTTATTACTTATTAATTAGGTAATAGATAATTAATCTTATTTATTAGTTTATTTTAATATTATATTCATGGTTACACATCATAGAATATGGGTGCTTAATAAATTTTTAAAAGTACCGTAAACATTTCTTTAGAACAAAGATGAATTGTATGGATTTACGTGCCACTAATTAAATAAAGGAAAATTTCACAAATTGAGTTTTCAACCATTTAGTATTATCGAGTTAGAGCGTCAATTAAATTCATTGGAATTTGATTTTTGTTAGGATATGTTGTTAACAGTTTATTCATAAATATTTTTTTAAGTGCTGCTTAAGCTATTTTATATTAGAATGAGATAATCACTTTTGAAAAAAAATAAACATTATTGAGTTAGTTTTTCCTTTCTTAGCTTAGGCCTCATGTTTGAAACGTTTCGCATATAATTTTTATATACATATTATATTTATATTATATATTAATATAAAAAATATTAAATTAATTTATATATAATTATAATATTTTTATAAAATATAAAATAAATTTATAAATAAATTAAAAAAATTAAACTAATAAGGAATTGGCTCCGTATACACCAAAACAAGAAATTAACTTTTTAAGAGACTGTTATTATTATTAAAGTGAAGCGCAAACTATTAAAATATATAAATAGAAAATAGAAAAAAAAAAATTCTTGCCATTCATCTTCCAGATTCAAACTTCATCACGTATCCTCTCCCTCCCACAGTTCCACTCTTGACTCCACCAATGCTCAAGTTTAAAGCTTTTTTTCTTCCCGAAGGGTATCTATTATCTTTCATTGATTTGAATGATCTTTTCCCACAATAGGCTTCGTTGGTATCTCCATAATATCATGTTCAAGTTCAATTCTCAGCGCCGCAGAGCCCTTCTCTACCTCAAGCTCAAGGGGATCACTTTCAAAACGACTTTGTCATTTTCTCTGAAATTCTGCACAACCACTTCAGATTCACACTCTTTTACGGTCTCTTACCTCATCAACAATGTTGGGTTCTCTCCACAAACCGCTCTGAAAGCTTCCAAACGACTTCGTTTCAAGACCTCACAAAAACCCGATTCGGTTCTCACCGTCTTCAGAAACCACGGTTTCTCAGACTCTCACTTGCAAGGCATCATTACGAAGGAACCATGGCTCCTTTCGTGCAACCCCCACAAAAGGGTTTTGCCCAAGTTTCAATTTTTACTCTCCAAAGGTGCTTCTGCCTCTGACATTGTCTTCATAGTGACTAAGTGCCCGAGATTCCTACGTCCGAGACTGGAGGATCATATAATCCCTTCATATGAGTTGGTTCATAGATTCTTGCTATCTGGTAAGGAGACCGTAGCTTGTATAATTCGCAACACATGTTATTTCTGCAATAGTCGAGTGAGAGCTAATGTCAAATTGTTGATTGATTATGGAGTTTCTGATTCAAACATTGCCATATTGATTCGTAAGCGGCCTAGAATATTCTCCTCAACTAACTTACCCAAGTTGGTGGAAGAAGTAAAGGAATTGGGATTTAATACTTCAAAATGTGTTTTTAGCCTAGCATTGCTTGCCAAACATACTGTAAGAAAATCCAGGTGGGATGAGAAAGTTGATGTCTTTAAGAAGTGGGGGTGGTCCGATGAAACCATTCTTGAAGCTTTTAGGAGGCAGCCTAACGGTATGTTAATATCTGCTGATAAGATTAATGCAGTGATGAGTTTTTGGGTAAATCAGTTGGGTTGGGATGCTTTGGAACTTGTCAAAGGACCAGATCTTTTCGGATTTAGTTTGGAGAAAAAGATCATTCCAAGGGCTTTCGTTCTCCAGTACCTACTCGCAAAAGGTTTGATAAGAAAGAATGCCAGCTTAATTCAACCATTTAGAATCTCTGAGGAGATCTTCCTGCAGAAGTATGTGAAATGTTTTAAGGAGGAGGAAATGTCTCAGCTGTTAAAGCTATATCAGGAAAAAATGAATCTTCAAGAAAACAGGGGGGATGGTTGCATCCAATAGTCAATAAGGCTACGTTTGGTGCATCGTATAAAGAAGACATGATAGTATAAGTTAATACTATCAGGTCTTATTCAATGTTTGGTGCATTTAACTGATAATATAATGAAATCAGGTCAAGTTATTTTATCCTATTCTAAGTGATAATTATCCTCTCCTAAGACGTGATAAAACGTGATGATTTCTATTCCAATTTTATTCTCAATTTCATTTTTATCACTCCTCTCCCTTGTGCCACCACCACCACCACCACCACCGCCATCACCACCGCCACTATCGGCACCGTCGCAGCCACCACCACTACCACCACCACCTGTCGCCACCACCACTGCCACCATCGATTCCGCCACCACCACCGCCACCATCGGCACTACCGTCGCCACCACCACCACCGCCACCATCGAAGATCGCTGGTCGCCACCACCACCACCGCCTCCACCGCCACCACCACCGCCATCCGCCACCACTACCACCACCACTACCACCACCACCACCACCGCCGCCGCCACCACCACCACCATTACCACCACATTCACCACCGTCGCCACCACCACCGCCGTCACCACAACCACTATCGCCTCCACCGCCACCGCCACCGCCACCACCACCACCACCACCACCACCATAACCACCTTCATCACCGCCGCCACCACCACTACCGCCGCCGTCACCACCGCCGCCACCACCACCACCACCACCGCTACCACTACCATCACCACCACCACTACCACCACCACCACCATCACCATCACCATCACCACCACCATAAAGCTTTTTTATTATTATTTTTATTATTTTAACTTTTATGTTAAAGGATATTTTGGTTTAAAAAAAAATATTATACAATCAGCTAATTTATTCTTTTTGTTATCAAATAAAAAATAAGATTATATCTTATCCTATTAATTATACTATCATATATTATACTATCCTATTATCTTATCTTATACTATACTATCATGTGCATCAAACATAGCCTAAATACTTAACTTTTGAGTACAAATTTTGTGTGCTTCAATCTATTATGTTTCTTCATCTCATTCTAGTACTTGTTCTAGTCCTGTCTAATTATTACTAATTTGATTGAATTATTTCATTTGCTGAATTGGAACCGTTATTGATTCTAGTCACTGTTCTAATGTATGTCAATAACTTGATGTCTTATATATAATGGATCCTGGAGTTATGGTCTTGTTGTAACTTGTAAGAGAATACCTTTATAAGCAATGTTGATTCACCCTCCGTGTCTGTTTGTTTCATTCCATATATTATTTTTTCTTTTCAAAGTGGTGGGTGCATTCTTGTAATCTTGTCACATATTATCAGGAATTATGGGATTGGCAAGTTGCTTGAATTTCTATTAGTTTTTTCCGGTTGGGCCTTGGGGAGCAATATGGTAGACAAGTCAAATATCATTTTCCCTCTGTTGGCAATTCAATTTCAGCCAAAGTAGAATTGAAAAAATATCAGAAATCCTTGTCCAGCATAGGGGGAAAATGAGATATTGATTGAAATAGTCAGATGATTTGTGTGGGAAATTTTGCTAAAGCTTTTGTAGACATTATTTAGTATCCCATCTCTCTAACTTCTTATCTTGCCGACCATCTCTTTTTTAATGAATTTGGAGAAAAGATTATTCGACTGGTTTAATGAGGACTAACAATATTGCTGGCTGATTCACACTCACACCATGTGATAGTTTAGAGCCGTAGTTTCCCCTGAACCTGAAGTATGCAAAATGTGTTAGGGTGGAAGCTGTTTAGCTAGGTAGTTGTCCTGTTCAAGCTGAGATGAAGATAAGAGTGCTCTTTTGATTGTTGTTATCACATTTTTGGTCAATACTTTTGCAAGCTACGCTTATTCACCCTCCTTGATTGCATCTGTGTGTCAGTTTATTGATTATATTTTGATGGACCTTTTTTATAGTTATGCTCTATTAAGGATCTTTATGTAACTAGTCCTTGTGCATAATCTCTAAATTTGTAGGATTGGCTTGTTGCTTGAATTTTTTAAGACCTTTTGCCCACTTGGCCTGGATATGATGCACAGATTGGTGGAAAAAGTAAAGCTCCTTTCTTGGGCATTTTAACCTATTCAATATCAAAGTTCCTGGTTCATTTTTTATGTCTACTTGAAGGTCAACCCATGACTAAGTTTGAGTAACTCAGCAATTGTTTATCAGCTGTATGCGGAAAATATCTGGTGTGGCAGTTTTAGGTGCAGGCGTGCAGCATTATATCTCAGGTTTTATTTTATTTTTTTTTATTTTTTTTAAAGAGAATCTTTATAAGGTATGTTTATCTAGAGTTGGGTAAGTTTGGATGAGGGAATATTGGACCTATTTAGTTGCGGGAGTCAGTGTTACTAAACAAGTAGCTTACTTCCTGCTTCAATTTTGCTGTTCATTTTGTCAAAAGATTTAGTTAAGAAGAAATTTAGCAGGCTCACAGTGTCTTTGTCCCTGAAGCGGTGTTCCTGAAAAAGCTTCTGGACATTTAAGGAAGATGCTTCTCTATGATTCAAGTGATGTGAAGAAAAGTCATGTCCTTGTTTGTAACGAAGTGATCGATAAGGAGCAAAATATGATTGACAATATATTTTCATTGGAGAAATCAGAAAATGGTGAAAATAAGGGAATGTTAGATGTCGCATTTTGTTACAATCATAGATGCCCCCCCCCCCCCCCCCCCAAAATTTATTACTTTTTAACTTGGTTTATTTGTTTCATTCTACTCTTTGCTCCACCGTTGGGTTCTTAATTTCCTCGTTTACAATGTAAGCTCTTGTTGCGGTGTTTCATATTTCGTGATTAACGATTGAGCTATGATTTATTTTATAGAACTTTCATTGTATGTGAAGTAGCTTTGACCTGACTAAGCATGCTTAAACTGCCAGTAAGATACAGAGAGAGAGTACTCACAGACTAAGTTTTTTGAGTTGAAGAATTGTTACTAAGCTCTGATCATTTTTCTTCAATTTATTCTCCAGGTTGAGTGAAAGTGATAGTCCATTTTTGTCATATATGCCGGTACTTCTTCTTGTAGCTTTGCTGCTCTGTCTGCTGTTACAATATGAAAAAATAAAGAATATTTTACAAATTGAAGATTTCTTAAAAAGTTAAGTGCCTTCACAGTAAGATGTAATGTAAAATGTTTATAAATAAGTTAATTAAAATTGTTAAAATAACTATTTAACCAATTTAAATTACTTTCTAAGAAATTTACAGTAACTAACAAATAAAAATAGAGTTATTATATATTACAAAACTAAATAATAATTAAAAAATATAAATATAATAGAATAATTGTATATTTAAATTTCATGCAATATAATCTATTATAATTTTTAAATTAGAAGAAAATACTGTATAAAAAATATTGTTAAATATCATATTTCACTTTTTGGTTTTTGTGCAAGTGTTTTACTCTTATTTTAAGTGTGTCTGTATGGTTTGAATTATTTTAATTCTTTAAGAAATTTTATAATGAAAATATTTTTTCTGAAAAGATTATTTTGTTTGAAAAACAAAACGAATATAAACATGCAGTGTATGATTTGTTTTTTTCAAAAGTCTTTAAAGAGATTAATCTCTTGAAAAATTAAGATTTAAATATGAGATATATTTAAGATTTATTTTAATATATACTTAATAAATCAATTTGACATTTATTTTGTACTTTAATCCTAATTTAGCCATTAAGGATTTAGCTTTTTAAGAGATTATTACTTTAGAATCCTTAAAAAATGAAAATATTAGAGAATGTGAAAAAATAAATACAATAATTTAAAAATAAAAATATAAGAAAATATTTATCTGTAAGCGTGTTATTCTCATGGGCATCCTCATTAGGAGGCCTTTCTAAATTCTAATCCCAATAATTATCATCTCCAAAATTAGAAATTTTGTTCTTCTTTTAATAATGTGGCTAGTTTACCACGGCACACAACATTTGTTGGTTGGTAAAAATTAATGCAAAAGTGTTTATTATAATTTTGAAGATTGCTACTAAACACTTGAATAATACACTGGAGTGATTGTGTGTGTGATAAACTCAAAAGTTTAAATTAAAACAATAATACAGTTACCAATCTAAAAAAAGTTATACATCTAACGATTAAGAACTTGAGCGTTTCAGCACTTGATTGTTCTATAGCCGAATGCTATCATTTTTGAAGAAACTAGTTGAATAGTTTGTGCATCGCACGCTATTATTGAAAAAATAATGAATATATATTTTTATACACATTATTTTTTTTTTTTTGTATATTACACACGTCATTTTATATTTATATAATTTTATTATTAATTATAACTGATCTTGTCTCATATTTTGTATACATAATTTAATTCTGCCATATATTTCATATGTGAAGTAATGTAAGTACTTGTATGACTTAGGAGAAATAAATTTTTGTAAAAATAATAAGAATGAAGAATTTCTCATAAGCTTGATCACTACCATTTAAATGAAAGAAAAATCAACGATCAGGATTATTTGCTAAAAAAATGATGTTAGAATAGTTTTGAGTGGGAGAAAATACTGTTTGAATAAGGCCTTATTTTTATATATAATAGGTTTTGTACTCTTGCAATGTACAGAATAAATTAAGAATTAAATGATAAAAATAAATATAATTATATAAAAATAATTTTATTAAATAAAATATATATAATAATTCATCAAGAAAAAATTGTAAGTTTAGTTTAAAAATACATAAAATATAATTTTTATTATATTTTCATGAAAAAATTTCACTTCAATATAAATATTAAAGAATTTAAATATTTTTTTTATAAAACAATTTATAAGCTTGGAAAATATTTTTAATATAAAAAAATATTTGTTTCTAAATGAACAATTTAATCTAATAATTTTATAAATAAATATTTTAATAAATTAAATTGACTAAAAATTACATATAAATTAATTCAATTTTTATAAGTCAAGTGATAAACAATTTTGATATAACAAAATATCCTTTCATTTGGGGACCCTTGTAGGAATTGTCTCATTTGAGGATCCTTGTAAGAATTGTCTCATTTGAGGACTTGAATTCAAAATATTTTCCCTGTGAAAATGTGAACAAGATAAAAATTATCTCAATATAGGTGTAAGGACATGGAACATATTCAATGTCCTACGAGGTTTCTGTCCCCGAGAAATTATTAAGTTATCTATATTAATTGTATTTTATGTATATATATATGACGCGTATCTAGTGAGATGAGTGTTTATTATAAGAGATGAGAAAAGTGAATCTTAACAATTGGATCTTACATGAATGATAAATATTAAAACATAAATGCATGTGACTCTTTTATATGGTCACATTACCTTTTAGTAACTTTTAATCTACTTCTCTCACCCTCTCACAATAAAAACTTCTTTCACCAGATATATATATATATACACTAAATTACAAAATTATGAGTGTGTGTGCATGTATTAATACTTTATTCCTTTTACTATTTTTATCAATATTTTTTATATTAATTTTAAATTTAAAAAATATCTCTATGAAATAATTTTATTTTTATTTGTGCGATGCATTGAATATGATTTAATAAATTGAACAACTAATAAAAATATTTAATAATTTTAGAAAATAATATTCAAATGTAATATAATAAAAAAATTTAAAAATAATATAGAACTTAGAATATAATTTATGTTATTTTTAACCACATATCAATGATATATTAAAATCATCTTAGAAAAAATTATAAAGAAAATATAAAATTATATTATTTAACATTGACAATTTGTAACATTACTTATATATATATATATATATACAAAATTATCTAATATTAAAAATTTAATGCTCAATTGTTCTACTAATTATTTTTATATATTATATGTTTATCCTTGATTCAACAACTTGTATTATTAGATACATATATAATTGAATAAAAATTAAGTTATACTTTATCGAGCATGGTTTAGCATTAACTTCATTTACATCTTGGTTAGATACTTGTAAAAACTTTATTATATTTTTAGTATAATTGAGAACTTTAAGTTATTCTAAACATTTTCAACACTTGGTGTGATCTTTATATATTTTTATATCGAGTACTGAGTAAGTACCATACTTGTAAAATTTTTAAAATTAATGGTTAAAAAGAGAGTGAGAGCAATAGAGAATGAGAGATTTAAGTGTATTGATGTGTTATTTAAATAAGAGACACATGAAAGTAAAATATGAAATAACTAATATATTAATTTAATTAAAAATAATTGATACAAATTATTGAACAATTCAAAAATTCCATATTTTCTTAAGATTTATTATTATTATTAAGATTTTTTTATCATATTTCAGACTTAAATACAAATATTTTTAATATATTTAGAATATTACAAACCTATTTACTCAAAATTTAGGGACTGAAGAATTTGATTAATAATTTTTTAATGTCATTAGCTATGTCTAAAGCACTTTACTTGTTTTAATCAAATTAAATAAAAATTACTTTTTATTTTAATAATCATAAATACTATCAAAATAAATAATTTGAAAGATATATAATGAAAGATATACATTAAATATTTATGTATAAGAATCAAGTTAATTTACACAACTAAAATAGGAAAAAATATTTAGGTTAATTATCTCAAATATTTGTACAAAAATTGTCTAATGTTACTATATTAGTAAAGATTTCAATTGATTATTAAACTATAAAACAAATGAAACAAATGTAAAATTACTTCATATAACAATGAATTAAAATTAGCAAATCAAGAATTAAATTACATAAAAAATAAAACCTAAAAAACAAAAAAAAAGGAACAATTATGCTTTGAGGTTATCACGTGAATCATTATCATCTTCTAAATACTATAAAAGTAAAATAAGAGGTAACTAAATTAATATATTGATTTAATTAAAAATAATTGATACAAATTGTTGAACAATTCAATAATTTCTATATTTTCTTAAGATTTTTTATTATATTATTTTTATTAATATTTGTTGTCATATTTTAGACTTACATAAAAATATCTTAATATATTTATGACATTTATGCAAAAATTGTGCACTCACGAATTTGATTAATAATTTTTGAATGTTATTAGTTATGACTAAAAACACTTTACTTGTTTTAATCAAATTAAATAAAAGTTACCAAGTGCTCATAAAATCTAATAATAATTGGATCAAGTTATGTGATTGGTAGCCGATTTTTTTTTCTAATTTCTCATACTTTACAAGGTTTCTTTAAGTGTTTGTGGATCGAAACATGACTAGATCAAACTATGTAAAAGACTAGATTTTGATTGGTAGATTAGTTATATATAAATATGAAAGAAAAATGGTTGGTGGAAAATGTAAGAATGATATAACTTGTAACATTTATTATAACTTACTTTAAGTTGTTAAGTGCAATGGAAAGGAGGAGTGATGGTTTGCCATGAAAGATTGTATCTAACAAGAGAGGAATTATGTGCTGTAATATAAAATTCAAAAATAGATGAATCCAAAAATCCATCAAAAGATGAACCATTTAAAAGAGTGTGAATTGAATTAGTAATGAAAAGTTAGAATGATAGTCTTTATATAGAAAAATAATTGTTTTGGACTACTGCAATTTAAAATTGAATTTGAAATTAATTATAAATTTTGATTGATTTACTAATGAGCCAAAATAGGAAGCAAATTTCAATTTTTATTGAAAAAATTTCTTTCCTAATTGACTATGAAATTTATTTGAATAATCATCAAATTTGACTATCTAAAATTTATTGCAAGTAAACAAAATCAAGTTTAATATAATAATGAATGAAAAACAAAATTAAACCAATTAAAACAAATAAATCAAATCTAACAAATCAAAATATTTTACAAATGATAATAAATAAAAATTATCAATTGAAGCAAATTAAATATAAAATTATTAGAAAAAAATAATTATTTTTTATTATCTATAATTTAAAATCGAATATAAAATTAATTATAAATTTTAATTAATTTACTAATGAATTAAATTAGGAAGGAAAATTGAAAGTGACATATGTCATTATTTGGAAATATATATATATATATTTTTTATATATTATATGATATATACATATAGATATATTACAAGGAAACTATGTTTAACAATTTACCCTTTCAATAAATAAATAAATAAAATAAAATACTTTTATTTTACATGCCGTTCATCTTCAATCTTCTTCACCCCTCCCTCCACACCACCGCTCAAATTTGAAGCTTATCTCCAACTTGGACCGCCACTGAACCCTGAATTGAATCAACAATGAAGGCTTGCTCTCTGTCATTCATTGATTTCAATCCTCTCTCTTTTCCCGCAGAACGCTTTGTTTCTGCTAACTCTATCATATCATCATCTTCATCTTCATTTCTCTGCTCTACGGAATCAAGGGCATTACTTTCCCAACAACATCACCAACCCATCACTGTACGTTGCCCTCTTTTCCAACACTACCCATTTCCATTTTCTCTGCCTTTCTGCACAAACACTTCACATCCACGCTCATTTGCAACCTCCAAGGAAGTTCCTTTCAATGCCACAGAAAAGCTAGATAAAGTTCTCAACTTGTTTGGAAACTGGGGTTTCTCCAACTCCCACTTACTCACTATGATTGCAAGGGAACCGTGGCTGCTTTCCTGCAACCCCCACAAAAGGGTTTTGCCCAAGTTTGAATTTTTACTCTCCAAGGGAGCTTCTACCTCTGACATTGTCTCCATAGTGACCAAGACACCCAGGTTCCTCAGTCCCAGCCTGGAGAATCATATAATCCCTACATATGACTTGGTACATAGATTTTTGCAATCTGATAAGGAGACCGTAGCTTGTATAATACGCAACACGCTTTCCTTTTGTTCTAGTAGGATGTCACTTAATGTCAAATTGTTGATTGATTATGGAGTTTCTGATTCAAACATTGCCATTTTGCTACGCAAGTGGCCTAGTATACTCTGCTCAACTGACTTGCTCAAGGAGGTGGAGGAAGTAAAGGGATTGGGATTTAATCCTTCAAAAACAACTTTTAGTATAGCATTGCTTGCCAAACATACTGTCAGCAAATCAAGGTGGGATGAGAAAGTTGATGTCTTTAAGAAGTGGGGGTGGTCTGATGAAACCATTCTTGAAGCATTTAGGAGGCAGCCTAACTGTATGTTAGTATCCTGTGATAAGATTAATGCAGTGATGAGTTTTTGGGTCAATCAGTTGGGTTGGGATGCTTTAGCCCTTGTCAAGGGACCAGATCTTTTCGGATTTAGTTTGGAGAAAAAGATCATTCCAAGGGCTTTTGTTCTCCAGTATCTATTGGGAAAAGGTTTGATTAAAAAGAATGCAAGCTTAATTACACCATTTAGAATCTGTGAGATGATGTTCCTGCAAAAGTTTGTGGAGTGTTTTGAGGAGGAGGAAACGTCTCAGCTTTTAAAGCTATATTGGGAAAAAATGAATCTTCAAGATTACAGGGAGGATGGCTGCATCCAGCGGTTAACAAATGGTTAACTTAAGGTATACAAATTTTGTGTACTTCAATCTTTTTGTTTTCTTCATGGCAATCTAGTACTTGTTCTAGTGCTGCTGTCTAAACCTGGATTACTACTAATTTGATTGACTTGTTTCATTTGCTCAATTGGAATCTTTATTGATTCTAGTCACTGTTCTAATCTATTTCTATTGCTTGATGCCTTATAAATAATTGATCCAAGAGAAAATGTTCTTATGGTAAAGAGATATCTTTCTAAAAGAAATATTGATTCACCTTTCCAGTCTGTTTGTTTCCTTCCATGTATTATTTTCAAGGAAGTGGGTGCATTCATGTTGTAATGTCACATATTATTAGGAAATTGGGATTGCAAGTTGGTTGAATTTTTAACAGCTTTGCAAGTTGGGCTTGGAGAACAAGGTAAGCAAATCAAATATCGTTTTCCCACTGTTAGCAATTCAATTTCGGCCAAAGTAGACATTATATCAGAAATCCTTGTCCAGCCTAGCGGAAGTTTGAATGATTGAATAATTAATTATTCAGATTTTTGCTTAGGAATTTTGATGTGAAAGCTTTTGTATACACCATTTAGTATCCCATCATCTGTATCTTTAAAATTTGCCACATGACCACCTCATTTGTAATGAATTTGGAGAAAGGATTATTCCACTGGCTTAGTGAGGTCTAATAATATCGCTAGCAATGTTTATTTATTCACCCTCCTTGGTTGCATCTGTGTGTCAGTTTATTGAGTATTTTTTTAATGGAGATTTTTTTTTTTTTTATGAGTTATGCTCTGTTGAGGATCCTTATGTGACTAGTCCTTCTTCAATGTGCATAATCTCAAAAATTATAGGAGTGACTTGTTGCTTGAATTTTTTTAGATCTTTTGCCCACTGGGCTTGGAGTGATTGACAGATAAGTGAAGAAAGCACAGCTCGTTTCTTGGGCATTTTAACATATAAAATATCATGGTCCCTAGTTTATTTTTTTGGCTACGGGAGGTCAAGCCATGACTAAGTTTGAGTAATTGAGTAATTGTTTATCAATTATCAACTGTATGTGAAAAATATCTGGTGTGACAGGTGACTTACATGAGAGGTGCAAGCACCTTGGTCGGGGAGGGGAAAAGGCCACTAGGTAGAGGATTGAACTTGCGACTTCCTCGTTACAGACTTGAGTTAGTGTCAACTGAGCTACAAACTAGTTGACTGGATTTAATTGAAATATTAAGATAAAGTAAATAATAAAGGAAAGAATGATTTAGGAGAAAAAATAGCATCTATATATAAAAATAAAATATACATTGGTTTTGTTCTAAACTAGTTTTGGCTTTAAAATCGATTAAATAAGAACTAGTTTTTTAAATTTTTAGTGCTTATCATACACTTAAAATTTTACAATCGGTTTGATAGTATCTAGTTATCTAGTTTTCTGAGTTTGGTAAACATGTAAACTTGAGTACTAGCACAATGATAGATAGATAATAGATTATTGGTGGTGTCTATTTTATTTTTTTAGAGATATTAATATTTAATATATTTTTCATAAATATTTTAAATAGCCTTGCTATACTTTATTTTTAACTACTGTATCATATAAAAGCTATATGTTAAAATAAATTATAATTGCCTCTTTTGTTTATATATATATATATATATATATATATATATATATATAAGTGCAAGGGTATAATTTTGTTGGTACATGCATTTGACAAAATAAATATATGACAAATATTTATTTAGTAAAATTATAAAAATGATAATATACTAATATTTCTAAAATATAAAAAAATACATTAGTACAACTTAAAAGAGATAAATTACAATAACGTCTTTTGATATGGTTAAATTATACATTCTATATTTGATAAATTACATTCTCTTCATTTAATTATGTATATTTATTTGTACAAATTACCATATGAGAATAAAAGTATTTTATTTTTTTATTTTTTGCTCAAGTATCTCATATTCTCTGGGGTGAAAATATAAAGTGTCTGAAAAAGTAAGAAAAAATCTATAAACAGGTGTCAGATAAAAAAAAATCTTTAAAGAGGTGAATCTCTTAAAAATTTAAGATTTAGTTTATAAATAAATTAATTTGCCCCGTCGTTTTACAAAATTAAATAAATTTCTTTGACATTTAGTTTATATATATTCCCGTTAAGATTTAACATTTTAAGAGATTTTTATTTTTATTTTTATTTTTTGAATAACTAAAAATGAAAATATAAGAGAACATTTGATCTTAATAAATTAAGGCAATAATTTATAAAAAATTAAGAAAATATTTAATGGTAAAATTAAATATCAAAGAGTTTATTATATTTTTTAAATTAAAAAGCAAATTAAGATCCACAATCTACCATTTCAATAAATATTATATTTTACCTTTATTATAAGTTATTACTTAAAATCAGTTCATATACTTCACAAAAATAAATAAAAAAATAAAAAATAATTCATATAAAGTTATATTTGAGTGTTTTAAACAGAATAAAAGAAAGTAATTCATAATAGAATAAAATAAAAAGATAAAAAGTAAAATAAAGTAAAACATGTCACTCTATTATTAAGATGTTCAATGAATTTAATAAAAAATGAGAAAAAATCACTCAAACCTTATGAAACACAGACAGGCAGCTGTTGAGGCGTGTACGTGTGTCGACACGCGTGTCTGTGTCGGATCGTGGAGACATTGCCGTCGACACACGCGTGTCTGCGTGTCGAGAATGTGTCCAATTAAAAAAATTATTTTTTTTTAATTTAGACACATCTCGGACACGCTTGGACACGTCTTAAATACACTTGGATACGTTTCGGACACATTTGGATACGTTTAGGACACGACTTAGACACGCTCCATTAATATTTTTTTTAAATAGTTTTCATGATTAACGTTCAATTAGTAAGCCTGTAACTCACCCAAACTCAATCACATAACTAATGTCTCAAGTCACCATTTTTACACATCAGTATTTTAAGTTTTATATTTTCATATATCACTATTAGACTTTTAAGTTTTATCTTTTCATATACCATTATTTTCATCTGCTCCTTCTACCTTTACTCGTACCAAATTGTCCACTTTATCATCACTGAAGCTTGCTTCATACTAATATTCCTTCTAGTTAATTTTTTTTTATGTACATATATTCATTCATGGTTAGTTCTATTAGGAGATATTAGTTTAAGATTATTTTTAGAATATATCAATAGAAATTATGTTTCATATTTTTTAAGAAAGGCATATTAAGTAATAAATATTGATATATATGACATATATTAAGATATTGTAAATCTTTAAACTTATAAAAATGATATTAATGAATTATAATTTTTTAATTAAATTTTGTATATATATATATATATATATATATATATATATCGATTTATATCTTATAATTTTTGAATTTAGTATAAGCTATCATATATCATATCAGTATTGTGTCCCGTACGGTACTTCATAGCTCAAACCATTATTTCCTTGACTCCAAATTAACAGGACAAAAATTATAAATTTTGAATGACAAATGAAAGACTGCTTATTCATATCCATTATCTTTCTACTTTTTTTTTTTTAAAAACTTCTGGAGACACTTTCATTAAATTTTTTATTTTCATTTTATTTCATTCTGTCAAATTGCAATCCTCCCAAAGGCAACCTAAGGCACTGGTGCCAATTCATTCATGTCCATCGAAATAGTAGGACGCTCCCTCATTGAAGCCTTCGTAGATCGTAGTTTGTTTTGTTCAGTTCGTTTTCGATGATATTGATTGGCATCCTCTTTCGTTTACCACAACACGTTTAGTTCTCGTTGCTGTCTCCACTCCACAGTCCACATCATGCTCAATCCCCAACGCTACAGAGCCCTTCTCTGCCTTAAGGGCATCACTCTTGCAACAACCCATAAAATGACAAACATGATAGGATAATAATTATACATTAAAATTTAATGTAAGAGATTTTATTATAGTTTTTTAAATTAGCAGTAAAATAAGATTAACAAATTTATTTATCATTAAATATTGTATTTTACTTTTTTTAAGCATTTTACTTACAATTACGATATTCTTACTTATTAATAGTACATACATCTCTTTTCACATTCTTCTCAATATCATTCATTATATTTATTTTTTTCTATCATTTTCTCTTACTAAATCTGATACTCTTAAAAAGGGTATCAACAATGTATACGTCATTAAAAAAGGTGTATGATGATCTTTTTCTTTTTACATACTTTTATTTAAATGCATGTTTGAATTACTTTAATTTTTTAAGAAAGTTTATGATTAAAATATTTGTTTTTTTATTTTTTTAATAAAAATCACACTTTTCATCCTCTAACTTATTTTCTCTTTTTAAATTTTTCTTTAAATTAATAAACGTTTCAAATTGGTCCTCCAACTTATGAAAACCTAATAGTGTTGTCCTTTCTTATAACTCTGGTAGTTCCATCAACATATGTGGTAGAAAATTACTTACTTGGCATTTGAAATGGCAAAAAAATATACAGCTAGCATGTGACATGACTAATGATTCATCTTTTTCTTCTTTGGGTTTTTGCTTCATCTTCTTCTTTATACTGTTACTTCTCTTCTATTCCTTCTCATTTCCATTTCGACGATGGATATGCAAATTGAACTTCAACGGTGACTTCGCAAATCGTCGATTCGCAGCTATACCAAAAATCAACCTTAGGCAAGATGCTCGTTGCCACATCGTCGATTTGTTGAACCTCAAAGGCCAAGGCCTTGCACCCTCGCGCAGTCGTCAAAGATCTAGACTTCAAAGGTCAAATGGTCAATTTGAGGTTTGGAGCCACTACTGAACCACCAATCTAGATCTTGCTTGCCATGAAAATCACTGAACCACCAAGTTAGCACCATGGTCCCACTATAAAGCCACTATTAGAACGCAAAAGGTTGATTTACAGAGTCACCATTGAAGTTCAATTTTCAGAGTCACCGTCGAAATGGAGATGAGAAGGAACAGAGAATAAGTAACAGTAGGAAGAAGAAGATGAAGCAGAAACCTTAAGAAGATGATTTTCTGCCTTGTATGTTGACGAAACTAACGGAGTTAGGCAAAAGGACAACGCTATTAGATTTTTATAAGTTAGAGGACCAATTTGAAACATTTATCAATTAGAGAAAAATTTTGAAAACAAAAAATAAGTTAAAAGACGAAAGTATAATTTTTACCTTCTCTTTTTTTTTCTCCAAAAGATAGCATTTAGGAATACATAATTCCAAAAGAAAACTTTAACTAGACATAATCCAATATCACTTCCATTGGAAAGACAAAACAACTAAAATATATGTTTTGTACATAGTCAAAAAGAAAAAGAAAAAAACATTAAGAAACACCAAAAATCTCATAAAATTATAACAATGAAAACTAAGGAGAGTAAATGATGTGAAAAAAAAATTAAGTTACATCAATCTTTTCTATCAAAGTTAAGGTGTCATGATCTTGCTTCAAACATGATTTCTTTCCTGCACTATGGTCAAGAGCCCCAATCCATTACTTTTGCTATAGCACATTTTCAAGCCAACCTTAAAAGCCACGGAAGGTTGATTGGCGAAATTCAAAATCAACATTTTTAGATTTATTCAAAAATCACAAATCTAAAATATTTGTAATAAAATTGTTTAAGAAAAATGAAAATTAAGAGAACAAAGGAAGAAAGCAAAGAGGGTTGTCACTAAATGATTCAAGCGGTAAACTCCATTAACAAATAAAGAGAATTAAGGCCATCCAAAAAATCTGTGTGTGTGAAAAATAAACAAATTGAAAGATGCACAGTGTATGAAAATAAAAAATAATTCTATAAAGATATTAATATCTTAAAAATTTAAAATTTAATTATGATATATATATATATATAAGATTTATTTTATTATAGTTTACCAAAAAAAAAAAGATTTATGTTATTATATGCTAAATAAACTAATTCAACATTTATTTTGTATGGTATGACTAATTTAAAACTTTAGAATCCCTAGATAAATGAAAATATAAGAGAATATTTATATGTGAAAAAGTTAATAAAAAAATTAAAAATTGAAAATTTCTAAGAAAATATTTTTTATGTGTTTAAAAATTTAATGTAAAAGAGTTAATTATAATTTTTGAAATAAAAAGAAAAACATTGACATTTACTCTTTCAAGAAATAATAATGTGTTTAAATTAACTTAATTTACATTTAAAATCATATATACTATATAAAGAGAATGTATATGTTTTTATATTCGATATGTGTCATTTTAACATATATCATTCTAACATAAAATAACATGTTTAAAAATTTATCATGTAACAAATATATAATCTTAATAACTAACATGTAGCATCTAATGTTACAATTTAAAAGGAAGGTTCATATGTGTCGTCAATATTAAATTAAATTTGTTACTCACGTATACAAATTTAAAAATTTATAATCATATATTAATTGCATAACATATATACCTATGCATATTAATTTATATTTAAAAAAATTCTCACATATGACCATGTTATTAATTGTTTTTATGAGTAATTGATTTTAAAATCTCAAAATTTTTGTAAGTATCCGATACCATCTTTGTTATATATGTACTAACACCTAAATTAATTATATTTTTAAATTACTATATTAATTCATATATAATTATTCTATCTTATTTACAAAACTTTAATATATACATCACACAAGGGTAGAAATTTTGCATGAAAATATAGTAAAATTAATTAAATGTAATTTATTATGAGAAAACTAAAAAATTATTAAGTATTTTTTAAACTAAGAAAATATAATAAATTTTTTTGGTATACTCTTAATAATAAGTTGATAAAACCTCTAAATCATATAATCATATGTTATAATCATCATCATATAATAATCATATATCATATAATTTAATATAATAATATATAAAGAGAATGTACATGTCTTCATATTCTACACATGTGTCGATGATATAAAATAACATGTTTAAAATTCTGCAATGTAGCAAATATATTATCCCAATAATTGATATATGACATCCCATTTACAATTTAAAAGAATGTGTACATGTATCGTTAGGTCTAAATTAAATTTATTACTCACACATACAAATATAAAAATTTATAATAACATATTAATTATCTTGACATATATATATATGTATATATATATATATATATATATATATATATATATATATATATACACACACACACATATCTATCTATCTATCTATGCATATTAATTCATATTTAAAAAAATTTAAAAAATTCTCATATATTTTTAATTGACCACATTATTAATTATTTTTTTTTGTGATTGATCATAAAATCTTAAAATTTTTGTAAGTGTCTAATACCATTTTTATTATATATGTATTGTCACCTTAAATTAATTAATTATATTTTTAAATTACTATATTTATTCATATATAATTATTTTTTATTATTTACAAAACTTTAATATATACATTACACAAGAGTGAAAAATTTGCATGAAAATATAATAAAATTAATTAAATATAATTTATTAAGAAGAAACTAAGAATTTATTAAGAATTTTTTAAACTAAAAAGTATTGTAAATTTTTTTGGTATAATCTTAATAATAAGTTGATAAAACATCTAAACAAACAAATACATAAAAATTAATATTAAAAGAGAAAAAACTATAGAATAAAAAATTAAAATTATCTAAAATTATATAAACTAATTATTTATTGCTAGGTCATATAAAAGAAATATTTATTGAGAGGAGTTACATAAGCCGATTATCATAGTACAAGAAGAGTCAGTTAACAAAAATAAAAAAATAGTTTTGAGTGGGTTCCACTATAAATTCCACTAATGATAATTTAATTAAATTCATCTAAATCATCTGAAAGTCATATCTCTAGGTTAAATTTTTTTTCCTTATTTATTGTAAAAAATTTTAATTTGTCTCGTGCATTGAACGGGTACAAAACACTAATAATATATAAAGAGACGATAAATGCTTTCATATTCTGACATGTGTCATTTTGACATAGAATATCATGTTTAAAATTTGTCATGTGATAAATATATAATTCCAACAACTTACATGTAACATCTTATGTTACAATTTAAAAGGCATGTGCACACGTGTCGCTAAATTTAAATTAATTTTTTTGCTCACATATACAAATATAGAATTTTATAATCACATATTAATTACCTTGACATATATACCTTTGCATATTAATTCATATTAAAAAATTTAAAAAATTCTCACTGTCGCGACCGGAGATCGCGGCGGGAAATATAGCAACTCGAAGGATTTTAGAATATGAAAATGGAAAATGGAGTCGCCACCAATTTTATTTGAATTTGGAAAAATTAGAAAACCTCTCTTTGAAAATGGTCTTTGGAACCAGATCGGATTCGGGAGTCGGTTATGCTTAGGGAAGGGTGGAAACTTAATCCCACTTGCACACTAACGCACCGTCCCTAAGACGGTACCTTAGATTAATTGTGCAAATTATTAACAATCCTTTGAAATATTTATTTTACCCTTTTTACAAAAGCATTATAACTATTTACAAAAGCGAAATCACAAAATTATGAAAATTTAATTTGGGCTTGACAAAATGAAATTCTCGCTCCTACGTATCCCCTGGTGCAATGGGGAACTCAAAGTTACGTAGTTCTTTATAAAATAAGTGTGGGTTGGTTGATTTTATTTAAAAAAAGATTTTATTTGAAAGCGAATCCATTTTTTGCACAGGATTCAATTTAGCACTAGGCTACTCAATAAACCCTTATGATCCAAAAGATAATGAAGATAGCATTCACTATTCAATCATCATCATTGGTCATTGCATGGATTAAAAGATTTTTTTATTTTCTTTATTATTTTTATTTTCTTTATTTGCTATCTTTATCACTTTTAACTCCCAAAATCTAGCCCAACAAACTGATGATACATGAAATAAAAAAGAACAAAACGTAAAAAAGAAAATAAAGAAACAGATAACCCGAAATTAAAAGATACAAGTAAGGACCTCGTTTACGATCAGATTAGCAGGAGAGGGTGGTTGGCTTCTTCGGTTCGACGGTCGGTTTAAAGAGATTGGGTGATTCTGTTTTGGAGTTCGACAGTCGGTTGGAGGTGAGGATGGGATGGATTCGACGGTCGGTTGGAAAGGGGTGATTCTGTTTTGGGGTTTGACAATCGATTGGAGGTGAGGATGGGATGGATTCGACGGTCGGTTGGGAAGGGGTGATGGATTCGACGGTCGGTTGGGAAGGGGTGATGGATTCGACGGTCGGTTGCAATTGATGAAGATGGTGGAGGTCACGGTTTTTGGGGTCCGACGGTCGGATGGGACGGAGTTTGGTTGATGGTGTGAAGGTTTGGATGAGTTGTCGGTGAGGGGGTAGTAGCCGGTGTGGTTCGACGGTCGAGTGAGGTGAAGGTCAACGATGTAGTTCAACGGTCGGTAGAGGGAATGATGGTATATTGTGAAGTGGGTTGAGGGTCCAATGGTGTGGTTCGACGGTCGAATGAAGTGAAGGTGGGCTTTGTGAAGGGGTTGAGGGTCACAATGGTGTGGTTCGACGGTCGAGTGAGGTGAAGGTCAGTGGTGTAGTTCGACGGTCGGTAGAGGGAATGATGGTATTTTGTGAAGTGGGTTGGAGTCAGGGTCCAATGATGTGGTTCGTGGGGTTCGACGGTCGGATGAAGTGAAGGTGGGCTTTGTGAAGGGGTTGAGGGTCACAATGGTGTGGTTCGACGGTTGGTAGAGGGAATGATGGTATTTTGTGAAGTGGGTTTGAGTCAGGGTCCAATGATGTGGTTCGTGGGGTTCGACGGTCGGATGAAGTGAAGGTGGGCTTTGTGAAGGGGTTGAGGGTCACAATGGTGTGGTTCGACGGTGAGTGAGGTGAAGGTCGGTGGTGTAGTTCGACGGTCGGTAGAGAGAATGATGGTATTTTGTGAAGTGGGTTGGAGTCGTGGTCCAATGGTGTGGTTCGTGGGGTTCGACGGTCGGTTAAAGGTATGATGGATCCGGTGCTTGGGTTCGACGGTCGGAAAGGGGAAGGATGTGGCTCTTTGGATTTCGACGGTCGAATGGGGAATGATGGTGTTTCGTGAAGTTATTGAAGGTGGTGGTTACGGTTTTATGGAGGTGAAGATGAATTCTTTGGTGGTTTGAGAAATGTGATGCGAAGGGGAGGAATGCCAGTGTGCGTATGGTGCTCATGGTTAAAAAGAAAAAGGAAAAAAGAAGATGGACAACATAACGAACCAGCCAATATCCAAGCATGCATTTGAACATTACATTTTTACTCACAACAGTGCAAGGATAGTGATGAAAAAAAAGGCTTACCTCTTCCGTGCTACCAATAACACACTCAACTCAAAAAGAATCAAAAATCCCTTTCGTTCCCAGCAGCCTCCCCAGTATTCTTGTTTTTTTTTTTTTTTCCAGTCCGCTTACCACCGTGGATCAACCCAACATCATCAATCTCCTTTCCTTGGTGAAGATGGGATATGATGAAGGATGGTTGCTTCGGAAGGTGTTCCACGTGGTCACGGTGGTAAGGTTGAAGATGGGGTTCAACAGTCGGTTGGAAGGCTGATTGCAGAAGGTTAATAGTGAAGGTTGGACGTGGAAATGAGATTGAAGGTGGAGGTGGTAATGAGAGTGGAGGATGTGAGAATGGTGAAGACTATTGTCAGCAAGGTGGTGAAATGGACGTGGAAATGAGAGGACTGCAGGTAGGTTATAGTGAAAATGGTGATATGTGGGAAGTCCTTATGGAAGTAGCGAGAGGTATTTTTCTCTTATGAAGATGAGTGTTGAGAATGCAGTGAAAGTGTTGGTGTTGATGAAGGGTGTAGTGTTGGCAGAGGGTGTTTTAATGGCCGAGATGTTGTTCTTGGTTTTTTTTAAGGTTTTGGTTCTTGTGATCCAGGTTGTCACAAAATGGAGTGTGCTTTCTAGTTTTGATGAAGAGTGAAATCTCTTTTTTTTTTTTTTTTTTTGAAAAATCTTTTCTCTTTTTTTTGTATCTCCTCACGGTGACGAGTTTTTTCTTCTTTTTTTTTTTTTTCGTCAACCACCCCGCATTGAGCCCCCTCCTTCATCTATCGAGCCTTTTTTTCTTTCAATCCCCTCACCATCCCCTTTTCCTTACTCTGCTCACCCAAAGCATTTAATGCATTATTATTTTATCCATTTCCTTTTACATGCAAAGAATGCCCCTTTCAAATTTTTTTTTTTTGAGATCGGTATCCCTTTTCTTCTCTTTTTTTAGTAGTAGGCCTGCAATTGGGCCTAAGAAAATAAATTGTCTTACTCTTTTGTTGTTTTTTTTTTTTTTATTTTTTTTTTTTTGTTTTTTTTGTTTTTTTTAAATAAATAAAATCAAAACCCCGGTCAAAATATGGTGTTCACAGTTGCCCCTCTTTACTTGTTTCTTATCAGAGAATATGAATAACCACAGTTTTTCATAATCTCGTAATAAGGAACGAGTAAAGATATGAACTCATATTTTGTCCTAAAATACACACGATGATACAAAAAAAAAAGAAAAAAAACAAAACAATGCAAGAATAATGAACCGCAAAGAGCTGATGCGCTCAAAGGAAAGTAAAATGCATGGAGAATTGACAGAAATTAAAATGCATGGAGCTGATGCGCTCAAAGAATTGACAGAAATCAAAATGCATGGAGTCGATGCGCTCAACAGAAATTAAAATGCAGGGAGCCGATGCGCTCAAAGAATTGACAGAAATTAAAATGCAGGGAGCCGATGCGCTCAACAGAAATTAGAATGCAGGGAGCCGATGCGCTCAACAGAAATTAAAATGCATGGAGCCGACAGAAATTAAAATGCATGGAGCCGATGCGCTCAAAGAATTGACAGAAATCAAAATGCATGGAGCTGATGCGCTCAACAGAAATTAAAATGCAGGGAGCCGATGCGCTCAACAGAATTTAAAATGCATGGAGCCGATGCGCTCAAAGAATTGACAGAAATCAAAATGCATGGAGCCGATGCGCTCAACAGAAATTAAAATGCAGGGAGCCGATGCGCTCAACAGAATTTAAAATGCATGGAGCCGATGTGCTCAAAGAATTTACAGAAATCAAAATGCATGGAGCCGATGCGCTCAACAGAAATTAAAATGCAGGGAGCCGATGCGCTCAAAGAATTGACAGAAATCAAAATGCATGGAGCCGATGCGTTCAACAGAAATTAAAATGCAGGGAGCCGATGCGCTCAACAGAATTTAAAATGCATGGAGCCGATGCGCTCAAAGAATTTACAGAAATCAAAATGCATGGAGCCGATGCGCTCAACAGAAATTAAAATGCATGGAGCCGATGCGCTTAACAGAATTTAAAATGCATGGAGCCGATGCGCTCAAAGAATTGACAGAAATCAAAATGCATGGAGCCGATGCGCTCAACAGAAATTAAAATGCAGGGAGCCGATGCGCTCAAAGAAATGACAGAAATTAAAATGCAGGGAGCTGATGCGCTCAACAGAAATTAGAATGCATGGAGCCGATGCGCTCAAAAAATTGACAGAAATTAAAATGCACGGTGGGCAACTGAGTCCCAGAATTTAAAAGACAAACGGGCTGCTGTGCCCCCGAAAAACAGATATTCAAAAAGGCAAGGTATCTTGATCCCCAAGGATTTTTCCTCTCTTTTTCTCATTTTCCTCATTTTATTTTCTTTGTTTTTTATTTCTTTTTTTTTCTCTTTTCATTAAAAGTCCTTTGAACCAACGGCGACTTTTGGAAAGCTTAAACCAATCAAAACCCTTGTTCACATGCTATTGCTCGTTGGACCTGATAACATCGATCCTTCCTCTCTTGCTTCTTCTTCTTTCTTATTCCTTTTTTATCTTTCTCGATTTTCCTTTCCTCCTTGGCAACGAAGTCCAATACTGCGTTGCAATCTGTAGTTTGAGCTACTGAAATCTTTTAGCCCAAGTCAATCATTGAAGGATTGTTGTAGCATTGTCAAATCAAATTGTTAACCATAAATTTATTCTATTTGAGACATAACTTAATAAGTAAGCATGCATTTATGAATGGATAGAAGTTCGTTGAATGAACAAACTCCTTTTTATTGCTTTGGTGGTCTATACATAGACTTTTAACAAGACACACACTTGAAAGACGAAATCCTAGAAAATAAAGGAAGTTACAAAGGATGATAAAAATTTGCCCCAGTATTAGTTCCTTGTTTCTCATTCAATTGATTCCTTGCGATGGCCTGATAACTCAACTGTTGCCTCTGGGTGGTTACTTCCTTCCACACATCTTCTCCTCAGTCCTTCGAAAATAAATGCCCCAGTGTAGCCACTTGAGAGCGAACAAAATTGCCCCAGTTTGGCGAGCCCTTCAAAGAGTTTCATGCCGACTTTCTTTGAGATCTTGCCTATTTATTTGCCTTAACTTTTGCTTAGACCGCCCTTTTGGGTTTTCAGCCTAACGGGCTTCTTTTTATTTATTTATTTATTTTTTTTAATTGCTCTAAATTTTGCTTAGGCCGCCCTTTCGGGTTTTCAACCTAACGAGCTCTTTTTTTTTTTCTTATTTTTTTTTTTAGGCATAGAATCTCTTAACAACATCAGTGTTTACGGGCCTTGGCAATTCTTCTCCATCCATATTCTGCAAGATTAACGCTCCTCCTGAAAATGCTTGCTTGACTATATACGGGCCTTCGTAGTTCGGAGCCCATTTCCCTCTGGCATCCTCTTGATTAGGGAGAATCTTCTTCAAAACCAAATCTCCTGAACAAAATTCTCTGGGACGAACTCTCTTGTTAAAGGCTCTGGCCATTTTGCTTTGATATAATTGCTCATGGCAAATAGCTGCCAGTCTTTTCTCTTCTATCATATTCAACTGCTCATGTCGAGTCTTCACCCATTCGGATTCTTCCAACTCTGCCTCCATCAAAACCCTTAGAGAAGGAATCTCAATTTCTATGGGAGAGACAGCCTCCATCCCATATACCAAAGAGAAAGGCGTTGTCCCAGTGCTTGATCGTATATTGGTACGATACGCGTGCGAGCATAGGGTAACATTTCATGCCAGTCTTTGTAATTCACCACCATCTTGGCAATAATTTTCTTGACATTCTTATTTGCGGCTTCTACTTGCGCACCATTCATCCTGGGGCTGTAAGGAGCCGAATTATGATGCTTGACTTTGAAACTCTCACAAAACTTTCGAATCTCAAAGACCGTTGAGATTGGTGCCATTATCTGTTATTATCCTTTCTGGAATTCCATATCTGCAGACGATATCCCTCTTAAGGAATCTCAAGAACACCTTTTGAGTGATATTGGCATACGAGGAAGCTTCTACCCACTTGGTGAAATAATCAATCGCCACCAAAATGAAGCGATGACCATTGGAAGCTTTAGGATTAATGGGTCCAATGACATCTATTCCCCACATCGAGAAAGGCCATGGAGATACCAGATTGTGCAAAGGAAATGGAGGTGCATTTGCTCGACCTGCATATATCTGGCATTTCTGACACTTTTGCACATATTCCATGCAGTCTGTTTCCATGGAGGACCAATAATAACCACTTCTGAGAATTTTCCGCGCCATCATATGACCATTTGCATGCGTTCCACAAATCCCTTCATGGACCTCAGTCAAGACTATACGGGCTTCTCGAGCATCCACACATCTGAGCAAAGTGCCGTCATGGCTCCTCTTGTACAAAACCTCTCCATTCAAGAAAAAGGCCATTGCCAGACGACGAATGGTCTTCTTGTTCACCTCATTTGCCCCAAATGGGTATTCTCTATGTTGAATATACTTGCTTGATGTCATGGTACCATGGCTTACCATCCGCTCATCCTCCACATTAGTGCAATATGCAGGCTCATTGTGCATCTTTACTTGGATAGGTTGAACATTACTGTGAACATCCAATTTGGTCATTACAGCTAAAGTGGCCAAGGCATCCGCGAACTGGTTTTTATCTCGAGTCAAATGGGAGAAGGTCACCTCCTCAAACTTCTCGATTAGTTTGGGTCAAATACTTTTGATAAGGCACCGGCTTCGGTCTTTGGTTTGCCATTCACCGTTCACCTGATAAATGATGAGTCTTGAATCTCCAAATACATTTAGCTGTTTGATCTCCAAGTCAATTGCAACTTGTAAACCATTAGCACAGGCTTCATATTCTGCAACATTATTGGTGCATTCAAAATCAAGCTTGACAGAGACTGGATATTGCTTTCCAGTTGGTGAAACAACCACGGCTCCTATGCCACTACCATGCATGTTGACTGCTCCATCAAAATACATCTTCCAAATGGGTTTATCCTCACCTTCTTCTTCTCCCTCTACTGTCAAGATTTCTCCATCAGGGAACTCGGATGTTACTAGTTGTCCACCCTCAAGAGGGTTTTCAGCTAAATGATCAGCAATTGCACTTCCTTTGACGGATTTCCGAGTTATGTACTTGATATCGAACTCTGATAGTATTACTTGCCATTTTGAAACCCTTAATGAAACATGAGGGCTTTCAAATATATACTTCAGGGGGTCCATTCGGAGATCAACCAAGTGGTGTAATAGAGCATGTATTGCCTTAGCCGTTTCGAGGTCCATACCAGGGCACAACAAGTCTTCTCAATTGCCATGTATCGGGCTTCACACTCATTAAACTTCTTACTTAGGTAATAAATTGCCTGCTCCTTTTTCTCTGATTCATTATGCTGCCCCAACATTGCTCCCATAGAGGTTGGCAGTACGGTTAAGTACAATATCAGAGGCCGACCAGAGGTAGGTGGTACCAAAACAGGAGAATTCACTAGATAAGCCTTTATTTTGTTAAAAGCTCCTTGACATTCCTCATCCCATTTTCCTGGCTGGTTTTTCTTCAATAACTTGAATATAGGCTCACAAGTATTGGTCAAGTTGGCGATGAATCGAGCAATATAGTTAAGTCTCCCGAGGAAACTTCTCACTTCACGCTCTGTCTTAGGAGCAGGCATCTCCTGTATTGCCTTCACTTTGTCCGGATCCACCTTTATTCCTTCTCTACTAACAATGAATCCGAGCAGCTTTCCAGTGGATGCTCCAAAAACACATTTAGCGGGGTTCAACCTTAGCTTGTACTTTCTGAGTCTTTCGAACAGCTTGCAAACTGCCACATGACTTTCTCCTTCTCTAGACTTGGCAACTATGTCATCCACGTACACCTCAATCTCCTTGTGCATCATGTCATGGAACAAAGCAACCATAGCGCGTTGGTAAGTAGCCCCAGCATTCTTTAATCCGAACGGCATCACTGTGTAACAAAATGTTCCCCAAGGAGTGATGAAAGTGTTTTTTTTTTTGTCATTGACGTCCATGGGGATTTGATTGTACCCTGAGTATCCGTCCATGAATGAAAACATGTGGTTCTTAGCAGCATTATCAACCAACACATCGATATGAGGGAGTGGGAAATTATCCTTCAGACTAGCCTTGTTCAGATCCCTGTAGTCCACACACATTCGGACTTTCCCATCCTTCTTGGGCACAGGCACAACATTGGCTACCCATTCTGGGTGTCTTGACACTTCTATAAATCCCGCTTCTAGCTATTTAGTCACCTCTTCCTTAATCTTCAGGGACATATCAGGATGCATTCTCCTTAGCTTCTGCTTCTTTACCTCCACGTCTGGATATAGTGGGATTTTATGAGATGCTATCTCCGGATCTAATCCAGGCATATCCCGGTAAGACCAAGCAAAGACATCCATATACTCTTTGAAGAGTGCAATCATTTCTTCCCGTTCCGGGTTTTCCACTATTTTCAATTCCTTTTTCTCTTCTTCTGTCCCCATGTTAATCACCTCGGCTTCCTCACCATTCAAGTCAAATTCCTTCTCGGAATACTCCAGTAATTTTTCAAAACTTTCAACAACCTCTTCTTCTTCATCAGATCCAGGGTCTTCTTCCTCAAACATCGCATGGGAATCAATTGATGAGTTTTCAAGGTCCCCTTCGCGAGGCAAACTTTCTATGAGATTCAGATCCCTGGAAGGTAATTTTCGTGGAGTTGGAAAAGTAGAATAGAGCGGGAATGATAAAAGGAAAGCAAACAAAACAAAACAAAATATTGTACGAAAAAGAAGAAAAAGAAAAAGAAAGAAGAGAAAAAAATGATAAATGCAAGTGGACAAGTTAAAGTGCAACAAGGCGGAATGTTGAATAATCATGCGAATTCATTAAGTTGATGTCTCAAACAGCATAAACATAGGCTCAAAACACAGCCAATCTTAAACATCAGCTTAGTACAAATATGACCAGACAATTACTTGGACAAAATCACGTCAATCACTGGTTCGGACTGCCAGTTCTTCAGCGGCTCCTCATCAGCAGAGGGACGGATTGCCTCGCTTTCTTCTGGGCCTTCTTCAAGCAACGCATTAACAGTGGGATTGTATTGGGAGCGGATGACTTCTCCAGACATGATTATCTCGGCCGGTGCTGGGAATGTTTCCCTCAGGTGGGGAATATTCATCATCTTGCCCCTGTCATTTTTCCTCCCGAGGGTCATGTTCCTTGTTCTTTCTTCTATGGATGCTTCATACCCTAAGCCAAACTTGTCCCACTTTCCCCGGAGGGATACCGGCGACCGAGTACCTTGTAACTGTGAGCCCAAGCCTTTTCCTTCTTCGTAACCACTACTTGCCATAATCCGGGCCACAACTTGATCCACCCTTTGTGTCGGGGATTCTTTTTTACCAACTCCAGTCTCAACTATTTCAAAACTATGCCACAAATTCTCTTCATCTTTCTCTGCACTTTCCACATATGGTACTGAAACTGGCTTCGACAACATGATCTCTTCCTCCCCACGTATGGTAATGATTGACCCATTTTCAATATATTTAACACTTTGATGCAGGGTTGAGGGAACAGCACCGACAGCATGGATCCATGGTCTCCCCAAAAGCATTATGTACCCAGGCTCAATGTTCATAACTTGGAACAAAACCTGAAAATTACTTGGACCAATCTCTAATGGCAACGTCACCTCTCCTAAAATGCTTCTCCTATTTCCATCAAAAGCCCGCACCACCATTTCTCGAGGTAACACTTCATCTTCACTTATTGATAATGAGGTCAGAGTTGACTTCGGTAGGATATTTAGCGCAGATCCCCCATCAATCAAAACCTTTGCAACCATATACCCTTTGCATTTAAGGGTTATGTGTAAGGCCCGGGGGTTTTTCTCAGATCGAGAGGTGATCTCTTCATTCATGAATGTGATCATGTTGACGTGCTTTACTGGATCCACCATGTTGACAACATTCTCAGGAGTAACATCGGGTTTGACATAAGCCTCATTCAGTACTCTTAGCAACGCTTTTCGATGTAACTCAGATGTCAAAACGAGTGACAGGAGGGATATCCTTGCTGGAGTCTTCTTCAACTGCTCCACCACATCGTATTCACTTTGTTTCACGATCTTCAAAAATTCTTCTTCCTCTTCTTTCCCTCTCTCCTCTTCTCTTGTATCTTCCTCCTTACTCCATTCTTTAACATTCTTTTTCTTTTCTACATCCACTGGGCCATAGCATCGCCCACTCCTTGTAATTCCTCCTACCCCGACTATATTAGTCACTGGGTCTTCCTCTTGATGTATTTCTGCCACTCGGGCATTCGAAGTCCCTTCTCCGACTCCCTTTATCCCCACCCTTGTTTCATAGCTCCAGGGCACTGCGCGGGTGTCATTACAAGCAAATGGCGTTGGCTTCTTGGCCGTCAATACCACTTTCCCTGACGGCGAAGCTTGGTTGAGGGGTGGTACCTTAAGTACAAATCGTTCAATCACATGGACCTCCTCAGAGGAAGTTACCCCTGGTCTTGCTTGTATTACTCCCAATGTGAGCAACCTCTGGACTCGATCCTTAAAGTCCCAACAATTCTCGATATCGTATCCTGCTCCCCCACAGTGGTAAACACATCTTGATTCTTCATCATACTTCTCCTCTTCTTTTATTGATGAAGCTGGTGCCATGATAACATAACCTGCTTTCTTCAACCCCTCAAATATCTGAGTCATCGGCGTGCGTAGGTTCATGGCATTCCTTATTGGAGGTCCTTCCATCTCCACGGCATTCGCCTCATTCCTTCCGCTATGGTTAGGGATTGGGTTGTTAACGATACTGGGTCCAGCCTCTTCTTGAATGTCAAGCTTCCCATAAGCAATAAGCTTCCTTACTGCCATCTTGAAAGCCTCACAATCTTCAATTGAATGTCCGGGGATATCCATGTGGTATTTGCAAGTCAGATTCGGGTTATACCACGCTGGGAACGGTGGTTCTAAGGGACGTACAGGATTTCTTAAAATGAGGTGGGTATCAAACAGCTTTTGGAACAGATCCGTATTTGAAATGGACAGTCTTGGGAAATGGGGTAGGTTTAGAGGACGAAAGCGACCTTGGTTTTGAAAGTTTGGCCGAGGTTGTGGGTGATTTGGGTAGGCTTGCGGAGGTGCAGGTGGGTATCGAGTATAGGTCGGGCGAGTTGGCACATATGGTTGTGGTGTGGGGACATTATTGATTTGGAATTACGGAGTTGGGGTGATGTTTACAGCAGGCATAGCTTGGTGGGGTGGGTAATAAGGAAGTGCGGTGTTTGGTACGGAAGGTGAGGATTAAGGTTATATGGTAGTTGGCGGCTTGAGTTTTGTGGGGAATATCGAGTCCGAAAGTCTGGGCGTTGGACATAATTCACCTCGGGTTCCTTCTTTTTCGACCGGAATCCTTTCTTGAAGCGGTATTCTCCGTATTACTCACCGTGAACTTCCCGGCTTTAGCCATAATCTCTATCCTTTCACCACCATTATCAAGTCTGCAAAATCCTTATAGGTGCCCCGACCATTGCCCCGATAAAAGGATTTCCCAAGGTTCCCATGAAATATGAACACATCTCAGATAGTGTCAATGGGGGCTGAACTTGAGCTGCCAAGGCTCTCCACCTCTGTGCGTATTGTCTGAAAGGTTCATCACTTCCTTCGCATCGAGCCTAATTGCTCCCTGGGTCGGAGTTGCATCTAGATTAAACTTGTACTTGGTCCATGAATAGGTCAACTAATTACATCCAACGAGAGATCTTAGAATGGTTTAGTTGAAGATACCACTCCAAAGCAGGACCTGTGAGACTCTCGTGGAAAAAGCTAATCAGGGAACTTATCATCCTTGGACCAAACGCCATCTTGGTTCCATAACTAATCAAATGAAACCGAGGGTTGCCACTTCCATCATACTTGGTAAAATCGGGAATCTTGAAGTCCTTAGGGATTATGACATCGGTGGTAGGACACAGTTCTTCTATTCTCGAGGCCCATAAGCACCTGGGGCCCTTGATTGCCTTGATCTATTCCTCCATTTTCTCCATCCACTCTTCCCTCATCTTGTCTTTCTCGGTCATGACGTGGCTAATCCCGGTGAGGTACTATTGCTTGCCCCGTGATGGATACATGAGGTTGTTCCCGGTAGGGCCGCATAAACAGGAACTTCATTATGAGCACCTTCTAAAGTGCGATACCCCTCCCAATGGCATGACAACCTGTCGTTTGAGGTGGCAGCTCGTGGATCCCCCGGTGATGCCGAGGTAATAGCCGGAAGGTCGGGGCGGTCATTGATGGTACATTTTCGTATGCTTCAACCCCATTTGTGCATCTATTCCCGCTGATCAAGTGAAGAGACTCCCTCATGTCTTGCAATATTGCTTCCAACCGTACTTGGGATTCTGACACCTCATTTATCCTTCCTGTCATTTCATCGACTTCCCTGCTCAAATTCCTCCCTGCCTCAGGATTATTAGCGGCCATCCTGGTCCGAGATCTGGTATTGTGAACTCGGGTTTGATTGGTATCTTCCTTCCTAGGTCGCGCAATGATTCCTGATTCAAATTGATTTATTAAAACAAAATAACATTAAACAAAGAAAAGGAAAGAAGAAGTTAGCGCTATTGTGAGGATGCTTAGTGATTGTGGAAAGATCGGCACGGACATTCAATAGCAATGCAGGATCCCAAATTCTACACTTTGGGTTCAGCATCCCTTAGGCAAGAATATGGTTGACAGCGATCCCAAGGGAGTATTCTCTCCTCAATGGGTGCTATCTTCTTGGATACACATGCAATGCAGTTACCCCTTCATTGAACACTAGGCTTCCTATACTTTCGCTGAAGGACGAATTGTCTCAGGTTGAGAGCGCAGTTGACAGCCTATTCAAGAGGGCATTCACCCTTCAATGAATAATGTCCAGGTGCAAAACAATAAAATCAATGTTTGGAACAAAACACTGCAATTGATCATTCATATTCATTCCAAAATTCAATCAGTACAAGGTTTTAGACTCCTCAAAAGGTAGCATGAACAATATTACATTAACAACTTTGTTTGTTTCTTCCTAAGACCTTTAGCAAGACCTCGACAATATTTCATGAACTCGGCTACTTTTTGTGGTAGTCGTAACAATGGATTCAGTCGAGTCTGAAAGTCTGCCTCTTCAAAATGATCAACTAGTTGCGCAAAGATGATATTGCACACTGTCAGACATGCTCTCATATTTCTTCCTCCATTCTTCCTTTTCAGCCATTTGCTCTTGTGCTGCTGATTGCCACATTTCTGCCCATTCTTCTTTCTGCCTCATTAGTCTTTGGGCCTCGAGTCTCCCCTGCTCCTGGTCTCGCCCCAACTCTTGAAGTTGCAGCCTCAAATGCTCATTCTCTAGGTTTGCTTCCATGAGTTCATCATGATATTTGGTAGCTAATGCCCGTCCTTGGTCAGAGCGGCACTTTGCTTCAGCCAGAACTTCTTGTAAGGCTTGCATTCTACGATCTTGTACCCTAACATTTGCCTCCAACTTTTCTTTCTCTTGCAAGATCAACGCCATTGTCTCTTCCTGAGCGCTTATCTTTACGCGCAATTCACGAACTTCAGTTGTGGTCTTTTCAAATCCTGTCTCCTTTCCTTTCCTTGCCCTTTTTACTCGGCTTGGGGTTTCGGACATATCTGCACATGTGTCTTTTAAATATTCAACTTCATCAGCTAGCTTCTGACATCGACTCTGGTGGATGACTACTTTTAATTCAGCGGCTTCCTTTTCTTGTTCCAAGACTTTCATCTGTGCTTTCAATCTTTCCATCTCGGTGGCCATTTGAGGTATGATCTGAGGATGACATTTATCCTCTGAAACTGTCTGAGGGATGCTATTTTGCACCCTTCTTACCTCTCTCCATTGCAAGTATTCAGGGGTACAGACCACCACATGCTTCCCCAATTCCTTTTTTCCTGCCATATGAACATTCTTCCAAGCATCTCTAATCTCTTTTTCGCGCTTAGTAGTGCCTCCGTCTTGCTAGTATAAGAAGCTGAACCCTTCAAGTTGCTTTTCGTTGGGCACATATTGAGTCCATCAGAGTTGTCTAAGCACAAGGATTGGCGCGTATGATACGCCACCTCTAGGGCTCATCAAAGGAACATTAGGGAAGTCACCACAGCTGAAAACTATCTCTTCTCCATGATACCACGGGCATGCCCATTTGAAAGCATCTGGCCCCATCCTCATGAACTCATTTTTCCATTCATAAGCTTTTTGTTGTTTCACTGGTATGCGACCAAAATTCCTTAACGGGTCGGAGTAGAGTCCCGAGGCGATTGTGTACATCCATGTGTGTTATGATCCAAACGTACAACATGTGTGTACAACATCGAATCTTTCCACCACCCTTTTGATGACAGATTTCCATTGTCAAGAAAGTATCAGCAAGAATGGCAGGGACTGGATTCGCTTTATGCTTCTCAAACTTGAAGAATACATCCATTGCTGCTTGATCTACCATATCCGAGGTAAATGGGAATAACACTAACCCAAAGATGGTTAAGGCCAGTGTTTTGTTGAAGAAATCCCACTTTCCTTGTTGTGCTAGATACTGAAGATGTGCTTCGAGGTAACTTTTCTTCAAGCCTTCAGTTCCTCCTCTTTTTTTCATGTCCAATTGACTTGTTTGAGCCCCTATCAGTTCTGCTATCTTCCCTACTGACACATAATACCCTCCATAAAGATACACATTTGGGTGCTTGCTCATTGGGAGTCTTAACATGATAGCGTACTCTTCAAGGGTCGGTGCAATATCTAGGTCCGGCAACTCAAAACATTTCAGAGACTGGTTCTAAAATTGAGCTAGGCCGCTCAAAACAGGCTCTTCAACTGTGATGCGCAATAAATCCAGGATCTACCCATAACTACTCGAAAACTCTGATCGAGCCTCAGGAGTCATTTGCTGAGTAATGTCTCTCACATGCCTCAGATCACTGCCATTAACTGTAATTTTCATGTTCCTCTTGTGGTCAACTGCATTGCTTGTATTTTGCCCATGACACCTTTCTTCCATCCTTTGCTATTGATAAGTACCAATCTTTCCGCTTTACCAAGCAAACTCACCCTATACTAAAAAAAAATTGTAAGCATGCCGAAAAAAGAATGGTGCACTCTAAGGGTACCTCTTATCGAGGTAACTCTAAAGAATGTATCCTAACAACTCTACATGGAGAAACCCTTATAGGGTTGTAAACCCAAAGGATAATGCATGACATGCAAATTACACTTTTTTTTTTTTTTTTTAGGGTTATGATAATGCAAGATGAGATATCCCCTCTTTTTTTCTTCTTATGCAATGAATACCATGAGAATGCAAGGTTTTTTTTTTTTGAAATGCAATGTCATGACATGCAAGTTATTATCTTTGAAATGATGGGGGATGCTATGAAGATGCATGATTTTTTAAGTCAAGGATGCCATGAAAATGCATGATGATGATTTTTTTTTTAATGCAAATGTCATGAAAATGCAAGATATTTTTTTGAAATGCTGGGGACGCTATAAAGATGCATGATTTTTTTTTATGCAATGTCATGAAAATGCAAGACATATTTTTTTTGAAATGCAATGTCATGAAATGCAAGTGTATGGCATGAAATGCAAGTTATTTTTTTTGGAATGCAATGCCGTGAAATGCAAGTTTTTTTTTATTTTTCTTCCTCTTTTTTTTTTTTACAAGAATGAATGATACGAGAAACAGATAACTAAAGAAAAAGAAGTACGCTCCCTTTTGTGCCCTAGTCAGGTGGAACCTAAGATTTGACAGTCACTATGCTCAATCTATCAGTGCAAGATTTTCGGGACAGGTCTAAACTTCTAAAAAGTCATGGTTCCCAGATTGCCCTTATCTCGAAAGACAAAGACCCAAATCATGAATTAATCACAAGTAGGGATAAACCCTCTCAATATGATTAGTTCATGATATTAGTAACAATCTGAGTGGTGTCTCAACAAATGTCAAGTGAGCATAAAGCCCCTCAATAACAAAAGTCGAGACTCCTCCTATTCCTCGGCTTCGCACAGACTCGGGTATAGAGCCCAAAAAGTGTGTGAGGTAAGTGATAGTGATGTGTGTGAGGGAGCATACAAACCTGTACAAAAATTTAAAAAGAAACTACCCCCCAACCTGCAAAAACATATATACAATAGCCAGGCAGCAATCACCTATCCTAAGGTTTCAACAATTATGCACAACATATTTATAGGTAACAATATACATAAGATAATGCCATCAGATATTTACATAGAACAAAATAAATAAAATCCATTTACAAACAAAAAGAAAAACAAAAATAAGGATAAAAAGGGTAAGATAAATAAACAAAAATTATTAACAATTTGCACAACTAACAACAACAGGCCTGACTCTATCAAATCCCCAATGGAGTCGCCATCTGTCGCGACCGGAGATCGTGGCGGGAAATATAGCAACTCGAAGGATTTTAGAATATGAAAATGGAAAATAGAGTCGCCACCAATTTTATTTGAATTTGGAAAAATTGGAAAACCTCTCTTTGAAAATGGTCTTTGGAACCAGATCGGATTCGGGAGTCGGTTATGCTTAGGGAAGGGTGGAAACTTAATCCCACTGCACCCCTAACGCACCCGTCCTAAGACGGTACCTTAGATTAATTGTGCAAATTATTAACAATCCTTTGAAATATTTATTTTACCCCTTTTTACAAAAGCATTATAACTATTTACAAAAGCGAAACCACAAAATTATGAAAATTTAAATTGGGCTTGACAGTAAATGAATTATCTCCTACGTATCCCCCGGTGCAATGGGAACTCAAAGTTACGTAGTTCTTTATAAAATAAGTGTGGGTTGGTTGATTTTATTTAAAAAAAGATTTTATTTGAAAGCGAATCCATTTTTTGCACAGGATTCAAGTTAGCACTAGGCTACTCAATAAACCCTTATGATCCAAAAGATAATGAAGATAGCATTCACTATTCAATCATCATCATTGGTCATTGCATGGATTAAAAGATTTTTTTATTTTCTTTATTATTTTTATTTTCTTTATTTGCTATCTTTATCACTTTTAACTCCCAAAATCTAGCCCAACAAACGATGATACATGAAATAAAAAAGAACAAAACGTAAAAAAGAAAACAAAGAAACAGATAACCCGAAATTAAAAGATACAAGTAAGGACCTCGTTTACGATCAGATTAGCAAGAGAGGGTGGCTGGCTTCTTCGGTTCGACGGTCGGTTTAAAGAGATTGGGTGATTCTGTTTTGGAGTTCGACAGTCGGTTGGAGGTGAGGATGGGATGGATTCGACGGTCGGTTGGAAAGGGGTGATTCTGTTTTGGGGTTTGACAGTCGGTTGGAGGTGAGGATGGGATGGATTCGACGGTCGGTTGGGAAGGGGTGATGGATTCGACGGTCGGTTGGGAAGGGGTGATGGATTCGACGGTCGGTTGGGAAGGGGTGATGGATTCGACGGTCGGTTGCAATTGATGAAGATGGTGGAGGTCACGGTTTTTGGGGTTCGACGGTCGGATGGGTTGTCGGTGAGGGGTAGTAGTAGGCGGTGTGGTTCGACGGTCGAGTGAGGTGAAGGTCATTGATGTAGTTCGACGGTCGGTAGAGGAATGATGGTATTTTGTGAAGTGGGTTGAGGTCCAATGGTGTGGTTCGACGGTCGAATGAAGTGAAGGTGGGCTTTGTGAAGGGGTTGAGGTCACAATGGTGTGGTTCGACGGTCGAGTGAGGTGAAGGTCGGTGGTGTAGTTCGACGGTCGGTAGAGGAATGATGGTATTTTGTGAAGTGGGTTGGAGTCGGGGTCCAATGATGTGATTCGTGGGGTTCGACGGTTGGATGAAGTGAAGGTGGGCTTTATGAAGGGGTTGAGGGTTACAATGGTGTGGTTCGACGGTAGGTAGAGGGAATGATGGTATTTTGTGAAGTGGGTTGGAGTCAGGGTCCAATGATGTGGTTCGTGGGGTTCGACGGTCGGATGAAGTGAAGGTGGGCTTTGTGAAGGGGTTGAGGGTCACAATGGTGTGGTTCGACGGTCGAGTGAGGTGAAGGTCAGTGGTGTAGTTCGACGGTCGGTAGAGGGAATGATGGTATTTTGTGAAGTGGGTTGGAGTCAGGGTCCAATGGTGTGGTTCGTGGGGTTCGACGGTCGGTTAAAGGTATGATGGATCCGGTGCTTGGGTTCGACGGTCGGAAAGGGGAAGGATGTGGCTCTTTGGATTTCGACGGTCGAATGGGGAATGATGGTGTTTCGTGAAGTTATTGAAGGTGGTGGTTACAGTTTTCTGGAGGTGAAGATGAATTCTTTGGTGGTTTGAGAAATGTGATGCAGAAGGGGAGGAATGTCAGTGTGCGTATAGTGCTCATGGTTAAAAAGAAAAAGAAAAAAAAGAAGATGGACAACATAACGAACCAGCCAATATCCAAGCATGCATTTGAACATTACATTTTTACTCACAACAGTGCAAGGATAGTGATGAAAAAAAAAAGGCTTACCTCTTCAGTGCTACCAATAACACACTCAACTCAAAAAGAATAAAAAATCCCTTTCGTTCCCAGCAGCCTCCCCAGTATTCTTGTTTTTTTTTTTTTCTTTTCCAGCTACCACCAGGGATCAACCCAACATCATCAATCTCCTTTCCTTGGCTGAAGATGGGATATGATGAAGGATGGTTGCTTCGGAAGGTGTTCCACGTGGTCACGGTGGTAAGGTTGAAGATGGGGTTCAACAGTCGGTTGGAAGGCTGATTGCAGAAGGTTAATAGTGAAGGTTGGACGTGGAAATGAGATTGAAGGTGGAGGTGGTAATGAGAGTGGAGGATGTGAGAATGGTGAAGACTATTGTCAGCAAGGGTGGTGAAATGGACGTGGAAATAAGAGGACTGCAGGTAGGTTATAGTGAAAATGGTGATATGTGGGAAGTCCTTATGGAAGTAGCAGAGGTATTTTTCTCTTATGAAGATGAGTGTTGAGAATGCAGGTGAAAGTGTTGGTGTTGATGAAGGGTGTAGTGTTGGCAGAGGGTGTTTTAATGGCCGAGATGTTGCTGCTGGTTTTTTTTTGAGGTTTTGGTTCTTGTGATCCAGGTTGTCACAAAATGGAGTGTGCTTTCTAGTTTTGATGAAGAGTGAAATCTCTTTTTTTTTTTTTTTGAAAAATCTTTTCTCTTTTTTTGTATCTCCCTCAGCTGACAGTTTTTTTCTTCTTTTTCTTTTTTCGTCAACCACCCCGCATTGAGCCCCCCTCCTTCATCTATCAGAGCCTTTTTTTCTTTCAATCCCCTCAGCCATCCCCTTTTCCTTACTTGCTCACCCAGTGCATTTAATGTATTATTATTTTATCCTTTTCCTTTTACATGCAGCAATGCCCCCTTCCAAAAAAATTTTTTTTTTACGAGATCAGTATCCCTTTTCTTCTCTTTTTTTTAGTAGTAGGCCTGCAATTGGGCCTAAGAAAATAAATTCTCTTACTCTTTTGTTATTTTTTTTTGTTTTTTTGTTTTTTTTAAATAAATAAAATCAAAACCTCGGTCAAAATATAGTGTCCACACTCACATATATTTAGTTGACCACATTATTAATTAATTTGATTGATGATTGATTTTAAAATCCTAAAATTTTAGTAGGTTTCTAATATAATTTTTATTATTTATGATCTTGTCATCCTAAATTAATTATATTTTTAAATTACTATATTTATTCATATATAATTATTTTATATTATTTACAAAATTTTAATATATACATCACATAAGAGTAGAAATTTTGTACGACAATGTAGTAAAATTAATTAACGTAATTTATTATAAAGAAATTAAGAATTTATTAAGTTTTTTAAATTAAGAAAATATAATAAATTTTTTAGTATAATCTTATTAATAAGTTGATAAAAAATTTAAATAAAAAAATATAAAAATTAATATTAAAAGAAAAAAATTATTGAATCAAAAATAAAATTATTTAAAATTATATAAACTAATTATTTATTGAGAAGTCATATAAAAAATATTTATTAAAAAAATTATATAATTTAATTATTATAATATGAAAAGAGCCAATTAATAAAAATAAAAAAATAATTTTAAATAAGTTCTATTATAGATTCTATTAATAATAAATTAATCAAAACTATCTAGTATGTTGTATTTCTAATTTAAATATTTTTTTTTATTTATTGTAATATTTTTCAATTTATTTAGTACATTACATGATTACAAAACACTAATAACTTATAATTAAAAGTTCTACGAGAAAAATTTTTTAAAAATTATTTCCTAAATTTTTTATGCCGTACCAATCATTGCCGTACCATATGTATCGTATTTTTACTTAAAAATGAGATCATAGCATTCCATTCAATTCATCTTCAATCATACAAATTAACAATCTTCGTTCAACCCTCTCGTGGTTAGGTTAGGTTGAACTCCAAATCAAAATCACGTTTCCTCCCTCCATTCCACCGCTCTTCACATTTGAAGCTTTTCTTCAACCCTGAACTAAATGGAGGCTATCTATGTATCAAAATCATTCATTAATTTCAGTTCTCTCTCTTTTCCCGCAAAACGCTTCGTTTCTCCTGACTCTATATCTACTTCATCAAGGGCTTCACCATTTTCTCTGGCTTTCTGCATAAACGCTTCACATCCACGCTCCTTTGTGGAGTCCTACCTCATCAACAATCTTGGGTTCTCACCAGATTCTGCTCTCGAAGCTTCCAAGGAAGCTCGTTTCAAGACCTCCCAAAAGCCCGATTTGGTTCTGGACTTGTTCAGAAACTGGGGTTTCTCAAACTCTCACTTGCACCATATCATTACCACGGAGCCATGGCTACTTTCCTGCAACCCCCACATAAGGGTTTTGCCCAAGTTTGAATTTTTACTTTCCAAAGGAGCTTCTGCCTCTGACATTGTCTTCATAGTGACCAAGACACCCAGATTCCTCAGTCGCAGCCTCCAGAATCATATAATCCCTACATATGAATTGTTACATAGATTCTTGCAATCTGACAAGGCGACCTTAGCTTGTATAATTCGCAACCCGCTTTCCTTTTACAGTAGTCGTATGAGACCTAATGTCAAATTGTTTATTGATTATGGAGTTTCTGATTCAAACATTGCCATATTGCTTCGTAAGTGGCCTAGTATATTCTCCTCAACTCACTTGCTCAAGGAGCTGGAGGAAGTTAAGGAATTGGGATTTAATCCTTCAAAATCAACTTTTAGTATAGCATTGCTTGCCAAACATACTGTAAGAAATTCCCATTGGGATGAGAAAGTTGATGTCTTTAAGAAGTGGGGGTGGTCCCATGAAACCATTCTTGAAGCATTTAGGAGACAGCCTAACTGTATGTTAGCATCTTGTGATAAAATTAATGCGGTGATGAGTTTTTGGGTCAATCAGTTGGGTTGGGATGCTTTAGCCCTTGTCAAGGGACCAGATCTTTTCGGATATAGTTTGCAGAAAAGGATCATTCCAAGGGCTTTCGTTGTCCAGTATCTATTGGGAAAAGATTTGATAAAAAAGAATGCCAGCTTAATTACACCATTTAGAATCTGTGAGATGATGTTCCTGCAAAAGTTTGTGGAGTGTTTTGAGGAGGAGGAAACGTCTCATCTTTTGAAGCTATATTGGGAAAAAATGAATCTTCAAGATTACAGGGAGGATGGCTGCATCCAGCAGTTAACAAATGGTTAACTTAAGGAGTACAAATTTTGTGTACTTCAATCTATTTTGTTTCTTCATTACGTTCTAGTACTTGTTCTAGTGCTGCTGTCTAAGCCTGGCTTACTACTAATTTGATTGACTTGTTTCATTTGCTCAATTGGAATCTTTATTGATTCTAGTCACTGTTCTAATCAATATCTATTGCTTGATGCCTTATAAACAATTGATCCAAGAGAAAATGTTCTTATGGTAAAGAGATATCTGTGTAAAAGAAATATTGTTTCACCCTTCCAGTCTGGTTGTTTCCTTCCATGTATTATTTTCAAGGAAGTGGGTGTATTAATGTTGTCATGTCACATATTATTAGGAAATATGGGATTGGCAAGCTGGTTGAATCTTTAACAGCTTTGCCAGTTGGGCTTGGAAAACAAAAAGGTAAACAAATCAAATATCCTTTTTCCCACTGTTAGCAATTCAATTTCAGCCAAAGTAGACATTATATCAGAAATCCTTGTCCAGCCTAGCGGAAGTTTGAATGATGGAATAATTAATTATTCAGATTTTTGCTTATGAATTTTGATGTGAAAGCTTTTGTATACACCATTTAGTATCCCATCATCTGTATCTTTAAAATTTGCTACATGACCACTTTTTTGTAATGAATTTGGAGAAAGGATTACTTCACTGGCTTAATGAGGTCTAATAATATCGCTAGCAATGTTTATTTTATTCACCCTCCTTGGTTGCATCTGTGTGTCAGTTTATTGAGTATTTTTTAATGGAGGATTTTTTTTTTTTTTTTGAGTTATGTTCTGTTGAAGATCCTTGTGTGACTAATTATTCTGCAATGTGCATAATCTCAAAAATTATAGGAGTGGCTTGTTGCTTGAATTCTTTTAGATCTTTTGCCCACTGGGCTTGGAAGTGATTGACAGATAGGTGAAGAAAGCACAGCTCGTTTCTTGGGCATTTTAACATATAAAATATCAAGTTCTCTGGTTTATTTTTCTGGCTATGGAAGGTCAAGCCATGACTAAGTTTGAGTAATTGAGCAATTGTTTATCAATTATGAACTGTATGTGAAAAATATCTGGTGTGACAGGTTACTTACACGAGAGGTGCAAGCACCTTTGTCGGGGAGGGGAAAAGGTCACTAGGTAGAGGATTGAACTTGCGACTTCGTCGTTACAAATACAAACTTGGGTCAGTGCCGATTGAGCTACAAACTCGTTGACTGGATTTAAAACTTTTTAACATACCCTGGCTGAATTATTTTTTTTGTTCTACTCCTGTCTAAACCTGGATTTCTACATAATGATTGGATTCTGTTATTTGCTCAATTGGAACCTTTATTGATTCTAGTGACTTTTACCGGTACTACATAATCTTCAACCATTCGCATGTTGTTGTTACATTTCTGATTAATAATTTGATATCAATTTATGTTATTTAGTGTACACTGCTTTATCGGTACTTAACTGACATATACATGCAGTTTGGTTACTTTTGCAGACAATGTTTATACACCATGTGTGTCACTTTATTAACCATATTTTGATGGTGGAGTTTTTTTATAGTTGTGCCCTGCTAAGGATCTATATGTAACTAGTCCTTATTGGTCTCAAAATTTTTTGGATTGTCTTGTTGCTTGAATTTTTTAATATCTTTTGCCCACTTGGCCTAGATATGATGGAGAGATAGGTGATGAAAGAACACCTCCTTTCTTGGGTCTCTGTTTCGTTTTTCTGGCTACTGGAATGTCAAGCCATGACTAAGTTTGAGTAATTTAGCAATTGTTTATCATCTGTGTGTGGAAAATATCTGGTGTGACAAGCATTATATCTTTGTAAAGAAAAAAGAGCTTTGTAAGGTATTTTTAGAGATGGGTAAGTTTGGATGAGGGGTTAAACTGAGGACCTATTTAGTTGCGTGATTCAGTGCTTCTAAACCAGTAGCTTACTTCCTGCTTCTGTTTTTTTGTTAATTTCGTCAATAAGTTTTATTAAGAAGAAATTTAGCTGTCTTAGTGTTTTTTACTCTCTAATGTCCTGAAGAAGCTTTTGACCTATAAGGAAGAAGCTTCGATTCAAGTGATATGAAAAAATCTCATGTCCTTACGTGTAGCAAAGTGATCAGAAAGAGTGTGTTTAAAATGTAAAAAAATATAAAATGATTTGATTTATAAATTAAATTTAATTAAATCTTGTGTTTGAAATATTAAAAAATAAGAAATGATTTAATTTTTAAAATTTTATGAATTTCAATTTTTTGTTTTAAAATTTTTATTAAATTTGATAAGATTTGATTTGATTTGAAATAAATAGAATATTTTATTCTTAGTAATTATTTTTAATTATTTCTCATAAGGATTAAAATGTAATATAATAAAATTAAATAAAATTAATTTTTATTTTAATAAATTCTAAACATAAAATTTAATCTTCAAATTAATTCAAATCTTATTTTTTTAAAATTCTAAACATAAAATTTCAATTTTAAATAAAATAAAATAAAATTATTTCTTATTGTTATTTATTCCAAACACAACTTGAGGGACGAATATGATTGATAATTTCTTTTCATTAAAGAAAGATGAGGAAAATAAGGGAATGTTAGATTTTGCATTTTGTTAGAATCATAGAAGCCATAAGTATTTTTAACTTACCGTGGTTGAATTATTTGTTTCGTTCTACTCTTTCCTGCACTTTGAGGGTTTGAATAATATGAATTACAATGTAATCTTTCTAATTGCGGTGTTTCATGTTCCCTGATAAAAAGATTGAGCTGTGATTTGTTAAGCAGAACTATATTGTATGTGAAGTTGCTTTGATCAGACTAAACATGCTTAAGCTCAAATTTAATTGGTGCAGCCTGTCTTTTAGGAGACAATTAGACACATAGGTACTCACAGACTGTTTTAAGCTATTTGAGTTGGAGAATTATTGCCCATGCTCCAAGAGATTCTCAAGCCCCGTAGAAATGCCAAGAACTCTTCACGTAGATTAGTTGAGACATCAATAATGGGGGTTTGTATTTAACGTATTAAACCGCCAAGAGCGATCTTTCACTAATAACATATGTAGGACTTATTTGTGACATTGTGGATGTCGTGCATATCAGTCATATGGACTTTCATTTTAATTTAACTCCAAAATAATCTTTTTCAAGGGTTAAGAGTTAAAACTAATAGCATGTTTGGAAAATTTTATTTCTCAGTTTCAACAATTTTTTTTTGTTGAAAAAAATATATTTTAACAGTATTATAATATATTTGTCAAAATTAATTTTAATTTTTACATGAAATACAATACATTATAAATAAATTTTTTAAGTTAATTTTCATAATGCTAAAAATTAAAGTTTATAATTTTAATTTATAGATTTTTTTATACTTTGAGATGTAAATATTAATTTTTTTAATTAAATAATTTTTGTAATCATTTTATATATATTTTAATAATTTAATGCATAAAAGTGATTTTTTATATCATTTAAATAAATCAAATTATCTTAAAATTACTTTTTAACTAATGAATCCAAAAATAAAAATGAATTAATTATAAAAAAATGTATTCAATAATCAATTATTAAACATAATCAAATTTTCACATTTTTCTCACACATTAAATCTTTGGTTAGGTTGAGACAAGGATATCTTTTAATAATGAACTTTATTATATTCTCTTAAAATATTTTTTTAATAATCCTCTCATTATTTAATAAAAAAATATTAAATAAAAAATTAAATACAATCAATATGTTAAAAATATAAAAAGTATTTAATATATTTTTTATTTAATAATTAATAGGATTATTAGGCGGATGAATTAGAAATTAATCATTTTCTTTTAATAATTATCTTCTTTAACATTTAATATTTACATTTAATATTTGATGCTCCTCATTCGAATGCGGCTTGTTTAATACCACCCCATTACTTGTTGATTTTCATAGCATAAGTTTTAAAAAAAAAGCTAATACTACATGGATTAATAGTATTTTATTCTAAAACAATTTCATCCCAATCATTTCAAATTTTTTTTTACTGTAAAAGAATTTTTTCATTGTTTTTGAACGGCAGAATTTTTATAAAAGGTGACGTTAAAGAAATAAAATACACAAATAGCTTTAAATACAATTCTCATTGTTAGATCTTCTTATAACCTAAATTAAAATAATCATCACATTACCTTTTTTATACTATTTTTTATATTAATTAATGAAATATAAATTTATAATTAATTATGTATATTAATTAATTAATTAAAAATTAATTATGTGTTATTAAATTAATTTTATATAAAAAAAAATAATGTAAAAAAATGACGTAAAAAAAATTAATATTGTGAACTAAATTATAATTAAAAAAAAAAGAAGCAAAACCATTGATCCTAGTCTTCATCATCCTGTCGTTAGGTTGGATTCCAATTTCCAAATCAAAGCAGGTTGCCCCCCTCCCTCCACTCCACCACTGCTAGTGCTCAAATTTGAAGCTTTTCTTTCAATTTGGAGTTGAACTGAAAGGTTGTCTATCATCACTAATTGATTTCAATCCATCTTGCCCAAAATAACGCCTCGTTGCTGTCTCCGTATCATGTTCAACTCCCATCGCTACAGAGCCCTTCTCTATCTCAAAGGCATCACTTTCCCAACAACATCACCAACCCATGAATGTTACCCTCTTTTCCACAGATACCCATCACCATTTTCTCTGCATTTCTGCACAGCCACTTCAATTGCAGCCTCCTACCTCATCGACAACCTTGGCTTCTCACCAGAATCTGCTCTCGAAGCTTCCAAGAAACTTCGTTTCAAGACCTCACGAAAGCCCGATTCGGTTCTCAAATTCTTCAGAAACTGGGGTTTCTCAAATTCCCAGTTGCACGATATGATTAGAAAGGTACCATGGCTGCTTGCTTGCCAACCCCACAAAAGGGTTTTGCCCAAGTTTGAATTTTTACTTTCCAAAGGAGCTTCTGCCTCTGACATTGTCTTATTAGTGACCAAGACACCCAGATTCCTAGCTCCAAGCCTGGAGAATCATATAATCCCTACATATGAATTGTTACATAGATTCTTGCAATCTGATAAAGTGACCATTGCTTGTATTCTTCGCCACACGCCTTCCTTTTGTTCTCGCCTCATGACGCTTAATATCAAATTGTTGATTGATTATGGAGTTTCTGATTCAAACATTGCCATATTGCTTCGTAAGTGGCCTAGTATATTATGCTCTAGCTCAACTCACTTGCTCAACGAATTGCAGGAAGTAAAGGAATTGGGATTTAATCCTTCAAAATCAACTTTTAGTATAGCATTGCTTGCCAAACATACTGTAAGAAAATCCCGATGGGATGAGAAAGTTGATGTCTTTAAGAAGTGGGGGTGGTCCGATGAAACCATTCTTAAAGCTTTTAGGAGGCAGCCTAACTGTATGTTATCATCCAGTGACAAAATTAATGCAGTGATGAGTTTTTGGGTCAATCAGTTGGGTTGGGATGCACTGGCCCTTGTCAAAGGACCAACTATTTTTGGATATCATTTGGGGAAAAAGATCATCCCAAGGGCTTTTGTTGTCCAGTATCTACTTGCAAAAGGTTTGATAAACAAGAATGCCAGCATTTTATCACCATTTAAAATTTCTGAGGAGATGTTCCTGCAAAAGTATGTGAAATGTTTTAACGATGAGGAAACATCTCATTTACTAAAGCTATATCTTGAAAAAATGAATATTCAAGATAACAGGGAAGATGGTTGTATCCAGCAATTGACAAATGCTTAACTTCTGAGTACGTACTTCAATCTATTATGTTTCTTCATATCATCCTAGTATTTGTTCTAGTCCTATCTAATCCTGGATTACTACTTATTTGAATGAATTGTTTCATACTTTCATTTACCGAATTGGAACCTTTATTCATTTTAGTCACTGTTCTTATGTTCTAATCTATATTAATAACTTGATGTTTTATAAATAATTGGTCTAAGAGTACAAATAGCCTTGTGGTTAGAGATTACCTTTGTATGCTAAACTGATTCACCTTCCTTGTCTGTCTGTTTCATTACATATATTATTTTTTCTTTTCAGGGAAATGGGAAGATTCAATGTCACATATTATCAGGAATTGTGGGATTGGCAAGTTGCTTGAATTTCTAGCAGTTTTGTTGGCTGGGCTTGGGGTGCAAGAAGCTAAACAAATCAAATATCTTTTTTCCCTTGGTTGGTAATTCAATTTCAGAATGAGTAGAATTGACTAAAAAATAAGAAATCCTCGTCCATCCTAGGGGAAATCTGAGTGATTGAATAGTTATTTAGATGTTTTGTCTGGGAATTTTGATGTGATAGCTTTTCTATACACTATTTAGGATACCATCTTCTATATCTTTAAGTCTTGCTGAATGAACAGCTTTTTTTGTAATGAGATGCAGATAGGAGTGCTCTTTTGCTTCTTGTTATCACATTTATGATCAATAATTTGATATCAATTTTTATGCTTTAGTATACACTGCTTTATTCTCATGTACATGCACAGATTAAAAAAAAAAATCTCATGTACATGCAGTTTGCTTACTTTTGCAAACAATGTTTATTTGGCCTCCTTGGATTCAACTGTGTGTCAGTTTCTTGAGTATATTTTGATGGAGATTTTTATTTTTATTTTTTCGGTATGTTACTACTACTAGTCTTTTGCATAATCTCAAAATTTATAGGATTGGCTTGTTGCTTAAGACTGTTAAGATCTTTCGCCCGCTGTGCTTGGATATGATGGAGATATTGGTGAAGATAGCAAAGCTCTTTTCTTGGGTCAAGCCATGACAAGATGACTATGTTTGAGTTATTGAGCAGTTGTTTATCAGCTATATGTGGTAAATATCTGGTGTGACAGTTTATCTTTAGAGATGGGTAAGTTTGGAGGAGGGGATATTAGCTGAGGACCTATTTATTTGCTGTATTCAGTTCTATTAAACCAGGAGCTTACTTCCTGCTTCAGTTCAGTTTCACTGTTCATTCTTCGAAAGGTTTAATTAAGAAAAAATTTAGCTCGCTTACAATGTTTTTGACTCTGAAATGGTGTCCCAAAAGAAGCTTTCGTCTTATAAGGAAGAAGCTTCTCTGTGATCTATGATGCACAAATACGGGTACGGATATCGGATACAACACATGTATGGTATGGGGATACAACTTTAGTTAAAATATTAAACTAACATTTATCAAGTATACAAATATCGGGTATGTATTGGACACAGGTATGACAAACATTATGAAGTACTCGTGCTTCATAGTTTGCGATTCAAGTGATATGATGAGTATTGATGTCCGTATTTGTAGTAAAGTGATCAATAAGGGGCCAATATGATCGACAAATTCTTTTCATTGGAGAAAGAGGAGGAAAATGAGGAAATGTTAGATGTTGCATTTTGATTGAATCACAGAAGCAATAAGGATTTATAACTTAACTTACCCTGGTTGACTAATTTGATTTTGTTCAACTCATTCCTCCACTATGGGGGATCTTAATAAACTAAATTACAATGTAAGATTTCTTATTGTGGTGTTTCAGATTTCAGATTTCCCTGATTAAAGATTGAGCTGTGAATTGTTATGTAGAACTACATTGTATGTGAAAGTGCTTTGACTAAACAAAAATTCAAATTTAATTGGTGCAACCTGTCTGTCAGACACATAGGTACTCACAGAATGAGTAATTTACTCTCCATGTCGACTGAAGCTGATAGTCCATTTTTATCTGCAGAGGTATGCCGTTACTTGTAGTTGTAGCTTTATTACTCAGTCTGCTGTTATAATTTCATGCTCTTAATTATTTTACTGAAATTTGGTTCTTGATATAGCTTAGTGGCATTGATTCATCCATGTAATAGATACATCTAGTGGAATGATGTTTGGTTGTTGTAATATTTGTCAACTTTTGGTAAAGCTGTTAGATTCTTGTACTGTATAAAGATACTTCCTCTGTCACCTTCAAATTGGCGTGGAAGCTCCTGTGGGCTTGCACGTGGATGCAAATTTGTCTGGAGACCATCCATTCTGATGTTTGAAGGAGTTTGACGCATATTACAACGATAATTTTCCTTATATTTGTAATTTAGCCACACCTGTAGCCTAGCAATACCATGCTGGATTGACCGTGGTTCTTGGTTGGAAATGACAGTTCTATATGATTGTCACAGGATTGGCTAATGGCCTTCCTTTATATTCGACATAGTTTTGCTTTGAGATTATGTGAAAGTAAAGTTTGGGTCATGCCCTTATTGCCCTAGTCGTAGGTTGTAACAAGAAGTAGCTGGTCTTGAACACTATTTGCTTGGCTGTTTTGAGCTGAGGTCTACTACATGATTCTTATTATTTTCATTGCTTATAAATCATGGATTTTGACCCAGAGTTCTGATTCGGGTAATGAATATATTGCATTTCTGGCTAAATTTTTTTGTAACTAGAGATGTAAATGAGTCGAGTCAAGTTGAGGACTTGAAGTTTAGACTTGGTTTATGAAAAAAATAAGTTGTTCAAGCTTGATTTGTTTATTTAAACAGGTCACATGTAAAACTTGAGTTCGGTTTGTTTAAAAATATGAAAGTTTGAGTTCGGTTTGTTTAGTTCGTTTATGACTTGATTATTTATTTTTCTTTAATCAAATTTCTTTAAAATATTTTTTATTTTTAAAAATTTATTAAGTTGATAATTAGTAAACATCTTTATAGTAGAAGATGAATGAAAAATAGAAATAAAGATTTTTTTCAAAATTTTATTACATAAAATGATAAAAATTCATAGTCTTTCACTATTACAAAAGAAATTTTAAAATAAATTTGAACACATAAAATTATTCAACATATTTTTATAATGAAATTATTTTTTTTTGTGCACGAAGATAATTGTATATACTTATTGTTAATTTTTTAAAAATATTTATTAAGATAAATAATTTTAACAATCTTATAATTTTTATTTTCTTATTAATTATGATAATTTTTTTCTGTATTTTATATATATATATATATATAATTGAATTATTTGTGAATTTTTAATGTTGAGTTTATAAATTTTGAGCTTAGTTCATTTATATAATTGAACTTAAATTAAAACTTTAACTTGCTTATTTAGTTAAACAAATAAGTTTGATTGAATATTTAATAAGTCGAATTTAAATAATTCAACTAAATTGTGTTTGCTCTAACTGTCATTTTGCCATTCTGTAACCATGGGAATGGCATTGGGCGGGACTAGTGGTTTATTGGTAGACATTGTTTTATCATCACATCAAGGAAAAATTACAATGATGTTGTCTTCATCCAATTTCTTCTCCGATCTCCATGCTCATATGTATAGAGGCTTGCAGTCATATAGTGGTGGTAGAAGAGAAAGCCAAGCTGTTGACAGTAGTTAATTATCACTCTAAATTCAATGTAACAATAATGTAGACGCATAATAATAAGAAGGATTCATATGATGGTTTAATCAATTTGGCCCTTTATTTTTCATGTTGACCTAAACTAATAGTCACTGCCTAAGATTGTAAGAACTGAATTATTGAGCAGAAGATTACAGTAAACACTTACTAAAATTGCAGGTTCTTGGTGACCATTAAGAGCATATCGATTTAAGGTATTATTGGATTTTGAATGTCTTGCGTTCTTGTCCATCGATTGATTTTACTTGTTACAGCAACTTAATTATTTAATTCCCTTAAAAATTCGTTGAAATACAAATATATATATATAGAGGTATATATAGTGAGAGAAATTTTTATTGTGAGATGGTGAGATGAGTAAATCTTGATCATATAATTATACATAAATAATTAAAATTAAAAATTATTTAAAAATCATGTAATTACTTAAAAATATCACATATATTTATATTTTAATATTAATTATTTATAAAAAATTTAATGATTAAAATTTATTTCTTTTATTTTTTACAATAAACACTTCTTTCACCATATATTTTATATAAAAGATTTGTAAAAAGTTTATATTATATATATATACTTCCTATATATATATTTGTAAAAAGTTTGTCAGAATTTGTTTAAAATATAAAAATGATTATTTAATTCCATCAGAAAGTAATCTTTTTAAACCTATTCTGGTTCTGTGTCGAGTCATTTTCGTTGACAGAATGTTAACTTTTCTCTGAGCGTGAGATATACGTGATTGGGAAATGTTTTATGTAATTGAAAATATATATATTGTATTTATATTATATGTTAATATAAGAAGTATATTAAATTTTTGTATATAAATATAATATTTTTGTGATATATAAAATAATTTTATGAGTGAATTAAATAAAATTATATCTATTTTAATTAACCAGATTCTTTAAAGACTCATTGAGAATATAAATTAAAAACATTACGTTGATAAAACAATTTAAAATTGTAGCTATGATGCCAATGCAAATTGACTTAATTGGTTTAGAGTATGTTTAGAAATATTTGGACTAAATTTTTTATTTTTTTTTAAATTTATTTTAATAGTGTTATAATATATTTGATAAAATTAGTTTTAGTTTTTATATAAAATTTAATGAATTATAAATTTTTTTTCATAAAAATAAAAATTAAAACTTATGATTTTAACTTATAAATTATTTTTTATAATTTGAGATATAAATATTATTTTATTTTTGATTAAATATTTTTTAATTATTTTATATTTATTTTAATAATTTAATATATAAAAATAATTTTTTATATTATTTAAATAAAATAAATTAATTTAATATTATTTTTTATTAATATATTTAAATATAAAATTAATTTAATTATAATATATTATAATAAAAATATTTAAATAATAATTAATTATTAAAATAATCAAATTTTTACAAATCCGTAAGCATGCCGCAACACAACAAAAGGTTGATCTCCTATACATTTCATTCTTTCCGGAAGTTATCTCAAATACAGATTTAAAAGTTTTAGATAATGTTTTACCGTTACGCCAGTAATCTCCCTTAGCAGTCATTCTTCCATATAGAATTTCCATGATGTCCAAGGGCTATGGCCTATGGGTGAATGGTCTAGGACTTTTGAGTGAGTAACCATGATGTAAACGCTTTTATGCAGGCACTTGTTTCATATTATGAGAGTAAATAAATGCTAAGAAGAAGATGGGAAAGGTTTGCAAGTACAATAGCCCTAGGCTATGATCTAAGACCTAACAGTTGGCAAATGCATGCAACTTACTGTTATGTCAACCATTAATACTATAAATTAATGGATGAAATTGTTTCATCCATCATTTCGCCCATAATTTAAAAAATTTGGTCCATTAATTTATCCTCCCTTGAGGTTTCTGTAACCAAAATGCTTGTGTACCTAACTTTTTCCTTAATTAGTATTTTAACCTCTTCGTTGCACAAATTATTATTAAATTAAATTAAATGTTTAATAAATTATATTTAATATTATCAATTTTAGTTATGGTTTTTTAATTTTACTTTAAATTTATAATAGAATATAAATTTAAAATTTGAAAGAAATAAAATATAAAAGTGAACACTGATAATAAAGATATTAAATTTGATTAAAATTTTAAAATATAAAAGTGTACAATTTGTTTAGACAAACCTTAACTACCTCATTAATGATTTCATATATTAACACTCTTAATAGGTTCAAAATGTCTTAAATAAATTTTTAAATAAATAAATATAATATGAAAACATATGTAAAAAAATAAAATAGATTTAGCCACTTTAATGTAACTTGAAATACTTAATTTTTTAAAAAAAAAACACCAAATTATTGTTAACATAATTATAATTATTCAAATAACAACTTTAGTCTTCTAGCATGATAATTAATCACTATTCTCCATCTTGACATGATAATTATATTAGAAAGAAGATTTAGTAACTAATTGTATATAATAACATTAAATCTGCACTTTAGGCCCAGAAAATATATACAATGTAAGAAGTTGCATTTCCATCTGTCTTATCATTCATACTCATAGATGGAGAAAACGAATTGTCCTTTTTGCATGTGTACAAAGTAATTGTTAACTTGCTAATTCATCATTTTTTGAAAGAGAAAAACTCAAAATTTTAAATAATACTTCATGGAGATCATAAATATTCATGAAAAATTGGATAATGTTGGGATCAGTGCAAACTTTTTGGACATTATAATTTATAGTGTAAGGATTATTAATATTTGATTCCTTTACAATGAATTTGAACAAAACTTTTTCTTAACCAATTCTTTAACCTCTTGAGGATATTATTAGGGATCTCCTCCCTGGAAACATGATGAAAATGGAATAAGTTTATGTTTAACATGAAGAAAATGTTCACAACACATAGTAACAAACAATTAATTTGTTTAGGATGAAATATTTCACTCGTGCATTAACACAACAGTATAAAGTCTTGATTGTAATATCCAGAAGTTTCTCTGCTTCCTTATTAAAAAGAATGAATGAAGAAAAGCTAGTATGATCCATGACAAACATTTCAAGTTTAAATCTTTAAAGTAAGTTGGAACAACTCAATTAAAAGAATCAATATTATATACAACAATTAAATGAGGAGGTCAAACATATTTTCATGCTTTTACTAATTCTATGTGATGTCAATATAAGTATATCATGTATAAATTTGGTTTGCCAACTTCATTTAGCTTCCTAACATTTATGAATTAGAAAAAATGTTGGCATGAAGGTTTGTAAGACTTACATTATAGTATATGTGAAAAAAGTTTGTCGTATGACCTGTAATACCATTTCAATGTTGAATCTTTCTTGCTGTGCTTCAAGGTCTTTAGCAACTCTAGTGGTGCATTTACCACTTAGGCACCCATTGTAACACTATTTTGACATTTTTGCCAACTTCTTTATCGTTACTAGGACGACAAATCTCCCGTTCTGATTCATGTTGTTAAATTATGAGATTTTCTTTATAATTTAATGCTTAATGTTTAATAATGAGAAATGAAGTTGTGTTTATCTTATGAACCTCTTTCAATTCATCCAATGTCTTCGTTGGACTTTACCGTATGAAATTATCTTTAATATAAATCTTTTGGCTGACAGAAAACACAGTTCTTTAGGGATGCATATGACAATCCACAAATTATTCCCATCTTTTATTTTCTTTTAGATTTATTTTTACAAAAAATAACTTAATTTGCTTTCTTTCAGGTATACAATTTTGAGTAGAAATTCAAATACATTTCTTACTACTTATTTATATAACATACATGTCCTATTGACACTTAAAATTCAACGATGCCTTCCTTTGAAGACGACATCAATTTGTGCTTTCATAAGGCAAATTACCTATAATGAAATGCTATAGCAATGAGACAAATGAGGGAAGGTTTCAAAGTTTCTTTACTTGATCACCTGCAAATTATGAAAGTTTTAAAAAGTTAAAAGTTTTCAAAACGCCACCCAATATACAAAAAATCAATAAGGTGAAAGAAAAAAAAATTGCATATATTACCTTCAAAAGAGTATAAATCAAATTAGCAGTGAAAATGTAGAATAATAGTCTTTATATAGAAAAGCAACTACTTTTGATGACCTGCAATTTGAAATTGAATATGAAATTAATTATAGATTTTGATTGATTTACTAATGAGCAAAAATAGAAAGGAAAATTTAATTTTTATTGAAAAAAATCCTTTCCTAATCGAATATGAAATTTATTTCAATAATTATCAAATTTGACTAACAAAATTTTATTGCAAATGAACAAAATCAAATATTAACATAATGATAATGAATTAAAAATAGAATTAAAGCAATTTAAGCAAATCAATCAAACAATCAGAATATTTTACAAACAACAATGAATAAAAATTATCAATTAAAGCAAATCAAATCTAGAATTAATATAAAAAAGTGATTGCTTTTGACTACCTGTAATTTGAAATCGAATATAAAATTAATTACAGATTTTGATTGTTTGACTAATGAGCCAAAAAAGAAGGAAATTTCAATTTTTATTGAAAATTTTTTCTTCCTAATCAAAAAAAGATTATATTTTTAGTAGATTTTTTTGGAATTAAGGGTGTGGTGGATATAATTTGAGTGACTATTATTGCAGGAAGAGGAAAATGTGGAGAAGGCTAAAGCAAAGAGAAAGAGGGTAGAAGAGGCTCAAAGTACTAAGGAGGGTATTAAACAGAGTTCCAATTCATCATATGAGCCTAAGAACTATGGTTTCAATAATAGTGCTGTGTCGAGGAGGATTGAAATTGGTTTCTTCAGTAAAATTCCTCCTAAGCTTTTCCATCGCATCCTTAGATTTTTGTCCTTCGAAGTTACTTACACTAACTTTTGAGCAAAGTTTTTTATAAAAAAAGAAAGAAAGAAGAAGAAGAAGAGAGAAAACCCTTTAATGTGATTTTGTTATTTTTTCCTATTTTAATAATTTTATAATTTCTAATTTTAATTATTAACTGGTTTGAAAGTGTTTTTATTTTCATATATGACAAGAATTTTTTGGGCATGATTTTTTCAATGTGACAATATATTTACACTTTTCATTTAAATTATTGCATAAAATGTCACATGATAATTTTTTGAAGTATGTATTTACTGCATGATATTATTTTATATATGTACTATCATATCAGAGTAATACATGTTATAATTTGAAGACAAATATTTTCTCTTTATATATTATATGATACTATTGTCGTTGATGCCCAAATTTGTTACTTTGAAGCACAAATATATATTTCCAGCAACAACCAAGAAGAAACAAATGCTTGCTTCGTGACTTGCTATTGAAGAATCTATATTTTCAACAAGAAAGAAATAGAAAAACGATGTCGTTTATTATTTATTTAATTAAAAAGTTAAACATAATATCATTTGCTATGTCATATACGCTATGCAAGCAAATATTTATTATATTTGATGTTATGTAGACAAATTGTAGTTTTTATTTTTTATTTTTCCAAATCATTTCATAATTTGATAACAGAAAAAAATGTGATATTATACAATAAAGATTTCAAAAAAAAAAAAAGAAGTGTTGTACATTTAATCAGGCATGATAGCGATAATGTTTGCCAATTATAATTGCTAGACACAAGAAAGTGGTATTCGGTATGATTGTTGTATTATTAATAGATAGTGACTTATCCCTTTGTTTGGATGTGGAGAGAAAATGGAAAGAGAAAAAATAGAGAGAAGAAAAAATAAAGAGAAAAAGGAGAGAAAGAAAATGAGAGTTGAATAAAAAAAAAAAAGAATATAATATATAATTATATGAAATGATATATTTATTTTTATTGAATATATAATTGAATATAAATATATTATTTTATATTTTTAAATTAAATATTTTTAAAATTATATTAAGTAAATAAATACATTTTATAAAAATTATTAATTTAAAAAATAATTATTAAATTTAAATTATAAATTAAATATAAAATAATTTTTTTAAAAAAATTCATTTTTCCAATTTTTTTTCATTTTTTCTATACATTTCCCCCCACCCACCGACTCATTCTCCAGCGTTTCCCCTCCCCTTTCTTTCTTCATCCTCATCTCTCCCCCTCATTCATTCCTCCACTTACCCCACCAACCCTCCAAACACTCCCCCTCCCCTTTCTTTCTTCATCCTCATCTCTCCCCCCTCCTCCTCCTTTCTTTCTTCCTCCTCATCTCTCCCCTCTCATATTCATTCCCCACCCATCAACCATCCCCAAAACCAACCACTCCACGCACTCCTCCACCACCCACCTTGCTACTACCTCCCCCACCAACCAAAGAACCACTTCAAGTCTCTGCAACAAGCAAAACGAAAACAAAGAAAAGGGGGGTTATAGTGGAGTTCGGAACAGTGGAGATCGGATCTAGGATTTGCAGTGGTGGGTCGTGATGCGACGTTGCTGAGCGGTGGCTAGCGGTGCAAGGAGGTGAGAAGCGGGCCGCGTGGAATGGTGCAGTGCGATGCAGGAGCGGATCTATTGCGTGCATCGAAGACCGAGAGCGGCGCGGCAATCGCGAACCGTGTCAGCGACGAGCGGCGGAATAATGGCGTGACGGCAGGGACGCGATGGAAGAAGATGGTGGGGGTATAAGAGTCAATCTCTCAATCTCCCCCATTTTCTTCGCACCAGAGGGGAGAAAACTTTTTACGTGGGTCTCACAACATTTTTTTCTTTCTTGCCTGTTTTCTTTACACATCCAAACCGGAGAAAATGGAATAATCCTCTCATTTTTTCTCCTCCCATTTTCTTTTCACTCATTTTCTCTTAAAACAAACAGAGCGTACATGTCTTAAGTACAGACATGAAAATTTATTGTCTCTTTTTATATTTTTAATAATCTAATACAGCCAAAGATATTCACCTTAATGTTGAATTGGATAATAAATCTCCATTGTCCACATCATTTTATGATAAAATTACTATAATTAAGTCATTGCAATCATAGTGAAAGATTTTATCCACTAAGCTGATTGGTATTTTCATAATTTGTCATGACTTAATAAATGCATATAATTAGCTAATTATACAAAAAATGACAGATAGAGAGTGTCAGATAGACATTGGCTTTCCAACCCATCCCCCAAGTCTGCAAAATTTTTGCATTGGATCCAATTATTTTGAATCGATATCTCAAATCCAGGGCCCAATAGGAACACCCTAATTTGGCCAGCCCATGGCAGCTCCGGCCTGCTTGAGTTTGGATGATTGTTGGCCCAACTTTTAGAAAAACATTAAATCCTAATAGAATTCTCTCTTAATGAGGATAATTAGGGATTAAACCTCTTGATAACTACCAAATCCTAATAATAGGCATAATAAAATAATTGTATCTCTTCATATACTACTTTCATTGCAAGTAATCGCATACTATAAATACAAGATTAAGTCATGTATACATCTACTGTCATATATTTCTCTCTTCTAATACAAAACCCTAACTTGGGCATTAAAATGTCTTGTAAACCACCTCCCTCTCCGCCCTTGTGAGGTCTTGCAAACCATCCCTTCTTCACCATTATTGCACAAGGAGGAGCCACCGCTTTAAATTGAATCAGGTACGTCATCCTTAGTTTCCCATGTAGAACACTTGTCATGTTAAATTTTTATATGAGAAGATCTACCCCGAATTTCGGCATATTCTATTGACCTATATATTGGGCTATAAGAGCCACATAAAAAAAATAAAATAAAATTGAGTAACGCTTCTCGCTTGTTATTTTTGTTCACATCTTTTTACTCGTGCATGAGTGGGAACATCTTAATATAGGTATGCTAAGAGTTGTGATAGGACCAACACTAATCATATAGTGGAAATTATAGAAATGCAAAACCATGTGAATGAAAGTGTACGTCACAAGCATTAATAAAAAATATTTGACAAATTTGTATCCTCTTACCCTACCTGGAATTTGTCCCCATGCAAAACAAAGCCCATCTTGGATGCAGTTGCTGGCTGCTCAATTCAAGACAAAGCTTCAGTTACCAATGCATTAAAAAATAACACGTAGTATTTCTTTGATTACAATTTGTCCAATTTCATATGAAAAGAATACTTATAATAAACTGAACAAAAAACTAGTGATGATGAAGAGCCCTTTTGTCCATGCTTGGGAAATTGGAGAGGGTTTGAAGCTATTTGAGAATTCAGTACCAAAATCATCTAACCAGGACAAACTAACTTTCCTCCTAAAGTCATTGCAATGCAAGTTGTTACATTTCACCTAAGACCAAACAACTAACACATGATAATGAATTCCAAGAAGATGAAAAAATCATGCGATCTTTTGAACAAAAGGGTGCAGGGTGGGACCTATTAGATCATTTTTTTTTCACCTACTCCTGAGAACCTTTTTATGCCTAAGATTCAACCGGGAATTATATGCGTGGGTCACCCTACTTGACCCTTCCCATCTTCAAGGATAATTTATTGGCATCTACCTACCACAATAGCAAAGTCTCCAAAACTCTCACTTATACGCCATGACCCTTCATATCAGCCAGTGTTTCTCTACCTGCAAACGTCATAATTCATCTGCATCAGTAAAGTGTTATGGGCCTCCAATTAAAAGGGGTTTCTGGTACCCAAAAATGGAAGGGTTTCCCTTTTCATCAATGCTAGTTGGGTTTCCAATTTTTCACAATACCCTCATATAAAACAACAAAACCAGAACTTGAAAGAATCTTTGAAAAGTCAAGTCATATATTATTAGACTCAAGAATTGAGAAAATATTAATGTAATTTGAAAGTAATATTTTTAATGGTTGAGATCTTAGCTAAACTTAATTATATAATATTTTAAATTTAATACAATGATATGTATGATTACGATCAGGATTTTCTCCTCTTAGTAGAATAACATCCTCTCTTTTTTTACGCTTTAGTAGAATAACATAGTGTAGAAAAGAAAAAAACACAATTTGTTTAAAATATAATTACTAAATCTGATAATCTTTTACAGCGAGTTTTTGCATAATAAATTTTGTGTCTATTTCTCTTTAATTGGATAGTCCTATAACAAGAGAAGATTGTATGATTATGTTGTGCTGTGTTATATTTTTACTGAGGTAAAATATTCTCATATTACATAACAATTTCTCCAAGAATTGTCAAATGGCTTAATCAAAGTAAACTTTTATAATATCAGATGCTTAAAAGGTGCTATTTCCGGCTGCAGGGTCTGTTATTGGTTGCAACTTGTAACAATATAAGGAGGCCAAAGAGAATGGCAACAACAAAACGTACTTAATTCCATTTAAAATTTTAAATTTAAACCTCAAAAGATTAAACAAGAAAAAAAAACGTTATGGCCAAATGGCCCTAGTCCTTCTCAAGTGGTGCCATGTGGAGAGATTAACGTTAACCTCTCCATCTCTCTCTACTTGTTTGTTCCCACCAACTGATCCAGTTCCAAAAATCTACTCCGCAACGCTTGCTCTTTTATTCTAAACCGCTCCACCTTTGTTATTAGTTATTACAGCCTTCTCAAAACCAAGAAAAAACACAAACACCACGTTCACTATTTGTAGCCCCTTTCCACGTTTTGTCAGTTCTACCTCCATATCATTCTCAAACGGGGAGAATGGGACAAGAATCAGATTACAAAGCCAAGTTGGTATTGGAGATTTGCTCCATGTCCACCCGTTCAGTTGTATGTGCTCATAGACTTCTCTCAAACCCAGCTAATGCACCTTTTATTGATTGGTATTGCATTCTTGGAGTAAGTATTTGACCCTTTCTTGTTGATGCAAACTTAGCAACAGTTTTGTTCTTTTATATGATGCAAATATCTTCATATTGAGTTCTCATAGGTGGAAGAAAATGCAGGAGTAAATACCATTCGCAAGCAATACCATAAACTTGGTAGGTTTAAATCATTTTATGGTTTTGTGCAATCTGCATTCTCTCTCTCTCTCTCCCTTGAATAACGAGGATTGTCTTTTGCTGCAGCCTTGCAACTTCATCCAGATAAGAATAAACACCCCAAGGCTGAAATTGCATTCAAGCTTGTCTCTGAGGTTAGTTTTTTATCTTGTTTGTTTTCCCTTTTATTGGTTAACTTTTGAGTACTTCAACAATGAGCATGAAATTCTTAGTAAAATGGAATAGAATCTCAAGTTATCAACCTCTGCCTCCATGTTTTCTGTAGGCATATACATGTCTATCTGATGCAGCAAAAAGAAAAGCTTTTAACTTAGAGAGGTATAAGAACTTGTGCTTTGAGTGCAACAGAATCCCAAATACTTCTTGCAGTGTCCCTGGCAATTCCAATGGTTCAAGTTTCAAGGCATGGAATATTAACAGCAGGTCAAGATCTTGTAAAGTTTGGAGAAATATTAGGGACATGAGAGAAAGATTGAAGGAGGAAGCTAAGGTGATAGAGAACTGTTTGCGAGCAAATTCAATGTCAAGGAAAGAATCTCCACTCTACAATCCAGCTGAGTATCTACATAGAAGCAGGTTTCAGCATAGAGTTGAGAAAGAAATTCCTGTTTTCAATCCATCGAACTACTTTTACCAAAGCTATCCTCATCCGAGGAGCCATGTTTACAAGAATTCTGAGACATGTTGGTACTTGCAGACAGAAAATATAGTGCACAATGACAAGGAAGGAGCTAAGTACGCCTCCCCCGTTTTTGAGGTCAAATCACAAAGGAGTATGTTCAGAAGCAAATTTGCTTATGTCCCATCACAAAGTTAGCTTAAACATTTTCACATTCAATTAAAGCAATGCGGTTAACATATTCTGGCTTCTTTAAAGGACTAATTTCATTATGAATTTGTCATGAGCTATGCGACTGCTTTAGAACCTCCAAGAGTCAAAGTGCATTGACTATTTTAAAATTTAGGGGCCTACATAGCCTGAAAAATATAATAAAACAGCTAACTACCAACACATATACATCGTACAATAGCATCAGTTTTTGTTATGGCAATCACAAAATTGCTGCAATTGAAAGCATGCATACATAAATTATTACTTAAAGTAACATCAATGAACTTGCATGTCATTCCTAATCTTTTGACTGTCTAAATTACAACAACTTTCTCAATACAGAATTTAGTTTGTCTTTTAACTCAATTTCTACAAATCCAGAAAAGAACTGACTATGGCCTCCACAGCATAACTGAAACGTGTATCAGGTAATGATCACTGTGTGCCAACCCTGTCCCATTGAGATATAGTTCCCTTCTCAATCCACCATACCTGATAATTGTTCAGTTGCTTGTTCTCTGGCTTCCGATTTTTGAGAATTCCATTATCAATTAAAGGCTGCAGCCCATAAACACAGTAATACAAAAGAAATTTGTAAATAAATATCTTTTATTTAAAAATGTAATTTAATCAGTAATAAAATATTTAAGGAAAGGGGAAAGGGGCAAACATGCATATAAAACACAAGTGAAAAATGGAAAGATAATAAGTTACTAGAAGGAAAGCTGTAGCAACCCACCTGAGCAAGTCCAGTCTTGATCAATAGCTCTTGCCTTCTAACAGATGGGTCTTTTTTCCCACTCTTAATTAGGCGTGAGTCATCAAGAGAATTTTTATCTTAGATTAGATTCATCCACTGCCATTTTGATGTCTTCCTTGAATTCCTTGTCACTAAGGGCAACCTTTAATGTTTTGGTCTAAGAGCTTACTTCTCACTGATCCTGATGGCAAGCAAAATGAAGAGTGTGATTAATGCAGCAGTTTTTAAAGTCTAGAAACAGAAAAGATAGGATGAGAAGTAACCTTGAGAGACAAAGAAGGTGTAGATGAATTCAGAGGAGCAAGATCAGGACTGAATAGCTGAATAATTAGGATGCAGCTAGGACACAGTCTAATGCTGTACGTGTAAACCACAACTAACCTTAGATAGGCTGGGCAACAAAACCTAGTCACATAGTCAAATTCCTTACCAGACATCCATATAGATTATAAGTTATTTTGTCTATGTCACCTTTCATTCCTTTGATGATCTTCTTTCTTTCCTATAATGGGATGTAAAATAGAAGAATAAATCATATGTCAGATTCAATCGTCACAATTACACATTTCTATTAACTAAGAAAGAAGTTGCTGAAGAAACCTCGGCATTCCCATGTTTTACACAAAGAATTCCAATTTGGCTCCATCCCTACCAATCATTCTCACAAGGAATGGACTGGAACTGGATACCTGTTGGTTATTTCTTAGACAGATAGGACTTATAACAAACTCAATTTAGAAAACAGGAGCTATTACCATTGTTATTTGTTGGCTATAACAGCAATCAGAATTACTGGGGGAAGGGAAGATAAGCACCTGATCAGCAATGCTAAAAGCAAAATATTCCACCAACACTCTGTATGATAGAGAGGTCAACTATCCCTTTCTCTAAAATTGGCTGAATCAATAAGTTTTGTGGCAAAATTGAGCCTTTCTATAGACCCGACTTGGAAATTACATCTAATAACCTGACATACAATTAAAAGCTATTGAAAAAAAAAAAACTGGAGCAAGAGGAAAAAACACTATTGTGAGTGTCATACACATCCAGTCAAGACCAGTAAAATCAAGAGTTCAAGTACTACCAATTTAGAGAGAGGCTCGGTTATTGCAAGCAAATATCGCCCTTGACACTGCTCTATATGTTGCTAGCATCATAAAATGAAATTATGAATCAAATCCAACTCATGTAATTAATTACTCATCCACCAAATGTATAAACAAAATTTCTGGGGTTTAAAAAAGTCTATATACTAATAATATAATCAATAAGAGACATCCAGTCAGACAATAACTGCATAAGCTGCAAAGTGCAAACTTTCTTTTCCTGTTTCTAACCGTCCCCAGAAATCCCTGGAAGGAAGCATGCAAATGTATGCAAGTCTCAAAGAAAAAAAAAATGGAACAGATTAAGATCTTCATCTTGCATCCAAGCAATGTAAAATTTGTCATTTCCTTGTCACTAGAGTACTCTGCAGAGGTTGGATATGTCCTTTTCCACGAAATATACTCCCCAAGTCCAAGAGAATAGCTACGTTTTCCAGATTCCAGCAATTAATTTTCCAAAATACGCTATTTATGTTTAATGATTTTATTACAAGACAAGGGAAGTTGACTTTGGCTAAATGCTGAAACATGCACAAGAAGGAGGGCGGATTAGAAGAAAAAGTGACATATAACAAGACTATATGACAAAATATGAAATTAAAAATTGTTTTTTAATCTCTTGAATTTTTCAAGTTGATTAATACCATTGTCCAGCATATTCTACTAAGTGAACAGCATATGCATTGAATGCAAGATTTAGAAAATGCGGGTGAAGCTCTTCAAATACTGCATCTCTTCAGCTTGTGATTTGTAAACAGTGCATAACACAAGTCTATAAAAATTAGGAAGAAAAGAAAATATTAAAACTGCAAGCTGCTGCAAGCTGCACTAGATGAATATGAAACAAAAATAAAAACCTAGAAAAGGAATCCAAATAAAATACCAGAAGAACACGAGAATAAACGTGACACTCTGCAATCTCAGGAGTATTCTCCTTTATTTTTTGTAGAGTTTCTGTCACCAGCCCTTAATTATACACAAGTTCAAAGTAGAACATGAGGAGAAGGATGAAAACACAGTTAAGGTTTAGCATGCCCTAAAGGAAGTATCAGGCCTCTCTCCAGGAACATACTTAGCTCTGTCTCTTTGGCAATAATAGCCTGAAAATAAAATTTATTAATTTTTAATTCATTCAATATATCTATATTAAAATTAATTTAATTTATTTAATTAAAATGATATATATTATTAGATTAAATTAAATAGATTAAATTATAAATAATTAATAATCTAATTAAAATATGTATTAGATATTTATAAATATCTTAAGAACTAATTTAATAGATATTTAATATATTTTATATTTTTTAGAGAGAGAAACATATTTTAAAAAAATAATAATTTTTTTAGAGAAAAAGTATTATTTAAAAATAAGTGGTTTAGATATCCATCTATCTAATCTATTAAAATGGATTAATAGATGAATGAATATTCATTTATTAAATTGGGTCAATAGATTAGATAATATTAAATATTTATAATAGATCTTGAATAAATTAATGGTTTATTTTGAATTCTTCCAATTCGATCCGATCTAAATCAATGTAATCATCCATTTAACACTCCTTCACGACGTCTCTTAATTATCCATATTAACTTATCTTATTTCGTTTTTTATTTTATTCTTTTGGTGAACATATTAAATTATCTTAAATAGGAATATTATTGTTACTGAATTATTTTTACTTCTTATTATTGTCTTTTTTTTTTTTCTGGGTCTTTAAATTTTTTTTAGTCAAGAAAAAGGAACATACATCAAAGAGATTTCCTCATTGCTGTGTCATAACTCATAAGTCCAATTTCTTTTAACAAGAAAGGAAAAATAAAAAGGAAAGAATTATTAAATTCAAATATCACAATAATGTTTGTTCCCTTGATTTGAGATATAAATGAGATGATTTTGATTGTGCAAATAGAAAATGGATTCAGATTGAGTATTTAAAATTGATCCTAGTTTAAAATTAAATGTTTGAATAATTGACTTCCTCCAAAAGCTCATTGAAACAAAATGATGGATATTTGAAAGGGAACTAAAATTTGTAATTTAATTGTGTAACTTTCCAAAAAATTAATAGACATTAATCCAAAATGATTGAAAAAAACTCAACTTATAATTTAGTTTTGGGTTTAAATATTTACATAATTAAAGTTATAAATTATCTAAATTAAACACAAAGAAGAAGTCAATCCATCTTTTGTCCATTCCATTTGTCTCTACCATTATTTTTGGTAATACAAAGTCTAAGTTTCTCTTTTATCTTTTTGAGCATAATGTTTAAAAAATATCCAAACTTTTTGACCAAAATGCCATTTTCTAGGGTTTTAAAATTGGTTTATTTAGCATGCCCTAAGGGTGTGTTTGAGAGTTTAGAGAGAAAAGAAGGGAAAGAGTTTAAAGGGGAAAGAAGGGAAGTAAAATGAGAGGTTTATCCTCTTTTTATTTGGAAGTGTGAAATATACGAGAGAAAAGAAATAAAAGGTTTAAAATATATTTTTACAAATTTTCCTTTTATTTAAAAATTAACATAATTAACATTTTATAAAAAAAATTAAAACAACCATCAGGTTCTACCCTATTCATTTTCACCCTTGTTGTTCTCATTTACTACAATGGGAGAATGTACGAAGGTGAAGAGGGTTTAATGTTTGAAGGTCCAAAGTCTATCATACGACTTTTGAGCTTCACGAAAGGAGAATTCATTTAAAATTAAAGCTCCAAGAAAATCAACCATGAAGCAATGTCAAATGGATAGCTTCCATTAGACGTTGGTTGCATGATTGATTAATGGAACCCTCACTTCCATGGAAATGTGGAGATCCGTTGCGAAACAGTGTCTTCTTCTTCTCGGTGAATCCTCATCCTATATTTTTCTTTCTTCTTCCCAAGAAGTTGGTTCTTCCTCGACGCAAATCGGGTTGGGAGCGCACGAGCTTGCCGAGGGTGAAGATCTGATCTAATCTAACGCGCGTGGTGGTTGCTCCTCCATTGGTTGTCGAATCTACATTTGTGCGGGTTTCGAAATCAATTGGGATGCGTTGAATACACCATAACGGCGGTTTGCGGTGGAGCTTCGAGGTGCCCTCTAAAGATGCCACCACGGCCTTAAAACGGCGGTCCGCAAGGTTGAAGATTCGATACACGAATTGTTAAATGTCCAAGATGTCCGATGGTTGTATGTGGAGGCTCAAAATGGCGTGTCGTCACTCCGTGCGCGTGACGGTGGGCTTCCATTCCGGGAGGAGGTTAGTAAAAACCTTTGATTTACTGTATGCGATGGTGCGGTGTCAATTTGGATATGATGTGTGGAAAGCTTGGAAGGCAAAACAAATTGTCATTGTGAAGGTGGGGACGCGGTGTTGCCTAGACACGGACATGGTGCGGCCCGATGGACGGCGCACGCTTATTTTGTGTGTCTCACGGTGGTCTTTGCGTTTGGTGGGGCGATAAAAAACCTTTGCCAATTGAGTTGAAGGATAAATAGGTAATTTTGTAAAAATCCCTCGACTTGTTGAGGGCAATCCGAAACCCACTGAAGAGTTCGGAGGGCATTGAAAATCCCTCCTTCCTTACTTCCCTACACTTCAAAACAAGGGTTTCTCACCTCTAAACCCTTCACTTGGATTAATTCGATTCCCTTTCCTTTTAATTTTCACTCCCAAACAAACCTACGAAGTATCAGCCTTTTTCCAGAACATACTTAGCTCTGTCTCTTTGGCAATAATAGCGTGCTCAAAAATAAAATTTATTAATTTTTAATTCATTCAATATATCTATATTAAAATTAATTTAATTTATTTAATTAAAATAATAATATTATTAGATTAAATTAAATAGATTAAATTTAATTATAAATAATTAATAATCTAATTAAAATATATATTAGATATTTAATAAATATCTAATTAAGAACTAATTTAATAGATATTTAATATATTTTATATTTTTTAGAAGAGAAACATATTTTTAGAAAAAAATAATTTTTTTAGAGAAAAAATATTTTTTAAAAATAAGTGGTTTAGATATCCATCTATCTAATCTATTAAAATGGATTAATAGATGAATGAATATTCATTTATTAAATTGGGTCATTGATAGATTAGATAATATTAAATATTTTATAATAGATCTTGAATAAATTAATGGTTTATTTTGAATTCTTCCATTACGATCCCATCTAAAATCAAACTAATCCATCCATTTAACACTCCTTCACGACGTCTCTTAATTATCCATATTAACTTATCTTATTTCGTTTTTTATTTTATTCTTTTGGTGAACATATTAAATTATCTTTTAAAATAGGAATATTATTGTTACTGAGTTATTTTTACTTCTTATTATTGTCTTTTTTTTTTCTGGGTCTTTAACCAAGTTTTAGCACCCAATTTTTTTTTAGTCCAAGAAAAAGGGAATATACAACTCAAAGAGATATTCATTGAATATAACTCATTGCTGTGTCATAACTCATAAGTCCAATTTCTTAAAATTTAACAAGAAAGGAAAAATAAAAAGGAAAGAATTATTAAATTCAAATATCACGATAATGTCTTATTGATCTTGATTTGAGATATAAATGATAGATGATTTTGATTGTGCAAATAGACTTCAATGGATTCAGATTGAGTATTTAGTGGGAAATTGATCCTAGTTTAAAATTAAATGTTTGAGTATTCTTGTATTGATTGGCTTCAATCCAAAAGCTCATTGATGATGGATATTTCATTGATGATGGATATTTGAAAGGGAACTAAGTCACATATTTGTAATTTAATTGTGTAACTTAGGGAAAAAATTAATAGACATTAATCCAAAATGATTGAAAAAAACTCAACTTATAATTTAGTTTTGGGTTTAAATATTTACATAATTAAAGTTATAAATTATCTAAATTAAACACAAAGAAGAAGTCAATTATAAATAAAAGACAGTAAAAGGGATAAGCCATAAAGAAGAGGAGAAGCTTTTGTCTCTACCATTATTTTTTGGTAATACAAAGAAGTAAGTTTCTCTTTTATCTTTTTGAGCATAACGTTTATTTTTGAATGATTGAGATATTTGAGTATAAGTTTTGATTCACTCGGACCTCTTTTCATAAGTCTTTGGAATAATAAGTGAATGGGTTAGGATAGATTTTCCTTCACTTATTAGTGGGTTGAGTTCTTGTTAGAGTGTTTTGATAAGAATAATAAAAAATGCAAAAAACAAAAACAAAAAAAAATTAAAATAATATACTTTGAGTTTTTTGATCTTTTGATTTGTGCTTGATTAGTCATGCTTATTTATTTTTATTTATTGACATGTTGCTTTATTTTTAATAAATTCCTTGCGAAACAATTTTTTTTGAATATTTTATTTATTTTCTCTATTTAACTTAATTGAAATTAACCAAATCACAAATATATTTTAAAGAGCTGCATGATTTTAATTCTCCTTTGTTTTTGGGATAGAGAAATCAAGCTAAATTGTAATTTTTTATTATTTTTTATTTTTTATTAATATCTAATATGTAAATATTTTAGTTCATATGTTATTCTCATTTTCTGTTTTTATTGTCATTTTTCTTATTTTGTATTTTGCAATTAGTGTTTAATGTTTGTTAATGCTTTTTGAATTGTAAATATTTTAATTCTCTTTTATTTTTATTTTATTTTTTCTAGTAAATATTGTAACTTATTTTTTATTGTTTATTTATTTATCATTATCATCACCATTTTTTTAGGTAAATTAAATATTTTAAAATTATTTAATTCACATTGACTTTAAAATAACTAGAAATATAGAGAAGCACCACTCTTGAATATGACTTTTTGGTCTTTCAAGTAATTTTATGTGCAGTGGTGATTAGATAAAATATTCTATAAAATAACATCTTTAGTATTTGAACTCATACATTATATGTAAAAAATTTCTGAGTTAACACTTCATTTTCACTGTAATTAAATACTGTTGGGTACTATTGAATATGACTTTGACTTCGTAAACTAGTTTTCAAAATTTTTAAAGATTTTTTAGCCTTTTCAAAATATAAAAGAAACTCGCTGTTACTTAAAATAGAAAAGACCAATTAAAAACATAAGCATTTATTGATGTTTTAATATAAGCATTAATGAGTTGATTTATTAGGAGAATTTAATTTTTTTTCCAAAAATTGTTAATTTTAATTTTAAAGAAAAAATTTGTAAACAACTAGAGGCAGAACCATTTACCGACAAAACCATGTCAGAACGAGGTACCTCTGGTCAAAGCCGTAAGCCATTTGGAAATTCAGGACGGAAAGCTGGCAAGTAAGAATACGAGATGACTTTGGTGGTCCAAACTCCTACTCCAAACCAAAACCTGAAACACGTCATCATCATTTTATTTCTACTTTCAACCCTTATTTTATTGGAAAAAAAAGTATAAACACAATTTAAACTTTGATGATCTTATAAATTATTATCACAAATTTTAAAATATTTTTAATTAATTTCTAAATTTTAATTAATATTTTAATAAATTATTATTTTTAATTTAAATTTATTAATTTATAAATATAATATTATATAATATTATTTTATTTATATTAATATTAATTAAGAACTTTTTATTAATTAATTTAATAAAATTTAATTTTAAATATATTTTATTTTTAAAAAATAAAAAAATAAATTTATTTTTAAAAAAACTTGTTTTTATTTTTTTTGTAATAACAAAATGTATTTATAATTAAATTTTAATAAATAAATTAATAAATAATCTAGAAAATATTAATACGAATAAGATATTATTATACAATATATCATCGTTAATGAATTAATATATTCAAATTAAATAGAAGAATTTATTGAGACATTAATTAAAGTTTATGAATTAATTAAAAATATTTTAAAGTTTGTGATGATAATTTATAAAAAAAGTTAAAATTCAAGGGAGTTGCATATTTTTTTCTTATTTTATTTATTATTTTTATTTATTTTATATATAAATAAAAAGATAAAATAATTGAAATATTTTATTTTATATTATTTTAATATATATCACACCAAACTCCAATGAATTGGTTTAATGATGTATGAATATATGATATGTAGGTAAGTAATAAATGTATGATTATAAGTTTAAATCATAATTATGCTAATTTTTTGGTGTTAGATCATAAAGAATATTTTTATAAATTTTTTAGTTAATATACACGTAAATTGGTTCAAATATCACCTTAAACAGGTGAAATACTAATTACTACAAATAAGGGTAGAAACAGGTTAAGTCAAGTCAGATTTTATCTTAAATAGACTTAACTTGTATCTCAATTATAAAGCTTAAACTTGGTCTGTGAGCATATAATAAGTTAATTTTTAAGGTCTAACATGACCTTTTTAAAAGTCTGGTCTGGTCTGAAAGCATAATTAAAGGCCTACTTTATAATGAGACATTTAAATAGACTAATAGACCTACATTTAAATAGGTCAACAAGTATTTACATAGTCATAGGCTAACAGACTTACCTTTAAATAGGTCAACATGTCTTATATAGATTAACAGACCTACATTTAAATAAGTCAATATGTCTTTACATAGGCTAACATGCGTAAGTATTGAAATAAGTCCACGGGCATACTCAAAGTCAATAAGTTTTTGTTATAATTTAACACACACCTTCTAATTTGATAGATGTTCACTACTTTCTTACTCTAATTTTTGGTCTATGTGGGACTTAGAGATATACCAAATTACTCATTTTTTTACTCTAGTTTTTCAAATCTCACATCGATCGAAAATCAGAATAAGAAAGTAGTAATCATCTATAAAAGTAGGAGATGAGTATTAATTTATTATTTTCATTCTAATAAATATATTACATTAAATATATTAATAAATATGTTATTTCTATTCTAACTTATTAAGTTAAGTTTTAGTTACTAATTTTTATTAAAATTTAATTAAAAATATATTAATATATTATAATAAATTAATAATAATTATTATAATTTATAATTATTATAATAATATGTATTATATTATATATAATTAAATAAGCTAGTGGAAATAGATATCAATTATGAAAGTAAGGTAATTAAACATTTGAAACACCAATATAAATAGATAACAATGAAAAAAATAAAAACAAAATGTGATTAAGGGTAGGAAATCTCCTTATCTATTAGTATAGATATCACACCAACTAAGTATATAAATTTGTTTATTTTAATTATATTTTTAATGCATAATATTATTATTACATAGTAATAAAGATTTTATTAACAATTATTCTAAAAATATTTATTGAAGAATTAAAAATAATAAATAGTATTTAATTTAATGAACATTAAAACTTATAAATTTTATTGTGTTAAATACTTTACTTCTCCCGTAATAATTGCTATTTTAAATTTAAATTTCTCTTGTTAGAAAATTAGAAAATCCCTAACAATAAAAATCTCAAAATCTCTTACTCAAAATGGAATGATGGAATGATGTGGGCGTTGCTGGCTCGCTGCATAAAAACGGTTCAACCCACGTGTCCCCTCTTTCCTTCTTCCGAAGCAATAACCACGGCTGCTTATCAGGTCTTGTATAAGTAGTATGTCATATCACTGATAAGTCGGTGGGAACAACTGTTAAACAAAAACCACTACAAAACGCATCGAAAAAAGCGAGACCCGGTCACACGTTTCTCTCTCACTGGTTTCTTCTTATTCTTCCTTTAATTTATTTAATTTATTATTATTTTCTCTTTCTCTCTGTCGCAGCTTTTTCCTCCTTCTTCTTCCAACATTTCACTGTTCTCTTCCAACAACAACAGCCACCACCATGGAATTGAACAACCCCCAACCCTAGAAACCACTCCTACCACTGCGCCTTTTCTACCTTGCTAGAAAAAACGCTGCCGTTTTCCTCCGTCCATTGCAATTTGCAAAAGAAAAACCGAACAAAAAGATTTCAACTTGTTCTCAAAACCTCCCACCCACAACGGCTAATTTTCTCTCCTTGCTCAATTCCCAACCCTAATTCCAAAATCCTTCATTTTTCTCTCGTGGGTCTTCTGATTCGACCACTGGGAGCTCGTGCAGGGGGGCAAAAATGTCATCTTTGAGCAGGGAATTGGTGTTCCTCATTCTTCAATTTCTCGATGAAGAGAAATTCAAGGACACTGTGCACAAGTAAAGTCCCCTTTTTCTTTTTGTTTGTTTATTTTCCTTGTTTGTTGTATGTCGTAACTGGTATGGTAAATTGGAAATGTTGTTGTTCTGTGTATTGGAGTTTAGGCTGGAGCAAGAATCGGGTTTCTTCTTCAATGTGAAGTATTTTGAAGAGAAAGCCCTGGGTGGAGAGTGGGACGAGGTTGAGAAGTACCTCTTTGGCTTCACCAAAGTCGATGACAATCGATACTCCATGAAAATTTTCTTTGAGATCAGGAAGCAGAAGTATCTTGAAGCCTTGGACAGGTTCTTAATTTTCTTTATTACTACTGCTTCTTTCTTCTTCAACAATAGTGTTGCTACTTAGTTATCCCCTTTATGCTTATTTGCGTGTTTGTTTATGTGTATTACTATTATTACTTATTAGTATATAAGGTCCAAGCTCTTTTGTCTTCTTCTCGTGCTTAAAATTTTCTGGTTTATACTCAGGAATGACAAAGTGAGGGCTGTTGAAATACTGGTGAATGATTTAAAAGTTTTTTCAACATTTAACGAAGATTTGTACAAAGAAATTACACATCTTTTAACCCTTGACAACTTCAGGTAATGTTTGCTTTCTATTTTATTCATATGATGTTGACTAGGGAATAGGGATTGGAGAGATGTTGAGTTGGTCGCATTTTAAATATGCATTTTTTAAATGCAGGGAAAATGAACAGTTGTCAAAGTATGGTGATACTAAATCAGCTCGTAACATAATGCTGGTAGAGCTTAAGAAATTGATAGAAGCAAATCCCCTCTTTCGAGATAAGCTTATATTTCCTTCATTGAAGGCATCGCGGTTACGAACCCTGATTAATCAAAGGTAATATAGGTATATTCAACTTTTACATGTATTGGGCTTTACACATATGATGATTCCATTCGCACACTGCTTTAACTCTTTATATATTAAAGCAGTTCATGTTTTCATCTGATAATGACATGACATCTCTTATTATTTGGAACTTCATTAATCACGTTCTTCTTAGTTGAGTATTGTCAATGTTTTCTATCCAGTTTGAATTGGCAGCATCAGCTGTGCAAGAACCCAAGACCAAATCCAGACATCAAGACTCTATTTAATGACCACACTTGTTCACCTTCAAATGGAGCTCGTGCAGCTACACCTGTCACTCTTCCTGTCGCAGCTGTTGCAAAGCCTTCATCTTATGCTCCGCTAGGAGCACATGGTGGAGTATGACCTTAGCTCCTCTAGTTGCTTGAATGTTCAGTGCTAACATTGTTTGTTATCTAACCTTTTTACATTGGGATGTTTAATTTCCTCATTACTTAATTTTGTGCAGCCATTTCCACCAGCCCCAGCAGCTGGTAATGTTAATACTTTAGCGGGATGGATGGTGAATGCAAATCCTTCCACGTCTGTCCAATCACCTGTGATTGCTGCTTCATCATTGCCTGGTCCCCCAAGTCAAGGTATAGCTTGGCCAATTTGTTGTCATGTAATCTGGTTCTCTGTCAGGGGCAAAGAAAACCATAATAAGAATAGCTTTGAGAAGTAGCCAATATCTTTGTAGGGGGAGTAGGATACTTATTTCTTCTTTTTTTCATGGGTTGGCAGTGGATAGAATGGGAAGTCTTTTTGCTTGAGAAATTTACTGTTATGTTGTTTGCATATATTTTCATTAGACATTATCCAATTGTCAAGGGTTGTTCAGCATCCAATAACCTCAAAAGTGCATAATTGCATATACACTCTCTTCTACCGATTTCTTAATGGATTGACTTTATTTTCCTTTCATCAAGTGCAAGGGATAATATATTCATTCTGTGTAGATAATTTTTTTCCCCCATAGAAAGCTGCTTCTTCATTTATATGCTAAGACTTATGTGGATGTAATTGTTGTTTCAACTTTTATCTTCTCAATTGTCCTATCTAATAGTTGAAATAGCTGAAGAACTAGTATAATCTTTCTTTTGTCAATTCTCTCATGTATTTGGACAATTAATTCTTGGGATGTTTGTGTGTCTCCTCCATTGTCAAGTTCACATGTCATTCAATTTCTTTCAGTGTCTGCTTTGAAGCATTCAAGAACACCTTCCAATGCCCTTGGAATGATGGATTATCAAAATAACGATCATGAGCAACTAATGAAACGGTTGCGATCAGCACAATCTGTTGACGAGGTACTTACACAGTAAAGTGGCCTGTTTTCTTTTCCATGCAGTTGAATTGCCATTGCTATAATGGCAACTCTTTACAATCTGTACAGGTCACATATCCTGCTCCACCTCAACAAGCCTCTTGGTCACTTGATGATCTTCCTAGAACTGTTTTTTGTACGATACATCAAGGATCAACAGTGACAAGCATGGATTTTCATCCTTCCCATCATTCTTTACTAGCTGGTAGGTTGAAATAGACTGCTATGTCTTGTATTATAAAGAAGATCAGTCTTATACTGACTTAAGAAAATCATTTCTGAAACAGTTGGTTGCGGAAATGGTGAAATTTCACTCTTGGAAGCAGGGATGAGAGGGAGGCTGATATCAAAGCCTTTCAAAATATGGAATATTTCTGCTTGTTCTGTCTTATTTCAGGTTTATACTACATTATACAACTGTGTAATTGTGAACAGATGGATCATGGATGTGTTCAAAGAATGCTCCTTACTGAAAATAATTTGGTTCTCTATAGTGACCTTGTATTGTGCAGTAATGACCTTCAGACAATTAGCATAAAAGGGGGGAGGGGGTTACGTTTTGCAGTAATGACCTTCAGGCAATTAGCATAAGCCTGTCTATAGTAGCTTAATAGTAATAAGAAATCGAGACAGGAAAGCAGATATAGTTAGGGAAATGTTTAGTATGGACAAATTATAAATTCATGTCAACAAATTTTAGTGTTAAATGGCCGCACAAAATCTGCTCAATTTTGAAGTTTAGTTACTCCTTTTCCTCTAGCACAAGTTCAACCCTTACAGTTTGTTTGTCATTCCACTTCTCCTCATCCAATTGTCTATTACAAAGCAAATTCGTTTTATATATTGTAAGTGCCAAAATTTTCTTACATGATATGCTGGAGTTTAGTAATCGAGACTCTTGTACAATGTACAGGCTGCAATTGTGAAAGACTCATCTATATCCATCAGCCGTGTATCATGGAGTCCAGATGGGAACTTTATTGGTAAGTGCTGTAAGGAAACTTGGTTCCACTTTGTTGTATTATTACTGGTTTATAATATATTTTCCCTTCTTTTCAGGGGTTGCTTTCACAAAACACTTGATTCAATTGTATGCTTATCAAGCGCCTAATGACCTACCGCCGCATTTGGAGGCATGTTCAGATCAATTTCTGATATGAATCTACGTAGTTTTTGTAATTTCTGAGTTCTGACTATTGTCTTTGTTTCATTACAGATTGATGCTCATGTTGGTGGTGTTAATGACTTGGCATTTTCTTATCCAAACAAACAGCTATGCATTGTAACTTGTGGAGATGATAAGTTAATAAAGGTGACAGAAAAGTTTCCTGTCTGTAACAGCTTGTAGCCAGATGAATTTATCCTTAATTATTAATTTTTGGAAGAGTGTTACAGGTGTGGGATTTGACTGGACGGAGGCTCTTTAACTTTGAAGGTCATGAAGCACCTGTTTATTCTGTTTGCCCTCACCAGAAGGAAAGGATCCAGGTAAAAGTGTCCAAACATTTGTGGCGGGCTTTGTAAAGATATGAAACCAAAAGTATTTTTTGTTATGTAAATATTTTGGTAAAGGAAAAAAAGTTACAATCTTAAAAATTTAGGATTAGGTTGGTCATACTACTGCAGGATGTAATGCAAGCTGATTTTCAGGGCACCAACATCTGTCCTGTCCATACTTATATATGCTTTTCTACAACTATACTCTGATCTTGTTCCATGTGTTGTCAATTCTGGAAAGATGACTGATAAACATGTATAGAGAAAATGATGCTATTGCTTTCATATAAAAGCTGTTGCAGTGAATGATTGACTGATAAATTATGGCATCATATTTGTGCAGTTTATATTTTCAACTGCTGTTGATGGGAAAATCAAGGCTTGGTTGTATGATAACATGGGCTCCAGGGTGGACTATGATGCTCCTGGACAGTGGTGCACCACAATGCTCTATAGCTCTGATGAAAGCAGGTAAGAAAATGAAGAATAATACTGGAAGTATATCCTGTTAGTCTTCTCTTAAGTGTTAATGTGAGTTGTAACTGCTCTTTCCTATTTTAGATTGTTCTCTTGTGGGACAAGTAAAGATGGAGATTCGTTCCTGGTTGAGTGGAATGAAAGTGAAGGAGCACTAAAGAGAACTTATTCTGGGTTTAGAAAGAAATCTGCTGGCATTGTGCAATTCGACACATCAAAGAGTCGCTTTTTGGCTGCTGGTGAAGATAACCAGATAAAGTTTTGGGATATGGACAATATCAATGTTCTGACTAGTACAGATGCTGAGGGTGGTCTTCCTGTGAGTATTGCCTATACTTTCCATCTTTTGATGCATTTTTAAGAGCATTGTTTGATATGGTTGATGCCTTGTGTCAGAGTCTCCCTCGCTTGAGGTTCAACAAGGAAGGAAATCTGCTTGCTGTTACTACAGCAGATAATGGTTTGAAAGTCCTTGCTAATGCTGATGGCATCAAGTACTTAAGGGCCATTGAAGCTCGATCAAATGAATCATCTAAAGCACCTGTTGAGACAAAGGTTTTTTATCTGCCTTAATTTCCCATCTTCACTATCTGCTTCCTTACCAAATATCATTTTCTGGTTTTATTACTGTCCCGATTTTGATTTGTTCAACATCAACGGATTAGGTATCTGGCTCTTTTGTGGTTGCAAATATCAATCCACTCATCAGTAAAGTAGAACATGTGGACAGAAGCTCTCCAGCTGGGCCGGTGCCTATCCTTGTAAGATATAAACAATAGAAGATGGAAGTTGATACTTAATTTGAGATTTATAACATTTTTTATTATTATCAAATATGTTAACACGAGCCTAACATACAAATTATGCATCCTTTTTTTATCAATTAAGGTGTTCATGGTTTTATGCTGTAGTAGTCATGCCTAGGCATCTTATGGTCTATGAGACAAGTATGTGTTCAACTGACTCGTTTTGTTGTTTATTTATTCCAGAATGGAGTTGATTATATCACTAGAAGCATGGAGAGGAAAAGAAGTTTGGATGATGTATCTGACAAATCTAAAGCTTGGGAATTGACAGAAATAGTTGATCCTGTTCAGTGTCGAACAGTTACTATGCCAGATAGTATGGGTCCCAGTAACAAGGTTTTTTCCTGCAACTTTTCTTTTTATGTATAGGATGCTTAACTAATATATTTCTAGTTTATACCAAGAATTTTATGATCATAAAATCTTGTATATTTGTTCCAAGGTTGCTCGTCTTCTTTACACAAATTCTGGGGGTGGCCTTCTGGCTCTTGGTTCAAAAGGGATTCAAAAGCTGTGGAAATGGAGCCGTAATGAACGGAATCCTAGTGGAAAGGTGATTGTATGCTGAAAGACCCACACATGTGGAATCACTTTCCTTGCTTTATAATAAACATGCCTGCATGCATATCCTGATATCCATGTTTCTGTTAGATATGATAAGAGTATGCGTGTATTTTGTTGTGTCTGATACAAATATTCATGTAAACAATTCTGAGTCTTTTTTGTGTGGGTTTAAAAGGCCACGGCAAGTGTTGTTCCACAACATTGGCAACCACCGAATAGTGGTCTTCTCATGACTAATGATGTCCCAGACAATTCTGAAGCAGCAGTTCCCTGCATAGCACTCTCAAAGAATGATTCCTATGTTATGTCTGCCTGTGGAGGAAAAATTTCACTTTTCAACATGATGACGTTTAAGGTAATCTGACAGTTTTTATGGTAATATAGTGTGTGCCATCATTTGTAACTTTTATCCAGCTGTATTTCAGTATTTGTGAGTTTTGACAAATTATTGCTGAGTTTCAGGTAATGGCGACTTTTATGCCACCTCCCCCTACTTCAACCTTCCTCGCGTTTCACCCTCAAGATAATAACATCGTTGCAATTGGAATGGAAGATTCAACCATCCATATTTACAATGTTAGGGTGGATGAGGTAATTACTTTAAGCAGCTCTAAATCTTAATTGTTTCAAGAATCATATAGTGGTGTGACCTCTCTGCCTTTAGGTCAAATCGAAATTGAAGGGTCACCAGAAGCACATTACTGGTTTAGCATTTTCAGCTCAACTTAATATCTTGGTTTCATCAGGTGCTGATGCTCAGGTATGTTTAACCATGATTTCTATTAGAATATTAGTTGTGTTAAAACTGTTAACTGTTATTGGGTTGGCCTTGTACTAGTTGTTTAGTTGTAACTACAATTGTACTTGTTAGTAAAAAGGAGTATATTAGGTCAGTGTTCTATACTACAATTATTCAAAATCCTATTGCTTAAATATATTCTATCTTTTCTCCTTTCCATATTTTTGCTATAGTTTTAACATGGTATCACAGCAGTAGTACCATCCACCATGACCTGTGTTCATTCTTTTCCGCTGTGTATAATTTCCAAAATATGGAACTGTTCTGTATTTCCTCTTAAGTTAGAATTGTTAGGTTCCCTTCTTGGTATTTTCCTTCCCTTGTCCGTTCTCATCATCGTCAGATTATTCCTTTCCTTTCTGTGTTGTTTTTTGGTTGTTCATCAAATTAAGTGATGTAGAAAAACCTTGAGATTTTAGACTCCATGATCATTGTTAGAATCAGAATTTTTTAATCTACAATTTTCTGGTCTTGCTGTCAGTCAAAGTTTCCGGAATCTTGCTGGTTTCATTGCAGAAAAGTTCATGCCGTGAAATTGAGAAGGGGGTGGAGGGGTGTTAGAATATTAGTTATATTGGGTCGCTTGTTATTTGGTTGAATTCATACTAGTTGTACTACACTTTTACTTGACCTAGAAGATTGTATTAGGTTAGTATTTTGTGTTATCCCAACATTACAGTTGTTTAGAGTTCTATTACTTAAATATATTCTCTCTTTTTTCCTTTTCCATATTCCTATAACTGCAACAATTTCCATCGTCACTTTATAACTCTACTTATGTAAATGTTTTGTGCTTGTGTTTTTGTGATTCTTTCAATTTTTAGCTATGATTCAAGTTCTATCTATATCATATATTTCTTTATAGAAACCATTTTTGATATATAATTTCATCAAAAAAGGAAAATCTTTGGCTATATTTGTGGGTATTTTTGTAGCTTTTCTTTTGGAGCATTGACTCATGGGATAAAAAGAAATCATTATCAATCCAAATGCCAGCTGGAAATGCACCTGTTGGTGATACTCGAGTGCAATTCCACATTGATCAAGTAAACTTGTTGGTATGCCATGAATCGCAGCTAGCGATATATGATGCTTCAAAAATGGAATTGATTCGGCAGGTATGCAGCTACTCCCCCTTCCCCTATCTCCAAAAAAGAAACCCTCAAAACAATACCCTTTATAATTTGTGTTCCTGGTGAATGAACTAGTAACATCTTTATGTTTGGATTATAGTGGGTGCCGCAAGATGGGTTGTCTGGTTCCATATCCTATGCAACATATTCCTGTAATAGCCAACTAGTTTATGCTGCTTTCACTGATGGAAATATTGGAGTATTTGATGCTGACAGCCTGAGACTAAGATGTCGTATAGCTTCATCTGCATACCTACATCAGACTTCATCAAACAGGTGTTTAAACGATTTCTTTATATCTGTTTCAACTTATTTGGTTTCTTTTACTGAAATAATCCCCATTAGATATGACTATTTATTTGTTGTTACTAGAAGTTTTGCATTTATGCTTAGAGTTTTTGGCTAAAATATGCTTTAGAATTTTAATACATGTTTCATTTTGATGATACTTGGCCAAGCTGACTGAAATTTTCTTACATGATTTCTGCCCATTTTCTTCAGAATAATCCTTAACCTTAACCTTTGTTTGTCTTGTGCAGCCAAAATGTATACCCTGTTGTTGTCACAGCACATCCACAAGAGCCAAATCAATTTGCAGTTGGACTGTCAGATGGCTCTATTAAGGTTATAGAGCCCATAGAGTCTGAAGGGAGGTGGGGAGTTAAAGCACCTGTTGATAATGGGATGCAGAATGGTAGGACAACGTCACCCTCAATCACAATTCACAAGTAACTCCACTCCTCAGCAGCTCCAAAGATGATATGATTTGATTCATATGCATCATTTTAGTTTTTTTTTAATTGTTGTACGATGATAGTAAAACTGTTAGGATGAATGTTCCCTATTGTGCGACAGTGTTTGGGTGCTCATAAAGATGGTTAGGTAAAGAAACCTTATATGCATACAAATACGATACATGTATTTGTATTATCTTCTCTAAATAAAGATGGTAATTTATTGTTGCTTCAAATATCCAATGGCATCAGTTATTATCACTTGTGTTTATTTCATACTTGTCAATACTACCCTGTTTTGGAATGAATAATCAAAATTATTCAAAACTAGAATAGATTCTTTAACCTTTTTTTTCTTTTGGGCAGACATTGCTTATTGTCTAGCAAGTTTTTGCATTGAATGATTTGAAAATAATGTATCAGAGGAGAGACACCTGTATACACATAAGTTGGTATGGATCTGATGTGGTCAGGGTTGGCAGTTGGCACCATTATATCATGAATGTTTCAAATGTCATTAGGTGCATGTATGATGTTCCCAACCGGGTCTTGTGGAGCACAGTGAAAAGGTTGAGCTTTGAGATTCGCTTCGTTCTCTCAAATTTTGTGGACTGTGGAGTAATCAGCGGTAACCAGATCCTGTGAAAAGCAAGTTAATTGCTGGCCCAATCAAACAAATTGTGGATATATTTGCGTTGAAAGTTGAGGGCAGCACATGCACGAATATTTGTTTTGTGTGGCCAAAAAGTGTCATTAGCTAGATTTTGGCGAGATCCGCGGCAGATATAGTATTTTTGGTGCCATCTTACGGCTCTGAATTCTCCCTCCTAACAAATTTTTGACTGCTATTACATCTCTATCAAATAATGGCTAAGATGTTTGAATTTTCAATATCTTATAAACTAGCCTAAACACTTAATCACTAGTACATTCCTAATCATCAATCAATCATCAATATATTAATATAATATATAAATAAAAAATTCTAATTTATAAAATTTTACTAAATAACAGTTTAAAATTATGTCACTAATATTATTTAAATTTGAATTTTATTATTATATTATTAAAAAATTAAAAGAAAATGTAAAATTATTTATCAACTATCATTTCTAGGTTATACCACTAATATAACTTGAATTTGAATTTTCATATTATCCTTTAAAAGAAAAATTAAAAAATATAAATTATTTTATGTTTCTTTCTTACAAGTATTATTTCTAAATTGTATCACTATTAGTTCATTATAAATAAAAATATTTTTGTTATGGTGTCAAGCCATACTATAATATGCAGATATGAAGTCAATAGAGTTAGTAGTGGTCGTAACTCCTAAAATTCGAAATACTTTTTCAATAATTCTTGAGACTTTTAAAATATTCTTAAAATATATATAAATTTGATATTTGATACTCAAAATAAAATAAATATTTGAACCTCAACTTAAAATTTCTACCTCATATAATTACTTATGAAAATTATAAATATATTTTCTTATAGTAATAAAATAATTATTATATATTATTTTTAAATAATTTAATTTTTTTAATCCCAAGCACTGTAGGTTGTTATTCTAGTAGTGATAGTTTAAAACCTTACTATGTACCCAAAAAAGAAAAAAGCCTTTCGTTGTGACTTGTACTTAAATTTTTACCTCTTCATTTTTACTGGAATAAATTTTTATAGACTTGACAGTTGATACATGAATTGTTATATTACTAGTTTCTATTAACCCACTCTTTTCTCTTCTTATTTTTTGTATGCAAAACAAAGGCTTAGAAGCACAAATGAGAAGACAACAATCTCCTGCGTGTAGATTAATTATATCTTTCTTTTTGGTTATAATGAGGTATGAAAAACTAGCTAGTAAGGGGATGAGAAAGACTCTGAGTATATTCCTTTCTTAAAGAAGCCAATAGACTACAAGGACGTTGATTTCTATCAACGCAATGTTTTAAATAATTATACAACTCCCACAATCTCCTAGCTACTTGTGAAAAGAGAGAAAGGGAAAACGAGGGATGTGGGTGAGAAAGAGAACGCAATCTATTACTAATTATTTAAAATGGTTTTATATAAAATATTGATCACCATATACTCATATTTATACTAATAATTTAAATTACGTATAGATTTTTTATACAACTGGTTTAGTTTTAGCCCAATAACACTCGTAATATGTTACTCTCCAACATTGCTTATAATATGTTGACAAAAAAAAAAAAACATTGCTTATTTATAGAGTTTTGTGGCCTTTGTTATAGATCTCAAACTACGGTGTATCATAAATCTGGCATTCTCTATCAGCTTCTTCTCACCATATAAACACAGGAAAAAGATAACAGGAATCCATAAGTTTTATAATTAACTCTAAAAAAGGATAAATTGTAATTCTTAGTTCTCTGTGTTCATGGTGAAATTGGAGAAGAACGACTAATTCTCAAATGCCTCCTAGTTTTCAACAGGAATAAGTATATTCTAAGATTCATTTTGATAGCAGTAAACACAATACTAGACTCTCAAATAATCACAATTGCTAATTTAAGTATCTATATTTGATTATAATTAGTACTAATTGAATTTCTTGGTGAAACTTATACATGTGTAGTTTGTCGCCCATCGTGAAGTTGATAGTTATGCAAGTACATTATTAAGAGTCAGTCTTGTCAAATAACTGATGAGGCCCAAAACATTTTTTATTTTTATTTATGTAATAAAATTAGAGCATATATGCATAAAAAATAAAATAAGCCTAATTGTAATAGTAAAAACTAAATAGATATAAAATAATGTATTTTAAGTGTGTATCTAATGTTTATCTTCGCCTCTTACCGGTTGACACCTTCAAGATAGGTCTAGCATATTTACTTTATTCTTCTTTTCCTTTTTCTTTTGTAGTGTAAACAGATTGATTAATTTGTACGGCCGGTTCTGAGCTTTGAGTGCTTAGCCAATTTTATGTGGACCAGGATATATAGTACAGCGTGCTTAGGTACAATCTGTGAATTGATTTCCCTTAGAATGTAATCCACGCATCATGGTACTAAACAGTAAATATATACCATGTTTACAGTTTACTTCTACTGTAATAATGATATAGTCTGTTTTTTTGTGGGGGGGGTACAGTTCTACCGATGAAATTTACAAGGCATCTAAAGCTAGCTCTATGTGTAATCAGATGACCGCAGAAAGCAGAACACAGATTAGTAAACCTTCGGATTTTGTAGTACTAGAAAATGTGACATTAATGATGCCTGTTCCTCTTTACTTAAATACCAGCTGCTTCGAAATTAGTACTAGTAGTAGCTAGTTTCGAATAAACTTTTGCTATAGGAAATTTTCAGGGAATTAGAAATCATCAATTTTACTATGATTGTTTGGTGCCTATAAAAACTTGAACAAAATGAATGCTTTTGCTTTTTACTGTCTGTTCTTCTTTCTTCCCCTTGAGGGTACTTCTTTTTTCCCATAATTCCTTGGTCAATATCTATATATTGTAATAAGATAACAAAAAACATACGACATGAGTTGCCCGCCAGTGTACTTGTACTTCACTAGGAGACGCCAGGTTTGGCTTCTTGCTAAGTCTTCTTCATTATTGCATTGGCAAAATAAGGTCTAACTCCTATCATGGCATGTGGTTAATTTGGACAGAAAGCACAGTTTGCGGAGATTGTCTTTTGTTTTCTACCCTAAGATGACTCGGCACACCGCACATGCATAAACCGTAACAGAAAATGACCTATAGAAATAAAAGAGACCTATAGGATTCGCATGTCTTGTGCTTGAGTGAACTTTTCGTTTTGGCCCCATAGAGCCACTATTCCGCCATAATGAGAGTTACTCAGCTTCAACTTTTTTGTTTTCCCTACCAGTCTTGGCATATAGTAGAAATAACGTGCTCTCTTCGGTATAGTCTATTTTCACAATTCAGAAAAAATATGATATGGTTAAGATTTGCTTGGAGTTTGCTCTTTCACTAAAATAGTTGTGCGAGGACATAAGTCAGTTGGTAAATTTTCAATTTGCGGTGGCCACATGGACTTATAATCAAATTATACACATTAAGGTGATGAATGTTTTAGGATGAAAAATAATGATATATACATACACATCACTTCACATTTCCCCCCTCATTTTCTACACACATGTTAATTTTACCACCTACTCCTAACGTGACATATGGTGATTTGCCAACTAGCATTTTTTGTGCAATAATGATATATGAGATTGTGACTTTCGTAATATTGGAAGAACTTAGAATTTCTTCTTTACAAAGAAAATGAGTAGGACAGATGTTAAGGTTTCTCCCAACTTATTTACATTTTCTAACCCAGCAAGCCTTACCATTGCCATGCAGGATACAGCTAGTTGAATAGTGATGCAGATCAGCATTAAGAAACCAGATAACAACATTGAATTGCACAAGAATGCTTAAACGCTAGGAAATGGAAGAAGTTAATGATTTTAGCTAATAGTGTAACAGATTAATGTTTGGCAAAATCTTGCATGATTCTATATCCCTTAAGAACTAAGTATCCTTGGAACTAAATCGTAACCATTTTATCCCTACCACAAAAAGCATCATCAAACCCATCAGCAAGGACAATAATAAACTAATCATACAAAGAATCTAGCTTTAGTCTTTTATAGTCGTTCTCTGGCCAAAAAAAAAGAAGATGCAATTTGATTGAGCCACAGTGAGGGAAAGATTTTCTTCACTAATTTGAAGAACGTAACCTGTAGCATTTAAAATTCAAACTAAAGGTTAATATTGAGGAATTTAATTTGGTGGGTTGCTTATTAATTAACACATAGCAGCTGGATAATATATATAGGTGCTGTGTTGTTCAAACTACTGACCCACATGGGCAACCATTGACAGCAATGTCACGCATATGTGTATTTTGAATTTCCTACCTTTTGGTGTGGTCTAAAAGTCGTCAGGAATAGTTGTATAAAATGGAGATTTGAATGTGAAAAGTCTGAATCTCTGATTTGTTGATAGCGAATTCTCTTCTCTAGCCTTTATCCCCCTTTGATTTTTTATTCTTTTTCGGTTTTGTATTATTCTTCATCATTTTCATTGAAGATGTGAACAAGAAGTCCATTAATAATTAAGTACCCTTAAAAGTCTTGGGTGCCTATACTAAAAGATGCCCGTTATAAAGTAGTGGATGTGGTGAGGTGTGGATTCTGAAGACTGTCCAAGAGAAGGGAACGAAGTAGGTTTTGCCCACACTTCTCTACCACTACCTTGTCCTTATCTTAGTCATATTTACTGGCAAAGTATAATTGTATTGCATCTTCTTCGACCTTCTTCTTTCTTCTAATAATATTTTGTTTGGTGAAAATCTAAAATCTGGATATACCATGATCGAAGAAGGTCTAAATTCTTTTCTAATTTTTCTCTGATATATGCTTCTTTTAGTGGTATAACGGGTTGATTTAATTCAATTAAAAAAAATTAAATCGATAAAAATCAATTGATTTAATTTGATTCAATTTTTATATATTTTAAAGGTTAAATTTAAATTAAACCAAATCAAAACTTAACAAGTTCTTTAGTTCGGATAATCAGATTATACCTTTTTTTTTAAAAAGTGACCACTTCAAACATATCCAATCATTAATGACATATATTTATATAATAAAAAAACCAAAACCAAACATTAAAAAAAGAAAAAGAAAAATGACATATCCAAACAAATGTAATTATCATTGAATCAATGGCATATCTTTCTATCAAATAAAAAAAAATAACAGATCCGAACATTAAAAAAAAAAAATGGCAAATGGGTGCTACTTACTGCCACCAGAGTTGCAGCGCCAGAGTGTAGGAGTGTGCGAGACTGAGAGAATGCAGATGGATGCTTAGAGTTGTAAGTATTTGCATCGAGAGACAAATTTAATAAATATTTAGTGAAAGAGTCGATTGAAAATTATGAATTATATTATTAAATATAAAAAAATTAAAATTAATAAATGAAAATATATTTATTTTTAAATTATTTAGTGAATTAAGATTAAAATATATTATTTTAAATTAAAGATAAATATATTTTTATTTATTTATTTTAAAATAATATTTTTCTTTTATATAATAATATTTATGAATAAAATAAAAAAAAAAAAATATTTATATTAAATATTAAATATATCACAATAATAGTTATATTTTACATCATAATTTATAAGCAAAATAAAATTTTATATACAGATTTAAAAAAAAAAAGAGAGTAAAACTAAAAATGAGAGGAATTAGTAGATTTATTATATAAAGATTAAAAATTAATAAAAAAATGAGTTTAAATTGTGATGTCAATGACATAAAATAATTATAAATCACATGTCAAATACATATCAAGTATAAATTCTTTTAATTTTATCATTTTTATCGTTGATATAATTATACTCACCTCTCTATGATGTTAGTCTTTATAATATTATTATTTCTTTTTATTTAAGAAATTATTTATACTTTTTTTATTTTATATTTTTAATGAAATTTTATGTAATATTTGTACATAAAGTATCGTAAGTATATGTAATTTTATAAATAAAAAAATGTTAAAATGTAATAATAATATATAAGATTAGAAATATAAGTATAATTTTTAAATAAAAATGTCAATATAATAAGTACTAATTTTATAAAAAATTAATATAATTATCTTTTTATTTATTAATTTTAATTTAATTATTGGTACTTCAAAAAAATTAGTAAAAAAAGGGGGAGCCAAGGCATATGCTCGTCCTCCCTTAGATTTGTCCCTGCCCGTGAGGCGTCACCAGAGAAGGGTGCATAGTGGAGTGAGGCATTGTCGGAGACCGAAGAAGCGTGGAGTCGAAGAGTTGGAGTTGGACTGGGTGTGTGTGGTCGTGTGGGTCTGGAGTGAAAAGAAAAGATAAAAATTGGTAAAGTAATAATGAATGAAGTTTTTAAGAAATTAGAAGTATAGTAAGTAAACTTAACTTACTAAGGTTGTTGAAAGCTATTTTTTTAAAAAAACATATATAATTTAGTTCAAATCGAGTCTCCAGTTCCAAAAATAAAACTTATAAAACCGAATCAATTATTTTCATGTTTAATCAAATTTTACTCAAATCAAACTAATTAATCAAATTGAACCGAATCAATTTAATTAATTTAATTTAATTTTTCTAATTCATCGAGTTAAACCAAACTAACTTACACCCTTAACTTCTTTTATAATTTTGAGATGAATACTATGTAGATATGCTAAAGAATATTTATGAAGTAAATTTCTTATAAGCGATATTGATAAAAGGATTGTATTTCTTGTATTTAAAGCTGTGCTTATTTAAATAATTAAAAAAATAAGAAGATAAAAAATAACAAATTTAAATATTAAAATTCCAAATAAAAATAAAAATAAAAAACATGATGATATTGATAATGTACATATACTTTATTTATATATTTTTCTCTACTCAAAAAGTATGAAAAATCGATAATAAGTAACTCCATATACAATGAATTATTATTATTATTATTATTGAGATAATCTGTTAAAAAGGCTTTCACTTATTGCCAGTAAAGAGTATTCTGTTTTTTTATTCTTCTTATTTTTTTTATCAATTTTGTTATTTATTTAATTTTTATATTCTAATTTTTTTTTCAATTCACTTATAAACTCATATTATATTTTATAAAAATATTACTGTCACATACAGTTTAATTTAATATTTTTCTCACACAAAATTATGATAAAAAAAGTTAGAATATTTTATATGAATGAAAATGCTTTCCTTTTTTATAAGAGAAAATGAGTGTTTGTTTGGTTTGAGATCTTTCTAATTAAGTGGAATTGATGTGACTAGACTAAGGATCCACCAAGAACATGATGGATGCTATGGTATACCCTTTTATGTATGGATATATTATATACCTTTGACTTCACCAGTAATAATAGGTTTTTTTATTGCAGGTTACTTTTTTTTTTACACCATTACTGTTATTCATCTCCAATAACAGTCGCCGGTTGTCAATAGTCGGTAGTCATCTTCGACCAGCCACCACTTTCGATCGACCACCATCTCTGGCCAGCCACCCTCTACAGCTTTTGCCAATTCTTATTTTTTTTTTTAGGTTATACTGTTTATTTTTTTAAATTATATAACTATATATTTAATATCAGTTAAAATTGTATTAATCCTTATATTTTTTCATAAATAATTATATATATTGAAAACTCTACAAATTTTATTATGTGTAAGTATTTTCAGTTAAAATTTGTAGAATTTTTAATTATCTGTGATTATTTATAAAAAATATAAAAATTAATATAATTTTAATTAATATTATTTTAACTAATATTATTTACATAGTTATATAACTTAAAAATAAATAAATAATATAATTTAAAAAACGTAATGGCCAACTGGTAGTAGATAGTTGTCAATCAACACCAATAATAATGATGTGTAAAAAAAAATATAAAACAAAAAAAATCTTGATTAACAAATTTTTTATACTTGTATTTGATATTTTTTAAATAAATCAATAATTTAAATTAAATAGTATATCATATATTCTTCTGTAAAGAATGTATATTACACATCACCCAAGAACATGGTTATACGATGATTGATGTAAAAAGATCTGCAATTTTTTCTTTAAAAGAAAAAAACACTGCAAATGGGGTGTGTAAAATGAAAATAGATCTTCCATTGATAAATATATAAGTGACGACATTTCCACCTACAATCAAATTTAAGAAAGTTATTATATGATAGAAGTAAAAAAAGAAGAAAGTTATTATATGAAAAAATAAAAGACGTATAGCCTAATCACTGACTTTATTAAGGAAAATAAAGCAAATCTTTTTTTTTTTTAGTTTTCCATATAAAACTACTAGGAAAATAAATTTTGTTAGAATCTTGTTTCCGAACACAGTGTTTTCCTGCCTGTGGGAGCTATTATCTGTCATTAAATAGTGATATTAAGGCCCATTTAATATAAATGATAAAATAAAATTTAATAATATTAAGTATAATAATATAAAATTTAATAATATAAGATGTAATAATATAAAATTTAATACGTATATTGTTGATAATATTAAAATGTTTAAAATTATAATAAAAAATTCTTTATAATAATTTATATATTAAAATTTAATAATCTTAATCTCACCCCAAAACTTGATTAAATTATTAATATTATTTAATGTATAAGAAGAGTTTGATGATAAATTTATATAATACTGATATTTATATCAAATAATTAAAAATATCATAATATATTATATTAATTTATCTTATAAAGTTTAATAAACATAGTCAAACAAACCTAAAATTAAATTTTTCTTTATATATATTTTAGTTAATTTAGTAATATATCTTTTTACAGAAATAGTAAACTAAATTGAATTAGTAATATATTATTACCAGCTTTTCAGTGATATATGTTTTTAATCCATTAATTAATTACTATACACTTTTTCTACTAATCCATATATTTTATTAACTAATAATTAAGATATCATTAATTATTGTAAAAATGGCTTCAAAATTTTGATGTACAATAATTATTTTTTTAAAAACACAATAGGAGATGAAGTTATTAATTTTATTTTTGTAATATTTCATACCTATTCAATTATAGATATATTTTATTACATGAAATGTGTCATGTTCAACTTCAACAAAAACATGATAATTTTAATTTTTTAATTAAATTTTATTTAAATATATCAATTTTTATAACTTTGACCCCTCAATAATTAAGTCATAGATCCGTGCCCGATTATCTCTTCTCACGTTGGTATAAGGAACTTGAAAGAATCAAAATTTATGGTACTTATTCTCATACAAAATGAGTGATCTTTTCTATTCTTCCCGAAAACAAAAAGGAAACAAATTAATTAAATTTATTTTCTCCATCAAATTCGTTGCTAGTTTCTTTCCAAGTAATTCCACCAACCATTTTTAACACCTAAAAACAAAAGAAAATGGTAGGTGTGCATATGACTTCATATCAATAATAGTAACATAATTAGAGTGTATATGAGTAAAAATCAAGATGAAATTAATTATATTTAAATAATAAAAAATTCATAAATATAAAGATAATTTGTGTAAAAGAAATGGATTATTTCATATAAAAAAATTTATGTTATAAAATTATGTTAAAAAAGAAATAAATACATAACATAAATACGGATACATTTTTAAAATTTATAGATTTTATATTAGGGTCTTTGAATCTATATATCTGTCAAATGATTTTGTCTTGTAAAAACTGAATATGAGAAAATATATTCATGGCAATAAGATTATTCAAAACTCCAGCTCAAGCAAAAGGGTGACGTGTCATTTGGAACTTACTTAGACGAAAAATGGCGGAAATGTCTTAGATATGATCTGTCAAGTGAATGACGACAGGCTAGCATCTTCTCCATGATTGAAGTGGGTCCCACTCCCTCCCTTCTCTGCTCTGTCAATCCACATGCGCCCTCTACTCTCTATGCCCCATTCACTCCCCCAAACTTATAATAATTCATTTTATTTATCACTATTATATTCTCCTCTCTTATTCCCTCACCCACCCCTCTCTCACTCCTTCCATCTTGCAATCCCTACGTGTCACCCAAACGAACCCCTCATGCCACTGCCTATCCTCCCTCACAACCGCCACGTGTCATTGACAGCACTACATGGTGTCACGCTTATCACTTCCCATAGTCATAAGTTGTATGCTCTCAGCGCTAATCAGCATCTTACAAACGTAAAACAAGTTGTTTGTTTGTCGTTCTAATACAGCCACTAACTTTGCGTACTAAATCTCTGACATGTAAAACACTCACACAAACACACACTCTTTTCTCTCTCCACCTCTGCTGTGTTCTGCAGCTATGAGGGCCGTTTCAAACGATTTTGTCGGCGATAGACGTTATTAATCATTTTCATCAACAGGGAAAATCACTAATTACTGGCAATTAATTTATTAATTTCCCCTTCTTTTTGTGGATTTTTTTCTCCCATTGTATTATTCTCTTCGATCCTGATTTTTTAATTATTTTTTTACATCATATTTTATACTACTTCTCATATCTTTAAAATTAACATTCACATATTAATATTTTTTTACTTAATTATAACTATTAAATAATAATATAAGAATTTTCCTATTCCCTTAACCCACTTGACCCTCCTTGATTTGCTATGGCCTTTTTCACTTCCATTTTATTTATATATATTTAAATATTAATTATTATATTATTTTATGCATGCAAAAGCTGTCATTTTTATGCTGCTCAGTACGTACTACCTTTCTCATTTTCATTTTTCATTCATTTCCTATTACAAAAAATATTTCTTACCAAATATTTGTACATGTCATAATGTGAAAGGACCATTAATCTTCTCCATTACTGTCATTTACACCATTAATGCTTATAATAATACTCACAAAACAAAACTGCATAAAGCTGCCTCTTTTCCAGTCGCTACTTCTTCCTCCTCCTTTTACTTCTCTCTCTGTCTTTCTCTGTCTCTGCTGCAATTTTTTTGTTGCTTTGGCATTAGTGCTGCCGGTTCTTGTCTCCCTTGGTCCCTGACCCTGTTGCCAGCTTTGACCCAAGAAGATGCTTGTAAGTACGTTACTCTGGTTCATTTTGTTCTGGGTTCATTAGTTCATGCTCTCTTTCTCTTTTGACATTGGTCCTCATTCCAAATCTGACACTTGATTGCTCTGGGTTGGTAACTGAGGAGGAGTTCTCAAGTTTCAATCTTTGGTTGGATTTTAGATGTTTAAGTCAAAGTATGTGTGTTCCATTCATATGGGTCATCTTCAATGTATGTGATTCTATTTGGGTCTGGTTTTGTTCATTTTCATATGCATATGGCCATGGTTATTGCTCTCCATGATGGGTCTTCGATCAAATTCCATTCCATTTGATCTGATAAACTTGTTTCAGCTTTGTTTTGACTAGGCACTCTCTTTGAAGTTCTTAGTCATCTGCTATGTATCAGTCTCTTGAGTCAATGTAGAATCTGTTCTAACTCCTTCTCAACTGTTACCAATTCATTAGCTTGTATTTGCTACATTCTGCGTTATGAATGAAGATGACCATTATGCTCTGATTGTTGCCTTGTTTCATTGTTTTTTGCTATGAATTTCTTCACTTTCCTATTCCAATTCTCATTTCAGAAATGATTTTAAGCTCTATCTGAAGTGAGTATTTGCTCAGACAAGAAATACTTTATCTCTATTTATTATGCTTGGCTCTCTTTCTATCTCTCTCTTAATTCTTAATCTGGGATATAATCATGTGATTAATTATCGTATTTGTAGGATATCTTCTGAGAATCAGTGGGTTGCATTTTCCTTTTTCTACTCTCTTTTCAGGTGGCATTGCTCTTGCTGCTGGCATTGAGCAATGCCGTGAGAATTGATGCAGATGGTGGGCAATGTGGTTCAAATCCAACACTAGACCCAAGACCACACAGTGTCTCCATTTTGGAGTTTGGTGCAGTTGGAGATGGTAAAACACTGAACACTCTTGCATTCCAGAATGCCATCTTCTATCTCAAGTCATTTGCTGACAAGGGTGGCGCTCAGCTATATGTACCAGCCGGAAAATGGCTCACTGGAAGTTTCAATCTTACCAGTCATCTTACCGTCTTTTTGGAAAAAGGTGCTGTCATTATTGGATCTCAGGTATTTTACCTCTTGCTTCTTTTTTCACTAGCTTTTGATTACTCTTGTCTTTTTACTGATATAGTTCATGTTCTAATCTTGGGGTTACTCAAGAGTGGTTTTTTCTTAGGCTTTGGTTTTTACATGTCATTCTTCTTTGTTTAGGATCCATCTCATTGGGATGTCGTTGAACCCTTACCTTCTTATGGCCGTGGGATCGAAGTTCCTGGGGGAAGATATCAGAGCTTGATAAATGGATACAATTTACATGATGTGGTCATAACAGGTTTTTTTCTGCTCCCAAGCTTTTGTCTCTTTCCAGCAAGCCTTCCCATAACTTTCCTCATTGTCATGGGTCTGTTTCTGAAATGAACTTTCATATCTTTATGTACTTCACCAGGAAATAATGGAACCATTGATGGGATGGGATTGGTTTGGTGGCAATTGTTTAGCTCCCATTCCCTGAACCACAGCCGTCCTCATCTGGTTGAAATTGTAGCATCTGAATTTGTGGTAGTTTCAAATCTTACATTCTTGAATGCCCCAGCATATAGCATCCACCCAGTTTATTGCAGGTATATGTTCTATGCTTCTTCTAGACATTAAATGAAATAATACTTATTTTGCCTGAGTCATATTGATTTGGTTATATGTAATGTGATGCAGCAATGTACATATTCAAAACATTTCAATCTCTGCTCCTCCAGAATCCCCTTATACAGTTGGTATCGTACCAGGTTTGTAACATATTATGGACTCTACTTTTGGTCCACATTATGAGAATGACATTGCCTCTCAAATATCAATAGCTTGCCAAACTTCAGTGAGGGTCACTTAGCTAACGTTTGTGCACTTGATGTTTTCAGATTCTTCTGATAGTGTTTGCATAGAAGATTGTATTGTTTCCATGGGACATGATGCAATTGCCCTCAAAAGTGGCTGGGATGAGTATGGCATTGCCTATGGCAGGCCCACTGAGAATGTACACATCAGAAGGGTGCATCTTCAAGCATTTTCTGGCTCTGCTCTTGCATTTGGCAGTGACATGTCTGGTGGCATTTCAAATGTTCTTGTGGAGCATGTTCATCTTTTCAACTCAAATAGTGGCATTGAGTTCAGAACCATCAAAGGAAGAGGTGGTTATATGAAAGAAATTGTTATATCAGACATACAAATGGAGAATATCTATACGGCAATTGCTGCCACAGGTCATTGTGGGTCTCATCCTGATGAGAAATTTGATCCAAATGCTCTCCCACTTTTGGATCACATTACCTTGAAGGATGTTACTGGCACAAACATCACCATTGCCGGAAGCTTTGCTGGAATAGAGGAATCCCCCTTTACTGACATTTGTCTTTCCAATATAACCTTGTATACAAATTCTATTTCTCCAATTACTTGGGAATGCTCTAACGTCTCTGGATTTTCAGACTCTGTGCTTCCAAAACCCTGTCCAGACCTTGAGAATCCCTCAAATTCTTCCTCATCCTGTTTCTACCTGCTGATTATCAGTGGAAGAAAAACTGCAGTGCTGTGATAATCCTTTCTAAACAGAAGATTCATATTCTTGACTACCCTGCTTCATGTCAATGAAAAAGTGAACAGCGATTTGCCATCAAAGATTAGGCCTCATTCTTTCCAATAAGACAGTTGTTCGGATTATTCATTTTTTTCATCCCTTAGATTTGCATTCTTGCATGTTGCAACCAGCACATTATTTGTACAGCTTCATTTCTTCATTCATGTGTAAGGAAATTTTGGTAGTGCCGCCACAGGAGGACTCAAAATTTGATAGTTTTGCATTAGTCCATTGTGATTTCACTGTAAAGCATGTAGTGGATTTGGGTGATACTTCAATTAAAGAAAGTTCAACTTTGAGCCATAAATATCCATGTCTTAATAGTTATGTTATTCATACAATCTTAAATCACTATTTTAGTGTCAAAATGTGCATATGATTGGTCTTTGGTTCCCCCCTCTTACGTTTGTCTCGTCATAGAAATTTATGATATTGCGCTGTGGTGATACTAATTCTTGCTATTATCTAAAGACCACATATGCTCAGCGATTTGATTTTCATGATTCATTGTTTTTGTTCCACTTCCACAGATTATGAGTTTCCAGTAGTCCCTTTTGCAGCTGACAAAGATTTAGATTTCAGAGGCATGGGCCCATGGATCAGCTCTGTCGTGTAACTTGTATTAATAATTCTGTTGCAATATAGGTAGTTCCTTTATATAAAAAAAATATAGGTAGCTCCTTTCTCATAGAAAGATATTTTGATGTTATCCAGATTTGTAAGAATGTTACAGTCCGTAAATTACATAATTTTACTAGTAATAAAAATAAATGAAAAATGCTAAATAGCTAGAATTTTTTAGCCAGAATTTCTAACAGAATGAGTTGACATGCTTTTTGACTTTTAGATAGATGAGTGGTCCTTACCACTTTATTTTATCCAACAATCACCTTTGCATTCTTTCAAAATTCTAGCTAATTTTTTTTGGTTATGTAGTATTATTAATATAGCCCAACCATATTTGTTATCATGCACTGGCTAAATCAATTTAGCTTCCAGGCAGCTCAAGTGGAAATCTAACTGCTGCTGTTACATATTTGATGGAATTTAATACATTACAAGCATGCACATGTTTAATCAGAGAAACACTGTTCTGCAATTAGATGAATGGACTCAACACTCAACAGGGATTGGAGTCCTCATGTTGGACAAGGAATTCAGGTTGTAGCATTCTACTTGAGCATGTTCTCATTTCTAGGATGGTTATTGAATCCTGGAAAAGCTAACTTTTCAAATAAGGAAACCATGGGAATGCTATAAGTCAATGTTTTAGTGAATAAAAAGCTTACGTTTTGTTTTATGAAAGAAATCCAGAATCAGTTCTTCTGGCACCCCCAAGATTAAGAATCTGATTCTTGTTTTCCAATCTCACATGCACACCAAAATATTTCCATTTTCTGCTTTCAAATTCTACTGTCTTACTAATTTGCCATGATGAACTCGCTAATCAACACATCTGAAAGCGAAAGAGTCCTATTTACTTTCCACAAGTAGCTCTTAATTAACGTTCTTCTAGACTATCCTACATGCATTTGGATTTTCATCGCTGAACATGGATGTGATATTTCCATTGCCATTATGGTACTGGTAGTAGTCTCCACTGTAGTGTTCCACACGATTGTAATGTGTGTGCCTTGGTGGTGACCTCACATACTCATATTCAGTGACATAAGGTGATGGCCTATTTGTGTTGTAGCTGTGTGTCACGTATACTGGTTGGGGTGGCTCCCGTAGAAGAACTGGGCCATTATGGTATCTATCCCAGTGATCAACATAGCTGTGGCCAGAACCAAATCTGTGTCCATAGATAGGTGGATGTTGATATATCACATGAACCTCTCCTACATCTCTGGTTCCTGGGGTGCTAGGTGACTGCTGCCTTGCATTATTCTCTGTAGGTATTGATGATGGTGTTGCCTCAGGTGGTGACTGTTGAGGGGGTGGTGTGTCTTTTGGGGGTTCCTCTGGGGGCCCTGCTTGTGCTGGTGGAGCTTCTGTGGGTGGTGCTGGTGGTTGTGTTGCTTCAGGGACTTTTGCATTTCCTTCAGGTTCAGGTTCTGTTGGTTGAGATGATGATGGTTCTGGTGGTTGAGATGGAGATTCAGTTGGTTTAATATTGCAAATGGTGGCCATCTTCCTTGTCTTCTTAATGGCTTTGACAATTTTTTCTGGATCTGCCCACCCAATAATTGTTATTTTTTGTTGAGGGAAGTCTATATAGAGATCATATATACCTTCAAGAGGTGAAAGTTAATCAACTAGTTAGGTGATGGGTAATTCATACATGTTGCAGCATCAATTGGTAGGGAAATCATGTCACATGCTTACCGTTAATGCCATTGAGTGCTTTCTTGATCTTCTGCACGCATCCATTACAGTCCATTCGGACATGTATCTCTGTAACTTGAGGTTTCTGCATTTGATGGATTAGCCACTCTTTTAGAATTCTTGCCATTTATATTTAAAATGATGAAAGCCATAATTGCATTCACATGTTAATTAGTATACATGCATGAAATTTTGGCGCCGTACCTGTAACTCTGGAACCATGGAGCTGTAGAATTAGAGAAACCAAGAGATGTGCTATGTATGAAAATAGTATATTATGGCTGTGAAGAATTTTGTGAATGGCATATATTTGTAGATGGGCACAAGGGAATATGTAAAAGGCTAAATATGTGGGACATGCAAGGAATCTCTTTTTGGCGGGGGAGAGAGAGAGAGAGAAATAAAAGAGAAATGGTATTGCTTGATTGGTCCATGGTCGTCTTTGTCTAAGCTTAGAATAGAATATTATACCTGGGAGAGGGGTGGGTTCAGGAAAGAGGGTAGGCGTTCTTTTTGAGTCTATGTAATGCTCAGCCAAAAGGAATTTGCTTTATGATGGATGACCTAAGCACTTAATAATTTTATAGATTTTTGTGTTCATATAATTATTTTATATTAAAAATGATAATATATTCTTTATTGATTAATTTAATCCATATAAAGTCTATACAAGTATTTTTCGCTAGACATGTATAATATAACATGGAAGATTTGTGAGAGGTTAGGATATCCAAACCGACTACCTATTTGAAAGGCAGGGTGGGCGATAGAACAAGGGCAATACATGGTATACATCAGTCAAAATGAACAAAGTAGCTTTTTCCTTGAAGAAGGATATCCACTCCCCAGGAATCCTTTTATCACAAGAAAGATCAGTATGACGAGTTTATAAAATGACAATTTTTTATTTACAGAAAAACGAAAAAACTGTGGTTTCTGTTTAGGTGTTGTATGACTATCTTGATTGGAAGGCAGACACCTCACTTCTCATCTCTCAAAAAGGTACGTAACCACAAACAGATTCTCTTAAACAAAGTTCTATTGATGAAGTGAGGAATGATTAATTTGTTGAGGACAAATGTTTCAATGTGTCATATTTCAAGTTGAGGACAAATGTTTCAATGTGTCATATTTCAAGTTGAGGAGTGTTAGTAACATACTTTCTAAAATACTCTTTTCAACACATTTTTTGTTGTTAGGTTATATTATCTACTAAAATATACACTCAAATTTAATTATATATTAATCGAGTTGATTACATATTAATTGAGATAATTACATGTTAATTGCAATTAAATGTGTGTTTTAGTATTTGATGTGATCTAATAAAATAGAGTGTATTGAAAAGAGTGCGTTAGAGAATGTATTCCTAGCATTCTCTTTTCAAGTTTGTTACTAGAAAAATAGTTGTTTCAGGTTGAATTTTCTATTTTTGTGCTATATAGCATTGTTACTGAATACTGCTCCATCCAGACTAACTGATTAGCAACTGCATCCTTCTTTCTTTATGTTTTTTTTTTTTTTGGGGGGGGGGGGGAATACTTTGAACTGGCAAATGAAGGAACTGAAACCACCAGGGATGAAAAAGTCTTTGATTTCTTTTGACGTGGAGCAAATGTGCTAATTTTTGCTCTCTTTGATTAGTCATTGTAGCAAAATAAATTTGTGTAGTTATTTTTCTTATAGTGGACTAGAACAATTCATGAATGAAACAGCAAAAAGTTTGAAGGTTCCACCTAAAATAGTAAATACACAATCCTTATAATATTGTGGGAGCTGGCCATGTGTGAAAAGATGGTATAAATTCATATTAACCGGATTTCGTCTTAACATGTTTGAATCTGTTACCAAATTGTTCTTAGATTTAGTAATCTTTGTGAAGCACGCAACTCCATAATGCTTTTCCTTGCCATGGTTTAATCAACTTTCTGCCAAAAAACCCAATCATCTTTCTTTCATGGTAGTTACTGCTTCTAATGTGTAGATTCCCTAATACAGTTGCTTGATGCTCATGGGTTTTGTTTAAGCCATTCAGTTGATAGAATTTGGGTGGAACAGAAAACCATTAAAGGGCCCCTTGGAGAGATCATATAAAAAGGTGTTGCTGGGAAAAAAAATTGCATGAGTAAAGCTTTACCTAGAGAATGTCAACTGCGGATTCGCCATAACTGCTCAGAATATATGTATTTTAGGCCTAGTTTATGATACAAAAATTATATCATCCTCTTACCTAAAACAAAAAAAATAATTTATAACACCCTGTTTGTATTTTTTTTTTACTATTAAATTTTGTGCCTGGTTTCATTTAATTTATTTTACCGGTTGTAGATGTAATAACCACCTATAGGTAGAGGTAGCTATGCCGGCCGACTCGATTCGCAATAGATCACAATTAAGTGGACCCTTGCAGACTAGCTCGCAAATTAAATGAGCTACCAAATGCTTAAACCAAGTATCGAAGTTTTTGCTTTTTAAATAGCATAAAATAAAAGAGAGTGCTAATAATACATTTTTTTAGATATTTTTTTAACATTTATTTTATTATTGATTCACTTCGTACAATTGAAAAAATTATTAAAAAAAGAGATATTAGTAACATATTTTTTATCAATAATAAGATAAATATTAAAAGAAACATGTAAAAAAATATTTTACTAACATTTCTTTTTTTTTCTTTTTTCATCTGGTCAGCTGGTATTGAAGTTTTTGTGTTGGGCCAAATGCCCAAATCCAAAGGAAATTAAAATATATATATATTATTTAAGTAGGCCCGCAGACTAAATTCCGTTAACCGCATGTTTAAACGAGAGGACTAATAATTTCCGTGTTTAAACAGAGCAACATTTTGTTAAATCCGTGTCTAAACAGAACAACATTTTGTTTGGTCCTAACCTGTGCGAACTGGAGGTTATACATATCGATCCGCAAATCAAGGCCCATTTACTTGCCTCTACCTATAGGGCATTGCATTCTTGCACCGTAAAATTGTCCTATATTTATATGTATGGGCGGACCGGCATTAATTTAGTAATATCCAAAATTTATAATTTATTAATCAACTCAAAACTTATTATAGTTCAAGATTGCAACACTATTTATGTTAAGCTTCCCTGAGAAATATGCTTACTTATTAATAATTTTTGGGTAAAGAGTATAATTTTTTTTCTAGATTTTAGTTCATATTAAAGATTCTATTTATTTATTTTTGCTAGATCTAATGTTTCTAGTTCAATTTATAAATGTTGTTGGGTTTTTATTAATGTAATAATTCATATTTCTCGTTTAAAAAAAAAATCTGCCTTGACAAACAGTAGCAGAAAAAGTTGACTTATTTAGGGTTGTTTGATTTGTTTTTATTTTATTTTTAGTTGATATATTTTTATTAATAATTAAAAAAATACTTTGTTTTCATTTTGTTCCTACTTTTGTGACCAAACACCACCTTAGTGTCTGGTTCATTTCTTGAATTTAAACTGTTAAGCAATCAAATTTCTCCATCTGTCACGGTTCAGTTTGCAAAAGATTCTGATGAACTTAACTACTTAAGGTCTTTAGCCATTTTTTCCTCCTCTTTTTGCCTTTGAAACTGGAATTTTTTTTGCTTGAGTTACACAAAGAAAGAATAAAACTGTACACATCATAAGTTCAAAACTTTCTGGCCCTTTCTTTAAATTTTCTTTCATCAAGTGGTGGCTTCTTCATAGTTTGATAGGAATAATTACCCTTTTTATATACTTTGATTACGTCTGCATGCTATGTTATTTGCCGATTAGTTATGGCGCCTGACCTCCTTATGCCTCTCTCATAGTCACATAATTAAAGTCAATCTTTACCTTCACCCAAATGAACAGCATAGAAGAATACTGATAAACCACAAAGTTTTAAGGGTGGGCCAAGTGGCCATTACCCACCCTTTTGGTTGAAAACGTTGTGCACTTCTGCAAAGAGCAAGAAGTGACAAGTTCTGAACTTCATCATGAGGAATATACAAGCTGGCTATGCATGCCTTGAATTGCCATGCTTTTGTCTGATTATTGTTGCAAGGTATCTAAAATCCAAAATGAAAAAAAAAAATTCAAATGCAGACAAACTTATCTTTGGTGGCCTCCACGCTCCATTCCAGCTGTGAAGCAGAAGGAAATTATATTAATTATGAACTATAATCCCCTTCTTTTATATTAAAAAATGTTGACTTGCCTGGTTAGTCTGAATTTATCATACATGACTCTGAGATGTTCATAAAGTTTATTAGTTGCACAATAATTTGGTACATCTATTACCATCAGAGTATGATGCTATTGGTTCACAAAGAGGATTGTGAATCTTCAACTCTTTGTTACTACCAAAGTACAAATATTTTGCCAAACCACAAAGTATGTCCTTGATGGCAATACATGCTAAGGATTTTTTATTTTTTTTTGACGTGTGCTAAGGACTTATTAAGGAGTTCAATTCCTTGCAAACATTCTTAGTGCGCCTATATTTGGGTGCACATTGTTATTTAAAAATTGAATGAGTTTGTGTTTCATCTTTGATTAAGATATGTATACTTGACAAAATAATTAAGCATAGACTTGTGGATTCTCCAGCAGGTAGGCTTCCACAACTCTCTAGATTCCAATGGAGCTTTCCCTCCTTCCTTTATCTCTTCCTCTTTGACTTCAAACTAGCCAATGGTATTGTATTTGCTTGTTATTTGACAGAGGCAACCTCCATCACTAGTGACCTCAAACTTCACCTCATAAGCTATAGACTCAAGCTTGTTGCCCAATGGATCCCCTTCAATCATAGCGTTGCAACCAAGTTGTCATTATATACCAAGCACATCAATCCTTTGTTTCAATATTTGAAGGGGTATGCTGTGATATTGGTACGTGCACCAAATCACAAAAGTAATAAATGATGAGTAAGATATCATTTCCATGAGAATTATGTTGATAATTACTAAATTCGCCAAATTGATACTATTCAAGCTATCAAAAAGAGAGTTGGTAAAAATAATAATAAGAAAGAATAAACAAAAATGACAAAAATAAAATTTAATTAATTGAGTTGAGATGAAAAATAATGATATGAAAGTGTTAGGAGTCAGATTCCACTTGAACTCCTTTAATGCAAAATCAAATATTAGTTTAATCAAGTTCTATTAAAATAATTCACGGTCAATTCTCAAAATTAATCAATATTCAATCTCTTGGTATATTAATCATCTTCACACTGTTTAGAATTAATTAATCTCTTAGTCTAACTCGAAATAGAGAAGACATTATTAAAAATGAAAGAATTAAGAGAAAGATCACACAACCCACAATGTCTATTCTTAGTGATTGTAAATTTTGTGGTGTTTATCATAAGTTCTAAGTTTATGCAATTTTTTTCAAATCATACATTAATTTAAAAATTATTTCTAAATTGGCTAGATTTAAAAAAATATTAAGAGAAGAGATAAACGTATAAATCATGAAATAAAAACATTAATTAAATACAATAATGAATTTACATCATCAAAGAATAAAATAGAGCAAAGTTCTGGAGTCTGTGATCAAGGCCTTGAACATGCGTGATGGAGCAATAGGGCATGAATACTCATACGCAAAGGTTGTGACTCCCATAGTGAATTTTGTAGATTGCAGAAATCACAAGGAATCAAAGTTGTTAATGTTGGATCAAGGGAGAGCACTTTTGGTGTTTTATAGGTACGTAGTCCATTAGACCTGTATGAAGTCGTTTTGTAGGAATGATCCCTTTGATGGAAACGTAAAATTTTATATTTGCGTCTTAAAAATGGACATTTCTTTGGTAGTTAAGAATGGGAGTTTTTTATTTGAAGACTCTCAATGTTAGTGGCTGATAGGTGTGTATTTTATTTCGGAATTCCAAATAATTGTATTAATTAAACTTATGGCAACACACATGGGCGGCTCTATTGGTAGGAACAGGTCATTTGCCAACATTATAGACTTGGATTCGTACATTTGAGAATAATGCATTGCAGTACTTCATGTATAGTTTAAATCAGGAGTAAATCTTTGATTAGACATTACCTATCATAGATATTTTTTTAATATTAAAGATGTGTAATATTGTGGAGCCTATATGAAAAATGACTAATCTCTAAAAAATCTTTTCATACATGTCAAATTATCAGTTTAATGAAGTGTTTAAAAGATAATATGATAGGTAGCGTATACTTAATAAGTTCTCTTTAAAATGTGTCATTCACCTTGAACCATTTTCGAGCCATCAATTTACCTTGAGCCTAGATGCAATTAACCAATGAACAGCGGCTAGAGAGGAAGCAAAGAAAGATGCAAACATACCCTTTCTTTCTCCTTACATTAAGGAAGATAGAATGGTGGCAAGATGAAACACCAAGGCTCAGCTCAACAGTCAAAACACAACTTCTAATTGGACAAAAGTAACACAACCGGGCAATTGGTTAACCTTACGTTAGCATAAACGAGAAGTTTGCATAAGAGTAATGATTGTGGCACAACTAATGGACTCACACAGAAGAACATGCCCTTTGCAGGCTGTTGGATCGTGCACATAACATAATGTTAGGTTTTTAATTAGCACGTGAATAGAATAGTTCCTGGAACTTTATTCTTATGAGGAAGGCTTGTCTGACTAGGAAAAAGGAAGGGCACAAAGAAACATGGCTGCCATTCTACCTTATCCACTTTGATTGAGATATATCTTCTTTCTTTCAATGAAAAAGAGGGAAAAAAGATGATTTCACCATATGAATTGGGTGTTGTCTAATATACACCCTCCAAAAAGAGGGTGTATGGTGCACTTTGAGCATCTTAGTTATTGATTGTGTTAAAAAATATATTAATGGTTGAGATAAAAGACTTGCAACCTGCACCACCTTCAATCGTTGTCGGCCACCACCCTTCGCTGTCGGCAGTCACCCCTCTACAGCAAAAAAAATAAAAATAAACAGCAATCCAAAAAAATCACTGTCACCTCCAAAGACAAAAAAACCATTGTCAGTCGCGCTCCACCAGACGACCCACACGCAGCTAGTCACCAAACCCGTGTCCACCCACAACCGCACCAGCCAAGCTCATCCCAATCTCCACCGTGCCTCCCAAGTCCAGATCTATCACCTACTAAGCTCCATTATTGTTCTTGTGGTCTCACCCCAGAAAACCATCTATCCATTTTCCATGGCATCCCTCCCCTCGCTCTTCTCCTCCCCACTCCCCTTAACCCACCACCCAATCCATGGTGCTGCCTCGAGGTCCTCCGCAACCACCCTCTCTTCCACCTTGTCTCCGTTTGCTGCCATAGCCCAAATCACCAACTCGGAACCCATAAACCAAACATCACCAACCCATAACCTGTAAACCACCATTGCCGGCCAAACTCGAATCCCAACCTGTGAGCTCCATTGTGCCCTTCATGGCTAGATTTGCAACCACCGCCACCAAATCTTCATCGCACTTCACCTCACCAGCGCACAAGATCTGCAAACCAGGAGAATCGGTCACCCCAAACCGAGCCCCACTGCACGAATCCCAGCCGTCGTCCACCTCGACCAACGAACCCCACTTCCTCTGGTGAGTCACACACCACCGCCGCTGGTGAGGGGCTCCATCACATGCTCCACCTCCGATATCTGTTGTAGTTCTGACCTGAAATCGCCTACATCTCCACCGCCACTCGGCTCCATTGCTTGCATTGTCGTCTCCGCCACTGCTCGCAGACTCCAGAAAGCCTCGCCACCTCTCGCGCGTTGTTGTCGGTACTCGCTTATTGTCATCGCCGTTTACACGTCCTCACTGCCTGGGCCGTGTAGCATCGTCTCCGCCGCCTAGGTTGGGTTGGGGTCAAAGAGGTAGAAGGAGGAAGGATAATGGTGGTGGCGGTGGGAATGAGGAGAAGATGAAGGGTGTAAGAAAAAAAAAAACATTAATTTTAATAAAAAAAATTAGCGCATGATATACCAAAATATATTGAGGTATATCATAGCATTTGCCTATGATTGAAACAATTGTTAAAATGACTGATATATGAAGTTTGGTAAAACAACTGTACAGAGTAACTCTTCAAGCTCCCTTAAAAATATCCAAAACATCTCTAGTTTTCACCGGACTATAAGGTCCAAAATGATAATAATGTGAACTTGGAAGTATTTTCAAAACAAAATTCATGTGTCCTAAATATAGAACTTCTTCGCTGCTGTAGGTTTGTTCAACTGAGAATTTTGAATTTTCCAGCGGGCAAGGCCAACTAGGCATTTCTTAATTATGTATGTGGGGGCAATTGATGTATTATAATTTATAAATCAGACCTGGATGGATATGTAGTAACCTACCAAGAAGAAGATGGACTTAAGCACATCAACATGCACAAAAGAAAATCCTGAGCAGGATGAATCATTTAATTTGAGTAATGCTTTTTTTTTAAATAGATTGAGTAATATTGTTTATATACATTTATACAAACATCACTTCATATTTATATAATTTTTATTATTTAATTACCGTTGACTGCACTAACATTTCTGCACACTAACCACTTTATACTAATGTGAGGTAATATAAAACTAAAACGATGTGAAATAAGTATTTTTCTTTAATTTCAGTCGTGGCAAAAACTCAATATTAGCCCATCAAGTTAGCCTGCCATTCTGCCAACAGTGAATGCACTTCCTTCACGAGGTAAGTACAGAAGAAAAACAAGGAAAAAAAAAAGCCTTGCCTTGCTCATTTTGGATGCCAAATTTTCTATTAAAAATATAAAAACGACAGATAATGATGTTATATTTTTAATTGCAAGGAATTGATATTTTATTAATTATTTGTTATATACTCGCTTATCAAGACACCTGGAACCAAGTGGCCTTCTCTTTTCGCAATTGGCTCTTCATTTTCTACACTATTTTACAAGCGTTTGGATTTTTACCACTCGAATGTCACGTTTCATTTGCCATAGAGGTAGTTTCCATTGTAGTGTTCCGTATAATTGTAATTAGGGATATTTATTGGATGGGTTTATTTTAAAATTTGAATTTAATCTGATATTTTAATTGGATTAATTTTTTAGATTCTAATTTGGTTTGATCATGGCTTAATAAATAATTAGGTTATGATCGAGTTGATATGATAATAAAATATTATAGAAATATAGACATTTATATAGTTAAATTATAAAATTTTAAAAATAAAAAATTAAAAGTATATGATGTTTTACAATATATATTTCAAAATAATTCATATCAACATAAATATATTAAAATGTTATATAAAAAATATTAATTTAAGTTAAAAAATGTATTATTTATCAAAAAAATTATAAATTTTAAAATATTATATAACATCAAGTCAAGTTAAAACAACCCAAAACATGACCTTAATCTAACTCGAAAATACACCAGATTTAATTTATAATATCCGAACTCATCTAAATTAATTTCAAAGTTAAAACAAGTCATTGAGACAGGTCAAATTCTAAACACCCTTAATTATAATAATATGTGTATCTCAGTTGTGATCATGTATTCATATTTAGCAAAATAAAATTACCCACAAACATCACTTTACTGTGTTACACGGTGTCAAACATTATTCTATTCAACCATAATTTTCTTACATTATTTTTTATATAACTTTTTATACTATTTTTTATATTATATCATTAATTATATTACTTTTTTTATCACTTTCTTTTATTTAATCCCATTAAAAAGTATAATAAAAAATAATGAAAGATAAACATCATTTTCTATTCTATTTAGTGACACAAGGTGATGACTTGTATGTGTTACAGTCTTATAGATGTCTGTGTTGTATGTCACGCATATTAATGAGATGTTGCTCCTGTAGTAAAATTGGGCTATTGTGGTATCTATTTCCAAAATGTCCAACATAGCTATGACCAGAACCGAATCCGTTTCCGTAGTTTGGTAGATGGTTGTAAACTAGTAATAATTACCTTCACCCATTTCAACACAAGCTTAGTCATTACAGTGCTGTATTATTGGATTAGCAAATTAGGACAAGATTGATACGTACTATTTCAAGATTGCATGTGTCAAAATGACCCCTGAAAAAGGATAAATATGTGGGTTCAAACACCTCAACTCGCACAAACAGAACATCAAGCTGGAACTGGAAGCCAGAACCATTTTCAGTTGGCACAAAAACAATTTCATTTTAAATTCAGTGCCACTATCAAACATAAGAAGTGTACTAATATTTGAAGAAGCCAATTTCAAGCATTTCAGACCCTTATTATCAAACAAAAGCCAACCATCAAACAGACTTGTGAGACTGATAGGGGCATTAACTAGAGACTAGTTAATGATTCAAGCATACACATCAGGGTTCTGCAGGAGATAGGTTTCCACAATTTTGTAAATGCCCAAGACCTTCTCCTTGGTAGCCTTAATTTCCTCTTCATTGATCTCAACATCACCATTAGTATAATACTTGCTTGTCACCTTATTTATGGCACCACCATCTGGTGTTCCCTCAAACTTAACCTCATGAGCAATGGATGAGAACTTGTCCTTTAATGCACCACCTTCAATCGTAGTGTAACTGTAAGTAAATGTGTCCTCGTTTATCTCATCAATCCGGTTCTTAACACTACCTGCATGAAAAACAACACATGTTAAATCCAAACTCACTATTTTACTAACAAATGAAATGCCATAGATAAGTATAAATTTAACTAAAATCTGTGCTAGTAAGCTATATGCCTTCAGCGAAGTTCATCTGCCTGATGCTGCCAGCCCCACCATCGCCCTGTATGAGTTCAATGCTCTTCACAGCCTGTGGCAGAAGTTTTGGAATGAGGTTGTGAGCATCAACAACCAAGGCCTTGAACAACCTTGCTGCAGAGATTGGAGATGGGTACTCATCTGTGTCAGTGTAAACACCCATGCTAGAAATTGATATTAGGATACCACTGCTAAGGAACTAGAAGTGCTTGGTTGGCAAGGATGAGATGCTGAGGGACTCTTATTTATAATGTCCAAGTTCACACCCCTTTGTTTGCAACTAAGGTGCTAAAATTGCATAAGATCAAGAAAGAAAGCCAGGAGGAGGACGTTGTTTTCGAAACTTGATTTTATAAAATAAAAAAATATATATTGTTTTTGTAAGATCGGCAGAAAATGTGTAAAGCAGTTTATTGGTACAAAACAAATTTCTAGCTTTCCTTTACCAACTCAAAACCTGACTAAACAGAACAAAATTATGGTGCTCAATGGCCTAGAATATCCCATTATTTCGTGGTGGATTTTCCATGGCTCTATATAGCATAAGCTAGGGGCTCAACTAAGGGAAATGATCCTATGTCCAAATAAATTGAATCCATGATCGATGGAATGTTAACAGAGATAGGAGATCATAGTTTCAGATTAAAACCCTTAATTGGTCTTTATAGTTGTTACAACTAAAAATGATTTTGGCATAACGAAGCAGCCAGAGAGTGCACTCCAGCGCTAGGAGCCTTAGGTTACAGGATTCAGTGTACAATTGCAAACAAGTCAGTTTTTGTTTTGAAAATTTCTAGAAAATGATTTGGTATTTTTGTATGACATACTAAAGTATATCCTAAGATTCTTCTTTAAGGACAAAATTCTGTTTCATATCATATTCAGTAATCAGTACTATTTTGCCATATGTCACAACATAAGTAAATAATATAATATATAATTGAATATTCCTTAATGATCCTGGGCAGTTTGTTTAGTTTTTGCCTACAAGAAATCAGAAGTTGTTTTAGTGGATATTCCTTATTTAGTTCCAAAATGGACCATCACTTTGCTCAAATCAGCTGTTTTAAAGATTCCAAAAAGACTTTGGGACAAAGGTAAACTACCTTTGTTAACTACCTTTCATGGATGATGATTGAGGTTCTCTTTTGAGGGATTATATTTGTCTTGAAGGATGAATTTTTTCTAGGAAAAAAAAAACCTAAAACTTATTTCGTTTTTATGATTTATGAAACATAAAGAGCTTGATGACTTATATAAGAAAATTTCTTGTCTTGTGGAACATTGATTCATTTTCTGTCCATGCTTTTACATATAATCTCTGTTTTACCACTTTATGACACCATAAACCTAGTCAATCTCTTATTGCAGTTAAAATGTGTCCCAGTCTACCAATAATGAAAAAGATGTGCCCCAATTCGCGATTGTGTTTGAGTAGCTCCTCATTGAATTTGTAATTATGATGTGGATAGTAATATCTTCCGGTACTTCAACTATCAAGCCCCATCAAAATAGCTCATACATATAAGTTTTATTATTAGCCATATCATATTTGGCTTCAAAGTAAACTATAGGCTAAAATGCTAAACTGAAAGTACATCATTATATAATGTAATGCAAAGGTGCCTCATAAGATCTCTTCAAGCATAGGCCTCTGGGTTTGCCGCAAGATAGGCTTCCACAACCTTGAGGATAGCCAAGGCTTCCTCCCTTGCAGCCTTGAAATCCTCCTCTTTGATCTCAACCCCTGGTTTGGGATGATACTTGCTAACATTCTTGGTCTTGCAACCCCCCTCTGCACTGGGCTCGAACTTTATCACATGTGAAATTGATTCGACCTTTTCCAGTACACCATCCCCCTCAATCACTGTGTAGCTATATGTCAAATTCTCTTTGTCTATTGCATCAATTCTATGTTTCAAGTGTTTGATGTTAGCACCTGCATTGAAGGCAGAACCAATAATTTCTTAGTTAGTCATTTCAGATACTAGGAACCCATCGTGGTTGTGCGGTCCACAAGTAGATTGAGAATATACTTAGAAAGTCATTTCTTTTGGGCTAAAATTCAAGAAAGCACCTCCAATTATTGGTATGTGAAGAAAATCTACTTACGCTTTGAAACTCACCAACACAACTCCCAAAACTCTTCAAAACATGTATACTAGTGCATATTGGCCCCCTCATGCTTATGCAGAAACCCCCCATAATATGCATGGTTTGGTGAATTCAAGTTGTATTGGTGAATTTCAAATCTGAGGGGAATTTCTGCACATGACCATAGCTGTTGAATTTTAGCCTTTCTTTAGGAAATAGAAGTGAAAACTAGGCTGCTGTTGGGTGGGGGTCTCCCTAGTCACAAAAAAAATTACAATTTTTTTTTAAAAGAAAAAAGTGAAAAAAAGTGTGGAATGCTGCAACTAGCCTTCTGCAATGGTTATCTCCTGAATGCTTCCTGGGCCTCCATTGCCTTCAATAAGTTCAACTTTCTTAATAGCCTGAGGCATCAGCTTGGGGATGAGGTTTTCAGCATCAAGGATCAAAGCCTTGAATATCCTCCCTGCCTGGACAGTGCTAGTGAGCTCCTCGGTGAATGTCAGGGCATCCATGTTCCTTAGAACTGCAAGATATAGCTAGAAACTTGAAGTAGGGAAGATATGGAGCACTTGGGAATGCAGTGGTGTGAGATAACAGAGAGAACAGACGTGGTTGTATTTATAGATCAAGAGAATTGGTAATTGTATATCATCCTACAAATTTTTTTAATAATTTTCTTAATATTAAATAAAAAATAAATATATCTAATATCTTAAAAATATAAAAAATATTTAATATTTTCTTTATTTAATAATTAAAAAAATTAATAAAAAAATTTAATAAGAAGATAAAATATTTTCCTTTGACAATAAAAAATAATTGATCATCTTAATACATTTTCATAATAATTTTTTTAATTAGTAAATAAAAAAAATTAAATATTTTTTATATTTTTAAGATATTAATTATATTTAGTTTTTATTTAATATTTTTTTATTAAATAAAAATTATTAAAAAACATTTTAAAAAATATAACAAAGGTATTTGACAATATTGCTTCAAGTACCAGATTGCCCATACTATAAAGGTGCCGTCCCATTTATTACTAGACGTGCTACTATTTATCTTGTTAAGTTTAGGTGTATTATACTTATACATCTAAATTTTTATTTATAATAGTAGATTTTTTTTTTTAGGTTGTATTTTTTTTTAGCCTTTTTTTTCAGGTAGTCAGACATTATCATCATAGGCTAGCCATCGACTACTGGATAATTGTGCATACTAAAACTTTTTTTAAACTATTATTATTGAAAAAATTTATAAATTTTAACGATAATATTTATATAATTATATAACTTAAAAAATTGAAATTATGTAAATAATATAAGTAAAAATAATATCAATTGAAATTATATTAATCTTTATATTTTTTCATAAATAATTATGCATACTTGAAAATTCTACAGATTTTAGCGGTAATATTTACACATAATAAAATCTATAAAAATTTTAATATACACAATTATTTATGAAAACATATAAAGATTAGTATAATTTTAATTGATATTATTTTAACGATAACTTTTTATACAGATTATGTAACTTAAAAATAAAATAATAACTACGTAAACAGAAATTCTGGCTATAAACAATATATTTTTTGACAATGAAAAATTTTTTTTGGTGATGAATAATTTTTTTTTACATGAACAGTATTTTTTAGACATGAATAATATTTTTTTGACGTAAATAGTACTTTTTTGATATGGATAGTATTTTTTTCAGCTAAATAGTGTTTTCAGCGGGCGGTGAACAATGACGATAAATAATACAATAAGTTACAGGTCATTAATTATAGTCATTGTATTTTTTAATACAATTAATAATTGAGATAGACTTAATATATTATATACTTTTTTTAAAGAATGTAAATTAAAAATACCTTTATTATTATGGAATGTACCTTTCTTGCATGCCTCTAATTTCAATGAAGCATTTATTTCCTTAACCTACTCAACATCTAATCAACCGCTATAACAATACAGCCTGTGATCCTAGTACTCCTCAATCTATGCAATGGTACTACAAAGTCACATAAATAGTAGGCTAATTATAAAAACTTTAGTATTAAGTTTTATAGTGGGATTATTTTTCCATTTTCATTGCCAAAACCTTAATTAAGTTTCCTGTGGTACCAATGAATGAAAGTGAGAAGCTTGTAAAGATCAAGGCAAATCCAAGCTGTAACGGATGCCTCAAAATTCCAATCAATCCTCCAACTTGATGTATTTTTTGATGGCCTACATATATGGCCAACGACTCACCGCTATTTTAAATAAGAGAATCGTACCTGAACTTGATAAGGGGGTTGGACTTCTCTATATGCCCAACTAAGTTGAAAATTTGTTGCCTGCAATTCATCGACCCATTCTTTGTAGCCACAACGATCTTGACTTTAACTAAGAAGTAAGTTGAAAATTTGTTGCCTGCAATTCATCCACCCATTCTTTGTAGCCACAACGATCTTTACTTTAACTAAGAAGCAAATAGAAAAAAAAACAAAAAGTCATTACCCAGTATCGAAATGGCTAGTATCATGATAATAGAGGAAATTATATTTAATTGAGATAGTAATCGCTCCACATATCTCTCTCGATGAAATAAGTGTAAACAAGTTTAATAAAGTAAGTAGAAATAAAAATGAGATATAAATTCTGATATTGAGATTTTAATATAAAATTAATTGATATTAAGTAAAATAATCTCATAAATATATAAATTATATTCAAAATATTAAAACAGATGATATAAAACTCTTAATTATTGAAAAAAAAAAAAAACCAAGGTTCATATCCCTTTGTTTTCCATCACAAATCACAATGCTCTAGTTCTCTCCGATCATGGTCAAAGCTATCAGCATCGTAGATGCTCTTAACCACAATTAGCGGTGCAAGAAAGTCGAGTATTTAAAGCTAAGGTTTAGTTTGTGTTATAATATGATTTTTTTTATTTTTATTAAATTTCTCTTTAAAATATTTAAATTTATTAATTTAATATTTAATAAATATTTTTATGCTAAACAATAGAATAAAAAATTAAAAATAAAAAAATTATTCATAATCTATTAAAAAATCATAATATTCCTATAAAAGGTTTTAATCAATAATAATAAAAAATAAATTATTATTATCTACACTTTTTTTCTATAAAGTTATATTTTTTATTTTTTATTTATTATTTATGTAGAATGAATAAATAATATATATGAGTTATTTATGAATTTTTAATATATAATATTTAAATTTGACTAATTTATATAACTAAATAATAATTTATGAATAGTTAAAATCATTTATCTCAGCCCACCACATATGTCTATCTGTTGGAAATGGTCAGTGTAACAAAGAATGAACCTATAGATGGGTTCACATTCCCCTGTAAGTTTGCCAAAGGCTTCTTGATTGTTTTAATTTTTTCTTTTCTTTTAGACTAGAATTGTTTTAATTGGTTGTCTGAGTAGTACCCAAAAATTAAATTCTGTGTGAAAAAAAGGGTTGAAGCTTGTCCTATTTAATGGCCGAAATATGTGGTTGTGGTTGTAATATTTATTGTCACTATAGATTACAAATAAGCCATACCCCCTCAACTCGGCATTGATCAGGGCATCTTCTTAATTGCTTTCTTCATTTATTTGTATGGTTGCTGGTAAAGGCAATTTATACCAGGCTTATGCTTAGCAAAGAGCAATTGCGTAACCTCTTACTAAAATAATAGTTCTAAACATATTTATAATAGTATTATTAGTGAATTTACTTTATAAAAATTTAAAGATAAAATATTAAAATCAAAACAAAAAATTAGATAAAAAGAAATAAATATCGATACAAGATAATACAAAGTTGTAATACACATCTATAATTTTTTAAACAAAAATCTCACACCAACCATAATGTTTACTCAGAAGTACATATACACATATTTCTAATAATTATATTCCTCTCATTTGGAATAAGAGTCTATGCTTAATCGATCTGAATGATGATGACCATAATACATCCTGTACTAGTCTGAAAACACTATGAATAGAGTGAGAATTAAAAATTCTGAATAAGAAATGAACAGTTATAAAATTATTGAAAAATATATGGTAAATTTTAGTTGTGTAAAATACATAAAAAATCACATAACAACCAAAGTATAACAAAAACAACAATAAAATAAATGCTAAATAAATCACGCAATACAGCCTTATATATTAACATCAACAAGTTCCTCAAATATCAGCAAACAAGTGCTGATTATTAGTAAATATCTGCAACCATCAGTAAGCAAGTTCCTCATCACATGATATTCATCATTTATTTTTATTTTTCTTTCCATATTTGCTGGTTTCACATTTTACTCGAAGGCATTAACTTCCATAAGAAATCCACTGGTGTTACTTAAATATCGTGACAACAAAATCAGATAAACTCACACTAACCAAGCAGGTAACAAAAAAAGAAATTCATCTCTCTGTCTCTAAACAATTAAGTGCAAATTTTTTCATGAATCACTTATTTGTCATCACACATAAATATAATCAATACAAACTATCAATATATCACAAATAATTTTATCATATAAATAGTCATGACAATTAAATAAAACTCACAAAATTTAGAATCATTAAATTTAAATGTCAATTTTTCAAGGGATTAAATAAGATTTAAAATAAATTTAATAATTCTTTTAAAAGTCCACGCCACAGTTTATAGTTGTTCAGTCCTCATCATAGTTCATAATTGTCAAGTCATCATCCTGGTTCATAGTTTGTTTTAGTCTTGATAGTGTATTTATTGTACAAAAGTTCTTTTATTGCAAAAGTCAAAATAAAGATCATAAAATTATTTTCAAGCTAAGATAAATATAAATCAGAATAAATATCATAAAATTACTCTCAAACCAAAATTAATATAAAAAATTTCATGTAAATTAAATACATATATTTATTAACCAATATCATTAAAATATTTATTAAACTTAAGTCTTAAGTGATATTTTAATTTATTATATTAGTTTCATGAAAGAGTTAACATTTAAATTATAATAATTCTACAATTTGTCAAATATCATAAATATTTTAAAATTAAATAAATATCAAATTTTCATAACATTACACGTGTAAAATAAATTTAACAAAAATAAAAATATACATAAAATGTTTAAATAATAAATTAATTAATAAAATATATAAATTACTTGAAACCATAATTTTATTTTTTAAAATAATAAAACTCACATCCTACCTCTTACAAAATTTCTTTTTTTCTGTTTCTTAATCTTTCTCTTCCCTTCTTTCATCTTCTTTCTCTTTCTGTGTTGTGCTCTCCTCCTTCTCTTTTTTTCTCTTTCTCTACTCTCCTCTGCTCTTTTTTTCTTTCTCTTCTCTCCTACCCTATCGGTTTTTACTCACTTTCGCACTTTCATTATTTTACAGTCTCTCTCTTATTTCTTGTTTTTACTTACAAACCCCTCCCCCTAATTTATAGTCAATTGTTGTTAGCTATGTGTGGTACACGTTACACCACATTGCACATTTTTTTTTTTTTTAAAAAAAGTAATGATTACAATTTTAGATATTTTATCTTTAGTTATGATTATTTTTAGATTTTTATATTAAAATAATAATTAATTCATAAATATATTTTTATAATTATCTCTTCAAAAATATTTTTTATGAATATCTTCTTAAACATATTAATTAAAATATTTTTAATATTTATTATTAAAATCAAATACTAAATTTTATTTTAATAAATTTTTATTTCTAATTTTATAAACTAGTAAAATTTTACAAATTTTATCTAAGTTCATCTTATTAGTAACAATTATTATAAAATAAAATTAAATAAAATAGTTAATTTAAATAAATTAAAATTTATTCTTCACAAAAATAGTTTGTTGCAAATTACCTTAAACTTTTGGATGTGTGGAATGAACCGTTTATTGGAGATATTACTTTTGCAGTATAAGTTGATTCTTTTTGCTTTTTTCTATATTGTGTAACAAATAATACTATATTTAGATATTTAATAATAAATAAATTGAAATAAAATAAAATAAAATAAAATAAAAATTTTATACTATTATTTAAATATTTAACGATAGATTAGAGTATAGTTTAGGGTACATTTGGTTTTCTTGTTTTTAATTTTCACAAAAAATGAAAAATTGGGTGAAAAGTTGTTTGATTTGATGTTTTCGTTTCAAATCTTAGGAAATGAAATTGAAATTTCCATAAATTTTGAAAACACCAAAAAGCTGTTTCCACCGTTTTCAATCCTGAAGTAGTGGCAATTTTGAAATTTATGCAAACTTCTAATTCTTTTGTTTTTTTTTTTTAATTGTCTTTTTCTGCATCCTATAAACCAAACCTCAAGATTATTCATACACAACCTATAGTTACACTTCCCAACACCCTTGAAAAGGGTTATGGATAGGGTTGCACACGAGTTAGATTGAGTCGAGTTCAAGAAAAAATAAAGTTTAGACTAATCAATCAAGTTCAGATTAGGTTGAGTTGATTTCTTAAATTTTTTTTTGAGTAATCTAAATTGAATCAACCTGACCTATAGATAGATTGGATCAAGTTGGATCATTAGGTCGGACCAAAATTAGATTGTTGTCATGATGAAATGTGTTATAAGTGTATCCTAAAGATACAATATCAAGTGCATTCAGATTCGTCTGAAGGAACTCATTGTCCAAACCTGTGCCACCAGCCAAGGCGTCGACGGTAACACCAAATTCTCAACGACGTTGAGGTGCAGATTGAGGCATCATAGTAGATCGCACTCGTAATTACAATCGTGGTCGTCTCGCAAGTGTGGTCGTCGACAAAGGTCTCTGTGTGCTCACTGTCACAGCTTGTACTCATTGTCGCATGCGTGGTCATCTTGCAAAGTCCTAAGCATGGTCGTCGGTGAAGTCTTTGTGCAGATACATATCAAAGGAGATCTCTCTATGCTTCCAGCCTTCACGTCGGAAGAGGACGAGATCATTGTCTAGATTTGTGTCGCCATCTTGATCCCCAAATTGGTGTCGTCATTGTCTCCCCTAACTTGCGCTGTCGTCGTGCTCCCCAGATCTACACCGTTGTCATGCTCCCTAGATTTGTGCCTTCGTCATCTCCTCTGGTGTTCACCATCGTCATCCATGGGTGTTGTGAGTCCTACAAACTGCTACTTTAGGAGCTGCGCCTGATGTTGATTTTGGTTGCGACTCTCAGTTGCCTACTCATGTAGTTTGTTTGGCTACAACGGATGTTGAAACCTTTCTCCTTTCATTGATTTTGGCTATAATAAGGTGGTCGGGTGGTTGGGTCAAGTCTTTTGATTGGTTTCTTGAACCTGTCATTTGAACCAATAACCACACAGGTTTTTCGGGTTTTACTTGAACTGGCCCGGTGACCCGAACTAATTCAAAAATTTTATATTGGGTTGAGTCGAGTTAGTCAGGTCAATGGGTCGATCCGGACCCCGTGTGCAGCCCTAGTTATGGAGATGGATAGGTTATAGCCACTGACGACTTGATGAGGCTCATGTCGTATAAGTTTTGGTCGTTGATGAAGGTGAACTTGACTAAGGTAGCTGGTGGGGTTCCCTCGATGCCATTGCAAAAGAGGGAGTTGTTGTAGTCGCCAGTGGCACAATGGCTGCGGTAGAAACCAAAAGGGTGGGAGTTAGAGGGAGTATGGTGTGCCTGTGTGCCACACGCATGGTCCAAGCCAGAGTTCCAATTCACAACAATCTTCCCACAGGAGTCCGTCACTAGAAACATGGTCGTTGATGGGTTTTAGTGAACCTACCAGTTCTTGATGTCGGTGAGCTCCATTTCCAACTAGAAATTCATTGTCCCAAACATCAAGAGTACCAACATGAGTGAAGAAGAAGTACCAGAGTTAGAGGGAAAGGCTTGCAAAAATTAAAAATGAAAATGAAAACAACATGTAAAAGCCAAGCAAATTTTTAAAATAAAGAAACATTGAAAATGAAAATGATTTTCTAGAAATAAAAATAGAAAATATTTTCTCAAACTAAATGCTATTTAGAAATTCTAGTGAAAGATAATAGAATAGTAAGGATTATAAATTTTATATTTTCATACTGTGCTTATCTCAAATACAATAAAAATTAATAATTTTTTATCTAAAAAGATATTTTAATTATTTTGTACATATTACTTAATGATTGTGGAGCAGATAACCCTTTTATTGATAGTTATATTGTAATTCTCTTGTTGTTCTTTTTTTCTTTATTTTTTTTTCTCCTCACCCTTCACCATGCTTGTTTGATAAAATAACTATATATGTTTTAAAATTTTAAATAAAAAAAAAAATAACAAAAGTCCAAGGCTTTGAGTACAATAATTTTGTAACAATTAAGTTTACTCTCACCAACTCATTATAAAGTTCACCTATGATGCCAACACCCAAAAAATTTTAAAACGAAAAATACTTTGTTTTAAATCTTTTTTTTGTTTTTAAAAAGAACCAATAACTTGAATCCAACTCATAAAAAAAATACTTAAATCCAATGTTGAAACCCAATATCAAATTCGAAGATAGTAGATGAGGAATGGGCAGCACAAGTCATCTATATTTGAATAATTTATGGTGGGTAGAATGAATAAGGATGAGATGAGATGAAATAAAGTGAAATAGTATAAAATTTTTATACTATTATTTAGATATTTAAGGATAAAATAGAAGGAAGTTTCTTTCTCATTGTTTAAAATGGTGAGTGCAATGGAATGTAATAACAAGAATTATAATTTTTTTTATGTCATTTCATTTCATTTCATCTCATTTCACCCAATTTAGGAAGAAGAAAAATGGGATTTAAGATTGAATGAATATCATTCTACGTCATTTCATTCTATCCAAATTTTAAAATTTTAAATAATAAAATTATATATTATTTCATCTCATTCCATTTCATTTCATCTTTTACTATCAAATACCAATCCAAACAAAGCTTCAACAAGGACTTTATTAGTTTAACATGTTAAGGATAAAAGAGTAATTTAATAATTATATTAGTAAACAAAAAGTTGATTCTATCACATATCCTTAAATTAGAATAGAAAAAAAATAATGAGATTAGATGGAATGTAATGAAATAATTTTCTAGATTTTATTCCATTTCATTTTAATTTAAAAATCCAAATAATAGCAATTAATTTCATCCTATTTCATCACATTTTATTTCATCAATCCAAGTATAGCCTAAAAGAAAATGGGGAGTCCAAGCTACCTATGCTATAAATCCATCCAATGTAAATTTCAAATAAAACTATATTACTTTACTTTAAGTGACCAGGGGTTATTGATAAAGAGTTTAGGTAGTTTGTATAAGTTTATATATTCAAACCTCTATTAACTTCGTACTTAAAAAAATAATATTACTTTAAAGTTTAAACTATTTTTATGCATGGAGTAACCTAAATAATAATAGTACTTTATAAATTATTAATTAAAAATTAAGAAGGCAGCCTTTTATTGTTCACTTTTTGTTTCAAAAATCTCAAAATAATCTTTGTCTAATTTAAATGTTTGCTAATTAAAGTAACTAAAATTATGAAGTTATAAAAATAATTATGTCTTTATTTTTCTATTAAATTTTTTTCACTCTGATTTCTATTTTTGTTTAACAAGGAAGTACACACAGGTTGAGGTTTGTGAGCGACCTGTGTTATAAAACTTGGACTTAAGTGGCTGGTTTGACTGGTGAACCGGCCAGAGAATTCGTCTGAGCAGCAAGTTTGATAAGTTAGTGTGTGTTTGGTTTCACGTTTCCCCCTCTAAACGTCCGTTCATCCTCCTCGAACGGTTCGCATTTTTCGTTTGGCAATTTTTCGTTTCTTTGCTTCATTTAGTGTTGTAACCTCCGTTGTACAAAAGCAAGAAAATCTTGCTTTTGTGTTGAAAGATTTGTCCGTTGGGAGAATTGTTCAATTCGTTTGCCTTTGGCCTCTATCTGTCGCGTTCGTATTCGTGGAGGCACGGTGGTTACGGGTGGAATTGTGGCTAGGCCGTTGGGTATGGCGATGGAGTTGTGGTGGCTTTGTGGTTAGAATAAGGTCGTTTTGAAGATGGTGATTATGGCTTGTGTTGGTAAAGGTGAAGATGGAGGTCAGGGAGGTTATGGCAGAGATGAAGGAAAGTGGGCTATGATATTTTTTTATGTTGGCTGCTCCCCTGGTTTTCTTCAATTTTTCTCACTATCTCCCTTCTTCACCGTGGAAAACCCCTTCTCTTAGCCTCTCTACTTTTATGATCCTATTTTCTTTTTGATTTGTCCCTTTTTTGTTGGATCCACGCCCTCACTTGCAAAAATGGTGGAAAGAGCGAAAAAGAATGGGAAGAATCGGGGATTGAAGTTTTTCCGACTCGGACGTAACGCATTTACACATGCTGAAAAGGCACGTGCGTGAACTAACATACGTAAGCTTTTCCGATCAAAAGGAGTCGCGCACGTGCGTGGATTTTTGGCATAACTGCGTGGATGTACACACTTAAAAATAATGAAATGAAATAAAATGTAATATTAATATTATAATATAAACTCATACCCTTTTTAGTAATTACACATTTAAAAGTGATTTTGATTATTTACATCCAAACATCATTCATTTTATCAAACTCACTTTTGAGACAAAAGTTCCCAAACATAAATCATGTATTCTACAAACTTACTTTTAACCAAACTAAAGTTTGCAAACACACTTTCACCAAACTTAAGTTTACCAACTGCAAACCAAACACACCCTTATACATGTGAACCGGTCTAACTCGTTCGGTTTTTGAGATAACTGGAACCAGCGGGGTCATGCACGTTTTTTTTTTCTTAAAAAAAAAGCTATTAATCTGAAACGACGCCATTTCATGCTGAAAAGCAAACTAAAAAATCTACGGAAATGAGGGTAAAGAAGGAAAAAGAAACCCCGGAAGGCAAAGAGGCTCAATCTGGAGAGGAAGAGGCCGTCGCCCAAACCACGCGGTGGTCCAGCCCCGCCATCATCCGCCGCGACGCACACCAGCCACCAGGTAAGTCTTCTCTCCCTCATCAGCCCCACCTACTGGTTTTGTTCACCCAACTCCCAAGTGATATCAGTTTTTGTGGTTGAGCTTCATTGTTTTCATCCTTTTTTTTTAATCATTTTGAAGAACGGTTTCGATTTGTATGCATATATCAGTGATTAATGTATTTGGCTTTTGTTTGTTTGTTTTTTTTTCTACTCCCATCTTTAGTAGCAGAGTAAAAAGAAAGAGCTTGGAGACCCAAATGCTATCGCTACCCAATCTCCTCAACTCTGAAGCGACACCCTCGTTTTCAAATTGAAGGGAAAACACAAAAAGGTTTCGACTTTCCACCTCATTACGGTTCCTCCCCCCTCCCATGCTTCCTCTAAGTTTGACACTCAAACAATGTTTGTATTTTCTCACTTTCTTCTCCATTTTCATTCTTCTTCTATTTTTCCTTGCAGGATGGCAAATTCTGCGGAAGACTTCTCCCAGTTTGGAATTTCAAAAGAGGTGCATTCCTCCATTTCATTACTCTAGACTGATATTTTATATCTACTACTGGTTAGAGAATCTCGTTTTGATTCTTACAAAATTTGGGAATATTTTATTTTCAGGAAAAGGATAAGCTTGTTGGAGAAGTAATCCGCTATATGCTGTTTAAGACTCATCAAAATTCAGGGTGCCCAATTAAGAGGGATGAACTCACTCAACTCGTTACAAAAAACTATCATCAGCGTAACCTTCCTACCTTTGTGATCAACGAGGCTAAAGAGAATCTTTCCAGCGTATTTGGCTATGAAATGAGAGAGCTTCAAAGGTCCCTCCCATCATCCAAAACCCAGGCACGGTTTTCCCAACAAAGTGAGCACCAATTCCGTTATTCTTTCTTGTTTTACTTTAGCTGCCTGGCAAGGAGTTCTAGGAATATTTTGTTTTGGACACTCTATAATCATTCCTTTTTTTTTAATTTTTAAGAACATTTTGGGCATGGGTTTATATGCCAAAAATGATGAAACTATAATTTGGGTTGGATTGCTTATTCAATCATTTGTCATACATATTTCTCAATTTTGGAGGAGATTTGATCCGTTCTAATTGCCCTTGGTTGTTATGAATTCAGATTGTCATTAAATTTAATGTATTGTTGATTTCACGACCACTTACTGCATTCATGAATCATCAGCAAATACAGCTGTGCTTCTATTCTATGAATTGACTGACAGTATATTCCTTCCTAGCTTTATAATCATCCTACTCTAATATCTTCCATGAGTTTCTAATAGACAATTGAGCTACCTTTGTGGTTGCTGTGGCGATATATAAAGAATCATTTGAAGAACTGTTTCTTCATAATACTTTTACCTAGCAATGGGTAGAGACTAGAGAATGCTCAGTCTTCATTTAACATTGTTTTTTTTTTTTATCTTTAAATATATTGTGCATATACATTTAAACGGAATAAGTACATCTATACTAAATTTCCTTTTACTTGTTCAGATCTGTCTGCATTCTCTTGAGTTTTCCAACTATGTTTTAGTTGTTAGCCTCTACATCTTCCTCTAATTATTTTTGTTTGACATGCTTTCTTGCAGGTGTTGCAGATTCAAAATCATATATTCTCATAAGTCAACTTCCTCCTGATGTATATGAAAAATATGTTGTAGATGTGAATACTGCACATCTGTCTGGATTCACTTTTGTCATGATTAGTATTGTATATCTTGCTGGTGGCAAAATTCCAGAAGGTATGATTGCAAATTTAGTGTCATAATGCTAAAATTATATATGCATGCGTAGGCACCTTGTAAACTGATGGAAGTCAAAGGAGATCTGTTAAGGTCTCTAGATAAATGCAATTAATCAAATATTCTGGTTTTTACAGTTTGCTTGTTGTTGATTTAAAATTTAAGGGCCATTCTGCTTCTGTCTTCTTAACTTAATGAAACTTCTGGTGAGAGTATTGCAGAAAGTCTCTGGAGCCAAATGAGGAAGATGGGTTTGTGTGAAAATGAAAAAAGCCATCCCGTCCTTGGAAACATTAAGCAGGCATTAGAACTTCTTGTTCAGCAAAGGTGAGAATTTTTTAATGTGGTGGATTTTAAATTACAATATTTTTTGCATTTTGTGGCACCTCTGGATTCCACTAAAAAGCAGTGAGGTAATTCCTGATTCATCTTTTTCTTCGTAGGTATTTACAGAAGGACAAAGTTAATGGTCCTGAAGGCAATACTGTATATTATGAGCTTGCTGAGAGAGCTTTAGATGGACCCATCAGCGACAGGATCAAGGAATATATATCTCAGGTAGTGTTTTGGAAAGCAATTTATGTAAGTTTTGTGGTTTGTTCTTTCTGTTTTTTTTTTTTAATTCATTTAACAATTCAATATTAGGCAATAAATGTCTTGTCTTTATGAACTTATTTTGGGGGAGCCCTTTTTTTTGGGTCTTTAACTGGGGTATTCCCACAAGCACGGCTGCGACTAGTTACTAACTAAGAGGCCCTCACAACAAGTGCTTACTCCGAGGTTTGACCTTGGTTCTTTTGGTGGAGCTATGGCCTCGTGTTGATGCATGTTTGCTATTTACTCCAAGGTTTGAACATTGTATTTGCAGGATTGTTCTGATGTGTTTCACTACGAGAAGTTTTAAAAAATTTGTAGACTATCTCCTATATAAAACTATAGTGGTACCTATAGGTGAACCTAGAACAGATGATAACTCAAATGTTAGATTTATTTTGTTAGATAAAAATATATTAGTTTATGTTTCAAATGATCTTACTGTTTCTGATAATACCCATTGCTCTTCATAAAAAAATATTTTGTTTATCTTGTTGGTTTTGAATACTTCTATTCTTGTTACTATATGCCTTTCTTATACAACGCTCCCCTTACAGGTTGTGAAGAAGGACAATATTTCAGTGGCTGCTGCGTAAGAGTTGCTAGCTCTTCAGTGTCTCAATTGAGATATAATTATGCCAAGAAAAAGAGGAGAGAAATGGAAAGATAGTAAGAAGGTTCCAACTGACTGCTGAATTTAAGCCTCTGCAAGAATCTCAATCTTCATTTTGTCTTAACAGTAAATTATGCTGACTGGGTGTATGAATGGGGGATCAATGGTAGTAGTATGCTTTAAATACTAATGATACTGTGCTTTTTTTTTTTCAAATTAGAAAAATTAGCCAAAGCAGAAATTACTTGTCATGGCATTGTGGAGGCTACTTGGTTCAGATTTGCCAACAATTGGAGTTATGTACATTGGCAATGCTGGATTTCTTTTCACTGAAAAAATGCTCGATTTCTGTTCGCTGAAAAAAATATTATGTTCGAGATGTTAGAGCTTGAATATTAAATTATGCTCTCTCTTAATTTATTTATTTTAATGAACCAATTTAATGTTTCTTCTTGGTTAATACTTAATTCCATTTGAAGTAGATAGGTAACCGACTAACTGATAAAATATTACTCTTGAAAAATCTGTTCAAAAAAACTGATAGAAAAATGTAAAATATGATTCACAGGCATTTTTTCTTTCCTGCCCGGTACTGTTTTCGGGATATGTCTCTACCTTGTTCATTTAAACATAATAAGAATTTTATTTGACATATAATAATAGAATGGAATTTTGGAGCAAAATATTCAAATTCAACTTCAACTCGTGCGCTCTAAGAAATTCACTGGAGGCTTGAAGGCTTCTCTTGAGATACCTCCAACAAAACCAATCTCTGCCAACCCTCTCCCTGATCTAATTTGCATAGCTAAAGATGTTGCAACTTGAATGACACAAGTTTTAAGTTGGGGATCATCACGTTTATGGTCCAGATGACGTATCACAGAAGCCAGAATTACGTGCTGCTTCCCTGGACTAAAAGGTAAAAAGTAAGGCAAACACCTTTGTGGGACAAGAATGTAGGATTTTGCAAAAGAACCTTGTATGGCATTGTTGCTCTTTTAAAATCCTAAGAGAGAGGAACAAGACAACACCTCCACTGAATGATTTGTTTTTAAAAAGTATATGAACTAGAAGTGGTAGAGAGAACAATACCTGAGTTATCCTTGAAATAGGGCATGCATATCTGAGCCCATATTTCAGGCTTCTCAATTTCTTTTCTACAACAATGAGACAAACAAATCATAAAAAGGAAATAAACAGTGATTGAACGCTGTGTAATCGATACAGACTGTTAGAGCTACAACTGCTAAGTGCTAATAAATGATCTAACACTCTTTTATAAGTTATTGAAATGAATAACCACTACCTAGCCAAAAGGGAAGGATCCTTTATTTCTGGATGATCAAGCAGCCAGAGCGACTGTCATTACATATTCAAATTTTTTCCTCTAACAAAAAGGTTTGATTTCTCAATATAAATAGTTTTAGATCGTGTTCATTTATGTAGTTAGGGAAGAGATTAAGGAGGATTAAATGATACATCAAACTCTTGCATCGTAATTAGTTGCAGCTCTGATTGCTACAAATATGTTTGATGCATCATACCTAAGGCCTAGAAGCAACGACCAAAACATGTAATGCCAATATTTCTTTCATATATATATATATTGGGTACATTCTTTTCTTATATTTATTACTTTAATATACCGTAAACACAACAATATTGAGAGATATTTAAATAATTTCACTCCTCACCCTCACACACAAATATTTATTGGCAAATAAAGCAACATGATGGCTAAAAACATAAATGAACCACAACATTAAATTGACTGTTGTTTTAGTTGTAATCAGGATTCGCCAGAACATAATCCTCCACGACCTAGTGAACCCAATAGACCTCTCCTTGCCAGTCTTCAAAAACTCCTCTGTGAGCTGCTCATCGCCTTTGGTGTAGTATTTGCTGGTAGATTTAACAATACATCCTCCGTCGGGGGTTTTCACCAATTTGTACTCGTAAGAAATCTTCTCTAATGTGTCTGTCAAAGCACTACCTTCAATGACGCTTTAGTGGTACACGTAATTTTCTGTGTCAATTGCATCTACCTTATGCTTCACATAGCCTAAGCCTGCCCATTTCATAATATATATATATATATATATATATATATATATATATATATATATATATATATATATATATATATATATATAAAACAAGCACAAACAGACCAACAAGGGTGAGCAATGCATAGAGATGTATTTGATTAATTGTTCCAAAAATAAATAAACTTAATTACCTTCAGCAAGAGTGAGTTTCTTAATGAATCCAGGCCCTCTGTCTCCTTCAATGGTTTCAGCACTATTAATGAAGTTTGGTAAACCCTTAAAACTATGTTTAGGAGTTTTAAAGAGAATAAAAAAGAGTGATTTATAATGAAATGAAATGGAAAGGTAACAAATAGAATAGAATAGAATATGTTATTTTATTATTTGAATGTTTAATGAGTTTAATTAAGAAATGAAATGAATTACGCAAGTCATTTATTTCTTGATCCTCAAATTAGAGGAACAAAAAATAGAAGCTTTGAGTGGTAAGAAAGAATCATTCATTCTACTCATTCTTTTAAAATAAATTTCAAACATACTTTTATTAAGTTTTATCATTGCATTTTATGTCATTTCCTCTATTGTTATCCTCTCAAACATAACTTTAGGAAAGCAATAAATGTATTGAGAAATTATATCATACTCTCAAAATAACAATAAATATATGCTCTAAAAAGATGTCTGTCATTAATTTAAATTGTTTATTTTTAAATTTATTTGAATATATTTAAAATCAATGATAAATATTTTTTTGAAACATACGTTTATTATTGTTTAAAAAATATGTAATAATTTGTCTTATTTTGGTAAGACATTGCTAGAATGGCTTTGAATAGTCATGCAGGAGAGAGAGAAGAAACGTACTCACTTTCAGAAGTGAAAACACCCATAATTTTCTAATTAAATATACAAAAATCAGGATCAATACAAGAAGTGATGAGATCAAAGATGATGATGGCAAGTAAATTACTTTCCTCTCGGTGAGTGTGGGGTTTATGGATTGTTGATATTGCATTTACAACTATGATTTTTTTATTATTATTTTACATTATTTTTTATATTACTCTTTATATTATTAATTATATTGTTTTTTTCATTATTTATTATCACTTAATTAAAATTATTTAAAAATATAATAAAAGTGATATAAAATTAAAAATAATATAAAAACATCACTTTCCTTGCATTTATAGGCATTAGGAGGCTGATATATGAGTTTTACTATTATTTTTTTAAATTTTTTTTAATAATCATTCTAATGTTAAATAAAGAAAATATTTAATTAAAAATTTAATATATTTAATGTCTTAAAAATATAAAAAACATTTAATATTTTTTTATTTAATAATTAAGAAGATTAATAAAAAAATTATGTAAAAAGATTTAGAATTATTCATTTTCTTTAGAAGGAATTTAACGTGGTCAAATCAAAAGAGGCGGTTTTCTTGTGTTAGACATATCAGAAGGAACCATGGCTTTCCGGTCCTATCGGATGCCTTGTCAATTTGTGGATCGGATGACATTGATATTTGTCTCTCTTATACTTCATTTGTTTATTTATATAATTTTTGTGGTTAAGCCTGTGTGAGAGGAAGATGCGTTCAAAGTCTTGGTTTATGCTGATTTATTATACGTCATCTATTATACAAAATTACAACTTTTTCTAATAATAATCTATTTAAATATTAGTGATATGCTCTTAAAGTTTTTTAAAAAACCAACCAATTAAAAGATGTCAATGAAGTTAACTTAATTGGTTTTAATGAACAGCGCCAATAAAGTCTCCAATAACAAGAAGTGCACTTTCTATGACAAATGAAAATTTATGTGGGAGTGGTGATATAGAAATGAAGCAATTCAATTAGAGTAATAATATCATACAGTTACATATATATATTTACATAATTTTTATTATTTTTTATTATAATTAGTTTCATTTGCTTTTACACATTTATATTATAATTTTATCATGTAAATAAATATGAATAATATAAATTATGAAATGATGTGTGAGAAGCATTTTTCATTCAATTATCTTATATTTTCCTAAAAAAAATTTGTCTTACCTTTTAAATATTTGAAAATGTTAATATACTTCACTTTTTTTGTCGTAAAAATACCTCGCTCAAGTACTGCCTAACGTCTTCATATTTTGGTACAGACTATAGAATTACTTATCATCTGATGATGATTCACTTGTCTTTTTTTTTCTGTTTAAATTTTGTTAAATAGACAAATTTAGAGTATTACAATTTTTATAATAAATAACATTAATTTTTTTTTCATTTAACAAAAGTTAAGTTGAGAGATAAAGAAAGAGATAGAAAAAGGAAATATATGATTTTTATTCCTTTCAAAGAAAAAAAAAGAGAGAAAAAGTAATGTTACTTAGTTGTACGCACATAATAACTAGGAAAATGTACATTGAGAGAGAGAGAATATATTGTTATAATTTTGTGGAAGTAACGTTTCCTTAAAAAAAAAAGGTAGAACTTACAAATTCAATAAAAATAAAAATAATACATGTCAAACTGATTTTGCTTACGTTTATGGATTATCCAATAAGGTTTCTAATATCCAACATCTTTCAAAGAAAAAGAAAAAGTAATGTTACTTAGTTGTACGCACATAACATAATAACTAGGAAAATGTATATTGAGAGAGAGAGAGAGAGAGAGAGAATATATGGTTATAATTTTGTGAAAGTAACGTTTTCTTCAAGAAAAAGGGTAGAACTTACAAATTCTATAAAAATAATAATAATACATGTCAAACTGATTTTGCTTACGTTTATGGATTATCCAATAAGGCTTCTAATTAAAAAATTGAATATTTGTGTAGCTTGCTTCTTCATTAAAAAAGTTTGGAATGTGAATGATGATTTTTTTTTTTAAGATCATGATTTTTTTTTAAGTTTGAACTATTTGAGTTATTTATAAGATTAATTCTTGTTTGATTATGAGAGCACAAATGTTATATGATCTCTTTACAAGAATTATTTTTTTGAAATTTAAATTTATATATTCATTTCAAAGAGTCAATGTTGTTTACCACTTGACCCACTCTTTATAAGTATGTGAACCATGAAATTTGACTTTCGAATTTACCTCCACATGCATTATCTTCCTCTCAAGTTTATTTCTTAATAATCAAAATCAATAAGAGTAGAGTAAATTATTTTAAGCCATTTTTAAAATTTAGATGAAATTACATGAACTCTTTTTGGATTTGTTTTTTTACTGGCTTTTTAGTTTTGAAAATAAATTTACTTATTTTATGTGTTTATTTTTTATAATAACGACATAGAAGTTTGAATCTATAATTAATCTCTTACATACAAAACACTCAAACTTTCAATTCTAGTTTAATTTTATTGGCTTTTTATGTGTATTTTTATTTAAATAAAATTGTATAAAAAATTTATGTGTTTAGTTTTTCAAAAAATAAAAACTAAAGAAATTGTTATTTTTAAAGAAGATAAGTTACAAGAGAGTCCCGAATCAATTAATTTAGTGCGTGTTTAGGATAACTATAAAAATTTGATTATTTCAATAATCGATTATTGTATAATTTTTTTTTGTTATAATAGATTATAAGAAAAAAAAATTATATTTGGATATGTTAACTGAAAAATAATTTTAAGTTAATTTATTTCATTTAAATAGTATAAAAAATTATTTTTATGTATTAAATTATCAAAATAGGTATAAAATAATTAAAAATTTATTTAATTGATTAAAAAATTATTTAATTGAGAACAAAATGATATTTATATATCAAAATAAAGAATAATTCCAATAACTTTTTTTACAAAATGCTCAAAATTTTACTTATCCTCCAACATTAACTTTTTTCTCCCTAAAAAAATTGTTAATTTTTTCATTCAAACAACCCAAACACGTTATTTATCCTCCAATAGCTTAAATGTTGAAAAAAAGTTATCGGTTTAGCTAAAAAAAATTGAACCAAACATGATCTTACTTGAGCATTAGCTTATTAACTTTTATAATAAGCATTATTTTATTTATTTATCATGTTTGTACTCTTCTTTTGTCACCACAATAAGAGCTTATTTGAGAAAGATTAATTCTTTTTTATTCAACTTATTTTTTTAGAAAAAAATTGTTTTATAAAAAATCAGTTATGTTTGAATATCTAGATTAATTTGTAAAAAGTTTTTATTTTCATAAAAAAATTATTTTAATACAAGCTCATAGTATGGATTGTTTTCATAAAAAACTTTTATTTTTAGATAAATTTTTTTAACTATGCTTTAATGAGAGAAATATTTCACATAATGATCCCAATGACTCTCCACCAAATATTATAAACAAAATAACTTTATATTTTTTTTCGTAATTTACTATATAAAAATAATTTTTTTACACTTTTCAAACAAAATAGATTATCTTAAAATCATTTTTTAGCAAACATACCCAAACAAAAACAGATTCGATTATAATCAATTTTTACAATAATTGATTATACATATAATCGATTATCAGCATAATTTATTTTTTTTAGCTTTTCCAAATACACTCTAAGTGTGCAAAGATTATCTTCTGTGATAAAGTTGTGAAGATTTAATTTTATAATTGAGCGAGATATATGGATGAATGATTATTTAATTATTTATTAAAAGGATGTATTACATGGTATTGGAAAAAACTTAGAAAATGAAATTGGATTAAAGTATCCTTTAAAATCATGATTATAACTATTTTATTTTTTTTTAATGATATCTAGTCGTTGATAAATGATTATTCCAAACAAATAAGTGATATAAAGTATATTGTGCTTGTCAATTCAGTATATGATTAAATTAATTTATTTTGTATTTAAAATAACTTATATAATCCAAAGTTTTTTAGAAGAGTTTTTTAAACAATAAATATTTATTTTTTAAAATAATCTAATCTAAACATCCCTTTATTTTATGAATCTAGTTGGGTGGTCAAGTATAGATCTAATTGGCTATTAAGCATACAAATCCTACGTTACTCAAGCCCATGATATGAAGCTCTTGTAGCTTATATTAAGTTGTTAAGTCCTCTCTAACTCAACTTCTCAGTTTTCAAAATCAGAGTATGCATCTATTTAGAGTGTGCATGAAATAACCACTATTGGGGATTAGGTATAGAGAGTAAGCGAGTAAGATATTGCACAAGATCAAGCAGTATTCATTATTGTACAAACTTGTGTGTGTCTATTTATTATATTTCATGGATTGTTATTCTAATTAATAGCATTATCTATGATGTACTCATGTGATGCTGCTAATTACAAGAAGACGCATTAATATTGAGAAATACAAAGAACTCCTAAATAATCTCGCACCTCTCCCTCAAATTCAAATGTTGCTATCGGCCAATAATTAAAGCAAGAAGAAATACTTGTGTGGATCTATTATACACAAAAGGACCATAATTAACACTGAACACTGAATAGGTTGGTGTTTTAGTTGTAATCAGGATTAGCGAAAAGGTAATCCTCAACACCCTTCCAGAACCCAGGAGACCTTTCTTTGCCAGCCTTGAGAAACTCTTGTGAGAGCTGCTCATCACCTTTGGGATAGTATTTGCTTGTGGACTTGATGATGGATCCTCCATCAGGGTTTGCCACCAAAAGTGTGCTTCTTAATGGATCCAGGCCCTCCATCTCCTTCCATGGTTTCAGCATTCTTAATGAAGTTTGGTAAAGTTTTTGGGGTGAGATTGCTAGAATCCAGGACCAAGGCTTTGTATAGTCTTGCAGGGGCGATAAGAGAAACGTGCTCGCTTTCATAAGTGAGAACACCATGATTTTCTAACACAAGAGAGACAGAAAGGACTAGTGCAAGAAGTGATGAGATGAAGAAGATACGTATGACGGTAAGTAAAGCTTTGCTGTGTGTGAGTGTGAGTTTATTGATTGTGGATATGGCATTTTACAATATTGGCGTTGCGGGATATAGGGAAGTTCCCCCATTACGCAAAAGTTCAATTAGTTTGAGATTTTTTTAATTAATCTTCCGAAATAGTAAATTAATTAACGAAGTTGTCAACTCAAATGAGGCGACTTTAGAAGGAACCAGATCCACCATTTATTCAGATTATCCTATTCTTTTTTGGGGGAAAAATGTTTCGTGTACAAATAATGTAAGTTAAACTTATTTTTTAGTGCAGAATAATAGCAGCTTACACCATAAAACGTGGCTACTCCCATGTGTAACCAAGACGAGATATTCGTGTGTGTATATATATTCATTATATTATATTTACCATAAAAAGTAAAAAATTAGAGATAATGATCTTTTATGTAACCAAGACCTCTGGATACTCTATTTCAACCAAGACCTCTGGATACTCTACGATCTATCAATTGCGACTGTCTCTGCTGCAGCTTGCGTTATTTCTATGAGGAACATTGAGTATGTATTTAAGAAATGAACATTCATATAAAAAGTCTGTGTAGTTATTGTTGCGAACCACAAAATATGATTATTTTGAAAAATATTACTAATACATATTTATACATATACATTATTTTATATTTGTATAATTTTTATTGTTTAATTACAGTTAATTTTACCTCATTTTATATATACTTACATTCTAATTATGTCACATACTCTCAATTTCAAGCATGGAGATGTGCATGTTAGCATTTTTTGATTATTTTATGAGTTGATGTATAAAATTTAATTTTGATGCATTATCAATATAAATTTTTTATAACATCAACTAATCATATATCATACATATATAACTTTTGAATTAATTATTGTGATAATTAATTATTTTTAATTACGTAATAATGTATAATAAAATGATAGGTTAAAATACTTTTACATTAATAATATATTCAAATTAAATCTAAAATATTATATATGAACCCCCTTAATATATTTTCACAATGCACAAGATAGTTTTGAAACATATTCATTGATTCCTTTTCACAGTTGATTGTGTCTAATTTAGTTAATTTTAAACATGAATTTTTAAATAATTTTGAAAATAATACACTCAAATCTATTTATTTATTTATTTATATATATATTAAAACAGTATACTTCCACTTATGTAAAAAACAAACAAAACTTCCAATTGACTCTAATAATTTAATATACCAATTAATAGATTCAATCAATTATTATTAATATTTTATGGAATCAATTAATGGATTTAATGAATTATTTTATTTTATTAAAAATTAATTATAATTTATCTTAATTTTTTTATAATCTTTAGAGTAAAACCCTATTTTAACCCTTAAAAAATACATTTTTTTATCAATGTAGTCATTTACAATTTTTTTTATTAATTCTGTTCTTAAATTTCAATTTAATCTTTATATATATATATATATTAGAATAAATTTTTATTATAAAAATACAAGATGAATAAATTTTGATCATGAAACTATACATAAATAATTAAGATTAAAAATTACTTAAAAAATATCTAACCATTTAAAAAAATAACATACATTTATATTATAATATTAACTATTTATATAAAATTTAATTGTTAAAATTCATTCATCTCACTTTTTATAATAAACCATCTTCTCACTAAAAATGTTTCCTCTATATATATAAAAGCTGTCAACTTACTCTACTTCTATTTTTTCTGCTAGTGGACTGGAGGTTAGCAACCCCCTCCATTTCTTTTTCGTTAACCAACTTATTTCACGACAAGAAAACTGTCACCTGTATTTATTACTATACTAATTTTTTTACATTATTTTTTATATTAATTATATAAAGTATAAATTTATAATTAATTATATATATAAATTAATTAATAGATATTTTGTTAATCAATTAATACAAATGATTCTTATTAATTAACTAATATATGTAATTAATTATAAATTTATACTTTATTATGGATCCCAGTGTCAAAAATAGTAAAAAAATGGTAAGATAATTATTTTTATACAAAAAAAAACAACAAAATTTTTTCTGCAGTGGACTGGAGGTTTCCATTTCTTTTATATATAAGATTTTGTATTTATTATACTAAATTCTTTTTATAATTATTAAAAAATATAAATTTATAATTAATTATATATATAAAATTAGTTACTAAATATTCTGTTAATAAATTAATATACATAATTGACGTTAATTAATTAACTATATAAATTTATTCTAAATTTATATTTTATTAATTAATATTAATTTATAAAAATAGTTAAATCATCATTTTAATTGATTCTAACAACAAAATCTGCATATTTTTTTATATTTATATAAAGATTTTTAAAGGTTTCAATACGCTAAATTTTTTTTAATTATAGAGAAAAATATAAAAAAATAATTATACAAAAAATTGATATTAAATTGAATTAATTTAATAATATATATTGAAATTTTATCTATATAAATTGATTCTAACATATATTGATTAATATTAATTTTATCTATATTTATCAACATCCCAATTGATTCTAACATCAAATACCCTGTCTTAATTTGCAAAACCTGTTTTTGAAGGGTTCCAATACGCTATAATTAAAAATAATGATAAAATCTTGATTTTGATATCATATGAAATTTTAACTGGAAAAGATATTAAATAAAATAATTAATAAATATATAAATTACATAAATTAATTAAGACGATATGAAATTCTTAATTGAAACCTGAAAAAGTAAAAAGAGGAACGGAGAATTTTAGCAAGATGAGAAAGTAGCTGCAGAGAGGAGACAGAGACTAGAGAGGGGCTGCTGGGAGCGGGAGGCGAAGGCTGAAGAGAGAGAAAGGTCAATTCAATTAATTAATTCTTTTAAAGTATCAAGTTATTAAAATATCCTTAAAAAGAAGTTTCATAATAAATAAATAAAAAGTAATGGTTTTTTAATAAAAAAATTGGCGGGGCGGCTAAATTCTACCGACAAAAAAATAATAATAATAGAGGGAGGAAGTTAGCAGCCTCCATCCCTATGTTTTTGTAATATTATCCCATATATTACTTAATATTTTCGTGTAATTGTAATTTGTGCTGGCTCAGCGTTCTAGAAGGGCGTCTACAATACAACTTGCAGTCCTCTTTTGAATTTCTTCCTCTTTTTGTGTTAATTTACACTTTATACTAACTACCTTTTTTAGTATTATTATTCACATTATTTTTAAAAAATATAATTGAGTAAAAATAAATAATAATAAAAATATATATAATAAATAATATAAAATAAAATATAAAAATATATATATATTATTTGATATAAGAATATAATAATTATATAAACTATCTTAGTAAAAATGTGTAGCAGTGAATTATAATAATGAACAAAAGAAGAAAATTTTTTACATGTCTTATTATTATTATTTTAAAGATTTTTTTAATGAATGTTCTTAAGATTCTTATTAAGATATTTAAAATAAAAAATTATATTAATAGTAGATTTTTTAATTTTTAATATATTAAAATATTATTTTTTATTTTTTTTAAATTCTTAATAAGTACTATCAAAATATTCTTTAAAAAATCTTTATTTTAGATATATTTATATAAATTTTATTAAAAAAATTAAATTAACAATAAAAATTCACTTAAAACATATATTTATTATTATTTTAGAAATATAATATAATTTCTCATCCACAAAGTAATTTTGAGTTTGAAAATATAAATTTATATATATAAAAATAATATTATTAAAAAAATTAATTTAAATACGTGATCAACTATCATAAGAGTTTAATTTTTCATATATTAAATAAAAAATATACTGAGAAAAAAAATTCAAAGAGCACACCGTTTCTGAATATATGTCCAAGTTCATTGAATGCTTGAAAGTTCCAACTCGCAATATTTGACCGGCGCATAAAATTATCTATATTATCCTAAAAAACAATTCAGCATTTTCCTTTTTCCAAGAAAAAACGTCATCGAAAGATTATTAATTATCCCGGCAATAAACAAAAAGCAGGGGCGGATCTAGATGTATGGGGCAAATCCATTCGATTTTAAAAATCTATGCGTATATGTTATATTATCTTTATCTTATTATTATGTTATTAATAAAATATATAATTCACCCATAATTTTATAACTAATATTTTAACTGCCATTTTAAGGCCAATAAAGTGAGAATGATAATGCTACACATGTAATATTTTAAGTATAAAAATTGACATATTTATCTACAACATTAAATTTTTTATTATAATAGTTTGTATTTCATTTTTTTTAAGCTACAAATTATTGAAAGAATTTTTTAGTCAATATAGTATTTAAAAAGTTAGTCTTCTAGAAATGTTTATAAAAACATCCCAATCAATGACCGAAAGAAAAATACTAACGGTTGAAAGGTGAGGCTATTAATGTTTCAATATACTTTTTTATATTCTCAATTTTTAAATTTTTAATAAAGAATTAAATTTTTAAAAAACTTAAGTAAAAGTAAATTCTAAACATATAATAAAAAACTAAAAAATATATGAATAGACATATTAAAATGTAAATAGCCCCACCTCTGATTTAAAAGCTTAGTCACACACACTCGCCATCCTTAATAATTGTAAATATTACGAGTACGACACACTAATAATTAATTTCAAAGTTTAGTGTGAAACGAAAACTTCTTAATTTATATCTATAAGTAATTTCAAAGGTTGGGTTTTTGTCTGTAAGTGATCTAGAAAATTTAACGGGGCATAGAAGCAACGGTAGCACCGCCTACAGTTCCTATAAATACTAGGCTCACCTCTGCTCATAAACCACACAAAGCAAGCAACCTCTTGTTTTCATACTTGCACTTTCATTATCCTTTGTGTTAATTTCCCTAACTCTAGATCATCATCATCATGGGTGTTTTTACTTTCGAGGACGAGAACACCTCTGTTGTGGCTCCAGCTAAGCTTTACAAAGCTCTGGTAAAAGACGCTGACAACATCCTCCCAAAGGCTGTTGATGGCATCCAGAGTGTTGAAACCGTTGAAGGAAATGGTGGCCCTGGATCCATCAAGAAACTCACTTTCGTAGAGGGTCAGTATATATATATATATGTTTCATGAATATGCTCTATATATACATATATTCTATATATTTGGCATATAGTTATCAGTTTTGATAAAATCAATATCAATATTGATCAACAAATTAAGATAATTTCTTTGGTAGGTATTGCTTATTACATCATTAAACACTTCATTAATTAATTGATAAGTATAAAAATATTTTTTAAAAATAATTTAACATATAATCCACAAATTTATGCATGTTTAATATTGAATGAAGTACTTATAATAAGTAGTACTTACTTAAAAATTACTCACAAATTAAACCAATTATGCTGATGATCTTTGTGACTGTGAAACCAATCAATCATGTGCGCAGATGGCCAAACCAAGTACGTGTTGCACAAAATTGGAGCAATTGATGAGGCTAACTTTACATACAACTACAGCATCGTTGGAGGTGCGGACTTTCCAGACACAGTGGAGAAGATCGCATTCGAGGTCAAATTGGTTGCAGGCCCCAATGGTGGGTCCATTGTGAAGGTCACTATCAAGCACCATGCCAAAGGCAATGCTCAGCCCAATGAAGAGGAGGGCAAGAAAGGCAAAGCCAAGGCCGATGCTCTTTTCAAGGCCGTCGAGGGTTACATTTTAGCCCATCCTGATTACTGAAGTCTATCATTAAGAGCTTGCTTATATGTGGTGTTGTTGCATGTTATCTAGTGTGTGGTTAATTTGGTTGCCAATGTAATAATAACGAGTGTTCTCGGTTTTTATTCTTTCCTTTTACTGCGGAATTGTGAGATTCCAAGTTTCTGTATCTCACTTCATCAATAAAGTGTGTTTTTGAATTAAAGTTTGCAATTTAATTTTAAACAAAAATAAGTTTGCGTTAAAGTGATTTAATTATGTTTGAAGACTTTTTATTTTAAAATTGATTTTATCAGAATGAATGTTTGGATAGGGTTAATAAAAATCACTTTTGCATGTGTAATTACCAAAAATTGTATGAGTTATTTTTTTAAATTAGATTGTTAAAAAATTGATGCTAAAAAATTTAATTGTCAATAAATTAATGATAAAATAATTTCTTTTAAAAGTTAAATTTGTTTGATTATTATAAAATAGAATCATTCTAATGTGTTCAAGCTGATGTCACTTCATTAATAAAATATTACAAAAAGAATTACTAGCACCATCGCAAACAAATTGTGTTTAGGCTATCTCACTTACTTTCAAATTTGAAGCTGTGTGTAACTAGTATTTTCTTAATTATTTTATGTGTTGATGTAGAATAGTTTAATTTTAATGCACTATTAATATTAAGTTTTTTACAACATCAACTAATCATATATTATTACATATGTAACTTTTGAGTTAGTTATTATGAGTCAAATATTTTAATAACGTGATAAATACATGATTGAATGATAATGTAAAAAAAAATTTACACTAATACTATATTCAAATTAAATCCAAAAAATTATATATAAAAGCTAAAAACCCTTAATATTTCACAATGCACAAGATAATTTTGAAACATAATTCATTGATTTCTTTTCACACTTGACTGTGTCTAATTTGGTTAATTTTAAACATTACTTTTTAGTTTTGAAAATAGTATATTCAAATCTATCTATTATTTATTTATTTGTATAATATACTAGATATGTCACGCACACATGCACACATATATATATGGAGATTATTAACTTTCTCCCACTTCTTTTTTAGTTGGAAGAGGTTAACATCCTCCACCTTTTGTTTTAGATAAAGATACCTATATATATATATTTTTAAAAAAAAAGCTTAAAATTATTGGTATTTTAGTCATTTAAATTCTTATGTCAAGATCTGACCATCGATTTTATTTTAATCCAATGATTGAAATTAATTCATTTAATAAAAAAAGAGAATAATGCACTTTGGTTTAATAAAGAAAGAGAAATAATTTTATTACAAACTCTACTATTTATTATTTAAATTTTAAAAATTATATCTTATATTAAAATCATATAGCAATATCTTTTATATATAAAAATAGAATACATTAGTGTTGCCTTAGAGTTGTCCTAGGTTTACTTCCCCTCCTAAACTGAGGGTTTTAAAGTATTTTATATTTATGTACTTGTAATTAATTACTTTGAAACTTTTAACAATATTAAGTGTTTTTAATTTCTTAAGCAACTATCTTAATTACATTTGATTTATTTCAAGTCTTACAATTCATGTACAACTCTTTTAATTATATTTTCACTATAGCTTTCAATAATATTAAGCGTTTTAAATTTCCTAAGCAACTATCTTAATTACCTTTAATTTTTTTCAAGCCTTACAATTCCTATATAACTCTCTTAATTATATTTCCACTATAATTTTTATGAGTAGTTTTAGGAATACACTCTTTATTACACTCATTTCAACACACTCTCTTTTATTGAGTCACATCATATACTAAAATAATATTTAAACTTGATTACACGTCATTCAAAGTTGATTACAAGCTAATGAGTTAATTACACGTTAATCAATATTAAATATTATTTTAGTGTATGACGTGACCCAATAAAAAAGAATGTGTCGAAAGGAGTATGATAAAGAGTGTGTTCCTAACATTATCCAATTTTTATTCACTTAATAGTTAATTTCAACTCACATAATATTTAAGGGCTAATTTAGATAATCTTTTAAAAAAAATTATTTTAAGTTTTTATTTATTTATTTATTTGAAATTTGATTTTATACAAAACTAAAATATTGTGTAAGAAGTTTGATAATGAAATCCAGTGGTTGCTTCATATAAATATTATGCTCACAATCCTTGGCATAGTTAGCTAGGTAATTAGCTACTATATCTTTTATCTTTTATTTATTTATATATAAAAGAGGAGTATCTTGGTGTAACTCTAGAGTTGTTATAAGGTTTACTCTCCCTCCTAATTTGAGGTTAATTTGGTTATATTCCTTAATTTTTGTTATTTGATAATTTAGTTATTTCTAAAATTTAATTTCTCATTAATTAGATTTAAGTGTATTATGTTTCCTACGAAAATAACTCTTATTTATCTTTAAAAGTTTCACTTATCCCACTCAATAGCTTTTAAATTTTCTCAAATTCTTAGGAAGTACTCCTAATTGCTATTCTTTTAGGGTAACTTTTTTCACTCAATTTGAGGGTATTTTTGTAACTTTACAATTCTTTATCATTGAATAAAATAATTCTGATTCTGCTCATTTAATTTTTCATATTTAGTTTTTAAGTTTATTATATTTTATGTGTGTCTTTTAATTGTTTTTGTTAGACTATCTCTCTCCTCTAAAATTGTAACAAAAAAAAATCCCTTCCAACACTCTCTCCACTTTAACTATGCTCAAAAGAAGATGTCATTTTCCCTTTAATCCATCTGTAAGTATTTCAAATGCTAATTCATTTGATTCAAAGCTCTTTTTGCTTTGTGGGTTTTCTATATTCTTTGTTTAGTGGGCAACAAAAAAATAAAAAAAGTAAAAAAAGGTGAAGGCTTTAGTTGAATTGGGACTAAGATCTCAATGATGGAAGTTGGTTTTGGAATCAAATCTTATAAGGGTATGTTTCTTTTTTGATAGGTCATCTTGTTGTTAAATTAACGTACTTTTGTTTGTTTCCTTTTGCTCTTTTTTATGCATCGCGTTAGCAGTGACAATGGGTGGTGAGGTGGTTGGAATCTTCGTGGGTATTGGTGGTTGCTGGTTGGTCATGATGGCTTGGTGGCAGAGATGATGGTGCTCTATGGTAGTCAATGGTTCTCTAGTATGGGGTTTTCAATTTGGTGGTGGGTATGACTTGAGGATGGAGGAATGTTAGGTTCGCGATGGGTCAAGGGTGAAGGCATTGTTTGGTGGAAGCTTTGGTATGGTGTCGTTGGATGGGTTTAAAGGCTTTTGATTATTTTGTTTGAAGGAGTATGGTGGGTTTGAATCATTCTTTGGGATTGGTTGTTTGGATTTGTGGATGTTGATATTGGTGGTGGTGGTTTTTGGTAGAGTTGGGTTTTGGTTCATAGTAAAGATGGGAGTTTACAGAGAGTTGTTTTGTTGTGGTGGCCCAGATGCTATGAAATGTAAGGTGTTTGGTTGTAATGGTGTTAGCTTAAGGCTTTGGTTGTTGATCAATGAGTGTTTGTGTTGTGGTTGCTGTTATGGGTGTAAGCAAGCTCGAGAGGTGTTTGATTTTTGTTGTACATTTGCTCCCTCCTAATCCCTCTATAAGAAGTACTAGGAATATTTCTTTTTCTCATTCACTATCTTCATCTTCTTAATTGAATTCTCATAAATTTAATTCTTTTTCCCTTTATTCTCTCCATCAAGAATAGACTTGAGGGGTTGTTGAAGGAGGCACGAGTGTCAAATTGAAACTATATGCATGAGTGTCAGATTGAAACTATTTCTACAAAAGATAGGCGAAGTTCTTAATATGCATTCAGTAAATTAAATCCACTTAATATTACATCATGGTTAGCAAAGATTTTTGATTTTGTTTTTATTTGCGTTGATTTTTATACTGTATCAGTTTAATGGATAATAATTAATAAACCACTTTTCTATACTTTGAATTTTATGCTTTCAATATGACTACTCAAAATGTTTTGGATTAAGTTTTCAAGCAACTTTGGATTATCCTGCAAGTATCCTAAAGAAGGTTATATCTCTTATTTCAAAAAATTTCCTTACAAGTCTACTTCCAGTCTCAACATTTATACTTGCAGTGGGTTTACTTTGTTGTTATTATCTCTTCTTCTCTTATTTTTCCCTTCCTATCTCCTTCCAATTTGGGATCAAGTTTGATTTTGAAGTAATCAATGGCGAACTTGGATGCACCTATTCTGGAACTTTGTTGAGCACATATTTGTTAGTAAGTTTGGATTAGATGATAATTTTTTTTTTCAATATTTTTTGGTAGGATTAACCAAGTTTAATTGAAAATAAAAAAAATATTTACTTTATTATCCTATGTAGAAATTTGTTTTATATAATATTTTTTCAATTTCATTCATTGACTACAAGTAAGTTTTTAGAATAAGAGAATAACTCCCTGGTTATAATCAAGTTATGTGCTGATGGACATATAATTTGTGGTTAGGTTTGTGAGTAAAGTAATAAAGTGTATCCTTACATATGCTTTTATTTGTTGTCGTAAGCTTTGCTTTTGAAGTGTATCTAATTCTAAAAATATATCATCATTACTTTAGGTTTTTGTGAGGGAAGTTGTGCTACTATTTGGATTCATAACATATTTGCTTGCTGGCCTAAACATATATGCTTTTTGAAATATATATTTTTTAAAATCATTTATATTTATGTTGACTTTTAATTATTTTCAGTCTGTCGTGCTATAATCAACTATGTTATTGGAGATGAAGGAGTTTTGAGTGGACAATGTAAGGAAGTTGTTTCTCAAAATAAGCAAAGTATAATTCTTAGTATCATGAGTAAGTTTTCCCCACTTTTCCTACAATTTTTTTTTGAACATGATTTGCTGATATTTTCTTGTTTACATTTTCACCCTTGGACTTAGACGAGTTTGATCTTTATCTGCAGATATGACCTACTGACATGTTTTTAAGTTGGTTTATGTTCTACTAATAGGGTGATATTTAAGAGGTTAGAAAAATAAAATTATTTGATGGACCTTTGATATATCAATGTCTTATATTCTGATTTCATTGTACACATTTTTCACCATATTTGTTTTATTGCAAGTCAATTGTGTAATAATTTGAAGATATTAGATTAATAAATATTTATAATTATATTTGTTTTTCTTTTTAGTTTCTTAGTGGGAGAAGCTTCATTGTATTATGATATTAGGAATGATAAACTCTAACCTATGATTGAGTCTAACTTGAAATCGGTAATTCTTTGCTGTCATTGTTCTTGAATATATATTAAGGTTTTTATGCTTTGGTTATACTTTGTTTTATTCGTTTACTAACCAATTTTTTTTATATATTCATAGGTAATACTCATTCTGAGAAGTTATATTACAAGGAAATCAGGAGTTTTGGTTATACTCTATTTCATTCGTGCATCAATTGAATTTTTTTATATATCCACAGGTTATACTCATTCTTGGAAGTTATATTACAAGAAAATCGAGTTTCACATTTTTTAATTTAATTTATTCTCTACATTTCAAAATGTCCATTAAATCAAATATATACTCATAAGAATAGGGTTAACTTCATCAGTGATTTTCATTTTTTTTAAGTTTTAGGGTTCTTTGCTGCCATTAGAATTTATTTTATAATCCTTTGAGTATCCATTGCTTCAATGCACAATTAACATTGTAAATATTTCTCTTTGTGAGTTGAGTTCTTTGTTGGTGCTTATTTCTTTTTGTTAGGTTTTCATTATTTTATTATTTGTGTATAGGATGTGGTTATTAAAGACATAGTACAAACCTCTAACTGTACTAAGTTGGAAATACTTATATGTTGAATACATTGTTTAGAAAGTAAATACATTCTTTTTTTTTTCTCAGCATGTATATGGCATTCTGTTTTTGAATTGCTTTAAATAGTTGTTTTATTGGAATTTACAGAAGAGGGAAAATTTGGACTACATGACACTTATCTGTATTAGCACAACTATTCATGTTTGTTAGATTTGTTTCAAGAAATTAGTGGGATATGAAAGCACATATCAATATTAATAGTGGACAACTTATTTGTTTTTGTGTTGATGTTTGTATTATTTTATACTTAAAGCTTGGATTTAGATAATTTAAGGTGAATGAACCTTTGGCTGAAGGTGAAGAACGAGGCTAACATCAACTTGGAGAAGCTCTGTGAATGTTTTTGAGTCTCTATATTGATTTCAATTTATTAGGTTCACATGTATCACTTTTCACCCATTTGGAACTACATTTAAATTTTCAATTTCAAATATAGTTCCAACAAATAGGTTTTTTGTTTTTTTTTTTTTACTTTTGTTCTTCTTTTTTTAAGTTACCTAATGTTGTTTCTTTACTACGAGCATCCAAAGCCTAAGCAAGGTGGTTTTCCTTCCATCAACCTTGACGTTTTTAATAGAGTGTTGGACGATGGGAACCAAGCATAGGAGAATAACTTGATATAAATTATTTAAAGTCTGCTGTTAAAAATCATTCTATTGTACTAAAACTATAGGTCTAGGTCACTCATGGAGATGGAGTTGCCTTCATAGGAGCTAATCGACAAATTGCATTTCATTGATTTGTTCAATCACCTCCTTCCCACTTTGTCTTCATTGTAAGCCAGTAAGCCTTTTTCATTTCTTTCGAATTCGTACTTTTGATTTTGGTTGTTTTTTCTATGTGCTCAATTTGTCATGAATTCTCTTTTTTCGTAGGAGAATTTTTTCCTCAAACATGGGATAGTGGTGTTCAATGAAGTGGAGGGCCTATTGCATTTGACATCAATAGAAGGGCTTAAAAAATTCATGTTTTTATGATTCATATCTTGTTTTCAATGGTAATGGACAACATTAAAAGGAAAAAAATAATGGGTATGTATAATTATTCTAGAACGCCATATATAACTATTATTTGAGGAATGCCATCATTATAGCACTAAGTGTTATGCATATTTGTAGGTATAGTGTGGTTGAAACCAATACATTGAGAGTCTGAGTTTAGAGTTGGATGGTCCTTTAATCATTGTAGTTTTCAAAAATTTTGTTCTTTACTTTCTTTAAATAAATTGCATAGAGATTTGTTTATATTCTATGATTTGTGCATATTATTAATTAGTTTAAAAAATGTTGTATAGATTATCCCATTGTAAAACTCTTTAGTGAATGTAATGATTTGAAAGTAAAGTTGGATACGTGGATTGTTCTTCCAAGCAAGTGAGTTAAGTTTCCTATTGCTTTCTCTCCCCCATTTTTCTTTTACAGTTTTGACTTCTTTGACAAATTTCCCTCTTGAAGAATAAGAAAAAGAAACAAATGTTTACAGAATTATTTTTTCTAATTTTTTTTCTATGTTTGAAGTTATCTCAATTTCTATACATTTTCTTATGTTATTTCTGTCAACATTTGTTATTATTTTCTTATATTTTTCATAACAGCTCTAGAGGAAGAAATGCAATCTAATTCAAATTCAGGAAGAATATTTAGTTTGTAATAAAATGAGATAAACATTTGTGACATTGAGATTATTATTACTTAGGTTGATAATTTGATATTGGTTGTTACAAAAGATCATTCATTTTTTTTAGTTTATTGTTTCATTTTTTTGAATAAATTATATTTTCATTTTACTCATTGCAATTTCATTTTATTCATAACAATAATTCAAATGTAATTTATATTATTAAAAAAATTAATTAACTAATGATTTGTTATGAAATTTTAGAAGAAAAGGTTGCATTACAAAATTCATGATTTAGTTTCATGATTCTAAACATAAATTCAATAGGATTTCTTTCATTTTGATTTTTTCATCCATAAAATTAATATAATTTAATATGTTATCCGCTCATAGAAAAAAGTTATTACTCATAAAAAAAGTTAATATATTATTCAAATTAAAATCAACTATGCTCACAAAAAAATTAACATGAATTGTTTGTTTATTAATCATTTCTCAAAATCATATAATAATAATTTTTTTGTTATTAATAATTTTCACTATATTTCACTTTGTCAAAGTGATATTTTAACATTTAAGTAGATTTCTAAATTTTAAAATAACGATGATATTTAGATATATTGTAATTGTTTATGCAATTTTAAACTGACAGAGATGGTTAGATAAAATATTTCTTAAAGTGTCGACTCTAGGATTCAAACATATGACATTACTGGTAAGGTTTGTTTCAGATTGCAATCTACTTCTATTACGATTAATCATTATTGGTTAAGATAGTAATTATATGATACACTAAATGTATGCATAATCAACATAAATATGATTAGAGGACAATTGAAAATGAATACATAGAAGATGAATTGATTTATATTTATATGATCATCAATAAAAAAATTATATTTATTGTGCATCGCATAAATAGAATTACTAGTTTAATATATATGATATTATTCATCAAACAAAAAATTAAAAATAAAAAATACACATATAAAATAGTGAAATAATTAATTGTTAAATAGAAAGAATTGATACAAAAAATGACGTTACTTTTATCAACTCTTTTTGCATAAGTTTGATATGTATCAAGGCTTTTAATTTCAAAATCTATTTTTTAATTATTTTATATTATTTATATTTTTACCTCTTTTTATTTAAATTTTTTAATTATTTTAATTTAAAAAATAATAGTCGCTATATTCCTTTGTATTTGTCGTTTTAAATTTTTTGTGATCTATATTAGATGTCATTTTAAAATTTCAACACATAGTTAATTACTTTATATCAATTTCACTCTTATTTTTTTATTTCTCTATTAATTATTTAACTCATAAAATATCTTAATATTTACTCATTCAATTTCTTTCTCTCTTTTATCACCTCTTTTATTAATCAATCACATTCTTTATTTTTCAATGAGATAATTAATGTTCAGGTTATAATTGAGCTATTTTAGTTTTCAATAAGTCAAAAGTAATTCTATCTTTTAAAGCTCCTTTTTTCCTAAAATCAAGACTATTAATTTTTTTTAGTGCTAGTGTCATTTCCTTAAACGACAGATAAAGAAGAATGAAATGAATAATAAAAATTAAATAATAATGAATAATATTTATAATAAAGTTATATTCTTTCTCTTCATTAAAACTTATTTAAAATATTATATTTTTCACCAAAATCTGATTTTACTATTATCTTTCTTCATTAAATTAGTTAATTTAAACATTAGATTAAAATAAAATCAATATTCATAGATGAGACTTTGCCTTAGTGATTAATACCATATTGTTGCAAAGAGTGTGTCAGGGATTCAATCTCTTTCATTGCATTTGCACATTTTTTTCCTTCTCCCTTTCTATGGGATCCCTTGTGAGGTATCCCTTGGCCCCATCCTAATAATGGGGTCTCTTCCTAAGCTTATGTGAGGTCTAAGCATAAAAAAAATACTCTTATCTTGATATAAGAGTTCAAATTACTATTATCAACAAAATTAGACTATTTTAAAATGAAAATATGAGAAATATTTTGTCCAAACAAAAAGTAAAAGATACTAACCTCTTTCAACTAAAAAAATAAATAAAAAGAAGTTAACAATCTCTTATATATAATACTATCCCATATATTAATATTTTCGTGTAATTGTAACCTGTGCTGTTTGGTTCAGGCGTTCAGCCATCTAGAAGGGCGTCTAGAATATTTAGTCCGCGCTGAATACCAGCTGCAGTCATCTTGAATTTCTTCCTCTTTTTGTGTTAAGTTACACTTTACACTAACTACGTTAGGAGTAATGTGAAGCAGCGAGGTACAACACTGAATATAAAAAAGAGAAATTATTACATTTTTTTACCATTAATTTTAAATATATTTATATAAATTTTAATAAAAATGACTTAAATTAATATGTAGAGATCCTCTTGAAAACATGTACTTCTTGTTATTCTAGAAATATATAATGTAATTTCTCATCCGGAGAGTACGCCGTTTTTGAATATAAATGTTCAACTTCATTGAATGCTTCCATGTTCCAACTCGCAATATTTGACCGGTGCATAAAATCCTCTTTATTTTCCTAAAAAGCAATTCAGCATTTTGCTTTTCCCAAGATATAACGTCATCGAAAGATTATTAATTATCCCGCCAATAATAAACAGAAGGCAGGGACGGATCTAGATGTATATGGCAAATCCACTCAATTTAAAAAATGTATGCGTAGCTGTTATATTATCTTATTAGTATTTTATTAATAAAATATATAATTCACCACTAAATTTAACTGCCATTTTTAAGTCAATAAAGTGAGAATGTTAATGCTACACATGTAATATTTTAAGTATAGAAATTGACATATTTATCTAAAACATTAGATTTTCTACAAGTACGTCACATTAATAAGTAATTTCAAATTTTAGTGTGAAAACGAAAACTTCTTAATTGATATATGTAAGTAATTTCAAAGGTTGGGTTTTGTCTGTAAGTGATCCAGAAAATTTAATGGGGGGCAACGGTGGCACCACCTCCATCCAGTTTCTATAAATACTAGGGTCACCTCTGCTCATAAACCACACACAGCAAGCAACCTCTTGTTTTCATACTTGCACTTTCATTCTCCTTTGTGTTAATTTCCCTAACTCTAGATCATCATCATCATCATGGGTGTTTTTACTTTCGAGGACCAGAACACCTCTATTGTGGCTCCAGCTAAGCTTTACAAAGCTCTGGTAAAAGACGCTGACAACATCCTCCCAAAGGCTGTTGATGCCATCCAGAGTGTTGAAACCGTTGAAGGAAATGGTGGCCCTGGAACCATCAAGAAACTCACTTTCGTAGAGGGTCAGTATATATATATATATATATATATATATATATATATATATATATATATATATATGTTTCATGAATATGCTCTTTATATACATATATTCTATATATTTGGCATATAGTTATCAGTTTTGATAAAATCAATATCAATATTGATCAACAAATTAAGATAATTTCTTTGGTAGGTATTACTTATTACATCATTTCTGAACACTTCATTAATTAATTGATAAGTATAAAAATATTTTTTAAAAATAATTATATTTTTAACATATAATCCACAAATTTATACATGTTTAATATTGAATGAAGTAGTTATAATAAGTAGTACTTACTTAAAAATTACTCACAAATTAAACCAATTATGCTGATGATCTTTGTGACTGTAAAACCAATCAATCATGTGCGCAGATGGCCAAACCAAGTACGTGTTGCACAAAATTGGAGCAATTGATGAGGCTAACTTTACATACAACTACAGCATCGTTGGAGGTGCGGACTTTCCAGACACAGTGGAGAAGATCTCATTCGAGGTCAAATTGGTTGCAGGCCCCAATGGTGGGTCCATTGTGAAGGTCACTATCAAGCACCATGCCAAAGGCAATGCTCAGCCCAATGAAGAGGAGGGCAAGAAAGGCAAAGCCAAGGCCGATGCTCTTTTCAAGGCCATTGAGGGTTACATTTTAGCCCATCCTGATTACTGAAGTCTATCATTAAGAGCTTGCTTATATGTGGTGTTGTTGCATGTTATCTAGTGTGTGGTTAATTTGGTTGCCAATGTAATAATAACGACTGTTCTCGGTTTTTATTCTTTCCTTTTACTGCGGAATTGTGAGATTCCAAGTTTCTGTATCTCACTTCATCAATAAAGTGTGTTTTTGAATTAAAGTTTGCAATTTAATTTTAAACAAAAATAAGTTTGCGTTAAAGTGATTTAATTATGTTTGAAGACTTTTTATTTTAAAATTGATTTTATCAGAATGAATGTTTGGATAGGGTTAATAAAAATCACTTTTGCATGTGTAATTACCAAAAATTGTATGAGTTATTTTTTTTAATTAGATTGTTAAAAAATTGATGCTAAAAAATTTAATTGTCAATAAATTAATGATAAAATAATTTCTTTTAAAAGTTAAATTTGTTTGATTATTATAAAATAGAATCATTCTAATGTGTTCAAGCTGATGTCACTTCATTAATAAAATATTACAAAAAGAATTACTAGCACCATCGCAAACAAATTGTGTTTAGGCTATCTCACTTACTTTCAAATTTGAAAAATTTGAAGTTGTGTGTAACTAGTATTTTTTTAATTATTTTATGTGTTGATGTAGAATAGTTTAATTTTAATACACTATTAATATTAAGTTTTTTACAATATCAACTAATCATATATTATTATATATGTGACTTTTGAGTTAGTTATTATGAGTCAAATATTCTTAATAACGTGATAATACATGATTAAATAATAATGTAACAAAAATTTACACTAACATTATATTCAAATTAAATCCAAAAAATTATATGTAAAAACTAAAAACCCCTTAATATTTCACAATGCACAAGATAATTTTGAAACATAATTCATTGATTTCTTTTCAAACTTGACTGTGTCTAATTTGGTTAATTTTAAACATTACTTTTTAGTTTTGAAAATAGTATATTCAAATCTATCTATCTATTATTTATTTATTTGTATAATATATTAAAACAGTACTTCCACTTATGTAAGACAAAAGTACTTCCAATTGACTCAAATAATTTATTATATCAACTAATAGATTCAATCAATTATTATTAATATTTTATGAAATCAATTAATGGATTCAATCAATTATTTCATTATAGTTAGAAAAAATCAATATCAATATCTTAATTATTTAATAATCTTTTGAGTAAAATTCTATTTTAACCCTTGAAAAATACATCGTTTATCAATTTATTTATTTACAAATAAATTTTATCAATTTTGTTGTTAAAATTTAAAATTCTTAATTAAATCCTATATATATATCTAGTGAAAAAAATTATTGTAAGAGGTTAAGAGAAGTAAATCTTGATTATATAATCATACATAAATGATCAAAATTAAAAGTTATTTAAATGTCATGTGACTACTTAAAAAAGTCACATGTATTTATGTTCTAATTTTGACCATTCATGTAAGATCTAATGATCAATATTCAATCTTTTCACATCGTACAATAAATATTTTTCTTACTAAATACGCTCTTATATATATGTGTGTGTATGTGTGTGTGGTGAGAGAAGTGTTTATTGTAAAAGATAAGAGAAGTGAATCTTGATCATTAGATCTTACATGAATGATTAAGATCAGAATATGAATGCATGTGACTTTTTAAAGTGATCACATGCCTTTTAAATAACTTTTGATCTTGACCATCTATGTGTGATTGTATGACCAAGATTTACTTCTCTCACCCTCTCACAATAAAAATTCATCTTATTAGACATGTCACACACACACACACACATATATATATATATGGGGATTATTAACTTTCTCCAACTTCTTTTTTAGTTGGAGGAGGTTAACATCCTCCACCTTTTGTTTTGGATAAAGATACCTATATATATATATTTTTAAAAATAGCTTAAAATTATTGGTATTTTAGTCATTTAAATTCTTATGTCAAGATCTGACCATCAATTTTATTTTAATCCAATGATTGAAATTAATTCAGTTAATGAAGAAAGAGAATAATGCACTTTGATTTCATAAAGAAAGAGAAATAATTTTATTACAAACTCTACTATTTATTATTTAAATTTTAAAAATTATATCTTATATAAAAATCATATAGTAATATCTTTTATATATAAAAATAGAATACATTAGTGTTGCCTTAGAGTTGTCCTAGGTTTACTTCTCCTCCTAAATTGAGGGTATTTAAAGTATTTTATATTTAAGTACTTGTAATTAATTACTTTGGAACTTTCAATAATATTAAGTGTTTTTATTTTCTTAAGCAACTATCTTAATTACATTAGATTTATTTCAAGTCTTACAATTCATATACAATTCTTTTAATTATATTTCCACTATAGCTTTCAATAATATTAAGCGTTTTAAATTTCCTAAGCAACTATCTTAATTACCTTTCATTTTTTCCAAGCCTTACAATTTCTATATAACTCTCTTAATTATATTTTCACTATAATTTTTATGAGGAGTGTTAGAAACACACTCTCTATTACACTCCCTTCAACATACTCTCTTCTATTGAGTCATATCATATACTAAAATAATATTTAAACTTGATTACACGTCATTCAAAATTGTTTGCAAGCTAATCGAGTTAATTACACGTTAATCAAGATTAAATATTATTTTAGTGTATGAAGTGACCCAATAAAAGAGAATGTGTTGAAAGAAGTGTGATAGAGAATGTGTTCCTAATATTATCCAATTTTTATTCACTTAATAGTTAATTTCAACTCACATAATATTTAAGGGCTAATTTAGATAATCTTTTAAAAAATTTATTTTAAGTTTTATTTATTTATTTATTTGAAATTTGATTTTATACAAATCTAAAATATTGTGTTAGAAGTTTGATAATGAAATCCAGTGGTTTCTTCATATAAATATTATGCTCACAATCATTGGCATAGTTAGCTAGGTAATTAGCTACCATGTCTTTTATCTTTTATTTATTTATATATAAAAGAGGAGTATCTTGGTGTAACTCTAGAGTTGCTATAAGGTTTACTCTCCCTCCTAATTTGAGGTTAATTTGGTTATATTCCTTAATTTTTGTTATTTGATAATTTAGTTATTTCTAAAATTTAATTTCTCATTAATTAGATTTAAGTGTATTATGTTTCCTATGAAAATAACTCTTATTTATCTTTAAAAGTTTCACTTATCTCCACTTAATAGCTTTTAAATTTTCCAAATTCTTAGGAAGTACTCCTAATTGCTATTCTTTTAGGGTAACTTTTTTCACTCAATTTGAGGGTATTTTTGTAACTTTACAATTCTTTATCATTGAATAAAATAATTCTGATTCTGCTCATTTAATTTTTCATATTTAGTTTTTAAGTTTATTATATTTTATGTGTCTTTTAATTGTTTTTGTTAGACTATCTCTCTCTAAAATTGTAACAAAAAAAAATCTCTTCCAACACTCTCTCCTCTTTAACTATACTCAAAAGAAGATGTCATTTTCCCTTTAATCCATATGTAAGTATTTCAAATGCTAATTCATTTAATTCAAAGCTCTTTTTGCTTTGTGGGTTTTCTATATTCTTTGTTTAGTGGGCAACAGAAAAATAAAAAAAGTAAAAAAAAGGTGAAGGCTTTAGTTGAATTGGGACTAGGATCTCGATGATGGAAGTTGGGTTTGGAATCAAATCTTATAAGGGTATGTTTCTTTTCTGATGAGTCATCTTGTTCTTAAATTAACATACTTCTGTTTGTTTCCATTTGCTCTTTTTTATGCATCGCATTGGCAGCAACAATGGGTGGTGCAATGGTTGGAATCTTCTTGGGTAGTGGTGGTTGTTGGTTGGTCATGATGGCTTGGTGGTAGAGATGATGGTGCTCTATGGTAGTCGATGGTTCTCTGGTATGGGGTTTTCGATTTGGTGGTGGGTATGGCTTGAGGATGGAGGAATGTTAGGTTCACGATCGGTCAAGGGTGAAGACATTGTTTGGTGGAAGCTTTGGTATAGTGTCGTTGGACGGGTTTAAAGGCTTTTGATTGTTCTGTTTGAAGGAGTATGGTGAGTTTGAATTTGTTGTTGGGATTGGTTGTTTGGATTTGTGGATGTTGATATTGGTGGAGGTGTTGGTGGTTTTGGTAGAGTTGGGTTTTGGTTCATAGTAAAGATGGGAGTTTACAGAGAGTTGTTTTGTTGTGGTGGCCCAGATGCTATGAAATGTAAGGTGTTTAGTTGTAATGGTGTTAGCTTAAGGTTTTGGTTGTTGATCAATGAGTGTTTGCATTGCGGTTGCTGTTATGGGTGTAAGCAAGCTTGAGGGGGGTTTGATTTTTGTTCTACATTTGCTCCCTCCTAATCCCTCTATAAGAAGTACTAGGAATATTTCTTTTTCTCATTCACTATCTTCATCTTCTTAATTGAATTCTCATAAATTTAATTCTTTCTCCCTCTATTCTCTCCATCAAGAACAGACTTCAGGGGTTGTTAAAGGAGGCACGAGTGTCAGAAGAAACTATTTCTAGAAAAGATAGGCGAAGTTCTTAATATGCATTCGGTAAATTAAATCCACTTAATATTACACCATGGTTAGCAAAGATTTTTTATTTTATTTTTATTTGCGTTGATTTTTATACTGTATTAGTTTATTGGATAATAACTAATAAACCACTTTTCTATACTTTGAATTTTATGCTTTCAATATGACTACTCAAAATGTTTTGGATTAAGTTTTCAAGCAACTTTGGATTATCCTGCAAGTATCCTGAAGAAGGTTATATCTCTTATTTCAAAAATTTTCCTTACAAGTCTACTTCCAGTCTCAACATTTATACTTGCAGTGGGTTTACTTTGTTGTTATTATCTCTTCTTCTCTTATTTTTCCCTTCCTATCTCCTTCCAATTTGGGATCAAGTTTGATTTTGAAGTAACCAATGGCGAACTTGGATGCACCTCTTCTGGAACTTTGTTGAGCACATATTTGTTAGTAAGTTTGGATTAGATGATAATTTTTTTTTCAATATTTTTTGGTAAGATTAACCAAGTTTAATTGAAAATGAAAAAATATTTACTTTATTATCCTATGTAGAAATTTGTTTTATATAATATTTTTCAATTTCATTCATTGACTACAGGTAAGTTTTTAGAATAAGAGAAAAACTCCCTGGTTATAATCAAGTTATGTGCTGGTGGACATATAATTTGTGGTTAGGTTTGTGAGTGAAGTAACAAAGTGTATCCTTACATATGCTTTTATTTGTTGTCGTAAGCTTTGCTTTTGAAGTGTATCTGATTCTAAAAATATATCATCATTACTTTAGGTTTTTGTGAGGGAAGTTGTGCTACTATTTGGATTCATAACATCTTTGCTTGCTGGCCCAAACATATGTGCTTTTCGAAATATATATTTTTTAAAATCATTTATATTTATGATGACTTTTAATTATTTTCAGTCTGTCGTGCTATAATCAACTATGTTTTTGGAGATGAAGGAGTTTTGAGTGGACAATGTAAGGAAGTTGTTTCTCAAAATAAGCAAAGTATAATTCTTGGTATCATGAGTAAGTTTTCCCCACTTTTCCTACAATTTTTTTTTTGAACATGATTTGTTGATATTTTCTTGCTTACATTTTCACCGTTGGACTTAGACGAGTTTGATCTTTATCTGCAGGTATGACCTACTAACATGTTTTTAAGTTGGTTTATGTTCTACTAATAGGGTGATATTTAAGAGGTTAGAAAAATAAAATTATTTGATGGACCTTTGATATATCAATGTCTTATATTCTGATTTCATTGTACACATTTTTCACCATATTTGTTTTATTGCAAGTCAATTGAGTAATAATTTGAAGATATTAGATTAATAAATATTTATAATTATATTTGTTTTTCTTTTTAGTTTCTTAGTGGGAGAAGCTTCATTGTATTATGGTATTAGGAATGATAAACTCCAACCTATGGTTGAGTCTAACTTGAAATCGGCAATTCTTTGTTGCCGTTGTTCTTGAATATATATTAAGTTTTTTATGCTTTGGTTATACTTTGTTTTATTCGTTTACTAACCATTTTTTTTATATATTCACAGGTAATACTCATTCTGAGAAGTTATATTACAAGGAAATTAGGAGTTTTGGTTATACTCTGTTTTATTCATGCATCAATTGAATTTTTTTTATATATCCACAAGTTATACTCATTCTTGGAAGTTAAACTACAAGAAAATCAAGTTTCACATTTTTTAATTTAATTTATTCTCTACATTTCATAATGTCCATTAAATCAAATATATACTCGTAAGAATAGGGTTAACTTCATTGGTGATTTTCATTTTTTTAAGTTTTAGGGTTCTTTGTTGCCATTAGAATTTATTTTATAATCCTTTGAGTATCCATTGCTTCAATGCTTGATTAACATTGTAAATATTTCTCTTTGTGAGTTGAGTTCTTTGTTGGTGCTTATTTCTTTTTGTTAGGTTTTCATTATTTTATTATTTGTGTATAGGATGTGGTTATTAAAGACATAGTACAAACCTCTAACTGTTCTAAGTTGGAAATACTTATCTATTGAATACATTGTTCAGAAAGTAAATCCATTCTTTTTTTTTTCTCAGCATGTATATGGCATTCTGTTTTTGAATTGCTCTAAAGAGTTATTTTATTGGAATTTACAGAAGAGGGTAAATTTGGACTACATGACACTTATCTGTATTAGCACAACTATTCATATTTGTTAGATTTGTTTCAAGAATTTAGTGGGATATGACAGCACATATCAATATTAATAGTGGACAACTTATTTGTTTTTGTGTTGATGTTTGTATTGTTTTATTCTTAAAGCTTGGATTTAGATAATTTAAGGTGAATGAACCTTTGGCTGAAGGTGAAGAACGAGGCTAACATCAACTTGGAGAAGCTCTGTGAATGTTTTTGAGTCTCTATATTGATTTCAATTTATTAGGTTCACATGTATCACTTTTCACCCATTTGGAACAAGATTCAAAATTTCAATTTCAAAGATAGTTCCAACAAATAGGTTTTTTTATTTTTTATTTACTTTTGTTTTTCTTTTTTAAAGTTACCTAATGTTGTTTCTTTACTATGAGCATCCAAAGCCTAAGCAAGGTGGTTTTCCTTCCATCAACCTCGACATTTTTAATAGAATGTTGGACGATGGAAACCAAGCATAGGAGAATAACTTGATATAAATTATTTAAAGTCTGCCATTAAAACTCATTCGATTGTACTAAAACTATAGGTCTAGGTCACTCATGGAGACAAAGTTACCTTCATAGGAGCTAATCGACAAATTGCATTTCATTGATTTGTTCAATCACCGCTTTCCCACTTTGTCTTCATTGGAAGCCAGTAAGCCTTTTTCATTTCTTTCGAATTCATGCTTTTGATTTTGGTTGTTTTTTCTATGTGCTCAATTTGTCATGAATTCTCTTTTTTTGTAGGAGAATTTTTTCCTCAAACATGGGATAGTGGTGTTCAATGAAGTGGAGGGCCTATTGCATTTGACATCAATAGAAGGGCTTAAAAAATTCATGTTTTTATGATTCATATGTTGTTTTCAATGGTAATGGACAGCATTAAAAGGAAAAAAAATAATGAGTATGTATAATTATTCTAGAACGCCATATATAACTATTATTTGAGGAATGCCATCATTATAGCACTAAGTGTTATGCATAGTTGTAGGTATAGTGTGGTTGAAACCAATACATTGAGAGTCTGAGTTTAGAGATATTTGTTGGATGGTCCTTTAATCATTGTAGTTTCCAAAAAAATTATTTTTTACTTTCTTTAAATAAACTACATAGAGATTTGTTTATATTCTATTATTTGTGCATATTATTAATAAGTTTCAAAAATGTTGTATAGATTATCCCATTGTAAAACTCTTTAGTGAATGTAATGATTTGAAAGTAAAGTTGGATACGTGGATTGCTCTTCCAAGCAAGTGAGTTAAGTTTCTTATTGTTTTCTCTACCCCATTTTTCTTTGACAGTTTTGACTTCTTTGACAAATTTCCCTCTTGAAGAATAAGAAAAAGAAACAAATGTTTACATAATTATTTTTTCTAATTTTTTTTCTATGTTTGAAGTCATCTCAATTTCTATACATTTTCTTATGTTATTTCTGTCAACATTTGTTATTATTTTCTTATATTTTTCTTAACAACTCTAGAGGAAGAAATGCAATCTAATTCAAATTTAGGATGAATATTTAGTTTGTAATAAAATGAGATAAACATTTGTGACATTGAGATTATTATTACTTAGGCTGATAATTTGATATTGGTTGTTACAAAAGACCATTCATTTTTTTAGTTTATTGTTTCATTTTTTTGAATAAATTATATTTTCATTTTACTCATTGCAATTTCATTTTATTCATAACAATAATTCAAATGTAATTTATATTATTAAAAAAATTAATTAACTAATGATTTGTTATGAAATTTTAGAAGAAAAGGTTGCATTACAAAATTCATGATTTAGTTTCATGATTCTAAACATAAATTCATTAGGATTTCTTTCATTTTGATTTTCTCATCCATAAAATTAATATAATTTAATATGTTATCCGCTCATAGAAAAAAAGTTACTACTCATAAAAAAATTAATATATTATTCAAATTAACATTAATTATGCTCACAAAAAAAATTAACATGAACTGATTGTTTATTAATCATTTCTCAAAATCATATAATAATAATTTTTTTGTTATTAATAATTTTCCACTATATTTCACTTTGTCAAAGTGATATTTTAACATTTAAGTAGATTTCTAAATTTTAAAATAACGATGATATTTAGATATATTGCAATTGCTTACCCAATTTTAAACTGACAGTGATGGTCAGATAAAATATTTCTTAAAGTTTCGACTCTAGGATTTAATCATATGACATTGCTGGTAAGGTTCGTTTCAGATTGTAATCTATTTCTACTACAATTAATCATTATTGGGTAAGATAGTAATTATATGATACACTAAATGTATGCATAATCAACATAAATATGATTAGAGGACAATTGAAAATGAATACATAGAAGATGAATTGATTTATATTTATATGATCATCAATAAAAAAATTATATTTATCGTGCATCGCACAAATAGAATTACTAGTTTAATATATATGATATTATTCATCAAACAAAAAATAAAAAATAAAAAAATACACATATAAAATAGTGAAATAATTAATTGTTAAATAGAAAGAATTGATACAAAAAATGACATTACTTTTATCAACTCTTTTTGCATAAGTTTGATATGTATCAATGCTTTTAATTTCAAAATCTTTTTTTTTAAATTATTTTATATTATTTATATTTTTACCTCTTTTTATTTAAAATTTTTAATTATTTAAATTTAAAAAATAATAGTCGCTATATTCCTTTGTATTTGTCGTTTTAATTTTTTTTTGTGATCTATATTAGATGTCATTTTAAAATTTCAACACATAGTTAATTACTTTATATCAATTTCACTCTTATTTTTTATTTCTCTATTAATTATTTAACTCATAAAATATCTTAATATTTACTCATTCAATTTCTATCTCTCTTTTTTATTACATCTTTTATTAATCAATCACATTCTTTGTTTTTCAATGAGATAATTAATGTTCAGGTTATAATTGAGCTATTTTAGTTTTCAATAAGTCAAAAGTAATTCTATCTTTTAAAGCTCTTTTTTTCCTAAAATCAAGACTATTAATTTTTTTTAGTACTAGTGTCATTTCCTTAAACAACAGATAAAGAAGAATGAAATGAATAATAAAAATTAAATAATACTGAATAATATTTGTAATAAAGTTATATTCTTTCTTTTCATTAAAACTTATTTAAAATATTATTTTTTCACTAAAATCTGATTTGACTATTATCTTTCTTCATTAAATTAGTTAATTTAAACATTAGATTAAAATAAAATCAATATTCGTAGATGAGACTTTGCCTTAGTGATTAATACTTTATTGTTGCAAAGAGTGTGTCAGGGATTCGATCTCTGTTATTGCACTTGCACATTAGATTGGATCGTAATGGATGAATTTAAAATAAATTATTAATTTATTTAAAATTTATTATAAAATATTTAATATTATCCAATTCATCCATGATCTAATTTAATGGATGAATATTTAATTCATCCATTAATCAATTTTAATGGATTGGATAGATGGATATCCAACTCACTCATTTAAAAAAAATATTTTTCTCTCTAAAATTTTTATTATCTCTCTAAAATATGTTTCTTCACTCTAAAAAATTTTATTCTCTCTCTAAAAAATAAAATATATCGGATATTCATTGGATTGGTTTTTAATTAGATATCCATTGAATATCTAATATATGTTTTTGGTTAGATTACTAACCATCTATAATTAAATTTAATTCATTAGATCTAATTCAATAAAATATATTATTTTAATTAGATAAATTTGATTAATTATAATATAAATAGATTGGATGAATTAAAAATTAATAAATTTTATTACCAACCCTTGTGAAGTATCCCTTGGCCCCATTCTAATAATGGGGTCTCTTCCTAAGCTTATGTGGGATCTAAGCATAGAATAAAATAAAATAAAATAAAATAAATATTCTTATCTTAATATAAGAGTTCAAATTACTATTATCAACAAAATTAGACTATTTTAAAATGAAAATATGAGAAATATTTTGTCCAAACAAAAAGTAAAAGATACTAACCTCTTTCAACTAAAAAAATAAATAAAAAGAAGTTAACAATCTCTTATATATAATACTATCCCATATATTAATATTTTCGTGTAATTGTAACCTGTGCTGTTTGGTTCAGCCATCTAGAAGGGCGTCTAGAATATTTAGTCCGCGCTGAATACCAGCTGCAGTCTTCTTGAATTTCTTCCTCTTTTTGTGTTAAGTTACACTTTACACTAACTACGTTAGGAGTAATGTTGCTTGAACATACAAAATACGATACACAAATCACATTTTATTCACATTGTATATGGTACATTTATTTTTGTTTTATATACGATATATAACAGTATCCAATCACTTTCAAATCAAAATTCAGTATCCACCCATGTGGCATATCCTGGGTATACAAATTTCATTCTCCTTTTCCAAAACTTACCCAAAAGAAAAATAATTTTAAGGTTAAATTAAAGTTTTAATCTTTATACTTTACATTTATTTTTAATTTAATTCTTATATTTTTTTTCTTTTTAAATCAGTACTTACACTTATAAAAGTTTTTAAAATAGTCATGTAATTAACTTTTGTTATAATATTATTATAACACTGTCAATTTATTAATAAAATAAGTATTTTTTTATCTAATAATAATTCTTTTAGATGCTTACTTTTTTTGTAAAATTTCAAATAAATACTCCTTTGTTCTAGTAGGTTCGTATTTCTTTCGAGTAGATATTCTTTTACCTAATGTCTAATAGGTATTTCTTCTTATTTAGATATTTATTTATTCCAAATAAGTATTTTTTATCCAATATATATTATTTTAGATGCTTTTTTTATTCTGTAAAATGTCTAATAATGACTAAATTATCTATAATAGAACAATAGTTAATAATATAGACTATTTTAAAAACTTGTGAAGATTGATTTGAAGAGAAAAAACACTTAAGGATTAAATAGAAAATTTAATTTAACCATTTTAAGAAACATTGTATCGTGAGATGGTCTATCTAAAATTGTGAAAATATTTGTAGGCTGTAACTTTTTATTAATAGGACGTCAACAAGACAGAATCTCCATGTAAGCAAGTTAATTACAGTCTTGATATGCTCATTTGGAAACTCTGTCAAATCGTAATTTTTTAACACCATAATAGATAAACCATTTTGTCCTTTAAAGAAGGAAAAGACTTTTATAAAATAAGTTTGTTTTCAAAATAAGTAAATAAAAATGTATTTATTCTTAAAATTATTTAATAGGTTAATATTATGATATATTTTAGATTAAATTAAATATAGAAATACATTTATTTATTCATTTTAAAAATAAATTCATTTTAAATAAATATTAAAAAAATGTTCACACAGGTTGATTTTAAGAAGAGGGGCATTTTTTTCTTTTAATAAATTAGTTATTTAAGATGGTAAATAATATTTGTGTAGGTTTCTAAATTGAATAGCTGTTTTAAACAGTTGGGGAGAGTTTCCGGAGTGGTTGAGTAGTTTGAGCCTTGAGGGGGCGTCAGCATAATGGTGCTTGACCTGAAAGAAAATGACAGAAAGTGCAACCAAATTCTTTTGCATTATTTATTGCAGAATACAGATGGTGCAAGGACGTCAACACCAACACACATATCAATTTGTGTATGTAGTACTCGACCAAATTCACCTACAGTAACATTTACACCAAACAGACACTAATTGACTCATCACAAGCCAACCCAATTAACAGAGCCACATGTACAAGGGCTCATGATACAAATTTAACAGCCACACAAACTTGATTATTTGTGTCGCAACCGGGATCGCGACGGGACGATCGAAAAATATAAAATCAATGGAGTCGCCATCAATGTTTATTTAAATTGGGAAAACATTAGAAAAAATCTTTTAATCAGGCAAACTGATCTTTTGAAAATGAGTTTGAGTTCGGGAGTCGATTACAGATAGGGAAGGTGTTAGCACCCTATACTGCCCATTCCAAGAATCGTTCCTTATGTTAGTTGTGCAAAATTTAATAATCTCAAATATATTTATTTTTACCCCTTTAAACAAAAGATTTTGTAATTATTTTTTATTTTTCTCATTTTTTTGGAAAGAAATAAAAGAAACAACCAAATCATGAAAATTTATTTTTTTTGGCTTGACAGAAATGGGTTTCTGCTCCTACGTATCTCCTGGTGCAATGGAGAACTCAAAGTCACGTAGTTCTTTATAAAATGATTGTGGGTTGATTGATTTTATTAAAAAAGAGATTTTATTTGAAAGCGAATCCATTTTTGCACAGGATTCAAGTTAGCACTAGGCTACTTTCAATAAACCCTTATGATCCAAATGACATTGAAGGTAGTATTCACTACTCAATCATCATCATTGGTCATTGCATGGATCAAAAGATTTTTTTTATTTATTTTTTTTCTTTTACCCTTCTCTCTTTTTTTTACCAAACAGTGTATCATTTTTGCCTTAATATGAAATGGACAGCAGCCCACGTGAATCAAATTCAAACTCAACAGGATAATCAACAGTGCAATTTAAAGCAATAAAGGTTTGGGGACTTTGGCAACCATGGCAGCACACGCCAGGGGATGTTTGGGGAGGGATCCGGTTTAAGATTCGACGGTCGGATGAAGGTTGATGAAGATGATGGGGGTGACGTCTGTAGAGGGGAAGGACATGGCTTCTTGGGTGTCGACGGTCGGTTGGGGGTATGATGGATCTGGTGTTGAGTTCGACGGTCGGTGAGGGGCGACCTAGCTGAGGTTCGACGGTCGGTTTGAGGAGATGGGGTGGTTCTGTTCTGGAGTTTGACAGTCGGTTGGGGGTAAGGATGGGATGGATTCGACGGTCGGTTGGGACGGGGTGATGGATTCGACGGTCGGTTGCAAAGGGATTCGGGAGTCGACGGTCGGATGGGACGGAGTTTGGTTGATGGTGTGAAGGTTTGGATGGGTTGTCGGTGAGGGGTAGTAGTATGGGTTCGACGGTCGGTCGAAGGTGTGATGGAGACAAGGCAAGGTTGTTAATTGGTTTGTTTGGGGATGATAGGATCACGGTTTGGAAAGTGGGGTCCGACAGTTGAATGTGATGGAGATTGGTTGATGGTGTGAAGATTTGGATGGGTTGTCGGTAAAGGGAGTGGAGCTCATGGGTTCGACGGTCGATTCGGGTATGGTGGTTCACGTAGTGTTTGGAGAGGTTATGGAAACGCTTGGGTGATGGGGATTATGGAGGCTTTGAAGATAGTGAGTATTTTGGAGGTGAAAGGGAAGTGGTCGGTTTTGGGGTTCGACGGTCGGGTATAAGTTGGGTTTTGAGGTGATTTCGCGTAATGGATGGTTGAAGGATGGTGGTGTGGGTTCACGGTAATAGTGAGAGGGGATGGTGAAGGTTGGTATATGGGGATTCGACGGTCGGTGGGGGTATGATGGTTGTTGGTTCGACGGTCGGTGCGAGAGGGATTCGGGGGTCCGACGGTCGGTTGGTTGAAGGAAAGATCGTCTTCTTGGGTTTCGACGGTCGGTGAGGGTGTCGGTGAGAGGATGGTAACTTGGTGTTGGTCGGTGAAGGTCACACTTGGTGTGGTTCGACGGTGAGGGTGTCGGTGAAGTTGGTCGGTGAAAGTCACGGTGGTGTGGTTCGACGGTCGGTTTAGGGAGGTTGGATGGTTCGACCATCGGATATGATGGAGTTTGGGGTCGACGGTCGGTTGGTTGAGGGAAGGATCGGCTTCTTGGGTTTCGACGGTCGGTTGGGGGTATGATGGATCTGGTGTTTTGAGTTCGACGGTCGGCTTAGGGCTAGGAGATTGATGGTTCGGTCGGATATGATGGAGTTTGAAGGTCGGACGGTCGGTTTGTGGGGTTATGAAAGTGAGGTGATGAAGGGTTTATGTGGAGGGAGATGATGAATAGTAGTAGAGTGGTTTGTCGGTGGGTTGGACGTGAAGGTAGAGAGGTGGTGTAGTGGAGGTCTTTGGAAATGAGGTCTTGAGCTTGAAGATAATGATGAGACGATGAATATTAGTTACGCCAAAGTGAGGTAGTGAAGATGAAGGTAATAAAAGGGAGATGGATTCACGGTTGGAGAGTGGATATTGGGTTTCGGTCGGGGAGGCTTGAGTGGATATGTAGTATTCATTTCGGGTTGAGTGCGGAGAGGATTCGGGGGTTGTGTGCAAGTGAGAATAGTTAGCGAGAAATGAGTTACATGACATAAATGCGAGAAGGTTACTGTGGAGTTCAAGGTGGAACAGTTGAAGTGAATGCTATTCCTCGAAGAAGACTTGTCTCCTTCTTGTTCCCTTCTCTCTGTCTCCTTGTGATGGTTTGTGCTCTTGGAAGTTTATGGTGATGAAGGATTTATGTGGAGGGTGGGTGAAGGTCTTGTTTTGGTGATGAGGGTGGTGAAAATGGAAGGTGTTTTTCGGTTCTTGAAGGTGAAAAAATGTGTGAAAAAATAGATCCCCTTTTTTCGATGCTCTTTCTTTTAAATACCTCCACCCTTTCATCATTTCTCCCTGACATTTCCTTCTTTTTTCCTTTGCGTGAGCCTTCCTACGTTGAGCCCCCATCTCCTCCTTTTATCAGAACCTTTTCTTTCCTTTCCATCCTTTTAACCCCTGACATTTCCTTCTTTTTTTTTTTTTTGCTGCCTCAATGCATTTAATGCTTTCTTCTTTACGTGTGCAGGCATAAGGTATTAAATGCAATGCCCCTTTTTAAAAATTTTCATTTTAAAATATTGTAATTAAGTATAAAAATTTTTATGGACAAAATTGGGTATCAACAAAATTACCCCTGCTTTTTACATTTAACATAAATGGGAAGCAAAGGAATTGATTAAATTTGTCCATGAAAATTTTCACTTTTTTTTTTTTTTTTTTTGAAAAAATTGGAAAGCGTATTGACGCAAAAAAAAGAATGGACATTAAATGAGGTAGAAAGTTTGCGAGTCGTATCCGCTTTGAAACTTGTCGAAACTTAAAACAGAAAAAGGCACAAAACTTGCATGGTCGGGTATCCACCTGAAGCTTGACGAGAAAAGAAAAAGGTGAGACTTAGCCCAAGGCCCTTTTTTTAAGCGATGGGTACGAGGACCCAAAAACTAAAAGCAATGGGTGCGGGGACCCCAAAACTAAAAGACAATAAATGTACGGGGACCGAAATCGCTATGATGGGTACGGGGACCAAAACTAAAGCGCAATGGGTGCGGGGACCCTAAAAACAATGGTACAACAGGCAAGCCCTTAATCGAATGCGGGGACCCGAAACTAAATGGGTGCGGGGACCCTAAACTAAAAGACAAATGGGTGCGGGGACCCTAAATTAAAAGACAATGGTGCGGGGACCCTGGAAGCATGAATGGTACGGGGGACCCGAAAATAAAAACAAATGGTGCGGGGACCGGAAACTAAAAGACAATGATGGTGCGGGGACCGGAAACTAAAAACAATGGGTGGGGACCGAGCCAATGGGTACGGGGACCCGAAACTAAAAAGCAAATGGGTGCGGGGACAGAAACTAAAAGACAATGGGTGCGGGGACAGGAAACTAAAAGACAATGGGTCGGGGACCCTAAACTAAAGGCAAATGGGTGCGGGGACCGAAAACTAAAAGATAATGGGTACGGGGACCGGAAACTAAAAGACAATGGGTACGGGGACCGGAAATTAAAAGACAATGGGTGCGGGGACCCGAAACTAAAAGCAAATGGGTGCGGGGACCGGAAATTAAAAGACAATGGGTGCGGGGACCGGAAATGAAGGTGCGGGGACCCGAAAAAAAAGGCAAATGGGTGCGGGGGGCCGAAAAAAAACAATGGGTACGGGGACACAGAAAATGAATGGGTGCGGGGACCCGAAATTAAAACAAATGGGTGCGGGGACCAGGAAATTAAAAAACAATGGGTACGGGGACCGAAACTAAAAGACAATGGGTGCGGGGACAGAAACTAAAAGACAATGGGTACGGGGACCCAGGAAACTAAAAACAAATGGGTGCGGGGACAGAAACTAAAAGACAATGGGTGCGGGGACAGGAAACTAAAAGACAATGGGTGCGGAGACCCAAAATTAAAAGACAATGGGTGCGGGGACCCGAAACTAAAAACAAATGGGTGCGGGGACCCAGAAAATTAAAAGCAATGGGTGCGGGGACCCGAAAACTAAAACAAATGGGTGCGGGGACCGTTAAAAAAAACACAATGGGTACGGGGACCAGGAAGCAATGGGTACGAGGGGACCCGAAACTAAAGGCAAATGGGTGCGGGGACCCTAAAACTAAAAGACAATGGGTGCGGGGACCGGAAACTACAATGGGTACGGGGACCCGAAACTAAAGGCAAATGGGTGCGGGGACCCGAAACTAAAAGACAATGGTGCGGGGACCGGAACTAAAAAACAATGGTACGGGGACCCGAAACTAAAAACAAATGGGTGCGGGGACCGAAAATTAAAAGACAATGGGTACGGGGACCGAAATCGCAATGGGGGGGACCCGAAACTAAAAACAAATGGGTGCGGGGGACCGGAAACTAAAAGACAATGGTGCGGGGACCGTCGCAATGGGGGGACCCGAAACTAAAGGCAAATGGGTGCGGGGACCGGAAACTAAAAACAATGGTACGGGGACCCCGAAACTAAAAGACAATGGGTGCGGGGACTTTGAAATTAAAAGACAATGGGTGCGGGGACCCGAAATTAAAAACAAATGGGTGCGGGGACCGAGAAACTAAAAGACAATGATAGATGCACGGGACCAGGAAATTAAAAAGACATGGGTGCGGGGACCGAAACTAAAGCAAAGTGTTGACTTTGTAAATGCATGTGATGGCAGAGATGGGCATGATGCGATGGATGCATGATGATACAATGGATGTGATGCTTGAGGACAGTGCATGTAATGCCTAAGATGATGCATGTACGAATGGATGTCATGAACAAATTTAGTAAGCAATTTTTTGCTTTTTTTTTTTTTTTTTTTGTTTTTGTTTTTGTTTTTGTTTTTGTTTTTTTTTTTTTTTTTTTTCGAGACTTTGGTTCATGAACCCTTAAGGACTCTATCCACAATGAGAATCGAGATTGAACAAGTAATATTCATTGATTGGCCTTATGATTTGCTTGATAAATATTACTTTTCTCATCAACTCTTGTTAGGATTTCATTGCGTTTCCCATGACCTTGAGATTGTTAAAGCAAATCTAAATGCTTTTGTCATATTGTCACATGTTTCATATCTCAATATAAAACTATCATAAAAATGCATATTAAATCAACAATGGGTTGCAACAAAAAGGGATTATCATTATGGACAAGAAAAGTACAAGAAAGGTAGTACAAATGGGACTCGAATTGAAAAGGTTTACAAAAGAAATGTTGGAGTGGAATTTTCCAACTCTTCCAGTGATGCTCTCTTGGATGATCGGTGCTAATTTCCCATGTACGCGACCTTGAACATCCCTTTGTCTGTTTTAGGAATATGATTTGACCCACTTTTACATATTGGGAGTGTCTCCCGACAAGATTTCATATATTCAAACGCCTTAGGTTCGGCCCGGATACTCTCAAACTGCCCCGGTTGTGACTTGAGGTATGTTCACTTCTTCGGATGTGTCAAGTACCATTTTTAACCCTAACTTTTGCCTAGGTCGCTCTTCCGAGTTTTCAACCTAGCGGGTCACTCTAACTTTTGCCCAGGTCGCCTTTTCAGGTTTTCAGCCTAGCGAGCCATTTTTTCTCTTTTTTTTTCTCTTTTTTTTTTTAAGCATAGTACATTTTGACTGCATCTGAATTTACGGGAAGTGGTAGATCTTCGCCATCCATGTTTGTGAGAATCAAAGCTCCTCCTGAGAAGGCCTTTTTTATAACATAAGGTCCATCATAGTTTGGAGTCCATTTTCCTCGAAAATCCTTTTGAATGAGAAGGATCTTTTTGAGTACTAAGTCTCCTTCTTGAAACTGTCGAGGACGCACCTTTTTCGCATAGGCCTTCATCATTCTCTTCTGGTAAAGCTGACCATGACATAGTGCGGTTAATCTTTTCCTTCAATGAGGTTCAACTGATCAAGTCGAGTCTGGACCCATTCGCTTCTTCTAGTCCTGCCTCCATCGCACCCTTAATGATGGGATTTCCACTTCAATAGGGAGTCTGCTTCCATTCCATAAACCAAAGAGAAAGGGGTTGCCCAGGTTGAAGTACGAACGGACGTGCGATAACCATGCGGTGCAAATGGTAGCATTCGTGCCGATCTTTGTATGTTACAACCATCTTACGGACGATCCTCTTGATATTCTTGTTTCTTTGCCTCAACGCCCCGTTCATCTTAGGGCGGTAAGGTGAGGAATTGTGGTGCTCGATTTTAAAATTCTCACACATCTCTTTCATCATCTTATTATTGATTAGTGGCATTATACGTAATAATCTTGCACAGCAAACCATAACGACAAATCAACTCCCTTTTGACAAATCGACCACTACATTCCTGGTGACATTGGTATAAGAAGCGACTTCGACCCATTTTAGTGAAGTAATCAATTGCAACGAGAATGAAGCGATGTCCATTTGAGGCCTTTGGTTCAATGGGTCCTATGACATCCATTCCCCACATCGAGAATGGCCAGTGCGTTAAAACATTCAAAGGTCTTTGGTGGCATATGAATCCTATCGGCGTATGTCGGCATTTATGACACTTTTTCACATAGTTGAAACAATCGGTCTCCATTGTCAACCAATAGTATCCAGCCCTTAGTATTTTCCTTGCCATCGCATGCCCATTTGCATGAGTTCCAAAAGAACCTTCATGAACATCTTTGATGATCTTCTCTGCCTCCGTCGCATCAACGCATCTTAGCAGCACCATATCATGGTTCCTTTTGTAAAGCACTTCCTCATTTAGAAAGAAACCCATTGCGAGTCTTCTGAGGGTCCTTTTGTCATTTTCTGAAGCATGTGGAGGGTACTCTCTGCTCTTGATGAAGCATTTGATGTCATGATACCACGGTTTCCCATCTGGTTCCACTTCTATCATCGACAATATCTTGGGTTGGTCTCGACTTTCCATTTTTATAAGCGGCAAGTCCACATCGACTTACTTTGAACATTGACGACAATGTGGCTAGGGCATCAGCCAGCTGATTATCTTCTCGAGGGATATCTGCCGGAATGTAACTTCGTCAAGTTGTTCAATCAACTCCTTGATGTGGGCATGATAGGGGATTAATTTGGCATCTCGAGTTTCCCATTCTCCCTTTGGGCGATGGATGACCAAGGCGAGTCCCCATATACCTCAAGAACTTTTGCCTTTGAGTCTCTGCTGCTTGGATTCCCATGGCACACGCTTCATACTCGGCTATGTTGTTTGTACAGTCGAAAGCACAACCGAGCGGTGATTGGGATGAAATTATTTTCGGGGGAAATCGTATGGCCCCACTCCATGCCCCGATGAATTGGAAGCTCCATCGAACAACAAAGTCCATTTTCTTTTTCAGAGGTTTTCTTCTCTGAACAAAGCCATTACATCTTCATCGGGAACTCACACTTGCATAGACCTATAATCTTCCACTTTGGTTGATTAGCCAAAAATGCGCGAGCACGCCTTTGGCCCCTTTTTGCGTGACATAGACAATGTCATATTCGATAGCAAAACTTGCCAGCGTGCAATCCTCCCAGTGAGGCGGGTTTTCAAAGATGTACTTGATCGGGTCCATTTTGGACACTAACCAAGTGGTGCAACACAACATGTACTGCCTTAACCGGTGGGCTGCCCATGCCAAGGCGCAGCATGTTCGTTCCAACAATGAGTATTTTGCCTCATAGTTGGTAAACTTTTTACTCAAGTAATAGATGGCCTGCTCTTTTCTGCCAGTTTCATCGTGTTGTCCCAGTACACAACCCATGGATTCATCCAACACAGTCAAGTACATGATGAGTGGCCTTCCGGCATTGGAGGTACCAAAGCGGGGGTTCTTGCAAATCTTGCTTGATCTTCTCAAATGCCACGACAATCCTCATTCCACTCTCTTGTCCGGTTTTTACGTAACAACTTGAAGATTGGCTCACGTATGTTTTGTCAAGCGGGATATAAACCTAGCAATATAGTTCGACCTTCCCAAAAACCACGAACTTCTTTTTCGGTCGGGAGGCGGCATCTCTATGATTGCTCGAACTTTGTCTGGATCAACTTCTATCCCTTTCTCGCTAACCACAAACCCCAAGAGCTTGCACGATTTTACCCCGAAAGTGCACTTAGTAGGATTCGATCCCGAGCTGAACTTTCTCAATCGTCAAAAGAGCTTTTGCAAATCGGTTAAGTGATCTTCTTCTGTTTTTGACTTTGCAATCATGTCATCCACGTAAACTTCTATTTCTTTGTGCATCATGTCATGGAACAATGCCACCATCGCCCTTTGATAAGTTGCTCGGCGTTCTTCAATCCAAATGGCATCACCTTATAGCAAAAGGTTCCCCACGAGTGATGAATGTGGTCTTCTCCATATCTTCGAGCGCCATCTTGATTTGATTATATCCCGAGAAACCATCCATGAAGGAGAAAAATGCATGTTGAGCGGTGTTGTCCACCAAAACGTCAATGTGAGGTAGAGGAAGTTGTCTTTAGGGTGGCCTATTCAAATCTCTATAGTCAACGCACATTCGCACCTTCCATCTTTCTTTGGGACGAGGGACGATGTTAGCAACCCATTGAGGGTATTTTGCAACCGCGAGGAAACTGCATCAAACTGCTTTTTAACCTCTTCTCTAATTTTTAGTGACATCTCTCGCTTCATTCATCTCAACTTTTGCTTGACCAGGAGGATTCGGTTTTAAAGGCAATTTGTGCTCAACTATGCTAGTATCTAGGCCAGGCATATCTTGGTACGACCAGTAAAACATCACAATAATCGGATAAGAGCTTAACCAACTTGCTTCGCTCATTTTCTTTCATGGTAGTGCCAATTTTAACTTCTTTTTTATCATCCTCGGTCCCAAATTAATTAGTTCAGTTGGCTCTTCGTGGGGCTGAATTTCCTTGGCCTCTTGTTCCATTAATCTCATTAGCTCAGGAGAGGGTTCCCAATTGTCATCATTATCCTCATCAACATGATTAACGGGATGGTCAAAATCGTATAATGGGGTCATAGCACTGTTATTTTCAAGAGAGTCACTTTCAGATCTGCATTTATTGGTGTTAACACAAGTAAAAAAGGGTAATGAATAAAGGTTAATGAAATGGTCGAGCAAAAAGTTAAAAAGAAGAAAAAGGAAATAGCAAGATAGTCTGAAAATGCATTTATTGATAGTAAATATTGAAATGGAAACATGTGAGCCCGCTTTCACAAAATATTATCCTAAAGCCTTGGGCAGAGCTAAAGGATTAGCATTACAAAATTACTTTGAATCAATTTCACAGGTCATGGGAAAATCAACGCTCTCCCAATTGTTGAGTTCTGTATCTGGGGAGCAAGGGTACACCAAGTTGACACCACGATTGATGGATTGATCGTCTTCGATAGCGGTCACTTGGTTCAGAAACATTAATCCCGCACTTTGGAAGTTTCGTCGGATGTCACAGATGGGGATCCTCTCAGCTTTAGGCTCCCGATTTTCCAACCTAGCCAACCTCCTCTCCCTTTTCTCTTCTAGGACCCTTCTTACATGCCTTTGGTGGGTTTATACCCAACCCAAATCTGTCTTTGTTTTCGCGGGGTGCCCAGAACTTCACGATGCCTTGTCCATTCATTCCTAGTCCTCTTCCATATTGATATCCTTTTCCAAGCATTACCTTGGCCATCATCATGGATGTATTAGATGGTGAGGCTTCGGACCTTGAGCTCCTTCTTCCACATAGGTGGCATTGACAATCTCTAGCGCTTGGAACGCGGTTTCAAGAGCTTCTTGCTGACTTCGATATAAGGAGTGTCCAATGGCTTGCTCACCATGGGTCCTCTTCGCCAAAGACGGTAATCATCTTATTATCAACTATGAATTTTACTTTTTGGTGCAAGGTAGAAGGAACGACTCCGTGAGAATGAATCCATGGTCGTCTAAAAGACAAGCGTAGGATGGCGTAATGTCCATCACTTGGAAGAGTATATTGAAAGTGCGGGGACCAATCTGAACCGGTATTTCAATCTCCCCATGACTTCTCTTGGTGCCATCGAATGCCCTTACTATCATCGTGCTTGGTTTCATGCAAGTCCCATCAAAAGCGACTTGGAAAGGGTTGATTTCGGTAACACGTTCAAGGAGGAACCATTGTCAATGAGCACTCTAGCCATTATATGCTTTTGACATTTGTGAAAATGTGCGGTGCCTTGTTGTGCCCCATTCCTTCACCGGTATCTCATCATCGGTGAAAGTGACATAATTATCGGCGATAATGTTGCCAATAATACCACCTAACTTGTCGGTTTGTAATGTCATGGGAAACATGAGCTTTGATTCGATATTTTCATCAATACTTTTACGTGCGATTCGAGTTCATCAATAAGGACAAAAGCGATATCCTCGCGAGTGCGATTGGTGATCCACCACTCTATATTCGCTTTGCTTTATAAACTTCAAGAACTCACAAGCTTCTTCATCGATACCTCTTTTTTTGTATTCCTTCGACTTTTCGGCCTTTCTTTTCTTTTGCTTCGTTCCCATGGAAGTCTCCCTTTCTCGACTTTGCCTTTACGGTTCCCTTTTCTTCTTTTCTTGGGTCTTTCGCGGCTCCTCGGGAATGTAGATGCGACCACTCCGGGTCACTCCCCCGATCCCGATATATTAGTAACAATAGAAGTCGAACCGGACGCAACTTGTGATCATTCGTGGGATTGCTTCTAAGGACACTGCACATTATAATTCCATGGCACGGCTCGAGTGTCCTTGAAGGGAAAAGGACTGGGAACTTGAATGGTGATAGGTTTTGGGCCACAAGGGGATGGCGCATATGCAGCTTCAGTATAATAGATAACCAACGGTTTGATAGCCGGATTTGCAATGGAAGGGACAAGAGAGTTTACGGCTTCCTGACCTTCTTGCAATTGTGGAATAGCACACTTATCCACCATGTTTACGCCACCATTGTCACTTAGGTGACCTATTTGCACTAATTGCATATCCATTAGATCTTGGAGGATTTGTCGAACTCACCTGATCCTCGATAGAATGCCCTATATTCCCGTGGAGATTACACCTTATTTCACCTTCGTCGCCCTTTTCTCCTCAATATGAGCTTCCATCATCCCAAATTTACACAGTTCTTTGAAGATAACCCTCATGTAGGTCTTGACATCTGTCGCTTGTCTTATGAGCTGCTTTGGGCGGAACAACTCCCTATAGCATTAAGCTTGTGGGATTCCGTGGTTTGGTAAAGGATTGTGACCCACACTAGGAGTATTTGTCTTGAAATTCAACCACTTAGCATCTATTAGGTCTTGCACCTTAAATTTCAGCGTTACTGCAATTCTACGTGGAATGGCTGCAGCCCCGCATGGTAGTCGCACTTGGCATTTGGGTCAAATCCTTTAGGGTATGGGGGCTCCACGGCTTCATCGGGCAAGGAGCCAAGAGAGTTACGGATGGTGGGGTAACGTGACTCGGTATAAGTCATAGGGATTGGGTCAAAATGTTTCCTTTCTTGGCTATATGGTGGTCTTCTTTGGTTTGTGTTTGGGCTTTGGGTCCATGGTTGAGCTTGTTGAGGCGGTAAGGTAGGGGTGCTGGTATTGATTAGGATATGGCGTTTGGTGAGGCCTCGTTGGGTGATGAAAGGCGAGGATGAGGAACATGTGAAGTGTTGGTGACATGGGGTGATACTGGTGGGGATATGGAATTGGTGGAGTAGTGGGAAAGTACGGGTGGTAAGGTGCGAAAGGAGTTTGGAAGGATGGTTGATGGTTCGGAGGTGCTTGGCTATATCTCTCTCGGGTGAAGTTTCTCTGGGTCAAAGGTAACACATGAGTTTTCCTCTCTTTTCTTCCCCATTGGGGGCCTCTTGGCATTGAATGTTCTGTTGAACTTTCAACGATCTTCCCGCTTCTCATTCCTCCCTCAACTCTTTCTCCAATGATAACCATGTACGAAATTTGATGACACGCTCCCTATCATTTTGTCATAGAAGGGTGATTGCGAGTGTCGATGAACGTAGCCACCATCTCTCTTTCCGTCGATGGGGGCTCTACTTGACGACCATTTCCTCCACCTCGAGCATATTCCTTGAAGGTCTCGGCATCCTTCTTAGCCATATTACGCAATTGTAGTCTATCTAGTGCCATATCGATGTTATACTTATCTTGCTTCAAGAAAGCGTCGGTCAAGTCTTTGAAACATCGTATATGGGCACGCTCAATGCGTGTACCAATTAAGTACTGTCCCGATTAAGGCTTGTCTTGAAAGAAGTGGATTAACAGCTTGTCATCGTAAGCATGCGAAGCCATCTTGCGGATGTACATGGTTAAATGGTTCTTTGGACAAGTAGTTCCCCTGTACTTGTCGAAATCTGGGACTTTGAACTTGGGAGGATCACCACATTCGGGACAAGACGAGCTCTGAAGCATCCAAAGACCATAGCCGCTTGCCCTTCTAACGGCTCGTAGTCTTTCTTCAAGAACTTCCCACCTCTCCTTGGATGGGGGTTTTCCACAGAGGAATTCAACGGGTATTGTGGCATGATGGTGGGAACAGAATGTTGCCCCAGTGGGGTTCCATTGGCATGTGGTTGAGCTGCACTTAAAGAGTTTGAAACAGGCAGGCTGCTGTCCGGAGGATTGGCAGTTTGCGGTGGTACAGAATTGGGATGAAGACCATATGGCGGGATGAAGAAAGGGTATGGGTGTTGTGTTGGCGGGGCCTCATTGACATTTAACTGAGTGGCTTGATTTTGGGTAGGTTCGAGGGATTTAAAGTTGGGGACAACTTGTTGGCATGTCACTTATTGGGGGAATTAGTGGCTAATGGTGGTATATAACACGAAGGGAGGCCATACGGGGAAAAAGACGCCCTTGGTTACCACAATGTGAACTAGCGGCCCGAAGGTTGAGTGGTGCCGTTTGGGCAAATGGTGAGTGGCATCGTAATCCCTTGAGGATTAAAGCCTTGGTATTGCGGGGGAAATGCGACAAAACCGGCGGGCAAGGAGGTGTGGCGGATGTCCTTCATTTGTCACCGAGGATTCCCATCTGCGCTCCTTCTACTCTCCATGGCGTAACATTTTCAACATCTTGGACATTTACTCCCGAGTGGTTCACTTCATCCCTCAAATCTTGCGTCTGCTCTATTTCATCCATGATCTTTGCTTGGGAGCGAGTCTGTAAGGGTGTCGTAAAAATTTGTTTTCTGCTATAGTGTCTATTTTTTTTCTTGAGGAAACATGATGCGATTATTAGTATGGACTAAACCAAAATGACAAAATGCATGTATGCAAAGCAATGACTATTTATGCTTAGATGTTTTTTTTTTGGCGATAAATATGATTACGCATGCAATTCCTTGTTAGCGAAAGGAACAAGTTTGTGCCCGTGAGGATACTTGGTGGCCGTGGAAAGGTTCGCACAAACATTCGATAGCAAGGCAAAATCCTACATTTAGCACTAGGGCATATCGCTCCTTAGGCGGAAATGTAGTTGATGGTAAATCAAGGGAATATTCATTCCTCAATGGACACCATTCAACGACAATGCGAGACGTAGAACCAAACTCTCCGTACTTTCAACTCGAGGACAAATCGTCCGGCGGAAAGATGGTTGACAATTTATTCACGGAAGAATTCACACCTCAATGAATAATATCTTGATAAAGGATAACAAAACACAAAGCAATGAGCATCCATTTTCATTTCAAACTTGAAGTACAAGATTTAGTTCCCACAAAATGTAACACAATTACATCAACAATTTCATTTGTTTTTTTCTAAAACCATTAGCGAGACTTCGACAATACTTCATAAAATCGGCAATTTTTGATGGTAGTCGTAACCAGGGGTTTGTGTGAGCTGAATGTGCTTTCTTCGAAATGAGTAATCGGTTGCGTGGCGTGATATCGTAAGCTATCGGATATGTCTTCAAATTTCTTCTTCCATTCTTCTTTTTCACCCTTTGGTCTTGTGCTACTTGATTGCCACACTTCGCCCATTCTTCTTTTTTGCCTCAATAGTCTTTGGGCTTCAAGTCTCCACTTGCTCATGGTTTCGCCCCAACTTTTGAATTTCGAGCTTCAAATACCCGTTCTTTTGGTTTGCTTCCGAGAGTGCATCGTGATATTTGGTAGCTAATGCTCGCCTCTTGGTGCAGTGGCGCTTCGCCTCGGTCGAGGCTTCTTGTAAGACTTGCATTTTACGATCTTGTACCCTAGCATTCGCCTCCAACTTTTCTTTCTCTTGCAAAACCAACACCATTGTCTCTTCCTGAGCACTTATCTTGGCTCGTAATTCATAAACTTGTTGTGGTCTTTTCAAATTCTATCTCCCTTCCTTTCCTTGCCCTTTTCCCTCGGCTTGGGGTCCCGACCATATCTGCGCACACGTATCCTTTAGATATTCAACTTCATCAGCTAGCTTCTGGCATCGACTCTGGTGGATGACTATTTTTAACTCAGCGGCTTCCTTTCCTTGTTCCAAGGCTTTCATTTGTGCTTTCAATCTTTCAATCTCGGTGGCCATTTGAGATATGGTTTGAGGATGACCTTTATCATTTGAAACCATCTGAGGGATACTATTCTGCATCCTTCTTACCTCTCTCCATTACATGTATTCATGGGTACAAACCACCACATGCTTCCCCAATTCCTTTGTTCCCGCCATATGAACATTCTTCCAAGCATCTCTAATCTCTTTTTCTCGCTTAGTTGTGCTTCCATCTTGCTGGTATAAGAAGCTGAACCCTTCAAGTTGCTCTTCGTTGGGCACGTATTGAGTCCATCGGAGTTGCCTAAGCACGAGGATTGGCGCGTATGATACACCACCTCTAGGACTCATCAAAGGAACATTAGGAAAGTCACCACAGCTAAAAACTATCTCTTCTCCATGATACCACGGGCATACCCATTTAAAAGAATCGACCCCGTCCTCACGAACTCATTCTTCCATTCATAAGCTTTTTGTGGCTTCAACGGTATGCGACCAAAGTTCCTCAACGGGTCGGTAGGAGTCCCGAGGCGATTACGTACATCCATATGCGTCATGATCCAAACGTACAACATATGTGTACAACATCGAATTTTTCCACCACCCTTTTGATGATGATTTCCATCGTCGGAAAGTATCGACAAGGATAGCGAGGACCGGATTTGCTTTATACTTCTCGAACTTGAAGAATACATCCATTCTTTGCTTGATCTACCACATCGAGGTAAATGGGAATAATACTAACCCAAAGATTGTTAAGGCTAGTGTTTTGTTGAAGAAATCCCACTTTCCTTGTTGTGCTAGATATTGAAGATGTGCTTCTAAGTAACTTTTCTTCAAGCCTTACATTTCTCCCCTCTTTTCCATGCCCAATTGACTTGTTGGAGCCCTATCGACTCATTATCTTCCCTCTTGATACGTAATACCCTCCATAAAGATAAACATTTGGGTGTTTATTCATTGGAAGTCTCAACATGATCGCATACTCCTCATGGTTGGTGTAATGTCCAAGTTAGGCAGCTCAAAACATTTGAGAGAATGGTTCCAAAATTGGGTAAGGCCACTCAAGACGGGCTCCTCAACCGTAATGCGCAACAAATCCGAGAATCGCCGTGCTTGCTTGAGAACTCGGATCGAGCCTTAGGGGTCATTTGTTGGGTAATGTCCTCACATAGCTCGGATCAACGCCATTTACTTGTAACCACTTATACTCCTCTTGAGGTCGGCCGCCTTCTTTGGAGTTACGTCCTTGATATGTTTCTTCCATCCCTTGCTATTGACGAGTGCTAACCTTTCCACTTTGCCAAGAGAACTCACCCTAAAAAGGAAGTAATGAAGGGAACATGTAAGCAAAAAAAAAAAGAATGCACCCTAAGGATACCTCTCATCGAGGTAACTCTAAAGAAAATGTATTAACAGTCTAAGTGGAGAAGCCCGCACAGGGTCGTAAACCCAAAAGGTGCCTTGTCTCTTTTCTTTTTTTCTTCTAAAACGCTGAGACTGTTATGAAAATGCAAGATGATGTGTGTTTTGTTCTGCTGAATTTTTTTTTTTTATGAAGACGCAAGAATGAATGAAAATGCCAGCCATGAAAATGCAAGATGATCTTTTTTTTTAGACAAGAATGAATGACATGAGATAGATGGATGATGAAAAAATAAAAAACTAAGAATGACAATGCAATATCATATGTTTTTTCTTTTTTCTTCTTTTTTTTTCTTTTTTCTCTTTTTTTTAACCAAAGGAATGCATGGATGAATGACATGAGGAATAAATGGATAAATAAAAAAGCTAAGAGTGAAAATGCAATATCATGTATTTTTTTCTTTTTGTTGAATTTTTTTTTAAAAAAAAACTAAAAGGATGCATGAATGAATGACATGAGGAAAAGATAAAGAAAAAGTATGCTCCATTTGTGTCCTAATCAGGTGTAACCTAAGGAGATGGATGACTCTAAACTTTTTTATGTCATTATGTTCAAACTACTAGTGCAAGGTTTTTTAGGACAGATCTATCTTCTAGAAAGTCATGGTCCTCAGATTGCCCTCATCTCGAAAAATAAGGACCCAATTCATGAATTAATCACAAGTAGGGATAAACCCTCTCAATATGACTAGTTCGTGATACTGGTAACAATCTGAGTGGTGTCTCGATAAATGTCAAGTGAGCATAAAGCTCCTCGATAACAAAAGTCGAGACCCTCCTACTCCTCGGGTTCGCACGGACTCGGGTATAGAGCCCAAAGTGTGTGAGGTAAGTGATAGTGACGTGTGTGAAGGAGCATACAAACTGTACAAAAACTTAAGAGACAAAACTACCCCGACCCAAAACATATATACAACAACCAACCAAATGAATCGCTACCCTAAGGTTTTAACAATTAAGCACAAAATATATATACAAGTCACAATATACATAAAATGCTATCGGATATTTACGTAAAAGTACTAAATAAAATACATTTACAAACAAATAAGAAAACAAAAACAAAGACAAAGAGGGTAAAATAAATAAATAAAAGATTATTAAAAATTTGCACAACTAACAACAATAGGCGACTCTCTAAACGTCCCCGATTAGTCGCCGGTATGCATAACCGGGATCGCGACATGACGACGATAGAAAAATATAAAATCAATGGAGTCGCCACCAATGTTTATTTAAATTGGAAAACATTAGAAAAAACCTTTTAATCGAGAAAAATGGTCTTTTGAAAATGAGTTTGAGTTCGGAGTCGATTACGGATAGGGAAGGTGTTAGCACCTATATCTTGCCCATTCAAGAACGGTACCTTATGTTAGTTGTGCAAAATTTAATAATCTCAAATATATTTATTTTTACCCTTTAAACAAAAGATTTTGTAATTATTTTTTATTTTTCTCATTTTTTGGAAAGAAATAAAAGAAACAACCAAATCATGAAAATTTATTTTTTTGGCTTGACAGAAATGGGTTTCTGCTCCTACGTATCTCCTGGTGCAATGGAGAACTCAAAGTCACGTAGTTCTTTATAAAATGATTGTGGGTTGATTGATTTTATTAAAAGAGATTTTATTTGAAAGCGAATCCATTTTTTGCACAGGATTCAAGTTAGCACTAGGCTACTCATAAACCACTTATGATCCAAATGACATTGAAGGTAGTATTCACTACTCAATCATCATCATTGGTCATTGCATGGATCAAAAGATTTTTTTATTTATTTTTTTCTTTTACCCTTCTCTCTTTTTTTACCAAACAGTGTATCATTTTTGCTTTAATATGAAATGGACAGCAGCCCACGTGAATCAAATTCAAACTCAACAGGATAATCAACAGTGCAATTTAAAGCAATAAAGGTTTGGGGACTTTGGCAACCATGGCAGCACACGCCAGGGGATGTTTGGGGAGGGATCCGGTTTAAGATTCGACGGTCGGATGAAGGTTGATGAAGATGATGGGGGTGACGTCTGTAGGGGAAGGACATGGCTTCTTGGGTGTCGACGGTCGGTTGGGGTATGATGGATCTGGTGTTGAGTTCGACGGTCGGTGAGGGCGACCTGGGCGAGGTTCGACGGTCGGTTTGAGGAGATGGGGTGGTTACGTTTTGGAGGTTTGACGGTCGGTTGGGGGGGTAAGGATGGGATGGATTCGACGGTCGGTTGGGACGGGGTGATGGATTCGACGGTCGGTTGCAAAGGGATTCGGAGTCCGACGGTCGGATGGGACGAGTTTGGTTGATGGTGTGAAGGTTTGGATAGGTTGTCGGTGAGGGGTGGTGTGGTTCGACGGTCGGTCGAAGGTGTGATGGAGACGAGGCAAGGTTGTTAATTGGGAATTTGGGGATGATGGGATCACGGTTTGGAAAGTGGGGTCCGACAGTCGAATGTGATGGAGATTGGTTGATGGTGTGAAGATTTGGATGGGTTGTCGGTAAAGGGAGTGGAGCTCACAGTTCGACGGTCGGTTCTGGTGGTGGTTCGGTAGTGTTTGGAGAGGTTATGGAAACTGCTTGGGTGATGGGGATTATGGAGGCTTTGAAGATAGTGAGTATTTTGGAGGTGAAAGGGAAGTGGTCGGATTTGGGGTTCGACGGTCGGGTATAAGTTGGGTTTTTGAGGTGATTTCGCATAATGGATGGTTGAAGGATGGTGGTGTGGGTTCACGAATAGTGAGAGGGGATGGTGAAGGTTGGTATATGGGGATTCGACGGTCGGTGGGGGTATGATGGTTGTTGGTTTGACGGTCGGTGCGAGAGGGATTCGGGGTCCGACGGTCGGTTGGTTGAAGGAAAGATGTCTTCTTGGGTTTCGACGGTCGGTGAGGGTGTCGGTGAGGATGATAACTGGTGTTGGTCGGTGAAGGTCACACTGGTGTGGTTCGACGGTGAGGGTGTCGGTGAAGTTGGTCGGTGAAAGTCATGGTGGTGTGGTTCGACGGTCGGTTTAGGGAGGTTGGATGGTTCGACCGTCGGATATGATGGAGTTTGGGGTCCGACGGTCGGTTGGTTGAGGGAAGGATCGGCTTCTTGGGTTTCGACGGTCGGTTGGGGGTATGATGGATCTGGTGTTTTGAGTTCGACGGTCGGCTTAGGGAGATTGGATGGTTCGACCGTCGGATATGATGGAGTTTGGGGTCCGACGGTCGGTTTGTGAGGTTATGAAAGTGAGGTGATGAAGGGTTTATGTGGAGGAGATGATGAATAGTAGTAGAGTGGTTTGTCGGTGGGTTGGACGTGAAGGTAGAGAGGTGGTGTAGTGGAGGTCTTTGGAAATGAGGTGCTTGAGCTTGAAGATAATGATGAGACGATGAATATTAGTTACGCAAAGTGAGGTAGTGAAGATGAAGGTAATAAAAGGGAGATGGATTCACGGTTGGAGAGTGGATATTGGGTTTCGGTCGGGAGGCTTGAGTGGATATGTAGTATTCATTTCGGGTTGAGTGCGAGAGGGATTCGGGGGTTGTGTGCAAGTGAGAATAGTTAGCGAGAAATGAGTTACATGACATAAATGCAGAAGGTTACTGTGGAGTTCAAGGTAGAACAGTTGAAGTGAATGCTATTCCTCAGCAAGGCTTCTGTCTCCTTCTTGTTCCCTTCTCTCTGTCTCCCTTGTGATGGCTGTGCTCTTGGAAGTTTATGGTGATGAAGGATTTATGTGGAGGGTGGGTGAAGGTGCTGTTCTTGGTGATGAGGGGTGGTGAAAATGGAAGGTGTTTTTCTGGTTCTTGAAGGTGAAAAAATGTGTGAAAAGATAGATCCCCCTTTTTTCTGATGCTCTTTCCTTTTAAATACCTCCACCCTTTCATCATTTCTCCCCTGACATTTCCTTCTTTTTTTCCTTTGCGTGAGCCTTCCTACGTTGAGCCCCCCATCTCCTCCTTTATCAGAACCTTTTCTTTCCTTTCCATCCTTTTAACCCCTGACATTTCCTTCTTTTTTTCCTTTGCTGCCTCAATGCATTTAATGCTTTCTTCTTTACGTGTGCAGGCATAAGGTATTAAATGCAATGCCCCTTTTTAAAAATTTTCATTTTAAAATATTGTAATTAAGTATAAAAATTTTTATGGACAAAATTGGGTATCAACAATTTGCTTGAATTAACTTAAAGCAAGTGCTTTTTCTGAGGCTCTAGTAGTCAGGATTTTCCAAAACGTAACCCTCAATGGCCTTAAAATTTCCAGTTCCCCTTGCCTTTGTTTCCTTACGCACTGCACCGCCTTTGGTATGGTATTTGATAGTGACCTTCCCGATGGATATCCACCATTAGGGCCAGGCACCACCTTGGTCTCTCATGAATGGATCTTTTTTTTTTATTTAATAATATTTATATATAAATTTATATGTATGTAAAAATTATTAATTAAAATTTATAAATTTTTATATTTATAATTATTCATAAAAAATAATTAAATTAAATTTCTGTATAAATTTAGATATTATTAATTAAAATCAATAAAACATTAATTTTTTAATAATTTATATTAATAATAAATCAATAATCCAAACTAATTAATTAATCCATAAATTTCTTTTAAAAAAATTCATACTAAAATTTTCTTATCATTTTCTCCAACTTTCATCCAACCCGGTGCCTCCCACTGTAGTCGTCGTATCCCAAGTTTGCATCATCGATTGCATCAACTTTGTGCGGCACATAGCCGATTTTGCCACCTGTAAACATCAATCATAAATTTTACATGCTTAATGTAAGAAAAACACTTTTTGTATTGAAAAAGTTACATTACAGATGTACAACTGTTTGACAAAATTTTGAAAAAAAGAATAACGGGTTACTTCAACCAGATCTATCTAGTTAAGTTACATTTCACCCCTTTTATTTCACTCAAATCACATTAATCCAAGAGTATTCATTATTCAACCCCTTGTGCAAACTCGCTCTAACTTTCTAAATCATCTGTCGAACTCAAAATATAGCAAGTGGTCATGTTTGCAGGTGCACTGCGTGGCTACCAGAAAAATAGCAATTAACCAAATTTTGATCAATTCAGCTAAATTACAGATGATGCAAAAGTTAAAAGTAGCTCAACAAAAGACTTACCCTATATTTAGATTTTTTTTATTAATAAAATAGAACAGAATAGGTGGGAGATGAACCAGAAATAAAAGAGAAAGAATAAAACATAGTTACCATTTTTTTTATTTAGAAGTTTCATTAACGGAACGGAACGAAATTTTGTTACTTATGTGTTTCTTCCATTCCACCTTAATTTTAGGATGAATAAAAGTTAGACATTTGAGGAGAAGAGAGGGAAAATAGTTTTTCATATGTTTCGTTTCCTTCCCATGTATTTTAAAACTCTTAAACAAGAGAAGTTATTTCTCTTTCTTTTATTCTATTTTTGTTCCTCTCATTACCTATCATCTAAACATAATTAAATAAATAGATAACACAAATGTATATGAATAATATAAAAGCAAATGATTATTTTAAACAAGCTCAAACTTGGTGAACTAATAGCAAAATAGAAGGCAATGAAAAACAGAGCAAACAAGCTAGAAAACATGGGCGGGTGCTACTATGCACCCTGCCAAGTTTGAGTGTATCATACACCCAAACTTTTACCTGTAATAGTAGAATTTTTTTTTACAGATTGTATCTTTTTTTTTCAAACCTATTTTTTTTCAGGCAGACACTACCGCCGGAGGTCGACCACCGGCCACCGGATAACTGTGCATACTGAAATTTTTTTTAAAACTATTATTGTTGAAAAATTGAAACCGTGCAAATAATACAAGTAAAAATAATATCAGTTAAAATTATACTAGTCCTTATATTTTTTCATAAATAACTGTGCATACTGAAAACTCTACAGATTTTAACTGATAATATTTACACACAATAAAATCTGTAGAGTTTTTAGTATGCACAATTATTTATGAAAAAAATATAAAGATTAGTATAGTTTTAACTGATATTATTTTAACGATAATTTTTTACACAGTTATGCAACTTAAAAATAAAATAGTAACTGTATGAACAGTAACTCCGGCTATGAACAGTACTTTTTCGGTTATGAACAGTAATTTTTTCAGTAAAAATAGTATTTTTCTAGCATGAACATTATTTTTCTGGTGTGAACAGTATTTCCGGCGGCGATGAACAGTGATGGTGAACAGTGCAATAGGTTACAGGTCGTTGATCATAGTCATTGATGTGTTTTTCAACACAATCAATGGTTGAAATGGGCTTGGTGTATCAAAACATGATATGCAAACTGTATGAGCTCAAAACGTGATCAAGCACTTAGGTAAGCTAAAAGCAAGTGTGGTTGCACGATATTTCCAATATTCAATATTTTTCCTCTAGCAAAAAGGTTGATTTCTTAATATAATTAGTTTTAGGTCGTGTTCATCTTTGTAGTTAGGGAAGAGATTATCATACCTAAGGCCTAGAGGCAACAACCAAAATATGTAATGCCATTATTTCTTACATATTTATTACTTTAATATAACGTAAACACAACAACATTGAGAGATATTTAAATAATTTAACTCCACATCCTCACACATAAATATTTATTGGCAAATAAAGCAGCTAAAAACACAAATGAACCACAAAATTAAATTGATTGTTGTTTTAGTTGTAATCAAGATTAGCCAGAACATAATCCTCCATAGCCCTAGTGAACCCAGGATAGAGATCCTCTCCTGTTAACTTAAAATAAAAGAAGATTTTATTGGTCAAAAACACATATTTTTTTATATATTGCATGTGATATATGTAATTTTTTTTTACATTTTATTGCACATACCACATATAATATATAAAAAATATATATTTTTTAATCAACAGAATCATCTCCTATTTTTAACTAACACGAAAGGATCTCTGTCCAGTGAACCCAATAGACCTTTCCTTGCCAATCTTCAAAAACTCTTCTATCAGCTACTCATTGCCTTTGGTGTAGTATTTGTTGGTAGATTTGACAATGGATCCTCTGTCAAGGGTTGCCACCAATTTGTACTCATAAGAAATCTTCTCTAATGTGTCTGTCAAAGCATAGCCTTCAATGACACTGTAGTGGTACAAGTAATTTTCTGTGTCAATTGCAAATACCTTATGCTTCACATAGCCTAAGCCTACCTATTTCATATATATATATATATATAACAAGCACAAACAGACCAACAAGACCAACTAGGGTGAGCAATGTATAGAGATGTATTTGATTAATTGTTCCACAAAATAAATAAACTTAATTACCTTCAGCAAGAGTGAGTTTCTTAATGGATCCAGGCCCTCTATCTCCTTCAAATGTTTCGACACTATTAATGAAGTTTGGTAAAGACTTAGGAGAGAAATTATACCATCCTCCGGGAGCAATAATAAATGCATGCTCAAGGAAGATCTCTATCAATAATTTAAGTTGTTTTCTTTAAAATTTATGTGAATATATTCAAAATCAATGGTGAAATTCCATAGCAAGATCCCTAGAGCATGCATTTATTGTTGTTCCAAAAACATGTAATAATCTCTTATATTTATGGATGATCCAATAAGACTTCTAATTAAAAAAAAAATTTAATACTTGTGTAGCTTGCTTCTTCATTAAAAAAGTTTGGAATATGAACCATGAAATTTGTCTTTCGAATTTACCTCCACATGCATTGTCTGCCTCTCAAGTGTTTTTCTTAATAATCAATATCAATTAGGAAGTGATTATTGATAATTATGATTTTAACATATTAATTATCCACATAATTACCTTATTAATGATGTCCAGATTGTAATTAAGTGATCTTAGCACTCATTTAGATCATTGGGATGAATTGAACTTTAAAGTAAAATTTTTGGATTTTAATGCATATTGATAGTGGTTCAGTATTTTGACCTTAACTTGAGTTGTAGATCTCTGATTTTGATGTTCTTTATATGCTAGGAAAGATGAGAAAAATATCTACAAGTTTTGTGAAAAATCAAATTGGAAGATTAAGATGTTTACGTGGTCAAATACAGCCTTGAAGTTGGACCAGCGGTATTGTTATGAATTCTGGACACACCTTCACTATTTTGGGCATATCTCACTCATTTCAAGCTCAAATTAAGCATATCTCACTCATTTCAAGCTCAAATTAAGCATATGAGCACTCCTTGGAAAGCTTACTTCAAAGGCTATCTGACGGACTTGATTTGGATTAGAGATTGTGACAGAAATCCAAAAGATAGAAACATGGAAAAAATGGAGGAATCATTGGAAGGTAGGAGACACACTTTCATAATGAGAAAATAATTCATTGGAAGGTGGGAGACACACTTTGATAATGGAGGAATAATTAACAAGAGTGGGTGAACCACTTTTGACTCTTAGTGGATGATGAAGAGGAGAGCAATCATATTTTGATGAGAGAATGGAGAGCTTCTACGTAGTGTGTGATTGTAGTTTTAATTTTTGATTTTGGGAGACTTCTCTTCTTCTCTTCCTCTCCTCCTCTCTCTTTGTTATTTTCATAGTTCTTGAAGATTCTCCAATGGTGATGGTTATGGAGAGCTAAACTTCTTTAATCAATCCAAGAGATTGACATTCTTGATGATTAATTTTGAGATCTTGTTTTAATTGCTATACATTCATCTATTAATCAAGTTTTTCTTTCTCTTCTTCTCTTGATTAAATTCTGATTTAATGCTTAATTTGATTGAGATTTGCATATGTTAATTGCGTATTTATCATGTGCCAAGAGATGAATTCAGAGGCTAAACAATGCATCAAAGGTGTTTGATGAATGTTTAGTTTGGTTGGATCTTGGTTTTTAAGTTAATTTGAGTTTTGGATGGATGCTTAATTTGTCTAACCTTAATTAATTAAATTCTAGAAGCGTTTCTAGTAGAAGATCCATGGATCATTGAGAGGCATCTTGATGTGATCTAAGATCAAGGATTTGGTTGATAGTTGAATGGATCTATAAAGATCAAGGATAGATTAAAATCAAGATTGGTTAATTCTCTTGGATTGGTTGTTTTCTTAATTTTGTTTACTTATTTTAATTGCTCTTTGTTGTTTAATCTTGTAAAACTTTCTCCCTTGTTTATTAACCTCTTAATCTGACTTCATAATTAGAGTGATCTACGGGCTCGACCCGGTGTTACCTTATGCTGCAAGTAGTTTTGGTAAATCGGTTATAAATTGATTTAAATTTGGTAATCTCGACAGTTGTCAATTATGAAATAGGTTTTTTCCACCCTAGGGGTGTGCTCTCGTAGTCGGCCCTAGGTGTGGCTCTCCCATTGGTTTTGATCTTTCTTGTGAAGTTTTTTCCTAGGCCGTTCTTCACTGTTCTAGCCTCTCATCATCTTCTACCCATGGCTTCCCCTCCTCCAGCTTTTGTTGGGCTGCAGACGAACCTACTACCACCGTCCACTATAGCTGCCAAACCCACTGAAATCCCAACCTCTAATACTGCCTCAGCCTTTGTGTCTTCCATTGGCCAAATCCCCTCCATAGACCCCAGCCCTGATGTCACTGCCAACCCTACTTAAACAGATCGAGTCTTCCCAGCCGAAGGAAACACCTCTAGCTCTTTACCAAAGACTGCCAACCCGAGCTCAAATCCCACCTATTGCAGTTAAACACCTCATATTCTTGTACTTAGTGTGTGGTAATCAGGGGTTCATTCCTAAAGCGCTAATGATGGTGGACGTGCGCAAGCCTCTTCGTCATGGCATTAAGTATGGTTTGGACAATAATAACATGTTTGGGTTTCGTTTAGGTATGAAGGTGTTTGTAATTTCTATTTCTAATGTGGAATAATTAGGCACGACGATAAAAATTGTGTTAAGTTGATTCAAGATGAGTTGAACAAAAATTCCTATTACTCTCAATTTTGGCCGAGACATGAAAGGGGAACCCATTGGTGACAAAGTGGATACCTTGGGCCATCGCATCAACCCTTTAGGTCAAGCCTTTTAACGAAGATTTTGACCTGAGCCTCTTCTAATTCGCCCAAAACCGCCACCTAGTTCTCAAGTAAGCCAGGAAACTATTCTGAATGCTAATGATGTAGCACCTTCTGTCCTTTATGTCATAATTCAAAATTTGGAGTGTAACACCCAAAAACTAATATTATAAGTATATCCGGATTTACACAAAAGTAATTAGGTTTAGGCACGTCACAACTAAACTAATACCATTACATATTTGAGCCTTGAGAGGGAAAGGTAAAATCTTAAATAATATACATATACAACTGAAAAGTGTGATCTATATAGACATAAAAGTCCATACAAACTAGTATATTTATGTCCAAATAATACAAACTAAGCTTTTATATGCATATGTACATATAAACTATATACAACCCATTGCATAATTGTATATACAAAGTAATGGTCAAAAAGAGTAGACAATCCTATACTACATCTACATCTTCTGTCCTACTCCACAGGTGGATCTCGAGCTAAAATTATCATGGAAATAAAAGATACAAGGGGTGAAAATTATATAAATTCTCAGTAGTTCTAACATATAAAATGTTATCATAATAACTCTATCTGATTTAGGGAATTAAATCATTATTATAATTATCATATAAAAAGGTGGCCTAAGCCAAAATGGTTCATTTCCCTTCTCGAGGCAAAAATTTCAATTATTAACACTGATCAATAATTCATGTTCAGTCATTATATTTAACTCCAATACATCATCAACAGATCATAGATTACATCAAAGATATCAAGTATGCTTTATAACTCACCATCACTAGAATATTTACATTCTCTCAAGATGCAAACATTCATTATCAAATCCATGATCTATATAACTAACATTTTCATGATGATGTGAAAATGTTCAATCATGTATAAATCTCTTACTAGTGCTCATTTATTATCATCTTTCTAAGCATATTCACAGAACCCATGTCATTGTACCTTAAATAGGTAGGGCTACCTCATATTACCCTAGATTCTTTTATCTAAAGGTTGGGAGAGAATGTGGGTCTCATACTACCCAATACTTGGTGATAGTCTGCTTATCATGCTAGTGCACTCAGCCTATATATAACAGTTTGTCATTATATGGTACTATCCCAAGCAACCCTGACCATAACTAATAAGGAAACTAATGAGGAACTACATCTATGAATTTAGGATCACCTTTTCTATTGAGGATCATTTCCAGAATTTATAACTAAGAATTTAATATCACTTCCCCTTATGAGGATTTTTCCCAAAATTCACTAATGGCCAAAAGCAATTATTCATTTAGTGGGTTACCCTTCATAAGGGAATAACAACTAAGGATCATTTCCCCTCCTTTTCGAGTATAATGTCCAATATCTTTTAATCTTTGAGCACATTACAAATCAATACACAACTAGCTCAACTTTGACATCTTAAAGGAGCATTTCACAATTCATTACTCAATGTCATCACAACTTGAACTAAATAAATGAGCAAATTATTTTTTAGTACACTTTATAAACATGACAAGTGAACATTTCAATTTATCTCATCATATAGATATATCTAGTGCACAATATTATTACTTCACAAGTAAACTAAGTGCACAATATTATCAATAATTTATAGATATACTAGGTGCACATTAACATCATTTCTCAAGTTTACTACATGCACATTCATAATATAAGATACTTCAATTAGTGAATTAAATCACACCATAGAGCATAAATGTATCCTATATAGTCCCCATAGAGCAGAGAACTCTATTTTCTCAAATCAGGGGATTGGTAATCGATTACTATTCATGGTAATCGATTACTATTCATGGTAATCGATTACCATAGGTTATTATCTCAAAATAGAGGCTTGGTAATCAATTACCAACATTCAAATTTCTCAAGTCAAAAGCTTGGTAATCAATTACCATTTGTGGTAATTGATTGCCACATATAAATTCTCGCATACAAAAGTTGGTAACTAATTGCATACTCATGGTAATCGATTACCACGTTTCTAGCATCAATTTTTGAAGGTTGGTAATCAATTACCCATATGGTGTTCATCAATAGAAAGAGGTTTTTATGCATATCAAACTCAAAATAACCACTCTCAAGTCAAAATATCATCAATCATCAACATATATTCTTAAACCAACATCAACATGGCATAGAAACAATGGTTAAACTGTTAAAACCTATATCAAAAACCTCAAATTCATAGAATTTTATAAATACTCTTAAGTCCAATATTCATATACATACACATATCATCAATTTAACATACAACCCACAACTTTCAATCAAGTTTACTAATACAAGCTTTTTGGAAACAAGAAGAGGAAGAAGTGGAATAGAGACATAAACCCTTGCCTTAACTTCCTTGGTATAGGTATTTCTTTCCTCTCTTTTTTTTCCTTCTTGCTTTCCTTCTTGTTGATTCTTCCTTTTGTCCTTCTTTCTTTCTTTTCTCTTTTCTCTTTTGCTATAACCGTGTGAGAGAGAGTGAGATGAAAAAAAGAAAAGTAAAAAAGTGAAGAGATAGAGAGGAGTGGTGGAGGGATAAGGATGAAGGTTTTTTATGGTTAAGTGGAAGTGTTGTATCTCTTAGAGATACTTTGATATTCCATTAATGAATATTTTAAATTTCATAGGTTTTATAAAAAATTATAGGACTTCATTCAATTTCTATACTCACCATTAAATTACTATCTATATACATTTTTAACAGTCACTAAGCTATATTACTCTTTTTTAAAACTGTGAACACCTAATTTTATTCGAATCCAAAAAAATGTAAATTAAAAAATAATAAAAATAATAATTATCCATGTTTTTAACCAAATCCTCTAATTATGTTTTAACTAATTTATTCTCTCACTTTGTTTGATTTTGTAAAAAAAATTAAAAAAAAAAAAAAAAAAAAAAAAATAATAAATCAAGAATAATTGCAAAGTTCTAAAATTAAAAAAAAAAAAAAAAAATGATCAAATCCTTATAGATACAGGTAGGGGTGTAAGTGGTGGTTTGGTTTGATTTTTGAGAGAAAATAAATACGAACCTATCAAAATCAATTGGTTTGATTTGGTTTAGTTCGATTTTCGTATTTTTGATAACTAAATCCGAGCCAAACCAAACCGAACATCTATGAATTGGTTTGGTTCGGGTGATCGGGTTGGCCATTTTTTTAATACAAAAATTAGCTAAATAATTAGCTTTTTATAACCAAAAAAATACATAATAAACCTATGAAAAATTTCTAGAAATAGAATCAAACTTATTGATTTGAACACTAATAATTATTTCATGTTTCAGAATGTGTATTAAAAGGTTTATAAAGAAGAAACAAAGAAACATATTGATATTTGTATTGAGAAATTATATTTGAATAAGTTAAAAAATACTTCAAGAGAGATTTAACTTGACAAGTTGTATACTACTACTATTCAATTAAGAGAAAGTTGTGAGGCTACTAACCTGGAGGTATATATGTAACCAATTGAACCCTAAGGACATGAGTGAAGCTAATGGAGACTTGATTAGTTGAACTTTGAATCAGCAACCTAGCGAATCCAAAGTCTCCAACCTTTACAGTCATATTTTCATACAAGAGAATGTTGTTGGACTTCAAATCATAATGCACAATAGGAACTTCACTATCATTGTGTAGGTAATCCAATGCACAAGCAGCATCAATATCTATATTCAGTCTCTCCATAAGGTTCAACTCATTTTTATTTGCATGATTTCTCTTCCCCTTAATCCAATATTCCAAGTTTCCATTACTTAAGTACTCATAAACTAGAGTCAGAAATTCATTGTTTTTAAAGTCAATTCATCGTTTCCAAGCTTCCAAGTTTAGATGATGTTGTTATTGTTACTTTTATTTTTCTATTCTTTATGTATAGTAGCAAACAAATCATCAGATATAGTATCAGTGTTATCACTGTGGCTATGATGATATAATGTCTGACATACCTTCTTCCATGGTCATGAGGCTTACATGCAAAATACAAGTAAAGTTTGTTATTGCCTTCTAAAAGGACAGTAAAAAGATTTTAGAAAGCTCTACCATTAGGAATGGTTCCTTCTAAATCATTATAAGAGAGGTTCAAAAGTTGAATGATATGTAGATTTTGAAGTTCAATAAGAATGGATCCAGAGAGTTAGTTGAAAGAAAGATCCAAAGTTTTCAAGTCTTTCACCTCTCCAAGAGTTTTTGGAATAGCACCTGATAGCATATTCCTAATTAGAACTGCAGTGCCAGTGAGCAGAACCAAACATTTTGACAGAGGAGTTTTCTAATTTTCTGTGTTGAACGAAAATGACGTTTTAGAAGTTGAAAACTAAGAAAGTATTACAAAAAATTAAAAAAAATAAGTAGTAGCCAAAAAATATTGTAGCATAAATTTTTTTTAAATAAAATATATAAATATATAGTTTAGTTTGATTTAGTTTGGTTCGATTTTGAAATTTTAAATCCGAGAACCAAACCAATTAAACTTTAATTAGTTTGGATTTTACCCGAACTAATCAATATACCCAAACCAAACCGAACCAATTTAATTGGTTCAGTATGGATTGATTGAGTTGGTCGATTATCCGAACTAATTTACACCCCTAGATACAGGTGAAGTCCAAATCTTTTCATGGTTTAAGTTCTAGGCCTAAAGAGGCCCGGGTCCTCCATTCATGACCCAACACTTTTACACTTATTTTTGTTATTGCTCCTTCTATTCCAAACCCTAGCAGCCGCATCACCCCCCTCTTTCTAGCCTTTGCAAATCCTAGCGGCAGCACTCAGCAACTCCAAGGACCCAACCGGTTCTTCCCCTCCGTGGATTCACTTTAACCCGTGAACCTTCAAGCTCTACAATCCATCCACAGCAAGCAACCGCCACTTTGTGAAGTCAACTTATTCTGACCAAGTTAGAACGGAACAACATAGGTGCGAGACAGATTAGATTATAGCTGGGTGCTGTGAAAGAAGGCAAAAGCTGATTTGAGATGGTTGAGATGAAATGACCCTGTAACACAGGAACTACAAGCAACCGACACTTCTGTTCTGACGAAGCTCAAGGCGCGAGAATCCCATTTTTAGGTAAATTACAGGGGTTAGAAAGAAGATTTTGCATGGAGCAGAAGGAAGATGCATAAAAATAGAAATTGAGAAGACTCAAGCATGGTTCAACCTCTGCCATACTCAAGCTCATCCAGTCGCAAGGTCAAGGCAAAGGACTTATCTTAAGTTTTATCCTATAAATACAGAGGATAAAAAATCAAAAAAAGATTCCAACAATGGGAGAAAAGCTCTTATGAGAGAAAATTTAAGAAAGTTATATAATTTTTTTAGAGTATTTTTCTTGTATTTTGGATAGGAAGGATGAAAAATCAAAAAATAGAGGAAGAGGTTCTATTGATGTAATCTTAAGGAGGGAATTTTCCTTTGTATTTTCTGAGTATTTGAAGCTAAAAAAAATTAATTTGCAGAATTCAAGGGGAGTGTAGTTGCAGTGCTCAACCAATTGGGAAGATTTCCCACTCGGTAATCTTTACCCTTTTTGTTTATTCTCTTTGCTACAATTGTTGCAATGAGAATGTTGAATGAATGAAAATTAAATTGGAAGCAAGTTAATCTCTGTTCACGATGCCATATATGAATTGGATACCATGGCTTTACATTTAGTGGCCTTGAGAAAATGGAAGGTAATATGCTATGATGACCAGCTGGCAAGTAATAGGTAATGTATAATGTGAGTTTTTAATGCTCATTTCATTGTTGGCTTTGGCATGTCAAGCTTGGGATTCAAAGTTATTTTTATTCATGCTATTTGAAATGTTGTGGGTTTGCACCTATGTGCTGTGACTAAAATAAAAAAAATACCAAATGTTGTATATCCTTCATGTTTTTATAGTTACTGAGTTTTATCAGGATGAAAGTGGACCTGTCTTGATTCAAAAACTATTGGTTTTATGCTGAATGTGACTTTGTTCTTTAAATTGATGTAGTAAAAATGATGAGGTTCAATTGGGTTTACTAGGCTATTTGGTTAAGATGGTAGTGATGAGTTGAGTGCTGATTTGGCCAGATAAATGTTATTCTCTTTACTGTCTTGTTCTTCCAAATCCGTGGATTGATGAGTCTATAAAGTTCCTGTTTGGACTTGATAGTAAGGTGCTCATAAGGTGTTTGATGCAAATCTTGAATCATTATTTTTTATTTCTGATTATTTGTCTTGACTGATACGTAGGGGTGTCAAAACGAGCCGACTCGGCCCATTCGGGGTCGGTTCATTTGGACCATGTAAGTTTCAAGTTAGTATTTTGTTAGTCTAATTCAATTCATTTAACCTTATGTAGTGTTAAAAAAGTGGGCTAGCCCGACCCATTTGAGCACAGCTCATTCAGGAGTATGTAAGTTTCGAGCTGACATTTTGCTAGTTCAGACCATCTATTTTGTCAGGTTATTCGGGTCAACCTATTGCACTTGGCTTATTTTGACACTCCTACTGATATGCTTTGAAAAAAATGAACTCGTCAATAATATATTTGTATCTGTGCATAATTTGTTTTCTAAGCTTGATGCTTTTATATTCCCATTTGCACTAATTGTGTTGGTTATTTTTACATCCGTTGAGTGCTCATTGAAATGCTTATGTTAGGCGTGGTCATACTCTTTTTTTTCTTTACATGATTTTCTTTCTTTCTTTTTCACTATAATAATCAGCTTGATGGCGTTAGGTCATTAGATGCAAATTAGGCTTTTGTTTTCTTTTGTTGAATTATTGATTTTTATTTTTATTTTATTAGTGTGTTTATTACATTATTGATCTTTGTTTTAAATAGTGATTTTTGCACTAATTTTACAAATGAAAACTTTTTTAAAAAATAATAATAAAAATAAAGAGTCATCTAAGTTGTGACAGTTTAATGACTTGTTACGTGGCTTTGAATTCCTCGTTGCATTCGAAAATACATAAGAGCAAAATCTCAATTCTGTCAAGCCAAAAATTAAATTTTCATAATTTATTTTTCTATTTGGTTTATCATTTAACAAAAGGGGTAAAATAAATATTTTTAAGAGTTATAGAAAATTTACACAATTGATTTAGGGTAACCGTCTTAGGACGAATGTGTTAGGGGTGCTGTGGGGTTAAGTCTCCACTCTTCCCTATGCATAATCGACTCTTGAATTTAATATGGTTTTAAAAATCATTTTTCTTAGGTTTTTTAATTTTTCTTATTTCAAATAAAATTGGTGGAAACTCCATTTCTTTTCCAATTAATTTATTTTTCGCCGCTCCCGCCGCTATCCCAGTCATGACAGATAGCAACTCCATTGGGGACATTTGAGAGCCAAGCCTTTGTAAGTTGGTTACGCATATTTTGTGACATTTATATGTTTGTGTTGCCCTTTTAGTTTTTGTTTTGTTTTTCTATTTTCGTTTAAAAATTTTATTGATTATTTTAATTATGATGTTATTTTATTATGCAAACCTTAGGATAGAGGATTTTGATGGAATTTGTTTTGCGTTTGTTTTGTTTTGTAGGATATGGGTAGTCTTTAGAATTGTGAAGGTTTGTATGCTCCCTACACACACTACACTTATACGTTTCTCACACATTCGAGTACGGTCCTATACCCAAGTCTGAGTGAAACCTAAGTTAGGAAGATGTTGTATAGTGATAACCATTTTGGATGTACATCCTGTTTGGTTATTGCGAAAACCTTATATAGAGTGTGCCTTTTTCGTGAATGTCCCACACTTGCTGGTTTACCCACTATTTGTGGTCAACATTATGAAATGAGACTTAGCTCTAGAGGCCTTTAGAATAGTAGAGTCACCCAATGAAAGTTCTCACGAATCAGAAAGACTCATAGATCCTTAGGATAAAACTCTTCAAATTTAAGGTAATACTTTAGGGCACAAAGGGATCGTACATTCTCGTTATCTTTAAATTTATCCATGTCATATTTTCTATTGTATATATACCTCATAAGTAGTATGGTCTATTAATGTGATAAGCCATAATTGTACCCCTCTAAAAAAAAAGTTTTTTGCTAAAAAAATTTCTTTACAAAAAAAGGGTGGGCAAGTCACTATTAAAGGACCAACTATTTATCCATCATTGTATTCATCCTATATATTAAAAAAAATTCATCATTCATTCTTGTAAATAAAAAAATGTAAATTTTTTTAATTCCATTAATATTAATTATTTTTTTTAAAAAAAATTTGAACCATTGCTTGTACTCGAAAAATGCAAATTGCATACACCCGAACCTACGAGACCAGGTCGCAAACTAGGTTGCAAAAGATGTCAAACTCGAAAAGAAAATTGGGCCGAGAGATAGATGAAATGAGGGGAAGAATTGATGCGATGACAGAAGGACAATCAAGGGTCAAAAATTTACTGAGACAGTTAATTGAGACCCTTAGACCAACAAATGGAACCCTTGCCGGCACTAGGATAGATGCAAATGAAGGGGATGATTCGATGAACAGAAATCATGAAAGGGAGAATAACAAGGCAAAAGCCACTCATGAGCAGTCAGTGAAGATATTCCCAAACAACAACTCAGAAAAGAAAAATTAAGAGATGAATTGATCGAAAAGATGCAGGAGCAAATTAAAGCCATTCAAGGTCCTAACCCGAATGACTCGATGGGAATCGATGAACTGTGCCTGGAGGCTGAAGTTAATATCCCTAAAGATTTCAAAATTCCATATTTCTTAAAGTACGACGGAAGCACCAATCCAAAGTTTCATCTAAAGACTTACATCACTAAAACGACCATTTGGTCACGGGATAAAAAATTCTTAATCAATTTCTTTCATGAAAGCCTGACTGGGCCGACTTTAGAATGGTACATGCAACTTTACCATTCAAAGGTTTCTTGCTGGGATGATTTGATAAATCTATTCTTGGGGCAATATCGATTTAACATCGATACCGCACCTACTCAAAAGCAGCTAGGGGCAATGTGAAAGAAGAATGATGAGACTTTTAAGTAATACGCTCAAAGGTGGAGAATGTTGGCAACTCACGTTCAACCACCATTAACTTCGTCAAAAATGAGCGCGTACTTTATGGGGACCTTAGGAGCACCTTTTATTGGGCCAATGGCAGAGGCTGCCTACGTGAATTTTTCTGACCTAATTTTGGCTGGGGAAAAGGTTGAAAAACTTGCAAGATCAGCTAAGTTACCTGTTAGAAATATAGAGAGCGATTTTCCTGAGACGGTGGAGCTAACAAGGGAGGAAGAGCTAGAAGTCAGTGCTTACCAAACCTCATACCAAGTTCCTTCATTGCGTTCATATGTCCTAACTTATCCAGTCTATACCAATCGCCCTCCAGCAACTCCGAACCTCTAAGCAATAGGTGATTTGAGGCATTAATTGATGTGATTGTCATCTTAGACTTTTGTAATGCTTGAACTTATGTAAACTTTCTTGAAGCATTAATGCAATAGATTTGCATGGATCTCAACATACCTTGTTCCCTTTTCCTATGTTCTTGACACTCATTTTCTTGTCATTCTTTTCTTTTCTTTACTCTCTTTCTTTTGGTTCAGATCCCATGGGACTCTCATTTTAGAAAACTTTTGGTGGTCATGAAATCCACGTGTGCAGGTGCCCTTTGCAAAAAAAAAAAAAAACAAAACAAAAGGAGATGTGAAAAAAATATTGAAAAAAAATAGAAAATAAAAAGGGAGTAAATAAGTAATCACTTGATGTGCATTATCCTTTTTGTCTCTAAATTAAAATTTTTAAAAATGAGCAATCAAAATTTCAAATGAAGATTGGCCATCTTTATTCCTCATTCACAAAAATTCATCTTTTCATTATCTCTCGTTGTCCCTTTTGAACTTGAAAGTTTTCTTCAATAAACCCCGTATAAGGATCATCTTTACACTAGGGGATAACACAAAACAAAGGTCGATTGCCATGGTGACTATTTTAAAGCATAGTGGAAAAGAGAAAAGGAAGAAAAGGTGAAAAAGGCAGGAGATAATAAAAAAAAGAACATAATGAAAAACTAAAAAGAAAAAAATATAAAAAAAGAGAAAGGAAAGAAATAAGAAAGAAAATGAAATGAAATGAGTCATGACAAAGGTGAGTGATTGAAGTGAAAAGAAAATAGGAAGAAATGGAGAATGATAAGAGAAAAGTGTGCTTGAAAGCACAAAAGCAGTTGACAAAGTTTAATTTTAAACAAGGATCCTTGGTCTCATTTAACCTTTAAACACTTGTTTGAACTTTATACCTTTCCTTTCATAACCACTAACATTAGCCATGTTACAATCCTTAAAAAGTCCAGTATGATCAATGAATGGTTGCTTTTATTTTTATAAGTTTTAATTTTGAGGCAAAATGTTATGCTCATCTAAGTATCTAGCTCATTGCTCCTTTGAAAAAAAAAAGAATTAAAAAGAAAAAAAATAAAAAAAGAAGGAAAAAGGAAAAAACAGAGACTTACACTAGGATAAGTTTCTACCCTGTTCGAGCTGGTCCTATACTGAGATTTTTTTTCCTCTGGCTCGGTTTGACCTACATTGAGGCAAATCTTTTGGTTCAATTCGGCCTTACACTAGTACAAGTTTCTATCCTATTCGATTCGACTCTAAATTGAGACACTTTTTCTTTTCCTTAGTTTAATTTGATCTAAAGTGGGGCAATTTTACTTTTCCCTAGTTCAACTTGACCTACACTAAGGCAAATTTTTTGGTCACTAGGGTAAGTTTCTACCCTATTCAATTCAGTCCTAGACTGGGGCAAGTTTCTCTTTAGTTTAATTTGGTTTGATGTAAATGCTTAGCAAAAGGAAATCATTGAACATAATATCTAAGTAGGCAACTAAAGATTGATTTCATGAAGATGAAACCAATCTATATTGGGGTGACACCCCTTTTGAATCTCATACCATCATTTGTGTCTTTTTTCCATCCTTTGTAAATACTTTTTTGTGTAGTTAAACTTCCAAGACTAATCTAAAAGTTGTTCACTTAATAAATTTCTTTTCTGTTGTACTTTCAAATCTATATCTGTCTGTGACCAAAAGGATGGGTAAGTAGGATCGAGACCATTAGGTCCAACAGGCAAAAGCATGTGAACAAAGGTTAGATGAGTCAAAGCCTTCCAGAGTTGACGTTGGTTCAAATGACTTTTAATAAAAAAAAAGAGGAAAAAAAGAAAAAGAAAGAAACAAAAAAAGACAATAAGAAAAAGAAAAAAATCTTTTTGGGCCAGGATGCCCATTGCCTTTTAAAATTAATGTCTTTTAAATTTTGGGTCAAGTCCAATGTCTTTTAAATTTCGGGACACTAGTTGTCCATTGTCTTTTAAATTTCTGGTTAAGCCCACTGTATTTTAAATTTAGTGACACCAGATGCCCATTGTCTTTTAAATTTTGGGACACTAGATACCCAATGTCTTTTAAATTTTGAGACACCAGATGCCCATTGCTTTTTAAATTTCGAGACACCAAATACCCAATGCCTTTTAAATTTTAGGACACCAGATGCCTGTTGTCTTTTAAATTTCGGAATACCAGATGCCCAATGTCTTTTAAATTTTGGGACACCAGATGCCCAATGTCTTTTAAATTTTGAGACACCAGATATCTATTGTCTTTTAAATTTTGAGACACCAGATGCCTAATGTCTTTTAAATTTCGAGTCAAACCCATTGTCTTTTAAATTTTAGGACATCAGATACCCAATGTCTTTTAAATTTTGAGATACCAAATGCCCATTGTCTTTTAAATTTTGGGACACTAGATACCCAGTGTCTTTTAAATTTGGGGCCAAGCCCATTGTCTTTTAAATTTCGAGACACCAGATACCCAGTATCTTTTAAATTTGGGGCCAAGCCCATTGTCTTTTAAATTTTGGGACACTAGATACCCAATGTCATTTAAATTTCGAGTCATGCCCACTGTCATTTAAATTCCGAGCTAAGTAAGCCCACTGTTGTTTAAATTCCGCGTCAAGCCTATTGTCTTTTCACATTTCAAGTCACAAGGTCATCCATTGTCGTTTATATTCCTATTTCTAATAAACTCTTTTAATCAATAAACATCAATTGAGCCGCGACAGCTTATTGACAAGGCAGTGACGTCTCTGGCTTTATGTTGAGCTTCACCTTAGTAGGATTAACGACATTACGACAACTCGTAAATCCACATTTGAGCTCACTAGTTTCCAATTAGTGTCTTTGCGTTGTCCATTCACATCATCTCATGCATTGCCGAACAAAATTTAAGTTCACATCTTTATTTGTTTCTTACGACGATAATTTGAAAAATTATGGTTATTCCTAGTATCTAATAAGAAACAAGTAAAGAGGGACAGCTGTGAATACCCAATTTTTTTGGGGCAAAAAATAAAAAATAAAAAATTTGATTTCAACAAAAAAAAGAAAGAACTTTTAGCCTGTTACATTCCTTTCCATTTGTTTCATTAACCATGCTCCAACCAAACTAAATGTCTAACTATTAGTTGAAATGCAACCTTCCATTATCTTTTTTTTTCTTTGCAACCATCTGCTAAGCTTGTCAAACCTTATGCAAACTCAAGGCTCAATGCAAAAAGGAGAAACACAAAAACGTTAAGTTTATAGACATGGAAGGTGGGAGAAGGTCACAAATCTAAAGAAAATTCATGGAAAATGAAATTGAGCTACTGCTGTAATCAGCCACTGTATCTGCTACCTAAGCTAATTTCCTTAGGGTTGCAGAAATTTTTTCTGCTTACAAGAGGGGAGATTGGACAGAATAGGGGGGAAACGGAGATTTGTTGAGAGAATCATCTTCAGGGGACTCAGAATTTTTGAGAACCATCTTCACTGAAGCTCAACACAGCACCTTCACCATCAATAATCTTCCTCACCACCACCTTGCTGTCACCCACACCATCTTCAACCTTTATCAAACAACCATCAATCCACCATGAACCTACACCGCTTCAAGCCTCCATGAACCAAGACCAAACCCAGAAAACAGCCACCATACTTAACCCCATGTCCATTGTTTTCCTTTAAACCAGAGTTTTCCTTCACCAACTCAAAGCCCAAATTTCCCACAGCCATCAAAGCATTCCAGCAAACTAACCTGTCACCAACCCGGAAAATGACCTCTGTAAATATTGAACCCACGTTCCACTATTGAACCAAGTCAACCAAACACAACAACCCATACATAACCACTATTCCTCAACCTTCAACACCATTCACAACCTAAATGCATTGCAAGCCCCAAACTTAGATCAGAAAACCAACTTGAAACCAACTCCGCAAACCAGAACCACAACAAAATTTTTACAAAGTTGCATTTCATCTGCACAAAATGACATAGATCTATAACACCATCCACTCAGCCGCGACCCAACCCTCGTTCAATAGAACCACCGCACACTAGATCTGTGAAGAAAAGTCTCTACTCTACCACTCAGTTTGAGCCCTAAGCCACAGTGCTAGTCAGATCTATAATCCACCAACAATCGCGTGTCATTTCCGGCCAAGATAGCAACCCACAACCACCGTTAACAGAAATCCACAGCAGCATCGGTCACCACCGTCTTCTGAACCAGATCTGGCCATCTCTGCCTCGCGTCAGCCACCGCACCATCTCAGGTGGATCCACAGCAGCACCGATCACCACCGACTTCTGAACCATATTTGCCCATCTCTGCCTCGTATCAGCCACTGCGCCATCTCAGTCATACGCCACCGCGAATAGCCGCGCCAGGTGCCGCCGTCCAGGCTGTCCTCCACCACGAGCTTCACCCCTGCCATTTGTGCTCCATCGTAACCTTCCCCCTTCCCTCTGTTTCGTTGTTTCTGTTGCAAAGGCCAAAAGTTTTTTTTATTCATTTGTTTGTTTTGCTTTATTTATTTATTTTAATGACTTATTGATTTAAAAAAAAATTGTTAAGAAAAAGTAAAAAAAATGTTAAGAAGAATTCAGACGGGCCATTAAAAAGGAAATGAGAAAAGCAAAAGAATATTAACATGATAAATTAGTCAAATAATTTGGGTTAAGTTTTGTTTTTTTAAAATATAGAATACTTGAAGTTTGTTAAGAAAAATAAAATGAGATTAGCTGAGTTATGACAACTTGTTAATTTTGTAACTTCTAGAATCATCTAAGCTGTGATAGCTTGATGATTCTTTTTTTTTAAGCACAAATAAAAATCAAATAATTTTTCAAAACAAAATCTCTTTTAAAAAATTCAAAAAAATAACCAACTCACAATCATTTTTCTAAAGAATGACGTAGTTTTGAATTCTTCATTGCATCCGAGGATATATAGGAGCAGAATCTCTATTCTGTCAAGGCAAAATTAAATTTTAATAATTTATTTGTTAATTTCTTTTTATGTTTTGAAAAAAGGTAAAACAAATATTTTTAGGAATTATTAAAATATGCACAATTGATTTAGGTAACCGTCTTAGGGCGGATGTGTTAGGGGTGTTATGGGGTTAAGTCTTCACCTTTCCCTATATATAATCGACTTTCGAATCTAATCTGATTTCAAAAACTATTTTTCTTAAGTTTTTCAATTTTTCCTATTTCAAATAAAATTGGTGGCAACTCTATTTTCACTCCTAATTTTTGTATTTTTAGCCGTTCTTGCCGCGATCACAGTTGCGACAAAACCTCATGATTTTTCAAGCTACTTTCCTATTTAATTTGACTTTTAAATACTCATCATGTGTCGTTAAAAATGTCAAATTAATTTAGTTAATTCTCCAAAATTTATCACAACTCATTCTAATTATTTATGACATAAAAATAAATTTTTCATATTTATTTTCATTATCTAAGCAGATTATGCTAAATTCTGAATTAATATGAACTATTTTTCATTTTCTGTCTTATAACATTATACTTAAACTAACTCAAAATATCACCAAAATTAATAGGTAACTCACACAAGTGTTATTGAACTTTAATAACAATAATTGATGCTAATAGATTAAGAAAGATGTTACATGAAGGCCGTTTCTATCTTTGCGATGCAACAACTGAATCAAAAAGTGACCTCTAGACAAGACAAGGTAGAGGTTCCCCACCATGAACAATTGGTCTCAGTGCAACACTCTGGTACAATCCCTTCGTCGCCCTCTGAAGGCATGACCTTCAGTGTTGGCAAAGGATCTTCCCCCACTAGAGTTCAAAAAAAGAAGGAAATTTAAGAAAAAGGCAAGCAAAGACAAGGTTGTTACTGACCCTCTTCAGTTGACTGGAGTGGTGGTGAAGGAAGCTGCATGACCAATTTTTTTTCCCCAAAAAACGTACTCTGGCCACTGATATGGACATTGATGGAAAGAGAGCTTGCTTTGAGGCTCCTTGAGTTAGTTGTTTCTGTTGGTTGTTTATCCATCTTGACTTGTTGGATATGACATTGTGAAGATTCCCTCTTTTATATTTCCTTGTAACATTAGTTTCCTTTCTTTTCACAAATGAATAAACTGATCTTTGTTAAAAAAAAATCAATATCAATTAGAGTAGAGTAAATTATGTTAAGCCATTTTTAAAAATTAGATGAAATTACACGAACTCTTTTTAGTTTTTTTTTTAACTGGCATTTTAGTTTCGAAAATCTACTTATCTTATGTGTTTATTTTTTATAATAACCATATACAAGTTTGAATCTATAATCTCTTACGTACAAAATACTCAACCTTTCAATTCTACTTTAATTTTACTATCTTTTTATGTGTATTTTTATTTATATAAAATTGTATAAAAAATTATGTGTTTAACTTTTGAAAAAATAAAAATTAAAGAAATTGTTAGTTTTTAAAAAAGATAAGTTACAGATAGTCCCAAATCAATTAACTTAGTGCGTATTTTGGATAATTGTGAAAATTTGATTATTTCAACAATCAATTATTATATAAAAACTTTTTGTTATAATCGATTATAATAGAATTAATTTTATATTTAGATATATTAATTTAAAAATAATTTTAAACTAATTTGTTTCGTTTAGATGATATAAAAAATTATTTTTATACATTAAATTACTAAAATAGGTATAATATGATTAAATAAGTTATTTGATTAGTTAAAAAAGTTATTTAATTAAGGATAAAATGATATTTATATCTCAAAGTATAATGAATAATCTATAATTTAAAATTATAAACTAAAATTTTAGCATTATGAAAAAAACTTTTAAAATGTATTAAATTTAGTGTAAAAATTGAAGTTGAATTTACCAAATATACATTATTATTGTTACAACAACCTTTTTCTATCAAATAACATATATTAGGGAATGAAAAAATCGTTTCCAAACATACTCTTAGAGCATTAGTTTATTAACTTTTATAATAAGCATTCTATTATTTATTTATCATATTTGTACTTTCCATCTGTTTCCACAACAAGTGTGCAAAGATTATCGTTTGCGATAAATTGTGAAGATTTAATTTTATAATTGAGCAAGATACATGGATGAATGATTATTTAATTATTTGTCAAAATGATGTATTAAATGGTTTTGGAAAAGAACTTAGAAAAAGAAATTGGGTTAAAGTAGCTTTTAAAATCGTGTGACTATAGCTATCAATTTTTTTAATGTTATCTACTCGTTGATACATCAATATTGTGCTACATTATGAATCTTCATAATGCTAGAAAAATCTTCATAAATCTTTATGTGGTCTAATATTAATAAATTTATTTTATGTTGTTTTTATGAAATCGATTAATGGGACAGTTCATAAATGATTACTCCAAACAAATAAGTGATATAAAGTATATTATATTTGACAATTTAATATATGTTTTTGAATTAACTTATTTTATGTTAAAAATAATTCATAATATATAAAAATTTTCTTAATAGAATTTTTAAAAAATAAACAATTATTGTTTCAAAAATAATTTAATGCAAACATACTTTTATTTTATGAATTAGTTAGGTGGTCAAGTATATATCTAATGTGCTATTAAGCATATAAATCCAACGTTGCTCAAGCCCGTGATATGAAGGTCTAGTAGCCTATATAAGATTGTTAAGTCCTCTCTCCAACTCAACTTTTCACAATCACAGTAAATATTTATTTAGAGTGTCTTATGTGATTGGATCGTTGATGATAGATTAATTTTATATTTTTTTTATAAAATGTATGTATTATTATAATTTAATATAATTAATTTTAATAATTTTAAGATATTATTATTTAATTATTGGAAAAAATTAATTTTATTTAATTTTCATTATATTTACAAGATTTAAAAAAATTTATAATGATATAAAATTATTAAGAAATGCAATTGTCTCAAAGTCAAGCCCAAATTACAAAGTCCAATCCACTTTAAAACAAGCACGGAGAATTTGGTTATAATTGATGTTAGTGGGTCTAATTAGATGTTAAAGTAAGAAAAAAAAAGAAAAAAAAAGAAAAGGCCAAAAGTCACATGGGCGGTGGATTAGGTTGAAAACAAAAAATTGTTTGTATTGTGATGGTTGAAGGGCGGTGCACAGCACGTTAGAAATATAGAGAACGTGCACGCTGCTTGTAAAAAAACAACACAGTGCCGTGGGAAACCAGAAATGAAGCAGAAACGCAGTGCTGAGAATAGAAGAAAAAGAACAATATCTATGGAAAATTTTAATAAGATAATTTTATTGTGTTCTAATATTTCTATGTTTTGTTAAAACATTTTATATTAAGAAAATGATAAAACTTTGATTGTTTTGACATTGTTATATTGAATTATTTCTATTCAATTTTAGGATTTAATATTTATTGATTCTATTTTTTTATCGATTATATGAATGAATTTTTAGATAAATTCAATTATTATTTTTTCATATTTTACAATTTATTTGTGTTATTTGAGTATTGGTGGTAATTGTTGGATATTAATTATGATTTTTATTAAGCATACATTTGATGATTTAACAATTTACTATTAATTAAGAAAATTTTGTCATATACTTGATTATTATTTTTAGTGCTTCTTGATAGATTGCTCATGAGCATTTGTCACTAGATGTTCATGAAATAAATTATTTAAGTATAATAATTTGACATAATTAATGTTAAAATTAATCTTAATAAATTCCGACCCTTAATCTTTTTACATATAGTAGAAACATCTTTCATATATTTGTTTTCTTTTAATTTTTTTAATTTTAATTATTTATTTAATTTAATTTTTATATATTTGGCTCATCAATTTGTGTAATTAGATTAGAAAGAATTTTTATACTTAAAATTAACTCTAAATTTTTATAAAATCGACTTTATACTTATTTAACTGTACTTCGATATAACTCATGTACTTACTAATATTTAAAAGTGTTTTAAAAAAGTCACAACAATTTTTTACATGAAATAACAACTATTGGGAGTTAGTTATAGAGAGTAAGACATCGCAAGATCAAGCACTATTCATTGTTGTACAAACAGGTGTGTCTATTTATTATACTTCATGGATTGTTTATTCTAATATAATTGTAAATGACGTACTCATGTGATCTGCTAACGAGAAGAAGCATTAATATTGAGAAATACAAAACAACTCCTAAATAATCTCACACCTCTTCCTCAAATTCAAATGTTGTTTATTGGCAAGTAATTAAAGCAACATGACGGTTGAAAACACAAAAGGACCATAATTAACACTGAACATTGAATAGGTTGATGTTTTAGTTGTAATCAGGATTAGCCAAAAGGTAATCCTCAACAGCCTTCCTGATCCCAGCAGTTCTTTCCTTGCCAGCCTTGAGAAACTTTTCTGGGGGCTGCTCATCACCTTTGGTGTAGAATGTGCTTGTGGACTTAATGATGGATCCTCCATCAGGGTTTGCCACCAATTTGTACTCATAAGAGATCTTCTCCACTGGGTCTGTCAAATCAGTGCCTTCAAATAAGCTGTACTGGTACACCAAGTTTTCTACGTCAATCGCTTCTACCTTGGTCTTCGCATATCCTAATCATATATGCACAGGACATAAAATGAATTAATACATTCTATTGGCACAAGCAGTAGCAAGCACAAACACAAACACCATGGTGACCACTTGGAGAGATATATATATTGACTAATTGCTCCATATATATATATATAGCTATAGTCATATAGTTAAATTTAATTACCGCCATCAACAAGAGTGAGCTTCTTAAAAGATCCAGGCCCTCCATCTCCTTCAATGGTTTCAGCAGTCTTAATGAAGTTTGGTAAAGCTTTTGGGAAGATATTGCTAGAATCCAGGACTACGGCTTTGTATAGTCTTTCAGGGGCGATAAGAGAAACGTGCTCGCTTTCATAAGTGAAAACACCCATGATTTTCTAACACGAGAGACAGAAAGGACTAATGCAAGAAGTGATGAGATGAAGAAGATATATATGATGGTAAGTAAAGCTTTGTTGTGTGTGAGTGTGAGTTTATGGATTGTGGATATGGCATTTTATAGGCGTTGCAGGTTATTGGGAAGAATTCCCTCATTACGCAAAAGTCCAATTAGTTTGAGATTTTCTTAATTAATCTTCCTAAATAGTAAATTAAACTATTAGATAAAGCATAATCAATGGTCAGATCTTGATAACAGAATTTAAATGACTAAATTACCCACAAGTTTAAGTTGTTTTTAAATGAATATATGAAGAGTTTTTTTGTTCAAAACGAAAGATTGAGGATGCTAACCTCCTACAATAACAACAATAAAAAAAAGTGGGAGGAAGTTAGCAATCTCTTATATTCGCTTTGTTCTATTATAATTGTCACTTTAGAAAATTTGTTATTGGTACATGAAGTCGTGGATATACTTCTTAATAATGCTGAAATAATAAATTAAACCATTAGATAAAACAAAATCAATGGTCAGATCTTGATAAAAAAATTTAAATAACTAAATTATTGACAAGTTTAAGTTGTTTTTAAAAGAATATATGAAGAGTTTTTTTGTCCAAAACAAAAGATGGATAATGCTAACCTCCTACAACCAAAAAAAAAAAAAAGTGAGAGGAAGTTGACAAATCCCTTATACTCACTCTGTCTTATTATAACTGTCATTTTAAAAAATTTGTTATTGGTACAAGAAGTCATTAATACATTTCTTAATAATGAAATCTGTAGACAACCAATGAAAGATGATCATAATAAGGTTTACAAATTGTTTTTAGATATAATTGAGGGTAAAGAAAGAAGATTTTGGGAGACTAGACTCTTATTGGCAAATAGGTTGATTATTCGGAGCATTATGTCATTGTCGTAGGTTCATCATTTTCATTATATCGATGTGGATTGGCCAATGAAACTAAATTATATGTCATTTTAAAATATTAATGAAATATCAATAAAGTATTAATTAATTTTTTTAATTTTACTTTCATTATTTATTATCTCAACTAAACTATTAATTATATATAATTCATAATTAATTAATTTTTATAATTTTTCAATAAAGAATAATTTAATTATATTAAATTATATTTTTTATATTTAAAATTATTTAATAATATTCTAATTATTGTGAAAAAATTTAAAAGACAAGACTGAGGGAGTATATAATACTATCCCAATATATTAATATTGTCGTGTAATCGAGACTTGTATTGTTTCGGTGTTTGGTTCAACGATCTAGAAGGGCGTCTACACTATTTCGTCCGCGCTGAATACTAGAGGCAGATTTCCTCTACTTTTTGTGTTAATTTACACTAACTACTTTAGGGGTAATGTGAAGCAGTGAGCTACAACAATCAATACAAAGAGTTATTACTGTTTTTGGAAGATATTTAACATTAATTTTAAATATATTTATATAAATTTTAATGAAATTAACTTAAATTAATAATAAATATCATCTTCAAACATGTATGTATTTATTATTGATATAATTTATTGTCAGAGTACACCAATTTGAATGAAAAAGTCTAACATAGACCACTTAAAAAGTGATTTATGGATGACCATAACTTTTTAGCATAATAAATTAATGACAAAGTTAAATCTTTATATATTTTAATTAATAACACTCATATTCACATAAAAATTTAATTAAATTATTTTTTTATATAAATAATTATATATATAAAAAATTTATAAATTTTAACTAATAATTTTTTATATACCTAAATTTACATATAAATATTATCAAATTAAAAAAATTAATTCATTTATAAACCCAAATATCTTAAGTCCATAATAAAGGCCTCCATATTCATATATGTTCAAGTTCTTTGAATGCTTGCAAGTTCCGACTCGCAATCTTTGACCAGTGCATAAAATTCTCTATATTTTCCTAAAAAAACCATTCAGCCTTTTCCTTTTCCAAGATAAAACGTCATCTGAAAGATTATTAATTATCCCGGCAATAAACAAAATGCACGGACGGTTCTAGATGCATGGGCAAGTCCACTCAATTTAAAAAATGTATGCGTATATGTTATATTATCTTATTACTATGATATTAATAAAATATAAGGCACCCCTAATTTTATGACTAATATTTCAACTGCCATTTTTAAGCCAATAAAGTGAGAATAATAATGCTACACATGTAATATTTTAAGTATAAAAATTGACATATTTATCTACAACATTAGATTTTTTTATTATAATAGTTTGTATTCCATTATTTTGAAACTCCAATTATTTTTCCAATCAAGATAGTATTTGAGAAATTAGCCTTATAATAATATTTATAAAAACATCCTAGTCAATGACTATAAGAAAAATACTACTGATTTAAGGGTAAGGCTAGCTATTAACATTTTAATATACTTTTCTACACTCCTAAATTTTTAAATTAATAAAGAATTAAATTTTTGTAAAACATAAGTAAAGGTAAATTCTGAATGTATAATTAAAAATTAAAAAAATAATATAAATAGACATATTGAAGTGACAATAACCCCACCTCTAATTTAAAAGCTTACTCTCACACTCACCATCCTTCAATTTCTGAACAAAAAATTAAAAAAATAATTGTAAATATTACAAGTACGACACATTAAGCATTTAGTTTTGTTATTTCGTATATTATTGTAAAACTAAATAAATTTTGTGAATCCCTTACATACAAAGTCCAACCTTAGAAATTACTTATAGATATAAAAAGAAGTTTTCGTTTACACACTAAACTTTCTATCAGCTTAAAAAGAAAAACATAAACAAATAAAGGAGAATATCGGATCAAATTTAAAAGAAAAATCATAGATCTTTTTTTTTTGTCTAACTAAATTCATATAATACTTTTTCCCACAAATTTACAACAAATATATAATCTAACTTTATATGATCTGACAAACCAAAAAATCTAACACTTTGTACACTAATTATATTTTTCTTGAGTAAATCACTTTCTTCTCCCCTAATTTGTAATTATTTAGTACATCTGAATTGAAAGTTGAGATATTTGAAATAATGTCTCTCTCTCTCTCTCTCTCTCTCTCTCTCTCTCTCTCTCTCTCTCTCTCTCTCTCTCTCTCTCTCTCTCTCTCTCTCTCTCTCTCTCTCTCTCTCTCTCTCTCTCTCTCTCTCTCTCTCTCTCTCTCTCTCTCTCTCTCTCTATATATATATATATATATATATATATATATATATAGTTCTGATTTGATTTCAGCGAATTACCTTAACAATGTTAAAAAAGGTGGTTTCTTCCAATCCACAGTGTGAAGTGGATATTTGTAAAAAATATTTTGATGCTCAAGTTAAATCGTACACACAGTGAGTAGTGCTTGGAATTAGATGCATGTCTATGTTATTTTGTGTAGTATTTATAGAAACTTTTTAGTAGATAAGAATCATATTTAAATCTGCATTAATGAAGAGTAAATGTTTAAGATAAGAATTTAATAAGATCATTATTACTTATAACTGATTTCTCTGTTTATAAGAAATTTTTTAAGAGATTTACTTATCATAAATAAACATATTTACTTACCTAATAATACTAATAAATATCTAAGATTCAATTTTAACGAGTCAAATTATTTCTAAACCACTAACCAAAAACTCATATTAGAACATATATAAAGTTGAATAAGGATATAAATATTTAACATAAAATATTAATGAGTTACAACTCAATTGATAAATTTATGAAATTTGACATCATGTTAAATTTTTATACCATTTTTTTAAATACACATTACAGTTGTGCATAAATGTTCATAACAAAAGAGAAATTTGTGTAGTTAATATAAAATATAAGAAAAGGAAAACTAGTTTACAGGATTTTTTTTTTCTCTTTGCAAAGGATTTTGATATTTGTGCACCACTTTTTTATAAATATTATTTCGAATAATGCTTTATACACATTTTTTAGTATCTCATATTAAATATAAATGACAAAATTAAAGTATAAGTATATAAAAAATAAAGATGAAATAAAAATATAAAAAAATTATTATAATTAAATAATAAAAATTATTTAAATATAAAATAATGTATATAAATGTGGGAAAATAACATTAATAATTTATTCCATTCCTGTACACAACTCGCTATTTGTCTGAGTCTGTTGTCTTGCAGAAAACCACGTGAAAAAGGTAATGCAAAAGATTATATAGCAAAAACATCATTTACTACAATAAATCCTTGTATCCTTTTCATCTTTTGAAAAAATTAGGCCGTTGTGAGATTCCCTCCGTAAAATTTACCGCGAATCTTCTACAAGTATAGAATAATTATTGCGATGTATAAGTATTGCGATGCGGTAATCGCAATAGAAAATGAAAAGCAAGAGGGCCCAACAACCTTGTATCAGAATTCCTAACTAGTTTTTCCCATTTATTTGGTGTCAAGTGCATCATATCATCCAAAGGAGAAGCTCGTCGAGCACCACGAAAAGCTCTCAGGTTCGAGCTTGTTGTAGACACACCATCAAGGAAGTGGGGTTAATGCCCTTCCCTTGCCATGCCTTAGGGACTAATTTAATGATATTTTACATGATTGAGAATTAAATTGATGTTATTTTACATTATTGAGGAATTAAATTAATGTAAAAGATTTTTGGAGAATCAAAGTGATGACACTTTGCATTCATAAGAAACTAATTTAATGACATTTTTAAGGATCAAAATAATGATGCTTGTATCTTTGGAATACAAGAATAATAGTTTACTCTACTAATAATACAACTTATTAATAAAATTGATCATATTTTAGTCAGAAGATCAAACTAGGCAGCTAAATTAAGGATTAAAGGGCTAGGATCGAGCTATTTACAAATTCCAAGGTAAGTGAGGAAAAGAAGCTGAGCTCCCGCACTTCTTTTGGGAGAGATTTTTTTAATTACACACAATTTATCATATTATTTTTAAAATATTTAAATTATTATTTGATATGTATAAAAATATTTTTAAAAATTAATACAATCTTACCATCAAGAAACTCACTTTCGTAGAGGGTCAGTATATATATATATATGTTTCATGAATATGCTCTTTATATACATATATTCTATATATTTGGCATATAGTTATCAGTTTTGATAAAATCAATATCAATATTGATCAACAAATTAAGATAATTTCTTTGGTAGGTATTGCTTATTACATCATCTCTTGAACATTTCATTAATTAGTTAATAAGTATAAAAATATTTTTTAAAAATAATTATATTTTTAACATATAATCCACAACTTTATACATGTTTAATATTAAATGAAATAGTTATAATGAGTAGTACTTACTTAAAAATTACTCACAAATTAAACCAGTTATGCTGATGATCTTTGTGAATGTGAAACCAATCAATCATGTGCGCAGATGGCTAAATCAAGTACGTGTTGCACAAAATTGAAGCAATTGATGAGGCTAACTTTACATACAACCACAGCATCGTTGGAGGTGCGGACTTTCCAGACTCAGTGGAGAAGATCTCATTCGAGGCCAAATTGGTTGCAGGCCCCAATGGAGGGTCCATTGCGAAGATCACTATCAAGTACCAGACCAAAGGCAATGCCGAGCCCAATGAAGAGGAGGCCAAGAGAGGCAAAGCCAAGGCCGATGCTCTTTTCAAGGCCATTGAGGGTTACATTTTAGCCAATCCTGATTACAACTAAAGTCTATCATCAAGAGCTTGCTTATATATGCTGTTGTTGCATATTATCTAATGTGTGGTTAATTTGGTTGCCAGATGCCAATGTAATAATTAACGAGTGTTCTCTGTTTTTTTCCCCCTTTCCTTTTGCTGCAAAATTGTGAGATTTCAAGTCTCTGTATCTCACTTCATCAATAAAGTGTGTGTTTGCATTAAAGTTTACAAACTTAATTTTAAATAAAAGTGAGTTTGAGTGAAAGTGATTTATGTTTGAAAAATTTTATCTTAAAATTGATTTTGTCTGAATAAAATGTTTTTTGAGAAATACTATGAAATCCAATGACAAGTTTGGGTTTCAAAACCCGCACATATATACAACAACAACTAAATCGTTTCCATTAAGTGAGGTTGGTTATATGAATCAAACAATGTTATTGTGTCCTATCATAAATAAAGTTTTTAAAAATGTCATTCAAATCTAAATTTTTTTTAATCGTAACTTACACATACATTGACTAATAAAAGATAACCATGTGATGATGTGAAGAAATGGTAATGATATGTAAAGTATTTTTTTATTAATTAATTTTACAAAATAATTCTTAAGGACAGGAGATGAACCTTAATATTGCTTCACCATGCAATGTCCCTCCTATTTCTCCACGGCCACCTCCTGCTGCTGCATTCTCTTAACCATGCGGAAATATGCATGTAAATTGGACTTTTGTAATTTTGTTAGTCATGAGGTCGTTTTGATCCTGATTTTGGAGAACAATGAAGTTTTGGTGAATGGGTGGTTTGGGGGCAACAATGGGGTTTGAATTTTATCGACTTAGGAAAGGAAAAAAAAATGTGAGAAACCTTGGAAATAAAAATGCTAATCAAATAAAACCCAAAACCCGCAATTAATTAAAAAACACCACTAAACATCGCTTTTTTTTGTAGGCAGTAGTGGTAATTCCCTAGACCGCCATGACCAAGGTCTTATTTTAGTTCTAAACAACTAATTAAAGTACAGGGTATTATAATATAAAAATAAAATCAAAAGGAATTATTTTACAATTTTCTTTTAAAGAGTATTTATTTGTAAATAATTTATAAAAGATCCATCTTAAATTCACTTAATTCATGTGTCACTATTTTATTTATCTACATCAACATTATTTATCTACATTAACATGGGTTCTGGTACCTATCATTTTGCATCGGTACCATAGTAATCTCATATTGTTTGGATAGGTTTAATAAAAATCATGTTTACATGTATAATTATAGAAAAGAGGGTGAGTTATTTTTTTAATTATATTGTTAATAAATTGATGCTAAAAATGCTCAAAAAACTTTGATGGCAAAAAATTAATTGTCAATAAATTAATGATAAAATAATTTCTGTTAAAAGTTAAGTTTGTTTAAGTATTATAAAATATAATCATTCAGAGTATAATTACAATAATTAACTAGTGTCCTCCATTTTTTACTTTCCTTTTTCTACAGAATTGTGAGATTCCACGTCTCAGTATCTCACTTTATCAATAAAATATTACAAAAGGAATTACTAGCTAGTACCGTCGCAAGCAAATTTTGTGTTTAAGCTGATGTCACAGACACATATTTGAAGCATGAAGTTATGCAACTAGCATTTTTTATGATTATTTTATTAATAAGTTTATATTTTATAGTCTCAAACTGAATAAATTGTAGTGATTTATTTATATTTATTGTTAAATTTTAGATAAATCCTTATTATTGTCTTTATTTTTGCAGATTAATGAGATTTATTACATTTGAAGTAAAAACAGACGAAGACATCACATTTTCAGAGTAAAAGATGATCATTTTAGCTTTAGATAGGGTCTTGTGTCAACTAAGAAGTAATTGAGGAGTTAGACATGGTTCTGTCTAACTTGGAAAACGTCTTTAGAATGGAGACACGGTCGTGTCTCTGGGTCACACAGCCGTGTCTCCCCTTACCCTGCAAGTTACGTGATTTTTTAGCTCACACAATCATGTCAAGCTTAGACACGGTCGTGTAAAGTCTCCTGCGCGTAAAAATGACAGTTTTTGCCTCCAAATATTATAAATAGAAGTAAATCCCTAAATCTAAAAATAACTTTTGTGACGACAGAATTTGGAGAGAAAATTCAGAAGAGATAATTGACAGGAATCTCTGAAAGACGGCTACAAAGAGAGGACGAAATCCTTGAAGGCGTGAAGGTCATAATCTCCATTAAAGGGGTTTTGATTTCTCTTCCCTTTAGTTTTCTCCTTTCTTCAGGTTTTTCTTTCCATGAATCTATATTGTGATTTGGGTTTGTTATTGAACATGAATAACTAATCTCATAGCTAAGGTTACGAGGGATCTTGTTTTCTTAATTAATTGATTTTCAATTCGAATTTGATTAAGGTAATTTCTTTTGGGTTTATTTTATTGTTTGAATTATTGTCAAGACTTGATCACTTTTGGCATGATTTAATTCATTGCTTGACCAGTGACTATCCGCAATCAATGAGTGGACCTATATAATAAACCTAGGATTAAATTAGTGAATGATCAAATATCAATTTATTATATTAATTGAATTAATGATTATATTAGTTCATCTCTTGAATTGGGGCTTAATGCATTCCTAATTAATTAAACTAAATGACCAAATAAGTGAATAATTTAAGAATAGAATATTATTTATCCATGACCATTGAGATTCAATAGCAATTAAGAGAATATTGACAAGAGAATTACCTTACATCATGAATGAATGAAAATCTGGTTTATTAGATTCAAGTAAACATTGCGCCCTAATTTCTCTCTAATTGATTTATCTCTATATTGTTTGATTATCCATCTTTCTTCTTTATTTATTTTCTGATTTTATTTGAGTTTCTCTTTACACATTTGGTGCGAATTAAAAGTTGCAAACCCAAGTGCAGATTGTTTCAAGTAATAAATTCTCGGGAGTCCGAGGTCGATCCACAGGGAATTGATGAAGAAAAATTCTTTGACGTAAGGTAAATATTTTGTCACAACAATAAAAGTGATAAAACTTAATCACAAATAAATAGGATTTATTTGGGTTAGGAGATCCACTCTTTGTAAGTAAAATAAGGATAATATTAATTCTTTTTATAACTTAATTAGAATCCACACATAATGGAGGTTCTAATCGAAAAATACAGCATTCAAAGTTCATTTAAGATTATATACGTAATTATATTATGATTCCTTTAATCATCTATTAACACCATCACTTATAAATGGGCTCAAGCATTCATTGTGTCAATATCTTGTCTACAACAAATTAAGATCTCCACTTTACATGAAGAGTTTCTAAATTGATTGGAAACAAAATACAACACATATAATGGCTACTTGATAATATATCATTTAAACACAAGAAAAAGATTAATTTAACCTTATTTCATTACCAAGAGCTTCACCCTTTCACCCAAGTAAAATAAAAATTAGTTACTCATAGACAAGAAGAAAGGAAGAGAGAAGAAGAAGAAGAAGAATATAACTTCAATTTAGAATAAAAGAAAAGTACAACAAGATAAACAAACAACATAATAGCATGATCTTAATCTTTAAGACTAAGATTCTTAAATGATCAGCCAAGGCTCCCTTTATAGAGGATTATGGATACAAAATGACAAGGGGGCTGATTCATGAGTGAGTGGATAAATGAAAAATGAGTGAAAAATGTCAAATGACTTTTGATGAGTGAAAAATTATTAAGATTCTTTGTCTCCAAAATCATTCAATACTGAACTCATTGAATGAGTCAGAGAATTGAAAAACGGTCTTCATTAAAGTTGTAGGTCTGGATCTTAGCTTTCAAATGCCGTTAGTTTGAGTTCAAAACCATTCCTACAACTCGAGATATAGTCTGATTACTACACACTGCTCAGGCCCAGCTACAGTTCCTCTGTTCTGAATTGGAAGCCCAATATGACCTCTAAGTAGTTCGAAATGAGTCTTGTATATTCATGAAAGTCGTAGATATGGGTCTTAACTTATAGATATCAAAATTTTAGCCCAATTAAGTTGTTACAGCCCGAGTTATGCTCTGATTACTGTACACTATTCAGGTTCCAATCACAAAACTCGTGTTCTGACTTTCAAGATTAATTAGCTCCACTAGATGTCTGATTTTGACCTAGAGCTCTCATGAAAATTGTAGATCTCTCTCTTATCTTTCTTACAAGGTAAAATACATAATTATTGGACATCTAGAACTCAAGATATGGCCAAAATACAGAAATAGTGTAAGACGTAAATCTTGCTAAAAGAAATCAATTAAGTCCAATTTGAGTTTAAACTTACAAAACATAACTAAGTTCAATCAATTAAGTACATGGAGAGTGTAAATGACTAAAAATAAGAGTTTATTAATGTATAAAATATGTGCTTATCAAATTTCTCCACACTTAACTTTTTGCACTTCTGGACAAAACACACAAGACTAAAATTAGAGAATAAGAAAAAACAACACAAACTCAAAAGTTAGAAATTCTAAAAGACTCAATTTCTAATAATATTAAATAATGAAGAGCAATCAAAGATTCAAGGGATTAAAACATTTATGAACTAACATTTCTTCACATCTCAAACCAACAAGTAATGAAACTTCAATTGAAAAGCATGAGTCAAGAATGATAGATCTTCACAAGATTCACTCTTGATTCCTCAAGTGTTTAAAAGGTAAGTATTTCACTCAATTCAACCCATGAAAATTGCACTACCATAAGCTTGCTTATCTTCTACTTCTCTATTACTCAGAACACATGTACACACAAATCATGATGATTTTATTCAAGGTTGTAATTGGGTCAAGGTCAAGGAAGAGGTAATATGCATATGACTAATTAAATACCAAAGAGAATAAAAGAACATAAGAGCCGAGTTCAATTAACCAGCATGAAAGTTCATCTCAACTCTACCTAATACAAATTTCGTTTATATATTCTTTTCCTTTCCTTTATTGCCTTGTTGGCCCTTATTTACACTTTATTTTTTTTAAATTTTTTTTTACAAGATGAACATAATATATACATTTTTTAATTAAACATTTTTTTCAACCATTCTACACACACACACTTGTTCAAGAACTCATGCAATGACAAAGTTAATGTTCTCTTACTCCCTAAGACCGGGTAAGAACATGATTTTTCATTTAAGGCACATAATGAGTTCGAAACAAAGAATGGTCAAATAAGCTCAAAGGGGTTAAGCAAGGGGAAATAGACTATTTCCAATGCCTTACGTTGGCAGGAATCAAAAAATTTACAAGAAGTCATAAGAGTGCTTGATATCATATTGAGACAATATGCTGCTGAGCAAGGCTGCCTATTTGTGCGCCAATCATTCTGGGCTATTTGATTAAAGTAGTTATTTCAAGAAAAATGTCTCAATCATATTTATGTATGCATGTGAAAATGTAGTCTAAAAAAGAATCAAAACAAGTTCTAGAGTAACAATTCCATGAGTAAAATTCACATAAGAAAGAAGAGAATGGTACAAATGTTCAATCCATTCATCAATAGGTTCAAAATCTCATAAGACATAATTCTATCATTCTCAATCTACCAATTCAACATTCATAACCAAACATGTAATTTTTAAGAAAGAAGACAATTTACTCAATAATGCAAATTTTCCTAAATTTGAATTGCTACTTCCACACAAACTAGTTACTACCCCAACTAAGATGTGTCTCAATAGTAAAATTTACTCATTACTTTGCCATCCCTAACTGGTTTTACTGTGTGTAGGTTTCTAACAATCATATCAATAAACATACACCCTAACTAAGATGCGTCTCAAGAGTAAAATTTACTCCTTACTCTGTCATCCTTAACTGGTTTGGTAAGTTACTGACAATCATATCATACTTCCCAAATTTTTTTTGAACAACTATCCTTCCCCCCAACCAGATCACAACATTATCTGCAATGTTAAAATATAGATAAGTAAAGGATAGAAGACATTACCTGTTGTAGCAATTACTGAAAAGAGAGACCTGACACAAATTTAAACAGAAACAAAGTACAATAAATAAAATCAAAGCATGTAATTATTTAAATAATTGGAGTGTCTAATCTGGCTTGCTTTGCATACTGCTTCCCTCACCGCTTTCTTCGGACCAATCTATCTGAGCTATTATTGGATCAGATTCATAAACAAAAGTTTCTAATTTATCAATCAACTCATCAACAGTGGAAGCAGAGATAAGGAGTCGTCTTGCCGAATGTGTGATAAATTTTCGTTCCACAGCATGGTCAATAAAGGATAACAAATTATCAAAGAAATTATTAACATTCAACAAACCTATGGGTTTATGGTGGATGTTCAGTTAGGCTCAAGAGATAATTTGAAAAACTTCTTCCAAAGTACCAAAATCATCTGGTAAGGCAATGAATGCATCAGAGTTTTTAAGCATTGCCTTCATTCGTCCATGCATAGATGATACTTGAAGTTGCAGCTCAATTGTCTTTTCAATGATGTTCCTTCGAGTTAAAGGTTCAGGAATGATACCTAAAACTTGACCACCTCTTAGATGTGCAAAAAGTGATGCAGCCCCCATTAACCCAATGCTACTTCCCTTATATATACTACATGAATGTTCCTCGCAACCAGGGTGCGACCAACAGTACTTGTTGCATTTACAAACTCTAAACCCTTCTCATAATTTGTCCCACAAAATATATAGATGCTGGTAAGTCTACCAACAGAAGAAGAATATCCCTCTATTTCTACACTCAAGCTCCTTTTGAATGATTATGGGTTGGAGAAAAGTGAAGAAAATGAAGTGTTTAAATAAGGAAGAGAATGAAAAAAGGTAATGATAGCACCTATATGGGTAGGTTGGTTGTTGTCAGAAAAGTTTGAAATTTAGAAATACAATTTTTTTTTTATTTTTTTATTTGTTTATTTTTTGACTTCAAGAAAACCATCAGGGTAATAAAGCCTAGAAACCCCTGAAGGACCCCGCTCAAAGGATCGTCTGTCCAAAACTAAAATATAACAAAATTATATAAAGATAAAATTATAATAACAAATGATAACATACCTTTATGTACAGTTGCGTGTCACCAGTGCAATAAACACTCACTCCCATTTATTTGAAGAAAAGAAAAAGAGAAGAAAGAAACCATCGTGGGTTTCCATCCTGAGTCTGGAACCTAGAGAGCTCACACTTAGGTTCGTAACATCAACAAAGATGCTAAAATTTAAAACCCACAATGTCAAGATCCAGAACGTCCCATCCCAGGGCACTGAAAGCCCCTTCTAATAAGAGAGAATATCAAGCTCAGATGCCTCATACGCTTTAGTAGCCGCGAGTTACTTCTCACTAATAACCAAAGTGGGACGCTTCTGCCTATCCATCAACTCCACAGTGCCTAAATGGCGATCATTGGATTGTGAAGTGCAGCTCTCTACAGAGCATGGTACACGAACCTTTTTTAAGGACTGGCGTGCAAAATTCTACTCGAGTCAAAGACGGGTCTGCCACTGGTAAGGCCTCCTAATCTAATTAAAGACCAAGTACAACTGAAGTTTCACCTTTTTTTCTTTTTTTTTAGGAGATGTACAAGATAATATATACATGTTGTTATGATTGTAACTCACATCTTCCTCTGGTTTTATGTCCCATAACGGCTTAAACACCTTCTATGAGTCGAGAATAACCTTCCCATCTAATTTTTTTAAAAATTGGCAAACAATGTCTTTTTGAGTCAGATTCCCAAGACTGTAACGCTTTTGCTCGTCCCTGAAGAGATTCCATAAATTAATAAGTTCACGATGCATAACTCCACAAGAATGCGTCTCAAGAGTCAATAAGATATCATTTAATGACTTCTTACTCAGTCTATTCTTAATGAAGAATATTTTATCTTATCGATTTGCAGAAACCATTCCCAAAGAATGACATCGCATGTTGTAATTTCATCGCGCATATTTGTAATAAACTTGCATTTTTTTGCTCTTCTCCTTTTTGAACACGAACTTTTACCGAGACCTGACATGTATGAGACAAATAAATCTAAAGATTCACCAGCTAAACGAACATTTGCTTCGATTATCCAACGTATATCTTCTGGGATGTCCTTGTATATTAATAGTCTCAGTCTTTCATACCTAACTTTGTAGATTTTTGTTAGAGCATCTTGAGGGAGAGAAGGAAAATAATTTCTTAAATTCAAGAGAATAACATCCATTTTAAATGGAGAATGAATAAGTTATTATGGCAAACTGAAAAATAAATCGACTTGACAGCCACGGAGTACCATTATTCGCCACTTAACCGGAAACACAAAGAACTCAACAATTTGGTTTTCCAGAAATGGTTTGAGTCTTTATCCATTGACCTTAAATACACTATCATTCCTAGGATTTTTAATGTCTATGGCCCTATAAGAATACACATGTTTGACAATAAAAGGGCCACGCCACCTAAATCTCAATTTTTCAGTGAATAGGTGAAGACGAGAATTATAAAGCAAAACTTTTTGACTAACTTCAAAAGTTTTTCTTAAAATTGATTTGTCATGAAAAGTTTTTCCTCTAATTTTATAAATGTTTGTGTTTTCATATGCATCATTTCTTAATTTCTCAGCAATAAAAATTTTTAATGACAATAATAGGGTTCAGAAGCATCCTGTTTCGCTTAGAAATGGAACCCTATTTTTGATAGTTTTCACAACTTTTTCAAAATGTATAGCTGTCTTTAAATAAAGTGGGCCAATAAAATTCACACTGCAAGGTTTTCGCAGTTATTTTCTTTGAAGAAAAGTAACCTCCACATGCTTCTGAGTGACAAAATTTATTGACATTACCTACCTCACTGTTGGGGACACATCTCCAAATGATTTGATTAGGATAATTGAGGCGAGATCTTTCATGTTGCAAGAAAATTGATTATATTAGCAAATCAAGGCTTAGAATTGATAGAAAATAAAAATTCATCAGAAAAAAAAATCATTGATAGATATGATATCAAAAGGTGAGTCTGTTGTAAGTATGGACAAATGATCTGCAACAACATTTTCGGCTTCTTTCTTATTTTTTATTGTTATGTTGAATTCTTGAAGCAACAAAATCCATTATATCAACCTAGGTTTGCAAAAACTTGTTGAGAAAATCGACAAGTGCACTGAATAGTCAAAGAAATAAAGTAGTTAATTAAGAGGAAAAAAACACTAAAATGCACAAATTTAAGAGGGAAAAAAGAGAATAAAGCACATGAATGCAAAACACATTAAGGATCTAAACACATGAAATTAAAACACTAGGAATCTGATTTCACTTGATTCAACAATCTATCATAAACAATAGAATAACTTTGGGACTTTCATTCTAATTAATTTCTAATCATTCAATTAATGAAAAGAATCCTTTAATTAATTAAAACTCAATTCATTGGTCAAAACCCTAACTTTTAGAGACATGACTTTTGCTCTATGGATTTCCATGAAAAATACCATAATTCTCTCACACAACCTATAACCTCTATTCCTAGATGATTATAAATCATGACACTTATTATTTATGCTCTAAGTTATATGCAAACCTTCCGATTCTACATACACCTCACTAGATCAATTTATGAGTGATCAATTCATAAAAGCATTAAGAATCATAATAAACATTCAAATTGAATAAAAAAATTAATTAAAATTCCAATCTTAATACATGTCGATTGAATCAAGTTACATCTTCACCCTAGAAACACATGAATTTAACTACACATGACAAAAGAGAAGAAGAAATAGGAAGAATAAAATAAAAATATATACAAAGCTCAACCTTCTATAAAAAAAATTAACAAGTAGGCGGTAAACCTGCCATGGTAATATATATATATATTAACAAGTAGGCGATAAACCTGTCATTAAATATTAACAAAGATGTGGTATAAAATAGCCACCAAATATATATTAACACGTAGTTAATAAATATTAATAAGAGTATGATATAAACTAACCACCAAATATATATTAACAAATGTGTGGTATAAACCAGTCACCAGATAAGTTAAGAAGCTGATAAATTAAAAAGTTAAAAATAAGTAAATTAAAATGTTAGAAGCAGGTAAATTAAAATGTTAGAAGCAAGTAAATTAAAAAGTTAGAGAGTTAGATAGTTAGTAAGTTAGTAAGTAAGAAAATTAAAAGGTTAGTAAGTTAGAAAGTTAGAAATAAAATATAGAAATTAAAATACGAGAAAATAAAGTACGTAAAAATAAATTATAAAATATAAAGTGTAAAAAATAAAATACAAAAATAAAATACAAAAAATATAGTGTAAAAATTAAATTAAAAATATGAAAATTGGAGAGAGGCGAACCCCACCAGAGTCGACAAAGGAGAAAGAAGAGAAGAGTCAAGATTGAGATATTATTAGAACATAAAGTAAAATTCAGAGAACCAACAAGTCGATTTTTTTTAGCTAGAGAGAAGAGAAGAATAAATATTATTTAATTAATGATTAAAGATTATAAAAGGAGAAGGGAGTTTCTCTCACTAAATTAGTACCTTAGTATGTACAAAACAAAACAAAATTAAAGAGTAGAACAAGGATAATATATATATATATATATATATATATATATATATATATATATATATATATATATATATAAAAAATAAAATTTTTCTTCAAATCAAGTCTCCAGCAATGGCGCCAAAAACTTGATGAAAATTAAAAGTTACAAACCCAAGTGCAAGTTGTTTCAAGTAATAAAGTCTCGGGAGTCCGAGGTCGATCCACAGGGAATTGATGAAGAAAAATTCTTTGACGTAAGGTAAATATTTTGTCACAACAAGAAAAGTGATAAAACTTAGTCACAAATAAAAAGAATTTACTTGGGTTAGGAGATCCACTCTTTGTAAGTAAAATAAGGACAAGATTAATTTTTTTATAACTCAATTAAAATCCACACATAATGGAGATTCCAATAAAAAAAATACAACATTCAAAGTTCATTTAAGATTATATACGTAATTATATTACGATTTCTTTAATCATCTATTAACACCACCACTGATAAATGGGCTCAAGCATTCATTGTGTCAATATCTTGTCTACAACAAATCAAAATCTTCACTTTACAATGAGGGTTTCTAAATTGATTGAAAATAAAATACAACACATATAATAGCTACTTGATAATATATCATTTAAGCCCATAATTTAACCTTATTTCATTACCAAGAGCTTTACCCTTTCACCTAAGTAAAATAAAAATTAGTTACTCATAGACAAGAAGAAAGGAAGAGAGAAGAAGAAGAAGAAGAACACAACTTCAATTTAGAATAAAAGAAAACTGCAACAAGATAAACAAACAACACAATAACATGATCTTGATCTCTAAGACCAAGATTCTTAAATAATCAGCCAAGGCTCCCTTTTATAGAGGATTAAGGATACAAAATGACAATGAGGCTGATTAATGAGTGAGTTGATGAGTGGAAAATGAGTGAAAAATGCTAAATGACTTTTGATGAGTGAAAAATTATTGAGATTCTTTCTCTCCAAAATCATTCAGTGCTAAACTCATTGAATGCGTCAGAGAATTGAAAAATGGTCTCATGAAAGTTGTAGGCCTGGATCTTAACTTTCAAATGCCGTTAGTTTGAGCCTAAAAGCATTTCTACAACTCGAGATATGGTCTAATTACTGCACACTACTCAGGCCCAGCTACAATTCCTCTGTTCTGACTTGGAAGCCCAATATGGTCTAAGAAATCCAAAATGAGTCTTGTGTTCTTCATAAAAGTTGTAGATATGGGTTTTAATTTGTAGATGCCAAAATTTCAGCCCAATTAAGTTCTTACGGCCCGAGTTATGCTCTGATTACTGTACACTATTCAGGTTCCAATCACAAAACCTATGTTCTAACTTCCAAGACCAATTAGCTCTACTAGATGTTTGATTTTAACTTAGAACTCTTCATGAAAGTTGTAGAGCTCTCTCTTATCTTTCTTACAAGGTAAAATCCATAATTATTAGACATTTAAAACTCAAGATATGACTAAAATATAGAAATAATATAAGACATAAATCTTGCTAGAAAAAATCAATTAAGTCCAATTTGAGTTCAAACTTACAAAACATAACTAAACTCAATCAATTAAGTACATGGACAGTGTAAATGACTAAAAATGAATGTTTATTAATGTATAAAATATGTGATTATCAACATTCGATTGATTAAATAACCCAGGGTTCAACGAATCTAATAATTATCTCTTATTCCTCGTGAGATCGACAATTGAGACTCGAGTCCTATATTACTATACGACAGAATGCACTTGCTCTTAGTATATTTTACGCGTATCATTCATGAGCTGATATATAAGAGTTTAATTTTAATATATTATTAATGTAAATTTTTTATAACATCAACTAATTATACATCACCACATACATGACTTTTGAATTAATTATTATGAGAGTAAAATATTTTTGATGATATAACAATACATAATCGAATAACAGTGTAAAATTTTTTTATACTAACAATACATGCAAATTAAATCCAATAAATTAATATGAAAATTAAAAGCCCCTTAATATTTCACAATGCACAAGATAATTTTCCAACATAATTCATTGATTCCTTTTCACACTTGATTGTGTTTAATTTAGTTAATTTTAAACATGACTTTTTAAATAATTTTGAAAATAGTATATTCAAATCCATCTATCTATTATTTATTTATATAATATGTTAAAACAGTACTTTCAATTATGTAAAAAAAAAGTACTTCCAATTGACTTTAGTAATTTATTATATCAATTTATTGTTAATAGGATAATTTAAACTTTTGAACCATATAGTTTACATTAATTTTTGATTTAGCTCTTATAATTATTTTTTTTAAATTAGTTCTCATACATACAAAAATTTTTAAATAGTCATCGTCATTAATTTATATTATAACACCGTCATAATATAGTTGGGTGACTACCAAAATAAGTGTTTATTTATTTAATAGGACTTTTTTAGATGTTTATTTTTCTATAAAACATCAAATAAGGTATTTATTCATTCTAGTAAGTACTTATTTTTTTTAAATAAACACTCTTTTATCAAATAAATTCTCTTCTTGATGCTATTTTTTATCCATAAGATGCCTAGTAGCTCACTACTAAAAATGATGGAAATAGTGATGTAATTTAGGGACAAAAAAAATTCCATGACTACTAGTGATGGAAACTGTCATGGAATTCAGTTGTTGGACTTAGCGATAGGATTTAGCAATGGATTAGCGATGGGATTTAGCAATGGAATAATTCCATCGCTAAAGTATCCGTGACAAATTCCGTCGCTAAATCACTTTTATTTCTAAAAAAAAATCTTTTATAGCAAATTTCCATCGCTAAGATTTTTATATGAAAAAATAAAAAAAGTTATTATTGAAACAAAAGGTTTATATATAGCGACAAAAAATTGTCCATCGCTAAGTTTTTATATGAAATAAATTGAAGATTTCATCATTGAAAACCAAGAGGCAAGAATCGAACACGGTCTATTCTAATGACTTACTCACTCCACGTACCACTAAGCCATTCATTGTTGTTATGTTTTTATTAACATATTTTATATATTTATAATTATATTATTAGTTTTATTTCATTCCTTGTTGCCTGAAGCGTAGCTCACACTTTGCTCACTCATTTTCTCAAATCTCATAAATTCCTCTCACATTTTATCAACCCTAACCTCTGTCAAAGTCGAATCTTGTCACCACAGCACCCCCTCCTGAAATGAAACCAACCACCTCGCCAACCACCCATTTGCTAACTATCACCTCCACACACAGATCGGATCTTGTGCACCACTATTCTCCACCGCCACGCAGACCCACGATGCCATCTAGCCACCACGACTCGCAGAGTCGCCGTCCTCCATTGGATTCATGAGCCTCACACCAGATCCCGCACCACCGAGACCAGAAGTGTGCGAATCCGTGCTCCCTCCCTGTTCTGAGCCTACATCGTGCCCCCCGCTGCTCGCGGCATCCGCTCTGCAACCTCGCATTGCCGTCCTCAACCACGCGAAACCCATGAACCACGCAAGCCCGTGGCCTTCCACCGCAGCCATCGCGACTGAAGCGGATCTCCACCAAAGCAAAAAATATTGTTGTATAAGTATAAATGCTGTAATTAAATTTTAATATATGGTTAAGTCAATTTGCAAGCATAAATGTTTATTAACAATTGCATTTATCAGGATGAGTACCAGAAATATATCAATGAGAAGGACTCACAACAGCCACTGAGGGAGGAGACTATTGACATCCAGTCTGACAACAACATCTACTTGGATGTTGTTGGAGGTATTAGCAGCAAGAAACGCAGCTTTGGCTTGGGATCTGATGTTGCTTCTCATGCATCATCTTCCTCTGCATCTGCTGAAGGTTGTTCATAGTTGGAGATGGAAGCGATGAGGAGTCTGGTTGCAAGTTTCAGTACGCAGGTGGTAGAACATAGAAACTTAATCAACACAATCTTACAACGCTTGAATGTATCTACTAGTGGTTCACAAGCTATAGGCAGCGGTCACGAAGATGAGCTACTTGGTGATGGGGATGAAGATAACATAGAGGAGGATGATTATGATCTTTTTCCTCTTGATGTTTGATACATTGTCTTTATGTTTGTTTTGATAAAGAACCTGTATAACTTAATTTATATTTATATTGATCTTTTGAAATATTTTTATTTTGACTTTTTAAAATACTGTGGTATGACATGATAATGATATTTTTAAATTTTAAAAATTGTTGCTTATTTTGGATTGGATTGTTGTATTGTGTTGAATATAGGTTTAAATTCTATAATTGTACTATTTAAAAATATTAAAAAATTTAAAAAATTTAGGTCATCAGCGATGAAATATTTTCCATCCCTAAAATTGTCTCTAAATAATAATATTTTAATAATTAAGAAACTTTGGTCACGAATGTTAGCGACGGAATTTTATTAACTAGCGACGGCAAATTTCATCACTATTTAGCCACAGAATTCCATTTCCCTCACTAAGAAATTAGCCACCAAGGATTACGCGATGAAAATTTTTCCATGATAGATTCCATCTCTAATCATTATAGTAATAGAATTTAATGGATCAGGGATGGAAACCGTCGCTATTTAATTAATTTTTAGTAGTGTAGGGATTAATTAACAATGTTAAAACAAAATTTACAGCAGTAATAATTTTGAAAACATTTGTAAGTATGAGAAACTGATTTGAAAAGAAAAAAATCAGAGACTAAATTAAAAATGATTATAAATTTTAAAGACCAAAACTTTAATTTAACCTTATTAATATTTTATGAAATCAATTAATGGATTCAATCAATTTTCTTATTTTAGTAAAAAAAAAGCAATTATCTTAATTATTTAATATTTTTTTGAGTAAAACCTTATTTTGACCCTTGAAAAATACATATTTTATCAATTTAGTCATTTATACATAAATTTTATCAATTTTGTCTTTAAAATTTAAAATTCTCTATTTAATCCTTTATATATATATATATATATATATATGGCTTAAATATATTTTTAATCTTTATAAATATGACATATTTTGGTTTTGGTTCTTAGATTTTTTTTTTGGTTTACATTGAAGTCTTTTAAAATAGATGGTTTTAGTCTTCGCCGTTAATGGACTACTGTTAACTGATAATGTGTCAAATAAAAGTCCAGCTCATGATGTCATGTGTCATTATTAATCCTACGTGGCGGAGCCTTGGTCCTTAAAAGTTGTCAAAATTGGCATGTAACCCATATGCACATGAGTAAAGTAAAATAAGATAGACTTAAATATAATTTTGATACTTGAAAATATATGTTTCAAGTTTAGTACAGGCTTCTAGGCTCAATGAGTGCTTATAGAGGTATATATAAATAATCCATCAATAATAGATTATGATAAGAATTGAATCTTGACTAACTTAATTAACATGATTCACTCTTACCAACTATGTCAACCAGTGTTGGGAAAAAGGACCAAATTTTATTTAAGAATTGGTAATAATTTCAATGTGAATTTTGCATATAAGAGAGAATATATATGAACCAATTTCTATAAAAAAAAATTGATATAAACAATCAGTGACGGATATAAGGGGGCAAGGCCCATGCTTGCCCCCCTTTTCTCACCAAATTATTTTTATGTACCAATAATTTAATTTAATTTATTAAAAAATAAAGGAATAATTACATTTTATAAAATTATTACTTATTACATTGACACTCTTATTTAGACATTATACCTATATAACTGATTTTATAAATTGTCATTACATTCCAACACTTTTTTTTGTTTACGAAATTACATATATTTCTCCTATTTTTTATATACAAATATTACATAAAGTCTCATTAAAAATACAAAATAAGAAAGATAAGAGTAATTTCTCAAATAAAAAGAGTGTCAATATTATAAGTACTAACTTTAAGAGAAGTTAGTATAATTATAACAAAGATAAAAATGATGAAGTTAAAAGAATTTATACTTGATATGTATTTGACATATGATTCATGATTATTTTATATATATTGATATTACAATTTCAACTCATCTTTCGATTAATTTTTAATTTTTATATAATAAACCTACTAGTTTTTCTTACTTTTAGGTTCACTTTCTTACCTTTTTTAATATATATATATAAACTTTATTTTGATTATGAATCATGATGTAAAGAAAAACTATTATTATGGTGCATTTAATATTTAGTATAAATAGTTTTTTTACTTTTTCACTTTATTTATAAATCTTTCTATATAATAAAAGGAACATACTCTTCTAAAATGAACAAATAAGATTATATTTATCTTTAATTTAAAATAATATATTTTAATCTTAACTAATTAAATAATTAAAAATAAATTAATATTTATTTATTAACATTAATTTTTTATATTTAATAATATAATTTATAATTTTTGATCACTTTACTAAATATTTTCTACGTCCATCCTAATAAACAATTACATAAAGAAAGTTATGCAAGTTTCATTTTTTTGAATAACTCCATACTCTACTGCGTGGTGATTGACAAGTAAGCGAGGATGGACAAGTTGTCATTTAATTTTCTAAAGAGTTTTATTATTTAAACACATAAAATACGTACATTTTTTTATATATTTATATATGGTATATTTATTCTTTCTTTATATATGATATATTCAATCATATTCATATTAGAATACAATGTCTACTTAAGTGCTATATTTTGAGTGTACAAATTTCATTCTTCTTTTTCAAAATAACTCAAAAAATAATAATTTTAAAAGGTTAAATTAAAATTTTGATCCTTATATTTTACATTCATTTTTAATTAAATCTTTATAATTTTTTTAATCATTCTTCACACTTATAAAAAATTTTAAAATAGTCCATGTAATTAATTTTTGTTATGACATCGTTATAACACCATCACTTGATTAATAAAGTAAGTAAGTATCCCTTTATTCAATAATAACTCGTTTAGATGTTCATTTTTTATGTAAAACGTTAAATATGTGCTCCTTTATTTTTGTAAGTTTTTATTTCTTCTAAGTATGTACTCTTATATCTAATAAGTACTAATTCATTATAGTAAATATTTATTTCTTTTGAGTAAGTATTTTTTTGTCTAATAGATATTTTTTAATTTTTTTTTTACTCTTTAAAATTTTTATTAAAGACTAAATTAACAAAATTAAAACAAAAATTAATAACAAAAACTATTTTAATTTTTTTTTTATAAATGTGAGAACTAATTTAAAAAAAATGTGAACAATATGGATCAAATATTTAATTTAACCATTTTTAAAAACATTGTACCGTGAGATCTATTTAAAATTGCGAAAATATTTTTGGGGGGCAACTTTTTATTAATAGGACAGTCAACGGGACAAAGAATCTCCATGCAAGCAAGTTAATTACAGTCTTGACATGCTCATTTGGAAACTCTTTCAAATCGTAATATTTTAACACCATAATAGATCAACTATTTTGTCTAAAAAAATGAAATGGTTTTTATAAAATAAGTTTATTTTTAACATAAACAAATAAAGATGCATTCACCGTTAAAATTATTTAATAAATTAATATCATAATATACTTTAAATTAAATTAAATATAAATATATTTTTATTTACTTACTTTAAAAATAAACCCACTTTAAATAAATATTTTGTAAAAAATAAAAACATGTTCACACAGGTTGTTTTTTAGAAGAGGGGCATTTTTTTTCTTTTAATAAACTAGTTATTTAAGATGGTAAATAATATATTTGCAGGTTTCCAAATTGAATAGCTGTTTTAAACAGTTGGGGAGAGTTTCTGAAGTGGTTGAGTAGTTTGAGCTTTGATGGGGCGTAAGCATAATGGTGCTTGACCTGAAAGAAGATGACAGAAAGTGCAACCAAATTCTTTTGCACTATTTATTGCAGAATACAGATGGTGCAAGGACGTCAACACCAACACACATATCAACTTTTGTATGCAGTACTCAACCAAATTCACCCACCGTAACACTTAGATCAAACAGACACTATTTAACTCATCACAAGGCAACCCAATTAACAGAGCCACTTGTACAAGGGCTCGTGATACAAATTAAACAACCACACAAAATTATTTGCATCAATCAACCAAAAGCAAGTGCTTTTTCTGAGGCTTTAGTGATCAGGATTTGCCAAAACGTAACCCTCAATGGCCTTGAAAATTCCAGTTCCCTTTGCCTTTGTTTCCTCACGCACTGCTTCCGATGGCACTGCATCGCCTTTGGTATGGTATTTGACCGTGAACTTCCCGATGGATCCACCATTAGGGCCAGGCACCACCTTGGTCTCGAAAGTCACTTTCTCCAAACTTTCACCGAACTCGGTGCCTCCCACTATGCTGTAGTCGTATCCCAAGTTAGCCTCGTCGATTGCATCAACTTTGTGCAGCACATAGCTGGTTTTGCCACCTGCAACCATCAATCATAATTTTTACATATACACATGTATATATGGAGTTAGCTAGCACTAGCAAATTAATTAGTCTGTTTAATTCAATTAATATACTTGGTTACCCCTTGGCTTGGGTTAATTGGCTAGGAAGTGCTGGGTCCCCACTCCCCATACACATGTTAAGTTAGGGGAGGCTATGGAAAGATCTTCTTTTATAACATTAGCATTTCTTCCATTGGTTAAGTGATGAACGATTATAGTAGGTTTTACACCAAATTTAATCTAAAGTCTAGGACATAAAATTTATGGGTCATTCTACTTGTATGATCTTCATTTATTCTATTCATTTTAGATGTAGAATTTCTTTCACTCACATTTGAATTTTTATGATAGTGGGATGTTCATCTCATCATTTAATTTATAGTAACTGATTATATATAGGCCATGCATATTAGCATACACTGACCTTCAACAATGGTTAGCTTCTTGACAGTTCCGGGCCCTCCATTTCCTTCAATGATTTCAACACTCTGGATGGCCTCAATCACCTTTGGGATGATGCTGTCAGCATCTTTTGCCAGAGCTTTGTATAGTTTGGCTGGAGCCACAGTGGAGGAGTGCTCGTCTTCGAAAGTAAAAACACCCATGATCGATGATGATGGAAAGACAAAGGAGGACAAATGCAAATAAGAGAAGAAGATGGGGGAGTGGTATAGAATACTGCTTAGTTTGTGATGTGGTTTATGACAAGGGGAGAGACGGTATTTGTAGACACTGGCTAGCACCTTTACTCATAAATGCTCTTTTTTTTAGCTGAACAAGTTCACTTGAGGTTGTTGCTGATCATGAAATTTATTTATTGGGTCAATTCTTTTGGTATCGTATTTGCCTATTTGGACAATCTTTAATGGAATTGGGAAAAAGAAGTCTGGGAATTAGTCAAATTAGACCGACTTAAAAATGAGTACCTTTTATTTGTATGTATCTGATTAAAATTTTCTCTAGAAATAAAGCCTAACGAATTGGCAATCAGGCGTGCAAGATACTAAAGTTTAACAAGTGCTCAGCAATGTCATACCTAGAAATTCTTAAACAAATTCAGAACAATAAAGTTGAATACACTAAACCAATCACATAATTGATTATGTTATATTATAATAATTAACTCTTAATTAATTATAAATATTATCTCATATATAATTAATTATGTTATTGACCTAATACACTTAACTTAAGTGTTTTATATATGTTTATGCAATAATTTTTGTCACACAAGGGCGGTGAAACAAAAATGAGTGACAAATTAAATTTACAAGGAAAGTTGAACGTTCTACGAGATGGTTGTAAGAAATCAGTTTGTGGCCTCGTGGATAATTAAGGAAGTGGTCTTTACCTTGGGAATTAAAATTCGAACTTATATAGACCCAGCATGTAATGGGTTAATTTTCATAAATGCATCAGGTTGATATGAAATGCCTTCATAGATGAACTTATCGTCAATTGATACAAAGATACTTTTATCGTTAAAAAAAAAGAAAAAGAAAAAGAAATATATCTGTTAACAAAGTTATGGCTTAATGTAGACGGAAAGTTGTGTATGTTCTCTAATGTTTTTTTTTTTTTTTTATCATAGTAAACTAAATTTGCAGATAATTTAGGATAATAGCAACGCATGCTTCGACGATAGGATGTGGACGTACTGCATCACTGGTGAGGTGATTAGTAAAACAGTTGAGCAATGTACAGAGATTATTATTTTTTAACCTTTCCCTTTGCTTGATGTGAAGGGGAGGCTGCTGAAAATTTATGTAAAGTGATGAAGTTATACATTCATAAAGAGTAGAATAAGTGTGTGTTTGAATTAGTTATGAAAATTTTAATTATTTTAATAATTAATTATTATGTAATTAATTATAATAGAATTAGTTTTATATTTAGATATATTAGTTAAAAAATAATTTTAAAATAATTTATTTTGTTTATATGATATAAAAATAATTATTTTTGTGCATTAAATTATTAAAAGATGTATAGAATGATTAAAAAAATTATTTAATTAAAGATAAAATGATATTTACATCTTAAAACTTTTGAAATAATCTATAATCAAGAATCATAAATTTCAAGCTTTAATCTTAAGAAAAAATATTATAATACATTGAATTTCGTGTAAAAATTATTGAAGAATTTCCTAAACATATTATGAATAGTAAAAAAAGTTTTTTAGAAAAAAAAAGCTGTTGCTTTGGAAATATAATCCAAATCAAACATGCTCTAAAGTAAGCTTATTTGGATGAGCATCACCTGTCTCTATTTTTTGTCCCCTTACTTGTCCTTTCACTTAAATTTTACTAAGTATTCTAAACTTAATTACATGTCTCATTTTCTTTTCTTTTCATTTTAATTTATTTTTCACTTGACATAATTTAAGTGGAGGGATAAGGAAGAGAACAGAAAATGGGAATATGTAATCTTCATCCAAGCTTATTTATGCTTTCCAACAACTTTTTTTTAATTGTCTAAAATCTTTTTTCACTGTTTATATCATATTTGGAAAATTATGCAAATTTTTTTACACAAAATTTAATACATTATAACAGATTTTTTTTTCATAAGTTTAAAGTTTGAAGTTTTTTATTCTTGATTATAGATTATTCCAAAAGCTTTGAGATGTAAATATCATTTTGTCTTCAATTAAATAACTTTTTAAACTATTTTATACTTTTTTAGTAATTTAATGTATAAAAATAATTCTTTTAATATTATCCAAATAAATCAGATTATTTTAAAATCTATTTTTAGATAACATATTCAAACATAAAATTGATTCTATTATAATTTATTATAACAATAATCAATTATACATATAATCGATTATTGACATAATCAAATTTTTACAGCTAATTTAAACACACACTAAGTGAGGATTATTTTAGTAAGAAGACCTATTAACTTAATATGCACTCTAACCAGTTATCCAGTTTCTTTTTTTTTTAATTGTGTCATAATTACTTTTTAAATCCAAAATTCTTGTCTGTGCGCCTAGGTGTGTGTATAAATATTACCAATTGAAATTTGTTGAGTTTCTTGTATGTGTAAAATTTCCAACTGTGTCATATTATTGTATGTACAAGTGCTAATATTACCGAGTGCCTGTGGAACCCCAAGGGTTCTTTGTTCTTTTACCCATCAATTCTTCATCAATTTAGCATTTGAGCCTTCTTGATCCCCATGCTTTGAGTTATTTGAAAGCAAAAAAATTTTACAGTCAAAGTTGTTTCGCTGCTTACCACTCATCAGATCTCTACAAAACTCTCTTATTGCTTAACAAAGGTGCAATTTTTCCAATCTTGGCTCTTAAATTTTGATCTTTATTTGTACCTTTAGAATATTTATAATTCACACTAATTTGCATCTAACATGTTGGCATTTCTTAGTTGTGATATGTCCCTATTATAAAGCAAAACAATTTGTTACCAAATCATAATAGTGTCATAAAGTGCGTTCATAAATATCCTATTTATGATGCATGAAAAACTTACATTAAATGTGGGGGTAAAACTTATAGTCTAGTCATCAATAATGATAGCACATTAAATGTGATTTTTAAAAGGGGTATGATTAGATGTGATCTAAACGTGGAACCTCACCCACAACTTTTTAAGATACTTTGGGTAAATGATACTTATCTAGAGGTTATCCATAAGTGTAAGATCCCACTTGTACTAGGTCTTATGTGAAAGACATTTATTGTGATGTTCTATTATAGATGTTACTCATATTTTATTAAATCGTCATGGAATATATGATAATAATGTGACCCACAACAATAAACACAATACATATTCTTTTTCTACATCTGATGTAAAGTTCAGTATTGTGATATTTCACTTGATTCCCTTAATTGATCCAGATCTCTCTCCCCGCCTAACATTGATGTTCTTATAGAGTTAATCCATCTTTTTTGGGGTGAGCATGAACCTCCTATTCTGTGTATCTACACTGATTCTCTTCAATGATAAACGTGCTTATCTATTTTTTGGTAAAAGGATAAAAAGAATTAAACTTGTATGTCTATGGTCTTTGTCTTGATAGATTTAGAATCAATCTTAAGATCCAAAAGCGATTCAAGAACTGGGTTTAAGATTTGATAAATATATTTTTAAATTTAATTTAACTTGTGATTCTAGTGTATATGATATTTTTTATATGAGTTAATTTGTCGATAATTCAAAATACTTAGTGATATTCTCTCTAAAAAAACTTTAGTTGCGTCATCAAGTGGGGTAGTACGATTTAATTAAATAGTATAAATAAATTAAAATTAATTAAAATAATATTTTGATATTCAAATATACAATATTATCGCAATTAAGTAATAATTATATAATTAATAAGAGTTGGGCGGGGTGGTAAGCGAGCCACACTTCTGTAGGAGGAACACATTTCAAACCTTGAATAAGACAGTTGTTTTGAAGACCTCTTAGTCGTAATGGAATCCGAAAGTTAATCAAATGGTTATACCTATGAATATACCTTATAAAAAAAAGTAGCAACTACATGCCACGATACTGACCCTTCAACGTGGGGTGAAGACTGGTGGATCAAAGTCTATGTCATCGAATTTTGTAACTTAGTAATCCGCAAATTGATGAGAAATAAATTATAAACTGGACACATATTGACAATAAATTCATATATTTAATGACAAAAAATTGATCATATTATTTAATTGTCTATCTTCGATACCGGAATCACGCAGACTATTTGATTAGAAGTTAATATTGATGTAAAACTCAGTAGTTTTTCTCAGCGATGGATAAACACATTCCTTTATCCAAACAAAACAAAACCGAAAAAATAAACATTTTGCTTCTGTTATTAAATTAATAACTGTATAGTACACGACAAAAATAATAATATCTGTATACTATTACACTGACTTACTACTTTGCCCAAATTGACGGGCGTTTTTTATTTTCAAACTAATAAATTGTGGAGCTAATAATTTTATTGTAATAAATTTCAATCATTCGATAAGCATTAACATTAAGGAAAATTAAGGGGAATGACTACTAAAAATACAAAATTAACGGGATGGACCAATTGTTTTGAAGGCCTCTTAGTCGTAATGGGAGGTGGGGGGAGGTTCTATCCTGTGGAGGAAATCCTTGGCTTGTCCTGCCTTGGTTTCAGATGGGTTATAGTTGGCTCCAAAAGTGGTTTGTGAGCAGCAGGGGTTGATGTTGGACAACGATTTGCTGTACAGGAGTCTTGCGTGGTAAAAACGCAGTTTCAATCGGCTAAGGTTTACTTCCTCCTTGTGTTCACCATAATGATGACTTTTTGGGAGTCTTGAAGGTGGTAGTGGGGATAGAAATTTGTCGTTCCCACAGACGATATCAATATTCAGAACTGGGTTCTGAAGGTTACCTAAGAATGTAAGATATGGTGGTTTCCTCTTTAGCGCAACAACAACAATGTTGAAGCGAATGGATAGGTACCTGTAAAAGACACTCCAACACTCAAGTTAGTAGGGACACAAGAAAGAAAGTGTGTCTAATTGGGAGATAGGTCATATATTTGCCCTCTTGCTGAGTATCTTTATATGTGAGCGTTTTAACGTGTGAAATATCCGAACATTCAGTGCGCATTAAGACTGTCCGCCAATCGTGGAAGATGTTACTCCTTATCATGATTTTTCCCTTTATGCGGGCCATGATCATGGCTGATTTCTGTCAAGGAGGTTATGCCTTGCCCACAAGCTACTTCACATGCACAACAATGTTAGGATACCAATCTAGCGGGTCGGGTTGCTTTAGATGCATGGACCCAAAGCCCAGTTTAGAACACAATTATTTATAGAACTCTGATTCTTATATTGAATTGTCTCCTGCCTTATCCGACTGCAAGGAATATCAAATTGGAGTCCATTCTATTAACTACATGATCAATGATCATTCTATATATGCAGAACGACGTGCTTTTAATTTGGAGTTTTTATTTCTATCTATAATTATTTTGAAGGATATACTATGCTAATTGTATTTTTAATTTTTTCTTTAATAAAATTTTATGAAATAAAAATAGAATATAAATCTTATTTAATAAAATTCACAAAATCATATAAAGAAAATATAAAATATGAAATATGGTAACATTTAAAAACAAAAAGTGTAGAATCATAGATAAAAGGTACAAGAGTTTTTTTTTTAATGTGAATATATTGCGGTTGAGGGTGTGTAAGGGTTGCAAGTTAGAAGAACGAAAGTACCTTTGTCTTTGAGAATACCCCAGTTGTATTTGATCAAAGAAGAAAAAGAATACCACATTCACTCAAGTTTAAGTGCAAGATTTCCAGTTGTGATTCACTATTAGGTGCAATGCAATTAGTGAAGCATACTTGTAAAGTTATATTGACTGCTCTTTTAATAGGCTGTTCACTAGCATATAATCCCTTTAACTAAATTGTCTTAAGTGGTAAAAATCTGGGCGAATAAAGCTAGTTTAGATTAATTGGTTGAATAAGTTAATACTAATTATATGTAAATCAATATACACTATGTACGATTGATATGATTTTGTATATATATAATGTGCAAAAAAACTCACCCAAAAGTTTAAACTATTAAGATGAAAGCTTATAAATGATTTTATATCTAATACGCTCCCTTATATAAGAGTTTTTTAGTCTTAAAACATAAACAATGCACAAGTCCATCCCACCTATCATGGACCAATTCTCTCAAAAGCTTGAGTAATCAAGTGAAGGCTTAATGAATGATTTTATATATAACATAAAACCATGTTTCACAATTTGTTTTGATTCCAAATCACAGTTTATTAATTAGTGTTTCAATTCGGCTGTACAATATTAATACTTGACACTATCAAACAAATATTAATACTTGACTCAACACAATCAACAGGTATTGTTAATACTCCTTTTGTAACACCCTAATACAATATTCTCGATATAATTTATATATGTAGACATAAAGTAATAAAGTGTTACTTCTAATCTCGTTATCTTATTAGACCCATACAATTGCACAATTATAATGGAAAGCCACGAAGGCAAAGAGTTATACATACAACCTTTAACATTCTCAAAGCTAATTTAAAAAAATACATCAACTTTATAAAGAAACAAAGAAAACTAAATTACATTTAGTTCTTCGGCTTATTTATCTTATTACCCTTAGAAGAGTCTTGACATGCTTTTGCCAAAGAAATACAAAAAGGGGTGAGAACATACAATTTCTAGTAATATTCATATATTTCATGACATCTCATTAGTATAAATTGCATTTAAACATGGTCAATATCAACATTATACTATCGCTCATACAACAATACAATGTATAGAAAACTAATCTATCTCGACATTATACAATAGATTATGGTCGCTATTGGATATTAAATCTCTATTCAATATAACAAGAACATTCACATAATACTGTTATATAAAGGTTCGCTAAACATAACATATAACCTATAAGTATAAGTTCTTTGCTCGTATGATAAGAACAACTATCTACACAGTTGTAGCATATCATAACGAGTTCATTCATAAACTTGTTACAAGTACTACAAGTATAATCTTATCTATGAATAAACTTACTGACTTGTAAAGTAGGATTAGCAATAAGCAATGGAGTCCTTTACTCCATGCCACTCGAACATATACATTCTCTAACTCTATGCAAAATGTTCATTAAGCAATCTCTAACCTTAAACTCATAAACATACCATTAATGATATTGAATAACCGCCCATACAATTGTATAATATCATCTATTCTAGACAACTGCTCATACAATTGCCAAGGAACAGGAAATGTATACGACTTTAAGTGTGTCACTTGCTTATTCCACTTTTGCTTTAAACTTGTAGATAAGAAGACTGACTCTGCATACCTACCTAATAATAAGTGGACTGGTTCCAACTCACATTAGTATTCCTGGCACTAACGAGAAGCTAGGGCTGAATGCTCACTCAAAGAGACTTTCCCATCTATTTCCTTTGTTCATATGATTTTTCATCATTAAATATTATTCTATTTTTGGAATTAGCAAGTAATATGAAACTATGCAGTGTTTTGTATAACTCATACAAAACTATCACATCAACACCTCACATGGTTCTCTCTAACCAAGTAAAGGACTAAACTCTAGTAAATACGTACTCTCAGCTCACTTCTAACTTTTAAAGGAGCATAAGTCATGTTTCTAACTAATTAATCATACATATGATACTTATATCTAGTTTGCCTCATCAACACACCACAAGTGATAAACTAAATGCAACTATGTGTTGCCTAAAGGTCTAGATACCTATCCATAGCATTCCACTAATCTTGGTTGCACTAAGGCCTCACATTTTCCCATATATGCAAGGCGGTCTTTCTCTCTTAGAAATACTCATATTAGTATCTCAACACACTCTACAAGGCATATACATGGGATCCTAACAAGCGGAGAACTCGATTCATCAAAATTGCATTTTTGAGAATTCTTGGGACTCACGCTGCAGCACAACACTTCCACGCCACGATGCCTAGCTCTCGAGTCGCAATACTAGAAGTGGCATCACTCACACGCCGTGGCGCAGCACACTCATGTCGTGGCGTGAGGGTGTTTTCTGCATAATTCTGTAGAAAAACTCACGGTGCACTATTTCATTAACCTAAAAATCACTCTCAATCATTTGAAATTGGCTCCTAGGTGATTTCTAGCTTCACCAATACTTCATAAACATGTTATAACACTTTTATAACCTATTAATTCACTTAAACATGGATTAATTCTCAAAATCACCTACCTAGTTGCTTAAATTTCCACTCTAGGGACTAATTGACCATAACTAAGGGCCAATTCATCTATCTTGAATCCATAAAGCTGAAAATGACTAAATTCAACCAATGGAAACAAGAACTAAGGAAGAAAACATATTTTTGCTTCTCAAAGTCAATTTCCTCCATCTATGTGACCTAGCTTCAATCAAATCAAAGATGAAGAAGAGATGAGATTGAAGGTTAGGAAACCCCTACATCTTGTAGACAAGGTGATCTCCAAGCCTTCCTATAGATCTTCTAGTTTTCCATGGCTTTTCCTCCTTCTTTCCCTCTTTCTTCCCCTTCGACTCCTCTTCCTTTTCTCTTCTCTCCTTTTTTTTTGTTTCTATTCCCTTGTTCTGGAACCGTGGGATAAGAAAGGAAAATAAGAAGAAAAGTCACACTTAGCCACTTAAGTCATACTGGAACTTTATATCTGGTAATAACACTTGAGTTTTACTAAATCAAGTTTTTTAACTTCCAACTACTTTAAAATAAATACTAGGATTCATCTAAATTATTATTTCACCATTACACTATTTTTCATATCTGGTACTAGTCAATCCGGTATTAAAACACACAATTAGTATGCCTAAAAATACTAAACTAACTCTGATTACTCTCAAACTTTAACTATAGCTTCTTATGCCTATTTGTGACTTAGAAATAAACTCTCTAGGTTTATTTCCCTCAACTCAGTAATTTTAGGCTACTTTTCACCCTCTGGGTTGTAATTAAGTGCATAAACGAAGTCAGTTTGTCACAAAACTTAACTGACATGTCATACAAGTAATATGCTACCTTTAGTAACCATAAACTAGTCTATCATGCTTTTCGGAATGTTGCATTTCTTCATTACTTTTTAAAATTTTATCTCCAAAATTGCTTACCTCATGCAAACAACTCTGGGTAACCTCACTTAACCTGGAGTTCCAACTCCAAAGTAGTTTCTTCAGTACTAGTTTTCTCCCAACTGTACCTTCTCTAGAGGAACTCTACTTACCTCTAAGCTCTTGACACATCTGTTTGTGGATAGTAAGCTGTACTAAAATTTAACTTATTTCTAAACTTTTTTTGCAAAGCTTCCCAAAAACTAAAAGTGAATTTAGGATCTCTATCAAACACTACATTCACTAGGACTCAAAGCAAACTAACTATTTCTTTCAAAAGTAGTTAAACTATTTTATCTAGAAAATAACTAATTTTACTTGGCAAAAAGTGAGCAGATCACTTAATCTACCCACCATTACCATACTCGATAGAATTGCACCTCCCTTAGCTATATCTAACTCAACCTTAAAGGTTCTCACTCTGTAAGAATAACTTACTGAGTTTGAAAACTATCCACTAGCTTAACTTGTACCAATCTTAAAGTGAGTTCTATTTCTCTCTCAGCTGGAAGCTCAATTATCTTTCTAGGAAACACTTATGGATATTCTCTTATCATAGCTATATTCCCTGAAACTTACTCAACTTCACAGACAAGCAGAAAAGGAAATCATATCCTTAAATTCCTTATTCTAAGAACTTGCTCACTTGTTTAGCTCTCAAAACATAGACTCTAAGGAAATAGGCATGAAAGAATCATCAGATATAAACCTTAATGTCCAATCTGATCACTCCACAACAACATGGTTTACTAACAACCAAAACCATGCCTAGTCCATATCTATGTCTAAAAGAGATAAACTAACAAGATTTTATAAAAGAAGTCATGCCTTTTATCTTCACATAACAATCCAAACATACGTCAGGAAGTTGTGACTAACTTTACTATTGGTGTAGACAAAGATGAAACATAGGAAAAACTCGAACATAGATAAATCTAATCTCTGCTCTAACTCATATGAAAACAAGGAATAGGGATATTCCCGAATCATATACTACAACTTAAAGATAATCTTTAACTATGTCCTTACCTCGTATAAGATCAAGAATCTGAACCTCCTCCTTACTATTCAGAGTATAAACTCTTACTCTAACTTAAGATTAGGCGCTGCTCCCTATTTCTGTGCACACTTACTTAAAAGTGTTCTGATCAGCCATAAGTATAACATACTATCTGGCCTACTAGACAAAGTTTGCCACCATGTTAACCCTTATATCTAACACCCTTTGGTCCTTTCTCCTCTGCTTAAACTTATTTAACTTTATCTTGAGGATAATTAGGTTTAAACATGTTGCTTATACCTATCATCCACTATCTTCCTCTCGCGAAAAGCTTGTAACATTGTTAAAACTTGAGGCTAACTGTAGGGACCCTCAACTATTCTTTTTGAATAGCACTAAAGCACCATTATGCCTTTTCAATCAACTGAAATAAGATTCTCTTACCTATCTCGACTAATTGAAACTATGCTAGTTGAACCACTTTCCAATTAGTTCGATTCTTCCCGAATATACACCTATAGAATAACTATCTATTCACTAGGTCTTCTTCGAAACTAAAAACTCGCTAATCGAATAACTCTTTTAGTATATTCGATCAACCTGAAACTCTTGCCAAATGAATAGCTCCCTTTGTCTAATTGTTTAGCCTAACTTACCATTCTAAAATAACCTATTCAAATAGCTCTCTAAGTCTATTCAATAAACACTAATCTTAATGCATTCTAATCTACTGCTTAAAAGTTATCATTACTACTTGGCAAAGTGTTTACCTCACTTCTTTACCTGGCATAAGACTCAACTCATCCATTTGTCCTTAGTATAAGCTTTTCTCGCTTTAATACCCTAGGTAGAGAGTTTAACTCACTCTAATAGATTTCACTTGAGACCCTTGTTAGAGAGTTTAATTCACTCTTACTATCACTTACATGAGTACTTTTCTCACTCCTCATGTTTCTCGACAAAGAGTTTAACTTATTAATTTGTCCTAAATAGAGTATTTATCTCACTCCTCTACCTTTACTAAGTAAAGTGTTTATCTCACTCTTTTAGCATACTTGGCAATATTTAATTTATTTGGTCTCATTTACTTGCCTATGTAGAGAGCTTCTCGATCTACATATTGGTAAAGCATTTTACTCACATCTTTACCCTCACAATGTGCTTTCCTCGCTCCCTTGTCTCACAACTTCATCCTTAGTAAAGTGTTTTTCTCACTTCTTTGAAAGGCCAAGAGGCTTATCTCGCTCCCTTAGTTAGTATAATTGTGTTATGGTTCAACTTTAACTAATAAATGAACCATATCTTTACTAATACCCTATTTCATCTCTACTCAAGGTGACATTGGAGTATTTCTCTAAGACTTGCATATTTCATTCAACTCTAATTACAAGAGAGTAAATCATGCCTCTATGACAAGGATAACTTTCATATCAACAACTCTAATAAATGTTTCCAATTTTTATCTATTTAGATATAAATTTGGAAACATAACTCAGCTTGTACTTAATCATGATTTTTACTTCAAGTATCATGAAGAACTCATTACTATTCATCCTTTGTCAGCTTCCACAAACAAAGAATGATGAACACCACTACACCTTAACTCAGAGTTCTATGGACTTAAGTTCGATTTTGTGTCATACTCTATACTTGGTTCTTATTTCTTCAACTTAGCCATTTTCTGGTTTACCAACATGCCACCTTATAAAGGTCTTAGGAACTCTATATCCTTGACATTCTATTGGTTCTTAGGGTAGTATTTATCTAGAATAAAAATTCCTAAACACTCCCCAAGTAATCTAAGTGACAAAGGTCTTAATAACTCCTTGGCTCCTACTCATCAAAGCTTTGCCTTCCTTACTAACATATAGGAGACAACCAAAACTCTCAGGTCATCTGAATAAACCTCAACTATAAGATTTTCCTCATCTTCTTAAACCACTATCACTTATCCTATACATGTCTTACTTTCCCTTAAAGGATATAGGGTTGACTTTTCTAAACTTCGAGAGATCTGGCAAGCTTTGGTCCTCAACAACCACAACTCTATACACTAGCTGTACTAGTGGTACTAGCTGCTAGGATAAACTTACTTCCATCCCCACTAGAGCTCTGTTTGTGATAGCTGTCTACTCTCTCTAAGCAACTGTCATCTCTAAGCACACTTCAACCATAATAGCTGAGCTTTCACTAGAAGAATTCTTAACTCTCCTAGTTCGCCTCGGTGAAGTAATAGTTCCCTATACACACTAAGTGTAACAATAACCATTAACATCCAAACCTATGGCCTTTCATGCAATTCTACCAACACATCTCACATATGAGACAAGAAATGCATAACACTAACCGAAAAACTCTAAACTAGCTTAAGCCTAGCTAGTCCATACCCTGGCTCAATAAGATGAACTGTTCTGATACCACAATGTAACATCTTAGTACAATATTCTCGATATAACTTATATATGTAGACATAAAGCAATAAAGTGTTACTTTTAATCTCACTATCTTACTAGTCCCATATAATTGCACAATTATAATGGAGAGTCAAAACTAAAAAGTTATATACATATACACCAATTTCCACGAAGGCAAAGAGTTATACATACAACGTTTAACATTCTCAAAGCTAATATAAATAAATACATTAACTTTATAAAGAAACAAAGAAAACTAAACTACATTTAGTTCTTTGGCTTCTTTATCTTCTTACCCTTGGAAGAGTCTTGACCTGCTTTTGCCAAAGAAACACAAAAAAAGGTGAGAACATACAATTATCAGTAATATTCATATATTTCATGGCATCTCATTAGTATAAATCGCATTTAAACATAGTCAGTATCAACATTATACCATCGCCCATGCAACAGTATAATGTATAGAAAACTAATATATCTCGACATTATACAATAGATTATGGTCGCTACTAGATATTAAATCTCTATTCAATATCACAAGAACATTCACATAATACTGTTATGTAAAGGTTCGCTAAACACAACACATAACCTATAAGTATAAGTTCTTTGCTCATATGATAAGAACAACTATCTACACAGTTGTAGCATATCATAATGAGTTCATTCATAAACTTGTTACAAGTACTACACGTATAATCTTATCTATGAATAAACTTACTGACTTATAAAGTAGGATTAGCAACAAGCAATGAAGTTCTTTACTCCATGCCACTCGAACATTTATATTCTCTGACTCTATGCAAAATGTTCACTAAGTCAATCTCTAACCTTAAACTCATGAACATATCATTAATAATATTAAACAACCGCCCATACAATTGTACAATATCATCTATCCTAGACAACTGCCCATACAATTGCCAAGGAACAGGAAATGTATACGACTTTAAGTGTGTCACTTGTTTATTCCACTTTTGCTTTAAACTTGTAGATAAGAAGACTGACTCTTCATACCTACCTGATAATGTGTGAATTGGTTCCAACTCGCATTAGTATTCCTGGCACTAACGAGAAGCTAGGGTTGAATCCTTACTCAAAGAAACTTTTCCATCTATCTCCTTTGGCCATATGATTTTTCATCATTAAAGATTACTCTATTTTGGAATTAGCAAGTAACAGGAAACTATGCAGTGTTTTGTATAACTCATACAAAACTACCACATCAACACCTCACATGGTTCTCTCTAACTAAGTGAAGAACTAAACTCTAACAAACACGTACTCCCAGCTCACTTCTAACTTTTAAAGGAGCACAAGCCATGTTTCTAGCTAAGTAATCATACATATGATACTTGTATCTAGGTTACCTCATCAACACATCACAAGTGGTAAACTAAATGCAACTTTGTGTTGCCTAAGGATGTAGATACCTATCCATAGCATTCCACTAATCTTGGTTGCACTAAGGCCTCATACTTTCCTTTATGTGCAAGGTAATTTTTCTCTCTTAGAAGTACCCATATTAGTGTCTCAACATACTCTTAAAGGCATATACAAGGGATCCTAACAAGCGAGGAACTCGATTCATCAAAACTGCATTTTTGAGAATTCCTGGGACTCGCGCCGTGGCACAACACTTCCACACCGCGACGCCCAATTCTCAGGTCGCAGTACTGGAAGTGGCATCACTCGCACGCCACGACACCGCACACTCACGCCGTAGCGTGAGGGTGTTTTTTACAAAATTCTATAGAAAAACTCACGGTGCACTGTTCCATTAACCTAAAATTCACTCACAATCATCTGAAATTGGCTCCTAGGTGATTTATATCTTCACCAACACTTCATAAACATGTTGTAACATTTTTACAACCTACTAATTTGCTTAAACATGGATTAATTCTCAAAATCACCTACCTAGTTGTTCATTGCTTAAATTCCCACTCTAAGGACTAATTGACCATAACTAAGGGCCAATTCATCTATCTTGAATCCATCAAGCTGAAAATGACTAAATTCAACCAATGGAAACAAGAACTAAGGAAGAAAATAGATTTTTGTTTCTCAAAGTCCATTTCCTCCATCTATGTGACCTAGCTTCAATCAAAGGAAAGATGAAGAAGACATGAGATTGAAGGTTAGGAAACCCGTACATCTTGTAGACAAGGTGATCTCCAAGCCTTCCTATGTGTCACAACCGGGATCGCGACGGGACGACCGAAAAAGATTCGATTTTGAAAATCAATGGAGTCGCCACCAATGTTTATTTAAATTGGGAAAACATTAGAAAAATCCTTAAAATAGGAAAACTGGTCTTTTAGAAAATGAGTTTGGATTCAGGAGTCTATTATAGGTAAGGAAAATGTTAGCACCCTACACTGCTCGTTCCAAAAACGGTATCTTATGTTAGTTATGCAAAATTTAATAATCTCAAATATATTTATTTTTACCCTTTTTTAGAAAAAGACTTTATAACTAAATTTTTATTTTTATTTTAAAAGAAAGAAAATGAATAACCAAATTGTGAAAATTTATTTTTTTACTTGACAGAAATGAATTTTTGCTCCTACGTATCCCCTGGTGTAATGAGGAACTCAAAGTCACGTAGTTCTATAGAAAATGATTGTGGGTTAGTTGATTTTAATTAAGAAAAAGATTTTTGAAAAAGAGATTTTGTTTGAAAACAAATCCATTCTTGCACGAGGTTTAAGTTAGCACCAGGCTACTCAATAAACCCTTATGATCCAAACGATATTGAAGATAACATCCGCTATTCAATCATCATCATTGGTCATTGCATGGATTAAAAGATTTTTATTTTATTTTAAGGCATGCACAAGGACAACTAAGTAGTTACACAAACAACACATTGTCATACCATGAGTCAAGTAAATAAAATAACATAAAAACTAAATTAAACACAACAATGAAAAATAAAAAAAATTATTTTTTTATCCTTTTACATTATTTTTTCATTTTTTATTTTATTTTTAAATTTTTCTCTTTTTTTATATGTTTTTAGATTTTTTCTTAAAATAAAAAATAAAAATAAAAAATACAAACAAACCAAAAAAAAAAAAGGAGAGCAAGCTTACCTCAAAGGCGTATAAAAATGTTATGCTCAAAGAATTCTGCACAGAGTTTCACGCGTTCTCTTCAAATCGAACCTTGAAAAGTAACCCACTTGCATGGAGGAAAAATTTTTACTAAAGCCTCGGACTCGTATACTTAGTATTAAGCCCAAGTAAAAAAATAAATTTACTAAAGTTCTCGGGCTCTTATACTTTGTATTAAGTTCAAGTGCGTAATTTTTTTGGATGTGTCCAAAACAAATGAGAACCACCCCTATATATAGGAGGAGGGGAGGGGGAAGGAGCATGACTTCTCCAATGTGGGACTTAGATACTTTAGTTTTTCAACTTTCTTCATTTTTTTCATTTTTTCTTTTTATTTTTTTTCAAATTTTCATTTGTTTTTTCAAGGTTTAGAAATAAACTTTATGGACAAAATTAAGTATTCATATCTTGATTAAGTAACAAAAATAAAAAAAATTATAGACAAAATTGGGCATCAACACTATGGATCTTCTAGCTTTCCATGGCTTTTCCTCCTTCTTTCCCTCTTTCTTCCCCTACGATTCCTCTTCCTTTTCTCTTCTCTTCTTTTTCTGTTTCTATTCCCTTATTATGGAATCGTGGGATAAGAAAGGAAAATAAGAAGAAAAGTCACAGTTGGCCACTTTAGCCATACTGGAACTTTATATATGCTAATAACACTTGAGTTTTGTTAAATCAAGTTTCATAACTTTCAACAACTTTAAAATAAATATTAGGATTCATCTAAATTATTATTTCACTACTACCCTATTTTTCATATTTGGTACTAGTCAATTCAACATTAAAACGCACAATCAATATGCCTAAAAATATCAAACTAACTTTGATTACTCTCAAACTTTAACTACAACTTCTTATACTTATTTGTGACTTAGAAACAAACTCTCTAAGTTTATTTCCATCAACTTAGTAATTTATGTTACTATCTGAGTCATTTTAAGTTATTTTTCACACTTTAAATTGTAACTAAGTGTCTAAACAAATTCAATTTGTCACAAAACTTAACAGACATGTCATACAAGTAATATGTTACCTTTGATACTCATAAACTAGTCTAACATGCTTTTCAGAATATTACACCTTTCATTCCTTTTTGTTTGTTGATGTTTAAGGAAATGAAATTAATATTAAGAAAATAATTTAATAGTATTGATTTTAGATTTAAAAAAATCATAAAAGACAGTATTATCCTTTAATTTTTTGGAATGTGATTAGCCAATAAAAGAGGTGATAAAATAGAGATAAAAGTTAGAGGAGTAAATATTATGAGATTCTAGGAATTAAATAACTAATAAAATAAGAAAAAACAATGGTGGAATTGATAGAAAATAATTAATTTTGTATTAAAATTCTAAAATAACATCTAATATGGAACATAAAAAAATTCTAAAATAACAGTTAAAGAGGAATAATATTGGAGAAAAATAAAAGCAATTGTAATTGCAATAGTACACAATTCTGTCTTAAACTCTATATTATTTGATAACAACAACAATAGATGAAAATAACGACAAAAGCAAGCGCAGCAGTTTACGGAGTTTGGTTCAATTAAAAAAAATCATACATTTTTTAATAATAATAATAAACTACGTGTTTGATTAGAAGAAATTTCGAAGAAAAACTCTGCAAATAGTAGATATTAGATATTACAGATTATCTCTGTGCCTTTATTTGTGCCAGAAAAGAAATGCGCACAAGATAGAATATTGAAAATTGAATGTGTCGACACAATGATAAAGAAAACATTACTTGTGTCGATATAATGTCTAAATTGGATGGATGCATGACCTGATGGTACTGAATGATATGTAGACCTGTGTTAATCTAGAGAAATTCTTCTGTTGACACGATGAATCTTTTTCACAAAAACTAATTTTTTATTGGACTATTTTAATGTAAGATATTATGCTCGACACTTCAGAAGCTTACAAATGACAACTAGACTTTTAAAATTTGTAGTTTTCAAGACTTTTAATTTTGTCCTTCATAATTTTAGCACTGATTATTTTTTACTATAGTTCATAATTAACTTCTTCTTTCATATATATATATATATATATATATATATATATATATATATATATAACATTACAAGATTACTGCATTTATCATTTTCTTAAGACAAATGATGCATATAAAAAAATGGAGTACTTCTTCTTCTGTTTTTTTTTCCGTTTTTTAGTCTTTAATGTTATAAATTAGAAAAAATCACAAATAGCAACAGAAACGAATGCCAACTCATTCGTAAGGATTCTACAAAAATTGTGTAACAATTAGCATTTTCCTTTTCTTCTTAAACAATAAAAGAGACAATGTACCAAAAGAAAACAATAGAAGAGACAAAATCACAAGGTGTTCACGGGATTAGATATCATCAATTCATCAATTTTTAAGAAGCACTTACTTTGGTTTGGCTACAGGACTAGTCAAGGAATATTACAGTTATCCTCAATTAATGTATAACATGGTAGGACCGTAAGAGTAGGCAGCATGTCACGTCAACCCACAAATCTACACATATTGACTCGACTTAAACTCACAAGTGATGGATTGGGTTAAGTCTGTGAGTTGGTTTAAGTTTCAGCTTTTCTTCTTCACAAGAGATGCACCAGATCATGAGCACGCCATTGTAGACCAGAACGAGCACAAGCGCACCATTATATATTAGTTATGTCTCTGGTTTATTTTATTTTATTTTTTTCTAAAATTGCTTGATCCCAATATCAAATTCCACTTTGGTTACTTTGCTAGCACTCTTATCCTCCCTCTTCTCTTGTTAGGTTTTCATACATATCTTATAACCGAAAAAAAAAATCCTATAATTCTAGTTTGTATTATCTAAAAATTTATTACCTCATAATTTTAGCTCAAGTGTGGTACCAAGTAACGTTGGCAATTTGTATCCCACCAAGCAGGTATCCAACTCGCCTTGCTGTACAAGGTTACATTTTACATGTCCCGCACCACTTGGTGTGGGATAGGGTTGTTTTGTTTAACTTTGTGAGGAAAATTTTTCATATGTTCATGGAGGAATAACTTTTTCTTCCTGTAGGTCGATATTCATCTTTTCATTTTAAAAAAGTAAAAGAGAGAAAGAGAATTAAAAAGAAATGAATAGTTGAGATAGAGTATGGAAAAGAATTTTCTTCCTCTTGATGTACGGAAGAAGTTTTCCCTTGTGAGACGAGTTGGGTACTAAGTCTAAGACCAACTTGCCTTGGCTGGCCGAATTGATTTGGTTATAATTAAAAAAAAAAGAATAAATGCTAAATACCTTGTTTTATTTTATTGTGGATTTGTAGTTATGCGGAGAAGTCTTTTAACTAAAATTCCAAAGTTTGAAGAGAGATCTGAGTAATTTCATTTTTTCTAGGAAAGATGCAAGAAGTGGTCAATGGATTGGTCTTATGCAACAATTGGTCCTAATTTGTTTCTGTTTTTCTTGGGCCTTTGGGCCCGTCTGTAACGAAAAAAAGAAGCCGAACTCTGCCTATGGCATTTCCCATGATCAAGGGACTGTTAGTGTTCAACGTATGGGTTCAATCCCGCACATCCTGTTTTCTCAATACCTACGGAGATTCCAATCAAGTTCTCCTCTCTCTCTTTTTAAAAAAACAAAACAAAACAAAAACAGAACAAAGCCAAACTCTTCCATGCGAGTTTCGACAATTACGTGAAAAATGGAAACTTCAAATAACTTTTGAGCATATGAGAGTAATCCCTGAAGAAACCGTCATGTACTTATTTTATTTGGAATTGGAAGCCCAAGTTTTATAACGATTTAAAAGTTTAAATACAGCTTTAGCCCTAAGGCCTTAGCCTGCAGATCCTTTGTAAGCACCATCAGGTGCGATGGGAGAGTTAGTCAATTTGCACCATAGCCAAGCTCCTATTAGTCCTAATGACTTCAGTTGTAACCAGGATTTGCCAAAAGGTAACCCTCAAGGAACTTTACAAGTCCTTCAACCCTGGTTTGGTCTCTTTTGAGCACCTCCTCACTGACCTCAGCATCGCCTTTGGTGAAATACTTGACATTTACCTTCCTAATGGATCCTCCATTGGGGCCTTCCACCACTATTGTTTCGAATGAAATCTTCTCCCATGAATCGGGCAACCCGGTGCCCCTAACTACGCTGTAGTTGTACACTAAGTTAGCCTCATCAATTGCTTCAACTTCGTGCAACACGTACCTGCTTTGGCCACCTGCCCCCATTAAATTAATTATTTCACATTCCTTTAAACTATATATGATTAATTTCATAATTATAATTTGGCACTGATAATTATGTGTATGTGTGTAAAAGCGCTTTTTATTATACTGACCTTCAACCAAGGTGATCTTCTTGATGGTTCCTGCACCACCATTTCCTTCAATGATTTCAACACTCTGGATGGCATCTACAATCTCTGGGAAGAGGTTATGAAAATCTAATGCCATAGCTTTATAAAGCTTAGCAGGAGCCACAGCAGCAGGGGTAGCAAATTCGTGAGTAAAAACACCCATGATGAAGATGATCTAGCAAGGTGGAAATTAACACAAGGAGGACTGGTGATGCAAGTATGATGAGATGTTAATTGGTCACTACTTACTGATGTGCAGCGAGGGTATATATCTATAAAGCACTGATCATACGTCTGATGCCCTGATTAGATTAAATATTTCAGTGAAGTTGGTGACGTCTTTTTTCATTGGAATATATAATCTTTGGAAGCATGAACAAGTTTTGAAGAATATTTAAGGAATCGTCAAAGAAGGAACAAGTTTTTTTGGGACAGTATACACTTAAATACGACCTGATTCATTTAAAGAGACATTGTCTGGCCAAAAAAATTTTCCACTTGAATTTTCAGAAAGAGATGTATAAGTATGGATTTATCTTTTATTTTATTTTTTTATGGTAAGAATCAGTTTATCTTAATTTAGTCTATCTAAACATTTCCCTTTGTTCGTCAAAAAAGAGAAGAAAAGAAAAAAAAACATTCCACCTTGTTTATATGTGTAAGTGAATAGTAATATGATTTATATAAACATACTTAATTTTAATCTTAATAAATATAATTAAAGTCAGATGTTCTCTGATTAAATTTATGTTTTTATTTTACAAATCTTTTGTAACATTATTTGTTTGTTGATGAATTGACATGAGTTTGTCTTCGCGTTCGCAAGTTGTGGAATCAAATTTTATTTTGTTCCAAATAATACTTGCAAAATACGTTTTTTATTTAGAGTTCTTATCACGATTTGAAACTACCATTTTCTATTCTGGTTTTGGACTCAAGCTCATGTCTTCTTTTCACGTCTTCAATTTTATGAGAGGTGTAATTTATTATTAATCTAGTTATATTTTCCTAAAGGACAAGATATAATACAAAAAGAGGTTACATAAAATTTGAATAGTCTAATTTCCATCCACAATACACACAAGTGAAACTTTATCTTTTATACTACTATTATAAGGAGGGTTTTATTATTTGCATACTAATATTAATACATTACTTTATATATTGAGAAATTAAAGATAAAAAGTGAGATGAAATGTGTATTTTTTTATTTTTTATTTTAAAAAACATGGTGTAAAAATAATGTAATGAAAATGGTATGTAAATAAAATTATCACTTGATTACAATATTGTTTCTTTCAAATTACCATTATTATTTAATTAATCTTAAGTATAAAAAGAAAAACAAAAAAAGGATAAAATTACAAATACTCTTTCCTTTTCAGTTGTAGTTATTTTCAAACAGTTTTTAACTTTTTACTCTAAATAATTTTTTCAGTTAAAAATCACAATTTTTTTCAAATGAGACTTTATAATTATAATAAATTATTTCTTATCATTATTTATTTTTTAATCTCAATTAACAATAAAAATAAAAATTCAATTCAAAAACAATAAAAATTATTATTTATCTTAATTTAAAATATATCCTAACTTTAATTCATTAAAATTTGATAATAAATATATTTTTATTTATTCATGAAAAAAAAGCTCATTTTAAAAAATATTATCTTTCATTCGTACTCCGAAATGAAGTTCTTCCTCCATATAACATCTCCGCCATTAATTCATTTTATATTCTCTCTCTTTTTACTTTATAGAAATTAATGGTTGAAACTCATCTAGAAGCATAAAAAGATCCTTTTTCCAAAACAGTAGCGTTATTCGTCGAACCAAAATACTTCAATTTTCATCCAATTCTCTCACAAACTCATTCTGTATCCCGCAAAAAAGTTACAGTAATATATAATCTGATTTGATATCTCTCTCACATAAATATACGGTAGATATATGGTGAACGTATTTGAGTTGGACAAAAATCATTTCCTTTCCAAAAGTCGTTTATCTACACCTATCATACCATACATCGAGTTACCCATCCCTATTTTTTCATTTTTTTATTACTTTGTGATAATTTTTTTTTAAATTCAAAATTCTTGTTTATGTATATAAATATTATTAATTAAAATTTGTAAAAAAATTTGTGTATACAATTAATTATCTACTATAAAAAATATATATGAATATTATTAATTAAAATTTGTATAATTTTTTGTAATACAATTATTTATGATAAAAAAATATAATCTAAGTTTCTTATATATAAACTTAAATGTATGTAAATATTATCAATTAAAATTTATAAAAAAAATTATATATATAATTGTTTATAATAAAAAATAAAAAAATAAAAGTTGACATGTGCTTCAAGTTACAAATCAACACTATCAATTGTTAGATTTAATTTTCCGCTAAATCAACTGTTTAGATGGTTGATACATGCCATGCACAGCATGTTAAACGTTTCCCTTCTTCTTAGTATTATTAAACTCGGATTGGATAAGCTGGTTCAATTAGTGAACCGGCCAAGTGATTGATTCGAGCTGTGATTCATGTCGGTGATGCACTTGACGTGGTGGAAATCGAGTCAAATTGGCCGAGTTTCGCACGAACCGATGACTCGTTGGGTTTAAGAAACTCAATTGGTTCATCAATTTATAGTAAGTCAACAACTTTATAGGGAGAAGAAATGAACAACTGATAAGTGAAAATTGCAGTTACTGAGAACCGCAATAATGTCGCACCCCAGTTGCAACCCCACTGCATTCCACCACACCCCAATGGTGACCCCCGTCGCACCTCCATCGTACCTTAGTCGTGACCCCACCACACAATAGCCACCACGAAGTGTGTCATCGTGTTTCTATGTTATATTGGCATTCTCTGTTTCAAGTCTTTCCCACACATTTTCTATTTCAAGTTTTCAACTTTGAATTTGCAACATTGGGAATCAATTTTGGTATTGCCTTTGACGAATCTTTTAAAATGAGAATATTTGTAAAGTGAGTAAGTAACCTCACATCATGGTTGATGTGGACTTATTTATCAATGATTGATGTGAGCTTATTTGCTCCTTGTAATGATTAATGTGGATTCATCTATCAATAGTTGATGTGAGTCCATCTATCAATAGTTGATGTAAGCTTACTTACTCACTTTATAAGGATCTTCACTTTAGAGAATTATTGTCTACCTTTGAATATGGTGAGAAAAAGATAAGGTGTGTGTGGATGAAGTGTGAAAAAGATAAGGTGTGTGTGGATGAAGTGTGACAACATAGCATACATTTTATTATCTTTAAATGAAATAAAAAAAATTGAGAAAGGAAAAAGAAAACTAATACTTATACGTCTCCTGCAATGGTTTTTGGGGCTTGTTAATTTTTTTTTTTGATAAATGAACTTGGTTTATCTAAACCTATGAGAAAGATGAAGCTATTTTGGCCTAAAATTAAAATATATATTTTATTTTATGTAATTTTTTATTTATATTAAATATTTATATAACTTTTTTTATCCAATTCAACTAATGATTCATTAATCTAATGCTTCAACTGTGTCAACTGTCAACCATCAATTCGAGTTTAATAATTATGATTCTTCTAATAATAAAACTTCAGATTTTTCCTTGGTTCACTCAGAATTAGTCAAACTCTTCCATGTACCAATTATGTGAAAATACGAGAAGTTCAATATCCTTTATGTATTATTTGGATTAAGAGAGAAAATGAGAGGAAAGAAAATGAAGAGAAAAGTAAAATGGTAAAAAATATTTTCTCTTCATATATGGGTGAAAAGAAAATAAGTAGAAAGAAAATGGGGATTGTGTTTAAAAAAAAGTGAAAGAAATATATAATTTTATGAAATGACAAATACATCCTTATTATTATATATACATGATGATATGTAAATTGTTGTTTTATGTTTTATATTTTTAAAATAAACATATGTTTTATAAATTATATAAAAAATATATTTTATTATAGATATTAATTTAAAAATTAACATTTAAATTATAAAATATGCTAAAATCATTTGTTAATAAGAAAATCCCACCTACCACCCCGTTTCTTCTCCCTCCCTTTCTGTTTACCATCTCACCGCCAGTCCCTCACAATTTATTTTTCTCCATTCCCACCCCTACCCATCGCCCCACTAAAGTAAAACAGAAATTTATCATCACCCCCACCCTCATCAACCCTATTGAAGTTGCTATTAGAGCCTTTTGGGGGCTCAAACCCAAACACTTGGAATTGGAAAATACCTAATGTGGTAAAGGGCACGTGCTGGTCTCTTACTACCACCTAGCATGCCAGGAGGCCGAACTATGGGAACCATCTCCTACCCTCATTTTCTTCTGTCACATCCACCACCTAGCCCCACCATCAGTCCGTCACCCCTGTTCATTTTCTTCATTTTGTCTTCCTTCAACAATCTTGTCATCCTTCGTCTTATCATAAATTGTTCAATTGCTGTTGTGTTGTTCATAATGGAGGTTCACAGTGGGAGAGAAGAGTATAGGCAATATTGTAATTTTCAGTCATCAGCCATGGTTCTCACAGTATTCTTTGCCCAAGTGCGAAGAAAAGTTTTATGTGGCCCCATTTATCAGCATATTTGAGATAATTATGAAAATTAGATTATTTCAATAATCGATTGTTGTATAATTTTTTTTGTTATAATCAATTATAAAGATATTTTGTTTCGTTTAGATATTTTAGCTGAAAAACGATTTGAAAGATAATCTGGTTCATTTGAATGTAAAAAAAAAATTACTTTTATGTATTAAATTATCAAAAAAGGTATGAAGTTATTTGTTTAGATAATTTGCCAAAACAGAAACGCATCAAATTTTTTTTAAAAACTCCTAACTAATTAGGTTATTCTCCTAATTGGTTATTAGGTAAGTCAAGAGCCAATTTCTAAAGCTTCTAACCGATTAGGTCATTCCCCTAATTGGTTATTGTGTGAGTCAGTAGCCAATTTCTAAAACTTCTAACTAATTAGGTTATTCCCCTAATTGGTTATTGGGTAAGTCAGGAGCCAATTTCTAAAGCTTCTAACCGATTAAGTCATTCCCCTAATTAGTTATTGTGTAAGTCATGAGCCAATTTCTAAAGCTCCTAACCAATTAAATCATTCCTCTAATTGGTTATCTGATAAGTCAGGAGCCAATTTCTAAAGCTCCTAGCTGACTAGGATAATCCCTTAATTGGTTATTTGTGCAACCAGAAAACACGACCTGGAAGCTAAATGACAGAAGGAAAACGAAAATGACAGATGCTCTCTTTGAGAGAAGATTTTACTCTAAAGCTAAAGAAGCAAAAGAGGCTCAGCATTGTTTATGGCAGAAAGATGCCATTAGTGGGTTAGTTTTGCATTAAAGATGACATTATTTTGGTGGTTGGAGGCTCAACGGCCAAGGGCTCATTCGTCCAAAATTTTGAAAAGCTAACAGTTTTAAAAAATAATGCTCAATGAAACGCTTTTTACTCAGCAGCTTTTTTCTTATTGAATCAATAATAATAAAAAATGCCAAACATAAATCAACAGTAGTCAACAGCTTTTTTTTAACAAAAAAGTTGTTGGAGGGTTTAATAAATCTGAACCAAACGCACGCTATATTTTTTTCTTTCTTCCTTCTTTTCTCCTTATATCCAAGTGAGAGAAAATACTAAAATCCAACCATTTTATCCTTCCCCATTTACTTTCCTTTCATTTTCTCTCCAACTAAACACAGGCTTAGAGAAATGTTTGGTACATAATATTAAGATGTACACCAACTTACATTTGTTTGAGGTAACACTTAATAGAATCAGAATTGTGAATATATAAAAAATAAGATGTGATTAATTATAATCAAAGTGCATATCATATCTAAAGTAATGTATATATAAATAATGGATATCATTATTCTATTTTTTATCAACTTGTGTCCATATTTTATCCAATTTCCATTTTTTTCTATGATATCCTATTCTCAATTGGAAAATGTTTTTCATACATCATTTTATAACTCATATCACTCATATCTACATACATAGTAAAATCAGAGTGTATCTATATAGAAAATGAGGTAGGGTTAATTATAATCTAATAATAAAAATTGTGTAGATATAAAGTAATATATGTGTAATTAATGTATGTTGGTTTAAGTGAAAAGAGTTTATGTCCCTTAAAAATGTGACATTGAATTCAATTCTAGAATTCATATGTAAGAAAATAACATTGTTAGGAACAATCTCTGCTTATGTACCTAACTGTATCATGGGAGATTAATTTCTCATCTATCAAGTGAGGAAATACTTTTAAAAACTCTTTCATCTATTAGGTGAGAAAATACTTTAAAAAAACTATATATATAGGACATATCTAGTGAAATAAGTTTTTTTTGTGAGATGAGTAAATCTTGACCATACAATCATACATGGATGTTCAAGATTAAAAGTTACTTAAATATCATGTGGCAACTTAAAAAAGTCATATGCATTTGTATTTTAATCTTGACCATTCATATAAGATCCAATGATTAAAATTCACTCCTCTCACTTCTTATAATAAATATTTTTCTAACCAGATACACTCTTTATACACATATATATAAGTAATATTACTCTTCTCAATTCAGCATAGTGGCAACGCATGAATTTCCAGCAAATACAAAAGGCATACTCATTTAAAAGATGAAAGTTCATAAACTATTTTTAATGATTTACTAGCCAAACTCTTACGAGGATTTAAAAATTAAAATATATAACAACAAAGGGTAAGTCAAGGTCATGGTAAGAAGCAACTTCAATCCCTGCACGAGGATACGAATTTAAATTTAGCAGAAACAATTCTTGTGACAGATTGCATAACCCCCGTGCTCTCGCAGTCAAACAAGAATTAATCTCATAGGCAGTTCAGATTGGTTAAACCTATGAGAATAGCTTTGTTAGCTTGATTCCTTATGATTGATCACAATTGATCATATTTGAGATTATGACTGATCACAATTGTTTTTAAATATGATTGTAATTGATTTAGTACATAATTATATTTCATTATTTTCATTTCTTGTACAGTAGCCTTCTTGTATAAATAAAAGGCTTCCAAATTCAGTTTCAGACACCGTTCTAGATTTCTGTTCAGACATTGCTCCAGGCTTCTGTTTAGACACTATTTCAGACATTTCCTAAGGTTTTTTGGTTAGATCTTTCCATTTGTGAGATTCTTTTCTGTCAATTCAGCTCCAAAATATTTAGTTTTTGTGTTCTTCCTTGGTATAATGGAGAAACCATACATTGCTCATTATCCTTCAGTTGTGCTCACTGCCCCAGATATTACAGATATTGTAAAGACTTAAGACACTTAATTGAGAATTGTCTCACATGTCCTCCAAGGTTTGATCAGAACAGGTTTCAACCTCATCCCAATTCTTCTAAGTCTGTGCTTCTTGCTACTGTTGCAAATAGATCCCCAAGTTCTTCAGCCACACCCCAGACTTCCTTTTCTACTAATGATGTCTTGTCTTTCCTTAAGTATCTACTATCTAATTCTGGTAATACCTCTTATGCTTTATCAACCACATCAGGTAATATTAGATGATACTTTGACTCTCCTTACTGTAACTATACGATGTCCATATCTCAGTCTTTTTCATTCCTATCTGTTAATGACATTGCACATTACATACAACTGATGTTTCTCTTATAAATGTTAGTCATAAGAGTTTTGTCTCTCTGCCCACTCTTAACTTACCTGATGTATATCTCATTCTCAAATTAAACTTCAATCTCATTTTTGTTAGTCAACTATGTGATCTTAGTTATGAAGTCATATTTTCTTCTTCTGGTTGTCGTGCACTAGATCCACAGACAGGACAAGTCATAAGGACTAGATGTAAAGTCGGAAGGCTTATTGAGCTCACCAACCTTCATGTTCTTCTTGCCTCAAATCTTTGTGCAGCATCCACCTTATCCCCCATTCAAACGTGGCACCAACGTCTTGCTCATATTTCTCTAGGGAAGCTGTGTCCCCTCTTATCTTAAGGGGCTCTAGGTTCGGTTAATAATGATTCTTTTCATTGCACTTCTTGTCAAACTGCTAAATAATCTACACTTTCTTTCAGTAAAAGTACCTCTATTTCTAAATCTCTTTTTGACCTTATGCATTCTTATGTCAGTGGGCTTGTCCTCACACCAACTATGGGAGGTAATAGATATTTTGTGATATTTATTAATGATTTTTCTCATTTAACTTAAATATATTTAATGAAAAATCGTTTAGAGCTTCCTAAAATTTACATTAATTCTGCTACTATGATTAAAATCTATTTCTCAAAAATATTAAAGTTTTTCATCGTGATCATGCTTCTAAATATTGTGATTCAAAACTTCTCACATTTCTTGCTGAACAGGGTACACCCTCTGAGTTTAATTGTCCTGATACCTCTCAGCAAAATGGTCGTGCTGAAAGAAAACATAATTATATCCTTGACTCTATCCGAACTATGCTCATCTCCTCCTCTTGTCCTAAACGTACTTGGGGTGAAGCCGCTCTCACTACTGTCTATGTCATCAGTCGTCTTCCTTCTTCTGTTCTGGATAACGTATCTCTCTTTGAACGTCTCCACCATAATTCTCTATATTACAACTCTCTTAAAGTTTTTGACTATGCTTGTTTTGTTCTCCTTCAATCCTATGAGCACACTAAACTTGAGCCTCGAGCACTTCTCTATTATTTTTTTGGTTATGACACTAAACATAAGGACTATCGTTGTTGGGATCTAATCTCTCAACGCATCTGTATCTGTCATCATGTCATCTTCTAGGAGGACACCATGTTCTCCTCACTCTCGAAGTTCAAGTCCTTCTTTTCCACTTCAACTCCTCTTTTCACAAACCCCTTTCGTTGATCTATTTCCTAGTGATTCTGATGCAGGTTCCTCCATTGAGCTTCCAATTACTTCCGATGTTTCAGCCACTCCCAATGACGTTGTTCCAGAGGTAGATTTTACACATGTCATTGCAAACCCTCTTCCTTCTGAGCGTCTAACTAGAGTAAGAACTCAGCCTACATATCTTCGTAATTATCATTATTTTTCTACCATGCTTCACTTACATGAACTTCAGTCCTATCAAGAAACCTCCACAAATCTTCATTAGAAGCATGCTATACAAGAAGAGTTACAGGCTATGGAGAATAGTAATACTTAGGACCTTGCTGATTCTCTTTCTAGTAAGGTGCTTGTGGGATATAAATGGGTGTTCAAGATCAAGACTCATTTTGATGGCTCAATTGAGCACTATAAGACTCGTTTGGTTGTCAAATGTTTCACTCAAGAATATGACATTGATTATGAAGAGATCTTTACACCTGTTGCTTGCATCACTTCAGTTTGCACCCTCCTTATTATTGTAGTCACTCAGAAATTGACTATAAATTAGATGGATGTGAAGAATGTCTTTCTTAATGGTGATTTAGAAGAAGAAGTTTATATGCATCAACCTCCTGCTTACATTTGTCCACCAAATAAGGTTTGCTGTCTTCGAAAGGCTTTATATGGTCTCAAACAAGCACCTTGAGCTTGGTTTGCCAAGTTTCACAACACTATCAGTCAGTTTGATTTTTCCTCCAGTACCTATGATTCTACCCTGTTTACTCACAAAACTGATAGAGGTACTATTATATTGCTTCTCTATGTTGATGATATTATTATTACTGGTAATGATACTACTGGTATTACTGAGCTTAAATAGTTCTTGAGTCAGCATTTTGAGATGAAAGATCTTGGACCTCTCAATTACTTTTTGGGTTTTGAAATCCTTTTTTCTGTTGATGACATTTCTCTGTCTCAAGCTAAACATGCCTTAGATCTTATCTTTCGAGTCAGTCTCACTGATAGTCACACCTAGTCTACTCCTCTAGAACCTAATGTCAGGTTTATACCTCTGGATGGTACTATACGTGATGATCCTATTCTCTATTAGCAGTTGGTTGGTAATTTGATTTATCTTACTGTTACTCGTCCAGACATTTCATATATTGTTCATTTAGTCAGTCAGTTTATATCAGCTCTATGCACTGCTCACTATGCTGTTGTTCTGCGTATTATTTGGTATATAAAAGGAACTCTGTTTCATAGAGTTCATTTCTCAGCCAACTCCTTATTAGACTAAAGCAGAGTATCAGACACTTGCTAACACCTGTTGATACCCAATTTTGTCCATAAATTTTTTTTTTATATACTTAATTACAATATTTTGAACATATACTGTGAATACTCAGTTTGGAATGGGCTAACAAATTCTTTTACTCTTCTTTTTTGGCCCAATTGTAAGCCTACTAAAAAGGGGAACACTGATCTCGTTTTAAAATAAAAAATTTTAAAAGGGGGCATTGCATTTAATACCTGATACTTGCACACGTAAAGAAGAAGGCATTAAATGCATTGAGGCAGCAAGCAGAAAAAAGGGGGGTTAAAAGGATGGAAAGAAAAGAAAAAGGTTCTGATAAAGGAGGAAATGGGGGGGCTCAACGTAAGAAGGCTCACGCAAAGAAAAAAGAAGGAAATGTCAGGGGAGAAATGATGAAAGGGTGGAGGTATTTAAAAGAGAAGAGCATCGAGAAAAAGGGGGATCTTTTTTTTTTCACACATTTTTTCACCTTCAAGAACCGAGAAAAACACCTTCCATTTTCACCACCCTCATCACCAAAAACAGCACCTTCACCCATTCTCCACTGTGACCATCGTCTTTATCATCCTTCATCTCATCTTCACCTCCAAAAAAAAAAAACGTGAACCATCTCCATCTTCACGACCACCCTCTTTTATCTTCCCCAAATCATCCCATCTTCAGCCAAGGAAAGAAGATTGATGATGTTGAGTTGATCTCTGGTGGTAGCTAAAAAAAGAAAAAAGCAAGAATGCTGGGGAGGCTGCTGGGAACGAAAAGGATTTTTGATTCTTTTTGAGTTGAGTGTGTTATTGGTAGCACAGAAGAGGTAAGCCCTTTCTCATCACTATCCTTGCACTGTTGTGAGTAAAAATGTAATGTTCAAATGCATGCTTGGATACTGGCTGGTTAGTTATGTTGTCCATCTTCTTTTCTTTTTCTTTTTAACCATGAGTACCATACGCACACTGGAACTCCACCCCTTCTGCATCACATTTTTTTAAAAACCACCAAAGAATTCAAAAACCTCCAGAAAACCGTAACCACCACCTTCAATAACACCATCATTCCCCATTCGACCGTCGAACTCCTGCACTGGCCTTCAACCAACTTCACAAACACCATCATATCCTCACCTCCCATTTGACCGTCGAATTCCTGCACTGGCCTTCAACCAACTTCACAAACACTACCATCTCCCTAAACCGACCGTTGAACTTCACCAACACCGCTACCATCATCTCACCGACCATCTCTCCGACACCTCACCGACCGTCGAAACCCAAGAAGCGGATCTTCCCCTCAACCAACCGACCGTCGGACCCCCAAACTCCATCATATCCGACATCCAAACCATCCAATCTCCCTAAACCGACCGTCGAACCTCACCAACACCAGCTTACCATCATCTCACCGACCATCTCACCGACACCCTCGCCGACCGTCGAAACCCAAGAAGCCGGATCCTTCCCTTCAACCAACCGACCGTCGGACCCCCGAATCCTCTTGCACCGACCATCTAACCAATGACCATCATGCCCCCGCCGACCGTCGAATCCCCATATATCAACCTTCACCATCCCCTCTCACTATTGTTGTGAACCCACCCACACTAGCCAAAATCCAATAAAAGTGCCTCCATAACCTCTCCCGAAAACCACGAACCTAACCGAACCGACCGTCGACCAGGAACCGAAAACCCGACCCGTCGAACCTCAAATTAGAACCCTACCAAAACCGACCGAAATCATATCCCTCTCCGCACTCGACCGTCGAACTTCCAGCTCCTTCTCCGCACTCGACCGTCGAACTTCCAGCTCCCTCTCCGCACTCGACCGTCGAACTTCCAGATCCCTTTCCGCACTTGACCGTCGAATTTCCAGATCCCTCTCCGCACTCGACCGTCGGATCTCACCAGATCTTTCTCCGCATCCGACCGTTGGATCTCACCAGATCTTTCTCCGCATCCGACCGTCAAATTTCAGAAACTAAATTCTTCCACACCGACCGTCGAATCTCAGGGTCCAAACCCCTCCCCAAACGTCCTCTGGTATGTGCTCTGATATTGTTACCCAAGTTTTCAAGCTCTCTTTCCTTTAAATTGAATTGTTGACTGCCTATTGAGGTTTGAGTTTGAATCACGTAGGCTGCTGCCCATTCCATGTGAATGCAATAATGATACACTTTTTTTTTTTGGTAAGAAAAAGAAAAGAAGGGTAAAGGAATATAAAAATAGCAAATAAAGGAATAAAAATCTTTTGATCCCTGCAATGACCAATGATGATGATTGAGTAGTGAATACTACCTTCATTATCATTTGGATCATAAGGGTTTATTGAGTAGCCTTGTACTAACTTGAACCCTGTGCAAGCATAAATTTGGTTTTCAAAATAAATTTTTTTTTCTTCTCTTAATTAAAATCAATCAAACCACAATCATTTTATAAAGAATTACGTGACTTTGAGTTCCTCATTGCACCCGAGGATACGTAGGAGCAGAATCTCTATTCTGTCAAGCCAAAAAAAAAAAATTCATGATTTGTTTGTTTCTTTTATTTCTTTCCAAAAAATGAGAAAAATAAAAATAATTACAAAGTCTTTTGTTTAAAGGGGTAAAAATAAATATATTTGAGATTATTAAATTTTGCACAACTAACATAAGGTACCGTTCTTGAAACGGGCAGTATAAGGTGCTAACACCTTCCCTATCTGTAATCGACTCCTGACTCAAACTCATTTTCAAAAGACCAGTTTTCCTGATAAAAGGGTTTTTCTAATGTTTTCCCAATTTAAATAAACATTGGTGGCGACTCCATTGATTTTTTATTTTTCGGTCGTCCCGTCGCGATTCCGGTTGCGACAACACCACATCTGAAATACTTTGGTTACGTTAGTTTCTTGAAGACTTGAATATTTCTCAGTCCTCTCCCACTGCTCTTTATTATGATAATAAGAGTGCTATTTAGATTGCTCACAATGAAGTTTTTCATGAGCACATCAAGCATATTAAGATCAACTGCCACTTCATTCATCAACATATTCTTCGTGATGCTCTTCGTCTCATTTCCAATGGCACTCTTGACCAACCAACTAATCTGTTCACCAAAGCTCATCATCCTAGACGGTTCTGCACTCTGGTTTCCAAACTCAAACTATTTTCTTTTATACTCACTTGAGTTTAAGGGAAAATGTTAACTTGATTGATTATGATCGATCACTATTGATCATGATTAAGATTATGATTGATCATAATTATTTTTAGTGATAATTATAATTGATTTAATACATAATTATACTTTATTATTTTTTTCTGTACAACAATCTTTTTGTATAAATAAATGTGTACATTCATTCAGAAATATACACAAATTATCAATATTTTTCTCCTTTATGTTTCTTACTACCTTATAGACTAAAAAGAAAATAGAAGATATAGAAGAAAGCCTTAGGCCATAGCGGGCAGATCCATCACCAGGGTCATTAATTTGCACCATTGCCAAGCTCTTAGACGTTCAATAATCAGGATTTGCCAAAAGGTAACCCTCAACGATCTGTACAAGCTCTTCAATCTTGGCTTGGCCAGCCTTCAGCTCCTCCTCACTGATCTTAGCATCGCCTTTGGTGAAATACTGGACATGTACCTTCCTAATGGACCCTCCATTTGGTCCTTCCACCAATTGGCTCTCGTATGAGACCTTCTCAAATGTGTCGGCCAACCCAGTGCCCCCAATTATGCTGAAGTTGTATACAAAGTTAGCCGCATCAATTGCATCAACTCTGTGCAGCACATACTTGGTTTGGCCACCTGCACCCATTAAATTGAGTAGTTCAAATTCCTTTAAACCATGATTAATTTCATTAATTTGTTCTTATAACAAACTAATTAAATGAAGTGTTACCACATCATCATTGGATGACAGTGTAACACATCAAAATTAAACTTAGTATTATATATATTATGTGTTTAAAAGCTAGCATTTACTAACCTTCAATAGTGGTGAGCTTCTTGATGGTTCCAGCACCACCATTTCCTTCAGTGAACTCACTACTCTGGATGACTTCCACAATCTTTGGGAAGAGGTTATGAAAATCTAATGCCATGGTTTGAAAAGCCTGGCAGGAGGCACAGCAGCAGGGGTAGCGTATTCCTGAGTAACAACACCCATGACGAAGATGATCTAGATGGAAATTAACACAAATGGCTACTGATGCGGTTATGAGAAGATGTTAATGTTGGTTGCTGCTGTGTGGTTTTTGAGCAGTGAAGAGGGTAGACATCTATAAAGCACTGGCTAGTGCCGGGTTCGGTGAAGAAGTACTACAGTGAGGTTGGTGAAGACTTTTTCTCATTGGAATAATAATTGGTTGCAAGTAAATGTTTTGAAGAAAATTTAAGGGTTAGACTGATTTGTCAAAGTCTCAAAGATGACGGATTTCAAATACATTGCAGAGAAAATACGTTGATGATATTAATCTTGGATGTGTTTTTATAAATTAAAAAAAATTAAAAAGAAATAAGTATTTTTTTTTCATTTTAAACATGTTTGGATGATTTTTTTTTTTAAAAACACTAAAAAAGTATAATTTGTGCTTTTTTAAAAGTTAAATTTTGATACTTCTCAAAAAATATTTTTTTATTGTGAGATTATAACTTAAAATTAATTGACATTAAGTATAGTGGCTCAACAGATATATAAATTACACTCGAAAGATTGAGACAGACGATGTGAGACTCTTAACACCCTCCTTCCACAAATGTCTGGACGGAACATGTGAACATAGCGAAGTAGGTGAGAGAAGCCTAACGAAGTAAGCGACGAAGATAAGATCTTGACTCTAATATCATGTTAAAAATAAAGACAGTGAGACAAATATTAATAATTTGTATATATATTTTTGAATGAATAAATAAAAGAGAACTAATCAAGCGTCTAAGTCAAAATCTCTCTTAATAATGTTATTTTTATACATAAATTTAAGAAATTGGAACCCCTTTTCACATAATTTTTATTATCTTATTATAAATTTTGTATCTTATGTTTTATATAATTATACTTTAATTATATATGTGAAAAATGTGAACATGTAACGTGCAAGCAAGGAGCACTATTCCTTCCCATAATTAGGTGAAGGAAAGAGGAATTGGATGGACATATACAATACTTATATTCTTATATCAAATAGTACATATATCACTTTTTACACTTCATCTAATATCATTCATTATATATAATTTTTTTTATCACTTTCTCCCACTCAATCACATCCCTTAAAAATAGTGTAAACAGTGCTTACACCCCTTTTTAGAGGTGTAAGATGATCATTTTGGGACACAAATCATTTTCGAATCAACTCTAAATTCTTACATCAAACAGTACATACACATCATTTCACACCTCATCTAATATCACTCATTATACATTTTTTTATTATTATTTTTTCTCACTTAATCACATCTCTTAAAAATAGTGTGAATAGTATTTAAACCCTTTTTTAAAGGTGTAAGAATAACATTTTCGTTTTCGAATAGCAAATTGAATACAAGTTAGAAGAACGGCTAGCTAAGCTTTGACTTTAAATAACGACGGCAATCTCACGGACCCGTTGCTTCAACATTGGTATACTCATGTAGGGGTGATCAACTCGAACCAACGACTCGAAAACCTAATCGACTCGACCCGACCCGATTACAAATATCTGGATTGGTTCAGGTATTTGCGTCAGTTTAGATCGACCCAATTAAACTCGATTTCTTATTGGTTTGGATTACGGGTTTAAGTGACCGACTCGATAATCTGACTCGTTGACCCGTAAAACGATGTCGTTTTGCTTAAATTCAATCATTATTTTATTTAATTTTCATAACCCGACCCGGTGACCTGACCAACCCGATTATCCAACCCGAACTAACCCGATTTGTAATCGGTTTGGTTCGGTTTAGGTTACTAAAAAAAATCGCAAACTCGACCCGAACCGAGTCGACCTTACTTAATTGGTTTGAATTTTTTTCTCCTCAAACTCGACCCGTGATCACCCCTGTACTCATGTATGAATGGTAATTCGACCCGACCCGTCTTATCTTAATATGAATAGTTCAGGTGTCTTATCCTAATATGAATTGCTCAGATAATTTAACGGACAATTATGATATTCTTATCACAAACCGTGCATACACCTATTTTCACACCTCATCTAATACCATTCATCATATTTACTTTTTCTTTTCATATTCTCTTTCTTAATCACACATTATTAAAAATAATGTGTACAGTCTTACACTTCTAAAAAAAATGTAAGATGATCTTTTTCCTTTAACGGTTGATTGAATTTGGATAAATTCGAGTAAAATCTAAATATATTGCGTTTGGATACAGGATAGTAAAATCGGGTATAGGGTGTTTTGCTCTATTACTAATCTCGAACCAGTTCCGAACTATATATATATTGTAATAAAATTGTTATTTAACTAATTTTTTTAAATTTTTATAATAAAAAGATGTGATTTAGGACAAGATGGTACGAATACAAAGACCAGATAAATAAATTCCCATAAATTTGGATATGAGACCAAAAAAAAAAGTCCTCGTTGAATAATGAGACAGAAAATAAGGTAACATGTGAATGAACGGAAAATTGACAGATAGTAGAAAACCCGCCTCATTCCGCCCTATTGCCATCCCTCATGTCGGTAGTTTTCTAGTTGTATCCAGGCTGCATTTAAGATGAACTTTCTACGAAGACGTACATCAATGTTCCCCTAAAACTAACTCGTTGGATTGAAATAAACTTAGATGAAAGGCATAGATTGATTACTAGATACCTGGTGAATAGGTAAACTTTCCGAAGCTTGGCTTTTGCAAATTAGTACATGAAAAATGAGATATTAAGTTTTAGTTGGAGACCCATTCTCCACACCTCCTTTGCCCACTCCTTCACCACCCAGACCAACCACTACATCTCAACCCAACTCCACTCCCAAAGGTTCTCCACTCAGTCAGTCTTCCCCAAATCGAAAACCAACCTACAACCACCGTGACCCACTGTTTCGAGGACCACCGTCGTCGGAGCAGATCTACGGCCGGTGAGACCATATCCCGCGTCGGTAGCCATAGGGTGGTGTGACTATGGTTCGTTGGGCGGTGGCGTGACTCATAGGGGCTTGCCTCGCACCACCACAACACCATAGTTGGAGACTGCGGCCACCAGGCTGACGGCGGCGGTGGCGACTTCACCGAATCTGGGGGTTTTGGATTGGGGTTATGAGCTTCTTCTTGGCGTCGTGTCGGATGCGGTTTCGTGATTAGGCCTCGACCAATGCAGGCGTGGCTGCCGGTGAGACAGATTCTGTGATATGGGTGTGTCTGTGGTTGCCAAAAAAGGGGTAGATTCGCGTAGAAATTTGGCAAGAAAGGGGTAGATTCTACCATTTTGTATCAACCCAAAAGGTTATGACGATGGAACGAGTTGAGGTTTTTTCTGTGCAGCAACATGAAGAATGAAGAAGGTGAAAAATGATGTTTTTGTTTTGATTCAATTGGTGATTGGTTTTGTTGTTCTATTTTGTTTGTCCCAAAACATAACTAATAATGAAAGAGAAGGACACTAATGGGGATTGGGCTCTGATTTTACTGGCGCCGTCTAGTGGTGATGGCCTTAGTGGCAAAGTGCGGCCTGGTTCTGTATCTTTCCATCGAACCGACGCCCGTGATCCTGTTCAATATTTGTTGAAATAACTTATCCATAAACTAATAGGTTGAATTATAAATACTTTAAACTTATAATAGCATATCGTTTTTTGGCGTTCATAATAGACCCTAACACATGGGTTGTAGGTTAAACGGCACCTTGTTTTCATGTCTTGATTTCAAGAAAAGTTTCTTAGATTTAAAATAGATATGTGCCGCCTCCATTATTTTTAATTCAAGTGTAATTAAAAGAATATTTAAGTTGTACAAGTTCTGTCTATATTTGGGTGTAATTCGTGTCTAAACTTTTTGGTGGGATTCATAATTTTTTTGGTGGGAGAGTTTATACTTAAATACGACTAGATTCATTTAAACATCTTTAACTAGAACCATGAGATGGCAGATACTTATAGCCTAATTTAATGTTTTCGACAGACTAAGTCTAGCTAAAATATTTTCACTTGAATGTTTAAAAAGAGATGTTCACGTAGTTAGATTGATTATATTTATTTACAATATATAAATTATTTGCTAAGTTCTGCTGCACATAGTAGATTTATTGTTTAATCCATTTATCTCGATCCATCTAAACATTTCTCCTCTTTTATTTTATTTTTTTATGTGTCACGCGAGTAGTAATATGATTAACATAAATTGCTGTATAATATATTTATATCATTTTTACTATTAATAAAAACAATCAAATTCAGATATTGTCTCGTTAAATCTATGTGTTCATTTACAAATTCCATGTAACATTATTTGTTTGTTAATGAATTGACATAAGTTTGTCTTTCGCAAGTTGTGTACTCAAATTTTATTAGTTAAATTTTAAAAAAAAATCTATAGTTTTAACTCATTTTTCGTTTGTATTTTATAATTTTTTTTCAAATAAGTCATCACATTTAAAAATATTTTCAAAATAGTCTATCTTGTCAATTTCCATTGTAACGCCTTTATAATATCGCCAATTAGTTACCCTAATAAATGTTCATTTATGTAGCATGTGTTCCTTTAAATGCTCATTCTTTTATAAAATGTCTAGTAGATGTTAGTGTATTTCAATAAGTATTTCTTCTTTCTTCTAGATATATACTCATTTGTTATTCCGTATGTGTTTCTTTAGATGGTTTTTTTTTGGTAAAATGTCTAATAGAAATTAAATTGTAAATATTATGACATAAATTGATAGTAGAAATTATTTTTAAAATATTGCTAAGTGTAAGAATAAGTTTTTTAAAAAATATAGGGAGTAAATTAAAAATAAATAAAAATTATAATTACCAAAATTTTAATTTAACCAAATTTATTTTTTTACTAGTATATATGCTTGAAAACTTGCAAAATATTTTTTATTTAAGAGTTGTTATATAATAATGTTATCACGATTTGAACATTGAACACTATTCTAATTTTGGACTCAAGCCTATGTCTCCTCTTTTTTGTGCTTAATTTAATAGGAGGTGTGATTTTTTGTTCTATTAGTAATATTTTACTGAAGGACAATATATAAGACGTGAAGATATGTAAAATTTGAATCCACAAATTAAAATCTCCCTCACCCTCAAGTGATACTTGACTAACTATTTGCCTATGGTTGAAGGGATTCAGAGTCTTATATTTACAAGTGCATGGGCTCAAATCTCCAGCTAGTATTCTTACTTTATGGTCATCTCTCTATAGGAAATATTTGGGCTAGTTAGGTAACCTGCTTTTAGAAAGAGGAAAAAAAACACTTATTTTGAGATTAATTCTCTATGGGCCTGTCTCTGCCCATTTAACATCCTAAGCATGCCACTGATGCTGTAACAACGTCAGAGACAGAAATTTTATTTTTCAAGGGCCCAAGAATTAACTTTTATTGAGTTAGCCAAATATAAAATAACATGAAAATTTTCCTAAAAATTTTCCCTAAATTTTATACACACACACATATATATATATATATATATATATATATATATTAAAAGAGAAGTTTTGATGGTTGGGGTCGTAGCTTCCGCTATGTCTCCCTTCGTTCAACTCATGGTTCCTTTTTGCTCGGGTCCTACGAGGTTTTTTTTATATTTTTTGTGTGTGAAAGATTCGTCTTTGTTCGAGTATTGAGACGGTTCTTTTTAACAAGTGCTTTTTTTGGAATTGAATTTTTAAATATTGTATAAGTCCTTCAACCATTGAGATCAAGCTTGCTAATTATCAAGTAAGTTTTAAGAAAAAATTATTATTCTATACCATTTTCAATGCACCATTTTAGTTATGTAAATTATTATTGTCTTTCATTTTAACAATACTTTTATTAGAGTTTTTCTAATTGATGTGTTATGCAATAAATGATATAAAACAAGAACTTTTTCCTCAAAATCACTTAATTTTCAGCTATATATTCTAGCTCATTTTTCCAAGTTATATAAAATTAGCATTAGGACACTTGCTTTCTCTTGCTTTTTTTTAAAAGCAAATTGAGTTTTGATTGAGCTTATTTGCTCTAAACAAATTCACCAAAAGTACCAAATCCCGCAGATCCAATCCTAATATTCACGCAAACCAAATCATTAAAAAGAAAGAAATTATGTAACAAAAAAATGAAAGCAAATTACATTTTTGTAAGCGAAAGTATGATTACGTATTAAAATAAATTATATGATGTTTTTTTTTTTTTTTGCCTTTGAACCTAGTATTTTCACAAATATTATTATGAAAGTAATTTTTCAAGAACTGTGTCCCCCGAATATCTACTATGTTCGCTTTTATATTATATCAAAACATTACACTCTGTCACTCTTTTATTTACAAATTTTTTATTTTATTAGATATAATTTATTATTTTACAAGAGATTTTTTTTTTTTACATATAAGAATATATACTTTAAAATAATTATTTTTCTCATGTTAAATAATTGTTATTTGGGTTTTTCCTTCTAACCTACAATATTGATTTCATAAATCAAATAATAAAATTACTCGAAAAAACATTTCATTCATGCTATCCCATTGTTGGAAAGTATAAATAGGACTCATAACTTTTGACTTTACGAATACGACCAATGTCTAATGAAATCAATATAAAAATCTCTAGTCAAATATTTGGATGCAGTTGTGATTTTTTTATTAAATTTTTCTTTCATATTATTTTTTATATCATTAATTATATTATTTTTATTATTATTTTCTCTTATATTATCACAAATACCCAAAAAAATATAAAAAGTGATGTTAAAATAAAATAATATAAGAAGATCATTTTTTTATTTTCACTATACGAATCTTCCTTTCAAGTGACCAAAAAAAGAAAAAAAGATAGTCTCAGGGGCGGAGCCGCGGAGGGTAGGTATGATTGAGGTGGATATGGCCTCCCCAATTTTTTTTGAAAATGGTATATTATATGTATTTTATTTTTCAAATATAACAAAATTTATTTAACTTGGTCACCTCATTGATGTGTTGTTACTTTTGACCCCCTAAAAAAACTCTCTAGTTCCACCCATGTAAATTTGGGGATTAACCAGGAAAACTATAATTCACTTGCATTACTGCCTGAAATTTTTGAAATTTAAATAATAGTAAATATTAACTTTAATGATAAGAGAGTTTATCTTTTATTTTACTATTTTGAATATTTTAAAATAATAATTTCCACAAATTCGTAAGCTTAAACACAAAATTTGTTTGCGATGGTCCTAGTAATTCTTTTTGTAATATTTTATTGATAAAGTGAGATACAGAGATTTGGAATCTCACAATTCCGCAGCAAAAGGAAAGAATAAAAACAGAGAACACTCATTATTATTACATTGGCAACCAAATTAACCACACACTAGATAATATGGAACAACACCATATATAAGCAAGCTCTTAATGATAGACTTTAGTAACCAGGATGGGCTAAAATGTAACCCTCAATGGCCTTGAAAAGAGCATCGGCCTTGGCTTTGCCTCTCTTGGCCTCCTCTTCATTGGGCTCAGCATTGCCTTTGGTCTGGTACTTGATAGTGACCTTCGCAATGGACCCTCCATTGGGGCCTGCAAACAATTTGGCCTCAAATGAGATCTTCTCCACTGAGTCTGGAAAGTCCGCACCTCCAATGATGCTGTAGTGGTATGTAAAGTTAGCCTCTTCAATTGCTTCAATTTTGTGCAACACGTACTTGGTTTGGCCATCTGCGCACATGATTGATTGGTTTCACAGTCACAAAGATCATCAGCATAATTGGTTTAATTTATAAGTAATTCTTAGTTAAGTATTACTTACTATAGCTACTTTTTTTAATATTAAACACGTATAAAATTGTGAGTTATATATTACAAATATAACTATTTTTAAAAGATGTATTTATACTTGTCAATTAATTAAGGAAGTGTTCAAGAAATGATGTGATAAGAAATGCCTGCCAAAGAAATTCTCTTAATTTCTTAATCAATATTGATATTAATTTCATCAAAACTGATAACCATATGCCAAATATATGTACATATAGAGCATATTCATGTAACATATATATATACTGACCCTCAACAAAAGTGAGTTTCTTGATGGTTCCAGGGCCACCATTTCCTTCAACGGTTTCAACACCCTGGATGGCATCAACAGCCTTTGGGAGGATGTTGTCAGCGTCTTTTACCAGAGCTTTGTAAAGCTTAGCTGGAGCCACAATAGAGGTGTTCTCGTCCTCGAAAGTAAAAACACCCATGATGATGATGATGATGATCTAGAGTTAGGGAAATTAACACAAAGGAGAATGAAAGTGCAAGTATGAAAACAAGAGGTTGCTTGCTCTGTGTGGTTTATGAGCAGAGGTGAGCCTAGTATTTATAGGAACTGGAGGTGGTGCCACCGTTGCTTCTATGCCCCCATTAGGTGAAGATGCTGACTGATACAAGGTTGTTGGGCCCTCTTGCTTTTCATTTTCTATTGCGATTATCGCATCGCAATACTTATACATCGCAATAATTATTTTATACTTGTACAAGATTCGCGGTGAATTTTACGGAGGGAATCTCACAACGGCCTAATTTTTTCAAAAGATGAAAAGGATACAATGATTTATTATAGTAAATGATGTTTTTGCTATATAATCTTTTGCATTACCTTTTTGCACGTGGTTTTCTGCAAGACAACAGACTCAGACAAATAGCGACTTGTGTACAGGAATGGAATAAATTATTAATGTTATTTTCCCACATTTATATACATTATTTTATATTTAAATAATTTTTATTATTTGATTATAATAATCTTTTTATATTTTTATTTCATCTTTATTTTTTATATACTTATACTTTAATTTTATCATTTATATTTAATATGAGATAATAAAAAATGTGTAAAAAGCATTATTCGAAATAATATTTATAAAAAAGTGGTGCACAAATATCAAAATCCTTTGCAAAGAGAAAAAAAATCGTATAAACTAGTTTTCCTTTTCTTATATTTTATATTAACTACACAATTTTCTCTTTTTATTATGAACATTTATGCACAACTCTACTGTATATTTAAAAAAAATGGTATAACAATTTAACATGATGTCAAATTTCATAAATTTATCAATTGAGTTGTTAACTTATTAATATTTTATGTTAAATATTTATATCATATTCAACTTTTTATATATATGTGTGTATTTATATATATATATACATATTTAGAAAATAATAAAAAAGCATCATTTCGTATGTCTCAACTTTCAATTCAGATGTACTAAATAATAATACAAATTAGGGGAGAAGAAGTGATTTACTCAAGAAAAATATAATGTGTATAAAGTGTTAGATTAATTCTTTGGTTTGTCAGATGATATGAAGTGTTAGATTATGTATTTGTATGTAAATTTGTGGGAAAAGGTATTATAGGAATCTAGGCATACCAAAAAAAAAACTATGATTTTTCATTTAAATTTGCTCCGATATTCTCCTTTATTTGTTTATGTTCTTCTTTTAAAGCTACACGAAGTTTAGTGTAAACTTCTTTTTATACATATACGTAATTTCAAAGGTTCGATTTTTGGATGTAAGGGATACACACAAAAATTATTTAGTTTTACAATAATATACGAAATAACAAAACTAAATCCTTAATCTGTCGTACTTGTAACATTTACAATTATTTTTAAATTTTTTGTTCAAAAATTGAAGGATGGTGAGTGTGTGAGAGCAAGCTTTTACATTAGAAATTAGACTATTGATACTCCAATATATTTATTTACATTCTTTTGTTTTAATTTTTTATTATCATTTTAAAATTTACCTTTGTTTAAGTTTTTTAAAAATTTAATTCTTTATTAAAATTTAAAAAATTTGGACTGTATAAAAGTATATTAGAATGTTAATAACTTTACCCTTAAATTAGTAGTATTTTTTTTAGTCATTGACTAAAATAATTTTATAAATATTATTATAAGACTTACTTCTCAATTACTATCATGACTAAAAATGTTTTTAAATAATTGTAGTTTCAAGAGTGGAATACAAACTATTATAATGGAAAATTTAATGTTGTAGATAAATAAGTCAATTTTTAAAATATTACGAGTGTAGCATTATTATTCTCACTTTATTGACTTAAAAATAGCAGTTAAAATATTAGTCATAAAATAAGGGGTGAATTATATATTTTATTAATAAAATAATAATAAGATAATATAACAAATACACCGACATTTTTGAAATTGTGTGTGGCAACCGAACATCTAGATCAGTCTTTGGTTTTTGTTTATTGCTGGGATAATTAATAATCTTTCGATGACGTCTTATCTTGGAAAAAGGAAAAAGGAAAAAGGAAAAAAAAAAAAGCTCACTTGTTTTTTAGGAAAATATAGAGAATTTTATGCACTGGTCTAAGATTGCGACTTGGAACTTGAAAGCATTTAAAAAACTTGAGCATATATTCAAAAACGGCGTACTCTCTGGAAGATAAATTATATGATATTTGAATAGTAATAATAAATAATTGTTTTAAGAGAAATTTTATCATTAAATTTTAATTATTTTTATTAAAATTTATATAAATATGTTTAAAATTAATAATGAAAGAATATGTAATAATTTCTCCTTTTTTTATCTAGTGTTATAGCTCACTGTTAAAAGTAGAAATAGATCGATGACTCATCGAGAGTTTATGACTTAACGTATTTAAAGTTTGATATAACCCGACTTATTTAATAAAAATATCAAATTAAGACTTTTTAAAAAATCTATTTAATTAAATAGGTTAGACTTCATGTTTTTAAAAAGTATTTTAAGCATAGTAGGTTAGTTTATTTAATTATATATATTATTATTTTATATATATATATATATATATTGAAATTATAATATTTATATAACATAATTAATTTAATAAATAATGTAATATTTTTAAAAGTCTAAGTTCATTAACTTATATAAAGGTCTAAACCCATTAACCTATCTCATTAGCTTATTTAGAGATAGGTTTGTTAGCATATTTAAAAATCTTATTGTAAAGTAGATATTTAAATAAGTTTTCAAACCATGCTAAACTTTTAAAAAGATCAGGTCATACCTTAAAAAATGACTTATGTCAAGTAAATAGTTTAGACTTAGACTTTACATTTGAGAAATAGGTCAGACTCGTTTAAGGTAAGATATAACCTAATCAGACCTATTTCCATCTCTAATCACTGCTTCACGTTAGTGTAAAGTGTAAATTAACACAAAAAGATGAAGAAATTCAGGAGCACTGCAGGGCCTTTTGATCAAAGTAGTGTAATTTTACAAACTATTTATTAAATTGGAGTCATTTTAAAATTATTTACCAGTTTGGGGGCCTTTTGCCATGCTGGCAAAGGACCCCATATTTTATTTTATTTTTTGTCACATCATGTAAAAAGGAACTTGAAGTTGCTCTTTGTAAAAAGTTACTACCGTACTTTTAATCAAAAGAAGAATTAAGTTTAGTAATATTTTAATAAAAAAGTGAAAGAGTAATATCAAGTTGCTCTTTTTAATTTGTGTCAGTCAAGTATAATCAGGTTTAGAATAATCAAGTTTAATAATATTTTAATAAAAAAATGAAAGAGTAACTTGGAGTTGCTCTTTTCACATAAAGTGACAAGTGGCTACATGTAGCCCACTAGTTTCACCAAACTCCTCCTTTTTAAGTGATGCAAGTACCCTCCTTCCCCACATACTCATTTTTACTCTTTCATTTTCACTCTACCTTTTTCATTGTTACACTTTCATTCTGTTGGTTTTTTAATCTCTCACCTTTCACCCACCTTATTAGTTGAACGTGGACTCAAGCATGAGCTTATGAAGCATGAAACATTCATCTGATTGAGTATGGAGATGGATAATAATATGTGGTCAACGCATATGATGACACAAGGTCATATAATGGTCCATGTAGAACATAATATACGCCATGACCACGTTGTGAGATTGGTGGAAGAGTAAGATATTTTGTAGCCTCATGCCTGCTTCGTCATTGAAGTCCATGACCTTCCATTTCAGACACAAGTATGGTCACATTCACCTCTGACCTTGATAATTGTTGCGTCGACTGCGAAGCTGGTACAACAGGTTCTAATATATGATCCAACTCGTCTAAGGTCGATAACATCTGCTTAGTCTCATGTTTAAGCTCATCCCATGAATAAACTGAATACTCTTCATCACAAATATAGTAATGCATATTCTCCAGATTATCGGCCTATAATAAAAAATGTAAATTACTTAGTGAAGTAAATTAAAAAATAAAGATCAAAGTAATCAAATAAAGTAACATTAACATTACTTACCATCAAGACAGCCTGTGCACCATCTTTAGTAATCCATCGGCGGGTACGACTGGCGTACTACCTCATATACTCAAAATTTGCACCAAGTACTCCTTCCTGATGGGCATTTGTCAATACATATTCACACCAGTTATCCTACATCTGAATATATTGTACATGGTATTGCAACCAATTTTTAGTATTCTTTGTGATACCCGGGGTCGACGAGGGCGGGGAGTGGTCGTCGGTGTAAAAGATGAAGCACAGACAAGGAGCGGCTCCTAGCAGGCTTCTAGGCAGAGGGACACATGAATGAACTGAATATACACCGGAATGAGAGGGATCCAGAGACTGTGCAGGTATGGGACTGCATAGTTGAGGATGACTTAAAGGAATTGATTAGCACCACCCATATCAACAAGATGCATCTTCTTTTCGGGAGCCAAGAACATAAGTACTCCATAGTTAAGCATGCTTGACTTGGAGCACTTGTGGGATGGGTGACCTCTTGGGAAGTTTCCTAGGATGCGTGTGAGTGAGGACAAAGCACGCTGAAAAGACCCGTGTTGGTTTGCGGGAACACCCATCTATCCTGCAGGCAGTCTCGAGACGTTACATTATTGCCTCAAAATGTAAGATCATGGAGGTGCTGAAGTTGACAAGAAGGTTCTGGAATATGTTGGCTTATACCAAACTGACGCATCACGCGATCGGACTAGTGTCACTCAATGATATGGAAGCATATCAATGGGGCGACAACTCTCCAAATTTGAAACCCATGCAAGCAAATATATAGAAGTGACATCATAATGTCAGGAGTGTATGGTTCCCTCACAATCTACAAAAGGTGAATAATCATTATTATAAGTATCATAGCATTAGCACAACATTTATTGAGTTCATGTTAAAGGAGTTTGTTACATCTTTTCGTTTCAGCCGATCAAGTTTGTATCGATAGTAGGGCAAGTCTTGTCGAGTTGTTGTAAAAGTCATGCTGCCCAACCACCTGTTCATATGCATATAATTAAACAAACATTAAAAACATCTAATGATTATATAAAACGTCAATATGGCAAACTACATGTCATGGGTGTAATGCATATAATGCCCTGGTGCCATAGGTGCGATGGTTGAGAATTTATTCCATGCCCACAACTGAATCAGGACACATAAACCACAAATTTCCTTATGATTATAATCAGTGGCTTTGCATAGCTCATAGTATAGATATGCAAATACCGCTGATCTCCAACTATATTGCCCAGCCTCCTCAAAATTCTCTAACAATGTAAGATACCTTAAAGGTACCAATGAGGTAAAGTGATTAGGAAATAGAACTCCACACATCAACCTCAAAATATAAGCCCAAGTAAATCGTTCAAGCTGCAGGTGATCACCGATATGATCATTAACATCATTAAAATTATCGTCTAGCCACTTCATTTGGATATGACCACCCTGTAGTGCGTCCTGTGGTGGATATATGCCTAACAATTGGTGCACAAGTGGTTCCCACTAATCCACGGTATGGCCAATAACTGCTTTCCTATATACTCGGAGACCAACTAGGATAGCAACATCCTGTAATGTTATTGTACACTTCCCCTCGTGGCATATGAAATGTGTGGGTCTCAAGTCTCTAGCGCTCTACCAATGGATATATCAAGGTACGTTGAATATGAAAGAATGCAAGTTGTGCAACTCCTAGAAAAACCTGCATGTTGCATATACAGAACAATCTCATTAGGAACCTGCTCTACCCCTTCACGTGTCACCTATGCCCATCTAATAAACAGAATTCGATCTCATTTTCCATTCCAAATATGTTGAGAAATATGTGTTTCTTGCATCGTCAACAATGATCGATCCTTTGGCCCTGGATGCACAATGCGTGATTGTAAAGATGAATTGAACGCCATATCTAATACCTAATTTGCAAACATAAATAATTATTATGATGTAATCAAGATTTTATTAATTAATTAATTGTACAATATGCATAAATGAAAATCAATGTTAAAAATATTAGTTAAAAGAATTGACAGATAAAATGACTTTATCCTTAAAAAGAATTGACAAAAGTAATTTTACATTATTATTTAAAAAGACTTTATCTTTGAACAAATTAATAAGTTACAATTTTTTTCCAATAAAAACTTCATATTAAATAATCTTAATCAAACAACTAAAGTCTGACTCTACTAATCTCTATAGATGACAAGTTAATAATGTTAAACTTAATAAACCTTTTAAGATTTAGAGTGATAAGGTTTTCTGCATACAATAATGTCAAATCTTTTTAATGATATTAGAGGTGGCAAAACGGGTTCAACTCATTGGGTTAACCCACCAACCCGCCTTTTTTTGGCAGGTTGGGTTCAATATTTCAACCCACTTTTTTTCCACCAGATAACCCGCCTGCATAACCCGCGGTTAAGCGATCTGTTGGTTGAGTTTTTTTTTTTAAATATTATAAATAAGTCTTTTTATTTATGTTTGTGATATTTTTATGGGTATAATACTAATTTTATTTTATTTTTTATTTTTTTAGTCTCTATAAATTATAAATTTTCTATTTTTTTAAAATTTTATGATTTTTTTTTTTTTTTTAGATGGGTTGACCCGCCAACCGCTTTTACTTTTTTTCATTTTCTCTTTTATGCGGGTCAACCCGTCAACCCGTCAACCTATCCTAAAGCGGGGTGGGTTGACTCTTCCAACTCATTTTCTAAAATGGGCCAACCCACCCCGCCCCATATTTTGGGGGGTTGAAGGCGGGACGGGGCGGGTTGACCCGTTTTGCTACCTCTAAATGATATTGGTGCGCGTAAAATACACTAAGAGCAAGTGCACTCTATCGCTAAGTAATGTAGGACTTGAGTCACAGTTATCGATCCCAAGAGGAATAAATGGTAATTACTAGATTCGCTAAACTTTTTGTTATCTAGACAATCGAAAGTGTATGAAGAAATTCAATATAAAATCAAAATAAACAAATAAAGAAAAATAATGAACAATCAAAAAGAGAATAGATAATCAATGAGAGAGATACTAGGGCGTAAGGTTCACTTGAATCCAATTATTCATATTTTCTTTCATTTATGATGTAAGGTAATTCTTTTATCAATATTCTCTTACCTGCTATTGAATCCCAATGGTCATGGATGAAACAATATTCTATTCATAAATTAAATCACCTATTTGGTCATTTAGTTGAATTAATTAGGAATGCATTATGCTTCAATTCGAGAGATGAACCAACATACCTATCAATTCCATTTGTAGGAAAAATTGATGTTTGGTCATACATGAATATAATCCTAGGCTTACCATATAGATCCACTCATTGAAGGCGGATGGTCACCGGTCAAATAATGAATTAACACATGTCAAAAGTGATTAAGTTATGACAAGAATGCAAGCAATATGATAAACCCTACAGAAATTACCTTAATCAAATTAGAAATCAAACCTAAATAATTAAGAAAACAAGATCCCCCATAACCCTAGCTATGGGTTTATCTACTCATGTTCAATACAAACAAACTCATATCGAGATAAAAACCCAAGGAAAGAAAACCCAAAGAAAGGAAAAAACTAGAAAGAAAGAGAAATCAAAACCCTTTTAATGGAGATTATGATCTTCAAGCCTTCAAGAATTGAATCCTCCTTCGAAGTCGTCCTCCAAGGTCTGTTACTGCGAAATTACTCTCTCAGTATTAGGAATTTTCTGTGTAATGTGCTCAATGTCTGTCTATGTTGAATTTGGCACAACTTTTTCCATTTAAAGAAATTCACGTGCTCTGTTATGTAACCAGCGCCTAGGCACTCAGTTCTGAACGCTTAGGCACTCAGTCACTTAAGCCAAGATGCGCTGCTACACGTTGCACGCTCAGGCGCTCCTCACCCAGCACTCAGGCGCTGGGACACTAAATCAACGCTGCTGCATACGCTTTGGGCGCTCAAGCTCTCCAACACTAGTGCTCAGGCACTATACGCTGATGAAAATTTCACTTTTTCTTGCTCTTTTGAAAGTCTAATCTTCTCCAAGTGTAATTACTTGACAGAAACACACAAAACGCTTAATAAAAACACAATCAAATAATACTAAAATATAACAAAACTTACGAACAAAATTTAATAAAAATAAATAAAAAGAATATAAAAAACCAATGAATTGAACCATAAAAATATGACATATTGACGGTTCATCAGATATGTTGTTACATTATTTAATGAAATTGACAATGCATATAACCTTTTACTTTGTCAAACTCATTAAATAATGTCTCAACACATTATTAAATAATAGTATAAAATTATTTTATTCTAACCTTGCAAAAAAATTGTATTCAATAAATTATTTAATAATATGAATACAATGTTACAAAAATTAATTAATATTTAATAATTATTCTAACATTACACAAAATTTGTATTCATATTATTTAACAATAAATTAATAAATAACAATATTACAAACATATACATATAATGCAATAGATAAGTTAATTAATTAATCAGAATAACAAAATTATAAACAATTCAGATTAATAAAAAAGAAAAAGTGCATTAAGTCACCATAACTTTAAGTCCTTTACAAATAGTCACGATGAACTCTAAATTTATCCCAATTAATATCTAAACTTTAATTATTATTTCAATCAACTCTTCCATTAAGATGTTGTTAACTCACTAACAATGAGTTAATCATTACGAAAGGTGCTCATGGCCTTCCCCAATAACTTAGTCCAAAGCTAATTTAGTCGGGTTGAGTGTTTGAAATTAAGTCTGATGTATTTTTTTTTTTCAAGTTCAAGTCATGCTTCGAGTTGGCTCAACCATATTCGATGTTACATAATATATTAAAACTTACAATTTTATAAAAATTAATAATAAATTATAATTTTGGGTTAGATTTGGGTCAAGTTAAATATGACACATGAGCACCCCTAATCCTAACCATTCATCTATATTAAATTTGGATCATTAATTTATTTATTATTAAAAATATTTTTATCTAATTTCTTCAATAACCTAAATTAAAATATATATATTTTAAAATATAATATAAAACACTTACCTAACTCTCTAATTCAATCGATAAATGCTTCATGCTTCACGAGCTCATGCCTAGGTCCATATTCAACTAATAAGGTGGGTAAAAAGTGAGAGATAAAAAAAAAAAAAAGAATAAAAGTGTAACGATGAAAAGGGTATAGTGAAAATAAAAGACTAAAAATGAGTATGTAGAGAATGAGAGAACCAACGTCAGTTAAAAAGGAGGAGTTTGATGAAATTAGTGAGCTACATGTAGTTTATATGGAAATAGCAATTCCAAGTTGTTCATTCATTTTTTTATTAAAATATTATTAAATTTGATTTTTCTAAACATAATTATATTTGATTGACACAATTAAGAAAGAGCAATTTGATCTTATTCTTTTATTTTTTATTAAAATATTATTAAAGTTAGTTATTCTTTTGATTAAAAATAAGGTAGTAACTTTTTACAAAAAGTAACTTCAAATTGTTCTTTATATGACATGATAATAAAAAAATATATAAAATTTCTTACCAGTGTGACAAAAAAAATTCCAAACAGATAAATAATTTTAAAATTATATCAATTTAATAAATAGTTTATAAAATTATAATACTTTAATAAATAAATAAAAACCCAGCACTGCAGCCAGTATTCAACGCGTACGAAATATTATAGACGCCCTTCTAGAACGCTGAATCAAACAACACAAGTTACAATTGCACGAAATTATTACAGGATAATCTTTGTTTAAATTTTAATAATAATTTATTTATCTGAAAATAAATAGCAATCTACCAAACTGATTTAATTAATAAGCTAGTAATTGGAAGAATAAAGTAATTAAAATATTGTATATCAATAATTATAAAAAGATAATAGCATAAAAATAAAGATTTGATTTATATGTATTATTTTCATAAAAGTAACTTTTACATTTTTAATTAATTATATATTATCACATTATTAAAAATATTTGACTCTCACAATAATCACTTTAAAAGTTACATATATAATAATATATAATTAATTAATGAAGTAAAAAAATTTACATTGACAATGCATTAAAAATAAACTTAAATAATAAAACATATCAAATATGCAACAAATATTTCAATTTTTATATTGATAATTTTTAAAATTTTATATTAAATTATTAAATACTCGCGAATTTTTCGTGGGTACCCACCTTCTCCGTAGGGATCATAAATGGTACACGCAATGGAGACAAGGGAAGCACTACCCACCTCTCCCGTCTTGCTGACTTTTCTATCTCGAAACATGTAAATAATGTAAATAAAAAAATAAAAAGAAGAATGAGATTGACAATGTAGCCTAGGGGTGATCACGGGTCGGGTCGGGTTTAGGGGAGAAAAAATCCAAACCAATCATGTGAGTTCGAGTCGGGTCGGGTCGAGCGGGAAAAATTGAGTAACCTGAACCGAACTAACTCGATTAGAATCGGGTTGGTTCGGGTTGGTTAATCGGGTTGGTCGAGTTGGTCGGGTCACCAGATCGGGTTGTAAAAAAAAAAAAAAAAACTTGAATATAGGTAAAATGACGTCGTTTTATTAGGTCATCGGGTCATCAGGTTAGTTCACTAAACCCGTTACCCCGACCGATATTCAACGGGTTTATCAACTTTGACCCGAACTAACCAAGATATATGTGATCGAGTCGGGTCGGGTCGGTCGGGTTTGCGGGTCGACGGATCAGGTTGTGCACCCCTAATGTAGCCAATAAAATTTTTTATTCATTGAGTTTCCAACGAAAAAAATATATTCGATGGATTATTTTAGCTTTAACAAATTTAGTGAATGTTAAGATTTATTTTACTATTACTTTTTTTAATGAATTTTAAAATTTTACATTGAGTTATTAATACCCGTGAATATTAATGGGTACCCGTCTCCCCTACAAAAATCATAAATAGGTATTCGTGATGGAGATATGGAAGCATTACTTGTCCCGTCCCCACCTCGACCCCACCCCACCCTGTTATATGAGAACATGTAAATAGTATAGATAAGAAAATAAAAATAAGAATAAGATTAGCAATGTAACTAATAAAAATTTTTATTCATTGAGTTTTTAGCAAAAAAAACTATCTTTGATAGATAGAATTTAGTTTCAACAAATTCAATGAATGTTAAAATTTATTATATTGATATTTTTTGAGTGAATTTTAAAATTTTATATTAAATTATTAAATACCTAAGAATATTCATAGGTACTTAGTCTTTTTCATGAAGATCATAAATGAATATTCGCGATTGAGATGAGAGAAGCACTACTCGTACCACCCCCATCCTGTAATCTGGGGACATATAAATAACATAGATATGAAAATAAAAATAAGAATAGAATTAACAATGTAGCTAATATTTAATAAAAAAAATTATTCATTAATTTTTTAACAAAAGAAACTAACTTTAGTGGATAGAAGTTAGTTTTAGCAAATTCAATGAATATTAAAATTTATTTTATCGTTATGCTATTTTTGGTGAATTTTAGAATTTTATATTAAATTATTAAATACTTGTGTATACTAATTGGTACTTGTCTTCTCCACAAAAATTATAAATAAGTACATGTGATGGGAGCTAGAGAAACATTATCCACTCACACCCTATTGATATTTTTATAAGAGTCTGTTTGGTATGACTGATAGGATAAGACTTGATAGTATAAAGTCTGATAGTATAAGATCTAACAATATAAGACCTGATAGTATAAAGCCTAATACATAATGATTGGGGATATCAGGTTATTTAAAATTATAATAAAAAAGTCTTTATAACAACTTATACATCAAAACTCAATCAGACTTAATATTACCCCCAAGACTTAATTAAGTTATCCATCATTTTAATGTATAAGAGGGATTTGATAAATAAGTTTATACAATATAGTATTTACACTAAATAACTGATAAAGTCATAATGTATTGCTATGAAACACGGAAACGGACATGGACACAGCATATATATATATATATATATGTAAAATTTTGATTATAAACATTCTAAACACAACTCCTCAATAACAACATAAGCATCTTCATTTATAACTAAAAAAAACCCCAATAATAATTAAAAATTAAACCACCAGACTAGAGTAAAACTCACTTGAAACTTGAACCATTAGCACACAGTGAACACAATGTATTGAGGAAGAATAGAAGATTTTTCCTGAGGGTGGGTCAGGTGATATTGGGCTTGTGGACAGTGATATTAGTACACTGCCATATAGTAATTTTTTTTTAATTTTAATGGCCTGCGTTTAATATATGTCAGCGGTGTGTCCGAGATGTGTCTTGACCGTGTTCGAGCCGTGTCTAAGTCAAAAAAAGTAATTTTTTTAATTGAACACACTCGGACACGTGAGACACGCGTGTCCTGTGCGTGTTGAAGTGTATTTATGTTAGATACGTGTCCGATATGTAGACACGTCAGTAAAATAGCGTGTTCGTGCTTTTTAGATATGTTGTATTAATTTATTCTATCAGATCTAATACGACATACCAAACAGGTCTTAAAGAAATATGTAAATGGCTTTTATATGAAAAAATGTAAATAATAATGTAGATAGAAAAAGAAGAAGAAGAGATTTCTTTAAAAAAACTATAAAGACAAAACAGGTTTTGGTGGCAAAACTTTTTTTCAATTGAATGACATGTGGATTAAAGTGGGTTCCTTTTAATATATAGTAATAGAAAATAGATAATGAATAGATAGATATATAGATTGGATAGCATTATATATAAATTTAATTTTGATATATTAAAATTATATTTAAATTTGTGGAGTGTTATATCTAAACGAATTAAAGTGATCATATATAATTTAATTATTATATACATTTATTAATTCTATTTGTTTCTTTTAACGTTATCAAACAAGGCTATTATTATTATATATGTTTTTTTAACGTATATCTTTAGAAAAATAGTATATTGATATATATTATTTGCAAGATTCATTAAAAGAATTACAAGTTATGAATTTTTTTGTGTATTTTCTAAAGTAAAAGACTTTGGTTATTACTTGAGAATATTTTTTATATAAAAATAGTTAGGTAGATTTTATGAAAAAGATTAAAATTACATAGTTTTTAAAGAAAAATTAAACCAATGGATATGTTGGCCAACATAAATTGGCTCACTTGATCAACATTTCGTTCATAATAACATGACTTGAATTTGAATCTTAACATCTCTTATTAGTAGATAATTTGTAATCCGTAATCTCTTTATAATTCTTTATTAAAATTGGTGGTTTGTCTTCATCTCCCCTTAGAATGTAAAGCGCTTCTACTCATTCTAAACTTTTATATACCATAAACAAAATCAACAGATGTTGGTTAATATAGTAACTAAGGGAGTTTAATCCTCCTTTTAATGTCTAGAATAAAATCATATATTAAATAAATAAGTTTATTCAATATGTTTTTTTTTATTTTATATCTTAAGGAAGTAGCTCTTTTTTTTTTTGGTTATAGAAACAACCAATATAAGAAAGGGAAAACCATCTCTTTCAAAAAAGAGAGAGAGAGAGAGAAAGGGAAAACCTTACCTACTGAAATGTCATAAACTAAAACATACCGAAATAAAAGATATTTTTTAAACACATGCAATAACATACTCTATATAGGCACTGTATACCGATGTAAATGTGAGTTAGTGAGTGAGTGTTAAGACATACAATATCTTAAGATAAAATGAATACATATTTTGAGTATTTAAATAGCGTAACTATATCAAAATAGATAGAACTAAAGACATTAACTCAACTTTGCTACTATTAATGCATTAATGTCCTTTGCTGAATCCAAAAGTGATCTGACCTTGAAACATGGATCCATAAATTTTAGTTGATAGGATAAAAATAACACACAAGTATAAAAAAATTTAAATAAAAAATTATTAGTATAAAATGATGAAAAATTAATTTATAATTATTTTTTCATGCTAAATAATTTTTTATTATTAATATTATTAAATATTTCTTTTTTTATATATATATAAATTATATTAACAATTAATTACGTGAAATATAACTTGAGAAAAAAGTTAGATAAATTTTAATTTTTCTCTTTATAAATATTTATTTACTCGGATAAAATTAAAAATATAAAAAAATAACTATCATAAATAATTGACAAATTCTAAAAACGAGTGGAGGCACGTGTGTTCGGGTCTGTCCTTGCTCGAAACCAATATTAACATCAAAGTCTTCACTCTACAGTATAGATGAGTTGCCATAAGCTCATTGTAAACTCTATATTTTGTCACGGGTAATATAAAATTTTCAAATAAAGTGATAAATATATATTTTTTATTATAAAAAACCCCAAATCAAAGCTCAAATTCTAAAGAAATTTTGTTTAATTTTCTAGCTTACACACTTTATCTCAATTCCAAAAGAAATAAAATAAAAAAATGAAAAAACTATTTTTCAATTAAAAACATTTTCTTGACTCATTTGCACTCGAAATCCCATGCTCACTTAGAACCCTTGGATGGAGATCAATAATTTTTTGTTTTTTTTTTGTTCTTCTGCTTAAATTTTGACAAGTGTAAAATGAATTAAATGAGAATGAGATATGTATTTAAGTTTAAAATACTTATTAGAATTTAAATGAAGAGATAGAGAAGGAGACAGGAAACGAGGACAGACGATCCTCATCCTCGATCACCCACACGTTCACTCATGGTAAAAGAACACACTTGCACTCCCACTCTCAAATTCACTCACGTAGCTGATCACACATTCACATTTTCACTTCACTGCACAGACACAGCACACAGCGGGAGCAATGCTGTTCGCTCCCCACATATCGCACCCACTTCATTGCACACACCAGCCACTGCACTGCATTCACGTACACTTTGGCATCATCTTCCATCATTTTACACACATTTACTCATAAGGGAGCTCTCTCTCTGGAACCGAACACACACACACACACCATCTGGGTTTCTCACTCTGATTTACATAAAAAAAAAAAGTACTCTATACAGCAGCAAAGGCCACACCACCGTGCACCGCCATTAGTCACCACCTTGTTTCACTGCCAATCTTTGCTGCCACGCGCCGTCATCACCATCGAACCCAACTTCCACAAATTAGAGCTTCTCCGTCACAACCTCCATTGCCAGCCTTGTCACCGCCGGAAACCCACCTCACAACCCCATCGTTTCAGTAGCCGTCGCTCCAACCTGAGACGCCAGGAGCCCTCGCCACCGTCGAACCGCACCAAGACGCCTCTCTTCGTCATTGCCATCGAGCCATCCCCTGTTCTCAGCTGCTGTGCGTGTCTATCTCAAAGGCCTGAGACCTCTTTTACTATTTTCTCTTTTTTTCTTTTTCTTATTTGATGCTTCTGTTCTTATTTATTTTATTCTGGGTTTCATTTGGACAGACATCCTTTTCCTGATTTGGGCTAGCTATGTGGGTTTATGTATGATTTAGTTTTGTTTATCTTGGGCCTGAGCCCTTTTTGCTTCATTCTATTGCTGTCTCAAGTTAATTTTCAGAAGAATATGTTTTTTTCTTTTAATAATGTTTTAGGCTATAAGTATGGTTGTGGAGTAAACTTGTTTTCAAAATATAAAAGATTAAAAAAGACAAAGAAAAGTTAACATGATAAAATAGACAAATAATTTGGGTTAGAAAGAGTAAGTCAAAAATGAATTCTACAATTCATGGTTGTCTTTAAAATATATATATTATATATTAAAATAAAAAACACACAAAATAAAAAAATTAAAAATATGAAAAATATGTTTTTGCATTATTTAGAATTATTGTTTGATCATGTTTTCTTGCTCAATGAAAGATTTTGATTTTGTTTAGAGTGCTGTGACTGGAGTGATTAATTTTAAAAACAAAAAAAAAATATTTCCTAAATGCTAAACAAAAATTATTTTCTAAAAAATTGAAAAATATTATCAAAAATTAAATTTAATTAGTCTACAAATATTTTCTAAAAGAATGACATGATTTTGAGTTATCCATTATATTGGAGAATGCATATGAGCATAAATTATTTTCTATAGAGTCGAAATTTAATTTTAATAATTTAGTTGTCTATTTTTTGTATGAATAATCACACTTATTTACATTTTTTTGTTAAAAGGAGTCAAATGAACATTATTGAGGTTATGAATCATTTACATAACTAACTTTAGAATAAATTATCTTTGGACTAATGTATCTAGGGTGTAATAAAGTTAAATTTTTATCTTTTTTTATGTATAATTAGACTTTTGAATCTAATTTCTTTACAAAGACCAATTTTTAAAAACAGAAGATTTTTCTATTTATTTTTTTAAAATAAAAATTAGTGACGACTTATACATTTATTTTTAATTTTCTTTTTTAGTTGCCTCTCGTCCCGGTGCTCTTTAAGTACATTGTGACACCCATAACCACAGTTTCGATGCAATTTATTGTAGCCTTTCATTTACGTTATTCTAATGATAGTTATATAACTTGTACCAGATGTCGATCTGGTCATAAAGTTGAGTTATTGAGTCAATTATCTAATAATGAGTTAAAGGGTCAAATAAAAAACTTAGACAAAATATAAAATATATTAAAAAAAAGAATTAATTTACATCAATGTAATTTTTTTTATTTATTTTTAATTATTAATTCAACTTCTATTTAATGATTACATTTAATAAAATAATTTTAATCATTAGATGAAATTAAAATTAATGATTAAAAATAAATATAAAAAAAAAGACTTACACTAATGTATATTAATCTATTCTCTTTAAAAAATATTATATAAAAAATTATTTTAGATAAAAAATATTATATTAAAAAATATTAAATAAAAAATATTATATAAAAAATATTTTCAATTAAATGGGAATAATAATCTATTAATTAAATAATAATATAAATTAAAAAATTAAAAATAATATTCAACAAAAATATATAATTTAATGATAAAACATATTTTATAACTAATATAATATACAAATCTTAGCAGTTGCATTTTTATTAAATATTTGTAAAATAAGAAAATAACCAAATCAGGTCAATTCAATCAGGTGGGTCATCAAATTGTTCTAAGTTTGACAGGTCACGAGTTCCCAGGTGAACAGGCTGGTCGGTACAACTATAACCCTAGTTTGATCCATGGGATAGGATTTTTTTTCTACTCCCCCCCTCCCCATCAAAAAACTAGGCTTAGTGTGTAACTCTTTGTTTGGATGTAGAGAGAAAATGAGAGGAGAGTAAATGAAAAGAAAGAAAAGGAAGAGAAGAGAAAATAAAGAGAAAATTATATTTTTTCTTTTATTGTTTGGATCAAGAGAAAAAGAGAAGAAAGAAAATGAAAAATTATATTTTCTCTTATTTGATTGTGTAAAAAAAGAGAAGAAAAGAAAATGTAAATATTTTAAAAATTTATATGCACTTATTATAATATAATAGATATAAGTATTTTTGGATAAATTTATAATTTTATATAATTTTTCATTTTCTCTCTTATTTTCTCCTCACAAAGGAGAAAAAAAAATTTTAGTAGGTTCCACCACTATTTTTTTCTTTCCTCTCTCTTTTCTCTCTTCATCCAAATAAGAGAAAATACCAAAATCTTTATATTTTCTCTCCTCTCATTTTCTTTTCACTCATTTTCTCTTGAAACAAACAATGAGTAAGTCTATATCCTTGAAAAACCAAATCTAATGGGCGAAAAATTGTTAGGTAAATACTTCTTATCATAGACCGTGTAATTAATATTAAATATGTATAAAATTGTATTTTTAGTCTGTGACTAATTGTTTATCATTAAAGAACTAGACCTGTATTGGACAGTAAATTTATTTATTTTTTAAAAAAATGGATGTAATACAATAATTACTTTTTCTTTTTTGAGATAGATGTAATGCAAGAATTACTATGTATATAATATAATTTAAATAAAAATAAAACATAAAAAATGACTATATAATAAATAAAAATATTATTAAATAGGAATGTCCATGATAATAAATGATTACCTAATGATTTCTATCTAGAGGGCTAGCAAAACTAGTTTAAGGAGTTTGATCTGCCTAACCATAGGGAGTTGCGAGTGGGGCGTCCTCTGGAACGTAGGAAACAAAAATAACATGTATTACGTGGTGCTGCCAGTGGTAATGGTATGAAATTAAGCTCCAAAGCGTTGTGCTGCTGCTAACTTCTCCATACTATATTATATACACGAAGCATGGTCGCTATATTATTGAAAAACTTCCCAAAGCCTTCACCTTTCCTTATTGTAAAATAGATTGAATAGTTCTTTACTGACGAGGCCTTAATGTCCCTATTTAAAATTCTATTATCTTCCAATTCTGAAACTCTCGCTTAAGTAGCTTAATAATTGATCTTAGCCAGAGTCTTGAGATTTTTCGTTACAAGATTGCAAAACAACTAACCTACCTGTCAATGTTTTTCTTTGTTTTTTTGGGACGAAACGTATATCTCAAGTTCTATTCTACTCACCGTATCACGTTTGAAAAGGTCTCCCGAGAGACAAAGATGCCTGGTGTCAATATTCCTCTAATCTCTGGAACCTTCGATAGCATTGAAATAAAGTTGGTTGGTGTTACGTATTCACTATTGTTTACTACCTGTGTTTCAGTGAATGAGTGTAATTTCATATTTCACCATAAAGTAAGTAAATGATGCCTATTGAAAAACTTTTTTTCTTTTCAGAAGCTCAAACGCAAAAAAGATTTAAGAAATGCATGTGAATGGTATTGGTTTATATGTATGTAGACTAGACATATATGATGAATTATATTGGGCTGATATATTTTGTATTTTCTAGACCCTTCCAGTGCCTTGCCTTTCCCTCCCTAGTCCTTAGTAAATAAACCCTTCACACACACTTATTAGTCAAACGACATTAGTTGTCGTCTTGCAAGCTGTAACCGATCCCAACGTCTTCGTTTCCTCGTCGTAATTAACTATCAACGCCTGAGGCTGAACGTAATCGCCAATGTTAGTCTCCGATGGCGCTGCGATCGCCGGTGGCAACTCAAATTTAACCACTTAATATGTCGGCGAAACCGTCTCTACCACCCAACACCGTTGCGCAAATACCGAACAAAACAAGAACACAACCACAAGCGGAGCAGGAGCAGGAGATGGGGTCAAGGTTGACCACAGCTTCTTCCTCGGAAAACAAGGGTGGTTCCTCTTCCGATTGCTCCATTTCTTCGCGGGGGACAGCAACAACTGACATCTCCAATTTGTGTCGATTCCTGGACCATATCACTCCACTTGTTCCCGCCCAATATTTTCCCAAGGTATGAAGGTGCCGGGATCAGAGTGTCCCGTGATGATTGGCAAGAAGTCTGCCCTTTCCCTTTCTTCGCCTTCCGACGACCTTCCATCATGCTCAGAAGGCTCTTCGATAGCCTGCCTTTTTCTCCCTTTAAAACTGTGGGTAGGGGATCCCGACTGATCTTGCTCTCCGATGACAACACCTCGGTCGGAGGAGTCCGGAATGGCAGAGGAGGAAGAAGCCGCGGTTTTCTTCCCTTTCCTTCGGTTCTTTGAAGTTTGCAGGGTAACCACAGAAGACCCAGAAGTCATATTGCTAACTGAAAAGAAACAGAAACAAATACAGTCAGCACATCACGAAACATTGATATATGAAGACAGAGCAAACACCTAGGGATACTAGGGATAAAAACGCCCTAATTCCTACCTAACAAAGCGTAAAGAAGATCATCACCAGGGATATAAAGAACATCTCTAATATTGATGTTCCCATGCTTTTCAGCATATCGGGTTATGAACCTCGCGGTCCTAAGCTCCTCGGGGTCGAAATCTTCCTCCTCTTTTTCAATCAAGTCGATGGGCACGTCCCAAAGACCTCTAATTTTTTAAAAAAAGAAATTCGGCTCCCGTCCGACTTGAGGAAGAATGGTTGATATCTCTCCTTGGTTTTTACCTTAAAAAACGCAGTCTTAAACCCTTTGAAACTTCCCTCAAATATGTCAAAGGACTTACAACCAAGCCGAGATCGGATGACAAGCCAACTTGTTTGTCTTACCGTCCCCTGAGTGTTTATTCTTGTGTAAAAATAAAAAAAAGGTATTTGCTGAGCACTTAAGGCTCATTAACTGACAAAACCTCTCAAACGAGATGATGTAGCCCCAACCGTTAGGATGGATCTGCGAAGGGGCCACTTGGAGAGTACGGAGGACGGCCATTTGGAAGTCAGAAAACGGCATCCAAAGCCCCAACTTTAGAAAAAATGGCTCATACAGGAACATGAAGTGCGAACCCTCTTCTCGACAGGAGCACACACTCTCATTCCAGTTTGGGCAGACAACTTCAAATTCGTCGTCTCGAGCTTTGTTCACAGTTAACTCCAAAGCAAATAGGGATTCTCGGAGTATGGCTTCGCTCGAAAACTTGGATTGACGATCCCATACGTCGTCCACCACCCAGGGGCACACCAGCCCGGGACCCCCCTAACTCGAACCAACTCGTCCTTCGCCAGATCACGGACGACGTGAGGTGGGGGCTGGACCCTAGCCTTTTTTCCTTTGGCCATGAAAATTCTGAGAACATCCAAAGAAGTTGGTAAGCAATCTGTCAGAATCAATAGTTTCATAGATTCAGACACAAGGAGAGCGAAGTAATCCAAACCTCCCCTACCGACCTCATGTCCCACCAGAAACGAAGCGTTCAGGGGAACTCCTCCACCGCGCATGGCGCGGCGAAGATGGTGTTTCAGGGAGGCGACAAATTCTACCTAAATCACTAAGCTCTATTTGAAGGAAAGCAAAACCAGAAATGCGAAGCTACTCTACTCTTTAAAATGTTGAGAGAAAGCTACTTACTACGTAAAGGCAGAATGCTTGAACAGTGGAGAAGATGTGCCAGAACAGTGAAGAAACCGCGAGTGGCTGGAAAGCACCCAAAAGAATGTTAAGCTCTCGACGCACGGTGTTCTCAGGGAAGGAGGCCAAAAACGGTAAAGTGAGGGAGACGAACCTTTGACCCTTATTTATAAAGGGTTGAACGGTTAAGGGACATTTCTGTCCCCTCCGACGCAAGTTCAGAAGGTGCTCATCATGGCTTGGGAGCTCTAGGCACGTCCCTCCGATGAAATCGCAACACGTGACCCACACAGCTGTAATAGCAGTTGAAAGGACGGTTACGCAGTAACCTAAAGCGTCGTACGAATGTTGGATGAGAACCCGGGTTTGCGCCGCAGATTCCAACTCCAACTAACTATTGACATCACGGACGACGTGCTAACACCGAGGTGCAGTTGTGGCGATTATGCCAGGTTAGCATTGGACCTATCCCGGCAATGTCTTTACTTGGTTATACCGGGATAAGCGTTGAACTCATCCCGATAGCGTTACCTAAAAAAAACATATATATATAATGAAAGTGCAGGACAAATACAGAGAAGGTAAAGTCTATTGAATCATCTTCATTCCATACATCGTCATACAACCGAAAAAGAGGAAAAAAAAATATTGAGACATGGAATGTATAGATATATCCCGAGAAAGGGAGCAAACATCTTCGGCTGCCTAGGTCATACCCCATCCACATCTCCAAACTCCAGTCTCTTGAAAAAGTGGGTTGACTTTGAAGAACATTGGCAAACCGGGATCATAATCCCGGATAAGATGTCAAAGTTCCTTGCACTGCTTCTCCACGATGCAACTAAAGACCGAGATCTTCTTTCGCTCGTTAGAAGGGATACGACCTCTCTAGCTGAAGAATCCTCCGCCGGTGTCAACCATTCCAAGTTGCCTCAAGTCACGGAGCAGCTACAGTGGCCTTTCCACCCCGGAACAGAGTGAAGCCACTCCGGAGTAGAAATTCTCCGCTCGCTCGTTCTTACCCCACCTTCTTGACGGATAACGGCAGATGCGGATACGCGCTGCTTCCTTGAAAGCAAGTCAAAGAAAGCAGACCACCCCAGGTTGCTCCAAGAGGGTCCTCGCTTCCTTTGTCCTGGCATCCTTGCATATCCAGCCGTTACTACGAAGAAGACCGGCTAGGTGCTTTCAAGTAGCCCGCCAAGAAGAAGGAGAGAGGAACAGTGTGCTCCGTCGGGCCCCTATGCAACAGTAGACGAAGGCATTGTCTCATCCTGGCAATACGTTGGATCAGACACCGCCGTGTATGCCAGGAGAGAAAGGCTCCCGCCTCCCTAAATGCATAGCAACCCAGTTTTACGCCAAGAAAGAAAGGCCCCTATCGAAAAGAAAAAACGCTCGGGGAAGATCAAACCTCTTCAAGAACTTTGGAAAAAATAAAAGTATGATCCCTGCAGATGATGAAGCTCTCTTCACACAAGGAGGAAATAAAGAAAAAACTACACTCATTCCCCTGGGAGAAATCATCTCTGTTCGACAATGAAAAATAAGGGAATGTAAACTCACGGAGAAGTATTCAGTACTTATAGCATGCATGAGGGATTCTGATTGGTTCGTAAAAAGTGACGATCCCATGAAGTCAACCAAAATAAATGCTTTTGATCTCTGGTTGGTCACAAAGATAGGGAGCAGTTGAAAAAATCCGTATGAAACCGACGTTTTCTTTAAAGAATCACTACTTCCCAATAAAGTCCAAGCATCAGTTTCCCAGAGAATTGCAGACTGTTACCACCAGAGATCACGATCGGGATTTACGTTGAATATGTCTCCAGGAATCCTTAGTACTCATACTTAGGGGCAGCGATCTTTGCTCATAACTGAATAGGACAAGGACGTCGGTAATAACCCGAGGTCTAACACCCGTCCGTCGAATTACCATGTTAGCTGTGTGTTGGTTGATCCGTTCTAAACTTGACTCATTCTGTATTAATTTATCCTATCAGTCAAGCTCTAATCTGTTCGGGCCGTGATCTGGGATCCCGCTCCATGGGATCAACCCAGCATGCACACTACCGGACTCCTCCCAGCTGGTATAGAGGAAGACTCACGACGCACTCAGGACCACGGATTACGGTCCTTGAGCGGTGTTAATATACGACATCATGACTGATAGATTCGCGCAGAGGATGAATCCCTAAATATCCGTAACTGCCAATCATCAACTTACGATATTATAGGATTCATGGATATCCTTAATGGTTAGATACTTTCCATATCTTAATCCTAGATTTATAGGGACGTATCCAATTATAATAGGAAGGCAATCCTCATCATGATACTAATCCTAAATAACCTGCAAGGATCCTATTAGGATTCTGTATACGCTCTATAAATACAAGGCTAAGTCATCTTAGTAAGGTAACTCTGAATCCAATCTCTAAAACCTTCTTGTGCACTGCCTGACTTGAGCGTTGAGTCCATTTGCTGGTACCCACCCCCCTGTGCTACATGCTCAGCTGCTGTTCAAAGGAGGTACCACCGTAACGTGCCTATTTCAGGTACTCATCTGAATCCGATTCAGAACATTGGCACCGACTGTGGGGATCCATAAAATTCTAACCCCACCCAATCATGGTGAACACAAGGCAAAACTCGAGAAGAGACGCTACTCAAACCTCTGTCAACCAGAGACAAGATCTCGACACGCAATGTCCACCACCACCACTGCCTCCACTGGTGACTCAAACCTCCGCTGTGAGAAATCAGGCACCGGATCAGGAAGCCGACGTGATGGGCACTCCACCTCCTTTTAGAGGAGTCTCCTAACCCATCACGCAGATTTCGTCAAGGAAAAGCTTGCTTGAGTTCCCACCCCGTCAGAGGTGATCGAGCCTTCAAGAGCGTAGGATTCCTCATTACACCAACATTTGGGAATCCCGAACAATGAGTTCGACGATCGTGCATCCCGCTCATAACGCACACATCGATCTCGGGTTCCCAACGTCAATTTCAAGATATGTTGCGGCAACATATGGACTTGCTCAACGACCAATTCGGGAGGCAAGACATGCGCAGCGCGCCATGCATGAAAACCCGGCCAAGGTCGCGCCGACGTGACGGTTAGACGGACCGACGTGGAAAATGATAAAAGGAGGGCCCACGACGATGAAGGAATTCCCAATCTCTTTCAATAACTGAATCGAGGAACTATGGAACAACCTTTCTCCTGAAATGTCAACTCATGGAGTTCATTCCGAAATTTCAAGTTTCCTCCAAACCTTGAAATTTACGACGGAACCACGGACATAAATGCCTACGAGGCACCTATGTTTCTATGGCGGATCCATGGAATTGTTGTGCCGAGCTTTCCCTCTCTCCCTCAAAAAGGGGGCCCTCAAGTGGTTCACCAGCCAATCACGGGGAACCATCATGGATTGGTCGGACCTCAATATTTTGCGTTTTCTAGCGTAATACACCACGAGTAAGAACAACCTAAATCCATCGAATCCTCAACTAAGATCCGCTACTAGGACAAGAGCCTCCATTACGTTAGGCGCTTTATGGTTGCACCAATGTAGAAAATTTTGAAGACAGAATAGTCTTACATTATGCCGTAAGTTCTCCTGATAGGCTCCGAATTCTTCAAGTCCCACAAGCAAAAAAAAATTTACAATCGACCGATTTCCGAAAACGTTCCGAGAAGTATGTCTAATTGGAGGAGGCAACAGAAGACCACAGGAGATGGGACAAAGGTGAGTCTTCTCACCAAAAGCCCAACCAAAATTCCTCAAGGTCACGACCCCCCAAGGGTAGCCCTCCACGGAGAACTTATTCTGAATACACTTCTTTGAACACGCCTCGGGAAACAATCTTGAGAGAAGTGATGAACACGGAGTTTCAGAACGTCCGGAGACTGCCCCCTATCAAGAAACAAAAGCAGAAGGATCACTCCAAACATTACACATGGCATAAAGCCTACGGCCACGAGTGGAGGCATGTGTGTTCGGGTCTATCCCTACTCGAAACCAATATTAACATCGAAGTCTTCACTCTACAGCGTAGCTGAGTTGCCACAAGCTCATTGTAAACTCTATATTTTGTCACAGGTAATATAAAATTTTCAAAGAAAGTGATAAATATATATATATATTTTAAAAAAAACCCCATATCAAAGCTCAAATTCTAAAGAAATTTTGTTTAATTTTCTAGCTTGCACACCTTATCTCAATTCCAAAAGAAATAAAATAAAAAAATGAAAAAAACCATTTTTGCACTCAAAATCCCATGCTCACTTGGTCACCCACACGTTCAGTCATGGTAAAAGAACACTCTTGCACTTCCACTCTCAAATTCACTCACGTAGCTGATCACACATTCACATTTTCACTTCACTGCACAGACACAGCACACAGCGGGCACGTACACTTTGGCATCATCTTCCATCATTTTACACACATTTACTCATAAGGGAGCTCTCTCTCAGGAACCGAACACACACACACACACCATCTGGGTTTCTCACTCTGATTTACATAAAAAAAAAAAAAACTACTCTATACAGCAGCAAAGGCCACACCACCGTGCACCGCCATTAGTCACCACCTTGTTTCACTGCCAATCTTTGCTGCCACGCGCCGTCATCACCATCGAACCCAACTACCACAAGTTAGAGCTTCTCCGTCACAACCTCCATTGCCAGCCTTGTCATCGCCGGAAACCCACCTCAGAACCCCATCGTGTCAGTAGCCGTCGCTCCAACCTGAGACGCCAGGAGCCCTCACCACCGTCGAACCGCACCAAGACGCCTCTCTTCGTCATTGCCATCGAGCCATCCCCTGTTCTCAGCTGCTGTGCGTGTCTATCTCAAAGGCCTGAGACCTCTTTTACTATTTTCTCTTTTTTTCTTTTTCTTATTTGATGCTTCTGTTCTTATTTATTTTATTCTGGGTTTCATTTGGACAGACATCCTTTTCCTGATTTGGGCTAGCTATGTGGGTTTATGTATGATTTAGTTTTGTTTATCTTGGGCCTGAGCCCTTTTTGCTTCATTCTATTGCTGTCTCAAGTTAATTTTCAGAAGAATATGTTTTTTTCTTTTAATAATGTTTTAGGCTATAAGTATGGTTGTGGAGTAAACTTGTTTTCAAAATATAAAAGATTAAAAAAGACAAAGAAAAGTTAACATGATAAAATAGACAAATAATTTGGGTTAGGAAGAGTAAGTCAAAAATGAATTCTAAAATTCAAGGTTGTCTTTAAAATATATATATCTATATATTAAAATAAAAAACACACAAAATTAAAAAATTAAAAATATGAAAAATATGTTTTTGCATTATTTAGAATTATTGTTTGATCATGTTTTCTTGGTCAATGAAAGATTTTGATTTTGTTTAGAGTGCTGTGACTTGAGTGATTAATTTTAAAAACAAAAAAAAAATAAATTTTTTATTTCCAAAATGTTAAAAAATATATTTTCTAAAAACAATGAAAAATCTTTTCAAAAATTAAATTTAATCAATCTACAAATATTTTCTAAAAGAATGACATGATTTTGAGTTCTCCGTTATATTGGAGAATGCATATGAGCATAAATATTTTCTACATAGTCAAAATTTAATTTTAATAATTTAGTGTCTATTTTCTTTTGTGAATATTCACACTTATTTACATTTTTTTTGTTAAAAGGGGTCAAATGAACATTATTGAAGTTACCAATGATTTACACAACTAACTTTAGAGTAAATCGTCTTTAGACAGATGTATTTAAGGTGTAGTAGAATTAAGTCTCTATATTTTTCTGTGCATAATTTTACTTTTGAACCCAATTTCTTTACAAAGACCAATTTTAAAAAACAGAAGGTTTTTCTAATTATTTTACTAAAATAAAAATTGATAACTACTCTATACATTTATTTTTTATTTTCTTTTTTAGTTATCTCTCATCGCGACGCCTTTCAAGTACATTGTGACACCCATAACCACATTTTCGATGTGATTTATTGTAGCCTTTCATTTAAATTATTTTAGTGATAGTTATATAACTTAGACTAGATGTTGATATGATCATAAAGTTGAGTTATTGAGTCTATAATATAATTATGAGTCAAACGGTCAAATAAAAAACTTAGACAAAATAGGAAATATATTTTAAAAATTATTATATGAGAAATTACTTGAGATAAAAAAAATATTATATTAAAAAATATTATATAAAAAATATTATATAAAAATATTGTCAATTAAATGGTAATAATAATCTATTAATTAATTAAATAATAATATAAATTAAAAAATAAAAAATAATATTCAACAAAAACATATAATTTAATAATAAAACATATTTTATTACTAATATAATATACAAATCTTAGCAGTTGCATTTTTATTAAATTTTTAAAAATAATTTTGATATTTTTATCATAAATAGTATATATATATATATATATATTTTATATTTTATTTAATATTATTTATTATATTTAATTTTTTATCACTTTTTTTAATCACATATTCTTAAAAAAAATATACATTACTAACACTTCAAAAAAAAATATAAGATCATTTTTTTTTTTAAGAATAAGAAAATAACCAAATCAGGTGAACTGTGGGTCATCAAATTATTCCATGTTTGATCAGGTGACGAGTTCCTAGGTGAACTGGCCGGTCGGTACAACTATAACCCTAGTTTGCTCCATAGGATAGGATTTTTTTTTCTGAGTACAGAGAAAGGACTTTTTTTCTACTCGGCCCCCCCCCCCCTTCACTCGAATAAAAAATATTTTCTAGGCTTATTGCCTAAGTCTATATCCTTGAAAAACCGAATCTAATAGGCGAAAAATTGTTCGGTAAATACTTCTTATCACAGACCGTGCAATTAATATTAAATATGTATAAAATTGTATTTTTAGTCTGTGACTAATTGTTTTTCATTAAAGAACTAGACATGTATTGGACAGTAAATTTATTTATTTTTTAAAAATGGATGTAATACAATAATTACTTTTTCTTTTTTGAGATAGATGTAATGCAATAATTACTATGTATATAATATAATTTTTTTAAAAATAAAACATAAAAAATGACTATATAATAAATAAAAAATATTATTAAATAGGAATGTCCATGATAATAAATGATTACCTAATAATTTCTATCTAGAGGTCTAGCAAAACTAGTTTAAGGACTTTGATCTGCCTAACCATAGGGAGTAGCGAGTGGGGCGTCCTCTGGAACGTAGGCAACAAAAATAACATGTATTACGTGGTGCTGCCAGTGGTAATGGTATGAAATTAAGCTCCAAAGCGTTGTGCTGCTGCTAACTTCTCCATACTATATTATATACACGAAGCATCGTCGCTATATTATTGAAAAACTTCCCAAAGCCTTCACCTTTCCTTATTGTAAAATAGATTGAATAATTCTTTATACTGACGAGGCCTTAATGTCCCTATTTAAAATTCTATTATCTTCCAATTCTGAAACTCTCGCTTAAGTAGCTTAATGATTGATCTTAGCCAGAGTCTTGAGATTTTTCGTTACAAGATTGCAAAACAACTAACCTACCTGTCAATGTTTTTCTTTGTTTTTTTGGGACGAAACGTATATCTCAAGTTCTATTCTACTCACCGTATCACGTTTGAAAGGGTTTCCCGAGAGACAAAGATGCCTGGTGTCAATATTCCTCTAATCTCTGGAACCTTCGATAGCATTGAAATAAAGTTGGTTGGTGTTACCTGTTCAATATTGTTTACTGCCTGTGTTTCAGTGAATGAGTGTAATTTCATATTTCACCATAAAGTAAGTAAATGATGCCTATTGAAAAACATTTTTTCTTTTCAGAAGCTCAAACGCAAAAAAGATTTAAGAAATGCATGTGAATGGTATTGGTTTATATGTATGTAGACTAGACATATATGATGAATTATATTGGGCTGATATATTTTGTATTTTCTAGACCCTTCCAGTGCCTTGCCTTTCCCTCCCTAGTCCTTAGTAAATAAACCCTTCACACACACTTGTTAGTCAAACGACATTAGTTGTCGTCTTGCAAGCTGTAACCGATCCCAACGTCTTTGTTTCCTCGTCGTAATTAACTATCAACGCCTGAGGCTGAACGTAATCGCCAATGTCAGTCTCCGATGGCGCTGCGATCGCTGGCGGCAACCGCAGCGGGAACCACTGCTATGTCGGCGAGAACCGTTTCTACCACCCAACACCGTTGCGCCAATACAGAAAAAAACAAGAACACAACCACAAGCAGGAGCAGGAGCAGGAGATGGGGTCAACGTTGACCACAGCTTCTTCCTCGGAAAACAAGGGTGGTTCCTCTTCCGATTGCTCCATTTCTTCGCGGGGGACAGCAACAACTGACATCTCCAATTTGTGTCGATTCCTGGACCACATCACTCCATTTGTTCCCGCCCAATATTTTCCCAAGGTACAAAATCGTTTCTTTTCAATTTTCCCTTATATGAGTTTATGGCTTTTTATTTTGTTCGCTGTAACCTTTTTTTTTTTTTGAGGAGTTCAGTTCTCTTAATTTGCAGTGAAGAAGTACCAGGAATGGGTCCAATTAGTGATGAAAAGTTAGGATTTTTAATCAAATTCATCTTTGATTCATAGATTAATGTAATCAAGCTTTTGTTCTTTGTGCATTGAATGAATTAGAATGAAGAGACTCGCTTTAAGAATATCCCCTGAACTGAGCTAATAATGCAAACAAAATGATGTAATTGTGGTTGCTGTTTTAAGGTAGCATCAAATTTTTTTTTTGGTTTGTTTCAAAGGGAATTGGACTTTTGGGCTTATTTGGGTGGAAAATTTTTGTTATGGGAATCAACAGACAAGCATGAGGAGATGGAAAACAAGGGAGGCAGAGTTGCATCCCTACTTTGTGCTTGGGGATTTGTGGGAATCTTTTAAGGAATGGAGTGCATATGGGGCTGGGGTTCCTCTGGTGTTGAATGGGAGTGAATCCGTCACACAGTATTACAATGTCTCCTTGTCTGCCATTCAGCTTTATATTGATCCTTCAAAACCTTCCCCGCCGTTAAGGTGAGTGCTTCACTGTGAAACATGTTAGTTCTACATGTACCTTTCAAATGATTCATTGAACAAATTCCTTTAGTCAGATGTATAGCTAATCTTGTTCATCTTATTCAGTGTTATATGAACGTGGTTCAAATTTAACAGTTCAGAACTGGAGGTTTATACTTCGTAGTGCTTTGCTACCAGTGAAAACTTTTAAAGCAAGGATATCATTACATCAATGTTCTCTTAAGTAGTTTGAAGCAGACTAGCAGAGCCTCCTCGGATTTGAACTAACTAGACTTGAATGTGGTAGATCATAGCATGCCCAAGTCATGTTGATTAAAGCATGATTGTTGCTTCTGATGCTGCCAGTCACCAAGCCTTTTTAGCTGTACAAAAATTTAGAGATTTGATCCTTTAACCTGCAAGATTGCATGGGTTATAAACAAATTATCTCTTTTCTCTACAAATTGATGACAGAACTCACAGATTATGCTCCCATAACATCCCTGCCTGGTTATTCTTCTTTTAGTGTTTAATCTGTTCTTAATATCTGACTGGCTTATAGTGGTGTGTGTAGGGGTGGGTGGCTATGCTGAATGAAAATAGATATTGTAGGATCAAGCGCCTTCCACTACACCAAAAGCTTAAGCTGTTGGTGAGGGTGCAACTTTATTTCCTTGCTGCTTCTCAAAGCCTCATCAGGAACCAAGGAGCTGCACCCGTTCTTAGGTGCCATAGGTTGGGATTTGGGATGTTAAGCTCAAGAATCTTAAGTGTGACACTGCTACCTGATTAGGCCAACAGATATCAATCTATTTGGCTTGGCTTCTGAATTTCTGATTGTTGTGCCATGGAGATGTCTTTGGCATGTTATAAAGAACATACTCTAAGTAAAGGTATAACATATCAGCTCAAGTGGGCGGAAAGACTAACTGCCCTGTATTGGATATCTTACTTGATTTATAACCTTGGCCAACAAGTACATATCATTTTGTCTAGAATTTTGGAGATAGATGAATAAGACTTAGCAAACTTGCGGATCAAGGGTATGTGATATAAATCTGAGATGAGCACAACAATAAAGTGACTACTGGAACTTTCCTCTGTTGTTCTGTGCTATTAAATTAGTTCACATTAACTGTTTTTGGACTATAGTTAATGTCAGTAATGTGATTTTACTTATCTTTCTAATTTAGTTTATGACATGTTAGCTGTATCCACACTCCATAGCTCTATGAAATACTCTGTTAATAATATTGTCACCAGGTGTCTGCTCTGAAACTATTTTTTCCACTTGCTCATAGCCTTAGTATTGCCTACTAATAGTTGAGTATTTAAATGAATCACATTCTTTTGCCTGCAAGTTCTAAATGACATTCAATATGATACATGTTTAACCTATAATTTTATAATGACAAACACAATCATTTAGATGCTAGGAGTTCAGAGTGAGGAGACTACGTCATTTTTTTTCCGGTGTCAGTTTTTTGTCTTATTTTCAAGGAAAGCACCTATGACCTACCCCTTTCCATGCACCAGTTTACCACTTTAGCTGAATTACAAGACTTAGCAAACCACTTATCTATAAAATGGTTCATTCTCATTTCCATCATATTACAGGAGGCCCAGTCAGGAGAGTGACTCTGAATCAGCTAGAGAGACAAGCAGTGATAGTAGCAGTGGCTATTATCATGAAAGAGGAGCAAAGAGTGTAGTTCATGGCAGTTGGAACCAGCCTAACTTGTCAGATGCAAGCAATCATGGTGTGGGAAGAGTTTCACCAAGAATTAAACCTGTCATGGGTTCATCAAGTGATGAGACTGAGAGCTGCAACCCCCCTGGTCAGCTTATATTTGAATACTTTGAGCATGAAACACCTTATAATCGTGAGCCATTAGCAGATAAGGCAAGACCATTATCCTTTGGTTCACTTCCACCTTGAGATTAGGATGCTTTTCTATCCTAACAAATATTCATTTTGCTTGCCTCAGATTTCTGATCTTGCGCGTCAATTTCCAGAGTTGAAGACATACCAGAGCTGTGATCTTTCACCTGCAAGTTGGGTTTCATTGGCTTGGTATGCTCTTCTCAACCTTTTGGTTGTCAGAGTATTAGGGTTGGATAATGCACATGATAATTACTAATTTAAAATGATTTGCTCCTGCATATATTATGAAGGTATCCTATATATAGAATACCTACTGGTTCCACACTACAGAGTCTGAGTGCCTGCTTCCTGACCTTTCATTCCCTTTCAACAGCTTTGCAAAGTATGTGATGCTTGCTGCCTTTGCCTAGTTTCTATATGTGCTAAGTGTATGTAAACGCATCAATTATAACACTTCTTTGAATCAGGTGCAAATACTGATGGGTTTCATGTTCATCATTCAAGAGGTAGGGACATATCATCCAAGCTATCATTACCAATCTTTGGGCTTGCCTTTCACAAGTTCAAAGTTTCTGTCTGGGATCCTGATGGGGTTTCTGAAGGTCAGAAAGCCAATTCTCTGTTGCGTGCTGCTGACAACTGGATTAGGCTATTGCGAGTTAACCATCCTGATTACAATTACTTTATGTCCCATTATCCATATTGGAGATGAGCAGAGTTTGTTCTAAATTGAAGTAGCCCAACTCCCAAGTCCCAGCTTATGCAGTTCCTGCCCGGTATACTTGTGTTATTCTCCCTGCCGGGATCACTTGTGTTTTCTTAAAATAGAACAGCAGGGTTGCTACTTCAGCTAGGAATTCAGGGAAGAATAGTGGTATTGAAAGTTATTGATGCTGTTTCATATGAAAAGGGTCTTCTTTTCTGTTTTCAGAGGATGCAAAGGCCTCTAACTAACAGTTTCTGCTTCTTTTATGTGACTTACCTGATAATGAAGAAAAGGTCCAATAGTATATGTAAAATACGTATTTCACCTGGCACTTTGTGTCTAGTTTTGTATAGACGATGGCTGACTTTTTGATCCTCAACGTGCCCATCCTTATGGTGAGACGTATTTATCCTAAAGGATTCCAGTACTACTGGTAGATTCTTCATAATGGTTGTCGTTATCACTAGTGTTGTTGTTGAGCTATTCTCGAATTATATGTTAAATACTTAATTAAATTCATTTGTTTAATTAAACAAAAAAATTTAAATTTAGATTTAAGTTTGATTATGTAAATGAACTATATTTAAGTTTTATAGGTTTGACATAAAAGCTTGTATATGTGTGTGTATGTATTTGTTTATTATGGATAGATAGTAAAAATTTAATCATATAAAAATTGTAATTTTAGATAATAAAAAAGTACAAACAATAATAATAATTTATTTGTTGTTATTATTAATTAAAAGTTTTTACAAGAAAGTTATGAATTTATGTAATGAATTATGAATAAAAAAATTATTTCTATTTTTTAGTTTTTTATTTTAATTTTTAGTATAAAGATTTTTATTAAATACTAAATTAATAAATTTAAATATTTTAAAAATAGATTTGATAAAAAGAAAAAAAAATCAACTATAAATGAGCTAAATATGTTAAGTTTGAGTAGTTTCTTTATTCTACAAGTCAAGTTTAAATTTTAAGTACTCAAGTTGACCTTAAATTAATAAAATTAAATATTTTAAAAATAGATTTGATAAAAAAAAAAATCAACTATAAATGAGTTAAAAATGTCATACTTGAATAGTTTCTTTATTCCAAAAGTCAAACTTAAGTTTCCTCCTTTGCATTTCAGTTATCACTTAAAACTTCGGAACATTCAGTTAGGACAACTGGATTTTGTGACCAGCAGTAAGTGGTAACTTGGTCATTCCTTCTTGAACAGAATGGAAGTCAATAGCTGATTAAAATGGGATCCTAAATGTTACCCAAAAAAAAAATTGTGATCCTAAATATATTAAAATGTATTTCAGAACTATATCTATTGTATTGTATTACAATATCTCTCTCTCTCTCCCTGTCTCTCTCTCTCTCTATTGTATTGTATTGATTCTCCGATTCTCATTCGAAGAGGAATCCTACTGTGCTTCTTGATAAAGAAACACTAAAAGTTGAGGCATTTTTAGTAAGCAAATTGGAGAGATTTTTTTTTTTTTGGTACAGGAGAGAATATTTATTGTACAAAGATCCTGAGAAGCAGCAACGAAATTGATAAATAACGGCAGATAAAAGTTAAGTTTTTTACACTCTCATCTATTTGTGTATTATATTAGTCAATTTTTTTAATGATGTGATATATATATTTTTTGCTGAACAGATATATGATACATGATTGAATATAGTGTAGAATAACATTGAAAGTAAATGAAAACTAAATCTAATAAGTAAATAATATTAGTTTAAGAAAATAAATAAGAAAAATAAATTCAACCCCTGTCAAAGAAAAAAAAAAGAAAGAAATTCAACAGCTACTCCCCGTACCACTAGTAAACAAAGGTTTTTCGACCAGTTTAGTATAATTTTAGAAACAATTTATCACTTAAGGCTAGTTTTGAAACTAATTTTGGGTATAGGATCCTTTATACCATGTTGATTAAAGACTGTATTTTTTTTGTCACGTCCAGAGTTTTTAGCTTTAAGAAAGTAAAAAATAAAAAGTCAAAAGAACAACCACAATTTGGTCTTTCTAAATTATGTCAATCATAACAATAATCAATTTGACCTTCATTTTCGTCTTCATCTTTACTAGATTCCACTATCAAATCCTTATTTCAATCTTCATCATAATCTAAAAGGTTAATCTCGATATTAGACTAACCCTAAAAGGCTGTAATAGCTCCATCAACATGACAATTTTCATAAACAATTGATAGTTGAGTATTCATAGTACATGAATATATAGGTAATGATGAACTGTCTACAATGTCGATCTTAACATACAGTTCTAGTGCTATTATAGTGAAGTATTAATCAAAAGTGTTTATCACGCACTCAACATCTTCATCATTAAATATTTTGAGATATCAAAAATCTATATGACAGACTAAAAATGATTTAATGAGATTGAAACTTTAATTTGACATGAATCTTCCTCTTTTAACATATCATAACTAATACTGCATTTAATTTGAACTTGCCTCGTGCTGCCTTTGAATGTGAGCCTTAATAGCCCTTCAAAGTTTTTACTATTCGAATAGATGAAAATAATAAATTGACTCATTTTAATTATGAAAAGTTGATGTTGTGACTACATCTTAAGAGAAGTAATATGCAATTACTCTTTTTTCATGAAATGACATTTGATATTGCATCTTAAAAAGCGTTAAAAAATGATGTGATGTGATAATTTTAATTTTTTAGAAAGAACAAATTGCAGTTGCTCTTTTAAGTTTATTATTTTTTAAAATCCTTAAATTTGAAAATACATGATGTGGCAAAAAAAAAAAAAGATCCTTTGCCAGTATGTCAAAAGGGATCTCAAACCAAAAATTAGTTTCAAAATTACCCTAAAGTAATAAATTGTTTCTAAAGTTACAGCAAACTAGCCAAAAACGCCAATAAACAAGGCAAGTTTCATTCAGTTACACTTTTAAAGTAAACTCTAACCATAAATCCTAACCCCTAATTTTTTTTCCATAAACCCTAATTGGTAACCTTTCATTTGTAATCTATCCTAAATCTTAAATCTTTTTCCTAACTATAAACTATAAACACTAAACTTTTAATTCTAAATCCTAAACCCCAATCTATAAATTTTCATAGATAAAAATATATTAAACTATAATGAGTTTTGCTATCAAGTGTACTTAATTATTGTTATTGCTAATTTTCATATAATTTTATTATCAACTGACATATATTGAATAGTCTAGTACCATTTTCTTTTGGACAAAACTTAGGTAAAGTTCTTTAGGTACTTGTGGTGCTTGTCTTTAATAGAAACATGACATGTGTGCATTTTTTTATAATTCATTAATAAAAATTTTGAAAATAATAATTAAATAACTAAAAAATAAAACACATGTCACGTTTCTATTGGAGACAAGTACCACAAGCACCTAAAGAACTTTGCCTAAGTTTTCTCCTTTTCTTTTTGGGTACAATAATCTGGTATCATCTGTTATGTGTAATAAATTAATTCAATAAATCAATATTTCCTTTCTTTAATTGATTTTACTATACAGTTTCCATTTATTTTAGAAACTTACACAAATCTTTTCTGAAAATTCAAAAAACATATATATAAAACTCACGTGAATTAAGTAAAATACAATATAATAGTAAAGAATATTTAATAACAATCTCAAGAAAACAAATTTAAATCTTTTAAAATAATTTATGAGTAAGTAAGTATTTATTAATCATTAATAAATATACCTACTTATTTATTAATAATTAATAAATATTTATTTACTCATAAATTACTTTAAAATAATTTTTTTCTCCAAAAAACCTCCCATCGTCAAGCTTCTTATATAATAAAGGGCTATGCTAAGAAGCGGTCGACTTTTATTTATTTATTTTTTAAAATCATATGTCATATATCTTTATGGTGTTTTTCCTAATCTAATGGTGAAAGTGCTCAAGCGTTTAATCGGTCATGGTGACAGTAGCAACTTCCCATAATAAATATTAAACAGGTAGCAGAAAATTCGACGCTTGTTACTTTCCGGAAGACTAGCTCAAATGGGGGGATTCTACCGTATCTATTTTTTTAGGCATAATACTCAAAAGTGAATTATAAAATATTTTAACTTAACTGTTCAGAAGCATTAAAAGTAATTCAGGTCATAGAAGCCTAAGCAAGTAAAAAGGAGAACTCACTGCATCCTTTATCTTGGCCGTAATATCACCGGCTTTAACATGAGCAAGTTTCAAGCAATGCATGATAACCCGCTGAAAGACTCCCTCCCCACCAGCCTTTTGAATGGCACAAACATCCCCATTTGCATTAAGTGTAGTAGTCATCCGTCCGGTCATTACAGACTCTTCATGGTGTGTTGGATCTATCACCTAGAGAGCATGATATAACATCAGAGAGGACCTCATATATGGAACCAAGCTGAAGAAAAAGATGCATGATTAAGAGAGAATACAGAAATCCATACCACAAGATTTTCATTGCTGAAAAATCCAAAGGTCACACAGCTATAGGAAGATGATGTATAATCAAAGGATGTGGCTCGCGCACCTGTCATATGATTTAAACAACAAATGGAAAGCAAAAAGTGATATGTAAAAGTAGTATTTAATGACGAATCACGAGGCATTAGCCTCCTCGAGTGAATGAACTATTCTGTCTGCAGTAACTGTTCACACCTCAAATACTGACCATAAAGTCAAATTTAACCCTTTCTTGGTTCGGCCTCATTCTTGCACCTATGCAAGCAACCTATACTTCTTGTCGCTGCATGTGGGGCAATATTGGGCAATATTGTCTCATGAGAATAAAAAATTATTTCATATTCTTGAAGTAGTAAAAAATGGATAAGATGTCCACTATTAATATAAGTAAGTTTATTTGAAATTTATGTAAATATGTTTAAAATTAAGGTTTTTATTAATAAGTGTTATAAAAAGAAGTTAAATTTTTTAAATAAAATAAAATAATTTTTTTAATACATTTAATATCTTATTTTTATTTAAAAAAATTATTTTTATTTTTTTAACAAATATCGTTTAACAAAATCCTAAAATTAAAGATAAAAAACTTTTTCAAGCTAGCATTTATTCACGTACTACAATTTTATATAATGCCAGGCGTATCCTGTGTGGATGCGCCATTCTCTTTGGCACATCCTACGTGGATATGCCACTTAGGATGGCGTATTTTTAAAAGATACACCAAGAAATTTGGCGCAATAAAGACAATTACGTCATTTGACTTAGAGCAATCCATCCAAATGCAAACCGATCACAGGAATACCAGTTACAGTACCTATTATCCAAAGAGGAATCCTTCCAGTAGTATCGGCCATTTATCCCACTTTCCTCCACATTTGATCAAGTAGTCATGCTAGAGACATAGACAGTCATAGATAATTATGAAATGATATCCTTCCGAATGGGATAAGAGAATTCCTAATATATTTTTACTATTCCCTTTTCGTCTATTAATTGAAGAAATAATTTGAAAATAAAACAGCAAGTACAAAAATGAGTAATAACCCCCAGTAGAGACTGGTACGATTCAATTCAACATTTTGTTCGTTTGGGTTTGATTGTGTCGTAGCTCTATAATTCGGATTAGGTTTATCGTTGGATGAACTGCATTGCTGATATTGATCCCAAAAAAGAAACGGTGGGTACCGCTAGTCCGTGAACAGCCAACCATCGTACTGTAAAAATGGGATAGGTCCTATCTATGGTCATTGGAGCCTCCTAAAAAGATCTACTAAATTCATCGAGTTGTTCCAAAGGATCAAAACGGCCAGTTATTAATGGAATTCCTTGTCGGCTCTCTGTAAAATACTCGTTTGGGCGGGGGCTTCCAAATACATCGTAAGCTAAACCCGTGCTGACAAATAACCAACCCGCAATGAATAGGGAGGGTATAGTAATACTATGAATAATCCAGTATCGAATACTGGTAATAATATCAGCAAAAGAACGTTCTCCTGTGCTTCCAGACATGTCGAGCTCCACATATTCTTGTACAGTCAAAGGGCGATCGATTCCATAAAAGATGAGATCAGTAAGTAGAAATTTACTGAAATGAAATCTTTGTTAGATCGTCAATATTGTACCAAGGGTGTCTTTCGAGTATACCGAATCAGTATAGCTATCCTTCTTCTGACACAGCAACGAAATTTCACAATCAGTGGCGAGATCAAGTACTAGATAATTTCTTTCTTCTTTCCTTGTTGGTTGTCTCAATGTACTCAATAGAAAATTCCTCAAAGTTTGAGAGTATAAGAAATTTTTATAGTATAAGATGAGGCTTCTCCACATTATTAGCTTCAGACTAGAAACTGAGGATCAATTAAAAGGTGAATTCGACGGATTGGTTTCTAATAATTTATGAAGGAAATTATCATATTTCTACAATTCAATTAGATGCAAAATCTAGAAATCTACTTTTTGTGGTTGTCGAAGATGTTTTTTGTTGGAACCTCCTCTTTTTCTTTTATTAGACACAAAAAAAGGCTCTTTTTTCTTGGCTTAATTACAAGGATAGAGCTTTATATTAAAATTAAATATGGATGGAAAGACAAAAAAACTGCGGAACCCTAGTTTCGAGTGATCCGATACGCTTTTTCTTCTCGTTGTAGATATTAGAAAAATGCAACCTACTACTAAATCTAATGAGTTAAAATGAAAGTCAAAAAGTAAAGGGCATTCTAAGGTCACTCTTCTTTTGTTCTAAAATGAAAATAGAACAAATTAGATACAATAAAAAAAAGGGGGTTAAAATAGATATTTTTCCTATTTTCTTCCATATTAATTCAAAGTTGAATGAAGTTAAACAACAAAGTTCTTATTCTTTTTTTTTGTTTTAATATTCATTATTATTTTCATTATTTTAATTAGATTAGTTTACTCAACTCACGAGTTGCTCAATAAATCTGTTGATTTGGAATCACAGGATGGGTAGATGTCACAGATGATGAATTGATTTCTTACCTATGTCACTATATTTTTCTTCGTCTGTAATGATTGATGAATCAAAAATTTTCAATTGTATCTTTCAATGGTATTTTTGTTTATCTTCCTATTTTTTTTCTCAAAAATGGAAACTTAGGGACGTGCTTTATAAACATATGTATAAAAAAAAGAAAATATTTCATTTAGCTTCTTTATGCCCATTATAACTAGTTATTTCGGTTTTCTACTAGCGGCTTTAACTATAACCTCAGCTCTATTTATCGGTCTGAGTAAGATACGACTTATTTGATTTGAAATTATGAAATGAATTGGAAATTTTGGGATATTCTATAGTTCCTTACCGTGTCAATTTCCAATTCTTGGTCATTGAGATTAATGGTCAATACAGATTAATATTTAAGGATAGATATTACCTCCCCCTTTCCCTTTCAAACAAATTAAAATGATTGAAGTTTTTCTATTTGGAATTGTGTTAGGTCTCATTCCTATTACTTTGGCTGGATTATTCGTAACTGCATATTTACAATACCGGCGTGGTGATCAGTTGGACCTTTGATTAATTAACATCTCTTTGTTTATGGACCTCCTATTTCTTTGTTTTAATCCTAATCCACAGGAGGTCAAATTCATACTTTAGACTGCTGTTCAATTATTTCAGTGTCATTCTCGATATAACAAGAATGGAAATGGAATCACGCTCTGTAGGATTTGAACCTACGACATCGGGTTTTGGAGACCCGCGTTCTACCGAACTGAACTAAGAGCGCTTAATTTTCATAAAGAATTTTACGTGACCCCAATACATCGTGCATGCATATACTATATCAATATATATTGATATATTGATATTGAGTATGTATGTCCAATTTGAATCGTGATCCCTTGTTACTGCTCATACGATAACTAATAGTTAGGGATAGGGATGACAGGATTTGAACCCGTGACATTTTGTACCCAAAACAAACGCGCTACCAAGCTGCGCTACATCCCTTTCAATTGGTTTCCAGTGTCATTGGAAAGAATCTTTGTTTTGTTTTCCACATTTTTTCTTTTCTCCGTTGATATGATATATATATATATCATCCTGCTATTTTTTTTCTTTCTTTTTAGTTTCATATCCTATAATATAGGATATGAAACTAAAAAGAAAAATATTCTATAGATTCTATAGAACAAAGAATCTATAGAATAAGAATAAAATAAGAATATTTAATTAATTAATTAATTAAAAAATAGAATATATAGAGTATAATAATAAAAAGAATAATCTATAAAAATAAAAAGAATATTCTAGAATATAGAATTTCTACTCTATATAATAATAGTAATAGAATTAAGAATAATCAAATTCTTATAATAATCAAAATTATAATAATAAAAGACTTATTATATTATGAAATAAAAAGAAATAGGAAATTCCCCTAAAACGGAAAAATATTTTTAGGGAATGCTCGGGCAGAAATAGACCTTTTTTTTGTTAAAAAAAAAGATATCTAATGAATCGTTGTACATTTCAATTTGAATTAGGAATTCTGACGACAAATACAAGTGGTTATTAACTAAATAACCATCTGATCATATTCCTATATGTAATTATGTATTCAAATTTACAATAAAGAATAAAAAGAAGGAGGATTTTAAATGCGAGATCTAAAAACATATCTCTCCGTGGCACCAGTGGTAAGTACTCTATGGTTCGGGGCTTTAGCGGGCCTCTTGATAGAGATCAATCGTTTATTCCCAGATGCATTGATATTCCCCTTTTTTTCATTCTAGTTATTGGCACGGGAAGGGGTGAAGAAGATTAGAGATCCAATCAAATATCTGTGATTAACCCCCTCTTCTTTATTTCTTTTTTTTTTAGAATTAGAATAGAATAAGTTAGAAAAGAGAAAGAATAAAGGTGGATTCGGCCTCAGCGAAACTCGGAATCTGGCCCAGGCTTCAATTCCATTTCTATTAATAATAGAGTGAGACCAGAAATGGAAATGGAATGGCTAGGGCGGGGCAACAATATCATACAAGAGACTTAAATGAAAACTGAAATACTGTACTGTGATTCGAAATATAGTTCGAAATCATTGTATTACTTAATTATTACTGTACTATTGTACTATATTAATACTATATTAATTACTGTACTATATTAATTGGAACGAAATCTTTCATAATTTGATTTCAAATTCTCAACTTCTACTTTTTTTTCTTCCTTTCTTCTTCTTCGCTTCGAATCAGAAAATAGAAGAATTAAGTGAATCAAAAACCCAAAGGAGGTTCATGGCCAAGGGTAAAGATATCCGAATAACGGTTATTTTGGAATGTACCAGTTGTGCTCAAAATAGTTTTAATAAGGAATCAACAGGTATTTACAGATATATTACTCAAAAGAATCGACACAATACGCCTAGTCGATTGGAATTGAGAAAATTCTGTCCCTGTTGTTGCAAACATATGATTCACGCAGAGATAAAGAAATAGATCAAATTAATCGCGTCTGTGTCACCCTTCCAAAGGAACATGAAAAATGATCTATTTTTCATATATATTCTATAAATTATATATAGAACTTTTTATAACATATATTTCATTATATAACAACATATATTAAAAAAAAAAAATAATAAATAAATAAAAAGAAAAATATAAATAAAACAAATCCTTTTTTGTAAGAAATAGGATTTTCGGGATAGGAATAAACAAACTATGGATAAATCTAAGCGACTCTTTCTTAAATCCAAGCGATCTTTTCGTAGGCGTTTGCCCCCGATTCAATCGGGGGATCGAATTGATTATAAAAACATGAGTTTAATTAGTCGATTTATTAGTGAACAAGGAAAAATATTATCTAGACGCGTGAATAGATTGACCTTAAAACAACAACGATTAATTACGATTGCTATAAAACAAGCTCGTATTTTATCTTCGTTACCTTTTCTTAATAATGAAAAAAGATTTCTTAATAATGAAAAACAATTTGAAAAAAGCCAGTCGACCGCTAGAACTAGTACTACTGGTCTTAAAAAAAAAAAAAAATAACTCTTCAATTGAATTCAAATTTGAATCTAAACTCAAATCAAATGTGGATTGATGTTTTGTTCGAAAACTACGACAATCCAATTTGGGTTGTTGTGTTGTAAGAAAAAAAGATAATCGGTGAAGAAGAATAAATCTTTTTTTTTATTGAGCGTGGTTGTTCATTTTGATGATTTTATCATAATCAAATCATATGAATTCTATTTTATCATACAAATCTCTACTCTATTACCTTCCCGGAGTTCAGTCTCCGGGGAATTTTTATTTTATGATCTCGTTGGCAATCATAAAAAGACAATTTCCTTTTAATATAGCTATTTGTGCAACTATTTTACGATTAAGAAGCAATTGCCTCTTGTACAGATTATACATTAAATTATGATAACTGTGGTATATTTTTTTTGGATTCTTACCAATTACTGCATTTATTCGACTGATCCACAAACCGCGAAAATCTCTTTTTTTCCTATCTCTATCCCGATGAGCCGAAACCAAAGCTTTTATTTTTTGTTGAGTAATAGTTCGAGTAAGTCTTGAATGAGCCCCGCAAAAGCTTGAAGTAAATAAACGAATTTTTGTCCTCCGTTTCCGAACTATATATCCTCGTTTAATTCTGGTCATTGAATAAATGAGACTTTGATGAATAACTATTTGATTTCTTTTCTTTCAGTTATTCTTTTCCCCTTCCTAGTCTATTAATAACAAAAATATATTCTTCCAATGTATAAAATTAAAATTCCAAAGGCTTTTGCTACTATAACCAACCTTCCCAACCACGATTTTTTTTCTTTTTATTTCTAAGCATTTAACCTCGAAATAAGAAATTGTATTGATACTAGGTATCAAAAAAACATAGTAAATTAAATAGAAATAGAGAAAGAAATGGTGGGTTCCATCGTTTCTATAATTACTTTTTAAACGGCGAGGTCCTCTATATACACCGGAGCTCCTTCCTTCATTTAATCAATGTTATTGTTAACTTGTATAGTTCACACTCTTTGGCTCTACTCATGAAATATCTAGTAATAGGTCTTTCACAACGAAATCTAGCTATACAGTAACGGCATTTAAGTATGAAGATTAGCTGGGTAGTTGACCCTCTTAGTCCGTTCTTGCAAAAATAAGGGCATCATTTTTCCGCTTTTTAATTGAAATAGGATTTTCCCCGCTTAATCGATAACCATTTGCTACCAATGGGGAAGTCTTTCTCATCTTAAATTGCAAATTGAGGTGATTGGGTTTGCACCAATCGAAACCATAAATTTGATACACAATAGAAGAATATATATATATTTAATAGATTTTTTTAGATTTTTTTTTTAAGTTAAGATAGTGAATGAAAGAACTCCATTCACACTATCTTAACCGATCACCGATACTGGAATAATTTATTTCCTTTCTTTTTTTGTCTTAGTCTATGATCTGAACGAGTCGCACATACACCCTAATACACGTTCCTCGGCGCTGAGGGCATCCCCGAAGAGCGGGGGATTTCGTGACATTTCGGATTGGCTGTCTTGTGTTTCTAATAAGTTGTTTCATAGTTGGCATGGTGAGTCGTATAGATAATGAGCTGGTTTAGATCAATCCTAACCCGATTTAATGAATTAATTCATTAAATAGATTAATTCATTAAATCGGGTAATAAGATTAAGAAGATAAAAAAAAAAATAAAATCTCAAATCGTGTAGTTGCGAAAAATCCGTGGTGCAAATTTTTTATTCAACCGCTACAAGATCAACAATTCCGTGGGCTTGGGCTTCTGCTGCTGACATAAAAACATCCCTTTCCATGTCTTCGGATATAAGCCATAGGGGTTTGCCCGTTCTTTGTACATAAACCCTTGTGATAGTTTCGCGCAGTTTCAGTAGTTCTTCCGCTTCCAGGATAAATTCTCCGGTTTGTGCCTCATAAAAAGAACTAGCGGGTTGATGGATCATTACCCTGATGATAGAACATCATAAAGGTTTTCTCTATCTCGCATGATAAGGCGAGAGGAATAAATAATAATAAAAAAAAAAACAAACAAAGATAGAATTGAAGAACTGTACAGGCATCTTTTGCCTAAAGCATACGGCTTTACTATGAATTTATTTTGACCTTCCATCGAATAAATAGAAAATATACTGGGCCTATCAGACCCAGATCATTAAATGATCCAATAACCATCCCTCCTTTTTTAGAGTATTTCAAAAAATACTATGATGGTTCCCTTGCTTTTCAGCTTTCCATTTCTGTTATTCAGCAATTTCCAAGTTTCGTTTTTTTCATATTCTTTCATAACATAACATAAATAAATAAAATGAAACGAACCTTTTCTATACTATACTAATAAAATCTTACTCTAAATCAATTTTAGTATCTACTAGTATCAAATCATGATTGAATTCTTTTTTTTTTTCTAAACAAGTTAATTGAAGAAGTTGTATTGGGTCAATCAAATTCCCTCTCTTTTTTGTTTGTCCACTACTCCACTACGTATTATATCCAATAAATAAATAAATCCAATAAATAAATAAAATATTATATGTCATAAAGGTTCTAAGTTGGAAAAAAAATCGAAACTAAGCTAAGAATAGGATTCTTTCAGGAAGGGGATCAAGAAGTATTATTATATTTTGTAGAATATTTCTATTTCGACACAAGCAAGAAGGAATCGGACTCTAGGAAAAGACAAAAAATCCCTCCTAGAATCCCGTTTTCCCCATTTCTATTTCTACTGTGCTTAATATTCTCTGCCTATATTATTTTATGTTTAGTATCGAGTGGAATTTTCTTTTATATTCCAATAGAAAACTATTAATATATTTCTATTCTAGGACATTGAAATCTTAAAACAGTGACATAATTATACCGCTCTAATTTATTGGGGTTGAAAAAAAAACAAAGAAACAAAATCAAAAATAGTCTTGTCTTCTTCACAATATACATACTATGACTGACTAGTACTGCGCTACAAGGAATTCTCTAAATATCTTTAGAAAAAGACTAGAAAGAAGCAAATTTCATAATTTTTTGATTATACAGAATAGAATTACATAATTTATCAACAAAAATCCCAAAAGTCAAGCACTATTTATCAGTCATTTGGTCACAAACCCAAAGCAGGAACCCATAAGAGAGTTAATGAGAGTATGAGACTGTGAAACTTTCTTGAAATTGTCATTGGGGAAAACAACAAAATTTGCAATGGATGATCATGAATTTGCAGAGAAAGTTTTGCTGGCAAAAGGGGGAAAACTATCGAGTTGATGCTAATTAGTGAGTCCGCGTGGAGGAGGGGAGTGAAGGTGTTTCCAGGTAGTAGATGCTCACTTGTAACTCCCATAGAATCTGATTCATCGGTTCCAAGATTTGCCTCAATTTCTCTAATTAAATTACCCTGATGTAGAAGGAAGATTGAGAGAATAAGAATAAGCAATTGTATGCTAGAGCCATTGAGAGTGGGCAACCAATAAAGGGTAGAAGGAGCAGTTGAAACTGCTTTTACATGGGTTTTTTTGTTATGTAACTTTACAACTTTATCCTTATTTCAGTTTTTGGTTGTGTCAGTCAGTGAAATGCAGTTTGCACATATTAGTTAAGTTGAACTTTAGAAGAACAGAGTGTTGAGATCAAAAAGCACATTGCCTCTCTTACCGCATTGCTATTGTTGATGTAGTGGTCACAACCCAGACTCGACATAATAAGTGCATTTGTAAGCATAGCAACCACCTTTTGAGGACAGACAACAACCAAAGAGTTATAAACATGTTGTTTTCAAATATCCTGGTCATGCTCTATTACAATTGCCAAGTGATAATAGAATGTTGGTAACTGCATATTACAGGTTTATCTTATTATTTATTTATTTATTTATTGCTGGTTTTGTCTTCAAAGAGGGTAAAAGTATGCAGAATTATAAAATGCAGAATGTGTCAGAAGATTTAAATTAAACAACTCAAGTTACAATTAAAAAAAAAGTTACAATGTGATAGTGGGTAAAAGTATTTGGACCACAAACCTCAATAGTCTCACGCCACTCCTCCGCTGTCAACTGGAAAGAATAAATTATAGTATATAGAAGACAAAAACTGAAGCAATGCTTAGAACACTAATAGTTTGTTAGCCAAAAATCCAATGTCAGCAAAACCATAAATCAAAACTCAAAAATTGAAAATTGAAAAGGCAGCCACATATGTACAACGTGGCATTACTAAAAAGATGATGATACATAAAGAATTTTTGTTCAATTAATATTTTACTTTTACCTATTCTTTTCTAGAATAATATAACTAAAGTCTCACATTGAATAAATGTACTTTATTATCTTATTTAGTTGCATTACTTTGTCAACACCAAAGTTTCATATCGATTACGCTACGTAACAAAAATAACACTTGACCTATAAATAATTGAGTCTTCAGTGTCTTACGGGTGACATTTTTTACGTAAAAAGAGTGATTTGCGTTTGAATGGATTGTTCAAAGTCAAATGGCGTAATTGCCCTTGTTGCGCTAAGCTTCTTGGTGTATCCTTTGAAAATACGCTATCTTAGGTGGCGTATCCACGTAGAATGCGCCAAAGATGGTGGCGCATTCACGTAGGATACGCCAAGCGTGTTGGCATATCTTACGTGAATGCGCCACCCTCTTTGACGCATCCTACGTAAATCAGAAATTATTAAAAAATGTCACGTTAAATAAAAAAGTGACAATTTAGTATATAATTTTAAAAAAATGATATTTTGATAAATAATTAAAAAATGACAGTTAAATAAATAGTTTAAAAAAATAAAAGTTTAATAAACAGTTTGGTAAAAAAGCCGCGTTTTGCAGTTCAACTTCATCTGCATCGCCCTCTAATTGAGTTTCAGTTTTCGAACGCAGCACATCAAGTTCGGCTCCAACCGTCTTCTGCCTTTATTTTCTACAGCTTCTTCTTCCGCGGACGTGAGTAGAGAACTATGGAAGAAGAAAGAGAAACAAGAAAGTAGAAACAATGGAGAGAGGATCAAGCAAAACTGAGAATCTGAGCTAATAGTCACACGTTCACGTCTCACATCATTTCTTTCTTTTATTCAAACTTCTGGTACACGGTCCGCCACCTTTTTTTTCTTTCATTTTCTTCTTCGTTTTTCAGCATATTGTTTCTCTTTTTTTTAATGTCATTCTTCATTTTTTATATATACTTTTTGTTATTTTTTTCCAGTTATAACAATAAATAAATAAAATTAATGATTAGGACATTTTAAGAATTTCTTATTTGATTTATATATTTATTTATAATTTATGTTATTAAATTTATTAATATAATTTACTTATTATCTTATCCAAATTAATCAATCATTCAACCGGCCAAATTAATCGAATCATAATTTAAAAATCTTGTCAATCAAATCCCTGATTTGATTTTTAAATCATTGTCTTGGGTTATCGAGAAAAAGCTTAAAGATAAACCTCAAATACGCAAAATACTCTGGATTCTACAGCACCCATGGTCCCATGCTCGTCACACGAATTTTATTCCCATTGGATATTTGGAACTAGAATAGAACATAAGCAGGATAAAGGTTCTTCCATCTTTGCATTTTATGAACATAACTCTAGATACATTACATATTTCTCTGATCTAGCTACCGCCACTTTGTATCATTCTGAATAAACTCCCTCGTGCTTATACCTCCTGCTCCTAATACAATAATGGCATACAAGCTGCTGCACTTTCATAAGTTATCATCAAGAATAGTGGACATCAGCAGCCCTTGCACGAAATCAAATCTCCGAGCCTTCTCCACTTGATCCTTGTCTGACAGCTGTAACTGTTGAGGTTTTCTGTAATAATACACTATAGTCAGACTAGATTGGAAGAAGTTTTGGACTAGTTCCGAATGACATAAAAAGAAAGAATCAGCTGTTAAGGCAGTCTGACAAGTGCTAAAATGATCATATTAAAGCCCTGGTATCCAAACATGAAATCAAGGTATCACTCCTGATGATGACACTCACTACATTTCATCATTTACTTTCGCGAAACAAAATGGCCACATATTTAACCACATACAGAATATAACAAATTACTACCTATAACACCTGCACATACATCCAAAACTAAAACTTTCATACAAATAAACCTAAATTTCTCGTTCATTTGTCAAACAAAGTAAAGCTTAATCAAACAACAATATCAACACTCGTACCTTTCCAAGAAATCTTCTTTTGAGCTTTCTTTTACTAAGGCAGCTTCGACGGAAGGACAAGGCTGTACGCTCACAGGTTCATCAGCTACAACAGGGTTAAAAATAAATGATGAAAGCAAAGGATCAGGCTCAGAATTGGGGGAAGCTATGTAGGAAGACCCTCCAAGAAGGGACTGCAAGGCTCCTTCTCGCAACTCTTTTCTCAATATAGAAAATGTTGAACTAGAGCCTCCTTTCCTGACCCTTCTTTTGCGCTGCACGTAATTTCTTGTTATGGAAAAACTTTAAAGTCTCCAGTCTGACACAGTTATAGAAACTAAACCAAGCAAGCAATCCAAAAAATTTGGCCAAAATAATTGTACTTGTAATGAAGTAGTTATATGAGGCAATACAAATATAAAATGGGTTCACCTGACACAATAGGTTGTTTTATATATGTATTTACATTGATAGAACAGAGACAGCAAATATAAAATTATATGGAAAGAACGGGATCTTCAGGGAGTAGGAGACAGCACAAGATATTAGCATTTAACAATGCTAAAATCACTAGAATAACTACACACAATGATTAGCTGCATTAGACAACTTCATCAGATAAAGCATTCTTATGAGGCAAATAACCACTATTTTTCATTTCAAATAAACTAACCAAATGCTTGCTGAATAGAAACATACTTGAGTGTTCTGTTTGGTTCATTGAAATCTATCATACTCTTTAAGCAGCTAAGAAATTATACTGATGGTTGATATATAAATTTTTGGCATAACATTTCACTATTGCAGAGTCCTTTTTTCCGGGGGGGAAGGGGTAAAATGTGTATATTGAAGTTTTCATTTTCCCACAAATTTATCTCCGTTATATATGCACAAATTTTTTCAACTTCATGAGTGTCAAAGAATTCACATGCCTATTTAAAATTATGGAATAACTGAAGTAGAAAGAAATTTTTATCCACAAATTTATTTTTTCCCCGAACAGATCAAGTGTACAAAGTCATCTGGCTGCTGCATCAAAATGAGCATGGGTCTAATTTAAAGAGAAATTGAAACATGAAGAACAAAAATAACAGACAAACCAACTTGCAAAAAGGATATTTTTAAAAAATTCCCATGTTGCATGGTAATATGACCAACAAGATCCATTCCCACCTTTTTTCCACAAACTGGACACACCTGAAAATGTACCCAATCCAAGCAATAATCAGTCAGTAGATAAACAACAAAAACAATAACACTTCAGATAATGAAATACTCCTAAGAATACTTTAAAAATTAGGGGGAAAACACTGCATCCTACGTAAATATGTCTCACAAATAACAAGCACCACAAATGTAGGCTTGTGCATCAAACAAAAATTTGTCAAAAAGTAACACAACTTGGACAAGAACCCATATTCCTCTCCACGTACCAAGTATACCCACTCACTCATCTAGTGGTCATCCTCACTAATACAAACTGGGAGAAATTCTAAGCTACTCTCAGAGTAATACTCTATGTCATTTTATAACCATTCAGATCTGATTTTAAAATATTTAAATTTCAATCCAACCGCCTGTATGGTTATTAGATGCCAAGTGTTGTAATTTTGGTGGAGTAGTGTATTGCTCCAAGAGTGTAGAAGAACTTCTCTACAAACTGGACCACTTCTCAAACTCATATTCGATTATCCACAAGTTGTAACAATGCAGCCAAAAAAAAAAAAAACTTTCTGGAAGATAATAAAGTGACTGTTACAGACACCACACAAGCATATTATTTTCCCTTAGTAGGGTTACAATTTTGTTCTGCAGGAAACAACAAAATTTCTCTGGTCCTCCCTTTATATGCTTCTTTCCATTTAATATTTTAATCTCTTGGATATGATGGAGGAATAGGGAGCAGAAATAATCTACAATTCTTCCTGATTATTATTCCTACTACTTCGTAACCATAAATAAAAGGTCAGTATTTCAATTGGAAATGAAAATGGATACCCCATTCTTGGCTTCGAGAGGGTGCTCCTCGTCAATGTGGCAACAAAGGCCAACGACGTCGTAATCCTCGGCGCAGAAAGGACAGAGGAACTCCGCCCTGAAATCATCGACCCCGTCAGTATCCTCATGCCCACCCAAATACAGATCTGCAACACACACCAATTCCACACACAAAATCGTTATCATTATATTATAATAATAATAATAATAATAATAATTAACAAACAAAAAAAATCCGCGACTTTCTCGGGAAACAAACGGAATAGGTTTGAGAGAAGAAGTTACCAGATCGAGAATGATAGCGGCGTGAAGAGTTCGAGAGACGGGCAGAAATCCAGGAATCGGAGTCCATTTTGGAGTGACGTTGATTTGGATAGTGGAAATTGGAGTGCGTCAACGATGAAACCCTAAGATGGAGATGGAGAAGAGTGGAGAAAGAGAAAGTAGAGAGAGATAGACAGTCTCCACCGACCTTCGGGCACGAGAGAGAGAGAGAGAGTGTGTGTGTGTGTGTTGGCTTCTGTTTTTTATTTTTATTTTTATGGAGGATGCTATGCTATACGTGGAGAATGGACACGTGTTTCATGTCCAATTTCGGAAATGCCCTTAACTACCTTTTCCGGTAAGCCTTTCTGGAAACGCGGGAACGTTGGCTACCTCCGGGTTTTTATAACTCTCTAATATTTTACAGAGCAACGACCTTGCAAGAAGCTCTCGTAGCTCAGTTGGTTAGAGCACCCGTTTAGTAAGCGGGAGGTCTTGAGTTCGACTCTCAACGAGAGCAATATCAAATTTTGGTTTCCAATTAAACATATTTTAATCCTAATATTCTAAAAAGTACTTCTGAATGGGTTTTATCCCCTTCACTCTAGATAAATAGTAGATATGTGATATCTATGATTTGCTCCGAAGTCTAAACAGTAAACACTCTCGCTAGTATATGTATATATATATATATATATGTTTACCAAAATTTTTACATAACATTCTCACATTATATTTTTTAAACTAATAAAATAAGAAAAACATTCTCTAATCCCTACTATATGCATGTTTAGTTTAACCATAATTTTTACAATCCATTCTTATATCACTTCTTTTTTTAAATAATAAAAAAACACATTTCAATATCTTATCTTTCTATTTTCTTTTCTCAAAAAAATAATGTACAGAAAAGTATAAAAAAATTAGTGTGAATTAATCATTTTTATGTTTAGTTTGGTCCCAAACCACATTTAGCTTGTATTTTTTAAACCCCAAAACTACGGTTTGAGTAAAAGCTATGAGAGACAAGTTTTTGTCCAAACCATAGTTTGGGACTTTCCAGAAACCAAACCAAACATGCTATATATCCCTATTTGCGTACTCCATTGTTTAGGATTTCTTCAACGTTTAGCAACATATCTGAGCTTCCTAAGTCGTAACAATGATAGGTTGGAATTTAAGGGAATGAAGGACACAAAACTTACTCATGATCCCATGGCACGCTAATAAAAGCAGGTAAAAAAAGGCCCACGAGAAATCATAGGAATAGCATTTTTTTTTAACTGAAGTGTGAATAATGAAATTCTATATTAATAAGTAATAGATTAAGTGAAAAAATCTATAAATTTAAAACCTTAAGATTTTTAGTCAACTTGTGGTATGAGTGGAGTGAATTTTTCCCTTAGAACACATTCATTCTTGGTAGCACCAGTCAGTGTCACCATGCACGCCCCCATTCTCTCTCCGTCTCAGTTCACCGCCATTGGACCTTTCTTTTCACCCACCATGGTCTTCCAACTATTTGGTTATCCTCCTTCGGATAGACAGTGACCAAAAACAGAAGGCCATATATACTATTATTACTCAATTAATAGAAAGGTCCAATTCTGTCCAAACAGTATAAAGCAATCAAATCCGAAAAAATCATATCGATCTCTGTTTCTAATGAACATATGGCCAAAAAGATGAACCCAAAGATTACGCATACCCGTTCAAATGAAACACAAGTTGTACCTCACTACCACTTAAAAATGCGTCCAAAGAAGACTCAAAAAGATTCTTGGGTAGGTAATCCTAACCTCGTGCTAGGACAATAAGACCATTGAGCTGTGATCGTGATTTGCTGTGCTAACCATTCACTAATCCTAAAAAAATGGCCAACCTTTATGGAATTGAACATGATGAAGTGATGATTATGGGTACAGGGTCTGCTTTATGAATTTTGAATGCTTGTGACAACTTCGTTTTTTAGGGTGATAATGCGATGGGTTTGTAATGTCTCTCGTCTCAATGGGCTTGCAATGGTTAAAATTGTTGGCCGCTGGCCTTATCTAGAGTTTTAATTAGGTTTAACGAAGTTAAGTTATGTTTGGTGCACATGATAGTATAGTATAAGATAAGATGATAAGATAGTATAAAATATAATAGTATAATTAATAGGATAAGAGATAATCCTATTTTTTGTTTGATAACAAAATGATAAATTAGCTTATTATATAATATTTTTTAAGACCAAAATATCATTTAGTATAAAAATTAAAATAATTAAAAAACAATAATAAAAAACTTTATGGTGGTGGTGGTGGTGGTAGTGGTGGTGGTGGTGGTGTGGCCAGCGGTGGCGACAATACTAGTAGTAGTGGGGGTGGCAATGGGGGGTGGTGGTGGAGGTGGGGGTGGCGGGCACAGCGGTGCCGATGGTGGTGGTGGTGGTGGTGGTGGGGGTGGCGGCGGCGGTGATGGTGGCGGTGGCGGTGGCGGTGGTTGGTGGTGGTAGTGGTGGCGGTGGTGGTGGCAATGAGCCATGAATAGCGGCCAAAATGAGAGGAGTGATAAAAATGAAATTGAGGATAAGATTGAAATAGAAATCTTATCATGTCTTATCATGTATTAGAAGAGAGGATAAAATTATCAGCTTAGAATAAGATAAAATGACTTGACCTGATTTCATTATACTATCAGTTGAATACACCAAACATTGAATAAGATCTAAGTGTATTAGCTTATATTATCATATCTTCTTTATACGATGCACCAAACGTAACCTTAATCTTCTAAATACAAATAAGTAGTAGGCTACGGAAAATAATGTTGCCTTCTATATATTGATAATAAATATAGAAATCAATTAATCAAAATGATCCTCACAGATAAATAAAAACAATAACACTACATATGTAAGTTGTAATGAAACAAGACGTTAGTTAGCTTCAACTCTTCTTGCTATTCAACTTGATTGTCTCGGCGCTAAAAGATCTTTCCAATAAGTCACTCACTGATAGATTGCAGTCCTGTATAAACCTCCAAAATATTGCTGATAGCAAGTTCACATCTGACATGGCCCTGTGATGTGAACCTTCCAGTGTGAATCCATAGTGTTTAGCAAGTGCTAATAGTGATACTGAGCCCCTTGACCCTGTATATATATGAAATAATAATCATCAACACCGTCATTAAGAACAAGTTGTAAAGGAAGAAGTGAAATCGCCTTACCTTTCAATTTCATTGCATCACGTGCCAGATGCCATGAGTCTACAAATACCCAGTCAGAAGGAAAATGATGTGAGTTTCGGTCAAATTCGTTGAACAAGAATGGTACATCAAAGTTACGTGCTTTGTGAGCAACAAATAAAGGACGCTCTCCAGGTAATAGGCGGCTTTTAATATACTCTAATAGAATTGGGATCAGCTCCTCCATCCTGAAGATAAAGTTTTACAAAGAATGCATAAACACTGTTTATCAAAGTAACATCATATTAAATTTAATCATAAAACTAATTCCTAATATAACAGTTCTTGTCGTCACCATCTAATTGCAAACGGCAACACATTTGAAGTGCCTTAGAAAAATGAGAGCAACGATAGAATTATTCCAAGAATTAAATTGTTTATTTACTCAATTTTTTTTAAATAATTATGTGGTTGGTTGGTACTTTGGTTGAGTAAGTGAAAAGTGGATAAGTGAAAAATAGAGGACCTGAGTGAAAATTATTTTCAACCAAAGAGTGTAAAAATGAATTCATTTAATTTTATGTTTCACGTCTTTCATCTTCTTATATTTTTGTTGTAACAAACAAGCTTAATTAAAGTCATTTTCATTCTAAATTTTTCACTTTCTCACTTTCCAACTGCTCAACCGATCGACAACAAAGTATAAATTTTTTTTTGTTTACATGGCTAATAAAGGGTGCAAATCACATATATCTAACAAAACATGAATATTAACATAATGCAAGTGAAAGAATAGCAAACCTCGGGACACCCGGTTGCTTCACCATCTCAGTAGTTATACCATGAATAATAGAATTTGGAACAACCTGTTCAGGGTTTACCAGGGTTCTGAAACAACTATTCTTGCCTCCTTGTTGATCCCGAATTGCAATTTCAATAATACGTTCTCTCTTTCTGCTAAATCCAGTGGTTTCAATATCAATTACAAACACTCTCACAGCATGCTTCGAGTTTTGATCTACCAAAATTCCTTCTTCTTCAGCATCAAAGATTTCTATGCTAGTAAAATTGTTCGATCTTGAATAACTTTTGGGGATTGATACATCGATTGAATACATGAATACTTGGCTTCCCATACTTGGTATCCTGAGTTTAGCACTTGTAGTCCTGCATTCAGTTCCAGCTAGGGGTGGGCATAAAACCCAAAAAAACTGAACCACTCCATAAACTGAACCAAACTTAACCATTTAAAACCGTTTGAGAAAGAACCAGTTCTCATAATTGAACCGTTTTTAATATGTTTACAAATCGGTTAACCAATTTCCAATTCAATCCAGTTAACTTCATTGAACTGAACCCCATTACACAAATTCACATTTCAATATCAAATTCCCAATTTCACCGACGAACCCTAGTCCCTTTTCTTCCATCTACGAGCAACGTAACACGATCTGGATACGCTCTGTTCATCATTCTTCGCAGCACTCTATTCATCTTCAAATTTTCTCCATCGATTTGGATCGCGGTCGCATCTCAATCAGTTTTAAGATCCTTTTGCAATCTCAGCCTCCTTTTGATTTGTGAAAGGTAAAAAACGAATCTTCGTTTCATTTCATTTTACGCTCTCTCAGATCTGAAAATTTGTTGAGTCTCTCTCATTACTCTTTCTTCGAATCACTCTTCGGATATATCACTATATGATGATACTCTCTCATTATTTCTTGCGTAATCGTTGTTAACTGCTTGATTTGCATGTCTTTTTATTTGTTTTGATTTTTGATTGTGCTTGTAAAATTTTTCTGGTAATTTTGTTTCTAGTTTCTACTCAAATCTGAAGTTGAGATTTTTCTCGGTGATTAGTGAAAATTGTACTCTCTACCCTTCTCTAGTTGATCGTGAATTTTTCTGGTAATGAAGGATGCATTTTTCTTGTTTGTTTTCTGAGTTGTACTCTCTACCCTTCTCTAGTTGAGATTTGCGTCCCTTGTTTGTTCTTGTTGGTCTTGTATTCTTGTGACTCCTTATGATCTTTGTTCTTCTTTTTGTTGCTTAGTTGTATTTGGGGTTGCCTTGGTTTCTTCAGGCATTCTATGACAAGTCTCCGAGCTTGTTGACTCTTTTTTTGTGTTGATCTTTCTGCGATTTTCTGCTTTAATCTTAATCACTTTTTTACATGTCTCCTTCTTTCATCTTACTCTGCTTTTTTCTCTCTCTCTCTCTCTTTTCTACTACATCTACTAATAGCCCGATTTTGATGCTTGTTCACCTTGTCGACTTTTGACCGATACATAATAGCTTCCTCCTCTCAGTAAAGTGGGGCAATGAATTCATAGTTTCTGTTTGACTATGAAATTAAATAAACTTTGGACTTTTGACTTTTGACTTTTGACTGAAAATAAGACTTAATCATACGCCCCAATCTGAATTTGTTCCAAAACCGACTTATGTCAGTATAATGAATTCAAAATTTTAAGAACATACACAGATACCCACATACAGACACCCACTTAGTGGACAAGCTTGAACCATTGACAGGTCTGTTTCTCTATCTGATATGTTTGTTTTATAAGCTATATATATAATACTTTAATATTAGAAGTGAGATCTTGATCTGAATTTTGATTTTAATAGCAATGAAAATGAAGAGAAAACATGTAAAGATTAGATTCTCCGAGGTAATTTTTATCATGTCATATTCAAACCTCTTTATGAATACCCTAGGCTAAGTGCAAAGCTCAAGCTCAGCTCTGCAGGAATTGAACAACTACCTGGGACATTGGTCTATTATTATTATATTTATTAATTTCAGTCTACATGAGCCAGTCTACATGTGATTTCACCGTTGTGATTCATGTGTATCCTAGCTAATTCCATTCAGAAAATCTCAGTTCAGTGGTTAACACAACCATTTTGGATGCTCACTAAAACGACAGACTTACAATTGAATTCTAATTACCCATTCTGTGAGAGTAAAGTCGGCCATTTTACAAGACAACCCCTAAAATTAACAATAAATTACTTAATTGGTCATTAACCATATTTGCTGACCTTGATGTCAATTCGCATGCTGTTGTAGTTGGATTTTTGGTTAAAGTGGGGCTTGATTCTACGATAGACTAGGCTAAGTTAAGGTTGGCCTTTGGGTGCAGAGGTTTATCTTTTGAGCTTTTGATGTTTCCTGTTGATTTGAGCACCAGTTATGCAATTTTAGAGCATCTATAGATATTTTGTAAATTAGATCTCTAATTTTGTGGGTTAGGGAAGGATTGATCCATGGGTCGACCTATATATATATATATATATATATATATATATATATATATATATATATATATATATATATATATGTAGACTATATTATTCTCATTGAAGTAATGTTCATTTACCTAACTTCTTCACCATTTCCTATGTGAAGGAGATGGAGATTTTGAAAATAATTGATGTTGAGGTTAATAATTGACATCTTAATTTATATACGATGTCATCAATAGGTGATCAAAATGACTTTTCGGTCCTCGTAGACAAGAGCATCTGGTTTCTACTCCACTAGTTGTCTCGACATCACTTTGGTGTGCTACCGCCTCGCATGATGGGCGTAGAAATCGGTCTCGAGGCTTGGAAGCATTTTTTCTCGAGTCTAGTTCGATAAGAGAGCTAGATGCAATTATTGTGGTATCTTGATCAAATATGATAACTTAACAAGTGCCATGCGTTCTCATTTGAAGATATGCAAGGATAATCCGGATAATGACGAAACAAAAGGCAAAAATCGGTTCCATCCTCAATGGGGACTGCAAGGCATGTTGTTTCTTCTCCTTTATATGCCAAATTTGACCAAGAGGCTTGTCGGAATGAACTCGTAAAGATGTTCGTGGTAGCTGAGCTCCCTTTTCGATTTGTGGAGAATGAAGCTTTTCGGAAGTACACGAATGTGTTGCAACCAAGATTCAGTATCTCCTCACACACTACATTAGCGCGTGACATTTTCACGCTATGGGATACAGAAAGAACGAACTTGAAGAAGTTTCTTTCAATACATTGTCAAAAAGTTTACCTCACTACTGACTCATGGACTTCATGTCAAAATATGAGTTATATGTGTTTGACTGCCCATTTCATTGATAATAATTGGGGACTTCATAAGAAGATTCTGAATTTCTGCCAAGTCACAAATCATTTAGGAGAGGTTATGGCCAAGACTGTTGAGATGCACTTGAGTCGTTGGGAGTTGAATCGCATTTTCAGTTTGACAGTTGATAATGCTTCGTCAAATGATGTCGGGATTCAACATCTAAAAAGGAGGTTAGCATCTTAGAATAGCTTAGTTCTGAAGGGAGATTACATTCATATGCGTTGTTGTGCGCATATTCTGAATTTGATTGTGAAGGAGGGGTTGAAAGAGATTGATGATTCTGTTTTGAGAATCCGCGAGGCAAAGTGAAGTACATAAGATCTTCTCCTTCTAGATTAAATAAATTCAAGGCATGTGTTGAGCGAGAGAAGATTGATTATAAGGGTCTAGTTTGCTTAGATGTTGAAACTAGGTGGAATTCGACCTATCTTATGTTGGAGGCAGCTTTGAAGCACCGAAATGCATTTGAGGAGCTGGAGATGCTGGACAAGAAATATGTTGATGAGTTAGAAAAAGGGAAGGGTGTGCCTACATATGAAGATTGGGATTATGCTTGCTTAATTTTACCATTTTTGAAGATCTTCTATGATGCGACTTTGCGCATTTCTGGTACTTCTTATGTTACCAGCAATATATATATGCAAGCAGTATTTGGAATTGGGAAGAGGATCCGGCAATCTTGTGGCTCCGAGGATATAAGTGTAAGTATGATGGCTGAAAGGATGAAGAAGAAATACGACAAATATTGGGGAAATCCCAATAGTCTAAACATGTTGTTGTTAATTGTCGTTGTATTTGATCCTAGGTATAAACAAGGATATGTCAATTGGTCAATTAGTCAGATCTTTGATTTGGACGAGGCCGTTAAATTGCAAGATAAATTGGATTCTTGTTTGGAGTTACTTTTTGAGGAATATAATAGTCAGGAGGGGGGGTCTCAAAGTGATACACAAGAAGCACGAGTTGTTGAAACTGATGATGATGATCCATTTTGTTGGAATCAATTTTTAAAATCAACTGGGTGCAAATCGAATGCCAAATCTGAGCTAAAGAAATATTTGAAGGAAGATTTAGAGACCAATCCAGACTTGGATATTCTAAGTTGGTGGAGGGTAAATTCAAGTCGATTTCCGATCCTTGCAAACATCGCTCGGGAGGTGTTGACCATACCTGTCTCCACTGTAACCTCTGAGTCTGCATTTAGTACGGAGGAAGGGTGCTTGATCCTTATCGTAGTTCCCTAACACCTAAAATGGTGGAAGCACTTGTCTGCACACAAGATTGGCTGAAAGGAACACCCTTCTCATTGCTTTCTAAAGAGGACTTTGAGCAGCTTGAGAGATTTGAGCAAGGTAAGTTAATATTAATGTTCTCCATTTATGTTATTATTTATTGCTTTTTATACTATGTTTTCATAAGTAATGAGATGTTGTTGTTCTTTTTTGCAGAGATGGTTTCTCAACAAGATGTTCCTTATACTTCTGCTATTTCTCTTGATGATTGAAGGGGATACATTTTTCTATATTTATTTTACTGCTATTTCTTATCTTAGGATAATTGTGTATTGGACAGAGTTTGTAACTTTGTATTATAAAACAATACGTTTTATCTTGTTTTACTGCTATACAGTTCGACAACTTTGTATTATCATGTTTTTTTATATTGGTTCTATTACTTGGTTGTTTTAATCTTGATTCTGCTATGCATTTGTTAACTTTGGTATTGTAAATAACTTGAGACTTCATGTACTTGCTGACAAACTACTTAGATAATATATCTAATTATTTGATTAGGATATGATTTTTAACTCTTATTTTTTGTAACAGGAAGATGGATTTGATTTGCCATGGGATTTCCGGCTGGTGATTTTAGCTCTGAAATTTTTGGATACATTGAGGTATATATATACCCAGTCAGTCTTAACTGGGAATAAAAGGAATAAGAGGATACTATTAACTTGGAAAGTGATAGGTGCCTGTCAATACCCTTTTATACCAGATGCCCGAGGGACCAATTGCAACCAAGAATTGGAACCTATCATCAATACTAAGTACTCCCACATTCTTAGGGTCCCTTTTTGGACAGAGAAGGGGATCCTCCATCAATTGGTTTCCCGTTTTGATACTTACCCTTACCCAGAAAGATTTGCCCAAGCACTTGCAATTTATATCTTCATTTCATTTCTTCCTGCCCCCTCTTCAGAAAAACTTATATTATAAATATCCATAATAAATGAAGGCGACCATAGCTCATGCTTTGGAGAAGACCAAATACGAGGATTCAGATGCCAAATGGAAGGAGTTTGATGAAAAGTACCACTTTTCATGTCAGTTCACAGCTGACATGATCTCAATGAATGCAGCTGATTTCATCATAACTAGCACATACCAAGAGATTGCTGGAAGGTAGGCCTTTTCGTTTGACTTGAGCCATACATTCTTATGAACACTCTTATGGTTAAAATTACCAACAAAGTAACTTGACTATGTTGTATTATCAGCAAGGATAGGGCAGGACAGTATGAAACCCACACCGCATTTACCATGCCTGGACTTTGTCGTGTAGTCTCTGGCATCAAAGTCTTTGATCCAAAGTTCAACATTGCTGCTCCTTCAACTTGGGTTAGTTTGAGTCAGGTTATTTTTAAATTGGGTTAGATTGACTTGTATGAGTTTTAAATTGATATTTTGTTAATTTAATTTATTCTTATGTAATATTAATGGGTCACATTAACCTAACTCTTGGTGCTTACATTAAGGGATGTGATTAGCTATGCCTTCACAGAGGGTGAAGAGGTCGCTGCTGCAGTCTCAGATCTTAGCCCACTGCTAGCGCTTGCTATTGTCCTCAATGCCATTCAGCCCGTCTTATCTGGTAATTAATTCATATATATGCTCAAACCTCAAAAAGTGATTCTGATATTTCAAGTTTAAACACTAAGATAAGCAGGGCTTTGAACAAATTGAATTCTGGTAATTTCTGCTACAAATATCACTTTTGATATATATTATGATGGTTGCAATGTTAACTAATTGAGTTTCAAATTTTAAAACTGAATGTTCAAATGCTCTTGGGAAAGCTTTTTCTGAACTTGGGATGAAAAACCGATTCAGAGAATCATTTTGAACCTAGGTTTTGAACTGTTCAAAATCGATTTATCAAACCCAAACTGGTTTTTGAACCTAAGGTTTCAAATCCAAACCGGGTTTCAACCGCTTTCAAACCTAAACCGGTTTTCGAACCTGCCCAAACCTAAATCGATTTTAAACGGTTCAAACCTGCTCAAACCGCTTTCAACCTAAACCGGTTCGGCCCCAGAAGAAAACTGGTTCGGTTTAAAAACTGAATCATTTTACCAGTTCGGTTCGATTCGGTTCGATTTTCATGTCGAACCGAACCATGCCCACCCCTAGTTCCAGCTGCCATATAAAGCGAAATGCATCTCCTGCTATAACGACCACAATAAGACTCATTACTACTGTATACAATCAACTTGCGTTGAAAATTGCTCTTATGCATGAATCTTAACATTCTAAAGTTTGCTTTCCAACACGTTCCCAGGACTGTGGACCCAACCAAAGATAGAATGCCCATGCTGCAACTTGACATGTGGGTTTAGTTTAACTGAAACAGAAATAATGAACTCTCTTAGTAAATCCCCATATAAATTAACATAATTGAATGACTTCAAAATGAAAAATACACATGGAAAATACTTAACATGAGAAATTCTTGCCTAAACTATGAGTATTTAGTTGGGTGCACCAAGTTAATTATGATTTAATATTTTTATAGATAATTGTGTTACACAATTAATTTTATAAAAATTAATAAAAATATTAAATTTTGATTAGTCTGATATACCCAATTATGATACTAATAGTTTAAGTAAGAATTTATCCACTTAACATATATATCATCCTAACATTACATGCCAACGCGTTCCTTAACAACAATAAAGTTAAGATCGAACCAGCGACAACGTCAATTGTAATAATAATATTTACTTCGTTTTATACTTTATAGTTTAGATTATCTTGTACAAGCCCAACCGAACTTTCAAGTGTTAATTTATTGGGTTCTAACACGACGAAATCTCGACGATAAACTCAACTGTTTCATTCAAACACACAAAAATTGGAGACACTTAACAGCAAAATGACAAAATCTACGTACACGCAGATGTTCAATACTATATCACTGAAGGGGTAGGCAAATAAATCTGAGAAAACCAATACAAACATCAACAGAATGAAAAAAAAAAAAAGTGTAATACACTTTTTTCACACTGCAAGGAAACAAAGCTAAACCTAAAAACTAGAAAGGAAACATACCTGGTGGAACTCAAAGAGTAAGAGATCACGGGGAAGAAGAGCAGCAGTTTGCATATATGGTTGAGTCAGAATGAGATATCACAAGTATATATATTAGTGTGAGACTGGGCATGTGGAGGCCCCATAGATGGAAATGTATGCTTGTGTGGGAGTACGTGGAGCGAGAAGAAGCCAATGCGGAGGTTATACTACATTGTGGCCCCAAATTCTGCGGCTTGTGCGCTTTTACTCTGTTCATTGTTCTTCAACAATCAAGGTCCAAGGAGAAGGATATGGTTTTTAATTTTGGGACATCATAATCTTTGAATAAGCCTCTTTTTAAAGTGAACTTGCATATAAATTAAACAAGTAAACATACATTCATCTTTAATTATTTAGTGAATCAATATTATAATCTACTTTAGACGTAATTAATGATTTATTTATTTTACAAACAAATTAACTTTAAATATGTTTTTTCATAATCTTTGTAGCATGAGGGATTTATGTAATCTACTAATCCTTCAAATCCAGATTTAATAATAAACAAATAAGATTTATTTCCGTATTTTGATTACATGATTACTAATGAGTTTACTCCAAGCAGGTTTTTAAGATTTAGTCCTCAGCATCTGAATTTTAAAAATTAATTTCAACAATTATTTTTTTATCTCTTTTCTATTTTTATTTAAGAATCAATAGATGAATGCATGATTTAAAATTTAATTATAACTATAGATAAAAGTCATAAAGAAAATGAATTATTTTAAAATTAGATAGGGATCATTAAATTTTTTTCATGTTGAAGAGATGATTCTTCCCTATAAAACGAAACTGTAATGGGCCATGTATTTCAAGTTCAGCCCAAGCTTTAGTTAAAAGAACAGGCCTAAAGGTCAGCCTGACAAGACAAAGCAAATGACACGAAAGTCATGGCTCGAAATAAAGAAAGAGTGCATGCCACATTCACAAGATGAGAAGATGCGATAGATATCACTTGTCATTATTTTTTGTCTTTTTTATCTTTTTTTATTTAAATTTTAATAAGTATAAAATAAATTAAATAAAAAAATATAATTAAATTTAAAATACTAATCAAAATTTAAGTAAAATGACAAAAAAAATAAAAACAGATAATCCTCATTCTCATAAGAGCTATTTGTATTTTGTAGTACATAATATTTGGTCTGATGCCATTATGTTTTGGCAGCTGTATAGCCAATAATTATCGATCTCGATTTTTTTACCATACTCTTCTTTATACTATTTTTTACACCACTACCACATCCCCTATTTTAATGACAAAATTTCTCATTCAGTTTCTTTCACTTCTCACACGTGCAGCTCATCTCATTCTTTCTTGTTCTAAATTTTGAAGTTGTAGGAAGCTCATCTCATTCTTTCTCTACTCTTCTCAAGACGCAAAGAAGGATATGAATTGGAAACTTAGGGTCAATTTAGGAAATCCAAGTTTCAAATTCAGGGTGCAAGAGGATGATGAGAAGCATGGGAATGATGGCGGTGGAGGAGGTGGCGATAATGGTAATGGCAAGGTTGGTTTGATGTATTTTGCAGCCCACACTCTGTTCATAGAGCACATGCTGGTGAAAGTGAGAGTAGCCTGATGAAATTTCTCGTTTTTAGTTTGGGAACAGATTTGCTCTGTTTTAGATTTGGATTAGAATTAAATCTGTTTGCTAGTTTATCGGGAAGTTGGTTTCAGAATGTGGTTCATTTTTAGCTTGTATTCAAACCCATTATCACATTAACGTTGAGAAACGATTGCCTGTGAAAATCGTGTGCTCCCATGCCCTGCTCCACGTTCGTTGAGCTTTGTGATGGGCAGAGCTTTATAAATTGAATGTGTTGCTCTCTGTTTTGGGTCACTAAGCTTGCTCCTCTATTCAAAAAATCAAACACCATCGAGTTTGAGCGAGTAAGGGCTTGGAAAGCCAAGCAGATACCGGGTCAGAGGTGTGTGAACAAATTTCAACTTGCAATGGTTGGAGGTATGTGTTCTTGATCCATTTTGCTTCACCTGTGTTGATCTTAATGTGTTTTGTAAATCCTTAACATGTTTAGATCAATAATTTCAGTCCATTATTTGGTATTAGAGCATGAATATACCTCTGCCTTGCTTACTGTTTGTTCTTTTGGATTTCGGATTTCTGAATATGGCATTGTGTTTTAGACGTTTTAATCCAAACAAAAAATCAGAAATCAAAATGAAATCAATTTTCTAAGCTTTTTGTGATTTGAAACTTTGTTTTTTATGTCAAAAATGGTTGAAAATCGTCGGGTTTTCCATTCGGGTTCGTAGGTCGCAACCGGGTCAGAATGACCCAGTTCAAGGTTGAAGACGAACGAAACGCAGGCTTTTATGTCGTTTGGTTGTTGAAATTTAATGGACTCGTATGTTGTTATATACTGGATGACGTCAACTTTAGTCATTCAATACTGAAGTGGAGCAGTGGTAGGCTGCTTTTCTTCAAATGCATGTGCGAGGTCCCGAGTTTGATTCTCAGAATGCTCCTATATTTGAATTTGTTTGAATTTTTTTTTGTTTGATTAAAAAACTCGATTCTCAGAATGCTCACATATTTGAATCCGTTTGAATTTTTTTTGTTTGATAAAAAAAATTGGTATTCTGCGTCTGAATTGGGATAGAACCTATGACCTCATGAGTGAATGTTAATGGGACTACCACTATGCCACCATTTTTTTTTTGTGATAACTATGGTGTTTTTATTAAATATAAAGGTCTCTTAATATGTTGAATTCCATGAATCTTTTTTGCACATATATTGTTGTTTAAGAATGGTTTATGATATGTTCAGTAAATTTTTACGTGTTTGAATTATTTGTTTATTTTGTATGTTTAATTTTGGTATTTATTTAAGCATGCAAAGTTATATTAAGTAATTTATGCACATTAAAATTAATGATTAAAGAGCTTATATGGTTTCAATTATTGAATAATTGTATGCATATATTATTTATTTATTTCTTAAAAATTGTATGTATGAATTTATGATTATTGTACATGCAAAATTATGTTAAATAATATTTATGCATTGTTATTCAATTTATTTGCATTGATTTGAGATGTTATGCAAATATTTAGCTCTTTATTAAGAATTAATTAATGTTAAGTGATTGATATAATTTTAATTAATTAGGGAATAGCCACAACATCTTTAATTAATTAGGATTATATATTAAGTTTTAGAATCACATTAAAACATTAATTGTAATTAATTATATGTGATGTAATGAAATCTACCCACATGAATTTTGTTATATTTGTATGATTATTTAGGATAAAATATCAGATTATATTTCTTAATTTACCCACAGGAATTAAGAAAAGGAACATAATTTGATAGTTTTGTCATAAAGTTATAGGATAAATCTAATTGAGTAGGACTTTAACCCACAGACAAGTTTTATGTCGCTTGATCCATGGATTAAGACATAATTTACATTGGTAAAACATGACAAGAGAATGGACTGAAACTATCGATCTAAACACCTTTTGAGTTATTCAAAGGTTGGAAACCAAGTTTGCGACATATACACGTTTGGGGATGCCCGTCTGAAGTGAGAATTTATAACCCACAAAAGAAGAAACCAGACCCAAGGACTATTAGTGGGTATTTCATTGGATATGCTGAAAAGTCTAAAGGGTATAGATTCTATTGTCCATCACACAACACTAGGATTGTGGAATCAAGAAATGCCAAGTTTCTTGAGAATGACTTGATCAGTGGGCGTGATCAGTTTCAAGACATTGCTTTTGAAAAGGATCACTATGAGGTTCAACCTTCTGGATCAAGTGACAGACTGATTGTCATTCATGCCCCTCAAGTACAACGGGTGTTAGACGACCGATAATTGAAGTTTCACAAGCTGTTGAAAATGATCCTATAGATCAAATTATTGATGAAGAACAACAAGATAATGTTGAACAACTTGTTGAACAGTCAGTCGGACAACAAGTTCCTCAAGAAGATAATAAGGCAATATTGAGAAGATCTACTAGAGTCAGAAAGTCAGCAATTCTTAGTGATTATGTAGTGTATTTGCTAGAATCGGACTATAACATTGGAGTAAAAAATGATCCTGAAATGTTTTCACAGGCCATGAGTTCTAAGGAATCGAATTTATGGTACAATGTCATGAAAGATAAGATGAATTCTATGGCATCTAACTGAGTTTGGGATCTCATTGAGTTGCCTAATAGTGTAAAAGTCATTGGATATAAATGGATCTTTAAAACAAAGAATGACTCACAAGGCAACATTGAGAGACATAAGGTAAGACTTATTGCCAAAGGATTCACTCAAAGAGAAGGAATCGACTACACGGAGACATTTTCTCTTGTATCCAAGAAAGATTCTCTTCGAGTAATTATGGTATTAGTAGCTCATTTTGACTTTGAGTTACATCAAATGGATGTGAAAATGACGTTCCTTAATGGTGATCTAGAGGAAAAGGTCTACATGAAACAACCTGAAAGATTCACCTCTAGTGATGGTGAGTACTTAGCTTGCAAGCTTAATAAATCCATCTATGGATTGAAACAAGCCTCCCGCCAATGGTATTTAAAATTTCATGAGGTCATCACTTTATTCGATTTTGAAAAGAACATCATTGATCAATGTATATACCAGAAGGTCAGTGGGAGTAAGATTTGTTTTCTTGTGTTATACGTGGATGATATTTTGCTTGCGACTAATGATAATGGTATGCTATATGAGGTGAAACAATTTCTCTCGAAGAACTTTGATATGAAAGATATGAGAGGGACATCTTATGTCATTAGCATTAAGATCCATAGGGAAAGATCTTGAGGCATTTTGGGTTTGTCTCAAGAAACCTATATCAACAAAGTTTTAGAGAGATTTAACATGAAGGATTATTCACCGAGTGTAGCTCCCATTGTGAAGGGTGACAAACTCGATTTGAGTCAGTGTCCGAAAAATGATTTTGAGTGGGAACACATGAAAAGTATTCCATATGCTTCAGCTATAGGAAGCTTTATATATGTTCAGGTTTGCACCAGACCTGACATTGCATATGTTGTTGGAGTTTTGAGAAGATATCAAAGTAACTCATGTATGGACCATTAGAAAGCTGTAAAGAAGGTGATGAGATATCTTCAAGGGACGAAGAACTTCATGCTTATGTACAAACAAACTAATGATCTGGAAGTGATTGGCTACTCTGATTTGTGGAAATAGGTTTGCCTCAATGATTTAATATGTTAAGTTTTGATGATGACAAATACAAGACAAAAAGAATGATGCTTATGCTTTATAGTTGTGCTTAATAAATGATAAATGCATCACAAAAGAATGTTGATCATGTTACATAGATGTGCTTAATGAGATATATTGGATCATGCATGATTATGTACTTTATTTAGTTATACTTCACTTAATAATCATGCAATGAGATATATGCAACATTCTTATATGCATGTTAGACTTACTAGAGTTATATATTTATGAATCATGCATATTAAGATATTAAGTTATGAATTTGGACTAACTATACTCGTTTTAAGTGAGCAATACTTTATAGGATAGTTCAAGTACCAAGAGTGAGCATTGCAACTAGAAAGCAAAAGATCACAACTATGCTCAACTCAAGAAGGATGAGAATGAAAAGATGTTTAAAGCTTTTACAAGTTTTGAAGAGAAGATTTTCTTTGGAAGCTTGGATTACATCAAGAATTGATGGTAGCAAAAGATCAAGTCCCAATGTTATTTAAGAATAGCTTATAAGACTTAGATCTTGTGTAAAGGTAAAAAGGAATCACACTAAGCTCAAATAAATTTTAAACATCTTTACAAGTGTTTCTGAAATGCTTAAATGCCCAACAAAATGTTTTTGCAAAGCTAGTCTTGGTGGTATTTCAAATCTATGAAAAATAGTTAAGTTTATGTTTTGCAAAACTGATATATAGTTACTCTTTTGATCATAACTTTTAAAATGCTTTGAGTTTTACTTTGAAACTTATCTCATTTGAAAATAGACTCAAAGATCTTTCCAATGACTGGTCATTTGCTTTAAACGGATAAGAAACGAAAAAGTTATGACTAATTAAAGTTTGAGTTTTGAAAATCTGACCTTTGGTTACTATTTTGATTATATCTTTCAAAATACTTTTATTTTTGTTCTGAAACTTCTTTCATATGAAAATAGACTCAAATATCTTTCCAATGAGAGGTCATTTGCTTTAATCGGATAAGAAATGAAGAAGTTATGACCTTTTAAAATCAGTTTTCAAAATCAGAAATAGTGTAATCAATTACACAAGTCATGTAATCGATTACAACGTTGACAAAAGCCGTGTAATTGATTACACAAAGTATGTAATCGATTACAAAGTACCCAAAAAACTTGTAATCGATTACATGAAGCTTGTAATCGATTACCAAGTACCCAGGAACTTTTCTAACGGCTATAAACGACTAGTTTTCATAGAAAAACATTATAAAACACTACCAAAGGCTATTTTATCACTTGGACTCTATATATAAGTGTTGTATGAAGCTTATACACCTCTTGAATACTAGAATTGATCCTTGAATCATGAAAATCATATTTTGAGCTTTAAAGTGTGAATCATTTATACCCATTGAGCTTCAACTTGTATTATCCACTCTTGAGAGAGTTTTCTATCATTCATACTTTGTTCTTCAAGTTGTATATCCACTCTTGTGAGAGTTTCTATTCTTTCTCTTCACTTTGAAATCATTGTAAGAGGGTGAGGTATCCCTTAAGAGAGAAAAGGGTGAGGTATCCCTTGTAGTGAGACTCAAACACAAAGGGTGAGGTATCCCAAAGGTGTTGTGAGTGCTCTTGATTGTAAAGGTCATCAAGCACCCGTGAAGCTTGAAGAATTGGAGGCTCTAGCACAAGGATGAGGTATCCCAATGTGTGAGGAGTGCTCTTGTATGTACAAAGGTTTTCCTATCACCCGTGAAGTCTAGAAGATAGTGAAGAAAATCTCAAGTTAAACTTGGGGACTGGATGTAGGCTACAAGTGGTTGGTGGCTGAATCAGGATAAATTCTTGAGTTTGATTCTTTCTTCCCTACACTCTTTAAATTCAGTATTTGGTGAAATATATTTATCTATTGTATATCTTAATGTTTTGATTGTTACAACTTGATATCTAGCTTATTCACTTAGTTCATCATATATCCCAAGTTGCATTTGAGTAATCATCAATAGTTGTACATTTATTAGACTTATTCCGCTGCATTTATTAATTGAGTTATTCAAAATGTATAATTTGTCAAAGTTGTATTAAAATTTGTAATTACCCAATTCACCCCCCCTCTTGGGTAATGGTTGTCATGGCTAATAAGTGGTATCAGAGCTTCATGCTCTGGTAAAAGCTTAACCGCTTGGAGTTAAAGATCCTTGTTTGTTTGGAAACCATTAAAAGCTTTTCAAATGGAAGGTTTTAAAATTAATAAACCACCATTCTTTGATGGTGTGAATTTCGTTTATTGAAAAGTTAGAATAGAAATTTATATGCAATCTATTGATATTGATTTGTGGGATATTGTGTTTGATGGATTTACGTACAAATCAAAACAAACTTGGAATGCCTATGAAAAGAAATGCTTTTCTTTGAACATTAGAGCTATGCAAATTTTGAGAAGTAGTTTAAATGATGATGCTTATGCTATAATTAAGAATTGCTCTAGTGCTAAAGATATATGGGATGCTCTTGATTCTATCTATCTTGCTAATAATGATTTTGTATATAAAGTTGTATATAGAGAGCAAGAAGAGCAAAATCCTCTAGAGGAAGACAACATTGAAAAATGTCCTCAAGAACATGTTCAAAGCAAGAAAATGAGCTCAATGTCTCTTGGTGATGATGGTGCTCAATTTGAAGAAGAGGCAAAGCAAAACAAAATTGATGAAGAAGATGGTGATTCCCTTAAAGAGCCAAATATGCTAGAAATTGAGACTACTTCATATATGACTAAAAAAGACCTTGAGGTAAATAATGTTAAACCATATTATAGTCCTTCCTATGATGAGTTAAAATGTGCATATGATGAATTGCATGATGGTTTGTTGCTTTTAGAAAATAAAAACTCATCTTATTTGGAAAACATTTTCTCCATTGAAAATGAAATTGATATCTTGAAAAATGAATATGCTTTTCTTGATGAGGAAATGCCTTTAAAATGTGAAACCTCAACTTCTTGTGAAAAATATATTAATTTAGAAAATCAAGTTGAGGACTTATCTTCTAAATTTGCCAAAGCTAATAGTTCTATTTGCTTACAATCCATGTGTGTTAGTAAGAATGAAATTGATGTTATTCCACATGAAAATTCAAGTAAGGCTTATGGTAAAAATAGTTTAGAATGTAATAACAACCAAAGGCTCAAGTTTTTCAAAAATGATCTTCAAAGTACCAAGCCATCATTGAATTCACTTGTTTGTAACTTTTGTGGTCATCTAGGACATATTTCTCATTTATGCAATTATAGAAGAAATTTTTATATGAGAAATAATATGAAATGGGTTCCTAAAGATCCTAAATGCCCTAGTACTAACATTGAAGGACCCAAGATGAAGTGGGTACCAAAATGTCCTCCTAGTGTTTCAATTATACAGAAAACTTCTCAAAAGGATGGACAAATTGGTCAAGTGAAAAAGGAATCGTCAAGGGGAATGCTTCCAAAGCCCATTGGTAGAAGTTTTGATCAAAGAAAGAAGATGACTTCAACCAAAGCTTCTCAAATACAAAATGTGAAACTTGCAAAGGTCAAAACACCAAAAGAGAAGCAATGGGTAAAGAAAAGAGTTTCCTTGATTACCAAGGCCAAGGTATCAAATGTTTTTACCTCTTATGTACATTCACTTAAAAAGACAATGAATATGAGGTATATTCCTTGTAGGCCCTAGGTAAATGATAGAATCATGTGCACTTGATAAAATATGAATATTTTGTTTAGCACATTATTATATTAATTCTTGTTATACCATAACTCATTAATTTGTTTATATCTTAGTACATGAGATTCTACAATGCCTAGGTTTGCTTGCTATGATTTGAATTGTCTATATATCATGAAAGTAAGTTTGCTTTTGGTTATGTGCTTAATGGTAATTGATTGTTTAATTTGTTGTACTCAATTTATATACTATGAAAATTTTATTTTTTTTATGAGAGCATAATGGATTAATAATTAATGACTAACCCTTATGGATCCAAAATTAGTGGATACCAAAGAAATTACTTTGAATTGTGTTGTAGGGTGACCATTAGCTCAAGCATGCAAATGAAGTGAAATACAATCATGCTACTTAAGGTTGGGAAAACTTAAAATGGTCCAAGTTCTCCAAAAGTGGTAAAAAACATAAAAAGAAAGACATGGAGAACCACAACATTCTCAATGGGCCTTGAGGCACAGAAGTTAGAGTCACCTACAAAAACTTAAAAAGTACATTTTTGGTGATATTAATCTTTTATCCTTACTTATGCTTTAATTTGAATATCATGTAATATTTGGATAAGTAGATATTTGTTTTATGCCTTAACATGCCTTAAATTGTGCTTTTCTAGCATTATATTAAAAGTGTCTTTACATATGCTAACATGCTAAATATACACACATTTTGCTTGGAATGACATGCTATGGTAATATCTTTATTCTTGAGCTTGTGACCATTTCTCTTGGCTCAAATATGAAAATTCATATGCTCATGAGTAGTTTTAATCCTTTCTTCTTGATGCTTATTTTCCCTATATACTTACTTGGAGTTTGAATTATTAAAAGTTATATGTCTTCTTGTTTGAAATTGTTTGATATGCTCATATCCTGAAAACAAGAAGTAAATAATTCATTTTTGTGCCTTGAACTTGCCTTTGAGCTTCAATGATTTTTACAATGAAGTATATCTTGAAATGAATCATGAATGGTTTCAAAAGTTAAAGTTCCACGATTTTCCAATTCTTTCATTACAATAAGAGACTTCTTGTTCTTGATTGGCATGTGTGCATACTAGAATTCCTTACTTAATATTACATGCCTTACATGATCATTGTTTACCCTAAAATGCTTATATAAGTTTTGATGTTGATCATATGTTTCTTAATAAACTTGAATTTTGCCTTGAAAATGCTTAAACTATGCTTTTGAATTCAAGTGCATATATCATTCTTTTGTTCTCTTTAGAGCTAATAATTCATGGTTGATAATGTGGTATATATTTTACATTATATATCAACCTAAATTATGCTTGTAAATGAGCTTAAATGATATTTGATGCTAACCTATGTTTTAGAGCACTTTTAGAGTTAGCTTTGCAAGTGTCTCTATGTGTTTCAAAGATAGTCATCAAATATTGAAATGTCAAGTATATGTGGACAAAGAGAAGAGTTGGATGAAAAGAGATAAGCGGAGACTTTCTTCAAGAACAATGGAATGGAATACTCATTGGAAGAAAGTCCAAACTCAAAGATGCAATAAACGAAGAACATTCTAACAAAGCATCACTCTCTCAATAAGTATCTCTATCCCTAAGTTATTATGGTATGTGTTGTATGATACTTGTTGATAATTTGATCTTAAATTATTAGATGTTTTCCTTACATGAGAAGTATACTTAGCATTGACAAAGTGCCTAATTGGATATTAACTTGCTATTTTTGTCATTGCATATAGGGTGGATGATATTAGTTCTATACATGTTTTGATCCCTATAACATATTTCATCATGGTGAATGTTTGATATCTATGATTCTCTTGATCTATGGTTTCTTAATGGTATAACTCTTATGAGAATCATGCTCTTGTTTTGAAAAGATTTTTTAGTTTGATTAAAAAAAAATTAAAACAAAATCTCTTATCATATTTGAAAGAAGCTTTTCAAGTTCCATATCCTTGAGAATCTTTCGAACTTGTCTTAAGAACTTGAAAGTATTTTCACCTCATATTTGTCTTGAAAATTTAGAAATTATTTGATTTGTGCTATAAATGTAGTATTCTCTTCTTTTGCTTTGAAAAGTGTTATTAAATCTTGAGAGAATGCTTAAGTTTCTAAATAGATCTTTTGAAATGTTCTATAGAGCTCTTCTTGATACTTCAAGAGATAAGCTTTGTTCTTCAAAAGTGTTTTATCTTTTCAAGGCTCTTGTTTAGTGAGAAAAAGAAGAGATGAACTTTCAAATGCTCTTTTGACTTAGGTTTGATCATTTTCAAGGAATATGTGATTTTAATATAAAACTCTTATACCCTTCTAAAATGCTTTTGAAAATATAATGTGTTATTATAAAATTTTTTTTGAAAGGGAGAGAAGTTTTTAAAATGGTTTGTGATTGATGGATTAAGAATATGTATCTTTGCCTTACTTTTCTTTATGGTAATATGCTTACATGGTCTTGGCATGCACATTTTTCTTTATCTATCTTGTGCTTTAATAAAGGGGAGCTTATATTGCTTATCTTGCATATCTTTCTTCCATGTTCTTGTTGACTATAAATATATGCATGACTATGTTGAACTATTATGTTTTATATCTTGATAATATGCATATTGTGAGGGGGAGCCTAGCTCTTAGATTATTACTTATATCTCTTGGCTTACATCCTTACTTGACATGAAGTGTTTTATTGTTAATATTAACATGTCAATAAAGATCATCTCTTATTTATGACAACATACGTTTCCCTCTATCCTACTCCTTTTGACCACATGCGTTTTATTTATAAAGGAAAAAATATTATCTTTCCTTCATAAGCTTTTTTATTGATGTCAAATAGGGGGAGTGAAAATTGGAAAGAAAAATATGTTATTGTGCTTATTGCTTGATATGCTTATATGAATATCTATTCTTCTATATTGCTCAACACATTTTTCTTTAGTGATTTGTCATCATCAAAAAGGGAAAGATTGTAGAAATAGGTTTGTCCCAATGATTTAATATGTTAAGTTTTGATGATGACAAATACAAGATAAAAAGAATGATACTTATGCTTAATAAATGATAAATGCATCACAAAAGAATGTTGATCATGTTACATAGATGTGCTTAATGAGATATATTGGATCATGCATGATTATGTACTTTATTTAGTTATACTTCACTTAATAATCATGCAATGAGATATATGCAACATTCTTATATGCATGTTAAACTTACTAGAGTTATATATTTATGAATCATGCATATTAAGATATTAAGTTATGAATTTGGACTAACTATGCTTGTTTTAAGTGAGCAATACTTTATAGGATAGTCCAAGTACCAAGAGTGAACATTACAACTAGAAAGTAAAAGATCATAACTATGCTCAACTCAATAAGGATGAGAATGAAAAGATGTTCCAAGCTTTTGCAAGTTTTGAAGAGAAGATTTTCTTTGGAAGCTTGGATTGCATCAAGAATTGATGGTAGCAAAAGATCAAGTCCCAATGTTCTTCAAGAATAACTTATAGGACTTAGATCTTGTGTAAAGGTAAAAAAGAATCACACTAAACTCAAATAAGTTTTAAACATCTTTACAAGTGTTTCTGAAATGCTTAAATACCTAACAAAATATTTTTGCAAAGCTAGTCTTGGTGGTATTTCAAATCTATGAAAAATAGTTAAGTTTGTGTTTTACAAAACTGACATATAGTTACTCTTTTGATCATAACTTTTAAAATACTTTAAGTTTTACTTTGAAGCTTATCTCATTTGAAAATAGACTCAAAGATCTTTCCAATGACTGGTCATTTGCTTTAAACGGATAAGAAACGAAAAAGTTATGACCAATTAAAGTTTGAGTTTTGAAAATCTAACCTTTGGTTACTATTTTGATCATATCTTTCAAAATACTTTGATTTTTGTTCTAAAACTTCTTTCATATGAAAATAGACTCAAAGATCTTTCCAATGAGTGGTCATTTGCTTTAATCGGATAAAAAATGAAGAAGTTATGACCTTTTAAAGTCAGTTTTCAAAACCAGAAATAGTGTAATCGATTACACAAGTCATGTAATCGATTACAATGTTGACAGAAGCCGTGTAATCGATTACACAAAGTATGTAATGGATTACAAAGTGTCCAAAAAGTTTGAAATCGATTACATGAAGCTTGTAATCAATTACCAAGTACTCAGGAACAATTCTAACGGCTATAAACAGCTAGTTTTCATAGAAAAACATTATAAAACACTACCAAAGGCTATTTTATCACTTGGGCTCTATATATAAGTGTTGTATGAAGTTTATACACCTCTTGAACACTAGAATTGATCCTTGAATCATCAAAATCATATTTTGAGCTTTAAAGTGTAAATCCTTTATACCAATTGAGCTTCAACTTGTATTATCCACTCTTGAGAGAGTTTTCTATCATTCATACTTTGTTCTTCAAGTTGTATATCCACTCTTATGAGAGTTTCTATTCTTTCTCTTCACTTTGAAATCATTGTAAGAGGGTGAGGTATCCCTTAAGAGAGAAAAGGGTGAGGTATCCCTTGTAGTGAGACTCAAACACAAATAGTGAGGTATCCCAAAGGTGTTGTGAGTGCTCTTGATTGTAAAGGTCATCAAGCACTCGTGAAGCTTGAAGAATTGGAGGCTCTAGCACAAGGGTGAGGTATCCCAAGGTGTGAGGAGTGCTCTTGTATGTACAAAGGTTTTCCTAGCACCCGTGAAGTCTAGGAGATAGTGAAGAAAATCTCAAGTTAAGCTTGGGGACTGGATGTAGGCTACAAGTGGTTGGTGGCTGAACCAGGATAAATTCTTGAGTTTGATTCTTTCTTCCCTACACTCTTTAAATTCAGTATTTAGTGAAATATATTTATCTATTGCATATCTTAATGTTTTGATTGTTACAACTTGATATCTAGCTTATTCACTTAGTTTATCATATATCTCAAGTTGTATTTGAGTAATCCTCAATAGTTGTACATTTATTAGACTTATTCCGCTACATTTATTAATTGAGTTATTCAAAATGTATAATTTGTCAAAGTTGTATTAAAATTTGTAATTACCCAATTCACCCCCCTCTTGGGTAATGGTTGTCATGGCTAACATGATTCAGACTATGTTAACTACATTGATACCCGAAAATCAACATCTGGTTATGTTTTCATGCTAGCTGGTGGAGCTGTATCTTGGAGAAGTGCAAAGCAGACCTTGACTGCTACTTCCACTATGGAGGCCTAGTTCGTTTCTTGTTTTGAGGCTACCTCGCATGGTGTATGGTTAAAGAGTTTCATATCAGGGCTTAGAGTTGTTGACTCTATTTCTAAGCCATTGAAGTTGTACTATGACAACTCTGCTGCAGTATTTATGGCTAAGAACAACAAGAGTGGAAGTCGAAGTAAGTACATCGACATCAAATATTTAGCCATAAGAGAACGTCTTAAGGAAAAGAAAGTGGTCATTGAACACATCAACACTAAGTTAGTGATTACCGATCCTTTGACTGAAGGCATGCCACCAAAGAATTTCAAGGATCATGTAGTACGAGTGGGACTTGGTTCCATAATGTGATTTTCATTGTACGTACATTTATTATTTTCGATGAAACTCTTATTTAGTTTTGATGTTTTCTCATATGTTTTTGTGCACATATTTGTTTATTTTGAGAAATATCATTTGGTTTTGACCTAGAATTAACATATGGTTTATTCATTAAGTTAAGGGCTGGAATTGAGGGACTTGATATATTGTGATACATGGAAGATAATACTCGTTATTAGAGAACCTATCGCCATGATTCATATAATTTGTTTCTTGTTATGATTGATGATGGGTTAAATGAACCAAGTGGGAGAATGATGAAATTTCCCATTTTTAGTTTGGGAACATATTTGCTCTGTTTTATATTTGGATTAGAATTAAATTTGTTTGCTAGTTTATCGGGAAGTTGGTTTCAGAATGTGGCCATTTTCAGCTTGTATTCAAACCCATTATCACATTAACGTTGAGAAACGGTTGCTTACGAAAATCATGTGCTCCCACGCTCCCACGCCCTGCTCCACGTTCGTTGAGCTCTGTGATGGGCAGAGCTTTATAAATTGAATGTGTTGCTCTCTGTTTTGGGTCACTAAGTCTGCTCCTCTATTCATAAAATTAAACACCATCGAGTTTGAGCGAGTAATGATTTGGAAAGCCAAGCAGATACCGGGTCAGAGGTGTGTGAACAAATTTCAACTTGCAATTGCTGGAGGTATGTGTTCTTGATTTGTTTTGCTTCCACTGTGTTAATCTGAATGTGTTGTTTAAATCCTTAACATGTTTAGATCAATAGTTTCAGTCCATTATAGACCACACTCTGTTCCAGATTCATGATACAAGTATATCAAAACTATAGTAGGGAATGAACATCTTGCAACTCTTCTTGTTCTTATTTTGTGTGAATTATATTAAATGTGTAATTATGTGACCCAGTTTTATGTATTTTGATGTAATTATAACCATCCCAAGATATTTTTGTATAACTTATAACGTAAACTCATGGAGGTAGTTACTATATTGTTACAAAGGTTTTGTTACTAATCAAAGAAAGGTTCTGCAGAATGCTTAGTTTCTAATTTGACAGTTTATGTATAACTTTAGCCACACAAGTCTAATTCCCTTGCTAGAATTTAGATCATCGTTCATGTCATATTTTCTCTTATGTGATCAAGTGAAGGAGAGAGATAAATACAAAGGTTATAAAAGAAATTTTACAAATCATGACCGGGACATCCTACTAATAAATATCTTTGTATCTATCTCTTTCCTCCACTTGATTACATAAGAGAAAAATGATATAAGATGATCCAAATCCCCCTTGCTACTTATTTCATTAAAAATCTAAGAGACAAAACTTTATGTGGTTAAAGTTTCAGAATTTTTGCATGTTTCAATCAATGTCAGTTTCTGTTTGAAACTGAGACAAATGTTGTAGAAAACTAAATCCTGACAGCATCTAGTGTTTGAGGCATAACTTGACCTATAGTGATCGAAATGAATTGCTACTTGTTTTATTTGAAAACTAAACACCAGATGCTATCAAAATTTAGTTTTCTACAGCATTTGTCTCAGTTTCAAATAGAAATTGACATTGATTGAAACATGCAAAAAATTTAAAACTTTAACCACATGAAGTTCTGTCTCTTAGATTTTAAATAGAACAAGTAGCAAGGAAATTGGACTTGTATGGCTAAAGTTATGCATAAAAACATCTACACTGTCAAATTAGAAACTAAGCATTTTGCACAATCTTTCTTTGATTAATAACAGAACCTTTGTAGCAGTATATTAACAAGGCACAACATGATTGAGTTGAAATGGACAAAAGGGGAAGATAGATGTCAAAAACTACACCAAGTCTCAATTCTTGTCCATATCAACCCCACAACCCCCCAAAATAAAATAAAATAAAAAATGTCTTACTCACATACACAAATAAAATGAAATAAAATCAAATAAGAGAAACAAAATGGCATATTAATTCAGTTGAGCAATTTGAATACAATAATGACAAAATCCTCAAATGGGATACCTATAGGGGACAACAATTGCAGCCATGCCATTGTGAAGCCAAGTCTCAGAGCTGTCAGCGGCCACTGTCGATGGGAGGTGGCGTGGGTTGTCAAAAGGAGGTTTCGTTGCACCTCATTCCAGTGAAAACAGGGGTTACTATCTGTTTTGGGAGAATAGAGGTTGCAGGAGTAAGAGGTAGTGTGAATTAGCTTCTATTATAGATGGAGAAATAAATTTGGGGGTTTATGAGTTTCTCACCATTTTGAGATGTGAAGGTGACTCAGCTTCGTAGACAAGAGGGAGGACGTGGTCAACGAATACGGTGGTGGAGTGATGGAGAAAAAGACGAGAACTGGTACGTGCGACAGCAAAGCAACGAAATGCACGACGAATGAGTAACGGAGGATGTTGCCTCTAACTGTCTATGACTTAGTTTTGAAGAAGCGAGTGATTTGAGAGAAGAATGGACAAGGAGAGAAAAGGGGGGAATTTAAGAAGGAAATGAAAAAGAAGAAGAAAAGGAAATAAGCGGGTGAAAGTTTGAGTCAGCAATCTGATGATGTGGCATATGGTGTATCTAATTTTTGAGGTGAGATAAATATTTTCGTAGAGACAATAAAGATATAGTACATATTATTATGTTTTTGAAATTTCAATCCATCCAAAACCTATTAAGTGAACTTTCCCCTCATAGAGAAACTCACTCTTCTTTGGATATTCTCTTGTCAGTTCAAATTCACAACCTTTATAAACCTCTCATACCCCCCCCCACAAAAAAAATTGTAGATGAAACAGTCAACTAGTAGATTTATATTTTCCTTATAGTCCGTTTGGATAGCGGAATTAGAATTAAAACATAAAGCTTTAATTTCAATCCAGAATCTTAAATTTATGTTTGGAGTTGTCAAAGAATTAAAATAAGAAATTATAATTCTAAATTTAATTATAATTTTATTGTTTAAAGACATTATCAAACACATTAAAAAATTATTTACAAAAATTAAAATTAATAAAAATATTCATACAATAATATTTTTATAATATAACATCATTTTTTCATAAATAAAATTTCATGATTTTTTTTAAAATAAATAGCTACTATAATAATTTTTAAATAAATATAAATATAATTTTTTATATAAATATAAAATCTCAATAAATATAATTATTCATAAATAAATGTGGAGAGAGAAAGAGAGAGAGAAAATTTAATTTTTAAGTTATGAAATTAGTAATTCTTAATATATAGATTAAGAATTGAGAAAGACTTAATTTAATTATTTTTTAATTTTATGAAATTGTTTTATGGAATTATAATTCTAATTTTAAATGAAATTCTAAACATAAAAATTAGAATTAAGATGTCTAATTTTAATTTCATACTCTAATTTTATACTCAATTTCAAAAGTTAAATGGAGACTAAGAGTAATGTTATATATACATTTTTTTCATGGAAAAAATAGACCTCGTTTCTTTGTTAATTGATCGGTCTGGATACTAATTTTATACTCTAAAAGCAATATAATGGTCCAAATTTATAGACGTGATTTTTTGCAATGCTTAAGCGGTTATCCTTTTTCATATCAAAGTGAGGAGTGGAGATGGATTTTACATACAAAATTTAAAGGCTGTTCAATGGTTATCCTTTAGCATGAGTCCTACGTAACACATTGATCTGTAAATAAAATTCAGTCAATTTCCCATTTGTTTAGATATATGTTGAGTTTATCTCCCTTGCTTGTGGTGGATCGCTATCTATTAAAGCCCATTTGAGGAATTGGGATTATTATGGGGCCCAGCCCAATGCTGACAGAATCTGTCAGATCAAGTTGTCACGTACTTCCTCCTTCGTGCTTAAACAAAATTGCGCAGAGCTCATGGTTCATACTGCATACTCTTTACAGTTTCCCTCCAGTTCACGACACCATCCAATTATATTGGCTCACTTTTTTGTTTTTTTTATTGCTTTAATTGTAACTGCAACGGGGTTTTTGACTTTTAGCAATCATATGTTTTTGGAAAATGTTACTCTTATATTCTTAAAAAGAGGTGTAAGTATTGTTTATATCTTTTTTAAGGGATGTGATTAAGTGAAAAAAAATAATAGAAAAAAATATGTATAATTAATGATATTAAATGAGATATAAAAAAAAGATATATATACTTATTTGATATAAAAATATAAAAATTATATATTTTTAAATGTGACAATGAGTGCTAGTTGCAAAGAAAGGGATGATTATTGTTCCAATCGGAGGGAAACAGAGAGAACAGTCAGTGCACTACGACACCAATTTCCACGTTCTCCTCAAAAAAGAAAGTACAGCGCTAAAAAAATGGCAGGTGTTGGTTATGTCTCCGCACCATGTGCACTTTGATGTGTTTGTAAGAAAGGAGCAAACAAATTGTTGCTTCCTCATATGCTCCGCCGGCTCCATCGTACTAATTAACTTAGGTTACACACACAGTTAATAACTTGTCAATTTATGAGCTTGATATTAAATTATGCAATCATACCACACCCCCCCCCCCAATCATTTGATATTAAATTATGCAATCATACCACACCCCCCTTGCTCCAAATTGAGACTAGAACAGCAATATCCCCACCCCCCAACCCAAAAAAAAAAAAAAAACTACATTGGTAAATGCTGATGAAGAAGAATTTACTTTATATGACTTGAAGATGACTGCTTGCTTAGCTCTACACAATTATGGTTAAATGGATGAAGTTTACGAGATTGAATTTTTTTTTTTGGGTACATTTATATGGAAAGGGAGTTGCGAGTAAGTGATCAGGAACCTATATCATAAGTGAACATAACTTGCTTCGAATTAGGAGCAAAACGTTATGGCTTCTCTTTATAGGATAACACACTTCTTACGTCTTATTTATAAGAAACGTTTCAATTGTGCCACTCATGCGGGTTGAAGAATGTTTTATTCCGACATATATAGAAGGATATATTCTTAATTGTATAAAAATGTAACACGTCATATTTGCATACAAGAGATAAAAAATTAGAGAAAAAAAAAAAAGAGTCCTACTAAATTCACTCATCACAAAATTGTTATAAATTTGATTAGATGATAACGTAGTAGACCACAAAGACAAATAGCCTGAGGCGTGTGAGAAGACACTGCCTCAAGGATTTTATCGCACGCAAGGGTGTCTGCGAATCTCTCAGGATTCAATGGCCGTCTCCTAGAGGCAGGAGTAGCGAAACGAGAGAAATTTTATTAAAGTAGTTAACCCAGGAAGAGAAAAAGTATAAGTAAGACGAGGAAGAGGAAGCATATATCTATATAAAACACTGTCAGAAAAATAGTATTTAAAGAAGACAAGAAAGAGTCATTTAAAAAAAATAAAAAATAACGTTAAGTTTGTTATATTAATAACGTTAGAAATATGACCGTTGTAAAATGAATTTATCTGTTAAAACTAATTAGAACGTCGAAACAAATCTGTAGTTACTGCTCAGGTTTGACTTCTTCAAAATATCATTTTTCTGATAAGCTCAAAAATTAATTAAATATTTCATAAAATGATTCGAAATCATGATATCACGCTAGCAGGTGGGCAAATCGATGATTTGTCTTGCACGAGCCTCCAAAATTTATTGTCTTGTGCGCTACAGCTCACCACCTCATTTGTTTCTTACAAAGTCCAAAACACATGTTGATTTATAAACTCTTTCAAATTTTGAAGGCTAAGTAATGTGGGACATAGACTTTTAAAATATCAAAGGTAAAACAATAACAAAAATATCATATTCTCTCTTTAACTTTTTGTGAGTACGTATAAAGATAACGTATTATATCTGTGTTTAACCAATAATTTCTCAGATAGAAAAGCTTTCTTTTCTGTTGTATTGTTCGGGATTTCATAATTTCTGCTAATGAAGGAATCTAAGATGGTTACCCTACTTACTAGAAGAGACGGGCGGTCAAACGACCGTTACCCTTGGTTAGCTTGTAAATCTTGAGACCACTGAATCATTGTGTTTGATTTGTGGAAATGAAAAGTTGTTATCAAACTTGTATAATGAATGGGATTCAATCATGGCCCTATTATAACTTTCTTGTGAATGAAGCCTTTCCTCCTTTGTGGGCACTTCAATATTGTGAACAGTCAATATTGTGAACAGTCGGCTAGTTAACTGTGGAACACACAGCCATTGTCTCATCTAGGGAAAAAAAATGCCATAGAGTAATTATATGTACTTGCACATAATGTCATGACATGTAAATATTTTGAGAAGAATAAAATTATATGTAAGCCACACTTGCGAGGGGGCGTGGCACACGATCAAGAGAGGCTGTGCAACTCTATAACGAATGTGCTACTAAGTTGCCAAGTTGAAGAATTATATGATCTCCTAGGCATTTTCATCGGAGACATGTGCTCTACTTTTAATCCCTGTAGGTTTATCTTGATTAAGAATAGACACGTTGAGGATCAGTTGGGGTTTTCTTTTTCTTTTTTTAATCAAAATTTAAATTTACAAAAAAAAAAAAGTGTATTATAAGTTGATGGTAAATACTATTGCATGGTATTGCTAGTAGATAGTAATTTTTAGATCGTTGAGTTAAATGGGAATTTATTATAAATTTTTGTTAAATTTACATTCCATCTAATGATAATCTTAAAATTATTACAAAACTTAAATTTAAAATGCAAATTAGCATATACTTCTTTTCGTCCTCATAAACTCTCAAACTGTGACCTTTCACTGCCCTGCATTCTGCAAGCCTGGCTTTGCTACCTATCTATCTAGTCGCAAAACGTGCAAAGATGCTATGTGTGTATTAATATATTTACGTAATTGGATCTATTGCCTATCGGCCCAATATAATATTTCTTGACAGTCAATGACTCTGCATTATTTTTTCACTGATATTTGCATTTGGCACGTGCTGAATTATCATATATACAGTCATTATTCTGGACACCATTCCTCACATTTTTTATGGTCTTTTCAAGTTATGAAAGCAGCTTGTCCTAGACCCCAAACATTTACATTGTATAGGAACACTTACAATTCTCTGGAATTATTGTGTTCTATAAAATCTTAATGCAGTAATGCATATTGAATGTCCTGATAGTTTTTCCTTTAACCTCTCTCTCACCGGGCTTTGTCAAATTAAAAAGATAAAAAAAAAATTATAATACTTCTAATATGAAATTAATTTTTGCCCGCGTCGCAAAGGTCTTCTTTAATTTATATATATATTTATATTATTACTACTAACAGACATGTCTATCAATCTGCATTTATAAGCAAGATAGAAAGGAAATGTCATATCTACATTGGACTTTGGGGTTTTTTTTTTTTATAAATATGTTATTAGTGATAAATTTATTTATCAAATTATAATTTTTTTAAAATTATTTATTAAATTATTACTATTTTTGTCACATTAATTTTTATTTTTATTTTTTATTTTACGTAGACTACGTCAACACATGTGACGTATCTAATTAGGATGTGTCAGCACACGTGACGCATCTAATTAGGATACACCAACACATGTAGTGTTTTTCACGTGAAAACACTACACATGTTGGTGCATCCTAATTAAATGCGCCACGCGTGTTAGCGTAGTCTATGTAAAAATAAAATAAAATAAAATATCACGTTGTATGTGCAGAGTACTTAACCCATTTCACATGGATCTCTTGAGAAATAGCATTCAAAGACACATATAATTTCCATGTCTACTAAAGAGTGTACTATAATATTGAGATACATTAGTTTCAATTAGCTTATTTTATAAGCTAAATATTTGCTTCTGATCTGTAAAGTAGTCGATGTGGGACTTTAGTGTTAACAAGGTAAAGCAACTAAGTAAGGTAATAAAGTACATTTGTTCGATGTGAAACTTTGGTGGTGACAAGGTAAAGTAACTAAATAAGACAACAAAGCATATTTGTTCAATGTGGGACTTTGGTAGTGACAAAGTAAAGGAACAAAGCAACAACAAAGCATTCATATGAACATGAAGAGTACTTCTTCCTCTAATTAATTTTTTGGTGAACTAATTATTGATAACCTAATTCATTGGTTTTCTTTTACAAATGTTATCTATGTATTAATAAGGATGTTGATATTTTATTCCACGTTCACCTGAAAGCATTGGATTGGCCTGGTTGTGACTTCTCTAGCATATGTTATTCTTTATCAACAACTTGCTAAGATGGCAACCCTAGTTATGCTGAAGATGGTGAACTTTTAGATGGAGGGTTTGATATGTCTACAGGTGGAGTTTGTGGGTATGTCTTTGTTGTTATATATTGTCACCACCAAAGTCTCACATTGAACAAATGTGCTTTGTTACCTTACTTAATTACTTTACTTGTCATCACTAAAGTCTCACATTAAATAAAGGTACTTTGTTGCTTTACTTAATTACTTTGTCTTACTAATATTAAAGTCTCACATCGACTACTTTACAGATTAGAAGTAAATTCTTAGCCTATAAATAAGCTATTTGAAACTGATGTCTCTCAATATTGTAGTACACTCTTTAATAGATATGTAAATTGTATGTATCTCTGAGTGCTATTTTTCAAGAGATCAACGTGAAATAGGTTAAGTGCCCTGCACATACATTATGATATTTTTTTTTATTTTTCGTTCCACGTAAACTACGTCAACACGCGTGACGCATCTAATTAGGATACACCAACACGTGTAACATTAATTTCAATTTGATAAATAATTTAAAAAAAATAATAAATTAATAAATAAGTTTACTACTAATGACAAATTGGTAGATTTGCTAATTTTATAGCCCTTCTTGGAGAGATTCAGAATTATAATGCTTTTATTTGTCAAATGTGGGTAACGTGAAGGAGGAAGACAATTCTTGGAGAGGAAGAACTTATTATAGGAGAGTGTTTAAACCTTCAAAGTCGAAGAGTACTAGGAAGATAACTTTCCATACGTGAGTAATGGAACAATTGAAACTGCATAAGAATTAGACACTATTGTATAAAATTTAATGAAAATGATAAAATAAAAAACTCAAAATTGTGATCAAATTAGGAAGAATCCTCTTCATTGGAAGTATAAAAATATGGATTTGAATATTCTTATATCATTTTTTTATATGATTAAGTAAAAGAGGGAGATAGATATAAAAATATTTATTAGTAGAATTTAGTGATGATTTGTGAAATTTATTTTATAATTTTTGTATTTATCTCTCTCATTTATCTAATTATATGAGAGAAAAAATAACATAACAAAATTCAAATCTATAAAAGTATAAATAAAAGAAATTTTTCACTTTAGTATTTAATTCGTATTTTTTAAAAAAATATTGTTATTTACCCATTTAATGATCTAAAGAAACATATATAAAGGATAAAATTGTAGTTAAAGCTCATTAATTATTTTAAAATATAGAAATATGCATAAAACAATAACATTGTAAATATTTCTTATAGTTGTGTTGAAATGTTTTTCAACTTCTTATTATATAATTATAAATTTATTTCAAACACTTTTTATTACTAATAATATTTCATAATTAATCAAAATGTTGATATTCTTAAAAAGAAAAAAAAACTATAAATTATCGGGGTAATCGCTAATAATAACCTCTCCGGAGTGTGTGTGATGAAAGGGACGTATACAGATATATTATGGACCCAGAAAGGGACGTGTATGAGACTGAGAGGCGCACGGATGTTACGGTGGGGCCCAATTGTTTTTGCAGTGATGGAAGAGAATAGGGGCCCAACCCAGAAGCCCTCCCTCCCTTGCGCGCTGGTCCAGCTACCCTGCAATGAGGGCCCACACATGCACCCCCAGGACATCAGCACGTGTTACTTTGAATTTCATTTGACTTTTAAAATATTGTTATATTTTGAGAGTACTACAGAAAGTCAACTAAAAAATAACACATGAATAGTATATTTAATTATTTATATCGTTTGATTAAATTTAAAGTATTATTTTAATAAAACAAATTAAATTTCAATTATTAAGAGTCATGCTATATAGTTGGAAATTTTTTTTGACAACATTTAGCTTGAAATCGTTAAGATATTGTTACATAAGTGAAAGTTGTAGAAACTATTTATTTAAGAGTTAATAATAGTGTCAATTCATTATAGCAAAAGTTGTGGTCTAGTATTTTCCATTAGGATTGAGTAATGCTACACAATGAAACAAAAAAATTAATAGTATTTTTTATCATTCAATAAAATCACTTATTTATCTAAGAATTAAAAGTAATGCTACACAACTAAGAAGAAATTAGATTGAACTCCTCTAAAATAAGAAATAAACTTTAAAGTAAAATGTAAAGAGTTATAACAGATGATTGAAAAAATCAATGGTTTAGATCTTGACAAAATACATGCATTGATGCACATATAACAAATTATGATGTTGTTAAAGTCCAATTCATCGAGCTTCTCATCAACTATCATAACTTCATATATATATATATATATATATATATTCTAAAGTAAATTTTCACTTTAAATGAGCCATTTTTTTAAACAAAATAATTTGCTATAAGTTGCTATTGCGTCCTAATGATATATGGTATCACGACGAGCTATCAAACATTTAAAATTTTTATTTTCTAATAAATGTTTAAAATCTTATTTTTATTAAAAATAGTAATTAATAAAATATTTGACAAATTTTTCTATCTAAAAATACTTGACAATCTTTATGTATACCATGCCAAGAAAGAAAATATGAATTCTAGAGTAATATATGCATGAATTTATTAAGACTTAAGTGTGATTATTAAATAAGTTAAAGTAATAAAAATTATTTATTTTCATAAAAATACACTCATTTATATCATGTATAGTATTCACTATTTAATTATATATAGACTTACTTTATTTTTGTATATATATTTTAATTTTAATTTTACTACTTAAACATATATGAGAATTAATGTATATCTAGCATTTTTCCAAACAAAATTCTAACCATCTAATATTTCTCGAGGGTTGAGTAAAAAATCCTTGAACACGTCGCGTCCTTTGCTGATGTGGACCTCTTCCATGATGCAGATGGATGGGTCCTATCTTAATTCGTTCTAAGCTGTCATATAGCTGGATCTTGCTGTAAATTCACGATCATGTATTATTTTTGGGTAATACTACAAGTCCATTATCTTTCTTTCTTTTTGACATTATTTTCCTTTGAATCTTTGCTTCTTAGAACCTTAATGATGATAGTTATTTATTCTAATGTTACTTATATATAAAAAACTTTACATGTTCCCATCAATTTTTTATTTTATCCATTAATATTAATGATTCACATTTCGTATTTAAAATAAATTGTCAAACATTTATTAATTATTAATTTTATAATAAATATTTAAAGATTTATTAAATATAAGTAACAAAATAAAATACTTGATAATTTATCTTATTTACTAAATCCTGAAAAAAAATGGATATTGAAGTAGTGTTTTTTTTTTAAATAAAATAAAATTCTTCCATGATTTGATACGTGAGTTTTCCTTCTCATAGTTTTACTATTTTAATCAAGAACTTTTGGATCTCAAAACACGTGAAATTTTAATATACTCAGAGACTTACCAACCAAATCGCCTTAGATTTGTAGACTTCTGAGAAGCATTAGCGCTCTATGAACCAATAGCCAAAATAATAAACCTAAAGTAGATTTGTCTTACGGGGTTGAGTTATTCTTAACAGGAAATTTGACTTAATCTAACTCTTAAATAGTGGATTGATTTGAGTTAACAGGTTAAGTTATATTTACAAATACTCAACTGACAAAGTATAAGTAATTGGAATTCGGATTCTCTTCAACAGGTGCTGTCCCTCTTTTTACAAGATTTAAATTATTTATTTTTTATCCAATAATTAATATTAAAAATATTAATTTAATATTAAAAAATATTTTTAATATTAAAAAATAAAAAAAAATTGACCATTAAATAAAAAAAAATTTCAAATTTTACTGAAAGAAGATGCTGGACTGACACCTGGCGGAGAGAATTCAAATTCAAGTAATTGTAATTTAGAAGTCCCAAACTGCACAAATCTAACTTAACCCCTCCTCTCCCCCATATATAGTAAAAGTTCTTTAGGTGCGATTTTAAATAAAACTTGTAGTTAAATGAGAATGACCCATCTTTTTGTTTAAAAAAAAAAACCATATTCATCATTTTAAGTACCATTGTGGTCATGTTGTAATATATATATATATATATATATATAATATAAAACAAGAAATTGATGAAGCATTTTATGAATATTTACAATGAAAAAGTAATGGATCATTTGGATAATAACAAATTCTTTTTCTGATGTGACGGATAACAACAAATTTATTGAAAACATTTACAATGAAATCAACGATTATATTAATTTATATGTGTGGTGACACTTATTTTAATTAGCTTGTTTAACTTATTATTTATGATTTTTAAAACTTGTTATATTATTTGGTTTATTTTTTTAATTTATTTGAGACTTATGTTAATATTAATATTAAGATTTGTAATATGTAATAAATTTTTTATTTTTATTTCAATATTTATTTTGATATTTACTTTTTTTATGTACGTCAAATTCACGGATACAACCCAACCGATGGGAATGAAGAAAAAGAATTCTCCCAATCTAACCCATTACTTTAATAAGTAAAGTAATTATTGTTGTTTATTGTAATAATAATTGATATGAAATCATGAACTTTGGATTTAAATCTGTTGGGAAAAGGCAAAGGGAAAGCGAACACAAGAGTGTGGCAGTGACAGTTTGGAGTTTATAGATTGTTTGTTTGTTTACTTGAGGATTTTGTTGTGTTGTGCTGCTTCTCCTTATTCTAACGCAAGCGATTCCCGCTTTTTGACATTGTAAAGCGCTTCTGATGTGCTATTATTTATTTATTAAAAAAATTATTACACATCTTTTTTAAGAATATATACTATTGAAGCACAGGGAGAACTAACAGCAGAGGAGATCTCTATTAATGGATTAAGTAAAAAATCATATAAATGAGTCTGACATCATATATTGACTCAAAACCTTAAGGCAATGAGTCTATAGATCTTTCCACTTATATAGTCTTTATTAAACTCATTCTTTACCAATGCGAGATTTCAACACTCACACTTAAATTTCTAACATTCTTCCCCTCAAGTGTGAGTTTCAACATTAGTATGCTCTCCCTCAAGTGGAAGCAATTCCGAGTACTCACACTTAAATTTCTAACATTCTCCCTCTCAAGTGTGAGTCTCAACATTAGTATGCTCTCCCTCAAGTGGAAGCAATTCTGAGTATTCACTGGGTTATCAATCAATACTCAAGTCTTGTCAATGTGCTCCACAATATGGGTTTGGGCTGAACTCGAACACTAACCACCGTCTCTAAATACTCGGCCCAAATGAATCAGGTTCTGATACCACTTGTTGAAGCATAGGGAAAGCTCAACAGTAGGGGATATCTCCATTAATGGGCTAAGTGAAGAACCACATAAATGGGTCTGACGTCATATATTGACTCAAAACCTTAAGACAATGAGTTTATGGGTCTTCTTACTTATATAGTATTTACTTAACTCATTCTTTACCAATGCGAGATTTTAACACTCACACTTGAATTTCTAACATATACATTATTGACAATTTTTTAAAAGTATTAGATTTAATGAGAAAAAGTGATAAAAAAATAAATATGATAAATAATATTAAAAAAATATAAAAAGAGATATATATACTATTAATAATAAAAATATCGAACTATTATTTATTTATTTATTTATATTAAATTTTATTCATGTACGATACATGAATAAATTAAAAATTAAATGATAAAAATAAATAAAATATTTATAATAATTTATCATAAAAATATATTTATAAAATTAGTTTCATATAATAACTTTTTATATATTTAAAATCAAATTTATTTAAATTTATACCAATATTAATTATAACATAAATTATAAAAAGTATCAATTAATACATTATTTTCACATTTGAAATAAAAAAAATCAAATCAAATTATTTAAATCATATTAAGAAGTATATGTTTTGACTTAGATGACTGAAAATGAAAAACCCTAGCAATAAAGAAAGTGAAACTCTATTAGCATCAAAATTAACAATAAAAAAATTAAAAACATTACCTTATTCAATGTTTTGTTAGTGGACTGGAGTATAGCAGCAGAATCAAAATTTTCCCAAATCCACTTCTCTTCCACATTTTTCTTATCAACCAAATTCATATCAAATAAAAATTTTATCCCTCGTCCACATGTTTCCCATTTTTTTCTCATCCTTTTTATGCACCTATCTTTCCCGTTACTTCATGAAATCACGGAAATTTGAAAGAAGAAGAAGAAATTATTAGGAATAGTTTTAGTATTCTTTTACACGAAATATATTAATTGCTCTAAAGAAGAAGAAATTATCATGAACAAATGATAAATTTTTTATACTGGTCAAATACGTAAATTTTTGCTTCTTGTCTTCTAACCAATTGTAGAATTATTCACATATATGTTAGTTACTAGTCAAATCCTTTTTTACATCATTTTCTCAAAGACATAAGAGTTTTTAAATTTTTGATTGTAGACAAATAAAATTCACATAAAAATATTTTTGATTATAGACAAATCAATTTTTACACTTCTCTTCCCAATTTCTTTTTTTTAATAAATCATCATGTTCTTTTACACAGGTTTAAGTTTTTGAGTTTTTAAATTTTAAATATTTTTTTCTATTTATCTGTTTGTGTAAATTTATTTTTCATTTTATTCTTAGATGATTGTATTATTTTAAATTTTATTATTTTTTACTTGATCATGAAATGTTTTTAGTTACATGACAAGATTTTTAATATTTAGAGACACATGAATACATTTTTATTTAAATTGTAATATAAAATACTATATAACAGTTATTGAAAATACGTAATTAACACATAATATATATATATATATATATTATCATATCAAAGTGTCATATATTATAATTTAAAAATATATACTATTTTTTTATATATTATATAATTATATGATTTATTATAGAATTAACAAAAAAGATTCCCAAGCGAATATTCGTTTTGCATAATGAATGCCGCCTTTTGCCTATACTTCACTGCTTTTCTTGCAATAAAAGGATAAGGAAATATTATATTTTACTAAATATTCGATTGCGTGGATTGCTATATAAGGAATTACTATATCTTTTCATCTATATTTTTCTCTCTTCAAATTTTAGCTTTACATTGTTATTTTTTCATTACCAAAAAAACATTATTTTTTCTATAATTATTGGTTCATTTTCAAATCATGTTTCATTTGATCAAGTTTGTGATACAAGTAGTATATTTGATTGTACTAATCCACACACTTCTTCATTTTTTTTTTACCAATGTGGCAGAAGTAAAATGGAAGTACGTAAAAAATGAAATAAATTTAAGTATAATTAAATGATAAAATTATATAAATATAAAATAATGTATACATAAATATACATAAGTATCATTGTTGTTAAATAAAACATGACACAAAGTATTTTTTAAAAAAAATTTAATATATTTATATTTATTACATGTTAATGGATTATAATGTCTAAGTCAACTAAATCATTCTAATTTATTGTTCGATTTTATATGATTTTTTAATTATACTAAAATAATAATTTTTTACAAATAATTAAGTTAATAATTATTTGAAATTTAATTAATTTATTATATATTTATAATGCAAGGTGTAACTCAAGTGTTAAACAAATTTAAGCGAAATAATTGAATAAATATTGTAATAATAGGAGTTTGAATTCATAAAAAAAACACTTACAAAGAAAGGTAACTAAGGATGAAAGTAAATTAATTTATTATGAAAAATAGTATTTAAAACCAAACATATTTTTAAAGAAGATAAAGGATGGGAACTTATCAAATAATATATACTAACAATCAAGTTGTTTAAGTTATAAAATACTAAAAGAGTAACTGTGTCAAAATTTATTTAAAATATAATTTGATCCCCACCTTTAACGAGTACGAGTATGAGAATTAAATATTTTATACACCTAATTCTCAGTTTAATTTTTTCCATATGAGCATGAATTTGGGTAATGACCATTGCCATTCTTTGCGAGAAATTGTTGTCTGCCCGCAGAAAATATAGTGACATATATATCTCTGAGTGCACGTATTTTGATTTTGAGAGTAGAAAATGAAAGAACGACATAAGACAAGGAGACCTTATCCGAAGGAACTAGAGCCACGTGTTAGCTCAGGGAAAGGCACAGATGAGTAACCAATCAAAAATCAGAAACAAAAATGATTTTGAAAGAAAAGAAAAAAGCGACAAACAGAAATCAAACAAAAGAGTCAGAGTGCACACACTGCACATTGTTCGAACGATTATCATTCAATTTGGATTGGAGTTCCTTCTAAAGCAGAGTAAGCAGTTGGAGTCTACTTTCACCATTCAAAACCAGAAAGGTTTTCAACAAAATAACCACATCGAACTTCATGGTATTATTAACTAACCCTTTACTTGAAACCCGTAATAATTTGATTGTTTTGACCTTTTTTTTTTTAAAATAAAAATAAAAATCTCTCTTTCATTCTACTCTTCATAATGCCAAGTAGCGTAATGCTTTTCGACGGAAAAACTTAAAAGAAGAATAAATAATATATTAGAACTTGCAAAATTTGAAATGGCCACTCTCGGTACATGAAAGTGGAAACGAATACCATCCCACATTTATTGTGCTGGTTGCCATGGCAACATTGCTTTGGAATGGAATGAAAACATTACTTAATTGCTATGTGAATTTGGGCACGCCAACGCTATTTTTAACTAATTGTTGTTGAATTTAGTTGCAAGGAACAAAAGTTGCCAATTTCCTAATGCGTGTACTTGGTTACGTTTCCATGGTGTGGATGTCAAGGTGCATCTTATTCAATTAAGTACCGAAGGGATAACTTTCAAGTCAAATCGATGAACTGGCTTGCAGCATTTTGGTATTAGTTTTACATGTACGTGGACATTGATCCAATGACCCGAACCAACAAGATAGAGCTTATTAGGCATTTAAATAAGGCTTAAAAAACAAAGAGAAACCGACCATGGGATATTGCTTGGTTTGATATTGTTGTTATACTTGTAAAGATAAGTTACTTTAAGATTATCTGTGAAGGTACTCGTTGCATGTCTAAAATTTTAGAGGGGTAAAGAGTGATCAACTCAGAAGAATACTTCATATGAAATTGGCTTAGAATCGAACTTTGAAATTATAATTCTACATCTAATCATCTTATTTAGTATGTACAAAATTTAAAATTTACTTTCGAGTCTAATTTTATATAATTGAAAAATAACTTTTTTTTTACTTTATACTATTTTAATTTTTTTTGGTGTTCAATTTTTAATTCTTAGTTTAAATCATTACTTAAAATAATATATTATATTTTATTATTTATTATCTTTATCGCCCACGTATCTGATGTTGTCAACGTTACCATCAACATCATCTGAAATTCTGGATACTATCACCATCATCCTCTAATCACCGTTACCATCATTACATTTTACTCACGTTACCGTTGATTTCCTTTGGCATCCATCCCCACTAAAAACTAATGCCATAACCATCGACGCCATTACAACCTCACAACACAATCTTTATTTAAAGCTTTGTTTGTAAATTGTAATGATCTTAGATTCTTATTATCTATTAGTTTTTTAAATTTAATTATTTTATTTAATATTGATAAATTATTCAAACAACATAATTTAATTTAATTTTAAATTATATTCTATATTTCAATTATTTATTTGTGCTAAATCTAAAAATTAATATTCTTACTCAATTTCAAATTTGATAGAGGACTCTTATACTTGTTAGTGGAAAAAAATGAAATAATATTTTTATTTTGAATCTCATTATATAAATTTATGAAATCTTATTTTTTTTAAAAGGTAATAATAGGATTCCATATATATTTTTAATATACTCTTATTTATTATTTATTTAATTTTTGTCTTAAAATTTTTAAATCTTGCACAATATTAAATAAATTAAAATAAATATTGTACCAACCACGTGGTGTATCTTAGATTCTGAATTGCCAAACTGATTTTCATGTGACTTAACTTTACTTGCTGTGTAGTATCAAGCTAATATTTGAGCAAAGATTAATCCCACCTAATTGAGTGTGAAAACACATCATAATTAATATTATACCAATATTATAAATCATATGGCCATAATTATAACATTAATTATATAGAAATAAAAAAACTTGAATATTCTCTTCTTAAGTTATTAAAAAACTAATATTGAATGTTTTATTTTGAAAATTATACAATCGGATTAAATATATAATATATAGAAAAAATGTTTAACTTTTCTATTTTTATCATCATTAGGGTTACTTATATCACTTACATTTAAGTTGGATTTTGATATATGTTGTAACTTATGAAGCACTAAACGCGACATAGATATGGAGCATGATACGTATATATACATAGATCTGAGACACATTAAATTCAAAAATTTTAAGACACACGACCATGACACTACACACACACACACACACACACACACACATATATATATATATATATAATTTTGATTATAAACATTCTAAACACAACTTCTCAATGACAATACAAACGTCTTTATTTATAACTAGAAAAGAAATCAACAATAATTAAAAATTGAATTACTAGATCAGAGTGAAACTCACTTGAAACTTGAACCATTAGCACACAGTGAACACAATGTATTGAGGAAGAATAGAAGATTTTTCCTGAGGGTGAGTCAGGTGATATTGGGCTTGTGGACCGTGATATTAGTACACTGTCACACAATAAATTTTTTTAATTTTAATGAGTTGTGTCCAATATGTGTCTGTATTATATCCGTGGTGTGTTTAAGATGTGTCCTGACTGTGTCCGAGCCGTGTCCGAGTAAAAAATAATAATTTTTTTAATTGGACACACTCAAACACGTGAGACATACGTATCATGTGCGCATTGTCGTGTGTCCATGTCAGACACGTGTCCAACACGCGGACATGCACCACCGACGTGTCCGTTTTTAGGTTGTAACTTGTACATCGAATTGCAAAATAACTATTTATGTCATTTTATAGTTATGTCAAATTGTGAAATTAAAATAAGATTTTTTTATTTTGATTTACTAAATATTCTTATTCTTATTTTTTTATTCAATTAAATTTCATTCCTTATCAAATAAAAAGAATAATTACTTAACAATAGTTATTCACAATAAAAGTAAATTGTGATTTCAAATAGACTTTATCTATAATATCATAAATTCAAATATTATAGTCATTACTTTAGAGATAATTTTAATTAAACACTATCTTAATTCAAAAAATTAATCTCTTAGCAATGCCCCAAATCACGTAGAAAAATAGTTTCCCCCTAAAATAACTTCCCCTGAAATAACTTATTCAACTAATTCTTAGACTCTAAGAGGTCTACCTAGGGGGAAAAAACATTAATAGCACCATTAACTAAAAGGGGTATTCAAGCACATGCACATAGGACCAAAAAATGTGTCATTTTCGAATGTGAATTGATAAAGGTTGTTGTAATTAGGAAGATAAATATACACAAAAAAGGAATGGGAATAATTCGGTGAATCAAATATATTGAATTACAATTATGTACTCTTACTATATACCATATATATAATTTTACCGTTTGATTTGAGCTTACTATAATACTACTGTTGTATCCCCACCTTCTACTTCTTAATTTCAAATTAATTTTTTTACCAAATTACTTAAGGATTAGTTTACGTACTTAATTATAAATAAATTTTAATGCAATATAAATGTCTATAGAATGCTTGATAATTCCTATTTATATAGGCCATGACTCACACACATTTAAAACTGCCTTTATAACCATTGAAAAAAGATTAAAAAAAACCACCATTTGTTTTGTTTCCAAGCTTAATATATATAAAATTGCAACATGCAAGCAAGTAATGAAAAAGAGTTTGTATCCTCTTATGTAATATGATTATAATGTTGGAGAGAGATAAATATAAATTTTATCATATAAGATCTATTATGATTAATTATAGGTGTCACTAGTTATATCCAAAAGAGATTATATCTTTCTCTATTCAATTAACATGAAAAAATATATATTCAATGAAAAAGTAAACCTTTTTTGTTAACAAATTATATATAGACAGCCTATATAAACACTCAAATTAACAAATAACATAAGTAGAGTCATATTTTAAAGATAAATATATTTATAATATGATCTATATAAATTTGCAAGTGTCAATTATTAATTTGATTATCCATAATAAATAATAAAGAGTGCTTACATAAGAAATTATTCATCTATCTATAACACTAAATACATCAAAGGTTTACATGGTGTCAATGAAAATTATATAACACTTCTATAAAATATCATTTTTTTTTTAAATAAACAAAGGGGCAAAGATCCCAAACTAACCAACTACAACGCGAGGGAAAGAAGCTCCACTACAATCAAGCCATAAAAGGTCGTGGAGAGGAAAGCAGGTAGGGAATGAAATCTATGGACACCTATCGAACAGTCATGTCCAGACTTACATATTGCATCTGCACATGCATTAACTTCTCTAAATAAATGCTAAAAATGAGCCTCCCAATCATTTCCAAGAAGCATCTTAATAGTGTTCATCAAAGACTTTCAGGAATGCCACTCGGCATAAGTAGTCTTAATCAATTTCAGGACACTTTGAGAATCAGCCTCAAGAATCCCTTTCCCTTATGTCTACAATTCTTTCCTCATATATTGGTGTTTAAAAAATACAAATCTTATTATAAACTAACTTCTAGTTGAATTGACATAGGTCATGGTCTCTTTCTACATTTTTGTTTTGTACATTTAGAGTTTGAACTTAAATTTAAATAGGGAGAATATTCACTTATTATCTATTAGTGACCACAAAGTCAAGGGGCCGATGGCATCAATCTTAGCCTCTCTTTTTTTGTGTTACGATTAATTAATCTCTCCAGACAAAGACACGTTAAATGTCTTGAAATTAAAAAATTTATAAGAATATTTTTAATTTTTATTCTAAGATTAGAAAAATTCTTAATTATTTTTAGAACAAGACATTTTTTTTATTCTAAACTATTGAACGAATATCACCTTAAATTTATGGGTTATTATTGTCTTTTATTTAAATTATATTTTAATATTATCATTAAAATATTATTATTAATTTAGTCAAAAATATAATTTAAATAGAAGACAATAATGACTCATTTAATAATTCACAAATTTAATATGACACTTATTTAATAATACAAAATAAGAGAAAGAATTACTCTTAAGATTAAGTGTCTGATGATAATATTAGAAGTTTAATTATTTATTACGGGCCACCTGTGTTGTTTCCCTACTTTGTGCTAACACACCTAATGTATCCAAAATGCAAATCTTACAATAAATTTGTGATAATGATTTGCTATTCTAAATTTAAAATTCATATATTTGTTTTATATATTTTCATAAAAACATAAAGTAACATACTAGTACATATAAGATAATAATATTAAAATAAAAATATTAGAATCAAAATTTAAACCAATATTAAAAAGTTTGGATAATTAAAATATTACGGTAAAAATCTGAGTACATTTTTGAATTTTAACCATAGAATTTTTAAGATAAATTAATATATAAAACAAAATCGCCAATAAAATCTACATCGGAGCAAAAACTTCAAAAAAAAAAAAAGAAGAAAAAAAAATTAACTGAGAATTCTGCTTCGGTAAACAAGAGTTTACCACTTCTAGTACCGTCGTAACCTTGTACTAGTGTTAGAAGTGGATTAGATACGAGGTGGAGGGTTAGTTAATCCAATGCAATGAATGAGCTGGATCCACCCTTTCAGGAGTGAGAACCAGAGTGACACCCAGAACCAACAAATTATTTATCAAAAACGTTGTAACTTTGAATATAATAATACTCAAAACGTCAAAAATAATTACACAAAACCAACAAATTATTTTTAATATTTTTTATAACAATTTTTTATCAAAAAATATTTTTTATAACAATTAATTGAAACTAATAAAATATGAAGAAATTAAGCATCAGCGTGCAACAGTGATAACAGGCCAATGACTTCAGCTTCAGAATCAGACTCCAGAACCAAATTCATTATATATTATCTGCTCCAAAAGAGAAAAATTCGATTACCCTTTTCTCTGTTTCTTCCCCCAAGCTCCATAAACTCCTCACTTTTCACCTCCATAATAATTTTAGCCATGTGAAAAGCAGTGTTGTGTTGTCTTGTGTTGTGTTTCATGTTGTGTCTCTGTTAGTTTGTTGTCTTCTATTTGGATCTCTGAACCATGAATCTGAGCAGCGGCAAGGGATCCATGTCAACGCCTAGTTCAAGTTCACCTCTGAAATCCGGCGACTCCGTCTCCGACAAGTTTCCGGCTGGTCTCCGGGTACTTGTGGTGGATGATGACCCCACCTGCCTCATGATCCTTGACAGGATGCTGCGAGCTTGCCTCTATGAAGGTGTTCAATTCAATAAGTTTTTTTTTTCCTCTCCAATTGCTTATTCACTCTCTTTCTCTCTCTCTCTCTCTTCAACTTCGTTTTGCTGATTTGGGTGATGAATTAGTGACAAAAAAAAAAATGCAACTTTATTTTCCTTTTCAACGTTTATGTGCATATATATACAGCACCTTATGTCTTCTGTTGTGGAGTTTTTTGCTCGAAACATGTTTTTTTGTCTTTGATAGAGTATTAGTTCGACCCTTTTATCTATGGCTGCTGTAATTTCAGATTCTTGCAGCCATCTTTCTTTTGAAGTTTACTTCTTCATGCTTTTCATTTGGTTTAACATGGCACGAAGTGATGTTGTTTCTTTTCAACTTGAGATGTCAGATTTGTTTGTTGATTCCTTTTTCTAAACTTTCAGGCATGGATAGATGTCAGATTTGTTTTAACTTCGCTTGTGGAATTTCTGATTTGATTCTAAAATTTGAGGAATGATTCTATTTCTATTTGCTTGTTGGGTACATTTCAGTCACGAAATGCAAGAGAGCAGAGGTTGCATTATCACTTCTGAGAGAGAATAAAAATGGGTTCGACATTGTTCTAAGCGATGTACATATGCCAGATATGGATGGTTTTAAACTTCTAGAGCATATTGGGTTGGAGATGGACCTTCCGGTTATTAGTAAGCATCCTTTGACTAGTTTAGATCAATTGATAGACTACATTGCTATAGAGACTGACATATTGTGTATATGATATTTACAGTGATGTCAGCAGATGATGGAAAAAATGTTGTAATGAAGGGTGTGACACATGGTGCTTGTGATTATCTAATTAAACCCGTGCGTATCGAGGCTTTGAAGAATATATGGCAGCATGTGATTCGGAAGAGAAAGAATGGGTGGAAAGATCTGGAGCAATCGGGTAGTGTAGATGAAGGAGATCGACAGCAAAAGGTATCTGATGATGCAGATTACTCATCATCAGCAAATGAAGGGAAAAACTTAAAGAAGAGGAGGGATGAGGAAGAAGAAGCAGAGGAGAGGGATGATACTTCCACTTTAAAGAAGCCGCGGGTCGTTTGGTCTGTTGAGCTCCATCAACAGTTTATGGCTGCTGTGAATCAACTGGGACTTGACAGTATGTATCCTTCAATTCTCTTTCATCTTTGTTGCTTTTCCATGTAGTCCTACCTAGCATAGCAAAGAATGCCTCAAGAGTACTTATGATACATAATCCTTGGGATTCTACATGTCTAACGTTGAATTATCATACAATAGTCGTGAAAATCCTCAAATCAACACTTTTACTTCATGTTCAGTATTCAGTTGCAATATTTGGGATAACCCCTTCTAGGCCTTCCAGATTGCTCACAAATAGGCAAATCAGTTTTCCAACTATATGTTACTCTGTAATTTTAATACATAATAGATCCCATTGTGATTTTAGCATTACAAATTTGTTTTTATCTCTAAATTAGCCTTTTAACCTCACAAAATACTTAGTTGAATATCTTATATATGAAGAAATATGGTGATCTCTTCTTGCCTGATTCATTAGAAATTTATTTAAAATGTAAAGGCCTCATCTTATGTTCCCAAATTTGATATTTATATACAGAGGCTGTTCCTAAAAAGATTCTGGAAATGATGAATGTTCCTGGGCTCACTAGAGAAAACGTTGCTAGCCACCTCCAGGTATGATACTATTGCGCCACATGTTATATGTACTTTGGGAAGGACTCAAGAAATGTTATCCATACTTCTCTCTTTGTTGTGCTCATCTATGCTATTACTTGAAGGAGCTAACTCCTTTTTCGTGTGGTTTTTGGTACAGAAATACCGTTTGTATCTTCGAAGGCTGAGTGGAGTTTCCCAGCAGCAGAGTAACTTGAACAACTCCTTCATCAGCCCACAAGAGGCAACATTTGGGGCAACTTCAATCAATGGAATTGATCTTCAAACTCTTTCAGCTGCTGGCCACCTCCCAGCACAAAGTCTAGCCAAGCTTCAAGCAGCAGGACTTGGCAGGCCAACTGCAAAAGCGGGTGTGCCCATGCCCCTAGTTGAGCAAAGGAACCTTTTCAGTTTTGAAAACCCAAGATTAAGATTTGGAGAAAGCCAACTGCAACATTTGAGTAGTAAACCAATTAACTTGCTTCACGGAATCCCTACCAACATGGAGCCAAAGCAGCTTGCCAATTTCCACCAATCTACCCAATCCCTTGGCAACTTGAATATGCGAGTCAATGCTTCAGCTGCACAGGGCAGCCCCTTGTTGATGCAGATGGCTCAATCTCAAGCAAGAGGTCAGGTGCTAAGTGAAAATACTGGTTCTCATCTTACAAGGCTTCCATCATCTTTGGTGCAGCCTACACTACCAAATGGAATTTCTAATGGTGTTATGGGAAATGGGATTCCTGGTACCAGCAACATAACTCCTGCTTATAATCCAGTTCCACAAAGCTCTTCAATGTTGGGATTTCCCATGAACCAATCCACTGAAATGTCCGTCAGTAGTTTCCCTCTTGGAAGCACTCCAGGAATATCCAGTATCACAACAAAAGGTATGTTTCAAGAGGAAGTTACTTCGGGAATTAAAGGATCTGGTGGATTTGTTCCAAGTTATGATATTTTTAATGAACTCCACCACCAGAAGTCCCATGATTGGGACTTAACAAACACAGGCCTGACATATGATGCTTCTCACCATGCAAATCCTTTACAAGGTAGCATTGATGTCTCTCCATCAGTTTTAGTCCATCAGAGTTTTTCCTCTATCCAACAGGCTGGACAAAATAGAGATGCTACTCCAATTGGAAAAGCTATGTTCTCTACAGGTGAAGGCATGAATCAAGGTAATCTCCAAAACGGTTGTCACCACCTCAATACGCTTTTTCTTGACAATTCAGTAAAGGTTAAGGCTGAAAGAATTCCTGATCCAAGCTCCCAGATTAACCTCTTCCCTGAGCAATATGGGCAGGAGGATCTTATGAGTACACTTCTGAAACAGGTTGGTCCTTCCGTCCTTTCTGTGGACCTTAAATATTTATATGCTTGCTTATAGTTTTCCATTATAAACAAACCAAATTTCTTGTGTGTTTCTGGCAGCAAGGAGGCATTGTACCAACTGAAAATGAGTTTGACTTTGATGGATATTCCATAGACAACATTCCAGTCTAGAACAGATTGTGTCAGTTCTCTTTCTAGTTGCAGTTGCCAATGTAAATAGTTGGTTTTCCATGTGGACCTATTCATTCTGCAATTAGTTAGTTTGGACCTGAATTATTGTTCAACAAATAGAATTTGGTTGATGTAAAAAATTCAGGCTTCAGGGAGTAGCGTACTATTATCATGGTTTAGTCAAGATGCTCAAGATGAATAACTACAAACTTCAACTGCATGTATGCAAAAGGCATATTTGCAATTTTTGACTGCTGTTGATAGCAAAAGTCCTACCAAGCTTCTAATTTAAGGGTGTTCATGAAGATATTTTGGTTTAGGGCAGAACTGCAGAAGCAAGGTTTTGATACATCTGCAGACTTGTAGGAGCATTTCCAACTTTAATAACAAATTATGATTTTTTTCTTCCTTTGTTCCTTTTTTCCTGCTTATGTTCTTCAAATTAAGCAAATGACTGCTGTAAGCATGTAAATATTCCATTTGGTTGCTCAAGACATTCAGTCTGGCCACTCTTTTCTGATTGTTTATGTACTTGAATATTACTTGTTCTTTTATGTTAGAGCTGTAGGTGATCTGCTCCATTAATTTATGATATGCACTCCATGTACATGAACCTGATTGGGTACTCAGGTGGGGATTTATGGCCACCACTGTGAGAGATAGTGATTATGGAGCCTTGTGGTGCACTGGTTTAAGTTGTGTTCACTTCTTATCCTGCAAGAAGTCGCAGCTTGGCTGGGTTATTCAAAAACCCCGGGTTTTGGGGGGAGGGGGGTGTTAATTGCAGTTGTTCAAACTTTGCTCGATTGTGTGCTTGAAGTGGTATACAAATGCATACCTTCTGTCTAGGAAGCCTGGCTGAGGGCATAGATTAACAAGGATTAGAAATTTCAGTAGTGTTTAATTAGATTTCACAGGAAATAAATGTTATACACATAAACATGGAAATGTATATTTTTAAAATCAATATTGTATATACGAAAAAACAAGTTATAAAATCTTTTGATGGATTAACATTTTTTTTTCTTCAAATTCAATCTCCAAAGGAGTAAATTCATAATAAAAACATTCATAAATGTCATATATGCAGAAAAGAAGAAGAAGAATAAACTTCTAATAAAAGAGATTGTGTTTCTATCGTCTAACACAATTCTACAATATTTTGTACTAATACACTGGAAAGAATCATATCAATTAAGCAAGGATTGCCACAACATCCAAGATAGACATACAGCATGAATGTTACAACAGCACAACTTGGTCCACTTGTGTTTCTAACTGAGTTTCTGTGATGATTATGCTATTATACAAATCCTGTCTCAGAACAACAGCCAATCATCCAAAATCAAACAATTCCACTATTGCCTCATCAAGATGAAAGGCAACAGTATTAGGAAAATCATAGTAGCCAAGGAAAACTCCTTCCTCAAACCAATGCTTGGATATATTGAAGGAAGAGAGCATTCCTCCCCATTGAAGAAGACTTTACTGGGAAACCCATCTCCACCAGCCACATTGATTCCAGGAGTAGTTTTCTTTGTAAATGAGATTACAGACTGCTGTTTCCCAGGTACCCTAGGATCTCTTCGAGGGTTAGATCCATTTGTTTCTGCCACAAGAAAGTTCAACCCCGGATTACCTTGCATGAATATTGTATTGTTATCTAAGGTGCTTGCATTGAAAGAATACATCTTCTCAAAACCTGCAGCTGCTTTGTCCATTTGAACTGCAGCAAACCAGTCAACAAAATCAGTCTCTCCCCAATTAAAAAGTGTGATCCTTGCGGTCCAACCTCGACGATAATCTGTATACACATGCCAGTTGATGCTCACACCACAGTTGTCACTACAGGGCATAGGGTTAGGCACTGGTAGATGTTTCAGGTTAGCCCAAGAAACAGCCTTGTCACTTCGATTATCAAAAGGAATAAGAAGTGCCGCTGATGGAAGCCACATAGCTGGTGCAGTAGTACTACAAGTTCTGTCAGGGTTACTGGGGCATCCACATGCACATGTTTTGCAAGGAATAACAGATTCATTGTAATAGGCTGAAAATGAGACACAACATTTACGTGTTGCACCTTGTGCCTTTGTTATGTTGCACACAACCTGCCAACTAGCAAGTGCAGATTTGTTTGATGGCAAGCCAGTTGGATCAGGAGATTCACTAGGACTCACCCTGATAGGAGTGCCACATTGGTAATCAGGGTTGAATGTACCACTTATGTTCCAGTTCAGTGGTGGTGTAAGCTGTGAGCGATTAAGGTTTGGTGGCATTTTGAAGACCTGCATTTGGAACCTTGAAGCTGACATGCTAGGGTCCATTGATGGTGGCAATATAGTACCATTCCTGCAGCAAAAAGGAATTTTGCCAAGGTCTGAATCATTGAACCTTGTGGGAGGGAGGTCAATTATGGTTGGCCTTCTTTCACAATTCAATACATTGGCAAAGTCAAGATCCTTGTAGAACACACCTTGTGGACCAAAGACACAGTCAGAGGAATCCACAGTAGATGGATAAGCCCCCTTCATTGTGTATATAAACTCATCGTTCTTCCAGTCCCAGCTTAATCTCCAGTTGTCAAGACGGCCAAGGGGGTTGTGGTTTGCAATTGTAACCTCTGCCCAGTAATTGGAATCATATGTTTTGATCACATCATACATGATGCTAAGATCACCATTCTGACGGGGTAGGAATTCTTCATCTGTGGGGATGTTTGTTTTGAAATTGGGATCACTCGTGCAACAGACATGAGTCTCATTGTTCCCTGAAGACCATCCATGAAGAGTAAACATGCTCGTCAACACAACACTTAGTCCAAAGCCAAAAGCACGCTTTTCTTTCATAAATTATAGTATTTAGCCAGTTAATCAATCACATATCACACAGAAAAAACACTAAAAAAAAAACTAATAACTATGTTGCCAATTGCCATTAAGGCATTTAACCTTGTGAAATAATTTTAAAAACATGAAATTTAATTGTCCTTCTGGATATTATAATAAAGATAAAACTTGACTCCAACTCAAGTTAAAAGAAAATTATCTAACTTCCTCTAATTTTATGTCATGTGTGATAATTCACTTGTTTCTGTTTTATTAACTTAATAAAATAGACATATGACATAAAATTAGAGAGTTAGAGGATTTTCCTCCGACTTAAGTTAGAGTTAAGTTTTGTTCTTATAATAAACTCTGGAAATTGGAATGCTACCCTCTCATCTTACAAATACTGCTACCATTCTTAAGACCCCCAAAAAAAAAGAACAAAATACAAAACCCAGTTATGTTATTCTTACATGTGAGATTCTACCTTTCTCGCACCTGATTAATAATAAGTAAATTATTGATTAATAACGTGTACCTATATGAATTAGTTATCGAATTATTAATCTGTTCCTCATTTATAACTAACAAATTACTAGTTCTATAGCGAATTCATGCATATTATTAATTAATAATTTACTCAAATTATTAATTGAAACAACCATCAAACGAAAGCACAACCTGAGTTGATATAAAAGAATCATATATTATATCCAATGAAGTGAAGAAGAAGGTACCTTGACCAGTGGGTTTACCACATACGAATCCATCATTAGCCAGGTTAATACTCGAAGGCGTGGGCACATTGGGTGGCGCTACTCCGAGCTGTGTCCCCAACAGTTGGACCCGAACCTGCATCTGTGTCAAGTCCCCAGCAGTCGCCGCCGCCGTCTTCAGATCGGTCACGTCCGACCCAGCAAAAACGGTGCCGTTCCCCACGCCGGCGGGGAGTCCCGTGCCATCGGCGAGCACCGCATTGGACGCAGAGACCAACCACTCGTGGTGCTGAAACCCCACGAAAACCTTCCAAGACTTGAGCTCCTCGAGCCCGTTGTTGAGCACACTCAGCGTTGACTCGAACCGGTACGGTTGCTGCGCTGCGTCGGAGACATTCGGCGGCAGGCGTGCGCCGCCGGTGTATGCGTACGACAGGAATATCCCGTTGCAGGAGTCTGCGGTTTGCGGCTGAGACGTCGACGGCGCTGCAGCGAAGATGGCTATGACGGCGATGCTGAAGAAGAAGAAGCAGCAGCAGCTATTGACATGCGAGGCCATGGCCACGTTGGCTACGTGTTTTGAAGAGAGACAAGAGAGGGTTATGTATGAGTTGCTTTCTTTTTTTGGAAAGAGAAAGTGTTAATGTGTACTTGGTCTTAGAACATCATACGAAGTGATTCAAAGGACAGAGCATGCTGTGTTTGCTTGCTGTTACCTGTTGCATGCTTTGTGAAAGTTATAAAATTTAGTTTTGGATTGTCTAAAACTTGAAAGTGTTGAGGGATTTTTAAATTGTGAGGCTCAAATAAAAGGTTTCATGGTTTCCGGGAAGGGTCTTCTCCGGCTCTACCTGTTTTTGTTTGAATTGCTAAATATATGAACTTGGTCCGAGGGAGGCATAGACATGGTCAAGGACAAGGATGGTTTGGCCAAATGGCCAATTAAGTTGAAATAGTATTTGAGATTAGGTTGGATTTTATTTTTCTGTTTACAGATTCTTAAAGGGTGACTTGGTGCGGAACGAGAGAGGGAGTTGCGTGCCATTGATTGTGCACACAATTGACAATTCATGCGAAACACACAACAAAGACATCCGTCCAAACTCTTCTTCTAAGCGCAAAAATCTGCCGCTTCTGTTGTGGACGGGTACGTTTTAGTATATAAGGAGTGAAGATTTGAATTGAAAATTTCTTTCATAGAAAATTTAAGTTTTCATCAATTACTAAAAAATTTTGTTAATATACTAAAGTAATTTGCTATGTTTTGTTTTTTTGGCTATAAATCTTCAAGTGTGTGATATCCTCAATATAGTTTTTCAATTGCAATTGCGCTATTTCAACCCGAAAATTTTTCACTGAAATCAATACAAAATTGAAAACTACTTAATATTGGATTTTGATAGGGACGTCATAATTTTGTTGCAGAATGACCAAGTCACTTGAGTTTGGTTTTTTAACTTCTGTTTTATAGTGTGTCAAATAGCAAATGAGAAACGATTGGACTTTACCTGTCTATCATTCTTAACAAGATGTATTGTTATGTTAACCACTATTTACCAGTCATTAAATTAAATTTTGTTTATGTGGCATATTTATTTAACACTTTTCATACTACAACATGACTATATCGCACTATAATATATCGATTGGATTATATTAGAATTAAATGTTTGCAAATTTATCTAATCTGTTTCTTTCGTTTTAAATCTTAGTTGAGTAATTTGATCAATATGAACTAACTTAGTTGATCTGGGAGTACATGTTGAGAATTATATTGGATCATTTCATAAATAATAAGCATGTTGATATTTTTGTTATGAACTAACTCTTTCACAAACTTAATTTGTTAGATGAAAACACGTGAATAACTTTATTATATCTCTATTACTTTTCATGAAGTTTGTTTAAAATATATATTGTACATCTGATTTTTTTTACTTATGCAATGATCTATATAAAAGATACATATAAGTGTGATAAAAAAAAAAGGTATAACTTCTGCCTCTTACAATGCTTTGCTAGGGTTTCTTAGTGCCGTCATCACTAGTGTGCAACCAACTCCACTTTAAGCTGAACCTTCTCCCTTGGTGGAGCTTTATCTAGGGCATTGCTCTCCAATTTTTCCTCATTCGAATCTTGACATGTTCCCTTCCAACATTACTCGTCGCTCCCTCCTACACCTCTCTATGGTTTGCAAGGTTGCCTCCATCTCGTCGTGTAAGGCTGCGTCTCTAGCGCCTTGCGACTACCAATTGTCTGCTATGGTGGTCTCTTTGCTTGCATCTAGACCATTTTGTTTTGTAGTAGCCACTCTGTTGCTTTGTCCTCTTGATTGTTGTAGGTTGTTGGTGTATTGTTGCTTCTATCTTCATTTGATACCGTCGCGTGAGACTCCTAAATCTACACAGATCCGCAACCGTGGCTTCCTCCAATACTCTAATAAGGTCGGATCTGGGCAATGTCGGTAATGGCAGTGACGATGGTGGTAGTGGCAATGACGACAACAACAATGTCGTATACCTCAATGAGAAGAAGTGGTAAGAAAAACTCAAGGTAACAAAGATTAGCCTTGATGGGACGTTTTGTGCTAATAAGAATCGGATGCATACAACCATGATTCAGTGCTATTTGCAATTTGGGGAAAAAAGAAAAAAAAATATGAACTTTGGGGAGAAAATTTTGGTACATGAACAAATTAATATTTTATTCTTAATCGTATGTTGCATAAGCATAAACTTGTCATATGATTGTCATACAACGTTTTTGAACTGAGTTTGTGATTTTTGATTCTCGGAACATAGATTTGCCCCTCTCAACTGGGTTGAGTGTTCTTTTATAGATCTATTTTTGTATTTCAGATCACCTTCCGTCTTAAACAATAGGATCCGCACTTGCAATTAATATTGAAGGGTAAGGTTCCTATTTTCAGAGTTTATAGTGCCATGAAGGCCTGATCCGTGAAGTACAATTAAATTTATGTTTGTGAAAATTATTTCGCAGGGTAATATTGTTAATGGCAAATATTGTTAATGATAGCAAATGATTGATGAGGCCGAAATTTTTGTTGTTAACAGTATGTTAAAATTAAATTCATATAATTGTCATGTTTTTTTTTTCTGCGTGATCAATGATCGATTAACTGTTTTCATGAGATACTATTATTTAAAAAAAAAAGTTCTCACAAAATACTATAATTTATGAAAAAGTGAGATTTTAGGTTTGGAGTACTAAGTGTTGACGAGCATATGTTTACTTTCCATGGCTGGCTTTCAGGGAAGAATGAGACTCATGTCTGTTGCATCGAAGATCCCAATTTCAAAACAAACATCGACACATATGAAGAGTTCCTGGCCCGTCTGAACGGTGATCTTACCATCATGTATCATGTGAAAAGTGATCAAATCTTATGATTCCAACTACTAGTGGGCAGAGGTTACAATAACAAGCCATAACCCTCGTGGTTGTGGTTGTGTTGGCAACTGGAGGAGATTAAGTTGGGAGTGGAGGAGGCATGAGCTTATATATACAATGACCTCGTTTGGATGTGTTTTTTTTAAGATAATTTTTTTAAATAAATACTTATACGTATTTTAGCATGATTAAATGAATTTTTTAAACATAAAAAGTATTAGATAAAGCACAAAATGTGTTTTTTAGAAGTTAAATTTTATTTCTTAAAAAAAACGTTTTTATAACATAAAAAAGTCATTCAAATATTAAAAAAATTACTTTTCTAATATTACATCTAAATATCAAATAAAATTTACTTTTTTTTTTTTTTTTTTTAAAAATCACATAAAAAATTATTTTGAAAGCTCATCAAAATGAGTTCAATGAAAGGGGCTTATTCATAGGGGTGTGCAAAAAACTAAATGAACCAAATTGCACCATAATCTGAATCGAATCGGATTGTAAAAATCTATTTTATTAAAATTGGTTCATATAATTGAACTGAATCTTACTTTTATAAACGGTTTGATTAACTGATAAAACAAAAATGTTTGGTTTAGTAAAATAACCAAATCAAACTGGATATGAATTATGATCCAAATCCACATTCATTTCCATGGTGAAATACTGAAATCTTCTTTTAGAGAATCAAAACAACAAAATCCATTACAATTTCGATCAAACTCGGTTGAACCCTAACCCCTAATTTCTGCCACCATATGAACCCTAGAATCCCAATCCGCCAATTGATTATGCAACAAATCCCATTGACGAATCCCAATCACGATTCGTGAAGTCTGTGCTTCTTATTCGCACGATTGTGACTTCTTGTTCACGATTGCGGATTCTCGTTCGCATGTGGCTTCTCGTTCGTTGATTTCATTTGAAGATCTTTCACTAAAACCTAAACTGGTTTTTAAACTGATTCTGAACCCAAACTAATTCTGAACCAGTTCTAAATTCAAACCGATTCTAAACTGATAATGAATCAGTTTGCCGAACCAAAACCGGTTCAGTCCAAAAAAAATCAATTCAATTTTCAAACCAAATTACTTTACCAGCTCGGTTTAGTTCGATTTGATTTTTCATGCCGAACCGAACCATGTCCACGCCTACTTATCCATCAATTGTGGATTCTTTTGATTGTGTCTTTGGTCCGCAAGGTGTATACTATACAGGGATCTTGACTTTGTCAAAGTATTGACTTGTGAAAGAAAGCCAACGATTAATTTATCTCCCCCCTACAAAGTTCAGTGATTCAGAAAATGGGGAAATGATTCTATTTTGCCGTGGGAATGGTACTATATTTTGTCACCATCACTGGACCCTAGCCTTTCAGCTTCAAGGTTCCAAATGCAGGTCTTCAAAATGCCACCAAACCTTAATTGCTCCCAGCTTACACCACCACAGAACTGGAAGATAGGTGGTACACTCAGCCCTGGTTACAAGTGTAGCCCTTCTGTTTGGGTGAGTCCTAGTCATTCTACAGATTTAACAGGCTTACCATCAAACAAATATGTGATGGCTAGTTGGAAGGTTAATTGTGTGCAACGTGACAAAGGCCAAGGCAACACGTAAATGGACTGTCAATTATAATAGGGTTTTGTTAACGTCGAACATATGTTAAGAAATTAAAAATAAAAATTATTAAATAAAAAGTATAAACATTTAATATCTTAAAATTCTAAAAAATATTAATATTTTTTTAAATAACTAGAATGCGTTATACTATTTTTATTATTTAACATCTATTCCACAAGCACACATTAACAAAATCTTTACTTTAATAACCACTAAATATTGGCACGTTGAGCATGCCAGTATGCATCTTACAATTTGAGCCACTTCAATGCAAACTGAAAGTAGAAAACTAACCAAACGAGTTAAACAAAAAGAAGTGTGGAAAACATGTATGTGTTTAATAGATGAATGATGCAATTGATATGGTTCATGAGTTTTGTGACTTTTCTCACTTTGTCAGCATATAATGGCCCGCGTTGTTTTGTTGAAAGCCCATCATCCAGAGTCCCCATGAGGCTATGATCCTCTCCAAACGATATTGCTTTTTTCCATCATCTCAATTTGTATCCCAAAAGGTGTGAAAACCCAAAAAGAGGGTGTTATGTATATACTTTGTTTAATTCTTGCTAGCACTGCTAATAATTTATGAATTTAGTTTGACTTATGTAACACCCTCACCAAATTATTATCTGACAGCAAAAATGTAATTGAGGGTATTACTCTTAATCTTTCTAATCATAATTATAATAATAAAATTAGTGAATTTATTTTATAAAAATTTCAAGTTTTATTAAATAAAATTTCAAATTTTGAAGACTCAAAAGAAATCAGTTGAAATCTGAAAAAAAAAATTCTAATTGAAATACAAAGTAGAAAAAAATCAAAAAAATCTTTACAAATCGATGACTATGTTTTACAATAACTAAATTTTTTATATAGATCAAAATCGAAGCAAAAGATCAAAGTCAAAGAGACAAAAATCGAAACAGAGTTTGAAATCAAAACAGAGATCAAAATCGAAGAACTGGAATGGAAGCTAAAAATCATTGAAAATCTCAAAATAGTAATTGAAATCGAGACCATAGTAAGCAGCATAAGTGCTAATTAATAAACTCAGTAACAAAATCATGATTTTTCTTGCATATATCAGAGTCATTATTTAACCAAAATACATATATTTCTAATAACTCAAATATACATATATTTTCCTCATTTGGATTTAGAATCTATACATGTTCGTTATGAATGATGATAATTATAGTGCATCATGTACTAATCTGAAAACACCATGAATAAAGTGAAAATTGAAAATTCTCAGTAGAAAATGAATAATTATAAAACGTTTGAAAACACATAGTGTGTTTCAGCTGTGTAATGTACACAGAAAATCTCATGGCAACAAAAAGTATGATAAGAGCAACACAATTTCAGCATAACAGAACGAATGTTAAATAAATTATATAATACAACCTTATATATAAACATCAGCAAGCTTCTCAAATATCAACAAACAAGTATCAATTTATCAACAAATATCAGCATAGTCCTCAAACCTCAGTAAACAATTTTCAAACATAGACAAACATTAGCAAACAAGTATCAATCATCAGCAACATCAATAAGCAAGTTCCTCATTACAGAGAATCCACCATTTACTTTACTTTTTCTTTCCATGTCTGCTTATCTCACATCTTACTAGAATGTCTTCACTTCCATAAAGAATCCATCATATCTCTGGTGTTATTTTAATATCGTGACAACAAAATCTGACATACTTACATTAACTAGGCAGGTAACATAAAAAGGAAATTCACCCCTTGCCTCTCAACTATTAGGTGCAAACTTTTCAATGAATCACTTGCTTGCCATCACATACAAACATAAGTAATACAAACCACCAATATATTACAAATAAATTCATCATATATAAGCTTATAAATAAATCATGGCAATTAAATAAAATTCATAAAACTTAAAATCATTAAATTTAAATTTCAATTCTTTAAGAGACCAAGTATGATTTAACTTAATAGTTCTTTTAAAAATTCACATCACAGTCCATAGTTATTCAATTCTTATCATAGTCCATAATTTGTCAGGTCTTCATAATCTTGATAGTGCATTCATTACACAAAAAATTTTTTATTGTAAAAATCAAAATAAAGGTTATAAAATACGCTCTCAAGCTAAGAAAAATATAAGAAAGTTCATGTAAATCATACATATATTTATTACACAATACAATTAAAAATATTTATTTAACTTAGATCCTAAATAATATTTTAATTTTTTTATAATTTATTATATTAATCTCATAAAAAGTTAACATTTAAATTATAATAATTTAAATTTTATCAAATATCATAAACATTTCAAAATCAAATAAATATTAAATTTTTATAATATTACACATACATAATAAATAACAAAAATAATAATATACACAAAATATTAAAAAAATAAATTAACTAATAAAATACATAAAAATATTAAAAATTATAATTTTTTTTTTTAAATAATTAATTCTTATCTCCCGTAAAATCTTCTTTCTTTCTTTTTCCGTCCTTTCTTTCTTCTTCTTTTCTTGCTCTCCTTTCCTCTCTTTTCTTTCTCTCCTTTTTTAACGTTTTCTCTGCGTCGGTTAGCAACTTTCTCTCGCTCCCACTGTCACTATTTCACACCTTCACTCTTCTGTTTCTTTGCCTCTATATACAACAATAATATTCTTATCATAAATAATATATACATCTCTTTTTATATATCTCTTAATATTATTAATTATATCACTTTTTTTATTTTTTTTTATTTAATTATCATCATTCACAAAAAAATATAAATAATAATACTTAAAAAAAAATAATATATGAACATCATTTTCCCTGTCTTTGCTAATATATAACCAATTTACGTTGCACCACGATGCAACTAGATTTTTTAAAGTAACAATTACTTCTATCCAATCTTGTGCACGTTGCACCATTACATAACAATTTATTTTTTTATTTTTTTTTTTAATGTAAAATAATGATTAATTTTAAATTTTTATATTAAAATAATATTTAATTCATAAAATACTTTCTTTAAATATATTTTCTTATATATCATTTCATAAATATATCAATTATAATATTTTTAGTCTTTATTACTAAGATTAAATACTAAATTTTATTTCTATTTATAATTTTATAAATTATTACTAATTAAATTCTTATAAACTTTATTTAATATCTTTTAATTAAAATCAAATAAAATATTTGAATTAAAGAAATTAAAATTTTATTTTTTACAAAAATATTTTATAAAAAGTAGAATGTCACAAGTTAGGCCTTTGAGTCCTTTGCAAATGGCACGTGGATGAGAATCAATTGCACTGGAAAATTCAGTTGTCAAAATGATATGAGGGGTCCAGGAATAATATAGGGTATGGAGCTTAATTTGGCTGGTTTCATAGAGCCTCAATTGGCCACTGCTCATGACCCAGGAATATATATCCGACTGGTGGGATTTGTTTTTCCAAATTCATTTTACTAAGCAATGTCTTAGTCATTGAGCTAATTAATTGATAGTGTCCAAACAGCCATTCTGTCATTTAAAAAAAAAAAAGGCAATTTCCGTTATTAGTAGAAAGTGTGACTTAGACATTAGCGGTCAACATCGATCCTTCAAAACTTCATTTAATCCGAATCCTGCTCCCATTGAAGTGTGTTTAAAAAAAGTGTGCAACTAACATGATCTTCTTCTGTTACAGTGAAAAAATGAAATGAATAATTACATTATTTATCATTTTGAAAATGATTCTGGAGCACTTGGTAAATGATCCCATTCGTAGAAGAACTTTTCAGCTTGCAATTGGTAAATGATCCCTTTGGTAGTATATGCTCCTTTTTTTCAAGCTATCTTGTGAGCAGCAGCAGTAATTATATAGTCAATTACTTGTTCAATTTGTAGATTAACTAATGATCAAGTTATTAACAAAAGGTAGAGTTTAGATGATTAGGGGATCAATAATTATTATCCCAGGGCAGACAAAGGAGGCACATTCGGCCCAGTTCAGGCATAATGAATATTCATGCCACTTTCGAAGTAAAATTTTGTGGGGTAAATGTACATTACATGTTTATAAGTTCTTCACGTTTGGAAAACGGACTTGCCCAAATATTCTTTCTACTTGAATGTTCTGTATGTGGATTCCATTGGAATGGCCCCAAAGGGAAATAGGATTAACGAAAAGTTGACATATTATCCTCTCATCACACTCTGGGCAATGGTTTTGAGCATTTTCAGCCAAGCGAACATACCTGAACAAGAACGCTTAGAAAGTAAAAACAAGTATATATATTATTATTATCTCAAAAAGGGTAGAGATTCCCTTGGAGAAAGACAGTGAAAAGAGGAAAAAGCAATTGAAAGAGTGAACAAATCGCAACCGCAGGATCTAACAATGTTCACTTTCTTTTCATTTCATTCTTTTGAGGTTATATTATGAACGAATCAATCACCTCACTTTTTTGTTAAATAATGCTAAACTACAAACAGCATAATTTTAGCAGTACCCCGCGTGGAAAAAAGAAAAGAAAAATTCATTTTGTACAATTGGTATGCTGTATACACGAGATATATGTAGACCAAATTATTAAGTCAACGCTACAAATTTGGAGTATTTTCTTTTGTTGCGACACTAATTGTGAGAAACTGGTATTATTTTGCTGATAGATTTAAAAATGACCGCATGTTAAAAAAATGTGAACTCTCAAATTAGTAAACAAAAGTGTGTTGAACTACAAGAAAAGAAAAAACCAAATGCATAATTTATGTTCATGGTTTGGTAAGACAAGGGAACAACATCTTTTCATGATCTTTCGAAGGCCTTGATTGCCTAAACAGAAAAATGGTAACTAAAAAAAAAATTAGAAAATCATTCTTTGGTGGTGGAGCCTACGGCGGAGGCCGATGGATGAGTGACCAACTTTATGGGTTATTTTATTTAATTATGGCGAACCAGGCTGGAAAGGTAACATGGACGGCCATTTTGCGGTGGAAAATTAGCTTTCTAACACCGTTTGCCGTTGACAAATAGTTACTAATAATTTACCACTAGCAAACTTTGGGATTAATGAATTTGGCGTAGGGGTGCTTTGCCTTTCTATATTGCTTTTTATCATTGGATTGTTATTTGAAAAGGGTTCCGATGGGCATGGCTTTCAAGCCATTTGTATATGGATTATTGCTGTAATTGTTTGATCAAGGGAAACATGTATCTTTGATTATAATTGAGGATGACTGACGGATGACATTGAATGAATGCTTAATTAAATGAGTTTTTAGTAATTTAAGTTGTATTGTTTTGTTTGAATGATATATTAATAAAAACCATTTTTGAATATATAATTGAAAAAAGTGTTTCACTGTATTTTTTATTACATTGTAATTTTTTTTGTTATTTTTAAATAAAATAGGCATCAAAAAGTAATTTTTGCCGCAACTTTCCACTCAAAATCATAACGTGATTGTTTGCCATATTTATCAAAAATGTTTCTATTTCAAATCGCATTAATTTGATGCCTCGAAGAGGATTTTTGTTATTTAAATGTTGAACCAAACTTGCTATATACATCAAATAAAAAAAGAAAAAACAGAGCGCGCGTGCGAACACACACATATATATATATATGAAAGAAATGTTTATCGTAAAAAATAAAAAAAAAATTAATCATTAAATTTTATATAAATAATTAAAATTAGAATGTAAATATATGTAATATTTTAAAATAATTATATAATTTTTAAATAATTTTTAATTTTGACCATTTATGTATAATTATATAATTAATGTTTATTTTTTTTATTCTCTCATAATAAATTTTTTTTCATTAAATATAAATTTAAATCTTTTTATGTGTTCAAGTAAAAAAGAGAAATAAATATAAATGAGGTATTTAGTAGTAAAATTTAATTATAATTTATAAAAAAAATTATAACATTTATATATATCTCTTTTTTTTTTTAACTACAGATCTAAATCTCATTATATATATGTTTGTGTGTTTGTGTGTGTGGACGAAAAATTCTGATTGGTTTGATTGAAGGAAATTATGAAGAGGGCAATAAATATATACACACACGGACAGAAAAAGCAATTTGTACACCCACAGTCCACAGATCCAACGCATTTCGACCCCGCAAAATAAATAGAAAAAAGTTAATTATATATATTTTTTAGAAGTGTATATATTATTTATATTTTTTTCAGAATATGTGATTTAATAAAAAATTATAAAAATATATATATGATGAATAAAATTAAGCAAAGTGTAAAAAAATGTGAAAAAAAAATGAGTAAAAAAATTTGAGTTGAAACAAATAACCAACTTAACAACCAAATGAATTAAAAAATGATCATTATATATATATTTTTTAGAGATATATATATTATTAATATTTTTTAAAAATATCAAATTTAATAAAAAATAAAAAAAAATAAATATGATAAAAATATTAAAATAAATGTAAAAAAAGATTTATGTACGGTAAAAATATCATAACTGAAATGAATCCAACTTGCTTCGCATTCTGTACCTTTTAATGGCTTGCGTCTCCTTTACGTCTCCCCTGTTGAAACCATCCAAAACTTCATTACCTCTTCCTACTATCCTATCCTATTTTAAGTATATTACCAGATTTTAACCCTTATTTACCTCAAATCTAACTTCTAATTTCTAACTTGTGAGTAATAACTACTATGTTGGTGTCAGTGTCAGAGTGAGACATACTAGCTGACTCACACTCCTAATTAGTAGCTCAGCTAACTGACATGAAACGCACCTCACTTGCTAAAAGAAGCACAACACCTGCAAGTGCTAATGTAAAACGGTAAAACTAAAACCAAGAGCTCCCTAACTGTGTTTGACAACTTAATTAGGCAGTTAAATTAACCTCCATTTCCCCTAACTGTGTTCAAACATGGCTGCTTTCTGTTAAAGTAAAACGTGTCAGTGTCCACCATTTTTTTCTGTCTTCTCTTTACATGTTTCTTTCTTTTCTTTTTTTTTTTAAAAAAAGAGGGGTGCATCAATAAAAAGGCCTAGTGTAGCTTCAAAAGATAAGAACACGCTACTCCACACCACACCTCAAACAGCAGCACAACACAGAACACTCCTTCCATACACTCCACTTTTCTTTCTCTACACTTTCCACTCTCCCATCATATCCTTCTTTTCAAAGTAATTAACCCCATTTCTTGGATCCCTCTCATTGTGCTCACCAGCACAAAGAAAATGGGAACAACTCAAAGAACCACATTGTGTTGTTTCATGATGTTGCTCTCTCTCACTGCTCTTGCTGTAGCAATGCCGGATCAAAACCTAAAAACTACATCCAAGGATGATATCAAGTGCACACCCTGCAGCAACCAAGTCCCCTCACCCCCGCCACCCTCCCCACCACCGCCATCCCGGCCGCCGCCTGCTTCCACCAACAACTGCCCTCCCCCTCCTTCTTCCCCAAGCTCCGGCGGCAGTGGTACATACTACTACTCTTCTCCACCCCCACCCTCTCAGTATACCTACTCATCGCCACCACCGCCAGCATCCACCGGCGGCGGAGGAATTGGCGGCACATATTACCCTCCGCCGAATAACAGGAACTATCCAGCGCCGCCGCCGCCGAACCCAATTGTACCTTACTTTCCTTTCTACTACCACAGCCCTCCACCGCCGTCAACGGCGGCTCCTCCGCCGTTGAGGGGCACTCCGATCTACGCTGTTACCTTGTTTTCTGTTTTGCTGGCGTTGCTTTGATAGAAAGAGAGAGAAAAAAAAAAAGAGAATCGAAAATGGTGGGAAGAATAAGTGCACAGATTGGCAGATCTAGAAGTTTGCAGAAAAATGAGAGTGAGATGAGAGCAAGGACAGTGTACTTGTTTTGCCCTTCTATCGGACAAGTTGGCCTGCATCCAGAACCAAAGGTTTCCCTTTCACCCTTGCAGAAATGTGAACTTGTCAAGTACAATATATCTTTTCCCCCTTCTCTATTTTCTTCTTTCTGAATTTCTAGTGGCAATGTAGATTGATCTGCAATTTGTTCAAAATTTGTTGTATCTAGCCTTTTGATTTTGGTTAATTAGTATGAAAAAAAAAAAAAAAGCTTTATTCGTTTCCATTTATTTACTTACTTTGTGATGGTTAATTTTAGTGTTTGTTATTTAAGGTGAATTGATTTGGGCAGTAAAATTTGAGTCTAGCCAAAATAACTGTGTCATGTTGCCAACCAGGAACTGAAGTTGTTCCCATGTGGTTTATAGAGTAATGATGGATAGGGAAGAATTTCATAGATAGGCACACCTACAGTATTATTTTTTAAGCACTTCATTCAATAAGGATATGTACAAAACTAAGTATTTTTGTTAGAAATTGATATGTTCTTAACAAATGCATAGTGGATCATTTTATGTTCTTTTTTTTAAGTAATTAAGTGGAGTAAAAAAATAAATACAAAAATATTTATTAATAGAATTTAATTATAATTTATAATTTTTTTATAATTTTGTATTTATCTCTCTCATCTACTTAATCATATGAGAAAAAAAAATATAAAAGAATAATCCGTTTTTAACATGAACATGTTTAATATTAAATTAACTATCTATAATAAGCATTGGCTACCCAAGAATTACGGATTGGGTGACTGCTGGAAGAGAGAAAGGGATCATAGGTAGCATGGGTAGGGATTTGAATCCAAATTCCGGGGTTAATTTAATTGAATGGTGCCCACTAACACCATCTGATGCTAAGTTCTTTATTGATGAGTTAATTTAAGGACAAAATATATGTTTATTTTTTTATATTTATTTTATTAATTAAAATATAATATATGTATAATTTAAAAAAAAAAAAAAATATATATTAATAGATACATATTATAATTTAATTAATATAATAAATATAAAAAAATAAACTTAAATTTTGTCCTCAATTTAAATATTGAGGACGGTCCTTGTTTATTGATCCGTTGGGCATGTTCTGCCGTTTGGTACGTTAATTAATTAGTATAAACGTTGTACGTTTGCTTCCTTGCATTTATTTTTCCTTATCTTGGCCCACCCAACGGGGGAGCGTCTTACTAAGTACTAACTCTATTACTCTTAACAAAGAAGAGTTTAACAATTGTTCTGCGTAGTTTGAATAAATAATTACCTACTTCGACAAGGACATGCATGCATTTACTTAGTTCAGATATAATTTTGCATAAATAGAAAAACAAAATCAATATAATAATACAAACAATTAATAAACGTGTTAATAATGAATGCAGATTATATTTATGTAAATATATATTTATCAGAATAATTTTTCCTTTTTTTTCTCTCTCTCTTCTATAACTGTGAATGGTGGACTCCAGCTGCATATATATTACCCATAATATGACGGCATTAGTAGGCTTGGCAATGCCAACCTGGTCAGCGGGTACCCTTTCTGTTTCAACATATATGGGGCGGGTTTAAACCGATTTTACAGTGGGACGGGATAGATGTCATGCACCTTATATGTAAATAAATATTATGTTTAATTTTGTTACTACTAAAGTCAATTATGCTAATTAATTTCATTAGTTTAATATTTATTTAATATAATTTTAAGTTTATATGAGATAATAAATTATTTTTTTGATGATAGTTAATTATTATATAAATTTAATTTAAAATATTCATAAATATAAGACAAACTAAATGTAAATTTTAATATTTTTTTACGAGATAAATGTAAATTTTAATACTTAAGGATGTGACGCATGGTCGGATTAAGCAAAAACCAATCCCACCCGCCTCGATGCCAGGCCAAGTCATTAGGTTACTATTATTATGGGTGGCAATCTGGGATGGCTGCCAGTTGCCAGGTAAACCTACCTGATAAGGGATAATGTGCAAGAGAGTTCATCAGATGCTCTCAGGATTAGGGTCGTTATTGTATTCATCCAATGAGAATCCAGGGGTGGCTGTCAGAAATGATTTGGTAGCTCGATTTTCTGACACAAATGATTCTGTGTAGATTCTTAAAATTCTCCTAACTTGAGACTGTATGCTCCAAATCATTTTTGTTTCATAATTATTATATTCTTATATTAAATATTATATATATATATTTTTATATCTTATTTAATATTATTTATTATATATTTTTTTTAATTTTTTATTTAATCACTTTCTTTAAAAAAAATATAAATAATACTTACATATTTTTAAAAAAATTAAGATGATCATTTTTCTTTATTTGAGCAACCAACATTATACTACATTATTAGTTGGTAGGGTCTTTGCTTTCTTTGGTTTACAATCTTTTTCTTCTGTGTAGTCATGTTGTGTTGTATCAAAGTTTCACCTTTAAACTATGAAGGGAATATGTTGCATTCATACAGCATGTCCTTTTCGGTTTGTTAATATTCGAAAAGTTTTTACAATTAAATTAGCTACAGTACATTAATAATAATATATTTTTATTATGATCAGATGATATCTGAGTTAATTTATATACATTTCAATTAATTTTTTTATTTTATCAAAGATAAATTATTTATATCAAAATTAAAAGATTTATTAAAATATTTTTATGACTTCACTCTAAAAAATTAATATAATTAATATTTGAATTTATGATTGTATATCTACTCATATATAAATTTTATAAATAAAATTTATATTGATCAAGTTATTATAACTTATGATTGTCATAAAAACTCCTACACCAAAACAAGAGTCTTTTATATGTAATTATTCTATTCTTATGTATTTGAGAAAAGATAAAAGGGTCGTTTTATGTTTTTTATTTGCTTAACCATTTTGATATCACAAACGAGCACATGGGGTTGGATTGCTGGTTGTGGCGGACCGCATGATGTAGTAACAACGTAGGTCGAAATGATAATTGCCTAACTGGAGAAGTGATGAGGTGTCAGTAGTTCGTGCATGTTGAGTTTGTGCCGCTTGTTTGGTTTGGGACCTTTGGGTAGGAGTAAGAATACGTCAAACAATCAGTTGAGAATTTATGTTCTGATTTATTTAAAATTTTACTTGACATAATTTATTTAACATAAAAGGTTAAGACAAGGTATTTTTAAAAAAAATTAGTTAAATAGGTGAAGTCTCTAAAAAAGTTTTTTAAGTTTAGTAAGTTAGTTTATTTAATTATATATATTATTAATTTATATATAATATAATATTTTAATATTTATATAATATAATTAATTTTATAAATAATATAATATTTTTAAAGTCTAAATTGTTAGTTTTTTTAAAAATTTATTACAAAATAAATTTTTAAAAATATTTTTAAGTCAAGTTAAATTTTAAAAAATATCTATATCAAATAAATAATTCAAGTTTAAACTTTATATTTAAAAAATAGGTTAGATTTATTTAAAATAAATTCTAACCTCACCTTATATATTTTCATCTTTACTTTGGGTAGTAACATGTAGAGATTCTTATACGAGAGATTCTTAATGGTTGTTATAATAAGAAATTTTTTTTACACTAGTGTCATCCGCGTTAGTCAATTTGTTTTCTCTGTAAGATACTCTTAATGAGTGGTGAAATATATAATTATAGTTATGAGAGATTGTTTGATGCTCTTAATGAATTATGAAATATTTTTCTATGTCATTGAATATATTAAATTGATCAATTAAAACAGTAAAAATATAATTAAAATAAAAGATAATGATGATCAATATATATAGTTGAGGTCAATGTTTTAAAAATTGAATAAAAAATTAAATCAGTAAAGTGTCTGAGTTATAGTTCAATTGATTCAACTAGACAACTTTATGATTAAACTGTAATTAAATTGAAAACTAATCAAATTAGAAACATAACTAATTCATGACACAACCAGTTCAACTAACTAGATCAATTTAATTTTTAATACATTAGTTAAAGTAGTACAATTTAATGATACTGAATAAGAGATTAAAAGTATTTAAAAATTTCTCATCGGTTATTAGTTTGTTTCCAAAGTAAATGTTTTAAAACTTATCAAGTACAACTACAAAACACTTGTATATCCAAATAACTTCTCATTATTTAATGTTAGTCATGTAAGCTATGTGTGTTAACATTATTTCTCATTAATCATACATATTAACTTTGTGAGCCAGCAATCATGTACTAACTATGAAATTATTACTAAAAAATTAAATAAAGTAATTAAAGTTGAAAACAATAATAACTTATATAATTGACATTGTATATAAAAATGAGGAGTGTTATTGTCACACTTATTCTATTATTTTTTATTAAATAACTTTTGATTTTGTTTTGATTAATAGCTCAAAATAGCTTATTTAATAAAAAATTAATGAAAAAAATGGCAATAGATAAGAGTGACAATAGATACTTCTTACAAAATAATGTAGTGCAAGAACATTTTGATGATCTTTAGATCAACTATTAAAATCAAACACAACCGATGAAAAGTTTCAAGTTTGATTTTTGTTAATAATTTTTTATTAATAAGTCATTTGTAAATATTATTGTAAAAATTTATTGAGATTTGTGGCACATCTTACTTTAAAAAAAGAAAAAATGATTCTACACTTTCTTTAGATGTGTAGGTATTATATACATCTTTTTTAAAGGTGTATAACTAAAAAAAAAAAAAAAATAAATAAAATAAATAATATTAAATAAAATATAAAAATAAATATATATATTATTTATAGTAAAAATATCAGAATTATTTAAAATAAGATTTAAAGGGGAGGGGGTGGTGGGAATTCTGATGTTATAGTGTAAAACTATTATCTCTCCCTAAAACAAAAGAATTGAGGATATCCATAGAACATCCCAACTATTCTTTTTTTTTTATTCTCATTTTTTCTTCTATTATTCTTCAAAATCATGAGTTAAAAATCTCTTGGAGGAAGGAAAATCTCTTCCTCCAAGAATATGTAAGAATTTTTCGATTGGGGAGCGATTACCCGGAAGGCACGTCACTGACTATTATGATGCTGAAGGGGATGTCACAAACTTTGCAATTGGCATCCATATCCAAGCCACTTCTATTCGGTGAACCGTGTTTCCAACATGTCACCGTTCCCTGATATTAGGGTCTTATTATAATTATCATTATTTTCTCTTCTCGCTAATTGTTTTAGCGAATTTTTTCTCACCATTTTTAGTTTAAATTTAATTAGTATATACTATTAGTATAAAAGAGTTTTATGACATTTATTAATATCTTGACAAATCAATATTTCTTGTTACTTCTCTCAATAATTAAAATAAAAATAAAATATCAAAATATTAATAAATGTCAATGTAAAACTCTTTACAATAATAATGTATACCACTTTAATTTTTTTAGAGTGTGTTTAGAATATAAAAAAATAAAAAAATGATTTGATTTATAAATTAAATTTAATTAAATTTTGTATTTAAAATGTTAAAAAATAAAAATGATTTGATTTCTAAAATCTCATGAATTTTATTTTTTTATTTTAAAATTTTATCAAATTTGATATAATTTGTTATGATTTGATTTGATTTAAAATGAATAGACTATTTTACATTTAGTAACTACCTCTAACTACCTCTCATAAGGATTAAAATATAAAATAATAAAATCAAATCAAATTAATTCTTATTTTAATAAATTCCAAATATAAAATTTAATTTCTAAATCAATTCAAATATTATTTTTTTAAAAATTTCAAATATAAAATTTAATTTATAAATAAAATTAATTTAAATTAAATTAAATCAAATCATCTCTTATTTTTATTCATTCCAAACACAACCTTAGTTTTTTCACTTCGACTTTTCATATAGTATATCAAATAGCAATTGGCATTACCCACACAGGTGACGGTGTTATGAAAGCGTGTTGCATCTTCAAGGAAATAATGTGTGTTCCATTCTTGAATAAGCTATTGTGAAGATGACCATACCCATGTCGCTTCACAAGGTTCAGAGTTCAAGATAATTCTAGAAGAGTAAATATGTGGAAAGTGGAAATTGAATAAATTTTCATTATTGTGAAAATCTGATACAATCAGATACAAGTTCAGTATATATATGCGAAAACAAGAAATAGAGAGAAAGAATCAAGATGAATTTGAACAAAAAAACGAAAATGGATCTAGATCAAGGAGTATCAAAAGCACGAAGAGCTCTTTCGAGCTTTGATACCATCACAAGGTTCAGGGTTTCAGAGAATTCTAGAAGAGCATATGTGGAAACTGAATGAATTTTCATTATTCTGACAATCTGATACAAGTTCAGTATTTATATGCTGTATGTAGTGTGCTACCCATTGTTATATATTTAAAGAGGTGACAACGCAGTAAAACATGATCAAAGAAATAGCTTGAGACGTGTGAGAAGACACTGTTTTTAAGGATTTTATCGCACAGGTGTGCGAATCTCTCAGGATTCAACAGGCTCGTTCCGGTGGAGACCGAGGTACCAGAACAGTAGAGAAATTTTTTTAATACAGTTAACCCAAGAAAAGAAAACTCAATTGCAGAAAAGGTAGATAATTCATATATATAAAACCTATTTTGTGTTAATCTGTTATAAAAGCATCCGAAATTTTGAACATGGCCTGATAAGATAGTGGAGAAAAATATTTGAGTCCGAGTCAGAAAAACTGAACCAAAATTAGCTGTTTTCAGATAAGGTTTCTAGAAAACTTAATTTATTAAAACAAAATAATTACGGTAAATAAAACTGGAGCAAAATTGTGAAATCTCATTTTCGTGTGCACAGGGGGGCAAATCGGATGATTTGCACTAACATGGCCCAAACGAGACCCAACATTGTGCATGCGAACCTATTCCTCTCACAAACTTTTCTAACAAGCCTAAAACACAAGATACCTTATAAACTCTTTAAAACTTTGAATATCAAGTAAGGTGGGACATAAACTTTTGAAATATCATAACTAAAGCTAAAACAACAACACCCATGACACAAGTTCATGTTGCCCTAATCCCTTTTTGCAATAGTGTACCAAAAAAATAGCGATCGGCAATTATTGTCAGAGTAAATATCCTGTAAACAAAAGAGATATCAGATAAACGAATTAATAGAACATGAAAATAAATGTTATTATATGACATTGAGTAATAAATCTTGTAATAAATTATAATCACTTTTTATCTTTTATTGTAATAAAGTGATGTGATAATTGCTTACATACAAAAGAAAAAATGTTTAACACACAAATTAACGAAAGTATTATTTAGACTTATCACAATGCATAAAAATGAACTATAAAACCTTTAGAGTTTGTATATTATATGAATTTTTTGAAATTTATATTATATAAATTTTTAAGTGTTAAATCAATTGAAATTTTTATATTTATTTTCAAAATTCAAGGTCTATAAACGAACTTAGCTGATGGAACAAACTCGTCAATTTTTGAGCTCGTTAGCTCAAGTTTACTCTTTAATCATCTCAGCAATTTTGTTACATCTTGCCATTTCGTACTATTCTTTGTTTTATCCATGTAGAGCAAGTCAAACAAACATTTTTGGCAAAAATAATATATAATTTACTTATACATTGAAATGATAACAAAAAATACTCTTTTTTTTTATAAAAAAAAATCTACTTGAAACGACTCAAGTATGAAAGTATTAAATGAAATATAATTTTCCTATTGATTTCAGAGAATAATCTTGCATCATGTTTATTAAAAAATAAGGCTTAATTAACTTTTTAGTACTTATAAATATACTCATTTTTTATTTTGGTTCCTATAAATTTTTTGACTCTATTTTTGTCCCTATAAATCTTCAGACATGTGAAATTAATTTCTGTTATTATCTCATCTCTGTTAAGTAGTAAAGTGGCAAACAGCGCTCTATGTCAACATGTCACTTAAATAACAACTCAACTTATTTATGCCACGTGAATGACAAGTCATTCACTTAGGTCCCATGTCACCTTCTTCTTCCTCTCCCTTTCTTCTCAAATGTGTAGTAAGGCCTAATTTGTAGAGATGATATAACTTTCCTCCTCCCTCACATGTACTTGTAATTCCACCATTAATTCTTCTTCCCTCAACTCGTTTTTTTCTTTTCCTACATTCGCTTCCTCATTCGTGACCAATTTGTTATCATTTGTGGTCCCTCATCCCTGACTTACAGAGACAGTAACATGACTAGGGTTCGCGATCTTTATCATCAACTTGGGATACTCCTATGAAAGAGACTTTGTGGTTGTGGATATGAAATGTTGTACCTCCTCACCTTAAAGGGTGTGAAGAATTCTCGGGAGAGCATATTGGACATGTTAAAATTGAAGAGTAAACAAAAATCATTTTCTGATACAAAGATATTTGGGTTTGCTAAAATGTGTTTTCAATCCCTATAATATTGTGAGTTTTGGTTTTGGTCCTTATATAATGTTTTGATATGATTTTTATCCTTGTAAAATTTGAGACAAGTGAAATTAATCTTTACATTTATTTCATCTCTGTTAAGTAGTGATGAAATTTCTAAGTTTAAGGGACCTCTGCAAGTCAGGGGTGAGGAACCAAAAATGGTAACAATTTGATCACAAATGAGAAAGCAAATGTGGGGAAAGAACAAAATAATATGAGGGAGGAAGAATTAATGTTGGAATTCCAGCTAAGACTTGCTGCAAGTTAAGGAAGGTGGTAATGTCCTTGCAAGTTAAGGTTTGTTGCACATTGGAAAAGAAAGGGAGAGAAAGAATAAAGTGACTTGGGACTCATGTGAATAACTTATCATTCACGTGACATAAATAAATTGAGTTGTCATCTAAGTGATAAGTTGAGATGGAGTGTCGTTTGTTATTTCACCACTTAATAAAAATGAGATAACTGTAAAAATTAATTTTACTTATCTCAAAATTTAAAAAGATCAAAATGGAGTCTAAAATTTTATAAAGACCAAAATTAAAAATGAATATATTTACAAGATTAAAAAGTTAATTAAGCCAAAAAATAAATATTTTTTGAATTAGAGCCTGCTTTGGGGCACAGTCGAGAATATGAGGTCAAAACAGAAACTTGAGTGCTAAAGCTGCTCTTGGCCCACATCGCAAACAGACAAGTATTTGGATCAATTCTGGCCTTCATTTTTTTGGTTGAAGACGCATACTTTTTTTATTCATATTTAAAATAAAAGTTAAATATTTGTTTGTTTTATTATTTTTATGTAGCATGAAAATCTTATGATTAATCACTACTCAGTGGAGTGGAGGGACCAGCTGCTGGTTTGGAGGGTCGCAGCGCCATAAATGCTGCTGACCAAAAAAATACTAGTTAAAAGGATTTATTTGTTTTTTAGATTAAAAAAATAAAAAACTTTATGAATATATGTGTTAGTTTTTTTTTTAGCTGATGTGCAAGTTAGTAAGTAAGATATCTAAAATAAATAATATGGGAAATGTTTTGTATATAATTTTTATACATATATTATATTTATATCATATGTTAAATTATTTTGTATGTAATTGTAGTATTTTTGTAAGATATATAATAAATTTGTAAGTGAGTTAAAAAAAATTAAGCATATAAAAATTGAACGAATAATGGTGTATAAATTATAATGCTTGGGTTTTTTAATTTCCTAATGTTTTCTTGTTGCAAAGATATGCAAAGCGCGAAACATTACCTGCACACCGCTGCTGAAAAACCCAAAAGGCTAAAACTTATGGGACTTGGTCTTCGGCCCAATTTGTGAATATGGACTCAAACTTGGTTTATGCCTCCAACTACTTTCGGCCCATGAGAATTTTTGCTAATAGGGGAAAATGAAAATGAAGCTATAGAGAAAACAAAGAAAACAAACAATAGAAAGTCGCAGACAAGAGGGAAGATTTTCGTTTTTTTTTTGTTTTTTGTTTTGAGGGAAGAGGGTCAAATGGAAAATAAGTGCCATTTCGTTTTCAACAATCTTTGATTTCATTTTTAACAATCAGGTGCTGCAAGCTTAGGTGGAGCCAACCAAAGCAGAGGGGGCACATGTCTTCCTAACCCTTGATTCTCTCCTCTCCCTTTAAACACTTCCTCTGCTTTCTTTTTCTTTTTCACATTAACGTATCTCTTTATGAGTATCTTTATCAAATTGACTTCATTTCCGTGCTCATCTCTCCAACTCTTACTATATTCATCATGAATGTCTCCTTTTGTCCTGGCTTTTGCAGTTTTGAGTGTCAAGCATTTAACTATCTTAAAAGCTTAAATTATTAGAAAAAAATTTAAAACACCAATATCCCCGTAAGTTGATTTTAACTCTAAATTTTTAACCAGTCCATTTTATCAGTCTCCCATTTTTGGCTATGCCATGCGCATGCTAGCTAAAAGGTTATAACAACCGATGCCTAACATGGGGTGTGTATTTTCGTTGAAAATGAAAGTGTTCTCTGTAATGCGTTCCATTGTTTGGTGATTATTAAGAAAAACAAAAATCTTGGTCATGGAAAATTCAATATTTGGACAAGCTCCGATGAGCTAATAAAATCCACCCTTTAAGTGGTAAAGAAAAAGGTTACTGAAGACCTTCAAACGTCTCCAAACAAGCTGTTAGATATGAAAGTGTTATTTTGGTGAATTCATCTCAAATATTTTTCCTTGTTAGTAGTTTGGCTCAAATTTCCTGTGCTTTGACTTTTGACGATTAGATTGTTTTGAATCAAAGTTAGAGCATTTGTTGTCCCCTCCCAACCCAAAGAAGGGAAGGAGATAAGATAATACATCAGCCATGGCTAATTTTAAGATGCCGAGAGATATAGTCATCAACACCAATATTCTGTCTGAACTAGAGATTTGAAGAATATGTTAGCTGTGGACCATTCATCCTCTTTTTCTCTCCCCTCCCGCCAACAAATACAAAGACGCTTTTAACTATTCTAGGTAATTTTGTTAATTAAACGTCTTTATGGAAATACCTTAAAAAATTCTTACAAAGTATCCGGTTTTCATTTCATTAACCTTTTGCCAACACACTCACTAAACTTGGATTCAAGTCCAACAATCAATAGCCAGCAAGGACACTAGCATCGTCTTCTATTAACTCATTGGAATAATGGAATCCATGGTTAGTTCATTTAATTAATGCTAATGCTAACATATCCATGAGTGATGTGGCTCAGAAGGTGCGTAATAATGGTAATCTTTAAACTTTAATTAAGTTTATAATATTCATTTGTTTTCATTCAACAAGCTTATTATTCAACTTGACATAAGTCGCTACTTGGCATAATCTTAAACACGATGAGTGTTAGGAATATATTTTCTATCACATTTATTTTAACATTTTCTTTTATTAGATTACGTTACACATTAAAATACACACTCAAATTTGATTACACATTAATCGAGTTAATTATATATTAATCAAATTAATTACACGTTAATCAAATTAATTACAAGTTAATTGAGATTAAGTGTGTCCTTTAATATGTGACATGACTTAATAAAAATAAATGTGTTAAAAGAACTGTGATAGAGAGTGTGATTTTAACATTCCTCTCTTAAGCACATATAACATAACCTTTTGCTGCCTAAACAAAATGAATCTGATTGTGCAAATCAGATAATGAGAGGTGACTTAATTGGTAGGATCGAGCAACATGGATAAAAAAGCATTGGGTTTAATTTGAAAAGGATATTATAAGTCATTGTTGAGGCTTGTAGAATAAAGCAACTTCTCTTCTCCTTAAACTTTGGTTTAAAAAACAAACTCTAATTTTATATATATTAAACTAATGATATTTACACAGATTTTATAATCACACATTATCGTAAGGACGTGTTTCTTTTTAATAGTCTGGAAAAATCTAGATAGAGTTTGTGAGAGGTTTATGAGCATAAAATTTGTGCAACTATTATTATAATACTGTCTATATATATTAAGCATGTACTTCTTTGTCTCGCACGTACGAGTTAGCATAGGCTACTTCCGGAACTTCTTTTGTGCTACAGTATCACTATAATAATGACTTGCATATCAACCTCCAAAGCACAGGTAAAATTGACCAATGATTTTTATCCGTTGGCTCCACTTCGTTGGGGAATTGTTGGTAGTTGTACATAATCATATAGGGATGACTATGAAGCTACTTTTCAGTTTGGGGCTACCACTGGTTTGTGTTTGCTTCAAAATGATGCAATTTAACCACACTCATTTGCGTACGCCTTCTCATAAGAGGGGGAGGGCCTTCACGGCTTCACCACAAGCAGAATCACAAACACATATCTTTCTATCTTATGTTTCATGTTTTTGTTGTACACGGTATAGACTCACAAACACTATCATACTCTCTGCTGAAGCAAAAATTGGCAACAAGTTAGCTGATAAACATGTGCTTGTGGCTGAAAGGGTTGTATTGTACCAAACCAAATCCACATTGCCGACTTTCCAGCAATAATGGACTGTTAAGAACTTAAGATGGCTCCTCATGTACCATGTTTTTAATTAGTGTCTGAGCAATACTGCAATAGTATAGATAAATTAAGGCTACTTGGATGAGAGGACAGACAGCAGTAAGACCAATACCAACACCAATTATTGCTTACTGTACCCTCAGAACAAGGAGTGGGGAAAAGGCAGTGCTTATTGCATGACTTAATCCCAGCCATCATCTTATAATATATTTACAATGTTTACAGTGGAGTGTATATTTGTAGTTTATTTGTTCTTGGTTTAATCTGTCACTACATTACGTATGTCACACTAGGATACTTACAAAAAGTAATGATATTCTAATGAATTTCCCTTTTCAACCAAAAAGAAAAAGGTATTCTACTTATTCAAAGGTTTAATTCACAATTAGATGTCTCCATTTAAGTATAATATATTAGATCTTTTCTTTTTATATTCCATCTTAAATACAAACATATAAGCAATTATGACCTTTGTTTTTTTTATAAAGTAAATAACATCCGAAAGCAACATTAGTATCCAACCTGAAAAAACAATTATTGGGCAAAAATGCTCAAAGTGTCCGACCCTAAGTTTAAACATTTTTTAAGCAAAAAAAAAAAATTTTAATATTAAAAATATAAACATTTTAAAATAAAAAATTAGAATAAAACTATATTTTGGCCTCTGAAAGATACATATTTTATCAATTTAATTCTTAAAACTTAAAATTCTTAACTTTAAAAGTTGATTTATAATATTAAAAGATGAAATAACATGTCTAACATAGCCAATTAAACTGAAATGATGTCGTTTAGTCGAAATGCTTCTGAAAAATGTATATAATTACTCTAAAATAAAATATTATGATTGCATATACAAACCCCTCTCTGACATCATTTTAGCCTAACGATATTATTTTGGCTTCAATTCTTGAGTCTGATATGTCATGTCATTTTTTAACATTACAAATCAATTTTTATAATTAACATTATAAAACTCAAATAGATAAAAGATAAAGAGGGTTTTAAGTTTTAGAAACTAAATTTATCTTTAAAAAATTAAATTGATAAAGAAATATCTTTCAATAATTGAAATAAGATTTTACTCTACAAATTATAATTGACTAACTAATATAGATCTTTTATAAATGTGTATACTAACTAGAAAGGGAAATGATTTTTATCTAATATTTATACCTCTACAAAACCAAAATATGTTTAACTTTTATACATATAAGAGAAATATCAAATCATATTATATGTGATAGTAATATTTTTACAGGATATAAAATTAACTTGTAAGTGAATTAAAAAAAGGTTAAACTTATAAAAATTAAATAAATAACGAAATTAAACTAAAAAAACGCTTTTACCATTTCACGTTATAGAGTTGATGGAATAAGATCCTTTCACGTTATAGGAAAGGACTTGTTACTGAAAAACACACATATTTATGTACAATGAAAAATAAAAAAAAATTTTGGATCATATATATTGTATGCTATATGTGTAAAAATAACATGTGTTTTTATCTATATGTATAAAAATATATGTTTTAACCAATAAAACCTTTTCTTATTTTTTATTAACATGAAAAGATCTAGATCCAGAGTTGATTAAGCATTGGAGGTCATTTAGTCAACAATGATTCGCACTTTGATCGAGATAGTTCCTGTCTTTCTCATTCTACACATCATGTTGATTGTTGAAATCATTGTAATGGTTTTTGGCCATATAAGATAAATGCAAAAAATAGAAAATCGATTGCATTGCTGAGCCGCAAAACATACATAGTCAAAGGGACTGATAACAAATCAGACACGATTTCATTGATTGATAAGGCAAAGGAAAATGATATCTGCATTTATATTTCGCTCCATATTTCTCACATATTATGACTACGCATTTATTATTATTTTTATTCATTATAACTCTTTACTTTTACATGTATGGTAGTGATCTTTTCAACTCATAATATATGAAGAATGTGAATATAAGCTAAATATTTATTACTCCAGACAAAAAGCTTAACAAAGAATAACAATCTCTCTCTCTATTTATATTGTTAATAATGCATGTTAGGGTTATTTACAGTTGGATTTAGATCAATTTTAAATTAAAAAGTCAACTAATTTAAATCATATAATTTACATTAATTTTGATTAAATCAATTTAATCAGTTTTTGACTCAAAAAAATTTAAGCTAAGAATTTTGTAAGTTAGAAGCAACTTAAGTCATTAAAAAGAAAAAAAATAAAAAATAAAAAATAGCTCATTTAACATGCATAAAACAAATTTTGATTGGGAGCAACACACAATGAGAGAAGTATGTGAGAAATAAAAATTAATCTAAGTAAAAGTATAAATTCAATAATAAAAAATTATATTATATAATATTAATCATTTTGAATTGGATTAGATCAATTTTTAAAATTAAAATAAATCGATTCAATCCAATCAGTTTTCAAAAAATTAAACAAAAAAGAACCCAATTTATTCGATTTTAATTAGATTTTAGTTTTTCGATTCAGTTTTCAGTTTGGATTGAATTCAAACACTCCTAATCAAGGTTATCAAACTCGAGAGTCTACGTAAACTTATGGAGCTCCTGTAAACTTGACTCATAAACTCATAAGAGTCTACCTAATACAAAAATAATATTTTAAAAACCTATAATTGTATCCAAACAAAATTTAATACCACATCCATAATTAACATAACTCCATAATAAAGCTAACACAAATAGCAAAGTATGATAACAAGTTAAACCATACATAAACATAGATAAGAGATTCAGAGTCATTCTCAAAAGTCATGAAAAGAACAAAAACAACTTGCAACCCTGCACAAAAAAAAGGCATAAAAGCAAAAGCATAAACCTAGAACAAAAGCATGGAGCATGGAGAAAGCAAAATAAAACTAAACTAGAAGAAAGCAGAATAATACATTGACTACATGAGTAGAACTCTCCCTAAACTAGAAGAAAGCAGAACAAAACTAAACTAGAACAATATATTGACTACATTCAATTCACTCCTTCAAGTCATGGAGTTTAAAACAAAAGCATCAAACATGTTGTGTAACTCGATTCAGAAGAAGAATTCGAAATATACCTGGAGAATATGAATGTTTCGAAATATACCTTATCGATTCAGGAGATTATAGGTCAACCAGCAGATCGCAGAAGATGAAGGCTTCCTGACGTCGAAGTAGCTTGATTCAGGTCGCCGACGTAGCTCAATTAAGGTCTTTCCTTCCCAGTGCAACTCATTTCAATTCGCAAAAGATGAAAGCTTCGATGGGTTTAAGTACTTAAGCCATAGGAGAATGCTTCATTTTTTGCTTTCACAAGCTTCAGAAACTATATGCTTTGTGAAATAGCATAAAACGTCATCGTTTTGGACAATTTAGGGGTTGAAATTGCACTTAAACCCAAACTCATTCAATCATGAACTCGCGATTTTTCTCGAGTCTATGTAAGTCTAGCCAAATCTATCCAGACCGAGTTTTAAATCAAGTTAACTCGATTTCTCTACCTAGACTTGTAAACTCAAACAAGTCTAAGAGTTGACGCGCAATTTTGATAAGTGATATATTATTTTATTACAATTGTTCTCACCTCATTTTTAGAATATAGATATACAAAAAATGAGGTGAGAATAATTGTAATCAAATAATAAAAACTATGTACCTATCAAGTGATATATGTTTTTAACATTATTCTTATATTGTTATCTGGAGTCAAGGGATGTTGAATAACTAAAGTTACATCTTTAGTCATTCACAATTTCACATTTTAGAGGAACATTCTCAAAGCTTGACTAAGGCATGACAAATTATGCACATTAATTCTATTTTTTTTTTAACATAGAAGAAGAATTATCGCATTAATAAAAGTCTAGCAGTACTTACAAATTGAACAAAAAACATTAGATCTAGCAAGAGAAAAAACTAAATACAATCCAGACTCTAAACTAAAATCTAGAAGAAAGTTCTAGTCTTTGTCCAAAAGCTATTAATAGTTAAGCTTCTTTCCCAATGGAGTCCAAACAAATAGTATTGTAATTTGAAGATTGCATCTCATCCCATCACAAAATAGATCTAAACATCTCTTTTACTTGTAAGACTGCATAAACAAAAAGAGTTGTAAAGGGACTATAGAAACCACCCAACTAAGGGGAACAAACAACACCTAAAAAGGACAAATAAAAAAATAATAAAAATAACTCAAATGTAAAAGACTTGAACAAATTATTGAAAATTAAGATATAAAAACATATAGAGCATGACAGTAAGGGTTGTCGTTAAAGAAGACGAAGAAAATTGGAGAGAGAAAGATGCAACTAGGGTTTTACCGAAAGAAGAAGAAGAAAATTGGAGAGAAAAATGCAACTAGGGTTTTACCGAAGTAGAAAATCGAATAAGAAAATTAGAGAGAGAAAGATGCAACTGGAGAGAGAGAATAAAGAAAAATTAGAAAGATGCAACTAAGGTTTTATCAAAAAAGAAAATTGGAGAGAGAAAGATGCAACTAGTGTTTTATCAAATGGTACAATAATTTAACCTAAAATTAACTGAAGATAAGAGACATTTATGAAATCTTTCATTATAACATTAATCCTCAATTCTAAACTTAAAAAGAAAATAGCCTGTTTGTTTTACTTGCATAAATGCAACCGCGCTACTAATATCCATGAGCAAACACATTTTTGTTTATAAGTTTTTCGTATTAATGCGTGTGAAGCTCGTTTACATTTGTCTCACGAGTAAAACAAACATATAGGGAAAAAAACCTATAACCCAACTCCATAATTTTAATACAAATTTAGAATCTTTCTTTATTTTTTTCGGTGAAAAAGAAGTATGGTGCCAATGTTTCTCAACCAAAATAAAATAGGATAAAATGTAGATAATTTTTTTAAGTGTTTGTAATGTTTTTTTAATAAAAATATAGCATATATACATTTTTTATGGCTAATCAATAAAATTTTTAAACAAGATGATAAAGTGATTAAAGAATAAAATACATATTATATTTTTATTAAAAAAATAACACCACAATTACTTAAATAACTTTACTTAAATTTTGTCTAATAAAATATTATATTTGGAGGGCTGCCTTCTTGTCTGAATAGCTAAGACCCAACTGTGAATCTTTCTGAATGGCCCTTTGCAAGTACATGCTTTCTAAAGTCAAATTAGCGGGAACTATGAATTTCATGTTCCCTCGTCTTTTAAATTTGTTACTTTTTTTCCCCAATAGCTACCTTTTTTTTTTGGGTATACTGCTACACTCTTTTCTATTATACACTTTCAAATAAATGACTTACCCCAATTTTAATTCGCTTTTTGCAACAGGAAATAATTCAATTTGACGCAATAAATTTGAACAGGAAAGGAAACCCTGCATTTTTGGCAACCAAGCTATAGCAGTACTTCCTTGAATTTCACCTAAAATTCCAATTGTGGATCGTAGAGTACCTTTTTTTTCCAGCAGTCACGGTTCTATAGTGCATTATCAATTGACTTAGACTTATTATTAAAGTTGCATTTTCCAAGAGACAATTTGCTCTATAACTTTGTGTGCTGCAGCTTATTATTGCAAAGGCCCCAAAATTGAAAGGGAACAAATAGATAAAGGATTTTGGTATGGTCAGCTCATTGTGATCACTGAATGAATTAAAATATTATGCGAATTGTGCTTTGCAACTTAAAAAAAGAATATAAACAAAAATACGAACACTAGGGGTAAAACCCGAGCACTCGAGAGCGTTTGATAGCAAGTCCCATAAATAAATCAATTTGTCGCAGCGCTAACATATTGTGAAAGATATTGTAATTCAGGGGCACATGAAAATGGACACACAAATAAAAATTGATGGACAATGGCAAATAGAGGGGGGCTATTTTACTAAAATTGGTAGTTAATAATTTCTTACAATTCTTGATAACACGCTCAAAATATTACCAACAACAGTCAGTAAAGCTAAAAATAGGTAAGCTATTTGGGAACTAATCACAAAGAAAATTCACTAGAAACGAAAGAAGAAATTGGAGATGCACAATTAAGAAAGGGTTAGGGTGCGCATCCTAAAAATCTTTACTTTCCTTTTCCCTTATCCCCAATTCCCCTTATGCAGAAAGAGACATCAACAACACCGCAGCTTGTTCTTCCTCACCAAGCTTCTTCCAATGCCTCTCAAAGGGTGGTCTCTGCGTCAAGACCTCATTCATCAAAGCCAACAATCTCTGTTTCAAACTATCCCCATTGCTGCTACCACTACTGCTCCTCTTCCTCTTCTTGCGATCATCGTTGCTTCCCTTGTTTACACTCAAAGTCGCTCTTCTCTTCTTCCTGCTTCTGATCCCACAAGCATTGCAAAGTGACTGCATCAAAATCAAAACAGTGTCAGTGTCAGATCAAAGGCTTCACACGCAGCACTGATCAAAGGTTCTATATTTTGATCAAAGAAATCACCTTTGGTCCAGCTGGACCACTCCTCCAGAGAGGGGTCTTGCTCGTGCCACAATCGGCACACGTTTTCTTCTGTTGCTGCTCATTGATCGATGAAGCTCCGTTGGGGTTCCTGTTGTTGGCTTCCACAGCTTCGGATCCCTGCATCACAGCACAAAATCAGATACCCTTATTCACAAACAAGGCCTAGGGAAGAAGAATCAAGAATCAAAACACGTGATCACTCACCTTCACGCCCAGATCGACCATTCTGCCTAGCTATCTCGAAGATCTAAGCAGAACCCTGATGAAAAAATGCGATTTTGTGAAGTGGGTATTGCCTCTCGATCACTCCCAGAAGCAAATCGAGCTCGAAGTAACGGCAGAAAAAATCAGACAAAAAGAAAGGTTTTTTTTTTTTAGGTGAAAGCAGAGCAGAGAGAGTGTGTGTGGGGGGGGGGGGGGAGATCAGGAAGAGTTAAAGGAAGTTTCTGTGATCAGAATCAGAGAAGGGAATGAGAGTGAGAGAAGAGAATGGGGGCTATTGAAGGAGGGAAGGGAAAGCATCAGAATTAAAAGAAACCGACATGCAGTGAGAGAGAGAGAGAGAGAGAAATGGAACCGACACGGGCACCAGCCGCAACAGAGATCTAAAAGACAAGACCTTTATAAATGGGGGCGCGAAACCCTAACCCAGGATTTATTTGTCAAATGACGAGGATGCCTTAATTTTTTTGTTCCAAAACCCTGCTCAGTTCACTCACCCGCCAAAAGGTGCTGAAATAAACAAAGAGAGCGCGGTTGCGGAGTGTGGTTTTGCGTTGGTGCTTCAATCATCAATTATTTATGCTCTCACTAGTCACTACTGTCTCACTCTGTGGTGCGGTCTGGTGCAGCGCAGCAATATTCTATGATATGAAACTATTATTATGTGCTTTGTTGTGTTGTGTCACCTACATTTTCCCTTATAAAAAGTCATATGTGTTGCATCAATGCCTCTCTACCTTTCCATAGGTCAACTGGGATGCCGCTTTTGGGTTTCATTCAACCTAATTCTCATTTGGTCACCGATTTTTTCTTTTGGGTATATAGGATTTAGTTTTCATTCTCTTTTTTTTTTTATGATTTATTACGTGGTTCAAGTACTGTTTTATCAAGTGTTGGGATAAAGATTTTTAAAACTTTTGGATAATTTTAAATACAAGTCATTTAAAATTTAAAATTTTACAAAACACTTTGCCTGTCGAAAAGGGTTAACTTGGCCAATTCAAGTTGACTTATCACATGTTGCTCAAAAAGTGAACTAGATTGGGTTGTATAAATGAAATTGTACCTCTTTCTTCTAAGAAAAATTCGTGCCGCATTTTTGTTGTGGGTACAAACTCATGGTTTTTAAGTGGTCCACTTGAGTAACAAATTCCACTAGCTTTATTATTATTACTTTTTATTTTATACGGTAAGGGTATTATTGTACTAACATTTTGCATCAACAATATTTGGCATTTATTATACTCAAAATATCAATTAACTATAACGGATATTTAGACAAGAAGAATGTTAATTATCACGAATTAGTTTTCGTGAAACGATCACAAACTATAAAAAAATTAAAAAAATTTAAAATAACCATCATGAACTATAAAAATGTGACATATGTGCCTGTGTTTTGTCATTTTCTTCCACCCATGATTCCATATGCGGTGACCAAAATTGTTTTTTATCCATTCTACATTTATCACATTATTCGTAAAAGGCTTTCGCAGAAGGCCTTTCCTGTTATGTGACTGTTCTCTTTAGAGAACTACAACACTTGATAAAAAGATAACGACCACAACGACATTAACAATATTAATTATGGCTACTATTTTAAAAATAGATACGTGCTCGATAGTTCCAGTTGTAGTTAACCAGTTACCTAAGTATCATTTTTTTTTTTGCCAATCGGCCAAATGTGTTCACTTACATAAACATGGCCATAACTAGTTGATATTCAACAATCGACCGTAGAAAGCTTCTATAAATAGAAAGATGGAACCACATAACAAAAGGCCACAAAAAAGTCAATGAGAAACTCTTGCATAAATATGGTGTATCCAAGTTAGATGTAGTAGATCAATCACAATATTAATTAATAAAAAATTACTATAATTAATTAATTGATAATTATCATTAATTATCTTAATTAATGAAGTAATTGACTTAGTACATCTAACTTATATGTACCAAGTTTATCTTAGCATTTCTCTACATCAACTTAATATTAATTACACTGGATCATAGTAATAGAAATTGGATGATTCACGATTCAGATTGTGGGATTCGACATGACTCACCCTACAAACGATACCAATTGAAGAGGAAATCGGAAGTTGGCTAGAACCAGTGGACAAATCGCTGGAATCATGCATGTCATACCAGAAAATGTGAATCATTGGGTGCGCAAGATTCAAAAGCTCTATTTTTCTTCTTCGTCATGCGAGTTGTGAAGTCGAGCCACAGATGACCTCAACGCGACCTAAATTTTGAAACACCCTAAATATTTTTTTTAAGAACACCCCATAAAGCAAAATGATGTCGTTTTGCATTAGTGAGACTAGAAAGAAAACCTATTTAATATTATGCAAACTCCCAAATCCTAATAATACTATTATTCCTAGTTCGTACATGACTCAAAGAAGGTCTCTCTCAAACTTTGGCACCGAGAAAGCTAACGTCTCTCATTTTTCTCTTTTTTTCTCTCATTTCCACCCACTTCAATATTCTGATTGGTACAGTCATACAACCATGGCTTCTAAGAAAAAAGTGAAGAAAGATGTTACTTTGGATCATTTAAGTCTCTTAAGACTCTGTTACATGTTAAATGTAACTATTGTCCTAAAACAATACGGGGATGAGCATTTAGGATGAAACATCATATTGCCGAAAGACACAAGGAAGTTGCTCCATGTGAACAAGTGTCGGAATGATATGAACAAGGTTGATGATGATGTTCTTGAGTGCTTTAATGATAAAGAACATGATTCACAAAAAACAAGGGGTTTGTGGATGCTTTTGTGGTAAAAGGAGAAGGGGGAGAAGTGGCTCCTCTATGGCTAATATGAAGTCTATGAAACAACAAACTATAAATGCAATGGTGAAGGATAGAGATTTGGTGGTTAGGGATATTTGTAGATGTATATATGGCAATGCATTACCAATTTATGGTAAAATCTATAAATGTAATGTATTACTATAATTGCAATGCCATTGTTTATTAATGTAGTAAAATCTATTAGTGAATATGGTAGAAGCTTGAAACCACTAACTTATCATGAAGTGAGGTTCTCATACTTGAAGAAATAAATTGATCTTCTCTATGCTAATTTGGATAAATATAAGCTCGAACGGAAGAAAACTGGTTTTACATTGATGTTAGATAGATGGATTAATGGAAAGGGTATTTCACTTACTAATTTTCTTGTTAATAGTCTTAAAGGGACTATGTTTATAAAATCGGTTGATACTAGTAGTTTCATTAAAGATGATGAAAAAAATGTTTGAATTACTTGATGAGATGGTGGTGGAAATTGTGGAGAAAAATGTTGTTCAAGTAGTGACAGATAGTGCTTCAGCCCTTGTATCAAACAAGTTGATGAATAAAAGAAAGCAACTATTTTGGTCACTTTGTGCAACCTATTGTCTTGATTTGATTCTTGAAGAAATTGGTGGCATTACGGTATTCCATAATATCATTGGAAAAGCAAAAAGAATCACAACTTCATTTATGGACATACTTAGGTGCTGAATTTGTAAAGATGTTATTCCAAAGGTAGAGAGTTAGCTAGGCCAGCAATAACAAGGTTTGCTACATCTTATCTGACAATGAAGTCTATTTTGGACGAAAAGATTCCGCTTTGATCTTTGTTTGCATTAAAAAAAGGGGGCTACAAGTGCCTATGCCTTTAGGATTAAAGTTGAAATTAGAAGACATTGTTTTGGCTGGTTCAAAGTTTTAGAAATTGGTAAAGTACTGCTTGAATTGTATGTCTCCTCTTATGAAAGTTCTTAGACTTGTGATTGTTGACTTAAAGCCGACAATGAGATATATTTATGAGGCTATGGATAAAGCAAAACAACAAATATAAAATAATTTTAAAAATGTGGAAATCAGATACAAGAAAGTATGGGAAATCATTAACAAGCGTTGGGATTATCAATTCCATAGGTCTCTTCATGCAACAACATATTTTTTTAATCCTAAGTAAGTATTTTTTAGAAAAAAATTATATTTTTATGCAATATAATTACTTTATATTTAATTTTATTAACTCATATCTTGCTATAATGACTTCATAGGTTCCATTATTATCCAAACTTTAACCCAGACACCGAGGTGAAAATTGGTTTTGTACAAAACATTGGAGAAGATGTGTCCTAATACTCAACAAGAGTAAAAATTAATTCCTAATTTGAGAAATTTGACAAGGCTGAGGGACTCTTTGGAAATAACTTAGCAATTGCAACTAGAAAAAAGAAGCAAACTAGTAATTGCCCATTTGATTACGTGGTTTATTACTTCATTTATTTTAAAGATTATTTATAATAAATAATTAACTTAGTATTATAATTCCATTTTGCTAGCTTTATGGTGAAAGAGTTTTGGAGACGAGTGCAAAGAGCTACAATCACTAGTCATTCATATCTTAAAAGTTATTTGTAGTGCCACTAGGTGTCAGAGGAGTTTGAGTGTATTTGATCATATTCACTCAAAAAGAAGAAACTACTTAGAGCAACAAAGGTTGAATATTGTATTTGTTATATACAATTTTCAACTTGAGATTAGACAAAAGCAAAGGGAGGCGAAAGAATACACATATGATTCTATTTACTTATAATATTTAGAATCCAATGATGTACAGATTATTAAACAAGAGGAACCTTGCCAAATGGAAGGAGACTCTTGAATGGATGTCCAAAAGTGCTTCAAGATTGATTTAAGGATATCCAAGCAAAAAGACAAAGAGAAGTATATTTCACTAGCTTAAACCTCTTTTTGCAATTCTTAAATCCATTTTTTTTCTTTTAGTCACTTGCCTTATATAATTTATTTACATATGTATTATGTGTATTTTTAGTTCCATAAAATATTAATGCCAACAAGAATGATAAAGGAAAAGGCATTCAGATTGATAAACAAGATATTGGAGATGATGATAATGAGATCGAAGAGGAAGAGGATGAAGAATTAGTCATACTAAATGACGACAAAGATGATAGTGATAGTGATGACATTAATCTTCATGATTGATGAGCAGGAGGATAATTAATTTTGGATTTGTTTACCTATTGGTTATGGCCTTATGGTTTATTTATTTATTTATTAGCTTATAAATGAGTTAATAGAAAAACTTAGTTATCACCTATGAAACACGGACACACCGTTTTTGTGATGTGTCTACATGTCGAACACGTATTCGTATCAGACACATGGAGACACCCGTACGACACACGTGTCCTACTTGTCTGAATGTGTCCAATAAAAAAGATTTTTTTTTCAGTTTAGACACGTCTCGGACACGCTTAAACACGTCTAAGACACGTCACTATTAGACTTTTAAGTTTTATCTTTTCACACACCATTATTTTCATCTGCTCCTTCTACCTCTGCTCGTACCAAGCTGTCTATTTCATCGTCACCGAAACTTACGTCAAACCAATATTCCCTCTAGTTATTTTTTTTAGATGCACATGTACTTGTACATGATTAGTTCTATTAAGAGAAGTTTGTTTAAGAGATTTTTTAGAAGACGTAAATAGAAATTATGCTCCATATTTTTTAGGAGGAGCTTACTAGCTAACAAATATCGGTACACATGACATATATCAAGATATTATAAATTTTTAAACTTATAAAAATGATATTAATAAATTATAAATTTTTTTTCTTAAATTTTGTAATTATATATATATATATATATATATATATATATATATATATATATATATATATATATATATATATATATCCTATCCTATAATTTTTTAAATTTAATGTGTTCCCATATCCGTGTCCATATCATGTCTTATGTCTGTACCTGTGCTTCATAGGTTATGACCTATAATTTTGTTTTGAGAGACATATGGTTAGGTTATTTTGTCAATTCCTAATTTAAAATTATTACATTGAGAATTTTTTTTGTTTATCATTATTTATCATTTATATGATATATTTTAAACTATTTTTAATTATGCACTTTACATTCGATACAATTTACAATTCACAATTCAAAAACTAACCTAATAATGCACGATTTGAATCGCGATTTAAATTGGAATGTTAAACTAGTGTTGCGTTGCAAGTTGCAGCTCTCCTCTTCAGACATCTAAAGGCGGTAGTGTTGGTGGCAAGAAGGCAAGAAAAGTAAGAATCCGCCCCCGAGGAGAAGGGGGGGGGGGGGGGGAGTTTTGCTTCGAACGCCAAATCATGCATGTTTGACCATGTTAAAAAACACATTATATTTTCACATGATATTTCAACTTGATGAAGCAGAACCGAAATTCCCATCCTTACTAAATTGAAAATAATTTTACCTGTTGATTGAGGCTTATTGACCTGCTGTACCATTTCAATCAACCCGAAGACCAGCTATAGCCAAGTACGCATTCCAGGTACTAATGTGGATTGTGGGCCGAGGGGAATGATTGAGAAATAAGAATAGAAAAAGCTTCAAAATAACCTAGGAGATATGCAAGCGTAAACATAGCACTAATTCTTTCTTGGAATACACCATGAAATTGGTTTCTGAATACTATATTCACTCAAATCAAATACTGACTCGGTATAAATTACCCATACAACTACGACTCAATAAAAAATAGGACTCAAAGCCGCATTCAAGAAAACCCTTCCATTGCCACATAACACGGGTCCTTGCTACTGCAACATAGAACCTCCTGGATACTTCTCCCCAGCATATATATTTCTAATACAACATACACTGCTGACAAGGTATTATGCTGCTGTTGAACCCACCAGCCCCATTCTTATTTGGACATGGTAGTGTAAACTGACCCACCCCTGCACCTCATTAACCACAGACTCAAGACCTGACTGAAACCAGACACCACGAGGTGCAAGGACCGACCCCCCCCCCCCCCAACCCCACCCAGACTCGACTCCACCAGCCACCTTAGCATCAACCCCTGCTCCATCCAGCTAAGTCCCTACAATTATTGAAACCAATTGGATTAGAAAATAACATGCGATTTTATACCAAAAATTGAGCAAAACATATTATCACCCTAAAGAAGAAAAAAGGTTGAAACAAGTAAGGCACATTTACCCACTCAAGAAAAGGTCTTCAACTGAAGTTGAATCCACCAGATGGGACTGGAAGCTCGTTGCTTCCAAAATTGAAACCAGGTTGACCACCATCACCTGAGGGTAGTGTTTCATCTTCGTCCTCCAACCAGTATGTTTCAAGAATTTTAACAGCCTTCTCATATATTTCATTGTTGTCATGACTCTGCAGGTTTTCAATTTTCTCTAATCCCTCAGCATCATCTATCATCTGAGCATACAAGTTGACATCTCCAGTGTTACCCAAGCTCTTCTCGGCTTCCCCGACCTTCAGAATATTCTCTAGGCCTTCTAAACAGACAGTGACAATTCTTGGGTCAGGGCAAACAAGCAGATCACAGAGAGGCTTAATGCAACCCTGGCTCACCAAATACCTTATAACCACATAAGATAAGTCAACACGATGAATTCACAATGTTAGCATTTATAGAGCACAATCAATTAAAAAAAAAATCACATACTTGATCTGCTCATGAGTACCACCAGATGTAGCATTTGAGATTGCCCACGCAGCTTCTTTTTTAATGTCAAACTCAGCATTTTGAAGAAGATTGACAAGGGGAGCAATCAAACCAGCTTCAATAACAGCCTACATATCATACATAAAGTGTATAAAGTCAAGAGAGCTTTTTGAGGGAATAAGCCAACTGAAAATCTTGTCCTTTACAATAAAAAGCAAATAAAACACATTCAAGATCCCCAGCAGAAAATATAACCTTTAATGCCCTACTTCCAGCAAGTCAAAATTATTCTCTTCAATGAAGTACTTGTAACAAATTATAAATTAAAATATTTATCATGTGAAACAAAAAATTAAGTTTCGGACAATCCAGCTGATGAGTCAAACTTAAGGGTTTACAGTGACCTCATACTCCAACTCTTATTTTTATTAGCCAACACAATATCGATACCAAAGATCACTGGCACCCGACAGTATATTCACTACTGTTCACTTTGTGATTACAAAAAAATTGTATTCTTGGGGTTGGGGTTGAGATAAATAAATCAATATTCGCTTTTCCAATTGGTGTGACCAGAGAACTAAATAAATCTAGGTTGGTTATTATTGCACCACATCTCCATGTTAAACTACATCTAGCTCCCCATATTACAGGAGCAAAGCAACAGGAACAAACAAGCCCCAATCAGCGGTTAAGAAACTTGGGACACAGTCTACTAACTTTAAAAGGTCACACTATCTCCATTGAGAAATTCAAGTAATATGCACTCAGGTACCAAAACATCAAACTTAAAGAAAAAGCATAACCAGTAAAAACAAATGAAAAATAACAGATAGTAGACTTGATTAAACACATGATTTAACATCAATTGAGCATCGGATAATTGGGATTTACTGCCTTACCTGTATCTGTTCTCTGTTTCCAGCTGTAATGTTTGATATAGTCCAGCAAGCTTCTTTCTTGATACTTTTTTTATGATTATGAGTCAACAGGCTCAAAAGGCTTGGGAGTGCACCATGATTGATAATAGCCTAATGAGAAGAGTTCCACCAAAGTTTGAAAATTCTTACAATAGTGACACATGCACAAAACATAAGGAAAGAAGACACTAGATTCACGGTAATAAGTAGTAGTAGCATGTGCAAGTGTTAAAGCCATCAGAGAGACAGACAAATTGATTTCTTTTGTGGATGCAATGACTATCAATGAATTCTCATCTCACTCTTCCTAGAGACCCAGACCCAGAACTCTCCCTCTATCAATTAGAAATGGCTTGACAACCGCAACACTAAACCCAAGTCAGCCACCTCAACAATGCTATGAAGTTAATTCAACATCAACAAAGTCTTTTCCCACAAGGTGAAGTTAGCAACATAGATCAAACGACGCCATTATGTTCTGTCATAAATCATTTTTCTTCAATGTTACGAGTTAATTCTAAAATTTGTAAATATTCAGCTACATTAACCCAACACTATGCATCAGTGTTTTTGCTACTTAATCACATTAGACACGCAAAATTAACCAATCAACAATTTGAGGTGTAGTTATTTAAAATTAATTTATTTTTTACAAAATTACTTACATAACACTAATTTTTATCACTTTAATCAACAAAACTTGAATTGAATATAAATATATTTGGTACCAAGTAATTTTCATTACACTAATTTTTATTACTTCAACAACAAACCATGAATTGAATATAAATATATTTGGTACCAACTACCAAGTAATTATTACAACTATTTGCAAGTCATTACCTGAGTCTGAATATCGTCTCCGGTCACAATATTTCCCACTGTGCGAAGAGCAGGAATCAGCACTGAAGGAGATGGGTGCCTTTAAAACATGCATACACATTTAGGGCCAAGAGAATATACAATTGAAACAACAGAATCTTGGATGACCAGGTATAGTAGAATTAATACTCACAGAAGGAGCTGCACCAATCTGCTACATACACCTGCCTCAATAACTGCTTGGATCTTGTCATTTGTTCCATCAGAAAGATATGATAGTGCCCAGCATGCATCTGTCAGGACCTCTTCATCATTGGAAAAAACCAAACGCTCAAGAGCTGGAAGCGCTGGCCTCACCTGTCCATCAAAATTCTAGCATTAAGAATATGCCGGAAGAGTTTCTCTTACAGGTTTGATTTAAATTAACCAATAAAGAGAAAACAGACAATTACCTGTTCAAATGGAGGCTGCGGCTTGCCCCTGCAAAAGTTTGACAGGGTCCATGTGGCATTTCTCAGCATTGAAAGTTTTGCATGCTCATTCAACTGGGCTAATAGTGGGATCAGGGCACCATGGCTGAGAACAAGATCACGGCACCTAGGGGAGTCACCAGCAACGTTTCCCAATGCCCACACCGCCTAAAATTTCAGAGTTTTAGTGTTCAGTAAAAATAAAAATGGGAAAAATGCTTGTCCTACCACATTCTAGTATCAATATTTATATACCTGCTCCCGAACATCATCACTAGGTGAACTAAGTAGCTTGACAAATATTGGGACTGCCCCATGATCAATTACCACCTTAGTGTTCTCAGAAGTTCCAGATGCTATGTTTGTGAGAGCCCATGCAGCCTCAAACTAAACAAACAACAGGTCACATAAATAACCAGTCAACACAACAAATTTCAACTACTGTACACTAAACAAGAGTCCAAAAGGAAAAACACAGACGTTACAATGTAAAAAAAAAAAAAAAATGGAACCTGAAGTTGAGGGAAATCCTCCCTAACGAGAAACTCAACAAAACGTGGCACAACACCGGATTGAATAACTTCCTCAATCGGAGGGCTGCGCTCTGTAGAAGAAATAGAGCAAATATAAAATTTTCAACACACAGAACCAGAGCAACACAGTGACTTTAGTAATATTAATATCAAGCAGAATCCATTAACAGTTACCAATCGAAAGCAGCTTCCGGAATTGTGTAGTTGCTTCCAGTTGCTGGCTATTGTCATCGGACCAGACCCCAGCAACCATCGCAGGAAGACTCTCTAACTGCATCAACAAACACCAACAACCGTCAAAACCATTTTCGTAACTAACTAACTATCACAGTACCTAACATCCAAAATCCCCAATCAAATGCAAATCCCCAACGCATATCCACGATCCAACCAAAGACAAAGAGGACACAAAAATTCAATCACGACCACATGATCAAACATCAAAATTCCCCAAATCCGAAACCCGCAGATCACGATCGAGCCCTAATTTTCACCGAAAAGGTGAAGAAGCGAGAGATGCAATGGTGATAGTGATACCTTTTTCTCCACAATGTTAGAGGCTTGAAGAGGAGTTGGGAACTGGAGCTGAGCTTGGAGGCCTTCGCGGCGCTTCTTCTGGAGGCTCTCTTCGCGCTTGCTCTTGCGGATCTCCACCATGTTATCCTCCCTTCTCCGGCGACCCTCGTCGGCGTCGACGGCCACCTTGTAGCGGTTGCGGCGAACCTCGGTCCTAGCATTGGGCCTCAGCGACATCGTTTCAGCGCTTCCTCAAGCTCGATCAGGAACGATAACCCTAACCCTAGCAGTAATCGAAGATCGAAGGAAATTGAAAAACCCTAGATTTTGGATTGCGAAATTGCAGAGAGAGCGAGCATTGTCTGTGACTTTTGGAGGAAATTTAAATAGCGATTTGGGGTTGGGTTGTGTGGTGGTTGTGGGGTTTGGATCAGCTCGGTGGGCTGGTCCGGATTACGGTTCCGATCCGTGGATCCTCAATGATGCGATGCGAGGCGGTGTGTCGTTTGGAGTTGGAGATTTTTTTACTGGATCGAACCGACTTGATGGTACGGGTTGCGGACTTGCGGTTCCATGGTGACATGGACCCTCGCTTCAATAATAACGATCTTTCCTGAAGTGGGATGTGTATTCCGAGAATATCCAATACTTCAACTGCATATATATATTTTAATAATATTATAATGAAAACTTAATTAAAGGCATGCGTCAGAAGTTTGAACTTTGGTTTCGAACGTTGGCGAATTTTTTATTATTATCTTTTTTTTTTTCAGTATTATGATGAAAAGATTAATGGGACATTGCTTATAAAATTCAAGAAAGTTTGGTGAATCATATGAACAAGAGAGTTTGGTGAATCATATGAACAAATATTTCAAGTGTAGTTGTAACTATTATGTAAAAAAAAAAAAAAAAACACGTAGTTGTAAGTTGCAAGTATAAAATGCCTAGTAAAAAAACTTGAAGAAAATTCTTTCTGTCAAGGTAGGGAGCGGCCTCCTATTAGGATATATGTGAGCATTCGGCGAAGTAGAAGCGTAGGGGAACGGACCTTCTACCTTAAATTCCACAGTTTTTTGGTGATTAATAATGTGTTAAGATGTTTTTTTATTAAAAAAATAGAATGAAATATGTAGGGATGGAATGGAAAGAAATAGAATAGAATGGAATATAATTTTTAATTTTTTTTATTTGAAAGTTTCATTAACGAAACAGAACGAAACTTCATTATCCATGTATTTTTCATATTTTATCTCAATTTTAGGAGAAACAAAAGTTGAATATTTGAGGAGAAGAAGGGAGAAATAGTTCTCTATATGTTCCGTTCTCTTTCCATGTATTTTAAAACTTCCAAATAAGAGAAGTTATTTATGTTCTCCTCATTGTCTTTTTGTTTCTCATATTACCTATCATCCAAACATAGTGTAAGGAAAGTGTCACCAGATTACAGGATCATTAGTTAAAAAAATATTCTATAGGACGATTATTATTTATTAGCAATACTATGTAGCAATGAATGTAAGATATAAAATGCTGAAAAAAGGGGAGAAAATACTGAATATAATAATGTTAAAATAAATGAGTGAACATAGAACCAAGATGAAATTAACAAATGTATTAAGGAGAAAGTTGAAATGGTACCAACTATTGACGAGAAAATAAAAATTAATGTAGTTTGGCTTTGTAAAGAAAAGAATAATGGAGGTTTCAATAAAAAAATCAAATATAGATTAAAAAAATATTAGCAACTTTTTTTTCTTTTTGTTGAATATAGTTTATATCTATTGAATATGATTAACAAATAAAAATATTCAAAAAACAAAATAAATTTTAAGAGATGAAATTCAATGAACGTGTATTTAAAAAAAATTTAAATAATGATTATCTCTGTTTACTAATGAGTCATAATATTTCAATTTAAAACAACATGAGTAGACACGTTGACAAGACTAGAGAAATAAATTAACTTGCAAACCACATATTATAATACCAAAAAAAAAAAACCTAATAGAAGTTTTATATTATTATTTTAAGTAAATAACACTCATCCCCTTTAGGTTTGTCAATATAACATAAAACACCATTTCTTTTCTAAATATTACACCCTACTCCATTTGACTTTGTTGACTAACCAAGTTGAAGGAATATGCTAATGGAATATGCTTGCTAACCATGTTATAGTGCCTACTGACATTGTTGCGGTAATTTGAGCATAACTAGAACTACAAATGTTGAAATGAAATGATTTTGGATACGTTGGAAATGTTAGAGAAAGTCCTACAACTTTGATAAAGATATAGAAGCCTAATTTATACGTTTGAGGGTAAAAAATCACGTGTATTTCAAAAGTTAAGAATTGACAGAATCACAACATTAGAATGGATGTGTGTGTGTGTGTGTGAACTTTGAAGAAGATATAGAAGCCTAGTTTGTACGTTTGAGTGTAAAAAATCACGTGCATACTAAAAGTTATGAGTTGACAGAATTCCTACATTAGAATGTGCGTGTGTGAACTTAGATGAAGATATAGAAGCTTAGTTTGCATGTTTGAGGGTAAAAAATCACGTGTGTGTGCGTGTGTGTAAAGATATAGAAGCTTAATTTGCACGTTTGAGGGTAAAAAATCATGTGTATGTCAGAAGTTAGGAATTGACAGAATCACAACATTAGAATATATATGTGTGTGAAGATATAAAGCTTAATTTGCACGTTTGAATGTAAAAAATCACGTGTATGTCAGAAGTTAGAAATTGACACAATCACAATATTAGAATATATGTGTGTGTGTGAACTTTGATGAATATATAAAAGCTTAGTTTGCATATTTAAGAGTAAAAAATCGCGTGTATGTCAAAAGTTGGGAATTGACATAATCACTACATTAAAATATATATATGTGTGATATATATATAAGATGAAGGTGTGCCCAAGGAGGTTGCATCCTATCATAAATTTTTACTTGTTAAATAATGAGTTGGGTTTAAGTCAGGTAGGTGGTGGGTTAACCCTCTTAACACGCCATTTTTCTTGAATTTTTTTATTTAATTTTAAGTAAGCTGACCTACTAAATTGTCAACCTACTTTTTTTTAGCGAGTTGACTCACTAACTTATAATAAAATGAGGTGGGTTAGTATTTTCATCTCACCAATAAAAAATTGATCAAACCACCTAGTCCTATTTTCGTCTAATTCGTTGCATGTCAGAGTCAGGTTGACTTGCTTTGAAATCTACAGTTGCGCCATGTATTTTGCTCATATACTAAATTGCTAACATACTTTATTTTAGACAGGTTGACTCACTAACTCATAATAAAATGAGATGGGTTGGTATTTCCATCTCACCAATAAAAAATTGATCAATCCACACAATTATATTTTCGTCTAACATGTTATGAGTCGGAGTCAGGTTGACTTGCTTTGAAATCTACAGTTGCGCCTTGTATTTTGCCTACACACATGCTATTGTGATTCTTTCAACTTCTGTCATTTGACTTGCATGCTATTTTTCACCCTTCAAACATGTGAATTGGGCTTTGATGTCTTCATCGAAGTTATAGGCCTTCTTAGTTTTTCTATGCATCCAAAATCATCTAGTTTCAACACCTCTAACTATTTTTTTTCCATACTATTGCGATTTTGTCAACTTCTATCATATGAATTGTACGCCATTTTTCACCCATCAAATGCGTGAATTGAGCTTTGATGTCCCATCAAAGTTGTAAGCCTTTTTCATAGTTTTCTAACACATCTAAAATCATCTTGTTTTGATACTTGTAACTCCAGTTATGCTCAAATTATCGCAGCAGTGTTAGTAGGAATTTTAACTTGGTTAGCAAGCACATTTCATTAGTCAACTAAGTTTCTTTACCCCTTCAACTTGGTTAGTCAACTAAGTTAAATGGACGAGAGTGTAATATTTGAGGAAAAATGAGGTTTAGTGTTATATTAATTGATCCATCCTGGGGTTTTCAGCCCCTGAAAGCCAAGCTCGTTAACATTTACAGGGTCATTTCTATCCCTGTACATAGGAGGCAATTTTAACTAGACAAATAAGGCTCCAACAGGTACGACCAAATAGGCTCATGCTGTAAGAACACTCTAGTGTACAAACTTCTCTGCACACTGCCAACGATAGAAGAAGCTCATCTATAAATAGCAACATTAAGGATGTTGTTAAACATCTTTTCTTGGTCATAACAAATCATAGCTCACTACATTGACTTGAACATTGAAGTGTATTTGCAGATACACAACCCCTTATTTCTAAGACCTCCAAACTTGATAAACACTTAGCAGGAACCTAATTCTGCCTAACTAGCCCAAGAGTATCAGGAGAGAATATTAACAAACTTGGAGAAGGATGAGTGTTATTTTTTCTATTATTTTTGTTGCATGAGAGCTTGAAAAGTAGAGTTAGTAATGCAATTATAGTCTCAACAACTGCAGGGGTAAAGGAACGGATCATAACAGCCTTGTTTCCAGAATCAAGAGTTGGATTTTGGAAGCATAGAGATTGGCGTATCTGCTTTGTCCACACTCTCAAGAGGGTAATGCTTGTGCTGGCTGGTTGGCTAACTTGAGCTTGGATCAGGAGTATGGTTTGATGGAGATATCCTCTACTCCTAGAGGTTCAGCTAGACTCGTCTTCTCTGATGTAAATGGGACTGCCATACCCCGGCCCGTAGTGTTTCTGGCTTTCTGCTTCGTGCTATTTCTTTTTTCTTTTTTTTGGGCCTTGGCCCCATTGTTACACAAAAATAACCATTAAATCATCACGAAAACTGCTAATAATTACCCACATCATAATTTGGGTCAAACCCAAATTTCTTTTTTATATCATCTAATTCCCTTTTTCTTCTTAGACATTGTTTTGCAGAATCAGCTAATGTTTTTCACTTACAAATGGGTCACTTTACCCCAAGCTTGGGAGCTTTCTTTCCTTCCCGGAAATATGATGTTTGTCATATTCTGTCAGGCAGTAGCACTGTTCTATCTCTTGGTTGTTAGGCTGATTGTTGCAATTGGAGTCACTTACACAAGAACATGAACGACATTTTCAGGTCCCAAAATAGTTTACGGTTTACCAGCCTGATATTACGACCATGACAAAGCAACTTTACTGACATCACTCGATTGCCCTCCTTAGCTTGATTTTATTAACTTGCATTTTTGTGTAATATTTTTAACAAGCTCTGGTTTCATCACAAGAGAGGCGCTTAAAGGAGGTTTGTATGTTACGGTTTTCTGATAAGTTCTGTACTATTGACCATTGAATTCTACATCATCCAACAGGCAATAATAAAGCCAGTTAGGCCGAACACACGCCAAAGTCATCATACCAAAAGGTACCTAATGAATCGGATTTTACATGAGTTATTTACACAATCAAATGAATTTTAACGCTATAGTTTTGTGCTCACTCCACTATGAACTTTGCCTATGCCTTTTAGATTTGGTCAAACCAAAGGCTCAAAATATACTTTCCTTTGTTTATACAAAGTTGTAGCCTTTATTGAAAGGAGTTGGAAATACAGATAATAGATGCTCATTCTGACTCTCTCTGGTGGTGGGGTTCTCCCTGGCAACGGTTGTGATATGTCGTTGAGGTGATCTTGGTGGAGAAGCATACAAGGCAGAGGTCTCAAGAATCTCTCTTTGAACATGTGCTAGCTCCTCTGACATTCTTTGCGCACGTAGTGCTGTTAGGTATAAACCAGCAGCCAGGAAGACTGTGGCTAAAGCAAACACCCCAGCAACTGAGAACAAGCCTTCTCTGATGATATAGCAACCGGTTCTAGGCTTAGACCAATTCTTTAGGTGGCCTGACTCTACACTAAGTCCTGCCAACAACAAAATCTCCCCAACTGCAAAACAAACCCTATAACATACACCAAGTGTTAACTTCACATGTTTTCACAGATGCTTACAGCTAATTGCTAACATAGTAAAAGATTTTGGCAGTGAATTACTCAGATATTCATGCTTATAAGTTCCGCCCATTCATATAAACATATATATATGTATATATATATGTATATATATATATGTATATATTGTAAATATGGGATTTTGGGTTATGATATTTGAGCATATAGAGATGTATTATTGTTGGAGAAAGGTATAATAATCAGAATTACCAGTTTGTTGTTAGGAGGACTGATATTATTCCATAGAATTTCTTTAAGCCGGATTCCCTATTAAATGAGGATTGGCTTAATTTAAATTAAGACTATTTGGGTGTAAAGATAATGTTCCTTTCCTAATAATAGAAGTCTGAAGAGTTTGTCTATTAAAAGATAATTATGTATGAAATTAAGACTTCAAATAATTAATCCAATGATGGGACCATGCAATCAGCATATCATATGTTCGTTCTTCTCTTTGACCTCCTCTCCTCCCACCTCCCTCCCTCCTTTTCTTTCTTTTTCCTCTCTTTTCTCTGCCTTTTATCCTCTCTTCCCCAGTGTTTCTATTGGCTCTATTCTTCTTCTACTCTATCTCAGTTATTACTCTCTAATCCTTTTGGTCCACTGCCGCATTGAACATTGTTTTTGAGGGTGAATGCTCACAGCACATCTTTGATTGGATTAGCACTGGCAAAAACTTTCAATTAATTTGGAAAAACTTTCTGAAATTTACAGACAAACATCAAGGAATTATATTTTCTGTAATAAATGAAGAATAGGACAACTAAAATGTCTTTTTCTTACCAAGTTGTAATGAAGAAAAATCCAGCTTGCCATGTTAGGGACTTGGCAGAAGCAGAATCAGGATCCCAGGTAAGTAAAGCAGGTGATGATTTACTCACTGCTATCAACATATAAGTATGCTCCATGACCATGGCAATTGCTAGTCCAACAAAAGCAGAAGCAGCACATATCAATGGCACTTTCCCACTACCATTGTAAACACATTCAGATTTGTCTTCCTTTCCTTTCTCACCTATGCTCATCCATGTCACCTGCCATAAACCCCACCAGATTATATCAAACTTCATGAGAAGTTCATTTTCCCCTCGTTTTGGAGAATTTCTTATGTACTCCAGAGTACTACAGCACTAAAATTATAACACGTGGACAGCATAATTGTACCTGCCTTTGTATTACATTTAAAATATTAAATAATAAAATCTAAATTAAATCTTATATTTGGTCTAGTACTCTGAGAATATATAAGAATTTCTCCTCTTTTTGGGGGTAATTGGTAGATTTGTAATTTGCAAACATATTAAACTTTGTACCTCGGAACGTGTGGCTTCTGCTATGAGACATAGAATGAAGCATAAGAGGCCTAATAAGATTGTGAGAACCATAAGGAAGGCACCTGTTTTGCTACTCAAATCTGTTTTTCTTCGGCTTGGTTCAAGGTCAGCATGTGTGATTGCCATTCTCCGTGGTATTGTTTTGAGTTCAAGAGAGATACAATTCATAAAGGAGAACAGAAGAAGAGGAAATGGAGCTTTTAAGTTCTGAAGGGAAGAATTGGGAAGAAGGAAGGAAGAGTTCCGGAATTGCTTGGAGCAAAGGTTGCTTAAAGGCCAAAGATTCCCACTTCGTGTGATTTAATACTAAGCATTCACATAAGGGTAATAGTTAATTAGCACCATAAGTTTATATTTGTAATATACTGAGTGACGAAGACAAAACTAGTGCTCATGAATCATGACTTAGCAAACACGTGTACATTATGGCCCTTTTCATTCCCAAAGTGTATTGTGCCTTTCAGTTAATTCAGTTTTTTTTTTCGCAGATATTAACGAAAAAGTGATAATAGCTATATAGTTTTTGCATAGCGTACAACTATATGCATGTGGGGGGTTGAACTTGAATTGCCCTTAAACCTATGGCAAAGAAGGAACCCCTTTAATGGATCCTTTAAAAAATTAAAAAAAAATCGACTAAGTTATATGATTATATACGTTTCTGATGATGATATTTTCTTTCTGACTCTCCCACTAGAAAGGAAAGGAGAACATAAAGGTGAACCGTATGCTGAAGTAGAAAATGCTTGATGAACAAGCTTTCTAAGGAAAGAAGAGCAGACAGCCAGGGAAAAAGAAAAGGAATCAAAATTGTTAAATATTATAAAGCGAATGAATTCTCTGCTTCATATTTGGGGCAACGCATTATGAGATGAACGGTTGTTATTCTTCTCTAGAGCTCAATATTCTTGATTAAGCCTTCTAAGGGTAAGTGCTGAGCATAACAACAAAGCTCCAAAAAGTGCTATTCTGAGGTGGAAAATGTAGATGAGGGAGAGGGACAAAAATAGCTACCAATAAACACCAAATTAAGTGAACATTGACAAATGGAAGGATGATGTCGGTCGCAATGGTGATGCTCATGTTGGTTTGTTTTATAAAAGAGCAAAAATAAAATAAAATGTATTCATACAATTTTTTATATCCATATATTATGTTGTGCCTGCTAATTGCTAAGATATTGGCCTATCTGATATGCGTTTCATTTTTATATTTTATATGTTTAATAATTAATAATATTTTTACAAATATTTTATTCATTTGGTGAAAGCAAAATTAATTTTAAAAATATTACACCTAATTAGTTATTTCCTAACTACCTTTTTAATTTCAATCAAGAGTTTTTTTTTTTTAAATTTATTATTCTCTTTTACTTTATCTAAAATTTAAAAATAACTTATCAAGAGTCCCCAAATAATATTAAATCAATCTAAAACAAGATTTTAAGCAAGCCAACTATATTTTTTTTTACATGTAATTACTTTTAAAAGCCGTTAGATCCAACCCAATAATTAATTTGCCAAATTCCTCCTTACCTTTTTTTTTCTACAGATGATTATTCTCCGTTAGAATTTTTAAAATGCATTTCATAGTTGTCCCAACATTTTGTACTGGTCATTTCCAAGCCTTAGCTTTAATAGCAAAATGCAATCTGTGTCATGACACTTTGTCCAAATACCAAACAAATAGGATTTGGGTAGACACTCATTGGTTTCGTATTGTACTAGTCTTTCTTTTTAAAATCAAATAAATTATGTAACTGAAATTATTAAACGCAAGCATGGTGATAATCTTTGACCATAACCAAACTTCCAATGTCATTTTTCTCATGAAAATATTACTACCACCAGGAACATGGACAAGGTTTTAGAGCCAACTTTTTAACCGCACAAGCCTCCAAATAGTTACAGTTATGTTTCAAGGTGAATGAGATGCTGGGAGATTATGCTGCTGGTGAGAATCACATGAGTACGTCCATTTCAGTGCAAGTTAGCAAAGTAACAAAGGTGAAAGTATGTCTAATTGAGGGGAATGAATCCTCATATGTGAGTTTTTTTATTTACATGAAAAAATCATATGAAAAAGAGATAAACACAAAATTTTTAAATAAATTCACTGATATGACTTTTTTAAAATTTATGGAGTCATATTTAAAATATTTGAATTTGTCTCTCCTTTCACCTGAAAAAATCTCATACGATTCCATTCTCCCAAGGGGGAGTGACACATTTAGAAAGAATACTCATGAAGATTACTAGGCATTGATGACAACCACTAATAACTAGTCATGTTGACCATCTGTGGTGGGTGGTTTCTTTATTGAGTTGCAGCAATGTCAAGACCAATAACTTCAAAAACCAATGAAAATCGCAAGATTAAGAGATTTGGACAGTTTTTTGTTTTGAGTTTTGTTATATTTTTTAAAATATTTTTTTAATAATCTTTTTATTATTTAATAAAAAATATTAAATAAAAAATTTAATATAGTTAATATTTTAAGAACATAAAAAATATTTAATATTTTTTATTTAATAATTAAAAGAATTATTAAGAAGATAAATTAAAAGAATTAATCATTTTCTTTTTCTTTTTTACGAGGGCTTGGACAGTTCTTTATATAACCCTTTTTAATAAATTTTATAGTAAAACACTCAAAGCGAGAAATTCTATTAACTTCAAAAATTTAAATTTATATTATTGTATCACTATTAATCAATGGAAAATTTAAAATTGTAAGCACTTTTATTTTCGAGCGATTCTTAACATAACCCTCCCTTCCTTTTAATTTGAGACTTTATATTGCGACCATTTTATGATGATTTAGTCCTTTTATTCTGGCGTCCATAAAGAGCACTATTAAAGGATCTCTAAAGCATCTCCCTCTACAGTAAACTGTGTAGGCTTGCCTCATAAATGACCAAATAAGCCAATGCCACGTCCGACTATTGAGCTTGGTCATCTTCATATGCAAGATAACATAAATTTATACTAACAATACACTCTTTTAAATATTTATTTTAATATTTATTTTATTATTAATCTAAAAGTAAATGTTGTTCTCCTAATAATTTTTTTAAGTATATAAAATAAATTAATAATAAAATAAATATTAAAAAAATATTTAAAAGAGTGTGTTACTAACATTTCTCTAAATTATTCCAAGAGTCATGAAGCTTGACAAGTGATTCCTTTTGCACCCCATTAACCTTGCTGCCATCCAACATATATTCTCTTGCTAGCCACCATAATGAGTGTAAAGTATCTCTTAAGACCACCTTAAAATCTGACGCCTACTGCCATGCTTTAAGCACCATTCTTCAATATCCATCTCACTGTCATAGCTTCTTGAACATCTTGGTTCTGCAGGTTCAAAACTATGGCTTCAGAGAAGGCCTGTTCTAGGGAACTTGATACAAGCAGCAGCAGCAGCAACCAAGGAATCTCTTCAGAAGAAATTCCTACCACAAATGGCACAATCAAATCCAATCTGGGGAAAGAACTGGCAAGGAGAGCTCTCTTGAGGTCTCATCTACGCAGGAATGGGAAAAGAAAAGTTGCAAGTAACAGTGCCAAATCATTGCCAAGCAGGCTAAGTAAAGTTTCCCTGGGAGAAGATTCTGCTGAATAAGTCATAGGTATGGCACAGCCCAAAATGTATAATTCCATATTGTAATAAGAGAGACAAGGCGTCCAAAATCCTAGCTTATGATAACATGAGATGTAAATATAGAAGTTTTAGATATGTTTATAGCAGTAATCAGGATTACATTGCAAGCAAATCGGGTGGCAGTGAGACCCTAGAATATGTACAAATGATCAGCAAATTTTGTGAAATAGCTTATAAAATAGTAAGACAATTGATCAAATACTGTATGAATAATGATTTCATTACTACTTCTATTCTATGAGAAGGAGCATTCATTTGCAGGACAGAGCTAAACAATTTGGTCAAGGGCTCCAAAGAGAAAAATATCATTTGTTGGGAGCCAGATGTAAAATATATATTTTAAATTTACAGATAAAATCAAGAATTTATAGCTTTTGAGGGGGGTTCAAGGCCTCCTCAAGCTATAAGACAGGCCACCCCCTGCACTTGTTTGGCATAAAAAAATTCATGGAATGTCCATTCTATTTCAAGCATGTTCCCTAAAACTGGAAATAATCATTCCTTTCTAAAGAGGTGGAAATGGCCATTTTCTTAAAGAGGTAGGAATGGTCATTTTCTTTTCCTAAAGAGGTGGGAATTTCCCTTCTTTATAGAATAAAATGAACTAATGTTTGTTTATATATTTTTATTAATTATAATTATATTCCAAATATTTTTTCCATGCATTAGGCAGACTAATACATTTTTAAGTGCATTTGAGTCAAAATAAAATAGATTCCCATTGTTTCATTGCACCAAACCTTGGAACAAAGATGATCATGCCGTTCCCAGCCGTTCTATTCCCATTCTTGTTTTTATTCCGATATCATAAAAATTGATTCAAGTGTATCTAACATACCCTAAAGATTTTGTAAAGCCCACTCATAGTTCAATTAAGGTTACATTGAGTCCAGATATATTAAATATCAATATATCTGTGATATCTTATACCAAAAAAGAATATATGTGACAGTGATATCAACTAGTCCAGTACACATACATACCTTAGATAAATAAAATGCGATCAAATTCATGAATGACTCTTGGATATTGTCATAAAGAAGCTCAGAAATTTGATACAATCCTAGTTGTCAAAATCCATCATGTAAACATTAGTCAAGATATAAACAAATTCCATGAAACTGTTACTGCATATACACCAGTAACTCATTCAATAAAAGTTTAAAAACATATAACAAATGAAACCCAATTTTGATCACATAAAATATGAAGCTTATACCCATTTTCATATATATCTTGATTCATTTAAGTATCGAGTTCCAAATCCATTAACTCAAAGTTTAAGTGAAACAGCATGCAGCAGGTGACAAATAAACAAATTTTACAAATATACACACCAAGCATTTTATTGTCACCTACAACTTAATGTACAAAGAATTTACAAGGCCGCAACCGTCATGATTGTAGGCAGAAGGTCCAAAAAGTAATCAACGTCTGCAATTCTTACTTCACAGGCACAAAAGTATAAGCAAAAATATTTATGTATTTAGGTAAATCAAAATTCTGAATGATCATAAAAGTGATTCAAATAGGGCTAAGTCTTTGCTGACATACACAGTAGTAGATAATTTGTGTATTACTGAATTAGAGGAAACAAGTGAAGAAAAAATAATGAACATTGAAATAAAAAATGCATTTACTTTGTACATCATTACTACTTCCACTCATTCTACAAATACCCTAATGCATCTCCACTCAAATTATCACCTGTCATTATTGAGCAATCAGATGCGTCATGTCCATATTGCGCACACAATGGCCCTGAAAACTGCCTACGCTTCCTAGTGAGATCTACTCCATCTCTTGGCCTTCTCTCCTTTAGTTTTCCTAAAGTGATAGAATCATGGGGGTTTGCAATTGTAAAACCATGAATTATTCCATCAGTATCTTCTACCTCTGGCAGGATCAATGAATCTGATGGATAACTATACGTAATGTCATTTACCCCATGTCCTTGCCTAGGAAGGGTTTTGATACGTGATAGCACCATGGAAACTTGCTCGCAAGCAACATCAAGACGTTCCTCTGTTTCAATGGATTCCATTATAAGTGTTGAAACCATGGATTCCAAATATTGTATCCTTTCAGGCTGATCCCTGGTAGTTGTACCCCGAAAGTGGTTAACGGAAGATAAACTAATACCTCGCCAACGGGCAGGTAGATATTGGTCAGGGATGTGAAAACAGTTATTAGTTGACATGACACGTAGCACATGTCTACATAAGATGCCTGAAAACTCAAACAGATGGCAGCTGCAGCTGATGTGCTCTTGACAAGGAACCCAAAATACTTTGCACCCTCCATCTGTCTGAGTGTGGTGTCTGACCTGGAAACAACCTTCATCAACCAGAAATGATGCATATTGTGGCGCCAAAACTAGCTCATCCTGGAGTTTACTTAAGGCATAAGGCGTGAGTACAGTGGCAGCATGGGATTCAATAGGTGAACCTGTTTTGAGGCACACTTTCTGCAGTTTCCGTTGCATCTTTTGCTTTGCTCCAGCCCGGTCATTAAAATCAACAATATCAACCACCTGTAAAAAATGATATGTAAATATGGCATAGCATATCAATAAATTAAACTAAAGGAAACAAATTATATATCACAGACTTGCTCCAGAAAGCGATCTAGTTGAGATTGGGCACTCAAGAACCGTTGGATGAAAGCATTAATGTACTCAGACTGACATGTGCTGGTCAATCCTGCAAAGAAGTAACGCCTCAAGAATGGTAAAGCCCAAAATGTCCTTAATGAATATAGGCTGATAATATGTTTATTTGCATGGAGTCCATATTTATCAACCATTTGTCTCCAGCCTTCTTCAAAATCTTCCACCAGTTCCAAATTGTAGAGCCGATGGAATTCAGCTTTCCAGTCATCATATTGTGATCCAAGAAGTACAGAAAACCAGTCAGAGAACTTAGAAAGAATATGCCATATACAAAAGGCATGCTTAGTTTCAGGCATTTCAACAGCAATAGCTTCTTTCAGCCACATGTTATGATCAGTCAATATTGTTTGTGGAGCCTTTCCTTTCATGAAGCCAAAGAAAGCCTGCATAAATGTCAATTAGAAAAAAGTAAAAAAAAAAAAAAAGCTATTGCTGCATAAAGATTGGCACAAAAGCATCAGTCAATGAATTGCATGTGGTCATTATTATTCTTCTATCAAGAAAATAAATCATATGTCTAAGAGGCAAAAGATCACACACATTAAAAAGAAAAACTACATACAAATTATCGCTGCTTTAAGATTTATTATATGCTCTCACTGAAAAAGTAATGGATACTGAAATAAAAATAACAATACCATCAGATTTTTATTTTGCATAACTCTTTCAAAAGCTAGCACAAGCATGATTATAGGTTTGACACAACAATTTAAGCCTACACTAGATAGCAGGCAATCGAGAAATCAAATACAAGATGTTGATTGTTAACAAGAGACAATCTCATAAGGTTCTTACCTTCAGAGCCCATGAAAAAGACTGCATATTTTCATCCCGTAGAAGTGCACAACTAAAGAAACAAGTCATCCCATTATTGTCCACTCCAAGCCAAATTCCCAACAGCATGTCATAGGCATCTACTCGGTGGGTTGTATCAAAAACCACAGCATCTCCAAACGCCTCATATGATTGAATGGACGAGCCGTAGGACCATGCAATATGCTCAAGCCTGTTATTACTATCTATCTTGAATTCGTACTTGAAGTTGTGATTTTCATCTTTTAATCTCTTGCACATAGCAATAAGATCAATAGCATCATTATCTCTATCAACATTTCTGAAAGACTGCAACAAGTTTCTCACATCTATCTCTGTAAAAGGAAGACAACCAAGTTTGATGCCTTTCTCTAGCTCCATCAATCTTAGCATTTGCCTCACTGACATTCCAGCTTTAGCAAACATGCATATACGACTCTTGTCATCAGGAGATATAGTACAATATGCTGGAAGAAAACGCACCTCATTGGATTTTAGCAACTCATGATTGTGGATGTTGCTAAAACCAGTAACACGCCATTCAGGGACATCAAAATCTGCCCTTTTTACAATACGCAAGTATGCTTGGCAACCACAGCGAGATGATTTGCGGTTCCTTTGCATCTTCCCATCATCAGAAGGTTTAATCTGGGGATATCCACCACGATGGCAAGTAAAATCCCTCCTTGTAACTCCCCGGCCAACGCCATCTTTGCCTCGAGTGCGGTGTCGTCTGATAGAAAAGCCACGTTGTTTGGCAAAACTGCAATAAAATTCATAAGCAGCTTCTTGAGAAACAAATCTTTGACCAATAAAAGGAACAAGGTTGACAGAAGTTTGTCTTGACAAAATTGTTTCCTCTGGTGTTTCCCCAATGGTACCAATGTCATCCTGAGACAAATCTGTGCCATTTTCAGATGATTCCAGCACCAGACTGATTCCTTCTGACATTCTGTCCTCAATAATAAAAGCAGGATTGATTTGCAGATGTTTAAACCTGCAAGACATGCAAATGATAAACTTAAATATAATATCAGAATAAAAAATGATTTTTCAGCCGCATGATTTCCCTTCTCTCACTGCAAAAGTAAGCAACATAAAGAACATAGAATATAATGCATGAAACCCCTATTCTCTTATCCATTTTATCTTTTACGTATAGAGAATAATATCATATTACTCGATGACCAAAAGAAACAAAGCAAAGTCTAGAATGACCAAACAGATATTTTGTTTTCCTTTCCATTTTTCTTTTCCATTGAGATGTAACCAATCCCCAGAATTGGAAAGCACAACCTGCTACAGAAGTCCCACCCTCACCCAAAACACTGTTTCCTTCCCCAGCTACCAAAGAGGACTATAAACATTGAAAACAGAAATCACAAGCTTGACAAGGTTAATACACCTCTCTAAAATTCAACACAATGAATACATTGTCATTTAGCCTATAAATCTTCAAACATAGTACATTAGCTTACTTAAATACTTAATGATATGTGTATGCTTATATCCTTCATATTACAGCTCTGAAGTTGATAATTGATAAAGTGGATAATCTAATTGAAAATGGGGCAAAGCCATGGTAGCACAGATTACATGGGGGCAGGGGAACCATAATGACGATAAGGAATGAAGATAAGGATAGCATATCCAAAACCAACTGAATCTGTTTTATCCAACTGAATCTGTTTTATACAATTCTGTTTTTCTGCTATTGATAAATCTGTTTTGTTATCAGTGATAGGCTATAGATAGAAGTTTGTTATTTCAGTCATAGAGTTTGTTACATCAACTCCTATAAATGTACACCATCTATTTGATGAGAAATTAATGAGAAACAATCAATCAATTCACAACTTTTGTTTTTCATCTACTTTCTATTATGGCATCAGAGCGCGATCCAGAGGACTCTGATAAGAAAGAGGATTCTTCCTCCAAAGGTGTTACGCCTAACACCATGATTTCTTCAGCCTATCACTTGAATGCATCAGACAATCCCGGGACACCTCTTGTGGCAATGCTGCTGCAAGGAGATAATTACAGAAATTGGGCAAGATCCATGAAGACCGCGTTAAGGGCGAAAACGAAGATGGGTTTCATCGATGGTTCGATCAAGAAACCTCTGAATGCTACTATGATTGGGAAAAGGCAGATTCGATGGTCACGGCATGGATAATCAATTCAATAGACCCTACGCTCCATGGAAGCATCTCACACGCAACAACAGCTAGGGACATATGGCTTGATCTTGAGGAAAGATTCGCTCAAACAAATGCTCCTCGTATTCATCAGTTGTGGCGTGATCTATGCTTAATGCAACAAGAACCAGGTACGAGCATATCCAATCATTACACAAGATTCAAGAGTATTTTTGATGAACTCAGTGAGTTACAGCCACTACCTGAATGTACTTGTGGTGCTGCCAAAGAATTAGCAAAACGTGAAGAAGATCAACGGGTCCATCTTTTCCTGGGAAGTTTGGACAGTGATCAATATGTTCATGTTAAAGGAACAATTCTGAACTCAGAGCCTTTGCCTTCTCTTAGAAGAGCTTTCAATCACATTCAGAGAGAAGAATCACGATTCTTGGTTGACAGAAGCAGAGAAGGGAAGCATGATGCTAGTGCAGCCTTCCATTCTTCAAAACCTGAAGCTGGAACAGCTTTATACACCAACAAAAACAAAAACAAAGACTACAAAGATGGTGGCCAAAAATCAAAGTGTGATCATTGTGGAAAGCTTGGTCATGAGAAGTCCAAATGCTTTGAAGTTGTAGGATATCCATCCTGGTGGGACATGAGCAGAACAAACAGAAAGCGATCTACAAATTCAGGGGGAGCACACTTGGCTTGGGCAGATAATGGTGGTCAAAACAGAAATTCAATTCAAGAAGCAAACAATGTTGCTCTTCATGGATCACGCACCAACAAATTAGAACAGAAACAAGAATACATGTCTGGTAATAAACTCATTTTTGGCACACATAATTGGGTGTTGGACAGTGGAGCTTCATACCACATGACTCCATTGTACCATCTCCTTAATCATGTGTGTGATCTTGAAGAACCTTTACATATTACAGTTCCAACAGGAGAAGTGGTAATTGTTCAAAAGAAAGGAAATGTGATTCTTGACAGCAACATCACTTTGTTAGATGTGCTTTTTATACCTCAATTCAGTTGCAATTTGATCTCTATTTACAAATTGACAAATGATTTGAATTGTATTGTGACTTATTATCCTAATAATTGTGTGATACAGAACCTAACCAGGAAGAAGATGATTGGATCAGGTGATTTGCATGATGGGGTATATATATTCAAGTCTATACAAGAAGGAGCATCATTGGCAACCTATACTCAAGACAAAAATGTTCTATGGCATGCAAGGATGGGTCATCCCTCCAACCAGTATTTGTCTAAGCTTTCTAGATACATTGGTTTTAATTTTGATGCAAATAAGATGGAATGTTGTGATGCTTGCCATTGTTCTAAACATGGTTATTTTTCCTCTGAGTGCAAGTAAAGCCAATAAACTTTTTGATTTGATTCATTGTGACTTATGGGGAAAGTATAACACAAGATCACATAATGGTTCACACTATTTTTTTACTATAGTGGATAACTATTCTCGTGCTACTTGGGTTTACCTTTTGAAAGATAAATCAGAAACTGTCAACCATATCATTAATTTCTATAAGATGGTTACAACACAGTTTGAAACCAAAGTTAAGGTTATAAGAAGTGATAATGGAACCGAATTTGTTAATACAAAGGTTCACACTTTTCTTAATAATGAAGGAATTCTTCATGAGACCTCATGTGTCCATACACCAAAGCAAAATGGTCGTGTGGAAAGAAAGCATCGCCATATACTTGATGGGGCACGTGCTCTTAGATTTCATGCCAATTTACCCTTGCATTTTTGGGGAGAATGCATCTTAACTGCAGTTTATCTCATAAACAGAACTCCAACAGTGGCAAATGAAGGTATTACACCTTATCAATTGTTATATGGTAAGCCTCCTACCTATAAGCATTTGAGAGTTTTTGGTTGTCTTTGTTATGTAAAAACACCAACCAAACCTCACGATAAGTTTGCTGCTAGAGCAAGTAGATGTATCTTTGTTGGTTATCCTAGAGGAAAGAAAGGTTGGCGAGCATATAATCCAAGTACTAGAGAATTTTTTGTTTCAAGGGAGGTTAAATTCTATGAACACTTGTTTCCTTATAAGCAGAATGTAGAAGACAGCATATCAACTATTGATGATATAGCAGCCATTTTTCCAGATTCTACTTCACCAAATGAAGTAAATCAATCCATTGTTATGGATATTAATGACACGGCAGGAACTGATCATGATTTGGTTGTTCAAAGCAATTCTACTTCTCCAGAATTGCTTCATAATGCTGCTACAGAAAATGCAGCATTGCTGCCCGAACCAGGAGAAGACAATTTGACTGAGAAAGCACCAAGAGATAGGAGACCTCCCACTTATTTGAAGGACTATTATTGTCATTCAGCAGTTCAAGAACCCCCATGCATCACCTTGACTCAAACATCTTCACCTGGTAAGCCTTATCCAATCTCACAATATATTAGTTATGATAATTTTTCTTCTTCACATAAAGCTTTTCTTTCGGCCATCAAGTCACATGATGAGCCTAAGAATTTCTCCCAGGCAATGCAATCTCCACAATGGCAAGAAGCTATGGCACAAGAAATCACAGCATTGGAAGAAAATAACACCTGGACATTAGCACCTCTTCCAGCAGGAAAAAAATTAGTTGGTTGCAAATGGGTTTATAGGATCAAATACAAAGCCAATGGAGAAATTGACAAGTATAAAGCATGTTTGGTGGCAAAAGGCTATACTCAAATTGAAGGAGAAGATTTCACAGAAACCTTTGCACCAGTAGCAAAGATGACAACAGTTCGTTGCTTATTAGCCATAGCAGCAGTTCAAAACTGGGAGCTTCATCAAATGGATGTCAGCAATGCTTTTCTTCATGGCGATCTTCATGAGGAAGTGTACATGGCTGTTCCTCCAAGATATGTAGTGCATAATTCACAACATGTTTGCAAGTTGCAGAAATCTTTATATGGACTTCGGCAAGCATCCAGAAATTGGTATGCCAAACTCTCACAAGCCTTGATACACTATGGTTTCAAACAGTGCAGTTCAGATCATAGTCTTTTTACTTATGCTTCCAATTCAACATTCATTGCTACTCTAGTCTATGTTGATGACCTGGTAATAGCAAGCAATGACATTATAGCTTGCAAGAAGTTCAAACAGTACCTAAGTGAGTGTTTTAAAATGAAAGACCTTAGAAAACTTAAATATTTCCTTGGCCTTGAACTCTCTTATGGAAATACTGGTTTGTTTCTTTGTCAACAAAAGTACACTTTTGACATTCTTAAAGAATGTGGCATGCTAGATTGCAAGCCTTGTGGTTTTCCCATAGAACAGCATCACAGCTTATCCGCAAAAAAAGGTGCAGTATACCCCAATCCACCACAATATAGGCGTCTCATTGGTAGATTAATTTATCTAACCCTTACTCGGCCAGAATTAGCTTACTCAGTTCATATACTGAGCCAATTCATGCAAGAACCAAGACAACCACATTGGGATGCTGCTATGAGAGTTCTTCGTTACTTAAAGTCCTCTCCAGGTCAAGGACTTTTGCTGTCAAAGAATACTGATCTCAAATTAACAGGATATTGTGATTCTGATTGAGCATCTTGTCCAACTACAAGAAGATCAATTTCAGGCTACTTCATGAAGCTAGGGAGCAGTCCAATTTCTTGGAAGACCAAGAAACAAACTACAATCTCACGATCATCCAGTGAAGCAGAATATAGAGCCATGTCTCATGCAGCTAGTGAGATTGTTTGGTTAAGAAAGTTGCTAACAGCTCTACAAGTATCTTTTGATGGGCCTACACCATTACTATGTGATAACCAATCAGCTCTTTACATAGCTGCAAATCCGATTTTCCACGAACGTACTAAACATATTGAAGTTGATTGCCATTTTGCTCGAGAACATATCCAAGCTGGAAGAATCACAACTGCTCACTTATCCGCAAAACAACAATTGGCAGATATTTTTACCAAGGCATTGGGTCAGAAGCAGTTTCAGTTTCTACTTTCCAAGTTGGGAGTTCATAATCTTTACTCTCCAACTTGAGGGGGAGTAATGACGATAAGGAATGAAGATAAGGATAGCATATCCAAAACCAACTGAATCTGTTTTATCCAACTGAATCTGTTTTATACAATTCTGTTTTTCTGCTATTGATAAATCTGTTTTGTTATCAGTGATAGGCTACAGATAGAAGTTTGTTATTTCAGTCATAGAGTTTGTTACATCAACTCCTATAAATGTACACCATCTATTTGATGAGAAACTAATGAGAAACAATCAATCAATTCACTACTTTTGTTTTTCATCTACTTTCTATTAAACCAACTCTTCATATGGAAAGTAACAGCACTTCTAAACCACAAATACTTCTCAAACCTTCAATTTCAGATACATTGCATTCAAAAGAAGTGAGTACTACTCTCAATGCCAAAGCAAAGCAGAGTTCATATTAATAAGCTGAACTCCTATCTGTCAGAAGAGCCTAACAATGATCAAATTCAGCATGACTATAACCATAACAAAGGACACCCATATAACTTGCTTAATAAAGCAAGTCTCTCGCTCCACTTCCAGTTCCAAGCACACTTGCATTCTTCTTCAAATGTCCAAAATCTCATGTGGCTCTCTCCAAAAAGTATGCCATATCCCAAAATTTACATTCTCCTCAAAATTAATGAACTCATACTTAGCTCACAGATCCAAACCCATTTATGCACAAAAATAATGGGTAAATAAATTCAAACCAATCAAGCACAGGTATTAAAATAAAATTAAAAAAAAAGTTCAAATTTTCAAATTGAAATTCCAATTTCAACAAGAAATTAAAATGGTTATAAAACTTACCACGTGAGATCGGGAAGGTTAGCTCAAAGGTCAATAACAAACTGCAAAATTTTATTTTTGAAAATAATAAAGAAAAAATAAATGGAGATTGAACTGGCGGGGAGGTTTGTGGAGGGAGGAGTAAAGCGCATACCATGGAGAACGATAAGCATTTACAGGGGAGCAAATCTTATCATGCGCCGCGTGGATGCACAGTGTTATCCAGCGCATCAAGTCGTTATTGGCCGTTCGATTAAAATCGAACGTAGGATGTTTTTTCGTCTTTTATTAATGTTTGGTGAAACGACACTTCGTTGGGTCCTTGTTTTTATTTTTATGGTCTACATTTTTTGGTCATACGCTGGGTCCCTGATCTGTGCGAATGAGTTAAGGGTGGTTTTTTGCTTGCGCAGGAAGTTCACGAAATCCCTTTTTTTTTTGTCTGAAGCCTCACAAATTCCTTAGTTTGGGCTCAGAGGATTTTGGGCTTTGTCTAAGGTGAGAAAACCCAGTTAGGGAAACCCAAAAAGATTGACACTTCGTTATGTAATGAAATGGGCTTTAGTTAGGTTATGAAAATGGGCTATTCAAGAAAGAGGTTTCGTTCATGACCAATATATATATATACACACATACATATACAAAGGGCTTCGTTCAAAGACAAAATTAAAAAAAAAAAGAATTAATGAGAGTTAATAAGGTAGGTTGACATAAAATTTAAAAATATAGTTTACCAAAAAACATATAAATAAATGAGTTTAATTTTTATGTATTATCAGTATAAAATTTTTTATATTATCAATCAATCATATACTATTATACTATCAATCAATTATATACTATTATATATGTGACTTTTAAAATAATTATTAAAAAAATCAAACATTTTTAATAATGTGATAATATATGATTAAATGATAGTGTAAAAAATACATTCAAATTAAATCCTAACTAGAGTTTAATGACATGGCAATTCATTATAATATAATAATTTGAATTAGAAAACAATTAATTATAATTTTGACGCTTGTAGCTAAGAACTTCTTGCATATAGCCTGTGGTATTTTTAACAATTAACTCTATCTCTTTCTCTCTTTTTTTCCCCTGTGGAGAAAGGTAAAAGTCATAAAGCTAACATAATATAATCACCTGAGTAAAACAAGTCCATTCCAAATTTGGCCCACTAATAAAAAAAAAAGAAGATCATCTCTCTAATTCAATATTTTAGAGATCTTATTATTCGTGTGAGTCTAAAATTCAAATCAACAAATACGAATTTAAATCCTAAACTAGCCAACCGAAGGGGTTGGTTTAGTGAAAAATGAACGTGTTATTTGGTCATATTATAAAAGTATTATTGAAAATTCTCTTGTTTCACTTGACTGCAATATTATTATTATTATTATTATTATTATTATTATTATTATATTATTATTATTATTATTATTAGTGTTTTTGGTAGATAAAAGTTTACATGAATGAGAAGTTGTCCTATTTTAATATCAGGATATGTCACAAGTCTTAATAATAACTTATAATGACACTTACAGATTTATTATTTTAGTTAATATTATATAAAAAAAGTTTAGCTTGCTAGTTGCTAAGCTTAAGAAATGAAGTAAAATGGTATGATAATATAATGGAGTATTTAATTTAAAAAAAATAAAAAAGTTTTTCATATGAAATTTTTTTATTATAATTATGAACCTTGAATTAGAAGTATAAAACAGGTGTAACAAAAGATCGTGTCTAAGTTCATGCTATGAAGTTTTTGTAAATATATGTTTTTATTAATGGAGAAAGACTCAAAGAGCCGATCAATTTTATATAAATTTATGTATGAGAGAAATTGTATAAATTTGGGTAATATATCAATGGGTGATAATCCGAAAGGTTAATTGACCACGGGATGAGAATTTTCTCAAAAGAATTACTTGATAAGCTCTTTCGCATAAGCCAACTATAATTAATATATTAATAATATTTAATTTTTTAAAAAATCAAAGCAACTAAATTTTTAATGTGATATTATCACAATTTTAAAGACGCACTAAAGATTTACACTTTGAATTGGGTGAAAATGGAAGAAATGATTTTGAGAAAAATGAAAATTAGTGAGGAAAGTTGTTTGAACTGTCCTGATTCAATTGATATTTGATTATGAGTTAGTCTCATTTCTATAAAGTTTGATCGGCCTATACCTAAATGAATAACGACTTGACAAATATGTACTTAATACAACTCATTACCAGATATAACGGCTTTGCGTTATAATGACTATACATAACGTCTTTGTGTTATAATGATCAGACATAACGTTCAAAATCTTAAATAGTTTGAACGGAAGGTATTCGGAGAGTCAATCTTCCATATCACTATATGAATCAGCCTGACAGCTTAGGCTAGACATATTTACTTTTCTCTACCTATGTCTTCATCATGGTCTTTAACTCCAAGACCTATCGGTCAGAGTGCCTTGACAGGTATTTCATCCATCTTTCTCGAATACGTGCCGGACGATCGACTTGGGGTTCTTCGACGACCTCCCCTCAGATAGAGGACGAAATATTTAGCGCCGTCTGTGAGAATCTTGTAAAACAATTCCTGCTATCTTGAAAAGCTACAAATCTCAGCACATTTTCGATCAAATTCGTTAGATCTTTACTCAGCGTGCTGCTTATACTTAGATCTAACATCGTCTAGCTCAGACCTCAACTACTCCATTTTTTTTGGTAACCACAAGCTCAAATTTCGGAACCTCTGCTTGTCCTTCAAGTTCTAAGGGATTCAAAGAAGTCAATGACTCAAAAGAAGAGATTGAAAGGGGAATGGGAAGAGGAAGAATACACAGGAAATTGGACTCAAAGGTAACGAGCATGGAGCAGTCGTCGTCATCGCTGGTTCGGTCCCCACCACGGAGGGCACTGTACTACGTGGAGAACCCTTCCAACCACGACTTTGAGATGAATTGGTAAATATGTCTAGTCTTTGTTACATCTCTGAATTATCTCCCTCTGCATCCTCTTGATTTTCTGGTCTTTGGGTGACTAATATGCAATGCATTACCTTTGTGCGTGCCATTTGTTTGATTGCAAAAAGGAGTTCCAAAACAGCTATTTAATAACAACGACTGACCCCTCTAATTCAAACAAACCATACTATTCTCATTTAAATATTGTATTTTAGAAATGGTGGTTTAACAGATGAAGATCTCCAAGTTATTCTTAGCTGTTTTCCGTTCTTGGAAATCCTACGAGTACCATACAATAATTTTGTATTTATCCCAAGAAGCATTAAAGATTCTGCTAAATTGAGAGTTCTTAATGTGGATGGCAACTTTTACCTTGAGGAAATTCTAGAGCTGCCGTTAAGTATTCAGGAAGTAATTGCGACACACTGTCCCTTAACTTCAGAGACATCAAGAATGTTATGGTCCTTGGATTCCTTGGTTAGACTACTTTCTCTTTCACATTTTATATCCCGTCTATATGTATATCCATACGTATATGAACACACTATGATTTTTTTTCCTAGTTAGAATCGAATAAACTCACACATTTTTTACATTAGACAGGTTGAATTAGACCAATTCCTGCATAAAATTAAACTAGTGTAATTTTTACAACAACAACAACTAAAAAAAAAAAGAGTGATGAACAGTCGCATGATATTTTAAGTTTTATTCATTTCATACATTTATTCTTTGACATATTTAACATTTGTTAATTGTTATGGACATATTGTCCATTGTTTGTTCTTATATTTTCTAGGAATCATCGTTATTTGATTTTGTTGGATACAATCCTTATTCTCTTTTGATACAAGTTCTGGGTAAAATAAGGGTGATTGAACTTGGTTGCTTAAAATTAAAAGCAATGAGAAAAAAAGGAAGGAAGCATGACTATTTTATTATTTAATGACAAAGTCTCAAAGTTTAATGACATACATTGCCATTGGATTCTTTCAATTTCAAAGTTTCAAATTTCAGCTGGTGTCAGGGACGTTTATTTCAGCTACCCTCTCCCTCCCTTTGCCACTGTTTTTATTTACGTTTTCCACATTTATTTTATTTTTAATTTTATTACCGTTTTTGTTTCAATTGAGAGTAAATGGAGTCCATTTATTTTATTAATTATTATTTCATGATATCACGGAATTAATTAATTATTAATTAATTGTTCGGTATGTTATTGATGCAACATTAATTTAATATTAATTAATTTTTTAAATAATATTTATTATCATTGAATTCTTTAATTTTATTCACTGTTATTAATTTATTAATTAATAATTACATAATATTAAATTGATCATAATATCATTTTGATTTCGTGTCAAGATATTTCATAATCATCACTAAGAACCACATTAACATTTATAATCATCATCATAATTTATTGTTGTATATTTGTATAACATTAAATTCTACAAATTTATATATTTATTATTTTAATTTTAACTTTTATAAGTGTATGAATTTTATTTGCATGGGTTTAACCAACTTTATCAGGGTATGAAAATTTAGTTATTTTTATTTCAATTGTATATTATAATCAGAATTATTCACATGACAAGATCAAAACAAACTAGATTAAATCTCAAACAAATTCTTAAAAAAATTCAAACGAAGGCCCCAAAAACTTAGGTCAAATCGGCCCAGAGCCGATGTCGGTCAAAGACCAAGGATAACTGGCCTACGAGCCAATGCTGGTTAAAGATAGAGAATAACCAGCCTACAAGCCGATATCGGTCAAAGACTGAGGATAGCCGGCCTACGAACTTATGCCAGTCAAAGATTGAGGATAATTGGCCTACGAGCCGATGTCGGTCAAAGACCAAGGATAACCAACCTACGAGCTGATGTCAGTCAAAGATCGAGGATAACCAGCCTACGAGTCGATGCTGATCAAAGATCGAGGATAATCAGCCTACGAGTTGATGTCGGTCAAAGACCAAGGATAATCGGCCTATGAGCTGATGCTAGTCCAGAATCGATGCAGGCCCAGAGCCGATGCCCAAAGTGAAGGAACTAAAAACTCGGGATGATGATGCCGGCCCAGAGCCGACGCTAGCTCCGAGCGCATGATGCCGATTGAAAATGATGATGCTAGCCCAGAGTCGAGGCCGGCCCAGAGCCGAGGCCGACTCCGAGCCCATGATGCCCATTGAAAAGGCCATATGTATGAAGTCGACCAAGTTCGAAAAAAATTGTGAGGTCAAAGTCTTCCATTAAAAAATGAAGACATGCGAAGTTATCCATCCGGGGTGTAAATTGTCATAATCAAAACCAATTAAATTGGTTCGGTTTGGTTTAGATACCAATTAAAGTTTAATTGGTTCGGTTCTCGGATTTGAAATTTAAAACCGAACCAACCCGAAACCAAACCATATATTTATATATTTTATTTAAAAAAAATTATGCTACAATATTTTTTGGCTACTACTTTTTTTTTTTTAATTTTTTGTAAAAAATTCATAGCTTTTCAACTCCTAAAACGTCGTTTTCGGAAAACTCCTATGCCAAAATGTTCATAAAAATCTCACACTCACCTCTATTCTAAAAACTCTTAGAGAGATGAGAGACTTGATTTGGATCTTTCCTTCAAAACTTATCCAATTGAACTTCAAAATTTACATGTCATTCAACTTTTGAAAAAAGCTTTAGAAGGAACCATTCACTTTGGATGTTTTTCAAAAGCTTTGCCTGTCCATTTAGAAGGTAATAAAAAACTTTGCTTGTATTTTGCATGTGAGCCTCATGGCCATGAAAGAAGGTATGTCGACATTACATCATCATAGTCACATGGTAACGTCCCGTCTAATAATTTGCTTGCTACTATACATAAAGAACAGAAAAGTGAAAGTAACAGCAAATATCATCTAAACTTGAAAGCTTAGAAACGATGAATTGACTTTAAATGCTCTAGTATTGACTTAAAAAAAAATGAATTTCTGACTCTAGTTTATGAGCATTTAAGTAATGGGAGCTTGAAAAATTGGATTAAGGGGAAGAGAAAGCATGCAAATGAAAATAAGTTGAACCTTATGGAGAGACTGAATATAGATATTGATCTTTGCTTGTGCATTGGATTACAATTCCTATTGTGCATTGTGATTTGAAACCTAACAACATTCTCTTGGATGAAAATATGATCAAAATTAGAAACTTTGAAATCGCTAGGTTGCTGATTCAAAGTTCAACTAATCAAGTCTTCATTAGCTTCACTCATGTCATTAGGGGTTCAATTGGTTACATATATACCTTCGGGTTAGTAGCCCACAACTTTCTCTTAATTGAATAGTAGTAGTATACAACTTGTCAAGTTAAATCTCTCTTGAATTTTTTTTAACTTATTCAAATATAATTTCTTAATACAAATATCAATATGTTTCTTTGTTCCCTCTTTATGAACTTTTTAATACACATTCTAAAATATGAAATAATTATTAGTGTTCAAATTAATAAAATTGATTCTATTTCTAGAAATTTTTTCATTAGTTTATTTTGTATTTTTTTTTATGAAAAACTAATTATTTAGTTAATTTTTGTATTAAAAAAATAGTCAACCCGATCACCCGAACCAAACCAATCCATAGATGTTTGGTTCGGTTTGGTTCGGATTTGGCTATCAAAAAATATGAAAATCGAACCAAACCAAACCAATTGATTTTGATTGGTTCGGATTTATTTTCCCTCAAAAACTAAACCAAACCACCCACTTACACCCCTAATCTGAGGTCATAGTCAAAGCATACCTTTAAAGACTGGCCTAAATCGAAAAAAATAAAGATCGGATCAGGTCGAAAAAATTCATAGCTAAGGTCGGGAAAACATATGCATAAAAAATCTCACCACTCACCTCGGAAGGTTATTCAGGGACGAAGCTTAAAAATTACGAAGAGTTCGGAAAAGCTCAGTCATTCACTTTATGATTTGCCTAAGTTGGGGGGTTGTGGACCGTCCAAATTCATAAACTTGGACATCCTGGTCCAATTAACATCTGACCACTCATAAGTTCGGCTCATCTTCACAGATGACCAAGTTCGAGGATTGTGAACCATCCTGACTCAATACATCCAGTTAGGCCCTTTTCTCTATCTATGTCTTTATCATAACACGTGCTTAATATGACTCACCAAGACCGATCAACCATCGAAGTGCCTAAATGGCCAAAACATTCCACTCCAGTCGGTCTTCCTTTTCTATATAAACTGGTCTGACAGCTTAGGCTAAATATGTTCACTTTTCTCTATCTATGTCTTTATCATAGTCTTGACTCTAAGACCGATCGATCGAAGTGCCTTGGCTAGTATTCCACTCCATCTTCCTTGAGTAACTGCTGGACGACCGACTTGGGACTCTCCGGCGACCTCCCCTCAAGTAGAGGATGGAACAATTGTATTATATTGTTTGAAAGATGAGAGGAATATAGGAGGAACTAAAAATGTTTAACCTTAGATCCACCATAATCAATGTCTTTAAAAAATGAGTGAAAAATGGAGGAAAAATGGGAAAGAAAAACATTGGTCTATGTAGTATTTTAAATGACCTGATATTTCTTAACAAAATGTCATTTCAACAGAGAAGCAAATTATAGAAAAGTATTATTTTTAAATTTCCCTTTTATTTTCATTCCTCTAATTCATCTTATATCCAAAGAATATAGTTTGTTTATTTCCCTTTTTCTTTTTCTTTTAATATTTTCCTCCCCGTTTTGTTTTCAAAGCAAGGCTTAAAGTTCCTATTAGTTTTCAGGCACTAAAAATTAAATTAACTAAATATATGTAAAAATTAAGTTTCTACCCATCTTATATTTAGATATACCACAGGGAGAAAAAGTATCTTAAGAAAAATAACACATGAGGAATCATATCTAAAAGACCTTAACCCACTAAGTATGTGATTATTAATTATTAGTTTTCGATCATACCGCAAGTCTCAACTACTCAAAATTAGTTGGTTGATATTCAGAATAAAGTAGTTAAATATAAGTTTTGCATCATTGCTGAATGCCTGAGACCTTTGTATGCCCACACTTTAATTATGAAAATGATATTCTTATATTATTTTTTATCACATTTTTTTAATAATTATGGTTAAGTAAAAAAAGTGAAAAAAAGTAATATAATTAGTAATATAAAAGGTAATATAAAAAATGATATGAAAAAAATAATAATATAAAAAAATTATAATTGCTTTAATTATATTTCAAAGGCAAGAGCAGCAAATTCTCTTTTTCATGGACGTTTTGGTGGCACATGTGAGGGGCCAAACATGGCAGCTGGTCATAGGATTGCCAAAGCTATACTCGCAAGGATTATTTGTGCCCCCTACGTGGATTGGGTCTCACGACCCCAACTTCTCTCCTTCAGTTTCTTCTTTTTTATGCTAGTGCCTAGTGCTGTACCTCCTTGATTGTTGCTTTGCCGTCGGCATATTTTATGTTACATGTAAGGGGGGGAAATGTGGAACATGCACGGTGCAGTGTTGTCGCACTCTGTATTGATATATATGAGATGTTTTATCTATATGCACATAGGAAGTTAGGAACTACTTTAAACTCTAAGAAGAATATTAATAACATATTTTTTTAGATATTTTTTAATATTTATTTTTATTAATTCATTTTATATATTTAAAAAATTATTATAAAAATATTAATATTACTCATTTTTTGATCAATAATAAAATAAATATTAAAAAAATTAAAAAATACGTTGTTAATATTTTTCAAACTCTAAATGCTAGTGTGAGACAAAATTACCATGACGTCGGTATCAGGGTATACTAAGATTTGATGGAACATGGAATCTTATATTACTCACTCATATTTTTTTTTTTGACGTGATATTACTCTCTTACTTGGGATAGCCGTCCCCTACCAACTTCTCTATATTTCACTCTTAGTGTGTTTAGTCGTTTTATAGCAACCAATCGTGTCCCAACATGACCCTGACCTCTATGGATGAATGGATGCCTCGATCAACTTCCAGAGTCTTCAACCACAAAATGATTTGAAAACATTGGTTCTATATATGGAGAGGTTCTTATATGCTTTGAAAATATTGTATTAATTTAATGAAATTATAGCATGTGATACTTAAAATAATATGTATTTTAAATTAAAAAATAAAATACTATCAAATTAAAATTAAATAATTATAAAATTTCTTAAAGTAAATCTCTAGGAGCACTTAAGATTTTTTTCCTATATATGGGCCATTACTTACTTGTACACTGAACGTGGATTGTGCGATAGTTTCCTTCAATACTAGAAGGCCGTTGAAAAAGAAAATGTTGTCGTGTAGTAGTAACTCAGACTCAAAAGTGTCAAACGCTATATAAGTGGATGAATTGTATTTGGTGGGACAGCGTTATTGCCCTTTTCAATGAGGACTTCAAAGAGTTTTTAGAAAAAAAACAAAATTAAAGTTACAAGCATAGAAAGGAAAACAAAACCTAGTAAAAAATCGAACCTCTCACACATTATCATTGCACCATAGTTTTAGAGGCTGAATCAATGCTTTTATTACAGTGCTTGATATGCCATGCTTTGGACGTAATTAAGAGGATGATTATATAATATACAGCTTATTTTTCTTATTTCTTATTTTATTTCAACAAGTCAAAATAATAAGAGTGACACTAAACTAAGGAAAGCCAATGAGTTTGTAATTCAATTGTTACTTGTCCAAATTATTAAGATTTGAGTCGTATGTTAATGTCCGAAGATTGATCTTCTATCAAGTCACATTCCTCCTTCATTATTCAGGCACACGTACTTGTAACGTAACAATAATAATAACAATAATAATAATAATAAATTACATAAAACAATATTATATTTAAGAAAAAAATTATTTTATTATAGAAGACGTGACAGTTGAATTATGACTTGGGCAACCTTTTATGAGTTATCAATATGCCTTTTAGTACAATAAGAGGATCACAACCCCAAAAAATAAAGTACAAGCAGAGGATTGTAACGATTAATAATGTGATTATAGATTTCCACTGGTTAAAGTATTGTTGGGTTTTTAACCCAAAAACAAAAAAGTATTGATGGGTTTGTATGGAAAGAAATTTTATTTTTAAAAAAATCAGATTTTATAAATTCAAAAAATATGTATGATGAAACTTTAACTTACGAAAAATATTTTTTTAAATAAAGGTTAAGTAGAAAAGTATAATCTCTCAGACCGAATCATGCTTAAGAGAAGTCCTTCCAAAAAAATTCATAAGGAATGCATATAAATGTACCCATCCAATTAGATGTTAAATAAATTTCATGAATTTAAAACAAAATTTTTAAATGGTAATAATAGTATATAAAATACTGATCATGTACCCTCAAAATATATAATATTATCGAATAACTAACATTATAAAATAAATTTTAAATTAATAATCCACTCTATTATATTGTAGCAATTTATTGATTTGATTAAATTTGTTTTTTTATATAGGACCACAATTAGTGGGAAAAAGGAGAAAATAAATAAAATTCGGTATTGCATTTTTTACTTGGGCTCAAGTGATTAAATTAAACAAGAATTCAAGTTTTTCTTTATTAATGATAAATAATAATTTGAGTTGAGCACTAAAATATTGTAAAACATATACATACAAACGATTAATATTATATTATATATTAAATATGTGTATTATATCTTTGATATATACATCTATCAATTTGCGCTCCTTTATCTCATTGGCATTATCCTCCAATATATATGCGAGAAAACAGATCTAGCCACCATTTAGGTCAATTCATCATCATTGTTAAAGTGTCAATTTTTTTTATCAAAAATAAAATAAAGAGTCATTTTTTCTAGATTCTCTTTCGAAGGCAATTGGCATAGTTAGCTCCATTTCCTAAATCAGCTGTCGGCAATTTTTTTTCTGTCCCCTCCTCACCTCCCCCAAATTTAAAGATAAAAAAGGTTGCGATGAAGACTTTTTTTTTTTCCTTACATAATAGATTATTAAGAAACCCTACAAATTTATTAACTCACATCCTGGTCAATACACACGTTATATGAGAAATGTCACATTGAGCTTTGATTATGTGACACAAATGAATGAAATGGGATTTGATCTTAGTACCATACAATTAATTATAAAACAATTTACCAACTAAATTAACTAACATCTTTTATGATATAATATACAACTGAGGTAAATATATAAGATTTTTATTTGATATTAAGCGGGGTAATCATATTTTATTTATATTGAAAATGTAAGCATTTTTAATTGTATTTCGGATTAGCTTTCATGTTAACCTGAAATTAAGTTTAATTCTTCTTCAAGCGACCTCAAGAGCGTACTTCGCATATTGATTTAATGCATTTTAGAGAATTAATTTTCTTAATTTGGTACTGCCATAAGTTTTGAACTCTAGTAATCAAGACAGGGAAGTACCAGCATTGGGTAGGGGGGGGGAGATATGTAACTTGGTGGAAGATAAAACTTATAAATGGCATTATCATCACACCCAAAACTTGAGTCAGTGCCAATTAAATTACTAGTTCATTGGTTATAAAGGATAATGTTTACTGAGATAATATATTTATAAAAAATTAATTATTTGTATGTACATAAACACTTTTTTGATGAACATAAATTAATTAATTACCCAATCATAAATATTTTTACTCAATTATTTGATTATATATTACTGCATTAGTAAAATAATTAAATTATGATACAATGTAACAATGCATAATTAAATAATAAGTTTTACAATAATTATAATTTAAAGCTAAAATTAAATTCTATATCTTTTTGGTACAATTAAATTAAATTATAATTTTTAATATACACTCAAATAGCATAAAACCAACAATATAAACACAATACACATAGTCAGCCTCTAGAAAGAATCGGCTCCAAAGATGTCAAAACGAGTTTGGCTCAATAAGACTCCATTTCAAGAAGACGCTTATTCCGTCTTTTTATTTTTTATTTTTTTTTTAGTTGAATTGATATGCTTAACACATCATTTTATTTATTTATTAAATAAAAATAGATAAATTAATTTGTCAACTCATTATTTTTTATATTTAATCTTAAATAAACTAACTTGTCAAGATTGCTAATTTACTATAAGTGAGATAAGTTGGTATTTTCAACTCATTTAACAAAAAAAAATATTCTTATCTCACCTCAACTTATTTATTAGTAGAGTGAGTTATTAAAGTGAGTTAACTCAAATTGTTTATCACGAATTATTTATAAAGTGAGTTTGACTGAGTTAGTTCACTTTAATGATGAGTTAAAATTTAATTAATTTAACTCAATCAAAATGATGGGTTAAATGAATTGACTCATCTAATTTAATAAAATAAATAAATTTTTTAATAAAAAATCAGAAAATAATGATCAGATAACACTGCAAGAGAGCATGCCAAAGCAGAACAAGAGCAAGAAGGGTGGCTTAAATGGCTTAACTCCAAGCCAAAGAGATCTGTGCTCTATGTGAGTTTTGTGAAATAGCAAACGCCCTTGAAGCTTCCGGGCATTATTTCATTTGGGTGGTTCGGAAGAATGATGAAGGTGGAGATGGGGGTGGTTTTCTGGAAGAGTTTGACAAGAGAGTGAAAACAAGCAACAAAGGTTATCTAATATGGGGTTGGGCACCACAGCTATTGATATTGGAGAACAAGGCCACTGGTGGATTGGTGACTCACTGTGGCTGGAACACGCTTGTGGAAAGCGTGAATGTAGGGTTGCCAATGGTGACATGGCCTCTTGGCTCTTGCGGTGAATTCTCAGAAAGAAACTGTATTTTCACCTTACATTTTCTTTTTATTTCTTTTAATCTTCAAATTTTTAAGCAAACTCGACTCATACCTGTTTAACTCGTGAATTAAGTAAATCGGCTGAAGTTATCCCAATATTCTTATGAATTAATTTTTTAACAAACCAATCCAATATTTTGTACGGATTAAACGAATTGACTCAGATTAAAATCCACTTTCACAGCTCTATTTATTGGTGACCCTTAACATGTATAGACGGGTCGAGCTGTGGCTACTCGTTTTAACATCTCTAGTATGCTCTTGTTGTCCGATTCAAATTTTCGTACAAGATGAGTGCATCTCAACACTTTCTCCAACTAATATCCATATTTTGGATTCATGAAATTGACTACTTTATTTCTTTTTCATAAATGACATTTTGTCTGTTTCTAATAAGATTCCTTTTATGCACAATACTCATTTATCCTATAGGATGTGAGATTTATAGACTATTTTTTTTTTAAAAAAAATTGTATTATTTATTTATTTTTTATTTTATCTAAAACCAAAAGCTGATAAATTTTCTGATTTCCCTATTCATCGATATACTTTTTTTTTTACATAATTTTCAAGTAAAATACTCCCCCCATAGAAAACAAAACTCTTCCAATAAAATTCAATTATACAATTGTTTTGCCTTTCTCACATTGCATGGGCGTTTCAATAAAAGGGCGTCCCCCACATGGCCATCTAGATTTGCTTCATAGTGCTAAATCGTTTCAGGTTTTGTACATCCTCAGCTCGAATTGGCCTATTTGTCGTTATTAATAACTCAAGTGGAAACATTGCAATATTTCTCCAAAAAGCAATGTCACCTTAATTTTAAGAGATATACTTCTCGCTAATGTCAAATGTGTGTGTGTATATATATATAGATAGGACCGAACCGATGAGCATGATCGGTTAGGCAAATATTTGTGACCTACTCATTTGATCGGTTTTATTAAAGGACTTCAATTGTTTTTCAATTAAATTTTGTGATTTAATCAAACTGGTTGGGTCCATTAATAAATAGATCTTTATTTTTGCAACCTAGGCTTGACCTGGTCACCCTGTTAACCCGTTGAATTTTTATTTTATTTTATGTGATTTGTTTTCTTTTGAAGTTTTTTATTCTACCTTATTTTAAGCTTAGGGTTTTTGTTGAAGACTATTGGATTTGGATAAGTCATTACTAATAAATTATACTTAGGATTTGAGCTTATTATGATTCATGAAGTTTCTTTTTTTTTTTTTAAATGTTAATAATTTGCAAGCCAACTCGCAGGTAAAATGAAATGGGTTGTGTAGACCTGTGTGACTAAATGAACTTATGACATGAGCTTGTTACAATGGCTAACCAAGGTTTAAACTTATGACATTTTTTAAAGTATTAAAATTGTTCACTATTGACCCATTATTCTTAATGAATATATATAAATAATTTTTAATTAATAAAAAATATTTTGATATTTTTGAATTTGAATCTTTAATAACTCTTAATTGCTAAATTATATATTTTTATTAGTTTAATAATAAAAGTCACAATGTGTTAAGAAGCCAAAGTTCAAGTTAAGCTTCAGCTTTATATGTTTTATATATAAGATTATTAGTAGGTTATCTCTAACACTATAAACCCTTGAAATAGAACCTAAATAGAATAATCTCATTAGTTATTCTTCTTTATATATATATATATAAAGTGGATAGGGTATTAAATTATTTCTTTTTCTAGTTATTTATTTATTTTTATTATTCATTACAATGTTTTCAAAACTAAACTGGCCATCAAAATAGTAAAGGAAGAGGTTTAATATTTTGAGGTTCAAATGAGGTTAAACTGAAATTGAGCTGAATTTTATACATATATATAGATTATATACATATATAATAACATGTTAGAAAAATAATATATATATGTTAAGTATGTAAATAAAATCGTGTGAAAAAATATTGAAATGTAGTTATAGCATTGTCAAATTGACAAGTATTAAACTAACTAGTCTTTTTCTCTAACATATGGAAGTTTGACATCTAATAAGTAAAAAGAAGGAGGTAAAATTTTTCATTTTATACTAGTCTCACATCAAATAAATAATAGAGGAAAGGTAAAGCTCCTTATTATAAATAAGAGGTAAACTATTGTTATAATTCGTACTCTTATTTGTCTTATATTGAAAAAGTTAATATCGGAAATATTGAATTTTAATTATATATTAAAAACCGAACTAACAATGTCTTTTAGTAATAAAATTTTAAATTAATTTGTCCCATATTAGAGAAGTTAATATATAGGAGGAATATTGAATTTTGATTATAAATTTAACAATGTCTTTTAGTAATAAGAATTTTAAATTAATTTTTTTTTTTTAAAGAGATTAATTTTTTGACAAGGTAAATGAGACTAACTCAACCAATCAAATTGTGACCGATTCACACGATATGATCGTTTAGCCTAATAATTTTCCAATTCAAACTAGACCGGTTAGGGAATTAGTTCCCAATTTCCCAAGTTGGAAGTGGGTCCGGAAACAGTGGGCATATCATGACATAACTTTAATTAGAAGATGTTGTCAATACGATTCAAAACACACTAAGGATGATGGTATATCATTCTATGTGTATCATAAATTCCATAATGACCTAGGTGTCCATTTGTCTATATATATGTCAAGTACTACAATTTGATGGGACCAATATTGAAAATAGGTAGATTTTCTTATGATTATTATAGATTCCAAATCCAACACCTTTAATTTTTATCGGCTTTTTCTTTACTTAGAGTACCAAAAGAAGCAAATCGGTTTAGCTTGAATTGCTGTAAACTTTGTAAAGACAACATGATCCAAAGGTAGATGCCCATCTTCAATAAGGGATATAATCCTCTCCATTTAATAACTAATTTTTTAAATAATTAATTATGTATCATTAATTATATAAAGAGAGAAAATTTTTTTTCAAATACATAAAATTATAATTTTTTTTATAAATTTTAATCGAATCTCATTAATAACTTTTTTATATATATAACTTTTATAATTGATCACTTAAGAAAAAAAAAAATTAAAAATATCTTGATCCCTATAAATTTTATACAAAGTTAATTTACGTATTTTTCTTTCTAACAAAACCCTGTCTTGATAGGGTAAAAGGAGAAGATCTGTATCCTTCGACAAGACAAATTGTAGCTAGGGGGAGAAGTTGTTACTATTATTTGTTATTATTATTTGAAGTTTAGAGACAAATCTTTTAAATAGTATCATTCTACACACGTTTTCCTTATCGCACACCATTTATTTTATTGTGTACCATTATATTTATTTCAGATTTTATGCTAATTCGTATCAACATTTTTTTCTTAACTTTTTGTTTGTCTAAAGGATATTGTATACATAAAATCTCTCTAAAAGAGATATACACATCCATGAATTTGTACCAGAGGATTTTTACAAGTGTGAATAATATACTGTGTTGAATTATCAAATTACATAGACGAGAAATGTGTGTTTTTCTTTTGCAGAAGTTTTTCATATTTATTTTATGTTGTGTCAAGAATTACCTCTGTTAAAACTTTAAGTTATTAACTACAAATCTAAAAAGTTGATTTATAAATAATGTTATATAAATAACAGTACTACACATAAAAAAAAAATTCACACTCATTTACGCACAATTAGATTTTCTTTGAACGTATGCAGTGTCACATTAAAACTTTTACATACAAATATACATACATACAATATAATGATTTTACATTTTATTCTACCTTTTAAATGTTTTTATATAGTATTTTCTTTTATTTATATAATTATATTTAATAAAAGTTGGATACAATGATAAGCAAATTATACTCCTTAAAAATACTTATGTAGATCTTGTCTACACAAATGACATATTATTATTTGCAATATAAAATAATTATGTGACATAAAAAATTATAAAATTATTAAATACTGATCGATTTACTTTACATAATTAAGTCGACAAAGTTTACTTAAATATTTTTCGTATTCCATTAGAGAAAACTAAAGTTCAAACTTCTGAGAACTCAATTGTTGAGTAATTATATCTAACAAGTTGAATTCTTTTTTCCAGCTTACTAAGAGTTAATTTTGGTCCATCCCAACATTTAATATAATATTGATTTAAAAAAATATTACATAGATCCAACGTGAAAATTTAGGCTTTTTTACCAAATCAATTCAATAAAATTATTTATCAATTATCATTTTTTTAAATATTTATCAAATTGTCATTTTTTTAAACTATTTATCAAAATTTTTCAAGTATATAAAGTTTACTTAAATTTTTTATTTTTCGTATTCCATGTGGCATGCGTAGATTAGAGAAAACTAAAGTTCAAACTTTACACTGAGAACTCAATTTGTTGAACTAATTATATCTAACAAGTTGAATTTTATCGAAATGTTATTTTTTTAAATTATTTATCAAATTGTTATTTTTTAAAACTATTTATTAAAATATCACTCTTTTGAAACTAATAGTTAATTTTGGTCCATCCCAAAATTATTAAAAAATGTCATTTAATATAATTTTAAAATAAGAACATTTTGATAATATAAAAAATATTATAAACATAGATTTCCATAAATAATTTTACTAACAATGACAATTTGATAAAAAAAACTTGAAAACTTGTATACAATTAGGAAGTATTTTTTTTTTTTCAATTTCTTCTGTTAGTTGATAACAAATAAATTTGATACCGACATGAATAGAGGTCAAACACTAATTTGCTATATAAATCTGCGCACATAGTCAGAGAATATCCCCCTTAACACTAAGCACTCAACCTGCAAATCATAAGCATGAGTGCATCAGAAAACCCTAGCCTTCAAAACTCTGAGGGAAAAGCTGCTTCTTCTTCTTCTTCTTCCTCAACAACGTTGAAGCTATTCGGTTTCCCATTAACTCCAGGGAAGGCCATTCCATGTGGCAACAAGAGATTCAAATGCCATTTCTGTTGCCGCGAATTTGCGAATTTTCAAGCACTGGGTGGCCACCAAAATGCGCACAAGAAAGAACGCCAAAAAGTCACGCTAGCACAGTTCCAATACCTTCTTCCCCATCATCAACGATTCATAGTACCTTCCCCTAATCATCCTATCATGGGTGCACCAGGATCATCAGGACCCTTTGTTCATCATTATCCTATCATCCCAAGTGCACGGGACCCACAACCAACTCCAACTGGTGCAGGCACGCTCAGAATTGAATTACAGAATCTTGATGGTGATGTTGATCTTAACTTGAGCCTAGCTACCATACCCTCCAACTCCAATTCAAAGGACAAGGACTTTGGCACTAGTTGAACTTGAATTCAATCCACTTTTGTTTCCCTCTTGCTCGTGCTTATCCTTTTCAGTAGGAAGATGGGAATGGAGGCTCGCTTCAGAAAGAAATCGTACATACTTACACAACTCCCTACTTACAAATACAATTGCTCATAATTGGGTGCCCACACATACCGAGTTTAGGTGCCCCCCCCCCCCCCCCCTCCTCTTCAATTCTTTCCAACTAATTAAGATGAAGCAATGTAAACTAGCTGTTTGTAAGTAACACTACCTTATCTAAAATAAACACTCTATTTAATTTAGAGTAAAATCTTTATGCATAGATAATAACTTATTTATCATTAGCTTTTATTTTAATTTATACAAGATAGTATTAAAAATTTGAATGGTTTATACATACATGAAGGAAAATCATAAGTATGCATAACATAACGATTATCTAGTGTGCAATAATCCAGACTGCTATTTGTTTAAAAAAAGGTTCATTTTTTTTATCACATATATTATCATGTCAGTTCGTTGGGCCTGAGCTCCCATTTGTTACCCAAAAAAAAAAGGAGCTATCATGTGAGTTCGCTTTGATCCAAATAGAGTGTATATAGTATTTACTCATACATAAATGATTGTATAACAAATATATGTTACTTTTTCAAATGAGCATAACCTTGTGATGAAGAGTTGAGTACGATAAATTTATTAGTGATATAATATTTTTTTTGATAAAACTTATATATCTATTATATCTATTCCACCAATTAAGTTATGATATGTGTTTATTAATATTATTTTTCTTACTTTTTTTTAAAATACACATATGTCATAACTAGATTGATGGAATAGATTTAACAAATATAAAAAAAAATAAACCTAAATTTTATCCATTTCTTGTAATTAACATCAACTTTAGATTTTAGAAGGAGATTTACAGTTCAAGAGAGTACTTGATTTTTGATATGGACACATTGAACTGATATTATATATGATCCAAGATCCTTATATACATTGCGTGTTTGACTTAGATATGTTGTTTTAATTACCACTCTTTTTCTCATATTGTGAACATCGATCGATCATGGGCATATATAGTTGAGATGAAGAATATTATTAAGAAGTTAATTAATGGCGGGCCGGGTGATATTGGTGGTGTCGGTAGTGGTGGTCAATAATTTTATGCGGAGGTAATGACCTATTGATTATCAAGGTTGGTGATGAAGTAGACTATTTATATTCAATATATATATGGAGGTATTATTGACTTGGGAAGGTCTCTTTCAAGGTGGTAGTTAGGGTATTTCAGTGTTGGTTTAGGGTTTAGATGCATTAATATGTGTTATTCATTGGTCTTGTCGTTGGTGGCACTTAGATTTCTCTTCTTTTTTTTTTTTTCCCTTATAAGAGATTTCTGTGATCTGGTGTGGAAAAGAGGATGGTGGCTCAGCTGGGTTTCAACTTTTGATTTTTGTTTTTAATAAACACTGGATTTCAACTTTGATATAAAACTGTACTCAAAAGAACTTGGTGTAATTTGAATTCAAATTCATGGTTAGTGCCACTTAACTGGCTTGGAAAAAAAATCTTTTAAAGTAAACTTGTATATAAAATGAGCAAATAATAATATATCAATTTTTTATTTAATTTAAAGTATATCACGATTTTAACTCATTAAATAACTTAAACGTAAATATATTTTTACTTACTCATTTTATAAACAAGTTAACTTGATAAGAGTCTTATAAGCTATGCTTGGTTTAGGAAAACTTCTTAATGTATATACTGCATTATTTTCTTTTGGCTAGTTTAACAAAATTTTAGTTATCTATGTCTAGTAAAAAATAAATAAACAAAAAAAGTAATTCATTTGGAATAGTATTTTATTTTTATTGTGATTAATCATTTTGGGTGAAAAAAAAGCATCTAACTTTACTATTGGGGAAAAAAAGTCTTATAATTAAATGTCTTATTTAATTTTCATAACTATTATTCTTTTGCTTAAGATCCTATATTTTTTCCCTCTACATTATATATGTATTTATCATTGCTATTGATAAGCAATTTTTGCATAATTAAAGCAACAACCCAAATGGAAGGTTTGATAAATACTTAAATATTCAACCACCAACACCCGAATCAAATTAATAATAACAAATTTTTTTTATTAACATCGGGGCAAACACCCAAACAAAAACAAACTAGCTAGGAACTACCCATCAAGGGCAACACCACTAGCATCATTAACAAACAAAATAGTTAAACAAGGGGGAGGGTGATTAAAAAATTGAACACCCAGCGGGGTTGAATGAGCTTAACTGGCAAGAGCATCAGCACATCTGTTAAATTCCCGGTAGATATGAAGAATGTGAACTTCCCAATCACGGCGACACAGCATGGATCTGATTAATCATAGAAATACAAGGATGCCAACTATCCTGAGGAGAAGATAGCAGCCCTATAACAACTTTAGAATCAAATTCCAAAATGATTTTCCTACATCCTTGAGCAAAGGCAAGCTTCAAACCATAAAGAATTAATCAAACAGCAGGAGCCAAGATTGGCCATAAATCCATCAACAAAACCACTAATCTCATTGCGAATAATACCACCTCAAGAAGCTTGAAGTCTAGTGTTAAGAGTTGATCCATCAACAATTTTAACCCAACCACTAAGGGGAGGGGACCAGGCAACACTACGGATAATATAAGTCACAGAACCAATATTAGCCTTTTGCTGCATGTCAAGAACATGGAGATAATTGATAGCAAGAGCCTTAATATTACTACTAAACCCAACAGAGGATGGGTTAGCATTTTCAAAAATAACCTTATTACGATGTTGCCAAAGCAAAGAACAAGCAGTGGCAAAAATAGTAGGCCAATTCGGATTCTTGTCTGAACCTAATTTATTATGAAGATTCAGTTTGCATGACGTAAGTATGAAATGGTTGCAATAGCAGACTAAGAGTGGGTAATCCTACCTGCCAAGGACAAGGAACTAGCTTTCCACCCATTCAATTTTTGATGAACACGATCAACAATATACTTATAGGTATTCTGATCCACCTTCTTGTGAAGACTAGTGTATTGACTTGTTCAACATGCTTGTCAATCTAACGTCTTTATCGTAGCAAAAATAAATAATAATGAAGTGTGTTTAAACTTAATTATAAATATATAATAAAAAAATAAATATATTAATTTTGTATAAAATTAATAATTATTATATTGATATATTTAAAAATTATACACATATTTCTAATTTTATATATTATTATTACATTCTAACATCCTTCTTTGTTTTACAAAATTATATATACCTCCTTTACTTTATGTATGAAACATTACAAAGTCCTGTTGAAAATACGTATATATATATATATCATGTATATAAAATTAAAAGTATTTCTAGTTGTAGCTGAGAGTAATATTTTTTAATAATTTTATTTATTTATTTATCTTTAAATTTTAAATAAATAATTAATAATAGTAGTTAAAACAAAAAAACGAAAATTAGATATCAAAGTGAGGAATCCCATTATATAATAGAGAATAGTATAGATGCGCCTGAGGGAGTGAATACATAGAAAAATTTTTTTTTCACAATTCAACCAAACAACTAATAGTATTTCCTTGTAGCTGGAGAGTAATATTTTTTATAATTTTATTTATTTATTTATCTTTAAATTTTAAATAAATAATTAATAATAGTAACAGCTAGGCAAGTATTTTCTCCTATCCATTCACCAAGTATTGACACACTATTTTTTTTTTTAAAGGAAACTTAAGTCACGTGTCAAACACTGATGTCAAATATAATAATGTATAACTCGTAAATCTTAAATAATTGATATATTGCAACCAAAAAAAGTTTGATATATTAAATTCTCATTGTGTTGTAGTGTTTGTAAACTTTGTATTAATATATATTGTAACCCATTCCCATGTCAGTGTCCATGCTCTTCTTAGTTATGCTACTTAACAAGCTGGATACTTAAATTTGGCGTCCAATTATTCATCATTATTGATTTTATTTTATTTTATTTTATTTTTGTCAACGGCTTTCCTTCATTTACCAGATGATAAAGACCGTAATCTCAGTGTAGCAAGGATTGAAGTCAGATTGGACGTAATTCTAAATCAATATTTTCATTTCACCAAGCTTGACAACTTGTTAAGATCCTTCAGAATTTCGAAGAGTAAAGGAAGACCCCATGCATAACTTCCGAAGCAAAGATCAGTATATCTTCAAGATTCTCAGTTTGATAGCTAAAGTTCAGAGAGTTGGAGGAACCCAAGAGTCTCCAAGAGCGTCAATAATTCTCCTATTCTCAATTTCCCATCTTACTTCTTGTTGAGAACCTCTGTTAACATACTTTTCTAATTAAGGCCAGTAGATAGGAGACTAGGAAGCACATATGCGGTACCATATGGGACACGAAAATACGTCAAATTTTTATAATTATATGACACTACACTGTTATAGTACTAACATATAAAATTAGTATACAATTAATATAAAAATAAAAATCTTAAATTAAAATAAAGAATCAATGTTTCAAAAGTTATATAGCATTAGTTATTGCATATATAATAAAATATTATTATTTATTTAATTATTGTGGTATTCTCATTTAAATTTTTATAAGAAAAAAAATAAAAGTTTTAAAATATAGTTAGAAATATCTAAAGTGTTCATGAAGTGTCGAATATAGATATGTGTCCAACACAGATATGATAATTATTTTGAAGTATCTATACTTCCTTGATAGGAAACTCTTCTTAATTCTATAAAGCTGTGCGGGAATATATATAAAAGGGATTGCTAACTTTCACGCATTGATATGAAAGTTAATAATTTTCACATTTTTACTTTGGACCAAAAAATTAAAATTTTTTTCATAAAATAATTAGTCTTTAGGATATTTTAATAATTTAAAACTATCAACTTTAATGAAGAAAAAGAATAATAAATCTTAACATTAATAAGGAAAGAGAATTTCACTTTTTTATTAAATAAAAAATAAGAAAGATGAAAATAAGTTAAATAACTAATTTAATTATTTTATATAAATAAAAAGTAATTATACATAAAAAAAGTTGTTATGGATATAGTATATATTTTAAAGTAAGTATAATATATCTATATTATTTATTAAAATTATGTATAATATATTTAATTATTTTTTGAAATTAAAAAATATTATATATTACAAATATTTGAATAGCATTATAATTTTAATAATATAAAAGTATAAAACGTTGAATTAAGAACGTCTTTTATATGTTTAAGATTTAATAATTGAATTAAAATAATTATATATATATATGAATTAGTATTTTATGAAGAAAAAATGTATAACTTTTTAAATTTATATATAGGACTGGAGATTACGTTACGTAAACTTAATTATTCAATTCAATTAAAATATATATATTATTTAACGTCTTTTAACTAGGTAACTTTTTAATTACGTATGAATTAATTACATATACAAAATTTATTATTTTATAAAAATAAAAATTATGTAATTAAGATTTTTTTGTAAAAAATAAATTTAAATTATGTATACAAGTTTAATTTTTTATAAAAAAATAAAAATTACATGATTACGTAATTTTTATAAAAATTTCATGATTACGTAATTTTTATATAAAAGGTAATAATTAAATTTTTTATTTTTTAATCTTTTTTTATTTGATAAAAGAATCAAATTTTCTCTTATCATTAAAATTTATATTATAATATTTTTTAAATTAAATTTGATAATCTTATATTATTATAATACTCTTAATACTAAGTTATTTTATGAAGAAGAATTTTATTTTATTTTTATCTAAAAAATGTAAAAATTACTAACATTCAAATGAAAATATAGAGATTAGTAATATCCATTTGTGTGTGTATATATATATAGATAGATAGACAGTGAGGAGTTGCTAATTATTACCTTCCATCTTTATATACTTAAAAGGGCCAAATTGAACTCCTTAACCTTGAGGCCCTTCAGCAAATTGTTAACCAATTAACACAATTGGTATGCCGAGTGTTATGTACAAGTCCCACATCAAGTAAAAAATACAACTCAATGTGATATTTAAATTATACCCTCCCATTCAATAAACTAATTTTCTGAATTAGACTATTCTCATAAACTTAAATCGTAACAGTGAGTTTCTATCACAATTACCCCATGTTGATTTGTCTCAAATATAATGCATTGAATATCATCATTGTGAAGAGCGTCCGTCAATTTGAAACAAGGCATGCGATAAAATAGGGATGGAAAAAACCCAGACAAAGACACAGAAAGACACTTATCATGACGGGATGGAAAAAATAATTCTACGAGGTGTGTTTCAAGAGTATAAAAGTTAAACTGCCCTTCAGAGTTGACTTTTTACTCACTAATTTTTTCTAGTCTTGCATTATCACATTTTGTTGTTGTTGAATACATTAATTATCACATTTGAATTCAGTAGCTTTACACAAGAGTAGCAGATTAAAGTCAAGGACAAATTAATTAGAAACAGATGAGCATCTTCTAGATCGTTTTTAATATATATACCAGCTATACCTAATCTTACTCGATTGTGCGCTAATTGAAGCATTAACCTATTTTCTTTTGCTGAATTTTAGTATTCCTTGTTAGAATTTTTTTAAGTTAGTTTCGATTGATTAATTCTTCTATTTATTAAAACTGATTGAATGAAAACTCGATCCATATTAATATATTGTAATTAAATAAATTAAAAAAATCGTATATCATGTTTTGGGCTTTGGGCCTAACATGTTAATGTGATGAATTATGTGTAGGGCCCTGGTTGCTTGGTAACGAGTGAAACCAAGACAACTGTTTATGAATAGTTAGTTCCCCTCTCATTATCATGTGTCATGTTTCACATATGTGACTATTCGGATATTACTCTCTCTCTCTCTCTCTCTCTCTCTCTCTTTTTATTAAGATACTTAGGATGAATGGTAAAATATTTTATTATTATTGATTATATTTAATAAAATTTTAAATATTTATTATAAAATCAACATTTAATAACTATTTTATAACATATTGGATATTGGTAACATATCCATGAAGAAACAGCAGTAAGTCTCTCATTTTAAAGTCTAAACTGTAAAACAAAATGTTGAGGATATTTTCTTATCATTAGATTTGTAGAAAGCGAAATAAATATAAAATAATTATACACACAAAATTGATAACAGAGTTTGGCCAAATCATATTACACGTCTCTGATTAAAAATATTTCGTAGTGTTTAAAAATAAAATCTAACTTGCTCATAACTCATACCCCAATTACACCCAAAAACTAAAATTTTTCTCTCTAAACTTTTCTGTTTCTATTTCTAAGATTTTTTTCTCTTTGTTGAAATAATATTTCCTAGAGAGATCAACAATTGAATAATCAATTACTTTCAGTGTAAGTGACAAATTGCTTTAATCAATTATTGTCCTGCAATCTCATGCCTTGTAGAAAAAAAAGCCTCCTCTCCGTGGCCCTCTAATCCTATTCTATATTCTATGATTTCGTCAAATCCACGTTAATTCCTTTCCAAAATCTGCAACATTTGCTGGGTCCATCGAAAACAAGGTTGTCTGTATTTGCATTTTTAGAATTTTCTTTCTCTCCATAGTTCCATATAAAATTCCATAACATGCAGGCATGCAATGAAGAAATGAAAACGGGTATAGAATCTTAACCCCCCCCCCCCCCCAAAAACAAAAAAAAAAATCAAATCCAAGACCTCATTGGGCCGTGCCCGGCAACCGTCGCCGCCGCCACACATATATATAATTCGGCGGAGGAAGGTAGTTTGAGAGATATGGATGAGATGAACATGTGTGGTCATTATGTGGGTCCCGGCTACGTCAGCAACTGGGGCATTGAGAACAACAGCATGCGTTGCCGTCGCCGCTGGTTGAGTGAAGAGCCGCCGTTGACGGCAGCGTACGGCAATAGAAAATATTTGAAGAGCAGCTTGTGGACGGAGCCGGCCGAGATGAAGAGGAAGAGGCGGCTGGCAAAGTACAAGTCGTATGAAATGGAAATGAAAGTGAAGACTTCAATGAGGAGAGGGCTTCATTGGTTAAAGAACAAGTGTGCGAAGAAGACCCATAAGTGCTAGTGCTTGTGCTATTGGCAAAGAAAGAAAGCAAGACACTGAAATTCATTTGGAACTTGGGCAGGTGAATGATTTTCGTTTTTACTTTGGTAATTCTATTCCAAGGTTCTCATCATATCATTTCATACCTGTGTTGTGTCTCATCTTTCTCTTGCGTATTTTTCGTATACTTCAAATGTAATTCTTAGGTTGTAATTTATCATGTTAAATATGTAAATCAACTTTGACATATATAAAAATGTGTAGCTATATTAAAAATACACACAGTTTTATTAACACAATTTTATATATGTCACACACAGTTTTATTAACACAATTTTATATATGTCACAAGTTGATTTACATGTTTAAAATAAAAAATTCTTATTCAAAATTTTTTCACGGAGAGACAATTCATCTAGCTGCTATAAATTTTTATCTACATGTTTGTAGTAAAATATATTTTGCAGTTTCGTCAACATTCCTAATTATCAGTTAACTTTTGGAGGTTTGAAAATTAAAACACAAATGAAGTTAAAGTATGTGAATTTTTTTTCCCAAAAAAAAAGGTGACTTAAAAGAACCTTTTGACTAGGCTACAACCTAAAAGTGGTGAACATCTTCTGGTGACATCTACTAATAATATAAAAAAATAAATTGATATATTTTTAGTAATTTTTTTTATCTAATTTGTCTCATGTTTTACATTTGTTCGTCAAAATCATGGGAATTAATCTCTAAATAGAGAGAAGCAATATTTTCTTTTTACTATTTTAATTTTGAATCATAACGAGAATGTGTAGAAAATTAGATAAGACTAATTGTAATTAAATAATAAAAATATATATAAATATAAAATAATGTGTGTAAGCATTATTCTACTTTAAATTCCATACACTAATTTTTAGAAATATGGACAAAAATAATAATAATTTCATCACACTAACTAAGCAGAGGTGTGATTATGTGAATTTGTGCGCCAGCCAAATTAATTGACCAAATACTTTTGTGGATTGGATCTAAATATTAATATTTTTTATTGGGTCAAGCTGACAAACGAAAATAGATGGAGCGGCCCAAAACTTTTTTTGCGCCTTTTTAGTTAGAGCCGACCCGTGTGGCCCAACAATTTCTCCAAGCCGATGTTTTTTTACATACCATTTATTTCTCAGACTGGCCAGGTTCAGTGTTTAACATGTTTCACAGTAAAAGGATCGAATAATTAATTGAAGCATTCAAAATTTTAAAAGAACCAACTAAAATTACAGTTCAAAAAAAAAAAAAAGAACTAACTAAAACTAATTAAAATTCAGTATGCATCAAGCAGGCTTCACCGTCGGAATAAATAAATCACAAGTGTACGTCTTAGAGCATCACCTTAAAAGAAACTTAGCTCAAATCACAATAAACGAAAAAAAAAAAAGGTGAAAAGAAACCTTGAGGCTGTTGAGTGGTTACAACTTACAAAACCTTGAATGACTAGTCAATGGATGCAGCAGAGGCAATTAATATAGTTATGCTTCTATTGGTACTGTAGTAGAACTGTTGTTGATACTATTCTCTATATATGTTAGTTGGATTGGTCGTGTTGTTAGTCTTTATTTATTCCATATTATATTATTCTATAGTTAATATCAGTATGTTATATCATATTTTATTATAAAAATAATAGGATCATACCAATTAAAGTTGTTAGATGGCATTAGACAGTGTAAACATTTAAGAATGCCATTGAAGAAGGAATCCAAGAAATCTGAAAGTACCACCAAGGACTTTATCGACGACACAAGGGCCAGGGGAACTTAAAATGACAACAATAACAGGGTTTTTTTTTCGGAGATATAGAAAAGAATTTTATTAACATGTGGGGCTACGCTAATTAAAACTCGCACCTCTAATAAATGAAATTTAAATTTACCAGAAATAATTATCTACATTACATGATTTGTCTTTTTAAAGACGTTTCTCGATATTCTCTCTCTATATTTTTATCTGTACTCATTAAGTTAATGTATATGAGTTTTGTTATTTTTTTTACAAGTTTTTTTAATAATTCTCTTAAAACTAAATGAAGAAAGTAATAAAATAAAAAAATAAATGCATATAATATATTGAGAATATAAAAAATAATTAATATTTTCTTTAATTAGTAATTATGAGGATTAAGTAAGAAGATTTAGAATTACTCTTTATCTTATTTAATTAATATTATTTTCTAATAAAAATAGTAATATAAATGCTACAATCATTAATAAATTTTAGAAAATTAAAGAAGTTTAATTACTTACCTAAGCAAAAAGAGCACATATTTTATGAATTGATTAGAATAATTAATCTTAAAAAATTATAAAAATGAATTAATATGTATTTATTAAGTTTAGTGAAAATAATAAAAGATTATGATAAAGTTGATAAAAGATTAATAAATATTATTTGATTTTCTAAATGTACAGATAATATTGAATAAATCAAGTTTTTAAATAGATAGATGAAAGTAGACGGAAGAAATATCATGAGTGTAATATAATAAATAAGAATTAAACTCAAATTTTTTGAGTTAAAGCAATTTATCCTCTTATTTATTAGTTATGATAATTTATAAAAGTAAAAAAAAGGTTTTGCTAACAAAATTAATTTTTAGAATCATGTTAAAAATTTAAAATAAATTTTTTAAATAAAAATAAAACATTTCATACATTCAAAGTAATTAAAAAATTATTTTTTTGATTGCAAAAATTTTATTATTTTATTTAAAATTTTCTATTTTAATTTTTTTAATGTATCCTAAAAAAAACGTAAATTTACATTTATGGAAATACTACATAAACCTTGCAGGCTGCAGGGATCTCTGGCTCCATGTCACCCAACAAGTTTGGAATTGGACACACAGATTTATTGTTTTTTTTTTCTTCATTTTTAAACTATGGTCTGTGAGTTAATTTGAGAGACGAATTAAAAAAAGACAGAGATACACGTGTCATCCAACAATCGGGGAACCAGTGCTCCAAAATACATGATGTGGTAACTTTATCAAGCTCTATGGACCACTTTTTTCCCCGTTTGGAATTTGAAATCCCATCCCTCTCGAGAGAGACGTTATAAACTCTCCCATTTTTATAATACAAACATATTTCAAAATAATGCGTTTTTAATACAATTTTTTTAATTTTTTCATAAAAGAAAATTCTCATTTCTGTCTCCATTTAATGCTTCAAAAACTATGCCTTTCTCTCTCTACTCCTTCACTTCACTCCCTTCTCTCTCCCTACTTTGCTTCAACAATTTCCTGTGCGAATGTCAATTCAATTGCTTCAACTACGCTTTTGTTTGTCTTTCACAGTGAAAATGCTGTGCTCGTGGTGGGTGCTTGCTGCTTCTCTCTCACTCTAGCCAAATTCTTAGCTGATCCATCTCATTGTTTCAACGTAAGTTCTCGCTCCAATGCCAAAGTTTGCATCTTTTCTTACTTTCCTTTAATGGGTTCTTCCTTTTAAGATTTGGGTTTGGATTTGGCTACTTTTTTTTTCTTCTGTTGGTGCCTTATTGCCATCATCTGTGTTAGTTTTAGTGTTTGGATTCAGTTGAAGTACATGTGCTTTGAATGGCCTGAATTTGGTGTTTTTGGGTTTTCCATTTGTTTTTTGGATGATGAAGAAGATTTCATAGATGGGAAACAAGTTTTAATCAGATTCATTTGGATGAGAAGTAATGCCTGTATATAAGCATAATTTGGACATGTCTCTATTTCCATTTGAATCAACGAATGGACTGTATAAAAATTGAACTTTTCTAAGATACTTAAGAGTTAAGAAGCACAAAAACTTTGCTTCCCCCGCGGCCTGCCCCTCCCCTTTTCATTAGGAATAATGGATACACACTTGATTTCAGCTCAAATTTATATTGTGGATCTTTAGATTTTTCTACTTGATTAGTTGAATCAGGCTGTGTATTTGCCATTGATTTGGAATGCATATGTTTACTTTTTAGTTGAGTAACATCAGGAAAAATGTGAGACTGTCTTGTCTTGGTAGATTTGACTCTAGTAATACGATTATGTTTGGTCCACTTGTATCTGGTTGGTTCTCTCCAAAGGAGATTTATAGATAAGCAAATATGAACTATGAAGCGGATTTTAGTGGATCTAAGGTTTGGTCCACTCGTATCTTGTCGCTTTCTTCCAAAGGAGATTTAGAGATGCAGAGAACCATCTTATAGGAATTTTGGTGATTGTGTTTGTATGAACTATTTTGGTTTAGATTGCATTACCATCAATTAATTATTGATCAATTATTCTGTTCCCTGTGATTTAATGTTCCCATGTTAATATTTTTTTTTTCTTTAAAATTTTAGGGAGTTAGTTTGAGTACTCTTTGAGACTTGAAATATGCTTTCTTTGCCTGTCATTAAATTTTGGATGGATTATAAGTCTTGCTCTACTAACAATGTTAATCTTTCTTGCTGTTTCTTTCCTAATTTATCTTGAAGGTTTACTGAATTCTGCTTTGAAAATGGGAGTTGAAAAACAAGGGACAAAAAGTGGAGGAGGATACGTTGGTGGTTTTTTCCAGTTGTTTGACTGGACCTCAAAATCCCGTAAGAAATTATTTGCAACCAAGTCAGGTTTACCAGGTACATGTACTATCTCTTGTCAATTGCATTACTTGTATGAAAATTTTGTTGGTCTATTCATTTTGTGTTTTGCTGTTGGTAACTTTTTTCTTCATCATTTGCAGAGCCTTTGAAACGGGGAAGAAAAGCTGATTACAATGTGACACTGGCACAGACCTATCTGGTGGCGCTATCACTAACACTTGCAATCTCAACTGTTATTTTTTATGTTATGAAATTTAGTAGTTACTTGTTTAATTTTTCCAGGTGGACGAAGATGAAAATGGAGTAGGGGCAAGTGTTAGAGGAAATTGTGATCATAGTTATGCTTCATCTGTCACAGATGATGAATCATGTGGATCAAGGGGCCCTGGTGTAGTTGCCAGGCTTATGGGATTAGATTACTTGCCTCCTTCCAATTTTACTGATCCATATTCTACCCCATATTTTGATACCCGATCCCTTCAAGACACTCAGTACTTAAGGAAAAACCTCAATCATCAGCATGACCATCAGACCCTATATTCTGGAAAGCTGGTTGAAAAGTGTGAACGATCTTCTAGGAACTTCATGGAGCCAAAGCCGCAAAAGACCCTTACTAGGCCAATTGAAAAGTTCCAAACAGAAGTATTGCCTCCAAAATCGGCTAAATCAATTCCTGTTACACACCATAAACTTTTGTCCCCTATTAAGAGTCCTGGCTTTGTTCCAACCAATAATGCTGCTTATATAATGGAGGCTGCAGCAAGAATTATTGAACCTGGATCCCAAGCTACTACAAAGGCTAAAACACCTCTGGTAGCATCTTCGACAGTATCACTGAGGGTCAGAGATCTTAAAGATAAGGTGGAGGCATCACAAAAAGGATCTCTAATTGGGCCATCTTCAATGACCTCTAGAGCTCGAGATCTAAAAGAAAAAAGAGAAATTTCTCATAGAACAACTAGGCTTTCAGAACCTTCTCAAAGGTCAGTTGAATCAAATGCTGCCAAGTATCTAAAGGGACAATCTTTGAACAAAAGCTGGAATGGATCTGTGGATACATCCATCGGATCTCCTACACATGCTGAAGAAGATTCTTCTTTGAAGAATAAGGGGAAGTCTATTTCACTTGCAATACAAGCAAAAGTAAATGTTCAAAGAAGGGAAGGTTTGAGTTTGAGTGGTGGCAGAAGTTTGGTGGGCCAGAAAGAGCATCTTGACATTAAACCCGTCCAGCCATCAAAGGCAAATGTTCAGAAAATTTTCCATAAGAAATCTTCTGGTCAGAATTCTTCTGGTGTTCTCAGGCAGAATAATCTGAAGCAGAATAATTCAATTGATAAAGACAAACTACCATCAAAGCCATTGGTTTCCAATTCACACAGTAGAAAAGTTCTGACTGGGGATTCCCCTTATGGACGTCATAGAAGCTCTAGTAGTAAGTCCATTGCAAAATCTAAAGTTGGTTCCAGAAAGTCAGCCATGGAGGTGACAGATAGTGAAAAGGAAGTTTTATACACCAGTACGAACAATTTCCCTAGAAAGAAAAGGTCTACAGACAGGGACTGGAATGATAGGGTTGTTGATAATTTGTTCATTGACAAAACTCAGAAGCCTGTTCAGTCTAATCTAGTAAGTAATAAACAATATAGTTGGGCTGAAGAAGTCAAAAAGAAAGACATGGATGTAGTTTCCTTCACATTTACCACACCTTTAACAAGGAACAATCCTGGTTTTGAGACATCTGGACAAGCTGGCCAGAAGACTAATAATAGTCTTTCCTTGGATCAACGCATTAAAAGAGTGTTGCTTGACACAGAGAATACAAGATCTCCAATAGGATACAATGTGATTGGTGGTGATGCCTTAGGTATCCTTTTGGAACAGAAGTTGAGGGAATTAACTCATGGAGTTGAGACCTCTTGTCATGACGTTTCTAAAGTGAGGCAACCTTCCAGTACTGCACCAAAATCAAATGATCCAGTAACCAACCTTAATTTAGTTAACCACTCTCCAAGGTTGCAACAGAAGAAAGACCAAGATGTGTTATTTACAGACAAGTTAAGTAGTAGCCATGATTCTGACATCTCCTTCACTGGTCTTCCTGAATTATCATTGAATCATAACTCATGGGTATGATCTTTTAATTCTTATTACCTTTTTTTATGATTTAGTATTTATGATTCAAGCATGTATATATGAACAATATAGAGTCACTAGTAGTTGAATGGCCAAACAAAAACAAAAAGTTAGGCTTGCATACTTTGTGCTGAAATTCAGCCTTATGAATGAAAAGCAAAAGAGACAGATTCATTCCATCTTTCCCAAGAAAAAAAATTTTCATTGGTAGTAAGTAATTACAGGTGAACATAGACCTGCCTTGTGTTCATTTCTACCTGTTTACTACTCACAAATCTGGTTTTATTCTTTGATGTCTGCTTGTTAGTTTTTCTTTAATTATTTCGTTGCAACAAATGTGTATTTCACTTTGTATTTAGTATGTATCTAAATTCTAAAGTATAGGGTAATGTAAATTGTACCTGTAATTAACTTATTTTTTCTGGAAAAAATGCAATTACGTGCATGAAGTGATGAAAATGATCAGTCAATTTCTTAGTCTATTTCTCAACTTAACTGCATATGACTCTGGCTGCTTGAAATTTGCTGTCTAGAGTGGTCTTAGCTGTTCTACTTCTATCAATATTCTATGTAGTTTTTATGTTAAGGCTGGTTCTAAGATACAATCAATACTTCAGGTGGTATTGATGTCATGTTTGACTTGAACCAGTTTTGAGTTTAGTCAATCACATCTGAGTCCATGTTAGTCCATTATGATAAGTGGTTAAATCAAGTGATAAATGCTAATTTTTATGCAGTTAATGTGAAAACCAAATTTGGGTAGTTAAAATAAAATATGGTTAAAATTACAAGTGGTAACAATACCATCGAGAGAGAGTACCAATTGGTGGCATATTCCCTATGCTTTACCTATTGAGTGGGCTATTAACTCAAGATATTTACAGGTTGATGAGATGGAATCACAGTTATTCAATTGCCGACACCCAAGTCCAATCTCTGTTCTTGAGCCTTCTTTTTCAATTGATAGCTGTGAGTCTTCAATGAGCACAGATGTCACTAGTACAGAAGGTAGTTATGTTTAAAGGCAATTAATTAACCTATTTCGAAATTAGTTATTTCATGGCTCAGGAGTGCTAATCTTTACTTTATCTACTTTCAGGAAGCAACAAGTTGTGCTCATCTGTTCAAGCTCAGGAAGAAGGCTTTAATTTTTCAAGGAAGTTCTATCCTGCTGAATCTGATGCAGAGTTATCCGATTCAGCTTCTTCAACATCAACTGGGACCATGGTAAAGAAGAACACAAGTACATTTTCTGTCATGAAGTTTGGAAGATCAAGTACATGGGAGTTGGACTATGTGAAAGATATATTGTGTAATGTGGAATTGATGTATATGGACTTTTCCCTCGGTCGAGCTTGCGAGATTGTAAACCCTCATCTATTCAACCAGCTGGAAAGTAGAAAGGGGGGGTTTGAGTGCGATGGTGAGTCTAGGATAAGAAGGAAAGTTACATTTGATTGTGTGAGTGAATGTTTGGACTTAAGATGCAGGCGTTATGTAGGGGGAGGATACAGAATGTGGGCCAAAGGGGTAGCAATGGTGAAAGGAAATGAATGGTTGGCAGAAGATGTGTACAAGGAGATTTCAGGTTGGAGAGGGATGGGGGATTCAATGGTAGATGAGCTTGTTGACAAGGACATGAGTAGCCTATATGGAAGATGGCTAGAATTTGAGGTTGATGCTTTTGAACTCGGAGCAGAGGTTGTGGATCAAATATTTAATATTTTGGTTGATGATGTTGTTGCTGAAATCTTGCAATTTTAAACATCTTAATGATTGATTTTGGGGCTGTGTGATTATGATTAAAGCATCGTCCTCTTATTGATTCATTCATGGAATTGGGATTATCAAGTCTTGATAAATATAATTCTTGGTAATTGAAATTACTTCTTTCCATACGGCAATTATAGATGACTTGAACATGAAGTCATGTTAGATATCTTTGAACTGTGATAGACAAATGCCCTAATTACCTTAATATCATCTGTAGTAGTTTTATACAGCACGGTACTACTTTGACATTGGGCAGTAGTTGATGTAAGCTGCATTTTGGTGTGGTGATTAGAACTTTAACCTATCAGGGTTTTGTTAATGTATGTCCTAGGGACACAGGTTATGAATTAAAAATAACATTTATTATTTTATTAATTAAGTAAAGAAGAAAGTATTAAATGTTTTTTAGAGGTTTAAAATAATAAATTTTTGTACTTTTTATTTAATAGTTTTTATTTTTTATTCCTTAGCTTCTGTTTTTAGGACATACATTAACAGAACTTAACTTGTTATTACTGAACCCGTAGCAAGGTGAGCGTGAACTTCACTTATAATCATTTGAGTGTTTTGGCATTCATGCAATGAAAAGCTATGACATCTGTGAGAGAAATCTTCTAACTCCGTTATGCAGAACTTGGAACAATTACCCGAGCGGTAATTTCACTAACAAATCTGTTAGGATAATCAAACCGGCAGAGTGTACGAAGAAGCCACTTTATTATTATTACTATCTGGTTCCATTTCACAATTACTTATATTTAAATAGAATAAATGACAAGAAACCAAGCTTCGTTGTATTTTTTCTAGTGTTGAAGCTTTCTTCTTTTCTATGGTTTCTCTTCCCATCATAGAAATGCTTTGTTCATTAATTGCCGCTTAACTTGGTGTTTCAACTTTCATGTCATTGTCTTAATCAACACAATTAGCACATAGATGTCCCTCCATTTTCGAGTGACTTATATTTAAATAGAATAAATGTCAAGAAAGCAAGCTATGTTGTATTTTCTGTAGCGTTGAAATTTTCTTCTTTTCTATGGTTTGCATTCCCATCTCTTGTTCTTGAAAACACTATATCCATTAATTCCCTCCTAGCATGATGTTTCGTGTGATTATCCTAATTCATACAATTAACACATAGATGTGCCTCCATTTGGAAAGACTCAACAGTCAATTCTCACGTTAATATCTCGTACATTAACGCTCCAAAGTCGGAAGTCGGCAAATCCTATTAACCAAACTAAATAGGCGTGTTCAGTGTTCTGTTATGAATCAATAATTCCTTTAGAATAAAAGCCCCACTGACATAGAATCATGCAAAAGTAAAAAGGCTGAGGTTGCTTTCAATTCTTAAGAAAGGGCTCACTATAAGATAACTGGCAATTAATTAAAAATTCTTAAATGAGAACTTCTTACTTTAAGCATACAAATCAAATTTTAATATATGTAAAATAGAATTAAGAGAGATATATCTATTTTTTACATAACCTACATTACTTTACACATATCAAAGATTGATTTATATACCCAAGATAATAAATTCTTATCAAGAATTTCTCGGAATGAAGAACAGCGAAAGAGACAAAAAGCATTACTGGAAATGAATTCCAGACATAGATGCGGTGAAATTATTACATATGCATGGTTTGATCTAGTGTGAAATAGAAGGCAGTGTTTTGTGTCGAAAGTAGTGCAGTTGCTTATTGTCTTCCATTTTTGTATAACAAAAAAAAAAATGCAGAACATATATAATTCGGAAATGTTTTGTGCACATCATTTGGTGTACACCATTTTTACAGCAGTAAATTTGATTAATTATGATTCAATTATTGGTTAACAAAATACATAGTTTGATAGTTTGATTAATAAACTAATAACATGTTATCAGCTCATATTTTGAATGTTGACTAATAAAAAAAATTTAAGAATGGTGTAGAGTGGTTAAATATGAATAAATTTTTAATTATTTATGTTTGAATATTAGTTAATTAAAAAGTGTGAGAATGGAATGTACAAAAAAAAAAAGGTGTAAGAATGGCATACAAAATGTGGCGTGTGTAATAGACAACTATAGAATGGGAATTAGAAAATCACAAGTAGAAATAAACTTAATAGTATCAAAGAGATTAGAATATTGAGATAAGGAAGAAAAAATGGTAAATCAGAAAGGAGAAGAAAAAAGAGTACTCACGAGTAAAAAAGACTTGAAAAAAAAAAGAATATTCAGGAGTAGAAAATGATATTATGTTAAAGATCAATTATTTTAGAATTTTAAATCATTAGCTGAAACTCACAAAGACTTTTGTTTCCCTAAACAATAATGCTGATGAATTTAAAAATCTGAATGGAATTTATTAGAATAAATAATTTTCGCAATATTTAGAGAACATAATTTTCACAATTTTCACCATACCTTTCACATAATGAGTTTTATGTTTTAGTACATTAGATACTGATACACTTTTTTTTTTTTAGGTACACGGGAATGAGACTTTAAACTCGGACATTTTGCAAATTACCTAAATACCTCACCACTAACTCTTTTTTTTTTTTTTTAACTTTCTTCTATTTAAATTGCCACCGACCTAATCTCATGAAGCAAGGAAATAAAATTACACAACTATGAACAACTTAACTTCCTCCAATTCTAAACATGACTGATCACTGATGAAAACCATTTACTTCACCAATGCCGGTACCCCACAAGCAAGTCACCATCTGGTCTTCTTCACAAAGGTCCCATTGATTATGAGATTGAACACTACCTGCCAAATCCCAATCAGGCCACTGATAATCGCTGGCAGAATTCACTGATGAACAACTAGTGTGCCACTTTCCACTCTCTGCATTTGATGAGCTCCAAACACCACTTTTGCTCTCCTCACTTGTTCCCATTATCTCCATATGCATCTGCCCATAACAGTCATTTCCATTAGGCTCCTCCTTATGGTTTACATTCCCATCTGGATTTACAAGTACCCCACTTTCAAACATTTGACTAAGATTCATAATTTCATCATCTAGCCATTGATATGGTCCCAAGCCCTCAACATCTCCATTCATATTGGGGTAAGATGCAAGTGTACAATAATTTGCATTGCCCTCCATTTCATAATAAGTATCCATCATTGAAATTTCTTCACCCTGTCCTCCATTACAAATTTGTGCAGCTGCTTTTCTTTGAGGCATTGGTTCATGGGAGTTTTGGCTCGGAGCCATGTTGTTGTCGTCTTCCATGGCTGCCTGATTTCTTATCCCTCGACCTCTTCTCTTGGATGTAGCAGCCACGTTTACAGCAGCCATGTCAATGGGTGGCAGAGACTCATTTAAAGATCTCATAAAGCAGTAAATCTTTCTCCTCAAATGAGAGTTCCAATAATTCTTTATCTCGTTATCCGTTCGTCCAGGCAAATGTCCTGCTATGACAGACCACCTACAACCAAACAACAATTTAGAGCATGTTTACTCAAACTTTTTTAAATAAAATAATGGCTTATTTTTATTAACTCTCATAAATTATTTTAAACACAAAATAAATTAATCCAAATCTACACTTAATAAGTTCACAAAAAATGAAAAAGAAAAAATCACTACAAATCGAAAATCTAATGGTTATTGTATTGTAGTAAGTAATTTGATTCTTGACACAAAAGAATAGTGGAAAAGAAGAAAGAGCTCTAAATATTCTTATTCTTTTGCCGTGTATTAAGATTTAAGGAGGTAGTTCACGTGCACCGGCCTTACATGTACAAGGAACAGAGACAACGAGCCAACAATTATTGGAGGAGGAGTTTTTCACTTAAATTGCTTGGAACAATTATTGTTTACTGTTATTTTATAAACTCTATTATCTTCATTTGGTGTCAATATTTTCTTTTTAAGATCTGTGCTTCAAATAATCACTCTACAAATTAACTATAATAACAATTTTACTAATTCTTTTTTCTAGTATAAGATTACTTTATTAAAAAACAAATAATAAATTATTCATAAAATATATATACTTTTCACAATTATAGTTAAGAATGGTTATTACAGAGACAATTTTAAAAAATATCATATTAAATCAAAATATAATACTTAATTTGACAACTAACTAATTACTTTTTTATAAAGGTCAACTTTAAAAGAAGAATTTGATCCTCATCTAGTTTTATATATTGGAAAATATTTTTTGTATATCTAAAATATGACATTCCGTGAGGCTTCTAATTTACATGTGAATGTAGTTTCCTATTCTTATATATTGTATGTATGACTATGAGATTTATTGTATATTCATGTATGAGTGAAGTGCCACAGAAATCTATCATCTCTTATTTTCAATAGTAATTTTTTTTTTATAATATCCTAATAAGTTTAATACATAAAATAAATTTTAAATATTTATTAAATATTAAATTTATAATAAATATTTAAAAATAATCAATAATTACTATAAAAATCCCTTTGATAGTACAATGGTTGCACGTAAAATTTGCAGCAAGTGTAAGAACCATTCCTCTTAGCAAAAGTTGATATTTATAATGAAAAAATGTAAAGCAAAAATAACGTGAAAAATATCCATAGTCGTAACTACTTATCTAGGGCCAATTAATACATACCCCACTCCCTGGAATTTGGTACAGTAGTTAGATCCAATTGTAAAAAATATATAAAATTTTATGTTACACAATTATTTTATATGAAAAATAATAATAAATTATTAATTAATTTAATCTACATAATTTATATAATTATGTATGAACAAAATCAATATAAATAGTTTTCACCATGGAAACATCTATTTACGAGTACGACATGCACATTTTAGGACATTCCGAAAATCTAATAAATGACAAGCTATTTTGTGGCCCCCGATAGAGAATAATCTTAAGTGCTCTACGCGTTGATTCCAGAAAAAACAGGAAATTACTTGGATTTACAAGCACCCCACTTGTTGACGTGTTGATTTTATAAACGTGTGTGTGTATATATATATATATATATATATATATATATATATATATATATATATATATATATATATATATATATATATATATATAAAAGAGACATATCAAGGAGAATAGTTTTTATTGTGAGAGGATGAGAGAAATAAATCTTAACCATACAATCCATACATCTGGATGATCAAGATTAAAAGTTACTTGAAGGTCATGTGAGAGGAGTGTTTATATATATAGGATCTTACTTTCAAAATTGAAAAAATAGTGAGATAAGAAGAGTATTTTTGTTATTAGATCTTTCATGATCATTAGAACAAAATCGATTTTTTAAATAAATAATATCTTCAATAACTTTTAATCTTCATTCACCTTTTTACAATGGTAAATCTCACTCTCACAATAAAAACTCATCTCATTGATATATATATATATATATAAAACATATTTAGTGAGATAAAAGTTTATTATAAGAGGTAAAAGAAGTAATTTTGATTATTAATCTTATATAAATTAGTTAAAATTAAAACATAATGTATATAACTTTTTAAATAATCATATAATCTTTAAATAATTTTTAATCTTTTATTTATATATAATTATATGATCAAAATTTATTTTTCTTATTCATTCATAATAAAATTTCCTCTCAAATATATATATATATATATATATATATATATATATGTGAAAACTTAAAATAAGTTCAATTATTATTGGATTATTATTATTATCGATTTGTTATAATATTTCACTGAAACTCGTGTTTCTCGTGGCACTTTCGGTTTTTTTATATATAATAAATAAAACATTAATAATGTTAAAAGTTCAATAAAAGTTACAAATAAATTATGAAAGAGGAAAACCTTGGATATTTTTCGTGAATAGCTGCGTCACTCTGCGGCTTGTCCTTGCATTCGGTAGCTCGCATGTGTTGTTACCATTTTCTTTATTTCTTATTTCTTTTTTGGTTTTGGTTTTGGTTCCTTACGAGATATATCTTCACATCTTCTAGCTGTAAAATTATATTTTAGGCTGCGTACTTAAATTGTCCATTTTTATAAGTTCTTTTTCAAACATTCAAATTTTTAATATTACAGGAGACTCTCAATCGTTAAACTTAAGTTTAGTTATCACTTAAATCACTCCTTATCAATAGAATTTACTTTGTTTTGGATAAGTTTAATTTTTCAATTGCATATATAATTTTCTTTCCTCGCCTCTTTTTATTAGTTTCTGTATCACTTAGGCAATATGGTTTATTAATTCTTAATCGAGATTTGACATGGCTCTCCTGATTTGGGTGGTATTTTTTTTTTTTTTGTAGATATGTTTATCTTAAAGTGTATGGTACATTTTAGAGAATAAAATACAAAAGTAACAAACACTGATAAAATACCAAAGGAAAAAAAATGAAAATTTAGGTAAGTTACAATAAGTAAAGTTATTTTATTGCAGCTGAAACAAGAAATCAAATTAGGGTATAACTTTTTCTTTCGTACAATTTTTTTTTCCTTCAAAATTTTATCAAACAGGGACTAAAAAACTAACTATACATAGTGAAACTCACTTCTAAGCAAGAGAGTGACACATTAGTGACGATACGACTATATTTGTGGCAACTCTTTAGGTAATTAAAAAGGTTAATTACGTTAGAAATTACTAGTTAGCTCAACTACTAATGACCTCTCCCCATCTCCAAGTGTATCGTGTGTGTGTGAGTTGTGTAAGTTAATTATCAATTAAAAATTATAAGATTTTCCAATTATTCACTATCTAATGAAAAAAAAAAAGATTAGTCAATGTTTCGCCTTATTTTCCTTGTGTTCTCAAAATAATGAGAATACGGGGCTAACGGTTACACCTAGCTTTTTTGCACAGAAAATTCACAGAAGTTTAAATCAACAGCTTAAAAACATTTCACCCATCATTTCATATACAGTTCAAACAAATTTGAGCCACCGTTATGTATTTTTTTAGGTTCTATATTAAAAATTATGTACATATATCTTTTCCCTTCAAAATACTTATTTCTCTTCATACATATGATTATAAACATTTTACTTTAAAAAAATAACGTGACTTCGCATTGTTGACATTTTCTTTATGGTAGGTGAGGAATTGAAGAAGGGTTGTAGAAGCCAACTACCCTCTGAGGTTTTAACGTTGGGAAAAAGTATATTTTGTCTTTCTATCTCTTTTGGTTTGTCTGAGATGAGAATGGCCCCAAGAATCGTTGCTGTTCTTTCACCCAATTCCTTCTGTGCGAAGCCATTCCCAGCTTCCAAGGACTTATTCAAAACATTAATAAATAGTTCCAAAATGTTAACTTAAAAAACACTGTTATGATCAATTACCAAACAACGCATTCAAATTCCATGCTTAACTGAGTATATTTATTAGTGTAGTGAAGATCGATCGATTTCATGTTTTGAACAGTAACAGTATTAATTTTTTTTTTTTGGGTGTATTCAGAAATTATATACTATAAACCAATTAAAGGCTTTTGATTTGGAAGGGCAGAACCTCACCTATTACCAAGAACAGCATGCAACTTGACAATGATCTCTTCCTCTTCAGGAGTAATGTTGCCTCTCTTCACGTCTGCTCTCAAATAGTTGATCCATCTTAGTCTGCAACTCTTCCCACACCTTAACAAACCTTCACACACACACATATATATATATATAGATATTCAGTTCAAACAAATTAGCACAAACACATCATCAAATCATTAAACATGATATCATACACACACACACACACAGTTTTAATTATAATCCTACTAGCTAGCTAGCAGCCTAGCATTATATATATGTACCTGCATTCTTGGGCAAGGACCTCCATGATCCTTCACCATTTTCTTGGATGTAATCGGTCAAGATCTTATCCTCTTCAGCAGTCCATCTTCCTTTCTTCAAACCCACTTTCTCACAGCAAGGAGCTCTCCCCATTATTTGATATTCTCACTTCTTAATTAGTATTTTGAACTTTTTGGAACACTCATACAGTACTGTACTACTCACTGGCACACACTCATACACAGACAGACAGAGATTACTGATGGCTATGGCAGTAAGTAGTTGTGGTGCTACTACTACTATTCATGAATGAGAAGGCCTTGCATCTTGCATGGGACTGCATCACTGTAGCAATATATAAAGGGTGTCGGAGCAACGACGTGGACGTTTAAAAACCAGGAGTACTGCTGGTAATTAATGGTCGAAACGACCAACATAAGGTTTGAATTTTCAGAGAAAAGTTGCAATTTGCAGGTTAATGTACGTTACCTTATTTTTATCAGGTTACTACACTTCCTAGTTACTAGGGCCGCCATTTCCACTTTCCCACCACAAGATAAACTCATAAGAAAAAAATTTAGTTCTAACTTTTCGTTTCAACCCTTATTTTTAATTTTATTTAATTTTTTATGTATTTATTAATTTAATTAAATGAGATTAAAAATAATAAATAAAAAGATTAAATGAAATTAAAAATAAGGATTAGAGTAAAAAAAATTTCAAATTTTGTTCAACTTATAAAGCGTATTTGTTGCGTTTATTATACATTTACTTTGTCTTGCTGGGCCTGCTGTATGTCAGAGTAATAAATGGGGATTTATTTTCACGACATACATTAAACCTACTATCATAAATTTTTATTTCATCATTATCCCTACATGCCTCTTTTTGTTAGTATGTGTGTGTTATTATTATTATTATTATTATTATTATTATTTTTCATGTGTGTTGGTAGAGCTTATTTTAGGATAGATGCTCTTATCTGTCATGTAAGTAAAACAACTGAGTGTCAGAACTGACTCACTGAGGTACTTCATTTTTTGGCAACTAATAAGTGAGGGGTGTATGTAAATATTTGTTTCTATTGTAGAGAGACAACCTAATGTATATAGGTGAGTCCAAATCAACTTCATATTTCACAGCATAATGAAGGGAAAGAGGGTAATGCTAGTGAGGAAGATGAACAAGATTATACTAGCTTTTAGCCAAGCTAGCTAGGCACTTGCTTGTTCATTCCAGAATGACATTTGAGTTGAAATTAAATTTAACATGGGCATAACCCAGAATATGTAGGTAAAGAGTAATTGCTACGTTTGCATGCTTGATAGAGACAAGGCTGAGACTCCTAGTCAAGCAAAAACAAATAAAAGTGATGTTGAAGGAACAAAGAAAAGGAGGGGGAGAAAGGTCCAATCCAATAGTTTAGAAAATTTGTGGACAAAATGTTTCAAATTTTCCTTTCTCCGGGGAGCTTCTTTTTTCCTTTTTGCCTTTCTCAATTTATTATTTTTTTAGGCAACATTCACTGCAAGTCTGCAACTGATTCATATGCCTTACTAAGATTTGTCGGTAAAGGACAAAAAAAATTTCCCACTGACAAAAGCTGCAAAAAGTTTAAAGTGAAGGACCCCTTATTTCTCAGTAATATTATTTACACATTATTTTTTACAACATTTATTCTATCATCTTTCACCTCAAAAAAAAAAAAATGGCCTATGTAATTATTATTTATTAGTCAGATGTTTGATATTAATGATGAACCAACAGGGGCACATGCTCCTTCCTCCTTTCCCTCTATAATTTCTACTGAGTTTCTATTTTCTTATCATTTTTTATATGTGCCTCTGTTCAAGTATTTCACATGTCTTTTTACGATAATATCCATCACTATCATTCCCTTTTTATGTCATTTTTTGGATGAAAAGTTAGTATAAATACTACAATAATCTTTTTATAATAATATCCATTAATCCCTTTTATAACAGTTTTATATGAAAAGTTAATGATAATGTTACGATCATACATTGATATATAAAGTACGAGAACTAAACTCTTACAAGTTATTAAAATAATATTTTGTCATTCTACATACATAGCTTGTGTTTTATAATATCTTAATGTTATTTTTTTCAATTTTGTAATATCATTAATCTTATAGTTAAATATATAGTTTTCTTATGCAAAATATATTTTCTATTTTATAATTTTGAAAATTATTTAAAAAACAAAAAACAAAATATGATTCACAAAATGTTTCAAATTTTCCTTTCTACAGGGAGCTTCTTTTTCTTTTTTATCTTTTTGAATTTATTATTTTTTAGGCAACATTCACTGCAACTGATTCATTTGCCTTTCTAAGATTTGTCGGTAAAGGACAAAAACGAATTTCCTTCTGACAAAAGCTGCAAAAGTGTGAAGTGAAGGACCCCTAACTTATCAGTAATATTATTTACACATTATTATTTACAACCTTTATTCTTATCCTATCATCTAGCTTTCACCCATGTAAGTTCCAAAAACACAAAAAACCTCATCTAACAGTTCCAAAGAAAAAAAAAACATCATCTATGTAATTATTAGTCAATGTTTGATATTAATGATATGTACCAAACTAGAGGGGCACATGCCCCTTCCTCCTTCATTTCCCTCTATTTAATTTTTACTGGATTTCTATTTTCTTATCATTTTTTAAGGTGCGATCTTCTCTTGTCACATGATTATCTTATTAGAAAAATAGACACATATTTTGTTATTAAAAAAACCACTATGTTGAATTATTAAATTTATTAATTTTATTTTAAACAAGTTATATATTTTTCTCTCCTATAGGACCATTTTCTATTATTTAGTAACCGGAGAGAATCCCCGACTCAATTTTTTATGCGTGCCTCTGTTCAACTATTTAACTTACTGTCATTTTATGATAATGTCCATCACTATCATACCCTTTTATGTCATTGTTTAGATGAAAAGTTATTGTTAATACTACGACCATCTTTTTTATAACAATATCCATCTATGATAAAATATGTATATTTTGTATGTAATAAATGATTACTTTAATTTAATTTTAAGGATATCAATAGTAAAGATTAGTAGTTATAATTTTTAGTGTATGTGTCTAATCATTTTGTAATAACTACACTTACTTTGTAACATTTTATATATAATGATGCATTGTATTAAGAAGTGTAATAACTATCTTCTTTTTTATATTTGGAGTCGTATATAAAAATATGATTTTTCATAAATAAAAAAAGAAGAATAATAGAACATAACTAGTTCTTGAAAAATTAGATTTTGAATTCATATTTTATTGTCTTAATCGATCTAATTTTCTCTTCTCTATTTACAACTTTTTGTCTTGATCTTTTTATACTTCTCTATTTACAAATTCTAAGTTTCTTTTTATATATTAAGGTAAGAATTTGTTTTCTCTAACATGTGTTATGCATGTCTTCTTTCTTATATGATCAAAGTATATATCTTTACATGTTCCACAATATGATTTATGTGAGATGAGTGTTTTTTGTAGTTTAAATTCTTAGTTATCCATTTAATTTTTTATTTTCATTTTTCAAGTGTCTTTAATTAGAATGTCAAATATCACGAAATTTGAATTTGTTGCTCTTGATATTTTTGGAAGAAATTATTTGTTATGGGTACTTGATATTAAGATTCATCTTAAAGCTATGAATCTTAGGAGTACTATAAAAGAAGGAAACCAAGCATTCTTACAGGATCGCGCAAAAGCAATGATTTTTCTTTGACATCATTTGCACGAAGAATTGATAACTGAATACGTTACTATTTTAAGGATCCATTAGCCCTTTGGAACAATTTAAAGGAGAGATATGAACACCAAAAAATGGTGATTCTTCCAAAAGCTCGCTATGATTAGATCTACTTAGGTTTGTAAGATTTTAAAACTGTAAGCAAATATAATTCAGTCTTATTTAAGATTAGCTCTCAATTAAAATTATGTGAAGAGAAAATTACTGATGATGATATGTTAAAAAATATATATATTCTATTTTTCATGCCTAGAAAGTCTGCAACAGCAATATCGAGAGCGTTGATTCATAAAATATTCTGAGTCAATTTCTTGCTTACTTGTGGATGAACAAAACAATGAGTTTTTAAAGAAAAACCATTAATCTCGTCTAACTGGCTCAGCACCATTTCCTGAAGTGAATGTGACATTTTTTTAAGTTCATGGACGAGGCCATGATGGTAAAAAGGGTCATGGTAGATAGGGGTGGAAACAGGTCAGGTCAGGTCAGGCCAGGCTTTGCCTTAAATAGGCCTGACCTGTATCCCAATTATAAGATCTAAGCCAGACCTATGAGCCTGTAATAGGCCAATTTTTAAGGTTTGATCTGACATTTTTAAAAGTCTAGTCTGACCTAGAAGCTTATTTAAAGATCTACTTTACAATGAAACCTTTAAATAGGCTAACAAGCTAACCTTTAAATAGGCCAACAGACTTTTACATAGGCTAACAAACCTACCTTTAAATAGGTCAACATACCTTACATTGACTAACAGACCTACCTTTAAATAAGTCATATGTCTTTACATAGGCTAACAGGTCCTAAGCCTTGAAATAAGCTAACGGACCTACTCAAAGCCAATAGGTCTTTATTATAATTTAACACTCATATTCTAATTTTATAGATGCTTACCACTTTCTTACTCTAATATTTAGTCGATGTGGGACTTAGAGATATACAAAGTTAGTCACTTTCTTACTCTAATATTTCAAGTCTCATATCGACCAAAGATCAGAGTAAGGAAGTAAGTAATGAAAGATCTATAAAAGTGAAAGTGAGGGGTGAGTGTTAACTTATTTTTTCATTCTAATAAATATATTACATTAAATATATTAATAAATATGTTATTTCTATTCTAACTTACTAACTTAAGTTTTAATTATTGACTTTTATTAAAATTTAATTAAAAAATATATTAATATATTATAATAAATTAATAATTATAATTATAATTTATAATTATTATAATAATATATATTATATTATATATAATTAAATAGGTAAAAGTAAACTGCGCTTAAAAGACTTTAAACTTTTTTTTTTCCTTTCTTTAATCTTTAAACAACTTTCATAATTAAATATATATTATTTTTTTAAATTTTAGGATTTAATTAATTTGATTTGTTACTATAACAATGCAAAAATCTCAGTATCAATCAATTATATAATGTCATTTATTTAAAAGTAGTTAAGATCTTAATTTTATACCAACATATATATGCTTTTTTGGTCTTGATACGGAAATATTTGGACGTTTCCTTTCAATATGTCCTACGGACTCGTACATGGTTGGTTTTGACATAAATTCTTATTTGGGTATGGTAACTCTTGTTTTCTGACTGGTCATATTTGAGAGAAAATGGAAGGATAGAAGTTGTGGGGAGAAAAAATGAAGAGGGATGGTACTTTTTGTAATACCCCAAATTTCGTATATCTTAAATAGTAATTTTGACAGTTAACAGAATTTTACTATTTAGTAATTTCTAGATACTGTAAAATTATTTTGTTTATTCCGTCAACGTATTTGATCGTTTTGAGTGATTTACTCAGTGTCGTCGAAAATAATAATTTTTGAAATTTGAAAAAATCTTTCTGTATTTATTTCTCTTGACTTTTAATTATTTTTAACAATTTGACTTGATTTTCATACGTTTTCTAATATTTGTGATTTTTTTGAATGATTATGATTTTTTTGATCAGATGTGGGACCAGGTGGTCTTAGGTGGGCTCGAGGTGACCTTACGTGAGCCCAGGTGGGTCCACAAAGTGAAAATTTTTCTACGCATAGAAAAATTTATACTGTTTAGACGGAGACAGAGAATCTTACTAAACCTGAATCCGGAAACAGTTTTAAAAATTTTATTGTTTTGTGTTTGGCACTGTATTTAATTATCGGGTGACAAAAATACAGTAAATATATTCTTTCGTCGGGTTTTTAGTAGATAAAAATAGAAATTATATTGCTTAAGTCAATACTGGTGGTTTGGATATCTACCATTGATTTAATTAACGGTTAAGAAATAAACTTAATAAAGAAGCATTGGATAATCACCATTGATTTAATCAATGTGTAAGAATAAACTTAGTTAGCAACCTTCAATATCAACCGTAGATTTAATCAATGGTGTAAATTTGATTATATAAAGTGACCATTTACAACCATTGGATTTAGAATTGATCAAGGGTGGAGATTTGGTCTTGTAAAGTAACAAGGACCATTTATGACCATTGGATGAAGAATTAATCAAGGGTGGAGATTTGGTCTTCTAAAAAAGTTATGACTAATTATAACCCTTGGATTTAAAGTTTGAAGGAGCAATCTTGACCCTTTATTTTGGAGACACATCTAATGGCTAGAATTTAAAGGAGAAGGATCCAATGACTTAGATTTAGTCTTCTAAAAATTAAAAGTCTACCTAAATCCTAACCATTGAATTAATCAATGGCTAGAAATGCTTCAAATAATGGCCTAATTAACAAGCCAAGTAAATTAAATTAAATGTTAAATTGTTATAATCTAATTCTTAATTAGATATCCTAATTTTAATTAGAGATTATAATATATGAAATAATATGTCTAATTAATTAGTTATGTAATTATAAAATTAGTTAAGATTGATTAGGAAACTTAATCTAATGAATTAACTAATCAATTAGCAAGTAATTAGACTTGAATTAAAATAAATTAAAGTCTCTAAACTCCCTTGAATGTCACGATTTTCAGCAGCCTTGGGGAGGCATCTACATGAATTTTGAATCATCCATAATAGCCATGCAAGCCTAATTGATGACCATTATTGCTTGTCATGGTCAATATGACATTCTTCTTGACCATTATTGCTTTGTTTGCTTCCTTTTGAGTGCATGATGAAGGGGGACGGTTTTGGAGTGTTAGGAAGGAGGAGACATGTTTAGACATGTTTATGTAGCCTTTTTAGGCCAAAGAAAAAGATGACAAAGTGGAAGACTTTGTGCATCATGTGATAGATTTCTTCAATTATGCCAAATGAATTCATATCTCTCTATTCTTTCACTCCCACGGCAGCAGCACCTTTGGTTACACTCTCCATATTCATTTTTCTACTTCACCAAAAAGCCTTCATCAAATTCTCTCAAAATCTCTCAAAAATTCCAAGAACCAAGCAACCATTTTTCCTTCATTTTCCTTGAGTGATTCGGCCAAGCACCCTATAATCACCATCACTCACCTATAATTTTCACTCTCACCATTTCCTAAAGGTAAACAACATTCTAAACACTTTTCATTTAAAAAGTTTTCCCAAAATCACACTCTAAGAGCTTCAAATCCAAGCTTCAAGTTTCTATCAAAAATCAAAAATTTCATCTTTATGCTTCAAGAGAAGCCATTCGGCCAAGCAACCAAAATCCATCCTCCATCACTCTTTAATTTTATACAACCTAGTTTCTTGAATCATTACCTTATTCTAAACAACTTTTATGTTGAAGACTTTCTCTAAATCTTCCATCTTGAAGGACTTTTACTAAGATCAAGTTCTAGAGTTCTTGTTGGTGAAGTGTAAGGAAACTTCATTTATTCTTTTCTTTTTCATATTCTAAACCATGTTTGATCCATGGTTCCTCTTAATCAAGCTTAGTATACTAATTTCTATGTATTTTGTTTTGTATTTGAGAAGTCCCTTGATGGTGAAAGACTTAGAAAGGAAGCAAAACAAAGAGTTTTTGAGGATCTTTAAGAGGTAAGAGGGAGATCCATCTCACCAACCAATTATGGTGGTGAGAGATGGTCTTATATTTGATGGATGGTGAATCCATGTGAGGATTCCAATCCATGGTCATGTAATAATTAATTGTATGTTTATGAGCTTTGATTTATTTTCTTATACTTTGATTATTTTTGTCTATGCTTAATATACTTTGCATGATTTTATGGCTTTGATAGTATACTTATAATATGCATGATGAGTATATGGCATGTTTGTGATATTTATGATGAAATATATATATGTATGCCATGATGTGTGGATGGAAAGAAAACTAATCTTGGTCCCAATAGTCAAGGAAGAGCTACGGTTTTGATGCCCTTGATTTGGGTCAATGTGAAAATTTTTCAAGAACAAGAAAATTAAATTTTGATCCCTAGAATAATGAGAATTTCGATCAAGATACCTCAAAATAGGTGTTCACAAATTTATATTTTCATGAATGATAAAATTTAATGATTTGAGAAGCAAAGAAAATAAACAAAAAAGTTTGTGTTGCAAAAAGAATGCACACGGTTTTGGAATTTATTCAAGTTAGAAAGAAAAAAAAATTCATGGTTTCAATGGCCATTTATAAGATTTTGATAAATTTAGAACAAATGTTTTACGTATCTTTAAATTAATATTTTCATGAAGAATGATAATGGATGATTTGAAGAGTATGGAAAATAAACAAAGGGTTTATTTTTTTTAAGAGAACAAAAATACGATTTTAGAGGAATTTTTATTGATTTATTTTGTGTAAAAAGATCCTAAGTATTTTTCTAAATATGAGTTTTGAATGAAATGGGTAAACATTGATTTTAAGGATTTGCAAATAAAGTGAAAAAGGAATTGCAAAGAAAGTAAAAATGAATTTGAACAAATGGGTTTGATTTTTATAACCATCGGTACTTCGATTTTGAAAACAAAATTTTTAATGGTTTTGTTTGTGTAAAATCATATCAATTTAGAAGGAAAAATATTTGATGGTTTCAATAGTCATGTCCACGTTTTTTAAGGCTTGTAATGCATTGATTTTGATGAAACAAAGTGATTCTCCAAGTGAAAATATAATTAATTTAATACAAGAAAATTGAAAAGAGAATCAGAGTATTTTAGCACTTGAGAAATGAATTTTTATGTAAATGAAAAAGAGAGGTCGCAAGTGAGCCTCAATTTGTTTTAAAAAGAATTTATTAAAATCCTGTTGGATTTTGGAAAGCTTTGGTAATTTTTAAAGTTAGAAACATTGATTTAATTCAATGGAATTGTGAATTTGTGAAATATACTATGAAAAAGGATTTTCTTGAATAAGAAGATATATTAAACGAAGTAGAAAGTTATATTATTTTGAGGAAGGTTGATTTGGAAATGATTTGAGAAAAATGGAGAATATAATGGTATTTTAAAATTTACTAACGTATAACTTATTTTTGAGTTTTGAAGACGTTAGAAAAATCTTTAAGTTTTGAAACGTTGATTTATATCAATGAAAAAGTGATTTTGTGAATTATATTTTGGAAAAGGATTTCTTGAAATTAAGATTGATTTATATAAGTCCAAAATAATGTTTGGAATATTGAGGAATATTTTACATAATTGTAAAATATTGAAAAATATTTTACGATCTTAAAAATAATTTGAAATACAATAAAATATTTTTACGCAATTTGAAAAATATTAAAATATTTCTACGCGATTTGGAAAGCGTTTAAATATTTCACACTATTGAAAATATTATTGAAAAATCAATACGTGATTAAATAATGATAGAATATTTTCGTAATTGTGAAAATGACAAAAAATCTTATGTGATTTGGAAAGTGTTTTAAATAATTTAAGAATGATGGAAAATGATTTACGCAACTTAAAAGAATGATTTTTAAGTTACGTGAGTTTGAAAATGATAACAAATCATTACGCGAATTGAGAAACGTATATTTTTATGTGATTGAGAAAAATGTTAAAAAATTTAATACGTGATTTAAATGTGCAACAGAAGAGTTGCAGTATTGTGAAAACGTAACAGAAACGTTTGGAATTGTGAAAACGAAATGAAAATGTTGCATAATTTTGTGAAAACACGACGAAAGAGTTTTATAACTATGAAAATGTGATAATATGATTTTTCTGTTGAAAATACAGTACAAATACTATAGAACCAGTATATGGATGCTATGTGAGAAAATGACATGTTTTGTCTGTGATTGGCATTTGGTGCATTATATATGCATTGGAAAGATATGTCTGTGATTGAATTTGGTGCATTATACGTGCATTGAAAAAAAAATATGTATTGAAGCATATGATTACATTGAACAAATGAAATTGAAAAGATTTGGCCCTTTGGGGTTGGACTTGCACTGATATATTCGTGCATTGTATAAAATATAGCTAATAGCTATTATGGCCCTTGTGGTTGAAGAGGAAATGAGAATTGATAGTGAGATCTATGATGGATCTTGGGGCGTCGAGTAGCGGCGTCGACTAGTGGACGGTTAGCGAGTACCCTGTGCCACTTAGCGATGTAGTCCGTTGCAACGCATTGACGATACTCGACAAGAACACGATTCTTTTCAACAACCGGGAGATTGTCTTTGGGTTAAGGTGACAATTAACCGCAGAGCATTCTTCTCGAAATTGTGAAAACCTCCATGGAGTTGTTTTTGATAAAATGAGTCTTTGTGCATATGCATAAATCGAGCATTTATATCCAGTGTGATATATTAATTGAGGAATATTGGTTATTGGTTATGACAATTGTTTTGAATACTTGGAAGATGATGATGATGATAATCTTTGAGGCATTATCATAATTATTGTTTATGATAATTGAATTGATAAATGATTGGATGATGATAGTTGATTAATGTTGATGGCATGATCATAATTGCAGTATGATCTATCTGTATGATATTGCTATTTGTGTTATCTCTGTGCTGCCATGTTGGTATTGGTGTAGGTGATCTCACCTCTTTGTTATATTGTCTTGTTTTGTCTGTACTGTTAAAATAAAATAATTGAAAGATCGAGTTGTCTTAGACATAACGGGCGATGGATACTCTGAGATTGGTGACAACAATAAGAAGTTAACATTAAGGACTCGAAGGTGTGCAGTGTTGATAAAGAAACAGATGTCTGATGCATCAAGATGGACAGAAAAAGGAATAAGTATGTTAAAGTTTCTCGTTAGTGTTGTACCGTACTATTAAGTAGGACCGTCATGGGGTTTCTCTTGTAAAAAAAAAAAAATCTGTTAATTTTATATTTTTCTTTAAATTATGATATTAAATTGGTGTCAATATTGCATAATGAATAGTTGAAATATGATTTTTAATATTACCTAATATTTTTAGTAAATTTACGTTTCAGTAAAAAAAGAAATTTTGAAACTCATCTTTTATAACTCAAACTTTGTGCGAACTTCTTTTCAAATTATGAGTCGGGAGTCAAAAATGTGATGCCCTAAGGAGGGTGTTACACTTTTCTCTTTGTTTGGATAGGCAAGAAAACAAGCAAGAAAGAAAATTGTATTTATGGGATTCACAAAAAACTTTTTTATCCAATAATGGAGAGAAAATGAGAAAACTCTTACTTGACACAAAGATCAAAAAACAAAAAATTACATCAAAATATTTTTATTTTTTTTAAAAAAGTTATGAAAAATAAAATATTTTAATGTTTTTCACATTTTTTTCTTCTCATTTTCTCTTCATCCAACCAATCAATTTTTTTCGTGACTTTTTTATGTATTTTCTCTCCTTCCATTTTCTTTCTTCTCATTTTCTTTCCTCTCGTTTTCTCTTCTAATCCAAACAAAGGGTTAAGGCCTAAGGGAATGTAATTTTGATTGACTTTCGTGTTGTAAGTCACCTATTTTGTTATAGTGAATTTGTCAACATCAGTATGACCCTTCTTTTGGGAAAATATTTAATAGGTTCACATGCAAGGTTGACGAATGCAAACCCATATGCATAAGGTGGGGGATATGGCTGTGCTAATGCCCTTAAATGAGAAGTGTGGGAGAGTGTATGTGTATACTACGTGTTAGATAAAAGAATTAAATGAGAAGTGTGCTTCAGTGGCCATAGTACGTACCAATCTGTCGTAGTAATTGCTGCGCCAAACGTTTTCTAAGACTAAAGCAAAAGGTGATAGTGAAAGATTTTAATTATAAGGAAAAACGTACACCCAAAGTGGAGCAAGAGATAGCCAGAAATTTGTCTATGGGGAGCCGTTGGATGTACCTGTTTTGATTTGATCCCTTCATATCAGTGGTTTGTGTGGCTTGAATTGTAAATGTACGAAGATACAACATAAACTCTTTTCTTGAATAACTTTTTGCTGTTTGATTGAGTTGATTTAGTGGCTAACAATATGACAGCCATGCACGCAGCAGGAGGGCCACTTTTTCTTAAAGGATACCAAAATTAGAAAAATTTAAGGTTTTTGTAGTTGAACATGGATGCTTTAGGTGGAACAAAGTGTACGAAGAGATTGTTTGAATGAGTGTTGGTTATTTCCTGTCCTAAGATTGTTATTCTTTTCTTTTCTTTTTTCTTTTTTTTTAAAAAAAGTTGAGGAAAATGTTGCTTAGTTAAAAAATACAATCAAAACATTAATGTCAGTTAGCTCATTTAAAAGAAAATGAGGAAAACTTGTGGTATTCTCCCAACAAGATTAAAGAAGGGGATGGGGATGGGACATTCTATCGACTAATGCCTCGGATTGGGTTTTGTTAGAGGTGCCCCATCTTACGGGTATCTACAAACTCACTAAATATATTTATTTATTTAGTATTTTATATATATTATGTTGTTTTTTTTAATTTGATATGAGTTGAAAACTTATATTTTGTTATTATTTTACAATGAGTTTTTTAAAAATATATATATTATTCTTGTAATAATTATTTATATAGATTTATTATTACAAAATATAATTAAACTTAATATGATGTTTATGATATTTTTTTAATTTTGTAAGAATTTTAAATTATTAAAAAATATTATTATATGTAATGTTAAAGTTTATTTTTTATATGTTTCCTTTTTAATTTTTAAAATTTTATTTCGAATTATTAAATATCTGTGGATACTCACATTCTCGTGAGATCATATATGGGTACTCGTGACAAAGACAGGGGCAGAGGTGGGGGAAGCACTACCCACCCCGCCTCGTCCTATTGTCATCCCTAGATAGGGTGTAGTCGTTGCATGAGACAAAGAAGTGCTTGGAAAAGCTGAAAGCCACCATGCGTGATGTAACATCCTAATACAAATATATAAATATATCCTAAATATACAGAGATGTATAAAGATAACCAGTACTAGAGACGTCATTTTTACGTACTATATACTAACATTTATCCATAATCACAACTAACTAATTATAGAAAGCCTTGAGAGAATGCGAAAAACATAAACTCATATATATATATATATATATATATATATATATATATATATATATATATATATATACAACACTTGCCATAAAAGGGTATATTGTAATACATAATACTTAAAACATACAAAGCAAATATAAATTAATACATAAGCTTTGTCTACTAAAGCATATAAAAACTATACTAGTCTTCATGCTTCATCTTCATTCCCTTAAAAAGGGTCTTTACCTGGATTTACATGGAAGAACAATTGGGGTGAGAATTACAATTATCAGTAAAAGCAATTCTAATACTAGTTAGCTATAACATTGTATAACAAATATAACAATTGTTATAACTACCAATATATGAGTTTCCTCCACTAATTTTCATAACTGCACACTACCAAGTAGTGTGGTCTAAAACGATAGCCTGCATACTGTTAGATATAAACAACTGCCCATACAATTGTAAATACCAACGCACCAGATAATGCCCATACAATTGTTCGTAAATGCAATGCAGATGATATGCAATATGATTATGCTCAAGAAAGATCTTATAGATATGTTCATGCAATGTTTGTTTTGAAATACATGCAAGAGTTTATTTTGAAAACCAATAAATTTATTAGGAACTAGTTCAGTATATTATCCCATGGTGAGTAGAGGTATCTCCTCATTTCACACATATCCTGGCACGTTGAGATGTTCGATCTAAGTCTTAATTCCGAAGAACCTTATGGACCCCTACTTATCTCCTTTGGCCTTGGTACTATCAAAATATCAGGGTTATATCCTTCCTCAATTGAGTCTATCAGACACCCTTCGATTTCCCTTGGCCTTCATGAATGTTGTCAAAGGATACTCACTGAGATCAATACTATTAGACCATTTCCATTTGTATACATACATACTTATACACTACAAAAAATATGCTAAATTGCGGGGTTTTTTTTTTTCAATTTGCGGCGGTTTTTAACCCCCGCTAATTAAATTATGGCGGTTTTAAAAACTGCTACATTTACGTTGGCCGCAATATATTGCGGCGGTTTTTAAGCAACCCCCACACTAGTGAATAAGTTGTGGCGGTTAAAAACCCCCACAATTTGCGGAGGTTTTTATTCAATTTGTGGAGGTTTTTAACCTCCACTATCTAGTTGCCTAATTCTATTTACCTAAAAATTACAGAAGTTTAAAACCGCCACTATTTAACATATGTCTTTAAAAAAAAGATTTACTAAATATAAAATTATTGATATGAATGTGAATCAAATTACATTAAAAATATTCATAGTACCATACATCACAAGTTCGAATCCATAATAAACTAAATAAATTTATCCCTTATAACTTAAACTTACAACTTAAAATCTTTAATAATCTAAAGTAGTGCCACAATAAATACACATAAAAAATCAACACTAAATATACTATTGATGGTTTGTGTTGCTACCACCAAATGATCTTCTTGCATCCAATGGCGTAATAGGTTCACTTGAAGTATCACCTAACTGAAATAATAAAAGACATTTGGTAAGAAACACAAAGGAAAAAAATTGCGTAGATTCTTTAAATGTTGTTTTTTATTTCTTTCTAATATTGGATAAGTTAGCATTTTAAAGCCAATAACATGGTGCATCCACTATACTATTCTAGAATGAAAATTGAGAACAGGATAGGACCAGTCATAATCTAATCACAGTTCCAATTTTTTTATTAGCACAAGTATTAGCACAAGTAATCCAATCACAGTCCTCACTGACTCACTATAATCCTTCTCGTGAATTAATCAACCGCACATACCTTCCTGGAAACCCAAGCTTCAGTATCTTTAAGTGTCCAATTCCAGGGATCAAATAAATCGAACTATCAAATACAAGGGTAGTACACAGTAAAAAATGCTTTTTAAACCAATAAGTGGATTTAATTATGAAATATTTATTAATATTGTAAATTAATTTTACAATAAATGTTTATATTATACTGAATATAATCGAGATAGTACTAATTAATTATATTACTAAAATAGATAAGCTTCGTATTTACCCCCCAATCAATCATATTACTTTTTTTGAATAGACAGACTAGTGATAGACTTAATAGCCATGTCATGTATGGTTTTTAAACTAAAAATAGCTACATGCCAGATAAAAGTAATTAACAGTCTTTTGAAAAAGATGTGTGAGACTCACAGGAAATGTACTCAGCATAAAACGTTACACCAACCAAACTAGATTCAGAGGATGTCCTGATGCCCAAATAGGAAATTTATCAAGAAAACAAAGAAAGATGGTTGTGAGTTATTAAATGTTGACTTAAGGTTCTTGAACAGTGACTTCATCCTCAAAATTTACACTTGGGATTTTAAGAGTTTTAATTAGATTCATTTGTGTATATCTCAGTAAGAGTATAGAAAGGAAAAAAAAGGATAGTAATGCATGAAAGATAACAATGTAACAATAATGAATTAAGACTGAGATTTGTATATATACTCAACAATTTTGTATATATACTCAACAATTTTGTTCTGCTCCATATATAGAATTGAAAACCTCAGTATGAAGTTCAAGCCCCTGGAGCACATTTATGTCTCTCTCATTTACCCTCTCAATGTGGGTAAAGTTCTTTTTACTGTGAACTTGAGAATACCTGATACGCTCCTTTTCTTCCTCTGGTAGCCCACTTTCAAATGAAGTACCTCCACCAATTCCATCATTTAACAACAACTCGAGATTAGATTGCTTGCTGCCTCCAAAATATTTAGGTGAGGAATCAAAAGTGTGTCTGTTATCCTTCATTGAGAAAGTAGAATCATGTCTCTGGAATGAGTTCTGTGGACTATCCCATTGTTTTCCAAGCCTTCTAGTCAATGATTCTGAATTTGAAGCATTACCATTACTATTCACAAGCATGTCTACTGCATCTCTATCGAAGCCTTCATCAGGAGATGACATTTCATTCAGCTTTCCTACATTTAGAACCACTAAATAAATTAATGGCCAAAAAGAACCAATACATTGGGATGCATATGCTATGGCATATTCATTATCAATTTAAAAACTCAGATGTCCAATTATGTACATATATACATGGAAGCTAAAAGCCACGATTTGAAAAGGAAAAAAAAAATGATCAACCAAAATAAAAAAGGGAAAGCTGAACTAGTCATTCTTATGGCAATTCAAAAAAGAAAAAAAAATATTACAATTGAAACTGAATGTACAGAGAAGCCACCATATATTAAGATCCAAAAATGATCAATGTCAGAATTTTCTTTAAAAAAAATGAAAACGAGGAAGAAAAGCAGAAACTGAATTTGAATTGAAACTCTAAAACCAGAAGCAAATAAATTAGAGAAAAAAAAGTAATGGCTTATGATAACAAACAGATGCACTTTCCTGATCTGAGTGTTGAAAAACTAACTAGTACTAAGTGTACTAGTACACACACAAAAACAGAGAAAGAGAATATAATTTTGTTAGTTAATTACTTTTATGGAGAATAAAATTATGTTTGTCAGAGAGGTTCATCAAGTGATATATTCCAAGCTCAAAATGAACATGCTGAGAAACACTCCTCCAGTCGTCACCATAATGCGTAATGGCTTCCAGAAGATGCAAAGTTTCCTTCTCAGTCCAATCCGTCTTTGTCTCCTCACTTATCACCACTCTCCTAAATTCTGAAGACCTCACACCAACTCGATAATTGCCCTGAACATAACATCGCGCACACAGAGTCAAGTCATACTACATCAAAATCACAAGAGTTCAATTTTTTAGCTTTATGCTGTACAAAATTTATCCAAATAATAATAATAATAATAATGAAAAACTTTACCTTATCACAAGCAGAGCAAGCAATGGTACAAACGACTTTGCAACCACTGTAGACTCTCTTGGAGGTCTCTCTAATTAGATCTAATGATTCGGTGGAATTGGATCCAGCTTCTGGCTTGCTCTCTTTGTCGTCCTACTTCAAGGGCTTGTTCAACGCCAAACCCCATGCTTCTAGGAAATCGAATAATCTGAAATACTTGATAATTGACTTCCTGTAGTACTTGTAAACCCTAGGGTTCTTGGAGGAGGAAGACGCGGAATCAATGAGAGTGAGAGGAACAGAGAGAGGCAGGGGCTCGTGTTGGCCGGATCTGGGTGGAGCCACAACGGTGGCCCGAGTTTCACAGTGGTTGGTGGTTGCGCGGCCGCTGGCGTCATGGGTGTGAGAGGCAGAAATAGAGAGAGCTGCGAGAGAGTGAGAGGGAGAGCGTGAGAGAGAGAGGGTGAGTCAAATGAGAGGGGGGAAACGAAATCAGAAGAGGGGAAAGAAAAAAAAATGAATCAGCATTTTTTAATTTATAGGGGTTAATAACCCCCGCTAATTAGAAAAAAACTCCCGTAATTTATATTAATTTGCAGCGTTTGATAACCTCTGCAATAAAACCTCCACAATTTAGCATTTTTTTGTAGTGATATTTAAACACCAACTCATCACTCATTGCTCTTAAGTGACCTCTATGCAACACTATGTTGTTAAGGTGTTAGATACTTACTTATGGCAAACCATTACTCTTGGTTGCACTAAGGTTCTCATAGTTTTCACATACAAGTTAGATTAACTAACTAGTATGTAAAAAGTGTACTGCTATGTTTACCCCTTACATAAACACCACCTTAATTTTTCTATAGACTCAACTCATCCTAGTGAAAGAGTCTATCTTAGATAAAGTCTTATTCAACCTTACTTAAGGAAATAAATGAGCATTTTCACTATAACTTTGCTTGCTTAATGAATGTGACAAGCTTATAAGTCAAGATTCATCTTATTGTGTATTCTTCAATGCACAAAGCCCCGTTTAACTAGAGACTTAGTACATAACATTCTCTTTTCGGAACTAAATACACAATCTTATCTCCACTTAAATGAAACTAACTCAAAGTGGTTTTTACTTGAAAATCTTTGTTGCTTAAGGTTCTAGGTACCTTCCAAAGGTAATCCATTACTCTTGGATATCCTAAGGCTCATACCTTCCTTATCCGTACTAGAGTGAATCCTACAATCTATCCTAGTATACTTGTCTCCATTGCACCATCTCATCACATCTTAAGTGATATCTACTGCAACACTAGGCTATCTAAGGTGTTATGTCCTTATCTAGGGCAATACTTCACTTTTGAATGCTTAAAGCCTAAGCTTTCTCATTCATTTTAGGTGATAGTTCCTCTATTGAAATATCTCTATTTGTGTCCTTACACACTTTAGGTAACATATACTATTGATCTCATCTAGTCCATAGTTTCAAAACATCATAAATGACATTTTTAGCCATTCTGGGCCTCACCCTACGGCACTAACCAGAGCACATTATAGCGCCCAAGCCACGGGTTTTACTACTGATACAGCATCTTTTTCATGCTGCGGCACGACGTTACCCACGCTGCGGCACGTGATGCAAAACCAACCTCACGCTGTGGCGTAACCTTCTCACGTCGCGCCATTCGAAGCCAGTTCATCCTCACGCCGCGGCACGACGTCTCTCACACTGCGGCTCTCACAGCAAAATCTAGGTTCTGCATAATTCTACAGAACTGTGATACTATTCCATTAGTTCTTTTCTCAGATTTTGGTCATTCTAACTGAGTTTCAAAGTAATTCTAAGTTCCATATCAGTTCTTAAACACATAGAAATCATCAATCACAAACTTAAACCTCATAATTTGGATTATAGATTAAAATCACGCATATAATGACCTAACACCTCTTTTGGAAATCCAAGGTCCAATTCTTACTTCCAATCATCTAAGATTGGTTTTTTGGTGATTTCTAACACCCATCCATGCCCCTAAACATGTTGTAACTCAAATACAACCTATAGATTCTCTTAGACATAGATTTAGGTCCAAAACCACAAAACCCCAACCATTGTCCAATTCTTAAATCTATGGATCCTAATGGTTGATCTTGAGACATAAATGACTTTCTTAGTTTTATTAAGCTAAAACTAACTTAACATAATCCTTGAAAACAAGAATCAAGCCAAGAACTCAAATTTAGCTCTTCAAACCCCTATTTCCACTCAAAAACCCCAACTTCATTCAATATAAATCAAAGATAAGATTGATGAATAGAACCCCTTACCTTGGCAGCTGGATGATCAATCTTCAAGCTCCATGCTTTGATCTTGATCTTCCTTTGGTCTTCCTCTCCTTCTTCCCATTCTTCCTCTTCCTTTCTCCCCTTTTCTTTCTTCCTTTTGTTTTTCTCTTATCTGTTTCTCTATTGCTCTTCTCTGCCGAGAGAAAGGAAAAAAATAGGGAATAGGAAACCAACTTGAGTTCCTGTGCTGGAACTCATATATGCTAAGGACACCTGAATTATGATAATTCAAGTTTTTCAGCTTCCAACAACTTTAGAATAAATCATAAGATTCATCTAAATTATTGTTTCACTATTTTCATGATTTTTCATACCTGCTGATAGTCAATTCAACATTAAAAGCATAACCAGTAGGGGTGTAAATTGATTTGGATAATTGACCAACCTGATTAATCCAAACCGAACCAATTAAATTGGTTCGGTTTGATTTGGATATATTGATTGGTTCGGGTAAAATCCAAACCAATTAAAGTTTAATTGGTTCGGTTCTCAGATTTAAAATTTCAAAACCGAACCAATAACCAAACCAAACCATATATTTATATATTTTATTTTAAAAAAAATTGTTACAATATTTTTTGGCTACTACTTATTTTTCTTTATTTTTTTTAATACTTTCTCAGCTTTCAACTCCTAAAACGTGGTTTTCATTCAACATAGAAGGCTAGAAAACTCCTTTGCCAAAATGTTCGGTTCTACTCACCCGCACTGTAGTTCTGGCCAGGCATATGCTATCAGGTGCTATTCTAAAAACTCTTAGAGAGGTGAGAGACTTGAAAACTTTGGATCTTTCCTTCAACCAACTCTCTGGATCCATTCCTATTGAACTTCAAAATTTACATGTCATTCAACTTTTGAACCTCTCTTATAATGATTTAGAAGGAACCATTCCTAATGGTGGAGTTTTCCAAAAGCTTTCTGCTGTCCATTTAGAAGGTAATAAAAAATTTTGCTTGTATTTTGCATGTGAGCCTCATGGCCATGTTAGAAGGCATGTCAGACATTACATCATTAGAGCCACAGTGGTAACACTGATATTATGTCTAACAATTTGCTTGCTACTATACATAAAGAACAGAAAAGTGAAAGTAACAGCAACAACATCATCTAAACTTGAAAGCTTAGAAATGATGAATTGACTTTAAATGTTCTAGTATTGATTTTAAAAAAAATGAATTTCTGGCTCTAGTTTATGAGTACTTAAGTAATGGGAACTTGGAAGATTGGATTAAGGGGAAGAGAACGCATGCGAATGAAAATGAGTTGAACCTTATAGAGAGACTGAATATAGATATTGATGCTACTTGTGCTTTGGATTACCTGCACAATGATAGTAAAGTTCCTATTGTGCATTGTGATTTGAAGCCTAACAACATTCTCTTGGATGAAAATATAGCTGCAAAGGTTGGAGACTTTGGATTCGCTAGGTTGCTGATTCAAAGTTTAACTAATCAAGTCTTCATTAACTTCACTCGTGTCATTAGGGGTTTAATTGGTTACATATATACCTCCAGGTTAGTAGTCTCACAACTTTCTCTTAATTAAATAGTAGCAGTATACAACTTGTCCAATTAAATCTCTCTTGAATATTTTTTTAACTTATTCAAATATAATTTCTTAATACAAATATCAATATGTTTCTTTGTTTCCTCTTTATGAACCTTTTAATACACATTCTAAAATATGAAATAATTATTAGTATTCAAATTAATAAGATTGATTCTATTTCTAAAAATTTTTTCATTAATTTATTTTGTATTTTTTTATGAAAAACTAATTATTTAGTTAATTTTTGTATTAAAAAAGTGACAAACCCGATCACCCGAACCAAACCAATCCATAGATGTTTGGTTCGGTTTGGTTCGGATTTGGCTATTAAAAAATACGAAAACCAAACCAAACCAAACCAATTGATTTTGATTGGTTCGGATTTATTTTCCCTCAAAAATCAAACCAAACCACCCACTTACACCCCTAATAACCAGTATGCCTAAAAATATCAAACTAACTCAGGTTCTTTTAAAACTTTAACTACATCTTACTTAGCTCATTTGTGATTTAGAAACAAACCCTCAATGTTTATTTCCTTTCACTTAGCAACTGATGCTATTATCTGAGTCATTTTAAGCTACTTTTCAACTTCTATGTTACAACTAAGTGCCTAAACGAATTCAGCTTATCACAAAATTGAACTGACATGTTAAGCAAGTAATATGCTACCTTTTGTATCCATATACAAGTTTAACATGTTACTAAGGGTATTACACGTGAGGTGGAGAAAACTTGCAAGTGTTAGATCTTTTGCTTTAGTTTTTTATTTGAGTGAAAAAAATGTTGCTTTATAAAATTAGGTGTATTGGAATTTTAGGTTTGTGAGAGATGTTTCAATATTAGTGATTGTAATTGTTGTTTGAATTTAGTAGATTGATTTGTGAGACCGTGAACGTAGGCAATGAAAGTCAAACACGTTAAATTTGTTGTGCTATTGTGTGTTTTCTTATTTGCTTAATTTTTTGTGGGTGGTGGATTTTTCCCAACACATTCCCCTCAACAAGTGGTATCAGAACTAATGGTTCGAGGAACCAGACAATGGTATGGTTCTTTTGTGTGGGCCCTTATGTTAAAAGTCTACTTAATAATGGAGATTAGGTGGCGTGTCTCGTTATGACGACAACATGCTTAAAGTCTTCTTGACATCAAGGTCAAACGATGTGTTTCATTAATAACGATGGTGCAAACACAAAGATTTAATTCGAAGATTTGAAAGATGCAGATTGTTAAGATTTGTGATGATGGTAGAGATTGTGTGAAGATTTTGAAGATTTGCTCGTTGAAGATGGAATTTGGATCAAGGAGGATATTGTTGGGTTTGACCCAATTCTTGATTTGATAAGTATTGATAGTTTCCTATTTTATTAATAGATTTGAATTTTAAATTGTACTTAATACCATGATATGAGAGATATGCAATATTTGTTTTAAATAGAAAGCTAGGAACATCATAAGGATTGCTTGGAGACTAAGTAGGTTTTCTTGGAGAACAAGAGTAGTGGGCTATAAACACTTGTATTGGAAATTGATAGGTTATGAGAATGAAAACGAGAATGTGAAAGAGATTGTCATGTACCATGTTAAATCGTGTGCACAATTTGTTTAAGTTATTTTTTTCTAATTACTAGTTGGAAAGGTGTGCATTTGGGTCATCACTAGGTAAGCCTTTGAATTGCACTGATGCTTGAATCATCTGGATAATGGTTGGCTTGATTTCAAAGTTATTGGCTTGTATAGTTGGTCTCCTGATGCTTGAATGTAAGCCTTGAACCTGAGGTGCTATAAAGTCCATCATTGACCGTGTGTGGTCTTCTTTGTTAGCCATAGTGGTACTCTTTGAAGTTTGATTTCTTTCCCTCAAGAGCTTTCGAAAAGTCCTTTCAATTTTTGGGTCAAAATGGAGAATCTCAAAACTTCGTGAACGTCGCATACACTGAGAAAAGGTACCTAAAAATAAAGACGAGCAGTTTGATATTAAAATTAACACAACATTTTAAAAATAATCCCCAACAATGGCGCCAAAAACTTGTTGCCCATTTTCTTAGACTATGCAAGCGCACATGTCGATAAGTAATAAAAGTGAATATTTAAGTGTCATTCCCACAATGATTGTATTAAAAAAATTATGTTAAATATTAACTAATTACTACTTATTCTCTATTCCAGGTAATCGAATTGAGTGATTAAATGATAGAACAAAATAAAATAACAATTTCAAAATAGGATAAAAATAAGTAGAGAAGAAATAATGGTTTGGGAATCTAGGGTCTAATTTCACTTATTATTTTAATTGACTTCATGCAATCCTTTCATTACTCTTGATCATAAATTAGTTCCGTTAGCCAACGTGTTTAAGCACTTACAAACCTCTTTCGATGGCCTTGTAAACCTATAGAACTTAATCAAAACACTATATTTCTATGTGAATTGACGAAATTCCATGCATTGAGAACAAACATCAAACACTTGCTATGCATGACCAATAGATATATTTTTATCCTATTAGCTAATCAACTCATCTATACAATTGAATTTAATTGAACATGCATTTTCTAATTCCAAGGTCTAACATCCAAATCCCTATGTTTGGTTCAATGGGTTCACCAAGACAACACAAATAATGGTCAATCAAATGTGCGCATTAAGCATAGGATTAGAAAATCATAACCAAAATTATCATAAGAGTAGGAAAAGACTACAATCAATTCAAATTATATAATAAGATTCATTAGATCCCAGAAAAGGAAATTAGAACATCATAGTTACAAAGACAACAATCTCAAGAAAGAGCAACGAAAACATCATGAAAAATAAAGAGAAGATGAAGACGGAACTAGTTGTCTTAATGGATGTATGATGGTGTGTCAAGCTTCTCTAATTCTTCATCCACACCTTGCTACTCTCTCCAAGTTTCTCTCCAAAACCCTGCATCCAATTCTCCTCCCTGCGTTCAATACTGTTCTCTTTTTCCTCAATTGTCTAATTCTCCTTTTTAAACAACAACATTGTCATACGAATAGAAATGTTACAGCACAAAATCTTTGGGAGCCGCAGCACATGTGAGAGAAAAGCCATGCACTAACTTTTTACAAAGAGCTGCGGCACAAAGAGTTGGGACTGTCGCGGCTCCCTCCTCTCTGGAAAATGCATGATGCCACCATAAAGCTGGAGGCCGCGGCTCCAGAGAGGAAGTGTCACGGCCTCCCCTATATTCTCAAGAAACTCCACATGTTTTCACTCATATTGCTCCCTGAAGCACTCCCTTTCTTTCTTTGCATGCTCCTGGAAGTTAGTAAATACAAAATTAGTCAAATATTTACAGAAAAAGCAAGTGTATGTATTTAAATTTGTAACGATGTATGAACAAGTATTCTCAATACACTTTTTATCAAGGATTGAATGAAAATAAGATAAAACTCAAGAATCTAACCTATAAATGCATTAGGAAATGCTTGAGTAATAACTCTATTTCATAGAGTTATCACAACCAAATTCGTCAGTAATTCCCCAAAATTCGATAAGCTGGAAATTACCGGTAGATTCGGTTGCTGAAAAAAATAGTGGCTTATTGGTTTGCCACATTTTCCAGCAGAAAAATCAATTGAAAATTTTTAGCGGATATTTCACCGAAAAATATATGCTACCACAATTTTTTTTCTGGCAGAATATGTTGAATCACTATATAAATGACTCTAAGCAATCCAAAATTTGACTGCTCTACTTATATTTTGTCTTCCATTGATAATGAGGATGACGACTTTAATAATAACATTTTCAAGCGATTGATATGATCAAAAGTTTAAGTACTGAAACGGTTCCACCTCTTATGATGATGAGGACGAGACTAAGTAACGAGATATTAAAAAAAAGGAAGGAGAAAATCATTGCGGATTATAATAATGAATTTACATAATTTTATGAAGTAATTTTTTTGGCTAACAAAAGCCCCCTGGTAGAGAAGCTAGGGAATAAAAAAGAAACCAAAAGCAAATGAATTTTTTTTATTAAGAATGATGACACCAATGAAATTGACATTGTACTAAAGTATCATGAAGAGAAATATCTAGATAATATTGTGTGTTTAACGTTATTAATTAGAACCATGATAGTTGAGAGGGTAGTCCCAAGAACATTGCCCTTGTTGGTGGCATAGAAAGTATGTGTTTGCTTTTTGTCGTGTAACAAATTTTAAAAAGTAATAGAAAAAAAAATAATCTTAAGGGAATTTGGCGAGAGTGAAATTAAGATTTTAAGAGTGATGATGATGACAAATGAAAGCATATATATATTTTTCTTATACATTGTAATATAATATGAAACTTAAAAAAAATGGTGCAAATTTTAAGAAATCAGTCTAGAAACTAGGAGCGTCAATATTAAAAAAAATCATTTTCTTTAAATCTCTTGAATCGATTGCGCTTGTGTTTAAAAAAATTTTGTGTTGGTTTCTCTCCTGATGAACTAGGATATTAATTTTGCTCGCTACAATTTGAGAACCACAATTTTTCCAAAAATAATATTCGTTGCAAAATATATCAACCATCATCATTATCTTCAACTATTAAACATACAAATTTTATTAACAGTTTTACATACATTATTCCATATATTCGATAAAAGCCAAATCTTACAAAAGTCAACTCATGTACCTTCTCTAAGTCAGAAATTTGAACCTATAACCTCTCCAATCCAAGAGGTCTTTAGATTGTAGAAGACATATGAGTTGACCACGTATGATGTGACTATCATGCATCAAGTGTAAGGAAAAGTGTAAAAAGTGTTAAGAAAATTCAAGTATTTAACTGTTGAAGACAAAGATGATGATTAATGTATTTCGTAAGGAACATTACTTAGAAAAAATTATACTTCTCTATACTTGCCAAGTTTCTATCATAATTCACTAGGAGAGATCCAATACAAAAATCTTTTAACACAAGCGAGAACAATTTATTAAAGATAATTTTTTTTTTTACTTTTCTTGATATTAATGCTTCTAGTTCCTAAACTCATTATTAAACGTGGATACTCTTCCTTTGAGTTTTAATGGTATTACATTGTATAAGAAAAATACATCTACTCCATTTATTATCACAATCACTTTCAGAACCCTAATTCTAACTTTAATCAAATACCCCTGAAATTATTTTTCTCTCAATTAACTACTCCAAAAAACTTGATAGATGAGTGCAATGAGAGACACACTCTCAGTGTCACTAACAAGGATAACAGTCTAGGCACTACCCACTCAACTTTCCCAATCCGAACGATGTCGAGCTCACAATTCTATCCAGCATATCCTCTCTATGAGACTTTTGTATAACTTCATTTTCATTGTTGAAATCACTCTTTATATCAATTTCATCTATTTTCGATTTATGTCTTATTCTCCAATTATTCCATCATATGTCTTCTGTTTGTCAGAAAAATCTACTTTAAAAAAACATGTAAATTTATTTTTTTAATCTGAAATATTTTTCTTCTTCCTTTTCTTATATTACCCTACCTAACCTTCTCCTTATTGATGTGGATATTGGTAAGTGCAACAAATCGACAAAAGTAATAAAAAGTAAGTAAAGTATCGTTCCCACGAGGATTATGTTATTAATTACTAAATTCGTCAAATCAACACTATTTAAGCTAACGAAAAGAGAGTTGTTGAAAATTAAATTAAAAAGAAAAATAAAAATCAACAAACAATAAATCAAAGGGGTAAAAAACCATGATGTTAAAGCGTTAGAGTTCAGATTTCACTTGAACTTTTTAGATGCACACTCAAATATTGGTTTAACTATGTTCTATTTCATGGTCAATTCCTAAAATTAATTAATACTCAATCCCTTGGTATATTAATCCTCTTATGCTGATTAGAATTAATTAACTAATCACTTAGTCTAACTCCAATTAGAAAGGCATTATAAAGAACGAGGGAATTAAAAGAAAGACCACATAACCCACAACGTCTATTCCTAGTGATTGTAGAAATTATGGTGTTTATCACAAAGTTCTAGGTTCATGTAAATTTTTCCAAATCATATATAAACTCAAAAGATCATTCCCAAATTGATCAGATTCAGAAAAGTATTAAGAATATAGATAAATACGTAAATCATGAAATAGAAGCATAAATTAAACTCATAAAAGAAGTTACATCATCCAAGAACAAGATTCATCATCTCCCTAACAATGAAAAATTAGTTACCCATAGAAAAAGAAGAACACAAAGGGAAGAATATGACAAACTCCATTATAGAAAGGTGAAAAGGTTGAAGAAAATTTCTAATTTTTAATCCTAATTGCACCTACACCACATTAGAGTTTGTGCCTCTTGACATCTACTGTCTTCTCTCCAAGTGTCTAAGAGTGTAAAAAGTTTGTCAAAAGTGTAAAAATTCCCAAGAGTTTGGCAAAACTTTCTTTTTTATAAGAAATTCACACTGTTGTTACGCGTCCAGCGCTTAAGCACTCATTCTCCAATGCTTAGGCACTCCAGTGCTCAAGCGCTCACTGTCTAGCGCTCAGGCGCTCAACGAGCTCTTGACTTGATTTTTCAACTTTTCTTCATCATTCAAGTGTCCAGTCTTTTCCATATGCAAATACCTAACAAAAACATATAAAAACACACAATTAAAACATAATTTAAAATAACTAAAAATAAAAGAAACTTAAGAACAAACTCAATCAAAAAGATTAAAAGAGAATGAAAATTCAAGACTTTGAACTGTAAAAATATGAATTTTTACATGTTCATCACTTATTATCATAAAAGGTAGACTTGTGTCACTATTTAAATTTTCTATCACATTTACCACATGATAATCTTATTACTAGAGTCATCATCCTCACTACTAGGGGATGACAAAAGATAAGTTATTTGAGCAATTAAATCACAGACTAATATCGTCTAACTTAAGGTTTAGGGCTTCCTAATTCAGTAGAGTATTAATTATTTCAACAATTCAAACACAATAAGATATTAAATTAAATTAAATTTGGATAAGTAAAATAAAGAAACTCTATCTTGAATGCAATTAAGTTAAAATCTTTATTAATGTAAAATTGTTTAAAATGACTTTATTATGATTTTTCTATGGTAATTTTGGAGAATTGAAGTCACATTTTGAGTTACAATTTTAAACTAACTTAATTGAAAATGATTCTAAATTTTAATAAATGCTGTTTATTTGAATTTTTTAGTATATTTTAAAATATAAGAGTTTCTACTTTTAACTACTAATTTATTTGACATTTTCTTATTTTAAGCCAGGTAGGCTTATTGAAATTTATCATTATAATGAAATTAATAAATTATTATTAACTTAATATATTATTAATTATATGTATAATTCACACTTTTTCTTTCTTTTATTTTATATTTTATTACATTATGTTATACATTACTAATTTATTAAAATTAAAATTAATTAAAGTTCATGTTAATATTAATTAATAATTAATAATTATTTTAATTTAATATATAAATTATTAAATTAAATAATTAATAATTAATCGATATCTTCACTTAAAAATTTTAAATTTTAATATTTAATATTTCTTATTACTATTTTATCACAATTTTTAAAATTTTCAAATTAACAAATTAGGTTATAATTAATTTATACTACTAATAAAAGGGATTTCCCTGATTTGGTCACAATTATGAGCTTCCCATTTTGCCATTCTCATTTAATATAAATTATAGATTTAATCTTATACAATGTAAAGTTATGAATCAAATCTCATAACAACATAATAGAAAATTATCTATCACAACAACATACAAACACCAATAAATAATAGACAACAATATATCATACATATAAATATACATTCAAATATACACATAAAGACATATATTCAAAATATAAATGCACAATAGATACTAATTATCTGGTGAGAGAAATGTTTATTGTAAGAGGTGAGAGAAGTAAATCTTGACCATTAAATCTTACATGAATGGTCAAGATTAGAACATAAATGTATGTGACTATTTTAAGTGGTTATATAGACTTTTAAATAACTTTAAATCTTGACCTTTTATGTATGATTATATGGTCAAGATTTACTTCTCTCACCCTCTCACAATTAAAAGTCATCTCACTAGATATGTGATGTGTGTGAAATAATATCATATTTTGTTCTTATTTTGCATGCATTTTGTAGGCATTTTAAGCATTTTAGTTTCTTTTTGTATTTAATTTTCTTTTAATTCGGATAACTGCGGTGTTTTAGGTGTTCTTGTGCAGGATTAATGCTGAATTAGCCTTAGATTGAATGGAATGCTTACATGATTGAAGTTGGAGTTTAAAGGATAGCAAAAGGGTGCAAAAAGATCATTCTAGAGGGATCCACGGCCTACCCGTGGATCAAACCACGGCCTGCCCATGGATCAAACCACGGTCATGGATCGAGGGGCAACTTGAAGAAGAATAAGGGAATTTGCAGAGAGTTCCACGGCCTGGCCGTGGAACCATCCATGGCCGTGGAACTCAAATGACCCAGAGATGGCTTGTTGGCAGAATGATCCACGACCGTGGATCGTAGTGCGCAGCAGTTTTTAAGTTTTTATTTTTATTTCTTTTGGGGGCTTTTTAACTAATTAAAACTCTAGGTTATATATAGATGTTCTGAATACAGTTGAGGGGTTCTAATTTGGTTTTGAAGTAGGCACATTGGAGGTTTTGGTTCTTGATCTTTCTTCCCTCTTCTCTCTTGGATTACAGGTTTGGATGTTTATGAATATTTTTTTGTTCCTTCTTCTCTATGTCTGAGTAGTTTCTTTTATTTTTAGGATTAGGCAATGCTCTTTGATATATTGATAATAATTAATTGACTTTGTTTCCTCTTTTATTAATCTTGAATGTTCTTTGATTCAATCCTTATTGCTCTTATTCATATGAATTTGTTGGCCACTTATTTGCATCTCATAGACATTTAGGGACGTACTGAGAGGTGAACCTAGGTGTTGGAACCATAAGAATTGAACTTAAGGTCTAAATCACAAGAGTAGTTTTAGCCTTTCGAGGATTCAATAAATTACCACAAAGCGTAATGGGTTCAATTTAAATTTAATTACCACGAGAGTAGGAATTGGTTTAATTGGAGACGGATCTTGTATCTTGAGAAAGAACATTAACTAATTTAGGGTAATTCACCTTCAATTGAATTTCAGATTTAATAAAAAGGTTGTCAATTAGGAATTATCTTGTATCATTGTGATACCCCAATCTTGGAAGCTTTCTTGAATTTGAATACATTTCTTGATAACTTGCTATTTTTGTTCTAAATTCTGCACTTTAATTTTTATTTAATTGCTTGTTACTACGTTCTTCTTAATCAACAATCGTATTCCTTTTTGTTTAATTGAATTGAATTAATTAATTAATTGGTATTCATAGACACAGTTCCTGTGAATTCGGTCTTTTTATTACTTGACGACAAAATCTTATACTTGTGGATTTCACACATCAAGTTTTTGGCACCGTTGCCGGGGACTGTGTTTTTCTTGAATATCAATTTAATTTTTAATTTAATTATTTTAAACCTTTTTTCTTTTATTTGGTTCTTACGTTCTTGATTTCTCTTTGACTCTCTGCAGGTAATTTCTCTTGTTTATGCGAAGTACTAGACGTTTCAGGACTCTTATTGAAGCAGATCCTGAAATTGAAAGAACTTTACGCAAAAGGAGAAGACAACAAAGGCAAAGAGTAAGAGAAATACCTGAACCAACACTTGTCATGGCTGCAGCTGAGGATAATAAACTGCTAAAAGAATATGCAGCCCCTAATGCTCAGGGTTTGCGATCTAGAATTGTTCGGTCAGACATCAAAACTAGGCACTTCACCATACCTCCTGCGTTACTGTCTATGATAAGGCAAAACCAGTTTGGAGGATTGCCATCAGAGGATCCTAATGATCATGTGGATATGTTCTTGGAGTTCTGTGAGACCCTCAAGATCGAAGGCGCCTCTGTTGATGCTATTCATCTCCGCCTGTTTCCATTATCTTTGAGAGATCGAGCTAGAGCTTGGTTGAAGTAGGGATGACAATTTTACCCGCCCCCGCGAGTACCTGCGAGTAATACCCGTGACGGGGGCGGGTAATACCCGTTAAATATCCCCCATGGATATAAATACATATTTAGTGTTATCCCCATTTAAAAAATGGGGCGGGGTGGTTCCCCTGCATCATGAGTACCATAAAAAAAATTATATAAATATTTTATATAAAATTATTAAAAAACTTAATTATATAAGTTAAAATATTATAAAGTTATATAAATCAAAAGTATTTTAGGTGTTTGACATTATTTTTAAATTAAGTTGTGTTGGACAAATTTTGAAAAATTATAGTATTATACATTTTTTTTTTTTTATTTTTTACTTTTTTATTTTATTTTTTTGATTTTTTTGAATTTTTTTTACAATTTATTGGGTACCCGCGGATATCCGAGGATACCCGTTTACCCGCGGAGGAAAGATAAATGGATACCCGCACAGATATGGAGGCGGGGGCGGGGGCGGATATTATTCGCGGAGGCGGGGGACGGGGGGCTACTACCCGTCCCTGCCCCGCCCCGTTGCCATCCCTAGGTTGAAGTCTGTTCCGGCTGAAACGATAACTACTTGGGACCAATTGGAGCAAGCTTTTTTGGATAAATTCTTTCTACCTTCCAAGACTACTCACCTAAGGACCCAAATCACTAGTTTTGTTCAGAAAGATAGCGAGTCATTGTCAGAAACTTGAGATAGATGTAAGGCTTTGATGGAAGCCTGCCCACACCATGGGTTAGAGAAATGGTTGATCGTCCACACCTTCTACAATGGTTTGGAATATTCTTCGAAGGTGTGTCTTGACTCCGCAGCTGGTGGAGCTTTGATGAATAGAAGGCTCACAGAAGCGTATGAGATCATTGAGAGTGTAGTTTCAAATCATCACCAATGGGCTAATGAAAGAGGTCATAACCCCATAAAGCTCTCGGGAGGTAAGTTTGAGGTAGATAGTGTTGATTTAATCATGTCAAAATTTGATTCTTTGAATAAATGTCATAGGTGCTTCTAACAATTTTTGTGAGATTTGTGGAGCACAGGGACACATTGGTGTTAAATGCCAAGTTAGAATTGGATCCTCGCATGGTGCATCGGTGGAGCAAGTGGAATCATGCCATAATTTCCATGACTTCAACCAAAATGGGAGGAATGATCCGTATTCTCAAACTTACAACCCTGGTTGGAGGTCACATCCTAACTTCTCTTACCGGAATAGTCAGTACCAAGCTGGGTAAGGTAATGCTAAACCCTCTTCTGGAATTTCACAGGTACAAAAATCTAGACTTGAGTCTCTTCTTGAGAATTTTGTTGAGAGTCAGAGTAAGCAAAATAAGGAGTTTAGGCACCATGGGCAAGTTGTGACTGAGGTCATTAAATAGTTATCAGTTAAGGTTGACAATTTAGCCATTCATAATAAGATGTTGGAAACCCAGATTTCCCAATAAGCAAGCACTTCTCTTAGGCAGCAAGGTAAGTTTTCTGGTCAACCTAAAGTCAACCCAGACAATGAACATTGTAAAGCTGTGAGTTTGAGGAGTGGAAAGAAGTTAGAGGATCCTAAGGGTAACGGGGAGAGTGACAAAGATGAGGGGAATGAGGAAAAAGAGACTAAGGCACAACCCTTAGAAGAGGAGGAAACTAATGAGAAAGTGTCTAAGTATGTACCCCCTGAGCCATACCAACCCCCAGTTCCTTTCCCTCAAAGACTTGCTAAGGCCAAGTTAGATAGGCAGTTTGGGAAGTTCCTAGATGTCCTTAAGAAATTATACATTAATGTATCCTTCACTGAGACGTTGAAACAAATGCCGACCTATGCTAAGTTTCTTAAGGACATTTTATCTAATAAGAGGAAGCTCGAGGAATATGAGACAGTAGCTTTAACTAAGGAGTGTAGTGCTTTAATTCAAAATAAATTGCCTCCTAAGTTAAAAGATCCAGGTAGCTTCTCTATTCCCTATTTGATTGGCAACACGAATTTTGATAAAGCTCTGTGTGATTTGGGGGCTAGTGTTAGTCTTATACCCCTTTTGGTATGTAAGAAGTTGAAGGTGGGTGAATTAAAACCCACAACTATCTCACTCCAATTGGCGGATCGGTCTGTCAAGTACCCCATAGGAATCTTGGAGGATGTTCCTATTAAGATTGGTAAGTTTTATATGTCGGTGAATTTTATTGTGCTTGACATGGAAGCTAATGCTAAAATGCCGATCATACTTGGGCGTCTATTCCTTGCCACTGGAAGGGCGATCATTGATGTCCATGAAGGAAAATTGACTTTGCGATTGAATGATGAGGAAGTAGTTGTTGATGTTTTTAAATCTGAAAATAATTCTAATTCCTCAAATTTATGTAATCGCATTGATGCTACTAATGTTGTGGATAGTGTTATGCTTTTATGTGTGTAGGAATCAGTGACTGATGCTATGCTAGAAAAGACATTGCCCAAGGGTACCACAAAATTTGAGGAGTCTAAGCCCTGCAAGAAAGGACCTAAGAAGCAGAATGACAAGTGTGTCGAAAAGCGTAAATTTAAACTCGGGGATAAAGTCATTGTCTATAACTCGCTTCTACGTTTCTGTCCTAATAAGTTGTGGTCGAAATGGTCAGGACCATATGAGATTGTTCGAGTTTTATCCTACGGTGTGCTTGAGGTGAAGAAAGAAGGCCATAAGCCTTTCATGATAAATGGTCAGAGGGTGAAACACTTTGAAGGAGTGGGGACTGAGCACTACTCCATTGACGTCACCTGAGCACAGAAACCAGACCAAAGTAGAGCTAATGTCTTTAAACAAGCGCTTCTTGGGAGGCAACCCAAGTTTTCTTGTTTTTCCTTTTCATTCCCTCTTTCTCTTTTGATTTAGTGTGTTAGATTGTTTGTTTGATGTTTGTCTCATGGATTTTGTCTAAGTTTGACCCTTTTTGAAGCTAAATTTAGAAGAATAGAGAAGTCAGAAGGTTCCATACCCAGCCCATGGAAAAGTCCATGGCCATAGAATGCAAACCAGAGGAGAAGGTAAAAGTCAGAGAGATCTACGGCCTGGCCGTGGATCTCTGTTCTTCAAAAAAAAAAAGGGCAAGTCAGCAGCTTCCACGGCCTGGCCGTGGAACGATCCACGACTGTGGATCGCTGCTGCCCAGATTCAAAAACCACGCCCTCCCCTTTCCTTCTTCATTTCCCCATTTCTTCTTTCCTTCTTCTCCTTCTTCTCTCCCTCAACCTCTATACCCATCCTCCCAAACCCCTCATTAATCCTTATTTCCCTCATAATCCTATATTAACCATCTTCTTCCTCCCTCTCAAGGCCATCCCTTCACCCCCATTTTCCCTTCTTCTCCTTCTTCCTTTTTCCTTCTCCACCATAGCACCATAACCCACCATACCCAAACCTTCACAAATACTCCTTTACTCCACAAACCACCATTTTCTTCCATTTTTCTACCATTTCTTACATTCCTAACCTCTACCCAATCACTCCCTCCTTCAAATTTGGAAAACCCCAGATTAGGCAATTAAACCCCAATTTCATGAATAGTACTGCATAAAGGGGGTTTTTGTTGTGCTTGTTGATTTGGTGTGACTAAGTAGAATGACGAACAAGCGTCAGAGGGGAGAAGCTAGTTTCAGCTCAAGGACACGGGGAAGAGGCACTGCTGCTCCAAGAGGTAATCCCTTTAATCCCCATAGTTTTAATTTTAGGAATAATGAGCAGAAAGATCGTTACAATGTGCTAGTGAATAGAAGGATAGTTAGCACTAGGTATATAGACGATGCTGTTCTTGATACCTTAGGCTTGCGTGATGACTTTGATTGGATGCTTGATAGGGCGGGATAGACTTATTTTTTGAATTTAAAGTATCCCACTGACACTGAGCTTACATTGGAGTTTCTTAGTTCTGTTGAGGCTCATATCCTTCAGGGGGAAGGTTGCTCTGAAGGCCGGATCACTTTTCGGCTGTTCAATAATGAGCATTGCTTAAATTTGGAAGAGTTTAATGAGATTTTTGGATTGCCTGCTGGGGGGGAAAGGAGGCACCCAAGTGGTTTTTCCACAATTTCTTTTTGGGATGATATCTCTTGTGGGACAGGTACATATGATTCCTCAAATTGTAAGGCATCTTTTCTGCCAAATCCTTGCCTTTGTTATCACTACCGTATAATGGCTCATACTCTATTTAGGCGTGGGGATAGTGATGGCAATGTCTGTGCTGATGAACTTGCTTTTATGTGGGTCATTCTTAATGATGTCAAAATGGACACTGGATCTTTTCTTGTTAGGTATCTACTTAAGGTAGGTAGGGCCCAATCAGGGACTATTGTTATTGGTGGGCTTATCACAGCGATAGCCAATTTCTTTGAATATGATTTAGATGGTCTGGAGGCAGTTCGAGGTAATTCTAGGATTGATTTAGAGTCTTGTTTAGCAATTAAGATGATTGTCAAAGATGATGGAATTTACTGCCTCTGCCTGAATGATAGAGCTCAACCCCTACCCCTTCCTAACCCTCCTGCTATTACTGTGCGTAACCGTGCAAATTGGTGCACTCTTGGAAGTGTAGTAGATGATACAATTGATGTTCAGTGTCCTGTTCACCCTTCACCAAGGGCAGGCACCTCTCGTCCTTCTTCTTCTTCTTTTGCAGGTCCTTCAGAGGATGGTCTCACATGGATTTATGCTTCTTTGGAGGAACTTCATGCTGAGCAGGCGCAGCAGCGCCACATATTAGAGGAGCTTTGTCAGCAGGGTCAGGCTACTGATGGCCGCCTGCAAGCCTTGGAGGGGACAGTTCAGAGTATGAAGAGCATGATCCGGGCCATTCATAGTTGGCATTTGAGTCAAAACTATTTTTCACCACTGCAGTGAGTTCTTTTCTTTTATCCCTTCTCTTGTTTTAGATTTTTGCATTGGCGACAATATAGGTTCTAAGCTTAGGGGGGATATTTTCATATTTTCATTTTCATTTTAGATAATTGGTATTTTCTTTTAGAGTCTCATGCATTCTCATGTTACTTTGCATTGCATTTTCATATTGCAATTTCACACCATCATATCTCTCTCATATCTTTCGACTTTCTTGTGCCCATTTCTTTTGGGGATTTTTGAGATGGTATTGATTTAGAACCCAATTTGTTGATTCTTGTGGTAGGCAACTGGCATTGTTTTAATTGATAGTAGAGGTGATCTTTTGATAGTTGATAATTAGTATATGTTCTCTGAATTTGTGCTTCTCATTGATTTTTGAACCTCTAAATGTGAGTTTTGAGCCTGTATGAGATATATGTACTATATGATTTCTGCTTCCATTCTTTGTGTTGAGTGATATTTCTCATTGATCTTGTGCTCTAGAACTTGATTTGAAACCATTTTGAGGCAAAATTTTTGTTTGCATGCTTGAATGTGATTAAGGCATTTTAGGTATTTTTCTAGCCTTCTAAAATAATTATCACACTTTCATCCACTAGTTGCCCATTTTGAACCTATTGCATAATTATTTTTCTTGATGCCTATGATGATATATTATTAGTAATCATTTAGAATATTAAATGGAGCAAATTGAGTTTGAAAGTTGTGTAAAGTTGTGTTGGGAATCATATGTTTTTGACCATTTTATTTCTCAAAAAAAAAAAATCACAAGATGAAAGCTTGAAAAAGAAGAGAAAGAGGGGAAAGAAAAGAAAGGAAAAAAATGTTTAGAAATGTGGAGTTATGCTTTTGATTGAAAAATTGTCTTTGCTCCATTTATGATCTATTGGATTTCTTGTGCTTATTGAAAATTTAGTTAGCCCTTTGTGCATACCTTCCTTTCTCTACCTTACCTAACATCATTCTCATGACCTCATTACAACCCTTGAAGGACCTTTTAATTCTTGCATGCATACTGATTATTAGTAGAAATTTGGTTTGTTATCAAGCATATGGAAATGCATTTTTTTTAAGGATTTTGAGCGTATGATTTTCACCTTTAAACACTTTGAGTGTGTTAGTGGAGTGAACTTAATTTAATTAGTAAGGAGGTATGATTTCTGAGAACTTAGCCTCTAATTGGACTTGATTTTGATTACCTCTCAGATTCTTTGTTTGCCTTAGCCTATTGCTTGGATATTGTTTTCTCGGGTTCCTTATTCATTATTGTCTTTTGATCCCACTTCTTAGTTTGACATTGGTTATTGTTTGGGGACAAGCAAAATCTTAAGCTTGGGGGGATTTGATGTGTGTGAAACAACATCATGTTTTGTTCTTGTTTTGCATGTATTTTGTAGGCATTTTAAGCATTTTAGTTTCTTTTTGTATTTGATTTTTCTTTAGTTCAGATAACTGCGGTGTTTTAGGTGTTCTTGTGTAGAATTAATGCTGAATTAGCCTTGGATTGAATGAAATGCTTGCATGATTGAAGTTGAAGTTTAAAGGATAGCAAAAGGGTGCAAAAAGACCATTCCAGAGGGATCCACGGCCTGCCCGCGGATCAAACCACGGCCTGCCCATGGATCAAACCACGGTCATGGATCGAGGGGCAACTTGAAGAAGAATAAGGGAATTTGCAGTGAGTTCCACGGCCTGGCCTTGGAACCATCCACGGCCGTGGAACTCAAATGACCCAGAGATGGCTTGTTGGCAGAATGATCCACAGCCTGGCCATGGAATGATCCACGGTCGTGGATCGCAGTGCGCAGCAGTTTTTTTAAGTTTTTATTTTTATTTCTTTTGGGGGCTTTTTAACTAATTAAAATCTTAGGTTATATATAGATGTTCTGAATACAGTTGAGGGATTCTAATTTGGTTTTCAAGGAGGCATATTGGAGGCTTTGGTTCTTGATCTTTCTTCCTTCTTCTCTCTTGGATTACGAGTTTGGATGTTTATGAATATGTTTTCTTGTTCCTTCTTCTCCATGTCTGAGTAATTTCTTTTGTTTCTAGGATTGGGCAATGCCCTTTGATACATTGATAATGATTAATTGACTTTGTTTCCCCTTTTATTAATCTTGAATGTTCTTTGATTCAATCCTTATTGCTCTTATTCATGTGAATTTGCTGGCCACTTATTTGTATCTCATAGGCATTTAGGGACGTACTGAGAGGTGAACCTAGGTGTTGGAACCATAAGAATTGAACTTAAGGTCTAAATCACGAGAGTAGTTTTAGCCTTTCGAGGATTTAATGAATTACCACAAAGCGTAATGAGTTCAATTTAAATTCAATTATCACGAGAGTAGGAATTGGTTTAATTGGGCACGGATCTTATATCTTGAGAAAGAACATTAATTCATTTAGGATAATTCACCTTCAATTGAATTTCAGATTTAATAAAAGGGTTATCAATTAGGAATTATCTTGTATCATTGTGGTACCCCAATCTTGGAAGCTTTCTTGAATTTGAATGCCTTTCTTGATAACTTGCTATTTTTGTTCTAAATTCTGCACTTTGATTTTTATTTAATTGCTTGTTACTATATTCTTCTTAATTAACAATCATATTCTCTTTTGTTTAATTGAATTGAATTAATTAATTAATTGGTATTCATAGACACAGTCCCTGTGGATTCGATCTTTTTATTACTTGAAGACGAAACCGTACACTTGCAGATTTCACGCATCAATATGCCTCACACACACACACACACATTATTAATTAACAAATATAAATACAATATATACATACATGTAGTACTCTAGCCATGTTCAATCCCATGCACCCACACTCATGTCCCATGCACCACGCCTAGGATGTACGACCATCAACTTAAATGGCACCTATTGTTGGGACTCAAGTCGTCGTGGCCTTTAGGGGCAACAACCATTAGCGTCGGAAGGAGTAGCGCCAAAGGAGTTAGGGATTGGTATTTCTACTAAAGGAGGCACCTGAAGGATAAAGCTCGATGATGGAGAGTGAGAAAGGACAGAGAAGAAGGAGGAAGGGGGAAGAAGGAGGAGAGAGTTGTAAAAATGAAAGAGAAACAAGTTATATTTTGCTCTTAAAAAAATTTTTTGGCGTATTATGATCTGTCAGAAATATTTTTCAACAAGTATTTTCAAATCTTCGGCAGCTAATTGTTGAAATCATCGAAAAAAACATAATTGGTTTGTTATCCAAGTAACCGGTATGAAATTTTCGACATATAATCTATCAGAAAATGGCCTGCGCTCTTCCTTGAAAGTTGGAGGAATTTTCTGAAGGAATTAATTCTCTGAAAAATCTTGAAAAACAAAATCGATACATTTATTGGCAGATAATCGTCGGAATTGTAAAAAAATTGTGGCAGTATATGTCTAGAAATTTATTTTCTTTTATTTAATAATTTTATTCTCAACATTTGGTTTTTCAGCGAATATTTCAGTAAAAAATTTCTAGGATTACCGGTGGCGTGGATTCACTTAGAAAAATTCGCCACTAATCATTGAATTTCTTACAGTGATTGAAGAAGAGGATGAGACATTCCTTAACAAGATGGTGTCCATTTTTCTGCATGTAGTTGTTATTTGGTGCTTGGATGAAGAAAAGTAGTCTCTCTTAGGTGTTTTTGAGATTTTTTTTTTCTTTTGGTTGAAAGCATGAATCAAGGTTAGTATGTAGGTATTTCATATATACATTAAGAAGTTGTTACTATCACACACATATTTGAATCTTTCCTCTTTAATTATTCACCCACTTAACTATCTATTTAGACCAAATAACTGTTATTATGTTCTTTTATGTTGTTATAACAGGCACTTTTTATCTACGATATTGTTTCACTTTCTCTGGAACATCTGAGCACTCTAGAAAATCATCTATGGGTTTAAGCACTTCTCTGCCTTTGAGATAATGCAAAGACAGATTCCTAACTATTAATGTCCGAAGCTTCGACAATTGGCAGCAGTAACAAAGTGATTAACAATTTAAACCTGAACAAAACATGAGCAAGAAAATTGTAAGTACCAATTTCTCAATAAAATGAAACATTTCATTTCTTTCATTAGCAAAACAATTAAACTTACCATAATTAAATTTTATGTCACAAATTTTCAGAGAATACTACAGCAGGTCCTGGATGCCATCGATATCCTAACAACCTTTCTGAGTCTACCAGTTCACCCAAGTCCACCCACGATTTTGCCAAATCGCTTTTGGAGCTTTCGATCTCTTTCTCTGTCTCAACCAATTTCATGCTTAATTCTTGAATTCTCAGCTCTAGGCTTCTCTTTTCCTCCTCAAGCATGCTCACTTTCCTCACTTTCTCCATGTAGCCTTTCATGTTCAAAGCAAACTCCACTTGGGGTGCAAGCCATGACAAGTCAAAACCAAAGACCTGAACTTCATCCCAAAATAGTTGAAGGCATTCACATGCCTCCTCATTCATTTCTGCCACCTTAGTGCTCTCAAGGAAGTGCAAAACCCTTCCAAGTGCTGTAAAAGCCCAACATGCATACTTGGGAGTCTTGTTCCTTTGGCACTCTATTAAGGAAGGATGAATATGGAAAACTTCTTCTAGCCAAGGAACATACACCATATCTACTAGTCCCCTCCCTCTGTAGTCCACTCGTTCACCATGAACTTCAAAATTAGCTAACAGATTAGTTTCAGTTCCAACAGTAGCAGAATAATCTGCTATTGGGGAATCTGGAATTGGAGGTGCTGAGGGTTGAGTAGAAAGAGACGTAGCAGCTGCCAATGAATCAGGGAGCTCCTCATAAGGAACCGGTGGAAGAAGACTCATATGATCAAAATGATCATTGTGCTCTGGATGCTCAGAAGCAAAATCATTTGAGACTGCTTCACCTTTGTCTTTTCTCTTCAACTTCAACAACGCTAATAGGTCTTCATAGGCACTTCTTAAAACAATTCCTCTACATTTCATTCCGGGACCTAATGAAAAAAGCTGGCCTATTGATAACATCATCATCTTCTGCAGTAAGAACAAAAACAACCAATGTAACATACAATACAACTGCACGTTAACCACATTAATCAAATTAATAGGAAAACAAAAAGATTACTATTTTATGTTACCTCTATAATTTCTTGTTCATGATGGTCAGCTTTGTAATCTTTATGATACGGTATAGTCTCACTCCACAATCTAGAGTTGTAAGGGACAAAAAGTTTAGGGATGCTTTAAGTGACATATATTATATATATCACTAGACACTAACAGTTAACTGCCACAGTTCCTTTCCTCACCTTGAATATTGAAGAAGTGTGACATACAATTCTACAAGCTTCTCTTGCTTTTTAAAAATTAGTGCCTGGGGAGAGTGAGAAAAGGGGAGTAATTCTTAGCAAACTGAGATATTGAAAGTTGAAACTTACAATATTAGTTCTTAAATTCCCTCTGTTTATTGGATATAATAAAATAAAATAAAAAGGATAAGAAGTTCATTGATGAACATACTTATCAAGGAGAATATTGCGTTGAGGAGAAAATCAAATAATTGATATTACCATTTCGAGGAGTTCATCAGCCAGACAATAATATTCAGAGAGAGGAATATGATTGTCTGCCTCCAGTGGTTTCTGAGAGCTCCAATTGATTATACCGTGAAGGTCCATCTTCTTTGTTGCTGGTGACCAACACTGATGCTCAGGTGATCACGAAACCAGCAAATGACTGAGCATGCAATGCAAGTCAATCACACTGCTACCTTCCATGAACAATGTTTTTCACCTAACAGAATATATAATATATAATAATAATAATAAAGTCTGATACAGATAGTTGATTAAAACGTTAGATTGGATTATAGTTGTTGTGTTTCCCAAGGAAAATGCAACCTTTTCAAAACAAATTCCATGGTTGTTTACTTGTTTAGGTAACTCGCAAAGTTTATCATGTTTGGCAGACTACGACCACTTGACATGCGCATTGAAAATAGGAATTCCAATTTGAGATCTTTAGATAAACTGTGCAAATATTTTTTTATTTTATTAGCTCAACCACTTGGTATATAAGTTGTTTTTAATTAAAAAATTTAGAATTCTTAATCTTCCATGTCATACTTGTCCTACCAATATTACCATATGTTAATCTGATTAACTTGGAATGTTTTTCTTACTTCTACATGAAAGTTAGTGACTTATGTTACAAGGGTAGAGGTGTTTAAAGGACGGGTAGGGTCAAGTTTAGCTTGATATGAATTCAATCCGATATGTTTATATGTGTGTGTTTTAAAGCATTATGTTGTAGTGGGCGAGCTAACTCAAAATATAATCCAAACTCGACTCGAAAATACGATCTGATTTTAAGAACCCTTCGGATTGAGATAGGTCGTTGGGTCAGGACGAGTTATGAACACCCCTATATAAGGCTGTAAATTTAAGGCCTAGTATACTTTAAGTGGTGGTGTCAATAATTTTTTTTTATTTTCGTATACATCAAACTTTAATTTTTTACAATGAATAAAAGTTCATTTATTGGTGCTAGATAAAAAAAAAATCATTTGTCGATGGGATAAAATTTAAATAATGCTACAACTGCTACCAAATGATAGGGTTGGCAATGAACTGAATTAGTTCGTTAATAGTTCGAGACTAAATTTATTAGTTAACTTGATAAACTTGATTTATGAATCAAATGATCGATTACTTGAGCTCAAATTTGAGCTTGTTAAATAAATGAGCTGAATGTGAGTCAAATACTGTTCATCTTGTTTGGTTCATGAAGTGACTCCATTAATATATACATAAATGCATATATATAATGTTTTATATTGAAAATATAATTTAAAAATAAAAAGTATGAAAAAATATATGAAACATTTGTTGAACTATGACATTTATTTAAAATTAAAATTGAATTATGAACTAAATTAATGAATCTGGTTCACAAGTTAGCTAGGTTCATTTGGTTCATATTATCTTATCTTGATATTTAGTTAATTTAATTTGAGCTAACAACAGAAGATGAGACTAGACAAGATATTGGGGTTGCATATATGTTAGCTAAAAAATCATTCATGAGCATTCACTTAAAAGTTTAAGTTTTTAGGAGAAAGGCATTCACATATTAACAGAACTTTGTAACTTACATATTGTTCATGCTACAAGTTTAAATGATTTTTGTGTAAAGGAACATGTTAGATATAAAAATTATTCATGAACATTGAACCTTATCTAACAACTTAAGTCTTTGGGAAAGGTAGTCCTTAATAATATATAGTATGTGCTAAAAAAAGAAATTTCCCCATGAATTAAAAAATTAAGAGGCGGATAGCCATGTCTTCCGTGCTTTTCTTAGTGTTTCTGTCACTTCTAATTTGTCACAGACATGATTACCTTCTTAAAAGTAATTTATGCTGCAAGAAGAAGAATGTTATATTGATCAGTTTCGGCGTTTGATTTTTATCAGCTTGATGCATAATTGTTTATATCATTTGGTAATTTGGAATTAGTGAAGTGGGTTACTGGCAAAGTTTGTGGTGATTCCATCAGTGACATGTGTTGAAAATGATTATATCAGCAGCGTATGGTACTTTGATTTGGATGCTTGGATAATGTCAAGCCTGAGAATATCTCTTTGAGCAAGTCTAGCCTTAAGTTAGATTTTCCATTCTTGGACAAGCAATGGCAATGGGGGATTTGATTAAGTCTAATAGTCTATTATGGAGCTTCCATAGTTCTATACTCCTAGCAAGACAACAAAAACAAATTATTAAACATTAAACATAAAACACTTATTTGCAACTTTTTTTTTATTGAGAAATGCTTAAAAGTTCAAATACAAAAAATTTAGTAAAAGCATTAATTTGTGATAAAAGCTCGCTGAGATATGCTAAGATTTTGTAAACATTAAATCTGAGGTGAATCCTTATTTTGACACTCCATCAGATCACTAAAGTGGGCATTTGGTCTAGTGGTATGATTCTCGCTTTGGGTGCGAGAGGTCCCGAGTTCGATTCTCGGAATGCCCCATTTTATGAAAAATCCTTTTAGCTTCATGCAACTGGGCGAGCTTTGAAGACTAGTTTTGGTTGGGTACACTGCACTTGTCATGTTCAGGTTAAGCCCAGCCCAATACAGGATTTTGCTTTAACCGGCTAAGTTCATTTACCCGTTAAGCTCACAAATATGAAAATAAAATATGTACTTTCAGAACGAAAGTACTTTTATGGTTTTGGACTTTTGGCTCTTGGATTTTATGATTTTTGCCCTGTCCCCGTTTCATTTCGGGTCAAGTATCAGAACCCGTTCTTGTTTGATTTGGATTTAATTGGAAATTTGAACTAGATTTCATGGAATCCATTGCTATATACTTGCAGTATTTTTTTACCTCTATTCACTGAATTTACTTTTAATTCGAACTTGAATAAAATGACAACCACAACAATAGTTCGTTTTTGTCAATTTCAAGCTTACCCTCAAAACGTGCTAAGTATGACCATAATGATTCAATGGGATTAAACTTTATGTTTATTTTAAGAAAGTTTAGTCTCATTAGACTATACGATCATTGGGCTAACACAAACAATAAATCTCAGTTTATATACACTTTTAGCCGCCTATATTTGTAAATGCACGATTTTGACCTGTTGTATGGATTCAAATTGTAATACTTCAAAAACTATTAAGTGTGACATTATAGCAACTGAAACCGAGAGATCAAAATAGGGCAATTTTTCAAATGTAAATAACTAGAAGTGTAATTAAACTAGAATTGACGTACTTTTTTGTTTAAATAATGCCCTTAGGCCTTAGCACACTAAAATGTTTATATATCATCAATGTGATCCACAAACATACTACGTACAACTCCTTAACTTAAAGACCTTTTCACTTGTGTAAGCAGTCGTATTAGTAATTTAGTACACATCAAACTGACAAGCACAAATTATTCTTATCAGTGTATTATGTAGGTAAAAATCACAGTAATAGACCGCGCCCCATTAGGATCAAAGCAAGTCCCATCAGAACATGGCTGGTAACCTTCAGAGCTTTGCTTTCTTCAGCCTGGATGCGCTCAGCCACATTGAAGTTTCCTGCATGCATGAATGCAATCCCCATTTATCAATAGATGACAAGAATCAATAAAACGTGTATTAATATCTAATCATTATATATGGGTAATTGAACCATGTTATATACCTCTTTCTGGGCCATATCCACATGCAGCTTGAATTGTTTCTTTGATTTCCTGTATCGTTGCCCTGTTGTAAAATATGAAGTTGCTGAAAATGTTATCGAGGCAGCCAAGGACCAAGTTGGTCTCCGCCAGACATGGCCCTTCACAGAATTCATCAGTTTTATCACTAGGCACGTTCAGGTTTCCTTTCTCGTTCAATCTATACGACTCTTCACAGCTTTTATAAACCTGAGACTCGGTCAAAATAATAAACGTTAGAAAACACAGTAGAGCTGAGAAAAATGAGAAATTTAATTTTTATTGAATGATGAATAATGGGTACAATACAACAAACTGATATATGGATTATATAGACTAAAAAATAGTAAAATAGGTATTTTGTTAATTATCTTTATTTTTTTTCAATTAGGTTCTTATTTTTTACTTTCTTTTTTAAATTTAGTATCTTATCTTGTAAATTATCTATTAATATAGTTTTTCATCACAATTCCATTATAAATTCTAACAAAAATAATAATGTGTCACTGACGTGATGATGATGTGAATATAACATGACAATAACATGATATAACAAGTAAGTGACACGTCATTATTTAAAATAAAGATATAATAGAATTGTGACGAAAATGACTACGTTAATAAATAATTTATAAAATAAATAATCAAACTAAAAAAAGTAAAATAAAGTACCAAAATACCTATTTTATCAGCTAATAACAAATAACCCAACCAATCTTCTAAGTAACCTAACTTGGGTAACAACAACACTGGTAATAATAAACACCATTAGGAACATTCTCACATATTAAAGCACTTCCCTTCAAGCCTCTTCTAGAAAGGTAAAAAGAAAAATGGTGCTCACATATTTATCATTGAAACAGAGCAAGGCTTTGGAGACAATTTGAGAAGGGTCACCAAGCCCAGCACCACCGGCTCCAGCCCCAGTACCACCAACTCCAGCACTATTACCACCACCAACTCCAGCCCCCGCACCACCAATTCCAGCCCCAGTGCCACCACCAACTCCAGCCCCAGCGCCACCAAACCCAGCACCTGGCTGGGTCTCGGGCACATCAACATCAGCATTTCCTGTCAAATTAAGGCTTTGTGGGATAACCAAAAGCATGCTATTTATATAAAAAAAATTGAACTCATCTATTCTGGTTAATTACTTACCAAAGTTTTTCCAGAATAGACAAATGTAAAGGAAAGCAAAGGCTAAAATCCAACGTCTGACACTGACTAGGATTATTGCCATTATCTATGCTTGTGGAAGATTTCAATTTCATGGAATAGAAAGGGTGTTGAATTGGAGCACATTATATAGCAATGCAACATTACCCACGTTAGCACTATACTACACGTTAGCACTACACTACTTACTAGTAGTAGTTAGTTGCTAAATACCATGCTAATTCCAATTCGGAGCGACCAACAATACCTACCATTACTATTCAGTTTTCTTAATCAACTTAACAAAATGAGCATGCGTATGAATATTCCTGATTCTTGCATACGTTTTTCTAATCAAGCTTAACCCCCACAAGTTAAACGGTCCAAAAGATGTTAAAAATAATTAATTGAAATGAATGAGTTTTGCAGGTGGCAAACAATAATGGGAGTATATGTTGGGTGAATTTCATTAGAAAGGGAAACCAGTCAAAGGGTTTGCTGACACTCCCAGTTAAAATTTGTGATACGCAATAAGACTAGAAAATAAGGACAGGGCAGCTGTTGAAGTGCAAGCCACCAACTTCTCTCTCCTTTCAGTCCAATAAACCAAACCTAAAAAGTTTCACTTGCTTTGTAATACTTTACAAGCTAGGGTAACATTTGTTGCAGTGGAAAAACACATGTATTTACTTATTTATTAACCAGAAATTTTCTATTTCTGGTTTCATAGATTTGCAATTTTTTTAAAAATAATGAATTAGTGAGTTGTTACTTATGAAAATAATGCCATGCAAATTATTTTATTTTATTTTTAACTAAAATTTAGAATATTGAAAAAATAGTTACCTCAATACAAGATTAGAGAAGGTATCTGATCTTAATAAATACTTACAAGAGACTTGCAAATAACTTATTAATATGAGATCTTTAAATTTGAACTCAAGTCATGCATTTATTATGGCAGAATACAACTAAGGCGAGTTCAACTCTTGTTAGTAAATAATGTCATCTTGTAATTATATAGAATAGTTTTTTAAAGTTTTTGTGTGACAAATAAATGCATGTAAATAACATACTCTGAATAATGTGCTCTTAGGAATCAATTTTTTTTTTGTCTCTTTTTCAATCTTTTTCATTTAAAAAAAATAACAATTAAGCAATAAGTTATTGTCAATTAAAAAGACTTTAGACTCTAAAACTGCGCTCACTCTTGTGCGTATTAGTTGTGAACAAACCCATCTAGCTTTTACTTTAATTTCTTTGATAAGATTTATTTTGGATTATGATTGGACAGTGCATACTGCATATGACTCATGAGCTCTGAGAATCCAACCTAACTGTTGATGCTCTTGCTCACCATGTCCATTTAATGGAGTGTGGGGTGACTTGTTTCAATCATCATTTACCTTGTGTGCGTGACATTCTCAACTGGGATGTTGTTGGAACTGCGTTCCAGCAAAGTTCCCTTTAGCTTTTCGCTTCTTTTCTGTTTTGGGTGGTTTTTCACCCCGATGAATACCAAAAAATTAATAGAATTTTTTATTTTCTAAATTAGCATCATTTAACATGAAGAACAAAACTTGAATTCAATATTGGGAGAAGGGGGCTCTCTTCTATTTCATTTAATCTGTTATCATATGTCTATTAATTTAATTAAATGAGATTAAATCGAATTATAAATAACACATAACAACAGATTAAATGATATTGAAAGGAGATTTCTCTTTCTAAAGTTAGAGCCAAATTTTATTCTAATAGAAAGGATAAAGAAAGTGAGAAAAAAATAAAAGAATTTAATCAGTGTTTTAACCTCTTTTTACGTATAATAATACTACTTATATTACGGGATATTTAACTATTGGGATGCTAAAAAATATATTTAATTATAAAAAATCAGTTAAGTATTATAAAGATATAAACACATCTTATTGTTCATTGAAGTTGAGAGTGGTATTTTATTTTAAATTTAAAATAAAAAAGCACATACAACACATTAATAAACGAACTAAAAGCATAAGTAATTGTTAGTGTCATTTAAATACATTATTAACGACTATATGTCAGCCATTCAACATGAAAGGATACAATGATGGCTCAAAATTCTTTTTGATAGAAATTTGAATTCATTGAAAATATTAAAAAGGAGTGCAGAAAATATGCATATAGATTATAGAGTACAACTCATTTTGAAACATCATTACAGAACAACTTCCAACAACTTATATAAAGAGAGGAGAGGGGGACAGCATACAGTATTGTTGATTTGTTGTTAGTTTGCCTAGTCCTATGTGTAGGGGTGGTGCCATAGTAACATATGGGAATTGAAATGCATTTGGGGAAGAGAATTTTACATGACCAAGTCAAAATCTTCAATTCATGGGATGTGAACTGTTCCGTGTGGACTTTGTGCCATTCATATGATCCGATTGTAGAGAAATATGGGTGTGGATTGATCTGGTAGAATTTGTGTGTGATAAGGGTATGGTTTTGGATTCGATTGTGGAGAAATATGGGCTTCACAGAGTCCATATTAGAGGAAATTACGTGTTATGCTGCCCTCAAATATAAATCATTTGTACTTCTTAGTTGGGCTTCATAGTTGAGATTTTAGATTTACTTATTTAAAATTTATGTGAGGCTTATTGCACAGCAAAGTTAAACCGATAAATCTCCTTATCTTAAACACAGATTTTTTTTTTGGGTACAAATCTTAAACACAGTTTTATCTAAGAATTTTATTTTTTTATTTTTTGAATGTAGAGTTTAAACTCAAACAAGGCGAGAAAGGACACACCAAAGGCCTGATGGCAGAATTTTCTGCCAATAAAAGTTAACCATATCATTGATTATTGTTTTCTCATGCATATTTTTTGGGCTGAAATTTAGTCCTGAACCGAAATAATTGGTAACTATTTTTATTTTTTTATGGGTTAAATTGTGCTTAAAAAGAGTTGGGACAATTAAGGACTTATATCATGAGTGAGGCAAATTTCATTTCGACATCTGAACTCCGTTCGTGTTAAAGGCAAAACAGTAAGACTCTCTTCTTACAATGTTTACCTAGAATTCAACACGACTTAAGAGAAGCAGTTCGTTTTCATTGTGCCACCCCCATGCTAGAATTGGTAACTACTTGTTATTATAAAATAATAACAGTCAGTAAATAAAATGATTAACATGTAAGCTTGAAAATTTCGTAACCAAGTATTGGCGCAAAAGTGAATGATTTTGTCCCTATAAAATGGAATTGAAATGATTGGTGAGCGTAAGTCAGCCGGTATCTCTCCTGATCTTTACCAAGGAATTATGATCATGTGATGGGGATTCAATCCTCCACACCCCATTTCCCAATCCCTCTTTTGGTCCAAATGATTTAAAAAGAAATGAAATGGACTTTTATTGAACTGCTAATAATTGAAAGCATCCAGCTAATTGTAAAATACATTAGATCAGGAACATCATGAGATTTGTGAGAGTAAAATTGATTAAGCAAATCCTTGCTCCGCTTATTAAATCTACTCTCCCTGCATTATAATAATAGATGTAAAATTAATGAATACATGCATAGAATAATTAAACACTGCAATTACTATAACTTAATATGATTCGAGTAACTCACGAAATTATCTCGACCAGATGTGCATGCAGGTCGTCTTGGGGGAAGCTGCTGATGTGGAGTTCTCTGTTAAAAAAAAAAAAACATATATATAGAGGAAAATTTGCTAAATATTAAAAAAAATAAAAAAAGAATTAAAAGTCATTCATTAGTACTAAAACTCTAAAATATGTACCTGTAATTTTGGTCGCAGGGTCTCTACGGCTGCTGTAGATTGTTGATTCACTCCAGCACCTTGCTGTTGAGATTAGAAAATTATATTTTATAAAATGAACAGGTTTTTGGTATACATTTTACTATTTAATTTATTTCGATGGTTTTGGGATAATATTTTGTGTTTAACATATAAAAGCTAAAATGTACCTTGCATAATGCCCAGTCTGCTGAATCAAAGAATGCCCTTTCATGATCCTTTTAACCCCCAAAAAAAAAATTTTAAATTAAATTAGATTCTATTGGAACTTGTGAGTAAGAAAGTAAAACATGGATGTGTTATGGTATGAAAAAATGTGGTTTTTTAGTTTGGGCTTACTTTGGATATCAAAGGCTTCTTCTTCGGGACGAGCCCACCGTACTTCTTTCCGGTGGATGTTGTCTGATATTTAAATTGTTAATTCCAACCAAAAGAAATAAAAGAGAATGTTATATAAAAAAAATTAATAGATGTTATACTTTAAATTTTGGGGCCATATCTCACCGACCACCAAATAAAATTCTTCAATGAGAAAAATTATAATCATCACATATTTGTTAGTGGAAGAAAAGGTATTCATTGTCCAACAGTCAATGTTTGTCTAATGGAAAATGATTTTGCTAATGCTATGCATTTAGATCCTTCATTTGAATCCTACATATATGTAAGAAAATAATGCAGAAAGCTCAAATTACATATTTGTCAACTAAGACTAGGTCGTGATGTTCTGGTTTTCTTTACATAAAACTAGTCTATACCCCCCCCCCCCCCTTCCCCCATATTATACTTGAGCAACTTCATGAAACGCCTATAATAAAAGATTGCATTTGACTATTCTATCTTTAACCTATTAAAACCTAACCTACCCTTTGCTATCAAGCCTATCATCAAACTCAAAAAGAATATGTAACTCATCAAGCACAAATTACCCCTAAAAAAAATATTCGTGCACATAATAAATAATTGAAAAAGAAAATCCTTTGGCTTCACCTTCACTAGAGAGAGAAAGAGAGAATATTCGGGAAGACCTTAATTACAATCCTTTTTGAAAAAAAGATGAATTAATGATGGCCATGGGATTAGGGGAACCTCACGTTTGGGAGGAAACAGAGTTCACATGATTTGCTTGACAGCCCAACCGCCAGTTAGGCTTGTTTTGTCTTGTGTAGTGAGTTTTGTAAACTCTATCGGGACATCATTTTAGGTAGAGACCCCTTGAAACCCTATAACCGACAATTTTGGAGCTCCCCCAAAATATCTTCACGCTAAAATCTTCCATCCAAAAACTTAGAAAAAGAAAAAATATAAGCTTTTTATTTTAAAAAGTGTAAATATTAAGCACGTAAAAACTAATGACGATAAATGTGAGTTTAACAACTTACATATATCTCACTGATGAGTAATTGTAAAAAATAATATAAAAAACGTCACTTAGACATAACGAAATAAAAATAAATCAGAAGTAGGACATTCAGTTTTTATGTATAAAAGGAAAATGCTTCTTATATGTGATAATTTTTTTATTATACATAATAAGTTAAAATTTGAATTCATTATATAAGTAATAAAAATCACCACTTATCATTTCATTGATTATTACATAGTGATTTTGTATAAAATATAATAAATTTTAATTTTAACTCATTATGTGTAATAAAAAAATTACTATATAAATAATTAAAATTACCACTTAAGAGATATTCATCACTTATCTAAATTATCTAAATTATTTATTTTAAATTATACAAATATAATGATTGATGTGTAAACTAAAAATGAAAAAAGAGAGGTCAAACTCACATAATAGTCTATGTTATCTAAAGGCTTTTATCATTGACTCAAAATATATTGAATTTATAGATGAATTACTTTTTTTAATATAATAATATCTATATACAGAGCTAGATATATGAATAAATTATTAATTAAAATTTATAATTTTTTAATATATATAATTATTCATAAAAAATGATTTGATTAACTTTTTGTATAAATTTAAGTATTATTAATTAAAATTTATAAAAATTTAATATTTTAATATCAACTATTAATTTATTTTAATAATAAATTAATAAAAAAATCATAATTCATCCATAAATCGTCTTTTAAGTGGTCGATGTAAGACTTTTTCATGTCACCTGTAATTTGTTTCATATGACTGTTACCCGTAATTAGGCACCCAATACAATCTCAAAAACTTGGATACCCTTATGATAAACCGAATAAAAAGTACATGGTACCACCATGCTGCAAAAAGAGTACATGGGTAGTATGTAATATACACAATGGAAAATAGACACGTGCACTTATGTCAATCAATCAGAAATTGACAGTTAGATTTGCCGTCCGATTGTATTCCCTTTTAATTGTGGCAGCATTTCCTTTACTTGTGGTGGCAGCCTTGTTGCAAATTTGCAATGCCACGCCACACAACAAACTACAACATTATTCACTGCTGTGTGATTGCTAAATATCATTTAGCACTACTTAGTAGTTGCTGTCAGAGGAAGCTTCGTTTTCCTAATTCACAGCATCACTAATGAAATGTAACTGGTTTTCATATTTTTAAGTCATATATAATAATGTTGTGATATTATAAGAAAAATACATTAAGACAGAAAAATTATAAAGATATTCGAGTATGTATCCAACAAAAAAAAAAAAAAAAACAATAGAGGAGAGGTTGGGGTTAGGTTAGGTACCTCAACGTCCGGGGCAGTGAAATAGTCTTCCCTGTTGCACTCTGCCATCTCTGTTTATCTGTTCAACAAAATCAATTGTTCACCCATAAATCAAAAACTAATCTTTCAAGTTGGAATATTAATTTATGAAATGTAACCTTCAAATTGAGTGCAAAGAGAAGAAGCCTCACGCACAGAAGAAGAAAGAAAGGAAAACTAAGAGAAAGAGAGAGAAGAGAATAGCAGCAGGGCACTCTCCCAATCAAGGAAGGAATATCTGCAAGTAAATCGTTTACAGGCATGATGGCCAATTATAGCGCCAGTGAAACCCCACAAAAAGTAGAAAAGAAGGCATAAAAAAGGGTGGATGTTGATAATTACCTTGTGGTAAGAGGAAGGTAGAGATGCAGGGAAGAGAAAGCAAGAGAGAAAGTCTTAAAGAGGAAAAAATAAAGACAATGGGCTAGATGGAGTTTGAGTGAGAGGGTTAGACAAGAATATGCATCCACTGCACATGCCAAGAGATTACATTACATGCATTTATATTAGGAGAGGCTGACAAGGAAGCTACCAAATAGGCATAATAATAATAAGCATTTATATTTGGATCCTATTTATCAAAATATCCAATCCCAAACAATTTTATATTATATGATGGGTAGATGAGATGATGTGGTATCAGGACTTTGTGTGTTTGTTTTCTGATGGATAGAAAGCATTAATTTTCTTTTTCCTTTTGAAATTTTTTTTTCTCTAAAGTAGGCAAAAGACAATAAATTATGACCAGATTCAATAAAATTATAATTCTTGTGTTTTATTTTTAAATTCAAAGGGCCTAGATGAATGACTAAGAGCTATATTGCCATTGGATGTTCTGGTTTAAGACGTTGGGATATCACCATCAATTGGTCCATCTCACACCCCCAACGTACAATTTTCTCACGTGTCCATCATCCACATTACCGACACTTCCTGACTTCCAAGCCTATGTATTTACGCAATGTAATATCTATGAATTATTTCTTTCTCTTTTTTACAATCTTTTTTTTTATTATCGTTTTTCTAATCAAATTTATGGACATTATTATTTGTAGTAATAGTATGCCTCCTTATTGGACGTGTTTTGCGCTTGCCACTTTTCCATAGAAAATAATTTTACATATATAACTATTTTCTTCACAATTTATGAACATACAAGTAATTTTTTTAATTTGAAAACATACAACTAGTTTTATCAGTAATAGAAAAGTAAATATAAATTTTTTACCCAAAAAAGGAAAGAAAATATAAAGTCAAATAGAATATATGGGGAAAATTGTTATGATATGTTAACGAGTATAGTATTTAAGATAAGTTTTAAATATTTATTGAATTTTAATTATTTTTAATAAATGTTTAAAGTTCTGTTAAATATAATCAGTAACAAATAATAAAATGTTTGATAAATACTATACTCAAGAAAAAATATATAAATACTAGAATAATGTCTGAGTAAATTCTATAATTATGCTGAATTGAGTTTTTTTTTCCTGTTGGGTATCACTAATGTAAGAGTTGATTTACTTAAGAGAGGAAGAAAAATATATTCTGAAAATTACAAAATCTCATACAACAACTGCCTTTTTCTTACAAGCCTCTCCTACTTATATTATTCACTCATTTTACTCTATCTTATAATTGGGATTGTAGAGCTAGTTTCACCATAACGTCCACCTGCTATTTATTAATGAGCATTGAACAGTTGACACAGGGGAAGAAGATATTAAAGAGTAAAATTATATAGTGTGATTGATTTAAATAGTACATAATCATTGTCCTATCTAATCCCATGTCCTTAAATTTAATTGCAAATAAATAGCTCTCACCACTCTGAAAAATTCCATTGCAAGTACCAACTATATGTAAGTGACAGTGAAACTTCACCAGCGGAAATATAAACTATAAATTACCCCCTCGTTATAGAATTTGTGCGTATTTGATTTACAGCTGATAAATTTAAGTTTAGTTAAAAGTGTATTTATAAATTTTAATTTGATTAAAAGTAAATTTATAATAATATAATTTATGTTTTGAAACTTTTATTTTAAAATTGAATTTAATAAAATAAATATTATTTGAATAAAATATTAAAATTATTTTTAAAGTAAAATTAAAAAATAAAATACTTTTCAACTGATTTTTACCAATGAAAAAACACAAAATTTGTGCTTCTTCTATAACTGAGTTTAGAGGTTATTTTCGGTTAAAGCCAATGCAAATTAAAAATATCCAAATAACGTTAAACTTCTGTTTGAAGATTTAAGAAATACTTTTGGGCAGCCAAACGGAAATCCAAACAAGCACTTAATCACCCGTTTTTAGTTTTTAATACATTAAGTTTCGATAAAGTGCATCTTTGACAGCAACGAGTAAGTTTTTTTCCCCCTTAATATATAAACAGAACGAAAAACAAAGGCTAAGAGTGTGTTTGGGTACACATTTGCAACACCAAACGTCAATTTCTCGTCCTCGAATGGAAGAAAAATTTTGTTTGGATAAAATTTCATTTATACTATTACAACATAATACTTATCTCTAACTGCCATTAGAGTGAGGCAAGATTTTCTTATTTTTGGATTATAATTTTATCCGCTGAAATTTTTTGTCTCTAATATTCATTTTATTAAACTTATTTTTAAGACAAAAATTATTAAATATAAATTATGTTATTACAAACTTATTTATAATTAAATTTAAATCTATAAAATCAAATTAAATCAAACTTAAGTTTACAAATTCTAATTCAAACACACACGTTAACTCTTAAAGAATAAGACACTTGAACTATCAACAAATAAGTATTTATTTGAGAAACAATGAGCCCAAGTCAACCTCTGAGAGAGTTATTACAGTCAATGTTTCAAACTCCTCAAAATCTAAAATTTAAAACACAATTTGTTTTCTTTTTTAAACTTTGGTTTAAAAATGGAATTTCTTTTTGGAATTGATATTATTTTCCTCCAAGGTCATTGGAGAGGGTTGCTATTTGCTATAGCCCATATGTCTAGAAATAAGGGTGCAGGCTAGCAACAACAATAGACTCCCCCTTGTTAGGTTGTTCTGGTTGAGCAAGCATGACAATCAATTTTGAGATGACAGATGGAATGAGAAAGGATAAGAAGTAAGAACTTCAACTTTGCTTCAAAAACCTTTTCAACATATGAAGTGCCAATAGTGCACTTGCCACTATGATTGGTTTACAAATTTCACCCTATATTTCCCTATTTTACATTTGCAATAAGAATGGCACACTATGTTGCACTATAATTTGACTTACAAATGATCACCTATTCCTTATTTTACATTTGCAGGCACACAATTTCTTTCTTTGAATTTTATTCTTCCTATTATCAACTTACTGTGGAATCATTGTTATTTGTAAAACTTAGTTGTATCTGTCAAAGTTGTTTGACAGTTAATCTTCTAATGCTTGATTTGTTCCAGAGTTTGGACAGAAATTGAATGCTTGACATCACCAATATGGAGTTCATGTTCACCCATTGGGATTCTTCGAATCCCAAATTCATCCACAATGGATAGGTGCTTGCACACATGAACACCAACCTTGACTCGCTGCTTTGAGCCAGCAGGTACATGGACTTTGTGGAAGCTCACCAACTGTTTAATTGCTGACCATTTTCCAGCTGGTGGCTGTGAGAAAATGAGAAGGGTATGTGTCCCATCCATTGAGCCTTCGTTTTTCACATCAACAAGGAACCCCACCTCCAATGCACCACAATTGGCATGACTGACCCTCACTGCTTTGTTTGACAAGGTTGAGTTTGTGAAGGCACTGAGGCTTGCAAAGGGCACTGAGGCCTCTTTAGGAGCAAGTGCTAAGCTGTGGGTGAATCTGGTGTAACTCAAACCATGCCCAAATGGGAATACCACTGGGCCCTTGTAGAATCTGTAGGTTCTGCCTGGGTACCCAGATGCTGGGTTTGGACGCATATCCATGTTTGTCATGGGCACCTTAGCTACATAGTCCTGTGGGTACCATGTCATAGGTAGCCTCCCTCCTAAAACAGAAGCCCAAACAAAAACAAAAAAAGAGAGTCAGATATAACAAAACTTGAAGTGTCCATTCTTTCATGATTATTGTATAATAGTGGTGTGTGATTAATGAGAGATTCTTATGTATTTTGGGAATACTACACTAACATGTGACACGGCATAACTATACATGCAATTAGATTAAAAATAAAATATTATTAAATTAGATGATGTCGGTTGCTAAACTGTTGAGATAATGTTACATATATGTATTTTTCGTGATTACTCTACCTGGGTTAGTTGTGCCAAAGATTACATCAGCTATGGCAGTTCCCCCAGCTTGGCCAGGATAACCAACCCACAAAATGGCACTAATCTTGGGATCATTTTTGGCGAATGTGACATCAACAGGGCCTCCAGACATGAGGACCAAGACAACTGGGCCTCTGGAGGCCCTGGCTACCCTTGACACAAGCTCCTGTTGGTGACCTGGTAAGAGAAGCCCAACCCTGTCCCTGAATTCTGCTTCTATGGACTGGTCAAGCCCCACTACTAACACCGTTGCATCTGCCTGCCTGGCTGCAGTCTCTGCTGCTCCAAATAGATTGTTTCCACCACACCCAACATCCCTACATCCTGCTTGATGAATGGTCTTAACATATCTTGCAATCCCTTGTAAAGGTGTCGTATAACCACATGCCACACCTACCAAAAAAACAAAAAAAAAAAATGTACAATACAAAGATGATCAATAGAAATTAGAAATATGATCTTTGGTTTATTATAAGAGTTATGTTCATATAAATTAAACCTTATACATAATAACATATTTATCATTAAATTTTATAAAATGTATGTATTTATAATTTTAAATTATGTTTTGAAAGGTAGATATTAGGCATAGGATTCACATGAATCCGAATTTATATTACACTACTGTTATCATAAAAAGGGGTTAAATTAGTGAACACTAACCAGCGTAGTTTCCTATCATTGTAACAGTCACGTCCGAATTGGGTCCAATGACTGCTACGGTGCGTTGACGCACAGGAGATAGTGGCAGGGAGTTTCCTTTGTTTTGTAGCAGGACTATGCCCTGTCTAGCTGCCTGAAGGGCCAGTTGTTGATGGGCCGGGGTGCACACGTCTCTTGGGCCCAAGTTACCGTATGGTTGGGCCGATGGTTCGCCATCGAACATGCCCAATCTTATTTGGACAGTAAGAAGGTTGGCCAAGGCAAGGTTGAGATCGTTCTCCGACATGAGCCCTTTCTTAATGGCATCATCGGTGTGGAGGGCCAAGAATGGCCCACAATCCAAATCCAGGCCTGCTTTAAAGGCATCTGAGGCTGCCTCTTCGGGTGTCCTTGTGTAGTGTTGGTTGTCATAGAAAACTCCAACTGAGTCACAGTCCGACACTATGTACCTATTTTATTTTAATATAAAAAGCAACAATATATAATAACAAATTAGAGTGTAAAGTGAACCCCAAAAGCAAAAGTGAAGGAGAAATGGTGAAATTGAGTAAGAAAAAATTATTATTCTATTTAACGCCTCAGCTATAAGCTATGGTATTAAAATTACAGTTAAAATGAGAAACAGTGATAGCCCAAAAGTTGATGACAACTTTTTCTTTTGTTGGAAAGCATTTAAGTTGGAGAGATGCGTAGTTTCATATTGGACTGACCCATTGAGGCCCCATTGGCCACGGATGGTGTTACGAAGGAGATCAGGGTCAGCACATGTGGGCTTGCCATTCACCTGATTGTAGGAGCACATCACACTCGCCACTTTCCCTTCCAACACGCAGGCTTTGAATGGTACGTCATATGTATCCGCCAAGTCCTGCTTGCTCACCTGCATGCATCCATAGCCCAAAGGCTTTCAGTTTGGGTCCATCCCTGATCATGCATCATGATATGAATTATAGGAATGGGTGTTCGATTAGCTTATTCTATGTTGAACATAATTTATAATTAAAATTTTACTCAGAAATTATTGGGGAAAAAAAGGGTGACATTTTCCTTAAAAATAATCAAAACTAAATATGATAGTACATCAAAAGAATTTTTCATGGATAGATTTAGCTAAATTTCAATCCAACTTTTCCATTAAAGTTACATCGACAAGGTACACCATAATCAATAACAGAGAAACGAAAACGTTTTCTGGTGCATAAGTGCTGATTTGGTAGTTTGAATGGCATCGCTGTCACTTATCCAAACTAATTGCAAGTGGCCGCAAGTCCTTATCAACACTTGCATCACTTCCACTTTAATGAAAATCATTTTTTTTCCTCTTGCAATAATGGAAGCTACTTATTTGGACCAAAAAAAGGAGAATGATAAAAGCCAAAGAGAGCTCTACTTTATAGCCTTGCTTGCTCAATATAGATAGGTATATATACATATATGAGTGTATGTCTATGTGGCATAAGTAACCAATAAAGAAGGCACGGACGCACATGAAAAGTGCGATCAATGCACACATAAGGGTAACTAACTGCCTAGTGCCTACCAACTGGGCTTAGCTCCAACAATTGGGTCGGTGAAAATTTAAATAAAGGAAAATATAATTTAATTATAATAAAATTTAAATAATAAAAAACATAAGGCTCCCTTTTGCTGTAATATTTATGTGTATATATAATTTAAGAAATAATAATTAAGATTTGTCCATACATACCTTGGCATTGAAATGAAACCTGTCTACACCATTCCAGTTGTCAAGGTCATAGGCAGTGTAGTGTTTACAACAAGCGGCAACCTTGAGCCGGTTACCTGCACCGTCACCTTGGAGTCCTCGGACATAGCTGGCGGCGTATTTTGCGGCCAAAATTGGGTCTTCGCCAGGAGTTTCCTGGCCACGGCCCCACCGAGGGTCACGGAAAATGTTCACATTAGGGCTCCAATACGTCAAGCCAGCCATTCCACCATTGTACATTGCTCTTGCTTCATCAGACACCACCTGCATATGAATATAATTCTTTCATTCATCCAATTGAATAATCCATTTCCTTATTCTAAAAAGAAAGTTCTTTTTATTTATTATTTTTGGTCTTTTCTCTATGTCATTTGGCGAAACTACCAACCGGAATAAAAAGAAAATAACATTTGGTGCTAAGAAACAAGCAAACATTACATCTGTGTCATTTTCTGGAATCCAAATGTCACGTAGTCTCATCAATACCTCCAAATGAATATCGAGGGCTTTATCTTTTCTTCCAAGATTATCGAACGTTAAGAGAAGGACTTCACCAATAACATCGCATGTGTGGTTAATGTGATTTAGGTTATTATTGGGTCTCATTGTTACAGCAAAAGCAACTTGATGTCTTTTGCAAGCATCAGACATCTACCCCGGGACCAAATAAAAAAAAGACGTAATGAATAGGTCCACGCAAGTTTTTTTCAACTTGCAAGTAGGTATTGGCGGGCAACATCAAACACCTAGTGTTTGGTCAATTATTCGCTAAACAATAATTTAAGAAAAGATGCAAAGAAGATTGATTTTTATGCTTTATGGGAAGATGATTGATTTTTATGCTTCAATAACCATAATTAATTTTTGACGGGAAATCCTTGTCTATATTACTTGCTATTTAACTGAAGACAACAAATTAATAAATGAAAAGGGTCTATTAATTGCCACCGAAAGTTAATTACAATCTTAATACATACGCATTTAATTAATTCCGTCAAGATAGACAAAACCTCGGGAGAAAGAAAAAGGACAGCCAAAACTACCATCTGATGACGCTGTTGCTTTCGTATCGTTAATGAAATAATGGCGTGATGGACTTTCTCTTAGCGACTGGCAGGTGACAAAATAAGTTGATGCATGATTTCTCAACATCATCCTCATTTCCTAAGGATAAATTTGAATTCTATTTTTTATATTTATTATATTTATTTTATTAATTAAATTATAACATGTATTTATTAATATATTTTTTACTCTCTTTTTTAAATATACATATATTATAACTTAATTAATAAAATAAATATAAATATAATAGACATAAAACAATAAACATAAATTTGGTCCATTTTCTAAATCGTATAAAGTGGAACGATTGACAGATTTCATATATTCCAATGCATGAAAGTAAGGCACATTGCACATGACATGGTACACAATTTCCATGTAAACCAGCTAAAACAACTGACTGGCGAGTAGTCGAGTACCACCATATTTTTAATTACAATCTTTTTCCTTTTTCATTTTTATATACACAACATTTTTTTTTTATTTGGATGCGAATCAAACCAAAAATCAGCAACAAAAATGAATGGTTTTTTTTTTCTCAAATGATTGGATAGTAAAAACAAATAATTGGTAGTTAATTAATAGTTTATAATTTACGAAAACAACTTTTTTTGTCATCATTCAGATGTTTTGATAATTATAATTTAAATTAAAAACTTGAGCCCCACTTTTAGATACCTTTCGATTTTTATTGAGGACTCAGGACTTGATTAGATTATTACTGAGTCAAAATTCATTATCTGAAGATTAAAAGATTCCAAATTCATTAGATCAAACTAAAATAAAACTTATGGAAAAAAAAGCATTGTTGCACAATAATCATGCAATAAGATTTTATAAATTGAAATCAAGTGTGGGGAATTCATTTTATGAATTTAATTCTTGCACATAAATCATTTCATTTATCTAAAGGTAACATACGAAAGAGAGACGTGAGAAGGTTACTTTATACTCCTATAAAAGCTATTGACCCCATTTAGCTAGTGTCTGTATTCCAAAGACAATATGTTATGTTATTATGCATTGGTAAATGGATAAATGATTAATTTAATCATCAATGTCCAGAAAGCCAAGGAATCTACTTTTGATCATCTATTAGCTAACTAATGGATGAAATGAAAAGTTGATATCGGATTAATGGGGTATGATGAAATAATAATAATAATCAATTAATCTCACCCGTCCAATTTCCTGCCATAGTGACTGATTGAAGGAAGCAGCGGTGGTGATGACCTGAGGGAAGCTGGTGGCGCCGGGGAAGGCCCCACCGAACTTGGTGCCGGGCCCTGCATTGGAGACGCCGTGAAGCGCCTCCGACCACCACTCGTAGCCCTGGATACCGAGCCTAGGCACCGCGATGGCATTGTTCACCACTAGCCTTATCTTCTCAGCCAATGTGAGCCTCCCTATGAGGTCCTGCACCCTCACGTGGATAGGCACGTGCGTCTTGCAGAACTTGAACCCCCTCGTCAACCCGTTTTTAGGGTCACATGCAAACGGCACCCTCCCTTCCCCAACCCCTAGTAAGGCCAGTGTCACACAAATCACTAACCCAAAAGCCACTAAGCTTTTGCTTTTGCAACAAGCCATATGGATATATATGGAGCTTGTGAATGAGAATGAGATTGAATGGAGTGAGGAGTGATGGAGAGTAGAGTGTGTCTATAAATAGAGGTGAGTTGCGTCTTTTAAAGGGTTTGGGTGACAATGGGGTTAGAGAAAAGAAGGTTTCATGATTAGGTTTCCACGTCAATGAATTGAACCATTGGATATATCATATATATCAAGCTTATAACGATTGAGAACTAAACTCGAACAGATATTTTACTTTAGGGAGAGAGCGAGTGAGTCAATGTAACACGTAGTTAGGCTCAGTGGGTGGTCACCGGGTTGGTCCCTTTGGGAACTAGCTATCATGGTAGTGGTAGATGCCAAATAAATCAATTAACTATATTATATGCCATAACTTAGGAAGATAGATATATAAAGAAAAGGACAAAAAAACAAGAGAAAAGGGCTGTGTCTATTTTTTTTTAATTTATATATTTGTTTATTTTTAATCTTTTTGAGAAGTGAATTAGAGTTGTGTTCACGGACGAGAGAATCTCTCGCTTTCTTACTTTTACTGCACGCTTGGGCTTGGGTTATAGCCAACCAGGCTTTCTCGTGTGCATGTTTTTTGCATTCACAAGTTTACAATTCCACAAGCTAGGCTGCTATTTTGACTATTAATCAAACACTTCGCTCTCAAGAGTTAAATTAATAACCATAATTCCATTGACATGTACGTTAGAAAACTACACAAGTCAAAATATTTGACAGTGCATGCCTGAAGGTTCTCCCCCCCAACCAAATACAATGACTTCAAACCGTTCAAAACTCCTTGTTGCTGGGTGTTTTACAAATGTCCCATGAAAACGCTTTTCACCCCCGTGATGTAACTGGAACTGACTAAAAGCACTATAAAGAAAGATCAAATCCCGTGACTCCATTTAAAGAAAATATGAGTTTTTGTCTCTTTTACTGCTGTTTCTTCCTCCCATATGCAACTTGCAACTTGCAATTACGTCGTGCTGCAGTCTTTTTTATTTATTTTTCTTTTACTATATATATCAACGTTGAGTGCGTTTTTAATTTAGAGACTTCTCACTGTTCTTTTATAAAATATACACAATAGCTTAACCTCATTTCAACTTTTTTTTAACAACTCTGATTATTCTTCACAGGTGGTTAGAACAAGACATTATTATTCTATTATTCTAAGATTACGGTCATCCTTACCCCACAAAGAATGCAATTGAACAACATTATGATGTTATATATATGCATGCATGTAAAAATTCTATGCCAACCTTTAAGGGGTCCACATGCTTTGAGAAGTATAGATATTGATTAGCATATAGACATTTAGTAAACATGATTCGATAAGGGGATTGACAAATGATATCCATTATATATATATTTTCAAGTGCAATAAGAATAATTGAGAATAAATAATATGTCCCTCTAAATTTAATTAAAACGTTCCAAATTTGAAAATTAATATCATTGACCAAAAAATTGTAAAACAAGGCTGTTAACTTCCTATCATTTCTTTTTTTTTTCTCCATTAAAAAAGATGAAGAAAGAGGAAGTGAGCTACCTCCAATTGTAATCCATATATATGATAGCCTACCAACTGTCTAGAGTATGACATGTGAGATCCACAAGCAAGATTCCCAGTCCCACATGCTACCGCTGTCTCAATACAATTAACAAATATTTAATCAATAGTGGAATACAGTTTCTTGAGGTTAAATTTTGATTTTTGAAAAAGATTATGATCATCTATGTTGAATATTTTTTAAAAGTAATACATATCAGATTGGAAATTAAATGAATTAAGTAAATCATTCGTGCATGAATGTGGCAAAACAAATAAAATAAGAAGGTAAAAAAAAATAGTAACGACTGTACGTAATGGTTTAGCCTCTTTTTTTTTCAATAAACGTACAGGCTAAACCTTTTCAAGTCCAAACTCCAAACTAATAACCGAAAGCTATAGGTTTTTCGCTTTGTGCCTTATAAAAAATCAAGAGAAAAAGAACAAAAATCAGAATGATTGCTTCTGTTAGCACTTATTTATTTATTAGTGAATCATATAAAACGAAAATCTGTCAAACTCCTCATGCCAGTGATGCTAAACCAAACCTGTTGCAAAGATAATTCCATTAATTTGAAGCACAATTTGGCATCATTCCGTTTGAAATTAAACACATTAAAAAATCATGGAATGGACCTTTCGATTTATCATTTTCGTTAATTCTGAAAATGAGCAGATATGATCCATTTTAAATGATAAGATTGTGGGATTAACAAAAGGTTGAATATTTTAGAACCTTCAAGTGTTACGTGAACAATTTAACTTTTGTTTTTGTTTCCCTTTCGGTCATCATCTTGTTTCTATTATACCAAATCCTTTCTCTGCTTTAAATGGCATCCCGTTGTTATCTTTATTTAAGCAAAGCTAAAGGATTTTTCTAAAATGGTTATATATACTGTTCTCTCTAGTTTCCAGTTAAGCATAAAGCACTGATTATTGAAATATTTTTGTGTACACATAAATTTACTATTTCATATTTATATATAAGAGATAAAAAATTAAAAAAATAATAATTTTTGTTGATAAATAAATTTAGTAAGATTCATTTATCTTCTTTCTTTAATTTTTTATTTTTTATATATTAATATGATGTGACATCCAAGAATATCTGTAGAATATATAGATTAGCGGGTAAATGAAAACAAAATTGGAACAATGAAAGGCCACCGAAGGCTTTTTCGGGGGAAGCTTCAACTTGAAGCATAGTACAAGCAATTATGGTATAATCCTTTTATAGTTGAAATTTTGTTGTACCATGGTTTTTGGTTTGAGGGCCCATCATGCATGTTGTATCATCTTTCGTAAGTGCATCACTGATCTCCCGCCAAACCAAAAAGGGAATAACAGACAACTAAGAAAAGGCCATAAATGCTACCAAGATGAGGGGGAAAACCTAGTAAGTAGTAACCGTATCTTAGCATTTTGATAATGTCATATTAGCACACCAGTTAATAATAAATAGAAAGATAAAGAAAGGAATAATCTATCTGTATGTGAAAATTAAAGTAATTATGTAAAGTATAAACGACTCAAATTTTATTTTTTTTTCTTTTTTTTAATATAAATTTTTATGGTTTTGTATTTAACAACTCAAAATCCTATGATCAATATTAAATCAATTATACATTTTATTATTATTTTTCTTGAGTTGAATCAATTATATATTTTAATGCAGGTCATTTTATAATTTTTAAATACTTTTCATATAAAATTTTAATAGACATTAATTAAATTAATGGTCACTGTTGATTTTATCGAATTTTTTCTATATAATTTTCTTATCACTTTTTAAAAATTAATCATAAAAATATTTATTATTAAAATAATCTTGTAAAGTACTTATCAAATTGCAAAACATTAGCTTCCACTAGCATTGGTGCATTCAAAATAAATCTACCAAATTTTCATTTGCTAATTAATTTTTTTTTACAGTGTAATAACAACAATGCTACATACACACTTACACACATATTATCATATTACCTCACATTTGTATAATTTTTACTATCTAACTAAAACTAAATCAACCTCATTTTCTGCATATATACACTTTAACTCTATCATATATATAGATGTGAGGGAAATGTGTGTGATATTGATGTATTACTAGCATTTTTCATGTACTAATTAATATTGAATTAATTGTGAATTTAAGAACTTGCTTGTATGCATATATCCAAATGATTTTATGAAGAAACAAAGTTCAAAACTAATATGTGTTAGTGTCTATCCAAAAATGATTGGTTACAATAAAAGTAAACGGCGATTCTAGGTAAATATTATCCGTGATGTTGTCGGATGTTTCAATTTTGGAGTCATTACTTTGAAAATAATTTTATCTAACCACTACTCCAATCTAAAATTACGTGAGAAATTACTTTTAAAAAAATGAAATATGTTTGTGTCTTTGTTTGTTTCCTTCTTGCACGCAACAATTAAAACATGGGTCACCAGGTTATGATGTGTGGGACCATATTGTTTAACAGAATTTACAGAGACCATATAACTGATTCAGTCAGATGTCACCAACGGACACTTGCAAGTTGCAACTAATTTCTTGAATATACTTTCCACTTGAAAACCTTGAAGAAAATAGATAAGACACTAAGAAAACTTTTTTCTCGTAATATTTGGTTAATTTTGTGTCTTTCACTCTTTCAATCATGATTCATGGAATCGTCCGAAAAAAAAAATGATTCATGGAACATGAAAGAACCTGATACTCAAGAAAAAAAAATTCATTTAAGCCTTTGTAAACCCAGATTAACAAGATCTTTCCAGTAAAAAAAAAAGATCTTTAGAACTAACTATAGAATTGATTGCAGTTTCACAACTCTTTTTTTTTTTCAAATATTTTGGAATGTTGTTCCTTATCTGAATTTAAATCCTCCTCGAGCCATTTTTGGTGTTGTTTATTAAATTCCTTTAACTTTTGTGTGTCTCTAAAGGAAGGAATCGGATAAAATTTCTTGCATTAGTGGCAAAGAATGAAGCTAGATGAAGGAAATCAGTTTGCCCAACACATAAGCAATTTGAGAGTCCAAACCCAAAAATAATTTATCCAAAATTTCAAATTATGAACCACATTCTTAAGTAAGAACACGCACGCATGTGATCAATGTTTATATATATGGAACGTAGGTAGTGAGATGAATGTTTATTATAAGATATGAGATAAGTAAATTTTAATTATTAGATTTTATATAAATGATCAAGATTAGAATATATATGCATGTGATTTTTTTAAGTGATCACATGATCTTTACGTAATTTTAATCTTGATCATCTATGTATGATTATATGGTCAAAATTTATTTTTCTTATAATAAAAATTTCTCTCACTACATATATACCCTATATATATATATATATAATCAATCATCCGTTAAACCAAATTTAATTAATAAAAATAAAAGAAGAAAAGTATCCTTTCTATGTATGATGCATACTTTAAATTTAGTTATTTGTGAAAATATTTATTTTATAAAAGCATGTATATGTACTTTAAATTTAATATATAATTAGCGTAAATTTGTAACACTATCAATAAATTAAATTATACATACTAAAATTAAGTATTATATTCATAGGTGGCTGCCAACATGTATCATATTCACGTTTGAGTATAAACTTTCATGCATGACAGTGTTGGCTACGTCCGGCACTGTGCAAAGAGATAGAGAGAGGAAGAAAGCGATAAGAGGGAGGGGATAGATAGATTGTCGAGGTGGCAAAGAGAATGGGCCTGAACACACCCAACTGGATCATAAATAAAATGGACCCACAAATTAATCCTATCCCTTAAGAGTTTTAATTTTGACCAAGCTTTTTGGATGAGAACAAAACAATAGCTACATGCACTAATGAAACCAAATCCATCTTTACATGGCTACTACTTGACTACTTTGGATGGCTCATATCAGATAGATGAGAACCAGAACCACCTCAGCAGCGGATAATAAAAAGCTGCTCTAACTGTCTAACCTACAAAATACAAACAGTGGCATGGTATAAGCATGGTGTAGTTGCTGATTGATTGGGTGTACATTCTTATCCTTAAACCCAAGTGTCGTGAAGACATTGCTTTTCCATAAACTAGCTAACCAAATGGAATCTTTCTTACATGATGAAGTTAAATCATGTTAAATTTGAAGGATCAATAATTTATTAATTACATGGTTTTAGATTTTATCAATTATTGTTCACCACGTTTCTTTAATCTAACACTTTTGAGTTTACTTTTCAAAAGTAGAACTTCTACCTAACTAGTAACTTTAAAGCTATCTTCTATCATATTTTCTAAAATTCAACAATTTTCTGTTCAATGTTCTGTTCTCAATTACCATATATGTTTCTACGAACTGCAGTCATCAAATGCAGCTAATACTAGTATATTGGTTTGCTTCTACTATATCCCAATCGAATATAGTGGGGCCCTTCTTGATGGAAAATTGGAAGCCAAGTCTAAGAATATTGCAAGGAACGTCTTTCTTTTGTTTTTTGGTCAGTACAAGGAACATCTTTGAGAGTCAATCAAATCATAGTAGTTAAAATATTGAAATTGTGGTATTCCGTATCCATTTTACAAAGAGGATTACTTGGGATAACCAATTGGCAAGAACCTTTACATTATCCATGTAGTTTGATTTTATCTTACGCCACTTTCATTTTTTTCAAAAAATCTGAGCTTCTAGATGTTACAGGTCATTGCTCAAATCACCACAAAAATACATTAAAAAAATTATTTTTTGATTCTTCTCCTCATGAAATGATAAAGATTTTTATGTACAAGTAGACGATTTGTTGCCTGAATTCAATCCCTGAAGAGGTAGCGGCAGACCAATAACTGATTAGTGTGTGACTGCCAACCTTATTTTTTGGATCTTGGATTCTTTGCAGCATTCCAATAATACTTTATAGAACGTTTTAAAACCCAAGTCCTAGCAGATAGAAACGAGTACAACCTTCTTTATGGGCCAATTGAACTTCGGGCTGCCACAAAGTTAGTTCGGACTAGTACGTAGGTAGCCCAACCCGCCCGCAGGTTGCAAGTTAAACAGGCAAGCTCGCTAGCCTTTTTTTTTTCTTTCTTAAAGGACTGAAAAAAAAACCCATTATTTGACATGTAATACCTTTAAAATAAAAGTTATTTCCAGTGTCCTAGAACTATAACACCCTCATCCAAAATGCATAGGTTATGCTACAGGTAGACCAAGTATGAGTATACTGTATGCATGCTTGTTAAAAGAGCAACATGACAAGCCTACATGGCAATTGGTTTTCACTTGAAGGATTTGCATGAGAAATAATAGTATTGGACAGAAGTAAATACAGCGGCCTTACTGGAATGTGAGAGAAACAAAATGAATATATTTGGCTTGTATTAATTATCATAGTTTACTAAAGGAGAGATATTTTTTTCAATTTAGAAATGGTTTTTTTAATTTTATCCAATTAATTTTTTGATCAGGTTGTTGGGTTGAACCGGTCTATTTTGGGCCAAAAAGCTTGAAATTAATCTATTTTGAATTGAGTTGAATTAAAATCACTAACATATTTAATAACGCTTATTTTTTTAAAAATATTTTTGAAAAAAAAAATCTCCCTAAAACTTTGGATTATAAATTATTTTAAATACAAAATCAACTAATCCAAATATGATATTAATTATCCAGCCCGTTTTGACACCCTATCCGTCACATCAGCTGAGGATTGGATGGAGAAGAGACGATTTTGCTTATATGTAATTTCAACCGCTTTCCGTAAACCCCAAAAAATATGTAACCGTAGCTATAAAAGTAGGGGCCAAATTTCAATTCCGTTTAAATCAAGTAACAACGTTTAGGGCCAGACATCTGCAGATATAAATAAACAAACACCTCAATAAAGGAGATGATAGTTTATTACCCAAAAAAAAAAAGATAGTTTTGGAAAAGGTGTTAATGTTGATTCTAAAAAATGCTTAAAAGCTTTTATTATAGATACAACATCATTAGAAACAATCCTAATCACACATGTCACAGAGCTACGCTACAACTAGCAGCCATTTTCATCATCGTCAATGTAACAACATGGTTACAGCTTGCTCCTCTTGACAGGCCCCATCTCCTTTGCCTTTGTCCTCAGCAAATGCTTCTGTATCTTCCCAGTAGCTGTCTTTGGCAAGGGTCCAAACACAATTGATTTTGGGACCCAATAAGCAGGCATCTTGGACCTGCAGAACTTAACTATATCTTCAGCTAGACGCTGCTCATTAGTACTATCCACTCCTTGCTTCAATGTCACAAACGCACAGGGAGACTCACCCCATTTCTCATCTGGCCTTGCAACCACTGATGCCTCTAGTATTGCAGGATGAGAGTACAAAGCATTCTCTATTTCCACACTGCTGATATTTTCAGCACCAGAAATGATGATGTCCTTTGACCTGTCCTTAATCTCTATGTATCCATCTGGATGCTTAACAGCAAGATCCCCAGAATGAAACCATCCATTTGCAAAGGCCTCCTCATTAGCCTTTGGGTTCTTTAAATAGCCTTTCATCACAGCATTACCCCTCATCACAATCTCACCAATGGTAGTACCATCAGCAGGAACAGGCTGCATGGTTGTTGTGTTCACAACATCTAGGCCTTCCAATGCTATGTACCGAACTCCTTGCCTTGCATGGAGCCGGGCAAGCTTTTCAGGGGGAAGTGATTCCCACTCTGGCTTCCAGGCACATATTGTGGAGGGGCCAAAAGTTTCTGAGAGACCATAAGTGTGAGTGACACGAAATCCTCGTTGAGACATTGCAGAAATAACAGATGGAGGAGGAGCAGCCCCAGCTGTATTCACATGTACAACATGGGGTAGAGGAAGGATGGTTTCCTCAGGAGGGGCATTAACTATAGAGTTAAGCACCACGGGTGCTGCACAAAAATGAGTCACTTTGTACTTGGCAATGGCTGCATATACTGCCTTAGCTGTTACCTGCGTAAATGCATAAAGAAAGATGAGTTAGGGCGGATATCTATAACAATCACCTAACTAGCTGTTAAAGAAAAGAACTCTCAGAAAAAAGTATACAACAGTACTAGTTAAAAAAAGAGCAGCCTATTTAAACAGATTTGCTTCATGCAGCACTGAACAGAGAACTGTTCATTTGAAATATCACTAATTATCCAGCCACCCAAAAAAAAAAAAGCAAAAAGATTACTATTCAGAAGAAGTATGAAATCCTAGTCAAAATATTGTTTAAGTTCAATATAAACTAATTTTATATTTCAATCATGCCACTATTATTTAAGAGGCTCATCAGTCATGTGCTCAACGAGGCCTTTCGTCTATTTGACCTTGCATTAGTGATAGCATCAAAGTTCAAGCTAGAATTAGAAATTATCAACAAAGTATGTACAGCATATTACTCATAAAGGAAAACAAGTTAAAAACAGTTTGTTTCAATCACTCCAACAAATGTATAGCATCAACCAAACCCAATTAGTTTACCTGACGAAGGCATATGTTTGTCCCACAAAGAGCTGCAAGTGTCCAAGTGTAGCACCAGCCATTGCAATGAAACATGGGCAGCGTCCACAAATATACAGCACCTTCATTCATTCCCCAAACAAGAGCTCCACTTAGAGACATGAGATACGCCCCTCGGTGGTGTAATACCACACCCTTAGGACTAGCAGTGGTACCAGATGTATAACCCAAAGCAATGCTCTGCCACTCATCCTCTGGAGGTTTCCACGCATATTCAGGGTCACCACTTTCAAGAAATTTCTCATATTCAATGGCTCCTTTGGCCAAAGCATATCTAAGTGCCTTAGGGTCGCAGTTTTCATCACCAACGACAATTAAGACTGGAGGTTTAAAGCTTTTGCTTTTCTCAGACCAGATTTTCAAAGCTTCTTCAGCCAAGGAAAAGAACTCTTGATCCACGATTACAACTGCTGCTAATGAATGACCAAGAAGAAAAGCTATTGCTGATGCATTTAGCCGAATATTAACAGTGTTCAGTACAGCTCCTGCCATTGGAATTCCAAAATGAGCTTCATAAAGGGCTGGAATGTTGGGTGCAATAACAGCTACCTGTTGGCAGCATTAGAGAACTACTTTATTATTAGGTGGAAAAAACAAAAGAAAACGACTTTGGTGTGAACACACACTAATATAACAGAAAACAATATCAAGGCCATTAGATAAAAGTTAACACAGTGGATTGATGGGAAATGAAGTCCATAATGTTTAAAATAAGAACTTCCACCAAATGTGATAAAGAGGCTTAAGTGAAACCACTGCAGAAATATCTGCTTCAGTAGGTACTTGCATGAGTTAGGGTGTAAATTTAATAGGTATTTGCATGTAGCCATAAGGGCATGCATGTAACCGAACAAGCTAAATTATCTGGATCCACTTTAACAAATGCTTATGAAGAATAAAAGACAAAGAACATCAACAATAAAATGCAAGTTAAATGCAGAATCAATTGATGCAAGCCCTAAAATAACTAGAGAAGAGCAATTAATTTGAGGTCGTGATTTTTATTTATTTATTTTTGGTCATGATTTGAGGTTGTAATTTGATGCTTGTCTATAATACAATGGAATATCTCCTATGACTGCTTTTGTACTTCTATACCAGTACTTAATTTCTTCTTCTTATGACCCAAAAAACAAATAACAGGCTATTGGGTGCCTGAACACACAAACAACTTACCAGAAAGATGTTGGGTAAACCAATTTATTTCACTTTATATTTCACATACATAATCAAAAGAACTTTGGAGAAAATACAATTCTGAGGAATTTTACAAGCTTATAGAACATAGATTTGGGACTAAAACAAGTATTGCTTGATTTTATTAAGCTCAATAATGATTTGGCTATCTAATCCAAAGGACATGCTAGGTTATACTTAGACCCTATTCATGCACTACATTAGAATCAAACTCCCCAGATGTAGATCTACAAGGCCGTCATACACTGTGAGTTAAATGATGGAACATAAAACAACCATACCAAGAGAGTACTTTACATGGGGCAGAGACCATAACAAGGAAGGAATTTGTATACCATGACCACTGAATGAGGTTTGTCTTAAGTCAAATGCATCAATTATGAAAGCAAAATTTTCATTGTCTTTGGTAGAACATACATCAAGAGGCCACAGCTAATTTCAGCTATGCTTGAACTTCTACCTAGTGGCAGAATCTGAACTATATACTCTGAAATCTCAGCTAGAGATAAAGAATGATACTTTAGTTAGCATGATATAATACAGAACGACATCTGCTGAAGACAGACACTCATTGCACCAAGTTCAACATGTTGCATAACTAATCCATTATTTCAAAAATCTCTTCAATGAATCCCATATGTGATGCTAAGTGACCATCTTTCTATGGCTGTGCCCAATTTCCTCTAAACACAGAGCAACTTAGTTCGACCAAATAAGTTTCATTTCTTAATCAGGTGTTGTTTAAGTATACAATAAAAACTTTAAGTCAACTTGCACCGAAGAAAAGAAAAATAACGAAAGTCAACTTACAGAAATCTGTACAACATGCTAGGATAGGCCTTGTCGTAGTAATAGTGTAATAATAATACTAATAGGTCAACTCAACATCCTCCTTCTTGGGGGAGGAGGTGAAGTGGTGTACCAGACATATGCACCAAAAATGATAACCATTAACCTATTCATTAAAATTAAAAAAGAATAAGAAAAAAAATATATTTTTAGCTGTTTTCAATACTCTTCTTACCCACAAAACCCATTTGATCAGTCTTTCACCACAAAATACAAAAGAAATAAAATTTAAACCATTGGTAATTCCCCCAATTATGCAAATAAACCGAGTTGGTAATCAACAAATTCAGTAAGCAGCACAATCAATGTAAGTCTCCTACTGACTGGAGTGGGATTTTTTATTTTTATTTTTTTGAGTGAGGGATAATAATAGTTTCAAATTCATAACATTTTCAACTTTAACTTCATCCCCCGCTCGAACTTCATAAAAGATAAACCAAACTAAAAGGGAAAAAAAGTGAAGAATAACGAGATTTTCACTTCTTCTCTGTTCTGTTTTTTTTTTTTTAATAATAATAATATTTTTGAGAAAATAAATAGAAAGGGAGGTAGAGGGAGGTATGAAGTTTGTTTTTGAAGTTGAAGGAATAAGAAAATTACGGTGTGGCCGAGACCGATGGAGTGGTTAGAAAGAGCGGAGGCCAATCGACGACAACGCTGGTAAGTCTGATGCCACGTGTAGTGCCGTGATCCATGCACCACCGATCTTCTGGTGGGGTGCACCTGAGCTGCTCTTTCCAGGAACCACAGCGGCGTCAAGGCAGTGTAGTTGGCAGCGTTCTTTGGCAAATCGTCTATGTCGCGCCCCACCACCATCCCTCCTGCACCTGCACCCCTCTCTCTCTCTCGCTCTTTGGAGTTTCAGCTAGTAAAATAAAACTAAACTGAATGAATGAATGAATGATGAATGCTACACTACGATGTTGTCTGGTGTTTATATAGCAGTAGGCAGTAGCACACAACAATGCATCATTGGATACGTGTCTTGGTGGTGATCCAACGGCTGCTAATTATGGTTGGCAATAGAAAACGAAATTTCCTGTTTTGTTTTTGTTTGTTTCTTTAAAAATAAAATAAAAACAATATTTTTGTTCACAATCACGTGTGGGTGGCAAGTGATATTAAGTTGGTGTGCTTCTCAGTTCTCAGCTGCAATGGCCCCTGGCTTGGGGAGTTCGTATTTGTGTTTTCTAGTGCTTGCTTCCAGTGGTGGTGGAGGTTTCCAAATTTACTTTGAAAACCAGTGACAAGTTACCCTCAGTACCAATATATCTTCTATTTGTTTTTCTGTATTAGCTATATGAATTGGTCATTCTTTCTATTTCAATACCCTTTTCCACGTTGTTCCATTCTGTTTAATTGAATCATTCATACGTCACCTTGCTCAGTTGGAAGAGTATTGCTGCTTTGTTATTGCTGGGAGGTGTTAGATCAGAGCGTGATCATGACGCGCCTCGTTCGGTGACACGTCTTAACCCAAATTTAATTGGGATGAGTTCAAATTCTTCAAATTTTACTTGATGTGTTTCTTGAATTTAGTTTGGATCATAATATGAGTTAGTTTAATTCGACATGATATAATATAATATTTTAAAATTTATATTTTTTAAAAATTGTAATAAATTATAAAAATTTTAGATATAAATTAATATATTTTGTATAATATAATAATATTTTTATATTATTATTATAATTTATTTTATATTATTTATTATAAAATATTTCTTAATTTTAATTTAATATTTTTAAAATTTTATAATTTAATTATGTATAATGTTTAATATTATACATTTTATATAAATATCAAATCTTTTACTCTAATTATTAGTTAAATCATGATTAAATTAAATTCAAGTCCAAAGAAATGATCTAACTAGGGGTGATCATAGGTCGAGTTTGGTCGAGTTTGGAGAGGAAAAAATTCAAACCAATTAAGTAAGTTTTCGAGTCGAGAGGTTAAAATTTTTTCGATCCAAATCAATTAAGTAAGTTGATTTGAATTGGGTAATCGGGTTAATCGAGTTGGTCGGATTACCGGATCGAGTTAAGATTTTTTAAAATAATAGAATTTAAGAAAAACATCATTTTACGAACCAATCCGATTAAGGATGGCAATCGTTGATTTGAATTGGGTAAATTTCCTGATTAATCGAGTTATTGTCGGACACGGATCGAGTTATAGAAATTAAATAAAATAATGATTGAATTTAAGAAAAATGATGTCATTTTACTTTTTTTTATTTTTTTTATTTTATTTTTTTTGAATTTTTTGTTATCGATATCATCGATCCGCTGAGGAAAAGATAAACGGTGCTTCGCACGGATATGGAGGCGGGGCGAGGTCATCTCGCGGGCGCGGACGGCCACTTAAACCCTAGTCGGGTCATCCATAAACCCGTAATCTGAACTAATAAGAGATCGGGTTTAATTAAGTCAACCCAAACTGACCTGAATATCCAAACCAACCCGAATATTTATAATCAGGTCAAATCAAGTCAATCGAGTTTTCGAGTCGTTGGATCGGGTTGATCACCCCAAGATCCAACCAACATATATCACGCTAAACACGTTCAACCCGTTCCTTAAAAACCGCTAGTTAAATCCCATTCCTATCCACTCTCATTTCCCTTTTCCCCTCTTATAGGCTTCTTTGTGGGGCATCACCAATAGTGGAACCTCCCTTAGGCCCATGGGCCTATTAAGGATTGGGAAATTTCTTGACACAAGAGGGAAATCGATGTGAGGATGAACTTGCAAATAGAGCTGGCAAAACAGGTTCAACTCATCGGGTTAACCCGCTAACCTGTCATTTTTTTGTGGATTGAGTTTAAAGATTGAACCTATATTTTTTTTTTCAACTTGCATAACCCGCCCCGCATAACCCGCGAGTTAAGCGGGGCGGGGACGAGTTGGTCCTGCGGGTTAGCTTTTTTTTAAAAAAAAAATGGTAAGTAATACTATAAATAAAAAACTCTTTAAATGATATATAATTGATATTTGAATATTTAATTAGACTATTTTAAAAATTATATTTTAGATATGTGATTTGTAATTTTTTATCATTATTATTTATTATTTTTTATAGTATTTATTAATTTTTTATATATATTTTTTATTATTTTTAGGCAGTGTTAAAAACCTATTGACCGCCAACTCATCTATTTTTTCTCATTTTATTTTTTATGCGGCAATCTTCTCACAACCCGCCTTAAAGCGGGGTGGGTTCTTCTAACCCATTTTTTAAAATGAACCAACCCACCTAACTCCAAATTTTAGCGGGTCGAAATGGGTTGACCTATTTTGCTAGCTCTACTCGCAAATATGAGCATCCCAAGGAAGTTTGGCCTGATGGTGTGGCAGAATCCGCCAGTTGGTATCCTAGGTCTGCTAAATGCTTATTGTCAACGGGTTGCTATGCCCCGAAGGGTTTTTGTTTCTTGAGTTTGTTTTATTTGGGCTTTGCCACGTCTATTATTACCAAAAAAGACAAAGTTATATGATGAATGGTGTGATAAGATGGAGTAGGGAAATATGAGAATGCCAAGTTAAAAATAAAAATATGATCATTTTACTTCATTTTTTTATTTAACATCATTTTTTACATTCAAAATAAGTAAATGTGATTAAGTAAAAAAAGATAAAAAAAAAAAAGTATAATAAATGATATTAAAAAATATATAAAAATAGATATATGTATTATTTGTGATAAAAATATTATTATTAAGTTAAAAAATGCCATGTGGATCACCTTTATCGAACAAATAAATAAAAACACTTGGGGGTGAAAAACAGGAGATCGATGAATGAAAAAGAGGGATAGATTTGACATTTTCAAATATGAAACCCACTCTTATCCTATTTTTGATATTTTTTTATTAATAGAATTGAATGAAATATGTAGAGATTGACTGAAAAGAAAAGAAAAAAAAATAAAATATAGTTACCATTTTTTATTTAAAAGATTAATAATAAAACAGAATGAAATGAAACTTCATCAACCTTATTTAAAATTACATTATAAAAAGAATAGAATGGAATGATTATAATTTTTAACTTTCTAAATAATCGTTGCTTATGTCATAAATTAAAATTTACAAATTCCTTTTTCTTAAAACTATTTTATACATCTTCATAACTTCTTTAAACTGCATTAGTTCAAGGAGTCTAGATAAACCCCAAGATCTTACAAAGTTTGCTCAACTCGTTTGATAGTCCTAAGTTCAGCAGGTGAGCTTGTAGCTTGCACCATTTGCTCAAGTGCATATGTTCTCAATTATACACGAAGCTGAAATATTTCTCATTATCATATTATATTCTGAAATATAAGCATTAACAATTTGTTGAAATTGTCTCACATGGAAAAAATAGTTATTTGAAAAATTGTGATCAATGCAAGATCAAATTTTCATTAACTTTGTTAGTACCGAGTAAGCCATAAATAACAGGGAGATCTCCAACAATGAACTAAGTGAGGAACCACAAGTGAGTTTGGACACCACATATCAACCCAAAACCTTAAGGCATTAGGTACATGAGTCTTTCCATTTATAAACACCTCTCTTAGTCTATTTCTATCCAATGTGAGACTTATTCTACCCACAACTCACACTTGTCATTTCCCAACAAACTTGAACATCAGAATCCTTGTTATTCTACATTCCTTGGGGGGTGGGGGTGGGGAGTGGGGTTTAGGAGAGGTGTTGAGAAAAATGTCAATGGAGAAAAGGCAGATGATGCATAACTGGAAACATTCTGTATAACTTACAGTGTGAAGAGAAGTTAGAGTAGATGTGTTATCTGTTAATGTGGTAGGCACAACCATCGATGGAGATACGGTTTCACCAGGGGATAGCCCTCTCTGTAATTTCTGCACCAGAGAGAAATGGGCAGCGTCAGTGCTCATGGGAGAAAAGAAAGAAAGAAAGAAACAATGAGGATAAAAATAAAAGAAAGATGAAGAAACAATGAGATAAAAATGTCAATTATTTATTTTTAATCTAAAATATTTTTAGTTCTTCCCATTTCACTCTAATTTTTTGGGGAACAAAAATTAGTCATTTGAAAAAAAAAATAGTTTTCCATGTGTTTTGTTCCCTTTTTATTTACTTTAAAACTCTCAAATAAGGAAAGTTATTTCTCTTTCCCTCAATCTCTTTTTCTTCCCTTCATTACTTACCATCCAAATATAGTGTCAAAGTGTTATGGTGTACTGTCAGCACATTAAAATATTTTATAAATAACAAATTGAAACTTTAATTAATATTTTCTTTTTACAATAAATGACATTTTTATTGTGATATTTATACTTAACATTTATTATTATTATTACAAAATTGTGTATATATTATTTATAATTAATAATTAGTTATACATTTTTATATAATTACTATTATTATTATAAATTATATTTATTAATTATCTTATTCGACTATCGATTTAATCAGTTAAACTATGAACTATTTTTATTTGCAGCTGTTAACTGAACTTATTTTTAAAATATTGGTACAAAGTTTATCATATTGAATTGATTATAACATAATTATGAATAAGTGATTACTCATTTAATAATTCTAAAAATATAAAAAATATAAAATTATAAATACATCGTATTAATTATTTACATATTTTAAAATAAACATAAAAAGATAAAATTATAAACATTTTATACTCTCCAATTACAGTTGCCTTCAAATACTTCTCAAGAGCTTATAATTCACTTTAAACACATTATTATTATTATTATTATTATTATTATTATTATTATTATTATTATTATCTTAATAAAAAAATTGGTTTATTGTAATTGTTCATAGAACTTTGGATCGAAAAAGATGGTTAAATATATTTTTTAAATGATGATTTTAAAATTTAAATTCCTGCAAAAAATAATTTTGTGAATTAGATGTTAACATAAAAAATTTACATTAATAATATATAAAAATATATATATTTACGGACTGATTCATTACACATTATTATTATTTTATGTCCTGTTTCACTACAGTTTTTTGTGGTATATGACTGGCATCTTTTATTAGCATATTCCAAGTTTAGAGAGTAACCAAACTATTTATGATGTTGGAAATGCCAATGGCAAGTGTCACAAGCACAACACGCTCTACGAAATTGCACAAATGACCTTTGTGATTGTGATCGTATTCAATGAATCAAAGTCATATACAGGGGACTATGACAGAAGACTGTCAAAAATCGTCGACTATGGATCCCCCAAATTTTATTTTATTTTCTTCTTAATGTAGCAGTCTTTTTTAGTGGCCAGTAAAATCAGTTTTTTTTATACAGTGAGAAGTGTCAATTTTGAAATAGTGAGAAGTAGGTAGTTATTTGGTTTTTATTTTATTTTATTCATATATTTATTTTTTGTATAAAACATGTAAAAGGGAAATAGAATAACAAAATAAGAAATAAAAGTTTGAGACTAAAAAAATGATAAATCGACCAAAATGTTTTTAGTGGTAAATTTATTTATTAATTTATCATCATTTTCAAACTATTTATCAAACTATCATCATTCTTTGGATCTTACGCTGCGTGTTAGCAATATTCTAGTTGGATCTGCGCGTACGATGTTAGCGCATCCCACGTGGAATGAAAAATAATATAAACTTCTCATGTTATATGTGCAGGGTACTTAACCCATTTTACGTGAATCTCTTAAAAAATAGTATCCAGAGACACATACAATTTACATATCTACTAAAGAGTGCACCACAATATTGAGGGACATTAGTTTCAATTAGCTTATTTATAAGCCAAGTATTTGTTTCTGATCTGTAAAGTAGTTGATGTGAGACTTTGCTGTTAGCAAGGTAAAACAGCTAAGTAAGACAATAAAATACATTTGTTCGATGTGGGACTTTGATAGGGGTAAAGTAAAGTAACTAAGTAAGACAATAAAACATATTTGTTCGATGTGAGACTTTCAAAAGCATATTTGAATTTGGATTTGGATTGAAGTCTCTTATCAAAATTATTGTTGATACCATTCTCATTGTTCTTATCAATTATTTTTTTATGCTAATCAATTTAGAGGAGAAGAGATTGTCCCATTTTAAAATCAAGACATGAACACATAGTCTTAGCAAAGACTTATAGTGTAGTTATAACTCACTGCTTTTATCATTATCATTTTCAAAACCATATATTTATTTTACATACACTGAAACCTTTTCCTTTTGCTAAAATATACACCAATATACAAGTATAGTTTTTAAATTTTTACCAATATATATATCACACACATGTATCTTGAAAATTCCATTTTAAAGTTCATTCTAATGTTGCTAAACCCATGATCGTGATTATAATTTTAACTACAAAAAAAAGGTCCAAGTGAGCCTTATCATCAAAGTCTCACATCGAATAAATATGTTTTGTTGTCTTACTTACTTACTTTATCTTGTCACTATCAAAGTCTCACATTGAATAAATGTATTTTGTTATCTTACTTACCGCTTTGTCACCTAACCACCATCACCACCACTCCACTTCGCCGCCACCATCACCAAATACCGCCGCCACCACCACCAATGATGTCGCTCAATATTGTGACCACTTTTTAGTAGACCACCAAATCACCATCACTCTCCACCTCTTTTTTAAGAAATCCACGTGGAATGGGTTACCACCACCACACATAACGCACCGCCATATATTTTTTTCATTCGCGCGTGACCCCCCACCACCACCACCATGCGCCACGTGTGCCGCCCGCCCCACGCCGCCACCACTAATCAAAATTTTAACTCACAACCACCACCACCACCACTACCACCATAAAGCTTTATTATTATTATTATTTAATTAAATTTTATGCTTTAAAAATTTTTCAAAAAGCCTTAAAAAATAAATTCCCTTATTAATCAGGTAGTTCTAATTTATCCTTTTGTTATCAAACACAAAAAAGAAGATGTATGGATTATGTTTTTTATCCTATTAAATTATACTATCATATTATTATACTTATCCTTCATTTTTTTTTTCAGCTTATACTTTATATTATTTTACATACTACCATCACCACTGTCGCATCGTAATCAAGTAAGACAATAAAACATATTTTTCGATTAAAAGACTTTAAAAGCATATTTGAATTTATTTGGATTTATTGAAATTTCTTATCAACATTATTGTTTTAGATACCATTCTCAAATTTTTTAGGTTGTTCTTATCAATTAAAATTTATAATCAATTTAGAGGAGAATCAGATTATCCCATTTTAAAATCAAGACATATAACATATAATTTATGAAAAACTTATAAAAATTAGTTATAATCATATTTTTATCATTATCATTTTCAAAATCATATATTTATTTTACATACAGCGTAGAACACATTTTCCTTTTGCTAAAATATACACCAATATGCAAGTATAGTTTTATAAATTTTTACCAATATATATATCATGCACACATGTATCTTGAAAATTCCATTTTAAAGTTCATTCTTATCATTAACAATGTTATTAACCCATGAAATACGTGATCATAATTTTAACTACATCTAATAAAAAAAAAATCAATAATATATTTTTTATCATCAAAGTCCCTAAATATAATAAAAAAACATGTTATTATAAAATCTTACTTACTTACTTTACCTTATCACTATCAAAGTCTCACATCGAATAAATGTTCGATTTTCTTATCTTACTTATATTTTTTTTTTTTCAATCAATACCATGTCATATTTATTTTTTTTGGATAAATCTAATACTTCAATAAAAAAAATATCAATAATATATTTTTTCAATATATGATGATCTTTTTTTAAGTAATATAGACATAACTGATGTCAATCTCCGTTTTTTTTTTTTATTTCTCCTTAATGTAACAGTATTTTTAATAAATGAGTAAAAGCAATTTTTTTAAATGAAAGGTGTCAGTTTTAAAATAGTGAAAAATAAGTGGTTAAGTATTTTTTATTATTTTATCAATATATATATTTTTATATATTTTTATAATAGCAAAATAAGAAACATTTGAAACCAAAAGAATAAGTCCCTTTATTGAGTAGTATAAATATCAATTAATTACCTAAAAATAATATAAAATTTTAACGACCTGATTAAGAGCGCGAGAAAAAATAGACAATCCACTAATTTTTTGGATGATAAATAATTTTAAAATAAATGGACTTTTGAAATTAAAAATAAATTTTATATGACAAATTATGTCAAAAATTAACTTATGAACCTAAAAGATAAATTTCTCTTCCATTAAGTAAGGTAGTGGTTTAATATATACCTTCTAAACTAGAAGATGTATGAAAGTATACCAAAATTAAATCTAATGACAATACTTTATTTATAAAATAAATCAATTAAATTTTGATAGTTTATGGCTTGGCAAAATCAGCTTGGGTTCAGATTAGTTTGGACCATTAATTCATGTTATTTTTTTCATTATTTTTTTTAGTTTTATAATTTTTATTACATAACTAAATATAGACCAATATATTTTAATATAACTAAATTATCATTTCTTATCGAAATTATAAAATTAATTAATTATAATTATTTTTATTAATTTAATTATATAAATTGTGAGATAAAGTTAAAAAAATATTATACCTTTAAAATTTATAAATAATTAATTTCAACAAACATATTTATAGTTTTAGAAAAAATTATAATGGGATGGATGGAATATAAATTTTTTTAGGTTTTAATATATTCAATAAATATTATTAGTTAAAATTTATCAAAATTTTCAACAATCACCAACCGAAAAGTTTCTAAAAAAAATTCAAATACTCAAATCATTAAAAAATATAAAAATTGATATAATATTTATAAATTATTTACCAATCAAAATTTTCTAATTTAAACTCAAATCATACGAAATACATCACCAGCTAAATATAAACAACTAACCAAGTAAGTCAATCTCGTTAGCTAAAGTATGCCATTTTTGTCGGTGGAAAGCCAAATTCTCCAACAAAATAAGCCTAATAATTAAATTCCCCACGAATTGAGTTGTTGTTGGGTGAATAAATTCTTCCTGCTAGCTGAAATTAATGAAAAAGGAAAGCATGCCTACCACTAACATCTTTTTCAAGATTGGTGCACAAAATGAAAGGAATTAAAAGAAAAAAATTTTTTCAAACTAATAAATTGTAAATAGAAAGAATGTAAAAAAATTCATGTATTATAAAAACTTAGCATGATGGATATATGATATAAATTAACTGCGTAAAAAATAATAAATAACGATATGATTATTTTTTAACTTTAAGTGAGTTCTTATATAGATAAGAGATCTACGCAGGCTATTAAGTAATAGTTCCAGATATTAGTATACCCAATAATTTTTTAATGAAAGGATCATTATACAGTATATATACTTTTTTTTTTTTGTACATACTGTTCAATACCATGTATCATATTTATTTTTTTTATTAAATCTAATACTTTCAAAAAAAAAATATCAATAGTATATATATATTTTAAATAAATATATATATTCTGATGATCTTTTTCATTAAGTAATATAGACATAGACTGATGTGTCTGTCAATCTCCGTATTTTTTTTTTTATTTCTCCTTAATGTAACAGTATTTTTAATAAATGAGTAAAATTAATTTTTTTTTTAAATATTTAATTTTTTTCCAATGGTGAGAGGTGTCAGTTTTAAAATAGTGAAAAATAAGTGGTTACTTAGTATTTTTTATTATTTTATCAATATATATATTTTTTAAAAATATGTAAAAGTGAAATATAATAGCAAAATAAGAAACAAAAATTTGAAACCAAAAGAATAAGTCCCCTTTATTGAGTAGTATAAATATCAATTAATTACCTAAAAAATGGTAATATCAATTAATTAAAAAATGCGACCTGATTAAGAGCGCGAGATAAAAATAGACAATCCACTATCAAGATTTTTTTGGATGAAAATTTTCTATTTTAAACATATAAATGGACTTTTGACATATTAAAAACACAATTTTATATGTTAACACACCTCTATATATGTCAAAAATTAACTTATGTACCTAATTTAAGAAATTTCCATTTAAAAATTTCTCTTCCACCATCTCAGTGGTCAGTGGTTTTTCATATAAGCTTATGGGTAAACTAGAGAGAACATGTCTTCCTACTCCTCATTAACCACAGAAAGTTACTAATAAAATTACATCTAATGACAATACTTACTATTAGGGGCTCAAACTGTTACAATTTGATTAAATTTTGATAGTTTGCATGGCTTGGCAAATCAGCTTGGGTTCAGATTAGTGAGTGGACCATTAATTCAATTATATACTTCCCGTTTCATTATTTGTCTTTTAAGATTTTAGTAAAAAATAAAAAATATTATTAAATAACCTCAAATATAGAGAAATATATTTTAATATAACTAAATTATCATTTCTTATGAAATTATAAAATTAATTAATTATAAATTATGTATAATTATTAATTTAATTGAGATAATAAATTGTGAGATAAAGTTAAAAAAGCTTCTCAATTAATACCTTTTTTTATATTCTAAAATAATGAATAATTTGGGACAAAATATATTTTTTTAAAAATAATTATAATGGGATGGATGGAATATATATTTTTAATTTTAATATATTCAAAAACCAAAAGGAGCCAACAACATTCAAACTATTTTTTACATATTACCAACCGAAAATTTCTAAATTCAAACTCAAATCATACAAACTGCCAATTGCAATAAGTATTTATAAATTATCTACCAATCAAAAATTTCTAAATTTAAACTCAAATCATACGAAATACATCACCAGCTAAATATAAACAACTAACCAAGTAAGTCAATCTCGTTAGCTAAAGTATGCCATTTTTGTCGGTGGAAAGCCAAATTCTCCAACAAAATAAGCCTAATAATTAAATTCCCCACGAATTGAGTTGTTGTTGGGTGAATAAATTCTTCCTGCTAGCTGAAATTAATGAAAAAGGAAAGCATGCCTACCACTAACATCTTTTTCAAGATTGGTGCACAAGTCATGAAAGGAATTCACACATTCTTTCTATTATAAAATTTTTTCATTAAATTGATAATTTTATTTAATAAAATTATCAATTTAAATAAATTTACTAATTTATAATAGAAAGAATTTTTCTTCAAATAATTCAGATAATTGAAATAATTTTAAAATTATAGAAACTTAGCATGATGCATATATTATAAATTAACTGCGTAAAAATAGGTAATATGTATATAACGATATGATTATTTTTTAACTTTATTCTTGGAGTGAGTTCTTATATAGATGAAAAAAAAAAAATATGAATAAGAGAGTCAAAATACGCAGGCTATTGTGTTTACTGATTAATCCGTTGAAAATGTAGACATCCAGAATTTAGTATACCCAATAATTTTTTATAAAAGGAAACTTATAAGTTTAGTATAGTATACTGTTTAAATACATTTTTTTGGTTCATATAGATGTTTATTAGACCTGTACATAATGTTCAAATACAAAGTTGTTTTAGGTTTCAAATTTGTTAATTAAAAGGTATATGTCTAATTTTATTTAATTATCATACATAAATATTATCTTTATATATTAAATTATATATAAAATAATTTAATATTTTTCTATATTAATATATAATTATAAATATAATATATATATTTTACATAAATATATAAAAAAATTTTACAAAAGTTTCCAATTGTACTGATTTATCCAAAGCAAATGGATTTAAAAATCAAGTTGATAATTTATCCACAAAATATTTCACAAATCGTACTTTTAAGTAATTAAAAATTTTATAAAAAATCGTGCAAAATAAAAGTAAATATCACTTTAGAAAATTATTTGAGAGGATTCATATTTCAATAAATTGTTTTGAAAAGAGTGATATATAGATTAATTTTTTTAAAAGAAAAAAGGCCAAAGTATGCAGTTTTCAGTACTAGTATATTCTAGACAAAATACATGGACATGTTCAGAGTTACAAGGATGTCTTTTGGAGTTACATGGATGTCTTTTGGAGTAAAGTGTACAATCGTAATTGTTGATAAAAAAATTAAAGTTTTAGGATTTTGTTAAATATAAGTATTTATATAATAGATTATATATGTGTAATTTTCTTATCAACAATTAGAAGTTCGCATTTTATTCTCTAAAATATATCCCTCGACTTTGAGTAAATGAGCCAAGTGTAATTAGATTATGTTCTAAATTAGATTATGAGAATTACTTGCATAAGTATGAAATGATGAGTTCCTCCATAATGCAGTCACAACAACAACGAGCGATGAATGAGTATCTGCAAAAGACACTTTGACGCTCAAGTCATTAGATGCACATTGAAAGTATAGTAAGGTTTTGATACTTAGCTCATACCTTGTTTCTATTGCTTACTATATTTATATTAATGTTTTAAGATATGTTGTGTCTGAATATTCAGTGCATACCGACTGCTGCTACCTGGGATCAGGGCGATACGGTCGTGGGAGACAAAATCATGAAGACAATGGAGACCGCTACTCCTTTGTCGATACTCGCCTGCTTGTATAGAATACGATCAAGATTTGTTCTTGTCATTACGCCTAGCCAGGAATGGCAAAATTATCTGTACATGTAGGGATCTGCAGGGATTACCCGCAATGGGGCGGGAGATGAGTACCTGTTTAATAAATGAAGGCGAGGACGAGGATTATAATACCCGTCTCGCGGGTACTCGCAAACCCGTTAAGTATACTTTTTCATTTAATATATATCATATATTATGATTTTTTTTTCTTTTTTACTTTGAGATGAGATGAAAATATATATATTTCTATTATTTTAAAATGTATTTTTTATTGAATGAGCTCATAATGATAAAATTTGTTGAAAATATATATACTATTTATGTAATAATTATTTATGTAAATTGATTATTATAAAATATAATTGAATTTAATTTGTTATTTATAATATTCTTTTAATTTTGTAAGAATCTTATATTATTGAACAAGTATGTGGTGTTAAAATTTATTTTATTTATATTTTTTTGTAATTTTTAAAATTTTATTTTAAATTATTAACTATCCATGAGATACTCGTAGATACTCTCGCTTACCCGTAGATCATAAATGAGTACCCGTGACAGGAGAAAGGGTGGGGGAAGCACTACCACCCGCCCCCGCCCCCGCCGCGCCCCCCCCATTGTTATCCCTACGCCTAATGCTTAGGCTGCTTCAAACGCACTATACGCTCGGGTGCCATCCTAACGGATCCTGTTGCTCTAGTTCTTTGAGTTCGTAACCCGGTACAAAACATATTATTTAGATGAAACTTTGTACCATTTTTATTAGTGAAATGCACGACATACAAATATATATATCAACAAAATTGTTGAGACAACCCTTAATAATCAAATATTCAGTTTATACATTGTACCAAAAATATATTCAAATTATACAGGAAGGGAAAGAAAACAACAAGAACAAAGATATAGAGCAGCAGAATAATCTATACATATTAACTATGAGTGTCCACTCCAAGCTCGTTTCACTCTCATGTGACGGCAAAAGTAGTTGAAATATTCTCTACTTGCCCTCCTTTATTAGATTCTTCAGGATTTAAGAATGGACTTGCCAACAATCATCAATCAAGAAAAGCTCAAGTTGTTGAAGAAGATGGTGTGCCAGAAGGTTTAAAAGCAGCTTGTTCAGCGCAGGAGAGCACTTCATTAGGCCCTGCCTCTTCTCTGCCAACACCCATGAGATCAAGGTAGTACAGATAGTGGGAAATGATGTTGTTCATAGACTCATTATCAGATCCTTGGCCACACACTTGATCCCCATAGAGCACATTAATGGTGGCACCAAATCCGGGAACCCGTTTGGACAATGTGTCATTCTTGGTGGGTTTCCAATTGCCAACAAAGACATCATGAGCTGAAGGTAGGTGCTTCTCAGGTGGGGTCATCCACTTCCAGATTGCTGCCTGGAAGGCGAGGGTGGCATTCTGCTCTATGTATTCTGGATGGTTCAACAGATCCACCTTCAAGGCTTCCCCAGTTTTTCCATAATTGTAGTTCCTGTTATGAAGGCATCAAGAAAGAAAACACAAAGATTTTGATCATTAATTGTCAAATAATTATGTTCTTCTGTTCTGTCTAAGATGTTTGTAAAATCTATGCACAAAAGAAATTGCCAACTTATGAGCAGGAAAAGAGAGAGAGAAAGCAATATATTTCCTGGAATTGTTTCCACCCAAATAGATGCTTCTAACAACTTTTTATAAATAAGTAGAGACTTGCATAAAGCATTTGTTTCTTTCTTAGGAAATCAGTAAAAATTTCTGAACAAAACCTAAACCAGTCAGTCACTCAAATTATTCAATTGCAGCTGGAAATAAGCAATTAGAGATAATGATACTCCAACTAATGCTGGATCAGACAGAGGTTAAATTAAGTGATAGTAAAAAAAATCTCAAAATTAGAATACCAGTAAATTGGCAGGGCGCCACGGCCATAGTATGCTGCCCCAGGGGTGCATGGATAGGTTAATTTGTAGTAGTCATCACAGTAGTATTTATCAGGACTCAATTCCTTATTGTAGCATAAACCCCAGGCAAAGGGTCCCCCAGTTGCCACTCCATAACCACCTGAAATAGTATTTCAAGAAGTTGTTACTACAATTTGAAGATCTTTATCCAAATCTCCACTCACTCCAACAATCTAAACAACGTCTAGGTGGAAATAATAGTGAAGATATAAACCAAGTTAGGCCTTTTTTAATGGAGATATATACTTTCAATACTCTGGCTAGAATAAATGAAAGATCAAATCATCAAATCCTGTATATAACTAATTACTCAATGAATCTAGATGCATCTCACTTGAAATGTCTAAAATATAGAGATCATGAAACCGAGAACCATAATTCAACAAGAAAACATAAGAGGAATAAGGCCATTTGCCATGATCATATTTATATCATAACATATGCCAATAAAATTGTCACTTACAAGAGGTCTTGCTGCCCACATGACCAAGGAAAGCTGCAACCTCATTCATCCCACTGGTCTTTCCTCCAGTGGTACCAAACCCAAGAGGCTGGTACTGTGCTGCAGCAGTAATAAAAGAACGGTAGTCCCAGAATCCAACAGCATGTGCCACTGGTGCATTGCGCTTTGAGAAGATGTTCTCAAACTGGTAGGTCTGGAAGTAGTCAGAAATAGTATCATTGCAGCAATAAGCAGACAGTCCCTTGCATTCCCACCCTTTGTCACACAGCTTCTTACCCTTTACAATCTTCACCAATGGCTTCACTGCTGATTGTCCATTCCCAGTCACTAACATTGTTGCAATACTCAACAGAAGAACCCATGTGGGATTCATCTTGTTATGTGGTTTGATTGCTGCTATGGCACCAATTAAGAGGAAGCTGTGAGTTGCAGATAGAGGTGGAGGATGTTTATACCTTTAAAAGGAGGCTTCTGGAGTGCTTTTGTAATGTGGAGTGAAAGGGATGGAAAGGGAATGTGTAACTTATTAGGAGGAAGAGATTTTCAGAGTTGGAATAGGTGGAGCTTTCGCTTCCATTCTCATTCATCTTTGAGTAGAAGGGAAGTAAAACTTGACGGTGGAGGGTGCTAATTAATGTGCACTTGAGAAGCATTGGACCCAGGCCCAGAGCTTGTGATTATGACATTTTGGGTGTTCTCGGCCTTACTTCAGGCCTAGACTGTTGAGATTGCCTCAAATAATTTGGACCTGAAACGTATGTTTACGGAGCTGTTTATTCATATTGTATACCCGCCATACGGCAAGTGAGTTTCACTTACTATAATCAGTTATTCGATTTTTTTAATAATTATTTCATAATTATTTTTTAAATTCAAATCTTTTGTACATGAATTTAAATGTATATGTGAAATATTATTAGTTAAAATTTATAAAATTATCAATGATCTGTAATTTAAAATACAAGTCACATTTTATTTATTTGTCATAAATAGTTATATATATAAAAAAAAAAACTCTACATACTTCAAATGGTAATATTTACATACAAATTAAAACTTACACACAAGAAACTTAAACTACTCTTTTTTTTATTATAGATAATTATACATACAAAAAAGTCTACAAAATTTAACTAGTAATACACATACAATTTGATTTGATTCTATGCCAAAAACAATTTGGACGATTGGTGCATATGCACCCACCTTGCATGTTAAACGTTTTCTATGTTTACACATTAAGCACAAGACGAGGCCTTCTTTCTCTTAAATGAGATAGCACTGAAAAATTTTCTTTAGATTTATTTTTAAAGTAAATAAATAAAGATACATATATTCTTAAATTATTTAATAAATTATAATTGTGATATACTTTAAATTAAATTAAATTAAATATAGATATATTATTACTTACTTAATTTAAATACAATTTCAAAGTATCAACATGGCCACGTTGTGTGAGTGAAATGATAAAGCTACATCTTTGCAAGCTTAGCATTCTACACCTTAATTGTAATTTTTTTTTTTGTTCATAACGAAGGTGCAATGCAACCGCCTGTCAGGTGGATAGGGAGAAAGGTAATTTTGTGGAGGATCAAAATTAACCAACCAAATATTAATACACTAACTAATTACTAGTTATTACAATTTCTATCAATAGTTTTATGGATAAGTTTTTTTGTAGGTAAGTTAATAAACAACTTGCACTTATATTGATTAAGCCAATATACATCTAATATAGTCTTATTTATATATTAAATTATTTAAACTAAGTCTAGGAACAATTTCTCAACTTTGTGGTTAAAGAGTTAACATTCAATTTGACATCTAGTATGGTATCGTACATCAGAGACGCAAGAAGCAGGATTGCTTTTTATTCTGTTTTCTTCAGATTTGTGGTTTTAAGTCTAACTTTCTCAAACGCAAACAGTCAGTCTTTCATTGAACGAAGTCATTCTAACAGTTTTTTTTAAGAAAGGTTTAGGAATGGAGAGGTTATTCATTTATCACAAGTCTTAACCAGAATTTATATATAATACATAACTTATTGATAAAAGATCACCAAAATAAATAGAAAAATTAAAACTTTTATATGGATACTGTTTTGATTGTACTATGTCATTATTAATTAATTACGATTAATTTTAGGAATTATTTAATTGATTTAATGTATAATTAATTTAATTTAGTACATAATTATAATTTTTTTTTCTCAGTACATCAGTCTTCTTGTATAAATAGATGTTAACCCTCTTATATTCATTCATTAAAAAATATACACAAATTATCAATATTTGTCTCATTATTTTTGTTTCTAACTTGGTATCATAGTGTCTAAGTTCTTGATCCAATCCTAGATTCCAAACTCCACACTACAAACTCAAGACTTGTGACTCGAGACTCCAGAATCTAGACTTCAAACTCCAGACTCCAAATTCTAGACTCTAGATCTGCCACGTCATTGTCTTCTTGCACCAAAACCATCAGATCGTCCTTAGATCGTCATCTCCTAACCAGATCTGCCACGTTATCGTCTTTTCCAAGCACCAAAACCACCATATTATCTGAGCACCACGAACCGCGCAGCCTCACCGCAATGACTACGTGCAACCGACCACGCAGATCGAGCACTAGATCATCCTCAACGTCCACGACCCACTGCGCGTTGTCACCATCGCGCCACGCAGCCTCATCGTCCACAATCAATTGCTCGTTGTCAGCCTCGCTTCGTGCTCCACGGTAGCGCGACCCAGACCCAAACTCGATTCTCTTGTGTTGTGCTAACGTGGAATTGCTAAAATGGCACCAGACCCCTTCCCAAGGTTTCTTGTGAGATCTTTCCATTTTTTAGGTTATTTTCTACTAATTCAGCCTCGAAAAGTGTACTTTTTGTTGTTATTCTTTTCTGCTACTATGGAAAAGTCTGATATTGCTCAGCCCATTCTAATTTTATTCAATGGTTCAAACTACACCCATTGGGTTGAGGCCATGCGTGGCTTTCTGAAAGGCCAAAAATTTTGGCGATATATCACAGGTGATATTACTTACCCTATAAAAGTTGAATATAACACTGATGAGAAATATGCTGAAAAATTAGAAGATTAAGATAACAAAAATCATCATATTATCACTAGTTCCGAAACACCTCAACTCCTACTATTCACTTGTAGTTTGGAAACTTTGACACTGCCAAAGAGGTATAAGATTATCTCAAAAATAGATATACAATTTCTGATTTATCTCATCAATATCAGTTGTTGAAGGAACTCAACAGTTTAAAACAAAAACTCGATCAAGCTGTATATTAGTTACTGGATCAGATGGAAGCTATTTGGGATCAACCGATTCTGTGTGAGTCAACCTTGAAATACAAAAGTGATGCCAAACTATATGAGGAGTACTGTGATCGTACCAGACTCATCTAGTTTTTAATGACTCTCACTGATGACTATGAGTCTGTTCGAGCTTCCCTATTACATCAGGATCCTCTGCCCATACTTGAGGATGCACTTCTTCATTTGAAATCAAAAGAAACTATATTGGATTTTCTTCGACGTAAAGCAGATTTAGTTTTTGCAGTTACTCATTAAAAAGACATATTCTGTAGTCGTTTCCGTAAACCTTATCATGTTTTGTATGAATGTCCTACCATAGAGTGCCACATTTGTAAGAAGAATGGTCATATTACTCCTACCTGCTCCTTTAAGGTATGCATATTGATGAATCTGCATAATATGTAGATTTATAGGCTAAAAAGGGTTGTGGTCATGTGAATTTTTAATAGAAGTTGTTGATTTTAGATTTAAGATAAGTGTAAATAAATCCCACATCAATTGTCTTCATTTATGGTAATTTTCTTGGATTACACTAACTTTGGAAAACTATCCTTTATAGGAATTCAAGACCATCAAGTTCACGCTCAGCATCTAAGTCCCATGCTCAGCGCAAAAGGATGAATTCACTACTGACTTCCACATGCTCAGCGCAGATCTCCCATGCTCAGCGTAGATTTCGCATACTTAGCGCAAAAGGATGATTTCACTATTGACTTCAGCATGCTTAGCTCAGATTTTTCATGCTCAGCGCAAAGGGGAATTTTCATTTCTGACCTATTTGTGCTCAGCATGAATTTCTTATGCTGAGCGCAAATGGTTATTTCTGATACTTTTAAATAGGATGTTCAGCTCATTTTTATAAATTTTTGGACATTTTTCTGGGCACGAATTGGAGGATTCTCAGAGAGTCTTGGGATCCATTAGTGTTGAAGTGCTTTTGGAAAGAAGATTTCAAGTTCCAATGCAATTCTCATCTAATTTTCACACTTCTTCTTCTATTTTTCTCAATTTCATCATGTGTAACTAAACTCTACAGGTTAGAGTAGGATAAATTTTAGTTCAAATCTTATGTACTTGTTCTGATCTTGAATTCAATGATGATTCATAGTAATTGAGTAAATTCTTCTACTCTTAATGCTTTCCTTGACTGGCCATCATTGGAATTGTTCTTATGACTTGATTGTTCAATTGGAAAATTGACATTAGGTTAGATCTGAAGAAATTTACCATGAATTGCATGATCTTAGGAATAGGATATGGAATTTATGCATTTGAATGAATTCTTATGTTTATTGCTTGGTTTGAATTGAGTGCACATAAGCACATAAGGGATTAAAGTTTTTAGTTAAGACTAAAGGGATTATTTGCTAAGGAATTGGGAATCTGAATTTGTGAATTTGAATGTCAATTGCTTGAGTTTAAATTGAATTCAAAATAGAATTAAGGCATAAGAGGAGAGCTAAGAGGATTTCGAACTCTAACCGATTTTATTCTAAAAATCTCAATTCACTTCTGTTGTTTGATTCTAGGATAATTCATTTCATACTTTCAGCACAATTTATAATTCATCATTGATTTTACTTACTCCAATATTAAGTTCTATTACAACTCTTGACTCAAATATATGTTATTCATTGGTTCAATTAGTGATTTCTTAGTTTATGTTGGTAATTGACACACAATTCTGGTGGAATCGACAACCTTATTCACTCTTTATTACTTGTACGATTTGGTATACTTGCCAATTCATTAACACATATACTGTAAATTTCTAAGACATTTGATTGAGTAGTGTCCTAGTAGTCCACAGAACTCTACTCGTTCACAAAGGTCTGATCAGAGAAAGTTTCAACCTCGTACTAGTTCCTCATCTAAGTTTGTAATTACAGTTTCAATTACCGATGATACCTCAATTCCTAAATCTTTCTTTCCACTAATGATCTTGAGTATTTTCTTAAGCAAATCATTTCTCAAACTAGTAATACTTCTACTACATTAGCCACTACCCCAAGTAATAATCGTTGGTATTTTGATTCTGCGTGTTGTAATCACACGACTTCCTCATCCCATGCATTTTATTCACTTTCTTCTAGAGATATCATTCATTCCATTCATATTGTTGATGAGTCTCTTATGGAAGTAAGTCATAAAGGTCATATTTTTCTACCTACCCTTACCCTATCAGACATTTACCTTATTCCCAAATTAAACTTTAATCTCATCTCTGTTGGCCAATTGTTTGACCCTGGTTATATATTTACATTTTCTTCTGTTGGTTATTCTGTGCAAGATCTATGGACGAGGCAGATCATTGGGAATGCTCGTAAAATTAAATGATTGTTTGAGCTCACTGATCTTCATGTTCCTTCACCTCTTGTGTCAACTATTTGTGCTGTTTCTACTATTTTTTCTCTTCAATTGTGCCATAAACGTCTTGGCCACAGTTCTCTTAGTAAATTACATCATCTCATTTCTCAGGGTGTCTTAAGATCTGTTAAAGAAGAATCTTTGCAATGTATGTCTTGTCAAACAGGCAAACTGTCTACTTTATCTTTTAATAAAAGTACTTTCATTTATGTTTTCTTATTTGATCTTATTCATTCTGATATTTTGGGTCTAGCTCCTACACCCACTATGGGGGGTTATCGATATTTTTATGATTTTTATTAATGACTATTCATGTTTCACCTAGATATATTCAATGAAAATTTGTTCTAAACTTCTACAAATTTACATTACCTTTGTCACTATGATTAAAACTCAATTTTCAAAAACAATTAAGGTTTTCCGTCATGATAATGCCTCAGAATATAGTGATTCAAAATTATTCACTTTTTCTTACTGAACATGGAACTCTTTCTAAATTTTCATGTCCTAGTACATCTCAGCAAAATGGTCATGCTGAAAGAAAACATTGACACATTCTTGACTCTATTCGAGCTATGCCCATTTCCTTTTCTTGTCCTAAACGTATGTGGGGTGAAGTTATTTTTACTGCTATCTATGTTATTAGTCGTCTTCCTTCCTCTATTCTTGGTAATATATCTCATTATGAGCGTCTTCACCTAAGATCCCCAAACTACAATTCTCTCAAAGTTTTTGGTTGTACTTATTTTGTTCTTCTTTAACCCTATGAACACACTAAGCTTAAACCCTGTGCCCGTCTTTGTTGCTTCATTAGTTATCCTACTGAACACAAAGACTATCGCTGCTGGGATCCAGTCTCTTAGTGTAATAGCCCAATATTTGCTATCTAAATATATCATCATATAAATGAATAACCCAATACTGGACCTACTACTACTAACATACATCAACATCTAACCCATATCATTTATACACAATGAGTAAATATGAAGAGTCACGATAACAAAAGTTATATATATACATCTCAGCCTCAAAGAGTATACTGTTATACATAACTCAAAACAACTAAGCTAATATAAAACATATATAAGCTCTGTTCAAAACAACATCTATACTATGCTAATCCTCATGCATTTTCTTCTTCCCTTTCGAAGAACTCGCACCTGGATTTACATGACAACACAATCGGGGTGAGAAGACATATCTTAGTAGAAGCATTCCAATACCGGCATATATACATGTATATGTACAAACAGATAATATTTACAATTATCATGTTAATATTTCAATCACAGAAGCAACAACAACATCTCCATTTCAGAGACAAGCAATCGCCCATACAATTGCAATGCATTAATAATGATATGAAAGCAACTGCCCATACAATCGACATGCTATGCCAAGTTATGTCTAGTGTTTATGCCTATGCATAATTCCTAAGTATGGAAATGAATAATGTATGATACCATATCCAGAAACTTACAATTCCATGGTAATGTCATGAATGCATGAGTCCTGAACAAAGTAATGGAAGTCACAACCATAACCTTGAACAAGCACTGGAAGTCCATCTAGCAACATCATTATCACAGAGAATCTCCATTTCCCCCTGGGTAGTGAAGTCCATCAACTACACAGTTATCGATAAGGAACAAAGAAATCCATCTTTATCAACTCTATATTAGGAAGGATACAATCCACATTGCCTAATATAGATCACCCACATCTACGAACTCACACTTTTCAAAAAGGCAAAACATACATCATGTATATTATTAGGCATAAAACATCATTATCACAGAGGAAATCCATCCCCCCGAGTAGTGAAGTCCATCAACTACACAGTTATCGATAATGAACAAGCACTGGAAGTCCATCCAGCAATATCATTATCATAGAGAATCTCCATTTCCCCCTGGGTAGTGAAGTCCATCAACTATACAGTTATCGATAATGAACAAGGAAATTCATCCTCAAAATCACTATATTAGGAAGGATTCAATCCACCTTACCTAATATAGAATACTCACATCTACGGGGCTCACACTTTTCAATAAGGCAACACATACCATCAAGTATATTATCATTACTAATTAAACTCTTATAATTAGAATTACAAATCATTATAATTCAACAATCACATAGAGAGGATATAATGTACCTCAATATGCTCCACAAACATCTCATGCAAAACAATTACTAATTACTTCCCATAGCTAGTTTCACAATTGATTTATATACATTTAAAACCTCTATTAGAGTCTCCACCCACTTTAAGGAACATGTACCAATGATGCCATCAAGCCTAGAACTTGGAAAACATCGAAAAACAACATTTTAAAAGGTTCTGGCTCTGACACAGCCCGTATCAATTGACACGGCCCACCCCGTGTCCTACACTGTGAACACTGTTCGTAAAATCTCCTGGCAGAGAGGGACACTACCCACCCCGTGTCCTCAGACATGGGCCATGTCGCCCAACCAAAAGCTTTGCATCAACTCTGCAGAACGTGGTACTGTTCCATTAGTCATTTCTTTGATTTTGGCCATTTCAATTTAGTTTTTCAGTGATTCTAAGACCCCAATAAGTTCTCAAACATAAAGGAAATCATTAATCACAACCTTAAACTTCTTAAACCACTTGATTTCACTCAAAACCAAAGATTAAGGATAAACCTCTATTTCAAAACCTAAAACCCCAATTCTCCACTCAAATGAAATTTGAGACATACAAGGGTTGAAAATCCATTCCCATACACCCAACAACTCAAAAACAAGTCATCATCAAGTTCTATAACAAAATTCAAGCTCAAACAACCAAAAATAACTCAAAAACCTAAAATCACACATCAAGTCATAACTCAAGAACAAGATGGAGAAAGTAAGAAATGAGTTAAGAAAAGGTTTTCCCTCTACCTCAAAGTCTTGAAGATGAAGTCAACCTCCACTTGATTCCTCTTCCTTGATTGTTGATCCTCCTCTTTAGTCTTTTTCCTCTCTTTTCTTCTCCTCATTGGTTCTCTTTCTCCGTTTCTCTTTTCTTCCTTCTTCTTTACGTTTTCTCTTCTCTTCTCTGTTTCTCAAATATCCCAGTCATGGGATATTTAGCAAGGAAAGTCTAATTTGACTTTTCTTGGATAAGTACCAAAATTTTGATCTGCTAATAACACACAGATTTCATCAAATTCGGTTTCATAGCTTCGAACAGATTCAAAATAAATCCTAAGATTCATTAAAAATTCTGTTTCACCAAAAACTGATATTTCTATATCAACAGTGGGCCAATTCGGCACTAAAACACACAATCAGTATGGTTTAGAATGTCAAACTAACTCCAAAAATCCTCAAACTTTAACTGTAGCACAGTTCCCATATTTGTGACTTGGAAACAAACTCTTCACATTTATTTCCACTAACTAAGTAGTTTAAGTCACTTCCGGAGCAAATAACAGTTATATTTCACATATAGTGTTACAACAAAGTAACTAAACGTGCTCAGAAAGCTACAAAACTACACAGACATGTTAAGTAAGTATTAGGCTACCTCTGTAACCATATAGAAGCCTAACATGTGTTCCAAGGTGTTACACTTAGCGCATTTATATTTTTTGTCATGTTGTCTTTTGGGAAGATACTTTATTCTCCACCTTGTCTCAGTTCAAGTCTATTTCTTCCACTTCTACCCCCTTATTCACTGCACCATCTATTGATCTTTTTTCACATGATTATGATACAAAGTCTTCATATGTGTCTGAGACAGGTTCACCACCTCTAAGTTCCTCTTTCGATTCTCCCAATGAGCTCTCAGCATCGTCTGAACTTTTGACTTATTTTGCTAATACTATCCCGACCGTTGATTTTGCATCTGACGCTTTCATTCGTCCTTCTCAGGTAAGAAACCTTTCCACCTACCTTCATGATTATCGTTGCTTTTCTACCATGATTCACTTTCATGAACCACAAATATATTCAGAGGCATCCACTAATTCTCGTTGGCAAGAAGCTATGAATGAAAAATTACAAGCTTTGGAAAATAATGATACTTGAAAAATAGTTGATCTTCCTTCTGATAAGACTCTTGTTGGATGTAAATGGCTTTTTAAGATTAAAACTTGAACTGATGGGTCTGTTGATCGTTACAAGGTCCGCTTAGAGACCAAAGGTTTTACTCAGGAACATGAGATTGATTATGAAAAAACATTTGCTCCAGTTGCTCGTCTTACTTCAGTTCATACTCTTCTTGCTATTGCTTCTACTCACAACTGGACTCTTAATCAGATGGATGTGAAGAATGTCTTTCTCAATGGTAACTTAGAAGAAGAAGTCTATATGCGACCACCACCGAGTTACTTTTGTCCATCTAACAAGGTTTGTCTTCTTCGTAAAGTATTGTATGGTCTTAAACAAGCTCTTCAAGTCTGGTTTGCTAAGTTCAATTCCACCATCAGTCAGTTTAGATACTCCTCTAGTTCTCATAATTCAACATTATTCATCCATAAGACTGATAGTGGCACTGTGTTACTACTTCTTTATGTTAATAACATGATTTTTACTAGTATGAATACTTCTAGTATTATTGATCTTAAAAGCATCTTTGAGCCGTAAATTTGAGATAAAGAATCTTGATCCTCTTAGTTATTTTCTTGGTCTTGAGGTTCTTTCCTCTGTTGATGGTATTTATTTGTCTCAAGCTAAATATATTTCGGATCTTATTTCTCGAGCCGGTCTTGCAGACAATCGCACTGAGTTAACTCCTCTAGAACATAATGTTAGATTTACACCTCTGGATGATACTATACTTGATGATCCTACTGTTTATCAGCAGTTGGTTAGTAGCTTGATTTATCTTGCTGTTACTCTCCCAGACATTTCATATGTTGTTTACCTAGTCAGTCAATTTATGTCAGCTCCGCACACTACTCATTATGTTGTTGTTCTACTTATTATTTGATATATAAAAGGAACTATGTTTCATGGGCTTAATTTATCAGCCAACTCCTCATTGGTTCTCTAGGCTTATTCTAATGATGACTGGACTAGAGATCCCACTGATCGTTGATCCACCACTGGCTACTGTATCTATTTTGGTGATGCACTTATTTTATGGAGAAGTAAGAACCAAACTTTAACTGCACACTCCAGTACTGAAGTAAAATATCGTGCACTAGTTGACACCACATCTAAAATATTTTGGTTACGTTGACTTATTGACGACTTAAGTGTTTCTCAGCCCTCTCCCACTGTTTTACTGTGATAATAATAGTGCTATTTAGATTGTTCATAATGATGTTATTTATGAGCATACCAAGCATATTGAAATCGACTATCACTTCATCCGCCAACACATTTTTTGTGGTGTTTTTCGTCTCCTTTCTATTGACACTCTTGATCAACTAATTGATTTGTTCACCAAAGCTCATCATTGTGACAAATTCTGCACCATAGTTTTTAAATTCAAGTTGATTTCTTCTACACCTACTTAAATTTGAAGAGGAATGTTAACATAATTAATTATAATTAATCACGATTGATTTAAAAAATAATTGTAATTGATTCAAGACAAAATTAATTTAATTCAAGTATATAATTATAATTTATTATTTTTAAATAATAATTTTTTATATAAATAAAAACTAATTTTTTATATTTTTTATTTAAAAATATATACAAATTATTAATATTTATTTTTTTATTTCTATTTATAACTGTCATAATTTAATTTGGATGCTTTTTTTTTTTTTTTGCGGGGTTGTATTTGAATTAAACTTTCACCGGAAACTACTTTTCCCACTGATCGAGAAAGTCCCCACACGCTGGGAACCAGAGTATTAATTTGTCAGCAACTACGGAAAGTAATATGAAATGAATTGACCGCACACTAATTGCACGGATGGAACTTGAAAGCTGTTCGTTGGGACTCTTCTTTTCTTATAATTTTAAAGTGGAGAAATTCTTAGATATAGCTTAAATATTCAGGTTAGGTGTGTTTGATTAATTATATTATTAATAATTATTAATTAATATATAATTATTTTAATTAATTAATTTTATAATTTATTATAATTAATGATGTAATTATTTTAAGACATTTAAATTAAATATTTTAGATTTATGTAAAAAAATTTCAATCAAGAGATGAGAAATTTTTTAATATTTTGATGAGGATAGTATTTATAATAAATTGTCAAGTATTTATTAAATTTTAATTTTATATTAAATATTTAAATATAAATAATTATCAATAAAATATTTACAATTCATTCTGAATAATATATAAGAAAAAATATGAGTCGACCGAATAAATGTTGTGAAGAGATATATTTGTAGACTATAAATAAATCTTGTATGAATAAGTTATATGATGCTGAATTTTGTTTTATATTCAAGATATATATTGTAATAAATTTTATCTAATACGAAGTTTGTAGTGTTTTTTGTTAAATTATGATAAAACAAAAATATAATTAAATGTCAAAACAAATTATTAATTTAACCATGTATAAATAATTATTAATATCTATTTTATAATAAATAATTTAATAAGCCACTAAGATTAGGTTAATAGTAAAGAATTTGTGTAATTTACATAAGATCATAAATTTAAATTTTATTATCACCATTATACTAAAATAATAATAATTTAATATTTTTTATAACAATATTACTCATATATATATATATATTATTACTTTACATTTACATAATTATTATTATCATATTATAATTGGTCTATCAAAACTTCTATACACATCAATTTTGATTTTCCCACATCATACTTACACATAAGTATGTGGCTAAGTGTATGTAATAGGAAGTTTTCTATTTTTCTAATATAAGCAAACTGCGCGAATAACAACGGCAAAAATTAAAGGTATTTATAGTTCATTTTAGACTAATTATAAATAAAAAAATCAATAAATCTAAATAAAGTTATTTACGTCAATTTGAATTATTTTGACTCGATTTAATTAATTTTTTATTAAAAAATTTAAATTTAAAATGTTGTGAGTTAAAAATAATTTAAATTATTAAAAAATTAGAAATAAAAGAAATAAAAATAAGAATAACTTATTTTATATATCTAAAATAATATTTAATTATATAAAATAAAAAAATTAAAACTATTATAAATAAAATATAAATTAAATAATAAATAGATATATTATATAATATTAATCAATTTAAATTCAATTGAATCAATTTAAAAATTAAAATAAAAAATTAACTCAATTCAATCACTTTTTCAAAAATCAAACAAACAAGAACTAAGTTTATTTGGTTTAAATTTAATTTCGATTTTTTTATCTAATTTTTAATTTAAATTGAATTTAACCAACCTAACCGGAGACTTTCTATCGTTGAACTTGAGTTTGACGGTAAAGTTTGAACACGTAACAATCAAGGTAATTGGCCGACAGTTAGTACTACTACAAGATGCACACGTCAACGTTTATGCACATAGAAAATGAGAAGAGAGAAAATGAAAAGAAAGAAAATGAAGAGAAGAAAAAATAAAAAAAAAATTGTATTTTTTCTCTTATTGTTTGGATCAAGAGAAAGAGAGAAGAAAGAAAATGAGAAATTATATTTTCTCTTGTTTGATTATATAGAAAAAGAAGAGAGGAAAGAAAATGTAAATATTTTAAAAGACTTATATATTTTTATTATAATATAATAGATATAAGTATTTTTAGATAAATTTATAATTTTAAATAATTTTTCATTTTTTCTCTCATTTTCTTCTCACAAGGGAGAAGAAAATTTTTTGTGGACTCTACCACTATTTTTTTCTTTTTTCTCTCTTTTCTCTCCTCATCTAAACAAGAAAAGATGCTAAAATTTTTACATTTTCTCTCCTCTCATTTTCTTTTCACTCATTTTCTCTTGAAACAAACAGTGGATAAGAAAGTTTGAACACGTAACAATAAAGGCCATTGGCCCACAATTAGTACAACAAGATGCACATATGAACACGTGGCAACGTTATTTTGTTAAAGCAGTTGAAAACGTGAAAAATAATAAGATTGTAAAGTACAAATTAATTGTGGCGGAAAAAAGTATAAATTAATTTGTATGCGAAAAAAATAATAATAAAGAAGGTTGTTATAATTTTTTTGGAAGAAGTTGCTATCATTTTTGTGTTTTGTTTGGTAACTAGGATAGTTATCCATACAATGCACGGGTAACATGGATAAATTTATTTATTTTACAGTTTATCAAGTTTTTCTTTAATTCTTACTTTTTTTAATTGTATTTATTTTTGTTATAGATAGTAATAGTAATAATGAATTAAAGTTTCAAAATTTTAAATTTATATAGCTAATCTAAACCATAATTACATAACTTTATCACATTACTAAATTATTTAAGTAAAATTATCATGTATATCATTACCATACAACATTAACCTTAATATACTAAATAAACTTTTAAAAATTAATTTCTTAATTTTTTTATCTTTATTATTAAGGACATGCGAAACACACTCTTAGTAAAATATGATATATCTATAACAAGATATTTAATAAAAAATTGATAAATACAATGTTACGTTTCCTATTCAACTTTGCAAGGAAAAAAATCTTATTCATAATTTAAGTTGTTTGTTTTTTATCACCCTATATAGGGGTAGAAATAGGTCAGGCTACCCGTCAGGGATCTATGACCTGACCTACCTGAAACCTAGTCTGATCTGACCTGTTTAGTAAGTGAGTCAAGTTAAGGTTTTTTTAAAGGCTCGTTTAATTAAAAAGGTTAGGCTTGAGGCCATCTAATAGGCCTTTTAGGCCTGATAAGTTCGACTTGACCTATTTACCTTATATTATATTATTATAATTATTATAGTTATTAATTTATTATAATATATTAAAATATTATTTAATTAAATTATTTTAATAACATTCAAGAAAACCTAAGTTAGAAACCTTTTTCTGTAGATTGCTCTTCTGCGCCTCACTCTGCTAATTCCTTTGCAAAACTGCTGACTGTTGTTGCACCTCTGCCAATTTGTTGGCGACTCTGCGTGGCTGCCTCTCCGCCTGAACTCTGCACGGCTGCGCCTCCTCCTCTGCCTCTCCGTCTGCAACTCAGCGCCTCTGCCTCTCCGTCTGCAACTCAACGCCTCTGCCTCTCTGTCTAGTCTCCACGCTTCTGCTTCTCCGATAATGTTTCTAGAACACAAACCATTTCTAGCTCTTGAAGTGTCTGATTTAACAATAATCACTTTGATCAATGGATATGATTATTTCTAGTAAAAAGAATTTTATATTTTATTATGTGGTAGATAGGAAGAATTTTCCACGAATATGAAAATTTACTATGCCTTTTTCTTGGGTGCATCTTTTTCCTTATGTACTATGCCTTGGAAATTTACTATGAGACTGTTGACTTTATCTGACTATGCAAATTAGTTCAGTTTCTATACCCTAGGCATTTCCAAATATGCTACTTGTGATTAGTTAAATAGGTAGATTAATTTTATAGAGTTGGTTGATGCATAATGATCATGTTGCAATTATGTTATGAAGTTGATAATGGAAAATTATTTATTTATTTTGAACAAAAAATTGAAGTCTGCATTTATACTAGATTCGTACTCAGTGCATTTCTAGCTGACTTACTTATGTGTAGCAGTCAATGGCCGTAGAGAAGTCTCTGACTTGAAAAGCAGAATCTCCAAGCTTCTTAGAATTTAGTGTTTCTTGTATAGTTGTATTTGATTTGTCCACATTTGGAAAGAAAGTTATGTTGGAAAGAAAGGATACAAAGCCAAAAATATGATGTATAAGGTTAATGAAGGTCAAACTTGATAAAAACTATTCAACAATACATCTTCGTTGTACTAATGAATTAAACTTTTTCCAAAGAAATAAGTCAGAATGCATGAAAATACCAACAAAGATATAGTCCCAACCAAATTTTAAAAAATAACAAGCTAACACCAAACTTGAAACAAACAGTTTTATTTTCTACTTCAAGGAGAAAAAATGTAAGAACATAAAATGCCTAAACCAATGAATATGCCCATCCAGCTAACTCCGATAGTTGATAAAACATAACGATTTAAAAAAGGCATAAACCTTTTTGATTTTTCTAATTATATTGTTATATTGTTGGATAATATGAGCCTGGGGCCTTTTAGATTTTTCTAATTATATTATTATGTTGTTGGATAATATGAGGCCTGAGGCCGGTTATATTTATTATAATTTTGTATTGTTGAATAATTAGGCTGGTTAAACTTATGTTATTGAATTATAATATTATATTTTTATTTTAATATTTTTAAAAATCATACACTTTTTGGCTTATTTAAAGGCTTAGGTTCGTTGGCCTGTTTCAAGGCTTAGACCTATTAGCCTATTTAAAGGCCTGTTGCCCTATTTAACGGTAAGTCTGTTAGCCTTTTAAAGGCCTGTTGGCCTATTTAAAAGTAGGCCTGAAAGCCTATTTAAAGGCCTACTTGCCTGTTAGCCTTTTAAATACCTGTTAGCCTGTTTAAAAGTAGGCCTGAAAGCCTATTTAAAGGCCTACTTTGCAAGTAGGAGTAGGCCTTTAAATAGACTTTTAGGTCAGGCTAGACTTTTAAAAAGGTTAGATCAGACATTAAAAATCAGCCTGTTATAGGCTCACAGGTCAGGCTCAGGCCTAATATTTGAAATACAGGTCAGACCTGTTTAAGGCAAAGCCTGACCCAGTCTGGCCTATTTCCACCCCTTACCCTAGACTAACCCACTAAAAAAAAATCCTATTCACAATGCTACAGTAAATTAGACTAACCCATTAAGGAATCAGAGTAACTATCATGTTTATAAATGTCATTGAAATGAGATAAAGATAACCCATAAAGAGGGATTGACTCAGAGTAAAAAATTACCACAATTGTCTTATGAGTAATGTTATATCATCCTACAAGTTCCTCATAATAATCCTCTTAATACTAAATAAGAAAATATTAAATAAAAAATTAAATGTATCTAATGTCTTTGAAACATAAAAAACTATTTAATACTTTCTTCATTTAGTAATTAAGAGGATTAATAGGAAGATTGAATAAAAGGATAAAATATTTCTCTTGTCTTATGCATGAAAACAAATCGATAATCATATGAAGTAATTCATCTTATACACATCCCACACGGAACTTTTGCAGTTGAGAAATCAACCAAGATTCTCATGGAAAGCAGTGTCACTTTGGACATTCGTACTTCCAGCCTATGGTTCTTCCTAATATAAAGGAAGTTATTTGGAATTTGTAATAACTTGAGAGCTTTAAAATGAAAAAAAAATATATTTTTTAGTTAAAGATCTCTAAAAATTCAAAGCAAAGAAAAATGTTTGTATGCACCAAATTAATGGTTTAATAATCACATATATTTGTCATCTTGCATAATTAAATACTAATAATTAAAACTATGTAAGTAAACATGACTACAAAGTAAAAGAAACGAATAATTATCACAAAGCTTGATTAAAGGAAAAGAAACAAAGACAATTATCGCAAAGAAAAGGGGAAAAATCACTAACCTTGGTACTGCCCCGAGATTTGCTTCCACGGTCTGCAGTGTACTTTTCTTCTATTGGCTTCATCTTAGTTACAACTTCAAAAATACTAGGAAGATCATTGATCAAGCTATATAAACTTTTCCTGCCATGAAGAATCAGTGGAACCATCAATAAAAAGAGGGAGCCATATGCCATTTCACAACAAATGTTAAACAAAAATGTCATAAAAAACATTACTTACAAAATAACTTAACCAAATGAAGTTATGATCGGTAATTACAACTCCAAAAATGTACACAACAAAATCCATCAAAAACACCAAAAGCATTACTACCCACAAATTTCTACCCTTTTATCTATGGATAGCCAAAACTCAAATATATGAAGAGCATTACATCTGCATTACCAAAACTTAAAGTCATCCACTTTCAATTTCTCTAACAGTCCGACTGCTAACCAAAACAAAGAGAAACATATGAAACCTTTTAAAATTAATAAAAACTCATATCATATTTTGTTAGTAAATGAGGAGAACAAAATATTCTACATTTATGTGCTTGTATTGTAGTCTAAGCACATAAGCAATTTAAAATTGGAAGACACGCAAAGCAATTTAAAATTGGAAGGCACGCACCTTGTCCAACTCAACTTTTGCATAGTAAATTGCCCTTTTTGTCAAAAGGAAAATTGGGAACCATGCATCCATAGACATCACTATTAACTTGTAAAAAAATGGAAAATAGAAAACGAAAATAATATAAAGGCTGAAATTCAAATGAGAAAAAAAAAGAACAGAATACTAACAAAAAAAATTAAAATATGACATGCATGCCTTTCTACCATAAACAAATAAAGCAACCTATACAATTTAGTGAGATGTACTTGACAGACAAACTAAGCTAAACTTAAATGATTTATCATTCATTCATAAGACACATATCTTTCGCTTGTCTCCTGATCATAAAAAACAACAAATTTAGAAGATGCAGTAGCATATGGATGGCAAATGGAGAAAGCTTTTAATTAAGTTGGACACTCATCTTTTCCTTGGGTTCATTTTCTTCAGTTTCATTAGTAAGACTCACTATTTTCTTCTCAAACCCTCAACAACCCACCATTGCAACCAGAGGGAGAGAACCTTTTGCTGTCACTTTCTTGAGAAACAAAAAACAAAGAAGCCACACATCTCGTTAGAGCCAAAAAAGAAACTTTTTGAGTAGAAAAGAAAACCAGCTCTATCTTTTTCTTATGAGTGTGTTAGAAATTTTGTTGAGAGAAATTTCCAAGTCCAGAGATTTAAGCTTTGGGCACAAAAAAGTAAATGATGAGGATAAGGTAATCTGAAGTAGTTACATTGAGTTAGGGAGAAGAGAGAGAGAGAAAAAAGAAAGAAAGAAAGAGGAAAACACACTATGGAATCAGGAACAAAGAAATTTTTTGCAAATCTAGTTCATTCTCAACAAATCAACTAATCTTACTGTATTGCAAATAGTTATTTTCCTTTTGCTAGATCCATTATGAGAATGAGGATACAATATTATCATAGATATATATATATGAATATTGTTTCAAATAGGTACTCAACTCAACTTCTGAAAGGAGGAAGAGCATGCGACAAAAAATTGAAAGCAATAGTAAACAATTTAGCTCAAATAAGTAAATTTCCAAAAGAATGAAATATAAGTGAACATATCTTGATCCTTTATTTCAAACAAATCTAGAATTTAAAAAAAATTATAGAAGGAGATACTCAACTCTGATTTGGATCCAGCCCTAACAAAAGAACCAATTCTAAAAAATCCAACTGCATCAAATGACCTAGAAAGCAAGTGAAACAATCAAACAAATTCCAAACCCAAGAGTAATCAAAGACACGATTAGAAATTATGAAGCTATTAGTATTTGTTCTGACCTCCAATCCCAAAAGTAATTGAACAAAATTCCTTACTATCTAACTTTGAGACCCCAACAAACCAATCATCGATTAGAAATTATTACAAACACAAGGAACAAAAGGAACCTCAGAGAGGCAACTATAGATTAAGATGAAATGTGAAAAAAGATGAGTGAAGGATATCCATATGACTCTTTTAGAAATGAAAGATATGCTTTATAATGAAAAATGGAGAGAACAAAGGAAGATAGAGAAAATGGTGTGAAAGATGAAAAAATAAATGAATTATGCACGGTATGAGAGAGGTTGGGAAGATAAATGACTTTAAGTGGACAAAAGTATACCACTATAGTGTCTTTTAGTATTCTATTATGAAGTTTGATTTTAGGACCAATCCAAAAATTTTATTATAGTAAAATGTTTGCAAAAATGAATTATTTCAAAAATAAACTCATATGAAGTTTTCATATTCATTAATGATAAACATTGCTGGTTTTCAAAAATTACAAACTTACTACAAAATATCAAACTTATCTTGAAACTTATGAAACCATCTTGAATAATAACAGTGAATGTGAACACCCAATTTTATCCGAATTTTTTTTAAATAAAAAAATATAAAAAATAAAAAATAAAAAAATTATCCACATTCTTGACCAAATCTTTTAATTATTTCTTAGGTCATTTTAATTTTATCACTTTGTTTTATCTTGAATGTAAAAAAAAAAAAAAAAAAAAAACCAAAAAGAAGAACTAAAAGAAAACAAAAAGTAATAAAATATAAAAATAATAATAATAAAGGGGATGATGATGACCCCTAAAAAAAAAAAAAAAAAAAAAAACAAAAATGGAAAATTTGTTGCATGCTGCAATGCTGCAAAATCAAGAATCAATGCAACACAAAAATAGAAAATTTTCAGTGATGTGAAGCATGAGAAGGTGACAGCCTCAAGGAAAAGACATGAAAATGGAAGCTGTGCTAGAATACAAGGGCCACTCTATCTGTTGCAAAAAAAATCTGACTTCTTCAGGGAGCTAAAAATTAATTGAGGCGAGGGGAAACGAAAAAGAAGAGGGAGAATTTTTAGAGGGGGTTTTTCATTCATCAAGCGCCAGAGAAAAAAAAAAGCCTCATCCTCACCACAAACCTCCATCCTTCTCTGCCAACCACCCACCATCAAACCATCTCAACCTCCTTCATCTTTTTCACCATCTTCACCCATCCCCTTCATGACCTCATCTTCAACCTCCATTTCCATCTCTTCCCTAAACCACCATAAACACACCCCCAAACCGTAACCACCATTCTCCAACCTTCAACACAAAGACACACTGTTAAATAATCAACTTCACCCACTTTCAAAGGGGGACGTTCACTCTCAGGAACAGGGGAACCTTCACTCTCATAGAGAAGTAACAGGGGGGAGAATTTTTCAGAGAACCATTTCGGGAAACTGAGAGTTTTTTTTTTTTGGAGGAATATTTTTTCAAAAAAAAATTAAAAAATTTGCTACTATTCATCTTCTTCAACCTCTCACACCACCGTGAAACCTCCATCTATCACCACCTTCCATCAAATTATCAACCACATCAACCAACATCCTTCACCTGACATTTCACCCAAAACTTGACTACCACCAATAACCCACCACCTTCAACCTTCCATTTCCCCACTCATCTTCAACCTCTCAACATCCAATAAAAAAAAAGAGAAAAAAATAGTAACACCTTACTTTAGCTCAGCAGCCACCATCCAATCGTCGTGGCACTACCCCTCCGCCGTCACGTGCAAGCCGCACCTGCAGATCTACGGTGCATCACTTTGAGCTTCCCACCATGCGTCTCCTTTTGCTTCAAAAAAAAAAAAGAGTTTCTCTTGCTGGTTCATTTTCAAGGAGTGAAAGGTAAGCTTTTTTCTTTTTTTATATTTGTTACTTTGCTATCTTTTGAATAAAAACGATGGGAATCGTAAAAGTGGAGGAAGACGAGCTTTTTCTTTTCTTTCTTTTATATTTGTTACTTTGATATCTTTTGAATAAAAAAACAATGATGGAAATGTAAAAGTGGAGGAAGGTGAGCTCTATTCTTTTTTTATATATATATTTGTTGCTTTGATATCCTTTTGATTAAAAAACAACGATGAAGACGTAAAAGTGGAGGGTTCTGGAAGCGTTTCTGTTTCTATGAGTTTTCTTTTTTTTTTTCTTAGAAAGTAGAAATATGACAAAAAATAAAAAAAACAAAAACAAAAAAAAGAAAATACAAAAAATGAAATAAAATATGTGTTTGGATATATACTTTTGAAGACTTGTTTTGATGATAACAAACGTGAAGAATAAATGAAGATGATAAATAGACTAAGTTCAAGTTTATATATGATTAGCATTAGGACTTAGGATCTATTGTGCGGAGCTCACTTTGATATCTCTTTGTTTTTGAAAGAAAAGATAAAAACTGTTTTGAAACAAACTTAGTGTCTTTGAAATACCTTTTTGAAAACAGTTTTTGCTTTGATTTATTCGAATAGAGCATAGTCTATTCGAATAAACACCTTCACGATGGTCTGCTTTATAAAGTTGCTATTCGAATAACTATCCTGTTATTCGAATAAATGAGTTTTCCAGAACTATGTTTTTAAGTGAGTTATTCGAATAACTCAAATGCTATTCGAATAACCTATTCGTTTTAGAACTCTGGTTTTAACAGAGTTATTCGAATAACACATTGGTTATTCGAATAACTCATATCAGATGGCCTTTTAAGTTGGTTTCAAGAATAGTGTTATTCGAATAACCTGTTAAGTTATTCGAATAAACACGTTTGAACACGAAGTCTTATATGGAAACTTTCAAACGTTTTAATTCGGTTAAATTGTTTTTAAATGCTCTTAAATATACTCAAACGGCTATCTCCGTGCTTTTCCCTATAAAATAGGAACCTTGGGTCACGAAGTTTTTTGCCCATAACTCTGAATTATTTTCTACTTGCTCTAATCTGTAAAAATTATTTTCTACGCTCTTTTTAATTAAAAACTTTACGATATTTCTGTGAGAGCTCCATTAGCACTTCAATTTGTATTACTTACTCTGAGTGAGAGTTTCTCTTCATCTATTTTCTGATATTCTGTATCGAGGGTGAGGCATCCCTCAAGGTTTGTATAACGGTGAGGTATCCCTGCAGACTGAGGCTTTAACACAAGGGTAGAGTTTCCCTGTGTGTGAAAAGTACTCTTTTGTGTAACGGTAGCAAGTACCTATTGAAGCTTGTATACTTAGTTAAAAATCTCGGCTTTCGAGGACTGGACGTAGACCACAAGTGGGTTAGTGGTCGAACTAGGATAAATACTGTGCCTGCTTCTCTCTTCTTAATCTCTTTATTTTATGCAATTTTAATTTACTGCATAGTTATTTTCTGCTGTCTTTATTATTTCTTTTCTTCTTCTAGTTCCTTCTGTGCATTTATTTATTAAGTTTTTAATATTTGATTTTGATAAAAGAGTTTTTAAGAAAAAAATTTATACTCAATTCACCCCCCTCTTGAGTATTGGAAGCCACTTGGTAACAAAATAAAAATGAGAAAAATCTGAAAATTGCTAAAGAACAAAAGTAAAGTTTGTTTTTTAGTTTTATGATTGTGAAGCTTATATTTTTATTTATTTATTTACTTATATTATTCATGAAAAATTGTGTTTATTTGTTTATTTTATTTTATTTTTTTAACTTTTTTTGTTTAATAAAAAAAATGAAAAAATGAAATAAAAATGATAAATAAATAAAAATCTTTTAATTAACGTAATGATTAATGATGGTAATTGAATAGTGAATGCTATCTTCATTATCATTTGAATCATAAGGGTTTATTGAGTAGTCTGGTGCTAACTTGAACCCTGTGCAAGAATGTATTTGCTTTCAAATAAAATTCCTTTTAAAAAATGTTTTTTCTTTAAAATCAATCAACCCACAAGAATTTTATAAAGAACTACGTGATTTTGAGTTCCTTATTGCACCTGAGGATACGTAGGAGCGGGACTCTTATTCCGTCAAGCCAAAATTTAATTTTTTATAATTTATTTGTCAATTTCATTATTTTATTTTTGTTTAGGGGTAAAATAAATATTTTCAATGATTATTAATAATTTGCATAATTAACTTAAGGTACCGTCTTAGGACGGGTGTGTTAGGGGTGCTATGGGATTAAGTTTCCACCCTTCCCTACACATAACCGACTTCCGAATTCAATTTAGTTTCAAAGACTATTCTTCTTGGATTTTCCAATTTTTCCTGATAAAAATAAAATTGGTGGCGACTGCTAATTTAATATATTTTTGTTTAAGTTGCTATTTTGCCGCGATTTTACGGTTGCTACAGATGGCGACTCCGCTGGGGATATTTGGAGAGTCAAGCCTGTTATTATTAGTTGTGCAAATTATTAATAATCTTTATTTATTTATTTCACTCCTTTTTGTCCTTTTTTATTTATTTGTAAATAGATTTTATTTAGTATTTTTATGTAAATATCTGATAGCATTATTTTGTGTTTCTTTTGACATGATTTACTTGTATATATTTTGTGTTTAATTGTTGAAACCCTAGGATAGATGATTGCTGCCTGGCTGTTGTATATATGTTTTTGCAGGTTGAGGATAGTTTTATCTTTTTAAATTTTTGTACAGGTTTGTATGCTCCCTCACACACGTCACTATCACTTACATCACATACTTTTTGGGCTCTATACCCGAGTCTGTGCGAACCCGAGGAATAGGAGGGGTCTCGACTTTTGTTATTGAGGGGCTTTATGCTCACTTGACATTTGTTGAGACACCACTCAGATTGTTACTAATATCATGGACTAGTCATATTGGGAGGGTTTATCCCTACTTGTGATTAATTCATGAATTGAGTCCTTGTCTTTCGAGATATGGGCAATCTGGGCACCATGACTTTTAGGAATTTAGATTTATCCTGAAAAACCTTGCACTGATAGATTGAATATAAGGACTGTCAAACTTTGAGTCATGATCTAAAGGAAATCCAACCTTTAGGTTTCATCTTAATAGGGCACAAAGGGGGGCGTACTACTTCTTCATCTATCCATTCCTCATGTCATTCATTTCTTGCTTTGTTTTTTAAAAAAAATCAGCAAATAAAAAAAAAGCTATTTCATCTTGCATTATTCATTGTTTGCATTTTCATGACATTCTTAACATTATAAACAAAAAATCATACATTTTTATGACATTTTCAAAAAAAAATAATAAAATTCATTGCTTGCATTTTCATTGCATTCTTTGCATCCAAAAAATGATACATTATTTTACCTTTTCATAGCATTCCTAACCAAAAAAAAAAGAGCTAAAAAAATAGCATCTTGCATTTTCATAGCATTCTAAAAAAAATCATATTACATTTTCATAGCATTCCTAAAAAAAATCTTCTTTTATCCGTTCATTTCTCACGCCATTCATTCTTGTTTTTAAAAAAAAAAAAGAGAAAAAAAGTAAAAAAATACATCATCTTACATTTTCATGATATTCCCAATGTAAAAAAAAGTATCATCTTGCATTTTCATAACATTTAAAAAAAACTTACATTTTCATGACATTGCATTTAAAAAAAAAAAGATATATCATATTCTATTTTCATAGCATCCCTAGCATTCAAAAAAAGAAAAAAATCTTGCATTTCCATGACATAGCATTTTTTAGAAAAAAAATAATAAGAAAAAAAGTATTTTCAAAGTTCATTCATTTTATGCATCTCATGCATTTCATCTCATTCTTTATTAAATGTTATTTTGTTTTAAAAAATCAAATTAGTTTGAACCATTGTGCAGCCTAGGAAAGAAGGGACTAATTAAACCCAAATTCACAAGCCTAGATCTCAGACCAGAATGACTGCTAATAACCCTGAGGAAGGGAGAAACTTAAGTATAGAAGTTGATGAAATGAAAAAGATGATGATTGAAATGGCAAAATCCCAGAGAAAAATGGAGGAAATGTTATTAGCCATGAGGGAGATTATCAACTTGATTGGGGCTACTGGAAGTACAGGAGTGACTGGGGCACATCCGCACCTGCCAACTATCACTTCCATAAGGACAAATCCCGGGATCACCACTGAGATTCCTATTGTGGGAAGGACCTCGAACACTGCACCGCTAGTGCTTCCTATCGGAGAAGGGTGTCGTTTTTCAGAGGATACTCGAAATGAGGTCCATGGTAATGTTAGATTCATGTGGGAACAACCACCATATAACTCTGACCTTCACTTTCCATACCAAACATCTACACCTACATTTCCTTATTACCTCTCCCACCAATTTGTTCCAACCACAAATAACACCCTAACTCCACAATTTCAAACCAACAATGGTCTTATACCACCATCATACATACCAACTCGCTCATCTCATATCCGATATCCACTTGTCCCTCCACAAAATTACCTAAACCTCCAACAGCCTCAACCAAACTTCCAAAATCGAGGTTGCTTCCATCCTCAAAACCTACCTCCTTTCCTAAGATTATCCATGTCAAACGCAGAATTATTCCAAAGGCTGTTCGATGCTCACCTCATGTCGGGAAGCCCCGTACGTCCTTTAGAACCACCATTCCCAACATGGTATAACCCAAGTTTAACTTCCAAATACCACAGGGACATCCCAAGACACTCAATTGAAGATTGTGAATCTTTCAAGATTGCAGTAAGGAAGCTAATAGCTTATGGGAAGTTTGACATTCAAGAAATAGCTCTACCTAGTGTTGTCAACAACCCAATTCTTGATGAGGTAAATGCATGGGAGATGGAAGGATCACCCATAGGAAAGGTCAGAAGCTTGCATGCACCAATGGCTGAAGTAGTCGAGGGGCTGAAGAAAGCAGGTTGTAGTATCACTGCACCAGCTGCAACTATGAAAGAAGAGGAGAAGCAGAATGAAGAATCAAGTTGTGTTGAGGGTTGTTGGGATTTCAAGGTGCGAATCCAAGAATCACTCGCTTCAAGAGTAATACAAGCTAGGCAAGATATAGCTTCCTCTGAAGAGGTCAATGTAGAGTTGGAGGAAATGGTGAGGAGCGTAACTTTAGGAAAAGAAAATGATGCAACACATTCCTCATCTGAGGGAAATACTCCCCACACCAGTCGAGATAATCATCTCTGAAGAAGTCATTCATCCTCCAGCAATTCGAAACCTCTGAACAATAGGAGATCTGAGGAATTGTTTGAAGTAATTGCCATAAAAAAAATCAGTGATGATGGACTTATGTTAACTTCCTTGAAGCATTAATGTAATAAATCTGCATGGATATCTTGTTTCCTTTCATTTTCGTCACAGTGTTTTTCTTGACATTTATTCTCTCTTGTTTCCTCAAAGTGTCTTCTTTGTATTTGGATCTCATGTGACTCTTGGCAATTCTCAGTTTAGTGGATATCAATAAAGTTCATATGTGCAAGTGTCATTTGCAAAAAAAAAAAAGAACAAAAAAAAGAACAAAAAAAGAAAGAAAAATAAAAGGGAGCAAATAAGTAATCACTTAGTGTGCATTATCCTTTTGTCTCTAAATTAAAATTTTTGAAAATGAACAATCAATATTTGAAATGAAGATTGATCATCTTTCTATATCCTTCACAAGAATTCATCTTTTCATTACTTCTCGTTGTCACATTTTGAACTTGAAAAATTTCTTCAATAAACCCTGGACAAGGATCACCCTACACTAGGGGATAGTACAAAACAAAGGTTGATTGCTATGATGGCTATTTTGAAGCATAATGGAAAAGGAGAAAAGGAAAAAATTATGAAGAAACTAAAAAAAAGTGAAAGAGAAAGGAAGGAAAGAAGAAAGAAAATGAAATGAAATGAGTCATGACAAAGGCGAATGAAAGAAAAGGAAATGAAATAGGGAAGAAATGAAGAACAGTAAGAGAAAAATGTGCTTGAAAGTGCAAAAAAAAAAGCAAAGTTTAGCTTTGAATAAGGATCCTTGGTCTGATTCAACCCTTAAATACTTGTTTGAGCCTTATATCTTTCCTTTCATAACCCCTAGCCTTAGCTATGTTACAAGTCTCAAAAAGTCCATTCTGATCAAGGAAGGGTTGTTGTCATTTTCATTAACTTTAATTTTGAGACAAATGTTATACTCATCTAAGTATTTAGTTCATTGCTCCTTAAAAAAATAATAAAAAAATAAAAAAATAAAAAAAAATAAAAAAGAGACTTACACTCGGGCAAGTTTCTACCCTGTTCGAGCTGGTCTCACACTGGGGCATGCTTCTCTCTAGTTCAATTTGACCTACATTGGGACAAATCTTTTAGTCACCAGGGCGAGTTTCTGCCCTATTCAGTCCTAGACTGGAGTAAATTTCTCTTTGGTTCAATTTGACCTTACACTAGGACAAGTTTCTACTCTGCTTGATTTGACTCTAAACTGGAGCAATTTTGTTCACAAATGACATAATCTGAGCCAAATTCATTTGATACCCTACATAAGGGCAGATTTTTGTATATACCTGATGAAACAATGGTCATGATGTCTAGTTGTCGAGTAAAGATCAATCACGTCCATACTGGGGCAAAAAAAAAAGACCTTTGACTTTCTTGTTATTCAACCTTTTGTGTCTTTATCCTTTGTAAATGTCCTTCGTGTAGTCATATTTCCCAAAAAAAAAGTCACTCAGTTAGTAAATTCCTTTTCAATTGTACTTTTGAATTCATGTCTGTTTTGTTACGTAATGCTTCAGGTAGAGTGAACGTGAGTACAACACTATGATTTGACCATCTAATGATAATCTCCTTATGAACAATTCAGATTGAAGAAAACTTGAAAATCCCAATTGATGGAAGAGGAGGTACCTGAAAGAGAGAGAGAGATAGATAGATAGATAGAGAGAGAGAGAAAGCTTGTTAGGTTGAAAACCCGAAAGGGCGACCTAAGCAAAAGTTTGCAAAAAAAAAAGAAAAGAGTCCGTTAGTCTGAAAACCCGAAAGTGCGGTCTAAATAAAAGTTAAGGCAAATAAATAGGCAAAATCTCAGAGAAAGTTGGCCTGAAACGCCTTGAAGGGTGCACCAAACTGGGGCAATTTTGAATTGCGTTTGATCAGCTATACAGGGGTAATTTCGTTTGCATTCAGTTGGTCATACTGGGGCAAAATTTTTGAAGGATTAAGGAGAAGATGTGTTGAAGGAAGTAGCAATAGAGACAGTGATTGAGTTATCAAGCAGTTACAGGGAATCAACTGGATGAGAGATAAAGTTAAATACTGGGGCAAAATTTTCTTTCAAGGAATCAGTCAAGTAAGGGTTCATCTCATTTCTCAAAAGGAGAGCTGAGAGTGAAAAACAAAAAAAAAGGAAAGAAAGGAGAAGAAGAAGGAAAGAACTGAAGGGTTTAAGGAAGAAAGGCACGTGAACAAGGGTTTTGATTGGTCAAAACTTTCCAAAAGTCATTGTTGGCTCGAAGGACTTTTAATAATAAAAAGAAAGAAAGAGAAAGGAACAAAAAGAATAAAAAAAAGGAACAAAAAAGAAGAAAAAGGGAAAAAGAGAGAAAAACAAAGAAAAAGAACAAAAGAGAAAATGAGAAAAATGAGAAAAAGAAGAAAAATCTTTTCGGATCAAGATGCCTATTGCCTTTTTAATTTTTTTTTGTTTTTGGGAGCACAGTTGCCCGTTGTCTTTTAAATTTAGGAACTCAGTTACCCATTGTCATTTAAATTTTGGGACGCAGTTGCCCATTGTCATTTAAATTTCGGGACTTAGTTACCCATTGTCATTTAAATTACGGGACGCAGTTGCCCATTGTCATTTAAATTTTAGGACGCAGTTGCCTATTGTCATTTAAATTCTGAAACTCAGTTGCCCATTGTCATTTAAATTTCGGGACGTAGTTGCCCATTGTCATTTAAATTCTGGGACTCAGTTGCCCATTGTCATTTAAATTCTGCGACTCAGTTGCCCATTGTCATTTAAATTTTGGGACGCAGTTGCTCATTGTCATTTAAATTCTGGGACGCAGTTGCCCATTGTCTTTTAAATTCTGGGACTCAGTTGCCCATTGTCTTTTAAATTCTGGGACTCAGTTGCCCATTGTCATTTTAATTTCTGTTGAGCGCATCGGCTCCATGCATTTTAATTTCTGTTGAGCGCATCGGCTCATTGCATTTTAAATTCTGTTGAACGTATCGACTCTATGCATTTTAATTTCTGTTGAGCGCATCGGCTCCATGCATTTTAATTTCTGTTGAGCGCATCGGCTCATCGCATTTTAATTTCTGTTGAGCGCATCGACTTCATGCGTTCCATGCATTTTAAATTTCTGTCAATTCTTTTGAGCGCATCGGCTCCATGCATTTTAAATTCTTATCATTTACTTCTGAGTGCATCGGCTCTCTGCATTTTAATTTTCTATTGAGCGCATCGGCTCTTTACATTTTAATTTCTTTTGAGCACATCGGCTCCATGTTTTTTAATTTCATGTCATTGTCCTTACTTTGTTTTGCATTTATCATCTTATGCATTGCCGAACAAAATTGAAGTTCATGTCTTTACTCATTTCTTACGACAATAATGTGAAAAACTGCAGTTATTCTTATTATTTAGTAAGAAACAAGTAAAGAAGGGCAATTGTGAACACTCAATTTTGTCTGGATTTTTTTTAAAATAAAAAAAATATAGAAAATAAAAAATTTATCCACATTCTTGACCAAATCTTTTAATTATTTCTTAGTTCATTTTAATTTTATCACTTTGTTTTATCTTGAATGTAAAAAAAAATAAACAAACAAAAAAAAAACCAAAAAGAAGAACAAAAGGAAAACAAAAAGTAATAAAATATAAAAATAATAATAATAAAGGGGATAATGATGACCCCGAAAAAAAAATGGAAAATTTGTTGCATGCTGCAATGCTGCAAGATTAAGAATCAATGCAACACAAAAATAGAAAATTTTCAGTGATGTGAAGGTGACAGCCTCAAGGAAAAGACATGAAAATGGAAGCTGTGCTAGAATACAATGGCCACTCTATCTGTTTCAAAAAAAAACTGACTTCTTCAGGGAGCAGAAAATTAATTGAGGCGAGGGGGAAACGAAAAAGAGGAGGGAGAATTTTCAGAGGGGGTTTTTCATTCATCAAGCGCCAGAGAAAAAAAAGGCCTCATCCTCACCCCAAACCTCCATCCTTCTCTGCCAACCACCCACCATCAAACCATCTCAACCTCCTTCATCTTTTTCACCATCTTCACCCATCCCCTTCATGACCTCATCTTCAACCTCCATTTCCATCTCTTCCCCTAAACCACCATAAACACACCCCCAAATCGTAACCACCATTCTCCAACCTTCAACACAGCACACACTGTTAAATAATCAACTTCACCCACTTTCAAAGGGGGACGTTCACTCTCAGGAACAGGGGAACCTTCACTTTCACAGAGAAGTAATAGGGGGGAGAATTTTTCAGAGAACCATTTCGGGGAACTAAGAGTTTTTTTTTTTGGAGGAACATTTTTTCAAAAAAAAATTAAAAAATTTGCTGCTATTCATCTTCTTCAACCTCTCACACCACCGTGAAACCTCCATCTATCACCACCTTCCATCAAATTATCAACCACATCAACCAACATCCTTCACCTGACATTTCACCCAAAACTTGACTACCACCAATAACCCACCACCTTCAACCTTCCATTTCCCCACTCATCTTCAACCTCTCAACATCCAATAAAAAAAAAGAGAAAAAAATAGTAACACCGTACTTTAGCTCAGCAGCCACCATCCAATCGTCGTGGCACTACCCCTCCGCCGTCACGTGCAAGCCACACCTGCAGATCTACGGTGCATCACTTTGAGCTTCCCACCGTGCGTCTCCTTTTGCTTAAAAAAAAAAAGAGAGTTTCTCTTGCTGGTTCATTTTCAAGGAGTGAAAGGTAAGCTTTTTTTTTTATATTTGTTACTTTGCTATCTTTTGAATAAAAACGATGGGAAACGTAAAAGTGGAGGAAGATGAGCTTTTTCTTTTCTTTCTTTTATATTTGTTACTTTGATATCTTTTGAATAAAAAAACAATGATGGAAACGTAAAAGTGGAGGAAGGTAGCTCTATTCTTTTTTTTAATATATATATATATATATTTGTTGCTTTGATATCCATTTGATCAAAAAACAACGATGAAGACGTAAAAGTGGAAGGTTCTGGAAGCGTTTCTGTTTTTATGAGTTTTCTTTTTTTTTCTTTTAGAAAGTAGAAATATGACAAAAAAAAAAAAAATAAAAAAAAAAAAAAATGAAAATACAAAAAAAATGAAATAAAATAAAAATATAATAAAAATGGGGAAAATTTGAAAATTGTTAAAGAACAAAAGTAAAGTTTGTTTTTTAGTTTTCTGATTGTGAAGCTTATATTTTTTATTTATTTATTTACTTATATTATTCATGAAAAATTGTGTTTATTTGTTTATTTTATTTTATTTTTTTACTTTTTTGTTAATAAAAAAATGAAAAAATGAAAAAAAATGATAAATAAAAAAATATTTTAATCAATGCAATGATCAATGATGATAATTGAATAGTAGATGCTATCTTCATTGTCATTTGAATCATAAGGATTTATTGAGTAGCCTGGTGCGAACTTGAACCCTGTGCAAGAATGTATTTGCTTTCAAACAAAATTCCTTTTAAAAAATGTTTTTTCTTTAAAATCAATCAACCCACAAGAATTTTATAAAGAACTACGTGACTTTGAGTTCCTCATTGCACTTGAGGATACGTAGAAGCGGGACTCTTATTCCGTCAAATCAAAATTTAATTTTTTATAATTTATTTATCGATTTCATTATTTTATTTTTATTTAGGGGTAAAATAAATATTTTCAATGATTATTAAGAATTTGCATAATTAACTTAAGGTACCGTCTTAGGACGGGTGTGTTAGGGGTGTTGTGGGATTAAGTTTCCACCCTTCCCTACACATAACCGACTTCCGAATTCAATCTGGTTTCAAATACTATTCTTCTTGGATTTTTTAATTTTTCTTAATAAAAATAAAATTGGTGGCGACTCCTAATTTAATATATTTTTGTTTAAGTTGCTATTTCACCGCAATTTTACGGTCGCGACAGTGAATCATCATGATAAGCATTAATGTTTGTTTTGATCCAAGTCGGAGTGTAGGCGTTCATTCAACTCTGGAAAGCTGTATATGTAGCAATTACGACAATATAGAGTTTGAAGCCTTTTTTCTGTGAAATTGAAATTATTATGTGAACTGTATTAAAAATACACATATTTTATTATTTGAAAAAATAAAAGCCGATAAAGTAAAATGGAGAAATTTTACTTTTTTGGGTCGTAAGTTGATTGCAGGTATGTAAATTATCTTTTAAAATGTGTAAAATTATATGAGCTGTATTAAAAATACACACATATTTATTAATTTAAAAAAATAAAGGCTGATAAAGTAAAATGAAATTTTTTTACTTTTTTGGGTGATAAGTGTCGCAACCGGGATCGCGACGGGACGACAAAAAAAATAAGATTTTGAAAATCAATGGAGTCGCCACCAATGTTTATTTAAATTGGGAAAATATTAGAAAACCCCTTAAAATAAGAAAACTGGTCTTTTTAGAAAATGAGTTTGGATTCGGGAGTCGATTACAGGTAGGGAAGGTGTTAGAACCCTACACTGCCCGTTCTAAGAACGATACCTTAAGTTAATTGTGCAAACTTTAATAATATCAAATGTATTTATTTTACCCCTTAAAAAAGTTATAACTATTCACAGAATAAACAACTAAATTATGAAAATTTAATTTTGGCTGGACAGAAATGAATTTCTGCTCCTACGTATCCCCTGACAATGGGGAACTCAAAGTTAAGTAGTTCTTTAAAAAATAATTGTGGGTTGGTTGATTTTTATTGAAAAGATTTTTGAAAAAAAGGATTTTGTTTGAAAACAAAGCTAATCTTGCGCAAGGTTCAAGTTAGCATCAGACTACTCAATAAACCCTTATGATTCAAATGACATTGAAGATAGCATCTGCTATTCAATCATCATCATTGATCATTGCATTGATTAAAAGATTTTTTTATTTTATTTTTTTAAGAAATGTACAAAGACAAACAAATAAACACAAATTTCCACGAGTCAGGTAAATAAAGAAGATTAAACATAAACATCACAAATCAAACAACTCAAAGCAAAACTTTTTTTTTATTTTAGATTTTTTTTACCCATTTTTGTTTTCTTCATTTTTATTTTATTTTTCATTAATCACTAAACACAACATAAGATATACCATTAAGTAAAATAAATATTGTCAAACAAGGACTAAATCCTAAAACTCAAAACATATTTTGATCCTTTTTTTTATATTCCACCCCTTTTTCTCTTTTAGTATTACAAAAAAAAAAGGAAAAAAAGAAAAAAAAGAGGAAAAAAAAAAAAAAAAGGGATTTTAAAAGGGAAATGGGTTGTTAGCCCATCAGAGAAAAAAAAAGAATTGAAAACAATAGATTAGGAAGCTCTGGAAATCAAAATAGAAGAGAAAAAAAAAGCGAAAGATTGAGAGAGTGGGTGAGAGAAGAACGAGACGCGTGGGAGAGGGAGGCTCACAGCGTGCGACGGCCACGGTGGAGCGACTGCGCGACTGCGATGGAGCGGCTGCGGCGGAGATCCAGGAGCGACGAGCTCGGGCTTCGGTGCAGTGGTTCGTCGGACCTGCTGGGTCGCGGTGGTGTGGCGCGGCAATCTGATCTGGTGCGGGCGACGGCGTGGAGCTGGTGCGGGGTAGCGGTTGTGGAAATCTGCAGGGATGGTGGCCGAATTTGGTACGTGGTGGCGCGGATCTGGCTCAAGCACGGTGGTTGACGGCGCGGCGGAGGCACTGCTGGGCGACACGATGGAGAGGAACGCAGTGCGTCACGAGTTCGGATGGTGGCGAAGCTCCAGTTCAAACACAGAGCAGGCGGCTCGACGGTTCGCCAGCGTTGGCCGGTTCTTGGCCAGAGTCAGTTGAGGTGTGGTTCTATTTTGGTTTGATGTTGAGGGATTGAGGATGAGTGGGGAAATGGAAGGTTGAAAATGGTGGTTTATTGGTGATTGTTTGTTAGCTTGTGAGTAATTGTTAAGGGAAGTAAGGAGGAAGATGAAAGATTGGAGATGAGCGCTTGTGCGGGGTTGGCTGATCTGAGGAGTGTTGATCGTTGGTGATGGTTCAATGGGATGAAGGTGGTGATGGGTTCTTGTGTGAGTCAATGGTTGAGGTCTGAGTGATGGTGAAAAATGGAGTGAAGTTGATTATGGGTGATGTTAGGAGATTAGAGATGAAGGTTTGGATTGCGCTTTGGTAATTTGGTGGAGATGGAGGTGAAAGTATCGGTGAGGATGAATTTTGTGGTGAGCTTTTTTTTTTTTTTTTTATGTGAGGGGAGACTATTATTGTATTTTTAGTGGTTGTGGGTGATGGGTTCATCAGTGGTTGATGGGGTTGCTGTCAAGATGATTTTGTGGAGGTGAGGGTGTTCAACTCGTTTCACCCTTCTCCCCCTGCAGGAACTGGAAATTTTTGCTTAAATTCTTGGGTTGCTGCAGTTAGGGTATGCAGAAGCTAGAGTGGTAGCTGGTTGCGTGAGGGAAATGAATGTAGCCGTAGAGGTGGTGCCGAAAGGCTATGGGTATTTAGGATTAGGATTTGAGATTTCAACAGCATTAATTTCATTTTCTTTTTTTTAAATAAACAAAAAAATATTATTTTTTATTATTTGTACAAATAAGAAAAAAAAGTGATCTAAAAAATATTCAAAATATTACAATTAAGTATCAATCAATAAAAATTTTATAGACAAAATTAGGTATCAACAATAAGTTCACCTCAAGTATGTAAATTATCTTTTAAAATGTGTAAAGTTATGTGAACTATGTTAAAAATATATTTATCTTTATTAATTTTAAAAAATAAAGCTGACAAAGTAAAATTGAGAAATTTTACTTTTTTGGGTGAGAAGCTCACCTCGTATATATAAATTATCATTTTAAATATGTAAAAGTATGTAAACTGTATTAAAAATACATGTATCTTTATTTATTTAAAAAAATAAAGGCCGGTAAAGTAAAATAAAAAATTTTACTTTTTTGAGTCTGAAGTTCACTTCAACTATGTAAATTATCTTTTAATATGTATGAAATTATATGAGCTGTGTTAAACATACACGCATCTTTACTTTATCATTTTTTTGGAAGAAGTTGCTATCATTTTTGTTTTGTTTGGTAATTGCCATAACGCTTTTTATTTGAGTCTTTTTATTGGTATAATTTTAAAAAAAAATTGAGTTTTAACTTATCTCACATATATCTGTATCTAAATATTTTAGCAAAACAAAAATTAAAGTGAAAGTTCCCAGGTTTATATATATAGTTAAAAAAAACTTATTTCTATTTATCACAATTGAAAGATTATTTCTTAAAATATGCTGATTTTGTACACTTTAAGAAACAATTTGAATTATCCCCCGTTGTTAAATAACAGGAGGGTTTATTTATTTTTAATATAATTGATATTTCTTTACTCACATATTCATATACAATTCACACTTATATGAGATGATCCAAACTCTTTAAAAATTGGTTTAACATAAACGGACTCCTCACCATCATTGTTAATTTATTATTTAGTGAACATTTTATTTTGTTTTTAAATCTAAATTAATGTAATTTAATTTAGGATGATTTGATGAAAATTCAAATATTATATTTTTGAATTGAGAGAAATATTTGAGAGGGATGAAGAATTATTGCTGTTTTTTATATTCATGGACCTAATTCAATTCAGTAGGATATTTTATTTACATTTTTTTTATCAAGAGAGTTTTATAAAAATATTCGACTCTCGAATTTGGAATATCGTACTTTCGCACAATTTATAAGATTCAACAAGCAATTAATATTTTACAATTAAGGATGTAGTACTCTTTATAGTAATGGTCTTTATATATCGTATTAACAATCGTAAAATGGTTAAAAGAAAAATTTTCTATTTGAATGGACTTTTTCTTATACATATAACTTCTATTAGACTTCGAAATGTTATATTAGAAAGAATCTTTTGAGTCTTCTAATATCAATAAATTGATTATTTGGCTCTTATCTTTCAAAAAGAAAAAGGGTAAAATTGAGATTTATTTTGTTATGTTTATTATATCTATTTTATTAATTAAGTTATGATATGTGTATTTAAAAAAAATAAGAAAAAAATATTAATAAATATATGTCATAATTTAATTAATAAAATTGATATAATAGACACAAGAAAATAAACTTAAATTTTGTAAAAAAAAAAAAAAATCTCTTTGAGCTTTTTCTATGAGTTAGAGCTACTTCTTCTCAGTTTCCATTCTTGGAGAGCAGAAAGGTCCAGGGTTAGGCTGCATGAATCAAAACTCAAAAGGGTCTTCTACTTGAGCCAGAAAGGCGAAGTCTTTGGTATAATTAGCCTTCAAACAACCTAATATTTGGACGAGGTCTAGGATTGGAAGCTTCCAAGTGCGAGGATGTTGAGAAGGCGATCAAAAGTGATGACTTAAGGTGGTGTTGCTGGACAGCAGGCACCCCACTCGTGAGGGTTACTAGTTGCCATCCATCGCCATTTTCTCACTGTTACTAGTTACAACCTTTCCCTTTGCAGATGTACTTGCACAAGTAGGGATAAGAAACTTATCTGAAGTAATATATATATATATAAAGCGTATTTAGTGAGATAAATGTTTATTATAAAATGTGAGATGAATGATCAAGATTAGAATATAAATGTATGTGACTTTTTTAAGTGATCACATGACTTCTAAGTAATTTTTAATCTTGACCATCTATATATAATTGTATGGTCGAGATTTATTCTGCTTTACTCTCTCACAATAAAAACTCATTTCACTATATATATATATATATATATATATATATATATATATATATATATAAAAGAAGTGTGTTTGGTAAGAAAAATGTTTATTATAAAAAGTGAGAGGAGTGAATCTTGAGCATTAAATCTTATATGAATAGTCAAAATTAAAATATAAATGTATATGACTTTTTAAAGTGGTCACATGACCTTTAAGTAACTTTTAATCTTGATCATTTATGTATAATTATATAGTCAATATTTATTTTTCTCACTCTCTTACAATAAAAATTTCTCTCACTAGATATGCTCTCTACATATATACTTATAATACGCATATCTAGTGAGAGAAATATTTATTATAAGATATGATAATAATGAATCTTGATTATTAGATCTCATATATATATATATATATATATAACAAGTGCTTTAAAAAAATTAAGAATATTAAAATACAAAATTTTAAATAAAAATAAAATATTTACTAAATTTAAAATTTTTAAAAAATTATTTAAATTTTTTTATTTTGATATTATTAACAAGTGCCTAACAAAATCTTATAATAAAAGTCAGAAATTAACTTTTCAACGTTTATTAAATAAAAGTTACAATTCTTATATTTTTACATTAAATAGTATATATATTTTTTTATACCTTATTTAATATTATTTATTATACATATTTTTTTATTATTATTTTTCACTTAATTATATCTCTTAAAAAATATAAATAATAATATACTCATAAAAAAGTGTAAGAATAAAATTTTTCTAAAAATTAACTATAATGTTGAATGGTTGGTTTATGTCACAATTATTATTTATTATATAAAAATTAAGTAAGTGAAATAAAATATAAATGGTGTGGAAATTAGGGGATAACACATTAAAACACTACTAACACGGATGTCAAACTCAGAAGTCAGACCCACAATTCCCGGTTCCAGCTTTATAAGGGGATGCATGTGCATTATTGAACGACGTCGAATGGAAACGCTGCCAGTTAATCAGTGCAAATGACGGTGAAGTTTCAACGAAAATGATAATGTTGGGTTATTCCAATTAAAAACTAGGACCACACACATGGCTCAACCACAAAAACCAAGTCACAGTTCTGGTCTATACTCGGTTTGGTTGGGTTGAGATGGGACCTTTAATGGCCACAAATCGTACAGGATTCAATCAATCTGGACAATATAAACCATTTCTGGTGTTTTCCTTTATGATTAACGTTACACACTTTGTAACCTTACAGGTCAAACTTCATCAATTATTTTGTTTCTTATATAAGTTATAATCCGTTTAAACATAATACTAAAGGGACTTTCTTTTCTAAAAAAAGTTTTCTGTATTTTTTTTGTTTAAATTTTAAAAAATCACAAAAATAGCTATGATAAAATAAAGTTACTTTTAAAATATAAAATTAATAAAATCAGCACATATAAAGTATTTTGACCGTATTTTATAGAATATAAATTAAGAAGGTTATTCTTAAAAAAAAAATGATTTAAGGTGAAGAATTGAAAAGAAATAAAAAATCAATGTAGATCAGTAATGCGAGAGATTTATATTTTATAAAATTTTTATAAATTTAACCTTTCTTGTCGACATTATTAAAATTGAAAATCTTAAAAATTAAGGAAGAAAGTAACCCCCTTTGGAACTTGGAAAAGGGTAAGGCGTAAAGTTGATTTGATTAGCATCTTTTATGGCCTTTTCGCACAGGAAGATAGATCATACCTGGTTTCGGGCTCTCACAACCAACTATCCAGTTGCTATGAGTTTTTTTAGACACCATGGTCCAAAAATGGTGATGGAATGGACAGAGAGATTCACTGAACTGAAGTATGGAATGGAGAGGCTCTGGAGGCTACCACTGATGGCCCATTTTCATTGCAAAAGTCAATAAAATAATATTGATTAAATCTTTAAATTTATCGTTTGAGAAATTTAGCATCAAACACATTAGGAATGAAAAATAAAAATTTCAACATGATTCTTAAAAATCTCAAATGTTAGTCAAATGAATCTTTAATTGTGTTTGCGACCAATATAGCCAACAAATTAGTGACAAATTAATTTTTAAGAGAGACTATTTTAACCAATATTTAAGTTTCTTAAAAATTGTATTGAAAATTTTAATTTTTTAAAGATTAATATATCTATCACAGTTTATCATCAAAGAATTTGAAGTTTACTGAAATAATATTCATGCACATGTACATAAATATAACATAAATAAAATGTCATTAGCATAAATTTTTTTTTTTTAAAAACTACTTAACTTATTCATGAACTGAAAATCCCAAGAATAAGTTTGTCATATTAGTTTTCTATCCCTGTCGTAAAACTTTTTTATCACGTGCTTTAAGATAATAAAACCAACAGTAATTTCTATCTTCACGCTAGAATCCAAATTGCATGCGACATTTCGATTTGATGCCTTCGAGGATTCACAGTTGAGATGAGTTTGAAGGCTCTTTTAAAATAATTTTTTTTGTAAAAAAAGTGAATCAGTAATAATATATTTATTTTTAATTTAATAAAAATATTATAATTTTAAACTATTAAATAATTAAAGAATAAGTATATAGTTACTTACTTATTTTTTTAAAAAAAATTTACTTTAAAATAAAGGTATTTAAATTTAACTCAAATTAAAAATTAAATCAAAAAATCAAAATTTAAACAAAATTGAATAAATTTAATTTTTTATTTAATTTTTAAAAATTAATTAGATTGAATCAAATTTTAATTTTAATTTTTAAAATAGATTTAATTTAATCTAAATTAATTAAAAATATATAATATATTTATTTGTAATGAGATTTATATTTTTGATTATAATAATTTTAATTTTTTATATACTACTCTCATTCTGTGATAAAAAATTATTTTAAATATATAAAATATAATATTTTTATTTATATTTCATTTTTTATTTTTTTGTTTTAAAAAACTAAATTACTTTTAACTTGTAATATTGTAGACTTAAAAAATTTGACAAAAAAATCATTAAATCAATCAAATTTAAATGAGTTAAATTAATTTAGATTGAATTTATTTTCAAAATGTAATTAACTTAATCTAATTCAAATTTATATAAATAATATTATTTAAATTAGTTAATTTTCTTTTACTTAAAGTGGAATTGCGAATTCCATCACATTGACCAATCTCAACGAATTTGTACGAAATTCATAAAAATAATGTTTAGAATCAATTAAAATTAAAAATAATTTAATTTAATTTAATTCAAAAATCAAAATTTATATATGAAACTTATTAAAAAAATTTAAATTAATTTAAAAATTAAATTATATATTTAAAACTTATTAAAATAAGAATTAATTTAATTTAATTTTATTATTTTATATTTTTATCCTTATAAAAATTGATAGAAATAATTATTAAAGATAAAATAATCTATTCATTTCAAATCAAATCAAATTTTAATAAATTCTATTAAATTTAATAAAATTTTAAAATAAAAAAATAAAATTCATAAAATTTTAAAAATTAAATAATTTTTTTTTATTTTTTAATATTTTAAATACAAATTTTAATTTAATTTAATTTATAAATCAAATTATTTTTCATATTTTTACATTTCAATCACACTTAAAAACAATGTAGCCCCTGTAATCTACAATAATATGCTACACTTCGTCCGACCGTAAAAAAGTTCTGCCAAAAGTACCTAAACAAATAGTGCTACAACATGTGCGGTTTTATTTTATTTTAATAATTTTACTAAAAAATGTCTTAAAAACATGTAAGGATTTAAAATAATTTTTTTATAAAAAATAAAAATATTTAATGTATTAAAAATAAAAAATATTTTTAAAATTTTTATTTTAAATTTTTTAACAAGCTTTTATTAAGTGTCATAAGAGATTTATTAGAAAAATTCTTATTTTAAAGATTTTGTTAAAAAATATATTAATTAAATAATTTACAATAAAAAATATTAAATAAAAAATAAAATATTTATTATTTTTATTTTTTAATAAATTACCTTAAAACTAATGTTTTAAAAATTAAATCAAGAATTTAGTCGATAAAATCTTCATATCATAATTCAATTAGTTTAATTATCTAAATTTATAATTAACTTATAATTAAATCATGATTAAATATTTTGTTCAAACTAAGAATATAATATATTCACAATTTAACCGATTCAATCCACCAGATGAACTCAATTTTTAATACACTACTTAAAACTCTTATTTTAATTTCTTTGCACTGAATTAAATGTTAATTAATTTAATACTGCTATCATTATTGGACAATGCATACCCAAAAAATCGTTTATTTATTTAATATATAAAACACTAATTATATATATATATATAATATTTAACTGAGTGCAACAACAGAAAACGAAAAAAGAACAGAAGAGAACATAGTAAATAATGTTTAAGTTTTCAATTCTGAATTTTTTACATTATTTTTTTTCATATTATTTTTTATATCATTAATTATATTATTTTTTCTCAATATTTTTTACTTAATCATAATTATTTAAAAATAATATAAAAAATGATAAATGAGAAAAAATAATGTATAAAATTATTTTTATTAAGCTAAATATTATTCAAATTAAGTGATTGATAATTTAATTAAAAATATTAAAATAAGTCAAGTCCATAGATAAATCTAAATAATTCTACAAAATAAATAAATTGAACTAACAAAATATTAATATAAAATTTACATGACCTAAATGGAATTAAGCTTGAATGAACCAGACTAACTCACTTTTTAATATTATATAAAACTAAATAAATTAAACTAGATTAATAAAATAATAATTTAAAATTTACATGACCTAAATAAATCAACTTAATAATAACCTGACCCATAATAACTAGTCCAAATGAACCGCCCATTTTGACAGCCTAAGTTTAATTGATTCTAATGTTCAACTCAATTTTTAATACACTACCTAAAACTCTTACTTTAATTTCCTCGCACGGAATGAAATTAAATATTAATTAATTTGATAGCAGCACTATCATCATTGGACAAGCACAGCCCAAAAAGTAGTGTTTATTTATTTAATATATAAAACACTATCCTATGAAGTTTTTTCGTGTGTCATAGTTTAATTCTTTTGTTTGAAAGTTTCATTAATAAAAGCGGCTAACGGAATTATCCACTTGTTTACTCATTCTCCTCAATTTTGGGGAACAAAAGTTGAGCATTTGAGGGGAAGAGGGAGAAAATGATTCCCCATGTGTTCCATTCCGTTCCTATGCATTTTTAAACTCTCAAACAAGAGAAGTTATTTCTGTTCCCCCATTCCTTTTTCGTTCTCCTCATTACCTATCATCTAAACCCAATGCTAATAAAGTCGTGTGTCATTATTTAGCTTCGACTGTCCTTCCACTTTCTTCCAATCCGACTCTTCTCCGCAATCAGGTAAATTTCTGACCTTTTCTGCATTTTCTCCCTGCCCTTTTGATTTTTGACCCCTTTTTTTCGTTTTCTGCTTCCAACTTTTGATTGATTATAATCTGCCTATGTTGTTGTTCTCTCTCGTTTAACCATGTGTTTGCTGAGTTTTTGTTTTTTTTTTTTTAAAGTTGTAACTTGTAAGTTATGCAATTGTTGAGTTTGCGCAGAGAGAAGAAGGTATTGGGAATTTGAATTTCTCATAGATTTCTTCTGTGATGGCACACAACTTAACGGGGGAGCTTGTGAGTTCAGAGATACATGGCTTCCACACATTGGAGGGTACGTACTTCACGCATTTTCTCCCTCCTCCCTTCCTGTTGGTCTTTTGGATTCAAGCATCATCAAGTTTCAATTTTGAAAATTTTCATATCATGGTTTTCGTTGGTGGCTAAAAAGAAAGTTTGATTTTTTATCTGTAAAATTTTCATTATTTGTTTGGTCGCATTTAGAGCTAGTTTTTACTCCTCAAAATGCAAGCGTGTGATTTTTGAGGAAAGCCAGGAGTGAAAAAGAAAGGGTGTCAGTTGTAGATTGTGTCTCTGGGATCAAGTGTGAACTTTTCTGGTATTTCTGAAAATCAACAAGGAAATACAGGGTTTTGGAGATTACTCTGGTGTTAGTTGTTATTTATATTTGATGGACTTCAAATTTTTTTTTTTTTGGTGAGAACCAACCAAAAATCATTGTTTGACAACTTATTAAGGGTACCAGTACCAAGGGAAAAAAAACCAGGGTACCGTAGCAACTCCCCGAGGTTTTATGTTGTTTTTGTACATTAGAAACCAATTTTTCCTTGTTTGTCAACAGACTTAATACTGGAATATTCTTTTACCGTATATTTGAAATACTATACTGACTTCAACGTTGCTGAATTCCACTTAGATAATGTTTTTAGTAAATTCCATGTATTGTGTTTGCTATGAGAACTGCGAGTAGAAGTAGAAAACTAACTGAGAAAATTGTTTCTTGTATTAAGGTAAAATGTCTGATATTTAGTAATTGTTACTTGTTAGTATCTCATACAGCGATGACTGCAGAATATCTTAATTTTGTGGATTCTACTAGATGTTCAAATAAAATGTAGTAACATCAAGCTAGAAGGTTCATGACTTTACAAGGCTTTGTCCCAAGATTCAGTAAATCACTTGAGATGTCAAACTAGCATACCAATATTAGTTTTTGTTAGGCTGTATCAGAAAGGAACTAATGAAACGAAGTCGAAGATTAAAATCTCTGGATGTGAAAGTGTGGCTCTAACTTTTGGTTCAATACGTTAGTGTGGTATAGAAACTTGTACTTTTTAACATGGGGTTGAAAGGAAGCTGACAAAGTATATATTCGCTATGCATTTCTGTTGCTATTTGCTTCCCTCTGCAAATATTACCACTATTACCAATTGCTTGGTCAATGTTCAATGCATATTAATCATCTGTGTTGATTTGTTGTTCTGATTCTTATATATGGCATAGAGCTGGATGTTGCGAACACTATGGAGGAAGCAAAAAGCAGATGGCTTCGTCCCAATGAGATTCTTGCCATACTCTGTAATCACAAATATTTCACGATCCTTGTCAAGCCAGTGCATTTGCCCAAAAGTAATTATATATTCCTATTAGCAGCAAGTTGACGTTTGTAAAGTGGATATGCATTTTTATATAGACTATTTCTCATCCTATGCATTCCTATCTTTTTTAACTTCTATTTCTTAATTTCCTTAAAACATTTTGATATTCTTGCTCCAGAGCATTTCATGATTTGCAGCTTATGTTATAAATTTTGTAAACTTCTAGACCCTTCAATTCCTGTTGAAGCAATTCTTAACAAATAGTAAAAGACGTGTAACAAAAAAGTGTATGTACACATTTATGCTTTGTTCAAGTATATATGTCATGAATATAAAGCAATATAATGTCTTTCTATGATTGACTTCTGGCATTGTTCATTCATAGATCTATTAAATGGAATTTTGATTAAGTTGTTATTTTGCATCTAAATAACAAGTTTTTACTATATTAAGAATTATATGGTGTCAAACAGGGACTTAAATCACCAGTGCTAATGTTATATTACTATTTTCTGTGTAAAACAGGTGGAACTATTGTATTATTTGACCGCAAGATGCTTAGGAACTTTCGAAAAGATGGGCACAACTGGAAAAAGAAAAATGATGGGAAAACTGTTAAAGAAGCCCATGAGCACTTAAAAGTGAGGATTTTCATTTTCTTGGGTGTTTATTTGAAATTTTGTGGTAGCAAGTAGCCTATTGAATTTAGTTTCTTGAACATTTATTCAGGGGGTTTTTAATGGTTTCTCCTATATTGAATTTGGTCTTTTTTAATGGTTTCTCCTAATGTTTTGTTATGTTTTCCTCTATCCCTTTTATTTGGAATATCTAAATGGTTTTACTGAAACTTTGGTTTTTTATAGAGACCAATGGCATTGATTGATCAATGTTGCCAACCCCACCTAGTGGTATAAGGCTTGGTTGTTGTAACTTATATCTAGAGGAGTAGGGGGGATAATTTATCATGTTTATGATCAAGCGGATATTTACTTTGATAAAAAGATGATCAAATACTTCTCTTTTTCTGTTTATATGGTGTGTGAAGGGACTAAATTTTTTTGACATAAATATGATGGAGTATAGCAAGTAGCCTGATAAGCATGAAGTTAGGTTAAATCTTGAAATAAGCCGCTAGGATTGGGGTTATTGGTGAGGGGTATGGGTAGTTTGCATAAGGTTATAGGTTTAAACCAACTGCCACCATTGTACCAAAAAAGGTTAAATCTTGAAATACAGGGTGTTTCCTGAAGCTTAGTTGTGTACTTTACCAGTTTAATTGATACTGTCTTCAATTCAATGTCTTCAATTCAAAGTGCTTTCTTCCATGAGTAGTAATTTGTTGTTGGAAATTTTGATATTTACTAGGTTTAGGTATCACTTCTGTTAGATTTAGGAGTATGAATTAACTAATTGGGTAATGTTTGATCTGTATAATACGTTCTCTTTGCTTTGTATGTCTATAGTTTGTGTACAATATTTTGTCACATTTGTATCATTTTTTCTGGGTAACGTTTTGGGAATACATTATGTTTATTCTCTTAATCTTATCACCAGATTACAGTGTTTATTTTCTATGATCAACTTTTCTTCCTACAGTTTTTGTTATATGTGATTCAGATGTTAGATTGAGTCATTAATGATGCATGTATCTGATTTTTTACATTCTTTCTGGTTATTCTGTTTTTCCCCATCAATCAGGTTGGTAATGAAGAAAGGATCCACGTATATTATGCACATGGCCAAGATAACCCGAGCTTTGTTCGTAGATGTTATTGGTTGCTTGATAAGTATGTATATCAATGTTTAGCTTGACTCTTAAAGCCCCAATTCCAATATGTTACGCATGTCCACATTTCTGAATTATGAATTAGTAACAGTGATTATGTATTTCTTGAAATTTTTTTGGTTAAACAATAAAAAGAAGTTTACAAATTGTAATGTGACTTACGATTGTTGTTATTATTTTCTTTTCAGGAGTCTGGAGCACATAGTTCTTGTTCATTATCGTGAAACACAGGAGGTTGTGTTAATCATTTTGTTTCTTCCTTTTTCCTTTTAAAAATTTAATTTCACTGCAGAAAAGATGACTAAGGTTTGCTAAGCGTATGTTGCTTTGCCCGATAGAAAAGACCATATATGTTTACTGTCACAATCAAATCATTACAGTTTGTGATCCTTAGATCAGTAATGTAATTTTAGGCATTCAAACATGTCTGGATGCATGAAAATGATGTCTATTTATACACCAACCATGTTTTTCAGTTGGTCTGGTTGGAAATTTCATTTATTCTCTGTGTGAATTGCACAGGTTCTGTTTTGTTTTTTGGGTTTTCTGAAGCATTCTTGTATAGTGTTGTTTACCATTACGTGTGTTTGAGGGTATGCCAAGTCCCACTTTGGATATGTGCCATTTATGCTTTACCATTTGATCTGGTTAATTAATAAAATTTGGCTTTCTAACCATCGTTAGGTTGTGATTTATGATACAGTTGCAAGGTTCTCCTGTCACACCTGTAAATTCAAATTCAAGTTCTGTCTCTGATTCAACTGTACCATGGATTTTATCAGAAGACTTAGATTCTGGGACCAATAGTGTTTATGCTGCTGGTGAGAAACAACTTTTAGATGGTTGCAGTCTATCTTCTTATAAGTTATACTCTTGAGCTATCAATATGAAAGGCTTACTACATTTCTTTGAAACATTGGGATCTTTTAATACAGAAGATGTTAAGGGTTTGTTAGAAAAAAAAAGAGAAGCAGGATAATTAGTTAAGAGAAAAAACATGTGCAATGTGCATGTCTTTATACATTGCATATTTTTATTCCACCCAATCCCTCCATTCTGTTCTTCTGCCCATCTTTCCAAAGGAAGTCGTAAATAAGAGTCTTTGTTTATTGGTTATGATGGTATACAAATTTGGTTACTGTTTTTACTGTCATGGATACTGTAGCTTCGTTCCTTGACTAGTTATATATATATATATATATTCTCATCCCTTTTACTGTTTTGGAGATAAACAGGGCTTAATGACAATTTAACAGTCAAAAATCATGAACTGAGGCTTCGTGAGATTAATACACTTGAATGGGATGACCTAGTGGTTTCAAATGATAATACCTCTACCATATGTAATGGAGGTAATTGTTTGTGCTTTAGCAGAACCAGTCGCTTGTTGGGAAAGAACCTTATTATTTTATAACTTTAAATTTAACTTTTTGCAGGCAATCTTCCATGTTTGGGTCAACAAAATGAAAGTTTACTCAATGGAAGTTTTGGCAACGTAAGATAATATTATCTTTCTTTCATTTATGTTCATTATTCTGCTCTGTGTTGTGCTTTCTCATTTATGTTTTGTTGATGGAGCCATTAGTCCTTGGAAATTTTCTTAGATAGAAAAATAATTTTTATTAGAGAGAAAATAAGTAAAGCACAACTAGGGGGAGGATAAGATATCCTCTGAAAATAAAAAGAACAAGAATGCAGCAAGGCTGCCCAATCTCTTTGCATATTGGAAATGTAAACTCCCTTGAAACAGCTTTGAGCAAAACGCCTGAGAGGGGCCAAAAACACAACCTTATTCCAAAGCAAATCTCTGGGCAAAGAGAGAACCTTTAAATGCAGGCATTCTGTTCCAACCAAACACACCAAAGAGCAGCAAAAGCTGCACACAGCCACAAAAAAGTTTGCCTCCTTGTTGTTAGTCCTTTTAAATTTATTGTAAGAATCTATCATCCTCTTTAAAGTATATGTGATAAGAGATGGCTTTATTATATTTATTTGACAAAAGATTTGGTAGATGCTCAGGCATTCATCATCGAGCATTGCGTGTGTCTTGTCTCATTATTGAAATTATTGTTCTTTTGTTGATGATAGGAAGTTAAAAACTGTTTTTCTTTTCTTATATTATTTTTCAAATCACCAGTAATCACATATCAAAAGCCACAGCCATTTAAAAGAAGAGGCCTTGAAATGATCTTTGTTAAAAGAGAGAAAGAGAAGAGAGACATATGATGAAACCGCGTGCTTCAACTACACGACGGAGAGCTGTATATATAGAGCTATGATAATAAATACAAGGATTAGGGTTATGATCTGATTAACCTATACAAGGAAACTACATAAATACAAAAGATATATAAAAGATATATAAAAGATATTTACACGTTTTCAACACTCCCCCTCAAGCTGGAGCATATAAGTCATATGTACCAAGTTTGTTACAAATATAGTTTATCCGAGGACCTCTCAAAGACTTAGTGAAAACATCTGCGCTCTGATCATTTGAATTGACGAAGCTAGTGGTGATGTCTCCGACAAAATCTTTTCTCCGATAAAGTGATGACTATCTCAATGTGTTTGGTCCTCATGAAATATTGGATTGGAAGCGATATGCAAGGCAGCTTGATTATCACAAATAAGAGTCATTTGCATAACGTTTCCAAATTGAAGTTCTTTAAGAAGTCAGTTTTAACCAAATGAGCTCGCAAGTAGCCGAGGCCATGGCTCGATATTCTCACACTTTTGCACTTGATCTTGCAACTACATTTTGTTTCTTACTTTTCCAAGAAATCAGATTACCCCAATGGATACACAATAACTGTTGATCTCCTATCAATAGGAGAACATCAACATCGAGTACCCTACAATCCGAGTGTGTCCTTTGTCTTCATAGACAAGGCCTTTTCCTGGAGCTCCCTTAATATATCCGAGAATACGAATCACGCATCCCAATGCCCTTCACGAAGTGAGTTTAGAAATTGGCTCACCACACTCACCGCAAAGGAGATATCCGGACGGGTAACAATAAGAAGATAGTTAAGTTTTCCAACCAATCGTCTATATCTTCCTTGGTCCGAAAATGGCTCCCCCGATCCAAAAAAAGTCTAATATTGGGATCCATAGGGGTGTCAACCGCTTTGCATTTAGTAGTCCTGTTTCCTCAAGAATGTCCATAGCATACTTCCTTTGTGAGATTACTATACCATCCTTAGATTGTGCCACTTCAATTCCCAAGAAATAACGAAGTTTGCCAAGATCTTTGGTCTGAAAGTGATGACAGAGATGCTGTTTTATCCGAGTTATACCTTGGTGATCACTTATAGGGTGATAACAATGTTGTCCACATACACAATCAAATAGATACAAATTCTGATCCGTATGGCGATAGAAGACAGAGTGGTCGGCCTCACTACGAGTCATACCAAATCGCTGCACAACAAGATCTTGAATTGACCAAACCAAGCCCGGGGAGATTGTTTGAGACCATACAGGGACTTGTGTAGACGACACACGAGGCCGAAGACTCCCCCGAGCAACAAACCCGGAGGTTGCTCCATGTAGACTTCTTCTTCCGGATCACCATGAAGAAAAGCATTCTTGATATCCAACATGAAGGACCAATGGCGAATAGCACCCATAGACAGAAAAGGCGAACAAAAGCCATCTTCGCCACTTTGGGGAGAAAGTGTCGCCATAATCCAAACCAAATATCCGGGTATACCCTTTGCCACCAAACGAGCCTTTAGGCGATCAAGAGTGCCATCGGGGCCAACCTTGATCAGTATAAATCCACCCAGGCAACCAACAACAGATTTCCCGGAGGAAGAGGAACAAGTGCCCAAGTACCACCACTCAAAGTGCACACATTTCATCAATCATTGCTTGTCGCCATCCGGATGAGATAAAGCTTCACCTAGAGATTTAGGAATAGACACGAGAAGACAAAGTGGAAAGGCAAGCATAATGCAATAAAGAAAGGCGATGGTAACTCATAGTGAGGAGAAGGGCTACGAGTGGATCTAATACCTTTTCGAAGAGCAATGGGAAGGTCGGACGCGAGGCGGTCTTTAGGAGGTGGTAAAGGAGGTGGTGCTTGGGATGAGAGGCCAAGAGCTTCGGTAATCTCTACAATCGCGGATGGTGATGATGTTAGTGGTGGTGGGCTGTGTTATAAACCCGGGAGAGTGCTAGTAGTAGGGACCGGGCACCAATAGGAGAAGGTGGTGATGGAGCGGGGGTCAACGGGGACAAGAGGAGGAAAAATAGGAAGGACCTCGGTGATGGGTGGAGGAGGCGGTCGGGAGACTCAAAGAAAGGAACAGACTCGAAGAATGTGACATCGGCAGAGACTAGATAACGCTTAAGAGTGGGTGAAAAACACCGATAACCCTTTGAGACCGATGGTAACCAAGAAAAACACATTTGATGGAGCGGGCGTGACGCTTTGTCAAGACCGGGAGTGATATTATGGACAAAACATGTCGACCCGAAGACACGAGGCGGAAGAGAGTGGAGGGGTAGGTGGGGGAACAAAACGAGAATGGGGACCCGTTATCAAGAACAGAAGAGGGCATGCGATTAATCAAATAGCAAGCAGTGAGAACCGCATCGCCCCAAAAACGAAAAGGAACATGACCATGGTATAAAAGGGTCCGAGTTGTTTCTATAAGATGTCTATTTTTGCGTTCAGCAACCCCATTTTGTTGAGGGGTATAAGCACAGGATGTTTGGTGAAGAACGCCATGAGATGCCATAAAAGTTTGAAAATTGTGAGACAAAAATTCACGGGCATTGTCACTACGCAAAATACGAATCGGAACACCAAACTGAGTTTTGATTTCATTATAAAAAGTCTGAAAAATTGAAAACAACTCTGATCTATTCTTCATTAAAAATAACCAAGTACATCGAGAATAATCATCTATGAAAGTAACAAAGTATTTTGACCCAAAAGTAGAGGCAATACGACTAGGACCCCAAATATCAGAATGAACTAAAGCAAAAGGAGACGCAGCTCGACGACACACTCGATCGGGAAACGAACTACGTGTGTGTTTCCTTAGTTGACACGACTCACAAGGTAAAGTAGATAACTTAGAAAAGGTTGGCACCATATGCTGTAGCTTGGCAAGACTAGGATGACCCAACTGAGCATGGATGGTAAGAGGGAATCGATAACGAGCACACACGAGAGGTGGCAGAGAGAGTGGTAAAGGCCATTAGACTCACATCCGCGCCAATCATCCGTCCCGAACTCCTTCTGCAAAATGACAGAGTCTTTAGTGAAACTAATGCGACAATCTAAAGAACGGGTCAAACGACTAATAGAAAGTAAATTAAAAGGACAACCAGGAACATAAAGAAACGAGAATCAACAGACGAGAGAAGGGAGGGGATGGATGCCAATCCCTTCGGGTTGTGTTTGGGAACCATTTGCTAAAGTAATTATAGGTAAATAGCCGAGTTAGAGAATTTGGAGAAAAGACGTTTATTACCGAGAGATATGGTCGAAGCACCGAGTCAAGTACCCAGGACCTAATGGTGGGGATTGAGAGAGACAAGCAAACGTATTACTGTGTGCAACAGATGCGGTAGAGTTAGAAGCCCGTTGTTGCTCAAACCATTTCGAAGAAAATCTGCATAGGCCTGGGGTCGATAGAGCGAGAGGACTCGGGTAAATCGTGGGACAAGTGGCTGGCACAAATATGGGCGGCCGTGTGAGGACGGCCATTTTGGTCCAACAACGATCCTCGCAAACATTACTGAGAATGCACACTTCGGACGAGGTCTGCCCGAGGTGCCGGGACGAGAACGACCACGATTGGCCTTGTGGGAGATGAGGGCGAAGTATCAGCTCAACCGGGGCCTGAGCGAGACGTAACCAGAGGGTTGCTTTGGGACCCGAAGCAAAGAGGACCAAGCCGAGGATAGAGTGGGAACAAAGGCGAACCCAAAATCGATCACGATTAGCGTAATATTCTGGAGGTAACCCATACAAGGCCATGAGCATGAAAAAGGTGCTACGTTGCTCGAGTTCTTGCGCGGGGGTAGCGGCGGGAGGTAGCAACTCATTGAAATCATGCGAGCACCATGAACCTTACCCAAGTAAGCGTATTACAAAGTCCATCAAACCGACGAGGAGCAATAAGACTCATGAGGTTGTGACAAACCCCATATAATCGCCGAGTGTCATTAGTGTAAAGAACCTTGGCTTGGTCCCAAAGTGAAGCACAAGTGGTCTTCTGCTTGAGAGAGGAGTGAATGGTGGACTTGATTACAACGCACAACCGTTTATCAATTTTCTTCCACCGGGGTTGTTCCTCCGCAGCTTATAGAGGTAAGGTCTATGGTGAGGTGGTCTTCATTTGACTTTCAAGCCATAACTTGATGTCTCGAAGCCCATGTATCATAATTGCTTTGCCATCTAATTTATCGGCAGAGAGAGGGGTATGGAGGTAACTTGTGAAAACAGGAGGCTCAGCCTTGGGATGATCTTTAGAACCATCTGGAGAGGTAGAACTTGCCATAGGTCAGAAGAGAAGGGGCAAAAATGGAAAATACAAGATACCTGAAAACTCCAACGCAAGAAAACACGGATCTGAGGGCAGATCGGCGTAGAGGAAGCCGAGACGAGTCAAACGAGAGGAACGGCGGCCGGAGGGGTGGCCGGACGCGCCGTCACGCGGCCGAAAAAACGCCCCCGCGCGGTGGGCGGGCAGCGGCGGAGACGGGGGCGGCGGCGCGTGCGGGCGCGTGAGGGCGGCGTTGGGGCCGCTGGCCTGGGGGTCCGGTCGGGGAGGCGGTGCCAACGGTGTGGTCGGCGGCCGAAAGAGGGCGGCGAACGGCGGCGAACGGCGGCGTAGCGGCGAACGTGGGAGAAAAGAGTGCTTATCACGGCACGAGAGAAAGGTCGGCAAACCGGAAGGGAAACACGGTTGGCCGGAAAAATTTTCACCGGAGGGCAGTGGACCCACCGGGTGTGCGCGGTTCTAGGGTTGCCTCTCTTTAGGCTCTAGATACCATGTTAAAAGAGAGAAAGAGAAGAGAGACATATGATGAAACCGCGTGCTTCAACTACACGACGGAGAGCTGTATATATAGAGCTATGATAATAAATACAAGGATTAGGGTTATGATCTGATTAGCCTATACAAGGAAACTACATAAATACAAAAGATATATAAAAGATATATAAAAGATATTTACACGTTTTCAACAATCTTGAAGGCATGGTTGTGTTTTTCTTTTTGGCACTTTTTTCTTGTTTTCTTGGTGTTCTCTTTTGCTAAGACTTAACTCAATTGTTCCCACTTACTAAGGTTGAAGAAACTAGGTGGATAGTATATTCTCTTTCACACTTATATGCATGCAATATAAATTATATTCTATATATCACTTAAATTGACAGTAAAAACTGTCAGTATATAATCAATAGATAAAACGTATAAGGTTTTTGTTAGAATAATGAAATTGTGTGGCTCTAATTTATGTCCTCTTGCTTTTCTGCCTCCTTCTCCCTTTTCTTTCTTTCAGTGATACTTGCTTTGTAATAGCTGGTGTTGTAACCTATATAGGGTTTTTATCACCAGGTAGCCAGCAATCCTTCTGCAGAAATTCCTTCTTCTGATAATTTAACTCAGCCGATTGCTGGGAGCAATAGTGTTCCTTACAGTTTTCCAGAAAGTGTTAATCTTCAGCACAATTGTCCTACCTCTTTGGGTGGTATTGATTCCTTGGACACTTTGGTCAATGAAGCCTTGCAAAGTCAGGACAGCTTCGGAACGTGGATAAACATCATATCTGATTCACCATATTCTGCAGATGAGTCAACTCTTGAATCCTCAATTACTTCATCTGGTCATGAACCATATTCGTCGCAGTTGGTGGATAATCAGCAATCTTCTCTGCCAGAACTAGTATTTAATATCACTGAGGTGTCCCCTGCATGGGCGTCTTCCACTGAGAAAACAAAGGTTTCCTTTTGCTATTCTCATGTCTACTTGCTAGTAATTATTTCCTGTTATAATTGCATCCTTCTTTCCCACTATATGTAGTATTTAGTTTCTTAGTTGATTTCTCCGCATTTTAGTTCATTCCTGGACAATATAATACACCTGTGGAATTCCAAAGCTTTAAACTACAAAATCTAAAACTCCACGTGGAATACGCATTTTATTCTTTTCATGTAAAAAAATGCATTTTCAGTAGGCGTCATGAGTAGCACTCTGGTACAAGCATGCACATCTTCATGTGTGTGTATTGTAACTTAAAATTTTACAGTAAATACTTGCCTTATGATCAATTAGTATGTTTGCTACCATTATTTTGCAATTATAACTGGGCTTTCTGTGTCACTTCTTGCAGGTCCTGGTAACTGGATTATTTCATAATGACTATCAACACCTTGCAAAGTCCAATCTACTGTGTGTCTGTGGTGATGTAAGTGTTCCTGTAGAAATTGTTCAGGTTGGGGTTTACCGATGCTGGGTATCACCACATTCTCCTGGATTTGTGAATCTCTATCTGAGCTTCGATGGCCATAAGCCTATTGGCCAAGTTGTTAATTTTGAGTACCGTTCTCCTGTTTTGCATGATCGTGCTGCTTCTATGGAAGAGAAATTCGACTGGGACAAGTTCCAACTTCAGATGAGGCTTGCTCATTTGCTCTTTGCTACACATAAGAGCCTTGATATTTTCTCTAGTAAAGTATCATCTAATGCACTGAAAGAGGCTAGGAAATTTGCCGTGAAAACATCATATATTTTCAAAAGTTGGAAATACTTGATGAAGTCAACTGATGACAAAACAACTTCATTTCCACAAGCAAAAGATCACTTGTTTGAAATTGCATTGAAAAACAGACTAAAGGAATGGCTTTTGGAACGAATTGTCTTAGGCTGTAAGACTACTGAATATGATGCACAAGGCCAAGGTGTAATCCATTTGTGTGCAATTTTGGAATATACTTGGGCTGTTTCCTTATTTTCATGGTCAGGCTTGTCACTGGATTTCCGTGACAAATTTGGATGGACAGCTCTTCATTGGGCAGCATATTATGGAAGGTATGATACACGGACTCCCCACTTGTTTTAACAGTTAGCCTTGCTGCAACCACATTGACCTAAAATTCGATTTCTGACATGATGTCACTGTTCAAGTTCTTTTCAGTTTCTTTTTTCCCTAAAGATAAACAGACATAAATATAACCTATGTGATTTTATCATGAATTTAGGCACAGTAGGTTGTCCATATAGTAATACTTTCTTATAAGCATTTCTTCCTTTTAATCTACTAATGAACCTGAATGAACATTTCATTGTTTATTTGATTTAAAATTTGTGTCTGCAGGGAGAAAATGGTTGCAACTCTGTTGTCTTCTGGGGCAAAGCCAAACTTAGTCACAGATCCAACTCCACTAACTCCTGGTGGATGTACTGCTGCTGATCTTGCTTCTATGAAGGGATATGATGGTTTAGCTGCTTATCTTTCGGAAAAGTCCCTGGTTGAGCAGTTCAATGACATGAGCTTAGCTGGAAATATCAGTGGCTCGCTCGAAACTAGCACCACTGATCCAGTAAATTCTGAGAACCTTACCCAGGAGGAGCTGAACCTAAAAGAATCGTTGGCAGCTTACCGAACGGCTGCCGAGGCAGCAGGACGCATACAATCTGCATTTAGGGAGCACTCACTAAAATTGAGAACTGAGGCAATTGAATTTTGCAGTCCAGAGGATGAAGCACGCCAAATTGTAGCAGCAATGAAGATTCAACATGCCTTTCGCAACTTTGAGACAAGGAAAATGATGGCAGCTGCTGCTCGGATCCAGCATACATTCCGAACATGGAAGTTCCGTAGAGACTTTCTCCACATGCGACGTCAAGCTATTAAAATTCAAGTAAGAGCTACTCTTCCTGCCTCTGTTATTGTTGATTGTCCTGAGTAAACATGTCATATTGAAAATTGATGTTATTTATTTGAGTCATTTTTTGGATTGATTGACTGCGGATTCATGTCAATTGGCACAAATCTTAACATGGCTTGTTCCACAAGTTATGAGGGCTGTCATGCTCATCCAAGCACTTTTAGTGACCATACATCTGAGCTTGACAAGTCAATTGTTTTTCTTCCTCATTGACTTTAGTAATTTTTACCAGTTTGTAAAGAAGTTAGCAAAATGGACACAATCAAGGCAAAGATTACCCTTAAATCAGAATCTGAAATAGAGCTTATACATTGGAGAGAATGTTGATGCAGTAACACTGGAATATTGGATCTAGGAATGGGCTTCTAAGCTTAGTTTTTTTCCTGTTTAGTCATAGCTTCACAAAATTTCTAATGCTTAGTTGTTGAGTAGATCACCTTCACATCTCTGCCTTGGCAGTGAGACCATTGAAGTGAAGCAGCGTAGAGAGCAATAGAGACACTGGGAATTGTTATTTTCATTGTTTCTTGGGTAGGGGGCATAATTTATATATCTATCTATCATTTATATATGTGTGTGAATTTTGTTTCTTGTTTCCTTTTGCTTTTTCTTGGCTCATAGGAGGCCCTCTGAGTATATAAGATAGGAGATTAGTCTTCTCTATACTCTTTAAACTATAAACCCTAGCAATTGAGGTGTAATTCAATCCCAGGTTTTCAGAGATGAGACCAACAGATTTGTTCACTGAATTGAGTTGCATCTTCTTGAGTTCTTATTATAATTTACATCCAGGAAAAGATTAATTGCATATATTCCAATGCAGGCTGCTTTCAGGGGCTTTCAAGTGCGGAAGCAATATTGTAAAATCATTTGGTCTGTTGGAGTGCTTGAGAAAGCAATCTTGCGTTGGCGTTTAAAGAGAAAAGGCTTCCGCGGGCTCCAGGTTAATCCTGTCCAAGAAATGAAAGATGAGAAGCAGGAAAATGAAACAGAGGAGGACTTCTTCCGGATTGGTAGGAAACAAGCTGTAGAACGTGTTGAGAGGTCTGTAGTACGTGTACAGGCCATGTTCCGTTCTAAGAAAGCACAAGAAGATTATAGGAGGATGAAACTGGCCCATAATCAAGCAAAGGTGACTAATATATGCAAATGTTATTGCTATGATTTCATTTCATTTCACATGTTTATTTACTTGTAGAATTGCTTTGTGTGCAGCTGGAACTGGAATATGAAGAACTCCTCAATTCTGAAGTTGACATGTTAACGAAGACATAGGTTCCCAAAACAAGGTTTTTTATGTTTTGGGATGTAGCCAACTCCTTAGACTCCTGTAACAAACTAGTGATAGGTTGGTGCCCTTTCTGTATAGCCTGTAGATATTGTAAATTCCCTAGTGTAGATTTTTTTTTTTTTTTTTATGAAATTCCCTAGTGTAGATTTGAACCCATGACCCTTTCAAATTGCTTTAATATCTTGAATGCGTCATCTATGAAGCTTTCATGTGTAATTGAGCTCTCTATGGTGGATGCTTCTTGATACGAGATCAAGTCTGTGACTAAAATAACAAGCCTTCCTAGAGTTGAATAGACATTTAGTTATTATGAGAACTCAGAATCTGTATTATCTATACTCCTAAACCAGTCCATTGTGGCGCTTGGCAATCAATCTTTCATTAGTTAGCATCACTTGGACGTATGTTGTTTTTATGATTTAGGACACGTATATTGTTTGCGCAGAAGATGGGAAAGAAAAACAAGAATGGGAAGAAATAAACACGTTATGGCTATGGCTAGTGTTTCTAAAATCATTTAATTGTTGTAGTCCCAGCACCAAACTGTGATATTGAACCGGTAAAATTGGGAAATTATATTTTTTGAAGTATGAAGTTGAATAAAATAAAGGCATTGCTTTGTTACACAACTCAGGCCTACAAAACTAGACTAACTTTTCGTTGAGAGTAACTTTATAACATGCAACAGAGCCGGAGCATTACCAATAATGGCTCGCTGTGAGCTCTTGTTTAAACTTACTTCGTTCATTAATTGCATTACTCCAAAAAGTTCAGTGTAAATAATACAACAGCAACAATTAAGTTTTTTCACTAGGTAGGATTAGATACATAAATCAAATAATGTCATTGTATCCTATCATAAACTAAGTGTTTAAAAATATTATTCAAATTTAAAATTTTTTTAATCATTTTATCTATAAATTTTTTTGGTCTCCTTTTACTTCTACTTATTAGGCTATCCTCCACATGATCTATTATTCTTACATGGATTTTTAAGGATTTTCTTTTTACGTATCCAAACCATTTAAGGCGAGATTCTTTCATCTTTTTCACAATAAGTGTTACTCTTATTTTCTCTCTAATACATTCATTTCTAATCATATCTTGTCTTGTATGGCCACCAACATCCTTATCTCAGCGACATTGATATTATATTCTAACTAACTTTTTACCGATTTAACATTCTGTATCATATAATATCGCGAGTCTAATAGCTGTGCCGTAAAATTTATCCTTAAGTTTAAGAGATATTTTTCTATCACAAATAACTTTTAAAACACTCTTCTATTTTATCTATCCAACTTGAATCCTATGATTTATATCTTTCTTAAGGAAGATTTTGTTATTACTATTATCACGTAAATAATAATAATAACAAAATCTTCCGTAAGTTTGAGAGACAACTTAAAATCATGTCCAATGAACACGAATCATGATATTAGTAACTTGATAACTCAGCAACTGATAATACTAAAAATGGAAGAATGCGAAAACTATGAAACCTCTAACAAGACGTACAACATTTTTTAAAAGATAAACAATATTTTATTTAAAATCAACTAGTGGAATAGATTTAGGCGTTATAATAATATTTGATAAATGGGTCTCTGAACAGTCTTCACAGTATATGCATGGAACGAAACACTGCAGCATTAAACCTTAGACATTTTCGTGAAGAGGCAAATATTTATCTTAAATGAAGTGCCTCTTAGCCTCAACATTTATTAAACTTGGACGAAATCCTCACTCATGAAAATATCATGAATCACGAATATAATGAAGGGTCATCATCTGCACCTACTATAAATTCTCCCAATTCATGCAAACAATTTGCATTTTATATATATGGGGAATTAATGGGATTTTCCTGCATTGCAATGTCCCTTCAGTTTTTCCAATTCAAAAATTTCCTAGATCAACACATGCCTGTGTGCTGCAGAACAATTGGCTTATGATACCCCCATCTTAATTTAAACATAGTTATAATATTAATAGTGAATAAAAATCATACTATACCTACAATAGGAGGAGATAAAATTAAGCAAAGGCATTCAGATAAAATAAAATAAAAAAATAAAAACACACACACACAGAGACACAAGGGGTAAGTAACGTGAGACCAAGATTAAACACAAGCCAAGCTCTGAATATAGTCATAGTTATGGGCGTGATTACTTCCCCATCCTAGGAATCAGTGAGGGCGATCAGGATGAGGCAAGTCAGAAATCTTGTAAAATGTGTTGTCTTTCAAGCGTAAAGCAACAATGTTACGAGCATGATTTTAAATTATAATTGTGGTTGCAATTACATTGTATATTGTTAACAAATTGAATATGAGAAGAAGAATGAGGGTTTCATTGATAAAGAAAGCTGAAGATACAAAATTTAGGGTTTGAAATTAAACATAACAAGGCTATATATAGCCAAACAAAGCAAGTAATAAAAGACCATTCTACCCTTAAAGAATAAACATAATATTTCTTAACATTCTCCCTCAAACTCATGATGCTGCTGCAACAAGCATCGAGAGTTTGCTAACTAGAAAGCGAAAACGAGAAATAGAACGCGATTTAGTAAAGAAATCTGTAATCTGTAAAGTAGAAGGAACAAATGGCAATGTAATGGTGTCGTGCTTGAGGTGATGACGAGTAAAATGACAATTAATCTCAATGTGCTTCATTCGCTCATGAAACATAGAGTTGTGAGCAATCTGAATAGAACTCTGATTGTCACAATACATAGGAGTAGGATGAGATAAAGAAACTCCCATATCTGCAAGTAACCAACGAAGCCAAACAATCTATTTGGTAGTAGATGTCATAGCACGATACTTTGTTTCCGTGAAAGATTGAGAAACAACAGATTGTTTCTTGCTCTTCCAAGAAATGAGAGAATTACCCAAAAAGATACAAAAACCAGTAATAGACTTACGATCGGTGGGGTCACTACCATGATCAGCATCAGAGTAGGCACGCAACTCCAAGGATGAGATGGATGAAAATAAGAGACTCTGAAAGACTGTGCCTCGAAGATACCTCAAGATACGAAGAATAGCTGCCTAATGAATTGTAGTGGGAGAGGCAACAAACTGGCTAACTATATGAATAGCATATGCAATATCCGGACGAGTGATAGTGAGATAAACCAAGCTGCCAACAATAGTGCGATACAAGGTAGGATCGGATAAAGGGATACCATCAGAAGAAGAGTACTTTGTATTAAGTTCAATTGGAGTATCAACGATCTTATTATCAGTAAGTCTTGCTCGCTCAAGAATATCTTCTACATATTTTGACTGAGAGAGAAGATAACCTCTAGGTGAGTGAGCCACCTCAATACCCAAGAAATAACATAAGGAACCCAAGTCCTTCATTTCAAACTGTTTGGCGGATTCTGTTTTCAAAGCTGTAATGCCATCAATATCATCACCAGTAATAATCATATCATCAACATATAAAGAAAGAATGATACTACCTGCAGCAGTACACTTAACAAAGAGAGCAGAATCATGACTACTAGAGGCAAATCCAAGGGAACAAATTACATTAGAAAATTTCTCAAACCAAGCTCGAGGTGCTTGTTTGAGACCATATAAGGCTTTCTTGAGCTTGCAAACATACCCAGAACCATGAGAAACACCAGGAGGAGGTTTCATATAAACCTCTTCTTGAAGGTCCCTGTTCAAGAATGCATTTTTAACATCCAATTGAAACATATGCCACTGACGAACTGAAGCTACTGCAATAAGGATACGCATAGTAGTCATTTTTGGTACAGGAGCAAAAGTTTCCTCATAATCCATACCATATTGTTGAGAAAAGCCTTGTGCAACCAACCTAGCTTTGTATCGCTCAACAGACCTATCAGACTTTGTTTTGATTTTATATACCTAGCGATAGCCAATCACACTCTTACCAGGAAGTCGAGGAACCAAATCCCAAGTACCTGTCTTATGCAAAGCAAAAAGTTCCTCATCCATAGCTTACTGCCAAAAGGGGTTAAGAATTGCCTCGTGATATGAAAAGGGCTCAGAGAGACAATGAATAGAAGCTAAAAAGGATGTAAAAGACTGAAAATAGCAAGAATAAACAAAATCTGGTAACATTGTGGACTTACGTGTGCGAAAGGATTGACGAAGAGGAGGATCCAGAATCTCAGAGGGTGCTTGGGAAACCACAGGAGGAGAAGGAGTTTCATGTGTGCGAGAGAGCAAAGTGTCAGTAGCTGTAGAATTATCAGTGCAAATATGTCGAGTATCATGAGATGACAAATTATCAGAGTCTTCACAGAAAGGATCCACACGAATAAGATTAGTTTTAGTAAGGGCATGGGTGGTAGAGGGAATAGAAAAGAAAGGTATATGCTCAAGAAACACAACATGGCGAGATACATAAAATTTTTGTGTAACAGGATCAAAACAACAATACCCTTTCTTACCTTCCCCATAACCAAGAAAAACATACATAGCAGAACGAGAGGATAGCTTGTTACATTTTACATGAGGACGAAGAGCAAAACAAGTACAACCAAAGACCCGAAAGAAAGAATAATCAGGAGCAAAACCATACAACTTTTCAAAAGGTGACAAACCTGAGATATGAGAAGAAGGAATAGTATTTATCAAACTCACATCAGTGAGAACAGCTTCACCCCAGAACTCACTAGGAACTGTACCAGACAACAGGAGAGAATGAGCAGTTTCAATAATATGTTTATGTTTTCTCTCTGCAACACTATTCTGCTTAGGAGTGTCAGTACAAGAAGTCTGATGAACAGTTCCATATGAGGCAAGCAACTCACAAAACCTATGAGAAGTATATTCCCTACCCAAATCACACCTAAAGCACTTAATAACAGCAGAATGTTGAGTTTTAACAAGTGTTCAAAAGGCCTTATAAATCTCAAAGAATTCAAAATGATGTTTCATTAAGTAAACCCAACAATAACGAGTATAATCATCCACAAAAGAAACATAATATCGGGACCCTCTTTTTGTAACAACAGGGGAAGGTCCCCATACATCAGAATGAATCAAATCAAAAAGAGAATAAGAAACAGAGTTACTTCGATTAAAGGGTAAAGCAGAAAATTTTGCCAATTTACATCCACTACAATCAGAAATATCATGAGTTTGTAAATTTCCCAAAGCCCCTGTGGAAGCCAAAAACCTCAAACGAGAGGCTGACACATGTCCCAAAAGAGAATGCCATAAATAAAAACTAAAAGAAGATGGACTCAAACGAAAAGAAGACAAATCAATACTGGTAGTTGCAGCAAGTGACACTTTTAGCTCATCCAAAATATATAATCCCTCTTTCCTATGGCATGTCCCAATCAGCTTCTGATATTGTAGATCCTACACAAGAAAAGGAGGAAATAGTGACTAAGTTACCAGAATCACATAACTGACCAACAAAAGTAAGATTTAAGGTAAGTTTCAGAATATGATAAACATTAGATAAAAACAAATTAGGTGTTACAAGAGAACCAACACTTGCTAGAGGCATAAGAGTGCCATCAGCAGTCAAGACAGAAACAGAAGACGAAGGACATACGGAAGCAAACGACAAAGAATCTGGAGACATATGATGTGAAGCTCCAGAATCTAAAACCCAAATAGAATGTGGCATACCTGACGAATTATGAGACAACTGACCTACAGAAGAGGAGGCAGACATAGCTTGCGGTTGTAAAGAGAGAAACTTCTGGAATTGTTCAGCCAAAGTACTTGGATCAGCAAAAGGACCTGGGGAAGCAACAGCTGCAGTGTTAGACTGTGGTGGTTTGAATCCGTGTGATAGTCTGGAACCCTGTGGTGGTCTTTGAGCATTAGATTATGATTGGTTGTCATTTCTCTATCTCAACTTAGGACACTGAGCCTTCTAATGACCTTTCTGCTTGCAGAAACTACACTCGTCGAAACCAACCCTTGTGAGGGGCTTATTCTGATTATCAAAGTGAGGCTTAGAATGTGCTCCTAAAACAGATGGAGTGGGACCAACAATTCCCTTCTCAGAGTAAGACTTAAGACGTATCTCTTCAGTCAAGAGCTTACTGACAATAGAGTCAACAGATAGAAGTGGAGAACGATGCAAAATAGAACCTCTGAGTCCTTCAAAGTCACTACGAAGTGCGGTTAAGAACTGTACTAATTGCTGCTGTTCTCTACAAGCGATATATGGAGCAAAAGCCTTCAAATCTGCTGATACTGTAAGAGCCAACTGATCCCAAAGATCTGACATGGTAGAATAAAAAGCTTGAACACTTATATCTCCCTGTTGGAGAGCTCGTATGTCATTCTCCAACTGAAACTGTTTGGCAAAATTTGACTGTGTGAAGAGCCTTTGCAAATGATCCAAAACCTCTTTTGTTGTTTCATATTTTGCCAATTGTGTACCTATAGAATGCTAAACAGAATTGTTAACCCATGTGATAATCTTTGCATTATTTGCTTCCCAAACGTCCAATAAATTTTGATAATCCTAAGCTGTTTGCACAGGTTTCACAGAAGTACCACTAACATATCCCCACATATTTTTACCCTTAAGAAAATTTCGCATTACATAACTCCAATACGAGTAATTTTTTCCATCCAATCTCACACTCACAGATTGAAGTGAACCGTCACCAGCCATGATTAAACAACAGAGAAAGAATAATAGAAAAAAAATAGCTTAATAGTAGATACACAAGCAGCGAAATGCCAACAGAAAGCCAACCAGAATGCCAACAAAATGCCAATCAAAAGTCTAGAATACCAGATGTGCAGCAAAATGCCCAGATTACAGAGCCAAAACGGAAGCCAATGAAAAAGCCCAATCAACGTGCAATAAAAAATCAGATTACGGAGAGAATACAACAAAAAACCAGCAGAAAACCATTCATACAATCACCCAAAATAGAGAAATACCAACGTGCAGCGAAAAAAAACATAGGAAGTGCAAGAAAACAGAGGAATACCAACCACGGATGGTGATTTGCCAGATGAAATGCGAACGACAACGAAGAGACAATCGGAGAAAATGCGACAATCCGCAAAAGCTGTAATTAGGATCAAACTCTCTTCATTGCAAACCTGCTCTGCTACCATGTTAACAAATTGAATATGAGAATAAGAAGGAGAGTTTCATTGATAGAGAAAGCTAAACATAACAAGGCTATATATAGCCAAACAAAGTAAGTAATAAAAGATTATTCTATCCTTAAAGAATAAACATAATATTTCTTAACATATATATCATAATTACAAACAATAGTGAAAAAATATAATCAATACGATTGTAATTATAATCGCAATATAATTGTGAAAACCACCAAAATTATAATACTGCAAGTACAATTATGATTGAAGATCGTAATTTAAAATCATGTTTACCAGGTATTTGCAGCAACAGAGATGCATCCACTTCACTAGTATCATCAGCAACCACAACCACGCTTACGTCTTGTGCAGCCTCATCACAAGGATTCATCATCGTAAAAGGAGCGACAGAGGAGAAATTAAGGGCGTGCAACTTAAAATAATATTATTATATTAAATATTGATATTCATTTATATTGATCTCGTGGTGGGTGGGTGGGTTTATAACGTGACATAGAATATGTTTATGACGAATTATTTCTGTCTCTAACGTATGTTATTGTCTAAAAAAGGTTGTTGTAAATGAATCAACTTGTTTGAGTAAAATCTCAAAAAATTGTTGATGTTAAAAATTTGTATATCAACAGTTTTTTTTCTTTCAAAAGTTAAAATCTGTACTATTTACAAAAAAGTTGTTGGGATTACTTTCTGTTTTGAAATGTAAATATCATTTTATCTTTAATTAAATAATTTTTTAATCAATCAAATAATTTTTAAAATCATTTTATATTTATTTTGGTAATTTAATACATAAAAGTGATTCTTCTTTTTATACCATTCAAACGAAACAAATTAGCTTAAAATCGCTTTTCAGATAACATATTTAAACATAAAACTGATTCTATTATAATCGATTATAACAAAAAACTTTTATACAATAACCGATTATTGAAATAATTTAATTTTCACAGTTATCACAAACATGCACTCACTCTAAAGTCTTATTTATACTCACAATTAGGTCAATTACAAGTCTAATTTCACTGATACAAAAATATTATTAATCTTAATTAAATAAGAAAATAAATTATGAAATATTATAAAATTAGGAAACAATTCTTATAAGTGTCTCCTCAATTAAATTAAATTACTAATTAATTGATTGATTCCATATTTCTGCAATAAAATATTGAGATATTCTTTTTTTTAAACAAATACTAAGATATTCTAATAGTAATACCACATCTGATAATTAACATAATATACAAAGTCTGCATAATTATCTAGATAATATATGATATATTTAGGATTTTGTTTTAGGGATAAAAAAAACTAGTTTCGGAACTGAACATATATCTTCTGATGTATTTTATCTTTTAATGTCCTTATTCACCCAAAAAACAAAAATCTTATTAATGTCCTTATTGTTACTACTGTCTATTTCCTTGTAATACATTCACACAACTAATATTGGTAACCTCTCGACTAAGGTGCAACATTCAATTTAAATTCGCCTATTTATACTAATATGGTGGGTTGATAATGTGATAAGAAGTGCTAATCCTTCCTATTTATACTGATAATTATAATTATGTCAAGTATATATATGTATAAAATTAAAATTGCCTTAAGTGAAGTTAATGATATCAATTATTAAATATTAATTATTACTATTAAATGTAATCTAAGTAATTAATTACATTATCATCAAAATAATAAATATAATTAAAATTAAGCTCAAATTTATTAATAAAATTAATAATAAAATAAAATAAAAAGGACAAATAATAAAAATATATAGGCTTTTCATGCCATAAAAATATAATTTAATGTGTCAAAATAAATTTAAAATTTTTTTCTACTCTCTATTTACACAACTTATATGTAAGTATTAAGTCATGTCTATAAACTTATAGTAGATGTTCACCAAAGTATTGACACAAACAAATAAAATAAAATCGAGTAACATAATTATTAAATTTCAAATATGAGTCTTTTTTTTTGGTGAATTGAATATGTTAAAACTTTGTAGGTAAAAATCTCTTTAAAATATTTTGGTTATATATATTTTTTAAGAAAAACCAAAACAATCCAACTCAAGCATGTACTAGATATTTGTTTGTTAAATAATTTTTTCTAGATGAATTTTTTTATTAAAGATTAAAGATCAGCATTCAACAAAGAAAAGATAAAATCTAGTGAGTACTCTAACCACATTCCATCTTAAAATAATTAATAAAATTATAGATATAAAATTTAAAAAAAACCAGTGCAATACACAAAAAAATATAACTTAATGGTGTTGCTATGTTATTTATACAAAATTATGGATATCGAAATTTATGCTGATGTGAACAAAAAAATAATGACATATAAAAATAAAGTGAATTTTAGAATGACTTTTTATAAACTTAATTACAAATAAATTCTCTTTAAAAAGAATTATAAAATAATTCCTTTTTAATTCTATTGTTTACATTATGGTGCCTAAAGTTTACATTAGTTGTTTAGAAGTTAGAACTAAACGAAAACACCTTGATCGTGGTCCTGAAAAAACCCCAATTAGTTGTGGTATTATATTCTTGGTTTTTTAGTTTTATTTTATTAGTGCTTTTGTTTTTGGTATTTTTTTTAGTGTTTTTACTAATCAGCTTTCTCACATCCTTTTTCCATTACTAAGATAATAAAACCTAAACCATTTCGTTCCCCAAGCCACCCAACCATCGATTCTTTTAGCTTATTAACGATTTCATTATTGTTGATTGAGTAAAAGCTGTGCAAATATCTGAACATGTGTAGATGGCCTCTTATTAGTTAGTGAAGCTATTTTGTTTTTTTCTAAACCAATAAATCATATTGATAATAGAGGATGGAATAAAGTACTTATCAATAATTGTACCCGAAAAATAAAAAATTCTTATCAATAGTCTTCTATATATTCAAATGTGTATTAACATGAATTACGATTTCTTTGTTGTAAGTGATAGTTGCTGATTTAGACAACATTTGTAGTGCGTCTATTAATTCTTTGCTCATGTGTTTCTAAAGCACCAACTAATTCAGACATTTTGGTAAGATAATATCTTTTGAGTGTTTTATGACATCAACTATTGAATCAAATTTAGCATACAAAGAAATCAATATTTTTTCTACAATTTGTTGATAAAAAATATTATCTCCATAGAAAATTTCTACAAAGCGCTTATGCAAATCTTTAGTGAATAAAACTTTATTTTAAGTCTCTTTAATTTGAATAAAATTTAATTTTAGTACACATTCAATATAAAAACTTTTTACACTTGAAGATAGTTAGTACAAAGTTCTAGGCTTTTGAAAGAAATTAGACAGGGAGAAAAGGTAAAAAAGAATCAACTACTATCATTATTTAACAAAATATTCGCCTTCTAGAGGTAGGAATGTGAGGATCCAACTACAAAATTAAAGGATGATTTGATAGATCAAAGGGGATAAAAAGTCAATTCAATCCATATCTCTGTATCTCCTCATGACGAGTGTTTTAATCTAGAAAGTATGGACACGTTATTTATTGGTGTATCTATGTATTGGACATGTGTCTGATATAAATACACTTCAACATGTACACGATATGCGTGTCTCAAGTATTTGAGTGTGTCTAATTAAAAAAATTATTATTATTTAACTCAGAAACGGCTCGAACATGATTAGAACACATCTTGGATACATCATAGATACATATTTGACACAGCCAGGGGCGAAAACAGGGGGATGTGTATGAGCCACGGTCCCCTCAGCTTTGAATAATTGAGTTTTTTTTTATATATACATGATATTTTTTTTTTGTTAGTCTTTTTAATAAAAAAATAAATATTTATCTTTTAAATAATAGATTATTTCAATTTGTTTTGACTCTTCTTATATCAATAATAATTATTAAGTATGTCTTTTTATTTATGAAAATTATTAAAATAAAATTGCTAAATAAGATAATGATGATTTTCTCACATATTACATGATTATTTATATTAAAAATAGATATGTTAAAAAATTCACCACAAATATAATAATAAATGACTTTTATTTTATGAAACAACTTTAAACACAACTTAAAAATTGAATATATATATATATATATATATATATATATTTAAGATTATCTTTTATTTAATTGTGTTTATTATAAATGTTTTAATTTAAAACATGTTAATTATGAATTAAATTGAATTTATTTTTATGTTTACATTATATGATAGTTAATTTTTTAATTTAAATATTTAAAAACATATATGTAATTTTTAGTCTCACCTAAGGTTAAAATCCTGCTTCACTTCTGACACAACCCATTAAAATTTAAAAAAAAAATTACTGTGTGGCAGTGTACTAATATTACGGCCCACAAGCTCAATATCACCTCACTCACCCTCAGGAAAAATCTTCTATTCTTCCTCAATACATTGTGTTTACTGTGTGCTAATAGTTCAAGTTTCAAGTGAGTTTTACTCTAGTCTGGTGGTTCAATTTTTAATTATTATTAGTTTCTTTTTTAGTCATAAACGAAGATGTTTGTATTGTCATTGAAGAGTTGTGTTTGAAATGTTTATAATCAAATATATATATATATATATATATATATATATATATATATATATATATATGTTGTGTCCGTGTCCTAAAATTTTTTAATTTGGTGTGTCTCTCGTGTTCGTGTCGTGTACCGTGTCCGTGTCCGTTTCCGTGCTTCATAGGTTTTAATGCTAGACTTTTAATATTGTTATTAGGCAAAAAAACATGGGCGCTTGCTAATATACTTCAAGTCAAGTTTGGGTGTATGATACACTATTGATTTTTGCTTGTAATAGTAAGTTTTTTTTTTAGGATAGGTTTTTTTTTTCAGAAATCATGTACTATTCATACTAGGCCTGATACATTGTTCACGCCAAAAACATTGTTTATATCGAGAAAAACAATATTCATATCGAAAAAAATATTGTTTATACCGAAAACCATTGTTGATGTCAAAAAAATACTGTTCATGCCAGAAAAGGATACTGTTTGTATATTTTAAAATTACACAGCTCTGTAAATAATATCAGTTAAAATTATATCAGTCAGTCTTTATATTTTTTCATAAATAACTGTGCATACTGAAATTTTTTCTAAAACTATTACTGTTGAAAATCTTATAAATTTTAACTGATGATATTCATATAGTTATACAACTTAAAAAAATTAGAAGTAATCGAGTTTTCTAAAATTATAAATGTGTTTTTTGAAAAATTTTATAAATTTTAACTGATAATATTTATACAGTTATACAATTTAAAAAAATTAGAGGTGACAGGTGGTAGTTAGCAAGCAGTATAACCGATAACAATGACGGTAGTAGAATGTAAAAAAAAAATACTAAAAAAAATTGGAAAAAAATCTAAAAAAAAAGAAAACATGCTTAACAGATTTCTTGTAATTGATCTAAGCCATTGATTTATTTTATGAATAAATCAATAACTTAAATTATGATGTGTATAATATACCCTCCTTTGGAGGGTGTATATTAGAAATGGTAAAAACATGTGGGTTCCGCTTGTTTTTAAAACTCAAATTGCCGTTGCTTTTTAGCTGGTGAAAATGAAAAATTCAGAAATTTCTACACTCGAGCTTTCCGTAACATTATTCTAATTTATAACATTGAGGTCATACCTTATTAGGTTTATAATTTTAGTAACTAATATAAAATGTGACCCAATTTTAATAACTTAATAGTAATTAATTATAATACAAGTGAATTGCCACTCAAACAAACTTTATTATTAAGGTCAGTCACCACCTCAAAAAAATTTTTTTTTACTTAATTACCACCCTATTTCCAAATTGCTTGCCAATTGTAATGTACCCAAAAAAAATCTAACCCATAAAGATTAACATAAAAAAAAAAACAGAAACAAGCAAGGCCTCACTAAAGAGTAAAAGTAAAACTACAATAAAAGTATGCAATTTACATAGGCAGCAACGTCTAAAAACTACAAAGCTAATGTTGAGATTGCATCAGCAGGATGATAATCAACAACTAGGAGCACCCTTGCTGTCGTCTATCTTCCCTTCTTCCCTATTTGATGTACTGAGAGAGCCACTTAAAGCCTTCACCATATCCCATCTTGCGGACAATGCTGCACATGAACACCTCTAGAGGACGGAGATTGGAGTCAGCCAGATTGACCTTGCCCTTGCCAGTAGTGAAGTTAGTGAGGCCGATGTGATAGCGCAACTCATCCTCTGATGCAGCATAAGGCATGTCAATCTTGTTTCCCAAGATAAGGAAAGGTACATTTGTCAGTGACTCATCAGCAAGAAGAGCATCCAGCTCCTTCTTCGATTCTGGAAATCTGTCCTTATCATATGCGTCAACCAGGTAGACTACAGCATCCACCTATGTGATGTAAAATTCACAGTTAACGTGCAAGTCCCATCAAAAGAAACTATCAACTATGCAAATTAGGAAAAAATCTTATGTAGTCTGAAAAAATTACACTTAATCCAATAAAAAAAAACATAACATGTAAATAGTATAATCATACATATAATTGGATTAAATTTAAAATATTATATTACAGAATTTAGATCAAATTTCAATCGTTTAGAGTATTAATTTCAGAAAGTACATAATAATTTTTCGCAAATTAGGCCTCAAAGAAATCCCTAATAATTAGTTGACACTAAACCTGTAAAACACTGAGACTCTTTCTAATTCTAGCAAGACACAGAGCAGCCAGCAAAAAAATTTTACAAGAAGGTTTTACATACTTTTACAAGAAGGTATTGAAGAAATTATGGATGCTTGAAAGGAAAAAAAAAAAAACCCATTTCCCTCTCGACAATGCTATTTTCAAAGATGAAATAGGTTTTACATCTTAAAAGGTTTAATCTGAGGTAAAACTCAAATGTAGCTTCTATTGTTTGTCCAGATTTCCCCTTCATCGTGAAATTAAGTCACACAGCTATATTATTCAGAGAATGATCAATAAATATGAGATAATATATCAAAACCAAGTGTAATTCCTTCAAAGTTTAAAAGGACTGTCAAGATTAGCTCACCGCAGGCATGTATACATTACAAAGGAAATAAACATAATGTTTTATGTTCACAACCATTTTGATAAGAAAAGGATCATGTGTCAGTGTCACAATCATAAAAACCATTAAATTATATTATAACAAGAAAACTTGCATTTTCATAGCCCAGTTCAATGGGTGGCAAAACTAAACTAAAAAATAAATATATAAAATATAGCGATATTTATAAGCGTGAAACAAACTAAAGAAGAAAAGAAACCTGAGCATAATAATCCCTCCAGACTCTGCGAGCAATTTGGTGGCCACCCAAATCAAAGGCCTTGAATTTAATCCTCCCAATACTCAACTCCTCCGAAGTTGGATATTGAGTGGGTTGATGCTGAACTAGTCTCTGCAAAAAAAAACAAAGTTTCAATTTCTCAACAACTACTTCAATATATATATATAATATATATATAAAGAAACAAATGTAGATTAAGATATAAAAGGGAGAAAACCTCGTCTTTGAGCATGTGAAGCAAGGTGGTCTTGCCAGCATTGTCTAACCCAAGGAATAAGATCTTCGCCTCCTTTTGATTCAGACCCAGGGATGCCAGAATTCCAAAGAACCAATCAAAAAGAAACATTGTTTTCTCGGAAAAACAAAAAAAAAACAACAAAAATATCTGCCGTAGAGTGGGGAGCTGCCGACGAGTTAGCCGGGGAGTGCAACCGGCGAAGTGACAGAGAGACAATTAAAGAAAACGAAAGACAAAATGTTGTATAATTGTATTTCTTTGCTTGCTTTGCTTGGGTAATTTTCGGAGAGATTTTTTTGTTCGGAATTTATATTGGTGGTGACTGAATGAATAGTGAATACTGGTTACCGGTGTGGCGGGTGAAGGAGACGTTGTTGATGACGCGTGCGGCTGAATTGCCGGCGAATGCTGGTGTTGGCAGACAGGGTGACCCGAACAGCCGGTTGTTGTGCCAGTTGTAGGCATTTGATTGGTTGATACGCGTCATTGGGTTTGATACTACTGTGACAGCAAGCGCTTGCGTGTAACAAGTGCAGAAGAATATGATATTATTTGGTTGTAGAAAATAATACAGTCAAAAGTCAAAACACAAACGAAGACGGCTTATATGGAAAGTTGTCAGATCTTTACTAAAATGTTTTATTCATATTTTTTATATATAAAAGTTTGACATTACTTTTGTATTTTTGTTAGCCTTATATCAAAATTGTTTAAATTTAATCTACTGTAAATGTAAAATTTTCTTAACCATTTTTTTAAATAATTCTTCTAATTAATAAATAGAGAAAAATTTGAATAATTTTTTATATATCTGCATTATTTTTTTATTAACTTTTTTATTACTCATTGTCTATTATTATCAGTTCTTTTAGAATTTTTTTATCTTATTTTTTTGTCTTTTCAGAAAATTAATGGGTCATTATTCCCCCCCTAATTTTACCTTTTAAGGTCAGTTTGATATGGATGTAAAAATGGTACTGGTGAAAAAATTGATCCATCAATTGGTCATTATTCCTAATTTTACAAATAAAATTGATCCATCAATTTTTCTCTTCCATTTTTAACTACATACCAAACATGCCTAGTATTAATAAGTGAGAGAAAAGATTAATAGAATGATAATAATATTTTTAAATATTTTAATAGGAGATAATTTAGTTAAATGTAATTGTTTTTTCTTATGATTAATACTATTTAATATTTTTCTTAATTCTTGTGCAACAACCATAAAAGACAAATAAAAATAATCGAAGAGAGAAAACATTAGGTGAATTTTTAGATGATATTTTAGGAGAATATAATAAAACTCATCTTTTTACTTTTAATTTTGTGTTGATATTTCATTTAATGAGTTTAACTATGTTAGTAATTACATGAGATATTAAACTCATTAAATGATGATGTAAATGAGTAAAAATATATTTAATTACTTTGTATATTTGTTTCCTTTTTGGTTTTCTATATTATTGTTTAATTTAAGCCATTTGTTTATATTCTTCCCATTCGCCTTTATAGTATATATTTGAACTTCAGTATAATTTTTTTTAGTATAATGTATTTTAGAGGATCTAGGTTAAAAAGAAGTTTTGTAAAATTGAGTTATGCTTCTTTTTTCTTGGGTCTAAACATTTTGAGAAAGTTAGCTTACACTACTATTTTTGAGGGAAAAAAAACTGCACCTCCTTTCATCATGATGCAAGTAGAGAAACTCTCATATCATCTATGTTTGAAATTGATAATGAGGCACCTCCACGATGGGGTAACTTTTGAGGATAAATAACACTTTACGCATACAAAATTTTACTCATTTTTACTTAGTTTTATCCATGGATTTCCAGTACAAAAAAAAAAGATTTATATATGGATTAGTGAAAAACAAAAAATTGTGCAATGTGCAAAAAAAGTCTTAACTATCAGATGGTCCGAATCATCCTAGGCCATGAGCAAGACAATGATTCAGATTCATTCCATTTCTCTCTATTTTTATTTGTAAAAACATAATCGGATCAAAATATAGAAATCAGAGAAAACTCTGCTACCATTCATATGTAACAGGGAAGAAAGTGGATTAAGATTCTTCCAAATTTAGTTGAGTTTCTGCCCAGTCATATCACCCTACAACAGAATCCAGTATTTAAAAGGAGAAAATTACCCCCAAAAAAATCTTTGAAGATACAAATTTTATCATATAATATTACTGCAGTTGTATCAAATAATCCAATCAAAATCAAAATCATCAAAAGCAAAAACAAAGGTAAAAACTCTTCTGATTTAACTGCAGACATGGCTAGTTGACAAGGGAAAGGGGAACAAAAATGATGCTGGACTCTACTTGATATATTGGGAGAGCCACTTGAAGCCATCGCCATATCCCATCTTGCGGACAATGCTGCACATGAACACTTCGAGAGGTCGAAGATTGGAGTCTGTAAGATTGATCTTTCCTTTGCCTGTGGTGAAATTGGTCAGGCCTAGATTATATCGTAGCTCATCTTCTGAAGCTGCATATGGGATGTCAATCTTGTTGCCTAGCACAAGGAATGGAACATTTGCCAAGGCTTCATCTGAAAGCAAGGCATCAAGCTCCTTCTTCGATTCTGCGAACCTCTCTTTGTCGTAGGCATCAACCAGGTAAACAACAGCATCCACCTGGAAAGCCAACATAGGTGAGAATTCTAAAGCCATATCCAAAAATTCTACGCAGCATTGGAGTCACATTGCAGCTTAGGCAAATGATTAGTGAAAAACTTATTGTTGCGAAAGAAATCACCAACTTTCAAGACATCATAGTACATTGGAATATAAGTCACATCAAACAAAGACAAAAAACAAAAAAAAAAAATAGCGAATCAAACTTCAAACCTATACCTGAATTGTCGAATAGAAAGGTGATGCATCTAGATACTAAGTAATAATTACGAAATTAACTTCAAGCTTTTGTTACTGGATACCTCTTCTCCCTCAAGGTGAAAGAATTATCAATGAACAATTGCGGCTTCTAATGCTTAAAAAGGATGAACCAATTTATTAGAAAGTCAAATAATTAGCCTTTTGCACAGATCTATGCATCTGTTATTTGTTCCTCCCACTCTTCTGTATGTTCTTTCTTTCTAATTCATCAGGGGAAAATAGGACATGTTCGGAAAGCCACTAGTAAACACCTCCTGAAAGGTTTTAAAGGGGTGCTATCAGCGAAACTTCCACTATCAATATTTGCCTCCCATGAATCAGATAAATAGAAAGAGCTTTTATCTGGGATTATGAAGGCATAAATTGCTGGATCAGTGAGCACTTAATGAAAATCAAGCCAATAGTTGTGTTACAGTAAATTATTAACAAGAAGAATGAATCCGAAAAAGTTGTACAGAGCCAGAATCCAAAATGCAGATGCTGGAAAGATTCAAACAGTACATCAACAAAAGACCACAGGGAAAATGGGGAGAGAACAAAGCACCTCATGTGAAAAGCTGGCACTCCACATAGGAAGTGAATACTAATGAACAAGCCAGCATGGAAGCAAGGGTTATTCGTAAGTACCCAGTAAGCGTTAGTTGAGCCTGGGGCCTAACTTGACCCTGGGATTGGACAGCCACCCTTGATTGTAAAAAATTTTCCACAAAAAAAAAAGGATGGAAGCAAGGGTGCTATATTTAAAGGGTTAGCAGAGAAGTCATAACCAACCAATATATTAGAATATACAGAAACGTTATTTATTTATTTAGTTTGATCTGATACAGAGGCGTTATTTTAGAAATGCTATTCCGATGAAATGAAATCCAATGAAATTAAGAGATATAATTGCCTACAAGAACCCAGTTTTGAACATCTTAGTTGCAACATAAACTTGTCTCAACTCCAAAGCAATTGGACCGTCAATGGAACAATAAAATGTTACAAAGACCAATAAGGCAAGAACCTATCAACAGTTATGTTCCACCCATCCAAATCCAACTGAAAAGCAAATCTGCAATAACAGGCACTAACAAAAATCACTTGAAAAGCATGCACTACCTATATTATATTGCAGGGAAAGTACATGATAAAAAAGTGATAACCAAGTGGATGGTTCTATTATAAAACAAACACCTACCCCCAACCATCACTACCACAAAGAAATCCCACTTTCAGAAACTTTAAATCACTTTAAGCGTTGCCAACAATCATTGAACAGAGATCAGGAATTGATAATTAACGGAAAGATGAAGATGTTGAAGCATAATAATGAGATTGGACCTTTGCATAATAGTCTTTCCAGACTCTGCGAGCAACTTGATGACCACCCAAATCAAAAGCCTTAAACTTGATCTTCCCAATGCTCAATTCCTCCGAAGTGGGATGTTGGGTTGGCTGGTGCTGGACTAATCTCTGCAATGGAATAAAAAAAATTTATGTTACAAAAATTTTAAAAAAAAAATCTCATTTTTCAACTATTCAAAAACATGTATAAGGGGTAAAAGATCACATATTGATATTCATGTTAAGGGGTGACACCAACCTCATCTTTGAGCATGTGAAGGAGGGTGGTCTTGCCGGCATTATCGAGACCCAGGAACAGAATCTTAGCTTCTTTTTGCCAGAGACCAAGGGAGGCCAGAATGCCATAGAACCAGTCAAAGAGGAACATGTTTGGTTTATGGTGTTGAGATCCAAACCCAAAACTGAAAAAGGAAATGCAGGAAGTCCCAGATCGCAGGTTGAAGAATGAGAAAGGAAGCAGATCCCACAGAGATCCTAGATCATGTGTGTGTGTCGCTTTTGGCTTATAGTAGCCAATTCAGCGTTGCAAACGCATGTGGTGGGAATGGAGTTTTTTACTTTTCTTTTATGTGTTTTTTTTTTTTTTTAACCCTTTCATTTTCCAACAGGACATTGTAGGACTGGACCAAGGTAGGTTTGGTGGCTGGCCTGCCTTGTGACTTGTTAGTTGTGATTTTGATTCAAAGGGTTTATTTATACTTTTTTTAATAAAAAAAAAAGATTTTTTGAGATTGCACTCAAACCATAATTATTCTACTTTAAGGTGACAATTATTTTATTTAAGAATTTAGGAATGGTAACCTAGTGAGACAATTCATCGTCTCTCATCACAACTCGTGGTTTCTATTAGAAAAAATTATACATTCTGAGAGTGTTTTTTTAAATAATTTTGTAATTATTTAAATTTAATTTAATAATATTTTATTTTTTCATACAACGATGGTATGATTATTAAGTTCTCACATATGAAAAATTTATTAAAAGATAATGTTATTCTCATACAACACAATAATTTTTTTATTTTATTAAGTGAATACAAAATTTTGACTTAAAAAACGAATTACAAAATACTATTTAACCAATTGTTTTACAAGTTAAATAGATTAACTAGTTGAGTTTAACCAATTTTGTTGTCTCTAGCTATTTACATCATATCTATGAATTGTATTGGGTGAAACCATCCTAACTAAATGATGAAATTACAAAGAATTAGTTGTTCGGTTCGTTCATTGTGCCAAACAAGTTAGGCTGAAATGAATTAAAAAAATCAAAATAATTCAAATCATTGACTCAATTGAACCATTTTTTTTAGTAATTTGTATTTATATACGATTTATTATAAAACACTTAAATAATTATTTAATATGTATAATGTGACAAATAATATCATAGAATTACATTAATTTTTAATAAAATTTTTATAAATATCAAATAATAATTAAATACTTAAAAAATAACATAATAAATCATATCTACTTAAGAATTTATCCTTTTTCCTTTTATAAAGCTAACCCAACAAAAAGGATAAGATTGAATTTAGGACATGATTTGTAAAAATAAGATCCCAAGTATATACAAGTGTTAGGAGAACTCAACTCGCCATTAATCAAAACAAAATGTGCTAGCTTATGTAGTCTATATTATTAAGTCCTAAAAACGCATCATTTAAGTTATGAGATTTTCCAAATTCTCAATTACACATTATTTTTTCATAATGTTCTCGGTGACTAGTTACTTTTAATGGTTACAGTATGTTTGTCTAATATAATTTCCTAATGTAATGTGAAATTTAGAAAAGTCACATACACAATCAGTATTCTATATTCAAATTCATCTTCTTCCTCTTCATTTTTTTAGTATATGTTAAAATTTCTTTAACTCATATCTTAAATCTTTATCATAGAAACTAAAAATTTTAAAACATTCATAACCTTAAGTATCTCATTTATATTTTGAACAATAAATTTTAATTCTAGTATTTTGAGTTATGACTATTTTGTAAACCTTTTATTTTTTAGATAAATTTTTACATAAATATAAAACACTCAAGTAAAATGTACTAAGTTAATTACATTATTAACTAATAAATAATTATTATAAATAAAATTAATAATTAATTATTATAATCAACCATAATTATTAATAATATAATTAATTTAGTGTATTCAATTAAGGTGTTCAAAGATTACGTAAGAATTTATGCATTTTTGGGCCTCTTTAGTTGTTCCCCAAATCTTGCATGCAGGCCTGCAGGCCTTTCTTCACCCAGAAAGGGGTATATCGTCATTAGAAGGGGAAATGTCTTAATACATGGTCACAACAATTCACATAGTCCAATAGATATAAGGCATATGCGAAAAACCCTAGCGAAACAGGACCTTCACTTTCACCCTGCATTAGGGTTCGTCTCTTCAATTTCTATAACAAAATTGTTCCCTTATGTTTTGCCCTTTCTCGTCATCCTCTAATTTTGTGTGCTTTGATTGCAGAGATGGCTAAGTCTAAGAACCACACAGCTCACAACCAGTCCTACAAGGCCCACAAGAATGGCATCAAAAAACCTAGGAAGCACCGCCACACTTCCACCAAAGGGGTAATTTTCTCTCTCTTTTTTTATTTATTGATCTATATTTATTAATTTTCGGGTAATTATTTTATGAATTTTTATGCGTGTTGGCAATTGATGTAGATGGATCCAAAGTTTCTGAGGAATCAGAGGTACGCGAGGAAGCACAACAAGAAGAGTGGTGAAGAAGCCACTGAGGAAGAGTAAAGTAGCACTCTCAAACGGAACTATTAGGGTTTCTTTAAGCTCTATTCTATTTGTTTTGAATGTTTATCTTCAGTAATCAGTATTATATATCAATTCATTCACACAGAATGCAATGCAGTACTGTTAGAGCATTTTTGCTGATTGGGTTTCTGTTAAAGACCCTTAAAATACTTTTATCAATGGAATATTAAGGTGCTTGTGTTATCAGTCGTTGCTGTGGTTGGTTATGCTCATATCAGAACCTCAACTTTGCTGTTTTTAATACTGGAAAGAAAAGGGAGCTAGTTTTTGCTTTTAATGGCTGGCTTTGCAGAATACTTTTGGATTTAAATTTAATTGGGAAGAAGCTTGGATTTGCATTATATTGTAACTTAACATTTACCCAAAAATAAAAAGAGCTATGGGTTTGGGAGATACGCTTGGCTGATTTTAATCTTTAAGGAGTGGGGAGAAGAGGGATTGCTTCTAAATCAGTCCTGATCCCACTCATATTACTTTGTTGAACATATGGTATTTGTGCTATGCTCATCATAGCCTAAACAAATTTTACACCAATAGAAGTCAGTCTGTTTTGTTAAGAATGAAATGGAATTGGGCTTATATTATAATGTAATGATGTATATATTGATGCAATTTAAGGCTATTTTTGGCGATCTCTCCTCCCCTCCTCTGACTTGTGTTAAGTACAGATTAGAGAAAAGCAGGAAACTATAAACCAGATCCCTTTCCTAATACATTCTAGGTAGGCCAAGCATACTCCTTCTCTAACATAGTAGTCTTACTAAACCCTTGTTAGAGGTGGTGGGTTTGAATTACCTGCTGGGAAACCCCCTTCCCCAAGATTTCAGTAGAGGTCCCGAGTTAGCTTTAGAGGTGGTTGAATTAAAGTTGTGTTTTCTCGGTTTTACTTGATCATACTGTTTTGTGTGGTTGGATTTTCATATTATACGAACCTTTGGTTGGCCTAGCACATTGCTTGGAATCTGCCAGTAACACTTATATGTCTTAACCTCCTAATTTGCAAGAGCAAAGTTTGCTATGCTTGATGGTTGAAGAGCTTTCTATATAGTGTTTTACAAAGAAAAGAAACTGCCTTTTTACAAAGATGAACTCATGACTGTCTACAAACTACTATGACCCTTACCATGGGTCCATTCCAGTGGCCTAGCAACTATTGTAGAATGGTTATGTAGGAAGTTGGAACCAAAAGTGTCCCAAGCCCCTCTTTTCTGGTATACTTATAGTGGCTTGATAAGCAACAATTGTAAAATCGTTGGATGTTGGAAGTTGGAAACAAATGTGTCTCCTAAGTCCAAACCCTACCGTTGGAGCAACCGATGCCTAGGGATCCTGCTTATAAAATGAGTAGTGAAATTCTGAAAATTTTATGTGTGCTGAGCGGAGGTAGGTGGATTATTAAAAGGGAATATATACTATATTCTCTTTATATAAATATAAATTATGAAGGGCTTTTAAGTTCTAACTACAAGTTTTACAGATTGTGACAATATCAATTGAGCTACAAGTCAGTTTATTGGTGAAAAGGTTATACTCTTTAGGTCATCACAAGGGATTTTACGTAGGTCGTTTCTGACATGATACTTCCTAGTATAACATCGGAATTTATTGCTAGTGTATGGAAAATACGATCTTTTTTATTTTTTTTCTTTCAAGAAATAATATATGAACTTGAAGGCTAAACCATCCTGATCATATCAGGAACTTGTGGATGCTTGAGTTTCATTCTGCCATACCAATAATTGATAGGCCTATGCCAATAACCCATGAAAACAGAAGAAAGAAATCATCCAGAATCGATTCCAAGCTTATTTATTTAGTGGACTGCATGTGTCAACGTGGTTATCTCATGGAAACTTTTCAAGAGTATATGTGTATTGGGTTCAAAACGCACTCTGAAAAATAGGCCACTCTCAAAGGTCTCCCATGTGAAGCATCTTGACCATAACTAGAAGAAACGAGTTTCTAAGGTGCAATAATGATGACTATAAGCATCTTTGATAGACACCAACAATATGCCAAGAAAATAAGATATCAATACACTAATATTTGGCGCCCATCCATTCTCCGGCCATTGCAAAACTCCCTCAAACGGTTCCCTTCTTTGACAGGATTTTGAATGTGCTGATGTATTCCGCCTGAAAATGTGAAATATCTTGAAACTCCCACGTACAAGCAATTTTTTTCAAAAATGTATACTTGGGAAGATTAGACTGCAACTGGTTCCCTTACTGGGCTAGAAGCTGGTGCTTTAACCTGCCTCACTAATTGAAGAGGGGAGGGATTAGTAATGCAAGGCACAACAAATCATTTGTGTGTGTAGGAGTGGAAACATGTCAGGTTTTGCGTTAAACAAGTCTGACTTATATCTCAATTATAAGGTCTGAGTCTAACCTGTGAACCTGTAATAGATCGATTTTTAAGACCTTATCTGATCTTTTTAAAAGTCTAGCTTGGCCTCTGAAAACCTATTTAAAGGTCTATTTTGCAATGAGACCTTTAAATAGGCTAACAAGCCTACTTTTAAATAAGCCAACAGGCCTTTACATAGGCTAATAAGCCTATATTTAAATAGGCTAACATGTCTTTACATAGGCTAATAGATCTATCTTTAATTAGGTCAACATGTCTTTACATAGGCTAACAGGCCTAAGCCTTAAATAGGCCAACAGACCTTTTTATAACTTAACATTCACCTTCTATTTTTACAGATATTCATCACTTTCTTACTCTAATCTTTGGTCGATGTGAGACTTGGAGATATACATTCTATTTTATAACTTGGTATATCTTCAAGTCTCACATCGACCAAAGATCAGAACAAGAAAGCAATAAGCATCTATAAAAGTAGGAGGTGAGTGTTAACTTATTATTTTCATTCTAATAAATATATTACATTAAATATATTAATAAATATGTTAATTTCTATTCTAATGTACTAATTTAGATTTTAGTTATTGACTTTTATTAAAATTTAATTAAAAATATATTAATATATTATAATAATTAATAATTATAATTATAATTTATAATTATGATAATAATATATATTATATATATTAAGCAAACAGTCGGAGATCGACTTGTCAGACTTAAAAGGCCTATTAGATGGCCTGAGACTTGACTTTTTTAGTTAAATAGACTTTTAAAAAAGTCTTGACCTAATTTGTTTAGTAAACATACCAAGCCTCAGGCAGGCCTTTGACGGACAGTCTGACCTATTTCCACCCTTATGTGTATGTGTATGTGAGTGCAAGAATGCAAGTAAATTATGGATAGCTCACCTTTGCTGATTTAAATAGCTCATCAAGCACCTCGGACAAAGTTGGATGAGCATGAACAGCAAATTTTATGTCCTGCATTGTACCACAAAAATGTAGGAAGTTACCGAATAGACAGAAATAGAAAGATTTTAGTGACTATTAACAAGTAAATTTATTAACAAGCATGGACTAAAAGAATCCTATTTGTCAATGTAGCACATGCAGCCATTAATATAAATAAATAGCAGGCTCACACCAATGACAGCTTTGGTAGGAAAATTTACCTGAATACGTGTCCCTAATGATATTGCATTGGATGCCTCGTGGATGAGATCTGCAGCATGTAACCCAAAAATATGAACTCCTAGTATCTCTCCATTGTCAGGTCTGTATATCAACTGTATGAAAACAGCATAATGACAGTTAGCAAACAATGAAGCTGGTTAGAAGAAAGTAATAATGCATCTAGAGAAAAAGGATAGGAGTGAAAAACAAGTAAACCAGGACCCCCTGCTCTCACAACCAAAAAACTTTGATATCACCAAAGTAATTATTTAGTGGAGAACTCATCATCAGCTTCTAACAGTTAGGTCCAATTTGTTTAGAATTTTTTTTAGGTAACTGAGACCCCTATTGGGATCTAAGAGGGGAATGGGGAAATGGCATGCAGGGGAATCAAATCCCCCACCCAATAGCAGCCTCCTGATCTTCAAGACCAGGGGAGGTACCATGTGAGCTAAGGCTCGCTGGTTTAGATTTTGGAGAGTCTATAATAATGTTTGGCCCTTGACCAGTTATGTTTGGGTGGTTTTACAAAATCAATTTTCATATATTTCTAGTTTGTAGAATTGATTATAGGATATAAGGAGTAGAATGATTTTCCTGCTTCTCCGTTGAACTGATTCTACAATCAAGGCTACAAAATCAATTTTGAAAAGTAGGATCCAGTAATTTTCCAGAAATATCCCTATAATTACACTTCAAAAGTGATTATATTTTACAACATTCAAACAAATTTTAAAATCAAATATTTGAACATCATTTCCTTTAAAATATAACCCAAATGAGCACATAATAAGCTTTTGTACAGGAATAGTATTAAAAGAGAAAGATACAGAAATATAACCTTGGCAAGTCCCTCCCCTTCGTTTTCTGCCAAGGCCTTTGTGTTAGCTTTAAAACTTGTTTTGGCAACACTTACTTCAAAACCCTCCTTTTCACTTTTCTCCCTTGCTTGAGGCTGTGTATAATATGTTTGATCGTAATACATAAGTTCATCAGAGTGAAGGACAATGAGCAGTAATTTTATTGTATAAATAATATAGGGGGGGAAGGGGTGACAGAGCAGAAGAATAGAGGAGAGGAAAGTTGACCACATGTATGAAAGAGTGAAACAAGCAGCCGGTGGAGGAGGAAACATTAAACAAAAGAAAATTATGATATACCTCAGTCAATCCAACCATGCTGATTTCAGGATGAGTGAAACAAGCAGCTGGGATACTCAAATGGTTGAGTACATGATCTCTTCCAGTGACTTGTTCAACCACTGTCCGACAATTTTTTCATTAAGTGAAATGGTAGCAAATGACTCAAATGTTAGTATCAAAATTATATTAGTTGCCTCTTACCTGAAATTCCTTGTGCGCTGGCAGCATGAGCAAGCATCATCTTGCCATTTGCGTCACCAATACAATATTAATGAGGGACCTATCATTTCTTATCCTATGTCATTAACAATAGGTTAGAGCACGAGAATTTTGAAACAAACCAGGTTTCCATTTGCATCGATTACTCGCATGCGCTCATCCACAGGAACAAAACCATGCTGTGTTACAACGTCAATCTGCAGGAACATGTAAAACAATATCCTATCACTTCCTTCAGGAAAAACTTTTTATCCTAAAGACATTTCTGTTAGAAAGGCATACATTCTCCAATCCGAGACCTAGTGTGAATGGAGCCCTTCCAGTTGCTATTAGTGCAGCATCCACCTATAGCAAAGCAAAAGCAACAGGTTGTAAATTTGTAGTAAATTCAGTAATTAAATACGCTGGTTAAAACATAAATATATATATAAAAAAGTGATCTATAATTGAGATTTTTAGATAGTTATTCTGCACTTGTAAATCATATTCCTAACACTACAAATGTTCAAGGATTTCTGCTCATAGTACTAAGTTCAATGGAGACACAGAAGCCACTAGCCTGTAAAGCTAAGCGCAGTCAATTGTGAATTTAGAAAAAAGCAGGAAAAGGAAGGGTAAATGAGGAAGAAGAAGCATAATCCAGTTATGCATCAGTCATAGAATTGTCTTCCTTAGTGCAGCTACATGCACTTGTATAGTTCTCTATGCTATATAGATGGCCAGTGCATTAACCACTTCTGGCTTTTGAAAATGTTATCTGAGTTCATTACAAGGTCTCATACCATGAGAGCATGCTGTATTAAGGGTGTCCTATAAAGCATATGACCAGAGGTAATTACTAATAGTGGAACTGAATAATTCTGTATGAGCTTGTTCCCTGCTCACATGTTCTCCAATCTACCTCTGCCAATTAGTTTTTGTGTGGGAGAAATTTTAACAGTTAAAAACAAAGTGATTAACTAGAAAGCTTTGAGGTAAAAATTAAGGTACCTCCAAAGTGTCCTTCTGTTCCTTGGTCTTTGCATCAATGAGCTCAATGGTGACAGGTTTTCCATCTCTTGCAGGAGTGATCTATATAGAAAACATGATGACTGTTACAATTCAAAGTAGCGACCCAACAAAAATTTAATGAGGGAATTACAAGATGTGGTTACCTTGGTTGCAAAAACTCCAGTAGGATAGTCAATATTCCGGGGATTTATGAGAATTCTCTGAGCCAACTTGCTAATTTCAGGATCAAATCCAGGCATAAGCTGATCTAAGGCTTCAATAAAAGTAACCTGCAGAATACCATTATTACCAACTATATCCCTTATGCTCTAAATTAGGGCTTCTAAATTTTACAAATAATGAAATAATATCAATATTTTTTTTTTTTACTTTCTTGTACTAAACTACTAATAAAAAGTATAAAAAGAAGTATATGAGTTTATAGTATACACAGAGCTTTCAGATGTCATAAGAAGTTAAAAACAGTCAACTATTTGTAATTCTTTCTCGTGAACAAAATGCAATGGAGAAAGGAAAAAAAGTATCACAAAAATTGTACCTCAGTTCCGAGCGCCGTAGCCGTATATACATCACTGAATTCAAGACCAATATAATCACTTCCTACAATTGCTATCCAATCAGGAACAATCTCCAGTTTGAGTGCATGGTCACTGGTAATCACAGTCTTCCCTGAAGGTAATTTCTTGGTGAATTTTCATTATTAAGCAATAATACCGAATAAATCTTACAAGAAGAAATCAGAAAACAGATAACGAGAGGGACCCTATAAATGGAATACTGAACAAAGATTCCCTTATGAACATTTAATTAGAGTCTAATATCCTATATACTAATATACTATCAATTAGAAAATATCTCCAATACTAAGAGCATGTTTGGGAAAGATGGATTCTTTTTCAAACAGTTATTTTTGGATGATTAAGCTGTTTTGTGAAATAATTATTATGTTTGGGTAAAATGATTATTTTGTAAAAAAAAATTTACACGAAATTCAATGTAAAATAAAAGTTTTTTTCAGCAAATAATCACAAGCTAAAAATTGAAGCTTATGATTTTAACTTATAGATTATTTCTTACATTTTGATATGTAATTACTATTTTGTCCTCAATCAAATAATTTTTTTAATCATTCTATACCCATTTTAATAATTTAATGCATAAAAGTGATTCTTTTTTATATCATCCAAACGAATCATATTAACTTAAAATTGTTTTATAGCTAATACATCCAAACATAAAAATAAATTGATTATAATCGATTATAACAATAATCGATTATAACAATAATCGATTATCAGCATAATCTATAATTTTCAGCTTTCCCAAACAAGCCCTAAATTGATCACTTCTTTTTTTCCATTGCATGCTGACTGCTTTTATAATTGATAGCACTCTACTATTGAAATCAATTGGGGCCTGACATGATGCTTATCATAGGCAGTACTGTATACCCAAGTTTCTTGTAGCTCGAAGACATGCCTCTAACTCTAAGTCCTTTCATTGAGTAAAACAAGAAGTGGCAGCATAAAATAATGGATCAGGATCCTCTGCAATTAGAAAAAAAAAAAAAAACTGTAGAGGATCCTAACCTTTAAAAGTAATTTTTTTTAGGATAAAATGTTAAAGAAAAACATGAGTATATGGGTGGCTGCTATTGGATGTCAACTGCACCACCTGCAGTTCAAATATGAATTGCACACGATCCATATCCTAAAATTAATGTCATGAAGAGAAAAGATAAACATGTAGTGTATGGTGTACCATCAACTTCAATGCCCTTAGGAACAAAAGGAACAGAACCAGTGGCAATGATGATATCTTTTGCAGTTACTACATTGTTGGAAGAGCCAACTTTCACCTTTTGAGGACCCTGCACAGATTCAAAAATAAAGCAGTAAATGAAAATGTTAAGAATTCCATTTGCAGTTTTGAGATTCAAATTCAAGCCTTGGCTAATAAGCAAACATTTCAATTTCCCAAGGTGATCATCATAATTTTTATCTCTTATACCGCAGACTCCACAGAGCACAAAATGTATGTCACTCAGCAAAATAGTTCCAAAACCTGTGAGTATGTCCACTCCAAGCGCTTTTAATGAGTTAGTCAAATTACCACGGATTTTTGAAGCAAGATTATTAGCATGGTCGGCAACTCCTTGTCTGTCATACCCAGCAGCAGAAACCTAAAATAACAAAAACCAACAAAACCAAATAATTATGGAATCAATTTCTCTACCATGTAGTAATACTTTAACTACATCTGAACATTTTCTATTCATGAAGCCTGATATACAACATTCTTACCTGTAAGCCCAGCGACTTTAAGTGATGATCATTCCGTAATTCTCGCATACGAACACTTTCAGCCAAAAGAGCTTTTGAAGGAACACAACATCTGTTCACACATGTCCCTCCCACCACGTCTCCCTCCACAATGGCTGTTTTCAAACCCTGTAACTCACTCAGTTATTTAAAATTTCTTTAACAATTATAAAATTAATTAGTTCACTGTCTTTAGCCCTTAATTAACAATACGTGATTTCTTGATTAATTACATTACATTACATTAACATCCATACAGACTAATCTGCATTTCAAGTTCCAGACACTGTGTTGTTGAACTTATTTAATGGCTCAGTCAACAATAGCAACAACACCAAACACCAATATATATATATATATATATATATATATATATATATATATATATATATATACGTTTGATTTCAACTCCTCGCTAACCTTCCTTTCGAATGTGAGAAGTTAAATTGGTTTAAGGATTCGTTATTTATTTATTTTGCTGAATTTCTCAATTCAACAAAGAAATAGCATTTAGTGATAAAAAGCATTCAGTGTGTGCACCTTCTCGACGGCGTGAAGCGCGGCACCGTGACCACCGACGCCGGCGCCGATAATGAGCAAGTCATAATCAAAGGATTTGGGAGGGGTGCCGTTGTCGGGAAGGACAGCGGATACTGTGTTGGTGGAGTGTGTCCGGGAGGGTGGGCGGCGGTGGTTGAGGGAAGTGAAAGCGAATGCCTCGCGCCTCAGACCGCAGAAGCGAAAGATTATTCAAAGGCTTGCTGCTGCCGGTGGTGACGGGTAAACAGTGGCGTGAACCCGAAATGGTGGCGGCGTTGGAGGTGCCAGAAGAAGAGAGAGAGAGCGAGAGCGATGATTGCATTTTGATTCGAAGGAAGAGAGAGAAGGGACCTCCAGTGGTTCCTTGGGTTGGGAGCTACTAAGTTAGTAGGAGTAGAGGAAGAGGAGAAAGGGGCGGAGGTATCTAACACTGTAAAGGGTGACGGATAAACCACCTTTTTTTGGTTTGTTGTAGGATCCGTGTGATTGAAAAGAAATGAAAAGTAAGGAGAAGTAGAATAGTTATCAATTCATTGTTTCATAATATTTAATAGAAAAGAAAATATACTTCTTTACTTTTATTTGGTTTTATAAAAAATATATATATATATAAATATATAGTGAGATTTGTCAAAACACTTTTTTTTCTTCTTTTCCTTCTTTTTCTTCTAAGAGAGAGATGATGGAAAAAAAAAGTAGGATCCACCAAAATGTTATCCTTCTAAGTTTTTTACTTTTTTTTTCTTTAACAAATACATATCAAATATGGTGTAATTCCATCCTCTACTCTACATCATTTCCTTTCCATTCTTTGAACTCATGCCAAACAAAGCCTGATTCACTTGGCTTAGTTGCGCTTGTTGTCGTTGCAAATTGCAAATTGACGCATTGAAAATCAAATGTGCATATGATGCCATGAATGATGTTCTAGTGTAATAAATTCAAAACGTTGTTGTGATGTAATGGCATGTTTGCATATGATGGACCTCAACAGAAACGGACCTTGACTAGAAGGAAGAATAAGGTTGCGTTTGTTTTATGACAATGTTTTCTGTTTCATTTCCTGTTTTCATTTTCTAAAAATGAATCTCATTTTCAAATTTTCAAAAAACAGGAAACATGTTTGGTTTGATATGTTGTTTCATGTTTTCAGAAAATAAAAATATGCTTGGTTCAACCATTTTCAATAAACTTTAATACAAAAATATTTATGTTTTTGTTAATGTTAACATAATAAATAATAAACTCAATATTATATATATATATATTCAAATTTTTCTAGAATTATTTATTATTTATGTGGAGAAATTACAAAATTTAAATTTGAGTTATCTACAGGAAATTCACTAACATTACAACACAAGTTAAATTGCACAAATCCTTAAGACACACCAATTATCAAGGAAAAAATATATCATTGGTGTGTCTCTCTCTCTCACTCTCCTTTGTTGATAATTAGTGTGTCTTCTTTTAATCACTTCAGATGAAAAGAGTGAGAGAGAGAGAGGACAACGGTAAAATAGAAATCATTTAGAAAATAAATTGAAATTAATGAGGAAGTGGTTGATTATTCATATGGACACTTATGAAAAAAGTTAAAAGTGGTAAAAAGAAGGCACAATAATTATCAACTGCACATGCACATTTATTTTTATACAAAAAATTGATATAATCAAGCACACAAAATTAATAACAAAAAAAGTACTTGATATCACTGAAAATTTGATAAAATTTCCAATGTTAGAAAATAATTAATGTAGAAATTGAAAATTTAGTATAGTAGATTAAAATTTTACACCAAGTAGATTTCCAATAAATAGATTTTGTATTCAAGTAGGTTATGAACTTTGTGCTTCCTGCATAAAAAATAGAATATAGGATTGATATTAGTACTATGAAATTGATATGAAAGTCTTTTTATGTAAAACAAAACAATGAGAAAACAAAAAAGAAAAGAGCAAAACAACTACAAAAATTTTATTGTACTAACTTGATGTAGAGTTTCTTCTTTACAGATGTATTGAAGTGTAGCATGACTGCAAATATATAAATTGATGGTAAGAAGGTTACTCTGATTTAGAAGCAATACAATAAACATATTTAGATATAGTAATCAAATAAAAACTTTCCATGTAGAAAATCAATTGAAATCAATTCGAACAGAAAGTGAATTTCAATCAAAATAATTAAAATAAATTTATTTTAAGAATTCAGATTATGAATAATAATTTTAAACTTATTGACTAGTTGACTTTGATTAGTCACTTTAATATTCTCAGTCGACAGTTATATAAAATAAAAGTCAAATCAAATCACCCAATAATGAATCCAAAATCAATTAATCTATAACAGGTATTTAAAATGGATTACCCAGCAATGAATCCAAAATATTCTCTCTAAATTAACCAATAACAAGCTTTGACACATGCTAGTTGAAAGCTAATCAAATAGAACTACTAATCAAGCAAAGTATAAATGCATAATTTGATATTAGCAATTAGTAATTAAGTAGAAGTTTCCATATTGATAAAGATTTCCTACATAACCTCACCTAGACTGCAAAGGAATATTGACTGGTGGTAGGTCCCCTCATCCCTAGAGTAGTACTTCTTGCAACTGCCAGAGACCAAAGTTTCAACATTTTCACCCCAAATCACCACGAACGACCATCATATAGTCCCTGCATCTCGAGTTGCCATCACGCAACCACCTGAGCTGCACCCCTGTGACCAAGCGTCATTGCCAGATTTCCATCGCTTTGTTGCAGGATTTCCACCATGCCACCACCCTAACTCGCCTAAGAGGAACAACAGATTTACCCTTAAATAGGATTGAGAACTTCTTAATAGTACTAGTGCGAGAATTTAATTGATTTGAAAATGAGATTTTCTAATTTTTTTATATTTCCACCCCACCTCCTTAATTTGATTTACACCCTGATATCTTATTTTTCTATTGATTTGAAAATGAGATTTTTTAGTTTAAAAAAAAAAAATCTCTCGCCTAACTCGCCTAAGACATGATACTTGAAAATTATATTTTCTAGTTTTTTTTTCCAATACATGGTACTTTAAAATGATAATTTCTATTTTTTTTTAATTTTTCTTTTGCCTTGAGACATGGTACTTGAAAATGAGATTTTTTAGTTTTTTTAAAATTTCTCCTAGCATGAGACATGGTACTTGAAAATGAGAATTTCTATTTAAAAAAAAAATTCTCTAGCTTGAGACATGATACTTGAAATTGAGATATTTTATATATATTTTTTAAATTTCTTCTCGCATGAGACATGGTACTTCACGATGAAGCCCCAATTTCTATGACATTTTATTCATCCCAAAACCACAAGTTAAATGAGATGAGCTTAGTAATGATGGTTCATTTGTGATAAAAACCCATAAATAATGGTTCATGTATTTGTTTCTGTAATTTTTTCTCATTTTAATAAATATGCATGTGATAAAACCTTGTTTTGTAACTGTAACCGATAATTTAGAAATGAATGTGACAATTATACGTACAAAATATGTTTGTCAACTTTTACAATTTTTAATTGTAATTGCAAATTGGTTGGGAAATGTTTTTGTTTTCATACATGACACTAAATTTTTTTTAAGATGACATTATTTTTTTTTGTGACGATAATTGTATGCTTTTCATTTTAATTCTAATGTAATATGCCTTGTGACCATTTTTTGGAGTAGTATTTGTTACAAGGTAACATTTTAAATGAATATTGTCATGTTAAAATTACACATGATATGATTTGAAAACATGTATTTTTTTATATATTATATAATTGTCACTGTATTTTCAAATGACATTTCTATTTCCAAACTTATGAAATGGAAACACTAAAAACGTTATTTTATTGTTTTCATTTTTTAGCCCCTTTTAAGAAATGTTTTCAAAAAACATTTTCTTTTAAATGCAATCAAACATATTTTCAAAGTTATTTTCTATTTTTATTGAAAATAAAAATAGAAAAATGGTTATACCAAACACTTTCTAAACTAAAAATGCTTATACCAGACATTTTCTAAACTTTTTTTATGTAAGTGCTATGAAAAAGGTAAAAGATATGTTTGTGAGATGATATCGTGGAAGTGAGTTACATTTCTTAAAAAAAATTATGTATATTTGATTTTTGGTAAATTTTATAAAAAGAGGGTTATTTTTTTTGTTCTTGACCTGCAAGAAAGTTAAAGTCTTAAAGTGAACTATACTTACTCGTAACATAAATATGTAACCGTTTCAACCCCATTCTTTTATAAAAAAAAGATAATAAAAAATGTGAAAGATGTATGGATCAAAAATCACAATTTATCTCCATAAGTTATAATCTTAACCAAACACAAAGAATGATAGTAAAAGCTATTTAACTTGTTGATGATATACATGGCCAAGTAGCGAATTAAACTTTTTTTGTTGAAATGTTGCTTAGTGTTGGGACAAATTTGGAAAAAAAAACTAAACAATCCTAGCCTTATTGACCATAAATGATTGGTTTACGGCACAATTTTTTTGCTGGCATGGACAGTGGAAGAGTTGATGATATGTGGTAATTGGAGTTAAATAAATTGCATTTGAAGCTGATATGAAGGTATGATGGTGGTAGAATAAATTCAATATGTTGCCTACGTGGCAATTGAATGAAAAATAAATTTTGAAGTTGCTCACATGTGGTGGGACAAAGAAAACTTCTTAGGTAAGAATTTGTTACTAGGCTTTCAAATTAATATTTAACATATGTTAAATTGTGTGAGTTATTTTAATTATAAAAATTTAGTCAGTTTTTGCAAAATGAGTAAAGTTCTTCGCTTTTGGATAGTTGAGTCGATTTTTACCAATTAAGTTGCCAACACTCTTTAAAGGTTTGATTCCATCCAATATAAAGAAGGGCAATGTTAGGCATTTTGAATTTTCAGAAGAATTAAGATGTGTTTAAGTTTATAATATTTGTTTATTTTACAAAATAAAAATTTAAATCGAAATGCTATCAATCTATCAAAGTGATATCGTGCCCATTCGGGCTTTGAAATATCCAGGACTAATAACATTTTTCTTATGGAGAGAATTTTATGTAAAATTAATCTATACAAGTTATATAAATTAAGCAAATTATGATATGATATATTAGAAAAAAATTCATTTAAAGTAAATTTGTCTCTATAATAAACATGTAAATATATATTTATTTTTAATTTAATTTATATTGTGACATTGGGTCACTAATATTTAATAGACTTTGACAACAAATTCACTTTTAAAGAAAATTTATCTTATATTATTATTTTAAAATAATTGTTTAATATAGAAATTTATACATTTTAACATAAAATAGTATGTCAAAGTATATTTAATTTAATCTAAACAGCTAATATAAATGAAGTTTATAAAATAGTTTCTCATTGATTACAATACTATACAAATTACAATGTGTTGCTCAATTGAGCAATTAAATCTCAAGTGAATAGATTAATTGTTCAATTGAGCAATTAATCTTATAACGCACGTCTTAAGCTTTTAGTGTCAAATGTTGTCTTCTTCTTCCTCTTACTCAATTTTAAACTTTAGAACTTCATAATTGAACTATTTGAGTGACATTTGAGCAACATCATCGTCTTTACCGAAAAACACGTGTAGATCTGATCGAAACCTCCATCACGATCTGCAGCACACAAGCAAGGAAACGAGCTCCTTCTTCTTCCTTGCGATGCTGCAACGCAGCCATGAAAGAAACACATTGTGAATTTCAATTGTAGTAATTGAAACAACTACCAATCTTGCTAGATTTTACGCAAAAACGACCGAGCAACAAGAATAGAGGAAACCCACAATGGTTTGAGGGGAAAAACCTATCACTTTAATGACAATTTGCAGCAACTCGGAAGAGGAAACCGACAATAGTCATCCTTGGTTTGTGTGCGATTTTAACCCAAAATATTTAAGCAACCCAAAACATAGTAGATCCAGCATTATTGAAAAATCGAAACCTTTGTTATACGTGTTCTTATCCGTTCGAAAAACACTAGTTTGAAAATACATCAATGCAAAATCTATTTTAATCCAAACTTTTGCAGCTAAATCAAATCATTATTATTTGATCTAAGAATTGAGATTTTACAAGTCTTAAATCTTGAGATTGGACAATGAAAATTAAAATTTTTAATTTTTTAACATTTTATTTTCAAATTATCCTCAGTATAAATTGGATTAGAGGAATAAGAAGACGACATTTGTCACTCAAAATTTGAGATATGCACGTGTGTTACATGTGTATATTTTCATTTAAAGACTAATATTTGTTACTATTTTGTAACATTGAGCATAATTCATAAAATAACGTGCCTATTTTATATTTTTTTTGAAATTTTCTTAAAAAAATGCACAAAACTAATGTAACAAGTAACAGCCCTCAACTAAAAAATAAATAAATAAATAATGAAACAAAGCTTATTCTTTCAGTGCTACATCCACTATTCCAGTTAATCACGCGTCCTCTACTGATTTGACAGCTCCAATTTTTATTTTTATTTTGATAAGTAGCTCCATTTTATCATAGTGGCCCATTCACATATCCACGCGTAATATGAAAAATATTTGGTGTATTTAACTCTTTAGCTGCATATTAAAAAATAAAATAAAAATTATTAAAAAAAAAATTATCATTTAATATTTAAAAAATATTAACAATATTTAATATTTTTTATTAAATAATTAGTAATGTGTAATAAATAAATGTAAAATTTATTATTTAACATGTGTCTTAAAATTCAAGTTAATAAGTTATTAATATATTATTAATTACTAATTAATTAATATAGTTAATTAATAATTATTTAAATATAATTAATATGTTAATAATTTATTAAGTTGATACATTCAAATTAGATAATAAATTTTTATATAAATTTAAAGTACTCAAATTAAATGTATTAAACTAATTATATTATTATTAAATAATAAATAATAAATAAATAATTATTTTAATTTATTATTATTAATAATATAATTATTCTAATATACCTAACTTAAATATTTTAAATTTATGCAAAATTCTGGATACACTTTGTTGACGGCAAGAATTTTCCCACGTGATATTCTTCGAAAACCAATGAGAGGAACAGCAATTATCGTTCCAAGCTACAGAAACGAAAAACTGAAAAGCAAATAAAAAACATTGTAATCAGAGTGCGTGCTTACTTCACAACGGACCCCACACTCGCTCGCTCGCTCGCTCGCTCGTTTCCCTTCTCATTTGATTCTGTCTTTACAAAGAAAAGAAGCGCGCACGGACAAGCGCGGGCACTGAGGTTCAATGGCCCAATCGTAATTCCAGTGGAAACACAGTGGCATTCCCGGTATTCCACACTGGCAATACATGGCGTAATTGTTTTCTACTTCCCCCTTTTGCTCAATTGAAGGTCGGGGACACACTCGCGCACACAGAGACTATTAAAAAGGAGAGAGAAACAAGAGAGAAAATCCAGAGAGAGAGAGAGAGTCGAAAGTTCACGATGCTACGTTAATGGCGGTTAGGGTTTTCTGTTGATCCCCCGAAGCTTGATTCCCTGGCTGTAATTGTTTCCTTCTCCTCAAAACCCTAATTTGAAGCGCACCCCCAAGATTCAGTATCTCCGTTTTTTTTTCTTTTTTATTTTGGCTTTGAGATTTTGAGTTGCTGCGATGGGCGCGCTGGAGAAATCGCAGGCGAACGCTAATTCGATGCAGGCAAGTATGATTCATCTGTAATTGAAAACTTTCGGCTTTGTCGTAGAATTTAGTCAATGCATTTTTTTTGCTATTCGATGTGTTTGGAGTTCGAGCTTCGATTTAATTTAATGGTGAATTGGTGGTGGAGCTGGAGGGAGGCATTTGACAGCTTGTGATTTCGTTTGGACTGTGTTTCCTTAGTTATCAGTCGGTTATTGTTATGTTTTATGCAATCCGTTCCTTGGTTGGTATTTTTAGAAGCATGAGAGGCAAACAAGTGGAGCTGTGGGATGGTGCACTTGCTTGAATACGCATTTTATGTTGTAATAATTAAATTTAATTCCACTTGCTTGAAGGGAAGCCTTAGCTCAACTATTAGAGTTGCCGCCATGTGACCCAGAGGTTGGAATCAGCCTCACATGCAAGGTAAGGCTGGGGACTGCCTACTATAGACCCACACAAAGTGGGTCTGACCCTCCCCTGGATCCCGCACATAGTAGGAGCGTTATACTATCAAGCTGCTCTTTTTAAAAAAAAGAAAGTTTAAATTTAAAGATTTTTTACATTATCATCCAATGATGTGTTGCCACTTCATTTAAAAGAGTTAGACTTCCTAGTTCCTAAGTAGTGGTTGTGATGGTCAAACTTCTTTAATGATTTGGAAATATATGATTGGATGATAAATTGAATGTTAAGGAGTTTTACACTGAAAGTGGATTAAAATTAAATCCTTTTAAAAATTGAACTGAAAGGTGAGAATTCAGTTGTTATCTTCATACCTTGTCGTCCACTGGAGGTGATTAGGGGCTGTGCTCATGTTTTTTTACATTGTGGTTATGAGACAAGGATCCGGTAGTGTGGAAGTATTTGGTTTGAGATGATTGGTGAACTTTGGGTAAGTTCGGACTTGTTTGAGCCTGAAATGAATTTCTTGATGTCACTTCCCTGGATTTTTGTTGCAATTTGGATATATTCTATATTTTCTCCATTTTAAAATTTGTGTGTTACGGGTAATATTGTACCATAGATTTTGGAAAGTTGCTGCATCACTGGGCAGTGCACTAGTTACGGTTCAATTTATAGTCTTCTCATGCAGTTACGCTTAGTGCTCATTAAATGTACCTGGCATGTTTCTGCCTAGAGAGTAACATACACTTCCCTTCTCTAATTTTTCAATTATATCAAGCATTACTTATAAGAACAAAAGAGCGTGCATTATTTATTTACTGTCTTAACTTTTTGGCATTTTTTTTTACATGTATGCTGCTTGTTGTGCTGCATTTGCTTCCTGTTTCTTTCTTTTCGGGGTCAAATTATACTTTTTGCCTGTAATAACGTGGAGTGGCATGAATTGTAATATGGAGATATACCACATTAGGATTGGCATCTGTGCTAGCACACTCTCAGTTTTGTTAATCCTTTCCCTAGTCATTGGGAAGAACCCATTTAAATTAAAAAAAAACCGCATATTCTGTATCCAATTTTTATAGTTTCTGGCATTTAATTGGATTCTTGCTTATGTTTCTTGACATTTCTTCCTTTAAACTACTCATTTTTCTTTTTGTGTAAACTGGTTGGTCAGTTATTAATTGTAAGCATTTATCAAACATCTTAATTAAGAATCTGAACTTAGATAATGTAAACTATTAAAACAGCTTTTGCACAAAAAGTTCAGCAATAATAATCTGGTATTGATTGTTTTTGTTTTTCAGTTTATCCATCACACCCATACAAAGTGAGAGAAGAAAAATCAGTAGATTTAATGTTGGGTGTCCATTTTAGCACAAAAATAATGTTTGACAGAAGTGACTTATTTGTAACATAGAGCTTTTCTTTTCTGATTTTCCAGGGATGAATGTTATATTAGTTATCATAAGCAGCCACATGGAATGAACGGGATTTTTAGGAAATTACATTTTATTAAGCTTTTCAAATTTTTTTTGTCATCTAATTTAACTTTGACTAATTCACTTATATCCTACCTTTCCTGCCGAATTTGAGTTGTTGGAAATAAATATCTGTTTCGTTAGTCCCCCTCCCCACAAATACTTCCGCCTAACAGATATTTGAAAAAAACTATCCTATCTGGTCTTGATATTCTCTTGCAAGGCAAGTGCAGATTCTGGTCCCATTTCAATAACCTTTTGTATTTTTGTTGTGACAATTCCTTCTGATGGTTAGGATTAGCTTTTAAAAGTAGCAAAATTTGGCTGATTATCTTTTTAGCTTAACTCGAGAAGCTATCTTATAAACCTTTGAAAAGAAGTTATTCAAAAGATGCTGTTTTGGTCAATTAGGAAGCTGAAAACATTATTTACTTGGTTACCAGGACTAAAGACAAAGGGGATTGAATAACTTTGTATTGTTTATATATCGAAAATGATAGTCCTGATTTTCAGTTGTTCATGTTTATTAATTACTATCATCCTGGAAAGAAGCTGTTTTTTTACAGTACTGTGTAGTTTCTTTTTCTTTTTCCTTACCATGCTTGTATTCTTCTAAGTTCTAATTTTACTCCAACCAAGTACTATGTAAGAGAAAATGGAAGCATTCTCATTTCATTTGGTTCATAGAAACATTTTGCTGTTTTGGTCTTGCTTGCTGATGCTACTTGCTTTGCACTGTTTCCACCTGTCCCTATAAAATATTTTTGAAGAAAAAAAGGAAAGAAAAGCAAAGATGGTTCTGAATACATGTATTATACTCTGGATTTTACTGATTCAGTCACAGGAAATCACTATTTTCACAAGAGTCAGCAGTTGGGTTGCCTAAGCTTGTTCAATGAATATAGTTTCTTTATTTCTTGGTACTTATGAATTAATATGTAATACAATTTATACATTTGGGAATTGTTACATGAAATGTGTTTTCAACAACATTGTTTTTATATTGACATATCTTGAGTGGTTGAGAGGCTTATAGGACTTATTACTTAGTCTTTCTTCTTATTGGATTTCAGCGTGTCAAGGTCTACCGTCTGAATGATGATGGGAAATGGGATGACCGGGGCACTGGGCATGTCACTGTTGATTATTTGGAGGTTTGTACATTGTTTTAATAAAGCTTTTATTTGTGACTAACATGCCCATTACATGTGTGTGTGCTTGTGTGTCTAGGGGCAGTGCATACATGACTTCCCCTTAATGTCTGCTTATGTGTATGCTCTGAGGCTTTTATCCTTGCCTTTTGAATTATAATAGTATTTATTTATAAGATATATTCTCCTTAAGGATTGGTGATATTGATGGGCACTGATTTCTTCTAATGTCTGATTACTATTACATCTTTCCCCCTCCTCTACATAAAATGTGTGATTTAGAGTTAACCACTTAATATGATTCTATGTAGAGTTAACAACTAAACTTAATTTGAGATAAGATTAGGTGTTTGGCTTCTATTTGGTGTAAAACACATGGCCTTTTTAATGGGGTTTCACTAACAGATGATGAGGGATTGGGCAGCTTTGCTCCATTGATTTTCTCTATTTTCTTGTTTGTTTTTTGTTTTGTTCTTTTGTTTAGGAGGATTCCTTGTCCTCCCTTCTCTTTGTAATTTTTTTCTCTTCATCTTAATTAATGAATTTCTTTTTTTATAAAAAAAAAACTTAAAGTGATTCTAGTATTCAAAAGCAAAAGGTGGTCTAATGGTACATTACTGTAGTCAAATACATAGGTATTTAGAGTTGGTTTTTTATTTTTTAATTGGATAAAGGTTGAGTTTCCCTGCATTTACAATGAATGAAAAACCATAATATCTTATAATGCAGCGTTCAGAAGAGCTAGGTTTATTTGTTTATGATGAAGAAGACAACGAGACCATACTTTTGCATCGCATCACTCCTGATGATATTTATAGGAAACAAGAAGGTAATTGGTAGCATCCCTCCCTCCCTCTCTCTCTCTCTCTCTCAATAATGAATGACTAATAGTCATTCGTTTGTGCTTGAAATATATGAGGGTTCATTGTGTTTGTCAGTTTGATGGAAGATATCCTTTTGTCCTTCAGATACAATTATCTCATGGAGAGATCCAGAATATGCTACAGAACTGGCACTTAGCTTTCAAGAGCCTAGTGGATGTTCTTACATATGGTGAGAATAACTTGTAGTCTTTCTCTGGGTTTTGTTCCTGCTGCTGTGGAATTGAGCTTAATTACTATGCTTGTTTATTCAGGGACCATATTTGCAATGTGCAAAGGAATATGCATTTTAATACTTTAAACAGTAAGTAATGCAAAATTTGAATCTCTTTATTCCCTCTTTCTAGCTGGAGGTTGTTCACATGTGTTCTTTACTAAATAAGGATTTTTTATTTGTTTATTATTTCAATGTTGTTTATGATAGGGCACATTGGCGTCGTTTGATCCATGTAACTGATCCCACCTAGTGGAAAAATGCTTAGTTGTTGTTATTATTTCAATGTTAACTTGATCATTAATGAAAATTAATTCTTAGGAATTGGTTATTTGCTTCTGCTACAAAAATAATGTATTTTTATTTAAGTGAATTATTTATATACTGTCCGATTTCATGATTATGAATGTTTTTAATGTTAACTTGAACAATTACCGCTTTACTATTTCAATGCCAATGCGGTGCTATACAAAGAATTCCCTCTTGGACTAGAGTGGATGGATCGCCCCCTCTTCTTTAAGGTGTATAATACCTATGATATGACTATCTAGGTCCTAGACCTGAGAGTTCATGCAACCATTTTTCTGAGTTGTAGATTGCTTTGCATGTATATTATCCGGCTTCTTTGTGAACTGTTGTTGACAGACAAGTCTGTTTGGATTAATTTGAACTAATGTCATTATGTTAACTTTAACTATCAAAATTCTGTCTGAAGTTGGACTTATAAGGGGGTAAAAAGGAGGGAAAAAATGCTTCAAGTGCAAAAGGATGATTATCGAATTTATGAAATTCAATCAGTGTCTCAGAGAGAAAGTCTTTTTCACCATGAAAAATTTATAGGCTTTTTTGAATATGTAGTATGTCTGATGGAAGCTTGACAAATGAAGGCCATGATTTTAAAACGTTCCTTTTGACCATTTCTTTGGCTTTATTTGCAGAATCATCTTGTTTGCTACTTTATGGACTTAGTCTGACTGTTTTTGCTGTATATTCAGGTGAGGCATTTCACAGTGTAAACAGTGAGTTAAGGGAGTTGCCTGCAGTTGAGTTGTCAACACTTCCTTTAATTCTTAAGGTTTGGGCATATGCCTTAATCCTATCATTTATTCTGTTTCTACCTGTTTTTATTTATTGTTTTTGCAATTTCATCACATGTTTTTCCCATTTGCTCTCTTTATTTGGAATCTAATTTTATGCAGATTAACTGTGGCTATTGTGACTTTTTTGTTTCTAACTGTTGGAATTTACATATCATTGGAACTTGATATTATTTCTAGTAACATTGTAACCTTAGCATCCTAGGAAATGTTTATCTTCTTTTTTTATCCTTGTAAATATCATACTATAATTAATTCTGTGTATATATATAAACCCAATCTACTGAGTACATTTTTTTTACTCAAGTAATTCAGAAATTCTCTCTAAGTGCTCTGTTATTCAAGTTGGTATCAAAGCGGGTTGATCTCGCTCCTGCTCTTCATACCGGTTACTGTTCCAGCCGCTATCAAGGCTGGAACTTCGTTCAAAGTCCTCTCATATGTCGGAGTGAGGGCCCTAGTCATCTCAGACGGCCATTTCTTGCTGTCCATCCAAGTCCCGTCGCCGGAAAGTCCTCCACGCGCCGCCACCAATTTGTTCAACGTTTGGTGTGTGTAAGCCATGTGCTGCCTTCACGGTGCTGGAATTCGTCATCGCTGGTCCCATTCTGCTCGTCGGACCTCCCTGAGTCTGTTCAAGTGGTCACCTGCTCTATTCGTCCGTGTTTGGCTAGTGGGTCTTAGGAGCCCACCTTTGTTCTCATACTGAAAAAGCATCCTCCGCTGCCACTGTTCGAGATTCTTTTTAGGAGCTTTCAACTATCTCTAAACTTGCTCTCATGGCCTCTGATAAGCCTCAAAAGGGTCTCATTTCATTTGCCTCTTTAGGCTCTCCCACCATTACCTTTGAGAAACTTAATGGTAAAAATTATCTAGATTGGTATGCTGCAGTTGAAATGTGGTTTTTAGGGTAGGGACTCTTTGATCATCTAACCAAGAAAGTTGAAGAGATCGATGCTGATTCACGGGAAAAGTGGAAGAAAGTTGATTATTAGTTGGTGTCCCTATTGTGGCAATCTATTGATCCAACTCTATTAGTGCATTATAGCTCCTATAAATCCTGTTATGAAATTTGGAAAAAGGCTAAAAGTGTCTATGCGAATGATATTCAATGTCTCTACGACTCAATTCATAATCTAGCAACCCTCCAAATGGCTGATCATGATTTACCCTCCTATCTCAACAAGGCGTAGACCATCATACAACAAATTAAGATGATTTTGACCGGAGATAATCTTCAAAAGGTATTAGATAAGCTGGATAATATGTATATGGTTTTTGTTCTCCATGGTTTTCATAAGGATTTGGAAAATGTTCGAAACCAAGTCTTGAAATCCAAGTGTTCCATCGGTGGAAGAACTCATTGATCGACTACTTCGTCTCTAATTTTAGTAACCGTGGGAGCCAAGGTCGAGGTCGTGGTAGTGAAAGAGGAGGCCGTGGTAGTCGTCCTCAATGCTCCTATTGCAAACGAATTGGATATACTTAGGATCGATGCTACTCTCTACATGGTTTTCCAGAAAAATCTACTAATATGGCATAGTCGCCAATACCAAATACTGAGAAAAAGACTGAATTTATTGAGAATCATAAAATCCTATCTGATAGTGAGTATAAGGAGTACCTCCAACTTAAGGTAGTCCATTCAGCATGAAGTTTAGCAGGTGTCGTCCACACCGGTAATTCTACGGCTTGTCTCACTCATTCTATGTTTGCTGAATCCTGGATTCTTGATTTTGGTGCTTCCGACCACATTGTTGGTAATCCCTCACTTTTCTCAAGATTAGCATCCACCAAAATTCCTCATTCCATGACCCTTGCAGATGGTTCAAAGGCTAAAGCCACTAGTGTTGGTCAAGCTGCACCTCTTCCATCTCTAACTTTGAACTCTGTTCTTTTTATTGCTGGCTGTCCTTTTAACTTAATTTCCATTAGTCAGTTTACTTGCACTCTTAATTGTTCCATAACCTTTTCTGCTGGTTCTTTCCATATACAGGACTGGAGTACGGGGCAGACGATTGACGCAGACTTTGACTCACAAGGACTCTATTATCTTCAAACTCCATCATCTACCATATGTGCTATTATCGAGTCTCCTAGTCTTCTTCATCATTGCTTGGGTCATCCAAGTCTGAATAAATTAAAGATGGTTCCTCATCTCTCTCATTTGCAGTCTTTTGAGTGAGTCGTGTTAGCTTGGGAAACATGCTCGAAGTAATTTCCAAAGTAAAGTTAATAATCGGTCTGAATCCCCCTTTCATATTATTCATTAAAATGTTTGGGGTCCTAGTCGTGTCAGCTCTATTTTAGGATATCGATATTTTGTTACTTTCATTGATGATTACTCAAGATGTACTTGGATATTTTTAATGAAAGACCGCTCTGAGTTGTTAAGCATTTTCCAAGTCTGAATAAATTTGACTCACAAGGACTTTGACTCACAAGGACTCTATTATTTTCAAACTCCATCATCTACTATATGTGCTATTACTGAGTCTCCTAGTCTTCTTCATCGTCGTTTGGGTTATCCAAGTCTGAATAAATTAAAGATGGTTCATCATCTCTCTCATTTGCAGTCTTTTGAGTGAGTCGTGTCAGCTTGGGAAACATGCTCGAAGTAATTTCCCAAGTAAAGTCAATAATCGGTCTGAATCCCCCTTTCATATTGTTCATTCAGATGTTTGGGGTCCTAGTCGTGTCAGCTCTATTTTAGGATATCGATATTTTGTTACTTTCATTGATGATTACTCAAAACGTACTTGGATATTTTTAATGAAAGATCGCTCTGAGTTGTTAAGCATTTTCCAAAATTTTTGCGATGAAACCATACTCAGTTTGGGTGCACAATTCGTATTTTACGCAGTGACAATGCAAAAAAGTATTTTTCTGCTCCTTTTAACTCTTTTATGACTTCTCATGGTATGCTCCATTAATCTAGTTGCCCTCATACACCACAACAGAATGGTATTGCCGAAAGAAAAACATCGTCATCCGCTTGATACTGCCCTTACTTTGTTATTACAAGCTAATGCACCTTTCAAAATTTTGGAGGGATGCTATCCTTACTGCCGGGTACTTAATAAATCGCATGCCATCTTCTGTTTTACATAACCAAGTTCCTTATTCCCTCTTGTTTCCTAAGGAACCCATTTATAAAATTCCTCCCCGTGTCTTTGGTTCCACTTGTTTTGTGCATGATCTTTTTCCAAGAAAAGATAAATTAACTGTTAGTGTTGTTAAATGTATTTTTCTTGGGTACTCTTGCCTGCAAAAAGGGTACCGGTGTTATTCTCCTACCTTTCATCGCTTTTATATTTCTGCTGATGTCACATTCTTTGAGGAAACACTGTACTTTACTACACAGGTTGAACCAGACTCCATATCTCAAGTCTTACCAGTTCCTTACCTGAGCACTCCGATCTCCGTTCCTCAATCTTTGAGTCCACCAGAACTAGAAAATTCTTCTCAACAGTCTTTACCTCGACCTCTCATCACCTATCAACGTCGTCCTTGTCCTTCGCCTCCAGAAAATGTCCCTACTCCAGAATCCAGTGATTTATCTCTTGCTTCAGCGCCCACACTTGCTCCGGATTCCTCTCCTACAGACCTCCCTATAGCACTTCGTAAAGGTATCCGTTCTTCCCATAATCCTCATCCCATTTATAATTTTTTGAGTTATCATCGTTTGTCCCTATCCCATTATACTTTTACATCTGCTTTGTCGTCTATCTCTATTCCTAAATCTGTCCAGGAAGTACTATCCCATCTAGGATTGCAGCAAGCAATGATTGATGAGATGACAACTTTAGAATCTAACCACACATGGACACTCATTCCCCTTCCTCCTGGGAAATCAACAGTTGGTTGTCGGTGGGTTTTCACTGTCAGAGTGGGTCCTGATGGCAAGGTGGATCGTTTGAAAGCTCGTCTTGTTGCGAAAGGCTGTACCCAGATTTTTGGTCTTGACTATGGTGATATTGTCTCCCTTGTTGCAAAAATGGCCTCAGTTCGGTTACTCATATCCATGGCAGCCATGAATCGTTGGCCTTTGTATCAATTGGACATCAAGAATGCCTTTTTACATGGTGATCTAGCTGAAGAAGTTTATATGGAGCAACCTCCGTGGTTTGTTGCTCAAGGGGAGTTGAGATTGGTTTGTCAATTACACAAATCCTTGTATGGTTTAAAACAGTCTCCTCGATGTTGGTTTAGGGCAGTTTGGCATGATCTGCAGTGAAGCAAATCACTCTGTGTTTTATACACACTCATCTAACTCGTGTATCTATCTTGTGGTCTATATGGATGATATCGTTATCACAGGAAATGATCATGAAGGAATTCAAAGACTGAAGCAACACTTGTTTTGTCATTTTGAAACTAAAGATTTGGGTTGACTAAGATACTTTCTTGGGATTGAGGTAGCTCAATCAAAGGATGTGTCAGAATCCCAATGTATAAAATATTTCTTTTTATAGATGGGATTAAATCCCATAATTAGGAGATTTGATTAGCAGGATTTTTTGTATTTATGAGTAGGAATCTTTGACCCTTAATTATAGGAATTGATAGTGGGTACAATGATGAGCATTAGTTTAGGAGTTTCCTTTTTTAGATTACCTTGTATCCTATTTAAGAGCACATGCTCATCTAACATAAAAACATCAGCAAAATACTTTCTGACATGGTATCAAAGCTCCAAAATTCGTGGGAGCCTGTGTAGTCTCGTGGTCTGCATTGCCACACGCGTTTTCTTTCTTCTGCTATTCGGCCTGCATTGCCGTTTTCTTTCCTCTTCTTCTGTCGGCCTGTATTGCCGATTTTTTTTCCTAAAGCACCCTCTATGCCTTTGAATCCCACCCAGAAAATTTGAGAATGTCAGAAACACCCAATAATTCTGCCTAGATAGAAAATACCGGCGTTGTTGAGTTGTAACATATTCAACCCAGTCTTCGACTTAATGGAAAAAACTACCTCAAATGGTCTCATTTTGTCCAAACCTTTCTAAAAGGGAAGGGCAAATTGAATCATTTTACTGGGAAAGTTGCGCCGAAACCCACATACATTAACTTTGCTGCATGGGATGAAGCAGATGCGGTCGTAATGTCGTGGTTGTGGAATTCTATGGTGCCAGAGGTGAGTGATGCTTGCATGTTTATGAAGACAGGCAAGGACGTGTGGGATAGTTGTAAACAAAACTATTCCAAGGTTGGTGATGTTGCTCAAATCTATGAAATTAAGATGAAGATCACGACTACCAAACAAGGGGACCGATCAATTAGTGAGTATGCCCAGACTTTGCAGAATCTATGGTTGGAGTTAGACCATTATGAGTAATTTGAAGCAAAATGCAAAGAAGATGCTGATTTACTCAAACGCTATAAGGAGAAGGACAGGATCTATAAGTTCTTGACAGGACTAAACAGTGAGTTTGATCCTGTAAGAATTCAGGTGCTAGGAAAGGAGCTATCCTTACTCAATGAAACAATGGCTGCATTCCGGGCAGAAGAAGCACGTAGAGGAGTGATGATGGAACCTGAATCCACTGAAAGTTCTGCCTTAGTCGCGCAAAACAGGGGAAAGATGATTGATCAATGGCAAACCAGTCAATCTGGAAGTGTAGCCCCAAGGATGGAGATAGTGAAAAGGGGAGAACAAAGATTCCCTATGGTGTACCTTCTGTAAGAAGCCATGACACACTCAGGACAGATGCTGGAGTCTTCATGGTAAGCCTCCAAATCAAAATCGAAATTGGACAACCAAAGGCACTCAACGAGGAGGACAAGCACAAGTCCACATGGCTCAGTCAGGTGCTGCAGAGGGTAGTCCCTCAAGACCCCTTATCGATTTCAATACAACAAAAATTAAAAAAATGAGGGAATTCCTAGACACTTTAGTCAAACCCACAGACACAGGTAGTTCTTCCTTGACATTCTCAAGTAAAATCTCCCAAGCCTATGCACCAAGCATTCTACATTCTCCTGAACAAGGGATCTGGGTTGTTGATTTTGGAGCTACAGATCACATGACCCATTCCTCCACTGAGCTTATCTCCTATAGACCCTGTCCAAGCAATAAGAAAATTGCAACTGCAGATGGCACTTTTATTACAGTTGATGGAAAGGGAGATGTTATTATAAGTTAAGATTTAATTTTGAAAGATGTCTTGCATGTGCCAAAATTATATGCCAATATGATGTGCCAAAATTATATGCCAATCTGATTTCTATTCATAAACTTACAACGGATTTATACTGTTTAGTGACATTCTCTCCTACACTTGGCAAATTTCAAGATCAGGGAATGGGGAAGATGATTGGACTTACTAGGGAGGAAAATGGGCTCTACCTTCTTGAGGAGGCTAGTGGGACATGTAGCACTTAGAGTCAAATTCCGTTGTCTTTGCTGTCAGAGTCACCTCCTTCCAACAATAAGGAAATCTAGTTGTGTCACTTTCATTTAGGTCACCCTTCCTTCAAGGACTAGACATAGGAATGTTTCATTGTGATATTTGTGTACTTGCAAAACACAAACATGTTAGCTTTCCTATCAATAATAAAAGAATGTTTGTTCCTTTTGCCTTAATACACTGTGATGTTTGGGGCCCATCCAATATTCCGAATATATTTGGGGCCCGCTAATTTGTCATTTTTATTGATGATTGTACTTGGATATCAAGGGTGTATCTCTTAAAACAGAAAAGTGAAGTTAGCCAGATCTTCAAATTTTTTTTCCAAATGATAAGAAACCATTTTGGGACAAACATCAAATGAATTCGTTCTGATAGTGCCAAAGATTATTTTAACCAAACATTGTCTTCCTTCTTCAATGAACATGGAATTATTCATGAATCCTCTTGTGTCCATACCCCACAACAAAATCGGGTGGTAGAATGGAAAATCGGGCATCTTCTAGCTGTTACTCGAGCATCTCTATTCCACGCAAATGTTCCAAAAAAATATTGGGGTGAAGCTGTCCTTACTGCTGCCTATTTGGTTAATCGTTTACCCTCTCAATCACTTAACAGCAACAACCCTATTCAATTGTTCTCCAAACTCTACCCAAACTTCAAAACATCAAATAACCTTGTTCCTAGGGTCTTTGGGTGTGTGTCCTTTGTCCATGTTCATTCTCCTCATCGAGGAAAACTTGATCCTCGGGCTATTAAATGCATTTTTGTTGGTTACTCACCTACCCAAAAGGGATACAAGTGTTATCACCCTACCACAAAAAAGGTCTTTGTGTCTATTGATGTCACTTTTGTTGAAACTGAATGTTTCTTTTTCCAACCTTATCTTCAGGGGGAGAACTCATGCATGTAAGATAAGGATGATTTGTACTTACTAGAGAATTCCTTTGACAAAAATCTTTCTTTGATTTCCCCAAGAGAATCTAATATACCTGAGTCAAGTCCTATACACATTTCTTCCAGTCCTATACACCCTCCTTCTGGTTCGAGTCCAAAGACAACCAGAACACAGACTCCAAGTGCTACCCGTCCACTACAAGTTTACACATGAAAGACAGCACCCATTATCCAACCTGTACAAGTTCTAGATTCTGAACTAATACTTGAAACTGAAACTGAAACTGAAACTGAAACTGATGAGATTGTTTTGGAGGAGCAGAGTATACCCCCTGAAACTGAAACTGATGAGATTGTTTTGGAGGAGCAGAATATGCCCATTGAAGCTGGGGATTTCTCGATTGCAATAAGGAAGGGTGTCAGAATGTGTACTCAGAGGCCAAGGTATCCATTGTCCCACTTTATGTCCTATGATAGACTGTTCAGTATTCGCATAAGTATTCTTACTCATCTAAGCACTATCACTATCCTAAAAACTCCTAGTGAAGCACTGGATAGCAAAGAGTGGAGAGAAGCTATGAAAGTTGAAATGGATGCACTAGAGAAAAATGAAACTTGGGAGTTGGTAGAACTGCCTAAAGAGAAGAAATTTGTAGGCTGTAAGTGGGTATTCACTGTTAAACATAAGGCAGACGGGGAACTAGAAAGGTATAAGGCAAGGTTAGTAGCCAAGAGGTATACTCAAACATATGAGATTGACTACCTTGAGACTTTTTCTCCTGTTGCAAAAATGAACACTGTTAGAATGCTGTTATCTCTGGCAGCTAACTATGGATGGAGTTTGTAGCAATTTGATGTCAAGAATGCATTCCTACATTGCAACCTTGAAGAAGAAATTTACATGGAGGTCCCGCTTGGGTTTAACTTCGAGAAAGGCAAGGTTTGCAAGCTAAGGAAGACACTCTATGGATTGAAACAGTCCCCTATGGCCTGGTTTGGCAGGTTTGCTACGGTGATGAAGGCAATGGGGTATAAACAAAGTCAAGGAGATCATACATTGTTCATTAAGCATTCAGCTTTAGGGGGAGTTACTGCACTAATTGTCTATGTGGATGATATAGTCGTAACAGGAAATGATCAAGCAGGAATGGATATCCTAAAAAGGTGTTTGTTAAGAGAATTTGAGATTAAAGATCTAGGCAGATTGAAATACTTTCTTGGCATTGAGGTGGCACATTCTCGTCATGGTATTTTCATTTCTCAACAAAAGTATGTGCTGGATTTATTGTCTAAAACTAGTAAATTGGGATGCAAACCAATAGGACCTCCTATTGAACAGAATCACAGACTTAGTGAATCAGTTGAGGATGCAACCTTGGACAGAGAATCTTATCAAAGACTGGTCGAAAAACTAATCTATTTGTCTTATACCAGGCCAGACATAGCTTATGCAGTGGGAGTGGTAAGTCAGTTCATGCATAATCCCAAAGAAAATCACCTTTGAGCTGTTTACCGCATTCTGCAGTACTTGAAAGAAACTCCTGGAAAAGGAATTTTATTTACAAGAGGGAAGGAGATGACTTTGGAGGCATAAACAGACGCTGATTATGCTGGATTTGTAGATGATAGAAGATCCACCTCTAGATACTGCACTTTTCTTAGCATAAACTTAGTAACTTGGAGGGGCAGAAACTTAGTAACTTGGAGGAGTAAAAAACAAAACGTTGTTGTAAGGTCAAGTGCAGAAGCAGAATTCCGAACTATGGCCTTAGGGATCTGTGAACTCCTATGGCTGAAAATAATTCTAGATGACTTGAAGATTGAGTGGAATGGACCTATGAAGCTGTATTGTGATAACAAGTCAGCAATAAACATTGCACATAATCTGGTGCAACATGATAGGACCAAGTGTTACGTTACATAATTATTGTAATATATCCGTTACATAATTAAGTGTAATTAGGAGAGATTTATTAGGACAGTTATGATTAGTTATGATTTGTACAGTTTTAATCCCTTCATTTTCCTTAATTAAGAGATAGGTAGTCTATATATGATTGGAAATCATCCTCTGTAAAGATTAGATTAGAAATAACATTCAGATTCTTTCTTTTCAAGTTGGTATCAGAGCTCCCGATCCTTGGGGGCTCATTAAATAAATCCTTTTCGGGCAAAAATTTGATACGTCGTCGTCGCCGGCATTCCGTCTCTCATTCCTCATTGTTCAGGAAAAATTTTTCTGGTGAGTTTTCTGGCGAAACCACCACTGCCAGAATCGTTGTCATCCTCCGTTTAGTGTCCTTAAGTCTTTATTTCCCGTCTTGTTTACAAAAGTATCAGTCGAGTCCTTTCATTGTGATGTTTGTCAGTTTGCTAAACAAAGTTACAACATTTCTTCCCAGTAATAATAATAGTTCTAAACCTTTTGATCTTGTTCATTCGGATGTATGGGGACTGCATCGGTTTGCAATATTTACGGTGCAAAGTGGTTTGTTTCTTTTATTGATGATTGTACTCGAGTTACCTGGATATTCCTCATGAAAGATAAGTCTTTTCCGATTTTTAAACTTTTACCATATGGTTCTAACACAATTTGGGAACCCGATTAAAAGATTGCGTTCGGATAATGGGAGAGAGTATGTGAATGAAAACCTTTCCAAATTCCTCAAAGATAATGGTGTTGTTCATGAGTTAACTTTGTGTGGACACCCTCAACAGAATGGGGTTGCGAGAGAGGAAAAATCGTCATCTCCTTGAGGTTACCGGAGCGTTACTCTTCCAAATGTCGTTCCTAAGTCTTCTTGGGGGAAGTTGTTTTAATTGCCACTTACTTGATAAATAGGTTACCTACTTATTTTCTAGATGGTGTTAGTCTGTCCGGCTTATGACCACATTCTATCCTTCTATTCCCATTATGACTAACCTTCAGAGTCGTGTCTTTGGATGTTCTGTCTTTGTCCATGTTCATAGTCCTCATCGGGGAAAGTTAGATCCTCGAGCTATCAAATGTATCTTCATAGGTTATGCCTTAAACAAAAAAGGGTACAAATGTTATCACCCTGAACGACGTCGTGTCTATATCTCTAAGGATGTCACTTTTCATGAAACAGTCTTTCTTCACTAGTCCTCAGCTTCGGGGGAGAGTAGTCTAGAAGCCGAGTTCCTTGAGTTGTCTTCTTTTCCTTTGTTGCGGGATTCCACTCCTACGGAGGATGACAAAGACCACGAACCAAATCATTACCGGTGCGGGATAATGAGGACGAACGTTTTGGGATTCAATATCGGCGAAGACGAAGACAAAAACCCGACCTGGTTGAAAAGCAAATTCAATCGTCTGAACCGGAGGTAAGAACTCATACTTGTTGATAATGACACCTTAAATGCCTCTTGTGAACCTAATTCAGATGATTTACCAATTGCCTTGAGAAAAGGACAAAGATCTTGTGCCAAATATCCTATATCCCAATTTGTGTCTACTAAAAACCTTTCTATGCAGCACCAGAGTTTTATTTTAGCTATTGATTCTATCAGAATCCCTACATCAGTACAAGAAGCCTTAAAGGATGAGAACTGGGTTCGAGCCATGAATGAAGAAATGGGTGCTTTGGAAAAGAACAAGACTTGGGAGATTGTAGAGAGACCGAAGGACAAGAAGGCAGTGGGTTGTAGGTGGATATACACAGTTAAATATCAGTTTGATGGTACATTGGATCGGTATAAGGCGAGGCTGGTTGCAAAGGGATACACCCAAACCTATGGGATTGATTATGAGGAGACATTTGCTCCAGTGGCAAAAATGAATACGGTAAGAATCATCCTCTCCTTGGCAGCACACTTTGGTTGGGAGATGTATCAATTCGATGTTAAAAATGCTTTCTTACATGGAAGTTTGGAGGAGGAAGTATACATGGAGATTCCACCTGGATATGGTGCCATTAATGGTGGGAATAAGGTTTGTAGACTAAAAAAGGCATTGTATGGCCTCAAACAGTCTCCCCGTGCTTGGTTTGGAAGGTTCACTCAGGCTATGGTATCCTTGGGGTACAAACAAAGTCAAGGTGACCATACTCTTTTATAAAACATTCTCAGGATAGCAAACTTACACTTGCTTTTGGTATATGTAGATGATATGATTATTGCAGGCAATGATGAGCTTGAAAAACAGACTCTAAGGGAGAGGTTGACTGCTCAATTTGAGATGAAAGATCTCGGGAAGCTAAAATACTTCCTTGGGATTGAGGTTGCCTATTCTAAGCAGGGCATCTTTATTTCTCAGAGGAAATATATCCTTGATCTCCTCAGAGAGACTGGTAAGTTGGGCTGTAAGACTACTCGAGTGCCCATAGAGCAAAATCACAGGATTGGGAGTGATGTGGAGAGCCCAAAGGTGGAGAAGGCACAATACCATAGACTTGTGGGAAAACTCATTTATTTATCCCACACCAGGACCGATATAGCTTATGCGATTAGTGTGGTTAGTCGGTTCATGCATGATCCAAGAGAAAGGCAACGCGGGCGGTAAATAGAATTATTCGGTACTTGAAGGCCTCTCCAGGGAAGGAGTTGCTATTCAAAAAGGAAGGAAATTTATTCATGGAGGTATATACGTGCGACTATGCGGGGTCAATTGTTGATAGGAGATCCACCACGGGATATTGCATGTTCTTGGGTGGAAATCGGTGACTTGGAGGAGTAAAAAGCAAAATGTGGTTGCAAGATCAAGTGCAGAAGCGGAATTTAGAGGTATGGCTCAAGGGACTTGTGAGTTGTTATGGATGAAGATTATTCTCGATGACCTCAAAATAAAATATGAAGCTCCTATGAGATTGTTCGTGATAATAAGTCCGCCATCGCATTGCACACAACCCTTGCTCGGCATGATCGGACAAAGCACATAGAGATAGATCGACATTTCATTAAGGAGAAATTGGACGGTGGTCTTATAGCCATCGAGTACGTCCCTTCAAGACTTCAATTGGCGGATATGTTCACCAAGGGACTTCCCACAGAGCAGTTTCAAGATCTTACTTGCAAGTCAAGAATGATAGATATACATTCACCAAATTGAGGGGAGTGTTACGTTACATAATTATTGTAATATATCCGTTACATAATTAAGTGTAATTAGGAGAATTTATTAGGACTAGATGATTAGTTATGATTTGTACAGTTTTAATCCCTTCATTTTCCTTAATTAAGAGATAGGTAGTCTATATATGATTGGAAATCATCCTCTGTAAAGATTAGATTAGAAATAACATTCAGATTCTTTCTTTTCAAGTCCAAGCATGTTGAAGTAGATAGACACTTCATAAAGGAAAAGTTGGATAATGGGACAATCTGTACACCATTTCTATCTACAAGAAATCAACTTGCAGATATACTAATGAAAGGATTAAGTGGCGCTACATTTCAATCTATCATTAGCAAGTTGGGAATGGATAACATCCACTCACCAACTTGAGGGGGAGTGTCAGAATCCCACTGTATAAAATCTTTCTTTTTATAGATGGGATTAAATCCCATAATTAGGAGATTTGATTAGCAGGATTTTTTGTATTTATGAGTAGGAATCATTGACCCTTAATTATAGGAATTGATAGTGGGTACAATGATGAGCATTAGTTTAGGAGTTTCCTTTTTTAGATTACCTTGTATCCTATTTAAGAGCACATGCTCGTCTAACATAAAAACATTAGAAAAATGTTTTTTGACAGGATGGTATTGCTATCTCACAAAGAAAGTATGTTCTTGACATTTTAGAAGAAACTGGAATGCTAAGCTACAGACCAGTTGATACTCCTATGGACCCAAATGTTAAACTCCTACCAGATCAAGGAGAACCCTTTTCATATCCAGGAAGGTATCGGAGACTGGTGGGAAAACTTAATTATCTCACTGTGACCAAATCAAACATATCTTTTGCTGTTAGTGTTGTAAGTCAATTTCTTAACTCTCCTTGTGTTGATCATTGAGACATAGTTATTCGAATTTTGAGGTATAGTAAGGGCTCCATTGGAAAAGGGTTAGTGTATACAAACAGGGGACATATGAATGTAGTTGCTTATACAGATGCTGACTGGGCCGGGTCTCCCAGTGATAGAATATCAACTTCTGGATAGTGTTCTTATTGAAGGAAACCTTATCTCATGGAAAAGCAAGAAACAGAATGTTGTTGCTAGATCGAGTGCTGAAGCTGGAGTATCGAGCTATGACTCTCACTACATGTGAACTCATATGGTTAAAACTACTCTTGAAAGAGTTGAAGTTTTTGCGAGGTAGGACCTATGATGCTAATTTGTGATAATCAAGCAGCACTTCATATTGCTTCAAATCCGGTCTTCCATGAATGAAGTACATATGCAAGTTTATTTCTTGTAGATACAAATGGTGTACAGATTGTCCCATTATCCAACTTTTCCTTTATGAAATGTCTGTCTACTTTAACATGCTTGGTCCTATCATGTTGTACCGGATTATGTGCAATGTATCGCAGTAGAACTTCATAGGTCCATTCCACTCAATCTTCAAATTGTCTAGAATTATTTTCAGCCATAGGAGTTTACAGATCCCTAAGGCCATAGCTCGAAATTCTACTTCTACACTTGACCTTGCAACAACGTTTTGTTTTTTGCTCCTCCAAGTTAATAAGTTTCCTCTAAGAAAAGTGTAGTATCTGGAGGTGGATCTTCTGTTGTCTACAGATCTAGCATAGTCAGCGTTTGTATACGCCTCCAAAGTCATCTCCTTCCCTCTTGTAAATAAAATTCCTTTTCTAAGAGTTCCTTTCAAGTATTGCAAAATGAGGCAAATAGCTCGAAGGTGATTTTCTTTGGGATTATGCATGAACTGACTTACCACCCCTACTGCATAAGCTATGTCTGGCCTGGTATGAGACAAACAGATGAATTTTTCGACTAGTTTGTGATAAGATTCTCTGTCCACGGTTGCATCCTCAACTAATTCACTAAGTCTGTGATTCTGCTCAGTAGGGGTTTCTATTGGTTTGCATCCCAATTTACTAGTTTTAGACAATAAATCCAGCACATACTTCTGTTGAGAGATGAAAATACCATGACGAGAATTGGCCACCTCAATGCTAAGAAAGTATTTCAATCTGCCTAGCTCTTTAATCTCAAATTCTCTTAACAAACATTTTTTTAGGATATCCATTCTTGCTTGATCATTTCCTGTTACGACTATATCATCCACGTAGACAATTAGTGCAGTAACTCCCCCTAAAGCTGAACGCTTAATGAATAATGTATGATCACCTTGACTTTGTTTATACCCCATTGCCTTCATCACTGTAGCAAACCTGCCAAACTATGCCCTAGGGAACTGTTTCAATCTATAGAGTGCCTTCCTTAGCTTGCAAACCTTGCCTTTCTCGAAGTTAAACCCTGGCAGTACCTCCATGTAAATTTCTTCTTCAAGGTTGCCATGTAGGAAAGCATTCTTGACATCAAATTGCTGCAAACTCCATCCATAGTTAGCTGCCAGAGATAACAATATTCTAACAGTATTTATTTTTGCAACTGGTGAAAAAGTCTCAAGGTAGTCAATCTCATATGTTTGAGTATACCCTTTAGCTACTAACCTTGCCTTATACCTTTCTAGTGTCCCGCCTGCCTTATATTTAACAGTAAATACGCGCTTACAGCCTACAAGTTTCTTCCCTTTAGGCAGTTCTACCAACTCCCCAAGTTTTGTTCTTCTCTAGTGCATCCATTTATACTTTCATAGCTTCTCTCCACTCTTTGCTATCCAGTGCTTCACTAGCAGTTTTTGGGGTAGTGATAGTGTCTAGATGAGTAAGGAAACTTTTGTGATTACTGGACAGTCTATCATAGGACATAAAGTGGGACAATGGATACCTTGGCCTCTGGGTACATGTTCTAACACCCTTCCTTATTGCAATCGGGAGATCCCCATCTTCAATGGGCATATTCTACTCCTCAAAAACAATCTCATTAGTTTCAGTTTCAAGTATTAGTTCAGAGTCTGGAACTTGTACAGGTTTGGATAATGGGTGCTGTCCTTCGTGTGTATACTTGTAGTGGACGGGTAGCACGTTGAGCCTGTTTTCCAATTGTCTTTGGACTTGAACTTGGAGGAGTGTGTATAGGATTGGAACGAATGTGTATAGGACTTGGCTCAGGTATATTAGATCCTATTGGGGAAATCAAAGAAAGATTTTTGTCAAGGGAATTCTCTAGTAAGAACAAATCATCCTAATCTTCCATGCATGAGTTCTCCCCCTAAAGATAAGGTTGGGAAAAGAAACATTCAATTTCAACGAATGTGACATCAATAGTGGCTGTTTTTATTGGTTGGTTGCCTCCCAGTTGAATTTCTTCATTAACTCCCACGTTTGTGCCTAACCTCTCGGCAGCCCAATTATTCTCTTCTATGAGTTGGGCCTGATCCATCAAATCAGCTAAGGATCCAAATCTGTAAAGCTTCAACTCAGCTTGAATGTCCTCTCGTAAGCCCTTCATCCAGATTCCACGAAGAATCTCTTCATCGAAGTGTTGTAGCGGACTTGAGACCATCTTAAAACACTCCTAGAACTAGCTGACAGTTCTGGTCTGATGCATGCCAAGGAGCAGTTCGTACGGATTCTCTGCCATTGATGGCTGAAAACATCGTATAATCGCCATCCGAAATGCGACCCAGTTCGCATTTGGAGTTCTTGACTCCAACCATTGAAACCAGTTTAGTGCCCGGCTTTCCATCGCTACCATCACTGCTTGTAGCTTCTCCCTTTCGCCCATGGAGTTCACATAGAAGTACCGCTCCACCTTATTGATCCACCCGTAAGCCTCATCGCCGGAGAACACCGGGATCTCCAACTTCCTCCGCTGATCCTCTATCTCTCTCGTCAGTGAGTTTCGATTCAGCCTAGCGAAGCTTCTGCCACCTACCTCGCCCTCCGATTCGTCTCTGGTCTCACAATTCCCTCCTCGATGCGTCTCTCTAATTAATCGCAACAACTCGTTCTGAACCTCTTCACTTCTTTTCATCCTCCCACCTTTTCTTTCACATTTCCCGTTGATCTCCTCCTCCATAACCACCGTCAATTTCCCCCACTTCTCCTCCTCCACTCCGTCTATAGTGGCTTGGAAACGATAAACAACCACTGCATCAGCACCTTCATCCTCAGTCTCGATCTCTTCCTTTGCATTCTCGGCCTCAAGCTTCTCCAACACTGGGTCAATTTCTATTTCTGTCTCTGAATATGGTTCCAGTTCCGATTCCTCATCCCAGACCCAAATTGGCTAATCCAGGTCATATTCGGGCTGGAATCTTTTGACCAGTGCCTTCAAGAAGGTCCACCAAGTGGCATTCGGATTGCGCCACCCCCATCATTGGTACCAAATTAAAGCTCGGCCTCTCAGGGCCCTCACAACCGCTGGTAGTTTCTCCCAGTCCGGAGTTGCCTCTGCGTCAAAGTGCGGGCCCTCACAACCGCTGGTAGTTTCTTCCAGTCCGGAGTTGCCTCTGTGTCAAAGTGCTACACCACACTGATCAACCAATCGTAAGCGTCATCTCCATCAAACACCGGAATCTCCAATCTCTTCCGATGACTAAGATCTTGCATCTTCAATCTATCAAGCAGCTTCTCGATCTGCTCCATGCTGTCATCCAATTTTATTTTTTATTATTTTTTCTTTTCGTACTGTCCAGGGCTCCCAGGATCGGGAGCTCTGATACCAATTGATAGAAACTGGTTACAGAATCACACACAAACACTGAAATAGAAGTATAAACCTCCTCTTCTGAGCTGATATCAGATCAGTGGGGACAGAAAAGAAGGTTATAGAATAGAATTCTCAGTAAAAGAAAGAGAAAAACAGATAATCCAGGCAATTAGAGAGTGCCTGGTCTCTCCCTCCCAATTTCCTCCTAATTCTCCGATGCCTTTTCCTCTCTCTCTTCTCCCATTTTATCCTATTCCTCCTAACATATTTCCCTAACAGATTTCCCTTTCTCTCTTCTTCCCCCCATTTGTTTCCTGCCACGTCAGCTGGCAGTTATGCTGATGGTTGGAGCTCACGATCCATGCCTAATTGGGGTGATAATCCCTTGGGGTAACAGAAAAGGTATGTAACAAAAAAGTTGGGTATCTATCATATCCCTTTTGGGTAGGTGAGTAACCAATAAAAATGCATTTAATAGCCTGAGGATCAAGTTTCCCTCGATGAGGAGAATGAACATGGACAAAAGACACACACCCAAAGACCCTAGGGACAAGGTTAGTTGATGTTTTGAAGTTTGGGTAGAATTTGGAGAACATTTGAATGGGGCTGTTGTTAAGTGTTTGAGAGGGTAGACGGTTAACCAAATAGGCAGCAGTAAGGACAGTTTCTCCCCAATACTGTTTTGGAACATTTGTTTGGAATAGAGATGCTTGGGTAACAGCTAGAAGATGCCTGATTTTTCGTTCCGCCACCCCATTTTGTTGTGAGGTGCTGACTAAGGAGGATTCATGAGTGATTCCATGTTCATTGAAGAAGGAAGACAATGTTTGGTTAAAATAATCCTTGGCATTATCAGAACGAATCTATTTGATGTTTGTCCCAAACTGGTTTTTTATCATTTGGAAAAAGTTTTTAAAGATTGGGCTAACTTCACTTTTTTGTTTCAAGAGAAATACCCATGATACCTGCGTACAATCATCAATAAAAATGACAAACCAGTGGGCCCCAGATATGTTCGGAATATTAGATGGTCCCTAAACATCACTGTGTATTAAGGCAAAAGGATCTGACATTCTTATTACTAATAGGAAAGCTAGCACGTTTGTGTTTTGCAAGTTCACAAATATCACGATGAAACATTCCTATGTCTAGGCCCTTAAATGAGCTAGGGAACATAATTTTTAGGGTACTGAATGAAGGGTGACCTAAACGAAAGTGACACAAGCAGATTTTCTTATTGTTGGAGAGAGGTGACTTTGACAGCAAAGACAAAGGAATTTGACTCTTAGTATTACATGTCCCATTAGCCTCCTCAAGAAGGTGGAACCCATTTTCCTCCCTAGCAAGTCCAATCATCTTCCCTGTTCCCTGGTCTTGAAATTTGCAAATTGTCGGAGAGAATGTCACTAAATAGTGTAAATCCTTTGTAAGTTTATGAATAGAAATCAGATTGGCAGATAATTTTGGCACATGCAAGACATCTTTCAAAATTAAATCCTGACTTATGATAACGTCTCCCTTTCCAGCAATTATAATAAAAGTTCCATTTGCAGTTGCAATTTTCTTATTGCTTGGATAGGGTCTATAAGAGATAAACTCAGTGGAGGAATAGGTCATGTGATCTGTAGCTCCAGAATTGACAACCCATGTCCCTTGTTTAGGAGAATTTGGAACGCTGAGTGCATAGGCTTGGGAGATTTTACCTGAGAATGCCAAGGAAGAGCTACGTGTGTCTGTGGGTTTGACTAAAGTGTCTAGGAATTCCCTCAGTTTTTGAATTTCTTCTGTATTGAAATTTGTAAGGGGTCTGGAGGGACTGACCTCTGCAACATCTGACTAAGCCATGTGGGCTTGTGCTTGTCCTCCTCGTTGAGTGCCTTTGGTTGTCCAATTTCGGTTCTGATTTGGAGGCTTACCATGAAGTTTCCAGCATCTGTCCTGAGTGTGTCGTGGCTTCTTACATAAGGTACACCATACGAAATCATTGGTCTCCACTTTGTCTATCTCCATTCTTGTTGCTACACTTCCAGATTGACTGGTTTGCCATTGATCAACCTTCTTTCCCTTGTTTTGTGCGACTAGGGGTGAAAACAGGCCAGACCAAGCTAGGTTTTGTCTTAAATAGTACTGACCTGTATCTCAATTATAAGGCCTAAGCTAAGTCTGTGAGCCTGTAATAGGCCGATTTTTAAGGCCTGGCTTGACCTTTTTAAAAGCTTGGCCTTGTCTGGCCTGGCCTGAAAGCCTATTTAAAGACCTACTTTGCAATGAGGCCTTTAAATAGGCTAATAGACCTACTTTTAAATAGGTCAATATGCCTTTATATAGGCTAACATGCCTACTTTTAAATAGGTCAACATGCTTTTACATAAGCTAACAGACCTAAGCCTTGAAATAGGTCAACGGGCCTGCTTAAAGCCAATAGGCTTTTGTTATAACTTAACACTTACATTCTAATTTTATAGATGTTCATCACTTTCTTATTCTAGTCTTTGGTCAATGTGGGACTTGGAGATATACCAAGTTGCAAAATTATTAGAGGCATATATTTCCAACTCTTACATCGACTAAAGATCAGGGCAAGAAAATAGTGAGCATTTATAAAAGTAGGGGGTGAGTGTTAACTTATTACTTTCATTCTAATAAATATATTACATTAAATATATTAATAAATATGTTATTTCTATTCTAACTTATTAACTTAAGTTTTAGTTATTGATTTTTATTAAAATTTAATTAAAAAATATATCAATATATTATAATAAATTAATAATTATAATTATTATTTATAATTATTATAATAATATATATTATATTATATATAATTAAATAAGCGTGGCGATCTAGTCTGTCGCTTTAAAAGACCCATTAGATGACTTGAGACCTGACCTTTTTTGTTAAACAGACTTTTAAAAAAGTCTTAGCTTAACTTGTTTAGTAAATAGGTCAGGCCATAGGTCCTTGACTGGCAGCCTGACCTATTTTCACCCTATGAACTTTTAGTGGATTGAGGTTCCAACATCACTCCTCTACGTGCTTCTTCTGCCCGGAATGCATTCATTGAGTGAGGATAGCTCCTTTCCTAGCACTTGAATTCTTACAGGATCAAACTCACTATTTAGTCCTGGCAAGAACTTATAGATCTTGTCCTTCTCCTTATAGCGTTTGAGTAAATCAGCATCTTCTTTGGATTTTGCTTCAAATTGCTCATAATGGTCTAACTCCAGCTATAGATTCTGCAAAGTCTGGGCATAGTCACTGACTGATTGGTCCCCTTGTTTTGTAGTAGCGATCTTCATCTTAATTTCATAGATTTGAGCAGCATCACCAACCTTGGAATAGTTTTGTTTACAGCTATCCCACACGTCCTTGGTTGTCTTCATAAACATGCAAGCATCACTCACTTCTGGCACCATAGAGTTCAACAACCACGACATCACGACCGCATCTGCTTCATCCCATTCAGCAAAGTTAATGTTTGTGGGTTTCAAGGCAGCTTTCCCAATAAGATGGTTCAATTTGCCCTTCCCTTTTAGAAAGGTTTGGACAAAATGAGACCATTTTAGGTAGTTTTTTCCATTGAGATGAAGATTGGGTTGGATATTTTGCAACTTGACAGCGCCCGTATTTTTTGTCTAGGGCAGAGTTATTGGGTGTTTCTGACATTCTCGTAATTTCTGGGTGGGATTCAAAGGCTTAGAGGGTGCGTTAGGAAAAAAAAACCCGACAATTCAGGCCAAACAGCGGAAGAAAGAAAAAAGGCTTGTGGCAATACAGGCTACGAGACTACACAGGCTCCCACGGATTTTGGAGCGCTGATACCATGTGAGAAAGTGTTTTTCCTCATATTCATGTTAGACCAGCATGTGCTCTTAAATAGGATACAAGGTAATCTAAAATAGGAAACTCCTGAACTAATGCTTATCATTGTACCTACTATCAATTCCTATAATTAAGGGTCAATGATTCCTATCCATAAATACAAAATAATTCCAGCTAATCTAATCTTCTAATTATAGGATTTAATCCCGTCTATAGAAAGAAAGATTCTGTACAGTGGGATTCTGGCACAAACAATTTAGCTGTGCAATTATCATTAGTTTAATTTAATTACCACAAACAATATATCAAAATTGATCATGAATTTTGATCAACAACAACAACAACAATCAAAGCCTTTTTCCACTAAGTGGGGTTTGCTACATAGATCAAACGATGCTACTGTGTTCTATCAAAATCCAAATCTACCGAAAGGCCATTTAGGTCTAAATCCTTTCTAATGGTTTCACCTAGAGTTTTTCTTGGTTTTCCTCTCCCTCTAATTATGAGGTTATCCTCCATTTGATCAACTCTTCTAACTGGGGGCTTCTATTGGTTTTCTTCTCACATGTCCAAACCATCTTAGGCACGGTTCTATCCTCTTTTCTTCAATAGGTTCCATTCTTACCTTCCCTCTAATACATTCGTTCCTAATTTTATCTTTTTTTGTATGCTCACTCATCCAACGCAGCATTCTTATCTTTACCACACTTATCTTATGCTCTTATTGTCACTTTACTGCCCAACATTCAGTACCATAAAACATCGCTGGTCTTATGGCTGTGTGGTAGAATTTTCGTTTTAGCTTGATAAGTATCTTTCCATCGCAAATAACTGATCCTGAATTTTGATCAGTTAAAAAAAAGCTTTGATAAATCCTCTCTATCACTAGATTCACTACTGATTATTTTGCATTTATGGTGTTCCTTATCACTGCTATTACAAGTGAAAATTTTTATCTACTTCTCATATCTCAACCCATCCTACCATTACTGAGCTGTGGATAGATTGGCTTTTAAGGCATGCCCTAGTAACCCTTGCTGAACTTCTAATAAAATGTCCAATGTAGAACATCATTAGCTGAACCAACATATCAATAAACCAAAATGGAGATCATAAGCAGCTCAATAAGTCTAGAGTTTGAAGTTGATAAAGCTTCATAAACAAAGAAATGTCAGACTATAATTATGGATTGAATCTGTAATCTGTAATAATTATTAAGCATTGTGTTTCCTATAAGATATTGATCAATGATTTTTTTTTTAATACGCACACATATGTATGTATTATTCATGCGGACTTACAATTTAGCAATGCACACACGAGTTAATAATGAGTTTTGTCACACACATATTAGTGTTGCTTTTGTTTTATTGCTTTTCTTTCTTCTGATGAGAAAGCAGTTTCACAAAATTTATGGTAGAGTATTATGTGGTACATCTAGGGAATGAGTTGAATTTTAACTGTGCTCTCTAGTTATGACCATTTTTTTTATTGTGTAAAAAAATCAAATTTATTTATGATGCTTCAATTAAATTCACCTTTTTTTTTCTCTTCACAGAATGTGGTTGAGAGTGGCATTGCAGATCAGTTGCGGCTTACGGAACTAATATTAAATGATGTAAGCTAAAATAAACCCCTAGTATTTATGCCTGTGATGTGTTAATAGGGAAGGCTGGTGACCTTCATTCTGCATGACTTGGTGATCTCTCACTAGTCACTATAGCCATATATCACCCATTAATTGAGGCTTCTGTCTTTTGATTGCAAGCTTTTTCTTATTGTTCTTTTTATGTCATAACAATTTCAATAACTTTAACTTCCATTTGTGGTGGTGTTTAGTATGCTGTACTGGTCTAGGATAAACAGCTTTCACTTAGCTTTCTATGGTCATATGTAAGTAATGAATCAGGGACCATAAGGATAATGTGGACTAGATAATTATTTTAAGTCATCTAAGACTTCTCTTTCCTGCAACATTTCGAGATTTTCTTTGCAGAAGCTGTTGATTTTTGTTACCTTAAAATAAATTTGGATGAAAGTTATTACCGTGTATTATATAAAATGAGGTATGTTTCTTGTATGATTTGTTGGAAGATAGCATATTTCCTGATGGGATTGTGAATTTTGTTATCAATGTGTATGATATAGAAGTTGAGGCATATGTCACATTTATGATGGTTATACTGTTGATTTCCACTTGCACTATTATATCATAATATTAATTACTAATGCCTATCTAGTTTGCATGATAAGATTGGTTATCTAATGCTCTTTTTGTTCTTTTTTATTTTGAAGTCCACACATCACATCATTCATCTGTATGTCAGAGTGCCTTAGATTCTTTGTAAACTCAATCCTTTTTCTCCTTTTATATTTTAGATTTCCCTTTTTCATTTATATTTGTAATGCAGCAAGAATTTTTTCTGAAGCTGGTGGAAGTATTCAGGGTTTGTGAAGACTTGGAAAATATGGATGGCCTTTACATGATTTTCAAAATAGTCAAAGGGATCAGTCAGTATTAATTTTTATGCCATTTTGATTTCAATCCCTGTGTTGTCATTCATTTCTTTCTTCATTTTTGAGATATGTTTGTTCTCCTGCAGTTATGCTTAATAGTACTCAAATTTTTGAGAGAATATTCAGTGACGAATTTATAATGGACATTATTGGTGCCCTTGAGTGTAAGTTCATTCTACATAATTTATTTCTCAACAAAGTGAAATGATGTTTGTGCATTTAGCCATTATATATATATATGGAGCGGATCTAGTGAGAGGAGTGTTTATTGTAAGAGGTGAGAGGAGTGAATCTTGACCATTGGATCCTAATATGAATGATCAAAATTAGAATATAAATGCATGCGACTTTTTTAAGTGGTCACATGATCTTTAAGTAACTTGTAATCTTGACCATCCATATATGGTTGTATGGTCAAGATTTACTCTTCTCACCCTCTCACAATAAAAACTTCTCTCACTATATATGTCCCCTATATATATATATATAGATAAACAATTTATGATATTGAACTTCTTGTTTTTGTGTTATTTCAGATGATCCAGAGGTTCCTAATGTTCAACATCATCGTAAATTCTTAAAAGAGCATGTTATTTTTAAGGAGGTATATTTTGTGACCTGACTATTTGTTTTATTTTGGGAGACAAGCAAGGTGGTTGGTAGATCTGTAGATATGCAAGGAAATTTTACCTCTTACTGATAGTGTTAACCTATTTTATTTTGTAGGCCATACCTATAAAAGATACTCTTGTGCTATCAAAGATACATCAGACATATAGAGTTGGATTTTTGAAGGTTTGGCTCCTTCTAAGCCTTTTATTGTTGTTAGCTGTTTTTTTTTTTTTTTTAAAGTGTGATTCTTACCTTCTCTTACTGCTTTCAGGATGTTGTTTTGGCTAGAGTATTGGATGAGGCTACTGTTGCAAATCTTAACTCCATAATACATGCAAACAATGCCATTGTAAGATTTGATTTGTATGCAAAGAAGACTTATCATTTAATATATTGATTATTTTATCTTTATTTTTGACTGCTCTGTTATTTTTTAGGTTGTTTCTTTATTGAAGGATGACAGTACATTTATCCAGGAGTTGTTTGCTAGGCTAAAATTGCCCACCACCTCTCCAGAATCAAAGAAAAATATGGTAAGTCTTTTTGAAAATATTGTTTCATTTGTTTGTTTTAGCCATGACAGTGCTACTGTACTATTTCCAGCATGCCATCGTTATTTCATAACTTGACGTTTTCTCCATGTGGTGATGTAGCTTATTATATGTATGCAGTTACATTTGATGAAATTTTACTTAAAGAAGAAACAGAATTCCAGTGTGAGGTTGTGCTAATAAATGGTCCCTGTTGTGCTGTGCACTTTCTTTAGGTTATTATTCTATTAACTATTGATTCTTTTTCCTTTTTTTCTTTTTGTTTCCGAATCAGTTGATTTGTTTCAAAACTTTGGAAAACATAGATTTTGTAGATTGCTTATCTCGAGTTGAGTTGTTATTCAAGGTACTAGTACTGTTATAAACATGAGAACCTCTTTATCCTTTAATTTTAAACTTCATGGCACTGCATGTGCCTTAGGGCTGAACTCAGCCTAATTTATTTGAAGTTACCTTGTTCTCTTGTTTCCATATTGGTCACAGCATTACATGTGCCATCTTGTGAATGTAAAATCATGGATGGAATTTGTTTTAATTAATTACATCCTTGTAATCTTCAGTGTCTTCTTTAATTGGAAAAACTGCCCAATGATTCATTTCATTTCTCATTTTTGCCTTATCTTGAAGGAGGCAGAAAATACATTAAAAGTCTTTACAAAGGAACACTTCCTTCACCCCATTGCTTATCACCTTACAACACAATCAAATAGTGAAATATTCTGTTTCTCCTTCATCATTTTATTTTCCTTTCAGAAAGAGTCATGTCCAACGAGTTGCACTATATGAGTGTGACTTGGTAGAGGAGAATTATTTGAACTAATAGATTGCGATTATAACTGGGGTAGAGCCCTAGATCTTCATTTTCTTTCAAAATGAATCATGCCTGCTTGACCTTTATTATATATTTATATTTATATCAATGTAGAGTTTTTCCTATCTTGTATTATTGAAGTAGGGGTGGTAAATGAATGGATTGGTTTGATTTTAGATTGGATCGTAATGGATGGATTCAAAATAAACCATTAATCTATTTAAGATCCATTTCAAAATGTTTAATATTATCCAATCCATCCATGACCCAATTTAATGAATAGATATTCAATCCATCCATTAATCTATTTTAATGGATTGGATGGATAGATATCCAACCTACTCATTTAAAAAAAATGTCTCTCTCTAAAAAATTTTATTCTCTCTAAAATGTTTCTCTCTCTAAAAATTTTTATTCTCTCTCTAAAGAATGTTTATCTCCCTAAAAATTTTCATTCTCTCTAAAAATTTTCATTCTCTCTAAAAATTCTCTCTCTCAATTTTTTTTCTTTCTAAGAAATTTCATTCTCTCTCTACAAAAAATGTGTCTCTTTAAAATTTTCTTTAAAATTTTTTCTCTTCTTTCTAAAAAATTTCTCTCTCTAAAATATTTTATTCTCTCTCTAAAATATATTTCTTTCACGATGTGTGTTGTGGGCCTGAAAAAAAATCAGTTGTTTTAATAAAAAAAAAAAACAAAATATATTAGATATCCATTGGATTGGTTTTTAATTGGATATCTATTGGATATTCAATACATGTTTTGGTTGGATTACTAATAATTGAAAGAACAAAGAGATTTTCTAAATTACTTGTGTTAAATCCACACAGCAAATGATGCTTGCTTTTATACACTTGAAATATTAATTTACAACTTGTATTTACAAGACAAATAAATGAAATAGTTATTCCCTAAGTACATGAACTAAAAAATAAATGAATCTAAAATTACTTCCTAAATTAATGTGGATGGTGGACTGTGCATGAATGAAAGTGGACGGTGGTCAACACTCCCCCTCAAGTTGGAGAATGGATATCAATCATTCCCAGCTTGCAAGTGAGATTTTGAAACTTATCTTTAGGAAGACCCTTGGTTAGCACATTAGCCAGTTGATGTTCTGATGGGATATATGATGTGGCAATCAACCCACTATCAAGTTTCTCTTTAATAAAGTGCCGGTCAATCTCTATATGCTTGGTCCTATCATGCTGAACTGGATTGTGAGCAATGCTAATGGCTGACTTGTTATCACAAAACAGCTTTATTGGAACTTCATATTTAATCTTGAGATCATCAAGAATGATTTTCATCTATAACAATTCATAAACTCCTTGAGCCATAGCTCGGAATTCTGCTTCTGCACTTGATCTTGCAACTACATTCTGTTTTTTACTTCTCCATGTCACAAGATTCCTTCCAGGAAACATGCAGTGGCCAGTTGTTGACCTTCTGTCAGTAATTGACCCGGCATAGTCAACATCAGTATAGACCTCCATAGATAGATTTCTACCCTTTTTAAACAACAATCCTCTTCCTGGAGAAGCCTTGAGATATTGTAAAATACGATCAACAGCTTGCATATGTCTTCTTCTTGGGTCATGCATGAATTGGCTTACCATGCTCACAGTATAGGCTAAATCTAGTCTGGTATGTGCCAGATATATCAACTTTCCTACCAACCTTTGATACTGAGCTTTATCAACCTTGGGACTTTCTTCCTCATTACCCATTCTATGATTTTGCTCAATCGGTACTCCAGAAGTTTTACATCCAAGCTTCCCAGTCTCCTTGAGAAGGTCAAGGACATATTTCCGTTGAGAAATGAAGATACCTTGTTTAGAGTAGGCAACTTCAATTCCAAGGTAATATTTCAATCTCCCAAGGTCCTTCATTTCAAACTCAGTAGCCATCCTTTAGGAGAGATTTCTCAACAACATCATCCCCTGATATAATGATATCATCTACGTACACAAGTAGGATAGTCAATTTACCTTCAGGTGTGTGTTTGATAAAGAGGGTATGATCACCTTGACTTTGTCTATATCCAAGGGACACCATAGTCTTTGAGAATCTTCCAAACCAAGCACGGGGTGATTGTTTCAAACCATATAAGACCTTCTTCAATTTACACACTTTATTCCCTTCACCACAGGAGTCATACTCAGGAGGGATCTCCATATAAACTTCTTCCTCTAATTCACCATGAAGAAAGGCATTTTTCACATCAAACTGATGAATTTCCCATTGGAAGTGTGCAGCAAGAGAGAGCAGAATTCTGACTGTGTTCATTTTTTGCCACAGGGGCAAATGTTTCCTCATAATCTATCCCATAGGTTTGTGTATACCCTTTTGCAACCAGCCTTGCTTTATACCTGTTTAGTGTTCCATTAGACCGGTATTACACAGTGTGAATCCATCTGCACCCAACTGATCTCTTTTCCTTTGGTCTCTCAACAATTTCCCATGTTCCATTCCTTTCCAGAGCTTGCATCTTCTCATTCATGGCTTGAACCCAATTCTTATCTTTCAATGCTTCTTGTACTATCTTAGGGATTCTGATAGAGTCAATGGCTGCAATAAAACTTTGGTGCTGCAAAGAAAGGTTTTTGGAGGAGACAAATTGGGAAATACGGTACTTAGCACAAGACCTTTTTCCTTTTCTTAAGGCAATAGGTAAGTCATCATCAATGTTAGGATCACAATTATACAAAGGAATAGGTTCAAAATTAATGGGATTAGTGTTTTCAATACTCACCACCGGTTCGGACACTTAGGGTTGAGGTTGGATGATAGAGACCCATTGTTTGTGAGCAATTTTTGGCAAGAGCTCTTCAAGTTGCAGGGAATCGTGTTAAAAATGTCATCCTCTTATCACCCAGAAACGGATGGCCAGACGGAAGTGATTAATAGGTGTTTGGAGACATATTTGCGGTGTTTTACATCCGAGCAACCTAAAGAGTGGTAGGGCTGGTTGTCTTGGGCAGAACTATGGTATAATACTGCCTTCCATGTTACCACGGGTGGTGTGGTTTGTTCAGGGGGAAACCAAGGTGGAGGCAGTGAGTCGAGAATTACAAGATAGGGTTGAAATCCTAAGACAACTGAAGTATAATTTGTTGCGAGCCCAAGAACAAATGAAGCGATATGCGAGATAAACACAGGAAAATGCGAGGAGTTTGCAGTAGGTGAATAGGTATTTTTGAAGTTGCGCCTCACAGGCAGCAAACCGTGGTGCGCAGAGTAAACCAGAAACTTGCTCCGCGCTACTATGGGCCATTTCAGATACAAGAGAGATATGGGGCTGTTGCTTACAAGCTGAAATTACCTCCACAATCACGAGTTCACCCTGTTTTTCATGTCTCTCAGCTAAAGAAAGCAATTGGGAACTATGTAGCTGAACCTGAATTGCCTCGAGTTAGAAGTCGCAGGTGATGTTTGTAATTGAACCCGAAAAGGTGTTGGCTAGGCGGGCCATAGCGGTGGCGGGGAGCACCCAAAAGCGCTTTTGGTGAAGTGGAGTGGGTTGCGCGAAGAAGATGCTACATGGGAGGATGAGGTGAATCTCAGAAGTCAATTTCCTCACGCCAGCCTTGGGGACAAGGCTGTTTTTGAAGGGGGCGGCAGTGATAGAGACCCATTGTTGGGCCCAAGCCAGGGGAGGCCCAAGATTTGGAAAGTTTATAAGCGTAGGAATAAGGACTAGTAAGAGAGGAGAGAGATTAAGAGGCTGCTGAGTTGGCAGTTAGTTACAATTGATTGCACAGAATAAAGAGTGGGGTGAGGCTTACGTGAGGGATATCTTTTGGTTTAGTTAAGTTTGTTATTGTGGCAGAGAGGATATTCTCTGAGGAGCTTTTAGCTCTGGATATTTTCCTTTGTAAGAGCTGAGGCTCATCTTCCCAGTAATTCAATACAATTTTATCTTTCCTATTTTGAGAACTCCATTAATTAGAACATAAGCATAAAAAATTATTTCAACCTCCCCGAAGTGAATACTAATGTTAGAGCATTTACCTCGAGCGGTGACCCTATGCCCGTCACCTAAATGAACACCCATTTCGCGTGTCAGACTGACCGGAAGCTCCAGAACCGTCGCCACCTGCGGAGAAATGAAGTTGTGGGTGGCGCCGCTGTCGACGAGCACCAACACAGGAACCCCCTTCAACGTCCCCTCCAATTTCATGGTCTTCACCTCCTCCAGCATATTCCCTGTAATTCCACACAACCCCATCACCTTACAATCAATGGGCTCTTCTCCCTCCTCACTGCCATCGTCCACTTCGATTGCAAGCACCTCCCCCTCATTCATGTCTTCATCATCACCAAGAATTAACAGTCGAAGTTGTTTTTTTGGGCATTGATGTAGAGGATGGAATCGATCCCCACAGCGAAAACACAAGCCCTTCGCCTTACGTTCCATCAGCTCTTGATAGGTAAGATGCTTCAACCCTCTACTACAGTCATTTCCCCCTCCGCCTTTCCTCTCTGGTTTTATGGCAGAAGAAGCGTAAGACGAAGACCCCCCTTTCGCGCTGGGTCCTACAGATCCATTCATACTGGACTTAGGCCTATTTTCATGACCCGGACTCGAGCCCAGTGAAACGGAGCGACCCGACCCGATCCACCCTTCGTTTTCCCTGTGAGTGAAAAACCCACGAGGTCTCGAGTTCGCACCAGAAGAGGGTCCTGAGAAACGCGTTTTCCAATTGCCACTGTCATCAACCTTCATCTCCGCCTCTAAGTCACGTGCTACCTTCATCATTTGAGACCTTGTGCGAGGATTAAACGTTCGTACTCTGCATCGAAGCTCAGGGCAGAGGCCCCCCATGAAGTAACCAAGATATTGTTCCTCTGGTAACCAGGTAACCTGCGAAGAAATGAGCTCAAACGCAGCAATGTAGTCTTCGATGCTTCCCGATTGCCGTAAATCCGACAACTCTTCAAAGGGATTATCAAATTTGTGACCTCCATAACGCTCAATCATCGCTTGTTTCAGCTTGAACCAAGTGAGCTGATCTTCAGTCTCTCTCAATAGATTAAACCAGTGAATTGTAGGTCCCTCCATGCTGAGCTTGGCCAACTTCACCTTAACGTCATCAGAGGTATTCTGGACCTCAAAGTACGTCTCTGCTCGCGTGATCCATCCTACTGGATCGTTCCCGTCGAATAGAGGCAATTCCACCTTCTTCACCGCTATACGATACTCGTCGGAAGTGTTGCTCTTCGAAATAGAGAACCCTCCTCCGCTAGGTCCTCCGTTCGGCGAACCACCACCTCCTCCGCTACCAGACGCATTGCGATCCAACCCTTTGCTGATTTCCACCAACAAGGAAGCCTTGAAATCTTCCAAGGAAGACTTGATGGAAGTCTCCAATGCAGCAACACGATTTTCCAGCAACTCCATTCTATCTGTCATTTTTGGGGGCATGGGGGAATGAGTAATCCGGCAGGTCGGACCAATTAATGGAGTTCTCCAAATAGGAAAGATAAAATTGTATTGAATTACTGGGAAGATGAGCCTTAGCTCTTACAAAGGAAAATATCCAGAGCTAAAAGCTCCTCAGAGAATATCCTCTCTGCCACAATAACAAACTTAACTAAACCAAAAGATATCCCTCATGTAAGCCTCACCCCTCTCTTTATTCTGTGCAATCAATTGTAACTAACTGCCAACTCAGCAGCCTCCTAATCTCTCTCCTCTCTTACTAGTCCTTATTCCTATGCTTATAAACTTTCCAGATCTTGGGCCTCCCCTGGCTTGGGCCCAACAATGGGTCTCTATCACTGGACTAGTTCGGGTTGTTTTCTCCTTTGATACATCACTTTTGGCGAGCTTGCTTTAGTCTGAGCAATTCTTTCAGGTTCAGGTGGGTGAGTGTCAGAAGGAGCTAATTCCTGTGTATCAGAAGGCATATCAGAGGATGGAAACAAGGGAATGTTAATGTCTGGAAGAAAAATCTCAGCTTTCGAATCAATAGTGTTCTCCCCCTAAAGCTGAGAGGAAATGAAGAATGGTTGATTTTCTTTAAAAGTGACATCCATGGAGACAAACACTCTACAAGAGGAAGGGTGATAACATTTGTATCCCTTCTTGTCAGGAGCATAACCAATGAAAATGCATTTAATAGCACGAGGGTCCAGTTTGCCCCGATGTTGACGATGGATATGAACAAAAGCAACACAGCCAAAAACACGAGACTCAAGACTTTGCATAATAGGAGCAGAGGGAAAAAAAAGATTTCATGACATGAACAGGACTCACACCACCAAGGACTCTAGAGGGTAACCGATTTATTAAATAAGCAGCAGTTAAAACAGCTTCCCCCCAGTATGAGTTTGGAACAGACATCTGAAACAATAAAGCTGTAGTAATTTCAAGCAAGTGTCGATTTTTTCTTTCAGCAACCCCGTTTTGTTGGGAGGTATCAACACATGTAAATTCATGAATAATTCCGTGTTGTTTAAGAAAAGGTGGAGAAATTTTGATGCATATATTCTCTACCATTATCAGACCTCAAACGTTTAATAGTTTTATCAAATTGAGTTTTAATGATATGATAAAATTGGATGAATAATTTGTACACGTCTGATTTATCTTTCATGAGGAAAATCCAAGTGACATGAGTGCAATAATCAATAAATGACAAAAATCATTTAGCACCAGAAATATTAGGAATGGATGCAAGACCCCAAACATCAGTATGGATAAGAGAAAAAGGTTCACTGCTTCTATTACCATTTGGAGGAAAACTCACTCGATGGCGTTTGGAAGACTCACAAATATCACAATTAAAGGACTCAACTGACTCATTTAAAAACAAAGGAGGAAACATGGATTTAAGTAAAGTAAATGGGGGGTGTCCAAGACGTCTATGGTGGAGCCAAATTTGGGAGGTACAAGACTTTATACTAGATTGATGACAAGAATGTTGCAACTTTTGACTAGAGCCACCTGCCGCTTTAATCTCAAGGTAGTACAACCCTCCCTGTTCCTTAGCAACCCCAATCGTCCTTCCCGTGATAAGATCCTGAAATACACAATGAGAGTGGAAAAAGGTTACAGCACAATTAAGGTCTTTGGTAAGTTTATGTATAGAAAGAAGGTTAGATGAAAGTTTAGGAACATGGAGCACATTTTTCAAATTTAGAGATGAACTAAGTTTAACATTACCAAGACGAGCAACTGATGTATGAGAGCCATCAGCTACAGTTATGTGTGATTACTCATGAGATTTTTATATGATGAAAAATGGGAAGAACAAAAGGTCATGTGATCAGTGGCACCAGAATCAATAATCCAAGAATCTTCAGGAATAGTACCAGAAACATGGGAGAATAAAGAACACAGATTCTTACCATTCATGACTAGAGAGCAAGAGCCGGAAGGCTTACTAAGGGAAGCCATAAAAGATAGTCAGGTTTGGATGTGGCGCGACGGCGAACTGTGGCCGGGAAGGTGGCGCGTGGAGCTCACGCATTGGTAGGAGCAAGCGCGAGTGGAGGCGCATGTGGTGGTTTCCGGGAGTGGGTCTTTTGGGTTTGGCCGGTCGGAGGTTTCTGAGAAGGATGGTGGGTGGTCTTTTGGTGAAAAAGTTGCTCTGAAGGTTGGGTAAAAAAAAGGACGGTACAATTTAATGCTAAACTTGCGATGAAGGCTAGAGAAGAACAAGTCCTGCAATGAAGGCAAGGCAGCTGAGGCAGCGGAAAAAAAAGAGACTCCCAAGGTCGGGAGCTCTGATACCAAATTGAAAGAACAAAGATTTTTTGAATTGCTTGTGTTAAATCCACACAGCAAATGATGCTTGCTTTTATACACTTGAAATATTAATTTACAGCATGTATTTACAAGACAAATAAATGAAATAGTTATTCCCTAAGTACATGAACTAGAAAATACATGAATCTAAAATTACTTCCTAAATTAATGTGGACGGTGGGCTGTGCATGAATGAAAGTGGACGGTGGTCAACATTAACCATTCATAATTAAATTTAATCCATTAGATCTAATTCAATAAAATATATTATTTTAATTGGATGGATTAGATTGATTTTAATATAAATGGATTGGATGGATTAAAAATTAATGGATTTTATTGCCAGGCCTATATTGAAGTGCTTTAATGTTAATGCTGTCTTGTTTTAAAGCTCATGATTGACCATACTGCTGATTCTTATTTTAAATATAATTTACCTCTCTATGGGATGGACAGGTCTATTTCTTGCATGAGTTTTGTAGTTTAAGCAAGAGTTTACAGATGGTCCAGCAGCTTCGGCTTTTTAGGTACATTACATCTAGAATGGTACATCTCGACACAGTCTGTTATGCAGTTTGTCTTCCTTCTCCAATTTTTAGAATCAGTTGCTATTGTTTGATTGCATTCTTCGTAATTATTTAGGCAGAGTTTGGTATTACTTCTCAAATTTGCTTTGGTTCATTTTCTTAAGAAGTAATTTGATTGAGCATCTCAAAAACTGGTGCTGCTTCTTTTTTGGGAGTCTTTAGTAGTGGAGGCTTGCATTTACTTCTAATTTTTCATACCTCATAGTTTTAACATTTAAGCTATAATCGTACTTGTTTACAGAACATTTGACAGCTTTCAGTTTTGTCTTTTCACGACTATACGCTTAGCAAGTTTTTAATTAGCACAAAACAGCTTTTAAAAGCAACTTTTAATATATAGTTATCAAAAGCCATGTCTGTGGCAGCTCTTTGATGCAATTTTTATTAGCAAGCTCTCACAACTTTTTGACATGTAGCACTGATACTTAACTCATCCTTATTATTATTATTTTTTATTTTTCTATTTTTTCTATTTTTGGGATCTTTCTAAATCTCATTGGTTCTTCGATTTGAATTTTCAATGTTTTGTAGGGATCTGATGTATGAAGGTATCTTTGACATTGTCACTGATGTCTTGCAAAGTCAAGACAAGAAGCTTGTGCTTACTGGGTACTGATACCACTTTGTCACTTTGATCTGTATAAAAGTTTCAGTTTTGACTGTTCTGTTTTTACATACGTTATGAGTAACTGCTAAGAGGAAATCATTATGATGGTTGCAGAACAGATATCCTCATTCTCTTCTTGAATCAGGATCCTAATCTTCTGAGGTCCTATGTTGTTCGGCAGGAAGGAATTACACTTCTTGGACTGTTGGTAAGTTTTGTATTCAAATGAGGTCACATGTTTCTAGATGACATGCATTTGTAAAGAGCTGGAATTAGATAACCTTGTTGGTTCACCTAAAGAAATAGCTGAAATCAAACATACCCTCAGCTGTTTAACACTAATGTTGTAGAGGAGAACCACCTCTGAAAACCAGTCTAACAATAGGGTACAGCCTCCAGAGTTCTGTGCCTCTCTGAGCTGATGTGGGGCTCATGTTCCTTCATCATCTCTGTTGGGTTGGAAATAGTGTACCTTGCAAACCAGGGGATGGACAAACTGGGCTCTAATATTGCTTGGAAGTTCAGGCTAATAAGAGGGGATATCCTCCTTCACTATAGATGGGAGTTGTGTCTCATAGGTATCCGACAATTACTAAATTTAGGACAATGTGGTTAAGGTGCAGAACAGGGATTTGTGGTTGTAGCAGCCTTACCTACATGGCGAGGGGTGCAGGAAGCAAGAGTAAATGGTTAGGAACAATGATAAAAGGGTGGGAAGGATCCTGGAGGAAGGCATTCAGTTATTCAGTGCGGATTTGGTGTGTTTAGGAAGGTAGGAAGCAGACCCCTCGAAGAGTCTGCAACCATTTCTGTTTCTGTTTCTGTTTCTTTCTTTATCCTTTTTCTCTGTTTTGTTTGAGGGAGATTGTTGTAAATCCACTTCTGCTACTAATATCCATTTCAGATCAGTACAGAGAGTGATTTGTGTGTTAATTCAATAAAATTCAGGTCTGATTTGGAGGTTCCTATCAGTGTCTCACTCCCAGTTGATGTGGGATTTATGCACTTCTGCATCAACTAATAACTTATGACTAAGGCATAGTAATTTACATTCAACTTACAGAAATATTACATGCGGACCCTATATCAAAATTACAGCACATATCAATGCTTTTTTGCTCTTTAAGCTCATGTTTTTGTCCTTTTGCATTGTGCATAGTTGAGATTGAAAATAGATAAAGGATCAATGGAGGTCAAGACATATCTGAGTTAATTGTAGAGTAGATGATATAAAGGAGGCTGCTGAAGGAGCCCTTGGCTGCTTAAAACAACTATAATGATAATAATATTAGGAGAAGGACTTAAGAAAACATTAGGAGAAATCATTTAAAAAAAAACCTTGCTCTAAATGGTTTCTCTGAAAATGTGGTTTTGATAGAGCCCAGTAGTTTCAGTTGGTCCATGTAGCCTGGTGGGATAATAAGGCTTGGCTGTACAACAAAGCCTTTTTCCACTAGGTGGGTTTGGCTAAGATCTTATCCTTGGTCCCTTTGTTAATTTTTTTTTCAAATATTCTACTTGAATGCTTTTTAACTCTGTTGCATCTATGAGTTGAATTGATCCATTATTCTTGTGAGATCAATCAAATATTGGTAATGTAATTAAGTGCTGCACCTCCTTAAGTCAAATACCTGTTAAGTAGTCCGTTGCTGTTTTTTTTATGTAAATTTGGTTCAAACTAACTTGAAAGAGTTACATCAATATATTGACCATTTTGGGCTCGTTTAGATGAGCTTCTAAAATAAGATCTTTTATTATGTGTCCTTTTTTTAAAAGATCTTTTAAAAAAGTAAAAGCTATTTTATGGTTGGATGTAATATTTGAGAAGTACTTTTTGTCATGTTTGAACAGCATTTTCATGTTATAAAAAAGGTCCTTTTTTAGAAGCACCAAAACCTAGTTAGAAAAAAAGATCTTTTTTAGTGCTTTATCTCTTTTTAAAAAAACTCATCCAAACATGATAAAAAATGCAAAAAGTACTTTTTTAATAAAAAAGGATCTTTTTTTCATCAAAATAAGCACATCCAAACGAGCTCTTTAGAGTTCCCTGAAAGTAAATTCGTCTGTATATTATATGGAAAATAAACACACATGCACACATTTTCCCCAAGTAAACTGTAAAACTACTGGAGCTTCTATTGCATTTCTGTGCCAAGGAAATATGGAACATGAAAACATGGATTCTGAATTTTAAGCTTTTTTGTTAAAATAAATTAGGTATCAAAATTTTCAACTAGGAACTACATTAAATCTAATTATTGGGAGTCGGAGTATGTGATCTTCTGATGCTTTCTGACATTCATTAGTCGATATCTATTATTCATCTAGATTTGGCTTTTTTGAAAGCTAGTCCAACAGGTAGGGTTGACAATGAGTCAAGCCGAGCCAAGCCAAGCTAGGTCTGGTTTAGGCTCTGCTCACTAAGAATCATGTCCATTTTCTTAGCCCAAGTTTGGCTCACCTTAAAGCTCAAGAGCTGTTTGAACTCAAGGGCCTATATTGAGCCTTGTATTAATTTAGCTTTAGGCACAATGAGTTAGGCTCCAATTTGTAACTCAATAATATATATATATATATATATATATATATATAAGAGAGAGAGAGAGAGAGAGAGAGAGAGAGAGAGAGAGAGAGAGTTAAAAAATAATTTATTCAGACCCAAAATAAAATCAGATGCTAACATATATTAAATTAAAGCATTATTCTTACTATTATGGTTATTAAAAAATGACTATATAAGAGTTAAAAAATAATTTATTCAGACCAAAAATAAAATCAAATGCTAACATATATTAAATTAAAGCATTATTCTTACTATTATGATTATTAAAAAATGACTATAATATATATATATATATATATATATATATATATATATATATATATATATATATATATATATATATATTCAGCCTGCTCATGATCTTATAAGCCAAACATGTGAAAGCTTAAGCTTGGCTCATTCAACAAATGGGTCATAATTTTCTGCTCACTGAGTTGTTAATGAAACGAGCCATGAGCAGGCTCACTAGCTGGCTCGGCTCATTGGCAACCCTACCAACAGGTATTTACTAATTGTTTTGTCATGTACAGGTTAGAGGAATGATAACAGATTTTGGAGATGACATGCATTGCCAGTTCCTTGAGATTCTTCGCATTTTATTGGACTCATGCACATTGTCTGGAGCACAGGTTCCGCTTTCTGCTGTTTTTATTCTGATCTCTCAATTTAACCTTGCTTTTAATTGACTTTTACTTGATCAAAATGCTTCTTGATTAAAATATATTTTATTTTACTTTCTTCTTTGTAATTTTCAATTTCATTTTATGAGAGAAATGTTTAATTGATAATATGTCAACTTTGGTCTAATATCCTGATATACGTTGTTTTTTAATGTACACACATTCTTAATTATGGCCTCGTTTTAAAATGGTTAATTTCTTTGCTGATTATCATTTATATTAATTTTTCTCTATTTTTTTTGGTGGGGGGGGAGTTGCTATTCTCACTTTGTCATAGCTTGACATTTGGAGTCAATGCATATACAGGTTTAAATTTTGAATGTTGAGTTGTGTTTTATAAATATATCCCTGAGTTGTTGGAAAAGCTTCTTAGTTGAAGTTAAATGTAGTATTGAAGTCTTTCTTCTTTTGCATTGAATTTGGAGTCATCGCGGTTGAGTTTGTTTGAGCAGGTGTAAATTTTGAATTTTGAGATCTGTTTTATAATATATCTGCTGAATTGTTGGAAAAACTTGTCAGTTAATGTTTCTCGTAAGATGGAAGTCTCATTCTACGTTTGTTAGATGGTTATTCCTGGACTTGTTTTTATTAACTTTTTAGTTTCATTTGACAGAGGGACACTATTATTGAAATTTTCTATGAGAAGCATTTGGGTCAACTGATCGAAGTGATAACAGCATCATGTCCTTCAGAAAACGTTGCTTGTGGAAGCAGCAAATCAATATGTCCTGACCTAGGAGTTCAGTATCAGAGTGGGACAAAGCCAGAGATACTATCAAACATATGTGAATTACTATGCTTTTGTGTCCTACACCACCCATACAGGATAAAGTATTTCCTTGTTGCTCAGCACTCTGCAGTAATCAGAATTGACTTTTTGGTGCTGATCATGTAAGATATGAACATTGATCTCTCTTTACTGTTTGCAGGTGCAACTTCCTTCTTAATAACATGATTGATAAAATTTTGTTACTGACACGGAGAAGAGAAAAATACCTAGTTGTTGGTGCTGTCCGGTTTGTTCGTACTATTCTCTCACGTCATGTAAGTTCTAACATTTGTGCAGATATTGTAATTTGTTATGAATTGTGAGAAAAATGCTAATTGTGTTGAAGTAGGCAAGAAGGATGTTACTAGTTCCAGTGATAAGGTATCTGAGTTTTGTCAACAGTAGCTGCCATGGCGGAATGGGGTGGTGGTTTAAGGGTTCCCCAAGATGAAACTCCCTTGGGATGGCATGTTCAACATGGTGGCACCATGGCATCTGCTATGGGTGTGGTGGCTATTGTTGATCATGATGGTTGTTTGATATAAAACCGTTCATGTGTCTTCACTTAGCAGCCTAAGCTTTTGGGATAGTTGATTCGTGGCATGGTATTAGAGCCTCTATGACCAATTGGTTTAGAGTTTGATTCTTGCCGCACTCATTCTTCTAATAAAAAGTTGAATTCCAGCACGAGGTAGGTGGGCCTGTGCATTGTCCATGCTTCAAGCCAAAAGGGCTCTTGTGTGAGGGGGCGTGTTAGATATATAAAATCATTCATGTGTCTTCACCTAACAGCTTAAGCTTTTGGGAGAGTTGGTTTATGACAATGGTCTTTGGCATTTGCCAGGGTGAAAGTTGCAGTTTTTGTTTATGCATATTTCAACCAATTTTTCCTAACATTCAGCCAATGGACTTCTGTTTTTAGGGGTCATAGACTCATACAGATCATAGAGTCTTATCTTAAGTGAAAATAACACAATCCCCCTCCCCAAAACACTGCAGAATGTGTTTGAAAACTGCATATTTGTGGTTGAACAGAGGTGTCTTTATTGATATGTTTCTTTTTTAGGGTAGGCAATATGCCAATATTGATTGCTTATGTTAGTGATATAAGTTTGATGATGGTCTGAAGTATTTTCTTCATTTGCACTGTCTTTCCTCAACTTATCTGAGTTGGAATATTGGAAACATTTTGTACGTTAAACTTGTAACTCGTTTTATTTTACCTCAGAACTACCAATTATTTCCCTCCCTTAAACTTTTATATGAACCACTTTTTTAGTTGGATTTTTTTGTCTGCCGCAATTTCTTTCTTCTTGCAAAATCTTATTATCAGTTACTAAGTTGTCCCTTCTGTCATTTTGGAGCTCATCACCTCACTTTTCCTTGTTGAAGGGTAGTGCATTTGCCTACTTTCTGTGTAATTATCTGAGTAATTTACTTGTATCATGCTTGCAACTGCAGTTAATAGTAGCCTAAGTAATTTTTTTCCCTCTGTAAATATGTATGATTAGATGTATGCAGTAAATTATATTCAGAAAGTAACTGGATAAGAGGACATTTGAATCTGAGGTAATCTTGGCAGTTGGAGAGCATCCTCTTAGTCTTGATAACTGTTAAAAATAGGTGTAAATGTTTTGTTATTTATTATCAAGTTAATCGTAGACGATTCACTTTTAAGAGGGAATGAAGGTATCAGTTAGCCAGAACAGCTGGTATAACTTTTGGGTAAATTAGTTTACTTTGTTATTGCTGTTTTGAATTGCTTATGTTGGTAGCTTTTAGTGTAACTGTTGTCTCTAAATTCATGTATAACTTATTGTTGTTCTCATGGTATCAAGTCTGAAATTCAAAACCTTATAGGTTGAGTTGGCTGAATCTTTTAAATTCTATAAAACTGGTTATCTTGTTTTAAGCTATAAATTCCTTTTTTTTTTTAGCTATATAATTCTTGTTTCCTGAAGATTTATGGTGGATTGCTCCTCATATGCAGGACATCTAATGGTTTGGAGTGTTGCCCTGCAGGATGAGCATCTGATAAATCATTTTGTTAGAAACAACCTTCTCAAACCAATTATAGATGCCTTTGTTGCTAATGGCAATCGCTACAATCTGCTCAACTCTGCTGTTCTTGAACTTTTTGAGTATATTCGCAAGGTACCAATATTTTATATGTATTAACTGTGGATATAAAATGCCTCAAGCATTTTTGTACTGATAACGTTGTATAATGCAGGAGAATCTGAAATTATTGCTGAAATATATAGTTGATTCTTTCTGGGACCAGCTAGTGAAATTTGAGTATTTGGTTTCCATTCACTCACTGAAAGTGAAATATGAGCAGGTATGTTCCTCTTGCATTTACCTACTTCTTGTCCAAGCGCATAGTTTTCAGCTTACATGCTTGTTTGCAGTGTTTGGATAATGGTGGGACAAAAGGTACTGCTAATGTGACTGACCCCCGAAGACGAATTGATGAGCGTGCTCTGGAGAAAGAAGAGGAAGACTACTTTAATGAGGACAGGTATGTATCTTTTTTCATAAGTATTGTAGGAGGTTTTATACGACTAGCTTGGAGTCTCTTGACTTTTTGTGATTTGATCAGTGACGAGGAGGATACAACCTCTGCATCCATTTCACATAATCAGAAAGGGCAGCAACAACAACCTATTTTATCCAATGGAGTTGCTGCAAGCTACTCACAGTTAAGGTATACTTGTTTTTCTTTGTATTTTATTAGTCCAATTTTCTCTAGATCATCTTCTGTTAAGTAATGCATCTGTCTTGATTTTCAGTCCAAGGTCTGGTGGACTTGTTGATTATGATGATGATGAGGATGATGAAGATTACAGGCCACCACCAAGGAAGCAGCCAGAAGCTTCTGAAGACGATGAAGGGACAATGGAGTCTCTCAGGCTGAAAAGGAAATTGCCCCCAAAGGATAAGGAGCCCGAGCTTGTGAAGAAACAGAAGTTGTCTAAGAATTCAAAATCAAAAGATAGTGTTTTTACTGCCTTGTGTTCAACATTGAGCCAGGCTGTGCTACCTGGTAAAAAAACTGCAATCAACATTCCTACAGGTCCTTGGACAATTGATGGGAGGATGAGCTCAAGTGAGGAAAATCAAGAAAAGGAGCCGAGTGTTTCTAGAAGCTGCTCTGAGAATAGCAACACAACAGCTGAAGAGAACCATGTAGAGAAAGAAACTGCTGCCTCTATAAACTTCTCTGATAGGTTGCATGGCACTTCAGATAATGGACAGTTGGGTGGCGAGGAACATCCATTGGTTTCACCAAAATCCTCGTCAGAGATGGCTGTAAATGGATCTTAAGCTTTTATAACCATATAGAGGAAGGCAGATTGTTTGTGCTATTTGACCTATGGATTTGCTGGTGGCAAAGTGGTTGCTGTGCGTACGCTGAAGCTGTGAGACAAGAATTCTTTCTACAAGGGGGGTAAGTTCTGATTATGCATTCTGTTGAGGACATGTGGAGATATTGTACAGTGCCACTGAGAGGCGGGAAGATATTAATACAGCAACTTGGATCTGCTCCTATGCTTTGGTTGGCTTTTTCGGGCTTTGAGCATAGTAGTTGTTGCTTTTGTGTAACATTCACCAGCGATAATTCTCATGTTTTCGTTTCCTTCTCACCAATTTTTACCTCTTCCAGCTCATTTTTCATAATTTCTGCCAGAGGGTCCTGGGTGGGAGGGGGGTGGGGTTGATACTGTTATCATTTTTTCCTTTTTTAAGTTATATCAACTTCTTGATAGAGGGCGCCAATATCCGCCCTACACAGGTTTTACTCTTCTGTTTCTTTTTTACCCCTCTTTTTATGGTGGATGTGATTAAAGTGATATGTGCAGTGAGTTTCTAGGGCCAATTTTTCACAAATGTAGTTGGGAGAAACATCATCCGTTGTAAATCTGTATTGAACTGTTAACGTATGCATTGGACTTCCCATGCAGTTCTGTCATCGGAACTGGAATTAGGTTGGTTAGTTTTCCCCTAGATCTCTTTAGTTGTGTATTTTGGCTTTGCCTATTATGCCGCTCTTATGAGGTAAAACTATAGTTTTGTTTCTGCTTGACCTTTGGCAACTTTCCCGTCCATCGTTTGATAGTATTTGCGGGGGCATATTCCGTCTTTCCTTCCGTTTCTTTAGGGACAGCTACCTAACTGCATGGTGTAACTTTCTCCTTTCTAAATGTTTTGGTGAACGCAATGGAATTACCGGCACTATTGTGGAGTGGTATAGGTGGCAGCCATTACTCAATTTCATTATGCATGGGGTGATCGGCCGTGCCAGATATACAAGGATAGCCCTCGTGTGCGAGTGCGGAACCCTCCGAATAATGATAGTTGCATTTATACATCTTAGACATTTATATTGATCAGATGCTGCATGCCATTTGATCCGACTGAAATTCGAATTTACGATTATAATATTTAGTGATGAGTTATTTGAGTATCCCTTTGAACAGTGTAAATTTTACAGCATATATATGTGAAAAGGTAAAGTGTGGTAGATATTTGAAAAAAGAAAAAAAAACAAAAAAATGTTTTAATTCACTACGCGTTTAGCTGAGAAAATCTGGAAGTTGTGTCGTCGTATTATGTACAATATCTACAAGGATTACAAGGCAAAGTGATAAACACTTTATACTGTTAGTGGGTCTTTATTTTATTTTACATGTTAAACTAATACTTTACATGATTTTTATTTTGGATCTTCTGGTTCCTATCACTGAATTATTGTCGTGAGGGTTATGGGATAATTTGGTCTTTGTCTAGTTAAGGCAAACAAAGTGGGTCGTAGTCTTGGTATTTAAATCAACGGGTGCCTAATAACCGACTACACTGAAAATCTAATTGTGAAATTTGAAATTCAGACTTCCAAAAATGTATATTGAATAATATGCTTTTCTTTAACAAAACTCTGCTTTTTTCACCATCAAACTCTTTGATTTAGTTTCATTATTAAATTTTAGTTAATTTTTAGTAGAAGTAATATCTTTCTTTTATTAATGAAGTTTAAAAAAAAAATTAAATTTTTTTTTAATTATGTTTTATTGTGTTAAGTAAGATATTTATTATGTGTTAAATGTATTCTTATAGATAATTAACAAGGGAAAAGATGAGATGTTTGAATAAGGAACAAGAAACAAAAAGAAAGATTTTGATGTTTAGTGATTAGTTGCTTACTTTTGGATGATTAATCATCTAAACCAAATATTTTGAGTAAAAAGTGCGATTAATCGTCCACTTTTAGCTTATTGAACGCCCATGAAGAAAAATACATTGCATGCCACCGATTAGTCGATCAAAAATTGGACAATTAATCTATCAAAGAAAAATTGACACATTTTAGGGTTTCATATATAAATGAAAGAAAATGGATTTTGGGCCATTGAGAAACAATCGGAGGAGTCATTCCACCTTGAAATCTAGGAGATTTCTTCAACTTTTTCTTGATTATTCTATGGAGTTTGCTTCTCTTCTTTGTTTTTCTTTTATTTTCTTCAAGTGTAACTAAACCTCTTAATTAGGGTGACGATGAATCTTATCTTTGTATGATGTAAACTGGTTTTAATGTTTAATTCAAGTTTATATTTGATGATTCAAGTATTTATTTCTTATCTTACTGCTTTTCTTGACTTTGTCAATTTTAATTTGATATTAAGGTTTATATATGATTTGAAAAAATTGTGCATGAGCTTGGAGCTTGAAATAAACACCATAATTCCTCTAACATCTAGGAATAGGTGTTGTGAGTTGTGTGACCTTGCTTTTGATTCCTTTACTTGTGGTAAAGCCTTCTCTAATTACGGTTAAATTAATGGATTAATTAACTCTAATTAGTTTGAAGAGAATTAATATACTAAGGAATTATATATTAGTTAACTTTGAAAATTTGGACATGAATCTTGAAATATAACTTGGTTAAGCTAGTTTGTGAATTTGCATCGAAAAAAATGATCAAATGAAATTGGAATCCTAACATTCTGATCTCATTGTTTTCATCCATTCCTCTTACAAGTCAAGTTTGCTCTTATTAATCGTAGTAATTTCTTGTCAATTTCGTTATTCTTAGCTTTGCATGAAATTGTTTCTGTTTAATGTCTTTAAAGCTTACTTTAACTATGGTTTATCATCGCTTAAATAGTATTAATTTAGCGAATTTAATGCTTGACACATATAATTCTTAAAAAACGATATTTACTCATTCATTATAATACTTTTGCGATTTGATATATTTGTCATGTTGAGTAACATATATCCCAATATCAAAGTTTTTAGTTTTTTCAATAAATAAATTACACATTTTTTTAGATTTGTAGAAAGAACTCAATAAAAAAAAAATACTCTAATTCGATACTTCGTTTTGTAAGCTGCAGAAGATGACTCGGTCGTAAGCACTAATCCCTAATTAGTAGCTAGAGTTAGTAGTGGCAGTGAAGGAAAGGGATGGGAGCTGAATCCAACCTCATCATAGGATTTTGAGTGTCAAATCTGTTGCAAATGGGTTGCCACCAAGTTCGCATTCTCGTTGTTTAGCGGAACAGCCACGTGTGACTCATCTATACACGTGTTCTCTAACCCACTACTCTTACGTTACATTACATACATACATTTCCCTGGTTTTCTTCGCTCACTTTCTTTCTTTGTTGCCATTATTACCAATCACTTCCTTCCTTCTGCATTCCTTTTTTATCTTTCTCTTATGGAGTGAATCAGAGAGGATTTGAACCATACATTGAGCATTTGGAATATTATCGACCGCTAAGTAATTGTCAGGAAGCAGCAGTAAATAATAATAAAGATGAACATCAGCAGCAGCAGTAACTTGGAGACCCGGTCTCTGCTTGATGAACTTTGCAACTTTGATAAAGGGGGACTCTTCAACCTTGGTCACCCTCTTCTCAACCGCATCGCTGAGAGCTTCGTCAAAGCTGCTGGGGTACAGTATATATATATATATATACACCCTCGTAACCCTTTTGCTCTTTCTGTTTCTTCTGCATGCATGCATGTGCAATCAATCTTTCATTCTTATGCTAACTCTCTCTCTCTCTCTCTCGTGGCTTGTTGATCTTGTCTTCCTTCATCTTCTCTTCCAGATAGGAGCGGTTCAAGCTGTGTCCCGTGAGGCTTATTTCACAGCCGTTGAAGGTGCAATGCTTCCCCCCCACTTCTTCTTTTTCAAGTTTAGTTTTGTAAAAGATCATTATAAATTACATGAAGATCTGGTTAATTAAAGTTAGATTTGATTGGATTTGGAAGTGTTGAATATGTTTCTCTAGTATCTAAAAGAAAGTTAATTTTTTATTTTTATTTTTTAATTTAAATGACTCTTTGTTCTCATGTATTTGTTGGCCCATTTTGGAAACTAATCAGTATTATTTAGTAATTACCATGGTGCATTGCTGTTCGTGATATGGATTTATAGGTACCGGGGTTGATAAGAGTCGCGGTCTACCACCAGAAATTTCAGGTGGCAAGAAACATGGATTGCCAGGTCTGAGAGGTACGTGCTACACCCTTGCTAGCCCCATTGATTCGTATAAGTTGGAGTTTTTAATAACTATTTTGCATTACGATTTGATTTTTTTCCCCCTTCAAATGAAGTGTGGGAATATGAATATTTCAAAGGATTGAAGTTGCAAGTATACTGAACCCCCCCCCCCCCCCCAAATCCGCCAAAAAACAACAAAAAAACTGTGCCCAATATTTTTATGAGACCAATCCCTTCATTGTTCTACTGAATTTAAATGGTGCCCGGCAGGGGAGGGAAGCTAAAAGTTGGGAAAATATTAATATTTTGTTCTTTTGATTTTGTGCATTCAGGAGAGACCAGCAGCAAATCCCTTGAGACCATGGTGAGTTTATAACCTTATAGCATTATATATACTTTTCCCACCAGAACTCTTCAAAGCCTGGTGTTCATTATGGCCTTAATGGTCCACAAGTGAACTTGTAATGTCAATCTGAGACAAATTAGGTGAGTTTTTTTGTCATACTTTATATTTTTTCCATTAACTCTGTTGCCTTTTTTTCTTAGGTGAAGAACACCGGGAAAGAGTCCTTACAATGGGGTAATGATATATTCCTTCTACCTAGCTAGGACACCATTTGCTTATGTTATACCAATATCTGAATTTTCTAATGATTAGTGATTGTTTTTAGTTGTGTAATAACTTACATTTGCCAAAGTTGCAAGCCAAATTGAGTCTAACTACATTTTGTACTTTTCTCATGCTCATGTTCTGTCATGTTCTGTGTTTACTCTATTCGATCAAGCGCTTTTCTTCGGCTTCAATGAGAATTGTCTATAAAACTTCGAGAATTACAAAATTTTGAAGGCAAAATTTCCCTATGTGGACGTTTGACCCTTAAAGATTCTTCTGAATTGCAGGATTGGCTGCAGGAATATATTCAGGTCTTACATATGGGCTGAAGGAAGCTCGTGGTGCTCATGACTGGGTAGTGCTTTTTTTCTGCGTTATTACTTGGCTTTGAATTAGACCTCAACCTTAATTCTACCTTACACTTAAATGTTTGACCTTAACTCATGTGGCAAAACAACTCGTCGCAGCTTGCACTCTTAAGTAGTGCAAACAATAACTGCTTATTACCAAGCCTTGAAGATTAATAAATTTTGGGATATTTTAATCTTTTCAATTACTTGGTCCCTTCTTGTGGACTATTTTTTCCTCTATAATTTTCAATCTATTTTCAGTTCATCTGAATGTCAAAAATGGAGTCTTCCTCACTTTTTCCGGCATTTTAATTTTGCTTACCATAGTGCCATATGCTCTATTTCTGGTATTCACGACAACAGTTGCATCATCATTTATTCTGTTTGACGCAGAAAAACAGTGCTGTTGCTGGAGCAATCACTGGGGCGACACTTGCTCTTACATTGGAAAACTCCACTCATGAACAGATTGTGCAATGTGCTATCACTGGAGCCGCCATCTCCACTGCTGCAAATCTTCTCACTGGAATTTTCTAAATGGGTGCCCTGTCTGTTCTTTTGAGATTAGTAACCTTTTTTTCTTCTGAATTGTGACAGTTACTGGTACATATTTGAGATGAACTTACAAGTATTTCCTTTTGAATTTTTAGTGATCATTGATGACTTCCTTGAAAGGTTTTTAAATTCTTGCGGTCTTGCCTAAGTAAGCCTATTTTATCGTTAATAACTCTTGATTTACTAGATTAGAAAAAGAATCTACACTTGACAATCTTAATATGGAAAAATTTGAAGCTTTTTTGCATTGATTAGCAATTTGCCTTCGCATATATCCAATTGTTCTCTCTGCCAATTGGGTTCTATAAATTTGAAGTTGAATATTTGTGGTATCATTTTAGAATGAGACACACTTAACTGTACATACTTCACATACATGTCTCAGTCAAAGGTGACTTAAAGAGGTTATCGTGAAACTATACCGTGATTCAGTGAATGCTAAGCTTGAGTTTGGTTTGAAACCATGTAGAAGCCCGGTTGCTGCATCAGCTTATGGTGCAGCCCATATCTTACCCTTTGCTTGGTTGCATGAACTTCATGTACTGAAGGTGTCCCGAGTTAATAGTAACTATTTTGACTGAACTATAAGGGTGATCATTGTTAGAGCGAAATAAATCAGATCCACTTGACCAGTGTTCTCATTAAAAAAAAAAATTGACTAGTTGTATGCTTGATATATAGTCTTGGTCACTTGGGACATGGTTCTAAATTTGGATTCTGATCAGCAGATGTTCTAATGAGCTTAGGGACATGGCAATATATTCTTCCATATATATTCCACAAGGAAAAATATAAACTATTTAATACAAATTAATAGAAAGAAAGATGCCACGTTTACCTAGAATAAAATAAGGAAGAAAACTAACGATTGCGGAAGAAGAACGCTTCGCTTCAAAGACAAAGATTCTTTTTATTGTATAACTGCATGAGCATCTTAGTAGGAATAATACTAAATACACATATTTTACACACACATTACCTTGGTTTTAAAAACATTACTTCTGTACAGTTTTTAGCAGTTGGTGTCATTTTATTTTTTACACATCTATATTTTAGTGAGGTGATGTAATTACAAGCGATGTGAATCAAGAATTTTCTTCTTAGGAAAATGAGCTGCATAGAGAAGGCCCTTTCTGTTACCTTCACTGAGAGTAACACTCTCCATATATGTATTCCACGCAACCCCACCTTTGTAGTTTGAGAGTTACGGATTATGCTATATGCATTGTAGACGAATGTTCCTTAATGGGAAAGTGGGGTTAGTAACTACGTTGAACGAATTCCTCTAGGCGATTCTGGTGAGATTGTGTTGCGCAAAACCAAGAATTGCAAAGGCTGTCAAATTGTGGACGCTTGGACTGCTGAATACTCAGTAGGAAGAACAAGCTGTGAACTTGGTTTAACCAAAACCAATCGCAACAAGCATGATGAAGAGTTGACCATGCACCTGGTGTCCTGGTCCAGCAAACGACGACGTTGATCTTGAGATGGACGTAAGAGTTGAAGATGATGTTCTTGTGTCTGACCTTACTCTCAATGGACCTAGCTGCTTGGTGCAACTTCGTGAGGGTAAAACCCCTCTTGCACAAGGTGGTGTTATCAAGTCCTCATCGTTCTTGTATGGGCGTGACAATGATGACAGAAAGGGTCTCATTGTTATTTTAAGGGGCAAAGAGAAGCGATGACGATGGAGAGTGGCCTTACATGCATGTTCTTCAGATGTGGGTCTCTATGTTGTGGCAAAGATTAGCAATGACGACGGTGAAGGTTTGAGTGTTCAGCTAGAGAAGCCTGTCACACAACACAAACGTTACTTGCTGTCCATGTTTAATGATGTCAAGAGAACAGGGTGGAGACCTAATCCCAGTTATGATTGTGCAATTGTGCATTCTTCCCTTATTTCTTCCAACCAAAACAAAAGTAAAGTCCCGGTGCTTTGCTTTGGGGGCAAAAACAATAACATACTCTTTCCCTCCAACTCCTTTAATTACCTTTCTATTTGTTACTTTTAATTCTACATAATTGAATTAATGAACACATGAAGGGTAATTAAAGGAGTTGAAGAAAATGATTAAAGGAAAAGAGTTGAACCAAGTTTTGTTCAAAATAATAATCCTGCAGCCAAACCAAATGGTGATGATCCTTTTTATTATAGCATGAGTGGCTAGCAAAATGTCTCGTCCGTTATAAGCACAAGTGGATACACTAACGGCAATTATAACGGTTCTCTCGTATTTGAGAACAGCCACATCTGGTTTGACTATGGCTGGAAAAATATTTGGGAGTTACCAGAAAATGTGGTTTGGGTCTATAGTAAGTAAATAAACAGCTTTGTCATTGCTTGCTTTTTAAATCATACAGTGCCAGTGTTATCATAGTGTACTATTATAAGTTATTCTACGCAATAATAGTGTACTGTAAGTTTTAAAATCTTTGCATAAATTCATTAAAAAAATATATATTTATTGTCTATCCAAAATACAGTCACTATATGTTTATTCTATATTCGCATGAAAAGAATGTCAAATCATGTTATATATGATTGTAATATTCACGCGAGATATAAAATAAATTTGTGAATAAATTAAAAAAAATTAAACGTATAAAAATTAGACGAATAACAAGATTGAAAAAAATATCTTTGTATAAATTAGTTTCTTATGTGCATTTAAGAATTTCTGACCAACATATATCCGTAAAAATTGGTTCTATAGTAAAATCAATCATTTATTATTTTTTAAAATCAAATGTTTTTAAAATCAATTATATTTTTAAAATGTAGAAAGTAGTAGAGGTGCGCATCAGAGAAAGAAGAAGAAAAGAGGAAAAATGAAGGAGGAAGATGAAGACACGGTAGGAAAAAGGAAGGAGAAGGGGGAAGAAGAGAAGACGGAAGGAGTAGGAGGAGAACGGAAAAAGAAGAGGTAGAAGAGGTAGAAGAGGAAAAGGCAAAGAGAATGAAGAGAGGGAAAAAAAAAGAAATGAGAAAAATGAGAAAAATATTAAACTTTTAAAAATTTTAAATTGTCTAAGAATGTGTGTAGTCTTATAAAAAAATAATAATAAAAGAAATATATAAAAACCGACATAAAAAAAATTAAAGTACAATAGTCTTTAGACTTATTTTTTATGCAATAATCATTGCACTTTATTGAAACCTTATATAACAACGATTACCTGAAAAATTATGTGTGAGAAGCCGGTGAGGAGCAATTTTCTTCTACAAAGATTGAAACTGCATACAATCAATTCAACGTTCTGCAAGGATAATAAGGTCGCTACAAGGATAATTCAACATTCTGCAAACATACAAAAGTAAGAAACGGTGTGGGAGAAGGTTTTCACTTTTTCTCACTTTATTGGTTGCTATATGGCTATACGTTTGTATTTTAAGATAGTGAGATATAACAAGTATCATATACTTGGAACTATTTACAAGAGCAAACCATGTGTGATATAATGAGCCCTCTCTTCATATGATGAAGAAGTAAGACTTATCTTATTAGAAAAAATAAATAAATCATTCAAAACATACCCAACTAGATAATTTGAGAATAGGCACATTTTGTTTGACTATAATAGGAAATTAATAGGTTTGGACAGTTTGTAAACATGGTTTGGGATCTATAGTGCAGTTAACACACAGCTTCGTTATATCATTAGCACTGATTTACTTTAAAAACTATATAGTTAAACAATTATATTATTTGTACACCCATTTTTGATATCTATAGGATGTAGTGATCAATGAGATAATAAGTAGTGATTTGAATTATTCGTATATAGTAACTTTTTTCTATTACATATAGTGAGTTAAAATTAGAATTCAATAGATTTTATACAAAGATCATTATTTATTTTAGAAGTGTTTACCACTTACTAATGAGACACACTTTTCAATACAAATCAAAGATGTGGTGATCAATAAAATCATAATTAATGATCTTTATTACTTATGTGATGACCTTATTCTATTCTCCTTAATTTAACTTAATTAGAATTTATCTTATCTAATATAAGAATTATCATTTATCTTAGAGACATTTACTGCATCTTATGAGTGTTGTATAAAAAAAAAAAACATTTTTGATAGTTAAAAAGTAGTTTTACCAAACAAAGATTACAGTAAGAAAAGAATTTTATTGATCAGTTGACATCATAATAAAAAATACTTTTTAATAGAAAATTTCATTTGCCGTAGTTAATAATACATGAAATATATGACTGCGGATTTGCATATATCTACTTGATTGGGCTGCATGAATATCGATCAACTTCGGTTTTAATTTGGACAACACGAAGGACAACAGAATATCTTTTTTTGGCGTGAGTATAACTAATAGATATTCGTATTCTTTACTCGATATAGAAGAATATTTATCTCATCCAAAAGGAACATCGACCCTATATTATCATGATAGAATCATAGAAGTATAAAACTCATATACAAGATTTGATATTCGTTTTTTTAACATATCTTCTTTTACTTACGTTAGATATTTCAATAAAATTTAAGAAAAAATGGTTATCATGTCCCACATTGGAAAAATTCGTAATGTGAACTTGGAATAAGATATTTTTCTTTCATTATATCATTGAATGTATAATACACCAATTATAATATTAAAAATGTTATAAATAGAATAAAAGAGAAGATAAAAAGAGATCAAGACAAGAAATACAAGCACTACAAGTCTAATTCTTTATGAACTAGTTATGTTATCAAGTCTTCTTCTTCTCATTTCTTTATGAGAAATCATGTTTTTATATAAGACTCCAAATATAAATAAAGAGAGGATTTTACACTTCTTCATAATGTATAGGAGTTATTACACCATTATTATGAACAGTAAAGGTTATAACTACTAATCACACTAATGACCCTTTATCACTTTTAATACCTAATGAATATAATTATCCACCACATGCAAAATATGCATGTTTTACAATATTTTTCTTTGCATGAATATAATCCTATGAATATGCCTCGTTAAAATATTGTTAAAAAAAATTCAATGGGATAAAAATTTAGCGAATGAAAAAGAGTATAACATTTATAGGTAACTTACTTACCTTAAAAAATACAATCAATCATAAAATGTCTTTAAGTCTGCGCACATTGTAATTCTTATGACTCTTGAACATCCATCTTTAATATTATTCATAACATTCCTCCTTGGATGTCCATAAGAGATGTGTCTCATTAAAATCTTATTAGGAAAAACTCAATGGGAAAAAAAATTTAGCAAAGAAAAAAAAGTACAATATCTTTTACATGAGATACTGAGGAAATGAAAATGCCAAACAAATGGAGGAGAAGCACTTTAATCCCTATTTATAAGAATAAGGGAGATATACAAAACTGTGCAAATTACAGAGGAATTAAGCTCATGAGTCATATCATGAAGTTATGGGAAAGAGTAATTGAACGGAGATTAAGACAAGAAACTCATATTTCAAAGAATCAATTTGGTTTTATGCTTGGAAGGTCAACCATGGAAGCAATCTATCTTCTACGAAGATTAATGGAAAGGTATCGGAGGAAGCAAAAAGACCTACACATGATTTTCATTGATCTGAAAAAAGCCTACGATAGGGTACCGAGAGAGGTCCTGTGGAAGGCTTTGGAGAAGAAAAGAGTTCGTATCGCCTATATTCGAGCAATCCAAGATATGTATGATGAGGCTAAAACTAGTGTGAGAACATAGGGTGGGATCACAGAAGATTTTCCTATAACTATAGGACTGCACCAAGGGTCAACTTTGAGTCCATATCTTTTTACCTTGGTCTTGGATGTGCTTACTGCGCATATCCAAGAGCCGGTGCCACAGTACATGCTTTTTGCAGATGATATAGTCTTAGTTGGAGAGTCGAGAGATGAAACAAATGGGAAGCTAGAGCTATGGAGACGAACTTTGGAAGAACATGACCTTCGTCTAAGTAGGAGTAAGACGGAGTATATGTGAACACCCAATTTTGACCGGGCTTAAAAATTAAAAAAAAATATTAAAAAAATTAAATAAAAAATAAAAAATATAAACAATAAAAATAAAAAATATAAAAATATAAAAATAAAAAATAAACAAACCTACTCCTCACATAATCACCCATTCCATTGTCAGTTTGTGATCACTCACTCCATTATGTGTAACCACTCCACTCCATTATCACCTGGCGGCACCCACTCACCATCATTTTCCTTCTCATCTTATTCTCCCTGATTCCTCATTTCTCACCTACTGACAATCATAAACACTCCCCAAGGACCAATAGCACAGAATAGCAACCCACCATTATCACCAACAGCAAACACCACTATATCACGATCCTCTTCTTCTACCACCCCATCTCCCACACCTTCATCATCACCTTCACCACACGTCACTTGGAGCCGCTCCTCCACGCACGACCACCGGCCTCCACTGAGCTCACCAGAATCAGAACCGGAAGCCGCGCGACCGCAGCCCACAACGAACCCGGTCAACCAGTTCGACCCAGATCCGAGCACCACCAGTTTCGACGGCCAGCATATCACGTCGTCGCTCACGAACTAGATCCGGCCTCCTGTAGAGCCGCCGTATTTAGAATCGGAAACCACTCCACATCAAGTCGTCGCCGGACTCGGATCGTGCCGCCCTCGCACCGGCAACACCTCCTTGCCTCCGAGCCACGTAGAACCCGGATCCGCGCCACCGTGTCTCTGCCCCTGCTCACCGCCGGCCGCTGGTTGCTCCATCGGAGTCCTCTGGTGGTTTGTTGTGAAATATCACAGAAAGAAAAAAAAATACAATACCCCCATTATTTGCACCGTAAGCAGCTTTCTATTTTTTTGAATTTCACTTTTTTTTTTCTTTTTTTCTTTTTTTTTCTTTTTGTTTTAGGTAAAAAAAAATGAAAAAAGGATTAAAAAATAAAAGAGATATGTAAAAAAAAGGGAAAATGACAAATAAGAAATAAATAAAAAAGGAAACATAAAGTAATTAAAATTTTTTAAAAAGGAATAAAAATGGGTTACCTGAGTTGCGACAGCTTGCTAACCCTTATATTTTGTAAACATCTGAGTTGCGACAGCTTGATGATTTACATTTTTTTTAAGTTAAATTGCTAATTGATAATCTTAAATAAAAATTTCGTAACAAACTCGATAATCAATGGGTGACGTCTCTAGCGCGACGCGAGTTTCACCTATTTAATCATTAATTTGAATAACTGAGCCGCGACGGCTTGTTGATTCAAATTTCTCAAATTTTTTATAAAATCAACCAACCCACACTTATTTTATAGAGAACTACGTAACTTTGAGTTCCCCATTGCACCAAGGGATACGTAGGAGCAGAATTTCATTTCTGTCAAGCCAAATTTAAATTTTCACAATTTTGTGGTTTCGCTTTTTAGTTACAATGTTTGCAAAAAAGGGGTAAAATAAATATTTTCAAGGATTGTCAATAATTTGCACAATTAATCTAAGGTACCGTCTTAGGACGGGTGCGTTAGGGGTGCAGTGGAATTAAGTTTCCACCCTTCCCTAAGCATAACCGACTCCCGAATCCAATCTGGTTCTAAAGACCATTTTCAAAGAAAGGTTTTCCAATTTTTCCAAATTCAAATAAAATTGGTGGCGACTCCATTTTCTCAATGTCATATTTCTAAACGCATTCGAGTTGCTGTTTCCCCGCCGCGATCCCGGTCGCGACAGATGGCGACTCCGCTGGGGAGTTTTGGAGAGTCAAGCCTGTCGTTGTTAGTTGTGCAAATTGTTAATAAATTTCATTTATTTATTTTACCCTTTTTTATCCTTGTTTTTGTTTTCTTTTTGTTTGTAAATGGGCTTTATTTATTTTGTTCTATGTAAATATTTGATAGCGTTATCCCTGTGTTTGTTTTGACCTGATATACTTGTATATAATTTATACTTAATTGTGCATAATTGTTGAAACCTTAGGATAGATGATTGTTGCTTGGTTATTGTATATATGTTTTTGCAGATTGGGGGGGTAGTTTCTTTTTAAAATTTTTGTACAGGTTTGTATGCTCCCTCACACACACACTACACCTACATGTTTATCACACACATTCGAGTGAGGCCCTATACCCGGGTCTGAGTGAATCTTAAGTTAGGTAGAGGTTGCGTAGTGGTAGCCATTCTGGATGTACATCCTGTTTGGTTATCGCGAAAACCTCATCTAGAGTGCGCCTTTTTCATGAATGTCCCACACGTAGTTGGTTTACCCACTATTTCGTGGTCAACATTCTGAAATAGGACTTGGCTCTAGAGACCTTTAAAATAGAAGAGCCACCCTATGGAAGTTATCACGAACTAGAAAGACTCTTAGATCCTTAGGATGGATTTCCCAAGTTTAAGGCAACCTCATTAGGACACAAAGGGAGCGTACTTCTTCTTTCCTCATGCCATCCATTCTTGAAAAAAAAAAAAAAAAAAAAAAATAAATACATTTTTTACATTAAAAAAAAAAAAAACCTCATCTTGCCATATCTTGTGAGTTGTTCAGTCTTTTAATGTGACAAACCATGCTTGCGTCCCTCTTAAAAATTTCTTTTTCAAAAAGAGGAGATGAGTCATTATTAAAGGACCAACAACTCACTCACTCATTATTGCATCACTTGTCATCATTCTTCTCATCATGTTTTCTCAAAAAAATAAAAAATAAAAAAAGAAAAAAAAAAGAGACAGCTGTGTACCCGACAATGAGGTAGGTAGTGCCATTAAACTTTATTGGAAGCATGTGGAGACAACAACTGCGAAAATCTTGCAGTATGGATTTTATTGGCCTTCTTTATTCAAGGTCTGTTGCACCTTTTGCAAAAGTTGCGGAAATTGGTCAATAAAGTTTTACTTTAAGATTCTCATCCGCACCTACTCCTTAGAAAATTGAGATCTAGGTGGCGCGGTTCTCTTGTTGTCAAACACGTGTATCTTATAGGGCCATAGACATTGAGAATCCTAAGAATGGTAATACGCTTAAAGTTAATGGACCAAGACTCAACCATTTCTGGGACATCAAGTTGTTGAGTTCTCTGTGTTGCCGGTTAAATGGCGGATAATGGTACTCCGTGACTCTCAAGTCGGTTTGTTTTTCAGTTTCCCATAATAACTGATTTCTTCTCCTTTCAAAATGGAGGTCATTCTCTCAAATCTAAGAAAATATTTTCCTTCTCTTCCTCTAAATGCTCTGACAAAAGTCTATGAAGCTAGGTGTGAAAGACTGAGATTGTTAATGTATAAGGGCATCCCGAGAAGATATACGCTTGATAATCGAAGCAAAGGTTCGTTAGTGGTGAATCTTCGATTCATTTGTCCCATACATGCCTGGTCTCGGTAAAAGTTCATTTTCAAAAAGGAGAAGAGCAAAAAGAATGAAAGTTTGTTACAAGTGTGCACGATGGAATTGCAACACGCGATGTCACTCTTTGGGGATGGTTTCGTAAATAGAGAAGATAAAATATTCTTCATTAAGAATGGATCGAGTAAGGAGTCATTAGATAATATCTTATTGACTCTTGAGACGCATTCTTGCGGAGTTGTGCAAAGCGTGAACTTCTTAGTTTGTGGAATCTCTTCAAGGACGAGCAAGAGCGTTACGGTCTTGGGAATCGACTCAAAAAGACCTGTTTGCCAATTTATAAGAAAATTGGATGGGAAGCTTATCCTCGACTCATAGAAGGCGTTTAAGCCGTTTCGGACGTGAAACTGCAGAGGAAGATGTGAGCCACAATCACAACAACATGTATATATTATCTTGTACAAAGAAAAAAAAAAGAAAAAAAAAAGAAAAAAAAAAGAGAGAAAAAACCGAAAACTAAAAAAAAAAAAGGGCGAAACTTCGGTTGTACTTGGTCTTTAATTAGATTAGAGCCCCCCCCGTGGAGTGGCGACCCGTCATTGACTCGGGTGGACCTTCGCACGCCGGTCGGTAAATAAGGTTCGTGTGCCATGCTCTGCAGAGAGAGCGCGCAAGCATTCCTGTGTTTTAACCAAAGGCTCGCTTGTTGATGGACGTAAAGAAGCGTCCGTGTTTGCATTCTCGCGTGACAATGCCTCGACCCGAATCCTATGATTTAATGCCATGGGCTCTTCAACACTCTCTCCTTTGCCGTGGTTGTTGGTGGTAGGCATGTCGATTTACGCACTTTAATTAGTGGCGTCGTAGCTCAATCCAAAATATCCCACAAGCGGGAGGGAGAAGAATGCCCAGATTGGCTGAGCCGTCTTGGTATTACTTGCACTCATGACGCGCAAAGATAAAGATCTGCCATGAAACCCGTACATAAAGGTATGTAATCATTTGTTATCTTTGTATGATTTTGTTGAATTTTGGTTTTGGACATGACGATCTTTTGGATGGGATCCTTCGGGGTTTCTAGACTTCTTTACCCTGATAATTTTCTTAAAAAAAAAAAAGAGTTAAAAAAAAAGAAAAAAAAAAAGTTTAAAAAAAAAACACAAAAAAAAAAAAGAAAAGATTTTATGTTTCTTAAATTCAACCTTTTCTCGACAACAAATGACCTACCTTTCTAGGTGCAATTATTTCCTTTCCATTCTTTTTCTTATTTAAACACTCCATTTTCTCCTTCATCTTCAACTCGAAACACTCAAAGAGAAGAAGGGTATAGAATGGGGCCTCGCTATTCGTAACCTAAAAAATGTCTGTGTTTTTTGTGGGTCGAGTTATGGGAAGGGATTAGAGTTTAAACGCAGCTAGCGCTCTTGGTCGATCACTTGCTCGCAAGGAATATTCATCTTGTATATGGGGAGGTTGTCGTGGGTTAATGGGGGCTATTTCACTTGTCATTTTATAGGAGGCAAAGTTTTAGGTGTTATTCCTAAACCTTTAGCTGAAAGTAACATCACTGGCAAGACAGTTGGAGAAGAAATTCATGTAACATCCATGCATGGACGCATGAAAATAATGGCTGACAATTCTGATGCATTTCTTGTCTTACCAGGTGGTTTTGGTACTTTGGAAGAAATTTTTCAAATTGTTTCTTGGGCTGAACTGAACATCCACCATAAACCCATTGGTCTGTTGAATGTTAATAATTTCTTTGACCTTTTGTTATTTTTTCTTGACAAAGTCATGGAACGTAAATTTATCACTCCTTCTAAGAAGACAACTTCTTATCTCTGCCTCCACTATTGATGAGCTCATTGATAAATTGGAAGCTTTTGAATATGTACCTGATAAGGTATTGGCTCAGATAGATTGGTCAATAGGAAGCAGCGAAGGAAGTAACAAGAAAAGCAAGCTAGATCTGACACTTTCTCTTTAATCGGTTTGATTTTATTGTACTTTGTTTCTGTTTAAATTTGTGTCCGCTTTCTCCAGCAGGTAATTCTATCCTTTACTCATCTATATTTTAACATTAAGGACAATGTTATGATCTGGTTGGGGGAAAAGATTGTTATGCAAAAAAAAAAAAACAAACAAAACAAAAACAAAAAACAAAAAACAAAAAAAAAATAATAAAAACAAAAAAAAAACCAAAAAAATTCAAAAAGTGTGTTTGTTAATATGTTTGTTGTGTTTGTCATCAATTAACAACAAAAGTAAATAGGGATGGCAGAGTAAGGAGTATTTTTTTATCTTGAGACGCATCTCAATTGGTGGCAGAGTAAGGAGTAGTAGGGTAGTAATTAGTATTAAATTGTGGAAGTACTAAAGTTCTATTCACTTCTTATCAGGGTCCGATGCAGCACTGACTGTGTGCTTCTTTTCTACTGGGCGTTGATTTCACTTCTTATCAGGTTGTTTTGCTCTTTTCTATATCTCTCTCTCACATTGAGGACAATGTTATGATCTGGTTGGGGGGAAGGATCGTTGTGTGCCTAAATATAAAAAAAAAAATAAAAACAAAAACAAAAACAAAAAAAGGTGTGTGTATTGTGCGTCTTTTCTACTGGGCGTTGATTTCACTTCTTATCAGGTTGTTTTGCTCTTTTCTATATCTCTCTCTCACATTGAGGACAATGTTATGATCTGGTTGGGGGGAAGGATCGTTGTGTGCCTAAATATATAAAAACAAAAAAAAAACAAAAACAAAAACAAAAAAAGGTGTGTGTATTGTGCGTCTTTTCTACTGGGCGTTGATTCACTTCTTATCAGGTTGTTTTGCTCTTTTCTATATCTCTCTCTCACATTGAGGACAATGTTATGATCTGGTTAGGGGGAAGGATCGTTGTGTGCCTAAATATGAAAAAAAAAAAAAAACAAAAAAAACAAACAAAAAAAAAACAAAAAAAAAGGTGTGCATGTATTAATATGTTTATATGTTTGTCAGTAATTTTCTAAACCAGTTAAGGATGGCAGAGTAGGGAGTAAATTTTACTCTTGAGACGCATTTTAGTTGGGGTAGATAACTAGTTTGTGTGGAAGTAGCAATTGAAATTCAGGAAAATTTGCATGATTGAGTAAATTGTCTTCTTTCTTAAAAATCATATGTTTGGTTATGGATGTTGAATTGGTGGACTGAGAATGATAGAACTATATCTTGTGAGATCTTGAGCCTAATGGATGGATTCAACATTTATGCCATTCTCTTCTTTCTTGTGTGATTTTCACTCATGATAATGATCACTCTAGAACTTGCTTTGATTCTTTTTGAGGCTACGTTCACTTGCATGCATGAACATGATTGAGGCCTTCTTTCTTAGCCAGTTTAGCCAAATAGTCAACCTTGCATATTTTCCTTTGCTTAACCCCTTTGAGCTTATTTGACCATTCTTTGTTTCTAACTCATTACGTGCCTTAAATGAAAAACCATGTTCTAACCCAACCTTAGGGAATAAGAGAGCATTGACTTTGTTATTTGATGAGTTCTTGAACAAGTGTGGGGGTGCATGTGCAGATTGGTTGTATATAAAAAAAAAAGAAAAAAAAAGAAAAAGAAAAAGAAAATATGTTTCTAAAAAAAAAGGGGGGGGGGAAAAAGAAAATATGTTTCTATAAAAAAAAAAAAAAGAGAGATTATTGCTACAATCAAAAGAATGCACCATGTGATATATTCATACCTAGAATGAGGGTGGATGATTGGAAATAACAGGAATAGAAGGAGAATGTTCAAGCCTAAAGGAATTCAATCTACCAATTGATCTTTAACAAAACATTAGTTAGATATTGGTCATTGTTCTGTATGAGAAAAAAAAACTAAGAAAATCGTGGGAAAGTTAGACTGAATGTTCTCAAACATCTTCTCCACTCTAACTGTATCATAATGCTCTTCTATTCTCTTTGGTATTTAACTTGACATATCCATATTACTTCCACCTTTACCTTTACCCCATTATAACCTTGAATAAAGTCCTCATGATTTGTGTATACATGTGTTCTGAGTAGTGGAGAAGTAGAAAATAAGCAAGCATATGGTAGTGAAATTTTCATGGGTCGAATTGAGTGAAACACCTACCTTTTAAACACTTGAGAGATTGAGAGTAAATTCTGTGAGGATCTATCATTCTTTACTCATGTTTTTCAATTGAAGTATCCTTGCTTGTTGATTTGAGATGTGAAGATGTGTTGCCTCATGAATGCTTGATTACTTGAATTATTAATTGATCTTCATTCTTAAATATTATTAGAAATTGAGTCTTTTAGAATGTTTAACTTTTGAGTCAGTTTTTTTTCTGTTTTGCCCAAGGACGTGCAAAAGAGTAAGTGTGGGGGGTATTTGATAATTAATGATGTCCAGTTATTGAGTCTTGACTGGGGCAAAAAAAAAACAAAACAAAAAAAAACAAAAGAAAAGAAAAAGCTCGAAAACTTGAAAGGGCGGCCTAAACAAAAGTTGAAAAAAAAACAAATAAAATGAAAAAGAGCCTGTTAGTCTGAAAACCTGAAGGGTCGGTCTAAACAAAAGTTAGGGCAAATGAATGGGCAAAATCTCAGAGGAAGTTGGCCTGAAACACCTTGAAAGGTGCACCCAAACTGGGGTAATTTTGAATTGCGTGTGATCAGCTACACAGGGGCAGTTTTGTTTGCATTTAGTTGGCCATACTGGGGCAAAAAAAAAAAATTTTGAAGGATTAAGGAGAACTTGTGTTGAAGGAAGTAGCAACGCAGACAAGGACTGAGTTATCAAGCAATTCCAGGGAATCAACTAAATGAAAGACAAGGTTAAACACTCGGGCAAAATTTTCTCTCAAGGAATCAGTCAAACAATGGTTCATCCCATTTCTTGAAAGGAGAGTTGAAAGTGAAAAAACAAAGAAAAAAGAAGGAAAGGAGAAGAAGAAGGAAAGAACCGAAGGGTCTAAGGAAGAAAGGCATGTGAATAAAGTTTGAGTGGTCAAAGCTTTCCAAAGTCGTCCTTGGTTCAAATGTTTTTCAAATAAAATTTTGAAAATAAGAAAAAATAAAAAGAAAGAAAAAAAAAAGAGAAAGAAAAAAAAAAAAAGAAAGAAAAAAAAAGAGAAAAGAAAAGAAAATGAGAAAAAGAAAATCTTTTGATCAAGATGCTTATCTCATTGTCATTTAAATTCTGGGACTCAGTTGCCCATTGTCTTTTAAATTCCGGGACTCAGTGGCCCATTGTCATTTAAATTTCGGGACTCAGTTGCCCATTGTCTTTTAAATTTCGGGACTCAGTTGCCCATTGTCTTTTAAATTTCGAGACTCAGTTGCCCATTGTCTTTTAAATTCCGGGACTCAGTGGCCCATTGTCATTTAAATTTCGGGACTCAGTGCCCATTGTCATTTAAATTTCGGGACTCAATTGTCCATTGTCTTTTAAAATTCGGAGACGATTGCCATTGTTTTTTAAAATTCAAAAGAAAATAAAAAAAAGAAGAAAAAAAAAAAAAAAAAAAAAAAGAAGAAAAAGAGAAAGAAAAAAAGAAAGAAAAAAAAAAAAAAAAGAAAAAAGAGAAAGGAGAAAAAGTAAAGGAAAAACAAAGAAAAGAAAATGAGAAAAATGAAAAAAAAAAGAGAAAAAAAAATCTTTTTGATCAAAATGCTTATTCCTTGTCTTTTAAATTTCGGGACGTCGATGCCCAATGCCTTTTAAATTTTTTGGGCTAAGCCCACTGTCTTTTAAATTCGGGCCCACTGTTTTTAAATTGGTCCAAGCCCATTCATCTTTTAAATTCTCGCCAAGCCCATCGCTTTTCAAATTTCGCTGCTTGCCAAGCCCACTGTCTTTCAAATTTGGGCCAAGCCCACTGTCTTTAAATTCCGGGCCAAGCCCATTGTCTCTTAAATTCTGGGCCAAGCCCACTGTCTCCCAAATTCTCGGGCCAAGCCCACCTCCTCAGTTTCTTTAAATTGGCCAAGCCCATCTTTTTCAAATTCGGCCAAGCCCATCGTCTTTCAAATTAAGCCAAGCCCACCGTCTTTTTTTAAATTAGGCCAAGCCCATGTCTTTTAAATTAGGGCCAAGCCCACTGCATCGTCTTTTAAATTCCGGGCCAAGCCCACCCGTCTCGTTTTTCAAATTCGGGCCAAGCCCATCGTCTTTTCAAATTGGACCAAGCCCATCGTGTCTCTTAAATTACCAAGCCAAGCCAATGTCTTTCAAATTCTCGGGCAAGCCCACTGTCTCTCAAATCACGGGCCAAGCCCATCGTGTCTCTCAAATTTCGGGCCAAGCCCACTTGTCTCTCAAATTGCAGGCCAAGCCCCAAGTTTTCAAATCTGGGCCAAGCCCATTTCTTAAATTAAAAGCTCACTCGCTTGTTTTTAAATTTTGGGCCAAGCCCATTGTCTTTAAAATTCGGGACTCGGTCGCCCATTTTTTTACTTTCGATTGAGCGCATCGGCTCCATGCATTCCAATTTCTTTTCATTGTTTTTACTTTGTTTTGCATTTATCCTTTCATGCATTGCACCGACAAAATTGAATTCATTTCTTTACTGTTTTCTTACGACGATAAAATGAAAAAACACAATTTTTCCTTTTATCTAATAAGAAACAAGTAAAGAACAGCTAATCAGAACACCCATTTTGACCTAGACTTAAAAATTAAAAAAAAAAATATTAAAAAAATTAAATAAAAAATAAAAAATATAAACAATAAAATTAAAAAATATAAAAATATAAAAATAAAAATAAACAAACCTACTCCTCACATAATCACCCATTCCATTGTCAGTTTGTGATCACTCACTCCATTATGTGTAACCACTCCACTCCATTATCACCTGGCGGCACCCACTCACCATCATTTTCCTTCTCATCTTATTCTCCCTGATTCCTCATTTCTCACCTACTGACAATCATAAACACTCCCCAAGGACCAATAGCACAGAATAGCAACCCACCATTATCACCAACAGCAAACACCACTATATCACGATCCTCTTCTTCTACCACCCCATCTCCCACACCTTCATCATCACCTTCACCACACGTCACTTGGAGCCGCTCCTCCACGCACGACCACCGGCCTCCACTGAGCTCACCAGAATCAGAACCGGAAGCCGCGTGACCGCAGCCCACAACGAACTCGGTCAACCAGTTCGACCCAGATCCGAGCACCACCAGTTTCGACGGCCAGCATATCACGTCGTCGCTCACGAACTAGATCCGGCCTCCTGTAGAGCCGCCGTATTTAGAATCGGAAACCACTCCACATCAAGTCGTCGCCGGACTCGGATCGTGCCGCCCTCGCACCGGCAACACCTCCTTGCCTCCGAGCCACGTAGAACCCGGATCCGCGCCACCGTGTCTCTGCCCCTGCTCACCGCCGGCCGCTGGTTGCTCCATCGGAGTCCTCTGGTGGTTTGCTGTGAAATATCACAGAAAGAAAAAAAATACAATACCCCCATTATTTGCACCGTAAGCAGCTTTCTATTTTTTTGAATTTCACTTTTTTTTTTCTTTTTTTCTTTTTTTTTTCTTTTTGTTTTAGGTAAAAAAAAATGAAAAAAGGATTAAAAAATAAAAGAGATATGTAAAAAAAAGGGGAAATGACAAATAAGAAATAAATAAAAAAGGAAACATAAAGTAATTAAAATTTTTTAAAAAGGAATAAAAATGGGTTACCTGAGTTGCGACAGCTTGCTAACCCTTATATTTTGTAAACATCTGAGTTGCGACAGCTTGATGATTTACATTTTTTTTAAGTTAAATTGCTAATTGATAATCTTAAATAAAAATTTCGTAACAAACTCGATAATCAATGGGTGACGTCTCTAGCGCGATCTTGAGTTTCACCTATTTAATCATTAATTTGAATAACTGAGCACGACGGCTTGTTGATTCAAATTTCTCAAATTTTTTATAAAATCAACCAACCCACACTTATTTTATAGAGAACTACGTAACTTTGAGTTCCCCATTGCACCAGGGGATACGTAGGAGCAGAATTTCATTTCTCATCAAGCCAAATTTAAATTTTCACAATTTTGTGGTTTCGCTTAATAGTTACAATGTTTGCAAAAAGGGGTAAAATAAATATTTTCAAGGATTGTCAATAATTTGCACAATTAATCTAAGGTACCGTCTTAGGACGGGTGCGTTAGGGGTGCAGTGGGATTAAGTTTCCACCCTTCCCTAAGCATAACTGACTCCCGAATCCAATCTGGTTCTAAAGACCATTTTCAAAGAAAGGTTTTCCAATTTTTCCAAATTCAAATAAAATTGGTGGCGACTCCATTTTCTCAATGTCATATTTCTAAACGCATTCGAGTTGCTGTTTCCCCGCCGCGATCCCGGTCGCGACAGTATATGGAATGTAAGTTCAGTAAGAGGCGTGTTAATGCTGGCTTAGCGATGAAAGTTGGAGATCATACAATACCACAAGTTACATAATTTAGGTACCTTAGATCTATCATACAAAATGATGGAGAGATAGAGGGAGATGTAAACCATAGAATTTAAGCTGGATGGATGAAATGGAGGAGTGCTTCAGGAGTTATTTGTGATAGAAAAGTGCCTCTCAAGCTTAAGGGTAAATTTTACCGCACTGCTATAAGGCCTGCGATGTTGTATGGTACTGAATGTTGGACGGTAAAAAGCCAACAAGAGCATAAGATCAGTGTTACGGAGATGAGGATGTTGCATTGGATGTGTGGCCATACAAGACAAGATATATAGGATTAAGAATGAATGCATTAGAGAGAAAGTATGGGTAACACCTATTGTGGAAAAGATGGGAGAATCTCACCTTAGGTGGTTTGGACATGTAAGGAGAAGACTCTTAGAAGCCCCTGTAAGAAGAGTAGATCAGGTAGATAATAGCCCAATAGTTAGAAGTAGAGGAAGACCAAGAAAGACTATAGGTGAAACGATTAAAAAAGATTTAGATCTGATTAGCATATCTGAAGACTTGGTTTATGATAAGGCACAATAGCGTCGTTTGATCCATGTAGCCGACCCCACCTAGTGGGAAAAGCCTTGGTTGTTGTTGTTGTTGTTGTTGTTGTATCCTTTACATGAGAACTGTCTTATTAAAAATCTTATCAAGGAAAATCATGTAGGACAAAACCTTGATTATGGAAAAAAGAGTACAATTTTTCTCCCTCTGTTAAAAGCATTACTTAAGATATATGAATTGTAATATTCCAATTTTCTCCCCCCTTAAGAATTTTGGAGAAATATACTTTGTTCTGTCACCTTTGATATATCTTCTTTTCAGTTGAGCTTTGCAAGCATTATTATTTTAAGTTAGAATTTCCTTTTCATAAGATGATCTATAAGATTCTTGAATATGATGAATCATAACTCTTAACATGATATAAAGAAGTGACAACTATAGATTGCTTTGTAAATTGTCATAATATAGCAATATCACCACATGTAAATAATAGTCTGTTTGAAATCTGCATTTATTTGGATCAGATAAATATACTGCATTTGCATAATCAATTAGCTAGACATAAATTCATATGAATAAAATAATTTCATCAATTGTGCCTTGAAGATATAAAAATATATATACTTAATTTCGTTTAATGTCTTCTGGTTAGTGATGAACTATATGTTGCTAATAAATTCATGAAAAAAATATCATATTAGGTCATGCAGTATTTAGCAATATGCATGTGTGCTTCTATAGCACTAAGTTAAGGTACTTCAAGACCAAGATGTTCATTATCTTCTTTAAATCCAATGATCTAACAATTATTAGTGTACTCAATATATATAATTTATATGTATAAATCACTCAAGCACCTGTTCTCTATAACTTGATAGCCAAAATTTAATTTGCTAAATGTTTGATCTGCATGCCAAGACAAAGTTTTATCATTTAAAGATCTTTCACTTCAAATTCTTTAAATAGACACATAAGCAAATAAAGTATTTTAAGAAATTTTGAAATAAATATATAATGCATATCAACAAAAACTAATGCTCAATAAGAAAATATCAATATGATGAGTAAAAGAACATAAATTGTTAGCATATGTAAATTAAGTTCATTAGATGTTGTTGAAATTTTAAATCCTTCAGGGATTTTCATGTAGATGACATGTACAAAGTCATAAGATATAAAAACAAGATGTAATAACATCCATTAGAAGTACTTGACTTATTGTGTGCAAATAACCTTATCAGATATCAAAATGTAATTGCATCTATTTATATCCACAAGTTTTGTACCTTCTGGGGTTTAGACTTCAAGTCCATTAAAACATCTTCTGGAGTTTGAACTACAAATTTCAATAATCTCACATTTTACAAGTGAGTTCAATTATGCCTACAAGGCATTCTTCTATTTTTGGCCAATCATTTTTTCGTCGATATTCATTGACGATTCTAATTTCTAGATTCTTATTATTATTCTTAATATTGTGTGCTATGCAAATATGTTATCGACAACTATTTCCTTTCGATTCCATCATTTGGTGCGTAGAGAAATAATTTATTAAGATATCATTATTTTCATATTTTTCAAGTATTTTAATTTATTCTGGAGTTAGAACTATTTCTGGAGTTCGTACTACTTCAATAGCCCTACTTATATCTCTAATATCATTTTTAAGAGTATTCCATTTAGGATTATTTTCCTTGTTAGCAATATTATTTGCTCATTCTCTTTTCTAGGCTTTGTATTTGGAATCAATTAGTATACCATGCTTTTGATATGTTTTTTGACTCATTTGATATCAATTCTAAATGAAGCATTTATAGCTGGTATAGGATTTATTTATCCTTTTGCAATAGAAATTGTATCTAGCAATTCATTTACTTTTATTTAAAAATGTATTATCATTTGAACTTTCAGTTTAAATTGTCTTGTTCAAGGATCTAAATGATATTATGATGATACATTTCAAATAATTTTCTTTTCCAGCTACTTATTCATTTCCCGTAATGTTGAAATGTGTGATAAAATGATACTTGATTGCATGATATGTTTACATCAAGTGAGATTGATTAATAATATTGAATTATATGTGATTGATTGATGAAATTGAACACCCATGATGAGAATGATTGAGTTATGCATTATGTTGCATGATGATTTGATGAAATGGTTTTCTCTCATGGGTATCCCTTTGTGGAACTAGACCGAATTGGATTTTGGATTTACTTGTACTAGGGTAAATCTTGGTTAATGGTAAGAGAATATGTGATCTTCTCTATACCAAAGTAATTGAGGTTAAGGAAGAACTTTCCTCTTTACTTGAGCTTCCCTAGTCATTAAGTTGTTGAGGATGAGTATTTCCCTCACTACTTGAGGTAATCCTATATCTTGGATAGTTTGAGTAACATACCTCTCATTCTTGATCGATGATGATATTGTGAGATAACGTACTTTCTCCTTTTCATGATGGATTAAAGTCTAATCCTAACTTTAATATTGAGGAGACGTACTTCCTCTAAGCTAGAAATGGGAGGACTGAGCCTAGTTACCCGGAGTAGTTCTGTGTGGCGATGTACGACCATGAAGAGGTTGATGTGCACTAACTTAAAAGCAAACTACTACCAAGTAAATGATTTTGTAATGCTAGCATGAACAAAAGATGAACCTAATGATTTGAGATATGTTGAGATTTCTATCATGATATATATTGAGATTGGAAAAGTAATTATGTTTTGATGACATGGATTCCAATTTAATAATTTGAGTCTTAATGACTTTAGACTTGATGTGATTTTTCATGATTACGACTAATTTTCATAATGATAAATGAACTATATATTTCGGAAGAGGAAGAACTTGATTTGGCCTTTAGCCACCTTCCTAGAATAATAATAAATGTTTTGAATGAAAATGAGGTTTTTTCCCGAAATAGCTGGAATTATTATGATGACACGATTTTAAACAAACTACTGAGAATTTTGATTCTCACCCCCACTATTCTCTATGGTTTCTATGATAATTCCAAGTGGCTCGAGTAACTCAGCAAGTGTATGGAGCTTGCCTTGAAGGATTAGTTAGGATGTTCTTTGTTAGGTATTTGTAAACTAGTCCTAGTGATTTTCTATCTTTATCCGAAAAAATTGGTATATAATACGCGAATATGTATAATTGATATAATATTCCTTTTATTATGTATGTAAATTATGTTTCCGTGAAGGCTCATATTTTGTATATTATTAAACTATTTGTTTTAAAATTTGTGGATATTCATAAGTAATGTACTAAATTCTAATTACTGATGCGTAACCCAGATACGTCATTAGTGTTAGTAATTTAGGACGTTACAGATCTCACAACAAGTTTCTTCCATAGATTGATATTCAGCTTCTACTGAAGATAATGAAACTATTTTCTGTTGCTTAGTTCTCCAGGAAATTAGTGAACTACCCAAGAAAACACAATATCTCGTGGTTGATCTTCTAGTGGTTGGACATCCTCCCCAATCTGAGTCACAGTAGGCTTGCAACTTTAACTCATTATTTGCAGGGAAAAATAATCCCTGCCCTAGAGCATTTTTAAGATAACGCAGCACCTTATGCGCAGCATCCATGTGAGGTTTGCGTAGTTCATACATAAATCGACTTAATACATGAATGACATAAGTGATGTCGAGTCTTGTAATAGTAAGGCAAATTAAGCGACCCACCAATCTTCTGTACCGGGATGGATCTTTGAGAATATCACCGGAATCAAAGAGCTTTAAATTTTGTTCTATAGGAAAAGTGATAGGCTTCACTCCCAATACACCGTCATCACGAAGTATGTCTAAACAATACTTCCTTTGAGAGATATATAAACCTTTTTTTGATCGTGATACTTCAATCCCCAAAAAGTATTTGAGATTCCCAAGGTCTTCAATTTGAAACTTGGTATGTAAGAAGTGCTTGAGAGATTGAATGACTTCATCATTATTACCGATGATTAAAATATAGTCCACATAGATTAAAAAGGTTGCGAAGGACTTTCCCTTTTTGTTGGTGAAAAGTGAGTAATCTGCTTTAGACTGAATAAAGGCAGCAGCTTGAATAGCTTCAGTAAACTTTGCAAACCACTATCGCGAAGCTTGTTTAAGAGCGTACAACGGCTTGTTGAGGCGACATACTAAATTCTCCCCCTGTCGCAAAAAACTAGAAGGAAGAGACATATAAATTTCTTCATGAAGATCCCTATGAAGAAATGCATTATACACTTCAAGTTGATTAAGTGTCCAATGACTTGCAACAACAATGGCAAGAAGACAACATACCGTATGCATTTTGGTCATGGGAGAGAAAGTGTCATGGTAGTTGATACCTTCAATTTGAGTGTACCCCTTAGCCACCAAACGAGCTTTATAACGCTCAATGGTTCCATCAGAACGACGTTTGATATTGTAAACCCACTTGCATCCAATTGGTTCCTTTCCAGGAGGAAGAGAAGTAAGAGTCCAAGTGTTGTTGGATTCTAAAGCATCCAATTCAGCCTTCATAGCTTATTGCCAATTTGCATCACTAGCAGCAACTGAAAAAGTAGAAGGTTCCACATCCCTACTAATATTGAAAATAAAAGAAAAATGTGATGGTGAGCAACGTTTATATGAAACAAAATTACAAAAGGGATATCGTGTACCATTAGTATGATCGGACAATGAAGACGACGTACAATTGGTAGAGGGTAGGGTAATTTGAGAACAAACGAAGTCCTTGAGGAGAACAGATGAAGTCTTGTGACATTGGGATACTCGAAGAGGTGGGACGTTTGACTTGAGTGTAGGCACATGCTCAGAAAAAGAGGAGTTTTCCAAAATGGATGGAATAGGAGCTGGTGAATGAGAACCAAGTGAGTCAGTATTAGCTTGGTATGATGGAGAAAAACTAATGTTTGGGTCCAATGGAATGGGCAAGACCGGGACAGTGGTATCTGTGTTATCACTTGGTGTGGAGGAAGTGACTTGGAAGGGAAAAACGTCTTCACGAAAGGTAACATCTCTGGAAGTGAAAATTTTATGGGTCTCAAGGTCATATAACTTATAAGCTTTTTGGCCATTTTGGTAGCCTAAAAAAATGCATTTACGAGCCCGAGGATTAAATTTGGTTGAAGGTTAGACCAAGGTAGCAAAAGCAAGACAACCCAACACTCGTATATATGAGTACGAAGGTAACTTGGAATAGAGTTTTTCAAACGATGTTTTGTTGGAAAGGACTATGGTGGGAAAATAATTAATCAAGTAAATAGCTGTAAGAATGACTTCTCCCCAGAATCGAAGGGGAAGATGAGCTGGAAATCTCAAAGCTCGGGCAGTATCAAGAATATGACGGTGCTCACGTTCCACAACATCATTTTGCTGTGGTGTGTAGACACAAGAATGCTAATAAACTATCCCATTTTCTCGAAAAAAAATTTGCATGGACGCGAACTCTCCCCTATTGTCCACTCGTATTTGTTGTACTCTCCTATTGTACTGTGTTTGAATGTAGGCAAAAAATGATTTAAGGTGACTTTGTGTTTCATGTTTGTGGTGTATAAGGAAAACCCAAGTATATCGAGTAAAGTCATCTACAACAGTCAGGAAATAACGTGCCCCAGTAAGAGATGTTGTTTATATGCCTCCCAAATATCAATATGGAGAAGACAAAAAGGTTTAGTAGTAGAAATGGAGCTTGTTCCAAAAGGTAAACGAGTTTGCTTGGTTGAAGGACAAACATTGCATATACTATTGAAATTACCAGAAGAATTTAACAAGGTTTTAGACAAAATTTGTAATCTAGAAGAAGACAAATGACCAAGGCGTTGATGCCAAGTATCTGTGGAGGTAGCACAACAGGTTAGTTTGACATGAGAAGATGACTGCTCCGAAGCCACAAGATAATCAAGGCCACCTCGTTGTTCACCTAAACCAATCATCATCTTCATAGCCAGATCTTGCAAAATGCACCAAAAAGGATAAAAAGTTATGGAACAGTTTAAACCTCGTGTAATTTTGCTCACAGATAAAAGATCAACTTTGAAAGTTGGCACACACAAAACATTTTTTAAATGTAGATTTGAATTTAATGATAATTTTCCAACAGAAGTGATTAGAGCCTTGTCTCCACTGGGCAAATAAACTAGAGGCAATGACGACATTAGCGGTCATGGATTGTGAAGAAGAAGTAATGTGATTTGTCGCGCTGCTGTTAATAATCCATTGTCGCTAAGATCCAAGAGGTGTCAACAAACCTGTAGAAAAGGCGGTTGTGTTGGCTTGTGGAGTCTCTGGCTCAACCGTCTTTTCATTCATGACAGAAATAATTTGTTAATATTTGTCTTGGGAAAGGTTGGGCATAGCTGTCTGCAATTCTTGCATGAAAAGTGTAGTTTTCACATTGTTGGCAGAGGGAAAGATCCATTTTCTGTTGTTGTCACCATTGGATTTATTGGTTTTGTGAAGACGATGTCCCTCTGGATATCCGTGGATCTTATAACACGTCTCCTTAGTGTGGTAATCTCGGCCGTAGTGACACAATTTAGTGATTTGCGCCCCGGCTTTGTTGTGTGCTGATTATGTTGGATAGCAATGGCTGCAACATCCATGGTTCCTCGTGAAGTACTCAATTCCCGTTGTTTCTCTTCTTGGGAGATCAAAAAGTAAGCCTTCCAAAGATTTGGCAAAGGTTGCATAAGTAGAATTTGTCCAACGTATAGCACCATATGACTTGTGCAAGCCCATGAGAAATTGCATCAGTGCATTTCACTTTTCACGCTCCAAATGCTTTTTCATAGCACCACAGCTACAAGAAGATAAATCATTATAAGAAGTTAACTCATCCCAAAGACCCCTCAGTCTTGTGTAATAGGCTGCAACAGACATTGTTTCTTGGTAGAGAGATGAGATGTCACACTGTAGTTGAAAGATCCTCAGTGCATTGCTCTGTGAGAATCGCTCCTGAAGGTCTTGCCATACTTCAGATGCCGTAGTTGAATATATGATGCCGTCAGCAATTGTCGGCTCAAGGGAATTCAGAATCCATGGTATGATCATGTTATGACATCGTTGCCACAGAGCATATTCATCTGAGTTTATTTTTGCAGAAGAGGCTTTGACAGTGCCATCAACAAAGCCTAGCTTATTCTTCGCGCTGAGAGAGATTCGCATTAACCAAGACCATGTTGCATAGTTGTCTCCATTGAGAGGCTTGGAAACAAGAACCATCCCGGGATGATCCGAATGATGTATAAAAAAGAAGCATTGGATGCGCCGCTGGAGCTTGACTTACCAACATTATTGGGTAAGGTTTCTTCAACGTTACTCATGGTAGAGAAATAATGGACGCAGAACTAAAACTTGCAAAGAAAAGGATTATCGGCTGAGGCAAAAAGTTGAGACTTCCCGAAGCTATTGATACCATGTAAAACAAGGTATTCAGCCGTAATGATTTTCTCATTGAAGAATAACAGATTTATACAGAGAGAATGCTAGAATTAGGCTCCTAGGATTACATAACTACTCCTATAATTAAGGTAAATACAAAAATAAAAGATATATACAGAAAATCAATTAACAATTATCCTCTTACAATTTTGTTATACGGTTCCAAAACTTTAGAGATATTGACTTCTCAACAATTCTCACAATATGTTATTTAGTTATCAATTAGAGGTATTTGAACATAAATAACAAGATGTTCAACATTTTACCAATGGTTATATAATAATCACTAAAAGATTGAGAAGTAAATTTACTAGCATTATCAAAACAAATTGTCTTTATCTAGAAATTTATGTTTTTAATCAAATAACTTGCATAATTTCACAAATACCATGTTGCGAGTTGATAATAAGTACACATGTAATCAACTGGCTTTTGACCATAAAATATCTAAATGATACACATGATTTATTATATAATCCACAATATCATCTTAAATTCGTTCAAAAAATTTAACAAATTTAACTCTATTTTTAGCTAGTGGTAGTCTTATAATTAATTTGCATTGAGAACATCCTGTACGTAAAAATTCATTATATTAAAGAATCTTCTAGTCCTTCAATAATACCCTTATATATGAATTATTAATATTGACCCAAGATAGTCTTACTAGTCATATGTCAAATAACAAAATTATTTGAACTAATAAACTTCTAGTTTACAATAATATTGTAAACTTCTAATTTATAGTAAACTTTTGGTTTATAATAACATGTATTTCAATTGCACCGATCATATGTATTTGACTTGATAATGAATAAAGCATAATGTATAAAATTTTGTTCATTAAGGTAACAAAATATAGTAGTTGTTTTGGAGACTTGAATTACTTTTGTAATATTATATATCAAAATTTATCATTGATCTATATATATAAAGAATTAGGAATATACATTTTTTCTTCAATCAATAAAAATTATAAGAAATCATACCATACATATTTTATTTAAAATATTACAAACTAACAAAATAAGAGAAATTGTATACATGATAATTTTAAATCACATTAAAAATATATATATGAAATGACAAATATGAATTTCAAGAAAAAAATTCAACCACTCAAATCATTAATCAAGTGATAAAACTTTCTTCCATAATATTTAATGAAAATAGACATATTCTAATGTATATTTTTTTTAGAAACATGATCAAATGAATATTTTTCACAAGCAAAATTTTAACATATGATATGTACATGACAAATGGCCTTTCACACATACTACAATAGTGGCATTTATTAATTTCAAAATTCTTACTTTATTCACTTTTTTTCTCATCATTGTCTTCCTACTTTATATGATATGTATTATTAGAAGAATTAGAACTAACATAATAATATTTATTTTATAATCTCTGCCACATCAATGGTCATAATCACTACCTCTGTTATACCTAAACTTATAATACCGAACATTCACTTTTGGGGATAGAGTTCAACTCATTTGGTGGACTTTGTAATTTTTTATTAATAACTCATTTTGTGTTCAATAATAAGAATGCGTAAATTTAACTTGATTCAAAATATCACTTGAAACAAATCTCATTTTTGCTACTATAAGAGCATATTTGAGAGACATAAAAAGATCGATGATGTTCTCTCTCACATTTCTTTGTTTCAAATTATACTAAGATTAAATAGATATTTTTAGATCCAATCATGATCTAAAGGTGTTCTTCAGAAAATATATTATAAATCTTCATATAAAATACGACCATGAAAAATCATTAGTTTAATGCAATCCTTCAAGAATGCTTGAATAGTAATCTCTTTCATAATTTATTAAGAGTGTCAAATTCAATATAAAACAAAATATAATAATTGTGTTAGTTAAACCAGATTGATAATAAATTTTTTATAGATGAAACATGAAAATATTTCATAATAAGACTGACATGAATGAAGTTATAAGAAAGAACAAAATAATGAAATAAATTAATCTAAAGAAAGTGATAAGAAGATAAATTCTTTCAATAAATGTTCAAGCCATAACTTATATGATAGACTCTGGTGCTAATAACGTGTTGTATATATAAGAAAAGAGAAGATAAGGAGAGATTAAGACAAAAGAAATATGAACACTGAAAGTCTAGTTCTTCAGAACTAGCTATGTCTTCTTCTTCTCATGTTTTTATGGGAAAACATGTTTTTATATAAGACTCCAAACATAAATATAGGGAGAGGAGGTTACACTTCTTCATAATGTGTAAGGATTATTACACTATTATTAAGAATAATAAAGAGTATAACTACAAATCATACTAATGACCCTTTACATGTCCTTAATACCTAATGAATATAGTCATATACTACGTATAAAATATGCATGTTTTATAATATAAAATATAATTAAAGCAAAAGATAATGATGAGTCATATAATTGAAGTATTCAATATTTGCTTATTTTAGAAGCATCCAAAAATATCTCCCCAGATTGAATAGAACAACTCTTGCGAAAAATTTTGAGGTAATCAGACTTTATTCGCATGACGAAGGGAGCAATTGTTAAATTCTAGTCTACACTCTAATTTTATACTATTTATCAAATAGGTATCGCATTATATAACAATTTTAACTTTACACAAATACATACATTCAAATATTTTTATAAATTATATCCGCGAGGGATTTGGTGTAATAGTAAGCACACGTACAGTACATTTAAAAGAGGATAAAAGTTCAAGTTTTGAAGACGTTATTTGTAAAGAAAGTTAGTCAACTCTTAAAGAGGTCGGAGATATACTGAAAAATCAAATAAAAAAGGTCTTGTAAATTCAAAAAGCACAGTAAACTTACAAATTCTAACAATTATTAAATCACTAACCCACCCCTAAAAAATAATGGTTGAGATGAGCCTCAAGTTATATGTATTCATATTACGTGCTCCATACCATTGATATATATATAAAAATAATGGTATATACACACGTCTCTCTTTATATTTGTTTAATTTTTACTATCGGTCTTAGCTCATATTCTACACATTTATATTTTAATCTTGTCATTTCACGCGTGATATAAGTGATGTGAGACATGCTAACGTGTAACTAGCAATTTTTCTATATATTAAGACTAGGAACTTCAACATACCTCGACGGCTCCATGCTTTGGAGCACGGCACACAAGAACAATGAAATTCGAGCCTCACAACCCTTGCATAGATTTTTTATGTTCTCCCTTTTAGGTCACTTTCTTATCTTGTAAGTGGCTCTTAATAATATATATGCCTAGCTTTCTATTAACGCTAAGAATCTGTACATGGTTCCAGTTTCACCTATAAATGAGCAATGGTGCAAAGGCCATGATTACTTGTGAACACATCGAGTAAAAATAGTCATATAAGCGTTTCAGCAACAATGCAAGGGAGTAAGAGTGTTATAAGGCTTAACTCTGGCGGTCCTCCGTTGGAAGTCAACAATACCATACAGAAAGCCACCGACAGTAAAACGGGTGTGTTCTCTGTGGAAAGGTGCATTTCATACACAGTTGGTAAGAGACTTCTTTCTTTGACAATAACTGAGATGGGTTGTGCTAGTCGTGTTAACGTTGTATATCTCAACCTCTCTGAGGAAAATGGTAGGGGTTCTTCTGCCAACTTGAACCTGCGGTTTATAAGAGATGACAGGTATGGCGTTTTATGTAATATAAATAGTAAACTTGCGGGTTCTTATGATTCTTTTAAGGAGAATTATTGCGTGCCACCTTTGCCAGACACGGAATTGATATGTTATGTTTGTCGTGAGACTGGTTCAGGAAGTTGTTTCACTCTGATAAAAAAGAAGGGCAACATGGAAATTGTAGAGAGGGTGAAGGCCACACACGCCTTTGTTATTGACAATGAATTGACTTACAATGTGTCAATAAAAATAACAAATAACAGAAGGGTTGGTTTGAGTGTTGAGGTGGAGGGCCCTATGAAGCTTACAATGGATTATACGAAACAACTCATTTCCACAATTAGGGGGAAGATGGATAGTCAGATGGAGGCTAATACGTTCTCCCTTTTTAAAGAAGCCATGTATCAACAACTTCCGAGAAATGGCAACGACTGGGATTATTGATAGCGGCAGCAGAAAGAACTTATGCGTTATCTGTCCGATCAAGAATTAACCAAGATGATGATTTCTACTGAGTTGTAATTGTAAATTCTAGAATTTCTAGCTTGGAAATGACAAAAATATATAGAACGAATAATGGGAGATAAGGACAATTTAGTCCTGGTATAAGTCTTGAATTAAAATCCACTGAATAAAATACGACGGGTAGAATTTAGAGAAAGGTACCACTGTGTCCATTTATGTAGCCTCTTTATTATGTAAAAGGAAAAGAATAATACAAGAATAATTTAGTATTAATTTATCTATCTGTTAAATTTTGACTGCTTTTGATTAGTGTTTATATTACACACTGCCAAAATATCATTTATGTATGAGCATGTATTTATTTTAAGAGACTGTGTATTAGTTCAAATTGCAATTTGTTTCGAGTCCATTCATGGCAATTTCAACTTAATCCTCAAATATATGTTATTGAAATTTTTCGTTTTTGGATGAAGGTTTTATGAAAGAGCAAACTCATTTTAAGATTAGAACATATCATAAACTTAAGTAATAAATTATAATAATACTAACAAATTAATAACTTGTTAATGAAAAGTCATATGTATAAATTGACATAGTTTAATCTTATCAATTATGTTATAATTTAAGTCTATGAATAAAACTTAATCTAAAAGACAAATTCATTTGATAAGAAATCCTTATAATTTAAGTATCACATTAAATTTCTTTATTTATTCAATATAAGACGCATAATAAATGGTCAGCAATCACTAGCTTATAATTTAAAAGGGGGGTTCAACATGTGATTCTCATGATAAGGTATTCGTATACTTTCAGGAAGAGTAAACCCTCATTTTAGTCTCTGAAATTATATGCATCGATTACATTAGTCTCTGAATTTTTAAAACTGATGACTTAGTCCTTAAAATCTCAAAACGTTAGTCACGTTAGTCCTTGCATCTTTTTCCATCAGTTAAACTTAATGAACACGCATGTGTGACACGTTAAGTACTAAGTTGGACGCTGATGTGACCTCTTCCCTCCCCAAAACGATGCAACTTCACACGAAGTTATAATGTGAAAGTTTGTATTTACAAGTTTGGTAAAAAAAAAAAAAAAGAAATTGTCTCAAAGTCCTTGAAAAAAAAACACTTCATTTGTTCTCTCTTTCCCTACTTTGTTGTCCCCACATTCTTGCTTTCAGACCAAGACTTTAGATTTGAGCTCAAGGCCATGTTTGCTCATCAAAATCATAGACCCCTATGACCATCTCAGTTGACCTCTGCAAAATTTGGGCAACGCTTTCACCATGCGATTCCTTCCCTTTACTGCATTGTTCTTCTTCTACTACTTCCCTCCCCCTACTTCTTCATCACCTATGAGATTGCTAAACCCAATTAAAAAAAGGTACTAGCTTTGGATCTAAACTGAGAGTCATATGCACGCTAAGTTATCTTTGATTTGAACAAATCTAAAAACTTGTGGTTGATTTGAACAAATCTAGAAACTTGTGGTTGATTTTTCATATTTTAAAATTCAGGGACTAATGTGACTGGTGCATGAAATTTTAGGGACTAAAATGAATGTTTACTTGAAATTTTTCAGATTCCCTCCCAATTACAACGACATTTTATCTCCTCATCTGATCACTCATCACACAACACAAACCAACAAAACTCCTTCAAACCCCTCATCACTCAACAACCCATCAAAACGCTCCAACAACAACAAATTCTCCAAGAACAACTCCTCCTCGAAAACCACCCATGTGCCACCAGAGCAGAACTCTGGTTTGGAGACGAGTGTGCTGAAACAACAAGAAGGAGTAGCAGGGGCTATGATATTTTCTTTGAGATTGGGAGCTTCACTAGCTTGATCACTTCCACTTCCACCAACGACAAATTGACATTTGGATTTGGTACCAGTATCCCTAATGCATCGTCATTTCAGTGGCAGCACCAGAAGATGATAAGCATAAACTCTGATCATCATCTAAATTTTAGTGTTGCAATTGGGAGGGGATCTGAAAAATTTCCCTCCACCTCTAATATGACGTCATTTCATTCTTAAGACCTTTATTTTTTGGAGTATAAGCAAAACTGTGTCATTTTGGGAGAGGTAGGAAGTTACATCAGTATCTAACTTGACACTTAAAGTAGCACGCGTGCGTATCCGTTAAGTTTAACTGAATGAAAAAGATGCAGGGACTAACGTGACTGATGTTTTGAAGTTTCAAGAACTAAGTTGTCAATTTTAAAATTTTAGAGACTAAAGTGAGGATTTACACCTTTCAAGAACAAATGTATTTATTTACTTAATTGTCACGTGTGTTCCTCTTTTAAGAATATATGCAACTTGTACAATTAACGTGGACAACTAGACAAAAATGGTCAAATCTATATTACGTAGGAAAATTGCCTTTAGAAAATTTTACAATCCCATTATTTATGCATCTAAAATTTAACACTTAATTTATAATTCTCTCACATTAATATATTATATGTTTATTTTATTTCGGAATACAATATATTCTAGCATTCATCTATATTCATATCAACATACAATATCTATATATACAAAGTGTTAAATTAAGTGGTATAAAAAATATTTTTCAAATTTTTAATATCATTGAATGCATGTTAAATTTACAAATAAAAGGATAAAATAATGAAATTAAATAACACAAGATTATTATGTTAATTTTTTTTAAACCAATGAAATAATAAAATTAAAAAAAACAATAATATTAAGATGTAAGTTTGATAAGAGAAAAAAAAAAATCAAGTAGTAGAGTTATTATATAATAAAATTGTCTTGAAAATTGTCTTAAAGCATGTCAATAGCATGTTGTAACATGTAAGCACCATGCAACCAAAATTACTAAATGACATGAATATTGCAACATGCAAAGTAGCATGTATGTAAATGTCCTGTAAAGTTTAAATGAGTTTTAAGTATATATATGATATGAAATAAATCATCTATATACTTTTATATATAAATAATTGTTAGAAAAATACCATAAAAATGTTACAAGATAATGTATAAGAAAAAATTTAATTTTTTCTATTTTAAGATAATATAAAGTGAAATTTAAAAAGATAAAGTGTGAGTGTTGCTAAACATTGTCATCGTTCGGATCACCAGCAAACACACCAAAATATGTAATCTTCCTTATGAGTGTTTTTGGTACAAGTGTTTGCACTCATAGAAGCTCTTTAGCATATATATATATATAGGTTTTTTTTATTATCAAAATCATAATTAGAAATTATTAAAAAAATAGTACAACATTTAATACATTGGAAACTTTTTTAGATTTGTTGTTTTCAATTGATCTTGATCAATAAGTGGTTTAAGGTCGCTCAAGACACACTTATCTTCTCGCAATAATCACTATTCAATCATACTTAGTTCGAGTTGTTTAGAGTAAGCATGAAATGAGCCTCATTCAGTCTTGTTGTTTCTGACAATTGCAAATGATTCATCAATAAGTGATTGAAAGTTGTTAAAGAAATTATCATCTTCTAGCAATAGTGATGACTAATCTTGATTAAGTGAAATTGGTTCAAAGTTGTTAAAGAAATTATCATTGTCACATGTAAAAGAAGAGGGCATCTTTGAGGAGAGATATCTTAACAATTGGGTGGCTGGGTTTGTGGGGTTGGAGTCATGGTCTATGGTCGAAAGAACTTTTGATGCAAGAACGTAAAAGGAATTAGTTATCAATAGCAAAGGTAGAGCTTTTAGCACTCACAAATGCCTTTGCAGTCTCTACAACATAAATCATTGTCTCTGCAATCCTTGCAGCCATATTCAGCCCGATTAGCACATTCACACCTGCTACAACTAGGGCCTAGTTCTTCATTTTATTCACCTCAGTATCAGCCTCAACAGTCACCTCAGTTTCAAATTCAACAGCCCTCCCTACAACATCAGTCACTACATCCTAGTATTGGTCCATACCAATATTCTACTCAACCTGTCAATTTTGTGCCTATAATGGTTTCAACATATCCATTTACCAGCTATACAACATAGTAGCTGAATCATATGGCCCTGTTAACCTCTACTACACAAAGTTCTAGTCAAGCTTGGAACCCTGATTCTGGTGCAACACATTATGTCACTGCAAACCCTGCAAATCTGTAGCAGAGACAATACCTTCCTAGTTCAGACCAAATTTTAATGGGTAATCGTCAAGACCTTCAAATTCACTCTATTGGTTCATCTAAAATTTTGTCTCCTTTCAAATCCACTATTTCTCTCTCTCTAAATAATTTACTTCTTGTTCCTTCAATCACCAAAAACCTAATAAGTGTTAGTAAATTTGCTCAAGATAATTCTCATTATTTTGAATTTCATCCCTTTCATTGTTTTGTGAAATCTCAAGCCACAAACAAGAAGACACTACTAGAGGGTTTTCTTGGACCTGATGGTTTATACACCTTCCGCAGTTTCTCCTTGCCTCGTGTGTCTTCACAATTTGCAGCTTCAGCATCTTCATCTTCTGGTTCAAGTTGTTCTTTAGACTTTCAACCTGATGTAAATACTATAAATATTGTCAATAAATATGTTGATAATTCAACATATATAAATAATAATTCTTCATTTTCTATAAATGCAATACCATCTATAAATAATGATTCTTCATTTTTTTGTAAATGACCTACGTCCTACACGTTGTGGCATTGTAGGTTGGGACATCCCCACTTTGAGATAATTAAGTCTATATTACACTCTTGTAATATTCCTATTTACAATAAAATGGTTTCATAATTTTGTGCTGCATGTTGTCTTGGTAAAGCCCATCGTTTACCCTCTCATCTTTCTACTATTATATATCAAGAGCCCTTTGAGCTAATTTTCAATGATTTGTGGGGTTCAGCCCCCTATTTAGTCCTCTAGTGGTAGTTTTTACTATATCTCTTTTGTTGATGCTTGTACAAGGTTCACTTGGCTTTATCTTCTTAAGCAAAAATCAGAGGCATTTTTAGTTTTCAAACAGTTTAAGACAATAATTGAACTTTTGTTTGATAAAAAGATTAAATCTGGCCAAACAGATTGGGGTAAAGGAGTTTCAACCCTTTTCAAAGTTCCTTGCTGATTTGGGTATTCACCATCATCTTATTTGTCCTCATACTCACCATCAAAATGACAGTTTTAAGCGGAAACATAGACAAATAGTTGATATTGGTCTTACCTTATTGGCTCAAGCTTCTTTGCCTCTTAAATTTTGTGATCATGTCTTCCTTACTTGAGTTTCTCATTAATAGACTGCCTACCACAGCTCTTCAAAACCAAGTTTCTTATGTCAAACTTTTTAATGCATGTCCTGAATATAATTTTCTTAAGATCTTTGGGTGTGCATGTTACTCTTGTTTGAGACCCTATAATAAACACAAACTGGAGTTTAGATCTAGTAAGTGTCTTTCTCGGCTATTCCTCTAATCATAAAGGGGTATAAAATGTATTTCGTTGGATGACAAGATTTATATCTCTAAGGATGTTTTTTTTAATAAATTTCATTTTCCATATTCAAAATCTCATTCCTCAGCAGTTGCTAACAAAATAATTGAAATTCCATCTAGTCCACCTATTCTTCCTTCTTTATCTCTTTCTCGGTTTTACTCTTCTTCTTCTCCTACTTCTTCTGCACTACCAGTTTCTGCTGCTCCTTTATCTACTAATTCTAGTTTAATTCTTGTACCTGAGTCTGCTCCTGCTTCTGCACTACCAATCTCTGCTGCTTCCTTACCTACTGATTCTAGAGAGTTTAATTCCTGTTATTAATTCTGGTTCTGATTCTGCACCTATTATTAAATCTGTAAATCTTAATATTGACACTGGAGGTGCTCTTGAGTCTTCAAATCTAAATACTGATCCTGAATTGTCTCATACCTCTACTCTGATACCATTCTAGAAATCTTAACAAGTGAGAAAATGAAAGAAAACTTGAGAAAAAGTGCAGCAGAAAAGAGAGAGACTAGAAGGAGAGAGAATGAGAATTATCTAGAAACTGAAAAACTATAAACTGTAATAGACAGTTACAACAATGTACACACAACTGTATTTATACAACTATTAGTGACGACTAATCTTGATCAAATGAAATTGGTTCAAAGTTGTTAAAGAAATTATCATTGTCACATGTAAAAGAAGAGGGCATCATTGAGGAGAGATATGTTAACAATTGGGTGGCTGGGTCTGTGGGGTTTGAGTCATGGTCCACGCGGGAAGAACTCTTGGTGCAAAAACTTAAAAGGAAGAACAACATTTACAATTTATGAAGTTAGAAGCCATTAGGGCAATTTGTATTGAGACATCTTAGAGATCTTAGAGATGTTTTTAGATGACAGTAATTTATTTCCTATGACAAAAACTAAAAATATATAATTACAATTTTTTACATATATAAATGTTTCTTGAATTTTCTTCACAAAATTACTTGACTTAAAGTTACTTCACAAATTAAAATTAAAAAATTTGCAATCTGATATTAAATTATAAGAAAGTCAAATATAATATTTAAAATATTAAATTAAGATGTACATATTTAATCTTTCTACCTTTTAATTTTTTTAAATAAAATTTTATAAATTAAAATTTGTAAAAATAAATTTAAAAATTTCTAAAATTGTGTGGCTTTAGGCTGCCTAAATAGGGGCTTATCTAAGAATATATTTATTCAAAATAGAAAGTGAAATATATATATATATATATATATATATATATATTTATATATAAATAACATATTTGGTGAGAGAAGAGATTATTTTAAGAAGTAAAAGAAAAAAATTTGATCATTAAATTTTACATAAATAATTAAAATTAAAATATAAATACATATAATCTTTTAAAGTGATCACATAACTTTTAAATACATTTAATTTTAACTATTTATATATAGTTATATAATTATATAATTATATGATAAAAAATTATTCTTCTCATTTTTTATAATAAAAATTTATTTCCAATATATATATATATATATTGGGACGGAGTGTAAGACACTAGACACAAAAAGAGTAAAGTGAAGCAGAAGACAAAAGAGCCCGCGAAAAGAGCAAAGAGGGAGCAACGAATAGAGGTGTGTAGGTGTTGTTCTGCTTCGTTGGCCCTTCCATCCAAGATGAGTACCATGAAATTTTGCCGCGAATGGTTGCTACCAATTACCCATTCATTCATTTCCCTCTTCGATTCGATTTTCGTCTTTTGTTTTTGTTTTTTTTTGTTTTTTGGTTGAAAATGAAATGCTTATTTATAATAATATTATTGATTATTGATTTTGGGTTTCAGCAACAACATTCTGTACCCTAAGGAAGACAGGGAGCAGAAGATCCTCCTCTACGCTTGCCGCAACTGCGACCACCAGGTAACTAACTAACTTCTTCTCTTTTTCCTTTTCTACCTATGTTATTTACTTCCCAAATCAATCAATAAATCAATAGACCAATTCCCTCCTTTAGGGCACCAAATCGTTCATAGAAACCAACTAATTTTGTTTTGAATTTTAGAATTATCAAGCATTTGATTCATGCTTTTGCTATAGCAAGTTGTTGCCTTTGGTTTTTTATTATGAACAAGATGTTGAGTTGTAAGGTCATCAACTTAGTTGGGAAAGGGATATACTTATTTTTTACTACTTATTCACTGTTGTGTTGTTCAGGAGGTTGCTGATAACAACTGTGTCTATAGAAATGAGATACATCACTCTGTTGGAGAGCGAACTCAAGTGTTGCAGGATGTTGCTGCCGATCCAACTCTTCCTCGCACCAAGTCTGTTCGCTGCACTCAATGCAATCACGGAGAAGCTGTCTTCTTCCAGGTAAACTCCCTATTTTACACACTCAATAATTGTTTTTATTTTATTGTTTTTGGTATCAAGAAGTTTGGGGGGAAGAGAGGTTGTCGCCAAGGTTAGGGCATGCCATGACCCTCATGATTTTTTTCCTCTCAAAAGTAGAATGTTAATTCGCATTTAATGGATACTCCCTTCTTCCGTGTGTGCATGGAAAGAAGGGGAGGTAGAGTCATAAGGATATGAGGACAATCGTGTTTATTTTGTGGATATAAAACAAATCTTGACTATACTAATCTTTCAACTTTTACCCTCTTAATTTTGAAGAAGTGAATTGCAGAAGGAGAGCAACAAAAAAATGTCATTTCTTTTCTATGGAAAGCATGTCCTAGCTCAGGGTTAAGCAGTGAATGAAATGTCTCTAACTCAAACCTCAGCCTGAATGATATAGATTATAGAATATGTTAAAGTCTTGACAATTTGTGAATTTGATAACGTGTAAAGTGTACAAATATTATGCATTGTGCTGCTTAAGTTGTCAAATCCCAACGTGAACTGTTTAGGGGTATAAAGTGTCATGACAATTCCATAGATTCTAGGAGACATGCGAGTCTTTGGATAGATCATACATAGCTTGAGAGCTTCTTTTGTCCTCATGTTTTTATGGTGCAATGGCATTCATTAGTTGGAGCATTACGCAGCTCAAGTTTAAAATGAAAATTAAGCTTGAACAAGTTTGACTCTTATTCAGCTTGGCTTGTCAGGCAGCTCTAGTATCCATTATTGTAGTGTTCATGGTTCTGGGCAGATTGTTGCAATGCATAAATTTTGCTATTTTTTTGGAAAAATATTGCTGAGACCAGAAAATGCAGTACTTTGATAATTTGTTCTGTCTTTCTGTAGTCTTTTCCTCAAATAAGAAACAAAAGGGGATTTTCTTTTGCTACATAGGAAATGTTTTGATTTTATATAAACCCCAGACAGGCACCTCAATGAGGGAGCTCCCATTGGCTGCAAATGTACATGCTACACTTAAACCATTAAACTCTAAAAACATTCATATCTGTCCACAAAAAGTAATGCCAATATGTTGTGTAGGTGAAAGAAGTTTCGATGTAACCTTTTGAATCTGAAATATTGTGCTTTCCTTTAAAATAGCATTGAAGAAATAATACTCATTTCTTCACTAACCTTTTGAATGCATTTTTTGGCAAAACTTCAGACTGCAAGTTCAGAAACCGTATTTTAATTACTTATGGGTCCTCTGAATTTTTTAATATATGCAGGCAACAGCCAGAGGGGAAGAAGGAATGACACTTTTTTTTGTTTGCTGCAACCCAAACTGTGGACACCGATGGAGAGACTGAGATTTGTGCCTGCTCAAATCAAAGTTCAATATTGTGGAGATCCAACAAATTTATAGAAGAGAGAAATTTTGTGGTTATATAAAACTTGATTGATGCAAGGACAATCATACTGAAGTATTTGTGCTAGCTCTTTAACTGCAGTTTCTGATCAAATGATTAACGAAGCTAATGGACAAATCCTTGTAGGTCAGTACTGATAAATTTTATGGATGCGCCTGAATTTTCTTGGTTCGTTGAAGGAAAAAGGAGTGAATGGGGACTTTTTGTTGCTTTGCCTAGTAACAAGCTTCTTTCCCCGGAAAATTGTTCACTGGGTGATCATGATATAATGGTTCACATATTCGAAAAATTCTTAGTATTAAACCCAGCTCATTGAAACTATAATTAATATGGACAGTATGGTTATGCATGTTGTTGAATTAAATTTAAAAATATATAATAAAATTAATAATGATATTCTCATTATATTTTTTTATATCAGTTTTTGTATTATTTTTTATATTATTAATTTTATTATTTTATTATTATTTTTTTAACTTAATCACAATTATTAAAAAAAGTGATAAAAAGTATAGGATGAGAAAAAGTGTGGGAAGAAAAACATTTTCTTAATAAAATCTAGGTCAAATGACAGTAATTGAGTGTAGTATTCTGCAGTACTTTTCTCGTGTCCGCAGTTTTATTGCAATGATGTCATCATCCCATTGTGATATCACCCGAGAAGAATATTTTAACACTATAAAATGGTTGGAAAAAAAAATTGATGAGTGTAAAATGAAACTTATTAAATAAATGTTTTCAAATTTAGTGTCACTATCTACGTTCGTCTCAATACAAATACTTTCTTAATGAAGTTTCTATTTTTTTTATTCATAGATAATTGATGTGTGAAATCTCACAAATTTCAACCAACTTATACACGTTACGGACGGGGAAGGATGAAGGCCCTCAAGATTCTTATACTCACCTCACTTGCAAAAGACTTTACAACTATTATTGTTGAAATGTAATAATGTTAATATAGTAGTGTTATTAATAAATAATAAATATGTATTTTTTATTTTATTTTACGTTTCATTTCTTTTTCAGTTATGATATTCTTAATATTAACAATGTATACACTTATTTTTATATTTATCTTAATACCATTTATTATATTCATATTTTTTTATTAATTTTTCTTAATCATAACCACCCAAAAAAAGTGTGTAAAGTGGTGTTAGAATAAAAAAGATGTAAAAACATCATTTTTATTTCTTTTCAGGCTTATTGTAAGATTCCTACCCACACTACCACACACCCTAGTTTTCCACTTTTCCTTGCAAAATTCAATCTTTGTAATATATGCACCGTTAAATTAACCCCCAGGTAGAGTTGCATAATTTTTTTTTATACAAATCCATAGTTCATACACTTTTTACACACATAAAACCCTTACATTATTGTGAGTTTAGATATTTTCGTTAATTTGAACATACCAACAAAATGAAATTTTTTGAAATCTCCCTCCCCACCCCCACACCCCCCCCAAAAAAAAAAATCCTTCCCTTCTCTTTCTGCCAACTCCCAGAATTCAGTCAGACTTGAATCGGTTGTCATTATAATGAGACCAATTGAAAAAAAAAAGCACATTATATTTAAGAATTATAATTTAAGATATTCTAGTCCACGTTTAGTTTAGGATAACTAATCAACATCCATAGATGACTAATACCACGTCATCTCTGCATGTTTATATTACACGCCAGTCAAAAATATTTTTTAGAAACTCTAATTATCAAAGTTGAAAAGCAGTGGTAGTAATTAGCCCAACCAGAAGACGAGGACCAGAATATCTGAATGAGAAATTTGCATTTGCTATCAATGAGGTGTCTCTGTACAGCAATGAATGTATGTAGCCGCAGAAATTTTCCACAGCAAAATGCTACATTATACCGGTATTCCTATCTCTACCCTCAGAAGCTAATTAAGTAAACAAGAAAAAACTGATCCAAAGGTACAATAAAAAATCTATCTACAAAAAATATAAGCGGGAAAATAACCAGCTGGGATGCTTTGGCCTTAATACTGGCTTATGTCCCCAGAAAGCTAAGAGCTATAAAGATGATAATGTCCGTGTGAACCATTCTGATAGGTGTCTGATTTTTGCTGACAGCTTTGCATCCTTTTCAAGAAAAGAGGTAGCATTATACAGTAGAACTCTCACATCATGCTTCAGAGCCTCCAATCTACGGTAGTAATTGTTCTCCAACCTTGACTGTATCAATTCAATAGACACAGGAACAGGAAACCTACAAATTTACCAGAAATATTTCAAGTAAATGTTGATACACTACATAGTTCCGCTTTAAAAGGGCTAAATGGAATACCTGTTTATAAATTTCGACTTATTTGAAATTTTCTTCAATTCATGAACCCCATAACGATCCTGGACATTAATAACAAATAAGTGAATATTTGCATTCACCTGCACAAACAAAAGTCAAAACTCTATGCTATGAAATTTTGAGATCGATACCTGAACTGTGTTGCCTGACTGCTGTAATTTGGAAAGAGCGAAAAGCAGTTTATTTCTGCTCTTATCATCAATATGAGACTGTTCCCATTGAGTATCAGCATCAAAAAGCTCCCAAGGACTATGTAACTGTGTTTCAGTGAGGTCACTCTTGTACCGAACAGTATACCTCTCCCATGGACTGTCTGGAAATTCAGAAGACTTAGCTTTTGCACACAAAATTCGACCATCCCACCAACTACCAGAGGAGTCATCCTCATTTTTCCACCAAACCCTGCATTTATCTCTGCGTGTCCAATTTCTTTGCATAGCAGCAACAAACCTAGTTCTTTCAACAAGAAAATCTGGGAAACTAGTCAAATCAGGTAGAGTCAATTTAAAAGATTTGCCAACAACACTTGAATCAGGATCTACAAACTGAAGGGTCATTTTGCAGCAGCTATCACCAGATCCTGGAACATGAGCATACTCAAGACTTTGAACTATACAATATTCTACAGCTCTGATATGTCCTTTAAGTGATGTCCAAGGCCCTGATTCTCTTTTACGGCTATAATCTATATACTCCTGATGCCCCTGAAAAACAGATATTTTCATAGGTACACACTTTTTTTTTTATAAAAGAAGAAATTTATTAAGACAAAGAGAAGGAGAATACAAAGGGAAAGGAGGAGGATAAGAAATCCTCCTTGAAATAAAAGAAAAGAAAAAGCAATGAACAAAGAACAAAAGACATCAATGTAGCAGAGAGACATAATCCCTCATCTTATCTGTAAGGGACACTTATTTAAAAAGACCGTGTGCTTATTCAACCTTTAAAATTAAAACCAATAAAAGAAAAAAAACCACACATATGCAAAATTCAAAAGTATACTATCAGATGCAATAAGTGTAATCTCTTATGAGTTATGACTAACCTGTCTTAAATATACAACTTCATCACCCTGTTGTGGAATATATCTGCATCCTTCCTCTTGTGTTGATAACAGTAACCATGATCCTTTATTAGCTGATTGTAGTGATTTCCTTTTATTTACAGGACTAGTCTCACGAATATTATAACTAGACCTCCGGCTCCTAGTAGACCTCAAACCAACAGTCAATTTTGAACTAGAACCCCTTTCTTCTTCTGTGAGTAGTCCTCTATTTGTGGAAACATTCTGTGGACTTTTAACCTTACAATATTCATGTCCTTGCTGCACTTTGAGATTATTCCGCTCATTATTTGGGTCACAAGTGGTTGGTTCCAACTCTAAGGATCCATTGGTATGAACAGCCTCATTTGTGCCATTACTGAAGTCCACTGCTGCATTGAAATTACTGTTGCTCCCATTTGAAGTGGATTCTCCCAGGCCACTACCATCACCTAAATTAGTCACAGCCCTATGTGATCTTGATCTTCTGTAGACAGCTTTAAACATTTTATCTCTCTGTGAATGTGGCTCCATTGAATCATGTGAAGAACTATTTTGTTTAACCTGAGTATCTATTTCTTCAGATCCAATTTCTCCCTGATTAGATATTACTTTAGTGTCGTTGTCGTCCTCAACCACAACCATACACTGTTCGTTGCTCAAGTTATTATTAGCATTAGTGCTACATGCACTATTCTTTAGCATTGAAGATTTTGTTTCATGCTTGAATGGACTTTCAGGATCCCTTGAACCCCTTTTAGACCGTAGCTTTGTTGAAACAGAAGGAAAACCAATATTTGCTTCAGGTAGTTGGTCAGCCCTACTATGCATTATGGAAGCAGGAATTATATTCTGAGGAGTCATGCGAGCAGAAACTAGTGATTCATCTTTATCCCTGCAACTGCTGGAAGCTGTGAGCTCTTCTCCATTCTCAGAAGGATTAAAAGGCTTAGTACCAGCACGATTCTCATTGATTTCTGTCAAACTATCTACCTTATCCTCAACATTTTGGATTTCTGAACGAGGGGTTGATGTACCGAAGTCTTTGTCGTCTTTCTCATGCCCAGTACTAACATTTTCTTTATCATTGAGATGATTAAGACATTTTACAGAGTTGGGAGTTGCATATGATGGCATAGCTTCTCCCACTCTCGGAGGTTTAGACGAACGAGCCCTAACCACTCCCCATCTAATCTTCCCTAGTAAGTCTACATGGTCTGGTACGTGACTAAGTTCTACTTGATGCGTTCTTTCAATTGTATGGTAACTTCCACTGCCAGAATAATACCCTGGATCCTTAGAACTTGATCCGTTCCTGTTAAAATCACTAGCTTCCGGATCAGTTTTTGATGTTGAGCCAACCAACTCAGCCTGGTTCTCAAACTCATGTACGGGTTTAGATGAATCACGAATTGGCAACTTGAGAACCAATCTCCTCCTGTTCATTGCATTCATATGAGTCTCAGTTAACTCATGAGATTTCATGTCCTCCGATTCATATGATACTTCTTTTCCCTTTGAATAGTTCAATTGGTCATTCTGTAAAGCTCTACCAGATTCTTCACTGTCAATGTTAGACTCTTGCAATGTTGATTCACTATCTGAAAAATCACCAACAAAACTATCTTCTTCTCCATCTGTTGGTGTACCTGTAATTTTAGAAAATAAATGTAGAGCATTGCGCGCAGCAGCTCTTTGAGGTCTGGAAGATTTTGATTTAGAAGCTTTCCTCCTTGATGTTTTTTGGCCATTTTTTCCCTTCCTACTTCGGCTACTGCTGAAAGTATTGCCATCACACTCATCCAAATTCCTCCTTTTCACACGTCTCCCAGAAGAAGTCATAATCTCAATCTGCAGAGAAAAAACAGGAATAATTTAAATCAATTACAAAGATAATATGGAGTATTCACTCCATATTTTCTTTCTGTATACTTACTTCAGTCTTCTGTCTTTTCCTTTTTGATCTACGAAAGCTATCCATGTGAGTGTCCTCCCCTTCACTGTTATCTGTGCTGCACCCAGGATCACCAGAGGTATTGGAGCTTGAACATCCTTGCTCACCCCGAGAAGAGCAATCTTCAGTGACATTATATTCTGAATCTGCATCGTCACTAAACCCTTCGATTTCTGGCTCCCAATCCACAGCATCTATAAACTCCGGTAGTGGTTCTGTAAGCACATCCAAGTCTGCCAATGGAAGCATATGATAATCTGGGTCCAAACTGAAGCCCGGGCCAACAGCAAGCTTCAGTGATGACGGCCGCCACTCAAGGCCTAAAGCTCCTAATCGTCTTTGCTGAAATTCACTCTGATAAGGTTCTGGGTATGGTATCATTGCTGGAAGTTTGACAGCATATAACCAACAATTTATAAGAATAAATGAGAGGAAAAAGAAACCATAAGAAAGATGGCAAATAAATAGATACATATAAAGGATAGATCCAAGAAGACTAATTAACCTGAATCACAAAGCAAATCTTGCAGATTCCGTCGATACGGAACAGTCTGAGTTTCCTGAATCAAATTTTAATATTACTTAAAATTAGGAAACGCAGATATTATATGATTGTAGATAAAAACATGCATTCAAAACAAACCTACAACTTCAAAGAAAGTCATTTTAAACAACAGGGTTCGCACACTAAAATCTCTTATGTTTATCTCAACAAAATTTATCACATCAGAGGCAGTGGATGATCCATCACAAATGCAGCAGTAAATGTGTCAGTGTGGAAATTAAATACTTACAACACTTCAACATTAGGCTGTGTGACATTAATATCCCTTTTATTATTATTTTTCTACTTACTCCGAGTGAAAGATTATGTACCAAAATACACTTTCCTTTTGCATTACAATTTTTTTAATGCTTTGAAAAGTCAGTTTGGGCCAAATTGACTTGTCAACACATTTTTTTTATAAAAAAAGATAACAATGTTGAGAAAAGTCATTTTTAAAAAAAATAAATAAATAAATGCGTTGAGAAGTTGGTTTGGCCCAAAGTGACTTCTCAACACAAAAAAGAAAAGGAGTATTTTGGTACATAATCTTTAACTTGGTGTAAAAATAAAAATATAGGAATATCAATATAAAAAAGCCTCAACATTACTCTCCCTCCCCCCCCCCAAAAAAATAAGGATAAACCAGTCCAGTAGCCAGCACAGCAACAAAACAAGAAAAAGAGAAGTTCTAATCTAAGGGCTTCATAATTGAAAAGAAAGCGAAGCAAGCAAGTGAGCAAGCGACCAACTAACCTGGTCTAGTACATTACCGTGGGTGTCTTGAATGAGAGGTCGATAATCACCAAGAAAGAACTGACAAATATTTTGTAGACAACATCAGTGCCAAAACAGTAGCAAAGAAAAGAGAAAATCATAATAGGTAAGTGATGTACCTGATCATATTTGGCATCTTTCTGGGACTCACCTTGACCCGTGCTTAATATATATAGTTGACCAACATCATCCGAAAGTATAATTGATGTCCCATCCCTATGCCAATACATTTCAACAAAACACAAACAAACTGATTTAGGTGGTATACAAATGAATTTATGAAACACCATGGACAAAAAAATCAAGGCTATAAAAAATATCCACATAGCCATACCCATGTGTTTTTATATATTAGAAAATAAGAATCATAAGAACTTAAAATATTGTTTCCAATAAGCCATGACGTCTTCTCTGGTCAAGGTTATTTAATTTTACTAGAAAACAACATTCAACACCACATATAGTGTATCCAGCATCATATTGCAATCTATATCTATATTGGATACAGCAATAACCTCAACATGCCACTGAGTTAAGAGACAAAGGCATTTGAAACCCAACACATATTTCACCTTCTGCAATTTGTAACGTGATTTGCTTCTTGCAGTTTTAAATGCAACTTCACAACTAAATATAGAATTTAATTTTCGCATGTTTGGCTTTGGGGAGTATACCCAGAGATTGGATCTGCATTTAACCTTCTACAATGCAAAGTAGTGATACAATGGGCCTTAGAATTCTATTATAATACAAAAATCAGAATTAGCCTTTCTCTGCCTCCATTTTTATTTTTGAGGGGGCAATAAAAAAAAGCCTTTAAATTCTGGGAAAAAGGTTATTTGGGCATAGAATAAGAAGAATAACCCATCACTATTTCATATCCTTTCTCATCCGTTTAACCTTTCTTGTCTTATGCACCAAATCAAATTCATCTTACCTATATGCACCTATTTTATACTAAAAATTCACTAAGAGTACCAAATCAGAGCCATAAATAATCTTGTTATTTTGTATACACATATAGATGATATTATACTTAAATAAAAGTTTTTGGTGTTATCAATCTCCATTGTTTATCTCGTTAAGTGGTATTAAACAATATAGTTGATACTACAAACTCTGATCAGTATTCTCACCGACTAGAAGGTGTGATGTGTACTAGATATAAGAGTGACAGAAAAATGCTGGTTGGCCCCTTCTGAGGTCGCCAGAAAACCTTTTTTACTAAGGTTGGGTTCTTTTGTCTAAAACTTGGGTTGAGATAAAGGTGGATGATAGAGGAAGAGAATGAAAATGCAGAAAAAATTCAAGGAACACAGTTCGAAAAGCTTATGAACATTGTACAATATAATACATGCTACCATCTACATAATGACCATAACCATTACTTTGGGTGCACAAGTAACTACTTTCCTATTCCAACAACACTATTGGAAACATATGTAATTAGGTGTAATTAGTAGTACAACTATTAGTTTCACATCATGTAAATTGTGTAATTATTTACTATTTATTGAGTATATATTTAGCCTCCGTTGTGTAGTTGAGACACACAATTCAGTACATGTCTTTCTCTTTCTTTCTTTCTCTCAACATGGTATCAGAGCCTAGATAAAGGCAACCCTAGAACCGTGCCTACCCGGAGGACCCATTGTCCCCCGGTGAAAAAAAAAATTTCCAGCCACCTGTGTCATCACTCCAAGTACCAAATCTCATCTGCCGTGTTCTATTCCAGCCAGTCTCAGCCCCTGCCACCGCCGCCGACGTCTTTTCCGGCCACTGCCACCACCGCTTGGCGCGCCTTCCTCTGCTCTGCTCGATCACCGAGGTGCAGGCCCAGCCACACGCCTGCACATGCTAGTTCAGTGGGCTGCGATTCGCACCCACGCCCCTCTCTCCAGCCGCGCGTGACGGCGCGTCCGACCACAGTTCCGACCGCCGTTTGTTCCACCGCGCTCGCTGGCCTCTCCTCTGTTGAGCCCAGTCCTCCACCTCCCCAACCGCAACCTTACGACGTGTCGTACACCTGCTCGTGCCGTTTCAGGTACTGTTGGTTGCATTTTTGGTTATTTGTAATCTTACCCATGGCTTCCTTGAGCCCTATAGATGCTCCAATGGTGAGACTTGTTGTTTTCACTAATTATATCAGTGCCCATCTCTCCACTGACAAATTGGATGGCACTAATTATGATTCCTGGGCCTCCGACGTCAAACTTTGGCTTACTGGTCAAGGGTACGAGGATCATCTCACTACCAAGGTTGATTCTGTGCCTGAGGCCGACCGTCCCAGGTAGAAAAGATTGATGCTCAGTTGTGCAATGTGCTTAAGTCCACCATCCATTCCTCTTTGAAGCAGATTTTTCGAGCTCATTTGACATGTGAATCCATTTGGGCATAGGCCAAAGCTCTATACACCAATGACACTCAGCGACTGTACGGGGTTTGTCATGATCTTATAAGTCTTATTGCCCCGAGGAGGTTTGATGACCCTATGTCTGCTTACTTGGGCAAACTTCATGGTGCTTTCCACGATTTCAATGAACTGTTGCCTCCAAAGGATACCCCGACAAAGGAACTTGAACAACGGAACACCTTCTTCATGCTCTTGGGTCTTTATGGTTTACTTGCAGATTACTCTACCATCCTTGATCAGATTTTGGGATCTCCTACTGTTCCTACTCTTTCTGCGACATGTTCTACCTTGCTTCGGGTTCCAACTAAGCACAGTCCTAATTCTCCTGTTGCTCCTATCACCAATGACACCTCTACCCTTGTCTCTCAGACCAACAGTCATGGCCGTTCCCGTGGGGGTCACTCAGGTGCCAAACCTCATCCGAAATGTGATCATTGTCATCACTTGGGTTACATCATTGATAAATGCTGGACTTTGCATGGTCGTCCTCCCCGTATTGCTAATGTTGCACAGACTACTCAACCAGACATTCCTGAGCCTTCTGAACCACCTAAAGCCTCTCTGGCTGATTATGCAAATTTTCTGAAGTGGTTTAAGCAGCGTCAGTCTTCTGGTTCCACTGTTTCTGTTGCGCACACCGGTAATTCCTATGCTTGTCTCTCTCAGTCACCATCCCTTGGCCCTTGGGTTCTTGATTCTAGTGCATCCGACCGCATTTCTGGTAATAAGGCTTTGTTCTCTCAACTTTCTACTTCTGGTTATTTGCCTATGGTTACTTCAACTAATGGTTCTCAGACACAATCTCAAGGGATTGGCACTACTAATCCCCTCCCTTCCCTCATTGTTGATTAGGTTCTTTATATTCCTGGGTGTCCTTTTAATATACTTTCCATTAGTCGTTTAACCCGTTCTCTTGATTGTTTCATTACTTTCACAAAAGATTCTGTTCTTCTTCAGGATCGGAGTTCGGGACGGATGATTGACGCCAGATATGAGTCCAATGGCCTCTACCAACTCTCCAACCCTTCTCGTGTTTGCTATGCCACAGATTCCCTTCTTACCATCCATGCTCAGTTGGGTCATCCTAGCCTTGCCAAACTACAGAGAATGATGTTGAGCCTCTCTAAGTTATCGAGTCTTCCTTGTGAGTCGTGTCAGTTAGGGAAACACGTGTAGTTCGTTTCCTGATCGTTTCGATACTCGAGCTACGTCTCCTTTTACGTTAGTTCATTCTGATGATGGAGTCCTAGTCGTACTATTTCTACTTTAGGGTCAATGCACTTTGTTACCTTTATTGATGATTACTCTCGATATACTTGGTTATTTTTAATGCAAAACAGGTCTGAGTTATTTTCCATATTTCAAAAGTTTTATCAAGAAATTAAAACTCAGTATGGTGTTCCTATTCGTACTCTGCGCAGTGATAATGCCAGTGAATACTTATTTCATCAATTTCAGACTTTTATGGCTTCTCATGGCATTCTTCACCAAACATCTTGTGCCTATACACCTCAACAAAATGGGGTAGCTGAATGTAAAAATAGACACCTTATTGAAACAACTCGGACCCTCTTACTCCATAGTCAGGTTCCATTTCGCTTTTGGGGTGATGTCCTTACTGCGTGCTACCTTATCAATCGCATGCCATCCTTTGTGCTTGATAACCGGGTCCCTCATTCCGTCTTGTTTCCCTATCAGCCTCTTCATTCTCTTCTGCCTCACGTCTTCGGGTCCACTTGTTTTGTCCATAATCTCTCTCCTGGTCTAGACAAATCACAGCCTGATCCCTCAAGTGTGTCTTCCTTGGTTACACTCGGTCCCAAAAAGGTTATTGTTGTTATTCTCCTACTCTACGACGTTACCTTATCTCGGTTGATGTTACTTTCTTCAAGTTTGTACCCTTCTTTGAGTTGTCTCCTTCGACTCTAAGTCAATCTCTGCGGTCCTTCCGGTTCCTCTTGTCCTTGTCACTGTCGAGTCTGAAATGCCCCAACCTCTACCCATATAGGTCCCCAGCACCACTAACCGTTTCTTCCACACTTATCACTACCGAACACAACCTCCAGTGCCCTATGTCCCTCCTCCAGATACTGCTGCTGAGGTCATTGTGGACTCTTCTCTGGAACCAACTCCTTTACTAGCTCCGGCACTACCAAACGACGCTGATCTTCCCATTGCCGCGCGAAAAGGTATCCAATCTAATCATAATCCTTCTCCTCATTATATTGCTTTAAGTTATCACCGCCTTTCTTCTTTGCACTTTGTTTGTCTTTCTTCCTTATCTTTTGTTTCCATTCCTAAATCTACAAGTGAAGCCTTATCCTATCCCGGATGGAGACAAGCAATGGTTGATGAAATGAGTGCGCTTCACAACAGTGGTACTTGGGAACTGGTTACTCTTCCTCTAGGGAAATTTGTTGTTGGCTGTCGGTGGATCTATACAGTCAAGATGGGTCCTGATGGTAAAATTGATCGTCTCAAAGCCTGTCTTGTGGCAAAAGGGTACACACAGATCTTTGGCTTAGATTATGGGGATTCTTTCTCATCCTGTGGCTAAAATGGCTTTTGTTTTTGTCGATGGCTGCCATTCGGTGCTGGCCTCTTCATCAACTTGACATTAAAAATGCATTCCTGCATGGTGATCTAGAAGAAGAGGTTTATATGGAACAACCTCCTAGATTTGTTGCTCAAGGGGAGTCTTCTAGCTTAGTATGTTGTCTCCACAGGTCTCTCTATGGTCTCAAACAGTCTCCTAGAGCCTGGTTTGAATGATTCAGCACAGTGATTCAACAATTTGGTATGATTCGGAGTGAAGCAGATCACTCGGTGTTTTATCGCCACATAGCCCAAGGCTGTATTTATCTGGTTGTGAATGTTGACGACATTGTCATCACTGGAAGTGACCACCATGGCATATATAAGTTAAAACAACATCTCTCTCTTCACTTTTAGACCAAAGACCTGGATAAACTTCGATATTTCTTAGGGGTTGAGGTAGCTCAATCCAAGGATGGTATAGTGGTGTCTCAAAGAAAGTATGCTACGGATATCCTTGAAGAAACAGGATTGTTGAGTGCCAAGCCAGTTGATACTCTCATGGATCCAAATGCCAAACTCTTACCAGATCAGGGGGAACCTCTATCGGATCCGAGAAAGTATAGGAGATTGGTTGGGAAGTTAAACTACCTCACTGTTACTCTGTCAGAAATCTCTTTTGCAGTCAGTGTGGTTTGCCAATTCCTAAACTCTCCTTGTGAAGGTCACTAGGATGCAGTGATACAAATCCTCAAATACATTAAGGGAGCTCTTGGAACAGGCCTCATCTATGAAGATAAGGGACATACTCAGGTCGTTGGATACTCAGATGTTGACTGGGCAGGTTCTCCTACTGACAGATGATCCACTTCTGGGTATTGTGTACTCATTGGAGGTAACCTAGTTTCCTGGAAAAGTAAGAAGCAAAATGTAGTTGCAAGATTTAGTGCCGAAGCAGAATACTGAGCTATGGCCTCAATCACTAGTGAACTCATTTGGTTGAAACAACTCCTCAAAGAACTTCAATTTGGTGAGGTTATGAAAATGACACTCATATGTGACAATCAAGCTGCTTTGCATGTAGCTTCCAATCCAGTGTTCCATGAAAGAACCAAACATATTAAGGTTGACTGTCATTTTATCAGGGAAAAGATTCTACCAGGAGACATCACCACAAACTTTGTCAACTCAAATGATCAGTTAGCAGATGTCTTCACCAAGTCCTTGAGAGGTCCACGAATAAGTTATTTGTGTAACAAGCTTGAAACATATGATTTATATGTTCCAGCTTGAGGGAGAGTGTTGGAAACATATGTAATTAGGTGTAATTAGTAGTACAACCGTTAGTCCCACATCATGTAAATTGTGTAATTATTTATTACTTATTGAGTATATATTCAACCTCCGTTGTGTAGTTGAGACACACGATTCAGTACATGTCTTTCTCTTTCTCTTTCTTTCTCTCTCAACAAACACGTTATGAATTACTTTAGACTTTACTAAATTTATCAAGAATAATAAATGTTCATAGGTAGAGTGGATCCCAACAAGACCACAAAGGAACATCCTCAGCAAAACACACAACTAAATTATCATCTCTGAAGTAATTTAATACTATGAAATTTGAAATGGTTTTGTATCATTTACATAAAAAATGTATGTTGTAAACAGTTGAAAGATACTAGTAAACATTACAAGGGAACAAATTTATGACATTTCAAATGTATAGAGACTACACAATTTGTGTACGAGTATCTGAAAGTAACAATTCTAAATGATTATGATGCTATGAGAATAACTTTTGGAAAATACACAAACAACCAAATATGTCTAGAAAATTTGGTGCAAAATAAAGTTCTGAGCTAGCACACTCATTGTGTACTTACGGAGAAAACTTCCCATCGACCAACTTGAAATGTGATATCTCATATATCCGGATAGGCATGCCTTCCCATATCTGAAATCATGAAATATGAAAGTCATTCAAAAGATATAGGAATGCCTACAAATCTGCGAGATAATAGTAACTGGTGACTCACATCCCACACAATAGTTCTTCCATCATACCCAGCACTCATAGCAATCCGGGGATTAAACGGATGAACATCTAGAACATAAGTCTAAAAGGAGCAAAGAAACAAAGCAAGTTAAATCGTGAAACAAAAACGCCCATTCTTTGAAACATTAGTCAAATAAAATTGCAAGACCTCAGCTAAGTTTGAAACTAATACTGAGAAACACAATACTAAGCATCAGATGTCATGCTTGTGAATTAAAGTGTCATAAAAAGTCATAGAATCACACCTCATACATTATATTTGCAAAAGACAGTAAAAATGGTATCAAAATAGGGAGATAAACCAAAACCAAGAAAATAAACACTTACAGATTTAGTATGTCCAGTCAGTGAATGTACCAGGCTGCCATCAGAAGCATTCCAAACACAAATTCTGCAATCTGCAAGAATATCTTGCAGTCAGATAAATAATAGTTTATTACCTCCCAACACATGAAACAAGAATAAAATGGCTGCTGCATAATCATGAGACATGCACAAGAGTGGCACGATAACAAATGCATTGCATGAACAACTGAATAATCATAAAATGTTTTCACTTTTCACATATTGTCATCATATTGCATGCATAAAGGCATAGCAAAAATAATCTTAAATTGACAATTTAACCAGTCAAAAGTGCTGCTTTCTCAAGACAGAATACTTGACAAGTATAAATGAAAATTAAGACTAAAAGACTGGCGCTGATTGTTCTGTATGATACCTAAGACACTGAATTCATTGCTCCAGAAGACAGAAGCCCTCGAGTATTATTCTATAGACTCAATCTACACATGTTGTAAACTAAGCCAATTAAAAACTGACACAAAATTATTGCTCACTAAGAAAAATAAAAATTCTACATAAATTTCTGCGTGGAACAGCTGTTTTACATTTAAAAATAATGACGTCAGTTTTTATTGGCTTAGTCTACACAAACACAACTCACAACTTTGTGTAGACTAAAGGTTCATTTTGGATAGACTTTTGCAAAATAACTTATTTTTAAGTTCTTTTTTAAAAGAACTTTATTTTGCATTTGGATTTAACATTTAAGAAGTACTTACACTAAAAATTAGTAAGACTAAATACCACTTATCCTTTCACTTACTTCAAAAGATAAGGATCATTAGCTTCTAAAATAAGTGGTAAATGCACATTTTTTTTAAGTTTGCATTCAAACACACATAAAAATATTTCTAAGTACTAATTTTTAAAAATTAAGTGCTTATTTTAAAAAATAAGTGTATCCAAACAGGCTATAAGTCTATAGAAGAATTTCTCCTTAAATATACCTCAAGATTCAGGAACATGTATTTTTAGCCATCCAACCCAACCATTTTCAGAAGTTCTTAGACAATACTCATTAATCAGAGTGAAAAGTCTAATGACGTTTTTATCCAAGAAAATAGAAAAATCTAACGATTTTAGATTTTTCTTCTTGAAAGATTAGGCTTCAAAACTGGATGCCTATTCAAAATGAAGAAAATCCCCTCAGTAATAGCAGATCAAGCTGAAGAATCATTCATCAAATGATTCAAATCCACCAACCAGACAAGACAAAAGAGAAAATCTTTGAAATCATGTGGTGTACTGTTTGCATATCTTATCAGACCTGTCAAATCTCAAATTCTCAATAAAAGATTGTGGATTCCAAGACGCATTCCACTTGTCCTGAATCAACCAAAAACAAAAGGGGGTTTCCGGGGTAAGACAGAAACAAGCTGTGGCAGTTGCGCTATCTTATAACTGCCAGTGCCACCTCTATTTTAGTTTAATACTTACTAATAAACAAAATTATATCACCCACAATAACTTATACATGAAGATAAAGAAACAAAATGGTCACAAAAAAAGAAGAAAGAAGCAGAAAAATAGAGAGAAAGCAAGAAAAATGGAAAAAGAGCAGCAAGGCAGGAGAGAGAAACAAACCAACTTACCCATAATAGCTGCAAGGACAAAGCGGTTGTCTAGGCTCCAAACAATCATATTTACACCACGTGGAGTTGGTAAAATTCTCTGACGAGGACCACCTCTCTGAGGTTGAGGAGGCATAGGTGGAGGTGGAACTTTCAGATGATATGCCCGTGTCCAGCGACCACTTTTTCCCTAAATGAAATAAATTTAACAAATTAAAATATAAATCACCAATCATTGTCAAATAACTGAAGTAATCTTTTGCAATTTGTTTTTAAATAAATAAATAAATAAATATATATATATATATATATATATATATATATATATATATATATATATTTGTAGAAGGAAATTATATTTGATAAAGACTTACATGTGACCTGCGAGATTTGGGAATCCATATAATAGCACTACCATCACGAGAGCAGGTAACTATATTGTCATGATTCAACCTGGAATAAAATATAGCCACTTAGATATATTAGATAGCAGAAGCACTGAGAATTGGGCATATGACATTTTTTGTTGTGAGAAGCGAAGGAGAGAAGGGGCCAGGTTTTTTTTATAAAAGAAGAGGGGGCCAGGGTTTAGATCATTCATGACGCTACTTCTAATTCCCAAAGATACACACACCAGGAATTCTTAAATTTGGGAATATTTTCCTCCTTCCAAATTTCTGCTGTGGAAAATCGAGATGCTACTGCACATCCACTGCAAAATATGGAGCGACAGGTATCAGCATACAAAAATTACATCTATCAAAGATTACAACAAACTAGAACATACTGACCTAAATTGCACATAATTAACATCATTTTCATGCCCAGATAGCACATCTATCTCATGATTTGGTTGGTCAGTGTCATCCACACTTTGTTTACAAGCAATCCAAACCTGCAAAAACTTTCAAGTTAGCTCAAAAAATTGTGAAGCTGAAAATCCATTTGAACAAATTTAGTGCATGTTCGATCTTCATTATTTTACACTTGGAAAAAGCTTTTCAACCAAAATATCTCTCTTTAACATTTTAATTATAAGCTTTTCTAAAAGCTATTTAATAAGCTAAGCCAAATACGCCCTTAGATGTAAACAATATATCTGATTACAACTGGATAGTCTTATAAATTGAAAAGGAACAAACACCTCACAATAATTCATAGTAAGTTTGGGGGACCATAAAGTATCTAAATAGACAATTGGATGTATTGTTAGCATTTGACAGCAAAACAAAAATGGCCAGTGACCATGTCAAGTTGGTCAGAAACCGGTAAAAGCCTAGAAAGTCATCACTAACTGACATGTGACAAGTAATTGATAAAATGTGACCATGGATCAACTAGGACTAATCAACAGATGGTGGTGGTGACTAGACATGGACACTGATTTCATATACAAGGGTTAAACAAGGACAAAAGAGAGACTTCTACTTAGAGAAGAGGATTCATCTTCTGCCACTGGAGAGGTTACTTTTTCCTCAGACCATCACAATTCACAAGCGCATACCAGAAGATAAAAAATAAGGGGAAAGAACTAAAAAGTACAACAGCTGGGTATTTTCTACAAAGCAAATAGAACCTACATTTACCTTCAATAATAAAGACTACAGAATATACTAATGCATGTCTGATAACTAAAAGTAAGCACTATATATATATACCCTGGCAAGATTGTCAGAGCTACCAGTGACAAACACAGTTCCATTAGCATTAAATGCACAGCAAAAAATCTGATGGCTCTGTGGCAAAGTACTTGAAGATGGGCAACTGCTCTTCCCTAAAGCAAATAAGGAATTCCAAGTTAGTTCTTTTCACCAAGAAGAAGTCACTCAATCATAGTTCACAAAAGAATCAACTAACCAATTACAGAATCTGAAGGCCTTGGAACATATAGTCTTGGACTTGACTGGGTATACCTCGCATCCCATATCCTACAAGTTCCATCATCAGAGGAACTGCAAAGTATACGAAACATCACAAAGTTAATTTATAACAGAAAACCTGGAACACCTAAGGGTAAGGATCATTCATGGAAATCATGCGAGAAGGTTAAATGTATACAAAAACCTGTAGCCTGAAGCTGAAAGGGAAATTTTCTTAGTGTCATAAACACACAACGTAGCCTCACTTCAAGGCATCAATAAGAAGAAGAAATCATAGGGAAATTTTAATGAATAGATGCATAAACCCAACTCACACAGATGATCTCTCATAAACTAACAGAAGTTACTGGTGAATTTATACTAAAAGTAGCCCCCTAATATTTCATAAACAATTATATTGCAAAGCTAAAGTAAAAGGAAAAATATGATGGATTAATCAAATTACTTTTGATAGAACCAAAACAGAAAGAGACTGATAGGCGCCCTATTGTATCCAAGGTGTATGTTAAAAAAGGGAGACCAACTAACTAAGGTTAGTTAGTTAGTTGGTTAGTTAACTGGGATAGAGGCACGTGTAAATAACAAATAACAGAAAAGGGGAAGGATATAAGGGAGGGGAGGGAGGGGAGAAGGGATATCGGTTAATTGAGAAGTTGGTTGGGAGGTGCAGCCCTCGGAAGCTGTCATTGTATTCTTCATTCCCTTAGGGGAGTCTTTATGAAATAATAACAGAACTCTTGGGACTATTTCCCAACTCTTTTCTATCGGTATCAGTGTTTCCATCACTGGTATCAAAGCATCTCTACGATCTTGGGGCTGCACATGGTAATAACGAGGAGGATGGAAGCAAGATTAGAATTCTTGGAGCGAATGTGGCATGAAGATGCGACGAGAAAGGAGGAATTGCAAGAGAGGTTACGGAGAGTGGAGGAAAGGGGCGCGAGTGATAAGTACCAACAGATAGAATAACAGAAATTATTAACACAGCAAGATGAACTGAATATTCTGGGTGATATAAGTATGATATCACAGCCAGTTTTGTGTATTCTTGGAAAAGAAATGAACAGAATTACAGAGAAGAAGAAAAAAATAGCTCTAGACAGTTATAGGGTGCCTAGTCCCTCCTATGCCCAACCCAATCCTTGCGTGCCCACGTTTTCCCACTCTCTCAGCATATAAACCATTCTAACAAACTTCCACTCACTTTTCCCACACCATCATTTGGCCAACTCAGCAGTTAGTTACTGCCTGCTGTTGGTGCCTCCTTCTGGTGTAGACTTGTGTCACTTTTGGGCCAGAGCCTCTATCAATACAGCCTGGGTCCCTATCAATACTTTCCCCCCAAAGATTCACCTTGTCCTCAAGGTGAAATTCAGGAAAATTGACCTGGATAGCAGAGAGCAACTCCCAAGAATTTTCAAAATCTGGTAAGTCTAGCCACTTGACTAGAACCTCAATTTCCCCTGCTGCATTTTGTCTGCAATCAATGATATCAGCTGGTCTGACCTGCAACTCCCAGTCTTCAACAAGGAACAATGGCAAGGGTTGTGTGCCAACCATGGGAGAGATGGATTTCTTGAGTAAAGAAGCATGGAAAACCGGATGGACCAGACTGCCCGGAGGCAATTTCAATTTGGCCACAAGTCCTATTTTTTCCAGGATCTCATAAGGGCCATAGAACCTAGGACTCAGCTTCTGGTTAACTCTTTTGGCTAGAGTTTTCAATTTGTATGGTTGGATCGTCAAATAGACTGCCTCTCCTGGTTGGTAATCCACCTCACGTCTGTGCTTATCAGCTTGCATCTTCATCCTATTTTGAGCCTTGGCTAGAGAGTTTTTTAATTCATCCAGCATCTGATTCCTTTTGGTCAAAAGTTGGTTCACCTCTTCCACTGTTGAAGGAACTCCATCCCCCCTAATAAGGACAGGTGGATCTCTGCCATATAGAGCCTTGAAAGGAGTCATCTTAGTGGCTGAGTGATAATTGGTATTGTACCAAAACTCTGCCCAAGCCAACCACCTAGGCCACTGCTTAGGTTTTGAACCAGTGAAGCACCTCAAATAGGTCTCGAGACATCTATTCACTACCTCCGTTTGGCCATCTAATTGAGGATGATAAGCAATGCTATATTTCAACTTTGTCTCAGCCATCTTGAATAATTCTGCCCAAAAAGAGCTGAGGAAAACCCTGTTCCAATCTGATACAATTGAGGAAGGAAAACCATGCAACTTGACTATATCTCTAATAAAGATTTTAGCAATCTCCTTTGTTGTGTAGAGGTGAGATACAGCCACAAAGTGAGCATATTTAGTGAGTCTGTCCACAACCACCATGATGGTGTCCACTTCACCCGTTTTTGGGAGCCCACTAATAAAATTCATAGACAAATCTGTCCAGATGGTAGATGGAATGGGTAGAGGCCGTAATAAACCTCCAGGAGTGAGGTTTTGGGACTTATTCCTTTGACAAACTTCACATGCCCGCACATATTTCTGAATGTCTCCTTTCATGCCTTCCCAAAACAGTAACCCTGAAATTCTTTTATAGGTCCGGAAGAATCCAGAATGCCCTCCAATGACTGAGTCATGAAACTCCTTAAGTACCCAAGGAATTTTCTGGGAAGTTTTTGGAATCACCATCCGACCCTTGTAGTATAACCTCCCTTTCTTTAGTTGGACGCCTGTATGAGAGTCTGGTTGCCTCAATAGATCCTGCAGAATTCCTTTCAGCCTTGTATCAGTTTGGATCTCCTCCTCTAAGTCATCCCAGTCGTTGAATTGTATAGAGGAAATAGCTGAGAATTGCAATTTTCTAGACAAGGCATCTGCAGCCCCATTTTCCTTGCCAAGCTTATATTTGACCTCAAAATCATACCCTATTAATTTAGAAGCCCATTTTTGCTGTTCCTCACCCCATAGCCTCTGATCTTGCAAGAATCTGAGGCTCCTCTGGTTAGTTTGCACTAGGAAATGCCTCCCCATCAAATAGTGCCTCCACTTCTGAATTGCCATTACCATGGCCATTAATTCTCTCTCATAAACTGACTTATTTTGAGCTCTACTGGAGAGAGTTTGACTCATGTAAGCCACGAGTTTACCCTCCTGCATAAGCACACCTCCCACTCTTTTTCCCGAGGCATCAGTCTCCAGCACAAACATTTTCTCAAAGTCTGGTACAGCCAAGACAAGTAGTGATGTCATGGCAGTTTTGAGTTCCTCAAACGCTGCTTGAGCCTCTACTCCCCACTTGAAATTGTCTTTCTTAAGCTGCTGTGTTAAGGGCCAGGCAATTTTAGTATAATCTTTCACAAACCTTTTATAATAACCTGTGAGGCCCAAGAAACCTCTTACCCCTTTGATATCAACTGGTTGAGGCCATGTTTGCATGTCTTCCACCTTCTTGGGATCAGCTGCCACTCCTTCTATTGAGATGAGGTGCCCCAGATATTCTAACTGTTCCTGGCCAAAAGAGCATTTCTTTCTATTCACCCACAGTCTGTTCTCCCTTAGTAATTGAAGAACCATCTTGAGATGTTTGCCATGCGTTGGTTGATCCTTACTAAAAATTAGTATGTCATCAAAGAACACCAACAAAAACCTCCTTAGATAAGGTTTCAGCACCTTGTTCATTAAAGCTTGGAAGCTTGAAGGAGTATTAGTTAAGCCAAAAGGCATCACTAGAAACTCATAATACCCCTCATGCGTTCTAAAGGCTGTTTTTGGGATGTCACTCTCCTTCATTTTGATCTGGTGATACCTGGATTTTAGGTCCAGTTTAGAGAAAATGCTGGCCCCTCCTAACTCATCTAGCAGCTCATCAATCACTGGTATTAGGAACTTGTCTGGTATAGTCACTTTGTTTAGAGCCCTATAGTCCACACAAAATCTCCACCCCCCATCCTTCTTTCTGACCAAGATCACTGGGCTAAAATATGGACTTGTACTTGGTCTGATTATCCCTGCAGTCATCATCTCATCCACAATTTTCTCTATTTCATTTTTTTGGTAGTAAGGGTACTTGTAGGGCCTTAAGTTGGGAATTTGAGATCCTTCCTTGAGGTTGATGGCATGATCTTGCTCCCGGTTGGGAGGTAACTCATGTGGTGTCTGAAATAAGTCTGTGTACTCTTGCAAAATATCTTGAATATCGTCTGACACATGCTCCTTAGGATGCTCCTCAGGTTGCAGCTCCTGGTACTCTATGTAATATCCCTCACCCTCATCCCTTAAAGCTTTTAACATGGCTTTAAGTGATGCTTGAGCCTTACAAAGAGATGGTTCTCCCTTCAGTGATACCCTGTGTCCGTCCTTCTCCCAGTGTAAGGTGAGGTCTCTAAAGTTGGCTTGTATGTCCCCAAGGCTTTCCAACCAATCCATCCCCAACACTGCCATAGCCCCCCTAGTTCAAAGAGGAGGAAATTTTGTTGTATTTCCACTCCTTGAATTGTCATCTTCACATTACTGCAAACTCCCTTGCTCCTTACTTTACAACCATTACCAATTTCCACTGTGTAATCAAGAGTATCTTCAACTGCCAGGCCCAGCTCCTTCACTAATTCCTTTGAAATAAAATTATTAGAAGCTCCACAATCAATGAGCACTACTAGCTGATGCTCACCAATTCTACCCCACAGTTTTAGGGACTTGGAAGAAGTTAATCCCAGTATACTCTTCATTGATAGCTGTAGAGCTTTCTCATGCAACTCTTGCACCAAATCCTCTTCTTCCACATTGGATTCCTCATCCTCCTCATCCTCTCCTTCCAACATAAATAACTAGTAGTGTTTAAATTTACAAATGTGCTCCTTGCCCCACCTTTCTCCACATTTGAAGCATAATCCCTTTCTGCTCCTCTCCTAGAGTTCTTCCTGTGAAAGTCTCCTAGGGCCCGTGTGCTTCTTCTCATCTGCAACTCCATCTGGTCGTTTAGGTTCTACGGGTGGCCTTGGATTAATACTGCCTCTTTGAGCTATTTGATAATAAGCTTTTCCTCCTTCAAGTCCTCTGTAGTTTCGGTATCCAGCTTCTCCTTGCACTTTTTTAAATGGAATCCCCCCTCCTTTCATCGAAGATCCCCCTTTCTGTAAGGCCCAGTTCTTCTCTTCAATCAACTAGGCTCTGTCCATGAGATCGGACAGCGAGTGCAACTCATACAACTTCAACTCAGTTTTTAGTTCCTCCTTTAGTCCATTCAAAAAAATTCCCCTCATCACCGTGTTGTCTGTGATCTTAACTGGCCTTGCAGCTAGCTCAAACTGTTCACAATACTCCGTGATAGTTCCGGTCTGCTTGATACTCAGCAAAGGTTCCAAAGGATTTTAGATAATTCCAGGATGAAACTTGCGAATTACCGCTTCCTTGAATTGGTTCCAACTGGGATTATACATTTGATCCTCCCACCATTGATACCAGTTCAAAGCTCTCCCTTTTCTGGCCACCATTATCGATTCCAACCTTTCCTTCCCACCCACTCCATTCACCTTGAAGTAACGCTCCACCCGGTTGATCCAACCATATGCATCCTCCCCCGAAAATATCGGAATCTTTAATTTCCTACCTCCTTCATTCTTTTTTGGAGGTCGGCTTCCTTCCAAAGACTTTGTCTCTGAACTCCGAGATCGTTCCTCGTCTCTTCGGAAAGAATTCCATCTTTCCTCCGGTCCAGCCTTGCTTCTTTGATCTCTGTCTATGCCATCCTCTTCATCACGCAAAAAGGATCGCTTCTTGTAGCGTGATCGTCCCATGGAATGTCCCTTGTTTCTCGTTTTGAGCAAGCGTACCAGCTCATCCAATTTAGCTTCCGTCTTGTCTTGTTTCATCAGACTTTCCATCAGACTCCTCTCTACCGTTTCCAACCATGATTCCATGTTTGCTCGAGTGTTGACCATCAAAAATGCCCAGAATGAACAGTTTTGATACCAATTGATAGGTACCAACAGATAGAATAACAGAAATTATTAACACAGCAAGATGAATTGAATATTCTGGGTGATATCAGTATGATATCACAGGCAGTTTTGTGTATTCTTGGAAAAGAAATGAACAGAATTACAGAGAAGAAGAAAAAAAAATAGCTCTAGACAGGTTATAGGGTACCTAGTCCCTCCTATGCCCAACCCAACCCTTGCCTGCCCACGTTTTCCCACTCTCTCAAAGATATAAATCATTCTAACAAACTTCCACTCACTTTTCCCACACCATCATTTGGCCAACTTAGCAGTTAGTTACTGCCTGCTGTTGGTGCCTCCTTCTGGTGTAGGCTTGTGTCACTTTTGGGCTTGGGCCTCTATTAATACGGCCTGGGTCTCTATCAGCGAGGCTAGAGGAGAGAAGCGCGAACCACGAAGTGGCGCTTCAAGAAATGCTGTGGAGGCTTGAGGAGTTGCAATGCACCGTCGCAAATGGCGGAGGAGGGTCGCGGGAGGATTCCAGGACCGGCACGAACGGCAGAGGTGGGCCGCGAAGGAATGTCGAGACTGGGTACGAGTCAGGTGACACCCAATACGAAAACAGAGGAGGACGAGGAGAAAGAAACACCACGACGAAGATAGAAGAGTGGCGAAAGATTGAACTTCCCCTCTTCGGAGGAGAAGAAGTTTATGGGTGGATGAATAGGATTGAAAGATTCTTTCAATTGAGGAGGGTTCCCGAAACAGAGAAACTCAGGGTGGCAACGATTGCTCTAGAAGGCCCAGCACTTTCTTGGTATCAATGGTGGGAGGGTGTTTTGGTTAATTGTTCTTGGGAGACCTTTCGACGAACAATTATCAGACGTTTTGGCAGCTCTACAAGTCAAAATTTGTACGAAATCTTGCTTGGGTTAAAGCAAGAGGGCTCGGTAAAGGAGTATAGAGAGAAGTTTGAAATGTATTCAAGCCATATGCATGAGTTAGACAAGAAATGCATACAGGGGATCTTTCTGAATGGGCTTAAAAAGGAAATCCGGGCAGAACTAAAGATTCTAGATTTAGGGACTCTTCCAGAAGTGGTTGAAATGGCATAGTTGATTGATGAGAAGATCGAGGCTAGGAACGAAACACTGTTTAATCAGGAAAGGGGAAGGAGTGCAGGGTACAGCAGAGGCTCCAATCACTCAGGGAATTGGACAGCTCGTTCCACATCAAATTCTGTGAGTTTGGGAGGAAACAAGGTAGGGGAAACAAGTAGTGGGGTGAGCAACCTAGGGAGAAGCAGTAGCACAGTGGGGACCCAATCCAAAGGGCCTATAGAAAGTCTCTCAGCCAGTAACACCATACCCAACAGTATCAATAAAAGAGGAAGGAATTTTAGGGATCTTTCCGAGACAGAGTACAATGATAGGATGAGGAAGGGGCTATGCTTTAGATGTGATGAAAAGTTCACCCCTGGCCAAATATGCAAGAATAAACAAATCAGGATGATGATGTGGGAGGAGTAAGAACCAACAGATAAGGAGAGACCGGATGCAGGCGAAGAAGAAGAAGAAGAAGAAATCGAGTGGGAAGGGAAACCTATCCAATTAGGTTACCATAGTACGATGGGGCTAACTTCTAAAAGATCTTTCAAACTTTGGGCAAAGGTGGAAGGGAGACAAATGCTGACTTTTGGTGGATAATGGAGCTTCTCACAGCTTCATAGCACAAGAAGCTGTAGAAGAGATAGGAATAAGCATTAAGGATACCCCTCCATTTTGGGTGGAGGTTGGAGATGGCCATAAGATCAGAAGTCAGGGATGCTGTGAAGGATTAGGTATTCAGCTCCAAGGCTTGGAAATCCATCATGATTTCTATATTTTTGAGCTGAAGGGGCCATATTTAGTGTTGGGGCTAGATTGGCTGGCTGCCTTGGGAGACATTATGGCCAACTTCCGAGATTTAACTCTGAAGGTGAAAACAAATGGCATCACCCACATTATAAAAGGGGACCCCTCACTCTGCAGAACTGAAGTATCTATGAAGACAGTAGTTAAGTCCCTCAAGGAGGAAGGAGAAGGGTATTGGGTAACCTTGAGTAAGAAGACATAGGCTGGACAGACATGTACAGAAGTTACATCAGGGAGCTATATGGAGCAACTGCAGCCGTTATTGGCAAAATTTGATGATATATTCCGAGAACCTAAGGGACTACCTCCCTCAAGAAGGTTAGATTACTCTATTACCTTGAAAGAGGGGGCTAACATCCCCAACATTAGGCCCTATAGATATCCACATTACCAAAGATATCCACATTACCAAAAGAATGAAATAGAGAAACTGGTTAAGGAGATGTTGGAGGCAGGGATAATTAGGCCTAGTATTAGTCCCTATTCTAGTCCTATTATCCTAGTGAAAAAGAAGGATGGAAGTTGGAGATTTTGTGTGGATTACCGGATATTAAATAAGATCACCATTCCCAACAAGTTCCCCATTCCTATAATAGAAGAGTTGCTGGATGAGTTGACAAGGACAACACTTTTCTCTAAACTGGACTTGAAATCGGGCTACCACCAAATACTTATGAGACCAGAAGATGTGGAAAAGACAGCTTTTAGGACTCATGAAGGTCATTCTGAATGGCTGGTGTTACCCTTTGGCCTCACCAACACTCCCTCAACTTTCCAAGCCCTTATGAATGAGGTACTTAGACCCTTCTTAAGGAAGTTTGTATTGGTCTTTTTCGACGATATCTTGGTGTATAGTAGTGGGAAGGAGGAGCACCTACTACATTTAAGAGAGGTGTTGGACCAGCTGAGGAAACATAATTTGGTTGTTAACAAAAAGAAATGCACTTTCGGGGAGGAGCAAGTAGAATACTTGGGGCACATTATCTCAAGTAAGGGGGTGGCTGTTGATCCCAAAAAAATAGAAGCTATGCTGTCTTGGCCCTCTCCTAAGGACCTAAAAAGGCTGAGAGGTTTCTTAGGTCTCACTGGATATTATAGGCGGTTTGTAAGGGACTATGGTAAACTTGCTAGACCCCTAACAGGCCTGCTAAAGAAGGATAGCTTCCACTGGTCCAGCAGTGCACCAACAGCTTTTGATCTGTTGAAGGAGATCATGACCTCTCTCCCTGTTTTAGCCATCCCTGATTTTTCAAAAGAGTTGGAGACTGATGCTTCAGGGAAGGGGTTAGGGGCAGTTTTATTGCAAGAAGGGAGGCCAATTGCTTACCTCAGTCAATCTCTTTCTCAAAGAGCCCAACTGAAATCAGTGTATGAGAGGGAACTAATGGCTATAGTGGTGGCTGTCCAGAAGTGGAGGCATTAATTGCTGGGTAGGCATTTTGTAATCAAGACAGACCAGAGGAGTCTCAAGTTTCTGACTAAACAGAGATTAATGACTGAAGACCAATTTAAATGGACTTCAAAATTGCTAGGATTTGATTTCTAAATTCAATATAGGCCAGGACATGAGAATGGAGCCGCTGATGCGATGTCCAGGAAGATGACATACACAACAATCTCAGTCCTAAAAGCTGATGAGTGGTTACTGTTAGAAGAGGAGATCTCCGCAGACCCCAATCTCCAGGCAATTTTACAGGGTTTAATAGCTAAACCACAAGACTATCCAGGAGGGGAAGCTAACGTACAAAGGGAAATTGGTGATTCCTAAGTCTTCCAGCAGAATAGGCAGCATCCTGGATGAATTTCACACATCTGCAGTAGGTGGCCACTCGAGCTTCTTCAAAACCTACAAAAGAATCTCTGGTGTTTTCTATTGGGAGGGTATGCGGAAGAGGATTATGGAGTATATAGCAGCTTATGACATTTGTCAGAAAAACAAGTATCAAACTCTGTCCCCAGCAAAGTTACAGTAGCCACTGCCTATCCCTGCCCAAGTTTGGGAGGATATCTCCATGGATTTCATCACGGGCTTACCGAAGGCCAAAGGGAAGGACACCATCTTGGTGGTGGTGGATTAACTCACCAAATATAGCCATTTTGTAGCCCTCTCACACCCATTTACAGCCAAGGAAGTGGCTCAGATTTTTACTGGGGAGGTGGTGAGGCTGCATGGTTTTCCTGCCACCATCATATCCGACAAGGACCAAGTCTTCATGAGTGTTTTTTGGTCAGAATCATTCAGATTAGCTGGCACTAAATTGAAGTATAGTTCAGCCTACCACCCTCAAACGGATGGCCAAACGGAAGTGGTCAATAGGTGCTTGGAAGCATATCTCAAGTGTTTTACTAGAAAGAAGCCCAGATTGTGGCCACAGTGGCTTTGTTGGACAGAATTTTGGTTAAACACCAACTATAACGCCTCAACAAAAATGACACCTTTCAAGGCTTTGTATAGGAGAGATCCCCTTATTTTACTAAGGGGAAGCACCTTTCCCTCAAGGGTGGAGGAGGTAAATCGCCTCACTACTGACAGAGACTAGCTGCTGGATGAACTCAAGAAGAATTTGGGCATTGCACAGCAACAGATGAAGTCACAGGCTAATAAGAAAAGAAGAGATGTGACCCTTCACGTAGGAGATTCAGTTTACTTGAAGGCTCAGCCATATAGATTGAGACCATTAGCCCAAAGGAAGAATGAAAAATTAAGCCCCCGTTTTTATGGACCTTTCCCTATCTTGGCAAGAGTGGGCGACATCGCTTACAGGTTGCAATTACCTCCCTACAGCAGAATCCATCCTGTTTTTCATGTCAGCAGGCTGAAGAAGGCCATCCCCAGTCCCTGCACTCCTCAGACTTTACCCCACGAGCTCACTGAGGATTGGGAATTACAGACCCAACCAGAGGCGGTCTTGGATATCAGATACAATAACCAAGGAGTGTCTGAACTTCTAATCAAGTGGCAAGGCTGCCTTTCTTGTGACAACACTTGGGAACCCTTCCCCGACTTACAACAACAGTTTCCTTCTCTTCACCTTGAGGACAAGGTGAAGTCTTTGGGAGGAGTATTGATAGGCGCCCTATTGTATCCAGGGTGTATGTTAAAAAAGGGAGACCAACTAACTAAGGTTAGTTAGTTGGTTAGTTAACTGGGATAGAGGCACGTGTAAATAACAAATAACAGAAAAGGGGAAGGATATAAGGGAGGGGAGGGAGGGAAGAAGGGATATCGGTTAATTGAGAAGTTGGTCAGGAGGTGCAGCCCTCGGAAGCTGTAATTGTATTGTCATTGTATTCTTCATTCCCTTAGGGGAGTCTTTACGAAATAATAACAGAACTCTTGGGACTATTTCCCAACTCTTTTCTATTGGTATCAGTGTTTCCATCAGAGACAGTTACAAACATAACTACATGCAATAATAGCTGGGTGATAGTTCGAATATTTTGCCTGTCTCATGGTCAAAGAAGGCTTGCATGTCATATTCAATAAACTACATATATTTAGATGATGGTTCTGATTACCAACTGTCAACTTAAATATACATCATGATTGGATTGGTACCTTCAAATTTACTAAGTAAATTTGTAAAATAGAATGAAACTATTGCAATTGATGACATGACATGCATCCACATCGCCAGGCATAAGACTATATTATAAACTCCTTTTCTTTCTTTATTGAGCATAAAACTTACGATAAAAGCTGGTATAAAGCACTAGGTCTGGGACTAAATGCTATGGCTGTAACAGCTCCAGTATGTCCCCGCAAAACTGATATTGGTAAGCCATCTGGCAAGCGCCACTATGAAAAATCAAAGAGTCAAACATAAAGTACACACAAAAAAACACCAGGGAGAAGGGAGAGAAGAAATCGAAAACATGAAACTTGGCTTAGTCACATGAAAGCTTACAACTCGAATGATACAGTCATTTGATGCGGATGCAACTAAAGCATTGTTTGAACTCACAGCCAAGTCAGTGATGTCACCCTATCAAATATAGCAAATAGTTCAATCAAATGGTCAACAAATATTAAAGCAATGCAAATCCAGACAAACAGGAGAAAACATATTTACAGTACAAAACAGACTCACATCATGTCCACGGCAACTGGCCAAACAATATGCAGTTTCCATTGACCAAATTTTTACAAGTCGGTCATCTGAACCAGTAATCACATATCTCCCTGACCGGTCAAATATAGCTGCGGTACACATGTTAAGGTAAACTCAGTTGCATGACAAAGAAGCAGCCAGCCTCCAAAAACACAGAAGAATTCAAAAAAGCAACAGGGGAAAGAATACCCACAGTAATACGTAGGGCAGCATGAATTTATCCTATCTTGGAAAGGTCCAGCAAATGAGTTCACTCAAACTATCCAACAAATTTGGAAAAAAAAATGCTTCTCCTATCCTGTTAATTCAGATTATGGTTCATTTCAAGGGTTTTGGCAAAAACAAGGAGGCCAAAATTTTGTGGCACTGCATTTGTTTCAGTTTTCTGGTGTATTTGGTTGGAGCAGAAGGCTTGCAACTTTAAGGGTGTCCCTTTGCCCCTAAACTGCCATGTGATAGGATTGTGATTATGGCTTGGCTTTGCTGTTCTGCTCTGGCTGTTTCAAGGGAGTAGTTGCTTTTTCTGATATCCAGAAAGACTGCATAATTTACTGCAGTCTAGACATTTCAAAGTTCCTTGTGGTTTCTTGTCTTTTTTCTTTTTTTTTTAGAATGTTTTATCCTCCCCCTAGTAGTACTTTCCCCCCTTTCCTCTTTAATAAAATTTTATATTAATAAACCAAAAAGTAATCTAATGCCTTAGGAGAAAAGGAGGGGAATAGAAGGTATTCTTGGCTTTTTGAAACAGATAGGCAGTGGAAAATTCATGATTATTTAAAATGCATTAATGAAACAGAATCGGTGAAACAAAATCAACGATACTTTAGCTAACCAGATGTGACGGACTTGAGGTGAAATATGATCCGCATTTTTGGTTAAGCAGAGGAAAACTACAAATTTGTTTCTGGTGGAGAACAGCAGGGTTTTGAACCTCTATGAAGGTTTTCTGGAAAAAAAATGCAGAAATAAGGATGGAATAGAGCTAATAAAATGTCTAAAGGAAGGAGTGGGTAGAAGAATAACCAATACAATCAAGTTCGCCAAAATTTTGCCAACTCCATATTTTGCCCCACATCACTGAATCTTGTTAAATCCTTTCAAATTTTGGGGACGAACTGTTCCTTTAGGAGTTCTTTGGTTCAATTTGGATTCTCAGTAGTACAACCGTAGTAATGTTAGAAGGATACACAATCGGGTGGGTCCCACCTGATTGTGTCACTCTCACCTACAGGACCCCTACAATAATGCAGAGAATTTAAATTCTTTATTACTTTCATGAGAATTCCTTGGTTTTCCTCTTAATTTTTCCCCTCATGAAGTTTCTTTTCTACTTTCAAGGGGTGGACAAACTGGGCTTTGATAAATCCTGATGTAGAGGAGAGCCCACTCCTAAAAGCCAGGCTATAAAGAGGGAAGGACCTCTACTTTAAATCGGTGTCCCATGTCTCACACTCAGCTAATATGGGACTCACGCTCCTACATCAATCATCTTCTTTTAAATAAAACTGTTACCAATATTAAAAATAAGTAATATGGCCCTCCCAAATCATGTGTCTACTATAACCATTAAAGGAAAAAAAAGGGAACAAGGTCAAATCTCATTTCAATAAATGTACTAGTACTACTTAGTTACACAGAAGTTCTAAATATAACCTAGAGTATTTAGTATTATACAAAATAACCTACCACAATAGACAGCATTACGGTGTCCCCTTAACCTCTTGATATTTTGCATCTTCTGTACCATGGTAGAAGGTTTTGCTATGGCATAGCATGCAGCACGTATAGATGGGGCACGATGGTGTCTTGGGAAACCACCGCCAATTTCCCTCAAATTAAGCCCATGAACCTGGTTGGCTTTGAGATGAGGCCAGCGCATGTGAGGAGGTGGTCGTTTGACTTCTTCATTCATTTTATCCCTGTCATCTGTAATAGAGAAAAAATCTAATAAATACAGATAAAGAAAGGTAAAGCTAATTCAATTGAAGGCACAGTTAATAAGGGCAAACTTTAGCCATTCCCGAATGGATAATTAGTACATTCAAAAATCAGTATGAGAATTTTCACAGCAATCCAAAGTGTTAAAAGTCAATAATAATTAAAGCACAAATAAATGACACATACAGCACAGAAGTGAAAATGAACCGTTTCCCAGAAGAGTAGGTACATCAGCTGCATTTGGAGCATTTCCACTACTCATGCCAAGCGATGGGTTGGCCGTATTTAATAATAATTGCTTAAAAAGCTTTACCAAGTGATCCTTTTCAATGTGAGGAAACCTGTATAATAATTAATTACGACATCAATGAAAATATCATAAAGGGGAAGGGTTACATACAAATTGTTGAATCCTCATTTGTTCACTAGTTACAGCATAAAACAACAGCATATAAGTAGCAATCAGACTACTATAAACTGTTAATACAACTAACAATAAGATGATAAACATGAATGAGAAAATGGACCTGAGCTGGTGAATTTTGCAGAGTTTAACAAAGTGAACACAAATCCATCAACAGTAAGAGGTTAAGGCTAAACAAAACCCCCCAAAAAAAAATCATAAATACCTCTCCACCAACTTATTGTAACTTAAAGGCAATGATAGACCATCATCATCTTCATCTCCACTACAAGCCCCACTCCTTGAATACCAAGCATGATACCTTCTAGGTAAAAGTTGATGCTCAAGAAGCTCATTCCAGAACTGTTCATAAGTTCTATGACATGGCCCAGCAGAAAGAAAGTGCATAATGAGAAAATAAACTTCCCTAAGGTCAATATCCACATCCATGGCATGATTCTGATTTGCCACCTCAAGCTGAGCTTTCTCAGAGACCTTACGGGAAAACCTCAAATGTTTCATATTCACAGTAGGTGCATCACCAGAAGGAATATACTTCTGCAAAGCCATATTCCTGTAAAGCATCAAAGGAACAAGTAAAGCACTAATCTTACAAACACTCCCTATAATTAAAAAAATAGTGATAATAAAAATTTAAAAGACAATTATTACGGAAATCATTAGGTAGAAGAGCAACAAACAGCCAACGTACAAGATTCTGATTTTGATTTCATTGATCAAGAAAGGATACAGAAAAAATAAAAGTAACATTATCTTTGACCTACTTATTTCCCATGATTCCGTTGGCCCCGAAAAACAAAATGATAATTATTAATTACAACCCTTCCATCCCATCTCCACCATCTCACCCTTAGCCCAAAAGACTACAACTACACAAATTTTAATTTTGTTTCAGAATTAAACAATTGAAAAAGAGACATGATTAATGAGCATTTAAAACCACCAGTTGCTTGTCTTAGAGATAAGTAACACCCTAAATGGCATAGTAATAACATACCCCCCAAGAAAAATGTTTTAAAGGAAAATCAGGCTTATTTATCCATTTAGAGAAATAACAATGATATTTTAGAAACCAGATCTAAAATCTGCTAGAGTTCTTGCCTAAAGAAAAATCCCCACATTCACTTTGGGCTTTTGGTGATGGCATTGGCATGTCAATGAAACAAGCACACATCAAAAAGTACATGACAGTAATTTGTTTCCCCTCTTTTTCTCATAGTTTCATTTCTCAGCTACAACTGTTTGTAATTCATCACCTAAAATCACCAAAAAGTCCTTCAGGATAAGTATCTAATTCAGCTATTAAAAATATGAACAAGAAATCAAACGCCTTTGGAAAGTCAGCACTTTCGATGAAATTGCAGGTGAACTTTCTTTTTCTCTTTCATTTTTTTTTCTTTAGGCCCCCTAGTATAAGATTCAAGGGGTCTATGGGATACATGATAAGGTAATTATCTGCCATCTCTTAAAGCCATAAGTAACACAATGATGGTATGAAGAAGAGATCCAAATTCACTATTTACTTTCAATGAGATGAACCAGCAAGTACCTTCATATTAGACTTCCAATTTAGTATTCTGAATCTTCTGACACTTTCCACTCCACATCCCTCTTCTATCTTGCCTATATTATATGTCTGGGAAGTGGCAATACTCCAGCCACATAACAGAAGCACCTCAATTGTTCAACTAACATATGACCTAATCCTATTAGTCCTTCAAAAAATAAAATTAAACACAGCATTAACATCACCCAGCTGCATGTTGTCCCATCTAATCCAGAACATTTCTCAAAAGAAACCTTATTAACTCTCTTAAAATACCAAAATCTGAACTCTGAACAAGCAAAGATATATAAGGGGAAAGGATCAGCAAACAGAAGCAACAAAACAAAAATGTAACATGTAAGCCCTGTGTTCACATTCCAAAATCACTCAAACAAAATAAAAGATAACAGAATATCTGCGGCATTAGGTGCAAAATGCATTAATAAAATGAAAAAAAGCAGTCAAGCCATACTCAGATTTTCAAATCATGATTGACACTAAAACAAATGCAATTCTCCCATGAATATAGTCAAATTCCATTCAACAACATCCATCAAACTGAAAATCAAAGGGCAGAATCAAAACCTTTATGAATGAGTGACAAATTCAAGCAGAGAAGCGGTCTCCAAGACTCCAAAACTCTCCTCTACACCCCAGAGAATCCATCACACATTCCTCTGCACCATTAAAAAAAACCCTAAATTCAATGTGCCAAAGCATCACAACCACATAAACCAAACAGAACACGCAGTGAGAATGGCCACGGAAAACCAATCATAGAAATCCAACACATTCACAAAAACAACATCAATTCCTGAAAAATCAACAATAAAAATTCCAAATTTAAAAAAAAAATTCTTTTACTTAAAAAAGTGCCATGAATGGGATTGACTATGCATAACGATAAACAGGGTAGTGGTTGGTTGTTGTACCTTGAGCTTTCTGGATTGAAATTTGAAAAAAAAAAAGAAAGAGTAATGGTGCCCTGGGCAAGTCGAGATTCTGCAGTTTGGGAAAGGTTTCGAAGACGTCGAGTGGGAATCACGCGCCGCAATGCGAATTTTAATTTCGATTCAAGGAGGGAGCTCTGTGCTGTGCTGTGCCGTGCCGTGCTGTGCTGTGTGTCTCTCTCTCTGAGCTCTCTCTTTGGTTTTTCAGTATATATATAGGAGAGGCACAGAATGGAGAAGAGAAGGAAGAAGCAGAAAGAAAAAAGGAGAGAACGAAACGAAGGAAGGGATTGAACGAAACGATGTGTTTTAAAGCTTCACGGAACGGTCACTCTTCCTCGGCATATGCTTATCGAATAAATATATATTTAAAATTTTAAATAATATATAAAGTTTTCTAAAGTGATTTACCACGCGCGAGTCCGTGGGGATTTTGGGGAACAACTGGCGCTTTAAAACGTTGTCGTTTTTTTGGCTGCTTTATTAAGTTGTTTGAGAGCTATTCCAAATCCCAAATCAATAATCTCTCCGTTCTAAAATTAATTGAGATAGATTTAGAGTTTTTAAATATATAATTTTAAGTTTAATTTTAAAATTTTATGTATATAAAAATAATATGATTAAGAATGGTCTTTATTTAAGTGTTTCATCTTATTTCAAAAAAATAATCTTTTACATATCAAATGAAATATAATTTGAAAAACAAAAAAAAAAAAATCTTCAAGATTAGGGTTGACCTAATATTATATAATATTTTAAAACATAATTTTTTTCAATAAGTAGTAAATAATAAAATTTATTAACTTGAATTAATACATTTTATATAACATGATAATATATTTATATTAATATAATTTATTTTAAAATATATCTTATAAATTTTTTGTTTTTATTTTTTATTTTAAAAATTTGATGATTTAATTATTTATAATGCCTATATTTATATATTTTGTCTAAATCTTATATCTAGGGGTGATCTTGAGTCAGGTTTAGGGGAGAAAAAATTCAAACCAATTAGGTGAGGTCAGGTTGGGTTGGGTCGAATTTTGAAAAAAAAAATTGAGTAACCCGAACCAAACTAATCCGATTAGAATCGAGTTAGTTCGGGTTAGATAATCGGGTTGGTCGGGTCACCGGATCAGGTTATGTGAAAAAATAAAATGAAGGCTTGAATATAAGTAAAATGACGTCATTTTTTGGGTCATCGGATCATCGGACCGACTTATCGGGTCGGATCATCGAGTTGGTTCACTAAAGTCGTTACCCAAATCGATATTCGAACGGTTTTATCAAGTTTGACCCGAATAGACTCGATTACCTGAACTAATCCAGATATATTTAGTCGAGTCGAGTCGAGTTTGCGGATCGGGCTATGCACCCTTACAGTTATATCAACTTCATTTCACCCCATTCATTAATTAAAGTATAACCAAGTCCAATCCAAATACAAAAAATGACTTAATTAAAATATCAAATTAAATTCTGGTTAAATTAAACTCTTCTTAACCGGACTCATAAACACTCTTACATTCTGCGCTATGTTATGGGCTAAGCACACGTGTTTTTCTTTGCAGCGCGTGTTGAGTAATGTTGCTTGAGTTCAAGTATTGCTGCACATTGCTCTACTGGGCTCCTGTCATACAGAATTAATTTTGATTTTGATTTTTCATTTTTCATTTTTTCCCTTTTTACGAGACAATATTATTATTGGCTGGTCTCATGCATTTCACACATGGTGACGGGAATAACGAAGTCTTACAAGTACAAATTTCCCTTAATCAGAAAAAAAGAGGCACATGTTTTTTGTTTTTTTTTTGTTTTAATGAGATTTAAGAAAATAAAAGAAAAGTAAAACTTAACAGTGCACATTGACTTCTGCTTTGGACGTTCTTTGCAAATTCAGTTAATAACTAACTCAAAAAGTATTCCAACGTCCAAAAGAGAAGGAAAAGAAATTGAAATTGTTGGGTGCTCGGCTGACAGAATAACAGTACAAAGTTTATATTACGAAGTAATAAAGTAAAATAATGTCAGAAAAACTTGGCATTCTTCTATCAGCATCACATTCACAAATTATGGTAACATTTATCTTGCGAAATGCTACTTTTTACCCTTTAAGGCAGATTAAGGTAGATTTTTTTAATCGAAAATACTATGGATCACGAAATAATTTTGTAAAAACACACGAATAAAACTGAAAAGCAATATTTGGTTTCTATCTTTTTTTTTTCTTTTTTCAGTTTGATTTTTGTTTTTGTTTTCAATTTCTTTGAATCATTAAGATGTCGTCTTTCTCCTTTAATAATAATCTTTATTGTCTTCTTTTTTATGTTTTTGTCCATTTTTTCTCAATAAATTATTTAGATCTTATGCTCAAATATGTTAGATCATAGCTATTTTTATTTTTTCTTAGTAGTCTCCTTTTTAGGTGTTTTACATTCCTCTTATTAGGGTAGTTTTTATGAATTCCTTTATACCGTCTTTTGTTTCCAAGGTTTTGCAAGTAGAAAAGATCTTTAGATGTATTTTGAAAAAAGATAATATATAATCTTAAAACTGTAGCACAGCTGATATTGGTTTTTGTTTGAAAAAATATTTATTCATTAATAATTTTCAAGCAAGAAGTAGATATTTTTTTCATATTTTATTTCAGGATGCATATTGTATTTGTTTCTTTTTTTTTACTAGATATAATATTTCCTGATCAATTTGTAAATACCATTGGATTTTTATTAATGTGATAATTTTCTTTCTTGTCAAAATAAATTGAAAAAGTATCGCTTTGATTCATGTATTATAGGTGGACATAATTTTGCCAATTCATTTGTGATTCATTTTGAAAAATAGATTTTTTTGTCTTTGACTAAGTATTATCATGTATTACTATGAGATTAACTTTTAGGTATTATCGCAATTAAGAGATTCTCCCAATAATTAATTTTCTTCATGATTTAAACTTTGGTCATTTATCCTTAGGAGTGCAGCTTGCTTGCATTGTACTCAACCCTTATTGGTTATGAAAAGCAAATATTGTGATACACAACATTATACTTTTTTTAATTTTGTTTTGTCTATGCTTTTTGTGCTTAATCTTATTGTATTATTTAACATAAAACAAAATATTATTCTACTCCATCACATGGATTAATTAATATTATTACTTATTCAACATTATAAAATTATTTAGAGTAAAAGATTTTTTTCATTTTTCTTTATCATTTCAATATGACTATCATTTATTTGATTTTTTAAATGAAATATCTATTAACTTCCAAAACTGGTCAGAGAGGTTTACCTTAAGGTATTTTTAGAGAAATGATGAAGGTGTTTTCTTTCATAGTGCGGTGGCTAAAGTGGTGGAGCAAAAGGGATGGTATACTTGCAAAAAACACTTTAACATTCAAGTTAAACGATGCACTAAGAGGCAGTGTTAGGATTCAGAGAGTTACCTGAGTGATCAAGCCTAATATTTATGGGAGAATACTGCTTAAGGATTAAGTAGGATAGGAGGGAAAATCTTATTTGAATTCTCATCTATGAAGCACGAACATGTCGTTTTTGTGACGTGTTCGCGTGTCGGACACGTGTCCTTATCAGACACATGGGGACACCCGTACGATACACATGTCTTACGTGTCCGAATGTGTCCAAGTAAAAAGATTTTTTTTCAGTTTGAACACGTCTTAGAAACATTTAAACAAGTTTCAGACACGCTTGAACACGTATAAGACATGACTTGAACTCGCCACTATTAGACTTTTAAGTTTTATCTTTTCACACACTAATATTCTCATCTGCTTCTTCTGCCTCTGCTCGTACCAAGTCATCTACTTCATCGTCACCAAAGCTTGCCTCATATCAATTTTCCCTCTAGTTAATTTTGTTTAGATACATATGTACTTGTATATGATTAGTTCTATTATGAAAAGTTGGTTTAGAAGATTTTTAAAAAAACATCAATAGAAATTATGTTACATATTTTTTAGGAGAAATTTATTAGGTAGTAAATATTGGTACATATAACATATATTAAGATATTATAAATTTTTAAACTTATAGAAGTGATATTAATGAATTATGATTTTTTTAATTTTGTAATTATAGATATATATATCAAGTTATTTAATTTATTTTGATATTAATTTATATATATATTCACACATGTCATGTCTATCTCCTACAACTTTTTAAATTTAGTGCGTTTTGATATCCGTGTTCGTATTATGTCGTGTTTGTGTTTCTTAAATTCTCATTAATGGGTAATTATGGCTTATTGAGGGGTGCGTTCCTATTTTTGTGGGATTTGCTACGTGCAATTATCCTTTAAATTGTGTAACTGCTACATTGCAATTGACGCTGGCTCAGACCGGATTCCGTGGTGTAAGCAATGCCAGGCAGCTCACATTAACCGGGATACCCCTAAGGGAAAGGGTTCGGATCCCCGTTCAAAACAGATTTTATCTATGAGATATTTTCTTCAACTATGAGAAAACGATAACTTGTATGATATATAAAAATATTATCGTAGAATGGTTTCTGTTTTTTTTTTTAAGAAATACGTAGAAATAACAAATATAGTTTTTTTAGTTGAGAAATAAAAAATGTAGTTTTTTTATATGTTTTTGAGATTTGATAATTGAATAGTAAATATGTCATCATTTTGCCATTTTTAATAAATATAGCCGTATAGTTAAATTGTATTATAGAAGCCATTATTGTACTTAAGAATATATTTTAAATTTTTATTATTTAATGTGGCCATTTTGGGATATAATTGGAATTTTTCTCAGTTGCTTGAAAATAAAAAATTTTATAAAAAATTATTTTTATAAATTATTTTTTATTTTACATTTTCTAATTTCTACGCACATATCCATACAAATTACTATCAATAAAAGTTGAGTGTAGTGACAAGCGAAAATTCCACTTATAGAGACAAGAATAAAACTAAAACTTTGAAAAATATAATTTTTTTAAAAAGATCTCTTAACTCTATAAGAGTTACTGAGAAATAATCTCATAACAATATATATAGGAATACTTGGTAAAAGACCAAATACCATATTACTCACGTCTTCTATTTCAAAAAATTGACTCATCAAATGTTTTTACTTTTTATGGCATTGTTTTATAAAGAAAAAGATTGTTTTTTTTGGCCAACAAAAAAAAAATTTGTTCGTCCAACATAAGTGCAAGCTAAAATGCGCCAATCAAAAGGTCCTTTTATAATTTGTCCATCATTTTATTGCCTGGCCTTCATTTCAGGGGAAGCCACAGGTTAACGGGCTAAGCTCATTTCCACATATATCTATAAATAAACCGAAAGACTATATGGCCATACAACAAAAACGAAACAAAACCTCCATATGAAGGGCTGCAGTCTTTACACTATGTTTGAATGATAGGTAATGAGGGGAACGAAAAGGGAATGGGGGGAACGAAAAGGGAATGGGAGGAACGAAAATAACTTCTCTTGTTTGGGAGTTTAAAAATACATAGGAACGGAACACATGGGGAATCATTTCTCCCCTCTTCCCCTCAAATGCCCAACTTTTGTTCCCCCCAAAATTGAGGGGGAATGGGAGGAACACATGGATAATTCCGTTCCGTTCCGTTCCGTTCCATTAATAAAACTTCCAAACAAAAAGAATGGAAACTATGTTCCATTCCATTTCTTTCCTTTCCATTCCATTCTTACCTATTTCGTTCCGTTCCATTAATGAAAAAACATCCAAACATAGGGTTAGACAGTAAAGTGACCGTCCTATCTGTTTAACTCAAAGCTCTCTTTTATGATAAATTTTAAAATATTCTTAAAATATTATTCTAAAAATATTGTAATTTAATTTTAACATATTTAAATTTTAATTTAATCGTATGTATTATTTTAAAATTTCACATATCACAATTTGATTAAAGTATTATAATACTTTAGTAATATAGAAGAATTTCTCATCTTTTACAAGTCAATCACAAGGCCCACGCATTATTTAAAGAATATGTTAATTAAATTTAGATTTTTTTAAAATAAAATTTAAATCCAGTTTACAAAAGACAAAGTAGTAATTAATTGAAACAAGCCTCGTTCTTTGTTAGAAAAGCTAAGCTATCAAGAAAATGATGGAGAGAATACCGTATATTATTCCTGTATAAGTGGGTGAATGAATTACAGTACAAAGAGTTTCTCTTATATATAGACTCTGACACCAAGGGAAGTGTCTAATAAACTAACCAATCCTAACTAAGTTAGTTACAAAAGACTCGGCTAATTAAGCAAATGGTAGTTTATTAACTATTTAGTAATCCATTTTCTCTTACACCCCCGCAAAGTAAGAGTGTGAGAGGCTTCCACTATGAGTTTGGACTGAAGTTGGAGAAACTGAACATTATTGACAGCTTTGATGAATGAGAGATTCTTGGTTACACATAATTGTACTATGTCATTTTTACACACACTCATAAAAAATTGAAGAGAAAAAAAAATGAAACCCTCTAAACTCACTCATCATAAAAAGTCATATTCTCTCTCTATTTTGTTGTGAGTGTGTATAAGGATAACATGGTACAATTGTGTGTAACCAATAATTTATCTGAATGAGAGATTCTTGGTTACACACAAGAATATGCACCACATCAAGATGATTGTCCAGCACTTTTTCTCAAACAAAACAGAGATCGAGATCCAGATGTTTCGTATAAGAATTGATATCAGGAGTTATACATCTTATCTACCTTATCTCATTTATAACAGAACCTTCTAAACCAAATCATATCCCTTATTTGTAGTTTGTAACTTGTTGTATCTTATACTTCTGTTTTTGTTGTTGTAACAGATCACTTTTGATCTGATTTGTGTGTATATATAGCCTATCAATGGAATGAGATTTCACCTTTCCATCAAATAATTTAACATGGTATTAGAGAGCAGAAAAATGATACTAGGGACAATACCATTACCCCGTCATCACCATATTATCTAGCATCCGCTGATAACCCTAATACACCACTTGTAGTTATTCCTCTCAATGGTGAAAACTACCACAATTAGGCATACTCTATGAAGACGACACTCAGAGCGAAGACCAAGCTTGGATTCGTTGATGGAATGATCAAGAAACTTAATGCTAAATCATTAGAATATCAGGGTTAGGAGAAAGCAAATTGTATGGTTACAGCGTGGATCATCAAATCCATCAATCTAGATCTAAATAACAGCATTTCTCATGCAGATACAGCGAGGAATGTATGGATTGATCTAGAAGAACGTTTTTCCTAGACTAATGCCCCTCAAATTCATCAGTTATGGCGTGACTTATGCCTTGTACAACAGGAACCCAGTGTATCAATGACGGACTATTACACCAAGATCAAAGAGCCTTCTTGATGAACCTAGTGAACTGCAACCTTTACCAACATCTACTTGCGGAGCATCTAAGGAGCTTGCTCAAAGAGAAGAAGATTAGTATGCACATCTCTTCATAGGAGGACTGGATGGTGATCGATTTGGACACATCAAAGAGACCATTCTCAACACTGATTCCCTCCCTTCTCTGAGGCGTATCTTCAATCATGTTCTTAGAGAAAAGGCAAGGGTTACTGCAGAACGAAACATGAAACCTAAAGCTGAATTAGGAGTAGCGTTTGTAGCAGCTAACATCAGCAAAACCAAACGAGATTAGCCAAGGCCAAAATGTGACTATTGCAGTAAGATAGTGCATGAGAAAGCCAAATGCTTTGAATTGATGGGTTATCCTCCAAACTGGGAGAATAGGCATTCATGTCGCCTTCAAACTGCCAACACACAAGGGAGTGCACGCTTTGCATAGACTGAAGATGTATCGGGACCAAGGAACGCAATAATAAAATTCAACAACAGAACATGCCCTGTTTGGAGCAAGCAACATCAATCACAACTATGTGATGCAAAATCTCCAAAATAATGATTCTATGTCTAGTAATCCCTCCTTAATACCATTAAGTCTTTGGGTCTTGGATAATGGGGCTTCTCATCACATGACACCATTGATCTCTTTCTTGAACATGTGAATGTCATAACTCAATCATTCAGTGTCACTATACCAAATGGTAATATAGTTATGGTTAAGAAAACAGGAAAAATTATTCTAGGAGGCAACTTGATCTCGCACAATGTGCTTTAATCCTCAATTTACATGCAATCTTATATCTGTGCATCAGCTGACAATGAATTCAAAATGCACAATGACTTATTATCCTACCATCTGTGTGATACAAGACCAAACCATGAAGAAAACAATTGGATATGGTGACTTGAAGGATAAGGTACATGTGCTACAAGAACTAGCTCATGGCAGACCTAATGTGGTATCACAGGATTCCTTCTTATGGCATGCAAGAATAGGTCATCCCTCACAGAAAACATTGTCCTTGTTATCTGATCTACTTCATCTTAGAGTTGTTGAGAATAAAATGACACATTGTGATATTTGTCATAGATCCAAACAATATAAAAGTTCTTTTTCTTTGAGTGATAATAAAGCTTCTCATCCTTTTGCTATAATTCATTGTGATTTATAGGGGGAGTATCACACATCATCATATATGGTTCACACTATTTCTCGATGATATGATGACAACACAAGAGCTTTGTGGGTTTATCTAATGAAAGATAAAACTAAAACTTATCAACAACTCATTAACTTCTGCACAATGGTGCAAACACAGTTTCAATGTCAGGTGAAAAGTGTTCATAGTGACAATGGAATAGAATTTACAAACTCAGCTCTCCAAAAACTCTTCCAACAACAAGGAATCATCCATGAGACTTCTTATTACCACTCCTCAACAAAATGGCAGAGTGGAGCACAAGCATAGACATATCCTTAATATAGTTAGAGCACTCAAGTTTCAAGGAAATTTGCCCATCAAATTCTGGGGAGAATGTGTGTTAACCACAACCTATATCATTAACAGAACCCCTATAATAGCCAATGGGGGTATCACTCCTTATGAGATGCTTTGTTGGTCAAAAACCCTCCTATGATCACATAAAGATTTTTAGGTGCTTGTGCTATGTCTAAATACATCATAAGAAAAGAGACAAGTGTCAAATGCATACTTATTGGTTATCTACATGGCTAAAAAGGGACGGAGAGTTGATGATTTGTAGACAAATGAGATTTTTGTTTCAAGAGATATAATTTTCTATGAGCAAGTTTTTCCCTATACGTATAGATATGGATGCTGCACATAACACCCTTTCAAATACAAGCGTGTCAATGTTTCCCGAAGTGGCAATGGCTACATAAGCAATAGACATAGGTTTGCATACTCACACAGAGGAGTTACATGTGCCTATGACAACCCCTGCACTAGATTAGTCTAAGGAAGCAAAACATGATGGAGAAAACTCTTCTTTTTTAGTATCAGATAATGCAGATCAGTTTACAGAAGAAAGAAGGTAACCTGATATTTTTGTTATCCCACCAAGGACAAGGCAATCTCCAAAATATCTTCAAGGTTACTACTATTATTCAACTATTGAAACCCCATCCCAAGCACTATTTTCCATCAGTTTCTTCTGGTAAGCAATACCCACTTTCTTATTTCCTTAGCTATAAACACTTTTCTACTAAGCATATGGCTTTGATTGCGGCCATCACTGAGCATAATGAGCCAAAAATTTATGCACAGGCTATGAAACACCTTTAATGGAGGGATGTCATGGCTCAAAAGCTTAATGCACTAGATGAAAACAATACCTGGACATTGGAAAGCTTACCACAAGGAAAGAAACTCATTGGATGCAAGTGGGTGTACAAAGTGAAATACACGGCTGATAGTCAAGTTGAGAAATTCAAAGCAAGATTGGTAGAAAAGGGTTATACACAGGTTGAGGGGGGCTTCATTGAGACCTTTGCACCAGTGGCCAAAATGGCCACCGTTCGTTGCCTTCTGTCAGTTATAGTAGCCAAGGGAAGGAACTTCATCAAATGGACGTTAGCAATGCATTTCTTCATGGTGATTTAGATGAAGAACTGTATATGGAGGTGCCACTAGGACATGACAAAGCCAAGCCTAATCAAGTGTGTCATCTGAGGAAATTTTTGTATGGCTTGAGAGAAGCCTCTCGAAATTGGTATACAAAACTCTCCCAAGCATAACTCGAATATGGTTTTGTTCAATTAGCAGTAGACCACAATCTTTTCACCTATTCTCAAGATGACATCTTTATAGCAATTTTTGTAATGCATTAATACTGATATCTCGCTATATATAGCATACACAAGGATAAACAACACTACAACGTCACTATTTACATAACAACATAATAATATATTCATAATCACCAATGTAATCATTATAGAGAACTTTATGAAATGGGGAAACATGCATGCATATAAACAACATTTGTATCTCAAAGGGTATGGAGTAATACATAACTCTTTAAAAAATTACAAAAGAAGTATAATTAAATACAAAGTTTGTCATAAAAGCAATAAAACTATAACTAATCTAATCCTTTAGCTTCCTTTTTCTTTTTTTCCTTTGAAGAACCTTTACTTGGATTTACATGACAACACAATGGGATGAGAATCAACAATTCTCAGTATAAATATACCAAAACCAGTCATACATAACATAATCTTAACAAATAAAGAGTAATATATGCTTAAATTCTCTATAAGGTTTAACTTTACTAACTAGATAAATTAAGTTAAACATACGAACATTCATACTTACATACTTAGCTCATTTAAGACCAAAGCATGTTTTACTAGGAACTTTGGTTTCTCGTGTTTACCTGTTGTAGGGAGGAAAAACTACAACCTCATACTACATGTAACCCTAGCTCTTGGTTAGAAATGACTTGTTCCCTTAGGAATTTCTTATTCCCTTCCTTCTGGCCAAATGACAATGAATATCATATAAGGTCACACTCATAGGAAAAACACTACTAATTCATCCTAGTCTACTTGCATCTAATGCACCACATCATCACATCTTAAGTGATATCTAAAGCAACACTAAGTTGCCAAATGTGATAGATACTTACCTAAGACAATCCATATCTATTGGTTGCACTAAGGTTCATACATTTCTCATACTTACTAGATGGTCATTCCTCTCTTGAATTGCCCCTAGTTGTATTTTAACACAATCTAAAAAGCATGTATAAGGAATCCCAACAAGTAGGAAACTTAAGTTCTTCAAGATAAAAATCTTAGTACTTACTGCCCACTTTCTCAGCGCTTAGGCACTACAAGACAGAAAACTCTATTATGTTTTATATATCCTTAGACGCTTAATTGCTCAGCTCCCGAGCCCTCTGGACTAGCACGCTTAGGCATTCACTTTCTAAACGCTTAATCATTGGCTTCCATAACCAAATACAAGCTCTCTAGCCTTGGGCGCTCAAGTGGCCAAATACTGGGCGCTTAGATGCTAAACACCTGAAACTTCTATTACTATTCCATTGGTTTTATACCAGTCTCTAATCTCTCAAACTTAGTTTCTAAAGGATTTTCACCCTCAAATATAACCTCTAAACATGTGATAACTTTTATACTCAAACTCAAATCACTATCTTAGTGAAAACATGATTTAAGAGCTTATCAACCATACCCATTTTCTAACTCTCAACTCATGGAAAAACAAGGATATGTGCATGTTCTAAAATATAACCAAGCATAGCCTAGGTCTTAAACACTCCATGTTTGATTGTGGAAAGCAAAGCAAACCAGAAAAAATCCATAGAAACCCTCTAAAACCCATTTCTCAACTTTTATAAGCAAACTTCAATCAAGAAGATGATGATGGAAGATGAGTTTAAGGAATTAGAACCTTTACCTCACTTTGTGTAGAAGATGATCAAGCATTAGCCTTGCCTTTCTCCTTCCTATTCCTTTTCTCTTCTTCCTTCTTCCTCCCCTTCTTTTCTTCTCCCTTCTTTCTTTTGTTTTTTGCTTCTGTTTCTGCCCAAAGAGCCGTGAGTGAGTGGAGAAAAGGGATAGAAAGTCAAGGATATAAATAGGACTAAGGCCGCTTAAACTAAAACCTGAAACTTTATATCTATTAAGAATACTTTGATATCACTAAATCAAGTTTCCTAACTTCTATAGGTATTAGAATAAATCATAAGATTCATCTAAAAACTTATTTCATCATTTACATAAGTTTCTATATCTATGACTCATCAATCTGGTATTAAAACATTCAACTAATGTACTTAAAAATATTAAACTGACTCAGTTTATCTTGAAACTTTAACTACACCATACTTAGTTTATTTGTGACCTAAAAACAAATTCTTCATATCAGTTTCCCTTAACTAAGCAACTTATGCCATTATTAGAGTCATTTTAAGATTCTTTTCACCTTCTGTGCTACAGCAAAGTACTTAAACTAACTCAGTTTATCACAAAAATAAACATGCATTTAAGCAAGTATTACGCCACCTATGTAACCTTATACAAGTCTAACATGTTATTGAGGTTGTTACAATTTTGGTATATGTGGATGATCTAATCATAGTCGGGAACAATAATCAAGCCTGTGTCATTCAATAATTACTTTGGCAGGTGCTTTCATATGAAGGATCTAGGACCACTTAAATATTTCCTAGGCCTGGAACTTGCTCATGGTCCTGAAAGCCATTTTCTAAGTCAATGAAGATACACACTTGATATCTTGATTGAATGTGGGATGCTAGGTTGTAAACTTTGTTCTTTTCCCATAGAATAACATCATAATTTAACATTTGAGGCAGCAGACTTGTATGCAAATTCATCACAATATAGGAGGCTCATAGGGTGTCTCATTTACTTGACCATTATGCACCTGTAGAATACTTATTTAGTTCATATTCTCATAATTTTTTTAATCTTCTCCTCAAACTCATTGGGATATTGCTATGAGGGTATTGCATTACCTAAAATCATCACCTGGGCAAGGGCTCTTTCTCCTTAAGACTAATGACCTACAACTCAAAGGATATTGTGACTCAGATTGGGCAACATGTTCACTGATTAGACGATCTATATTAGGTTACTTCATGACTCTTGGAAATGCACCTATCCCTTGGAAAAACAAGAAACAAACCACTGTATCACGATTATCCGTAGAGGCTGAATGCAGTGCCATGGCTAATGCAACTAGTGAGATCATATGGCTTCGTAATTTGCTCAGTTCTCTCCAAATTCCACAAATGTACCCTTACTTCTCTATTGTGATAACCAGGTGACACTACATATTGCAGCTAACTTGGTCTTCCATGAACGTCCAAAATGCATTAAAGAAGATTGTCATTTTGTTCGGGAAAGAATCCAATCACATTACATTACTACTTACTACATTTCCAGTACTCAGTAGCCTGCAGACATGCTCACGAAAGCTTTGGGGAAACAACAATTTTAATTTTTAATGTCCAAGTTGGGTGTTCTTAATGTCCACAAGCCAACTTGAAGGGGACTATCAGGAGTTATACATTTTATCTACTTTATCTCATATGTAACAGAACCTTCTAAACCAAATCATATCTCTTATTTGTAGTTTGTAACTTATTGTATCTTTTCCTTTTATTTTTGCTGTTGTAACATATCATTTTATTATTATTTGTGTGTATATATAGCCTATCAATGGAATGAGATTTTACCTTTCCATTAAATAATTTAACAATGGAGCATAGGATTGGTCAAGAGCATAATTGTGTTCAGGTTGTCACAATAGATAATTTGGCTTCCTTGGAATTGCAACTTTAAGTTCACTGAGGAGAGTAATAGACCTAAGTTAGTTCAGCAACACAATGAGCTAAGCTACGATATTCAGCTTTAATCGTGGATCTGGAAATAACATGTTGCTTTTTAGAAGGCCAAGATATGATGTTGGGACCAAAATAAAGGCAGTAGATATGGACCAACAATCATCGAAGGCAGCACCCCAATCTACATCACAATATACAGTCAAGTCCAAGGATTGTAAGGGTCTGAGGTGAAGACCATAACTGAGTATACTAGCCAAGTAGCAGAGAATCTTCTTTATTGCCTACCAGTGAGTGTCCATAGTTTTGTCCATAAATTATCTCATCTTATTCACATTAAAGGTTAGCTCAGGTTGAATGATGGTGATATATTGAAAAGCACCAACGATAAACCTATATAAGGTTAGATTATCTATTGAACTACATGCATTAGCAGAAAGCTTGGTAGATGTTGTCATAGAGGCAGACATTTGCTTGGAGTTAAGCATTTGGGCCTTTGTAAGAAGATCTACAAAATACTTCCTCTATGATAAATGTAGTCCACCTGTGGTTGTAGCTTGAACCTCAATTCCAAGAAAGTAGTGAAGAGGACGGTAGCCCATGTTTCTATACTCTCACATAAGGACACTCAGAATTAGGGGTGTAGTTGGGTCAGTTTGGTTCAGTTATTGGGGAAAAATAAATCTGAACTAATCAAAATCGGTTGTTCAGTTTGATTTGGTTTTCTTTTTTTTGATAGTCAAACTCAAACCAAATCGAACTAAACATTTACGGATTAGTTCGGTTCTGGTAGTCGAGTTGGCCTTTTTTTTTACACAAAAATCAGATAAATAATTAGTTTTCCATAGCAAAAAAAAATACATAATAAACTTATGAAATTTTTTCTAGAAATAGAATCAAATCTACTTATCTTAATAAGTATACTACAAAGTACAAAACTCTAAAATTATATATTCAGCATGTTGCCCTAATATATTGATAACACAATCAGTCAGTGTCTTTAATGTATAGTACTCTGTTTATTTTAACTGAGTGTTTAATCCATATATAAATAAGGGCATAAGTTGGTTAATTCGTATGGCCTTAATGGTGGATTATGGTATATGCTTCTGGACTTACTATTTGTAATGTATTATAAAGTTTTTTATATTAAGTTGCTTCACAGCAACAATCTGCTTGTAATACAGTTTTTAGAATGTTAATCTCAAGTTGAATAAACTTTTTTCTTATACTTCTGGACTTACTGTTTGTTATGTATTATAAACATTTTTTGGGTAAAGTTGTCATGTTAATATTTTGTGGTCAAGGCTTAAAAGCTCTTGACTTATGATATGGAATAAATCAGGTTGCACTCTCTTTAATTTTTTTTTTACTTCTACACTTAGTTTAATCATTATATTTATATAAATTGATTAGTTAAATTGGATGTCATGCACTCTGATTTGTTGATCTATGCATTGTGTTAGAAGGACATTATATATATATATATATATATATATATATATATATATATATATATATATATATATATATATATATATATATATATATATATATAGTTTGATTTGGTTTGATTCTCGAGTTTGAAACTTTCAATCTGAGAACTAAACCAATTAAGCCTCATTTGATTTGAATTTTGTCCGAATCAATCAACATACTCAAATCAAATCAAACCAATCTAATTGGTTCGATTCAGGTTGATCGGGTTGGTCGAACTATTCGAACCAATTTACACCCTTACTCAGAATGAGAGAGAGAGGATGATAGCCCATGTTTCTACACTCTCACATAAGGACACTCAGAATGAGAGAGAGAGAGAGATTCTATGTGTTTGGATGCATACCTTTGAAGACTTGTTTTGATGATAACAAATGCGAAGTATAAATGAAGATGATAAATAGACCAAGTCCAAGTTTACATTTGATTAGCATTAGGACTTAGGATCTATTGTACGAAGCTCACATTGATATCTCTTTGTTTTTGAAAGAGAAGATAAAACTTGGTTTTGAACTTAGTGTCTTTGAAAACATCTTTTTCAAACCCTTTTTGAACTGAGTTATTCAAATAGAGCTTAGCCTATTCGAATAAACATCCCCTCTTGGTTTGTTTTCTAAAAGGTGTTATTCGAATAACTACCCTGTTATTCGAATAACTAAGGTTTTCCAGAACACTGTTTTTAAGTAGCTATTCGAATAAACTATCCTTTATACAAATAAATGAGATTTTTCAGAATCGTGCTTTAAGTGAGTTATTCAAATAACTCATACATTATTCAAATAAATCTTTCTATCTGAACTGCTTTTAAACTATGTTATTCGAATAGATAAGCTATTATTCGAATAACCCCTTGTTTTTAGAACTCTGGTTTTAACAGAGTTATTCGAATAACATATTGGTTATTCGAATAACCCATTTCAGATGAGTTTTTAATTTGGTTTCAGAAATAGTGTTATTCGAATAAGCTTTTGGTTTATTCGAATAAACACGAAACTTTTTGTTTACGCATATGGAAACAGACAGCTTTCAAATTTGTTTTAAATGCTATTGAATTATACCTAAACGGCTGTCTCCGTGTTTTTCCCTATAAATAGCAAGCTTGAGTCACGAATTTCTTTGCCCATTACTCTGAATTATTTTTTGAAAGCTCTAATATGTGAAAACTATTTTTTACGCTCTTTTTGCTTAAAAACTTTGAGATATTTCTGTGAGAGCTCCATTAGCACTCAATTTGTATTACTTACTCTGAGTGAGAGTTTCTCTCCATCTATATTCTGATATTCTGTATCGAGGGTGAGGTATCCCTCAAGGTTTGTATAAGGGTGAGGTATCCCTGCAGGCTGAGACTTTAGCACAAGGGTAGAGTGTCCCTGTGTGTGAAAAGTGCTCTATTTTGTAACGGTAGCAAGCACCTATTGAAGCTTGTATACTTAGTGAAAAATCTCGACTTTCAAGGACTGGACGTAGACCACAAGTGGGCTAGTGGTCGAACCAGGATAAATACTGTGCCTGCTTCTCTGTTCCCTAATCTCTTTATTTTATGCAATTTAATTTACTGCACATTTATTTTTCGTTGCTCTTTATTGTCTCTTCTCTTCTTCTCGTTCCTTCATGCATTTATTTATTAAGCTTTTAATATTTGTCTTATTTAAAAAGAGGTTTTGCGAAAAGTTTTATACTCAATTCACCCCCTCTCTTGAGTCTTGGAAGCCACTTGGTAACAAGTGGTATCAGAGCTAGACTCTTGTATAAAGAGCTTAGCAGCTTCAAGAGAACATGACTTCTTCAAATGGTTTTTCAGAAGGATCCTCCATAAACCGACCACCCTTTTTCAATAGGGATGGTTACGCATATTGGAAGGAAAGAATGAAAATCTTCATCGAAGCTATTGATCTAGATGTTTGGGATGCTGTCAAAAACGGCGCTTTTATACCCACACATGAGGTCAATAGCGTAAGGACTGAAACACCACGAAATAAATGGTCTGTTGAAGACAAAAGAAAAGTTCAATTTAATTTAAAAGCCAAAAATATTATCACTACTGCTTTGGGATATGATGAGTTTTTTAGAATTTCAAATTGTAAAACTGCTAAAGAAATGTGAGACACTTTGCAAGTTACCCATGAGGGTACTAGTGAAGTTAAGAGGTCGAGAATCAATTCTCTAACTCATGAATATGAACTATTCAGAATGAACCAAGGAGAAAGCATTCAGGAAATGCAAAAGAGGTTCACGCACATAGTTAATCATCTTGCATCTTTAGGCAAATATTTTTCTAATGAAGATTTGATTGTTTTGAGATGTCTTAGCAGGATTTGGCAACCCAAAGTGACGGCAATATCAGAATCAAAGGATTTGTCCACAATGACTTTAGCTACCCTCTTTGGAAAACTTCATGAGCACGAATTGGAACTAAGCAGATTAAGCCAAAGCGAAGAGAACGATAAAAAGAAAAAGGGAATAGCGCTCAAAGCCACTTCATCAACATTCGACAATGATGATGAAGAAAATGAAGAAAGTTCAGAGAACATCGAGGTAAGTGAAGAAAATCTAAGTTTGCTAGTTAAAAGGTTTGGTAAATTTCTCAGGAAAAAGGGAACACAAAGAAGACCTCCCTTCCCTCCTAAAAAGACACACTTCAAAGACGAAGGAGTTTCATCGACTCTAACCTGCTATGAATGTGGCAAACCTGGTCACATGAAAATGGAGTGCCCAGTTTATCAAAAGAAGAAGGAGAAATTTGAAAAGAAGCCCTTCAAGGAAAGAAAAGGAAGAAAAGCCTATATAGCATGAGATGAAAACGACATAGACTCAACTGACAGCTCAGATAGCAAAGAAGCTCAACTGTGTCTCATGGCAAAAGGAGATGAAAAAGAAAGCGAAAACGAGGTAAGTTCTAATACTACTTTATTACCTTCTTACGATAAGTTACAAGACGCTTTTGAAGAATTACATAAAGAATCGTTAAAATTGACAAAAATTATTTCTTCTTCTAAGAAAATAATTTCTTCTTTAGAAAATCAAATTCTTGTTTTAAATAAGGAAATAGAAGAATTGAAAATTGAAAATGAAACTCTGGGAATCATTGATGCATGCACAAATCATCCTCCACATGCTTCCACTTATTCATCTTGTTCTTCATGCCATACACTTGAAAAAGAAATTGAAGACTTAAAGAACACTCTTTCTAAATTCACCTTTGGAAGGGATAACTTAAATATTTTATTAGGAAGACAAAGAATGATTTTTCAAAAAGCCGGGATAGGTTATAACCCAAAAAATCAACAAAAACTCTATAAAAATTTCTTTGTGCATTCTAGTGTTTCAAGTAGTCCTTTTATTAAACGTTTTTATTGTGGAAGAAAAAGACATAATGCTTCAACATATAATGCAAGGAAAAACATAAATACAAAAGTTGGAACAAAAATAGTTTAGGTTCCTAAGGGTACTATACCCAAAACTGACACACAAGGACCCAAGAAAGTTTGGGTACCAAAAGTTAAAAACTAAACTTGTGTTGTAGGTGTGCTTGAAAGCCAGGAGTTCAAATTGGTATCTTGATAGCGGCTGCTCCAAGCACATGACCGGGGACGATTCAAAATTCACCATGCTTATTCCCAAGAATCATGGACACGTCACGTATGGTGATAACAACAAGGGTAAAATTCTTGGAATCAGCAAAGTCAGTAAGAACCCTAACTCCTCTATTGTAAATATGCTGCTTGTTGAAGGCTTGAAACATAACTTACTTAGTATTAGCCAATTATGTGATAAAGGAAATAAAGTTGTATTTGATCCAAATTGTTACATAATTGAAGATAAAAATGACAAGCATGTTAAATTCATTGGTCATAGAGTAAACAACATCTATATGATTAGTCTTGATGATATATCTTCAAATGATGCGAAATGCCTTTTAAGTAAGAATGATGATTCATGGCTATGGCATAGGAGAATTGCACACATTCACATGGACCACTTAAAGAAGTTGGTCTCTAAAGAGCTAGTAATTGGACTACCCAAGCTTAATTTTATAAAAGATAAATTATGTGATGCATGTCAAAAGGGTAAACAAATAAAGGTCTCTTTTAATATAGTTTCAACTACTAGACTTTTACAACTTTTGCACATGGATCTGTTTGGACCTTCTAGAACTATGAGTTTTGGTGGGAATTACTATGCTTTAGTGATTGTGGATGATTTTTCTAGGTTTACATGGACTTTATTTCTTACAAATAAAAATGATGCATTTCTAGCTTTTAAAAGACTTGCCAAAGTTATTCAAAATGAAAAAGGTTTTCAAATCTCTTCTATAAGAAATGATCACGGTGGTGAATTTGAAAACAATGTTTTTGAAAATTACTGTGATGAACATGACATTAATCATAATTTCTCTGCCCCTAGAACTCCGCAACAAAACGGAGTTGTAGAAAGGAAAAATCGTTCTTTAGAAGAAATGGCGAGAACGATGCTTAATGAGGCTAATCTTCCTAAATACTTTTGGGCGGATGCTGTAAGTACAGCTTGTTATGTAATGAACTGGGCCCTTATAAGACCTATTTTAAAGAAAACGCCATATGAGTTGTATAAGGGAAGAAAGTCAAATGTCTCACACTTTCATGTTTTTGGTTGCATATGTTTTGTTTTAAACAATGGAAAGGATAATTTAGGCAAGTTTGATGCTAAGTCTAATGAAGGTATATTTCTTGGCTATTCAAATCATAGTAAAGTTTTTCGTATATATAATAAGAGAACTATGACTATCAAAGAATCTATACATGTTGCATTTGATGAAACTGACCCAAATGGATCGAGAAATGATCTTATTGTTGATGATGTTGCAGAAATCTTGGCGAAAACACATTTGGACAGTAAAGAAAAGGAAATCAAGGAGAAATAGGATGAACAAAGACAAGAAGATTCGCAAGCTTTGAAACTTCCCAAAGAATGGCGAACTTCAAAATATCACTCTCTTGATCAGATCATCGGTGATGTATCTAAAGGTGTAAGTACTCATAACTCCCTTAGAAATTCTTGTAATCACTTAGCTTTTGTTTCTCAAATTGAACCTAAGGATTTAATTGAAACTTTTGATGATGAACATTGGATCTTAGCTATGCATGAGGAATTAAATCAATTTAAAAGAAATCAAGTTTAGGAATTAGTTGCTAGACCTAATAATCACCCTATAATTGGAACTAAATGGGTTTTTAGAAACAAACTTGATGAAAATGGGTTAATAACTAGAAACAAAGCTAGATTGGTTGCTAAAGGATATAATCAAGAAGAAGGAATAGATTATGAAGAAACCTATGCACCTGTAGCTAGATTAGAAGCTATAAGAATGTTACTTGCTTATGCTTGCATCATGGATTTCAAATTATATCAAATGGATGTCAAGAGTGCTTTTCTAAATGGTTATATTCAAAAGGAGGTATACGTTGAATAACCTCCGGGTTTTGAAAATCATGAATTACCCAACCATGTCTTTAAACTTAAAAAGACTTTATATGGTTTAAAGCAAGCTCCTAGAGCTTGGTATGAAAGGTTGAGTAAGTTCCTTTTGGAAAATGGTTTTTTAAGAGGAAAAGTCAACACTACCCTTTTTATTAAAAATAAGAAGCATGACATTCTTCTTGTGCAAGTATATGTGGATGATATTATATTTGGTGCTACTAATGAATCCCTTTGCAAAGAATTTGCTAAGTCAATGCAGAATGAATTTGAAATGTCAATGATAGGAGAATTGAATTTCTTCCTCGGACTTCAAATCAAACAAACGAACGAAGGGACTTTCATAAGTCAAACAAAATACTGCAAGGAATTACTCAAGAGATTCGAAATGGAAAACGCTAAACATATGGCCACTCCGATGGGCACGTCTTGCTACTTGGACAAAGATGAAGGAGGTAAATTAGTAGAAATAACGAAATATAGAGGTATGATTGGATCTCTCCTTTATCTTACTGCTAGTAAGCCAGATATTATGTTTAGTGTATGCATGTGTGCTAGATATCAGGCAAACCCTAAGGAATCTCACTTAAGTGCTGTTAAACGAATAATGAAATACCTAGTAGGCACTTCACAAATGGGCTTGTGGTACCCTAAGGGTGCCTCGTGTAGCCTAATAGGCTATTCTGACTCTGATTTTGCTGGGTGCAAATTGGACAGAAAAAGTAATAGTAGGACATGCCACTTGCTTGGTAGTTCTTTAGTTTCTTAGCATAGTAAGAAACAAAATAGTGTGGCTTTGTCTACCACTGAGGCTGAATATGTTGCAGCCGGGAGTTACTGCGCTCAGATCCTTTGGATGAAGCAACAACTCTTAGACTACGGTCTTCAGCTTGATCACATCTCAATAAGATGTGATAACACTAGTGCAATAAACATCTCTAAGAATCCCATACTGCATTCTAGAACAAAGCATATAGAGATAAGACATCACTTTATCAGAGATCATGTACAAAAAGGGGATTGCATTCTTGAGTTTGTTGAAACATCTAAGCAACTTGCAGATATCTTTACTAAACCCTTAGCAAAAGAAGCATTCTTTTATATTCGAGGAGAATTAGACATAATTGATCAATCTAATATTTAAATTGCGTGTTTAATGCTGAATATTATCATGATTATATGCTTTCAATCTCATAAACGTATGTCTTTTCTATGCTTCTGTGTTAGTTTTATTCGAATAAGTATGCCTTTATTCGAATAAACTCTTTTACTGCTTGTTAAAATGTGTGTTGAACATCAGCCTTATTCGAATAGAATTCAGTTTATTCGAATAACCTAATTCCTCTGATAAAACCTGTGTTTCTCATCTCTGTTTATTCGAATAACACCCTCCCTATTCGAATAACCAGAAGCCTTCGTTTATCAGTGTTTCTTTCTGCCCTCTGCTTATTCGAATAAGTCCTTCTTTATTCGAATAACCAGAATCCCTCTTTTATCAGGTTCTGATCTTGGTCTCTGTCTATTTGAATAGACCCCAGGTTATTCGAATAACCTGAACCTATTTCTATCAGTGTTGACTGATTGGCCTCAGTCTATTCGAATAACTTACATAGTTATTCGAATAAACCATGTCAGCTGGCCAAAACGCTTGGCTTTCCCAGACGTTCTATTCGAATAGATCCCCTTCTATTCGAATAAACCCTAGCCGTTTCACCTGTTCAGGTCCCTCGCGCTGTGTCTGTTCAGCTTTCCAGCATGGTTTATTCGAATAAACCCACATTTATTCGAATAAACACGGGTGTCCTTTAAATAAACCCTGCACGCCCAAAGGTCTCCACCCTCTTCCCTCTTCTCTGTTCTTCAAGCTTCCTTGCTTCTACCTCTTAGGCCTTTTTCACCCTCCATTTTCTCTGCTCTTCACGTCTCCTTAGCTCTTGCCATCTTGCTTAACCCTGTGTTTTCACTCTCTCTCACCTATCCTCCATGGCCTCCTCCTCCAGCAAGCGTCCTCGCACGAAGAATGCTCCAGGCACCAACCCTCTTGATCTGAGAAGGCTCTCCTCCAACGAAGAGCATCGTGCACGCTTCATCTCGCACTTTTGGGAGCGCAACTTAGTTCAACCTAAGTACCTGGACCTTTCCTTCTTCCAGCAGCATCGCGGCTTCGACTTCCTGACTCTACTGCAAAACTAGGGAGTTCTTCAGTTTTGCTCTCACCGGGCCACCATCTATCCAGCTTCGGTGAAGATGTTCTTCTGTAATCTGGCTTTTGATGGCCAGAATCTCCTCTCCAAGGTATGTGATCAGAACATTGTGATCACACCGCTGGACTGGTTGACTTTGTTCGGGCTGCAGTTCTCTGGCGCCCTTGTTGAAGATGATGACACTCCGTTTCTCGAAGAGTTCAACAAGCTTCAGGCGGTTGAAGACCTACTGAAGCCCGGTCTAGCCCTGCCTGACAAGGGTCTCAAGGGTGGAATGCTGAAGAGCTAAGACAGGCTTCTGCATTATGCCTATGATCACATCCTGGCTCCTCGTGGTGGAAACTACGCCTATCTCAGCGAGGAAGATGTCTTCATGTTGTGGTTCCTGAAGAATGGCCATCAAATCAACTGGCCTGTGTTCATTATGAGGCACATGATGAGGGTCAAGGGCAAGGAGAAATCTGACTTGCCTTATGGCATTCTTGTCACTACCTTGCTAAGCAAGTATCCTCAAGTCTTGGAGACTGAGCGGGCTATTGCTCTGACTCACCACAACGTCTTTGGAGCTCACACCTTACGGAAGATGAAGATGATCCAAACCGATAAAGGCTGGGTGTACCCAGATGAGGTTGCTGAGGACGAGCTCGACCCTGCTAATGCTCCTGCTGTTGCCCCTGCTGCTCCTGCTGATATACCTGCTGCTGCTCCTGCTCCTGTCACTTTGGAATAGATTATGGCCACCTTGTAAGATAACAGAGCTTACATGGAACATACCTTCTCTATTTTGTTTGATAGAATAGAAGGCGTTGAACGTGAGGTTGCTGCTCTTCGATCTGCTTCACCTGCTCCTGCACCAGCTTCTTTACCACCACCTCCGGATGCTTACTTCTAGGAACTTTAGTTCTTAGGCTATCTGTTTTTGGCTTCATGTTATTTATTTCTGGCTTGTGTAATTGACTCTCTTTGTTATTAATGCATAAATAAAATTTGCTGTTGATCTTTTGATATAAGTATGTTTCCTTTTATGCACTTTGATATATGTTTATGAGACTTACCCCTCTTTTTTGCTCATGACAAAAGGGGAAGAAATATTTGATCTTTTGACTATAATTGAGAAAAGACAGGTAAATTTAAAATGAGATTGGATTCAAATTGAAAGGGGAGTCACAACATATCGATATATATTACCTCTTTTAATTAAAGAGGGGGAGTAAGCTTTTATACCTTTTGTGAATTCCAATTATATGCACTAACGCTTTTCTCATTGCTAGTCTCATTGATAGTTTATCATCATCAAAAAGGGGGAGAATGTGTTTGGATGCATACCTTTGAAGACTTGTTTTGATGATAACAAACACGAAGTATAAATGAAGATGATAAATAGACCAAGTCCAAGTTTATATTTGATTAGCATTAGGACTTAGGATCTATTGTACGGAGCTCACATTGATATCTCTTTATTTTTGAAAGAGAAGATAAAACTTGGTTTTGCACTTAGTGTCTTTGAAAACATCTTTTTCAAACCCTTTTTGAACTGAGTTATTCGAATAGAGCTTAGCCTATTCGAATAAACATCCCCTCTTGGTTTGTTTTCTAAAAGGTGTTATTCGAATAACTACCCTGTTATTCGAATAACTAAGGTTTTCTAGAACACTATTTTTAAGTAGCTATTCAAATAAACTATCCTTTATCCGAATAAATGAGGTTTTTCAGAACCGTGCTTTAAGTGAGTTATTCGAATAACTCATACGTTATTCGAATAAATCTTTTTATCTGAACTGCTTTTAAACTATGTTATTCGAATAGATAAGCTATTATTCGAATAACCCCTTGTTTTTAGAACTCTGGTTTTAATAGAGTTATTCGAATAACATATTGGTTATTCAAATAATCCATTTCAGATAAGTTTTTAATTTGGTTTCAGAAACAATGTTATTCGAATAAGCTTTTGGTCTATTCGAATAAACATGAAGGTTTTTGTTTACGCATATGGAAACAGACAACTTTCAAATTTGTTTTAAATGCTATTGAATTATACCTAAACGGCTGTCTCCATGTTTTTCCTTATAAATAGCAAGCTTGGGTCACGAATTTCTTTGCCCATTACTCTGAATTATTTTCTGAAAGCTCTAATCTGTGAAAACTATTTTCTACACTCTTTTTGCTTAAAAACTTTGAGATATTTCTGTGAGAGCTCCATTAGCACTTCAATTTGTATTACTTATTCTGAGTGAGAGTTTCTCTTCATCTATATTCTGATATTCTGTATCGAGGGTGAGGTATCCCTCAAGGTTTGTATAAGGGTGAGGTATCCTTGTAGGCTGAGACTTTAGCACAAGGGTAGAGTGTCCTTGTGTGTGAAAAGTGCTCTATTTTGTAACGGTGGCAATCACCTATTGAAGCTTGTATACTTAATGAAAAATCTCAGCTTTCGAGGACTGGACGTAGACCACAAGTGGGCTAGTGGTCGAACCAGGATAAATACTGTGCCTGCTTCTCTGTTCCCTAATCTCTTTATTTTATACAATTTAATTTAGTGCACATTTATTTTTCGTTGCTCTTTATTGTCTCTTCTCTTCTTCTCATTCCTTCTGTGCATTTATTTATTAAGCTTTTAATATTTGTCTTATTTAAAAAGAGGTTTTGCGAAAAAGTTTTATACTCAATTCATCCCCCTTCTTGAGTACTGGAAGCCACTTGGTAACATTCTACACTCTCATGTAAGAACACTCATAATGAGAGAGATCAGAGATAAAAAGGCTAAGGAAAACTAAAACTAAAACTCATATGCAAGCAATCTAATTCATTAATTCTTATCTGATAGGAGGTATAGTTAGAAGGAGAAAAAAAGGCTAATTGTGCATCACTTTTCAACTCATATTTTTTATATTTGTTTAAGTGGTAAAATTATAAAATGTAGATGTGTAAAAAATAAGTTAAATTTATTTATAATCAGGTAATAAAAATTATATAAATGTAATATAATATATGTGTAAACGTGTATGAATCATTATTGTAATTAGAATAATCAATTCATTTTAAATGCATGCAGTTGTGAAATGCTACTTACCAACTACATGCTACAATGTATTACTTTTTCATCATAATTTGTAGCCTTTGCCTCTAAGGGCCCACATTGCTAAAAGAATCAATGTAGAGTTTGGTTTTTCTTGAAAAAGGGGAGACCATATTTTCACAGATATACATTTAAACTTAATTTAAGAGTATTTATTGAAAAAGTTAAAATAAAAAAAATTAGATGAAAATACAATAAATAATAATTTTTTTAATTTTTAATACATTAAATATTTTATTTTTATTTAAAATGTTTTATTTTAATTTTCTTAACCAGTGCATTTATAATACTTATTAGCAAAATCCAATTATTAATTACTCATCAACTAGTTTTTCAGGGTAGCAACACTATAAATGCAATTGGCTTTTCTACTCTGAATGATGCCACCGGCGGCCGCACGGTATGAGTGGACGTGAAGACTTGAACTTGTGAAATAGAAACTAAAAAGCATAAAAAAAAATGCATAAACAAATCAAACTTAAAGATATCCTTATAGAGTTATACGACATCTTTGTGAATGAGAAAGATCGGTAATGGAAAGCTGTCATTAGTTCATTACCCATGAGCCATGATTAACATTGTTCTTCCTTTCAAAATGTAACAGTTCAAATAATACGCGTAATCCTTGTTATCCACAAATCTAAGTGGATAAGAAAACCTAACACTCCTATTCTGAAGTAAATTCAGATGGTACATGTAATAGGTACGTACGCAGTGGTTTCCTCATTGAGCAGTTGTAGCTGAGCGTATTGAACAGAGGATAGGTACCTATAAAGGGACTCCAACACTCAAGTCAGTCATTGCACAAGTAAGATTATGTAATTGGATGATAGATTCCCTTATCAAGATGACTTAGCCTTATATTTATAGAGCGTATGTAGAATTCTAATAGGATCTTTATTGAATGTAGGTAATTTAGGGTTAGTATCTTGATAAAGATCACCTTCCCATTATTATCGGGTAAATATGAGATTATGATACAGAAAGTACTTAGCTATCTAGGGTAATTATGAGTCATATAATATTGTAAGTTGATGATTGGCAGTTACGGATATTTAGAGATTTATCCCCTACGCGAATCTATCAAACATGATATTACAACCCAATACCTCTTAGCGCGCTATCTTCCTAGGTCCGGACTACCTTATGAGTCTTCCGTTATGCTAGCCTGTGAAGAGTCTGACTGTGTACATACCGGGATGATCCCATGGAGCGGAATCCCGGATCACGGTCCAGAACAGTTGCCCACAGCTTGGCACTTGGACGGGACAGACGAGGGTCAAGTTTCGAATGGATCAACTGTTGATAGCTACACAGAATGCAGTTATTTGTGCCCTATTATTGTGCTAAAATGAATGCTAAGTCTTTGTTTGATTGCATATTTGGAGGGTTTTGTGCTTATATTTGTCATATTCTGATTTTGAACCTTTCTGATATGTTTTATAGCAAATTGAGCTTTAATTGTTATGGATTAAGTAAATTTATATATGTTACTGATTTGGTGTATTCTCTATGATAGGAGGGGCTCCAAACAAGGTTAAATATGGAGCAGTTAAGCTTAAAGAGGAAGAGGAAGCCAAATTAGCAATTCAGTGGTCAACGCCACGGCGCAAGGTGTTGCGCGCTGCGGTGCAAAGAGGTGTTTCAGCCTGGCCATACTTGGACCCGAGGCGAAAGGGCTGCGGCGTAGATGAAGTGAGTGCCGCGGCGTACGTAGACCGACCCATTGGGCGCCGCGGCGCGCATATATAGGGGTCGCGGCGCTGAGGCGGCTGCTGAGCTTATAAATAGATTTTTATGCGTTTTTCTTTAATCTCTCTCAGTTTTTCTTTAGTGCTGGCCGTTTTGGCCATTTCCATTTCTAGTTTCTCTCTTTTAGGTTAGTTTTAGTTAGTTTTAGGTTAGATAGTTTGGCTAGATCTTCATTTCTGGTGGTTTGGAGGCAACGATCAAAGGATTGAAGGAGGATTCAAGCTTTAGAGACAAATCAATAAGCTTCTTTCTCTCTTTTCCCTTTTTCTCTTCTCTTCCTTATCTATTGTATAGTTAAGCTTTGTTTTAGGAATACTTTGAATCCTTTTATTTATATTAATGATATGTTCTTCTCTAAGTTTGTGTGGATGTTTGATTATGGTTCAATCATTATCTGTGTTTAATGCTTATTCTTGGTTGGCCTCAATTGCATGATCCTAATATTGGCAAATGAACTAGACATAGAGATTTGTTAATATGGATATGGTATGATTGATACATGTTCGGTGATGAGTTGATTCATTAATAGGATAGGAATATACCTATTGGCCATGTATAGTGTGTGATTGAGAATAGATCGTTCATGAGTGGATGTTGTACTAGCTCTCAAGGAAACTTAGTGAGTTAGGCAAGTAGAAACCAGGGTTGATTGACCTAGACATAGGCTTTTGACTACATCAGATTCTCAAGCTAACCTAATCAATGCATTTGTGTTTATGTGGGAGATTGCATGTTGTTGATAGATGTAGGGGGTGAAGAAGGATTTCCTGACACCTAACCGCTTTTATATTTATTGCTTTTGTAGGTTAGGTTTAGTTTAGTTTATTGCTTTCTTATTTTTATGTCTTTGACTAGAATGGATTAAGCTATTAGTCGGTATTTAGCTTTATATCGTAATATCCTCGTGGGAACGAACTTTTACTCTGTATCTGTATTACTTGAGCGATCCGTGCACTTGCGGTAGCAATCAAGTTTTTGGCATCGTTGCTGGGGATAATTTTTATATTGCTAATATCAACAATGAGATTGATTAGTTCTAATTCAAGTTGTATATAAGTTGTATATAATCTATCTTTCGTTTATGTTTTGTTTTAGTTTCAAATAAGAAGCCGGGTGATTTCAATCATACAAGGCCCTTGAGAAAATTCGCGACTCTTGAAAGGATAACCCTTGGATCAAGTTCTTGAGGACTACTCATCCGTAGCACTTCAATTTTGGTGACAAAGTCCTGCTGGGACTATAACTCAGGCCCTTCGTGGGAGGGAATCCCATGTTTATGTTTAATTAATGCTTTTACTTTATGTATAAATAGGTAGTATGTTAATATATTTATGTTAAATATGTTAGCATATTAGTATATTAGTTGTGTTAATATGTTTTGTTAATGTGTTAGTATGTTAGTTTAGTTAGTTTTTAAATTTTGAGTTTGTTTAAGTTTTGTATATAGGTTAGTATTTTGTTTTTGTGTTTTATTATGTGTGTATTGTACATTTTTGTAATTTAGCTTTTTGAACAAGTTTTGTTGCAGCTAGAGACCCATAAGAGCCAAACTCAGCAGCAAAACTGTGTTTGCTGCTAAATTTAGCAGCTTAGGTAGTCACGCCGCGGCGCAAGGTGTTGCGTGCAGCGGCCCAGGGGTGTTTTTCTACAGAATTCTGCAGCTTTTTATGAGCGCTGCGGCCCAAGCATGGGGGCGTCGCGGCGCTTCTCCCCTATTTTTGCTTTTTCTGTTGTTTTTCTATTTTTTTAGTATTTAATAATGCTCAGTACTAGTCTCAGGTTCCCTATAGACCATGTTCATTAATGATACATTTCATCTTAGGTTTGGGGGAGTATCTTTACATGTTCTGTTACTTTTATGCTTAATGTTAACATGTAATGATATTTTGAGTGTGCAGTGGTTTTAGTCATCATCTTTTCATGATTATATTCTGTTTTGACTATCACTGATGTGCTGATGACAAGATTTTCAATTTTCACTTTATGCAAAAGATGTTGTGCATGCTTGAATTGAAAGGTGAATCTATTTAAATGCATGACATGTTGCAAGGATGTTGATGTTGTTTTTGGTTGTCCATGATTTGAAAGGTTGCTATTTGCCCCCTTTTCAGTAAAACCTTATGTGATCTTGACGCATGTGAAACAGTTTAGTTGCTTTTGATGCATGATTTACATCTCACTTAGATGCAAGTGTAACTTTGAAAATGATAAGAATGCATATTTTGAGAATGTTTATGGATGTACATGTAGAGCTTTGATTATCTTAGAGATTGTTTTTGAATTCTCTTGAGGCGAAATCCTAGGTTGTGCATGATTAAGGAGATGATTAGGGCATTGTTTGGACCAATTGAGCCTTAAAAAGCTTATCCTGATATGATGATATCCCTAGGTCCCTTTTTGAAGCCTTAAACTGTTTGGCCTTATTTGTTTTTCATAATCATTGTGTTCGTTAACCTGTTAACCATTCTAATGCATGTGAAAGCATGTCATTTTCTTCCTACCCTTATTGTTTGTTGAGTATATGATGTGTTATTTCTTGAAATGAGTCTGATGATTAGGGGTATGAATATTCAATTCAAAATGAGCCTGAAGGAACTAGATGCAAAACAAAGAAAAGAAAAAGCATTGCTTTGCAAAAATAGAAGAGAAAAGAAAGAGAAAATAAAAAGAAAAATGAAAATGAAAAGAAAAGCAAAAGCTTGAGAAAAGTAAAGTTCAAAAAGTATCGAAAATGGTTCTGCCAAGTTTTATGATCTCACAAATGAAAACTCTGCTAATGTCAGTTGTGACTTATATCTTGAAGCAGTATGTTATGTGTTTCAATGTTTGTATTGTATCTTTCCCGTTCATTTCTTTCACCCATACCATTGGCCTAACAATATAAGCTGATAAAGTCTCTTTTGATCCTTAATCTTGTGTGATTTACATTAGTGGAGAGAGAGTTGATTTATAATTTTGTGGATTCTATGAATCATATGCATGTATGTTTGTAAACTTATCTGGATGTGTATGATTTGATTAGAAGAAGTTTATCTTGTATGTTTGTGATAAATATGAATTGCATGAAGAGTGTATGGATTAATAGCATGTTAAGGATTGCATATGTGTGGAACTGTTTACGGGGCATTTGCACTTTTTGAGGATTGATGCAATCATTACACACTAATATTTGTTTTTAAATGAAAAGAAGATTGAAATATATTTGCTGAATTAAAATTTGATTTTAATGTTTAAGTGGTTTACTTAGTTCTATTTTGTTTTGTTCGAGGACTAGCAAAATGTAGGTTTGGGGTTGTGACAACTAAACAGAATGCAGTTATTTGTACCTTATCCTTATGCTAAAATGAATGCTAAGTCCTTGTTTAATTACATATTTGGAGGGTTTTGTGCTTATATTTGTCATATTCTGATTCTGAACCTTTCTGATATGTTTTATAGCAAATTAAGCTTTAATTGTTATGGATTAAGTAAATTTATATATGTTACTGATTTGGTGTATTCTCTATGATAGGAGGGGCTCCAAACAATGTTAAATATGGAGCAGTTAAGCTTAAAGAGGAAGAAGAAGCCAAATTAGTAATTCAGTGGTCAACGCCGCGGTGCAAGGTGTTGCGCGCCGCGGTGCAAAGAGATGTTTCAGCTTGGCTATACTTGGACCCGAGGCGAGAGGGCCGCGGCGCAGATGAAGTGAGCGCTGCGGCATACGTAGACTAACCCATTGGGCACTGCGGCGCGCATATATGGGGGCCGCGGCCCTGAGGCGGCTGTTGAGCTTATAAATAGATTTTTATACGTTTTTCTTTAATCTCTCTCAGTTTTTCTTTAGTGCTGGCCGTTTTGGCTATTTCCATTTCTAGTTTCTCTCTTTTAGGTTAGTTTTAGTTAGTTTTAGGTTAGATAGTTTGGCTAGATCTTCATTTCTGGTGGTTTGGAGGCAATGATCAAAGAATTGAAGGAGGATTCAAGCTTCAAAGATAAATCAATGAGCTTCTTTCTCTCTTTTCCCTTTCTCTCTTCTCTTCCTTATATATTGTATAGCTAAGCTTTGTTTAGGAATACTTTGAATCCTTTTATTTATATTAATGATGTGTTCTTCTCTAAGTTTGTGTGGATGTTTGATTATGGTTCAATCATTATCTGTGTTTAATGCTTGTTCTTGGTTGGCCTCAATTGCATGATCCTAATATTGGTAAATGAACTATACATAGGAATTTGTTAATATGGATATGGTATGGTTGATGCATGTTCGGCGATGAGTTGATTCGTTAATAGGATAGGAATATACCTATTGGCCATGTATAGTGTGTGATTGAGAATAGATCATTCATGAGTGGATGTTGTACTAGCTCTCAAGGAAACTTAGTGAGTTAGGCAAGTAGAAACCAGGGTTGATTGACCTAGACATAGGCTTTTGACTACATCAGATTCTCAAGCTAACCTAATCAATGCATTTGTGTTTATGAGGGGGATTGCATGTTGTTGATAGATGTAGAGGGTAAAGGAGGATTTCCTGACACCTAACCGCTTTTATGTTTATTGCTTTTGTAGGTTAGGTTTAGTTTAGTTTATTGCTTTCTTATTTTTATGTCCTTGACTAGAATGGATTAAGCTATTGGTTGGTATTTAGCTTTATATTGTAATATCCTCGTGGGAATGAACTTTTACTCTGTATCTGTATTACTTGAGCGATCCATGCACTTGTGGTAGCAATCAAGTTTTTGGCGCCGTTACCGGTGATAGTTTTTATATTGCTAATATCAACAATGTGGTTGATTAGTTCTAATTCAAGTTATATATAAGTTGTATATAATCTATCTTTCGTTCATGTTTATAACCGACATGGTAGTCCGGTGAATAGATGTCGGATTCCAGATGATTACCGGTGTCCATGACCTATTCTGATATGTTTTTAAAAAATCATTGCCCCCAAGTAAGAGTACTGGGGATTCTTCGGGATATCTTCAGTGTAGATTTTGAACGTGATCTCTGAATTGGCAAGTAGTAACAGTCTGAGATTCTCTGGGAAACTGATACTTTGACTTTATTGAGAATTAATGATCCTTTGAAGAGAATATCAGTTTCATATAGAATTTCTCAACTGCCCCTATCTCTGTGACCAAACAGAAACTTGAAGCATTTATTTTAGCTGACTTCACGAGATCAGATCACCTTTTATGGGTCCAATCAGAATGCTTCATGCGCCCTATAAGTAGAGAATGCTTCTTCAGAAGCTAGCATTCCCTTCCTTTGCATTCCTCTCGTTTTATATTTTCATGTAAGAATGGTTTCTCTCGAGAGAATGAGAGTAGTTTTTCCTTCATTTTCCATATTTGTGAAGAGAACTTTATCTTTTGTAGAGATTTTACTCTTATTTTTTCCAAAGTTCTTAAAAGTGTTTGATTTTCTTCGGACATTTTCTTCCTGTGATGGGAGCTTTTCTTTCTTGGCATAAAACTGGGTTGCTATGCATTTGGGTAGGTTGGAGCCTTTCTATCTCGGCGTACATGGGAGTGTCCAACCCAGCTTATTAGCATGGAGTGATGCATCCATGGTCGGCTACATAACAATACTGCAGAATGCTCTGACTAACCCATTTACCTTTCTCCAAGGGATTACTAGTGCTTGACCAGGTTGACATAGTGGAGAGTCATCCTTCTTGGAAGGGAAAACCCTCTGGGAGTAACTTGGGGTGATCTGTTTTCTTCGACTTGCTTTGAAGGAAGCATCGGGTATCCGCCTCTACCATCATCTGTTAAGAAGGTAGGGGAATGGGTTGGCAGAGTCATTTTATTTCGGAATGGCTTCAGTCTGTTCCGGGGTAGAGAACGAGGGAACCAAGGATGTGGTAGTGCATTTAGGCATTCTCGCGGTGTCCATGGTTTCATTCTCAAATTCTCTCTTCAGCATTGTTTTCACTCTACTTGTAGTACATGGGCACTTTCCTCTCTCAGCGTAACAATAGCAGACATTTTTCTTTCCCAGCCTACCAAGGAGTGTTTGATCTACGCTCTGCTGCTGGGGAAATCTGTGATACTTGCCATTTTAGGTGGAGCTCCTTGGAGAGATAGAGGCTACACTCCTCCTCCTTTTCGAGAACTTAGCAGGTGGTTCGCCGTGCGAGTTGCTGAGTCCTTGAATAAGTGGGAGAGACTATTGGAGTTGCTCCGTAATTTGAGATAACTTGGGATAGTTGTGAGGCTGGTGGAATGACCTTCTGCATGAAAGGTCGTGCCCCATCCAACAAAGGATAGAGTGTCTCGGTCTTCATTATTGTCGTGGAGGAGGCAATGCAGAAGACTTGGCATCGGTCCCAGAGTTGTGATCCTAATTTGCCAAAGTTCTTCAAAGCCAATCCACTTTTTCAAGAGGCCGGGGTTAGGAAGTGTGGATGTGACATGATCCGGGATGCTGGAGATGTTTGCTCCTTCCTCTGGGCTTTTCAGTTGCTGCTCTTTCCTTATACATTCCATGTCTCAATATTTTCTTTTCCCTCTTTTTCAGATGTAGGACGATGTATGGAATGAGAATGAATCAATAAAAAATTAAATTCTAAATTTGTCCTATATTTTCCTGTTCTTCTACCGAGATAACACCCCTGAAAAAATCTAACACTTATTCTGGCATAATACTGTGATGATATTGCCGGGGTAAGTCCAACGCTTACTCTGGCATAATACCATAATAACCCCGTCCCAACATTTGTTCTAAAGATTAAACCGGCAAGGCTTGTTATTTTTCCTCACAAATAAGCATATTTTGTCTTTTATCATAGTCCACACTGTCAACTAAATGGGTACCACGGTTTTGAGGTGGGGTCCATCGAAAGAGTCGGACTCCTTTTTTAACATCCATATGACATTTTGAATCGCCATGCAATTTTCTTTTCAACTGCTGTTACAGCTGTGTGGGCCATGTGGCACGAGTTTATCGGAAGGACATGCCTGGGGCTTCGCGCGCCATGATGAGTACCTTTTGAATTCATGGTTGAGAAGACAAAAATGTTCCCTAACCGTTCAGCCCTTATAAATAAAGGTTAAGGGTTCGTCGTCCTCACCTTACTGTTTTTAACTTGCTTCACTGAGAATTTTGTGTGGCAAAAGCTTGGTTTTTTAGACGCTTTTTAGCCATTTCTAGTTTCCTCATCGTTCAAGCGCTTTTTATCTTTGCACAGTAAGTAACTCTCTTTTAATTCTACTGTCATTTCCTTTTTCAAAGTGCTTATTATTGATGAAAAGTAGAGTAGAAGTGTATCTCTGTCCTCTTTGCTTTTTATGAAATAGGTTTAGAGATTTCTAAGCTTTTCATAAACTTCGTCGCCTCCTTGGAACACCGTCTTCACCGCGCCAAGCACGGCGGAGGAGTCCCCTTAGAAAATTGAACTCTGGTGGGAACGGAGGTCGCTAAGGGGGTTTGAATTATTTTGTTCCCCCTTTCTATGTCTGAATCCATGGTGTTACTGATTCTAACAATTACTTACTGACTTCTTTGGGTGTTCTCAGGATTTTCATGGCCAAAGGAAAAAAGAAGGTTAGGGTCCAAACATCGCTCCATGAGGTCCGCGAACTAGCTGAGGATGACCTGATTTGAATCCAGCGAGGTCGTGGATTGGTATGCCCTTAGGTAGTGGAAGACATTTGGAATCGTCAGTCTAAGTTTGCGAATGAAGCCGTACTCTGAGAATCCTTATTCGGCTTGGAGTTGACCGTAAACAAGGCACGAGATAAAGAATTCCAAATCGTTTGTCCGAACTAGAATGAGAGGTTGTGTTCCTGCTGGGAAGCTGGTTCACACTTCATGTTCCTGTATGAGCCCCTTTTCCTTAAGCTGGGGCTTCGATTGCCGTTCTCCGACTTCCAAATCGCCATTCTCCAGACTCTACACATGGCCCCATCCCAGATCCATCCTAATAGTTGGGGCTACATTATCTCCTTCGAGAGTTTTTGCTGATTAATGAACCTTAAATACTCCTTCAATACTTTCTTTTATTTTTATACTCGAATAAACACCCAAGGGACAGTAAAGCAAACGAGTTGGCTTGTCATCCGATCTAGACCTGGCCGCAAATCCTTTGATGTTTTTGAAGAGAGCTTTAAAGGATCTAAGACTACGTTTTTCAAAATTAAGGCCACAGAGGGATTTCATCCATTCTTCCTCAAACCTGATAGGGAGCCTCAATTTCTTCTTTACTGGACGCAAGATTGTTGGGGTATCCCCATCAGTCTTATTGACAAAGAAGAAGGGGACCTCGACCCTGAGGAGCTAGGTCGGTCAAGTTCATAACCAGTATGCTAAGCAGCATGGGAACATCAATATCAGGGGTGTTCTCTGTGTTCCTGATGATGATCTTCTCTTTGCTTTATTAGGTAGGAATTAGGGTGTTATTACCCATAGTGACCTTAGGTTTTTGCACTTTATCTTCATGTATCCTCATTGTTTTGCTGTGCTGACTGTATACTCATTTTTTATTTTGTTTCAGTAAGCAACATGACTTCTGGATCTTCTGTGGTTGCCCTGCAAGCTGTAAGATCCCGGAGAAAGGGGAGAAAATCTGCAAGTTCTTCTTCCACTGCCGCCCTGGCATCAACGAGTTGGGGTATTGTTATTGGGGAGAATATTGATCAGCCGAATTCCCTCACCCGAAATCTTCAAGGGAGAAAGAGGTAGGCTGTCGAAGGCTCTCTTGACCGAGATGGGAGGTCGGAGGGCGGTGATGGAGAAAAGGAGGACCCTTTGCCAATCATTACGGGGCGTTCTGATGTCGGCCCCTTCATTGTCGGATGGCTTTTGAGCGACGAGGTCAGACAACACATTACTGAGCAAGGTCTGGCCCAAGCATTGGCTGGACTTCAAAATCAAGCTTTCCGGGTAGCTGCCGAGATCCACTTTATCGAAGAAATTATTGAGGATGCTGACAAGAGAGCATCGGAAGAGCTGAAGGCCTTGAAGAAGAAAAAAGAAGAAGTTGGCCAGAAACTAGACATGACCCTTAAATTGAACAAGGATGCTCGGGTAAGGATCGTTGAGCTGGAGAAGGTGTTGGCTGACTCCGAGTCCGCTAGAAAGGCTGAGAAGCTCCAGGCCGATAAGACCATTGGTGCCCAGGAGACCCAGATAGTTTAGCTTGAGAAGGAAGTGGAGGAGATAGACATGATTTCTAGAAAGATAGAGGGAGAGCAGTTCAAGAATGTTGTGGCTCAAATCCAACACTTCAATCCTGGGGTTGCTCTTGTCTTGGACGACATTACCCTGATAAAATCTTCCATAACGGCTAACTCGTCTTTACAAAGGATCTTGTCTCGGGTACTCCTGACGCCACCTCAGATGCTGCTCAGAACCCGGAGGGGGAAGAGACCGGGGTTTGAGTTTTTTCCCTTCTTCCTATTTTTTGCCCCCTGCTTGGGGTTTTACTTTTTGTAAGGATAATTGCCCCATAACTGAGGTTTTATATTTAATTACTTTATTTCTCTATATATTTGTTTGTTTGTTTATCCATGGTCCGACTTGGGTCCAATGCCCATTTTTATAATCGTTTAATGGACTTACAAAAAACTTTTCAACATAGGAAGACTATGGTCCGGGATCCTATACTCATATCATTGAGTGAATGGCATTCCATTTGACTTAGGTAAAAATAATGCCTTAGTCTATAATCTAATGTCTATAACAATCAAACATTTTAAAATTTTAGACTTAGGCAAAATAATACCTTAATCCCTACTCCACTGCTATTCATATAAAGCATTTAGAATCTCAGACATAGGTAAGAAAAACACCTTGGTTCAGCGTATATTATGCAAAAAACCCTTTTACTTTAAGCATATATTACTTGACTTTACTCGGGGTACCCTATTAATCATTTAAATTTTTAGGATTCCTTCCTGGCTTAGGTATAAAAAAGGAGTGTGTACATATCATCTGTATTGCCTCCTAATTAGTTGACCTTTTAACGGCCAATTCCATGTATTAAGGGTGGGCATCAGCCCTATAACTTATCACCATGGTTTAGGATGTGTGATTGGACATATGCCTTGGAAGACTTGTTTTGATGATAATAAACGTGAAGACAAAAATGAAGATGATGGAAAGACCAAGTCCAAGATCTCATAAGAATAGCTTTAGGACTTAGAGTTTTTTTGTATAGAGCTCACTTTAACATCTCACTGTTTTGAAAGAACAGATAAAATTGGGTTTAAAAAGAAACTTAAGTGCTTTTGAAATGATTTTTCAAAATTGGTTTTTAATAGTTTTATTCTAATAACATCTTGTCTATTCGAATAAACCATTCCAGTTGTTTCTATCTTTTAAACCATTATTCGAATAGTATCTGTTTTATTCAAATAAAGACTTTCAAATGTTGCTACATTTTTATGATTTTTCAAAATGCTATTCGAATAGCAATCTGGCTATTCGAATAAAAGAGGTTTTAGAACTGTTTTGTTAAAAACATCATTCGAATAAATCAGCTGTTATTCGAATAATCTTTTTCCTTCAGAACGTTGGTCTTAACAGAGTTATTCGAATAACACATTGGTTATTCGAATAACCCATATCAGTTTGTTTTTCACGAAGCTTTTATAAACAGTGTTATTCGAATAACACCTAAATCTATTCAAATAAACATGACCTTTTACGTATACTAATATGGAAATGTCTTTTGAAATTATGTGTTTTAATTACACCCAATGGTCTTTTTCGTGAATTTCTCTATAAATAGAAGCCTCGGGTCATTTCTAAAATAGCATAACACTCTGAATTATTTTCTACTTGCACTAACTCGTAAATTTATTTTCTAAGCTTTATTTTCGACCAAAACTTTGAGATATTATGTGAGAGCTCCATTAACACTTCAATTTGTATAATTTGCTCTGAGTGAGAGTTTCTCTTTATCTATTTTTTGCTATACTGTAAAGGGGGTGAGGTATCTCTCTAAGGTTTGTGTAAGGGTGAGGTATCCCTGCAGGCTGAGGCTTTAGCACAAGGGTAGAGTTTCCCTGTGTGTGAAAAGTGCTCTTTTGTGTAACGGTTGCAAGCACCTATTAAAACTTGTATACATAGTAAAAAATCTCAGATATTGTTTCGAGGACTGGACGTAGACCATAAGTGGGCTAGTGGTCGAACCAGGATAAATACTGTGCCTACTTCTCTCTTCTTAATCTCTTTATTTTACGCGACTTTATTTTATTGCATATTTATCCTTTGCTGTCTTTTTTTTAAAAGCTTTTCCTCTACATCTTGTTATTTCTGTGCATTTATTTAATAGTTTTAATATTTGTATTTTCTCTAAAAGAGGTTTCCGAAAAGCTTTTTATACTCAATTCACCCCCCTCTTGAATATTGGAAGCCACTTAGTAACAAGTGGTATTAGAGTTAGACTCTTGTATAAAGAGCTTAGAAGCTTCAAGAGAACATGACTTCTTCAAATGGTTTTTCAGAAGGATCTTCCATAAATCGACCACCATTTTTCAATGGGAATGGTTATGCATATTGGAAGGAAGAAAATCTTCATCGAATCTATTGATCTAGATGTGTGGGATGTTGTTGAAAATGGTGCATTTATACCTACGCATGAGGTCGATGACGTAAAGACCAAAACATTAAGAACTAAATGGTATGATAAGGACAAAAGAAAAGTTCAACATAATTTAAAAGTAAAAAATATTATTACTACTGCTTTGGGATATGATGAGTTTTTTAGAATTTCAAATTGCAAAGCTGCTAAAGAAATGTGGACACTTTACAAGTTACCCATGAGGGTACTAGTGAAGTAAAGAGGTCGAGAATCAATTCTCTAACTCGTGAATATGAATTATTCAGAATGAACCAAGGAGAAAGCATTCAAGAAATGTAAAAAAGGTTTACCCACATAGTTAATCATCTTGCATCTTTAGGAAAAAGTTTCTCTAACGAAGAATTAATTAACAAAGTGTTGAGATGTCTTAGCAAGATTTGGCAACCCAAGGTAACAGTCATATTAGAATTAAGGGACTTGTCGACAATGACTCTAGCTACCCTTTTTGAAAAACTTCATGAGCATGAACTGGAACTAAGCAGATTAAGTCAAAGCGAAGAAAACGATAAAAAGAAAAAAGGAATAGTACTCAAAACCACTTCCTTAACAATCGAAAATGATGATGAAGAAGATGAAGAAGGCTCAGAAAATATCAAGGTAAACGAAGAAAATCTTAGTCTTTTAGTTAAAAAATTTGAAAATTTTCTCAGGAAGAAGGGAATGCAAAGAAGACCTCCCTTTCCTCTAAAGAAGAATCATTACAAAGGCGAAAGAGCTTCATCAACTCCAACTTACTATGAATGCGGTAAACCGGATTACATGAAAATAAAGTGCCCAGTTTACCAAAAGAAGAAGGAGAAATTTGAAAATAAGCCCTTCAAGAAAAGAAAAGGAAGAAAAGCCTACATAGCATGGGATGAAAATGACATGGATTCAACTGACAGCTCAGATAGCGAGGAAGCCCAACTATGTCTCATGGCCAAAGAAAAAGAAGAAGAAAACAAAAATGAGGTAAGTTCTAATACTACTTTATTGTCTTCTTACGATGAGTTACAAGATGCCTTTGAAGAATTGCATGACGAGTCTTTAAAACTCACAAAATTAATTTCTTCTTCTAAGAAAATAATCTCTTCTTTAGAAAATCAAATTCTTATTTTAAACAAAGAAATAGAAGAATTGAAAATTGAAAATGAAACTTTGGGAATTATTGATGCATGCACAAATCATTCTTCACATGCTTCTATATCTTTATCTTGTTCTTCATGTCATATGCTTGAAAAAGAGATTGAAGACTTAAAAAACACTCTTTCAAAATTCACATTTGGAAGAGACAATTTAAATATTTTATTAGAAAAACAAAGAGTAGTTTTTCAAAAAGCCGGGATACGTTATAACCCGAAAAATTAACAAAAATTGTATAAAAATTTCATTGTGCATTCTAGTGTTTCAAGTAGTCCTTTTATTAAATGTTTTTACTGTGGAAAGAAAGGACATAGTGCATTAGCATGTAATGCAAGGAAAAACATTAATACAAAAATTGGAACAAAAATGGTTTGGGTTCCCAAGAGTACCATACCCAAAACTGACACACAAGGACCCAAGAAAATTTGGGTACCAAAAGTTAAAAACTAAACATGTGTTGTAAGTGTGCTTGAAAGCCAGGAGTTCAAATTGGTATCTTGATAGTAGCTGCTCTAAGCACATGACCAGGGACGACTCAAAATTTACCTTGCTCATTCCCAAGAATCATGGACACATTACATGTGGTGATAACAACAAAGAAAAAATTCTTGAAATCGGCAAAGTTGGTAAAAATCCTAGTTCATCTACTGAAAATGTATTGCTTGTTGAAGGCTTGAAACATAACTTGCTTAGTATTAGTCAATTATGTGATAAAGGAAATAAAGTAATTTTTTATTCAAATTGTTGCATAATTGAAGATAAAAATGATAAGCATGTTAAGTTTATTGGTTATAGAGTAAACAATATTTATATGATTAGTCTTGATGATATATCTTCAAATGATGCGAAATGCATTTTAAGTAAGAATGATGATTCATGGTTATGGCATAGGAGAATAGCACACATTCACATGGATCACTTAAAGAAGTTGGTCTCTAAAGAGCTAGTAATTGGACTACCCAAACTTAATTTTGTAAAAGATAAATTATGTGGTGCATGTCAAAAGGGTAAACAAATAAAAGGTCTCTTTTAAAGCAAAAAATATAGTTTCAACTACTAGACATTTACAACTTTTGCACATGGATCTTTTTGGACCATCTAGAACTATGAGTTTTGGTAGGAATTACTATGCTTTAGTGATTGTGGATGATTTTTCTAGGTTTACACGGACTTTATTTCTTGCAAATAAAAATGATACATTTCTAGCTTTTAAAAGATTTGCCAAAGTTATTCAAAACGAAAAAGGTTTTTCAATTTTCTCAATAAAAAGTGATTATAGTGGTGAATTTGAAAATAATGTTTTTAAAAATTATTGTGATGAACATGACATTAATCATAATTTCTCTGCCCCTAGAACTCCGCAATAAAATGGAGTTATAGAAAGAAAAAATCGTTCTTTAGAAGAAATGATGAGAACTATGCTTAATGAAGCTACTCTTCCTAAGTATTTTTGGGCAAATGTTGTAAGTACAGCTTGTTACGTAATGAACAGGGCCCTTATAAGACCTATTTTAAAGAAAACTCTATATGAGTTGTACAATGGAAGAAAGTCAAATGTCTCACATTTTCATGTTTTTGGTTGCAAATATTTTGTTTTAAATAATGAAAAAGATAACTTAGGCAAGTTTGATGCTAAGTCTGATAAAAGTATATTTCTTGGTTACTCCAACCATAGTAAGGCTTTTCGTATATATAATAAAAGAACTATGACTATCAAAGAATCTATTCATATTACATTTGATGAAACTGACTCAAATGGATCGAGAAAGGATCTTGTTATTGATGATATCGCAGAAATTTTGGCAGAAACTCATTTGGGCAACAAAGAAAAAGAAGTCAAGGAGCAAGAAGATAAATAAAGACAAGAAGATCCATAAGTCTTAGAACTTCCCAAAGAATGGCGGACTTCAAAATATCATTCCCTTGATCAAATAATAGGTGATGTGTCTAAAGGTGTAAGTACTCGAAATTTCATTAGAAATGCATGTAATCACTTAGCCTTTGTTTCTCAAATTGAACCTAAAGATATAATTGAAGCCTTTGATGATGAACATTGGATCTTTGCTATGCATGAGGAATTAAATCAATTTAAAAGAAATCAAGTTTGGGAATTAGTTGCTAGACCTATTGATCATCCTATAATTGACACAAAATGAGTTTTTAAAAACAAACTTGATGAAAATGGTTTAATAACTAGAAACAAAGCTAGGTTGGTCGCTAAATGTTATAATCAAGAAGAAAAAATAGATTATGAAGAAACCTATACACCTGTACTAGATTAGAAACTATTAGAATGTTACTTGCATATGCTTGCATCATGGATTTCAAATTATATCAAATAGATGTTAAAAGTACTTTTTTTAAATGGCCTTATTCAAGAGGAGGTATACGTTGAACAACCTCCAAGTTTTGAAAACTGTGAACTACCCAACCATGTTTTTAAACTTAAAAAAGCTTTATATGGCTTAAAGCAAGTTCCTAGAGTTTAATATGAAAGGTTGAGTAAGTTTCTTTTAGAAAATGATTTTTCTAGAGGAAAAGTCGATACTACCTTTTTCATTAAAAATAAAAAGCATGATATTCTTCTTGTGCAAGTATATGTGGATGATATTATCTTTGGTGCTACTAATGAATCTCTTTGCAAAGAATTTGTTAAAACAATGCAAAATGAATTTGAAATGTCAATGATGGGAGAGTTGAATTTTTTCCTCGGACTTCAAATCAAACAAACAAATGAAGGGACATTTATAAGTTAAACCAAATACTGCAAGGAATTGCTCAAAAAGTTCAAAATGGAAAATGCTAAACACATGGCCACTCTAATGGGCATTTCTTGCTATTTGGACAAATATGAAGGAGGTAAATCAGTAGAAATAACGAAATACAGAGATATGATTGAATCTCTCCTTTATCTTATTGCTAGTAGGCTAGATATTATGTTTAGTATATGCATGTGTGCTAGATATCAGGAAAACCCTAAGGAATCTCATCTAAGTGCTGTTAAACAAATAATGAAGTACCTAGTAGGCACTTCACAAATAGGCTTGTGGTACCCTAAGGGTGCCTCATGTAGCTTAATAGGCTATTCCGACTCTGATTTTGCTGGGTGCAAATTGGATAAGAAGAGTACTAGTGGGACATGCCACTTGCTTGGTAGTTTTTTAGTTTCTTGGCATAGCAAGAAACAAAATAGTGTGGCTTTATCTACCGCTGGGGCTGAATATGTTGCAGCTGGGAGTTGTTGTGCTCAAATCTTATGGATGAAGCAACAACTTCTAGACTACAGTCTTCAGCTTGATCATATTCCGATAAGATATGATAACACTACTGTAATAAATCTCTCTAAGAATCCCATCATGCATTCCAAAACAAAGCATATAGAGATAAGACATCACTTTATCAGAGATCATGTACAAAAAAGGGATTGCATTCTTGAGTTTGTTGAAACAATTAAGCAACTTGCAGATATTTTCACTAAACCCTTAGCAAAAGAAGTATTCTTTTATATTAGAGGAGAATTGGACATAATTGATCAATCCAACATATAATTATTTAAATTTATTGCTTAAATATTACTTTTATCTCCCTTGAATCTTTTACTGACTTAAGCTTTAGAGATATCCTAAATCTTGTTTTGCGGGTATTTTATATTTGGGTAAGTTTTTCTCTTTTAAATCTCTTTTCTGAATGTATGCTTTACTATGTTTCTGATAGTTTTATTCGAATAACACTAGGTTTATTCGAATAAATTGACTTCTATGTCAGTTCTGTGTTTGCTGTGGTCTCTTTCTATTCGAATAACTTTCAAATTATTCGAATAACCTGAGACTTGTGTTATCAGTCGTTTACGTTTGTTCTCTGTCTATTCAAATAAAACTCAGTTTATTCGAATAACCAGAGACTTGGTTTATTAGTCTTGTTTAGCTGCTTTCTGTCCATTCGAATAACCCCTAGGTTATTCGAATAAATCTTGTTAAATGGCCACAATGCTTGGCCTTCCCAGATCCTCTATTCGAATAAGATCTCCCTCTATTCGAATAAAACCTAGCTGAAACCTCTACCTTTTGAGTTTCTATGAAGGTTTATTCGAATAAACCTCTAGGTTATTCGAATAAACATGGGCCTATCTTTAAAAGGCCCCTGTGCGCCCAACTGTCTCACTCCCTGCTCTTCTCCTTTACTGCCCACGTCTCTATCTTTTCTCTGCTCACATCCACCTTTGCACCCATCTCTCTCTCTCTTCCAAACCTCCAAACGCCATGGCCTCCTCCTCCGGAAAGCGTCATTGCACGAAGACTGCATGTTGCAACAATCCGTTTGACTTGTGTAGACTCTCCTCCAACAAAGAGCACCGTGGCCGCTTTATTACCCACTTTTGGGAGCGCAATCTTGTCTAGCCTAAATACCTTGACCTCTCCTTCTTTCAACAAAATAGAGGCTTCGACTTTCTAACCCTGTTGCAAAACTAGGGGGTTCTACAGCTCTGTTCTCACCGGGCTACTCTCTACCCAGCTCTGGTGAAGATGTTTTTTTGTAATCTGACATTTGATGGCCAGAACCTCCTCTCCGAAGTCTGTGATCAGAACATCATAATCACTCCGCAGGACTGGAAGACTCTGTTTGGGTTGCAGTTCACTGGCACACTCGTTGAAGATGATGACAACCCCTTTCTTGAGGAGTTCAACAGGATTCGGGTGATTGAGGACCTACTAAAACCTGGTCTAGCCTTGCCTGACAAGGGCCTCAAGGGTGGCATGCTGAAAAGCCAAGATAGGCTTCTGCATTATGCCTTTGCTCACATCCTGGCTCTCCGCGGTGGGAATTCTGCCTACCTCAGTGAAGATGACATCTTCATGCACTGGTTCCTGAAGAATGGTCATCAGATCAACTGGCCTGTGTTTATCATGAAACACATGATGAGGGCTAAGGGCAAGGAAAAATCTAACTTGCCTTATGGTATTCTCATTACTACCTTGCTCAGCAAGTATCCTCAGGTGTTGGAAACTGAGTGTGCTATCGCCTTGACTCATCACAATGTCTTCGGCTCCCACACCTTGCGTAAAATGAAGATGATCGAGACTGATGAAGGCTGGGTGTACCCAGATGAGGTTGATGATGAATTTGACTCAGCGAATCCTGATGCCCCTACTGCTGCCCCTGCTCCAGTTACTTTGGAGCAAATCATGGCTACCTTGCATGATAGCCATGCTTATATGGAACACACCTTCTCTATTCTTTTTTATAGAATAGAAAGTGTTGAACGTGAGGTTGCTGCCTTACGAGCTGCATCACCTGCCCCTGCACTTACTTCTTCACCTCCGCCACCAGATACCTATTTCTAGGAGCTTTAGTTCTTAGGATCTTTATTTTGCCTGTGTTTTATTTATTTCTGGCTCTTGTAATTGCATCCTTTTTTATTAATGAATAAATAAAGTTTTTGATGATCTATTCATCTTGCATTGATATAAGTATGCTTTTCAGTTATTTAGTTCTTTTTATGCACTTACACTTGAATATCTGTTTATGGGACTTACCCCTCCTTTTTGCTCATGACAAAAGGGAGAGAAAAATTTAAATTTAATTGAGAAAAGACAAGTAAAATTAAAAAGAGTTTGGATTCCACATGAAAGGGGGAGCTGCGCAGCATATCTCTGATAAACGTTACTTCTTATAATTAAAGAGGGGGAGTAAGCTTTTAATACCTCTTTGTGAATTCCAATTATATGCACTAATTCTTTTCTCATTGATAGTTTGTCATCATCAAAAAGGGGGAGAATATGATTGGACATATGCCTTTTGAGACTTGTTTTGATGATAACAAACGTAAAGACAAAAATGAAGATAATGGAAAGACCAAGTCCAAGATCTCATAAGAATAGCTTTAGGACTTAGAGTCTTTTTGTACGAAGCTCACTTTAATATCTCACTGTTTTGAAAGAACAGATAAAATTGGGTTTAAAAAGAAACTTAAGTGCTTTTGAAATGATTTTTCAAAACTGGTTTTTAATAGTTTTATTCGAATAACATCTTGTCTATTCGAATAAACCATTCCAACTGTTTCTGTCTTTTAAACCATTATTCGAATAGTATCTATTTTATTCGAATAAAGACTTTCAAATATTGCTATGTGTTTATGGTTTTTCAAAATGCTATTCGAATAGCAGTCTGGCTATTCGAATAAAAGAGGTTTCAGAACTGTTTTGTTAAAAACATCATTCGAATAACTCAGCTGTTATTCAAATAATCTTTTTCCTTCAGAACTCTGGTCTTAACAGAGTTATTCGAATAACACATTGGTTATTCGAATAACCCATATCAGTTTGTTTTTCACGAAGCTTTTATAAACAGTGTTATTCGAATAACACCTAAATCTATTCGAATAAACACGACCTTTTACGTATACTGATATGGAAATATCTTTTGAAATTATGTGTTTTAATTACACCAAATGGTCTTTTTCGTGAATTTCTCTATAAATAGAAGCCTCGGGTCATTTCTAAAATAACCTAACACTCTGAATTATTTTCTACTTTCACTAACTCATGAATTTATTTTCTATGCTCTATTTTCGACCAAAACTTTGAGATATTATGTGAGAGCTCCATTAACACTTCAATTTGTATAATTTGCTCTGAGTGAGAGTTTCTCTTCATCTATTTTCTGCTATACTGTAAAGGGGGTGAGGTATCCCTGCAGGCTGATGCTTTAGCACAAGGGTAGAGTTTCCCTGTGTGTGAAAAGTGCTCTTTTGTGTAACGGTTACAAGCACCTATTGAAACTTGTATACATAGTAAAAAATCTCGGATATTGTTTCGAGGACTGGATGTAGACCACAAGTGGGTTAGTGGTCAAACTAGGATAAATACTGTGCCTGCTTCTATCTTCTTAATCTCTTTATTTTATGTGACTTTATTTTATTACATATTTATCCTTTGCTGTCTTTTTTTAAAGCTTTTCTTCTACATCTCGTTATTTCTGTGCATTTATTTAATAGTTTTAATATTTATATTTTCTTTGAAAGAGGTTTGCGAAAAAAAATTTATACTCAATTCACCCCCCTCTTGAGTACTGGAAGCTACTTGGTAATAGGATGTTATACCTCTTAACATGGGCTTCTTCAATTCCTTTGAATAAAATTTGATATCTGAATAACTCTGTTTTATTAATAATATTGGGGGGACAATAGTCCATACAGAGCATATTATTCAAAAATAGGACGGATCAAACATAATTTTACTAAAGGGCTAGGCCGTTGCGGGCATCTAGTTATAATATTTTCTTAGTTGATCCGCATTTCAATAATTCTTGACTGGGGTGCCAGATAACGTTTCTAAGATATAAGCTCCCTTGCCTGTACTGACAACAATACGATAGGGGCCTTCCCAGTTAGGAGCCTGTTTCCCTTGGGAGGCATTTGTTACCAAGTGGCCTCAATACTCAAGAGGGGGGGTGAATTGAGTAGTTAAAAATAAGTTCACAAATCTTTCGCAAATCGTTTGACAATCAATTTTCGAAGCTATTGAATGATCAGAGATAATTGAATAGATGAGTTAAGCACTTTTACTAATGAACGTAATAGCCAAGAAGACAATATGCAAATAAAACAATGAAACAGTGCACAAAGATAAACAGAGGAGAGTTTAGAGAAACAAACATAGTCGTTTATCCTGGTTCAATCACTACTCCACTTATGATCTACGTCCAGTCCCCAAGCAACACCTTGAGATTTTCCACTATATCTTCAAGCTTCAATGGGTGCTTGAAAAACCACTACAACCTTGAGCACTCAACAGTATAGGATACCTCACCCAAATGCTTGAGCCTCTATTTTCAAAGGGATACCTCACCCTTACAATACTTGAGGGATACCTCACCCTCACTAATCAGAATGTATAAGATTGAAATAGAAGAAGCTCTCTCTAGAGCAAGTGTTTACAAATTGAAGCTCTAATATGCTCTCAAAGATTTTTCACGTTTTTAGTCAGAAAACAGAGCAAGAAATGATTTTAAGGATTGATTCACGTTTTGAAGTATGATGATCAGTTTTTGGTTCAAGGTCAACCGTAAATGAGAACCCAACTTTGGTATTTATAAGTTTCTCAATTAATAGAGCCGTTGGAGGTAGTTGGGCATGCATTTAATGCATTTAATATAGCCGTTGAACGTTGTTAGGATGCGTGTAATCGATTACATATCTCAGGTAATCGATTACATTATTGTTCCAACGTTTTCTGAACTTTCGGGCTCGTAATCGATTACATTCTTGAGGTAATCGATTACATGGCTTCGACTTTGCTTGTAATCGATTACAATGCTCATGTAATCGATTACATGACTTCTCGACTTCTTTGTGTAATCGATTACAATATTCATGTAATCGATTACATGGCTCGTCGAACGTGTTTTTTTTGAGTTTCTGGGTTTTGTGTAATCGATTACATTCTTGGTGTAATCGATTACATGGCTTCTGACTTTGTTTGTAATCGATTACAACATCAATGTAATCGATTACATTACTCGTCGAACGTGTTCTTTGCCTTTCTGGGCTTTGTGTAATCGATTACATATATTGTGTAATCGATTACATGGCCTCTGACTTGCTTGTAATCGATTACATTTACAATGTAATTGATTACAGACCTTCTGTTTGATGTGTAATCGATTACAAACACTATGTAATCGATTACATTGGCCTTTGAACACATTTTTCAAGTCCAATAACGCTTGTAAGTCATTTCCAACACCTCAAGATACTTGATTAAACATAAATCCTTTTAAGAGTGTTAGATTTAAAGTTGAAACTCAAGTTTTATTGAAAGCCATGTTTAACTTTGAAATTTTCCATTTATTTTGAAATCACATATTGAAAAACCATTTGAGGAATCTTGAGAGCATTTAACATTAATCTCCTAAGTCTAAATAACTAATTAAACCTTCTGTCTTCTTTCTTTGATCTTGATTTTTCCTTTTGCGCTTGATCTTCTCTTTTGCTTTTGTTATCATCAAAAACCTTTTGACATGCCTTAGAGACATAAGCATTCACATTCTCCCCCTTTTTGATGATGACAAACTGATCATAGGAAAAAGAAAGAGTTTTTGCATTTGTATATAATAGTCATTTAGGTACAATGTCTTTGCCCGGAGATTATGCATGATATTGGGTTAGATTTTGCATATGAAAAGCTTAATAACTTAAAAGGTCAATAACTCCCCCGTACTCATGCAACCTTTAATTTCTCATGCAACCATTAATTACATTTCATTTCATTTTCATTTTTCCTTATTTTCTCCCCCGTTGGCATTATCAAAAAGACATAAGCATTTAAGAAAAAAAATGGACAGCATGACAGCTATATTTCATGATTCCCAAATGTTTGCCATAACAGGAAAGCCACAAAGATCAGTCCAATCAATATTCCAACAGCCAATCATTCAAAGTGAAAACAAGTTCATGTATTAATAATCAGCATGTACAAATAAACATATCACAACCAGTAGGCAATAATCAAAAGATAACCATAAAGGTATACTAATTTTATAATCAAAGTCAAAACAAAATAAGTACAAGGTGGTCATCAATACAAGAAAATATATCAAGGCTATAGGCCATGATCACTATCAGTGTCCTCGGCTGTCACAAAAGACTTCACCCTCGGATCCGCAGCAGAGTCTCCTAGATCAATGTTATCATCGGCCGGGCATAAGGTCGTCGTCGAGTCCGTAAGCTCCTCATCATCGCCAGAACTCCCGGATGGACCGGCGAAGGATATGGGATCCGAGGGCGAGAGGATGTGGGGGGTGCGAAGGCGGGACTCACAGAACGGGAGGTCCACGTAAGAGGGATCGAATGGAGGCAAGCTCCTGGTCCGAGTAGTCCATCCTCGGCTCAAGATGGTCGATCTTTTGCTCTATATGATCCATGCGTGTGTTTACGTTGGCGCTCGGGTTGCGCATCTCTTGGAGCGAAGATCAAGAGAAGGCTGGAGCGGAGCAGAGGCGGTGGCACCGAGCCTCCTCATCATCACTATCCGGATCGTGATGGATATGACCAAATGTCCCATGAGTAATGTAATGCCACCTATCTTCCATCTTGTAGAGCCGAAGCTTCTTCGCAGTATGCGGCCAATTGATTGGGGTCCCTTCGAGCCGGTGTCCTTGGACTCTTCACCGGCGAAAATGCGACAAGACTCAAGGATTGTGGTGACCAACATGGCGAAGGGGAGAGCGAGTTCTTCTTTTTCTTGATGTCCAAAGATATGCTCTAGAATGTAGTATCCCCGCTTTATTGGGTGCCCCGTGGTCATTGCCCATAATGCCACTACATCATCCTTGAGGACTTGGGAGTAATTCCCTCCTCTGGGAATCAATCCACGAACCAAGAGGTAGTGGAGAACCCTGTTTTCCATAATGAGGCCAGTGGCCATTATTCTGCGTCTAGGATCACTTTGGGAGGTGGTAGCCAGTCCTAATCAAAGAGAGAAGAGCAGCCTTGTGCTCAAACTCATGCCCCCAGATTTTGGCATTTCCACAGAACTGAGCTCCATCAGGAGTGAGCTTGGTAAGCCTATACCACTCTGCCATGGTTAACCTGATTTGTTACTTTTTCACTTCAGAGATGATGCAATTATCTTCAACCTTCAGGTTAGCATAAAACACTCGAACAAGGTTAGGGTAGATGGCCTTCTCTATGCTCAGGAATCCCAGCAAGCCTAAGTTTTCTATGGTCCTAAAGCTCTCTAAGGGTTCACTCTCGCAGAAGGTGATGGGAAGATACCTGGGAGAGATGATTTTACGAAGCTGGAAGTTTTTCCGGAACAACTCAGCTTTCTTCACAGTGGAGAAGTGCCTCGTGAGGTCCAGGCCAGATATATTGCGTGAAGACCCACCCGAGGAACCTCCAACAACAGCCCCTGTTCTTGGGCGCTTCGAGCGATGAGAGGATTCAGCCATTGATGAGAAGGAGAAGCAAGGGATGAGTGGTGAATGGTTGGGGATGAGTGAGGAGAGAGAGAGGGACGAGATTAGGTCAGAAAAGTGGAGAGGGTGTTCGTGAGAGAAGATGGGGAGATTTGGATGAGGGATGTGAGGGGATTTGATCGGTGGGCTATGTGGAGAGTGGATTTCCGAGATTGAGAGAGGCGAAATGACCGGTTTTGATGGAGATTTGAGTGAGAAAAGAGAGATTTTGAGATCTGAGGTGCGTGGGAGCAGAAGGAGAGAACGAGGAAGATGAACAGGCCCAAACAGAAATGAGCTCTACGCGCGTCAGAACCTTTTAAAAACTGTGTAATCGATTACATTGTGTGTGTAATCGATTACATGCATTCTCAGTGGGTATGTAATCGATTACATTTTTGGTGTAATCGATTACATGCTTTTTGGTGGGTATGTAATCGATTACATTTTTAGTGTAATCGATTACATGCTTTCTAGAACCTTGTAATCGATTACATAGTTGATGTAATCGATTACACTGAGTTCTGAGTTGGTTAATCGATTACAAAATATGTGTAATCGATTACATGCGTGATTGAACTCAGTGTAATCGATTACAAAGGCATTGTAATCGATTACAAAGACTCTTTAACTCAGATTTTGCGTTCCAAACAAGATATAATCAATTTTAATCCATCCAAATCAGTTTTAAAGCAACTTAAATCAATTCAAATCATCATGCAAGCATATAGACTAATCATATTATGATTCAACTCATATAATTGATCAAAATTATCATTTTTACCAAGAATTTCACCCTTTTTGGTGAAATTTAAGGTTGTTGAATTTCTTGTCAAAGTTGGACATGAGGAAGCACCTGCAAAATAATTTAGGGGAAACCTCCGACGCTCAAGTTAGTATGGGATTCAAATTTATAATGAAAATTCGAGATTGTGCAAAGAATGTGGCATAATTATGCGAAAACGCAAGCTTAGGCATTTGTTTTAGGATTATGCAAAGAAATATCTATCTTATGCATGAATGGTCCAATATACCCAGTTCATTTCTAATGTAGAAAAATGCTTCTTTTGCTAGGGGTTTGGTGAAAATATCAGCTAATTGCTTAGTTGTTTCAACAAATTCAAGTATGCAATCACCTCTTTGAACATGATCTCTAATGAAATGATGTCTTATTTCAATATGCTTAGTTCTAGAATGCAAAATGGGATTTTTTGACAAGTTAATTGCACTAGTATTATCACATTTTATGGGAATGTGATCAAGCTCAAGACCATAGTCCAAGAGTTACTATTTCATCCAAAGGACTTGAGCACAGCAACTCCCAGCTGCAACATATTCAGCTTCAGCTGTGGACAATGCCACACTATTTTGTTTCTTCTTTGTGCCAAGAAACTAGTGAGCTTCCAAGCAAGTGGCATGTCCCACTAGTGCTTTTTTCGATCCATTTTGCAACCAGCAAAATCGAATCGAGTACCCAATAAGACTACATGAGGCACCCTTAGGGTACCATAAACCCATTTGTGATGTGCCTATTAGATATTTCATTATTCTCTTAACAAAGACTTAGGTGTGATTCCTTAGGATTAGCTTGATATCTAGCACACATGCATACACTAAACATTATATCGGCCTACTTGCAAAGTGAGATAAAGGAGTGAGCCAATCATACCTCTATATTTTGTAATTTCTACCGATTTACCTCCTTCATCCTTGTCCAAATAGCAAGAGGTGCCCATAGGAGTAGCCATATGCTTGGCATTGTCCATTCCAAACTTTTTGAGCAGCTCCTTGCAATACTTGGATTGGCTTATAAATGTTCCTTCTCTTGTTTGCTTGATTTGTAGACCAAGGAAGAAGTTGAGCTCACCCATCATGGACATCTCAAACTCACTTTGCATAATATTTGAAAATTCTTTACAAAGAGAGTTGTTAGTAGCTCCAAATATAATGTCATCCACATAGATTTGAACTAGAAGAATGTCATGCATTTTGTGTTTTATGAAAAGAGTGGTGTCAACTTTGCCTCTAGAAAAACCTTTTTCTAAAAGAAATTTGCTCAACCTTTCATACCAAGCTCTAGGAGCTTGTTTCAAGCCATACAAGGCCTTTTTCAATTTAAAAACATGGTTGGGCATTTCAAAGTCCTCAAAACCAGGAGGTTGTTCTACATACACCTCTTCTTGTATAAAACCATTTAAAAAGGCACTTTTGACATCCATTTGATAGAGTTTGAAATCCATGATGCAAGCATATGCAAGTAGCATTCTAATGGCCTCTAATCTAGCTACGGGAGCATAAGTTTCTTCATAATCTATGACTTCTTCTTGATTATATCCCTTAGCTACAAGCCTAGCTTTATTTCTTATTATTAAACCCGTTTCATTAAGTTTGTTCCTAAAGACCCATTTGGTGCCAATTATAGGATGATCATTGGGCCTTGGAACTAATTCCCAAACTTGATTCCTCTCAAATTGGTTTAGTTCTTCTTGTATGGCCAAGATCCAATGCTCATCATTAATGGCCTCATTTATGTCTTTAGGTTCAACTTGAGAGACAAAGGCTAGATGATTACATGCATCTCTAAGTGAGTTTCGAGTGATTACCCCTTTTGATACATCACCTATCACCTTGTCAAGAGGATGATACCTTGAAGTCCTCCATTCCTTGGGTAGATCCAAGATTTTAGAATCTTCTTGCTATGAGTGATCAAGGAGTCTCTCTTCTTTCTTCTTGGACTCTATCTCTTGATTTTCCAAGTGCGTCTTTGCCAAGATTTCTGCAACATCATCAACAAGTTCCTTTCGGCTCATTTGGGTTAGTTTCATCAAATGCAACATGTATGGATTCTTCTATGGTCATAGTTCGTTTATTATAGACTCTAAAGGCCTTGCTATGAATAGAATAACCAATGAATATTCCCTCATCAGATTTTGCATCAAACTTCCCCAAGTTATCCTTTCCATTATTCAAAACAAAGCATTTACATCCAAAAACATGAAAATGTGACACATTAGGTTTCCTTCCTTTGTACAATTCATATGGGGTTTTCTTTAAAATTGGCCTTATTAGGGCTCTATTCATAACATAACAAGCGGTGTTAATCGCATCCGCCCAAAAGTACTTAAGAAAATTGGCCTCATTGAGCATAGTTCTTCCATTTCTTCTAAAGATCGATTTTTTCTTTCTACAACACCATTTTGTTGTGGTGTTCTAGGGGCAGAAAAATTATGCTCAATGTCATGTTCATCACAAAAAGTTTCAAATTCATGATTTTCAAATTCACCACCATGATCACTTCTTATGGATGCAATACAAAAACCTTTTTCGTTTTGGATAACTTTGGCAAGTTTTCTAAATGATTGAAAAGCATCATTTTTGTGAGCCAAGAATAATGTCCATGTAAATCTAGAAAAATCATCCACAATCACTAATGCATAGTAATTCCCACCAAAGCTCATAGTTCTAGAGGGTCCAAAAAGATCCATATGCAAAAGTTGTAAAGGTCTAGAAGTTGAAACTATGTTTTTAGCTTTGAAAGAGACCTTTACTTGTTTTCCCTTTCGACATGCATCACAAAGTTTGTCTTTTTCAAATTTGAGCTTTGGAAGACCAATTACTAGTTCTTTAGAAACCAATTTGTTTAAGTGATCCATGTGAATGTGAGCAATTCTTCTATGCCATAACCATGAATCATTTTCTCTACTCATAAAGCATTTAGCATCATTTGAGGAAATATCATCAAGACTAATCATATATATGTTATTGACCCTATGACCAACAAACTTAACTTGCTTATCATCCTTTCCCTCAATTATACAACAAGAGGAATCAAATATAACTCTATTTCCTTTATCACACAATTGACTAATACTAAGTAAATTATGTTTAAGTCCTTCAACAAGTAAGACATTATCAATAGATGATGAAGGGATCTTACCAACTTTACCAATTCCAAGAATCTTCCCTTTATTGTTGTCACCATATGTGACATGACCATGTTTCTTGTGTGTAAGGGAGGAGAACTTGGAGCCATCACCGGTCATGTGCTTGGAGCAACCACTATCAAGATACCAACTTGACCTCTTGGTCTTCAAGCACACCTACAACACACATTCAAGATTTAACTTTTGGTACCCAAATTGTTTTGGGTCCTTGTGTGTTAGAATTAGGTATGGTGCCTTTAGGGACCCAAACCCTTTTGATTCCAACCTTGGTGTTTATGTTCTTTCTAACATTGCAAGTGGATGCACTATGCCCTTTCCTACCACAATGAAAACATTTAACAAAGGGGCTACTTGAAGTTTTTGAGGAAACAAAGAAGTTCTTATAAGATTTTTGATAGTTGTTTGGATTAAATCCTAAACCGGCTTTTTGGAAAACGCATTTTTGTCTCCCTAACAACACATTCAAGTTGTCTCTTCCAAAAGTGAATTTTGCAAGAGTGTTGTTTAAGTCTTCAATTTCTTTTTCAAAAGCTTTGCATGATAAACAAGGTAATGATATGGATGCATTATCATGTGAGGAACAAATCATGCATGATGAATTAGCATCTATGAGTCCTAAAGTCTCATTTTCAATTTTAAGTTCATTTATCTCCTTGGTTAAAGTAGAAACTTTCTTTGTCAATAGGGAGATTGTTTTATTGGAAGACAAAATCATTTTTGTGAGCCTCAAAGATTCATCATGCAATTCTTGAAAGGCATCTTGCAATTCATCATAAGAAGGTGGAGGTTCTAGGTTAGAAGAGGTTACCTCGGTGTCGCTTTCTCCACTTTCTTCTCCTTGAGCCATGAGGCAAAGATGGGCTTCCTCATTTTCTGAATCATCGGAAGAGCTTAAGTCATTGTCCTCCCAAGCTATATATGCTCTTCTTCCTTTCTTTTCCTTGGAGGGTCTTTTCTCAAACTTCTCCGTCTTCTTGAGATATATAGGACACTCCATTTTCATGTGCCCCGATTTTCCGCATTCATAGCATTTTGGAGGAGTGGAGGATCCTTCTCCTTTGTGATATGCTTTCTTTTGAGGAAACGGTGGTCTTCTTTGAAATCCCTTTTTCTTCAAGAATCTTCCAAATTTTCTCACAAGGAGACTAAGATTCTCCTCACTTAGCTCAATATTTTCAGCATCCTCTTCACCATCTTCATCATCATCTTCAAGTATGGGAGAGGTGGCCTTGAGTGCAATTCCTTCTTCTTTTTGTCATGTTCTTCATTTTGATTGAGCCTACTTAGTTCCAAATTCATACTCTTGAAGTTTTCCGAATAGGGTGGCTAGAGACATGGTTGATAAATCTCTTGATTCCGCAATCGCCGTTACCTTGAGTTGCCAATTCCTGCTAGACATCTCAAGACTTTGTTAATAAGATCCTCATTAGGAAATGTCTTTCCCAATGAGATGAGATGATTAACAATATGAGTAAATCTCTTTTGCATATCCCGAATACTCTCACCTTGATTCATTCTAAACAATTCATATTCATGAGTAAGAGTGTTTATTCGAGATCTTTTACTTCACTAGTACCTTCATGAGTTACTTGTAGGGTATCCCACATTTCTTTTGCGGTCTTACAATTTGACACCCTAAAGAATTCATCATACCCCAAAGATGTGGTGATGATGTTCTTGGCTCTCAAATTATATTGAACCTTCTTTTTATCATCATCGGTCCAATCACTTCTAGGTGTATTAATTGTTACACCATCCTTAGTTTGTGTAGGGACAAAAGCACCATTTTCAACTGCGTCCCACACATCTAAGTCAATAGCTTCAATAAAAATTTTCATCCTTTCTTTCCAATAAGCATAACCATCCCCATTGAAATAAGGAGGTATATTTATAGAAGAACCTTCATTTAAAAAACCATTTGAAGCCATCACTTCTCTTGAAGCTGCTAAGCTCTTTATACAAGAGTCTAGCTCTGATACCACTTGTTACCAAGTGGCCTCAATACTCAAGAGGGGGGTGAATTGAGTAGTTAAAAATAAGTTCACAAATCTTTCGCAAATCGTTTGACAATCAATTTTCGTTGAAGCTATTGAATGATCAGAGATAATTGAATAGATGAGTTAAGCACTTTTACTAATGAACGTAATAGCCAAGAAGACAATATGCAAATAAAATAATGAAACAGTGCACAAAGATAAACAGAGGAGAGTTTAGAGAAACAAACACAGTCGTTTATCCTGGTTCAATCACTACTCCACTTGTGATCTACGTCCCAAATCCCAAGCAACACCTTGAGATTTTCCACTATATCTTCAAGCTTCAATGGGTGCTTGAAAAACCACTACAACCTTGAGCACTCAACAAGTATGGGATACCTCACCCAAATGCTTGAGCCTCTATTTTCAAAGGGATACCTCACCCTTACAATACTTGAGGATACCTCACCCTCACTAATCGAATGTATAAGATTGAAATAGAAGAAGCTCTCTCTAGAGCAAGTGTTTACAAATTGAAGCTCTAATATGCTCTCAAAGATTTTTCACATTTTTAGTCGAAAAAGCAGTAAGAAATGATTTTAAGGATTGATTCACGTTTTGAAGTATGATGATCAGTTTTTGGTTCAAGGTCAACCGTAAATGAGAACCCAACTTTGGTATTTATAAGTTTCTCAATTAATAGAGCCGTTGGAGGTAGTTGGGCATGCATTTAATGCATTTAATATAGCCGTTGGACGTTGTCGGGATGCGTGTAATCGATTACATATCTCGGTAATCGATTACATTATTGTTCCAACGTTTTACGAACTTTCGGGCTCGTGTAATCGATTACATTCTTGAGGTAATCGATTACATGGCTTCGACTTTGCTTGTAATCGATTACAATGCTCATGTAATCGATTACATGACTTCGACTTGCGTGTAATCGATTACAATATTCATGTAATCGATTACATGGCTCGTCGAACGTGTTTTTTTTAGTTTCGGGTTTTGTGTAATCGATTACATTCTTGGTGTAATCGATTACATAACTTCGACTTTGTTTGTAATCGATTACAACATCAATGTAATCGATTACATTACTCATCGAACGTGTTCTTTGCCTTTCTGGCTTTGTGTAATCGATTACATATATTGTGTAATCGATTACATGGCCTTCTCGATTTATTATGTCGATCGATTACATTTACAATGTAATCGATTCATGACCTTCTGTTTGATGTGTAATCGATTACAAACACTATGTAATCGATTACATTGGCCTTTGAACACATTTTTCAAGTCCAATAACGCTTGTAAGTCATTTCCAACACTTCAAGATACTTGATTAAACATAAATCCTTTTAAGAGTGTTAGATTTAAAGTTGAAACTTAAGTTTTATTGAAAGCCATGTTTAACTTTGAAATTTCCCATTTATTTTGAAATCACATATTGAAAAACCATTTGAGGAATCTTGAGAGCATTTAACATTAATCTCCTAAGTCTAAATAACTAATTAAATCTTCTGTCTTCTTTCTTTGATCTTCTCTTTTGCTTTTGTTATCATCAAAAACCTTTTGACAGGCCTTAGAGACATAAGCATTCACAGTATTTTTCCCACCTATATCCGCTCTCCTGAGTACTAAATCTCCTGGTTAGAATTTTCTTGGAATAACTTTTTTATTGTATCTGGCCGCCATCTTTTGTTTAAGGGCGGCATCACAAATGTGAGCCATATTTCTTCTTTTTTCCAATAAGTCCAAGTTTTCTCTGATTAGACCGGGGTTAGTATCAAGAGAGGACTATTGGTAGCGCTAACTCGATTCTCCTATTTCACCATAAGTCAATTTGAATGAGGATTCTCCCGTGGTGGAGTGGGGAGTAGTCTGGTATGCCTAGAGAACTTGATCAAGCTGCTCAACCTAATTCCCCTTGGTTTCATCTAACCTCTTTTTTATACCTTGCACGATGATCTTATTGGTTGCTTCGGCTTGTCCATTTGTCCTGGGGTTCTCCACAGAGCTACAATGGTTCTTTATTTTTAAGCCGGCAAGTAGTTCTTCAAAGCTTTTATCTTTAAACTGGGTGCCGTTATCTGTTTCAATGGATTCCAACATGCCAAACCTAGCGATAATGTGGCGCCAAGTAAACTTATGGATTCGTGTTGAGGTAATAGAGACCAGGGGTTCAGCCTCGATCCATTTTGTAAAATAATCTACTGCTACCACTAAGTACTTAAACTGACTTAGGGACTGGAGGAAAGGACCCAAAATGTCCATACCCCATCTATAAAAAGGCCATGGTACCGAGGTCGTGAATAACTCTTTAGAGGGAGCTTGATAATGATCTGCATGGCGCTGACATTTATCACAGATTTGAATGTGTACTTAAGAGTCAGCCTCCATCGTTGGCCAGTAATATCCTGCCCTTAATAGTTTTTGGGCTAGGGTTTTACCTCCTAAATGGTGATTGCAGCTTCCCTCATGGACATTGGCTAGAGCGTATTTTGCTTCCTTCGGAGTTAGGCATTTGAGAAGGTGGGATGAGAAACCACGACGGTATAGCCGATCGTCGTCGATAGTGTACCTAACTGCGGTCTTGGCTAATTTAGAGGCTTCCTTTGGGTTTGGTGACATAGTTCCGTGCTGCAGATAGTCTAGTATAGGAGTAATTCAAGATGACTCATGTTTTTCCACTTGGAACATGTCATGATTCACGATAGAGGGCTAAGAAAGAGTTTCCTAGATTACGAACCGATTGTTACCAGGGCTCTTAGTACTGGCCAACTTAGACAAAAGGTCTACCCTGGAGTTCTGTTTCCTCAGGATATGCTCTATCTTGATCTCCTCAAAGCCCTTAAGGAGTTCTTGTACCTTAATTAAGTATTTTTGTAGGAGAGGCTCCTTGGCATGGTATTCTCCTCGGATTTGGGAAGTTGTCAGTTAGGAATCACTGCAGAGCGTGATCCGTGTTGCCCTCATATCTTTTATCATTATCAACCCAGTGATACATGCTTCATACTCGGCCTGGTTGTTTGAGGTTGGGAACTCAAACTTCAGGGAATGTTCCAAGGTTAGTCCCTCTGAATTTTCCAGTATCACCCCAGCCCCGCTTCCCTTGGGATTCGATGACCTATCAACAAAGATAGTCCAAGAGACTCCTTTAGGGTTGCCTTAGTCCGATGTGAGCTCTGCTAAGAAGTCAGACAATGCTTGGGCTTTTATTACAAGCTGTGGCTCATAGGTAATCCCAAACTTGGAGAGCTCAATTGACCACGTAATCATTCTTTCAGCCGAGTCTGGTTTATGCAGCACCTGCTGGATGGGTTGATCTGTTCTAACCACCACTGAGTGGCATTGAAAATATTGCCGAAGTCTTTCTCTACCTTCTGATAACGAAGCTTGGGGCCCTGCAGGACCTTGCTTACAAAGTAAACTGGTTTCTATCCTTTATCAGTCTCCTAAATCAATACGGAGCTTACGGCCTCATCGTGGATGGATAGATATAAGTAGAGTGTCTCCCCAGTATCCAGCCTTGTCAAAATAGGAGGGGAGGACAGGAGATTCTTTAAGGACACGAAGACGTCTTCACATTCTTGAGTCCATTCAAAATATTTATCCTTCTTGAGTAGCTTGAACAAGGGGAGAGACTTATGAGCAGCCTTAGCCAAAAATCTTATGAAGGCCGCTATGCGCCATGTGAGCTATTATACTTCTTTAACGTTTCAGGGGCTTATCATGTTAAGAACCACTTGACACTTGTCGAGATTGGCCTCAATTCCTTGGTGGGTTAACATGAATCCCAAAAAATTTCTAGCCTGGACCACAAAGGTGCACTTCTCTGGGTTCAACCTCATGTTGTACTTCTGGACTTGTGCGAATACTTCCTCAAGATCTGCTGTGTGCGATCCTCCCAGTGGGATTTTTACTATCATGTAATCTATATAGACTTCTAGCATCTTCCCCACTTGGTCTTTAAAGACCCTGTTCATCATCCTCTAGTAGATGGTCCTTGTATTCTTTAGACCAAAGGGCATGACCTTGTAGCAGTAGCTTGCTCTATCAGTAATGAAGGCGGTCTTGTCTTTATCTCTAGCATACATGGGAATCTGATTGTACCCAGAATATGCACCCATAAATGAGAGCCATCTGAAACCCGAGGAGCTATCCACTAGCTTATCCACATTGGGAAGTGGGTATGGGTCTTTCGGACAGGCTTTATTCAAATCCGTATAATCTACGCACATTCTCCACTTCCAGTTGGATTTCTTTACCAGGACCATATTGGAGAGCCATGTGGTATAGGAGATTTCTCCAATAAAGTTACCACTTAGTAGCTCCTTAGCCTGTTCTTCAATGACTTGCTGCCTCTCGGATCCGACCTTTCTTTTCTTTTGAGCAACCGGCTTGGCGCCCTCTTTGATTGACAAGTGGTAGTAGATGAAGGTGGTGGCAGATGAAGGTGGGGTCAAATCTGAGCATGTCGGACGACGTCCATGCGAAAAAGTCTCTATGTTTTAGCAAGAGCTCTGACAGTTGTTATTTTTCTTCTTCATCCAGACGTGCTCCAATCTTAGTAACCTATTCTTGGTTGGCTCTAAGTTGGAGAGGTTGCAATTCACCTTCTGGATGGGGTCAAGTACCCCGAATTTCTTCTCTGACGTCCAGCTCGGTCATCAGTATGTTGACTTGGTCAATGACTGGGTCGGGAATGGCAGATCTCTCCTTCTGAGGTGCTCTACAAATCTTTAAGCTTTCAATGTAACATTTTCTGGCAACAACTTGATCACCTTTGATAGTGACGATGTCATTGTTCTTGTTGAGGAACTTTATCACGAGGTGGGTGGTGGATACCACGACACCAAGTGCGTTAAGAGAAGGGCGACCTAGGATGATATTATAAGCCGAAGGGCAATCCACAATCAAGAACTTTACCCTAACCATCTTGAAAAGCTTAGACAATCCGAGGGTCAGGTGGGTTTCGTAGTGGCCGATCGGGGTGATTTTCTCCCCCGTGAAACCAGTCAATTCTCTAACATGAGGAATTAAGTCTGATTACAGAAGTTCTAACTTCTGATAGAAATCTAAAAACATAATGTCTGCTGAACTCCCTTGGTCGACAAAAATTTGGCAGACTTCGACATTGGCTATTATCCCTGAGATGACAAATGGATCATCGTGATCCGGGATATTTTCGCCGTAGTCATTATTCGAGATAGTGATAGGAGGCATTTTTTTGCCTTCTGCTTGTGTCCTGGGTTCTGAGTGGGCTACGCTAAACACAGTCATTCTAAGAGCTTTCTTTCGAGCTTCGTTTGAAGACCCTCCTCTAGTAAAGCCATTGACGATAGTATAAAGTGTCCTATTGGGCTCAGAGTGATGGTCATCATTATTATCGAGGGGAGCGTCCATATTCCTATCCTGCTGATCATTATTATCTCGATGAGGTGGAGTATGGGATCTTTTCCTGGGACTTCTTGTCCTTTTTCTGAGCTAAGAGGATAGGTTTCGACGTGGACTATGTCTGTCGTTCCACGTCTATTACCCCCTCATTATTTTGGACGCAAAGGATATACTACTGTAAGCATCCGGCCTTAATTAAGAATTCAATGACATCACGTAATTGATAGTAGTCCTCCATATCATGGCCATAGCCCTTATGCCATGTGCAATGCTTAGAATAATCCCTTTGTTTGTGCTTCTTGATAGGAGGTGGTCTTCGGATATTCTGAAACTCCGTATGCATCACTTCCCTCAGGATCGTTTCCCGAGGTGTGTTCAGGGGAGTATAGTCAGAATAATTTCTCCGAGGTAGACTACCTTTAGGAGGTCGGGGCCTTGAGGAATTCTGGTTAGGCTTCTGGTGGGAAGGCTCACCTTTGTCCCACCTCCTGTGGTTTTCTGTTGCCTCCTCCAAGTAGACATATTTCTCATATCGTTTTTGGAAGTTAGTTAGATTATCTAGTTTCTTTTTTGCCAAGGACTTAGAGAACTCAGAACCTACTCGAAGACCGCTTTTGGCATAATGTAAGGCTATTTTGTCTTCAAAATTTTCTACATTGGTGCATGCCGCCATGAATTGTCTGACATAATCTCGGAGGGTCTCGTCCTTTCCTTGGTGAATTTTGGCTAGGGACTCGATGGATTTAGGTTGCTCCTTGTTAGTGGTGTATTGCAGCAGAAAATGCTGTTTAAGATCCGACCAGTCTACTACGGACCCCCTTGGTTAGCTGGTAAACCACTTGAGGGCTCCCTTTTTTAAGGAAATGGGGAATGCCCGGCACCGCAACTCCATGGACCCGCCATAGAAACACAAGGACTTTTTGTAGGCATTTATGTGTTCTTGGGAGTCTGTAGTTCCATCATAGATTTCCAAGTTTAGTGGAAACTTGAAGCTCCTAGGAACCCGGTACTCCATAAGTTGATTGGAGAAAGGTTGTTCCATTGTTCCGCGGTTCTGGTTATTCTTCCCGGTATTGGGAATTGCATTGCCGACGTGAGCCCCCCTTTGATTATTTTTCACATCGGTCCTTCTGTCACGACGGTGTGGCCTGGGTTGATTTTCATGCATGGCACGCTGCATGTCTTCTAACCTCTGAAATTGGTCATTCAGCATATTCATATGTTGTTGCAACATGTCTTGAAATTGGCGTTGGGAAGCACGAGACTGATGTGTGCATTCAGAGTGAGACGTGCGGTTGTTGGGCTCGTTATTTGGCGTTCCCAAACGCTAATGTACTAGGATCCTGTATTCTTGAACGTGCTGGTCACTCCCTTGAGCTGAGAATTTCTAGCCTTTCTCTAAAAGGAACCCTCCGCGATGGGTTGGGACTCTCATCATAAACAAAGGTAGAGTGCCCATAGCGTTGGTTCCCTGCTTCGAGTGCCTGATTTCTCTCAGCGGAGGTTTCAGCAGTGGGTGTTGGGATAGGGGGAGGGGACTGTACAGCTGGTTCCTTTCACTGGTTGACAGAAGTTTGTGCAGCATCTCTCCTAGAATTTTGTCTTGTATTCATCATGATTTAGGTGGGATTTGAAGTTTATGGTTTCCCACAGACAATGACAATGTTCTGAAGTAAATTTAGAGGGTACATGTAATAGGTACGTACGCAGTGGTTTCCTCCTTGAGCAGCTGCAGCTGAGCGTATTGAACAGGGGGGTGGGTACCTGTAAATGGACTCCAACGCTCAAGTCAGGTAATGCATAAGTAAGATTATGTAATTGGATGATAGATTCCCTTATCAAGATGACTTAGCCTTGTATTTATAGAGCGTATGTAGAATCCTAATAGGATCCTTATTGGATGTAGGTAATTTGGGGTTAGTATCCTGATAAAGATCACCTTCCCATTATTATCGGGTAAATATGAGATTACGATACAGAAAGTACTTAGCCATCTAGGGTAATTATAAGTCCTATAATATCGTAAGTTGATGACTGGCAGTTACGAATATTTAAGGATTTATCCTCTACTCGAATCTATCAAGCATGATATTACAGCCCAATACCTCTTGACGCGCTATCTTACGAGGTCTGGACTACCTTATGAGTCTTCTGTTATGTCATCCTATGAGGAGTCCGGTTGTGTGCATACCGGGTTGATCCCATGGAGCGACATCCTGGATCACGGTCCAAAACAACTCCCCTTTACAAAAGAGTTATTGAATTACAAAATTATTAATAATGTTATAAATCAACTAGTATTTTAACCCTTGCATTGCACGGGTTATTGTTAAACTAAAATAACATTAAATAATTTATATTTAATATTATTAGTTTTGGTTGTGGTTTTTAAATTATATTTTAATTTTATAATAGAATATAAGTTTAAAATTTTAAAAAAATCAAGTATAAAAGTGATCACCGATAATAAAGATATTAAATTTGATTAAAATTTTAAAATATAAAATGTACATAAATTGATTTGTTTGGATAAAGTTTGATTTTTAAAAACAAATATTTTATATGCCACCCACTCAAAAAACCTAATGAAACAAAATGCAATAGTTTAAAAAAACAAAGTATTATCAAATATAATTTAAATTACCTAAATCAAAATATCAAGTGTTACAGGGAGACATCAAAATAAAAATAAAATAAAAATAAAAATAAAAATAATAATAAAATAACTATTGCTTAAAAAATAGGATATTGTATGCCAATCTCCTCATATCTATATATGGAGATAGTAAAAACAGTTACAAAGTGGAGGTGTAAAGTTCTCAAAACAATCAACTCTTGAAACCAAACCACGTTCATGCTGAAAGGAAAAGCTGATATTATAATTGTATTCAAGAAGATAATTACCACCTATATAATGTAGAAAAACTTACCTTCAAGATATCTTTGATATTGATTTCTCTGGTGTAGGTAGAGAAGATTAACTCATCTAAGAATGACAATGTAATGAATTAAAATTAGTGGTATATAATTTTTTTTATGTAACATATGTAGTTAAATCAATTGTTGAAAGTAAATGTAATAGTTATACTTACCAATCATATTATATGAAAAACTTTTTATAAACAACATTAGTCGTAATACTTTATACTTCATCTTCATCTGATTTGATCAATATCTTTAAACCACTTCTGTTTTTGACTCTTGGCAGTGCCACATACATTTGACCATGACTGAAAATAGCCTTAGGTAGATATAGTCCAACATGTGACAGCGTTTGACCTTGACTTTTGTTGATTGTCATAGCAAAAGAAATGACCAAAGGAAACTGCCTTTTTTGAAATCTGATAGGTAAGTTGGTATTGGATGGAACCAATGTCATTCGAGATATGAAAACCATGTCCCCAATATGTTTACCAGAAAGAATTTTGCAATACGGAACGTGACTTCCAAATCTTGTAATCTGCAATCGTGTGCCATTGCAAAGTCCCATTGATTGGTCTATATTCTTGATTAGCATCACAGGAGCATCGATCTTCAATTTTAAGCTATGATTTGGAAGGCCAGAACATGAGATGTTATTCAGAAATTCTGATGAATAGATCTCTGCATTCAATTCATAATTTGAGTCTTCTTTGCACATGCTGTCTAAGCTCAAATATATCTTCTCTTCTCCAGGAATTAAAGAAAACAAATAATCACTTAGAAACCTAACACTCTTATTAGTTAGGGCAATAAGTGCCCTCTCTTGAAAGTAATATGCACTTGCTATGTGATTTACCAGATCAGGATACACAAATTGAAGCAACTCTAATAATAGATCTTCTTGATGTTGGATTATCATATCTTCAGGAATTTCAGTTCTTCCTTCACCATCATTAGGTTCTCTAACATCATCGTTCTCAACATTCTAAATCCACTTTGAGAACTCTCTAATTTTTTCTGCATTAGACAAAGAAGAACTTGATTGGAGTCTCATATTTTTTGTTATGAGCAAATCTTTACAAAATTTCCACAATGGAGAAGATTTTATCGTATCCTGAACAATGTCCTGCCTAGATGCTTTCTGAATAACAGACAATATTTGTCTAAAATCTCCTCCAAGCAAAACTACCTTACCCCCAAAAGGTTTGTCTTTTCTTAGAATGTCTCACATAGTCCTGTCCAATGCTTTAAAGCAATTCATATGCATCATTGGGACCTCGTCCTATATTATTAGCTTTGCCTTCAACAACAACTCTGCTTGAGGGCTTCCTTGCCTTATGTTGCAGGTAGAACATTCATTGATATTGATGGGAATGAAATTTTAGAATGGACAATTCTACCTCTATGAAGTAACAGAGAGACAATTCCACTCGATGCAACATTGATAACAATTTCTCCTTTTGAACGAATAGCTACAAATAATGTTTTCCAAATAAAAGTATTTCCTATGCCACCATGACTATAGAGAAAGTACAATTCATCTTTGTTATTTGACACAACATTAATGATTGTATCAAATACTTTGTTTTGATCAGCTATGATAAAGGAAATATATTTTTCAAGCTCTACACCCATCTAGTATCTATCATAAGCTAGTTCATCAAGAATTAACCTATTTGTTTTTGCTTTGTGATGCAACAGGGATTGGCATTGATTCAAAATTGTGTAAACTCTTACCATTACTTTGCAAGAGCTTTTCAATTTCAAGCAATGCAAAGTTTTTTAAACTATTATCTGACAAACACAATTCTGCAAAGCAATAACAAAAAAGACATTATTTTATTTCATAAAAACTATTATTTATTTGTAATAAAATTAATTTATTAAAAATTAAAAAAATACATATATATATATATATATATATAGTGTATCTGATGAAAGAAGTGTTTTATTGTAAGAGGTGAGAAGAGTAAATCTTGACCATTGGATCTTACATGAATAATCAAGATTAGAACATAAATGCATGTAACATTTTAAAGTAGTCACATGACCTTTAAGTAACTTTTAATCTTGACCATTTTGTATGATTGTATGGTCAATATTTGCTCCTCTCACCCTCTCACAATAAAAACTTCTCTCACTAGATATGTCCCCTATATATATATATATACACACACACACACACACATATGAGAATATAATAGCAAATTATTTTTTTAAACATGATTTGACATTCATTTACATAATTGTTTATCACATCATATATTATTTATTAGCTAAAACAATTTATATGATCAACAGTTCTTATATAATAATATAACTATTAAAGACAAATTGTATACAACTCATATATTCTTACATCAAACAGTGTATACACTCCTTTTCACACCTCATCTAATACCATTAATTATACATATTTTTTTCTATCACTTTCTCTCACTCAATCACACCCCTTAAAAGGGGTGTGAACAGTGCTTACACCCCTTTTTAGGGGTGTAAGAGTAACATTTTCCAATTGTATATGTTATAAATTTGGTATAATTAATTAAATATATTATCAAATTACACACGCGCGCGCACACACACACATATATGTATAACAAATCTAAACATACGTACCTGGATTGTTATGATGTATTCATTACTTATATTCAATGTCATCAGCTAGTTGAGCCCAACAACTTTCCCAAACATTTTTTGGTTTACTCAAAGAATTAGAGATTAAAAGTACAACAAACAACCTTCTTACATAATCATCGCTTGCCCATTGATTTGCTTCTTAGATAGCATCAATGTACTCCTTATCATCATCCAACAACCCTAGAGCATAGCATGCATCATGACAAGTTTTGTAGACAAAACTATTAATTGTTTTGACGTCTTCATAATATGTCCACCCTTTTTGGACATTTAACAATAGTATGAGGTAATAATCTTCAGACTTTGTAGGAGGAACATACATGATCCTGCCTATTGAGAAACCTTGCTTTCGTGGTTTCTATTTTTGCAAATCTTCTTTATAGACAAAATGCTAGGGGAACTCTGCATACCTGATATTCTTAGCTTGAGTATATTGCATGTTTGCCTTGAACCAAGCCATGAACATTATTTTCTTGGCAGAAGGTTTGTTTAGCATGCCTAGTAATGACTCAGAATCTTTAAACATAATTGCTTGATTGTCAGGAAGATGAAAATTTAATCTCATCACAGGAGGATCCCTATAATGAATATCAAATCCAAGAATCCTCCAAATGGCCTTACATACTGAGAGATATTTACAATCATAATACATCTTTATTTCGTCTCACTCTTGATTGGCATCGTTGGCATTGTGGGATTGATAGAATGCTACAATTACCTTATCATGGCCCTTGTTAACATATTTGAAAAAAAATACTTGATTGGTTTATTCTAGTTGCATAACTCAACATTAATGTGTGCTTTATATTTGAGCAACAATGCATGATTATACGGGATGGTGAAATAGTTATCCAATGTAATTTTTTTCTTAGACAAAGTCCTACCATAATTTCTCCTTCTATACAGAGGATATCCTCCTTCATCAGTCATTGTATGTTCAATGAACTTCTTTGGAAATCTCTTAGAACAAATCCCATTTTTCATACACAGGGACTTCAAATTGGCTCGATCGCAGGGACCATGATTACGTGCATTTTCACCAGTTTATACATTTTTCTATCTATTTCTTTGTCTAGAATTTCTGCAAATATAATGTTATCACTTATCAATGTCCTCCACAAACTTAGGTTTATCCTCATTATCCAACTAAAGCAAAACATAAGCATGAGGCAACCCATGTTTCTGGAACTCAATTGTACACACATCTGTCAAGTATTTAATTTAGAAAGTTAGAAAATATTTATATAAATAAATGAAAGATAATACACAACATTATAAATTAAAGATAAGCAAATTATATAAATGACATAGATGAATGACTAATAAAACATGTAATTTGAAAGTACAAATACAAACAAAGCAAATTACATGATAGAAAATGTAATTTAACACTTTCGTGCTCTGAGCTTTCCAAAAAGGTTACCTGTCTTGAAGTCTTTCATCATGGAGTCAAACTTCATCTTAAAGACTCAATTGAGAATGTTAGGACGATCCATCAGTCTTAAATTTTTTGGTTTAAGGACTCTTTGTATTTCAGGCCACTATGGATTGCAAGTGATTGTGATAAACAAACTTAGGAAGCTAATCCAGTTACAAATATGAAGCGCATCAACAAAGTTGTTGAACATATATCTTTGGCCTCTCGTGAAAGATCCTAGTAGAATAATACGCTTACTCATAGATGTAGTGTCATTATCTCCTCTTAAGATTCTTTCTTGAATCCATTTGTACATGTCCACCCTTAGTTGGTCTTGATTTTGTCTAATGAAATTCAATCTGGAAAGCTCAATCATTGAATACCCATCAACTACAAACTGTTGAAATAAATTCTTGAATTGAAGAGAATTGCATTATCACAATTTCTCATTTGAATTCGGTATTTAAAGAATTCCTTCATTCTTAAACTTCTTCTTTTCCTAGAGGTAAATGAAGCAGTATATTTTAAAGGAATATTTTCCCTGAACCCATATTCCCATATGGAAACAACAACAAATATTGAAGAGGAAGGTAAAGTGGATACAACTCATTGATACGTTGCAACTTCTTTGACTGGGCCTACACTACAATGTCCCTTACACCTTCCTGATTGTCAAAATCCCTAACAATTAATGGAACTATTTCACTAGCATTGGGTAGATTATATGTTCTTCCACCAGTGCTTCAGTTTTTTATCAGTTTTAACTTAACACCTGCTAAGCCATATCTGCAAAAATAATCACGACCAACTCTGCATGACCGTGCAAGAACATTGAATTGATCCACAATTTCCTTCAATGAAACAATAATACCAGTATCTAGGTCGTTAGGATTATTTTGAGATTTGCATTAACAATTGATGTGAAGAATGGGTTTTTTTTTAGTGATTACTATTTTGGTGCATCAATCAATTTTAAAACATACAAAGATGACTCGGTAATATACTTGACAGAATTTATTCTATTTCGTACTTCATGCTCCATATAAAAAATATATAATTGAGTAAATTTAGTCGGGAATCCTTCTTTTGGTAGTAAACTCCCTATAAGATGGTAATTTCGTCCATGTAGAAGAAATGTGTAAGGAGCTAGACTATTATTTATTCAAGACTGTATCTTCCCACCAAGAGATGTAAAAGCAAACATCATGTTATAAGATTTGAATTATAGCTTGGGTGCTCCAGAACATGAGAAGAAGATAATAAGGATGTGATAAAATCAGAATGGACCAATTAAGAAGTTAGTAGGTAGTGGAAGATGATGTTTACTTGTATTTATAGATGTGGAATTAGAATCCTTGTAGGAAATGCTTTTGATAAAGATAAGCCTCTAGATTGATAGGGTTATCCTTAAATATGACTTATCCCTTAGATATGACTTACCCATATTATTAGGATGATAGGTCATAGTCTTATCCAATAATGTCACAAATCATAGTATAAAATTTTTATTTACATATTAAATAATTATAATTTAAAAATTTAAATTCTTTTAATAATATCACAAATAATAATATAAAAAGTTTATATTAAATAATTTTATCTTTAAATCTTAAACTAAATTATAAATGACATGCATACTTTATCTTTTTTTATTTCTTTTAAATCTTATAAATAGATATAGATAAGATAAGTCATAGTATACCCATTCATAAATTTGAATTAAAACTATATCATTATCCTATATTTATCATTCCTTATTTCAATTCAAAATTTTGGGTATATTTAAATTCAATTTTAATAACTATCATTTACATATAAGTAAACAATGAATGGCACAAAAAAAATTGTTTTCTTCTTTTGATCAACTTTGTACTTATCCCAGCGACAATTGTAGTTGCTAGCATATTGCTACACTTATCCCAACAATAATCTTTGTTGTTGGTGTATAGCTTGCACTGTTCTACTATTCCTAGCGACATCCAAAGTCGTTGGCATATGCGTATAACTTATCCCAGCGACAATTGTAGTTGCTGCCATATGTCTAGGCTTATCGCCGCAATAATTTTTGTCACTGGCGTAAAGGTTGCACTGTTATACTATTCACAGCGACCACCAAAGTCGTTGGCATAAAAGTATACTTATCCTAGCAAATGATTGTAGTTGTTGCCATATTGCTATATTTATCCCCACGATAATGTTTGCCGCTAGCGTAAAGGTTGCATTGTTTTACTTTTCGCAGCGACAGCCAAAGTCGCTGACATAGACTTATACGTATCCCAGCGGCAATTGTAGGTGTTGCCATATTGGTACACTTATCCCAATGATAATCTTTGTCGTTGACGTAAAGGTTGCATTGTTCTACTATTCCAAGCGATAACCAAAGTCGCTGGCATAGACATATACTTATTCCAGGGACAATATAATGGTGTTGCCATATATGTGGTCTATCCCAACGAAATATGTTATCGCGGCTATAGAGCACCTTTTGCCAGCGCAAATGGTGTTGTGGCGATAAAGTTATTCTTATCACAATGACTTGCAAATGTTGCTTCTATATATATACTTTTGCTAATGACTTTTGTGTCGCTGGGAAAAAGTCGCTGTCATTTATCTTAATTCTTGTAGTGATGTAAATTGAAATATATAAATCTTGCTAGTTTATCGGTAGTAACATGCAGTAACATGTCATTACGATCATCTTTTGCTGAGTCTTCACTTGTGTCGTCATTTGAAACATAATCTAAATTTGTATAATATATATTTTTGTCAAATAATTTATTTTACATAATTTTATTGAATGAAAAAAATACAGTGTAAGAAGGAGTGTCTGAATTTATCTCTATTGGTTCCACAATATTTTTAAGATGATTGTCTTCGTCAAGAATGATATTCCTTGATGATTCTATATTTGTTAGATCCCACGCAGTAGGCTTTATTACCTTTCTACTTTTGTTATTCATTTTCTCAGGTCTTACAGAACAACTGACAATGTCACAAATATTAATATATATGAGAAAAAATTAAATTTGTTTGCTAAAATGCATTTAAGATGTCAGATAAGATGGATCATTCGATGATGAACAAATGGAACGATTTAGTGGCTATTACCCTTTGGTGTGCTCATCCAGATTATTCATTTAGGCCTTCTGTAAGGCAAGTGATTCAAGTGCTTAAATTTGAAGCTCCTTTACCAAATCTCCCTGATAAGATGTTTATGTCAACCTATCTTCTTCCAACATTAAAAGCTATTTTTTCTTCATTTTCATCTTCTTGTTAGGCTGGAAGTTAGTAGTGACACAATGTAATCAATAGAGTTTTTTCAGTATACAAAGAAAGTGAAATTTTTTGGCAGTGAACTCTAATATCACGGTACATTTGTATAGCTACATCTTCTAATTCATTGCTAAGTGATTGTGTGATATAGAATAGTTACTGAGATTCCTTTTCCATTTCAATGTAAAGTAATGTTTTAAAAATTAGACCGAAACTCCAGTTGAACCAGTTAGACCATAAATCGGCTAGATCTCTAATTCAAACAATATTTAGTTTAACCACAAATTTAATCGGTTGAACTAATCAAATCATAATTTAGAAATTTTGCCAATTCAATTTTTGATTTAATATTTTAAACATTATTATAAAGTCATGTGTTAACGTAGGCCCTTTTGCTTACATGAGGAGTAAGCCTATTAAGTCCCAATTACCTACAATAAATATACCAAACATATGTTTTTAACACATATCTTGCATATTTGAAATTAAATTAACTATAACATTTTGATGGAAATAACAGAAACAAAATGGTGCTAATTAGGTCAGTTGGTAAAGATCTTTACAGTTAATTGTGAGGTCTTATGATTAAATTCTGCCTTGTAACCTCCCCTTCGCTAAGTATATGTGTCTGCGTTAGTGTGTATGAGTTAATTATCAGTTGAAATTTTTAAAATTTCTTGATTATCCACTATTTAATAACAAAAAAAGAAGCAAGCGCACTATATATATATATATATGATAACTCCATGAAATGTAATTATTTATGTTCCATATTTGTGCTTCATGGCATGCTTAGTCCTTGATCTTATGCATATTTGGAAGGTTTTATACTTATATTTGTGGAATTCCATTTTGAGATCTTCCTTTATGTTTTTGAGCAATTTGTGCATATTTGTTGATTGATTAAGTAAATTTGCAATTATATTTAACTTAGTGCTTTATCTAATGCAGGAAGGGCTCAAAAGAGACAAATTGATGTAAGCCAAGGCCTAGCATTGGAGGAAAGAAGTCAAGGAAGCATTCCAGAGTTTCACGCCGCGACGCAAACATGTGCACGCTGGGCGTGAGGTCCCAAATAGCACATACATAGAGAGCAACATGGCCTTCCACGCCGCGGCGTGCATCGGCGAGCTGAGCCTATTTATTCTATTTTTCATGTTCCTTTTCCTTCTCTCTCAGTTTTCTCTCTCTCGATTTTCTCTCTTTTAGGTTTTAGGTTTTTAGTTTTCTGGGTTAGAGGCTGCAGGTAGACCTCCATTGGAGGTGGAGATGGAGCTTGGGGAGCTAAGGATGGAAGCCATCTTTCTCTTGGAGGAGGATATGAGCTTTAATGGTGAAATCCATAAGCTTTCTCCTTCTCTCTTTTCTCTTTTCTCTTCCTCATTTCTTGAACATGTATTTTGTAATTTGTTCTCATGTTCATTATATATCTGAGCTATATTTAGGGATGACTTTGAATCCTATTTATGAATATTAATGATTCATTTTTCTCTGAGTTTGTGTGGATCTTTGATTTTGTTCAATCATATTATTCTTAATGCTCTTGAGTGTTTGGCCAACATTTAAGTTGATTTGATAAAGTCCAATGAACCTAGACATAAGGACTTGGGTTTGAGATAGTATGTATGATTAATGCATGTTCGATTCTATTCTAATCGCGGGATGAGTTAATTCGCTAATGTGATAGAAATATACCTCTTAGCCATGCATAGTACGTGTTTGAGAATAGACCTTAATGAGTGAATTTTGTGTTAGCTCTTAAGGACACTTAGAGAGTTGGGCAATTGAAACCATGGTTAGATGCCCTAGACATAGGCGTTTAGCTAATGTAGATTCTCAAGTTAATCTAATCATTGCATTCATATTTATGAAGAGGATTGCATGTTGTTGGTTGAAGTAAAGGGTGAAGAAGGATTTCTCTAATCTCTAACCATTATCTTTACCGCTTTTTAGTCTTTAGTCTCTTTACTTGCTTTCCCCTATTTCTTTGTTCTTGAATAAAATTAGGTAAGCTATCGGTTAATATTTAGCATTAGAAATAAACTTATTTTCGTGGGAACGATCTCTTACTCTGTATCTGTATTACTTGTGCGACTTGTGCACTTGGAGTTAGCAAATGGGCAAACACATTTTGACCCTAACAATATATAAAAAATAGAAGCAAAAGGAAAAATATCATATTTTATATTTAAGCAAGCACACTATACAAACAAGACTACATGCTTTTTTTCCTACTGAAATTTGGACCATAAATTTTTTAACGTTATGTTTTGGACTAGATTTTGGATAGCCTAACTAGGAGCAACCCGGCTTATTCAGAGCGGATCCCGATCCATGGTATGCACAAGATAGAGTAGCAGTGACTCTCAACAGATTGGGAAATAATATTTCTAACCAATCCCCTATTTTTAGGAATTGCCATTAATGATTTTTAATGAAAGTTATTATCCATTAATACCCATTTCAAATTTGATTCCCCTTATTATTCTGCTACCTCTTAAGCATTATACTTCTATAAATACTCAACTAAGTCACCAAGGTATAGATTTAAATCTCTGAACACCACTCATCTTGTGCACAATCTAACTTGAGCATTATAGTGTCTTTTGCAGGTACACCACCCTCTGCATCACTATCGCTACCACAGTGCTACAGAAGAAATCACCACTCTCCACCAGTCACAGGCGTTCTCATGTGATCCTCTTATACCCGTTCAAAACACATTATAAATAGGTCCAATACTCATAGTGGGTGATAAACTTTACTGGCGTTACATACGACTATGAGTGTGTCATGTACATACACCGAAAATTGTCATAGATTAATTGGGACTCAAAACATAAATGACACATGGTATAATATAAATATGGCAAACGTTCTATTTTAGACCTTAAAGTTTTTGTAAAATTTTAATTTAATCTCAAAAGTTTTTTTTAATTTCAATTTTATCCCTAATGTCTAAAAAAGTTTCAATGTTGTTCTTATTGCAAATGCCGTCTATTTTTAAACGATGATGGCTGACATGGTTGTTTTTATCCCACATGGCGATTTTGAACTTGATGTGGATCTCATGTAGCACCTGACGTGGATCTCACATAGCATTTGACATGGATCTCATATGGCACCTGATCATATCGATTTTTTCATGAAATATGAGGGATATAAATAGGATTTTAGCCTATTTAAAATCAAAATTCATAAACAACAATAGTCAATTTTATGGTTGTAGAGATTAGTCTCATATGTTCCAATTTTTTTAATCTAAAACTCTCTATGCAATTCGATGGTTTTAATGGCATGACAAATTATAGCTAACCCAAAGTCAAAGTGACAAATCCCATTTTCTCACAAATTCAAGTTAAACCAACGCTAAAACTAAGAACTAACAAAAACACAAACAGAACCAGCACCCTCCACCCCTACAATTTCACTCCTAGTCATCAAATAGAACCATCACTATTGATAACCAAGTTCCTCTCCCTGACATCACAGAAAAGATTCATGTTTATAATTTTAAATAGACTAAAATTAATTTACGTCTCTCATGTTTTATGAAAGTTTCAATTTGATTCAAAAAGCTTTTGTTTTGTCCTATTTACATCCCTTATATTTCACGAAAGTTTAAATCTGGTCAAGTGCTTTGTGGGATCCATGTCAAGTGTCACATGAGATCTACATCAGGTGCAAAATGGTCACATGAGATTAAAACGAACATGTAGACGTCACATCTAACCATTACTATTTAGAAAATAGACAATGTATATAACAAAGGCAACATTAAAACTTTTTAAAGATGTTATGGACAAAATTTAAGAAAAAAATAAAAGCTAAATTAAAATTTCACAAAAACTTTAAAGAGGAAAATTAAGCTTTTATCATATAAATATTATTTAAGAGGCTAAACTTTTAGGATAAGAGACTAAGATGGAAGCAAATGGAGTATTCACAATATCAACATCTAACACATCTGACTTGGGATCCGGCTAACGTCGAATACTTATCACCATTAAAATGACTTCTTCCTATGCACGATAAACACTAATTTAATAACTATATGTATTTTGTTAATGTGAATCAATATAGGTCAAGGATTAAAAAATATTTATTATTTTTTATTAATTATTTAAAATGTTAAATATTTTTAAATTTTTAAAATAATAAATACTTTTAATTTTTATATAATAATTTTTATTTTTGATTCTTTAACATATGTATCTTAAGAACACACGTTAACCAAATCTTATATTTTCTATTACTTGAAATTATATTATTTAAAGTAAACTGTTGAATAAGTAGTTGTAATAGGCAGCTAAAGCTATAAGGCTTCTTATGTTTTAGTTTAGACCTACAACTTGCTTTTAAGTCTTGGATTTTTGATCAAATCGTCTTTAGTGACAAAAATATTTATCAAATTATCATCATTTTCAAATTATTTATTAAACTGTCACTATTTTAGCCACGCTATCATTTTTTATTATTTTTCGTTCCACATGGGATGCGCCAATAAGCATGACACATACAACTAGGATGCGCCAGTACGCGTAGCGCATTTTACGTGGATACGCCAGTATGTATAGCATTTACACATGGAAAATGTCACACTTTATTGTCTTACCAACACCGAAATCTCACATCGACTACTTTACAGATCAGAAACAAATACTTAACTTATAAATAAGTTAATTGAAACTGATGTCTCTCAATATTGTAGTGCACTCTTTAGTAGATATGTAAATTGTATGTGTCTCTGGGCGTCATTTTTCAAGAGATCCATGTGGAATGAATTAAGTGCTCTACAAATGCAATGTGACATTTTTTTTATTATTTTTCATTCCACGTAGGATGCGCCAACATGCATGGCGCATCCTAGTTGGATGCGTCATGCATGTTGGCGCATCTTACGTGGAATGAAAAATAATAAAAAATAACAGCATGGTCAAAATAGTAACAATTTGATAATTAATTTAAAAATAATGACAATTTAATAAATATTTTTGCCACTAAGAACTATTTGGGCAAAAACCATTTTAAGTCTTAGGCATACCTATATTTATATTTTAAAAAAAGAGGGTTTTTATGATTTTTTTAATAGACATTAGTATCTATAGTGAGTTTTTAAATATTTATTAACTTTTAATTTAGTTTTTTTCCTTAGCCCTTCAATGTTAAAAAATATTCATTAGTTTATAATTTTATAATAAATATTTAAAAATTTATTAAATATAATTAACAGCCACATGAGCGATGAAACTATAATAAGGATGGGCAATAATAATAAACGGATGAGAAAAAGGGACAAGTTATTCACAAGTCAGAGATAGTACATAGTGTTATCTGAGCAGTTTCGTTTGACTTATGCAGGTCAGGTAGTGGAGTTTATTTTGGCATTTTGTATTTGCCATTGTTAGTCCTGCACCTTTTGACGCTACTTCAGGTAAGACAGAAAGGAAGGAAACCTCAACAAACTTAAACAGGCCCCTTTCTCTAGAGTGAGTTTTTAAATATCTATTAACTTTTAATTTAGTTTTTTTCCTTAGCCCTTCAATGTTAAAAAATAGAAAAATGCTAATTTCCACTAATCTTATTTCGTGGAACGACCTACGAATTTATAAAAGTAATATAATACAATTACGTTTTGTCTACCAATTTTTCTTAATTTATTTCTCTCTCTAGCCATGATTGGTGAGTTAGTTTTATTGATTGGTTCGTGTCGTATGAAATAACAGCTCTCTAAAAAATATTTATTAGTTTATAATTTTATAATAAATATCTAAAAATTTATTAAATATAATTAACAGCTAATAAATATTTCCCGACTTATACATGAACCATGAAACTATGATAAGGATGGGTAATAATAATAAACGGATGAGAAAAAGGCACAAGTTATTGACAAGTCAGACATAGTAGATAGTGTTATCTGACCAGTTTCGTTTAACTTATGCAGGTCAGATCTGGTGCAGTGGAGTTTATTTTGGCATTTTGTATTCAACTTTGATTTTTTTACAATTTTTTCTTTTCACATTATATTTTATACATCTTTTTATACTATTAATCATACATTTTTTTTTATTTTCTTTCACTTAATTATAATCTTTAAAAAAATATGAATAACAATGCATTCTTAAAAAGAAATATAAAACTAATATTCTGCTTTTGTATTTCCCATTGTTAGTCCTACACCTTTTGACCAGCTTCAGTTAAGACAGAAAGGAAGGAAACCTCAACAAACTCGAAGAGGGCCCTTTCTCACTCACTTTCTCTTTCTCTTCGCGGATCCGTTGCTGCACTAACACAGGTGTGTCAGTTATTTTCTTCCTTTAATCTCTTTTCGAAACTAACAACGACGTTCAGTGAATTCTTTAGACTAACAAGGGATCTATAAATAATAGGAAAAAGGGTCTATTACAATTTACAAAGGTGTTATATCATCAAATTCTTAATGATTTCTGTTTTTTTATTTTTAGCTAGGGTGAAACTGAAGAGGAAGATGATCTCATGCTTTGCCTTCTTTTTTTTAATCAAATTTTAGATACTTTTGTTTTTATTATTATTTTCTCTCGATTCAGACTAGAATTTCATAATTATATCATGTGATATTTTATTTTTTATAAAATATTTTCGTGAAAAATAAAATTTTATTTTTTAACTTAAATATTTTATTTTATTTTATAATAATTATTACTAATTAAAAGATATTAAATGCAATTTATAAGAATTTAATTAATAATAATTTATGAAATTAGAAATAAGAATTTATTGAAATAAAATTTATATTTAATTTTAACATTAAAAATTATAAGTACTTTAATAAATATATTTAAAAAATATTTATAAAAAATATTTATAAATTAATTATTATTTTAATATAAAAATTTATTTTAAATATTTAAATGTAATTATTACTTAATTTAAAAAAAGAATGGCAAGCAACTTATTCAAAAGGTGCAACGTGGGCCAATAACAGCCACACTAAGTGACCATAAATAGATGGGTGCGTGAAGTAAAGATACAAAAAGCAAACGTAGCAGAGGGAAAAGAAAGAGTGAAATGAGGAGAGAAAGAAAAGGAAAAAGGAAGAAAGAGAGGAACAGGGAGGTGCCGTAAAGCGGAAAGAAGGAGAGAAGGAGAAAAAGAGAAGAAAAAATAAGAAACAAAGGAAGAGAAAAAGTAGAAAAAAAGAAGAAGAATTTGTAAGAGGAAGGAATTGAATTTCTAAAAAAAAATAAAATTATGATAATAAGTATATGTTTTATTATTTTAGTGTTTTGTGTATGTTGTTATTCTTGTTAAATTTTTATGCATATATAATGTTATTAGATTATGAAAATTAGATATTTGTTTCGTTTTGAAATATTTATGATATTTGATAAAATTTAAAATTATTATAATTTGAATATTGATTCTTTCATGAGATTAATATAATAAATTATAAAAAATTAAAATATTACTCAAAATTTAAGTTAAATAAATATTTTAATTATATTATGCAATAAATTTATGTATTTAATTTATATGGGCTTTCTTATATTTATCTTGGTTTAGGAGTAATTTTATGACATTTATTTTGACATTTGTAATAAAAGGGCTTTTGTATAATGAATGTACTATCAAGATCAGGATAAACTATGGACTATAATGAGAACTTGACAAACTATGAACTATGATGAAGACTAGATAACTATGAATTGTAATGTGAACATTTTAAAAAGTTATTAAATTAATTTTAAATCATAATTGGTCCTTGAAGAACTGATATTTAAATTTAATGATTTTAAGTTTTGTAAATTTTATTTAATTGCCATTATTTATTTATATGAATTGTAATGTGAACATTTTAAAAAGTTATTAAATTAATTTTAAATCATAATTGGTCCTTGAAGAACTGATATTTAAATTTAATGATTTTAAGTTTTATAAATTTTATTTATTTGAAAATAAATTTTTATATGATGAATTTATTTGTGATATATTAGGTGATTTGCATTGCTTATTTTGTGTGTGACGACAAATAAATGATTTAAGAAAAAGTTTGCACCTAACCGTTGAAAAGGCAGATGGATGGATTTCCTCTTATGTTATCTACCTTGGTTAATGTAGGTATGTCTAACTTTGTTGTCATGATGTTAAAGTAACACGAGAGATAGGGTGGATTCCCTATGGAAGTAAAAACCTTCGAGTAAAATGTGAGACAAACAGACATGGAAAAGGAAAAAAAAAAAGAAAATGATAAATTCCTTGTGATGAGAAACTTGCTTGCTGGTTTGAAACTTGATTGCTAATGTTTGAGGAACTTTCTGATGTTTGAATATGATGTTGTATTCTATGATTTATTTAGCATTCGTTCCGTTATGCTGCTGAAATCATTTTATTCTTATCATATTTTGGTTGTCATGTAATTTTCTTTATACTTTACACAATTGAAACTCACTATGTGTTTTCAAACATTTTATAAGTGTTCATTTCTTACTGAGAATTTTATATTCTCACTCTATTTATGGTGATTTCAGACTAACATGACACATTATGGGTATCATTATCAACTATACATGGATTATAGTTCCAAGGAGGATATATATATATATATATATATATTAGAGTTATTAAAAATATATGTATATTTGGTTAAATAATGACTACGATATATATAAGTTAAATAATGATTCTATTACTAGATTTCTTAATTAAAATTCATGTTGCTGATTTCGTTTCTTTACTTACTATTGTTTCTTTCTCTTGTTTCGATTTCAATATTTGTTCTTTAATTTCGATTTTTATTTATGGAGTAAACTCATGAATGTTATCTCATTATGTTAATGAATCAATATGCTAGAAAAATAATTATTATGGTCATGATTAGAATAATTAAGGGTAATATCCATGATTAAAAATTTTACTATTAGATTAAAATTTATTAATGGGATTACACATCTTATTTTGTTTCTGATTTGTCCCTTTTTCATTGCCAGATCTATGATCTGTTGGCTTTTTTATCTATAGTCTTTTAATATTTATTTATTTATTTATTTATTTTTAATCTAAGACGTTTTCCTACTACATCTGTTAGGTCTATCATCTATGTGCTTGTTAATGGCTTTTTTTTTACTCTTTTTGCACATCATTTTTATTTACATCAAAATTTTGTATAAAAATTGTTTTATATGCAAAGGCTCACACACTAGTCACTCTTATGTACAAAAATTAAATAGTTAGTGCCTAAGGTAACAATTAACATCTGATTTACGATGTATAATGTAAGATCCATTGTGTAGTACCAATCATATGCAAATATCTTAGTTAGTCTATCCAAAATATCTCATAAAAAAATACATATAATGTACAGATATCTAAATCTTTTGATACTAATAACGGTGACACATCATTCTTCTATCCAGTGAACTGAAGAGAAGAAAAGGGCTCATTCCTTCTTGTGGTGATGGATCTTTAGGTGATTTGGTAAATTTAGTAATTAAATTATCTGATTCTTTGGCTTCTCTTTATATCTGCTATAGCCAACAGCCTCTGCGTGAGTTTGGTATTAGCACTTAGCAAACATGAAATAATTATCTCATCTACAGCTTTGATATTTTGATGACTTAGGAACATATTTTCTTGTAATTACAGGCTTCAATCCAATATTTTCAAATTTCAACATTTTTCCATGTCTATGGCAATATGACATTCTCTGTTCCCAGCTTCTATTAGAAATTAAAAGAGGATAATAACCTGATAATTCATGCATAACCTCCTTATGTTAGTTTCATGAAAAGTAAACCAATAGCTAATTGCATTATGGCGCAGTAGAACATAATGAGTTCCGAAGGTGTCAATGAAGATTGCCTAGGATGGGCAGCAAGAGATGCATCTGGAGTTCTATCACCTTACAAATTCAGTCGCAGGTATGTGCATCTCATTTCACTTTGTAGAATGGAGTAACTGTCTTCTATAGATGTCCATATTCTTTCTTCATGGAAACATCCTCCTGGTTTGATGCTACACACTGATATCAATTTGTTTATATTTTTTTTCCATTAGTATATTTGTCTTTCTTTGGGATAAAGGTGGAGTTGCTGGCCTTTTTTCTTTTCCTTTTCCTTTTTTTTTTAAATTTATTGACAATCTGATAATGATGATTGCTCAGGGCTCTTGGGAATGAAGATGTTTATATTAAAATTACACACTCTGGTATTTGTTATGCTGATGTCATTTGGACAAGGAATGAACTTGGCGACTCAAAGTATCCTGTTGTCCCTGGGTAGGTGGGGCTTATTTTGTTGTATGGGTGAGAATCCTATTTACTTAAGCTAATCTATCTGTGGTTTTTGTCATATCAGACATGAGATTGCTGGGATTGTGACAAAAGTTGATTCCAATGTCCACCGTTTCAATGTCGGTGACCATGTTGGAGTGGGGACTTATGTCAACTCATGCAGGGATTGTGAGTATTGTAATGACAAACTTGAAGTTAATTGTGTCAAGCGATCAGTTTTGACTTTTAATGGTGTTGATGTTGATGGTACAACTACAAAAGGAGGATACTCCAGTTACATAGTAGTCCATGAAAGGTGAACTTAATAGATAGCTAGATGCTAATTATGTATCAACTATTATGAGTTTATGAGGTCTTCTTTTCCTGAAATTTATTATGAGCCTTGAAAGTACCTGTTTGATTTTGCATTAAAGGCAGGTTATAGCGCCAGTTCATATCATATTTGATCTTGCATCTGCAGGTATTGCTTCATGATACCCAGAAGCTATCCATTGGCTTCAGCAGCTCCTTTGCTTTGCGCCGGGATTACTGTTTATTCCCCCATGATGCGCCACAAGATGAATCAACCTAGTAAATCTCTAGGAGTGATTGGTCTAGGTGGCCTTGGTCATATGGCAGTGAAATTTGGAAAGGCATTTGGGTTGAATGTAACAATTTTCAGCTCTAGCATATCCAAGAAAGAGGAGGCCCTGAGTCTGCTTGGTGCAGACAAATTTGTTGTTTCATCTGATCAAGAGCAGATGACGGTAAGTATAACATGAAGCATCTACCACATAACATTGTCTTCAGACCATGAAGACAATATTGATATTGATGACTTGTGCTTCCTTTTTTGTCAAAATTAATGGTGATTCCTTTGCAGGCGTTGGCTAAGTCATTGGACTTTATAATTGACACCGCATCTGGTGATCACCCGTTTGATCCTTACATGTCACTGTTGAAGACATCTGGCGTTCTAGTCATAGTTGGGTTCCCAAGTGAAGTCAAATTCCGCCCTGCAAGCCTTAATATAGGTATGAATGTTGCTTTTGAAGTATAGAAAGCTTGTTGGGATGATATGTTTTTTCATTCCTTTCATTTAAATAGCCATAGCTTGGTGGTTTGAAGCAGTTGGATTAAATATGCATAATCTGTTTGACAGGAATGAAAACCGTTTCCGGAAGTATTACAGGTGGTACAAAAGATACACAGGAGATGATTGACTTCTGTGCTGCAAACGGGATTTACCCAAATATAGAAGTGATTCCAATCGAGTATGCGAATGAAGCTATTGAGAGGGTCATAAAAAGGGACGTGAAATATCGGTTTGTAATAAATATTGAGAACTCCCTAAAATAATAGTAGAGAAATAGGAAGTTGCTTCCCAAGTTAGACATGGTTGGACTTCACCTTGTACGATACATATTGGAGCAAATAATGATGCTCACTGTTCATAATGACTGCCAGTGTATATTGTAACTGGCTTTTGGGCTTCTATTCTTTTGTTCTCTTTTTTATTTTATTATTATTTTTTGGGTGTACATTTTAGGTGCAAGCACCTGGGTATGGGAAGGAAAACGTGACAATTGGCAAACCTTCAACTACAATACTATACGAGGATCACCTATTTTTATTTTCTATTTTTTTACTGTCTTCTCATTTAAAATTTAATTAATATTTTAAATTTAATTATATGTCTTATTTTCACTTCATTTATTTTATATTTGTCAAAATTTAAGTGAAGGGACAAGAAAGAGAACAAAAAATGAGGACATGTGATCTCCATCCTTGTAATATCAACATCACACGGAAGTCTTAAAAAAAAAAGACTTAAATAGAAGCTAACTGAGCTAGAAGCTCGTTAGTTATGCTTATGTTCTCTTAACAAGCTGAAGTAGCCTGAGACAACAACACACCTTAACTGTATCTAGGAATGGCAACGTGGCGGTGGCGGTGGCGGTGGCGGGAGCGGGTAGTGCTTCCCCATCCTCGTTTTCATTGCAGGTACTTATTTATAATTTTCATGGGAAGTAAGTATATTTAGATATCTACATGTATCTAATAATTCAAAATAAAATTAAAAAATATAAATAAAATAAACTTTAACATTATATATAATAATATCTTTCAATAATTTAAAATTCTTACAAAATTAAAAGAATATCACAAATAATATATCAAATTCAATTATATTTTGTAATAATCAATTTACATAAATAATTATTTCAAGAATGATATATTCATTGTAAAATAATAAGAAAATATAATTTTTCATCTCATTTCAAAGTGAAAGAGAAAAAATAATAATATATATATATATAATACTAAATAAAAAAATATATTTGACAAGTTTGCAGGTACCCGAAAGACAGGTAGTATAATTTCTATCCTCATCCTCATTTATTAAATACCTATCTTCCACCCTGTCGCGAGTAATCCCTGCATATAACCACATGTACGGATATTTTTGGCATTCCTAACTGTCTGCTCCTCCATGTAGTAGTGAAGAAAATTTTCTTACGAGGCATGAAATTAATTAGAGCGAAGAAGTTCTAAATAAAAAATTATATTTGGTAAGTTTGTGGGTACCCAAAAGATTAGTAGTATAATTTCTATCCCCATCTCATTTATTAAATACCCATCTTCTACCCCGTCACGAGTAATTCCTATATATAACCATATGTACGGATATTTTTGTCATCTCTAACTGTCTATGCCTTTATGTAGTAGTGAAAAAAAATTTCTTGCAAGGCGTGAAATTAATCAAAGCGAATAAGTTCTAATTTTGAAGGCGACTACCAACTGTAATGAACATAACAAATGAGAGGAATTAGTTATTTACAAAACCAAGGCACTCCACATCCACACCGACAATAACACCAGCAACATAAGTCCCATGTCCAAGATTGTCATTCAATATATCCTCATTAGTCCAATTAATTTGTCCTATAAAGGTCCTCAACACTCAATTCATCAATAGTCATTCAAAAAAAAAAAAGGAGAAAGAAAACCTTCTCAAATAAATCAAAACAAGCATCATTACCTCGATGTTATGATATGAAAATGAGGGTGATCATCAGCTCGAATGCCAGTATCAAATATGACCATCTTCACTTTTGCATCAGTGTACCCTTTTACCCAAAGATCTTCTGCCCCAAACATAGAAGTAACCTGTGATCTCTGCGACAATAAGAAATATCTCAGAGCATGCACACTTTCAATAATTAGCAAATTCAAATATTTAAATTTAACCAAACAAATAGATAGATATATATATATATAATAACAATGTACTATTAAAGTTCTAATTTTTTTGCTTCTCCCTGAAATCCAAGAGAATCCTATTTCTTGAAACTGACAAAATCATTAAGATTTGAGCTAAACTTACGTGACCATAAAAATGATTAAGACTAGAAAATGACGAAACAAAATAATGATAATCTATTTAATACGTGGCATTATTTGAATTCATATACTATTGAAATCTCAAACTTAAATTTTAGTTGTTGAGATATTAATTAAAACTTATAAATTCAAGGCTTTCTATAGATTGAAAATTGTAATTTTAATTCGTAAAAATTAAACTTTGACAAGTATGTTTTAATGAAACTAAAGAGAAAAATATGACTGTATCTAAAAATATATTATGTGCCACTAGAGTCTAGAATTAGAGACATCGGATATGCGAGCACCAGAAATATAACCTTTTTTGAAGTATGACAATATTTGATTTATATTAAACAAAAATAATGTAGATTAGTTTTACACTATAGAAAAGTTGAATGGAAAAAAGAAAATTAACTTCCAATAAAATTGCATTAGCGAGAATAGTTGTTGATGACTTTTGAATGTTGAAATTGACGTCATAGGTTTTAGTTTTAGACACGCTTTATAGAATCTTTAGAATAAGTGTGTATTTGGTTTAATTGCAAATTTTTTTATTATTTTAATAATCGATTGTAATAAAATTAATTTTATATTTAAATATATTAAGTAAAAAGTGATTTTAAAATAATTTATTTCATTTAGATGATATAAAAATTACTTTTATTTATTAAATTATCAAAAAAGGTATAAAATAATTAAAAAATATTGTTTGATTAAAGATAAAATAATATTTATATCTTATAAATTTTAAAATAATCTATAATATAAAATCATAAACTTCAAATTTCAAACTTATGAAAAAAAATTATTATAATAAATTGAATTTCATGCAAAAATTTGTAGAGAATTATCCAAACATGCATGAACAGTTAAAAAAAATTCAAAGAAAAAGTTGTTAGATGACAGAAAAAATCATATTCAAACATGCTCTAAAAGGGTTTAACTATGACCCCCTAAAAAAAACACAGTGCATTTCATCTATAGATAGAGTAGATGTTAAATAATAAATAAGAAAACACATGAACCTCGGTTCCTTTCAACTTCTAAGCAGAAAGATATGAAGCTTCATTAATTTATGAAAAAAATACAAGAACCAAAGTCTCAAAGCCTGCTGGAAAATATACAACAATAGAACTCTTAAACCCTACCAAAATTTCAAATTTGATTTAGGCATGCTGGTAATGGTATAATTTGGGATGAAGATTACCTGTCCTTATTTCCTGTTCATTTCCCTGTCCTTTTACTTAAATCCTCCTCCCTTTTGGTCTTGTTGACCTCATTTTTAGGGCGGGCATTTTGAGATATTAAACTCATGTTCTGCAAAATAAATAAAGTACAACTGAAATGTAACCAGTTTCACAGTTGGAAATTGAAATTAAAAAGAGATATACCATGAGAATATTTGATTGAGGCTAAGGTTGATGAAAATTCTTGCCTAGTTTAGTATTGTGGGCAGGAATGGATTAACAAGATAGTAATAAATCTTGAACAACTAAGAGAACGACAAATCCAAATGACAAAACATTGAAATCAAACAATTTAACAACTACATAGGTAAAAAGTACTGAGCAAATAACACAATGATAGAATTTTGAAATCAAAGGATGAGTGCAAAAAACAAATGAATGAAGAGGATAAGATAAACTTAGCTTCAGGGACATAACTAGCATTAAAAAAAAAACGGAAAGCTTGAACAAAATCTTGATGTAATACATTAATATGATATGATATAGGTTGTGAAAGTGATTTGATTTGGCGCTATGTGATGGAAGGGGTTAGGTTAGGGTGTGTGTGTGGACTGCAGAGGGAGTAGTCGCCTAAGGGTTTTAGTTTCAAGCACAATGCACGTAGCAACTTGATTGGTCTCTTACTCTTCAGCTTACCCATATATCACAACTGGGTTGTTGTTTTTGGTTCAAAAAATATATGAACTGGACTTTATCAACTGCATAACTATTTTATTTTATTTCTATTTACATTCATTTTATGTATTTATATTTATTTATCCTCTAGGGTAAGAATTCAGTCTATCTATCTTTGTGATTATCATTATTTCTCTACCATGCTTCACTTACATGAACCTTAGTCCTATCAAGAAACTTCCACAGATTCTCATTAGTAGCATGTTATGTAAGAAGAGTTACAAGCTTTGGAGAACAGTAATACTTGAGACATTGTTGATTTTCCTTCTGGTAAGGCACTTGTGAGATGTAAATGGGTGTTCAAGATCAATACTTCTTTTGATGACTTTATTGAGCGCTATAAGGCTCATTTAGTTGTCAAATGTTTCACTTAAGAATATGACATTGATTATGAGGAGACCTTTACACCTACTGCTCACATTACTTCAGTTCTTACCCTCCTTACTATTGCAGCTACTCAGAAATGGACTCTAAATCAGATGGACGTGAAGAATGTGTTTCTTAATAGTGATTTGGAAGAAGAAGTTTATATACGTCCACCTCCTGGATATACTTGTCCACCAAATAATGTTTACCATCTTCGAAAGGCTTTATATGATCTCAAATAAGCACCTCAAACCTGATTTGTTAAGTTTCATAGCACTATCAGTTAGTTTGACTTTTCCTATATAGTGTCCATGATTCTGTTATGTTTACTCGCAAAACTAATAGAAATAATGTTATGTTGCTTCTTTATGTTAATGATATGATTATTACTGGTTATGATATTACTGGTATTACTAGGCTTAAACATTTCTTGAGTCAGCATTTTGAAATGAAAGATCTTGGATCTTTCAGTTACTTTCTGGGTCTTGAAACTCTTTCTTTTGCTGATGGCATTTCTCTGTCTCAAGCTAAATATGCTTTGGATCTTATCTCTCGAGTCGATCTCACTGACAATCACACCAAGTCCACTCCTCTAGAAACTAATATCAGGTTTACACCTCTAGATGGTACTATACTTGATGATCTTACTCTCTATCAGCAGTTGGTTGATAATTTAATTTATCTTTCTGTTACTTGTCAAGACATTTCATATGTTATTCATCTAGTCAATCAGTTTATGTCAGTTCCGCGTACTACTCACTATGTTGTTATTCTTCTTCGTATTATTCGGTATATAAAAAGAAATATGTTTCATGGGCTTCATTTCTCAACCAATTCCTCCTTGGTTCTCCAGACTTTATTCTGATGTTGATTGTGGTGGAGATCCCACTGATCGTTGATCCACTACCGGCTAATGTATCTAACTTGGTGATGCATTTATTTCATGACGAAGCATAAACTTTAACTATTAGATGAAGGCATGGTTTTATATATTTAACAATAATAAGTATATATATATATATTTTTGGCAAGCAGGTGCTCAAATGGGTGTTTGTTTATGGCATGATGGGCAAGAATCTACCATCATCACGCAAAGTTATAGATCCTTATAAAGCAAACAACATTAGGAGAACGAGACTCTATGATCCAAAGCTAGCGCTTAGGAACTCTGGTACAGAGCTTGTTAGAAGTTATTACTTACTATGTTATTAGTCCTACATCATGTAAGATGTGCAATCATTTAGTACCTCTTGTGTATATAACCACCCCTCTATTATGTAATTGAAACACACAATTTCTTCATAAGTCTCTCTTTTTTCTCTCTTTCAACATAGTATCAGAGAGGTACCATCCTCCATGACCTATCCGTCACTTTCGTTACGGAGTTCCCAAATATTTGGAACTCCGATTAGCTACCGCCTTTAGTGGCCGAGTTCTCTTTTCTAGTGACCTTTCCTGGCAACCGGCGACATTTCTGACCACCTTCCCAGTGACCGACGCCCTTCTGACAATCTTTTCCGATGACTTCCTTGCGGCTTTTCCTGGCGACCGACGACCTTTTCCGGTGCCTTCCTGGTGGCCTTTCCCAGGGACCGGTGGCTTTTTCCGATGACTTCCCGGCAACCTTTCCCAATGACCGGCGGCCTTTTCTGGCGACTTCCTGGTGGCCTTTTCTGACGACTTCCCGGTGGCCTTTCCCGGCGACTTCCAGCGACCTTTTTCGATGACTTCCTGGCGACCTATGGCCTTTCCCAACAACTTTTTCGGTGACTTTTCTGACGACCGGTGACCTTCCAGTCGGAATCCCACTAACTCTGACAGCCGTTTGCAGTGCCATGCCCTTCTCTCTTCTGTCTGGATCTGTCCTTGCATTTTGTATTCGTGACCGTTTGTTGCGACCTCTTTTGAATCGGTGCATTCAGGTACCTTGTGGTTTCTATTTTTGGTGACACATGGCTACTGTTTGGTTCTTTTCAAATGCTAGCATAGCATTGAGGGGGAGAATAGAAATAAATCTATCTCTACATATATTTCAATGGTGGTGTTTGTCATGACTTCTTTCCCACATATGAATCATACTAGTGGTGACTTATGTTGGCTATGACTCACGCTAGCCTCCACCTTTTCTCAAATGCATTGACCTTGACTTTGACCTAGATGCACTGGCCCTAACTTTGTCCCAGATGTACTGGCCCTGTCAGTCTTTGTCCCAGATGCATTAGTCCTATCTCCATCCCAGATTCAGTTGCCTGCCATTGTCACACTGTTTGGCGCATTATGTTTTTTAGTTTATTTTCTTTTAGATGTCATTGTAATAAGCTTAAGTTTAATAAGCTTAAGCTTGATGGGGAGTGTTAGAAGTTATTACTTATTATGTTATTAGTCTCACATCATGTAAGATGTGTAATCATTTAGTACCTCTTGTGTATATATAACCATCCCTCTATTATGTAATTGAAACACACAATTTCTTCGTAAGTCTCTCTCTTTTCTCTCTTTCAACACATGTTGGGTGTGCCCAATTCCGAACTTCAAAGCCTTGCTACAAACGCTAATAATGTCATTCAATGGGTACAAAGGAATGTGTTGAACTTCTGGCAAGTGTGAAGATCAAATACATTGCAGTTGCCAACGACCAGTTGGAGGCACCTCAGGGTTAGCTCAATTTGTTCTCCCAGCCATCCAAAATATATATACCAAGCTTCATGTTCAAATCAAGGTCTCAACCGCCATCGATATGACCCTAATAGGGACACTCTATCCCCCATCCAAGGGTTCCTTTAGAAATGATGTGAGGTCATACTTGGATCCAATCATAGGCTACTTGGTATATGCAAGTGAACCCTTATTCGCCAATGTGTACCCTTATTTTAGCTATTCTGGTAAACCCCGTGACATTTCTCTCCCTTATGCATTGTTCACAACCCCAAATGTTGTGGTTTGGGATGGTTCAAGGGGATACCAAAACCTCTTTGATGCCTTATTGGATATATTCATTGTATGCGGCAATTGATAGCACTAGGATTGGATATGTGAAGGTTGTTGTGCCTGAGAGTGGATGGCCATCGGATGGTGGGTTTGCAACTTCATATGACAATGCACGCGTTTACCTCGAGAATTTGATTCGCCAAGTGAAAGAAGGTACTCCATCCAGGCCTGGGCCGATGGAGACTTATCTGTTTGCCATGTTTGATGAGAACCGGAAGGGCTCCGAACTGGAGAAACATTTTGGGATCTTTTATCCTAACAAACAAAAGAATTATCCATTCGGCTTTGGCGGAGAAAGGAACTGGGAAATTGCTGCTGCAGTGGTATCAGTTCCTCTGAAGAGCGACATGTAATTAAGATTGCTCCATCTATGTGAAATAAAAGGGTATCTTTCGTTTATATATATTCCCCTCTCTGTTTTTTAAATTACATAAACTATTACAAGAGCCTTTCTTCTTTTATATATATATATATATATATGTACTGTAGTTAGATTTTAACATAAAAATAATATGTTTTCTTGTTTTCCAAATTACATAGAACTTTATGATCTTAAATTTTAATTTAACATGGAGATTCCTTTTCGTACCTTTGATTTTTTATGAAAGTATCAGGACCTTTATCAATTAGTGGCTAAGATTTAATCAAATGTCCTATTTAATTAAAATATAAATACAAAATTTACTTGCTGTGTTTTATAATTCAAGTAAATGGGATATGTGATATACCTTCATTTAATATAAATTTCACTTTTATGTTAAATTTTAGGATAGAAGATATATGGATAACAATTTTAACAAAGAAAAGGAAAAGTTTGTGCACATACCTTCAAATGAAAAATTATTTATATTAAATATAAACTTATATCTATAAGAGTTGAGTGTTTTAGTAAGCAGTCACACTTCTAACGAGAACATCAAAGCCTAAACTTTTTTTATTAGTAACAGTTCCGACCATTTGTTTGCGTAATTAATCTCACATCAATGCTTGTAAGATATCGGTTATAGACTAAAGAAAGAAACTTATAAGAAGTTTTAATATGATTGTGATGTGGTTTACAGTTTACACAATTAATAAATAATAAAATATAATTATTATAGTCATCGAGACAACGATGGAAAGGTAATTTAAAAATTTTTAAAATAAAATTGTTGGAATCGTTATCAATTTTATTAGTTAGAAAAAATTAAAAAAGAATTCTTTTTAAAACTTTAAAAAATCAATCTATAAAAATATAATTTGGTTTAAGGCTAGTTGGTTATGTCTAAGGAAGGATAAATATTAAACTTCACTGCACTACATATATACATCTAAAGATAGATATTCTAAAATTAATTGTATGAATTAAATAACTTGAACATATTAAATTTATCCCATAAAATAAATAAAGACAAGTTTAAATAATCACAATATTTATAATATTAGGAAAATATAAACTACAATATTTACAAGCAAAATAAAAATAATATGAATTAAATATTTACAAATCAAGAAGACAAAAAATAAATAAAAATCAAAAATTTAATTATGAAAATTTAATTTTGATGTAGAAATAATTTTTATTTTGTATAATAAAAAATTCAAAATCACATAATCTTTTAAAAAATAAATATAAATTAATTAATTTTAATTAATTAAAAATTAAAATATTCAAAACAAATTACTAACAAAAGATTAATTTAAAAAATAACAACATCCCAACATAACAGTCAAAAGAACAAATCATATAATCAATAAAGTGACCAAGATAAACCAATTACTTATACTCAAACCAACCCACAATCTCATTTTATCACTTTTGGGGTTTTTTTTTCTCATTACCTAATGAAAAAACTTAGGTCTACCAACAGTAAAGCCGAAACATGCTTGGCTAAACTAGACTTGACCCAATCATTTAGAGCATGTTCGTTTCAGAAGTTTTTTTACATCCAACCTGTTACTCCTGTGATTAAACGTGTTTAGCGTTTTTGAAAGCAAAAAATCAACAGCTTATTTTTGAATAAAAAAATTATTAAACATCAAGCTGTTAGTTGAGTATTATTACATAAAATTGTTAAAATTATTTTTATTGGTGATATGTAAATATCATTTTATTTTTAATTAAATAATTTTTTAATTAATTAAATAATTTTTTAAAATTATTTTATATTTATTTTAATAATTTAATACATAAAAATAATTTTTTTATATCATCTAAATAAAATAAATTAATTTAAAATTATTTTTTAATTAATATATTCAAATATAATTTTTTTCTTATAATTAATTATAACAGAAAATAATATAATAATTAATTATTAAAATAATTTAAATTTTATAGTTATGCCACACGCGCACTAAGTTATATTCCGAACACCCCAAACCCAAATAACCCAAATATAGCAAAAAAACCAAATGCAAATAAAAAAAATAAACATGGCTGAACGATGGTGAGGCAGGGGCTCGCGGTTGGTGGCTGAACGGAGGTTGGTTGGCGACGGCGGCTCTGGTTGTGACTCGATTTGAACATGGCTGTTTGGTGGGGATAGTGCGAAGATGGTGGCTTAAGCGATTGGGGGGTGTGGTGGCTGGGAGTGGTGGCGGAGCAGAAGCGGGATTCGTCTGGGGTGCCGGCTCGCGGTGCGTCTTGGGTTGATGTTGCCGGGGTTGTTTTGGCGGAGGCGTGGTGGTTCATGGGTGGGCCGATTGAAGGCGTGGCTTGGTGGCGGAGGTGGTCAGTGAGGAGTGGTTCACGGCTGGGTCGCGGCTCTGGCTTGGAGGAATTTTGGGTTCGTATACTTGTGGGTCTATGGGTTTGGATCCGGTTCCAGGTTCCGAGGTGGTGTGGTGGAGATCGCCGGATCACAGGGGTGCTCGGCCATGGCAGGGGAAGCTTGGTGGTGGGTTATGGGGTTCCATTTTTCAGCTATTTTGGTGATTGTTGGAGTTCTAATTTCTGCGTGAGGTGGTTTGCAAGTGAAATCTTGTTTCTGAGTTAATGGTGATGATAGCTGTGTGGTGATTTTTTTTATTTTTGCCTGTATGGCTAAATTTGTGTCAAGGTTTTTTATTGGTTGGTTGTTACAAGGAGCTTAGATGATGAAATTTGGTATTTGTAAGGGAGATATTTTTGTATGTTTACATATTTAATACGTCATTTTTATATATAAAAAATAAATATAAAATATAAAAAATTAGAAAGAAAAAAATGATTCTTTTTAAATTTACTTATCATAAAAAATTATTCTCTTTTTTTTAATTTTTTATAAGTGTATAAAAAAAACGTATTACATTTATGTGCATAACTTCTCTTTGTAAGGAAGGCTTTTGGTGATCTGGGATTGTTTTGTACGTAAGGTAGCAATGGCATAGGATGTTTTCTACATATGGTTTTTGTTTTCAAGTTGGGTGGAAGAGATTTGCATTGGTTTTACGGGATTGGAAAGGCATAGATGTTTCACATTCACAATATGAAGTTTGGGTTACTCTATTTGGTTTTGAGTGAGGCACCAGCAAAATACACATTCAAGAGCAGAGGAAAATGATGGAAAGCTAAGAACAAGTGATAAATTAATAACAAGCATTTCAAATACAAGCACAAAATCACTGGAGGTTTCATTTACAAAATAGTTATCAGTGTCAAACAAAGAATTATATAGTTGAAATAACCACCTGAAGAAGCCAACTCTCTTTGTTCTCAACACAGACTCAGTCACTTTCTCTCTCTAATTTTTCTCTCCTATCCGTGTTTCTCACCGTATCTTCCCCCATTTTTTTCTCCTTCACGTTACTTATTCTGCCTCCACTCATTGGAGGGTATTTCTTTTCTCTATTTTTTTTTATCGGTGCTCTTCCTAACATGGTCTAAGTTTCCTAAATTACAACCCACAAAGATGATAGAATTATTTAGAGAACCAGTAGTGTATCCACTTGAATTAATAAGGCCTCTGTTAGATTGCTCTCTAACAATTTGAACGACTGTATCATCGCTCTGGTTATGAGATTGAGGCTCGCTCTGGTTATTAGATTGAGGCTTCAATGATGAATTGGAAACTCCAGTTTTGGTACCGGTGCTAGCCTTTGCTTGATTATGGTGAGAACACGCAGTAGGTGACCATACACCGTTACTGCAGGTTTTAACAATAACCTTACGCAGATCAGCACTAGGGTGTTTGAAAGGACCCTTCACCTCAACACCAAAACCGTTACCTTTATTGCGCTGAATTTTGGCCACAACAGAAAGACTTACATCTTTGGTGACATAATAGTGTGCCAAAGTCGCCATATAAGCATCATCAGAGTTAACCTTTTTCCTCATTTCAAGAACAAAAAGACCGTCTCTCTGTGAACAACCGTATGAAACAAGAGTAGTCTCTATTGAGTAATTTTCTTTAGCCTTTGTAAAAGACATTGGCGCCCCAGAAGAATCGATGCCTGTTATCCCTCCACGCAGACCATCACGTCCAACCCTTGTGATCTTCAAAGCAAACTCAGTTTTGTTTTCAGCGGAAGAGTCACCTAACCCGAAATGTATGCTCTCAACACCATTGTTGTCACGGGTTGCCTTCAGTTGAAAACCACAACTATGCTTTTTCATCTGACCTAATTTGTATTCCGCACCCCAAACATCAGTGTGGTCAGATTCTTTCGAGGTGCCCATGGAAACCTCAAAAGAGTCTCCCCAGCGTGCTATGGTACCAGTGGCGCCCGCATCAAAAGAAGTACAATCACTGCCAAGGTTAGTATGACTACTGTAGCCGCTTCCCATTGTTGTATATATGTATGTATGTGTATATGGCTATGTGCACACAAGGAAGGCTTGGTAAATTTAAATATTCAGGTTAGAGCAGAGCCATAAACCAGTCTCCGAAATGATTCTCCAGATATGTGAATACGGGTTTTGCTTAGGGACCTTTAATTTATTCCCACTTTATTATATACATAATATAGGGCAGACATAAAGTATCGTTTTGCAGCAGCATCAATCCTGTTTATTATTAGCTTAAATTCAAAGAACCTTCATATAGAATACATAATTTTTTATTTTTATTTTTGTTAAAGTGGGTGTGGCATCATATTCTAGCAATTGAGGAACCTGATACCCAAGAAGGAAAGGAAAAGGAGGTCGATTGAAGGGATAGAAAAGGTCTAGTACCTTTAAATTATTGCCTAGTGTTGTTATCCTATCCACCTCACCTGGTCGAATATCTCTACGTTGGTGCTGCACTTGCAAGGTGTTGTTATCGGCAAATTGGCTTCGTTCGTTGCCATTTCCATGTCATCCAACTTGTTAAGGATTACGTAATCCTATTCCATGGGGACGCTTCGTTTTCAAATTTTATGGATGAAGAATTTTATTTTTCTTATTCTTTTTAGGATTTTCATAAGACAATCCTTTATGACCTTTTAATCAATCTTCGTTTTCGTTCCTAAACAAATGTTCTCGCGGAATTGTGGAAAATTAAAAGTAATTTAAATCAACAATATTTCAGTAGGTAGAAGTAACCAATGCTCCAATTAGACAGTATATCAACAACGAATGGTTCGTTCAGCTAGCATCTGCTTTGGTATATAAGGTTCAAGTATATGCAGAGTTAAATTGAACCATGACGAATGCTATACCTTTTGACTAGTTAGTGGAAAACAATGTTGCATACCAAGCTTTGACATGTTTGGTAACCAAAATTTAAGAGAGATTCTTATGTGTTTTTAAATTAAGAGAAATTTTTTACTCTAAATTATTGAATATGTGACACAATAATTATAGCATTAAAAATATAATTAAAATGAAAGATAATGATGACCCATAAAATTAATATGACAAACATTTAATAGTACTTGTTATTTAATAGTAGAAAGTAAAAAATTGTATTTAAGAATTTCTCAAAATTTAAAGAACAAATTTTTATATGGAATATATTTAGAGGAGATAAAAAAAAGAATAAATATAAGCAGTTACTATATTATACATAAATTTGTATAAAAAAATTTAATATCATATTGTATAAATTTATAAAAATTCAATTATACAAAACAGGGGCATTAGTTTTATATGCACACATTGTTATTTATATATTATTTGCTCAAACGGTGTAAACTTAGGATCAGCCAAATTTATATATATATATAGGCTCAAAGATCAATAAGAATATAAAATATTTTGTAAGCAACGGCCTTTGCGCACATTTGGTTTAGGAAAAAGATATTTTTACACTTTTAAAAAAGGGTGTATTATTATTTATATTATTTTTTATGGATGTAATTAAGTGAAAAAAGTAATAGAAAAAAATATGTATAATGAATAATATTAGATAAAATATAAAAAATATATATATATATTATTTGATGTAAGAATATAAGAATTGTTTGGATTAAGTTCATGTTGGCTAAGATTTAGATGATGGATGGTACAGTAAAATATGAGATGAATGATGAACGTAGCAAAAAAATAGGGTATAAGAATAAAATCCCAAACCAAGATAGTGTTGGGGCTGGTGCCGTTTAAACTAAAGGTAGATGACTGTGCGTCGCTGTTAGAAACAGTAATATGAGAGAAATATTAATAATTTGTATATATTTTTGAATTAATGAATATATAAGAGTTAATTTTTATTTATACAAAAATGTTATTATTATATAGAAAAATAATGATAAATATAATTATATATTAAATTAATCTAAATTTATACTAAATTAATTACAATTATCTCTAAAAATAATTGTGATCAATTATAATTTATAATTGATCACGCTAACATCTCCCTTAAAACTCAAGTGGGTATAGAAAAAACTAACTTGAGTTTAGAAATCAGAGTGCAGAATTGGTCAAGATGATGATTGAGTATGGAGTCTGGAATCTATGATGAATTATAGAGTTTGGAATCTAAGACGAAGTCTAGAGTCTGAAGTCTGGCATCAGAACGGAGTATGAAATCTAGGACAGAGTCTGATATCAGAATAGAGGAGTCTCAAATTTATAATGGAGTTTAAAACAGAGTCTGACATTAGAACGGAGTCTGGAATCTAGGACGGTAATTTAAAATAGAGTCTGGCATCATAATAGAATCTGGAATCTGGGACAGAGTCTGGAGTTTGAGCGGAGGTCTGGAGCAGTGTCTGAACGGAGTAGACAACCACGGTCTGGATTGCGAGCCTAGGCGCTCTGATACCAAGTTAGAAATCTCCTTAATGTGAATACTATGACTCTGATACCATGTTAGAAACAGAAACATAAAGAAAAATATTAGTAATTTGTATATATTTTTAAATTAATGAATTTAGGAGGGCTGACCTCTATTTATACAATATTATTGTACAAAAAAAAATATAATTATGTGTTAAATTAATCTAAATTTGTACTAAATTAATTTTATAATTATTTTTAAAATAATCGTGATCAATCATAATCTATAATTGATTACGTTAACACAGACTATCTAGAAGAATATGGTATGAATACAATAATATTGTTTACCTACATTTCTATAACAATTATTCTTAAAACAATCATGATCAATAATAACCTATAATTAATCATGCTAACACAGGCTATCCAAAAGAATATGGTATGAATACAATAATGTTGTTTACCTACATTTCTATAAAATTCCCTTTACATTTTCTCTTTTTGGTGAGAGAGAGATAAATTTGCCTTTTTCTTCTCTCTCTTCCTTTTTATTTTAAAAGGAAAAATTGTAAAGATAAATATGTAGAAGTATGATGAATGGATAACACTATTGCTATGGATATGGTGAATATGAGTGGCTAATAGGTAAAAAGACCCTAATAATCCTGAATCAAATGAGGGGCTGGAGTAGACTCAAAAGATGAGTCTGTATGTCGATCCTTGATCCTAAGTTACATAATTAAAAAATATATAAAAATGTGAGCTTCGTAGTTTCTCTAATCTCTGAAGTAAAATATAGTTCGAAAGAAAAGAAAATAATAATAAGAGAGAAACACTAGAATAGGCCAAACAGTTTACAGCTTAATCTATTTTTGATATATTTTGATCTAGCTTATTTAATAATTAAACAAGTTAGGTTTGGATTTTTAGAAATATCTATTTAATTAAGTTAAGGTTTAGACCTTTAAAAAGGTCTATTTAATCTACTAAGTTAACCTATTTATTTATTATTTAAATATATAATTTAAATTTTATTATAATTTATTAATTACTTATTAATATAATATATTTCTTTTATAAAGAATATAATAAACTTATTGAAGGTTATACTAATTTGAAAATTAACAAGTTAAATTCTTTAGTTTATTTGAATGCCTTAATGTAATATTGGAGCTTTTATACCAAACTGTCATTGTTTGGCAAAATTAATTATCAATTTGTTATTTTTTTAAATTATTTATTAAACTGTCATTGTTTTTATCATGTTAAAATTTTTTTATTATTTTTCATTTCACGTAGGATGCACCAGAAGAGATAGCACTTTCAATTAGGAAGCGCCAACACACGTGACGTGTCCCACGTAGATACGCTAGCATGTGGCGTTTTTCACGTGAATACGTATCCACGGGAGATACGCCACGCATGTTGCATTTTCCACGTGAAAAAAAAAACACGTATCCACGTGAGATACACCACGCGTGTTAGCGTTTTTCACGTGAAGAAAAAAATAAAAAAATGACAAGTTATATGTGCAGGACACTTAACCCATTCCAAGTAGATCTCTTGAGAAATGGCGTCCAAGAGACACATACAATTTACATGTCTATTAAAGAGTGTACTATAATATTGAGAGACATCAGGTTTAATTAGCTTATTTATAGGTCAAGTATTTGCTTCTCATATGTAAAGTAATTGATGTGGGACTTTGATGTTGGCAAGGGAAAACAATTAAGTAAGTCAATAAAGTACTTTTGTTTGATGTAAGACTTTGATATTGACAAGGCAAAGCAACAAAACAGTTAAGCAACTTGAAAAATTGGGATGAACTTTTGTAAAACAATTGCTACCATGCGGGAAACATACTTAGGATTTAGCCCTTATTAAGGTTTATTTGTAGGGGAAAAAAACGACTTTGATTTTTATTATTTGTAGTATTTAGGTTCATTTTTTTTACTTTGAAAGGTTTGCTGTAAGTTGCTTCACTGCCATTAGAATTTAGAAATTGTAAGTTATATTCTAAGCCTGTGTAATGTTTCACGGAATTGATGTAGAGAACAACTCCAGTTTGTAAACTACAATAGTTGATAATATTGTTAAATTTTCAAATGTTATATATATTACTTTCCTAGTCATTGGTCTTAGTAGATATTGTTTGCTTGATCTAGCTATCAAACAGGCTGAATGTGGTGGTTCGAGATTTCAAAGGGACAACTTTGGTGTCAATTAGGGAGTTTTATCTGAAAGATGGAAAACAGCTTCCCGGTTCGAAAGGTGATTACTTTATTTATAGTTATATGCTCTTAATTTTCTAATGCTTGCTTTGCTCTTACAGATCCGTATGCTTACGTTATTTCCTGCTTTAGTGTAGTGTTCCGTTAATACTGTAAATGTTGCTGGAATTTGCTGGATCATTACTTCTGAGATGGAATATGTGTCTTCATATATATATGTGGCTCAGTATTGTTGAGAACTTGATTACTCTGAATTCTGAAAGTGAACACATCCCCTGTCTCTACTGCTGATTTTAGGGATAAGTTTATCTACTGAACAATGGTAAACCTTCAAGAAGAGCGTGCCCGCTTTAGAGGAAGCTATCACAAAGATGGAAGGAAAGATAAGGTGAGCATTCAATGTTGATTTATGAGTTTTGTGATAATGTGAAAAGGTACTTGCGATTTGATTTGATTCATGTTGTTTTACCTTACCAATATTAAAGTCTCACATCGAACAAAAGTACTTTATTATTTTACTTAGTTATTTTACTTTGACAATACCAAAGTCTCACATTGACTATTTTACAGATCAGAAGTAAATACTTAGCTTATAAATAAGTTAAATAAAACTGATATCTCCTAATATTATGGTACACTCTTTAATAGACATGTAAATTGTAAGTGTCTCTGGATGTCATTTCTCAAGAGATCTACATGAAATGGGTTAAGTACCCTCCCTGTACATGCAACGTGACATTTTTTTTTATTTTTTCTTTCATGTGGGATACGCCATCACGCGTGACGTATCTCACGTGGATACGCCAACACACTTGATTTTTCACGTGTAAACGCCATCCCCTGTGGCGTATGTGCATCCTACGTAGAATGAAATTTAATAAAAAATCTCAACGTGACAAAAACACAGTTTGATAAATAGTTTAAAAAAGATGACAAGTTGATAAATACTTTTGCCACTAAAGACATATTGGTCAAAAATCCGTATTATTGGTCTCTAAATTAAATAAAAAGGCCATGTCAAACTAAAAAAAAACAAACAAACAAACAATGATAAGTAATATGCCGTTTCCCACTCATGCACACCCAAAGGTTGATGCTCGGTCACAAAGTCTTGATTATCCGTAGTGGCTTTAGAGGCTAGTATTAAGAGTACATCTAAGAGCTTGTTTGAGAAAGATTAATTATTTCTCATTCAATTATTTTTTTAAAAAAAATATTTTATAAAAAATCAGTTATGTTTGGGTATCAAGATTAATTTGTAAAAAAAGCTTTTATTTTCATAAAAAAACTGTTTTAACACAAGCTCATAGTATGAACTGTTTTCATAAAAAACTTTTATTTTTAAATAGATTTTTTTAACTATGCTTTAATGAGAGAAATATTTTTCATAATGACCCCAATGACTCTCCACCAAATATTATAAACAAAATAACTTTATACATTTTTTATTAATTTACTATGTAAAAATAATTTTTTTCGTACTATCTAAACGAAATAAATTATCTTAAAATCACTTTTTAACAAACATACCCAAACAAAAACAGATTCTGATTATAATCGATTTTTACAATAATTAATTATACATATAATTAATTATCAGCATAATTCATTTTTTATAATAATCGATTATACATATAAAACGTGGAAATATGCTAAAACCTTAATAAGAGAACAACTAAACGGAGATTTATTATATATAACAACAGAGGTCTCGTATTCTTAACCTCCTTTCATACTGACAAATTACAGGCCATTAGATCTGTAGCTTTATTTTCATTATTAGTAGTATAAGATAACATAATATAGCAGATCATATGGCAAATACGTAAAGATACTTAATGGTTGTAGTTCCTTGTTGAGGCGTCAAAGTTACCACCAATAAAGCCACCGTTGCCATGGCCATTGAAAGTACCACCGTTATTTATAGTACGGCCACCGTAATTGTTCGAGATGTCATGGCGGTTACCATCACCTGAATATGCACCACTGTTGATCTTCGTACCTGTGTAACTTTGGTTGCCATCGCCATAGTTGTTAAATGAGCCTACAGTACCATTACTGGACTTTTCAGCTGCTTCCTCGGCCTCCAGAGCGGCGAGGAGGTTTCTCAGAGCACGACTTGTCAAAGCCATGCTGATCTTACTCCTAAAATTGCTCTCTACCTTAGAGTTTTAGTACTTGGATCTCCTTGATGTTACCAGCTAACATAGCCTACAATTTATAGATGCATAGAAGGGAATCCAGTGCTTTGCTTCGTCATGAAGCTATACTATTTTAGCCAACGATGGATTTGTTTTGATAGGAAATAGACTCGAAATATATATTGTAGAAGAAATTACTTTGAAATCTAAAAAAAGTATTAAACAATAAATTTAAGAATTGTGGGTTGAGTTGCAAATTAAATCATTTTATTTAAGATGATTCGTGACTCTAACACTTTCTGCGTAAGCAGTGTATCAACAACATTGTCTCTATGATAAAATAATCCAAAAATTCTCTATGTATCAGTGTTCTTTGCATATGATAATATTGTTTGACTTTGCAGTGTATTTTTTCTATTTCTTTTTTTCTAAAAAAAAATAGATGGACTCTCAAAGAGAACTTCCTATGATTTTATATTAAAAGAATATAAAAGTTAAGTTAAGTTTTCTTCAAATTAGGCAAACATTATCTTTACTTTTGGAGAAAATCATAGACACCTTAATTTTTATTGACCAAATTAAAAAAACAAAAATACTAAATAAATTGAATTAAAAAATAATAAATAAATAAAATAAAGTTAATTTAACTAATAGGCCCCAAGAGATACATGAAGATACATGAAACTTCTTTTAAATATATATTAAACATCAACAATCCTCCACTTATTTTTAAAAGAATGAAATAAACAAAAAACAAAAACTTTGAGAAAGATAGTCAAGATTTGTACATCAGTAAAAATGTTCTTTGAACTTAAACCTTTACCTAGTGACAGTCCTATTAATGTATAAGAATAAATAGTGAATTAACCTTGAACTATCATTCTAGGATATACAAAGAAAAAATATCACATACAATCCTGTTAGCACGTAATTCTAAAGTCAACACTTTTCAACCATGTGCTTCTATCCCATTTCTAGTACATGCTCTAAAGAATTTGTCAAATTCTTATAGAATGTAGCCTCACATTCACATATACATAGGTGAGGCTATCAAGATATGTAGCAAAACACCCAACTTTGCTATAGTCCTCATTAAGAGTTTTCACAAACTCAGCCTTTTCCATCGCTACAAAATATCATGCTATGGGAATGGACTTAAGAGTATAAAACCCTATGTAAACTTGCATGATTTCATGTATATCACTAATGATTTGTTTTACTTATTGAACCTTTTCGCGGGATCTCCACTCAATAGGTTGGGTTACCATCATTAGTGACTCATTTATTCATTGGCTTTAGTCTCATTCCTTTCAAAGTGTTCCACACTTTTTCACGTGTTAATCCTTTCGTTAAAGGATTGGCAATATTCTCACAAGATTGAACATAATCCACTTTCACAACACCTGTAGAAAGATATTCTCTTACAGTACTATATTTTTAACATATATGTCGACTCTTGCCATTGTAATAACTATTCTGAACAATTGAGATAGATGCGGTGCTATCATAGTGGATTAAAACAATCGACGTATATGCTAGCAAATTCCTTAACCAACTCGCTTCCTCACTAGCAGTAGCCAGAGCAATGAGTTCTAACTCCATAGTGGATTGAGCTATAATAGTTTGTTTCTTTGACTTCCAAGAAACAGCTCTACCAGCAATACTAAAAATGTACTAGTTGCTTTTGAATCATCTGAAATGGTTTCCAATCTACATCACTAAATCCTTCAAGGACCATAGGAAACCTCTAATAGTGTAAGCCTAGGCTCAAGGTTCTTTTCAAGTAATGCATGAGCCATTGGGACAATTAGCAAATCTGCAAACAGCTTCAACAACATATGCAATATTGAGTCATGTACAATTAGTGACATAACGAAGACTCCCAATAATACTAGCATACTTAGATTGCCTAATGCTTTTACCAGTGTTCTTAAATAATTTAACACTAGGATCATAAGGAGAACAAACATGTTTGCAATCAAAATAGTTAAATCTATGTAACATATTTTCCATGTAAAGAGATTGATCCAACGAAATGCCATTACTAATTGTCCTTGTTATTTTGATTCCAAGAATAACATTAGCCTCTCCAAGATCTTTCATATCAAAATTGTTGCTAAGCATATTTTTCACTTCATTAACAACATTAATATTTGTACTAAATATTAATAGAACATCTACATACAAGCATATCATAGTGCACACATTACCAACAAGCTTGTAGTAGATACACTTATCACTTTCATTTATTCTGAAACCATGACTAATAACAAGAGAATCAAATTTATCATGTCATTGCTTAGGTGCTTGCTTAAGGTCATATAAGGATTTTTCTAATTTACATACCTTATGGTCATGTCTAGAAATAATAAATCATTCAGGCTGGTCCTTTTAAATTTCCTCATCCAAGTTACCACTCAAAAATGTTGTCTTAACATCCATCTGATTTGCAATTAAGTTATGCATAGCAGCAATAGCAAATTGAACATAGATCAAAGTTATTCTAGTGACAGGAGAATAAGTATCAAAAAAATCTATATTTTCTCTTTGCTTAAATCCCCTAGCTACAAGTCTTGCTTTGTATTTTTCTACAAAACCATCAGCCTTTATTTTTCTTTTTAGTACCCATTTATAACTAATAGGCTTAAAGCCAGAAGGCAAATCAACAAGTTTTTCACGTTTTATTAGATTGCAAAGAATCCATTTCATCATTCACAGCTTCTTGCCAAAAATCAAAATCAATATATTTATATGCCTCTTCTAAAGAAGTAGGATCTCCTTCTAAAGTAAAAGCATAAAAATCACACCCAAAATCTTTGGATATTTTAGGTCTTACACTTCTTCTTAACTCAATTTCAGTATTAGACAGTTCTTTACGCTTAGACAACATAGGCTCATTAGCAACATCATTTTCTATAGAACCCCCACTAGTTTTAGATTTAAACGAAAACTTGTCCTCAAAGAAATAAGTGTCAAGTGATTTAATAATCACTTTATTTTTAATATCAAAGAACCTGTATGCCTTGCTATTTAATGCATATCCAATAAAAACACGTTCATATGCTCTACTTGCTAGTTTGGATGTTTTAGGATCTGGTATTCGCACATAAGTCAAACAACCCTATATTCTAAAATATGAAACATTTAGTTTTCTATTTAGCCATAATTCAACAGGTGAAACACCAGTTTTTGAATTAGGCACTCTATTCAAAACATAGCAAATAGTTAGGAGAATTTCTCCCCACCAAAGAAAAGACGCACCAGAATTCAACAAGGTAGCTACAACAAGCTCAAAAAGTGTTCTATTTTTTTGTTCAGCTTTTCCATTCATTTTAGGATAATAAGGTGAGTTACTTCATGAATAATTTTGAGTGTTTCATACAACTTATTAAATTCCATAGAGTTATATTTTGTGCCTCTATCACTATGAAATTTCTTACTTCTTTTCCCAAACTGATTTTGTATTTCATTCATAAACACTCTAAATATATCAAGAGCTTCACTTTTATAGTGCATCAAATAAACATAGATATAATTTGAACAATCATCTATAAAAGTAATAAATATATTTTCCTATTTCTGGTTAAAACAGCATTATATTCACAAATATCATAATGAATCAAATCAAGAGGTTTAGATTCTCGTTCTATAAATTTGTATGAAGTCTTTGTTATTTTGGCTTGACTGCATGATTCGCATTTGTCATAGTCCTCCCGTTGTACTTTAGGAATAATACCTAAATTACTCATATTTTTAATTAGCCTTTTATTAACATGACAAAGTCTAGCATGCCAAACATTAAAAATACTAAAAATATAAGAAGAAGATGCAATTTTATTTATCTCAACATTTATCTTGAACATACCATCACAAGCATAACCCTTACCAACAAATGATACATTTTTGGTGATGACATACTGATCAAAACCAATGTTTTAAACAAACCTACTAGTTAAGTAGAAAACTAGAAACAAGATTCTTCCTCATTTTTGGAGTATGCAAGACATCCTTTAAAAGGAATGTCTTTCTAGAAGTAAACTTCAATTCCACAATTCCACTTCTAGCCACCTTCATGGTGTGAGAATCACCCAATAATACTCTCACATCATTGACTTCAGAATAAGTCTTGAACAAGGAACGATCGTGGCATACATGGCGAGCTGCACCTGAATCTGCCCACCACCCTTCAGAACCAGAAATCATATTGATTTCAATAATCATAGCCACAAATGGCTCCTTCTTAATCACATTAGCCTGAACTGTAGGACGACGCCTCCTACAATTTTGAGCCATGTGACCAAGTTTGTTGCAAGCATAACATATAAACTGATTGTTATTGTGTGTTTACTGCCTTAAAAGGGGTCCATTATTGTTCCTGTCCTGGTTCAGGTTATTCCTATTCTTATTCTGGTTATACCATTGGTTCTGTTTTGGTTGTGATTCGGCTTCATATTCTTTCTATTTGGCTTCAAGTGTGCTAGAGTTTTATTGTTGTTGTTTGAAACAACAAAAACATCCTCCTTTGAATCTTGTTTCCAAGCTTCTTCCTTAACCCTGAGTTTAAAGATCAGGCTTTCCATTGAAAACTCCTTCGATTTGTAGCGCGATCCTTCTTGAAATTATTCCAACTTGGTGGCAGTTTGTCATCATCACAGCAACCTAAAACTATTCATCAATCTACGTACCTTCAGACAAAATTTCATGAGTAATTTTTTGGAATTCATGAGATTGGGAAACAACAATTTTTTTCCAACCATTTGATACTTCATATAACGACCAACAACATATTTCTTTGACCCAGCCTCTTTAGTATTATATTTCTTTAGCAAAGCATCCCAAACATCATTAGCAATCTTAAACGAAAAATAATAATAATACAGTTCATCACCTAGAGCATTCAAAATAAAATTCTTACACATAAAGTCATTATATTCTCAATTTTCAATTTCTTTTGTGTTTTTAGCAGTAGGCGGATCAACTTGTCCAGGCTTAGTTGTAGTGAGAGAAAAAGTAACCTTTTCGTAGTAATATAAAAGAATATCTTACTTTCCCATCTCTTAAAATACAGGCCCTCGAACTTGAAAGGTTTGTTGTTGTTATCAGTATTAGTAACAGACTTATTTTCAATCTCTATGGTAGAACAAAAAAAAAAATCATCTTGAAAATTGTAGAAGATAGTACTTCAAAATCAGAAAAAAAAAATTGAACAAACTTGAGAATTGTGGGTTGAGTCACAAATTAGGTCGTTCTCTTTAAGATGATTTGTGATTTTGCCTCATTTTGTGCAAACAATGTATCAATAACGTTGCCCCCAGGATAAAACAGCCCAAAAATTCTATCTATATCAGTATTCTTTGTACATGAGAACATTATTTGAATTTACAGTGTATTTTCTCTATCTTTATTTTTCAAAAATAAAAAATAAAAAATTAGATGGACTCTCAAAGAGAGTTTCCCATGATTTTATATTAAAAGAATATAAATGTGAACGTTAAGTTTTCCTCAAATTAGGGAAACATTATCTTTAATTTTGGAGAAAACCATGGACACCATAATCTCTGTTATTGACCAAATCAATGACCAAATTAAAAAAATGAAAATAAATAAATAGAATTCAAAAATAATGAATGAATAAATAAATAAATAAAATCAAGTTAATTTAACAAACAGGTCCCAAGAGATACATGAAGATACATTAAACTTCTTTTAAATATATATTAAAATATCAACATATATCATTATCTAGTGAGAGAACAACAGAGGTCTCGTATTCTTAACCTCCTTTCATACTGACAAATTACAGGCCATTAGATCTGTAGCTTTATTTTCATTATTAGTAGTATAACAATATCATATGGCAAATACGTAAAGATACTTAATGGTTGTAGTTCCTTGTTGAGGCGTCAAAGTTACCACCAATAAAGCCACCGTTGCCATGGCCATTGAAAGTACCACCGTTATTTATAGTACGGCCACCGTAATTGTTCGAGATGTCATGGCGGTTACCATCACCTGAATATGCACCACTGTTGATCTTCGTACCTGTGTAACTTTGGTTGCCATCGCCATAGTTGTTAAATGAGCCTACAGTACCATTATTGGACTTTTCAGCTGCTTCCTCGGCCTCCAGAGCGGCGAGGAGGTTTCTCAGAGCACGACTTGTCAAAGCCATGCTGATCTTACTCCTAAAATTGCTCTCTACCTTAGAGTTTTAGTACTTGGATCTCCTTGATGTTACCAGCTAACATAGCCTACAATTTATAGATGCATAGAAGGGAATCCAGTGCTTTGCTTCGTCATGAAGCTATAATATTTTAGCCAACAATGGATTTGTTTTGATAGGAAATAGACTCGAAATATATATTGTAGGAGAAATTACTTTGAAATCTGAAATAAAAAATATTAAACAACAAATTTGAGAATTGTGGGTTGAGTTACAAATTAAGTCATTTTATTTAAGATGATTCGTGGCTCTAATACTTTCTGCATAAGCAGTGTATCAACAACATTGTCCCCATGATAAAATAATCCAAAAATTCTCTATGTATCAGTGTTCTTTGTACATGATAATATTGTTCGACTTTGCAGTGTATTTTTTTTATTTTTTTTCAAAAATAAAAATAGATGGATGATGAGACCATGGCAAGTGTACCGGATCGTCAAGTAATAAAAACGGTGAGAAAATCAGATATCGTTCTCATGGATCAATGACCAATTACCAATTCACGAACTTAGCTACTATTCAAATAGAACTTTAGTTCAAAGGGAGCTCAATTATAAACAACTAAGCATGTAATAAATTAAATTAAAGAAAAAGATTCTTTTTGGTATTTTAGCTTTGACAAATTAACAAATACTTAGAACACAAAAGAGATAGAAATTCAAAGATAAGAAAGAGTTGGGATCAAGTTTTATTTGATTTCATTTGCTGCATATTAACCTGGAGTTAAAACAAATTTCTATTTCTATTTTGTTATCCGATTCTCCAAATATCCAAGTCCTAATTCCTTAGGCACAAGAACCTTAAATCCTAGTTAAAATCCATAATTCCTTAGGTGATTCTAAAAGGGAAAAAGCATTAAGATTAAGAATCCAACAAGATAACAAGCATTCATCGACTATTTCTAGCACAACGAATCACAAGATTCACAATCTCAAACATAGTTCACACATCAAATTTTCATCCAATGCATAAACCTAAAAATCATTCTAAGGATGATTAAACCCTAAAAAGCTTTAAGAATAGAGATTATAAACTCAAACCAGAAGTATCCATTAAGCATAACTGAATCCCAAGTCAAATACAAGCAAAATCTATCATAATCCACTCAATCCCAATAAGGGGAATTTAGCTAGACATGAAAACAGCAACAACAATTAACATAAGAGAGGAAATCAAAGAAAACTCCATGAGTTGATGAAGGTCCAAGTCGTTTCCACGTCTTCTCCCTTCAAACCACCGTAGAGCTGTCCAAAATAGGGTTTTCTCCAAATATCCTCCGTTTTCAGCAGCCAAAGATCCCCCTTTCTGGAAAGAACAGGCTTTTTATATGTATCAAGAGCAAGCAGGGCGCCTGGCACTCAAAAGTCCAGCGCCTGACGCTCAAGAGTCCACTTAAAACTGAGTCTCAGGAAGGTGAGTGCCTGGCGCTTAGAATTTGGGCGCTTGGCGCCCGAACTCTAGAAAATGTAGCTTGCTATATGCTAAGCGCCAGGCACTCAGCATTTGGGCGCCTGGCGCCTGGACTTCAGTGAATGTCCTTCACCCCGTTGAGCTTCATCCTGTTTCCTTTGTGCCTACAATCAAAGCATTAGCAAATGAGATAAAACACCAATAATTCTAATCAGAATGACTCAATCTAACGAGCTAGAATGAATTAACTAAAAAGATAAAATAAAGTTGTCTTAAGATCAAAACAATGTCAAAAGTTGGGCTTAGGCGGTGAAATCCACTCAAAAAATTATGGAAAAATAGATAATCTAGCAAATTATCAATGGACTCTCAAAGAGAACTTCCTATGATTTTATATTAAAAGAATATAAAAGAGAACTTTAAGTTTTCTTCAAATTAGGCAAACATTATCTTTACTTTTGGAGAAAATCATGGACACCTTAATTTTTATTGACCAAATCAATGACCAAATTAAAAAAAACAAAAATAATAAATAAATTGAATTAAAAAATAATGAATAAATAAATAAATAAAATCAAGTTAATTTAACTAATAGGCCCCAAGAGATACATGAAGATACGTGAAACTTCTTTTAAATATATATTAAACATCAACAATCCCCCACTTATTTTTAAAAGAACGAAATAAACAAAAACAAAAATTTTGAGAAAGATAGTCAAGATTTGTATATCAATAAAGATGTTCTTTGAACTTGAACCTTTACCTAGTGACAGTCCTATTAGTGTATAAGAATAGATAGTGAATTAACCTTGAACTATCATTTTAAGATATACAAAGAAGAAATATCACATACAATCTTGTTAGCACGCAATTCTAAAGCCAACATTTTTCGACCATGTGCTTCTATCCCATTTCTAGTATATGCTCTAAAGAATTTGTCAAATTCTTATAGAATGTGGCCTCACATTCACATATACATAGGTGAGGCTATCAAGAGTGCTTATGCAGTAAAACACCCAACTTTTGCTATAGTCCTCATTAAGAGTTTTCATAAACTTAGCCTTTTCCATTGCTACAAAATATCATGCTATGAGAATGGACTTAAGAGTATAAAACCCTATGTAAACTTGCATGATTTCATGTATATCACTAATGATTTGTTTTTCCTATTAAACCTTTTCGTGGGATCTCCACTCAATAGGTTGAGTTACCATCATTAATGACCCATTTATTCATTGGCTTTAGTCTCATTCCTTTCAAAGTGTTCCACACTTTTTCATGTGTTAATCCTTTCGTTAAAGGATTGGCAAGATTCTCACAAGATTGAACATAATTCACTATCACAACACCTGTAGAAAGATATTCTTTTACAGTACTATGTTTTTGATGTATATGTTGACTATTGCCATTGTAATAACTATTCTGAACAATTGAGATAGATGTGGTGCTATCATAGTGGATTAAAACAACCTTTGTAGGTCTTTCCTATAAGGGACTATATGCTAACAAATTCCTTAACCAACTCGCTTCCCCACTAACAGTAGCCAGAGCAATGAGTTCTAACTCCATAGTGGATTGAGCTATAATAGTTTGTTTCTTTGACTTCCAAGAAATAGCTCCACCAGCGATACTAAAAATGTATTCACTAGTTGCTTTTGAATCATCTGAAATGGTTTCCAATCGACATCACTAAATCCTTCAAGGACTGTAGGAAACCTCTAATAGTGTAAGCCTAGGTTCAAGGTTCTTTTCAAGTAATGCATGAGCCATTGGGACAATTAGCAAATCTGCAAAGAGCTTCAACAACATATGTAATATCGGGTCATGTACAATTAGTGACATAACGAGGACTCCCAATAATACTAGCATACTTAGATTACCTAATGCTTTCACCAATGTTCTTAAATAATTTAACACTAGGATCATAAGGAGAACAAACATGTTTGCAATCAAAATAGTTATATCTATGTAACATATTTTCCATGTAAAGAGATTGATCCAACGAAATACCATTACTTGTCCTTGTTATTTTGATTCCAAGAATAACATTAGCCTCTCCAAGATCTTTCATATCAAAATTGTTGCTAAGCATATTTTTCACTTCATTAACAACATTAATATTTGTACCAAATATTAATAGAACATCTATATACAAGCATATCATAGTGCACACATTACCAACAAGCTTGTAGTAGATACACTTATCACTTTCATTTATTCTGAAACCATATCTAATAACAAGAGAGTCAAATTTATCATGTCATTGCTTAGGTGCTTGCTTAAGGTCATATAAGGATTTTTCTAATTTATATACCTTATGGTCATGTCTAGAAATAATAAATCATTCAGGCTGGTCCTTTTAAATTTCCTCATCCAAGTTACCACTCAAAAATGTTGTCTTAACATCCATCTGATTTGCAATCAAGTTATGCATAGCAGCAATAGCAAATTGAACATGGATCAAAGCTATTCTAGTGACAGGAGAATAAGTATCGAAAAAATCTATATTTTCTCTTTGCTTAAATCCCCTAGCTATAAGTCTTGCTTTGTATTTTTCTACAGAACCATCAGCCTTTATTTTTCTTTTTAGTACCTATTTACAACCAATAGACTTACATCCAGAAGGCAAATCAACAAGTTTTTCACGTTTTATTAGATTGCAAAGAATCCATTTCATCATTCACAGCTTCTTGCCAAAAATCAGAATCAATATATTTATATGCATCTTCTAAAGAAGTAGGATCTCCTTTTAAAGTAAAAGCATAAAAATCACACCCAAAATCTTTGGATATTTTAGGTCTTACACTTCTTCGTAACTCAATTTCAGTATTAGATAGTTCTTTACGCTTAGACAACATAGGCTCATTAGCAACATCATTTTCTATAGAACCCCCACTAGTTTTAGATTTAAACGGAAACTTGTCCTCAAAGAAATCAGCGTCAAGTGATTTAATAATCACTTTATTTTTAATATCAAAGAACCTGTATGCCTTGCTATTTAATGCATATCCAATAAAAACACGTTCATATGCTCTACTTGCTAGTTTAGATGTTTTAGGATTTGGTATTTGCACATAAGCCAAACAACCCTATATTCTAAAATATGAAACATTTGGTTTTCTATTTAGCCACAATTCAATAGGTGAAACACCAGTTTTTGAATTAGGCACTCTATTCAAAACATAGCAACTAGTTAGGAGAATTTCTCCCCACTAAAGAAAAGATGCACCAGAATTCAACAAGGTAGCTACAACAAGCTCAAAAAGTGTTCTATTTTTTCGTTCATCTTTTGCATTCATTTTTGGATAATAAGGTGCAGTTACTTCATGAAAAATTTTGAGTGTTTCATACAACTTATTAAATTCCATAGAGTTATATTTTGTGTCTCTATCACTATGAAATTTCTTAATTCTTTTCCTAAACCAATTTTGTATTTCATTCATAAACACTCTAAATATATCAAGAGCTTCACTTTTATAGCGCATCAAATAAACATAGATATAATTTGAACAATCATCTATAAAAGTAATAAAATATTTTTTCCTATTTCTGGTTAAAACAACATCATATTCACAAATATCATAATGAATCAAATCAAGAGGTTTGGATTCTCGTTCTATAGATTTGTATGAAGTCTTGGTTATTTTGGCTTGACTGCATGATTCGCATTTGTCATAGTCCTCCAGTTGTACTTTAGGAATAATACTTACATTACTCATATTTTTAATTAGCCTTTTATTAACATGACAAAGTCTAGCATGTTAAACATTAAAAGTACTAACAATATAAGAAAAGGATACAATTTTATTTATCTCAACATTCATCTTGAATATACCATCATAAGCATAACCCTTACCAACAAATGATACATTTTTGGTGATGATATACTGATCAAAACCAATGTTTTAAACAAACCCAGCCTAGTTAAGTAGAAAACTAGAAACAAGATTTTTCCTCATTTTTGGAGTCTGCAAGACATCTTTTAAAAGGAATGTCTTTCCAGAAGTAAACTTCAATTCCACAATTCCACTTCCAGCCACCTTCATGGTGTGAGAATCACCCAATAACACTTTCACATCATTGACTTTAGAATAAGTCTTGAACAAGGAACGATCGTGGCAAACATGGCGAGCTGCACTTGAATTTGCCGACCTCCCTTCAGAACCAGAAATTATATTGATTTCAATAATCATAGCCACAAATGGCTCCTCCTCAATCACATTAACCTGAACTGTAGGATGACGATTCCTACAATTTTGAGCCATGTGACCAAGTTTGTTGCAAGCATAACACATAAACTGATTGTCATTATGTGTTTGCTGCCTTAAAGGGGGTCCATTGTTGTTCCTGTCCTGGTTTTGGTTATTCCTATTCTTATTCTGGTTATACCTTTGGTTCTGATTTGGTTGTGGTTTAGCTTCATATTCTTTCTGTTTGGCTTCAAGTGTGCTGGAGTTTTATTGTTGTTGTTTGAAACAACAAAAACATCCTCCTTTGAATTTTGTTTCCAAGCTTCTTCCATAACCCTGAGTTTAAAGATCAGGCTTTCCATTGAAAACTCCTTCGAGTTGTAGCGCGATCCTTCTTGAAATTATTCCAACTTGGTAGTAGTTTGTCAATCATCACAGCAACCTGAAACTGTTCATCAATCTGCATACCTTTAGACAAAATTTCATGAGTAATTTTTTGGAGTTCATGAGATTGGGAAACAATAGATTTTTTTCCAACCATTTAATACTTCATATAACGACCAACAACATATTTCTTTGACCCAGCCTCTTTAGTATTATATTTCTTTAGCAAAGCATCCCAAACATCCTAGTAGTCTTAAACGAAGAATAATAATAATACAGTTCATCACCTAGAGCATTCAAAATAAAATTCTTGCACATAAAGTCATTATATTCCCAATTTTCAATTTCTTCTGTGTTTTTAGCAGTAGGCGGATCAACTTGTCCAGGCTTAGTTGTAGTGAGAGAAAAAGTAACCTTTTTGTAGTAATATAAACAAATATCTTACTTTCCTATCCCTTAAAATATAGGCCCTCAACTTGAAAGGTTTGTTGTTGTTGTTATCAGTATTAGTAATAGACTTATTTTCAATCTCTATGGTAGAACCAAAAAAAAAATCATCTTAAAAATTGTAGAAGATAGTACCTCAAAATCAGAAAAAAAAAAATTTGAACAAACTTGAGAATTGTGGGTTTAGTCACAAATTAGGTCGTTCTCTTTAAGATGATTTGTGACTTTGCCTCATTCTGTGCAAACAGTGTATCAATAACGTTGCCCCTAGGATAAAACAGCCCAAAAATTCTATCTATATCAGTATTCTTTGCACATGAGAACATTATTTGAATTTGCAGTGTATTTTCTCTATCTTTATTTTTCATAAAAAAATAAAAAATTAGATGGACTCTCAAAGAGAGTTTCCCATGATTTTATATTAAAAGAATATAAATGTGAACGTTAAGTTTTCCTCAAATTAAGGAAACATTATCTTTAATTTTGGAGAAAATCATAGACACAATAATCTCTGTTATTGACCAAATCAATGACCAAATTAAAAAAATGAAAACAATAAATAAATTGAATTCAAAAATAATGAATAAATAAATAAATAAATAAAATGAAGTTAGTTTAAAAAGTAGGTCCCAAGAGATACATGAAGATACATGAAACTTCTTTTAAATATATATTAAAACATCAACATATATCATTATCTAGTGAGATGCCAAGGCATTGTAAACATTGTGTGCTTCGTTGCAAGTTCTATGATCAATTTTATATCTCCAATTAAACTTTTGTTTAGAAGAAGAATTATTGGTGCAGGAAGAATTGAACTTTTATACATTTGGTATACCATATTTCTCCCTCTCCCAAATTTATATCTCTAATAATATCGGTAAAATCAACGCCCACCCTCCCCCCTAAAAAAAACAAAAACAAAGTGACATGAATATTAAGGGTGCAGACGGGTCAAGTTGGTTCGAGTTTGAATTTTTTTTTCAAGTAAACCCAAACCGATCGGGTTGGTTCGGGTTGGATAGTTAGATTGTTCAAATTTACAAACAGAGAGGGGAGAGAGGATTATATTGACGAGAATGAAACTCACAAATCAAACCTGTGAAATGAAAGTCAAGCATCTCAATAACGATTATATTGACAAGATTCATAACTAAAAATCAAACCAATGTATCTACAATATACAAATTATCACTCACAAATCAACATGATTCATGTTTCCAATGAACAACAAGAAAAGCTTGTTTGTATCACAGAGATTCAAGAATTAAATAAGGAACGCTATACCAGAAATTGAACTAATTTGGCTTTAAACAAGTTTTTTTTTTTTACCATATTTCAAACCCAAATAAGTTAAGTTATCAGCAAACTAAAATCATAACTAATAAAAATAAAAAAGGATAAAAGAAAATAAAATGGAAAAAAAGGAAACAGAGGGGAGGGGTTCTATGGATCTGGCGACGCAGTGCAGACTGCGCGCAGAGGTTGCGGCTGGAAGGGTGGTTGCACGATGCCACAGCGTAGTGGCTGTGCAGGGGAAGAATACGATGGTGACGTGTGGCGGCTCAAGTGATTGAGAGGTTTGGTTGCAGATCTGGTCACTGTGTTCCGGTACGGCAGCGCAGTAGCCGGATCTGGGTTAGTTGGCTTGTGGATCTAGTGGTTGGGTCGTGGATCTGGGTGAGAGAAGTGGTGGATCTAGGTGGTGGCGCAACTTGAGTTGAAGCTGGCAGTGGCTGGGTCGCGGCCATGGGTGGTGGTTTGTGTGCAGAGGCGTCGGCGTGGATATGGCTTGTGGCAGAAGGGGGTTGGTCCAACAGTGGTGGAAGTATGATGAGTTGGTGGGTTGCAATGGTGGTAGAGGAAGGTGGTAACGTGGTGGCCAAAGTTACTGGTGGCGTGGTGGCGCAAACAAAGATGGCAAGGCAATGAGGAGGGCTAGGGTTTAGGAATGTGGAAGAAGAAGGAAATCAGAAATGAAAGTGAAGGAAGAGGAATTGAGATATCAGAAATGTGAAATAAAAGTGAACTTAAGTGATGTAAAATGTTGGCACAAAACGACAGTGTTTAATTTTGGATCATCGGGTCGAGTTCACAGGTTGTATTTGTGAACCCGTCACCCAAACCAACCATTGATCGAGTTATTTGGATTTGACCTGATGACCCGAACCAACTCAAAAATATAAAGTTGAGTTGAGTCAGGTTGATCGGATTGGGTTGACCCATGTGCAACCCTAACGAAAATGAGAAGACCAAAGGCAGCTACTTTGCTTTCAAAAATAAAGTTGAGAATTTGAAGTCCCACTTGGCCAGCCATATCGTTTTGGTGATCTCATTCCTCCACGCAGCGTCCAAAAACTTTAGGTAAGTAGTCTCCGTGTTGAAAAATTCTTTAAAATGAGTATCTTAAAAGCAATCTACACAATCCTCTGGATGAACATGCTTGCCTTTGAAATCTTAGACATATCACTCTCATCTTTACCAGTATTACTAAAGTAACCTATCGTTACGAATAACTTTTAATTGATAATAAAGGGTTTGATTCTCTTTTATTGGCAATAAATGTATAATATATTAACTCAAATTTGCATCATAAATAAAAGGGTTTAATCATACTCACATAGAGGTAGCTCATACTTTAGTAAGTGCCAGCGTATTAATTTTTGTAGTTAATTTTTTATAATATAATCTGTGAGTATTTTTAAAATGATAACTTTTTTTATAATTAAATATATGCAAGTGCTTACATCTTAATATTTATAGTTAGATTTTTTCAATAGAATTTATGAACATTTTTTCAATGATAGGTTAGTTTTATAAATTGAATATTCATGCAATGCATTCCATTTTTCACTTTATTAAAAATTGTTTTCATTTTTTTTAATGATTGTATGCCCTTAATAGAGCTTTTTGAACAACATTTTTGCGTTATAGGTTATATTTCAGTGATTATACAAAGTTAAAATAAAATATAAAATAATCAATGAGCACTTTATATTGTCATCCATTTTCTTCATAAATATAATTCAGTCATTGAATTGAATATAAAAAATCCCCACCCTCTAACTAAATTTTAGATTTGTTTGAAGAAGTCCCAGTCAACATTTCGTGGGATTAATGCTAGATGGCTTAGAGGAGTTTTGTGATAAATTCTTGAGTATTCTTAGGGTAGGAAAAAGCTATTCTTTATATCATTTAATATATATCACCACAGTTATATTATTTAAAAAAGTGAGATAATGATTATCCGGATAATTGACACACTAAATGATACAAAATAATAACTTTTTCTTACTATAAGAGCATCTAATAATCTCTTAGAGTTTTAGAGAAAGTCACATTATCACATCAAGAAATTTTTGATTGCATATAAATATAATATATTATTTTTATATATATTTACAAAAAATTAGAGAAAAAATATAAATTTTTGTAATGAATAAATTTAATAAAACTTTTTTAATTTTTTATCTCTTATATATAAAGATAATATATTACATGTATTATATCTATATACACATAAAAATATATCTACCACATCTGCACTTGACATTTTTACATAGAGAGAATCATATCGGCACGTGACATGATGTGTCATTAAATGACTTAAAGGACGCATCATATGAAATTATGTAGCAATATATGCTGTTGACGAGGAGCCTTCTTATTATTGTATATAGATTAAAACCTTGAAGTACCTTAACCTTAGGGTATGTTGGCCAGATTTAAAGAGAATAAAAGGAAATGACTCGTAATAGAATGAATTAAAATAAAAAATGGAATATAGATATATATGCCACTCTTTTGTTCAATTATTTAATAAAGAAAGAGAATTGACTCACTGAAAATTATGTCATTATCTCATTAATTCCTTAATTTTAGAGGATAAAAGTGTAAGACTTTAATTAAGAAAGATAATTTATTATTCTATTTTATCTTTTAAAATAACTCTCAAACATATTTTTAATAAATTTTGCCATTATATTTTTTGTTATTCCCTTCTTTATCATCCTTCCAAATATAGCCTTAACAATACAACAACTAAATGGAGATTTATTATAACAGCAGAGGTTTCTTATTCTTAACCTCCTCTCATTTTATTAATAATAAATTAATTACAGACCATTAGAGCTGTAGCTCCACTTATTAGTTATAGTTCCTTGTTGAGGTGTCAAAGTTACCATCGATAAAGCTCCCGTTGCCATGGCCATGGAAAGTACCACAGTTATTTATAGTACGGCCACCGTAGTAGTTCGAGTTGTAATGCCTGTTACGGTCGCCTGAATAGGCGCCACTGTTGATCTTTGCACCGGTGAAATCGTGGTTCCCGTTGCCATGGTTGTTAAATGAGTTTACAGTGCCATTGTTCCCTTTGATTGCTTCCTCAGCCTCCAGAAGTGCAAGGAGGTTTCTGACCAGGCGACTTGCCATGCTGATCTTATTCCTAAAATTGCTATCTACCTTAATGTTACCAACTAACTAAGCCTACAATATATAGATGCAACGAAGGGAATTCAGTGCTTTGCTTGTTCACGCGAAGCTAAAATATAATATAATATTTTAGCAAAACACCATAAATTCGTTACTTGTGAGGACAGCCTAACTGTATCACTATGTGCCTGAATAAATTATTGATCACACACCCAATGGGGGCAGGGAATAGGAATATTTGGGGGGAAAAAACCATGGATAGGTTATCGTTTGGTTGGGAAAGAGTCTTGGAGAATATATCCATTTTCAAGTGTTGCGCATGCCTCAAGGCATTGTCCATCCACAAAACACAAGGTGCGCTTCGTAGCAATTTCTGTGATCAGTTTGTTTGCATTACAGCAGTTAGCAAAACGGCATTTAAAAATGAAAGGACCAAAGGCAAGTAGTTAGCTTTCTAAAAATAAAATTGAGAATTCGAAAGCCGATACCATTAGAATCCTTCTTTCCAATCGTGAGTGATATGATTTTGACATGGCTCAATAAGTCTCCTTGTTTGCAGCGAGCGAGCTCTGTTTGTTCTCGTCTTGCTTGTTACACATGCTGGTTTATTTGGTTTTTCCTTTACGATCTTAGGTTTTTTTTTTTTTTTAATTTATCAGAGTATCATTTCACCTGATAACTGAGAGACTAATATTTTAGGATATGGTGAGACACCTAAGCAGGAACCAATCCCGATGATTTTATTTCCATACACATGAATCTTGATATTAAATCTAAGACCACATGCTTAAAGGACCTGAGTCTAGAAATGTTCAAGGGATGGGTTGAGATGAGTTTAACCTGACTTAAACCTGATCTAATATGTTGATTGGGCCATTTCTTTGGACTTAGACCTAATCCGATTACGACCCAACATATGACGAGGTAAGGACCTGGTTAAATCGATATTTATATAAAACGCACTATATTAGATGTTATGCATAACTAAGTTATAAAATTTTAAATGTATAAAACTAAAATTAAGAGATATTTTACAATAAATATTATGAAACAAATTATGTTAATACAAAAATATTATCATGTTATGTAAAATGTATTAATTTAAGTTTAAAAGTCTTATAATTTATCACTAAATTTAATATATATATATATATATATATATATATATATATATATATATATATATATATATATATATATATATATTAGTTTTAAAGTATTATATTATACCAGGCTGGGCTGGACCGGACAAACTCAGAGTGTAATTCAAACTCGGTCTAAAAACACACTTGGTCAAATTTTAAGAATCCAAACTTGACTCAGTTAGTTTCAGATTGGGATAGATCATTAGATTAAGATGAGTCATGAATACTCTACTTAAGCTCCTTCCAATGAGACCAACAAACGTTCATATATTATGGTTTTCTTTCCTTTTTTTGGGCGTGAGTGTTTACTCCAAATTTCGTTTCTAAAGATTTAGTTTCTCTATTTATTTGGGCTTGGGTTGGGCTCTCTTTCTGTTTTTGTGTGTACCAAGTCAGGTACAATTTAGTAGTTGGTATAAATTAATAGAACTATTTTTTTTTGGTGGGTTTTTTGGGTAGACAAGCTTCCTTTTTCTAAAATAATAATAATAAAGCATAATAAAAATAAAAGAATACATCAAAAACAAAGAAAAATCAAATATGTTTTAGGATAAATAATATCCGAATTAATAAATTACATAGGTAAGAAAAAAGCAATAAATAAAAATAATGATATAAAAAAGGAAGTAAAAAATATATATAAAATAAGAAAACACATAATTTGAGTTATCTTGTTTGGTCTACTTGCACTTAGTTTATATTTGACCCAAAAAACGTAAAAAAAAAGTCCAAACAAAAACTAGCTCTAATTTTGTAAAACAAATTATTTTTTTTGAAACAATAAAATCTGTTTGATTTAAAGAGTAAAATAAATATTTTTAAAGTTATTATTAATTTTTTTAATCAATAAAGTTACTATTAATTTATCCAATTAACTTAAAATAAACTATTTTAGGGTGAATATATTAAAGTTGTTGTATGATTAAGTTTCTATCCTTCCTTGTATATCTCGAACATTATTCAGTTTTGTAAACCGATTTTCTTTTTAAAAAGAGTAAAATACTTAAACTTCTCATCTATTTGTCTAATTTTTCACATATCCCTTAGCTCTATTTTAAAAAGTTACACAAAACTGGCTTAATACTTACATATCCCTTGTATCTTAAAAAAAATACTACACATAAATCTAATTAAGCCTAAAAAAACATAAAATTGGCTAACAGAGTCATTAGTCAATCATTAATGATATTGAAAATGACATTTTTATCCTTAATTTTAATAAATATTACAAGCAACAATGATTAAATTAAAAAAATGTCATTATGAGTAGAAGTTAAATGGTAAAAATATTATTTTAAGCAAAAATCTTTGGTATTATGGCCTAGTGAAATTGAGGGTAAAATTGTTATTTAAAGGGCATTAATGGTTAACTAACGACTCTATAAGTCAATTTTAAACTTATTATGTTTAATTAAAATTATGTGTAACAATTTTTTTTCAAAATACAAGAGATGTCTGTATAAATGTTAAGGAGGTTTTATGTGACTTTTTAAGGTAGAGGGGGTGTACGTGAAATATTAGGCAAATAGATCGGTGATTGGATTTTTTTTTTTATAAACAAAAGTTTAAGGTGAGTGGCGGCTCTCCTTGTTTCAAGGTCAAGGCAAACTATCAATATCAACAAAAATTTATAACGAAATGACAAATCACTTACCATTAGGAGAACACCCGATTCAAACCCAAACCACAAATAAGTTGGAGTATTTTACTCTTTTAAAAATAATTTTGCCAATAATTTTCTTTAACTAATAAATGTTTGGTAGCGATTTCATTATTGTGATTATTTTCACTATTTCGTTAAAATCCTGCTTGTGATGTCATGAAAACAAAATAAAAAATAGAACTAGGGTCAATTGAAAACTTCGATATTAATGTTATTTTTTCCTCCATAAAGACTATATATACTTTTTGTTATAATGCATGCTATTATTTTAGACTCATTATTTTAGGGAAGATTTTACTTTACTACTATTATAACTTAAAGTAATATGATCAAAGACAAAAAATACTGCTTACTATCATTAATCCCAAGTTAACATAATTAATAAAGCTAATACTATTGGCCTTTTATTGATAATAAAGAGCCCCTTTATTTTGAATCACTTTTTATTGGTAATAAATGTATAATATTATTATGTACCAAAAAAAGTTATAATAATATTAACTCAAATTTCAATCGTAATTCATAAATAAAAAGACTTAATTTACGCACAAGAGGGAGCTCATATACTCTTGTAGTTGTAGGGAATAATAAGCCAATTAATACGTGGAACTGTGGAAGTGCTAAAACCTTAATAATAATATAACCCTAAAACCTTAACAATAATAGTATAACCTAAAAGGGAAATTTATTTATAGAAGATGTCTCTTCTTCTGTCAAGTAATTATTGATTACATTCCATTTGTGCTGTAGCTCCAGTTTCATTATTATAAAGTACCACATAATATAGTAGATCATATTGCGCAACATATAGATTTCAAATACCGTAGTTCCTTGTTGAGGCATCAAAGTTACCACCGATAATGCCCCCGTTACCTTGGCCAGTGAAGTTTCCACTGTTATTTATAACACTGCCACCACCACCGTAGTTGTAGGTGTGATGACTGTTACCATCGCCTGAATATGCGCCACTGTTGAACTTCGAATCAGTGTGACTTTGATTCCCATTGCCATAGTTGTTAAATGAGCTTACAACACCATTATTGGACTTTTCGGTTGCTTCCTCGGCCTCCAGAGCTGCGAGGAGGTTTCTTAGAGCACGACTTGTCGATGTCATGCTGATCTTACTCCTAAAATTGTTCTCTACGTTAGTGTTTTAGTACTTGGATCTCCATGATCTTGCCAGCTTACTAAGCCTACAATTTAAAGATGCAACCAACGGAATCCAGTTCTTTTTCCTTGGTCACGAAGCTATAATAGTTTTGATTGGATTCGTTTTGATTGGAAAGTAGCTTTTGAGTAAGGAAAATTATGCTTGCAGAACATTTTGCATATACTATTTTTATAAAGTTTAATTTTAATATATTATTAGTATAAAAAAGTTTTACACTCTAATGATGTTTTGTTATATTATTTAATAAATTTGATATCTCATGTGTAATCAAATTTATTAAATAATGTGGTAAAACATTATTTGATATAAATGTAAAATTATTTTACATTGATAATATATTTAAATTAAATTTATTTTTATATTAATTAATAATATGAAAATATTTTATTATATAGTAATCAATTATTGACACATTAATTAAACTCAACTAAGTTATTAATTACTTTTTTTATTGATAAAGTATACTTATCTAGCAGTGGTTAGTCACAGTAAAAATGACTCTGACTCTAGGAGAACTTTAGCTTAGGAATTTAAATTTTAGTATTATCACTTTAAAGAGAACTTTACATACTCAACATCACAACTTAAAATTGCATGAATAATTTATTACACCAAAAAAGAATTATATATACTTAATGAATTTTTAAACATTTACGATAAAATCAACAACTATAAAATATTTGACCACCTCCAATATAGAGCCGTTATTGACACCACGACAAAATAAAAAGAAAAAAGGCAATTAGTTTGCGTTTCTAAAAGAAAGTTGAGAATTCCATATTCTTTACTTTAACTTTTTTTGGTACAATAGAATTCCATATTCTATTCTATTAGAAACTTTCCTTCCAATATGCATAAAGTATTTCTTAATTATTATTATAAATATATATAAACTTTTATTTATTAGAAAAACATAAAATCAAACTCTACTCTAATTCCAAAATATTATCAAGCGTAATAGACTTTTTTTTATTTTAGATGTTAGCTTAATAATAATGATACTTTTGTGATTAAATATATCACTTTTATCTTTATTCAACTTAATTTATATTATTGAAAAAATAAAACACTCGTGTGAGTCCTCAACTATTTAAATTAAAGATTAAATTATATATACTAAATGAACACGTTACTGATATTTTTGTTTTATTTCTAAAATGTCGGGTTTTTTTGGATAGATTGCGCAGTAGTTAGTGTGTGTCTGTACAGACTGAATGTGCATAATTTTTCTTTTAATCCAAAAACATAAATCTTTAAAAAAAAATCACCAAAGTATAATGACGTACATATTTGAGAAATATTAATACTTTTTTAATGCCACTTTTGATTAGGTGGCTTTTTGTAAAAGTCAAAAAATTCTTTTCCATCAGCCATCCTAGTAACGGACTACCCGTACTTTATTTTGTTTTTAAATTTTTGCCAGTGTTGTAGTGTCGTGCTCGTGGTCACGTTTCCGGAACTAGAGATAGATAGCCAACAATTGTAAATTCTCATTTTTCTATTTATCAAGCACCTACTTTCTTTAAAAATTGAGCGGTTAGGTGAAGGTTTAAGGTTGGTTTTATGTCTCTAATACTATTCTTGTAGATGATTAAGTTTGATTTCTCTCTAAACTAAGTAAAATATTTAGAGACAATATTCTCATACGGTTTCTTATATAAGTTATGAAGACATATATTGAATAAAACGTCCGTTAAATTCAAGTAAGTCATGGTCATAATAATTTAATCATTTAGATAAAATTGTTACATAATTAATAAATAAATTAAGATAATTAGAAATTATGATAGTACCAGATAACGTCTTGGAAATTGGTGGTGGTCTCATATATAAGGTGAAAGATATATTAAAATGTTAATCAAATTTTATTTGAGATTTTCTTGTTTTTAGTCAAATTGAGTGGTGTTCAAGAAGACGACTTGTAAGTCATACTCAAAGATGAGTGAAAAGATGCTAGTAGTGAAAATAATTAAACCTCTTGTCACGTAACATACATGTCCAATGGAAGAGGGACGCTGGAATCATAAGAAGGGATGTTGGAGTTTCTCTAAATAAGTATCAAGACTAAGAAATTTTTATGAGTCAACTTATAAAATATATCGAACAAGTCTGTCAGAAACGTAAATGAAAATAGTCAAGATTTGGTTTATCCACATACATGCTTGGGTTTCAAGTGCCAAAGAAGCATTAATCCATTGCATTGGCATAAGTGTTTCACTATTGATGGAAGAAATGGAGGTGAAAAATGTATTTGTCATCCTTGACTTAGAAGCGTTAGTCATGACAAGCTCTAAATCATGAAGACCTTTTAAATAAAAAGTCGTTTGAACTCAAATCATGGTCATAATAATTTTATCATATAAATGAAGTGGTTATATAATTAATAAATAAACTAAGATAACAGCAAGATAAGATAAACAAAACCTTACAAAATAGATATAAATCCAAACTAAATCCTAGGATAATACAAGCTTAATTCTTGATCTATCAAGTCAAGTTATTCTTAAACTTTTTACTTTGAAACACTGTTATAGATATAAATTTATTGTTCAGCCTGCACTAAGAGCTTAAGACGGCATGTTTGGAATACAAATTCATTTTAAGCCTGTTAATTAGTTCTTGTACCATAGTCTCTATCAGTGGTAAAAACACCTTTAGCTTGAGACGGCATGTTTGGAATATAAAAGTTTAAGCTTTTATCAGAGTTTACTAGTTTTTAACTAAGAGAGAACAAGACCAACCTTAACAAGAGACTACCGGCTGGAATGATTAATTACATATGCAGACCCCCAAATGGGAAACTAATGACCCATATGAAAAATACAACTGGAACTGATGAGCAAATTAACAGTGGTTTAGAATCTATACAACCATATTTATGGAGGAATTGAAAGACCATGCACAAACACGATGAAAAAAATCAACATTTCAGGAATCATAGAACTAGAAGAGAGGCGGCAAATTAATTAAACAGAGTGTAGTATGTGAATAACAGTTAATTTATATTATTGAGATAAGAAAAGAGGTGTTAGAACCTCGTGTTGTTAATAACAGACTATTATAGAGCAATATATTGCCCCAGTTCATTTAGCAGTACAATAGCACAATAGATCATGTAAAGTAGCTTATTAATCTGAAGTCCTTGTTGAGGAATCAAAGCTGCCAAAGATGATGGATCCGTTGCCATTGCCCTCAACATAACCAGTGTTGTTAATAAGACCCTTCAGGTTTTGTGTGCCGCTGCTGCTGAAAGAGTGAGTTGGCGAGTTGTGAGTTGGGGTGTTGTGGCGACGAACACCGGCGCTAGTGTTGCGATTGTGATTGCGGTTGCCGTTGCGACGTTGGGGTTGTGCTTCCACAGGATCCTCATCCAAGATGCGCAGCAACTGCGTTAATGAATCTGCCATCGTTAACTAGGCTATGTTTGATGCCCCGAAGGGAATGTAGTACGCTTCTATATAATATATAGCTAGGATGCCTTGCTTGGGGAGTAATAGTTGGGAGAATAAGCCAATGTTATCTAAATCGTAACCATTCACAAATATATCATCAATATTTAAATTAAAAAATAAAAATAAACACTTCTCGTGCTATTTACGTTATCTCCGTCCATAGAGGGTATAAAATGTCTTTCGTAGTTAGTGGGGCATGAGATTCCACCACGAAGAAAATTTTATTACATGTGAAGAGAATAATTTGACTGACGTTATCAAGGACAAATTAAGGAACCGTTTGGTTGGAGGAAATAAAAATGGGATGTAACATGAAAGTTGGAAAAAATAATACAACAACAATAATAATCAAGTCTTTTCTTATTAGGTGAGGTCGATTATATGGATTAAACGATGTCATTGTACCTTATCATAAATAAAGTCTTCAAAAATGTCATTCAAATTTAAATCTTTTTTAATCGTTTCACTTATAGTCTTTTTTGATCTCCCTCTACTTCTAGCTATTGAACTATCATTCACTTGATCTACTCTTCTTACAGAAACTTTTAATGGTCTTCTCTTTACATGTTTAAACCACCTAAGGCGAGATTCTCTCATCTTTGCTACCCTTACTTTCTCTCTAATGCATTCATTTATAATCTTATCTTGTCTTGTATGGCCACACATCCAGCGCAACATCCTCATATTAGCGACATTGATCTTATGCTCTTGCTGGTTTTAACCGCCTAACATTCAGCACCATACAAAGTGATAGGTTTTATAGTTATGCGATAAAATTTACCTTTAAGCTTGAGAGACACTTTTCTATCACAAAGCACTCATCCATTTCATCCATCCAGCTTGAATCATATGGTTTACATCTCTCTCTATCTCTCCATCATTTTGTATGATAGATCCAAGATACCTAAATTGTGTAACTTGTGGTATTGTATGGTCTCCAATATTTCACTGCTAAGTTAGTATTAGCACGCTTCTTACGCTCCTTAAGCTTAAGAGACACTTTTCTATCACAAATAACTTCCGAAACACTCCTCCATTTCATTCATCCAGCTTGAATCCTATGGTTTACATCTCCCTCTATCTCTCTATCATTTTGTATGATAGATCTAAGATACCTAAATTGTATGACTTGTAGTATGATATGGTCTCTAATTTTTACTGCTAAGCTAGTATTAACACGCTTCTTACTGAACTTACATTCTATATACTCCGTCTTAATCCTGCTTAGACGGAAGTCATATTCTTCCAAAGCTCATCTTTATAGCTCTAGCTTCCCATTTGTTTCCTTTATCGACTCTTCAACTAAGACTAAATCATCTGCAAAAAGTATGTATTGTGGCACTGGTCATTGGATATGCATAGTAAACACATCCAAGACCAAGGTAAAAAAGATAAGGACTCAAAGTTGACCCTTGATGCAGTCCTATAGTTATAGGAAAATCTTCTCTGACCTCACCCTGTGTTCTCACACTAGTTTTAACCCCATCATACATATCTTGGATTGCTCGAATATAAGCGATACAAACTCCTTTCTTCTTCAGAGCCTTCCACAAGACCTCTCTCGGTACCCTATCGTAGGCTTTTTTCAGATAAATGAAAACCATGTGTAAGTCTTTTTGCTTCCTCCGATACCTCTCCATCAATCTTCGTAAAAGATTGCTTCTATGGTTGACCTCCCAAGCATAAAACCAAATTGATTCTCTGAAATATGCGTCTCTTGTCTTAATCTCCGTTTAATTACTCTTTCTCATAACTTCATGGTATGACTCATGAGCTTAACCCCTCTATAATTTGCACAGCTTTATATATCTCCCTTGTTCTTATAAATAGTAATTAAAATGCTTCTCCTCTATTCATTTGACATTTTCTTAGACCTTATTATCTTGTTAAACATCTTTGTGAGTCAGCTTATACATTTCTCTCCTAGGCACTTCTATAACTAAACTTTCTAAATCCTCCCAAAATTTTATCTTGTAGTGCTCGTGTGACCCTACTTTAGGTGCATACGCACTGATAACATTAAAAGTTTCCTATTCCACAACAAACTTGAAAGCTATGATCCTATTTTCGAACTTTTTCACATCCACAACATTATTCTTCCAATTATTATATACTATTATGCCTATCTCATTTCTAGATTTTACTTTGTCGGTGTACTAAAGGCCTTTTCTCCAACCTACTTAATTTTTTGTAAGCACATAAAATTAATTCTCCTCTTAATAATCATGGTATCAACTATTTTCATTAAGTGTGCTTATATTCTAAGTTCCAAAATACATCATACTCTTGTAAACTAATTTCTTTACCCACATCCATTCATGAAAATATAGGAACTATTGTTTATTTTTCACTACACCTAGACGGCGATGCAGCGACTCTTACTCATTTGACACTGTATTTGAGCCATACAATGTGTTGCTTAGGAGCAACAACCTAACATTAACACAATTACATCGTTTATTCATGTCATAAACATCTGATAACATTTTACATTAGTTGTCGACTGCTTAACACAATCCTAAAAAAGTTATTTTCAGATTTAGCATTGTAGTTGTTGAAAAGGAACGTACAGAAATTCTTGCACGTCAAAACCCCATTCAACTTGAAATAAAAGTAAAACTACATTGCTTGTCAACCTAAAAGAATAGGGTTGCATCAGTTGCTTGACGTCATCATAAATTGCAATTCTATTCTTTGAGAATTAATTTTTCTGGTACTTTTTTTAAGGCTCTTATATCTTTCAGCATATATATTGTATCAATTATTTTTAATATTAATTATTATTAATGTATACATAATGGAAGATAATTGTGGCTTACATAGCTAATATGTTATAACTACGTTTCTTTTTTGTCTTACAAGGTTTTGTCACATTTTTTTACTATGTAATTAATATTTACTTGAGGCGCTAAAGCTGTACCTACTCCCTCACTACAAGTACTTTTTATCACGGGCTCGAATAAGATTCTCTCTCTGCTAGTTATGTCTATTGTGAGAACATGCTAGGATTCTTGATATATAGCTTGACCGGGACCAACCTAAGTATTTGGGTTGGGACTCGGGACCGAGCCTAAAAGTTGGACCGAAAAGATTTTTTTGAGCCTGGACTAGTTAGACTTCGGGTATTCTCGCTTAGCTTGATAGTTATAGGTATGATGCTCTGATTTGTTTTAATATATAATATTCAAATTTGACTTCTTACATCCGCCATGCTTTTAGGGCGACTCTAATATATACCGTTTAAAAGAAGATATATGGTATACTACTTAATTTAAGTCATTGATTTATTTATAAAATAAATCAATGACTTGAATCAATTACAAAAAATTTACTTAGCAGATTTTTTTTTTTATTTTTGTTTTTCTTTTTTTTAATTTTTTTAATTTTATATTTTTTACATATTACTACTACCATTGTCATTATCGCTTAGTAAGTCATTATACGCTACTTGCCAATCATTTCTAATTTTTTAAAGTTATATAATGATATAAATATTATCAATTAAATTTTATAAGATTTTTCAACAAACACATTTATAATTTTAGGAAAACCGATTAATTCTATTTTTTAAGTTGTATAATTATATAAATATTATCAATTAAAATTTATAAAATTTTTCAACAAACATAATTATAGTTTTAGAAAAATAATTTCAGATGTAAGTGATTATTTATAAAAAATATAAAAATTAATATAATTTTAACTGTTATTATTTATACAATTATTTAAATTTTAAAACATAAACAATGTCATTGGTGAACAGTGCACGCGAATGGTGAATAGTACTACCGGTGAACAACACACAGTGATGAACAGTATATATAAACAGTGCTGAGTGAATAGTGCACATGAAAAAGTATGCACATGAACAATACCAATATAAACAATATCGGCATGAATAATACCAGTGTGGACAATCCGATGATGAAAAAAAACTTGTAAAATTAATTTGTAAAAAAAAATAACTTGTAAAAAAAGACCTTACAACAATAGATAAAATTCAAAATGTATGATACACCCAAACTCAACAAGGTGCACCATAACACCCATATGGACTATTTACACATACATGAACAGAGTAGGAATTCCTATTCCAAAGTCCGAGCATTAGATTTAGTCGTAGACAACTGATCCATTGTTGTTCATAGAAATGCAGGTCTATTACATAATATGATTGGAAATTTACAACATAATTATTCAAAATGTATGATACACCCAAACTCAACAAGGTGCACCATAACACTCATATGGACTATTTACACATACATGAATAGAGTAGGAATTCCTATTCCAAAGTCCGAGCATTAGATTTAGTCGTAGACAACTGATCCATTGTTGTTCATAGAAATGCAGGTCTATTACATAATATGATTGGAAATTTACAACATAATTATTTATCATATAGATTATAGAAGGAAGGTTGGAAATTTTGAAGATAATTACAAAAGAATTCTGAGAATCTTGGACTATGGTCACCTTATATCTTCGGTTTGCTTGTCAATTTATTATCAAAGTGCTGTGAAGTGGGTTGCGTACATAATTAGTAACAGATATAAATGAATTTTGAAGTGGTTTAATTTACGAGAAATTCTTAAATAAGTAAAGTTTAATATATTATTTTTAAATATTTAAATTATTAATTAACATATGTAAAATTATTTTTAAAAATTAATACATTTTTATATATATAAAATAATAATTTAAATATATGTGATTGATAATGTCTACCAAAAATTACTCTTAATTTACATACTACCTACTCATCTACAAGGAATTAATGCAAAGTTATCCATGGCCAAAAATATATATATATTATTCTTACATTTGTCGTGTTATGTATACGGGTATATATGCTGTGGCATTACCGATATATGTTCATATATGATTCCTGATGCCTTTGTTTGGTACACTTCGTACTTGGAAATTGAAATAAGGATTTTCAAGCGACACAAATTTTCATTTTGTTCATTAATTCCACTTGCCGCAGAGAAAAATCTTCGATATACAAATTAAATATCATGCTTTCCTTAACTGTTTTTAAGCCTTGAGGTTAAAAACTTAAACAGTTTAAATTGTTCAGATTTTTTTTTATCTTTGACTGAGAGTATCCACCGCCGAAAAGGCACCATTTAAGGTGAGAATCCACCTCCCAACTTGGATTTTTTCTATACGCAAAGGCTGAGATTCGAATTTCTAACTACTTGTTTAAAGAAGGAGGGCCCCAACCAACTCACCTCAATTCAAATTGGTGTCCAGATTTTAATTAATCACACAATCTATAACCTTAAATTATTTATTTTCCAAATATAACAGGTCGAATTATTTGGATCCAGTTTTGAATTCTCTGCGTGATTATAAATTGCTGTAAATATATTTTTCACAAACATCAAAGAATAATACATTGTTTAAGTGTTTATTTGATGCACAAACATCATAAGGGCGACGCTACTTTTTTTGTCTTCACCTTTTGGAGCGCAACATAAAGCACATTAATTAGAAATTATACAAAGCTAATGAAAAAGATTTTCAAATCAGTGCAAAAATAAGGAAATCAATGATTCATTAATAGTGAAAATTTTTTTATATTATTAATGGATCAGAATTAAATCTAAACATATATTATACAGCTTTTTCTTTGGTGATGGCTGTTTTTTTTTTTTTGTAATGGTGATGGTTATATTTGATGGAAAATGCATTTTGTATTAGTAAATTTGACATTCTGTATAGACATTATATGTTGATGTAAATATTAATAGATATCAAAATATACTATATTTTAATATGAAATAAATATATCATATGTTAATATAAAATAAATATCAAATGAATATCAAAATCTTAATTTACAAATAATGTGATTATATTTTGACACGACAAATTGTGCCAACCCTCATTAGCCTACATGAATCCATTTTAGAAAGCCCGCCGTGAGCAAAAGAAAATCCGTCAAGTGCGCTAATGGTACCAGATAACAAAGTTTTTTTTTTAAAAGGTACAAGGGGGGAAGCCCTCTCTATTGGGACCAAATTAAGGAGAAGGGAAAGGGAAACCCACAGGATGAAACCCGCATCATACATGCAGGGGAGGGGGACACCTGTGATAAACCACTAGGCCAACCGCCTAGTACATATAGCAACAACAAAGTTCTTATTCTCAAGTGCTAGAACTCTTATTGTCAAAATATATCACACCAGTTTATCAATATATATATGTATATATATATATATATATATCGCACCAAGCATTCTACGTATACAATATAGATGACAACAACTGAGATTATTTATGCATTTCACATCTACATATATGGCGTTACTCCTTGAGTAACTTACTTACACCCTTAAGTCATTAAAGTTGATTGCTCTGGCCTGCGGTGTGGCCTGTTTGATTAGTCAGACCTTTTGTCCTTTGCTTCCCCCAATTGTAGCCATATATTGCAGCCAGGCGATTCCCTCCAGGCAGAGGAATTGGAAAGGGGCTAGGTGGCATTCTTGGATGCGTTTTTTGAGTTTCACCATCATCAATGCTATTATTTAGCATACCAACATGACCCTTGAGTGCATCCAGTTTCTGTTGAAGGTCAGCCATGGTGTATGCTGATTTTTATATATATATATGAAGTAATTTCTTTGTGACGTTCTCTCTCAGGTTGATGCCATTTAATAAGCTTATCAAAGATATCCTTTTATAGATGCAGAGGAGGAATATTAGTATCTCTATGCATAATACAAGCTCAAGAGGGAAGCATGGAATCTACAATTTGTTAATATTCTATCAAAGAAAGTTATTCTCGATGACTATAAAGTCATTTTCAGTTTGTTAAAAATTAAAACCCAGTTATTCTATCGATATCGTGCCAAGTCGATCATCTGGGATTATCGCTGGTAACTGGTGAAAGGAACACTTGGAGTTGGACAATAGAACATGCCAGAGATTTAATCTCTCTGGACTCGAATCAATCAGGGAAAACTGACGTATACCACTGATGCATTGCCTACTCTAGAATTGATAGAGTTTTGTTATTTCTACATATGATTTATACGCTCAACCCTTACACCTACTTTTTTGAAAAAAGAAAAAAGAAAAAATGGGTATGAGATAGTGTATTTCTCTCTTTTCTTTGAAAAATGTTAATCTCACACAATTTTTTTTTACGTTACTTTTTACATCACATATCAACAGTTATGTTTAAATAAAAGAAAAATATTCACTTATAAATATTCATCTTAATGATAAGTGACGTGAAAAAAATGATATAAAAAAATTGAAATTACATTTCATTTCCCAAAAATGTAAGTATAGTGATAGGGATTTAGCGTAAAAAGCTAAGTGTAAAAATAACAAAACTCATTGATAAAGAAAAATGATACACTATTTTGCTTCGATTAATTTTAAACTAATGTATAAATTTTCTTTAAGATTTATTGTTTGGTTATATAGATTAGTAACTGATGCGTTAGCCAAACAATATATATTATTAACAAAAATAAATTCTATATTGCTAATAAGTGTAAATTTCAGTGTTCATAAAGAGACACTCACGTTAATAAGAAGAAGAAGGGCGAGGGTTAGAGGGAGGACCCTAGGAAGATTTAAGGTATGGTACTGTTCAGTGTAATAGTGTGACGTAGGAAAAATATTTTGAACAACATTTTTTTGGGGTACATATTACGAACAACATATTATCTAAAGAGATTACACTTACATCTTTGTTATTAAATTTATTTTCAGTTTTGTATGATATCATATTAATTTTTTTAAAAAAATTATATTTAATTATTATTCGTATAACTTTTTTATATTTATTTTATTTCTCACAGTAAAATGTTTTTTACTTCTTTTTTGCGTGGATGTTGTTAAGTCACATATTCCTTCTTCTTTTTTTCCACTTTGACTTCCTTTTCTTATTGGACAAAGCTTCTTGCACATTATGTATATATACGCATCATATGTAATAGAATATGATATGCGTATAAATATGAATGTCACTTTATTCTTTGGCTTCTTCCATATTCTCCTACAAGAGACGTTAGTTTTGAGTATATTTAAAAAAAAAAACAACAACTAAAAGAATGTATATGTTTGGTTCAAAGTACAAATTGCAGAAGAGTAGATCAATAAACAAAATTGAGCCAAAAGCACTGTGTCTATAAACACAGTGCTGGAGGTCAACAAACAACAATCAACGAAGTTTTAGGTGTTCATAGGATAGGACGGGTTTAATTGACCTAAAATTGATTCAATATATTAATTAAGACATTTTTTTAGACATAGACTTGATTTGGTTATGAGTTGATTAATGATCGGGTCAGAACTAAGTTAACCCATTATTTAAACAAAATGTACAAATATAAACGTTATACATAATTATATCATAAGATTTTAGAAATAAAAAATAAAAAATAAATGTAAGGAATAATACAAAAGTATACAAATATCAATACAAATAAATTATTATATATTTATACAAAAATATTAATTTATATTTATAAGTCTTATAATTTATAGTTAATTTAAAAAAATTATAAATTCATTAAGTATTATATGACATAGAACTAATTCATGTTAACTCGAAATGTGACTTGCCAAATCGAATTTTAAAAATTCAAACTCCACACGGACGGGTCACTCTGCCAAAAGCAATGTGCCCGAAGACTTTGAAGTAAAACTCAGCAAGCTCGAAATAAGAAAAACCTAAAAAATTAAACTGTGGCTGCTGGGATTCGAGCCCAGGTCTCCACGGCCACAACGTGGAATTCTTACCACTAAACTACAGCCACTCATTTGAAGGTAAGGGTTCGTAAATATAGAATTTACTTTAATATGACAATAGGTGAATTCATGTATACAGTGTACCTAATCTAATTCAATTGGAAAGTCATACAAAATAAATTGTTTTGACTAATTGATGTAATATATTTTAACTTCTCAATTCTATTAATTTATTCCAAAAGTTTTATAAAAACATCAACCTTTTAAGTTTGATAACTATGGTTTACAAGTGAAGTTTGCAATCAAAATTTATCAAATTGAAATAAATTCTTTATTATAAAATGTAGGTATCAATTAAATTGTATATGTAATAAACATATAGAATGGTAACCTAAATATAATTCGCCTGAGTGATACTTTGCCTATTGTGATTAACTATTAAGTGACAATTTTTAAATTATAGGTGAACAGAAGGTCAATAACCCTTAAACTACAATATAATTTAACCTGCAAAAAAAAAAAACGAGTATTAATTCACAACACTGAATAACTCTGTTTTTATTATAATAATAATTATATTATTATAACTCTTTGTAACCCTCAGCTTTATTATTTTTGAAAGAAGAATTGCTTGAAACTTATCCCGATACATATTTTATTTTCAAAAAAATGAGAAGTGATGAAAGAAACTAGTGAATCAAGTGGAAATTTACAGTATGATGAAACCAAATCAACAAAGTAAAGCAGGAACCATAGGCATTATTTTTAGTACAGCAAAATACCGCACAAACTGCTTTAAAACTTGATAGTAAACACAGGTCAACACCATTAACCAAACAGGTCCAAGACATCTGTGTCTGCCAAACACTAGTGACGAGAAGTGCACATGGGATGATACATTGACATTGATATAGGACAGATTTCAGGAGGACTAGGATTGGATAATATGAAACAAAAATCTTGCATTTGCCATCAAAGGAATTTCCAGACAGAAACAGTGATAATTGGTGTTCCCTTCCACCCAATAAGAAGGCAATGCCTATTCATATCAAATGTCACAGAACTTCCACAAGGAAATCTTTTAGCCACCAGATCAGCTTGGTATAAAGATAACATGCTCAATTCTGTCTCCACCATTCCAAACCGAGAGAAAAATGCCCTCCAAACATCAATCTTTACATTTCTAGTAGTTCTTTCTGCTCCTTCAGTAGTCACAATATTCCTGATTGAATGACCGAAATATTGTGATTCTGTAATCATTCGGTTCAGGTCATTGTGTTTCATACAAGTCTCGAGGCAGTCAAAGAATACACTGAAGTAGAAAAGAGCTTCAATGAAACGTTTTACAAAAGATGTAGAATTGTGGTTTGCTTCAATTTCAGCTACCACCATTACACTGGGTCGTATGGTTCTAATTACTTTCATAATAGTTTCAAGCTGGTCTGGTTGTTGAATCATGTTCCTCAGTGCAAACTTAGAGAAAACTGCAATTGTTTCCTCAGGGTCTATTTCAAAAAGATCTTCACTGAGATGTAGCATGTCTGATACCATAACTATATTGAAGGAGAAGGGTATGTTCAAGCTCTGTGCATAATCCTTCAATCTCTTACCAGTGTCCTCAATTATATGCTTTGAAGTGTCTCCACTTCCAACAGCTGTTATCTTTAGAAGCTCAACTGGACATTCATGTCTAGACTTAACGGCATGCATCAGGATCGTCCACATTGCACCCTTTCTGATTTCAAGATCAATAACGTGAATCTTCTTTGCCCCAGCTACATTTTCTATAATAGCTTGCATTGCAGTGAAGATTGTGACCTGACAGAACGGAAGCTCTTCATAAAATGCAAAAAGAGTGGGATTTAGACCCTTCATTTCCTCTGCAGGATCAAATGATGACTGCATCTTTTGCAAATCCTTGGATGAAACTCTTCCTGTTTCTCTATCTATCCTCTGGCGAAGAGCTTCAGCAAAATAATAAACAACACGCTTAACAGGACTCCCAGTCCTGGAAGACAAAGAATCACAAAGACTTAGCAATTTCCTAGCACGTTCAAACTGTTGATACCCTACTTTCTCAGCAGAAGCCAAGAGGTATACAGCAAGTTCCACATCCTCTTTTTCTTCATCAGAGAGTCCAGAGAAAGAAAAACCAAAAGGGTGACTTACCAAGAAATCCAATCCTGCTGCTGATTCTGAAGATGATGATTGGATGAACCTTGTTCCAGCAATCCTCATGACATCTTCAGTTGACAGCTTTCTCCCAACTTCATTTGTGACTGCTGCAATATCATCAACTGGCTGCATGATTTTTCCTTCATCACATAACCTCTTGAAGCCCTTGCCGTGGTTCTTCAAGAGCTCAAGTGAGGCTAAAGGAGTTGAGAATTGCTTGTCCCTTGTGAGTTCACCAAGTGGAACCATGGTGTGATATTGTTCATCAAGTTTGATGATATCCCCCAGGTCAGTTTGGAGTGGTGGAGAGACCATGTCTAACTGTAGGTTATTCAATGGTCCATAATCCAGATATGATTGTTGCTGGTGATACTTTTGTTGATCAGTGGATAAGAGGTATCCTTCTTCTGGTGGATCATCTGGTAAGAACCCAAAACTTGAGCAAAGGGAGTCAATTCCCCCTGACTCTCCCCAATCTTCTGCTCCAGAAAATAGAACACTTTTTTCCACTTCATTTAGTCCATCTGTAGCCCAGAAAATATTATTGGATGAACTATATTTGTCCTCAACACTGAAACTGAACTCATTGAAAGGGTACAAGTCTTCCATCACAAATTGAAACAAACTTATCTTCAGTACAATTTCAAACTAAGTTCTTTATGTAATCAATTCTCTATATAACAAGAACAATAAGATTATTAGTCATTGTCATAAGTTATTTTCGTTTATATGAACCCGTGTTGATTAAGTTTTAGAGTGTAGTTTTATGATTATTTTAATGTAAAATTGACTAGCTCTTACACAAAGATCCATCTAGTACAGTTTACATTGATGTTGTCACGTTGATGAGTCGATGTGATCAAGGTGGCCTGCATACAGAAAGGCAGTTGTTTATAAAAACGAAGCTAAAATTGATTAAAATTCAATAAGTTGCATAATTTCGTTTATATGTATATATATATATATATGATCCAGACAATTCCTAAGAAGTTCAGCCAAGAATCTAGAAGCCAGCAAAAAGTTAAAACAAAGATGGCGTAAGTAATGACCGAAAAATAAAGATGGCGTAAGTATAACAGACAAAACAAAGTAAATATATAAATAGATTTAATTTTGATTTTAAAATTTAAAACAATTATTGAAAATAAGAATTTGGTTTTTATATTAATATGTCATCTTTTTTATTTATTAATTTTCACTATAAAAAACTTAACGTATTTGATTTAGTAAATAATTTAAAATAAAGAATTATACAAAAATACAAGAGTTACTATCGTACAACAAAAATTCAAAAGAAAAACGAAGAAAAAAAGGTAAAATATACTTCAGGACCAAGTACTCAACCAAGCAGCAGCTCCCAAGATTTTGTACTGACTGCGGAATTGCTTTCGTTTATTCATTATTCAATCATGGCAAGTCTGTGTCTGTTGATATTAAATTACTAAAAATTTAATACATAAATTCAATTATTTTAATAGTAGTATATCGTGCTCGAGCTAACTTGGTCTTACACCCAAAATAGAATTTATTATTTATTTATCTAATCTAATACGATTCAATTAAATAATAAAATTATCATTTCAAAATCAAAATCTACATAAAACCGACATGCACTGTCCCCCCAATATTTTCCCCACCCTTTGGTAGTAGTAGTAGTCATCAAAACACAAAATGTTAGATATCTATAATCCTTATGGAGAGAAATGCATTGTTTCTCATGAATTTATCACTTGTAGACAAATTTCAATATCAAATGCCTTGTTCACATTATAATCACAAGAAACGTACATTCTTTTCTCACTTTTATATTCTTTTCAAACCCACATTGTAATTGGAGTCTAGAACTAGGTTTGCTTTACATTTTTCTGGGGTCATTGTAATTGAAGCCTAGAGTTGGGTTTGCTTCACCTTTGGCAGCGGTGGACTAGTCTCTTTTGCCATTTATAATGCAGTAAATTAGAAGACAATTCAAGTAGGTTAGGGCTGGTAGTAAGTTAGGTTTGCATGCAGAGCGATCCCTATTAAGATTCTCTTAGTAATAAGAGGTTTCAAGTTTGGATTCCACTTGTAAAAAGAAAATCACTTAAAGAAGAGTCATTCTCAAGTTATTCTCGACTCTAGTAATAACACACTTTACCACCATTTTTAATACCAAAAAAGAAAGTAGAAGATTTCAGGCTTAAAAATTGTTACTTATTAGGACTAATCTTGTTTATGTGGGTTAAATTTAGTGTTTATAATGAATTTTCCCCAATATTTTCATCCAAGCTGAGAATCAAGATTCAGAATTAGATGATTTAACAATAAATATTTTTTTTAATCAAAAGACTGTAAAATTGTCTCATAATACTAATTTTTCTAAGAAGTGATCACAAGCGAATGAATTAAGTAAAAGAAAGACATGTAAACAACTAACGAATAAGTTCCATTCTCTAAAATTAACTTCGCTATTTGTTTGTTTGTTTATTACTCGTACGTCTACAACATAAAAAATTTTGATTTTTTTTCTGGATGAAACAAAAACTCAGATGAATGGAGCATTGGTTCCCAACTCAAGTTATATTCAAATGCTTAAGATTTTGGTAAGTAGCAGTATTCCTCAACTCTCTTAGTTTTCAGTTGTAGTATACTCCTTTTCTAGGAAATACCAAACATGCTAAAGTATTTTACGCTGCAAATGGTCTAGCCGAACAAGATGGGCATGCTTTGACCATTTTATATATTCAAACCAAGGTTTTATCAAACAAAATTTCAGACATTTGCAAGGCTCATGTTCCAAAACTCAACTTCATGCTCAAGAACACGTAGCAACACAACTTCAACTTCTTTGAGCTCGTAGTCAGAAGCCTTTTGTAAGCGCCGATTCGCAATCTTTTGCAGGAATTGGCAATACAGACCAAAACCCTCAGTGCCCCATATTGTACAAGTCTCCTTCAGTTCCGCTGGGGTTTTGGAGCCTTCTTCAAGATAGTGGGCAAAGCTCTCTTGATACACTGCTTCAATGGCCCAAAATGCTGTAATAGCCACAGTATATTCCACATCTGGACTTGTTAAATTCTCCAGAAATCTGTCACAGCATATGCATATTATTCCCTGCTTTAAACAGTTTCAGTATATACTGTGATTCCACGGGAGGAGCTCTGGTTCAGGGTTGCTGGGTCGTGGGTGGTGGAACAGCGACAAACGATGACAATGCTGGTTCGGGTTGCAAGGGTAGTGGTGGCGGAGCGGTGGTGGTCCTGAGGCAGAGATGGGTGGTGGTGGTTCGGTGGCCATGGAGTTGGACGGCGGAGATGGGTGGTGACGTAGGGAGGTTCAGACGGCAGAGCAAAGGGGTGTGGTTGTTTGGGTCTGAGAAGCAGTGGGTGGGTCGTGAGGTTGGACCGCCGACGACGGAGCAGGTGAGGAAACGGTGGGTATGTGCAGTTGTTCGTGGTGGTTTGATGGGGAAGTTGCCATCGATGACTGGAGCAGAGATGGCAGCCTAGGGTGTAAGGGATTGGCGGAAAAGGTGTTGGGTTCGGTGGCCATGGAGTTGGATGGCGGAGATCCGTGGTGGTGGTTCGGTGGCCATGGACTTGGACGGCGGAGATGGGTGGTTCGGTTTCCAACGTTTAAAAAAAAAAAACCTGATTGGTCCAGTTTCAAGTCTTCTATTTCAGTCATTAATCTCATTTATTTCATAATCAATGGTTGAGATTGAAGGGTGAAATAGACGCCGCCTTATATCATATGACAGTATGACTGCTATGTTTCATTTTAGCATTATGAATATTAGGCTTACTTCTATTTTTTGCTACAAAATAAACCGATGTTTGTCAAAGGCCTATGTGATGCCGAAGTTACATATCTTAGGTCTCTTGTTCCAAATTAAACCTTTGGGGGGCAACTATTTTCCTGGGCAATCAAAATTTTTCTTCAGTCTCCATCAGCTCTAATCCCATCATCAAAACAAAATTTTAAAGGCAATAGTAAAGAATGCATGAATAGTGTATGATGATGATGATTTATAAACCTCACCCGCAGTAGTAATCTTGTTGGCTTCTTTATACAAATGGTGCAAACGCTCTGACAAATAAGTAATCTTGTGTTTGTGCCTGCATAACATGCATGAAAGAATTACGTTTTTGTGACAACTGCTTTTTAGTTCTTAAATTAGGTTCAAAAGTTTGCTTGGTAACATGAACAGAGCTAAAGCCTCAAACAGTTTATTCAAGACTCTGTTAGTGTCAAACCATTAAATCAAATAAAGATGAATTGAGTCATATAACAACCACTTAATTGAAAACTGCAAGCATTTCTTCACAGAGAGCAACTCAACATAATGTATCATATAATAATGTGATTCAACCTGAACTGAATTTTTTTTTTTTTCACAAACAAATTCAGAAACCCATCTGAGAAAAGAAACAAAGAACTGAGAAAGAGGAAAGGGTAGCGCTAACTTATACCAGCCATGTTTTGAAGGAAGCAATGTGGATGGTTACATCACGAATGCTGAGAAGCAGAGGGTGACGGTGCTTCCTCAACCATGCCTCTGTCATCCCGATCTTCTTCTCCTCAGCTATTACCTTTTCCTCCATGTTCTCGCTTACTCTCGCTACTTCTCAGTTTTGCTTGGGCTGGGTGGAGTCAGTGTGTGGACACAGCATCAGTGATTAATTAATATACGTGGCGGTCGTGGTTGAGAGGCCCACCAGGGTGGGCTAACTTTTACTCAAACTATATGTACGTGGCTGTTGTGCCATTGAGAGTCCCATGCACCACCACATCTGGGGTTTTAGATGGGCTTTCATGAGCTAAGGCTTTCTGAGTGTCCAATCCATGGTTAACAAACGAATGCAAGTGAGGCCTGTTAATTAAGCCCAAAATGAGAACTACACATTAGGCCTGATGTTTGAGGCGATAAAGGCCATCAAAGCTAATAAGTCATCCAATGAATCCAAAAAAAAAAAGCAGCCTGCGTTTAAGATGGACCTACTAAGAAGAGGTCTATGGGTCGTCCCTTTATTTTAACCCCTCAAACCCAAAACCTCCCATAACTCAAACATCAAAACCAACCTATGACTTAGTCTAACCGGATAGCTCAAATCTGTAAGCCTGTAGAGAAGAAGAACACCAATTAGCTTTAGAAGCACACCAAAAACAAAAAAATAAATGATATCCCATTAGGAAAAACAATCAAAGAAAGACCCAAAAAGAAAGAAAAACAATCAGTGAGAGAAATCAGGTGCTGGCGGGGACGGTTCTAGGCACAGCAAATACTTTTTGAATCACACTATTCATAACCTATAATAGCAAATACTTTTTTTTTAATTTTAAAATTTGCTATTATAGGTTATGGATTGGTCTAACCTCGGAATAAAAAATATATAAGTGATAGATGAGTAGATAGATGTAAGAAGCAGAATAGCGCACAGCGCATAGTGCACCACACTGAGCAATAATTAACAATGGTGGCATCTAGGGACCCAATGTCGACATACTAGACTCATAAAATCAGTAAGCTATGGAACCTGAGTTATTGCCCTTGTTGGATCTTAATTTTTGTATGTTTGCATAATTTAATGCTTTTTTCTTGTTTTTTATTTACAGGTGTTCTCTTTCATGAGATGATTGTTTTGTTAGTCTGATGCAAATAGTTTTTTGGGTTTTAAAAGAAACTTCAGTGCAGGTAAATGAAAAACAAATGAGATAAATTATGCATATGCTTTGAGTACCCTGTTTTAGTTTTTAAATGGCTTAATTGCTGTAAATTTCTTGCACAATTCGTCAGTTAATCATCAACCCAATTGAATTATGACACTTCGAGATGCTAAATATTATGCCAGTGACAGGTAGCTGAATTATCTGAGTGTGCTACTGTGCTCTGAAAAATGCTTCAATATTTCGATGCTACAGTGTCAATACTCAATACCCTCTTTTCCTTTTTTTTTTTTTCTCTTTCAAATTTTTGAAATTCTAGGTGCTTACAATATTTAGATGTTATTCAGAATATCAGTGAAGAATGTTGCCATATCTCCTACCTCTGAGCTCTCTATCATGACATTTTACACTATTAGTGATGAGCTGAATCAGCTGATATAATAAGAATGCTGTGCGGGTCATAATGCTCAACTTGGAAAGAACCGCATGTCTATGAGCAGTGTTCCTATGTCAGTAGCGTTCTTCCTAACAGGAATCCAACACAGCTACACTCCATTGTCATTTCCTTTTGTTTTTGTGTTTTTTCCATTATCAATATTCGCTTATTTATTTCTTCATTGTAAACGATTTTTAACGTAGAACAGTTATAATAATATCTTGTCCTATTCGGATGTTGAGTAAGAAAGAACAGCTTTCTTAGGTGACCTTGTCTTGTAGTGCCGCACTGCCGCATGCACTTGATCATTATTTTAAAAGAGAAAAACAGCAAATGGGGCTTTTACATCAAGTTGGCCCCACTTGGAAGTCGCCATCACATAATGCTAACCTCTCAACAGAAGAGTCTTGCATTGCACTTATAAATTGGCATTGAAGGGTGTTGTGAAACTGGAATTCAGGGAAGAGAAGCAAGTCCTTGTGAACCTACCTTTGTGCAAGTCAATCATACAAGAATGGACTACCAGCAAGAGCTGATAGTAGGAAAGGTATGTGAAATCTATGACAACATCTCTAAGTTAGAAAACCTCAATCCCTCCAAGCATGTCAATGCCCTCTTTACCCAGCTAGTAACCACTTGCACCTCCCCATGTCCTATAGATGTTACTAAGCTGTGCAAAGAAGTTAGGAAAACTATAGCTAAGCTAATCAGACTTTGTGGGAAAGCTGAGGGACTCCTTGAAAGCCATTACTCTACTCTCATAGGATCTTATGAGAATCCATTAAACCACATCAAACTCTTCCCTTACTACTCCAATTACCTCAAACTTACCCATTTGGAATTCACCATGCTCACAAGACACTGCACTCAAGTTCCCACCCAACTTGCCTTTGTTGGCTCTGGTCCCCTTCCTCTTACCTCCATCATGTTGGCCACCTATTACCTGAGGCACACATGCTTTCACAACTATGACTTGGATTCATTGGCAAATTCCAAAGCTTATGACTTGATCTCATCAGACCCTGACTTGTCAAAGCGAATGTTCTTCCACACTGCTAATATTGTAGAAGTGACAAATGACCTTAAGGAGTATAACGTGGTCTACTTGGCAGCACTGGTAGGCATGGACCAGAATGAGAAAGCAAAAGTCATCAATCACTTGGCTAAACACATGGCTCCGGGAGCTATTCTGCTGCTAAGGAGTGCAGATGGAGCTCGAGCGTTCCTCTATCCAGTTGTTGATCCTTCTGATCTCAAAGGCTTTGAAGTTCTATCAGTTTTTCACCCAACTGATGAGGTTATAAATTCAGTTATTGTTGCACGAAAGCTTTCAGTGAATCAAGGGCTTTACTCACCAATATTGTCTAGCAAATGTTCTGAAGTTGAAGGATTTAATCCCTTAAACCATGGGAACGTTATTGATGAGTTGACGATTGATGAGCACGCTTGATTCTTATGCATGCTATTTGATTCAAAATATACCTAGGGGACTAGATGACTCGTCTTGTTGTGGCACCTTTGAGGCCATCTGGAGACTATTGTTGTTCAATAATAAAAAAGCGAAAGTCTCATTACCAAAAAAAAAAATTGAAAATCTCCTTTTCATGCCTTTTTACAGAGTAACTATCACTCACTCATCTAAAAATTAATAACCATGTCATATCATTTTAGAAAAAAAAAATTCTGAAAAAAATTATAACTCTGCCATTTTTCTTTGACATGACATTAATAATAATGGTTTGTTTCCGTTTTATAGCACATTTTAAAAGGTTTACTCAAGCTTAGAATCATTTTGTTCATGAAAGTAATCCAAGAGCACTGAGTACGAATTTTCCGTGACCTTTCATATATTTGATAATAAAGAAATGTTAACAATATTTTTTTAAATATTTTTTATTAATTTAAAAAAAAAATGTTATTAGCATTTATTTTAATAATTTTTTTAAATATGTTAGATAGATTAATAATAAAATAAATATTAAAAAAATTAATTATTAACCTTCTTCTCGGATAAGATGGTGGAAAGCCAAGACACCCTTCAATGTCATTAATTAATAATTAACTATGTAATTAATAATTAATTATCATAAATAATAATATATCAATAATTTAATGAACAAATTTGCAGCGTGCAAGGATTTTATCTTGTGTAATGGGCGAATCAAGTCAGATCCAGGTTTCATGCTGTCCAATAAAAGAGAGACGCGTAAGACAATAAACGTAGCATGACGTGTCGATCTGAGAGGTAACGTCCTCGTTTCGGGTCTCCTCTATATAATTTCCATTTCCGTCTCCACTCTGAAATAATCCTTGGCTGGAAAATCAAATCTATAGGCGTTTATTACCTTCCTATAACAATAATAAATCATAGCCGCAGCGGTTTATTGATATCTGAATCTGATTCGCCGGCACAGACGGCAGCGGCCGTGACGGTTTTGGTTCCATTGCGCAATGGCGGACAAGTACAACCTGAAGAACCCCGCGGTGAAGCGGATTCTGCAGGAGGTCAAGGAGATGCAATCCAACCCTTCCGACGATTTCATGAGCCTACCTCTCGAGGTTTTTATTTTTTTCGTTTTTTCCCTTAACTATCATTTTCCACGGTTTCTGTTATATTAGGGTTTTCGCTGCTTGATCTATGATATTCATCCTTCGATTATGCGTTTTGTGATGGTTTTCGAAGGATTGCCGCGCAATGGGGTTGGATTCAGCTCCATAGCGACCATACCAGATCGTTATGTTATCTGTTGTGATTTAATAGAATTTGTTTTGGTTCATAGCTAAAAGATTGTTGATTATTATGGATGTAATTGTTGCCATTAGGTTTTTGGAATTAATTGATTGAGCTTGTGGATGTTGCGGGATTGAGAATTGTTGGGTGTTTTGAAAAATTCCTATGTGTGTTTGGAATGAATAAAAATGAGAATTGATTTCATTTGATTTGATTTGAATTGATTTGATTTGATTTAGGAATCAAATTTTGTGTTTGGAACTTTAAAAAAAAAATAGGATTTGAATTGATTTAGAAATCAAATTTTGTGTTTGGAATTCATTAAAATAAGAATTGATTTGATTTAATTTTATTATTTTACATTTTAGAGAAGTTGTTAGAAGTAGTTATTAAGGGTAAAATAGTATATTTATTTTAAATCAAATCAAATCCTAACAAATCTTATCAAATTTGATAGAATTTAAAAAACAAAAAGAATGAAATCCATGGGATTTTAAAAATCAAATTATTTCTTATTTTTTAACATTCCAAACACAAAATTTAATTAAGTTTGATTTATAAATAAAATCATTTTCCATTTTTTGACATTCCAAACACACTCACGAGATTGTGACTGCTTGTGGAAATTGTGCTATTCGTGAATTGAATCCAGTAGATCCCAGTTACTGACAAGTGACATAACAGATTTACTTCTCAACTCTCTCTAGTAAGAGAAAGAAGGGGTGTCACTTTTTATTTTTATTTTATTTTTTGAGTGTGGTTATGAACTTTATGATCATGACAGTCATTAAGGAACGAGAAAGAGTAAAAGGTATCATGATGGTCATTCCTTGGTTTGAATAGTTTATTTAGTGAAAGGAGAAGGATTCGCATATGTATGTTTGGGAACGCATTGGAATGAAAGGTGATGGAGAGAATTTTTATACTTGAAAAATATTTATATTTTTTATTTCTTTTTTACTGTTATGCTTAAAATTTGACGTTCATAAAATTTCCCTAAAATGTTTCCACTCCCTTTACTTTCTACTCATTTTTGGACACGATGCTAAGGAAGAATATATTTCCAGGAGGCTCCTTGCACTGTGTATTTATTTTTTTCATCTAGGGGTTTACCCAATTTGATATAAGATTGTTGTTTACTCACCTGATCTGTCCTTATCTGTCCTTTGGTTTTATTTTGTTTTTTGTTTTTATTGTCTGAATCAATGTATAAGTTGTATACCCATTTGAAACTTGGCATTTGATTATTCAGTATCATTTTTTTTTTGCTGTCGTATAAGTCCTTCCTGAACAACTTCAGTGTCATATTTGTTTTCAGGAAAATATATTTGAATGGCAATTTGCGATTAGAGGGCCTTGTGATACTGAATTCGAGGGTGGTATTTATCATGGACGGATCCAATTGCCTTCAGAGTATCCATTCAAACCTCCTTCATTTATGTTGTTGACAGTAAGATGTTGCTCCCTCCCGATTGAGTAGATTCTTATGTTCTATTAATCTGCCTAGCTTTTTGGGTGGTTCTGTTTCATGAACTTTCTTTTATGTTGAAACTCCAAAACTCAAAGGCTCAATACCTACATGCTTATAAATTTCACTGTTTTTGCTATCAGCCTAATGGCCGTTTTGAGACCCAAACCAAGATTTGTTTGAGCATATCAAATCATCACCCTGAGCATTGGCAACCATCATGGAGCGGTAAACAACATTCCTTTCCAATCTTGACTCACTGCATTTGCTGAACTATTCTGCAAGTTATTTCTGGAGCACGTGGCTCATTTTGCTCTTTTTATGTAGTATGTGTCATAGATATCATATATTGCCCTCATTTTGGTTTTTGTATGTCATAAATGTCATATTGATAGGTACCTAATAAATGAAGAGAATAAACTGAATAATCTTTGTATTAATAGGAAACTCTGGTCTGATATCAAGGTGATAACAGAACCTGTATTACAATAAAAAAATATAGTCTAGGCACTTTGAGAAGCCCAGGGTCTCCCAATTCCAAGCCTAAATCCAGCTCTCCCCAACTATTCTCTTTCCTATCTTTTATAACTGACCTCACCCCATTCTCACGTCCCTTTCAGCCCCAATCGTGCAAGTTAGTTATTTTCTCCCTCCCCTCTCTCTTGGTTTTGATCCCCTACACTGCACCTCTTCTTTTCCTCTCATAGACCTTAGTGGCTCTATCAACTCTCCCCCTCCCCCCCGCCCCCCCTCAAAACTCTCCTTGCCCTCAAGGAGGAACCCAGGGAAGTATTCCCTGAGGTCATCCACCAGCTCCCAAGAATTCTCAAACTCGGGTAAACCTTGCCATTTGACCAAGACCTCAACTTCTTCCTGGCTGTTCCTGCGTGTAGCTTAAGCTTCTTCTGGTTGGGCTTTTAATTCCCATTCTTCATCCATAAATGAAGGTAAAGGCTGGCTGAAAGTAGTAGGTGCAATGGACTTTTTCAACAGGAAAGCATGAAAAACAGGATGCACTTTGCTCTCTTCGGGTAACTTCAACTGATAGGCAACTGAGTTGATTTTCTTCACAATTTCATAAGGACCGTAATACCTGGGGCTCAATTTCTGATTCACCCGTTTAGCTAAGCTTTTGAGCTTATACGGCTGAATTTTCAAGTACACCATGCCCCCCACCTGATACTCCACTTCTCTTCTATGTTTATTGGCCTGAACTCTCATTCTATTTTGTGCTTTTAGCAACTGCTCTCTCATTTCTTCTAGCATATAATTCCTCTGGGCAGTTAACCTATTAACCTCCTCTACTGAAGATAAAGTCACATCTCCCTTAATTAAAACAGGAGGGTCCCTTCCAAGCTTGGAAAGGAGTTGTTTTAATGGCTGAATGATAATTGGTATTGTACCAATATTCTGCCCAATTGAGCCATTTTGGCCATTGCCGCAGTTTTGCCCTTGTAAGACACCTCAGATAAGCCTCCAAACACCTGTTCACTACTTCGGTTTGTCCATTCGACTGTGGGTGATAAGCACTGCTGAATTTCAGCTTTGTTCTAGCTTGCTTAAATAGCTCAATCTAGAAGGAACTAAGGAAAACTCGGTCCCGGTCTGAAACTATTGACGAAGGGAACCCATGGAGACGAACTATCTCCTTGATGAATGATGCTGCTATGTCCTTGGCCGTGAATGGATGGCTTAATGGAATGAAATGGGCATATTTGGTTAGACGATCCACCACCACCATAATCGTATCCAACCCATAAGCTCTTGGCACCCCCATAAAGTCCATTGAGATATCTGACCAAACCGAGTAAGAATGGGCGAGGCTGCAATAAACCCCCGGGCTCAAAGTCCGATATTTATTCCTTTGACACACCTCACAAGCTTGCACATACAGCTGAATGCTCTTCTTCATGCCTTCCCAGAATACCCATCCGGAAATCCTCTTGTAGGTTCTAAGGAACCCTGAATGCCCCCCTGCCGCTGAATCATGAAACTCCTTGAGGATTGTGGAAATCTTAGGAGAATCCTTAGGAATCATCATCCTCCCTTTATAGAACAACCTCCCTTTTTTCATTTGGTACCCTGGATGTGAATCCGAATTACCCAATAAGTCTTGGACAATTCCCTTCAATTTCGAATCTGCCTGTACCTCCTCTTCTAACCCTTACCATACTGGACAGTGAATGGTAGTGAGAATCCAAAGATTGCATTTGCCTTGATAAAGCATCGGCTGCACTTGTTTTCCTTTCCTGGTTTGTATTTAATTTCAAAATCAAACCCTAACGCTTGGAAACCCATTTCTGCTTTGCTCCTCACCCATGAGCCTCGTTACGCAAGGAATCTCGGACTTTTCGATCGGTGTGCACCTTGAAATGTACGCCCAACGATAGTGCCTCCATTTTTGGATTGCTAGGACAATTGCCATGAGTTCCCTTTCATACACCGACTTCCTCCGGGCCCTCTCGACAAGGTTTGACTCATGTAAGCCACGGTCTGCCTCCTTGCATAAGGACTGCCCCTATGCCTTTTCCTGATGCATCGCTCTAAACACAAATGTTTTCTCAAAGTCAGGGGCTGCCAATACAGGTAAGGTAGTCATGGCTTGCTTGAGTTGTTCAAAGGCAGTTTGTGCTTCACTGTCCCACTTGAAATTGTCCTTCTTGAGCTGCTGTGTCAGTGGCCAAGCAATTTTCCCATAGTTTCTCACAAACTTCCAGTAATAGCCTGTCAAACCTAAGAATCCCCTTAGTCCTTTCACATCTGTAGGAGTGGGCAATTGTAACATATCTTTAACTTTATTGGGGTCATCTGAAACTCCTCTGCCTGAAATCAAATGTCCCAAGTATTCAAGTTGTCCTTGGTCAAAGGTGCACTTCTTCTTGTTAGCAAACAGCCTATTGTCCCTAAGCACTTGTAACACTAGCTTCAGGTGCTCCTTATGACTCCCCTCATCACGGCTGTAAACTAAAATATCATCGAAGAAAACAAGGGCAAACTTCCTCAAATAGGGCCTTAGGACTCGGTTCATAAGTGCTTGAAAAGTTGAAGGGGCATTAGTAAGGCCGAAAGGCATAACCATATATTCATAATGCCATTCGTGAGTCCTAAAAGCTGTTTTTGGGATATCTTCATCTCTCATGCGAATTTGATGATATCCCGATTTCAAGTCCAGTTTGGAAAAGATGACCGCACCCCTTAGCTCATCTAATAGCTCATCAATTACCAGAATTGGAAATTTATCAGGTATTGTTACTCTGTTTAAAGCCCTATAATCAGTGCAAAACCTTCATCCTCTATCTTTTTTCTTAACTAAAATAATAGGGCTAGAAAAGGGGCTAGTGCTAGGCCTAATGATGCCTGCTTGTAACATTTCCCTCATTATCTTTTCTATCTCATTTTTCTGGTAATAGGGATACCTGTATGGCCGTACATTAGGAATCTGAGCTCCTTCCTTCAAGGTAATGACATGATCTTGTTCTCTCCTAGGGGGTAACCCCTTGGGTTCCTGGAATACATCAGTGAAGGCTCCCAAAATGTCCTCCATGTCTGCTGCTGGAATCGGGGAATGCTCATCCTCCTTATAGAGTGGGTGATACTCTACATAATAACTTGTTCCTTCATCTTGCAGGGCTTTGATCATGGTCTTCCAGGAATCATGGGTTTTGCAGAGGGGGGGATCTCCTCTTAAAATCACCTTGTTGTCCCCCTTCCTCCACTTAATAATCAGGTTCTGAAATTGGCCTCAATATCCCCCAAACTAGCTAGCCAATCCATACCCAATACCACCTCCGTGCCTCCTAGATCCATCATGAAAAAATATTGTTCAAACTTCACCCCTTGCACCGTGAATTTCACCCTTTTACACACCCCTTTATTTCTCACCTTCTCCCCTGAGCCAACCTCCACCGTATACTCCGGAGTATCCTTCACTACCAGTTTCAGTTCCCTTGCTAGCTCCTTAGAGATAAAATTGTTGGTTGCTCCTGAATCTACTAAGACCAACACTGGCCTCTCCTCAATCTTGCCCCAAATTTTAAAGGACTGATTGGAGGTTAGGCCCTCTTTACTCCTTAAAGACAATTGGAGTGTTTTGGCCTCTAATTCAAGCTCCTCTTCTTCCTCTGACTCCTCCCCTGCCTCATCCTCCTCACCTCCTTCCCATAACACTAGCTGGAAATGTTTGAATTTACACACATGCTCCTTTCCCCATTTTTCCCCACACTTGAAACAGAGGCCCTTCCTGCTCCTCTCCTCAAGCTCGGCTTGACTGAGCTTCCTCCCTGCTCCAAAATTCTTCTCTCCTTTGGGCTCCTCCGCTGATTTGGGTTCGTTAGACCCTGGGTTACCATAGTTGGGCTTATACCCGAAAGTGTTGGCTCTATTACCCTCCCCCATGGGCTGCGTTTTGGAGCTGTAGGCCCGATCCTTCCATTTCACCTTCTCCTTCAGTGTAGGCCCCCCTTTCTGCAGCGCCCAATTCTTTTCCTCCAATAGCAACGCCTTGTCCATGAGCTCCGACAAGGATCTCGCCTCATACAACTTAAGCTCCGCCTGGATTTCCTCCTTGAGACCATTCAGAAAAATACTTTCCAGCATCACCTGGTCCTCCTTCTTCAATGGCGCGATGAACATCTCAAAATTTTCTCGATATTCCATCATCGATCCCGTCTGTTTGATGCTCAACAAGGGACCCAAAGGGTTTTGGACCAGCCCTGGCTGGAATCGGAGGATAACAGCCCTTTTGAACTCCTCCCAACTCCTCTGCATGGCTTGTTCCTCCCACCACTGGTACCAGTTTAAGGCACGATCCTCCAAAGCCATCACTACCACATCAAGTTTCTCATTCTCCAGCACTGACTGTAGCTTAAAGAACCTCTCCACCTTCACAATCCATCCATACGCATCATCCCCATTGAACATAGGGATTTCAAGCTTCCTTGCTCCTACTGCGTGCATCGGTGTTTGGCTACTCTCCCTACTCACTGATCGTGAGCGTGACCCACCCGACTGACTACCTCCGCCCCCGTCACCCTCTTCACTGTCCGGGGTTCTCCGACGTCGAGTCTGTCCCCTGTGCTTCCGATTTCTTCTTTGGAGAAGTTGTTTAATCTCGTCCATCGCCCTCTCCAAATTTCCAACCCCTCGCTTAAATTCTCCACTCGTGATTCCATTACGTTGCACGTGACGACCCTCCTTCAAGCTCCGGGATGTAAGCTTTGATACCAAATTGATAGGTACCTAATAAATGAAGAGAATAAACTGAATAATCTTTGTATTAATAGGAAACTCTGGTCTGATATCAAGGTGATAACAGAACCTGTATTACAATAAAAAAATATAGTCTAGGCACTTTGAGAAGCCCAGGGTCTCCCAATTCCCAGCCTAAATCCAGCCCTCCCCAACTATTCTCTTTCCTACCTTTTATAACTGACCTCACCCCATTCCCACGTCCCTTTCAGCCCCAATCGTGCAAGTTAGTTATTTTCTCCCTCCTCTCTCTCTTGGTTTTGATCCCCTACACTGCACCTCTTCTTTTCCTCTCATAGACCTTAGTGGCTCTATCACATATATTGCTCATTTTAGATATACAAATACGTAGAAGACTATAATTGTTTTGTATTTTAAGTTTTTGTTGCATTGCAGTTATAGCACTACCTGAAATGGTTGATTGTGGCCTTTATAATTTTCCCCAAGCATTATTGTTTTCTATGTAGGATTGCATTATGCGTAGGGAAATAACCTTACTTTCTCTAGATAGAAGAAGATGACATTGCATTGATTCTCGTGTCTTTAGTTAATCTGCTTGGTTTGTGATATTTCATACATTTGTCCTAGTAAAAGATAGGAAATATTTTACCCAGAAAATACTGATCAAACTTAGTTGCATTTTTGAGTATATTCGTACAACTAGAATGGGAATGTATTTGTATTATTTTCAGCATTCTTCTTTAATACATTATCTTCTTTTTTTTTCGGTAGATCTTTAACTTTAATACATTACCTTTATGACTATACGGCCCTAGCCCTATGTATGCCTGGTGACTCTTCGTCAGTTATAACAATTAATCATAACCATTGAAACTTCATACTTTGCCTTTATTGGCAAAAGGTTCCAACTTAATTCATGTAAATTTAATTTGGCAGTAAGGACTGCTTTAGTTGCACTGATTGCATTCATGCCTACCAACCCAAATGGTGCATTGGGCTCGTTGGACTATAAGAAAGAAGATAGGCGTACCTTGGCCATTAAGTCTCGTGAAGCACCTCCCAGATTTGGGACTCCTGAACGTCAAAAGCTGATTGATGAGGTAAAATGTTGCTTACTGTTTTTTGTCCCCAATGCATCTTTTCTGTAATATATTGTGCTGATTTTACTTTGTTATCCCAGATAAACGAGTATATGCTAAGCAAGGCACCTCCTGCTCCTTTACTTAACCTTACACAAGCTCCCGAAGAACACCCCAGAAATGAGGAGGCTGAGGCCCAGGTTAATTCACATAATCCCGAGGCTTTACTTGCAGGAGAGGGGATTCCAGATCAAGCAGGTGACAGAATTGTTGAAGAACAGGAAATCCTTGCAAATGCTAATCCTGCAGGAGTTGAAGCTTCAAGGGAGGTTCAATCAAGTGTTTCAAGGAATCAGTTGCTCCAAACGTCAGATACAAGGGTTCAAAATCCGAAGCCAGAGACGACGGTTCAAAAACCTGATGATCGGTTGTTCACATTGGCAGCTATTGGACTTACTATTGCAATTGTGGTCCTTCTGCTGAAGAAGTTCATTAAATCTACCGAACATGGTGCAGTTTTCTTGAATGGATCTTAGATGAATTCTTTGCTCATGTAGGCTTCACAGATTAAAACTCTTGGCCTCAAGCAGTGAATAGAAATATCAACCTCTTCAAACTGAAAGAAGTGTAATTTTATTGCCCTTTTGTTATACTCTCCTTTGTAATTATGGTAATATAATGTGCTACAGCGTTGAATTGGTGAATGGTGGGCATGGTCCTTTATCATGTGTGAGCTACATGTGTTCGTGTGACGGGTTTAAAAGACTTTAATTTGATTTGATTATTGCCCGACAAAAGACTGATTCAATAACTTGATAATTAAATAAATGATATAAATTTAGACATTATGTATATAAGTTTAGAATATGAAACTTAAAGAAAGAGATGTTTTATGTATATAAAAAATAAGGGATGTTTTAAATATATATTTTGATATAGATTATATCAATTTTAATGTATTATAATATTATATAAAATATTTTAATGTAATTTAAGAAGTTTAATTGTTTATTATTTAGTGTAAAAAAATTATAAATTTTAAAATATTATGTAATATTAAGGTGGGTTAAGATAATTTGAAGTGTAAAATTGGACCCCAAAATATATTAAATTTAACTTATAAAATCTGAAGCAATGCTAATTTGCTTCACGGACAGGACGGGTTTTCAACACCGTGTCACCTACTCGCCTTACTAAATGCAATATGTCATGACTCAACTATCGTGATTTATTATGTATTGACAAAAGGTTCTCATCAGTGACTAGTCTAAATCATGCCCCTTCTAGCTTCTCGTGGACTGTAAACATCTTTCACGGAAGTGACGCTTCGCGAATTTCTCGTGTTGTGATTGAAAACAGAATTAATCATCGAAATTAATGGTGGCACACTGGCACAGTAATTTTGACCTAAACTAACATAATTTAACCCAAAAGTGAAAGCTATAGTACTTTACAAGGAAGGTAGAACATATGATTATGCTAATTCAAAGTGCCCAACATGTTATTACTCCAAAATAAGTGCATGTTTATCGTAAGAGCCTTATTTTTGCTTCATAATAATTGTTTTTCTTCTTCAAATAAAAATTTCTCTTTATTTTTTAACAATCCTTTTTTATGATTGGACTTAGGACTAACAATGAATTGGATCAATTTAAGATTAGTTTAAGATTTAATTCATTAATTAATTCAATAAACTTGGTTTATAAACTAAATAAATTGAATATGAATTAATTATTGCTTGACTCATTTGGTTCATGAATAGGCTATATATATATACTCAATAGTATAATTTAAAAATAAAATAATTAAAAAAATTAATTAATTAAACTAAGTTACGAACCAAGTTAATGAATCAAGTTCACAAACTAATCTAATTTATTTGATTCATATTATTTTCATTTTAATATTTAGTTCATATAATTCAAACTCGAGTCAAACCAAATAGTTCTCAAACTTAATTCAAATCAAGTTTGAGTTACAAAAAAAAAATTTCCATAATGAAATCGAATTAAATTTTAAGTTAAATTATATTTTATTGAATCGAGTCGAGTTTATTTAAGTTTAGTTTGGTTTAACTCGTTTTTTGCCCTAGTTGAAGAGGTTTGAGAAAACCTTTTAAGGTACAAAGAATATTTAATGTATATTGAAATATGAAGTTGTGAATATATTGTTTTTTGGGCATTTTTTTAAAGTTTTTAGATCAAATAAATTTAGAATGTCTCCAATTTCTACTTGTGATTCCCTCCATACAAATATTTTAAATATAAGAAATCTCTAATTTTCTTTCAATAGTAATTTATTATATGTTATTTTAAATATTTTATTTTATAATCACATTCAATGTACGAGTACAAATTTAGGTATATGCATTTTTTCCCTCCAAAATCGGTTTCTTTCTTAATCTTAAATACACTATTTAATTCTTATTATCACATTATGTATATTGTCAAATTTTAAATTATAGAAAATCCTCAAATTTTAAATATAAAAATTAGTATAAGTAAAAAGAACCAATTAAAAATGCAATAATGATAATGAAAAAATTAATTTAAATACATTATATTTAGAGTCGTCACTTTAGAGAAGATTTTACCTAATCACCACCACTACACATTTACGCAAATGAAACCTAAGAATGAAAATAAATTTCAACTGTCTAAAATTATGGAGTCAATTTAAATATGCGTATAAGTGAATAGAATTAACTTAAAATACAATAAATTACAAGCCATATCAACGTAATGTTAAATATAACCGATTTAAGTTTGTATAAATAATAATATTTGTGATGCAAGCGTGAAACTGGTGAAATAATTTTTTTATCTTATTAAATTTTTAAGAATGATAAATGCATGAATTTTAAAAAATATATATGTAACAAAAAGCAATAAAGCGTGGCCCACAGAAGAAGTTTTTTCCTTAAAAATAGCATTTTAACATTTTACATAGCATTTTAAAATATCATTTAAACATATTAAACTAAAATTTAATTTAAGTATTTATTTTATTATTGATACGAATATTTGTGAGAAAATAAAACAAAAATTAATTTTTAAACACATTTCTGTTTTAAAGAAATATGTGCAGCCTTAAATTTTTATTTAATATAATTAAATCAAATAATTATTATTAAATAGGTGTAAGCAAAAAAAAAATAAAAACTTACACATAAGTCATGGAATTTGATATAAAAAATGTTCTCTGAATAAATTAAATTATATTGTATAAAATAAATGTTTGTGTAAAATTCATAGTGGAGGTAATATAGTTTATTGTATAATGTATTAACTAATGGCTAATGAAAAACAGTATTTAATGGGTTATAAAAGTAATGGTCAGATCTATTATACTTTATTAGCCTATTTTAAGTGTCATTTGGTGGAAAAAAAAATTATCTATTTTAAGTGTCATTTTTACATACCAATAAAGTATTAATTATTATTTTTTCATCTATTCTCTTATACTTTAATAATTTTAACTATTCATAAAAATTAAATGAATAAGGTAAAATGGAATAATTAATTGAAATAAATAAGAGTAGCTTAGTAAAAAATTATCACAATTAAAGCTTAATTTAATATTTTTTTAATTCTTGTACCTTATACTAAAGTGACACTTAAAATGAACAAAAGGAGCAAGTTTGTTAACTTTGATATTTAAAAAGTAGGAAGAAAAATTAACAAAACTCAAACGATTAACTTTCATTAATAAATTAAACTCAAAAAATAATCACTTAATAATATGTCTTATACATTGAGAATGTGAATGACTTATTTAACACCTCCATGCATTTCATGGGTGCCAGTCTAGTGTTTATCAAAAATAAAGGAAAAAGAATACAAACATTGCATATATATCTCTCTTCATACCCTTACCCAACTAATATTTTCTTATTCAAGACTCTATAGTCTGTATATCAAATCTTAATTCCCCCTGAACAAGAGAGAACTTGGCTATATAAGGGATGCACACACCGCCTATTTGGGAATCAAAGAAGCAATGGAAAGGCAATTCCTGGTCGTAATGCTAACAAAATTATAGTAGTCAACCTTGAAGGAGGATGATTTCAGATCCTCAATCTTACTTTCAGCAGTTGAAACATCTGCCATGACACCACTAAGCATGATGGTAACGATACCAAATTTACGTGCATGGATGGCATCCATTGCTTTATGAAGGCCCTCCAAAGCTTTGCTGTAATGATCCTTGCAATCAGCGAGTGCAACAGCAATCTCTCGTGAGACAGCAGCATGCTTCTCAACCTTGGCTATGGCCATCCTTATACGTTGAGTGCAAATCGTTATGGCAGCTTGAAGCACATGTATGACGTCAAACTTGTGTTTGAGCAAGGGTGAGATGGTGGAGAGGCACACGTCAGGGTAGTGTGTATGGCCACATATCTGTTCCAAGTCATGGTTGTATTTGGTTTTTGAGTGGCTACGATGGGTTCCTTTGAGGTAATCTGAGAAAGAAGAAGAGAAGGATGAGGAATAACCAAAGCCATCCTCTGATGTAGGACTTGGTGCTTCAGAAGGAGGGACGGTGGATGGAGAGTCTGAGAATTGGCTTGCCTCTGACTCTGGTTTTTGGGGATAAGATGTGGTCTTTGTTTTGCGGACATCCTTTAGTGATGATGATGGTAATGGCGAGTCTTGGAAAGTGGCCACGCATTTGCCTACTAGAGCAAAACATATGAGGATTGTGGAGAAGAGAATTTGATTGTTGTTGAGTTTCATTGTTTTTTGAAGGTTGAGATGCAAGACAAGAGAGGAAAATGGATTATTGGGAATGTTGTGGAAGGAGATTTAACTTGGGAGTGGATTTGGTTTTAGCTGAACATGAAAATATATAGGATCTCATAAGGAATAGTAACCATTGTTTATGCTATTGTTTCAGCATTGTTTCACGGAGTTTTGGGGATGACAATAATTTACATGCGATTGAAAAGTTATTTTTGGAACACGTGGCTCAATTTGCTGTTTGTATGTAGAATGTGTCTTAATGTCATATATGCCCTCATTTTACTTTTAAATATGATTTTCTTATCATATTATTTTTCACATCACTTTATACACTACTTCTCATATTATTAATTATATTATTTTTTTATTATTTTCTCTCACTTAATCACAATAATTCAAAAATAGTGTATAAAATTATGTTTGAAAAAAAATGCTGTAAGAATATTTTTTTTTTTGCATGTGTCATATATAGATGTCATATATTGCTCATTTTAGATATACAGATATGTACACGACTATAAGTGTTTTGTATTTTAAGTTATTATTGCGTTGCAGTTATAGGAGTATAGGACTGCCTGAAATAGTTAATTGTGTCCTTTATAATTTTCTCCACGTATTATTCTTTTCTATGTATGATTGCTTTATGTTTTGGGACATAACCTTACTTTTTCTAGATAGAAGAAGTTGACATCGCATTGATTCTCGCGTCTTTAGTTAATCTGCTTGATTTGTGATATTTCATACATTTGTCCTAGTAAAAGATAGGAAATATTTTACACGAAAAATACTGATCAAACTAAGCACTTGCATTCTTAAGTATATTTGTATAATTAGAATGGGAATGTATTTGTATTATTTTCAGCATTCTTCTTTAATACATTATCTTCTTTTTTTTAGATAGATCTTTAACTTTAATACATTACCTTTATGACTACAAAGTCCTAGGTCCTAGCCCTATATATGGCTGGTGACTCTCGTCAGTTATAACAATAATCATCACCATTGAAACTTCATACTTGTCCTTTATTGGCAAAAGGTTCCAACTTAATTCATGTAAATTTAATTTGGCAGTAAGGACTGCTTTAGTTGCACTGATTGCATTCATGCCAACCAAGCCAAATGGTGCATTGGGCTCGTTGGACTACAAGAAAGAAGATAGGCGTACCTTGGCCATTAAATCTCGTGAAGCACCTCCCAGATTTGGGACTCCTGAACGTCAAAAGCTGATTGATGAGGTAAAATGTTGCTTAATGTTTTTTGTCCCCAATGCATCTTTTTTGTAATATATTGTGCTGATTTTACTTTGTTATCCCAGATACACGTGTATATGCTAAGCAAGGCACCTCCTGCTCCTCTACTTAACCTTACACAAGCTCCCGAAGAACACCCCAGAAATGAGGAGGCTGAGGCCCAGGTTAATTCACATAATCCCGAGGCTTTACTTGCAGGAGAGGGGATTCCAGATCAAGCAGGTGACACAATTGTTGAAGAACAGGAAGTCCTTGCAAATGCTAATGCTGCAGGAGTTGAAGCTTCAAGGGAGGTTCAATCAAGTGTTTCAAGGAATCAGTTTCTCCAAACGTCAGATATTCAAAATCCCAAGCCAGAGACGAGGGTCCAAAAACCTGATGATCGGCTGTTCACATTGGCAGCTATTGGACTTACTATTGCAATTGTGGTCCTTCTGCTGAAGAAGTTCATTAAATCTACCGAACATGGTGCAGTTTTCTTGAAAGGATCTTTGATGAATTCTTTGCTCATGTAGGCTTCAGAGATTAAAACTCTTGGCCTCAAGTAGTGAATAGAAATATCAACCTCTTCAAACTGAAATAAGTGTAATTTTATTGTCCTTTTGGAAAAATTCTTATATGCATATCATTCTAACACATCATATTTATACACACATATATAAAAATGAGGTTCACTTTATATTTTATTATTCTAGTATGCATAAATAATAAAATATAAGGTAAGTTCTATTTTTATGTATATATGTGTAAATATAATGTATTAGAATTATATACTTACTAAAATTGCTCCTCCTTTTGATATACTCTCTTTGTAATTATGGTAATATAAATGTGCTACGGCGTTGAATTGGTGAATGGTGGGCATGGTCCCTTTATCATATCATGTGGTGTGAGCTACATGTGTTTATGGGAAGGGTTGGAACCAACTTGATAATTTGATGGTATCATTTTCTTAGACTCTAATTCGATTTGTTTGTCGGTTGATAAATGACTGTTTTAAGATTCGGTTGATTCCATAATTAAATAAATTATATAAATTTAGATATTATATATAATTAAATTACTCAAGTTTAAAAATATAAAATTTAAAATAAGATATATTTTACGTATATTAAAAAAATAAGGAATGTTTTAAATATATATTTTATTATAAATTATATCAATTTAAATATATTATATAGATTTCGATAATTTGACAAATGACTGTTTCAAGATTTGATTGATTTGATAATTAAATAAATTATATAGATTTAGATATTATATATAATTAAATTATTGAAGTTTAAAAATATAAAACTTAAAATAAGATATATTTTATGTATATTAAAAAATAAGGGATTTTTTAAATATATATTTTATTATAGATTATATCAACTTAAATATATTATAATATTATATAAAACATTTTAATATAATTTCAGAAGTTTAATTATTTATCACTTAATGTAAAAAAAATTATAAATTTTAAATATTATATAATATTAAATTGGGATAAAATAATTCAAAAAATAATCTAAATTTAAATAAAAAATATATCAAATCTATACCAATGCTAATTTGCCTCACGGACAGGGCGGGTTTTCAATACCTTATACTAAATGCAATATGTGAAGACTCAACTATCGTGATTTATGTATTGACCAAAGGTTCTCATCAGTGACTAGTCCAAATCATGCCCCTTCTAGCTTCTCGTGGACTGTAAACATCTTTCATGGAAGTGACGCTTCGCGAATTTCTCGTGTTCTGGTTGAAAACAGAACTAATCATCGAAATTAATGTTGGCACACTGGCACAGTAATTTTGAAAACTAACATAATTTAACCCAAAAGTGAAACCGATAGTACTTTACACGGAAGGTAGAACATATGATGTTGCGAATTCAAAGCGCCCAACATGTTATTACTCCAAAATGAGTGCATGTGTAGGCCATTTTTAATATATACCTTGATGTATGATATATGAAGTTTATCTCAATTATTAATTGTGTTAAAAAGTATATTAATAATTATAATTAATGATCTATAATCTGTTTGTGTTGTTCACTATTATTGTTCATTACCTGTCAGAAATACTATTTATCCAAAAAAATTATTGTTCATGATGAAAAACTTATTATTCATGTCAAAAAATACTATTTACATTAGAACAAAATACTGTTTATTGCCAAAAAATATATTGTTCCTACTAGAGTTACTATTCATGTAATTATTATTTTATTTTTAAGTTACATAATTGTATAAAAAATTATCGTTAAATAATATTAGTTAAAATTATATTAGTTTTTATATTTTTTATAAATAATTGTATATATTAAAAACTTTACAGATTTTATTGTGTGTAAATATTACCGCTTAAAATAACAATTAAAAAACAAGAATCTGGTAGGAACAACTTAATTGGTATTATTTTTACTTGTATTATTTACACGCTTCAAATTTTTTAAGTCAGTATAATTATATAAATATTATCGGTTAAAATTTATAAGATTTTTCAATAGTAATAGTTTTAAAAAAATTCAATATGCATAGTTATTTATGAAAAAATATAAAAATTGACTGATATAATTTTAACTGATATTATTTATAGAATTGTGTAATTTTAAAATATATGAAACAAATAATAAACAGATGTGGGTGGTGGTCGGCAGTCGGCCTCTGGTGATAGTGTCTGACTGCCTAAAAAAAAATAGGCTTGAAAAAAAAAGATATGCAACTTGTAAAAAAAAAACTTGTTATTGTAGGTAAAAAATTAAGTGTATGATACACTCAAACTTAGCAGGGTGCATAGTAGCATCCGTCATCGTAAGAGCCTTATTTTTGCTTCATAATAATTGTTTTTTCTTCTCCAAATAAAAATTTATCTTTAATTTTTAACAATCCTTATTTGTGGTTGGAGTTAGGATTAACAATAAATTGAATCAATTCGAAATTAATTTGAAACTTAACTCATTAATGAATTTAATAAATTTAATTTACGAATGGGTTATATATATATATATTCAACAGTATAATTTAAAAATAATAATTAAGAAAAAAAAATTAAATAATTAAACTGAATTATGAACCAAGTTAATGAGTCAAATTCATAAACTAGTTCATTTGATTTATATTATCTCATGTTAACATTTAGTTCATATAATCCAAATTCACAAACTAAACTGAAGATTTCTCAAGCTTAATTCAAATCAAGTTAGAGCAACAAAAAAGATTCACAAACTTGAGTCAAGTTTCAAGGTAAAACATTTATTATCAAATTGAGTCGAGTTAAATTAGGTTCAACTTGATTTAACTCATTTCTTGCCTTAGTCGAAGAGGTTGAAAAAATCTTCTAAGATATAGATAATATCTAACGTATATTGAAATAAGAAGTTGTGAATACATTGTTATTTGGGCATTTTTAAAGTTTTCATATTAAATAAATTTATAATGTCTCCAATTTCTACTTGCGACATACAAATATTTTTAAATATAAGAAATCTCTAATTTTCTATTAATAGTAATTTATTATATGTTATTTTAAATATTTTATTTTATAATCTCATACAATGCAGAATACAAATTTAGGTACATGCATTTTTCCAAAATCGGCTTCTTTCTTAATCTTAAATACACTATTTAATTCTTATTATCACATTATGTATATTGTCAAATTTTAAAGTATAGAAAATCCTCAAATTTTAAATATATATATTAGTATAAGTAAAAAGAAAAAAAAATGCAATAATGATAATGAACAATCAGTTTAAATATATTATTTCTAGAATCGTCACTTTAGAGAATATTTTGTCTAATCCCCATACATTTATACAAATGAAAACTAAGAGTGAAAAATAAATTTCAATTATTGAAAATTATGGAATCAAATTAAATATGAGTATAAGTGAATAGAATTAACTTAAAATACAATAAATTACAATTCATATAAACGAAATGTTAAATATAACCGATTTAAATTTTTATTAATAATAACATTTGTGAGGCAAGTTTAAAACTGGAGAAATAATTTTTTTATCTTATTAAATTTTTAAGAATGATAAATGCATGAAATTTTTTAAAAAAATTATATGACAAAAAGCAATAAAGCGTGGCCCTCGGAAGAATTTTTTTTTAAAAAATAATATTTTAGCATTTTACATAGCATTTTAAAATATCATTTAAAATATTAAATTAAAATTAAATTTAATTATTTATTTTATTATTGATACAAATATTTGAGAGAAAAATAAAACAAAATTTAATTTGTAAAAACATTTCTGTTTTAAAGGAATATGTGTAGTCTTAAATTTTTATTTAATATAATTAAATTAAATAATTATTATTAAATAGGTGTAAGCAAAAAAAAAAAACATACACATAAGTCATGGAAGTTGATATGAAAAATGTTCTCTGAATAAATTAAATTATATTGTATAAAATAAATATTTATGTAAAATTCATAGTGGAGGTCAATATAGTTTGTTGTATAATGTATTAACTAATGGCTAATGAAAAATAGTATTTAATGGGTTATAAAAGTAACGGTCAGATCTATTATACTCTATTCGTCTATTTTAAATGTCATTTGGTGGAAAAAATTTAATTCATTTTAAATGTCATTTTTGCATATTAATAAAGTATTGATTGTTATTTTTTCATCTATATCCTTATACTTTAATAATCTCAACTATTCATGAAAATTAGATTAATATAATAAAATAGAATAATTAATTAAAATAAATAAGGGTAATTTAGTAAAAAAAATCACAATTAAGGTCTAATTTAATATTTTTTAATTCTTGTGCCTTATAGTAAAGTGGTATTTTAAAATGGAACGAAAGGAACAAGCTTGGTAACTTTGATATTTAAAAATTAAGAAGAAAGATTAACAAAACTCAAACGGTTAACTTTCATTAATAAATTAAACTCAAAAAATAATCACTTACTAATATGTCTTGTACATTGAGAATGTGAATGACTTATTTAACACCTCCATGCATTTCATGGGTGCCAGTCTAGTGTTTATAAAAAATAAAAGAAAAAGAATACAAACATTGCATATATATCTCTCTTCATACCCTTTCCCAACTAATATTTTCTTATTCAAGACTCTATAGTCTGTATATCAAATCTTAATTCCCCCCGAACAAGAGAGAACTTGGCTATATAAGGGATGCACACACCGCCTATTTGGGAATCAAAGAAGCAATGGAAAGGCAATTCCTGGTCGTAATGCTAACAAAATTAAAGTAGTCAATCTTGAAGGAGGATGATTTCAGATCCTCAATCTTACTTTCAGCAGTTGAAACATCTGCCATGACACCACTAAGCATGATGGTAACGATACCAAATTTACGTGCATGGATGGCATCCATTGCTTTATGAAGGCCCTCCAAAGCTTTGCTGTAATGATCCCTGCAATCGGCGAGTGCAACAGCAATCTCTCGTGAGACAGCAGCATGCTTCTCAACCTTGGCTATGGTCATCCTTATACGTTGAGTGCAAATCGTTATGGCAGCTTGAAGCACATGTATGATGTCAAACTTGTGTTTGAGCAAGGGTGAGATGGTGGAGAGGCACACGTCAGGGTAGTGTGTGTGGCCACATATTTGTTCCAAGTCATGGTTGTATTTGGTTTTTGAGTGGCTACGATGGGTTCCTTTGAGGTAATCTGAGAAAGAAGAAGAGAAGGATGAGGAGTAACCAAAGCCATCCTCTGATGTTGGACTTGGTGCTTCAGAAGGAGTGACGGTGGATGGAGAGTCTGAGAATTGGCTCGCCTCTGACTCTGGTTTTTGGGGATAAGATGTGGTCTTTGTTTTGCGGACATCCTTTAGTGATGATGATGGTGATGGCAAGTCTTGGAAAGTGGCCACGCATTTGCCAACTAGAGTAAAACATATGAGGATTGTGGAGAAGAGAATTTGATTGTTGTTGAGTTTCATTGTTTTTTGAAGGTTGAGATGCAAGGCAAGAGAGGAAAATGGATTATTGGGAATGTTGTGGAAGGAGATTTAACTTGGGAGTGGATTTGGTTTTGGCTGAATTGTGCATGAAAATATATAGGATCTTATGAGGAATAATAACCATTGTTTATGCTATTGTTTCAACATTGTTTCACGGAGTTTTGGGGATGACAATAATTTACATGCGATTGGAAAGTTATTTTTGGAGCACGTGGCTCAATTTGCTGTTTGTATGTAGTATGTGTCTTAGATGTCATATATGCCCTCATTTTGCTTTTTGTATGTGTCATATATAGATGTCATATATTTGCTCATTTTAGATATACAGATACGTACACGACTATAATTGTTTTGTATTTTAATTTTTTATTGCGTTGCAGTTATAGGAGTATAAGACTGCCTGAAATAGTTAATTGTGGCCTTTATAATTTTCTCCACGTATTATTGTTTTTTATGTAGGATTGCATTATGTGTAGGGACATGACCTTACTTTTTTTAGGATTCGGTTTGTCTCCAAAGTTGGACCTCCAAAGATTCTTTGGAGTAAATTTTCATCTCATCTAACGGTTAATATTAATTTAAAATTAATAAATATTTTAAATATTAAAATATAAAATAAAAATTAACTTGACTTTGAGATGCTTTCCGAATCCCTTTTTCTAGATAGAAGAAGTTGACATTGCATTTTTTCTCGTGTATTTAGTTACTGTGCTTGGTTTGTGATATTTCATACATGGTGCTTTTTATAGTATCCTTAAATTTGATGGTTTTAAAGATCTCGTGAAGCACCTCCCAGATTTGGGACTCCTGAACGTCAAAAGCTGATTGATGAGGTAAAATGTTGCTTATTGTTTTTTGTCACCAATGTATATTTTCTGTAATATATTGTGCTGATTTTACTTTGTTATCGCAGGCCAGGATCAATAAATCTACTCTACCTCTTCTGGATATTCTCGGCTTCTTAACAGATCTATAAACCTTCAAGTGGATACTAGCTAGGCTTGAATTTGGTAAGCTGGAAGCTCCTCAGAAATCCGTTTTAATTATGTTCTGGCTTCTTTTCTGTAATGCTTTGCCCTCTAATGAACTTAGAACCCGTCGGCATTTGACTCCCTCTAGTTCATGTCCTGGATGTTCCAATCCACTAGAAGATGCTTTGCACTTTCTGCGGGATTGCCCAAAATCTAGTAGAAATTGGGAATTGGGAGGTGATTGTTAAGAAATTAGAGTTGGATATACCCTAAGTGTTTTGAACACTTTATGGATGTGAGTGGAAGCATATGTAGATCTGTGAAGAAGAATTGATAAAATTGTAAAAGCACGTAAATAGTTTTTTTTGGTGGAACTCATTTGTTAGTACTATTTGCATCAGAAAAATAAATTAAGAACCGTATATTAAATTTAACGTGAATAGTATTTTGTAGTAGAGCCCACTTGTCAGTACTATTTGCACCAGCAGAAATATAGATCAAGAACTGTACACCAAATTTAACGTGAAAAAACTTCTTGTATACTGAGGGAAAAATCAAGGGATAAACTCCGAAAATATTTCAGTATATCAAGGATAATTATAATATCCTATCACACTCTCACACATAATATGTACAAAATATAGTGTTTTCCATTGAGATCCTCTTCTACTACAATTTGTAGTATTATAGAGACTAGAGAATAAACCTAAAAAATTCCAAAAGTATACTCACACACTACATTCTTAGAATTTTCTCACACTCTCTATTTTTTTTCTCACTCACTGAAGCTCACAAGCTCATTTGCTTCTCTTCTGTTTTGTTTGATGCTTCTACAAATGAAGCAATGGTTCTCTATTTATAGAGAACCATCGTTGCATTCTTGCCAATCACTTATAGGATAATTGCAATTGAAAGTCTTCCACCGAAAATGCATTTTGACAATTGTGATACCCACCAAAAGCAATCTTGACAATTGTGATACAAGCCAAAATAACAATTCTCCACATTGGCTTGCATCTCAAGAGTCTTCAACCTCTGCAGATATTAACCAAGTCCAAACAATGCTTAAACTTATTAATCGGTAATGATTTCATCATCATGTCTGCAGGATTCTCAGCTGTGGCTATCTTCTGAATGACAACTGTACCATTATTGATACTTTCTCTGACAAAGTGAAGTCTAACATCAATGTGCTTTGTCCTTTTATGGTAGACTGGATTCTTTTCTAGATGAATAACGCTTTGACTATCGCAATGTATGATTGGTTCCTTTTTGTCAAATCCAAAACTTCCCAAAAGACCTTGCACCCATATACTCTCTTTCACAGACTCCGTCAATGTCATATACTCAGCTTCAGTAGTTGACAATACAACTGTGGATTGCAATGTCGCCTTCCAACGAATAGTACATCCAAAATTTGTAAAGATATAGCCTGTTAATTACCTCCTTTTGTCCAAATCTTCTGCATAATCAGAATCTACATAGCTTACGACTCCATGAGTTTGTTGACCATCAAACACCAAACAAATATCAGTGGAACCTCTCAAGTGCCGCATGATCCATTTCACAGCTTCCTAGTGTACATTTTCCAGTTTGCTCATAAATCTACTCACCACACTTATTGCATGTGAAAGATCCGGTCTTGTGCACACGATGGCATATATGAGACTACCAACTACACTAGAATAAGGTATATGAGTCATATGTTCCACCTCCTCCTCAGTTTCCTGATATTCCTTTTAAGATAGCTTAAAATGCCCAGCTAAATGAGTACTGACTGATTTAGATTGATTCATATTGAAGCGTTGTAGCACTTTCATAATGTAATTTTGTTGTGACAAGCACAATTTGCCACGATGCCTCTCCCTATGAATCTCCATACCAAGAATCTTCTTTGCTACACCCAAGTCTTTCATCTTAAATTCTTTTCCTAATTGAGTTTTTAATATGCTGATTTCAGCCTTGTTGCAAGTTGCAATTAGTATGTCATCTACATACAACAATAGATAAATGCGAGAACCATCTAGAAGCTTTTTAGAGTATATGCAATTATCATATTAGTTTCTGTTGCATCAATTACCAATCATAAATGCATCAAACCTCTTGTACCATTGTCTTGGGGACTACTTCAAGCCGTACAAAGACTTTTTTTAACAGGCAAACATGATCCCTCTTCTTAAGAACTACGAACCCCTCCAATTGACTCATGTAGATCTGCTCTTCTAGCTCACCATGTAAGAACGCTATCTTCACATCAAGTTATTCCAACTCCAAGTCAAACGTACTTACAATAGCTAAAAGGATCCATATAGAACTATGCTTCACCACAGGAAAGAATACTTCATGGAAGTCAATGCCCTCCTTTTGAGTATAACCCTTTGCTATCAGTCTTGCCTTGAACCTCGGAGGTTCAATGCCAGAGATTTCTTCTTTCCTTTTGAAGACTCATTTGTAACCAACTATTATTTTCCTCTTTGGAAGTTGTACCAGCTCCCACGTTTGATTTTTCTGAAGAGATTCAATCTCCTCATTCATTGCTATTAATCATTCCTTTGACTCCTTGTTGTCTACTGCATCACGGTAGGTAGATGGTTCATTGCCTACTGCTCCATCCGCCATAGCTAATGCAAAGGCTATAGGATCTGCATTTGACGAGTCAAGTGCACAAATAACATAATTCAGATATCTCTGAGGTTTCTGAATTTATCACATTTCACTGCCAGTAGCAATACTGTATGGTTCTGCTCCTCTAGTTTCTTCACCAGCACCCTTGTCTTTAGATTCATCTTGTTGTTCTACTTCAGGTTGAGCAATACCTGAAGTACTGGCTGATTTATGTCCTCTTCCTGCTTCATCTTCCCAGTGTCGATCTCCAGCTCCACCTGTTTCTCAGCACCATGATCTGTCCCTGCCTGATCTACTTCTGATTCCAGCTTCTGATTCACTATTGTCGTCTCGTCAAATGTGACATCTCCGCTAACAATGATCTTGGGTGAACTTGCCTTTTCTGTACACCACAATTTGCAGCCCTTCACCCTTCGTGCATACCCTAGAAATATACACATTCTTGCCCTCGCCTCAAGTTTACCATTACTCACATGGGCATATGCAGGGCAACCAAATATCTTCAAATCAGAATAGTTTACAGGTCGACCGGACCATACATCTTGTGGAATCTTCAAATCAATTGCAGTTGATGGAGATCTGTTTATCAAGTATACAACTATATTGACCACCTCAGCCTAAAATGATTTGGAAAGTTTAGCATTAATCTGCATACATCGTGCACGCTCCAAAAGTGTTCTATTCATCCGTTCTGTAACTCCGTTTTGCTGTGGTGTTCTAGGTACAGTATGGTGCCTCACTATACCTGCATTCCTGCAGAACTCTTCAAATTCTTTGCTACAGAATTCCCCACCATTGTCGGTTCTCAGCCACTTGACTGACCATCCAGTTTGCTTTTCGACCATGGCCTTCCACTGCTTGAATTTTTCGAACACCTCATCCTTTTGCTTTAAGAAATAAATCCAGACCTTCCTGAAATAGTCATCTATCAGAGTAAGAAAATAACAGGCACCACCCAATGAGTTAACAGGTGCTAGACCCCAAATATCCGAGTGGACATACTCCAGAATGCCCTTGCTGGTGTGTTTTGCAGAACTGAACTTCATTTGTTTCTATTTTTCAAATACATAATTTTCACATAAGTCAAGTTTACAATTCTTTACACCTTTCAGCAGTCCTCTTCCAACAAGTATTGTCATTCCTTTCTCACTCATATGACCTAGTCGAATGTGCCACTACTTTGTAATATCATCTTTAGATCTTCCAGAGGATAGAACAGCAACAATGCCACTAACTGTGCTCCCCAGCAATAGATAGATCCCGCCCTGCAGTTTTCCTTTCATCACCACCATTGAGCCTTTGGTCACCTTCAAAAAACCACCCTCTCCTGAGAACTTGTACCCCTGGTTGTCTAGGGCACTCAAAGAGATCAGGTTCTTGCCCAACTCTAGTACATGTCACGCTTGAAATGTCCTTGCAGTACCATTATCCAATCTGATTCGTACCTCTCATCCACCTACAATAACAATTACCCTGTTGTCTCCCAATCGGACTTTTCCCTCTCGCTTTTGATACGAAGAGAAAAAAATCCTATTAGGTGTCATATGAAAAGATGCGCCATAATCTAAGATCCACTCGTTGCCCGAGTCACTAGTGGAAACTATTAGGACAAATTCAGCATCATTACCATCAGAACTTGCAATTGTTATGTTGGCAACATTTCCTTGTTTCTCCTTTCTCATGGGGCAATTTTTTCGGATATACCCTGATTGGTGACAATGAAAACACTTTAAGGACTTGTGATTTTTGGACTTTGATCTTCACTTACTTTTGCTTCCTGATCCTCTTTCTTGACTACGTCCTCTCATCACTAATAACTTATCTGCAATATTATCAGCACTGGATCCTGTTGCCAATTTCTGATGCTCCTTTGTCATCAACGCCTCCTTGATGGTTTTTACGGAGATAGTAGGCCTACCATATATCATGGTATCACAGATATTATCATAGGACGGAGGTAGTGAAGTCAATAAGATCATAGCTTGATCAATATCTTCGACTAAAATTCCAGCCGCTTGTACATCAGAGATCATCCGATTGAAGTCATTAATATGATCTCGAATTGGTTTTTTTCCTAAAAGTTTGAATGTGTACAATTGCTTCCTCTAGTAAAGTTGGTTTAACAAAGTCTTTACAGAGTATTTTTCTTCCAAAACTTTCCAGAGTTCATCTGCAGTCTTCTCGTTCATAACCTCTCGCAGCACATTGTCTGTCAGGCTCAACTGTATTGTGCTACGTGCCTTGGCCATTATCTCCTCCTTTTTATCATAAGACAATATTTTCTGGCAACTTGCTCTCGCCTTCCAACGCCTTCGACAGGCCTTGCTGATCTAGCAATGCTTGCAGCTTCAGCTTCTATAAACTGAAGTCGTTAGATCCATCGAACTTTTCCACATCAAATTTTGGCACCGACATCTTCGATCTGAAATTTGATCAAGTGTCTTTAATACCACTTGTTAGGAAATCAAAATTCGATACACCCCAAGTGTTTTGAACACTTTATGGATGTGAGCGGAAGCGTATTCAAATCCGTGAAGAAGAATTGATAAAATTGTAAAAGTACGTAAATAGTACTTTTCTGGTGGAGCCCACATGAATAGTACTTTATGGTGGGACCCATTTGTCAGTACTATTTACACTAGAAAAATAGATCAAGAACTGCACATCAAGTATAATGTGAATAGTACTTTGTAGTGGGACCCATTTGTCAGTACTATTTGTACCAGAAATATAGATTAAGAATTGCACACTAAATTTAACGTGGAAAACCCCCTTGTATACTGAGGGAAAAACTATAGGATAAACTCCGAAAATATTTCACTATATCAAATATAATTTCAATATCCTATCTATACTCTCATACTGTCGGGACTGAAATCACGGTGAAACATTGCAACTCATTGAATTTTAAAATATGAAAATAGAGTCGTCACTAATTTTATTTTAATTTAAAAAAAATTGGAAAAAAATTTCTTTAAAAATGGTCTTTGGAACCAGATTAGATTCGGGAATCGATTATGGATAGGGAAGGGCGAAAACTTAATCTCACAACACCCCTAACACACCCGTTCTAAAACGGTACCTTAAGTTAATTGTGCAAATTCTTAACAATCCTTGGAAATATTTATTTTACCATTTTTTTGCAAAAACGTTGTAACTATTTATAAAAAAGGAAACCACAAAATTATAAAAATTTAATTTTTGACTTGACAGAAATGAAATTCTGCTCCTACGTATCCTCGGGTGCAATGAGGAACTCAAAGTCACGTAATTCTTTATAAAAATAAGTTTAGGTTCATTGTTTTTAATTAAAAAAGATTTTTTGGAAAGGATTTTGTTTGAAAACAAATTCATTATTGCACAAGATTCAAGTTAACACAAGACTACTCAATAAACCTTCGTGATCCAAATGACATTGAAGATAGCATCTGCTATTCAATCAACATCATTAGTCATTACATTGATTAAAAGATCTTTTTTTTTTGGCAAGCACAAGAATAAATAAGTAACCACACAAACAACACATTGTCATACTATGAATCAGGTAAATAATGAGGAAAAAAAAATTAAACACAACAACCTAAAACACATTTTATTTTTATTATTATTTTTTAAACATTTTTTTATTTTTTTATTTTTTATTTTTAATCTTGTTTTTTATTTATCATCATTTTTTTTATTTCCTATTAATCACAAGACATAACATAAAACATACCATTAAATTAAACAAACTCTATCAAACAAGAACTAATCCTAAATAACACTAACAATTAAGCTCAAAATATTTTTTTTAGTTTTTTTATTCAAATTCTACCCCCTTTTTTTTTTACCATTTTCGTATTTTTTTCATTTTATATATTTCAGATTTTTTTGAAGACCCAATTACAATTTTCAAACCCATTTTTTTTTAGAAAAAAGCTAGTATAGCAAAGTTGGCCCAAATAAAAAAATAGCAGATAAAATCATAAAAAATGGAGCACAGAACAACAGAATAAGAGAAAAAAATGAATGAAAGAGGATTTAAAAGGAAACTAAGAAACAGAGAATCAACACAGGGAGAACACGGAGCATAGCAAGAACCTCAGGGTGACGCCGTGCACGGCGTTTTGCGGTGGGCAGAGGTGCGCGGCTCAGGCGACGGTCAGCTGGTGTGGACGGGCGGGTTGAGCGGTTCGGACGGTGCAGGAGCAGCACGGTGGCTGCTGGTTCGATGCAAGCGCAACTCTAAGTTGCAGGGATGGAGGCGCAACAGACCCGGAACTGCCCACGGTGGTGGCGCGGTGACAAGGTGGCAGCAACCCGACTACCATGGAATCTCCGTTCATGGTGCGATTCGGCTGGCAGAGATGGCGCGGATCTGGCGCATTGGCTTGGGTGCAACGTGCGGTTGCTGCTCTGTTTCACGGATCTGCTGCGTTGAACAGAGAACGATGGCTGGGTGGTTCACGGCTTGGGTTTCGGTGTGGGTGATGGATCCGTGGAGGGTCACGGTTGTGTGGTGAAAGGTTGTTTGAGGATAGAGGTTGAAGATGGAGATGGTGGTTATGAGATTGTGGGTGGTGGAAGATGAAGGTGCTGATGGTGGTTATTTGGTGGGTTCGGTTATGGAGATAAAATGGCTGTGTTGGTGGAGAAGGTGGTTTATGGGGTGTTGATTATGGAAGAATGGAAGCTTACGTGGTTTTGGGAGGGGAGTTTGGACGTGAATGGTGGTTGATGAAAGGTGGTTCACGGTTATGAAAGTTGAAGGTTGAAAGGATGAGAATGGAGAGGTGGTTATGGGTGGAAGATGGATCACAGTTGGAGGGGATGGTGAGGTTGGAGAGGATGGTGAGTTTGTAGGTTGTTTGAGATGGTGGCTACGAGTGAGGATGGTGGGTCAAAAAGAGGGAGACTATCTGAAAAATGGTTTTCCAAATTCTGAGTTCTTTTTCCCAAACCCCTCTTCAAAAATCTTAGCTTTCTCCTTTTTATCTTCTTTCTTCTTCTTTTTTCTTTTAAGTGTCCAAGTCCCTTTTCTTTTTATTTTTTCAGCTGACATTTTTCCCTTTGTTTGTTTCTTTACGTAAATCACTCCCTGCCTTTTCTACACATTGAGCCCCTCACTGCCTTCATCTAACAGAACTTTCTTTCCTTCAATCCCTTCAGCTCCTCTTTCTTTTGCTTGTGCAGATGTGATGCATTTAATGCATTGCAGCTCCACAATTTGCTTTTATTTCACCTTAGGGAAACATGACAGAGTAACTAAACGAAAAAATGATAATTGTGGTTGGCATTGAATCTTGTTTGGCACATTCATATGGACTTAGATTTATATTGAGTTATGAGTTTTGGGCTCAAGTTTAATGGGTCTTGGGCTAGAATAGATTTGGGTTGATCATATTTGATGGATCACAAATTAGTTTGGGTTCAATGTAAGTAGCTTGAGAGAAATTGAGTCATCTTTTTTTTTTTTTATTTATTTATTTACTTATTTTATATATTTTTTTATTTTTTTATCATTAATTTATTTTTATATTTTTTTTTGTTCGAACAAAATTAGATGTTCACACACACAAGAGATATAAAATATAGTGTTTCTTAGTAAAAATTACAATTTGTAATATTACAAAGACTAGAGAATGAACTCAAAAAATTTTCAGTGTATACTTACACATTACACTCTTAAAATTTTTTTACACTTTCTATTTTTTCTCTCACTTATAAAAGCTCACAAGCTCATTTGCTTTTCTTCTGTTTTGTTTGATGCTTCTACGAATGAAGCAATGGTTCTCTATAAATAGAGAACCATCCTTGCATTTTTGCCAATCACCCATAGGATCATTGCAGTTGAAAGTCTTCCACCGAAAGTGCATTTTGACAATTGTGATACCCACCGAAATCAATCTTGACAATTGTGATACAAGCCAAAATAACAGTGATGGGGTTTTGGTCGCTACCTCATTTTCCAAATCTCCAACTTTATACATGGCTAGTTGCGGCAGTATGCTGTGAATAGGAATTATGTTGCGTTTCTTGCTACAAAAAATTTGTGGATATGGTATATAGCAGAAATAATGAGGCTTTCCGAGGTACTGATTTGGGAGAGGCCTGCACTATACAATGCAATGATGATTTAGTCACTATAAAGCAAGTGCCTCCTAATACAAGAACATCTGTAATGTTGAGGCAGGAAGCTCTGAGAATTGCACTTTTATTGCTGAAGTAGTCGCATGGCTTGGTGAGGAAGCCTTTGCAGAATTTGTGTTGAACCCAAACCATGGTTAATTTGGACGGAAAAAATAACTGTTAGGTTAGTCAGAACGGTCAAAGGGGAGTGTTGTTTTTGAAAAAAAAAATGGAGTTAGAGTGTTATTTCCTAAACTTAGAGGGAGGTGAGTGAAATTTATCTAAATTTTAATTCAATAAAAACTAATGAAAATTAAAACTAATGAATTAAATTTAATCGAAGCAAGAACTAGCATGATATAAAAGTAATACCAATTTAAACTAGAGTATTTTGATTTTATTTGAATTAATCCTATTTAATTTAATTGATTGATAATCTAATTTTAATCATTTCATGCAAGAGATGTTAATCTTAAATTATTTATATTATTTTTCAAAAAATATTAAACATATTAAAAAACACATATTACATATTTTTCAATATCAATAATAAGTAACAATCAGCTCATTAAGATTTATAATTAATCAATTCAATTCCCGCAAGACAAATTTTTACTCTCATTTTGATTATATACTTATGAAGTTTTTTACCTATGTCAAATCAAGAGATTTTCCTTCATATGTGATTTCAAGGTATAAATTAAAAGAATTAAGAATAATAATAAACTCTTACGTAGATTAAAAAAAACTAATTTAACAAGTATAAATATTCAAATATTCAAATTATATCAAAGTTCCTAAAAAGAAATTTAATTCAATATTAAATTAACTATTGTCATAGAAAAAAAAATCAAAACCATATTTCTTCTTCCTTGCTCTACTCTCATTGCGTTTATGCTTCTCTACCCGTCCAAAGCCTTTTTGTCTTCTGCTCTCTTTTTATTTTAATTTGTTAACTTGTGTTACACTTAATTTGATTAGATTTTTAATTCATTAATATTTTGATAAGGATAACAATAAATCAGAATCAATTTTGAGTCTTAACTAACAATTTAGATTTAAGATAAGGTTTAAAATTTGAATAAAATCTCTTTAAAATTTTATCGTCAAGATTTTTTAATTTAATTAAAAAAATTCTCTAGATTATATGTTTGAAAATTAAAATAAAATTATAAAATGGATATAGAAAATAAAATATTAAAATATAAATAAAATAAGATAAAATCAAATGAAAATCCTAACAAATAAAATATAAAAATGTATACAATTTTGCGTTACATCATATTCCTTGCTCATGTTGGTTTCAGAGATTAAAATTCTTACCCTCATGCAGTGAATAGGAATATCAAACACTTCAAATGGAAAGAAGTGTAATTTTATTGTCCTTCTGTTTTACTCTCTTTGTAATTAGGGTAATGTAAATGTGCTACAACGTTGGATTGCTGAGTGGTGAGCATGGTCCTTTATCTGGTGTGAGCCACATCCCTTACCAAATGCGATATGCCATGTGTCAACTATCGTGATTTATGTATTGACCGAAAGTTCTCATCAATGACTAGTCTAAATCATGAGCTCCGTTTAAGGTGCTCCCCCTAAGTCGGGGTGCATCGGTGGTTCTTGAATTTTTTCCTGTTGGATAATGAGAAAATAAGATGGATAATTTTAATATGGATCACACTCTATATACATAAATCAAATGATAACACTATATTTTATACATTTTATAATCTTTTTATTAGCTTTCTTAAGGTTTAATCAGGCTTAATTATGTTGATTTTGATCCATTTTATGATATTGAACCGAATTGGATCATTAAATAAATTATTGCATAAATTAACTTTAATTATCTCTTTAGCAGTGTTTAGTAAACTGACTATAACTTGAGTTTCAAATATTTGATTGATGTGATTTTGGTCTTGTAGGAAAGTTTAGACAATTCCCTATAATTTTCATGAAGAACATAAAACTCAGATCGGACTCCTTGGAGGTGATATTGGGTTTTGAAGTCAGAATAGAGGAGTTGAAATCGGGTTTAAATACTTTGCAGTAATTAGATCATATCTTGAGTTCTAGAAATGATTTTGGACTCAAACTAAAGCCATTTTAAAGCAAAAATTCAGGCCTACAACTTTCATGAAGACCGCTTTTCTCAAAAATGAAAAAATAGGAGACACGGATATGTCTCTTGGACACACAGTCGTGTCTCCTCACTACGTCATTGATGACGTATCAAACTTCTTAATTAAGTTTGATCACTGTAGAGCACTATAGCACTGTAGCGTCACTGTAGTACCATTGTAGCTACTGTAGCTCCTGTAGAAAATTTGCCTATAAATAGGCAATCAAATTCAAAAATGAAAAGTGAAAGGGAGGGGAGAAGGCTGGTACGAGAGACAGAGAGGAAATCTTCCTCTCTTCATTGAGAGGAGGAATTTCCTCCTCTCTTCAGTTTTCTTTTCTTTTCTTTTCTTTTTTCTTCTTTTTAGTCTATGTATAAATAAGTTTCAGTCTACTTGAGTCAAAGTGTGAAACTCTTGGTAATAAAATAAGGTTAGATTTATTTCTCTCTTGTGCTTTAATGATTTATTTTCTAGTAATTATTATACGTGTTATATTTTGTTTCTGATAATTTAGAAACTACCCTTGTAAAGAAGAGTTCTTGATTTGTTGTAGACAAGATTTTGGCACAGTGAATGTTTTAACTCATTTACAAGTGGTGGTAATAATTAAAAGAAACATAATATAATTACGTAATGGAGTTTTAACATTGTATTTTTCGATTGGAACCTCCATTATGTGAGGATTCTAATTGAGTTATAAAAGGAATTAATCTTACATTTATTTTATTTATCAAGAGTGAATCTTTTTACCAAAGTAAATAATTTTTATCATAGTAACAAAATATTTACCTTACCTTAATTAATCTTCATCAATTTCCTGTAGATTGATCTCGGACTCTCGAGAAATTTATTACTTGAGACAATCTGCACTTGGGTTCGCAATGCAACAATTAATCCCGCATCAAGTTTGTAGACTTGGTCAAGAAAAGTGTGCATCAAGTTATTGGCGTCGTTGCCGGAGACTTGATTTGAAGAACAAATTTTTTGTGTAAATATTTTTGTATATACTACTACACTAATTTGAGTGAATAGTATATGAATAGTATGTGAATAGTGTGTGAATAGTATATGAATAATATGTAAATAGTGTGTAAATAGTATGTGAATAGTGCATAAATAGTAAAAATAATAATTGAGTGAATAGCGTTTAAAAAATAATAATAGAAGTGGGAGACAACGCTATCCCCCGTTGAAAAATGAAAAAGAAAGGTGGTCACGGGTGTGACCACAAAAAAAAAACATAAAGGTCCCACATAAAAAAATATAAACATAAAGGACGGGACACCATGGCTGTCTCCAACTTAATATATATATTTTTTTATGTGAGTCCTTTATGTTTTTTTTTTTGTGGTCACACTCGTGACCACCTTTCTTTTTCATTTTTCAACGGGGATAGCGTTGTCCCCCACTTCTATTATTATTTTTTTAAATACTATTCACTCAATTATTTTTTTTACTATTTATGTACTATTCATATACTATTTACGTACTATTCACACACTATTTATGTACTATTCACATACTATTCATATATTATTCACTCAAATTAATGTAGTAGCATGTACAAAAATATTTATACTAAAAATTTGTTCTTCAAATCAAGTCTCCGACAACGGCGCCAAAAACTTGATGCACATTTTTCTTGACCAAGTCTACAAACTTGATGCTGGATAATTGTTGCATTGCGAACCTAAGTACAGGTTGTCTCAAGTAATAAATTTTTCGGGAGTCTGAGGTCGATCCATAAGAAATTGATAAAAATTAATTAAAGTAAGATAAATATTTTGTTACTATGATAAAAATTATTTACTTGGGTAAAAAGATCTACTCTTGGTAAATAAAGTAAATGTAAGATTAATTCCTTTTATAACTCAATTAGAATCATCTCATAATAGAGATTCCAATCAGAAAATACAACGTTAAAACTCCATTACGTAATTATATTATGTTTCATTTAATTATTACCACTACTTGTAAATGGGTTGAAGCATTCACTGTACCAAAATCTTGTCTACAATAAATCAAGAACTCCTCTTTATAAGGGTAGTTTCAAAATTATCAGAAACAAAATATAACACGTATAATAATTATTAAAAAATAAATAATTAAAGCACAAGAGATGAATAAATCTAACCTTATTTTATTACTAAGAGTTTCACACTTTGACCCAAGTAGACCAAAACTTATTTACACATAAACTAAAAAGAAAAAGAAAACTGAAGAGAGGAGGAAATTCCTCCTCTTAATGAAGAGAGGAAGATTTCCTCTCTGTCTCTCGTACCAGCCTTCCCCCTCCCCTTCACTTTTCATTTCTGAATTTGATTGTTTATTTACAGGAAAATTTGCTACAGAAGCTATAGTAGCTACAGTGGTGCTACAGTGGTGCTACAATGGTGCTACAGTGCTCTACAGTGATCAAACTTAATTAAGAAGTTTGATACGTCATCAATGACGTAGTGAGGAGACACGGTCGTGTGTCCAAGAGACACATCTGTGTCTCCTATTTTTTCATTTTTGAAAAAAGTGATCTTCATGAAAGTTGTAGGCCTGAATTTTTGCTTTAAAATGACTTTAGTTTGAATCCAAAATCATTCCTAGAACTCAAGATATGGTCCAATTACTGCAAAGTGTTTAGGCCCGATTTCAGCTCCTCTGTTCTGACTTCAAAGCCCAATATCACCTCCAAGGAGTCCGATCTGAGTTTTGTGTTCTTCATGAAAGTTGTAGGGAATTATCTAAGTTTTCCTACAAGACTAAAATCACATCAATCAAATATTTGCAACTCAAGTTATAGTCAATTTACTAAACACTGCTAAAGAGATAATTAAGGCTAATTTATGCAATAATTTGTTTAATGATCCAATTGGGTTCAATATCATAAAATGTCTCAAAACCAACATAATTAAGCCTGATTGAACATTAAGAAGCCTAGTGAGATGATTATAAAATATATAAAATACAGTGTTATCATCAAACATAAATCAATCGTTTATTCATTGTTAAAATAAATTAATGATTAATATTAAATAGTTATATTCAATTAATAATATTTAAATTCACACAAAAATTTAAACAACTTTTTTATGAATAATTATACATATAAAAATTTATAAATTTTAACGATAATTTTTATATACACTTAAATTTATATATTTTTTTATACACTTAAATTTATATATAAATATTATCAAATAAAAAAAAACAATTCATTTATAGACCCAAATAAAATAGGACTATGATAGCGTTATCCAAATAAGATAAGCTGCGTTTGGTATACATGATAGTATAATACCTGATAGTATAAGAGAGTAGAATAAAGGCTGATAGTATAAAGGACCTGATTAGTTCTTATACAATCAGCTGTTTGATGTATGGTTGTATAAGAAACCTGATAGTATAATGTTATCCTATCAAGTGTTTGTTGTCAAATATGATATAACCTGATAGTATAAAAAATGTTTATTTAGACAAAAATACCCTTTATGTAAAAATAGTAAAAAAAGTTTTTTGACAGGTAAGTCATATACTCAACTTTTTAAAATGTTACTATCAATAAAAAATCTAAAAAAATGAAAGAAATTAAAATGCCTTAAAATATATATATATATATATATATATATATATATATATATATATATATATATATAAAGTTCAAGCATGAAAAATTCAGCAACAATCATAACTTTATCATAAAACATGTAACAAAAAAGGTAAATATATAATAATCTCAGTAATATGTTAGATAGACTTTACAACAATTTATCAAATAAGTATTATGCTTGTCTTAAAAACTACGTACACCAACGAAGTTCAGAAACATTATACTCCAAAATATTGATTTGATAAGTACAAAATCAATCCAAAAAAGCCATTTATGTAGAATCTAACTCTCAAGTAAGGCCTTAATCATTTCAAGGCGACGTTCTTCAAATCCCCAAAATGAGTGCACTTGTTGGGAGTTTTGCATAATTTTCTAAGCAGCCATCACACGGTCCCTAGGGGTAAGTTCTTTCATCTTTTGTAATTCACTAGACACTTTCCTAGAGTCTTCATAAAATTCTTTCACAACCTTCACATTTGCCCTGACCTCTCCCAACAAAGTTGAAGTTTCTTGCAAAGCACTAACCATATCTTTTCCAAAGGAAGTGATGCTAGCAGCAAGTTGGTCAGTAGACCTTGACCTCTTCCTAGAACAAATATAAGAATCTCTAAGGCTCTTATTGCTGCCACTGGGTGTTTGGTTAACAAACATTGAGTTAGTGATATCATCATCATTACGCCTATTATATAGCCTATGACTAGCAGCACACACAAACAAATAGGACATCATGCAAGTTGCAAGCATCTCCAAGAAAGCTTGTTCCAAAATTAAATATAGAGTGACTTCCTCAATAAACTCCTTTGGATCACTAAACCACCTAGTTGGATCCATCATCACCTAAAGCATCAAACACAAATTAAAAAATGTTACAATGTGTTACACAATAATAGTTAGGCTTCCATATCATAATTTCTTTCATATCATATCATAATAAGTTCTTGCTATGACTATTCATATTCAGTCAATTCCTGAGAATAAATAGGGCGGGGATATCCCGACCCTACTATCATTTTTAACTAATAAAAATATTTCTCACATAGATTTGTGTTCAATATTTCACAGAATGTTTTTACAGGAAGTACCAATAAAATAAATTTTAAATTGATGATGAACCAGTATATATAAAACTAATTTTACAAACAACAGTCACAAATTATACATAAATATGTACAGGCAGGCCCCATCTTAGAGGTCTCTTTACTGCAGTTGAAATTGAAGAATACCTTCTTCAATTTCCTAGACACAAACTAAGACATCTAGGGAACTTATATCCTAGACTTTGTAGACACATTCTACCTAGTAACCAAACAAAGGATATAAAATGGGAGACTAATAGTTATAGTAAAATTGCATTCTTTTTGGCAGCTGCATCTTTCTGACTGATATGACCCATAATATATATATATATATATATATATATATATATATATATATATATATATATATATATATAGTCAGTATTAGATTTCACGTTTTATATATATTAATCAAGATCAAAGATCAAAACATTGTTAAGACTATCAAGATTACATTCTGATCTTTTTTGTTAATATTGGATATCTGATCCAGATAAAGGATCAGAGAGTTAATATCATGTTCAATAAAAGGTCAGAGAGTTTTCAAGAATTGATTAGTCTTGTTAAGACTATCATGTTCTTTATTATGTTCAATAAAGAGTTAATATGATGTTCAATAAAACAGTCAGAGTTTTCAAGAATTGATACCAGAGTTCATAATATATTATGAAAAGTTATCTGAATATATAATATATCTATATAATATATATATATTATGTGGAAGGTAATTTCATTAGATATCAAAAGAGAGTGCATCCAAAAGAACTATAACAGGTGTGATTGTAAAGTTGTGTAAATAGCATTACATTGGATATCAAAGGCCTATTTACATTTCCTCTTTGTGGAACAACTTCTTTATAGTAAATCTCAAGTTTGCAATCCTTGGATATCAAAGGCCTATTTACATTTCCTCTATTTCTTTGCTTATAAAGAATAAACAATGTTCAGTTTACTTTCTCAAACAAGCACTTAATTGTTTCATTTCATTTGTTAGGGCTGTTTAGTGGCTGCTCACTTGCTCTCATTATGGCACTTATTGTACTCATACACACAAGAAATATTCTAAATACAAATAGCACGAATCATAATAGATACATGGACAACATATTTCCTCTTTACAGGTAAGCATAATGTACCATTTTGTGTGCCAACAGGCATAAGACAGAGCAAATCTTTCCTAGAGTGTTGCTTAATGCTTATATCGGAACCAGGATTACAGTGACAATTAGAGCACATTTGGTGTAGAGAATAAAAACGGGATTGGGAATAAGGTTGAAGCAGAATGATAATTTCTACCCTGTTGTTTGTTTATGCCAAGAATGGAATGGGATTCCAAATTAGTTTTATGCTGGGTACGTGGAATCAATATGTAAAGTATGAAAGTTGTAACAACATGAAGATAAATAAGGAAACAAAACAAAACTTAATTGATCATGGCACACATCATGGATCCAACATTATGAAAGGAATGCTATTCAATTTCAATATAATGATGTGATTGCAATTCCAGGTTTTCATTCCTTGATAGGAGCATTATGAAATTTGTTAGTACTTGGAGAAATTCCCAGTTGGCCAGATCGTGGGGATGAGGAATTGTTAGTGTTAGATGCCTCTGAGGGAATCATTGGATTGCATTATTCGACAATTATGATGCTTATTTGGGCCGAGGTACTTACTTTTTCTACTAAGGAAGATAAATGATTATTATTATAGTTTAATATTGTATGTAAAATCGATAATTAATTTATAGGTAATCTAGATCCGGTCGTTGGTAAGTGGGTAGAAGTCCCCTGCCACTTTGTCCCCTTTGAACCACAAAATAGTTTGAGATGGGGGAGGGGTGATACTTAGTGCAATCCTTGAGGAATGCAAGAGTCTACCTATACACAAGCCATCCTATATATCCTAATAAAGTTGTACTATTAAGTTACAAACTCCTTTACTCAAAAAGTTCTTGGATTCTTCTTGTGCTTCTCCCTTGGTTTGCTATTCCCAATTGCCAAAACCCTTAAGCAAATTCCCAATTCCCAATTACCAATACCCAATTTTTAGCAAATACTCGGTTATTCAAAACAACACTCAAGAAACATAAGAAGCAAGATGAAGAAAAATATCCTAAAATCTAGAGAAACTAGAAAGTACAAGAGAATGATTGGAAAGTGTGCTTACCTTTGGCGCAGACAAGAGGACGACACTACTGAAGCAGCAAGATGAAGATAAAGATAGCAAGACGAAGCAGCAGCGCAGCGATGGAGCAACGAAGCAACAGCGTAGCGATGGAGGAAATAGATATTATGATATTGGGGTTATAGAGGACAAGGTGAAAAGGGAAATATTGGGTGATATCGAATCCTTTCTTATCATGTTTAAACAGAAGGTTGGGGAGATGATAGGGTAATCAAGTTAGAGTAGAATAAAAAAAGTTAACCTGATTTAATTACCTTATCAAGTTAAGGCACCAAACATTTGATAAGACGTGATAGTATTAGCTAATACTATCAATTTCTCATTATCCTGTCCAAACGCAGCCATAGATAGTAGAGATTAATAAACTGCTACTTGGTGAATAGGTAAGTATGTAAAACTTATTATTACAAATTAGTTCCTGCAGCTCTCATGGCTTCCGCCAAAAAGGTTTTGAGTTTCAGTAACTACAATTCCTTTAGCTAGAGTGATAACTTCCTCTCCTTGACAAGCCATTACTACTGATAAAACCCTTTGTCACCAATCTCACAAAATTGTTCCCAAGCTTTTGGTGATGATTAAAATTATTAAGATAAGAATAGGACTGCAAATTCCCAATAGCCTGGTGATATTCTTCAGCGGCCATTTATTTGAAGATTGGAAACAAACATCTGAGTAAGGCAATACCGCTTAGTGTTGGCAAAATCATGATCAGTTGTATCCTCAAACGTTTGAATCAAGGAAGCTTGCTTAGAAGAATGTTTACTTTAATGCCAAAACACGACAGAAGAAAGAAAGATTAAAAAATAAATAAACTTTGCATCACTAACAAAAACTTCATTGTGAAATTAAAACATCGTTCATCATTCACACAGCTCGTAATTATTCAAAAAATGATTTCACAAAAAGAGATTGCAGATCTATAAGGAAGAAAAACAATGACTTCGACGTCGCCACCAACGCTGTGATGATGTCTCCCTATTCCCTAATTCTCTCTCAATTTCAGCTATTCATCTCGAATCAACTTCACTCATGGCTGGCGATTCCTCAACCTCATTCGCTCTCAGGTTCCGATTCCACCCAACAGACGAGGAACTCATCTGATTCTCACTTGTCTTATTGGGATAAAGGGACTTAACCGCGATAATACGTTCTAGTGAGACTCATTGGCAAAACAAACATTAGGCCATTTTTATAAATAAAAAACTTACTATATATCACCGATTTTTTTAAAGATGCATGGATGGACCAAAACCTAAAAGGTACACCATAAAAGCCACCTAAATCATGCCCCTTCTGGGTTGTCGTAGACTGGAAACATCTTTTCAGGGAAGTGAGGCTACGCGAATTTCTCGTGTTCTGATTGAATATAACAGAACTAATAATGAAGACATTTTTTTTAATATATTTATTGCATTTTTCAACGTTTTCAGATAAATAAACAGGATCATTGGCTTTTGGGAGATCCAACATTTAGGGAAACTACTGTCACGATTTTTACTAATTCGAATTACTAAGATTATTATCGAATCTTACTCACTCATCTGAATCCTACTCTAAAATTTATTTAAGTGATCGTCCTCCTACGGATATCTGCATTTAATTTTTACAAATTTTTTTGCCTTATGATAATTAATTTTTTATATATGTTGTTTAATCTATCACAAAATTTTCAATATTATGTAACATATGTTTTCAATATAAATATTCAAATAAATAGAATGTCACAAATTTTTACTTGCGATTCCCTCAATATAAATATTCAAATATAAGAAATCTTTAATTTTCTTACAATAATAATTTTATTATATGTTATTTTATAATCTTATACATTGCACGAGTGCTAATTTAGGTATATATATATATATATATATATATATATATATATATATATATATTTCTCCAAAATTGACCGTCTTTCTTAAGCTTCTTTCATAATTAAATACATCATTTCATTCTTATATCACTTCATGTATATTGTCAAATTTTAAATTATAGAAAATCCTCAATATTTAAATATAAATATTAGTATGAGTGTAAAGAATCAATTTAAAATGCAATAATGATAACGATATCATTATAAGTTCACCAAATTTATACATGCAATAGTAAAATGTGAATGAAAAATAAATTTTAATTGTTTAAAATTATGAGTTTAATTTTGAAGCAAGTATAAAATTTTTAACACTCTTGTCAATCAATTATAAATTACCATATATGTGACCTTTTAGATAGTTATTATGAGAGTTAAATATTTTTTATGATATGATAATACATGATTTAATAACAATGTAAAAAATTATTATATTGATAATGCATTTAAATTAAATATCAAAACTATATAATCAATTTAAATATGTGTATAAGTGAATTGAATTAACTTAAAATACAATAAATTACAATTCATATCGACGTGCTGTTAAATATAATCAATTTTTAAGTTTTTATTAATAATAACATTTGTGATGCAAGTGCAAAACCGGTGATATAATATTTTTTATCTTATAAAATCTTAAAGAACGAAAAATAAATTAATTTTTTTAAATACTACTGAAAGCAATAAAGGGTGGCGATTTTTTTTTCAAAATAGCATTTTAACATTTCACATAGCATTTAAGTATTATTATTTTATTATTGATAAGAATATTCGTGAGAAAATAAAACAAAATTTAATTTTTAAACACAATTTTTTTAAAGAAATATGTGTAGTCTTAAATTTTTATTTAATATAATTAAATAAATAATAATTATTATAAAATAGGTGTAAGGGAAAAAAACTTACACATAAGTCATGGAAATTAATATAAAAAATGTTCTCTGAATAAAACGAAATTATATTGTGTAAAACAAACGTTTCTGTAAAATTTATAGTGGAAGTCAATATAGTTATTGTATGATGTACGCACTAATAGCTAATGAAAAATAGTATTTAATGGGTTATAAAAATAATGGGGAGATCTACTATAAGTTTGATATTTAACAATAAAAAAATAAAGTAAATATTAATCAAAACTCAAATAAGTAATTTTCATTATTAAATTGAACTCAAAAAATAATCACTTACTAATATGTCTTACACAGTGAGAATGTGAATGACTTATTCAACACCTCCGCACATCTCACGGCGGGTGCTAATTTAGTGTTTTACAATAAGATAGGAAAAAGATTACAAACACTACATATATTTCTCTCTTTCATACCCTTACCTAAATAATATTTTCTTATTCAAGACTCTATAGTTTGTATATCGAATCTTAATTCTCCCTGAACAAGAGAGAAATTGGCTATAAAGCATGCACACACCGCCTAGTTGGGAATCAAAGAAGCAATGGAAAGGCAATTGTTGGCCGCAATGCTAACAAAACTATAGTATTCAATCTTGATAGATGATGATTTCAAATCCTCAATCTTACTTTCAGCAGTTGAAACATCCGCCATGACACCACTAAGCATGATAGTAACGGTACCGAAGTTACGTGCTTGGATGGCATCCATTGCTTTTTGAAGGTTATCCAAGGCTTTGTTGTAATGGTCCTTGCAATCAGCGAGTGAAGCAGCTATCTCTTGTGAGACAGCAGCATGCTTCTCAACCTTGGCTATGGTCATCCTTATGTGCTGTGTGCAAACTGTTATGGCAGCTTGAAGCACACGTACGACATCAAACTTGTTTTTGAGCAAGGGTGAGATGGTGGAGAGGCACACGTCAGGGTAGTGTGTATGGCCACATATCTGTTCCAAGCCATGGTTGTATTTGGTTTTTGAGTGGACATGATAGGTACCTTTGAGGTAATCTGAGAAAGAAGCAGATGAGGATGAGGAGTAACCAAAGCCATCCTCTGATGTTGGACTTGGTGCTTCAGAAGGAGGGAAGGTGAATGGAGAGTCATAGAATTGACTAGCCTCTGGGGGATAAGATGTGGTCTTTGTTTGGCCATTATTTGGAGATGGTGATGGCGAATCGTGGTAAGTGGCCACACATTTGCCTACTAGAGCAAAACATATGAGGATTGTGGAGAAGAGGATTTGATTGTTGTTGAGTTTCATTGTTTCTTGAAGGTTGGGATGCAAGACAAGAGAGGACAATGGATTATTGGGAATGTTGTGGAAGGAGATTTAAATTAGGAGTGGATTTGGTTTTAGCTGAATTATGCATGAAAATATATAGGATCCCATGAGGAATAGTAACCATTGTTTATGCTACTGTTTCAGCATTGTTTCACGGAGTTTTGGGGATGACAATAATTTACAAGCGGTTGAATGTCTCCAATTTTAACTTGCGATTCCCTCAATTCAAATATTCAAATGTAAGAAATCTCTACTTTTCTTATAATTGTAATTTTATTATATATTATTTTAATTATTTTATTTTATGATCTCATACATTACTTGAGTGTTGATTTAGGCATACGTATTTTTTTCCCTCCAAAATCGGCTTCTCTTCCTTAATCCTTCTTCCACAATTAAATATACTATTTAATTCATTATGTATATTGTCAAATTTTAAATTATGAAAAATCCTCAAAATTTAAATATAAATATTAGTATTGGTTAAAAGAATCAATTTAAAATGTAATAATGATAATGAACAATCAATTTAAATATCATATTTTTTGAATTACCATTTTAAAGAAAGTTTTATCTAATTATTATCTTAGCCTAAAATTATGTGAGTAATTGGTCAAAGACCAAAATTTAAATATCATTAAGGACCAAATTTAAATATCATTAAGGAGTTGCTATAGAATGCCCGATCCCAACCCATAAACATCTTGCTGAAGCACAAAAGAATTTCTCTTGAAGAAATTTTTATATCATATCATTCTTATAACCTTTTTTATTAATGATTTACTATTTTTCTCTCTTTTTAATTTTTTGTGAGCTATATAACCAAAAATCTCTCTTCTTTTTGTTTTTATAACCTATTAAATACTATTTTTCATTAGCTATTAGTTCATACATTATAGAATAAACTATATTGACCTCCACTCTGAATTTTACAAAAGCATTTATTTTATATAATACTAATTTTAAACTCATGCGTTGCACGAGTTAATATAAAATAATTTGATTCCTCTATCACACTTTAGACAAATAAATATCATAAATATATGAAAGAAATAGACCACATACAAAAAATATTGAAAAACTGAGATTTTAGATAAATAACATAATTACAATAGAGTTAAATATCATAAATATGAAATAAATACATATTATCGCAAAAAAAAAAACCTAAAAATTCAAATTTTAATATTATGTATTTAAATAATAGAAGAAGACACATGTCACCGAATTAATCTATACCATTTGTCATAATTTTACTAAAGCATTGATGTCATAAAATAGAGTTAATATTCAATCCGTTAATGATAGAATAAAATAGATTTTCAATCCATTTAAGTTTGGTTTATTTGTTTTTTATTTTTTAAATTTATTTTAGGTGTTGAATCCATTTTGTTATGCAAATTTTGAATCCACTTTGTTAATATTCATCCGTTATCATATTTAACACTTGTTCAAATACTTTTTAAATAAAGAAAGAATTATTCAATAATTTAAATTTTCTTTATTTATTTGTTAATAGGATAATAACAAAATTTAAATTCAAATGCAAATGACATTAGTGTCACAATTTGAAAATGATACCTGCCAGAATTTTAGAATCAGAACCCTCTTTTTATATATTATTATTATATATATTATATTATATTGATAATTTAATTTAATTTAGAGAACATTTTTTATTTCAACTTCCTTGTTTATGTGTAAGTTTTTTTTTTTTTTTATACCTATTTAATAATAATTACTATTTAATTTAATTATATTAAATAAAAATGTAAGACTACAAATATTTCTTTAAAACACAAATGTGTTTAAAAATTAGATTTTGTTTTATTTTCTCACAAATATTCATATCAACAATAAAATAAATACTTAAATTAAATTTTAATTTAGTTTGTTTAAATGATATTTTAAAATGCTATATGAAATGTTAAAATGCTATTTTTTAAAACAAAAACAAAAACTTCTTACGAGGGCCACACTTTATTGCTTTTTTTTCATATATATATTTTAAAAAATTCATGTATTTCTCATTCCTAAAAGTTTAATAAGATTTAAAAAAATATTTCACCACCTTTACACTTGCATCAAAATGTTATTATTAATAAAAACTTAAATTGATTATATTTAACAGCATGTTGATATGAATTGTAATTTATTGTATTTTAAGTTAATTCTATTCACTTATACGCATATTTAAATTGATTCTATAATTTTAAATAATTAAAATTTATTTTCCATTCTCATTTTACATTTGTATAAATGTGTTGAACTTATAATGATAGGAATTTGCTAAGATTCGTGCATAGTAAAAAATAATAATATATAATAATCACCTACTAATGTTAATATTCACATTCACATTCACATTTTTTATTTCAACTTCCTTGTATACTCATTATTCGTGCATACTCATTCTCTGCTATTTAGATGGATAAACATGCACTAAGATTCGTGCATAGTAAAAAATAATAATAATAATAAAATAATAACATAGGAGTTGTGATGCTGGTACTTGAGCATAATGGAATTTTTAAAGCACTCTAGGGCATGTTGACATATGGATTTGGTGATTAGAGCATGTTGTGCTTCGAGCATGTTGAATTTGGAGTGTGTTGAGGCCTGGAGCGCGCTGGCTTTAAAGAGCGCATGGCAAGGATGCTTTGGATTGTATATGCTCTATTACATATGTATTTTTGGTTTTTCTCTCTTTAAAATACTTTCTTCCAATGATAAGTAAATAATTAAGAACTGGACATGAGGAGTGAAGCAAGAGCAGCAAATCTTAAATCAAGAATGGCGAGTCTCAAAGCAAAAGTAATAAGTCTGAACGAAAATGGCGAATCTCGTAGCGAGAGCAACAAGTCTCAAAGCGAGAGAGGCAACTCTCAGAACGAGAGTGGCAAATTTCGAAATGAGAGCAACGAATCTCGGAACGCTAACAAAGACGAGATTAATCCCACCCCCCCACCATATTCTTTTTCTGCTGAAGCGGTAGATTTGGTTTGTGTTTTACTTCTGGAGCATCCTCTTAGCTTTGTGCGCCTTATTTGGTTCTCTCTCTCTCTCTCTCTAAGACCTTGGTCTAGGCCACTTGATTAGGTGCTTTTACTATTTAAATGAATTCCTCAACATACTCAGACGCTGTGATCATCCATAGTCATAGGTACAACAAATTGAAACTTAATAAAATAAAGGAATTTATTATAAGTCTCTCTCTCTCTCTCTGTCCTTGGTCTGGGCCACTTGATTAGGTGCTTTTACTATTTGAATGAATTCCTCAACATACTCAGACGCTGTGATCATCCATAGTCATAGGTACAACAAATTGAAACTAATAAAATAAAGGAATTTATTATAAGGTAAGAATCATGGTATGTTAGTGAGTAAGGTCATTTGAAACAAAATAGCAGTATATACAAATTAATAAAAGAGCGTAGAGAGACAAAAAGAAGATAGAAAAAGGCATTTAACAAGTCAATAATTATTTTTGCCTTTAAAGAGGAAATCTTGATGATTATTTTTTAGGCGCTCAACCTTTTACCTCAAAGATATATTTATATACTTTATTTTGTTTATTACAATTTTTTAAAGGAGAGAGAAAGATAAGCCAAACAAAAAATGACAAAAGGAAAAGACAAAAACGGTAAAAGGCATACAACTGTGCAAGTTGGATTAGTCAAGTCAAAGAGGCTATTTTAAGGAAGGCTATACATAGGGATGACAATTTTATCCGCCTCAAGAATCATGGTATGTTATGTGAGTAAGGTCAAATTTCCCCAAACATAAAATATCAGTTTAGTATATTCTCCTTAATAAAAGGAGCGTAGAGAGACAAAAATGAAGATAGAAAAATTTTATATAAATATTTTATATAAAATTATTAAAAAATTTAATTATATAAATTAAAATATTATAAAGTTATATAAATTAAAAGTTTTTAGGTGTTTGACATTATTTTTAAATTAAGTTATATTGGATAAATTTTAAAAAATTATAGTATTATATTTTTTTATTTTTCATTTTATTTTTTAAATTTTTTGAATTTTTTATAATTTATTGATAAGCCATATCTCACGGATAATGACAAAAGGAAAAAAAAAACGGTAAAATATACAACTGTGCAGTTGGATTATTCAAGTCAAAGAGGCTATTTTCCCGGAATCCCTAGCTATGTATCCATCAGTTTCAAAGGAGCATATAATAGCAGCTCAATAACAAAGCAATATGACACACAAAAGCTACTCGTTAACAGGCTATCAAAATTCAAAGCGAAGGTCACTAGGATTAGGGACTAAAGGTAAAGCTTAAGAGAAACTAACACAATTAAGGGTAAATGCATTGATGAAGGCGACATGCAAGAATAACTCAACAATAGTATACAAGAAGCAAGAAATTGTGAAGGAAAAGTAAATCATAATAATAGTTATCGTAACAACACAATATATGCAGAGTGCAAAACGTCTAGAAAGAAAAGACTATATAGCCCATGGAATATGCATATAAGCTGATAAGCATTGCCATATATATGTGAAAGCGAGCATTAACAAGTAGCCTACTGCAATCGATATACAAAGAAAAAGTCATTTCAAAAGGGCAAAAAAAATGCACATGTAGCAAATACAAAAAAAAAAAAAAAGACAGCGAAATAAACTTGGAGTTGGAAAATAAAAGAATTGTGGTACGTAACCAATGAATAAAGAAGTTGTTGGAACTTGACTTTTCTGGTGGAAGGCTGCAGCATGGAAATCCTTGCATAAGTCGCCTAGCTGTTTGGAGAAACTAAGCTTGTAGGAGGCTCAATAGTAGCATGTAACAGTCGTGTACGACCCTCAGCTTGAGTATAACCTTTATGATCACAACCATCAAAATTTAGTGGGTCCCCTAACTTTTTAAATGTTACGTACATTTTAACGGTGGAAGATCCTTTTGGAAGAATAATTTTTTTCCTAGAAGAAATAAAAATTTTTCTAAAAACAACGGTGAGATCTATTATAAGTTTGATATTTAACGATAAAGAATAAAAAATATGATCATACATCATTTTTTTCACATATTATTATTTAAATTATTTTTGAATAGTTATGATTAAGTAAAAATAATAATAATAAAAATGATATAAAATGATATGAAAAGTTATGTAAAAAATAATATGAAAGAAAAGTAATGTAAAAAATAAAAGTTGATAAAAAATTAGGTAGCACTATCGAAAATTTGTTAGTTACGGCTTTTTATTTACAGCATTTGCTGAGCTGCAGGTAAAAAAAGGAGTTTTTATTAGAATATAGCTTTGTTTTATTTTATTTATCGTTTTACCTAATTTTTTAAATTATGTGTTAAAATATGTTTATTTTAAAATATGTTTAAAAGTCATTATAAATGATGATAACTTTTAATTTGTGTAAATTTTTTTAATAAGTAATTCAAAAGTTGGTATAGGTGATAATAACTTTTAATTTGTGTAATTTTTTTTAATAAGCAGTTTAAAAGCTGTTATAGTGATGATTTGATTTGTGTAATTTTTTTAGTAACACGAGAAAAAGTAATAAAACTTAAGTGATAGTTAACAATGCATAAAAAATTATGGAATGATGGGTATAAGAATTAAATGAAATCCTATAATTTCTTATCATACTTATGAAAGTTAGAAATTTTTTTAACAAAAGATCAAAATATCTCTAATAGATACAACAATGTTAAAAGTTAAGCAGCAACCTTCTTTGTCTAAAAGTATTATATATATTAGGGATACTTCGATTTTCTATTAATAAATTTTTTAACTTTCATAAGTATGATAGGAAATTATAGGAGAGGATTTAGTCATTATGTTCATCATTCTATAATTTCTTATACACTATTAACTATCACTTAAACTCTATTACTTTTTCTCGTGTTACTTAAAAAAATAAATTTACACAAGTCAAAGTTGTCATCACCCATGATGACTTCTGAATTACTTAATTAAAAAAAAATACACAAGTTAAAAGCCGTCATCACCTATGAAAAGCTTCTGAACTATTTATTAAAAAAAAGATAAAATTACACAAGTCAAAAGTTATTATCACCTATAGCGATTTCTGAACTACTTATTTAAAATAAAATTACACAAGTTAAAAGTCACCATAACTCTTGATAACTTCAGAACATATTTTAAAACAAACGTATTTTGATACATAATTTACAAGATTAGATAAAACAATAAATCAACAAAAAAGGTTATACTCTAATAAAAAATCTGTAAAAAAAAAGGGAAAATATCATCTTACATTAATTTTTAATATCACTTTCAACACTTAATTAATAATGTATAAATTTATGATTAATCATGTGTATTGATTGGTTAATGAATAAATTTATAGTTTAGAAGTTGAAGTTTGAATTTATTCATTAACTAACTAATATATATGATTAATCATAAATTTGTATATCATTAATTATTAATGAAGTGTTGAAAGTGATATTATAAAATGATACAATAATATAGGGGTTAAAAAAAAAACCAAAACTCTCTCATCGAAGGCGCGAATCTCATCGCAGTAAACATTCTCATCGCAAGCAAATACCTTCTCCTGGCGAAGGCGCGAACCCACTGTGCATATGAACATTCTATCTACAAACTCTTGAGCTTAGGGCTCTTTTTGCTGAGCTTCTTCCCTGAGCTTCCATGTGCGAGTTTTGCTTCACTGAGCTTTTTCACGATTCCAATTTTTTTCTTGATTTCAATTTTGGTTCAATTTCCATTTTCTTCATTAAGCTTATTGATCTCGATTTATTCTGCACAAACCTCTCTCTCTCTCTCTCTTTCTTTGTTCAGTTTTTCTATATTCATTTTGTGGTGGTTTTCGTTAATTAATTATGATTGTTTTTATGCTTGGAAACAAAGATGGGACGATCAAGAACTCGCGATTGATTGGTTAATTGTTGTTTCAAGGCTATGATTTTACCTAGGCATTGGGTTTTTTAATATGCTTATAGCTATTCATTCTATATTATTACAATGAACAAGAATGATCACGTTTTAGAGTGAATTTTGGCGCTATATCTGGATTCCTTGAGTGCATTTTTCGACAGTAAAGCGTGATTCAGAATTTCGGATTTAATATTTGGTAATTTTCAAAATCTGCAATTCACCAATCTGCAGATTTACGATTGTGCCCTGAAATTCTATGATTTCGATGCAGATTTGTAAGTCTATGATTGTGCAACTCTGTTCCTTGAAAATCTTTTGTATGTGCATGTTTTGATTACTAGTTTAAAATATGTGCATAGTGCATTTGCACTTCAGATTTTTCATCTTTTGGTCAATTAATTTGTGGAAATGTGTTCTGGAAATGCTGATTCATTCTAGAATGGCATGGTTCGAGACTTTTTTGAGGTAAACTTTTCTGTTTTCTCCTTTATTTGGTTTATTGTTTCCTTGAACTCTGCCATCGAGCCATTTCTTTCTGCCGTTAGGTCAAGCCAAAGCTCATAAAAAATCAAGAGATTTGGCGAAAGAAGGTTAAAGAAGCTCAAGAGAGGGAAATATTCATTTTTATTTTTCTGATTAGTTTAAATTTGATTCACTATACCACATTATTGCAGTTTATAAAATCAAGCTCATCAGGTATTTTGTAATAAGTTCAATCTGTTACTAATGAACCTCAAAGTAGTGATAATCTTGTACGATTAATATCTTTATATATATTAGTTCAGGCCGATTGGTTATTTGTTAATTTATTGGGGTTGTTATGATAGGAAAAAGCTGCTAGACTTCCAACGGTTGAAGAAATTCGAACTATCCTTGATCGTAGCATAAGAGGGATGCTCTCTACATTCTCCAAGGTTTTTGTACTTTACTTACAATGACTTGTACAACTGATCGTTTTTCCCATGTGGTAAGATAAAGATTACAGATGAGTTTAATTCATGAGAACCTATGAGTGTATGAGTGTATATTTGATATAATTGTGAAAATTTGATTATTTTAATAATTAATTATTGTATAAATTTTTTTGTTATAAGTGATTATAATTAAATCAGTTTTATATTTAGATATATTAGTTAAAAAAATAATTTTAAGCTAATTTATTTTATTTATATAGTATAAAAAAAATTATTTTTATGCATTAAATTATTAAAATAGGTATAAAATAATTAAAAAATTATTTAATTGAGAACAAAATAATATTTATATCTCAAAATACAAAAATAATTTATAAATTAAAATTTTAAGTTTCAATTTTTAGCATTATAAAAAAAAATTTATAATACATTAAATTTCATGTAAAAGTTTAAATTAATTTTACCAAATATGTTACAATAATATTGAAACAATTTTTTTTCAAAAAAAGAGTTATAAAAAACTAATTTAATTTGAAACAAACAAACCTATAGTCATCATCTTTGATGTCAAAATGAACTGCATGCAAATACCATTTTTCTTCTTATTTTTTAATGTTGGGGTAGCATATAGCTATTAACTTTCCCTATCTCTGGAAGTTAAATATATAGTTCTAGGACCAAAAAAAAAAAAAAATAGAAGAAATACAATTTGAAGAAGGTGGGTGTTATTATACACTTTGTCACCTTTGGGTGTATAATACACTCTATCTTTTATCAGTAATAGCAGGGTTTTTTTTTTCAGGTTAACAATTTTTTTCAAGTTAATTTTATTATTATTTTTTTTACACATCATTACCATCATCATTCTGGTCAAAATGTTCACTTTGCTAATCGATCATCGTCTGTCGGTCACCACCTTTTTTCGGCTATATTGTTTATTTTTTAAGTTGAATAAGCGTATAAATAATACAAATAAAAATAATATTATTTAAAATTATATTAATCCTTATATTTTTTCATAAATAAATAATTGTGTATATTAAAAATTCTACATGATTTTAACGTAATATTTATACACAATAAAATCTGTAGAGTTTTTAATATGCATAATTATTTATAAAAAATATAAAGATTAGTATATTTTTAACTAATATTATTTTAACGATAATTTTTTACACGGTTATGTAACTTAAAAATAAAATAAGTAATTGCATGAGAACAAGAACTCGGCTATGAATAGTAAATTTTTCTAGTAATAAGGGGCGAGGCAGATTTTAACTCTAGGGGGGGCGAGATTAAAGATTAAATATATGTTTCTAAATATTTAAGTTAAAAAAATTAACTATCATATAATGTAAACATAAAAATAAATTTAATTCAATTCATAATTAACATGTTTTAAATTAGAAACATTTATAATAAACACAATTGAATATAAGATAATCTTAAATATATATCTTCAATTTTTAAGTTGTACTCAAAGTTGTTTTATAAAATAAAAGTCATCTATTATTGTATTTGTGGTGAATTTTTTAGTAATTTTTTTAATATAAACAATCATATAATATGTGAGAAAATCATCTTTCATCTTATTTTGTAACTTTATTTTAATAATTTTCATAATTAAAAAGACACACTTAATAGTTATTATTGATACAAAAAAAATCAAAACAAATTGAAATAATCTATCATTCAAAGGATAAATATTTATTTTTTTATTAGAGGGACTAACAAAAAAAATATCATGTATATATAAGAAAAAAACTCAATTATCCAAAGCTGGGGGGGACCGTGGCTCATACACGTCCCCCCCTGTTTCCGCCCCTGCTAGCAATGAACGACATTTTTTTAGTATAAGCTGTGTTTTTCTAGCATGAACAATATTTTTTCGACGTAAACAATATTTCTGACGGGGATGATGAACAGTGATGGTGAACAGTGCAACAGGTTACAGGTCGTTGATCATAGTCGTTGATGTGTTTTTCAACACAATCAATAGTTAAAATGCATCAGGTGCACCATACACTCTGCATAGCAGGGTGTATATTAAAAATGACCTTTGAAGAAAGGGATAGCTTTTTTTTTTGCCTTAACACTTCGGTTGGAAATAGGAGGGAAGTTGGTATGCTATGAAGATCTTGAAGGTAGATACTCGATAATATGCCAAAATTATGTTTGCTATGGAAAGTATATAAGTATTCTTTTTTGTCCTGGAATTCAGTATGAAATTAGAGTTTGGAATTAGAATTGAAATTGGATCTCTTAATTTTAATTTTTATGTTTAAAATACTATTTAGAATAGGAATTGTAATTCCATAAATCAATTCCATAGAATTGAAAATCAACTAAGTTAAATCTTTCTCAATTCTTATCTTATACCTTAAGAATTACTAATTTCATAACTTAAAAATTAAATTCTCTCTCTCTCTTCACATTTATTTATGAACAATCATATTTATTGATATTATATATTTATATAAAAATTATTTTTATATTTATATAAAAATTATTATAATAACTATTTATTTTTAAAAAAATTCATAAAAATTTTCTTTATGAAAAAAGATGATTATTATATTATAAAAATATCATTATATGAATATTTTTATTAATTTTAATTTTAAAAATAATATTTTAATGTTTTAAATCATACATTTAAACAATAAAATTATAATTGAATTTAGAATTAAAATTTCTTATCCTAATTTTTTGACAATTTCAAATATAAAATTTTAGATTCTTGATCAATTCTAATTTTGAAAGAAATAATTGAAATTAAAATTAAAATTCTATATTTTAATTTCAATTCTGCTATCCAAACAGATACTAATAATTTATCTTTTTTTAGGGAGGGCAAGGGAGAGTGTATTGGCTGGGGATCAAAGTCTGTCATACTCTTTGCAATAATACAGTACAATCATTGAGGTAAAGTTTCATTGGCCAAAAAATATATAATATATTTCATGTTTTTTAGGTGTACAATGTACATGGTAAATAAAAAATATATATTAGTGATATATTAGTACCATAGACATCTCACGTAATAATACATAAATAAATAATAGTGTAAAAAAATTTAAATTGACAATACATTTAAATTAACAATAAATTTAAATTAATTCCTAAAATTATAAATCAATTTAAAGATATGTATAAGTGAATTAAATTAACTCAAAATACAATAAATTTCAATTCATATCAACGTGTTGTTAAATATAATCAATTTAAGATTTTATTAATAATAACATTTGTGATGCAAGTGCAAAACTGGTGAAATAATATTTTTTTATCTTATTAAATTTTAAAGAATGAAAAATGCATGAAATTTTTTAAAAAAGATTATATGATAGAAAGCAATAAAGGATGGTAATTTTTTTAAATAGCATTTTAACCTTTTACATAGCATTTTTAAATATCATTTAAACATATTAAATTAAAATTTAATTTAAGTATTATTTTATTATTGATAAGAATATTAGTGAGAAAATAAAACAAAATTTAATTTTTAAATAAAATTGTTATTTTAAACAAAAATGTGTAGTCTTAAATTTTTATTTAATATAATTAAATTAAATAATAATAATAATAATAATAATAATAATAATCAAATAAGTGTAATAAGAGGAAAAAAACATACACATAAGTCATGGGAGTTAATATAAAAATTGTTCTCTGAATAAAGTTAAATTATATTGTATAAAACAAATGTTGCTATAAAATTCATAGTGGAGGTCAATATAGTTTATTGTATAATGTATGCACTAATAGCTGATGAAAAATAGTATTTAATGGGTTATAAAAATAATGGGGAGATCTAGGTTTGATATTTAACAATAAAAAGATCAGGTAAATATTAATCAAAACTCAAATGAGTAATTTTCATTATTCAATTGAACTCAAAATAATCACCTATTAATGTCTTATACGTTGAGAATGTGAATGACTTTTTCAACACCTCCGTTCATTTCATGGGTGTTAATTTAGTGTTTAACAAAAAGAAAGGAAAAAGATTACAAACATTGGACAAATATCTCTCCTCGTACCCTTACTGGACTGATATTTTCTTATTCAAGACTCTAGAGTTTATATATCAAATCCTAATTCCCCCTGAACAAGAGAGAACTTGGCTATAAAGCATGACACACCGCTTAGTTGGGAATCAAAGAAGCAATGGAAAGGCAGTTGTTGACCGCAATGCTAACAAAACTATAGTATTCAATCTTGATAGAGGATGATTTTAGATCCTCAATCTTACTTTCAGCAGTTGAAACATCCGCCATGACACCACTAAGCATGATGGTAACGGTACCAAAGTTACGTGCTTGGATGGCATCCATTGCTTTCTGAAGGTTATCCAAGGCTTTGTTGTAATGGTCCTTGCAATCAGCGAGTGAAGCAGCTATCTCTCGTGAGACAGCAGCATGCTTCTCAACCTTGGCTATGGTCATCCTTATATGCTGCGTGCAAACCTTTATGCCAGCTTGAAGCACATGTACAACATCAAACTTATTTTTAAGCAAGGGTGAGATGGTGGAGAGGCACACGTCAGGGTAGTGTGTGTGGCCACATATCTGTTCCAAGTCATGGTTGTATTTGGTTTTTGATTGGCTACGATAGGTTCCTTTGAGGTAATCTGAGAAAGAAGAAGAGGATGATGAGGAGTAACCAAAGCCATCCTCTGATGTTGGACTTGGTGCTTCAGAAGGAGGGAAGGTGAATGGAGAGTCATAGAATTGGCTTGCCTCCGGGGCATAAGAAGTGGTCTTTGTTTTGCGGCCATCATTTGGCGATGGCGATGACCATGGTGATGGTGATGGCGAGTCGTGGTAAGTGGCCACGCATTTGCCTACTAGAGCAAAACATATGAGGATTGTGGTGAAGGGAATTTGATTGTTGTTGAGTTTCATTGTTTCTTGAAGGTTGGAGATGCAAGAGAAGAGAGTACAATGGATTATTGGGAATGTTGTGGAAGGAGATTTGAATTGGGAGTAGATTTGGTTTTCGCTGAATTGTGCAGGAAAATATATAGGATCTCATGAGGAATGGTAACCGTTGTTTATACTGTTGTTTCACATTATTTGACGGAGTTTTGGGGATGACAATAATTTACAGAGAAATTATTAGTTACACACAATTGTATCATGTCATCCTTATATACATTCACAAAAAATTAAAGAGAGAATATAATTTTTTATGATGAGTGAGTTTAGAGGGTCTTATTTTTTCTTTCTCTTCAATTTTTTGTGAATGTGTATAAGGATGACATAGTACAATTATGTGAAACTAAAAATCTCTCATAATTTACATGTGATTGAATGTCTCCAATTTTTACTTGCGATTCCTTCAATACAAATATTCAAATATAAGAAATCTCTAATTTTCTTACAATTGTAATTTTATTATATGTTTTTTTAATTATTTTATTTTTTATTCTCATACATTCTGAGTGCTAATTTAGGCATATGCATTTTTCCTTTCAAAATCGGGTTCTTTCTTAATTTTTTTCTACAATTAAATGCACTATTTAATTCTTATTATCACATTTTGTATATTGTCAATTTTTAAATTATGGAAAATCCTCAAAATTTAAATATAAATATTAGTATAAGTAGAAATAATCAATTTAAAATTTAAAATGCAATAATGATAATGAACAATCAATTTAAATATCATTATTTTTGGAGTCGTCATTTTAAAAAGATTTTACGTAATTACAACCCTCAGCTCAAAATTACATAAGCAATTGGTTAAAAACTAAAATTTAAATATCATCTTTGTACTATCATAAAAATGATTATCATTATAATGCTTATTACAGTTTAGTGAGCTAATATTGATAATACAAAGATAATACCAAAATTTAATCAATGATTGTCATTATAATCAAAATTTAAATAAGCACCGAAAAAAAGGAATAAAAATGATATTTGAGGAGTTCCTCCCCCGAACTAGAAGGAAGGAGCCTTTACTTGGTATTTGTTTATTCTTATTTTTTTACTCAATTGAGTTGTGATCAATAATGTTGTGAAAAAAAATATTGAGAATTTATTTTTATATCTAGTAAAGAATTAGAAGATTCTTCAGTATAATGAATTTTCATGTGTTACGTGTTTTTAATGTAAATTGATTATAAAACCATCACCAGTTAAAATTGGAGTTAAATCTCCTAATTTTATTGAACATTTTTAATGTGAAATTTGTGACCGATCAATTCACCATGTGAAATGGGCCATTTATGATTTTAATAGATGCATTTACAATATGATCACAGTGTAATTATTACTCATAATATGATGTTTGTGAGATTGTTTGCACAACTTATTCAATTAAAAGAACAATTTTCAGATAACAATTAAGACATTTTGTCTAGACAATGCTAGTAAATATATTTCTCATGTTTTTAGTGATTATCGTATGACCATTAGTATGAATATTGATCACATTGTTGCTTATGTTCATAGCCTCCAATTGATGACTGAAATAATAGTTTGTGATAACAGAATTCCCAATTTTGCTTGGGAGCATACTATCTTACATGTTGCAGTATTTGTTGGTATAAAGCCAATAATTTTTATAATAAATCCTCCTCTCTACAGTTAGATTTTGGTTAGAAGCCAAAAAATTTCCTTATAATAATTTTCATATGTGTGATATAATCACAATTGCTCCACCACGTCACATTATGATGGGTCCCCAAAGAAAAGTTAAGATTATATGTTGGTTATGAATGTTTCCAACATGAGGGGGAGAGAATAAGTAGCTAAAAAATTCAATTACTTGAAATGCATTATCATAATATAATTTAGATCCTCAAACAATATAATGTGAGATAATACTTTTGCAAAGGATAACAAATGAATTATCGGATACATTTTCTCAAAAAGGATGACTAAATCCCATACTAGCTATATATGCTCTACAAATGAAAGTCGTGTCAAAAGCGTGATTGATCAATCGATTTTAAAATAAAAATCCTGAAAAAAGAAATTTGAATATAATTTAATGAGCAATATTATGAGAATGAGAATCTTGAAATTAGAATCGTTGAAGAATGTTAACATTGAAATAATTGGCCAAAAATGAAAAATTGCTTTGTAGGCAAAAGTTGAAATCACTTACAAAATGTAAGGATTTTGAACATGTAGCTTGAAGCCCATAAGAAGTTTTAATGAACTTGAAATCCGAACTCCTAGAAGATGTAAATGTTTATGGAATTCAAATGGATGTTTATATGAAAATGAAATGAGAAAATTGATGTTGTGAGATATGAAGTGCGACCCTTAATTAGAAAAAGGTTTGTCACACAATTCATATATGGAGAAGTTTACTTTTTAGTGGTGGATGCAATTATATTATGATAGGGTCATTTGCACATAAAAAGCTAAATATACATGTAATGGATGTTGTTATTTGCATCTTATGGTTCACTAAATAATGATATTTACATAAAAATCCCTGAAGGATTAAAGATATTAATAACATCAAATGAATTGGATTTAAATGTGTTAATGATTTATGTTCTTTTGCTCATCGATCATATTGAACTTTCTTATTGGGCATTAGTGTTGGTTTGTATGCATTATACTATCCCAAGCAATTATAGATACATTTATTCCAATTATTTAATAAGATCCTATTTGCCCATATGATTTTACAAAAAAAATTGTAACTATATGTGCTATAGTTGTTGTGTACATTGATAAATCGAATATTAATGGAATGACCTAAAGTTCTTTCAAAATTATAGAAGATCTAAAAAATGAAATATTTTTGTAGGACAAAGTTTTGTCTTGATTTGCAGATCAAGCATTGAATAACTGAAATTTTAGTCATTAACCTAATTATATAGAAAATATTGTTAAGCGACTTTATATAGGTAAATCATATCCATTGAGTACACCAATGGTTGTTAGGTCACTAAATATAACAAAAGAATCTTTTTCGACATGGAGAAGATAACAAAAAGGCCATTGGTCCTAAAGTACCATAAATTAGTGCTATAGAAGCACTTATACATATTACTAATTATACATGGCCTAATATAATATTTTCTTGTAATTTTTTAGCAAGATTTTTTTTTCTAACCAGAAGTTATTGGAATGAAAATGAGTATATTCTTTGATATCTCCAACGAACAATTGATATATGGTTATTTTATATGAATATATATCACAACTAAATTGATTATGCAGATGAATGATATTTATCTAATCCACATAAAGAGATAATTGCAATTCAAGAAGCAAGTCCAGAATGTTTATGGTTAAATGTAACAATTTCATATGTTTGAGATTCTTGGAAATTGTCTATTGAGGACGAAACTTCAAAAGTTTTATATGAAGACAATACTTGCATAACTTAACTGAAGAGATGATATATTAAAGAAGACAACCTTCCTCACACGTGATCTTCAAAAGAAAGTAGAATTTGTTGTTCAACAATGTTCAAGTAAAGCTTCCAATAGAAGGAGAATGTATCAATTCAAAGACCTTAAATGTTGTTATCAAGAGAAAGAGAATAATGTACGTTTTTTTTCCTTCATCAAGGTTTTGTCTAATAGGATTTTCCTTGATAAGGGTTTTATAATGAGGTAGTTCCCATAAAAATATATCGTATTCTTTTTCTTTCACTAAAATTTTTTTTCTACTGAATTTTTTCCTAATAAGATTTTAATAAGACATATCCTTAATGGACATTGATAAACATAATTTTCATATATTAGTTAACTTTCATATTTAATCTCTTAGACTTCTTATATACTTAATTAGTTATTTTTGTCACATTTTATAATTTTAGATTCAAATTAGGCTTAGTTGTATTTTTTAGCATTATTAAATATTTTACACTATTTCTATATTTTGAGTATAACTTGAGTTTTAGATATATAAAAATTATGAATTTTACTTTGTAGGAAAACTGAGAAAAAGCTCTACAATTTTGATGAATAGCTCGAATACTGAACTGGATGTCTAGTGGGTCAGATTGGGTTACAAAGTTAGAACAGAGATATTGTCGTTAGAACTTGAACGATGTGCAAAGATTGAGTTATAATTTAAGTTGTAGGTGTGATACGAATATTTGTAAGAAAATAAAACAAAATTTAATTTTTAAACATATTTCTGTTTTAAAGAAATATGTGTAGTCTTAAATTTTTATTTGATATAATTAAATCAAATCATTATTATTATTAAATAAGTGTAAGCCAAAAAAAAAACTTACAAATAAGTCATGCATGGAAGTTGATATAAAACATGTTCTCTGAATAAATTAAATTATATTGTATAAAATAAATGTTTATGTAAAATTCGTAGTGGGGGTCAATATAGTTTATTGTATAGTGTATTAACTAATGGCTAATGAAAAATAGTATTTAATGGGTTATAAAAGCAATGGTCAAATCTATTATACTCCATCTGACTATTTTAAGTGTCATTTGATGAAAAAAAAAGATTTATTTTAAGTGTCATTTTCGTATACCAATAAAGCATTAATTGTTATTTTTTTATATATACCCTTATACTTTAATAATCTCAACTATTTATAAAAATTAGATGAACATGATAAAATGGAATAATTAATTGAATTAAATAGGAGTAATTTAGTAAAAAATTATCACAATTAAAGTTTAATTTAATATTTTTTAATTATTGTGTCTTATATCAAAGTGACACTTAAAATGAATAAGAGGGAGCAAGCTTGATAACTTTGATATTTTAGGAAGAAAGATTAACAAAACTCAAACAGTTAACTTTCATTAATAAATTAAACTCAAAAAATAATCACTTACTAATATGTCTTATACATTGAGAATGTGAATGACTTATTTAACACCTCCGTGCATTTCATGGGTGCTAGTCTAGTGTTTATAAAAAATAAAGGAAAAAGAATACAAACTTTGCATATATATCTCTCTTGATACCCTTACCCAACTAATATTTTCTTATTCAAGACTCTAATAGTCTATATATCAAATCTTAATTCCCCCAGAACAAGAGACAACTTGGCTATAAAGGATGCACACACCGCCTATTTGGGAATCAAAGAAGCAATGGAAAGGCAATTCCTGGCCGTAATGCCAACAAAACTATAGTATTCAACCTTGATGGAGGATGATTTCAGATCCTCAATCTTACTTTCAGCAGTTGAAACATCCGCCATGACACCACTAAGCATGATGGTAACGATACCAAATTTACGTGCATGGATGGCATCCATTGCTCTATGAAGGCCCTCCAAAGCTTTGCTGTAATGATCCCTGCAATCAGCGAGTGCAACAGCAATCTCTCGTGAGACAGCGGCATGCTTCTCAACATTGGCTATGGTCATCCTTATACGTTGAGTGCAAATCGTTATGGCTGCTTGAAGGACATGGATGGCGTCAAACTTGTGTTTGAGCAAGGGTGAGATGGTGGAGAGGCACACGTCAGGGTAGTGTGTGTGGCCACATATCTGTTCCAAGTCATGGTTGTATTTGGTTTTTGAGTGGCTACGATAGGTTCCTTTAAGGTAATCTGAGAAAGAAGAAGAGGAGGAAGAGGAGTAACCAAAGCCATCCTCTGATGTTGGACTTGGTGCTTCAGAAGGCGTGATGGTGAATGGAGAGTCATAAAATTGGCTTGCCTCTGGGGGATAAGAAGTGGTCTTTGTTTTGCGGCCATCGTTTGGTGATGGTGAGTCGTGGTAAGTGGCCACGCATTTGCCTACTAGAGCAAAACATATGAGGATTGTGGAGAAGAGTATTTGATTGTTGTTGAGTTTCATTGTTTCTTGAAGGTTGGGATATGCAAGACAAGAGAGGACAATGGATTATTGGGAATGTTGTGGAAGGAGATTTAACTTGGGAGTGGATTTGGTTTTAGCTGAATTGTACATGAAAATATATAGGATGCCATGAGGAATAGTAACCACTGTTTATGCTTTTGTTTCAGCATTGTTTCACGGAGTTTTGGGGATGACAATAATTTACATGCGATTGAAAGTTGAAACTACCATCCATTCCCCCCCTTCTCAAAATAGACTATGAATAATGTCCTCTCAAAGGCTCTATTGATAAAGAAAAATTGCTAGTTTCACAATAGTTCCGTAAACAAAAGACCGTTCATCTTAAGTTAATTAATCCGCAGCACAAGGTTTGTGCATTGTGTGAGTGATCCAATAATAGAGATCGGAAGTTTTTCCTTTTGACAAGTGTATGGCAACCACTACTCACTAATGAAATTGAGTTTGCTGCATTATTGTGTTATTATTGTGAAAAATGTTTTATGAACACCTGTTATACCATACCTCATATAGACACCATAAGTAGAATATGAGTGTGAGTGAGTGTCTGAGATATATCATATTTTGAAGTAGAATGAATATACTGTATGTAGATGTGAAAGAAATTTTGATTAAGTGTCATATTTTAAGTGTTCAAATAATAAGATTGTATTATTTTTTTATTACTAATTACTTGCAGTAATAAACATATTTCTCTTTTTGCATGTAACTGAATAAAAGAGTTAAAAAATTTAGAAACAATGATCACGGTCCTCCTTGTTAAAAACATTATGATCGTAATTAAATTAACCCTCAAACTTTATCTTTCCTTTAAAAAAAAGAAGCTTTTCTTTCACGTGTTAATGCGTTATGCTTTTCCCAAATGTGCAAAAAGCCTACGGAACTAAACCACTGTGGCGCCGGAAAGATTCATCAAAGTAAGTTTGCAACCATTTTGAGGATCATCTAAAACCATCACTACATTTAAAGCATGAGAATGTGCAGCAAGTAAATCAGCAAAAGAGTACCGAGTTTGCCCATCCTTTTCTTACATGCCGAACCGAAATAAATAGTAGCAAGGATTGTAACAGCCATGCTTGAGCAGACCAAGCCTGAAGTTTGTTTATTTTGAGTTATTTATAATTGGTATAGTGGTCAAACCAGTTAAGGTGGTTAATGGCTAAGTCGCTAAGATATGCCATTGCATTGTCATTGAATATGCTAAGAAACCATATTGAGAATGTATGGGCGTTCAGTTGTTATCAATTTATTTCAACGCCTGTATGATATTCTTTTTGCGCCAAAAATCGACACCCATGAATATCAAGTAAAAATTACTAGAAAAAAAAAACATCATCTCGTAAGAAAAGAAAAGAAAAATAAGATAGATGGATTTTTTCCCCGGTCTGGATTTGATGGATAAATTTTCTTAGAAACTAAGCATAAGCGTATTCCTTAATTGCCTATTCATTGCTTTGCCTTTTTCAGTGCTGCAACCCTAAGTAATACCCATCTTATCATACATTGTATTGAAGTTTAACTTCAAATTCTTAACCATATCCAGTGCCTTAAAATTTTAAATTGGTTAGTGTAAATTTAAGAATGAATTATATCTTTTACATGAAAGTAGAGATAACCAAGCCGAAGCCACCTAAATATGCACAGCATAAATTAATGCCCTAAGCTCAAAGCGTAAGATGCTTGGTTGAGAATGATTCAATCATTTCATGTTAATCCTTTGTAATCGTGCAGCATTTTACAGGTCTTGCTACCTTGAATGATTAAGCTCGTAGAGAACCCAAAGAATTTAATCATTTGTATACTTTAACACGCTGCAAATCAATTTTATATATATATATATATGCCAAATGCAAATTAAACAAACTAGATACTAAAGTAAAGGCATGTCTTGTACTAAAAGTTTAAAAAACAAAAACAAAAAGAATTGGAAAAGGAGATATTGAAATGAACAGGAGAGACGGAAAAGGGGCAAAACTCCCAACACTTTCCATTTCTCTGAGAAATGAGTTCCCAAATTGCACAATATATTCCCGTGTAAACAAGTTTGCACAATTCCACTTCATTTTTCTTCTGTTCGGTACATAATAAGATTGTCCTACACCCACCAAGCTTAAAGATTCTAATGAATACAGGAGATTCTAAACAAACTTTATTCCCTCATCACTCATCAGCCCTGGGAACATTGGGAACAATTTACAACATGGGCAGAGGAGTCAATTAGTTTAGATGATACATGATACCATATAAACTGATGGAAATGGATTCTATCATGTTAAAATTTCACATAATTTTATTATATAAAGAGAAAAATAGTACAAAAAATTAAATAATGAAATTCTCTCAAAATATGTGAGACTCTGTATTAATTTTTTTGTATCTATTTTTCTCCACATAAAAAAGTCATATAAAAATTTGACATACAAAGATTCATTCCCACATTCTTCCACACTCAAAATTCACTCATTATGAACACAGACCTGTTTCTGTTTATTTTTTTCCTTCACTAAAAAGTTATTACAGAAACATGCAGGATACAACCATGCAATCCGCCAAACACATAAAAACTTAACCAGGTACAAGTTTATTACTACATCAAATGAGAAAAATAATTAATGGTGATGGTCATGGTCAGCAATCTTCACAACAGTGACGGGACAGGAGGCGTTATTCACCACATAGTTGCTGACACTGCCCATTATGGCCCTTAAAAAAAAAACACAGAATGAAATTCATTCAACCCATCAAGAACCAGAAATAACTCAAATGCTTGTATAAAAAAATAATAATAAGAAAAGAAATAACCAAAATGCAATGCATGCTACCCAAATGCTCTTTTCTGGGACTTGGTGGGATTCTAAATGGACAAGGATCCTCTGCAGTTTAAAATAAACTGTACAGGATCTTAACTTTTAAAAATATTTTTTTTATAATAAAATTTTGAAAGAAAACATGGGTTGATGATTGTCAACTATTAGATTAATATTAGATTAACAATTGCACTCCCTGCAGTTCAAAAAAAGGAGATCCGAGTCCATTCTAAATACCTTCTGAGGGGGCCAAGGCCTCTGTTCCCTATGGTAAGGCTGTCTAGAGGTACGTGATCAATTGCTTCGCATATCTTCTCACGAGGATCTCCCCAATAGATCTTCATGAGTGGCACAGCCTGCCAAAAATCTCAAAGTTACTCTGATGAAATATATAATATGAACGATATTCATATACAACCAACTCCCTGAGAAAAATAAATCATACATTTTTCTGCTTTGCGGCAGTTGTGGCAATATCAACTGCTTCGGGTTCGGGTTTCAGTCCATATCTCTTCATGAGCGCAGGATCAGAGAACTCAGCCAGAGGTATGAGAGCTGCATTTAGATCAATAGACATAAAAACATTGATGACTATGGAATTGCAAGATAAATAACAAAACTATTATTAAAAAGAGATAAACACATAGCCAAGCGATGTTTGATATAAATAAACCACTAAAAATCTCAATATTTTTTATATGTTATCTACCCACAAATTTTAAGTATCAGTAGAAATTAGGAACAGCGAAATGACCATGGATCTGCACTGCAGAAGGTGTTTGTTTGTTTCTACAAATTCGCATAGATAATTAATTAAACATTATATTTTGAAAAGTTAATGGAACTTTCGTTCAATCAAAGTCCACTTTACACAAACAAACAGCTTGAATTGCTACATATATAAAAGCATGAGAAGTTGGGAACAGAGATTATCCAGCATGATCCCATCTATTACACGTCAAATCATTAAACTATGCAAAGGAAACTAAAAAACTCAATTAATCAAAATAAATGATCAATTTCAATCTTAATCTAAAAATAAATTATTCTTTCACTTATGTTATTTCTACAGTTGAGATTCCATACTTCTTATTTACTGGTTAATCATGACTAGATTATTAATTAACAACATATTGATTGGTTAACGACGCACAACATTTTTTTTATGAGAAAAACAGAAGATTATCAGTCTCTTAATCAATAATTACAAGTTGTTAATTAATAATTTATTTATCATTAACCGGGGATTTGATGAAGAAACATTTTCGTTATTCTTCCAAGCACATGAAAATTTTCTTGAGAAACAAACAGAAGAGCAGAGGAAAAGGAAAGGAAAGAAAAACGAGAGAGATTATATATACTATACTTACGGGAGCCAGTAACTTCCCAGAGCTGCATCTCGCCATGCTCGTAGTACTCAGTGGGGCGAATGACAACAAGAATGAGGTGATCCCCTTCTTTGACAACGTTATCTACCGTCCATTTCAGTGCTTTGATGCTGCATGGTGAGAAATCCACGGCCACGCCCAATCTCCTATTACCTGCCATTTCTCTCTCTCTCTCTCTCTCTCTACAACAACGATCAAGAAGGTAAAGCTCTCAGCGTTCTTAACACCTCTTTGTTGTTCACGTGTGTGTTCTATTTTTTATTTATTTATGTGAATGTTTCACGGGACATGAAGCTTTATGATGACGAATACCGCAATTTTTCTGAGGCGGACACAGAAGACAGCGACAGTTGCGTTCTCCACTGATGGCTGAGACTGTCGGTCACTCTTGACTTTGAAATTGAGATTGGCTACTCTACATGGATGGGCTCTAATTGTCTCCCACCGTTGAATGGAAATCAAGTAACAAATTGAAACTTTTGACCAAAACTTGAACGGTGGATATGAAGGGTGTTATTATCTGTCATGATGAACATTGATTACAGAAAATCAAAGCAGTTTCAATATATTTGAATAATGAGTTTTTTTTTTTGTCGGATTGAATAATTAGTTTTTTTTTTTTTTTTGTGATCTGTGGTGGAATAATGAGCACTGAGTAATCAGAACAGGACAAAATCGAATGGTGCAGATAGAACTAAGAATGAGCCTTATCATTGGATTGGTGGAGGGGTTGGGTTGGGAGGAAAAACTAATATTGGGTAAGGAAATTGATGTTCTTACCTTATTTTTTATTATATTTTTTAATAATTATAATTAAGTAAAAAAATTATAAAAAAAGTGATATAATTAATGATATAAAAAATAATATAAAAAATGTAATGTAAAAAAATTAAGATTAGTTAGATAAATCTTTTTTGTGAATAAATAATCTCTTATTTGATAATCTTTTAAAAATAAAATAAAGTGTATAATGTTTAGTAAATTTTATTCACTTTTATAAATACTTTATAATGTTTTTAATTTAAAAATAAAAAATTAACTTTTCATTCACTAATCCTCCAAACATGTCTATCCAAATATATTATTAGGTGACAAGGAGGGTGGGAACAAGAAGTGGTTTATCCACCTAACCTATATTTTGTTTACATTCATCTAGTTTATTTAGCAAATAAGTCAAATTAATTTTTTTTTAAAAACTTATTTAATTAAGTAGGCCAAAGCTTAGGTCTTTAAAAAAATTTATTTGGCCTACTAAGTTAACTTATTTATTTATTATAAGTATATAATAATTAAAAATATATAATACTTATATAATTTAGTAATTATATAATAATATAATATATTTGTTTTGTACAAAATATAACTTTTATTGAAAGTTATACCTATTTTAAAATTAGAAAATTTAAGTTTCTTGACTTATTTGAAGACTTTTATGTAATGTAGACTTTAAATAAGTTATTGGGTCAGATCAAACTTTTATATTTTTACAAAAAGGTTAAGCTGGACAAAAAAAGAAAATATTAGGAAAAACTTCAAAAAAATTCTTGTATTATACGTGATGTATACTTTAGTCATGTTACTTTAAAAATGTACAAAATGAACCCATTATTTTACGATTTGTGCAGAGTACTACAAAATAATAACAATCGTTAGTTTTTGGATGGAAATGTGTAAGTACATGCACGTCTCAAGTGTATTTTATCAAACGCTGTCTAATTTCTGATAAGGATAATTTAGGGATAATTCTTCTTCTTTCTAAATTTTCCAATTCCCTCTACCTTAATTTCGCCCCCAAACCTTACCCTAATTTCCCAATTCTCTCATTTCTTCATTTTTGCAAATTATTTTAGGATTTAGGGCTTGAAAAATATCAAAATTTAGGGCTTGAAATTTCAGGATTTAATTCGGTTGCAAAAGTTGGGATTTGAATGGATTTTGCACCGTTGTGGAGCTTGGCCATCCCCCATTAAATGGAAGATCTGCCTATCCCGGGTTACTGCAAATCACCATGAAAGTGGTAGGTTTTTTTTTCCCTCAAACCATCATGGGCTTCCTCTATTCTTGTTGCTGGTTCATTTTCACATGAAATCTGACAAGCTTGGTGGTTATTTCAATGACTGCAATCGAAACCCACAAGGTGTTTCTTCCATGGCTACGTTGTAGCATTGCGAGGAATAAGAAGGAGCTTGTCTACTTGCTTATGCGCTGAAGAAGATCGTGAACAAGCTCGTCTCGAGCTTTGCTTGTCTCCTTACTTAAGCAGTTCAATTATAGAGTTCTAGGGTTTAGAATTGGGTGAGAGAAAGAAGAAGAAGAAGACCACATTTGGTACTCAAAACTTAAGATGTGCATGTGTGTTGCACGTGTACATTTCCATCTAAAAACTAACGTATATTACCATTTTATAGTATTCTGCATAAATCACAAAGTAACGAGTTTATTTTACACATTTTAAAAGTAACATGACCAAAGTGCAATCACATATAGTACAAGAGTTTTTTTTTTTTGGAAGTTTTCCTAAAAAAATATGACAGGTAATAGGCCAGACTTAGGTTGGTGTTTAGTAAGACAAGTTTGGGCTTATTTAGGCAAAGCCTAGTTTAGTCTTCCACCTTTAGTAACAAGGATGGTTGGCTCAAGTGTTAAAAACAAATAACATTGTCTTAAAAAAAATCTTTTGTTGAATTTATTAGGGGTGTTCAAAACCGAACCAATCCAATTAAAATTGAAAAAACCAAATTGAAAATTGAATAAATTGAAAAATTGAAAAGATAAAAAATTGGAAAAAAAAATATTTGGATTAGATTGGATTTTTTATCCAATTTTGAAAATCAATCTAATCCAATCCAAATTGAAAATCTTTATATATAGTTTTTTAAATAATTTTTTACATAAAAAATTACTATGTTTACTCATACTTGTTTAGGAACTTTACCATTATATTCTAAGCCAAAACTAATTCCATCTCTAATTTCATTATTTGGACATTAGATTTTGACATGTATTATAAGATTGATAATTAGTTTGGACTTGTATTTAGAATTTAGATATGTATTTTGATGTATTTCGATGAATTAACTTGGACCTATATTTGTTGTATTTGGATTTATGTATTTTGATTAATTTGATGAATTTGTATATTTAAAAATTAACAAAAATCTGAAAATTCAATCCACTCAAATCGGATTTATGTTGGATTGAATTAGATTAGTTTTATACTTTGAATCAAATAGATCTAATGATAATATGACAAAGTCAATTAACTAGATTGGATTGATTGGATTTTCTCCTCAAATCTAATTTAATCCAATTCAATTCAATTCGCGAGCACTCTTAGAATTTAAGTTGGTTTTTGTGATTGAGGCCTTCTAGGGTTTCTATAAAATTGCATAGAGTGTATTTTCTACAATCCAATGATTCACTTTATTTATGTCACATCTATCGTTGCAACATCATTCAACAACCATGGGCCCACTTCATAATTTTTATCTACTTTTCTTTTCTTATTTTCTCATTGAAGAAAAATACTTATATACTTTGAAAGTAATATTTTTAATAATGTAACAATTGTCTAAAATTTTATGTGATAATATTTTTTCAATCCAATAACATATATGATTATGTGATGTCATATGTTATATTATTACTTCTTAGTGATTGCATAAGAATATTTGCTGGTTGACAAACACATCAATCCTTATTAGAGGTGCACATGGGACGAGTTTGACTTAACTTAAACACAATCTGATACTTTGATTGGGACATTTTTCTATACCCAATCATGGCCTGATAATAATCAAATTCAAACTGCGTCAACCCAATATGTAGACATAATATACAAATTTAAATGTTATGCATAGTTAAATCATAAAATTATAAAAGTAGAAAACTAAAATTAAAGTATATTTTACAATATATATTTCAAAACAAATAATATTAATATAAAAATATTATCATATTATGTAAAAATTATTAACTTAAGTCAAGAAAGTTTATTATTTATAACTAATTATAAAAAAGTATAAAGTTTAAAATACTTTAGGACATCGGGTCAGGTTGGGATGACTTGAAGTATAACCCGAACCTGACTCGAAAATACACTGAGTCTAATTTCTAAAACCTAAATCCGTCTAAATTATCTTCAATTTGGGTTGGCTTAGTAAGATGGATCAAATCTTAAACACCCATTGTTCTGATAGCTGTAGTCTCTATAACCAACATAGAAGACATAAATCACAATAATTTGAAAATTTTACTCTCCTAACGTAAATTTATTATTACCATAAATTCAAGGTTTTTTATGGTATCAAAAATCATCGTGATAAATTGAATAAAAAAATTGTTGAATTTATGGTTGTGTATTTCGTTTATAGATTGATAGCATGTTTGGTTTAATTTTTGAAAAAAATTATAAATTTTACCCAAACCATGATTTTGAAGTTTTAAAATCTAAACCAAATAGTCTCGTGTTGGTAGTTTAATTGGTAAGAGCTAAGGACATATAATGAGAGTAGTGAAATTTGATCCCCCGCAATGCTCTTTATTTCAATTTTCTTTTCCTATTCCTCATTCTCTTTCCTGGCCCCATTAGGGGAGACCATCTAGGAGTCTTACTAGGGGGTCCCTCCGCTAGACCCATAGGATAGTGGCCTATAGGCCTAAAAAAACAAAATCTAAACCAAATATGCACGGAATTTCAATGAAGAAAGAGAGAGGAAGATCAATATCTTTGACCTTGCCTATATATATAAAATATGATTGTTACCACATGTATAGATGAGATATTTAATTGTTACTTTTTATTATTTTGGGAGTTTAGTTGCAAAAGTTAAAAAAAGGTATAATTCAATTTAAATAAGATTTTAGTTTCTATAGTTTTTGTTCATTTAGATTTTAGTCTTTATTGATATTTTTTTGAGTATTTGGTCCTTATATTTTTACTCATTCGAGTTTTGGTCCATACCTTTAAGGTATTGGTCCCTATATTTTTTTCTCTCATTTAGATTTTGGACCTTATAGTTTTTATACATTAAAGTATTGGTCCATATTTTTCGTGAATAATTGATCCCTATAATTTTCATTTATTAAGGTATTGGTCCCTGAAGGACCAAAACTTAAATGAGTAAAAATAAATGGATGGATACAAAAAAAATATTGTTGTGATCAAAACACAAATAGGTAAAAATTATTGGAATCAAAATCTTATTTAAACCGTATAATTGCATTTTCCCTTAAAAAACATAACTAATCCTATTTAATCAAATATTTTAAAGGTACTTTACTTCTTCATCACATGAGATAACACAAGAGTGAGAGGTCATAAATTTATCATACACTTTCTAAAGGTAATATGTTTTTCTTTCTTCTATAGTTCAAATCTATATTGTGATGTTTATGGTGGACTCTCCCACTTATGGTCCATCGATGGACCCCTTGCAAAACCGGGTATAGGAGGTAAATCATAATTACAAAATCGGCCCAATGCTTAATTTGTAAATGAGTCATTGGTGGAACATTTTGTCCATCTGCATCCTCTAACCCAAATTTGATTTTTAGGGCTTAGTTGAATTTCATTTTCGATTGATTTTGGTGCAAAAAGTGAGAATCCAGAGAAGAAAAGATATGAATTGGGTAAGATGAGGTTTTGTCCCATTTGGATTTGTAGATGGAGGAATCGTAGCCGAGAGAGGAAAGGGCATCAGTGACGACTTTCATCAGAAGCATGGTTGTGAATATTGCAACTACATAAATTCTCTCTTTCTTTCACCATAAATTCTCTCTCTTTCTTTCACCACACATTCCCTCTCCCTCCCTCTTTCTCTCTCTCCTTCTATTTATCTATCTATCTATCTATCTCAAACTAACATCACAGCCCTGTTAAAACACATTCATCAAAGATTCAACATGTTCTTTACTAAAATGAGATGAAAGTGAAAAAAAAGGCTATAAAAAAAGCTATGTGCAAAACGGTAAATAGATACGCTTTCTTCTAGGCTAAATGAATGAAGAAAGAAGAGAAGGAGATGATTTAAGGGTCAGGGTTTTCGTGGAAAATATGGCGGTGCGATGATTGGAGAGATGGTCATTGTTCATTGATGGGGAAAATAGGTAGCACAGGCGGCGGTGTCCGAAGATTTGGGGTGCGGAATAGAGGGGTGCTAAGGGAGTGGGAAGGTTATGGAGGATACGAGTTTCGAGAGTGGAGGTCGATTAATAAGGAGACCATGGTTTGGGTGGAGATGGAGTGGCTTAGGGCGGAGAGGATAATAAAGTTGGTTAGAGTTAGGGGTTAGGTGATTTACTTAAAAAATAATTATTTTTCAAGTACCTTTTTTGCAAAAGCATACTCTTCACACCTCTTTACCTATTTACTAGGTTACTAGTCAAGAATTTAGACCGTCCATGTCAAAAACATTTCAATCTAATGGCTGATAATGAGGGGACCATCGATGAACCTCATATCTCGAGATCCATCTTAAATGCGACTAGGATTGCACTATTTGGATCATCTTCTATCTAGATGTGATAGGATTTTGCTCAATGATCTTGCTAGTATTTTTTTGTACAATTTTTTTTAATATTTTTCTTGAAAATGGGTTGGGGCAATTAGGAACCATGTTGTAGGTTAACTTAGTTCCAATATCCTAACTTCTTTTCGAGTTAAGGGTGAAATGGTATTGTCTTTCCCTTCACAAGTTTTACCCCATTAACAAAGATAAGTCATTTCCTTGAGACACATAACTTGCCTTCACCGCACCACACTGTTCAAATATCTTACAAATATGTATTTATTGCATAATATTAGTGTAATTATGTAGTTTTTTCTTTTGCTTTTGCCCTCGTTGTAAAAAGGAAAAAAAAAATAGAGATTAGACCAATCACGCTCACGCAGGTCAACTCGTGAAAGGGATGCACCACCCACAGGCCACAACAATGTCTCGCATATAGTATTTTATTTTATTAAAATTAAACCCGTTATTATACTTCTAAAATGAAAATAATTGTGAAATCCCATATGTTTACGATTTTTTTAAATTTTAATCGCTCCTTTAATAGAAACTTAGAAAGAAAAGTAGAGTTCACTCAATAAACAAGCATAATGCCATAAAGCGATCACAGACGGATCGAATCTGACCCTGTTGCTTTCTTTCGTCCTACATCATTTCGTAAGCGGTCGAAGCAATATATAATATATAATAATATAAATTAAAATTGAAATCTTTTTCCACTGCTTTTGTTTATTCCCAATTTCTCAGTTTCCTTCTCCCTTCGCCGATAGTATAAATATCAATAATATGTAAACATCACCTCAAACTCAAAGCGTGCGCAGATTCCTTCACTCTCTTCCACCATTGTCCTGAAAGAACTCTCTGGAAGCTTCTTCGAAACCCTAGCGAGACGCGCTCTGAATCTGCGAAGTTCCGATGGCGTTTTGGTGGCCCTTGCTCGTTCTAGCATTCGCTTTCGCCATCTGCAAGTTCCTTCTCATTCTCATTCCTCCCAAGGTTCCTTCCATCGATGTTGACGCTTCCGATGGTACTCTCTCTCACTCACTCACTCTCTCTCACACACAGAAACTTGTGTCGCTGATGAAAATGTAATGTGAATTTTGATAATGGCAGTATTGGACGATGGAAACCAAGCGCAGGAGAACAGCTTCATATATGTGAGTGCTACACTGCTATTTTTCCGTAAACCGTCTCTAATGTTGCATTTGCAATTGAAATTTTGCAAATCGTTGTGTAGTGACGTGTTTTTACTTTTTATCGTTACTCTGCTTCTGCGTTTTGCATGATCGTGCGATTTGCTTTTCTATTTGAAATTAGAATTTCGAATTCAGTTTAATTGGAAATGCATGTGGTGCCGAATCGATGCATTTTAAGGAATTAACTTCCTCTCGGTGAAGCACTGTGAATCCTGAATCTTATGACTTGGAGGTTTGTTAAAGATGCAATTTATAAAATAAATAAAAAATAAAAAATAGGAGAATCTGGCTTATCTCATTTCATTGATGATTGATTCCTATTTCAGGTACCTCCTAGGGGAACGGCGCAGCAATCAGGCAAGAAAGTTCAGTGCTATGAGCCTGCTACCATGAAATATTTGGGATATGTTCCTGCATTGACTCCGGATGAGGTCTGTGAACCTATGTTTCTATAACTAATGGTTATGAGGCCTAGTTTTAGTATCTATTTCCCTAAGCTAGCAACTAATAATTTAAGATGCGGACTGTGTATTTGAAAGTGTTTATGAGTGTGATATTCAGAAATAAGAACAACAACATCAACAATCAAGCATTTTCTCACTAGGTGGGATCGACTACATGGATCAAACGACGTCATTGTGTCCTATCATGAATCAAGTCTTCAGAAATGTTATTCAAATCTAAATCTTTTTTAATCGTTTCACCTATGGTCTTTTTTGGTTTTCCTCTACTTCTAGTTATTGGACTATTCTTCACCTGATCTACTCTTCTTACATGGGCTTCTAAAGGTTTTCTCTTTACATGTCCAAATCACCTAAGGTGAGATTCTCCCATCTTTTCCACAATAGGTGTTACCCTTACTTTTTTTCTAATGCATTTATTCCTAATCCTATCTTGTCTTGTATGGCCACATATTCAGCGCAACATCCTCATTTCCGCAACATTGATCTTATGCTCATGTTAACTTTTTACTGTCCAACATTCAGTATCATACAACATTACAGGCTTTATAGCTGTGCGGTAAAATTTACCCTTAAGCTTGAGAAATACTTTTCTATCACAGATAACTCTTGAAACACTCCTCCATTTCATCCATCCAGCTTGAATCCTATAGTTTACATATCCCTCTATCTCTCCATCATTTTATATGATAGATCCAAGATACCTAAACTGTATGACTTGTGGTATGGTATGATCTCCAATTTTCACTGTTAGACTAGCATTAACACGCTTCTTACTGAACTTATATTCCATATACTCTGTCTTACTCTTGCTTAGATGAAAGTCATGATCTTCTAAAGCTCGTCTCCATAACTCTAGCTTCCCATTTCTTTCCTCTTTCGACTCTTCAACTAAAACTATATCATCTACAAAAAACATGCATTGTGGCACCGGCTCTTGGATATGCACAGTAAGCACATTCAAGATCAAGGTAAAAAGATATGGATTCAAAAATTTCACAGATAAGAAAGTAGCCAAAAAAAAAAAAGACAGAGAAATTTATAAGGACATCATTGTTGATAAACTTATTCACATTTGTGCTCAAGAAAAGTTGACATGTCATAGCTTTTACCTAAACTTTCATTTTGGAATTCTGCGTATTTGTCTATGTTGACCTTACTTTTAAGTTTTCATCCATATATTTTATTTCTTTCTTATGAATGTGTACTTATGTCTGCATCTAGTTTTAGAGATGAATTAATAGTCCTCGTGGCGCTCAAATTGATCCATATATTTCCTACCATCTGCAAAAATTAGTGACAGTGCTCACAAAGCCACAAAGCAGAATATTGATGCACAAGAGCAAGTTATTGCAGAATGTTCATAAATTATTGGTTGCTAGTTTTGACTAAGTTCAGAAGTACAAGCATTGCAACAATTAACTTGAACTACTTTGCATGTATGGATAGGTCAAGGAGCAAGTGGAAAAAGTACGGAAGGCACAAAAAATGTGGGCAAAGACCAGCTTCAAGAAAAGACGCCAATTTTTGCGTATACTTTTGAAGTATATAATTAAACATCAAGCACTTATATGCGAGTAAGAGCACTTCTTTTCCATGGCCATAGGAGGAAATTTTAAGTGTTAGTATTTTTTTGAACTTGTATAGTGTTGCTCTTGGGATATTCTGGGAAACATGCAGCTGTCTTCTGTTTTTAGGTGTCATATTGTTTTATTCATTAGTCTGAAATAGATGTGAATTGTGCTTATTGCATAAGATATTAATAACAAATTTGAATACATTCTAATTCATGTGCTTTTATTAGAATATCTTCACGTGACACTGGAAAGACAATGGTAGATGCCTCTTTAGGAGAAATAATGACAACGTGTGAGAAGATCAATTGGCTACTGTCAGAGGGTGAGCAGTGGCTAAAGCCTGAGTACCGGTACCCGCCTCAATCTACTCTTGTTTTTAATAATATATTTCCTCATCTTCATTTAGACCATCAAACACAATAGTTGTTCTGTACATATCTTTCTTTATCTTAAGTAGGTGCATCATCAGCCTCCTTGTCCCAGTAAATGACTCTTTTCTCTGCTTAAATGGACTATGATAAATTGTCTGTCTCAGTATATTTTCTTTTCTTCCTGTATGTTTTTTGTTTTAATTTTTTTCACTGATATTGTAAAAGGCTTATAAGTTTTATATATATATATATATATATATATATATATATGAGAAGGGATCACCTTACACCAGTAAAAGTTCTACTTTCATCTAATGGAGATTATTTCATTAAAGGTAACTATTAGATGAAAGTAGATCTATAAAATGTTTTATACCTCCTCTATATATATATATATATATATATATATATATATATATATATATATATATATATATATATATATATATATATATATATCCTCTTCCTAGACATTTTTTTTAAATTATTGCTTTTTCCATATATAAAATAATATTTCTGTGGTAAAATTGCAAATTATCTAAATGCATTTTCATGGCCACTTTTTTTGTTTTGTGTTAAATAAAAAAACTTGCAGGTCCTCTGGAAGATCAATGCTTCATAAGAGAGCCAAAGTAGAATTTCACCCCCTTGGTGTTATTGGTGCCATTGTGTCATGGAACTATCCTTTCCACAATATTTTTAACCCTATGTTGGCAGCAGTTTTTTCTGGAAATGGCATTGTGATTAAGGTATACAATGACATAATATCTACTATCTACCTATCTTCAATTGCTCATCCCATGGATGTATCATGTCTTTCTTAGAATAGACATTGTTGTCTGTTATGCTTCAATGGTCATGGAGATTATATTATATTCCATGACAAACTGATATTGAAATTTGGGAGTCTGCAAAGTGGAATACCTACTCATACTAGTTACTATAAAATTTATGTTTTTTTTCAATTTGACAGAAATCCTTGTGATTCTGATTGTAGATATCGGAACATGCAAGTTGGTCTGGATGCTTTTACTTCCGAATCATCCAATCTGCCCTTGCTGCCATAGGAGCTCCAGAGGACCTTGTAGAGGTGATAACAGGGTAAAGGCTTATTTCGTACCCTTCCTTTTCCTTTTTGTTCTGCAATCATGTCTGCATCTATGGCCTTATTGGACCTTTATTACCAGGTTTGCTGAAACAGGAGAAGCACTGGTGTCTTCTGCTGATAAAGTCATTTTTGTTGGATCACCTGGTGTTGGTAAGATGGTATGATTCCTTTGGCTATTCAAATTGGTTCATCCTGTTGTCTCACCTCTGAATTATATCATTATTCATAACTTCCATAATTTCATTTGGATTGCTTTGAAATAGTTTCTAATAAGTTATGCATGGTAGATATTTAATAAAGGAGCTCCAGGGAGGACTAAGTCAATGTTTAACTGAGTAGTATTAGGATCTGACCAAGCCCCATTCTGTTCCCCCCCCCCCCCCCAACAAAAAAAAGAAACCTAACCTCAAAAGTTGTAGAGTGATGCCTCATAAGCAGAATGATTGTAGGGGATGATAATTCAGAATTATCTTCTACTCTTTTTCAACATATTCTTCCATTCTTTCTAAGATGGCATCCACTTTTCCATGTAATAAGAAGTCTTTGCACTCCGCTGAGATGCTGCCTTTTTTTTATGCAGATAATGAGAAATGCTGCTGAGACACTTATACCAGTTACCCTAGAGCTTGGTGGAAAAGATGCATTTATTGTTTGTGAAGATGTAGATGTGGACCACGTATGAATCCCTTCCACATTTTCTGATTTCCAAAGGCTTGGGTGTTATTGTTGACCATTTGGTTGGCAAATGTTAACTTTACTACTTACTGAAATATTCATTCTTGAGTGCCATAGTTTTAACTGGCAATAATCTGCTGAATATAGGCTACTCAAATTGCTGTCAGGGCTGTTCTTCAGTCAAGTGGACAGAACTGTGCTGGGGCTGAACGATTTTATGTCCACAGGAACATTTATTCATCTTTTGTCAGTAAAGTTACCAAAATCATAAAATCTGTTACAGCTGTAAGTGTTCTTTTACAACATTTCAATGGTAAAACGTGTCTTGCTCTCATGCAACTTTCTTTTAAAGTCAACATGGGCTTCTGATTTATATAATCACATGTGCTTGCACTTAATTGTTACAGAATTGCTATTTCAGCAATCTATCAGCTTGTCTTTAGTCCCACAGTAGTCAACAGCGCACAATAGTGGCGCTATCGCGCTGTCGCGTTGCAGCAGCTGTCCGCTACAAGCCTTCCTTCATGTCGCATTTTAAAGGAGCGGGAATTGCGGACGCAATTGCGGCTGTTTCATGGGAGTTGCGGCCGCTACACCTTCACGGGGCAAAAAACCGATTCTGCCCCACCCCTCTCTTTGACAAGTCTAAGTTAGGGTTAGTTTTAGGATTTCAATCGTTTCTGCATTAGAAGGATTTAGGGTTCATTTCTCTTCACTTCTTCAACAGAACCCAGCCCCCACCTCCTCTCTTCTTCGACAAAATCCAGCTTCCAGGCTTCTCCAGCAGGCGATTTCTGGCAAGACCCAGGCGTTTTCCGGCAGCCCGTTTCCTGTAGTGTTTGCACCTCTATTTCTGTAGAACATTCAGTTTGCCCCTTTTCTGGCAGCATTCTGTTCGAACCTCTGTTCCTGAAGGCCTCTGTTTCCACTTCTCACACCCATTCTCCTAGTGTTTGTGTCTTTAAGATATGACTTTTCATTATTAATGATGAATTTGTCTTAAATGTTGAGTACACTTTGATTTTGGAGCATTTATGTGTGTGTATCATAAATTATTTGATTTATATCCCTTATTCCTCCATATAGCGGCTGCTCCACAACCTGCTATACCACTATAATGTTTTTGGGGTCGGCCGCTACACACTGTTATCCGGGATTGACTACTATGGTCTTTACATCTGTTCTAGATTATTATGAAATTCTGTGAGACATTCATATGATTCATAATACATTGCTTTGTCCTCTATTTTTGTTGAACTTCTGCATGGCTGCATACCTCTTTTTCCTCTCTTTTAGTATCCCCGAGGGAGCATTAGTTATATAAAGCTTTAAAGAGTTAAATTATTTGCATCAATTAAGTACTGGCTTTAAGCTTTATTTTCTTTTTTTGTGTATGCATTTCTATATCTTTAAATTGATTGGTAACTGCCAGCTGTTGACATGTAGCAAATTGATAGAATTTACTTAATTTATAGGTGAACAAATTACTTGTGGCGTGCTCCAATTTTCCTTCTGAAATAGTTTTTCTTTAAAAAAAAAAGCACTGGGAATTTGGGATTCATGATTAGATATAGATATGGGGAAGCGGCAAAAGGGTCAGGAATTTATATAAATTCCACATATTGCATTAACGTTGAGGACTGGGGACTGCTGTACTAACAAGGACTCATTTTTCACCGATTATTGGAGAATAGACTTCTGCCTCAGAACTATTTAGTATTAAGAAGTCCTTTTTTTAAAGCCTTTAAGTTAATGATTTCTTGCAGGGCCCACCGCTTGCTGGAAAGTATGATATGGGAGCTTTATGCATGCATGAACATTCTGAAAAGCTTGAAGGCCTTGTAAATGATGCTTTAGACAAAGGAGCTGAAATTGTTGCACGTGGAAGTTTTGGACATATAGGTGAAGACGCAGTTGATCAGTATTTCCCCCCTACTGTGATTGTGAATGTGAATCACTCAATGAGATTGATGCAAGAAGAGGTAGCAAAACTTGCTATCTTCTCTGCTTTACGACATTTGCCCCTTTCTTCATTTTTATTATTATTGTTGTTTTTAATGTTTCACTAATAACCCATTTTGTCCATATCTATGTAAACAAAAAAAAGTCCATATCTAGACTAGAAGCGTTGGAGATTTTGAAATTTGGGTAACTGTGTCTCATGTCATATATGTATTGCAACTATGCATTTAAATTCGAGAATTTCCTTCCATCTTTTATGCTTCAGCAACGGCTTACATCTGTGGCAATTTATTGACATCTAGGCATTCGGACCAATTATGCCAATAATGAAATTTAGCTCTGATGAGGAGGCTGTCAAGCTTGCAAATGACTCAAAATATGGGCTTGGCTGTGCTGTTTTCTCAGGCAGTCAGAGCCGTGCCAGAGAGATAGCTTCACAGATACATTGTGGGGTTGCTGCAGTTAATGATTTTGCAGCAACATACATGTGTCAGGTAAATTTATTTTAATTATTTTATTTTCATATCTCTCTCTCTTGAAAACGGTTCACCTGAAAGGGACTAGTGTCTAGTAGTAATGATATGATCTAAACTTTTGTTGATCACATCCAACTGCTAGAGAGAGAGAGAGAGAGAGAGAGAGTACTGAAAAATTAGGAGGTGCACCTGAGTAATGACCTTCTGGTTAGGGAGTTGCTCTACGAAAAATTTGAAATGGTGGACTCTGCTAATTTGGCTATGGAACCAACTACTGGTTTATTCATGAGAAAACGCAATTTATTTACTATCCTTTGCCATAAAATACTTATTTTGGAAAGAATTTATGCTTTACGTGGCATATCTAATTGCCAATCGGAAATTAATACATGTTTTAAGAGAAAGAATTGTTATTCTTTTATCTGTTTTCTTGCTTATTATTGTAAGTATACAGTTCTTTTAGCCAAACTGCCAGGATATGTTCCGAACTCAACCTAGGTCACCTCTGTTAATTTCCACTGAAGTAGAGATGCATTCTGATTTTCCAGTCCTTGCCATTTGGGGGTGTGAAACACAGTGGATTTGGACGATTCGGTGGTGTAGAAGGTTTGCGAGCATGCTGCCTTGTAAAATCAGTTGTTGAAGATAGATGGTGGTCATTGGTCAAAACCAAGATACCTAAGCCTATTCAGGTCAGTCTGGAAAACCTTACATAATGACATTTTTTACTTCACCGTGAATGGAAAGATACTGAGATGGGCTTTTTCTCTGCTCTAGTATCCTGTAGCAGAAAATGGATTTGAATTTCAGGAGTCACTCGTTGAAGCACTATATGGGCTCAGCATATGGGACCGTTTGCAAGCATTGGTAAACGTTCTAAAAATGCTTACCGAGCAGAACTCTCTTAGTAACAATCGTAAGGAGAAATGATTAAATCATGTCAGGTCGGGTAACGAGCGTCGGGGGCTTTTGGGTTGCCATTTTTCTCCAACTGCAATTTTTGGTAGCCATTTTCTATTCCGTGTGTCCTGCCATCTGCCGTGCTTATTCAATGATGGTGTAGGGATTAATCCTGGGGTAGTTTCCTGACGAAGGTTAATACAAATTTTTCTTATATCATTATGTTAATGAAATTAGGGAAGCAAGAAAACTTTCAAGATTAACTATTATCATGGTAGTTTCTTTTTATTTTCTTTTAATTATAGGATCTCTGTGGTGTTAATATTAAATTTGGATTCTCTCATTACACTGCTGTCTTGTTGGAGAAATGAGGATAATTTGTCTTTCTAATCAAACTTATTTATCTTTTTATATCCATTGCAAAAGTTTAGTAATGGAATTCATATTTGTTAATGTGTAATGCATAATTCAAAGGTAAAATGTGCTCAAGATGAAAACGCAATATGTATTCAACGCCGGTATATCTCTCTGATCGACAACTATTTATGGGTCCATCAGTATTTTTCCGACAAGCACATTGCAACTATACTAGGAACAGTTTTTTTGGGACAAATAGTTTTTTCTGTTTTCTTAATGAAGTATAACTAATTTAATTGTATTCTAATTTAAAATTTTATCATTTTCTAAGTATAATTACATATTTCTCTATTTCAGTACATATGGTGTTAGTTATATATTCTTAAGTAAACTTTTTTATGAATTATGAGATATAACAGTTAAATTTCACTTAAAATTTACTAAAGTATTTTTAATAACTCGTATTGTTTTGTTTTTTTGGTCATAAATAACTCAGACTCTTTGTGCAGACTCTTTGGCAAAGAAGGGTGCTTCAGGTGCTGAAAAGCTGGTCCTTAGGAACCTACCTCCTCGGGGTTTGGTACTAGCGGATGTTTTAGGAGTTTTTCTCCTTAGGTCTTGGTTTTTCCCTTTCGTTTCCACTCTACCCAAAAAAAAAAAAAATCTTCTTATATATGATTGCATCGGTATTTTACCAACAACGACATGATGGGAGGAACAACTTCAATATCCTAAATAGGATTAGTCTGGTACTCAAAGAATGTCGAAAAATCCGAGCAAAGACCAAAAGTTATACTAGGATCAATTTTTTGTGGTAAATAAAATTTTTTTTTTAGTATTGTCAAGGACCCACTATAATGAACTCGGCAAAGGAGCTCTTAAAAATGTTCGTAGATAACTCCTTAATGGAGCTCGGGAGAGGAGTAGGAGTATAGGAGAAAAGAAATTGAAATAAAGAACAATTACGGAAACCGAACTCCACTACTCTTTTTGCATGTCTTTAACTTCAACCAAATGAGCTATTAAATAAATTTTGTTTACTTGAATTTAGTTTTGATATATTATAGTGTAAGCTTATATCAACAAATTACTATCATTCAATTGGATATTAAGAAATCAATAAAAAGGATATTTTAAGTAGTTGTTATCTTAGATATTTTTTTTTAATTATGTGATAATATATAATTAAATGATATTATAAAAATCTTTTACATTAACATTAATTAAAATTAAAAGTTTTGTAATATTTTTAATAAAATTTGTATTATTATTGGTGTGAAAAAATTTAGAAAATAAAAGTTGTTTTATTTTTAGGTTAAAATATGTTACAAGCCTAAACATGTCTTACAATGACACTTAAAATGAACTTTTTTTTGTTAAAGCTGATCAATTCTGCTAGTTGACTCATTGCATATTATATCTCTTAATGTCATTAATTTAATTAATTTAAATATTTTCACTTTCGTCCTTCTTTGTTTCCCAATTCTTTTTTCTTGTCAGTTGTCACCTTTTTTTATTTCCAAAAGGAAATAGAATTAACTTACCCAAAAAAAAAAAGGAAATAGAGTAAGAAACGTGGTTCTGAAAAGCCCAAGCTTCTAGTTCCTATCAAGTGGCAACATGCAGGATCTGGTTAACAGCAGCTAAAAATAGACTACTCATTGCCACGCTGAAACATCCCAGGGAGGCAGGGATAATAAAGCAGCCAATGCAGAATATAGAATTTTCTACAAGATCTTCCCTGCAATGCACAATAGTCAAATTCCTTCTCAGAAATAATAAACTCTTTTTCCTTCTGAAAACCACAATAGAAATTTGAGAGATACATTGCTTACTAAAAAAATAAAAGGAATCTGACATTGCCATAATTCCATGTTTCACGGTATTTTCTGTTATTTAGATTTTCACACGCCTAAAGTTGATTTTGATGGTGATCTCTGCAGCAGATGTTGAAGGACAAAGCAATTATAAGCTCAATGACTAAGTTAGAAAAACAGCCAACAAGTGACAAGAAACGAGCGAATATTCACAGGTTAGTAGACCACTATATATTATTGAACTGTATTCCTTTATTGGCACTGGCTGCCTCTTCACGTAATCACGTGGTCTCTTCTATAGAGGTTCCCTTATTTCAGTATTTGCCTCCTCAATGACGTGATTAATAGGGTTATAGGAGTAGCAGTTTAACATAATTTAAAATGCACTTCGTCTCTTGATGAATCTACTTATATATACCAGGACAAAATTATTAACATGATGAATCTCAGTCTTCTCTCATTCTTGAAATGAAGAATAAGGATAAAATTGTCCATAATAAGAAACCAGGAGTTGGGATTCTGCCCGATAGTTAAAATACACTCTACCCTGTGCTACGGTAGCAATTTCTTTTCAACTCAATCAAACATATATATTTAATTAAAAACAAAAGCCTAGTCAGGCAAAAAAATTCAAAATCAATATGCTAATTTTGCATGATATTATCTGCAAACAGATGAGCACCATCATTTTCTTTCACAACCTAGACAGGATAACTGGTTACATAAGAAATAAACTACATCAACGCTTTTGGTTCACGAGCACAAGAAAATAATCAAAAGTTGAAGAGATTATGCATATCAGACATCTCATATCCTAACTCAGTTCTGATACATTATATGATAAAAATCATGCACCTATGCATGTAGGTATATATTAAATCAAGTGATTTCGTAGGAGTATCATAAAGAACATTTGTCATGTTATTTTTCAACAGCTACGTACTTATATTTGAAGTGACAAAAGTTGAACAAAGTTTATGAAAATCATTTCAAAGATTCACTGAATCGTTTTGTAAGGTTATTGCTTGAATTTTGTGGTCCAACTCGTGTAGATATTATACTTGTATATATCCTAATGAAAACGACTGTTATAAACATTGTCAGCCTTTCTGTAAATAAAAAACTAACTGGGCAATGCTACTTTCAACGGACGCATCAAGTTGTGTGCTAGCTGTAAAATCGAAATTGGTATTGACAGAAGTCACAACAATAGAACAATATAAACAAGAAGAAAGGGAACAAAAAAAACACAACCAATAATTCTTCGCCATATATAAGGATGCAATATGAATTGGTTGGGAAGAGATCCAAATCAAGAAAGATCTAGCCTCAGAATAGAAAATTTTCCTTTCCCACCTTATATATAGTACATCACTTGTTCATTTAGCCAAGAGAAGAAATGGTTGACTGTATAGAGAGCAGGGTTCTTATAAGAGAATTTGATGAAGATAGAGATGTTAAAGTGGTGGAGAAGCTTGAGAGGAACTGTGAGATTGGGACTAAAAAGGGGGTCTCCATTTTCACCAACATGATAGGAGACCCTTTATCTAGGATTAGGTTCTACCTCCTTCATGTTACGTTGGTGGGTGACTATAATATCTTTCCTTTTCCCCCCTTACATGATTATCTTTCCAATATCCACAACTGAAAACTTGTGTTGAAGTTAAAAATAAATGTTCCTTCCATCCAATAAGCATCTTCACATTGTCCATACTCTGTTCTACTTCTCTTATAGGAAACCCAAGTCTATTTCCAAAACAGGTATATCACATGATTAGCTACTAGATTGCTTACTATAATTATATGCTTCATATAATGGCCTACAGGTAGCCGAGCTGCTTGAAACCAGGGAGCTTGTCGGAGTGGTTAGAGGATGCATTAAGAGTGTGGGGACTCCTTCTGGTTCACTCTTGAAGATGGGTTGCATACTAGGCCTTAGAGTCTCTCCTACTTACAGGTAATACCCCCACTTTCTTCCATTTAATGTGATGTAAATTTGGAACTTGACTATGAAGCGAGAGATTGCAGGTCAGTGTTATTACTTATTAGAGATAATAAAGCAATTCATATAAGTTCACATAAAGGCTTAACTTTGTAGGAGAGTTAGTTCGTAATATGGTATCAATTTTTTTATGATTAAATAGTTTACAATTGGATCATTGTTATCCACATTCTTTTAAATAAAAATTGAATTTTAACAAATGATAAAAATGAGTCACACGCTTCAAGTCTGAAAGATTCTATTTTTCTAAATAAAAATTGAATTACATGGTAAAGATGGGTCTTTACAGAGTGCATGTACAGGAATTCAAATATATCAAATCACTCATGTTATAATCTTCAATATCCTAGGTTTTCCTATTCCTTGATTTGGCTATTGTTCTTCATTTAGTATTTAGACTAAATGATTCTATAAAATTACGTTATTACTTTCACATAATATGGGTAACGTAAGAGATATTTTTATTTTTTCTATGAAATCCTTAAAATTATCATTACTTAATTTTCAATTCACCTTTGACTATCGAATGAAAGAGCATATCTAATTATATTAGTGTTTATAATGGATTTCTTTTGTATAATACTAATCGATAGGGTTTTATTGCTAAGTGCTACAATATTTTGTATATTAGAACTCATGGTTATGGACTCGAATCCATATATATAGTATGAAATATTTTCTTTTAAATTAATTCTTTAAACCGAATTATTGCATAGAATTATCATAATTTGAGTGATTTAAATGTAATTTTTTATTATTTATGAAAATTCATTTTTGGTCAATCTTTGAATTGAATGTGAATGAATAAAACGGAAATCTATTCTAGTTCTATATAATATCTCTTTTTTTTTTGTTTAATCACACATCATAAATGTAGATATCATACAAAATTATAGCTCTTAATATCTAAATCTAAGAATATGGATCATAGATATTTGTAATCAATCATTTATCATTTGGGGAGAAATAATAGTATTTCCTTGTTTAAATATGAATTATTTAAAAGCATAATATATGTATTTGGATATTTTCCTTCAACTTAATAAAATTGAATTATTTATTTTATTTGACATATACAAATAGTTAAAGGGAATTGTCCGAAGAAAAAATAGATTATTAGAGTGTGTGACTTGAACTATTGATTGAATTACGCAAACATATGAGTTTCTCTTATTTGACACATTTGAGTTTATAATTAAATATGTCTTGTTTCAACAAATGTGATCTTGCATGGTATAATGTGTTAAAGATATAATAAAGTTATTAGTATACTTTTACCTAATAACTTAAACCTTTTTAAGAGAGTTTATTCATGAAAAGTGTTACGCTGAATGATAACTTCAAAACGTTTACTCATCTGCAGGAGAAAGGGGGTTGCACTAAAACTTGTCACCTCAGTTGAGGAATGGATGTTGAGAAATGGAGCTGAGTACGCATTCCTAGCCACCGAAAAGAATAATGATGCCTCTATAAACCTATTTGCCTTCAAATGCAACTATGTGAATCTCAGCTCACTTGTCGTATTTGTCTATCCAATTTCAACTAGTTCCCCTAAAAAGCATATTTCCAGGGATATAAAAATAGAGAAGGTGAACATAGATCTAGCAATTTCCTTATACAGAAGAACCTTGAGGTCCAAAGAGTTGTATCCGTTAGACATGGACGTTATTCTGAAGGAGAAGCTCAGCCTGGGCACATGGGTAAGTTATTACAAAGATGAGGGCTGGCTCAACTTGCTGAGAAAGATAGATAATATAGATACCAATGAAATCACAAGCTCATGGGTCATCTTTAGCATATGGAATACTTGTGAAGCTTATAAGCTTCAACTTAAGAAGTCCCAGCCACTCAGCAGGTTTCTTCATACAACTCTAAATCATGCAAGAGAGAAAATTTTCCCTTGTCTAAGAATGTTGGTGAGTGACTCACTGTGTAGACCTTTTGGGTTTCTGTTCCTGTATGGACTCCATGGAGAAGGAGAGAACCTTGGGGAGCTCATGGAATCCATATGGAGGTTCACATCAAGATTGGGAGAAAGTATGAAGGACTGCAGAGTGGTTTTAACCGAGTTAGGTCTTGGTGATCCACTTGCCAACCATGTCCCTCAAACAGCCTCTATGTCATGTATCAATGATCTCTGGTACACAAAGAGACTTTCAAGCCACAGTGACGAAAAGGATGAACAACTGATGAAGGGACAAGTGGGGAATGTGTTTGTTGACCCTAGAGATTTTTAGGTATAACCTTCATGGCTATTTCTAAGTTGACCTAAATTGGCTTCTAGCTTCATATATGATGTCAACATAAATTAAGGCTTATGTATATATCCTTGACAAGAAGCTATCTATTAATTAGCCAGCTTAACGCAATTGCATTTAGGATTAAAATGTTCATTGTCCTTTTTTATTTTTTCAATTCCATATTGAATCATCCGTGTGTGTTTACATATATACCTTTTCTTTTGGTACCACACCATGAAACTGTTTCAAATCAATTGGAAATCATTCACCTCATTGTAGACACATAAAAAGCTGCTGTAGTAATGTCACAGCTAAAGCCAGTATCGTCTCAGGTGATCATAACTTAAAAGGGCAAATTCTGTATTCCAACATTATCACAATGGTATCCTACGTATCTCGGCATCAAACACTACAACTCAGATCCAATGTTTAGTCAGTATGACAACTGTTGAAAGTCATTCAATAATTAATATCATAGATCAAAATAAGTATATAGATGTTTAATAATAAAAATATGGAGATATTGAACTCTTAACAAAATACATGTGAAAATATTAGCATATCAAATGTCTCCTTCATATGCTTCTAATGGGCTCCCTTGTACATTTGTTGAACCCGTTTGGATCCGAAAATATCCTGCTTAATTTATTAAAGAACGGCTCTCAAAATAATATTTTTGGATTTTTTTTTGGGTAGATAAAATAATATTTTTGGGTATTTTTTTGGTAGATAAAATAATATTTTTGGATGAGCAGATACAATCCAACATGTATTCTCTCTACATATTTAATGATTAGTAATTAACCCATATAAATTTTGACCATGACCGTTTGATAGGAGAATTTTACAATCAGTCCAGATGACAAACATGCAAAATTACTTTTCACTACAAATATCAAAATATATTACTTTTGATAAAATTACATTTGACATCTTGGAGAACCAAAATTAGTTTTGAGATCTGGAAGGCAAACAAAATGTTCTAAAGGTCAACATGTGTGTATTCCCACAACGTAAATTTACAGCACAAAAAATACTTATGGATTGGTAATCCAGCATACACTCGTAAAACTATCTACTACAATTAACAACAAACAACCACAAGCAATATTGGGAGGCATGATGAATTCATCTACACCTAATCCTAACCTACTCGGCATAGTGGTTGAGGAAGTGTGTTTTGTTTTTGATTAGTTAATTTCAAACTTTGAACTATCACATAAGAGAATTAATTTCCTTAAATGTAGTAGATCAATATGGGAAATATGACTTCAAAATCGTCCGAAGTACTTAATATTTGGTTAATACAAAAGTTAGTTCATCTTTTTTTTTTTTTTTTAAATCCTAACCCAAGCCAAAAATGGCATTGCCTAAAACTTGTTTGCTTTTTCAGCAAAGATAAATATTTGATCAAATCCTAAACACAAAAATCACATTAAGTTACTATATAAGATAAGAAATTTGATTAGAGAGAAAAAAAAAAACCTACATTCTAAATAATAAGTCGCGATTCATGAAGAAGAATCTGTTTTTAACATTGAAAAATTACGTATAGAGAAAATTATCAAGTTGAACTCTTGTGAATATTTCAAATTTAAATGAATTCATGGAAATCACACCAATGAGATAATTTGAAATCTGTAAGAAAAATTATATTGAGAAAGAATTAATTATAGTTAGATTCAATACAGACCAATATAAAAAACGACAATTTAATTCAAATGATATGTTCAACTCTTAGGTCTTCCAAATGCACACTGGAAAAAAAAAAGCATTGAAGATCTCTTTTTTTGGCATTTCCTCTAATTAAAACACTATTTGTTCTTGAGATCAAATTTTCTTAGAAAGTAGAAATTCACAAAAGGTTCCAGTTCCATTATTTTCCCATAATTCTCATGGTAACGAACTTGAGTACTAAACATAATTTCAGTAGGATAATATCAACCACTCCTAACATGAGGCCCCTATAGCTCAGTGGTAGAGCGTCAGTCTTGTAAACTGAAGGTCTGCAGTTCGATCCTGCATGGGGGCATTTTACTCTTTCATTTTTAATGTAGTTAAAATTTTAAGGTTTGCATCGAGCATCAGCATATAAACTACAAAGAGCTCGTGGTTTGCCAAGAAATAGACCTTCATAGATTCACAGCCTTAACTTATCCTTGGCCTACATTTCCTCTTCCTATTTAAGTTCGCATTTCAGTCAACCACTTTATTTTAGGCAGTTGTAAACACCATAGTGCATTCTTTGCACATTTATTGTTTATATATATGCTTTTCTTGGGAGTAAAAATTCAAACTAGTGCTTATTTGCAATTATGTTACTGAAAAAAAGTCCAAGCAGTTAAATTCTGTAACTGCGTATGCATTGGTAATAAAATACATAATCATTTCAAACTATACCCTGGAACAAATAAGATATAACATTAGATATTTATAATTGATAGAATTTGGATGCTCTAACTCATCTGCCAATGTGAACTCCAAATACTTAACAAGTGGGCGTATCTCAAATCCATCTCTAGCTATGTACTACAGGTCATTTAGCCATCCTGCTCTGTTCGCTACTTAAAATTTAAGCCAAATTGATCATGATAGTCATTTCAGTTAAACTACTAATTTTAAAATGTCAAGTTAGAGTTCTAATATTGTATCATTTATAAGCTAAGCTGCAAAATTTCTCAGCTTCCGAAGTTGAAAAACAAAACTTAAACATATTCCATGTGAGCACATTGTAAGTGCTTTACTCTCACTATCCAAGTAAGCACATTCAGAACAGAAATATCTTTAAGGCAAATGCAATGGTGTCAATCATTTGTATATTGAATTCTGTTGTCTTTAAAAGTCGTTTCCTGTAATGCTATCTTTTGCACCTTATCCTGAGATATAATGCTATGGTCATACTATATTCAAAGGAAATTTTACAAGTCACCAATCTGTATTACTCGATGCCCGATCCTAATATACATCACCTATGCTGTGATCTTACACCTTGGGCTGTTCTGTTGGATATCCATATTCTTTTTTGAGACTGTCATTGGAAATTTTCGGGTTTTCCAACTGAACCTCCAGAATGGTCGGATCCAAGGATAACCTTTCCAATTAAGAAAGCAATCAAATCAAAATCACTTTCTTCATCCACATCATTATCATCAATGCCACTAGGCTGCTGGAATCAGCACTGATTTTATTTGTTCCAGCAATATTTCTCAATGAATCGAATCGACTTGATTATATTATGAATGACTGAATGACAGGGTTATTTACAATCCTCACAATGCAGAGCTTTCAATAAATTCGCCAAAACTATTAGGCCAATCAGGTTTTATTCCAAGTCAACGTAAGACAATAACATTTGTAATCTCAATGTTATCAAGGGAAAAAAAAAAATTTCGACCAAAGACTCTTGTGGATTAACCAAGTTCCCACATAGTAGCTTTTATCAAATCTGAAGGACACTCAAGCCCTCAAACAACCGTAAAAATTAACATCAAACCCAGCGCCTCTTTCGAGCTGGCCTATGTTGCTTTATTTCACCTGTATCTACTATTGAGTCACTATTGAGCTTCAAACTCTCTTCTGCTTCATTTTTCATTGTGATGGGCTGCTTAAAGCGCTCCCTACGTTTCTCCATCTTAGCTAAGGAATCAAGAATCCTTTGGCTGTCATAACCACCTATTAACTGGTCGGAATTATTTTCATTTTGTGACATTCTCTTCTTCACACTGTCAGTCAGTGCTGCACCTTCAGAAACATCTTTTCCGGATACAGAAGCCTCTTTGTATGGTTCTTCTGTTACAATCTGACCTTCCTCAATATCTGAACTTTCTTCCTGCCTTTTATCTGGAAGGTTCTGAAGCCATTTCTTATTTTCATGGTTGTTATCGAATTTGATGGCCACCTTATGAGATTCATCAAAATCCACTATAGCTCTCCGCTTCTTAGCAATCCCCTGATCCACATTTTCAAGCCTCCCATTGCACAAGATTCTGGAATTTCTTGCGTGAGACTGCAGAATCAATCATGAGGACACATCACAAGTTTATAATCAAACCAAACACCAGGAAAATATCAACACATCTAATAAATAAAAAAACGATGTGGGACACGTGCAGTATAATGCATCAAATAAATAAGATTGAGGTGTGAATGTGTGATAAATGTGAGACGTTGCAGAGTTTGAGTGTCAAGTATAAACAGAAACTAACAGAATGCTCCTAGGCAGTAACAAACCATTACAGTGACAACATGGTAGGTAAAAGTATTAGTCACTTCTTTCAAGCTTTGATCACAAGGTCAATATAAAAACAATGTACTATTTGAAGTTATCCCTCTGCTAACTCATCCATTCAATACAATACTGTGTACAACATCTTCAAGTTAAGCTAAATGCGTTTGGACCAATCTAATTATGAGAACTACAAGAACTAAAAGTATCAATGCGACTGAAAGTCTGAAACCATCAAAGCATGAAAATGAGGCTACAACAAACTGAATTCGATATAGAGTGGCCAATGTCTTTTCAACACAAAATCAAACAAACAATAATATACCTTCAGGCTGCCAATCATCTGCTTTGGAAATCATTTTAAAGAACTAAAACTTCATTAAAAAGAAAAAAAAGCCACACTACAAAAGCCAGAAACTACTCACTACAGTATACATATCTTGAACATACCATAGGCAGACAGGCACCATTAGCAGAGAAAGGTAAATGCCTGAAGACATATTATTGCCCAAAACACTAATTTAGAACCATTAATAAGGTCCAATAACTGGATCAAATGTGTAAGTCCACTTTCTATATTGAAAAATATTTCTACTTGAAAACCAATGCAGACTTTTGAAAGTGATAAAATATTGCAACTATTTAGCAGATCCATGCATTAATAGAATTATCTACACAATGCAAACTCGACGAGTTAAGAAGAAGAGAGATAGTCTCATCCAATCCTCTCCCCAGTCTATGAGGATAAAGGTAAACAAGAGCATAAACAACGTAGTATGGCCATCAAGCTATAAGAATATATTATAGTATATTAGTAATAGATACAAAATAGTGACAGATGTTCTATGAGCTATTGCTCATGCTTGATGTATGTTATTATACATGTTCAAGACTATTCTTTTATTTCCTGGGACGTTTTTCCATGCATAGTTGAGCAGCAGACTTCCCAAGTTAGTCTAGTTGCAAGATAATATATCTAACTGATTGAGAAATTCAAAAAATCAATGAAAAATGTGTACGAAATATGCAATGTCCAATGCGGAAGCTTCAACCAATTAAAATCTAAACATAATACGGAGAATATATACCATAAGCCCAAGAACTATCTCAAGCCAAAAGATCTATGGATGTGGCCCCGGATCAGGCATGCTAATTAGCCATGTTGATGACAGCAAGCTTAATCACCACAACCCATTACCATATTATGTCACATTCCCAGCACAGCTCATATACTAATTTTGTAGGATGGTTTAGAAGCAAAGGGGAAAAGGGAGAAAGGGGGGAGAGAGAGAAATCTTAATCTATAATCAACAACAACCAAGCCTTATCCTACTAGATGGAATTGGCAAACATCATTAACACAACATTACTTTATCATGAAATATTACTAAACAATATGACAACCAGGCAAACAAATTTGAAACAACCTAAGCATCTTCAAGCAATAAAATATCTCATTTTAGTTGCAGAAAGGAAGTCTGAGATTAACGGTATAATGACTTCTACGAACTTCATAGATTTGTTTCATGTGCTTGACCTGTGATTCTCTCGAACTTAGGTTGATAGTGATGATAAAACTCAAGCACTTCACCACAATATGGAATTAGTTCCAAATCATAAGAAAAAATAATAATAAAGAATAAAAAAATAAAAAATAAAATAAAAGTTGAGAAGGAAAAGATAAAGCACAGTAAATAATTGGGAAAGTGAGGGCCGTAGTACAATGGACATTGAATGAGATAACATCTACCAAAAAGAAATAAAGCCCAACAGATCTTGAGTAGCTCATATAAGTACAGTAGTACAGGTTCTTAACCATAGTTTCCCCAATGTTACCTTTTCTTTCCCATTAACCAAGTCAACTGATTTCCTGCATCTCAGCACTGCTTGCCCACGCTTACCTCTGCACATAATCTTAGAGCTTCCTTTTAAACAGTTCTCTCTACCTCTCCTTGGCATATTTAGCTGATGCTGCTGCAATTTTATATCATCAATTTGCATCTTAGTATGCAGAAATGCTGCATGAGTTTCATGATGCCTACAAATAGTTTCATCCTCAGTCCAGTTCAGGACCTCAGATGGGGACCTGTAAAACTGACACTCTTCTACAGGATAAATTATGAAATCTGCATCTTCAGCAACATCAGTATAACCACAAGACCAGTCACTGCCTCTGTTGTCTCTAGCATGTTTATGTCCAAATTTTTCATTTATTCTTGTGCCATACACATAATTTCTCACTGAATCTGTATAAGATTGTCTACAATACCTAAAATTTGAAGCCTGGTGATGTGTGTATTTCGGACACTTATCTTCCATTTTCCCAGACCACAAGTTATCCAAAACTAAAGGGGGCCTGTCATGATGTCTACCCCTTCGGGCAGATCTTTTCCAATCTCTATCAATATGTGGAAACTGCTCTTCATGTTTATTATCTAAAGATTCCATTTCTCTCTCAGCAGAAGAAATGGACATTCTATAGCTTTTGTTTAGAAACTCAAACTCACATTCATCAAAATCATTGTTGCAGCTTCTGTCTCTAAAATGGGACTTGTCATTTCTTCTTCTCCTTTGAGTATCCCTCTGCTTAGCAGGAAAAGATGAATGTTTTGGAAGAAACTGCCTTGACTCCCTATAAGAGTGAGGACTCAGGTCATCAGCAGAGTACCCCCAATCAGCATGATACCAATCTCTCTCTCTCTCTTCACTATCCGCCATTGGAGATCTTGGTTCAAAAAAATAATTCCTCTCATCCACATTTCTTCTGTCATATCGGTTTGTATTCTCCCTGAAGCTTTCTCGATCTTCCCGATATGAATATTTAGTGTGCACTGTCTGAACCAGGTCATCAACAACCTTTTCACCACCATAATAGCAGGATTGTTTTGTTTCCCTATTATATGAAACATCTCTTCTTTTACAACTGCCAAAATCTTGCAGTCGTTCTTTATGTCTGTTATAATCAACAAATTGATGGCCCAACAGAGACAGATCCCTTGCACTAGACATGAGGATGGAGGAGGCAGCATTATCATTTTCAATGTGCTTATTCAGATTAGAACCAGGCTTATTCAGATTAGAACCAGGCCCATGTCTACCACTTTGATGCCTCAATTCCTTTCGAAATGGACCTCTATTTCTTGAATAATAAGCTACATTTACTGGTTTTCTGTTGAAACTGTCATTCTTTGAGTTCTTAGAATAAAGTGGCAAAAACTCTTTCAAGTCAGTGACAGAATTCATTGTTTGCCTTCTTAAAGGGCTATGACTATTTTTCTCATTATCAACATGTACACTATTTTCTGTTGCCTCAGAATCACTATCAGGATAGGAAGTCAAGCTAAGCTCTTGATCACCAAGTGACAATTCTGATTCAATCCAGCATGGATCAGCACTGCATGTGTCTATGCCAACACCTTCCTCTGCTTTTATTTCTCCTCCTGGGACTTGTGCAATATCTGCTGAATGTTGGTCCGCTTGATCCTGATGCTTATCTTCATCTACACCAGGAATCAGGCCATCTCTGTGAAAATTAAAGTCCACATAAGTTAAGTGAAGCTGATAACACCCAAGTCCAATTCACTAAACCAATAAGTGAATTCAAGAAAACATGAAGAATTTTAAAAATGAACTTATGTGTCAATAGACAGGGAAAAACTGGATGTCATTTACAACCAAGAACCAATTTGTAACAAGCAATGCTGACAACTATATATAAGAAATGATTATCCACAGAATGGAAACTAGTATAGTTTGGTATGAAAATTAGCTAAAGTACTACCGTTATGTAATACGCCTTTTACCCACTAAGACTTTACAGATAATCAAGACAAAAGGTTGAGGATAGGGGTTTTCTAACTTTGACAAACCAAGAACCATTCCATATCTATATTACCTTATATTATCATCTTAAATTAGACAAATACCCATACTTCTAACATGGACTATACAGAAATGCAGAAAAACCTCAATGAAGTCAAAACAGATCTATGTCCAAGAATCCTCCCAAGAAAATATATTATTAGAATAGAAAGGAATCACTCAGATCCACTATCTGACAAACAGCAGACCTTTCCTGAACAGAAGAGTCCTCTGATTTTTTCACATCTTCCAACTGATCTTCAGACAGCACATCATCACGTTCACTGGAAGAATTGAGAATATTTCTGTTATTGCCTAAAATAGATTCCCCTTCTAATGATGCATCCATTACAATGCTATTGCCAGAACCAGAACAATCGTCAGAGGACTCAAGCACCTTGATCTGCTCCAAACCAAACATAATGAATACAAAGACATAAGGCAGCTACAGAACAAGAAGTGTGATAAACTTAGAATGTGCACACACCTGTATAATAACATCAGAATCCCTACCGCGTGGACGCCTTACATCTATGGATGGTTGGCGTTCAACCATGCTGTCCTCAACCTGAATTGCTCTGCCTTTTGGCTGAATTATCAAATATCAGTCAGTATCAAAGTCCAAGTTCATATTTGCGTGCAACAGTTAAGAATATAGCTTGAAGAAAACAAAATATCAAAAGAGGAAAAATAAAAATAAAAAAGAAGCTCTGAATATTATTCTGAATGAGTGAGGTGAGTCACAAAACATTAACCTAATGCTCTTATTTATGCTAATAACCTAGGTCAAGCACTAGTGTAGTACAAGCAGTACAAGCCCATCCCAATAAGACTACTAACATAACATGACTCCTAACAAATGAATAACCCTAATATTCTAACAAGGGCCAACTGCTTAACATCAGCATACCAATTCACAATCTGATGAAGGAGAAAGTACACTCCTTGACGAAACTTGATCAATTTGCTCTCTCATGGCTTCCTGAAATACTTATCCCAGTCAGCAAAATCGGACAAGAGAATTCACCATAATAGCACAACTTACCCCCTAATTTGTTAATTGTTCTTTTACAAATAAATTGCTACACACCTTATTCAATTTCACAGACTCATCAACAAGAATACCAGTTTGCACGGATGTTTGCCAAAGTTGCTCCTGCATACAATTTACGTGCAGGTTCTTATCAGTTAAGTTTCACAAAAGTCTCTGATAAAAACCAAATGTCAATAATATCACCACTAAAACATTAAACAGATAACCTAGTGGGCAATGCCCAAAACGGTAGCAGAAATTCCAGTACTACTAGCTAGAGAAATGGATAAATTATGCCAGAAGCTAACCAGAGAAACCAAGAGATAAGCATCACATAAAAGCTATAAGGTGAGATCTTTTGGGCACAATAATATACCCACCAATGAAGCACGGTATAGCTTCCAAGTGTTCTCATTAAAACCAAAGTTGAAGTAATCTGTTATGTCAACTCCAGGAACCCTCCATGGCTTCTCCTTTAATGTATCAATGTTCACATCAAATATACTCCTGCAAGGGAGAGGGGAAATCAGGATAGAAGATAAGATCTATGAATGCTAGCTAGAACATAATACGTCCAAACTACTATAATCATTGCAAATTTCATTATTAGGGGTTGTGATCACACCAAACTCTGCCATGATATACAGCTTACTCACTCCATTTTAGTTTATCCAAGAATTTGAAACGCCATACAAATTTCAACAAAATAAATTGAGTTGTACATGGACTACATATCAAAATGCATAAACTGACCAGTACCAAGGAAGAAACGATCCATATCCACATTGAACCACCATTGGATTTGCTGCAGCACACATTGATGCCAGGTTCTGGATGCACGTGTCGCCATTCCACCTGCCTTTACTCAAGGATGAACAGTAGGAAGCCATCCCCATGGACCTATTGACCTTCATATTATTCACAAAAATCGATCCCCGAGTCCTCATGTACTACAGAAACGAATCATAATTCACAACAAACAACCGAACTCAATAATTTTAAACATTAAACACCTGTCTCAGTTGCATAAACACTGCCACAGTGCCACCTACGATGGTAATTAGTAGGAAAAAAATACATAGTAGCACATTAATTGAAAAAAAAAAAAGATCAAGCAAAATAGAAAATAATGAAAAGATCACTCCATTTATGAACTGAATCTAATTTGTTTTTTTAAAGACAATGCTTATTCATTACCATATCCACAAATAATTGAAACAGCAATCCAATTCCAACACATAACAACAATAAAATCAGAAACAAGTCAAATGTGAGAGAGAGAGAGAGAGAGAGAGAGAGAGAGAAAGAGAGCGAAGAGCACCTTCTGGTGAAAAAATCTAGAACCGTATCCACCTTTGACCCCATTTTTAGTCACCAATTCCGAGCCACTAGCCAAATGATCATCACCCTCATCGCCATCACCGTCGTCATCATCACAACCAGCAACACCAACTGGAAAATCATCGTCGTTCAACACGATATTCAAATCATCGTCACTGTCACTGCCAGCGTAATCACCATTCACCTCCTTCGCACCAGAAACCTCCCCGCCCCCAGAGCGAGTTGACTCGGCGCAAACCGAGTCGTCGACATCGTTCTTCGTGTCGGAGACAAGGTCCTCCTGGTTAAGCTTGGAACGGGTACTGTCTACATCGGGTTCGGGTTCGGGTTCGGGTTCGGGTTGAACGTAGAGGCTAGCGAAGTCGGGGGTGGCATTGGGAACTTCATCGTCGGCGTAGAGTTCACCGAAATCGTCATTGTCAGAAGCTTCCATTTTGTGTATTTCTCTGCAAAATGCAAAAGAAAGGAAGGAGGTACCTACTGACACCACCACCACCAGGGCTTTTTTCCATTTGGGTCGCCAAAACCCCTAAACCAAAATATCCAAAACCCTCACTATCTTAAACCCTAGCTTAAAAGTGATGACTTGGCACTAGGCACTAGGCACTAGGCACACACATTTTTGTGAGGAATTCTAACATTTTTTAATGGTTATATTTTGAAAGAATTTTTACAATAATTAATTTTAAATTTTAATTTAATTTAATTTAAAATTAATAATAAATATTTATCGTATAACATGTATTTATTGTATTTTAAGAAAACGAAATAATTTATTTATTTTTTGTGTGATTTTTGTATTAGACATTTATTATGTTTTTGGTACCAATTTTTACTTCATTTTATTTATTTATTTTCAAAATGTTTATTCACTTCCTTTCTTCTCTATTTTATGAACGTTATCAGAGTTAATTATTATTGTCTATTTATTAACATGAAATGCTGAGTTACTAATGATTGAGTTAATGAGTAGAGACGGAGTATTTAATATCTTTTTTTTTTGTAACAGAGTATTTAATATCGTTTACTAAATTAAATATTTTAAATTACTTAAAAAGTATTCAGTAAATAAAATTACTTAAAAAGTATTAAATATTTTTTGTATTCTTAATCTAATAAATATCTTATTTTTCATTTTATTTTCTTATATGTTATATTTGTTTTATAAATTCAATTTTTCATATTTGTTTTAGGTAATAAATCTTACATTTAAAAAAAATTATTGGGTCATACTGTACAAGAAAAGATTAGACAAATGATCTATGCGAAAATTTCAACGATCACCCTACTGCTACTGCTACCTCTCCAACTCATTGTGCACAGCCTAAGTAAGCAAATTTAGCTCATTCGTCCAATCCATGGCCAAGAAATTTCACCTTTCGAAACTCAATCCACTTTTTTTTTTATTACGAGTTATTTTTATAAATTTAACCTATTTAAATTATTTATAGGACTAAATTTCTTTGATTGTGAGAACGCAATAATTGTTCGGTAATTTTTTCACAAAAATTACATTTTTAAAATTTAAATTCACATCTCTGTCCCATAAGATTAAAATTATTTATTAGCTAAACCCAGGCCCACATATACTGCACGATCTCTAATGAAGCTAATTCGACCCAAGTCGAAATTGGCACCCGTAACGTAAGACAGCACCTTTGCCTCGTTTAGCCCACCATTTTGCTTGTGAATTGAGGTGCAAGTATCCCACGTTTTGCACAATCTATGAACAAGCATCCTAATGAGGGTTTACGGTTTGAGTGGTATTTATTATAAACATTTTGAATAAAAGCCAATTTAACTTAAACGAGACTAAGGTCAAAGTATTTATTATATAAATAAAAAATTATAAAACATAATGACAAGATAAGATAAAAATATATTTAATTTTTTAAAAAAAATTACTTAAAATTAAGTCATAGGATCATGAAACTAAATTATTTCTATCTTTATCACTTACTATTGTGTAATGACTAAATTTGAATCGTAGCACTAGAAAACTTGGAAAGCTACGAAAGATGGCTTGGCAAAAATCTTGATTGATGGAAGAAGGTGAAAAAATTTTAAAAAATATCTTACTAATTAGGACAAAATCATCACAAAAAGTGGTATTTAGAGTATCAGTCAAGCCTAATCTAACATTTTAACGTGGGGTTTTAATGTTTATATCCAAACCAAATTGAGGGGTCCACATTAAGATAATTTATAAGCTATGTATATTGTATGTGACATGATGATTGAATGCATTAAGGTTGAGGGATACTAGAATTTCTTCATATATATATATAAAGGTACACTCTCAATCATCAATGAAAAAAAAAAGTATGTAAATAAATATTAAATTATTTCATTTTCCTTTATCTCATAAAATGGATAAAGTGGATAATAGTGGGTAAAATAGAAAATATAAGTATATTCATATCCCACACACAAAACAAAACATTCAATCAACTAGATGAATTTGAACATATACATCAATCCAATTAATGGCTAGTCAACTAGAAGCATTAAGTACATGTTTGAAACAATATGACTGCCGCCTAAATCTATTAGAAAACATTCCTAATTAGAAGATCATAGACTGGTTAAACTACTTAAATTTGTTGATGTTGTGACTATTTTCTCTTCTCTTTAGATTATAATCATCGATCATTAGATGGTCATTAATTCTTGAAGATGATAATGATAATCATCTAATGATTCTAAAGATAATTATTATAATCCAAAGAGAAGAAAAGATACTCGTATCATCAACACAAAATGAACTGATGATAATACATAATCAAATATGGTGAAGTTTTGTTGTAACAAAAATCAAGTTATTAATGTTGAAAGTGGACACAGGCCGATTGAATTCAATGAGAGTAAATATTTATTATATAAGCAAAGAGATTATACAATGTAATGGTAAGATAAGATGGGAAAAAAAAGAATTTAAAATTCAAAATAAAGCTCCCTAAAACTAAATCCTAAAATCATGAAACTATATTGTTTTTATCTTTATCATTTTTAAGAGTGATGAGTGGATAGTTTTTGTTTTTTGACAATGTTATGTACAACGAATTATCTTTTCACAAAATAGTCATGAATACACATGGTTCAGCAAGACTATCTCTCAATTAAATATTACAATTAATAAATAATTATAAAAACAAAAACAAAAACTCTGAAGTGTGATACTGCTGCTATCATTCATTTGTGTGGTTTTTTACGAAATGCTTTCATGCTATTGAGAATTTTCCCTATTTTTTTTTTAAGAGTTAGCCGACATTAATTAACTAGATGAGGGCAAATGGTGATTTAAACTTGATTTTCCATTTTTAATGGAAGACAAGCTACCACTGAACTATTCCTCCAGTAGCTGCGAATAGCTAGCTATCTATGGAGTTGATAGGGATTTAAGTGATATGGGTAAGACGAGAGTGGAAAGAAGGACATGGTGTGTCCTTAGTCCTCACACGTTTACACCTGTTTGTACCATGTCGTGTTAATATGAACAGATTGTTAGTCACAACAGCATTTCAATTTTCAAGTTGATAATTTGAAGGGTAGAGCAGAAGCAACGAGAGAACAAGGAAAAGGGGAAAAAGACAACGAAGAGAAAATGTGTGCGTGGGAGGAGAAATTTATGACGGTTATGGACTAGAATAATTATCATCTCACACCAATGATTCTATGCCCTCCGATCTTTAAAAAATTCATCGTTCATATTTAAAACATTAGATTAATGGTTGATATTAATGATTTGTAATTTTGAGTACATAGTTTTTTTAATCATAGGTAAATGTACACACTAAAGCACAGACAAGTTAGATATTTTTTTTAATAAATAATTGTATATATAACAAAGTCTATAAATTTAAATGATAATATTCATATAAACTTAGATCTACACATGAAAAAAAAATTCACACACACAAACCTACACATAAGAAACTTGATTCTCTTTATATATATATATATGATAGTACATAAAAAAATTTTATAAATTTTAATTAATAATATTTATACACACTCAAATCTACACACATTAAACAATCACCATTTTTATAAATAACTATATATACAAAAATTATATATATTTTACCTAATAATATTTACATATAACTTTGCACATATATTCAATTAAATAAAAAAACAAAAATAAAAAAATGTGATGAAAATATCCAGACTTTGGCAACAACCATATTTATTACTTTCTAAGTGTGCTACTAGCAAGAAAATACTCGTACCGTACCCACCACGCTGGCAGTAATTCGTTCCCAATATAGCAGTCATGGCAAAACATGTAAGGTCAAATACTTAATGAGTCATTCATCATTTGTCCAATGTTCTAGCAATAAATAATTATTTTTTGGTTTCATAAGTATTCTCACATATCATGTGAGAAATTAATTTCTTAAGATATTAAATAGATATTTTTTTAATAGTATTATCTTTATATACATAAATTTTAAAATCTAACATAGAATTATATACTTAAAATATTTAAATTCTTTTTACTTAAACTAATACATGTTGATAATAAATAATTCTCCCATATTTATTTTTTGATTTTGCTAATAAGTCTCCTAAGAATACTTGATAAGAAAATCAAAATAACAAGTTTTAATTAGAAAAAATAATTTTTTTAAATTTTTAATGTATCAAATACTTTAAATTTATTTAAAATTTATTATTTTAATTTCTTTAATAAGTGTCTCACGTCACTTGTTATCAAAACTTTTATTTTTTATATATAAAAAACGAGTTTTAGCCAAGATTTTGCCATTCATGGTCTAAATTTTCAGCATTGATATTAAGAGCTAGTGTTTAATAAACATGCTCTAGGTGTAAAATACTAAAACATATGAATTTGAGAATTGGTTTTTTTTTTTTAGTTTCTCAAAGTATTCTCCCACGTGATAGGTGAAAGACTAATCTCTCAAATACAGTTAAACATTTAAGTGAAGATTGGAATCGAATTCAGGACCGCATGCTTAAGGGATTCGAGCCCAATCTACTCAGGCCAACACACGTTGGTGGATTTGAGAGTTGAATTAAGATTTTAATCAAGTATACTTATTTTTTTCATCACTTTTAGTAGAAACATACATATAATAAGGATGTGTAATATAAATATAAAAAAAGGATGTGTAATATAAATGATATCGTTTTTAGACTATTTTTTTTTTAAATCTATTGTACATACTGGTGCCTCTCATATGTTATTTGTCGAGACCATAATCGCGGCGAAAAATAGTAACTTGTAGGATTTTAAAATAAAAATGGAGTCGCCACTAATTTTATTTAAATTAGGAAAAATTAGAAAACCCTTATTAGAAAATGGTCTTTGAGAATGTTCTAGGATTAAATAAACTTTCCCAATTTTATTTAAAATTTATTATAATTTCAAATATATTTACTTTACTTTAAAAACAATAAAAAATAAATAAATAATTTGTGAAAATTTAATTTTTGACTTGACGTCACTTCAAAGTTAGTTCAAAAATACTTTTATTTTATATAAATAACTTAATTTAAAAAAATTTAATTAACAAGTCGTCGCGACTCAATTAATCGAATTAAGATTTGAATATGTGAAACTCGACGTCCATGGTCTAATCATCAAGTTTCACAACTCGATTTATGATTATAGAATAAGAGTTTTTTTCTCAAGAATATTGTTTTTTTTATCATTTTATTTTATTACTTTTATTTTTTTTATTTTTTTAGATTTTTTATTAAAAGAAACACACTCTAGGTGAACAAAACAGAAGGGGAAGAGTAAAATAGGACTAATACATATGGATTTGAGAAGTCCGAGCGGTCGGTGCAAGGAGGGATTTTTTTTTCGACTACCGAAGTTTCTTCAAAATATCCTTCCGAGTGCACGAGGTCGGCTTAAGGTTCGACGGTCGGAGAGGATCCGGTTTGTGGATCCGGTTTGTGAAGTCCGACAGTCGGTGCAAGGAGGGATTTGTTTTCTGAGGTTCGACGGCCGATGCAGGGAGGGATTTAGTTTCTGAAGTTCGACGGTCGAGTGCAGGGAGGCTAGCTTCTGAGTTTCGACGGTCGAGTGCGGAGGCTGGCTTCAAGGACGGTCGAATGAAGAGGGATCAAAGGTTCGATGATCGATGCAGGGAGGCTGGCTTCCGAGGTTCGACGGTCGAATGCAGGGAGGCTGGCTTTTGAAGTTCGACGGTCGAGTGAGGAGAGGGATCTAGTTTGAGGTTCGATGGTCGGTGCAGGGAGGCTACTCAACGGACAGGGGTTATGGAGGATGTGGTAGTGAGGGAAGATGGTCTTCACGGGAGGGTGGTGTTTTGGTTGGGTTGATGAGAGTTGAAGGTTGATAGTTTGACGTGGAGATGGTGGAGGATGATGGTTGATGGTGAGGGGTGGAGTTTGACGTGGAGATGGAGGAGGTCACGGTTAGTTGGGTTGCTCACGGTTGGGAAAAGATGGTCTAATGGTTGGAGGAGATGGTCTTCACGGTGGTGAAGGTTGGATGTGGTGGTCTCGGTTTGGAGGAGATGGTTGGAAGATGATGGTGGGAGATGAAGGTTGAAGATGATGAGTGAAGGTGGTAAGGGGAGGTTGAAGGTGAAGGTTCGAAATGGCGATGATAGGTGATGGAGTTTGAAGGTTAGTGATGAATGGAAGGTTCTCTAGTAATATAGTGAATGTGATTGTGGGTGAAGGATGTCCAAGATGATAAGAGTTTTTTTGGTATAATATGGTTGCGACATTTTTTTCGGATGTCCTTAGATGGTGATGATTCTTATTAGTTGCTAGCAACAAACTGATAATGGAGTAGGTGATTATGCATAATGGAGTGAGTGAATTAGTGAGGGATTAGATGCATTAGTGAGGGAGTGGGTTTGTTCAGTAGTGCAAGTGAGAAACTAAGTGGGGAGCAAAGTAGTGAGGGTGGTTATGGGTGGGAGCTGAGTTGGGACAAAACAAAAATAAAAAAAACAAAAAGCTAAAAAGGAAAGTTGGTTTTCATAAAGAAAACAAAACAACTGCAGTAACTTTATTTTATTATTATTATTATTTTTTTTAAGTCTGGTCAAAATTGGGTGTTCACATTATTCATATTAAAAATGAATGAAAAGAAGTATATGAAAATAATTACATAATAACATAACAATTCATATGGATAAAGTGACAAAATTCAAAACACAAGATGATACATTAAAATCGGATCAAATGCAAGGTTGGAAACTGAACTTTAACTGATAGAATATGTTAGGCATAAAACTTCTTTGGAGTTGGTGCTTCTGATTTTTTTTTTTTTCCCCAGATAGTTCTTTTGAGAAATCATATAGATTTCAATAAGTAAATGATTTACACACACATTTGGGGAGGGAGAACTATAAAGGTGAGATTTGATTTTAAGTTCTTGCATTCACCTACAAAGGACTTTATTTAGCTGGCACCTTCAACATTTTCTCTAAATTTTGTGATAATAATTTTGTTTATTCAATATTGTAGATCGTCAAATTATTTTTCTGATCATAAATATATGAGGGCTACCTAAGCTGCGGCTATTAAATCCCATCACATGGCCATACATGCATGATCAGGGGCTGGCTCTTACAAAACCTTAGGTTGATATAAATTGCACAGCAATAAATTCAAGTTCATAGTGATTCTCCTATCTATCTGAACTTGAAAGTAGCAGCTGAACCCAAACGGTATGTGAACCCACAACATGTGCCACTGAAAAGCATCAGAAAGAAAGATCTTACCAGTTCATTGATTATGCCATATATTTTCATTATTTTGGTATAACGCGGTTTTGTCTTTTGGCAACCTAACAGTGACTGCTAACTGTTGTATGAATACTGAATAAAGTTTTGATTTTAGACGCAGCTTTTAATATCACTTTGTTACCAGTTGCCTTTCTTCTGCTATCAAATATAGCTGCAAAGTGGGTAGAGAAGTAGCAGCAGCTGGATTTTGATGTTTGAATCTTCTTAATTTTCACGTGTGTACCTTAACTTTTATGTAACAGACATTTATAGCAGAGTAGAGTTTGCCGAGGATTGACAAACATATGTGCATATACAAAAAAGAAAAAGAAAAAGAAACCATGAAAATATGAATTTGATGATAATGAGGCAATGGATGAAAGTGGTGTGGTCGTGTGGGTTATAGGTTGACATATTGTTAGCGAAAAGGGTTTTACAATGTAGAGGAAAAATGAATTGAGACATGCACGCAACCGTGTCTGCATATGCATGCCTGCCATTCATGAATGGTCAATGTCCCTTTTGTCAAAGTTGGAATAGGTCTATAATATGTAGGCGAAGCAAAAATGAAAATTTATCATTCTATTAGAAGAATAAGAAGCTATTCCTACAAGTTCCTGTAACTGTGAGGTTTTCTTCTGACATAGAAAACTGCCATTTCTCAAAATTTATCATGGTGCTTTGTCCTATCTCTAGATGCCAGATCCATCTGAATGAAAAGAAGAAGGGTACCCAGATGCTTATCAGAGAAAGAGAAGGGGTAAAATGGAATATTGGAATTTGAATAAAGCATGAACTGAGGCTGTGGAGACAGAAAAGGGCAATTTACTTTTTGACCAACAAAAGGGTTTCTTCCATTCAACACCATTTGGGTTAAATTTAAACCAAACAAAAGGTGGGTTAAACCAACAATAGGATTTTACTTCCATGGATATTAAATTATTAACTGCACAGAAATGATACACAATGAAATATATACCCCAAGCAGCCGACCACTTATTATATTAATTTTCATTTTATTAGGTTTATTAACATTTTCAATAATCTCTTCATGACTAGGGATAAAGGGAAAATAATTTTTTAGGTGACATTGTTTTATCTTTAGCATGGCAGTTTTTTGCAGAGTCCTTCAATTATAGAGTTTCTTTGCTAGCATTTCTAGTCAATTAATATTGATTACTAGTAAAAATTAAAGAATGCAAACTTCCTAAAAGAGTTAAAGCGTGTAATTTAGTACATGAGGGGAAAATTTTTTTGAATCAAACAGCTTGTTTTTATTACTTTGTAGTTTGCACAGTAATAGAAAAGACCTCTTGGCATTTTGCATTGAATGGCTGCTGTCTTCATTTCTGCAGGTAAGAAATATAAATCTTTACTTCATAGATTCTCTCATTTACTAATTATTAAATTTATTTATAAATTTGTCTTCTGTCATATTAAAATTTTATCTGTAAATAATAATTCTATGTTTGTTGTATGTTTTTATCTTATTACATGTCGGTATATTATTACCCCAGGAAAAAAACGAGGACCTCAGCCTCTCTCAGTGTACTTGAATTCTGTAACCCCATCATACCATTCCTATATACATGTAGCACTAGGGGTCACCAACCCTACAAATCCTCCTCCCCTTCTTGTACCTTCAAAATTTTTTGCTCAAAATTTTGGCTACTTGTGTGTCAAGCAGATAAGCAAGAAAAGGTAGAGCCATAGCATTCTACAATTAACATGACCATCACAAACTCTTGTCCTCTTTTCTTCCTCTGCTTCATAATGCCCCTTCTTGTATTTTGTGATGTGGGAATGCATTCAGGTACGGGAAAAAAAAAAACCCCTCTTGCTTTTCTCTCTAATCATTCCCCTAAAGCTTATGTTTATCATAATGTTGGCAGGTCCTTCAACCCAGATTCTGCATTCTTTCCATGAAGACAGCAATGGGTCCGTAACAGTGTCAGTGAAAGCAGAACATGCACACTCCACCTCTAGAAAATTTTTGTTGCATGGTATTGGTATGTATGCACTTTCTCTATTTGTAATAATCTTTCTCTTCCAACCTTAGGTGAGAATTATCGTTTTTGTTCCCTTTTGATGATCATCAGGTTCTTGCACAAACAGAGACATAAGCATATCACAAAGTAAAGGTTCTACATCTGGAATCCCACAGTACATTGTGCAAATTGTCAACACCTGTGTTTCTGGATGTGCTCCTCATGACATCCACCTCCACTGTGGCTGGTTTGCTTCTGCAAGAATAATCAACCCCAGATTGTTCAAGAGGCTCTCTTATGATGATTGCTTGGTGAATGGAGGGAACCCTTTAGCCTCTACTCAGATCATCAGATTCACCTATTCCAATTCCTTCATGTACCCTCTTGCATTCAAGTCTGCCAAATTTTGCTGAATCCAAAATTGAAGTTCAAAAAAAGAAGAAGAAGAAAACTTACCCATAAAATCCTATGACCCCTATCCTATATCTACACCCAAAACACTGACTTCCAAAAATGATAACCCCCATTGTCCGAAACATATCCACAATCTTGTTGATATTAACCAGTGAAATTGTAGCGCTCTACTTTAGCTTTAGCTGTGTGCCATTTCAAAATTGATGTTTGCACCATATTTTTTTACACAATTTTTAACTGGTTAATTATGCATAAATTTATGGTTAATAGAGTGTATTATGTGATTAACGGGCTAGTAAAATTAATAATGGATTACTAGCCCGTTAACCACATAATAGTACACGCTATTAATAAAAAAATTGTACATCATTAATTCAAGTGTAGAAATGGTGCAAAAAAATGTGGTGCAAATAGCAAACTTGCTGCCGTTTTGATAAGCAAATGTTCACTAGTTTTACTATTATATTGTGCCTCAGACTCCCCAATTCCTAAAAATGGATACATTGGGAATTTTGGACTTTCCAAGTCAAAAAAATGCTTGTGTGGTTGTACCTGTATGTTGCATGGAACGCATGGAAATCTGCTGATTCTGCAGCACATACGTTCTTGGTGCAGTGTGCCTGTCTCTCTTTTGTTTTAAAAGCGAGCAAGCATGCATAGAGAAGGGAGAGAGCTGTCTCTCTATCTTTTTCTTTCACTGGTCTTGAAACTTAGTATGATTATGGCAGTCCTTAGAGTCAGCAGAAGTTAGAGGAGAAAATGACAAGACCCAGCAAGCACAAAAAAGGTGCCACCAGCTCTTTCCCTCTCCATTTTTCCTTGCTCTCTGATCTTCGTTGGGAAAGGTGGTTGTGTGTCAGCAATGAGAGCTCACAGCTCATTTAAGAATCAAGCAACTTTGTAAAACATCATTGGGTTGAGTTATTTCTGTTGTCTGCTCAATTTTTGCCTTTTGCATGGAATAGCCTGTAGCCAATATGTTAAAATTAGTCCAGTTTTTTCTATTGTCAACAGGAAAAAAGAGAGAGAGAGAAAATGACCTCTTTTTTGTTGCTTTTTAGAGCAATTTTAATTTTTATATATTATTTTTTTACATCATTTTTTATATTTATTAATAAAGTATAAATTCATAATTAATTATATATATAATTAATTAATGAATATTCTATTAATTAATTAATACACATAATTTCTGTTAAATAACAAATACATATAATTAATTAAAATTTTATATTTTATTAATCATTATCAAAAGTGATATAAAAAAAAGTGATAAGATGATTATTTTTATTTTTAGAGGCTAAGGTAAAATGACACTTCATGTACATTTTTATGAGAAATTAATAGATACTCGGGAAGTAAGAAAAAATTTAGTTTTATATCATTTGTACCACCTCAATTATGTAGATTATGGATATCTCCCACTACAACAAGATTTGTAATGTTATAACTAAAGTGTTATAAATTAAATGGTATAAAATAAGAATTTTTTTTTAGAACACTTAAGAATCTTTATATTTTTGAATTTTGATAAAGTACTTGTTATAAATATTAAAATAAAATTTTTTAAATAAAATAAAATATTAAATGTATTAAAAATTAAAAAACTTATATTTTCATTTAAAACATCCTATTTTAATATCTTAACGAGTCACCAATATTTGTTAGCAAAACACTACATTTTTATTTCATCTCCAGGTCTGACGTCTCAAGGCTTTCTAGGCTCAGCAATAACTCATCAAATTTAGCAAATTACTAAATCTGTTGGGGTGTAAAGAAAAAAAAATCTATGTGCTTCTGTGTTATTATTCATGAGCCATTGTAACTTGACAATGACATTACCTCTAGGAAAAGCATGGGAGCAAAGAAAGTACATATTCATGAAAGAGAGGAAAAAACAAAAAAGATTTTTTAAAATAAGTATTAGCCAAGAATAATGGGTTTCTTCCCATCTGATACATCGTTCCCCTAATTCAAGGATACGTCTCCTATAAAAGAAAAGAAAATACAAAGAAAATAAATGCTCCCAAGTCCTAAATAAAATTAATATGCAAAAAGCATTAATACTCCTTATCTTCCTCTTGCATTCACAATTTGTGAAAAGGTTGCATTTGAATTTGAGTTATCAAATTCAAGCTCGCGGTCTGTAGTCCCTCCTCCATTTTCAACGTGTTGTGCAAAGTACAAGCATCATTTGCCTTCTCTTCTGCTGCATGTTTCCCTCCATCAAGATTCTCCTGCAAGGCAGCAAGTGAAGTGCAAAGTCAAGTTTCTATAGCACATTGTGTTAGGAAAAGAGAATAAGAAAACTGATTCACATTCACTTATTCACACACACACACAACTGATTACTAATCACTTCTATTTATAGGACAATTAACTAACTAACTCTAGGTAGTTAACTAAATAACTAACTCTAGGTAGTTAACTAACTAACTAACTCTGAATTATACATTCTCAACACACCCCTTTAATTCAGAATTACTTAAAGACACCACTCCAAGCAAGCTCCTCATTTGTTTAAACCTCTCAACTTTCAATGACTTGGTAAGTATATCAGCTATTTGTTCTTCAGAGTTGCAGAACACCAACTTCACCTTGTCTCTATATGTTTACTCATACCATGTGAGACTGGGTTCTTCGCAAGATTTATAGCAGATTTGTTGTCAACATATAGCTGCTGGGGTCCTGATATTCCAACTTGAATTTCCTTCATCAGAGAGCTGAGCCACAGAGCTTGACAGGCAGCATAGGAGCTGCTATGTATTCTGCCTCGCATGATGATAGGGCCACTACTGGTTGTTTCTTAGAGCACCAAGAGATTGGTGCATTGAGAAACTTAAACACATATCCAGTGGTGTTTCTTCTATCAGTTTTATCCCCCACACCAATCTGAGTCAGAGTAGCCAATTAACTCAGCAGCTCCTTGACTTATCCTTTTTGGAAATAATATCCCATAGTCAAGTGTCCCCTTCAGGTACCTTAAAATTCTTTTCGTAGCTATCAGGTGAGAGTGCCTTGGATCATCTATGAATCGACTAATTAACCCAACTCCAAAAGAGATATCAGGTCTACTGTTACACAAGTATCTCAAAGAACCCACCATTTGCTTGAACAAGGTTGTGTCTACAGCTTTTTCATCACCTCCCTTTTCAAGCTTCACATTTGTTTCCACTGGAGTGCTTGCTGGATTACAGTTCTTCATATCAAATCGTTTCAACACCTCAGTAGTGTACTTCTTTTGATGCAAAAGAATTCTCTTTTCTGTGTTTATGAACTCCATGCCCAGGAAGTATGAGAGTGTTCCCAAGTCTATCATTTCGAATTCAGACTTCATATTCACCTTGAATTCTTCAATGTCTTCAAGATCACTTCCTGTAACTAGCAGGTCATCGACATAAAGGCATATGAATAACATTTTTACAGATTTCACCCTTACATAAACACCATATTCTACTGAACACTTAATGAAGCCTTGCTGCACCAAAAAGGCATCTATCCTCTTGTTCCAAGCCCGAGGGGCTTGTTTCAAGCCATACAAGGCTTTCTTGAGTCTAAAGACTTTATCTTCTCTCCCTTTGATCTCAAATCTAGGTGGTTGTGTTACATATACTTCTTCCTCCAATGGTCCATTGAGAAATGCAAATTTGACATCAAGCTGAAATAATGGCCATCCTCTACAGTTTCCACTACCTTTATTGTTTCAATTTTGGCTACTAGTGCAAATACTTCTGAGTAGTCCAGACCAGCTCTTTGAAGAAACCCCTTAGCCACCAATCTTGTTTTATGCTTAGCAATTGATCCATCAGGTTTTTGTTTCAGTTTGAACACCCACTTCACAGTAATTGGTTGCTTGTTGAAAGGTAAATCAACTAGCTCCCAAGTTTGGTTTTTTTCAATAGCTTTCTGCTCTTCTTTCATTGCTTCCCTCCATTCTTCCTTTTTCGTTGCTTCACTGACATCAATGGGTTCAGCATCTGCTAGAAGAGCAAAATGCTCCAGCTCTCCTTCTATGGAGATTGTGTTGCCTGAAAACAATTCATAATCTGCATATCTTGCTGACACTTGTCTTGCTCGCTGTGGTCTCTGAGTTGGAGGAGGTACATCAACATTTGTTGCACCTGTGCTGCCACTACTTTGTTCATCTTCTAATAATGCTGTAACAGTTGAGCTAGCACCAACAGGGCTATTCTTCTAATCCCACGAGTCTCCCTCATTAATCACCACATCTCTGCTCAATGAGATCCTTTTAGTTACAGGACTATAAAGTCTATAAGCACCTGTAGGATGGTACCCTACAAATATCATGGCCTCATTTTTATCTCCCAATTTTTTTCTCCTCTCATCTGGAATGTGTGTGTAGGATAAAAATCCAAAAATTTTGAGATGTTTTACTGCTAGCTTCTTCCCTGACCAGATTTCTTCTGGTACTTGTGATTCCAACCTCTTAGTTGGACACTTGTTTAAGATATAAGTGGCAGTAGTTGCAGCCTCTCCCCAAAATGAGTGTGGTAATCCCTTCTCCTTTAACATACTTCTCACCATATTAAGCACTGTTCTGTTTCTTCTCTTTGCAAGACCATTGTGTTGTGGAGTATAGGGTGCTGTCACCTCATGTTGGATTCCATGTTTTACACAGAAATTCTCAAAATCATTAGAGACATATTCTCCTCCACCATCAGTTCTGAGCACTTTAAGAGATTTCCCACTTTGTTTTTCTGCCATCACTTTGAATCCTCTATTGCCACCACTATATAGTCAAATCTTGGGGTTAGAGTGCGCATTACCTTCTCAATAATCATCTGATCTGAGACTTTATCACCACACCCCTTCATGAGATTGGTGAGGCTCAGGGTCCGGGTAAAGTAATCTGAGATTTTCTCAGAGTTCTCCATTTGCATTAATTCAAATTGTCTCTTCAGCGTTTGAAGTTTTACCTTTTTCAGTTTGTCTCCACCTTCATGGCACTTTACCAATGTATCCCATGCCTCCTTTGCAGTCTTGGCAGAAGCAATTTTTTCAAAATGAGTTGAATCAACACTTTGATGTATCAAGAACATGGCCTTGCAATCTTTCTTCTTGGCCTCTTTGAATGTCGCCCGCTGTGCATCATCAGGATCTTCATTCAATGCCTGATATCCATTCTTCACAATATCAAGAACATCTTGGAAGCCAAAAACAACTTCCATCTGCACACACCACCGATCCCAATTCTTCCCATCAAGAACTGGTAGATTGCCAAGGAAATTTCCATTAGAAGTAGCCATTGGACTCGATACACTCTGGATCACTCGATGCACCACTCAACGTTCTTTTGTTGGTTTTGTGGCCCCAAGATTCACAAAGCTCTGGATGCCAATCTGTTAAGAAAAGAGAATAAGAAAACTGATTCACATTCACTTATTCACACACACACAACTAATTACTAATCACTTCTATTTATAGCACAATTAACTAACTAACTCTAGGTAGTTAACTAACTAACTAACTCTGAATTATACATTCTCAACACATTGCACATTGCACATTGAAGGGCGTTCAAGGCCATGATCAGCTACACACTTCTGAGCGGTTTCTCTAATTTTTTTTTTTCAGACACTCACGGTTACGTTTGCCTTTAAGACCATGATAAATAATATGTTCAAGAGTCCCATTCTTTAGCCGCGGTAAAGCTTAATCTGTTAAGTCAACTTGTTCTTTTGGCATCAAGTGCTGGCCTTGCACATCTCATCAAACCTAAAAAATGACTACACCAAAACAATAAGAGTAATTTTGCACTTATATTATCTCAGATTTGTACAATTCTTCCTAGGGATGGAAATGAACAAAATTATTTATAAATTATTCGAGTTCGACTTGTTAAATATTTGATCTAATTCATTTGTTTAATTAAATAAATAAGTTTAAATTTAAATTTAAATTCAATTATATAAATGAATCAAACTTAAATTTTATAAATTTAGTATTAAAAGTTCATGAATAACTCATATATATATATATATATATATATATATATATATATATATTATTTACTATTTATTCATTATGTAAATAAAAAGAATATAGATAATAATAATTTATTTATTATTATTACTAACCAAAAACTTTTATAAGAAGGTTATAATTTTTTTATATAATGAATTATCAATAAAAAAAAAGCTTTTATTTTATCTTCTAAAATAAAGATATTTATTAAATACTAAATTAATAAATTTAAATATTTAAAAAAATTGATAAAAAAATAATCAAAATATAAATAAGTTAAATAATCAAAACATAAGTTTTATAATTTATAAACAAATTATACCTTAACTTTAAATTTAACTCGTTTAAATAAATTAATTAAATTTAAATAAATTTTTTACAAGTCAAACTTGAATTTAAGTTTCTAAACTGGTTTCTATCTCAAGTTTTTAGTCGCTGTAAAGCGTAATCTGCTATGTCAACTTGTTCTTTTGGCATCAATTACTGGCCTTGCACATCACATCAAACCTAAAAACCGACCACTCCAAAATAGTAAGAGTATTATTTTACATATATATTATTTTATATTTGGACAATTTTTTCTTGTGATGAAAATAAATAAAATTATTTATGAATTATTTGAGTTTGACTCGTTAAATATTTGATTAAGGTTATTTATTTAATTAAATAAATAAGTTTAAATTTAAATTTAAATTCAATTATATGAATAAGTCAAACTTAAATTTTATAAAATTAACATTAAAAGTTTATGAATAACTTGTATATGTATATATATATATATTATTTACTATTTATTCATTATGTAAAAAAAGAGTATAGATAATAATAATTTATTTGTTATTATTATTAACTAAAAACTTTTATAAGAAGGTTATAAATTTTTTTATATGATGGATTATCAATAAAAAAGTTTTTATTTTTATTTTTAGTTTTTTATTCTATCTTCTAGTATAAAGATATTTACTAAATATTAAATTAATAAATTTAAATATTTCAAAGAAAAATTTGATAAAAAAAAACAATAATAATCAAGGTATAAATAAGTTAAATAATCAAAGCATAAGCTTTATAATTTATAGACAAGTCATACCTTAACTTTAAATTTAACTCGTTTAAATAAATGAATCAAATTTAAGTAATTTTTTTTTACAAATCAAACTTAAATTTTAATTTTTTAAACTAGTTTCTATCTTTTTTTTACACAATTATACTATAATTCCACTATCTACTTCTGGTATGAATCTTGGTAATGTGCAAGAAGTGTTACTCAAGGAGTAAACATTAAATCTTTTTTATAGTTGTTGTGAATGTTATTTGAACACCATTTTTCTTATATCATGTTTATACTATTTTTAAAATAAAAAAATACATTTCTTCTATCTCTTTTTTTTCTTCAAAAAAATAGATGTAAACAAAAAAGTATAAATATATGACGTGCATAAATCATTTTCCTTTAAAAGTTACCTTTCATCAGTGAGCTCACATGGACTTGGTCGAGATTGAGACCAGTAATTTGATAACCCAAAATCTGACATTTGCTACCCATTTACCCAATTCTCATCGCACGAACAAAATGTGTAAGTGTCACATGATGATTGAGCCATGTAATAAATTCATTGGTGCATTAACATTTTCGTCTGCACCGGAGAAGTCACCTATTATATTTGTAGTTTTTCACATCATGGCCAATGATGGTGTACTTGGCACCAATGTGAAGGTGGTGAAACCCCCTCGCTGTTGCTCCAATGCATATTTCCAACCTATGCTTCCAGGATAAAGCTGGCTTGTGGCTAAAGGTGTTCCTGGAGATCGAGTTCCGTTGGCTATGTACGCATACAGAATTATGCTGATGCTTTAGCTTGGAAATAATAATTCCATTCTGAAACCCTATCTTAATGAACAAGAATTTTTTTAAGTGAGAATCTTTGTAAAATAAATAAGTAAATTTATATCAATTATTAATAAATAAGTTAATATCAATTATTAATAATTAATATGAATTTACTTTTCATTTTATAAAAATTTTCACTTTAAAAATTACTTTTATAACTTATTACCCTAAAGATGTTTGGGAGTTTGGAGGAAAGAGGTTTAATCATTTAATACATTTACTTTTTTTGCTTGGAAGTGTGAAATATATGAGGGGAAGAAAATGAAGGGTCCCTTTTATCCTTTATTTAAAAAAATAACATAATTAATATTTTATAAAAAATATTAATCTGAAAAAGAAAATTGTCTAAAAACATTGCTGCCTCCTTCATAGCAGAGGAGAAAACGCAGGAACGAACGTCGGTGGCAGCGTCGTGGAATGGAGCGCGGGTAGCAGAGGATGATGGTGTCCTGGGTTTGTCGGCCCGGGTGGCACGGCTACGCGGATCGAGGCACGGTGGCACGGATCCCAGTAGCTCGCGTGATGGACGGTTGTGACGGCCGAATCCGGGTAGAGCGACGAGGCTCGGATCCAAATAATGAGCTTTGAATCGATCGATTATTCTTTTTAATAGGAACATCGGGTTTCAAGTAGAATTATCGTTCTTCTTTGATTAGTGCTTTCCCTCCAACGCGGGATCTTGTTCTCCATTGGAGAGGGTTGCCTCTTCTTCCAAAGAATCACCATCTCTCGAAAATGGCAACAAAGACAGAAACAAAAAGCACTCCTGTAAATCCTCGGTACCGAGAAAAAATCACCTTGAGGCCAATCTGTGTTTTGCATATTGACGGAGACGATGAGGTGGGGAGGGTTAAATGGGTAATTTCGTATCAAAATCTCCTCAAATTGGGGGAACTGAAACAAAGGTGTTTGGAGGGCATCTGAAATCCCTCCCTTCCCTTCCCTAAACTCCCAAACAAGGGTTTCTCCCCTTTAAACCCTTCCCTCCCTTCCCTTTCCCTTTTAATTTTCACTCCCAAACAAACCCTAAAGATGAGTTCGATCATTTAATACATACTTTGGTCCCTCCATCTATAACATGACTAAAGCTAATAAAATGGGTCAACCCGTCCCAACCCGTCCCGACCCGATTTAACCCGCTAAAATGTGGGGCGAGGTGGGTTGGCCTGTTTTAAAAAATAAATTAGAAGAAGAACCCACTAAAAAGCGGGTTATGGCGGAGTTGGCGATTGATCGCATAAAAGATAAAATAAAAAATAATAAATAAAAAAAATAAAATAAAAAATTATATAAAAAATCAATAAATGCTATAAAAAATAATAAATAATAATGATAAAAAATTACAAACTACATATTTAAAATATAATTTTTAAATAATCTAATTAAATATTTAAACATAAATTATATAATATAAAAAAAAAAATTATTTATAGTATTACTTATTATTTTTTTTTAAAAAAAAATCAACTTAGGATCGGCTCATCAGCACTACTTGCATGCATTTAATCCCCCGGGTTATACGGGACGGGTTATGCGAGTTAAAAAAAAATATGGGTTCAATCTTTAAACTTAACTTACAAAAAAATAATAAATTAACGAGTTAACCCGATGAGTTGAACCTGTTTTACCAGCTCTAAAGATGACACCATTATAAAATTCCTCAAATCTGCCAACACCAATGACCTATGATTCATTGATGTTATAGGTGCCATATCTCAGCCTATTGTTAGACTTGAAAGATGACTGCTACTAGTACTCCTGCTATAAATAGTTATTGGTGTGGGAGAACTGCCATAGCCCATAGAGAGGCAACCAATTACCCATCCAGTGACGGATTTAGAAATTTAAAATAATAGGAGTAAAGTTATAAATATTTCATATAATTTTTTAAAATAATTTATATTTATACATAAAATATAATAAAAATAATAAAAATATAAACTTATAATTGTTCTTTGTATTTTTTAATATTTTTAGAATAATAAATTTTTTTTAATTAATATTATTGAATATTTTTTTTACATACATAATCAAAGAATAATTTAAAATTTTATATCTCATGTAATTAAGAATTAGAATTAAATAATTTATGAAGTACTAAATTAACCATTTATTTTAATATGGAAGTAAAAAATTATAAATTATAGTACCATAAAGTCATAAATAATAAATGTTATATATATAATTAAAAAAAGTTTAACTCAAATGAGGGCATATGCCTCCGCATTGTTACACGATCCGTCCCTGACCCACCAACAACAAATTAACTCCTTCACATCAGAATTTCTCTTTTTAATCCAATAGACAAGGACGCAGATAGTAACCAACAACAAAAACAAATCCAGCACCTCCTCCTGTTACTGAGCACCAATGGGTTTTGATGGGCTAAATTTCTTACCTTCCTGTGCTTCTGCTTCAAGAAGCATCTGCTATGGCATCAGAGTTTTTATAGGAATTCAATCCTTGCCACTCAGCACAAGAACAAATGGGTCCGTGCATCATTGTTCATGTTCTTGATCCTTCCCATGCAATAACATCAGCAGCTAGCTGCTTGTGCAGTTTGATAGTTAATGAAAATGTCAAACACTCTCTGGTTAATTTTGATTAATTCCAGCTTACAAATATGGAACCTCACCATATATGCGAAATTTGCATTAACCTGAGTCCCAACTGAGGTAATATTTCTGATTCACACTAGAATTTGGACCCATTGATCTTCCAGTAACAAACTGTCAAATTGATTACTGCACAAATCTTAAATTCTAATCTAATACTTAATAGTAAAAAAACATCAGAATATTTTATTTTTAACTAGATGATAGATACGAGATCTTTCTTACGTGAGATTTTAATTAAAATCAATTATCATTAAGTTTATGACTCAATAAATATATAAATTGCACTCAAAATATAAATTTGAGATTCTTAATAAAACCAAACCAATCTCGTTTTCTACATCCACGATCACTTCACCTCAACGGCTGCCACCGTGGCCGGGAAAAGTGGACCCAGCTCCAGCATCCTACTCTTTGGCACAGTGGCAACCGTGGAAGACCCCGTAACCGAGGGACCCACCATTGACTTAAGACTCATTAGCGGGGCTCAGGGCCTGTGCATAAACTCTCCGCTTGATGGAAGAGGCTTGTACCTGGTTTTCTCAGTGATATTCACCCACGGAGAGTTTAAAGGAAGCAGCTTGGAGATTCATGGGTTAGATTTCTATACCATGAAGGAAAGGCTTGTACCTGGTTTTCTCAGCTTGGAGGCTTGTACCTGGGTTAGGTGAGTTAAGCCCACCAACTCGTTTATTTTTATTTTTATTTTTTTTAAATAAATCAACTTATTAACTTATTTTAAAATAAGATAAATTGACTCTTTTAACTTATTTATCAAAATAAACCAATTTATCTAATCTCATATTTTAACAGGTTAAAAGTAGAACGGTATGAGCTGATTGATCCATTTTGTCACCTTTACTTCTTAGTGATAGTTACCTAATCCACTCTCACATTGTATTTTTTAAAATTTGCTTTTTGAAAAAGAAGAATTCTTTTATGAAAAATAGAATATTTAAATAATATTAAAATTAAAAAATATTTTTTATGTAAAATTTTTATTTTAAGTTTCTTGCAAGAGTACTGATTAGAAAAATCTTAATAAATTTATAAAAAAAATTTTCTAATAATATATTATGAGATTTAATCAATTCTCTTTTTACATAAAAAATATTTTTTATAATAAATAAAATAAAAAATTACATTGACTTTTTTTTAGATTTAATCTAATTACACATAACATTCTTCTTGTTTACACCTTACACTAACTTCTTCTATAAAAGAGGTAAGTGCACTAATTAAGAAGATATTAATATAATGATAATATAAATTTTAAAAAATATTAGTATAATAATAATATAAACTTTAATAGAAATTAGAGTAATATCTAAAATAAGAGAGATGTTGAATGTAATTAAGTTAAACTTCAAGTGAGATCAATGTAATTTTTTTAAATAAAATAACAAAAATATAATAAAATAATTATTGTTTTAAAAAGTATTTTTTTGCCAATACAGTAATTGATTTTATGGTTATTAATAATTTTCTAATTATTAGTGTATCATATGAGCATTACAATAATTAAATTCATTATATATGTTTTTAAATGTATATCATATCATATCAATTTTTTTCATAAATTTATATGTAACCTAATTGGTTTACATATTTACTGTCTCTTTTAATTTACATTATATTATTCAAATTTATAATATAGTTATATATTAATAATAATTTATATTTAATTTTTAAAAGACATTAATACTATATTTTTCTTAATTATAAAATCAATTTTGATATTCTTATTATATTTTTATCTCACATTATTTTTTACACCACTTCTCATATCATTAACCATTGTTGTGGACCGTGTACCGGGATCTTACCCAGAAGGGTCAACCCGGCACGCGCTCCGCCGTACCCCTCCATTAACACCCCGGAAAAGACTGTAAGACCTCAGAATACAGAACTCTGATGAGGATCAGGGAATCAGCTGTGATTTTCGTAACTGCTGATGCGGATCTCTCTGATTCTATAACCTCTCCTCTCAATAAATGACTGTAACGTCCACATTTCTAATAATACTTGCATTGAAGGCCATGACTCCAATCATGCTCCATAAAGATCAGGCTAAGTAAACCTAAAAGAGGTAACGGTTATTGAACACAGACATTCTTGCACACTACCTGACTTGAGCGTCGGAGTTCTTTTTTGCAGGTACCACCCCCGCCGGACCCTAACGGTGGAACGCAGCCGCAGAAAGGAGGATATCACCAAATCATACCTTCTAAAGGTACCCTTCTGAATCCATTCAGAACATTTGGCGCTGTCTGTGGAAAACTGATAAATTACTATTCCCACGTTCATCATGGTGAGTACAAGGCAAAATCAGCGGAGAGGAAGTGCTGCGCATGCTGCCCCTGCCCACGGACAGGGCCCAGCGGTTCAACGCGACCCCCTTTCGTCGCACCACTAGAAATCTCCGCCGTAAGGAGCAAGCCTATTCTGGTAGAGACGCTCGATGGGGGACAAGAAATTTCAGCATCAGCTGAAAGCCCAGTCCCCTCTCGAAGGGTCTCTGTCCGAGATAGACTCACTTTTCCCCCAGCTGGAGGAGAGAATAATGCAGATCAATGAGTAAGGATCCCAGCGCGTGCCCGCCTGGGAACCCCAAACGTGGATGCAGACCATTCGCATTATGAGGACAATGCGCAGTCCGGAATGGCGAGGAATGAGCTTCGAGAATTACTGCACCAACAGACCGCACTGATTGACAACCAACGGCGTCAGCTGGAGGAGCAACGCCGTCGTTTAGACAATTTAGAAAGGTTTGCGCAGGCTGACAATGAGGGTGGAGAGCGAATCACAATTCAAAGGGAAGGCCCTCATGTCGGCGCCGGGGTCATAGAAAACAATGACCCGACCCCCGGCCGCCAGCAGCAATTCTCCGACGCCTTAATGACGTACAGGGTCCGGAGGAACTTCAAGCCCCCAAGCAACTTAGAGCCTTACGACGGGACCACGGATCCGCAAGAGCACTTGGATGCCTATACTCAGTCCATGCAGTTCTATGGGTACACCCCGGAATTGTTATGCTGTGCTTTCCCGCTCTTTCTGAAGAAGGGTGCTCTTCATTGGTTCGTTACCTTACGGATGAAAATTACAGGATGGGGGGACCTCACGCAACGTTTCTTGCTACATTATACTACTGTCAAGGAACGACCGAAGTCGATTGACTCTCTCTCTGGAATTCGCCAAAAAAGTGATGAATCCTTATGCGAATACATAAAAAGGTTCAGCCATGCTTGCGTGGGTATAGAAAGCCTCGATGACAGAATAGCCCTCCACTATGCTAGAAATGGCCTACAGACTGATTCAGACTTTTTCCCGTCACTAGCTAAAAAGAAGCCGGCCAGTTTAGATGAGTTCCACTTGCGGGCAGACAAGTATGTTGAACTGGAAGAAATTACCAAGGCCAAAGAGAGCCTTGAGAAAGGTGAACCAGTTCAGAAAAAGAATCACAATTCTAGCCAGCCCCGAGATCCCTCCAAGAGTGAGCGGTATAGGCCCAAGTATTCTGAGTATACTCCTTTGAACACCCCTCGAGAAACAATCTTGAAGGAGGTCCTTCAAACCTAGTTCCAGGATATCAAAAGGCCACCACCTGTTAAAAAACAATCTCAGAGGGATCATTCGAAGCATTGCAGGTGGCACAACAGTTACGGCCATGAGACCGAAGATTGTTATCAGCTCTGAGATGTTATCGAGTCCCTGATCAAAAAGGGACGTCTGCAGAAGTACATTAGTGGTTTTCATGGTAATCAAGACCACGGAAGGAGAAGGGATTAGAGACGAAGCCGAAGTCCACGGCGGAGTCCAAACCAACATCGGCAAAGAATCCACAGCCCGGCCGGAAGAAATCGAAGTCCCGCCAGAAGATCCCGAACCCTGACACGTCGAGATGGGGAGAACAGACAAGGACAGAACCGGGATGCTCAAGGAGGCGGATACCGGAAAGACAGATTGATCCATACCATCGCTGAAGGGTTCACTGGAGGAGGAATGTCAAATAATTCCCGAAAGAAAGCACTTCGGACGGCGATCTTAAGCGTGTTAAGTTCTTCACGAAGACCACCCACCCGAGATAGTGGAGCACCTCCCATCTCCTTCTCCGAAGAGGACTACAGTGATATTATCCGGGATCATGACGACCCAATAGTAATTTCTGGAATAATATCTAATACCGAAGTCCATCGAATTTTTGTGGACCAGGGGAGTTCGACAAATATCATGTTCATGGACGCCTTTGAAAGGCTGGAATTCCCTTTGTCTGAATTGACCCCATATGAAGGTGAGCTTACTGGTTTCTCTGGAGAGAAGGTCACCTCGGTGGAATATTTTGATACTTTCCTGACTTTGGGTGACGATAGCACGTATAGAACTGTAAAGGTGAGATTCTTGGTTGTGGATTATCCCTCGGCCTACAACATTATTTTGGGACGTCCTACGTTGAACGGCATTGCCGCTGTAGTCTTCACCGCCCACCAGGCCATGAAATTCCTTAATTGGGATAACAAAGTGGTCACGGTCAAGGGCGATCAAATTGCAGCACGCAAATGTTACAACGAAAGTTTAAAAATTAATATGGTGTCCAGAAACAAGAAAGCGCGCACACCTATCCCAACCCACCAAGCCAATGTTTTAATGACCGAATTGGATGCACGAGAGGAAATTCGAGGCACTAGACCCCAGCCCGACAGAGACTTGATTCCGTTATAGCTTGGTGATAAACCTAATCAAACCATCAAGATTGGGGCAAACCTTGACGAGCAGGAGAAAGTTCAATTGGTAAAACTCTTGCAAAAGAATAAAGATCTTTTTGCCTAGACATCTGCTGACATACCTGGAATCGACCCCGCTTTCATCTGTCATCGTTTGTCTATTAAACGAGATGCAAAGTCGGTCTCTCAAAAAAAGAGGAAGGTTAGCCCAGAAAGGCAGCAGGTCATTGAAGGGCAAGTAAAAGAACTCCTGAACGCCGGATTCATCAGGGAGATTTCATATACCACCTGGCTGTTGAATGTTGTCTTAGTTAAAAAATCCAATGGCAAGTGGAGGATGTGTGTGGATTATACCGACTTAAACAAAGCATGGCCTAAGGATCCATACCCCTCCCTAATGTGGACAAGCCGGTTGATAGTTCCTCCGGTTTCCAGCTACTGTCCTTCATGGACGCTTACTCCAGATACAATTAGATTCCGATGTACCCCGGAGACGAAGATAAGACCGCGTTCATCACTGAAAAGGCAAGTTACTGCTATATAGTAATGTCTTTTGGGTTGAAGAATGCCGGAGCCACGTACCAGAGAATGGTGAACAGAGTCTTCAAAGATCAGATAGGAAGAATGCTAGAGGTCTACATCGATGATATGATAGTCAAGACCCCGTCGTCAGGATCATATACCTCGGATCTAGAAGAAGTGTTTATACAGTTTAGGAAGCACAATATGAGGCTTAACCCGGAGAAGTGTGCATTCGGGGTCCAAACCGAAAAGTTTTTGGGGTTCATGCTGACACACCGGAGAATCGAGGCCAACCCCGACAAGTGTAAGGCCGTTCTTGACATGCACAGCCCCCGGAGTATGAAAGAAGTATAACAGTTAAATGGACGGATTGCGGCTCTTACTTGTTTCTTGGCTGGAGCCGCCCATAAATCCCTCCCACTCTTCAAATTATTGAAAAAGGGGACCGGATTTGAGTGGACCCAGGAGTGTGAGGACGCATTCATCTCTTTGAAAAATATATTGTTGTCCCCTCCAATTCTCATAAGACCTGAGCCAAGAGAAACGCTGTACATATACCTCTCCGTTCATGAGGAAGCCGTTAGTGCAGTACTTGTCAGAGAAACCGAGGGCATCCAGAAGCCGGTCTATTTTGTGAGCAAAGTATTGCAAGGCCCCGAGCTTTGGTATCAGAAGATCGAGAAGGTCGCATTCGCACTCATCGTCACGGCTAGAAGACTGAGACAGTACTTCCAATGCCATCTGGTGGTGGTAAGGACAGATCAGCCTATCCGACAGATATTACACAAATCGGACTTGGCAGGAAGGATGATTGCCTGGTCCATTGAGCTTTCCAAGTTTGGAATCACCTACGAACCTAGAGTAGCAATCAAGACGCAAGCACTCTCGGACTTTCTAGCTGAATTAACCTCGGAAACTAACAGAGCCGAGAAAAAACAATGGACCGTGTTTGTTGATGGGTCCTCAAACCCAAAAGGAAGTGGTGTGATAACACTGTATTTTATACATTTTGTAATTCTCTCACTAGGCTTCTTAAGATTCAATTAGGCTTAATTAAGTTAGTTTTGACACATTTTATGATTTTGAGCCGAATTGGATAATTAAATAAATTATTGCATAAATTAACCGTAATTATCTCTTTGGCAATGTTTAGTAAACTGGCTATAACTTGAGTTACAAATATCTGATCGATGTGATTTTGGTCTTGTAGGAAAGCTTAGACAATTCCCTACAACTTTGATGTTGAACACTTTTCCAGAATTGGACTCCTTGGAGGTGATATTGGGCTTTGAAGTCAAAATAGAGGAACTGAAACTGGGTCTATACACTCTGCAGTAATTGGACCATATCTTGAGTTCTAGGAATGATTTTAGACTGAAACCAAAGCCATTTTAAAGTAAATATCTAGGCCTACAACTTTCATGAAGATCACTTCTCTCAAAAATGAAAAAATGATTGGATGCACGGCTGTACATTTACTCAATTATTATTTTAAAAAAAATAAAAAAAATAAAAAAAACGTCATGGATGACGTTTAAGACTTAATTGTTAAGTTTGATAATTGTAGCTCTTGTAGCCACAGTGAAAACAAATTTGCCTATAAATAGGCAATTGAATTGCAAATTGAAATACACTTCGGGGGAGGGGAAATTCTGAGGAATTTCCTCCTCCTCAATTTCATTTCTCTCTTTTTTTTTTTTATTTTTTTTTAGTTTATGTGTAAATAAATTCTAATCTACTTAGGGTTAAAGTGTGAAGCTCTTGGTAATAAAATAAGGTTAAATTTATTCATCTCTTGTTTTAATAATTTATCTTTTTAGTAATTATTATACGTATTATATTTTGTTTCGATAATTTAGAAACTACCAAATTGTAAAGAGGAGTTCTTGATTTATTGTAAACAAAATATTGACACAAGAAATGCTTTAACCCATTTGCAAGTGGTGATAATAATTAAAGGAAATATAATATAATTACGTATATTATTTTATTTCGTATTATATTTTGTTTCCAATCAATTTAGAAACTCTCCTTGTAAAGTAGAGTTCTTGATTTGTTGTAGATAAGAGATTGACACAATGAATCTTTAACTCATTTACAAGTGGTGGTGTTAGAAACTCTCCTTATAAAGTGGATATCTTTATTTATTGTAGACAAAATATTGGCACAGTAAATGCTTGATCCCATTTATGAGTGGTGGTATTAATAGATGATTAAAGGAAATATAATATAATTACATATATTATTTTAATGAACTTTTAACGATGTATTTTCCGATTGGAACCTCCATGTTGCGATGATTCTAATTGAGTTATAAAAGAAATTAATCTTACTTTTACTTTATTTACCAAGAGTGGATCATTTTACCCAAGTAAATAATTTTTATCGTAGTAACAAAATATTTACTTCACATTAATCTTCAACAATTCCTGTGGATCGACCTCGAATTTCACCGAGAAATTTATTACTTGAGACAACTTTTGGGTTTATAAATGTAAATTAAAAATTGTGTATCGAGTTTTTAAGCAGTTATTATCGGGAACTTGTTTTGAAGAATAAATTTCACGGTGTAAATATTTTTGTACATAGTAAAAAGTAAATAGTGTGTAATAAATAAATAGTGCGTGAATAGTATGTAAATAGTAATGTGAATAGTATAAATAGTAAATAAAAATAAAAATAAAAAAAATAATAAAATAAATTTAAATGAATAGTATGAATAATATAAATAGAGTAAATAATATGTGAATAGTATAAATAGTAAAAAAGTAAAAAAAATTTATAATAATAATATAAAAAAATAATAATAAAATTTAAAAAAAAAAGATGTGTGAATAGTATGAATAGTAAAAAAAAAAAAAAAAAAGTAAAAAGTAAAAAAAGTTTATATATTTAAAAAAATTAAAAAAAAAACTAAAAAAAATAGAAATGTGGTCACACATTGATCACAAAAAAAAAAACCAAAAAAATAATTAAAATAATAAAAAAAAAGAATTGATGGGCAAAGCTGTCCCACGTGAAAGAAAAAAAAATAAAAATTTGAAAAAAAATTTAAGCCTTTTATTTTTTTTTTTTACATATTAACTTAATTGTAAATTCTCTTTTTTTATTTTTTGTACATATTAATTTTGTAGGAGAAAATCTCCTTTTAATTTTTGTATATATTAAGTGGGGTAATTCTTCTTTTTTCCAATTTTTGTACAATTAAAATGTACGTCTCCACTTTTAATTTTTGTATATACTAACTTTGTGGGAGAAATCTCTCCCTTTTAATTCTTGTATATATTAACAGTAGGGGAACCTCTCTCTTTTATTTTCTTTGTACATATTAACTTAGTGGAGGTAACTCTCCCTTTTATTTTCTGTACATACTAACTTTGTGAGGGAAATTCTCCCTTTTATTACTAACGCACTAACTTAGTGGGGGAAACTCTCCCTAATCTCTCTATAATCTGCAATCATTAATGAAAATAATCTTTCTTCTTCTCTTCTCTCTCATTTGGAGCAAAAAATCAACTTAGATTCTCCGATTTTCATATTTTAAATTTAATTTTTACACTTTATTTTCTGTATTTTTTTTTTACGCATTTTTTTGTCATTTATTTTTTATCATTTATTTTTGTTATTTTTTTGTCATTTATTTTTGTTTACTAACTTACTAATTTTCTTTCTTACTAACTATCTAACTTTTTACTTTACCCACTTCTAACATTTTAATTTATCTCAGTATACTAACTTTTTATTTATTTTTTACTTATTAACTTATTTGGTGGTTGGTTTATACCACACCTTTGTTAATATTTATTTACTAAGTGTTAATATATATATTTGGTGGTTAATTTATTACCTACCTTTGTTATTTTTTTTATTTGGTGGTTGGTTTCTACCATACCATTTTTAATTTTTTATTTAGTGGTTGGTTTATTCCACACCTTTGTAAAATTTATTTGGTAGGTGGTTTATACCACATCTTTGTATATATTTTTATTTTTCTTATTTTTTTCTTTTCTTTTGTCTTGTGTGTTTTTAGGGTGAAAATTTAACTTAATTCAATCGACATGTATTAAGATTGGAATTTTAATCAATTTATTTTCTCCTCAATTTGAGTGCCTATTATGGTTCATAATGCTTTTATGAATTGATCACTCATAAATTGATCTAGTGGGTATATGTGTAACTTGAAATGTTTGCATATGACTTAGACTATAAATAATAAAGTGCCATGATTTATAATCATCTAGGAATGGAGGTTATAGGTTGTGTGGAAGAACTGTGGTATTTTTCCATGAGAATCCATAGAGTAAACGTCATGCCTTTAAATGTTTTTAATTGCTGATTCTCCCCATCAATTGAATGATTAGAAATTGATTCGAAGGAAGGTCTCAAAGCTACTCTATTGTCTATGATAAATTATTGAATCAAGTGAAGTCTAATCCCTAGTATTCTAATTTCATGTGTTTTCATTTCAAAATAAAAATACAAAAAAATAAAAAAAAAATAAAAATAATACAAAAAAAACTTTGTTTTCTCTTTTTCTTCTTAATTTCGTGTGTCTTGGTGTTTGTTTTTCTTTTCTTTTTAAATAGTCAACTTTATTTTGACCTTTTGGTCATTCGTCGATTTTCTCAACAAGTTTTTGTAAACCTAGGTTGATACGGTGGATTTTGTTACTTTAAGAATTCAAAATGAGCCAAAAATGTTTTGTCCATACTTACAATAGGCTCACTTTTTTTGAAATCACACCTATCAATGATCATTTTCCTAATAAATTTTTAATTTTCAATTTTATGGTTTGATTTGTCAAAATTTTTCAATTTTTCTTGTAACAAGCGAAGTTGTTCTTTGTGGATGGTTTCTAAAAATAAAAAAAAAAATTATTTTTCATTAAAGAATAGTCTGAGTAAGGAGTCATTAAGTAAAATCTTTTTGACTATTGAGACGCATTTTTGTGAATTTGTGCAGTGTGAATTTATTAATTTATGGAATCTCTTCAAAGGCAAGTAAGCGTGTTACAGTCTTGGGAATCTGACTCAAAAAGACCCTGTTTGTCAATTTATAAGAAAATTGGATGGGAAGCTTATCCTCGACTCATAGAAGGCATTTAAGTTGTTACTGGATGTAAAATCAAAGGAAGGTGTGAGCCACAATCACAACTACATGTATATATTTTCTTGTATAGAATTTTTTTTTAAAAAAAAAGAGAGCAAGAAGTGATCCGAAGGAAATGTTGCGGGAAGTAGTAAGAAAAACAAGCCAGTTCAGACACTCCAATTGTTTAAATAATTACAAGCTTTGGTTTTGTTCATCGTACTTTATTTCTGTTTATATTTATGTGAGATTTCTCTTTTCAGTAATTGCGGTAACAGGTACTATCTTCTATTTTTTTCCTTTCTATTTTTTAACATTGAGGACAATGTTGTGATCTAGTTGGGGGAAGGATAGTTGTGTAAAAAAATGTATAAAAAATAGTAAGTGTGTTTATGTTTGTCGTGTGTAGAGTTGTATAAAAAAACAAAAAAAAATTAAGAAGTGTGTGTATTAATATGTTTGTTGTGTTTATATGTTTGTCAGTAACTTACTAAACCAGTTAAGGATGGTAGAGTAAGGAGTAAATTTTACTCTTGAGACGCATCTTAGTTGGGGTAGACAACTAATTTGTGTGGAAGTAGCAATTCAAATTCAGAAAAATTTACATAATTGAGTAAATTGTTTTCTTTCTTAAAATTCACATGCTTGGTTATGAATGTTGAATTGATGACTGAGAATGATAGAATTATGCCTTGTGAGATTTTGAGCTTATTGATGAATGGATTGAACATTTGTACCATTCTCTTCTTTCTTGTGTGAATTTCACTCATGGAATTGTTATTCTAGAACTTACTTTGATCCTTTTTGAGACCACATTTTCATATGCATACATAAATATGATTGAGGCATTTTTCTTGAAATAGCGACTTTAATCAAATAGTCAACATTGCTTAGCAGCATGTTGTCTCAATATGATATCAAGCACTCTTATGACTTCTTGGAAATTCTCTGATTCCTGCTAACATAAAGCATTAGAATTGACTTATTTCCCATTGTTTAACCCTTTTGAGCTTATTTGACTATTCTTTGTTTCAAACTCATTATGTGCCTTAAATGAAAAACCATGTTCTTACTTGATCTTAGGGAATAAGAGAACATTAGTTTTGTCATTCGATGAGTTCTTGAACAAATGTGGGGGTGTGTGTGCAGAATGGTTAAAAAATGTATATATGATGTTCTTTTTGTAAAAAATAAAAAAAAATGAAAAAAAAATATCAATAAAAAAATGTAAAAAGAAGAGGGTCAATAAGGTAATAAAGGAAAGGAAAAGAATATGTAAAGGGAATTTGTATTAGGTGGAGTTGGGATGAACTTTCATGCTTGTTAATTGAACTCAACTCTCATGTTCTTTTATTCTCTGGTGTTTAACTTGTCATATCCATATTACCTCATCCTTTACCTTGACCTCATTACAACCTTGAATAAAGTCCTCATAATTTGTGTGTGTATGTGTTCTGAGTAGTGGAGAAGTAGAAGATAAGCAAGCTTATGGTAGTGCAATTTTCATGGGTTGAATTGAGTGAAATACCTACCTTTTAAACACTTGAGGGATTGAGAGTGAATCTTGTGAAGATCTATCATTCTTGATTCATTCTTTTCAACTGAAGTTTCCTTGTTTATTGGTTTGAGATGCGAAGAAATGTTACCTCATGACTGTTTTGATCCCTTGATTGTCTAGTTGCTCTTCTTGAGTCATTGAATCCCTTAGAGTTTGTAGTTTTTGAGTTTGTGTTATTTTTCTTTATTCCTTGGTTTTTGTCTTTTGTGTTTTGCTCAGGAGTGCAAAAGTTAAGTGTGGGAGAATTTGATAACACTGTATTTTATACATTTTGTAATTCTCTCACTAGGCTTCTTAAGGTTCAATTAGGCTTAATTAAGTTGATTTTGACACATTTTATGATTTTGAGCTGAATTGGACAATTAAATAAATTATTGCATAAATTAACCGTAATTATCTCTTTGGCAATGTTTAGTAAACTGGCTATAACTTGAGTTACAAATATCTGATCGATGTGATTTTGGTCTTCGAGGAAAGCTTATACAATTCCCTACAACTTTGATGTTGAACACTTTTCCAGAATCGGACTCCTTAGAGGTGATATTGGGCTTTGAAGTCAAAATAGAAGAGCTGAAATCGGGTCTAAACACTCTGCAGTAATTGGACTATATCTTGAGTTCTAGGAATGATTTTGGACTGAAACCAATGCCATTTTAAAGTAAATATCCAGGCCTACAACTTTCATGAAGACCACTTCTCTCAAAAATGAAAAAATGACTAGACGCACGGCTGTGCATTTACTCAATTATTATTTTTAAAAAAAATAAAAAAAAGAAAAAAAAATAAAAAAACGTCATGGATGACGTTTAAGACTTAATTGTTAAGTTTGATAATTGTGGCTCCTGTAGCCACAGTGGAAACAAATTTGCCTATAAATAGGCAATTGAATTGCAAATTGAAACACACTTCGGGGGAGGGGAAATTCTGAGGAATTTCCTCCTCCCTCCATTTTCCTTTCTCTCATTTTCTCTTTTTCTTTCTTTTAGTCTATGTGTAAATAAATTTCAGTCTACTTGGGCTAAAGTGTGAAGCTCTTGGTAATAAAATAAGGTTAGATTTATTCCTCTCTTGTGCTTTAATGATTTATCTTTTTAGTAATTATTATACGTATTATATTTTGTTTCTGATAATTTAGAAACTACCTTTGTAAAGAGGAGTTCTTGATTTCTTGTAGATAAAATATTGACACAGTAAATACTTTAACCCATTTGCAAGTGGTGATAATAATTAAAGGAAATAAAATATAATTACGTATATTATTTTATTTCGTATTGTATTTTGTTTCCAATCAATTTAGAAACTCTCTTTGTAAAGTGGAGTTCTTGATTTGTTGTAAACAAGAGATTGACACAATGAATGCTTTAACCCATTTACAAGTGGTGGTATTAGAAACTCTCCTTATAAAGTGGAGATCTTGATTTATTGTAAACAAAATATTGACACAGTGAATGCTTGATCCCATTTATGAGTGGTGGTATTGATAGATGATTAAAGAAAACATAATATAATTATGTATATTATTTTAATGAACTTTTAACGTTGTATTTTCCGATTGGAACCTCCATGTTGCGAGGATTCTAATTGAGTTATAAAAGGAATTAATCTTACTTTTACTTTATTTACCAAGAGTGGATCATTTTACCTAAGTAAATAATTTTTACCGTAGTAACAAAATATTTACTTCACCTTAATCTTCATCAATTCCCTGTGGATCGACCTCGGACTCACCGAGAAATTTATTACTTGAGACAACCTGCACTTGGGTTTGTAAATGTGACAATTAAAAATTGTGCATCATGGTGCCGGGGTAATAATAGAAAATCTTGACGGGGTCACCATAGAAAATTCCCTCAGGTTTGAATTTCCCACTTCGAACAATCAGGCTAAATATGAAGCATGCATTGCCAGACTAACGATGGCTAGGGACTTGGGTGCCACCAAACTTAAAAAATAAATAATGACTCTCAACTCGTAAAATTTCCGGATCCGAGGTGATTATCAAGCCAAAAATAATTTTTTTACGGATATATATTTGCTAAAAGTAAAGCGATTTCTCTCTAGTTTTAAAATTAAAAAAAGATGTGTAGAGCACATCCCGAGGAAAAAAAAAAAAGCCCGACCTCTTTTCCAAATTGGCTAGCACTAAGAGCCGGGTAATAATCGCTCGGTGATCCAGGAGATCATCCAACAACCGTCCAATCGCCAACATTAAAATTTTTCGGTTACAAGAGCACGATTGGACTATGCCGTTGGTGGAGTACTTACAGTCCGGCAGCCTCCCTGATGACCCAAAGGAAACTTCCAGACTAAAGAGAATCGTGGTCAGGTATACCATTTATAATGGGCAGCTTTACCGACGTGGATTTTCCTTATCCCTCCTCAAGTGCCTTAAGCCGAAATAGGCCAAATATGTGTTGGCCGAAGTCCATGAAAGAAGTTGTGGACACCATCTAGGAGGGAAAGCCCTAGCTTTGAAGGCTCTCTAGGCAGGTTATTACCGGTATCTCAATGGAATTTTTAATTCTTTTGCTCATGTTCAAGTATGTGACAAGTGCCAGTGCATTCGGATCAATTATCACGCCCACCCGAAGAACTATCCACGATGTCCATTATTTTATCGGCGGGGAATAGACATCTGGGTGCAGTAACTTCCTCGAGGGCTTCCCGGTAGTGAAGTTTTTGATTGTGGGTGGATTATTTTACCAAGTGGATTGAAGCTAGCCGTGGTTGATAGCTACTCTAGAATGCTGCATTATTTGTAAAATATCCTTGTGCTAGAATGAATGCTATGTCCTTATTTAAAATGCATATTTGGAGGGTTTTGTGCTTATATTTATCATATTCGGAATCTAAGCCTTTCTGATGTGTTATTGTGCAAAACTGAGCTTTAATGATTATGGATTGAGTAGATTTATATATGTTATTGATTTGGTGTTTTCTATTATGATAAGAGGGCTCCAAACAAGGTTAAATATAAGCAATTGAGCTTAAAGAGGAAGAGGAAGCCAAATTGGCATTCATCTGCATACAACTTTATTTATTTTTTACTTATTAACTTATTTGGTGGTTTTTTACCTGGTCATATTTGGACCCGGGGCAATTTACTAAGCGTCGCGCGTAATTAAGTGAACGTTGGGTACATTACACCTTTGTTATTGTTTCGCGGTGGTTGGTATGTACCATACCATTTTAATTTTTATTTGGTGGTTGAGGTTTATTCCAGCCTATAAATAGATTTTACACGTTATTCTCTCACACTCTCTCCGGTTTTCTCTCTGTTTTAGTTTTGGCCATTTGGCCATCTCTCTTTTTTTTTTAGTTTAGTTAGTTTAGGTTAGATAGCTTGGCTAGATCTTCATTGCGGTGTGGATTGGAGGCTAGGATCAAAGGATTGAAGGAGGATTCAAGCTTGTAAAGACAAATCAATGAGCTTCTTTCTCTCTTTTCCTTTGAGTCTCTTCTTTCTCTTCCTTATCTTTTGTATAGCTAAGCTTTGTTTAGGAATATTTTGGATCCTTTTATATATATTAATGATGTGTTTTTCTCTAAGTTTGTGTGGATGTTTGATTATGGTTCAATCATTATAAACGTCATGTTTAATGCTTTTCTTGGTTGGCCTCAATTGCATGATCCTAATATTGGCAAATGAACTAGACATAGGGATTTGTTGATATGGATATGGTGTGGTTTTAATGTTCGGCGAGTTCAATTGGCTTGAATGAGTTAATTCGTTAATAGGATAGAAATATACCTATTAACCATGTATAGTGTGTGATTGAGAATTTCGTTCATGAGTGGAAGTTTTTCTTCAAGGAAACTTAGTGAGTTGGGTCAATTGAAATCGATTTTTTGATTGACCTAGACATAGGCTTTTTTTGACTAATGAAGATTCTCAAAATAACCTAATCAATGCATTTGTGTTTATGAGGGGAATTGCATGTTATTGATAGATGTAGGGGGTGAAGGAGGATTTCCTGAAACTTAACCGCTTTTAGGTTTATTGCTTTTGTAGGTTAGATAGTTTTTATATTATTTTCCTACTTTTATGTCCTTGTCTAGAATTAATTAAGCTATTGGTTGGTACTTAGCTTTATAATCGAATATCCTCGTGGGAACGAACTTTTACTTGTAATAAGCGTCCGTATTACTTTGTCCGATGCACTTGCGGTTAGCAAAAAGGCAACACGTTTTTCATTAGCCTAACAAGTTTTTGGCGCCGTTGTCGAGGATAATTTCTATATTGCTAATATCAACAATGAGTTTGATTGGTTCTAATTCAAGTTGTATATAAGTTGTATATAATCTATGTTTTGTTTCTGTTTTGTTTAGTTTCAAATAAGAAGCCGGGTGATTTCAATCATACGAGGCCCTTGAGGACTTCGCGACTCTGAAAGGATTACCCTTGGATCAAGTTCTTGAAGACTACTTTCCGTGGCACTTCAATTTTGGTGACAAAGTCCTGACTGGGACTATAACTCAGAGCCCTTCGTGGGAGGGTACCCATGTTTATGTTTATATTCTTGTCTTTACTTTATGCATAAATAGGTAGTATGTTAATGTGTTATGTTAAATATGTTAGCATATTTGTTGTTATGTTTGAGTTATGTATGTGTTTGTTTGTTTATGGTTTTAAGTGTTGTTAGTGCTAGTTTGTATATAGGTTAATATGTTACTTAGTTTAGTTTATTGCTTTTGTTTGTTTTTAAAGTTTTAAGTTTGTTTAGGTTTGTATATAGGTTAGTAAGTTATTTATATGTGTGTTATTATATTGTGTGTGTACATTTTTGTAATTTAGCTTTTTGAATGAGTTTTTACTGTCTAGAGACCTAATTGGGGTAGACAGCTAAACTTTGTGTGGAAGTAAAATTGTGTTTCTTTATATAAATTTAGTAAATTGAAAATCCACGTGCTTGGTTATGAATGTAATTAGTACGTGAGAATGATAGAATTATGCGTTTCTGCATAATTTTGAGCTTTTGTGATGAATGGATGGAACATTTGTACACATACTTCATCCCTTCTTTTTGTGTTTTTGTTTTTATTTTTGTTATTTTTTTTGAGACTTTTTCATAGTATTTCGTAATATGCTTGAAGATTAGTCTCGGGTTCCCTATAGACCATGTTCATTAAGGATACAATTCATTTTAGGTTGGGGAATATCTTTACATGTTTTATTATTTTTATGCTTAATGTTAACATGTATTGGTATTTTTAACCCCTTATGCAGATGATTTTAGTCAATATATTTTCATGATTATATTTTGTTTTGAATATCATGTTCTTGATGTCTTAGATGACAAGATTTTCAATTTTCACTTTATGCAAAAGATGTTGTGCATACGCTTGAACTTAGAAAGTTGAATCTATTTGAATGCATGACATGTTGCAAGAATCTTTGATGTTGTTTTTGATTGTCCATGATGTGAAAGGTTGCTATTTGCCCTCTTTTAAAAAAGGTCAAAAGGTATATGATCTTGAAGCATGTGAAACAATTTAGTTGCTTTTGATGCATGATTTACATCTCACTTAGATGCAAGTGTAACTTTGAAAATGATAAGAGTATGTTTTGAGAATGTTTATGGATGTACATGTAGAGTTTTGATTATCCTTGAAATTGTTTTTGAACTCTCTTACAGAATAAATCTAAGTTGTGCATGATTGAGGAGATGATTAGGGCATTGTTTGGACCGATTGAGCCTTAAAAGCTTACCTTTTATATGATGATATCCTTAGGTCCCTTTTTGAAGCCTTAAGATCTGTTTGGCCTTATTTGTTTTTCATAACCATTGTGTTCGTTAACCTGCGAAGAAATGTTCTAATGCATGTGAAAGCATGTCATTTTCTTCCTACCCTTTATTTTTAGTTTATTGAGTATATGATGTGTTATTTCTTGAAATGAGTCGATGATTAGGGGTATGAATATTCAATTCAAAATGAGTTAAGTGTGGGAGGAATCGATGCAAAACAAAGAAAAGAAAAAGCATTGCTTTGTAAAAATAGAAGAAAAAAGAAAGAGAAAATAAAAAGAAAAATGAAAATGAAAAGAAAAACAAAAGCTTAAGAAAAGTAAAGTTCAAAAAGCATCGAAAATGATTCTGGCAAGTTTTATGATCTCACAATTGAATACCCTGCTAGTATCAGTTTTGACTCATGTCTTGAAGTAGTATATTATGTGTCTCAATATTTGTATTGTATCTTTCCAGTTCATTTCTTTCACCCATATCATTGGCCTTACATTATAAGCTGATTAAGTCCCTTTTGATCCTCAATCTTGTGTGATTTACATTAGTGGAGAGAGAGTTGATTTATAATCTTGTGGATTCTATGAATCATATGCATGTATGTTTATAAACTTATCTGGATATGTATGACTTGATTAGAAGAAGTTTATCTTGCATGTTTGTGATAAATGTGAATTGCATGAAGAGTTGTCTGGATTGTTAGCATGTTGAGGATTGTATATGTGTGGAACTGTTTACGGGGCATTTGTACTTTTTGAGAATTGATGCAGTCATTACACATTAGTATTTGTTTTTAAAAGATTGAACAAGAAAATTGCAATATATTTGCTGAATGAAAAATTGTTTTGAATGTTTAAGTGATTTACTTAGTTCTATTTGGTTTTGCTCGAGGACTAGCAAAATGTAGGCTTGGGGGTGTGATAGCTACATAGAATGCAGTTATTTATTCATCTCCTATCCTTGTGCTTTTAGAATGAATGCTATGTCCTTGTTTAAAATACATATTTGGAGGATTTTGTGCTTATATTTGTCATATTCGAATCTAAGCCTTTCGATGTGTTATTAATTGCAAAGCGAGCTTTAATGATTATGGATTAAGTAGATTTATATATGTTATTGATTTGGTGTTTTCTCTATGATTTAGAAACCAAACAAGGTTAAATATGGAGCAATTGAGTTTAAAGAGGAAGAGGAAGCCAAATTGGCATTCCAAGCAAGAAACTCTCATTATAAAGTGGAGATCTTGATTTATTGTAAACAAAAGGATTTTCACCCTAACGCTTAGTCATACTTGGACCGGGCAAGAGCATCGCGGCGTAATTAAGTGAACGTTAATGCGGCGGTACATTTAACCGACTCATTTTTCGATTGGAACCTCCGGTGTTGAGGATTTTAATTGAGCCTATAAATAGATTTTACACGTTATTCTCCACACTCTCTCTGTTTTCTCTCTGTAAATTTTTTAGTTTTGGCCATTTAGCCATCTCTCTTTTTTCAGGTTTTGTTAGTTTAGTTAGTTTAGGTTAGTTTTAGGTTAGATAGCTTGGCTAGATCTTCATTCTTTGGTAGATTGGAGGCCGGGATCAAAGGATTGAAGGAGGATTCAAGCTTCGAGAGACAAATCAATGAGCTTCTTTCTCTTTTCCTCTTTCTCTTCTCTTCCTTATCTTTTGTATAGCTAAGCTTTGTTTAGGAATATTTTGGATCCTTTTATATATATTAATGATGTGTTTTTCTCTAAGTTTGTGTGGATGTTTGATTATGGTTCAATCATTATCTGTGTTTAATGCTTGTTCTTGGTTGGCCTCAATTGCATGATCCTAATATGTTGATAGGGATTTGTTGATATGGATATGGTGTGGTTGATACATGTTCGGCGAGTTCAATTGGCTTGAATGAGTTGATTCATTAATAGGATAGAAATATACCTATTAACCATGTATAGTATGTGATTGAGAATAGATCGACGGACAAGTGGAAGTTGCACTATGCCGTTCTCAAGGAAACTTAGTGAGTTGGGCCTTGAAACCTAAAGGAAATTGACCTAGACATAGGCTTTTGACTAATGAAGATTCTCAAGCTAACCTAATCAATGCATTTGTGTTTATGAGGGGAATTGCATGTTGTTAATAGATGTAGGGGGTGAAGGAGGATTTCCTGAAACCTAACCGCTTTTAGGTTTATTGCTTTTGTAGGTTAGATAGTTTTTATATTATTTTCTTATTTTTATGTCCTTGTCTAGAATTAATTAAGCTATTGGTTGGTACTTAGCTTTATAATCGAATATCCTCGTGGGAACGAACTTTTTATCAGACATCAGACGTTTACTTGTGCGACCGTGCACTTTTTGGTTAGCAAATGGGCATTACACGTTTTGAGCCCGTGGTCACCATCACCTCGGCTCGAGTTCAGAAATTTACTTGGCGTCACATTATTACCAGATTCGGGGTTCCAGAGTCAATTGTTACGGATAATGGGACGCAGTTTAAAGACAATGGGTTCGAAGAACTACTTTCTAGGTTGAAAATAAAACATCATTATAGTGCAGTCGAGAACCCCAGGACAAACGGGTAAGCCGAAGCCGCAAATCGGATCATCATCCGAGGACTAAAAAGAAGGGTAGATGAAGTAAAAGGGAACTAGGCCGAGCAGTTGGACCATGTTCTGTGGGCCTACCAAACTACTCTCCATTCCTCGACGGGCGAAATTCCTTTCAAACTCACATTCGGATGTGAGGCCATGATCCCGGTGGAAATTGGAGAACCAAGCTTGCGTTCTCAGAACTTCTCGCATGATGATAACCCCGGATTAATTAGGGAAGACTTGGACCTGTTGGAGGAAAGGAGACACATTGCCCACATACGCGATGCCGCGATCAAGCAGAGAACGACATCCCAGTACAACTTGAAGGTCATTCCGAGAAGATTCCAGTCGGGCGACTTGGTACTCTGCAGAGCCGATGTCGGCGGAAGGAATGCCTCCCAAGGAAAACTAGCCCCTAACTGGGAGGGTCCTTACCGTGTTGTAATCAGCACCGGCAAAGGAGCTTATACCCTAGAGATTTTGACAGGGAAGCCAGTAAAAAATTTTTGGAACGTAGACAAACTTAGAAAGTACTACAGCTGAGTGCCCTTTCAGGCCTAGTCTCCTAGTTAACTTTGTTTGATCTGCCCAATTATTATGAAACGCACATTGTGATATTCAATAAAGTAAGTGTTATTTTTCTATTTTGCCGCTTTTCTATTCAATTTTCAAGCTTTCAATTGCTTTATGGTACCAACCGAGATGTGCTAGATAGTTCATGCAGTAGAAAAATCCTATATTGGGAAAATGCTAGCACCAAACTAAAAGCACGAAAGGACCTCGGCAAGGACCAGTCTTTTAAAACATCATCGCGCGGTATCCTAAAAAGGACCCCAGACATTGTTTCTTACCTTTGGCACGGATCTTAAATACCGGACTTATCAGGACATCGGATCCTAAGCCAAGGTTTAAGCAGTTCTACAAAGAATAAAGAATATGACATCTCGATCAACAAGAATAACGATAATTGATAAAAACCCCAAATCTGGGTTAATGTTTACAAAAAATTGGGGTACAGATAAACCAAAACCTTGCGCAGAAGGTTAAAAAAAAATCCTAATCTGCAACTGAGTCCGGACCGCGAGAATTAGAGTCTTCAGCCAAGTTTGAAGAAGCCACACGGGGAGCTACAAGAGATCCCTCCCGAACCACCTTCCCGGAGTCAAGCCAATCCAAGACCAATGCAACCACGGGGTTGAAATGTTAAACTTGGTTGACAGCATTGCTGAATTGATCTTCCTTTATCTTAGTACACAACGATATCAGCTAGTTGACATCGACCTGCAGAGAGGTAATTTTAGCCTCACACCACTGAGACTTGGCTCGAGAATTATCACTCTCAGCCCGGAGCGCGGCAATCTGCTTCTGCTGCTCGGTCAGGGTGGCCTCTTTTGCCTTACTGACATCCTTCAAAGCAGCTACTTCGGTTTCCAGCTCCCGTATCCGACGTAAAGCTTCATCCTTGGCCTCGACCGAATCCTCCATGTCCTTGAGAGCTTTGCTTTCACCTCTCTTGGCCACTGCCAGCTTGTCCGCCATTTCTTGTGCATGTTCCTCTAGGGCATGCTCTAAGAACCGAGCTTCGACAGCAATATGGATTCCCATATTTTGGAAAGCCAGCAGAGCTTCCTTTGGATTATGTCGGGCAAAGTAATCCCCAACCTCCTCATCAAGAATGTGGAAGTCAATAAACTCCCAGGGATCTGCTTCCTCACGAAACAGTTCTATTGGCCCGGAAATTTCTCCCGTTGCTCTCCTTTTACTCCGGCCACTAGACTGCCCTTCTTCCAATGCCACCCTCTTGCGTCCTCGGGGTGATTCTGGAGAATCGTCCACATTGATAGGTTCCACCGCCTCTGCAGGAACCTCGGTCACCGTGTTCGTAAGGGACGGCATGAACCCCACTGGAGGACTCGTTGGGACGTCAGAATTCCTTGCCCTCAACGCCTCCAAAATGGCCAAAGAATCGTCATCCACCATCTCGGCTAAACTCTCTGCAAAATATAGAAACAAGTCAGATGCATTAAAACATTGGGCATTTAAAAATACACCACAGCCGTCCGACATTACCTAGCACGGTCCAAAGCTCATCGTCATCCGGACTATCTAAAATATCTTTAAGCCTGATCTTGCCGACCTCTTCAACCCACATCTCAAAGAAGTTTACACATTCAACCTCTTTATCGGTAAGCTGGTTTATCTCCCTCTCAAATGATTGAGTAGGGATGCTCCACGTCGCAGGGTTCCAGTAAAGGCTGAATACTGTCTCCTGACCATTACCCAGCCAGAAAGGACAACTATCGTTAGCTGCCTTCAATTTGAAAAATTTCTCCTTGAAGTCCTTGTAACTCTCCAAGTATGGCAAGAATACAGTCCTTCCTTGTCGAGATCGAACTGAGAGCCAAGACTGCTGTCGAGCATAGGATCCAAGGGTTGAATACCATATATGGAAATAGAAGAATGCCCCGTCAGAGCATCGTAACCCCACTACCTGGCATATTCTTTCGAAGGCCAGAATGTTTGCCCAACCGTTGGGATGGATTTGACTGGGGGCAGCGTGAAGAGTCCGGAGAATAGCAATGTGAAAATTGTTTAATGGAAGCCGTAGTCCGAACCGCGTGAAAAAATCCTCGTAAAGATACATGAAGTGCTCACCTTCTTCCCGGGTCCAGCACACTCGTTCTCTCCCCGGGGATAAAATCATGAACTCATCGTCCCTTTCACCCCCCTCGATGAACTCCAGATATTCCTTCAACTTATCTAGTTCCGTGTCGGACTTATAACGGGATATCCTATCATAAGCATAATCGGCAACCTACGTACAGGGTAACAACGGACCTCGGCGAATCCTAATCGCCTGCTCGGCTTGTTAATCCGAGGTCGGGGTAGGGGCTTCAACTATTGGCCGCCTCCTTCTGGCCATTTAGTTTCCTAGAAGACACACAGAGGCCTAGGGTCAGAACCAGTGATGTTCAAAACATTCAAACACGGCAGTGGGTAAGCAGCAAACTGAACACCCACGCACTGGCCTCTGCACCCACCGAGACTTAAGCCTCGGAAGGACACCCCCGCCCGCCGCACATGGCGCAATAGGGGAGGTGCAACATCAGGCAACGTCATTAGAAAAGGGAACGAAATAACTATCCCCAAAATTTTTATTAACAGAAGAAAAAGACACAGTCCACCAGAAGGATGTTCGAATATTCAAGTTATCAATAATGGTGTTTAGAGGATGAAAATACCTTGACAAAGGCTGGTAGAAGCTTTAAAACGCAAACACCGCCACTGACAACCGTGAAGCTTGTTGGATTCCCTCTCAGACCACCAATTTTTAAGCGGAAACAGCAAAAGGTGAAAAAATGGAAGGATGAAGCCCTATTTATAGAGGCTACAGTTAGGGGATATTTCCGTCCATCCAGTATGAATTTGAAAAGATGTTCATTATGACACGTAAAGTACTATGCACGTCTTCTCAACCATAGTAAGCAACGTGGCCCACGTCGCTGTCATGGCAGTTGAGGGGACGGCCACTCAGCAGACCGAAACAACCCTAGTATCTACAATGTTTACAAAATATTAAAGACCCCGGCTCATTGTATACCCCGGTAATTTCCCTCATGGTACCAAGTACCCCGGTTAAATTGCTTAAGCTTTATACTTCGTCTGTCTCGGTAAAGTACAGAGCTGGGGGCATGTTATACAGGGCGAGCTTTGGACCCGGCACAATATAAATTCTATAGATCAAAAAGATGGTCAAAGAAGTCGCTTAATGATTCAACCAAATATTTCATTTCATTTCATACATCGTCATACATCAATACAAGGAGAAGAAAAACATGGGATATGAAAAGGTTAAACAGCACTGACGAGCCCGGAGGCCAACTTTTTGCTTTGTGTACTATCACATCCAGATTCTCTAGAGCTCACACCGGTCTCTTCCCTGTTGAGGCTTCTTGAAAAAGTGGATTGGCTTCAAAAAACTGAAGATAACCGGAACAGGACACTACAGCGGGTTCAGGAAATTTCAGTCATACCACTCACCGATTCCACTCACAAGGATAAAAGAATACTGATGTGCGTCCTCTTCGGCTGAACGGAGTTTGGGTTGATCATGAAGAAGTTCATTCCACTGGAGCTAGACCAGTTTCATGATCGTTCCAGGACGCTTGAAAGCAGCCACTTCAATGGTCCCTCTGGTTTATCTAAAAGGAGTACCAAGAAGGGCTCTATTTCTCCAATTACCTCCGTCCAACACGACAGGGATTACAGAGCTTCCCAGCGAAGAAAGTATGAATTAGACATTTCTTCGTACGCTGGGAAGGTAAAGTCTCTGTCCTCATTACGCTGGGAAAGAAAAGTTTCTAATGAAACAAGGTTTTTGGCAGGAAAAGAAGTATCTTCAAATATTTTGGGAAAAGCAGAAAAATGGTGGCCTTCGCAGAAAGAAAAAGCTTCTCTAACTCCTCGGAACATAAGCACAGGCATAAGAACAGCAAAACCATTCTGGAAAATAGAAGGAAAAATTCAAAGGAATTCCAAGAAGGAATGACTGTATCAGACGTAACCCTTCTGTATTTATAGAATGGAAAGCTTTGACCAACCTTACGAATTAAATCAGCTGCATTAAATGTTCTCCCTTTCTTATTGGTTACGAGAGCAACGGATGTTTGGGAAATGTTGAAACTGATCATCTTTTAAAGGATCTTTATCTCTCAATTAAATCAGAAGCAACAGTTTCCAAAGATAAGAATTTGGATCTCTGCCAAGTTTCAAAAGATCTCACCATAAAGGCTCTCAGTAACACAAGACGCAACAAGATCCAGGCCCCGGGATATAGGGTAAGGATTTACCGCATTCCAATCCGAGGTATTTCCGCATAATGGACCCTGGCCTTGATATGAGACGCAAAACCTGGCTCTAATGCCAGGGCGTGGTTCACTAAGCTTTACAGAGCTAAAAACCTTGGCACTCAGCTATCTTATCAAAGCGCCAAGCTGGGGGTAACTGTTCTGGACCGTAGACCGGGATCCTACCTAGAAAGGTCAACCCGGCACACGCTCCGCCGTACCCCTCTATTAACACCTCGGAAAAGACTGTAGGACCTCGGAATACAGAACTCTGATGAGGATAAGGGAATCAGTTGTGACTTTCATAACTGCTGATGCGGATCTCTCTGATTCTATAACTTCTCATCTCAATAAATGACTGTAACGTCCACATTTCTAATAATACCTGCATTGAAGGTCATGACTCCAATCATGCTCCATAAAGATCAGGCTAAGTAAACCTAAAAGAAGTAACGGTTATTAAACACAGACATTCTTGCACACTACCTGACTTGAGCGTCAGAGTCTTTTTCTGCTACCACCCCGCCGGATCCTAACGAACTGGAACGCAACGTTGACAGAAAAGAGGATATCACCAAACCATACCTTTCTACAGTCTTTTTGAATCCGTTCAGAATAACCATATTATTATTTTTTATATTTTTTTACTTAATTATAATCATTAAAAATAAAATAAAAGTGATATAAGATAATAAAATATGTAAGATCGTCATTTTCCTTATTAAATATGCTCAATAGTCAATAGACTTAATTCTCAATCGGGGAAAAGAAAAGGAAAAAAAAAAAATTATTTATCCCTTCACAACAGCAACTTGGTTGGCTAGCTAGTTGCTGGGAATGGCTGTGAGATTTTTGTGCACTACAAAGATTTCAAGTCAACATCATGGTTCAACCAAAACTCTTGTTTCCTCGTCTCTACCTTCCCATACTTATGAACGTGCAATTCCAGCCAAAGTGGAGTTGAGAAACAGCAAGAAGAAGTGTCTTCAGAGTGTGAAGAGCCTCGTGAACACTGTTGGGCTTCCTTCCATTTTGTCTACTCCGATTGAATCTCTCCAGAGAGGCAACTGGGTCAAGCTCATTTGTGGTGCAAGCTTTGAGGTATATAATACAACCCAAAATTGCTTACTCAATTACCCAAACACTCTCTTTCTTTGAGTTTCTGATACTTAAAAAATATCACTCTCTCTCTAGGATGTTGTTGATATCAGAAATCTCAGTCTGGTTTACACTCTTGCTGGAGGTAAGGAATTCTATAGTTATAATTTGTTTGGGAGTGAAAAAACAGATAATACACGCATGATAATCTGCCTGCTGGCTATATTATTATGATTTAAAAAAAAAAACACAATTAATGTTTTTTGTATTAGAGATATAATAAAATGATTCATGTATCTTCAACTATCAGCTTAGGTTTTTGAGAGAATTGGTTTATAACATAGTATCAGAGCTTATATGACAAAGTGGTAAGGAGATGCCGCCCCCTTTGTTTCAAATAAAACTTGAATTTCAATGCATGGTAAAGATGGGCATGTGTATTGTCCGCGCTTGAAGCCTAAAGGGCTCTGGCATTTAGAGATATAATAAATTTATTCATGTGCCTTCACAAGCTTTTGGAAGAGTTGGTTTATGACACTTTGTGTGCACTACTTTCCCTGAGTATATATCATTTGAGTATCAGCCAAAATTATGCCTATTGGGTTTTCATTGTTCCTTATTTTACATTTATGCAAACTTGATCTTATAAGGGACTCAGTAAGGAATATCATGTCAGTTAAATTGAATTATATGGCTGCAGTTGACTGCATTGACTGTGCTGCTGATGCATCGGTTGTCAGCGCTGTGAATGAAGGAATTGAAGCTGCAAGAGATATCGTACTCCTTCAAAGGCCGTGGGTAATGATCAGTGTCAATGATGATAAAGACCTTCACTTTCGTAAGGCTGGTAAGAGAGTTCTTATAGAGCTCAATTGTTGTATACAATATAAGTCAGCATCAGCTCAGGTCAGAAATCTTGTGATATAATTTGAGATCCATGTATACTCTCATTTTTCAAGTCCTATATGAAAAGGATATCACAGCATTTGACGTATCATGATTAAATTCCTAGTTTAATATAGTCTTATAGTTTAATAATGTTTAAAACGTTTGGAGGGGGTTCACACTCATTCTGTTGTTGCAAAGAATCTTGTTTTGTAACCCAATCCATATGTATAGTACATACTTGTTTTACATGTTTGGATTTGAGTACTTCTAGCATCTGATTTGACTAGTTGGTGGTATATTCAAGATTCAACAAAAATGATGTAAATATTTTCAAATTTAGCCTCTTACTGTGGAATAGATCATGGTACTGAAAACTTTAAAATAGAACATATGATATTCAATTTTAGGCCTTGGATATGAGTCAAACAATTCCCAAGCTGAGGATGTGACCAGAGGCTATTATTTATGTCAACATTGATCAACTGGCAGTTTAATCTCTAAAATATGAACTTGAAATCCTTTTTTAAATCCATAATCATGATATTGGGGCAATGAGCACGCAGAAGTTATAGTACTGAAAACAGAACACGAACTAAAGACACTGTTCTTATACTGGGGTTTTCCTTTTACATCTTTGCATTGCTATATAACTCCATGGAGACAAGGGCCATCATAGGTGGAATGCCATGCCACTATGATGCATGGTCGTCTTTTATGATCATCATATTTAAAGCTTCTCTCAAATGACAAAAGTGCTACATGATACATCTGGCTTATGTGCAAATTTTAATAAATATAAAACTTAATCTGTCACTTATTTGCAATTAATGAATGTTGTTCTGAACAGAATTTGATCCAGAGGACTGTCCAGAAGACTGTTCACGGCCTTGTGAAAATGTGTGCCCTGCTAATGCAATATCATTCCAAGGGAAATCAGCATTAGGAATTTCATATAATAGTGAAGCACCAAGAGCACTAAAGGTTTTTAACTTGATTTTACTTAAAACTTTAAAGAGGTTTTTTTAAACATGCAAACTATATTTTTAAAAATTTAAACTTGTTCAATTGGATTGAATATGCAGGATGGAGTCATAACGGAACGCTGCTATGGCTGTGGTCGCTGCCTTCCAGTTTGCCCCTATGATAAAATAAGTGGGATATTTTCCTTGTTCAATTTGAGATTATAAGTTCTTAATTTTCTCTTAGTTATTTACTTCAAATATGTTTAGTTACTATCTCCATGATATTATTTGATTTTTAACAATATGTACTTGTCATATTGATCCAGGAGAGGTAACATATGTAAGAGATGCCAGTACAACTGCTGATCTCATCAAGAGAAATGATGTTGATGCTATGGAGATACATACAAGTGGGAGGTAATGTTAATGATAAAATTGATTATATCAAATAATACTAGGCGATAACTGTAATCACTATGGAAATATGTTTCGAGATAACTGTAATCACTATGGAAATATGTTTCATGATTGTTATGTTCAGAATTTTATCAATCAAGTAATAAAGGGATAATTCTCAATTCACATATTCATATAATGTGTTCACTAAGCTTTCTGTGCCTGAGGCGTACCGCAACCATGTCCTCATAGATGGCTTTTCTCTTTTCATTTTCATTTTTCAGAGGGAAGGGATTTGGAACAATTCAGCACATTTTATGAATAGAGCAAACCTCAGTTTTCAATAATATGAGATATGTTATTTCTATGATGTTTGATCTATGTCTCTAAATCCATTTCCTCATGTGATCTATGATCCTTCTACAGGCAGAGCACACTGTTCAAAGAACTCTGGTGTGCTCTAGGAGATTCAGTAGGAAATTTAAGGCTAATAGCAGTAAGTAGTGCCTCCAACCTGTTCTAATATTTAAAGTGGTATAAGTAATACTTTTCAATAAATACTTAGCCTCTAGGTTATTTCCATTTGAGTCAAGAATTTACAATCGAAATGATCCAGGTTAGCTTACCTAATGATGGGGATTCAACAATATCCTCTATGAACCAAATGTTCTCTATTATGAAACCCAATCTTCGAAGCTTCAACTTATGGCAGGTGCGCCCTTTCTCTCAGTGTTCAACAGTTTGAACAATTTAAATTTTTATAAGCCAAAGTTTATTTCACATTTTTTTGACAAATCCATCTTTGCAATATATAAAATAAAGTTGGATGGCCGTCCCATGAGTGGAGATATTGGGAGAGGAGCAACTAAGGAATCAATTGCCTTTGCTGTTCAATTGGCTAAAGCAAAAGAAAGACCTCCTGGTTTGTATTCATAATTCAATATATGGTCCTTGAAAACCTTCAGGGTTTATATCTATCCTGAGCCTGCTAATGTTTCACTCCCTTAACATGGTAGGTTTTCTTCAACTTGCTGGTGGAACTAATGCTCACACAATTGATGGGTTGAAGAAAGAGGGACTATTTCAAACAACATCTATTACTAGTAATGTCGCCACTTTGTTACTGATTACATTCTCTTGTTACTCACTCTTTTCTCCATCACATTATAAGCCTTCTTTTTGGTTAACTATTCCTAGAGTACTCAGATGGTGAAACATCAACAATCAGTTCATCTAATTCATCACATGCTTTAATTGGCGGTATAGCTTATGGTGGCTACGCACGGAAGGTAATACAGAATTTATGCCCGATTATATACTTTCCCATTCTCTGTTTCCATCCTTATTATCTGTGGTTTGTTAAAAGTATAGATGTGACTCTGGCATGCCAATTTATCAAATAATGCTAAGTACATCTTTGTTCAGATTGTGGGTAGAGTATTGAGATCCATGCAATCCCAACATGGTGGAGCTGCTTCAATCGAGGATCATCCCGAGCATCACTTGATGGCTCTTAGGGAAGCACTTGCTTTGGTTGGACCTGTTAAATGTATATGATCCATGACTACTTCACAAGTACAATCACCATCAGCAGCTTGTTAAAAGAGAGTAATAACACCAAAAGAACATAATAAAAAAGTATTTTCGTCCATGCAGCAAAAATGCGAATTTTGCACAGAGCACCAGTATTTTTTTTTTTGGGTAAGAACAGTAATAAGTATGAGATGACAAAATTTGTACTTGACTTGGCGGGGTGCGCCAGCCCCATGCTACAGTGCAACGCATGGGCAACGTTTCAGAGCAGTAGTAGTGTAGCAAGCTACTGCTGCTATGTGCCCTCTCCCAAAAAATTTAAATGCACTTGCTCCTTGTAACCAGTTGACTGCCTTGTGAATAGATTTCCCGGTGATAGAACTGGTAGATGATAGATGACTTCTTAAGACCGAGTCATTCCTTAAGTATTTGTGTGAAAGAGCCTTGACCCAAAACTTGTCTTTACAATTCTCCATTTCCCAAATTAATTTACCAAGCAACAAAATATTAGCATATCTAGCTTCCCTCACACCAAGGCCACCCTCTCTTTTAGGCAGAGTAACCTTTTCCCAATTAACCAAATGTAAACCTTTCCCCAAATCTTTGTTACCCCAGATAAAGCTACGAACACGTTTGTCTATTTCATGACATATAGACTAAAGCAACCAAAGAGTTTGCTTGGAATACATTGGCATGGAAGAAAGAGCTGAAGTTGCTAGCGTTAGACGACCCGCTTTATTGAGAAGTTTTCCTTTTCAAGAGGCCATTCTACCTTTAATCCTATCCACCACAAAAAGATAATCATCCTTCTTTATTCGTTTACTAAACAGAGGAAATCCAATATATTTACCCAACTCGCTAGCAAATCTAACAGAAGATATAGAGGAGAATTTTTCCTTCCTTCTACGAGCAACACCCAAGGAACATATAGCTCTAGACTTTGTCGTATTCACTTTTAAACCAGAAGCCTTGCAAAAAAGATTAAGAACCTCTCCAATAAGTCTAACTTGGTTAGCACTCACTTTACCAAAAAGCATAACATCATCGGCAAATACAAGATGGGAGATTGGAGGGCCTCCCCTAGAAATCTTAATCGGAAACCAACGACCACCCTCCACCTGTTGATTAATCAAGAGGCTCAATTTTTCCATGCATAACACAAAAGGTAGGGAGACAAAGGATCTCCCTGCCTAAGCCCCTTCTAGAAGAAAAAGGAAAGAGTTTAGAACCATTTCATATAAGAGATAAGAATGAAGAAGTAACACAAAACATAATCAAATTGACTATGCTAAGAGGAAAACCAAAATATTCTAGAGTGGATCTCAAGAATCTCCAATTCACCCTATCATTAGCTTTCTCAAGATCAATCTTATAGGCAAGGGTACCTTTTTTATTTTTGAATTTCCTCACATAGCGCATGACTTCTTGGGCCACAATAGCATTATCCGAAGTGCTTCTACCTGGTACAAAACAACTCTAGAGGGGCCAATTAACTCCACCATGAAGGGTCTCATTCTATTCACAATGACCTTAGTGATCAATTTATAAATAGTATTACAAAGACTTATAGGTCTAAAATCCTTCATACGGGTTGGGTGATCTTCTTTCGGAATAAGCACCATCAAAGTCTCTGTTAAAATAGGATGAAAAGAAGAGCCTGTGGAGAAAGCATCCCTCACCAACAATATCCTAATATTTCTGGGAAAAAAAATTGGTTGAAAACCATTGGGACCAGGGGATCTAAAAGAGTCCATGCTCTTCAGAGCCTGAACCTGAAGGACCTCTTCTTTAGAAACCGATTTAGTTAGAGCTGCACCACCATCATTCCCAAGCAAAGGAGAATTACCAAGAGAAAGGTAGGAAACATCAACATTCTCCAACGAACAGAAGAGATTTTTATAGAAGGGTAGAGCTTCAAGTTGAAGAACCTGATCCTCTGTGCACCAAGTACCATCTTCCAAGAATAAACCTCAAACTTTCTTTCTTCTTCTGCTGTCTTGCTAAGAGAAGATTTCTCCTCAGAAGGACAACGTAAGCTACTCTTCTCCATGCAAGGCTGCACACTGCTCGACGAAACACCAGATGGCAACGTGCATGAAGTCACGTTATTGCCTTCCCCACTAACTTTGATTCCTTTTGATTTTTGAAAATGGGTTGATTCATTCCCCACTCCTAGAACAAATTCAATAGAAGCAGACCTGGGCCTTTTCCTTCGCACCCATAGTTTGGGCTTACTAAGGTTCCTTATAACTTCTACTTGTTGGGAATTAGTAGTAGCCTTAGAAACCTTAGCATTCTCATTTTTTGTAGGCAATCCAAATATTTTTATCATATATCTATCTTATATTTGTGTGAGATAGATGTCAAATCAAGTTATATATGACTGTAATATTTTTGTGAGATACAGAATGAATTTGTGAGTGAGTTAGATAAAAGTTAGAGTATAAAAGTTGGATTGAATAATGGGATTATTTTTTTTTAGTAGGCTGGAAAACCATTGTGGGCTTTGATGATTCGGCTTCATCAATAATCCTTTTTGCTTTGATTACCTCAGCAGACAGTAACCATAGAAAAATGTTTGACCTTTGTCTTTGACACCTTAGAAGGCTTGGGATCAGCTTTAGAATCAATTCTTCCCATAACAGTAGGCGAGCTTTTAGGTATTCCTTTATTACGTTTTGAATGTTTATTTGTAACCGTAATCCACTCTCCATGTGTTTCCTGATTTGTAGGATCACTAGGATTTGAATTCAAAAAGAAATCACCATTGGCAACCTCATCCACCACCGGAGAACCTCTCACAGCCGCCACATGGACGTGAGAATTAGTAACAGTATTGAGACTTGAGAGCTTCGCCCTTCATAGAAGTAATATGATCCGCAACCTGAACAGCATTAAACTCCTGCTTGCAATTTCGAGCAACATGTCCATAACATCCACAAGTAGAACAAATTAAATGTAATCCTTTATACTCAACATTGTGCCACTGGTCTCTAATCCAAACCTTCCCCACAACCGGTAAAGATAAGTCCACTTCCACACAAATCCTTGCAAACTTGCCACGATCCACATTGAGAGTTGTAAAGTCAGCTCTAACTAGTTTTCCCACAGCAGTATCAATTGCCAACAGAAGACTTTCATCATAGTATAGCAAGTTTAAACTTGGAAACCTGATTCATACCATGGTGTGACCAAGTTTTTCAGAACATGCATTGAAATCAGGTGTCCAAGACCTCACAGCCAAGTAATGATCAAAGATCATCCAAGGGCCACCACGGATAACCTTCAGACGATCTTCCATCACGTGAAACTTCACCATAAAAAACCCATGGCCTACATCCATAACATCGAAACGTGCAGAGAGTTTCCAAATGACTGACTCTCGGTTTCTCCTTAAAAATGAATAAGTTAGATGTGGACGAAAAAATCACGTTAAAAATAATTAAATAAATTAAAGACAATATAAATGAAAATGATCTATTAACCTAATGTTTTAAAATTTTGAATTTAAGATATAATGTCAAGCTTACATTCGCTTAATATATTAAATACAGATCTCTCCTAACCTAACATACTTGTCAATGTTGTGAAACAAAGGCTGGGGTCACTCCTCGGAATCAACTACACACGTTCTCATCTTTTTAAGCCAAGATATTAGAGTAAGTGTATTTTAAGGGTTTAAGGGTTTGTTTGGATCATAAAGAGGAAATGAAAAGAATGAATATCATAGAAAAGAAAAGAAGAAAAATGAAAGGAAAAGTAGAGGACTTATTCTCTTTTGTTTGGTATCATCCAATGAAAAAAGAAGAGATGTTTTTCTTTTTTTATTTAATTTTATAAAAAAATAATAAAAATGTATATAAATAAATGAATATATATATTAGTAGGACTCACAAAAATTCCTTTCCTTCGTTCGTTTTCTTTCATTTCCTTCTAAGAATAGAAAGATGAAAATTTTGTGAGACTTATGAAAAGTCCATTCCTCTAAATCTTTTTTCTTTCCTTCACAAATGCATATCAAATAAAGAAGAGGTATTATCTTCTCCCTTTTTTCTTTCTTTTCCCTTCCAAAAGCCATACCAAACAAACCATATAACACCCTTGTCCATGTGAAGCAAAAGCTAGGGGTCACTTCAGGGAATCAACTATACAGTTCTCATCTTTTTAAGCCAAGATATTGAAGTATGTTTTCACTTGTTTATGTTTTGATAGGAGACAAAGGGTTAACTGAACACGAGAGGGGTCCGGGGTCCCCTCGTTTACCATGCTATGCATATTTTATTTAAAAATAGGTCTCCCTTGGTTCACCCTTCACTAACATCGACGATGTATCCTTTTAATAATTTGAAATTATTAATTTCTTTCTCACAAATCACATTGCTATTGACTGAATTTTTGGAGTCACGTTCATGGCATATCAATTCCAATCATTAGAGATACAGCAAAGAAAATGTAAAGAGTATCACATATTTGACATATTTATTTAATGGGTTTTGTTAACCTTTTAAAGAAATTAAAAATATTAAATGTTATATAAAAAATACAAATATTTATTATTTTAAAAATTAAAAAATATTTAATATTTTTTAAGTAATTAATAATAAATAATAAATATTATTTTTAATTATTAAAGTGTACTCTAAAGACACATATTAACAAAACCTTTATTTAATTAGTATTATTATTATTATGTTTAGCTCGAGTTACACGAGGACTCATGTTTGTCAGTTATAGGAGAATTGCATAAAGATAATTTAAAGGTTAAAATTCTGCTGAAGTCATATCGATCTCATAACAATTACACAGTAAATTCTAACTGGAATTGGTAGTTTACTCTTCTTTTGAAATGGGGAGAGCTACTCTCCACCAGAAACTTTTTATATACTAAGAAAATATAAATAATATAATATGTGCATAAGTTTATGGAAAATGATAAATATTGGGTTAAGCTTTTTACAATAAATTCTTAGATAAATACTTCAAATCATAAATACTCAAATCAGCCGTTGATATATGTAAAGATATTAAGTTTTAGAGCTAAATATATTTATAATATAGCCGACACAACATTACACATTTTAATTATTGATTTAAGTGTCTATATTAAGCTATATTTATCAAAGAATTTCTAGATTTTCTACCAAATATATAACAAATGACATGGAGCAATTATATCTCTATGTGAGTGAGGGAGAAGTTAATTGTTGTGGATCCATTGACAAAGGTTCAGGTTAATTGCGATTGGTCCTATAAAAGAAGTTGAGACTAATTTTGATATAATTTAGTTAAATTGAATAACATAGTTGTTAAATAAAACAAAGTAATAGGAACTACTCATTCTTTAAAGAATCAATAAGCTTGCCAACTCATTATGACAAAAAAAAAAATTGAGCTATCTTATCGCTTTTCCCTTTTTAAGTCCAAAGGAATTGGTCTATATTTTTTACCTTGATTACTCGAATTTCATGGGAGAAGTAAATCCTTAATATCACATTAAATGATTATCTAATTTGTAGCTTGTTTGTTTCACTGTCAACTCAAATGTTAGTATAACCAAAGCAAGAAAAACTTGTTCCACTCAAAATTACATCAAAAAATGTGTGGAACGGTGGTTTGCATAGAGAATAATATGAAGCAATCAGGTTATTGATTGACACGAAGGTGGACTTTACAATACATCTTACCATAAAAAAATAAAAAATAGATATGGTGTCTAGTACGTCTGTGTGCTGAACCAATAAAAACATATAATTAGTTGGCCATAAAAAAATACATATAATTAGTTTGACAAATTTAGTTCAATAAGATTTAATCTCAAAATGTTAAATTAATTGCTATTTTGATTAGTCTAATATATAGAGTGAAGAATTTGAATCTAACTTTTTCCCTTCAACTCCTTTAATCACCATCTATTTATTATTTTCAACCTCACTTAATTAAATTAAAACATACATAAAAAGTGATTAAAGAAATTGAAAAAATATATATATATATATATCAATATTATATATATATATATATATAATAAGATATTGCTAACTTCCACAGTTTCATGTGAAAGTTAACATCCTTTCACATTTTGTTTTAAACAAAAACCTCCATGTTTCTTTTAAAAATTATTTAAATTTATTGGTATTTTAGTAATTTAAAATTTTACACTAATATCTGACGATTGATTTTGTTCTAATCTAATGACTCAAAATAGCTCATTTAATGAAGAAAAAGAATAATACAATATGATTTAATGAAGAAAGAGAACATTTGAATTGAGTTTTAACGAAAAAATAGATTATAACATTATTACAAATTTTATTAATTATTATTTTATTTTTAATTATTAAATTAAAATAATGCAAAATATTTAATATTTATAATTTTGTTCACTACCAAAAATAAAAGATTAATAACATGCAGTAAGTAAAATAATTAAACAATTTTAAATAAGAATAAATGATACGTATAAAAAAATTGATATGTATATGTATAAAAAAATAATGTAAAAGGGTTTGATAGATAATCAAAAAGTTTTTTAGGTATTTGTAATATTATTTTTAATAAAAATATTATATGTGTATATTTTTTACAACTTATCAATAAAAATTTTAAAAATGATGATGAAATAACTAAAAAATAAGACATATATTATATTTTTATTAAAAAATAAAATATGTGTCATATTTTTATTAGACAAAAATACCATAAACACCTAATGAGCTTTACTTAAATTTTGTCCATAAAAAAGTTTACTTTGACATTCAGCTTTTAAATTTTAATATTCATCTTTTTGATGTATCCGTTCTTTAATTTAAAAACAGTCGTTTTTACTATTTTTTGTATATATATATATATATATACACACACACACTTTTTAAATAAGAAGAAGTAGAGTTTGTAATAAAATTATATTCTCTTTTTTATTAAATCATTTTGCATTATTCTTTTTCATTAAATAAGTTATTTTAAACCATTAGATTATAATAAAACCAATAGTCATATTTTGGTACAAAAATTTAAATGATTAAAATGTCAATAAATTTAAATGATTTTTAAAAAGAAACACGTGATACTTTTTGTCCAAAACAAAATATATAGGACTTGAAAAATTCGATAAAATTTGTTGGCGAAACTAAAAATATTTAACACAAAACGATCTAACTTAGGCTAATTTATAATAGACCGAGTGAACCCGTCATTTATTAATATTTTATATAATATATAAATAATTTTACTTATATTTTTTCTAATTTAATTAATATTTTTATTACAAAATTTATTTTATTTTTGTTTATTTGTATTTATAGTATGCAAGAAATATATATATATAATAAAACATAAGAATAAATTTTTTAAATGTTATGAATATAAGAGAATTTTTAGACTCGGGCCAACGGACTGCCAACACAAGTCACAACCCGCATAGAATCGGACTAACCTAATAAATTACTAACTCTCAACGTTTTTTATTTAACACAACCTGAAAATTGACTTGGCCACCAACCGGAAAGACTGGGTCGGGCAGGCTATTTTGTCACCTCAGTATATTACTTGCTATTTGATATTTATACTAAAGCTTCTTACGAGTTAGATCTCCGACTCTAAAAAAGAAAGATAGTTTGTCAGTTTAAAAAAAAAGTGTCTTTTTTATTTTTCACAAAAGAAAGATAGTTTTATTCGTTATGTAACTACCTTAAAGGCTGAGCACTCTTTTATAAATTATTTGTCATAACTTTTCCAAAACTAACTTGAAGACTAAACTTGTCGCCAATACAATTATGGTTGTTTCATGTTTAAGAATTTGATTTGTACAAGTTATTTTAGAGATGTGCAAAATGACTATCACGCCAAGGAGTCAGATAAAATTCAAAGCTAAATTTTAAGCACGGGAAATGCCATTTACCGCTAAACTAAATCAATCCCAGCAATAAATAAACAGATAAATGTTTTGAGGCATCATAATTCATATTCAAGGCTTGACATTTCGTTGTTATAGGGTAGCCAATATTTCGTTGTTAGAAGAGTAGCCACATGAGTTTCCTGGTAAAACGTCTTTTCAGACTCTCAATTTTGTTCTGTTTTAAACTCTTTTTATTTGTTTTCTGATTTGGCAACAAGTTATTTATTTTCTGATTTGGAAATAATATATTATTGGAGTAAAAGTAATTGCAGTTTTGACTTTTGAGCTTTGAGTCTTTAAAAAAACGCACACAATCTTTTTTTTTTTCCTTTATAGGCACAAATAACATTATATCAGGACGCCATACTTTGACTTAAAGTTCAAGCCAGCAAAAACGTTTGGGGCCATAGCTGTACTAGATTGATTTTTATGTCTTAACATACTTTCGTTCCCTACAATTGAAGTCAAGTACAGTTTTACTAATTTTCAGCAGCCAACAACTTCTTCCATTTCAAGTATATAAATATAAAACTAATAAAATTTGATTTTAGACTTTTTAGTAGAAGACTGGAAGCTGTATTAGTTTATTAAAAAAAAAAGTAACAGCTGAAGCGTATTGATAACCTTTACTCACAACACACTAATACCTTCAGGACTAGTGTGCCTTATAGGAGTAGAAGTATTCCACTTCGTAATTGGGACTTGTGAAGGGTTAGGTAGAGTCAAATTTCCTACTGCATAAGATAGAAGAAAAAAATAAGTTTAAAGATATTTTTAGTCTCTAAAAATATAGTACTTTTTTTTAATTTTAATTTTTTTATTAGTTTTGATCTTTTTAAAATTATTATTATTTTATTTTAATTTTTGTCGTCAATGAACTTCCATCAAGTGTTTATATGACAAATAGAACAATTAACATATAATATTAGTGAGTGAAACTTCCGTTTGTCACGTAAATATTTAACATAATTTTATTAATAGTAGGGACGAAAATTAAAAAATAAAAATTTAGAGGAAGTAAAACTAATAAAAAAATTTAGAGAGATTAAAATTAAAAAATATTATATTTTTAAGAACAAAAAATATATTTGCCAAAAAAAATATGATGGAATTATTAACTATTAAGGTAAACCTATTCATGAATTGGCTAATTAGCTGTATATAATAATGAATCCAATTTTAAACATTTAACTCATATATCTATATTTATTTATTTGCTAGATAGTATTTTATATCATGTTACATGCACTAAACATAGTTATAAGTTATATTTTGAGAATAGATAAAATAAAGTAGAATACATTCACAAAAGTATATCATAAATAAGAATAAATTTTACCAAAAATAATAATAAATTTGTTAATAATTTTTTTTAGATCAATTGACAGTTGACACCAATATAAATTTTTAAGACTGATGTGTTAATGTTATGGGAAATGTTACTTTCACAAATAAAATGTGTACAAAGCCTAGATATATTGTACCCCAAAAAAAATGCCTAGATATATAGAGGGTGAGGTGGCAAACATTAAGAGAGAAAGGGAGAAGTTTAGCTGCTGTTATAAGTAGGTATTGCTTCACTACCTCACCCTCTCCGATGGTTCCTATAAGGTTATGACTCATTCAATAATCTCCGATGTTTCCTAAGGTTATGACTCATTCCATAATGAATTAAATAGTACTTTATATGTTTTTAAAATTGATTAGAATGTGGGTAAAAAATGAGATATACATTTTGGATTAAACATTTATTTTAGTCTATAAAAAATATACTAGTGACATCATTTTGATCATTTAAAGAAAGTTGATATTAATTTAGTGTATTAATAATGAAAAATGATTTTAAAATTGTCATTCTATATACGAAGTATGAGAATATTGTTAATGAAACTTTTGATTGAGAGACTAAATTGTTGTTACTTTTTATAATTAGGAGATTAAATTGATGTTAATTTTATTTAGAAAACTAAATTAATGTTACTTTTTATGATTGATAAACAAAATTATTATTAAATTTCTTTAAAGAAATAAATTGATTTTATTTATATATTTGAAGGATTAAAATGAGTTTACTTTAAATTTTGCTTAGTTAGATTGGAAGTGCAAGCATCTAGGTAAGGAAGGAAAGAATGTAGCATGGTGGAGGAACAAACTTCTAATATTTTAAGACTACACCCAAACTATTTTTGATAAATTAATTATTTTATTTTTATTTTTTAAAAAAAGAATTAGAGCAATTACAGACCTATACTATAAATGAATACCTATTCCGAAATGTTAACTCCATTCTCTCTCTATATATAAAGTATATATATATATACTGCATATATATATATACTTTATATATATTCATTTGTTTATTTATTTCTCTCACTATTGAAATAATAGTTTTTATTCTATACATAGGGTAATAGTAATTATACAAATTTATGCTTACACACTTATCATATTCTAGTATAAATTATTGAATAATATCCTAATTAAGTTATAACTTTTTATATTAATTCAAATTATACGCATAACTCACATACTTTATGTAATGACTTTTTTTATCATAAATCATAGAACATAAATTGTCTGCAAGATTACATATGCTCCTCTGGTCTTGGCAGACAAGTTTATTTCAAAGAAATAAAAATGGGACTATTTTTACACAAAAAAAAAGGGGTACTATTAACGGCTGATTTAACACTATCAGATCCATTGGCGTCGGAAAAAAATAATAATTTAGGTGAAACTCGTGCGAGTTTTTTTTATTTTTATAAAAAAATATTAAAAAAAAGTAGTAATTAATTAAGCAACATTTATTTTTGGAGTCCAATTAATTATGCAGCATAGGGGTGTGATAGCCACCTACCTCCTACTTCAGCCAGTCAGCCACCTTATTCTCTTTCCATCTAACACAGACAATTAACAAAACAAAGTAAATTTTGTTCAGCCAACCTAATACACACACTCGCGAGCTAACTACCACACGGCACGTGACTCTCACCCTCACCCTCACTATATAAACCCCTCCCCATTTCCTACGTTTCTCTTCCAACTCGCTCTCGACTCAGTTTCCTGGCCGGTTCCGCGAGGTGAGTCAATCAGGTATACTCTCTAGCTAACTGCCAACACCAAACTCTGCTTCTTCCCCTTCGCGATCCTACATCTCTGGGTTCCAATTCCCTATGATCTTCATGTGAATTTACGTTTTGGCGATGTGCTTGAATTATTCTTTGTTGTTGTCTGCTTGTTGAATTTGAAATCTGCGGAATTTTTAGGAAACTCTCTGCGTATTCCATGAGATCTTCTGGTTTGTATCGGAATCGGAAATTCTCGGCTTCCGTTGATTGTTTGGAGTTCAAGTTTCAGGGATCTTACGTGCATTGGTTAGATTTGGTTTTGACAAGTTGCGCGTTTTGTGGTGGTGGTAGTTGCATTTTGTTTTTGGATGAGCGTTAGGTTTTTGGTTGGTTTGATATAATGTCTAATGTCACGCCTGTTTGGTTGGAGTGGAGTTGTTGTTTGGTTGCTGGTAACTTGTTCTGGTTATGGATCTGCTTCATTGACAAGTTTCCTTTTATTATGTCTTTTTTCTTTTTATTTTTTAAATTTAATAATGTAATTCTGCATTTCCTTTCTTGTGGTGATTTGTTCGCGGGAGTGAGTGATGGGTTTTGTTCTTATTGGTGAATGAAATTTGTGAATTCTGGTTTCCTAGGATGCGTGTGTTGTTTTGTCTTTCTTTTCAAGTTACAGAAATTTCAAGTTCTGGATTGTTTCCCATTGAGAGCTTTTTGTTTATTTTTTCTTTCTTGATTGTATTTGAACAGGATAACTTCATGCCCCGCAATTTTTTGCTTTTCTCACATTATGAATGTGGTTGATCTACTCTGTTTAGTTGCATCACTATTTTGCATGATTTTTTTCTTGGGCTTTTTTTTTTTTCATCCTTTGCTCTTGGGATAGTTTTCTACTAGGATAATGAGGCTATGGAGTGTGGACCTTAATTTCTTATTTGACTACTGTTTCTTGTTTGCTGGTTTTCCCGTTATTTGGGTTATGAAGATTTAGTGCATGTTTGGATACGATTTTCAACAGCTTTTTTTGAGAAAAAAGCTGTTTGAATAGTGTTTAATCATGTTTGGTAAAATTAGCTTTAACTTTTACACGAAATTCAATATAAAATAAAAGTTTTTTAAAGCTGATTTTTATAATGCTGAATATTGAAGCTTATGATTTTAGCTTATAGATTATTCCTTACATTTTGATATGTAAATACTATTTTGTCCTCAATCAAATAATTTTTTTAATCATTTTATACCTATTTTAGTAATTTAATACATAAAAGTTTCTTTTTTATATCATCCAAACGAATTAGATTAACTTAAAATCGCTTTTCCCAAACATAAAAATGAATCAATTATAATCGATTATAACAAAAAGGTTTTATACAATAATCGATTATTAAGCATAATCAAATTTTTGCAGCTATCCCAAACACACACTTAGAGTGTCACGTGGCTTTGGTTGGGAATCTTAAAATAATTTATCTACTTGAATTGAATCTGTAGTCGCTTAAAATAGTTGATTAATGTTTGATCTTGGAGAGAGATATTAATCTCTATATGTGATTTCAACTGATGTGGAGAATATATTATATTTTTAATAATTTTATTTCGTTTGTTTATTTATATTACATTTTAAATATGACTTTTGGTATGGTAATGTACCAAATATTCCTTTATACCGTTTCTTCTGCAATATAGAAAGTAATGCACTAGTTTTGTCATCAGATCTCTCTGTTTCTTCGTCATGGCCACTGGACAACTATTCTCCCGTACTACACAAGCTTTGTTTTACAACTACAAGCAACTTCCCATCCAGCGGATGCTTGATTTTGACTTCCTTTGTGGTTTGTATCATCTCTATCATCTTAATATTCTCCCAGACGGACTAGGGCAAATCATAGAGTGACATTTATCTTTGTTTTTAATATTAATGGAAGCTCCAATTTTGTATTCATAGGTAGGGAAACACCATCAGTTGCTGGAATAATTAATCCCGGTTCTGAGGGATTTCAGAAGCTATTTTTTGGTCAGGAGGAAATTGCCATCCCAGTTCATGCTACGTATGTGTTGCTCATTCATTTCTGTACAAAAACTGTCCTTTTTCTGCTTTAAGTTTGGATTTGGTTACTTGTAGTCGAGGAGCGATTTTTTCTTCATTTTAGTTGTCTCCTTACTATTACAGCATGCCATTGAACACAAAGTAACCAACCTGTAGTGAATGACATTCTTGTTTGTCTAAGTGTAATGTGTTCCTAGCCTTATGTTGACTTATTTTGCAGCATTGAAGCAGCTTGTGTTGCACATCCTACTGCTGATGTCTTCATCAATTTTGCATCATTTAGAAGGTCGGTAAATTATTTACTGTTGTTTTGAGTCTATGTTGCACAGTACATGATTACAATGAAAAATGTTTGATCTACATGCAGTGCTGCCACATCATCCATGGCCGCTTTGAAGCAGCCAACAATTAGAGTTGTTGCTATTATTGCTGAAGGAGTACCTGAGTCAGACACTAAGCAATTGATTGCATATGCCCGGGCAAACAATAAGGTGAGAGTTGAAATGGAAATTGAAATAAAATCAACTTAATAGCTGAATAGAATAACGTGGAAAAACTTATTTAGTGATCATCATGTGGTAGGTTGTTATTGGCCCAGCCACTGTTGGAGGAATTCAAGCTGGTGCTTTTAAGATTGGTGACACAGCTGGAACAATTGACAATGTAATTCAGTGCAAGCTCTACAGGCCTGGATCTGTTGGATTTGTTTCTAAATCTGTATGTAGTTATTCATTCTCCTGTTTATGTTGCTGTCATCTTTCTCACATTGAGGATAGACCTTTTTTATCTAGTATCTCTATGAATCTTTCAAAAATCCTGACGTGCCTTTGTGTTAAGGAGCTGGGATGTGTTCAAGATGTTTGCAAATGCATACGTTTTACTTTAGATGTGATACTTTGTTCATTTATACCTGTCTTGTACCCAGAGTAAGATTCCACCATAAGGAGCTAATTCAAGTTCCAAATAGCTGCTGCCAGAAATTTAATAATAATCCTAATAGATGACTACGAATCATGTCTTTTGCCTGTTTATACTTGTCCATCATGGCTTGTATCTAAAATCTTGAAAAGTAGTAAAGTTTCTACACTCTCTTGAATTCTTATTCTTTTTACAAGCTTATTGAGTAGGTTCAGTATATGTAGATAGTAAACTGAATATATATGCAAGTGCAACAGGAGTTACAGGACAAATTGGAATGGTTATTTACATTACAATTTGTGGAGCTCACATCCTCATCTTTGGATTTACTTTTTGATCATTTTGTTTCCCTTTTCCGAAAGAACCAAAGAGATTTTCTTTAAATATTTTGGTGAACATTGAACTTAATCTGATTTTAGCTTTTAGAGTGGAAATTACGACAATGTGTGTATCTATTTGTCACTAGAGAAGTGCAGTGCAGCTTAATGGCAATGTAGCATGAATTTGTAGTTTACTTGCATAATAGGGTTCTGTATAACATTAAATAGCCACTGTCCCCCTCACCCCTATTGATAAATAATGGCAATAGCTTCTTTAGCTAAGATGACATGTTTACATGAAATTGCTTTTATTTTATATTAAGAGTACCAAATGGTGGTTTATAGAAATTTGCAGTTTGAGCTTTATTTCTTTTGGCATGGTCTATTGTATTATATACACTGATGATTCTGAGAAACAACCTTCTAAACTGCAGGGTGGGATGTCCAATGAATTATACAGCACTATTGCCCGTGTAACTGATGGAATTTATGAAGGTACTACCAAGTTTATATGCTGATTTTATCTTTCTGTATTTATTGATTCTAGTGTTGAGTTATTTCTTGTTTTGCTATAGGCGTCGCCATTGGAGGAGATGTTTTCCCAGGTTCCACACTTTCTGACCATGTTTTGCGGTTTAACAACATACCACAGGTAAATTTTTGCTTTCATCTTTGGGAACTACAAAAAATATCTGCAAACCCTAAATAACTGACAAGAATATAGAGTATATGAATATTAGTTTCTTGTCAATGACCAGTCTGGATTTACATTAAACCTCAGGTTAAAATGATGGTAGTACTTGGGGAACTTGGTGGGCGTGATGAGTATTCCCTAGTTGAAGCTTTAAAACAAGGGAAAGTGACAAAACCAGTTGTTGCCTGGGTTAGTGGAACCTGTGCACGACTCTTCAAATCTGAAGTACAATTTGGGCATGCTGTATGTGACTGCTCCTTTTTCTTTGACTAAGTTCTCAATTAAAGCATTCATCTTAAGAGGACAGCATTCTTAATGTCCATTGGCACTAATATAAATCAGGGAGCTAAGAGTGGTGGTGAGATGGAGTCTGCTCAAGCAAAGAATCAGGCACTAAGGGAAGCTGGAGCTGTTGTTCCAACTTCATACGAAGCTTTTGAGGCTGCAATTGAAGAAACATTTGATAAATTGGTTAGTCAGCAAGTATCTTGAAATTTTCCATATCTCTGACTGAGCTTTCTACCCTCTCTCCATCCCTAAAGTGGGCAAATGTTTTAAAGAAGTCTCTTTCGTTTCCTTGATAAGCTATAATACTATAGTTGGCTTATCTTTTGTTAGGTTGAAGAAGGGAAGATCACACCGGTGAAGGAATTTACTCCTCCACCGATCCCTGAGGACCTTAACTCTGCAATTAAGAGTGGAAAAGTCCGTGCTCCAACTCATATTATTTCCACCATTTCTGATGACAGAGGTATGTTGGAATCCACCAATGTTGTAATGTAGAAATGGGTGTCTTTCTTTGTGGCTAAGACACTCAAATTTGATAGTTAAACTAGAGTTTTCTTCCTATATTTTCCAAAGGTGAGGAGCCATGCTATGCTGGTGTACCCATGTCTTCCATTATTGAAAAGGGTTATGGTGTGGGTGATGTTATCTCTCTTTTGTGGTTTAAACGAAGCCTTCCCCGTTACTGTACTCAATTTATTGAGGTAAGCTATTCAATACTGCAGTGCAGAGCTTTTCTTGAATGTTTTTTCTCCCTTCCTTTCTCTGTATGTGTGTCTCTTGAGTATTTGAAACTGGCCTACGTTCAAGCTTTTTTAGATAATTCTTTGTGCTGTCAGTTTTCCATTTATATATTTCTTTTCAAAGCAAACTATTGATAACATCTTCCAGCTTCTATCTTGCTAATACATTACATTGGCCAGATATGCATCATGCTATGTGCCGACCATGGTCCTTGTGTCTCTGGTGCTCACAATACTATTGTGACAGCAAGGGCTGGGAAGGACCTAGTTTCCAGCCTTGTATCAGGTAAATACATGCCTTTCGTCTGTCTACTTCTGAAGTAGGCTTAGTATTTGACAGGGTGACCAAAACTTTGTATGCTAATAATGCCATAAAATGGTTAGTAATTATGAGCTTCTGTAACAGGTTTGCTTACAATCGGTCCTCGATTTGGGGGTGCCATTGATGATGCCGCTCGCTACTTCAAGGATGCTCATGACAGGGTATGATTAATAGACTTTTCTAGTGAAGCTGGTTGGAACTAGAATAAAAATGTGGGGCTGGGGAGAGGGGGGTTATAAAATTTAAAAGGGCAAAAAAAAATATTTTATAAAATTTAAAAGGGAAATTTTAAAATTTTGATCTCCTCCCCCACCCCCAAACACACCACACCATGTACTTCATCTTTTATCATTCAACAACCTTTACTACAACTCTAAGATGTGGTACTATACTTTGCCTTGTCACAGGGTCTTACACCTTATGAGTTTGTTGAAAATATGAAGAAGAAGGGCATTCGTGTGCCAGGAATAGGGCACAGGTAATGTATACTGTCTGTTCATTTACTAAGTAACAATTATGCTGTTTCTGTAGCTGTTGCTATTGCTATAAAAATCTAAATATTTGCCCTTGGAAGTTGGTTCAACTGTTAGGATAAAACAGCATCAACTAAAATGTCTTGGGTTCAATCCCTTTTTTTTTTGGATAAAATTGGGTTTGATTCATGTTAGTAGTCATTTATTGATAAGTCATTTGTAAGTACCAGTATAAGCGCTCATTGAAGCTTGTGGCATACACTGACCTTGGAATGGGACAACCTCCACTCCCCCTAAACTCTTTGATATATATATAAAAATCTAAATATCTGAAGCGTGGTTTTGCTTTGTGTAAAAGGATCAAGAATAGGGACAACAAAGACAAGAGAGTTGAGCTGCTACAGCGGTTTGCACGCACGCATTTTCCTTCTGTGAAATACATGGAATATGCTGTTCAAGTTGAAGCCTACACTCTTTCCAAGGCAAATAATCTTGTTCTTAATGTAGATGGTGCAATTGGGTCCCTTTTCTTGGATCTTCTTGCTGGTAGTGGACTGTTCACCAAGCAAGAGATTGACGAAATTGTGGAGATTGGCTATCTGAATGGGCTCTTTGTGCTGGCACGCTCCATTGGTCTGATTGGGTGAGTTTAATTTAAATATATATCTTTCTCGTGAAGAGCATTTTTTGACATTATTGTTGTTCGGACCTTTATGCCCCTTTTTATCCACAATTCTCTTATGGTCCAAAGGGTTCCACTTTCATTTAAGTGGTCCTCGTAGTCACACTGATACTGATACTGATTGTGCTTGTTGGTTGGTGACCAAGTGTTATTGCATGGTCTTGTGTTGTGTGAATCAATTAAACTCAGAATCTCCATCCGCCTCCAAAAAAACAAAGAAAAGCACTCTATATATGGCTTGGTCTCATTCATTGTTCCTTATTTAAAATTTCAGGCATACCTTTGACCAAAAGAGATTGAAGCAACCACTCTACCGTCACCCATGGGAGGATGTTCTCTACACAAAGTGAGAGGCTTTTGTATGGCTGGAAGAACTTTGCCATGCTTTAAATTAGCGATCTTTTGAGAAATCTTGCGTCTGAAATGTGCTGGAATGATTTTTTTTAGCTGTTAGACTAGTGTTGAACGATTTATTGGTGGCAAGCCATCTTCCATTCCCAAGTTGTATTAAAATTCGTAAAGAAAAAACTCTTGGTCAATTTTAAAATCATTTCTCTTGATGAAGATTCTGATCCCTTCTGTTGTGGCTTCAAAATGAAATGATCACTAAGTTCGAACGCATTTATTATTGAATTTTGCGAAGTTCTGGTTATCATTTTTTAATGCCCAATTCATGTAAGGTGGTGTTACAGCCACAGACTGACCAGGTTTGAGTACGGTCCTGGCCAATTTTCTTATGCCTCTCATGCCCCAATCCTAATTACCCCGAAACTGTAATATGTACAAAAGTTTATTAATATATAATATTCCCGCACAAAAAAACTTTTCATGTAAAGGCAGTATTTATATTTATGATCTATTAATTTAACATGAAATGACTTTTATATGAATGCACCTAAAAATAAAAAATACAGAATGATAGGCACGACAGTTTGAATGGTTGCACGTTTTGAATTTTGGTTATCATTTTTTTTATCTGGAATTTTTTGTTATCATTTTGGAGAGGCCAAAACCTGTTATTGATAAGTGTTAAATATATTTATCTTTTTTATTTATTTTTTTATTTTTTAATTTTAATTTATTTTTAAATAATTATCTTTTTATTTAGTCATATTTGAATTTTTAAGATAAATTATTAAATTTTGTGTAAAAATAAGACATTTCTAATGATAAATATTTGAAAGATTCTTATCATATTCTTAGATACTAATTAGAGTTCTAATTGAATGTAAAATCTTAAATAAGGATTAGATTGAAAATTAGATAAAGATTCACAAAGAGATAAAGTTTGTTACAAATTCAGATTCTCGTACTTTCCTCATCATGTTTCAGTAATTATATCATATCTTGGGTTACAGATATCAAATCGTGACACCATTTGTGGCATTGAAAAGATAACAGAAAATCCTAAAATTTCTTTGTTGAGATCGAGGACAAATTCGACCATCTGAAGGGTGAGAAAAATCGTGCAAGTCAGATACGAAAAGTTATCATTCTTTCTATAAAAAGGAAAAACGAATTTAGCAAAATAGCTTTCTTTGGTTCAAATCATCTAACAGAAATTTAGAGAGAGAGATACGATATACTTTGAGAGATAATTCAAAAGGAAAAATTGTTACGAATCTTTGGAGGACGGCTAAGAAGAGATGATTCAATTCTTGAAGGCTTAAAGATCATAATCACTATAAAAAGGGTTTTAATTTCTCTTTCTCTCTAGTTTTCCCATTTCTTTGGTTTTTCTTTCCATGGATTTGTATTGAATATGAGTAGTTAATCTCATAGCTAGGACTATGAGGCATCTTGCTTTCCTATTTAATTGATTTTCAACTCGAATTTGATTAAGATAATTTCTTTTGGGTTTATTATATTACTTGTATTCTTGTCAAAACTTCATTTTTTTATATGTTTTAATTCATTATTTAACTGGTGACCATCTGCACTCAATGAGTGAACATATATGATAAATTTAGGATTAGATTGATGAATGACCAAATATCAATTTATTTTATCAATCGAATTCACGATATGTTAGTTCATCTCTTGAATTGGGACTTAATGCATTCTTAATTAATTCAACTAAATGACCAAATAGGTGAATAATTGAGGAATAGAATATTGTTTATCCATGACCATTGGTATTCAATAACAATTAAGAGAAGAGTAATTCTATATCCTCCTACTCAATCTTCCTAATAATCATCCTAATACTAAATGAAGAAAGTATTATATGAAAAAGTAAATGCATCTAATGTCTTGGAAATATAAAAAGTATTCAATATTTTCTTCATTTAGCAATTAGGAGGATTAGTAGGAGAATTAAGTAGGAGGATAAATCATTTCTCTTAAGAGAATATTAGTAAGAGAATTACCTTACATCATAAATGAGTGAAAATATAATTAATTAGATTCAAGTGAACCTTACGCCCTATTTACTCTCTAATTGATTATCTCTGCATTGTTTAATTGTCCATTATTATTCTTTATTTGTTTTCTGATTTTATTTTGAATTTCTCTTACACTTTCAATTGTCTAAATAACCAAAAATTTAGTAAATTTAGTAATTATCTCTTATTCCTCGTGAGATCAATAACTGAGACTCAAGTCCTAAATTACTTTGTGATAGAGTATATTTGCTCTTAGTATATTTTACGCGTATCAACAATCTTAACTTTTAAGTGTATGTTTGGATTAGAATTTATAAACTTGAGTTTGAGTCAACTTGATTTTTCAAATTTAAATTTGGTTGAAAGTAGGTTTAGAATAACGCGATGAATAAAATAAATATTATTTGGATGAAATATTAAAATTACTTTTAAAGCAAAATTAAAAAAGAAAATATCTCCAATGAAATTTTATCTAACAGAAAAACAAGAATTTAAAACTTTTACTCTAACTGAGATTTGACACAATTTTTCATTGAAGCTAATATTTTATCAACAAATTTTGTCAAAAATATGTTAACACATCTTTCAATACTTCAAATACTTCAAACATACATTTAAGATACTCCAACTATAAGTCAAACACACCCTAAGTCTTCACTTAAAAGAATGTTAGCGGATTTGAATTTTAATATTTAATAATTGTTGGTTCATCTTTAAGTTTTAATGGTTATGTTGCATTATTGCCATATACTTTTTAAGTCTTATTATTAATTTATTGCGCTGATAAAATACAGTAAGGTGACTCCACTAAGAGTTGATATTTTGTTCTGATTGTAATTTTTTTTAACTGTGTTCTGATTGTAATTAATTAATATAATTTTAAATTAATTAATAAAAATTAAACAGAAAAAAATGCTCGTGCACAGCTTTTGATTATACAATGAATCAAATTCAAATAATTATGTATTAACTTGCAAATATTCGAAAACTAAATCATTGTACCAAAATATCCTTTTTTTTTATTAGAATATGGTTGACTAATTGCACCCAAAAAAAAAAATATGGTTCACTAATAGTTTAATATCACAATGGAATATTCAAACATTGTACATCATATATGACAAGTCAGGTAAATATTCAAATATTACATGGTTCCATCTGAATTGTTAACACGAATACTTGAATGCAGTATCATGTTATTCGAATTTTATGAAATCAATCGTTAATCATTTTATTATTATAGGTATTAATTTTTTTTACTGGAGGTATTAATATTATAGTATCTAATTGTTATATGTTAGGTTGAGGTATTCATTTTTAATTACTTTAAATGTAAAAAAATTATCACCACATTTTAATTAAAGACAAAAATATAACTTAATTGAAAAAAAAAGCTAAAGCTAACTTACTTACTAGTTATCTTATAATTTTTTCCATAATTAATATCTAGTCAAGTTAAAACAAGAATTCCAAAGTTAGGATCTTAGCATAATCTTTTTATAACCTTAGTATTATTTGAGTAACGAACTAATAATATTAGCGCAAACAGAGAGCAGACTTCTAACAATTCTTTGTAAATCACTGAATGTCACTATTTATTTTTAAATTGCCTAAGTTTTGTGGTAGCATTTATGATGGACCATCTGCTCAATGAATCACTAATGGACCATCACCCTAAATATGTTGTAGCATGTCATTTTGTTTTGTTTTTTGGTTAAAATCAAAGTTTTTGATTGAAATTGATAGCCACCAGCCAACCATCAACCACCTCTGGGATTACCATCCAGCAAACTCTGACCCCTATCTGTCGTGAGTCACCCAACCTCAACCCCTGCATCAGACCAGCAACCCACCCCACCGCTGCGCCTCAGCAGTCGCACCACCACTTCCGCGCACTGCAGTCTCGTCAGAGGCTCCATTAACCAATTCATAGTTTGTGCACCACCCTCACCTCACCACCCAGAACCATCAGGTACTCTCAATTTACCCTCCACCACCTAAAAATCACCACCCTCCCAAAGAAGTCGTTCCGTGCTTTGCCGGCGATTCGGTTATTGTTAAGGTTGAGGTGCAGATTGTGAGCCTTGTCAACTGTGATTGGTCATGAGGTGGCTGGCAACTGATGTGTTGTGTGCTTTAATTTCATCATTGATATGCTCAAATCTGCTCAGATCTTAGACCTACCTAGATCACCGACAACACCAAATTAAAGCTTATCCAAACGACGTCATTTTGTTTCATTCCAAGGAACGATCTTCACCTCAGAATCCAACGTCGTTTTCTTCCGATTTACAGCTTCGAAGAGGTCGTTCCATGCTTTGCCAACGATTCGATTGTTGATGAGGTCATAAGTCCCGCGAGGTTTGGAAGATGGTTCTGGGTGGTGCTTGGTGGTGGAGAATAGGCTGTTGGTCTAATGGTTCTGGGTGGTGCCAAGTGGTGAGGTAAGGGTGGTAGTGGTGGTGGGGCTAAGGTGAGGGTGGTTGCTCGCCGGTGCTAGCAAACATCCTCGCCAGCGAGATAGGGCTCGAACAATGGTGGTGGCGGCAATTGCGACTGAGTTGGTTGGTTAGGGGTTGATGTCATTAACCTATTAAATAAGTAACCCACTTTCAATACATGTCATTAATCTAATCTTTACAACATAAAACGACTATGGTTAGATGATGATACACCACTAATCCATTGAGCAAATAATTCATCTTAAATGCCACCAATTTTTGCACATACTAGTCAAACTAATTTATACAAACCGTCATTGGTATGGATAGAGATCATCTGTCCCTATTTTTTGTTTCTTTTCTTGTTTTTTCATTTAAATTTTGATAAATATAAATAAATTAAGTGAGAATGAGCTGGTTTTAAATAAAAAGATAAAAAAAGAGGCAGAGAGAATAGGTTGGCATTGTCCGGTTAATTTAGGTTGGCAGTTACTTGTCATTTCTTGCCGTCTTGGTCTATAGTGGTGGGAATATTTCAACCACCCACCTCCATCCAAACACCGAAATAAAATAAATTAATAATAAGAGAAACCACCTTTTTCTATTATTAGAATACTAACCGTTGCTGAATTTTGAAACAGAAGTACAGAAGGTCCATTTATTATTCCAATTTTGCCTAATACGTAAAAGATAGAGAAATGATATCCGTGCCATTTTGGGAGGCCAAGAGGAAATTTTATTTGACATTTAAAAACATAGTAGGTTTGTGCCATTCTAAATAGAGTTGTATATAGTTGCATCTAAATTTTACCAACCCTACTTAGAGTCAATTTTGGTAGTGTTCTCGGCCAAATATTAAATATAGCCGTAAAACAAAGAAAAAGCATTAAGACACAAGTTAATGTGGCTAATTCAGGGAAAGTAAATGAGATAGTATATATTATCTTATTATGGATTAATATTCTCTTATATTATTGAATAATATGAGAGAGTCATTTTAGAGAGATAAAGATACAATTTATTTTACATATAACTAATGAGTCCTATAACCAATTATGATAAATCTATGCAATAAAAATTATGTCTATTTCTCTCTAATACAACCATCTTATTACATCATAAGATCATTTCTCATCTTCTTGTACCTTTGAGGCTAAGCCCCCTATTTATAGAGGAATAAGAAGAGATTTCTTATTGTAATTAGACTTAAGCACCTCTACTTATGAAAAGATAATCTTTCAGTAGAATTATGAATTGTACGATAACGAATGACATTGATAAGAGTTTTCCTCTAATAGAGGTAGAGCACTTATAAGTACTGATGTCGTCGGAGTCTTTGTAAATGTCTGGCTGACCACTGAAATAGTGAGCTGACTTATTTTATTGAGCCTCTAATGTTAGTATTGAAGAGCAGTGATAGTTAAATTCAAATACAGCCACATAATAGTTTTGCCAGAATTGTTTTGAAAAAATTCGAGTAACTACTATTATTCATCAAAATAATATAAGTTGGTAATCTAAACAGGTTTTCAAGTTGTAGATTATTTATATTTCCAAATTCAAGCTTGTAGAGATACTACTTTCAACAGTTTAGGTAGTTCACATATTTTACATTTATAAGATTTTGTGTTAAGAAAAGTGATTATTTTTAAAAAATATATAGAATGAGTTAACCTCACCCCAAACTTGTCACACGAACTATGCTCAAGTAGTCATGATAAGTGATTTTATTAAGAGCAAACTAACAAGCACGTTGTCCAGGCCATTTGGTCTCTTTATCATCATAAACTATCAGTCGAATTAGATAACAATACAGCAATGTTCGAAAAGGGAATCTGATTCTCTAAACAATTAAAGAGGCTTGAATCACTTTAATCTATATATCCAGCAGTTTCCCAGCAATTAGAGAGAAACACAGACAACAAAGGTGGCTGATAATTGTTAACCATCCGAATTTCTGAACAACAACAAGTGCATCTATCTATTTCCCCTATAATGGAAAGCTAATTCTGATCAAGCACCACTTTTAGCTTTTGGATCATCTCCAAGGCCTGAGTGCTTTGCCACTAACCACTAGTGACTCCGAGTTCCTGTTTATTAGCTGAAGTCTATATAAGTCATATAGACTACACTAATTAATCAATAATTAACCCATTATTATTTTTAATTTAAAATATTATATAATATATGTATATATAAATAATTATTTAAATACTAATTAGTCTCATATACACAACTGTATAAATAATATCTACCTAAGTATTTCACCAAATGATTTCAGACAACAGCCCTGATGGGTTTCCCTTCTTTAGTGGAGAGATAAATAAGGAGATATAAAGAAAAATAACAGTAAATACAAAGAAAGAGTGTTACGGGAGGCTTTTAACGAGAAGAAATGGAGAAAAACTCTCCTTATATGATGGCCACCAATTAGCTTAGAGTGTTGGCTATAAAAGCCTTGTCTTTGTTCATTTGTAAGAATCCCGGAGTAAAACCAAAACAAGTGTTTTGAGAGAAAGAAAAGAAATCTTCACTTGTGTCATGAGAGAGAAATTCTTTTGAGAGAAAAATCAAAAGAGAGTTTAACCACCAATATTTTTGTGAGATTATTATTACTACTTTTGTAATCCCATTAATTTATAATGGAAGATATTTTTGTTGTCTCATTGTGATTATACAAAGTGTGGGAAAAGATGAATCCTGGGATAATAAATTATCCGTTGGCCTTGTATTAGGTGATTTTATTTGGTATCTTTCCCAACAAGTGGTATCAGAGCTTCGGTTCATTACGCAATTTAACTTGTGTTATTCACAATGGAAGAGTCAATCTCGACGTCATCAGTAACAATGATTAAGTTAACCTCTTCAAACTACTCCATTTGGAAGCCCAGAATGGAGGACATCCTCTACTGCAAAGATCTATACCAGCCTTTGCAAAATAAAGGGACAAAGCCAAACGACAAGTCTGATGATGACTGGAATTTGATGAACATGAAAACTGTCGGGCAAATTCGACAATGGATAAATCAGAGTGTCTTTCATCATGTAGCGCAAGAAACAGTTGCGTACACGTTATGGACGAAATTAGAGTCCTTGTATGAAAGAAAGACGACCCAGAATAAAGCCTCTAATATTCGACGATTAGTGAACCTCAAGTATAAAGAGAGCCGAAGTGTTTCCGAACACTTGAGCGATTTTCAAGGATTGGTGAATCAACTCACCAATATGAAGATGGTGCTTGACGACGAATTGCAAGCATTGTTACTTCTCAGTTCCTTGCCAGACAATTAGGACACACTTGTGGTCTTATTAAGTAATTCAGCACCACAAGGTGTTCTAACGTTGGACATAGTAAAAGATAGCACGTTCAATGAAGAATCAAGAAGGAAGGAACAAGGAATGCCAACAGAGTCTGAGGTGCTTGTCACAGAGTATCGTGGAAGAAGCAACAACAGGAAGTTCAATACTAGAGACAAGTCAAGGGGCAAGTCAAGAGATAAGTTCAGAGGAAAATCGAGAACAAGAAGAGACGTAGAATTACTACTGTCACGAGAAAGGCCACATGAAGAGAGAATGCAGGAAGCTCAAAAGAGAGCAGCAAGAAAATGGTAATGTGAGTAACATAGCCGCTACCATTTTTCATGGAGATGAGGTAATCTTTGTTTGCGATGATGGTCATATTAATTTGACATCACAAGATATATGTTGGGTCATGGATTCCAGTGCATCATTTCATGTAACCTCACGAAGGGATTTCTTTACTTCCTATACAAGCGGTGATTTTGCTCATGTGAGAATGGGGAATGATAATAGATCCAATATTGTGGAAAAAGGAGATGTTTGCCTAGAAACAAACACCGGTTGTCGCCTAACATTGAAAGATGTGAGACATGTTCCTAACATGCGTCTCAATCTAATATCCACAGGCCTACTAGACGAAGAAGGCTATACTAGTGTGTTTGGGGATAGGAAATGGAAGCTAACACAAAGTTCCCTGGTGATAGCCTGAGGCAAGAAAGTAAGCACTCTTTATGTGATAGAAGCCAAAGTCAATAATGGGTGTGTTAATGCTCTCGGAGAAGACTCCTCAGTCGAGCTATGGCATAAACGGCTCGGACATATGAGTGAAAAGAGGCTTCAAATTCTAGCCAAAAGAGATACATTGGCAGGTGTGAAAGGATCGAAAATGTCTCTTAAGCCATGTACACATTGCTTGGCTGGAAAGCAACATAGAGCTTCATTCCGCTACAAGGCCCCACATAGAAGACCCAATGTTTTAGATTTGGTGCATTCTGATGTTTGTGGTCCAATGACCACTAGTACTCATGGAGGTGCAAGGTATTTTGTTACCTTTATTGATGACCACTCTAGGAAGGTTTGGGCGTATGCCCTCAAAACAAAAGGTCAGGTGTTTACAGTATTCAAACAGTTTCATGCTAGTGTTGAGCGAGAAACTGGTAGAAAATTAAAGTGTGCTCACACTGACAACGGAGGAGAATTTATGGGAGCTTTCAGACATTACTGCGTGAGTAATGGAATCCGACATGAACGATCTGTTCCAAAGACACCTCAGCACAATGGAGTGGCTCAGAAGATGAACAGAACTATTGTTGAAAGGGTGAGAACGATGTTATCTCATGCCAAGTTACCCAAGAGTTTTTGGGGTGAAGCTCTTATGACTGCAGTTGACTTGATCAACTTATCCCCTTCAGCTCCGTTGAATGGTGACGTTTCAAATAAGTTTTGGACCAATAAAGATGTATCCTACAACCATTTGAAGGTGTTCGGTTATAGAGTGTTTGTTCATATTCCAAAAGACGGAAGATCAAAACTCGACTCCAAGTCGAAGGAATGCATCTTCGTGGGATATGGAAATGAAGAATTTGGGTACAGGCTATGGGATCCTGTTGAGAAAAAGATTATTAGAAGCAGAGATGTTATCTTCTTTGAAGACTAGAATATTGAAGATATTCAAAAGGGTGTTAAGCCTATTAGTTCTAGAGAACATCCAATCAACTTGGAACCAGTTCCTTTTCCAGAGCTTTATGGGGGAGATGCAATAGAAGATATTGGAGATGCAGAAAATGAACCTCAAATTGATAACGATCCAACTGAAGAAGTAGCTGATGGTAACAGAAGCGGTGGTACTGATTATGAGGGTGGAGAACAGGATATTCAAGAGCTCCAGTTAAGAAGGTCGGTCAGGATACCTAAACCGCAAACCAAATATCCTGCAACGGAATATGTACTACTCATTGATGGGGGGAGAACCAGAGTCTTATAAAGAAGCTATAGTGGATGACCACAAAGGGGGAGTGGTTGAAAGCCATGCAAGAAGAAATGCAATCCTTGTATGAGAATCAGACCTGTGAGTTGGTAGAGTTACCAAAAGGTTAAAGAGCACTCAAAAACAAATGGGTATACAAGTTGAAAACTGAGGAGAATAACTCACGACCCATGTACAAGGCGAGATTAGTCGTGAAAGGCTTCAGTCAAAAGAAAGGTATTGACTTTGAAGAGATTTTTTCACCTGTGGTAAAGATGTCGTCCATCCGGGTAGTGCTTGGTCTGGCTGCAAGTTTGAATCTAGATGTGGAACAACTAGATGTGAAGACTGCATTTCTTCATGGTGATCTAGAAGAAGAGATTTACATGGAGCAGCCAGAAGGATTTAAAGTCAAAGGCAAAGAAAATCTAGTATGTCAGCTGAAGAAGAGTTTATATGAACTTAAGCAGGCACCGTGTCAATGGTACAAGAAATTTGACTCCTTCATGATTGAGCATGGATACCGAATGACTACTTCTGATCATTGTGTCTTTGTCAAGAGATTTCTTGATGGTGAGTTCATCATACTACTTTTGTATGTTGACAATATGTTGATCGTAGGACAAAATAGTGACAAGATCAGCAAGTTGAAGGAAGAAATGAAGAAGTCTTTTGCTATGAAAGACTTGGGACCCGTGAAGTATATTCTTGGTATGACCATCTTTTGTATTCGAAAGGAAGGAAAGCTGTGGTTATCACAAGAAAAATATATCGAGAAGGTATTGGAGCGGTTTCACATGGAGAAAGCAAAGCCAGTTGCTACTCCACTTGCTAGTCACTTTACGCTTAGCTCAAAGCAAAGTCCTACAAGTGAAACTGAAAAGGAGGAAATGCGCAAAGTGCCATATGCCTCAGCTGTTGGAAGCTTAATGTATGCAATGGTATGCACACGGCCAGACATAACACATGCAGTTGGTGTTGTTAGTAGATTCTTGTCTAAACCAGGAAAAGAGCATTGGAATGCTGTAAAGTGGATTTTAAGATATCTCTGAGGAACTTCCAAAATGAGTTTATGCTTTGGGAGTAGAAGACCTGAACTGATCAGCTACACAGATGCAGATATGGCTGGAGATATTGATTCCAGAAAATCTACTTCTGGATTCTTGATTACATTTTCAGGGGGAGCGGTATCGTGGCAATCAAAGCTACAAAAGTGTGTTGCTTTGTCTACCACAGAGGCAGAGTTCATTGCAATAACAGAAGCTTGCAAAGAAATGTTATGGATGAAACGTTTCTTGCATGAGTTAGGGCAAGAACAACAGAAGTACATTGTGCATTGTGATAGTCAGAGTGCAATCCACTTGAGCAAGAATTCGAGTTTTCACTCGAGGTCGAAGCACATCGATGTGAGATATCACTGGATACGTGATATATTGGAATCCAAGCAATTACAGCTTGAGAAAATTCATACCGATGACAATAGTTCAGATATGATGACAACGTCCTTACCTAAGGACAAGTACAATTTTTGCAGAAGAACGGCTGGACTGCTGGAGCCCTCTACCTAAATCGAGAGGGGGAGATTGATGGGTTTTCCTTCTTTAGTGGAGAGATAAAGAAAGAGATATAAAGAAAAATAATAGTAAATACAAAGAAAGAGTGTTACGGGAGACTTTTAAGGAGAAGAATCCCCGAGTAAACCCAAAACAAGTGTTTTGAGAGAAAGAAAAGAAATCTTCACTTGTGTGAGAGAGAAATTCTTTTGAGAGAAAAATAAAAAAAGAGTTTAGCCACCAATATTTTTGTGAGATTATTATTATTACTTTTGTAATCTCATTAATTTATAATAAAAATATTTTTATTATCTCATTGTTATTATATAAAGTATGAAAAAAGATAAATCCTGAAATAATAAATTATCCATTGACCTTGTATTAAGTGATTTTATTTAGTACCTTTCCCAATAAGCCCAACCCCCTATCATACTTGCTAAGTTATTTTTGGCATCCTCAAATGGGAAAATCCATTGGTTGTGAGTTGTGACAGATGCTTTGAACTTTGAAGTTTTAATGGCGGATAAGATGAAAGTTCTTTATTCAATGTCAAAAAGTTATGAAAGGATTGAAGAGTTATCTCTTGCCAAGACAACCTCGTGAATATCACTGTTATCTTGCCTCATATGATTGTTATGTGTTTTTATTTTTATTTTTTAGTTACACATTGTCATTATAACACTATATTTAAATAATAAATAAAAATATAAAAAAAAAATAAAAAAATAAATAACTTTTTTTATTTAAGAGTTTTAAAATATATGAAAAAAATAAAATATATAAATAATTATTTTTTTCTTTTCTACTCAAATATCAAACTTTTATTTCTCTCAAAATTAAGGTGGAATAGGGAGAACACATGGGTAATAAAATTTTGTTTCATTAATGAAATTTTTAAATAAAAAGAATAATAATTGTATTCTATTCTTTCTCTTTTCTTTATGGTTCATCATTACTTATTTAGTTTCATTTTATTAATAAAAAACACAAAAAAACAAAAATATTAAGCAATAATGATAATGGTTTATGTCTCTATAATTGTACAGTCTCATTATTCGTCTAACTTTTATAAGTAATTTTTTTTAACTCATTCATAAATTCATTTTGTATCTTACAAAAATATTATAATTACATACAAACTAATTTAATATTTTTTTACATTAATATATAATGTAAATATGATATATTTATAAAAATTATACACAAAATATTTTTCATAATTGTAATTACTTCTTTCAATCCCATCATTGTAGATATATTATCCTTAGTTGATAGAATTATTCGTGCGACTCTTGTTTTCGTTCGTAGAATCTTCACTAGAACTTGAACTAGTGATGATGAGGTCATAAGTCCCGCGAGGTTTGGAAGATGGTTCTGGGTGGTGCTTGGTGGTGGAGGATAGGCTATTGGTCTAATGGTTCTGGGTGGTGCCAAGTGGTGAGGTAAGGGTGGTGGTGGTGGTGGGGCTAAGGTGAGGGTGGTTGCTCGCCGGTGCTAGCAAACATCCTCGCCAGCGAGATAGGGCTCGAACAATGGTGGTGGCGGCAATTGCGACTGAGTTGGTTGGTTAGGGGTTGATGTCATTAACCTATTAAATAAGTAACCCACTTTCAATACATGTCATTAATCTAATCTTTACAACATAAAACGACTATGGTTAGATGATACACCACTAATCCATTGACCAAATAATTCATCTTAAATGCCACCAAGTTTTGCACATACTAGTCAAACTAATTTATACAAACCGTCATTGGTATTTCGATTGTCTGGTTAATTTAGGTTGGCAGTTACTTGTCATTTCTTGCCGTCTTGGTCTATAGTGGTGGGAATATTTCAACCACCCACCTCCATCCAAACACCGAAATAAAATAAATTAATAATAAGAGAAACCACCTTTTTCTATTATTAGAATACTAACCGTTGCTGAATTTTGAAACAATACGAAGGTCCATTTGTTATTCCAATTTTGCCTAATACGTAAAAGATAGAGAAATGATATCCGTGCCATTTTGGGAGGCCAAGAGGAAATTTTATTTGACATTTAAAAACATAGTAGGTTTGTGCCATTCTAAATAGAGTTGTATATAGTTGCATCTAAATTTTACCAACCCTACTTAGAGTCAATTTTGGTAGTGTTCTCGGCCAAATATAGCCGTAAAACAAAGAAAAAGCATTAAGACACAAGTTAATGTGGCTAATTCAGGGAAAGTAAATGAGATAGTATATATTATCTTATTATGGATTAATATTCTCTTATATTATTGAATAATATGAGAGAGTCATTTTAGAGAGATAAAGATACAATTTATTTTACATATAACTAATGAGTCCTATAACCAATTATGATAAATCTATACAATAAAAATTATGTCTATTTCTCTCTAATACAACCATCTTATTACATCATAAGATCATTTCTCATCTTATTGTACCTTTGAGGCTAAGCCCCCTATTTATAGAGGAATAAGAAGAGATTTCTTATTGTAATTGGACTTAAGCACCTCTACTTATGAAAAGATAATCTTTCAGTAGAATTATGAATTGTACGATAATGAATGACATTGATAAGAGTTTTCCTCTAATAGAGGTAGAGCACTTATAAGTACTGATGTCATCGGAGTCTTTGTAAATGTCTGGCTGACCACTGAAATAGTGAGCTGACTTATTTTATTGAGCCTCTAATGTTAGTATTGAAGAGCAGTGATAGTTAAATTCAAATACAGCCACATAATAGTTTTGCCAGAATTGTTTTGAAAAAATTCGAGTAACTACTATTATTCATCAAAATAATATAAGTTGGTAATCTAAACAGGTTTTCAAGTTGTAGATTATTTATATTTCCAAATTCAAGCTTGTAGAGATACTACTTTCAACAGTTTAGGTATTTCACATATTTTGCATTTATAAGATTTTGTGTTAAGAAAAGTGATTATTTTTTAAAAACTATAGGATCGAATTTAAGAGTTAACCTCACCCTAAACTTGTCACACGAACTATGCTCAAGTAGTCATGATAAATGATTTTATTAAGAGCAAACTAACAAGCACGTTGTCCAGGCCATTTGGTCTCTTTATCATCATAAACTATCAGTCGAATTAGATAACAGTACAGCAGTGTTCGAAAAGGGAATCTGATTCTCTAAACAATTGAAGAGGCTTGAATCACTTTAATCTATATATCCAGCAGTTTCCCTGCAATTGGAGAGAAACACAGACAACAAAGGTGGCTGATAATTGTTAACCATCCGAATTTCTGAACAACAACAAGTGCATCTATCTATTTCCTCTATGATGGAAAGCTAATTCTGATCAAGCACCACTTTTAGCTTTTGGATCATCTCCAAGGCCTGAGTGCTTTGCCACTAACCACTAGTGACTCCGAGTTCCTGTTTATTAGCTGAAGTCTATATAAGTCATATAGACTACACTAATTAATCAATAATTAACACATTATTATTTTTAATATAAAATATTATATAATATATGTAATATAAATAATTATTTAAATACTAATTAGTCTCATATACACAACTGTATAAATAAAATCTACCTAAGTATTTCACCGAATGATTTCAGACAACAGCCCCACCCCGTCATACTTGCTAAGTTATTTTTGGCATCCTCAAATGGGAAAATCTATTGGTTGTAAGTTGTGACAGATGCTTTGAACTTTGAAGTTTTAATGGCGTATAAGATGAAAGTTCTTTATTCAATGTCAAAAAGTTATGAAAGGATTGAAGAGTTATCTCTTGCTAAGACAACCTCGTGAATATCACTGTTATCTTGCCTCATATGATTGTTATGTGTTTTTCTTTTTCTTTTTTTTGAGCTACACATATATTTAGATAATAAGTAATAAAAAAATATAAAAAATATAAAAATATAAATAATTTTTTTATTTAAAATTTTAAAATATACGAAAAGAAATAGAACATATAGAGAATTATTTTATCTTTTTTCTCAAATATTTAACTTTTATTTCTCTTAAAATTGAAATGAAATAGGGAGAACACATGAATAATAAAATTATGTTTCGTTAATAAAATTTTCAAATAAAGAGAATAGTAATCGTAATAAATTTCTTTAGTCCATCATTACTTATTTCATTTCGTTCATTAATAAAAAAAAAAAAAAAACAAAAATATTAAACAATAATGATAATGGTTTATGCCTCTATAATTGTACAATCTCATTATTCATGTAACTTTTATAAATTTAATTTTTTTAACTTATTTACAAACTCATTTTGTATCTTAAAAAATATTACAATTACATATAAATTAATTTAATATTTTTTACATTAATATATAATGTAAATATGATATATTTATAAAAATTATACACAAAATATTTTTCATAATTGTAATTACTTCTTTCAATCCCATCATTGTAGATATATTATGCTTAGTTGATAGAATTATTCGTACGACTCTTGTTTTTGTTCGCAGAATCTTCACTAGAACTTGAACTACTTTCAGATTCAAAAGCTTAAACATGGTCAATTCCATTCCATTACCTCGACTACTACTTTTTATCGCATAATTTATCCTCAACAGTTGACAGAACCACCTTTTCACATGGCATTATTTGCTTCATATTCGTGGATGCATCTCCTCTTTCTGCTACTGCTTCTTACCTAAAGTCATCATACTATGAATGCTACATTGATATGGATAATGCAATCAACACAAAAAAACAAGGTCACAAAAAAGCATCTTTCAATTCACACATTTGTCTTCTTTTTTTTTTTTTAATATACTTCATTTTTATTATTAAATTTATGTAATATTAAAAAAAATAATGTTTATACATTGTTTTTCATATTATTTTTTAATAATTATAATTAAGTAAAAGAAAATAATAAAAAAGATAATATGATTAATAATATGAGAAATAATATAAAAAATAAATAAAAAATATTGAAAAAAAACATAATTAGAGTGCGCATGAAGTATTAATAATTATCCTTCAATATTTGATATAAAACCACAATCAGCACCTGTACTTGCTAACACATTGACATGAGGTCATTGTCCTATCAAAGCGTATACAAAGTGAAAATGATAGTATACCTCATTAAGTTTTCAACTTCATCACACAGCTTACGAATAAGAAAAATGAAAAGCCGAACAGTATACTAAGAAAAAATCAACATGAGGTTACTCAAACGCGTAGGCCATAATACAAAGCACCTCCTGTCACTGATTATTAGCTTGTTTGACCATGATTTGCAAAGGATGATCTATTGATATGAATTCACTTGATATATATTTTTTAATGTCATCCTTGCACTTCCATATTCCTTTTAAGATGAACATTGCAAATCCAATGTAAAGCATATACGCTTGAGGTGGAAGTACATTCACATGCACTAAGGAAGAATTATAACATATTTCTAGAATAGAAGAATTTTTACAATTGATTTAAGGTATTTTTTAAAAAAATTTATGTGAATAGTATTTCGCTACTTATTTATTTTAAATAAAACCTCAAATTTAAATTTTATAAATGAAAAATATTAATGTTAAGAAAAATTTATATATTTTTAATTCGATCCAACTCCATTCCTAATTAATTAGGGTCTAATATAATTTTTAGATTTGAGAGAATTTATACCAAAAAATTTATGTGACTATATTTAAAATTAATTATAAATATATTATTGAAACATTTATTTATTGGTACTTGAGCATTATATAACCATAAGAGTCACGAGGGTTGAATTTCTGTCAGTAATTCTTCATTAGTGTGTTGCAATGCGTTTTACTTAATTTAAGCAAGCTATCTGTTCATTAATTGTTTTCTAAATCTATCAAACAAAATTATCATAATGGATATATTTACGAGTCACGAGCGTTGATTTTCTATCAGTAATTCTTCGTTAGTGTGTTGCAAAGCGTTTTAATTAATTAAGCAATCTATCTGTTCATTAATTGATATACAATGTTGCAGCACAAGGAAAACAATATTCTAAAGTAGCACAAAAAACTCGTGAGCTCTCTAGATGCATTTGCAGTTTTGCATAGCTCTTGCATTTTAATTTTTTTTATTAAAAAATTACTTGCAACATATGCATGCTTCTCAAAATTTGAGAGTTTACTAATTTGAATAATAATGTGGACATTATAAAAAATAATGTTAAATCAAGGGGCATATGTTACATTTTATAATTAAATAATTAAATTATGATAAGTTTGTAATAGCTGTATTTATCTCACGTTTGTCTTACGAAATTTCCTTATATTTCTAAGCATGAAACTGATTGTTAGTCGGGATACTAATCGGTCTCTTTATTTAAACAATAATTGGTACTTTCTTACAATTCAAACCTCTTACATTACAAACTTCAATTTGCTTGCCACCTTAGTTAAAAAATTATTAGTTATACACGTCACACAATTATATAATGGTATGTTTGTAATTTCTGTTGCAAGAAGTATTAATCCCTTTAATTTTGTCACATCTCAATTGTCCGAAGTGGCAGAGTTAATGGTGCACCACACCCTTCTCAATTGTGTTCGCACGACCGAAGCCCTGCCACAAGAAAATCCAGCACAGCAAATAAACAACGAGAAAACGAAAAGAAAATCACAAGAAATAAAAACGACCAATGACGGAAGAAGGAAACAAAGAAAAGAAACCCCGAATAAAACGAATTGAAAACAAAAATAATGCTTTTGCACGTTACTTGTAAGATAACATGTGCGTAAAAAATAATGTAAAATAATATCTATATATATTTTTTAAAATATTTTTAATTTAATAAATGAGAGATTAAATATTTAAATAAAGAGTTTGTTAAAGAATATTATTTTTATATATATAAATTTTAACATTAAATTTAAAATTATATACTTAAAATTTTTAATCTTTTCTACTTAAATTAACACACACACTGTAAGATAAAATGTATATAAATCTATATATCTGAGCGTTGTTCAAAACAAAAAAAAATAGCACATAAGAGTAAAAATAAAAAGAAGGGATAAGTGCAGTGTTAATAAAGAAAAGGATAATTATTATGAGAAACTCCTGATCGTAATAAGTGGAGGAGTTAATCTGACTAGTCTTAAGAAAGAACATGTGAAGATAGCTTTAGGGGGAAAAAAACAAGCTGTGTTTTCGATTCAGACCACGGAGGAGAGACACGGAGGGAGTGAGAGAGAGAAGAGCATTCGCGTACAGAAAAGACGCCAAACAACAACATCACTCTACTTCTGCCACTATCACTCTTTCTGCACTACTCCTTCCTTCCTCTTCAGTTCCCACTCCAATTTTCAGGATCCCACTCTCTCACCCATTCCACAATTTTGAAGACCCACCTTTGTTCTTCAAAATGGCCTCCTCAGCAAGCAGAGCAGCAAATAGTAATACCCTCCCTCAACGACAACAACAACAGCAACATCAACAACTTGACACTTCAACAACAAAGCGAACAACCACCCACACCGACTCCATCAGCAAAGCAATCGCCCAGTACACAGAAGACGCCCGCCTCCACGCCGTCTTCGAACAATCCGGCGAGTCCGGCAAGTCCTTCGACTACTCCCAGTCCATCCGCGTCACCGGAACCGCCGGCGAATCCGTCCCGGAACAGCAGATCACAACCTACCTAGTGAAGATTCAGCGCGGCGGCTCCATCCAACCTTTCGGGTGCATGATCGCCGTCGACGAACCCTCCTTCCGCGTCCTGGCTTACTCCGACAACGCACGTGACATGCTCGGCATCACCCCACAGTCCGTCCCAAACCTGGAGAGGGCGGAGACCTTATCAATTGGAGCCGACGTACGCGCCCTCTTCACCCCTTCCAGCGCCCTCTTGCTCGAGAAGGCCTTCGGGGCGCGTGAAATCACCCTCCTCAACCCAATTTGGATCCATTCTAAAAACTCCGGCAAGCCCTTTTATGGAATTTTGCACCGGATTGATGTGGGGATCGTTATCGATTTAGAGCCGGCGAGAAGTGAAGACCCTGCACTGTCCATTGCTGGTGCAGTGCAGAGTCAGAAGCTTGCGGTGCGTGCTATTTCTCAGTTGCAATCACTTCCTGGTGGTGATGTTAAGGTTCTTTGTGACACTGTTGTTGAGAGTGTTAGGGAACTTACTGGGTATGATAGGGTGATGGTGTATAAGTTTCATGAGGATGAACACGGTGAGGTTGTTTCTGAGAGTAAGAGGCCTGATTTGGAGCCTTATATTGGTTTGCATTACCCTGCCACGGATATACCACAAGCTTCGCGGTTTTTGTTTAAGCAGAATAGGGTGAGGATGATTGTGGATTGCCATGCTTCTCCTGTGAGGGTGGTTCAGGATGAGGCTCTTATGCAGCCTCTTTGTTTGGTTGGATCCACGCTGCGTGCTCCGCACGGTTGTCATGCTCAGTATATGGCCAATATGGGCTCCATTGCATCGTTGGCGATGGCGGTTATAATCAATGCCAATGGGAATGATGAAGAAGCTGTTGGGGGCCGTAGCTCAATGAGGTTGTGGGGTTTGGTTGTTTGCCATCATACTTCTGCTAGGTGTATTCCTTTTCCCTTACGGTATGCTTGTGAATTTCTGATGCAGGCCTTTGGGTTGCAACTGAATATGGAACTTCAATTGGCAACACAGTCATTGGAGAAACGAGTTTTGAGGACACAGACTCTATTGTGTGACATGCTTCTTAGGGACTCTCCTACTGGCATTGTTACTCAGAGTCCTAGCATTATGGACTTGGTGAAATGTGATGGAGCAGCTCTTTACTACCAGGGAAATTACTATCCATTAGGTGTCACCCCAACTGAGTCTCAGATAAGGGACATCATAGAGTGGTTGTTGGCCTTCCATGGAGATTCAACAGGTTTAAGTACTGATAGTCTGGCTGATGCTGGCTATCCTGGGGCTGCCTCGCTTGGGGATGCAGTTTGCGGGATGGCTGTGGCTTATATCACGGAAAAGGATTTTCTTTTTTGGTTCAGATCCCACACAGCAAAAGAGATCAAATGGGGTGGTGCAAAGCATCACCCGGAGGATAAGGATGATGGACAGAGAATGCATCCTCGTTCTTCGTTTAAGGCATTTTTAGAAGTGGTCAAAAGCCGTAGTTTGCCGTGGGAGAATGCAGAAATGGATGCAATTCACTCTTTGCAGCTTATTCTGCGGGACTCGTTTAGAGATGCTGAGCATAGCAATTCTAAGGCTGTTGTACATTCCCATTTGTCGGAGCTAGAGTTGCAAGGGGTAGATGAACTAAGTTCTGTGGCTAGAGAAATGGTTAGATTGATAGAAACTGCCACTGCTCCCATATTTGCTGTTGATGTTGATGGCTGCATAAATGGGTGGAATGCAAAGGTTTCAGAATTGACCGGACTCCCTGTTGAGGAGGCTATGGGGAAGTCCTTGGTTCATGATCTTGTGTATAAGGAGTCTGAAGAAACTGTAGACAGGCTTCTTTCTCGTGCTTTAAGAGGTAGTCTTTCTAAAACTCTGGTTTTCTGACCAATTCATTAAGTTTATTTGGTAGGAGAACTCTGACTAAACCACTAGGATGGGCATGTCAATCTTACCTTTTTTTGTTTGCCAAAGTTCTAGTTGTAAACATGATGGCTAGAAGTTTAGTAGAATACATGATACTTTAATACACAGTCAACTGGAAAGCAATAGTTTCTTGCAAGATAAATAACTACCTTTTCCAAATTCCAAGCACAAATTAATGGATGCACAATCACGCAATTAATAGTTGTGTCATTTGTAATTCAATAATGTCTGCAATGTGGGCATAGATTTCAACTGTGTAACAATGCAAAGCTTTATTAGGGGGGGGGGGGGGGGAAGAGGAAAAGAAAAACATTAATGGTCCAATCCAATGTCATCCTCTGTTAATTAGCAGTCATGTCATTCAGACATTTAGGGTCTGCTTGGTTTGAGTAGCTGGAAAGTGGGAAGGTGAAAAATTTGGGATGAAAATCACTTTACACTTGCTTGGTATATGTTGGAAAATAAAATGTACTCATTTTTCACTTTGGAGTTTGGACCCTAACTTTAGTTGGAAACCATTTTCACTACATCATCTATTTTCCACTTTCCTACTTTCCGCCTACTCAACAAAGCAGACCCTATGTCATTGAGCTTAGAAGTAAACTGCTACCTACTGCTATAGACTATCTAGTTTGGCTTTAGAAAAGATAATTGGTTGTACAATGACATAACTTGAATTTAATTAGTACAGGTGAAGAAGATAAGAATGTTGAGATAAAAATGAGGACGTTTGGCCCAGAACATCAAAATAAGGCAGTTTTTGTAGTGGTGAATGCTTGCTCCAGCAAGGATTATACAAATAATGTAGTTGGAGTATGCTTTGTTGGTCAGGATGTTACAGGTCAAAAAGTAGTAATGGACAAATTCATTAACATACAAGGTGACTACAAGGCTATTGTACATAGTCCAAATCCATTGATCCCTCCCATTTTTGCATCGGATGATAACACATGTTGCTTAGAGTGGAACACTGCCATGGAAAAGCTTACTGGTTGGGGCCGTGCTGATGTCATTGGAAAAATGCTAGTGGGAGAGGTTTTTGGTAGTTGCTGTCAATTGAAGGGTTCAGATGCTATAACAAAGTTCATGATTGTCTTGCACAATGCTCTTGGTGGACAAGATACAGATAAATTCCCTTTTTCATTTCTTGACCGGCATGGAAAATATGTGCAAGCTTTCTTGACTGCAAATAAGAGGGTTAACATGGATGGTCAGATCATTGGGGCTTTTTGCTTTTTGCAAATTGTGAGTCCTGAACTTCAACAGGCTCTGAAAGTCCAGAGACAACAGGAGAAGACTTGCTTTGCTAGGATGAAAGAGTTAGCTTATATTTGTCAAGAAGTAAAGAATCCTTTGAGTGGCATACGCTTTACAAAATCTCTTTTGGAGGCTACAGGCTTGACTGATGAACAAAAGCAGTTTCTTGAGACTAGTGCTGCTTGTGAGAAGCAAATGTTAAATATAATACGGGATGTCGATCTGGAAAGCATTGAGGATGGGTGAGATTTCTGAGCAATTATTTAAAATCTTTTGGTTTTCCTGGAAGACAATGTTAGAGTTATAAAATTTGGGTATTATAAATCCAACATCCCTTGCGTGAAACCCTACTAGGCTTGAAATGTGATGAATTACAGACTCGCAATTCAAAGCTGTCTTGTATTGAAATGTAATAGCTGAAGTTTTTAAAACAAGTGGAACTTTGACATGGCATTAGGGTACCAAGTTGTCCAAAGGTTCAATCTTGTTGCTCCACAGTCCAGTAATAAAAATGTCACTGTAAACTGTAATTTTGCGTCTACCTAGATAACTTTGATTTATGAGTCTGATATCCATACACATTTCAGGCCTTGCAGGCTTTCACGTCAGGGCTGTTGGATTTATAAAAGCTATTCTTAGGCCCTTGCTTAGTAGTTAAGCTAAAAGGTCAACTGCCTTTTTCACATGTGATATGATTCATGAAGGCATGCTATTATGCTAATTGTAGATTGAATATGCATTTGTGAATCAGGATATTTGTTGGTTTTATGTCAAATTAACTTCTCTAGTGTTGCTAAAAATGTTAATCTGGTATGGTTATTAAGTCCACTAGATAGTGAGTGTGTGTGTGTATTTCATAATAAGATAGTCCTGATACTATTAGATAATACTGACTGTTTGATGCAGAGGAATGAAAACATGAGAATTGCTTTATATCCGATAATGATGGGAAGAAATAACTAGTAGACAAATACCTTAAGTTCTCTAGAATCTAGGCATAGCATGTTGTTATCTACTACTGTAACATATCCAAATCTCCCAACTTTTAGTGCATAGTTTTGCGGATCATAACAAGATGAAGCTCTAATCATGTAGCTTTCTTTCATTTTCATGTTATTCATTCTAACGGAGATTAAAAAAAAGTCTCATATAGTTTACGATGCTTTTTAGAATTTGCAAGCATTCTGTCATTATGATGCTATTGTCCCCTGCTCCTCCTCTGCCCCTCCCCCCCTCCTTTCTCAAATTTTTTTTAAAAAAAAAAAGGTGTGAAGATTAACTTAATGCAGCAACTCCAAAGTAGTTGTTTTAGAACCTCTTTTCCTGATTGGCTTTGTCCATATCTATGTTTTATCAGTAAGCCATGAAGTTTTGTGATGTTTTTGCTTTGATCTGATAACATACAGCAGCATCTGTTGTCTCTTGGATTCTAGTATACCTTGATTATCAGTAGTTTGTCAAATGCCCTTGTTTTATATGTTTGTCCATGATGTGGATCAATTTCACTTGTCTCTATGTTGCTCTTAAATAGACTAACTCAGACAAAGCACACGTCAATCATGTAAACATGTACACTGCCCTCTTGCGAGGATATGTAAATTTGGGGAATTGTACTTATCATGTGAATATCAAATATCAATTCTATCTCGCTATACCATGCTATGATAGTGGGTTGATACTTTCATGTTTTACAGCTTTTGGTAGTTAGCTTTAGTATGCTTACTCGCTTTAATGTCCTTCTAAACTTACTGCTTCAACTTTCTCTTGGAGTTAGGTCCATGGAGCTTGAGAAAGGGGAATTCTTGCTTGGGAATGTCATAAATGCAGTTGTTAGCCAAGTAATGTTATTGCTAAGAGAAAGAAATTTACAGTTGATTCGTGATATTCCTGAAGAAATCAAGACATTGGCTCTTTATGGTGATCAATTGAGGATTCAACAAGTCTTGGCTGATTTCTTATTGAATATGGTGCGCTACGCACCATCTCCAGATGGTTGGGTAGAGATTCATGTATGTCCAAGAGTAAAACAAATTTCTGATGGACTTACTCTTCTCCATGCTGAATTTAGGTATGGTGGCATGATCTTCAAGTCATTTAATTATTTCATTCCTTAATGAATGTTACAGATGATAATGCCAACCTTGATTTATAAGCCTCAGGTTTAAATTCTGTCTTCACATGATAATGTGATATTTGAATATTGAGAACCTGCGTATATTGCTGTCCTAAAATCTAATTTTCCCATCTGAACTCATCCCTCAAAAGAAGAAAGGCACCAACACTTTTTGAGTAACCGTATAATGACTAATAAATTTTGGGTTACTGAATAAACCTTCCCTGTGCTTACAGTCCTCTGTGCTTTATGATGGGAGACCCTAAAAGGAGGTGTTTTATTGACTTCCCTTATGATCTCTTGACATTCCACTTAATTTCTTGTAAAGAGATTACGTAAAAGAAGAAAAAAAAATTTTTATCCGATATCCAAAAAGAAAAAGAAAAATTGCAAATGCTTGTTATTAGCTAAATGCATTGTATTATTCCAATTCTTATATGTATAAATTTAGTCACTTGGAATTTACTGCTAAAATGATGGTACTTTTCTATCTATTTAATTTCACTTAGCTATTATTTTCAAGTGGATACTATTTGAGTAATTGTGTTTTATTTTAATTATTGTGAAGGATGGTATGTCCTGGTGAAGGTCTTCCTCCTGAATTGATTCAAGACATGTTCCATAGCAGTCAGTGGGTCACTCAAGAAGGGTTAGGGTTGAGCATGAGCAGGAAGATTCTAAAGTTAATGAATGGTGAAGTCCAATATATTAGGGAGGCAGAACGGTGCTACTTCTTTGTTCTTCTTGAACTACCCATGACACGGAGAAGCTCTACAAGTGTTAACTAGGTATTTTGAAACTGTAAAATTAAAGCCCAGGCACCACCACTCATGTTGACCATTAGATAGTTCGTTGTCATATACTCAGATTATGCCCACCTAACAAGGCAATTTAAGGGACAAGTATTTGAACAAGCTGATTTGGCCGGTTATCCCAGTCACATGTAATTCTACCAAGTTGGATTGTTATTTTGCACCCTGACAAAACTTGTTCGGTACAGCAGGAGTGGCTAGCTTAATTTGTAGCTAAATGTAACCTTAAATCTTACTGATAAGGTAATGGCAGAGTAGATGAAATGCTGTGTCGCCAATATGTGTACATCTTCATGTTCAAGTGGGTGTCCTGCGCAATTTTTCAAGCAAATGCTTACATCATTAGCAGCTGCAGTGGACTCCACTACATGGTTAGATTGAACTGCATCCATCTCCTGCCTTTGTTCTCTGTTCTGAAAGTAACTGCTAACATGTGTTTCCAAGTTTGCAAATAATTGTAAAATCTTTGTCTACAACAAGGTTTGCTCTCTGCAATGTTGTTCTTCTAATTCCCACCTTATTTTTTCACCATTGCATGTACATCCCTTCCTTCTCTGTAATAAAAGCTGGGTTGTCCTGTATTTTCCGGAACTTCATGAACACTAGCCTTTTTTGAATAAAAAAAATGAATATGCACCTCTCTCTTTCTTTATCTGTGTGTGTGTGTGTGTGTGTGTGTGTGTGTGTGTGTTTGTGTCTTTGCAGATTTATTTTATTCCTCATCACACATTAACAGTTGAACTAGTCACAACTGCCAGTTCAGAAAGCACCAGGTAGTGAATGTTCTCTTAGAGAACTCCAAAGCAAATGTTGATTAATGGATGGTTTGATGAGCTTCATAGCTTGTGTAGTTTTTGTTCTTGAGTTCACCATTCAAACATCACAAGTAGGAGAGTCATTTATTTTTATTGTCCATCTGAATTATATATTATATGAAAGGATAAGAAAGTTCAACAATGATCCAAAATGTCATCAAGGTTAGGCATTCTCCTTGTAGGGGAAACACCTAACAATCACTACATTATGGAACAGCAAAACATAACTTCCTTCTAGGAAGAACTTGTACAAAAGGTCTTGTTAACATCTCGGCAAAATGCAAGGTCCTTAGGGACTGCCATGCCATTCTTGTCCTATGACAATGTTCGTGTTAAGAACTGCGGGCACTCCAAATACAGGTCGGTAACTTTGTGTTTTAATGCATGTTTGGCCAACATGTCAGCAGCTGCATTGACCTCTCTAAGTATGAACGGAACTGTTTGCTAGGTTCCTGGTGTCTTGGATAGATTACTGTCCTCTGAGGTGAGAATTGGTTGTACTTCTGTGGACTAAAAGTCTTACAATTGCAGAGTCAATTTTCATCAATGTATTTCCTTATTACAAGAGTCTTCTTACCCATGACTAAAGCCCAAGCTTCTTCTAGGTTGTTAGTAGCATCTCCAATGTATACATTATAAGACTGAGAGAACTTGCCTTGATGATATCTGAAAATGACTTCTATTCCAGCTGACACTGTAGCACTTTGAAAAGCACCATCAATGGTTAGGTTTATAGAACTTGCTTTTTTCATACCATGCAGCACTATGGAGAGCTTCTGCCATAACTTTCTCTGGTTGTAGTGGAATTAATTATTTTGTTTTAAGAAAAGTTGTACTGCATTACCACACAATCGAATTTCTTGAAACTATGTGGCCAAATATTGCCAGAGAAGTTGCTTTACAATTGTGCGCCACCACCAGTTGCTCCCTTAAAAAAGATATTCGATTAAGTTATTTTTTTCTTTGCTTCTGACAGACTGACACTGAAGTCAGAGCAATGAATAGATATACATGGCAATTACTGGATAACAATTTAGTGCTTCTTAACATTTTTTAAACATCATATTTTACATAAATTTTTATACAAATTTGTGTAAATGCCAAATTTTATTGTACAAAATATGATTAAAGACTACTTCTAGAATAGATTATAAAATTAGTGAATAATTATATTAAATCTCTTTTATCGTTTATTTTTTGTGTGTACACATGAATGCCTTATGATTATAAAATAAAATTATTTTATGCTTTTATTTATGTTTTTGTTAATAAAGATATTTATAGTGTATTTATCCACTATGATTCTATAAGGTATTGCAGAATTGGTCATAATTAAATATATTGTTAAATTGCTAATGGAGGACGGTGAATCATTACCAGGCGTTTTATAATTCCAGCCTTTGATTAGACTGAAGAAGTAAATTAATTCATATGCATACAAATTGATTCAAGCATCACAGCACTAAAAATATGGTCTTTCTGGTTTGCATTATCTGCTCATACAAAGGGCATGACCGATCACAGTAGATAACGATGACCGTAGGGCCAATTACCATTCTTTTTCTCAGTGAGTGGCACTCTTTGTTTCACCAGCAAGGCAAACTTAAAGCAATGCAACTCTCACTTTATTTCCCTTTAAATATGAATATATAATATATTATCTCCGAATGGCGTAAAATAGCCACATTCCATTATCTGCATTGACTATTTTAAGTAATGTTTTAAAAATCGATCTAGATATTGAACTAGTAAAATCTCTAGATCATAGTTTAATTAGTTTAACAAATTAAATATATTAAATTATAGTAAAATTAAATAATGTTCAAATTGAAAATATAATTGATTTACAATCTAACTGATTTTTCGGGCCAATCCAATTTCTAAGAACGTGTTTGGAAACCCGTTAGGTCACCAAACTTGCTTTTAAAATTCTTGAACGACGTAAACAGCATGTTTGGATGTCTTCAATTCAGTTTTCTTCAACAGAATTTTAAGCCAAACGTACGTTGGCTGAAAGGCAACAAAGTGCATGTTTGGTATGGCTTTTGATTAGCTTTTTTTGGGAAAAAAGTTGTTGTAATTTTAATCATTTGATAAAATTACTTTCTACTTCAACGTAAAATAAAAGTTTTTAAAGTATTTTTATAATCTTTGAAGATTGCAGATCATTCTTACAATATTAAATACTATTTTGTCCTCAATTAAATAATTTTTTTAATCATTTTATATTATTTTAGTAATTTAATGCATAAAAGTGATTTTTTTTATATCATCAAACGAATCAGTTAACTTAAAATCACTTTACAAATAATGCGTCCAAACATTTTGAATCAATTATAATCGATTATAACAAAAAGCTTTTATACTAATCGATTAAAAATCAAATTTTTTACAAATTTATAAACACACCCAAAATGTTGCTTTTGCATTAAAGTTGGTATTTCTAACTCACTTTTGAGATAAAAATTTTCAAACATAAATTAAATTACTGTAAACTCACTTTTAACTAAATTTAAGTTTATAAACACACTTTCAATTAAATTTAAATTTATCAACTGTAATCCAAACACACTAAAACATTGCTTTGAAGTTTCAAGTGTCCCTAACTTCTGTGCGCCCTCGTCCCCCTTGAATTTTGAACATTCTTATACTTTCTACTGGGGTTATATACAGCAGATCATACAAAATTGCTTGGAAGTTCGTATTCATTATTTTATGAGATTTTGTATTTCAATGTTCTCTCTGTAGTGGGTCTTTAAAAATAATTTTTTTTCAAAATACTTCATATAACAAAATAATGAACATTATTTTAGAGTGAATAATAATGATGGCTTTATTATTATATTTTAACAAATCAATCACGTTTCATAATACTACAATACTAGCTGTCAAAACGGGTTCAACCCGTCGGGTTAATCCGTCAACCCGTTATTTTTTTGCAGGTTGAGTTCAATGATTGAATCCATATTTTTTTTAACTTGCATAACCCGCAAAAGTTAAGCGGGGTATGGGATGATTGATTACTCATGGTTGACTTTTTTTTTTTAAATGATAAGTAATACTATAAATAAAAATTCTTTGATGTTATATAATTTATATTTAATATTTAATTAGACTATTTTAAAAATTATATTTTAGATATGTGATTTGTAATTTTTTACCATTATTATTTATTATTTTTTATAGTATTTATTAATTTTTTATATAATTTTTTTATTTTTTAGACGGATTAAGTTTGGTTGACTCACCAACTCATTTATTTTTTCTCATTTTATCTTTTATATGGTAACTCGCTAACTTACGCTTTAAAGCGAGATGGGTTAATTCTTCTAACCCATTTTTAAAATGGCCAACTTTACCTGCCGTCGCATTTTAGCGGGTTGAAGCGGGTCGAGTGGGTTGGACGGATTGACGCCATTTTATCAGCTCTCAATAGTAACATTTTTATAGTAATTATTTTAATTAATTTTTAAATATTTAAAAAACTAAAGAAAAATGACAAAATCCCAAGTCCTAATAGCACAAAAGTAATATACAATATAATCGCAAAAATAATCATCTGAAAAAAAAAATTAGTACGTTTAACTTCTATTTATATCTTTTAAAGTGCATTATAATTTTTAAATATAAATCGCTATATTCTAAATAAAAAAAATATAAATCGCTATATTGTCTGCAAAAAATAAAATAAAATGGTTGAAAAATACAATATATATAAGATGGGGACGTCAACGGTGAGAATAGAGGAAAGGTTTACACGTGAAAACAAATGAGAAGAGATAAAATTTAATGTGTGGTTGTCTCAATTCATGTGATGCAATAATGTGAATTGCACTACATCAATATATATATATGATAAAAATAATAATATTTTGATTAGTTTGAAAATATATTATTTCAATAAATAATTTAAAGAATTATAAGAACAAGCTTCATACGTGGCCCAAGTTCTGCTACATGAACATGCGTAGAAAAATCAACCATTAGATCTCAACCAACCAAATGGTAAAAAAGAAAAAGGAATCGATCATTTCGAAACATTAATTTATTTTTTAGTTTTATTTTAGGGATGAGAGAAACACGGGTCCAACCCTTTTTTTGGTATAATTCTTTTCTGATAGTAGTTAGACAAACTCAAACTATATAAGTGATTAAAAAAATGATGTAATTAATGATATAAAATAAAAAATGATGTAAAAAAAATGTGATAGAAAATTTATAGTTATTAATATAGATAGCATTAATGCAACAAAATTCTAATTTTCCTTCTGACACGTTTGCCCTTTGAAATTAGCTTTAGTTAAATGGCGGATAAATCTCTTTTAGCTTATACATCATCATCATTAATAAATTTTATAAATTTTAATAAAATGAAAGAAAAAACAAAAGATTTGGGTTCTCGGACAAAATAATAAATGACTAAATTCCCTTGCGTTGCATGGCCTATACGACATGAGTTTTTCATTTTTTTAGCCTATAAATTGAATAAATAAATAAACAAATGAATGTAACCTAAAAAATGGGAAAAATAAACAATGTTATATAATTATTATTATATTTATATATAAAATTAATATTTATAATCCCTCTGTCCTTTTATAATTATCTTTTAAAATTTTTATATAAAGATTAAAAATTAAATTAAATAACTTTATATACAAAAATATATAATATAATATAATTAAACTACTTTTTTCTCCTTTTATTTATTCTTTTCATTGATCTCACGTTATATAATAAATTCTCTCTTTATTAAGAAGAATTGCCCTAAAAAGGCAATAAAATTAATACTGGGAGGGACGTGAGGATTTTTAGCTGCACTTCTCCTAATCTCGCCGCCTCTCTTATACTTGAATACTTCTTTCCATTAATACTCCTAATGGAAAAAGCAACAACAGATAAAGATTTCCCCTAGGAGTTGCTTGAAAACTCAGTTAACCATTTTAATTTTTCAAACTAAAATTTCAATCCTTTTTCAATATGAGAAAGTTTTCTTCCGCCAAAATTTTCAGTCTAGAATAATAAACATTCATAATTTCCCACCAATAGTTGTTCTATAAAATAAGACTTAGCTCTCTTATTTTTAAAGGTCCAAACAAATATGGCTACATGAGAAAGTCATCAAATTCCAGATCTTAATCATCCATTGAAACTTATTTGGAAGTTCATTTGACAAAGCTTTCATGGAGTCTTCATCATCCATTGAATCTTCAACTCTCACCAAATTTTCTTCAACTCTCTCCTTTTTCTCTTTAACTTTCTCCATTTTTCTTTTTATAATATCTAATGCAAAGAAAATATGTAATGTTATGCTACACTCATTAGTGGGTTTTGGGAAACGAAAGAAATGGACAGTGACTTTACTATTAGTTGATGGTTGGTTGATATTTAGTGTAAGTACATGTTTGGAAACACTTAAGATTAGTTTTTTTCAGTTTTTTTTGAAAAAAAAAATATTTTAACAGTGTTATAATATGTTTGATAAAATTAGCTCAAATTTTTACACGAAATTCAATATATTATAAAAAAAACTTTAAATTTTTTTTCATAATGCTGAAGATTAAAACTTATAATTCTTACTTATAGATTATTTCTTACACTTTGATATATAAATATCATTTTGTCTTTAATCAAATAATTTTTTTAATTATTTTATATTTATTTTAACAATTTAATACATAAAAGTGATTCTTTTTTATACTATCCAAACAAAACAAATTAATTTAAAATTACTTTTCAAAGAAATATATCCAAACATAAAAGCTGATTCAATTATAATTGATTATAATAAAATTTTTTATACAATAATCGATTATTAAAATAATTAAATTTTTACAAATATCTTAAATATATACTAAATCTAACAAGTGTTGCAGAGAGATTTTAGAAAATGGTAAAAGGTAATTAATAGTGAAATTATTGAGTTTAGTTGAGATAAAGATAATGTTAAAAAAATCTATCAATGCTTTTTTAATATTATAAATGATAGATAATTTGAGACAAATCAAAATTTTTAAAAAGATAATTATAATGAGATGGAGGGAGTATTAACATTATATTAAATTTGTATATGAATTTATATATAATGTAAGAATTTCACATATGATATGTTTCTATTTCTTTTAAATTTTCATTCATACTTCATCTGATATTATACAAAAGAAAAAAATTTTGTTTAGTTAACTTAAATTTAATTTTATGTTATTTTCAACTGAAGGAAAAGCTAGAACATCTATCAAAAAAATTTAGAGCATATTTTTTCACGTAAAAAAAAAAGAATTTTGTTAACAAGTGCCCTTTAAAAAAATCAAAATAAAAAGTTTATGATGAAAACAAGATAAATAATAAAGCTTTTTAATTTTCTAATGCATTGAATATATTATTTTCATCAAAAGTTTTTTATTTTTACTTCCTTAATAAGTGCCCTAACACTTATTAGCAAAACAAAAAAAAATGTTATTTTTTCCTCTCTAAATTTGCGGGAAAAAGAAAGTATATCCAATATTGTCCAAATATTAATAAACACTTAAATAAGTGAGTGCAAGTGGAAGAGAAGAATAAAATTAAAAATTAAAAATTAAAATAGTGCAAGAGTGAATAATGAACCAACATGAATGAAGTGATTTTAAATTCAAAAGACACGTTGCATCTATTATGCACCTTCATATGAAGGGTGCACAATGCAACTTAAAGGAAAAGTTGTAGATTTATATCTTAAAACATCAATAGTTAGGTCTGATGACCTTCAACCTATAAAACTTATTACATTATGAAATTGACTGGGGCTTGAATGAATTTGTGAAAGTTGTTTATATAATTGTAGAAAGGTGCTTTCTTGATCTCCTCCATGAATGGCTTCACAAACCCTTCCATCACCATCAAGTGCCCTTCGCGAAACAAATCGGGCAATGATCTTTGGTATCAGACCATAATATCGGTGATCATGAATTCCATTTTGGAAGATGACATTCGATGCACCATGCTTCCTTCGGGGACCAAATCGCTCAACCGGAACTTTGTTTCCATCAAGTTGTTGTTGTATTTTTCAAGAGCATCGGTTAAGGTCACGTGGAACACCAACTGGTCTTGGAAGTTGTTCAACATGATCACGACGAAGCCCGCAATGCTTGAGAAGGTTAGGGCATAGGTCCAGAGGCGACGATTTTAAAGTTGTTGGCTTTTGCGTCGATGTCCACCATCCTCTTCGACCACGACAGCAGCTGGTGCTACGCCGTGGAGAGGAATTAGTGGCCGACGAAAGGAAACGAGGAAAATGAGTGACCAAGATTAGAACGTCAGTAAAGGTTAGGGCGTATATCGAGACGTAGTGATTCTAAAGCTAGCTAGCTTTTGCGTTGATGTCCACCATCTTCTTCGATCGCGACGGTGGCTGGCGTTGCATTGTGGAGAGGAACGGGTGGTCGAAGAAAGGGAATAATGAAGACGAGTCACATGGAATGGTGGGAAGAGATAGTTGGACTTGGAGTAATTTGAAAAATATAATTCTTATGGGATTAATTTTAAAATAACATAAAAATAGGTTGGAAATGCAAGCCCACTTCTAATTGCAGGTACTTTCAAAATTCAAAGGTGCATGATGCACCATAATCTAAGGGGGTGCATAATAGTAGTCACCCAAAAATTATACGCTCTAAAGATGTTAGGAGAGATGTACTCTACAATTAAATCATAGTAGAGAATCTAACACAACCATAGACTACTGTACAACACGTGTAAGTTCGTGCGTGAAAATGTTTTAACTAATGATGTAACTAAGCAATTCTCAACTCAGCTCTAATTTGTGCTGAAAATCAATTCCACCATGGATAAATATCTTCTTATTAAGGTGAAATAGTAATGTTATAAAAAGGATAGACAACAAAATAAAATTAGTGGACTGATATAAATAATGTTAAGTTCTAATATAACTAATTTTGTAAGATAACATTTGCATACTAATAAGGAATTTGAGAGGATTCTCTCCCCTTTACCATTAATATCAAAGACTGACTGTGCTTAAGGTTTGAAGTATTAGCAAAGTGAAAGTTTATGAATAACTATTATATATTTAGCATTAACTATTGTTTTGGTTAAGTGGTTAATTGTTAATTTTAGTAGAGTTTTATCTAATTATCATTTACGATCCAAAATTGCAAAAATATAAGAACAATTACTTGTATAAAAAACTATTATTTTGATTTAAGTAGGTGGATTCGGATACAAAAATGGTTTTTTGAACATTTGACACTCTTATGGGACACCATATTCTAATGGTAGTGTGGTTGAATTCTATCACATAAAATATGTCGTACTAGAATAAATGTAACATATGCGAATATGAACGGAGTATTATCTGTGTCATATTTTGAATGTTAAAATAATAAACCTGTAACTTGTTTTTGTAGCATTTAGAGAGTGAAGCTTGGGACTTTATTTCTTTGTGGCAGTGAGATGAATATACATGATATCTGAAGATTCTGATTTCTGTGTCTGGTGGGTGTTGCTTTGCTCAAAAGTAAAAAATGGGAACCCCACCAGTTGCAGCAGAGCAAGAGCTTCTCAAGAAGATTCAACAGTTGAAAGCAGGTGACGCTCACCTCAACCAAGAAATGTCCAAGCTCAAGCTCTTCTCCCAGCGCCACCATCATCGCCACAGGTCTCACTCCCTCTCACCCCAGCGTTCCAGGTTGAGGAGGGAAGCACCACCACCTGCATCTGCCTGCAACAAAGCCTCTTCTTCTTCTTCTTCTTCTTCTTCCCCTCTGCAGAGGGAGACTCGCAGTGAAGATCCTCAATACCAAAATGATGCTGTGAACCTCACTGACGGGCAGTATCTGAATATTTTGCAGTCAATGGGACACTCTCTTCATATATTGGATCTTCAATGTCGTATCATATACTGGTGAGTAAGTAGCTTACTTCTACTCTTCTCTTTGTGTTTTTTTGTTCTAATTGATAGTTCATCAAGTTTAGTTATGTGGGGTGTTTCTTTTTTGTTGCAAATCTACAGTAAGTTTTTTCTTTTTCTTTTTTTGGGTTTGGTCTGTGTGATCATTTTGCAGGAACCCCAGTGCTGAAAATCTGTATGGTTATGCAGCAGAGGAAGTTCTTGGCAGGGATGGGATTGACTTGCTTGTAGACCCCAGGGATTTTGCCTTAGCCAATGATGTATTCAACCGTGTCACAATGGGAGAGAGCTGGACTGGCCAGTTCCTTGTCAAGAATAAGATGGGGGACAAGTTTTTAGCTGTTTCAACCAATACACCTTTCTATGATGATGACGGAAGCTTGGTTGGGATTATTTGTGTCTCTAGTGATTCAAGACCCTTTCTTGAAATGAGAGTTCCTTTTTCAGGTGTAAAGAATGCTGAACCAGATTCCGGTTCCAGCCGTCCTAGAAGTAGCATTGCAAATAAACTTGGCCTTGACCCTCTGCAGCCACTTCAAGTTGCTTTAGCATCAAGAATTTCAAATTTGGTTAGTCCTATACTTTTCATTGTTACATATAAAACCAGTATATTAAAAACCTGTTCAACTGGACCAGTTAACGATTGAACCGTGAACCGGTCACCCTATAGGTTCTAATTCACCCAAAAAACAAAACTAGTAAAAAATTAAGAAAATCGGTGAAAGCCAGTGAACCGACCGATTGAATCGTCTGGTTGAACCGTATGGTTGAACCTGCCGATATTTAATTTAAGTTTTTTTAACTATTTTTTTAAAAAAAGAATAAGAAAAAAATTATATGACTATAGTATTAGCGATTTAAGCATCAGTTAAACCGGTTGAACCAAATGAACCATGAACCGCTCACTTCAACTGTTTAACCGGTTTCAAAAACATTGTATAAAACCATTCATAAGCTTTCACCTAACTGCTTAAGCTTTTGGGAGAGTTGGTTATTGATATAGTATTGGAGCCTCTATGACTAAGTGGTCTAAGTAGTCTAGAGTTTGATCCTTACCACCCAATTCTTCTAATAAAAAGTTGAATTTCAACACAAGGTAGGTGGGCCTGTGTATTGTCCATGCTTCAAGCCCAAAGGGCTCTTGTGTGAAGGGACTTGTTACATTTAAAACAATTCATGAGCCTTCACCTAATAGCTTAAGCTTTTGGGAGAGTTGGTTCTTGACATTCATGTTTCTGTATTTAAGTATAGCTTGGCATGTCTTGATGTTACAACCATTAAAACAGGCATCAAAGGTGAGTAACAAAGTTAAATCAAGAATCCGAACAGGAGAAAATAATGTCGATCATGAAGGTGTGAGCGGAGAAAGTCATCATTCAGAGCATAGTTTCTCAGACTGTGTTCTTTCTGACCAGAGAGAGGATGCTAATTCCAGTGGAACTAGCACACCCAGAGGAGATGTAGCACCATCTCCTTTTGGTGTAATTTCTCATGTTGAAGAGAAATCCCAAAGAAAAACTTTGAGAGACTCTGGTGATGAGAGTGAAGGAAAACCTATTCACAAGATCATAACTTCTAAGGCTGAAGCATGGATTCAAAAGAAAACATTATCATGGCCATGGAGAGCAAATGGTCGGGAAGGATCCGAGACAAGGAATGTTCGTGTTGCTTGGCCTTGGTTGCAGAGTGATCAAGAAAATGAGCCAGTTAATCAGAAGAATCTTTCTTCTAGGTTGAAGCCAGAAAGCCAGGGAGGTGAAAGTAATCGGCCTGTTAATAATGAGGCTTCAGGATCCTGGTCCTCCTTTAATGTTAACAGCACAAGTAGTACCAGCAGCTGTGGGAGTGGCAGCAGTTGTGCTGTCAATAATAAAGTGGATGTTGACACTGATTGCTTGGATTACGAAATTTTGTGGGAGGACCTGACAATTGGAGAACCAATTGGGCAAGGTAGTTATGTTTTTAATTAGTACGGCATGCTTGAGAAATAAGCTTTTGACAATGTCTATGCATCAACAAAAAAACAAGGATTTGTTTAAACAATCTTGACATGTTATCTGTATTTAGAGTTCTTATTTTTTAAAATTGTTTGCTTCTTTATGAGGTCCTGGTAATTTGGAGCCCATGCTTGCAAACCCAAATATCTAGTGATCATTGGTTATTATATTTTGATATGCTATATCTGTTTCTTTCTGTTGTTGCATTGCAGGTTCTTGTGGCACTGTATATCATGCTCTGTGGTATGGATCAGTATGTTCTTTTCTCTTCCTGTAATTTCCGGTTTTCAAGTTCTTACATTATTATAAAAGATATTCTGCCAAGCAATTTATCCGAATTTATTCTTTGATACCTTTTCCTTCTCCCCTTTTTGGGTGTAAACTAATTTAAGATTTTCATATATATTATGCAAATTGTTATACTGCAGCTTGAATTACTAGCATTTAGTACACTGAGGTCCCTTAATCTGTTAAATCAAACATTCTTTAATTAAGGCATTTCCGGAAGGTCTTTGAAATGCGTATGGCAAATGTAAACCAAATTTTACTGGATGCTATTCTTATTTCAACTTATATTCTTGTTTCTGCAGGATGTTGCTGTCAAGGTATTCTCAAAGCAAGAATACTCAGATGATGTGATAATGTCCTTCAGACAAGAGGTATGCTTTCTGGTAGTCTAATTTGCTTGTTGTGGTGGGATGCAGACTAAATCTGATTCTTATCATAAGATGAGGAAATCAACTTATGTTTAAATAAAAATAGAAGTTTTGTTTGCTAAGGTTATTGGGAGAGAAAATTTTATTAGAATATAATAGGTTTTCTTCTGTGGATTTTACTTTGATGATGTTTGCACAATGAAATCATCTTTATTGTCTTTCTTTTAATAATATTTATTTCTTTTATGTGTCACACTAATCCACATGCTTGTTGGGCGACAGAATTTTGGTCTCTTAATATGCGAACTTGGTTAGGTTCAAATTCAACAAGGATCAATAATAATCCTGTTGACTCTGCAGTAAAAGCTGTTTTATTTGTACTACCCATAGATAGGGTCTTCATTTTTGTCAAACTTATTCTCTCCCTCATGATAACTGACATTATACTCCAATTTACCTTGATAGCACGAATACAGGACACTGGTGTTATATTGTGTTATATTGGTAAGTTCCACAATTCTTAATAGTAAATTAAAAATGTTTTTCAATTAAAAGAATTGACAAAACTCATAATTGGAAGAATACTGAAACCTTATTGGTAATAGTGGAGCCATAGCTATCAGGTATACCAGGGGTTTGATATTGGTGGACTATCGTAGAATGTAGCCAATGTGGAGCTCTTGTTCTTCCACTTCCTCATGTTTTCCTCATTCATTATTTTTTTCCTTCTATTTCTATAATCAGATATTCCACTTTATATTGGGTAGTTTCTGTGATTAATTGAACCTCCAACTCCCTAAAAATTCCTTTATATAACATTAATTTAACAATGTCTTCTGTATGAAGGTGTCTGTCATGAAAAGACTTCGTCATCCAAATATTCTTCTCTTTATGGGGGCCGTGACTTCACCTCATCGTCTCTGCATTGTGACAGAGTTTCTCCCACGGTTTGTCCTGAACTCTATTTTTGACCCTCTGTATCATGTGCATTCTGATTCTAGTTTATTGTGCAATGTGTCACAAAATATTGATTTGCTGATTATTGTTATGTTCATTTGTATTTGATCAATTCAGCGGAAGCTTGTTTCATATGCTCCAGAGAAACACATCCAAACTTGACTGGAGACGGCGAGTTCATATGGCCTTGGATATAGTGAGTACTTAAAAACAGTATTACGGACAAGATATCCCTCCCTCTCTTTTTTTTTACCCTCTCCTTCTAAGTAAAGATATATGCTGATCTTTGTCGAGGAATAGAATAGTGGCATGATCACTTTCTTTTCCCCCTCACTTTTCCTTTTTCAATATTATTTATTTCAGACATCTGTTCTTGGAGCACTAGTTGGTTTTGACTTCAACTTCAACTGTTATCTTAGAAAGCATTTCTATCACTGTGATTGAAGCAATATTGTGTGCTTACTCTTTGTACAGGCACGAGGTGTAAATTATCTTCATCATTGCAACCCCCCTATTATCCATCGAGATTTAAAGTCTTCAAATCTTCTAGTTGATAGGAATTGGACTGTGAAGGTCTGCCACTTGTCACTTTCTTTTTATTCTCCTTATGTTGGGTTTTATTCTTTTACTTGACTGCAGAAGGCTTTAGAGCATTGCTTTCAAATTTAGCCAGACAATATCTTAATCATGTATTAGTTGATCAGGTTGGTGATTTTGGTCTTTCGCGTCTTAAACATGAAACATATCTCACAACTAAGACCGGAAAGGGCACGGTAGGCTCTCATTTTCTTTGGGCCATAAGATATTTGATCTGTTTGAAATTATCCTCTTTAAATTTTTACTGCTAGAGTCAAAATAAAATATCTTTGCTGATTCTTCTTGCATTTTTCTGCTTTGTAGCCTCAATGGATGGCACCAGAAGTTCTTCGTAATGAACCCTCAGATGAGAAGTATGTTTGCTTTATGCCCTCAATTGCTCTCTCTCTCTCTCTCTCTCTCTCTCTCGTGTGTTCTTACTAAAATTCCACTTTGGATATCTATTTTTGCTGCTTCTTGGGAACATCAGGTCTGACGTTTATAGCTTTGGGGTGATATTGTGGGAACTTGCAACTGCAAAGATCCCTTGGGATACTCTCAACCCAATGCAGGTATTGTTTTCATGTGTACAAGAAACATGAAAATTTATGAAAATGAACAGATATACAAAGTGATACGATAGTTAAGCTTATTGAATGATAAGTCACTGAAAAAATTTAGTTTTGATTGTTGAAACATTTAAAATTGTTAGATTTGTTTTTTCAGTGCTTGAAGATAAACCATGTTAATGTTACCATAGAGATGCAAATGAGGCTTTAAATTGCTTCATCGCATTGCCACTTATTTAGTTATTAATTTACACATACTCTAATTTAAAGACCAGTGTGACAGGCAGTTTTTATTTAATAATTTTTTCGCACATTCCCTTCTGATACCACATAAAAATTCATTTTATCTAATTACTGTCATCTCATGTTCAGCGGGTGCATATATGAACAACAGTTTCTCTTGGATTCTTGCAGGTTATTGGAGCTGTTGGGTTTATGAACCATCGGCTAGAAATTCCAGAAGATGTTGATCCACAATGGGCTTCTATAATTGAAAGCTGCTGGCATAGGTGTGCATTCTTGTCACTCTGTCTTACATTTTACTTTTTATTTCTTCCCCACAGCTCTGAATATCCAAGCATAAATCTTATCACCCTTGCAAAAGAACATAGATAAATTTAAATGTTACTTGTATCCTAATAGTTGGTCAGTTTGCCTAAACGAGTCTTCATATCAATTGCTGTTGCATCAAACTGGAATGATTGGCCCTTTTATTTCTTCTTAATTATTTAGTTAAATATTTGATGTAGCCCAAAATTCATTTTGGTACTCTGGACCCCTGGTGTACAAGAAATTAGCAGTTGCATCACTTGGCTTTGAATTGAGTTCGCTGCTTATAACATAATATTTATTACTTAAATCCTTAATTTCATCTATTTTTCTACAACCTTTTGGCAGTTTAGCTTTTGTTAGTTTTCTTTTAAACTTTTTCATGTGGATTGTGGACTACATACAAATTATGGTGCATTCAGGCAATGCTGTTCAGAGTTAAAGCTAGTGCACTATTTTAAAATTAATGGAGACCATTTGGAGAGAAAGACTACTATGCTAAGTATCTTGTTTAAAATCACTCATGGGTGAAATATTTTTTGGCGGAGATAACTGCTGGTAGCAACACTCTAATTCTCCCATATTCCTTTTTTTCACTCATTGGCATGGTGAGGCTTCCTACTTAATAAATATCTACATTGTCTCTAGACGAGTTACTGCCCTTGAGCATAAAATGATTTAATTATTCATGTTGCTAACTTCAAGTTGTTGGCATAAGTTGGGTTTTACTCAAACCAAAAAGTTAATAGATCATAGCCAGTATAATTGGATATTATTCAACTATAGTTAGTTTAACATGGGTTTTCAAAGTAACAATGTTTATCTTATTTCTTTTAATGGATACTTATTTAATTACCAACTTCACATATTTAAGTTTTGTCATTAAACATTATTGGTTATCAGTCATACTCCATTGTTTTGAAGCCAAATGTGGTGCATTTACCATCTTATGCTAACTTAGAACTATGTCCATTACTACCAGTGATCCAGCTTGCCGACCAACATTCCAGGAACTGCTGGAAAGGCTTAGAGAGCAGCAGAGACGGTATGCCATTCAGTTCCAGGCAACCCGATCTACTGGTGGGGAAAGCACTCAAAAGGAGTCCTAGACAGTAGACACAACCTTTTAGATTGTTTCTTTTTTGTCACTTGCAGCTGATGCATAGGGATTTTTTTTGCATATATTTTACAAAACATTCCTGATAAGTAGATGACTTAGTACAAACTACAAACAGCTGGTCTTGGAGCACTGCAGCATTGCTGGTTCGAATTCTTGTTCATCAACATTTGCCCAGGCAGCTTGATATCATATAAGAGGGTAAAAGAGAATGAAATAATAATAATAAAAAAAGTGGGAAAAAAGTTACAAAACTATATTTTAGTCATTTTATATTTCTTTAATGTCATCATAGAAGTTCTTCAATATATTAGTGATGCTGTATGCTTGGAGTCTTGTCATTAGGTTTCCATTATCATCATTGTAATTCTATATGGTAAATGTTTGTACCACTTTTTGGTTGTACAGAAGGTAGAAAAAAGAAAAAAAAATAAAAGAGCTTTCATTTTAGTACATAGATTGGAATCAGAAAGTTGGTAAACTTTATAGACGTGCTAGTTATGGTTGGATCTCTATCATTACCCACTTGAAGCAACAAGGCGCCAGCTTAGCACGCCGGACTGGCATTTAAAAGACCCATATTGATTGATTGGCCTGTTTCGTTTTCAACTTATTAAATGATTATCCACAAGTGAAAATCTTGTATAAACATATAGCACTCAAATCGGATATATTACATTAATCACAGTATTAATTAACAAAGTTAATTGTAATTATTTATTAATTAATTACTAATACAGTCATTAGTCTAGTATACTCAACTTAAATGCTCTAAGTGTATACAAAATTTTATCTATTCGCAATAATTCCAAGTAGATTGTAAATTTCTATTGCATCTTTATTGGCTGAGCTATCTTTTGGGAATGTTACCTCTGTCTGCAGGTCTTTAAAAATTCAAAAATTAATCATCGGAACTACATGGGCATAGCCAAGTGATTAGGATGGGAGGAATTTAAGTAATAATACTCATGTAAGTTATTAGACAAAGATAAGCCATTAAGATAAAGTTGGTGTTATCCACTCCTTCACTCATCACTACTGTGCACAATAAAAAGTACATAGATATTTTAAAAAGAAAAAAAGAAAAAAAAAAAGAAAAAACACGTTTTTAGCTGGAATAAAAGCCTAAGGTTTAATTTATGAGTCCGGATCCTCTCCAGTATTGGGTTTAGATGTATGTTAAAATAAAATAAAATATAATAAAATATATATTATAAATAAAATAATATATAATAAAATGTATGTATGATTTTTACATGTAAAAAAAGCCCTCCAGTACTGGAGAGGATCCTGGCTCTTAATTTATAACAGTTTGTTTCATATAACATGGTTGAACCTGCCAAGAGTATTAATATAATGCATTTTTATTTTATACCATAATATGTAAGCTTTTGTTCATGGAGAATACTACTGATCATTTTGGGGCTTTATTAGTATTTTCATTTTCTGAACAGTTGCTAAGTTTCCTTATTATACGAGTGGTAATGTGATGTGACGAACGAGATCACGTGAGAAAGATAATGGGGGAGACACATTCGATTTCGTCATGCAACTTGTAGAATATCTCGAAGAACTTCACTGGAGGGGAAATTTACAAAGCTTATTGAAGGACTATGGTTTGAAGTTTTATCACTCATAGTGGAACTACGCTACACTTTCCGAAGAGGAAACTAGTGGGATTCCTCGACACACAAAGAAACAGGATGACAAATTATTGACTCATGAGACATTATTATGGTGTATGGCCAAAGAAAGAAAAGGCACCATAGCGTGGGGGACCTTATTGAATGCGCAAAAGTTAGCAAGATTGTGGACACTTTCCTTCCCGTCAATGTCAATGTCAAGAAACACGTGCAAGCTAAAATCTAGGGCTTCATCAAGTTGGATGTAACGCAATAGAAAATGCTACTTAGACAAACATTCGCCCCCAACAATTTATAAGAACAGGTAAAGTGCAGGGCTTTCCATTTGACAAGTTGAAACTATTACACGCTCAGCTTGAAGATGACAGACTATATGTTCAACAACTAACTAGGCATATATAGATGAGAAACATGAAGGAGGCCCCTCATGAAGCACTTAGCTCTACCATTAGAATATGGGTTTTTTTTCAATACAAAAAATTTAAGGCGAGGAGAGGTTGCTTCAATGTTTAAGGCGATAACAGATTTGAGGTTCAAATTTCAATGCAAAACAATATAGCTTATATGTATCATCTTCTGAAACATTGACCCTAGTTCACTTCCACCACTCTAGTGAAGCAAGTGCCGAATGGCAGCAACTGCATCACCTTTATGCTCACGCAAAGTTCTTTCAGCCACCTTTTTGTCCAACTGTTGGAAACAATGAGAAAAACATATCAATTAATTGGAATATAAACTTCAAGATAGATTGTGGAACAATCTTTTGAAGAAGTTACCTCTAGTTCATTTGCAATTATATCAACATCTGCTGCATTTATCTTAACAGCAGCTAATTCTTTCTCCCTATGATTGGAACAAAAAGCATATCAAGATTTCGAGATATAAGGAAAACAAATCATTAATGCAGATGACACAAGGGGGAAAAAGGACTTATGAATTCTACATGTAACTTCTTTTTTTTTACGTAGTCATGTTTCATTCATGTTTAAATCAAGACTTTCAGAACTAAACAAGCACTTCACTTTAAATTTCTATTAGTAATACAACTTGATATTTCAATTCACATATAAGAACAACACAAAAAGGTACACCTGTATGAAGTGGAGGAAAGTTTAATGGGAACCAAGACACCTCCTATACTTTCAGATTTGTTAGAGTAAATACTCAAGTTGATGACTGACAAAGTTCGTTTGTTAGTTACCACATTAGAGGGCTAATGATACCAAATCTGAGCTTAAGAATGTTGGTTTAAGGTCGAAATAGCTCCACTTCCAACACAAGCTTATCTCATACTGAAAACTCTAACCTAGTGTTTGGATAAAGAATTTTAAGAAGGGAATGTATTTTTTGGAGGAATTTAAAATGACTTATTCTAAAAATGCTTTGTTTGGATATTTAAAGCAAGTATTTTAAAAATCCTCGATCATTTTTATCGGGTATTTTAATCTTCAAAATAGTGAATTTGAAATTGTCTGTGAAGGTGGAATTTTGAAAATTCTTCACTCTTTCTTCTTCAACAGATTGTTCTCGTCTCGCTGTGGCTCTGTGCTTCTCTCTCACCTGATGAGACCAAAGCAGCTCTTCATGCTCATTTACCTCATGGCTTGTGATTTTCCATTTTCCGGGTTTCACTTTTCTATTTGTTTCGATTGATTCTTGTTGGAGAATTTTCTTTTCTAGCATGGGAATAGAAGGTCAGATCTCGTTTGGCTGCTGAGAAAATAGTAGAAAAGAAGACATAATCACTGATCATCTTCCTTTGGTCAAATTTTCACCATCTTTCAACACCTTCTGTAGAACCTCGACTGAGTTCTTTTACCTAATTTGTAGTTGTCGCACATTGTAACTCAGCAAATCTTCATATTATTTTGCTGTAGTTAGTCACAGAGTAATAGTTATAGTGGAATCAGAAGATGGGAATATAGCTCATGAAATTCTAATTTTACATATCCAAACAATAATTTTATAAATGATGGGTATTGAATTGCTGCAATTCAATTCCAGAGTAATTCAAATTTCATGAAATTTTGAAATACTCTATCCAAACACAGGCTAAGCTAAATCTCAACCCCGCCCCCTCTCTTCAACTTTTTTTATTTTGGTGTAGTTAGGGTTTGAACTCGAACCATGGAGGGGAACACTCACTTATTACCAAATGAATGACCACCAGGCCAAAAGCACGATTGCTCCTCTTCAACTTTACTCCATGATTAATTTACCCCCAAACTTCCAATTAGTACCCCATAATCTATCTGAATGTGCAATTTACCCGTGTCAAGGAAATGGGCACCAACCATTTTCAGTCAAAAATGATGGGTGCCGAATTGTCAAGAAAATAGGCACCAACCATTGCCTAATTTCTTGCCTAAAAATTCCACAGAATGGAAATTAACAGACCCATGTGTTTTTACTCCTATATAAGACCCCTTAGCTTCTCATTTGTAAATAATCCCAATTAGAAAATTAGAGTGTTTTCTGTTATTTCTCTCCCTCCTCTCTTTCTATTCCACTTTCTGAACCCGAAAGCCTTGCTGCATAGAGAATTTTTCGTAATGGGAATAATCAATTTTCACCTTGTCCTCAAGGTGAAATTCAGGGAAGACTGCATTACCCACTTCACTGTCCTCCCAAGTTTTTTCCTGATCAGGCAAACTGTCCCATTTAATTAGCACTTGAGTCTCTCCATTCAACAATCTCCTCAACCCCACTACCTCCAATGGTGTCACCTGTAATTCCCAGTCCTCAGTTAAGAATGGAGGAATTTGTTGACAACAGCATTTCGCCCGTTTATATTTTGCTGTCCAGGCAATGTCAGTTTATAAGCGAATCTTTTCTTCAACAGGAAATGGGCCATAATACCTTGGGCTGAGTTTCTCGTTTGGGCGGCTTGCCAAGGACTTAAACTTGTAAGGCTGAGCTTTTAGATAAACCATATCTCCTATCAAAATTCCCTCCTCTTTTTATCAGCTTGCATTTTCATTTGTTCTGAGCTTGGCATTTCAACTTTAACTCTTCCAGTATAGCAAATGCTCTAGCATGATTACCCAACAACTAGGGTATCAATCGCAGGGGGTCTCGGCCATATAATGCTTTGAAAGGGCTCATCTTAAGGGAATCATTATAAGAGTTAAACCAAAATTTGACCATGCAAGCCATTTCAGCAAAGGTGGCCATTAATGTCACCTGAGATAATCCAAAATGAAGCCAAATTGCCCGTCCGTGGGAGCGATAGGCAGTGCTGAATTTCAGTTTAATCCCTGCCAAAGTTAAAAATTGAAAAAAAACTCATGAAAACTCGGTCTCTATCCGCCACTATGGAGTTAGGAAACCCATGAAGAAGATGTCATCTTTAATAAAAGATTATCACCTCTTTAGCTGAATAAGGATGGCTTAGGGAGAAAATATTTATCATCACAACTACCAGGATGGTGTCCTTTCTTTGAAGGAAGGCCCCCAATGAAGTCCATAGAAAGGTCCTCCCATAATTGGGGATGGGCAAAGGTTGCACTCAACCCCGCAGATTTGAGGGCATATTTATTTTGCTTGGAGTTATCACATTGATACATATCTCTCCACCTCCCTTCGCATATTCCAATAAAAAATTGCTTTCAATATAGTTCGCAAATTCCTGAACGAAAGATGAGTGAAATTCAGCTAACAGAGGGAATCTTGAAGATTGTGAAGGCAACTCCTCCCTCCATCACCCCTTAATATGAGCAGTGGAATCCACAACTATATCCTGAATGATTGCTTTAAGAGACTCATCACAAAGTTCACTTGATGATAGAGATGCAGCCATCATTAAGGCATCTACCATTTGTCCTTGCCCTTTTTATACTGATGATCCCAAGAGCTTAGACACCCATTTTTGCTGTTGCGCACTCACGCTCTAGGAGATATTTCAAACTTCTCAACATCTCAATGAACTCAATACAATCACAACCCAGTTGAGTTCAGTTGGAATTGAATTTGATGAAGAAGTATAAGCATTGATACTTTTGTCTTCTCTACTAGAAAGTTGGAATGCTACTCTTGAAATGGCCATTGCCACCTCTCCCCACACAAAACTATTCTTTTTCAGTGTTAGTAGCTCATTCCATAATTGTTCACGAAGCAATAAGTTGAAATTTGATGATGTTCGTGACCTGGTTCTCAGTGAAGAGATCCGACGGAGAGAGTTGGGTGAATCGTCAACCTCTTCAGTTTTGCATATAGAGTCGAGGAAGAAATTCAACCAGAGAGAATGGACATGGCAAATCGAACTACCGAGGTAAATCAAAGAACAAGAAGTCCAAATCTAGGAATCCCAACAATTCCCATAGCTCAAAGACCGTCGAGTGTTGGAACTGCGGGAAGACCAGGCACTATAAAAATCAGTGCAAGAGTGCACCAAAGGACCAGGGGGCAAAGGTAGAGGGAAATGTTACTTCCACCTCAGGAGAAAATGATGCGTTGATATGCTCTTTGGAGAGCAAGGAAGAGTCTTGGGTGTTAGACTCTGGAGCATCGTCCTCCATGCTCCTCTAAACCTTCCACCCGCTCCCTTCCTCTTGAGCAAAGAATTCTTCAAGAGGTATGTCCCCGGAAACCTTGGAAAGGTATACCTTGGTAATAATCAATCTTGTGCTATTATTGGTACAGGTGTAGTGAAGATTAAGTTGAATGGGTCTGTTTGGGAGTTGAAGGATGTCAGGCATATTCTCAACCTGAGAAAGAACTTAATCTCAGTAGGGCAGCTAGCTAGCGAAGGCTACACTACGATCTTTCATGATGATGATTGGAAAATTTCAAAGGGCGCAATGACGGTTGCTCAGGGCAATAAGAGTGGTACTCTTTACATGACAGTAGGGGCACGCAGTTCAATTACAGTTGGAGCAGGAAACGAAAATCCCAATCTGTGGCACCAGAGACTAGGCCACATGAGTGAGAAAGGGATGAAGATTATGCACTCGAAGGGGAAACTACCAGATCTACAATCAGTTGAGATTGACATGTGCGAAAATTGCATACCTGGAAAGCAGAAGAGGGTCAGGTTTTAGACAAGTGACAGAACCCCAAAGAAAGAAAGGCTAGAGCTCGTTCACTTTGATGTTTGGGGACCAACGACCGTCTCATCATTTGGTGGGAAACACTACTTCGTGACCTTCATCGATGATCACTCTCGGAAAGTATAGATTTACTTTCTAAAGCATAAGTCTGAAGTGTTTGAGGCTATGAAGCACCCAGAAAGCCTTCTTGAAGGACGGAAATCTCTCGATTCGCGCCGTCACCATTGGAACCAGCCGTTCCCGATGCGCCACTAGAACGGAGACGCGTACGGCGTTCGCCGTAAAACATCTCTCCTTGCTCGAAGCTCTTCCTCCTTCTCTTCGATCCGCTCCTCGCTCGTCCGGCCTTCCCCTCCTCCATCTTTGTGTGACTTCTCTCCTCTATGTTTCGAGGCAAAACAAAGACCCCAGCCTCCTCGCCTCAATTCTTCCCTCAACACCAAACCACCTCGCCACCACATCCGGATCTCTTACGCTACAACCCGCGTGCTCCATCACCGGATGGAGTTCACCCATCGACCAAACACAAGAAATCCGAGAGAAGGACCTGTTCTTGGTCGCCATCCTAGACCCCAATTGCCATGCCGCCACCGCGCCCTACTCTCCACTATTGAACCTTGCATTCTTCGCCTCCCCTCTCTCTGTGCATTTCCACGTGTCCTGCAAGCTTCCATTTTCATTCCTTTTGTTTTATTGTTGTTCATCCACCCGAAAGCCTGTTTCTTTTCTTTTATTAAGTTTTTTATTTTTTAAATATTTATCAATAGAAATGGGTAGTTTCTAGTCATTCGTGAGTGGCTTTGTAAATAAGCTTTTTAAACATATTTATTTTGTTTATAACAATTTGTGACTTTGTAAATTTTTTAATTTTTTAATTATTTATATTGTAATTTGGATATGATTTATTTGTTGATATTTAATACTTTGAATTATTTAAAATGATATATTTTGTGATTTCTTATATCTATGTTAAGCCGTATCTTATCGTAGACGCGTATCTTAATTTTATCCCGCAAAAATTACCACGTATTCTCGTACCATACTTGATGAGGCGGTCGTATCGCATCGAATACTCAATACAATCACAACCCAAATTGAGTTTAGTTGGAATTGAATTTGATCCGAGCATCATAGGTTAATCTTCTCTACTAGAGGCTTTCACTGGAGATGAAAAGCTATGGTTGAAAATGAGACAGTCTAAAGATCAAAAGTTAAGAACCGACAATGGTGGTGAATATAAAGACACCGAACTATCGATTCAAGAAGCTCCAAATCTAGCTATAAGACATGGGATCGAGAAGACCAGCACTGGAGAGAACCGGACCAGGAGGCAAAGGTACGCTTCTCAACACAATGGTGTAGCTGAGCGTATGAATCAAACGTTGATAGAAAGAGCTAGAAGCATTCGATATTATTGGTAAAGGTGTAGTGAAGATTAAGTTGAACGGGTTTGTTTGGGAGTCAAGGATGTCGCATATTCCCGACTTTCTTAATCTCAATAGTATGCGGCGTAAGCAATCAACACAAGATTTCAAAAGCGCTTTGCTTGATCAACCAAGGCTCATCGATTCCATTGGAGCACAAAATATCAGAGGAGGTATGGAGTGGAAAGGAGGTAAAACTATCACATCTAAAAGTTTTCAGTTG